>OX465600.1:70435281-75435281 GCA_950022295.1 Bromus sterilis | reverse complement strand
TTCTCCGTTGCAGTATTTGCTTTGGCCAAGTTATTTGCTTGCAACTCCAAGAGAGAGCGTTATGCTCGATTGTGGGTTCAGCCCCCTGATGTCTAGCTTGAGTGACAGAAACATGAGACTAGGGGATGTGTTGTTGCCACCAGGGATAAAACAACGGTGATTGTGCCTATTGGTGCAAGAATTGTTTACTTTACGCAAAGTTCTTTTAATGCAGTTGTCTGTTGCTTTGAGTTTACACTTTGGGTGGGATTCGCAACTTAATACCAGCGAGATGTTCTGGATAGATATCTCAAGGTGGATGATTCGTAGTAGATGCAGATGGATTTCGGTCTACTTACCTTGGCGTACTGCCCATTGCTTTTGAGCCCTTCCTTTCTTTGCAGCATAGTTAGCATTGCGGTGCCTTCATAATCCTGTCAATTGCCCAACTGTGATTTGTTTACCTCACTAGCATTTTTATCGTCTTTTGGGAGAGAGACATCACTAGTGAAAATCACGGGACTCCGGTCCATCTTCATACCCTTGTTCACACCCACTATTTACCTTTCTGTTTTTACTTTTACTAGTACCTTTCTATCTCTTGCGTTTGATCCTTTGTAAACGACAAGGCCGGAGGAATTGACAACTCCTCTGAACTCGTTGGGAGCAAAGTTATTTGTTTTGTGCAGGTCCACGACAACTCCACGCATCAGAATAATTTCTGGCGCCGTTGCCACCTACGTACTTATCGTTGAGTCCTACTGGAGACAAACCTTGGTATCTTTACTGAAGGAAATTACCGCTACGCTGCATCTCAACCTTCCACTTGGGGTAACCAACGAGGGGCGAGAATCCATCAAGCTAATTTCTGGCGCCGTTGCCGGGGACTCAAAGGAAGTACAAATACGCGAGTCCTGATAACCGCCAATTTCTGGCGCCGTTGTCGGACTCCTGTATCAAAAATAGGGGAGTTACACGCTATCTTTTACCTTTGCTTTTTAGTCTTGGTAGTTTACCTTTTAGTTTTTACTTTTGTGTCCCTAATCAAAAATACCAAAAATACCTACTAATGCTATCTTCACCATGGTTGTGGAACCACCCAAATATGGTAGGATGGACATGTTTCACTTGGCTCGTCTTCGATCAATTTGTGCTCGCGCTAAAAACCCAACCGATTTGGTTGAGGGAAAATCATTGGATGAGCATGCTCATTACACGCGGCACCGCCTATCTCAGAAAGGGAAACACTTATGGGACCAAATACAAACTTCTTATTGCTATGCTGAGTGTTTATGCCACATTTATTATTTTACTTGCTGCTCTAATATAGAGCGTAAACACCTTCCTTTCCAATGTGAGTTTAATGAAAATGAGATCATATCTTCTTATGCCAAAGGTGTTTATGATTACTTTGATGTTGAAAAAATTGAAGAGTTTGTTGCTTTTAAAGGTGCTTATGAGATTGCTTCTTTGATTGAAAAGTATTACGATACTATTCACAAGTCTGAAAACTTTGCTGTTCTTGCTTATTGCTTTGAGAATTATACTTCCAAAGCTTATATTGAGGATTTTAAAAATAGAATGCTTGCTTCCCAATAAGAGGCTAATGATTGCTATGAAGAGGAATCTTATGATTCCGAGGACTCACTTGATACTTCCCTTTCTGATGATTTTGATAATTGCTTTATTGATGGCCATGATGCCACTATGGATGATGCCTACGAAGATGAACTTTCTATAGTTCCTTATGTTAAGAATGAAATTATTGTTGTTGCACCCACACTTGATTGCCCTATTATCCTTTTGAAATCTCCAACTATTCCGGAGAATTTTGCTCTTATCAAGGCTCAATGTGATGGGTTGCATCTATCTTATCATCCTAAAAATCGTGTTGAAAACAATACACGTGTGCTTATAGGTCATGAACAACATGATTTATGTGATAGTTATATTCTTGATGTTGTTCATGATTCTACTGAAAATTATTTTGAGAGAGGAAAGTTTGGTTGTAGAAACTTCCATGTTACAAAAACACCTCTCTTCATGTGGAAAGTTTTCAAGTTGTTTTTGTTCCACCTTCCTATGCTTGTTACTTTGTTCTGTCGTGATTTATTTTCTTACAATTTTCCAAGGCATAGGAAGTGGGTCAGGCTTAAAAGTGTTTCACATTTGCTTCTTGATGCTCTCCTTTGCTTCAACTCTTATTCTCTTGTGAGAGCATCTTCTATGATCTTCATGCCTAGCTAATGGCTCTAAAGAAGCGCTTTCGGGAGGCAGCCCGCAACGAATTTAGGTTTTTCTTTTTGCTTTTGTTCTGTTCTTAGTGGTCTTGATGATTGTTACTACTGTAGCAACATCATTGTATCTTTATTTTTTAAGATTTGTGCCAAGTTTAGCCTCAGAGTGCTTGAAAGTTCAAAAGTTGGAGCTTGCTGTCCAGAAACAGATTCTGTCTTCTTGACGGGAAAATTCGCGATAAATCACCAGATCATCTTTTTGATCTGAAATTTTTTGACAACATGCTCCATACAATTGGCTTGCTAGCCCCTGTTCAAAGTTTTTTGATTTGAGTTGCAGAAGTACCTCGAAATAATTCCCATTTCTCTGTTGTTCTGTTTTTCTCAGCTTCTGCCCCAGTTTTTCTTTTCGCAGTTTTGCAATTCTTAAGCTTGCTTTTTCTTTGCAAACTTTTTTGGGAAGGCAAGAGAAACAGTATATCTTCCTGGAAATCTTTATTTGCAGTAGAGGAAAATTATTTTATTAGGGTACTAACCTCTCTAATCAGCCTACAATGAGTTATGTATGAAGGGAGTTTTCAAGTGCGCGATGGAAGGTGATGAAAGAAGATCCAGGAGTGTCAAGCGCTCAAGCTTGGGGATGCCCAAGTGCACCCCCAATAAATATTCAAGGAGACTCAAGCGTCTAAGCTTGGGGATGCCCCCGGTGCATCCCCTTCTTCATCAACAATCATCGGTCTGTCTTTCTTTGCACTATATTTTTATCACTTCATGCGTTATGTGCTTTGCTTGGAGCGTCTCGCTCTTTACTTTTCTAGGTTTGTTTTTCTTTCTTTGCTTTAGTAACAAGTTAGACCCCAACTTACTCTTTTGTGTGGGAGAGAAACACGCTCCACTTGAAGTAGAACTCCTCATAGGATTTGCATGCTTATTTCTTTTAGCTGTGAGTTGTTCTTTTTCTTTTCTTAGCTGCTGGTCTGTTTAGCTGTAGTGCTTTAGTTTTTCTAGAGCTTTTATTTTCAGGTTGAACTTTCTATAGGTTTCATGTTTTATCTTGTTAGAGAGTTTGCCTGTTGCACTGAGTTCTGTGTCTTGACTAGAAAGTAGGTAGTTAAAGTTGCTTTTCTCTTTGAAGTAGTAACTTGCAATAGTTTTGAGGTATTGACTAGAGTAATATTTGAACTTTTGGTGTCAAGAGCTCTTGTCTATTAGTGATAGATGTCGTATTTTGGGCAATCCGTGTGTTTTTCGAAAACCAAAAAACCCCTGTTGAGAACTCTAGCTACTAGATGGATCACTAACCTCTGGAGGGTTCGAATATTAGAGTACACTCACGTACCATGAGTCGAGGATGCGCAAGGATAACCAAACCCCCATACACTCCTCCTCGGGGTACCTGTCTCTTTGTGAACCTCCTATTAGATTGAGAGTTACCGATAATAAGTGCATGAGTTCTTCGGACTAATGTGAGTATTCGAAAGTTGACACTTCCACCTACCCATACTTTTTCTAGCCTCTTCGGTACCGTGCATTGCCCTTTCTCACCTCGAGAGTTGGCGCATACTTCTCCGGTGCATCCAAACCCTTGGCATGATACGCTCTGTCATCATAAGCCTCATTATATCTTTCCTCAAAACAGCCACCATACCTACCTACAAGGCATTTCCATAGCCTTTCCGAGATACATTGCCATGCAACATCCACCCTCTCATGACTTGATCTTCATGTCATACATGCTACTTGCTTGATCGATGAGCCGCATGCTAGTTGGGCCTTGCCCTAATCATTGCTACATGACGCGCTAGTATCATTGCATATCCTGCTATCCTGGCAGAGGCATACATTTGCATCATGATTAGTTGCATTTTCTTTTTGTGAGTACCTTTGTAAAGTGTGAAAGATCTCCTATATTCTTGTAAAATATAGAGTATTGCCCCTAAAGTGAGGAAAAGATCCCAAAGAGGACAAAATCAAAAGATCCCAAAGAGGACAAATGAGAGTTAAATAGAAAGAGCCATTGAGGCCACCAAAAAATAAAAATAAAAATAAAATAAAAGAGAAAAAGAGAAAAATAAAAATAAAAAGAGAGAAGGGGGCATACTACTATTCCTTTTGAGAGATCCACACTAGTACTTCATCTTCTATCCCTTGTACTCCATAGAGATTATCATCATGCATATAGCTATGTGGGGAACTTTTACACTATAGAACTTGGCTTGTATATTCCAATGATGAGCCTCCTCAAACGAGCTCTAGGTCTTCTTGAGCAAGCAAGTTAGATGCACCCCCACTAGTTACATTGGAGAGCTTTTAGCTCACATGTGCATCCGTTGTATGGCAATCCCTACTCCTCACATCATATCTATCATATGGCCTTCTCTCGCCTATGATTGTCCTCATTGATGTGAGCCTTTCACACACCTTTTTGTCTTCCTCCTCCACCCTTTTTCTGTTTCGCCTTTTAGGTGTCAACTTTCTTGCTCACGCTCATCCATTGCATGAGTGCTCAAAATATCGAACGGGAGTGGATCAGTTTGACTTGTACCTGGCTAGTGGTCTGGGGACGAGTCCAGATAAGAATCCAAAGGAGACTAAGTGTGAAACTTTAGTAGATAGTTGTTCTCAACAACCTTTTTCTCTTTCTTCCCAGTCCCTTGCTTGCACGCAAACACCATCTGGAGACATTCGAGTCACGGACAGCAAGAGCTCTTGCACCTTTTGTTCTTTTGTTTCTTGTGTTAATGCCAATATAGACTCTTGCCTGTTAAGACTTGAATTGAATTGCATGCTTTGATTGCTTTACTTAACAGTCCTTATTTGGTTGTGTGGCATGTCACCACAGAAATTATGCTTGTTATCATTTACCTACTCGAGGACGAGCAAGAATTAAGCTTGGGGATGTTGATACGTCCCAAACGTATCTATAATTTCTGCTTGCTCCATGCATGTTTTGTGTGACTTTGCCATGTTTTGGTTGAACTGTATTACACTTTTAAACCAATTTGGACTAACCTACTAACTCAGTGCACCCAGTTGCCAGCTTCTGGTTTTCTGCTGTTTTTGTTTTTCAGGTTTTCCGGCTGATTAAAGTGCCCAAAAAATTCCGCAAAAATTATATTAAAAATCAGCGGGCAGGAAGCTTTCGGAATAACCAAGGGAGAGAGCCGGGACCACCACCAGGGAGCCAGAAGGGTCCCTGGCGCGGCCCCAACCCTAGGGCGCGCCAGGCACCCTCCTGGCTGCCCTGGGTGGCCCCTCGACGCCCCCCTTCGCCTATATAACCCCCTCGGGGTAGAAACCCCTAAAAGAGAACTCTTTTTCGCGGAAACCTCTCTGTTCCGCCGCCACCGCCGTTTTCAGATCGAGGCTGCCTGGAGAAGCTGCCCCGGCACCCTGCCGGAAGGAGATCACCCCTCCGGGAGACCATCCATAGCCATGGACGCCTCCCGTATGTACCGTGAGTAGTCCCCCTTGGACCATGGGTCCGTGATCAGTAGCTATGTGATGTCCTCTCCCTCTTTTGTGCTTCCACTTTCGAGACCTCGTGAGCTGCCTCACATGATCGAGGCACCTATGTAATTATCTGTTGTTGCTATGCTGAGTTTGTTGGGATCTGATGGATTATGAGACTATGTTCAGATTGTGATGAGTAATATATTTGGTTTGCCCTTTTATATTTTGTTCTTGAGTAAACTCTTGCATGTTCTCCGTTGCAGTATTTGCTTTGGCCAAGTTATTTGCTTGCAACTCCAAGAGAGAGTGTTATGCTCGATTGTGGGTTCAGCCCCCTGATGTCTAGCTTGAGTGACAGAAACATGAGACTAGGGGATGTGCTGTTGCCACCAGGGATAAAACAACGGTGATTGTGCCTATTGGTGCAAGAATTGTTTACTTTACGCAAAGTTCTTTTAATGCAGTTGTCTGTTGCTTTGAGTTTACACTTTGGGTGGGATTCGCAACTTAATACCAGCGAGATGTTCTGGATAGATATCTCAAGGTGGATGATTCGTAGTAGATGCAGATGGATTTTGGTCTACTTACCTTGGCGTACTGCCCATTGCTTTTGAGCCCTTCCTTTCTTTGCAGCATAGTTAGCATTGCGGTGCCTTCATAATCCTGTCAATTGCCCAACTGTGATTTGTTTACCTCGCTAGCATTTTTATCGTCTTTTGGGAGAAAGACATCACTAGTGAAAATCACGGGACTCCGGTCCATCTTCATACCATTGTTCACACCCACTATTTACCTTTCTGTTTTTACTTTTACTAGTACCTTTCTATCTCTTGCGTTTGATCCTTTGTAAACGACAAGGCCGGAGGAATTGACAACTCCTCTGAACTCGTTGGGAGCAAAGTTATTTGTTTTGTGCAGGTCCACGACAACTCCACACATCAGAATAATTTCTGGCGCCGTTGCCACCTATCGTACTTATCGTTGAGTCCTACTGGAGAAAAACCTTGGTATCTTTACTGAGGGAAATTACCGCTACGCTGCATCTCAACCTTCCACTTGGGGTAACCAACGAGGGGCGAGAAACCATCAATCAATGACTAATCAATTGGACCTGGTTACAATCCTTGATAGCCCCTGCGCTTCCATCGAATGAACTTCAATCGTTGTTGGATCCGTTAACCGTGTGCCTGTTCCATTTGTCCTACGGTACTTTGCTTGTCCGAGGTTTGATCATCGGTATCCAATATACCTAGTTCGTCCTCGTTCTCAACAAACAAATTTACTCGTTCCCGTGATATTACAACTCCGTGACCTAGTCACATGTTTGCGCAAACCTTATGATGCAATATCACCGAGTTGGCCGAGAGTATCTATCCGTCACTCGGATGGACAAATCCCGCTTTGATCTATTTGCATACTCATCAACCATCTATTTCGGAATACCCAAAGTGCACCGTTATGGCCAACATATTTCTGTCAGGCGGTGGAATACAAATCAAAGTCTCCTCATAGATGACAATTACGTATGATCATTACGGTCAAAGGATCTGGTCACTATGTTACAGTTATCGCAATGTCGAACTATGTGACTTGATCACATCGCAACACTTATGGTGGGTGTATGTCCATCATATCATTATCCCAATGATACGAATTCATTGCTAACATATTTATTTGTCTCATGATCAGGAAACCTTGATCATCAATCGCCCAATGGACTAGTATACTAGAGTTAACTAGGGACCTGGTTATTTGTATACCACACCTGTATTAAGGTTTCCGCTTAATACAGTTATAGCATAGTATAAAACGTATTATGAACTAATGGAATATGCTCGATAAAATATATTTTATTTGCCTCTAGGGCACATTCCCAACAGTCTCCCACTTGCACTAGAGTACAAATAATCTAGCTGCATTTTTCTGTGGATCATAACTCCATATCATGTATATGGTTATAGATCATGCTTGCTTGTGGAAAAGGTTGTATCAACGGTCTAAACCATTCAGATACGTATGTCTTTTGAAAATCACTAGATCATCGATGGCGCGCGTTGCTGCACCCATTTTTTGTAATATTGAATGTGAGTTTTGAAGAAAATATTGAATGTTAGTTCTTGAAGATCTCCTCTACACAGCTTAACCATAAAAATATGAGATTATATTTACAGAGAAATTCCAAAAAACATCTAATGCAGGAATAGAAGCGATGTTAATCAAGTATGCAAGAAGAAATTGCTTGTTTTTCTAACCAGATAGAATACTTGAACGTACTCTAAGAACTCGGATCTATCTATTTAGTGGATCTTCACATTCCTCCACTTCTATTATAATAAAAGTTACATGTAGGCACAATTGAGTACCCTAAACTAAATGTAAAAATGTTCAAGTAGTTGTTACAATTATTCATAAGATTTTATATGAAAAGCACCACATTGGTGAGAAAAGCTCAGTAGATATGGGCACGACGACAAAGACCAAACATGAAATGCAACAAGGCTTCACATTTTGAAGGAAAATGATTCTTCCAATTTGTGCGCCTAGGATCTGGAAGGCTGTTAGTGGTAAGAGTCCATTTCTTTCAATTGTGTGTTGGTCGATCAAGAACGCCATATCTTTCGGACATGTAATGGTATAGTTTTTCAAAATCCTTCAAGAGTAAGAAACCTTGGAATTAAGATAAACAACCCAAGAATAAAGTATGGATATGAAAGGAATAATGAATTAGCGAAACCAAAAAACCCATGTATCAAAGCAGCTTCTAAGATCCTCTCATTATCCTGTTAACCAAGTGACCATCGAATTTTTCACCACCACATCCTCGCCGATCAGCACTCAGTAGTGCAACCTCGATAAATCCTACGCTGGAAAATTAATAATACAAAAGGATCAACACTAAGTTCATTGAGGCGTTAGCACAAACATATGCTTGAAGTAAATAATGGGAACATCTTGCCTGAATATGAAGCATTATTAACACAACACATGCTTGTAGTAATTAATTTGTGCTCCAGCAAGATGGGATTTGATGAAAGTAAAATAAATTCACCCAAAACCAGAACACAATGAAGCAAGATTAAGGAATACAAATATGTGCATGACCAGGAAGAGGAGTGGGTATGGTTTTAAGCATTACCTCAAACCGTTGGTGGTTTTTTACTGAATGGCAGAAACAGAGGAAAAAATATGAGCATACACGCTTACTACCTCCGTCTCCTTCATTTGCACCAGGAAGAGGATTAAACATGATGCCTTCCAAAACAAACTGCATCATATGCCACCATGGACATTGCAACGACGTGGGAGTGTCAATATTTTCCCGGTGTTACGAAGATTGTCACACCGGGGGTTCTCAAAACCAGCAACATGTCGATTGAGAAATAGGGCCCCAGGCACCAGCCTCTAAAACGGACAGAGGAGATGCGAAAGGCATGCCGTCACATCCTTGCATCTCAAATGGCCAGGCTCTCATATCTGCTCTTGACAGCCATGTTGCCTGCATCACTACCACCAAGAGGAGTAAAAGCTTTGGCAACCAACGGCGTAGCAGATGTGTAGAAGGAAAGACATATAAACATAACCTAAGAAATATACATGGTTACTAAAACTTTAAAAGATGAGGTATCGCAGTCAAGGTGAAGTAATCTGGTCCAGAGCCACCGGAGACTGAGAAATGAGAAGTGAAGAATTCACCAAATCAAAACCATTGGTAAAACAATATCCAAGATTAGCCCCAAACGAGTATATCAAAACCAGCATGAACACCACCAGCGGAATAATAAGTTTAGGAAGATGTAATCAGTGGGTGGAACAGTGGATGTGGGGATCACAGAAGAAAAAGGAAAACAAATTAGGGGAAACCTAGATCAGAACCATGGCTGGGTGAGGTTCTATGATGGGAGAGAGGAAGGAGAAGATGTATATATGCATGTTGCGTACGGGAGAAAGAAATGCATCTATTTAATTCCCACCCGTGATGAATGCTCCCCCGAAACTGTTGATTGATTCAGCTTTCAATTTCGTGGGATCAGTTTTACTTGCATGTGTCACCGAACAGTCACCCTTTGCATCCCCTAGCGCCCTCGCCTGTTGGTCTTGATTCCCTGGCGTGGCGTTGATTCACTTCAAGGGCCTGCGAACCGTAGAGAATGGTGACGGCGGCGCTGACGTGCGTAGGGTTCGTGTGTATCGAACGACGACGGTCGATCTGTTTTTTTTAGCGATATTTTTTCCTTCTTTCTGAGGCTGTGTCGAGCGAAGAGCTATTTTTCATGGGAGGGTAGCGATCCGCGTCTCTAGGCCTTACCACGTTATATGGGCTGGCTGACGGCCCAATGCACCAGAAACCTTTGTTTCGGCCTCTGGAGTAGCAGGCCAGCGGACAGACAGGTACCTTTGTGGGCTTTTAAATATTAGATCGTTCACACATCGAATTAATTTGGGTTTTCATAGCAGAGGCCCTCCAGGCAGACTGTTACTTCACATCTAACGGCCAGGAATGCTTAGATAGCAAAAATAAACGGTTCAAAATCTAAATCGCTGTGAGGGCTCGGTTTAGGCTTAGTTTTACTGTCCTAAATTAATGTCACCTAGTTTGACATCCTTCATTATCCATTATAATTATGAGGTAATATATATTTGGCGGTGGAGTGAGACTGCATTCGTTGTGTTTCAGCAATGACGTCCATTGGATCACGCGGACCTTCACTTAGTCATGCACACTAAAAACTCACTTAGTCAGAAATCAAACTTCTCCAGCCAAATTATAGCTCCTGCCACTTCTAAAGCAGCTACATCAATGTATATTTAATCCTTAGTGCATTGTATGCAACTTTGATGTCTAACCATGTTTCTTTTAACTTAGGCATTCATTAGTATGATATCTCAATTTTCTAGGTTAGTGCCAGAACTTGAACCAGCATAACATTTATGGTCAAGTCCACTATCCTTTACAAATTAGAGATGTATCCTCAGTTCTCTCCAGACACTAAAGGATAAACTTAACTCTTTGTTCAATGATTTACTCATAAATCATATCACAACATGTTATTACTACTAAGAACTTGGGTCACATTACGTCGAGTACATAACTCTGGTTTTATATGAAAGAACCTATGACAAAGGCATAGA
The DNA here is from genome assembly GCA_950022295.1 of Bromus sterilis. Lineage (NCBI taxonomy): Eukaryota > Viridiplantae > Streptophyta > Magnoliopsida > Poales > Poaceae > Bromus > Bromus sterilis. The sequence continues at coordinate 75,424,482 of OX465600.1, read as the reverse complement.
GGATCCAGCACATCCATTTCTTTCATCTAACATTGTTATTGTACTGAGATTAACTCGATACTTTTCTTGGACATATACAAGTAAGAACTACTTCTTGACTTGTCCCATTCTGAACTCCTTCAAAATCTTATCCAAGAAAGTATTCCGACTCAATGTTTATCAAACACATTAATCTATCTTCATAGATTTCAATGCTTAATACTTGTTCATCTTCATTTATGAAAGATTCAAATAATCATTAATACCAACTACACCATTCACAATATGTTATCCATATATGATAATGTTGTCATGTTCCCACTCAAATATGTCATGCACATATTAAGTTCAGGATAACACTCATATAGCTCCCACTCAAATATGTCAGTCACATATACGATATGGATAACATACACATGGTTCCCACTTAGATATGTCAAACACATATTAAGTTCAGGATACTAACCACATGGCTCCTACTCAAATATGTCAGTTACATATAAGGATAGGATAATACTCCCATAGCTCCCACTCAAAATATGTCGTCTACATATTAAGTTTCAGGAAACTATTCTGCTCCCACTCAGTTTCATGCAAATGCATGTTTCCTCGATATTCTGGCTAAGTCCAAAATCATCTGATCATTCATCAAATCGAGAATTCTTGTCACGAGACACCAGCATCCATATGTTTTCAAAAAACTTCTTGTTGTACCAATTACAACACTTCTTCAAATGCAAGATTTGAGGAAGTCACGGTATTGATAACCATTTGGATCAATCGTAGTGAATATCCCATTGACTCAAGCATTGCTACAGATTGTAGTCAACCTATTGAATTTGTCAGAAACAATCTTTGTGAAAAATCAATCTTGATGTCTTCTTTGATGTTTACATTTATTCCTTATAACTCCGAAGTTATTGGGAATATCAAGTAACTTGTTTACTCGATACGATTCAAGTAATCTTAAATGTAACTAAATATAGGATTTCATGACGCATAGTCATATCTCGTACTTAGGTCCACCATCGCTTCTTCGTAGTTCGTAGGTATGTCTTGTTCCATTAACTCGACACGTGAATCATGAATATCATTTTACACAAGGGGCAAATATGTATTCTTGAATCCTACTTTGCTCTGTAAAAGTTTCCATCGAAACATCATGATCATTATCATTAGTTTCTCCTCTAATTGTAGAGTTTTGCTTACGGAACATATTCCGTTGCGCTACTCTGACATTTTGAGGCAAGGTCAATTACCTTGGTTGAACTTTCACTTTCTTCCATTACCAAATTTATCAAGAACAATTCTTGATAAACACCAAACTCAGCAATACAAGTTTTTCTCCTTTGGTTCTAGTTCTGGAAGATGCATCCCTAGTTGACTAAGGATACGCTACAAAGATGATTTATCATATAAATCAGGCTTCCTGGAAACCACGACACATCATAACATATATAGTGTTGGTTTCCACGAACTCGGATGTTTCTCTGTACCGAAGTGAGTGTTTGCATATTAAATTAATAACTCTAAACCATAATAACGTAACTCGGTAAGAGATAACTTAGACCATACACTATTCAATAGAGTATGATTACGATGTTCAGGCATATCAACAATATTGAAGTGTCCAAGCATTGTAATTTGTGAAACAACTTTCACAAGTCTTTATGCCCAAGACTAACTCAAAACATCTGTCACTTTGATCAGATCATAGAGACTTGTCTTTCTTGTTAATTTAATACCCGTCTTCATTCTGAAATACCTTTGATCAGATCAAATTATTTCGTACTCATGTTTCATTAGTGAATACAAATATTCATCTAAGTCCACATATGAAGTTCACGAAATAATGAAATTCACTACATGCTGATATACAATTGATGGTACGAATTAACGCCCCCTCGTTGGTTACCCAAAGTGGAAGGTTGAGATGTAGACAACAGCTAATTTCCCTCGGTGAAGATACCAAGGTTGAGTGTCGAACCAATAGGACTCCAACAACGATAAGTAGGTGGTTCGGCAAGTGATGCGTCGTTTGAAGATAATCACTTGCTTCTCCTGGACCTGCACACACAGCAAATAACTTTGCTTTCCAACGAGTACAGTGGAGTTGTCAATTCCTCCGGCCTTGTTGTTTACAAATGATAAAATGAACAGGATAATAATGATAGTGATAGCAACGGAAAAGTAAATAAAGCAGTAAATTGATAGCGGGTGTAAACAATATTGGAAATATGGACCGGGGTCCTATGATGTTCACTAGTGATGTCTCTCTCCCAAAAGACGATAAAATAGCCATGCGAGGTAAACAAATTACAGCTGGGCAATTGACAGGATTATGTGCGCAAACCAATGCTAATTATGTTATAAAGAAAGGAAGAGGCTCAAAAGCATGGGCGGTACGCCAAGAAAAGTAGACTGAAATCCATCTGCATCTACCTACTAATCATCCACCTTGAGATATCTATCCAGAACATCTCGCTGGTATTAAGTTGTGAATCCCACCCAAAGTGTAAACTCAAAGCAACGGACAACTGCATTAAAGAACTTTGCGTAAAGTAAACAATCCTTGCACCCGCAAGTACAAGCACCGTTGTTTTCCCCCTTGTGGCAACAGCACATCCCCTAGACTCATGTTTTTGTCACTCAAGCTAGTCATCGGGGGGCATGAACCCACAATCATGCATAACGCTCCCTCTTGGAGTCACTACCTACTACTTGGCCAAAGCAATAAACAGCAACGGAGAACATGCAAGAATTACTCTAGAACATAAATATAAAAGAGGAGAATCAAATATATTACTCAAACACAATCTGAACATAATCTCATAATCCATCGGATCCCAGCAAACTCAGCATACCAACAGCAGAAATATTACATATGTGCCTCGATCATGTAGGGCAGCTCACGAGGTCTAATCCATGAAGAACAAAGAGGGGAGGAGAACATCACATAGCTACTGATCATAGACCCATGGTCCAAGGTGGACTACTCACGGTTCATCCGGGAAGCATCCATGGTGGTGGGGAAGATCCCGGAGGTGGTTCCTCCCTCCGGTAGGGTGCCGGGAAGAGGTCTTCTGGTGCTCCCGATCTTTGAAGCGCGGCGGCGGAACCGAGGAAAGATCGCGAAAAAGGGTTCCCGTCACGGGGGTTTCACGTCACGAGGATTATATGGGCGAAGGGTGGCCCCCTGGCGCGGCCCCACCCTAGGGTGCGCCGGGAAGGCGCCTGGGGCCCTGGTGGGTCCCCTCTGCCCCCCCTTGGTGATTCCCGAAGCTTCTTCTACGCTGATTTTATTGGATTTTCCCCAAATTTTTGGAGCACTTTTAATATGGGGGAAACCTGAAATAGATAAACAGCAGAAAACAGGAACTGGCACTGGGGTGCACTGAGTTAATAGGTTAGTCCAAATATGATCAAAGTGTATGGAAGTTCATCAATATCATAGCAATATCACACAAAAGAGGCATGGAGCAAGCAGAAATTATAGATACGTTTTGGACGTATCAACATCCCCAAGCTTAATTCCTGCTCGTCCTCGAGTAGGTAAATGATAAAAGCATAATTTCTGTGGTGAAATGCTAACAACCATATAAGAACTTTTAAGTAAAGCAATCAAGGCATGTAATTCAATTCAAGTCATAACATGCAAGAGTCTATATTTAGCATTGAAACAAGCAACATAAGAACATAAAGGTGCAAGAGCTCTCGATGTCCGTGACTCGAATGTCTCCAAATGGTGTTTGCGTGCAAGAAAGGGGATAGGGATATACGAGAAAAAGTATTTTTGTGTTGAGAACTCAATCTACTAAAGTTTCACACTTGGTCTTCTTTGGAATCTTATCTTGACTCATCCCCAGACCACTAGCCAAGTACAAGTCAAAATGATCCACTCCTTTTCGACATTTGAGCACTCATGCAATGGATGAGCGTAATCAAGAAAGTTGACACTTAGGATGGCAAAGAGAGAACATGGTGGAGGAGGAAGACAAAAAGGTGTGAAAGGCTCACATCAATGAGGACAATCATAGGCGAGAGAAAGCCAAATGATAGATATGATGTGAGGAGTAGGGATTGCCATGCAACGGATGCACATATGAGCTAATGTAAGCTCTGCAATGGAACTAGTGGGGGTGCATCCAACTTGCTTGCTCAAGAAGACCTAGAGCTCATTTGAGGAGGCTCATCATTGGAATATACAAGCCAAGTTCTATAATGTGAAGGTCCCCACATAGCTATATGCATGAATGATAATCTCTATGGAGTACAAGATATAAGAGGGAGTATGAGTGTGGATCTCTCAAAAGGAATAGTAGTGTGCCCCCTTCTCTCTTTTTATTTCTTTTTCTCTTTTTTCCTTTTTTTGTATTTTTTTGGTGGCCTCAATGGCTCTTTCTATTTCTCTCATTTGTCCTCTTTGGGATCTTTTAATTTGTCCTCTTTGGGATCTTTTGATTTGTCCACTTTGGGATCTTTTCCTCATTTTAGGGGCAACACTCTATATATTACAAAAAGTAAAGAAGATCTTTCACACTTTACAAAGTACTCAAATCATAAAGAAGATGTAACTATCATGATGTATGCAAATGTATGCCTCTGCCAGTGTAGCAGGATATGCAATGATACTAGCACGTCATGTAGCAATGATTAGGGCAAGGCCCAACTATCATGCGGCTCATCGATCAAGCAAGTAGCATGTATGACATGAAGATCAAGTCATGAGAGGATGGATGTTGCATGACAATATATCTCGGAAAGGCTATGGAAATGCCTTGGTAGGTAGGTATGGTGGCTGTTTTGAGGAAGGATATAAGGGGGGGTTTATGATGACAGAGCGTATCATGCCAAGGGTTTGGATGTACCGGCGAAGGTGGACGCCAACTCTCGGAGTGAGAAAAAAGCAATGCACGACACGGGAGAGGCTAGAAAAATATGGGAAGGTGGAAGTGTCAACTTTCGAATACTCACATTAGTCCGAAGAACTCATGCACTTATTATCAGTAACTCTCAATCTAATAAGGAGGTTTCACAAAGAGACAAGTACCCCGAGGAGGAGTGTATGGGGGTTTGGTTATCCTTGCGCATCATCGACTCATGGTACGTGAGTGTACTCTAATATTCGACCCCTCAGAAGAGTAGTGATCCATCTAGTAGCTAAAGTTCTCAACTAATTTTGTAAGTTTTTAAAATAAACACAGATTGCCCAAAATACGACATCTATCACTAATAGGCTAAATATCTTTACACCAAAAGTCCAAACATTACTCAAAGCAATACCTCAAAACTATTGCAAGTTACTACTACAAAAGAATAGCAACCTCAATTACCTACTTCAAGTCAAGACACAAAACTCAGTGCAACAGGCAAACTCTCTAAACAATATAAACATGAAAACTCAAAAGAGTTCCAGAAACAAACTAAACAAAAGCTCTTTGAAAAGATAAACATAAAAACTAAGAGCAAAACATGACAGTAGCTATGAAAAAGATAAAGAACACACACAGCAAAGATAAGCATGAAAAATCCTATGTTGTGTTCTAGATTTTGGAAGTGGATCTTGTTTCTCTCCCACACAAAGAAAGCTGGATTCTAACTTGTTACGAACAGCAAGAAAATCTAAAGAAAACTAAAAATAAAACCTAAGAGCGAGACGCTCCAAGTATAGCACATAACGCATGAAGTGATAAAAATATAGTGAAACGAGAGACGAACTGATAATTGTCGATGGAGAAGGGGATGCACGGGGGCATCCCCAAGCTTAGACGCTTGAGTCTCCTTGAATATTTCTTGGGGATGCATGGGGGCATCCCCAAGCTTGAGCGCTTGACACTTCTTAATCTTCTTTCATCATCTTCCCTCGCACACTTGAAAACTCCCTTCATACATAACTCATCATAATCTGATTAGCGAGGTTAGTACCCATAATAAAATAATTTTTTATCTACTGGAAATAAGGATAATATTGAAGTTCTACTGTTTCTCAAGATTGCCAACAAGTTTTTGCAAAGAAAAAGCAATCTTAAGGTTTGCAAAACGAAGAAAAGGCAAAACAGGACAGAATATGTGAAAAACAGACCAGAAGGTAGTAAAGTTTTTTTAGGGATACTTCTGCAACTCAAATAAAAAAACTCAGAACATACAAAAGTTTCGTAATTTTATAGAGCACGCTGTGTAAAATATTCAGCTCAAAACGATGAACTGGGATTTTTCTGTGATTTTTCTAGTCACGAGGACAGAATCTGTTTTCTGGACAGCATGTCACAACTTTCACTTCCCTTGTCATATGAGGCTATAAAAGGCACAAAGCTTGAAAAGTAAAGATACAATGATGTTGCTACAGTAGTAACAATCATCAAGACCACTAAAAACAGAAGAAAAACAAAAGGGAAAATCTAAATTCCTTGCGGGCTGCCTCCCGAAAGCGCTTCTTTAAAGCCATTAGCTAGGCTTAATGCAAATAGATCAAGTCGTATCAATTGAACCATCACATCAAGATCATAAAAAATCTCTTCAATAGTACAACCACTCTTAAGAGGTCCTTCAAATAAAGGCCTAATAAAGATACTTCTAGGAATAAAAGCAAAAGGCGGAAGATCAATTGGAGTCTCATTTATTCTATTAAAGAGAGGTATCTCTTCCAAAGTCTTCACAGTTTCAACCCCTTTGGCAATAGATAGATTATTTTTGAAACGAGGAGCCTTTGGAACGTAAACGAACCTAGGTTCCTTCTTTGCCGGAGTTTCCACCTTTTTGGTTTTGATTGAGGAGAAAGAAGTTCCTAGAGTGTCAATAATTTCCTCAATCTTATCAATCCTAGAAGGGTCCAAGTCATGGGATTTGATGTTCTCCAAAGTTTTAAATTTTTTATGCATGGAGCTATCTAATCTATTCAAAATCCCTTGAACCTTACGATCCAACTCACTTATTTTATTAATGCTTGGCATCTCTAGCTCTATCTTTTCAAGTTTTTTCATAATATGAGCTAGGGTAATGTCCTCTTGAATGCTAGCAACAGGGAGATTTCCAACAAGATTTTCCATAACACTAAGAGCTCCCCAAACTGGGGCCTCTATGAAATTACCATTGATAGCAGTATCTAGAATAAACCTATTCCAAGAAGTAATTCCAACATAAAAGTTTCTAAGCAAGATAGTAGTGGTTTGCTTCTTGGTGGCTCTTTTTTGAGAATCATTAATCCTATACCAGGCATCTTTCAGACTTTCACCACCTCTTTGTTTAAAGGTGATCACCTCTGCTTCACCAAAGGCAAAAGGACCAGACATAATGATAACTACTAGCAAGGTAACTATTTTTTTTATTTTCGATAAAAGACACTAAAGCAAAAACTGAAAGGTAAACTAACAAGACTAAAAAGCAAAGATAAAATATAGTGTGCAACTCCCCTATCTTGAAGAGTGGAGTCCCCGGCAACGGCGCCGGAAATTTGCTTGATACACGAGATAGCTTTTCGTCCCTCGTTGGTTACCCCAAGTGGAAGGTGAGATGTAGTGTAGCGGCAAATTTCCCTTAGCGAAGATGCTAAGGTTTAGATTGTCTCCAGTAGGACTCCAACAGATACAAGTAGGTGGCGAAGTGAACAATTGGCGCCGTTGAAAATCTCAGGATTGCTAACTTCACCTGGACCTGCACACACAACAGATAGCTTTTCTCCCAACGAGTACAGAGGAGTTGTCAATTCCTCCGGCCTTGTTGTTTACAAAGGATAAAACACACGGGATAATAATGATAGTGATAGCTACGAAAAAGTAAATACTGAAAGTAAATTGAAGGTGTAAACAGTGTTGGTAGTATGGACCGGGGTACTATGATGTTCACTAGTGACGTCTCTCTCCCAAAAGACGATAAAATAGTCATGCGAGGTAAACAAATTACAGCTGGGCAATTGACAGGATTATGTGCGCAAACCAATGCTAATTATGCTATGCAGAAAGGAAGAGGCTCAAAAGCATGGGCAGTACTCCAAGACGAGTATACCGAAATCCATCTGCATCTACCTACTAATCATCCACCTTGAGATATCTATCCAGAACATCTCGCTGGTATTAAGTTGCGAATCCCACCCAAAGTGTAAACTCGAAGCAACAGAAAACTGCATTAAAGAACTTTGTGTAAAGTAAACAATCCTTGCACCCGAAAGTACAAGCACCGTTGTTTTCCCCCTTGTGGCAACAGCGCATCCCCTAGACTCATGTTTCTGTCACTCAAGCTAGTCATCGGGGGGCATGAACCCACAATCATGCATAACGCTCCCTCTTGGAGTCACTACCTACTACTTGGCCAAAGCAATAAACAGCAACGGAGAACATGCAAGAATTACTCAAGAACATAAATATAAAGGAAGAGAATCAAATATATAACTCAATCACAATCTGAACATAATCTCATAATCCATTGGATCCTAGCAAACTCAACATAGCAACAGCAGAAAGATTACATATGTGCCTCGATCATGTAGGGCAGCTCACGAGGTCTAATCCATGAAGAACAAAGAGGGGAGGAGAACATCACATAGCTACTGATCATAGACCCATGGTCCAAGGTGGACTACTTACGGTTCATCCGGGAAGCATCCATGGTGGTGGAGAAGCTCCCGGAGGTGATTCCTCCCTCCGGCAGGGTGCCGGGAAGAGGTCTTCTGGTGCTTCCGATCTTGGAAGCGCAGCGGCGGCGGAACAGAGGAGAGATCGCGAAAAAGGGTTCCGTCCCCGAGGGTTTCTCGTCACGGGGAATAAATAGGTGAAAGGGGACAGCCAGAGGTGGGCCAGGGGTTCCAGGCGCCCCCCCTGGCGCAGCCAGGGGTGGGGCCGCGCCCTCTGGCCGCCTGGGCCCCCCTGGCTCCCCTCTGGCCCCTCTCGGTCTTTTCTTGAAGCTTCTGGTACGCTGATTTTTCCTATATTTTTCCCGGATTTTTTCTGGTACTTTTAATAAGGGGGAAACCTAAAATAGAAAAACTGCAGAAAACAGGAACTGGCACTGGGGTGCACTGAGTTAATAGGTTAGTCCAAATATGATCAAAAGTGTATGGAAGTTCATCAATATCATAGCAATATCACACAAAAGAGGCATGGAGCAAGCAGAAATTATAGAGACGTTTTGGACATATCAAGCCCCCACTCAACTTCGTCGTCTGCGGCGGAGATCACCATACCGTCAAGAAGACTGCTAAGGCTGGCTCAAAGCTGGAGCTCCTCGCCTACCAGAGTCCGCCTGAAGGAGATCGCCCCGAAGGAGGCCTTGGCTTCGGCCAGGGTGATGTTTGGCTCTACCGCTAGGGTGTAAAGCGGAAAAAAATCGTTCCTAAAGTTGGCCAGCACCCTCCCAACAGTTGTGCCATAGCCTAATGGATCGGTCATTGCGGACCTTGAAGACCGCACCAAGCCCGAAAGCTGGTTTCACTGATTACAAGCCGTTCCAAAAGTTTGATTCCTTTCTTTTGGACTCAAACAATGTCCCGTTAGGTAAGTACTTGGCTTTGAGGAGAGATGCCCACGGCACCGATGGGTTATGTGCCAACTACTAAAACCACTTGGCGAGCAAGGCAACGTTCTGAAGCTTTGAATTTTTCACACCTAAGCCCCACCCCCCAGTTTTTTTGGTTTGCAGACGGCGACCCATTTGACCATATGATATTTGCATTTCTCGGATCCTTCCCATAGGAACCGCAAACGCGCCGAATCAAACTTAGAATGTATACCCTCCGGAAGCAGGTATAGCCCCATGATGTACATCGCGAGAGTGGATAAACATGCGTTGGTGAGGATAAGTCTGGCCCCAGTCGAGAGGAATTTTCCGCGCCAAGGTCCAATCCGATTATCCACTTTGGCATAGAGAGACTTCTGATCCGCAATGGAGATATTCTTGTCCCAGATTGGGAATCCGAGGAATGTAATCGGAAAAGCGCCAAGTGGACAGTTAAGCAAGTCCGCAACTCGACGGATCTCCTCTTACTTTATACCCATGGAAACAACCTCGCACTTGTGAAAGTTGATTTTAAGGCCCGACATGAGCTCGAAGCAAAGCAAAATCAACTTAACGGAGGCAATACTGCGATCGTCCAGTTGGAACAGCAACATGGTGTCATTAGCATATTGCAGCTGAGACACCCCCTCCCGGGATCAAGTGCGGCACCACCCCTATGATGTGACCAGCCTCCCTGGTACGGTCCAGCATCACCGACAAGGCGTCCACCACGAAGTTGAAAAGCATTGGAGAAATGGGAGCACCTTGCCGGAGACCCCGCTTGTTGCGAAAGTATGGCCCAACTTCCCCGTTGATTGTCACCGCAGTTTGGCCCCCCGAGACCAACTGCAAAATGCGGTGTACCCACACAGCCTCGAAGCCTTGGTGAGCAGCCACCTCGTGGAGGAACTCTGAGTTCACCCCTTCATAAGCCTTCTCGAAGTCAAGTTTTAGGAGGATCGCTCATTGTTTATTAAGTTTGATCTCGTGGATAATTTCCACTAATGCTAACGATCCCTCTAAAATATTGTGCCCCTTAACGAAGGCGGGCTGACACTTGATGTTCATGGGTTGCCACGAGACAATAAAGATACATACATTTATTCAATAATCAATGGTCATAAATACTTCAAATATTCAACCACAATATGCATATGTTTCTCTTATATATCCAAGGCTAAAACCGACGAACATCTTGACCAGTATCATTAGAGTATATTTTTAGTTTCTAATTGGTTTCAACCAGGATATCTCCTCATATGTAATACTCTCTCCGTCCCAAATTATTTGACATTATTTTACGTCAAGCTTGGTTCGAACTTGGACTAAAACAACATCAAGTAATTTTAGTCGGTGGGAGTAGTAGATAAAACAAAATAATCTACATAATGAATTTTCACCCCCCACGCCCAGCAACTCTGGGAGTCAAATATGTCCATAAGTGATCTTACCTTTAGCTCTCCGTTGATGTACCACGAGCTCCATCACAATTAAGCGTATTCCTTGATCCAACCTCTAGCTCCACTGCCTTGATCTAACAGAATAAACAACTCGATCGAGGCCTAGAACTCAACTGTGCAAACAACATGATTCGTGCAACCATAACTATGGAAGAGCAACAGATGGGATTCACATACCATGGAAGACCAATTTCCTGAGCTTTTCTCCTTTACCAAAGACAAAAGAATCACTATAGAGACATTCAGAAACACAAACAATTTGGAGGAGATCTTTCACACACCATTTTCAACACAAGCATGGAATCAACTTCAAAAGTTAATGGAAAAGATCCCACAGCAATCTACAGAAGCTGACAATTGGAAATGCCAAGGACAAAGTAAGTACTCAGCAATGACTCTATACAAGAAGCTCATCAAAGAAAGCAATGACTCACCTCTACTCAAACTACTTTGGAAAAGTGCCAACAGACTTAAACACAAGATTTTCTCTTGGCTGATGTTTCAGAACAGAATCAATACAAGATCTTTATTGCAAAGGAAAGGCATGCATCTAGAAAACTATGATTGTATCTGCTGCAGAACCAAATCTCCAGAAACACCTCTCCATCTGTTTTGGGACAGCCAATTTGCCTATAGCTGTTGGATCACATTATTCCCATTCAAGCAAAGATGAACCTCCATATATGAAAACACCTTTTTGGCCCTTGAACATGCCCCACGCAATTTTGGAATAGAGATTGTCACCCTAGGTTACTGGCACATTTGGAATCAAAGGAATGGAAAAATCTTCATAAATGAAAGACCAACAGTACAAGGATGGAGGAGAAATTTGAAAAAGGACCTACTACTTCTTCAGCACAGAATAAGGAATAAATTCAAGAACGATCTTTTAGAATGGATCACAGTCAAGCTAGACTGATTTTTTTGAGGCAGTTGTTTTAGTTTATCAAATGTTAGACAAAACTGGAGTAGGCTAACAGACCCACACCCAACCTCTCCCCCCCATCTCCATTGTAATTACCATTGTACTTACTTTTGATTAATACGAAAATACACCGTAGAACATTTTGTTCTACGGTCATTGCCTAAAAAAAACCATAACTATGGCTTGGAGAATAAAGAAGAAAAGAAATCAAATATGTCCATGTTAGCAAGAAATCCAATAATATCAAGTTTACAACACATACATGATACTTCATCAACAAAATTTGCCACACGCATAGCATAGGAGAGCCTAACTAGTTAGGGAATTACAGTCTTGTTGTTGGACTTATCTAATACTCTTAGGCACGACAACAATCACATGGAAATCGCCAACCTTCCTAGCATGTGTAGCTAGTTCATGTGCTACCTTGTTCCCCTCTCTCCCCACAGAGTGGATACCTGCGGATTCGAAATTCGGTAGCTCTTTTTTTATGTCTCTAATGGTGGTAAAAAATTGTGATCATTCTTCAGTGACATTTTTTGAATCTCCGCGAAGGATTTATCGAACCCTTGATGCACGAAACTCGAATCCAGTGTCCTTCATCAAGAGGTGGACTCAGCAAATTCTTTGTCGACTTTTACTAGGAAACATGCCCGTGCGTTGCAACGGGAGAAAAAAATTGTATGCCCTAGCTAATAACTATCGTTCAATCCTTGTGCCCCACATGTGTTGCCGTTTATCCTTCTTTTCGTCCTCTCCGACAATGACCACGATATCAACCTAATAGCAATGTGTCCTGGTCCATCTCAAGATGATGATGATCTAAAAATAAAATCAATGCAAATCGAAAGTGCACACATGTAAGAATAATTTAGAACTTTTGAAAATGTATTAAAAAGTGTGCTTAAGTAAATGTTCTTCAAAGCTCCAGACATACGACCCATTATAAAATTTCAAGATTTGGGATGTCATCACTTTAAATATTAATTGTTTAACCATAAATGCAATTAAATTTCAAATCAAATATCTATTAATATGAGAAAGAGTTTCACATTATGAAATTTCCTAAATTTTAAAATACTCTTAAAATAATAGTAGGAGGTGTTGTATATTTTTGATAAATTTGAAAAAACAAATACTCCGTCCTATCTATCACAACTAACTATAAAACAATTATGCACTAAACCTCATGATTTAAAAGCGATTTTTTTATAGAAAATAAAATTATGAATTACCTCGCATTTTAATTTTCTATACGACAATTATTTTTATGAATGCACATATGTAGTTGCTATCATTATTTTAGGTTTAGTTAATAGTAATGTCTCCACTCACTCCATTCAATGTTGTTTTTGTTTCACATCGTCTCGCCAATATATTTTGAAGGTAATAAATTAATAAAAAATACTTATTTTTATAAAATAGTTATTTCAAAAAATATTTAATAATTAAATTATAAAATGTATGTTCCTCATTTTAATTCACATCGTCTCGCTATCTATAGGCTTCATAAAAACATCATTTTTATTCACCCTGCTAAACACAATTGTCATAACTGGTCCAATAAACTTAATATATAGGACCACAATAATTTATGAGAATTTTTTTAATACAAAAAGTCCTTCTCATCTATAGCTAAAAAATGAAACTCGGTGAAGACGTGTTAAACATTTTTTTAATACAAAAAGTCCTTTTCAAATAGGTGTTTTTTCATGTTTTATAGAAGACGTGTTAAACATTTTTCAAACACACGTTGAACGATTTCTTTAATGATACAAAATATTTTCTTTAACTCGGTGAATATTTATGTTTACGTCCTATAATTTTTTTTAAATGTTCAGGTATATATTATTTGAAACATGATATTTATTTAAATATCATTTATATCAAAATTATTTGAATATCTTTGTATATTGTATAATACTCCCGTTTAGAAATATATGACATTTTGGTAGGCTAAAATAGAGGTAGTCCTGGAGTACTTTAGAAGAATGTGACATGCATTTTTGTGAATAGTCTAAAACAGAAAAAAAAATGTGATCATCTTTTTACATTTTTTTTCAAATATTATGGAAATTTTCTCTAAACGTGGGAATATTTTTTATGTACATGTTTTTCTATGCAATTAACATTTTCTAATATTTTTTAAACATTATTTTAACACCCCATATTATTATTTTTCACGATATCATGAAAATATCTTTAAAGTTCTTGAAAAGTGAATTACATAGACTATTTTGTATGTCGTTAAGATTTTTTTTAAATTTGCTTAAAATTACATAACCATCTTTCTAACAATTTGACATTTTTATGATTAATGGGCCGGCTTCGTTGGGCCAGCATTATTGTCAGGTGCTCAACTTAGCTTATTGGGCCAGAGATGAGCCAGCGAGAGTAGTGAACGAACGCCAGCGTGTGAAACATAAGGAAAGAATCTTTTTTTCTTTTTTCACTGGTATAGGACTGCGGGTTAATTCATAGAAAAGAGAAGGGTTTTTTGCAAAATTTACAAAATTCATGGAGCTAAAATCATTAAATAAGATACAACTTTAAAAAACAATGCATTGTTTTTTAAATATTATTTCAAACATGATATTTATTTAAATATCATTTATATCAAAATTATTTGAATATCTTTGTATATTGTATAATACTCCCGTTTAGAAATATATGGCATTTTGGTAGGCTAAAATAGAGGTAGTACTTTAGAAGAATGTGACATGCATTTTTGCGAATAGTCTAAAACAGAAAAAAAAATATGTGATCATCTTTTTACATTTTTTTTCAAATATTATGGAAATTTTCTCTAAACGTGGGAATATTTTTTATGTACATGTTTTTCTATGCAATTAACATTTTCTAATATTTTTTAAACATTATTTTAACACCCCATATTATTATTTTTCACGATATCATGAAAATATCTTTAAAGTTCTTGAAAAGTGAATTACATACACTATTTTGTATGTCGTTAAGATTTTTTTAAAATTTGCTTAAAATTACATAACCATCTTTCTAACAATTTGACATTTTTATGATTAATGGGCCAGCTTCGTTGGGCCAGCATTATTGTCAGGAGCTCAACTTAGCTTATTGGGCCAGAGATGAGCCAGCGAGAGTAGTGAACGAACGCCAGCGTGCGAAACATAAGGAAAGAATCTTTTTTTCTTTTTTCACTGGTATAGGACTGTGGGTTAATTCATAGAAAAGAGAAGGGTTTTTTGCAAAATTTACAAAATTCATGGAGCTAAAATCATTAAATAAGATACAACTTTAAAAAACAATGCATTGTAGGGGTTGTATCTTAAGTTTTAATTGCTGCTATGATATTGTGCTAAGAAACAATGCATTGGGGAGCCCTAATTTTGCTTGCACAGCCCCCAACTCCCGTAATCCTCCTTGATTTAATCAGCTCCCGTAATAACGACTTCCTTTAAGGATACTTCTGTTAGCTCCGTAATCCGCCTTGATTTAATCCTCCTTGAACTCTATTTCTGTTACCGTATCCATGTTGATTCTAAAGTCAGCCTGCTGATTGTACTGACAACTCACGAGCTATATAAATTACTAAGCTTTTACCTAAATAGCCGAGGTGGTACTATTTAAAGATTAAATGAATCATCACGTAGGGCAAAAGAATAGGTCAATCCGGTTGTGTTTGCCAAATCCTTCGAAGCAGTGTCCTCCCCACAAGACGACGGTCCATCATCACATGTACGCGAGAAGAAGGCCCACGGCCCACGGCCAGCGTGACAAGGAACAATCATGATTGAATCGTTTTTTATTATTTCTGAAGCGTTTTTTAAGCAGAAGTCAAGGACTGCGGGTTAATTTAGCTAAAAGTGATTGGTTTTTTAGCAAAAATACTAAAACGGACTAAGAAATTCACCTTCTTTTATTATTAGGTATAGATATAGATTGGTCTTTGCTGATTTTTTTTGAGCTCTTAAGGAAGAAAGAAATTTCAGTAAAATATAGCAATCAGTTTTTTAATATAAAAACCATTTTTTATATAAAACAAATATATACTCGCATTCAATTTCCATGCCTGAATGAAGGTCGCGTTGCATGCCAGAATCCGATTGCCTGGCGACGCGCTATCACTTACCAGACCTGAGTCAGTCCGACTACGGAACGAACTTGGAATGCAATCCGACTTCTATTCCGGAACGGAGATCGCGTTCACGTACGCGCTTCGCCTACATATTATTTGCACCCACACAAGCATCCACCCCGTCTCGACCTCACCCCTTCCACCGACCGACGTACGTACGCGTCGCGACTCGCGAGCTCTCGAGTCGATCACATGGACGACGTCGCCGTCGCCGCCGCGGCCGCCAACTGCCGCTGCAGCCGCGTCGTCTACGTCGGCAACATCCCCTTCCACGCCGACGACAAGGAGGCGCGCGACGCCTGCGAGCTCATCGGCCCCGTCCTCTCCTTCCGCCCCGCCACCGACGCCGCGACCGGCAAGCGCAAGGGCCACGCCTTCGTCGAGTACGCCGACGACGAGACGGCGCAGAGCGCCTGCCGCAACCTGAACGGCCACCTCCTCCGCGGCCGCCCGCTGCGCGTCGTCCTAGCCGGGAGGAACCGCAAGCGCCGGGGCGGCGACCACGAGCCCGTCGGGCTGGAGGACGCCGTCCACGCCGCGTCCCTCGTGTCCGGGCGCCCGCCGCACGCCTCCATGACGCGGTACCTGGCGACCGCATCCAGGCACCAGCTGCGGGAAGCGATGGCCACGTTCGAGGGCGAGGGCCCCGAGGCCTGCAAGGTCCTCAAGGAACAGGTCCCCGGGCTGGCCGCGGCCATGGAGCAGGTGCAGCATCTGCTCGACATGGCGGCCGCGGATGACGCCGCCGACGAGGCCAGAAGGAAGAAGCGGAGCGCCCAGGTCGCTGCCGAGGCCTCTGATCGCCACGAGAAACTGAGGAAGCTGGAAGCCGGCGGGAAGGCTGCGGTCCGCGGAATAGTTCCATGCCTCTGACGAACGGTCTTTTGTACTCCGTAGTGGTCATGCTTCCTGTTCGTTTGTAATTTTTTTGGTAGTTATTGATCCGGTGGGATCAGACGAAACATGACAATGTATTACCAAATCTGGTGGAAATGGAATATTATTTGATTTGCATATTTTTGGCAATATGTTTAATTTTTGTTATTCCTTTCTCTCTTGGATTCTCTTGTTATTTCCTCATGACTCTAACTTTCTCGTGGTTCGTGTATTTTTTACGGGAACGAATCCAAGATGGCGATATTTGTAAGAACGCTAGTTAATTACCCGTACGTTGCTACGGAACATATATATTTTAGTGGTTCAACATCAATCTTCACTAACATATATTTTCAGAATCCTTATGCACATCAAACAATATCATATCCTCTGTTTCACCATTAATTCACTTTTACTGTTCTTGCTTAACCACTATCTCCATCTCCTCAAACCAAGCTCTCTACATATATCAATAGCGCATTTGTCTTGCAATCCTCTTTCACTTCCACCCGCACAAATACACTTGAAATTCAAAACGTGTAACAATGCAGTTGGTGTATATTTCACAATGCCCTCTCTCTATCTCTTTCTCTACATGTAAGTATGAAAGTGTAGCAAAAGCATATAGCAATATCATGAAACAAGCAAAATTATAGATGCATTTGGGACATATCAGTAGTATGCTACTAGTAGCAAGTTTGAACACCTTGGTATGCTATGAGCTTGAAGACCAGTCATAGGGGTGTTGTGTTGAACTTTATATATGATCCATGTGTACTATGCTTATTGTCCATATGTAATGATCTTTCTTACTTTTAATATGTAGTGTGTTCCACTAGTATTGATACTAACACTTAACTTGAGCATGCAATAATATTTTAGTCATGCCATTGTGTTGTCCAAGAGCCAAAACCTAGTGTCCTATGTTGAGGACTCACAACCTATCACCGAGGAGAAAATGCCTCCGGATTCAGATGTCTTTGAGGGATCTCATGTGCCTTCAGCATATGTGCTAGCTGTACCTAATGTTGCTGCTACTTCACATAAGTAAACAACCATCAAGGTTGGCAAGGCAAAGCTTCCTGTGAGGGGGAACTCCATGAAATGGTAGACATTTTTGTCCATCTTCGTGCTTAACAGGTAGTGTCAGATCATAGCCAATGGGTGAGGACTAACGAGGGCTTAAATAAGGTGTACTTTAACTCTGTTGCCAAGCAAGTGCTTGAGTTTTATTGCCAAGAGATCACCTCGACCCAGGGCAACAACCACCTTGGGAAGTGAAGAGTGGGATGAATCCAAGTGTCCAAGCTCAGAGACCTTATCGATGCACAATGGGATCAGGACATCTACGCAGTCGTGTGCCAATTACGATCATTTTATCATGGACTATGCCATGGATATGATATGAACATCTCCATAGTCATATGTCATAAAAGCCATGTATCTTCATATAAGATAGGCCATATTGTAAAGATTTTATTTTTTATGACATTGCAACTTTATCATCTTCCCTACAAACTAGTACACACAAAAGGTCTTCATGCAAAAGGAATTCATTTTTTTAGACTTGTTAGATTTTTATTTTATTTTTCAAATTGGGGTCAAACTTGCAAGCATGGTTTTCATAGCAAGGAGTTGTGTGTATCAACTTTGTTAGTGTCTAATGCATATAGTCATAATATGATAGCTTGAAATGATTTTTCCAATTTTTAGGGCCAAACTATAACACACTTGTAGTTCAACTTTGAATTACTTTTGGTAAATCTCTAGATATTCAATAAATCAATGAATTATAGCAAACAATGTTTATGTCAAACTTGCAAGCATGGCTAGTCATCGAAAGGGTTGGGTATATGAACTTTGTTAGATATGTGTGTTGCATGGTGATGTCACAAGTGTAGGGGGGTTGTGGAAATTTTTTATAAGAGTATCGGTCCCGCGAGGAGCTCAAAGAAATGGTGAGTGCAAACCATCAAGGATTCACTGCAAATGCTAAAGTGTGTAACAATTTTATAGTTTGTGATGATCACTGGGCAATGGAGTCTGATTAACAATAAAACGTAAGAGACTGCAACAAGCGTATAAAGTGGCGCAATCTTTAATAATGTGATCAAACGTTCTTGAGGAGAATGGGATATCAACATCATTAGCAAATTCACTTTTCACTTGCATTGATTATCGTTGCTTCTTCATTGTCATAAGGATGGAGCCTAATATAATGTGCAATAAGATTCATTGACTACAAACACTTACAATTGTACACCTAGAAAGTAAATCTACTACTATGATCCATTAAGGTAGCACTCAACTATAGCTTTGACCTTTTTGGGTCCCCATTTCTCTCGTGACATAACTTGTAAACTTAGGAATCGATAATATATGTCACTTCGACCTCTCATTCTAAACTTATCATGACAAAATGGTATCCTCTAGGACCTTATAGGTGAAGTGTTATGCAGTCGACGTTCATACAACACCACTAGAGAATTACAATACAATGTGACCAAACAACAATCTTTGCTGCAAATTATTATGAATCTTGACAACTACCCTTCGCGCACATCCTCAAGAATAAAAGGAACTACTCACAACACGTCATGATGAACATGTTCAATAGGGATAAAGATTTGCAACAATTTGATAGTAATGATCTTTAACAAACAAAGCACAAGGCATCAACTACTAGTATAACAATTATCAACACAAGTGATAGAGGACATTGAAACTACACAAGATTATGAAAAAATGGATGATATAAGACGGAGGTGATGATGCAGATTGTGAAGATGACTTGGATGAAGAAGTTCCCCTTGAGGGCACTAGAGTTTGTGATGATGATGGCTTCAAATTTTCCCATTTGTAGGGGGCGGATCAAATCAAAATCAGCCCCCGGAAAAGAACTAGGTTTTTTCCTTATAGGGGGCAAAAAATTTCCAACAAAAAGCAGTTTGTTTAGCACTCATCGGGGGAGACCTACAAAGTTCCCGGAGGTGCCCAATGGACCCATAGACCCCCCACATGCGCCCTTGGGGGTGGGCGCCTATGCACCATAGGATCCACCAACTGCACCCCTCTGGTTCCTGGTCTCTTATGATGTCAAACTTCATAAAATATTTTTGTTGGACTCATGTGGCGTGTTTTCTTTCCGTGGGTTAAATCTCCATTCTATCAATATATTTGACGAACAATTCTTCATTCATGTGTATTTTAAGACAAGTCAACAGTAAATTGGCACAAAAGTGAATGAAAAGACATAAAAGCAAAATAATTATCATGTAAAACTATGATACAAAATGCACATATCACATTGATGATTATATAGAGAAAACTTCACCTTCTATATGTCAACCAATATATGTAATGAAATTCAAAGTTCATTCACGCATGCATATATATTGTGCGTGTGTGTGGGAGGGGGGGTTGCTATTGTGGTTTTACTAACATCACATACTTGTGTATTGTTTTGATGCTAGTACATTAAGTATCTTTGTGATACTTGATGTTATCAAAACCACCCCAAGTATACAATTTATCCTTGGATCATTTGGATGCTTGTTAAAAAACATATAATCCCTCGTTTTGAGATTGTCATCTGATACGTCCCAAACGTATCGATAATTTTTGCTTGCTCCATGCATGTTTTGTGTGATATTGCTATGATATAGATACACTTTCATACACTTTTGATCATATTTGGACTAACCTATTAACTCAGTGCACCCTAGTACCAGTTTCTGCTTTCTGCTGTTTCTATTTCAGTTTTCCCCCATATTAAAAGTGCTCCAAAAATTCGGGAAAAATCAGGTAAAAAATCAGCGTGAAGGAACCTTCTGGAGTCCCGAAGGGGGACCAGGTGGGACCCACCAGGTCCCCAGGCAGCCGCCTGGCGCGGCCTAGGGCTTGGCCGCGCCAGGGGGCGCTTGGGCCCCTGGTGGCCCCCCTGGCTGCCCCCCTTCGCCTATATATCTCCCGTGACGTGAAACTTTCGAAGACAGAACCCTTTTTCGCGATCTCGCCTCTGTTCCGCCGCCGCCGCGCTTCCAAGATCGGGAGCACCAGCAGACCTCTTCCCGGCACCCTGCCGGAGGGAGGATCGACCTCCCGGAGCTTCCCCTCCACCATGGACACTTCCCGGATGTGCCGTGAGTAGTTTCCTTTGGACCATGGGTCCGTGATCAGTATCTATGTGATGTTCTCCTCCCCTCTTTGTTCTTCCTGGTTTAGACCTCGTGAGATTCCCTACATGATCGAGGCACATATGTAATCTTTCTGCTTTTTCTATGCATATTTTGATGGGATCTGATGGATTATGAGATTATGTTCAGATTGTGATAGAGTAATATATTTGGTTCTTATCGTTTATATTTTTGTTCCTAAGTAATTCTTGCATGTTCTCCGTTGCTGTTTATTTCTTTGGCCAAGTAGTAGGTAGTAACTCCCAAGAGGGAACGTTATGCTCGATTGTGGGTTCATGCCCCCTGATGACACGCTTGAGTGACGGAAACATGAGTCTAGGTATGTGTTATTGCCACAAGGGGGGGAAAACGGTGCATGTAACCGTGATTGCAAGGATTGTTTACTTTACGCAAAGTTCTTCTTAATGCAGTTGTCTGTTGCTTTGGGTTTACACTTTGGGTGGGGCTCACAACTTAATACCAACGAGATGTTCTGGATAGATATCTCAAGGTGGATGATTAGTGGTAGATGCAGATGGATTTCAGTCTACTTATTTTGGCGTACTGCCCATGCTTTTGAGCCTCTTCCTTTCTTTGTGGCATAGTTAGCATTGCGGTGCGTTTATAATCCTGTCAATTGCTCATCTGTAATTTGTTTACCTCGCATAGCAGTTTTATCATCTTTTGGGAGAGAGACATCACTAGTGAACATCACGGGACCCCGGTCCATATTCTCATCATTGTTTACACGCTCATTTACTTTTCCGCTTTTACTTTCAGTTGCTATCATTATCATTATCCCTTGTGTTTTGATTCTTTGTAAACAACAAGACCGGAGAGATTGACAACATCACTAAACTTCGTTGGGACAAAGTTATTTGTGTCTATGTGCAGGTCCAGGTCAAGGAAGCAACTTTTGTCTAAAACGGTGCCATTGTTTCCTTGCCACCTACTTATCATTATCGGAGTCCTACTGGTCGATACTCAACCTCGGTATCTTCACCGAGGGAAATTTGACGCTACGCTGCATCTCACCTTCCACTTGGGGTAACCAACGAAGGGAGAGAATCAATTATCGTCTCTCGCATATCATCATCCACAATCAAAATGGGAAGATTGGAAGTGCATGTTGTTCCCATGTGAAGTTTTGGTAATTAATGACAATTTTTATGGAGTAATATTTACATCGATATGTATATATGAAGAAACGTTCCATTTGCAATGCATGAAAAATATTGGATGGATTGAAGAATGAAACCCATCAAGCCAAATATATGCATTGCGACTTGATAATGAATGAAAATTCCTATGTAACAATAATGAAAAAATGCCAATATGAAGATATATTCCATGGGTGATACAATAAGGATTTTGCAATGAATGCCATTTACATCAGATAAGTTTTTGGGACCCACAAGCCATGTAAAATAACGTATTTAAATGTTTCAAAAAGAAAAGTTTCTTAGCTCAAAGAGCCGAAGACTTTTCATGTGGAACAATTTCCCATTCAAGGTAATCTTAGGAGCCTTATAAATGGCGACATGTATGAGACATGTTTGTATGGAGTCAGGTGCCACATTTCCAATAATTTGTGATGTTGGGCTATTTTAACTATAAAATTTGCATACAACCTCAAATTGAGATGGTTCAAAAATAAAAATCATTGTCCAAGATGAAAAGAATAATTTTTTTAGTTGAACTCTTTTTCATTTGAGGTAGTTTTGAGGATGTTATTGTACTCGAAATAAATGGTCTTCAAGGCATCAAGTTTTCATCACGGAGTAAAGATAAAGGTTGACCAAGATAAAGCTCGAAGATCGATTTCGAAATGGTCAACACACTAGTGCATATGATGTATCACATGAGATATTGTGTTATGGTAATCAATCTATATCTCTTATAAAGCAAAGGGAAACACTTTCTATCATACGTAACATTCGTCAGACTGGTCCCGGGACGTTGATACGTTGCAAATCTCACGGCTGGATTGCTTCTCAAAACCTTCTCCTGTTTTCAAATGAGGCCGCTGATCTCGCTACTCCCCCTGTATTCCCTCGTTAGTTTTTAATAAATCCCGCAATAATCTTAGCTGCGCCGACCCACCCAACCATCGTCCTCGTCATGCCTGCCCTCAGCATCTGCGAGCTCGCCACGCCCCTCGCCGCATGGGCTCTCTCCGCCAGCGATCAGCCAATCCCCGGCTATCTCCACCAACGACCAGCCTCCATTCGAAAGCTTCACGTTGTCCATCGCTCCTGCCGATGAGGGTGCTGAGGATGTTGATGGGGAGCAGGGACGAGGAGCATCTATTTCGCGGGCAGGGGCTATCCGTCCACCAGGAACACCGGCTAATTCTTCATGATGCGCATGGTTGTGATCTCATGAGAGTGAGCATACCGATCTCATACATGGCGTCAGTCTCTCCATAGAGTCAGCCACTCCCCTCCCCCTACCCACCTACTTGGCGTCGTTCCAATTCTCGCCGCCGTTCCCGTATTGCTGCAACGCTGCTCGCTCCGGCCACGACGAGGTCGACATCTTTATTTTACGGCAACATGAAGACATCCTCTGCACGGTACCCTTGTACAAGTCGCCACTGTCTCTGAATGTTTCCTATGATACAAACACCATCGGTTTCTTGACATATCTGGTTATGTAGCTCCCTGTTTGTCTAAAAGAAGTTGGTTGTGTATGTGAGAGTGGGGATGTTGTGCTTCGTTACCAGTGATGCAATGCTTCTGAGTTCTATGTATTAAGTTTCCTAGTGCCAGTCAGTGTATATGTTTCCTATAGCTTTAGTACCATATACGTTCTTTTACAGAACCATGACAATGCATCCATACTACTTTGTCCTTGCTTCGACGGTTACAAACTATGTTTCCAATAGCTCAACACATAAAATGCATCATACTATGTTTTCAACCATTATAAAATTATGCTTCCAATAGCTCAACACATAAAATGCATCATACTATGTTTTCAACCATTATAAAATTATGCTTCAACATACAATCGCATGTGCTTCATAGCAGAAATTATGAAGCATGGTATGTACTGATGGAAGCATGTTCATCTAACGATGGAAACATGTATAAAATGGAAAGCAAGCATGTGATTATCGGACCTGAAGGGAATTATATATAGAAGCAACATAAAGAAGGAATATTGTACGTGACTATATATTCTGGAAGCTAATTTCATTGGACATGCATTAGATCGAAGCAGGTTCAGCTGGGTTGAGCAACAATGGAGAAATACTAGATATGCTTCATGTTTAAAAAAGAAAGAGATATGCTTCATGACGTTCGGAAATAATTTGGCAAGAATAATTGATTTATTTCCCTAAAACCTGCAATTAGTTTCCAAAAACTCAGCAATTATGAGTAATTAACAGAAATAGTCAAACGGCCAAGAATTTTTTACGGTGATTGGTTTTTAATTTGGAAAGTTCCACGTGGGATATGTTGCATGCAACCATTTCTAATCCACCACTAATCCGGTCTTGCATCCCACGGTCACAAGATAGTCTGATAGATAGCAAAACATCAGTAGTCTGATGCCTAGTGGTGTCCTAAAGCAAAACCCCACTATAGAGTTATTTAAGTTGTCTATCTTCACATGCAATCTATCCACATCATCCATTCTCTTAGCCAATCAATTGCCCATGTCACCCATTATAGAACATTTAAGTTGTCCATCTTCACATGCAAGCTACCCACATCATCCATTCCCTTAGACAATCAATTGTCCATGCCATCTCCACTAATATATTTTATTGATCTCTATATGAAAACTCCACATCAATAAATTTTCAATCATTTTATTGTCCATGCTAATATATTTTTAAACACACATGTTTTGTGTCGAAGAAATTTAGTATTTCGACTATAACGAATTGAATTTTGCAGTTTTACTTAGATAACTTAATGTATCATACTTTTTATACTTTCTTATTTATGTAATATAGTTTTTAAAAGAATTCCCGCTGCAAGCGCGGGGTATATTTCTAGTTTCTCTTGACATGCAAACTATCCACATATCAAGTAGGTTCACCATGTATAATCTTTTTCCCACTAAGTCTTCATGCACATGCTTCCATTAAATCCACATGCGCATGCAACCTATCATAAATAAATATTACATAACCTTTTATGCACTTAGTCTCATGATTTAGAAGCGATTTTTTATAGAAAATTAAATTATGAGATACCTCATATTTTATTTTTCTATGCGATAATTTTTCTAGGAATGCACATATTTAGTTACTATCATTGGTTTTAGGTTTATCCACGGGTGATGTCTCCACTGCCTCTACTCAACGTTGTTTTCGTCTCATATTATCTTGCTTATATACTGTAAAAAATCACACTTTTTGGGGTTTTCATCATTTTTTCTTAGTTTTTTATCTAACCAATATTTTTTTAAAGAATTTATAATCAAAGTATACTATGTTTCATAATTTTTCTCATGTTTTAAAATCTTAAATTATTCGTTAACAGTCGGGGTATCATCTAGTATATGTAATTATCATCACCACATGATTGTCTTTAGGGCATATTTCCAACACGAACAACCCTTGCGATTCCCATGAATGGTTTGTTCGAGCGTCACTGATGCAACACCTCCAAATATATGCACATATAAAGAGGAATGACAGGAGCAGGCTGCTAGATCAAATCGCACAACATGGGCGTGGAAGTGACGGTGTTTAGATCGTGGAATTCTATAACCCTTTTCAGGGTTCCGCCTCACCGTTTATATAGACGTCTTGGATGGGATCAACATTGGAGGTTGATGACCCACAACCGTAAGGGATCTATTGCAACGTTTTCGATAAGTAAGAGTGTCGAACCCAACGAGGAGCGAAAGGTATTGATAAGTGATTTTGGACAAGGAATAACTGCAAGCACTGAAAGATAACTTTTTAGGGGTTTTCGGTATAAGCAACAATAAGATAAAAGCAAGCAAAGTAAATAGTGCTGAGGAGCAGCAGGTGGCCCAATCCTTTTGATCAAAGGATAAGTCTGACAACTGAACTTATAAAGACTAAAACGTTCTTGAGGACTGATACGTCCCAAACGTATCTATAATTTCTGCTTGCTCCATTCATGTTTTGTGTGACTTTGCCATGTTTTGCTTGAACTTTCATACACTTTTGAGCATATTTGGACTAATCTGTTAACCCAGTGCACCTAGCTGCCAGTTACTGTTTTCTGCTGTTTTTGTATTTCAGGTTTTCCGGCCATTAAAAGTGCTCCAAAAAATCCGGAAAAATCATATAAAAAATCAGCGACACGGAAGCTTCCGGAAACACCAAAGGAGGGAAGGGGGGCCACCACAGGGACTCCAGAAGGGTCCCTGGCGCGGCCCCACCCTAGGCCGCGCCAGGGAGCCTCCTGGCTGCCCTGTGGCCCCTCTCGGTGCCCCCTTCGCCTATATTTACCCTCCATGACGGAAACCCTCGGGAGGAACTCCTTTTTCGCGATCTCGCCTCTGTACCACCGCCACCGCCGTTTCTAGATCGGGGCTGCTTGGAGAAGCTGCTCCGGCACCCTGCCGGGAGAAGCTACCCCCTCCGGGAGACCATCCATAGCCATGGACGCCTCCCGTATGTACCATGAGTAGTTTTCCTTGGACCATGGGTCCGTGACCAGTAGCTATGTGATCTGTCTCTCCCTTCTTTGTGCCTCCACTTTCGAGACCTCGTGAGCTGCCTCACATGATCGAGGCACCTTTGTAATTTTCTGTCGTTGCTATGCTGAGTTTGTTGGGATCTGATGGATTATGAGACTATGTTCAGATTGTGATGAGTAATATATTTGGTTCTTCTCTTTTATATTTTGTTCTTGAGTAAATTCTTGCATGTTCTCCGTTGCCGTATTTTACTTTTGCCAAGTGATTTGTTGCAACTCCAAGAGGGAGCGTTATGCTTGATTGTGGGTTCAGCCCCTTGATGTCAAGCTTGAGTGACAGAAACATGAGACTAGGGGATGTGCTGTTTCCACCAGGGATAAAACAACAGTGCTTGTATACGCGGATGCAAGGATTGTTTACTTTACGCAAAGTTCTTTTAATGCTGTTGTCTGTTGCTTTGGATTTACACTTTGGGTGGAATTCACAACTTAATACCAGCGAGATGTTCTGGATAGATATCTCAAGGTGGATGATTCGTAGTAGATGCAGATGGATTTCGGTCTACTTACCTTGGCGTACTGCCCATTGCTTTTGAGCCCTTCCTTTCTTTGCAGCATAGTTAGCATTGCGGTGCCTTCATAATCCTGTCAATTGCCCAATTGTGATGTGTTTACCTCGCTAGCACTTTTATCGTCTTTTGGGAGAGAGACATCACTAGTGAAAATCACGGGACCCCGGTCCATCTTCATATTACTATTTACATCCTTAGTTTACTTTCAGTTGCTATCACTATCATTATCTTTTGCGTTAATCCTTTGTAAACAGCAAGGCCGGAGGAATTGACAACTCCTCTGTACTCGTTGGGAGCAAAGTTATTTGTATGTGTGTGCAGGTCCAGGTGAAGTTAGCAACCCTCGGTTGTGAACGGCGCCATTGTTCACTTTACCACCTTCTTGTATCTCTGTGTGTCCTACTGGTTCGATACTCAACCTTAGCATCTTCGCTAAGGGAAATTTGCTGCTACGCTACATCTCACCTTCCACTTGGGGTAACCAACAAGGAGTGAGAACTATCCTCACCGTATCAAGCCAATTTCTGGCGCCGTTGCCGGGGACTCCAGTCTACAAGTGCGACACCCCGCCTGAATACCACTGCACACAGACGAGTGTCGCCACACACCAGCCCAGGAATCACTCTGGTGTGCGCGCTTACAACACGTACCAAGAACATAGGCACAACTGTAAAAGGATTCATAAGCCAAAGTGGCTTGAATCAATACATTACCACCATAGATGGTTTATTACAGAGATGGGGGAAGAGGAATAATAACTGTCTACGGCAGCACGGACTTGGAGCGGCTCCAATCCACAGGGATCTGACTGGGTTACTCTTCCTAGCTCGCAAACGCTCGACTCCTCCTAGGGAAAGCGGATCCTTAGATAAACCTAAAAATCTGGCTACGCGAATAGCCAGGGATGAAAGCCATGTGAGTACGTTTGAATGTACTCGCAAACAAGCAAACCAAGTAACATATACAACAAGCAAAGGAATCCATGGCATCCAAGCATGCACAAGTTATTAGTGTATATTAATTATCATGGCATAGCAGTTTAAACAATATTAATAATCATGGCATGAGCAATATTAACATGATGAGTCTGAACAATATTAACATGATGAATCTAGCATGCTATTAAGAGCAAAACCAGAGCAACAACAATCAACCCATGGAATGATCAATATCATCATAATGAAATGAGCATTCTACCATGATTAAGACTAGTGCAAACAACACATGGAACACTCATGACCATCGCATGACCATGCAACTTACCTTGGAATTATTACCGACTCCACCTTCAAATGTCGGGTCATCGCATGACCACTCAACGAATTAGGTGTCCTTATGTTACCACCCAATCATTCCATTCATCGCATGACCATTCAACGGGTTAGGTGTCCTTCGTTACCACCCAACCAATCGCATGACCATACACTTACCACCCAATTATTGCATGACCAGCAACTCAACATCATTATTATACCAGTTTGTGTTGACCATAGTGTGACCTAGTACGAACTGTGTCCCATGACCGAGGACGTGGATATTCGAATAGATTGTGACTCTGCAGAGTTTGTGCACGTTACCCACATTATGGAGTTCCTCCTCCATCCAGCACCTCGGTACTTGTCCCACAGGATCCTTGGAACTCGCACCGCAGGAGTGGACTAGGACATCTCCAACGAAACCCGACTACCGCGTTACCTCCCTACGGACTCACCGACACACGGTCTTGGGTATCCCTGTGGTTAGGTGTCCACGTTACCACCTTAACCACCCAGCCACCTTGTGGCAAACTGTCCCAACGGGGACTCCCGGGTAAACAACTATGGATTTCGAGATTATCACCACCTACCGGGCCAAGGTAGCGTGCGTGCATAATCTCCCCTACTTGGTGATATCCGTAGAAGGCACTACGATATCACGAGTTAAGGCCCGCCCATACAAGAAAATGTGGCTGCACGGATAAGCTCGGTTCGATGGCACTGGGTCAACGGTTATTATGTTCATCAAGTTTTAGCATTACCTTTTGCAGCATGAATTAAACAATGCAACATGGCATGAACATAACACTACCACCAAACACGTGCAACCACTAGCATGGCATGGTATGAGTCTAGTAAGCATGGATATTAAAGCATGAATACGGTCAACACATGTAAAACAACCGGCATAAGCATGATATGATTAACATGAACAACATGGACATGATACTAACCAGTAAACATGGCAGAATTATTTTTAGCATTATCATATCAAGTATACATGTATAAACAACACAAGCATGATACTTACGAGTGAACATAGCATGATTAACATCAACATAGAACACAAGCATGGCGTAAGCATGTCAAGTTAAATTAACAGATCGGTGTTTAGTTCATCGGTTAAGCAACACAATGTAATCATATTTTAAACACACAAGAACATCACGGCACAATGCTTAGAGCATATATTAGATGGATTGCTTTCCTGGGGGGTGGGGTCGATGAATACATTGGACGGACGTGCGGTCGCCCTCCGAAAAGATCCGACGGGACTGACAGTACTCCGACAAAGCCTAACGACAACCGGTGGCAAAAGGGTAAATCTAACAATGAAAACACAGCATGAAACTTGCACCAACGAAACGGGCTCGAAAAACTGAGAACCTGGGCTTTTGAATCACCTCAATCGGAGTTACGGTCGCGAAGTTACGGCCGTTCGTTCGTTAATCAGAAAAACAAATGGATCTGTCCACTTCTGCTGTTAACGGGCGAACGTCCGCAAAATAAGGCTTTCGGCGCCGGGCTGTTCTGAAAGCGTATTTCTAGAAATACGTTTTCTCTACAGAGAAAGCGAATTTCGGCCCGGGCTGTCCAGATTCCGCCTTCTTCGCGGGAAGATGTATTTTCGGAGTACGCTTCCACTCAAACGACGCGGGCCCGGGGCCTACCCACTTACGCGTGGGGCCCATGCGTTAGGTCTCCTCCTCTGCTTCTTCTTGTCTCTTTCTCTCTCCTCGTGGACGGACGAGGACCGCGGCGAATCCGGCGTCGCCGCCGTTGACCGCCGAAGCGGGCGGGCTCGCCGGCGGGCCTGCCGGGCGCGGCGCGCCGAGGCGCATCCTCCTGTGGCCGCGGCATCGCGAGGGGAGGCCGGCAGCGCTGCTCGCCATGGCTGGGCGCGACGGCCGGGCAGCTCAGCCGAGCCGGGGCGGCGGCGTCCGTGGCCTCCTGGCCGAACGGAGCGCGGCGGCGGAGGCGCGCTGGTTAGGGGAGGCTGCTACGGAGGAATGGGAGAAGGAGGGCGGCACCCACGGCTGGAGCTCGAGTCGTGGCCAACGGCTGCCATGGCTGCGAGGCCTTCGGCCATGGGGCGAGACCAGGCAGGGGGAGAAGGAGAAGCTGGGGTGGTGGCTGCTGCGAGGGTGGTCTCGGGGCTCTTCTTATAGACGCGGGAGGCTCCGGATAAGCTCGAGCTCGAAGGCTCCAGAGCGCGTCCACGCGGCGACCACGCCGTGGAGAACAAGGCGTCGGCACAAGCGTCCCTGGGCTACCAAACGATGCGATCTTGCACGCTGTGGTCAGGACCAGCGTAGGAATCACGCTAGACATGCCCAGACATGAAGAAGATGACGCGGGACAACAGGAGCCAGCACAAACACTTTCCAGAGCACGTCAAACGCATGGCCACCATGGCACCCACGTGTCCAAGGCGTGCAAATGACCAGTGGCCATGTCCACTGTGTGGTGTGACACCTCAGGAGGTGGAATCACTCACTTGGAAGGGCATGCATGGCATGGAGCTTTGAAAGTGACCTGACCTAGGTTTGACCAGCATGGTGTTTGTGCTGAAATGGGGAAGGCACACCTGGTGAAATGGTATGAAAATGGGCACAGCTCAATCTTATCCATAGGTGATTACCTCTGCCTGGTTTGAGCACAAATGGACCACTGTACATACCACTTCCTTTACAAATGCACCCACTAAGAAGAAGGTGTTTGTGCTGTGGTGTGGCTAGCACACTAGTCCACTTGGCTTGAAATTTGGCATAGCTTCATCATACACTAGGATAAGTACGTACACCAATTTTCAGCTCAAATGGACAAGTCTATCTTGCACTTCCTTCACAAAGTTGCCTGCTGGATAGAAACTTTGAGAATTTATTGTGCATTACTGGCTTGGCCATTAGGGCTCAAATTTGGTACAACCCCATGACATGGGAAGGGGAAAAGGCACAAAAAGTTTGGGAGGCAATGGGAAAAGTTAAATAACACTTCCTTTAGAAAGTTTCATTCTTCCCTGAATTTGGAAATGGAGGCTATGCTCAAACTTTGAACTATGGAACCCCATGTCTTGATAGAAATGGACATGGGTTGGATACTAGGAGCTCCAAAATTCATTTGAGCACTAATGGGGCAACCAAAATGGTAGCTCATTTGCAAATGGGATAAAAGAGAATATTGGCTTTATAAAGAAAATCACATTTTCCTTTATTCAGTCATAGCCAATAACTTTGGGAGAGGTCAAGAGGATAACCAAGATCATCTCCACAAGTTTACACAACCTTTAGAGATGTCCAGGTATTTTCCGGGATTTAATTCCATCGATCGGCACAAATGGAATTAAGCCGATATGAAGAACATTGCACCTGACGTGGAAATATCCTTGCATATCCGGGATCGAGGGTCTGGGGAGGGATATTGCCTTGCAAAGGGGCAGAGAAAAGGGTTGCAAGGTCAAGGATTATCTGGATTCTTCTGGTCATAAACCAGACTCCAGGGGAAAAAGATCGGGAGAAAAAAACTAGGAAGGAATAACAGCACAAAAATCGATAACCCGATTTTTGGGGTGTCACAACAAGATAGGGGAGTTGCACACTATATTTTATCTTTGCTTTTTAGTCTTGTTAGTTTACCTTTCAGTTTTTACTTTTTTGTCCCTTATCAAAAATACCAAGAATACCTGCTGCTACTATGGGTTCCAATGAAAACACCAAGTTGTGTGACTTCACTAGTCACAACAACAATGACTTTATCTGCACTCCTATTGCTACACCTTCTACTTCAGCACCTTCTTATGAGATTAAACCTGCTTTGCTAAACCTTGTTATGAAAGATCAATTCTCTGGTGCTAGAGATGATGCTGCTTTGCATTTAAATAATTTTATTGAGCTTTGTGATATGCAAAAGTACAAAGAAGTAGATGGTGAAATTGTTAAGCTTAAGCTTTTTCCTTTCTCTTTGAGGGATGAAGCTAAAATCTGGTTTCAATCCTTGCCTAAGAATAGCATAGATTATTGCGATAAGTGCAAGGATGCTTTTATCGGGAAATACTATCCCCCTGCTAAAATTATTCAATTGAGGAGTAACATTATGAATTTCAGGCAATTGGATAATGAACACGTTGCCCAGGCATGGGAACGTATGAAGACGCTTGTCAAGAATTGCTACACACATGGACTGACTACCTGGATGGTTATCCAGACTTTTTATGCAGGCTTGAACTTTACCTCGCGGAACCTGTTAGATTCGGCCGCGGGAGGAACCTTTATGTCGACCACACTTGGTGCTGCCACAAAGCTACTTGACGAGATGATGCTGAACTACTCTCGGTGGCACACCAAAAGATCTCCAACTGGTAAGAAGGTAAATTCTGTCGAGGAGATTTCTAGTAACTTTTCTAGTAATGCTTATAGGGGCAACTTTTCTAGTAATCCTAGACCGTTTACATCCACTTATGGGAACAACAACACCTACCCTAGCAACAAGAACCCCACCTCTGAACTGGAGAGTATGCTTAGAGACTTTATCACTACCCAAAAAGCCTTCAACAAGAATGTGGAAGAAAAACTAGCTAAATTAGATAATCTTTGTTTGAAGGTAGACAACTTAGCCCTTGATGTTGAGATGCTAAAAATTAGAACCTCTCCCCTTGAGGAGAGTAAGTTCACTCCTATTAATGCTATCCAGTTACAAATCAATCAAAACATTAGGATGATGGCTAAACTTAAAGAAAGATGGGCTAGAGAAAAAGAGGAAGAGGATAGAATTAAGAGCCTTCCTACCTACCACACAGTAGCTACTATCCAAGTAGTTGAGGATGTCCAAACAGTTAGCACCCATCACACCCCTAGTCCCACTGGACCTATCAATGGTGATGCTACCACCTCAACCATAAATGAAGAAACCTCTATGAACATAGAGGCTTTCAAACAAGTGAGCTTAAATGATATCACTACCTCCTTGATAGATAGTAGTGATCTAGACTTTGAAAACTGCACTTTACCTGAAGTTATTGGTTTCCTACACAAGATGTCTAGAGACCCCCACACTAGCACACTTAATCTTGCCTTCACAGAGCATATCACCAATGCTCTAATCAAAGTTAGGGAGGAGAAGCTTAGACTAGAAGCCTCCATACCTAGGAAGCTAGAAGATGGTTAGGATCCTATGATAAAAATCAAATTGAATAACTTCTCTTGTTATGCTTTATGTGATCTTGGAGCTAGTACCTCTGTTATGCCCAAAAGAATGTATGATATGCTTGCATTGAAACCTTTTGATCCTTGATCTTTAGGTGTTCGTCTTGTTGATTCTTCCGTAAAGAAACCTTTGGGGAAGATCGACGATGTTCTTATCATTGTCAATGACAATTATGTTCCCGTTGATTTCACTATTATGGACATTGAATGTGAACCTTCTTGTCCAATTATTTTGGGACGTCCTTTTCTTCGCACACTTGGTGATGTTATTGACATGAAAGAGGGGAATATCAAATTCCAATTCCCTCTCAAGAAAGGGATGGAACATTTCCCTAGGAAAAAGATTAAGTTCCTTTTGAGTCCGTCACACGGGCTAGTTATTCTCTTGAAAAGACTTGATCTTCTGCTTTAAGCCTAGCTAATGGCTTTAAAGAAGCGCTTTCGGGAGGCAGCCCGCAACGAATTTAGGTTTTTCTTTTTGCTTTTATGTTCTTAGTGGTCTTGATGATTGTTACTACTGTAGCAACATCATTGTATCTTTACTTTTTAAGCTTTGTGCCTTTTATAGCCTCATACGACAAGGGAAGTAAAAGTTGTGACATGCTGTCCAGAAAACAGATTATGTCCTCGTGACTAGAAAAATCATTGGAAAATCCCAGTTCATATTTTTGAGCTGAAATTTTTACACAGCGTGCTGTATACAATTACGAAACTTGAGTATGTTCTGAGTTTTTTTATTTGAGTTGCAGAAGTACCCCTAAAAAATTCGTTTCTATCTTCTGTTCTGTTTTTCACAGATCCTGCCACGTTTTCTCTCTGTCTACTTTTGCAAACCTTAAGCTTGCTTTTTCTTTGTAAAAACCTTTTTCCAATCTTGGGAAACAGTAGCTCTTCAAGTTTATCTTTATTTCCAGCAAAGGAAAAATTATTTTAGTAGGGTACTAACCTCTCTAATCAGTCTACAATGAGTTATGTATGAAGGGAGTTTTCAAGTGCGCGATGGAAGATGATGAAAGAAGATCCTAGAGTGTTAAACGCTCAAGTTTGGGGATGCCCATGTGCACCCCCAATAAATATTCAAGGAGACTCAAGCATCTAAGCTTGGGGATGCCCCCGTGCATCCCCTTCTCCATCAACAATTATCAGTTCGTCTCTCGTTGCACTATATTTTTATCACTTCATGCGTTATGTGCTATTCTTGGAGCGTCTCGCTCTTAGGTTTTGTTTTTAGTTTTCTTTTGCTTTGTTTGCTGTAGTAACAAGTTAGATCCCAGCTTACTTTATTTTGTGTGGGAGAGATACACGCTCCGCTTGAATTAGAACTCCTCATAGGATTTGCATGCTTATTCTTTTAGCTGTGAGTTGTTCTTTTTCTTTTCTTAGCTGCTGCTCTATTTAGTTGTAGTGCTTTAGTCTTTCTAGAGTTTTTATTTTGTCTTAGGTTGAACTTTCTATAGGTTGCATGTTTTATCTTGTTAGAGAGTTTGCCTGTTGCACTGAGTTTTGTGTCTTGACTAGAAGGAGGTAGTTGAAGTTGCTTTTCTCTTTGTAGTAGTAACTTGCAATAGTTTTGAGGTATTGACTAGAGTAATGTTTGAACTTTTGGTGTCAAGAGCTCGAGACTATTAGTGATAGATGTCGTATTTTGGGAAATCCGTGTGTTTTTCCAAAACCAAAAACCCCTGTTGAGAACTCTAGCTACTAGATGGATCACTAACCTCTGGAGGGTTCGAATATTACAGAACACTCACGTACCATCAGTCGAGGATGCGCAAGGATTACCAAACCCCCATACACTCCTCCTCGGGATACTTGTCTCTTTGTGAACCTCCTGATTAGATTGAGAGTTACCGATAATAAGTGCATGAGTTCTTCAGACTAATGTGAGTATTCGAAAGTTGACAGTTCCACCCACCTATACTTTTTCTAGCCTCTTTGAAAGCTCAATAATGATCAGAGGGGGAGGGGGTGAATGATCACTTCTAAAAATTCTAAGGAACTTAGAAGGACTTCATGCAAACAGCGAAGGACTAAGGCATCTCAAAGGAAATACAGTGTCGAAAGTAATGCATAGCTCGAAAGGATTGGGAGCGAAGGAAAACATCGAAGAAAAACAGGCAACGAGTAAATACTTAATGTAAAAGCATGAAAGAAAACGAGCCTGACACGATGATGTTTGGTAAACCAGTTCACACTCTGCAAAGTGCTATGTCTGGTTGGAGGGACTGGTGATTGAACACCTGGAGCAAAAATCTCTCCGTCCTATTCTCCACTACAACAAACTCCTCGAGCTTGTCCAGTTTTCACTCGAGGTAGATGATTCAGAACATCTCCGAGACCTTTACAAACTTCCTTCAGCAGTGACAATTTCTCTTCGACTGCTTGACAAGCGACGCCTAACCGTCTAGGAGACTTGCAGTTCTCCAAGATAAAAAGATCGGCTAATCTCAACCTAAGTCATAGTGAATTGCTCAACTCAGCTCAGACTTGGGATTTTGGTTTTCTCTCGATGAATCTCTCTTGGGATGCTCACAGACTTCTGTCTTAGAATCTTCAGTGGAGCAGCCAACCCGAAATGGCGGGTAGGTGCGGGGTATTTATAGTTGGCGATCCCGATGGGTAAAATGACTGAAGTGACCCGATGCAACCGCTTGACGCGTGTCCACAACAGTCGGATTCCAATCACTGCGCAACTTTACTTGAGGAACAAGTAAGCTGACTTACCGAACGAGTTCTCTCTCGAAGGCACGAAGTGCGATGAATTTGCCTTCGAGCTATTCACTCGACTCAGTAAGATTTCTCTCGGTAGGCTTTAGTGGGTTTTGGTTGAGCAGAGCAAATTCACTTCGACTAAGATCTCAACTAGCAAACCCCTCTTGATAGTACGGTTTTTCCTACGACTCAAGAAAATAAAGAGAAACTAGTAAAAAATACTAAGTCTTCGACCAGCTTCAGCTTTCTCCTCGTTGCGCTTTTACTCGAGAGAGACTTTTTCTTCGACTACATTTTTAGGGGTCGTCTTCCTTCAAAGATTTCGGTAGATGACTGCAGCTCTGCTGCAGTGAGTTGTCCTTCGACCTTGTACTTGCAAACTCCATTCTTTCGGAACCTAAGTATCTCTTTATACTCGAAAACAATATTAGTTCCACTTCTGCTTTGTCCAACAATGTCCAAAACCTTCGGGGGCAAAACTTGCTCTTACACTCTTCGGTACCGTGCATTGCCCTTTCTCACCTCGAGAGTTGGCGCATACTTCGTCGGTGCATCCAAACCCTTGGCACGATACGCTCTGTCATCATAAGCCTCCTTATATATTTCGTCAAAACAGCCAACATACCTATCTACAAGGCATTTCCATAGCCTTTCCGAGATACATTGCCATGCAACATCCATTTCTCATGACTTGATCCTCATGTCATACCTTTGCTGTTGGATATGTGCCCTAGAGACAAATTAATAAAGATATTTGTCACATATCCGTTTTGTTCATAATACGTTTTATACTGTGCTATAACTGTATTACTTGGAAATACTAATACAGGTGTAGTATAAAACATGGTCTGTAGTTCAACTCGGGTAAACTATCTCATTGGGCAATTGATTGATCAAGCTTTCCTGATCATGGCGACACTTAAGTCCATTGACAATGAGGTCATATCGTTAAGGGGAATGATGTGATGGAAGTACACCCACCTAAAGTATTGCAATGTGATCGAGTCACATAGTTCAGCGTTGCTATGACTTTGTAACATATGGCTTAGTCCTTAGACCGTAACGATCATACGTAATTGTCATCTATGAGGAGACTTTGATTTGTATCCCACCGCCTGACTGAAATATGTTGGCTATAACGGTGCACTTTGGGTATTCCGAAATAGATGGTTGATGAGTATGTTAATAGATCAGAGCGGGATTTGTCAGTCCTTGTGACAGGACAGGTACTCTGGGCCCACTCGGTGATATTGCATCAACACCTTGCAAGGACGTGACTAGGTCACAAGAGATGCAATGATCATGGACGAGATAAGTTGTTTGTTGTGAACGACATGTGACCACGGTATGTAGGATACCGACGATCAAACCTCGGACAAACTAAGTACCGCAACACAAAAGGATTACGTCGTATCGTTAACGGTTTCCAAAAGCGATCGAAGTTCATTCGATGGAAGCGCAGGGGCTGTCAAGGATTGTAACCAGGTCCATCTGACTAGTCATTGGTCAATGAGAAGAGTCTCGACCATGTCTGATGTTTCCCGGACCGTTAGGGTGTTACACTTAAGGGCAATCGATGCATAGGACAGTTACGGGATCAATCGGTGAAATAGGAGGAATCATCGGAATAGTTCCGGAGGAGGACGGAATGGTTTCCGGAAATTTTGAATAGTTCAAAATAAAGTTTAATTGTTTTAATAATGTTTTATTATTTAATTATCTGAATTAAATTAAAACATATTAAACAAATTAAAAAAATGGGAAAAAGGCTAAATGGGCCCATGGGGCCCATTAAGGGAGGAGGGGGTCTCCCCCCTTGGGCTTGGCGCCAAGGGTGGGGCCCACCACCCCCCTTGGCCGGCGCACTCCCCCCCCTTTGGGAGTTTAGTCCCACATGGGGGAAGGGAGGAGGATGGCACCCCCTTGCCTATATAAGGAGGGGTAGACCCCCCTTTTTCCAACACACCAATATCTCCTTCTTCCTCTTTCTCCTTCCCGGAAGTGGACTCCCCTTGTTTGGAGTCTGCACCTGGATTGGAGTTCTCCACCATAAGGCAGGCCGTCGTTCTGCTGGAGTTGGGATCCGTAGCCGTCTTTCTTCCGCTACTCGCTTGGTTCGGGGCCCGGGAGGAACATCGATTGTACCGTACGTGTATAATCTCTTCGAGGCACTACACCTGTGGTGCTACTTCATCGCTGGAGGTTTACCGGGAGTCATCCTTGCCGGTGGTGGTCTTCTACACGACAGGGAGGTCGTAGTTCCGAGTCTATGCCAGCCACGTTCGCAAGAACGTTTCCCTATTTCGGTCTTCAAAGGTATGAACACCGATTCCCTCCGTTACTTTACATCGCCATAGCATAGATCTTGGGTTCGGGTACCGTAGGTATGAAAATTTTGTGTTTTCTGCCCCGTATCCCAACGGTGGTATCATGAGCTAGCTATGCGTAGATGTATTGTACGGGTAGAACACATCTAGGATGTGGGCATCAAATCTTCATTCGTTACCCTCCCACGTGTACTCATTTAGCGTTGCGGCAATGCTTGATGAAGCGGCCTTCGACCGACCTTACGCATTTACGCGAGACTGGTTCCACGCTTGACATATGGCTTGTACCATATAAAGTGGCTGGGGGGTGTCTGTCTCTCTGCATTAGCGATGCGAAGATGTTTGCAACGGAGGGCCCTGACAGGGGTGTAATAGAGACAGATGGGAGACGGTGTTGTGGCATGTTTTTCGCAGGATAGAAACGGTTCTCTCTCTCGAAACCCCTAGCAGCCACGTAAAAACTTGCACAAGCTAAAGTAGAAAGGAGTTTAACTTTGCTTTGCATAAAGGGGGATCATAGGTTGTATGATTTACAGTTTTACTTTCTGTTTTATGCTAGTATGCTAGATATATCGACGGTAGCACGAAACAGGACCATCTCTCACAATACCAACATTGTGTTCTCCCTTGGTGGGCACCGCCTGGAAGGTTCTCCCATATGGCTTGATGCTCCGTACATACCGGAGTTGTCCTACATATTCAACGGAGTTCGCATGAGGTTGGGTTCGGCAAGCCTGGCATATGCAGATATGGCCTTGCTGAACAGCTAACATAAAGGTTCGATTGGCAGGCTTGACGTATGTAGATGCGGGCCTGGAACACATATGACGCCCCCAAAATCAGACCGTGTACAGTAACCATACACACAGGGTACACGACTGAGATTAGGGTGCCACGGTGATAATATCATAGCACAACACTAAACACAAAAGGATAAACAAATATATTACAATAGAGGGGGTCACGCGGACCCGAATATATAAGTCATACAAGCCATAATATCTGAGTATAGACATAGTTAGTCAAGTTTTGCCTTAAGAAGGCTAGCACAAATCACATCAGAGATACAGAACGAAAAGGCGAGGCCTCCTGCCTGGGATCCACAGAACTACTCCTGGTCAACGGGGAACTCGACGTCGTAGTAGGCGCCTCCGGGGTACTCCTGCTCCTGGGCTCCAACGTCGGCTGCAGCGGCCGATCAGGCAAAACAGTAAAGGAAATAAAGCAGGTGAGTATCTAGTATACCCGCGAGTCTTACGTCCGCTACTAAGCATTA
The DNA here is from genome assembly GCA_950022295.1 of Bromus sterilis. Lineage (NCBI taxonomy): Eukaryota > Viridiplantae > Streptophyta > Magnoliopsida > Poales > Poaceae > Bromus > Bromus sterilis. The sequence continues at coordinate 75,384,490 of OX465600.1, read as the reverse complement.
TGCATTGTATCAACGGAAAGAAGAGGCTGTATATAGTGGACTGAAAGACAGAAATTCAGAGCAAGGGTAAGAAGCTAGGCCTAACGAAGACTAGCATCTTCCGACGATGTCTTGTAGCATGAGGTAAGAATCAGCCAACAGTTTATATAAAGCATAAAGTAACAATGCAGTAGAAGTTGCTGCAGCATTGTATAATAATAAGTTGTAATAATTAACAATGCCTCCGAGTTCACCTCCTTGACATCCCCGCGAGGAAGAAAACCCGGAACCATACAGTTTAATAATAATAGTTTCTAGTGGTAAGATCCAGTTTCAGCATAAAGCGTCCTGTTACCGTGGACACGGCTATCGATAGATTAATCTTCCCTGCAGGGGTGCACTTGTGTTACGCTACACGCACGGATCTCCAGGGTGGCGGTAACCTTGTTAGGGAACGCTCCACCGAGGCTATCCGACACTTCATAGCCCATCTTTCAAACTCAACAGAGAGGTCATCCGCCGGACTATATCCTATGTACGCGGGGATTTGGACCCTAACCCCTACGTACTCCTGCACGGTGCGAGGCTGGCCGGTGAAGTTAAATCAAAGCAAATACAAACCACACTGCCGCGGCAAATAAGACAACACCACTTCCCGGCGCAGGCCGCGGTACTGCTGACGTCTGAAAAGTCCTCGGACGACACTAAGAAGCGGAGGAGCCCATAACTCGTAGTTCCCACGGGTAGGTAGTGCGTACATGGCATATAGCCAACTCAAGACATTCACTGAACCATTTAGCATTTTAATTAACCTGTGTGACAACCGTTATCGTTGCCTCGACTTAACTGACCCGCGGACAACGACAGCAGCCAGGACCACCAGTACATCGGTGCCTGCCCCGTCGTCCCACCAAGTCACTGCGGTTACCAAAAAGGTGAACCGTCTCCTTACCTTGTCTCGCGTGTGCTCCTGGAGGAGCTCGACTTTCGTGGTTTTGGTAACTCTCGCGGCCAACGATCAGGGGCCAAGCACACCGGTACACTGGTCGTACCCTCCCTGCCGTCCCGTCGCAATACCTCTCGCGGGCACCGCTGGGTCGCCCGACTTCTTACCTGAAGGACAACCGTTTACAGGACCCTATGGCGGCAAGACAAAGTCAGCATCGAGTGGAGTACAAGGATAACTCCTTGATAGCTCACACTTGAGGTGACTAGGCATAACCCAGATAGGGGCCTTTAGCGGTGTCTGCTTTGTACCGTACATGTGCAGTTATAATATTTGTATCCGCGTTCACTCCCCTGAGTGATCACGGCCCTCTATCTAATCCTAGCTAACAATGCGCAGGGTTCACTGCTGAATAATGCATAACAATAATAATAGGCAGCATAGGATAAAGGAAGGCACATCAAGGGGCGACAAAAATCAGGCTATGCAGTTGAATAGGATTGTAATCGTAGCAGCAGCAGTAACAATGCCTAGTGCAAGAAAAGTACGGAAAGATAGGCGATATCTGGGGAAGAGAATGGCTCTGCTTGCCTGCAAGCTCGACGGTAGTAGTAGGGTCGTCGACGACGTAGTCGTACTCAGCAGCGGTGTAGTCGACGGCAGCAGCGGGGTCTACCGGAGATTAAGGGGGGGGGAGAAACAGTAAATACACAGAAAGCAAATACAAACAGATGCATGACATGATAGATGAAATGTTAACGGTATTCTAACGCAGTGCAATGCACGTTGCTCGGAACGGAAATTCATCTGAGGATGAACTACCGGCTCCGGGTGATTACCGGACAGGGTGTCCGGAGGGGGAAGGATCAAGCCGGAGGTGTCGTGGTTACCGGAACAACATAAGGGGGGTGTATCCGTGCTAGTTGATCTATTCCGAGAAACAATCGTGTTCGGAATAAATTCATCCGGGCACTCTAACAGTACCGGACAATTTATCGGACAGTCGGTCCGGAGGGGGAATGTTCGATGTTCATTGTGTTAGAGGGGTGTGGTAGACATACGGATAGCGTATTTGTATTCGTTATATTTTTCTGATCAACTTTCATGTATAAAGTTTTTGAATCCGAGTTACGGTTTAAAAGTTATTGAATTTCAAAGTTTAAATCAATTTAAATGATTTCCTGGATTTATTTTATTATTTATTAAACATTATCCAAAACATTATCCATAACATTATCCAGAACAGTGCTGACATGTGGGACCCACATGTCAGCCTCTGTTATTTATAAAACATTTAATTAAATTGGAAAATTACCCTGGACCCACATGTCATACACTGGTTAATTGACTAATTCATTTAATTAACTTAATTACAGGTGGGCCCATGTGTCATTGACACGGTGGCTAATTAGCCATTTTAATTATAATAAAAAATACCAAGGACCCACATGTAAGTCAGAGGGGGGGTTGTTAGCCTCTGTTTATTATTAAACAGAGGGATTAAGGGGGTGCGGGGCCCGTTGTCAGTGGGCAGGGGGTGGTTAGGGGGGGTTAACCCACCTGACGTGGAGGGCCCACCGGGCAGCCACACCACGCCGGAGCCGACGAGGCCGTGCCGCCGGCGACGAGCTGGCGCTCGCCACAGGCCATGGGATGGGGCGTGGAGGGGCTCGTTCGGCGTGGGCGACTAAGGCGCGTCGAATGGTGATGGTGGCCTCGCCGGAAGGTGACCGGAGCGACGACGGCGACGTGCGCAGCGGCGGAGCCGAACGGGGCGAGGAAGACGACGACGTTCCAGCGCACAGGAACGAAGGGGAGATAGCGCGTTCGACTACTGGGAGCAGCGCGAGTGCAGTGACGCGCTTGGCCTGCCATACGCGGGCTCCAGGCCACGGCGGCGACCTCGCGGGCGGCGACGAGCTTCGGCTCCAATGGTGGAGCGGGCTACGGCGGGAGAGGAGGGGAGCGAGCGCATGGGGATGTGGCCGAGCTCACCAGGAGCGCGTAGAGGAGGGCAGTAGGCTCGGGGGAGGCTCGACGACGCGGGAATTCAACGGCGATGTCGCGGCGGCGCCGGAGGGGAACGGTGTCGTAGTCGTCGCTGTCGGGCCCCGCGGTTCGATTCCTTGCGGATGTCGACGAAGACGACGTTGGCGGGGCGCTAGGACACGGTGGCCGGCCTCCTCGTCGCCGTTGGCCGCGGGAACCACGACGGGGCGGCCACGGCAGCACCCGGTGCCGTGCGTGAGAGGAGGAAAAGAGCGTGGGGAGAGGGAGAGGAGTGAGCAGGGGTCAAGGGGCAGGTGGATGGCCTCGGCCTTATCCAGAGGGGGGCAGGTGAGGAGTGGAGGGAGCAGGTGAGGGGGAGGGGCCGGCATGGCCACGGCCATGGCGCCCTGTCCACGCGACAGGGGAGGGGGGGTAGGTGGGGAGGAGGAGGAGGAAGGGGGTGGGCCAGGTGGGCCATGTGCCCAAGGCGTAGGTTAGTTGTTTTGTTTTCTGTTTTTATTTTCCTTTTTTGTATTCTGTACTTGTATTTGTTTTATTAACCTAGGCATTTTTGAAAAAGGTTATTAGGGTTTGTAAATTAGGTTTACATATTACTAAGGTGCCACAAAAGTTTTTGTAGTAAAATAAAATCATTAGGTATTTCTTTTAATTATTAAATGCCCAAAGTAGGGATTTTAACCTACTGTTTGAATTGTTTGGAATTTTCTGCAACTCCAAAAATTACCAAAGTTGGTCCAACATGATTATAATGATTTTAGGCAATTTACAAAAATAGTTCCATGATTTTTGGAACAACTTTATTTGAGCCCTTTTGTTTTAATTTTCATTCAAAGTAGTTTCATCTAGGGTTTGGTTTCTTGATGAGAAAGATGCATTGGGCTTTGGGTTTTGATTACCAACCAGCATGGTTTGAAAAGAGTAGAAGCAAAGTTTGATTAGGGACAGGGGATAACAGTGATTAAGAAACAGTGATGGTCAACAGTGATGATGATTACTGTTGCAGGAACTGAGGGTGTTACAAATCTCCCCCACTACAAGAATTCTCGTCCCGAGAATTTAAGTGGTAGCGAGGAAAAGATCGGGGTATTCATCGCGAAGGTGATCTTCGCGTTCCCACGTGGCTTCATCTTCAGAATGATTCGACCACTGGATCTTGAGGAACTTGACGGTCTTGTTGCGGGTTCGCCACTCAGACTGATCGAGAATGCGGCTCGGATGTTCTCGATAAGTCAAGTCTTGTTGCAGCTCGATCATATCATGCTCCACTTCGCGGATAGGGTCCTTGAAGCAGCGACGGAGTTGAGACACGTGGAAGACATCGTGGACTTGGGAGAGGTTCGGCGGCAATTCCAACCGGTATGCCACGGGTCCACTCCTGGAAAGGATACGGAACGGGCCAATGTAGCGAGGAGCCAACTTGCCCTTGATACCGAAGCGATGAGTGCCCCTCATGGGAGTGACACGGAGGTAAGCGTATTCGCCAGGCTGATACTCCATTCCCCGGTGTTTGCGGTCATAGTTGCTCTTCTGACGAGACTGGGCGGCCTTGAGATTTTCTTGCACAATGCGAACCTGATCTTCAGCTTGTTGGACAAGATCCGGTCCGAAGTAGGGTCGTTCCCCAGTTCCTGACCAATTCAGGGGGGTTCGACATTTACGTCCGTATAGAACTTCGAAGGGGGCCATCTTCAAGCTAGCCTGATAGCTATTGTTGTACGAGAATTCCGCATACGGGAGGGCATCCTCCCATTTCATGCCGAATGAAAGGACACAAGCGCGAAGCATGTCTTCCAGCACTTGATTAACTCGTTCAACTTGGCCTTGAGACTGGGGGTGATAAGCGGAGCTGAGATTCAGACGAGTCCCGAAGGCTTCCATGAAACTCGTCCAGTATCGTGAGGTGAAAATGCTGCCACGGTCTGAACTGATCTCCAGCGGAATACCATGGAGTGACACAATTCGGGAGATATACAAGGCTGCTAGCTGACTAGCAGTGATCGTCTCCTTGACCGGCAGGAAGTGAGCAATCTTGGATAATCGGTCGATGACGACAAAGATGGCATCGTTACCTTTCTGTGACTTAGGAAAACCGGTGACGAAGTCCATCTCGACTTTGTCCCACTTCCAATCAGGAGGAGGGAGTGGTTGCAACCAACCAGCAGGTTTCTGATGACCGGCCTTGACGCGACTGCAAACGTCACATTGAGAAACATAGCGGGCGATGTCTTGCTTCATGTAAGGCCACCAGTACCGTTGACGAAGGTCTTTATACATCTTGGTACTGCCAGGGTGGATTGACAAGGGAGAATTATGGGCTTCTTCCATGATATCCGGACCACAGTTAATGATGGGCGGGCTCACAGGAACTACTACGCGGCCCTTGAAGTACACAGTATCACCATCATTAGTATCAATGGTAAAAGAGGAGGGCTTTCCTTCTGCGATGTCCTGCTTGATCTTCACAATGTCAGGGGCCAGAGATTGTCTACTCTTGATGAGGGCGTCGAGTTTTGACTCGAGAACCAGGTTGTTGACGTAACCTTGAGGAACAATCTCGAGGTTCAACTTGCGAAACTCTTCATACAGAAGTGGTTGTTGCACCTGAACCTCAAGTTCAGAACAGTAAGCTTTGCGGCTCAAGGCATCGGCCATCACATTAGCCTTGCCAGGGGTATACGAAATATCCATGTTGAAGTCGGCTATTGTCTCGAGCCATCGTTGTTGACGAAGATTCAGGTCTGGCTGAGTAAACAGGTACTTCAGGCTTTGGTGGTCGGTGTAGACCTCGCAACGATTACCGACGAGGTAATGTCGCCACAGCTTCAATGCATAAATTACTGCTGCCAATTCGAAGTCATGGGTTGGATATTTGTCTTCGTGAGTACGCAACTGACGAGAGCCATAAGCAATCACCTTGCGCTCTTGCAATAGGACACAGCCTAATCCTTGACGAGACGCGTCGCAATATATCACGAAGTCCTTCTGAGTATCAGGGGGAGCGAGCACCGGGGGAGAAGTTAGCTTGTCCTTGAGTGCTTGAAAACTTTCTTGACATTTATCTGTCCACTCAAACTTGACGCCTTTGTGAAGCAGATTAGTCAGAGGCCTGGCAATCTTGGAAAAATTCTCGACGAAACGGCGGCAATAGCTAGCGAGCCCGAGGAAACTGCGGACTTGCTTGACGGTCTTGGGAGGAGTCCAGTCCAGAATAGCCTGGATACGTTCTGGGGTGACGGCAATGCCATCCTTGGAAATCACATGTCCAAGGTAGGTTACTTCGGGAAGCCAGAATTCACACTTAGAATACTTAGCATAGAGTTTGTGTTCTCGAAGCTTCTCTAGTATAAGACGAAGATGCTCAGCATGTTCTTCTTCATTCTTGGAATATATCAATGTATCGTCCAGATAAACCACGACGAACTGGTCGAGGTACTCCATGAAAATATAATTCATCAATCTGGAGAAGGTGGCTGGAGCATTGGTTAAGCCAAAGGACATGACGGTGTACTCGTATGAACCATAGCGAGTGATGAAGGCAATCTTCGGAATGTCCTCATCACGGACTCGGATTTGGTGATAACCCAACCTCAAGTCGAGTTTAGAAAACACCTTGGATCCGGCAAGTTGATCATACAGATCGTTGATCCGGGGAAGTGGGTATTTGTTCTGGATGGTGGCTTGGTTAATGGGCCGATAATCTTGGACCAATCGATTTGTCCCATCGCTCTTCTTGACAAAGAGCGAAGGTGCTCCCCAAGCTGAGGAACTGGGGCGAATGAATCCTTTCTGAAGTGCCTTGTCGATTTCCTCCTTAAGTTCAAGGAGTTCATGTGGCGGCATCTTGTAAGGACGCTTGGCAATAGGAACAGTGCCTGGCTTCAAGTCGATGACGAATTCAACTTCTCTGATCGGGGGTATTCCCGGCAGTTCTTCTGGGAAGACGTCGGGAAAATCGCGAACGACCGGAACGTTCTCGATGCCTTTCAAAGGTGAGACATTCAAAGCATTCATCATAAAGATCTGTGTTTCAGCATTACGGGTAACTCGGGCGGTGTGGTTAACAATCCCACCGGAGGGGTGAAAAAGCTGGACAGACTTGGTGCCACAATACAGTGTGGCATCGTGAAATTTTAACCAATCCATTCCCAGAATGAGGTCTATGGTGGAAGACTTCAGGAGGATGGGTGACGCAAAGAACTCTACTCCTTCGATTTCAATGGTGGTGTTTGGCACTATCATGGTGGTTCGGCATTGGCCAATCGGGGTGCGAACAACCATCGGTGGTTTCATCGTTTCGTACATGAAGTTATGCGAAAATGCAAATGCTTCCGACATGAATGAATGCGATGCTCCTGTATCAAATAAAACAGCAGCAGATACAGAATTAACGAGAAGGGTACCCATCACGGTAGCGGGTTGTTGCTGAGCTTCTTCAACATTGACGTGGTTAGCATGTCCACGAGCATAAGCAGCAGACCCAGTATAATAGTTTGGGGTCCGGTTGTTGCCACGACCATTTCCACGGCCAGTGGGGTGAACTACCAGTTGCTTCTGTTTCTGGGGGCACTCCCTGGAAAAATGCCCCGGTTGGCGGCACGTGAAGCATAATCCATCCTGAGGACGAAGGGGTGTAGCATTGGGGGGTGCAGGCAGAGCTCTTGGCATCTGCGGTGGCGGAGGCAGACGGGGTGCAGCATAAGACGGCCTTGGAGCAGGGACAGCTGAATGAGTCACACTGGTAGGGAGCCAGATACGGCGCTTCTGCGTTGCGCCCGAAGATGAGCCAACGTCACGATAACGCTTCAGAGAGTTCTTGTGCTCCATCTGGGCAGTCTCGACGGTGATAGCCTTGTTCACCAAGGTGGCGAAGTTGGCGAAATCATGAACGGCAAGAGCGAGCCTGAGTTCTGGGTTGAGGCCACGACGGAACTTCTGCTGCCTGCGAGCATCAGTGCTGATCTCTCCTTCCGCATAGCGAGAGAGGTTGAGGAACTCGCGCTGATAGGCCTCAACAGTCATGTCGCCCTGAGTGAGGTTACGGAATTCTTCCGCCTTACGATCCATGATCCCCTGAGGAATGTAGCGGGCGCGGAAAGCAGACTGGAATTCATCCCAAGTGATGACTTCTTCGACTGGCAGGGAACGCTTGTGGGTGCTCCACCACTGAGCAGCGGCGCCTTTCAGATGGTAAGACGCAAAGTTCACATAGTCGACTGGATCGACATTAGCAGACTCCAGCTCGTGAGTGATGTCGCGAAGCCAGTCATCAGCATCCAGCGGCTGAACAGTGTTGCGGAACATAGTGGGGTTGAGGCGGGTGAAGTCGTGCAGAGTCACGGTGGCATGCTGATGGTGGTGCCCATTCTGATTCGGCTGGGGGAACTGAGCCATGATGTTCTGCATGAACTGACGAATCATCTCGAACTGCTGCATCATCGCGGCAATGTAATCCGGCGGCGGAGGTGGGTCATTGGCAGCACGACCACGACCACGACCACCACGACCAGCCATCCTGCTAGAATTTAACAGGGGTATTTCAGCGATGAAAATTTAACGAGATACCGGAATCAAGCCTGAAGTAAAACGACAACGAAAAGGAGGCGCAGATATATAGGAGTAGTCATATATGACATACACATTCACACACAGAATCAATCGAAAATCGGGCAGCGTAACGTCGTAGAAATTAAGGAAAAAGGACTCACTAGGCGGCGCGCAGACCGCGGTAAGGATTACACGACGCGACATAGATTCCACTATGTCAATCACGCCGCAAGAAAACTTTTGGCCACAGGAGTTGATGCCAGAGAACGCGCGGCCTGCCCAGAATGAGAATGGGATCCGCGGTCCGGGACCAGGGGTACGACTCCTGCGACACGACTCAATCAATGGGGGAAGCACCAAAAACGCCGGGTGGAATCAAGAGAACGTGATCCTAATGTCAGCTTTTGTAAAACTTACCAGCAAGGATAAGAGAGCAGATTCCCAGAGCATAGGTAAGGAGAAAATGATCCTAATACCATAGATATCACACGTAGTGACATCGATGTGGGCCCGTAAGCCAAATATTAAGTTAGCAAAATAGTTTTTCAAAGTCTAGACTCAACATCGACCAAGTAGTGGTGGGGTGGCTTCCTACAGGCAGTCGGCTCTGATACCAACTTGTGACGCCCCCAAAATCAGACCGTGTACAGTAACCATACACACAGGGTACACGACTGAGATTAGGGTGCCACGGTGATAATATCACAGCACAACACTAAACACAAAAGGATAAACAAATATATTACAATAGAGGGGGTCACGCGGACCCGAATATATAAGTCATACAAGCCATAATATCTGAGTATAGACATAGTTAGTCAAGTTTTGCCTTAAGAAGGCTAGCACAAATCACATCAGAGATACAGAACGAAAAGGCGAGGCCTCCTGCCTGGGATCCACAGAACTACTCCTGGTCAACGGGGAACTCGACGTCGTAGTAGGCGCCTCCGGGGTACTCCTGCTCCTGGGCTCCAACGTCGGCTGCAGCGGCCGATCAGGCAAAACAGTAAAGGAAATAAAGCAGGTGAGTATCTAGTATACCCGCGAGTCTTACGTCCGCTACTAAGCATTATGCATTGTATCAACGGAAAGAAGAGGCTGTATATAGTGGACTGAAAGACAGAAATTCAGAGCAAGGGTAAGAAGCTAGGCCTAACGAAGACTAGCATCTTCCGACGATGTCTTGTAGCATGAGGTAAGAATCAGCCAACAGTTTATATAAAGCATAAAGTAACAATGCAGTAGAAGTTGCTGCAGCATTGTATAATAATAAGTTGTAATAATTAACAATGCCTCCGAGTTCACCTCCTTGACATCCCCGCGAGGAAGAAAACCCGGAACCATACAGTTTAACAATAATAGTTTCTAGTGGTAAGATCCAGCTTCAGCATAAAGCATCCTGTTACCGTGGACACGGCTATCGATAGATTAATCTTCCCTGCAGGGGTGCACTTGTGTTACGCTACACGCACGGATCTCAAGGGTGGCGGGAACCTTGTTAGGGAACGCTCCACCGAGGCTATCCGACACTTCATAGCCCATCTTTCAAACTCAACAGAGAGGTCATCCGCCGGACTATATCCTATGTACACGGGGCTTTGGACCCTAACCCCGACGTACTCCTGCACGGTGCGAGGCTGGCCGGTGAAGTTAAATCAAAGCAAATACAAACCACACTGCCGCGTCAAATAAGACAACACCACTTCCCGGCGCAGGCCGCGGTACTGCTGACGTCTGAAAAGTCCTCGGACGACACTAAGAAGCGGAGGAGCCCATAACTCGTAGTTCCCACGGGTAGGTAGTGCGTACATGGCATATAGCCAACTCAAGACATTCACTGAACCATTTAGCATTTTAATTAACCTGCGTGACAACCGTTATCGTTGCCTCGACTTAACTGACCCGCGGACAACGACAGCAGCCAGGACCACCAGTACATCGGTGCCTGCCCCGTCGTCCCACCAAGTCACTGCGGTTACCAACAAGGTGAACCGTCTCCTTACCTTGTCTCGCGTGTGCTCCTGGAGGAGCTCGACTTTCGTGGTTTTGGTAACTCTCGCGGCCAACGATCAGGGGCCAAGCACACCGGTACACTGGTCGTACCCTCCCTGCCGTCCCGTCGCAATACCTCTCGCGGGCACCGCTGGGTCGCCCGACTTCTTACCTGAAGGACAACCGTTTACAGGACCCTATGGCGGCAAGACAAAGTCAGCATCGAGTGGAGTACAAGGATAACTCCTTGATAGCTCACACTTGAGGTGACTAGGCATAACCCAGATAGGGGCCTTTAGCGGTGTCTGCTTTGTACCGTACATGTGCAGTTATAATATTTGTATCCGCGTTCACTCCCCTGAGTGATCACGGCCCTCTATCTAATCCTAGCTAACAATGCGCAGGGTTCACTGCTGAATAATGCATAACAATAATAATAGGCAGCATAGGATAAAGGAAGGCACATCAAGGGGCGACAAAAATCAGGCTATGCAGTTGAATAGGATTGTAATCGTAGCAGCAGCAGTAACAATGCCTAGTGCAAGAAAAGTACGGAAAGATAGGCGATATCTGGGGAAGAGAATGGCTCTGCTTGCCTGCAAGCTCGACGGTAGTAGTAGGGTCGTCGACGACGTAGTCGTACTCAGCAGCGGTGTAGTCGACGGCAGCAGCGGGGTCTACCGGAGATTAAGGGGGGGGGGGGAGAAACAGTAAATACACAGAAAGCAAATACAAACAGATGCATGACATGATAGATGAAATGTTAACGGTATTCTAACGCAGTGCAATGCACGTTGCTCGGAACGGAAATTCATCTGAGGATGAACTACCGGCTCCGGGTGATTACCGGACAGGGTGTCCGGAGGGGGAAGGATCAAGCCGGAGGTGTCGTGGTTACCGAAACAACATAAGGGGGTTGTATCCGTGCTAGTTGATCTATTCCGAGAAACAATCGTGTTCGGAATAAATTCATCCGGGCACTCTAACAGTACCAGACAATTTATCGGACAGTCGGTCCGGAGGGGGAATGTTCGATGTTCATTGTGTTAGAGGGGTGTGGTAGACATACGGATAGCGTATTTGTATTCGTTATATTTTTCTGATCAACTTTCATGTATAAAGTTTTTGAATCCGAGTTACGGTTTAAAAGTTATTGAATTTCAAAGTTTAAATCAATTTAAATGATTTCCTGGATTTCTTTTATTATTTATTAAACATTATCCAAAACATTATCCATAACATTATCCAGAACAGTGCTGACATGTGGGACCCACATGTCAGCCTCTGTTATTTATAAAACATTTAATTAAATTGGAAAATTACCCTGGACCCACATGTCATACACTGGTTAATTGACTAATTCATTTAATTAACTTAATTACAGGTGGGCCCATGTGTCATTGACACGGTGGCTAATTAGCCATTTTAATTATAATAAAAAATACCAAGGACCCACATGTAAGTCAGAGGGGGGGTTGTTAGCCTCTGTTTATTATTAAACAGAGGGATTAAGGGGGTGCGGGGCCCGTTGTCAGTGGGCAGGGGGTGGTTAGGGGGGGGTAACCCACCTGACGTGGAGGGCCCACCGGGCAGCCACACCACGCCGGAGCCGACGAGGCCGTGCCGCCGGCGACGAGCTGGCGCTCGCCACAGGCCATGGGATGGGGCGTGGAGGGGCTCGTTCGGCGTGGGCGACTAAGGCGCGTCGAATGGTGGTGGTGGCCTCGCCGGAAGGTGACCGGAGCGACGACGGCGACGTGCGCAGCGGCGGAGCCGAACGGGGCGAGGAAGACGACGACGTTCCAGCGCACAGGAACGAAGGGGAGATAGCGCGTTCGACTACTGGGAGCAGCGCGAGTGCAGTGACGCGCTTGGCCTGCCATACGCGGGCTCTAGGCCACGGCGGCGACCTCGCGGGCGGCGACGAGCTTTGGCTCCAATGGTGGAGCGGGCTACGGCGGGAGAGGAGGGGAGCGAGCGCATGGGGATGTGGCCGAGCTCACCAGGAGCGCGTAGAGGAGGGCAGTAGGCTCGGGGGAGGCTCGACGACGCGGGAATTCAACGGCGATGTCGCGGCGGCGCCGGAGGGGAACGGTGTCGTAGTCGTCGCTGTCGGGCCCCGCGGTTCGATTCCTTGCGGATGTCGACGAAGACGACGTTGGCGGGGCGCTAGGACACGGTGGCCGGCCTCCTCGTCGCCGTTGGCCGCGGGAACCACGACGGGGCGGCCACGGCAGCACCCGGTGCTGTGCGTGAGAGGAGGAAAAGAGCGTGGGGAGAGGGAGAGGAGTGAGCAGGGGTCAAGGGGCAGGTGGATGGCCTCGGCCTTATCCAGAGGGGGGCAGGTGAGGAGTGGAGGGAGCAGGTGAGGGGGAGGGGCCGGCATGGCCACGGCCATGGCGCCCTGTCCACGCGACAGGGGAGGGGGGGTAGGTGGGGAGGAGGAGGAGGAAGGGGGTGGGCCAGGTGGGCCATGTGCCGAAGGCGTAGGTTAGTTGTTTTGTTTTCTGTTTTTATTTTCCTTTTTTGTATTTTGTACTTGTATTTGTTTTATTAACCTAGGCATTTTTGAAAAAGGTTATTAGGGTTTGTAAATTAGGTTTACATATTACTAAGGTGCCACAAAAGTTTTTGTAGTAAAATAAAATCATTAGGTATTTCTTTTAATTATTAAATGCCCAAAGTAGGGGTTTTAACCTACTGTTTGAATTGTTTGGAATTTTCTGCAACTCCAAAAATTACCAAAGTTGGTCCAACATGATTATAATGATTTTAGGCAATTTACAAAAATAGTTTCATGATTTTTGGAACAACTTTATTTGAGCCCTTTTGTTTTAATTTTCATTCAAAGTAGTTTCATCTAGGGTTTGGTTTCTTGATGAGAAAGATGCATTGGGCTTTGGGTTTTGATTACCAACCAGCATGGTTTGAAAAGAGTAGAAGCAAAGTTTGATTAGGGACAGGGGATAACTGTGATTATGATGGTCAACAGTGATGGTCAACAGTGATGATGATTACTGTTACAGGAACTGAGGGTGTTACAACACAGGAGACCGAAAGGTCGAGCACGAGTCACATGCCTGATGTGATTGGCTTAGAGGCCTACCTGGTTCGCATACTGATGGCCGTGACAATCGGGGGAGGTATGGGGGTTGGGATTTTGTAATCACTTAGTTAAATTGAGAGGTATTTATCTAAGTGGGAACTTTCTAGAATTTTGAGATTAAATTGAAACTCCACATTATGAACAAAAGTCTAAATATGTATCCTTGTGAATCAACCTTGTAGATGGCAGCACCTCGCCCCTCGTTCAACTTAGGATCATTCCTAGAGAAAGATAAGCTAAAAACAAATGGGACAAACTTCACCAACTGGTTCCGCACCCTGAGGATTCTCCTCGTTCCCCTCAAGATGGCATACGTACTAGAGGGCGCATTAGGTGACGCACCAGCAGATGATGCCAGTCAGGACGAGAAGAATGTCTATCTCTCCAGGACTGATGATTACAACCTTGTCCAGAGTGGCATGCTCTACTCCAGGACTTCTGTCTTAGAATCTTCAGTGGAGCAGCCAACCCGAAATGGCGGGTAGGTGCGGGGTATTTATAGTTGGCGATCCCGATGGGTAAAATGACTGAAGTGACCCGATGCAACCGCTTGACGCGTGTCCACAACGGTCGGATTCCAATCACTGCGCAACTTTACTTGAGGAACAAGTAAGCTGACTTACCGAACGAGTTCTCTCTCGAAGGCACGAAGTGCGATGACTTTGCCTTCGAGCTATTCACTCGACTCAGTAAGATTTCTCTCGGTAGGATTTAGTGGGTTTTGGTTGAGCAGAGCAAATTCACTTCGACTAAGATCTCAACTAGCAAACCCCTCTTGATAGTACGGTTTTTCCTACGACTCAAGAAAATAAAGAGAAACTAGTAAAAATACTAAGTCTTCGACCAGCTTCAGCTTTCTCCTCGTTGCGCTTTTACTCGAGAGAGACTTTTTCTTCGACTACATTTTTAGGGGTCGTCTTCCTTCAAAGATTTCGGTAGATGACTGCATCTCTGCTGCAGTGAGTTGTCCTTCGACCTTGTACTTGCAAACTCCATTCTTTCGGAACCTAAGTATATGTTTATACTAGAAAACAATATTAGTTCCACTTCTGCTTTGTCCAACAATGTCCAAAACCTTCGGGGGCAAAACTTGCTTTTACAATCTCCCCCTATTTGGACGATTGTTGACAAAACAGGCATCGATAAATAATTGAAAAAGTTTTGAGTTTTCGATGATAAACCAATGCAAAGATCGATGAAATAACCCCCCTTGATGTATGCACGGAAGTTAAGAGTTTCCTGTGAAGTGCATATTTGACAAGTAGAGTCGAGGGAAAAACATCAATAATCTTAGCGAATGAAAATTTCGTTCCAGATAATATCCAATGAGAAACATGCACTGTCCTCGAATGACCTGTGAACTTATATGAAAGATAACTTCCTGCAAAAGATTAAGTATCGCAAGCAGCAGATAGATATCTTACGAAAAAGAGTAGCAGTTCACAGTCCTACTTAGAGTTAGTTACAACCAGATCGAAAATGAATCTAAAGTTTGTTGCAACTACTCAGAAAACCTCAAAGATCAAAAGTTTATCGAATGAAAAGCAAAGCCCTTAACCCCGTAGGCAAACTAATTTCTTCGATGCCACTACATCTCCCCCTTTTTGTCACAACGTACAAAAAGTCGAGAGAATAGGGTCGAAAGAAATCCCTACTCGCTGTGGCGGCTCCGGCGACGACGAGAGGATTCGGCGAGCGTTGGAGCACGACGAATTGGGCGAGCACCTGGAGGAGTGATCTTCGTGCGGAAGGAGTGTTGATCTCCAGAAGATTCCAGCTGCGATTCCGGAGGGGTCCTGGTGCTTCGAGGGTGTGGAGTATAAACTCTCTCTGGACGTCGAGGGGCTTCATCTTGCTCGGAGTCGGAGGAGAAGGTGTCCAAAGTGATGTGGTAATAGTCATCAACACTGAGGACATCTCTGTTCTTCGGCAGCCGAGGGATATTGGGATCCGGGCGATCTACTCGATCATCATTAGTCCAATTCCTGGTAAGATGGGGAGGATATTCTTCGAAACCACATCGTTGAAGTTGACAGAGGGAATTGAATTTCCGCAGTCCTTTACAATCGCGGCGAAGACATTCACGCAGCATCTGATTGTTGTTCATGGTAATATTGCGTAAATGATTAATCTCGTCCATCAAAGCTTGCTTTTGAATGAAATCTTGGTCGATGTGATGTTGAAGCATTTGCTGGGACCGAAGAGAAACTTCCATGTGATGCACTGGCTTGATAAACTTCGAGCGAACATTACGCTCAGTCAAATGGGCGCGGATGCCAGTGTGCTCAGCATATTGATCGTTGGGTCGAGCAAAAATCTGCAATACTTCCCTAACTGGTGGAGTGAAAATCTTCGGGAAAATTGACACGGGGAATGGCACGTCCCGAGAGTAATTGCAGATAGCCATCAGCCATGGTGCATACGGCTTGTGGGAATTGTGATCATCAGCACAAGACACCAAAGTTCTGATGAAGTAGTCTTCAAAATCGAAAGGATGACCATGGACTAACTTCAACAGAGCAAGTTGTACGTCATTGGGAATAGGAAAGTCATCGTGCACATCGAGCATTGGCATCAAAGTCTTTGAAAGAATATAAAACCATGCCTTTTCTTCAAAGACTAAGTGTCTTGGCTTGGGCTCAGCCGGGTAGTTATCTCCTACGACATCGGGATTCATAATCGTTGAAAATTCAGCAGGAGTTGGAGAAGGTAAGTCATGAATCTTATGTGGTAATCCTTCGAACCGAGGTAAATTGATGATGGCCAGAAATTGGTCGACAGTCATATGGAATGCTTGGCCTTGGATCATATAATCAAATTTCCACGTCTTCGAGTTCTCGGGATCACCAGTGACATAGAGCGTTGCATAAAATTGCTTGATAAGCTCGGGATTGTAGCCACAATCGAGAGCAAACATCTTGTGAGCATGAAGACCATCAATTGTCTCGGCAACATTCTCGAAACATGAAGTGGAGTACACCGAAGGCATATCGAGGTATTGATGTTGGAACACTCTAGCCTTGTTGTACAGCACACGAGTATAATAGATGGCTTGCTCTTGGGTCCAAAACCGAAGAGAATATGCACTTCTGGGCTTCTCGTAGGGATTGGTCCCGAAGAAAAATGGCTTGTGTTCGCGCCTTTTGAAGATGGGGCCTCCTCGAGGAACATCTGAGTGGAACAGAGGCAACATTTCTCTCGGATGAGCAGAATGGAGCAGCTCATCAACAGGAAAAACTTCATCAGCATTGTCTGGCATTTGGAAAACTGGCTCAGCAGGGCGAGGAATTGAAGATGGAATGTTTACAATGTCCTGAGCTGGGATGGCTGGAGGAGCATTTTCCTCGGCCTGTGCTTCGACGGCAACTCCTTCGTCGGCATTAGCATTCTGAGCGGCCTCTTCATTCTCCATGGCCTCCAAATCTTCGTCTAGTTGTGCGAAGGCATCAACCATTTCTTC
Source organism: Bromus sterilis (assembly GCA_950022295.1). Classification (NCBI taxonomy): domain Eukaryota; kingdom Viridiplantae; phylum Streptophyta; class Magnoliopsida; order Poales; family Poaceae; genus Bromus; species Bromus sterilis. The sequence continues at coordinate 75,367,453 of OX465600.1, read as the reverse complement.
GTTCGAGGAACTTGATGAGGAGGAGGAAGAACTGTCACTGGAACCGTCATCTCCAGAACTGTTTCCTTCGATGACATCTTGACGAGAGGAAACTGTTGTGATATCAACATCAGCGTCTTCTCCTTCATGTAGAGTCTGGGCAGAGGAGTAATCTTTCTGAGCAGAGGAGATGGGGGCTTGAGTTTCTTGCTCGACCTGAGCAAGTTGCTCGGTCTCTGCTTGGGCTTGGGTCTCGATGGCTGGGATGGTTGATGGAATAATGTTCGGTGGTGATAATGGTTTTGGTGGTGGCGACGAGGCTTTTGTTGGTGATGGTTGACGAGGTGGAGGTGTTTGTTGGCGAGGTGGAGGTGTGGCTTGGCGAGGTGGTGTGGCTTGGCGAGGTGGTGTGGTTTGGCAAGGTGTTGGAGTTTTCTCACGAGGAGGAGTGGGTTGTTTGGTGGGGGTTGGTGCAGTTTCTTGTCGTGCTGATGCAGCAACGACCTCGATTGACTTGGCCTTCTTGGCATTCTTTTCGATCTCTGGCGTCCCACGCGCAGAGGTTGGGGCAGCAGACTTTCTCTTACGAGATTGTCTCTTGAATAGGGCATCATTGTGCTCTTTGCATACGGCCGACACAATTTGTCGACCCTTTTCATACACAGCGGTCAGGTTTTCCTTCTGTGCCCTTCTGGATGCTTCAGCGGTGGCAATCTTGGATTTGAAAAACTTTCGGGACTCATTGTCCTCGGTTTCTTCTTGAAGTTGTCTAGAGTAAAAATTCACTTGCTCCTTGTCGTTGCGATCCTGGGTGATATACCCTTCCCAGCGAATCATGTATCGAGCAACATGCTCTTGGATTTCAGCAGGGACATCATCCTCAGCAGTGACTTTGCTCGGTGTGGTAGCCATCTTCCAGAGGATATGAGAAATATTTGCAGCATCCCAAGGAGCATGGGCAGCAGAATCTCCTTTGTTTGAACTCTCTTCATCGGCACGAGGGCCGGAAACAACAGGTGCAGCAGGTGCAGGTGCAGGAGCTGGTGCGACTTGAGGAACTGGAACATTCTGAGCCTTTAGCTTAGCCTCCTTGGCTTTCTTCTCGGCCTCCTTGGTGGCTTTGGCAGCAGCAATGGGTTTGGTGACGGCACTAGGGGCCGCAGCTTTACCCTTCGAGGCGCTAGGGACCTCAGCATTTTTCTTCGCAACACTTGTGGCTGCAACCTTTTCCTTCGTGACTGTGGGAGTCACAACTTTCTCGGTGGCGCTGGGGGCCACGACCTTTTCTTTCGGTGCATCAGGAATTTTGCCTTCAGCAATTTTTCGACGATACTTTTCACTGACCAAATGTAAAATGCCTAGTTGTTGAGCAACCTGTGCCTTTTTATGCTCGGGCTGGCTGTGAAAGTTTAGGAGCTTGGAATTTGTCAAGTCCTTTGCTTCTTGTTCTTTTTTCTTTGCCAGCCTTTCTCTACGTTGAACTAGAGTTTCATCATCCTCAGCAACTTGAGCTTGCTTTCCCTTCGATTTAGCCGAAGGTTTTGGTTGGCGAGCTTGAACTGGTGGAGCAGATGAAATGGGCGGATCAGTGACCAAGTTGGTCAAGTCAATATTTGCTCGAGGAGCCTGTGCAGCTGGCTCCTGGATCCTAATGCCTTTACTGATCGGCTTCTTTTTCAGAGGAATGTCCTCGACATCAGCCTCTGTGCCAGGGTCTTGATCATCTGAATTTACTTCTTCATCGGAGCTCGCATCAGGTGGCGAGACAATTACCACCTTTTTCTTTCGCTTGGCTGATTTCTTGCCAGCCTTCGATTTGGCACTAGGGCCAACTTCCACGGTACCCTCAGCAGCAGCAGCTTCCTTTTTAGCTTTGGCTTCTTTTCTTTTCTCTGCTCACGCTTCCCGAGCATCAACCAGCTCTTGAAAATCGGCAGGAGTTTTCAGAGAGGATGGATGAACATCAGCGGGAGGAGGTGGTCGATTATCTTTCGTCCACTTTGGCCTTAAAGCTTTGACATCAGACCAAGGATTTTTCATTGCAAACAGCCTCTCCCAGTGTGGCATAAGAGACTTGTACTCATACCAACGAAGCGCTTGAAGTCTTCGAATCTCTTGCAGACGGTTTTCTCTCGTACGTTCATCCCCAGAACCTTCAGGTGTTCTTAACTTCTTTTCGATGATCAATTCCTCTGATAATCCTTCAGAGTTGTTGGTGATTCTTGTTCGGCCTCCTACACGCTTGGGTGCTCTGACATTTCCTTCGATCCCAGACATTTTCCTGCGAAAAAGATAGGTACGAGGGAATATAGGAATGTTGTGAACAAGTACCAGCGATTTTCGAGGAAAAACATTTTGAGTGCAGTAAGCATATCGATAAGCATATCTTGCAGCAAATTTTTCAAGCAAGTGCTAGGCTAGATTTCCATCGGGTGCAAATCTAACGAAGAACTTGTATGAACGAATTGCACAATCACAAGTCTATCGATACGTTTCTGAGGAAATTGCTTAAGTGAGAGAATCCGAGGGATTTCTTACCTAACTCAGATGGGAATCGACAGAAAACGCTAGAAACTGATTTCCCAAGTTTCAATGATCCAAACGGATCAAACAGACCTAAGAAAAAGAGAGAAAATCAAGAACAAATCTAGGACTCGATGAACAGCAAAGATTGGAATCGAGTCTTAGAGCCGTGCATACCCTAACTTTGTGAAGTATGGCGACTACGGCGACGCGAAAGAAGTTCCTTGTCGACGGGAAGGTCTCCGGCGGCTTCCTTCCGGCAGCAAAGCGGCGAGAGAGTCGACGGCGACAAGAAGCACGGTGGCGCGCGAGAGAGAACTTCGGGAGCAGAGAGAAGAAGTCGAGGAAATTGCGATGGCTGAGCCGGTGGCGAGGGTCAGTATTTATAGGGAGGGGGGTCTGACATAACTGTCAGATCTGATCCAACGGCGCAGATTTCGCGTCTCTCCGCATTCAACGGACGGATTTTGTGGCGGTAATCGCGGGAAAATCCCAACGAACCAAAAGAAATTTGTTCCACGTCCGAGACCAAACTCATCGAACATCGAGTATAAAATTGGATAAACGTTCGATAGATTTACCTTCGGAATCAATGACATTCGAAGGGAATCTTAATCGAGTACAAATATACATGTTCACGAGAGAAAAGCACAGTTGAGGTAGGGATAGAATAGAGGGAAAACAGGGTCCGATGCTTAATCAATCCGAGGGGAAAACAGTGATAAAACTCGGAGTGGTAAGTGTATAGGACAACACCAAACGAACAAAAACAAAAAAAAGAAACACGATAGAAAAATAACGTAAGTAAATAACATAGAAGGAAAACATATAATGCATAGTACCGATAGTTATGATCTTACTGCACATTGTGTGAGTCCAATATGTTCAACTCACACCTTAGTGCACAGAACCTCTTTTCATCCAAGGGCTTCGTAAAGATATCAGCCAATTGATCTTCGGTGCGTACATGGCTGATAACCATATCTTCTCGCTGAACGTGATCTCCAAGAAAATGATGACGAATGTCAATATGCTTCGTTCGAGAGTGTTGCACAGGGTTATGGGCAATCTTGATAGCACTCTAGTTGTCACATAGCAATGGAATTTTCTTCACAAGAATACCATAATCTTTCAGTGTCTGCTTGAGCCACAGAATCTGAGTGCAGCATGAACCGGCAGCAATATACTCGGCTTCAGCCGTAGAAATTGATACGCAATTCTGTTTCTTCGAAGCCCAACAGACAAGAGATCTACCGAGAAAATGACATGTGCCCGAGGTAGATTTCCTGTCGACTAGATCACCAGCCCAGTCAGAATCAGAATATCCAACGAGATCAAACTGGGCACCCTTGGGATACCAAAGACCCAAAGATGGTGTGTGAGCCAGATGTCGAAGAATTCGCTTGACAGCTATATGATGTGATTCTTTCGGGTTTGCCTGAAAACGAGCACACATACAAACTGATAGCATAATGTCAGGTCTAGATGCACACAGATAAAGAAGCGAACCGATCATCGAGCGATATTTCTTCTGATCGAAAGGTTTGCCCTTCTCATCTGCATCTAGATGAACATTCGTAGGCATTGGAGTCTTGATAGTTTTGCAACTGACAAGATCAAACTTCTTCAGGCAATCTCTGAGATACTTCTCTTGAGAGATGAAAGTCCCATACTTCTGTTGACGGATTTGAAGCCCGAGAAAGAACTTCAATTCACCCATCATGGACATTTCATATTTCTTCGACATCATACGAGCAAATTCTTTGCTAATATCAGGGTTAGTGCAGCCAAAAATAATATCATCGACATAAATTTGACACACAAAAAGATCATTTTTGTATGCACGAGTAAAAAGAGTCGGATCAGTTGTTCCGGGTTTGAAGCCCTTCTTCAGAAGAAAATCCTTCAGTGTATCATACCAAGCACGAGGTGCTTGCTTTAACCCATATAGGGCCTTGTGCAACCTGTACACCTTATCAGGATTCTTCGGGTCTTCAAAACCTGGTGGCTGCATAACATATACTTCTTCTTCGATTTCACCATTAAGAAATGCACTTTTGACATCCATTTGATATAGCAAAATACCATTGTAATTGGCAAAAGCAAGCATGACACGAATGGATTCAAGTCGAGCAACTGGAGCATAAGTCTCACCGAAATCAATACCTTCGATTTGGGTGTACCCTTGAGCAACCAGTCGAGCTTTATTCCTTACCACAATGCCATCTTCATCTTGTTTGTTGCGAAAAATCCATTTCATACCAATGATATTATGCTTCTTGGGATCAGGTCTATCAACAAGGGACAAGACTTTATTTCTTTCGAACTGATTAAGTTCTTCGAGCATTGCAGTCATCTAGTCTGAGTCCTTCATGGCTTCATCAAATTTTGATGGTTCTAGCATGGATACAAACGAGAAATTTCCACAGAAGTTAGCTAATCGAGTACGAGAACGAGTGGTGGGACGACCTGGTAAACGAATCTCTTCGAGTATTGAGTCGACGTCCACTCTTCTTCGAACACGAGGTAAAAATCCTTCATCATCTTGTGGATCCGGTTGTCCTTCGGGATCAGCTTGACCTTCGGGATCAGCTTGACCTTCGGGATCAGCTTGTCCTTCGGGAACATTTCCTTCGGGTTCAGCTTCTCCTCCGGGTTGGACATTTTCTTTGATTACGCGTTCTCCTTCGACCTGTACATCATTTTCTTCAGAATGTTGATCTCCAGCGCCCCGGGCTATGTGTGGGAACATTGGACCATCATTATCCTTGTTTTGCTTGACGTGCATTTCCTTGGACAGGTCGAATATATCCAATGGCCATGTACCTGATAACTTCATCCAAAGGTGGTTCATCCAGGTTAAGAGGTAATTGCTCTTTTTGAGAGCCGTTAGTTTCATCAAATCAAACATTTACAGTTTCTACAACTTTGCCAAGATGTGAGTTGTAAACTCTGTAAGTGTGAGAATTCGAACCATAACCTAGGAGAAAACCTTCGTGAGCCTTTGGGGAAAACTTGGAGCTGTGATTCATATCTCTGATATGTTGGGATACGGGGCAGAAAACACAAAATTTTCACACCTACGGTACCCGAACCCAAGATCTATGCTATGACGATGTAAAGTAACGGAGGGAATCGGTGTTCATACCTTTGAATACCGAAAGAGGGAAACGTTCTTACGAACGTGGTTGGTGTAGACTCAGAACTACGACCTCCCTGTCGTGTAGAAGCCCACCACCGGCGAGGATGACTCCCGGTAAACCTCCAGCGACGAAGTAGCACCACAGGTGTAGTGCCTCGAAGAGATTATACACGTACGGTACAATCGATGTTCCTCCCGGGCCCCGAACCAGGCGAGCAGCGGAAGAAAGATGACTACGGATCCCGACTCCAGCAGAGCGACGGCCTGCCTTATGGTGGAGAACTCCAGTCCTGGTGCAGACTCCAAACAAGGGGAGTCCACTTCCGGGAAGGAGAAGGAAGAAAGAAGGAGATTTGGTGTCTTGGGAAAAAGGGGGTCTACCCCTCCTTATACAGGCCAAGGGGGGGTGTGATCCTCCTCCCCTCCCCCATGTGGGACTAAACCCCCAAGGGGGGGAGGTGCGCCGGCCATAGGGGGGGATGGGCCCCACCCTTGGCGCCAAGCCCAAGGGGGGAAACCCCCTCCTCCCCTAATGGGCCCCATGGGCCCATATAGCCTTTTTCCCATTTTTTAATTTATTTAATATGTTTTAAATATTTAATTCAGATAATTAAATAATAAAAACATTATTAAAACAATTAAACTTTATTTTGAACTATTCAAAATGTCCGGAAACCATTCCGTCCTCCTCCGGAACTATTCCGGTGATTTCTCCTATTTCACCGATTGATCCCGTAACTGTCCTATGCATCGATTGCCCTTAAGTGTAACACCCTAACGGTCCGGGAAATAGCAGACATGGTCGAGACTCTTCTCATTGACCAATGACTAGTCAGTTGGACCTGGTTACAATCCTTGACAGCCCCTGCGCTTCCATCGAATGAATTTCGATCGCTTTTGGAAACCGTTAATGATACGACGTAATCCCTTTGTGCTGCGGTACTTTGTTTGTCCGAGGTTTGATCGTCGGTATCCCACATACCGTGTTCACATATCGTTCACAACAAACAACTTCTCTCGTCCATGATCATTGCATCTCTTGTGACCTAGTCACGTCCTTGCAAGGTGTTGATGCAATATCACCGAGTGGGCCCAGAGTACCTGTCCTGTCACAAGGACTGATAAATCCCGCTCTGATCTATTAACATACTCATCAACCATCTATTTCGGAATACCCAAAGTGCTCCGTTATAGCCAGCATATTTCAGTCAGGCGGTGGGATACAAATCAAAGTCTCCTCATAGATCGTGATTACGTATGATCATTACGGTCTAAAGACTAAGCCATACGTTACAAAGTCATATCAACGCTGAACTATGTGACTCGATCACATTGCAATACATTAGGTGGGTGTACGTCCATCACATCATTCCTATTAATGATATGACCTCATTGTCAATGGACTTAAGTGTCGCCATGATCAGGAAAGCTTGATCAATCAATTACCCAATGAGATAGTTTACCCGAGTTAAACTACGGACCATGTTTTATACTACACCTCTATTAGTATTTCCAAGTAATACAGTTATAGCACAGTATAAAACGTATTATGAACAAAACGGATATGTGACAAATACCTTTATTAATTTGTCTCTAGGGCACATATCCAACAGTCTCCCACTTGCACTAGAGTACAAATTACACTAGTTTACATCAGGTATGTATGTAACACCAATGGTCTCTCGGTGTTCTTCAAACTTGCCCTGTGGAAGAGGTTTAGTCATCGGGTCTGCTGCGTTCAGATCCGTATGTATCTTGTGAATCCTAGTGTGTCCATCCCTGACGTAGTCTCGCGTCACATGGAACTTTCGGAGGATGTGCTTGGTTGTAGAGTGAGTTCTTGGCTCCTTCGCGTTAGCAATGGCTCCCGTGTTATCGCAAAAGATCCCCACGGGGTCAGTGCAACTGGGAAAGACGCCAAGCTCGATCACGAACTTCTTCAGCCACAGCGCCTCGTTTGACGCTTCGCAAGCGGCAATATACTCCGACTCCATTGAAGATTGAGCGACGATTGACTGTTTGCCGCTCCTCCAGCTAATAGCGCCACCGTTCAACATGAAAACATATCCCGTCTGGGATTTCGAGTCATCTAGATCTAAGCCGAGGCTTGCGTCAACGTAACCTTTTACGGTGAGCTCCTCATCAACTCCTCCATAAACGAGAAAGAGATCCTTGGTTCTTCTTAAGTACTTAAGGATGTTATTTACTACTGTCCAGTGAGCCATTCCCGGGTTACTCTGGTAGCGATTAGTCATACTAATGACCAACGCTAAATCCGGTCTGGTACATAACATAGCATACATGAGAGAACCTATGGCTGAGGCATAGGGCTTTGAGGACATCTCCTCTTTCTCTTTTGCTGTGGTTGGGCATTGAGTCACGCTTAATTTGACAAGTTTTATAACTGGCAAGAGACCTCTCTTGGAGTCATCCATTTTGAACCTTTTCAATATCTTGTCAATATAAGTGTTCTGACTCAAGGCCAACCGTCGATTAGGTCTATCTCTATAGATCTTAATCCCCAATATGTACGCAGCTTCACCTAGGTCCTTCATGGAAAAATGTCCATTCAGATATTCCTTCACTTCCTCTAAGAATTTCTTATCGTTCCCTATTAGTAATATGTCATCTACATATAACACAAGGAATGCTACAGAGCTCCCACTCAGTTTCTTATAGACGCATAACTCTTCGACGTTTTGGACAAATCCAAAAGCTTTAATGACCTCATCAAATCGAAGATTCCAGCTCCGAGATGCTTGCTTCAACCCATAGATGGACCGTTGAAGCTTGCAAACCTTACCAGCGTTCCTTGGATCGACAAACCCCTCTGGTTGCATCATATACAACTCTTCCTCAATGTTGCCATTTAGGAATGCAGTTTTCACATCCATCTGCCATATCTCGTAATCATGATATGCAGCTATTGCTAGTAGGATCCGAATAGACTTTATCATCGCTACAGGAGAGAACGTCTCCTCGTAGTCAACTCCTTGAATTTGTCGGAAACCCTTCGCGACAAGTCGAGCTTTGTAGACAGATACGTTTCCGTCTGCGTCAGTCTTTTTCTTGAAAATCCATTTATTCTCGACGGCCTTGCGGTCCTCGGGAATATCCACCAAAGTCCATACTTTGTTGGTGTACATGGAGCCTATTTCGGATTTCATGGCTTCAAGCCATTTCTCGGACTCGGGTCCCTCCGTTGCTTCTTTGTAACTTGTAGGTTCATCCGACTCATCAGCCGAGATTGCATTCACAAGCTGTCCGTAAAACTCAGTAGGTTGACGGACTCTTGATGACCTACGGGGCATAAAAGGTTCCTCTTCATTCTCATCATGATCATCATAAATGTCATGATCGTTATGAATGTCGTTCTGGACATTCTCTTCAGCTCCCACTGTGGAAGATGGTTCCAGAACAATTTCCGTAGCCGTTTCTTCCAATTGGAGTGATTGGTCAGTCACTTCATCGAGGTCTATTTTCCTCCCACTCAACTCTTTCGCGAGAAACTCCTTCTCAAGAAAGTGTCCCGTCTTGGCAAAAAACGTTTTGCTGTCAGACTTGTTGTAGAAGGTGTATCCACAAGTTTCCTTGGGATAGCCCACAAAGATGCACTTATCCGCCTTGGATTCAAGTTTGTCAGGCTGTAGTTTACTAACATAAGCCTCACAACCCCAAATCTTCAGGTGAGACAACTCAGGTTTTGTGCCATGCCATTCTTCAAATGGTGTTGTCTTTACGGATTTGGATGGTGCCCTATTAAGAATATGAACGCAGTTTCTAATGCATACCCCCAGAATGACACAGGCAAATCAGTATGAGACATCATCGTTCGTACACTATCCAATAGGGTTCGATTACGTCGCTCAGCCACACCGTTTCTCTGAGGTGTGCCTGCCGGCGTAAGCTGTGGTACTATGCCACAAGACTTCAGATGATGGCCAAACTCGTGACTCAAATACTCGCCACCTCGATCCGATCGAAGGTGCTTGATTTTTCTTCCGAGTTGATTTTCGACCTCATTATGAAATTCCTTGAACTTTTCAAAGGTTTTAGACTTGTGCTTCATCAAGTAAATATACCCATATCTACTCAAATCATCAGTAAAGGTCACGAAGTAACGAAGACCATTGCGAGTGGGGACGTTCATGGGTCCACATACATCCGAGTGTATGATCCCCAATAAGACATCCGCACGCTCCATTACGCCATTGAATGGAGTCCTTGTCATTTTTCCCATGAGGCATTGTTCACATGTATCAAGGGATCCAAAATCCAATGACTCAAGAAGTCCATCCTTATGGAGCTTCTCCATGCGTTTTATACCAATATGACCAAGTCGGCAATGCCACATCATCATGTGATCTTCATCATTCTTCAATCTTTTGGCCTCAATATTGTTAATGTGACACACGTCACCATCGATATCAAGTACGAATAAACCATGCAACTCCGGTGCGTGAACATAAAACATTTCATCCTTATAAATCGAACAACCAATTGTATCAGACTTAAAAGAATAGTGGTCTCGCTTCAAGCAAGAGCCACTAACGATGTTCACACTCAACGCGGGTACATAGTAGCAATTATTCAGAACTAAAACCAATCCCGAAGGGAGACTAAGATGCTGCGTGCCGACCGCCAAGCCCTCAATCCGACAGCCATTCCCCACGCGCATCGTCACTTCATCTTTGAGAAAGCGTCTCCTATTCCTTAGTCCCTGAATGGAATTAGAAATATGAGCGACAGATCCTGTATCAAATATCCAGGATGTTTTCCCAGCGCTTGTCAAGAGAAGATCAACAATATGTATATCAAATATACCTTCGTCTCTTTTGGCGACCTTGCCAGCCTTCTTGTCCTTTAGGTACTTGGGACAGTTGCGTTTCCAGTGACCTTCACCCTTGCAGTAGAAGCACTCCACTCCGAGTTTAGGCTTGGGTGCCTTGGGAGGAGCGGCAACTGACTTGCCATCCCTCTTGGGGCCACCTCTCTTGGCCTTCTCCCGCCTACCTGACTTCTTGAAGTCAATGATCTTGTTGACCATGAAGACGGCGTGCTCCTTCTTGATCTCAACCTCGGCGCTCTTCAGCACGGCGAAGAACTTAGAAGGGGTTTTGGTCATCCCCTGCATGTTGTAGTTCAGCACAAAGCCTTTTTAGCTAGGGGGAAGCGACTGCAACACCCTATCAACAGCAAGTTCATCTGGAATCTGGCATTCCAGAGCATTCAAGCGCTGAACGTAGCCAGACATTTTGACTACGTGCTCACTCACGCTGCCGTGCTCGTCCATCTTTGCTGAGAAGAAGGCTTCAGAAGCCTCGTACCGTTCAGCCCTGGCTTGAGGTGCGAATACCGCCTTGAGGTCGGTGATAATCTCATATGCACCCATCCTCTCGAAGCGTTTCTGCAGCTCAGCCTCCATGGAGTAGAGCATGCCACTCTGGACAAGGTTGTAATCATCAGTCCTGGAGAGATAGACATTCTTCTCGTCTTGACTAGCATCATCTGCTGGTGCGTCACCTAACGCGTCCTCTAGTACGTATGCCATTTTGAGGGGACCGAGGAGAATCCTTAGGGTGCGGAACCAGTTGGTGAATTTTGTCCCATCTGTTTTTAGTTTATCTTTCTCTAGGAATGATCCTAAGTTGAACGAGGGGCGAGGTGCTGCCATCTACAAGGTTGATTCACAAGGATACATATTTAGACTTTTGTTCATAATGTGGAGTTTCAATTTAATCTCAAAATTCTAGAAAGCTCCCACTTAGATAAATACCTCTCAATTTAACTAAGTGATTACACAATCCCAGCCCCCATACCTCCCCCGATCGTTACGGCCATCAGTATGCGAACCAGGTAGGCCTCTAAGCCAATCACATCAGGCATGTGACTCGTGCTCGACCTTTCGGTCTTCTGTGTTCCAGGCCCGCATCTACATACGTCAAGCCTGCCAATCGGACCTTGATGTTAGCTGTTCAGCAAGGCCATATCTGCATATGCCAGGCTTGCCGAACCCAACCTCATGCGAACTCCGTTTAATATGTAGGACAACTCCGGTATGTACGGAGCATCAAGCCATATGGGAGAACCTTCCAGGCGGTGCCCACCAAGGGAGAACACAATGTTGGTATTGCGAGAGATGGTCTTGTTTCGTGCTACCGTCGATATATCTAGCATACTAGCATAAAACAGGAAGTAAAACTGTAAATCATACAACCTATGATCCCCCTTCATGCAAATCAAAGATAAACGCCTTTCTACTTTAGCTTGTGCAAGTTTTACGTGGCTGCTAGGGGTTTCGAGAGAGAGAACTGTTTCTATCCTGCGAAAAAACATGCCACAACACCGTCTCCCATCCGTCTCTATTACACCCCTATCGGGGCCCTCCGTTGCAAACATCTTCGCATCGCTAATGCAGAGAGACAGACACCCCCCCAGCCACTTTATATGGTACAAGCCATATGTCAAGCGTGGAACCAGTCTCGCGTAAACGCGTAAGGTCGGTCGGGGCCCGCTTCATCAAACATTGCCGCAACGCTAAATGAGTACACGTGGGAGGGTAACGAATGAAGATTCGATGCCCACATCCTAGATGTGTTCTATCCGTACAAAACATCTACGCATAGCTAGCTCTGATACCACTGTTGGGATACGGGGCAGAAAACACAAAATTTTCACACCTACAGTACCCGAACCCAAGATCTATGCTATGGCGATGTAAAGTAACGGAGGGAATCGGTGTTCATACCTTTGAAGACCGAAAGAGGGAAACGTTCTTACGAACGTGGTTGGTGTAGACTCAGAACTACGACCTCCCTGTCGTGTAGAAGACCACCACCGGCGAGGATGACTCCCGGTAAACCTCCAGCGACGAAGTAGCACCACAGGTGTAGTGCCTCGAAGAGATTATACACGTACGGTACAATCGATGTTCCTCCCGGGCCCCGAACCAGGCGAGTAGCGGAAGAAAGATGGCTACGGATCCCGACTCCAGCAGAGCGACGGCCTGCCTTATGGTGGAGAACTCCAGTCCTGGTGCAGACTCCAAACAAGGGGAGTCCAGTTCCGGGAAGGAGAAGGAAGAAAGAAGGAGATTTGGTGTCTTGGGAAAAAGGGGGTCTACCCCTCCTTATATAGGCCAAGGGGGGGGGTGTGATCCTCCTACCCTCCCCCATGTGGGACTAAACCCACAAGGGGGGGGGGAGGTGCGCCGGCCATATGGGGGGATGGGCCCCACCCTTGGCGCCAAGCCCAAGGGGGGAAACCCCCTCCTCCCCTAATGGGCCCCATGGGCCCATATAGCCTTTTTCCCATTTTTTAATTTATTTAATATGTTTTAAATATTTAATTCAGATAATTAAATAATAAAAACATTATTAAAACAATTAAACTTTATTTTGAACTATTCAAAATGTCCGGAAACCATTCCGTCCTCCTCCGGAACTATTCCGGTGATTTCTCCTATTTCACCGATTGATCCCGTAACTGTCCTATGCATTGATTGCCCTTAAGTGTAACACCCTAACGGTCCGGGAAACAGCAGACATGGTCGAGACTCTCCTCATTGACCAATGACTAGTCAGTTGGACCTGGTTACAATCCTTGACAGCCCCTGCGCTTCCATCGAATGAACTTCGATCGCTTTTGGAAACCGTTAATGATACGACGTAATCCCTTTGTGCTGCGGTACTTTGTTTGTCCGAGGTTTGATCGTCGGTATCCCACATACCGTGTTCACATCTCGTTCACAACAAACAACTTCTCTCGTCCATGATCATTGCATCTCTTGTGACCTAGTCACGTCCTTGCAAGGTGTTGATGCAATATCACCGAGTGGGCCCAGAGTACCTGTCCTGTCACAAGGACTGATAAATCCCGCTCTGATCTATTAACATACTCATCAACCATCTATTTCGGAATACCCAAAGTGCTCCGTTATAGCTAGCATATTTCAGTCAGGCGGTGGGATACAAATCAAAGTCTCCTCATAGATCGTGATTACGTATGATCATTACGGTCTAAGGACTAAGCCATACGTTACAAAGTCATAGCAACGCTGAACTATGTGACTCGATCACATTGCAATACATTAGGTGGGTGTACGTCCATCACATCATTCCCCTTAATGATATGACCTCATTGTCAATGGACTTAAGTGTCGCCATGATCAGGAAAGCTTGATCAATCAATTGCCCAATGAGATAGTTTACCCGAGTTAAACTACGGACCATGTTTTATACTACACCTGTATTAGTATTTCCAAGTAATACAGTTATAGCACAGTATAAAACGTATTATGAACAAAATGGATATGTGACAAATACCTTTATTAATTTGTCTCTAGGGCACATATCCAACATGATATAGCATGGAGCACCAAAAACCCTGAGATATGAAACATTTGGCTTTTTACCAGTAATAAGTTCATGTGAGGTTTTCTTCAGAAATTTGTGCAGATAAACCTTGTTAATGATATGACATGCAGTATTGATTGCTTCGGCCCAGAACCTGATAGGATTCTTGTATTCAGCAAGCATTGTTCTGGCCATTTCAATAAGTGTTCGATTCTTTCTCTCGACCACACCATTTTGTTGCGGTGTATAAGCAGCCGAGAATTCATGAGTAAAGCCATATTCATACAGAAAATCTTCGATATGAGTGTTTTTGAATTCTGTACCATTGTCACTTCTGATATGCTTGAGAGATAATTTGTATTCAGTCTGAGCTCTCTTCGCGAAGGTTTTGAAGATTTCAATAACCTTGCTCTTGTCATCTAGAAAGAAAACCCAAGTATATCTAAAGAAATCATCAACAATAACCAGACCATACTTGTTACCTCCAAGACTAGCATAATTTTGAGGACCGAATAAATCCATATGAAGTAATTCAAGAGGACGAGTAGTAGTCATTATAGTTTTTGATGAGTGATGTTTCTTGGCAATCTTTCCTGCTTCACAGGCACTGCATAGACGATCTTTATCGAATTTAACATTATCAATTCCAACGATGTTCTTCTTCGAGATAAGAGTTTGAAGGTTTTTCATTCCTGCATGCCCAAGTCTTCGGTGCCATAACCAACCAGAAGTGGCTTTGGCCATTAAACATGTGGACACTGCAGGTCCCGAAGAAAAATCAATGACATAAAGATCACCTTTGCGATATCCTTCGAACACGAAGGAGTAATCATCCTGTGAAAAGACAACACAACGAGAAGCAGAAAACAGTACAAGCATACCCATATCACAAAGTTTTCAGATAGACATAAGATTATATCCAAGAGATTGAACAAGCATAACCTTATCAATATGCTTATCCTTCGATGTAGCAACCTTACCCAAACCAATTACTTTTCCTTTGTTGTTGTCACCGAAGGTAATGTATCTCTGTGAAGATTCAGTGAGTTTGTCTTCGGTGAACAAATCTTTGTCTCCGGTCATATGATTTGTACATCCACTATCCATGACCCATTCGGATCCACCGGAGACATAGCCCTTAGCCTTGGCCATGAAGCAGTAAGCTGGAGATTCATCTTCGCTGCTTTGGTTGGTGAAGAATGAACTTGAAGTCTTGCTCGAAGAAAATGCTAAACCAGCAACACCATCAGATTCAGAACCAGAACCAGATCTTGGGTTTGATTCAGCTTCGGAACCGGATGCTTCATCTTCAGAGTTCATCTCTTTACCCAGATAGGCTTTGGCACGATGGGAATTCTTTCGTCGAGAGGAATGTGATTTCGAGGAAGAACCCTCTCGATGCTTGTGATACTTCTTCTTCTTGTCATCATCAGAACCGTCTTTCTTGTCTTTTCTGGACTTTGAATCATATCTCTTCGATTCATAGTTTTTGCTCGATCTGTGAGACTTGCTCGAAGAATTGCTGTGAGAATGCTTTGATCTATGTTCAATTTCCCAGAGAGGACAATCAGCAATGAAGTGACCTGGCTTCTTGCACTTATAGCAACAGTTATCTTTCGCTGAAGAGTTTCTGGATGATGATCGATGCTGTGATGAATTGCTTGAATGTCTTGAAGAGTAGTTTTTCTTCGGTGAAGAGGAGTTCCTTCTCTGAAAGCGATTGAATCTTCTCATTATCAGTGCCAGATCTTTTCCAATGTTCTCGCGGTCATCTGAGGCACAACCCGATTCAGAACTAGCTTTAGGAGAGGAGTGATGTGAAGCTCTGGCCTTCAGTGCATGAGATTTTCTTCGTGTCCTATTAACATCTCGTTTTTCATCTTCTTCCATCTCGAAGGTATTAAGTCTCTCGAGAATATCAGCGGCAACTAGATCCTTGAAATCAGTCCTTTCCTTAATCATTAGCACAATGTGATCGAAGGAATCATCAAGGGAACGGAGCAAAGTTCTGAAAACAATCCGGTTGGTAATGTCTTCGGCACCGAGGGAAATCAGTTCATTTGACAGCGCAGTGAGTCTGTTGTATATGGAGCTAACTTTTTCTCCCTCGTGCCTCTTGAAACGATAGAACTTGCTTCGAAGGGTGTCAATACGAGCATCTTTCTGAGTAGAGACACCTTCACCAATCTTCTCGAGATAGTCCCAAACACCTTTGGCCGAAGGAATATTCTTGACCTCATGATATTTTTCTGGAATCAGATGATTTGTAATGAAGACCCAGACTTCAGCATCTAGCTCAATCTTCTTTGCCTCTTCAGGAGTGATGGCTTTAGTGTCGTTGACAGTTACACCATTTTTGACAACTTCCCAAGCGGCAGAGTTGATAGCCATGATATTCCTCTTCATTTTGTCCTTCCAATAGGGATAGTCCTTCCCATTGAAGATAGGGATTGGTTCCCCCGAGCGAACAGCTGCAAACGACATTCTTGACAACACTCCAGGTTGTTAGACCAAAATACGCAGAGCGTAGGGAGTGCCTAGCTCTGATACCAATTGAAAGCTCAAGAATGATCAGAGGGGGAGGGGGTGAATGATCACTTCTAAAAATTCTAAGGAACTTAGAAGGACTTCATGCAAACAGCGAAGGACTAAGGCATCTCAAAGGAAATACAGTGTCGAAAGTAATGCATAGCTCGAAAGGATTGGGAGCGAAGGAAAACATCGAAGACAAACAGGCAACAAGTAAATACTTAATGTAAAAGCATGAAAGAAAACGAGCCTGACACGACGATGTTTGGTAAACCAGTTCACACTCTGCAAAGTGCTACGTCTGGTTGGAGGGACTGGTGATTGAACACCTGGAGCAAAACTCTCTCCGTCCTATTCTCCACTGCAACAAACTCCTCGAGCTTGTCCAGTTTTCACTCGAGGTAGATGATTCAGAACATCTCCGAGACCTTTAATAAATTCCTTCAGCAGTGACAATTTCTCTTCGACTGCTTGACAGGCGACGCCTAACCGTCTAGGAGACTTGCAGTTTTCCAAGATAAAAAGATCGGCTAATCTCAACCTAAGTCATAGTGAATTGCTCAACTTAGCTCAGACTTGGGATTTTGGTTTTCTCTCGATGAATCTCTCTTGGGATGCTCACAAACTTCTGTCTTAGAATCTTCAGTGGAGCAGCCAACCCGAAATGGCGGGTAGGTGAGGGGTATTTATAGTTGGCGATCCCGATGGGTAAAATGACTGAAGTGACCCGATGCAACCGCTTGACGCGTGTCCACAACGGTCGGATTCCAATCACTGCGCAACTTTATTTGAGGAACAAGTAAGCTAACTTACCGAACGAGTTCTCTCTCGAAGGCACGAAGTGCGATGACTTTGCCTTCGAGCTATTCACTCGACTCAGTAAGATTTCTCTCGGTAGGCTTTAGTGGGTTTTGGTTGAGCAGAGCAAATTCACTTCGACTAAGATCTCAACTAGCAAACCCCTCTTGATAGTACGGTTTTTCCTACGACTCAAGAAAATAAAGAGAAACTAGTAAAAAGACTAAGTCTTCGACCAGCTTCAGCTTTCTCCTCGTTGCGCTTTTACTCGAGACAGACTTTTTCTTCGACTACATTTTTAGGGGTCGTCTTCCTTCAAAGATTTCGGTAGATGACTGCAGCTCTGCTGCAGTGAGTTGTCCTTCGACCTTGTACTTGCAAACTCCATTCTTTCGGAACCTAAGTATCTGTTTATACTCGAAAACAATATTAGTTCCACTTCTGCTTTGTCCAACAATGTCCAAAACCTTCGGGGGCAAAACTTGCTCTTACACTCTTCAATACCGTGCATTGCCCTTTCTCACCTCGAGAGTTGGCACATACTTCGTCGGTGCATCCAAACCCTTGGCACGATACGCTCTGTCATCATAAGCCTCCTTATATATTTCGTCAAAACAGCCAACATACCTATCTACAAGGCATTTCCATAGCCTTTCCGAGATACATTGCCATGCAACATCCATCTTCTCATGACTTGATCCTCATGTCATACATTTGCTGTTGGATATGTGCCCTAGAGACAAATTAATAAAGATATTTGTCACATATCCGTTTTGTTCATAATACGTTTTATACTGTGCTATAACTGTATTACTTGGAAATACTAATACAGGTGTAGTATAAAACATGGTCCGTAGTTTAACTCGGGTAAACTATCTCATTGGGCAATTGATTGATCAAGCTTTCCTAATCATGGCGACACTTAAGTCCATTGACAATGAGGTCATATCGTTAAGGGGAATGATGTGATGGAAGTACACCCACCTAAAGTATTGCAATGTGATCGAGTCACATAGTTCAGCGTTGCTATGACTTTGTAACATATGGCTTAGTCCTTAGACCGTAACGATCATACGTAATTGTCATCTATGAGGAGACTTTGATTTGTATCCCACCGCCTGACTGAAATATGTTGGCTATAACGGTGCACTTTGGGTATTCCGAAATAGATGGTTGATGAGTATGTTAATAGATCAGAGCGGGATTTGTCAGTCCTTGTGACAGGACAGGTACTCTGGGCCCACTCGGTGATATTGCATCAACACCTTGAAAGGACGTGACTAGGTCACAAGAGATGCAATGATCATGGACGAGAGAAGTTGTTTGTTGTGAACGAGACGTGACCATGGTATGTAGGATACCGACGATCAAACCTCGGACAAACTAAGTACCGCAGCACAAAGGGATTACGTTGTATCGTTAACGGTTTCCAAAAGCGATCGAAGTTCATTCGATGGAAGCGCAGGGGCTGTCAAGGATTGTAACCAGGTCCAACTGACTAGTCATTGGTCAATGAGAAGATTCTCGACCATGTCTGATGTTTCCCGGACCGTTAGGGTGTTACACTTAAGGGCAATCGATGCATAGGACAGTTACGGGATCAATCGGTGAAATAGGAGGAATCATCGGAATAGTTCCGGAGGAGGACAGAATGGTTTCCGGACATTTTGAATAGTTCAAAATAAAGTTTAATTGTTTTAATAATGTTTTATTATTTAATTATCTGAATTAAATATTTAAAACATATTAAAAAAATTAAAAAAATGGGGAAAAGGCTAAATGGGCCCATGGGGCCCATTAAGGGAGGAGGGGGTCTCCCCCCTTGGGCTTGGCGCCAAGGGTGGGGCCCACCACCCCCCTTGGCTGGCGCACTCCCCCCCCCCTTTGGGAGTTTAGTCCCACATGGGGGAGGGGAGGAGGATGGCACCCCCTCCTTGCCTATATAAGGAGGGGTAGACCCCCCTTTTTCCAACACACCAATATCTCCTTCTTCCTCTTTCTCCTTCCCGGAAGTGGACTCCCCTTGTTTGGAGTCTGCACCTGGATTGGAGTTCTCCACCATAAGGCAAGCCGTCGTTCTACTGGAGTCGGGATCCGTAGCCGTCTTTCTTCCGCTACTCGCCTGGTTCGGGGCCCGGGAGGAACATTGATTGTACCGTACGTGTATAATCTCTTCGAGGCACTACACCTGTGGTGCTACTTCGTCGCTGGAGGTTTACCGGGAGTCATCCTCGCCGGTGGTGGTCTTCTACACGACAGGGAGGTCGTAGTTCCGAGTCTATGCCAGCCACGTTCGCAAGAACGTTTCCCTCTTTCGGTCTTCAAAGGTACGAACACCGATTCCCTCCGTTACTTTACATCGCCATATCATAGATCTTGGGTTCGGGTACCGTAGGTATGAAAAATTTGTGTTTTCTGCCCCGTATCCCAACGGTGGTATCATGAGCTAGCTATGCGTAGATGTATTGTACGGGTAGAACACATCTAGGATGTGGGCATCGAATCTTCATTCGTTACCCTCCCACGTGTACTCATTTAGCGTTGCGACAATGTTTGATGAAGCGGCCCCCGACCGACCTTATGCGTTTACGCGAGACTGGTTCCACGCGTGACATATGGCTTGTACCATATAAAGTGGCTGGGGGGTGTCTGTCTCTCTGCATTAGCGATGCGAATATGTTTGCAACGGAGGGCCCCGACAGGGGTGTAATAGAGACGGATGGGAGACGGTGTTGTGGCATGTTTTTCGCAGGATAGAAACGGTTCTCTCTCTCGAAACCCCTAGCAGCCATGTAAAAATTTGCACAAGCTAAAGTAGAAAGGAGTTTAACTTTGCTTTGCATAAAGGGGGATCATAGGTTGTATGATTTACAGTTTTACTTTCTGTTTTATGCTAGTATGCTAGATATATCGACGGTAGCACGAAACAGGACCATCTCTCACAATACCAACATTGTGTTCTCCCTTGGTGGGCACCGCCTGGAAGGTTCTCCCATATGGCTTGATGCTCCGTACATACCGGAGGTGTCCTACATATTCAACGGAGTTCGCATGAGGTTGGGTTCGGCAAGCCTGGCATATGCAGATATGGCCTTGCTGAACAGCTAACATCAAGGTTCGATTGGCAGGCTTGACGTATGTAGATGCGGGCCTGGAACACAGGAGACCGAAAGGTCGAGCACGAGTCACATGCCTGATGTGATTGGCTTAGAGGCCTACCTGGTTCGCATACTGATGGCCGTGACAATCGGGGGAGGTATGGGGGCTGGGATTTTGTAATCACTTAGTTAAATTGAGAGGTATTTATCTAAGTGGGAGCTTTCTAGAATTTTGAGATTAAATTGAAACTCCACATTATGAACAAAAGTATAAATATGTATCCTTGTGAATCAACCTTGTAGATGGCAGCACCTCGCCCCTCGTTCAACTTAGGATCATTCCTAGAGAAAGATAAGCTAAAAACAAATGGGACAAACTTCACCAACTGGTTCCGCACCCTGAGGATTCTCCTCGTTCCCCGCAAGATGGCATACGTACTAGAGGGCGCGTTAGGTGACGCACCAGCAGATGATGCTAGTCAGGACGAGAAGAATGTCTATCTCTCCAGGACTGATGATTACAACCTTTTCCAGAGTGGCATGCTCTACTCCATGGAGGCTGAGCTGCAGAAACGCTTTGAGAGGATGGGTGCATATGAGATTATCACCGACCTCAAGGCGGTCTTCGCACCTCAAGCCAGGGCTGAACGGTACGAGGCTTCTGAAGCCTTCTTCTCAGCAAAGATGGACGAGCACGGCAGCGTGAGTGAGCACGTAGTCAAAATGTCTGGCTACGTTCAGCGCTTGAATGCTCTGGAATGCCAGATTCCAGATGAACTTGCTGTTGATAGGGTGTTGCAGTCGCTTCCCCCTAGCTACAAAGGCTTTGTGTTGAACTACAACATGCAGGGGATGACCAAAACCCCTTCTGAGTTGTTCGCCATGCTGAAGAGCGCCGAGGTTGAGATCAAGAAGGAGCACGCCGTCTTCATGGTCAACAAGACCACTGACTTCAAGAAGTCAAGCAGGCGGGAGAAGGCCAAGAGAGGTGGCCCCAAGAGGGATGGCAAGTCAGTTGCCGCTCCTCCCAAGGCACCCAAGCCTAAAGCCGGAGTGGAGTGCTTCTACTGCAAGGGTGAAGGTCACTGGAAACGCAACTGCCCCAAGTACCTAAAGGACAAGAAGGCTGGCAAGGTCGCCAAGAGAGACGAAGGTATATTTGATATACATATTGTTGATCTTCTCTTGACAAGCGCCGGGAACACATCCTGGATACTTGATACAGGATCTGTCGCTCATATTTCTAAATCCATTCAGGGACTATGGAATAGGAGACGCTTGCTCAAGGATGAAGTGACGATGCGCGTGGGGAATGGATGTCACATTGAAGTCTTGGCGGTCGGCACGAAGCATCTTAGTCTCCCTTCGGGATTGGTTTTAGTTCTGAATAATTGCTACTATGTACCCGCGTTGAGTGTGAACATCGTTAGTGGCTCTTGCTTGAAGCGAGACCGCTATTCTTTTAAGTCTGATACAATTGGTTGTTCGATTTATAAGGATGAAATGTTTTATGTTCACGCACCGGAGTTGCATGGTTTATTCGTACTTGATCTTGATGGTGACGTATGTCACATTAACAATATTGAGGCCAAAATATTGAAGAATGATGAAGATCACATGAAGATGTGGCATTGCCGACTTGGTCATATTGGTATAAAGCGCATGGAGAAGCTCCATAAGGATGGACTTCTTGAGTCATTGGATTTTGGATCCCTTGATACATGTGAACCATGTCTCATGGGAAAAATGACAAGGACTCCATTCAATGGGATAATGGAGCGTGCAGATGACTTATTGTGGATCATACACACGGATGTATGTGGACCCATGAACGTCCCCACTCGCAATGGTCTTCGTTACTTCATGACCTTTACTGATGACTTGAGTAGATATGGGTATATTTACTTGATGAAGCACAAGTCTGAAACCTTTGAAAAGTTCAAGGAATTTCAGAATGAGGTCGAAAATCAACTCGGAAAGAAAATCAAGCACCTTCGATCGGATCGAGGTCGCGAGTATTTTAGTCACGAGTTTGGCAATCATCTGAAGTCTTGTGGCATAGTACCACAGCTTATGCCGGCAGGCACACCTCAGAGAAACGGTGTGGCTGAGCGACGTAATCGAACCCTATTGGATAGCGTACAATCGATGATGTCTCATACTGACTTGCCTGTGTCATTCTGGGGGTATGCATTAGAAACTGCCGCTCATCTATAATACTATAATAGATCATCCCCACTATCTTATCTATCTCAACATGCAAGCATGCCACCTCATCAAAGGCCCACCACAATATGCATGAGAACAAGTTCTTCATTATTAGTTGATCTCATGCACACATCCATTTAATGACACATGCAACCTCCCTCAATATGCATGGATTTTTTTCCTATTATATTACATCACTTTTAACATGCATACATGTCACATCATAAAAGACTCACCACAATATACATGAGAACAAGTTCTTAGTTATTAGTTAATCACATGCACACATCAATATAATGACACATGCCAACTCACTCAACATGCATGGATTTTTTCATTATATTACATTACTTATATTTAATAAATATTTTTACCTACACAATAATAAAATACAATACATAAAATGTATTTGTATACTTTAGTTTATATACTATTAATTCAACTATTCATGTTTCATGCAATCAATCATTTAAAATATATTGCAAATGATTTCCGCAGAAACGCGCGGGGTATCATCTAGTATTCTTAATAGGGCACCATCCAAATCCGTAAAGAAAACACCATTTGAAGAATGGCATGGCACGAAACCTAAGTTGTCTCACCTGAAGATTTGGGGTTGTGAGGCTTATGTTAGGAAACTACAGCCTGACAAACTTGAATCCAAGGCGGATAAGTGCATCTTTGTGGGCTATCCCAAGGAAACTTGTGGATACACCTTCTACAACAAGTCTGACAGCAAAACGTTTGTTGCCAAGACGGGACACTTTCTTGAGAAGGAGTTTCTCGCGAAAGAGTTGAGTGGGAGGAAAATAGACCTCGATGAAGTGACTGACCAATCACTCCAATTGGAAGAAACGGCTACGGAAATTGTTCTGGAACCATCTTCCACAGTGGGAGCTGAAGAGAATGGCCAGAACGACATTCATAACGATCATGACATTGATGATGATCATGATGAGGATGAAGAGGAACCTTTTATGCCCCGTAGGTCATCAAGAGTCCGTCAACCTACTGAGTTTTACGTACAGCTTGTGAATGCAATCTCGACTGATGAGTCAGACGAACCTACAAGTTACAAAGAAGCAACGGAGGGACCCGAGTCCGAGAAATGGCTTGAAGCCACGAAATCCGAAATAGACTCCATGTACACCAACAAAGTATGGACTTTGGTGGATATTCCCGAGGACCGCAAGGCCGTCGAGAATAAATGGATTTTCAAGAAAAAGACTGACGCAGACGGAAACGTATCTGTCTACAAAGCTCGACTTGTCGCGAAGGGGTTCCGACAAATTCAAGGAGTTGACTACGAGGAGACGTTCTCTCCTGTAGCGATGATAAAGTCTATTCGGATCCTACTAGCAATAGCTGCATATCATGATTACGAGATATGGCAGATGGATGTGAAAACTGCATTCCTAAATGGCAACATTGAGGAAGAGTTGTATATGATGCAACCAGAGGGGTTTGTCGATCCAAGGAACGCTGGTAAGGTGTGCAAGCTTCAATGGTCCATCTATGGGTTGAAGCAAGCATTTCGGAGTTGGAATCTTCGATTTGATGAGGTCATTAAAGCTTTTGGATTTGTCCAAAACATCGAAGAGTTCTGCGTCTATAAGAAACTGAGTGGGAGATCTGTAGCATTCCTTGTGTTATATGTAGATGACATATTACTAATAGGGAACGATAAGAAATTCTTAGAGGAAGTGTAGGAATATCTAAATGGACAATTTTTCATGAAGGACCTAGGTGAAGCTGCGTACATATTGGGGATTAAGATCTATAGAGATAGACCTAATCGACGGTTGGCCTTGAGTCAGAGCACTTATATTGACAAGATATAGAAAAGGTTCAGTATGGGTAACTCCAAGAGAGGCCTCTTGCCAGTTATAAAAGGTGTCAAATTAAGCGTCACTCAATGCCCAACCACAGCAAAAGAGAAGGAGGAGATGTCCTCAAAGCCCTATGCCTCAGCCATAGGTTCTCTCATGTATGCTATGTTATGTACCAGACCGGATTTAGCGCTGGCCATTAGTATGACTAATCGCTACCAGAGTAACCCGGGAATGGCTCACTGGACAGCAGTAGAGAACATCCTTAAGTACTTGAGAAGAACCAAGGATCTCTTTCTCGTTTATGGAGGAGTTGATGAGGAGCTCACCGTAAAGGGTTACGTTGACGCAAGCCTCGGCTCAGATCTAGATGACTCGAAATCCCAGACGGGATATGTTTTTCATGTTGAACGGTGGCGCAATTAGCTGGAGGAGCGGCAAATAGTCAGTCGTCGCCCAATCTACAATGGAGTCGGAGTATATTGCCGCTTGCGAAGCGTCAAACGAGGCGCTGTGGCTGAAGAAGTTCGTGATCGAGCTTGGCGTCTTTCCCAGCTGCACTGACCCCGTGGGAATCTTCTGCGACAACACGGGTGCCATTGCTAACGCGAAGGAGCCAAGAACTCACTCTATAGCCAAGCACATCCTCCGAAAGTTCCATGTGACGCGAGACTACGTCAGGGATGGACACACTAGGATTCACAAGATACATATGGATCTTAACGCAGCAGACCCGATGACTAAAATTCTTCCACAGGGAAAGTTTGAAGAACACCGAGAGACCATTGGTGTTAGATACATACCTGATGTAAACTAGTGTAATTTGTACTCTAGTGCAAGTGGGAGACTGTTGGATATGTGACCTAGAGACAAATTAATAAAGATATTTGTCACATATCCGTTTTGTTCATAATACGTTTTATACTGTGCTATAACTGTATTACTTGGAAATACTAATAGAGGTGTAGTATAAAACATGGTCCGTAGTTTAACTCGGGTAAACTATCTCATTGGGAAATTGATTGATCAAGCTTTCTTGATCATGGCGACACTTAAGTCCATTGACAATGAGGTCATATCGTTAAGGGGAATGATGTGATGGACGTACACCCACCTAAAGTATTGCAATGTGATAGAGTCACATAGTTCAGCATTGCTATGACTTTGTAACATATGGCTTAGTCCTTAGACCGTAACGATCATACGTAATTGTCATCTATGAGGAGACTTTGATTTGTACCCCACCGCCTGACTGAAATATGCTGGCTATAACGGTGCACTTTGGGTATTCCGAAATAGATGGTTGATGAGTATGTTAATAGATCAGAGCGGGATTTGTCAGTCCTTGTGACATGACAGGTACTCTGGGCCCACTCGGTGATATTGCATCAACACCTTACAAGGACGTGACTAGGTCACAAGAGATGCAATGATCATGGACGAGAGAAGTTGTTTGTTGTGCACGAGATGTGAACACGGTATGTAGGATACCGACGATCAAACCTCGGACAAACAAAGTACCGCATCACAAAGGGATTACGTCGTATCGTTAACGGTTTCCAAAAGCGATCGAAGTTCATTCGATGGAAGCGCAGGGGCTGTCAAGGATTGTAACCAGGTCCAACTGACTAGTCATTGGTCAATGAGAAGAGTCTCGACCATGTCTGCTGTTTCCCGCACCGTTAGGGTGTTACACTTAAGGGCAATCGATGCATTGGACAGTTACGGGATCAATCGGTGAAATAGGAGGAATCACCGGAATAGTTCCAGAGGACGACGGAATGGTTTCCGGACATTTTGAATAGTTCAAAATAAAGTTTAATTGTTTTAATAATGTTTTGTTATTTAATTATCTGAATTAAATATTTAAAACATATTAAAAAATGAAAAAAAATGGGAAAAGGCTAAATGGGCCCATGGGGCCCATTAAGGGAGGAGGGGGTCTCCCCCCTTGGGCTTGGCGCCAAGGGTGGGGCCCACCACCACCCTTGGCCGGCGCACTCCCCCCCCTTTGGGAGTTTAGTCCCACATGGGGGGAGGGGAGGAGGATGGCACCCCCCCCCCTTGCCTATATAAGGAGGGGTAGTCCCCCCTTTTTCCAACACACCAATATCTCCTTCCTCTTTCTCCTTCCTGGAAGTGGAGTCCCCTTGTTTGGAGTTTGCACCTGGATTGGAGTTCTCCACCATAAGGCAGGCCATCGTTCTGCTAGAGTCGGGATTCGTAGCCGTCTTTCTTCCGCTACTCGCCTGGTTCGGGGCCCGGGAGGAACATCGATTGTACCGTACATGTATAATCTCTTCGAGGCACTACACCTGTGGTGCTACTTCGTCGCTGGAGGTTTACCGGGAGTCATCCTCGCCGGTGGTGGTCTTCTACACGACAGGGAGGTCGTAGTTCCGAGTCTATGCCAGCCACGTTCGCAAGAACGTTTCCCTCTTTCGGTCTTCAAAGGTATGAACACCGATTCCCTCCGTTACTTTACATCGCCATAGCATATATCTTGGGTTCGGGTACCGTAGGTATGAAAAATTTGTGTTTTCTGCCCCGTATCCCAACATTTGCATCATGATAGTTACATCTTATTTATGTGAGTACCTTTGTAAAGTGTGAAAGATCTCCTATATTCTTGTAAAATATAGAGTGTTTCCCCTAAAGTGAGGAAAAGATCCCAAAGATGACAAAATCAAAAGATCCCAAAGAGGACAAATGAGAGTTAAATAGATAGAGCCATTGAGACCACCAAAAAATAGAAAAAAGAGAAAAAAGAGAAAAGAAAAATAAAAAGAGAGAAGGGGGCACACTACTATTCCTTTTGAGAGATCCACACTAGTACTTCATCCTCCATCCCTTGTACTCCATAGAGATCATCATCATGCATATAGCTATGTGGGGACCTTTACACTATAGAACTTGGCTTGTATATTCCAATGATGAGCCTCCTCAAACGAGCTCTAGGTCTTCTTGAGCAAGCAAGTTAGATGCACCCCCACTAGTTCCCTTGGAGAGCTTTTAGCTCACATGCGCATCCGTTGCATGGCAATCCCTACTCCTCACATCATATCTATCATATGGCCCTCTCTCGCCTATGATTGTCCTCATTGATGTGAGCCTTTCACACCTTTTTGTCTTCCTCCTCCACCTTCTTTCTGTTTCGCCTTTTAGGTGTCAACTTTCTTGCTCACGCTCATCCATTGCATGAGTGCTCAAAATATCGAAACAAAGTGGATCAATTTGACTTGTACCTGGCTAGTGGTCTGGGGACAAGTCAAGATAAGAATCCAAAGGAGACTAAGTGTGAAACTTTAGTAGATAGTTGTTCTCAACAATTATTTTTTATCTCGTATTTCCCTATCCCCTGCTTGCACGCAAACACCATCTGGAGACATTCGAGTCACGGACAGCGAGAGCTCTTGCACCTTTTGTTCTTTTGTTGCTTGTGTCAATGCTAATATAGACTCTTGCTTGTTAAGACTTGAATTGAATTGCATGCATTGATTGCTTTACTTAAAAGTCCTTTTATGGTTGTGTGGCATGTCACCACAGAAATTATGCTTGTTATCATTTACCTACTCGAGGACGAGCAGGAATTAAGTTTGGGGATGTTGATACGTCCCAAACGTATCTATAATTTCTACTTGCTCCATGCATGTTTTGTGTGACTTTGCCATGATTTGCTTGAACTTTCATACACTTTTGAGCATATTTGGACTAATCTATTAGCCCAGTGCACCCAGCTGCCAGTTGTTGTTTTCTGTTGTTTTTGTATTTCAGGTTTTCCGGCCATTAAAAGTGCTCCAAAAAATCCGAAAAAATCATGTAAAAATCAGCGTCACGGAAGCTTCCGGAAACACCAGAGAAGCGGAGGAGGGCCACCACCAGGCAGCCAGGAGGGCACCTGGCGCGGCCCCACCCTAGGCCGCACCAGGGAGCCTCCTGGCTGCCCTGTGTCCCCTCTCGGTGCCCCCCTTCGCCTATATTTACCCCCCGTGACAGAAAACCCTAGGACGAACTCCTTTTTCACGATCTCGCCTCTGTTCCGCCGCCGCCGCCGTTTCAAGATCGGGGCTTCCTGGAGAAGTTGCTCCGGCACCCTGCCGGGAGAATCTACCCCCTCCGGGAGACCATCCATAGCCATGGACGCCTCCCATATGTACCGTGAGTAGTTCCCTTGGACCATGGGTCCGTGACCAGTAGCTATGTGATCTATCTCTCCCTCTTTTGTGCTTCCACTTTCGAGTCCTCGTGAGCTGCCTCACATGATCGAGGCATCTATGTAATTTCTGTTGTTGCTATGCTGAGTTTGTTGGGATCTGATGGATTATGAGACTATGTTCAGATTGTGATGAGTAATATATTTGGTTCTTCTCTTTTATATTTTGTTCTTGAGTAAATTCTTGCATGTTCTCTGTTGCGGTATTTGCTTTGGCCAAGTATTTTATTTGCAACTCCAAGAGAGGGCGTTATGCTCGATTGTGGGTTCATCCCCTCGATGTCTAGCTTGAGTGACAGAAACATGAGACTAGGGGATGTGCTGTTGCCACCAGGGATAAAACAACGGTGCTTGTACTTGCGGGTGCAAGGATTGTTTACTTTACGCAAAGTTATTTTAATGCAGTTGTATGTTGCTTTGAGTTTACACTTTGGGGTGGGTTCGCAACTTAATACCAGTGAGATGTTCTGGATAGATATCTCAAGGTGGATGATTCGTAGTAGATGCAGATGGATTTCGGTCTACTTACTTTGGCGTACTGCCCATTGCTTTTGAGCCCTTCCTTTCTTTGCAGCATAGTTAGCATTGCGGTGCTTTCATAATCCTGTCAATTGCCCAACTGTGATTTGTTTACCTCGCTTGCATTTTTATCGTCTTTTGGGAGAGAGACATCACTAGTGAAAATCACGGGACCCCGGTCCATCTTCACATTATTGTTCACACTACCAATTTACTTTCAGTATTTACTTTTCCGTTGCTATCACTATCATTATTATCTCTTGCGTTAATCCTTTGTAAACAGCAAGGCCGGAGGAATTGACAACTCCTCTGAACTCGTTGGGAGCAAAGTTATTTGTATCTGTGTGCAGGTCCAGGTGAAGTTAGCAACCTAGGCTGTGAACGGCGCCATTGTTCACTTTACCACCTACTTGTATCTCTTGAGTCCTACTGGAGACAATCTAAACCTTAGCATCTTCTCTAAGGGAAACTTGACGTTGTGCTACATCAAACCTTCCACTTGGGTAACCAACGAGGGGCGAGAAGCCATCAACTGCGAAAAGAAAAACCGGGGCAGAAGCTGAGAAAAACAGAACAACAGAGAAAGGAGAATTGTTTCGAGGTACTTCTGCAACTCAAATCAAAAAACTTTGAACAGACGCCTGAAAGGTAATTGTATGGAGCATGCTGTCAAAAAAAATTCAGATCAAAAAGATGATCTGGTGATTTATTGAGAATTTTTCCGTCAAGCAGACAGAATCTGTTTCTGGACAGCAAGCACCAACTTTTGACCTTTCTTGCAATCTTCCCTACTCCTCACATCATATCTATCATATGGCCTTCTCTCGCCTATGATTGTCCTCATTGATGTGAGCCTTTCACACCTTTTTGTCTTCCTCCTCCACCTTCTTTCTGTTTCGCCTTTTAGGTGTCAACTTTCTTGCTCACGCTCATCCATTGCATGAGTGCTCAAAATATCGAAAGGGAGTGGATCAGTTTGACTTATACTTGGCTAGTGGTCCGGGGACAAGTCGAGATAAGAATCCAAAGGAGACTAACTGTGAAACTTTAGT
This sequence comes from Bromus sterilis, assembly GCA_950022295.1. NCBI lineage: Eukaryota > Viridiplantae > Streptophyta > Magnoliopsida > Poales > Poaceae > Bromus > Bromus sterilis. The sequence continues at coordinate 75,337,209 of OX465600.1, read as the reverse complement.
AGATAGTTGTTCTCAACAACCTTTTTTCTCTCTTTTTCCCAGTCCCCTGCTTGCACGCAAACACCATCTGGAGACATTCGAGTCACGGACAGCGAGAGCTCTTGCACCTTTTGTTCTTTTGTTGCTTGTGTCAATGCTAATATAGATTCTTGCTTGTTAAGACTTGAATTGAATTGCATGCTTTGATTGATTTACTTACAAAGTCCTTTCATGGTTGTGTGGCATTTCACCACAGAAATTATCCTTGTTATCATTTACCTACTCGAGGACGAACGGGAATTATGCTTGGGGATGTTGATACGCCCCAAACATATCTATAACTTCTGCTTGCTCCATGCATGTTTTGTATGACTTTTCCATGTTTTGCTTGAACTTTCATACACTTTTGAGTATATTTAGACTAATCTATTAACCCAGTGCACCCAGCTGCCAGTTGCTGTTTTCTGCTATTTTTGTATTTCAGGTTTTTCGGCCATTAAAAGTGCTCCAAAAAATCCGGAAAAATCATATAAAAAATCAGCGACACGGAAGCTTCCGGAAACACCAATGGAGAGAAGGGGGGCCACCGCAGGGACTCCAGAAGGGTCCCTGGCGCGGCCCAACCCTAGGCCGCGCCAGGGAGCCTCTTGGCTGCCCTGTGGCCCCTCTCGGTGCCCCCCTTCGCCTATATTTACCCCCCGTGACGGAAACCCTCGGGAGGAACTCCTTTTTCACGATCTCGCCTCTGTACCGCTGCCACCGCCGTTTCTAGATCGGGGCTGCCTGGAGAAGCTGCTCCGGCACCCTGCCGGGAGAAGCTACCCCCTCCGGGAGACCATCCATAGCCATGGACGCCTCCCGTATGTACCGTGAGTAGTTTTCCTTGGACCATCGGTCCGTGACCAGTAGCTATGTGATCTATCTCTCCCTTCTTTGTGCCTCCACTTTCGAGACCTCGTGAGCTGCCTCACATGATCGAGGCACCTTTGTAATTTTCTGTCGTTGCTATGCTGAGTTTGTTGGGATCTGATGGATTATGAGACTATTTTCAGATTGTGATGAGTAATATATTTGGTTCTTCTCCTTTATATTTTGTTCTTGAGTAAATTCTTGCATGTTCTCAGTTGCCGTATTTTACTTTGGCCAAGTGATTTATTGCAACTCCAAGAGGGAGCGTTATGCTTGATTGTGGGTTCAGCCCCTTGATGTCTAGCTTGAGTGACAGAAACATGAGACTAGGGGATGTGTTGTTGCCACCAGGGATAAAACAACGGTGCTTGTATCCGCGGATGCAAGGATTGTTTACTTTACACAAAGTTCTTTTAATGCAGTTGTCTATTGCTTTGAGTTTACACTTTGGGTGGAATTCGCAACTTAATACCAGCGAGATGTTCTGGATAGATATCTCAAGGTGGATGATTCGTAGTAGATGCAGATGGATTTCGGTCTACTTACCTTGGCGTACTGCCCATTGCTTTTGAGCCCTTCCTTTCTTTGCAGCATAGTTAGCATTGCGGTGCCTTCATAATCTTGTCAATTGCCCAACTGTGATTTGTTTACCTCGCTAGCACTTTTATCGTTTTTTGGGAGAGAGACATCACTAGTGAAAATCACGGGACCCCGGTTCATCTTCATATTACTATTTACATCCTTAGTTTACTTTCCAGTTGCTATCACTATCATTATCTTTTGCGTTAATCCTTTGTAAACAGCAAGGCCGGAGGAATTGACAACTCCTCTGTACTCGTTGGGAGCAAAGTTATTTGTATGTGTGTGCAGGTCTAGGTAAAGTTAGCAACCCTCAGTTGTGAACGACGCCATTGTTCACTTTAACACCTTCTTGTATCTCTGCGAGTCCTACTGGTTCGATACTCAACCTTAGGATCTTTGCTAAGGGATATTTGCTGCTACGCTACATCTCACCTTCCACTTGGGGTAACCAACGAGGAGTGAGAACTATCCTCACCGTATCAAGAACACATGGAGAGGTAGTCACGTGCTTTCGTCATATTCCGTATCGGCACTGTGTGTAGTGTTGATAAGTGTTGAGTGGGTGGATCTATGCTAGCACACCTCCTAGACTAAGATAAGTGTACTCTTATGATTAATCAACTTGCAAGAATCCGCAAATACAAGATAGAAATTAAGGCAAAGCCTAACCACAACAATAAGATCAAGGATCCATTATTCCCTTGTGCAAAAGTGTGCAAACTGGGGTTCAGGTTTCTGTCACTCTGGCAACCCACCGTAAGCATTCTTTATACACAATGTATCCCCCTAGGTCCTTAATAAGGTGAAGTGTTGAGTGTTCGACTCACACAACACCACTAGGAAAATAACAACAAAACTTAAATATCAAACAACACATATTACTTCAACATCATATGACTACTAATAACAAGACTTCTCCCATGTCCTCAAGAACTAAAGTAACTACTCACAAGACATAAAAGAGATCATGATCAGAGGTGATAAATAGGTGGTAAACAATCTGATCATAATGATATTTCTCCAACAAAACTCAATAGCATTCACCACAAAGTAGTAATCAACACCGGTAGAGTAGAGAGGATAGATAGTACGAGTTACAACACAAGTTGCAATTGTGAGATGAGATTGGATGAAGATGAAGATGGTGCTGATGTTGGGGATGATGTTGATGATGATCTCGATGATGCCCGTGAAGATTCCGATGACGATGGCGATGATCTCCCCTTCCGGGAGGTGATCTCCTCGGCGGAATCTGCCCGCCGGAGAGCCCTTTTCTTCTCTGTAGGTTTCCACCACGGAGCGGCGGTGGAACTCCGTAAAAACTATTCTTTTTAGGGTTTACGGGCGACGAAGAGTATATAGGCCAGAGGGGGAAGCCGGGAGTGGCCCTAGGGCCCCAGGCGCCCTCCCGGCGCGGCCAGGGTGGGGCCCACGCCAGGTGGCCGTCTGGGCACCATGTGGCCCCCTCTGGTACGTCTTTTGCGTGTCTTCGTCAATCCTCCCAAAAACACCCCCCGTCGATTTTCAAGTAATTTGGAGGTGTTCTTCTTCAGCAACTCAGCGTCCACTTTTTACCGATGAATCCTGCGTCTGCTGCTTTGGCACCGGAAAGTTTTAAACTGTGTAAAACAAGCCAAAACAACATAAGAGCATCATCGTAATGTGAAATATATCAATGAATAAGGATGAATTACGATATAAAATAGTGATGCATTTTGTACGTATCAACTCCCCCAAGCTTAGACCTCGCTTGTCCCCAAGCGAAAACTGAGCTCGGTAAACCTGTCCACAAGTTTAGAGAGTGAAGTGTCGATAAATAGAATACAGACAAGAAGCATCATGAATTCTTCACCAAACTCAAACATCCTCAACAGCAATCTTCAACTCATAAGGCCCTTATGAAAGAGTAATAACAATTATAATCAAGAGTATGGCTAAGAAAACTCATCAAATCATGGCAAAACAAGTCCTTTGGTCAAAGAACAACTAATAGCTTTTACTTTTGCTCTTTCTTTTTATATTTTGATAAGATCAATTGAAGCTTTTGAAATAACATGTTGTTAGGCATGAAGTGAAAATGTTAACACAAAGGAAGATGTTTGCTTCAGCCAGGCTTAACAAACAACTTACTTATCAAATGATAAAGTTCACAGGGATGCGGTATGACAGATCTTAATGCAGCTTTATATGAATGAATCCTTGTCACAACAAGTGTCGGCTCTCTTTAAGAATAGAAAGAAGTAGGAAAAACTGAATCAACCTAAAACTAAAAGAAAGGACCTGCTCTAGGGAAGTAGGGAAAACTCAAGTGATATCCTTAAATCAAACAGAATGAAAATAAGTTTTGAGAGGTGCATGATTTGTCAACGAATGCTAATAGAAAACTCAATTACTTCTCAGATTGGACAAGTTTCGAGGAACGACTCCCACACAGGGACGATCACATCCCCGCAATCTCCTTTGTTTATCACTGCCAAAGTTTTCTGATTTCTCATGAACAAAGCGTGAAGGAGGGTTTGTTTGTTGTATTATCTTTTGTGAGCTGGGCGCACTCATTCCAATTCCTCCTCGTATTAAGGGTTTGAAGATAGACATGCAATCCCGGGATAAAACTTGTCCAACTTAAGAAGATCATGAATTAACTACTACTTCCTCATGAGCTAAAACAGGGGCACAAAATAGAAGATTTTGAACATTTAAGGATAACATCAAAATTCTATACTTTAGGAGTGGTAGTGGAATACCACGAATAGGAAGGTATGGTGGACTCATATGGGAGATACTGGTTTCAGGGTATGGATGCACAAGCAGAATTCCGCTTAGTACAGAGCTTTGGCTAGCAAAGGCTTTGAGAGAACAGACAGTTGATGATGACTTAGATGCAAAGCAATATAAAGCATAAACATTAAAATAAGCATAGCACATCAAGTTGTCTTCCTTGTCAACATAACACTTGAAGCATAATAACATAAAGGTTTTGGCTATGTCGCTACTTTGAGAAAATCATGCTTGTTGTTATGAACAAAGCTATATTTTCCAAGATTAAATAAAGTTTTCAAAGCCATACCTGATATAAGGTCAATACTTCCCATAAGAATAATCATAAGGTTGATTGCGTGAAGAGAATACCGAGTGCAGCTAAGGGATCAATAGACTTCTCATTAATAATCCATCATAGACGACTGCACACTCACGGAAACATAACTCTCCAAAAAGGAGTGATAGACCTCAATGCAAACACCTATTTTATAAGATAACTTCCCTAGACATGATACGACTCTACTTGACTCTAAAAGACAAAGATAAAGAAAAAGATACCGGGCACTCCCCCAAGCTTGGGACAAGCTAAGGGGATGCCATTACCCAAGGAGATTTACTCATCATTCTTGTTCTTGTTGATCACGTACTCCTTGGCGAAGCGCTTCCATGGCAACTGTTCTCCAGTCTCAAAGGACATTCCCGTCTCCAGGATCCTGCACTCAGCACCCAAACCCATGCGCAGAAACTTTAGTTCATACTCATAGTTCTGGTTGTGCAGATCATAGATCTGTGCTTGAAGCTCATAAACTTTTTCTTCTAGTGCGGCCAAACTTGACCACATCTCCTTCATCTCCTTCTTGTGGGAAGCCTCTATTTCGTTCATGATGTCGAAGTTAGCTTCAACACCACGCTCCACCATCTTCTTGAACTTGAAGACCTGATACGTCCCAAACGTATCTATAATTTCTGCTTGCTCCATGCATGTTTTGTGTGACTTTGCCATGATTTGCTTGAACTTTCATACACTTTTGAGCATATTTGGACTAATCTATTAACCCAGTGCACCCAGCTGCCAGTTGCTGTTTTCTGCTGTTTTTGTATTTCAGATTTTCCGGCCATTAAAAGTGCTCCAAAAAATCCGAAAAAATCATATAAAAAATCAGCATCACAGAAGCTTCCGGAAACACCAAAGAAGCGGAGGAGGGCCACCACCACGCAGCCAGGAGGGCACCTGGCACGGCCCCACCCTAGGCCGCGCCAGGGAGCCTCCTGGCTGCCCTGTGGCCCCTCTCTGTGCCCCCCTTCACCTATATTTACCCCCCGTGACGGAAACCCTCGAGAGGAACTCCTTTTTCGCGATCTCGCCTCTGTACCGCCGCCACCGCCGTTTCTAGATCGGGGATGCCTGGAGAAGCTGCTCCGGCACCCTGCCGGGAGAATCTACCCCCTCCGGGAGACCATCCATAGCCATGGACGCCTCTCGTATGTACCGTGAGTAGTTTTCCTTGGACCATGGGTCCGTGACCAGTAGCTATGTGATCTATCTCTCCCCTCTTTGTGCCTCCACTTTCGAGACCTTGTGAGCTGGCTCACATGATCGAGGCACCTTTGTAATTTTCTGCCGTTGCTATGCTGAGTTTGTTGGGATCTGATGGATTATGAGACTATGTTCAGATTGTGATGAGTAATATATTTGGTTCTTCTATTTTATAGTTTGTTCTTGAGTAAATTCTTGCATGTTCTCCGTTGCCGTATTTTACTTTGGCCAAGTGATTTGTTGCAACTCCAAAAGGGAGCGTTATGCTTGATTGTGGGTTCAGCCCCTTGATGTCTAGCTTGAGTGACAGAAACATGAGACTAGGGGATGTGTTGTTGCCACCAGGGATAAAACAACGGTGCTTGTATCCGCGGATGCAAGGATTGTTTACTTTACGCAAAGTTCTTTTAATGCAGTTGTCTGTTGCTTTGGATTTACACTTTGGATGGGATTCGCAACTTAATACCAGCGAGATGTTCTGGATAGATATCTCAAGGTGGATGATTCGTAGTAGATGCAGATGGATTTCGGTCTACTTACCTTGGCGTACTGCCCATTTCTTTTGAGCCCTTCCTTTCTTTGCAGCATAGTTAGCATTGCGGTGCCTTCATAATCCTGTGAATTGCCCAACTATGATTTGTTTACCTCGCTAGCACTTTTATCGTATTTTGGGAGAGAGACATCACTAGTGAAAATCACGTGACCTTGGTCCATCTTCATATCATTGTTTACACCCTCAATTTATTTTCAGTCTTTATTTTTCAGTTTCTATCACTATCATTATCCCGTGCGTTTTATCCTTTGTAAACAGCAAGGCCGGAGGAATTTACAACTCCTCTGTACTCGTTGGGAGCAAAGCTATCTGTATTTGTGTGCAGGTCCAGGTGAAGTTAGCAACCTCGGCGCCATTGTTCACTTTACCACCTTCTTGTATCCTTCGGAGTCCTACGGGAGACAAACCTTGGTATCTTTGCCAAGGGAAAACTTGCCGCTGCACTATATCTCACCCTGCACTTGGGGTAATCAACGAGGGCTTGAAGAGTATTAACACTCTCTTGCCATCAGCAAGTTTTCTGGCGCCGTTGCCGGGGACTCCAGCCTACAAGATAGGGGAGTTCCACACTATCTTTTATCTTTGCTTTTTAGTCTTGTTACTTTACCTTTTAGTTTTTACTTTTGTGTCCCTTATCGAAAATACCAAAAATACCTGTTACCTTGTCAGTAGTTACCACTATGGCTGGTCCTTTTGCCTTTGTTGAGGCAGAAGTTCTTACCTTTACTCAAAGAGGTGGTGAAAGTTTGAAAGATGCTTGGTATAGAATTAATGATTCTCAAAAAAGAGCCACCAAGAAGCAATCCACTACTATCTTGCTTAGAAATTTTTATGTTGGGATCACCTCTTGGAATAGGATTCTTTTAGACACTGCTATCAATGGGAACTTCGTAGAGGCCCCAGTTTGGTAAGCCCTTAATGTTATTTAAAATCTTGTTGGAAGTCTCCCAGTTGTTAGTATTAAGGAGGACATTACTTTAGCTCACATTATGAGAAAACTTGAAAAAATAGAGCTAGAGATGCCAAGTATCGATAGAGTGAATGAGTTGGATCGTAAGATTCAAGGGAATTTGAATAGGTTAGATAACTCCATGCAGAAAATTATCAAAACTTTGGAGACTATCAAATCCCTTGATGAGAAGTCTTCTAGGATAGAAAAGATTGAGGAAGTTATTGAAACTTTAGGAACTACCTTTTCCTCAATCAAAACCAAAAAGGATGAAACTCCGGCAAAGAAGGAACCTAAGTTCGTTTACGTCCCCAAGGTTCCTCGAGTTAAAGCAAACACACCTATTGCCAAAAGGGTTGAAACGGTGAAAACTTTGGAGGAGACACCTATCTTTAACTTTAATGAAACTTCAATTGATTTCCCTCCTTTTGATTTTATTCCAAGAATCATTTTCATTCGTCCATTGTTTGAGAAACCTATTAAGACTATTTGTACTATTGAAGAGCTTTTTGATGATCTTGATGAAGGTTCAATGGATACAATTTGATCTTTTGCTTTAAGCCTAGCTAATGGCTTTAAAGAAGCGCTTTCGGGAGGCAGCCCGCAACGAATTTAGGTTTTTCTTTTTGATTTTATTCTGGTCTTAGTGGTCTTGATGATTGTTACTACTGTAGCAACATCATTGTATCTTTACTTTTCAAGCTTTGTGCCTTTTATAACCTCATATGACAAGGGAAGTGAAAGTTGTGACATGCTGTCCAGAAAACAGATTCTGTCCTCGTGACTAGAAAAATCATGGAAAAATCCCAGTTCATCTTTTTGAGCTGAATATTTTACACAGCACGCTCTATACAATTAAGAAACTTGCGTATATTCTGAGTTTTTTTACTTGAGTTGCAGAAGTACCCCTAAAAAATTCGTTTCTACCTGCTGTTCTGTTTTTCACAGATTCTGCCACGTTTCGTTTCTCTTCACTTTTGCAAACCTTAAGCTTGCTTTTTCTTTGCAAAAACCTTTTTGCAACTTTGGAAGCAGTAGCTCTTCAAGTTTATCTTTATTTCCAGTAAGAGAAAACTTATTTTATAGGGTACTAACCTCTCTAATCAGTCTACAATGAGTTATGTATGAAGGGAGTTTTCAAGTGCGCGATGGAAGATGATGAAAGAAGATCTTGGAGTGTCAAACGCTCAAGCTTGGGGATGCCCATGTGCACCCCCAATAAATATTCAAGGAGACTCAAGCGTCTAAGCTTGGGGATGCCCCCGTGCATCCCCTTCTCCATCAACAATTATCATTTCGTCTCTCGTTGCACTATATTTTTATCACTTCATGTGTTATGTGCTATACTTGGAGCGTCTCGCTCTTTACTTTTCTAGGTTTGTTTTTGCTTTTTTTGCTGTAGTAACAAGTTAGATCCCAGCTTACTTACTCTTTTGTGTGGGAGAGATACACGCTCCGCTTGAATTAGAACTCCTCATAGGATTTGCGTGCTTATTCTTTTACCTGTGAGTTGTTCTTTTTCTTTTCTTAGCTGCTGCTCTGTTTAGTTGTAGTGCTTTAGTTTTTCTAGAGCTTTTCTTTTGTTTAAGGTTGAAATTTCTATAGGTTGCATGTTTTATCTTGTTAGAGACTTTGCCTGTTGCACTGAGTTTTGTGTCTTGACTAGAAGTAGGTAGTTGAAGTTGCTTTTCTCTTTGTAGTAGTAACTTGCAATAGTTTTGAGGTATTGACTAGAGTAATGTTTGAACTTTTGGTGTCAAGAGCTCGAGCCTATTAGTGATAGATGTCATATTTTGGGAAATCCGTGTGTTTTTTGAAAACCAAAAACCCCTGTTGAGAACTCTAGCTACTAGATGGATCACTAACCTCTGGAGGGTTCGGATATTAGAGTACACTCACGTACCATGAGTCGAGGATGCGCAAGGATAACCAAACCCCCATACACTCCTCCTCGGGGTACTTGTCTCTTTGTGAACCTCCTGATTATATTGAGAGTTACCGATAATAAGTGCATGAGTTCTTCGGACTAATGTGAGTATTCGAAAGTTGACACTTCCACCCACCTATACTTTTTCTAGCCTCTTCGGTACCGTGCATTGCCCTTTCTCACCTCGAGAGTTGGCGCATACTTCGCCGGTGCATCCAAACCCTTGGCACGATACGCTCTGTCATCATAAGCCTCCTTATATGTTTCCTCAAAACAGCCACCATACCTACCTACAAGGCATTTCCATAGCCTTTCCGAGATACATTGCCATGCAACATCCATCTTCTCATGACTTGATCCTCATGTCATACCTTTGCATCATGATAGTTATATCTTCTTTATGTGAGTACCTTTGTAAAGTGTAAAAGATCTCCTATATTCTTGTAAAATATAGAGTGTTGCCCCTAAGCGAGGAAAAGATCCCAAAGAGGACAAATGAGAGTTAAATAGAAAGAGCCATTGAGGCCACCAAAAAATACAAAAAAATAGAAAAAAGAGAAAAGAAAAATAAAAAGAGAGAAGGGGGCACACTACTATTCCTTTTGAGAGATCCACACTAGTACTTCATCCTCCCTCCCTTGTACTCCATAGAGATCATCATCATGCATATAGCTATGTGGGGACCTTTACACTATAGAACTTGGCTTGTATATTCCAATGATGAGCCTCCTCAAACGAGCTCTAGGTCTTCTTGAGCAAGCAAGTTAGATGCACCCCCACTAGTTCCCTTGGAGAGCTTTTAGCTCACATGTGCATCCATTGCATGGCAATCCCTACTCCTCACATCATATCTATCATATGGCCTTCTCTCGCCTATGATTGTCCTCATTGATGTGATCCTTCCACACCTTTTTGTCCTCCTCCTCCACCTTCTTTCTGTTTCGCCTTTTAGGTGTCAACTTTCTTGCTCACGCTCATCCATTGCATGAGTGCTCAAAATATCGAAACAGAGTGGATCAATTTGACTTGTACCTGGCTAGTGGTCTGGGGACGAGTCAAGATAAGAATCCAAAGGAGACTAAGTGTGAAACTTTAGTAGATAGTTGTTCTCAACAATTATTTTTTATCTCGTATTTCCCTATCCCCTGCTTGCACGCAAACACCATCTGGAGACATTCGAGTCACGGACAGCGAGAGCTCTTGCACCTTTTGTTCTTTTGTTGCTTGTGTCAATGCTAATATAGATTCTTGCTTGTTAAGACTTGAATTGAATTGCATGCTTTGATTGCTTTACTTAAAAGTCCTTTTATGGTTGTTTGGCATGTCACCATAGAAATTATGCTTGTTATCATTTACCTACTCGAGGACGAGCAGGAATTAAGCTTGGGGATGTTGATACGTCCCAAACGTATCTATAATTTCTACTTGCTCCATGCATGTTTTGTGTGACTTTGCCATGATTAGCTTGAACTTTCATACACTTTTGAGCATATTTGGACTAATCTATTAGCCCAGTGCACCCACCTGCCAGTTGCTGTTTTCTGTGGTTTTTGTATTTCAGGTTTTCCGGCCATTAAAAGTGCTCCAAAAAATTCGAAAAAATCATATAAAAAATCAGCGTCACGGAAGCTTCCGGAAACACCAGAGAAGCGGAGGAGGGCCACCACCAGGCAGCCAGGAGGGCACCTGGCGCGGCCCCACCCTAGGCCGCACCAGGGAGCCTCCTGGCTGCCCTGTGGCCCCTCTCGGTGCCCCACTTCGCCTATATTTACCCCCCGTGACGGAAACCCCTAGGACGAACTCCTTTTTCACGATCTCGCCTCTGTTCCGCCGCCGCCGCCGTTTCAAGGTCGGGGCTGCCTGGAGAAGTTGCTCCGGCACCCTGCCGGGAGAATCTACCCCCTCCGGGAGACCATCCATAGCCATGGACGCCTCCCGTATGTACCGTGAGTAGTTCCCTTGGACCATGGGTCCGTGACCAGTAGCTATGTGATCTATCTCTCCCTCTTTTGTGCTTCCACTTTCGAGTCCTCGTGAGCTGCCTCACATGATCGAGGCATCTATGTAATTTCTGTTGTTGCTATGCTGAGTTTGTTGGGATCTGATGGATTATGAGACTATGTTCAGATTGTGATGAGTAATATATTTGGTTCTTCTCTTTTATATTTTGTTCTTGAGTAAATTCTTGCATGTTCTCTGTTGCGGTATTTGCTTTGGCCAAGTATTTTATTTGCAATTCCAAGAGAGGGCGTTATGCTCGATTGTGGGTTCAGCCCCTCGATGTCTAGCTTGAGTGACAGAAACATGAGACTAGGGGATGTGCTGTTGCCACCAGGGATAAAACAACAGTGCTTGTACTTGCGGGTGCAAGGATTGTTTACTTTACGCAAAGTTATTTTAATGCAGTTGTCTGTTGCTTTGAGTTTACACTTTGGGGTGGGTTCGCAACTTAATACCAGCGATATGTTCTGGATAGATATCTCAAGGTGGATGATTCGTAGTAGATGAAGATGGATTTCGGTCTACTTACTTTGGCGTACTGCCCATTGCTTTTGAGCCCTTCCTTTCTTTGCAGCATAGTTAGCATTGTGGTGCCTTCATAATCCTGTCAATTGCCCAACTGTGATTTGTTTACCTCGCTAGCATTTTTATCGTCTTTTGGGAGAGAGACAACACTAGTGAAAATCACGGGACCCCGGTCCATCTTCACATTATTGTTCACACTACCAATTTACTTTCAGTATTTACTTTTCCGTTACTATCACTATCATTATTATCTCTTGCGTTAATCCTTTGTAAACAGCAAGGCCGGAGGAATTGACAACTCCTCTGAACTCGTTGGGAGCAAAGTTATTTGTATCTATGTGCAGGTCCAGGTGAAGTTAGCAACCTAGGTTGTGAACGGCGCCATTGTTCACTTTACCACCTACTTGAATCTCTTGAGTCCTACTGGAGACAATCTAAACCTTAGCATCTTCGCTAAGGGAAACTTGCCGTTGTGCTACATCAAACCTTCCACTTGGGGTAACCAACGAGGGGCGAGAAACCATCAACTGCGAAAAGAAAAACCAGGGCAGAAGCTGAGAAAAACAGAACAACAGAGAAAGGAGAATTGTTTCGAGGTACTTCTGCAACTCAAATCAAAAAACTTTGAACAGACGCCTGAAAGGTAATTGTATGGAGCATGCTTTCAAAAAAATTCAGATCAAAAAGATGATCCGGTGATTTATTGAGAATTTTTCCATCAAGCAGACATAATCTGTTTCTGGACAGCAAGCACCAACTTTTGACCTTTCTTGCAATCCGAGGCTAAACTTGGCACAAAGCTTGAAAAGTAAAGATACAATGATGTTGCTACAGTAGTAACAATCATCAAGACCACTAAGAACAAAACAAAATAAAAAAGAAAAACCTAAATTCGTTGCGGGTTGCCTCCCGAAAGCGCTTCTTTAGAGCCATTAGCTAGGCTTAAAGATTGCAAAAGATGCTCTCACAAGAGAATAGGAGTTGAAGCAAAAGAGAACATCAAGAAGCAAGTGTGAAACACATTTAAGCCTAACCCACTTCCTATGCCTAGGAAACTTGTAAGAAAATAAATCATGAAAGCACAAAGTAACGAGCTTAGGAAGGTACAAGGAGAACAACTTCAAACTTTTCAACATAAAGAGAGGTGTTTTTGTAACATGGAAGTTTCTACAACCAAACTTTCCTCTCTCAAAGTAATTCTCAGTAGCATCATGAACAAAATCAAGAATATAACTATCACATAAATCATGTTGTTCATGACCTACAAGCACACGTGTATTGTTTTCAACAGGGTTTTTAGGATGATAAGATATATTCAACCCATCACATTGAGCCTTGATAAGAGAAAAATTCTCCGGAATAGTTGGAGATTTCAAAAGGATTATGGGGCAATCAAGTGTGGTTGCATTAGCAGAAATTTCATGCATAACATAAGGAACTATAGCAAGTTCAGCTTTGTAAGCATCATCCATAGTGGCATCATGGCCAAAAGTATAGAAGGCATCAACTTCATCAAAAAGGGATATTTCAAAAGAATCCATAGGATCATAACACTCATCATATAAAGTAAGAGTCAAAGAGTTACTCTCATTAGAAGGTAGACATGGATGGGTCCATTCTTCCTCCTTTTGTTCGTCACTCTCCTCCTCATTTTCATCCAAGGAGCTTTCAATTTCAGCAATTTCTTCTTCCATAGAGTCTTGCAAAACATTAGTCTCTTCCTTTGGGGGAGAGATTCTCTCAAGATAATCAGTAATATAATAATGTGCATCATAATTTTCAAGGCAATAGTTCAGTATAGAAAGACTCTCAGATTTGTAAGGGGCATCATCAATAGTTTTAAGAAGAGAAGTAATTTCATCGGCACCCTTAAAAGCAACAAATTCTTCAATTTGCTCTACATCATAAAAATCATAATTTCCTTTAGCATAAGAAGCTAAGGTTTCATCATCATTGTACTCACATTGGAAAGCAAGGTGTTTATGCCTCATAAAGCAACAAGATTCATCCCTGCAAAAAGATATATTATATTTTGAGCACACGTTTCTAGCATACTCATACAACTGATGTATTTGTTTCCATAAGTGTATCCCTTCTTGAGACAAGCGGTGTTCTTTGTACCACTTTTGTTGATCCTCAGTGAATCCTCCATGCCAATAAGATCTGGTTTCAAAGAAATTAGGCATTGGTGGCAAGCACGTAACTAGACATACTATTTTTGGTATTTTTGATAAGGGACACAAAAGTAAAAACTGAAAGGTAAACTAACGAGACTAAAAAGCAAAGATAAAAGATAGTGTGCAACTCCCCTATCTTGTAGACTGGAGTCCCCGGCAACGGCGCCAGAAATTTGCTTGATGGCTTCTCACCCCTCGTTGGTTACCCCAAGTGGAAGGTTTGAGATGCAGTGCAGCAGCAAGTTTCCCTCGGTGAAGATACCAAGGTTATCGAACCAGTAGGACTCAGGAGATACAAGTAGGTGGCAACGTCGCCAGAAATTGCTTCCTGACAAGGGTGTTGTCGTGGACCTGCACACAACAACAAATAACTTTGCTCTCAACGAGTACAGAGGAGTTGTCAATTCCTCCGGCCTTGTCGTTTACAAAGGATCAACGCAAGAGATAAAAGGTGCAAAGGAAAGTAAAAGCTGAAAGTAAATTGAGGGTGTGAAAAATAATGTGAAGATGGACCGGGGTCCCGTGATTTTCACTAGTGATGTCTCTCTCCCAAAAGACGATAAAAGTGCTAGCGAGGTAAACAAATCACAGTTGGGCAATTGACAGGATTATGAAGGCACCGCAATGCTAACTATGCTGCAAAGAAAGGAAGGGCTCAAAAGCAATGGGAAGTACGCCAAGGTAAGTAGACCGAAATCCATCTGCATCTACTACGAATCATCCACCTTGAGATATCTATCCAGAACATCTCGCTGGTATTAAGTTTTGAATCCCACCCAAAGTGTAAACTCAAAGCAACAAACAACTGCATTAAAAGAACTTTGCGTAAAGTAAACAATCCTTGCACCCGCAGGTACAAGCACCATTGTTTTATCCCTGGTGGCAACAACACATCCCCTAGTCTCATGTTTCTGTCACTCAAGCTAGACATCAAGGGGCTGAACCCACAATCGAGCATAACGCTCTCTCTTGGAGTTGCAAATAAAATACTTGGCCAAAGCAAATATCGCAACGGAGAACATGCAAGAATTTAATCAAGAACAAAATATAAAAGAGAAGAACCAAATATAATACTCATCACAATCTGAACATAGTCTCATAATCCATCAGATCCCAACAAACTCAGCATAGCAACCGCAGAAATTACATAGATGCCTCGATCATGTGAGGCAGCTCACGAGGACTCGAAAGTGGAAGCACAAAGGGGGAAGAGATTCATCACATAGCTACTGGTCACGGACCCATGGTCCAAGGGGGACTACTCACGGCACATCCGGGAGGCGTCCATGGCTATGGATGGTCTCCCGGAGGGGGTTCCTCCCTCTGGCACGGTGCCGGGGCAGCTTCTCCAGGCAGCCCCGATCTTGAAACGGCGGCGGCGGCGGTATAGAGGGGAGTTCGCGATAAAGAGATCGATATTAGGGGTTTCCACCCCGAGGTGTAAATATAGGCGAAGGGGGCATCGAGGGGACCCACAAGGCAGTCAGGAGGGTCCCTGGAGCGGCCCAGGATGGGGCCGCGCCACCTGCCCTCCTGGCTGCCTGGTGGTGGCCCCCTTCCCTCTCTTGGTGATTCCGGAAGCTTCTGTTGCGCTGATTTTTTATATATTTTTCCCGGAATTTTTGGAGCACTTTTAATGGCCGAAAAACCTGAAATACAAAAACAGCAGAAAACAGAAACTGGCAACTGGGTGCACTGAGTTAATAGGTTAGTCCAAATAGGTTCAAAAGTGTATGAAAGTTCAAGCAAAACATGGCAAAGTCACACAAAACATGCGTGGAGCAAGCAGAAATTATAGATACGTTTGGGACGTATCAATGTGTTGTTGCCACTAGGTATAAAACAACGGTGCTTGTCTCCGCGGATGCAAGGATTGTTTACTTTACGCAAAGTTCTTTTAATAAAGTTGTCTGTTGCTTTGGATTTACACTTTGGGTGGGATTCGCAACTTAATACCAGCGAGATGTTCTGGATAGATATCTCAAGGTGGATGATTCGTAGTAGATGCAGATGGATTTCGGTCTACTTACCTTGGCGTACTGCCCATTGCTTTTGAGCCCTTCCTTTCTTTCCAGCATAGTTAGCATTGCGGTGCCTTCATAATCCTGTGAATTTCCCAACTGTGATTTGTTTACCTCCCTAGCACTTTTATCGTCTTTTGGGAGAGAGACATCACTAGTGAAAATCACGTGACCTTGGTCCATCTTCATATCATTGTTTACACCCTCAATTTACTTTCAGTCTTTACTTTTCAGTTTCTATCACTATCATTATCCCGTGCATTTTATCCTTTGTAAACAACAAGGCCGGAGGAATTGACAACTCCTCTGTACTCGTTGGGAGCAAAGCTATCTGTATCTGTGTGCAGGTCCAGGTGAAGTTAGCAACCTCGGTGCCATTGTTCACTTTACCACCTTCTTGTATCCTTCGGATTCCTACGGGAGACAAACCTTGGTATCTTTGCCAAGGGAAAACTTGCCGCTGCACTATATCTCACCCTGCACTTGGGGTAATCAGCGAGGGCTTGAAGAGTATTAACACTCTCTTTCCATCAAGACCTCATGTTCGACCTCCTTCAGCCGCTCCTCGGTGCTCCCTTCCTTGACTGGTCCCGTCATATCCTCCTTGTGGAGGTCACTGTCCTCCACACGAAGGATCTGGGGATGCTTCTTCACCTCAGCGATGTAAGGGTTGATGACGTTGACGACGAACTTGTCCTTGGGGGAACTTGGGGAAGCCATGGCACCTAGGTCTAGCTGAAATATTTTCTGGTAGAAACAGAGCGAAAAGAAAACACATGAAATTGTGAGATATGTTGCCGAAACAATCCGGCCAAATATATAGCAAAAATTTCTGCACTGAAAGGAAGGTAACGAGCCAAAGTGGGGTCGGAGACGGACTCCTGGGTGCCCAGGCGGCCTCCCGGCGCGGCCAGGGTGTAGGCCGCGCCAGGGGTGCGCCTGGGCCCCCTGGAGCTTGTCTCCGGCTCCACTTAGGCCTCAATTTTTCCTAATTTTACAAAAACTCATAATACGGGATTTTTATGGTGGTTCGCGATGTTTCCTTACCGTAATACATACCTTTCCTTATTCTGCTTCTGCTGGTGTCTGAAACAGGGCTGCAACATGTTCTTCATGAGTTGTTGTGTATACCAAATCCACATCAACATTGACAGGGTCACCTGCTATGTAATGCTTAAGTCTTTGCCCATTCACAACTTGAGGTTTGGTGCCTTCGAAATTGTTAATCTTGATTGCACCCGAGCGGTAGACTTCCTCAATATGAAATGGCCCTTCCCACCTGGAAAGTAGTTTACCTGGAGAAAACCTGAAACGGGATCTAAACAACAAAACTTTATCACCAACATTAAATTCACGTTTTAGAATACTCCTATCGTGCCACTTCTTTACCTTTTCCTTGAACATTTTAGCGCTCTCGTAAGCTTCACTTATCCACTCATCTAGAGAAGTCAAGTTCATGAGACGCTTTTCACCAGCTAATTTCGGGTCAGCATTAAGCTCTCTAATAGCCCAGAAAGCTTTGTGTTCAAGTTCTAATGGCAAATGGCAAGCCTTGCCATAGACCATCTTATAGGGAGACATGCCCATGGGGTTTTTGTAAGGAGTACTATACGCCCACAAAGCATCTCCTAACTTATTTGACCAATCTTTTATATTTCTACTAACTGTCTTCTGTAAGATCAACTTGATCTCTATATTGGTGAGCTCAACTTTCCCACTAGTTTGAGGGTGGTACGGTGAAGCAATTCTATGATTGACATCGCACTTGGCTAAATCTTTTCTAAAAGCTCCATGAGTAAAGTGTGAACCCCCGTCAGTCATGAGGTACCTGGGTACTCCAAACCTAAGAAAAATTACATCCTTGAGCATTTTCAAAGATATCTTGTGATCAGCACTTTCAGTGGGGATTGCCTCTACCCACTTGGTTACATAATCAACAACAACTAAAATGTGAGTGTGCTTGTGCGAGGGAGGAAAAGGACCCATAAAATCAAAACCCCAACAATCAAAAGGCTCAATCACTAGAGAGTAATTCATAGGCATCTTATTCCTTCCTACTAATATTACCAACTCTCTGACACTTATCACAGGATAGGACATAATTTCTAGCATCCTTAAAGATAGTAGGCCAATAAAAACCTGATTGAAGAACCTTATGTGCGGTCCTCTCACCGGCATGATGTCCTGCATATGGACTATCGTGACATTGTCTGAGAATGTCCTTCTCCTCATGTTCCTGTATGCATCTCCTCACGATCCCATCTGGACCTTCTTTGAAAAGATGTGGGTCATCCCAAAAGTAATGCCTTAAATCGTGGAAGAACTTCTTCCTTTGCTGAATGTTAAACCTGGAGGCAAAAACTTTGCAACGATAAAGTTAGCATAATCTGCAAACCAAGGATCGGAGAGAGATTGTACTTTAACAATAGCTAGTTGTTCGTCTGAAAAACTGTCGTTGACTGGAATGGGATCATGCGGTATATCTTCCATCCTTGAAAGATTATTCGCCACCGGATTGTCTGCTCCTTTCCTATCGACAATCTGCAAATCAAATTCTTGAAGAAGGAGTACCCATCGAATGAGTCTGGGTTTGGCATCCTTCTTCTCCATAAGATACTTAATGGCAGCATGGTCAGTATGAATAATAATCTTAGAATCAACAATATACTGCATAAACTTATCACAAGCAAACACTACTGCTAAGAACTCCTTCTCAGTAGTAGCATAATTCTTTTGAGCACTATCAAGGGTTTTGCTAGCATAATATATAACATTCAATTTCTTATCAACCCTTTGCCCTAAAACAGCTCCAACACCAAAATCACTAGCATCACACATAATTTCAAAAGGTAAATTCCAATCAGGTGGTTGTACTATAGGAGCGGTTATTAAAGCTTTCTTAAGAACTTTAAAGGCTTCCTTACAATCTTCATCAAAAACAAAAGGAACATCCTTCTGGAGAAGATTAGTGAGGCGTCTTGAAGTCTTAGAAAAGTCTTTAATAAATCTTCTATAGAAACCAGCATGACCGAGAAAACTACGAATACCTTTGATGTCCCTTGGATAGGGCATCCTTTCAATTGCTTCGATCTTGACCCTGCCCACCTCAATTCCCCTCTCGGAAATCTTGTGGCCAAGAACAATTCCCTCGTTGACCATAAAGTGGCACTTCTCCCAATTAAGCACCAAATTTGTCTCCTCACATCTCTGCAAACCTTTATTAAGGTTGCGGAGACAATGGTCAAAAGAGGTTCCATAGACGGAGAAATCGTCCATGAATACCTCCACAATTTCTTCATAAAAATCATGAAATATAGCAGACATACACCTTTGAAAAGTAGCAGGGGCATTACATAGACCAAAAGGCATATGTCTGTAAGCATAAGTACCATAGGGACAAGTAAAAGTGGTCTTCTCTTGATCAGCAGTGTTAACATGAATTTGAGAGAAGCCAGAATAACCATCAAGATAACAAAAGTGAGTATTTTTGGATAACCTTTCAAGAATTTGGTCGATGAACGGCAACGGGTAGTGGTCTGATGGTACGATTTAACGCCCCCTCGTTGGTTACCCAAAGTGGAACGTTGAGATGTAGATAGCGGCAATTTCCCTTAGCGAAGATGCTAAGGTTGAGTATCGAACCAGTAGGACTCCAACTGATACAAGAAGGTGGTGAAGTGAACAATGGCGCCGTTTACAACCGAGGTTGCTAACTTCACCTGGACCTGCACACACAACAAATAACTTTGCTTCCCAATGAGTACAGAGGAGTTGTCAATTCCTTCGGCCTTGTTGTTTACAAAGGATAAAACGCACGGGATAATAATGATAGTGATAGCAACAAAAAAGTAAATAAAGCAGTAAATTGATAGTGGGTGTAAACAGTGTTGGAAATATGGACCGTGGTCCTATGATGTTCACTAGTGATGTATCTCTCCCAAAAGACGATAAAATAGCCATGCGAGGTAAACAAATTACAGCTTGGCAATTGACAGAATTATGTGCGCAAACCAATGCTAACTATGCTATAAAGAAAGGAAGATGCTCAAAAGAATGGGCGGTACGCCAAGACAAGTAGACCGAAATCCATATGCATCTAACTACTAATCATCCACCTTGAGATATCTATCTAGAACATCTCGCTGGTATTAAGTTGTGAATCCCACCCAAAGTGTAAACTCAAAGCAACAGACAACTGCATTAAAGAACTTTGCGTAAAGTAAACAATCCTTGCACCCGCAAGTACAAACACCGTTGTTTTCCCCCTTGTGGCAACAACACATCCCCTAGACTCATGTTTCTGTCACTCAAGCTAGTCATCAGGGGGCATGAACCCACAATCATGCATAACGCTCCCTCTTGAAGTCACTTCCTACTACTTGGCCAAAGCAATAAACATCAACGGAAAACATGCAAGAATTACTCTAGAACATAAATATAAAAGAGGAGAATCAAATATATTACTCAAACACAATCTGAACATAGTCTCATAATCCATCGGATCCCAGCAAACTCAGCATAGAAACAGCAGAAAGATTACATATGTGCCTCGATCATGTAGGGCAGCTCACGAGGTCTAATCCATGAAGAACAAAGAGGGGAGAAGAACATCACATAGCTACTGATCATAGACCCATGGTCAAGGGTGGACTACTCACGGTTCATCCGGGAAGCATCCATGGTGGTGGAGAAGCTCCCGGAGGTGGTTCCTCCCTCCAGCAGGGTGCCGGGAAGAGGTCTTCTGGTGCTCCCGATCTTGGAAGCGCGGAGGGGCGGAACAGAGGAGAGATCACGAAAAAGGGTTCCCGTCACAGGGGTTTCACGTCACGAGGGATATATAGGCGAAGGGGGCAGCCAGGGGGGCCACCAGGGGTCCAGGCGGCCCCCAGGCGCGACCCCACCCTAGGGCGCGCCGAGAGGGCGCCTTGGGCCCTGGTGGGTCCCCTCTGCCCCCCCCCCCCCCCCTCGGTGATTCCCGAACCTTCTGTATCGCTGATTTTTTTATTGGATTTTCCCCGAATTTTTGTACTCCCTCCGATCCAAATTAATTGACACACACTTAGTACAACTTTGTACTAGAGTTGTATTAAGTGTGCGTCAATTAATATGGATCGGAGGGAGTAGCACTTTTAATATGGGGGAAACCTGAAATAGAAAAACAGTAGAAAACAGGAACTGGAAATGGGGTGCACTGAGTTAATAGGTTAGTCCAAATATGATCAAAAGTGTATGGAAGTTCATCGATATCATAGCAATATCACACAAAAGAGGCATGGAGCAAGCAGAAATTATAGATACGCTTTGGACGTATCAACATCCCCAAGCTTAATTCCTGCTCGTCCTCGAGTAGGTAAATGATAAAAGCATAATTTCTGTGGTGACATGCTAACAACCATATAAGAACTTAGAAGTAAAGCAATCAAGGCATGTAATTCAATTCAAGTCATAACAGGCAAGAGTCTATATTTAGCATTGAAACAAGCAACATAAGAACATAAAGGTGCAAGAGCTCTCGCTGTCCGTGACTCAAATGTATCCAAATGGTGTTTGCGTGCAAGAAAGGGGACATGGATATACGATAAAAAGTAATTTTGTGTTGAGAACTCAATCTACTAAAGGTTCACACTTGGTCTTCTTTGGAATCTTATCTTGACTCATCCCCGGACCACTAGCCAGGTACAAGTCAAAATGATCCACTCCTTTTCGACATTTTGAGCACTCATGCAATGGATGAGCGTAAGCAAGAAAGTTGACACTTAGGATGGCAAAGAGAGAATATGGTGGAGGAGGAAGACAAAAAGGTGTGAAAGGCTCACATCAATGATAACAATCATAGGCGAGAGAAAGCCAAATGATAGATAGGATGTGAGGAGTAGGGATTGCCATGCAACGGATGCACATATGAGCTAAAAGCTCTCCAATGGAACTAGTGGGGGTGCATCCAACTTGCTTGCTCAAGAAGACCTAGAGCTCATTTGAGGAGGCTCATCATTGGAATATACAAGCCAATTTCTCCAGTGTGAAGGTCCCCACATAGCTATATGAATAAATGATAATCTCTATGGAGTACAAGATATAAAAGGGAGTACGAGTGTGGATCTCTCAAAAGGAATAGTAGTGTGCCCCTTCTCTCTTTTTATTTCTTTTTCTCTTTTTTCTATATTTTTTTGTATTTTTGGTGGCCTCAATGGCTCTTTTTATTTCTCTCATTTGTCCTCTTTGAGATCCTTTAATTTGTCCTCTTTGGGATCTTTTAATTTGTCCACTTTGGGATCTTTTCCTCACTTTAGGGGCAACACTCTATATATATTACAAAAAGTACAGAATATCTTTCACACTTTACAAAAGTACTCAAATCATAAAGAAGATGTAACTATCATGATGTATGCAAATGTATGCCTCTGCCAGTGTAGCAGGATATGCAATGATACTAGCGTGTCATGTAGCAATGATTAGGGCAAGGCCCAACTAGCATGCGGCTCATCGATCAAGCAAGTAGAATGTATGACATGAAGATCAAGTCATGAGAAAGTGGATGTTGCATGGCAATATATCTCAGAAAGGCTATGGAAATGCCTTGCTAGGTAGGTATGGTGGCTGTTTTGAGGAAGGATATAAGGAGGTTTATGATGACAGAGCGTATCATGCCAAGGGTTTGGATGTACCGGCGAAGGTGGACGCCAACTCTCGGAGTGAGAAGAAAGCAATGCACGGCACAGGAGAGGCTAGAAAAATATGGGAAGGTGAAAGTGTCAACTTTCGAATACTCACACTAGTCCGAAGAACTCATGCACTTATTATCGGTAACTCTCAATCTAATAAGGAGGTTCACAAAGATAAAAGTACCCCGAGGAGGAGTGTATGGGGGTTTGGTTATCCTTGCGCATCCTCGACTCATGGTACGTGAGTGTACTCTAATATTCGACCCCTCAGAAGAGTAGTGATCCATCTAGTAGCTAAAGTTCTCAACTAATTTTGTAAGTTTTGAAAATAAACACGGATTGCCCAAAATACGACATGTATCACTAAAATCTCTTGACACCAAAAGTCCAAACATTACTCAAAACAATACCTCAAAACTATTGCAAGTTACTACTACAATTGAATAGCAACCTCAATTACCTACTTCAAGTCAAGACACAAAACTCAGTGCAACAGGCAAACTCTCTAAACAAGATAAACATGAAAACTCAAGAGAGTTACAGCAACAAACTAAAAAAAATCTCTTAAAAAAGATAAGCATGAAAACTAAGAGCTAAACATGACAGTAGCTATGAAAAAGATAAAGAACACACATAGCAAAGATAAGCATGAAAAATTCTATGTTGTGTTCTAGATTTTGAAAGTGGAGCGTGTTTCTCTCCCACACAAAGAAGATGGGTTCTAACGTGTTATGAACATCAAGCAAAGCTAAAGAAAACTAAAAATAAAACCTAAGAGCGAGACGCTCCAAGCACAGCACATAACGCATGAAGTGATAAAAATATAGTGAGACGAGAGACGAACTGATAATTGTTGATGGAGAAGGGGATGCACGGGGGCATCCCCAAGCTTAGATGCTTGAGTCACCTTGAATATTTCTTGGGGATGCATGGGGGCATCCCCAAGCTTGAGCGCTTGACACTCATGAATCTTCTTTCATCATCTTCCCTCACACACTTGAAAACTCCCTTCATACATAACTCATCATAATCTGATTAGCGAGGTTAGTAACCATAATAAAATAATTTTTTCTCTACTGGAAACAAGGATATTCTTGAAGAGCTACTGTTTCTCAAGATTGCCAAAAAGTTTTTGCAAAGAAAAAGCAAGCTTAAGGTTCGCAAAATGAAGGAAAGGCAAAACAGGACAGAATCTGTGAAAAACAGACCAGCAGGTAGTAAAGAATATTTTAGGGATACTTCTGCAACTCATCCGAACATACAAAAGTTCCGTAATTGTATAGAGCACGCTGTGTAAAAATTTCAGATCAAAAAGATTAACTGGGATTTTTCTGTGATTTTTCTAGTCACGAGGACAGAATCTGTTTTCTAGACAGCATGTCACAACTTTCACTTCCCTTGTCATATGAGGCTATAAATGGCACAAAGCTTGAAAAGTAAAGATACAATTATGTTGATACAGTAGTAACAATCATCAAGACCACTAAAAACAGAAGAAAAAAAGGAAATCCTAAATTCGTTGTGGGCTGCCTCCCGAAAGCGCTTCTTTAAAGCCATTAGCTAGGCTTAATGCAAATAGATCATGTCTTTTCAAGAAAATAACTAGCCCGTGTGATGGACTCAAAAGGCAACTTAATATTTTTCCTAGGGAAGTGTTCCATCCCTTTCTTGAGAGGGAATTGGAATTTTATAATCCCTTCTTTCATATCAATAATAGCACCCACGGTGCCAAGAAAAGGACGTCCCAAAAATAATTGGACAAGAAGGTTCACATTCAATGTCCATAATAGTAAAATAAACAGGAACATAATTGTCATTGACAATGATAAGAACATCATCAATCTTCCCCAAAGGTTACTGTATGGAAGAGTCGACAAGACGAACACCAAAAGAACAAGAATTAAAAGGTTTCAATTCAAATATATCATACATTCTTTTGGGCATAACGGAGGTACTAGCTCCAACATCACATAAAGCATAGCAAGAAAAGTTATTCAACTTAATTTTAATCATAGGATCCCAACCATCTTCTAGCTTTCTAGGTATGGAGGCTTCTACCCTAAGCTTCTCCTCACTAGCTTTAATGATAGCATTAGCGATATGCTCCGTGAAGGCAAGATTAAGTGTGCTAGTGTGGGGGTCTCTATACATCTTGTGAAGGAAACGAATAACTTCAGAAAGGGTGCAATTATCAAAATCAAGGTCACTAATATCAAGTAAAGTGGTAGTGGTGTCCTTTAGGCTCACTTGTTTGGTAGCTTCTATAGTCATAGGAATTTCTTCTTCTACGGTTGAGGTCATAGCATCACCATTAATAGGTCCTATGGGACTAGGGGTGCACTGGGTGCTAAGAGTTTGGATATCCTCAACCACTTGGATAGTAGCAATGGTATGGTGTGTAGGGAGACTCTTAATTCTATCTTCTTCCTCCTTTTCTCTAGCCCATCTCTCTTTGAGTTTATCCATCATCCTAATTTTTTCATTAATTTGCATTTGAATAGCATTCATAGGAGTGACCTTCCTCTCCTCAAGAGGAGAAGTTCTAATTTTAAGCAATTCTACTTCATGGGCTAAATTGTCTACCTTCGACGAGAGGTTATCTAATTTGTCAAGTTTTTCCTCTACACTCTTGTTGAAGGCTTTTTGGGTAGTGATAAAGTCCTTAAGCATACTCATTCAGAAGTGGGGTTTTTAGTGCTAGGATAAGTGTTGTTGTTCCCATAGTTGTTGGAGGGGAACGGTCTAGGATTGCTACCAAAATTACTCCTATAAGCATTGTTATTGAAGTTGTTTCTAGAGATAAAGTTCACATCTACTTGATCTTGAGCAATCAAAGAATTTAAAGGAACATCATGAGGATCAATAGGAGATTTCTTGGTAAGTATAGACATAATCAAGTCAACTTTTTCATTTAGGGAGGAGATCTCCTCGACAGAGTTTACCTTCCTACCTGTTGGAGCTCTTTCGGTGTGCCATTGGGAATAGTTGATCATCATCTCATCGAGAAGTTTTGTGGCAGCACCAAGTGTAGTTGACATAAAGGTTCTGAAGTAGCAGGTGTAGCAATAGGAGTGCAGATAAAGTCACTGTTGTTGTGACTAGTGAAGTCAGACAACTTGGTGTTCTCGGAGGAACCCATAGTAGCAGCAAGCAAGAGAACTATTTTTTTATTTTTGATAAAGAGAACTAAAGAAAAAACTAAAAGGTAAACTAACAAGACTAAAAAGCAAAGATAAAAGATAGTGTGCAACTCCCCTATCTTGAAGAGTGGAGTCCCCGGCAACGGCGCCAGAAATTGCTTTTGATGGTACGATTTAACGCCCCCTCGTTGGTTACCCAAAGTGGAAGGTTGAGATGTAGATAGCGGCAATTTCCCTTAGCGAAGATGCTAAGGTTGAGTATCGAACCAGTAGGACTCCAACAGATACAAGAAGGTGGTGAAGTGAACAATGGCGCCGTTTACAACCGAGGTTGCTAACTTCACCTGGACCTGCACACACAGCAAATAACTTTGCTTCCCAACGAGTACAGAGGAGTTGTCGATTCCTCTGGCCTTGTTGTTTACAAAGGATAAAACGCACGGGATAATAATGATAGTGATAGCAACAGAAAAGTAAATAAAGCAGTAAATTGATAGTGGGTGTAAACAGTGTTGGAAATATTGATCGGGGTCCTATGATGTTCACTAGTGATGTCTCTCTCCCAAAAGAGGATAACATAGCCATGCGAGGTAAACAAATTACAGCTGGGCAATTGACAGGATTATGTGCGCAAACCAATGCTAACTATGCTATAAAGAAAGGAAGAGGCTCAAAAGCATGGGCGGTACGCCAAGACAAGTAGACCGAAATCCATCTGCATCTAACTACTAATCATCCACCTTGAGATATCTATCCAGAACATCTCGCTGGTATTAAGTTGTGAATCCCACCCAAAGTGTAAACTCAAAGCAACAGACAACTGCATTAAAGAACTTTGCGTAAAGTAAACAATCCTTGCACCCGCAAGTACAAACACCGTTGTTTTCCCCCTTGTGGCAACAGCACATCCCCTAGACTCATGTTTCTTTCACTCAAGCTAGTCATCAGGGGGCATGAACCCACAATCATGCATAACGCTCCCTCTTGGAGTCACTACCTACTACTTGGCCAAAGCAATAAACAACAACGGAGAACATGCAAGAATTACTCTAGAACATAAATATAAAAGAGGAGAATCAAATATATTACTCAACACAATCTTAACATAGTCTCGTAATCCATCGGATCACAGCAAACTCAGCATAGCAACAACAGAAAGATTACATGTGTGCCTCAATCATGTAGGGCAGCTCACGAGGTCTAATCCATGAAGAACAAAGAGGGGAGGAGAACATCACATAGCTACTGATCATAGACCCATGGTCCAAGGTGACTACTCACGGTTCATCCGGGAAGCATCCATGGTGGTGGAGAAGCTCCCGGAGGTGGTTCCTCCCTCCGGAAGGATGCCGGGAAGAGGTCTTCTGGTGCTCCCGATCTTGGAAGCACGGCGGCGGCGGAACAGAGGAGAAGTCGCGAAAAAGGGTTCCCGTCACGGGGGTTTCACGTCATGAGGGATATATTGGCGAACGGGGGTAGCCAGGGGGCCCACCAGGGGTCTAGGTGGCCCCCTGGCGCGGCCCCACCCTAGGGCGCCTGGGGCCATGGTGGGTCCCCTCTGCCCCCCCCCCCCCTCGGTGATTCCCGAACCTTCTGTATCTCTGACTTTTTTATTGGATTTTTCCCGAATTTTTGGAGCACTTTTAATATGGGGGAAACCTGAAATAGAAAAAACAACAGAAAACAAGGCACTGGGGTGCACTGAGTTAATTGGTTAGTCCAAATATGATCAAAAGTGTATGGAAGTTCATCAATATCATAGCAATATCACAAAAAAGAGGCATGGAGCAAGCAGAAATTATAGATACGTTTTGGACGTATCATGGTCCTTCCTGGTTGCCTTGTTCAGCTTCCTGTAATCAATACACATTCTATACCCAATAATAATTCTCTGAGGTATTAATTCATTCTTATCATTAGGAACTACAGTTGTTCCTCCTTTCTTTGGAACACAATGAACCGGGCTTACCCACTTACTATCAGCTATAGGGTAGATAATACATGCGGCTAGAAGCTTGAGAATCTCAATCCTTACAACATCCATCATCTTTGGATTCAACCTTCGTTGATGATCAACAACTGGTTTAGCATTAGGCTCAAGGTTGATGGTATGTTGACAAATAGATGGACTAATCCCCTTAAGGTCATCAAGGGTATAGCCAATTGCACCTCGATGTTTGCGAAGTACTTCCAATAGTCGTTCTTCTTCATACCCTGAGAGGTTAGAATTGATAATAACAGGATATACTTTATTTTCATCTAAATAAGCATATTTGAGCGTGTCAGGAAGAGGTTTAAGATCAAACAATGGATCTTCTTTTGGTTTCGATAAAATTCCCAAAGGCTCAACCGGAAGGTTGTGCTTTAAGATAGCCGGTTGTCTTAAGAATATTTTGTCCATCTCATTTCTCTCCTGCATATGCAAATCATTCTCGTGGTCCTCCATATATTGCCGCAAAGGATCATTAGGAGGAATAGCAATGGAAGCAATATCTTCAATAATCTTATCGTTACTAGGCAAATTAGTACCACGAGGCTGCTTAGAGAACTTAGAAAAGTTAAATTCATATGGCTCACCATTGAATTCAACAGAAACTTTACCTTTCTTGCAATCTATTATAGCTCCACAAGTTCTGAGAAAAGGTCTACTAAAAATAATAGGACAAAAATTATCCTTTACTGAACCAAGTACTAGAAAGTCGGTAGGATATTTTACCTTTCCGCATAAGACTTCAACGTCTCTCAAAATTCCGATAGGAGAGATAGTTGCTCTGTTTGCAAGATGAATAGTAACATCAACTTCTTCAAGTTCACAAGGTGAAATCTCACCCATGATCTCTTGATAAATTGAATACGGGATAGCACTAGCACTCGATCCCAAATCGCATAGCCCATAATAATTGTGATCTCCTATTTTAACAGATACTACCGGAGTACCTGAAATTGGGCCTTTATTCTTGGCCGTGACAAGGTTAGTGGAAACAGCACAAAAAATTATTTTGGAATCTAAAGAATCATTAGTAACAAGATCCTTAACCAATGCAACTTGAGGATCGACCTTGATCTGGTCCTTAGGCTCATCAATTCTTCTTTCACTTTTATTTATTATGCCTGTCACAAAAGTGTGCTCCCTTATCCTTGCGGGAAAAGGGGGCT
Organism: Bromus sterilis; assembly: GCA_950022295.1. Taxonomy (NCBI): domain Eukaryota; kingdom Viridiplantae; phylum Streptophyta; class Magnoliopsida; order Poales; family Poaceae; genus Bromus; species Bromus sterilis. Next base: position 75,308,331 of record OX465600.1, on the reverse strand, counting down.
TTTCATATATAGCTGCAGGCAAAATAGGGTCAGCAACATGAATATCAATAGGTAATTCTTTGAAGGGTTTATGATGCTGATACTTCTTCTTCTTAGAAGAGTCAATATGAGAGGCAAAGTCCTTACAAAAATCAATCATTAGATGGGAATCAAGACCAATCTTAGAGCAAAAGGTATTAAAGTAACCAGTTTTCACATAGCTCTCTATATAATCATGCTCATAATTTATAGTGGGTTCTTTATCTATTTCCCAATCTTCGGTATTCTTCTGGATCCTTTCAAGGAGATCCCATCTTTCTTCAACGCTTTTCGTCTGAAATACCCCACTAGAGGAGGCATCCAGCATCTCCTTATCCTGACGAGAAAGTCTAGCATAATTTTTTTTAAGTATAGTTTTCTTGGGGAGCTCATGAATAGGACATTTGAGCATTAGGGATTTCAATCTCCCCCAAGCTTGAGCGATGCTTTCTCCGTCACGAGACCTAAATTTATAGATATAATTTCTGTCTCGATGAATTTCATGAAGATGATAAAACTTGGTATAAAAGAGAGACAGAAGCTCTTGCCAATCAAGCAAATGTGAGTTATCGAGAAGCTTATACCAATCTGAAGCTTTATCTATAAGCGATACGGAGAACAATTTCCTCATGACAAACTCAATTGATACACCTACAAGCTTAAATAGTGAACATAGTTGTGACAAATATAGCAAGTGTTCACTGGAATGTCTGTCTCCTGCATAACGATTAGCCAAAACACAATCGATAATACCAGCTGGTATTTTATAAGGCACAATTTAAGTAGGGGAGGAACAAACACCACAGATGTGGGTGTTTCCCCGCAAGCAACGATCCAATAGCTAGGTTGTCCTTACGGACAAAGAGAAACAACAGCAAAATAAAAACAACAATATAAAAATTTCCTTACCAGCTTAACTTACCAATAGCGCTATGCTCCCCGGCAACGGCACCAGAAAACGGTACTTGATGACCCACAACCATAAGGGATCTACTGCAGGGTTTTCGATAAGTAAGAGCGTCGAACCCAACGAGGAGCGAAAGGTATTGATAAGTGATTTTGGACAAGGAATAACTGCAAGCAATGAAAGATAACTTTTTAGGGGTTTTCGGTATAAGCAACAATAAGATAAAAGCAAGCAAAGTAAATAGTGCTGAGGAGCAGCAGGTGGCCCAATCCTTTTGAGCAAAGGATAAGCCTAGCAACTGAACTTATAAAGACTAAAGCGTTCTTGAGGACACATGGAGAGGTAGTCACGTGATTTCGCCATATTCCGTATCGGCACTGTGTGTAGTGTTGATAAGTGTTGAGTGGGTGGATCTATGCTAGCACACCTCCTAGACTAAGATAAGTGTACTCTTATGATTAATCAACTTGCAAGAATCCGCAAATACAAGATAGAAATTAAGGCAAAGCCTAACCACAACAATAAGATCAAGGATCCATTATTCCCTTGTGCAAAAGTGTGCAAACTGGGGTTCAAGTTTCTGTCACTCGGGAAACCCACCGTAAGCATTCTTTATACACAATGTATCCCCCTAGGTCCTTAATAAGGCGAAGTGTTGAGTGTTCGACTCACACAACACCACTAGGAAAATAACAACACAACTTAAATATCAAACAACACATATTACTTCAACATCATATGACTACTAACAACAAGACTTCTCCCATGTCCTCAAGAACTAAAGTAACTACTCACAAGACATAAAAGAGATCATGATCAGAGGTGATAAATAGGTGGTAAACAATCTGATCATAATGATATTTCTCCAACAAAACTCAATAGCATTCACCACAAAGTAGTAATCAACACCGGTAGAGTAGAGAGGATAGATAGTACGAGTTACAACGCAAGTTGCAATTGTGAGATGAGATTGGATGAAGATGAAGATGGTGCTGATGTTGATGATGATCTCGATGATGCCCATGACGATGGTGATGACGATGGCGATGATCTCCCCTTCCGGGAGGTGATCTCCTCGGCGGAATCTGCCCGCTGGAGAGCCCTTTTCTTCTCTGTAGGTTTCCGCCACGGAGCGGCGGCGGGACTCCGTAAAAAATCTTCTTTTTAGGGTTTTCGGGCGACGAAGAGTATATAGGCCAGAGGGGGAAGCCGGGAGTGGCCCCAGGGCCCCAAGCGCCCTCCCGGAGCGGCCAGGGTGGGGGCCGCGCCAGGTGGCCGCCTGGGCACCCTGTGGCCCCCCTCTGGTCCCTCTTTTGCGTGCCTTCGTCAATCCTCCAAAAAACACCCCCCGTCGATTTTTCAGGTAATTTGGAGGTGTTCTTCTTCAGCAACTCAGCGTCCACTTTTTACCGCTGAATCCTGCATCTGCTGCCTCGGCACCGAAAAGTTGCAAACTGTGTAAAACAAGCCAAAACAACATAAGAACATCATCGTACTGTGAAATATATCAATGAATAAGGATGAATTACGATATAAAATAGTGATGCATTTTGGACGTATCAGAGGCCCATTAGAACCCTACGCCCATGCTTCACTTGGATCCCATCTTGACTGAACCAGTCGGATCTGAGAGATTTTACCGCGACAGAATCTCCATGCCTGTGTTCTCCGTTGTCAGTGTGCTCTCGTTCTCATTATCGCTACATCCATCGATGTTCACCACCCCGTGATTCAAATCTACTGGCATGATCATCTCACACTATCAGCCGAAGGGGTACATGGTGTGTCCTGGTGGCTGTGGAAAATTGCGAGAAGGAACGAAGGGTTAGCGTTTAGAAGGGGTGGGGAATCGCGCGCGCGAGAGAGAGATATAGAGAGAAGTGAGAACCACGAAGATGACGGGGAACAATGCACTGGAAGCATGGCTTTTGCTAACCTGACTGCAGATCCACTTGCAAGGAGAGTTCAAGAGAAAGGACTGTCTAAAATGGCGGCCCGTCACTGCCAAACGACGTGGACTAGGCATAATCATGACAAAAAGGCAAAAAAGAGTACTTTAGTTTTGCAAAAAGGTTCTAAATCAGTCAACCAGCCAAGCGACATGCTGGTCGCTCATGCACAACACACACATAACTGTTGGGCTTAGGCACCGTTTACCTTCTCTCGTGAAAGGGAGTCACTCGTCCATTCATTCCTCCTATACCAACCTCTCCCCTCTTTCTCCCTTTCTTCTTTGTGTGCTCTTAGATGTCTTCACTCCACCAAAAATCCAAGGTAAATCCCACTAAATTGAGCTCATATGTGTTGACTTTTCTCCTCCACGTCACATTTTGACATGGATCCCATGAATGTCAAGTTTGTTCGTGTTGCCTTCTCTCCTCGTTCGAGCAATCTGCCATCGGCCCCATGAGATTGAGCTCAAGCACCCGCGACACACACATGCGCTGCTTCTTTTGTTGTCCGTCTCGGATTTGCAAGCAAGGTGCGCGATGACAACTATGATGTGAGCTTGTGCACCACTGTGTCACCATGGTGCGCAACGGCGGCAACTGGTGCCGTGGATGAAGCGATGCAACAACCATCTTGGGACTAGAGTTTGCGAGGAAGCGTTTGCTGGAACCGACATGCGTCGATGCGGCTACTGATAGTCAGGGATGCAACGATCGACTGACGGTGAAGCTAGGACTGCCTCCTAACGATGTTGCGATAAGAAATCAGGGATGCTGGAACCAAGAGATATGGATGCCGCCGACGAAGCTGGGACTACCTCCTAATGATGCTACTATCGTCATTCGAGGATGTTGGAACCAATAGACGGGGGATGCTAATGGTGAAGCTTGAACAACATCTCAACGATGTTGCAATCGACGATCGGGAATGCTGGAACCGCCACCCCATGACGCTACAACCGACAATAAAGGATGCAATTAATAGGCAAAAGGGGAAGGCGTGTGCTGACCGCTATCCTCGTTGATGTAACTACCAGTCGAGGATGCTACTACTGCGTAGTGACCAAAGGAGAAATGCTGCAATAAATCCAACGTCTTAACCGACGAAGGTGAATTGTTGCAAGCATGGAGTGGGTGCGCATTCGCCGCACAACCATGGCCTCTCATGTGGGCTGGTGTGAAGCCGTGACGAGCAAGGGGAAGGAATTTTTGTTGTTAATTTCAGATCAAATCTGAGAAATGAGAAAAAAATCATGCAGTGTGTGTGATCCAAAAGTTGGCACCTGTCCAATCAAACGACATATGTGCGACCGATCGAGGGTTGACGCCGGTCGATCGACGTCTAGCACCGGTCTTCAGTTTTCAAGGGCAAAAACGAGGACACTTGTAAATTATTAGAGGTCAGACAGTGTGACAAAACTAGGGGCCTAAACATAATTATCAATTTACTATTGTACTCCCTTTGTTCCGAATTATAGGTCGTTGGGACATCCTTCCGACCAGGTGAAAATCGCTAAAAAGACCAGGTTACCCCTCCCGTCGCTAATTTGAAATCCTTCGATCGCTGGGCGTCTTCCACCTCCGCCCGTGGCCACTGGGCGTCTTCCGCCTCCTCCTCCCCTGATCTGTGCGCCTCCTCGGCCGCCCCCGATCTGGGCGCTTCCTCCCCACCCGAGCTGCAGGATCCCCACCTCCAGGCGCTCGCCAGGATCCCATCGGGATACCCATCCCCAGGGCCGTCTCCACGGCCATGAGTTCCAAGCCCTCAGGGTGATCTTCACCTCTGCCCAGATCCGGCATCCCCACCTCTGCCCAGATCCAACAGCAACAGATCAAGCATCCCCACCTCCAGAGCGAGCTCTAGTCCCTGCTCCAGGCAGCAAGTCTTCTCCTACAAATCCAACAGCAACAATTAGGAGCAGCAAGAGCAATTTGAAAGAAGGAGCATCAATTTGAAAGAAGGAGCATCAATTTCTACTCATTAGAATAGAAGCAACAACAATTTGACAGAAGCAATTAAAATTATTAATAAAAACAGTTCCAGTTAATTTAAATTAAGAGAACAATTTCAGTTAATTTAAATTAAAAGAATATGTTCTCTTAATTTAATATAAGGGAAAAGGTTCACTTAATCATTGAAACTGAAACTAGTACTCCAGCAGCAAAGATACAGAGTAAACCGTGGACACTATCACACTACTCCACCAGTAAGCATGAGAAGAGAACTACGGGAACTAAGCAACACAGATGCTAGCAAATTCAGTATTACTCTGCTGAGTATTTCATGTTTTAACAAAAAAGGGTTCAATTAATTAATTAGTGTGGAGTAGGGGTATTTCATGTTTTATCAAACCGAAAAAGACAATTGCTCCAGGAATTATACCGAGAAGGTGTCACCGCGGTGGTGGTCGTCCCTCAGGCTCCTCATGGCGCGTCGTCTGCTCCTCCATGCTCCGACTGCTCCTCGCCGCCATCAAACACTGCAAATGCAAAGAAGATGCTTGTAAATACAGTAAAGAACTATGTAGTCACTGATAGCAAGAACAAAATTGAGTCAGACAAAACTTTAAAAGGTGAAGAAATACTCCATTTAATTTTGTACAGCCTGATAACAAGATATGCACTGATAGCCTGTTTGCAGGAGTAATGCACTATGTAGACAGATTTTGTACAGCCTGCAAAATCTGTTTGCAAGATCAAAGTGCTGCCTATAAAAAAAAAGCAAGCAGAAGGCCCTAAAAAAGCAATTTGACCATGGATTCATCATAATCCAGAAGGCAGAAGCCCGTAAAAAAAGGATACTCAGCTGATATGACTAAAAGCAATTAACTATAAACCCAACCTAAAAGCAAGCAATTAACTATCCAGAGTACTCCAACCTCTGTTAATCTAGCAACACAGTAACCAAAATCAAGCATCTTCACCATACACAAGACTAACATGTCATCAAATCTGCCCATAACCGTAAGTCTTGTCATATTTGGTTCATCAGGGGATGCCAAAACAAATTGGCTCATAAGTGCAGCTATATTTGGTCAGAAGTCAGAGAAAGACACATCGTCAATACCTTGAGACCTTGGCAGAGACGGCTGCAGACCAGAGATGCTTGGTTCTGTTCGTGACGCCCACTCCGGAAAAATTCATGGCGTGTCCTAGCTCCACCAGCTTCACCTGGGCCACCCTTCTCATCCCCGCTCATGAGCAGCCCCATCGGGGCGAGCGAGAACGGCCGCCTTCGACGGACGCCATGACGAGCGCGTCGTGTGCCGTCGCATCGCCTCCGTCGAGGAACAACCCTCGCCGGCGGACACGGCAGCCGCATCTGCATGCCGGCGAGCGCAAGATGCACGCTCACGGACGGGACCTTGCGCAGTGCGTCGTCATCATCCTTGCCTGCTTGCGGCTTCAGATTGAACAGATTGACGGGGAGAATCGAAAGAGGAAGGATGAGAGGCTGCGAGCACCGAAGGGGAACGGAACAAATATGTTGGTGGCGTTTACCTTTAGATCGAGGAGCTCCCCAGCGCGCTTGACGAGGGCAGGTCGTGCAGGTCGACGCCGACGCAGGCGATGCAGATCCAGCTCCTCCTCGCCTTCTCACCACCGGATCGAGCTCCTCGGTGGATAAAAATTTGATATTTCTGTCTCTCCGCATGGGGAAGGAGAGGGAGACGGAGACGAATGTCAAGGAGAGGGTGGAAACGCAGTGGAGACGGCGGGCGAGGCGGCGGCGATGGTGGCGACGCGGGCGAGGCGGCGGCGACGCGAGCAGCGGGAGCGGTGGAGAGCTAGGGGGCTGGGGAAAGTGAGGGCTGGGGAAAGTGAGGTGCGAGTGAGCCGAGCGAATGGCTCATGTCCGAGCGGGGGTAAAACGGGAAAGAAAAGAAATGTCGGTACGTTGCAAATTTTCTACGTGAAACCCCCAACGACCTACATTTTGGAACAGAGGGAGTACTTGGCATCACACCAACTCACCAAATGCCATCCTGTCCCTTGTTACCCATCCTGCGGCTGTATCTTCTCCGGTGCAGCAAGAGTACTCTCTCTGACCCGATACGTTCACCGAGGCGGCTCTAAAGTGTCTCATTGCCCTAGAGGTGCCGCCGTGCCGTAGCTCACCGTCGCCGCCGACACCTACACCTCCCCCCGCCGCCATCGCCGTTCCCGTTCTACCTTGTCGCGTCCCTTCTGCGTCGACCCCGTCCGCAATTTCTGTCATCGGTCTCTGAGGTAGGAGCATTTTGCCATCCGGTGAATAGTTAAACCCCACTGACCTCCAGAATTTCTGGGCGTGTCGGTGCGGCGCACTCCATTTAGATCCGCCCCCGGAAGATCCATATCTTCGGTCCTGTCCTAGATGCTCCAATCCAATTTGATTCGATTGTTCTAATATCAGCTTGTTCTTTTCCCCCAAATTTTGGGCTTCAGCTGGAAAGCAGGAATGCCGTGAGGATTTGCGTGGAGTCTATGTCTGATGAGCAGGAATGCCGTAAGGATCCGCAGAACATTGGTTCACCTCTATGGAGAATGATCATGGAGATGGGGATGATCTGGGATCAGGGTGGTTTGAAGTGAAAAAAGTGAGCTGTTCTTTTCCTTGACCAGCTCTGTTCGATTTCAATTCCATAGAATGATTTAAATTCTACACAATATCTCTTCAATATCATTATGTTGATTAACGCCTTGGGTGGGGTACTGGGGCTAGTTTGATGCATCTAAGGCGCTTCAAGGCTATAGGCTTTTCCAAAAGTACCTTGTATTGTGGATTTCAAGATAGCACCACAATAGAAAGTATTTTTTTTGTTTCACATTGTTGTGTATTTATCTCTTATCGTGGTTTCACTCTTACTGCTGCTGCTGCTAACTCAGTATAATTTCTTATAACAGAAACATCGATCCAGCTCGAAATTCACATTGCAGAGACCTTCAGTAAGTTCCATCCATAAAACTCAAAACTCGTTATCCCGGTCTCAGGTCTACTACAGTAGTGGCAGTTCAAGGTGGTATGACAGGCCGCATTACCCACATCAGAACACAAATGGTAATGTTGCTGTTGATGAATTGGGTGGTAGAGAAACTACTAAAGTTCATCACGAGGAATGTGTTGATATAGGTGCTAGTAACCTGAAGATTGGATTTAGTGTTTCAGCTTCAGAGCATGTAGTCAAAAAATGTGAAGAACCGCAGTTGGCTGAAGAAACAAATGATCCTCCCAAAACTGTCATGATCGATCGCACAGATCATTCGGTGTCTCATGGATCCCTCAACTCTTTAAGTGGTCTTGCAAAACATGTAGAACATTCTGATCATGTCGAAGGTCCTCCAGAGGCAGAGCCAGCAGGTGTTTTGCCCAACCCTTCTGTCAAGTTTGGAAATTTTGATGAAGTTCCAGGTCTAGATTTACCCTCGGAGGCCTTCAGAGATAATAATCCTTCCACAAAGTACACGGATGATGAAGATGCTACACAGTTCGGAAATGAATCAAAAGATGAAGGTAAACTTGAGGATGAGATGAATTCTATAACAAATGTTGATACGTCTCCTATCATGATTCATGCAGTGGAGGCACCCAGTGAATATAACACAAATCCAGTGGATATACATGAAATACCAGATTGTCCTGTAGATGTTAGTTGTTCAGCTACCTTAGCTGACCCTATCTCCCTGTCCTCCTCAAATAATGATCTTCCAGTTCCAGTTACATCTTTCTCAGTTGCATCCACACAAAGCCAAACATTACTTCATAACCATGCAGCAGTTTCTGTAGATTTTGGAGCTGAAACTTCTGAGAGCAAAGAAAGGTTCAGGCAGAGGCTTTGGTGTTTTCTTTTTGAGAATCTGAATAGAGCCGTGGATGAACTGTACCTCCTCTGTGAATTAGAATGTGACATGGAGCAAATTAATGAATCCATACTTGTTCTTGATGAAGCTATATCTGATTTTCAAGAACTAAAATCCAGGGCAGAACATTTTGATAACACCAAGAAATCTCCTAGTTTACCAAAGGAAGGGATGCCAATGGCTGTGAAAGCCGACCATCGGAGACCTCATGCATTGTCTTGGGAGGTTTGCATTCTTACTAGTCTATCAATATTACCTTCTCATGGTTCATTTTTATATTACACCTGTTCATTTTGTTTGCAAAACTTTGAAATATGTGTACACGGTTGCTTCTTAGCATTTCTTATCTCCTTGATGGTTTTTCAGCACTCTGATGAATTGGCCACTTCCCTTAGAACCCAAGTCTATTACGTTAGAGTGCTAAAAATTCTTGTTGGTTATGCTAAGTGTGGTATATGTTTATAGGGTGCCTTGGTGAATGTAGCCCATCGTGTTTCCATATATATCTCGCTGTTGAAATAATACAAACAGCTGCAAGAGACATTTTCTGATATATCATATATGCAGGTCCGACGGATGACAAGTTCACCACACAGGCAAGAGATATTGTCTTCATCTCTAGAGGCCTTCCAGAGGATCCAGTTCGAACTGGCACGCAAGCAGGCTGGTATAACAGCAGAGAGCTTTGCATCCAGCTCTTCTGGAGAAATTTCAGGTAGTACAGCATCAGCAACAGTTGGGAATATAAGTTTGAAAGTGGAGAGTCGGGTTAAATTTTCTGATGATAGTGAGAAAAAAGTTACTGAAGAAAGACAAAGTAAGGAGGCACTCAAGTCAGGAAGATCATTCCCACAAAGTATGCCTTCATCTTCTGCAAGGAGTAGAAGAGGGGCACTAGAACCAATATCTGAGATAGCTAAACATGCTTTAAAGGATAGGGTGCTGCCAGAGAACAAATCTGACAGGCTTAAGTCAATAGATATTGTGAAAAGGAGTACGTCCCATCTTGAAAAGGAGAAGCAAAATACAGCACAGTGGAAATCGATGGATGCCTGGAAGGAAAAAAGGAACTGGGAAGATATACTGAAATCTCCTGTTCGGAGCTCCCGTGCCTCGCATTCCCCTGGTGTTGGCAGAAAAGTAACAGAGCGTGGTCGTGTTCTACATGACAAGCTAATGTCTCCTGAAAAGAAGAAAAGAAGTGCTTTCGATACGAAAAGAGAAGCAGAAGAAAAACATGCACGAGCTTTGCGCATCAGGAGTCAACTAGAAAGTGAGAGAGTTCAGAGACTACAACGTACCACTGAAAAGTTAAGTCGTGTAAATGAATTGCAGGCTGTGCGCAGTTCAAAACTGCGAGAAGTAATGAATGCACGCCATCAGCGTGGTGAATCTCGTCATGAAGCATATCTTGCGCAGGTTGCGAAAAGAGCTGGTGATGAGAGTATTAAGGTCAGTGAGGTTCGTTTTATTACATCACTGAATGATGAAACTAAGAAATTCTTGCTGAGGCAGAAACTTCATGATTCTGAAATGCGGAGAGCTGAAAAGCTACAGGTGATCAAAACAAAGCAGAAGGAGGACACTGCAAGGGAAGAGGCTGTGTTGGAACGAAGAAAGCTCCTTGAAGCTGAGAAAATGCAGCGTCTTGCTGAAATACAGCGTAAAAAGGAAGAAGCTATAGTCAGAAGAGAAGAGGAGCGCAAAGCATCTAGTGCTGCACGAGAAGCGAAGACCGCAGAGCAGCAACGGAGAAAAGAGATAAGAGCTAAAGCGCAACAAGAGGAAGCTGAACTTTTAGCACAAAAACTGGCTGAAAAACTCCGTGAAAGTGAGCAGCGTCGCAAATATTACCTTGAACAAATACGTGAGAGAGCTTCGATGGATTTTAGGGACCAGTCTTCACCTTTTCAGCGTCGCTTCCCAAGTAAAGATAGCCAAAACCGTTCTACGTCAGCTAATAGTGGTGAAGATTCACAGGTATTAGGCAATGCCAGCAGTGCAGAGTCCATGGTTAAATCATCCAATGCCTCGCTGATGAAACGAAAGATTAAAAAGATTCGTCAGAGATTAATGGCTCTCAAGCATGAATTTGTTGAACCACCCATAGGCGAAAATACAGGAATTGCGCATAGGGCTGCGATAGGAGCAGCCAAAGGTAAGTTAAGTAGATGGCTTCAGGACTTGCAAAGACACCGTCAAGCTAGAAAAGAAGGTGCTGCGAGTATTGGTTTGATTGTTGGTGACATGACAAAGGTACTTTTTATTGGTTACGTATTCTGCCATACTATGATTACAAAGATGGTTACTGATAGCCATTTCTGTTTATTTTTGAACAGTTCTTAGAAGGAAAGGATCTCGAACTGCATGCTACCAGACAAGTTGGTTTGCTTGATTTCATTGCGTCTGCTTTACTTGCCTCGCACACTTCAAGGCCAGTAGCTTGTGAAGTCACTGTTTACCTTCTGCGCCTGCTTAGAGTGTTACTCTCACTTCCAGCTAATCGAACATATTTTCTAGTACAAAATCTTTTACCTCCGATTATTCCCATGCTATCTGCATCACTAGAGAATTACATTAAGGTGGCAGCATCAAACTCTGGAAGTTTGAATCTTCCGTCAAGTAAAACTTTGACAGAGAACATGGACACAGTTGGTGAAGTTTTAGATGGCTTTTTATGGACTGTAACTGTGATTGTTGGTCACTTATATGTTGACGACGAACAACTAAAAATGCAGGAGGGTTTGATAGAATTGATTGTAGCTTATCAAACAATTCATCATCTGCGAGATCTTTTTGCCCTTTATGATAGGCCGCAGGTGGAAGGGTCCCCACTCCCATCATCCATATTATTTGGTCTCAACCTTCTGACTGTCTTAACATCCAAACCAGGGAACTTCTCTGCCATTGATTGGGAGTCCTGTAAATGCAGAACTCCAGCTGGTAATCTAGCTCATGAATGTGAATATCTTAGTTCACTTGACATACGAGTTGGCAACCAGTTGATGGCACCAGACGAGTCTAGAGATGCAAAATTACCATCTAACACTAGTGGTGTTCCAAAATGTGATGACTGCGGGTTTAGTGAACTGGTTGAAGAAAACAAGTCCGCTGAACAACATGAATGTTCTGTTCTAGGAGATAGAGGATCACTGGATGAAGCTAGAAAAGGCTTGTTAGGCCTATCTGCTGGCCTGAATAACTCAAGTTCTGCATCGGAAATACAACCATCTCATTTGGGAGATACAATAGATCAGCATTCTGAAGTTTCTACTCAAAGAGATGAAAATAGTACTGTGGACGGTCGCCTTGAAGGAAGAAAGATCAATAATATATGTATAGTTATGAATGACAGTCCTGGAAAAGGCAATGAAATAAACCTAAAACAACCTGCAGTGTTTGTACTTTCTGCCATGGCTGAGACTGGTTTGGTTAGTCTGCCTTCACTTTTGACAGCTGTGTTACTGCAGGCAAACACCAGATCGTCATCCGACCAGGTTTGTGTTTCTGCTTGTTTTAAGGTGCAATGATTTATTGAGAAAAGTTGTTTTTATCTCCAAACTCAATTACTATGTACTCCGTAGACCTTAAAGATTCGCTTTACAAGATTGCATTGGGATGTTTGTAGAAGCAATGCATTTTTGGTAGATATATATCATTGAAGATATGTCAGCTTCAAAGTAGTATCCATTTTTGTTTCATAAACAAAAAGGGTAGTGCCCATAAAAAAAATGTTGTTTGCTGATTGACCTTATTTGTGGCTCATATTTGTGGTGTGCGTGTGTGTTGGGGGGGGGGGGGGGGGGGTATCTAGAGCCAATTTAGATGCCGTTGCATTAATATATTGTACCCTTTTCTGGCTAGAAAAATGACAGGTAAAGTTTTCAGGCTTCAGCTATCCTTCCTTCAAATTTTGAAGAAGTAGCCACTGGTGTATTGAAAGTTTTGAACAATGTGGCATGTTTGGATATCACCCTTCTGCAGTGTATGCTGGTAAGCAGTTGTATCCAAGGCTGGGTATTATTGTTATTGGCTTCTTGTTTTGATACTTTTCATGCATCGTTTGACACTGAGTAGTTGATTTCCGAACTACAAAATGTAGCCTAGGACATACAAAAAGAATCTTAAACTATTTATAGTGTCAGGACAATTAGTCATTCTTAAAGATCTCATGCAGAATTTGCTGTTGGCAAACATACAACATTCTAATATGGGAGTCCTGAAGATCTTTATAATCTGTTTTTCCACCTACGAGGGTTTGTATTCTTACTGGTTATGAACTCTTTTCAGGCTAGATCAGATCTGAAAATGGAATTCTTTCATTTGATCAGTTTTATTCTGAGTCATTGCATGAATAAATGGAGAGTGCAGAATGACCAGGTAATGTTTAGGCTATTGCATTTACAAGCATGGTTTCCGTGTACTCTCAGCAGTTAGCGTGATTCATCTTTGGTTCTTTATCTTGGATGTCCATCCCTGAAGGGCCCTATCTATGGTGCTTTTGAAGTAGTGATTTGTGTTCTTTTTTTAAAGATGAAGTAGTGATTTGTGTTGAAGTAGATTGTGTCACTAAGGTATTATAGTAGTTATTACTTTCAAGGTTCAAGTTTTCTCCGTGTAAATCAGGTCCCTCCTTGGCTGATGGTAGCAAGTAACATCTGAAGTTCATTATTACTTGTCTTGTAAGTACTGATTAGGCTGTGGTCTCTTTGTCATTGGAGCCATATGAATAATAATTCAGTTGAGACATCTATTCCTAATGGTTAGAAAAATAAAGTGGATACTGAATTACTACTCTGTTAAATTATGTTGGGATCCTGTCATTTCTAACCAGAACAGTTTGCATTATATCCATCCATTCTACAAAAAACGATATGGGCATGAAGCAAATTTCTGGCACTGTCACAGTGATATCTCTATTTGATGATCAGCTATGATGAATTTATCTAATTTATTTTACAATGAACTTTTATGTGTAACAGTGGCTCCTTTTCTTTTCTCTCCTGGTTACCCAGTGAAAGGACCAGTACCGACAGTATACCATAGGGTAGCAAGGAAACAATTTTTAGGCAAACATTTTCGGATAATTCTAATTGTAAGTTGCTTTTTCTTTCCAGGTCGGCTTACTGCTTCTAGAATCTGTACTGCTCCTTGGCTACTTCTCTTTGTTCCATCCCGGGAATCAAGCAGTTCTTCGTTGGGGTAAGAGCCCCACAATACTTCACAAGGTAAATAATTAACTTATGTAGCCATATTTTTCTAAATTTCTGTAGATTGTTGGGAAATTCTGATGAGTTGAGAAACAGGTGTGCGACCTGCCTTTTGTTTTCTTCAGCGACCCAGAGTTGATGCCCATCTTGACTACTGCTCTCATTGCCGCTTGCTATGGCTGTGATCAGAACAGAAGTGTAGCACTTAAAGAAATAAGCTCAGATATGATCTGTATTTTGCTTAGGGCCTGGAAAGCGTCAAGACTGGCTACTTCAGACTCCATTGCCGCCGATGGTTCTGGAGCCAATAATTCCAGTGACAGCACTCATATCTCACCGGATACCAGAAACTCACTGTCTGACATCTCCATACGGTCAAGCCGCAAAGGTGTGCGGCCAGTGCTAGGAAAAGGCGTCTCAGGGCCCGTCAGAATAAACAGAAACAAGAATCAAAAGGATGGTAGAGGAACACGAGCTGGTGATAATGCCCCCCTTAAGCAAAGGGCCGGGGAAGCTTCATCTGCTTTTATGTTGCATAGGAAAATCCCGAACTTTTTCTTTGATAAAGCAGAAGAATTCTTTTGCGGAGGCGTGTAACAAAAACACCGAATAGCACAAGCTGTCCAGACCTGTACAAGAGGCTACAAAATTTGGGTTTTTGCACAAGCTGACCAGAGTCCAGAGGTTTTTACAGGAATCTACTAATTCGGGTTTGTGAGGCGATGGTGCGTCTGACTCATGTACAATGAGGCAGTGACATATTCCAGGTCATCCTGCCTGTTATTTTTGGCTAAATCCTGGGGGCCAAAGATTTGAGGCCTGTAAGTTACTGTAGAGAATAAGTTTTGCGATGCAGTTCAAATTAGCCTGTTCCTTGTCCAAAAGAATTGTATAGAAACAAGCTGTCAATTGTAATGTTAAACTCTGGCATCAGCACAGGCACAGGGAAGAATACGCCATATACTGTTTTGGAGGTAAACTTCAGTTCAAAGTTTGGTATAAAACCACTCAAAGCTGTTAAGTATCATTTTTTGAACATTAATTAGGGATGTCTGTTGATAATCCAGGATGTGTGGTTGCACGCATCTCCCTAACCATGCCTTGGGGATGTAATTTTGGATTGTTTGGTTATCTGCGTGTGGATGAGCCTGCATTGCGTGCGGTGGGATGAGTGGGAGACGTTAAATCGCCTTAAGTCCCCCCACCCGTCATTGCATACTTGAGAACACTTCGAGCATCGGTGGGGGAAAGATCTTGATGGCAAGCATCGGCGGCAGAAAGATCTGCATGATGGCCACCAACAACGACCTTCCCCATGACTGTAAGCCCTTCCATTTTTGATTTAGGGTTTAGTTTAGCGTTTGATTTAGGGTTTCATAGGGCTCTATTAGGGTGCCATAGTCAGTCTAGATTTGTTTCTCAAATTCTCGATAGATCTGGGTACCGAAGTTGGGTTAGATTGGTTGTGATACACAACTTGATTTGGGTGTCAATTTAGGGTTAGATTAGAGAGGACTGTTGCATCTATGCGAACCGGGTTGTGAGGAGGGGTGAGGGAATTCATAGTTGAGTGGAAGAACAATCCTATTAGGACTATGTTGGATTTATGGCATCCCAGGATAGTGAACATCAGTGAAGAACAGTTTGATTAAGATTGTGTTGAGCACTCATGTTCACTGATTTGTAGTGAAGCAATGATCTTCACTAATCTGGGGAATGTGTTGAGCACTTATCTTCAACGAGGTTCAGTGAAGAATAATTATGAAGATAACAGGCAGGATGACCTGGAATATGTCACTTAGTTCAGGAAAATGCGTCCAACACAACCTATCACTTGCCATGATCCAAGAATTGCAATCTCTGTTCGTTAGTTTGTCGGTCCTGAACTATTATGTGCATGACTATGTGGATGCAAATGTCTGTGACACTACTATGCTTATGATTGTGTCGTCAGGCGTATGCTTATGATGTGTCGTCAGGTGTATGCTTGTTTAAAGTGCTTTAGTCTATGTCCCTCATTGTTGTTCTTGTGTTGTGATTGTTTGTGTCGATAATCTCACCACTTGAAGAAGAGGTTACAACATCGCATGTCTTCCATGTAACCAAACAAAAAAACATTGAATATGGCGAGCAAAGACTTGCAACCAAACAACCGTGCACCCGTTTCTGCTCACACACGCAAGGGATGTGGATATATTTGCTCAATAAGGTTTTACTCGACTCTAGATGCAAAAAGGAAAAAATAATGGAAACAATCAAACACGTCCTAACTTCTACGCTTTTACTATTTATCACCTAGGTATCCCCTTGCCTCTCCCTCTCCCTCTCCCTCTCCTTCTTCCCCTCCTTTTCAGCCTTGAGAGTCGTCGCCGTCAAATCCGTCCTGAACGGAGCCCAAATCTTCGCCGTCTGTGCTGCCGGGGAGAAGAGATGGGGGAGGTCTTCGGCGTTGGAATGTATAGAGTAGTTTGAAGTTAGGTCTTTTGCTTGGTGTTCTACCGTTGGAGTGCAACCCGCCGGCGTTCCCGTGCAACGGCTGGTAGTCAAAGGAGTCACATTTCTCTCTTCATCCATGACTGATTCAAATGGATGGTGACGGATTTGGTGCTAGCTCCTTCAATAAGCATGGTATTGATGCAAATCTGGAGGTATTCTATCTACGTGTGTCTGCCTTAGATCGAGCGAATCTGGCTTCCGCTTTGCCCTCTTTTGGTCGTCTTGGTGGTGCGGAGGAACCTGCTGGAGGAGGAGGAGAAGCTTGTGTCTTAGGGGACTATTCCTGTTGGTTCCTCAATTCCATAGTGGTACTCTGCTAAGATATTCAAAGGGTTCTCAAGAAAGTTGTCGCTCGATTCTTCCATCGTGGTGATGGAGAAGTGACGATGCTCAGAAGGGAAGATGGATTCTTCGGATGGAGTTCGTGAGCTCACACGGCGGTGGATCCTGCGAGGTTGTGGCGCCCTCTTTGGTTGTTGCGTGGCTTTCGACGAGTCGTCGTATTCTCTATCGAATGACGACCATCTTTATTCCTCCCGACTATGATTCCAAAGGGGAGGCAGTTCTGTTATTCAGTGGAGTCTATGGCATGGTGTTATATATGGAGATCTCGTCGACACAAGTGGTGCCGTCCACGGCGCTGGCGAGGTTGCATCCATTGGTGGGAAGATGTTTAGTACTCTTTTGCAATCTTCTTTCCTTGTTTGGGCATAATGCAGGGCCTAATGTGTTATAATCTTTGGTTTGCTTAATGAAGATGTCGGGGCTTAGTGCCCCTTTCTTTGTTCAAAAGGAAATTTATCACCTAGATAATAAAATCTCATCTAACTCTTACACAATTTAATGAAACTAGGAAAAAAGATCTATACACTACTAGGGAAATAGCTATACATGGAAAGCTTATTAGTGGCGCATATAGAAAGCCATGCGCCACCATCTGTAAGGGGTGGCGCACTGGAAAATAGTGTGCCACCCATAAGGTCTTATTTTCCGTGAATTCGTGCATGACCTTTGCTATTTTTCTTAACATGAGAGTATTTGCATTTATTTATTGTGCTAATTAATTAAGTAGTTGCATTTCTTAATATTGTACTAGTGCAAACATGTCGACCGGAGCCGACGCCGGTCCTTCTTCTCAGCCGGGAGAAAAAAGGAAGAAATTTTGGGAATACTCCCAGGAGGAGGTCGAGGAGCAGAGAGAAGAGGAAGTACCTCCGGGCGAGGAGGAGTATGAGGAGGAGATAGAGTCGGAGTCCGACTCATCGAATGATGACCTAGAGGAGGAGGCCGGTACGACAGACGACGAGAGGAACATCGGCGAGGATGATGGGACCGGTGGCTCCAACACAGATGGTACCCAGTCGAAGAAGAGGAATCGGAAACCGACCAAGGTCGGCGTCATCAGGCAAGAGTTTACTGTAGTGACCGCCGTCGGGATTCCTAAAGAGCCCGAACGTTTTTCGGAAGGGTACGGCCGTCAAGTCGCGGCGATCCTCCGCAACACCGTGCCGATCACCACGATTAACCTCAGGAGTCGTGAGAATATTCATTATTGTCAGCTTCTTATCAACAAGATGCACGGACGATACAAGTTTCCGGAGCCGTACGATAACACCAAACTCAGAGGGAACAAAGTAAACACATGGGCCCTCAGGAAGATGAGCAAGGCCTTGTCCAGTTGGAAAACCCGGGTGAAGAGGGCAATTTTTGAAAAGAACAAAACCTGGGAGGAGCTCAAGGAGAAAGAGCCGTTGATCGACGAAGCTACCTACAACCTTTTCAAGGCTAGGTGTGAGTCCGAGCAAGCCAAGGCCGCGAGTGCAAAGGGCAAGGCCATGCGGTCGCAGGTCATAGGTAACCACCGTCTCGGAGCCGGTGGTTACAAAAGTTCCAAGTCTAAATGGGACAAGGAGGATGCCGAGTACGCCGCTGCGGGCATACCTAACCCCTTCCAGCAATACAAAGATGATCCGCAGACTGAATTCTTTGTGAGGGCCCGGAGCTATAAGGACAAAGCAACCTCGAAAATAATTATCGATCCTAAGATTCAGGAGTTTACGACTGCCGTGGTAAGTAGTTTACCACGCGACCTTGTCGATTGAATTCTCGAGTGAAGTTCACAATTTCTTAACGTTTCACATTCTTTTTGCAGCAAGCAGAAATGAAAATCGCCTCATCGCAGGAGTCGTCGGTTAAGCCGGCCGGCCCGTGGGACAACGCCTTTAACAGGGCGTTGAACAAGGTCAAGAAGGTTGACGACGTGACGGCGAAGCCATCGTCAGCCGGCCGTGTGGTCGGCTTTGGTGCGGACCTAAATTGGTCCGAATATTATGGAAAATCGGCGGAGCAGTCCGGTTCGAGGGGGCGCAAGGCGAGAAGGACCGAAGAAGATGCCGCTTATGTTCGTGGACTGGAGGAGAAGGTGAACATGCTTCCGCAGCTTGTCCAGGACGAAGTGGCGAAGACGATGAACGCTCTCCTTCCAGATATGATGCAGTCGCTCGCGAATTGGCAAGTGCGTGGTGGACAAGGGCCCATACCAGTCCCCAGCATGGTCGGCAGCAACTCGGGCCCCGCGGCGCCTGCAGTCCCGACTCCGGCCGTAGTGGTGGCTCCCGCACCGACTCCCGGCGTATTGGTGACTCCGGCCGCCAACACCGCGGCGACGCCGGATGTGATGGTAACTCCTCCGGCCACGATCGAGCAACCGGGGCATAACAATAATGCACCCGGCGGCAGCGCAAATAGGGCGACCGACGCCACGGGAGGCAGCGCGCCCTCCGTCTCTTGCATGCCCGCCGTCATCGGCGGGGTCTCTGACGGCGGGGTCTCTTCACTAGCCGACCTCGACGCCCTCAAGGTAACTATAAGCGTCTGCAACTCAAACGAGGACTTCATCTCCTTGCCTTTTTTAGTGGAATCTCTCTGATGTCGTACATGCATATATATATCTCTTTCGCAGGAGGACACTCCATGCATTCTATTACAAGTCGTGGACGGCGAGTTGAAGGATGTTGCCAAAGGTAAAATCATTCAACCACAAAATCGAATCATGCACAATATGCCGATGGCACCGGAGATGATAGGGTTCAAATCTCTCTCGTGATTTCGGGCTACGAGAGAGTTGAACCTCCCATTCAACCCCCCGGATACGATGAGGACGAGCCGGCAGTCCTCAGTGACTGTTTCAACCAAATATGCCTATGGCCGAAGAGCCAAATGCGTTTAATGACGGGGGAAAGGGGCACCACACCTAGGACAACACCGCTAGTCATCGTGTCGGCGCCACATGATCCCATCGGCGCACAACAAGAAGACGATGATCTTGATGATGATACCGACCAGTTCATCAATACTTTGTTTGATGCTGATGACTTATTCATGCCTCCTGCTGAAGGAGCCTATCAGCATGACGAGGAAGCTCGCGGTCCAGCTGATCCTGCGGCGAAGCCTGCTTGCTCCACGTGTCTCTTCGCTGCTTCTCAGGACATGTCTCCAGCAGCTTGCGCCTTCACCGAGCCTCAAGCAGATGCCACAAGATCTATTCTCAGCCCGTCCACACTCCATAAGGCGGACACTGAGCAGATAAAGGCCGGTGACTGCTCAAAATCAGAAAAGAAGAAGGGACGGAAAAGAAAGAAGAGCATCACTTCTAGTAGCCAACCTTCGATGCCGATCCGGGCTCAGGACGGGCCACCAAGACCCAAGGATCTCTCGTTTGAAATCCATGTGGCTGGTAGGGCGATGCTACCTAAGGACATGCTGGACCTTGCAACTTCGGATATGCAGAGTGTGCATCATAGTATTATGGCATTAGAGAAGATTCTTCTTCGAGAAGAGAATCCCTCGTACCCGGTTTTCATGGCTAAGGTGCCACTCAACATGGGCTTCATCAACACTATCCCCGCGGATATGATAATCCTGCGATTTTCGGAGATCTTCAATTTGTACCATCTCAAGCGGCTGGACCATAGCCTTATCCGTCTGTTCTCGCTCAGCCTTTCTATGAGTATCAGGAGAGATAAGACCCCGAGCGTCGCGATATTGGACCCCTTCTACATGCGTGAAAGCATCTTGATGGACGACGGGGACGCGGCTCTCGCGGCGGGGTACATCACAGACTTCATGCTACAGAACGCCGACAAGGATTCATTTCTTATGACATACTCTCCCAAGTAAGTCATTCGCTCGCCTCCGTAGCATATATGTTTTCTTAGCTTTCCATTGTTCTCTTCCAACATTCCTTTTGGATTATTTTAATTATGCAGTGAGGATCAAGACTGCGTGCTCATCTTCTTTTCACCGCAACACTCGCATGCCGTGTATTTAGACTCGGGGAGTGTGAAGAAGAAAGGTTACAAGTATATCATGAGAGTTTTGGATGATGCTCTCGTCGGCTACATAAAAGCCAGAGGCAAGATCATGAAGCACAAGTTCAAGAAAAATCAGCCTGGCGTGAACGTGTTCAACCACGTAACGCAGTTCCCGTGCGTCAAGCAGCCGGATGGCAGTGTGAGGGATGCGTACTACGCCCTTCATCACATGAGGGCGATTGTATAGGAACAACGCAACCTTACGCTGCCAAGTCATCTCAGAGCGTGGGACGAAAGGAAGGCGGAAATCGCCGATGCAAATCTGAAGGAGGAGTTCTTTCACATCCAAGCGCAGATGGCGACTATCATCCGTCATGAAGTACAAATGAAGGGGGCGATCTTCCACTCCAACATTGCACCATCCAATGGGGAGATAGAAGTCCGCCTAAAGGCCCTGCGTGACACAAGGCCTTTCATGACGAAAGAAGGATGCCGCCCATTCCCCGAGCCGAGTCAGAACAATTGAATGTACTCTTTGTGTAGTAGATGGTAGTGTCAAATACTCTTGGTGCTCTTTGTGTATAAAGGTCACTGCATATGCATTTTTATGCATATGTGCATGCTTCTCACCATTGATCGACTTGCTTTAAGTTGTTGATAAGAATAGATGCTAGATTGCTTTGTTCTCCTTTGGTATGATTCATATGGATGTGACCTCTAAAGCTTTGTTTTGTGCAGGTTGACGAGCAAACAAGATATGATGACGAAAGTAGCTTTCGATTTTCAATAATTGTTGGACTCATTGTGATGGATGTAATCTTGTGAATCTTGTTGGCCTCTAAACCTTTGTAATAAAAATTATAATGCAATTCTTTTGTATCAATAATTGTTGGCCTCATTGTTATATTGTATTTTGCATTTCTGTAATATAATAAAAATATCTGTAATGCTTTTATTCTTTTCTGTAATTCTTTTTTTGTTTTCTTTAATTATTTAGTGGCGCATATTTTCAGGATTTAGTGGCGCACTGTGAATGCGCCACCCCTAAGGCCCTTAGACGTGGCGCATACCAGAATGCGCCACCCCTAAGAGCTTAGAGGTGGCGCATTCTGAGATGCGCCACTCTTAAGGGCCTTAGGGGTGGTGCATCCAGAATGCGCCACCTCTAAGCCCTTATTAGTGGCTTGTAGTTAGTGGCGCATCCCTAATGCGCCACTAAACTCAAAAACAGTGCGCCACCATAAGGCTATTCCCTAGTAGTGATACTTTCACGTAAAATCAAATAATGTAAAACTTGATATGACATTGTTAAATCTCATCTAGATCCACATCACTGCACGGGCTTGAAGATCTCGTGCCACCTATAAATAGGTTCTGAGATCACCACCTATAAATACCCCGCACCCGCTCGCCATTTGTAGTTGGCTGCTCCACTGAATATTCTGAGACAGAAGAGTTGTGAGCATCCCAAGGAAGATCTCGAGAGAAAACCAACCCTAGTCCCAAACTGAGTTGAGAAATTCACAGAGACTTAGGTTGATATTAGCCGGTCTTTTTATCTTGGAGATCTGCAGGTCTCCTAGACGTTTATGCGTCGTCTGTCAAACAGTCGAAGATTTATTGTCACTACTGAAGGAAGTTTATAAATGTTTCGGAGATGTACTGAATCATCTACCTCGATTAAAAATTGGACAAACTCGAGGAGTTTGTTGCAGTGAATAGTAGGACGGAGAGAGTTTTGTTTCAGGTGTTCAATCACCAGTCCTCCCACCAGACATAGCACTTTGTAGAGTGTGAACTGGTTCACCAAACATCGCCGTGTCAGACTCGTTCTCTTACTCGTATTTACTTTCAGTATTTACTCTGTAGCCTATTTGCCTTCGATGTTTCCCTTCGTCCCAATTACTTTCGGCATGAGCAACATCTCTCGATGTTGTATTTCCTTCGAGTAACACTTAGTTTCTTGTTGTTTCTCTGTTTCACTTCTAAGTTTCGCAAAATTTTTAGAAGTGATCATTCACTCCTCCCCCTTAGATCATTCTTGAGCTTTCACAATGACCTGCACGAGCTCGTCTTCTCGGCGCACATAGGGGGCTGGTTCACACTAGCTCCCTAAAGCTTGCCAGGCTTGAAGCGTGCCGTGACCATCTCCCCGGTAGCGGTTGCTATTCGGCGCGGACTTCGACTTTTTCCATCGGCCTTTGTAGAATGAGCCCGGAGCAATCTACCACGGCCCGGGCAACAAGACGCTGGTCCACATGGTACTGCTGGTGGGCTACGGCCGCAAAGACGACGACGACTACTGGATCGTAAAGAATTCATGGAGCGACAATTGGGGCGACGCCCGGGCAACATAGAGACAAGTTGACAAGAAGAAAAATTAGTGAATAAATAATTAATTGCTAACAAGAGATGCCATGATCGTTTGTGTGTGTGTGTGTGTGTGGGGGGGGGGAGACCCCCCCCCTTGTCCCTCCTTATAGGAATCTGTACTACCGTTGTATCTCGCACCACCGCCGAATGCTTCTCCACGTTCAAGAAGAGGGCAAGAAACCCGCACTCAACATTTTGGCCGACAAGATCCATAGCTACACCTACAAGGCCCAAGAAGCGGGCCAGAAGCCCGCACTCAACGTCTTTGCCGAGGAAGTAAGAATAAAAATGGGAGAGCCTCACATTTAGCTTCTTCTTCTTCTGGCCATGAAATAACCTTCCTTATCTTGGGCCAATTATGCGATGGAGTTGGCTGTAGATAGTAATATTAAGAAGCAGAAAAACCACCTCACCTCACCTTCTTTCTGGCAGCACGAGCCACGTGACAACCTTCCCTTGATCATTCTTGGGCAGTGGCTGTACCTGTAGATGGGAATAAAGAGGAATATTATTGATTTCCTTGATCTCCATTTTGTACGTGTGTATGCACGTACGTTTTCGATAAAGGGTAGGGATCCCAGGTAAGTTCTTAGCTAGCAAGCCCATGATGAGCCTCCTCCCCTATATAAACCCTGCCCGGCCGCGGCCACAACCATCCAACACTCAAACACACAGTAAGAGCACACAGTGAAGCCGTTAGATGAGGGAGTATATCAATCCGTCAATCGATTTGTGTATGTCAATTTTAAACCTCTTTGCGAGCCGTTAGATGAGGCGCATAGCTGTCCAATTTGACGGCTGGACTATGAATGCAATCCATCGGAATTTGCCCCCTCGTCTCTGCATCGCAGCACCCCTCGATCATCGTTTCCCTTTCGTCTCGTGCTGCCGCCTGCCGCCGCACCAGATAGATACCAAGGACGCGAATTTTTTACATCTGTGCTTCCCCATCCCCGTTATCCTGTCCATTGAGACGACCTTATTTTTTTGAGATGTGCGCTGATCTGCATGCATTAGCAAACGTTAATGGGCTAGGGCGCAGCTTTTCCAGAGGTCTTTTCATAGGTTTGCAGGTGGGGTGGGGTAGTGGGGCCTATCCTGCCGCAGCAATATTTGTTTTCTTATAGGATCAACAGCCGTGAAAAAAAAGCACCCCATCAACTCTTTCTCCCTCCTTCATCCTCTATCGGACGGAAGTATCAACAATGGCGGAAGAACAGTGATTGACCACGAACTCTACTCCGTTAGATCCTAGGTTTGTGCCCTCCTAATCTTGATTTTCCGATTATCATCTTTCTTAGCCGTTTCTCAATCTGGTTTGAGCTCTTTTATTCATCTTTTTATTTATCTTTTGTGAATCCAAAAAATCAGATCTGCCGGAGGTGATGATGTGTTTTACCCCGCCCCCTTTAGTTCAGAGCCCAACGAACCAGATACTACGGAGCTCGAATCAGCGTCTACTTTTGCAGATTTGAACCTTCCACTAGCAGATGCAAATCCCGGGTTCCTCCTGTTTTGACTCAGATGATTTTTTGTGTGTTCTGATTAACAAAGTAGTAACATATGTATTAATGTTTCCAGAATAATGGCCGCCTCTACAATAGCTGGATCGAGCAATGCGTACATCAACGTTCTTGTACTTGTCTCTGTTCCTGAGCATGATCCTTCCGAAAATCAGGACGTAGATGCTGAGCGAATCGTTGTTCCTGGGTGGAAGAAAAGCTTAACTCTTTTTAAAATTGTCTTCGCGTTGGTTTCAATGTATTTTCTCTTGGAAAAATGTTAATTACATGCCGAATGGTCAACAAAAAAATAGGAATATTGGTGTTCGCGGTCCAGACACAAGGACACCCCCATCAAGCAATTCTGCCATTGAACGGCGACTACTGGAGATGAATAATCGCGCTGGTATTGAAATATTCGAACCTTTGCAAGGGACATCATTTGAATATATATTGAGCAAGTAACAAGTTCATGAGCTTTATATTCCAATAGTACATACTGTACGTACGTTCCTGGCGGCCCGATTATTTTTCTCGGTTTTTTCTTGATTTAGATATTTGACTGCATTAATTATGAATTAGTCGCTATGCGTGACACCGATTCCAAATATATACACACTTCTTGAATATCTGCGGAGGCCTAGAGTTCGAATAGTGCACACTGAACATTCAGTTTTCTTCTTTATTTTAGTGGTCTGTGAAATTGGCTTCTAAGTTTTGCAATTGATTAGAGTGAGACACACTTAATGTTCAGTATTATCCCGTAAAAAAGATGTTCAGTATTATCGTGCAGTGTCTTGTACGGAGAACTAGTCTGATGAGCATAGGATCGATGTAAATTTTTGTATGGCTACATATGTTCATAAGTTTGTAACAATAATTCAATTTCTAGTTTGTAGATATTTGACATTTGAGCATGGCATCAGAAATGTTAGTAAGTTATGAATCATGCTATTCTATCACTGCCCAAAATTAGATAACCTGTTATTGCAACACTGAGGTATATTATTGCTCTCAAAAGTAAGAGATATTGATTTTGTTTTTGCATGTTTCAGTTTACTGTTCTACAGAGTTCATAATACCTGAATAGATTAGTCATGCATGGTGGCATTGTGTGTCTTACCGGCTTGTCACTACACATATTTTAAAATGGAAAAATTATAATGTTGAACTGAACCAAGTTCTATTCAAAAGCTTTTTTTCGAAAGTTAAATTCTATTCCAAAGCTGAAAGGAATATTTTTATCTGTGTCACGAGGTCTATTTATACTTGTGAATTTTGAAACATATTTACTCACATTGCCAAAAGGGCAGCCACTTGAGAAAGAAAGTTCTGTGACATTGAAGGTTGGTAGATGAACAAAATTTTAAATGACCAAATTTTCAAAAGAATGATTGATCTTAATAATTTTCTGATCCTATTTTTTTTGAAATAGTTTTTCAGATTGTTTCTTATAACTGTGCAAGATCATATTTCTGTTCCAAGTACATGATGTTTTTACCTTTTCCTTTTTGCATTAAAAAAATGCCTAACACCTAGCTCTGAAATTATTGTAAGGTTCTGTATCAGTTTTAGGCCGTTTAGATTAGACCCCATGATCATACAATGGAATTTGTTAGTATAATGTATGTATCTAGTATGTTTCAGAAGCATATTTCTACATGAAATATAGTCGACCTGATTGAATTATTTTTTGTTTCTTCGGTATAATGTGAATCTGGTGTATATGTCACTCATTCTAGAGCTGCTTGGATTTTTTAACATGAACCAAGGCATAGACCTTTTTCACCACATCAACCTTGCCCCATATCTAAACATGTGTGTTGTGTTCATTTTATAGAAGATAATTATGTACTAGTAGGTTTTTGTTCCCCCCACGATCTTGATTCCCGTCCTGGATACAGACTTTTATAATAGTAAAAATTTGACTTGGTATGTTCACCTGCAGGACTGTAGCTTTTTGGTTTGCCCCCCCTAAAACATTAGAATAGATATGCTTATACAACAAAATGCTTCTTTACATTCTGTCATCACCTCCATGCTTACCTCTAATCATCCCCATGCCTCCTTGCCAAATATTCTTAATTGGTTATGGTGTTTTTGGAAAGACAGAAATGACAATCTTTTTAACAGGAAGAAGAGCAAACCACACCATCTCATTGCTGCTGTTCAGGCTCTCACTACCTTTACTGATTTGGCAAAACCTGAGCTACATCATTCTTCTGCACCTGTCATCACTAACAATCTCACTGCAGCACTTCCTTCTCATGGTTACACCATTCCTTCTAACCTCCTCATTTCAGATCCGAAAATCTTTATGGACGCAGCTTTTCGATGCAAAAAAGTTCAAAATCTCCCCCCGGACCAGGAGGCGATCGGGATAGGAGTATACATCTCTCTTTTGCAGGATTCCTGTCAGGTCTCCATCTATGTGCAAGCCCATTGCCCTGTAACATCCACTCCTCTCGAGGCCGAGGCTCAAGCGCTTCTTTTCGCTGGACTGCTGACAGAAAAACTAGAGATTCAACAGCCCACCTTCCTCTCGGATTGCCTCCACTTGACTCAGATGACAGCAAAAAAAGACATCACTCATGATTTGGCGCATTGGTTCTGACGGCTACCTCCTACTCTTCGTCTTCGATCTTCCATGTTAAAAGAGATTTAAATGGCGTCGCCCATACTCTAGCTCATCAAGGCCTCCGGCCTAAGTTCTGCTACTATGGTTCCTCCCATATGCAGGCTGATTGCCAATTTCTTTCCAAAATGGCAAGTTTCAACCCAACTGGGTTTGTAATCTCTACTGTTCACTGCTTTTAAGTTTCAATAAAATTTACATTTACAATTAAAAAAAAGTCCTACGCTCTGCGCCAACTTTTTTTTTACCACCCGAAAAATGGAAAGATGCCCATAAGATGAACCGATAGGACACAGTCTGACCTAACATATGACGAGACGGGTGTATGGTGGATTGAATGGTTGTGCACTGAACCATCCTTCATCACACTCTGGAGCCTCTCAAGCTTTGGATGAAGATGAAGCAGGTCCACGGGGACGGGGATTCAGTGACCGGCTAGTGGACGGTCACGCCGTGACCGTCTCAAAAAAATCAATTTTAAATATTTCAAAAAAATCTGAATTTTTTTATGGATATTCACATGACATGAATCTATAATCCCTGAAAATTTCAGATTCTAACTCGAAATACACATTAAGAAACCCAATGTGTATTTCAAATTTGGACCTGAATTTTTTAGAGATTGTACATTCATGTCATATGAATATCCACAAAAAAAATTCAGAATTTTTTAAAATATTTAAAATTGAATTTTTTTGACGGTCACGGCGTGACCGTTGACTAGCCAGTCACCGAATCCCCGTCCGTCCACGGAGCCTAGCCATCTGTGCATCTATGTATTTTTATTCCAGTGAACAGTGAGATCACTCCATTTGCTGCTGCATAATGTGTGACGGGGTGGGTTCCTCAGACCAGCGTCTAACTCAAAAGGATTAGTATGGATGGTTTCGGTGAACCCCCGCTCCTCCTTTCGTAGGCCTGTAGGCCTGCACCTGGACCCGCCGCTGTGGTGGTCAGCTCATGTTTTGTTTATTTGTGCTCAACCCAACATGCATGTGAATTTTGAATGTAAAAAAAATACTCAAATGTACCTAGGACATGGCTGAAAACGATAATGTGCTTGGAACGTAAAAATTGTTCAAATGTACCGAGTACATGATTAGGAAGAATAATGTGTAAACTCAAACTTTAACATTTTTTTCATGAAGCGCTATAAATATTGAAAAAAATTTATCTTCCGTGCTCATCAGTTTAATACTTCTTTACGCGTACAAATCAACAATCTTCATAGCGAGCTTTCTAACGACGTCTACGTGCTCTACGATGACGTCTGCGCGCTTGTCGTCTATGTCCTCATGACGTCCGCGTGCTCTCCGTCGATGTCGCCGCGCTCTCGATCCCACCACGTCTGCGCGCTCTCCGGTGATGTCCGCTTGCTCGTAGTTGATGTCACCACACTCTCCAACGAAGTCTGCGCCCTTCCCGGCGACATCCGCTCGCTCACCGTCTATGTCGCCGCACTCCCCGACGAAGTCATCGCGCTACCTTGTCGCGCTCTCCCACCGTGTCTGCGCGCTCTCCAGCGACGTTCGCGTGCTCATCGTCGATGTCGCCGCGCTCTCTACCCCACCACGTCTGCGCGCTCTCCGGCGACGTCCGCTTACTCGTCGTTGATGTCGCCAAACTCTCCAATGAAGTTCGCGCCCTTCCCGGCGACGTCCGCACGCTCGCCATCTATGTCACCGCGCTCTCCCACGACGTTCGCGCGCTCTCCCATGATGTCTGCGCGCTCTCCGGCGTCCTCCGCGGGCTCGCCGTGTATGTCTTCGCGCTCTCCAGTGACGTCCGCGCGCTCGCCGTCTATGTCGCCGCGCTCTCCCACGACGTCCGCATGCTCTCTGGCGATGTCCGCGCGCTCACTTCTATGTCTCCGCGCTCTTCGACGATGCCGGGGGCGCTCTCGGACGACATCCACGTGCTCGCCCTCGATGTCACCGCGTTGTCCGACGACGTCCGCGCAATCTCCGGCGACATCTATCCGCTCACCGTCTCTGCTGTCGTGCTCTCCGATGACGTTCGCACGCTCTTCCGTGACTTCCGCGCGCTCGCCGTCTATGTCTTTGCGCTCTCCCACCATGTTCGCGCGCTTTCCGACGAAGTCCGTGGCCTCCCCGGCGACGTCCGGGTGCTCGCCGTCTATGTTGCCGCGCTCTCTCACAACGTCCACGGGCTCGCCTTCTATGTCGCCGCGCTCTCCCACGACGTCCGCGAGCTCGCCCTCGATGTCGCCGCGCTCTCCGACGAAGTCCACGTCCTCCCCAACGACGTCCGCGCGCTCACCTTCTATGTCGCCGCGCTCTTCGACGATGTCCGCGCGCTCTTCAGCTTCACCGTCTATATCGGTTTTCTATCTACGTGCATACAGTAGCAGCAATTATGCATGTCGATAGTTTTTTCAGAGCGCTTGTTTAAAGTACGAACTTCTATCGAATACATTTTTTGTGGGGTTGCATATGTAATGAAGCAATGTATTAATTCATTTTCCCATAAATATTCGCACGCATATATTATTATATTTTCCACATATGTACGAAGTTGTATAAAGTACATTTTTTCAATTTTTCATATGTGATGAGCAAGCTACATATTTATTCATTTTATATCCGGTAAAAATTTATATGCATATCATTATCAAATACTTCCTCCATTCTAAAATAACTATTTTAGTCTTAGTATAATTTTGTATTAGAGCTAGTATAAAGTTGAGACAATTATTTTAACACGAAGGGAGTACATTTTTTATGATTTTGAATATGTGATAAGCCAGTCACACACTTATTCATTTTATCTTCCATACGCATTTACATGTGTATTATGCTATATTTAACTTGTTCCTATGAATTTATAATCATCATGGCAGTGTTGATAAAAATAACTTTATCTATATCTCAGCTTCCCGTGCTAAGAAGAGACGAGTAAACTATTGGCTAACTATTGAACCTCATCTATATTTCACCATCAAGTCCATCGGTCCTTACTCTGGATAAAAGAAAGGCAAAGCTTTCCAGGTGTGAGCGTGTGTTCTTCTCAAAATTGTCCAGACCCGTATGTCTTCGTCCTGACAAATGGACCCCTTGTCGTGACCGTTTTGTTTGTTTGTGTTTGTCTGATACTCATGTGGAAGACCAAACCATCTGCGCTATCTTTCCTCCCTCTCCGGCGCATGTGCTAAAGTCTAGTGAATAGAGTACTATGAGTATCTAGCTGCAGAATCATTATTTTAATTGGAGACCTCCGGACCAATCTGTAGCTACAAAAAAGACAGGCATGCACTGTTTGCATGTATTACTGTACTAGTAATACTAGCCAGGTACGGTATATAAAAACAGCTCAATGTCTATAAAATCAAAACTACCATATTTAATGTACAAAAATGTCATGTTAACTCTAGCGTAAAAAAAACAGTGCTTATTAAATCTAGTCGCCATTTGCCTAACATGTTGACTACAGCATGATACGCCATGTAAATGTTTATGTGACATAAGATGAGTGAAATATGTGGCTTTCTTATGACATATTTAAAATTGTAAAAAAATAGGACACGGAACACTATTGTTTGAACCTGTATAGACGGAGTCGTGCAACCAGTTTCTGAATACAGTATTAACTTTTGACACAGGTTGTTCAAACAAAAAATCATCGATTATCCAGACTACAGTCTGAAAATAGACACTTGGATTACTAACTGAATTTTCTCGGGGCAGCAGTGTTCTTCGCCCTGTTTGGATACTCTAACTCGGTTAGAGGTTAGAGTTAGATTCTAACTCTAGTCTAATCCAAAACTAACTCTAACTAAAGAGGTGTTTGGATGGTGGGGCTAGATTGACAATAAATGTACTATTCCAATCATTTGACTACTTTATTCAGAATTTTGTATGGTGGAGATGGTGGGAAAAGTAATTTTTTCTGGGCCCCACCCAACTCTAACCCAAATAAGCACCTCTTGGGTGGGTTAGATTTTTTAGATGGGTTAGATGCATCTAACCAACTCTAACCCTCCTGTTTGGATGTTTTGGGATTAGTTTGGTACAATCTAACCAACTCTAACTCTAACCCATGGATCCAAACAGTTCCCTTGTTCAAAGCTCATGACCATTATTTTGTACTAGTATTTTATAAATACAGTACGGATTCTCAGTGTTTTGTTTGCATCTGATCAACTGTAGCTGACCCCACAATGGCTCATAGCCTTTACAGAGAGATGGCTAGGTGGTTTGCAGGGTCCTGTCGCGTCAGCAGACTTTTCCAGGGCGCTAAGACTCTGTGCTAGCCATTAGTGCCTTAACCAGATTCGTATCCCAAGGAATATGAACACAGCAGATAACAGGACACGGACGCTCAAATGTCATGGAACGTTTTCGTAGATACCAATACCATCGTCCTTTTGTAGCAGACGACGGCCGGTAAGATAAGCAGGCCATCTCCGCCGCAGCAAAAACAACCCGGTGCAATGAAGCTTCTGCCACCGACGATGAGAAGGTCGGTGCACCACATCACATTGCATTGCATTGCAGGCGCCGCCGGCGAGAACCGTGGGTCACAGCTCCACCCAAGTTGCATTGCAGCTTCTCCGCCGGGCGCCGGCGAGAACCGTGGGTCACAGCGCCGCATCATTTAGCGGCAGTACGACGAGCCCCTATCAACAGCGTCACCTGTGGCAGCTGACCTTGCAGCTTACGACGGCGGGGTGGTCGGTGTGTTGTGCAGTTTTCATCTGCTTGCAGCAATGGCAGAGCTTCTCCATGGGGTGTAATTGTGGGTGCGTAGGTCCCCTCCCGATTCCTCAACTGCGGTGTCCGTCCCTCCCGATTCCTCATCCTCTCTCTCAACTGGGGTCGCCAGCCGTAGATGTGTCGAGTGAGCTGGAGATGGAACTACGTCGAGGATGCTGTTCTGCCGCCTCTTTCGTCTTCGTCTCTGTCTCCGTCTCCATCCCGTTGCAAAGTCTCAAGTAGCAGTGGCCCGAGGATACTTCTGTATATGCAGCCAATAATTTCATTTCATAGAGAAAATGAATGGAGAATACTCAACACAGCAGAAAATTCTATGGCTACCACCTACTGAAATGACACCTTTTGGTGAGTCCGGCCACTACCTTGGTCCAATACTCCAATACCCAGAGTTGAGTTTTTCTTCTTCTTAAGATTTGATGCTGTTATGGTGTCTTGCTTGTTCATACGGTTCCTAGGCTTGACCAGTTTGCTTATTTAAGTTCAGGTTTTCGTTTCATAGAGGTTATCAGGTTAAGACTGTGTTTGGTCACTATACTACATAGTACTGTAAGTCAGAACTACTGGGTTTTCTACTGATGCTCGAATCCGCATTCTTTTGCTTTGCCCGTTTTTTGGACATGGTTCCCTCTGCATTTGCAAATCACTATGGCACTCGAAAATGAGACGTTGTATTTTTCTTTTTGTGGTGAATTTTTGCCAACAGGTTTTCCTGACATCAATGTGTGTGTCAGGTGTGCAACGCTTTCTTTTCTACGTGCTTGTTCCTAAGGTGTGACAGCCGGTGTTTGTTTCTCCACAAATTAAACCACATACACCTTTGTTTCATAATAAGTGTCCTGGTTTAGATACGCGATGGAAAATGTTGTGCCATGGCAAAGAGAGAAATCTTAATCTTAGTATCTAAAGAAAGTTGAGAAAAACCTCTCTCCTCCCCCCTCCAAATAGAGGGAGGCAACACCAGGAGGAGAAAAACAAAATCCTCCCTCGCGCGAACCACCAACTATCAAGCTAGAAGTTTCCTGCTCGGCATGCCGTCGCAAAATTACTGTCGCCGTCATCCACCCGCCACTGCCCATGTCCCGGCCCTCAGCTCCGCCACCGCTCAAGCGCCTCCCCGTGGCCCACCCCGCTTCGGCCCGGTCGCGGGATGCAAGCTCCACACTACTAGGAAACTGGTTATCTGTGGCGCACCTAATTTCACTTTTTGTGGCGTATATGTGGGTGCGTCACAAAAACCTCGCCACTAAAATTTGTTTTCTGTC
This sequence comes from Bromus sterilis, assembly GCA_950022295.1. NCBI lineage: Eukaryota > Viridiplantae > Streptophyta > Magnoliopsida > Poales > Poaceae > Bromus > Bromus sterilis. Next base: position 75,275,092 of record OX465600.1, on the reverse strand, counting down.
GCGCATGTAGCCGTGCGCCACAGAAATATTTCTGTGGCGCATGTGGGTGCGCGACAGAAATATTTTTATGGCGCACCTAGCTCACATGCGCCAAAGATTTTTTTTTCAAATTTCAAAAAAAGAAGCGGGGCCTGATCTAGATCTCACCGCAGCTGCCGGAGGTGGGGGTTGCTGGAGGATGTGGGGTGGAGGAGGGGGGACGCCGGAGATGGTGGAGGAGGCGAAGGCCGCCGGAGGTTGTGGTGGAGGAGGAGGGGGTCGCTGGAGGTGGTGGAGGAGGAGGGGCTCGCCGGAGGATGTCTTCGGAGGTGGTGGAAGAGGAGGAGGTCGTCGTAGGTGGTGGTAGAGGAGGAGGAGGAGGAGGAGGAGGAGGTCGCCAGTGGGTGGAGGAGGAGGTCGTCGGTGGGTGGAGGAGGAGGTCACCCGGGTGGTGGAGGAGGCCATGGCCGAAGGTGAAGGAGGAGGAGGGAGGGAGGAGAAGGGGAGAAGGGGAATTGGAGAAGAGGAGAAGTGGAGGAGAGGAGGAGGAGGAGGGAGGAGAAGGGGAGAAGGGGAAATGGAGGAGAGGAGAAGTGAAGTAGAGGAGGAGAGGAGAAGTGGAGGAGAGGAGGAGGAAATTCCGAATCCTGCCACATAATTCTGTGGCGCACCACCTACATATGCGCCACAGAATTGTGTCCCTAAATTTTCAAAAAAATTGCCCTCCAGATCTTTAAAGCCCCGTAACTTTTTTTCTGTTAGGATTTTGGGGATTCTAAAAATCTCCAACGGGGTCCCCCCCAGTTGAATTTGGATGTAACTTTTCGAGTAGATGATTGTTTATATAAAAATACTTTTTCATCGGAGTTCGTATGCAAAAGTTATGCCCATTTTACTAAATTCTAGAGAGATTTTGAAAAAAAGTCGAAATTCATATTTTTCAATTTCCCCTACAAACATACCCAAAAACATAACTACATCTCAAAGGATTTTAAAATTTGAAGTTTTTATCATTTTATTTTAATTTTTACAAAACTAAAAAGGCAATCCATAGGGGGGATTTATTTTCCACAGAATTATCAAATTTCTGTGGCGCACCCCTGTCAGATGCGCCACATAATTCTATATTTCTGTGGCGCACGGGGACACATGCGCCACAGAAAGTCGACCACTTTTGCACGTGGTGGGCCCCGCACAAATTTAAGTGGCGCACCTAGACTTCATGCGCCACAGAAATGTCTATATTTTTGTGGTGCACTGCGCACCATGCGCCATAAAAATATTTTTGTGGAGCACACATTTTTTGGTGCGTCACATAATACATTCCTATCTATAAGCAGTTTCCTAGCAGTGCCACCGGCCACTACGGGGGCTCCCTCCCCTGGATCCACTGCACTGGATCCCCTCTTGGTCCTCGGCTTCCCTCCAGCACCCCGAATACCTTCGCCGACCTTGACTCCCCTCCTTCTGCGCCGGCCCCATGGTCGGAGTGAAGATCGTCGGCACCATGTGGAGCCGCTCTCGACTGTGAAGGAGATAGTTAAGCCATTGACGTTTAGGGTCTATATTTAATGAATTTTTTGGGAGCCAAATTTTCTCATGCTGGCTGAGAAGAACACACTTGACTCCAAAAAAATCTCTCACCTCCCAATACCGAGTTTTCTCCTCTATTTATTCTCACACGAGGGGAGATGCTCCCGGTGAAGGATGAGTACGACTCTTCAAAATTGTAAAAAAAATGGTCGCTATTCAGATATTGGCCATGCTACGGCCCAACCAAACCTACATGCCTTTATGGACGACAACTCTCAAAAAAATAAGTTTCACATATGCACTTGATCTTCTATTAGGTGCAATCACATACTTATGGGAATCATTATTTGGAGGGTACCCTTTTGCGCATCTCCACGAAGATCACTTCGGTGCGTTTCGAAGCCGCCATGTGTCACGTTTTGATCACGTCCCGTGTGAAGCATCAACTGTGGCTGCGCATGAACGGTGGTTGTAGTTGTGGCTGCACCTGTGACTGAGCAGGAACTGTGGCTACACCTATGAATGCGCATGTGGCTGGGCGTGAACTGTCGATGCACCTGTGGTTGCGCAGACCTCCGGTTGTGGTTGCATTTGTGGTGGCACAGGTGGCTGCATCCGTGGTTGTGGCTGCGGCTGCGACTGTTGAAAGGGCATGTGCCCTCAAGTTTGGTTTTGGTAATTAATGACAATCTATATGGGCTAATGGTTTCCTTGAGCTATACTTTAAGGTTTTTCCACAGGCTTGAAGATCATACTTTGGCTTTAAGGTTGAAAATATGAAGATTATGTGTTGACCAAGGTGTTATTCATGGAGTTATCCAAAGATTGGTCATGTATTTTTCAATGGGCTTGCATCAAAAGGAAGATTTCATATAGTCCGAGAGCGGATGGCATCAAGTGGTGATGGTCATCAAGGTTTTTGTGTGCAAGTTCAAGAGGAGCATCACGAAGATAACATATGCTTGGAGCTGGCCGACCCTTTGGTGATAATGGTCTGATGAAGATGTGCCTAGAAGAGGCTCACCCATGATGGACTATGGGGAGCAAACTACTAGTCTTCATCAAGTCGGCAGAATCAAGAAAGGTGTTCTAACTTGAGGCGGGCATGTGTTGACGAAGAAATTGTTCAACGCGCAACACAATATTTCACCGCACAATATGATAGATAACGGAGTCGCCACTTCGTTTTCCGTTACGAAGAACGGATGATTTACGAGCAAATCAACAAAGGTTTCTTCAATTTCGAAGAAGAGATACGGATGCTTTACGAGCAAAGCAACAAAGGGTTCCTCGATTTCGGGGAGGAGAGCCGACCGCTTTTCAGCCCAAAACGGCAAAGATGAACCAAACCCTAGGGTTGCTAAGGCTCGGCCATGGGTAACGAAAAGTAAAAGATACGAGTAAAGTAGATGTGTTTAGATGAATATCGATTGTGTGTTGTGTTAATCGGCCGTCACCTCATATATATATGAGGAGGCTGGACTTTCCGTACAAGAAAAGGATTCCAAATCCCGTCCAAATATTTCCATACAGAACCGAACTCGGGTTACATGTGGGCCTGGGACAGCAGTTCGGTTTTTGGGCGTTTCGGGGCTGAAAACGACCTCGGATGAAAAAAAGTCAAAACATCAAAATTGTAGCCCTCGAAATTTACAAGGATTTTCATGTTGAACGTTTTTTGATTCGGGGCCATCTTGAGGGCCGAAATCCTCACGCTTTCCATCAGACATCAATTGTATAGGTGTCTGGCTCCGGGCGTCAGTTTTTTTTGCCTTTGATAGGTATACATTGTGATGGCTCTAACTTTTGCATAAGAACTCGGATTGAGATGATCCAAAAACCAAAATCTACCGGTTCGACGAGACCAAGCCGCCCCATGTAGAACAGTTTTCCATTTGATGATGTCTTGAAGGCGTAATTGGCATAATATTGCTTCACATGCTAGGATCTTACTGCGTCAAACAGAGTTTCAGCCTTCGAGATAGAATCGGACAGCGATGGCTCGAACTACAAAGATGTCCACCTCGACAATACCCAACTTTTTCATGTAGGACACTTCTCTATTTTATGTCATCTTATATATGTTTATTGTTGTGCCAAAAACCGGTGTCAACACATGCCCCCTGTTTTTCCGGTAAAGCTTGTGTACCAAAATTACTTTATACCATATTTGTTCTAAGGACGATACTTGGAACGACATATCGGCCATGTTTATATAACCAAAAATAACATGTAGAATTCATCCACCAAAGCATATATAACCGAAATAAACAGATGAAATAACATGTCAAATATTTCGGCTCCTTTGCATCAGCAACAAAGATGTAACTAATTAAATGCATGGCGATTCGGTAATACCCCAACATGATGTATGAAATCATATTGCATCAAGGATAGAAATAAGCCCATGGAGGGTACCCAATCATAACTGGGTATGAATTCCATGGTGAAAGTGTCAATGGCATGGTTGAAGAATCTGAATGATGTGCTATCCGAAGATCATTTTTTGTGAAAGAAAATCTTCGGCTTAATCTTTTATGAGATGATTTTCCTTTCTTCAACTCGGTTGAACTTGTTATAGTAGGAGCTTGCACATCATCTTTAGTTTGAATTCCCTTCTTTGGAACCCATGCCATGTTCATCTTCTCAAGCTCTTGTACACTAAGATTTTGCATATTTTTCTTTTGAAAATACATTAAACTGAGTTGGCATCCCGGCTGTGACCTTGCTTTATGTATTGGCAGTATTTTGCTGACTTTGGGCACTTTCGGCTGGGCTTGTTCAGACTCGACGATTGGGTCTTTGAAGGTTACTTGCTTCACTTCCTTGCCCTTTGTAGCCAACGTCAACTCAGCTGGCTTTTTGTTATTCGGAGTTGAGTCTAAAACAACATCCTTGCGTCCATCTCTTTTCACTTGTAGACTTGTTTGACCACCTCCTTCCTCTTCCATGAGCTCCAACCGATTCCTTTTGGGTGAAACGGCTTCAGTTATGTGCTTGTTCATGAAATGTTGATCTCCTTGGAGCTGCACAATCTTGATAAGATGATTTAGAGTAAGATGGATAATGTGCCCCCGAATTATACCTGACCCATGATGGATATTGATTCGGATAAGCATAGCGAGGTTTCCATGTCATTGGTATTGGCGTCTCACAATACTGATATAAATATGACGCATTAAAATTTTCATCTCGCCAATACCAGCCTTCAGATTTGCGCCTTAGGGGTGACTTTGATACTTTCGCTAGAGCTGACTTGGAAGCAATCTTCTCCTCACTCATCTTCTGATATTTCTCCAATAATTGAGTAAAGGTAACTTTCGGCTTCCTCTTGTGCTCACCACCGCCTTTGTTCTTTTTTCTACGCCCTTGTTGGTTGGTATCCCCCTTTTCCGAGTTAACTGTAACTCTGTGGGTGTCTTTGCTTCCAAGTTGGCTGCAACTCGGTGCATGTTTCCTCCGAGTTGTTTGTAACTCGGTAGGTATTTTCGGATTTCCTATTTGCCCCCCGAGTATCTCGGTCTGAGTTGTAGATTTGATGGGACATTTGTCTTCAAGATTGCCTGCTTGGATCTCTTCATGTGACGAATTAGCCCCATTATCTTCAGCTTGTGCCTCTGTCTCCGACTTGGAGCAACTCTGTTCCTTTATTTCTGAGTTATGAGTAACTCGGCCTGGTAAACTGCAACTGGTCTCCGAGTTGCTAACTCTTTTCTGAACTGGGCCAGACATTGATGCTATATGTCGGAACCTTGGTGTATGTTCCTCGTTGATGAAGTTCTCTTCTGTCGGATCAATGTATGTGGCATGTGTAATGCATGACTCGGCTTCATTAGTCGATTCGGTGGTAACAGCCGAGTCACTCTTGTCCTGGTTGACTTGCAGAGCTTCGTTTTTGTTTTTCTAGCTCGGAAAACTCATCATGATTGTCATTGTGAGGAATAGATGAGTCATCCGAGTAATGGTGTGTTTGTTTCCGAGTCAAAGATAACTCTTCATGTTCTTGTTTCCGAGCTGGAGTTACTCGGTTCTCTGTTGTTTCAGAGTTGGAACAACTCGGCGTGGTTGTCTCTGAGTTAGAGCAGCTCTGCGCTTCTATCTCCGAGTTGGAACAAGTCGGTATTTTAATTTCTAGTCCAGAGCAACTCTGCGCCATTGTCTCCGAATTGGAGCGACTTGGTACTGTTGTCTCCGAGTTAGAGCAACTCGGTGCCTTTGACTTTTTTATGAAGCAACCTTGTACTTTTGTTTCCGAGTTGTAACAACTCGGTATTGTTGTTTCCGAGTTGGAGCAACTCGGTGGTGCAGCTGCCCTTTTGATGACGATGTTCTTTTTCTTTTGTTGCTCATCTATTTCTTTTTGCCCTATTGTGGCAGCTTCACGGGGCTTCTCTACAAACTCTTGGTAGAAAATTTTCTTGATGTTAGTGATAAAATCTTTCTCCAGATTATCCCACCAATCCTTTGTTCCTGCGATAGGATGCCCTTCCTTGCTTTTTGTTTCTTTCGGCATTGACATGTTGCCGAAACTTTGCATTTGTATAGGGGATATACCATTGGCTGCAGGTGCTGAAAAGTTAGTAGCATAAGGTGCAGCATATGACGATGGAGGGTGGTCCAAATAGCTAGTAGGAACGTGGTCAACTTCTGTATCCATCGACATGTTTGGAGGTGAAGCCACATATGGAAAATAATGTGCCGATGGATATGGAGACGAAACACTTGATTGCATGCCATTGAAATCCCTAAGATCGGGTGTCTCATATTGATTGAACGAATTCACCTTGTTGTCCATCGGCTTTTGCACATAGTAAGAACAAGGGTTAACCGATGCATGAGAATTCAAATCTACATGTTGCAAGTTACTAGAAAAAGTTGAATTATATGGATTATCATGCATCGGCCTTTGCCCATAGTAAGAACTAGGGTTATCCGAAGCATGCAAATCATGTTGTGCCGACTCTTGCATATAGTAAGAATTAGGGTTAGCCGATATAGCACACATATCACTAGATCTAGCAACATTGACATAAGAGAAATCGGAATCTACGTAAGAGAATTGAGGGTTCATGATACCATTGTAGATTGCAGCCTCTTGATGCGCTCCGAAGTGTAGGTTTTCTTGCTTGTTCGAGTTAGATGTAACTCGGGCTCTTCCTTGATCTTCTTATCGACGATTAGATCAAAAGCATTCAACATTCTTCGTCCCCAGCGGAGTAGCCAATTTGTGTTGACGAAGAAATTGTTCAACGCGCAACACAATATTGCACCGCACAATATGATAGATAACGGAGTCGCCACTTCGTTTTTCGTTACGAAGAACGGATGATTTACGAGCAAATCAACAAAGGTTTCTTCAATTTCGAAGAAGAGAGACGGATGCTTTACGAGCAAAGCAACAAAGGGTTCCTCGATTTCGGGGAGGAGAGCCGACCGCTTTTCATCACAAAACGGCAAAGATGAACCAAACCCTAGGGTTGCTAAGGCTCGGCCATGGGTAACGAAAAGTAAAAGATACGAGTAAAGTAGATGTGTTTAGATGAATATCGATTGTGTGTTGTGTTAATCGGCTGTCACCTCATCTATATATGAGGAGGCTGGACTTTCCGTACAAGAAAAGGACTCCAAATCCCGTCCAAATATTTCCATACAGAACCGAACTCGGATTACATGTGGGCCTGGGACAGCAGTTCGGTTTTGGGCGTTTCGGGGCTGAAAACGACCTCGGATGAAAAAAGTCAAAACATCAAAATTGTAGCCCTCAAAATTTCCAAGGATTTTCATGTTTAAAGTTTTTGATTCGGGGACATATTGAGGGTCGAAATCCTCACGCTTTCCATCAGACATCAATTGTATAGGCATCTGGCTCCGGGCGTCAGCTTTTTGTCTTTGACAGGTATACATTGTAATGGCTCTAACTTTTGCATAAGAACTCGGATTGAGATGATCCAAAAACTAAAATCGACCGGTTCGACGATACCAAGCCACCCCATGTAGAACATTTTTGCATTTGATGATGTCTTGAAGGCCTAATTGGCATAATATTGCTTCACATGCTAGGATCTTACTACGTCAAACAGAGTTTCAGCCTTCGAGATAGAATCGGATAGCGACGGCTCGAACTACAAAGATGTCCACCTCGACAATACCCAAAATTTTCATGTAGGACACTTCTCTATTTGATGCCATCGTATATAGGTTTATTGTCATGCCAAAAACCGGTGTCAACAGCATGATTGTCATCATCAAGCTCAAGTGAATTATGCGCAAGGCAAAGGTTTGACCTTGATAGATTTCTAGTTTACCGGTCTCATGGTATTAGTTAGGAGACCGGGTTATAGGCTAGGACGCATCATTTGTGGAGATCTCAAACCTTTGCATCCTTGGCATCATCTTTATTGGTTCTTTTCTGGATATTCTCTTTGTGAGTTTTGGAGCTTGTGGTCTTCTTCATGACAAGCTCTTTTTCATCGAAAACGGATTTCATATGCATCTTCTCTTGTGTTTTTCGATGTGGGAGATGTGCCGGTTCTTCTCGGTTAGAGGTTTCACGCCTCTAATTGTTTGGAATTTCTCCCTAGCCTCTTATGAATATCGTGATTAGGCAGCTCTGTTCGTTAGCTTTCTATCAAGATGGAGTTTGCCTCAATCGGAGTTGATTTGCAGAAGTTATGGATGTTTTGGTGTTCCTGTTTTGGCTTGGTCGGTTGTACCAGTTATGTGCATAAATGCACATAACGGTCAGATATGTGTGGGAACACATTTTTCCTATGCCTAAGCCACCCACCATATTGCCTGGAAGAAGAGTATTTTTTATGCATGAATCTTACCAAGTGAGTGTCATTGGGGTCAGACTGCTGCTACCCCCGTGTACACGGTCCTGGAGGCCGTGCACACGGGGTTGCGAGTGGATTGACCCTCATATGGAATTCCCCGCGGGAAGGCCCGTCCACACGGGGTCCCTAGGATATGCACACATGGTTACATGGGATATTACTGTGGACCCCGTGCACACGGCCTTTAGACAGTGCACACAAGGTCCAACGGGCAGATTTCACCTACCTCGACCCAAGTGTTATAAATACCCCCTTCTTCTTCCTTTGTTCCAACGGTTCTTGAGCAAGTTTCCCCCCACCATTATTGACCTCTTGGAGCTTGCTTTCTCTTTATTCCTCCTATGATTATTGCATCTTTTTGAGGGAAAAGAGAGAGGAGATCTAGATCTACATTCTCCACCAAGTCAACTATCCTCTAAGTGAGGGGAACCTTGTGGATCTAGATCTTGGAGTTCTTGGTGTTCTCCTTGTTCTTCCTCTCATATTCCTTCATAGATTTTGTTGCTTTGGTGGGATTTGAGAGTGAGGGACTTGAGAACTTCGTGTGTTCTTGCCATCGCATTTTGTGCATCAGTTTGAGTTCTCTCTGGGGATTCGTTGTAGTGGAAGTTTAGCATTGAAAAGATTGTTACTCTTGAGTGCTTTGGCACTCTAGAGCTTGTTCCTCTTGGGTGCTTTGGCCCCTAGAGGTTGGTGTTGTTGCGGAGCTCAATCATTGTGGTGTAAAGCTTCGAGACGCTACGGGAGCCTCCAATTAGGTTGTGGAGATTGCCCCGGGCATTTGTACAGGTACGGTGACCGCCCCAAGGGTTGCCAATTGTACGGGTACGGTAACTGCCCCCAAGGGTTGCCAATTGTACGGGTTTGGTGACCCCCCTCAAGTGTCCCATAGTGGAATCACGACTTCTGCATTTGTGAGAGTGTGAGGAGAATAGGGTGGTCCTAGGTGGCCTTCGCGTGAACATTGTGCTCCATATCCTCTCCAAACGGAGACGTACTTCTCGCAAGAAAAAGAACTTCGATAATACATCTTTGTCTCCATCGGCTCCACTTACGGTTACTCCTACCCTTACTTTGAGCAAGCTTATTACCTTGTTTATCTTGTGCTTGCTTTAATTGTTATTGCATTGCTTGTCCCATAGGTTGCTCTCCTAGTTGCTTATCTAGTCAACCTATTTACTTGTGCACTCACTTTGTTAGTGTTCTTGTTATATATAGTGATATCACATAGTTGTTTATATTGCTTAGTTTAAGTTGTTAGTGCACATATTTGAGCCTAGATTATTTAGGTTTCTTGCTTGGCAAATGAAGCGCTAGTTTTATTCCGCATTTGTTCAAGCCTAAACCGTAATTATATTCAGCGCCTATTCACCCCCCCTCTAGGCTACATCCATGTCCTTTCAATTATGCATCCAGAAGCTGACACATGTCGATCGCGGAGGGATTAAAGGAAAATCTCGAAACGCACCTGATGTCTACGCACGCTTATATTCTTCCAGACTATGTTGGGCCTCCAAGCGCAGAGGTTTGTAGGACACCAGCAATTTCCCTCAAGTGGATGACCTAAGGTTTATCGAACTCAGGGAAGTAGAGGTTGAAGATGGTCTCTCTCAAGCAACCCTGCAATTAAGATACAAGAAGTCTCTTGTGTCCCCAACACACCTAATACAACTAGGAGTTGTATAGGTGCACTAGTTCGGCGAAGAGATGGTAAAATATGGGTGATAGGTGTGGCAAAGCAAGGTAATATAAATCTGTAATAAAAAGTGCAGCAAGCAAACATGTGACAAAAGTGAGCACAAACGGTATAACAATGGTGGAAACAAGGCCTAGGCTTCATACTTTCACTAGTGGCAACTCCCAACAACATTAACATAGTCTAATCACATGATATTTCCCATAAAACATGCAATGGAGACGTACTCGGAGGTCATTCCTTTGTGGTCAAGAGAGGACGAGAATTATGTAGGGCTACAAAATCACACCTCAGAGTTCGTAGTTCTCAATCTATGGATTTCCTAATGTCACCGCGGCCATCCAAAGAGAGTACCACAATCACCACAACATATCTCAAGGATAATCAAAGACAAGCACCAAGAGACTCTCAATCTTCAATCAACACACAAAAGAGGAAATCACTCATGAAAATATTCTTCTAACCCATGTCCAATAGACCGTTGTCACCATGGTCTCGGGGATTATACTAGATAAGATCAAGTGAGTACATCAATCCAATACATAGAAGAAGGGGAAACATCATGGGATCAACCTAGATTAACATAGCCTATGATCACCACGAAGATCACATCATGGGAGAGAGAATTGACCACATAGCTACTGGTAGAAACCTCAGCCCCGAGGAGGGACTACTCCCGCATCATGGAGGGAGGAAGCAACGTCGATGGAGATGAATCCGGGGGCACTTCCCCGTCCCGGCAGGGTGCCGACACAGGAATTCTGGTCCCTCGAAGCTTGTCGGCGATGGCGGCGGAGATCGTAATTGCTTCTGGAGAAAAGGAGTATGGAATCAGGGTTTTTGCGACGCGGGTAAAAATAAGGGCCAAGGGGGGGCCACCAGGAGAGGTCCTAGTTTCCCACGCACCCTCCCAGCGCGGCCCCACCCTAGGTCGCGTCGGGTGGTCGCCTCGGTGACGTGTGGCCCCCCTCCGGCTCACCTTTGGTGATTCTGGAAGGTTCCTTCGCGCTGATTTTTTATATATTTTCCCGGAATTTATTGGGCACTTTAAGTAATGGGAAAACCTGAAATAAAAAAAACAACATAAAACAGAAACTTGCACTTGGGTGCACTGAGTTAATAGGTTAGTCCAAATATGATCAAAAGTGTAGAAAAGTGTATCTAAAACATAGCAATATCACACAAAACATGCATGGAGCAAGCAGAAATTATGGATACGTTTGAGACGTATCAACACTAGAACGTGACAATTGGCGCACTCAGAGTGCGCACGGATGACCTCGGCAAGTTATACCCCTTAACTAGTGATTGGGCATACTTATTTATCAACCTTGTTTTAGAACACGGTACAATGCAGACGCTCACATACACGAGCACACACTCACCCCTATGAACGGACACACACACAATCTACCCCTATGAGCATCTTCACAATATTGAGCCGGCACATCATCTTGAAATTAACAAAGTCGCCACCTCGTCTTCGACGGGAACGTCTCCTCCTACTGAAAGCACATCGCCGGAAGTCCTGGAATAAATCCAAGTAAATGCGAGCATAGGTTGATTCACTATTTATCAACCTTTGATATGTGATTTCACGTGTGGCATGGACTTCCGCTCCATCTTTTTAGTCGAATCGGGAAATGATTTCTAACTACATGTAGATAACGCTCTTTTTGCTTCCTTATCATGTGTCGTCGACTGGAACAAATCCACGATCTATATAAATTATTTCTCTTAATTACAATTTGCCACCGCCTCCTCCTTGGAGCATAAGGTGACTCCTTTTCCGAAGCGATGCACTTTTCCAGAGCTTCTCATCGACCTACACACAGGACAAGCTACGGTAAGGGAAACTCCAAAGGAACGACCCAAATGGACGACGTTTTTGTCCGCCTTTCATCGCTTTGGGTCGCCGAACGGATCGATGTCCGCACAGCGTCTTCCCTTCCCAGGTTGCTTCACCCAACGGTGTGGAAGGACACATTTGTTTAGGGACGATCACCATGTCACAGTTCATGCCAACTTGATTTCATGGAATGCCAACCCAATGCAGCCCAGTTCAAAGCAGTCCAGCGGTCACGACACCCCCCAGGCCACACAGTCCTCGCCAAAAGTGACCGGGGCACGCTCATGGCACACAGTTGTAGGGAGGGACTGTTGGGAATGTGCCCTAGAGGCAAATAAAATATGTTTTATCGAGCATATTCCATTAGTTCATAATACGTTTGATACTATGCTATAACTGTATTAAGCTGAAAAATTAATACAGGTGGGGTATACAAACAACCAGGTCCCTAGTAAACCCTAGTATACTAGTCCATTGGGCGATTAATGATCAAGGTTTCCTGATCATGAGACAATGGCGCCTGTTGACAATGGAGTCGTATCATTGGATAATGATATGATGGACATACACCCACCAGAAGTGTTGCGATGTGATCAAGTCACATAGTTCGACATTGCGATAACTATAACGTAGTGACCAGATCCTTTGACCGTAATGATCATACGTAATTGTCATCTATGAGGAGACTTTGATTTGTATCCCACCGCCTGACTGAAATATGCTGGCCATAACGGTGCACTTTGGGTATTCCGAAATAGATGGTTGATGAGTATGCAAGTAGATCAAAGCGGGATTTGTCCATCCGTGTGACGGATAGGTACTCTGGGCCCACTCGGTGATGTTACATCATAAAGTTTGCAAACGTGTGACTAGGTCACGGAGTTGTAATATCACAGGAACGAGTAAACTTGTTTGTTGAGAACGAGGACGAACTAGGTATAGTGGATACCAATGATCAAACCTCGGACAAGCAAAGTACAATAGGACAAAGGGAACAGGCACACGGTTAACGGATCCAACAGCGATTGAAGTTCATTCGATGGAAGCGCAGGGGCTATCAAGGATTGTAACCATGTCCAATTGATTAGTCATTGATCAATGAGAGTTGTCTCGATCATGTCTGCTGTTTCCCGGATCGTAGGGTGTTACACTTAAGGGTACTCGACGCAGTAAGGATTGATTCGGGATCACCGGAGAGATTGGAGAGAACACCAGAATTGTTCCGATGAAGGCCGGAAGTTGTTCCGGGTATTTTGAAAGGTTCAAAATATATTTAATAATGTTTAATATATGTTTTATTATTTAATTATCTGAATTAAATATTAAAATGTATTTAAATATAATTAAAAATGAATTAAAAGGCATATGGGCCTCATAGGGCCCATTAGGGGGAGAGGGAGTCCTCCCCCATGGGCCATGGCGCCATGAGGGGGCCCACCCCCCTTAATAGGTGCGCCACCCCCCCCTTGGGATTAGTCCCACCCCGGAAGTGGAGGGGGGGTGGAACCCCTCCTTGGCCTATATAAGGAGGGGTAGAGGTGCCCTTTTATTCATCATATTTTGAGATAAGTTCTCATCTCTCTCTCCCTCCTTTCTCCTTCCTCGAGTGGACTCCCCTTGTTTGGAGTCTACACTTGGTTGGGGATTTCTCCACTATACGCACGCCGTCGTGCTGCTGGAATCGGGATCCGAATCCATCTTATTTCCGCTGCTCTACTGGTTCGGAGCCCGGAGGGACGTCAGGTATACTGTATGTGTATAATCCCGCGAGGCACTACACTTGTGGTGCTACTTCATCGTCGTTGTCGTATCGCGAGGTCTTCATCAGCAACGTTCCGACGGGGACGTAATCCCGTCATCGGTCTACAAGGACCGGGTGGCCTTCAGGAGTCATCGTGGATCTGCGCGGCATCGGGGATTGCCTGTACGACTACACCAACCACGTTCATGCGGAAACGTTTCCCGCTTAACGGACTACATACTGGTATGTGATCTATTTCTGTCCGTTACTTGCATCAGCATAGCATAGGTCTTGGGTATGGGTCTTGTAGGTCATGAAAAATTTGTGTTTTCTGCCCCGAACTCCAACAGTGGTATCATGAGCAAGGCTATGCGTAGATGTATTGTACGGATAGAACACATCTAGTATGTGGGCATCAATTCTCCAATTGTTACCCTCTCACGTGTACTCATTTAGCGTTGCGGCAATGTTTGATGAAGCGGCCCCCGACCGACCTTACGCGTTTACGCGAGACTGGTTCCAGCTTGACATATGGCTTGTACCATATAAAGTGGCTGGGGGGTGTCTATCTCTCTGCATTAGCGATGCAAAGATGTTTGCAACGGAGGGCCCCGACAGGGGTGTAATAGAGACAATTGCAGGATTGGTGTTGTGGCTTGTTTTCGCAGGATAGAAAGCGGTTCTTTTCTCGAAACCCCTAGTAGCCACGTAAAACTTGCAAAAGATAAAGTAGAAAGACGTTTTCAACTTTAATTTGCATGTCGGGGGGGGGGATCATAGCATGTATGATTTATACTATTGCATCCTGTTTTGCTAATATGTTAGATATACGACGGTAGCATAATAGGATGATCCCTCACTAATCCAACAAAGTGTCCTTTCTTAGTGAAGCACCATCTGGAAAGTTCTTCATTATGGAGGCATCACGTGTCACACGGGTGTCAAACATTTTTACGTTCACAAGAGATGGGTGGAGCAAGCCTAGCATGGCCAGAAACATGGCCTTGCATACGCGGCATATACTCACTAAGGTTATTGTGGCGAGCCTGGCATGTGCAGACATGGCCTCGGGACACAAGAGACCGAAAGGTCGAGCATGAGTCACATGGATGATGTGATTGGCATGATGGCCTACCTTGAACAACATACTGATGGTCGTGTCACACGGGGGAGGTATGTTCTTCAAGGATCGTGTAATCACTTAGAACAAACTATGAGGGATGTTTGTGTGAGTGGGAGTTCCAGAATTGTTTTTTAAACATGAACTCCATATTATGAACTTAATCTTCATGTCTTAGCAAATATCATTGTAGATAACGTCATACCAATGTTTAGAACTATGAATCTTTTAGTATGATAGAACTTAAGGTAAATGGGTCTTACTTCATTGATGTGTACCAACACCATTAGAGACATACTCATTAGTAATGACTTGCTAAACATAATACGAAGAACTGCTAGGAGATACACCTGACAACTCCGTAATCAAGGAAGATGATGATGAGTATCGCACTCACCGTCACTTAGGAATGACTGTCCAATACACCATAATTCATTCTATGGAATCTGAATTGTGAATGCATGTTAACCAACACGTATGACGTGCTAGGTGAACTTGAAAGAACTTGGTCACAAATCAGAGTAATGGAATATGAGTATATGCACGGGGTTCCTTTCAACTATGGTGGAAGGAACAACCTGCTGAGAAAGTCACTTGGAAAATGTATAAGATACATGGAACACCTTGTGTATAACTTGGACTACTGAATGACTGGTTACTTTGCGATAACTGGGGAGTTGCATCCGCTTCCTCCCAGTTACAAAGACCATGTCTGGACTATGTCATGAAGGAGAATCGTTCACCTGTCATGAGGTCATGGTCAAAGTTGAGAACTTTAAGAGTAGAACCAATGCAGGAATAGTCATTGACGAAGAAAGTATATTTGATATACAAGTTATAAATGTCTTTCCCCACGAAACACTAATTGCGGTTGATTAAGTATTTGATGCTTGAACTTACTCCTTGAAAGTGTCTTGGAAGGGATGAGGTGACAATGTGTGCTGACGGCAATCAAGATAGTTGATGGTCGACAACACTCTCCCTCTACATCTATCAATTGATTAATATATGAATAAATTTTATGATCGTTTGAATGAGGACTTTATTAGTGTGTCTTGCATCTCGCGAAGACAATTGTTCATATTAGTGAGAAACAAGTCAGTTGTTCTCCTTTCATGAATGATATCTCTTATGGTCACATTACGATTATGAATGAGTTATTCTTATATTGATGATAGTTGTTTGATCATTTATAAGAAATATTGTAATGCCAAGAAATATCCAGGCTTGATAATGACACTAAGTTTAAGTCATGAATGGTATGATGATGTATTAAGATACTTGATCTCTTGACACATACAAACCATGCCTTTTAGGTGAGATGACTAAAACCTCGCATTCTGGTAAACGGAATGTGTACTGATTGTTGAGTACCATACATTGTGATGTATCGTATGTCAGCATGTGGTGAATTTCATTATTTCGTGAACTTCGTATGTGGACTTAGATGAATACTAGATGATACCCCGCGCGTTGCTGCGGGAAATTTTAACAAATACTTGATGTTTTAAAATATGAGAAATTTTATAAAACTTAGTATAATTTAATTAATAAATATTTTTTTAAAGAAATATTGTTTAGTGTAAAAATTTAAGAAATTTTGATTAAAAACTAAAAATGCGTGTGATTTTTGTTTTATTGATTTATTACCTTTAGAATATGACGGTGGAATGATATGAGATGAAAACAACGTTGAGTGGAGACATCACCCTTAGCTAAACCTAAAACAATGATACCACGTATGTGCATTCATAGAAAAATTGTCGCATAGAAAAATAAAATGTGAGCTAACTCATAATTTGGTTTTCTATAAAAATAAATTGCTTCTAAATAGTAAGGCTTAGTGCATAGATAAGTTAATAATTATTTACATAGGTTGCATGTGCATGTAGATTTAATGAAGGATGTGCATGAAGAGTTAGTGGGCTAACTCATAATTTGATTTTCTATAAAAATAAGTTGCTTCTAAATAGCGAGGCTTAGTGCATAGATAAGTTAATAATTATTTACATAGGTTGCATGTGCATGTAGATTTAATGAAGGATGTGCATGAAGAGTTAGTGGGAAAATGTGGGCCTACTTGATGATGTGGATAACTTGCATGTCAAGATAATTAGGTTAGTGGGGATGAACTATTTAGGTATTATAGATTTGTATTCACTAATGAAACATGAGTCTGAAATAATTTGATATGATCAAAAGGGATTTCAGAGTAAAGATGGATATTAAATTAACAAGAAAGACAAGTCTCTACGATTTGATCAAAGTGACAAATGTTTTGAGTTAGTCTTGGGCATAAAGACTTATGTGAAAGTTGTTCCACAAATTGCAATGTCTTGAGACACTTCAGTATGATTGACATGCCTGAACATTGTGATCATATTCTATCGAAAAGTGTATGGTCTAAGTTATCTCTTACCAAGTTACGTTATTATTGTTTAGAGTTATTAATTTAATATGCAAACACTCACTTCAGCATAGGGAACCATCTGAGTTCGTGGAAACCAACACTATATATGTCATGGTGTGTTGTGGTTTCTAGGAAGCTTGATTTATGTAAGATAGATTATCTTTGTAGTGTATCCTTAGACAACTATGGATGCATCTTCCACAACTAGAACCAAAAGGAGCAAAACTTGTATTTCTATGTTTGGTGTTTGTCAAGAATTGTTCTTGATAAATGTGGTAATGGAAGAAAAGTGAAAGTTCAACCAAGGTAATTGACCTTGCCTCCAAATGACAGAGTAGTGCAACGGAATATGTTCTGGAAGCAAAGCTCTAGAATAAGAGGAGAAACTAATGATAATGATCATGATCTTCTGATGGGAGCTTTTACTGAGAAAGGTAGGATTCAACAATATATATTTGCCCCTGGTGCAAAATGATATTCATGATTCACTTGTCATGTTAATGGAACAAGACATTCCTATGAACTACAAAGAAGCGATGGTGGACCTATGTACGAGATATGACTACGAGTCATGAAATCCTATGTTGAGTTACATTTAAGATTGCTTGAATCTTATCAAGTAAGGAGGTTACTTGATATTCACAATAACTTCAGAGTTATGAGGAATAAATGTGAACATCAAAGGGACGTCAAGATTGGTTTGTCACAAAGATTGTTTCTGACAAATTCAATGGGTTGACTACAATGTGTAGCAATGCTTGAGTCAAAGGGATATTCACTACGATTGATCCAGGATTGTTATCAATACCGTGACTTCCTCAAATCCTGTATTTGAAGAAGTGTTGTAATTGGTACAACAAGAAGGTTTTGGAAAAACATATGGATACTAGTGTCTCGTAAACTGAATTCTAATTTTGATGGATGATCAAAGGATTTTGGACTTAACCAAAATATCGAAGAAACATGCATTTGCATGAAACTGAGTGGGAGCTGAATAGTTTCCTGAAACTTAATATGTAGACGACATATTTTGAGTAGGAGCTATGGGAGTATTATCCTAGACTTATATGTAAATGACATATTTGAGTAGGAGCCATGTGGTTAGTATCCTGAACTTAATATGTGTCTGACATATCTAAGTGGGAGCCATATGGATGTTATCCTTGTCTTATATGTGGACGACATATTTGAGTGGGAGCAATATGAGTGTTATCCTATAAACTTAATATGTGCATGACATATTTGAGTGGGAGCATGATAACATTCTCATATATGGATAACATATTATTAATGGTGCAGTTGGTGTTAATGATTATTTGAATCTTTCATAAATGAAGATGAATAAGTATTAAGCATTGAAGATCTATTAAGATAGATATGTGTTTAATAACATTGAGTCGTAATACTTTCCTGGATAAGATTCTAAAGGAGTTCAGAATGGGACAAGTCAAGAAGTGGTCCTTACTTGTATATCCAAGAGAAGTGTTGAGTTAATCTCAGTACAAGAACAATGGTTAATGGTTAATGAAAGAAATGGATGTGTTGGATCCTCTATGCCTTTGTCATAGGTTCTCTCATATAAAACCAGAGTTATGTACTCGACGTAATATGACCCAAGTTCTTAGTAGTAAGAACATGTTGTGATATGATTTATGAGTAAATCATTGAACAAAGAGTTAAGTTTATCCTTCAGTGTCTGAAGAGAACTGAGGATACATCTCAAATTTGTAAAGGATAGTGGACTTGACCATAAATGTTATGTTGGTTCAAGTTTTGACACTAGCCTAGAAAATTGAGATATCATACTAATGAATGCCTAAGTTGAAAGAAACATGGTTAGACATCAAAGTTGCATACAATGCACTAAGGATTCAATCTACATTGATGTGGCTGCTTTAGAAGTAGCAGGAGTTATATTATGGCTTAAGAAGTTCGACTTCTGATTGAGTGAGTTTCAAGTGTGCATGACTATGGGAAAGTCCGCGTGACCCACCGGATGTCATTGCTATGACACAGCAAAAGAAGTCTCACTTCACCGCCAAATATATATACCTCGTCATTATAGTGGATAATGAAGGAATGTCAAATTAGGTGACATTATGATTTGAAAAAGGACATACGGTTCTGAATGGTACCCAGACCGTTCATACAACCTCTTCCACGGGCAAGCATGATCAATAAGGAGTTATGATCCAGAGAAAATGCAACTAGATTATTTGTACTCTAGTGCAAGTGGGAGACTGTTGGGAATGTGCCCTAGAGGCAAATAAAATATGTTTTATCGAGCATATTCCATTAGTTCATAATACGTTTGATACTATGTTATAACTGTATTAAGCGGAAACATTAATACAGGTGTGGTATACAAACAACCAGGTCCCTAGTAAACCCTAGTATACTAGTCCATTGGGCGATTGATGATCAAGGTTTCCTGATCATGAGAAAATGGCGTCTGTTGACAATGGAGTCGTATCATTGGATAATGATATGATGGACATACACCCACCAGAAGTGTTGCGATGTGATCAAGTCACATAGTTCGACATTGCGATAACTATAACGTAGTGACCAGATCCTTTGACCGTAATGATCATACGTAATTGTCATCTATGAGGATACTTTGATTTGTATCCCACCACCTGACTGAAATATGCTGGCCATAACGGTGCACTTTGGGTATTCCGAAATAGATGGTTGATGAGTATGCAAATAGATCAAAGAGGGATTTGTCCATCCGTGTGACGGATAGGTACTCTGGGCCCACTCGGTGATGTTACATCATAAAGTTTGCAAACGTGTGACTAGGTCACGGAGTTGTAATATCACGGGAACGAGTAAACTTGTTTGTTGAGAACGAGGACGAACTAGGTATAGTGGATACCAATGATCAAACCTCGGACAAGCAAAGTACCATAGGACAAAGGGAACAGGCACACGGTTAACGGATCCAACAGCGATTGAAGTTCATTCGATGGAAGCGCAGGGGCTATCAAGGATTGTAACCAGGTCCAATTGGTTAGTCATTGATCAATGAGAGTTGTATCGATCATGTCTGATGTTTCCCGGACCGTAGGGTGTTACACTTAAGGGTACTCGACGCAGTAAGGATTGATTCGGGATCACCGGAGAGATTGGAGAGAACACCGGAATTGTTCCGATGAAGGTCGGAAGTTGTTCCGGGTATTTTGAAAGGTTCAAAATATATTTAATAATGTTTAATATATGTTTCATTATTTAATTATCTGAATTAAATATTAAAATGTATTTAAATATAATTAAAAATGAATTAAAAGGCATATGGGCCTCATAGGGCCCATTAGGGGGAGAGGGAGCCCTGCCCCATGGGCCATGGCGCCATGAGGGGGCCCACCCCCCTTAATAGGTGCGCCACACCCCCCCCCCCCTTGGGATTAGTCCCACCCCGGAAGTGGAGGGGGGGTGGCACCCCTCCTTGGCCTATATAAGGAGGGGTAGAGGTGCCCTTTTATTCATCATATTTTGAGATAAGTTCTCATCTCTCTCTCCCTCCTTTCTCCTTCCTCGAGTGGACTTCCCTTGTTTGGAGTCTACACTTGGTTGGGGATTTCTCCACTATACACACGCCGTCGTGCTGCTAGAATCGGGATCCGAATCCATCTTCTTTCCGCTGCTCTACTGGTTCGGAGCCCGGAGGGACGTCGGGTATACTGTATGTGTATAATCCCGCGAGGCACTACACTTGTGGTGCTACTTCATCGTCGTGGTCGTATCGCGAGGTCTTCATCAGCAACGTTCCGACGGGGACGTAATCCCGTCATCGGTCTACAAGGACCGGGTGGCCTTCAGGAGTCATCGTGGATCTGCGCGGCATCGGGGATTGCCTGTACGACTACACCAACCACGTTCATGCGGAAACGTTTCCCGCTTAACGGACTACATACTGGTATGTGATCTATTTCAGTCCGTTACTTGCATCAGCATAGCATAGGTCTTGGGTATGGGTCTCATAGGTCATGAAAATTTTGTGTTTTCTTCCCCGAACTCCAACAGGGATGCACCCCAGACTGCGATAGGACATCAAAAAAGTGGTCGGAACACACCCCGGGTCACACAGTTCACGGCAAAATGAAGGTCGGCACGCGTCCAGGCCGCATAGTTTGTGCCAAAAAGAGGCCCTCGGCCTTGTAGAACATTACTCGTTGAGAAACTCCATCTTCCTCCTCTCAAAACACTTCTTCGTCTTTGGCATCAAAGCGCTCGTGCCCACCGTCATGATCTCCATATCCATCGTCTTCTTTTCGTTGTCGACCTCACTTTTCTTTGTCGCAGCCTCCGACGCCTTTGCGGATGCCTCTGTGGCTCGAGCTTGAGCATTGAGCTCTTCGATGTCAAGCTTTTTATTGGTCAACTCAAAGAACATCTCTTTGGACTCTTCATTTCTTCCCTCTCTTCCCTCTTGGTTGAGATGACCTCCTTTTGTGTAATCAAACCCTTCAAGGTATCTTGTATGGCAAGTGTTGATGCATCATCTCTTACTTCCTTCTTTGATTTTTTGTACCCCTTGGACTCTCACTTATGTCCACCTCATCTTTGGTCCCTTGTTTCTGTTGTGATGCAACGTAATATTGCCATTTATTTCATCCTTGAGTTTGTCCCAACAATGGGACAAGGTGAAGGGCTTGTCATCATTGGTGCTTTAAAAGTTTGCAAATCAAGGCATACCTACATGAATCATCGAACATAAGTATGAAAATGGACATAACAATGAACATAAAAGAATGAACATTGTGCAAGAAATGTATTGTCTTCCATGGAGGCTCCACTCGAAGGGCGTTGTTTGACTGGAGCAATTGCGCCACAAAATTTGTTGCATTTCTTTTGAATTGTTCGCCATCTCTTCAACAAATAAGTGGCGCTTCGGTCACTTTCAAAGCTCTTGGCATATTTGTGATGCTCATGAAACCAAGCATGCACCCTTTAGTAGAAGATTGTGCCGCTTTGCTTGTCGGGACCCGGAATATGCGTATGTAATTCCAGTCACGATGCAATCACATGGAGAGCCGAGAGCCGTACCCACTTATCTAATCAGACAAGGCCAAGCACAGAACACTCTCGGAAAGCATCGAACATGAGGGGCATCCCATCCAGGCCGGATGATCAACTGAGATGGGTCCTCATCGTCCGCTCATAGTCTAAATACTTATGGGTGGTGAATCCCATACTCATAGACAAGTCGCCTCAACCATGTTATCGATTGAATCCTAACTCTTACATAGACTTATTCCAGCCCGATCACTTAGTCGGGGTCTAGGGCGGGCTCGATCATACAACAAAGTGTGCACGTGACAAAGTCACGAGCAATCGCATCGCGATGCCCCAAGCTGCGCACATCTAAGGGCCACTTGGTGTACAAAAGACCGCCAGCTAGATCACAACTAAGTTCTCGAAAACCCATACTAAGACATGCATGTTATAATCATACACGCAGCACACATGTCTAGTATGAACAGAAGGTATCATCACATAACTCTACAAAGTACTTCTTTATTGACTTACACATAGAGTACACAAAGATCACATGTCTGTGATCAACATTACATCATACAACGGAAGCAAATTAGGTCTGAGTACAGACAAGTTTATAAAATGGCTTAGAGAAGCCTTGTAAACATACATGCCCTTCCACGAGGGACCAGACTACTGTCTGGAACTATACTAGCTTAGTCAACGTCGAGCTTCAGGAAGGTGTCTCCATCGGGGGGCTGCGATCTCATCTAAAATATAGAATAAGCAAACATGAGTACAAAGTCGTACTCAGCAAGACTTACATCAGAACTATACTACTCATTCTCAAGTTTCAAGGTAAAGGGAGGTGGGGTTTTCAACATGCAGAAGTGCCAGCTTTGACTTGGCTAGTCATGTACTACGAATACCAAACTTGAGGTAAGAAGCGTACACGAGTCCACTACATGTATCCAACCAATACACCACTATGGCTACTTCCTCGACTTCCCCATGAGGATCACACCATAGCACTCACGCTTATCTTGCGAGTTTTAGAAGTATCCGTTCAAGTTGTCTAATAATCGAGCACAGCTTTCCAAGTAGTCCCTTACCGCGGACGCGGCTATTCGAATAGTTTATTAACCCTGCAGGGGTGTACTGCTACACAAATGAAACGATCAGTTACCGCCGGGATCTCGTCACCCTTCAAGCGGGTGTCGGCGAGGATAATTTCCACAACTTTTACCTCACATCCAACTCAAGTACAAAGGAGACGCCTATCTGGGCTGGAATCCACATCGTGAACCCGGCCGGTTTACCGATGTGGTCCCAGAAGATGTGTGCAGGTTACCAAGCCGGTCTGAATAGCCGTTCTTCCACTTCGCAGACCGTGCCACAAACCTACCAGAACTCTGAACTATTGCGACTCATTGAACTGAGAAAGGGTGAGTTAGTAGGTTGAGCGGGGGTCCATGTGCCTAACATGTGGTAGTACTCTTCGTCTTGGATCACCACACAAGAACTCGGGCTTAGGGCGGTGTTCAACGAGACAACCCACTGTGTACTCCTACACAGCCTCTCATCGTTCACCTTGTATTAGGGTAGATTCACCAACACAGTTTCACCTTCTTCAACATGATTGCTACCATCCCGACTCACAGAAGAGTAACCTCATTGTAACTCTAAGCATGCAATAAGCAGTAACAGTTGCAAGGGCCACATGATATCAATCAACTCCTACATTTTCTAGGATTGTGGTTTGCTTACTACTGTGACAAAATGATAGGTCATGCAAAGGAATGGGTTCAACTATGCGGTAGAAACGCATCATGGTAATCATCATATACAATGCATAAGCGAGACTGAGAGGGAAGTGGGATTTTATCGACATGATCAATGGGGGTTTGCTTGCCTTGCTGACGAGGTTCAGTCACGGGGTCTTCAACGAAGGGGGTGATCTCGGGTTCCGGCTCCACTTCTATCCGAGCAAACAATACAAACAAAGTGATCAACATAAGGTACAATGCACAAGCACATGATCATTTGTATAAGGTGATGTTCATGGTACTGATGTGTTGAGCATTCCATTTAAAAGGAGTATATTGCATTTGAAATGCAAATTCAAACTCCATTTGATTTATTGATGAATTTCAAATGCATTTTAATCCATGAATGTTCATTTGAAAAGGTTGATCATGAAGTGATGTTGTAAAGGTGAGGTAAAGCCTCTGATGTGTGGATGAAATCATTTAAAAGAAGTGTTTTGCAAAGTCATTTGCAAATTTACTCCAAATTTGAATTCAAATTAAAGCCATATGGACATATTCCACTGTTCACCTAATTTAAATTGGTCAAACATGAAAACAAAGTCCATATTCACATTCCTTGCATTTTTTCTGATAATTTTAGACATATTATTTGTCCAATTTGGAGTTAAAATGAATTAATTATGAATTTCCAAAGATTTGGCTATTTTCTGGATTTTTTGGAATTAATTTAATTGATTTAACTGGTTTACTGCGTCATGCTTGCGCAAGGATGACGTCAGGGGGGGCTGACCTGTGGGGTCCAGTGGTCAGTGTCACAGGGTTTAATCCCTCTGTTTATTTTAAACAGAGGGGGGGTTAAGGCCTGGGGGCCCACCTGTCATTGACCTGGGGTCAACTAACAGGGGGGGTTAGCCCCTAATTAAGCGGCCTCGCCGGCGGTTAGCCGCCGGTGCCACTGGGCACGGCGGAGGCTCGCCGGAACAGTGCTTCCCGGCCACCTTTTGGCACGCGGAAGGCACCGGGGTGCTCCCCGTGCTCGTCCGCTTCACCCTGCAGGCACAGGGAAGCCTAGGGGGCATCGGAGCGTCGCCCGTGTCGAGGGAGGCGGCCGCCGGAGCCACGGCAGTGGCGACGTTGGCGCTGCAGCCCACGGATTTGAGTGCGGCGGGGTGGTTTAGCCTCCTAGAGCGTGTAGGAGTGCGATGGACACCGCGTCTGCGACAGAGGGGCACGGGAGCAAGCACAACATCGACCATGGCGGCGAGCTCGCTCGGCTTCCATGGCGGAACCAGATAGGGGTCAAACGGGGAGGCAACAAGTTGGGGGAAACGGGTTGCTGCTCACCCTGAGTGCAACGACGAGGTCGGGGAGGGCAGAGGAGCGCCGGTGGCGATGGAATCGACGATGGCGCGCGGCTGCTCTGACGAGATGGCGACGACGATTGCGGCGGCTACAGTGGAGCCCGATTACTTCTGCACGGCGACGAAGACGAGCACGGCGCGCGTCCTGGACATCTTGTGGCAGCTCGATGAGGTCGGTGGCCACGCGGGTGCGGCGGCGCTCTCCGGCGCAAGCTTCGGCGATGACGAAAACCGGGGAGGAAGATTACGAGAAAGAACAGGGAGAGCGGGAAGTGGTCCACGACGTCTCAGGACGTGTCCAGGCGCCGAGACGTGGACGCGGGGAAGCAGGAGGTGGCGAGGAGCTCGTCGGCGGCGCGGTGGCATGCTGCATGCATTCCACCGAGCAGCTTCGGGGCGTGGGGAGGTAGACGACAAGAGGGGAGGTGGGCCTGGTCTGCTGCTGGGCCGCGGGGGTTAAGTTGGGCTGCTTCCAGGTAAGTCCCTCTCCTTTTTATTTCTTCTGTTTTTCTTTTCTGCAATTTGTTTTACCTTGCTAAAAAAATAGCAAAGTATTTTTATAAATGCTCCAAATTTTTATATGGCCTCAAAATATATTAGGCTAGCCACTTATAAAATTTGAACATTTTTAAAATTCAAATAATTTGAACTTTAATTCAAGTAGGGGTTTAAATTTAAATCCAAGCTCATGTTTGAATATTTGAAAAATCCATGAGCATGGGTTTGAATCCAAATCACTTTATATGAAATCACACTCATTTATGTGAGTTTTCAAAAATGCAAAAGGAATTTTTGGAGCAACTTTATTTCTGGCCATTTGAATTAATTCATCTGGGGGGTGTTCTCTCTCCCATTTTGATTTCTTTTGAAATTTTTAACATGATGCAAAGTTACTTGCTATTCTAGCACATACCTAACTTGGGGTTGTGACAACTCGCCCCCACTCAAAAGAATCTCGTCCCGAGATTCAGAAGTCTGCGGGAGGAAGGAGGGGTACTCGGCACGGAGACGGTCTTCTCTTTCCCACGTGGCTTCTTTCTCGGAGTGGTGTGACTATTGCACTTTCAGAAACCTGATCTTCTGACGACGAGTGACACGCTCTGCTGAATCAAGAATACGAACGGGGTATTCTCGATAAGAAAGGTCATCTTGGAGATCAAGCGTTTCATGGTCGACTTCGCGGATGGGGTCCTTTAAGCAACGCCTGAGTTGTGACACATGGAATACATCATGTACTCGAGAAAGGTGCGGGGGTAGTTCAAGTTGGTAGGCAACTTCTCCACGTTTAGCAAGAATGCGGAAAGGTCCGATGTAACGCGGGGCCAACTTGCCTTAGATACCGAATCGTTGGGTTCCCTTCAGAGGAGTAACCCGAAGGTAAGCCTTCTCATCCAGATTGTATCTTTCTTGCCTATGATGACGATCATAGTAGCTTTTCTGACGAGACTGGGCTGCTTTCAATTGATCACGAACAATGCGAACTTTCTCTTCTGCTTTCATGATCATATCCGGTCCAAAGAATTGTCTTTCACCGGTTTCTGACCAGTTTAGGGGTGTTTGACATCGTCGTCCATATAGGAGTTCAAAAGGAGCCGTGTTCAGACTAGATTGGAAACTATTGTTATAAGCAAATTCGGCGAATGGCAGAGACTTCTCCCAATTCTTTCCGAATGAGATAACACAAGCTCTGAGCATGTCTTCAAGAATTTGGTTAACCCTTTCGACTTGACCGCTAGACTGAGGATGGAAAGCTGTACTAAAGGAGAGATGAGTTCCCATAGCATTCTGAAAGCTTCCCCAAAATCTAGAGGTGAAAAGGCTACCACGATCAGAATTGATTTCCAAAGGAACACCATGAAGAGACACAATTCTAGAGACATACAAGTCCGCTAACTGACTAGCAGTTATAGACTCGTGAACTGGAAGGAAGTGAGCAACTTTTGAAAGTCAGTCAATGACAGCGAAGATGGCATCATTTCCTTTCTGGGTTTTTGGAAAGCCGGTGATGAAGTCCATACCGACTTTTTCCCATTTCCACTCGGGAATAGGCAAAGGTAGAAGAGTACAGCAGGTCTTTGGTGTTCGGCCTTAATGCGACGACAAACATCACATTCAGTAATGAACTTAGCAATTTCTCTCTTCATCCTAGTCCACCAAAATCTCTGGCGTAGGTCTCGGTACATCTTTGTGCCACCAGGATGAATCGAAAGGGGAGTATCATGAGCTTCCTTAAGAATTAGCCTCCTAATATTGTGTTTTCGTGGTACAACCAATCGTGTGCCAAAGAAAACGACACCTTGATCATTTATGGAGAAACATTTAGCAACTCCGCTAGCAATGTTCTTCTTGATCTCTCGAATACCACTATCACGTTTCTGGGCGGCTATGATTTTATTCTCAAGGGTTGGTTTCGCCACCAAGGTAGAAAGATAGCCATGAGGATCAATCTCAAGATTGAGCTTGCGAAATTCCTCATGAATAAGTGGTTGACACTGTTGTAACATGAGGTTGTTACAATACGACTTATGACTTAGTGCATCAGCCATGACATTGGATTTGCCTGGGGTGTAAGAAATTCCTAATTCATAATCTTTTATCAACTCTATCCAGCGTCTTTGCCTGAGATTAAGATCTGGCTGGGTGAATATGTATTTGAGGCTTTGGTGATCGGAATATATCTCACAACGATTACCAAGGAGGTAATGTCGCCAAGTTTTCAGGGCATGAACTACGGCAGCGAGTTCAAGATCATGGGTAGGATAGTTCTCTTCATGTGGACGCAATTGGCGTGAAGCATAAGCTACCACATGTCTATCTTTCATAAGTATGCATCCTAACCCTTGCCGTGAAGCATCACGATAGATCTCGAAATCCCTTTTGGTGTCTGGAGGCGCAAGTACGGGTGCAGAAGTCAATCTTCTTTTTAGCTCTTGAAAGATTTCCTCGCACTTGGGGGTCCATTGGAATTTCTTATCTTTCTTGAGGAGTTCAGTTAGAGGCTTTGCAACTTTGGAGAAGTTCTCAACGAAGCGGCGGCAATAGCTTTCTAGGCCAAGAAAACTCATAACTTGCTTAACCGATTCATGTGGAGTCTAGTCAAGGACGGCATGAACTCTCTCGGGATTGACAGCAATGCCTTTTGCAGAAATCACGTGGCCTAAGTAGGTCACTTCTGGTAGCCAAAATTCGCACTTAGAGAACTTGGCATAAAGGCGATGCTCTCGAAGTTTCATCAATACCAACCTAAGATGTTCTGCGTGCTCTTCTTCATTCTTCGAGTAGATAAGAATGTCATCAAGATAAACTACAACAAATTTATCTAGGTACTCCATGAAGATCGAATTCATCAAGCGCGAGAATGTGGCGGGGGAATTGGTTAAAACGAAGGACATGACGGTGTACTCGTAAAGACCATAACGAGTAGTGAAAGCCGTCTTGGGAATGTCCTCGTTCCTGATTTTGATTTGATGATAGCCTAATCTCAAATCCATCTTGGAGAAGACAGAGGATCCAACAAGTTTATCATAAAGATCATTGATCCTGGGAAATGGGTATTTGTTCTTTATCGTCGCTAGATTTAGCGAGCGATAGTCTACGCACATCCTTTCTGTTCCATCTTTCTTCGTTACAAACAGAACGGGGCAACCCCATGGCGATGAGCTAGGGCGGATGAAGCCTTTTGCCAACGAAGCATCAAGTTGGGTTTTTAGCTCAGCTAACTGATGTGGGGTCATTCTATATGGGCATCTGGAAATTGGGGTTGTGCCTGGTATAAGATCCACTATGAATTCTACACATCTGTCGGGTGGCATGCCCGGCAGCTCTTCAGGAAAGACATCCGGGAAGTCACGAACCACCGGAATATCTTCAAGGTCAGGAAGGGGAAGCACATTCAAAGTATGCATCTGGATTCTAGAGCTGGGTGATGTGTAGTCAATGGTCTGGCCTGAAGGATGGGTAAGTTTAACTGACTTGGCTTTACAATCAAGGAAAGCATTCTGCCTCGATGACCAATCCATTCCTAGGATGACATCAATGTCTGAAGACTTGAGGGCTATAAGAGAAGCAAGGAATACTAAACCCTCAATTGCAATTTGATTGCCATGGCTTACTCTATTAGTTTGCCATTTGGAACCAGGAGTTTGAATGATCATTGGAGAAAACATTTCTTCAAAAGGAAACTCATGACGAAGTGCATAACTCTCCGACATGAATGAATGAGAAGCTCCTGGATCTAAAAGAACAGAGGCGGGAACATGATTGACTGGGAGTGTACCAAGGATGACGTCAGAAGTAGCAGTGGTTTCCTCAACCGAGATTTGGTTCACACAACCAGTACTAGTGGATGAAGGCTTTGCTTGCAAGGGTTTGGAGGTGGATTTCCTTGAAGGCTTGCATCGAGAATGACGTGGTGTCATCAAAACCTGAGGGCACTGACGGAGGTAATGGCCTGGCAGACCACACTTGAAACACACCCTGCCTGAATTGCTGGGGACAGGATTACTTGATTGCACACCATCATCCCTGGGAGGAACAATGTGTTGAGGTGGATGGCATATATGGGATGGTGGCCTCTAAAGAAGGTTTTGAGGTATGGCACTAGTGGGAATCAAAATTCAGCGTTTCTGAGGGGCTGAACTTGAAGAAGGAGCAAGCTCAAGAGCATGCTTGCGAGACTCTTCGAACACTTCATTGCCATGCTCAGCTCTAAAGGATATGTTGACTAAATCCTCAAAGGTGCAACTTCAAGGAGGTTGATATCATGACGAAGGATGGGGCTAAGTCCCTTACGGAACCTTGCCTGGTTTCTGGCATCGGTGGTGATCTCATCTTGGGCATATCGAGCAAGACGGTTGAACTCTCTCACATACTCATGAATGGACATCTCTCCTTGAGTCAGATTGTAGAACTCTTCCTTCTTGCGCTCCATTAAATCATCTAGAAGGTGGTACCCTCGAAAGGCATCACAGAACTCCTGCCAAGTCACTAGGTGACCATCAGGCTGCATCGCAACATAGTTCTCCCACCA
This sequence comes from Bromus sterilis, assembly GCA_950022295.1. Classification (NCBI taxonomy): domain Eukaryota; kingdom Viridiplantae; phylum Streptophyta; class Magnoliopsida; order Poales; family Poaceae; genus Bromus; species Bromus sterilis. Next base: position 75,244,786 of record OX465600.1, on the reverse strand, counting down.
TTCAGCAGCATCACCTTCCAGAAAGTATGCCGCGAATATAACTCGATCATTGGGAGCAACATGTGTCGTGCCAAGCTTACGCTCGATGGAACGGAGACAATCGTCAGCTTCAAGGGGCTCAGAGGAACATCAGAATACCGGTGGTTTGAGGAGGATGAAGTCCTAAATGCTAACAACCACATTGCGCTGACGAGCGGTATTCTGCTCAATGAGATCCAGAAGGCGTGTTTGATCACGTCGATTCCGCTCAGCTTCCATCATGATTTCCGCCGCAGAAGGCGGTGGTGGAGGTTCATCATCATTTCGATTCCGAACACGGTCTCGATTCCGACGAACAGCACTACGAGTTCCACCTAACATCCTGTGTGATAAAAATCAACAATCAGAACAGGTTTTACGATGGAATCAAAGATAAGAGGACATGACTTAGGCGGAAAAGATTGTAATGCAAAGGCAAAGATTGCCAGAAACACAGAATAAATCGGGCAGCATAACGGCTACACCGGGATGGAAAACAAGACAACCTCGAGGAGATTGGACAGAACTTCCTCAAGGAACTCAAAACACAGAGACTCTGGACGACCACAACAATCCTACGGCTAAAAGGAGGCAATCAACGAGATGTTGTAGTAAGACATAGATGAGCCTAGTCCTATCATCCCGTAGAACAGATAAGGGTGACCCAGAACTCAGATCGATGAGGGTAAGGAGAAAAAGAAGCCTTACGTTGTTCCCTTTATACCCAAATAACTATATAACTATAGAATGCTAGACTCGACTTCGACCAAGGGTTTGAATAATCCTACAGACAGTCATGCTCTGATACCAAGTCTGTCGGGACCCGGAATATGCGTATGTAATTCCAGTCACGATGCAATCACATGGAGAGCCGAGAGCCGTACCCACTTGTCTAATCAGACAAGGCCAAGCACAAAACACTCTCGGAAAGCATCGAACGTGAGGGGCATCCCATCCAGGCCGGATGATCAACTGAGATGGGTCCTCATCATCCGCTCACAAGTCTAAATGCTTATGGGTGGTGAATCCCATACTCATAGACAAGTCGCCTCAACCATGTTATCGATTGAATCCTAACTCTTACATAGACTTACTACAGCCCGATCACTTAGTCGGGGTCTAGGGCGGGATCGATCATACAACAAAGTGTGCACGTGATAGATTCATGAGCAATCGCATCGCGATGCCCCAAGCTGCGCACATCTAAGGGCCACTTGGTGTATAAAAGACCGCCAGCCAGATCACAACTAAGGTCTCGAAAACCCATACTAAGACATGCATGTTATAATCATACACGCAACACACATGTCTAGTATGAACAGCAGGTATCATCACATAACTCTACAAAGTACTTCTTTATTGACTTACACATAGAGTACACAAAGATCACATGTCTGTGATCAACATTACATCATACAACGGAAGCAAATTAGGTCTGAGTACAGACAAGTTTATCAAATGGCTTAGAGAAGCCTTGTAAACATACATGCCCTTCCACGAGGGACCAGACTGCTGTCTGGAACTATACTAGCTTAGTCAACGTCGAGCTTCAGGAAGGTGTCTCCATCGGGGGGCTGGGTTCTCATGTAAAATATGGAATAAGAAAACGTGAGTACAAAGTCGTACTCAGCAAGACTTACATCAGAACTATACTACTCATGCTCAAGTTTCAAGGTAAAGGGAGGTGGGGTTTTCAACATGCAGAAGTGCCAGCTTTGACTTGGCTAGTCCTGTACTACAAATACCAGACTTGAGGTAAGAAGCGTACACGAGTCCACTACATGTCTCCAACCAATACACCACTATGGTTACTTCCTCGACTTCCCCACGAGGAGCACACCATAGCACTCACGCTTATCTTGCGAGTTTTAGAAGTATCCGTTCAAGTTGTCTAATAATCGAGCACAGCTTTGCAAGTAGTCCCTTACCGCGGATGCGGCTATTCGAATAGTTTATTAACCCTGCAGGGGTGTACTGCTACACACATGAAACGATCAGTTACCGCCGGGATCTCGTCACCCTTCAAGCGGGTGTCGGCGAGGATAATTTCCACAACTTTTACCTCACATCCAACTCAAGTACAAAGGAGACGCCTATCTGGGCTAGAATCCACATCGTGAACCCGGCCGGTTTACCGATGTGGTCCCAGAAGATGTGTGCAGGGTCCCAAGCCGGTCTGAATAGCCGTTCTTCCACTTCGCAGACCGTGCCACAGACCTACCAGAACTCCGAACTATTGCGACTCATTGAACTGAGAAGGGGTGAGTTAGTAGGTTGAGCGGGGGTCCATGTGCCCAACATGTGGTAGTACTCTTCGTCATGGATCACCACACAAGAACTCGGGCTTAGGGCGGTGTTCAACGAGACAACCCACTGTGTACTCCTACACAGCCTCTCATCGTTCACCTTGTATTAGGGTAGATTCACCAACACAGTTTCACCTTCTTCAACATGATAGCTACCATCCCGACTCACAGAAGAGTAACCTCATTGTAACTCTAAGCATGCAATAAGCAGTATGTTACGCCCCGGCCACACCCACCGGTTCCCGGCGTACGCCTGGCGGGATCTAGACTGTCCCCACAGACCAACACTAGTCTTTCCTGCGCACTTTGTCCTCACTCGTGCGCACCCGGGAACAACTTCCCGGTCGGTCACCCATCCTCAAATCGCTCCAAGCCAAGCACGCTTAACTTTGGAGTTCTTTGGATCTGGGCTCCCGGAAAAGAAGGTGCACCTTGTTGATATGAGTAGTCTATCATTCCTATTAAGCCAGGATGTCACACAGTAACAGTTGAAGGGGCCACATGGTATCAATCAACTCCTACATTTTCTAGGATTGTGGTTTGCTTACTACTATGACAAAATGATAGGTCATGCAAAGGAATGGGTTCAACTATGCGGTAGAAACGCATCATGGTAATCATCCTATACAATGCATAAGCGAGACTGAGAGGGAAGTGGGATTTTATCGACATGATCAATGGGGGTTTGCTTGCCTTGCTGACGAGGTTCAGTCACGGGGTCTTCAACGAAGGGGGTGATCTCGGGTTCCGGCTCCACTTCTATCCGAGCAAACAATACAAACAAAGTGATCAACATAAGGTACAATGCACAAGCACATGATCATTTGTGTAAGGTGATGTTCATGGTACTGATGTGTTGAGCATTCCATTTAAAAGGAGTATATTGCATTTGAAATGCAAATTCAAACTCCATTTGATTTATCGATGAATTTCAAATGCATTTTAATCCATGAATGTTCATTTGAAAAGGTTGATCATGAAGTGATGTTGTAAAGGTGAGGTAAAGCCTCTGATGTGTGGATGCAATCATTTAAAAGAAGTGTGTTGCAAAGTCATTTGCAAATTCACTCCAAATTTGAATTCAAATTAAAGCCATATGGACATATGCCACTGTTCACCCAATTTAAATTGGTCAAACATGAAAACAAAGTCCATATTCACATTCCTTGCATTTTTATGATAATTTTAGACATATTATTTGTCCAATTTGGAGTTAAAATGAATTAATTGTGAATTTCCAAAGATTTGGCTATTTTTTGGATTTTCTGGAATTAATTTAATCGATTTAACTGGTTTACTGCGTCATGCTTGCGCAAGGATGACGTCAGGGGGGGCTGACCTGTGGGGTCCAGTGGTCAGTGTCACAGGGTTTAATCCCTCTGTTTATTTTAAACAGAGGGGGGGGGTGTTAAGGCCTGGGGGCCCCACCTGTCATTGACCTGGGGTCAACTAACAGGGGGGGTTAGCCCCTAATTAAGCGGCCTCGCCGGCGGTTAGCCGCCGGTGCCACTGGGCACGGCGGAGGCTCGCCGGAACAGTGCTTCCCGGCCACCTTTTGGCACGCGGAAGGCACCGGGGTGCTCCCCCTGCTCGCCCGCTTCACCCTGCAGGCACAAGGAAGCCTAGGGGGCACCGGAGCGTCGCCCGTGTCGAGGAAGGCGGCCGCCGGAGCCACGGCAGTGACGACGTTGGCGCTGCAGCCCACGGATTTGAGCGCGGCGGGGTGCGTTAGCTTCCTAGAGCGTGTAGGAGTGCGATGGACACCGCGTCTGCGATAGAGGGGCACGGGAGCAAGCACAACATCGACCATGGCGGCGAGCTCGCTCGGCTTCCATGGCAGAACCAAATAGGGGTCAAACGGGGAGGCAACAAGTTGGGGGAAACGGGCTGCTGCTCACCCTGAGTGCGACGACGAGGTCGGGGAGGGCAGAGGAGCGCCGGTGGCGATGGAATCGGCGATGGAGCGCGGCGGCTCTGACGAGATGGCGACGACGATTGCGGCGGCTACAGTGGAGCCCGATTACTTCTGCACGGCGACGAAGACGAGCACGACACGCGTCATGGACATCTTGTGGCAGCTCGATGAGGTCGGTGGCCACGCGGGTGCGGCGGCGCGCTCCGACGCAAGCTTCGGCGACGACGAAAACCGGGGAGGAAGAGCACGAGAAAGAACATGGAGAGGGGGAAGTGGTCCACGACGTCTCAGGACGTGTCCAGGCGTCGAGACGTGGACGCGGGGAAGCAGGAGGTGGCGAGGAGCTCGTCGGCGGCGCGGTGGCATGCTGCATGCATTCCACCGAGCAGCTTCGGGGCGTGGGGAGGTAGACGACAAGAGGGGAGGTGGGCCTGGGCTGCTGCTGGGCCGCGGGGGTTAAGTTGGGCTGCTTCCAGGTAAGTCCCTCTCCTTTTTATTTCTTCTGTTTTTCTTTTCTGCAATTTGTTTTACCTTGCTAAAAAATAGCAAAGTATTTTTATAAATGCTCCAAATTTTTATATGGCCTCAAAATATATTAGGCTAGCCACTTATAAAATTTGAACATTTTTAAAATTCAAATAATTTGAACTTTAATTCAAATAGGGGTTTAAATTTAAATCCAAGCTCCTGTTTGAATATTTGAAAAATCCATGAGCATGGGTTTGAATCCAAATCACTTTATATGTGATCACACTCATTTATGTGAGTTTTCAAAAATGCAAAAGGAATTTTTGGAGCAACTTTATTTCTGGCCATTTGAATTAATTCATCTGGGGGGTGTTCTCTCTCCCATTTTGATTTCTTTTGAAATTTTTAACATGATGCAAAGTTACTTGCTATTCTAGCACATACCTAACTTGGGGTTGTGACATTGCTCGGCTCCCATGATGACATCAATGCTACATGTGATCCAAGCTTTCATAATCAGCAAGTCCTCAACCTCCGTGAATGCTTGGGTCCTTGGCTTACCCTCTTTTGCTTGTGCACTTTTTGAGTGGGCAAATATTCGAGCAATGGCTCGCCGGCAATGTCCGTTGGGGGTTCCATTTGCGGCCCATGTGTGTCTTGGGCATCATCCTCGGCACGAGGAGGGCTTAGATGACAATCATAGTCATTGGCATCATCATCATGGTCATCAGCGGGGCTTTCTTGGCCATCATCCTCAACATGGACGTAGTTGGAACCTCCGACGATCATTGTCTCTATGATAACGGTGGGATAGGAGTAGTAGGCGGTCGCTTCGGGCGTTGGCGACGGCGTGGGAAATTGGTCAAACGGTTGGCGTCCCTCTAGTGGTGCGCCCCCGAACGACGTCATGTCGCCCCTTTGTTGCATGTCCGGGGACATGACATCCATGGGGAAAGTGTTCAGGTCGATGGGTCGCTCCTTGGACATGGATGGCGTAGAGATGGTGACCTCCGGCGAGCCATCGCAGCGAGAGCCAGGGAAACGCAGCATCGGTGGGTCGCTGTCGGGCTTCTCATAGATGGAACGCGATGAAGCCGGCCTCGGTGGCTTCTGATAATGCGAGGCCGCCGAGGCGCCGAGCTGACGACACCGGTCGCCGTGGCCTCCGCAAGGACAACGCCCAATCCTGGCGTTGAAGACATCATGACGAGGGCGTTGATGACGTCCATGGGGGCAGGAACAACGTCGACGATGGGTGGACCGGCGGCGGCCTCCTTGGCGTCTTGCTTCTTCTACGCAGCGAGGTCCCTTGCCCTGGTGATCTTCCTCCAACCGCTCCGCTTCAAACTCTCGTCCTCCAGGGCTGCCAGCTCTTCCGGGGTGCACTCCTTTTTCAGCTTGCCGGCGCCAGTCGCGACGGAACGGAGACGAGGCTCATCTGGGGCGGCGGCGGCAGGCTGCACGTCGGCCATGGCGAGAGTGTGGGAGGGAAATTGAGAATTGGAGGGACGGGAGGAATGTGACATAGACAGGCGGGGCAGCCGAAGAAGTGGACGACATCACGCACGTTCGTTGCGTATCCGCGCATACCTAAATCGGGCGCAGATGATCGGAATTGAATCGCGGCAGATCAAAAAACGGACACTGGTTCGTTTGCGGCATCTCGTTGGACCGTGATTTTGGTCTGCGCCTATCCAGACGAGCGCTGGTGGAAAAAAAAGGACAAATATGTCGCGTCTTTGAAGATGCCCTAAGAACTTGGAGCGTCGTACTGTTGCTTTTGAACGTCAACGATGAAGACAACGAAGATCTTTGTGAAGCATCATTGTGTTCGATCTAGGATTATCATATTTGTGAGCTACAACAGAATTGCTCCATCAATAAAGACGATCGGCAATGGCCCCCCTGAGCTCAATGAACATGTTATCTTGTGCTACTCCATGTCTCCATCCAGTTCAGCAGGAGTACGTCTTCATAAAAAATTGACAAAAATTCATCAAAAGGACGTGACTATACGGCAGCGCCGCATAATAATCTTAGCGTGCAGCGGTTGTTAACCCGACTATACGTCATCCTACAGTGTACTTCTGCCTAGGAAGTGAGGCATGCAAGACAGCGAGTCACTTCATTCGATTTACTACTGTCAAGGATGTCAAGGAGCATACGAAGCAAATTGTACTAGTTACTGGTTCTGCTTTGTCATGCAAAATTGCTACTTTTTTAGTTTGAATTTTATTTAAAGTTTTATCTTTCAAACTGTTAATTAAATTGATGATCTATTTTCATCATTAGCTTTCTCACAATGAGATCTTTGAAACTAGATTCCATATCAATATGTTTTAACAAAAAAAAATTAATCAATGCTTGCCACATTATAGTTAACTGTGACCTAATGTGGCTTGTGGCAACACTTCATGGTAAAAAATGACAATTAGGATGCACCTGGCAACTAACGGTGACGGAAAAGTTTCATCGAAACATATCAATATGAGATTTTGTTTCAAATCGCTCATGAAGACAAACCCAACGATGAAGACATAATGCAAATTGGATTAATGGTTTGTAACATAATTGGATTATTTGTTGTGCTTGCCACAAAAATTTACACCTAATTGCGAGCATTATTTGTTGTATTTGCCACAAAAATTTACGCCTAATTGCGAGAATTATTTGTTGTGCTTGCCACAAAAATTTACACCTAATTACGAGAATTATTTGTTGTGCTTGACACAAAAATCTACACCTAATTGCAATAATTATATTTTGTGCTTACCACAAAAATTTACACCTAATTGCAATAATAATTTTCTGTGCTTGTCACAAAAATTTACACCTAATTACAAAATTTATTTCTTGTGTGTGCCACAAAAATTTACACCTAATTGCAAAAATTATTTCTTGAACTTGCCTAGTTGAAGCTTGATGTGTCATTTATAACTGTTTTCCTATACCCGCACAAAAATCTAGCTTAGCAGCCTGCCGCACGGAAACTCCCCTGTGCTCACGCTGCGGAGTAGCATTTCCCTTCAACGTTTAGGTAGCTGAGTAAACCGCCAAAAGATGATATTTTGGTGTCACAATTTAACAGATTTGTTCTGTTTTCTGTTTTAATGGAGTTTAATATTGCATGCACTGTTTATTTTAGAAACCAAAACATACGACTTACAAATACACAAACAAAATGCTTAATAGGCTGCATCCAGATTCTTGGACTAAATAAAAATAAATCTTACAACAACGTACAACAATATTGCCTCCAAGTCTCTACAAAGACAACAAGTTGGTTGCATTTTGGTAGAAAAAGGGATTCGTTTTTCTAAGGTTCTTTCCATAATTCTGATAACCTTTTTCAGTTGAAAACAAAAGGCTTGACTGAAATGGTATCAGATTGTAACTAAAACAATATACATGCTCGAGTATTGCAATCTACATATATGCACAAAAGATCTGTCCAATGAGACCATAACATAATTGGCGCCATTTTGATAAGTTGAATTGAACCAGGTCCCAGGTGTAGTATACATGATCTACTGCCATAACAGCCTATTTTTCGGGCGTATGAGGAGCCTGAGGTGCTGATGAGTATGCACTGCCAGGGACAGTAATCAGCAAAAAATCATCGTCTTCTGTCCCTTCACTTGCCTACAATGAAAAAAATTTGGAAACTAACAGTAAAAAAAAATGCCAACATCAAGAGTTTTATCAGTAAAATAGAACTGTGTATGTTACAAGAATAGAACTGTACAAATATCGAACTAGAAAAGGTCATTTACTGATGAACCACTTGGGTGTCATGCTCTTAGAAATGGAATGTTTGAAATCACAGAAGTAAATATAGGAGAAAATCACTTCTTATTAACGTGCAATACAGAAAAGACAGATGATTATCCAGAGAGCTTAAATCTTGCAAAAAAAAAGGCTAGAAGATACTTGAAGTCCAGAGGAACTACTAACATCATCCTTCTGCTGATTAAGAGCATTTCTCAGAAGCTCTTTGGCCTTCCTTCTTTGTTCCTTTTGTTCCTTTTGCTGAGCTTTGGTGACCTCAGCATGACAAGCCACACAAAGCGTCCTCATATTCTCAAGTGTACATTCCCCTACCAGAAACCAAATGAATTAGGACATGCACTGATGAGCCAAGAACATAGAAACTGTACATGTACTGTACCTCCTCCTTTGTACACAGCTACTATATGATCTGCATGCCAAGCATTTCCTTCTGTTGGCTCTTGGACAAGCTTTTCTAGACTGTGGTTCAGTACGGCATTAAGAAAACAATCCACATGAAACCAGCAAAGCTGTTCAGACAGACTACTCTGCTAACTGCTAGATATGCAAAAGAGAAGCAAGTAAAAGCTACAAAGGTTGGAAATGCATAGTATCAGAGTGCAGCACTTACAGTTTCTTTCTACATGCAATATTTGGAGCAACATTCCTGATGTGTGCTTCTCTCTTTCGCTTGCCGAGGGGTTTAATATATTTGACGAGCTTGCAGCAATCAAGCTTGCACTGGGAACATATACCATGTTCTATTTGAAACAGTGCCTGTAAAGTACAAGCAGAAGCTCCATTAGATACAGTTCACAATTATTTTTGTAAAAATGGAAAATTAGCCTTATTTACACATCAGACCAAATTCCAATTTTGTTTGTATTAGCACAATGCATGTGCGTTGCTACAAAACCATAAAAGACAAGGACTTAGACCTTTGGCTTAGGAGATGGTCAAAAGATGTTGGTGTCTTGCCATTGTTGCACGGTTCACGATTGAAAAGAGAGCGAAAATACAACGAAAGATCGTCCTTTAGTTGGGAAGAGAAACTAAAAGCAAGATCATGATTATTTGTTACTTGTGTTTTTCACAAGAGTGGTGTTTTCACATTAAATTAGAAGTGTATTGTTTATCTGTGCTAGGTCTGATATGTGAGCAAAAGTGCATTTGTTTATTTATGTCTCTTGGGAGGTTTGCTAGTCCCATGTGAGTAGAAGTACATGTGTTGATTCGTGTTATTGGTCCCATATGTGAACTCACCACCAACTCCACTTCCATGACAAAACACCATTTTCTGTCATGAAACTATGCTCTTCCATGACAGAAAATGACGCGTTATGAAAGTGGTATTCGCCGTGGGTGACCGGTTCAGCCAGGATATCACCGCCACGTGGGAGGCCCCATAACAGGTCGCCGTTAAGCTAACAGGTGCGAGTTCCAGATCCGATACCCATTAACAGTGTGGCCTCCTGCTGATCCACCATGTATCAACATCCTATTGGCCAGGGCATACCACGTGTCAGCTATTCATTGGAACAAGTGCCACATGTACAATGGACCACGTGGACCATTCAGAGAACGACAAGTGTCAGGCCCAACAGAGGCACATTTAGTTACAAAGGCTGGCCTTAGCCACCTTTAGAAGTATATATAGGAAAGATATGTTGATAGCAGAAGGTAAAGTAAGTCATACCTGCCGCAGGGCACTCTGGCTGGTTCTCATTCTGTACAACCGGAAGCAATCAAGACCACAGAATAGATCTTCAAAATATTCAGGTGATTTCGCAAGATTTCGACTGAACATAAACAAAGAGCATTGTTATGACAGAACACGATTGGATCCAGAACAAGTACATCAGTGAGTCATATTACGTGCAAAGTTTTTGACATAATTTGCAGAGAGGCTCATCATCAACCGTCCAGCCTTGAGTGTATTCTCTCTCTTTAGTTGTGCCACGACGTACAACCACCTTTCTCCATTCAGCATTTTCGGGCAAATGATCACTGACAACACTCAATGGAGTAGTACGCCTCTTACTCCCCCCTTTAATCAATCCCTAAGAAAGTTGATCACAAGAGATATAAAAGAAAACACCATCAAACCAAGGAACAAGCCAAGTGTTTATTCTGTGATAAATTTGATCTGCTCTATTTTGGCACAAGATCATGTCTCAGTGTATGTAGCATAAGTATTAACTTAGGTAAGACCCTAAGACTGGATTGCAAATGGAAAATTCAGACTTAATTCTTTTTTTTCGAGAATGTTCAGACTTAATAATTCCTATACAAAGTTACAAACTTTAGCAGATACTAGAATACTTTTCTAGGACATAAGAAGTTTGTGTGACATAGATGTATAGCAGGGGCGGACGCATGTTCAGGTGAGTGGGTGCCCAGGACCCCACTCAAATTTCGTTCCTCCTTTATACGTCCAGTAATAGCCCAGGAAGGCCCCCAGTCGGCCTGACATGATGCCCCCACTCCCTTGCAAAAGCCCAAAAGAAAGCACACGATTGAAGCAATTTTTCAGCATAATAGAAGGCGAGACGACACCGCTTTCAGTCACAACGCCGCTTTGACTCTTCCTCTCCTCTCTGCGTGTTCGCATCTGTAGAATCCGCCAACCGCCGCTTCCAAGTTCCAACCCTGTTCGCCGCTACGCCGCTGGCCGGTGGCCGGCTGCCGGCTTGGCTAATCAAGACAGCAAGTCACTGTCTCACTGATCGATTGGGCGTGTCTTTTCCTCAACTCTGAAACTAGGTTTGTTCTTCTTGAGTTGATCCATTCATGATTTGATTTTTTTCTATTGGATTTCTGTTTTTGTTTCATCTCAAATCAAATGCTAATATGCAATTCCTGCTAGTACACTCTTATTCAGGCATGTACTTTGTTGTACTCAAATCTGATAGGATTAATTGGATGCTTTACCCGTATGTCACTTTCAAGGTTTTCTAGCTTGGACAAAATTAGTGATTTGGCTAAGCTGATGGTGGACACAAGAAAGCATTTATCATATCCTTTGGTATATCGGCTTTTGAAGCTAGCGCTAACTCTCCCTGTTGCCACTGCCACTGTTGAGAGATGTTTTTCAGCTATGAAGATTGTGAAGAATGCTTTGCGTAACAAAATTGGTGATGATTATTTGAGCCATAGCTTAATTTGCTTTGTGGAAAAGGAACTGCTAGACACAATTACAAATGACGTGATTGTTGACCGTTTCCATAAAATGAAAAACGTCGTGGAGAAATGTAATGGTCTATTACCTTGCCCTTTTCATATGTTTACCAGCTCCATTAGTATTTAAATGGCTAATCCTAATAAGTTTTCTCTCTTTGCAGGTAACATGACATTTATGTCAAAGACGAATATTCTATTTTGCAACACCTGAAGTACTTTTGTAAATCGTGCTCTCTTTAGTGATAAACTTGTCGTTGCCGTGCTGCTATTGGATGAACTATCTTTCTGTAAAACTTGGTTGAAGTACCATATGGTTTAATGAAAACTGTTATTTATATATAACATATTGTGAGGTTTTATAACCTTTGTGTATATGTTTATGAGTTTTTCTACAGATGAGTGCCCCCAGTCAGTTTTTATCCTGGGTCCGCCCCTGATGTATAGGCGTAACCTTGTGGACCCCAGGCATTGTTTTGCACAGATTTTGCAATCTTCGCAACTAAAACAAATTCAGTTTGCAAAGAAAAGAGTGTGAAAGTCAAGATGCGCACACCTGTGTACTGTGGTAGGTGCTATTTGTCAGATAGCACAACTCAAGGCTCAATGGAAGCTGCAACGGCTTTCCCAGGAGTTTCCTCTGATCAATTGGTCTTAGTTCTAACCATTCTTTTACAAATGCCTTGAACATATTGCAAAATGCTGGATTACTTAAGAGCTGGCTACTTGCTTTCTTGTCACTACTAGAGCATAAAGGTGATTCTATTTCTTCAGGCAGAAAATTCTGAAGAAGTGGTCTGGGTCTTGAATCATGTTCTGGAACACAAATGTACAAGTGGATTCGACCTGTATGATGGCTAACCTGTGAAAGATAATGACAAATCAGAGGAATTCGAAGAATTAGATGAGAAAAGTAAGCAAATTGATAGGGAAAGAATTTTAGAATCTGGGACAAGCAGTAATAGGCCATGTAAACACAAAGACGAAAAAAGATAGTATAAGCTAGTAGGTGGAAGAATTTTTAACCTCGAAGCGCAGATGCTCCACTTGAATAATTCCTGGAAGACCTAAACTCTCGCGATTTTCAAAGAAGATCCTACGAGTCTGTTATATTTGAGCAGTACAAGATACATTATATTATCCACTAATAAATGATACATTGCACAAAATACAATATAATATAATACAAGCAAGAACTTTTTAATTACCTTCATCGATTTACTTCCTATACTTGAAGAGCCAGAGACAGCTGGTGAAATAGAAAAATTATTGCGAACTGTATCTTCATGTACTGCTGGAGCTGGACTATATTGCATTCCTGAATGAAGGCCTTCATCCTAAGAGGGTAAGGTGCACAAGCAGAATCAGCTGGAAACCAAGCATGGGAATGCTGAATGATACGAGAGTGCAGTGAATAATGGTGAAAAATTAAAAGGGGCATCTTGTTTGAACCTCAATCTGTAGAGGAATAGTCCTAATAGTGAAATCTGAATCAAGCTCCATATCGCTGATGCCAGGAAGACAGTCAACAGACATAGTGCCACTTTCCAAAAGACCTTTTGATTCACCAGAAGAGCATTGTATAAGACTTAAATAACTAAAGTCTCTCTATCAATTAATCAGCTAGAACTAATTATTGATTCAGTTCAAAACAGTTGATTAATCATCTGATACTGAATTTTTTAAATGTTTACCTGCATCATAATTCGGAAGAAACTCAATTTGTGGTCTCTCCTTAGTGTTACTCATTTCCCCAAAGTGGTGAACATGATCAACCTTACAAAGAGGGAAGGAACGATGAATGAATAAAGGCTAATAGAATAACTGAATTGCGTACATTGGTCCTAGAATCTTCCTCAAGATCCTAGTAAACCAACTGATGGCAGCAGTGGTACAATCAACCAGGTTTCATCTGAGTTCTAACACTTTACCAGACTTCGCCATACATGTAAAATATTTTCTCAGTTTGTAAATAATGCTTCCAAGTTATCTCCATAAAATATGGAATTGAAATGGCCACAGGCAGTTGCAAATGTTCCACAAGTGCGCTTCATGCAGTTTTTTCAACGTTTCAAGCAATTCACTCGCCTGTCTGAAACTAAATAGCGCATAGGACACAGCTAGTTGCAAACCCAATCACTTAGGGATTTACCTCAATTTCTCTTATAGCATCTTTCTTCCCATTCACCACAGAGGAGACACGGAACAAACTCTGGTTTAAGCGAAGCCATTGTGGCTCATCTGATGTGTTCTGCAGGAACAAAATAATTTAATGCTCTAATTACTGAAATTACTAAATACACTACAGGAAAAAGGAAAAGGAACTAACCTTTGCGCAGAATATATATATATTGACCGCATTTGTTTGACCCCGCCTATGAGCTCTATCCTCAGCCTATTATGATCATATTAACAATTAAATATAGCAATAAGTAGTAACAACCACATTTGAAACAACAGTAAAAGAGGGTGAGCTGTATATGTGTTCAAGACTGCACATGAAGTGTCAAGTGAACACATATGGGCATAAATTGAGAGACTTTGCAGTAACACTGCATTACACTTGTGAGCATAAATTCAAAACAACAGTAAAAGAGGGTGAACCATACATGTGTTCAAGACTGCACATAAACTGTGAAGTAGACACATATGGGCTTAAATTCATTGACTTTGATGTAAGCCTGTAACACAGGTAGGTTCACATGAACAGCTGGATTGGTTTAACATTGTAAACTTCAAAACTACAAAGATATCACAAAATTCCTCCAGGTAAATTTTGCACTTCCTATCGGTTTAAAGTTTAAACAAAAATTTATGGGCAAGGCTGGAAGAAACTACCTGAAGTAAGTCGGAAGACGACCTTGGGAGCTCCAGGAAAACAACATTCTGAGCAGATGAGAAGTCTAAACCAACACCACCAGCAGTAATTCCTATTATTGCAACCTTCACCTATTTAACAGAGAGTAAAATAACTCAATGATGGATAAGCAGTATGAGAGATAATAAACTTAGCATCATATGGACTAGGTACAAGTGACTTTTTTACTTCGTGATTTTTTTTTCCAAATTCTGTAGAAATTACAGATAGAAGTAAAACTTCACAGTAGTTCCTATCATTGCAACCTTCACCTATTTAGCAGAGAGCAAAATAATTCAATGATGGATAAGCAGTATGCAAATTAACAAACTTAGCATCATACGGACTAGGTACAAGTGACTTTTTTACTTCGTGATTTTTTTTTCCAAATTCTGTAAGAATTACAGATAGAAGTAAAACTTCACAGCCGTAGGTATGGGCATGCTCTATATCCATGCATTTGTTTAAGAACAGACTCTGTCCTGCTTGTGAGATACAAAAATGGCAGATTAGCTGTTTAATTCAGACTGTTGCGGCCATAGTTTTATTGCTGGTATCTAGAAAAATGATTCAGTTTGTTCTTGAAAATTTTCATGGATAGAGACCCGGCACATACCTGTAGCTGACATTCTTTCGTCAAAATTTTAAAACTTGTACAAACAATTTTATGGAAATTTTACCATTCTCACAAAATTACTCAATACTCTATCAGTAGGTGAGTGATGAATTAAAATAAGGGGAAATGAAAACCTCTGGATTCAAACGGAAAGAATCAACAGCTTCTTTCCTTTCTCTATGAAGTGTGTTGCCATCAATGCGAACAAACTTGATCCCCTTCTCAAAGAGAAATACCTAGATAGAGAACACTTGAGTCAAAAGTATAAAAACCTTTTCTTCTAGAAGTCATATAATTAGACACTTGAGTTTAGCAGCAGCAGCCGCACGAAACGTTATGAAGGACTCTACCACTGGTCCTCAGATCCTTACCAAAACATGCTGGATAAGATATTATCATCTCTCTAGCCATATCATCATAAAATAGAAAAGGCAGTGTTGCTTTTGATGTGACTACGTGGGTCCAATAAGCCGTAAGAACAAATGTCATTCAAGTTCTTTCAATTAGGTATTGAATCTTATTGAGATTCTTATTCCTTTTTAATACATAATAATGAGCTATAATTGGTCCAAGCACCACGTAAGTATTCAATTGCATATAAAAAAACATCATAGTTGTAATCGTAAATCTTACCTGCACTCCATCTAGAACCTTTAAGTGGTGGGCAAAAATTAGTGTTTTCTGGCACTTAAACTGGGTGTCCAGATCATCATGTATCAAATGATTTGTGAACCACTCACGAAACCCAGGTATTTTTGCAATGCCAATTTCCTGGGATGAGAAATGCCTTGGAGATTTCTTGCAACTATCATCTGAGGAAATGAAGAAAAAAGATAAGGAAAGTAACACATGGCTTAGAATCACCGTCTGGAAATCTAAAATGACAAAAAACATTTGCTTCATCTCTCAATAACAGTCTTGATACATGTCACAATGTCATAGTAAGAATTATTTACGAGTTGAGGAACAGAATACATCAGATTAAAAAATGGTAGGTTATGGTCGTATAAATAAATGTTTGGAATTTTAAACGTGACAATTCATGTTCAATACATTAGAACAAGTCGAATTAGAAATCTTCCAGTGGAAAGTGATTGGTAGTAAAATAGACATTTGCAATTCCATGATTATATCAACTTTTTGATATACATGGAGTACAAACCATGCTAACACCGAAGCTTATAGTACAAAACTACAAATCAAGAAAAATGCTGGGAATGTTCGTCTTGTCAGTGTTGACCTTTTTTTGTTAGTGTCAGTATAACACTGGTGAAGGGCTCCTGTTGATCTAGATTTGGTAAATACATTTCAGATAGTCAATGACAGCATCATAATCTGCACAGCTGGAGGCCAGGCACGTTTTGTATTGCATACACAAAGCAATGACTAATGCAACAAACATGCTTCAATAAAATTACTGGATAGTTTTAGTATCTACAGCCACTCCTCTTGCTTTAGACCAATAGAACTATCTATTTGACATCACACCAGTTCATGCCAAATTGATAAAGGGTGATTATGCTAGTAAGACTAACATATGTGATTTGACATCTGTGACTATTAGCAGCATAAAAGTTACCTCTTCCCTCTTTTGCTTCTTCGTGATCATTGCTTTTCTCAGAAGGGGCAATTATAGGAGTATCACAGCTACTATATGTGTTATTGTACTCCCCTTGGATAATAGAGGTAGCTGTCCTGCTATCCAATGCCTTCAACTTCAACCTAATAATCTGCCGGCGCTTGGGCGGCAGTTCATTTAACAGATGCTCCTTCAAACGCCTAATCTACAGCACAGAAGCAAACTCCAGTCGTTAGATCTGAAATTGATAAACCATCAAATATCCGCCTAAAACATCATTGCAGTTACAGGGCTTGTGACAGGAAGAAAAATGAACCAATTGGCTTTAGTGTTAGCAAATAGCTAGCAACATACTACCCTCATTCTCCTTTGCTTGACATTTCAGACATCAACATGACCTCCCTCCAATACACACATCGTATCATTAATTTTTCTAATCATATGGTACAATATTTAAGAAATGGGATCGTATAGAAGCACTTTTAAGTGAGAAATCTAGTAATATCATTTTCATGTGACACATCAATATACTTTGTGGTCACAGTTGTTGAAGTTTCATCGCACGCATTCGAAACAATATCTAGAAGATAATGTATGGAGTATTAGACACTGAAGCCGGTTATTATGTCAATGGGATTTGGCTTTATTCTTATTCCGACAGCAACAAAAAATCTTCGTCCCATATGGGCGTTAGAGCGGTGGTGCTCACTTTAGGTCGCTTTACCGCTTTATAAACCATGCTGATTGCCCCAGTGGATAAATAAGGAATACAGAAACAAAAACAGCAATTGGACCAGAAAAGAATTTAAAATCATGGCATGGGTCTCCTTTTTTTCATTCTTTAGAGTTTTCTATTTTCCATGGGGTAACTCTATAATTTTTCTTTCTTCGTAGCAGGATCAGGGATCGCCAATTCATATTTTTTGGACAAGTTTTAAAATTTTAATTAGCCTTGGCTAAACCTGGGAACCTTAATTTCTTAAACATACTTCCGTAGTAAAACATGTGTTCATTGGTAAGAACATCATCGAGCATGCAAAGGGTAGTTTCTACAACATAAATAATTTCATCATGCATAGAGTACAGCATTCCATAACATACTGTGATGCAGACTGTATACGTAATCAAGTGAACAAACTGCATACATATAAAATATGTATAGTACAAAGCAGATCAAAATGCAGTAACAAATATCATTAAGCAAAACTTAGGCCAAATATGCAGTGACCATATAAGTTCATGAACAGTTTGGATATCAGTAACAAGATACATTATCATGGATACAATAATCACAAAAAGCTATAAAAAGAGGCTGAAAGAGGAAGAGCTGACCATGAGAGTCTGACTGAGCAAAACATTTAACTCTGTCAACCGAGCACCCTTTGAAAAGTCCTGGACATGAAACAATGTGAAAAACTTAAATATTAATTGCAAGTGCAAGTCTGCAAGGATTTGAAGCGATATGCAATCTCCTTGACAATAGGACAATACAAGATATAGATACCTGGTAAATTTTACCCTGGGAACTTTGAGCAACATGCAGTGAACAATATGTCTTTGCAAATTCAAATTTATCATGTCCAAGCAAACGGGGACTGAAAACCAAGGGAGGGAGTATTCAGATAAGATTGGTATGACCAACACAATAAGATGTCATTCTGCTTTTCTTACCATAACATATTTATCTGGTGATAGATGTCAAAAGGTCTGTTGTCACCTAGGAAAAAACAGACCATAAGTTACATCTGATAAACAAACATATATGGTAAGTCAAGCCCGGACTAGTAAAATGATTTAACTAGTTTTCTGGAAAGCTGTCAGATATATCGTGCGCAGGGTAAAAAGTACATAAGAAAGCAAAAGACGACGCATGGGCACTTTTAACATCCACAATACAGACATTGAGCTCGGCTTACACAGAGAAAATAGAAGATACACATGTAGCAATAAATGGTAAGGTAAGCGGAATCAATATGCAGTAGAAAACATTATGCAAATCAATATACACCTTTAGAAAGAGAAAATGACATGTTTCCCATAGATCACTGGTCTTAGTTTAATGTTAAGAACAGAAGAGAAAACTGGCAAAGATCTGTTAGTGTTATTTTTAAAATAAAAATAGTGGGAGAAAACGGTAGTTAAAAACTTCCATTATTTCTAATTCTTAATTACAAGAGAAGTGCTTTGAGATTGATTCTAATCCTAAAATTTGAAATTGTCTAATGACATACAGAAAACATTCCATGTACCATAAATCTATTTGCCTGTTTTAGTTTTAAATATCCACAAGAAAAATAGTGCAACAACACAAGGATCCCTGAGAACAATTTAATGGATATATTTAGAAGTTACAACCTTGACAAAGAGGGTGTCCCAGAAAGCAACACAATGCGGTTGATATGAAGAGCTAGTTCCAGTACAGCGTTTGTCTGTCACAAGAGAGTATACGTGATCAGTGGTAAAGCAAGTGGAATGTTGATGCATCAGACTAGTAAGACAATAAATTATACAATAAATAAAATTATTAGAGGAGGCGCCTTAAATTGAAATAAGATGGCTGAAGTAATAAGAAAAAGATTGTTTAACAGAGTTTCAGTGGTTCTACGTTCTTACGGTATTTTAAATTAAGAAAGCACAATGAAATGATCAAAACTGAAGCAGGTTTAAAAGCATTTTTTCATCAAAGAGAGTAACCAAGCATAACAATGTTACGATTGCTAGAATAAAAAAATATGATGTGCCAAATACACAAAGAACTAAATTTCCCTCCTGGATTGGGATTGATACATTCAATTGTTGCCTGATAGTATCACCTGAGTATTTTCTTCTTTCATCTTTGTGCAGCGTATGTTGTGGGATTCATCAATGATCATCAGTGCCCATCTCCTAGTAATCATACTTTTCCGAAGGATGCTTAACATCTTGTATGAAATAACAACGACCTTCGGAAAAAAATCTAAATATTCAAGACTGTCTCGTCGACCAAACACTGAAAAAAGAACGAGAAAAAAATACAGATGTAATTATAACAGTCAAATTTGGTGTCCTCTATACAAAATAAACACTGAAAAAGCTGAAAGCCAAGGCAGTAGAGTAGTATCCAAAACTGAAGAAACAGTTATACAAGGACAAGGAATTGGATTAATATTTTTCACTAACATAAATCTTTACAATATTATATCAAAAAGATGGGGTTGGTGGTGGTGGCGACACACTGCGGTCCGTCCTTACAACGTCAGTGCCCTGAAAAAACTAACGCCAATGGGTAGGCACTTATGATCGTGTTTGTGCCTCCTTCCCCCACCAATGCTCCTCATGTCGGCATGTTTGGCCCCGCCAGTTGATATATCAACCTACTTCGTGCAGCTTATTAACTCGTCTATGGGCCTACGTCGGGAAGCTTATTATCTGTGCATGGGCCCACTCCTTGCATGATGATGGATGGACCTACTTCATATAGTGTCTAACTTATTTACTTCGCTGTTGAACTTATGACTTACAAGTTCATTCTGAGACCTCATCACTTTGTATGATGAAACAATTTGTGTGCAGGTATGTACTTTCAGTGATTTCACAATATTTGCAGTGAATACTCCAGCTGTTGTCAAGGACTCAAGGTTATGTAGTTTCTGAAATAGATAGAGGCAATATTGGTTATTGGTCTTCTGCCTTGGTTCGTGAGTGTTTACGAGAAACAATCCGACACAAGCCTCTCTTTTAGCCCCCCTCTCCATTTCTCTAACCAGGCCGAGCAGTGTCGAGCATATTCTCGAACAATCTTGAATGAGGAAAGCCAAAGGCTGGCTCAGCTCCTTGCCTCCAACCCTGCAGGAGGGAGAGCCGAGGGGCGAGTGGACGCTTTGTATTTTGCAGGCCAGGGGTGCAGAGGAAATATACTGTGAGGAAGGGAACCAGAGGGGTGCACAGTGGTTGCAGAGGGGCAGGAAGATGGAGAAAGACAATGGTGGTTGCCACAACGTGGATGGAAACACATGCATGTTTGCAAAATAGAACAACCTTTTCATCAGTGACTATATGTCCTTTCATAATAATGCTCCATAGCAACGCACATGCACCCTACTCCCTCCGTCCCAAAATAAGTGTCGCAAATTTATCTAGATATTTGATGTATCTAGATGTAAAACTAAGTCTAGATACATCCATATCTAGACAAATCTGCGAGACTTATTTTAGGATGGAGGAAGTACTAGTTACACAAAAATATTACTTGACCAAAAATTGGATACACTAATGATATGCAATAATTGTAGAGAAAGTATCGCCAGGAAACCAGTCACTCAGTGGAAACATGGAAACTCATATGTGGGCCCATTGAATTTGCATTCTAAAGGCTGCCAGTAAAATTAACTCTTGAATAATGAGATTCTGAATCAGTACCAAGATGAATATCTTTTGGAAGAAATGAAGGATCCCAGCGTTCCAACTCCTCCGCCCAAGTATAACGCAGAACAGCTGGGCACACAATTAGTAGAGAGCCCTCATCTTTGAAGCAACAAGCTATTGCAATTGCCTGCATTTGAATAAATGAGAATGTACCGCTTCAACATGGAAAAAGATACGCTCAAAAGCAAATATGATGGTTTATTCATATGATCTAAAAAGCAAGTGTTATAACTGTTCAGTAAAATAGTCATAACATGCAAGCTCCACATCAGTGTGCTCAATATCCATATGTAAATTTACTGAATTTTGCAAGTTGTAAAATATATACTGCTTCAACATGGGAAAAAATACGCTCAAAAGCAAATATGATGGTTTATTCATATGATCTAAAAAGCAAGTGTTATAACTGTTTAGTAAAATAGTCATAACATGCAAGCTCAACATCAGTGTGCTCAATATCCATATGTCAATTTACTGAATTTTGCAAGTTGTAACTGGAAAATGTATTGATGTATTGATGCAAGCTCAATATCAGTGTGATCAATACCCATATGTCAATTTACTGAATTTTGAAAGCTGTAACACCATGGAACAAACAATTCTCTGCATATAAACTATCCGCATGATAGTTATACACACAATACAATATGCTCACCTGGAGAGTCTTGCCAAGCCCCATCTCATCTGCAATAAGGCAGCGCCCTTGCCTACGAAGCCCAAATTTCACACCTTCAAGTTGAAAGGGTAGAAGTGCATCTCGTAATCGATGTGGCAGCTTCATGAGAAGCTCGTCAACTTCTTTATCAGAAGCGCAGTTTGAGCGAGCATTTTGAACAGCACGCCTTGTTTTATAAGGTATATCTTGCACAACAATTCCAGTCAGCTTCTTCAAGCATTTTAATACCAGCTCATAGTCCCCAAGCTTAAACACAGAAGAAACATGCCCGCTTTGACTTTGTGTAGTAGAGAATGGTACAGCCTACCAACAATAAGAGGGAAGAATATGAGTTTAGATTCTAGACCACAAGTTTTATTACAGCAGAGTTTTACATCTTCTATTCTTTTCTTTTTTTTGAAAGTTTTACATCTTCTATTCAATCACTATAAAGGTTACTCTAAATGTGACAATCACCATTTACCCCCCTCGCTCCTATAAAAGCTGCCATTTTCAGACATTTTTGGGGTCTTCAAAATATGGGAGAATATCATATGGAAACCAACATTCGGTAGAAACCGGTGAAAACCACTCGAAAACGATTTTTCAAAAAAATCTGAAAAAATGTGGGATGTTAAGAGGATGATGTTCTACTGCCATGCAAAATTTCAAGTTGAAACGCATTACGAGATGTGAGCTCTGGAAAAAAACAAAATCAGCATTGAATAGTGCCAAACAGTAACATCACTATTCATTGCTGAATTTTGTTTTTCCCATAGCTTGCATCACATAATGTGTTTCAACTTGAAATTTTGCATGACAGTATAACATCATCCTCTTAACAGCCCACATGTTTTCTTACATTTTTTTGAAACATTCAAACGTGGTTTCCATGAAGTTCCCTTTGAATGTTGGTTTCCATATGATATTCTCCCTCAAAATATACAACTTTGATCATTAATTTCTATTGCAATATATTAATAAAATCCAAAAATGCATATTGCGGAAGTACACACATATGATTTTCAAGTATCTAATCCAAAAGGATAACTCTTACAGACAGGGGATACTGTGAACATAATTTGGTGGCGCGATCATTTATTAGATTACTAAACTATGAACGAACCAAATCTTCTGACGAAAATCCATATGAAATATCCATTTAGCAAGAAAATGCTCTAAGACGAGCAACTGACAAAGAACTCAAATTAAAGAATGGCCATTTATCAGACACAAGGAATGGACAAATAGCCACCACATTCTTGGAGCGGTTCAGGCATGTCGGATCAAAGAAGAAAGACCGGTCAAGAAAACACTCGCAAATACCAAAGTTTGCCAATATAGTTTGAAGAAACTCTTAACAGAGTCCAAGAAAGCACGGAAATACTGGCGCGTCATCAAGAAAGAACCAGATCCCGAATCGGAGCCCGAATCGGCAAAAGATGCATGCATTAGGCAAGAATTCAAGAATGCGAGGATCGTACCGAGGCAACGCAGTCCTCGACGGCGCGGAGGCACTCGGCCTCCCCGGGGAAAGCCTTGCCCTCCGCTCGGCCCACGGTCACCTGGAACTCGTCGGGGCTGCACACCTCCAGCACCGCCCGGAACCCGATCGAAGGCGTAGGCGGAGGACAAGGACGCGGAGGCAGAGGATGAGCGATTCTTGGACATTTGGCGAGCCTGGACGAGACTGCATCGATGGTGGTGCCGGCGGCGGCGGCGGAGCGCTTGAGCCTCTCGAGGGCGGCGAGGCGGCTGGCCTCGATGCGGCGGCGCTGCTCCTCCGTGAGCCTCACGGGCTCCGCCGCGATTTCCATGGACCGCGCCTGCACTAGGGTTGTGGAGGCGTGGGGGTTCTCTGACAGGAAACAACGGGCGGGCGTTTCCGCCGATGGGGGAAACGGAACGGGGAGCGGGAGAGAGAGAGAGAAGAGGCGACGGCTAGACGAAGGATATGTTGGGCCACCCGGTCCACATTCCATTCTTCCGCCCTCAAAGTACATTTTTTTTGGAAACCCTCGTCAAAATCTTTTTTCCCTCACGTTAGGGTTCTCTTCTCTCTCGGCGGCGCTAGCCATCGAGTCGATATTTTTTCCGCGATTACCCTCCCTCCAATCGACTCTCACCTCTAGTCACGTCGCCCTTGTGATGACGCTGTCGGGGTTGGGCGCTGGCGTGGACTAAGGTCCTTTGGGGCTCTCTCAAGTAGTATGATCTGTTTCGGGCTAGGGTTCTCTAGATACTATGGCGACTCAAGCTTCTGGTTCCGGCGGAAAGACATATGACTTATATCTCTTGATGAACGATATGGGTTTGGAAGAAGATGATATAGACGATGTAATCGTGGAAGACGAGGTGGATCTCAAGGAGGAACTAACTAGATGGATGGCTATTACTACGGTTCATATTGCTAAACCCTACAACCAATATTGGTTCTTCAATAATATGAGAGCGGCTTGGGATCTCGCACAATCGATGACAATTAGGCCTTTGGAGGCCAACCTATACACGCTGCAATTCTCGTGCTTGGGGGACTGAGAGAGGGTCATGGAAGAAGGACCATGGAACTTTCGCGAAAACGCGGTGATCTTGGCCTCTTATGATGGTTTCTCCAGGCCATCTTCCATCCCCCTTAACACCATGGAGATATGGAAACAAATCCATGACTTCCCGGATGGCTTCTTCCCCTTGCTCAAATCTTTAGCCGGGAAATTGGGAGAATATGTGTATGCAAAACCGAAGTCTCCGGATTTTGAAGGCAATTTCTTCCATGTAAAAGTGAAAATCAATGTTTACAAGCCACTCAAGGACGCGGATTCTCTCAACAAAGGTGGAAAGAGACAAATCTACCATGTTATCTACCGAGTTAGCTATGAGCGTCTCCCGGACTGGTGCGTAGTGTGTGGCCATCTTGGCCACCTCTTCAAGGAAGATGGGGATGGATTCCACCCACAAACAACTTTGGTCTTCAAAAATCTTCTTGTCGACCAGTTTCGTGGGGTGGGATCGGGTCCTGGCCGAGCTCAAAGGGGCAATTGCCGCAGCCAAGGCACGGTCCCTGTATCCACTGCAACTGCTCTACAGGAGTCACAAGTGGTCGGGTGTGATACTGACATGACCGATGTAGATGCTTCCAGGAAGAGGAATGCCGAAGTTGCAATAGCTAAAGGTACCCAACTGATACGTCCTAAATGTATCTATAATTTTTGCTTGTTCCATGCTTATTTTGGTGACTTTACTATATGCTTTGATTCATTTTCATATATTTTACAACATATTTGGTACTAACCTATTAACCTAGTGCCCAGTGTCAGTTTTTGTCCATGCATCGCAGAAAAAATGTAAAAAGTCAATATTGCCAACAAAATCCAAAAGTTCAGATTCATCGGAAGACTCCAGAATCCCGAAGGGGGGGGCAGAGGAGAGCAACCCTGTCGGGGTAATTACCCCCGGGTATACCAAAGTCCCCGATTCGACGCAATTGCCCGCCGATTGCACCCGGCCGGCTGCTCCCCGCCGACTGCTGCCCAGCTCGGCCGACTCCCGAGGGCTCCGCACCGATTGCCCTCTCTCCCGGCCGACTGCTCATCTGTCGGTTGCCGATTGCTCGCGGTTTGGATGCCCGGAAGTCAACCGAAGCATCAAGACAAACAAGACAAGACAAGCATACAAGACAAGAAAGTACACCTTTAGTCACATCATGAATAGTGTGGGTGTGAGATGTCACATTACATCACATCACATGTACTAGCTTTTTGTCCTCCTCCCCTTGTCTCCACCCCATGGGCATCTTGCCACCCACTATATAAGGGGCAAGATGGCTCACGGTGGAAAGGAGGAGAGCTCCACTCCATTTTCATACATCCACCATTAGCTAGCTCACGCACTGGTCAGCTCGGCCAGGCGTTGATACGTCCAAAACGTATCTATAATTTCTGCTTGCTCCATGCATGTTTTGTGTGATATTGCTATGATCTAGATACACTTTCATACACTTTTGATCATATTTGGACTAACCTATTAACTCAGTGCACCACAGTGCCAGTTCCTGTTTTCTGCTGTTTTTCTATTTTAGTTTTCCCCCATATAAAAAGTGCCAGAAAAAATCCGGGAAAAATATAGGAAAAATCAGCGTACAGGAAGCTTCGCGAAGAGCCCGAGTGGGGCCAGAGGGGATCCAGGGGTGGCCCAGGCGGCCACCCGGCGCGGCCACCCCTGGGCCGCGCCAGGGGGGCACCTGGGGCCCCTGGTCCACCTCTGGCTGCCCCCCTTCGCCTATATATTCCCCGTGACGTAAAACCCTCGAGGACAGAACCCTTTTTCGCGATCTCACCTCTGTTCCGCCGCCGCCGCGCTTCCGAAATCGGGAGCACCAGAAGACCTCTTCCCGGCACCCTGCCGGAGGGAGGGTTGACCTCCGGGAGTCTCCTCTCCACCATGGATGCTTCCCGGATGTCTTGTGAGTAGATTTACTTGGACCATGGGTCCGTGATCAGTAGCTATGTGATGTTCTCCTCCCCTATTTGTTCTTCATGGTTTAGACCTCGTGAGCTGCCCTACATGATCGAGGCACTTTTGTAATCTTTTCTGCTGTTGCTATGCTGAGTTTGATGGGATCTGATGGATTATGAGATTATGTTCAGATTGTGATTGAGTAATATATTTGGTTCTTATCTCTTATATTTTTGTTCCTAAGTAATTCTTGCATGTTATCTGTTGCTATTTATTGCTTTGGCAAGGTAGTAGGTAGTAACCCCAAGAGGGAACGTTTTGCTCGATTGTGGGTTCATGCCCCCCGATGACACGCTTGAGTGACAGAAACATGAGTCTAGGGGATGTGCTGTTGCCACAAGGGGGAAAACAACGGTGCTTGTAACCGCGGTTGCAAGGATTGTTTACTTTACGCAAAGTGCTTTTTAATGCAGTTGTCTGTTGCTTTGGGTTTACACTTTGGGTGGGGCTCGCAACTTAATACCAGCGAGATGTTCTGGATAGATATCTCAAGGTGGATGATTAGTAGTAGATGCAGTTGGATTTACGTCTACTTATTTTGGCGTACTGCCCATGCTTTTGAGCCTCTTCCTTTCTTTTGTAACATAGTTAGCATTGCGGTGCGTTCATAATCCTGTCAATTGCCCTTCTGTAATTTGTTCACCTCGCATAGCAGTTTTATCGTCTTTTGGGAGAGAGACATCACTAGTGAACATCACGTATCCCGGTCCATATCCTCATTACTGTTTACACGCTCATTTACTTTTCTGCTTTTACTTTTAGTTGCTATCATTATCCCTTGCGTTTGATCCTTTGTGAACAACAAGACCGGAGAGATTGACAACCTCTCTGAACTTCGTTGGGAACAAAGTTATTTGTGTCTGTGTGCAGGTCTGCGTCAGTTGCGCCGCTGACACCTACTTATCATCTCTGGAGTCCTACTGGAGACAAACCTTGGTATCTTTACTGAGGGAAATTTGTTGTTGTGCTACATCACGCCTTCCACTTGGGGTTTACCAACGAAGGGCGAGAAATCACTATCATTACCTCGCACATCAAGCCAAATTTATGGCGCCGTTGCCAGGGACTCCGAGTGCTAAGATAGGGGAGTTGCACACTACCCTTTACCTTTGTTTTTTAGTCTTGTTAGTTTACCTTTCAGTTTTTATCTTTGAGTCTTATATCAAAAATCACAAAAAAAAATCTGCCACACTTGCTGCTGCTATGGGTTCCACTGAAAACACCAAGTTGTGTGACTTCACTAGTCACAACAACCAAGACTTTATCTGCACCCCCATTGCCACACCTGCCACTTCAGCTACCTCTTATGAAATTAAACTGCCTTGCTAAACCTTGTTATGAGAGATCAATTCTCTGGTGCTGGAGATGATGCTGCTTTACACTTGAACAATTTTGTTGAATTATGTGATATGCAAAAGTATAAAGAAGTAGAAGGTGATATTGTTAAGCTCAAGCTCTTTCCTTTCTCTTTAAGGGGAGACGCTAAAATCTAGTTTCAATCTTTGCCTAGGAATAGCATAGATTCTTGGGATAAGTGCAAAGATGCTTTTATAGGGAAGTACTACCCACCTGCTAAAATTATCCAATTAAGGAGTAACATTATGAATTTTAAGCAATTGGATAATGAACACGTTGCCCAAGCTTGGGAACGAATGAAATCTCTTGTTAAGAAATGCCCTACACATGGTTTGACTACCTGGAT
The DNA here is from genome assembly GCA_950022295.1 of Bromus sterilis. Classification (NCBI taxonomy): domain Eukaryota; kingdom Viridiplantae; phylum Streptophyta; class Magnoliopsida; order Poales; family Poaceae; genus Bromus; species Bromus sterilis. Next base: position 75,216,809 of record OX465600.1, on the reverse strand, counting down.
GGTTATCCAGACTTTTTATGCAGGCTTGAACTTTACCTCGCGGAACCTATTAGATTCGTCCGCGGGAGGAACCTTTATGTCAACTACACTTGGTGCTGCCACAAAGCTTCTCGATGAGATGATGACAAATTATTCCCAATGGCACACCGAACATGCTCCAACAGGTAGGAAGGTAAACTCTGTCGAGGAAATTACCTCCCTCGATGAAAAAGTTGACTTAATTGTGTCTCTACTTACCAAGCAACCTTCTATTGATCCTCGTGATGTCCCTTTAAATTCTTTGGTTGCCCAAGAACAAGTAGATGTGAACTTTATTGCTAGAAACAACTTCAACAACAATGCTTATAGGGGTAATTTTGCTAGCAATCCTAGACCGTTTCCATCCAACTATGGGAACAACAACACCTACCCTAGCAACAAGAACCCCTCTTCTGAATTAGAAAGCATGCTTAGAGACTTTATCACTACCTGTAAGTTCAAGTACGTGATCAGAGGGGGAGGGGGTGAATGATCACTTCAAATTTTTGCATGAAACTATGAAGTGAAGCATAACTTAACAACAGAAGAGTTCCAACAGAAAGGTAAACATCGAAGTAGAACATGATTGAAGCATAACATAGTGAATCAAAAGCATCGAATCAATTGCATTGAAGCATATCACTGAAGCAATTGATAAACTGAATGTAAGTGCGGAAAGTAAAATGAACTCTTGACTCGGCGATGTTTGTTCGACCAGTTCACACTCTGCAAAGTGCTACGTCTGGTTGGAGGGACTTGTGATTGAACACAGGAGCTAACCTCTCTCCGTCCGTATCTCCACTCACCAATCTCCTTGAGCTTGGTCAGTTCTTCACTCGTGGTTGATTATTGAGGAAATCACCGAAACCTTTGACAAACTGGACTTCGAGGCGACAATAACTCTTCGCTCTCTGAAGAACAACTCTCTAACCGTCTAGGAGAATAGCAGTTCTCCAAGATTAAAAGGCTAGCAAACTTCTTCCTAAGTCATAATGAGTCAACTCATATCAATAGGACTTATGCTTCGGTGGATGGGTTTTGGTTTGCTTCGGTGGGGTTACTCTCTCTCTCTTCTGTAAGGAATTTATCTTGGAGCAGCCACCGGCCAATGAGGGCGGGGGTGGCGTATTTATAGGTGGCAATCCCTAGGTGTGAAATGACTGAAGTGACCCGATGTGACAGCTTGACACCTGTCCCCAACGGTCATATTTCCAATCACAACGCAACTTTACTTGCGGTTCAAGTAAAGCTGACTCACGGACTTGGTTCTGCTTCAGGAGCCGAAAGAACTAAGTCTTCGCTGGTGAAGCATTACCTAGCGCACATGAGATTTCTTCAACTCTGGTTTCTCACTGGTTTGGATTCGATCTGAGTCTTTTCATCAAAACCTTCGGAGTACATTTACTAAACCCCTCTTGATAGTACGGTTTTTCCTACGACTCAAAGAAGTGAAAAAGAACTGCGCAAAAACTACTAAGTCTTGCGCCATCCTGGCCATTTTCTTCGATGAGACGTGCTTCAGGATTTCTTATCTTTTTAGGGGTCGACATCCGTGATGAGCTTCACTCCAGAGGATATGCTTCAGTAAAAGTGTAAATCTTCGTTGAAGCTTTATCACCAACCTATAACTTCAGGAACCTAACCATCTGTTCATACTAGAAAACTTGTTAGTTCCTCTACTGTTTTGACCAACAATATCCAAAACTCATGGGGTTATAATTTTTCTCTTACAATCTCCCCCTTTTTGGACTATTGTTGACAAAACAGGCATCGATAAAGGATATGGAATTTTGAGTTGAGTTGAGAGCAAACTCTAAGATATGAAGCTTATGACTCCCCCTGAATGCAAGCATTGAAGATTTGTATAATCGAAGAGAATGCTTGCTGAAGAATATCATCAATGGGAAGCCTAACACATATCTTAGCGAATCAATTGCATATAGTGAATATGACTTGAATAATATGAAATTATCCAATAACCTGTGAACTTAAAGATAATAACCACCTGCAAGATAAAAAATAGGAGAGCAACTTGCAAGCACGGGGGTTATTGACATATAAGATGAAACAGTTCACAATCGAAGTAATACTTAGGTTACAACCCAATCGAAGAGAATGGAATGTTTGTCGTAACTTAACATGCAAAAGATCGAATCAAAACCCTAAACCCCGCAGCGAATGCGAATCTAAACTCGATGCTACTTTCTCCCCCTTTTTGTCAATAATTGGACAAAAGGTTGATAGGTAGATCAAGAGCATCTATGCGTCAGCTGCAACCCTGGGACCCTGCACATTGTCTTCGCCTGAAGAAGATGCATCGCCTGAAGTATCGCCTTCGGTCGAAGCAGGTGACTCTTCCTCGTCGAAGTCCATCGGCGCTTGAAGCAGTTCAAGGTCGTTGTCGTCGAGAGGATCATCTTCGTGCTTCGAGGTATGGGAGTCTTCATCCGAGAAGGTATCGGGGCGAATCTGTTCAGCAGGGTTGACAAAGAGGACTTCATCTATCTTATCCAGCGAAGGGATCTTGGGGTTGGGGCGGTCGACCGTATCATTTCTGGAGAAGTAACGTTGAAGATGTGGATACTCCTTGAAAATCCGGTCGGCTTCAAGTTTCTTCACAGAGTTGAATTTCCGTAAACCTTTCCAAGAATGACGCTTCAACACCTTCAAGTACTGGTTGTTGTTCAGGGCAATGTTGCCAACTCTATTGATCTCATCAGATAAGTGTTGCATCTGGCGTTGATTTCCTTCAATAAAATTTTCAAGCAGTTGCTGGTTACGAATGGCAACTTCAAAATGATAAACCTCTTTCTGGAACTTCTTTGACATGTTGCGTTCATTGATATGCTGTCTGACTCCGACATATGTGGCAAATGGATCATTTGGCCTTCTGAAGATACTCATGGTGTCGCGGACAGGAGGGCAGAACAGCTTCGGGTGATGCTTCGCAACATAATCTTCGCTGCGTCCATGGTTGCAAATGGCTTGCAGCCAAGGGGCATATGGCTTCAGTTGATTGACTAATTCTGCAGCTTGTACCATGTATCGAAGAAAACAATCCTCGAAGTCAAATACATGACCATGAGTGAGCTTCATTAGAGCATGACGAGTGTGATAGTGGATGTTGGATTCTTCATTCGCAGTGCTGAGCGGCATCAAAGAATTTGACAAGATGTAAAACCAAGTCTTTGAAATGAATACCAAATGCTTTGGGCGAATGTTCTCAGGAATGTGATCTCCAGTGACTTCGGGATCCAGGAGTGATGCGAATTCGGCTTCAGTGGGATCAGGCAACAGATGGACCTTAGCTAATTCTCCAGTGTGCCTTGGGATGTTCACTATTTCCATGAATTCATCAGTATGCATCCGAAACACCTTCCCTTGAATCATCCATTCAATAATCCATGTGCTTGTATCATCAGGGTTTCCAGAGACATAGAGAGTGGCATAAAATTGCTTCACTAGCTCGGAATTGAAAGGAGTTTCCATAGCAAACATGCCAGACAAATTCTGTGCTTCGATGGTTTCCATAATGTTTTGGAAACATGTTGCAGAAGATAGACTGTGCATATCCAAATACTTGTGTCTGAACAGAACACTTTTCTGGCAGTATAGCTTCGTGTATAGAATTTGTTGTTCAGCAGTCCAGAATCGAAGGTCGTCATCAGTCCTCGGGGAATCATATGGACTAGAGCCAAAGAAGCGAAGCTTCTGGCGATGAACTTCAAGATCAAACTCAGGACCATGTCTTGAAGATGATCCTTCTCCCAGGAATATAGGAAATGTTTCTCTGGGGTAGATGGAGTCCAGCTGAGTGTCTTGAGCAGGAACACAGTGCCTTCGTGCATCTGTGATTCGCCTTTGCGGTTGAGTGACGATGGCCAACTCATTCGCTTCGGCTTCTGCTTCGACTTCTGCATTTGCATCTGTTTCAGCATTTGGATCTTTGGCTTCGCCTTCTTTGTCTTCAGACTCCTCAGCAGAGTGAGCTGAAGAATAATCCTTTTCAGGAATGTCTTGAGGTGGTGGAGAAGGTTCTGGCGCAAAGTTGTCTTGAGCAGACGGTTGAGGAGCGGGTTAAGGTGGAGGAGGAGTTGGAGCACGGGGTGGAGCGACTTCGGGGGCGGATGGCTTTGAAACAGGTTTACCAAGCTTGATGATTTTGCATCGAGGGGGCGATGCCTTTCTTGGGGCCTTCTTGGCCGGATGAGGGCTCACCTCATCAGCTTCTTCAGTGTCAGCAATGAGACACCTCTTCCTTTGTTGCAATTTGGGAAGTGGTGAAGCTAATTTCTTGAGCATGGCTTCACGCTTCTTTGAGTCAAGAGCCATGCCTGAAGCATTGTGAGTCTTGCAACATTCTTCAATGGCAAACTTTAACTTGTCTTGAAAGACTTGCAAATTTTGCTTTGTTTGCTCATTAACAACAGCAATTTTCTTCGAAGCAGCTATGACTTCGGTCTTGAAATCCTCATATGATTCATCATCTGCTTTCTTCTTGAATTTCAGAATCTTAGCAGTTTCTGATCTGTCTCTGGCATGTAAATCCCTCAGCTGATTGTATAAGGTTTCGAGCATAGCTGAAAGATTTGGTGAAATGTAGATATTCCCAATATCCACAGCCTGGGGATTAACAGCTTCAGCAAGTTTGCAGTATACCTGATACAGGCTCAAACAGTCCCAGAGTTCACCTTCTCTAGCATCTGGGAAGTTATGTTCACTGTGCTCAGCTTCAATATGAGCTTCGGGGACATGAGCTGTGACTGGCTTCGGGGGAATGTCCTTCGGTGCCATGTCAACAGCGGCTTCCTTTTGAGCGGCTCTGGCAATCTTTTCAGCTTTCTTCGTGCGAAGAACATCCAGCTGAGCTTGGCGTTTGGCTTTAGCTTCACTGAGTTGTTTGGCTTTGGCGGCAGCCTTAGCCTCTTGAGATTTTTCTTCAGCTAGCTTGCGCTTCGCTTCAGCTTTTTGGTTGGATTCAGCCAGCTCCTTCCTTTGTTTCTCCAGCTCAGCAGCCTCTCTATCTGTTCTCTCTTTCTCTTTAGCTTCTTTATCAGCCTTAGCTTGGGCTAGTGCTTCAGCATGCAGACGTGCAGCTTCGGCACGGTCTCTCTTACGCAATTCAGCTTCGGACAACTTCTTTGTGCCGACCTGGGCATATGTCTGGCCAGGCTTGGCAACAGTTGTCTTAGGCTTCGAAGCTTTGGCTTGTTCAGGAGCTTTAGCTTCGGGCCTAGCAGCAGACTTAGCCTTCGGGTCATGCCTTTCCTTGGTCCTCTGCTCAGCAGGAACAGGACGGCGAGGTGGCTTAGAAGACAGGGGAGCCTCAATCACCAAGTTCGACAAGTCTATGTTTTTCTTGGGAGCAGGAGGATCAGTGGGATCTTGAAACTTAACTCCTTTAGGAGCAAACGGTTTCTCTCCAGCCTTCTTCTTCAGAGGCTTCCGAATCAGTTTCTTTTTAGGACTTGGGGGAATGGGAGAGTTCTCGGACTCATCATCTGCTTCGTCAGCAGGATCTTCATCAATCGAATCTTCAAGCTGTGCAGCAGCATCAGCTTCGTCATCAGCTTCATTGTCTCCCTCTTCTTCTGAGGCAGGAGGAGGTGAATCACTCAGCTTGCGAAGCTTTCGCCTCTTCTTAGGCTTCGATGCTTCAGCTTCATCAAGCCCTGCAGCAGCAAGTGCTTTAGCCTTTTTCTCTTCTCTAATCCTCTTCTTCTCAGCCAAAAGAGCAAGCCTCTCTTGCTCATCAGGATAATCATCCGGGGTCTTGAGTGAATTTGGGTGCGGGACAGCGGGAGGCTTCGGGTAGTACTTCTTCCGGTTGGCTGCAGTGTACTGAGCGCACATAGCAGTGGTGTACCGATAAGGTGGGCTGAAGGCAAATTGCATTGCCCACTTCCAAGTTGGGATACTCTTGTACTTGTACCACCTGATAGCCCAATATCGACGAATCCTTTGCAGTTGAATCTTTCGGTCATGATCTGTTTCTTCTGGAGGAGTGTCATAGCCCATCTTGAGGCGAATGGCTTCGGGTATGCCTCGGGCATTATTGACGTCCTTCGTTTTTCCTCCTTTGCCCTTCTGCTTCGGTGGCTCTGGATAGTTTTCGAGCCCTTCAACAATGGGAGACTCATTCCCCATAGCAGCCTCTTCGTCAGACATCCTGTGAAAATAATATGGACAAGAGGGAAACAAGGAGAGGAAATGAATAAGCACAGGCAAAGGTTTCGACCAAAACCAAAAGATTTTTGACAGGAACCCAGATCAATCTGAGATCAGATGTAACTCTGTTAATGAATTTAGCTAGAACTCGTTCAAGAACAAGACCTAACCTAATCCACATCACAGAATAGATCGTATCTCATACACTGACTTGAGGAGATGGGATCACTTGATTCTAAGAACAGATTTCCCAAGGAACAAAGATCAGCACGGATCAAACAGTCCCATAAACAGAAACAAAAACCCTAACACACTTAGATCCAAACCCTAGAAGAAGAACACAGAGAACCGATTGGATCCAAGTAGCATTGCGTACCCTAACTTGGTGACGCGAAGCGGCTACGACGACGTAGTGCGGAGACGTGCTCTTCGTCGACGGGGAACGTCCATGGCGGCGGCGGTCCGGCAGTGAAGCGGCGACGGCGACGTCGGGGACGGGAGCTCTGCGGATTGCTCGAGGTGGAAGACGGGGGGAAATCGGAGAGAATGAATCATGGGGAACTGTTTCGCTGGGGGAACGCCTTAAATAGGCCCGATCTGGAGCGGTTACCAGATCAGATCGAACGGTTCTCAGCGAGTGACTCTTCCGATTCAACGGCTCAGATGAAGTGGCGAATCGCGAGCGAATCTCAACGACCCGAACAAGACGGGGACTCAACGGCCGAAGAATAAGTCTTGACCGAGAGCAAAAACTTCGATAAAGTTGGAAGCATTTGATGCGGAACTCAATGATGTTCGAAGCAATATGCTTTCCGTTTCAATTGTGCTTATCATTCAAGATAGAGAAGATTGGGAGCGAATCAGAATGGAGAGATAGGGTCCGAAACTTATCACTTCGAAGAACAACAACGAAGCTAAAAGTGACAAGCATAGGGGACAAAAGAAACGAATAAATAAAGAACGCACAGAACAGAAAGCAAATGGCAAACGAAACTAAACTAAGACGAAGGAACAACTCAATCGAAACTAAACACATAAATACACAACGAAGGTGAATATATACAATGAAAAGTTTCGATCTTACTGAACATTGTGTGAGTCTAAGATGTTTAGCTCACATCTCAATGTACAAAACCTTTTCTCGTCCAATGGCTTCGTGAATATGTCTGCCAATTGATCTTCAGTTCTTACATGGCTAATCTCAATGTCTTCGCGCTGAACATGATCTCGAAGAAAATGATGACGAATATCAATATGCTTCGTTCGAGAGTGTTGCACAGGATTGTGAGCAATCTTGATGGCGCTCTCATTGTCACAAAGCAGAGGGATTTTCTTCACAAACATACCATAATCTTTCAGCGTCTGCTTGAGCCAAAGTATTTGAGTGCAGCAAGAGCCAGCAGCAATGTATTCAGCTTCAGCAGTAGATATTGAGACACAGTTCTGTTTCTTTGAATCCCAACACACAAGGGATCTACCAAGAAAATGACAAGTGCCTGAGGTAGATTTCCTGTCAATCCTATCACCAGCCCAGTCTGAATCAGAATATCCAATCAAATCAAACTGAGTACCCTTGGGATACCAAAGTCCAAAAGAAGGAGTATGTGCTAGATATCGAAGAATTCGCTTCACAGCAATATGATGTGATTCCTTCGGATTTGCCTGAAAACGAGCACAAATACAAACTGATAGCATAATGTCAGGTCTAGATGCACATAAGTATAAGAGTGAACCTATCATGGACCGAAATTTCTTCTGATCGAAGGGTTTCCCTTTCTCATCTGCATCAAGAAAACCATTAGTAGGCATGGGCGTTCTAATGGTCTTGCATTCAGCAAGATCAAACTTCTTCAGGCAATCCTTCAAGTATTTCTCTTGTGAAATAAAGGTGCCATTCTTCTGTTGTCGAATCTGAAGTCCAAGGAAAAACTTCAATTCACCCATCATAGACATCTCATATTTCTTCGACATCATCCTTGCGAATTCTTCGCTGATTTCAGTGTTAGTACAGCCAAAAATAATATCATCTACATATATCTGACACACAAATAGATCATTGTTATATGATCGAGTGAAAAGAGTGGGGTCAGTGGTTCCTGGTTTGAAGCCTTTCTTCAGGAGGAAATCCTTCAATGTTTCATACCAAGCACGAGGTGCTTGCTTTAGTCCATACAAAGCTTTGTGAAGCCTGTACACCATATCAGGATTCTTTGAGTCTTCAAAACCTGGAGGCTGCATAACATACACTTCTTCTTCGATTTCACCATTAAGAAAAGCACTCTTGACATCCATTTGATATAGCAATATATTTTTGTGGTTAGCAAAAGCAAGCATGACACGAATGGATTCGAGACGGGCTACTGGAGCATAGGTTTCACCAAAGTCGATGCCTTCGATTTGGGTGTAACCTTGTGCTACCAATCTAGCCTTATTTCTTACCACGATACCATCTTCATCTTGCTTGTTGCGAAATATCCACTTTGTGCCAATAACATTGTGCTTCGTAGGATCTGGCCTTTTAACAAGTGACCAGACCTTGTTTCTTTCAAATTGGTGAAGTTCTTCCATCATAGCCAATAACCAATCAGGGTCCTTCATGGCTTCATCATATTTTGAAGGCTCTAGCATGGAGACAAAAGAAAAGTTTCCACAGAAGTTAGCCAAACGAGTACGAGATCGAGTAGTGGGACGACCTGGTTGATTGATATCTTCAAGGATCGAATCCACATCAACTCTTCTTCGAACTCGGGATAACGTAGTATCATTTTCTTCAGGCTCAGCTTCTGCTTCAGGATCTGTATCAGCTTCGGGATCAGCTTCACCTTCAGCTTCAGCATTTCCTTCAGGATTAGCATTTCCTTCGTTCCTTTGACCTTCTTCGTCCTGTTCATCATTAGCTTCAGGATGTTGATCTCCAGCGCCCCGGGCTATGTGTGGGAACATTGGACCATCATCATCCCTAACAGCTTGACGTTGATTGGCTTCAACAGGGCGAATCTCACCAATAGCCATGGACCTTATTACTTCATCAAGAGGAGGTTCATCTAGATCATGAGGCAAATGCTCCTTTTGAGAGCCATTAGTTTCATCAAACCTTACATTCACAGTTTCCATAACTTTCCCAAAGTGAGAGTTATAGACTCTGTAAGTGTGAGAGTTTGAGCCATAACCTAAAATAAAACCTTCATGTGCCTTAGGGGCAATTTTGGAGCTATGATTCATATCTCTAATAAAGCATGGAGCACCAAATACCCTAAGATAGGAGACATTTGGTTTGATACCAGTGATCAGCTCATGTGAAGTTTTCTTCAAGAATTTGTGAAGGTAAACCTTGTTGATGATGTGACATGCAGTGTTGATTACTTCGGCCCAGAACCTAATAGGAGTCTTGTATCCAGCAAGCATAGTTCTGGCCATCTCAATAAGAGTTCTGTTCTTCCTTTCAACTACACCATTCTGTTGAGGTGTATAGGCAGCAGAGAACTCATGAGAAAATCCATAATCATCAAGAAAATCTTCAATATGAGTATTTTTGAACTCAGTTCCATTATCACTTCGGATATGCTTCAGAGATAATTCATATTCTGTTTGAGCTCTCTTTGCGAATGACTTGAAGATTTCAACCACTTTGCTCTTGTCATCCAAAAATAAAACCCAAGTATAACGAGAAAAGTCATCAACAATAACTAGACCATATTTGTTTCCTCCCAGGCTTGCATAATTTTGAGGACCAAAAAGATCCATATGAAGCAATTCAAGAGGACTAGTGGTAGTCATGATGGTCTTCGCTGAATGATGTTTCTTCGTAATTTTACCAGCTTCGCAAGCACTGCAGAGACGATCCTTATCGAATTTTACTTCGCTAAGGTCAATAACATGATTCTTCTTCACTAAGTTACGAAGATTTCTCATCCCTGCATGACCAAGTCTTTGATGCCATAGCCATCCAGATGAAGCTTTTGCCATTAAGCAAGTGGACACAGCAGGGCCCGAAGAAAAATCAACAATGTATAGATCTCCCTTTCGGTAACCCTCGAAGACAAACGTATAGTCATCCTGTGAAAAGACAACACAACGCGAAGCAGAAAACAGAACAAGCATACCCATATCGCATAACTTTGAGATAGACATAAGATTATATCCAAGAGATTGGACTAGCATAACCTTGTCAATGTGCTTATCCTTCGATATGGCAATCTTACCCAAACCTAACACTTTTTCTTTGTTGTTATCACCGAAGGTAATGTACTTCAAAGAAGATTGAGATAGTTTTTCTTCGGTGAATAACTCCTTGTCTCCGGTCATATGATTTGTACAACCACTATCCATGACCCATTCGGATCCACCGGAGACATAGCCCTGCAGAAGAATTAGTTCTTTTTAACCACCCACAAACGAGCAGGTGACTTAGAAGACGTTGAAGCACTGGTCGAAGCAATATTAAATCGAACAGGAGTGTATTGCTTCGGTGAACCATCAAGCACACCATAAATGTAAGTCCTCTGCGAACGGTTAGCATAAGTATGAGCATATGCAATCTTACTACGATTATTATGAGGACGATACGTGTGGCGACCAGTACGATAGTATTGCTTCTGCGGAACATTTGATTCGGTCACCAATGGATCATTTCTCGTCTCAAGAGAGTAGAAATGATTCGGTGGTACCGAAGACTTTCCCTGCATAGAATGGTTAGCAGGCAGTTTCTCCACAAGTGCTTTCTGCACCCATATCTGCCTCTTATAGAATCCATTCTTTGGTGGAGTACCTACATACTCAGCTGAAACTTTTCCATGTTCATCTTTCATGAGTTTGTAGTCTGAATCAAGTGATTCATCCACAATGACTTTGTTCATTTTGCAGTCGAAGCCTGAAAGGTTAGCAATATCAATGGGTTTCTCCTTCGCTAGAACCCAAACAGTCTTAGGATACTGTTCAGGCTCCCAGTATGTGCCATCAGGATTTATCTTCCTTTCGAAACCAACACCTTCATTTCTGGGATTCCTGTGAAGGAGAGCCTTCCTCAGGATATCACAGAGATATTGATGTCCTTGCACACTTTTGAACATGCCTGATTCAAATAAGTTTTTCAACCTGAGGAGTTCCTCGGTAACAGCAGGATTTTCCTCATCGGAGGCATTAGTATCATCAAAAATAATAGGAGCTTTCCCTTTGGAATCAGTTTCGCTTCGTTCCAAACAGTCCGAACAAGGTGATTCAGTTTTATGATTTGCTTCAGAACCTTGTTGAGCCATGAGAGAGAGATTGACATTTTCCAATTCTTCATGAGCCTCTTTCAGTTTTTCGAGAGCCATTTTCCTCTGAAGAACTTCATAGGTGAGCTTCTCATAATCAACTGAAAGAAGATCATGCCGAGAGGATAATTCTTCAAACTTCTTCTTTAGAGCAGCATGCTCATTAGTTAAAGTTTGACCTTTCTCAATCTCATCGATCAACAACGTCTCTGATTTCTTAATGGTTTTACTCAGTGAATCAAGTTCATCTTGTTGAATTGAAGCAATTTTAGCAAGTTTAGCATAGCTTATCTTTGAGTCACTTTCATATGAAGAACAATCAGACGTATCATAGTTTGACTTGGATGAAGATACCTTTGCCTTGGCCATGAAGCAATATGCAGGAGTTTCATCTTCACTACTGTTGTTGGTGAAGAATGAGCTCGAAGCATTGATTGAAGCATCTGCCGAAGCGAAGGCCAAACCAACAACACCATCTGATTCGGACCCAGACGCAGACCTTGAATCTTGTTCAGCTTCGGAACCAGAGGCTTCGTCTTCAGAGTTCATCTCCTTTCCCAGATAGGCCTTGGCACGGTGAGAGCTGCTTCGACGAGACGAGTAAGTCTTCGATGAAGAACCCTCATGTTTCTTATGATACTTTTTCTTCTTATCATCATCAGAATCTTTCTTCTTTTCTCTTTTTGAACTGGAATCATGTCTATTTGACTCATGACTTCTGGGGGATCGGTGAGACTTCGATGAAGAGTCTCTGAGTGAATGCTTCGATTTGTTCTCAGCTTCCCACAGAGGGCAATCAGCAATGTAGTGACCTGGTTTCTTGCACTTGTAGCAGCAATTGTCCTTTCATGGAGAGCTTCTAGAGGATGAACGGTAGGAAGAATGACTTGAGCTTCTTGAGGGATAACTCTTCTTGGGTGAAGAAAAACCTTTTCTTTGAAAGCGATTGAAGCGTCTCATGATCAGTGCTAAATCTTTTCCAATGCTTGAGGGATCATCTGATTCGACACCTGAAGCAGAACTGACTTCGGGTGAAGAATGACGCGAAGCTTTTGCTTTCAGGGCATGGGATCTCCTTCGAGAACCATTTATGTCACGTTTCTATTCTTCTTCCATTTCAAAGGTAGTGAGTCTCTCAAGAACATCAGCAGCAACAAGACGTCTCAAATCAGTCCTTTCCTTTATCATCAGCACTATGTGATCAGACGAATCATCCAATGAGCGAAGCAAAGTTCTCACAACAGAGTGAGGTGTAATGTCATCAGCACCGAGGGAAATCAATTCATTAGCAAGAGTTGTGAGTCTGCTGTAAATGGAACTGACTTTTTCACCCTCGTTTCTCTTGAAGCGATAGAATTTGCTTCGGAGAGTGTCAATTCTGGCATCTTTCTGGGTGGAAACACCTTCACCAATCTTCTCAAGATAGTCCCAGACACCTTTGGCAGTTGGAATATTCTTCACTTCATGATACTTTTCAGGTGTCAAGTGATTGGTGATGAAAACCCAAACTACAGAATCAAGATCAATCAGTGTTGCTTCTTCAGGGGTGATCTCCTTCTCATCGGCAACAGTGACTCCATACAAGACAACTTGCCAGGCAGTTGAGTTGATCTCCATGATATTTATTTTCATCTTGTCCTTCCTGTACGGGTAGTCCTTCCCATTGAATATAGGAATAGGTTCGCCAGAGCGAATAGCTGCGAAAGACATACTAGAAGACATACTTGAAAACACTCCAGGAGGTTAATCCAAATAAAGAGTGCCTAGCTCTGATACCAATTGTAAGTTCAAGTACGTGATCAGAGGGGGAGGGGGTGAATGATCACTTCAAATTTTTGCATTAAACTATGAAGTGAAGCATAACTTAACAACAGAAGAGTTCCAACAGAAAGGTAAACATCAAAGTAGAACATGATTGAAGCATAACATAGTGAATCAAAAGCATCGAATCAATTGCATTGAAGCATATCACTGAAGCAATTGATAAACTGAATGTAAGTGCGGAAAGTAAAACGAACTCTTGACTCGGCGATGTTTGTTCGACCAGTTCACACTCTGCAAAGTGCTACGTCTGGTTGGAGGGACTTGTGATTGAACACAGGAGCTAACCTCTCTCCGTCCGTATCTCCACTGCACCAATCTCCTTGAGCTTGGTCAGTTCTTCACTTGTGGTTGATTATTGAGGAAATCACCGAAACCTTTGACAAACTGGACTTCGAGGCGACAATAACTCTTCACTCTCTGAAGAACAATTCTCTAACCGTCTAGGAGAATAGCAGTTCTCCAAGATTAAAAGGCTAGCAAACTTCTTCCTAAGTCATAATGAGTCAACTCAGATCAATAAGACTTATGCTTCGGTGGATGGGTTTTGGTTTGCTTCGGTGGGGTTACTCTCTCTCTCTCTCTCTTCTGTAAGGAATTTATCTTGGAGCAGCCACCGGCCAATGAGGGCGGGGGTGGCGTATTTATAGGTGGCAATCCCTAGGTGCGAAATGACTGAAGTGACCCGATGTGACAGCTTGACACCTGTCCCCAACGGTCATATTTCCAATCACAGCGCAACTTTACTTGCGGTTCAAGTAAAGCTGACTCACGGACTTGGTTCTACTTCAGGAGCCGAAAGAACTAAGTCTTCGCTGGTGAAGCATTACCTAGCGCACATGAGATTTCTTCAACTCTGGTTTCTCACTGGTTTGGATTCGATCTGAGTCTTTTCATCAAAACCTTCGGAGTACATTTACTAAACCCCTCTTGATAGTACGGTTTTTCCTACGACTCAAAGAAGTGAAAAAGAACTGCGCAAAAACTACTAAGTCTTGCGCCATCCTGGCCATTTTCTTCGATGAGACGTGCTTCAGGATCTCTTATCTTTTTAGGGGTCGACATCCGTGATGAGCTTCACTCCAGAGGATATGCTTCAGTAAAAGTGTAAATCTTCGTTGAAGCTTTATCACCAACCTATAACTTCAGGAACCTAACCATCTGTTCATACTAGAAAACTTGTTAGTTCCTCTACTGTTTTGACCAACAATATCCAAAACTCATGGGGTTATAATTTTGCTCTTACACTACCCAAAAAGCCTTCAACAAAAATGTAGAGGAGAAATTAGCTAAATTAGATAATCTCTCTTTGAAGGTAGAAATCTTAGCCCTTGATATTGAGATGCTTAAAATTAGAACCTCTCCCCTTGAGGAGAATAAGGCCACTCCTATTAATGCTATCCAATTAGAAATTAATGAAAATATTAGGATGATGGCTAAACTTAAAGAAAGGTGGGCTAGAGAAAAAGAGGAAGAGGATAGAATTAAGAGCCTTCCTACACACCACACAGTTGCCACTATCCAAATTGTTGAGGACACCCAAACTATTAGCACCCAATGCACTCCTAGTCCCGTTGGACCTATTAATGGTGATGCAATACCTCAACCGAAGATGAAGAAAATCCTATGAACATAGAGGGTTGCAAACAAGTGAGCCTAGACGACACTACTACCACCTTTGATAGTAGTGATATTGATTTTGATAGTTGCACCCTCTCAGAAGTTATTAGCTTGCTACACAAAATGTCTAGAGACCCCCACACTAGCACACTTAATCTTGCCTTCACGGAGCATATCACAAATGCTCTCATCAAAGCTAGGGAAGAGAAGCTTAGAGTAGAAGCCTCCATACGTAGGAAGCTAGATGATGGTTGGGACCCTATGATCAAAATTAAATTAAATAACTTCTCTTACTATGCTTTATGTGATGTTGGAGCTAGTACCTCCGTTATGCCCAAAAGAATATTTGATATGTTTGAATTGAAGCCCTTTGAGCCTTGTTCTTTTGGTGTTCGTCTTGTTGATTCTTCCGTAAAGAAACCTTTGGGGAAGATCGACGATGTTTTTATCATTGTCAATGACAACTATGTTCCCGTTGATTTTATTGTTATGGATATAGAGTGTGAACCTTTGTGTCCAATTATTTTGGGACGTCCTTTTCTTCGCACCGTTGGTGCGGTTATTCACATGAAAGAGGGGAATATAAAATTCCAATTGCCATTCAAAAAGGGGATGGAACACTTCCCTAGAAAGAAAATCAAGTTACCTTTTGAGTCAGTTAGACGGTCTAGTTATTCTCTTTCTCTTGATAAAACTTGATTCTTCTTTTGCATCATGCCTAGCTTAAAGGCATAAAAGAAAGTGCTTTCGGGAGGCAGCCCGCAACGAATTTAGGTTTTTCCTTTTACTTTTGTTGTGTCTTGATGTTTGTTACTACTGTAGGAACATAGTTGTATCTTTATTTTTCAGCTTTGTGCCAAGTTATAGCCTCTTATGATAAGGGAAGCAAAAGTTGTGACATGCTGTCCAGAAAACAGATTATGTCCCTTGACAGAAAAATTCGAATCAAATCACCAGATCATCTATTTAATCTGAATTTTTTTGAAAACGTGCTCTATACAATTGTGAAACTTTCGTATGTTCTGAGTTTTTTATTTGAGTTGCGGAAGTTCCCCTAAAAAATTATTTACTACCTGCTGTTCTGTTTTTCACAGATTCTGCCACGTTTTGTCTCTCCTAACTTTTGCAAACCTTAAGCTTGCTTTTTCTTTGCAAAAACTTTTTAGCACTCTTGAGAAACAGTAGCTCTTCAATAATATCTTTATATCCAGTGGGGAAATATTATTTTATTAAGGGTACTAACCTCTCTAACCAGCTTATGATGAGTTATGTATGAAGGGAGTTTTCAAGTGTGCGATGGAAGATGATGAAAGAAGATCCAGGAGTGTCAAGCGCTCAAGCTTGGGGATGCCCCCATGCATCCCCAATAAATACTCAAGGAGACTCAAGCGTCTAAGCTTGGGGATGCCCCCGTGCATCCCCTTCTCCATCAACAATCATCAGTTCGTCCTTCGTCTCACTATATTTTTATCACTTCATGCGTTATGTGCTATGCTTGGAGCGTCTCGCTCTTAGGTTTTATTTTTAGTTTTCTTTACTTTTGCTTGCTGTTCATAGCAAGTTAGACCCCGTCTTACTTTGTGTGGGAGAGAAACACGCTACACTTTCAAAATCTATAACACATCATAGGATTTTTCCTGCTTATGTTTTTGCTGTTGTGTGTTCTTTATCTTTTCATAGATGCTGCCTTGTTTAGTTTTAGTCTTAGTTTGTCTTTAGCTAGAGCCTTGGCTTTTGTTTAGTCTTTTGCTGGAAATATTTTTAGTTTTCATGTTTATCTTGTTAAAGAGAGTTGGTTGTTGCACTGAGTTGTGTTTTGTCTTGGAAGTAGGTAATTGAGGTTGCTATTTAATTCTAGTAGTAACTTGCAATAGTTTTGAAGTTTTGATGTGAGTAATGTTTGAACTTTTGGTGTCAAGCGCTCTAGCCTATTAGTGATAGGTGTCGTATTTTGGGCAATCCGTGTGTATTTTCAAAACCTACAAAACTAGTTGAAAACTCTAGCTACTAGATGGATCACTAATCTTTGGAGGGATCGAATATTAGAGTACACTCACGTACCATGAGTCGAGGATGCGCAAGGATAATCAAACCCCCATACACTCCTCCTCGGGGTACTTGTCTCTTTGTGAACCTCCTTATTAGATTGAGAGTTACCGATAATAAGTGCATGAGTACTTCGGACTGATGTAAGTATTGAAAGTTGACACTTCCACCTTCCCATATTTTGCTAGCCTCTCCCGTGCCGTGCATTGCCTTCTTCTCACTTCGAGAGTTGGTGTCCACCTTCGCCAGTACATCCAAACCCTTGGCATGATACGCTCTGTCATCATAAACCTCCTTATATCTTTCCTCAAAACAGCCACCATACCTACCTATCAAGGCATTTCCATAGCCTTTCCGAGATATATTGCCATGCAACATCCACCTCTTCATGACTTGATCTTCATGTCATACATGTTCCTGCTACACTGACAGCGACATACATTGCATACATCATGATAGTTACATCTTATTTATGATTTTGAGTACCTTGTAAAGTGTGAAAGATCTCCTTTACCTTCTTGTAAAATAGAGTGTTGCCCTTAAGTGAGGAAAAGATCCCAAAGTGGACACAATAAAAGATCACAAAGAGGACCAATGAGAGTTAAATAGAAAGAGCCATTGAGGCCACAAGAAAATAGAAAAATAGAAAAAAAGAAAAAGAAATAAAAAGAGAGAAAGGGGCAACACTACTATCCTTTTGAGAGATCCACACTAGTACTCCCTTTATATCCTTGTACTCTATAGAGATGATCATTATGCATATAGCTATGTGGGGACCTTCACACTATAGAACTTGGCTTGCATATTCCAAGGACGAGCCTCCTCAAACGAGCTCTAGGTCTTCATGAGCGAGCAAGTTAGATGCACCCCCACTAGTTCCATTGGAGAGCTTCCTAGCTCGTATGTGCATCCGTTGCATGGCAATCCCTACTCCTCACATCATATCTATCATTTGGCATCTCTTGCCTATGATTGTCCTCATTGATGTGAGCCTTTCTCACCCTTTTTGTCTTCCTCCTCCACACTATTTCTCTCTTTGCCATCCAAAGTGTCAACTCTCGTGCTTACGCTCATCCATTGCATGAGTGCTCAAAATATTGAAAAAGGAGTGGATCAAATTGGCTTGTACCTGGCTAGTGGTTTGGGGACGAGTCAAGATAAGATTCCAGAAAAATACCAAGTGTGAAACTTTAGTAGATTGAGTTCTCAACAAATAAATGTTTTTCTCGTATTCCCTATCCCCCTTCTTGCACGCAAACACCATTTGGAGACATTCGAGTCACGGACAGCGAGAGCTCTTGCACCTTTTGTTCTTTTGTTACTTATTTCAATGCTAATATAGACTCTTGCATGTTATGACTTGATTTGAATTTCTAACCTTGATTGCTTTACTTTTCAAAGTTCTTATATGGTTACTAGCATGTCACCACAGAAATTATGCCGTTATCATTTACCTACTCGAGGACGAGCAAGAATTAAGCTTGGGGATGTTGATACGTCCAAAACGTATCTATAATTTCTGCTTGCTCCATGCATTTTTGTGTGATATTGCTATGATCTAGATACACTTTCATACACTTTTGATCATATTTGGACTAACCTATTAACTCAGTGCACCACAGTGCCAGTTCCTGTTTTCTGCTGTTTTTCTATTTCAGTTTTCCCCCATATAAAAAGTGCCAGAAAAAATCCGGGAAAAATATAGGAAAAATCAGCGTACAGGAAGCTTCGCGAAGAGCCCGAGTGGGGCCAGAGGGGAGCCAGGGGTGGCCCAGGCGGCCACCCCCTGGGCCGCGCCAGGGGGGCGCCTGGAGCCCCTGGTCCACCTCTGGCTGCCCCCCTTCACCTATATATTCGCCGTGACGTGAAACCCTCGAGGACAGAACCCTTTTTCGCGATCTCGCCTCTGTTCCGCCGCCGCCGCACTTCCGAGATCGGGAGCACCAGAAGACCTCTTCCCGGCACCCTGCCGGAGGGAGGGTTGACCTCCGGGAGTCTCCTCTCCACCATGGATGCTTCCCGGATGTCTTGTGAGTAGTTTTCCTTGGACCATGGGTCCGTGATCAGTAGCTATGTGATGTTCTCCTCCCCTCTTTGTTCTTCATGGTTTAGACCTCGTGAGCTGCCCTACATGACCGACGCAGTTTTGTAATCTTTTCTGTTGTTGCTATGTTGAGTTTGATGGGATCTGATGGATTATGATATTATGTTCAGATTATGATTGAGTAATATATTTGGTTCTTATCTCTTATATTTTTGTTCCTAAGTAATTCTTGCATGTTCTCCGTTGCTGTTTATTGCTTTGGCCAAGTAGTAGGTAGTAATCCCAAGAAGGAACGTTTTGCTCGATTGTGGGTTCATGCCCCCCGATGACACGCTTGAGTGAAAGAAACATGAGTCTAGGGGATGTGTTGTTGCCACAAGGGGGAAAACAACGGTGCTTGTAACCGCGGTTGCAAGGATTATTTACTTTACGCAAAGTGCTTTTTAATGCAGTTGTCTGTTGCTTTGGGTTTACACTTTGGGTGGGGCTCGCAACTTAATACCAGCGAGATGTTCTGGATAGATATCTCAAGGTGGATGATTAGTAGTAGATGCAGTTGGATTTACGTCTACTTATTTTGGCGTACTGCCCATGCTTTTGAGCCTCTTCCTTTCTTTTGTAACATAGTTAGCATTGCGGTGCGTTCATAATCCTGTCAATTGCCCTTCTGTAATTTGTTCACCTCGCATAGCAGTTTTATCGTCTTTTGGGAGAGAGACATCACTAGTGAACATCACGTATCCCGGTCCATATCCTCATTACTGTTTACACGCTCATTTACTTTTCTGCTTTTACTTTCAGTTGCTATCATCATCCCTTGCGTTTGATCCTTTGTGAACAACAAGACCGGAGAGATTGACAACCTCTCTGAACTTCGTTGGGAACAAAGTTATTTGTGTCTGTGTGCAGGTCCGCGTCAGTTGCGCCGCTGACACCTACTTATCATCTCTGGAGTCCTACTGGAGACAAACCTTGGTATCTTTACTGAGGGAAATTTGCTACTGTGCTACATCACTCCTTCCACTTGGGGTTTACCAACGAAGGGCGAGAAATCACTATCATTACCTCGCACATCAGGCGTGCATACAACTCGTGGAGTACCTCTGTACAGATGTTTGCCTATAGTTCAGACAGACAGGAGTAGGGGTTTTATCTCTACGAAGACCCCCGAACCTGGGTACTTCGTTGTGTTTACCACTGTGCTTGTACCTAGACCCGTCCGGAGCGCCGTCGTTTGCTAGCATTACCCCTCTTTAGCCATCCCGTGGCATCTGCCGTCACCAGATCGACGATAGTTGGCGCCCACCGTGGGGCATTTGCGGCGACCGTAGTTCCGTTCCGGAGGGGACCTTTTCTTCATCAACAACTTCGTCGGCTCCGTTGCGCTTGTCGATGCCGTCTCCGTCTGCATCCAGCAGACACATCGTCTCCAAGCTCAACCTTCGGCGCCATCGCCGCGCAGCGACACGCAAGCGTGCGCATGTTGTGGCCGCCGTGCTCCTCTTCTCTCCGTACGGCTCCCCCGAGGCTGCGCTGCTCGTCTTCCCCGAGGTCTCCCCGTTGCATTTTCTTCATCGAGCTCGCGCCCGCTGGCAGCGGCCTCTTCGCGCCCATCGTCTACAGCTTCCCCGCGCCCAGGACGGCAGCTTTGCCCGCGGCTGCGTCCCGCGCGCCCGGCGGCTTGCTGCTCCTCCTCCGCCGGTCGAGGTCACTTGCGGGTTGCGGCGCCGTGGCCCTCCATCTCTGGCTGCGCTCCGCTCCGTGCGGCAGCTGTTCGCTTGTTCGCTGCTCTCCTTGCAAATTCCCAGATGCAACCCAAGATGCAACCCTGTTTTTCCCATACGCCTCCCGTACATTAGTCAATATTGGCCATACACTTCATGTACTTTGGCCGCCAGACAGTGGACAAAGAATGCCCGTGCAATGGGATGGATTTGAGTCTGCATCGCCGCCAATCCCCAGCCACTGGCAATTGAAGCAGTCCGGCCGAGATCCCCTCCGATTGTGTGCATCCGCCGGCTCCGCTTCCCTTCACCCGAGCTGCGCTCAGATCGGCACCCCGAGCTCCCTTTCGCCCGAGCTACGCTCAGCTCGGCACCTCGAGCTCCCCATCGCCCGGCCTCCTCGCTGCTACGTCCAGCACGCCCGACCCGGCTGCGCCTCTGTCCCTGGATGCCGACTGCGGCCTCGCCGAGTGCGTCGGCCAGCTGCGGCCCCTCCGCTGCGTCCCGACCTCGTGCCTTGCGCAGGCCTGCTACACGGGCTGCCCCGCCTCCAACTGCTGCAGAAAGTTCAGAGGCGAAGATACAAAGTTCAGAGAAAACAGTCAAAGAAGGGGAGAAAAATTCAGAGGAAAAAGAGTAGTCAGATCCATCCCAAGTTTCCCCGTACACCACCCAATGTACTGGACATACATTGCCCATACGTTCGTTGTACATTGGCTCTGCACAGTCCTGTACACCAGCAAATTTCTCTGAGTTTTCATGGCCGAGCTCTCCTCCGCCCGCGGTCATCTCCGAGCTGCGCCCCAGCACCGAGCTCTGGTCGTTTCCGAGCTGCCATCGTTGTCTCCGACCTGTGGCCATCTCCGAGCTGTCACCATCGTTTCCGAGCTGCTCCCCGCGCCGAGCTCCTTTTCCGCCGCCAAGCTCCTCCGCCAGGCACCATGTCGTCGATTGCGTCGAGCCCGACGTCAACTGGCCGGTTGCCGCGGCCGCTCCAGCGTCCGCGCCCAAGCTCCCGGCTACTCCATGTCCCACGCCCGCCGTCCGGCTGCGGCTGCCTCCGGCCGAGTGCGCCGTCCGCGCCCGAGCTCCTCCTCGCCACCGAGCTTTGCTTCGCTCCAGCTCGGCCCCTGTCGGTTGCGCCACGGCATCCCCGGTTGTCCCTTGCTCCAACTGCGACGCACCGCCTCCGTCCGGCCAGGCTGGCCGCTTGGCCTCCGGCTGCGCCCGTGTGCGCCGTGGTTCTTGTCTGCAAGAGAAAGTTCAGAGAAAGGAGTAAAAAAAGGATGAGAAGGTTTGGCCGATTGCAATATTGGTATGCCGCAGTCATTCGGGCCGTCTGCTCTGGTCGGCCAGTCGACTATGTTCGCATCTATTTTTGTTTGCTCGGGCATCCGACTGCTCAGAAAAAAAGTTGGTGCCCGAGTTGCCTATGTATTGGTCCGATTGCGCTACAACTTTTTGCCCGGCTGAAAACATATTAGTGCGCTGCATTCCGGATCGGCTGCGTCAGATCGGTCTGTCGACTGCGCAGATCGGCCGGAAGACTGCAAAAAAAACATCAGTTTGGTCTGCCGATGTCAACCCGATTGCGCCTGCCCGGGCATCTAATTGCGAAAAAAGAGTATGGTTGTGACCCGGATGACAGACCATCCGCCGGAGCGACCACAAGGGATCACTTTCCCGAATGACCCGACGAGTCACTCGGAGGCTCGGAGGACGAGCCTGCCGAGTGCCCCGTCTGCTACATCAACAGAAAACCCTCCGGATGACTCACCAAGTCACCTGGAGGCTACACCTTCACCCAGTGGGTGTTTCGGCTGCGCCAAAAAAATCAATGTGAGTTCTCACTCAATACTGCTTATCACAATAGCATGACGAATGAACCCGACTAGTCTTCGGGGGTTATCTCCGCGTTATTTTCAGTTGGCTGCATGCTCAGTTCGGGGCCGGTTGCCTTCGGGTAGACCGGATAACCCAAATAGTTATCTTGTGCATGATCACTCCCGAGTAAAAACATGTTAGCTCATCCTGGTTAAGATAGTCAAGTTGGCTACTCCCAGTTGATTTCTCCAGAGCGAGCTTATCAGGGTTGATTGCTCCCGGTTGATTGCTCCATAGCAAGCTCATCCTGGTTGAGATAGTCAAGTCGGCTACTCCCAGTTGATTGCTCCAAAGCAAGCATATCCCGGTTGATTTCTCCCGGTTGATTGCACCATAGCAAGCTCATCCTGGTTGAGATAGCCAAGTTGGCTACTCCCAGTTGATTTCTCCAAAGCAAGCATATCCCGGTTGATTGCTCCAAAGCAAGCGTATCCCGGTTGATTGCTCCATAACAAGCTCATCCTGGTTGAGATAGCCAAGTTGGCTACTCCCAGTTGATTGCTGTTGGATATGTGCCCTAGAGACAAATTAATAAAGATATTTGTCACATATCCATTTTGTTCATAATACGTTTTATACTGTGCTATAACTGCATTACTTGGAAATACTAATACAGGTGTAGTATAAAACATGGTCCGTAGTTTAACTCAGGTAAACTATCTCATTGGGCAATTGATTGATCAAGCTTTCCTGATCATGGCGACACTTAAGTCCATTGACAATGAGGTCATATCATTAGGGAAATGATGTGATGGACGTACACCCACCTAAAGTATTGCAATGTGATCGAGTCACATAGTTCAGCGTTGCTATGACTTTGTAACATATGGCTTAGTCCTTAGACCGTAATGATCATACGTAATTGTCATCTATGAGGAGACTTTGATTTGTATCCCACCGCCTGATTGAAATATGCTGGCTATAACGGTGCACTTTGGGTATTCCGAAATAGATGGTTGATGAGTATGTTAATAGATCAGAGCGGGATTTGTCAGTCCTTGTGACAGGACAGGTACTCTGGGCCCACTCGGTGATATTGCATCAACAGCTTGCAAGCAAGTGACTAGGTCACAAGAGATGCAATGATCATGGACGAGTAAACTTGTTTGTTGTGAACGAGATGTGAACACGGTATGTAGGATACCGACGATCAAACCTCGGACAAACAAAGTACCGCAGCACAAAGGGATTACGTCGTATCGTTAACGATTTCCAAAAGCGATCGAAGTTCATTCGATGGAAGCGCAGGGGCTGTCAAGGATTGTAACCGGGTCCAACTGACTAGTCATTGGTCAATGAGAAGAGTCTCGACCATGTCTGCTGTTTCCCGGACCGTTAGGGTGTTACACTTAAGGGCAATCGATGCATAGGACAGTTACGGGATCAATCGGTGAAATAGGAGGAATCACCGAAATAGTTCCTGAGCAGGACGGAATGGTTTCCGGACATTTTGAATAGTTCAAAATAAAGTTTAATTGTTTTTAATAATGTTTTATTATTTAATTATCTGAATTAAATATTTAAAACATATTAAATAAATTAAAAAATGGGAAAAAGGCTATATGGGCCCATGGGGCCCATTAGGGGAGGAGGGGGTTTCCCCCCTTGGGCTTGGCGCCAAGGGTGGGGCCCATCCCCCCTATGGCCGGCGCACTCCCCCCCCCCCTTGGGAGTTTAGTCCCACATGGGGGAGGGTAGGAGGATCACACCCCCCCTTGGCCTATATAAGGAGGGGTAGTCCCCCCCTTTTTCCAACACACCAATATCTCCTTCTTCCTCCTTCTCCTTCCCGGAAGTGGACTCCTCTTGTTTGGAGTCTGCACCAGGATTGGAGTTCTCCACCATATGGCAGGCCGTCGTTCTGCCGGAGTCGGGATCCGTAGCCGTCTTTCTTCCGCTGCTCGCCTGGTTCGGGGCCCGGGAGGAACATCGATTGTACCGTACGTGTATAATCTCTTCGAGGCACTACACCTGTGGTGCTACTTCGTCGCTGGAGGTTTACCGGGAGTCATCCTCGCCGGTGGTGGTCTTCTACACGACAGGGAGGTCGTAGTTCCGAGTGTACGCCAACCACGTTCGCAAGAACGTTTACCTCTTTCGGTCTTCAAAGGTATGAACACCGATTCCCTCCGTTACTTTACATCGCCATAGCATAGATCTTGGGTTCGGGTACCGTAGGTATGAAAAATTTGTGTTTTCTGCCCCGTATCCCAACAGTGGTATCAGAGCTAGCTATGCGTAGATGTATTGTACGGGTAGAACACATCTAGGATGTGGGCATCGAATCTTCATTTGTTACCCTCCCACGTGTATTCATTTAGCGTTGCGGCAATGTTTATGAAGCGGCCCTCGACCGACCTTACGCGTTTACGCGAGACTGGTTCCACGCTTGACATATGGCTTGTACCATATAAAGTGGCTGGGGGGGGTCTCTGTCTCTCTGCATTAGCGATGCGAAGATGTTTGCAACGGAGGGCCCCGACAGGGGTGTAATAGAGACGATTGGGGATCGGTGTTGTGGCATGTTTTCACAGGATAGAAATCGGTTCTCTGTCTCGAAACCCCTAGCGGCCACGTAAAACTTGCATAAGCTAAAGTAGAAAGGCGTTTAACTTTGCTTTGCATGAAGGGGGATCATAGCTTGTATGATTTAAAGTTTTACATCCTGTTTTGCTAATATACTTGATATAACGACGGTAGCATTATAGGATGATCTCTCACTAAAACCAACACAGTGTCCTTACCCTAGTGAGCACCACCTGGAAAGTTCTACATTATGGAGGCATCACGTGTCACACGGGTGTCAAACATTTTTTCGTTCACAAGAGGTGGGTGTAGCAAGCCTGGCATATGTATATGATATGGCCTTGCATGACACAGCAACAAATCACATAGGGTGTGATGGCGAGCCTGGCATATGTATATGATATGGCCTCGGGACACAAGAGACCGAAAGGTCGAGCATGAGTCACATAGATGATGTGATTGGCATGATGGCCTACCTTGAACACATACTGATGGCCGTGACGATCGGGGGAGGTATGGTGTTCTAGGATCGTGTAATCACTTAGCAAAATTGAGAGATGTTTTCCTAAGTGGGAGTTTTAGAATTAATTGTAATTGAACTCAACATTATGAACAAAAGTCTAAATATGTATCTTTGTGAATCAACCTTGTAGATGACAGCACCACGCCCCTCGTTCAACTTAGGATCATTCATAGAGAAAGATAAACTGAAAACTAATGGGTCAAACTTCACCTCGTGGTTCCGCACCCTGAGGATTCTCCTCGTTCCCCTCAAAATGTCCTATGTACTTGAGACTGCATTAGGAGATGCACCAGCAACTACCGCTACTCCGGCTGAGAAGAAAGTCTATCTCATTAAGTCGGATGATTCCTCCCTTGTCAAGAAGGGTATGCTCCATGCCATGGAGGCTGAACTGCAGAAACGGTTCGAGAGCTTCAGTGCTTATGAGATAATCACTGACCTCAAGACCGTCTTTGCACCTCAAGCCAAGGTTGAGAGAAATGAAGTTTGTGAAGCTTTCTTCTCTACAAAGATGGAAGAGCACACCAGCATGACTGAGCACGTAGTCAAAATGTCTGACTACGTTCAACGCCTAAATGATCTAGAATTTAAGATTCCAGATGAAGTGGCGATTGATAGGGTGTTGCGGTCGCTACCCCCTAGCTATAAGAGTTTTGTGTTGAAGTACAACATGGAAGGAATGGTTGAGACCCTTTCTGAATTGTTCACAATACTCAAAATTGCTGAGATGGAAATCAAGAAGGAGCACAGCTGCACCAAGTACCTAGAAGATAAGAAGGTCGGCAAGGTTGCCGGAAGAGACATGGATGTATGTGATATACATGTTATTGATGTTTTCCTGACAAGTGCTCGGAGCAACGTCTGGATATTTGATACCGGATCAGTTGCTCACATCTGTAACTCCCAGGAGGGGATGCAGAATAAACGACTCTTGCGGAAGGATGAAGTGACGATGCGCGTTGGGAACGGTGCCAAGGTTGAAGTAATGTCAATTGGCACGCTTCGTCTTAGTCTCCCTTCGGGATTGATTCTTGTCTTGAATAATTGCTATTGTGTACCCGCGTTGAGTATGAACATTTTAAGTGGCTCTTGCTTGATGCGAGACCAGTATTCCTTTAAATCTGAAACAACCGGTTGTTCGATTTATAAGAATAATGTCTTCTATGTTCATGCACCGGTGCGTAATGGTTTATTCTTAATGGATCTCGAATATCATGACTCCCACATCAATAACGTAGAGGCCAAAAGATTAAAGCCTAGTAACGAAGAACACATGACGATGTGGCATTGTCGACTTGGTCATATTGGTATAAAGCGCATGGAGAAACTCCGTAAAGATGGACTTCTGGAGTCATTGGATTTTGGATCCCTTGACACATGTGAACCATGCATAATGGGCAAAATGACAAAGACTCCATTCAATGGAACAATGGAGCATGCAGTGGACTTATTAGGGATCATACATACTGATGTATGCGGACCAATGAATGTCACCGCACGAAATGGTTTTCGTTACTTCGTGACCTTCACAGATGACTTAAGTAGATACGGGTATATCTATTTAATGAAACACAAGTCTGAAACCTTTGAAAAGTTCAAGGAATTTCAGAGTGAGGTCGAGAATCAACTCGGGAAGAAAATCAAGCACCTTCGATCTGATCGAGGAGGCG
The DNA here is from genome assembly GCA_950022295.1 of Bromus sterilis. NCBI lineage: Eukaryota > Viridiplantae > Streptophyta > Magnoliopsida > Poales > Poaceae > Bromus > Bromus sterilis. The sequence goes on along the minus strand of OX465600.1, from coordinate 75,189,510 downwards.
AGTATTTAAGTCACGAGTTTGGCACTCGTCTGAAGACTTGTGGTATTGTACCACAACTTACGCCAGCTGGAACACCTCAGCGAAACGGTGTGTCTGAGCGACGTAATCGAACGCTATTGGATAGTGTACGGTCAATGATGTCTCATACCGACTTACCTACATCATTCTGGGGGTATGCATTAGAAACTGCCGCTTACGTTCTTAATAGGGTACCATCCAAATCCGTAGAGACAACGCCAATTGAGAAATGGTGTGGCAAGAAGCCAAAATTGTCTCACCTGAAGATTTGGGGTTGTGAGGCTTATGTTAGGAAACTTCAGCCTGACAAACTCGAATCTAAGGCGGAGAAATGCATCTTTGTAGGATATCCAAAGGAAACTGTTGGATACACCTTCTACAACCAATCTGAGGGCAAAACGTTAGTCGCTAAGACTGGACACTTTCTTGAGAAGGAGTTTCTCTCGAAAGAAATGAGTGGGAGGAAAATAGACCTCGGTGAAGTGACTGACCAATCACTCCAAATGGAAGAACCGGCAACTGAAATTGTTCTGGAACCTTCTTCCAAAGTGGGAGCTGAAGAGAATGGCCAGGAAGACATTCATAACGATCATGACATACATGATGATCATGATGAGAATGAAGAGGAACCTATTTTGCCCCGTAGGTCATCAAGAGTCCGTCAACCTACCGAGTTTTACGGACAGCTTGTGAATGCAATCTCGGCTGATGAGTCGGATGAACCTACGAGTTACAAAGAAGCAATGGAGGGACCCGAGTCCGAGAAATGGCTAGAAGTCATGAAATCCGAAATAGACTCCATGTACACCAACAAAGTTTGGACTTTGGTGGATATTCCCGAGGACCGCAAGGCCGTCGAGAATAAATGGATTTTCAAGAAAAAGACTGACGCAGACGGAAACGTATCTGTCTACAAAGCTCGACTTGTCGCGAAGGGGTTCCAACAAATTCAAGGAGTTGACTACGAGGAGACGTTCTCTCCTGTAGCGATGATAAAGTCTATTCGGATCCTACTAGCAATAGCTGCCTATCATGATTACGAGATATGGCAGATGGATGTGAAAACTGCGTTCCTTAATGGCAACATTGAGGAAGAGTTGTATATGATGCAACCAGAGGGGTTTATCGATCCAAGTAATGCTGGTAAGGTGTGCAAGCTTCAACGGTCCATCTATGGGTTGAAGCAAGCATCTCGGAGCTGGAATCTTCGATTTGATGAGGTCATTAAAGCTTTTGGATTTGTCCAAAACGTCGAAGAGTTCTGCGTCTATAAGAAACTGAGTGGGAGCTCTGTAGCATTCCTTGTGTTATATGTAGATGACATATTACTGATAGGGAACGATAAGAAATTCTTAGAGGAAGTGAAGGAATATCTGAATGGACAATTTTCCATGAAGGACCTAGGTGAAGCTGCATACATATTGGGGATTAAGATCTATAGAGATAGACCTAATCGACGGTTGGCCTTGAGTCAGAACACTTATATTGACAAGATATTGAAAAGGTTCAGTATGGATAACTCCAAGAGAGGCCTCTTGCCAGTTCTAGAAGGTGTCAAATTAAGCGTGACTCAATGCCCAACCACAGCAAAAGAGAAGGAGGAAATGTCCTCAAAGCCCTATGCCTCAGCCATAGGTTCTCTCATGTATGCTATGTTATGTACCAGACCGGATTTAGCGCTGGCCATTAGTATGACTAATCGCTACCAGAGTAACCCGGGAATGGCTCACTGGACAGCAGTAAAGAACATCCTTAAGTACTTGAGAAGAACCAAGGATCTCTTTCTCGTTTATGGAGGAGTTGATGAGGAGCTCACCGTAAAGGGTTACGTTGACGCAAGCCTCGGCTCAGATCTAGATGACTCGAAATCCCAGACGGGATATGTTTTCATGTTGAACGGTGGCGCAATTAGCTGGAGGAGCGGCAAACAGTCAGTCGTCGCCCAATCTACAATGGAGTCGGAGTATATTGCCGCTTGCGAAGCATCAAACGAGGCGTTGTGGCTGAAGAAGTTCGTGATCGAGCTTGGCGTTTTCCCCAGCTGCACTGACCCCGTAGGAATCTTCTGCGACAACACGGGTGCCATTGCTAACGCGAAAGAGCCAAGAACTCACTCTACATCCAAGCACATCCTCCGAAAGTTCCATGTGACGCGAGACTACGTCAGGGATGGACACACTAGGATTCAAAAGATACATACGGATCTGAACGCAGCAGACCCGATGACTAAACCTCTTCCACAGGGCAAGTTTGAAGAACACCGAGAGACCATTGGTGTTAGATACATACCTGATGTAAACTAGTGTAATTTGTACTCTAGTGCAAGTGGGAGACTGTTGGATATGTGCCCTAGAGACAAATTAATAAAGATATTTGTCACATATCCGTTTTGTTCATAATACGTTTTATACTGTGCTATAACTGTATTACTTGGAAATACTAATACAGGTGTAGTATAAAACATGGTCCGTAGTTTAACTCGGGTAAACTATCTCATTGGGCAATTGATTGATCAAGCTTTCCTGATCATGGCGACACTTAAGTCCATTGACAATGAGGTCATATCATTAGGGAAATGATGTGATGGACGTACACCCACCTAAAGTATTGCAATGTGATCGAGTCACATAGTTCAGCGTTGCTATGACTTTGTAACATATGGCTTAGTCCTTAGACCGTAATGATCATACGTAATTGTCATCTATGAGGAGACTTTGATTTGTATCCCACCGCCTGACTGAAATATGCTGGCTATAACGGTGCACTTTGGGTATTCCGAAATAGATGGTTGATGAGTATGTTAATAGATCAGAGCGGGATTTGTCAGTCCTTGTGACAGGACAGGTACTCTGGGCCCACTCGGTGATATTGCATCAACAGCTTGCAAGCAAGTGACTAGGTCACAAGAGATGCAATGATCATGGACGAGTAAACTTGTTTGTTGTGAACGAGATGTGAACACGGTATGTAGGATACCGACGATCAAACCTCGGACAAACAAAGTACCGCAGCACAAATGGATTACGTCGTATCGTTAACGGTTTCCAAAAGCGATCGAAGTTCATTCGATGGAAGCGCAGGGGCTGTCAAGGATTGTAACCGGGTCCAACGGACTAGTCATTGGTCAATGAGAAGAGTCTCGACCATGTCTGCTGTTTCCCGGACCGTTAGGGTGTTACACTTAAGGGCAATCGATGCATAGGACAGTTACGGGATCAATCGGTGAAATAGGAGAAATCACCGAAATAGTTTCGGAGGAGGACGGAATGGTTTCCGGACATTTTGAATAGTTCAAAATAAAGTTTAATTGTTTTTAATAATGTTTTATTATTTAATTATCTGAATTAAATATTTAAAACATATTAAATAAATTAAAAAATGGGAAAAAGGCTATATGGGCCCATGGGGCCCATTAGGGGAGGAGGGGGTTTCCCCCCTTGGGCTTGGCGCCAAGGGTGGGGCCCATCCCCCCCTATGGCCGGCGCACTCCCCCCCCCCTTGGGAGTTTAGTCCCACATGGGGGAGCGGAGGAGGATCACACCCCCCTTGGCCTATATAAGGAGGGGTAGTCCCCCCTTTTTCCAACACACCAATATCTCCTTCTTCCTCCTTCTCCTTCCCGGAAGTGGACTCCCCTTGTTTGGAGTCTGCACCAGGATTGGAGTTCTCCACCATAAGGCAAGCCGTCGTTCTGCCGGAGTCGGGATCCGTAGCCGTATTTCTTCCGCTGCTCGCCTGGTTCGGGGCCCGGGAGGAACATCGATTGTACCGTACGTGTATAATCTCTTCGAGGCACTACACCTGTGGTGCTACTTCGTCGTTGGAGGTTTACCGGGAGTCATCCTCGCCGGTGGTGGTCTTCTACACGACAGGGAGGTCGTAGTTCCGAGTGTACGCCAACCACGTTCGCAAGAACGTTTACCTCTTTCGGTCTTCAAAGGTATGAACACCGATTCCCTCCGTTACTTTACATCGCCATAGCATAGATCTTGGGTTCGGGTACCGTAGGTATGAAAAATTTGTGTTTTCTGCCCCGTATCCCAACAATTGCTCCAAAGCAAGCATATCCCGGCCGATTGCTCCAAAGCAAGCATATCCCGGTTGATTGCTCCCGGCCGATTGCTCCATAGCAAGCTCATCCTGGTTGAGATAGCCAAGTTGGCTACTCCCAGTTGATTGCTCCAAAGCAAGCATATCCAGGTTGATTTCTCCAAAGCAAGCGTATCCCGGTTGATTGCTCCATAGCAAGCTCATCCTGGTTGAGGTAGCCAAGTTGGCTACTCCCACTTGATTACTCCAAAGCAAGCATATGCCGGCCGATTGCTCCAAAGCAAGCATATCCCGGTTGATTGCTCCATAGCAAGCTCATCCTGGTTGAGATAGCCAAGTTGGCTACTCCCAGTTGATTGCTCCAAAGCAAGCATATTCCGGTTGATTGCTCCAAAGCAAGCGTATCCCGGTTGATTGCTCCATAGCAAGCTCATCCTGGTTGAGATAGCCAAGTTGGCTACTCCCAGTTGATTGCTCCAAAGCAAGCATATCCCGGCCAATTGCTCCAAAGCAAGCATATCCCGGTTGATTGCTCCATAGCAAGCTCATCCTGGTTGAGATGGCCAAGTTGGCTACTCCCAGTTGATTGCTCCAAAGCAAGCATATCCCGGTTGATTGCTCCAAAGCAAGCATATCCCGGCCGATTGCTCCAAAGCAAGCTTATCCTGGCTGATTGCTCCATAGCAAGCTCATCCTGGTTGAGATGGCCAAGTTGACTACTCCCAGTTCATTGCTCCAAAGCAAGCATATCCCGGTTGATTGCTCCAAAGCATGCTTATCCCGGTTGATTGCTCCCAGTTGATTGCTCCAAAGCAAGCGTGTCCTGGTTGATTGCTCCAAAGCAAGCTAGTTTCGGTTAAGCTCGCCTCCCGATTGACTGCTCCATGCGAGTCCATCCCGGTTGAGCGCGCCTCCCGGTCGACTGCTTCACTCAAGCCCCTGCCGAGACACTCAACGCCATCGACTACAACAAGCAAGAGAAGATCCGAGTCGACTGCACGCTGTCGCCCCGAATCTCGGAGGCTACACCCAGTGGGTGCGCTGGCGCGCCCCCACTGGAAAGAAGCTGCATCAAGTGCAAACGTCTACACCGACAAGGAAGAACCCTCCGGATGACTCAGCAAGTCACCCGGAGGCTCGGAGGCTACTGTCGGGGTAATTACCCCCGGGTATACCAAAGTCCCCAATTCGACGCAATTGCCGCTGGCCGACTGCGCGCCCGCCGACTGCGTGCCTGCCGACTGCGCGCCTGCCGATTGCACACGGCCGGCTGCTCCCAGCCGACTGCGGCCCAGCTCGGCCGACTCCCGAGGGCTCCGCACCGACTGTCCGCTCTCCCGGCCGACTGATCATCTGTCGGCTATCGATTGCTCGCGGTCTGGATGCCCGGAAGTCAACCGAAGCATCAAGACAAACAAGACAAGACAAGCATACAAGACAAGAAAGTACACCTTTAGTCACATCATGAATAGTGTGGGTGTGAGATGTCACATTACATCACATCACATCACATGTACTAGCTTTTTGTCCTCCTCCCCTTGTCTCCACCCCATGGGCATCTTGCCACCCACTATATAAGGGGCAAGAGGGCTCACGGTGGAAAGGAGGAGAGCTCCACTCCGTTTTCATCCATCCACCATTAGCTAGCTCACGCACTGGTCAGCTCGGCCAGGCGTTGATACGTCCAAAACGTATCTATAATTTCTGCTTGCTCCATGCATGTTTTGTGTGATATTGCTATGATCTAGATACACTTTCATACACTTTTGATCATATTTGGACTAACCTATTAACTTAGTGCACCACAGTGCCAGTTCCTGTTTTCTGCTGTTTTTCTATTTCAGTTTTCCCCCATATAAAAAGTGCCAGAAAAAATCCGGGAAAAATATAGGAAAAATCAGCGTACAGGAAGCTTCGCGAAGAGCCCGAGTGGGGCCAGAGGGGAGCCAGGGGTGGCCCAGGCGGCCACCCGGCGTGGCCACCCCCTGGGCCGCGCCAAGGGGGCGCCTGGGGCCCCTGGTCCACCTCTGGCTGCCTCCCTTCGCCTATATATTCCCCGTGACGTGAAACCCTCGAGGACAGAACCCTTTTTCGCGATCTCGCCTCTGTTCCGCCGCCTCCACGCTTCCGAGATCGGGAGCACCAAAAGACCTCTTCCCGGCACCCTGCCGGAGGGAGGGTTGACCTCCGGGAGTCTCCTCTCCACCATGGATGCTTCCCGGATGTCTTGTGAGTAGATTTACTTGGACCATGGGTCCGTGATCAGTAGCTATGTGATGTTGTCCTCCCCTCTTTGTTCTTCATGGTTTAGACCTCGTGAGCTGCCCTACATGATCGAGGCACTTTTGTAATCTTTTCTGCTGTTGCTATGCTGAGTTTGATGGGATCTGATGGATTATGAGATTATGTTCAGATTGTGATTGAGTAATATATTTGGTTCTTATCTCTTATATTTTTGTTCCTAAGTAATTCTTGCATGTTCTCCGTTGCTGTTTATTGCTTTGGCAAGGTAGTAGGTAGTAACCCCAAGAGGGAACGTTTTGCTCGATTGTGGGTTCATGCCCCCCGATGACACGCTTGAGTGACAGAAACATGAGTCTAGGGGATGTGCTGTTGCCACAAGGGGGAAAACAACGGTGCTTGTAACCGCGGTTGCAAGGATTGTTTACTTTACGCAAAGTGCTTTTTAATGGAGTTGTCTGTTGCTTTGGGTTTACACTTTGGGTGGGGCTCGCAACTTAATACCAGCGAGATGTCCTGGATAGATATCTCAAGGTGGATGATTAGTAGTAGATGCAGTTGGATTTCGGTCTACTTATTTTGGCGTACTGCCCATGCTTTTGAGCCTCTTCCTTTCTTTTGTAACATAGTTCGCATTGCGGTGCGTTCATAATCCTGTCAGTTGCCCTTTTGTAATTTGTTCACCTCGCATAGCAGTGTTATCGTCTTTTGGGAGAGAGACATCACTAGTGAACATCACGTATCCCGGTCCATATCCTCATTACTGTTTACACGCTCATTTACTTTTCTGCTTTTACTTTCAGTTGCTATCATTATCCCTTGCGTTTGATCCTTTGTGAACAACAAGACCGGAGAGATTGACAACCTCTCTGAACTTCGTTGGGAACAAAGTTATTTGTGTCTGTGTGCAGGTCCGCGTCAGTTGCGCCGCTGACACCTACTTATCATCTCTGGAGTCCTACTGGAGACAAACCTTGGTATCTTTACTGAGGGAAATTTGCTGCTGTGCTACATCACGCCTTCCACTTGGGGTTTACCAACGAAGGGCGAGAAATCACTATCATTACCTCGCACATCAAGCCAAATTTATGGCGCCGTTCCCGGGGACTCCGAGTGCTAAGATAGGGGAGTTGCACACTACCCTTTACCTTTGTTTTTTAGTCTTGTTAGTTTACCTTTCAGTTTTTATCTTTGAGTCTTATATCAAAAATTAAAAAAAAAATCTGCCACACTTGCTGCTGCTATGGGTTCCACTGAAAACACCAAGTTGTGTGACTTCACTAGTCACAACAACAAAGACTTTATCTGCACCCCAAATTGCCACACCTGCCACTTCAGGTACCTCTTATGAAATTAAACCTGCTTTACTAAAACTTGTTATGAGAGATCAATTCTCGGGTGCTGGAGATGCTGCTTCTTTACACTTGAATAATTTTGCTGAATTATGTGATATGCAAAAGTATAAAGAAGTAGAAGGTGATATTGTTAAGCTCAAGCTTTTTCCTTTCTCTTTGAGGGACGGAGCTAAAATTTGGTTTCAATCTTTGCCTAGGAATAGCATAGATTCTTGGGATAAGTGCAAAGATGCTTTTATTGGGAAGTACTACCCACCTTCTAAAATTATCCAATTGAGGAGTAACATTATGAATTTTAGGCAATTGGATAATGAACACGTTGCCCAAGCTTGGGAACGTATGAAATCTCTTGTTAAGAAATGCCCTACACATGGTTTGACTACCTGGATGGTTATCCAGACTTTTTATGCAGGCTTGAACTTTACCTCGCGGAACCTGTTAGATTCGGCCGCGGGAGGAACCTTTATGTCAACTACACTCGGTGCTGCCACAAACTCCTTGATGAGACGATGACCAACTATTCCCAATGGCACACCGAACGCGCTCCAACAGGTAGGAAGGTAACTTCTGTCGAGGAAATTACCTCTCTCAATGATAAAGTTGATTTAATTATGTATCTACTTACCAAGCAACCCTCTATTGATCCTCATGTTGTTCCTTTAAATTCTTTGGTTGCTCAGGAACACGTAGATGTGAACTTCATTGCTAGAAACAATTTTAATAATAATGCTTATAGGGGCAACTTTGCTAGTAATCCTAGACCGTTTCCATCCACTTATGGGAACAGCAACACCTACCCTAGCAACAAGAACCCCACTTCTGAACTAGAAAATATTCTTAGAGACTTTATCACTACCCAAAAAGCCTTCAACAAGAATGTGGAAGAAAAGCTAGCTAAAATAGATAATCTTTTTTTGAAGGTAAACAACTTAGCCCTTGATGTTGAGATGTTAAAAATTAGAACCTCTCCCCCTGAGGAGAGTAAGTCCACTCCTATTAATGCTATCCAGTTACAAATTAATGAAAATATTAGGATGATGGCTAAACTTAAAGAAAGATGGGCTAGAGAAAAAGAGGAAGAGGATAGAATTAAGAGCCTTCCTACACACCACACTGTTGCAACTATCCAAATTGTTGAGGACACTGAAACTATTAGCACCCAATGCACTCCTGGTCCCATTGGACCTATTAATGGTGATGCTAATACCTCAACCGTAGAAGAAGAAACTCCTATGAACATAGAGGGTTTCAAACAAGTGAGCTTAGATGACACTACTACCACCTTTGATAGTAGTGATATTGATTTTGATAGTTGCACCCTCTCAGAAGTTATCAGCTTACTACACAAAATGTCTAGAGACCCCCACACTAGCACACTTAATCTTGCCTTCACGGAGCATATCACAAATGCTCTTATCAAAGCTAGGGAGGAGAAGCTTAGGATAGAAGCCTCCATACCTAGAAAGCTAGATGATGGTTGGGAACCTATGATAAAAATTAAATTAAATAACTTCTCTTGCTATGCTTTATGTGACATTGGATCTAGTACCTCCGTCATGCCCAGAAGAATGTATGATATGTTTGAATTGAAACCTTTTGATTCATGTTCTTTTGGTGTTCGCCTTGTCGACTCTTCCGTAAAGAAACCTTTGGGGAAGATCGACGATGTTCTTATCATTGTCAATGACAACTATGTTCCCGTTGATTTTATTATTATGGATATAGAGTGTGAACCTTTATGTCCAATGATTTTGGGACGTCCTTTTCTTCGCACCGTTGGTGCAATCATTGACATGAAAGAGGGGGATATAAAATTCCAATTCCTTCTCAAAAAGGGGATGGAGCACTTCCCTAGAAAGAAAATCTTTTGAGTCCGTTACACGAGCAAGCTATTCTCTTTCTCTTGATAAAACTTGATTCTTATTTTGCCTTATGCCTAGCTTAAAGGCGTAAAAGAAAGAGCTTGTTGGGAGGCAACCCAAGATGTTTTTACTTCTATTTTTAGTGGTCTTGATGATTGTTACTACTGTAGCAACATCATTGTATCTTTATTTTCAAGCTTTGTGCCAAGTATAGCCTCATATGACAAGGGAAGTGAAAGTTGTGACATGTTGTCCAGAAAACAGATTTTGTCCTCGTGACTGGAAAAATCAGAATAAATCACCAGTTCATCTTTTTTAGCTGAATTTTTTACACAGCGTGCTCTATACAATCACGGAACTTTCGTATGTTCTTAGTTTTTTGATATGAGTTGCAAAAGTGCCCCTAAAAAATTCTTTACTACCTGCTGTTCTGTTTTTCACAGATTCTGCCACGTTTTGTCTCTCCTAACTTTTGAAAACCTTAATGTAACACCCTCGGTGTCATGTAACAGTAATCACTTTTGGCTAATGATAATTACTGTTGTTAATCTCATTTTGATCATCTTTGCATTTGTTCAATCCAAAAACCCTTTTGGTTGATATTAAAAACAAAGTGATAAATAAAAGTTTGTCCAAAAATTGTGGAACCAATTTTGTTAAATGCCTAAAAATCAGTGGACCATGCTAAACCAACATTGGATATTTATTGCAATATTTAAATATTGCAAACAATTCAAACTAGTGCTAAAACAACCCCTTTCACTAGTTGCATAATAAAAAGAAATATTAAATGAATTTCTTTTGCACCCAAACTTTTTGTGGCACTCTATTAATGTGAAATGTTAATTATGAGGCAAGTTCCATATTTTACAAAAAGTCCAAAAAGCTAACTAAAATAGGTACAAACAGAAGAGAAATTACAGAAAGAAAAAAGAAAGAAAAAAAGAAGTCCTATCTACCGCTTAGGGCGAAGCCCCTAACTGGGCCAAGCCCACCTCCTCCCGGCCCACCTGGCCCGCCCTGGCCATCTTCTCCTACCTCCGTACAGGGGAGTCGTGGCGCCCATCCCCTGGCCAGGACGCGGCCACGGACGCCGTGGAGGCAATCCAGGCCAGCTCCGGAGGGGATAAAGGTCCCCCACGCCTGTGCCCCCTTCTCGCAGAAACCCTAGCGCCCCCGCCTCCTAGATCTCGAACCCCCTCGCCCTCTGTTCCTCCCGCACGACCCCGAGTGGCGCCGTCGCCACCACCTCCGCGCCGACGCGGCCAACTACGACAATAGGCCGCTCCGACGTGTCCAACAGCGCCCCCGCGGATGACTACCTCGCCCCACGCCGTCGTCCATCGCCGGGATGCTCTCTGCGCTGGGAATCGTCGCCGTCTCCTACCTCCAGCCTCCGGCAATCGACTTCGATTCCGGCCGCCCCAAAGCTCCTCGCGCCTCCCCGAGCACCCCTGCCGCCTCCCAGTGAGCTTCCCGCTCAATCCCTCCCGTTTGCCCTGTAAATGCGTCGCCGTAGCACTCGCCGCCCGCCATTGCCGTGGGAATCGAGCTCGTGGAGCCCCGCCGAGCCCCGTGCTCCCGCTCCCGGTGCGCTATGGCTCGCCCCGCGGCCGTGCCTTGCCACGCCTCGACGCGCCCTGGCTGGCCGCCGCCGCATCGTCGTTGGCCAGTGGCCACGGCCATGGCCGGCGAGCCGTGTCATGCCGTGCCATGCGCCGTGCCGTGCTGGGTGTGGCCTGGGCCACTGACTGGTGGGGGCCAGCCCTTGTAGATAAAAGAAATATTAGAATGATTTAGTTAAGATATATCAACCCCTGTGTATGTGACATGTGGACCCCGTAGATTAAAAAGTGTTTAAGACAAATAGAAAACTGCTAAGAAAAACTGTGTGTATGACAGACTGGGCCCACTGTTGATTTAGATTATTTAGTTTAAAAAAAGGCTGTTATTGTGAATGTCTCACTGACTAGTGGGGTCCACTGGTCAGGTTGACCAGTCAATCCTATTGATTGGGCCCCACCTGTCAGTTGACCAGTCAACAAACACTGTTTTGGATAATGTTGGTTTAATAATAAAATAAATTCCAAAAATTGATTTAAAAATGAATTAAACTTAGAAATTCAATATCTTTTAATCCGTAACTCAGATGAAAAAACTTTATACATGAAACTTGATCAGAAAAATATAACAGTCAAGAATACACTACCCGTAGGTCCACCACCCCCTCTAGCATACCGAACCCGAGACATTCCCCCTCCGATTGCACTATCCGGTAACTGCCCGGAGCCGGAAAAATTGCCGGTTAAATTCCCGTTTCGTCTGCAACGTGTACCACCGCGTTAGTTCACCTCTAGCTTACCGTTGTCATGTCTTGTATTTGTATTGCTATTATTGTTGTGTATTTATTGTTTCTTCCCCCTCTCTTATTGTTCGGTAGTCTCGACGTCCGCTGCTGATGCCCATGTGATCGACTACTTCGTCGACGACCGTACCTCTACCGTCGAGCTTACAGGCAAGCAGAGCCATTCTCTTCCCCAGATATCGCCTATATTTCCGTACATTTCTTGCACTAGGCATATGCTGCTGCTACATTACAATTCTATTCAATTGCATAGCCTGTCATTGTCACCCTTGATGTACCTTCCTTTATCCTATGCTGCCTATTATATATATTATATTCAGTAGTGAACCCTGCGCATTGTTAGTCAATAGGGTTAGATAGCGGGTCGTGTTCACTCTGGGAGTGATGCAGATATGTTACGCTACAACTGCTACAAGTACGGTTCAGAGCAGACACCGCTTCAGGCCCCTACCCCGGCTCTGCCGAGCCACATCAAGTGTGAGCTATCGAGGAGTATTCCTTGTACTCCACTCGTTGCTGACTCTGTATAGCCGTCCTAGGGTACTGAACCATGGTTGTCCTTACAGGTAAGGAGTCGGGTGACCCCACGGTGCCCGCGCAGGGTATCTTAGCGAAATGATAGGTCAGGTGTATTCCACCGGTGTGCGGCGGGCCTGGTATTGTTCGTGGCCGAAAGGTATCCTGTTGTACGAAAGTCGAGCTCTACCAAGAGCAAACGCGAGACAAGGTAAGGAGACGGTTCACCTTGTTGGTAACCGCACGAGTTGGTGGGACGACAGGGCAGGCACCGACGTTACTGGTGGTCCTGGGTGCTGTCGTTGTCCGCGACTCACCGAGAAATGGACAACGATAACGGTTGTCCCGACAGCTAATAATAAAATGACTTAACGGTTCCGGTGGATGACTTGAGAGGCCGCAAAGGGCTGTATGCACTACCTTCACGTGGGGTTACGGTGTGGGCCCTCCGCGTTGTGGTCTCGTTCAAAAGCTCTGAAAGACGTCCAGTTCATCATTGTGGTTAGGTCGATCCGCATCCTGGAAGAGTTGCGTGGAATCACCTGGCACACAACGATCCGGGGGGTGAGAGGCGACGGTCCAAGACCCCCTTGCGCTTAGGACTGTAGACCGGCGAGGACCTCTCTGATGAGCCGTAGGATGGGCCTCGGCGTGTCGGATAGCCTCGGCGGGGCATTCCCTAACAAGGTGTACGCCACCCTGGAGATCCGAGCGTGCAGGCTGAACAGTAGTGCACCCCTGCAGGGAGTTTGATCTATTCGAATAGCCGTGTCCACGGTAACAGGACGCTTTATGCTGAAGAAAGAGCCTACTACTACAAACTACTACTATTAAACTGTTCGTTCCGGTTTCTCTTCCTCGCAAGGAAGTCGAGGAGGGGATTTCGGAGGCATGTATAATTGTTATCTATACAACTTACTATTATACAATGCTGCAGCAACTTCTGCTGCATTGTTATTACATTCATGCTATTGAACTATTGGTTATTCTCTTCTTCTGCTTCAATACTCGTTGGAAGATGCTAGTCTTCGAAAGGCCTAGCTTCTTATCCTTATTCTGAATTCTATCTTGCAGCCCGATATATATAGCCTCCCCTTTCCATTTGATACAATGCATAATTGCTTAGTAGCGGACGTAAGACTCGCGGGTATGCTAGATACTCACCTTGCTTTATTTCCCCTTTTTCGCTTTGCCTGATCGGCCGCTGCAGTCGACGTTGGAGCCCAGGAGCAGGAGATTCCAGGAGGAGCCTACTACGACATCGAGTTCCCGTTGACCAGGAGTAATTCGGTGGATCCCAGGCAGGAGGCCTCGCCTTTTCAATCTGTATCTCTGATGTTATTTGTGCTAGCCTTCTTAAGGCAAAACTTGACTAACTATGTCTGTACTCAGATATTATGGTTGTATGACTTATGCATTCGGGTCCGTGTGACCCCCCTTCATTGTAATATATTGCTTTATCCTTTTGCGTTTAGTGTTGTGTTGTGATATTCTCACCGTGGCACCTTGATCTCGATCATGTACCCTGTGTCGGGACCCGGGGTTAGCGTATGCAAGTCCCGCTACGACATAGTCATATGGAGAGCCGAGAACCGTACCCACTTTTCTAAGCAGACAAGGCCAAGAACAGAACGTTCTCGGAAAGCATCGTACGTGAGGGGCATCCCATCCAGGCCGGATGATCAACTGAGGTGGGTCCTCATCGTCCGCACACAAGTCTAATGATATGGGTGATGAACTCCCATATTCACAGACAAGTCGCCTCAACCATACTATCGACTATCTCATAACTCTTACATAGACTTACTCCAGCCCGATCATTTAGTCGGGGTCTAGGGCGGGCTCGATCATACCACAAAGTGTGCACGAGACAGAGTCTCGAGCAATCGCATCGCGATGCCACAAGCTGCGCACATCTAAGGGCCACTTGGTGTATGAAAGACCGCCAGCCAGATCACAACTAAGGTCTCGAAAACCCATACAAAGACATGCATGTTATAAACATACACGCAACACACATGCCTTGTATGAACAGCAGGTATCATTGCAATTCTCTACAAAGTATACATTTTATTGATAACTCTCACAGAGTGCACACAGAGATCACAAGCATGTGATCCAACATTACAACAAACAAGCGGAAGCAAAGTAGGTCTAAGTACAGACAAGTTTAACAAATGGCTTAAGAAGCCTTATTTAAACACAAGCCCTCCACGAGGGAACCAGTCGTCTGACTGGGACTAGACTAGCTTGATCTTCAGTCGTCGAGCTCGATGAAGAAGCCACCTTCGGGATCAGTGGGTTCATCTAAAACATAGAATAAGCAAACGTGAGTACAAAGTCGTACTCAGCAAGACTTACATAGGAGCTATACTACTCATGCACATGTATCAAGGTAAAGGGAGGTGGGGTTCACTTGCAGAAGTGCCAGCTTTGACTTGGCTAGTCCTGAACTACGAGTACCAGACGTTGAGGTAAGGAGCGTACATGAGTCCACTAATTTCTCCAACCAATTACACCACTATGGTGCCTTCCTCGACTTCCCCACGAGAAAGCACGCCATAGCACTCACACTTATCTTGGTGTGTTTTAGAAGTATCCAGTTCAAGTTGTCTAATAATCAAGCTAAGCTTTCCAAGCAGTCCATAACCGCGGACGCGACTATTCGAATAGTTTTGTTAACCCTGCAGGGGTGTACCGCTACACACACATGATCATCAGTTACCGCCTTTGATCTCGACACCATTCAAGGGGTGTCAGCGAGGATGCTCACCACAAATGTTACCTCATAGCCTATCTAGTCCAAGAAAGCCGCCTACCTGGGTTGGCTACCACTATCGTGAACCCGGCCGGTTTACCGAAGTGGACCCAGGTGATGTGTGCGTGGTGCATAAGCCGGTCTCGGTTGAGCCGTTCTCTCACTTAGCAGCCAGGCCACAAGCCTACCAGAACTCTGAACTACTGCGACATCTGGACATCGAAAGGGATGAGTTAATAGGTTGAGAGGGGTCAGTGAGTCCAATGTGTGGTTGTACTCTTCATCTTGGATCACCACACAAGAACTCGGACTTAGGGCGGTGTTCAACGAGACAACCCACTGTGTACTCCTACACAGCCTCTCATCATTCACCTTGTATTAGGGTAGATTCACCAACACCTTTCCACCAACATCATCATGATCACTACCATCCCGACTCACATAACAGTAACATCATTGTATCACTCTAAGCATGCAATAAGCAGTAACAATTGCAGGGGCCACATGATATCAATCAACTCCTACATTTGCTAGGATTGTGGTTTGCCTACTACTGTGACAAATGATAGGTCATGCAAAGTAATGGGTTCATCTATGCGGTAGAAACGTAGCATGGTAATCATCCTATACAATGCATAAGCGAGACATGAGAAGGAAGTGGGATTTTATCGACATGATCAATGGGGGTTTGCTTGCCTTGCTGACGAGGTTCGGGGTCTTCAACGAAGGGGGCTGCCTCCTGTTCCGGTTCCACCTCTACTCGACAAACAACAAACAAGGTAGCAAAGTAAATACAATGCACAATCACATGGTTGAAGGTTGAAACTTGATGTATATGATTTGATGTGTGAAGCAATTCCACTTAAATGGGGTATTTGCAAATGTATTTGCAAATTTAAACTCCACATATGATTTCCAATTTATCCAAGTTGCATATGACATTGTTTGATCAAGTTAAACCATTTTGAAATGTGTATGATAAGCCTCTGAAGTTCAAGTATAATGTGGTATGTTGCTATGGTTCAAATTGCAAAAGCATTTGAAATGAATTTGATTTAATTCCATTTAAACCAAATAGCAAAAGCTACTGGTCACATTTTAAATTCAACTCAAACATAGTTGAAAATTGGATATTTGGATAGCTTATTTTCTCCTGATCATTTTCCATATGTTATTTGTTAAATTTGGAGTTAATATGAATTTTCTATGAATTTCCAAAGTTTGGGACAATTTCTGCCTTTTCTGGAATTTCTTTATTTCTTTTATTCTGGAAAAACAATTACTGCGTCAGGCTTGCGCAAGGGTGACGTCAGGGGGGGGGGGTCTGACCAGTGGGGTCGGCCTGTCAGCCTCTGGGTTAATTTAACCCGGTTAGTTTTAACTAACCAGGGGGTTAATTAGCGGTTAGGGCCCACCTGCCAGTGGGGTTAGGGGGTGGTTAGTGGGGTGATTAGCCCCAAGTTAATCCAGCCACCGGCGGTTAACCGGCGGCGACCACAGGGGACGGTGGTGCCTCGCCGGAATGGGCTCCCGGCCACGGCTGGAAGCGCGGCTAGGTGCAAACGGGAGCTGGGAGTGCCGCGCGTCGATTTGTGCAGAGCAGCGCCACCGGAAGGCATCGGAGGCACGTCGGCGACGAGCCCTAGCGGCGGCGGAGCTACTGGCCCGAGGTGGACTTGGCTACGGAGCACCATTTGAAGCGGGGCTGGGATCAGACGAAGCAGGGGAGTGTGGCGAACGCAATGGACAAGGTGGAGACGACGAGACGACGACTTCTTAGCGGAGACTCGCCGTCGACGAGCACGGCGGCGCTGCACCTCGGCGTCCATGGCAGGGTACGAAGGAGAAGAAGATTTGGGGCGCGAGCAAGGGGGTTCTGACCGCAAGCTCACCAGGAACTCGACGGAGGCGGCGGCTTGAGCTGGGAGGGCTTGACGGTGAGGTAATCGACGCCGATCTCCTTTGGCTCCGGCGGCGGCTCGAGCTCGAATTCGTCGGCTACGGAGGCGCCTTGCTCGCCATCTTCTGCAGCTCGACGATGCACTCGAAGGGGAACACGGGGGACAGCTTCAACACGCTCCGGGACGTCGATGGCCACGCGGGGGCTCGACGGCGCTCCGGCGATCCTCTCGGTCTTCTTCAATTCCGGCGAGAACGGAGGGGGAAAGTGCGCTGGAGGGAGGGAGGAGCTGGGCGTCTCCCAGACGTGCGAGGTGAAGGGATAAGGCTCGGGGCAGGCAGGCAGCTGCCTGTCGTGCCCACGGCGCTCGCCGGCGAGGTGCTTGCCTGCCTGGAGGGGAAGAAGACGCATGTACCCCCTCCTGGTGGGCTGGGCCGGCTGAGGTGAGTGGGCCTCGCCCCTGGGTGAGAGGTAAGCTTCTGTTTTCTTTTTCTTATTTCTTTTTCTGACATTTGTTTTGGCTAGCTAAAAAAATAGCAAACCATTTTATTAAATGCTGAAACTTTTTATGTGGCATCACAATATACTAGGTTAGCCACTTGTAAAGTTTGAACATTTTTAAAATTCAAATAATTTGAACTTTAAATCAAATAGGGGTTTTTGATTAATACCAAGGCACTGTTTGAATATTTGAAAAATCCATGAGCATGGGGTGGGTCCCACATCACTTGATATGTGATCACACTCATTTATAAGACTTTTCAAATATCTTACATGAATTTTTGGAGAAGATTTATTTCTGGCCTTTTGAATTAATTCATCTGGGGGGGGGGGGTTCCTTCTCCCATTTTGCTTTTGATTTTGATTTCAAATTATTTCTTTGATTTTTTTTAACATGATGCAAGATGACTTTGATCCTAGCACATTACCTAACAGAGGGTTCTGACATCCTGTGTATATGATTACTGTACATGATCGTAAATCGAGGGCGTCACAAGTTGGTATCAGAGCCGACTGCCTGTAGGAAGCCACCCAACCACTACCTGGTCGAAGTTGAGCCTAGACTTTGAAAAACTATTTTGCTACCTTAATATTTGGCTTACGGGCCCACATCGATGTGACTACGTGTGATATCTATGGTATTAGGATCCTTTTCTTCGTACCTATGCTCTGGGACTCTGCTCTCTTATCCTTGCTGGTAAGTTTTACAAACTCTAACATTAGGATCACGTTCTCTTGATTCCACCCGACGTTCTGGTGCTACCTCATTGATTGAGTCATGTCGCAGGAGTTCTACCCCAGACCCCGGACCGCGGATCCCATTCTCATTCTGGACAGGCCGCGCGTCCTCTGGCATCTACTCTTGTGGCCAACAGTTTTCTTGCGGCGTGATTGACATAGTGGAATCTATTTCGCGTCGTGTAATCCTTACCGCGGTCTGCGCGCCGCCTACTGAGTCCTTTTTCCTTAATTTCTATGATGTTACGCTGTCCGATTTTGACCGACTGTGTGCAAAGATCTCTATGTCTATATGACTACTATTGTGTATCTACTGCACTTCTCGTTCATTGCTCATACTACATCATGTATGAATTCTTATCCTTGCAAACAATTTGTTTGAACTAACCCCTGCTGTTCAGGCAGGATGGCTGACGATCCCCCACCTCCACCTTATATGGCCGCAGTACTGCAACAGTTTGATCTGAACCGTCAGTTTATGGTCGGGGTAATGACCCAGCTTTTAACTCAGAATTCCCCAATAACACTGCAAGAGTTCGTGCACCTCAGTCCGTCCACCTTCCGCAGCTCCGCCAATCCTATGGATGCCGATGATTGGCTCCGTGATATTGCTTTCAGATGGAGTCAGCTGCTGTTGCCCCTGCCAGTTACCTCACCTTTGCGACGTATCATCTGAGGGGTCCAGCTGCTCAGTGGTGGGAAAGCCACCGGCTTGCATTGCCAGATGGAACTATAACCACTTGGCAAGAATTCCAGTTAGCCTTCCGTGCATGGCACCTTCCTCAAGGTCCGATGGACCAGAAGAAGGAGGATTTCCGCCAACTCCGTCAGGGCCAGACAAATGTTGATGAATATCATAGGAAATTCCTTGAGTTGTCCCGCTATGCTAAGAGAGACGTCGCCACCGACGCTCGCAAGCAGGAGAGATTCCGAGAAGGACTGCATCCTGAAATAGATCTCGCACTTGTGCTTCATGATTGTGCGGACTTTGCGACCCTTGTCAGCAAGGCTTTCCAAGTCGAAACTGCTCTGACTAAGCACCATGAGTCGCTCAAGCGTGCTCGAGATGCTGGCCCATCTTCGGGTCGGCCCCTTCAGAAACTTCGAGTCTGTCTCCCGCACAATGTTTTTCACCGGCCTGCACCAACGCCAAGGCCGTCTTATGCTGCACCTCGTCTGCCTCCGCCTTCGAGACAGCTAACGATTCCGACTGAACAACCCAATATTATGGCTCCTCCCCAGAATGATGGCTTATGCCACAAGTGTGGGCAACCCGGTCACTGTGCTATCAACTGTCGCCCGGTTCAGTCTCAGGATGCGTCACATCCCCCTGTTGGCCGTATGAAGAGTTGTCGAATCCGTCGTTTCAAAAACACCCATACCAAGCCGTCCGTTGTTGTACAGGGCCATGTCAATCATGTTGATGCTAAGAAGGCTAGAAAGGATCCGACTATCGTGATGGGAACCCTCCTTGTTAATTCAGTACCAGCTTCTGTTCTGTTTGATTCAGGAGCATCACATTCTTTCGTGTCTGAGGCATTTGCACTCAAGCAAGAATTACCATTGGAGCGCATGTACTCTCCGCTGTTGGTCAGTTCTCCAGGATCCAAGTGGGAGACCTCGATGATATCCCACAACAATCGTATTGAAATTGTAGGATTAGTGTTCCCTGCGTCGCTCATGGTCCTCAAGGTAACTACCATAGACGTCATTCTTGGTATGGATTGGCTGAGAGCACATAAGGCTCGCATCGATTGTGACGTTAAGGAAGTCCGGCTCACGCACCCCTCTGGCCATATAGTCTACTATTTAGCCCAGATGATTCAACATGCCGAGAACGAGATATATGCTCTGAATGCCCTGAACGCTGCACCTCTCGAAGGGATCAAAAACATTCCATCCGTTCGCGATTTTCTCGACGTCTTCCCAGAAGAACTGCCGGGAATACCCCCGATCAGAGATGTCGAATTTGTCATCGACTTGAAGCCTGGTACCGTCCCTATTGCTAAGCGCCCTTATAAGATGCCGCCTCACCACCTCCTTGAACTGAAGAAGGAGATAGACATGGGACTCCACAAAGGCTTCATCCGTCCAAGTTCCTCTGCTTGGGGAGCACCTTCGCTCTTTGTCAAGAAGAGCGATGGGACGAACCGTTTGGTCCAAGATTAGCGACCTATCAACCAGGCAACAATACAGAACAAGTATCCACTCCCTCGGATCAACGATCTATATGATCAACTGGCTGGATCTACGGTGTTCTCGAAACTCGACTTGAGATTGGGTTACCATCAGATCCGGGTCCGCGAAGAGGACATTCCGAAGACCGCCTTCATTACTCGCTATGGTTCATACGATTACACCGTCATGTCTTTTGGCCTAACCAATGCCCCGACCACCTTCTCCCTATTGATGAACTATATATTCATGGAATACCTCGACAAGTTCGTTGTGGTTTATCTGGATGATATCTTGGTATACTCCAAGAATGAAGAGGAACATGCTGAACACCTTCGTCTTATACTGGAAAAGCTTCGAGAACACAAACTCTATGCTAAGTATTCTAAATGTGAATTCTGGCTTCCTGAAGTAACTTACCTTGGTCATGTGATTTCCAAGGATGGCTTCGCCGTCAACCCAAAACGTATTCAGGCTATTCTTGACTGGACTCCTCCCAAGACTGTAAAGCAAGTCAGAAGTTTCCTCGTCCTCGCTAGCTATTGCCGCCGTTTTGTCGAGAACTTCTCCAAGATTGCCAAGCCTCTGACTAATCTTCTTCACAAAGGCGTCAAGTTTGAGTGGACTAATAAATGTCAAGAAAGTTTCCAAGATCTCAAGGACAAGGTCACTTCTCCCCCAGTGCTTGCTCCCCCTGATACCAAGAAGGACTTCGTGATATACTGCGATGCGTCTCGTCAAGGATTAGGCTGTGTCCTAATGCAAGAGCGCCGCGTGATTGCTTATGGCTCTCGTCAGTTGCGTTCTCACGAAGATAAGTATCCAACACATGATCTTGAATTGGCAGCGGTAATCTATGCATTGAAGCTGTGGCGACACTACCTCATCGGTAATCATTGCGAGATCTACACCGACCACCAAAGTCTGAAGTACTTGTTTACTCAGCCCGACTTGAATCTCCGCCAACAAAGATGGCTCGAGACAATAGCCGATTTCAACATGGATATTCATTACACCCCTGGCAAAGCTAATGTGATGGCTGATGCCCTGAGTCGCAAAGCCTATTGTAGTGAACTTGAAGTTCAAATACAACAACCACCTCTGTATGAAGAGCTTCGGAAGCTGAACATCGAGATTGTTCCGCAGGGATATGTGAACTCCCTGGTAGTCAAACCAGACCTCGTTGAACGCATCAAGACGATACAACATTATGACTCTGACATTTGGAAGATTAAGCGTCGTGTCGCCAACGGAGAGCCCTCATTCTTCACTATTGATGCAAATGATGATAATGAAGTGTACTTCAAGGGTCGTTTAGTGGTTCCGATAGCCAAGGCCAACTTGAACTACGCCCCTGATGTCATGAAAGAAGCTCATGATACCCTTTTGTCGATTCACCCTGGTAGTACCAAGATGTACCAAGACATTCATCAGCGGTACTGGTGGTCTAACATGAAGCAAGACATCGCTCGATATGTTGACGAATGTGACGTTTGCCGTCGCGTCAAAGCCGAACATCAAAGACCTGCTGGAACTGTGCAACCACTCTCTTTCCTGAATGGAAATGGGACAAGATTGAAATGGACTTCGTCACTGGTTTTTCCTGATCACAGAAGGGTCATGATGCCATCTTTGTCGTCATCGACCGATTCTCCAAGGTTGCCCACTTTCTGCCAGTCAAGGAGACGATCTCTGCTAGTCAGTTAGCAGACTTGTACGTTTCCAGAATTGTGTCCCTCCATGGTATAGCGTTGGAGATCAGTTCAGACCGTGGCAGCATTTTCACCTCAAGATTTTGGGATAGTTTCCAAGAAGCTATGGGCACTCACCTAAACTTCAGCACCGCTTATCACCCCCAGTCGCAAGGACAAGTCTAACGAGTCAATCAAGTGCTTGAAGACATGCTTCGAGCTTGTGTCATCTCTTTCGGTAAGAAATGGGAGGAATCCCTTCCATTTGCTGAATTCTCGTACAACAGTAGCTATCAGGCTAGTCCGAAGATGGCACCCTTTGAAGTTCTTTATGGACGTAAATGTCGAACCCCTCTGAATTGGTCAGAAATTGGGGACCGAACTCTCATTGGTCCGGAAATTATACAACATGCTGAAGACCAGGTTCGCGATATTCGTGAACATTTGAAAGCTGCTCAGTCCCGCCAGAAGAGCAACTATGACCGCAAGCACAAGGAAATGGTCTATCAACCCGGCGAACAGGCTTGCCTTCGTGTCACTCCCATGAGAGGCACTCATCGATTCGGGATAAAAGGCAAGTTAGGTCCTCGCTACATTGACCCGTTCCGTATCCTGTCCAGAAGTGGTTCGGTGGCATACCGGTTGGAGTTGCCGTCAAACCTCTCTCAAGTTCATGATGTCTTTCATGTGTCGCAACTCCGTCGCTGCTTCAAGGATCCTATCCAAGCAGTGGATCATGGAATGCTTGAACTGCAACAAGACTTGTATTATCGTGAACATCCGAGCCGCATTCTTGATCAGTCTGAACGTCGAACCCGCAACAAGGCAATCAAGTTCCTCAAAGTTCAGTGGTCGAATCACTCTGAAGAGGAGGCCACTTGGGAACGTGAAGATCGCCTTCGTGAAGAATACCCCGATCTTTTTCCCTCTACCACTTAAATTCTCGGGACGAGAATTCTTGTAGTGGGGGAGATTTGTAACACCCTTAGTGTCATGTAACAATAATTACTTTTGGCTAATGATAATTGTTGTTGTTAATCTCATTTTGATCATCTTTGCATTTGATCAATCCAAAAACCCTTTTGGTTGATATTAAAAACAAAGTGATAAATAAAACTTTGCCCAAAAATTGTGGAACCAATTCTGTTAAATGCCTAAAAATGAGTGGACCATGCTAAACCAACATTGGATATTTATTGCAATATTTAAATATTGCAAACAATTCAAACTAGTGCTAAAACAACCCCTTTCACTAGTCGCATAATAAAAAGAAATATTAAATGAATTTCTTTTGCACCCAAACTTTTTGTGGCACTCTATTAATGTGAAATGTTAATTATGAGGCAAGTTCCATATTTTACAAAAAGTCCAAAAAGCTAACTAAAATAGGTACAAACAGAAGAGAAATTACAAAAAGAAAAAAGAAAGAAAAAAAGAAGTCCTATCTACCGCTTAGGGCGAAGCCCCTAACTGGGCCAAGCCCACCTCCTCCCGGCCCACCTGGTCCGCCCTGTCCATCTTCTCCTACCTCCGTACAGGGGAGGCGTGGCGCCCATCCTATGGCCAGGACGCGGCCACGGACGCCGTGCAGGCAATCCAGGCCAGCTCCGGCGGGGATAAAGGCCCCCCACGCCCGTGCCCCCTTCTCGCAGAAACCCTAGCGCTCCCGCCTCCTAGATCTCGAACCCCCTCGCCCTCTGTTCCTCCCGCACGACCCCGAGCGGCGCCGTCGCCACCACCTCCGCGCCGACGCGGCCAACTACGGCAATAGGCCGCTCCGATGTGTCCAGCAGCGCCCCCGCGAACGACTACCTCGCCACACGCCGTCGTCTATCGCCGGGATGCTCTCTTGGCTGGTAATCGTCGACGTCTCCTACCTCCAGCCGCTGGCAATCGACTTCGATTCCGGCCGCCCCGAAGCTCCTCGCGCCTCCCCGAGCTCCCCTGCCGCCTCCCAGTGAGCTTCCCGCTCGATCCCTCCCGTTTCCCCTGTAAATGCGTCGCCGTAGAACTCGCCGTGCTCGCCGCCCGCCATTGCCGTGGGACTCGAGCTCGTGGAGCCCCGCCGAGCCCCGTGCTCCCGCTCCCGGTGCGCTATGGCTCGCCCCGCGGCTGCGCCTTGCTGTGCCTCGACGCGCCCTGGCTGGCCGCCGCCACACCGTCGTTGGCCAGTGGCCACGGCCATGGCCGGCGAGCCGTGCCGTGCCGTGCCATGCCGTGCTGGGTGTGGCCTGGGCCACTGACTAGTGGGGGCCAGCCCTTGTAGATAAAAGAAATAAAAAATAATATTAGAATGATTTAGTTAAGATATATAAACCCCTGTGTATATGACATGTGGACCTCATAGATTAATATGTGTTTAAGACAAATAGAAAACTGTTAAGAAAAACTGTGTGTATGACAGACTGGGCCCATTATTGATTTAGATTATTTAGTTGAAAAAAAGCTGTTATTGTGAATGTCTCACTGACTAGTGGGGTCCACTGGTCAGGTTGACCAGTCAACCCTGTTGATTGGGCCCCACCTGTCAGTTGACCAGTCAACAAACGCTGTTTTGGATAATGTTGGTTTAATAATAAAATAAATTCCAGAAAATGATTTAAAAATGAATTAAACTTAGAAGTTCAATATCTTTTAATCCGTAACTCAGATGAAAAAAGTTTATACATGAAACTTGATCAGAAAAATATAACAGTTAAGAATACGCTACCTGTAGGTCCACCACCCCCCTCTAGCATACCGAACCCGAGACATTCCCCCTCCGATTGCACTGTCTGGTAATTGCCCGGAGCCGGAAAAATTGCCGGTTAAATTCCCGTTTCGTCTGCAACGTGTACCACCGCGTTAGTTCACCTCTAGCTTAACGTTGCCATGTCTTGTATTTGTATTGCTATTATTGTTGTGTATTTATTGTTTCTTCCCCCTCTCTTATTGTCCGGTAGTCTCGACGTCCGCTGCTGATGCCCCTGCGATCGACTACTTCGTCGACGACCGTACCTCTACCGTCAAGCTTACAGGCAAGCAGAGCCATTCTCTTCCCCAGATATCGCCTATCTTTCCTTACATTTCTTGCACTAGGTATATGCTGCTGCTGCTACGTTACAATCCTATTCAATTGCATAGCCTGTCATTGTCACCCTTGATGTACCTTCCTTTATCCTATGCTGCCTATTATATATATTATATTCAGTAGTGAACCCTGCGCATTGTTAGTCAATAGGGTTAGATAGCGGGTCGTGTTCACTCTGGGAGTGATACAGATACGTTACGCTACAACTGCTACAAGTACGGTTCAGAGCAGACACCGCTTCAGGCCCCTACCCCGGCTCTGCCGAGCCACATCAAGTGTGAGCTATCGAGGAGTAATCCTTGTACTCCACTCGTTGCTGACCCTGTATAGCCGTCCTAGGGTACTGAACCACGGTTGTCCTTACAGGTAAGGAGTCGGGTGACCCCACGGTGCCCACGCAGGGTATCTTAGCGGAACGATAGGTCAGGTGTATTCCACCGGTGTGCGGCGGGCCTGGTACTGTTCGTGGCCGAAAGGTATCCTGTTGTACGAAAGTCGAGCTCTACCAAGAGCGAACGCGAGACAAGGTAAGGAGACGGTTCACCTTGTTGGTAACCGCACGAGTTGGTGGGACGACAGGGCAGGCACCGACGTTACTGGTGGTCCTGGGTGATGTCGTTGTCCGCGACTCACCGAGAAAGGTACAACGATAACGGTTGTCCCGACAACTAATAATAAAATGACTTAACGGTTCCGGTGGATGACTTGAGAGGCCGCAAAGGCCTGTACGCACTACCTTCACGTGGGGTTACGGTGTGGTCCCTCCGCATTGTGGTCTCGTTCGAAAGCTTTGAAAGACGTCCAGTTCATCATTGTGGTTAGGTCGATCCGCATCCTAGAAGAGTTGCGTGGAATCACCTGGCACACAACGACCCGGAGGGTGAGGGGCGATGGTCCAAGACCCCCTTGCGCTTAGGACTATAGACCGGCGGGGACCTCTATGATGAGCCGTAGGATGGGCCTCGGCGTGTTGGATAGCCTCGGTGGGGCATTCCCTAACAAGGTGTACGCCACCCTAGAGATCCGAGCGTGCAGGCTGAACAGTAGTGCACCCCTGCAGGGAGTTTGATCTATTCGAATAGCCGTGTCCACGGTAACAGGACGCTTTATGCTGAAGCCAGAGCCTACTACTATTAAACTGTTGGTTCCGGTTTCTCTTCCTCGCAGGGAAGTCGAGGAGGGGATTTCGGAGGCATGTATAATTGTTATCTATACAACTTACTATTATACAATGCTGCAGCAACTTCTGCTGCATTGTTGTTACATTCATGCTATTGAACTATTGGCTATTCTCTTCTTGTGCTTCAAGACTCGTTGGAAGATGCTAGTCTTCGAAAGGCCTAGCTTCTTATCCTTATTCTGAATTCTATCTTGCAGCCCAATATATATAGCCTCCCCTTTCCATTTGATACAATGCATAATTTCTTAGTAGCGAACGTAAGACTCGCGGGTATGCTAGACACTCACCTTGCTTTATTTCCCCTTTTTCGCTTTGCCTGATCGGCCGCTGCAGTCGACGTTGGAGCCCAGGAGTAGGAGATTCCAGGAGGAGCCTACTACGACATCGAGTTCCCGTTGACCAGGAGTAATTCGGTGGATCCCAGGCAGGAGGCCTCGCCTTTTCGATCTGTATCTCTGATGTTATTTGTGCTAGCCTTCTTATGGCAAAACTTGACTAACTATGTATGTACTCAGATATTATGGTTGTATGACTTATGTATTCGGGTCCGTGTGACCCCCCTTCATTGTAATATATTGCTTTATCCTTTTGTGTTTAGTGTTGTGTTGTGATATTCTCACCGTGGCACCTTGATCTCGATCAGGTACCCTGCGTATATGATTACTGTACATGATCGTAAATCGAGGGCGCCACAAGTTGGTATCAGAGCCGACTACCTGTAGGAAGCCACCCAACCACTACCTGGTCGAAGTTGAGTCTAGACTTTGAAAAACTATTTTGCTACCTTAATATTTGGCTTACGGGCCCACATCGATGTCACTACGTGTGATATCTATGGTATTAGGATCCTTTTCTTCGTACCTATGCTCTGGGACTCTGCTCTCTTATCCTTGCTGGTAAGTTTTACAAACTCTAACATTAGGATCACGTTCTCTTGATTCCACCCGGCGTTCTGGTGCTACCTCATTGATTGAGTCGTGTCGCAGGAGTTCTACCCCAGATCCCGGACCGCAGATCCCATTCTCATTCTGGGAAGGCCGCGCGTCCTCTGGCATCTATTCCTGTGGCCAACAGTTTTCTTGCGGCGTGATTGACATAGTGGAATCTATGTCGCGTCGTGTAATCCTTACCGCGGTCTGCGCGCCGCCTACTGAGTCCTTTTTCCTTAATTTCTACGATGTTACGCTGTCCGATTTTGACCGACTGTGTGCAAAGATCTGTATGTCTATATGACTACTATTGTGTATCTACTGCACTTCTCGTTCATTGCTCATACTACATAATGTATGACTTCTTATCCTTGCAAACAATTTGTTTGAACTAACCCCTGCTGTTCAGGCAGGATGGCTGACGATCCCCCACCTCCACCTTATATGGCCGCAGTACTGCAACAGTTTGATCTGAACCGTCGGTTTATGGCCGGGGTAATGACCCAGCTTTCAACTCAGAATTCCCCAATAACACTGCAAGAGTTCGTGCGCCTCAGTCCGTCCACCTTCCGCAGCTCCGCCAATCCTATGGCGATGATTGGCTTCGTGATATTGCTTTTCAGATGGAGTCAGCTGCTGTTGCCCCTACCAGTTACCTCACCTTTGCGACGTATCATCTGAGGGGTCCAGCTGCTCAGTGGTCGGAAAGCCACCGGCTTGCGTTTCCAGATGGAACTATAACCACTTGGCAAGAATTCCAGTTAGCCTTCCATGCATGGCACCTTCCTCAAATCATGGCAAAGTCACACAAAACAAGCATGGAGAAAGAAGAAATTATAGATACGTTTGGGACGTATCAACATCCCCAAGCTTAATTCCTTCTCGTCCTCGAGTAGGTAAATGATAAAAAGCATAATTTCTGTGGTGACATGCCACACAACCATATAAGGACTTTTAAGTAAAGCAATTAAAGCATGCAATTCAATTCAAGTCTTAACAAGCAAGAGTCTATATTAGCATTGACACAAGCAACAAAAGAACAAAATGTGCAAGAGCTCTCGCTGTCTGTGACTCGAATCACTCCACATGGTGTTTGCGTGCAAGCAGGGGACTGGGAAAAAGAGAGAAAAAAGGTTGTTGAGAACAACTATCTACTAAAGTTTCACACTTGGTCTCCTTTGGATTCTTATCTTGACTCGTCCCCAGACCACTAGCCAGGTACAAGTCAAACTGATCCACTCTCTTTCGATATTTTGAGCACTCATGCAATGGATGAGCGCGAGCAAGAAAGTTGACACCTAAAAGGCGAAACAGAAAGAAGGCGGAGGAGGAAGATAAAAAGGTATGAAAAGCTCACATCAATGAGGACAATCATAGGCGAGAGAATGCCATATGATAGTGAGGAGTAGGGATTGCCATGCAACAGATGCACATGTGAGCTAAAAACCTCTCCAAGGAAACTAGTGGGGGTGCATCTAACTTGCTTGCTCAAGAAGACCTAGAGCTCGTTTGAGGAGGCTCATCATTGGAATATACAAGTCAAGTTCTATAGTGTGAAGGTCCCCACATAGCTATATGCATGATGATGATCTCTATGGAGTACAAGGGATAGAGGATGAAGTACTAGTGTGGATCTCTCAAAAGGAATAGTAGTGTGCCCCCTTCTCTCTTTTTATTTTTCTTTTTCTCCTTTTTCTATTTTTTGTATTTTTTGGTGGCCTCAATGGCTCTTTCTATATAACTCTCATTTGTCCTCTTTGGGATCTTTTGATTTTGTCCTCTTTGGGATCTTTTCCTCACTTTAGGGGCAACACTCTATATTTTACAAGAATATAGGAGATCTTTCACACTTTACAAGGGTACTCACATAAAGAAGATATAACTATCATGATGCAAATGTATGTCTCTGCCAGGATAGAAGGATATGCAATGATACTAGCGCGTCATGTAGCAATGATTAGGGCAAGGCCCAACTAGCATGTGGCTCATCGATCAAGCAAGTAGCATGTATGACATGAATATCAAGTCATGAGAAGGTGGATGTTGCATGGCAATGTATCTCGGAAAGGCTATGGAAATGCTTGTAGGTAGGTATGGTGGCTGTTTTGAGGAAAGATATAAGGAGGCTTATGATGACGGAGCGTATCGTGCCAAGGGTTTGGATGCACCGGCGAAGTATGCGCCAACTCTCAAGGTGAGAAAGGGCAATGCACGGTACCGAAGAGGCTAGAAAAAGTATAGGTGGGTGGAAGTGTCAACTTTCGAATACTCACATTAGTCCGAAGAACTCATGCACTTATTATCGGTAACTCTCAATCTAATCAGGAGGTTCACAAAGAGACAAGTACCCCGAGGAGGAGTGTATGGGGGTTTGGTTATCTTTGCGCATCCTCGACTCATGGTACGTGAGTGTACTCTAATATTCGAACCCTCCAGAGGTTAGTGATCCATCTAGTAGCTAGAGTTCTCAACAGGGGTTTTTGGTTTTCGAAAAACACACGGATTGCCCAAAATACGACATCTATCACTAATAGGCTCGAGCTCTTGACACCAAAAGTTCAAACATTACTCTAGTCAATACCTCAAAACTATTGCAAGTTACTACTACAAAGAGAATAGCAACTTGAACTACCTACTTCTAGTCAAGAAACAAAACTCAGTGCAATAGGCAAACTCTCTAACAAGATAAAACATGCAACCTATATAAAGTTCAACCTAAAACAAAAGAAAAACTCTAGAAAAACTAAAGCACTACAACTAAACAGAGCGGCAGCTAAGAAAAGAAAAAGAACAACTCACAGCTAAAAGAACAAGCATGAAAATCCTATGAGGAGTTCTAGTTCAAGCGGAGCGTGTAATTCTCCCACACAAAAGAGTAAGCTGGGGTGTAACTTGTTACTACAGCAAACAAAGCAACAACAAACCTAGAAAAGTAAAGAGCGAGACGCTCCTAGCATAGCACACAACGTATGAAGTGATAAAAATATAGTGCAACGAGGGACGAACTGATAATTGTTGATGAAGAAGGGGATGCACGGGGGCATCCCCAAGCTTAGACGCTTGAGTCTCCTTGAATATTTATTGGGGGTGCACATGGGCATCCCCAAGCTTGAGCGTTTTACACTCCAAGATCTTCTTTCATCATCTTCCATCGCGCACTTGAAAACTCCCTTCATACATAACTCATTGTAGACTGATTAGAGAGGTTAGTTCCCTATTAAAATAATTTTCCTCTACTGCAAATAAAGATTTCCAGGAAGAGATACTGTTTTTCTTGCCTGCCCAAAAGATTTTTCAAAGAAAAAGCAAGCTTAAGGATTGAAAAACTGCGAAAAGAAAAACCGGGGCAGAAGCTGAGAAAAACAGAACAACAGAGAGAAAAGAATTTTTTAGGGATACTTCTGCAACTCAAATCACAAAACTCAGAATATACGAAAGTTTCTTAATTGTATAGAGCACGCTTTGTAAAAAAATCAGCTCAAAAAGATGAAATGGGATTTTTCTATGATTTTTCTAGTCACGAGGACATAATCTGTTTTCTGGACAGCATGTCACAACTTTCACTTCCCTTATCGTATGAGGCTATAAAAGGCACAAAACTTGAAAGGTAAAGATAGAATGATGTTGCTACAGTAGTAACAATCATAAAGAACACTAATAACAGAAGAAAAGAAAAACCTAAATTCGTTGCGGGCTGCCTCCCGAAAGCGCTTCTTTAGAGCCATTAGCTAGGCTTAAAGCAGAAGATCAAGTCTTTTCAAGAGAATAGCTAGCCCGTGTGACGGACTCAAAAAGTAACTTAATCTTTTTCCTAGGGAAATGTTCCACCCCTTTCTTGAGAGGGAATTGGAATTTCATATTCCCCTCTTTCATGTCAATAACAGCACCAACTGTGTGAAGAAAATGACGTCCCAAAATAATTGGACAAGAGGGCTCACACTCAATGTCCATAATAGTGAAATCAACGGGAACATAATTTTCATTGACAATGATAAGAACATCGTCGATCCTCCCCAAAGGATTCTTTACAGAAGAATCAACAAGACGAACACCAAAAGAATAGGGATCAAAAGGTTTCAATTCAAGCATATCATACATTCTTTTGGGCATAATAGAGGTACTTGCTCCAACATCACAAAGAGCATAACAAGAGAAGTTATTCAATTTGATTTTTATCATAGGATCCCAACCATCTTCTAGCTTCCTAGGTATGTAGGCTTCTAGTCTAAGCTTCTCCTCCCTAACTTTGATTAGAGCATTGGTGATATGCTCTGTGAAGGCAAGATTAAGTGTGCTAGTGTGGGGGTCTCTAGACATTTTGTGTAGGAAACCAATAACTTCAGGTAAAGTGCAGTTGTCAAAGTCTAGGTCACTACTATCTATCAAGGAGGTAGTGATATCATTTAGGCTCACTTGTTTGAAAGCCTCTATGTTCATGGAGGTTTCTTCATCTATGGTTGACGTGGTAGCATCACCATTGGTAGGTCTAGTGGGACTAGGGGTGTGATGGGTGCTAACAATTTGGACATCCTCAACTACTTGGATAGTGGCTACTGTGTGGTAGGTAGGAAGGCTCTTAATTCTCTCTTCTTACTCCTTTTCTCTAGCCCATCTCTCTTTAAGTTTTCCCAACATCCTAATGTTTTCATTAATTTGGACTTGGATGGCATTCATAGGAGTGGTCTTCCTCTCCTCGGGGGGAGAAGTTCTAATCTTCAGCATCTCTACATCATGGGCTATGTTGTCTACCTTCGAAGAGAGGATATCTAATTTATCTAATTTCTCTTCCACACTCTTGTTGAAGGTTTTTTGGGTAGTGATAAAGTCTTTGAGCAAGGTCTCTAGTTCAAAGGTGGAGTTTGTGGTGCTAGGATAAGTGTTGTTGTTCCCATAGTTGTTGGATGGGAAAGACCTAGGATTGTTGCTACCAAAATTACTCCTATAAGCATTATTGTTGAATTTGTTTCTAGAGATAAATTTCACATCTACTTGTTCTTGAGCAACCAAGGAATTTAAAGGAACATCCTGAGGATCAATAGGATATTGCTTGGTAAGTAGAGACATGATAAGGTCAACCTTTTCATTTAGAGAGGAGATCTCCTCGACAGAATTTACCTTCTTACCAGTTGGAGATCATTCGGTGTGCCACTGAGAGTAGTTCAGCATCATCTCATCAAGTAGCTTTGTGGCAGCACCAAGTGTGGTTGACATAAAAGTTCCTCCCGCGGCCGAATCTAACAGGTTCCGCGAGGTAAAGTTCAAGCCTGCATAAAAAGTCTGGATAACCATCCAGGTAGTCAGTCCATGTGTGGGGCAGTTCTTGACAAGCGTCTTCATACGTTCCCAAGCCTGGGCAACGTGTTCATTATCCAATTGCCTGAAATTCATAATGTTACTCCTCAATTGAATAATTTTAGCAGGTGGATAGTACTTCCCTATGAAAGCATCTTTGCATTTACTCCAAGAATCGATACTGTTCTTGGGTAAGGATTGCAGCCACTCCTTGGCTCTTCCTCTCAAAGAGAAAGGAAAAAAGCTTCAGCTTGACGATGTCTCCATCCACTTCCTTGTACTTTTGCATATCACAGAGCTCGATAAAATTGTTTAAGTGCAAGGAAGCGTCCTCTCCAGCACCTGAGAATTGATCTTTCATAACAAGATTAAGCAGAGCAGGTTTAATTTCATAAGAAGGTGCTGAAGTGGCAGGTGGAGCAATAGGAGTGCAGATAAAGTCACTGTTGTTGTGACTAGTGAAGTCACACAACTTGGTGTTTTCATTGGAACCCATAGTAGCAACACGTATTTTTGGTATTTTTGATTAGGGACACAAAAGTAAAAACTGAAAGGTAAACTAACAAGACTAAAAAGCAAAGATAAAAGATAGTGTGCAACTCCCCTATCTTGTAGATTGAAGTCCCCGGCAACGGCGCCAGAAAAATTGCTGATGGCAAGAGAGTGTTAATACTCTTCAAGCCTCGTTGGTTACCCCAAGTGCAGGGTGAGATATATTACAGCGGCAAGTTTTCCCTTGGCAAAGATACACAGGTTTGTCTCCCGTAGGACTCCGAAGGATACAAGAAGGTGGTAAAGTGAACAATGGCGCCGAGGTTGCTAGCTTCACCTGGACCTGCACACAGATACAAATAACTTTGCTCCCAACGAGTACAGAGGAGTTGTCATTTCCTCCGGCCTTGCTGTTTACAAAGGATCAACGCAAGAGATAAAAGTGGAACTGAAAGTAAAGACTGAAAGTAAACTAAGGGTGTAAACAATAATGTGAAGATGGACCGGGGTCCCGTGATTTTCACTAGTGATGTCTCTCTCCAAAAAGACGATAAAAGTGCTAGCGAGGTAAACAAATCACAGCTGGGCAATTGACAGAATTATGAAGCCACCACAATGCTAACTATGCTGCAAAGAAAGGAAGGGCTCCAAAGAAATGGGCAGTACGCCAAGGTAAGTAGACCGAAATCCAACTGCATCTACTATGAATCATCCACCTTGAGATATCTATCCAGAACATCTCGCTGGTATTAAGTTGCGAATCCCACCCAAAGTGTAAACTCAAAGCAACAGACAACTGCATTAAAAGAAC
This sequence comes from Bromus sterilis, assembly GCA_950022295.1. Taxonomy (NCBI): domain Eukaryota; kingdom Viridiplantae; phylum Streptophyta; class Magnoliopsida; order Poales; family Poaceae; genus Bromus; species Bromus sterilis. The sequence continues at coordinate 75,155,566 of OX465600.1, read as the reverse complement.
TTTGCGTAAAGTAAACAATCCTTGCACTCGCGGGTACAAGCACCGTTGTTTTATCCCTGGTGGCAACAACACATCCCCTAGTCTCATGTTTCTGTCACTCAAGCTAGACATCAGGGGGCTGAACCCACAATCAAGCATAACGCTCCCGCTTGAAGTTGCAAGCAAACTACTTGGCCAAAGCTAAATACTGCAACGGAGAACATGCAAGAATTTACTCAAGAACAAAATATAAAAGAGAAGAACCAAATATATTACTCATCACAATCTGAACATAGTCTCATAATCCATCAGATCCCAGCAAACTCAGCATAGCAACAACAGAAATTACGAAAGTGCCTCGATCATGTGAGGCAGCTCACGAGGTCTCGAAAGTGGAAGCACAAAGAGGGGAGAGTTACATCACATAGCTACTGGTCACGGACCCATGGTCAAAGGGGGACTACTCACGACACATCCGGGAGGCGTCCATGGCTATGGATGGTCTCCCGGAGGGGGTTCCTCCTCCCGGCAGGGTGCCGGGGCAGCTTCTCCAGGCAACCCCGATCTTGAAACGGCGGCGGCGGCGGTACAGAGGCGAGTTCGCGGAAAAGAGATCGATATTAGGGGTTTCCACCCCGAGGGCTAAATATAGGCGGAGGGGGTGTCGAGGGGACCCACCAGGCAGCCAGGAGGCCTCCTGGCGCAGCCTAGGGTGGGGCCGTGCCAGGGACCCTCCTGGTCTCCTGGTGGTGGCCCCCCTCCGCTGCCTTGGTGATTCCGGAAGCTTCCGGGTCGCTGATTTTTTATCTGATTTTTCCGGAGTTTTTGGAGCACTTTTAATGGCCGGAAAACCTGAAATACAAAAATAGCAGAAAACAGCAACTGGCAGCTGGGTGCACTGGGTTAATAAATTAGTCCAAATATGCTCAAAAGTGTATGAAAGTTCAAGAAAAACATGGCAAGGTCACACAAAACATGCATGGAGCAAGCAGAAATTATAGATACGTTTGGGACGTATCAATCCCCAACAAATATTCAAGGATACTCAAGCATCTAAGCTTGGGGATGCCCCCGAGCATTCTTTTCTCCGTCGACTATCATCAGTTCGTCCTTCTTCTCACTATATTTTTATCACTTCATGCGTTATGTGCTATGCTTGGAGCGTCTCGCTCTTAGGTTCTATTTTTAGTTTTCTTTAGCTTTGCTTGCTATTCATAACAAGTTAGATCCCGTCTTACTTTGTGTGGGAGAGAAACACGCTCCACTTTAAAAATCTAGAACACATCATAGGATTTTTCATGCCTATCTTTTTGCTGTTGTGTGGTCTTTATCTTTTCGTAGCTACTGCCATGTTTAGTTTTAGTTTTAGTTTGTCGTTAGTAAGAGCCTTGGCTTTTGTTTAGTTTATTGCTGGAACTCTCTTTTGTTTTCATGTTTATCTTGTTAAGAGAGTTGGTTGTTGCACTGAGTTGTGTCTTGTCTTGAAAGTAGGTAATTGAGGTTGCTATTTAATTTTAGTAGTAACTTGCAATATTTTTGAGGTATTTATGTGAGTAATGTTTGAACTTTTGGTGTCAAGATCTCTAGCCTATTAGTGGTAGGTGTCGTATTTTGGGAAATCCGTGTTTATTTTCAAAAACCTAAAAAACTAGTTGAGAACTCTAACTACTAGATGGATCACTACTCTTCTGAGGGGTCGGATATTAGAGTACACTCACGTACCATGAGTCGAGAATGCGCAAGGATAACCAAACCCCCATACACTCCTCCTCGGGGTACTTGTCTCTTTGTGAACCTCCTCATTAGATTGAGAGTTACCGATAAAAAGTGCATGAGTTCTTCGGACTAATGTAAGTATTGAAAGTTGACACTTGCACCTCCTCATATTTGCTAGCCTCTCTCGTGCCGTGCATTGCCTCCTGATGCGTCCAAAACGTATCTATAATTTGTGCTTGCTCCATGCATGTTTTGTGTGATATTGCTATGATCTAGATACACTTTCATACATTTTTGATCATATTTGGACTAACCTATTAACTCAGTGCACCCCAGTGTCAGTTCCTGTTTTCTGCTGTTTTTCTATTTCAGTTTTCCCCCATATAAAAAGTGCCAGAAAAATTCGGGAAAATTCAGATAAAAAATTAGCGTGACGGAAGCTTCGAGAAGAGCCCAAGAGGGGCCAGAGGGGAGCCAGGGGGGCCAGGCGGCCACCCGATGCGGCCCCACCCCTAGCCGCGCCAGGGGGGCGCCTGGGGCCCCTGGTCCACCTCTGGCTGCCCCCCTTCGCCTATTTAATCTACGTCACGGGAAAACTCGAGAAGAAGAACCCTATTCTGCGAACTCGCCTCTGTTCCGCCGCCGCCGCGCTTCCAAGATCGGGAGCACCAGAAGACCTCTTCCCGGCACCCTGCCGGAGGGAGGATTGATCTCCGGGAGTCTCCTCTCCACCATGGATGCTCCCCGGATGTCTCGTGAGTAGTTTTCCTTGGACCATGGGTCCGTGATCAGTAGCTATGTGATGTTCTCCTCCCCTCTTTGATCTTCATTGTTTAGACCTCGTGAGATGCCCTACATGATCGAGGCACCTTTGTAATATTTCTGTTGTTGCTATGTTGAGTTTGGAGGGATCTGATGGATTATAAGATTATGATCAGATTGTGATAGAGTAATATATTTGGTTTTTATCTCTTATATTTTTGTTCCTAAGTAATTCTTGCATGTTCTCCGTTGCTGTTTATTGCTTTGGCCAAGTAGTAGGTAGTAACTCCAAGAGGGAGCGTTGTACTAGATTGTGGGTTCATGCCCCCCGATGACACGCTTGAGTGAGAGAAACATGAGTCTAGGGGATGTGCTGTTGCCACAAGGGGGAAAACAACGGTGCTTGTGACCGCGGTCACAAGGATTGTTTACTTTACGCAAAGTTCTTTTTAATGCAGTTGTCTGTTGCTTTGGGTTTACACTTTGGGTGGGATTCACAACTTAATACCAGCGAGATGTTCTGGATAGATATCTCAAGGTGGATGATTCGTAGTAGATGCAGATGGATTTCGGTCTACTTACTTTGGCGTACTGCCCATTTCTTTTGAGCCCTTCCTTTCTTTGCAGCATAGTTAGCATTGCGGTGCCTCCATAATCCTGTCAATTGCCCAACTGTGATTTGTTTACCTCGCTAGCATTTTTATCGTCTTTTGGGAGAGAGACATCACTAGTGAAAATCACGGGACCCCGGTCCATCTTCACATTATTGTTCACACTACTAATTTACTTCACACTATTTAATCCTTTGTAAACAGCAAGGCCGGAGGAATTGACAACTCCTCTGAACTCGTTGGGAGCAAAGTTATTTGTATCTGTGTGCAGGTCCAGGTGAACTTAGCAACCTAGGTTTTGAACGGCGCCATTGTTCACTTTACCACCTACTTGTATCTCTTGAGTCCTACTGGAGACAATCTAAACCTTAGCATCTTCGCTAAGGGAAACTTGCCGTTGTGCTACATCAAACCTTCCACTTGGGGTAACCAACGAGGGACGAGAAGCCATCAAGCAACTTTCTGGCGCCGTTGCCGGGGACTCAAGTCTACAAGATAGGGGAGTTGCACACTATCTTTTACCTTTGCATTTTAGTCTTGTTAGTTTACCTTTCAGTTTTTTCTTTAGTGTCTTTCATGAAAAATCAAAAAAATAGTTACCCTGCTAATAGTTATCAGTATGTTTGGCCCTTTTTCCTTTAGTGAGTTAGAAGTACTCACCTTTAAACAAAGAGGTGGTGAAAGTTTGAAAGATTCTTGGTATAGAATTAATGATTCTCAAAAAAGAGCCACCAAGAAGCAATCCACTACTATCCTGCTTAGAAATTTTTATGTTGGGATTACTTCTTGGAATAGGTTTATTTTAGGCACTGCTATCAATGGGAACTTCATAGAGGCCCCAGTTTGGGAAGCCCTTAATGTTATTGAAAATCTTGTTGGAACTCTCCCCATTGTTAGTATTAAGGAGAACATTACTTTAGCTCACATTATGAGAAAACTTGAAAAAAGAGAGCTAGAGATGCCAAGTATCGATATGGTGAATGAGTTGGATCGTAAGATTCAAGGGAATTTGAATAGGCTAGGTAATTCCATGCAGAAAATTGTCAAAACTTTGGAGACTATCAAATCCCTTGATGAATAGTCTTCTAGGATAGAAAAGATTGAGGAAGTTATTGAAACTTTAGGAACTACCTTTTCCTCACTCAAAACCAAAAAGGATGAAACTCCAGCAAAGAAGGAACCTAAGTCCGTTTACGTACCCAAGGTTCCCTGAGCTAAAGCTAGCACACCCAGTGCCAAGAGAGTTGAAACGGTGAAAACTTTGGAGGAGACACTTATCTTTAAATTTAATGAAACTCCGATTGATTTCCCTCCTTTTGATTTTATTTCATGAAGCATTTTCATTCGTCCTTTATTTGAGAAACCCATTAAGACTAGTTGTACTATTGAAGATTTTTTTGATGAGCATGATAATGGTTCAATAGATGCAACTTGATCTTCTGCTTTAAGCCTAGCTAATGGCTCTAAAGAAGCGCTTTCGGGAGGCAGCCCGCAGCGAATTTAGGTTTTTCTTTTTGATTTTGTTCTGTTCTTAGTGGTCTTGATGATTGTTACTATTGTAGCAACATCATTGTATCTTTATTTTTCAAGCTTTGTGCCAAGTTTAGCCTCATACGGCAAGGGAAGTAAAAGTTGTGACATGCTGTCCAGAAAACAGATTCTGTCCTCGTGACTAGAAAAATTACAGAAAAATCCCAGTTCATATTTTTGAGATGAAATTTTTACACAGCGTGCTCTATAGAATTACGAAACTTCCATATGTTCTGAGTTTTTTTATTTGAGTTGCATAAGTACCTCGAAAAAATTCTCCTTTATCTTTTGTTCTGTTTTTCTCAGCTTCTGCCCCGGTTTTTCTTTTCGCAGTTTTGCAATCCTTATGCTTGCTTTTTCTTTGCAAACTTTTTTGGGCAGGCAAGAGAAACAGTAGATCTTCCTGGAAATCTTTATTTGAAGTAGAGGAAAAATTATTTTATTAGGGTACTAACCTCTCTAATCAGTCTACAATGAGTTATGTATGAAGGGAGTTTTCAAGTCCGCGATGGAAGATGATGAAAGAAGATTCGGGAGTGTCAAGCGCTCAAGCTTGGGGATGCCCCCATGCATCCCCAACAAATATTCAAGGAGACTCAAGCGTCTAAGCTTGGTGATGCCCCCGTGCATCCCCTTCTCCATCAACAATCATCAGTTTGTCCCTCGTTGCATTATATTTTTATCACTTCTTGCGTTATGTGCTTTTCTTGGAGCGTCTCGCTCTTAGGTTTTGTTTCGTTTTTAGTTTTCTTTAGCTTTGTTTGCTGTAGTAACAAGTTAGATCCCAGCTTACTTACTCTTTTGTGTGGGAGAGATTCACCCTCCGCTTGAACTAGAACTCCTCATAGGATTTGCATGCTTATTCTTTTATCTGTGAGCTGTTCTTTTTCTTTTCTTAGCTGTTGTTCTGTTTAGTTGTAGTGCTTTAGTTTTTTTCTAGAGCTTTTATTTTGTCTTAGGTTGAACTTTCTATAGGTTGCATGTTTTTATCTTGTTAGAGAGTTTTCCTGTTGCACTGAGTTCTGTGTCTTGACTGAAAGTAGGTAGTTAAAGTTGTTCTCTTTGTAGTAGTAACTTGCAATAGTTTTGAGGTATTGACTAGAGTAATGGTTGAACTTATGGTGTCAAGATATCTTGCCTATTAGTGATATATGTCGTATTTTGGGCAATCCGTGTGTTTTTCGAAAACCAAAAAACCCCTGTTGAGAACTCTAGCTACTAGATGGATCACTAACCTCTGGAGGGTTCGAATATTAGAGTACACTCACGTACATGAGTCGAGGATGCGCAAGGATAACCAAACCCCCATACACTCCTCCTCGAGGTACCTGTCTCTTTGTGAACCTCCTGATTAGATTGAGAGTTACCGATAATAAGTGCATGAGTTCTTCGGACTAATGTGAGTATTCGAAAGTTGACACTTCCACCCACCTATACTTTTTCTAGCCTCTTCGGTACCGTGCATTGCCCTTTCTCACCTCGAGACTTGGCGCATACTTCGCCGGTGCATCCAAACCCTTGGCACGATACGCTCTGTCATCATAAGCCTCCTTATATCTTTCCTCAAAACAGCCACCATACCTACCTACAAGGCATTTCCATAGCCTTTCTGAGATACATTGCCATGCAACATCCACCTTCTCATGACTTGATATTCATGTCATACATGCTACTTGCTTGATCAATGAGCCGCATGCTAGTTGGGCCTTGCCCTAAACATTGCTACATGACGCGCTAGTATCATTGTATATCCGGCTACACTGGCAGAGGCATACATTTGCATACTTCATGATAGTTACATTTTCTTTATGTGAGTACCTTTGTAAAGTGTGAAAGATCTCCTATATTCTTCTAAAATATAGAGTATTGCCCCTAAAGTGAGGAAAATATCCCAGAGAGGACAAAATCAAAAGATCCCAAAGAGGACAAAATCAAAAGATCCCAAGGAGGACAAAATTCGAAGATCCCAAAGAGGACAAATGAGAGTTAAATAGAAAGAGCCATTGAGGCCCCCAAAAAATACAAAAAAATAGAAAAACGAGAAAAGAAAAATAAAAAGAGAGAAGGGGGCATACTACTATTTCTTTTGAGAGATCCACACTAGTACTTCATATTCTATCCCTTGTACTCCATAGAGATCATCATCATGCATATAGCTATGTGGGGACCTTCACACTATAGAACTTGTCTTGTATATTCCAATGATGAGCCTCCTCAAATGAGCTCTAGGTCTTCTTGAGCAAGCAAGTTGGATGCACCCCCACTAGTTCCATTGGAGAGCTTACCTTTGCTCACATGTGCATCCGTTGTATGGCAATCCCTACTCCTCACATCATATCTATCATATGGCTTTCTTTCGCCTATGATTGTGCTCATTGATGTGAGCCTTTCACACCTTTTTGTCTTCCTCCTCCACCTTATTTCTGTTTCTCCTTTTAGGAGTCAACTTTCTTGCTCACGCTCATCCATTGCATGAGTGCTCAAAATATTGAAAGGGAGTGGATCAGTTTGACTTGTACCTGACTAGTGGTCTGGGGACGAGTCCAGATAAGAATCCAAAGGAGACAAAGTGTGAAACATTTAGTAGATAGTTGTTCTCAACAACCTTTTTCCTCTTTCTTCCCAGTCCCTTGCTTGCACGCAAACACCATTTGGAGACATTCGAGTCACGGACAGCAAGAGCTCTTGCACCTTTTGTTCTTTTGTTGCTTATGTCAATGCTAATATAGACTCTTGCTTGTTAAGACTTGAATTGAGTTGCATGCTTTGATTGCTTTACTTAAAAGTCCTTATTTGGTTGTGTGGCATTTCACCATAGAAATTATTCTTGTTATCATTTACCTACTCGAGGACGAGCAGGAATTAAGCTTGGGGATGTTGATACGTCCCAAACGTTTCTATAATTTCTGCTTGCTCCATGCATCTTTTGTGTGACTTTGCCATGTTTTGCTTGAACTTTCATACACTTTTGAACATATTTAGACCAGTCTATTAACCCAGTGCACCCAGCTGCCAGTTGCTGTTTTCTGCTGTTTTTGTATTTCAGGTTTTCCGGCCATTAAAAGTGCTCCAAAAAATCCAGGAAAATCAGATAAAAAATCAGCGTCGCGGAAGCTTCCGGAAATACCAAAGCAGCGAAGGGGGGCCACCACGAGGGAGCCAGGAGGGTCCCTGGCGCGCCCCCACCCTAGGCCGCGCCAGGAGGCCTCCTGGCTGCCTGGTGGGTCCCCTCGATGCCCCCCTTCGCCTATATTTACCCTCCGTGACGGAAACGCCTAGGAGGAACTCCTTTTTCGCGATCTCGCCTCTGTTCCGCCGCCGCCGCCGTTTCAAGATCGGGGCTGCCTGGAGAAGCTGCTCCGGCACCCTGCCGGGAGAAGCTACCCCCTCCAGGAGACCATCCATAGCCATGGACGCCTCCCGTATGTACCGTGAGTAGTTCCCCTTGGACCTTGGGTCCGTGACCAGTAGCTATGTGATCTATCTCTCCCTCTTTTGTGCTTCCACTTTCGAGTCCTCGTGAGCTGCCTCACATGATTGAGGCATCTATGTAATTTCTGCTGTTGCTATGCTGAGTTTGTTGGGATCTGATGGATTATGAGACTATGTTCAGATTGTGATGAGTAATATATTTGGTTCTTCTCTTTTATATTTTGTTCTTGATTAAATTCTTGCATGTTCTCCGTTGCGGTATTTGCTTTGGCCAAGTATTTTATTTGCAACTCCAAGAGAGAGCGTTATGCTCGATTGTGGGTTCAACCCCTCGATGTCTAGCTTGAGTGACAAAAACATGAGACTAGGGGATGTGCTGTTGCCACCAGGGATAAAACAACGGTGCTTGTACTTGCGGGTGCAAGGATTGTTTACTTTACGCAAAGTTCTTTTAATGCAGCTGTCTGCTGCTTTGAGTTTACACTTTGGGTGGGATTCGCAACTTAATACCAGAGAGATGTTCTGGATAGATATCTCAAGGTGGATGATTCGTAGTAGATGCATTTGGATTTCGGTCTACTTACCTTGGCGTACTGCCCATTGCTTTTGAGCCCTTCCTTTCTTTGCAGCATAGTTAGCATTGCGGTGCCTTCATAATCCTGTCAATTGCCCAACTGTGATTTGTTTACCTCGCTAGCAGTTTTATCGTCTTTTGGGAGAGAGACATCACTAGTGAAAATCACGGGACCCCGGTCCATCTTCACATTATTGCTCACACTACCAATTTACTTTCAGTATTTACTTTTCCGTTGCTGTCACTATTATTATTATCTCTTGCGTTAATCCTTTGTAAACAGCAAGGCCGGAGGAATTGAAAACTCCTCTGAACTCGTTGGGAGCAAAGTTATTTGTATCTGTGTGCAGGTCCAGGTGAAGTTAGCAGCCTAGGTTGTGAACGGCGCCATTGTTCACTTTACCACCTACTTGTATCTCTTGAGTCCTACTGGAGACAATCTAAACCTTAGCATCTTCGCTAAGGGAAACTTGCCATTGTGCTACATCAAACCTTCCACTTGGGGTAACCAACGAGGGGCGAGAAGCCATCAAACACTTGACACTTCTTAATCTTCTCTCATCATCTTCCCTCGCACACTTGAAAACTCCCTTCATACATAACTCATCATAATCTGATTAGCGAGGTTAGTACCCATAATAAAATAATTTTTTCTCTACTGTAAATGAAGATAATCTTGAATAGATACTGTTTCTCAAGAGTGCCAAAAGGTTTTTGCAAAGAAAAAGAAAGCTTAAGGTTTGCAAAACGAAGAAAAGGCAAAACAGGAAAGAATCTTTGAAAAACAGACCAGCAGGTAGTATAGAATTTTTTAGGGGTGCTTCTGCAACTCAAATAAAAAAACTCAGAACATACGAAAGTTTCGTAATTGCATAGTTCACGCTGTGTAAAAATTTCAGCTCAAAAAGATGAACTGGGATTTTTCTCTGATTTTTCTAGTCACGAGGACAGAATCTGTTTTCTGGACAGCATGTCACAACTTTCACTTCCCTTGTCGTATGAGGCTATAAAAGGCACAAAGCTTGAAAAGTAAAGATACAATGATGTTGATACAGTAGTAACAATCATCAAGAACACTAAAAACAGAAGAAAAACAAAAAGGAAATCATAAATTCGTTGCGGGCTGCCTCCCGAAAGCGCTTCTTTAAAGCCATTAGCTAGGCTTAATGCAAATAGATCAAGTTTTTTCAAGAAAATAACTAGCCCGTGTGACAGACTCAAAAGGCAACTTAATATTTTTCCTAGGGAAGTGTTCCATCCCATTATTGAGAGGAATTGGAATTTTATAATCCCTCCTTTCATATCAATAACAGCACCCACAGTGCGAAGAAAAGGACGTCCCAAAATAATTGGACAAGAAGGTTCACATTCAATGTCCATAATAGCAAAATCAACGGGAACATAGTTGTCATTGACAACGATAAGAACATCATCTATCTTCCCCAAAGGTTTCTTTACGGAAGAATCGACGAGACGAACACCAAAATAACAAGCATCAAAAGGGTTCAACTCAAATATATCATACATTCTTTTGGGCATAACAGAGGTACTAGCTCCAAGATCACATAAAGCAAAACAAGAATATTTATTCAACTTAATTTTAATCATAGGATCCCAACTATCTTCTAGCTTTCTAGGTATGGAGGCTTCTAACCTAAGCTTCTCCTCCCTAGCTTTGATGAGAGCATTAGTGATATGCTCCGTGAAGGCAAGATTAAGTGTGCTAGTGTGGGGGTCTCTAGACATCTTGTGAAGGAATCGAATAACTTCAGAAAGAGTGCAATTATCAAAATCAAGGTCACTACTATCAAGTAAAGTGGTAGTGGTGTCCTTTAGGCTCACTTGTTTGGTAGCTTCTATAGTCATAGGAATTTCTTCTTCTACGGTTGAGGTCATAACATCACCATTAATAGGTCCTATGGGACTAGGGCTGCATTGGGTGCTAAGAGTTTGGATATCCTCAACCACTTGGATAGTAGCAACAATATGGTGTGTAGGAAGGCTCTTAATTCTAGCTTCTTCCTCCTTTTCTCTAGCCCATCTCTCTTTGAGTTTAGCCATCATCCTAATGTTTTCATTAATTTGCAATTGGATAGCATTCATAGGAGTGACCTTCCTCTCCTCAAGGGGAGAAGTTCTAATTTTAAGAAATTCTACTTCATGGGCTAAATTGTCTACCTTCGACGAGAGGGTATCTAGTTTGTCTAGTTTTTCCTCCACACTCTTGTTGAAGGCTTTTTGGGTAGTTTTAAAGTCTTTAAACATACTCTCTAATTCAGAAGTGGAGTTTTTGGTGCTAGGATAAGTGTTGTTGTTCCCATAGTTGTTGGAGGGGAACGGTCTAGGATTTCTACCAAAGTTACTCCTATAAGCATTGTTGTTGAAGTTGTTTCTAGAGATAAATTTCACATCTACTTGATCCTGAGCAATCAAAGAATTTAAAGGAACATTTTGAGGATCAATAGGAGATTGCTTGGTAAGTAAAGACATGATCAAGTCAACTTTTTCATTTAGGGAGGAGATCTCCTCGACAGAGTTTACCTTCCTACCTGTTGGAGCTCTTTCAGTGTGCCATTGGGAATAGTTGGTCATCATCTCATCGAGAAGTTTTGTGGCAGCACCAAGTGTAGTTGACATAAAGGTTCCTCCCGCGGCCGAATCTAGTAGGTTCCGCGAGGTAAAGTTCAAGCCTGCATAAAACATCTGGATAACCATCCAAGTAGTCAAACCATGTGTGGGGCAATTCTTAACAAGAGATTTCATGCGTTACCAAGCTTGGGCAACATTTTCATTATCCAATTGTTTAAAATTCATAATAAAGCTCCGCAACTGGATAATCGCGCCAGGGGGGTAGTACTTCCCGATAAAAGCATCCTTGCACTTATCCCAAGAATCTATGCTATTCTTAGGCATGGATTGAAACCAGATTTTAGCTTCATCCCTCAAAGAGAAAGGAAAAAGCTTAAGCTTAACAATATCACCATCTACTTCTTTGTACTTTTGCATATCACAAAGCTCAATAAAATTATTTAAATGCAAAACAACATCATCTCTAGCACCAGAGAATTGATCTTTCATAACAAGGTTCAGCAAAGCAGGTTTAATCTCATAAGAAGGTGTTGAAGTAGCAGGTGTAGAAATAGGAGTGTAGATAAAGTCACTGTTGTTGTGACTAGTGAAGTCACACAACTTGGTGTTCTCAGAGGAACCCATAGCAGCAGCAAGCAAGATAACTATTTTTATTATTTTTGATAAAGAAAACTAAAGCAACAACTGAAAGGTAAACTAACAAGACTAAAAAGCAAAGATAAAATATAGTGTGCAACTCCCCTATCTTGAAGAGTGGAGTCCCCGGCAACGGCGAGAAATTCGCTTGATACACGAGATAACTTCTCGCCCCCGTTGGTTACCCCAAGTGGAAGGTGAGATGTAGATAGCGGCAAATTTCCCTTAGAAAAAATGCTAAGGTTGAGTATCGTCCAGGAGGACTCCAACAGATAGAAGTAGGAGGTGAAGTGAACAATGGCGCCGTTCACAACTCAAGGTTGCTTACTTCACCTGGACCTGCACACACAACATATAGCTTTTCTTCCCAACGAGTACATAGGAGTTGTCAGTTCCTCCGGCCTTATTGTTCACAAAGGATAAAACGCACGGGATAATAATGATTGTGATAGCTACGGAAAAATAAATATTGAATGTAAATTGATAGTGTAAACAATGGTGGAAATATGGACCGGGGTCCCATGATGTTCACTAGTGATGTCTCTCTCCAAAAAGACGATAAAATAGCCATGCGAGGTAAACAAATTACAGCTGGGCAATTGATAGGATTATGTGTGCAAACCAATGCTAATTATGCAAAACAGAAAGGAAGAGGCTCAAAAGCACGGGCAGTACGCCAAGACAAGTAGACCGAAATCCATCTGCATCTACCCACTAATCATCCACCTTGAGATATCTATCCAGAATATCTCGCTGGTATTAAGTTGCGAATCCCACCCAAAGTGTAAACTCAAAGCAACGGACAACTTCATTAAAGAACTTTGCGTAAAGTAAAAAATCCTTGCACCCGCAAGTACAAGCACCGTTGTTTCCCCCCTCGTGGCATCAACACATCCCCTAGACTCATGTTTCTGTCACTCAAGCTAGTCATCGGGGGGCATGAACCCCCAATCATGCATAACGCTCCCTCTTGGAGTCACTACCTACTACTTGGCCAAAGCAATAAACAGCAACGGAGAACATGCAAGAGTTACCCAAGAACATAAATATAAAAGAAGAGAATGAAATATATAACTCAATCACAATCTGAACATAATCTCATAATCCATCGGATCCCAGCAAACTCAGCATAACAACAGCAGAAAAATTACATATGTGCCTCGATCATGTAGGGTAGCTCACGAGGTCTAATCCATGAAGAACAAAGAGGGGAGGAGAAAATCACATAGCTACTGATCATGGACCCATGGTCCAAGGTGGACTACTCACGGTTCATCCGGGAAGCATCCATGATGGTGGAGAAGCTCCCGGAGGTGATTCCTCCCTCCGGCAGGGTGCCAACAAGAGGTCTTCTGGTGCTCCCGATCTTGGAAGCGCGGCGGCGGCGGAACAAAGGAGAGATCGCGAAAAAGGGTTCCTTCCCCGAGGGTTTCTCGTCACGGGGAATAAATAGGCGAAAGGGGGCAGCCAGAGGTGGGCCAGGGGCTCCGGGCGCAACCTCCTGGGCTCCTGGGCCCCCTCTGGCCTCCTGGGCCTCCTCTGGCCGCCTGGGCCCCCTGGCTCCGCTCTGGACCCCTCCTGGGCTCTTCGCGATGCTTCCGATACGTTGATTTTTCCTATATTTTTCCCGGAATTTTTCTGGTACTTTTAAAAAGGGGGAAACCTGAAATAGAAAAACAGCAGAAAACAGGAACTCGCACTGGGGTGCACTGAGTTAATAGGTTAGTCCAAATATGATCAAAAGTGTATGGAAGTTCATCAAAATCATAGCAATATCACACAAAAGAGGCGTGGAGCAAGCAGAAATTATAGATACGTTTTGGACGTATCACCCATAAAGTGAGGAAAAGATCCCAAAGTGGACCAATCAAAAGATCCCAAAGAGGACAAAATTAAAAGATCCCAAAGAGTACAAATGAGAGAAATAGAAAGAGCCATTGAGGCCACCACAAAAATACAAAAAAATAGAAAAAGAGAAAAAGAAATAAAAAGAGAGAAGGGGGCACACTACTATTCCTTTTGAGAGAACCACACTCGTACTCCCTCTTATATCTTGTACTCCATAGAGATTATCATTCATGCATATAGCTATGTGGGGACCTTCACACTATAGAACTTGGCTTGTATATTCCAATGATGAGCCTCCTCAAATGAGCTCTAGGTCTTCTTGAGCAAGCAAGTTGGATGCACCCCCACTAGTTCCATTGGAGAGCTTACCTTAGCTCATATGTGCATCCGTTGCATGGCAATCCCTACTCCTCACATCATATCTATCATTTGTCTTTCTCTCGCCTATGATTGCCCTCATTGATGTGAGCCTTTCACACCCTTTTTGTCTTCCTCCTCCACCATATTCTATCTTTGCCATCCTAGGTGTCAACTTTCTTGCTTACGCTCATCCATTGCATGAGTGCTCAAAATGTCGAAAAGGAGTGGATCATTTTGAATTGTACCTGGCTAGTGGTCTGGGGATGAGTCAAGATAATATCCAAAGAAGACCAAGTGTGAAACTTTAGTAGATTGAGTTCTCAACATAAAAATACATTTTCTCGTATATCCCTATCCCCTTTCTTGCACGCAAACACCATTCGGAGACATTCGAGTCACGGAAAGCGAGAGCTCTTGCACCTTTATGTTCTTATGTTGCTTGTTTCATTGCCAAATATAGACTCTTGCCTGTTATGACTTGAATTGAATTACATACCTTGATTGCTTTACTTGAAAGTTCTTTTATGGTTGTTAGCATGTCACCACATAAATTATGATTTTAGCATTTACCTACTCGAGGACGAGAAGGAATTAAGCTTGGGGATATTGATACGTCCAAAACGTATCTATAATTTCTGCTTGCTCCATGCCTCTTTTGTGTGATATTGCTATGATATTGATGAACTTCCATAAACTTTTGATCATATTTGGACTAACCTATTAACTCAGTGCACCCTAGTGCCAGTTCCTATTTTCTACTGTTTTTCTATTTCAGGTTTCCCCCTTATTAATAGTACTAGAAAAATTCCGGGAAAAATATAGGAAAAATCAGCGTACCGGAAGCTTCGCGAAGAGCCCTAGAGGGGCCAGAGGGGAGCCAGGGGGCCCCTGATGTGCGAGGTAATGATAGTGATTTCTCGCCCTTCGTTGGTGAGCCCCAAGTGGAAGGCGTGATGTAGCACAGCAGCAAATTTCCCTCGGTGAAGATACCAAGGTTTGTATCCAGTAGGACTTTAGAGATGATAAGTAGGTGTCAGCGGCGCTACTGACGCGGACCTGCACACAGACACGATAACTTTGTTCCCAACGAAGTTCAGAGAGGTTGTCAATCTCTCCGGTCTTGTTGTTCACAAAGGATCAAACACAAGGGATAATGATAGCAATTGAAAGTAAAATCAGAAAAGTAAATGAGCGTGCAAACAGTGATGAGGATATGGACCGGGATACGTGATGTTCACTAGTGATGTCTCTCTCCCTAAAGACGATAAAATTTCTATGCGAGGTAAACAAATTACAGAAAGGCAATTGACAGGATTATGAACGCATCGCAATGCTAACTATTCTACAAAAGAAAGGACGAGGCTCAAAAGCATGGGTAGTACGCCAAAATAAGTAGACCGAAATCCAACTGCATCTACTACTAATCATCCACCTTGAGATATCTATCCAGAAAATCTCGTTGGTATTAAGTTGCGAGCCCCACCCAAAGTGTAAACCCAAAGCAACAGACAACTGCATTAAAAAGAACTCCGCGTAAATTAAACAATCCTTGTGACCGCGGTCACAAGCACCGTTGTTTTCCCCCTTGTGGCAACAACACCTCCCCTAGACTCATGTTTCTTTCACTCAAGCGTGTCATCGGGGGGCATGAACACACAATTGAGCAAAACGTTCCCTCTTGGAGTCACTAACTACTACTTGGCCAAAGCAATAAACAACAACGGAGAACATGCGAGAATTACTTAGGAACAAAAATATAAGAGATAAAAACCAAATATATTACTCTATCACAATATGAACATAATCTCATAATCCATCAGATCCTATCAAACTCAACATAGCAATAGATGAATTATTAGAAAGGTGCCTCGATCATGTTGGGCAGCTCACGAGGTCTAAACAATGAAGATCAAAGAGGGGAGGAGAACATCACATAGCTACTGATCACGGACCCAAGGTCCAAGGAAAACTACTCACGAGACATCCGGGGAGCATCCATGGTGGAGAGGAGACTCCCGGAGGTCAATCCTCCCTCCGGCAGGGTGCCGGGAAGAGGTCTTCTGGTGCTACCGGTCTCGGAAGCGCGGCGGCGGCGGAACAGAGGCGAGTTTGCGAAATAGGGTTCTGTTTCTGGAGTTTCCCCCGTGACGTAGAATAAATAGGCGAAGGGGGCAGCCAGAGGTGGACCAGGGGCCCCAGGCGCCCCCCTGGCGCGGCTAGGGGTGGGGCCGTGCCGGGTGGTGATGGCTTCTCGCCCCCTTCGTTGGTTACCCCAAGTGGAAGGTTGAGATGTAGTGCAACAGCAGTTTTCCCTCGGTGAAGATACCAAGGTTTGTCTCCAGCAGGACTCCAGAGATGATAAGTAGGTGTCAGCGGCGCAACTGACGTGGACCTGCTCACAGACACAGATAACTTTGTTCCCAACGAAGTTCAGAGAGGTTGTCAATCTCTCCGGTCTTGTTGTTTACAAAGGATAAAATGCAAGGGATAATGATAGCAACTTGAAAGTAAATGCAGAAAAGGAAATGTAGCGTGGAAACAGTGATAAAGATATGGACCGGGATACGTGATGTTCGCTAGTGATGTCTCTCTCCCAAAAGACGATAAAATTGCTATGCGAGGTAAACAAATTACATAAAGGCAATTGACAGGATTATGAACGCAGCGCAATGCTAACTATTCTACAAAAGAAAGTACGAGGCTCAAAAGCACAGGCAGTACGCCAAGTTAAGTAGACCGAAATCCATCTGCATCTACTACTAATCATCCACCTTGAGATATTTATCCAGAAAATCTCGCTGGTATTAAGTTGCGAGCCCCACCCAAAGTGTAAACCCAAAGCAACAGACAACTGCATTAAAAAGAACTCTGCGTAAAGTAAACAATCCTTGTGACCGCTGTCACAAGCACCGTTGTTTTCCCCCTTGTGGCAACAACACCTCCCCTAGACTCATGTTTCTGTCACTCAAGCGTGTCATCGGGGGGCATGAACCCACAATCTAGCACAACGTTCCCTCTTGGAGTCACTACCTCCTACTTGGCCAAAGCAATAAACAACAACGGAGAACATGCAAGAATTACTTAGGAACAAAAATATAAGAGATAAAAACCAAATATATTACTCTATCACAATCTGAACATAATCTCATAATCCATCAGATCCTATCAAACTCAACATATCAATAGATGAATTATTAGAAAGGTGCCTCGATCATGTTGGGCAGCTCACGAGGTCTAAACAATGAAGATCAAAAAGGGGAGGAGAACATCACATAGCTACTGATCACGGACCCATGGTCCAAGGAAAACTACTCACGAGACATCCGGGGAGCATCCATGGTGGAGAGGAGACTCTCGGAGGTCAATCCTCCCTCTGGCAGGGTTCCGGGAAGAGGTCTTCTAGTGCTCCCGATCTTGGAAGCGCGGCGGCGGTGGAACAGAGGAGAGTTCGCGGAATAGGGTTCTGCTTCTGGAGTTTTCCCGTGACGGGGGATAAATAGGCGAAAGGGGGCAGCCAGAGGTGGGCCAGGGGCCCCAGGCGCCCCCCTGGCGCGGCCAGGGGTGGGGCCGCGCCGGGTGGCCGCCTGGGCCCCCTGGCTCCCCTCTGGCCCCACCCGGGCTCTTCCCGAAGCTTCCGTCACGCTGATTTTTTATCTGAATTTTCCCGAATTTTTCTGACACTTTTTATATGGGGGAAAACTGAAATAGAAAAACAGCAGAAAACAGGAACTGTCACTGGGTTGCACTGAGTTAATAGGTTAGTCCAAATATGATCAAAAGTGTATGAAAGTGTATCTAGATCATAGCAATATCACACAAAACATGCATGGAGCAAGCAGAAATTATAGATACGTTTTGGACGTATCAACATCCCCAATTTTAATTCCTGCTCGTCCTCGAGTAGGTAAATGATAATATCATAATTTCTGTGGCGACATGCTAGCAACCATATAAGAACTTTGAAAAGTAAATCAATCAATGTTAGAGATTCAATTCAAGTCATAACAGGCAAGAGTCTATATTAGCATTGAAAATAAGTAACAAAAGAACATTAGGTGCAAGAGCTCTCGCTGTCCGTGACTCGAATGTCTCCAAATGGTGTTTGCATGCAAGAAGGGGGATAGGGAATACGAGAAAAAAAATATTTTTTGTGTTGAGAACTCAATCTACTAAAGTTTCACACTTGGTCTTCTTTGGAATCTTATCTTGACTCGTCCCCAGACCACTAGCCAGGTACAAGTCAATTTGATCCACTCTTTTTTCAATATTTTGAGCACTCATGCAATGGATGAGCGTAAGCACGAGAGTTGACACTTAGGATGGCAAAGAGAGAAATATGGTGGAGGAGGAAGACAAAAAGGATGAGAAAGGCTCACATCAATGAGGACAATCATAGGCAAGAGATGCCAAATGATAGATATGATGTGAGGAGTAGGGATTGCCATGCAACGGATGCACATACGAGCTAAGAAGCTCTCCAATGGAACTAGTGGGGGTGCATCTAACTTTCTCGCTCATGAAGACCTAGAGCTCTTTTGAGGAGGCTCATCCTTGGAATCTGCAAGCCAAGTTCTATAGTGTGAAGGTCCCTACATAGCTATATGCATGAAGATCATATCTATGGAGTACAAAGATATAAAGGGAGTACTAGTGTGGACCTCTCAAAAGGATAGTAGTGCTGCCCCTTTCTCTCTTTTTATTTATTTTTCTCTTTTTTCTATTTTTTTGTATTTCTTTGGTGGCCTCAATGGCTATTTCTATTTAACTCTCATTTGTCCTCTTTGGGATCTTTTAATGTGTCCACTTTGGGATCTTTTCCTCACTTAAGGGCAACACTCTATTTTACAAGAAGGTAAAGGCGATCTTTCACACTTTACAAGGTACTCAAAATCATAAAGAAGATATAGCTATCATGATGTATGCAATGTATGCCGCTGCCAGTGTAGCAGGAACATGTATGACATGAAGATCAAGTCATGAAGAGGTGGAAGTTGCATGGCAATGTAACTCGGAAAGGATATGGAAATGCCTTGATAGGTAGGTATGGTGGCTGTTTTGAGGAAAGATATAAGGAGGCTTATGATGACAGAGCGTATCATGCCAAGGGTTTGGATGTACCGGCGAACGTGGACACCAACTCTCGGAGTGAGAAGAAGGCAATGCACGGCACGGGAAAGGCTAGCAAAATATGGGAAGGTGGAAGTGTCAACTTTCAATACTTACATTAGTCCGAAGAACTCATGCACTTATTATCGGTAACTCTCAATCTAATAAGGAGGTTCACAAAGAGACAAGTACCCGGAGGAGGAGTGTATGGGGGTTTGGTTATCCTTGCGCATCCTCGACTCATGGTACGTGAGTGTTCTCTAATATTCGACCCCTCAGAAGAGTAGTGATCCATCTAGTAGCTAGAGTTCTCAAGTAGTTTTGTAGGTTTTGAAAAAAACACGGATTGCCCAAAATACGACACCTATCACTAATAGGCTAGAGCTCTTGACACCAAAAGTTCAAACATTACTCACATACATACCTCAAAACCATTGCAAGCTACTACTAGAACTAAATAGCAACCTCAAATACCTACTTCTCAAAACAAGACGCAACTAAGTGCAACAAACAACTCTCTTTAACAAGATAAACATGAAAACTAAAAAGATTTCCAGCAACAAACTAAACAAAAGCCAAGGCTCTTGCTAAAGACAAACTAAAACTAAGACTAAACATGGCAGTAGCTATGAAAAGATAAAGAACACACAACAGCAGAAAGATAGGCATGAAGAATCCTATGATGTGTTCTAGATTTTGAAAGTGGAGCGTGTTTCTCTCCCACACAAAGTAAGAAAGGATCTAACTTGTTATGAACAGAAATCAAAGCTAAAGAAAACTAAAAATAAAACCTAAGAGCGAGACGCTTCAAGCATAGCACATAACGCATGAAGTGATAAAAATATAGTGAGACGAAGGATGAACTGATGATTGTTGATGGAGAAGGGGATGCACGGGGGCATCCCCAAGCTTAGACGCTTGAGTCTCCTTGAATATTTATTGGGGATTCATGGGGGCATCCCCAAGCTTGAGCGCTTGATACTCCTGGATCTTCTTTCATCATCTTCTATCGCACACTTGAAAACTCCCTTCATACATAACTCATCATAAGCTGATTAGAGAGGTTAGTACCCTTAATAAATAATTTTTCCCCCTGGATATAAAGATAATCTTGAAGAGCTACTGTTTCTTAAGAGTGCCAAAAAGTTTTTGCAAAGAAAAAGCAAGCTTAAGGTTTGCAAAAGTAAGGAGAGACAAAACGTGGCAGAATCTGTGAAAAACAGAACAACAGGTTGTAAAGAATTTTTTAGGGGCACTTCTGCAACTCAAATAAAAAAACTCAGAACATACGGAAGTTTCGTAATTGTATAGAGCATACTGTGTAAAAATGTCATCTCAAAAAGATGAACTGGGATTTTTCTGGTCACGAGGACAGAATCTGTTTTCTGGACAGCATGTCACAACTTTTACTTCCCTTGCCGTAAGAGGCTATAACTTGGCACAAAGTTGAAAAATAAAGATACAATGATGTTGCTACAGTATTAACAATCATCAAGACACAACAAAAGCAAAAAGAAAAACCTAAATTCGTTGCGGGCTGCCTCCCGAAAGCGCTTTCTTTTATGCCTTTAAGCTAGGCATGAAGATTATAAAAGATGCTCTCACAAGAGAATGGGAATTTTAGAAAAAGAGAGCATCAAGAAGCAAATTTGAAACACATTTAAGCCTAACCCACTTACTATGCATAGGCATATTGTAAGAAAATAAATCAAAGAAGCGCAAAGTGACATGCATAGGAAGGTGGAACAAGAACAACTTCGAAAGTTTCAGTTTAGAGAGAGGCGTTTTTGTCGCATGGAAGTTTCTATAGCCAAACTTTCCTCTCTCAAATTAATTTTCAGTAATATCATGAACAACATCAAGAATATAACTATGATATAAATCATATTGTTCATGACCTACAAGCACATGTGTATTTTTTTCAACACGGTTTTTAGGATCATAAGATAAATGCAACCCATCACATTGAGCTTTGATAAGAGGAAAAATATCCGGATTTGGAGATTTCAAAAGGATAATAGGACAATCAAGTGTGGGTGCAATAGCAACAATTTCATGCTTAACATAAGGAACTATAGCAAGTTCATCTTCGTAGGCATCATCCATAGTGGCATCATGGCCATCAACAAAGCAAGTATCAAAATTATCAGAAAGGGAAGTATCAAGTGAGTCCTCGGAATCATAAGATTCCTCTTCATAGCAATCATTAGCCTCTTCTTGGGCAGAAAACATTTTATTTTTAAAATCCTCAATATAAGCATTGGAAGTATAATTCTCGAAGCAATAAGAAAGAACTGCAAAGTTTTCAGACTCGAAAATAGTATCGTGATACTTTTCAATCAAAGAAGCATTCTCATAGGCACCTTTAAAAGCAACAAACTCTTCAATCTTTTCAACATCAAAGTAATCATAAACACCTTTAGCATAAGAAGATAAGATCTCATTTTCATTAAACTCACATTGGAAAGGGAGGTGTTTATGATCTATATTAGAACAACAAGTGAAATCATAAATGTGGCACAAAAGTTTAGCATGGCAATAAGAAACATGTATTTGATCCCATAAGTGTTTCCCTTTCTGAGAGAGGCGGTGCCGCGTATAATGAGCATGCTCATCCAATGATTTTCCCTCAACCAAGTCGGTCGGGTTTTTAGCGCGAGCAGAAATTGATCGGAGACGATCCAAGTGAAACATGTCCATCCTACCATATTTGGGTCGTTCATCACCCATGCTGAGGATAACATAAATAGGCAAAGCAAGACAAAGGCAAAAGGTAGCAACTATTTTTGTGGTTTTTCATAAAGGACACTAAGATAAAAACTGAAAGGTAAACTAACAAGACTAAAAAACAAAGGTAAAGGGTAGTGTGCAACTCCCCTATCTTAGCACTCGGAGTCCCCGGCAACGGCGCCAGAAAACTTTGCTTGATGGCTTCTCACCCCCTTCGTTGGTGACCCCAAGTGGAAGGTTGAGATGTAGTGCAGCATCAGTTTTCCCTCGGTGAAGATACCAAGGTTTTTCTCCAGCAGGACTCCAGAGATGATAAGTAGGTGTCAGCGGCGCAACTGACGCGGACCTGCACACAGACACAGATAACTTTGTTCCCAAAGAAGTTCAGAGAGGTTGTCAATCTCTCCGGTCTTGTTGTTTACACAGGATAAAACGCAAGGGATAATGATAGCAACTTGAAAGTAAATGCAGAAAAGTAAATGTAGTGTGGAAACAGTGATAAAGATATGGACCGGGATACGTGATGTTCGCTAGTGATGTCTCTCTCCCAAAAGACGATAAAATTGCTATGCGAGGTAAACAAATTACATAAAGGCAATTGACAGGATTACGAACGCACCACAATGCTAACTATGCTACAAAAGAAAGGAAGATGTTCAAAAGCACAGGCAGTACGCCAAGGTAAGTAGACCGAAATCCATCTGCATCTACTACTAATCATCCACCTTGAGATATCTATCCAGAACATCTCGCTGGTATTAAGTTGCGAGCCCCACCCAAAGTGTAAACCCAAAGCAACAGACAACTGCATTAAAAAGAACTCTGCGTAAAGTAAACAATCCTTGTGACCGCGGTCACAAGAACTGTTGTTTTCCCCCTTGTGGAAACAACACCTCCCCTAGACTTATGTTTCTGTCACTCAAGCGTGTCATCGGGGGGCATGAACCCACAATCTAGCACAACATTCCCTCTTGGAGTAACTACCTACTACTTGGCCAAAGCAATAAACAGCAACAGAGAACATGCAAGAATTACTTAGGAACAAAAATATAAGAGATAAAAACCAAATATATTACTCTATCACAATCTGAACATAATCTCATAATACATCAGATCCTATCAAACTCAACATAGCAATAGCAGAAATATTACAAAGGTGCCTCGATCATGTTGGGTAGCTCACGAGGTCTAAACAATGAAGATCAAAGAGGGGAGGAGAACATCACATATCTACTGATCACGGACCCATGGTCCAAGGAAAACTACTCACGAGACATCCGGGGAGCATCCATGGTGGAGAGGAGACTCCTGGAGGTCAATCCTCCCTCCGGCAGGGTGCGGGGAAGAGGTCTTTTGGTGCTCCCGATCTTCGAAGCGCGGCGGCGGCGGCGGAACAGAGGCGATTTCGCGGAATAGGGTCCTGCTTCTGGAGTTTTCCCGTGACGGGGGATAAATAGGCGAAAGGGGGCATCCAGAGGTGGGCCAGGGGCCCCAGGCGCCCAACTGGCGCGACCAGGGGTGGGGCCGCGCCGGGTGGCCGCCTGGTCCCCCTGGCTCCCCTCTGGCCCCACCCGGGCTCTTCTCGAAGCTTCCGTCACGCTGATTTTTTATCTGAATTTTCCCGAATTTTTCTGGCACTTTTTATATGGGGGAAAACTGAAATAGAAAAACAGCAGAAAACAGGAACTGGCACTGGGGTGCACTGAGTTAATAGGTTAGTCCAAATATGATCAAAAGTGTATGAAAGTGTATCTAGATCATAGCAATATCACACAAAACATGCATGGAGCAAGCATAAATTATAGATACGTTTTGGACATATCAGGTGGCCGCCTGGGCCCCCTGGCTCCCCTCTGGCCCCTCCCGGGCTCTTCGTGAAGCTTCCTGTACGCTGATTTTTCCTGTATTTTTTCCGGAATTTTTCTGGCACTTTTTATATGGGAAAAAACTGAAATAGAAAAACAGCAGAAAACAGGAACGGGCACTGGGGTGCACTGAGTTAATTGGTTAGTCCAAATATGATCAAAAGTGTATGAAAGTGTGTCTAGATCATAGCAATATCACACAAAACATGCATGGATCAAGCAGAAATTATAGATACGTTTTGGACGTATCAACATCCCAAGCTTAATTCCTGCTCGTCCTCGAGTAGGTAAATGATAACAGCATAATTTCTGTGGTGACATGCTAGCAATCATAAAAAAAACTTTGAAAAGTAAAGCAATCAAGGTTAGAGATTCAATTCAAGTCATAACATGCAAGAGTCTATATTAGCATTGAAACAAGTAACAAAAGAACATTAGGTGCAAGAGCTTTCGCTGTCCGTGACTCGAATGTCTCCAAATGGTGTTTGCGTGCAAGAAGGGGGATATGGAATACGAGAAAAAGTATTTTTTTGTGTTGAGAAGTCAATCTACTAAAGTTTCACACTCGGTCTTCTTCGGAATCTTATCTTGACTCGTCCCCAGACCACTAGCCAGGTACAAGTCAATTTGATCCACTCCTTTTTGATATTTTGAGAACTCATGCAATGGATGAGCGTAAGCACGAGAGTTGACACTTAGGATGGAAAAGAGAGAAATATGGTGGAGGAGGTAGACAAAAAGGATAGGAAAGGCTCACATCAATGGGGACAATCATAGGCAAGAGATGCCAAATGATAGATATGATGTGAGGAGTAGGGATTGCCATGCAACGGATGCACATACGAGCTAAGAAGCTCTCCAATGGAACTAGTGGGGGTGCATCTAACTTGCTCGCTCATGAAGACCTAGAGCTCATTTGAGGAGGCTCATCCTTGGAATATGCAAGCCAAGTTCTATAGTGTAAAGGTCCCCACATAGCTATATGCATAATGATCATCTCTCAAAAGGATAGTAGTGTTGCCCCTTTCTCTCTTTTTATTTCTTTTTCTCTTTTTTTCTATTTTTTTGTATTTTTTTGTGGCCTCAATGGCTCTTTCTATTTAACTCTCATTTTTCCTCTTTGGGATCTTTTATTGTGTCCACTTTGGGATCTTTTCCTCACTTAAGGGCAACACTCTATTTTACAAGAAGTTAAAGGAGATCTTTCACACTTTACAAGGTACTCAAAATCATAAAGAAGATGTAAATATCATGATGTATGAAATGTATGTCGCTGCCAGTGTAGCAGGAACATGTATGACATGAAGATCAAGTCATGAAGAGGTGGATGTTGCATGGCAATATATCTCGGAAAGGCTATGGAAATGCCTTGATAGGTAGGTATGGTGGCTGTTTTGAGGAAAGATATAAGGAGGCTTATGATGACAGAGCGTATCATGCCAATGGTTTGGATGTACCGGCGAAGGTGGACACCAACTCTCGGAGTGAGAAGAAGGCAATGCACGGCACGGGAGAGGCTAGCAAAATATGGGAAGGTGGAAGTGTCAACTTTCAATACTTACATTAGTCCGAAGAACTCATGCACTTAATATCGGTAACTCTCAATCTAATAAGGAGGTTCACAAAGAGACAAGTACCCCGAGGAGGAGTGTATGGGGGTTTGGTTATCCTTGCGCATCCTCGACTCATGGTACGTGAGTGTTCTCTAATATTCGATCCCTCCAAGGAGTAGTGATCCATCTAGTAGCTAGAGTTCACAACTAGTTTTGTAGGTTTTGAAAATAAACACGGATTGCCCAAAATACGACACCTATCACTAATAGGCTAGAGCTCTTGACACCAAAAGTTCAAACATTACTCCCATCAATACCTCAAAACTATTGCAAGCTACTACTAGAATTAAATAGCAACCTCAATTACCTACTTTCAAGAGAAGACACAACTCAGTGCAACAACCAACTCTCTTTAACAAGATAAACATGAAAACTAAAAAGATTTCCAGCAACAAACTAAACAAAAGCCAAGGCTCTTGCTAAAGACAAACTAAGACTAAAACTAAACATGGCAGTAGCTATGAAAAGATAAAGAACACACAACAGCAAAAAGATAAGCAGGAAAAATCCTATGATGTGTTCTAAATTTTGAAAGTGGAGCGTGTTTCTCTCCCACACAAAGTAAGAAGGGATCTAACTTGTTATGAACAGCAAGCAAAGCTAAAAAAAAAACCTAAGAGCGAGACGCTTCAAGCATAGCACATAACGCATGAAGTGATAAAAATATAGTGAGACAAAGGACGAACTGATGGTTGTTGATGGAGAAGGGGATGCACGGGGGCATCCCCAAGCTTAGACGCTTGAGTCTCCTTGAATATTTGGTGGGGATGCATGGGGGCATCCCCAAGCTTGAGCGCTTGACACTCCTAGATCTTCTTTCATCATCTTCCATCACACACTTGAAAACTCCCTTCATACATAACTCATTATAAGCTGATTAGAGAGGTTAGTACCCTTAGTAAATAATTTTTCCCCACTGGATATAAAGATATTCTTGAAGAGATACTGTTTCTCAAGAGTGCCAAAAAGTTTTTGCAAAGAAAAAGCAATCTTAAGGTTTGCAAAAGTTAGGAGAGACAAAACGTGGCAGAATCTGTGAAAAACAGAACAACAGATAGTAAAGAATTTTTTAAGGGCACTTCTGCAACTCAAATAATAAAACTCAGAACATACGGAAGTTTCGTAATTGTATATAGCATACTGTGTAAAATGTTCAGCTCAAAAGGATGAACTGGGATTTTTCTGGAATTTTTCTGGTAACGAGGACAGAATCTGTTTTCTGGACAGCATGTCACAACTTTTACTTCCCTTGCCGTAAGAGGCTATAACTTGGCACAAAGTTGAAAAATAAAGATACAATGATGTTGCTACAGTAGTAACAATCATAAAGACACAACAAAAGCAAAAAAAAGAAAAATATAAATTCGTTGCGGGCTGCCTCCCGAAAGCGCTTTCTTTTATGCCTTTAAGCTAGGCATGATGCAAAAGAAGTATCAAGTTTTATCAAGAGAAAGAGAATAACTAGCCCGAGTAACGGAATCAAAAGGTAACTTGATTTTCTTTCTAGGGAAGTGTTCCATCCCCTTTTTGAATGGGAATTGGAATTTTATATTCCCCTCTTTCATGTCAATAACCGCACCAACGGTGCGAAGAAAAGGACGTCCCAAAATAATTGGACACAAAGGTTCACACTCTATATCCATAACAATAAAATCAACGGGAACATAGTTGTCATTGACAATGATAAGAACATCGTCGATCTTCCCCAAAGGTTTCTTTACGGAAGAATCAACAAGACGAACACCAAAAGAACAAGGCTCAAAGGGCTTCAACTCAAACATACCAAATATTCTTTTGGGCATAACGGAGGTACTAGCTCCAACATCACATAAAGCATAGCAAGAGAAGTTATTCAATTTAATTTTGATCATAGGGTCCCAACCATCATCTAGCTTCCTAGGTATGGAGGCTTCTACTCTAAGATTCTCCTCCCTAGCTTTGATGAGAGCATTTGTGATATGCTCCGTGAAGGCAAGATTAAGTGTGCTAGTGTGGGGGTCTCTAGACATCTTGTGAAGGAATCGAATAACTTCAGAAAGAGTGCAATTATCAAAATCAAGGTCACTACTATCAAGTAAAGTGGTAGTGGTGTCCTTTAGGCTCACTTGTTTGGTAGCTTCTATAGTCATAGGAATTTCTTCTTCTACGGTTGAGGTCATAACATCACCATTAATAGGTCCTATGGGACTAGGGCTGCATTGGGTGCTAAGAGTTTGGATATCCTCAACCACTTGGATAGTAGCAACAATATGGTGTGTAGGAAGGCTCTTAATTCTATCTTCTTCCTCCTTTTCTCTAGCCCATCTCTCTTTGAGTTTATCCATCATCCTAATGTTTTCATTAATTTGCAATTGGATAGCATTCATAAGAGTACAACTATCAAAATCAATATCACTACTATCAAAGGTGGTAGTAGTGTCATCTAGGCTCACTTGTTTGAAACCCTCTATGTTCATAGGAGTTTCTTTATCTACGGTTGACGTATTAGCATCACCATTAATAGGTCCAACGGGACTAGGAGTGCATTGGGTGCTAATAGTATGAGTGCCCTCAACAATTTGGATAGTGGCAATTGTGTGGTGTGTAGGAAGGCTTTTAATTCTATCCTCTTCCTCTTTTTCTCTAGCCCATCTTTCTTTAAGTTTAGCCATCATCCTAATATTTTCATTAATTTGTAATTGGATAGCATTAATAGGAGTGGCCTTATTCTCCTCAAGGGGAGAGGTTCTAATTTTAAGCATCTCAATATCAAGGGCTAAGCTTTCTACCTTCAAACAGAGATTATCTATTTTAGCTAATTTCTCCTCTACATTTTTGTTGAAGGCTTTTTGGTTAGTGATAAAGTCTCTAAGCATGCTTTCTAATTCAGAAGAGGGGTGTAACATCCCAAAATTTTCCAAATTTTGGAATGTTACAAAATAACATAATATTGATTGAATTGTTTTGATTTTGGGGTAAATGAAAAACTTTTCCCTTGAGTTTTTGTTTAAACCTTTACAAACCATTTAATAAAATTGGATAATCATTTATCCAATAATGAAAATTTTGGTTGTGAACTTTATTCAAAATTTCAAAGAATGATTTTCTTTCTTTTGTCCTTTTGAAATTTGGTACGAACCACAATTAAATATTTTCGAGTGAGAATAAAATGACTTTCTTAAATTTATTGTGGTCCCATACTCATTCTCAAATTCTTATTTTGGTGTTTATTGGATATTGACGTTTAAGAGATATTTAAATATTTCCAATAATTTAATAAACAAAATGAGAGGAGATAATATGACTTCTCCAAAAACAGTATTGATTTTTTTTAATAATGTCGTTAATGAGTTTTTTAATAAAAATCTATTTCTAAAATGTATTCTGAGAGGGAAATATAGTTTTCCTAGACTCTCTATGTTTTATTTGGCCTATACAATTTTATTTGAGAGTGTTTAACCCAAATAATAAAAATAGGATTCCTAAGTCAATTGGACTGAGGTCATCTATCTAATTTTTCCCCTATCTCTCTTTCCTTTTTCTTTATCTTGGGACAAATTTTGCACTAAGGCCCATAGCCCGAGCGAGCTGTCTTCTTCCTCTCGTTCGTTCATGTGTACGTGAACACAGAAGCAAATGGCCATGGCAACTGAAGCTCTTCCTCCTTTCCTCCCATATACTCTTTTGACTGATTCACTTCAGAACCTACACAAAAATTGTGGACAAGTTCATGAGGAATCCATTCATGGAAACAAACACGCGTTTTAATGCTTTTAATTGTCCATAATTTTCTCCATGAATGCCATTAAATCTATTTCCAAAACCTCGCTTTTAATGTTCATTATTTCTCCATGAATGCCATTAACTCCATTCCAAAACCTCACCCACTCTCCTTCTATGGACCTCACATGACCCTATAAATACCGCCCCTAGGACCCCTTTGAACCACACATCCCCACGCATAAAGTCCCTCTCCAAAGCCCTCTCCTTCGTGCGCAATTCCTCGTCGGAGTAAAGATGCATCCACACTTCCGGTGAAGATTTTTGTCGCCATGAAAGGTACCTAGTCCATATTTCTTCCTCTAGTTTCTTCCCCTTGCCGATGCGCACCGTTGTGACATATTTTTCCTCTCGATTGCAAGGCCGGAGCACGCCGTGCGTGTCATTGTGCTCTTCATGCGTTCTTCTCTACTCCGGTGGAACTTCTTCGCTATCCGAGGGCGAACCTAGAGCTATAACCTTGTCCATCGAGTCGCCCAAATCATCCTCTATCCCGTTCGGCTGTTTATTGACGCCCACGACCTTTTTCCAAAATTCCGGCGAGATCTCCGGTGAGCCTTTCTCCCCTCTTTGTTCATCATTTTATTTTGTAAAAATCGAATGGGTACAGACCTATCAGAACTCGCCATTTTGCATCCTTTTTATTAATCCCGTAATTCATTTTAGCAAAAATAGTCAAACTTCAGAAATTCATATCTTCTATCCCGTAAGTCGGATTTCGACAAATTTCATATCCACGGATTCCCTGGAACATGTAGTTTATTTTGCTCCAGTAATATTTCACTTTTGGTAATTCTAAATTTAACTCAAATTTATTATGTGAATTTGAGTATATTTATTATTCCTCTCATTCTATAATTTATTTAGAAATCTTTCCTTGACCAAATTTGATCCTAAGTGTCATACCTTTATGTTAGGACACTTGTCACATTCTTTTCATCATGTTGATACCCTATTGTTGACATTTCTCGCATTCTTTCCATTATATAAGAACCTTATTTGACCTCAAGCCTTTGTTTCAACTTTCATTTAGTTATATCTCTTTTTTATATAAATTTGGCTACAAAAATTCAATCTTCTCAACAAGATCATCACGATTTCTATCAGATCTTTTTGAATCCAATCCAAGAATTGTTTTCCTATTCAAATATGCATATGGACAAACCAACTGAGTTTGACATACTCTCCATCCAATTGATTTTACAATCAACCTCCAACATATCCAATTGATTTTACAATCCTCGGATATATGATTGCCATCATATTTCCATCCAATCCAACTTGATCCTATCTCAACCTATCCATGCCATAGTAATTAGTTTATTAATAGTAATAACTAAATATTTATGTTGTAATTGTATCTTATTTGGATCTTCACTTTGGATTGAGATGTGTGTTGAAGTGTTTCTCTTTTACCGTTAGATATATTGTAACGAGATGGAGAGATGACTACGAGTAGAATATTTCATCGTCAGGATCCAGGCAAGTTACTCTTTTGATCATGCTCCAGTATTACCTATATTTTTTATATCCATTGTAGTCCAACTTAAATATTATGCATTGATAGGATTATATATTATGCTATGCTATTACACCCAGTAGTTCATTGAGGTAGGTCTGAACCTTATATCATTGTCGCCACCGTGTAGAAATATACTGCTTTGCTAAGTAGACGTGGATTGGGAAGTGATCCATTATGAGGTATGAGTGACTAAGTAGTAAACAGGACCAAGATAATCTTAATGAACCACCTGGGTGGAATGGTTGGGGGCACCCTGGAGGAACCAGTGGATTTGCCTGAGTGACCTGGAGATGGCCAGTAATCACTGCGGAATGCCACCCAGGCTTAAAGGGATCAATCATATTTTTCATAACTAGAAGCTTACGTGTGCAGCCACAAGCTATTATGGGCTCTGGCTTGGTTGATTAGTTGTAGTGACTCTTACTAGGTGGTGCTATGAACGTAGTTATGAGTAGGTGGGATGGGCACCGCCAGAGTGAGGGAAACTCTTCTAAAAGACCATGTCTCGACCTTCCGGTTCTCATACAACATGCAGTTTGACGAACTAAAAAGGAGGTGGTCGAGTCTTGTGGGGAAAAGTGCACAAACCTCTGCAGAGTGTACAAACTGATCATGATTAGCCGTGTCCCCGGTTACGGACAACTTTGAGCATCTAGAAGTGGGAATGTTGACGGATCTCATCATATTTAATTAATCAATCGGGTTTAATCAACTTTGGGAATAGATTGACTTGGAGAAACCAATTCAATCATATTATGAGATTTGTAGTACTGTTATGATACTATTTGAGTAGGAAAAAATCAGCTTTATGCAAGTTGAATCTTAGAGCTTTACCACCAGCCAAAATTGCATGTAGAAGATAGGTCTGTTATATATTCTTTTGGGAGTAACTTGCCGTACATTCAAAGTACTGACCCATTTTGGGCTGTAACCTTCGGTGTTGCAGGATTGTATATGATGAGTAAGTGATGCGATGTAGGGTTACGATGTCTACACTCAACTTTGCCGTTGGTGTTGATGGGACTCCACTTATATTGTTTGTTTCCGCGGTGTATTCTAGCCCAAAGGCTATAAGGTAATAAATACCATGTGTTTACGTTACTTTTTGACATGTGATTCATGGTATTTCATCGAGTACTGTGTGTGCTAGCATACTGATCCAGGGATAGCACAGAAGCACAGTAGACTTGGTTCCTTTTGGGATCGGGTCATTACAAGGGGTTCTTGTTGCTAATGTAGGTATTGTTGTTCCCATAGTTGGAAGGGAACGGTCTAGGATTGCTAGAAAAATTTCCCCTATAAGCATTGTTGTTGAAGTTGTTTCTAGCAATAAAGTTCACATCTACTTGTTCTTGAGCAACCAAAGAATTTAAAGGGACATCATGAGGATCAATAGAGGGTTGCTTGGTAAGTAGAGACATAATTAAGTCAACTTTTTCATTGAGGGAGGTAATTTCCTCGACAGAGTTTACCTTCCTACCTGTTGGAGCGCGTTCGGTGTGCCATTGGGAATAATTGGTCATCATTTCATCGAGAAGCTTCGTGGCAGCACCAAGTGTAGTTGACATAAAGGTTCCTCCCGTGGCCGAATCTAACAGGTTCCGCGAGGTAAAGTTCAAGCCTGCATAAAAAGTCTGGATAACCATCCAAGTAGTCAAACCATGTGTAGGGCATTTCTTAACAAGAGATTTCATTCGTTCCCAAGCTTGGGCAACGTGTTCATTATCCAATTGCTTAAAATTCATAATATTACTCCTCAATTGGATAATCTTAGCAGGAGGGTAGTACTTCCCTATAAAAGCATCTTTGCACTTATCCCAAGAATCTATGCTATTCCTAGGCAAAGATTGAAACCAGATTTTAGCATCTCCCCTTAAAGAGAAAGGAAAGAGCTTGAGCTTAACAACATCACCTTCTACTTCTTTATACTTTTTCATATCACATAATTCAACAAAATTATTCAAGTGTAAAGCAGCATCATCTCCAGCACCAGAGAATTGATCTCTCATAACAAGGTTTAGCAAAGCAGGTTTAATTTCATAAGAGATAGATGAAGTGGCAGGTGTGGCAATGGGAGTGCAGATAAAGTCTTGGTTGTTGTGACTAGTGAAGTCACACAACTTGGTGTTTTCAGTGGAACCCATAGTAGCAGCAAGTGTGGCAGATTTTTTTGTAATTTTTGATAAAAGACACAAAGATAAAAACTGAAAGGTGAACTAACAAGACTAAAAAACAAAGTTAAAGGGTAGTGTGCAACTCCCCTATCTTAGCACTCGGAGTCCCCGGCAACGGCGCCAGAAATTTGGCTTGATGTGCGAGGTAATGATAGTGATTTCTCGCCCTTCGTTGGTGAGCCCCAAGTGGAAGGCGTGATGTAGCACAGCAGCAAATTTCCCTCGGTGAAGATACCTAGGTTTGTCTCCAGTAGGACTCTAGAGATGATAAGTAGGTGTCAGCGGCGCTACTGATGCGGACCTGCACACAGACACGATAACTTTGTTCCCAACGAAGTTCAGAGAGGTTGTCAATCTCTCCGGTCTTGTTGTTCACAAAGGATCAAACACAAGGGATAATGATAGCAATTGAAAGTAAAAGCAGAAAAGTAAATGAGCGTGTAAACAGTGATGAGGATATGGACCGGGATACGTGATTTTCACTAGTGATGTCTCTCTCCCTAAAGACGATAAAATTGCTATGCGAGGTAAACAAATTACAGAAAGGAAATTGACTGGATTATGAACACACCGCAATGCTAACTATGCTACAAAAGAAAGGACGAGGCTCAAAAGCATGGGCAGTACGCCAAAATAAGTAGACCGAAATCCAACTGCATCTACTACTAATCATCCACCTTGAGATATCTATCCAGAACATCTCGCTGGTATTAAGTTACGCGCCCCACCCAAAGTGTAAACCCAAAGCAACAGACAACTGCATTAAAAAGAACTTTGCGTAAAGTAAACAATCCTTCTAACCGCGGTTACAAGCACCGTTGTTTTCCCCCTTGTGGCAACAACACATCCCCTAGACTCATGTTTCTGTCACTCAAGTGTGTCATCGCGGGGCATGTACCCACAATCGAGCAAAACGTTCCCTCTTGGAGTCACTACCTACTACTTGGCCAAAGCAATAAACAACAACGGAGAACATGCAAGAATTACTTAGGAACAAAAATATAAGAGATAAGAACCAAATATATTACTCAATCACAATCTGAACATAATCTCATAATCCATCAGATCCTATCAAACTCAACATAGCAATAGCAGAAATATTACAAAAGTGCCTCGATCATGTAGGGCAGCTCACGAGGTCTAAACCATGAAGAACAAAGAGGGGAGGAGAACATCACATAGCTACTAATCACGGACCCATGGTCCAAGGAAAACTACTCACGAGACATCCGGGGAGCATCCATGGTGGAGAGGAGACTCCCGGAGGTCAATCCTCCCTCCGGCAGGGTGCCGGGAAGAGGTCTTCTGGTGCTCCCGATCTCGGAAGCGCGGCGGCGGCGGAACAGAGGCGAGTTTGCGAAATAGGGATCTGTTTCTGGAGTTTCCCCGTGACGGAGAATAAATAGGCGAAGGGGGGCAGCCAGAGGGTGACCAGGGGCCCCAGGCGCGGCCAGGGGTGGGGCCGCGCCGGGTGGCCGCCTGGGCCCCCTGGCTCCCGTTTGGCCCCTCCCAGGCTCTTCGCGAAGCTTCCTGTACGCTGATTTTTCCTCTATTTTTTCCAGAATTTTTCTCGCACTTTTTATATGGGGAAAAACTGAAATAGAAAAACAGCAGAAAACAGGAACTGACACTGGGGTGCACTGAGTTAATAGGTTAGTACAAATATGATCAAAAGTGTATGAAAGTGTATTTAGATCATAGAAATAGCACACAAAACATGCATGGAGCAAGCAGAAATTATAGATACGTTTTGGACGTATCAGTCCCAAGCGGCAAGAGGGCGCGGCCCCACCCCTGGCCACGCCAGGGGGGGCGCCTGGAGCCCCTGGCCCACCTCTGTCTGACCCCTTTCGCCTATTTATTCCCCATGACGAGAAACCCTCGGGGACGGAACCCTTTTTCGTGATATCTCCTCTGTTCCGCCGCCGTCGCGCTTCCAAGATCGGGAGCACCAGAAGACCTCTTCCCGGCACCCTGCCGGAGGAGGAATCACCTCCGGGAGCTTCTCCACCACCATGGATGCTTCCCGGATGAACCGTGAGTAGTCCACCTTGGACCATGGGTCTATGATCAGTAGCTATGTGATGTTCTCCTCCCCTCTTTGTTCTTCATGGATTATACCTCGTGAGCTGCCCTACATGATCGAGGCACTTATGTAATCTTTCTGCTGTTGCTATGTTGAGTTTGCTGGGATCCGATGGATTATGAGATTATGTTCAGATTGTGATTGAGTTATATATTTGATTCTCTTCTTTTATATTTATGTTATTGAGTAATTCTTGCATGTTCTCCGTTGCTGTTTATTGCGGCCAAGTAGTAGGTAGTGACTCCAAGAGGGATCGTTATGCATGATTGTGGGTTCATGCCGCCCGATGACTATCTTGAGTGACAGAAACATGAGTCTAGGGGATGTGTTGTTGCCACAAGGGGGAAAACAACGGTGCTTGTACTTGCGGGTGCAAGGATTGTTTACTTTACGCAAAGTTCTTTAATGCAGTTGTCTGTTGCTTTGAGTTTACACTTTGGGTGGGATTCACAACTTAATACCAGCGAGATGTTCTGGATAGATAACTCAAGGTGGATGATTAGTAGGTAGATGCAGATGGATTTCGGTCTACTTGTCTTGGCGTACTGCCCGTGCTTTTGAGCCTCTTCCTTTCTTTATAACATAATTAGCATTGGTTTGTGCACATAATCCTGTCAATTGCCCAGCTGTAATTTGTTCACCTCGCATGGCTATTTTATCGTCTTTTGGGAGAGAGACATCACTAGTGAACATCATAGTACCCCGGTCCATATTTCCAACACTGTTTACACCTTCAATTTACTTTCAGTATTTACTTTTCCGTAGCTATCACAATCATTATTATCCCGTGCGTTTTATCCTTTGTAAACAACAAGGCCGGAGGAATTGACAACTCCTCTGTACTCGTTGGGAGCAAAGCTATCTTTTTTGTGTGCAGGTCCAGGTGAACTAAGCAACCTTGAGTTGTGAACGGCGCCATTGTTCACTTCACCACCTTCTTTTATCCCTTGGAGTCCTATTGGTTCGACATTCAACCTTAGCATCTTCGCTAAGGGAAACTTTCTGCTATCTACATCTCACCTTACACTTGGGGTAACCAACGAGGGGCGAGAAGTTATCTCGTGTATCAACGAGTCACATAGATCATGTGATTGGCATGATGGCCTACCTTAAACAACATACTGATGGCCGTGACGATCGGGGGAGGTATGGTGTTCGAGGATTGAGTAATCACTTAGTAAATTCAGAGATGTTGTACTAAGTGGGAGTTTTAGAATTAACTAAAATTGAACTCCACATATTATGAACTTAATCTTCATGTCTTAGCAAATATAATTGTAGATAATGTCATACCCAAAATGTTTATAACTATGGCCCTTTTTTAGCGTTATGAAGAACTTAAGGTAGATGGGTCTTACTTCATTAATGTGTACCAACACTATTAGAGACATACTCATTAGTAATGACTCGCTAAACGTAATACAAACTTCTAGGAGATACACATGATAACTCCGTAATTGAGAAAGATGATGATGAGTATCGTACTCAGCGTCACTTATGAATAACTGTCCAATACACCGTACTTCACTCTATGAATCTGAATTGTGAATGCATGTTAACCAACACGTATGACGTGCTAGGTGAACTTGAAAGCACTAGGTCACAAATCAGAGTAATGGAATATGAGTATATGGACGAGGTTTTCTTTCA
The DNA here is from genome assembly GCA_950022295.1 of Bromus sterilis. NCBI lineage: Eukaryota > Viridiplantae > Streptophyta > Magnoliopsida > Poales > Poaceae > Bromus > Bromus sterilis. The sequence goes on along the minus strand of OX465600.1, from coordinate 75,119,024 downwards.
ACCATGGTGGAAGGAACAACCTGCTAGGAAAGGCACTTGTAAATTGTATACGATACATGAACACCTTGTGTATAACTTGGACTACTGAATGACTGGTTCGTTGCGATAACTCGGAAGTGGCATCCGCTTCCTCCCAGCTACAAAGACCATGTCTAGACTATATCATGAAGGAGAATTGTTCACCTGTCATGAAGTAGAACCAATGCAGGAATAGTCATTGACGGAGAAAGTATATTTGATATACGAGTTATAAATGTCTTTCCCCACAAAACACTGATTGCGGTTAATTAAGTATTCGATGCTTGAACTTACCGCTTGAGAGTGGTTTGGAAGGGATGAGGTGACAATGTGTGCTGACGATAATCAAGATAGTTGATGGTCGACAACATTCTCTCTCTACATATATCATTTGATTAATGTATGAATACATTTATGATCGTTTTAATGTGAACTTTATTAGTGTGTCTTGCATCTTGCAAAGACAATTATTCATATTAGTGAGAAACAAGTCAGTTGTTCTCCTTTTATGAATGATATCTTTTATGGTCACGTTACGGTCATGAATGAGTTATTCTTATATTGATGATAATAGTTTGATCATTTATAAGAAATATTGTAATACCAAGAATTATCCAGACTTAATAATGACACTACATTTTAAGTCATGAATGGTACGATGATGTTTTGAGATACTTGATCTCTTGACACATGCAAACCACGCCTCTTGAGGTGAGATGACTAAAACCTCGCGTTCCGGTAAAACAGAGTGTGTACTGATTGTTGAGTATCATACATTATGATGTATCGTATATCAACATGTAGTGAATTTCATTATTTCGTGAACTTCATATGTGGACTTAGATGAATATGTGTATTCACTAATGAAACATGAGTCCGAAATAATTTAGTCTAATCAAAGGCATTTCAGAATGAAGACGGGTATTAAATTAACAAGAAAGACAAGTCTCTATGATCTGATCAAAGTGACAGATGTTTTGAGTTAGTCTTGGGCAAAAAGACTTGTGAAAGTTGTTTCACAAATTACAATGCTTGGACACTTCAATATTGTTGATATGCCTGAACATCGTAATCATACTCTATTGAATAGTGTGTGGTCTAAGTTATCTCTTACCGAGTTACGTTATTATTGTTTTGAGTTATTAATTTAATATGCAAACACCCACTTCGGTACAGGGAACCATCTGAGTTCGTGGAAACCAACACTATATATGTTATGGTGTGTCGTGGTTTCTAGGAAGCCTGATTTATATGATAAATCATCTTTGTAGCGTATCCTTAGTCAACTAGGGATGCATCTTCCATAACTAGAACCAAAGGAGCAATACTTGTATTGCTGAGTTTGGTGTTTATCAAGAATTGTTCTTGATAAATGTGGTAATGGAAGAAAGTGAAAGTTCAACCAAGGTAATTGACCTTGCCTCAAAATGTCAGAGTAGCGCAACAGAATATGTTCCGGAAGCAAAAATCTACAATTAGAGGAGAAACTAATGATAATGATCATTATGTTTCGATGGAAACTTTTACTGAGCAAAGTAGGATTCAAGAATACATATTTGCCCCTTGTGCAAAATGATATTCATGATTCACGTGTTGAGTTAATGGAACAAGACATACCTACGAACTACGAAGAAGAGATGGTGGACCTAAGTACGAGATATGACCATGAGTCATGAAATCCTATATTGAGTTACATTTAAGATTACTTGAATCGTATCGAGTAAACAAGTTACTTGATATTCTCAATAACATCGGAGTTATAAGGAATAAATGTAAACATCAAAGAAGACATTAAGATTGATTTGTCACAAAGATTGTTTCTGACAAATTCAATAGGTTGACTACAATATGTAGCAATTCTTGAGTTAATGGGATATTCAACTATGATTAATCCAAATGGTTGTCAATACCGTGACTTCCTCAAATCTTGCATTTGAAGAAGTGTTGTAATTGGTACAACAAGAAGGTTTTTTAAAACATATGGATGCTGGTGTCTCGTGACAGGAATTATCGATTTGATGAATGATCACATGATTTTGGACTTAGCCAGAATATCGAGGAAACATGCATTTGCATGAAACTGAGTGGGAGCAGAATAGTTTCCTGAAACTTAATATGTAGATGACATATTTTGAGTGGGAGCTATGGGAGTATTACCCTATCCTTGTATGTAACTGGCATATTTGAGTAGGAGCCACGTGGTTAGTATCCTGAACTTAATATGTGTTTAACATATCGAAGTGGGAACCATGTGGATGTTATCCATATCGTATATGTGACTGACATATTTGAGTGAGAGCTATATGAGTGTTATCCTGAACTTAATATGTGCATGGCATATTTGAGTGGGAATATGACAACATTATCATATATGGATAACATATTGTGAATGGTGTAGTTGGTATTAATGATTATTTGAATCTTTCATAAATGAAGTTGAACAAGTATTAAGCATTGAAATCTATGAAGATAGATTAATGTGTTTGATAAACGTTGAGTCGGAATACTTTCTTGGATAAGATTTTGAAGGAGTTCAGAATGGGACAAGTCAAGAAGTAGTTCTTACTTGTATATGTCCAAGAAAAGTATCTAGTTAATCTCAGTACAATAACAATGTTAGATGAAAGAAATGGATGTGCTGGATCCTTTATGCCTTTGTCATAGGTTCTTTCATATAAAACCAAAGTTATGTACTCGACGTAATGTGACCCAAGTTCTTAGTAGTAAGAACATGTTGTGATATGATTTTTGAGTAAATCATTGAACAAAGAGTTAAGTTTATCCTTCAGTGTCTGGAGAGAACTGAGGATACATCTCTAATTTGTAAAGGATAGTGGACTTGACCATAAATGTTATGCTGTTTCAAGTTCTGGCACTAACCTAGAAAATTGAGATATCATACTAATGAATGCCTAAGTTGAAAGAAACATGGTTAGACATCAAAGTTGCATACAATGCACTAAGGATTAAATCTACAGACATGTGGCTGGTTTTGAAGTGGCAGGAGTTATAATTTGGCTCGAGAAGTTCGACTTCTGACTAAGTGAGTTTTTAGTGTGCATGACTAAGTGAAGGTCCGCGTGATCCAACGGACGTCATTGCTGAAACACAACGAACGCAGTCTCACTCCACCGCCAAATATATATTACCTCATCATTATAATGGATAATGAAGGATGTCAAACTAGGTTACATTAATGATCTGCAAAAGACATACGGATCTGAATGGTTCAGACCGTTGATACAACCTTTTCCACAAGCAAGCATGATCTATAACCATATACATGATATGGAGTTATGATCCACAGAAAAATGCAGCTAGATTATTTATACTCTAGTGCAAGTGGGAGACTGTTGGGAATGTGCCCTAGAGGCAAATAAAATATATTTTATTGAGCATATTCCATTAGTTCATAATACGTTTTATACTATGTTATAACTGTATTAAGCGGAAACCTTAATACAGGTGTGGTATACAAACAACCAGGTCCCTAGTTAATTCTAGTATACTAGTCCATTGGGCGATTGATGATCAAGGTTTCCTGATCATGAGACAAATAAGTCTATTAGCAATGGAGTCGTATCATTGGGATAATGATATGATGGACATACACCCACCAGAAGTGTTGCGATGTGATCAAGTCACAGAGTTCGACATTGCGATAACTGTAACGTAGTGACCAGATCCTTTGACCGTAATGATCATACGTAATTGTCATCTATGAGGAGACTTTGATTTGTATCCCACCGCCTGATTGAAATATGCTGGCCATAACGGTGCACTTTGGGTATTCCGAAATAGATGGTTGATGAGTATGCAAATAGATCAAAGCGGGATTTGTCCATCCGAGTGACGGATAGGTACTTTGGGCCACTCGGTGATATTGCATCATAAGGTTTGCGCAAACATGTGACTCGGTCACAGAGTTGTAATATCACGGGAACGAGTAAACTTGTTTGTTGAGAATGAGGAATAACTAGGTATATTGGATACCGATGATCAAACTCGGACAAGCAAAGTACCGTAGGACAAAGGGAACAGGCACACGGTTAACAGATCCAACAGCGATTGAAGTCCATTTGACGGAAGCGCATGGGCTATCAAGGATTGTAACCAGGTCCAATTGATTAGTCATTGATCAATGAGATTGTCTCGATCATGTCTGCTGTTTCCCGGACCGTAGGGTGTTACACTTAAGGGTATTCGACGCAGTAAGGATAGATTCGGGATCACAGGAGAAATAGGAAAGAACACCGGAATTGTTCCGGTGAAGGCCAGAAGTTGTTCTAGGTATTTTGAAAGGTTAAAAATATATCTAATAATGTTCAATAAATGTTTTATTATTTAATTATCTGAATTAAATATTAAAATATAATTAAATATAATTAAAAATGAATTAAAAGGCATATGGGCCTCATAGAGCCTCATAGTTTGCAAAAACACCCCCGGTTTTTCTCTCTCGCGCGCGATGTTTACGTTCCTGACCGCCGGGGGTCCGCAGGACCTCCGATTCGGGTAAAACTTCGAACTGCGCGATCAGCGCGTCGAGCCGGTGGCGTTCACCCCGCGCTAGAACCGTTCCCAGAACACTTTCCGGCGCGCTATAAAAATAACCCGTTTACTTAGTAAACGGGGTTTTTTTGTTCCGTTGGCTGTGGCTGGTCTTGTGCGGTTTTCACGACGGTGATCGGGTGAAACCCGATGTCGCAAAGGTCGAGTGTCAGGGTGGAAAGGGTCAGTATTTGTCCGGTATGAGATAAGAGGAGGTAAATAATCGCCGATCAATAAATTGGGGATGCAAACACCGCAAACAAATCAGACAATCAAACAATTCTCACCGAAAACAATTTTTTTTTAATTTTTGTGAAATCTGGGTTGTTACAATACTACACCACCAACAAGGGATCTCGTCCCGAGATCCTGGACGATCCGGGGGAGAGGGAAGGGGGAAATAAGAGAGTCGACGATCTTCAACACCACCAACAAGGGACTCTGCTCCATGTCGACGTCAAACTTCGGTCGAGATAAAATTTCCGCAGAGAGACGACATCGTCGAAAATACGAAACCGCCGGTGTCAAGAGGAGGAACGACACCGATAACCGGATCAAAGGATAGTGTTTTCGACGCAAGTCGTGAAAACACCAGAAAAAGGATGGATGGCAATGGATGACCCAGATGTTTACCCAGAGTCGGAAGAAATAAAGGTACTACAGGATTTTCCAAACCTTACATCGGAATCGAGACAATACGCTGCAAGCAAGGCATTGTAACTATTCCGAAACTCCACACTCATCGAGATCCTAAAGTTTGAAGGGGATAAGGCGAGAGTAAAACAATTACGGCAATTGTCCTGAACAGAGCAAGGGTAAGGAGGAAAAAGAATCCTACTCTCCGATAACTAACTTAGTAACTACAAAATAGTTTTTCTTCTAGACTCGACTTCGGCCAGAAAAGGGATCCTACGGTCGGTAAGGCTCTGATACCAAGTTGTAAGGCCCGATATGCGGTACTGTTCCAGATCTACATGTTTCCATCCAGATCCGGGGACGAATCACATATCGGTCCCACCGCGAGATATGACGAAGTCATATGCCCCGGACTTCCAACATGATGTCACAACATTACAGATACAAGGATACAACATCTCATACAATCGGCATACAACTGCCTTAATACAATACAACAGCGGAAGATACATGTCTGAGTACTGATACGTCCTAAACGTATCTACTTTTCCAAACACTTTTGCTATTGTTTTGCCTTCATTCTTGCATGATTTGAACGAAACTAACCCGGACTGACGCTATTTTCAGCAGAGCTATCAGTGCCGTTTTCTTTTGTGCAGGTTTCCGGATATTTAGGTACGCTGGAAAAATCCCAAAAATATATATAAAAAATCAGTGTTCCGGAAGCTTCCGAGGATCCAAAGGGGGGCCACAGGGCAGCCAGGGGGCAGCCAGGAGGGTGCCTGGCGCGGCCCAGCCCCTGGTCGCGCCACCTGCCCTCCTGGCTGGGTCCCACACCCCCTGGTGACCTACCTTGGCCCCTATTTATTCTCCCGACGTAGAAATCCCGAAACAAGAGTCGCTTTTCCAATCTACGTCGCGGAGCCGCCGCAACCCTCTGTTCTTCCTTGAAGAGCTAATCTGGAGGCTGAATTGGCCTCCGGTGAGGGGGAAATCATCGCCATCGTCATCAACATCGCCTCTCCATCACCCCTCCATGACTTTTCCTCTCATGTGTGAGTAATTCCCTGTTGTAGGCAAAGGGGATGGTAGGGATTGGATGAGTTAGATCATGTAATCGTTCAATCATATTGTTGGGGGCATGTTGCCTATCATCTACTTGGTGTTTATCATCTCTGTTACAACTTATTGCTCTTAATGCTTGCCACTTTGGGCCCGAGTGCCACGATTTCAGATCTGATCACCCTTTTATTTCTTGAGTTTGTGCTGTTCTTGATCCTATCTATGAGTTGTATGCACCTATTATAGTCCGGAACCAGCGATCCCAATGGTGACAGCTTGGGACATCAAAGGGGATGGACTATGATTTGAGGATTTCGTGTATCCATGAAGTGTTAATTCTTTGTTCCGGTGCTCTTTGACAGGAGTACCTTAATCTTCCTAAGTTCCTTTTGGCCCCGTTTGTAGCGGGAGGGTAGGACAAAAGATGTTGTGCAAAGTTCTTATTGCAAGCACGTACAACTACCTTGGGATACATGCCTGATGTTTGATATTTGCCTAGATGATCCTTTCTTTTCTGTGAGCCTTGCCCAAGTTAGAATTTGTTACAAGCTGTTCTCATCCAAGCAGCGCCCAACCATCCATCTCCCTAGCCTACAGTGTTTTCCTTCTGCTGGTTACTAGTTGTTTACCTTTGATGTTCCATTATCACTATCACCACTATTGTCATTACCACCACTACCGTATCACAGTTACTACTAATACCTTCGTGCAAGAAAGTGTTTATTTCAGGTGCGGTTGAATTGACAACTCAATTGTCAAAGCCTGTACGTATTCTTTGTATCCCCAAGTGTCGAATCAATAAATTGGGTTATCTTTCCCGCGAAGACTATCTCGATCCCCTACAGTTGAGGGTTATCAAGTACTGTTTTCTGGCGCCGTTGCCGGGGACCATAGCTTTATTTACAGGTCTACTTGAAGTATCCTACCTGCTGCACGCTATCCTCTATGGGTAAGAAAGGAGACCCCAAGGTACTGCTCTTAGCACTAGTGCTAAACTTGATTCACCTTCGGTTATGAGTCAGTTTGATTCACCTCAATTACATGTTACTTCTGCTGAGTCTGGCAATATGTCAGATACTTTTGATGATGCTTCTACTACTTTTGAGACTACATGTTCACTTGGTTCTTTTATAGAAGAACAGATTGCTGCTGCTGCCCGATTATCGAGTGTTGAAATTCCTGCCACCCAAACACCTATTGGGAAAATTCATAACCTTGCTTGCCTTAAGGAGAAACTACTTGAGGACGATTATGTTATACTTGATGATGATTTATGCAGGGAGCTTAATAAATGTGTTGATTCCGACCCTGCTACTATAAAGAAGTTGCTAGCAAAACACTCCCTGAAGAACAAGCTTACTCATGATCCTACTTTTGCTACGTCTCCTATATGCATCACTGATCATGATTATGATTTGTCTGTTGACCTTTCACTTATATCCACAGTTGAAGTTGATTCCTTTTATGGCAGAGAAAATGATGATGCTATCGGGCACCTGACCAAACTCACTGAGTTAGGCAGCTTGTTTACCACAGATGAAAGGTTCCGAAACTTTTATGTGACCAAGCTTCTTCCTTTTTCCTTGAAAGGAGATGCTAGAGTATGGTACGATGCACTACCATGTGGTTCCATTCAGAGTCCTCAAGATATGGCTATATCTTTCATTGATAAGTATTTTCCTGCTCATATGCAACATGCTGCTTTACAAAGAATTTATAACTTTAAACAGTTGCAGGATGAGCATCTCCCTAAAGCTTGGGGGAGATTTTGCAGTTTGCTAAAGGCTAGACCGGGACATGAAATCCCTAAAAATGAATTACTTGATATATTTTATGTTGTTCTAACCGATGGGTCTAAATCCTACCTAGATAGTTGTGCTGGTTGTGTTTTCAGGCAAAGAACACCGGACGATGCGGAAGAATTGATGGAAAAAATTGCCAAAAATCATGAAGATTGGTCCGTGCCTGAACCACCTCCGCCACCAAAGAAGAGGAGCATGCTAGTCCTAAGCCCGGAAGATATGCAAGAAGCAAAGAATTCCATAAGAGAGAAATGTATTAAAGCTAAAGACGTGAAGAATCTACCCCCAATTGAGAAGCTGTGTGAGCCTACCACTCACCCACCTATGGTTGAGGTACACTCTCTTTTAGATTTCAATGCAAGTGACATCCCTAAAGGTAAACCTCCTGACCAATGTTTAGATGAGCTTGATAATTTTATTATGAAGCAGAGTCACTTCAATGAGAAGATACAAGGTCAGTTGCATGATAATACTCTTGCTATCAAAAGTTTGCTTGATGTTCTAGGAAGAACAATTAATGATGTTAAATGTCTTGTGAAGCATTTTAATATGGTTCAAACTCAGCTTGAACAAATTTCTAATGTGCAAAAATATTTGCTTGTTAATAATGCCAAACAGGACAATTTACAGGCTTATGGTATAAAGACCCAGGGTGGCACACACACCCAGGACCCTCTCTATCCAGAGGGGCATCCAAAGAGGATTGAGCAAGATTCTCAAGTGCAGGAAGAAGAAATTGTTAGCTCCCCAAAGAAGAAGAAGAAGAAAAAGAAACACAAGGAAGCTAACAATTCCAATGATCCTATAGAAGAAGAAGAACAAGCTGTGGATCCAAACAACATATCTACATCCGATGCTGAGACTGAAGACGGTGCTGAACCTGAAAAAGATACTGAAAACAATGATCCACCCGAGGTCCGTGAAGAAGAAGCACCCGATAAGCGCAAGAAGTATACAAGAGAAGACTTCCTTGCAAGGAGACACGGGAAGGAATGAGAACCATGGGTACAGAAACCCATGCCTTTCCCAAGCAAGTCCGTCAAATCCAAAGAAGAAGAGCACTACAACAAGTTTTGTGAGTGGATGAAACCTCTTTTTCTTCAAATCCCTTTGACTGATGCTATTAAGTTACCTCCTTACTCTAAATATATGAAAGATATTGTTACTAATAAAAGAAAAGTCCCTAATGAGGCAATATCTACTATGCTTGCTAACTACTCTTTCAGTGGCAAGATTCCTGAGAAGCTCGGTGATCCAGGTATACCCACCATTCCTTGCTCCATAAAGAATAATTATGTTAGGACTGCCTTATGTGATCTTGGTGCAGGAGTGAGTGTTATGCCCTTCTCTCTCTACAAAAGGATTTGTTTAGAGAAACTAATTCCTACAGATATCTCTCTTCAGATGGACGACAAGTCCACGGCCGTCCCGATCGGTATTTGTGAGGATGTTCCTGTTGAAGTTGCCAATTGCTTAATACTTACTGATTTTGTTGTGCTTGACATGCCAGAGGATGGGAGCATGTCCATTATCCTTGGTAGACCTTTTCTTAACACCGCAGGTGCCGTTATTGATTGCAATAAAGGGAAGGTTACCTTCAACGTAAATGACAAAGAACACACGGTGTATTTTCTGAAGAAAATCGACAAAAGGCATGGCCTTAACTCCATTGAGAATATCGAGACCGTGAAGATTGGATAATGGGATTTTCCACTACATCTATACCACAAATACAAAACAATTACGGTGGGGACCATGTCCATTAAAGTGAGAGTGCAATGATCACTTCATAAGAGGCGAGACTTTCTGCGCTATATATCACCGGTGTGTTGGTAAGACTTGATCAACCTTGCTAACTAGCAAGTTTTATATAGGTAAAGAGTTGAGCTTGTTATGTTTTCATTTCCTTTAGCTTTTATTCTCCTTGCTCTACCCAAGTTTTTGTTTAAAACTTCACTTGTTCTAACTTTTGTCTCAAGTTCACGAAAGTTTTTGCAGCTTTTTGAACTTTGAAAAATTCTCTACAGTGAAGTTGCCCAGAAATTGAAAATAAAAATTTCCACGTAAAAAGCCATCGGGGAGTACCTGTGGCTGACCAGGGGGGTCCACCCCTGGAACAGGAGGCCAGGTGGCGCGGCTCAGCTCCTGGCCGCGCCACCCACCCTCCTGGGGCCCACAGGCACCCCGTGCTGGCATATCTTCTTCCACTCTCTCTCTTTCACCTCGAAAACTCGTGTTCTTGCTCTGGTTTCGTGTTCTTGTTGTTCTTGAGCACGGAACTTTGATCTCCCTCTACAACCACTCATTTGAGCTGAAATTTGGGACAAATATTCTCTGGTATGTGACTCCCTCACCGCTCCAATTAGTTTTCTAGTTGGTGGCTTCATTAGTGAGTATTTAGTTGTTGTTGGTGCTGTTTAGTTGAGCTGAAATGTTTGTGTAGAAATTTATTTTTCAAGTTTTGTTGCTAGTTTGAGCCTTGGTAAAGTAAGTAGAATGTTTTGCCCAAACTAGTTTTGCTTAAATCTTCGTTTTTGTGAATTGTTAAAAATTTCAGAAATGGAGAGGCTAGGAAAGTGGCTTGGGAAGAAGAAGCCCGAGCGCTCTAGCCGTGTTACGCGTTCCGCAGCTTCACCTTCGGCCACGAGGGTTAGCTATAATGAAGATATCGTACCCATGGAGATGTTGGACGCGTCACCCGCAAGAGCTATGGCATTTCCATGCGAAGACTTCATGGAGGATGCTGGCATACGAGAAGAGTTCTATGCTATGTGTGCCCATGCAGGTTTGACACGGCTTGTTACGAGCCGTGTACCACAGTACGAGACACTCACCGCTATTTTTGTTAACAGTTTCAGATTTTATTCTGACAATGATACTGTGGTGTTTCGACTTTATGAAAGGTTGCTGAGCATGCCTATGAGTACATTTTGTGAAGCTTTAGGTTTGCCAGGCTTGGTCGAGAAGAAGAAGAGGAAAAATGTCCAAACTGTTGCACTCAACACCCTCCTCGACTCGTTCTGTAACACTGAAGTGAGGGCATCCAACCGTCAGAAGATTTCCAACATTATGTTCCCTCACCTCAGGTATTTCGCCTATTATATTGCTAGAGGAGTGTTGGCTCGAGACAACACGAGCAGCACTTCTACGCCTGATACTTCTATCATGGCGAATTCCCTCTCAGGGAAGCACGAGTATCATGTGGGTTCGCTTATCGCGAAACGCCTTGCTACTAATAGTAACAAGGGGGGCCTCTTTGGTGGCGTCTATGCCACACTTCTTTTGTAGTTTCTCCAAGGAGAACCGCGCCCAGATGATACAGTCTTTCCTTTTGTTAGCCTTGACTTGGCTGCCATGAAGAGGCATTTCTTTGTTACTAAGGCCTCTGACCTCTATGCACTTGATTATGTTTTAAGGTTTAAAGACGGTGTGGAACGCGCTGTCCGTCTACCTGCACCACTTGTGTTTGATTTTTCTCGCAGGAACGGATTTCGTTTTTCAGTGGCCGAGTTTGATGAGATCATGGGGAGATACCAGTTTCACGACCCCACGGAGGGGGTCGAGCCAGACGAGGAGGAGCACGTGGTATATCCACCATTTCAGGAGGAGACCGTCACCCCCTGGGGTGAAGGGACTTCCTCTGGATGGGGGGCGTGACCTTCCTCTTCCACGTGGGAGGATTCGAGGACTTCAGTGTACGCACCGGAGGACTCATACAACCCGTGGGATTACCACTACTTCGGATCAGGAAGCTCCGCGGGACAGCAGTAGAAGAGCCCAACTTAGGCCAAAAGCCTAAGCTTGGGGGAGTACGTGCTCTCCTCCCCTTTCTTTTGTATCTACCGTTGGTTCGCTTTTATCTTTTTGCAAGTTTTTGCCTGTTCTTCTTTGTTCTTTTAGTTTGCAAAAAACCCAAAAAGATTTCTCCTTTCTTTTGCTTTCGTTAAACTTTAAAAAAACCAAAAATATGTTTCCTTTGCTCTTTAGTTTTTTTTGTTTTCAGAGTTCAGCTCGAGTCCGTGATGATTATCATTTCCTACGTTCGATCGTGCAAGTGACAAGGCAGTAATGACGAAGATAGACGGAAGGGATGCAACAAGGAAAGCCGGTATGAACTCCTTTTGTTTCTAATTTTGTACATATGCATGTACTTATGATTAGAGACCATCTTGTAGAGACATAGTGCTATGTTTACAATGCTTTCCCAGTGGTTCATGCTTTCTTTGTGGTTAGTCTCAAATATCTAGAGTTTATAATGTGTTGCTTGAGATGATTGACATGCATTGCATTGTTCATGGTGTGGCATATTGAAGTGGTATTTCCCTCCGGGGGATTATTGGATTGACTTGCCACATGTTCACACATGTTAAGACTAAAAAGTATGTTCTGCCTTGATGATCTTTTTACTTCAGGGTGAGTGATATCACTTTCATGCCTGATTCAATGTTGATTTGTCGCTCTGCATGATTATGATTGTTATGCTCTCTAGTTGGTCGCTTCCCCGTCTTTTGCTAGCCTTCCTCCAGCACCAAGCGGAATTCTGCTTGTGCTTCCACAATCACCTTTCTAAACCCAGTTGTTCCATTTGAGTCCACCATACCTACCTATATGTGGTATTTACCGGCCACTCCTAACTTAGACTTTCTTGTGCCATCTCGAAATTTATTCAAAATCTTCTCCTTTGTAACCGTACATGCTCATGGTGCGGTGAGGGGAAATCAGTATCTTTCATGCCAAAAATATTTTGACGGAAGTTTTAACTAGTCAATAAAAAATATATGAGAGTTACACCTCCCCCATACTTGATGATGGAGTGAAATGGACCAAATGCTGCTTATGATAGATGGAACGATACCCTCCTTCCATCCTTGAGGCAAAATAAAAGGTTCCGTAGACCATCAAAGGATTTATGGATAAGGGAATATGTGTAAGCAAAAGGCATTAATATGGTTGGCATGGGAGATATTGAGAGACCTTTACCGTTCACCGTTGACTGGAAAGTTGCACCTCTCAAAAGAGTTTTATCTCTGTTTTCAAAACCAAGAGCTCTGGCACATGTTTAGTCTTTGCTTCCTTTCACGGGTTTTCAACCTCGCCATCAAAATCCACGGTTCGAGAGTCTCCACCTTCCTTTCTCCAAAGCACCAACTATGAGAGCATAATTGTCGTTCTTAGTGTAACATGCATTGTCCCAAAGTACCACATCTTCTTCTGCATGCTTGTGATGTTTCTTACTTTGAGTTCTAAGTTCTAGTCTTCTTTAAAACTCTGGAGGAGTTTTTGCATTTATGTTTTGCTTCACTCTTGGAGGCTAGCGAGATACCACTCTGATATGTTCATGCTATGTGCATTGTGATCTTAGATTGATTTTCAGCAGCATATTGTTTACTTTTTGTTTGTTTGTGGCTGATTACATGAAAGAAGGATTGCTTCGTGCAATGTCCTTGTAGCATGGTGTCAAAACTTGCTAAACTCTTTCGTAGTACATGCTTATATACATCTAATGAAGCAAAAGAGTTTGTCAAAGTTTTCTTTGTCGCGTCCAGTTCATTGAACTGAATTGCTTGAGGACAAGCAATAGCTAAGCTTGGGGAAGTTGATACGTCCTAAACGTATCTACTTTTCCAAACACTTTTGCTATTGTTTTGCCTTCATTCTTGCATGATTTGAACGAAACTAACCCGGACTAACGCTGTTTTCAGCAGAGCTACCAGTGCTGTTTTCTTTTGTGCAGGTTTCTGGATATTTAGGTACGCTGGAAAAATCCCAAAAAAATATATAAAAATTCAGCGTTCCGGAAGCTTCCGAGGATCCAAAGGGGGGCCACAGGGCAGCCAGGGGGCAGCCAGGAGGGTGCCTGGCGCGGCCCAGCCCCTGGCCGCGCCACCTGCCCTCCTGGCTGGGTCCCACACCCCCTGGTGACCTACCTTGGCCCCTATTTATTCTCCCGACGTAGAAATTCCGAAACAAGAGTCGCTTTTCCAATCTACGTCACGGAGCCGCCGCAACCCTCTGTTCTTCCTCGAAAAGCTAATCTGGAGGCTGAATTGGCCTCCGGTGAGGGGGAAATCATCGCCATCGTCATCACCATCGCCTCTCCATCACCCCTCCATGACTTCTCCTCTCATGTGTGAGTAATTCCCTGCTGTAGGCAAAGGGGATGGTAGGGATTGGATGAGTTAGATCATGTAATAGTTCAATCATATTGTTGGGGGCATGTTGCCTATCATCTACTTGGTGTTTATCATCTCTGTTACAACTTGTTGCTCTTAATGCTTGACACTTTGGGCCCGAGTGCCATGATTTCAGATTTGGTCACCCTTTTGTTTCTTGAGTTTGTGGTGTTCTTGATCCTATCTATGAGTTGTATGCACCTATTATAGTCCGGAACCGGCGATCCCAATGATGACAGCTTGGGACACCAAAGGGGATGGACTATGATTTGAGGATTTCGTGTATCCATGAAGTGTTAATGCTTTGTTCCGGTGCTCTTTGACAGGAGTACCTTAATCTCCCTAAGTTCCTTTTGGCCCCGTTTGTAGCGGGAGGGTAGGACAAAAGATGTTGTGCAAAGTTCTTATTGCAAGCACGTACAACTACCTTGGGATACATGCCTGATGTTTGATATTTGCCTAGATGATCCTTTCTTTTCTGTGAGCCCTTCCCAAGTTAGAATTTGTTACATGTTCGTTCTCATCCAAGCAGCGCCCAACCATCCATCTCCCTAGCCTACAGTGTTTTCCTTCTGCTGGTTACTAGTTGTTTACCTTTGTTGTTCCATTATCACTATCACCACTATTATCATTACCACCACTACCGTATCACAATTACTACTAATACCTTCATGCAAGAAAGTGTTTATTTCAGGTGCGGTTGAATTGACAACTCAATTGTCAAAGCCTATACGTATTCTTTGTGTCCCCAAGTGTCGAATCAATAAATTGGGTTATCTTGCCCGCGAAGATTATCTCGATCCCCTACAGTTGAGGGTTATCAAGTACAGACTACAATCAAATGCCTACTGGCAAAGAGAAAAACATCGATCCCCATAACCACACGGGTCCAGGCCCTCCGCCGGGATCCGCCTAACTAGTCGTCGTCGAGTCTCCACGTGAAACGTCGATCACCATACCTGTTGTCGATCAAGAACCCTGAAAAGAGTTTGGGGTAGTATCATGAGTACAGAAGTACTCAGCATCCAACTGTAGTGGTCAACTGACCCAGCAAGGACTTCATCACTCGTCATTCTAGGACAACTAGTAGTTTACAGTAAGGATGCGGTAAGTGGTGAGGTTGCTTCCTCACTAGCATTTATGAAGTGGCTAACGATCTAGAGAGTAAGATAAGAAGCCAAGCATTCGATGAGGAATTGCCTCCAACAAGTCTTTCTATCAACTACTTACACAAACATAACACCTATCCTATCCTTCTCCTCCTCTTCGCATCCCGACAAAGAAGAAGCAGTCAAGGCAGACACACGTTGATCAAGTTATATTAAGATTATCTTAGTTGTTGTTGTTGTCTATGAACAAGGAGTAGGTCTCAAGTCATCCATAACCGTGGACACGGCTTCTCGAAAATATTTAACCCTGCAGGGGTGTACCAACTGCCCATTACAAGGCTCCGCACGCACGCCCATCTCTCTCAGTTGCTACCCATCACAGGCAACCATTTTATGATTTAGTTCCAAGAGATCCGAAACGACAGGTCCCTCTAGCTAACAACGAACAAATCCGGGTGACCCCCGGGGAGTCGACACCCAATCCAAAAGGTGTCCACGCTCTCGGATCGGACTCTTCCGTATGGCCAAGGTCGGGTTTAGTCTCACCTATATAACAGGGGACTTCCCTACCAGTGTGGACCAACAGAGAAACCATGTCTCCACTGGGTCGGGTTCTTTAAAAACTGCTAGGGGATCCACCAAGCACACACACGGGGTTTCAAATGGTAAATCAGCTCGGGCCACCACTAGAAATGTTTGAAGCTAGGTAGGTAAGAAAAGGGGACCCCATAAAATCCCACACGCGGTTAGGCACGCTCAGTCTTAAAACCAATACCCAGAACTCGGATCCTAGGTGACTCGAATGGAACAAAGCGTCGGGGCGGGATAACCTAGACCTTCCATCCTTCGTCGAATATAATCAACATTATAATAATCATATCATCAACAACAATAATATAATAATGTGATAGCCCAAACCAAAGAAGTAACAGGATAACATCGTAGCATCCTAAGCATGCATACTAAGCAGGGGCTAAGCAACGAGCGATAGTAACATAGCAGTACATGGTTTGATGGGAGGGGACATGGCCGTATCGGTTTAAGAGAGGTTGTAAACATGTGGTAGAATCAAACATTGAACCTATCCTATACTAGCATGCAAACCGCTGGTTGAAATAGAATGGATCATAAGTAATGTATAGTCCTTGCCTGTTGATAAGTCGGGTCCCGAAGGTGTAGTTGCTCGCAAGCTCGCATCATCTCCGAAAGGTACCCGTGGAAGCACATAAGACGGTAAACACTGGAAAACAATCAACGATCAAGCATCTATTACTACGAAGCAAACACAAGCAAGCATCAATAAGAAGCAAGACGAGACATCGCACCTACCGTCGAGAGCGGTTACTAACAATTTAAGTGGAGTACTCGTCACACACGATGATACCGCACGTTTACGGTGGTTCAAGTTGTTTAGCTACAGGTGATCAACAAAGTTGTTAACATGGCAAACACAGAAGCATGGCATTGCACACAAACATGGCAAGAGGTGAAGCATAAGATAAACTATCTATTCTAGTCAATTTAAGTGAGGCACAACCTAAACATGGCATATCACTAAGTGCCCCACGACAATTATTACATTTGGTACTGTTCTGCACTAAACCATATTTTAGGTTGGTTAACAACAACAAACAATAGCATAAACACAAACTACATGAAAATATAATCAAGTTACATATAAAGAACACCCCAAACGGAGTTACGGTTAAAAAGATACAAGCAAAACAAGTTTGGAACACAATCTGCCAACATCAGGAAGCACACTTTAGAGCATTGCATAAACAGGATAATGAATGCAAACATGCTCACAAATGATATGAAACTAAAGTAGACATGATGCTTAACAGTATGCAAAAAGAATCAATGCAATAGGCCTCATGGATGTGTCACAATCATCAACCAAAGTTGCAATAAAATAAATCAGCAGCACTTAACAGGAAAAAGTAGCAGGTAACAGCCTGATGCCCACTTCAACGCAGATTAACAACATCAAGATGGCCTCAAATAAAAATTCTCACAAAAGATGAACTGAAGTACACATAATTCTAAGCAATTTTCCTTTTGGGCGCAACACGATCCGGGTTACGGTTCACTCGCAAATTACATCGCAAAAACATAACAACAACAAAAATTTACAGACTTAGCAGAAATTGATAAAAGGAAAAAAAACAGATGAAAGGAAAAAAAAGGGGGCCTCACCCATGGGCTTGGCCCATCAGGCGGCCTGGGAGGCTGGAGTGGGCCGCGACCAGCGAGGTGGGCCTTGTGGGGCAGGCCAAGCCCACGTGGTCGTCGGTTGGTGGCGGCTGGAGCTGTCGGCCCTGTCCCGATGGGATCGAGCGGCGACGCGACGGACGCCGGCGGCGGCGTGGCGGCCTGAGGTGGCGCAGAGGAGGCGGGGTTGGCCGGGAACGGAGGGGAACGGGGCGCCGGGACCGGATCCAGCCGGTGGCGGCGGCTGCCGGCCTTCGGGCGAGCTCCGGAGAGCTCCTATCCATGGCGCGGGCGGCGGCTCCGGCTACCTGCGCGGGGAGGAGAGGAAAAGGAGGTCAGGGAGAGAGGAGGAGAGGCGCATGGAGAAAATGGAGAGGAGAGGGAGGCCTGGAGGAGGGGAGCCGACGGCTGCGCGCGGCGGCCCGGCTGGCCGGAGTTGCGGCGGCGGCCTCCACGGGCAGTTGGATCTAGGAGAGAGAGAGGAGGTGGGAGGTGAAAGGCAGGGTGGCGACGTGGCACGATCTGGGCCGTTGGATCGGCCGATCCGACGGTCCAGATCGCAGGGAGCTAGGAATTTCGGGATTTTGGGATAAATTGGGCAGATCTGAGGTTTTCCAGGGGGTGGATGCAATTTTGTGGCTAGGGAAACCCTAGAAAGTGGTGGGAGTGTGGTGGTCTTTATATAGCCCAGGTGGCTGGCAGTTTGCAAAAACATCCCCGGTTTTTCTCTCTCGCGCGCGGTGTTTACGTTCCAGACCGCCGGGGGTCCGCGGGACCTCCGATTCGGGTAAAACTTCGAACTGCGCGATCAGCGTGTCGAGCCGGTGGCGTTCACCTCGCGCTGGAACCGTTCCGAGAACACTTTCCGGCGCGCTATAAAAATAAGTCGTTTACTTAGTAAACGGGGTTTTTCGTTCCGTTGGATGTGGCTGGTCTTGTGCGGTTTTCACGACGGTGATCGGGTGAAACCCGATGTCGCAAAGGTCGAGTGGCAGGGTGGCAAGGGTCAGTCTCCGTCCGGTATGAGATAAGAGGGGGTAAATAATCGTCGATCAATAAATCGGGGATGCAAACACCGCAAACAAATCAGACAATCAAACAATTCACACCGAAAACAAAAATTTTAATTTTTGTGAAATCTGGGCTGTTACAGATTGGCAGGCTTGACGTATGTAGATGCGGGCCTGGAACACAGTATATCGAAAGATCGAGCACGAGTCACATAGATGATGTGATTGGCATGATGGCCTACCTTAAACAACATACTGATGGCCCTGACGATCGGGGGAGGTATGGTGTTCGAGGATTGCGTAATCACTTAGTAAATTGAGAGATGTTGTACTAAGTGAGAGTTTTAGAATTAATTAAAATTGAACTCCACATATTATGAACTTAATCTTCATGTCTTAGAAAATATCATTGTAGATAATGTCATACCCAAAATGTTTATAACCATGGCCCTTTTTAGCGTTATGAAGAACTTAAGGTAGATGGGTCTTACTTCATTAATGTGTACCAACACCATTAGAGACATACTCATTAGTAATGACTCGCTAAACGTAATACGAACTGCTAGGAGATACACCTGATAACTCCGTAATTGAGAAAGATGATGATGAGTATCGTACTCAGCGTCACTTATAAATGACTGTCCAATACACCATACTTCATTCTATGAATCTGAATTGTGAATGCATGTTAACCAACACGTATGACGTGCTAGGTGAACTTGAAAGCACTAGGTCACAAATTAGAGTAATGGAATATGAGTATATGGGCGAGGGTTTCTTTCAACCATGGTGGAAGGAACAACCTGCTAGGAAAGGCACTTGGAAATTGTATACGATACATGAACATCGTGTGTATAACTTGGACTACTGAATGACTGGTTCGTTGCGATAACTGGGAAGTGGCATCTGCTTCCTCCCAGCTACAAAGACCATGTCTAGACTATATCATGAAGGAGAATTATTCACCTTTCATGAAGTAGACCAATGCAGGAATAGTCATTGACGGAGAAAGTATATTTAATATACGAGTTATAAATGTCTTTCCCCACAAAACACTGATTGCGGTTAATTAAGTATTGATGCTTGAACTTACCGCTTGAGAGTGGTTTGGAAGGGATGAGGTGACAATGCGTGCTGACGATAATCAACATAGTTGATGGTCGACAACACTCTCCCTCTACATCTATCATTTGATTAATATATGAATAAATTTATGATCGTTTTAATGTGAACTTTACTAGTGTGTCTTGCATCTTGCAAAGACAATTATTCATATTAGTGAGAAACAAGTCAGTTGTTCTCCTTTTATGAATGATATCTTTTATGGTCACATTACAGTCATGAATGAGTTATTCTTATATTGATGATAATAGTTTGATCATTTATAAGAAATATTGTAATACCAAGAATTATCCAGACTTAATAATGAGACTACAGTTTAAGTCATGAATGGTATGATGATGTTTTGAGATACTTGATCTCTTGACACATGCAAGCCATGCCTCTTGAGGTGAGATGTCTAAAACCTCGCGTTCTGGTAAAACAGAATGTGTATTGATTATTGAGTATCATACATTATGATGTATTGTTGATACGTCCAAAACGTATCTATAATTTCTGCTTGCTCCATGTCTCTTTTGTGTGATATTGCTATTATATTGATGAACTTCCATACACTTTTGATCATATTTGGACTAACCTATTAACTCAGTGCACCCCGGTGCCAGTTCCTGTTTTCTGCTGTTTTTTTATTTCAGGTTTCCCCCATATTAAAAGTGCTCCAAAAATTCGGGAAAAAACCAATAAAAAATCAGCGTAGAAGAAGCTTTAGGAATCACCAAGGGGGGGCCAGAGGGGACCCACCAGGGCCCCAGGCGTCCTAGGGTGGGGCCACGCCAGGGGTCCTCCTGGACCCCTGGTGGCCCCCTGGCTTCCCCCTTCTCCCATATAATCCTCGTGACGTGAAACCCCGTGATGGGAACCCTTTTTCGCGATTCTGTTCTGCCGCCACCGCGCTTCCAAGATCGGGAGCACCAGAAGACCTCTTCCCGGCACCCTGCTGGAGGGAGTAACCACCTCCGAGAGCTTCTCCACCACCATGGATGCTTCCCGGATGAACCGTGAGTAGTCCACCTTGGACCATGGGTCTATGATCAGTAGCTATGTGATGTTCTCCTCCCCTCTTTGTTCTTCATGGATTAGACCTCGTGAGCTGCCCTACATGATCGAGGCACATATGTAATATTTCTGCTGTTGCTATGCTGAGTTTGCTGGGATCCGATGGATTATGAGATTATGTTCAGATTGTGTTTGAGTAATATATTTGATTCTCCTCTTTTATATTTATGTTCAAGAGTAATTCTTTCATGTTCTTCGTTGTTGTTTATTGCTTTGGCCAAGTAGTAGGTAGTGACTCCAAGAGGGAGTGTTATGCATGATTGTGGGTTCATGCCCCCCCGATGACTAGCTTGAGTGACAGAAACATGAGTCTAGGGGATGTGTTGTTGCCACAAGGGGGAAAACAACGGTGCTTGTACTTGCGGGTGCAAGGATTGTTTACTTTATGCAAAGTTCTTTAATGCAGTTGTCCGTTGCTTTGAGTTTACACTTTGGGTGGGATTCGCAACTTAATACCAGCGAGATGTTCTGGATAGATATCTCAAGGTGGATGATTAGTAGCTAGATGCAGATGGATTTTGGTCTACTTGTCTTGGTGTACCGCCCATGCTTTTGAGCCTCTTCCTTTCTTTATAGCATAACTAGCATTGGTTTGCGCACATAATCCTGTCAATTGCCCAGCTGTAATTTGTTTACCTCGCATGGCTATTTTATCGTCTTTTGGGAGAGAGACATCACTAGTGAACATCATAGGACCCCGGTCCATATTTCCAATACTGTTTACACCCGCTATCAATTTACTGCTTTATTTACTTTTCCGTTGCTATCACTATCATTTTTATCTCGTGTGTTTTATCCTTTGTAAACAACAAGGCCGGAGGAATTGACAACTCCTCTGTACTCGTTGGGAAGCAAAGTTATTTTCTGTGTGTGCAGGTCCAGGAGAAGCAAGTGATTATCTTCAAACGGCGCATCACTTGCCGAACCACCTACTTATCGTTGTTGGAGTCCTATTGGTTCGACACTCAACCTTGGTATCTTCACCAAGGGAAATTGCCGTTGTCTACATCTCAACCTTCCACTTTGGGGAACCAACGAGGGGGTGTTAATTCGTACCATCAAAAGCAATTTCTGGCGCCGTTGCCGGGGACTCCACTCTTCAAGATAGGGGAGTTGCACACTATCTTTTATCTTTGCTTTTTAGTCTTGTTAGTTTACCTTTCAGATTTTGCTTTAGTGTCCTTTATCAAAAAAATAGTTACCTCGCTAGTAGTTTTCATTAGTTCTGGTCCTTTTGACTTTGGTGAAGCAGAAGTTCTCACTTTTAAACAAAGAGGTGGTGAAAGTCTGAAAGATGCCTGGTATAGAATTAATGATTCTAAAAAAAGAGCCACCAAGAAGCAATCCACTATTATCCTGCTTAGAAACTTTTATGTTGGAATTACTTCTTAGAATAGGTTTATTCTAGATACTGCTATCAATGGGAATTTCATAGAATCCCCAGTTTGGGAAGCTCTTAGTGCTATGGAAAATCTTGTTGGAAATCTCCCTGTTGCTAGCATTCAAGAGGACATTACCATATATCATATTATGAAAAAACTTGAAAAGATAGAGCTAGAGATGCCAAGTATTAATAAGATAAGTGAATTGGATCGTAAGATTCAAGGTAATGTGAATAGACTCGATAGGTCCATGCATAAAAAATTTAAAACTTTGGAGAACATCAAATCCCATGACTTGGACCCTTCTAGGATTGATAAGATTGAGGAAATCATTGACACTCTAGGAACTACTTTCTCCTCAATCAAAACCAAAAAGGTGGAAACTCTGGCAAAGAAGGAACCTAGGTTCGTTTACGTTACAAAGACTCCTCATTTCAAAAATAATCTATCTATTGCCAAAGGGGTTGAAACTGTGAAGACTTTGGGAGAGATACCTCTCTTTAATAGAATAAATGAGACTCCAATTGATCTTCTGCCTTTTGCTTTTATTCCTAGAAGTATATTTATTAGGCCTTTATTTGAAGGACCTCTTAAGAGTGGTTGTACTATTGAAGAGCTTTTTTATGATCTTGATGATGGTTCAATTGATACGACTTGATCTATTTGCATTAAGCCTAGCTAATGGCTTTAAAGAAGCGCTTTCGGGAGGCAGCACGCAAGGAATTTAGGTTTTCCCTTTTGTTTTTCTTATGTTTTTAGTGGTCTTGATGATTGTTACTACTGTAGCAAAATCATTGTATCTTTACTTTTCAAGCTTTGTGCCTTTTATAGCCTCATATGACAAGGGAAGTGAAAGTTGTGACATGCTGTCCAGAAAACAGATTCTGTCCTCGTGACTAGAAAAATCACAGAAATATCCCAGTTCATCTTTTTGAGCTGAATTTTTTACACAGCGTGCTCTATACAATTACGGAACTTTCGTATGTTCTGAGTTTTTTGATTTGAGTTGCAGAAGTATCCCTAAAATATTCTTTACTACCTTCTGGTCTGTTTTTCACAGATTCTGTCCTGTTTTGCCTTTTCTTCGTTTTGCAAACCTTAAGCTTGCTTTTTATTTGCAAAAACTTGTTGGAAATCTTGAGAAACAGTAGACCTTCAATATTATCCTTATTTGCAGTAGATAAAAAATTATTTTATTATGGGTACTAACCTCGCTAATCAGATTATGATGAGTTATGTATGAAGGGAGTTTTCAAGTGTGTGAGGGAAGATGATGAAAGAAGATTAAGAAGTGTCAAGCGTTCAAGCTTGGGGATGCCCCCATGCATCCCCAAGAAATATTCAAGGAGACTCAAGCGTCTAAGCTTGGGGATGTCCCCCGTGCATCCCCTTCTCCATCGACAATTATCAGTTCGTCTCTCGTTTCACTATATTTTTATCTCTTCATGCGTTATGTGCTATACTTGGAGCTTCTCGCTCTTAGGTTTAGTTTTATTTAGCTTTTATTGCTGTTCATAACAAGTTAGAACCCAGCTTTATTTGTGTGGGAGATAAACACGCTCCACTACCAAAATTTAGAACACAACATAGGACTTTTCATGCTTATCTTTGTTGTGTGTGTTCTTTATCTTTTCGTAGCTGCTGTCATGTTTTGCTCTTAGCTTTCATGTTTTATGATGCTTATCTTAAGAGCTTTTGCTTAGTTTGTTGCTGGAACTCTCTTGAATTTTCATGTTTATCTTGTTTAGAGAGTTTGCCTGTTGCACTGAGTTTTTGTGTCTTGACTTGAAGTAGGTAATTCAGGTTGCTATTCTTTTGTAGTAGTAAGTTTCAATAGTTTTGAGGTGTTGTTTTGATTAATGTTTGGAATTTTGGTGTCAAGAGCTTTAGCCTATTAGTGATAGATGTCGTATTTTGGTCAATCCGTGTTTATTTTCAAAAACCTACAAAACTAGTTGAGAACTCTTCTGAGGGGTCGAATATTAGAGTACACTCACGTACCATGAGTCGAGGATGCGCAAGGATAACCAAACCCCCATACACTCCTCCTCGGGGTACTTGTCTCTTTGTGAACCTCCTTATTAGATTGAGAGTTACCGATAATAAGTGCATGAGTTCTTCGGACTAATGTGAGTATTCGAAAGTTGACACTTCCACCTTCCCATATTTTGCTAGCCTTTCCTGTGTCGTGCATTGCTTTCTTCTCACTCCAAGAGTTGGCGTCCACCTTCGCCGGTACATCCAAACCCTTGGCACGATACGCTCTGTCATCATAAACCTCCTTATATCCTTCCTCAAAACAGCCACCATACCTACCTATCAAGGCATTTCCATAGCCTTTCCGAGATACATTGCCATGCAACATCCATCTTCTCATGACTTGATCTTCATGTCATACATGCTACTTGCTTGATCGATGAGCCGCATGCTAGTTGGGACTTGCCCTAATCATTGCTACATGACGTGCTGGTATCATTGCATATCCTGCTACACTGGCAGAAGCATACATTTTCATACATCATGATAGTTACATCTTCTTTATGATTTGAGTACTTTGTAAAGTGTGAAAGATCTTCTATACTTTTTGTAATATATAGAGTGTTGCCCCTAAAGTGAGGAAAAGATCCCAAAGTGGACAAATTAAAAGATCCCAAAGAGGAAAAATTAAAAGATCCCAAAGAGGACAAATGAGAGAAATAGAAAGAACCATTGAGGCCACCAAAAAAAAAGAGAAAAAGAAATAAAAAGAGAGAAGGGGGCACACTACTATTCCGTTTGAGAGATCCACACTCTTACTCCCTCTTATATCTTGTACTCCATAGAGATTATCATTCATGCATATAGCTATGTGGGGACCTTCACACTTTAGAACTTGGCTTGTATATTCCAATGACGAGCCTCCTCAAATGAGCTCTAGGTCTTCTTAAGCAACCAAGTTGGATGCTGATACGTCCCAAACGTATCTATAATTTCTTCTTGCTCCATGCATGTTTTGTGTGACTTTGCCATGATTTTCTTGAACTTTCATACACTTTTGAGCATATTTGGACTAATCTATTAACCTAGTGCACCCAACTGCCAGTTGCTGTTTTATGACGTTTTTGTATTTCAGGTTTTCCGGCCATTAAAAGTGCTCCTATGCTGAGTTTTCTGGGATCTGATGGATTGTGAGACTGTTCAGATTGTGATGAGTAATATATTTGGTTCTTCTCTTTTATATTTTGTTCTTGAGTAAATTCTTGCATGTTCTCCGTTGCCGTATTTTACTTTGGCCAAGTGATTTGTTGCAACTCCAAGAGGGAGCGTTATGCTTGATTGTGGGTTCAGCCCCTTGATGTCTAGCTTGAGTGACAGAAACATGAGACTAGGGGATGTGTTGTTGCCACCAGGGATAAAACAACGCTGCTTGTACTTGCGGGTACAAGGATTGTTTACTTTACGCAAAGTTGTTTTAATGCAGTTGTCTGTTGCTTTGAGTTTACACTTTGGGTGGGATTCGCAACTTAATACCAGAGAGATGTTCTGGATAGATATCTCACGGTGGATGATTCATAGTAGATGCAGTTAGATTTCGGTCTACTTACCTTGGCATACTGCCCATTGCTTTTGAGCCCTTCCTTTCTTTGCAACATAGTTAGCATTGCGGTGCCTTCATAATTCTGTCAATTGCCCAGCTGTGATTTTTTTACCTCGCTAGCACTTTTATCGTCTTTTGGGAGAGAGACATCACTAGTGAAAATCACGGAACCCCGGTCTATCTTCACATCATTGTTTACATCCTTAGTTTACTTTCAGTCTTTACTTTCAGTTGCCACTATTATTATCTCTTGCGTTGATCCTTTGTAAACAGCAAGGCCGGAGGAATTAACAACTCCTCTGTACTTGTTGGGAGCAAAGTTATTTGTATCTGTGTGCAGGTCCAGGTGAAGCTAGCAACCTCGGCGCCATTGTTCACTTTACTACCTTCTTGTATTTCTGCGAGTCCTACTGGAGACAAACCTTGGTATCTTCACCGAGGGAAATTTGCTGCTACGCTACATCTCACCCTCCACTTGGGGTAACCAACGAGGAGTGAGAGAACTATCCTCACCGTATCAAGCTAATTAATGGCGCCGTTGCTGGGGACTCCAGTCTACAAGATAGGGGAGTTGCACACTATCTTTTATCTTTGCTTTTTAGTCTTGTTAGTTTACCTTTCAGTTTTTACTTTTGTGTCCCTTATCAAAAATACCAAAAATACCTACTGCTACTATGGGTTCCAATGAAAACACCAAGTTGTGTGACTTCACTAGTCAAAACAACAGTGACTTTATCTGCACTCCTATTGCTCCACCTGCCACTTCAGCACCTTCTTATGAAATTAAACCTGCTCTGCTTAATCTTGTTATGAAAGATCAAATCTCAGGTGCTGGAGAGGACGCTGCCTTGCACTTAAACAATTTTATTGAGCTCTGCGATATGAAAAAGTACAAGGAAGTGGATGGAGACATTGTCAAGCTGAAGCTTTTTCCTTTCTCTCTGAGAGGAAGAGCCAAGGAGTGGCTGCAATCCTGACCCAATAATAGTATCGATTCTTGGAGCAAATGCAAAGATGCTTTTATAGGTAAGTACTATCCCCCTGCTAAAATTATTCAATTGAGGAGTAACATTATGAATTTCAGGCAATTGGATAATGAACACGTTGCCCAGGCATGGGAACGTATGAAGACGCTTGTCAAGAACTGCCCCACACATGGACTGACTACCTAGATGGTTATCCAGACTTTTTATGCAGGCTTGAACTTTACCTCGCGGAACCTGTTAGATTCGGCCGCGGGAGGAACTTTTATGTCGACCACACTTGGTGCTGCCACAAAGCTACTTGATGAGATGATGCTGAACTACTCTCAGTGGCACACCGAAAGATCTCCAACTGGTAAGAAGGTAAATTCTGTCGAGGAGACCTCCTCTCTAAATGAAAAGGTTGACCTTATCATGTCTCTACTTACCAAGCAAGCTCCTATTGATCCTCAGGATGTTCCTTTAAATTCTTTGGTTGATCAAGAGCAAGTAGATGTGAACTTTGTCTCTAGAAACAACTTCAACAATAATGCTTATAGGAGTAATTTTGGTAGCAACAATCCTAGACCGTTTCCATCCACTTATGGGAACAACAACACCTACCCTAGTAACAAGAACCCCACCTCTGAACTAGAGATTATGCTTAGAGACTTTATCACTACCCAAAAATCCTTCAACAAGAATGTGGAAGAAAAACTAGCTAAATTAGATAATCTTTGTTTGAAGGTAGACAACTTAGCCCTTGATGTTGAGATGTTAAAATTTAGAACCTCTCCCCTTGAGCAGAGTAAGGTCACTCCTATTAATGTTATCCAGTTACCAATCAATGAATATATTAGGATGATGGCTAAACTCAAAGAAAGATGGGCTAGAGAAAAAGAGGAAGAGGATAGAATTAAGAGCCTTCCTACCTACCACACAGTAGCCACTATCCAAGTAGTTGAGGATGTCCAAACAGTTAGCACCCATCACACCCCTAGTCCCACTGGACCTATCAATGGTGATGCTACCACCTCAACCATAGATGAAGAAACCTCTATGAACATAGAGGCTTTCAAACAAGTGATCCTAAATGATATCACTACCTCCTTGATAGATAGTAGTGACCTAGACTTTGACAACTGAACTTTACCTGAAGTTATTGGTTTCCTACACAAGTTGTCTAGAGACCCCCACACTAGCACACTTAATCTTGCCTTCACAGAGCATATCACCAATGCTCTAATCTAAGTTTGGGAGGAGAAGCTTAGACTAGAAGCCTCCATACCTAGGAAGCTAGAAGATGGTTGCGATCCTATGATAAAAATCAAATTGAATAACTTCTCTTTTTATGCTCTTTGTGATGTTGGAGCAAGTACCTCTGTTATGCCCAAAAGAATGTATGATATGCTTGAATTGAAACCTTGTGATCGCTGTTCTTTTGGTGTTCGTCTTCTTGATTCTTCCTTAAAGAAGCCTTTGGGGAAGATCGACAATGTTCTTATCATTTTCAATGACAATTATGTTCCCATTGATTTTGCTATTATGGACATTGAATGTGAACCTTCTTGTCCAAATATTTTGGGACGTCCTTTTCTTCGCACAGTTGGTGCTGTTATTGATATGAAAGAAGGGATTATAAAATTCCAATTCCCTCTCAAGAAAGGGATGGAACATTTCCCTAGGAAAAATATTAAGTTACCTTTTGAGTCCGTCACACGGGCTAGTTATTCTCTTGAAAAGACTTGATCTTCTGCATTAAGCCTAGCTAATGGCTTTAAAGAAGCGCTTTCGGGAGGCAGCCCGCAACGAATTTAGGTTTTCCTTTTTTCTTTTCTTCTGTTCTTAGTGGTCTTGATGATTGTTACTACTGTAGCAACATAATTGTATCTTTGTTTTTCAAGCTTTTTGCCTTTTATAGCCTCATACGACAAGGGAAGTGAAAGTTGTGACATGTTGTCCAGAAAACAGATTCTGTCCTCGTGACTAGAAAAATCACAGAAAAATACCAGTTCATCTTTTTGAGCTGAATTTTTTACACGGCATGCTCTATACAATTACGAAACTTTCGTATGTTCTGAGTTGTTTGATTTGAGTTGCATAAGTACCCCTAAAAAATTCGTTTCTACCTGCTGGTCTGTTTTTCACAGATTCTGTCCTGTTTTGCCTTTTCTTCACTTTGCAAACCTTAAGCTTGCTTTTTCTTTGCAAAAACTTTTTGGCAATCTTGAGAAACAGTAGCTCTTCAAGTTTATCTTTATTTCCAGTAGAGAAAATATTATTTTAGTTGGGTACTAACCTCTCTAATCAGTCTACAATGAGCTATGTATGATGGGAGATTTCAAGTGCGCGATGGAAGATGATTAAAGAAGATCTTGGAGCGTCAAACGCTCAAGCTTGGGGATTACCCCATGAATCCCCAAGAAATATTCAAGCAGACTCAAGCGTCTAAGCTTGGGGATGCCCCCGTGCATCCCCTTATCCATCAACAATTATCAGTTCGTCTCTCGTTGCACTATATTTTTATCACTTCATGCGTTATGTGTTATTCTTGGAGCGTCTCGCTCTTAGGTTTTGTTTTTAGTTTTATTTAGCTTTTCTTGCTGTTCATAACAAGTTAGACCCCAGCTTACTCTTTTGTTTGGGAGAATTACACGCTCCGCTTGAACTAGAACTCCTCATAGGATTTGCATGCTTATTCTTTTAGCTGTGAGTTGTTCTTTTTCTTTTCTTAGCTGCTTCTCTGTTTAGTTGTAGTGCTTTAGTTTTTCTAGAGCTTTTCTTTTGTTTTAGGTTGAACTTTCTATAGGTTGCACGTTTTATCTTGTTAGAGAGTTTGCCTGTTGCACTGAGTTTTATGTCTTGACTAGAAGTAGGTAGTTGAAGTTGCTATTCTCTTTGTAGTAGTAACTTGCAATAGTTGTGAGGTATTGACTAGAGTAATGTTTGAACTTTTGGTGTCAAGAGCTCGAGCCTATTAGTGATAGATGTCGTATTTTGGGCAATCCGTGTGTTTTTCGAAAACCAAAAACCCCTGTTGAGAACTCTAGCTACTAGATGGATCACTAACCTCTGGAGGGTTCGAATATTAGAGTACACTCACGTACCATGAGTCGAGGATGCGCAAGGATAACCAAACCCCCATACACTCCTCCTCGGGGTACTTATCTCTTTGTGAAACTCCTGATTAGATTGAGAGTTACCGATAATAAGTGCATGAGTTCTTCGGGCTAATGTGAGTATTCGAAAGTTGACACTTCCACCCACCTATAATTTTTCTAGCCTCTTCGGTACCGTGCATTGCCCTTTCTCACCTCGAGAGTTGGCGCATACTTCGGCGGTGCATCCAAACCCTTGGCACGATACGCTTTGTCATCATAAGCCTCCTTATATCTTTCCTCAAAACAGCCACCATACCTACCTACAAGGCATTTCCATAGCCTTTCCGAGATACATTGCCATGCAACATCCATCTTCTCATGACTTGATCTTCATGTCATACATGGTACTTGCTTGATCGATGAGCCGCATGCTAGTTGGGCCTTGCCCTAATCATTGCTACATGACGCGCTAGTATCATTGCATATCCTGCTATCCTGGCAGAGGCATACATTTGCGTCATGATAGTTACATCTTCTTTATGTGAGTACCTTTGTAAAGTGTGAAAGATCTCCTATATTCTTGTAAAATATAGAGTGTTGCCCCTAAAGTGAGGAAAAGATCCCAAAGAGGACAAATGAGAGTTAAATAGAAAGAGCCATTGAGTCCACCAAAAAAATAGAAAAAAATAGAAAAAAGAGAAAAATAAAAATAAAAAGAGAGAAGGGGGAACACTACTATTCCTTTTGAGAGATCCACACTAGTACTTCATCCTCTATCCCTTGTACTCCATAGAGATCATCATCATGCATATAGCTATGTGGGGACCTTCACACTATAGAACTTGGCTTGTATATTCCAATGATGATACTCCTCAAACGAGCTCTAGGTCTTCTTGAGCAAGCAAGTTAGATGCACCCCCACTAGTTCCCTTGGAGATATTTTAGCTCACATGTGCATCCGTTGCATGGCAATCCCTACTCCTCACATCATATCTATCATATGGCCTTCTCTCGCCTATGATTGTCCTCATTGATGTGAGCCTTTCACACCTTTTTTTCTTCCTCCTCCACCTTCTTTCTGTTTCGCCTTTTAGGTGTCAAATTTCTTGCTCACGCTCATCCATTGCATGAGTGCTCAAAATATCGAAAGGGAGTGGATCAGTTTGACTTGTACCTGACTAGTGGTCTGGGGACGAGTCAAGATAAGAATCCAAAGGAGACCAAGTGTGAAACTTTAGTAGATAGTTGTTCTCAACAACCTTTTTTCTCTCTTTTTTCCCAGTCCCCTACTTGCACGCAAACACCATCTGGAGACATTCGAGTCACGGACAGCGAGAGCTCTTGCACCTTTTGTTCTTTTGTTACTTGTGTCAATGCTAATATAGACTCTTGCTTGTTAAGACTTGAATTGAATTGCATGCTTTGATTGCTTTACTTAGAAGTCCTTATATGGTTGTGTGGCATGTCACCACAGAAATTATGCTTGTTATCATTTACCTACTCGAGGACGAGCACGAATTAAGCTTGGGGATGTTGATACGTCCCAAACGTATCAATAATTTCTGCTTTCTCCATGCATGTTTTGGGTGACTTTTCCATGATTTGCTTGAACTTTCATACACTTTTGAGCATATTTGGACTAATCTATTAACCCAGTGCACCCAGCTGCCAGTTGTTGTTTTCTGTTGTTCTGTATTTCAGGTTTTCCGGCCATTAAAAGTGCTCCAAAAAATCCGAAAAATCAGATAAAAAAATCAGCGACCCGGAAGCTTCCGGAATCACCAAGGCGGCGAAGGGGGGCCACCACAGGGACTCCAGAAGGGTCCCTGTCACGGCCCCACCATAGCCCGCACCAGGGGGCCTCCTGGCTGCCCTGTGGGTCCCCTTAGCACCCCCCCCTCCGCCTATATTTAGCCCTCGGGGTGGAAACCCCTAGTATCGATCTCTTTTCCGCGAACTCGCCTCTGTACCACCGCCGCCGCCGTTTCTAGGTCGGGGATGCCTGGAGAAGCTGCCCCGGCACCCATCCGGGAGGAGGAACCCCCTCCGGCCAACCATCCATAGCCATGGATGCCTCCCAGATGTACCGTGAGTAGTCCCCCTTGGATCATGGGTCCGTGACCAGTAGCTATGTGATGTACTTCTCCCCTCTTTGTGCTTCCACTTTCGAGACCTCGTGAGCTGCCTCACATGATCGAGGCACTATTGTAATTTCTGCCGTTGCTATGCTGAGTTTTCTGGGATCTGATGGATTATGAGACTATGTTCAGATTGTGATGAGTAATATATTTGGTTCTTCTCTTTTATATTTTGTTCTTGAGTAAATTTTTGCATGTTCTCCGTTGCCGTATTTTACTTTGTCCAAGTGATTTGTTGCAACTCCAAGAGGGAGCGTTATGCTTGATTGTGGGTTCAGCCCCTTGATGTCTAGCTTGAGTGACAGAAACATGAGACTAGGGGATGTGTTGTTGCCACCAGGGATAAAACAACGGTGCTTGTACTTGCGGGTGCAAGGATTGTTTACTTTACGCAAACTTATTTTAATGCAGTTGTCTGTCGCTTTGAGTTTACACTTTGGGTGGGATTCGCAACTTAATACCAGCGAGATGTTCTGGATAGATATCTCAAGGTGGATGATTCGTAGTAGATGCAGTTGGATTTCGGTCTACTTACCTTGGCGTACTGCCCATTGCTTTTGAGCCCTTCCTTTCTTTGCAGCATAGTTAGCATTGCGGTGCCTTCATAATTCTGTCAATTGCCCAGCTGTGATTTGTTTACCTCGCTAGCACTTTTATCGTCTTTTGGGAGAGAGACATCACTAGTGAAAATCACGGAACCCCGGTCTATCTTCACATCATTGTTCACATCCTTAGTTTACTTTCAGTCTTTACTTTCAGTTGCCACTATTATTATCTCTTGCGTTGATCCTTTGTAAACAGCAAGGCCGGAGGAATTAACAACTCCTCTGTACTCTTTGGGAGCAAAGTTATTTGTATCTGTGTGCAGGTCCAGGTAAAGCTAGCAACCTCGGCACCATTGTTCACTTTACTACCTTCTTGTATTTCTGCGATTCCTACTGGAGACAAACCTTTGTATCTTCAACGAGGGAAATTTGCTGCTACGCTACATCTCACCTTCCACTTGGGGTAACCAACGAGGAGTGAGAGAACTATCCTCACCGTATCAAGCTAATTTCTAGCGCCGTTGCCGGGGACTCCAGTCTACAAGATAGGGGAGTTGCACACTATCTTTTATCTTTGCTTTTTAGTCTTGTTAGTTTACCTTTCAGTTTTTACTTTTGTGTCCCTTATCAAAAATACCAAAAATACCTACTGCTACTATGGGTTCCAATGAAAACACCAAGTTGTGTGACTTCACTAGTCACAACAACAGTGACTTTATCTGCACTCCTATTGCTCCACCTGCCACTTCTTTCAGCACCTTCTTATGAAATTAAACCTGCTCTGCTTAATCTTGTTATGAAAGATCAAATCTCAGGTGCTGGAGAGGACGCTGCCTTGCACTTAAACAATTTTATCGAGCTCTTTGATATGCAAAAGTACAAGGAAGTGGATGGAGACATCGTCAAGCTGAAGCTTTTTCCTTTCTCTCTGAGAGGAAGAGCCAAGGAGTGGCTGCAATCCTTACCCAATAATAGTATCGATTCTTGGAGCAAATGCAAAGATGCTTTTATAGGTAAGTACTATCCCCCTGCTAAAATTATTCAATTGAGGAGTAATATTGTGAATTTCAGGCAATTGGATAATGAACACGTTGCCCAGGCATGGGAACGTATGAAGACGCTTGTCAAGAACTGCCTCGCAGAACCTGTTATCCAAACTTTTTATGTAGGCTTGAACTTTACCTCGCGGAACCTGTTAGATTCGGCCGCGGGAGGAACTTTTATGTCGGCCACACTTGGTGCTGCCACAAAGCTACTTGATGAGATGATGCTGAACTACTCTCAGTGGCACACCGAAAGATCTCCAACTGGTAAGAAGGTAAATTATGTCGAGGAGATCTCCTCTCTAAATGAAAAGGTTGACCTTATCATGTCTCTACTTAGCAAGCAAGCTCCTATTGATCCTCAGGATGTTCCTTTAAATTCTTTGGTTGCTCAAGAGCAAGTAGATGTGAACTTTGTCTCTAGAAACAACTTCAACAATAATGCTTATAGGAGTAATTTTGGTAGCAACAATCCTAGACCGTTTCCATCCACTATGGGAACAACAACACCTACCCTAGCAACAAGAACCCCACCTCTGAACTAGAGAGTATGCTTAGAGACTTTATCACTACCCAAAAATCCTTCAACAAGAATGTGGAAGAAAAACTAGCTAAATTAGATAATCTTTGTTTTAAGGTAGACAACTGAGCCCTTGATGTTGAGATGTTAAAAATTAGAACATCTCCCCTTGAGGAGAGTAAGGTCACTCCTATTAATGCTATCCAGTTACAAATCAATGAAAATATTAGGATGATGGCTAAATTGAAAGAAAGATGGGCTAGAGAAAAAGAGGAAGAGGATAGAATTAAGAGCCTTCCTACCTACCACACAGTAGCCACTATCCAAGTAGTTGAGTATGTCCAAACAGTTAGCACCCATCACACCCCTAGTCCCACTGGACCTATCAATGGTGATGCTACCACCTCAACCATAGATGAAGAAACCTCTATGAACATAGAGGCTTTCAAACAAGTGATCCTAAATGATATCACTACCTCCTTGATAGATAGTAGTGACCTAGACTTTGACAACTGAACTTTACCTGAAGTTATTGGTTTCCTACACAAGTTGTCTAGAGACCCCCACACTAGCACACTTAATCTTGCCTTCACAGAGCATATCACCAATGCTCTAATCTAAGTTTGGGAGGAGAAGCTTAGACTAGAAGCCTCCATACCTAGGAAGCTAGAAGATGGTTGCGATCCTATGATAAAAATCAAATTGAATAGCTTCTCTTGTTATGCTCTTTGTGATGTTTGAGCAAGTACCTCTGTTATGCCCAAAAGAATGTATGATATGCTTGAATTGAAACCTTGCGATCGCTGTTCTTTTGGTGTTCGTCTTGTTGATTCTTCCGTAAAGAATCCTTTGGGGAAGATTGACGATGTTCTTATCATTGTCGTCTTGTTGATTCTTCCGTAAAGAAACCTTGTGATCGCTGTTCTGAAGGTGTTCATCATCCTGTGTTGGTCGGAGCCAATTCTATGGATACATTCTGTTCCTTCAAGTCCTTTGTATGTTTCTTTGATTCGAGGTTATATGAAATATACTTCCTTGTTTTTATAGATATAGTGTTGTCGTTAAATAATTAACACCTTAAATGGTCGATTAATGCTAAGATATTCTCATTGCATATATGCTTCATTTTTCTTATTTCATCTGATTATTTAATATTGAACAGAGTTTGGAAGAAAT
The DNA here is from genome assembly GCA_950022295.1 of Bromus sterilis. NCBI lineage: Eukaryota > Viridiplantae > Streptophyta > Magnoliopsida > Poales > Poaceae > Bromus > Bromus sterilis. The sequence goes on along the minus strand of OX465600.1, from coordinate 75,083,827 downwards.
GGGGATGGAAGTACAGTTGAATCCAACACAAGCTACGGTCCTATCGTTCTTCGTTCATTAAAGAGGGCTCCTGTATTTCAGGATGAAAGAGTGGGCTTCTCTCTCGTACTTGACCCCCACTTTATCTCTAGTCCAACATCGTCTTTATCTCTTCCAATGCCTTCTAAAAGATTAGGGCAGCCTCCATCTCTTTCAGAGGATGAATGAATCCATGTTTCAAGTGAGGGTAATAATAATAAATGTGCTTTAAGTAGTGAAAACGGCCGCAGTAGTAGCCCAGAAAAATCTGACAGGAGCAGTCCAGGTAGCAGCAGTGAATCGAGTAATAGATCCTGATGTGTGAGGTAATGATAGTGATTTCTCGCCCTTCGTTGGTAAACCCCAAGTGCAAGGCGTGATGTAGCACATCAGCAAATTTCCCTCAGTAAAGATACCAAGGTTTGTCTGCAGTAGGACTCCAGAGATGATAAGTAGGTGTCAGCGGCGCAACTGACGCGGACCTGCACACAGACACAAATAACTTTGTTCCCAACGAAGTTCAGAGAGGTTGTCAATCTCTCCGGTCTTGTTGTTCACAAAGGATCAAACGCAAGGGATAATGATAGCAACTGAAAGTAAAAACAGAAAAGTAAATGAGCGTGTAAACAGTGATGAGGATATGGACCGGGATACGTGATGTTCACTAGTGATGTCTCTCTCCCAAAAGACGATTAAACTGCTATGCGAGGTGAACAAATTACAGAAGGGAAATTGACAGGATTATGAACGCATCGCAATGCTAACTATGTTACAAAAGAAAGGAAGAGGCTCAAAAGCATGGGCAGTACGCCAAAATAAGTAGACCGAAATCCAACTGCATCTACTACTAATCATCCACCTTGAGATATCTATCCAGAACATCTCGCTGGTATTAAGTTGCGAGCCCCACCCAAAGTGTAAACCCAAAGCAACAGACAACTGCATTAAAAAGCGCTTTGCGTAAAGTAAACTGTAAGAGCAAAGTTTTGCCCCCGTGTGTTTTGGATATTGTTGGACAAGACAGTAGAGGAACTAACAATGTTTTCTAGTGTAAACAGTTGCATAGGTTCCTGAAGGACAAGCCATGTGATAAAGCTTCAGGGAAGGTCTTCATGTTATCGAAGCATTACCCTCAGAGCGAAGCTTAATCACGAAGGTTGACCCCCAAAAATGAAGGTGTCCTGAAGCTCTACTCATTGAAGGAAATGAAGAAGACGGCGCAAGACTTAGATGTTTTTGTGTAGTTCTTTTTCGGTTCTTTGAGTCATAGGACAAACCGTACTATCAAGAGGGGTATTTAGTTTGTGGACATCGAAGTCATTGAGAAATGCTCAGATCAAATCCAGACCAAGTGAGAAGCCTGAGTGAAGAAATCTCATGTGCACTAAGTTAAGCTTCGGTAGCAAAGACCTCGTTCTTTGGCTTCTGAAGCAGAACTAAGTCTGTGAGTCAGCTTTACTTGTTCCTCAAGTAAAGTTGCGCATTGATGACAAATCCGACCGTTGTGGACACGTGTCAAGCTGTCACCTCGGGTCAGTTTGGTCATTCCGCACCTCAGGATCGCCAACTATAAATACGCCGCCCCCTCCTCCATTTGCGGGTGGCTGCTCCGAGATCATTCCAAGAGAGACTGTAGAGAGCAACCCAAAAACGCCACCGAAGCAAAACCCAAAATCCAGATACTGAAGCCTAAGTCCCATTGATCTGAGTAGATTCGAGATGACTTAGGTGAAAGCTTGCTAGCCTTTTTATCTTGGAGAACTGCAAGTCTCCTAGACGGTTAGAGAGTTGTTCTTCAGAGAGCGAAGAGTAATTGTCGCCTCGAAGTCCAGTTTGTCAAAGGTTTCGGTGATTTCCTCAATAATCAACCACGAGTGAAGAACTGACCAAGCTCAAGGAGTTTGGTGCAGTGGAGCAACGGACGGAGAGAGATTTGCTCCAGGTGTTCAATCACCAGTCCCTCCAACCAGACGTAGCGCTTTGCAGAGCGTGAACTGGTCGAACAAACATCGCTGAGTCCCAGTTCGTTTTTCTTCAAGCATTTACCTTCAGTATTGATTTTGCTTCACTATTATGCTTCAATGTGTTTTGATTCACTGCATTTAGTTTCGCTTCCAGTTATTCTTTGTTATTCCGCACTATTTATGCTTCACTTCAATAGTTTCAGTAGAAAATTTGAAGTGATCATTCACCCCCTCCCCCTCAGATCACATACTTGGACTTTCAATTGGTATCAGAGCTAGTCACTCCCTACACTCTGTGTGTTTTGGATTAACCTCCTGGAGTGTTTTCAAGTATGTCTTCTAGTATGTCTTTCGCAGCTATTCGCTCTGGCGAACCTATTCCTATTTTCAATGGGAAGGACTACCCGTACTGGAAGGACAAGATGAAAAGAAATATCATGGCTATCAACTCAACTGCCTGGCAAGTTGTCTTGTATGGAGTCACTGTTGCCGATGAGAAGGCCATCACCCCTGAAGAAGCAACACTGATTGATCTTGATTCTGTAGTTTGGGTTTTCATCACCAATCACTTGACACCTGAAAAGTATCATGAAGTGAAGAATATTCCAACTGCCAAAGGTGTCTGGGACTATCTTGAAAAAATTGGTGAAGGTGTTTCTACCCAGAAAGATGCCAGAATTGACACTCTCCGAAGCAAATTCTATCGCTTCAAGAGAAACGAGGGTGAAAAAGTCAGCTCCATTTACAGCAGACTCGCAACTCTTGCTAATGAATTGATTTCCCTCGGTGCTGATGACATTACTCCTCACTCTGTTGTGAGAACTTTGCTTCGCTCATTGGATGACTCGTTTGATCACATTGTGCTGATGATTAAGGAAAGGACTGATTCCAGACGTCTTGTTGCTGCTGATGTTCCTGAGAGACTCACTACCTTTGAAATGGAAGAAGATGAGAAACGTGACATAAATGGTTCACGAAGAAAAACTCATGCTTTGAAAGCAAAAGCTTCACGTCACTCTTCACCCGAAGTCAGTTCTGCTTCAGGTGTCGAATCAGATGATCCTGCAAGCATTGGAAAGGATTTGGCATTGATCATGAGACGCTTCAATCGCTTCCAAAGAAAAGGTTTTTCTTCACCGAGAAAGAGTTATTCTTCAAGAAGCTCCACTCACTCATCTCACCGTTCATCCTCAAGAAGCTCTCCATCAAAAGACAACTGTTGCTACAAATGCAAGAAACCAGGTCACTACATTGCCGATTGCCCCCTGTGGGAAGCTGAGAACAAAGAAAAGCATTCGCTCAGAGACTCCTCATCCAAGTCCCACAGATCCTCTAGAAGCTATGAATCCAAGAGACATGATTCGAGTTCGAGAAGAGATAAGAAGAAAGATTCTGATGATGACAAGAAGAAGAAGTATCACAAGAAGCGTGAGGGTTCTTCATCGAAGACTCACTTGTCTCGTCGAAGCAGCTCTCACCGAGCCAAGGCCTATCTGGGAAAGGAGATGAACTCCGAAGACGAAGCCTCTGAGTCCGAAGCTCATTCAGGCTCAAGGTCTGGGTCTGGGTCCGAATCAGATGGTGTTGCTGGTTTGGCATTCGCTTCAGCAGATGCTTCAGCAAAAGCTTCGAGCTCATTCTTCACCAACAACAGTAGTGAAGATGAATCTCCTGCATATTGCTTCATGGCCAAGGCGAAGGTATCTTCATCAAAATCTAACTATGATACTTCTGATTGTTCCTCATATGACAGCGATTCTAAGATAAGCTATGCTAAACTTGCTAAAATTGCTTCAATCCAGCAAGATGAACTTGATTCACTAAGCAAAACCATTAAGAAATCAGAAACTCTGTTGATCGATGAGATAGAGAAAGGTCAAACTTTAACTAATGAGCATGAATCTTTGAAAGAAAAGTTTGAAGAATTATCCTCTCGGCATGATCTTCTTTCAGTTGATTATGAGAAGCTCACCTATGAATTTCTTCAGAGGAAAATGGCTCTCGAAAAACTGAAAGAGGCTCATGAAGAGTTGGAAAATGTCAATCTCTCTCTGATGGCTCAACAAGGTTCTGAAGCAAATCATAAAACTGAATCACCTTGTTTGGATTGTTTGGAAGGAAGAAAAATTGATTCCAAAGGCAAAGCTCCTATTGTTATTGATGATACTAATGCCTCCGATGAGGAAAACCCTGTTGTTACCGAGGAACTCCTCAGGTTGAAAAACTTATTTGATACAGGCATGTTCAAAAGTGTGCAAGGTCACCAGTATCTCTGTGATATCCTGAGGAAGGCTCTACTTCACAGGAATCCCAGGAATGAAGGTGTTGGTTTCGAGAGAAAGATAAACCCTGATGGCACCTATTGGGAACCTGAGCAGTATCCTAAGACTGTTTGGGTCCTTGCGAAAGGGAACCCCATTGATATAGCTAACCTTTCAGGTTTTGATTGCAAGATGAACAAAGCTATTGTAGACGAATCACTTGATTCTGACTACAAGCTCATCAAAGATGAACAGGGAAAGGTTACAGCTGAGTATGTTGGTACTCCTCCTAAGAATGGCTTCTATAAGAGGCAGATATGGGTGCAGAAAGCACTTGTGGAAAAAGTGTCTGCTAACCATACTATGCAGGGAAAGTCTTCGGTACCACCGAATCATTTCTATTCTCTTGAAACAAGAAATGATCCTCTGGTGCCCGAATCAAATGTTCCGCAGAAGCAATACTATTGTATTGGTCGTCATACATATCGTCCTCATAATAATCATACTAAGATTGCATATGCTCATTCTTATGATAACCATTCGCAGAGGACTTACATTTATGGTGTGCTTGATGGTACACCGAAGCAATACACTCCTGTTAGATTTGATATTGCTTCAACCAGTGCTTCAACATCTTCTTAGTCACCTGCTCGTTTGTGGGTGGTTAAGAAGAACTAATTCTTCTGCAGGGCTATGTCTCCAGTGGATCTGAATGGGTCATGGATAGTGGTTGCACAAATCATATGACCGGAGAAAAGGAGTTATTCACCGAAGAAAAACTTTCTCACTCTTCTCAGAAGTACATTACCTTCGGTGATAACAACAAGGGTAAAGTTTTAGGTTTGGGTAAGGTTTCCATATCGAAAGATAAGCACATTGACAAGGTTATGCTAGTCCAATCCCTTGGATATAATCTTATGTCTATTTCGAAGTTATGCGATATGGGTATGCTTGTTCTGTTTTCTGCTTCGCGTTGTGTTGTCTTTTCACAGGATGACTATGCGTTTTTCTTCGAGGGTTACCGAAAAGGAGATTTATACATTGTTGATTTTTCTTCGGGCCCTGCTGTATCCACATGCTTAATGGCAAAAGCTTCATCTGGGTGGTTATGGCATCGAAGACTTGGTCATGCAGGGATGAGAAATCTTCATAACTTAGTGAAGAAGAATCATGTTATTGGCCTTAGCGAAGTTAAATTCGACAAGGATCGTCTCTGCAGTGCTTGTGAAGCTTGTAAAATTACGAAGAAACATCATTCAGCGAAGACTATCATGACTACCACTCGTCCTCTTGAATTGCTTCATATGGATCTCTTTGGTCCTCAAAATTATGCAAGCCTGGGAGGAAATAAATATGGTCTAGTTATTGTTGATTATTTCTCTCGTTATACTTGGGTTTTCTTTTTGGATGACAAGAGCAAAGTTGTTGAAATCTTCAAGTCATTCGCCAAGAGAGATCAAATAGAATATGAAATATCTCTGAAGCATATCTGAAGTGATAATGGAACTGAATTCAAAAATACTCATATTGAAGATTTTCTTGATGATCATGGTTTTACTCATGTGTTCTCTGCTGCATATACACCTCAACAGAATGGTGTTGTTGAAAGAAAGAATAGAACTCTCATTGAGATGGCCAGAACTATGCTTGCTGAATACAAGACTCCTATTAGGTTCTGGGCCGAAGCAATTAACACTGCTTGTCATATCATCAACAAGGTTTACCTTCACAAATTTCTGAAGAAGACTTCACATGAGCTTATCACTGGTACCAAACCTAATGTTTCGTACCTTAGGGTGTTTGGTGCTCCATGCTTCATTAGAGATATGAATCATAGCTCCAAATTTGCCCCTAAGGCACATGAAGGGTTTCTTTTAGGTTATGGCTCAAACTTTCATACTTACAGAGTCTATAACTCTCACTTTGGGAAAGTTATGGAAACTGTGAATGTGAGATTTGATGAAACTAATGGCTCTCAAAAAGAGCATCTTCCTCATGATCTAGATGAACCTCCTCTTGATGAAGTGATCAGGTCCATGGCTATTGGAGAGATTCGCCCTGTTGAAGCCAATGCTTGTCAAGCAAATAGGGATGATGATGGTCCAATGTTCCCACACGTAGCCCGGGGCGCTGGAGATCAACATCCTGAAGCTAATGATGAACAGGACGAAGAAGAACAAAGGAACGAAGGAAATGCTAATCCTGAAGGAAATACTGAAGCTGAAGGTGAAGCAGATCCTGAAGCTGAAGCAGATCCTGACGCAGAAGCTGAGCCTGAAGCTAATGATTCGACCTTATCACGAGTCCGAAGACGAGTTGATGTTGATTCGATCCTTGAAGAAATTCAACAACCTGGTCGTCCCACAACTCGCTCTCGTACTCGTTTGGCTAACTTCTGTGGAAACTTTTCGTTTGTCTCCATGCTAGAACCTTCAAAGTTTGATGAAGCCATGAAGGATCCAGATTGGTTAACTGCCATGCTCGAAGAACTTAACCAGTTCGAGCGAAACAAAGTCTGGTCCTTAGTTGATAGACCTGATCCCACGAAGCACAACATCATTGGTACAAAGTGGATTTTTCGCAACAAGCAAGATGAAGATGGTATAGTGGTAAGAAAAAAAGCACGACTGGTAGCACAAGGTTACACCCAAATTGAAGGTATCGATTTCGGTGAAACTTATGCTCCTGTTGCTCGTCTCGAATCCATTCGTGTTATGCTTGCTTTTGCAAATTTCAATGGTATTCTGCTTTATCAAATGGATGTCAAAAGTTCTTTTCTTAATGGAGAAATCGAGGAAGAAGTGTATGTCATGCAGCCTCCAGGTTTTGAAGACCCAAAGAAACCCGATATGGTGTACAGGTTACACAAGGCCCTCTATGGGTTGAAGCAAGCACCTCGTGCTTGGTACGACACTTTGAAGGATTTCCTTCTGAAGAAAGGCTTCAAACCAGGAACCACTGACCCAACGCTTTTCACTCGATCTTATAATGGTGATTTGTTTGTATGTCAAATCTATGTAGATGATATCATTTTTGGATGCACTAACACTGAAATCAGCGAAGAATTTGCCAAGATGATGTCGAAGAAATATGAGATGTCTATGATGGGTGAATTGAAGTTCTTTCTTGGACTTCAAATCCGTCAACAAAACAATGGCACCTTTATTTCTCAAGAAAAATATCTCAAGGATTGCCTGAAGAAGTTTGGTCTTACTGAATGCAAAACTATCAAGACGCCTATGCCTACCAATGGCTTCTTAGATGCAGATGAGAAGGGGAAAGCCTTCGACCAGAAGAAATATCGGTCTATGATTGGATCCCTTTTATATCTTTGTGCATCTAGACCTGACATTATGCTTTCAGTATGTATTTGTGCTCGTTTTCAGGAAAATCCAAAGGAATCTCATCACACTGCTGTAAAGCGAGTTCTTCGTTATCTTGCTCACACACCTACCCTGGGCTTGTGGTATCCCAAGGGAGCACAATTTGATCTTATTGGCTATTCTGATTCAGACTGGGCTGGTGATCGTGTGGATAGGAAGTCAACTTCAGGGACTTGTCATTTCCTTGGAAGATCACTTGTGTGTTGGGCTTCAAAGAATCAAAACTGTGTTTCAATATCTACTGCTGAAGCCGAATACATTGCTGCTGGGTCATGCTGTACTCAGATTCTATGGCTGAAGCAAACGCTGAAGGATTATGGTATTCATGTGAAGAAAATCCCACTCCTATGTGATAATGAGAGTGCAATCAAAATTGCCCACAATCCTGTACAGCACTCTCGCACGAAGCATATTGATATACGCCATCATTTTCTTCGTGATCATGTTCAGCGTGAAGATATTGTTATTAGTCATGTCAGAACTGAAGATCAACTGGCAGACATATTCACGAAACCATTGGATTAGAAAAGGTTATGTATGTTAAGATGTGAGCTCAATATATTGGACTCACGACAAGTACTGTAAGACCGAAACTTTTTACTTCTGTATATATTCATTTACTTCGTTGCTTACCTATTAAGTTTCGTTGTTTGTTTTTGTCTCGTTTAGTTTATTTTTATTTCCCTTGGTTTTAGTCCTCTATGCTTATCACCTTTTGCTTCGTTTGATTTATCTTCGAGGTGATAAGTTTCGGACCCTACCCCCTTTGTTTCTTTTTCTTTCTTACTCTATCTGTCCATATTGGGTGAGCACAATTGAAAAGGAAAGTATTTTGCTTCGAACTTCATTGAGTTCCGAATCAAATGCTTCCAATTCTCATCGAAGTTTTACTCAAGTCGAGGACTTATTCTTCGGTCGTTGAGATCCCGTCAAATCCGGGTCGTTGAGATTTTCTCGCGATTCGCCACGAAATCCTCGCCGTAGAATCCGAAGAGACAAACGCTGGGGGCCGTTCGATCTGATCTGACAGATCCTGTCAGACCGGCCTATATAAGGCATCCCACCCCAGCGAAGCCATCCCACCTCCACATTCGCATCTCCCCGGAACCCTATCTCCCGAGCGCCGCTGAGCTCTTCGTCTCCGTCGCCGCTCTCGCCGCTTCACTGCCGGAAGAGCGCCGCCGTGGACTTCACGCCGTCGACGAGCACATCCTCTCCGCTCTTCGCCTCCGTAGTTGCTTGACGCCACCGAGTTAGGGTACGCCAAGCCTCGGTCCAATCTCCATCTCTGTTCTTCCTTTTTCCAGATTGGATCCGTGTTCTTAGTCGGTTGATTTCTTTAGGTTTCTTTGATCCGTTGGATCGTTACACCGTTGCGAAACCTGTTTCTGCTTGTCAAGGTTTCCTCCTCGATTCAGGTTAGAAGTTAGGGTTAGTATCTATCTGTTCTGTGTTAGGGTTTCTGATCATCATTGTGTGAAGTTAAGTCTAGCTCAGAACAGACCAGAATATTTACCCAAAACTCTTCACTGAATCTCTTGTCAAAATGCTTTTGATCGAAACTTTTGCTGGTGCTCATTCTATACTCGCCTTTTTCCCTCGCTACCTTTGTGCTGTTCACAGGATGTCTGGAGAGTTAGGCTTCGGAAATGAGTCTCCAAACCTTGATCACATCAACGAAGCTGAACGTACTTCTCCGAAGAATAAAGGAGGAAGAACAAAGGAAACCAACAACGCCAGAGGCATCCCTGAATCAATTCGCATTGCTCTGGATTATGACACACCCCCTGAAGAGACCAAGGAGCAGCGCAAGAACCGCTTGCAAAACATTCGCCGGTACTGGGCTGTATGATGGTACAAGTACAAGAGCATTCCCACCTGGAAGTGGACCATGCAGTTTGCCTTCAGTCCACCCTATCAGTATACTGCAGCCATGTGCAGTCAGTACACTGAAGAAAATCGTCACCTATACTACCCAGTTCCACCGAAGCTTCCTCACCCCAACACTCTCAAGACACCAGATGATTACCCAGAAGAACAAGAAAGATTGAGAATTGCAGCTGAAGCCAAGAGGCTGAAAGAAGAGAAGAAGGTAGCCAAGTTGGCTGAAGCTGAAGCCCAAGGTGACGGGCCTAGCAAGAAAAAGAAGAAGAAGCTGAAGAAGAAGTCTGCTTCTCCACCCCATGCTACAACAGAAGATGAAGAACATGCCAGACTAGAGCAAGCTGCTCTGGAAGATTCCATCATGGATGAATCCAATGCAGCTGATGATGAAACTGAATTCGAAGCAGATGACGAATCGGATGATCCTGCTCCCCCCAAGAAGCAAAGACTTCAGATTCGACTGAAGAAAAATCCAGGAGAGAAACCTGATGCTAAGGTCAAGTCTTCTGCTCGTCCCACCATTGATCACTCCAACTTGGTTGTCACGAAGCCCTTGGCCTCCAAGCCACCGGCAGATGCCCCCGACAAGGAGAAGCGATCGAAGAAGAAGCACAACCCCGCCAAGAAACAACCTGCAAAGGCGTCAGCATCAACGAAGCCCAAGCAGTTTGCTGCAACAAATACTTCAGCGAAGCACAAGCTCACTAAAGAAGAATTGAGACAAAAAGACCTCGCGGAGGCACTTGAGCGCAACATCCATGCCAGAAGCGCAGCTGATAAGAAGAAGGCAGATGAGGATGCTGCCAGACAGAGAAAGGAGTTGGACTCAGCCAAGATGGCTGCAGAGAAGGCTGAGACGAAGCGCAAGCTCGCCGAAGCTGCAAAGAATGAAGAGAAAGCAGCTGCTGAAGCTAAACTGCTTGCTGAACATGAAGCTAAACGCAAAGCTTCATTAGAAAGCCTCCGAACGAAGAAAGATGAGAAAGCTGCTAGGGCAAGCCAGAAGAAGCCCGTAGTTGGTATGACTCCCTCAGCTATTCCATCGAAGCAGAAAGGCATATCTTTGTCTGAAGCTCAAGCTGAAGCTGATCATCAGAGTGACCATCCAGTCCCTGACTCTCGTGAAGGCGAACTCTGGGATCAGTTGGGCATCACTGAAGCCCTTTGAGAGAAGTGTGCAGCTGAAGATCCTGACGCTGTTGACATTGGAGAAGTGTATATCTCCAGGTCTATCGAAGCTATGATCTCTACTATGATCAGTCAGCTGAAGGATTTGCATTCAAGAGACAGGGCTGAAATGAAAAATATTCACAACTATCAGAAGCGAGCTGAATCAGAACCTGATGAAGAATTCAAACAACACGCCCTGCAATTGCTTCAACGAGTGACTGAAGTCAATTCCACCACCAAGGACAATATCAAAATCTACAAAGGCAAAGTTAAGGCCGCTGTAGATGACATGGTGAAGACCCATAATGCTTCCATTATGGATAGTGAATCGAGGAAACGCAAGGCTTCGCCCGAAGCTGAACAAGATGTTGCACCACCGTCTCCTAAACCTGCTCCATCAAAGGCCACAGGACCCTCACCAAAGAAGAAAACCACCAAGAGGCGCAAGGTTACTTTGGCCTCAGCCGCAGACATGGATACAAGTGATGAACAGCCCCCGGAATCTCCTGAAGCCGTTCCCACTCCTGCACCGAAGCCAAAGCCATCCAAGCCCGCATCAAAGCCTTCAGCTCCACCCACCAAGACTCCCACACCTCCTCCTACCAGAACCACCCCCAAGCAAACTCCACCCCAGAAAGCTCCTACCCCCACTCCAACGCCTGCACGAAACCCCTCACCTATACCACCCCGTGTTCCCACACCCATCCGTGCCCCAACCCCCGAACCACAAAGGATTCCCACTCCACCAGTTGCTCCCGCACCACCTCCATCACCTCCCCGTGAAGCTAATGCTCCATCACTAACCCAATCCAGAACCCATGTAACCCGAGACTTTTCCCCCGCCAGGACCGTTCAAGATTCTGAAGCTCATGTGCCCGACACCAAAGCACATGATGACGAAGACGAACAAGTACAAATTCTGAATCCGTCGCAAGAGCAAGCGCTTGTTGTCGCTCAATCTGCTGGCCCTTCAAGAGCCAACCCTTTTACTCCTCTGCAAAGGATTCGTGAGCGTTCGCGCCCCTGCCAAGATACCCAGCTTGACTCCAATTACCCTCGTGAAACTTTTCCTATTTTCAAGGGTGCTGGTTATTCTTCACGGCATGGCCCGGAATTTGACCTGGAACAGCATAGGAAGCGTCATCGATTCTTTGGTGTTAGTCCTTATGCTTCTGACCGCACAGCGGATGATCTTCGCTTTTGGACTGCTGAACAACAAGTCTTATACACCAAAGTCTTCTGCCAGCAAGGAGTTCTGTTTAGCCACAAGTTTCTGGACTTACGAAGTCTTTCCACTGCATCCTTCTTTCAGAACGTCCTCGAAACTATTGAGAATCAGAACTTGTCTAGGTTGTTTGCGTTGAGCACTCCTTTCAACTCAGAGCTCATCAAGCAATTCTATGCAACCCTTTATGTGTCTGGTGATGCCAATGAACCCAGCTCATGGACGCTAGAATGGATGATTCAAGGCAAAGTCTTCAGGATGTCCTCTGCCGAATTCATGGAAATTGTCAATATTCCACGGAACTCTGGAGTCCACGAAAAGATTCATATTGCGCCTGATTTGACTGAAGAAGAATTTGCAACCCTGTTGGATCCTGAAGCCACTAATAACTGCATACCTCAAAACATTCGCCCGAAGCATTTGAATTTCATTTCAAGAACTTGGTTCTTCATTCTATCAAACTCATTGATTCCTTTGAGTACTGCTTCGGAAGAATTGAATCTTTATCCTGAGACAAGGCATGCTATTATGAAGCTCACACATGGTCTTTTATTTGACTTTGAGGATTGCTTCATTAGGAATTTGGTTCATGCAGCAGAGCTACCTTTCACACTGAAACCCTATGCTCCCTGGCTGCAAGTTGTATGTAACTATGGCTAGAACGAAGACTTTGTGGCACGCCATCATCCGAAGCTTTTCCTCCCACTAGTGCGTGACTCTTTGGAACTGCTGAGGAAACCCAATGATCCATTTGCCACATATGTTGGTGTGCGCCATGAAGTCAATGAGCGAAACTTATCCAAGACGTTCCAGAAAGACTGCCATCATTTTGAAGTTAATCTTTGCACGCAGCAAAGGCTTGACAACTTCATTGAAGCAAATCAGCGCCAGATGCAGTTTCTTGCTGATGAGATCAACCGAGTTGGCAATATCACACTCAACAACAATCAGTACTTACGTGTGCTCAAGCGTCATTCCTGGAAGGGGCTCCGGAAATTCAACTCTGTGAAAGGTCTTCGTAAAGATCGCATCTACAAAGAGTATCCATACCTCGAGCGACACTTTTCTCGTGATGACTTTGTGGACCGCCCTAATCAGAAGATCCCTCCCATGCACAAGATTGATGAAGTTTTCTTCGTCAACGAGCCTGAACCCATCTGGCCTGATACCGTCTCCGAGAATGACTCCATCACTTCGAAGGACGACGACGGCCTTGATGACAGCGACCTCGACATCAACCTCATCACTCAGTCGCGCCACGAAGCTATTCCAACATCATCTTCCGAAGAAGAATCCTCTGGCGATCAGTCTTCGTCGGATGAGTCTTCGTCAAGCATAGCTTCGTCGGGTTCTCAGGGTGCTGATGCTGCGTAATAGATCTCTCGAACCTCTTCTCAACCTTTTGTCCAATCATTGATAAAAAGGGGGAGAATGAGGGCATCGATGAGTTAGTTTTGCATCGGGGAAAGGGCTCTTTCTATCTGCTTTTGCTTCGTTTAGTTAAGTTACGACAAACATTCCATTCCTTTCGATTGGGTTGTAACTTAAGTTTTACTTCAGTCATGCTACTCCTGTGCTACACTTAAAGTTTTAATAACCCCCTTTGCTTGCAAGTATTGCTTCGTATCTTCTATCTTGCAGGTGGTTATTTTTTTCTAAGTCACAGGTCATTGGAAGCAATTGCATACATTCTTGGATATATATCTTCAATGCAATTGTATTCGCTAAGATATCTTGTTTTTCTCTCCACCGAAGAACATTTATCTCAAGCATTAACTTCGTTTATATAAATCTTCGATGCTTGTATTCAGGGGGAGCTAAAAACTTCATACCTTAGAGTTTGTCCCATCCTTCACAAAAACTTCAATATCTTTTATCGATGCTTGTTTTGTCAACAATAGTCCAAAAAGGGGGAGATTGTAAGAGCAAAGTTTTGCCCCCGTGTGTTTTGGATATTGTTGGACAAGACAGTAGAGGAACTAACAATGTTTTCTAGTGTAAACAGTTGCATAGGTTCCTGAAGGACAAGCCATGTGATAAAGCTTCAGGGAAGGTCTTCATGTTATCGAAGCATTACCCTCAGAGCGAAGCTTAATCACGAAGGTTGACCCCCAAAAATGAAGGTGTCCTGAAGCTCTACTCATTGAAGGAAATGAAGAAGACGGCGCAAGACTTCGATGTTTTTGTGTAGTTCTTTTTCAGTTCTTTGAGTCATAGGACAAACCGTACTATCAAGAGGGGTATTTAGTTTTTGGACATCGACGTCATTGAGAAATGCTCAGATCAAATCCAGACCAAGTGAGAAGCCTGAGTGAAGAAATCTCATGTGCACTAAGTTAAGCTTCGGTAGCAAAGACCTCGTTCTTTGGCTTCTGAAGCAGAACTAAGTCTGTGAGTCAGCTTTACTTGTTCCTCAAGTAAAGTTGCGCATTGATGACAAATCCGACCGTTGTGGACACGTGTCAAGCTGTCACCTCGGGTCAGTTTGGTCATTCCGCACCTCAGGATCGCCAACTATAAATACGCCGCCCCCTCCTCCATTTGCGGGTGGCTGCTCCGAGATCATTCCAAGAGAGACTGTAGAGAGCAACCCAAAAACGCCACCGAAGCAAAACCCAAAATCCAGATACTGAAGCCTAAGTCCCATTGATCTGAGTAGATTCGAGATGACGTAGGTGAAAGCTTGCTAGCCTTTTTATCTTGGAGAACTGCAAATCTCCTAGACGGTTAGAGAGTTGTTCTTCAGAGAGCGAAGAGTAATTGTCGCCTCGAAGTCCAGTTTGTCAAAGGTTTCGGTGATTTCCTCAATAATCAACCACGAGTGAAGAACTGACCAAGCTCAAGGAGTTTGGTGCAGTGGAGCAACGGACGGAGAGAGATTTGCTCCAGGTGTTCAATCACCAGTCCCTCCAACCAGACGTACCGCTTTGCAGAGCGTGAACTGGTCGAACAAACATCGTTGAGTCCCAGTTCGTTTTTCTTCAAGCATTTACCTTCAGTATTGCTTTTTCTTCACTATTATGCTTCAATGTGTTTTGATTCACTGCATGTAGTTTCGCTTCCAGTTATTCTTTGTTATTCCGCACTATTTATGCTTCACTTCAATAGTTTCAGTAGAAAATTTCAAGTGATCATTCACCCCCTCCCCCTCTGATCACATACTTGGACTTTCATAAACAATCCTTGCAACCGCGGTACAAGCACCGTTGTTTTCCCCCTTGTGGCAACAGCACATCCCCTAGACTCATGTTTCTGTCACTCAAGCGTGTCATCGGGGGGCATGAACCCACAATCGAGCAAAACGTTCCCTCTTGGGGTTACTACCTACTACTTGGCCAAAGCAATAAACAGCAACGGAGAACATGCAAAATTACTTAGGAACAAAAATATAAGAGATAAGAACCAAATATATTACTCAATCACAATCTGAACATAATCTCATAATCCATCAGATCCCATCAAACTCAGCATAGCAACAGCAGAAAGATTACAAAAGTTCCTCAATCATGTAGGGCAGCTCACGAGGTCTAAGCCATGAAGAACAAAGAGGGGAGGAGAACATCACATAGCTACTGATCACGGACCCATGGTCCAAGGAAAACTACTCACAAGACATCCGGGAAGCATCCATGGTGGAGAGGAGACTCCCGGTGGTCAACCCTCCCTCCGGCAGGGTGCCGGGAAGAGGTCTTCTGGTGCTCCCGATCTAGGAAGCGCGGCGGCGGCGGAACAGAGGCGAGATCGCGAAAAAGGGTTCTATCCTCGAGGGTTTCACGTCACGGGGAATATATAGGCGAAGGGGGGCAGCCAGAGGTGGACCAGGGGCCCCAGGCACCCCCCTGGCGCGGCCCAGGGGGTGGACCCGCCGGGTGGCCGCCTGGGCCACCCCTGTCTCCCCTCTGGCCCCACTCGGGCTCTTCGCGAAGCTTCCTGTACGCTGATTTTACCTATATTTTCCCGGAAATTTTCTGGCACTTTTTATATGGGGGAAAACTGAAATAGAAAAACAGCAGAAAACAGGAACTGGCACTGTGGTGCACTGAGTTAATAGGTTAGTCCAAATATGATCAAAAGTGTATCTAGATCATAGCAATATCACACAAAACATGCATGGAGCAAGCAGAAATTATAGATACGTTTTGGACGTATCAACATCCCCAAGCTTAATTCCTGCTCGTCCTCGAGTAGGTAAATGATAACGGCATAATTTCTGTAGTGACATGCTAGCTACCATATAAGAACTTTTAAAAGTAAAGCAACCAAGGTTAGAGGTTCAATTCAAGTCATAACATGCAAGAGTCTATATTAGCATTGAAACAAGTAACAAAAGAACATTAGGTGCAAGAGCTCTCGCTGTCCGTGACTCGAATGTCTCCAAATGGTGTTTGCGTGCAAGAAGGGGGATAGGGAATACGAGAAAAAACATTTATTTGTTGAGAACACAATCTACTAAAGTTTCACACTTGGTCTTTTTCTGGAATCTTATGTTGACTCGTCCCCAGACCACTAGCCAGTTACAAGTCAATTTGATCCACTCCTTTTTCAATATTTTGAGCACTCATGCAATGGATGAGCGTAAGCACGAGAGTTGACACTTTGGATGGCAAAGAGAGAAACAGTGTGGAGGAGGAAGACAAAAAGGGTGAGAAAGGCTCACATCAATGAAGACAATCATAGGCAAGAGATGCCAAATGATAGATATGATGTGAGGAGTAGGGATTGCCATGCAACGGATGCACATACGAGCTAGGAAGCTCTCCAATGGAACTAGTGGGGGTGCATCTAACTTGCTCGCTCATGAAGACCTAGAGCTCGTTTGAGGAGGCTCATCCTTGGAATATGCAAGCCAAGTTCTATAGTGTGAACGTCCCCACATAGCTATATGCATAATGATCATCTCTATGGAGTACAAGGATATAAAGGGAGTACTAGTGTGGATCTCTCAAAAGGATAGTAGTGTTGCCCCTTTCTCTCTTTTTATTTCTTTTTCTCTTTTTTCTATTTTTTTTGTATTTTTTTGTGGCCTCAATGGATCTTTCTATTTAACTCTCATTTGTCCTCTTTGGGATCTTTTATTGTGTCCACTTTGGGATCTTTTCCTCACTTAAGGGCAACACTCTATTTTACAAGAAGGTAAAGGAGATCTTTCACACTTTACAAGGTACTCAAAATCATAAAGAAGATGTAACTATCATGATGTATGCAATGTAAGTCGCTGCCAGTGTAGCAGGAACATGTATGACATGAAGATCAAGTCATGAAGAGGTGGATGTTGCATGGCAATATATCTCGGAAAGGCTATGTGTCGTCGATATGTGACGGCAGATGCCATGGGGGTGGCTAAAGTGAGGGGAAGACGCGTGGAAGAAGATGTCGATGGTGCCGGAATCGGGTTGGGCTCAAACACGGTGACAGACACCACGATGTACCCAGGTTCGGGGCTCTCTGGAGAGATAACACCCCTACTCATGCTTGTCTCTTCTATATCAATGGAACTGAGCTACAATAACTGCTTCTCTGTCTGCTCAGGGGAAGGTGAGAGCCGTCGTGGGCAAGGCTCTCTCCTGCTTCCCTGAGGAGGAACTGCAAGCAGTAAATGAACTGAGCGAGATGTGAGTAATGGTGCGAATGTTGTGGATCGTCCCTCACGCAGGAGGGGTACCCCGGGCTCTTATAGTGTGAGGCCGGGGTAAATCGGTAACTTCACTGCCGATTGGGCCCAGCTGTCATCCTCTAATCGGCTGGGGCCCACCGACTTCTCTCCGGGTGATCCGGACCTGACGAGCGGCGGCCCATGCTGTAGACTCGTAGGGCATGATGGTGAATAGTGGATCTAGGAGGTGCGGTCTTGTCGTCCTGTCCGCGGAATCGGCGGAGAGGTCAACAGCGCATCTCTGCCAGATCTTCGATGTGACTTGGCTTCTCTGCCACCCCGATCTCTTGGGATTGCGCATTTATGACCTCGTACTTGTACTTCTGCCTGATCTCGGGGTCAACTTCTCCAGGGGTGGTAAGTCGTACCGATTGCGCCTGGGCCGACTGCTGGCCCTCGGCAAGGTCGATTTCTCTAGGCAATCGGCCGCGTCGATGCCCATCTCGGCCCAGCTGCGGGCCAATCGGATGCTCGTCTTGGTGATGAATAGGGTGGACCGGTTGCGCCTGGGCCGACTGCTGGCATTCGGTACGGCTGATTGCCTTGGAGCAATCGGCCGTACGCCTTCCCAGCTCGGCCCAGCTGCAGCCCAACCGGTCCATCCCTGTCTTGAAAGGTTGCTTTCGCTTGGGTGAGCCTACCCGGGTACCAATCCCCTGACAGTAGCCCCTGAAGCTGTACAGGTCCCACGGTCACTTGATCGCGGGGCCTTTGCAGTTTTCAATCTTTCTCCAACATCTTCCGAATGCTTTGGCCTCATCAAGTGCGTCATTCCGAGTTCGTCGACCGACTCGGAGATCACACTCGGCTGGCCAGGATTTCGTCCGATTTGATTTGAATTATCTCCGATTTCTTTCTTCACTTTTTGAGAATCATATCCCTCGCCGATTCGGATCTAATCTTCACCGATTGCCTTCCAACGGTTACCTCTGATTCTTCCGGGGTGCAGTCAATGGACTGGGGCCCACGACCCACGCGCGATTTGATGTAACTGCAGGCCTCGACCCCCACGTCGCACGCCTTGCTTCCCACGCTGGGATCTCTTGCGCCGGTTTGCCGGTTGGTCTTCCTGTGGGCTAGGCCACACCAGGCCACACAGCCGCAGCCGGATCCCACTCCCCTCCCCCGCCGCCCATATAAGCCACAGGGGAGGGCCTTTGCCTCCTCCTTCTCTCATACGCCTTCTTCCTCCCCCACCTCTCGCTCTCGCGCTCTCCATTGCTGCTCCGCCCGAAGCTTTCCGTCGTGCTCGTAGCTCCGCCTCCACGCACGGAATCAACTCCGGCCGCGCCCTCACGTGCTCCTCAGCCACCGCGGTAACCTTTCCCCGTCACATTGTGCTCTGCCCGTGCGCTTCTCGTCTTCCTTCTCTTCTCGCCCGCAAGCTCCATGGCGCTCCGGCGAGACACCTCTCAGGCCAACCGTGGGTGCTGGAAGGGCTCCACCGTCACCGCCGGCGCCATCCAGGCCTTGGCTCGCGCCCGAAAAATGCCGGCCGAGGTCCAATGGCGTGCTCCCGGCGTCGAGCTCATGCCCAATGCGCGTGCTGGCGAGAGGGTCGTCTTCCTCGCTCACTTCGAGCATGGATTCAGACTCCCCGCCGGCACCTTCTTTCGAGATTTCCTCAACTTCCATCATCTGCAGCCGCATCACCTCGCGGCGAACTTCATCACGATCCTCTCCGGCTTCATCACGCTGTGTGAGGGGTATCTCAGCTTCCGCCCAAGCATCGCTCTCTGGAAGCGATTCTTCAACCTCCGAGCTCACAATGCTCGGACGGGAGCTGTGGTGCCCTCTGCCACGGAAGGTGGTGATCCGACACATGTGACAGACATGACCGACTGCGGCAGTTGCCTCGTCGCAGCCGACAAGCACAAGTACAAAGGTCCCGAGATCGTCCAATCATGCAAGAACTGGCAAACCATCTTCTTCTATGTCAAGTCGCCGGACCAAGGCCCCGATATCCTGAACCTTCCCGAGTTCTCCCTCGCACGGCCGACTGAGAAATATCAGTGGTCGCTGAAGTACGGTGTCGGCGATTGTGATGTTGATGCCCAAGACGCCCGGGTTGCTCAGCTAGAGCAGGAGGGGCTCCTGCCGACTGATCTTGCTGCTGCCTGGCTCCAAGCCCGAGTGCTCCCTCTACAGCGCCGAGTGCACCGTATCTGCGATATGTCGGGCCCCCGAGATCCCACTCGGCTCTGTACATGGCGAGTGAAACTCGAAGACCTCTGCACCAGGCTGAATACTATCACATCCAGTCCTTCGCCCGACCCTTTCCGCTTCGGCCTTGAGTACCTCAACCGACGACAGAAACCACCTGTGGTATGCCCCGACTGCTCCCTTTCTCCGATTGCTTTTTCCTCATACTTAACTTTTCTGATGACCTACTTCTTCTTGCTCAGCACTTTGTTCGATCCGATCTGATGGAAGACGGCCAGGTGGCCGGCACGTACGCCCCCGACCGCGAGGAAGATGACCCCGTGGACTTCGAGTACAATGGTGAGGTTCCCCCCTCCGAATCTGAAGGTGACGGCGCCGATGACGGTGAATCCTCTGGGGAGTCCTCTGAATCCGAAGATCCCGCTGACGATGCCGACGCCGAGGCCGTCGACCCCAGGAACGCCGACATCCGACCTGCAGCTCAAGGGGGTACGCCTGACCCTTCCCTTGAGCAATTTCTGGCAAAATGGAGCGATGACGATAGTGTCTCAAAGGTTGGTGATTCTAATGCAGCTCCTCAGGCCAAGCCTCCGAAGGTGCCGACTAAACGCTCCTCGGCAACCGGCTCCTCCTCTGGTACCGCTCCCAGCAAGGCCGCTAAGACGGCGCCTACTGCTCTCAAAGGCAAACAGCCTCAGGTGACGGCCTCTCGAGTGTCGACTGGCCAGGCGCCTCTGAATGTCGCCCCGCTGAGATGTCGGATGCCCACGGGCGCGCCGAGAACAGTTGGGTATGCCCTTATCTTCATGCCTTGAACCTCACTGTCTTCTCTTATACTGATTCACCTCTTCTTTCTTCTTTCAGGGAACCGATTGGTCTTGATGACGTTGACGCCAACATTCCTGCCCAGGTCGGCGTAGTCATTGCCCCCGCCGCGTCTGCTGCTGCGCTCCGCAAACGGCAACCGGCTCCACATCGTACCTCCAAGGATGTCGAGCGCGCCGCCAAAAAGGCCCGCCTCGCTACTGCCCAGACAACTAATGCTTCCACCACCGCCCCCAAGACCTCCAAGAGCATGGCCGACCAGGGAGTTATTGGTGGCAAAGGAGCGCAACCGGTTGATCCGATTGCTCCATCTCCGCCACGACGCTTCGACCCAGTCTCTGCCCCTGTTACAACTATCTCCTCGCCCATCCTGACGACCACCTCGCCGATCGTGACGACCATGTCGCCGATTATGACGACCACCTCGCCGATTGTGGCAACAGGTCCTTCAAACTCGAATCGTCCGATTTCGTCGCAGCCACAACCGGATGCCTCCGGCCTTCCGGTGACGTCGACGCCACCGGTCTCGACAATCACTTCCTCTTCCGCTGCGATTCAAGCTCCGCCGCCACAGCCGGACTCTTCCGCATCAATAATTTTGATGCGCTCGATGGACCAGTTCCGGGCCGAATACTCTCGCACCCGACATGTCGGCGCCGAGCCCGATGCTTCGCACCGCTCCCTGGTTTCCTCTCAAGATCCTTTGACGACAGCCTACAGTCGGGTGAACGACTTCTCCACCGCCATAGCTAAGGACCTCCAACTGCTCGACCGCAATCATGCGGTAAGCTCTTCAACTTTCCTTTATAGCTTCCTCCAATCGGGAGACTTTTCTTCCGGTGGGTGCGCGCAAGCGCACCCACTGGGTGTAGTCCCCGAGATTCGGGCCGATTGTTTGCAATCGGTTCGGATCTTTTATGCTTTTTGCTTCTTCTTTTTTTGCAAATCTTCCGATTGGGAGATTTTTCTTCCGGTGGGTGCGCGCAAGCGCACCCACTGGGTGTAGTCCCCGAGATTCGGGCCGATCGTTTGAAATCGGTTCGGATCTTTTACGTTTTTTTGCTTCTTTTGCTCATCTCTCCTGCCTTCCTCCTATCGGGAGACTTTTCTTCTGGTGGGTGCGCGCAAGCGCACCCACTGGGTGTAGTCCCCGAGATTCGGGCCGATTGTTTGCAATCGGTTCGGATCTTTTACGCTTTTTTGCTTCTTTTGATCATCTCTCCTGCCTTCCTCCTATCGGGAGACTTTTCTTCCGGTAGGTGCGCGCAAGCGCACCCACTGGGTGTAGTCCCCGAGATTCGGGTCGGTTTCTTGCAACCGATTCGGATCTTCTTTTGGCTGATGTGTCTCTAAAGTTCATCTTGTTTTTCTTCTCAGGCTATTATGGAGGAACGACGCAATGTCTTCGAGAAGCTCCTCGAAGCCTACGCCGCCAGCCTTCGAACCCTCGCTCAGGCCCAGCTCGAGGTCAACAATTAGTCGGCCGAGATCAACAGGCTGAAAGGTAACCTCTTCATTAATTCTATCTTCCCTCCGGTTGATAATTTCTCTTGTATTAACATCTTTATGTCTTCCTCTAGTCTCTGTTCCCATGGTGGATGACCTTCCGGGCCGCATTGCCGAATTGACCACAAAACTCAACCAGCAAGGGCCCGCACTCGCCGCAGCCAAGCAAGAGACAACCCGACTGCAGGGAGTGGAGACCGATTTGACTCGGACCATCCAAAACCTCCGCTCCGAGCTGGCTGCTCTGAAGAAGAAGCATTCGGACGACCTGGTCGCTGTGAATGCTGCTGGCGATGGACTTTGCGTTGAACGAGATGCAGCTGTAGCCGCCCGAGAAGCGATGCGGGCCGAGAGGGATGCCGCCGTTGCTGCCCGAGATTCCATCCGAAAAGACCGTGACGAGCACATTGCCAAATATGAAGAGTTGGAAAAGCAAAATTATGAAGAAACGACCCGACTGCGCCACCGGGCCAAGGGTTTCTGCGACACCATGACTGATATGGACGTCCTTCTTAGCGGTGAGTGTTTCTTGCCTCCGAGTGCATTTTCCGACTGCTTCCTTCTTCTGTGTTCTTACTCATACTTTCCTTTTGTGATGCAGAGGCCTGGCCCGAATCTGAGGCAGCTGCTTATGCAGCGGTGGCCAAGTCCTGAGAGGAGACCATCGCGGCCGGAGGGACCGTCCAACTTGATGATAATGTCTAAACTCGGCACGAATATCTGATTGGCACGGAGGCTCGCATTCCTGTCATTAAAGGGATTGCACTGTCCTTCAAACTTGGCATTCTGAAGATTGCCGAATTGATGTGGTCGCCGGCTGAGCTTAAGGTCGGACTCCAGAGGATGAAGCACGTCGCCGGCTCCTCCGCCGAGACCCGCGAGCCCGAGACTCTGGACGAAGAGGACTCTGACAAAGGATAGGCTCCGAATGCTACCACCGAGAAGACTCGGATTCTTCTGAAGGCCATCCCACGTCGGATTGATGTCTTGCTCAATTCTGCCGGTCGGACTGGTGCGGAGACTGGTCTTCAAACCGTGCTGAGATGGTACCCACAAGTGAAGCTTCCCCAGCTCTACAGCATCAGAGAAAATACCTCCGATTTGCTTGAGAAGACTTATACCGAGGTGAATCGGCTAGCCAGCACCATGGTGAACTGGTTTTCTCCCTATGACTACACTCCATATCTCGACGAGGGAGGGAACCCATTGGCAGTAACTACCATCTCTGGTTTGGCCGATGAGCTTTCTGATAGCAGCTCTTCCCATACCTCTCCAAGGTCCAAGCAAGTTGGGGCCACGTCGACTGATGCGCAGTCGGAGCCGGATGCCGCTGCTGCGCAAGCCGACCTGACTGCTCCGACTGCAAGCTCTGCACCACTAGCTGCCCCGACTTCTTGAGTCGTGCCGCCGATGACGTCATCTACTTCTGCTTGCCGACATCTGATCGACCTTGTCTTATTTTTACTTTCAGAACAGTTACTTGTAAAACATGATTTTAATTCCGCCGACACCCACTAGGTGTGGTTCGATGTAATGAACTTATTCGGCCTTAGGCCTGTTATCTTTATGCAATCCGATTGCTCGTTGAAAGTTTCATTTGTGCGATCTACTTTGCGTTTTGGTCGGTTTCCTTTATCGGTCTGCACTTGGGGGCGTCACGCCTTGTCCATTCTGCAGCCGACATGCAGTCTGCAGTCGGATCGAAGGTTGATTTCCGGCCAAGGTTCGATAAGTTTTTTGAGTTTACACGACAAGATTTAGCGCAAAGGATTCTGCAATGTTAGGAGCCGATTGCTCGCTGCCGGCTGCTCGGTGCACCGGTCTGCGGCACAATCGGTAGCTGACTTTGTCGGCTATGCCCTTTTTAGAGCGTTTTGATTTGTTTCTCGGGAATTTGTACTGCCGACTGCCCCAACCGCTGCCCTTCTCAATGCCACAACCACTCTCGTGACTTGTGCTTGAGTCAGGTGCTAAGTTGAGTGCCAGCCCGCAGCCCCCGTGCCTCGTTGGCTTATTTTTCTGACCTCGTGGTCGGTCAGTCCCCGAGTGTGTTATTCACGTCTCGGGTATGACTAAGCGTTGCCGACTTGGGCTAGCTTTTGGAATGAAATTATGCAAAGGTAATCGAATGCTCTTTTTCAGAGGCATGATAGCTTTACTGATCGCTTGCCGAATGGCGTACATACATTTCTGCCGCTCAACTATATAATGGGCATAAGAGCTCGGCGTTCCACGGCCGCTCCGTTTCTACTCCTAACGTGTCCTTATGCCGAGTGCCCTTGGTACAGTCGATCAAGTAGTATGAGTTGTTCTTGAGCGCGCGGTTGATGATGAAAGCTCCCTCCCAGGGTGAGGATAGCTTGTGCTGCCCATCTGACTTCTGAATTCGGCGGATCACCATGTCCCCCTCTCGGAAAGCGAGAGGACGAATCTTCTTGTTGTGGTAGTGCCGCAACTTCTGCTGGTAGACTGCCGATCTGGACAAGGCCAGCAGGCAGGCTTCTTCCTTGAGATCGATGTTGTCTTCTCGTGCTAACTTGGCTTCTTCCTCGGTGTACAAGGCATGCCGAGGTGAATCAAACTCGATGTCGGACGGGATGATTGCTTCTGACCCATATACCAGGAAGAAAGGAGTGAATCCAGTCAACCTATTTGGCGTGGTCCTTAAGCTGAACAATACTGCTGGGAGTTCTTCAATCCAAGCTCCGGGTGCCCTCTCAATTGGCTCCACCAATCGGGGTCTGATACCTGACAGGATAAGGCCATTTTCTCTTTCTACTTGACCATTCGACTGAGGGATTGCAACGGATGCAAGATTGAGCCCAATGCCCTGCTGAGATGCATATCGAGCCAGTGCGCCCTTTGCAAAATTGGTGCCGTTGTCGGTGATGATGCTATTGGGCACACCATATCTGCACACGATGTCGGCCACAAAACGGACCGCATTCGTACCATCCAGCTTCTTGATCGGGCGGGCTTCAATCCACTTGGTAAACTTGTCCACTGCGACCAGGAGAGGTGTCATGCCACTTCTGGTTCTCTTGAATGGACCAACCATGTCCAAACCCCACACCGCAAACGACCATGCTATTGGGATTGTCTTCAATGCTGATGCTGGCTGATGACTTTTTGCCTTGAAACGTTGGCAGCCCTTGCAATATTTTACCAAGTTCTCAGCCGCTGCAAGCGCAGTTGGCCAATAGAAACCATGTCGGAAAGCTTTGCTGGCAATGGCTTTTGCTGATGCGTGATGACCGCATTCACCTTGGTGGATGTCTCTGAGCAACTCCAAGCCTCTGTCTTCTTCTACACATCTTTGAAAGACACTGGTTGCACTCTTGCACACTAGCTCGTTGCTAATTATTGTGTATGCCCAAGACCGGAGACTGATTTGCCTTGATTCGGCTTCGTCTTCTGGAAGGACTCCGTCCGCTAGGAAATCTCTAATCGGCTGTGCCCATGATGGCGCACTGACGACTACCATCACTGCTGCTTGCTGGGGTGCGACTTCTTCTTGGATCTCGGCTTGTTGGCCACTGGCCTCTTGGATTTCGGCCTCTTGAACCTCTGCCATCTCGGAACTGCCGATTGCGGTGCTTGGCACGCATTCGGCAGCCCCTGGTGACGGCTGCTCGTCTGGAGCTGGAACTTCTTCAATGCAATCGGCAGTGCCTGATGTCATTAGCTCTTCTGAGGCTGTGCCATCTGGTGCTGCCTCTGCTTGCTTACCTTTGGTCTTTCTCTTCTTGCTGCACTCGGCAGCCCCTGGTCTGCAATCGGCAACCCCTGGTGCTGTCGGCTCTGCTGAGACTGAAGCACCTTGGGCGCTTGACTGCTTCTTCAGAGTTGGAATTTTTGCCGGTTGAGCTTCTTTTGCCTTCTTCCACGCTTCAAGGTCAGTCTCCAAGATGAAGATGGACTCGGATTCTGGAGACGGCATGATGGACGGCTTCCTGATGTGTTCAAGTGATACGCCTGGCGGAATAGCTTGCCTTGTCGAGCCGAGCTTGGACAATGCATCTGTTGCTTCGTTGCTTGCTCTCGGCACATGGTGGAACTCACATCCTTCAAAGTACCCACTGATCTGCTGCACTAGAAAACGGTAGCTTGCCATATTTGCATCCTTTGCATCCCAGGTGCATGTGCACTGCTGCACCACCAAATCGAAATCACCAAAGCACTCAATATTCTGAATGCCGATTTCCTTGGCCAGCTTGATACCATGCACAAGGGCTTCATACTCGGCAACGTTGTTTGATGCTGCAAAGTGAATCTGGAGTACATAGTGTAGTTGATCTCCTCTTGGTGAGGTGAGCACTACGCCATCCCCTAGGCCGCTCTTCATCTTGGATCCATCAAAGTATATTCGCCAGCAATCCATCCCGAGAGCGGGTGGAGCATACTGAGTTTCAGACCAATCGACCAAGAAACCGGCCAATGCTTGCGACTTGATTGATGTTCTCGGCTCATACTGGATGCCATGGTT
Source organism: Bromus sterilis (assembly GCA_950022295.1). Lineage (NCBI taxonomy): Eukaryota > Viridiplantae > Streptophyta > Magnoliopsida > Poales > Poaceae > Bromus > Bromus sterilis. Next base: position 75,057,289 of record OX465600.1, on the reverse strand, counting down.
GGCGATCTCGATTGCCCACTTCGCCACTCTTCCAGTTGCATCTCTGCTTCCTATGATGTCGGCTAATGGAGCCGAGCTGACGACCGTGATCAGATGGGCTTGAAAATATGGCTTCAATCTCTTGGCTGCCATATATACTCCATAGCACCTCTTCTGGTAGTGAGGGTAGTTCTGCTTGGATGCCGAGAGCACTTCACTGATATAATACACAGGTCGCTGAATCTGTTGTGCCTTGTCCTTCTCGGGCCGCTCCACCACCATGACTGCACTGATCACCCGATTGGTTGTCGCAATGTATAACATCATTGGCTCCTTCTCAATCGGGGCAGCCAAAATCGGCGCAGTGGAGAGCATGCGCTTGAGTTCTCGGAATGCTTCGCTTGCCTGAGGTGTCCAGGTGAATTTCTCCGTCTTCTTCATCAGCTGATATAGCGGGATTGCTTTTTCACCCAGCCGACTGAGAAATCGGCTGAGTGAGGCGAGGCAACCGGTGAATTTTTGTACTTGCTTCAGGTTCTTGGGTTGCTCCATTCGCTCGATTGCGGCTATCTTCTCGGGATTGCATTCGATTCCTCTCTCAGAAACGAGAAATCCCAAGAGCTTGCCGGCTTGGACCCCAAAAAAACACTTCTCAGGATTGAGCTTGATCTGGTAAGTTCTCAGATTTGCAAATGTCTCTCGGAGGTCATCTAGGAGTGTGACTCCCTTGGCCGACTTCACTACCAGATCATCCACATAGACGTGGAGATTTCTGCCGAGTTGGGAGTGTGTACATCTCTGAATTGTGCGCTGATAAGTAGCACCTCCGTTCTTCAAACCAAACGGCATGGTGATATAACAATAAGCCCCGAAAGGGGTTATAAATGCAGTTTTTATTTGATCTTCTACAACAAGTTTGATCTGGTGATAGCCAGTTGTGGCATCCAGAAAATACAAAAGCTCGCAGCCGGCCGTAGAATCAATCACTTGATCAATACGGGGCAGAGCAAACGGATCTTTCGGGCACGCCTTGTTCAGGCAAGTGTAATCGATACACATGCGCCAGGTCTTGTTCTTCTTCATGACGAGGACTGGATTCGCCAGCCACTCGGGGTAAAACACTTCCATGATGAAACCTGCAGCTTGCAGCTTCGCAATCTCTTCGCCGATTGCCCTTCTCTTATCTTCAGAAAAACGTCTCAGGGGTTGCTTGACTTGCTTCGAGCCTGGCCGAATGTGCAGCTTGTGCTCGGCGAGTTCTCTCGGCACACCAGGCATGTCTTGTGGAGACCATGCGAAGATGTCCCGATTCTCACGGAGAAACAGGACGAGCTCGCTTTCCTATTTGTCGCTAAGTCCAGCTCCGACTACAACGAACTTGGTTGAGTCGGAGGGATCTAGAGCGACCTTTTTGCTGTCCTTGGCCGACTGAAAAGCCGATTCCTCATCTGCTCTCTTGGTTGGGCCGACTGGGAGTGGATTCTTGTTCTGTGCTTGCGCCATTGCTATCACTTTGCCGAGCTGACGCTTCTCTGTTTCAACCACCTGAGAGTCAGCCAAACTGCCGCCAGCCGACATGCACTCGAGGGACTTCCTGAAGTCCCCGGTGACGGTGATGACGCCGTTTGGCCCTGGGATCTTCATCTTGAGGTAAGTCTGCTGTGCGTTGAACATGAACTTGTAAAATGCGGGCAGTCCCAAAAGAGCATGATAAGGACTGCTGAGGTCGGCGACCTCGAACCAGATTGGCTCCCTCCTGAAATTCTCCTCTGTGCCGAATATGACATCCATCCGAATGTGACCCATGGGGGTGCAAAAAACCCAGGGACAATCCCATGGAATGTCGTCCGACTGCGCTCCAGATCCTTCTCGGTGAGCCCCAGCTTGATCAAGGTGTCTCTGTACAGAATGTTGATTGTGCTTCCTCCATCGACGAGCACTCGGGAGAACTTGCATGAAAATCTTGGTCCTGCGAACAGAGCATCAACCACGAGCGGGTAGTTGCCTGGATTCGGCAAGATGCTCGGGTGATCTGCTCTGTCCCAGGATATGGGACACTCGGACCAATGCATATACTGAGGAATCAGTGGCATGGTGGCATTGACTTCTTGAGCTCGGGCTCTCCGACTGCCCTTGTCGGTGGACTCGCTGGTGAAAATCATGTAAGCGGCGTCTTGCCGCGGGAACTGGTTCTGCTGCTGAGGTGGTCCTCTGTTCTGGGGTGGTGGTGGGGGTGGAGGTGGTAAAGCTTCTCCCTTTGCAATCCTTCTCACAAAATCACATTGCCGAGTTGTGTGCGCAGACGGCCTGCCAGGAGTGTTGTGCAACTTGCACGGTGCATCCAGCATATCATCAAACATGTACTTGGGATTCATCTGTCCCTGTGGCCTCACATTGGGATTCATCTTCTGACTGCCTCCTGCAGCCCCTGGGTCTTCTTCATTCTGGACAGCGGCCACCTGCCGACTGCCATATTGAGTATATGGCTGCTCATCCTTGCGCTTGCCATTGTTCTGCTGATTGTTGTTCTTGTTGTGGTTGTTCTCTCTTCTTTCCTTCCGACTCAGGCCTTGGTTCCCTGTGTCCGACTGCGGAGCCCCTGGTGACTGAATGACACCTCCAACTCCGAGCTGGATAGGGCGCATCGCAGAATCGGACACAGCAAACGAGTTGGCCACCTTCATGAGGTCGGCGAGCGATGTGAAATCCTTGCGGAGCAACTTGTGATTCAACATTGAATCGGCCAGGCATCCATCCGTGAAGTACTGAATGGCCTGGATCTCATGTACTCCTTCACATGAGTTCTTCAGCTTGATCCATCGAGATAAATAATCTCGGAGGGGTTCATCCTTGCCTTGCACACAAAGAGCCAACTGCCGCGGGAGGTTGGGCCGCTCATACGTGCTCGCGAAGTTGTGAATGAATGCACTTGTGAAATCCTCCCAATAATTCACACTGTCCTTGGGCAAACTGTTCAACCAAGTCCGAGCTGAACCCTGCAGCAGCAAAGGTGCATAGCGGACTGCCACACGCCGACTGCCCCCTGCAATGCGAACTACTGTCATGTAATCGGACAACCAATCCTCTGGCTTCACAGAACCATTGTACTTGGGCGTGTCTCTCGGCAGCGTGAAGCCTTTGGGAAACTTCTCGGTCCGAATGCGATGACCGAAACACGACGGGCCAGCCTCTCCTTCTTCATCTTCTTGAGCTTCTTTCTCCAGGAGCTCAATGCGATGCCTGGCATCATTCTGGCCGATTTTGCGAGGGCCAAGTCGGGCGCTGATTGCTGGTCTTGGTGCCGACTGCTGAGGCATGTCATTGCGCCTGCTGTTAACAGCTGGCTCTTCAACTCTTCTGCTTGCCGCTGGGGGTGGCCGATTACTCCTGACCCTGCATTCATGCCGAGACGGGGTCGGTTGGTGTCTGTTCTGGCGTGATGCATTCGGTCGCTGGCTAGCTTCCGAAATCGGCCTCACAGTTCCTCTTGATGCCCCAGGTCCTGCATTCGGATTCTCCATTGCCACAAGCTGCTGCTCCTTTGCGGCGGCCAGCAGTTCGCGCATTCGGCGTGTTTTCTCACGCCGTTCATCTCCTTCTAGCTCTTCTAACTCGATTGCTATCTCCTCGGCGGCTCTCAGGTTCTAATCCGGTGTGCTGTATGTCGGCCTCTGGACGAATGCCGACTGCGCCGGCTGTGCCTGCTGCGCCGGCCTCGCCGGTTGCTCAGCTCCCGACAGCTGCTGATGGACTGCCCTACCTCGGCTTCTCAAATCTTCTAATACCGCGGGCTCAATCGGCCGACGCGGTCCTGCATGCGCTGCGTTGTACTCCCTTGTGATAGCTCCCAGCCTATGCTCTTCTGCCAGCACTTGCTCGGCCCTGCAAGCGAGGGCGAACCGTGCTGTCTCCAGCTCAGTGTGAACTTGATCAGGATCACCATTCCTGTTCACGGGTATGTACAGCACATCCCACAACGCGCTGGTGCCGACTCTTTCCGCGGCGTCAGCTGCCTCCTTGGCCCTCCTAGCTGCACTCGCTGCGCCGCGGTTGGTTGGTGAAGATGCCCCCACCATCATGACGGCTGCATGCACATGGCCATCCTCTCCGCCGGATGCTGCAGTGCAGCGCCTGGTCGAGAACGGATCCGTGACGCACGAGAAGATGCGTATCTCCCTGGGATATGCCTCGGGGAAGCTGCCAATGAAGATGCGATGACTGCCCACTTGCAGTGACACACCGGGCAGCAGGGGCGCACCGGCCCCGTACCGCGCCGAGTAGTCCACCACGTAGTCGATTGCCCCACGTCTAAGAATCAGGCCAGAGGCGTGGCGACCGCCTGATGCAGAGGAAAATCCCGTCCGGATCTTTACTCCAGTCGACGCCTCGGTCTGCCCCACGGTGGGCGCCAACTGTCGTTGATATGTGACGGCAGATGCCATGGGGATGGCTAAAGTGAGGGGAAGACGCGAGGAAGAAGATGTCGATGGTGCCGGAATCGGGTTGGGCTCAAACACGGTGACGGACACCACGATGTACCCAGGTTCGGGGCTCTCCTGAGAGATAACACCCCTACTCCTGCTTGTCTCTTCTATATCAATGGAACTGAGCTACAATAACTGCTTCTCTGTCTCCTCAGGGGAAGGTGAGAGCCGCCGTGGATAAGGCTCTCTCCTGCTTCCCTGAGGAGGAACTACAAGCAGTAAATGAACTAATCGAGATGTGAGTAATGGTGCGAATTTTGTGGATCGTCCCTCACGCAGGAGGGGTACCCCGGGCTCTTATAGTGTGAGGCCGGGGTAAATCGGTAACTTCACTGCCGATTGGGCCCAGCTGTCATCCTCTAATCGGCTGGGGCCCACCGACTGCTCCTCTCCGGGTGATCCAGACCTGACGAGCGGCGGCCCATGCTGTAGACTCGTAGGGCATGATGGTCAACAGTGGAGCTAGGAGGTGCGGTCTTGTCGTCATGTCCGTGGAATCGGCGGAGAGGTCGACAGCGCATCTCTGCCAGATCTTCTATGTGACTTGGCTTCTCTGCCACCCCGATCTCTCGGGATTGCGCATTTATGACCTCGTACTTGTACTTCTGCCTAATCTCGGGGTCAACTTCTCCAGGGGTGGTAAGTCGTACCGATTGCGCCTGGGCCGACTGGTGGCCCTCGGCAAGGTCGATTTCTCTAGGAAATCGGTCGCGTCGATGCCCATCTCGACCCAGCTGCGGGCCAATCGGATGCTCGTCTTGGTGATGAATAGGGTGGACCGGTTGCGCCTGGGCCGACTGCTGGCATTCGGTACGGCTGATTTCCTTGGAGCAATCGGCCGTACGTCTGCCCAGCTCGGCCCAGCTGCAGCCCAACCGGTCCATCCTTGTCTTGAAAGGTTGCTTTCGCTTGGGTGAGCCTACCCGGGTACCAATCCCCCGACACTATGGAAATGCCTTGATAGGTAGGTATGGTGGCTGTTTTGTGGAAAGATATAAAGAGGTTTATGATGACAGAGCATATCATGCCAAGGGTTTGGATGTACCGGTGAAGGTGGACACCAACTATCGGAGTGAGAAGAAGGCAATGCACGGCACGGGAGAGGCTGGCAAAATATGGGAAGGTGGAAGTGTCAACTTTCAATACTTACATTAGTCCGAAGAACTCATGCACTTATTATCGGTAACTCTCAATCTAATAAGGAGGTTCACAAAGAGACAAGTACCCCGAGGAGGAGTGTATGGGGGTTTGGTTATCCTTGCGCATCCTCGACTCATGGTACGTGAGTGTTCTCTAATATTCGATCCCTCCAAAGATTAATGATCCATCTAGTAGCTAGAGTTCGCAACTAGTTTTGTAGGTTTTGAAAATACACACGGATTGCCCAAAATACGACACCTATCACTAATAGGCTAGAGCCCAAAAGTTCAAACATACTTTATGTGTAGTAATTACTTGGATAAAGGAAACATCACAAAAAGGAGCCTTGTAGGAGTTGGACTCTAACTCTCCCGAAATCTGTCCCCACCTGACAGGTTTTAAAGATCGCCTCGGAAACGCTAGAAGACGGCCTCAAACGGAAAAACTTAAAACTACAAAGTTGTAGGGATTTTTTTTCCGGTGGATTTAGACATAAAATTCGGCCCAATCGGAGTACGGATGCTTCCAGAAACCATGAAATTCCCTCCCCCTTGGCAGCCGTCTTGAGGGGGAGATCAATCTCCACAGTGCCACCATCTCCAAGGAAGAAGAAGGGGGCCAAGGGCCGCTGCCCCCAAGGGCCGTGGCCACCGCCGTGGCCGTGGCCGCCGCCGTCGCCGTCTCCTTCATCTCCTCCGGGCTACACCTCTCCATCAACAACTCTCCCTCTCACCATGTCCATGTGTGAGTAGTTCCCCTCGGGGCTAAGGCTTATATCTTGATCTATGTGGTTTCTCTCTCTCCCATGATGTGATCTTTGTTGTGATCATAGACTATGTTAATCTAGGGTGATCCCATGATATTTCCCCTTCCTCTATGTATTGGATTGATGTACTCAATTGATCTTATCTAGTATAATCTCCGAGACCAAGGTGACAGCGGTCTATTGGACATGGGTTAGAAGAATATTATCATGAGTGATTTCCTCTTTTGTGTGTGGATTGAAGATTGAGAGTCTCTTGGTGCTTGTCTTTGACTATCCTTTAGATATGTTGTGGTGATTGTGGTACTCTCTTTGGATGGCCGCGGTGACATTGGGAAATCCATAGATTGAGAACTACGAACTCTGAGGTGTGCTTTTGTAGCCCTACACAATTCTCGTCCTCTCTTGACCACAAAGGAATGACCTCCGAGTACGTCTCCATTGCATGTTTTATGGGAAATATCATGTGATTAGACTATGTTACTGTTGTTGGGAGTTGCCACTAGTGAAAGTATGAAGCCTAGGCCTTGTTTCCTTCATTGTTACACCGTTTGCACTCACTTTTGTTACTTGTTTCTTTGCTGCACTTTTTATTACAGATTTATATTACTTCGTTTTATCACACCTATCACCCATATTTTACCATCTCTTCGCCGAACTAGTGCACCTATACAACTCCTAGTTGTATTAGGTGTGTTGGGGACACAAGAGACTTCTTGTATCTTAATTGCAGGGTTGCTTGAGAGAGATCATCTTCAACCTCTACTTCCCTGAGTTCGATAAATTCGTTTTCGCTTGAGAGAGAGAGACCATCTGTATTTATTTTCATAATTCGTTTTAGAGTTTTATACACTCTAGCCCATTGCATAAAGTATGTTGCAAGAAGGTTGTTCATAAAAGAATAATTGTTGTTCAGTATTATGAATAACATAAAGGGCCATGCTTCCATCGGGGATGGGATGTATGTTACGAATATTGATGGTAATATGATACATCCATAACAATGACGCTAAATGTCGAAAGACTAAAAGAATACCACATATGTGTGGCACTGCATTTGGTCACATTGGAGAAACCCGCATGGAGAAATTCCATAATGATGGATTTTGAAGTCATTTGATTATGAATCATCTCACACTTGCAACTTTCGTCCGAAAAGTTAAGTGACTGAAATACCGTTCACAGGCCATGAGGAACGAACAACAAACTTATTGGTGATCATACATTTGATGTGTGTAGTCCGATAAATGTTGTTAGTAGTGGATTTATCTATCTTCAGAAAAGACTCAAGTAGATATATGGATATTTACTTGATGAGACGTAAGTCTGGATCTTTTGAAATCATTCGAAAGGTTTTCAAAAATAAAGTGAAAGTTATTGTGACAAGAAAATTATGTTTCTACAATTCGATTGCAGAAAGGAATTTTTGAGTTACAAGTTTAGCCAATGTCTGATGAGTTGTGAAAAGAGTTTTCATAACTTGCACCTCCCGGAACACTACTGCAAGTGGAATGTCCTCGAAGATGTAATCAAACCATTTATGACATGGTAAGATCAAAGATGACATAAATCAATTTGCCATTATCCCTTTTAATGTAATGCTTTAGAGACTACGGCTTTTACACTGAAAGGAGCGCCATCAGGTCTGTTGAAATGACGCCATGGTATGGTACGCCCAACCATGTTTTATCTTTTCTTAACATTTGGAATATGGGGATTGTGTAAACTGTTTACAAACCTATTCCAAATCAGACAAGTGCTACTTTGTAGGTTATCCCAAATTATTGGTAATTCCTCCACCACTATACCGAGGCAAAAGGTTTTGCCACAAAGAACGGTATGCTTTTAAAGAGAATGGTTCTTGAAAAAAGGTGAGTGGGAGGACAGTGCAACTCGACGAGATAACAGTATCTTCGTCATCAGATCAAAGGAAAGGAACCTTGGAAGTGATTCCAGAGTTTCCTACTGCAACTGATACGGAAGCCTCTACATGAGATGTATGGACTTCGGTCAAACTTGCAACTGAGCCACGTAGGAAAAACTCGTGCAAACCTCTCAGGTGCGCAAACGAGATATTGTTGTTAGACAACAGCATACCTACGATAATCAAGGAAGCGATGATGGGCCCTGACTCCGGAATTGGCTAAATGCCAATACAAATCCGAGATAGTTTCCATATACGTAATTCAAGATTGTATCTTGATGGACCATTCGGAAGACTTAGAGTCTAACGAATATTAATGGAACTATAAACTGATACGGATAAAAATGTTTTATCCATAAAGCTCGACTTGTTGCTTATAACAATTTCAAGGAATTAACTACGGCGAGATTGTCTCTCCGTAGCGATGCTTAAAGTCGGTTCGGGTTAAACTAGCAATTAATACGTATTTCATTCATGAGATATGAAACATGGATGCCAAAAGGATTTCCATGAGATGGAAATACTGCCTTGGAGATACAGTCCAAGGTATTTTGTCAGTCCAGAGGATGCTAGTAAGTATGCAAACTTCAGAGTTCCTGCGATGGACAAAAGAGAGCATAATGGAGTTGGAATCTTCGTTTTTGATGAAACAGTCAAAAGAGTTTGATTTCATCAATGGATAACGAAGATGCTTGTGATTGCAAGAAAGTAAGTGGGAGCATAATAATATTTCTAAAAACCTTGTGTGTGCTTGACACATTGTTAATTGGAAATAATATAAATTTCTTGACATGAATTAGGACTTCATTGAAAATAGTTTTTTGATGAAGTGCTTGGGTTAAGTAGCCTTGATATTAGGCATAATTATCTAAGAGATAGAATTGCCTAATAGGGCTAAGCCAAAATACATACTGACAAGATGCCAAAACAATTTAGCATTAAAAACGACAAGGAGTGATTCTTGCCAAAGTCACATGGAAAGAGTTTTTGCAAGACTCAGTGTCCCAAAACACTGATGAGCAAATTACATGATGGAGATTCCACACACCTTCGTGTTGGGATTAATCATGTATTCCATGGTATGTAAAACAACCAGATATGTCCAATACTCCAAAGTTGTTGCGAGTATAGATACCAAAGTGATCAAAGAACTGATCGTGGGACAACAGTGAAAAATGTCATTGAGTACTAAAGTAGCACTGATGACATGTTTTCTCGCAAGAAGAGATTATGAAGTACTTGTTGTAAGTAATTACATCGATACGGTCTTCATCAATGCTCCATGCGATTTTCGATTTGAGTTAAAGTTTTTTTGTGTGTAATACACAATATGGTGGCACAGTAAGTTGGAATTGTTCATAACAGGTTACTGTGGCGAAATTCTATAACAAATGGCTATGTATGTTGCTGCTTTAGAAGCAACAAAGAAAATGTTGAATCATATAGTTCATTCATGAACTTAGTATGGTTCCAATATGGCTTTGGTCAATGGAACACTATTGAAGATAGTTGCTCCATAGCTCAGTCTGAGGAATCAAGGTTCGACCAGTGATTCGCATATATACAAAGCCAAGTCCACACAAAATATGAATTTTGTGAAAGCGTGAAAACGCGAGGATATGCAAAGATACACACGAAGTTGAAATTGTCAGATCCGTTGGACATCAGGCTATACCACATGTGAAGCATATTTTACACCAGTATGCCGTAGGTGTAAAGTGCATTAGCATTGACTAGATTATTGACTCTAGTGCAAGTGGGAGTCTGTAGGAGATATGCCCTAGAGGCAATAATAAATGTTATTATTTATCCCCATGTTCCTAATTATGTTTATATTCCATGCTATAACTGCTATGGTTCTCGAGTCTGCAATAACCACGAGGCTCGGAGGAAGACTCATATGCACGTGTGGAATAATAAACGGATAAAAAATATATATTCCTAGTCTCGCCTCTAAGACTAAGCTCAAGTGTTGCATGATGGTTCTGTTTTCCTGATCATGGGCATGACTATGCCGGCAATTTTGAGGGCACAATGTTAGAAGAACATTTGTGTTGAATCGACCCGAATTGATGTTATGCTATGAGATACATTCGTCACAAGTTAATGGTTAATAACACAGAGAAAGTTGTGCGTTTGCATAATTCCTTAGACCATGAGAGTATCGAGTTCCTTCGTACTTGCTTCGTGAACTTTGGGGTTTTGTTAAACGTCATCTGTAAAAGGGTGGCTATTACGGCAGCTTGCGGGTTCACGGAAAAGTATGACAAGGAACTAGGTAGCTCGAGATTGGGATTTGCTCCTCCGTCGTTGGAGAGATATTCTTAGGGCCCTCTCGGTGTTACGGTATCCACCATCGTCTGGCCAGACACAGTGTGATTTGATCACAGGGATGCCGGAACGCGGGAACGAGAAAAGAGAACAATACCAGGAACGAGGTAACTGGCATAGTGGACAAGTTGTTGATTCACGGGGATGCCAATAAGTCTCACCTCGGGTATTTGTAATATATCGCGAAGCAACAGGAATAGCACACAGCAACTAAAGGTTCACTCGAATAATTCTTCGTATGGGTATAGGGATCAATATGGATGTCCTCGGTTCCGCTATTGATCATTGATCGGAAAGTGTTCCGGTCATGTCTATACTTCATCGAACCTACAGGGTCACACGCTTAAGGGTCATCTATCTGTTGAATACTAGACAGGGAGTCTGAGATAAAGTCACCGGAAAGGTTTCGGAGACGGCGGAAAAGTTCCGAGAGAGAAAACCGAAAAGTTGTTTCGGGGTAAACCACTAAGCCGAAAAGGTTTCGGAGAGCACCTGGTAATTTCGGAGAGTGCCAGAATTGTTCTGGTAACTTTTGGAATTTTTCTGGAGAAAAGATTAAAATATTTTTTTCGGAAATATTTCGGAGCTGCCGGAAATGCTTAGGTTGCTTTTCGCAGATGAAAATCACTAATCCGGAATTATTTCGGAATGCGCCCAAAATCATTTTAGTGGGTGTTGGAATTATTCTAAGACCCACAGAAATATTTTCGGAATTTTCGGACGCGAAAAAGTGGTGTCATGAATAGTAAAAAGTACTACTTGAGATATTTTTGGAAAGCCTTCTAGAAGGACTTGGGAGCCAAGAAAGCCCCCTTGGGTTTCCTATAAATAGAGGTGTGAGGGCAGCCCCATATCTTTGATCCAAGCTCTCACTTGAGTTCTCAACACATGCCATGCAATTATCTGGCTTCTTCTCTCCCTCACACGAACTAGTTTCGTAGAGCCGAAAGGCTGTCTGGGTTCCGGCAGGAACTAGTTCTGGACGGCGAAGCCCTGCCGGATAGATGACACCGTATGTGTGCAACCCCGTAGAGAGGTCGTAGTTTCGATCTTTTGCCCGAGGGGCTGTTCGAGGGTCCTCCCGAAGGGCTGTCCAAATTATCGTTCGAGTTTCAAGGGTCCTCCCGAAGGGCTGTCCGAGTTACCGATCGAGTTTCGAGGGGCCTCCCAAAGGGCTGTCCGTGACATCGTCCGAGGGACTGTCCGACCGCCTCCCTGAGCGCTGTCCGAGGAGCAGACGAGGGAATACATTCTCGCGGTTGGGAGGTTGTAAATCCTAGCTGCGGGGATCTGCACCGACGATCTACATCGACTCTACTTCCGCTGCGCTTCGAGTCGGTAACGATCAGATCAAAAACCTTGTATGCAGTCTCCATAGTGGTCCTGGGCTGTTCGTAGTGCGGAATTTTTTTTGTTTTCTGCCGCGTTCCCCTACAGCTACAGTAGTAACAATAATCAAGACCATTAAGAACAGAAAAAAAAACAAAAAAAAAACCTAAATTCGTTGCGGACTGCCTCCCGAAAGCGCTTCTTTAAAGCCATTAGCTAGGCTTAAAAATTATAGAAGATGCTCTCATAAGAATAAGAATTTGAAGCAAAAGAGAGCATCAAGAAGCAAATATGAAACACATTTAAGCCTAACCCACTTCCTATGCATAGGAATATTGTAAGAAAATAAATCAAAGAAGCACAAAGTGACATGCATAGGAAGGTGGAAAAAGAACAACTTCAAAACTTTCAACACGAAGAGAGGTATTTTAGTAATATGGAAGTTTCTACAACCAAACTTCCCTCTCTCGAAATAATTTTCAGTAGTATCATGAACAACATCAAGAATATAACTATCACATAAATCATGTTGTTCATGACCTACAAGCACACGCGTATTGTTTTCAACACGGTTTTTAGGATGATAAGATAGATGCAACCCATCACATTGAGCCTTGATAAGAGCAAAATTCTCCGAAATAGTTGAAGATTTCAAAAGGATAATAGGGCAATCAAGTGTGGTGCAACAACAATAATTTCATGCTTAACATAAAGAACTATAGCAAGTTCATCTTCGTAGGCATCATCCATAGTGGCATCATGGCCATCAACAAAGCAAGTATCAAAATCATCAGAAAGGGAAGTATCAAGTGAGTCCTCGGAATCATAAGATTCCTCTTCATAGCAATCATTAGCCTCTTCTTGGGCAGCAAGCATTCTATTTTTAAAATCCTCAATATAAGCATTGGAAGTATAATTCTCAAAGAAATAAGCAAGAACAGCAAAGTTTTCAGACTTGTGAATAGTATCGTAATAATTTTCAATCAAAGAAACAATCTCATAAGCACCTTTAAAAGCAACAAACTCTTCAATCTTTTCAACATCAAAGTAATCATAAACACCTTTGGCATAAGAAGATAGGATCTCATTTTCATTAAACTCACATTGGAAAGGAAGGTGTTTACGCTCTATATTAGAGCAGCAAGTAAAATCATAAATGTGGCATAAACACTTGGCATAGCAATAAGAAGTTTGTATTTGGTCCCATAAGTGTTTCCCTTTCTGAGATAGGCGGTGCCGCGTATAATGAGCATGCTCATCCAATGATTTTCCCTCAACCAAGTCGGTTGGGTTTTTAGCGCGAGCACAAATTGATCGAAGACGAGCCAAGTGAAACATGTCCATCCTACCATATTTGGGTGGTTCCACACCCATGGTGAAGATAGCATTTGTAAGTATTTTTGCTATTTCTGATAAGGGACACAAAAGTAAAAACGGATAGGTAAACTAACAAGACTAAAAAACAAAGGTAAAGAGTAGTGTGCAACTCCCCTATCTTAGCACTCGGAGTCCCCGGCAACGGCGCCAGAAATTTGGCTTGATGTGCGAGGTAATGATAGTGATTTCTCGCCCTTCGTTGGTAAACCCCAAGTGGAAGGCGTGATGTAGCACAGCAGCAAATTTCCCTCAGTAAAGATACCAAGGTTTGTCTCCAGTAGGACTCCAGAGATGATAAGTAGGTGTCAGCGGCGCAACTGACGCGGACCTGCACACAGACACAAATAACTTTGTTCCCAACGAAGTTCAAAGAGGTTGTCAATCTCTCCGGTCTTGTTGTTCACAAAGGATCAAACGCAAGGGATAATGATAGCAACTGAAAGTAAAAACAGAAAAGTAAATGAGCGTGTAAACAGTGATGAGGATATGGACCGGGATACGTGATGTTCACTAGTGATGTCTCTCTCCCAAAAGACGATAAAACTTCTATGCGAGGTGAACAAATTACAGAAGGGAAATTGACAGGATTATGAACGCACCGCAATGCTAACTATGTTACAAAAGAAAGGAAGAGGCTCAAAAGCATGGGCAGTACGCCAAAATAAGTAGACCGAAATCCAACTGCATCTACTACTAATCATCCACCTTGAGATATCTATCCAGAACATCTCGCTGGTATTAAGTTGCGAGCCTCACCCTAAGTGTAAACCCAAAGCAACAGACAACTGCATTAAAAGGCGCTTTGCGTAAAGTAAACAATCCTTGCTACCGCGGTTACAAGCACCGTTGTTTTCCCCCTTGTGGCAATAGCACATCCCCTAGACTCATGTTTCTGTCACTCAAGCGTGTCATCGGGGGGCATGAACCCACAATCGAGCAAAACGTTCCCTCTTGGGGTTACTACCTACTACTTGGCCAAAGAAATAAACACCAAAGGAGAACATGCAAGAATTACTTAGGAACAAAAATATAAGAGATAAGAACCAAATATATTACTCATTCACAATCTGAACATAATCTCATAATCCATCAGATCCCATCAAACTCAGCATAGCAACAGCAGAAAGATTACAAAAGTGCCTCGATCATGTAGGGCATCTCACGAGGTCTAAACCATGAAGAACAAAGAGGGGAGGAGAACATCACATAGCTACTGATCACGGACCCATGGTCCATGGAAAACTACTCACAAGACATCCGGGAAGCATCCATGGTGGAGAGGAGACTCCCGGAGGTCAACCCTCCCTCCGGCAGGGTGCCGGGAAGAGGTCTTCTGGTGCTCCCGATCTCGGAAACGCGGGTGGCGGCGGAACAGAGGCGAGATCGCGAAAAAGGGTTCTGTCCTCGAGGGTTTCACGTCACGGGGAATATATAGGCGAAGGGGGTGGTCGCGTCGGGTGGCCGCCTGGGCCACCCCTGGCTCCCCTCTGGCCCCACTCGTGCTCTTCGCGAAGCTTCCTGTACGCTGATTTTTCCTATATTTTTCCCAGAATTTTTCTGGCACTTTTTATATGGGGGAAAACTGAAATAGAAAAACAGCAGAAAACAGGAACTGGCACTGTGGTGCACTGAGTTAATAGGTTAGTCCAAATATGATCAAAAGTGTATGAAAGTGTATCTAGATCATAGCAATATCACACAAAACATGCATGGAGCAAGCAGAAATTATAGATACGTTTTGGACGTATCAGATCCCATAACAGCAACATCAGTATGCCAATCACGGTATTGTTCTTTGCATTATATGTTTTTTATAATGTCCTGCATTTGGTCAAACCATTTAATTCAATGATATCGTTTTTACCAAGTGGTTCATGTATTTGCTGTGCACTCTCATTATCATTTTTTTCCTGTTCTTGAAATTGCATTGATGATGGCACAGGATAATGATGAAACGATGTTTCATCAAAGGAAGGAAATTATTCTCCTTACAGAGCACAATCTGTTATGCGAGGCATTCAGTATACCATATTTTTTGGGGTATGGTCTTTTTCCTTTGGTCTACTCCCTTACTCATAAATAAGTCAGCTTTTAGAAGGCTAAGATGAAAAAGAGCTATATGGTTCCCATCCATAGTTTGTCACACTTCAACTTAGGAGTTTGACCAAGTTAGCAGGTGTTTGGTTTGGGACTAAACTTAGGCAAATTCTTTTTGGGTTCTACTTTTCATTTAGTGAAAATGTGACAAGATTTTATTACTAGTGATATAGCGGGAAAGATTTTATGCATCTCATCTTATGCAAAGTTGGCACAAAGTGTGGTAAATTGTGTCATTTGTAATGCTCAATCAAACAAGCCCATAATCGCACATCGTTACTGAAGTTGCAGCCTAAGCTGTACCTTTGAAATTGTGACAAGTACAAAAGTATACTCCCTACGTAATCTTTTATAAGATGTTTTAGATTACTACTTTAATGATCTAAAACATCTTATAAAAATTTACAGAGGTAGTATTATTTAAGAACGGAAAAGTACTGTTTACTGTCATGTTATGCAATTGCATAACTTTTAATTCTCTTTACAGAAATGTGGAATATGCGAAAATGATTCGTTGTTTATTTGATCCTCTGAACAAAATATGGACACTGGCGGAATGGAAAGATAATTATGTGTCTAGTGTGAGCCAGATTTTTTCTGATGGTCAGTTTTTGGAAATGTCTTATCATGTGGTGAAATACGGTGAGGAACAGCTTAAGAGGAGAAAAACTGAAGGGTCTGGTGCTTGCGATCTTTTACCTGTAGGCTGTATCCCATTTACAATTAATCCTTCCATTGCTCTTACAGGTACATGTGCACCTAAACCTCTTGTTGGTCTCAAACCATGACAATAAATACACAATACATTATAAGTTGCCTATAGCAATGTCTTTACAGTTAATTATTCTGACCTTTTTATTATTGTTTTGAGCTGCTTCAGTGCATGCATGCGCTTTGGAACGAGGAAGCTTATTTTTTACCTGAAGAACTTGAAAGAGCTAAATGTTTGAGCCGTCTGGAGCTTGCTACTATGCTTTAAAGTACAAATGGGTTGTATGACATTGACAATGCGAAATATCTTCATAAGAACAAGACACAGGCATTATTGGAGGGAACACGACAGAGACTGTAAGTCTGCTTTCTTATAAATGCACTAGAATACTTGATATACGTATTTTTTGCACTCATTAATGATATATAATTCTTTTGACCTGTGATGAATGAACTTCCATGTTGGTGTTATTGTTAGGACTTTAGATACTTGACAGGCTGTATAAGTCTTTTTAGGTTATTTGTTGAAGTATGCATAATTGACTGTACAAATTGCAGGATCTCTCGAATAAACTTCTGTAGCAGTCTTTGCTAAAACATGAAATGCAAATGCCATAAATCTAACGTGGTTCAAATTTCAAGTTATCAATAAATAGGACGAATGCAAATAGTTTTCGTGGAACTGTTAGCTTATGATGCTGCATTTACAGTGTCAATCATGGTGCCATGTTTGTCAGGAGAGAACATGCATAAGTTGTCCAATTCAATGACCTACAATATCACTGGAACAAAGGGGGCACTTATCTATTTTTGTAGGGAAATCAGCCTTTGAAATAAGAAGAAATCAAGAGCTGAAAATGATCTGGCACAAAAAAAATGTTAAGTTATGCAATTTGGGTCGTTGATATACGCTAATGTACAACATTTTTGTCTTGAGTGACCTTTCCCCCTTCTGTCAACTAGGAAGTCCATAAGTAAGGATGTGAAACCACTAGATCTACATCATATACTGTTTATATATCTAAAAGGGAAGCCTGGTGCATGTAGCTCCCGCTTGCGCAGGGTCCGGGGAAGGGTCCGACCACTTTGGGTCTATTGATACTGTTTATATATCTAAGTCTATTATATTAATTGATGTTGGAATACTTGTGAATGAAAGTAGTACTGATTATGGTAACCATGCCATTATTTGCTGCTTTTGTATCTCCATAAGTAAGGATGTAAAACCACTAGATATACTGTTTACATTTTCTATTTCTGTTAAACTAATTGATATTGGAATACTAGTGACTTGTGAATGGAAGTACTACTGATTATGGAATTTTTCGCTATTTGCTGCTTTTGTATGTTAAAAATTAGTGAATTGTATCATGCTGCAGGTATAATTTTGTAAGTCTATGTACATCCATTGAGGGGGTATTTCCAGAGTTATTGGACAGTCTATCTGTTATGGATGCTTTCTTGAATGATTTAAGGTCGATGGAACTTAGACATCTGGGGAAGGTTATTCATCTGGTAGTTGTCCCTTTGGTTGAGAATTGCCCCTACAAATTTTGGAAGCTGTGGATGGTCGATTTCTTAGGGCCTCTACTAACCGAGTGTGAGCATAGGCTCCACTTTGCTTGGTTTGATCTCGTATACCATGGGGGGACTGGAAAACCATACTTTTATGGTAATCTTGTTGGATCGGATAGACAAATAAAGGAATTGAAGCAGAAGCTACTACTTGTGTTTACTCGGGAAGTCGCGGATCTGCTTAGAGTGCTAGCAGTTACTGAACAAAATATGGAGTCTGTTGATACGTCCCAAACGTATCTACTTTTCCAAACACTTTTGCTATTGTTTTAGCTTCATTCTTGCATGATTTGAACGAAACTAACCCGGACTCACGCTGTTTTCAGCAGAGCTACCAGTGATGTTTTCTTTTGTGCAGGTTTTTGGATATTTAGGTACGCTGGAAAAATCCCAAAAAAATATATAAAAAATCAGCGTTCCGGAAGCTTTCGAGGATCCAAAGGGGGGCCATAGGGCAGCCAGGGGGCAGCAAGGAGGGTGCCTGGCGCGGCCCAGCCCCTGGCCACGCCACCTGCCCTCCTGGCTGGGTCCCACACCCCCTGGTGACCTACCTTGGCCCCTATTTATTATCCCGACGCAAAAACCCCAGAACCGAAGTCGCTTTTCCAATCTATGTCGCGGAGCCGCCGCAACCCTCTGTTCTTCTCCGGGAGAGCTAATCTGGAGGCTGCTTTGGCCTCCGGCGAGGGGAAATCATCGCCATCGTCATCGCCATCACCACTCCATCACCCCTCCATGACTTCTCCATCCATGTGTGAGTAATTCCCAGCTGTAGGCAAAGGGGATGGTAGGGATTGGATGAGTTAGATCATGTAATAGTTCAATCAGATTGTTGGGGGCATGTTGCCTATCATCTACTTGGTGTTTATCATCTCTGTTACAACTTGTTGCTCTTAATGCTTGCCACTTTGGGCCCGAGTGCCATGATTTCAGATCTGATCACCCTTTTGTTTCTTGAGTTTGTGGTGTTCTTGATCCTATCTATGAGTTGTATGCACCTATTATAGTCCGGAACTGGCGATCCCAATGGTGACAGCTTGGGACACCAAAGGGGATGGACTATAATTTGAGGATCCCGTGTATCCATGAAGTGTTAATGCTTTGTTCCGGTGCTCTTTGACAGGAGTACCTTAATCTCCCTAAGTTCCTTTTGGCCCCGTTTGTAGCGGGAGGGTAGGACAAAATATGTTGTGCAAAGTTCTTATTGCAAGCACGTATAACTACCTTGGGATACATGCCTGATGTTTGATATTTGCCTAGATGATCCTTTCTTTTCTATGAGCCTTGCCCGTGTTAGAATCTATTACATGCTCGTTCTCATCCAAGCAGCGCCCGACCATCCATCTCCCTAGCCTACAGTATTTTCTTTCCTGCTGGTTACTAGTTGTTTACTTTTGTTGTTTTACTTTTGTTGCTTCACCACCACTATCACCACTATTATCACCACCACTACTACTACCATATCACAGTTTCTACTAATACCTTTGTGCAAGCAAGTGTTTATTTCAGGTGCGGTTGAATTGACAACTCAATTGTCAAAGCATGTACGTATTCTTTGTGTCCCCAAGTGTCGAATCAATAAATTGGGTTATCTTGCCCGCGAAGACTATCTCGATCCCCTACAGTTGAGGGTTATCAAGTACTGTTTTCTGGCGCCGTTGCCGGGGACCATAGCTTTATTTACAGGTCTACTTGAAGTATCCTACCTGCTGGACGCTATCCACTATGGGAAAGAAAGGAGACCCCAAGGTTCCGATCTTACCATCCCGTACGAGACGAGCTACTGCTCTTAGCACTAGTGCTAAACTTGATTCACCTTCAGTTATGAGTCAGTTTGATTGACCTCAGTTACATGTTACTTCTGCTGAGTCTGGCAATATGTCAGATACTTTTGATGATGCTTCTACTACCTTTGAGACTATAGGTTCACTTGGTTCTTTTATTGAAGAACAGATTGCTGCTGCTGCCCGATTCTCGGGTGTTGAAATTCCTGTTACCCAAACACCTATTGGAAAAATTCATGATCTTGCTGGCCTTAAGGAGAAACTCCTTGAGGATGATTATGTTATACTTGATGAGGATTTATGCAGGGAGCTTAATGAATGTGCTGACTCCGACCCTGCTACTATAAAGAAGTTGCTAGCAAAGCACTCCCTGAAGAACAAGTTTACTCCTGATCCTACCTTTGCTACGTCTCCTATATGCATCACTGATCCTGATTATGATTTCTCTGTTGACCTTTCACTTATATCCACAGTTGAAGTTGATCCCTTTTATGGCAGAGAAAATGATGATGCTATCGAGCACCTGACAAAACTCACTGAGTTGGGTGGCTTGTTTACTACTGATGAAAGGATTCGGAACTTTTATGTGACCAAGCTTTTTCCTTTGTCCTTGAAAGGAGATGCTAGGGAATGGTATGATGCATTACCATGTGGTTCCATTCAGAGTCCTCAAGATATGGCTATATCCTTCGTTGATAAGTATTTTCCTGCTCATATGCAACATGCTGCTCTGCAAAGAATTTATAACTTTAAACAGTTGCAGGATGAGCATCTCCCTAAAGCTTGGGGGAGATTTTGCAGTTTGTTGAAGGCTAGACCGGGACATGAGATCCCTAAGAATGAATTACTTAATATATTTTATTCTGGTCTAACCTATGGGTCTAAGTCCTATCAAGATAGTTGTGCTGGTTGTGTTTTCAGGCAAAGAACAATGGACGATGCGGAAGAATTGATGGGCAAGATTGCCAAAAACCATGAAGATTGGTACGTGCCTGAACCACCTCCACCACCAAAGAAGAGGGGCATGCTTGTCCTAAGCCCCGAAGATATGCAAGAAGCAAAGAAGTCTATAAAAGAGAAAGGAATTAAAGCTAAAGACGTGAAGAATCTACCTCCAATTGAGAAGCTGTGTCAGCCTACCACTCACCCACCTATGGTAGAGGTACACTCTCTTTTAGATTTCAATGCAAGTGACATCCCTAAAGGTAAACCTCCTGACCAGTGTTTAGATGAGCTTGATAATTTTATTATGAAGCAGAATCACTTCAATGCAAGGATACAAGGTCAGTTGCATGATAATACTCTTGCTATCAAAAGTTTGCTTGATGTTCTAGGCAGAACAGTTAATGATGTTAAATGTCTTGTGAAGCATTTTAATATGGTTCAAATTCAGTTTGAACAAATTTCTAATGTGCAAAAAGATTTGCTTGCTAATAATGCCAAACAGGACAATTTACAGGCTTATGGTATAAAGACCCGGGGTGGAACACACACCCAGGACCCTCTTTATCCAGAAGGGCATCCGAAGAGGATCGAGCAAGATTCTCAAGTGCAGGAAGAAGAAATTGTTAGCTCTCCAAAGAAGAAGAAGAAGAATAAGAAACACAAGGAAGCTGGCAATTCCAATGATCCAATAGAAGAAGAAGAACCAACTGTTGATCCAAACAACATATCTACCTTCGATACTGAGACTGAAGACGGTGCTGAACCTGAAAAAGATGCTGAAAAGAATGATCCACCCGAGGTTCGTGAAGAAGAAGCACCCGATAAGCGCAAGAAGTATACATGGGAAGGAACGAGAACCATGGGTACAGAAACCCATGCCTTTCCCAAGCAAGTCCATCAAAACCAAAGAAGAAGAGCACTACAACAAGTTTTGTGAGTGGATGAAACCTCTTTTTCTTCAAATCCCTTTGACTGATGCTATTAAGTTACCTCCTTATTCTAAATATATGAAAGATATTGTTACTAATAAAAGAAAAATCCCTAATGAGGCAATATCTACTATGCTTGCTAACTACTCTTTCAGTAGCAAGATTCCTGAGAAGCTCGGTGATCCAGGTATACCCACCATTCCTTGCCCCATAAAAAATAATTATGTTAGAACTGCCTTATGTGATCTTGGTGCAGGAGTGAGTGTTATGCCCTTTTCTCTCTACAAAAGACTTTGTTTAAAGAAACTAATTCCTACATATATCTCTCTACAGATGGCCGACAAGTCCACGGTCGTCCCGATCGGTATTTGTGAGGATGTTCCTGTTGAAGTTGTCAATTGCTTAATACTTACTGATTTTGTTGTGCTTGACATGCCCGAGGATGGGAGCATGTCCATTATCCTTGGTAGACCTTTTCTTAACACCGCAGGTGCTGTTATTGATTGCAATAAAGGGAAGGTTACCTTCAACGTGAATGACAAAGAACACACGGTGTATTTTCCGAACAAAATCGACAAAAGGCATGGCCTTAACTCCATTGAGAATATCGAGACCGTGAAGATTGGATAATGGGATTGTCCACTACATGTATACCAAAAATACAAAACAATTATGGCGGGGACAATGTCCATCAAAGTGAGAGTGCAATGATCACTTCATAAGAGGCGAGACTTTCTACGCTATATACCACAAGTTTGTTGGTAAGACTTGATCAACCTTGCTAACTAGCATGTTTTATATAGGTAAAAAGTTGAGCTTGTTATGTTTTCATTTCCTTTAGCTTTTATTCTCTTTGTTGTACCCAAGTTTTTGTGTTAAAAGCTTCACTTGTCCTAACTTTTGTCTCAAGTTCACGAAAGTTTTTGCAGCTTTTTGAACTTTGAAAAATTCTCTACAGTGAAGTTGCCCAGAAAATTCCAGAAAATTCAAAATAAAAATTTCCAGGTAAAAAGCCATCGGGGAGTACCTGTGGCTGACCAGGGGGGTCCACCCCTGGCCCAGGAGGCCAGGTGGCACGGCCCAACTCCTGGCCGCGCCACCCACCCTCCTGGGGCCCACAAGCACCCCCTACTGGCATCTCTTCTTCCACTCTCTCTCTCTCACCCCGAAAACTCGTGTTCTTGCTCTAGTTTCGTGTTCTTGCTGTTCTTGAGCACGGAACTTCGATCTCCCTCTACAACAACTCATTTGAGCTGAAATTTGGAACAAATACTCTCTGGTATGTGACTCCCTCACCCCTCCAATTAGTTTTCTAGTTGGTGGCTTCATTAGTGAGTATTTAATGGTTCTTGGTGTTGTTTAGTTGAGCTTAAATGTTTGTGTAGAAATTTATTTTTCAAGTTTTGTTGCTAGTTTGAGCCTTGGTAAAGTAAGTAGAATGTTTTTCCCAAACTAGTTTTGCTTAAATCTTCGTTTTTGTTAATTGTTAAAAATTTCAGAAATGGAGAGGCTAGGAAAGTGGCTTGGGAAGAAGAAGCCCGAGCGCTCTAGCCGTGTCATGCGTTCCGCAGCTTCACCTTCAACCACAAGGGTGAGCTACAATGAAGATATCGTACCCATGGAGATGTTGGACGCGTCACCCGCGAGAGCTATGGAATTTCCATGGGAAGATTTCATGGAGGATGCCGGCATACGAGAAGAGTTCTATGCTCTGTGTGCCAATGCAGGTTTGACACGGCTTGTCACGAGCCGTGTACCACAGTACGAGACACTCACCGCTATTTTTGTTAACAGTTTCAGGTTTTATCCTGATAATGAGAATGTGGTGTTTCGACTTTATGAAAGATTGTTGACCATGCCTATGAGTACATTTTTTGAAGCTTTAGGTTTGCCAGGGTTGGTCGAGAAGTAGAAGAAGAGGAAAAATGTCCAAACTGTTGCACTCAACACCCTCCTCGACTCGTTCTGTAACACTGAAGTGAGGGCATCCAATCGCCAGAAGATCTCCAACATTATGTTCCCTCACCTCAGGTATTTCGCCTATTATATTGCTAGAGGAGTGTTGGCTCGAGACAACACGAACAGCACTTCTACGCCTGATACTGCTATCATGGCGAATGCCCTCTCAGGGAAGCACGAGTATCATGTGGGTTTGCTTATTGCGAAACTCCTTGCTACTAATAGTAACAAGGGGGACCTCTTTGGTGGCGTCTATGCCACACTTCTTTTGCAGTTTCTCCAAAGAGAACCGCGCCCAGATGATACAGTCTTTCCTTTTGTTAGCCTTGACTTGGCTTCCATGAAGAGGCATTTCTTTGTTACTAAGACCTCTGACCGCTATGTACTTGATTATATTTTGCGGTTTAAAGATGGTGTGGAACGCACTGTCCGTCTACCTGCACAACTTGTGTTTGATTTTTCTCGCAGGAACGGATTTCGTTTTTCAGTGGCCGAGTTTGATGAGATCACGGGGAGATACCAGTTTCACGACCCCACGGAGGGGGTCGAGCCAGACGAGGAGGAGCACGTGGTATATCCACCAGTTCAGGAGGATACCATCACCCCCTGGGGTGAAGGGTCTTCCTCTAGATGGGGGGCGGGACCTTCCTCTTCCACGTGGGAGGAACCCAGGACTTTGGTGTACGCACCGGAGGGCGCATACGACCCATGGACATACCAGTACTACCCTGGAGCAGGAGGCTCCTCGGTACCGCAGTAGAAGAGCCCAACTTAGGCCAAAAGCCTAAGCTTGGGGGAGTACTTTCTCTCCTCCCCTTTCCATTGTATCTACCGTTGGTTCGCTTTTATCTTTTTGCAAGTTTTTGCCCGTTCTTCTTTGTTCTTTTCGTTTGCAAACACCCAAAAAGATTTCTCCTTTCTTTTGCTTTCGTTAAACCTTAAAAAAAACCAAAAATATGTTTCCTTTGCTCTTTAGTTTGCTTTGTTTCAGAGTTCAGCTCGAGTCCGTGATGATTATAATTTTCTACGTTCGGTCGTGCAAGTGACAAGGCAGTAATGACGAAGATCAACAGAAGGGATGCAACAAGGAAAGCCGGTATGAACTCTTTTTGTTTCTACTTTTGTACATATGCCTGTACTTATGATTAGAGACCAGCTAGTAGCGACATAGTGCTATGTTTACAATGCTTTCCCAGTGGTTCATGCTTTCTTTGTGGTTAGTCTCAAATAGCTAGAGTTGCTTGAAATGATTGACATGCATTGCATTGTTCATGGTATGGCTTATTGAAGTGGTATTTCCCTCCGGGGGATTCTTGGATTGACTTGGCACATGTTCACGCATGTTAAGACTAAAAAGTATGTTATGCCTTGATGATGTTTTTACTTCAGGGTGAGTTATATCACTTTCATGCCCGATTCAATGTTGCTTTGTCGCTCTGCATGATTATGACTGTTATGCTCTCTAGTTGGTCGCTTCCCCGTCTTTTGCTAGCCTTCCTCCAGCACCAAACGGAATTCTGCTTGTGCTTCCAAACTCCTTTTCAAACCAATTGTTCCATTTGAGTCCACCATACCTACCTATATGTGGTATTTACCGGCCACTCCTAACTTAGACTTTCTTGTGCCATCTCGAAATTTATTCAAAAGCTTCCCCTTTGTAACCGTACAAGCTCATGGTGCGGTGAGGGGAAATCAGTATCTTTCATGCCAAAAATATTTTGACGGAAGTTTTAACTAGTCAATAAAAAAAATATGAGAGTTACACCTCCCCCATACTTGATGATGGATTGGAATGGACCAAATGCTGCTAATGATAGGTGGAACGATACCCTCCTTCCATACTTGAGGAAAAGTAAAGGTTCCATAGACCATCAAAGATTCATGGATAAGGGAACATGTGTAAGCAAAGGCATTAATATGGTTGGCATGGGAGATATTGAGAGACCTTTACCGTTCACCGTTGACTGGAAAGTTGCACTTCTCAAAAGAGTTTTATCTTTGTTTTCAAAACCAAGAGCTCTGGCACATGTTTAGTCTTTGCTTCCTTTCACGGGTTTTCAACCTTGCCATCAAAAGCCACGGTTCGAGAGTCTCCACCTTCCTTTCTCCAAAGCACCAACTAGGAGAGCATAATTGTCATTCTTAGTGTAACATGCATTGTCCCAAAGTATCACATTGTCTTCTGCATGCTAGTGATGTTTCTTACTTTGAGTTCTAAGTTCTAGTCTCCTTTAAAACTTCGGAGGAGTTTCTGCATTTATGTTTTGCTTCACTTATGGAGGCTAGCGAGATACCACTCTGATATGTTCATGTTGTGTGCATTGTGATCTTAGATTGATTTTCAGCAACATATTATTTACTTTTTGTTTGTTTGTGACTGATTACATGAAAGAAGGACTGCTTCGTGCATTGTCCTTGTAGCATGGTGTCAAAACTTGCTAAACTCTTTCATAGTACATGCTTATATACATCTAATGAAGCAAAAGAGTTTGTCGAAGTTTTCTTTGTCGCGTCCAGTTTGTTGAACTGAATTGCTTGAGGGCAAGCAATAGCTAAGCTTGGGGGAGTTGATACGTCCCAAACGTATCTACTTTTCCAAACACTTTTGCTATTGTTTTAGCTTCATTCTTGCATGATTTGAACGAAACTAACCCGGACTGACGCTGTTTTCAGCAGAGCTACCAGTGTTGTTTTCTTTTGTGCAGGTTTCTGGATATTTAGGTACGCTGGAAAAATCCCAAAAAAATATATAAAATATCAGCATTCCGGAAGCTTCCGAGGATCCAAAGGGGGGCCACAGGGCAGCCAGGGGGCAGCAAGGAGGGTGCCTGGCGCGGCCCAGCCCCTGGCCACGCCACCTGCCCTCCTGGCTGGGTCCCACACCCCCTGGTGACCTACCTTGGCCCCTATTTATTCTCCCGACGCAAAAACCCCAGAACCGAAGTCGCTTTTCCAATCTACGTCGCGGAGCCGCCGCAACCCTCTGTTCTTCTCCGGGAGAGCTAATCTGGAGGCTGCTTTGGCCTCCGGTGAGGGGAAATCATCGCCATCATCATCGCCATCACCACTCCATCACCCCTCCATGACTTCTCCATCCATGTGTGAGTAATTCCCTGCTGTAGGCAAAGGGGGTGGTAGGGATTGGATGAGTTAGATCATGTAATAGTTCAATCAGATTGTTGGGGGCATGTTGCCTATCATCTACTTGGTGTTTATCATCTCTGTTCCAACTTGTTGCTCTTAATGCTTGCCACTTTGGGCCCGAGTGCCATGATTTCAGATCTGATCACCCTTTTGTTTCTTGAGTTTGTGGTGTTCTTGATCCTATCTATGAGTTGTATGCACCTATTATAGTCCGGAACCGGCGATCCCAATGGTGACAGCTTGGGACACCAAAGGGGATGGACTATAATTTGAGGATTCCGTGTATCCATGAAGTGTTAATGCTTTGTTCCGGTGCTCTTTGACAGGAGTACATTAATCTCCCTAAGTTCCTTTTGGCCCCGTTTGTAGAGGGAGGGTAGGACAAAAGATGTTGTGCAAAGTTCTTATTGCAAGCACGTATAACTACCTTGGGATACATGTGCCTGATGTTTGATATTTGCCTAGATGATCCTTTCTTTTCTGTGAGCCTTGCCCGTGTTATAATCTATTACATGTTTGTTCTCATCCAAGCAGCGCCCGACCATCCATCTCCCTAGCCTACAGTATTTTCTTTCCTGCTGGTTACTAGTTGTTTACTTTTGTTGTTTTACTTTTGTTGTTTCGCCACCACTATCACCACTATTATCACCACCACTACTACTACCATATCACAGTTGCTACTAATACCTTTGTGCAAGCAAGTGTTTATTTCAGGTGCGGTTGAATTGACAACTCAATTGTCAAAGCATGTACGTATTCTTTGTGTCCCCAAGTGTCGAATCAATAAATTGGGTTATCTTGCCCGCGAAGACTATCTCGATCCCCTACAGTTGAGGGTTATCATCTGTCTCGTCTTCTCTCTTGAGGTATTTAACTTTAATTAGCTTGTATTTTTTTCAACCGTTATGCATGTTCATCTTATATTAATCAGACAAAAGTTACTTATTGTTTCTTGCAGATTCCTTTTACTTCATGGTTCCTTTAAGAGGATAAGAATGAGGCTCTTTGGGTACTTTGTGGATGATGAGACAACAATGAAGGCCATTCCATTTTGTCACTCTCTCACTTGGCTTGTAATCAGTGACATGAGAGTTAGGCATTTAATTGTGAATGACCTGCTTCCTTGTCTAATTAAACGTTTATACAATCAGCTTCCATGTGCAATTCAGCGCCTAAGGCATAAATTGGGATCAAGTACGAGGGATAGTGCTAGCAAGGACCTTGAAGCTCTTTGTGAAGAATGGTACAAATATTTTGAAGAGGTAACTGATCAATATTTTTTGTTCTTGTTTCACCATTTAGAAGTGGGAATGCAGTGAAGTACAAAAGTAATCTGGAATTGGAAGGTTATTTTGACCGCTTGGTAACTAAAAGTTGTATGCATCATATTCTATAGCCATGTCCTTATTTGAAAGGTGTGAAACATACTTACTGGCAGTCTACTACACTATTCAACATTGATATATAACTTTATGCTGTACTTTTTTCATGTGTTTGTGACAGGGTTCTGCAGAACAAGGTAAGCCCCATGCATGTGCAGAAAAGAACTTTACAGCCTGGTTGAGGAAGAAAAACAAAGACCTTCAAGTAAAGGCATGTTCTGCTACTAAGGAACTTTTCGAGGGTTCTAATTGGAATTGGGAAGTATGTTTCTTTTCTATTTCTTAATAAATTTGATCATCTCAAATGTTCATTTCTTTATTATTTTTATTTGGCACTCATTTCATTGTTTCTACATGTTCTTTTATATTGTAACCAGTTTGAAGATGAATTTAGAAGATACCTTCCTGACTATATGGACATGTTGCAACAAATGGATTCAATCAATTATTATGAGGAGTTAATTGCTTTGTTGCTCTAGAAATGTATTATTATTTGATGATTGTCATGATAGTGAGGCAGGTTTTAAAGCATCCCTAGGCGGTAAGGCGCCTTGGTAGCGCCTTGGAAATAACCCTGCCTTGGGCGCTTAGGAGGCTGTGGGCTTGCGGGTCCATAATATTACCAACCAATTGTATGGACATCTCCTGGACTTTTTTGTCCATGGTAGACTGTTGTGAATCTAAGACAGCAAAAATCATACCAATACCATAATATTTAATATCAGTTTTGTGCACCTGACTTCAATATTTCTAGAAGTTGTTAGGTAGTTGAAAGTGTTAATGTTGTATTAATAGCTGACTGTCATTCAATTAGTTAAGCCAGGGGGTGTGGGCCATCTGATTAGCCACTTTTTAGGTAGTTTGTTCATATGTTGCATTTGTAGCTATTACAAACGGGCCAGCTTCCCAAACTTCAATCAACTCTATAATTTCAAATCACCATCACCTCCATGTTGTAGTTTTTGTGTCTTCGCTGTGTGGATACAACACTGTTGTGCGTTGCAACATTGGCCGTGTGTACAACACTGTTGTGCATTGCAACATTTCCCCCCGGCACCGCCAAAAAACCACTTAAAAGTCATTGCAACATTCTCTTCTGTGATGCTGCAAAAAATCCTCCAAAAGGTTTGTTACAACATTCAATTCAAACATGCACATACAAGAAAATTTTCTTGGGTGAGCTGCGGTTGTCAGCCGCCGAAGAAGAGCATTGGTGTTTGCAGCATCAGGTGATATGGCTTTGTCGCAGAGGCTCCTGCCTTGCAGCGTCACATCCTGGCTTGCAGAAGCATTGGTGGCTTTGCAGCAGCAGGGACCCCAGGTAGACTTTGCATCGTTGGGGGTCCTGACTTGCAGTAGTAGCGCTGCCCTTCCTTGTAGCACCGCGTTTCGATTTGCAGCAGTGATGACCATGGTCCCTGCTTGTAGCAATGGCGACACACTGCCTTTGCAACATTGCATTGCGGCTTGCAGCAGTACCGACCAGTCTTTATAGCAGCCGCGACTGGCCTTGCAGCGGTGTGCTCCCGCCCCGCAGCAACATGAAAAATTCTTGCAGACTAAGGCATAGCCTAGTGGTGGGAAGGGGCTGATGTCTTCCCACCCACCCAAGTTCAAGGCTCGGTACTGACTTGCAGTAGTAGCGCTGCCCTTCCTTGTAGCACCGCGTTCCGATTTGCAGCAGTGATGACCATGGTCCCTGCTTGTAGCAATGGCGACACACTTCCTTGCAGCATTGCATTGCGGCTTGCAGCAGTACCGACCAGCCTTTATAGCAACCGCGACTGGCCTTGCAGCGGTGTGCTCCCGCCCCGCAGCAACATGAAAAATTCTTGCAGACTAAGGCATAGCCTAGTGGTGGGAAGGGGCTGATGTCTTCCCACCCACCCAAGTTCAAGGCTCGGTACTTGCAATTTGGGTTTGTTGCACCTATTAAACTGTAGGGGTTCCTCTACAGTCATTCTATCAAAAAAGAAACATGAAAAATTCTTGCAACATAACATAACATTGCAGCATGTCACTTGTGTATTTATAGCCAAACACATGTGAGCATGCAGCGTGTTGAGAAAATATTGCAGCATTACAAAGTTGCAAAATGGTAAACTTTCATTTCTTAGCACCGGCCTTGCCGAACCCCATAGGCGCCGGATCTGGTCACCCCTGGACCCATTCTCCCGTCTGTCCACGTTCCTCCCGTTCTTCTATCTTTGCTCGTGCTCAATGACACGACATGAGCTCCGTCCTCCCCATGATGCAAACGTATGTCAGTGCATCTCGTGAGTCGTGACCTTCGTTTGGGGTGGAAAAGAGAGATTGATGATGGGACAGAGAGAAGTCAATGACACTGTTTAGGCGCCCTGACAGCGCCTTACAAATATGCCGCTTTAGACGCTTAGGCATCGCTTAGGCGTCAGAGCAGGTGGTGCTCGCCTTAGGTCGCCTTATAAACAATGGTCAGAGATGATGATGATCCTAAGGCCAGCTGTGATGGTGTGTACACGGGGTACATCGTTGATGGGCGGTAAGCAGTGGCATCTGTGATGTGGCTGCAGGCACTGGCACACCGGGGCAGCAGCGGTAGCAACAAAGTGCGGAGCGACGCGTGGAGCGTGCTGCACGTGGGAGGACAAAAGAGAGACGCACGAGCAGAAGCAGGCGGGTGTGTACGCGGGAGCAAGCAGGACAGGCAGGCGCATACACGGGTGCAGCCGTGCAGACGAGCGCGTATGCAGTGGAAAGGCCTTCCATCAGTTGGTTGAAACGAAGCGTTTTCCTTATTTCATTCATATTCATCCATTTTGCTTCTCATTTCTGTCTTTTGGCATACTATCTGTACATCTATTTATACTGGCCCATTGCCCATTGGCCTACAAATACCTATTGATAACAGGGTATCGACTATCGAGCATGGTTTTGATTTTCCAGATCGATTTCTCTTTTCGGCTTCTCATCTGATTGAAGGAGATCAATCCTTTTCCCACCGCATGTTGCAGCTTCTTCGTCACCGCATTTTTCATCTTCTTTCGCTGGGCTGCCGGGACGGGGCTATGTGCTGGCTGTCTTCTGTCCATGTGCCGACCTCCGATCACGCCATCTCCAGGCGCTCCTTCGACCGCCTCGGCCCCTGCCCGTCCACCGAGACGCCAGCTTCCTCCGTTTAACCCCGCTCCGGTGTTGACTGTCCTCTGGTTGCTCTTGCCATCGCTTACGGGGCATCCACCCTGAGCAGTTGGAGCTGCAAGTACTCATTACGATCATTGCTGTTTTGTCAAACCATAACCAGCATCAGGTCTTTTGCTACTACCGTCGGCTGCTAGTAAAGTCGTGTCTGTTACATCCTCGCCTCCGCCTGCGGACCTTCCAGACGCAGGTATTGTGTTTCAACCCGCTTAGCTGGAGCACGCCTACGATGCTGGTGTCTCAGTGGGACCATCTCTCGCCGTCTCTTCTTTCCACCATGAAGCTCTTTACAGCTGTAGGCTTACTCTGATGCGACTATTAGCTTTTGACATACCAACTGTACATGTATTTTTATACCGGACAATCGACCTCATAGGCATATATACAAGCTGTTATTCATAACAGAAAGTATATCCAACTGGGCAATTTGGGTTGTCTTATTCAAACTTCCCTTTGTGGATTTGCCATGCATTCTATGAAACGCGATAGTAGAAGAAATCATGTTGTTTCTTGATAATTTTTTTGTAAAGTAGTATATTTGACATCACTTTTTATGTTGTTTTGAGATATTGAGATAGTAACACAATTTCTTTGATTATATATGCTTGCAGTTTGTTTCTGTGAAAAAAGAATGGCTATTCCAGAAATTGAAGCCAGAATTCAGATCTAAGTATGGCATGAACAGTTGTGCCCACCCTTATATGTTAACCATCTTTTCTCTGTGGCAAGTAAGCATTTCGATATAGGAATTCGGCTCGTGTATGTGCACATCTATTTTTTCTAAATTATTTCTTTGCTGACCCTGAAGAGTAAACGTTCAATGAATTGTGCCATAGTCAACAGAAATCAAGGCAAATTTGTTAGCGAATTTATCAAAGTCAAGCCTTTCATTAAGGTATTACTCTAGATACTTGTATTTTTAATGAGTTGAAGCACCATAACTTATCTATTTATTATTTTTAGGCCTCTGATTCTTCTTCTGCAATTTTTCATCGCC
The DNA here is from genome assembly GCA_950022295.1 of Bromus sterilis. Classification (NCBI taxonomy): domain Eukaryota; kingdom Viridiplantae; phylum Streptophyta; class Magnoliopsida; order Poales; family Poaceae; genus Bromus; species Bromus sterilis. The sequence goes on along the minus strand of OX465600.1, from coordinate 75,025,259 downwards.
TCAAAGAAAACCCAAATATACTAGCTGAACTTCCTGACTTTGCTGTATTGCCATCAGTCGATGTGAGTGTTGTTTGTGCTTATAAAATTAGTGAGAACTTATAAATATTTTACATGAAGATTAGTCAAACCATCTTCGCTATCTTTCAGTTTTTACGTGGTACTCCCTCCATTCCACAATGTAGTGCGCCCGCGGTTATCGAGATTCAAGTTTGACCATAAATTAGGCCAACGAGACCAACTATGGCGGGAATAAAAATTATATCATCGAAAACTTCTTTCGAATACAAATTCAATGATATAATTTTTGCTCCCGCCGCAATTGGTCTTGTTGGTCTAATTTATGGTCAAACTTGAATCTCGATAACCATAGGCGCACTACATTGTGGAATGGAGGGAGTATATTATTTCTCTGGGAACCTGTTTTTCATCCGCTGATTCGTGAGGTGACAATTGGAGCTTTCAAAGCTTCACCCCTTTCAATTTATTTTTTGAACTGCTTATCATTGTGCAAATTGAAAATGTTTTTTTTTAATTTAGAGCCACATGGACCTACTTTTGTGGATAGTCGATCAATATACCCACGCGAATGAAAATGAATACTGTCAGGTATGTCCTTGCATTAATGCTCTGACCTCTTAAATTTTGATGTGATTAGGAGTTTTTTTCCCTTTCAGCAAGTAGCACCAGATACAAGTCATTTCGAGCCACATTTACAGCCTTATGCAGAAGCGTGTTTCGAGACTAAGCTTAAGGAGAAAAAGGTATGTGACTTATGCATATCTGAGGCTATTCCTTTTGTTCTGAAATTAATTTTAATGTCATTAACCCCTTGGTTACCTTTTTCTACCTCTGCATGGACTCCTGTGTACAATTCTATTCATGTATTTATCACATGCAGGGTAATATAAGAACCCTTAGGCTTATAGCTACACCTCAAGGGTGGGGATAAAGAGAGATTGGAATGTTAGAATTATAGATTTTTCGGGTCTCTTACTTGCTTAAACTGAGGGTAAGACAGCCTTATAAGGCAAGACAACACAAGTAGTCCTGTCCCCTAACTTGGCTATATTTGTAACTACCAAATATTATTAGTAACAATCTATCTGGGAATGGCCTAAACTCCTCAAGAGATAACTATCGTCTGAAATGGCCTAAAATCCTCAAAAGATAACTATCAATAAATGAGCTGACGTGCTGACTGGTGCGCCCATGAGGAGCTGTGATTTCCATTTCCTTGGTGGAATGTCCCTTCACAAAATTTCTAGCAGATAACTGTATTGCATGTGTACACCCTATGAAGTCCATCTAGAATCTGGTTAAAAAATGGTTTCTTGTGCCGGTATGACTTTTTAAGTTTCATATTCATCAATTTTAACTAAGTTCTTCTGTCATAAGAATCATACTCCCTCCGTTCCAAATTAGATGACTTCCATTTGTCTACATACACATGTAGACAAATGGAAGTCATCTAATTTGGAACGGAGGGAGTACTTTATAAGGATTAGTTTGCTCTTTTCCCTAGATCAATATTCTCAAACTGATTCAAACCCCGCACCTTGGTCGGTGTTGGTTGCTTCATGCAAACCATAAAGCCATAAAAAATAGAAATTTGACTGAGTTGATCTTAATTTTTAATGGAACTTGTTTCTTTTCCAGTATCATATCGCAATTGAGCAAATACACTTGCATAAGAAGTTCGATGGCCATTTGGCTTCTGGTGTGCTAGATGGTCGTATGGATGTGTTTAGATCTTCGAAGGTAATCATCCGCGCCATGAGTGTAGCACAATATGCAGTTCTACACATGTTTTTAATTGTACTTATGATCCACAGGATGAGTTTGTAAAGGATCTTGTTCAGAACGAGATGGCGAGAATGCAGCTTTCAGATTTGAACCATGAACTCATAAAGTTGTCTTTGGAGGTGCTAATTGTTCATTTTACAGTTTATAGCTTTTTGTACCTTTTTAATATCGAAATAACAAGTTGTTCCCCTTTATAGCGGAGAGATGAGCTTGTGAAAATCCAGCGTCAAGTTATCAAATATTCTGAATGTCTATGAAGTCTCTTAAAGAAGGAGTCGGTATGCAAAACGACATTTCATGCAATTTATGATTGTGACATGTTAAAACAACTTTATTTATTGTCTTCCCTGCATTTTTCTTGAATCCCTTGGAAGTTAAATTATGAATGTTCATTTAAACACCAATTGAAAATCTTGTTATTGTACTTCAAATTGCGATCTTCTTTGCCATATATGGTTATGTAACTACAAATGATGGAAGACCATGTAACTTGAATAATGCGTTCAAAGTCTGCACCTTCCAATTTTTTTTATAAAGCCCCACATGTCTGGAATGAGAGGATAGGTGTTTGCAAATCGCGTAGGATGAGTGGCGGGAGATGGAAAATTTGCATTACTGATTTTTTTTGTATTTCTTCTAATCATTATTTTATTTGTTCCCTGTGTGTTTATCCAGTTTTGGATGGGTACAAGCTATTATGAGCACATCTACTACGATATTGTTAGACGACCTCTGGAACAGGTTAGCCTCCTAGCCGTCATGAATTGTACTACAGCTTGTATTGCTAGATGCTCCATTTTTTATATGATGGTGGCCTCTAAGTGTTAAAAAAGAAAGCAAGACAAGATAATTTGATCCAAGGATTACAACTCTTGCTTTGTGAGTCATTTCTATGATAACCCCGAACATGTTAGTGCTGTTAATTTGTTCATTTTGCAATATGTATGTCTAAATACTATTTTTTGCATTAGACTTGCAAATCATACATAGTTATTCTGTTAGGAAAAAATGTGCAGTACATCTGAGGTCTTTATTTCATGGGTTTTGTTGATGCAGTGCTGTTATTGATGTTCATAGCTTCAGTAGCATGCCACTTGATCTTTTTTTCTTCTTTATTAATTCACACGGTCACTTTTGCAGGTCTTTACAACAGATACGATGAGCAGATGAGAAAAAAAAAGTGACATGCCTGGGCCATTTGTTGGCCAGCTGAATTGTCCATGGTGGTGTTGCCTAAGTGGTAGGCTTAAGATAGCAGGAAACGCTGGAAATCACACGACTGAAAACATCACGCATCCGCCGCCACCCCGTGCGCCGCATCTCTTTTCCATCCTTATCCCTCCAACGAAGCGCTAAATCACACATTCCTTCCAGTATCCCACACCATGCGCGTTGAGGGCTTCCTCCTTGTAATGCCTGATAATTTCGAACAGCCCTTGGCCGCCAGTGATCACCGGGATGTGAGCGAGGGATACAAGTTCAGTTTCTGTGAGAAGAAGAGGAACCAGGAAGACAGAGCCACAAGTTCAGTTTCTTTCTATTCCTTTTTTCCAGTCCCTTGACATCCTGCTTACAAACAAGTTAAGACAACTCTGCCTACACGCACATACCGATTCAGAAACAAGTTACAGCAGAACACCACACACACAGGCTCATTCAGATCGTATGTTTCCTTCAGGTGGGGATCCTCTCCCTCCCGTGATTGTTCCAAAAAGAATTTCGTATGTTTCCCTTTGATGTTGGCTAGACTGGTATCTCCCTATACTTCGGCATCTTGCGCAACCAATCGTCTCGCCCGAAAAACTATAGGATCTCCCTCAAAATGCGGCAGCTACCAAAATCTGGCAGCTCGCGCCAAAGGCCCAGATGTGATTTAGACCGAGTGCAACATGTTGCAAACCTCGTCAACTGATTTGGGTCGAATGAAGTATGAGTCGTGTTGCAAACTTTGTCAATCGATTTGGATCGTGTGCAATATGACCCATGTTGCAAATCTTCAAACGCAACATGACCATGTTGCAAACCTCATCGACTGATTTGAACTGAGCGCAACATGATCAATATTGCAAACCTCATCATCTGTACTGAAGGACAATCCTGTGATGGATCCAATGGCTCACGACCTAGACGATCTTTTAAACAATCAACAGGTAGATGCGTAGCGTTGGCTTTGAATCTAGATCATATATGCAAGTTTTAGGACAAGTGGACGGTACGAAATAAATTGAATACAGGGGAGAAGCCAAAATTCAATTTATGAGATATGTTTTTCTGTCAGCAAGCATCTGCAAGATTGTGTAATTCTGCTGCGTGAAGCGAGGAGTATGTGCATGCGGCGTTTGGTCCACATGGGTTTAGTTTCAGTCGTCGATCGTGTAATTCTGTTGCCCGTGCAATTCCGCTGAGCACTCTGGTTAATTAATGGAATTTATGTTTCCAGTTCACACAGAAAAACCACCACATCCCTTAATTTTTTGATACGCGGCACGCGTGCTAACTAGTTCACAGATACAAATGTAACTCATGCGTCACACAAGATACCGGAGCTTATACTACTGCGCGCAAGCGGGAGCCTTGAAGCCGGTGAACCTGACGAAGGCGATGGAGTGGGGCTGGACGTGCACCGGCGCGCACCCGTCGATGGCGATCGCCGGCCGCAGCTCGGGGATCTGGCCGCACGGGCCGAGCGCGAGCGGCTCGCCGTTGAGCAGCACCACCTCGCTCTGGATGTCGCCACCCTCGGGGCTCAGGTGGTACTCCTCCCTCCGCCCGCCGCACACCGCCTCCGCCTGCGCCTGCAGCAGCCTGCGCGGCGGCGGGTGCAGGTCCATGTCGCCGGCCACCGTCACGTCGAACGCCGTCGAGTTGGACAGGTTGATGAGCAGCACCGTCACGCCGGGCTGCTTCCTGGAGCAGTGCGCGTAGGAGCGGAGGTAGGGCGAGGCGGTTTCCCCGGCGGCGGCGGTCTGGAGGACCCCCGGGCCCATGAGCCGGTGCCAGAGCAGCGCGCTGTAGTAGTCCGGGTTGGGGGCGAGCGTGGTGGTGTTGAGCAGGCAGTAGTTGCCGCCGACGAGCGCCTGCCGGCAGTATACCTTGGTGCCGAACACGGCGGACATGCCGAGCTGGTCCAGGTACCAGAAGCTGTTGGCGAACCTGTCGGACACGTCCTTGCCGCCGCTGTTGTAGGCGCCGCCGGACTCGCCCACCCACGCCGCGCTCCACGGCCCGGCCTCCCGCACCGTCGCCTCCATGTCGCTGAAGGTCTGCGCCACCTTGTCCAGGTAGAAGGGGTCCTGCACCTTGTTGATCAGCTCCTTGTCCTTGCCGGAGCCGAGGTTGTAGATGTGGTGGGTGACGCCGTCGACGGCGCCGGGGCCGGAGACGCGCAGCATCTCGGAGAACCAGGGCCCGTCGTAGAATCCCCCCGGCGCGAGCACCTTGGGGCGGGGGCCGGCGGTGCCGTTGTAGAGCTTGTCCACCATCCTCCTGAGGCGGAGCACGTCCTTGCCGTACTGCGCCGCCTTCACCTTGGCCTCCACGCCGCCGGCACACAGCTCGTTGCCCAGCTCCCACGACTCCACGCGGTAGCCCTTGCCCACGGTGTAGCGCATCAGGTCGCGCGCGTTGCGGCCGTCCCAGCCGCCGACGTGCAGCGTGCTGCCGTTCTCGGCGGACTTGCGCCGGCCCCGCAGCGCGTTCAGCCCGAACGTCACCGTCGTGCTGACCATGCATAAATTGCCGTGTCAACTTCGATTCAACGATTCTTGCAGCCATGGATGAATGAATGAGTGAAGGTAGCTTACTTGGTTCGGCGGAAGAAGATGTTGAGCTCGTCCCAGCGGTTCATGGGGAGGCAGCCGTCGGTGAAGCCGAAGAGGCGGTCGTCGTTTCGGCGGAAGCTGGGGCAGTCGGCGTAGCGCTTGCCGACCTTGTACGTGATCTGGTCCTGCAGCGATCCTCCCAGCCTGATCCGCAACGAGTTGAAGGCTGCCATGGATGCATGCATGCAGGTCATCATCAGTCGGATAGATCATGCATCAAACATCATAATATAACATGTGCATGCATGCACTGAATAGGGTCGTAGAGATCTCAAAAATAATCAAGGTTTTTTTTATGTCACCTTTGACTGCATTGTACAGAATAGGGTCGTAGAGATCCTGCATGCATGCAATATTGCAATTACGATGCAAAATCAGTAGGATTAATCAAAGAGGTGTATGCAGCACATATGAAGATGTTGGGCCAAGGTAATTACCAGGTTGAGGATGGAGGAGTTGTGCCAGGGGCACATGCCGTAGTTGCACTTGTCCCTGGGCCACCAGTCGAGCGTGGCGCAGATGAAGTTGTCGTCGGTGCGGGAGATGGCCGTCACCGCCCTCACCGACACGGTCGCCGACTCCTTCTCGCCGCCGCCGGCCGCCGCGGCGTACGGACCGGATAAGAGGAGGATCCAGAGGAAAAGGAGGACCCCAGCAGCTGGAGCGGCCATTGGCGGAGAGAAGGAGGTGCCTTGGATGACAGTTCGATCTGCGTGGAGCTATATATATACTGCGAGAGTTCGAAGTGGAGTCAACCGAGGAAGCAATGGGATAGGGATATTTGCGTTGTAAAAGGGGGAAATGGGTAGGATATGTACCAAGTCGTAGCACACGAACAGGAGGGGTTGGTTTCTGACTTTCTGGACGGAGTCTACACTAGGCGAGCTCTTTGGGATGGTCAGAAGAAGGGCCTGCTCTCGGTAACACTCTATCTCTCTCTCTCTCTCAGACCTTCAAGACTCCTCTGCCCAGATTCTCGTTTAGAAAAAAAGGAGCCAGTTTTTTTCTTATAGAACTAAAAAATGAGTCAGGTCGTTCGAGTCTTTGCGCTCGCCTGGACTGCCAGCCCATTAGGCTAGAATGTGGGGTCCAGCCTAGAGGGAAGAACGATGACCTTTTCGAACTGTATTCAGCGAAATCACTTAATTAATTAAGGAGTATTCCTTGCAACTAACCTTTTCGTTATTTATCATAATCTAGTGTTTTTTAATTAATTTTTAAAAAATATTTTATCTTTTAAACCGTGCGTCTAAATCGCGAACCGTTTTTACTGTTTCGTTACTCGCGTCGAGATCTTTGAGAATAAATCTTATGTTAATAGGGTTCGACAATTTTTTTAAACAAGACTAAAAAAGTGTTTTTCCATTTTCTCAAAAAGATAAAAAGAAAAGATGTTTTCCCCTTTTCAAGAGGCACGGTGTACCTCTCACGAAAGTATAGAAAAAATAAAGAAAACATGTTTTTCCCTTTCTTTTAGAGGTATGGCATGCCTCTCACGAAGGTAAATTTGTTCCTCCACGAGGAGGCACGATCATAAAAAAACATGTTTTTTCTGCGTAATTATTTTCCATTTTTTTGTTTAAAATGTAAGAAAAAACATGCGAACACCGAAAAGCCAAAAAAACCATATAAACCCCGAAAAAGCATACACAATAAATAAATAAATAAATCCCGATGAAGCGCTCAGCATGTGACATATGACACACTCTCAACACAGCAAAAATGATATTTTCGGGGCACCCGTAAGAAGTTCTCCTTAATTAGTTCCTCTCCCTACTTAGCTGAGTGTAACATCCCGATGTTCGGAATGTTTAAGAAAACGTTTTCCAAAAAGTAGGGCCAGAAAATTTTGTTTATTTTATTTGGTTATTAAAAGCTTAAATTGAGTTTTCATAATTTTGGAGAATTTAATTTGAATTAATGCCAACCTAAATTAAATTTTTAGTTTTATTGTTCTCTTTTCATCTAATATTCTTTTCTTGTCTTTGGCATATTAAATTATGCACATTTGTATTTTGGAACTTTATTTAAAAAAATTGTTTGTTCATCTTTTCTTTTTTTTTAGATTTTCCTTTTAGAAAAATCTAATTCATTTTCTCTCATAAACTCTAGGCAAAATTTCCTTGCTCAACATTTTCCATTCTTGTTAGTTCAACCGCATATTTGTTATTTATTTTACCTCCAAACTGAATTGGGCTAGCCCAATTTGGCACCTCTCTTCTTCTCTATTTTTGCTAAATCTATTTTTTTCTCTTCTCTCTTCTCACTTGGGCCGGCCCATCCCAGCCAGAGAGCCAGCGAAGCTTTGTCTTCCTCCTCCCACCCTCACACGAACACACCTTGAACATATGCGTTCATGGCTGCCTTCATCTCTTCCTCATCTTTAGTGGTCATTACAATCATCAATTCAACTTTCCACCAACACGAAAGTTACTCCCTATTAACCAACGAATCCATTCAGGCCATTTTTCTCACGCATAATTGCCTTAATCTCGTAGTAGAAACTGGTGCACCAAATTCCATAAGTTGGCATTGACCTTTCGATCTCCCTCCACAGTCTATAAAAGGAGGATCCGAGATGAGCCTCGCGTGTCTCTCCTTCCTCTCTTCCACTTTGCTTCTCAGATTTTCTCTACATACGCGTTGTGCTGTTCGTACCATTGCCATACATCTGCGCGTACAATTTTATTTTTCGTAGAGTTCATCGGCTCGATTCTTCAAGCTCGATGAGTTCTGGCACAATTCCTCCTATCCACTAAATTCTCTCATCTCAACCTATTTCCTTGACATCTTTTCCCGGTTGTTCATTAACGTTGGCCGTGCGCACAGGAGCAGCCACACCATCGCCCCCGACCTTAGGTGTGTACTGCTCCGAGGACATGCTCGTGAACTTAGACCGCGTAATCTTCTTGTCCTCGCACGCAGGAGCCCGCCAACCCCTTCTTCCACATCGTTGATCGACCACACGTGAAGAATTTTGCATGTACGCGTACACTGTTCATCGAGTTCATCGCGTCGTTCCGTCAAATTCAGCGAGCTTTTATCAGTTTCCTTTTTCTCATGCACTCACCTATATTCAATATTCCTCCTAGACATCATTGTTTGGTCAATTCCTTTAGTTGGCCGCGCGCATTCAAATCGGTGATCATCGGATGGCATCGTCATGTTTCCGTAGTGTATATTTCTCGGATGATCTTGAACTCAATAGATGAAATATTTCTTATGGTCATAGGAACCGTTTGGTGCCCCTAGATTGTTAGTTTGGTGTGTCAAGATGTATAAATTTTCTTATATAGTCGTTTGATCGAGATCAATGGTTATTTTTTTTATGTTCGTTGAACTTTAGTTAAATGTGTTATTTATCATATGTTTATGACATGCATAGGAGTCATTGCTAATTGTTTCATAATGCTAAGAATGATATATACTCTATTGAATTTATTTTACTTTTATTTGAATTGTAAAATAGTTGTGTGTATTGTTTCAGATCGATAATTTGTGCTATCATGTATACTCGTGTTTTATGGTTGTGTGTGTATGTTTGTGAATTGTTTTCATGTTTAGTATTTGTATATTTAATCTAGAGTTTGATTGTGTTATTAAATTTATTTTGTGTGTTGTCTCATGTTGATAATGTTAGATACATCATATAGTCATTTCATGTGTATGCGTCCACAATTTGGTGATGTTCGCCATGCGTATAGTTTTATAGAATTATTCATAGCTTTGCTTGATTATTTCATGTCTTGATTATTTTATTTTATTTTATTGCTTTGCATGACGATATCTTAGATTGGTTTACGTATTCATTTTTTTACATGTCACATGTTTCATTTATAGAGTTTAGATCATGCCATGTCTATGATAGATGTTTATATTTTTTTTGTTATGTGTTGTTGCATAGTTTCTTTATGCTTATGCTAGTAGTCAAATCAAATGCTTTCTTTTTTTGAGAATATTTACTTGGTGGTTCGTTGCATCAAATATTATTGCCCAGTTGTTCCTCTTAGATGTAGTTATCCAAGTCTACATGGTTGGATGCATTATGTCATGGTTACTATTTTCATTGTTATCTAGAATTATTCTAGTGTTATAGAACATAGCTTATTACATCTTGCTAACTATAATGTGTTTTTATTGATCTTGGTTTATTACCATGCCATGTTGCCACTTGCTCATAGTCAAATTCATATTTTGATTGTATCTTCTTTGTGTTGAAAATTTCTAGCTAGTAGTTAATCTTATTATGTAAGTAATATTTATTTTTCTAGATTAATATCATTCCATTGTGATGTATTCTTGTATAAGTAGTATACATAGTATGAATGTACCAATTTGTATTGTATGATGCCTAGTTAAGTATCCTATGTCTTTGCATGTGTCGGATGTATCGGATAGAAATGCATGCCATCTTCTTATTCATTTTTGTATATGTTGATTTTTCTTGATGTCATGATCTAGTTGTTTACTTTCCTACATGCTTATTATGTCACATTCATATGTTTATTTCTGGCATGCTAGTGTTGTGTGTTAATGCAATGCTTTCTTGTTCTTACATGTCATGACTAGTATTTTAAAGTTGTGGGATATTGTTATGCTTGATGTTTGTTATAGTTGACATGAACTAAGTTATGCTCTAGTTATTTGTTGCATATAGTATTTGTATCCTAGTGTGATATCTCGTGTGACGATCATCCATGATTAGCACTATTTCTAGTGTACATGTTGTTGCATTGTTGGTGTCTAGCCATCACTCATGCAAGTAATCTTTCATGTCTTATCATGTTTCATGTGTTGTACTAGAGTACTTAGTTCTTTGTACTTCTTATAGATGGTTACCTATGTCCCATGTTAGTATTGTTGGGATACGGGGCAGAAAACACAATTTTTTCATACCTACGGTACCCGAACCCAAGATCTATGCTATGGCGATGTAAAGTAACGGAGGGAATCGGTGTTCATACCTTTGAAGACCGAAAGCGGGAAACGTTCTTACGAACGTGGTTGGCGTAGACTCAGAACTACGACCTCCCTGTCGTGTAGAAGACCACCACCGGCGAGGATGACTCCCGGCAAACCTCCAGCGACGAAGCAGCACCACAGGTGTAATGCCTCGAAGGGATTATACACGTACGGCACAATCGATGTTCCTCCCGGGCTCCGAACCAGGCGAGCAGCGGAAAGAAGACGGATACGGATCCCGACTCCGGCAGAGCGACGACCTGCCTTATGGTGGAGAACTCCAATCCTGGTGCAGACTCCAAACAAGGGGAGTCCACTTCCGGAAATGGAGAAGGAAGAAGAAGGAGATCAATTGTTGTATGGAAAAAGGGGGGTCTACCCCTCTATATAAAGGCCAAGGGGGGGTGTGATCCCTCTTCCCTCCCCCATGTGGGACTAAACCCCCAAGGGGGGAGGGGTGCGCCGGCCAAGGGGGGGTTAGGCCCCACCCCTTGGCGCCAAGCCCAAGGGGGGGAACCCCCTCCTCCCCTAATGGGCCTCTAAGGCCCATATAGCCTTTTTCCATTATTTTAATTATTTAATAAGTTTTAAATATTTAATTCAGATAATTAAATAATAAAAACATTATTAAAACAATTAAACTTTATTTTGAACTATTCAAAATGTCCGGAAACCATTCCGTCCTCCTCCGGAACTATTCCGGTGATTTCTCCTATTTCACCGATTGATCCCGTAACTGTCCTATGCATCGATTGCCCTTAAGTGTAACACCCTAACGGTCTGGGAAACAGCAGACATGGTCGAGACTCCTCTCATGGACCAATGACTAGTCAGTTGGACCTGGTTACAATCCTTGACAGCCCCTGCGCTTCCATCGAATGAGCTTCGATCGCTTTTGGAAACCGTTAACGATACGACGTAATCCCTTTGTTCTGCGGTACCTTGTTTGTCCGAGGTTTGATCGTCGGTATCCCACATACCGTGTTCACATCTCGTTCACGACAAACAACTTCTCTCGTCCATGATCATTGCATCTCTTTGTGACCTAGTCACGTCCTTGCAAGGGTTGATGCAATATCACTGAGTGGGCCCAGAGTACCTGTCCTGTCACAAGGACTGACAAATCCCGCTTTGATCTATTAACATACTCATCAACCATCTATTTCGGAATACCCAAAGTGTTCCGTTATAGCCAGCATATTTCAGTCAGGCGGTGGGATACAAATCAAAGTCTCCTCATAGATCGTGATTACGTATGATCATTACGGTCTAAGGACTAAGACATACGTTACAAAGTCATAGCAACGCTGAACTATGTGACTCGATCACATTGCATTACTTTAGGTGGGTGTCTGTCCATCACATCATTCCCCTAATGATATGATCTCATTGTCAATGGACTTAAGTGTCGCCATGATCAGGAAAGCTTGATCAATCAATTGCCCAATGAGATAGTTTACCCGAGTTAAACTACGGACCATGTTTTATACTACACCTGTATTAGTATTTCCAAGTAATACAGTTATAGCACAGTATAAAACGTATTATGAACAAAACGGATATGTGAAAAATATCTTTATTAATTTGTCTCTAGGGCACATATCCAACAGTCTCCCACTTGCACTAGAGTACAAATTACACTAGTTTACATCACGTATGTATCTAACACCAATGGTCTCTCGGTGTTCTTCAAACTTGCCCTGTGGAAGAGGTTTAGTCATCGGGTCTGCTGCGTTCAGATCCGTATGTATCTTGTGAATCCTAGTGTGTCCATCCCTGACGTAGTCTCGCGTCACATGGAACTTTCGAAGGATGTGCTTGGCTGTAGAGTGAGTTCTTGGCTCCTTCGCGTTAGCAATGGCACCCGTGTTGTCGCAGAAGATTCCCACGGGTTCAGTGCAACTGGGAAAGACACCAAGCTCGATCACGAACTTCTTCAGCCACAGCGCCTCGTTTGACGCTTCGCAAGCGGCAATATACTCCGACTCCATTGAAGATTGAGCGACGACTGACTGTTTGCCGCTCCTCCAGCTAATCGCGCCACCGTTCAACATGAAGACATATCCCGTCTGGGATTTCGAGTCATCTAGGTCTGAGCCGAGGCTTGCGTCAACGTAACCCTTTACGGTGAGCTCCTCATCAACTCCTCCATAAACAAGAAAGAGATCCTTGGTTCTTCTCAAGTACTTAAGGATGTTCTTCACTGCTGTCCAATGGGCCATTCCCGGATTACTCTGGTAGCGATTAGTCATACTAATGGCCAGCGCTAAATCCGGTCTGGTACATAACATAGCATACATGAGAGAACCTATGGCTGAGGCATAGGGCTTTGAGGACATCTCCTCTTTCTCTTTAGCTGTGGTCGGGCATTGAGTCACGCTTAATTTGACACCTTTTATGACTGGCAAGAGACCTCTCTTGGAGTCATCCATTTTGAACCTTTTCAAAATCTTGTCAATATAAGTATTCTGACTCAAGGCCAACCTCTGATTAGGTCTATCTCTATAGATCTTAATCCCCAGTATGTACGCAGCTTCACCTAGGTCCTTCATGGAAAATTGTCCATTCAGATATTCCTTCACTTCCTCTAAGAATTTCTTATCGTTCCCTATTAGCAATATGTCATCTACATATAACACAAGGAATGCTACAGAGCTCCCACTCAGTTTCTTATAGACGCAGAACTCTTCGACGTTTTGGACAAATCCAAAAGCTTTAATGACCTCATCAAATTGAAGATTCCAGCTCCGAGATGCTTGCTTCAACCCATAGATGGACCGTTCAAGCTTGCAAACCTTACCAGCATTCCTTGGATCGACAAACCCCTCTGGTTGCATCATATACAACTCTTCCTCAATGTTGCCATTTAGGAATGCAGTTTTCACATCCATCTGCCATATCTCGTAATCATGATATGCAGCTATTGCTAGTAGGATCCGAATAGACTTTATCATCGCTACAGGAGAGAATGTCTCCTCGTAGTCAACTCCTTGAATTTGTCGGAAACCCTTCGCGACAAGTCGAGCTTTGTAGACAGATACGTTTCCGTCTGCGTCAGTCTTTTTCTTGAAAATCCATTTATTCTCGACGGCCTTTCGGTCCTCGGGAATATCCACCAAAGTCCATACTTTGTTGGTGTACATGGAGTCTATTTCGGATTTCATGGCTTCAAGCCATTTCTCGGACTCGGGTCCCTCCATTGCTTCTTTGTAACTCGTAGGTTCATCCGACTCAACAGCCGAGATTGCATTCACAAGCTGTCCGTAAAACTCAGTAGGTTGACGGACTCTTGATGACCTACGGGGCATAAAAGGTTCCTCTTCATTCTCATCATGATCATCGTGAATGTCATGATCGTTATGAATGTCGTTCTGGCCATTCTCTTCAACTCCCACTGTGGAAGATGGTTCCAGAACAAATTCCGTAGCCATTTCATCCAATTGGAGTGATTGGTCAGTTACTTCATCGAGGTCTATTTTCCTCCCACTCAACTCTTTCGCGAGAAACTCCTTCTCAAGAAAGTGTCCCTTCTTGGCAACAAACGTTTTGCTGTCAGACTTGTTGTAGAAGGTGTACCCACAAGTTTCCTTGGGATAGCCCACAAAGATGCACTTATCCGCCTTGGATTCAAGTTTGTCAGGCTGTAGTTTCCTAACATAAGCCTCACAACCCCAAATCTTCAGGTGAGACAACTCAGGTTTAGTGCCATGCCATTCTTCAAATGGTGTTGTCTTTACGGATTTGGATGGTGCCCTATTAAGAATATGAATGGCGGTTTCTAATGCATACCCCCAGAATGACACAGGCAAATCAGTATGAGACATCATCGATCGTACACTATCCAATAGGGTTCGATTACGTCGCTCAGCTACACCGTTTCTCTGAGGTGTGCCTGCCGGCGTAAGCTGTGGTACTATGCCACAAGACTTCAGATGATTGCCAAACTCGTGACTCAAATACTCGCCACCTCGATCCGATCGAAGGTGCTTGATTTTCCTTCCGAGTTGATTTTCGACCTCATTCTGAAATTCTTTGAACTTTTCAAAGGTTTCAGACTTGTGCTTCATCAAGTAAATATACCCATATCTACTCAAGTCATCAGTAAAGGTCACGAAGTAACGAAGATCATTGCGAGTGGGGACGTTCATGGGTCCACATACATCCGTGTGTATGATCCCCAATAAGACATCCGCACGCTCCATCACACCATTGAATGGAGTCCTTGTCATTTTGCCCATGAGGCATTGTTCACATGTATCAAGGGATCCAAAATCCAATGAGTCAAGAAGTCCATCCTTATGGAGCTTCTCCATGCGTTTTACACCAATATGACCAAGTCGGCAATGCCACATCATCATGTGATCTTCATTATTCTTCAATCTTTTGGCCTCAATATTGTTAACGTGACTCACGTCACCATCGAGATTAAGTATGAATAAACCATGCGACTCCGGTGCGTGAACATAAAACATATCATCCTTATAAATCGAACAACCAATTGTATCGGATTTAAAAGAATAGTGGTCTCGCTTCAAGCAAGAACCACTCACGATGTTCACACTCAACGCGGGTACATAGTAACATTTATTCAGAACTAAAACCAATCCCGAAGGGAGACTAAGATGCTTCGTGCCGACCGCCAAGACTTCAATCTGGCAGCCATTCCCCACGCGCATCGTCACTTCATCTTTGACCAAGCGTCTCCTATTCCTTAGTCCCTGAATGGAATTAGAAATATGAGCGACAGATCCTGTATCAAATATCCAGGATGTGTTCCCAGCGCTTGTCAAGAGAAGATCAACAATATGTATATCAAATATACCTTCGTCTCTCTTGGCGACCTTGCCAGCCTTCTTGTCCTTTAGGTACTTGGGACAGTTGCGCTTCCAGTGACCTTCACCTTTGCAGTAGAAGCACTCCACTCCGAGTTTAGGCTTGGGTGCCTTGGGAGGAGCGGCAACTGACTTGCCATCCCTCCTGGGGCCACCTCTCCTGGCCTTCTCCCGTCTGCTTGACTTCTTGAAGTCAGTGGTCTTGTTGACCATGAAGACGGCGTGCTCCTTCTTGATTTCAACCTCAGCGCTCTTTAGCATGGCGAACAACTCAGAAGGGGTTTTGGTCATCCCCTGCATGTTGTAGTTCAGCACAAAGCCTTTGTAGCTAGGGGGAAGCGACTGCAACACCCTATCAACCGCAAGTTCATCTGGAATCTGACATTCCAGAGCATTCAAGCGCTGAACGTAGCCAGACATTTTGACCACGTGCTCACTCACGCTGCCGTGCTCATCCATCTTTGCTGAGAAGAAGGCTTCAGAAGCCTCGTACCGTTCAGCCCTGGCTTGAGGTGCGAAGACCGCCTTGAGGTCGGTGATAATCTCATATGCACCCATCCTCTCAAAGCGTTTCTGCAGCTCAGCCTCCATGGAGTAGAGCATGCCACTCTGGACAAGGTTGTAATCATCAGTCCTTGAGAGATAGACATTCTTCTCGTCCTGACTGGCATCATCTGCTGGTGCGTCACCTAACGCGTCCTCTAGTACGTATGCCATTTTGAGGGGAACGAGGAGAATCCTCAGGGTGCGGAACCAGTTGGTGAAGTTTGTCCCATCTGTTTTTAGCTTATCTTTCTCTAGGAATGATCCTAAGTTGAACGAGGGGCGAGGTGCTGCCATCTACAAGGTTGGATTCACAACGATACATATTTAGACTTTTGTTCATAATGTGGAGTTTCAATTTAATCTTAAAATTCTAGAAAGCTCCCACTTAGATAAACACCTCTCAATTTAACTAAGTGATTACACAATCCCAGCCCCCATACCTCCCCCGATATGTACGGCCCAGTATGCGAACCAGGTAGGCCTCTAAGCCAATCACATCAGCCATGTGACTCGTGCTCGACCTTTCGGTCTTCTGTGTTCCAGGCCCGCATCTACATACGTCAAGCCTGCCAATCGAACCTTGATGTTAGCTGTTCAGCAAGGCCATATCTGCATATGCCAGGCTCGCCGAACCCAACCTCATGCGAACTCCTTTGAATATGTAGGACAACTCCGGTATGTACGGAGCATCAAGCCATATGGGAGAACCTTCCAGGTGGTGCCCATCAAAAGGGAGAACACAATGTTGGTATTGTGAGAGATGGTCCTGTTTCGTGCTACCGTCGATATATCTAGCATATTAGCATAAAATTAAAACTTTAAATCATACAACCTATGATCCCCCTTCATGCAAAGCAAAGTTAAAACGCCTTTCTACTTTAGCTTGTGCAAGTTTTACGTGGCTGCTAGGGGTTTCGAGAGAGAGAACCGATTTCTATCCTGCGAAAAACATGCCACAACACCGTCTCTTATTCGTCTCTATTACACCCCTGTCGGGGCCCTCCGTTGCAAACATCTTCGCATCGCTAATGCAGAGAGACAGACACCCCCCCAGCCACTTTATATGGTACAAGCCATATGTCAAGCGTGGAACCAGTCTCGCGTAAACGCGTAATGTCGGTCGGGGGCCGCTTCATCAAACATTGCCGCAATGCTCAATGAGTACACGTGGGAGGGTAACGAATGAAGATTCGATGCCCACATCCTAGATGTGTTCTATCCGTACAATACATCTACGCATAGCTAGCTCATGATACCACTGTTGGGATACGGGGCAGAAAACACAATTTTTTCATACCTACGGTACCCGAACCCAAGATCTATGCTATGGCGATGTAAAGTAACGGAGGGAATCGGTGTTCATACCTTTGAAGACCGAAAGCGGGAAACGTTCTTACGAACGTGGTTGGCGTAGACTCAGAACTACGACCTCCCTGTCGTGTAGAAGACCACCACCGGCGAGGATGACTCCCGGCAAACCTCCAGCGACGAAGCAGCACCACAGGTGTAATGCCTCGAAGGGATTATACACGTACGGCACAATCGATGTTCCTCCCGGGCTCCGAACCAGGCGAGCAGCGGAAAGAAGACGGATACGGATCCCGACTCCGGCAGAGCGACGGCCTGCCTTATGGTGGAGAACTCCAATCCTGGTGCAGACTCCAAACAAGGGGAGTCCACTTCCGGAAATGGAGAAGGAAGAAGAAGGAGATCAATTGTTGTATGGAAAAAGGGGGGTCTACCCCTCTATATAAAGGCCAAGGGGGGGTGTGATCCCTCTTCCCTCCCCCATGTGGGACTAAACCCCCAAGGGGGGAGGGGTGCGCCGGCCAAGGGGGGGTTGGGCCCCACCCCTTGGCGCCAAGCCCAAGGGGGGGAACCCCCTCCTCCCCTAATGGGCCTCTAAGGCCCATATAGCCTTTTTTCCATTATTTTAATTATTTAATAAGTTTTAAATATTTAATTCAGATAATTAAATAATAAAAACATTATTAAAACAATTAAACTTTATTTTGAACTATTCAAAATGTCCGGAAACCATTCCGTCCTCCTCCGGAACTATTCCGGTGATTTCTCCTATTTCACCGATTGATCCCGTAACTGTCCTATGCATCGATTGCCCTTAAGTGTAACACCCTAACGGTCCGGGAAGCAGCAGACATGCTCGAGACTCTTCTCATGGACCAATGACTAGTCAGTTGGACCTGGTTACAATCCTTGACAGCCCCTGCGCTTCCATCGAATGAGCTTCGATCGCTTTTGGAAATCGTTAACGATACGACGTAATCTCTTTGTTCTGCGGTACCTTGTTTGTCCGAGGTTTGATCGTCGGTATCCCACATACCGTGTTCACATCTCGTTCACGACAAACAACTTCTCTCGTCCATGATCATTGCATCTCTTTGTGACCTAGTCACGTCCTTGCAAGGGTTGATGCAATATCACCGAGTGGGCCCAGAGTACCTGTCCTGTCACAAGGACTGACAAATCCCGCTTTGATCTATTAACATACTCATCAACCATCTATTTCGGAATACCCAAAGTGTTCCGTTATAGCCAGCATATTTCAGTCAGGCGGTGGGATACAAATCAAAGTCTCCTCATAGATCGTGATTACGTATGATCATTACGGTCTAAGGACTAAGACATACGTTACAAAGTCATAGCAACGCTGAACTATGTGACTCGATCACATTGCATTACTTTAGGTGGGTGTCTGTCCATCACATCATTCCCCTAATGATATGACCTCATTGTCAATGGACTTAAGTGTCGCCATGATCAGGAAAGCTTGATCAATCAATTGCCCAATGAGATAGTTTACCCGAGTTAAACTACGGACCATGTTTTATACTACACCTGTATTAGTATTTCCAAGTAATACAGTTATAGCACAGTATAAAACGTATTATGAACAAAACTGATATGTGACAAATATCTTTATTAATTTGTCTCTAGGGCACATATCCAACAAGTATTATGAGTGCTTTAATGACTTGTTGTTATGAGTCATCATATGCTTAGGATGAGTCAAATATGATGTTAGTAGAGTTGTGCTTTGATTATACTCTTAGTGTGCGCATCATGCTTTGTTATTTTAAGCATGTGGTGATGATATAATTCCTGGTGGTCATTAGTATTAGTAGTTCTTTATTATTAAGAGTATGTCCTAGTTTAGTATATTACCATGACAACTTGTATGTTTGATACTTGTATTATTAGTTCTTCATGATTCTTTATTGACATGCCTTGTATGATATGTGTCTTACTATTTAGTTGTTCAATTATGTTTCACCATAGTGTTGGTTGACTCTTGTTATAGATATATTTTCTAATAGTTGTTCTGACTAATGTTTGATTATACTTGGTGTTGACCATTATAGATATTTAGATTACATCTAAATATTTATTTGTGGTTAACTTTTACCTTCGTCATGTCAAGTTGTGATTGTGTAGTTAAAATGCATATGATGGTTCCATTCCATGTGTTGATGACATTATGTTTGTTATATAGTAGTTTCCTGTATAGTTAGTTGAGATGTGTAGTGGGCACTACTTGTGGTTATCACCATAGTTCGTATTAGAACGTTAGTCCTTATCGCCAACCCTTCCTAAGCCATATCAATCTACTAATTATTGTCTGTTCGTATTAGAGTAGGGAGTGACGATGTTGGGCATGGAAAGATTCAAGTTACCGAAGATGGACTCAACAACGAAGGCATGCCTCCCTCTTTGATCATGTTTATCCTATGTTTTACAAAATTGCATTGTATTTTGTAACCACTATATGCATGCTATTTTATCTCGTAGCTAGCGTGTCGATTGACACATTACCCTGATCCGCTTGTCGCCTATTTACGTGACACCTGAGTAGAACTATATAATAATCTAGTAGAGTAGAAATGCTTAGACATGGTAATTATTCTATATGTGCTTATATGAATGATCTTCGGATCATTAACACTTGAAAGTTGTTACTGAGCTTGCTAAGCTAGGCCGGTTGGCCATTTTGACTTCCTCTACTCTCTTCTACTCTGGGTGAAACTTACCATCTAAATACTGGCGCGGGCGACAGCTGGATCAAGGATTGAAGGAGCGATTGGCTGCCCTTCACGAGGCGAAGGGGGCAATCCGTTGTCCGTGCCGCATGAGGCCCAATAAGTCTTGGATTTGAAGATTGTGACAACCGTACAACCACATGCTATATGGGCACTGTCTTGGTTAATTAGTTAGTTCATCCTTATTATCGGCATCGTTGTACCGCAGATGGGATAGCTGCCTTGCGAGGAGTATCCTCGGCACAAAAGGGGGCAAGGACTGTGAACTGCGGTTACTACCTTGTGAAACCTAGTGGGCATGTCATAGTAAGGGTGGGTCTAATGAAAGATCTTGTCACAATCTCCCTGCCGGTATACAAAATAGTGTACTACGCCAGCGACGGCTGGTGGCAACAAGACGAGATTGTGTCGTGTGGGTAAAGGGTACAACCTCTGCAGAGTGTAAAACTATTCGAATAGCCGTGTCCACGGTCATGGACGACACATGAATCTTTCTTGACATACGGGAAACTGTCTTGCTTATTCCCCCTTTGCCCCTATTCTTGGAACCTATGAAGGATGTGAGTGGATCGAGGATCCTCACCGTGATGAAAGTTGTGTTGGAAAAATTCTTGTTTACATCTAAAACCGCTTTATCCAACTATATAGTTTAAAATAAAATTAGCTTTTATGCAAGAGAACCATACAACCTTCCTTTGAAGCCTCATGTAGTTATTAGGGCCTTTCCCGGGAGGCATGTTGAGTACGAAATGTACTCATGGCAATAATTTTGTTGAACAGAGTTCCATGAAGACGAAGGTGATGATTACGACTGCTATGGCGATCCGTAGGAGTGAGGTCACGTGGACTACATCGACTGCCTGTGGCTGAGATGGAGTCGCTACGCATTTTACTTTCCGTTGTTTCCTGATTGTAATAAATTTATATCTATACCTTATGGCAAGTTATGCTACTTGTAAAACATTTTTGTACTCTGCAATGATAGCATTTCGATGTGTTGTCAACAATGATCCTGGGGTTGACAATTAAACACAGGAGGGTCTGGAAATTATTTCCGGGTTCTCACACTGAGAAGCAAGGCCTCGGCTAGGCCAGGTCGGGAATAGGTTGGGGGAAAAGCTCTTTGAGCTCTATTATGTGTGTAGACAGAAAGAAAAAACTGCTTAAAAAGATTGAATTTTTGTATGAAACATGAGTTGAACATAAAGACATTATAAAATATTACCATATGAATTAAAATCAGCCTACAATCGGATCCATGGCAGTCCTTATGCATGAGATAATGCTAGTGTGTCTGAGGTGCCATAAACACCGCATAGTCAATCTTCCGATATTGAGTGTACCTCGTATTGCACGCGAATACACCGACCGATGCACCTTGAAAGCATGATCTTCCTCCTAATGGTTATTATTTTTAACATTATATGTGTATCACATTTTATGAGCAATGTGTGTCCCTACTGAAAGCTTACAGTGTTGCCATGGCCTTCCAGTCTAAATCTGCCGATTTTCTTCCGTAACAAACCTCTAGTTCCCTTTTCAAGAGGCACGACGTGCCTTTCACGGAAACAATATGTGCCTCACCACGTGACTTGTGGAGTGCTCTCAGCACACCTAAATTGATAAAAAAGAACACGCTTTTTCACGTTTTTTTATTCTTTAAAATGTAAGAAAAAGCACGTGAAAACCGAAAATCCGAAAAACCCATCTAACCCCCCAAAAACGCATACACAAAAATAAAAAAAATCATGAGGAAGCCCTCAACACGTGACTTGTGGAGTGCTCTCAGCACACCTGAATTGATCTTTGTGAAGCTCCCGTAAGAAGTACTCTTTATTTGATCGATCTCCCTATTCATCTGAGAAGCAAGGTCTGGGATAGGCCAGGTCGGAAATGAGTTGGAGGAAAAGCTCTTTGAGTTGTATTATGTGTGTAGACAGGAAAAAAACTACTTCTTAATTAGTTGCTCTCCTTATTCAGATGATAAGCAAGGCCTGGGCGAGGCCAGGTCTAGAATGTCTTGGGGAAAAGCTCTTTGGGCTGTATTATGTGTGTAGACAGGAAAAAAACTTCTTAAAAAATATGGAACATAAGTTCAACCTAAAAACATTATCAGAAACTAGCCTATTAAGTAAAACCAGCTTACAATTAGATTAATGGCAGTCCTTATGCATGAGATAATGCTGCGGTTTTTGAGATGCCATAAACACTGCATAGACAATTTTACGATATTGAGTGTAACTCGTATTACACGGGAAGAGTACCTTGGTCCTTGGAAACACAATACACCGGCCGGTGCACCTTTTAAGCATGATCTTCCTCCTCATGTTGATTTTCTTTAACATTATATGTGTATCACATTCTATGAGTGACATGTATCCCCTACTGAAAGCCGAGTGGCTACGAGTGTTGTCATGACCTCCCAATCTAAATCTGCTGATATTATTATTGGAAATATGCCCTAAAGGCAAATAATAAAGTATGTTTATTAGCATATTTCATTAGTTCATAATAAGTTTTATACCATGCTATAATTGTATTAAACGGAAACATTAATACACGTATAGTATATAAACAACCAAGTCCCTAGTTAAATCTAGCATACTAGTTCATTGGGCAATTGATGATCAAGGTTTCCTGATCATGGAGACACATACGTCCGTTGACAATGTAGTCATGTTATTAAGAGAATGATATGATGGACACACACCCAAACTAAAGTGTTGCAATGTGATCCAGTCACATAGTTCAACATTGTGATAACTTAATAACATAGTGACCCGATCCTTAGACCGTAATGATCATATGTAATTGTTATCTCTGGAGGATGCTTTAAGTGTATCAACCGTTACACCGTAATAGAGTAACCATAAAGGTGCATCTTGGGTATTCCGAAGTGGATATGTTGAGGAGTATGAAAATATCAGCGCGGGATTTGTCCATCCGAGTGACGGATAGGTACTCTGGGCCCACTCGGTGATATTACATCATAAAGTTACTGTGTGACTAGGTCACGGGGTTGTAATATCACAAAACAAGTAAATATGTTTGTCAGTAACAAGGATGAACTAGGTATAGGATACCGACAATTAAAGCTCGGACAAACAAAGTACCGTAGCGACAAAGGGATCATGACTCAACATTAACGGTTCAAACGATGAAGTTGATTTGATGAAATCACAGAGGCCATCAAGGATTGTAACCAGGTCCCACATGATGGTCATTGGTCAGAGAGTGTCTCGGTCATGTCTGTTGTTGTCCTGAACCGTAGGGTGTCACGCTTAAGGGTAATCGACGCATTAAGGATAGATTCGGGATCATCGGTAAAATAAGAGAGAACTCCGAAATTGTTCCGAAGGGGGTCAGAAATAGTTCTGAAGATTTTAAATTGTTCAAAATATTATTTAAATGTGTTTTAGTATTTAATTACAGAATTAAATATTAAAAATATGATTAAAATAATTAAAATGAATTAAAAAGACACATGGGCCTCATAGGGCCCATAAAGGGAAGGGGGGGATCCCCCCCTTGGGCCTTGCACCATGGGAGACCCCCTCCCCCTTGGCCGGTGTACCTCCTCCCCTTGTGGGATTAGTCCCACATGGGGGAGGGAGGGAAGCTTGCACCCCTCAGCCTATATAAGGAGGGGTAGGGTGCTCTTTTTCTTCATCCAATTGAGTTCTCTCTCTCTCTTTCTCCTTCCTTCGTCGGGCTTCCATTGTTTGGAGCTTGTACTGGGTTAGGGGTTTCTCCACCATACGCACGCCGTCGTGCTGCTGGAATCGGGATCCGAATCCATCTTCTTCCGCTACTCGTCTGGTTCGAAGCCCGGAGGAACGTCGCTTACACCGTATACGTGTGAGACTACGAGGTGCTGCATGTGCGGTACTCCTTCATCGTCGAGGCCATGTCGCGTACGTCTTCACCAACAACGTTTCGACGGGGATGTAATCCCGTCATCGGTCTTCATGGACCGGGTGGCTTTTGGAGTTGTGCGAGAATCTCCGCTGCATCGAGGATCAATGAGTACGACTATATCAACCACGTTCACGCGGGAACATTTCCCGCTTAACGGACTACATAGGGGTATGTTACCGATTTCCTTTCCTTACCTACATCAGCATAACATAGGTCCTTGGGATTGACTCGCGTAGCTAGAAAAATTATTGTTTTCTGCACCAAGCCCCAACAATGATTTCGTAACAAACCTCTCCTTCCCTTTTCGAGAGACACAATGTGCCTCTCGCGGAAGCAAACATATGCCTCCACGAGAGGCACAATCGTGCATCTCGGAAAAAAACTCATTTTTCCCTTTTCGAGGGGCATGGCATGCCTCTCTCGAAAGCAAACATGGGCATCCATCGCGCCACTCGTAAAGAAAAAAGTTTTTTTCGCTTAATGATTTTCAATTTTATTCTCTAAAATGTAATAAAACCGTGTGAAAACCAAAAAGAGAAAAAACCATATAAACCCGAAAATGCATACACGCAAAAAAATTAAACAAAATTGCAGGAAGCGATCAACACGTGACATATGGCGCGCTCATCACACCCGAAATAATATTTGCAGGGCTCACGTAAGGAGTCCTGCTTAATTAATTGCTCTTCCTATTCAGCTGAGAAGCAAGGCCTAAGCTAGACCAGGTCGGGAATGGTTTGGGGGAAAAGCTTTTTGAGTTGTATTATGTGTGTAGACAGGAAAAAAAACTGGTTAAAAATACAGAATTTGTTTATGGAACATAAGTTCAACCTAAAAACATAATTAGAAACTACCCTATGAATTAAAATCAGCTTACAATCAGGTCCATGGCAGTCCTTATGCATGAGATAATGCCAGGGTTTTTGAGATGCAATAAACACCGCATAGTCAGGTACCTCGTATTGCACGAGAATAGTACGTTGAAACATAATACACCAGCCGATGCACCTTGTAAGCATGATCTTCCTCCTCATGTTGATTTTTGTTAACATTATATGTGGATCACATTTGATGAGCGACATGTGTCCCCTCCTGAAAGGGGGTGGCTACAGTGCTGTCATGGCCTCCTAGTCTAAACCTGCTGATTTTCTTCCCTAACAAACCTCCCGTAGGTGCCCTCCCCCTCTATAGAAATCCTAATCTTTTATGATTGTTTTCAAAAGCTAGATTTTCGATGTTGAATTTCAAAAGATAGAAAAAAATACTCATATGTAGGATCAGAGGTAGTACTAATCATTGTGAGCCTTCAGGGATCAGTGAGGTGTTGTGCACACTACAATGCCCCGTTGCCAACTTCCCTGTTAGATACCTTGGGCTGCCATTATCCCTTGCCCGCCTTGCAAAGACGGACCTGCAGCCATATATTGATCGAGTTGCTGATCATCTCCCCACTTGGAAGGCGGGTTTGTTGCGTAAAGCTGGCCGTCTGGTGCTATTGAACTCAACTCTGATCGCCACTTCCATTTACCCTATGCTGGTGTTGGACCTTCCAGCGTGGTTCATCTCTTGTGTCAACAAGCTTTGCCGGGGATTCTTTTGGGTTGGACAGAAGGAAGCCAAGGGTGGTAGCTATTTGGTGAACTGGGAGTTGTTGTGCTCGCCGAAGGAGTATGGTGGGCTAGGTGTAAAAAATCTCAAGCTTCTCAACCATGCGATGTCGATCAAATGGCGCTGGCTCGATAAGGTGAGCTTGGACAAGCCATGGCGAGGCTTGCCCATCGTCATACATGAGTCCGCTGAGGCGATGGCGGCTTCTGCCATCGAATGCCACCTTGGGAATGGCCAGAGGATAAAGTTCTGGGTGGACCTATGGATTAACAACCAAAGCCCGGCCATGCTTGCGCCCAATGTTTTTGAGAGGATCCCTCCAGCAGCAAAGAGACGCTTGGTATGTGAGGCCCTCCCGGAGGCCAGGTGGATCCAGGATATTCGGGGAGATATCACGATATCTATTATTGTGGAGGTCGTAAGGCTTTGGACCACTCTCTCGAATATTTCTCTATGTGACTTGCCGGACTCCTTCCGTTGGAAGCTTGAAGCAAATGGCAAGTTCTCAGCCTCAAGTGCTTACGATGCTTTCTTCTTGGGGCGTGAAAGGTGGCCTGGTGCGAAGGAAATTTGGCACTCCTGGGCGCCGCTTGAAGTTAAAATTTTCTGTTGGTTGGCACTACATCGAAGGCTCTGGACAGCGGATAAGCTGAAAAGACATGGGCTCGAGTACCCCGACCTCTGCCCGCTGTGTTGTCAAGAAGAGGAAACGTCTAATCATATGTTGTTGGGTTGTTCCTATGCCCGACAAATCTGGTTCTCCTTCCTACTGGAGATGAGGCTGCATGCCGCCACACCGGTGGCCATCGACACTCTGGACATCTGGTGGCCTAGTACCTGCAGCAGAGTTTCGGCGAGCTTTGCTAGGGAATTCAACTCCATGGTCAACTGCATATGTCGTGGGCTTTGGCTCGAACGTAATCGTAGGGTTTTCGACAAAGAGGCAAGGCAGCCTGTGGTGGTTATTAAGCTCATCAAGGAAGAATGGATGTTGTGGAACAAGGCCAGAGAGGGCCAAGTAGATGATGACATGGGGTAGGAACTTTAGCGCTCTGTCTCGGGAGAGGTAGCCATGGTGCATACCTTTGTAAATAATCTGTACATATATCTGTATATCCCCTTGATCTTAATAATATAAGACATGCGGCTCGCATGTTCTTAAAAAAAACTAATCATTGTATAAATACAGATAACCGGTGGTGCTTTCAAAATATCTGACCAATTTTGTTGATCACAAACTGAGGAAAATAGATGATTATATGCGTGCACCTCATATGTATATTGAGAGCAGTGTTGCAACATGCAAGGATACTTTTCCTTCCAAGAGAAGTTACAAGGGTGTACTTAGCAGGGCAGCAGCAGCAGCAGCAATGTTTGATTCTGCAACCTCACATGCCAAGACTGCGCTCATACATTTTCAAGGCAAATTTATTTCCCGAGCAAACGGCGTGCACGTTGGTTGGCACCTTTTACCCTGGAGTTGAGTTCCTCCACATCATCTTGTAGACTATCCATCGCTTTATTTTGCCTGAATTCCAGTATGCACATACAACAGCATTCAGCAAGATGCATAAGCACAGAACAGAAAAAAAACACAGAACAGAAAAAAAAAGACATGATGGAATGTTTTATTCATGAAACCATGCGTGATGCACGTTTTGCGAAGACCTTATATGCACTAGTGTTTTGTTTTAAGCGCTAAAATGTTACTTCAGCACACATGCATAAGTGCATAATGTTGCTTGTGCGCACAAGCGACAATATTTCCATTTAGTTTAAAATCATGACACTGTTTGCTTTGGTAAAATAAGACTAATGCATGTGAAGTTTTGGTTTAGCCACTGTATGTCTTCATTTCTAGAGATTCATGTCCACGAACATATGAGCAAATAATTTCATTAATTTATTGTCAGACTTCTTGGATTTTGGTAAGCTGAACAAGCACCAAACAATCAAGAGCACTCATTATTTACTGCTCTGTATAAAGCATCAATATGGTGAGCAATCTCCAATTTTCCCCTGTAAGAGCTTAAAAGGCAGTGAGACGTGTTGAATGCAAAACAATGTTCCAAATCTTCTGATAAACAAAACGGGAAATGACTGTAAAATCCCATGGCCATTTCATCGTGGTAATATAGTGTTTGACAATTGATACTTTTAGCTTGAGTGATATTTTTCAGGTAAAATCCTCACCCTCTTGGCCATTGAAATAAGATTTAATTTTTTGAAAAGAGGGGAAAACCCTCGGCCTCTGCATCCAGCGATGGACACAGCCATTTGCTATTAAGTTATTTATAATGCCAAATAAATCGGCTAAGATCATACCTATCGATTTCTGAGCCCATATCAAGAGCCATGCCCTTGAGCTGTCCCAGGACATCGCTAAGATCAGAAAGGGCATTGTCTTGCTTATCTTTCTCCACCTGCCAAATGAAATGGTTTTTGATTAGTCATTAAGTCAATTTATGCTCCATGAATTCCAACGCCAACACAAACCTGAACCTTCTCCATGGCATTGGTAGGATCAGAATATGTCTGAGGATTGGACTTCCCTCTGGGGCTTGAAGACAATCCTAATTTTTCTCTCTGTTCTAGGTGGTTAGCCCTTCTTCTGAAGGAATCATCTATTTCATCAAGTAACAATGTCAGCGAAAAGAGAATACCCAAAATCAACATGATTTGAGCCAATGAAAATGCAAACCTCCTATCACAATATCTGGTCCTTTTATTTTCCTGGTTTTCTTTGGCTTCCAGGATTTTGAGAAGAAGCCTCCAAGGCTTCCTAGAAGTGTCTCACTCTGAGAAGGAAAACCAAGAAAGAGTTCAAACACCAGCAAGAACAAAAGAAACTGCCGGCTTCGAGCTTACCCTGCTAAGGTCCTGATCAATGTTTGCAGCTGTTTCATGGGTCCTATTTATCTGTTCCCCTTGCTTGTGCAAGGTGATTAGGGTGTTTGTAACATCCTCCTTGATGTTTTCAGCGAGCCTAAGGCAGTCGTTCACTTTGTGAGTGGTCTCCTCGGCCTTGGATGCAGCATAGCTCTCCAGCTCTTGCACTGATTGGCTCTCGAACCCGCCTGAATCGCGGAAGCCATTGTTGCATCGGCCCTTGACGCCAGGATCAACCGAATTGGAAGGCGATGATGCTCTTGCAGCTCTCGAGGTAAATTCAGAGTCTGAGTCGGAATCGAATGGATTTGGTTTAGAAGGCGAAGGCTTTGCGACACTTGATACCGGCATGTTTCCTGTTCGTAGCCACAACTTGATTAGTTGGAATGTAAAGAAGACTGAAGAACGGAATGCAGGACTGTATTTACTGGACTCCATGTTTTATTCACAATTAACGGGAGCAGTAGAAAGGCTGAAAGCCTGAAACTAAGAAACGTCACTGAATGAAACCTACAATATGAAACAGCAAAAAAGTAACGGATATTTAAATCGATGAAACCATGTGAATATTCTCATATCTAGGACATTCAAAGGTTTCAGTTTAATCTCAGAAAAAAAAAACTTTGAAAATCAAAATCAGTTCCATCGATGACATACGAAAAAAAAAGGTAAATACTTAGCAGACTTGTGCACCAGATCTAGAACGAAACGTTAAAGGAAATTCTTGAAGAATACCGGCAGGAAGGACAAACTGATCAGGTAGGCAAAAACTGAGGAAGACTAACTGAGAGAGGCAGCAGGATTCGATCGAACCTGAGAGAGAGGTGCGCGACGAGAGCGTGGTTGTTGCGGTTGGGTTGCCGGCGGCCGCCTGCTTCTTCTTCTTCCTGGGCTGGGCGGCAGAACTGGAGGCAAGGAGATGTCCTTTTCTTTTAAAACTAGGACGGTTGCAGATGGAATGACATCGTTCTTGCCTCGCGAAATCGCTTTTTTTTTATAATCTCTGATTGCCTGGCGCCATCTTCTTGTAGCGATATGACTCGGTCCTGTAATAACTGAAACTAAATTGTTATTTGGAATGTTTGGAAATTTAGGGCATACTTGCTTGTTAAGCTTCTTTTTTTTACAGTAAATACGTAGTACATGGCTTGCTTGCCTGTTAAGCTTTTTTTAGATCGTTATTACTTGCTTGAGTGCTACAGTATATGGTACGGGGTAGTACTCTTTTTTTGAGAATTAATATGGTACTCTGTTGGCTACTACCTCCGATCCATAATAAGTGTCGCTCATTTAGTATAAAGTTTGTACTAACTTAGTACAAAATCTGCGACACTTATTATGGATCGGAGGGAGTACTAAAATTCATCTGTTTTATTCGGTCATTCATACAATTCGTTCATGCCTTACGAATTTCATGCGCTTTCCAGTCATTGTGTTATACTTCATCCATACAATTCGTTCATGCCTTACGAATTTCATGCGCTTTCCAGTCATTGTGTTATACTTCATCCATTTGTTTTCTAATCCTGGAACATGTTTATGTTCCTATATCTTCAATGTAGCATTTCAAATAAAACCTAGTAAGACATTTTTTTTAGCAATAAACCTAGTAAGAGATTAGTCAGAACTGGGAGCAATAATGCACAGGTATTTATTTATTTATGATTCGGCAAATATGTTCCTATTGCAGAGAAATAGCTCTCATACCAGTAATACAACTCATGCCTCTTGGCAAATCTATGTATGCTAATAAGTGTAACATCCTTGTGAGTTGTGAGGCTGAATTTGACATGATAAATATGAAATTTTTACATGTTACATTTGCACTGCCATTGGAGCTTAACTCCACTCCAAGTTGTAATCTGGAAATAAAACAGCTCACTAAGGTTACAAATGCATATGCATCTACAAACAACAGTATGACAAAGAATTATATACGGCAACTGCACACATGAGTGCATATGCATCTAGCATCCTACATTATTCACCATCTGAAGCTTCATCAGGACGCCACTCTACTAGCGTTTGGTTTTCTGATGTTTCATCAGTGTTGCTAGCACTGGAAGATCTGAGATCAAAGGAATCTTCAATAGAGCATTTAGACAATTCTACCAACATTGGACAGAACCCGCAAGAGCAAGATCTGCAAACCTGCCCGAGGTTCACTGCAGAGTTCAATTTCTACAATGGAAAGGTATGCATAATGTATCAGCGTCATGGAACAACCAATGTCAAGTAGGAGAAAAGTGTGAAGAGTAATTCATTTTTGGTAGGATACTATCACCTACATACATGCACATACCCCTAAAGCATCCTTCAATTTCTTAATCTCCATAGCTTGTGTGTCAGCTAGTTCATGCGATTCCTGCAGTTGTCTTAGTGCTCCGCTCAATTTCCTTTGCTCTTTGGAGATCTGGTTTGGAATGTCAAAAATAAATTTTTAAATCAAATTGTACAGGGATTATAATAAGGGATCCCTTATAATAATAAGACAAAGAGATTGTGCCTATTTCATTTGTATTCATGAGATTGGATTCAAAATTTAAATAATGATCTCACAGAGCAACAACTACTACTATATTGTTACTGGTGCAATTACAGTTTGGAAAAACAAGAGGCGATTTCACTACCTGAACCTCCAGCTGCTGAATCTGTTGAATAGCCGCTTGCTCAATGCAAGACCGACGCTTGTATTCTTCCTCAAGCATGCCAGTTATCTGGTACCTCAGTTCAGCCATTTCTTGAGTGAGATCTTCTGCATCCTCCTTTGCTTTCAGTTTTTGTTCTCTAAGTTCTACCTAAAAAGGAGAGGAACACTTAAATCTCACCAGAAATGGGTAAGTTGTATTGAAATAACAATCAACAAAACAGATAGATCCTTGAATTTAACGAACTAGCAGTGTAAGCAACTAAATACTGTAATAATATGTTTAAAATAATTTCTTTTCGAACTTTTTTGGTAGTACAGACGGCATGTATCCGAATTAAGAATTTATACCAAAATGCTGAAGTAAACATACGTGGTAAACAAACTCTGACCTTGAGCTGCTCAATTAGAAGTTCAGGTTCTTCATTTGGCTTCCCCGTCTTTTCGGGAATTTCATGACCCCTTTCATTGTTTGTATCACCATCATGCTCCGATGTTTTATCAAGTTCCTTCAGAGCTATAGAAGAGGATTGTTTAGGAGCGCCTCTAGGCAAGAACTCTTTTTTCAGTTGTTTATTCTCAACTTCAAGATTATCAATAGTCTTCCGCGCCTCTTGTAGCTGGAGCTCATATTCGCCCAGTTGCTTCTCTATTCTAGCTTTGTACTCAGCAGTATGCTGGCCAAAGCTCTCAGCATCAAACAGTCTTTGCTCAAGCGTAGTAAAATCAAGTTTTAAACTCTCAATTTCACATTGCAAATCTAAAGTTATGCTTTCGAACTTGTCTATTTGTAAGGCTGCCTTTTGCAGCTCCTCTTCCTTACATTGAACTTCTTCCATCAGAAGCCAGCACTGAGAATCAGATCTCATCAGATCACTGTCCATAACTCTTACTCTTTCAGGAAATTTCTCAAGTTCGGTTAGCTTCAGTTCAAGGCCATGAATATGCTCTCCCATGATGTTTGCTTCAACATTCCTGATATTTAACTGATCCTGCAAATAGTCTGCATTTGCGATCAGCAAAGACTGCTTAAGTGATAGCCAGACCAACAAGAAATAGAATAGTTCCTAGAACATACCAATTTCCTGATAGCAATTACTCAGCTCAGTTTCCAATTTCTCAATGTATTGCCTATCCTTCTGACAGGCCCTAGAAGCTGCACTTTTGTCGAGCTGTAATTTCTGCATTGACAAAACTATGAGCTCAGCGAAGGTTTAAAGAAAATCAACAACACAGTATCTCAATTCATAAAATTCGTGAAATGTTTACAAATATTGCATTGCTATTAGACTTGGGATAGGAGAGAGTAAAGTGAAGGGGAATTATTATTTTTTGTACTCTGAAAACGTTTCAGTTTCGACAATACATTTTATCGTTATGCTGCCATGTGAAATGCTTGAAATACATTCTCATCACTATCACCAGACCACAAGAAACATAATAAAATGATAATGTAATGCCAAATCCTCAATATATATCATGAGATTGTTAGCATATTTACTATGAACAAGGAGAGAGGAAAGGGTCACATAAAATTACGAGTAACCCTAAGGAAGACAAAATATCTTCCAAAAACTTTGATCAAACCAGCAATTTTAACTTGAACATATCAATCAATAACATGCAGGATATTTGCCAACGGGAACCATCTGAGTACCACATACCATTATGAGAACAATTAACGGGAGAAGAGTCCAGTATCAATATCATCATGTAAATTATTATTCTATCATATCAATACCAACAAACAACACATTAAAAAAAACTGCACTCTGTAGTAAAAAAACATGACAGGGATGTTCAAACCCTTGATACCTCCTGATTCCTCTTCTCCCTTCTAGGAACATTAGCTGGGCAATGGCAATTGGAGCTACTAGACATCTGCCGATCTGCAGAATAAGAAAAGGCTAAGTATGGACATGGGAGCCATAAATTAACTAAAACGGCATGTTGAACCCTGTGAATCATCCCACCGTGAACAAATTTGTTAAAAGGCCATACCAAAGCTACTACCTGGCAATCAAAATGCCAAATAATATAAAGTAATCATTAGCACCACAAAAAAACATTAAATTTGGGGATCAGAATTTTACCTAAACTCCTAAAGAATATAAATTAATTCGTAAAATGCCAAGTGTATGTGCAAATGCATTGAGGAAACTCACATTAGTCACGCTAGAAGATGTTGCTCGTGAATCAACCAGAGAAAGCCAACAAACTATCACTAAGTAAAAAAATTTGGATTGTTAAATTTAATCAAACAGGGATATTGGGAATCAGAGAAAATTCACCTTTGGGGTCCAAATATCACAAGAAAAAATAAGGATAGATTTAGCAGTTTCACTCAGAATGAACTCACTATAACATCTCATTTTAAAAAGAGGAAGGAACTTCGGGAGCAGCAGATGCAAGAAAGACATATTCCAAACTTGTTAGCACCTACTTGCCACACTGCTAAAATTCCAGCAGGGGGCTGATGTGTTGGGTATACACCCGCACAACCCAGGAGTTGTGAAGGTCAGCGGGACTTAACTAATCGCTGGATGAAGGGCAACCTCATACCTCAAAATGCAATGGGGAAACACTGCGGACGGGACGCGATGCTCCGACGAGGAAGAACGGGAACGGAGAGGGCGGCTACGCGCCTGAGAAACTGTGCTGCCCTTCGTGGTAGGTGGTGCGCGGGGGGCAGGGAGGGTGGTGTGCGTCGGCGGTGACGCCGCTAAGTACGGCGCGGCGGCGGCTGTGGACCTCGGTTGTAAGAGTTGGGGCTAGTAGGAGGCGTATGGAGGGGAGGCGCTCGGAGCGGCGTCCGGGTGGGAGCGAGGTGGCGGCGGCCGCGGCAGCCGGAGCAGAGACAGCGTGGCGGCCGGCGTGGGTAGCTCTGGCGGAGGTCGAGCGATGGGGTAAGAAGAGTCGTGGTCCGGTCTGGTGAGCGTGCGTGCGATGCGACTCCACCAACCTGACCATGTGAGGTACGACTCCAACACGTGGGGTACTGTAATTTTTTCGAAGAGAAAATCTTTTTTTTAGAACTTTCGAAAAGAAAATATGATCTCCATTTTTTTCAGACCAGACTATTTTTCTTATGGGAATGCTTTGTGGAGCACTTTATTGAATGAGAATCACATTGTTTAACATCCAAGGAAAAATAAAGCTAAGGAATCACCTATCACGGAATTAGGCAGATTGCATTTGATTTTAATCCAAATTAGCATCCTCACAAAATTACGGACGTGGTGAATCACACATGATAAACTAGAAAATTTAGCATATGCGCATATGAACCAATGACACATGTCAAAGAAAGGATTGGAATATACGAAGGTATCAAAAACATCAATGTAACAGTCTTGAGCTATGATGAAGACTATGTGGTCATCCGTGAAGTAGTTGAAGTAGGTGGACATGCATCGATGAAATAATCAAACTTGAGCGAGCAGTCGCGTCGAGATGTTCCTCAGAAACCTTATTATCTCATTCGATGCAATTCTTAAGGGACGGGATTTCAAAGGCCTATTCTCCAGGACGGATGTGCACGCAGTCGTCGTGATGTGGACATCGAAGAAGATCGATACAGAGGAATGCAACCATAATGTGTGTGTGTGTGTAGCTAGCATCTTTGTATTGCATCTCGCTTATGCATCTCCTTCACGTAGAGGGACTGCGTGAGGGAAAACAGAAGAGATGCAACGACACTTGGTGAGAGAACTCTCTGCATATACAAAACATTCAACGATGGGCTTAGGGATTGATACGTACACATGAAAGTAGGAAGTGCACTATCAAGCAAAAATTAGTTCTTGAAGCAAGGCGCATAACATTAGCCCGAAATCAAACTTGGACTCGATTCACGTCATGCAACACATGCGCATTGCGAAGCATGGGATGAAGTGAGTGGGTCACTGAGTGAGCATGTGCATTGTTGCTCTCTTTTCTCATGCTATATGAAGTAGTAGAGAAGTTCACCTTTTATACTGATGTTGCTCCTTCTTAATTAGTAGTATGCTACTAAGCATACACACATGTCATGCACTTTAAATGGATCTTTTAAATTTCAAAGCTTACCATATTAATCATTTTAAAGATTGCACCTCATATATGCTCAAGGAATTGTTTTTCACTATCGTACTAATCATTTTATGTCATTGATTTCGAAATAGAGTTTCATGCATTCTCGCTTGTTACCTTATTTTTGATCGAACTCGGTGAAATACATATGAGGCTTTTGTACGAGAAGAAGACAAAACATAACTTCCAGGCGACCAGGTGGCGCGGCCACCCCTGGGGTCCCTCTTTCCCTAACGTAAAAATCCTCGGGGGGGGGGGGGGGGCAGAGAGAATACGACTTCTCCGGCAGCAAAATTCTGTCGGGGGAAACCTCTCTCAGAGTGGGAGATCGTCACCATCGTCATCATCACCATCGCGGGCATCATCGAGATCATCATCACCATCTTCACTAACACCAGCACCATCTTCATCGAGATAGTGTTGTTCATGATGAAGTACCTATTGTGACATATTTACTTAAATGTTTTTTAGTGCAGATAGTTTCACTAACGTTAGGTTCCTCGACGATCGTCGCATCCTCGACAGCCACAAGTGAGCATCACAACCGTTGATTTTTGCTTGTTGTTAGGTTCCTTGAGTTCATTTTTTTACTCCCTCCGATCCATAATAAGTGTCGCGAGTTTTGTACTAAGCTAGTACAAACTTTGTACTACATGAGCGACACTTATTATGAATCGGAGGGAGTACTATTTTTTGTTTGTTTGGTTGCTATTTGGTTTCCTGAGTTCAAGCTAAAAGGAAATGCTCAAGTCATTAGTGTACCATTTTCTCTTAATTTCAAAGAAATCTTATAAGTTTCAGAGAAATACAATCCATGTCTCTCTTGTAGCTTGTCTTTATAATTGTCAGCTTATGTATTTGCTACGAAAGATGCGCGGAAGGTTGTAGATAATACCTATTATAATCATGTCATGGAGCTAACTATGGACAAACAAGATGTTTTTACCGAAGTTCTTAAAAGTTTACGTATGGCTGCAGACTATTTTAATGCTTGCGCATCTTTTACACCATACGTGTCATTTGTCCTTCATCTCATCGAGACTAAAATTAGTGGAATTAGCATGGTAAGATTTTTACTATTCTGTCAGTAGTCCAATTTTTTTAGAAATGCATTCTTAGTAAGTATACTGCATTGCTAACTATGTTACTAATATATTCTTCACAGAGGCTCCCGAAATATGTTGTGCTTAGGTGGATGCCTGATAGAGGCGAGCTCGTAATTGTCTGTGCACATCCCTGCGGTGAAACTTTCAAACATGACTACTCAACTGAAAGTGGAAGAGATGGCTGCCTAAGAATCAAAGGGAGGAGAAAGATAGTGGTTCATAGGAAACCAAAAGCTGGAGACTCTATCTACATAATGGAGAAGGAGGTGTTCTCTATCTACTTTATATATAAATATTATATGTGTATGCTAGAAATGTATAAAAATCTGTATAAATACGGTGAAAATATGGAGGATAGAATAAAAAAATAGAACTCATCCCTTCCCAGGAATCACCAATCACCTAGAATCAACCTAGAATTATAGTGCAATCTAGAATCGTGAAAACTTGGCGATTCTAGCCAATCCCTCAAAACAAAAAAATTCATTTTGAACCAGTACTCCTATTGGACATGTTAATTATGACCAAAATGTCACTCACACCAGTCAACCGACTGAGGCCCAAAAAGTTTCTTGCCCGAGTCGTTCGTCCTCCTCTTTGTTATACCTTCTTTCAACTTTGTTTATAGCAATGAAAAACTTACATCGTTACTTGTTTGCTAAAGTGTATGTTGTTTTAGATTTGTATCTAGGGACGTTGCAGACAGTTTACCAAATAACTTATACAACAATCACAGGTTGAAATAATAGAAAAGAACTTAACTGATTATTCTATGGGCAAATGATTTTGTGGGTAGTTTTCCACAATCAGATTTTGGAGAATCATGAGGCAAAAGAACTAGCCCTCTGATCTAGTGGGGGTGTGGGTGTGCTGGCTATTGATACGTCTCAAACGTATCTATAATTTATGCTTGTTCCATGCTTATTTGGGTGACATTGCTATGTGTTTTGCTACACTTTCATATCTTTTTACACATATTTGGACTAACCTACTAACTCAGTGCACCCACTGTCAGTTTCTGTCTGCTGATGTCTGTGAATTGTAGGTTTATACCCATATTTACAGTGCCCAAAAAATTCCAAGAAAAATATAAAAAAAATCAGCGTTCCAGAAGACTCCGTAAGACCGAAGGGGAGCCGAAGGGGGGCAACCCCCCTCCCAGGCGGCCAGTGGGCGTGGCCCCACCCCTGGCCGCGCCAGGAGCTCGCCTGGAGGGGTGGGGCCTCCCCTCTGGCCCTCCTTCCGCCCATATTTAGTCCTCGGTACAGAAGCCCTAAAAACAGACCCCACATCGCGAAATTTGCCACTATTCCGCCGCCGCCGCGATCCCAAGATCGGGATCACTAGAAGATCTCGTCCTGGCACCATGCGGGAGGGAGGGTTGATCTCTGGAAGCTTCTCCACCACCATGAGCGCTTCCCGGATGTGCCGTGAATAGTCCCCCTTGGACCATGGGTCCATGACCAGTAGCCATGTGATGTGTTCTATCCAATTTCGTGCTTCAATTCTTAGCCCTTGTGAGCCGCCCTACATGATCAAGGCATCTATGTAATCTTTATGTTGTTGCTATGTTGTGTTTGCTGGGATCCGATGGATTATGAGATTATGCTCAGATCGTGATGAGTTATATATTTGGTTCTCCTTTTATATTTTGTTCTTGAGTAATTCTTGCATGTTCTCTGTTGCTTTTTATTGCTTTGGCCAAGTAGTAGATAGTAACTTCAAGAGGAAGCGTTATGCTTCATTGTGGGTTCATGCCCCTCGATGTCTAGCTTGAGTGACACAAACATGAGACTAGGGGATGTGTTGTTTCCACCAGGGAGAAAACAACGGTGCTTGTAACCGCGGTTGCAAGGATTGTTTAACTTACGCATAGTTTGTTAATGCAGTTTTATGTTGCTTTGGGTTTACATTTTGGGTGGGGCTCGCAACTTACCAGCGAGATGTTCTCGATAGATATCTCAAGGTGGATGATTAGTGAGTAGATGCTGATGAATAAATGGTCTACTTGTCTTGGTGTACTGCCAATACGATTGAGCCTCTAACTTTCTTGTAGAATAATTAGCATCGCAATGCGTTTATAATTCTATCAATTGCCAAGCTGTAATTTGTTCACCCAACTTAGCTGTTTTATCGTCTTTTGGGAGAGAGACATCACTAGTGAACATCATGGGACCCCATTCCATATTTCCACCATTGTTTACACCTCCACTATTTATTGCTTTTATTTCCTTTCCGTTGCAATCACCATCATTATTTCCACCGTGTGTTTGATCCTTTATGAACGACAAGGCGAGAGAGATTGACAACCTCCCTGAACTCGTTGGGAGAAAAGGTACTTGTGTCGTGTGCAGGTCCAGGTTAAGGGAGCAATATCTCAAAACGACGCATTGCTCACTTCACCACCTACTTGTTGATCCTTGGAGTCCTACTGGAGATATAACCCTATCCTCTAAGTTAGGTGAAATTTGTTGTTGTCTACTTCTCAACCTTCCACTTGGGGTAGCCAACGAGGAGCACTACTTCAGTGCCATCAAGCATAATTTCTGGCGCCGTTGCCGGGGACTCCAATCTTCAAGATAGGAGAGTTGCACACTATCTTTTATCTTTGCTTTTTAGTCTTGTTAGTTTACTTTCTAGTTTTTGTTTTCGAGTCTTATACCAAAAACCACAAAAAAATAGTTACTTTGCTTTTATTTGCTTCTTCTATTTAGCCAGTATGTCTTTAGGTTTTGGATCTTTGCTG
Source organism: Bromus sterilis (assembly GCA_950022295.1). Classification (NCBI taxonomy): domain Eukaryota; kingdom Viridiplantae; phylum Streptophyta; class Magnoliopsida; order Poales; family Poaceae; genus Bromus; species Bromus sterilis. Next base: position 74,986,250 of record OX465600.1, on the reverse strand, counting down.
GAATCTGAGGTCTTAGATTTCCAGCAAAGAGAAGGAGAGAATATGAAAAGGGCTTGGGATAGACTTTCTGAAGCACAGAAAAGAATTATGCCTTGGTGATACGTCCCAAACGTATCTATAATTTCTGGTTGCTCCATGCATGTTTTGTGTGATCTTGCTATGATCTAGATACACTTTCATACACTTTTGATCATATTTGAACTAACTTATTAACTCAATGCACCACAGTGTCAGTTCCTGTTTTCTGCTGTTTTTCTATTTCAGGTTTCCCCCATATTAAAAGTGCTCCAAAAACTCAGGAAAAATCAGATAAAAAATCAGCGCAGAAGAACCTTCCGGAAATACCTGGGTGGGGACAGAGGGCCACCACCAGGGGTCCAGGCTCCCTGGTGGCGCGCTGATGTGTGAGATGATGATAATGGTTTCTCGCCCTTCGTTGGTTACCCCAAGTGGAAGGTGAGATGTAGGATAGCAGCAAATTTCTCCTATGTAGAGGATAGGGTTTGTCTCCCGTAGGACCCCGACAATGATAAGTAGGTGTCAATGGCGCAATTGACGTGGACCTACACACAACACAAATAACTTTTCTCCCAACGAAGTTTAGAGAGGTTGTCAATATCTCCGGTCTTGTTGTTTACAGAGGATCAAACGCAAGGGATAATGATAATGGTGATAGCAACTAGAAAGTAAAAGAAAAAAATTAAATGAGCGTGTAAACAATGATGGGAATATGGACCGGGGTCCCGTGATGTTCACTAGTGATGTCTCTCTCTCAAAAGACAATAAGACTGCTATGTGAGGTAAACAAATCACAACTGGGCAATTGACAGGATTAAAAACGCACCGCAATGCTAACTATGCTACAAAGAAAGGACGAGGCTCAAAAGCATGGGCGGTACGCCAAAATAAGTAGACCGAAATCCAACTGCATCTACTACTAATCATCCACCTTGAGATATCTATCCAGAACAGCTCGCTGGTATTAAGTTGCGAGCCCCACCCAAAGTGTAAACCCAAAGAAACATACAACTGCATTAAAAAGCACTTTGCGTAAAGTAAAAAATCCTTGCAACCGCGGTTACAAGCACCGTTGTTTTCCCCCCTGTGGCAACAAAACATCCCCTAGACTCATGTTTCTGTCACTCAAGCGTGTCATCGGGGGGCATGAACCCACAACCGAGCATAACGTTCCCTCTTGGAGTCACTACCTACTACTTGGCCAAAACAATAAACAACAATGGAGAACATGCAAGAATTACTTAGGAACAAAAATATAAAAGATAAGAACCAAATATATTACTCAATCACAATCTGAACATAGTCTCATAATCCATCAGATCCCTGCAAACTCAGCATAGCAACATCAGAAAATTAAATATGTGCCTCGATCATGTAGGGAAGCTCACGAGGTCTAAACCATGAAGAACAAAGAGGGGAGGAGAACATTACATAGCTACTGATCACGGACCCATGGTCCAAGGGAGACTACTCACGGCACATCCAGGAAGCATCCATGGTGGAGGGGAAGCTTCCGGAGGCCAATCCTCCCTCCGGCAGGGTGCCGAGAAGAGGGCTGCTGGCTCTCCCGATCTTGGAAGCGCGGTGGCAGCGGAACAGAGGCGAGAACGCGAAAATGGTTTCTGTCTTCGGGGGTTTCGTGACACGGAGAATAAATAAGTGAAGGGGGGCAGCCAGGGGGCCCACCAGGGGTCCAGGCGCCCCCCTGGCGCGGCCAGACCCTAGGCCGCGCCAGCTAGCCGCCTGGGTCCCTGGTGGTGGCCCTCTAGCCCTACTTTGGTGATTCCGGAAGGTTCCGTTGCACTGATTTTTTATCCGATTTTCCTCGAATTTTTGGAGCATTTTTAATATGGGGGAAACCGGGAATAGAGTCAAAAGAGAGATTGAGTCCGAGGGAGAGGGGGAGAAAAACAACAGAAAACAGGAACTGGCACTGTGGTGCACAAAGTTAATAAGTTAGTCCAAATATGATCAAAAGTGTATGAAATTGTATCTAGATCATAGCAATATCACACAAAACATGCATGGGGCAAGCAGAAATTATAGATGCATTTGGGACGTATCAACATCCCCAAGCTTAATTCCTTCTCGTCCTCGAGTAGGTAAATGATAACAAGCATAATTTCTATGGTAACATGCTAGCAACCATAAAAGGACTTTGAAAGTAAAGCAATCAAGGTATGTGATTCAATTCAAGTCATAACATGCAAGAGTCTATATTAGCATTGAAACAAGCAACGAAAGATCATTAGGTGCAAGATCTCTCGCTGTCCGTGACTCGAATGTCTCCAAATGGTGTTTGCGTACAAGAAGGGGGATATGGGAATACGAGAAAAAAATATTTTTGTTGAGAACTCGATCTACTAAAGTTTCACACTTGGTCTTCTTTGGAATCTTATCTTGACTCGGCCCTAGACCACTAGTCAGGTACAAGTCAATTTGATCCACTCCTTTTCGATATTTTGAGCACTCATGCAATGGATGAGTGTAAGCACGAAAGTTGACACTTAGGATGGCAAATAGAGAGATATGGTGGAGGAGGAAGACAAAAAGGGTGAGAAAGGCTCACATCAATGAGGACAATCATAGGCGAGAAGGCCAAATGATAGATATGATGTGAGGAGTAGGAATTGCCATGCAACGGATGCACATATGAGCTAAGAAAATCTCTCCAATGGAACTAGTGTGGGTGCATCCAACTTGCTCGCTCATGAAGACCTAGAGCTCGTTTGAGGAGGCTCATCCTTGGAATATGCAAGCCAAGTTCTATAGTGTGAAGGTCCCCACATAGCTATATGCATAAATGATCATCTCTATGGAGTACAAGGATAAGAGGGAGTACTAGTGTGGATCTTTAAAAAGGAATAGTAGTGTTACCCCTTTCTCTCTTTTTATTTCCTTTTTCTCTTTTTCTATTTTTTTTGTATTTTTTTGGTGGCCTCAATGGCTCTTTCTATTTAACTCTCATTTGTCCTCTTTGGGATCTTTTATTTTGTCCACTTTGGAATCTTTTCCTCACTTAAGGGCAACACTCTATTTTACAACAAGGTATAGAAGATCTTTCACACTTTACAAGGTACTCAAACATAAAGAAGATGTAGATATCATGATGTACGCAAATGTATGCCTCTGCCAGTGTAGCAAGAATATGTATGACATGAAGATCAAGTCATGAAGAGGTGGATGTTGCATGGCAATATATCTCGGAAAGGCTATGGAAATGCCTTGATAGGTAGGTATGGTGGTTGTTTTGAGGAAAGATATAAGGAGGTTTATGATGACAGAGCGTATCATGCCAAGGGTTTGGATGCTCCGGCGAAGGTGGACGCCAACTCTCGGAGTGAGAAGAGGGCAATGCACGGTACAGAAGAGGCTAGCAAATATGAGGAGGTGGAGTGTCAACTTTCAATACTTACATTAGTCCAAAGAACTCATGCACTTATTATCGGTAACTCTCAATCTAATAAGGAGGTTCAGAAAGAGACAAGTACCCCGATAAGGAGTGTATGGGGGTTTGGTTATCCTTGTGCATCCTCGACTCATGGTACGTGAGTGTACTCTAATATCCGATCCCTCCAAATATTAGTGATCCATCTAGTAGCTAGAGTTCTCAACTAGTTTTGTAGGTTTTTGAAAATAAACACGGATTGCCCAAAATATGACACCTATCACTAATACGCTAGAGCTCTTGACACCAAAAGTTCAAACATTACTCACAACAATACCTCAAAACTATTGTAAGTTACTACTACAATTGAATAACAACCTCAATTACCTACTTCAAGACAAGACACAACTCAGTGCAACAACCAACTCTCTTAACAAGATAAACATGAAAACTAAAGAGAGTTCCAGCAACAAACTAAACAAAAGCCAAGGCTCTTGCTAAAGACAAACTAAAACTAAACATGGCAGTAGCTACGAAAAGATAAAGAACACACAACAAAGAAAGATAGGGATGAAAAATCCTATGATGTGTTCTAGATTGGAGTGGAGCGTGTTTCTCTCCCACACAAAGTAATCTGGGGTCTAACTTGTTATGAACAGCAAGAAAATCTAAAGAAAACTAAAAAGTAAACCTAAGAGCGAGACGCTCCAAGAATAGCACATAATGCATGAAGTGATAAAAATATAGTGAGACGAAGGACGAATTGATGATTGTTGATGGAGAAGGGGATGCACGGGGGGCATCCCCAAGCTTAGACGCTTGAGTCTCCTTGAATATTTATTGGGGATGCATGGGGCATCCCTAAGCTTGAGCGTTTGACACTCCCGGATCTTCTTTCATCATCTTCCCTCGCACACTTGAAAACTCCCTTCATAGATAACTCATCATAAGCTGATTAGAGAGGTTAGTACCCTTAATAAAATAATTTTTCCCACTGGAAATAAAGATATTCTTGAAGATATACTGTTTCTCAAGATTGCCAAAAAGTTTTTGCAAATAAAAAACAAGCTTAAGGTTTGAAAAAGTAAGGAAAGGCAAAACGTGACAGAATCTGTGAAAAACAGAACAACAGGTAGTAAGTAATTTTTTTGGGCTACTTCTGCAACTCAAATAAAAAAACTCAGAACATACGAAAGTTTCAAAATTGTACAGAGCATACTGTGTAAATAATCAGCTCAAAAAGATGAACTGGTCATTTGTTTCATTTTTTTTCCGTCAAGCAGACATAATCTATTTTCTGGACAACATGTCACAACTTTTGCTTCCCTTATCATAAGAGGCTGTAACTCGGCACAAAGCTTGAAAATAAAGATACAATGATGTTGCTACAGTAGTAAAAATCATCAAGACCACTAAAAACAAAAGTAAAAACATCTTGGGTTGCCTCCCAACAAGCGCTTCTTTTACACCTTTAAGCTAGGCATAAGGCAAAAGAAGAATCAAAGGTCTCCGAGATCATCAGAGTCATAAAAACCTTCAAATTGATTTTCAACAAGTTCATTCTTCTTATTCCTAGGAAATAGGTACTTACCTTTCGCCTTACCGCGTAAGCGTATGTACCATTTACCAATATCAATGAAGCCTTTCATAGCTCGGAGGAAGTCCCTCCCAAGCACGATGTTGCTTTGGTTTGGCTCCATGATGAAGAAATCCATCGGTGCAACCCTATTAAGGAATGCAACTTGGACTGCTTTTACCTTTCCTTTAACCTCTGAAATATCTCCATTAGCATGTTCATGATGAGATGACAATTTATCCATATCTAGTTTCAAAGAATCATAAACTATTTTTGGCATTGTAGAAACTATGGATCCAATATCACAAAAAGCAAGGAAGTCTTGGTTAGAGATGCTAATCCTAACAAAGGGCTCCCAATCATCATCTATCTCCAACATTTCTTTCTTGTTGGACTTAATTTCCTCTACATTCCTCAAGTCTAGAGCATCCATCCTCTTTTCAAAAGTGGCAAGTCTATCTACAATAGTATCGATACTTCGATCATAAACAAAATAACTAGATAGACCATGCAAAATATCAAGAGATCTAGCTTCATCACACACTAAAAAGTCTCCTTCAGCTATATATATCAAGAGAGTGTTTACACCACTTAAAAATACCATGGTAAAAAATTCTAAGCACAATTTTTATAGGTATCCAAGACATAATTCTTTTATGTGCTTCAGAAATTCTGTCCCATGCCTTCTTCATATTTTCTCCATCCCTTCGACGGAAATGTAGAACTTCCGATTCCCTCAAAGCACCAAGTCCTAACATGTTCATCTAAACAAGGAGGACTACTGAAAGCAAGATAAATAATTTTTTTGTGATTTTTTATATTGGACACAAAGATAAAAACTGAAAGGTAAACTAACAAGACTAAAAACCAAAGGTAAAAGGTAGTGTGCAAATCCCCTATCTTAGCACTCGGAGTCCCCGACAACGGCACCAGAAATTTTCTTGATGTGCGAGATGATGATAATGGTTTCTAGCCCTTCGTTGGTTACCCCAAGTGGAAGGTGAGATGTAGGATAGCAGAAAATTTCCCCTATGTAGAGGATAGGGTTTTTCTCCCGTAGGACTCCGGCAATGATAAGTGGGTGTCAACGGCGCCATTGACGTGGACCCGCACACAACACAAATAACTTTGCTCCCAACGAAGTTCAGAGAGGTTGTCAATGTCTCCGGTCTTATTGTTTACAAAGGATCAAACGGAAGGGATAATGATAATGGTGATAGCAACTAGAAAGCAAAAGCAGGAAATTAAATGAGCTTGTAAAGAGTGATGAGCATATGGACCGGCGTCCCGTGATGTTCCCTAGTGATGTATCTCTCCCAAAAGATGATAAAACTGCTATGCGAGGTAAAAATATCACAGCTGGGCAATTGACAAGATTAAAAACGCACCGCAATGCTAACTATGCTACAAAGAAAGGACGAGGCTCAAAAGCATGGGCGGTAGGCCAAAATAAGTAGACCGAAATCCAACTACATCTACTACTAATCATCCACCTTGAGATATCTATCCAGAACATCTCGCTGGTATTAAGTTGCGATCCCCAACCAAAGTGTAAACCCAAAGCAACAGACAACTGCATTAAAAGAACTTTGCGTAAAGTAAACAATCTTTGCAACCGTGGTTACAAGCACCATTGTTTTCCCCCTTGTGGCAATATCACATCCCCTAAACTCATGTTTATGTCACTCAAGCTAGTCATCAGGGGGCATGAACCCACAATCGAGCATAACCTTCCCTCTTGGAGTCACTACCTACTACTTGGCCAAAGCAATAAATAGCAACGGAGAACATGCAAGAATTACTTAGGAACAAAAATATAAAAGATAAGAGCCAAATATATTACTCAATCACAATCTGAACATAGTCTCATAATCCATCAGATCCCAGCAAACTCAGCATAGCAACAATAGAAAATTACATATGTGCCTCGATCATGTAGGGAAGCTCACGAGGTCTAAACCATGAAGAACAAAGAGGGGAGGAGAACATCACATAGCTACTGATCACGGACCCATGGTCCAAGGGAGACTACTCACGGCACAACCGGGAAGCGCCCATGGTGGAGGGGAAGCTCCCGAAGGTCAATCCTCCCTCCGACAGGGTGCCGGGAAGAGGGCTGCTGGCGCTCCCGATCTTGGAAGCGCGGAGGCGGTGGAACAGAGGCGAGAACACGAAAAGGGTTTCTGTCTTCGGGGGTTTCGCGACACGGATAATAAATAGGCGAAGGAGGGCAGCCAGGGGGGCCACCAGGGGTCCAGGCACCCCCCTAGCACGACCAGACCCTAGGCCGCGCCAGGTGGCCTCCTGGGTCCCTGGTGGTGGCCCTCTGGCCCATTTTGGTGATTCTGGAAGTATCCGTCGCGCTGAATTTTTTATCCGATTTTTCCCGAATTTTTGGAGAATTTTTAATATGGGGGAAACCTGGAATAGAAAAACAGCAAAAAACAGGATCTGGCACTGTGGTGCACTGAGTTAATAAATTAGTCCAAATATGATAAAAGTGTATGCAAGTGTATCTAGATCATAGAAATATCACACAAAACATGCATGGAGCAAGAAGAAATTATAGATACGTTTGGGACGTATCACGCGCCCTAGGGCTTGGCCGCGCCAGGGGGGCGCTTGGATACCTGGTGGCCCCCCTGGCTGCCCCCCTTTGCCTATTTATTCTCCGTGACGGGATTCTTCCGAGGACGGAACCCTACATGATCAAGGCACATATGTAATTTTCTGCTGTTACTATGTTGAGTTTGCTGGGATCTGATGGATTATGAGACTATGTTCAGTTTGTGATAAAGTAGTATATTTGGTTCTTATCTTTTTTATTTATGTTCTTGAGTAATTCTTGCATGTTCTCCGTTGTTGTTTATTGCTTTGGCCAAGTAGTAGGTAGTGACTCCAAGAGGGAAGGTTATGCTCGATTGTGGGTTCATGCCCCCTGATGACTAGCTTGAGTGACAGAAACATGAGTTTAGGGGATGTGATATTGCCACAAGGGGGAAAACAATGGTGCTTGTAACCACGGTTGCAAAGATTGTTTACTTTACGCAAAGTTCTTTTAATGCAGTTGTCTGTTGCTTTGGGTTTACACTTTGGTTGGGGATCACAACTTAATACCAGCGAGATGTTCTGGATAGATATCTCAAGGTGGATGATTAGTAGTAGATGTAGTTGGATTTCGGTCTACTTATTTTGGCGTACCGCCCATGCTTTTGAGCCTCGTCCTTTCTTTGTAGCATAGTTAGCATTGCGGTGCGTTTTTAATCTTGTCAATTGCCCAGCTGTGATATTTTTACCTCGCATAGCAGTTTTATCGTCTTTTGGGAGAGATACATCACTAGTGAACATCACGGGACGCTGGTACATATTCTCATCACTGTTTACACGCTGAATTTATTTTCTGCTTTTACTTTCTAGTTGCTATCACCATTATCATTATCCCTTGTGTTCGATCCTATGTAAACAACAAGGCCGAAGAGATTGACAACCTCTGTGAACTTCGTTGGGATCAAAGTTATTTGTGTCGTGTGAAGGTCCAGGCAAAGCAAGTGATTCTTTTCAGACGGTGACGAGGATCAGCCTCGGCAAATACCATGGTCAGGGACCCTGGGTTATTCATAGAGAAGGAACAGGTTGGACGATACTCGTCGGCTAATAGGAGAAGCACTTCCTGCTCGATATTATTGCGTGAGGGGGCGATTACAAGGGAGGACAAGGCGAGTTCTCGCAAGGCCAGGAGAGTAAATCGGATATTGGATGCCCAAGACGTGTCCCCTCCCAGCCTTTATATACTAGGCCAGGTCTCGGGGAGTCCGTACTAGTTTACAAAGATAGTTTCCTAGTCCTAGTCTTGCCTTCTGCACCAAGTCGTGCCTTCCATATCAGTCTCGGACTCCTACGTTGGTGTCTTGATTGGGCCAATCGTGGGCCCGTCGAGGCTTTACAGCGGGCCTTCCGTCTTCATACACACCAGGTATCCTCACACGCAAGAGTCATGGGGTCACCCCCTCGACAGTAGCCCCCGAGTGCCTGGGGGACTCGAAGAGTCGCTGATACGTCCCAAACGTATCTATAATTTCTTCTTGTTCCATGCATGTTTTGTGTGACTTTGCCATGTTTTGCTTGAACTTTCATACACTTTTGAGCATATTTGGACTAATCTATTAACCCAGTGCACCCAGCCGCCAGTTGCTGTTTTCTGCTGTTTTTGTATTTCAGGTTTTCCGGCCATTAAAAGTGCTCCAAAAAATCCGGAAAATCAGATAAAAAAGCAGCGACTCGGAAGCTTCCGGAATTACCAAGGCAGCGGAGGGGGGCCACCACCAGGAGGCCAGGAGGGTCCCTGGCGCGGCCCCACCCTAGGCCGCGTCAGGAGGCCTCCTGGCTGCCTGGTGGGTCCCCTCGACACCCCCCTTCGCCCATATTTACCCCTCGGGGTGGAAACCCCTAATACAGACTCCTCTTTCGTGATCTCGCCTCTGTTCCGCCGCCTCCACCATTTCAAGATCGGGGCTGCCTGGAGAAGCTGCTCCGGCACCCTGCCGGGAGAAGCTACCCCCTCCGGGAGACCCTCCATAGCCATGGACGCCTCCCGTATGTACCGTGAGTAGTTTCCCTTGGACCATGGGTCCGTGACCAGTAGCTATGTGATCTATCTCTCCCCTTTGTGCTTCCACTTTCAAGTCCTCGTGAGCTGCCTCACATGATCGAGGCATCTATGTAATTTCTGCTGTTACTATGCTGAGTTTGTTGGGATCTGATGGATTATGAGACTATGTTCAGATTGTGTTGAGTAATATATTTGGTTCTTCTTTTTTATATTTTGTTCTTGAGTAAATTCTTGCATGTTCTCTGTTGCGGTATTTGCTTTGGCCAAGTATTTTATTTGCAACTCCAAGAGAGAGCGTTATGCTCGATTGTGGGTTCAGCCCCTTGATGTCTAGCTTGTGTGACAGAAACATGAGACTAGGGGATGTGCTGTTGCCACCAGGGATAAAACAACAGTGCTTGTACCTGCGGGTGCAAGGATTGTTTACTTTACGCAAAGTTATTTTAATGCAGTTGTCTGTTGCTTTGAGTTTACACATTGGGTGGGATTCGCAACTTAATACCAGCGAGATGTTCTGGATAGATATCTCAAGGTGGATGATTCGTAGTAGATGCAGATGGATTTCGGTCTACTTACCTTGGCATACTGCCCATTGCTTTTGAGCCCTTCCTTTATTTGCAGCATAGTTAACATTGCGGTGCCTTCATAATCCTGTCAATTTCCCAACTGTGGTTTGTTTACCTCGCTAGCACTTTTATCGTCTTTTGGGAGAGAGAGAGACATCACTAGTGAAAATCACGGGACCCCGGTCCATCTTCACATCATTGTTTACACCCTCAATTTACTTTCAGTCTTTACTTTCAGTTGCCACTATTATTATCTCTTGCGTTGATCCTTTGTAAACGACAAGGCTGGAGGAATTGACAACTCCTCTGTACTCGTTGGGAGTAAAGTTATTTGTTGCTGTGTGCAGGTCCACATCAACCGCCTAATTTCAGGCGCCGTTGTCACCTTCTTGTATCTCTTGTAGTCCTACTGGTTCGATAACCTTGGTATCTTCACCGAGGGAAATTTGCTGCTACGCTACATCTCACCTTCCATTTGGGGTAACCAACGAGGAGTGAGATAACTATCCTCACCGTATCAAGCTAATTTCTGGCGCCGTTGCCGGGGACTCAAGTCTACAAGATAGGGGAGTTGCACACTATCTTTTACCTTTGCTTTTTAGTCTTGTTAGTTTACCTTTCAGTTTTTACTTTTGTGTCCTTAATCAAAAATACCAAAAATACCTGCTTCTACTATGGGTTCCAATGAAAACACTAAGTTGTGTGACTTCACTAGTCACAACAACAGTGACTTTATCTGCACTCCTATTGCTCCACCAGCCACTTCAGCACCTTTTTATGAGATTAAACCTTCTCTGCTTAACCTTGTTATGAAAGATCAATTCTCAGGAGCAGGAGAAGATGCTGCATCGCACCTAAACAACTTTATCGAGCTCTGCGACATGCAGAAGTACAAGGAAGTGGATGGAGACATCGTCAAGCTAAAGCTTTTTCCTTTCTCTTTGAGAGGAAGAGCCATGGAGTGGCTACAATCTTTGCCCAAAAGCAGTATCGATTCTTGGAGTAAATGCAAAGATGCTTTTATAGGGAAGTACTATCCCCCTGCTAAAATTATTCAATTGAGGAGTAACATTATGAATTTCAGGCAATTGGATAATGAACCTGTTGCCCAGGCTTGGGAACGTATGAAGACGCTTGTCAAGAACTGCCCCACACATGGATTGACTACCTGGATGGTTATCCAGACTTTTTATGCAGGCTTGAACTTCACCTCGCGGAACCTGTTAGATTCAGCCGTAGGAGGAACTTTTATGTCAACCATGCTTGGTGCTGCCACAAAGTTACTAGATGAGATGATGCTGAACTACTCGCAATGGCACACGGAGAGATCTCCAACCGGTAAGAAGGTAAACTCTGTCGAGGAGATCTCCTCTTTAAATGAAAAGGTTGACCTTATCATGTCTCTACTTACCAAGCAACCCTCTATTGATCCTCAAGATGTTCCTTTAAATTCTTTGGTTGCTCAGGAGCAAGTAGATGTTAATTTTGTCTCTAGAAACAACTTCAACAATAATGCTTATAGGAGCAACTTTGCTAGTAATCCTAGGCCTTTCCCATCCAACTATGGGAACAACACTTATCCTACCACCAGAAACTCCACTTCAGAGTTAGAGAGTATGCTTAGAGACTTTATCACTAACCAAAAAGCCTTCAACAAGAATGTGGAAGAAAAACTAGCTAAATTAGATAATCTTTGTTTGAAGGTAGACAACTTAGCCCTTGATGTTGAGATGTTAAAAATTAGAACCTCTCCCCTTGAGGAGAGTAAGGTCACTCCTATTAATGCTATCCAGTTACAAATCAATGAAAATATTAGGATGATGGCTAAACTCAAAGAAAGATGGGCTAGAGAAAAGGAGGAAGAGGAGAGAGTTAAGAGCCTTCCTACCTACCACACAGTAGCCACTATCCAAGTAGTTGAGGATGTCCAAACTGTTAGCACCCATCACACCCCTAGTCCCACTGGACCTATCAATGGTGATGCTACCACCTCAACCATAGAAGAGGAAACTTCTATGAACATAGAGGCTTTCAAACAAGTGAACCTAAATGATATCACTACCTCCCTGATAGATAGTAGTGACTTAGACTTTTACAACTGCACTTTACCAGAAGTTATTGGTTTCCTACACAAGATGTCTAGAGACCCCCACACTAGCACACTCAATCTTGCCTTCACAGAGCATATCACCAATGCTCTAATCAAAGTTAGGGAGGAGAAGCTTGGACTAGAAGCCTCCATACCTAGGAAGCTAGAAGATGGTTGGGATCCTATGATAAAAATTAAATTGAATAACTTCTCTTGTTATGCTCTTGGTGATGTTGGAGCAAGTACCTCTATTATGCCCAAAAGAATGTATGATATGCTTGAATTGAAACCTTTTGATCCTTGTTCTTTTGGTGTTCGTCTTGTTGATTCTTCCGTAAAGAAACCTTTGGGGAAGATCGACGATGTTCTTATCATTGTCAATGACAATTATGTTCCCGTTGATTTTACTATTATGGACATTGAATGTGAACCTTCTTGTCCAATTATTTTGGGATGTCCTTTTCTTCGCACAGTTGGTGCTATCATTGACATGAAAGAGGGAACTATCAAATTCCAATTCCCTCTCAAGAAAGGGATGGAACATTTCCCTAGGAAAAAGATTAAGTTACCTTTTGAGTCCGTCACACGGGCTAGTTATTCTCTTGAAAAGACTTGATCTTCTGCTTTAAGCCTAGCTAATGGCTCTAAAGAAGCGCTTTCGGGAGGCAGCCCGCAACGAATTTAGGTTTTTATTTTTGCTTTTGTTCTGTTCTTAGTGGTCTTGATGATTGTTACTACTGTAACAACATCATTGTATCTTTGCTTTTCAAGCTTTGTGCCTTTTATAGCCTCATACGGCAAGGGAAGTAAAAGTTGTGACATGCTGTCCAGAAAACAGATTATGTCCTTGTGACTAGAAAAATCAGAGAAAAATTCCAGTTCATCTTTTTGAGCTGAAATTTTTACACAGCGTTCTCTATACAATTATGAAACTTCCGTATGTTCTGAGTTTTTTGATTTGAGTTGCAGAAGTATCTCTAAAAAATTATTTACTACTTGCTGTTATGTTTTTCACATATTCTGCCACGTTTTGTATCTCTTTACTTTTGCAAACCTTAAGCTTGCTTTTTCTTTGCAAAAACTTTTTGTCAATCTTGATAAACAGTAGCTCTTCAAGAATATCTTTATTTGCAGTAGAGGAAAATTATTTTATTAGGGTACTAACCTCTCTAATCAGCCTACAATGAGTTATGTATGAAGGGAGTTTTCAAGTGCGCGATGGAGGATGATTAAAGAAGATTCAGGAGTGTCAAACGCTCAAGCTTGGGGATGCCCATGTGCACCCCCAATAAATATTCAAGGACACTCAAGCGTCTAAGCTTGGGGATGCCCCCGATGCATCCCCTTCTTCATCAACAATCATCATTTCGTCTCTCGTTGCACTATATTTTTATCACTTCATGCGTTATGTGCTATTCTTGGAGCGTCTCGCTCTTAGGTTTTGTTTTTAGTTTTCTTTAGCTTTTTTTGCTGTAGTAACAAGTTAGATCCCAGCTTACTTTCTTTTGTGTGGGAGAGATTCACGCTCCGCTTGAACTAGAACTCCTCATAGGATTTGCATGCTTATTCTTTTAGCTGTGAGCTGTTCTTTTTCTTTTCTTAGCTGCTGTTCTGTTTAGTTGTAGTGCTTTAGTTTTTCTAGAGCTTTTCTTTTGTCTTAGGTTGAACTTTCTATAGGTTGCATGTTTTATCTTGTTAGAGAGTTTGCCTGTTGCACTGAGTTCTGTGTCTTGACTGAAAGTAGGTAGTTAAAGTTGCTACTCTCTTTGTAGTAGTAACTTGCAATAGTTTTGAGGTATTGACTAGAGTAATGTTTGAACTTATGGTGTCAAGAGCTCTTGCCTATTAGTGATAGATGTCGTATTTTGGGCAATCCGTGTGTTTTTAGGAAACCAAAAACCCCTGTTGAGAACTCTATCTACTAGATGGATCACTAACCTCTGGAGGGTTCGAATATTAAAGTACACTCACGTACCATGAGTCGAGGATGCGCAAGGATAACCAAACCCCCATACACTCCTCCTCGGGGTACATGTCTCTTTGTGAACCTCGTGATTAGATTGAGAGTTACCGATAATAAGTGCATGAGTTCTTCGGACTAATGTGAGTATTCGAAAGTTGACACTTCCACCCACCTATACTTTTTCTAGCCTCTTCGGTACCGTGCATTGCCCTTTCTCATCTCGAGAGTTAGCGCATACTTCGCCGGTGCATCCAAACACTTGGCATGATACGCTCTGTCATCATAAACGTCCTTATATCTTTCCTCAAAACAGCCACCATACCTACCTACAAGGCATTTCCATAGCCTTTCCGAGATACATTGCCATGCAACATCCACCTTCTCATGACTTGATATTCATGTCATACATGCCACTTGCTTGATCGATGAGCCGCATGCTAGTTGGGCCTTGCCCTAATCATTGCTACATGACGCGCTAGTATCATTGCATATCCTGCTACCCTGGCAGAGGCATACATTTGCATCATGATAGTTACATTTTCTTTATGTGAGTACCTTTGTAAAGTGTGAAAGATCTCCTATATTCTTGTAAAATATAGAGTATTGCCCCTAAAGTGAGGAAAAGATCCCAAAGAGGACAAAATCAAAAGATCCCAAAGAGGACAAATGAGAATTAAATAGAAAGAGCCATTGAGGCCACCAAAAAAATACAAAAAAGAGAAAAGAAATAAAATAAAAAGAGAGAAGGGGGGCATACTACTATTCATTTTGAGAGATCCACACTAGTACTTCATCTTTTATCCCTTGTACTCCATAGAGATCATCATCATGCATATAGCTATGTGGGGACCCTTCACACTATAGAACTTGGCTTGTATATTCCAATGATGAGCCTCCTTAAACGAGCTCTAGGTCTTCTTGAGCAAGCAAGTTAGATGCACCCCCACTAGTTCCCTTGGAGAGATTTTAGCTCACATGTGCATCCGTTGCATGGAAATCCCTACTCCTCACATCATATCTATCATATGACCTTCTCTCGCCTATGATTGTCCTCATTGATGTGAGCCTTTCACACCTTTTTGTCTTCCTCCTCCACCTTCTTTCTGTTTCGCCTTTTAGGTGTCAACTTTCTTGCTCACGCTCATCCATTGCATGAGTGCTCAAAATATCGAAAGGGAGTGGATCAGTTTGACTTGTACCTGGCTAGTGGTCTGGGGACGAGTCCAGATAAGAATCCAAAAGAGACCAAGTGTGAAACTTTAGTAGATAGTTGTTCTCAACAACCTTACTTTTTCTCTCTCGTATTTCCCTATCCCTTGCTTGCACGCAAACACCATTTGGAGACCTTCGAGTCACGGACAGCAAGAGCTCTTGCACCTTTTGTTCTTTTGTTGCTTATGTCAATGCTAATATAGACTCTTGCTTGTTAAGACTTGAATTGAATTGCATGCTTTGATTGCTTTACTTAAAAGTCCTTTTATGGTTGTGTGGCATGTCACCACAGAAATTATGCTTGTTATCATTTACCTACTCGAGGACGAGCAGGAATTAAGCTTGGGGATGTTGATACGTCCCAAACGTATCTATAATTTCTGCTTGTTCCATGCATGTTTTGTGTGACTTTGCCATGTTTTGCTTGAACTTTCATACACTTTTGAGCATATTTGGACTAATCTATTAACCCAGTGCACCCAGCTTCCAGTTGCTGTTTTCTGCTGTTTTTGTATTTCAAGTTTTCCGGCCATTAAAAGTGCTCCAAAAAATCCGGAAAAATCAGATAAAAAATTAGCGACTCGGAAGCTTCCGGAATTACCAAGGTAGCGGAGGGGGGCCACCACCAGGAGGCCAGGAGGGTCCCTGGCGCGGCCCCACCCTAGCCCGCGCGAGGAGGCCTCCTGGCTGCCTGGTGGGTCCCCTCGACACCCCCCTTCGCCTATATTTACCCCTCGGGGTGGAAACCCCTAATACGGACTCCGCTTTCGCGATCTCGCTTATGTTCCGCCGCCGCCACCGTTTCAAGATCGGGGCTGCCTGGAGAAGCTGCTCCGGCACCCTGCCGGGAGAAGCTACCTCCTCCGGGAGACCCTCCATAGCCATGGACGCCTCCCGTATGTACCGTGAGTAGTTTCCCTTGGACCATGGGTCCGTGACCAGTAGTTATGTGATCTATCTCTCCCATTTGTGCTTCCATTTTCGAGTCCTCGTGAGCTGCCTCACATGATAGAGGCATCTATGTAATTTCTGTTGTTTCTATGCTGAGTTTGTTGGGATCTGATGGATTATGAGACTATGTTCAGATTGTGATGAGTAATATATTTGGTTCTTCTCTTTTATATTTTGTTCTTGAGTAAATTCTTGCATGTTCTCCGTTGCGGTATTTGCTTTGGCCAAGTATTTTATTTGCAACTCCAAGAGAGAGCGTTATGCTCGATTGTGGGTTCAGCCCCTTGATGTCTAGCCCGAGTGACATAAACATGAGACTAGGGGATGTGCTGTTGCCACCAGGGATAAAACTGTTGGGGTTCGGGGCAGAAAACACAAATTTCTCATAACCTACGAGACCCATACCCAAGACCTATGCTATGCTGATGGAAGTAACGGACATAAATAGATCACATACCAGTAAGTAGTCCGTCAAGCGGGAAACGTTCCCGCATGAACTTGGTTGGTGTAGTCGTACCGGCAATCCCCGATGCCGCGCAGATCCACGATGACTCCTGTAGCCACCCGATCCTTGTAGACCGATGATGGGATTACGTCCCCGTCGGAACGTTGTCGATGAAGACCTCGCGATACGACCACGACGATGAAGTAGCACCACAAGTGTAGTGCCTCGCGGGATTATACACATACAGTATACCCGACGTCCCTCCGGGCTCCGAACCAGTAGAGCAGCGGAAAGAAGATGGATTCGGATCCCGATTCCAGCAGCACGACGGCGTGTGTATAGTGGAGAAATCCCCAACCAAGTGTAGACTCCAAACAAGGGGAGTCCACTCGAGGAAGGAGAAAGGAGGGAGAGAGAGATGAGAGAAACTTGTCTCAAATCAATTTGTATGAAGAAAAAGGGCACCCTACCCCTCCTTATATAGGCCAAGGAGGGGTGCCACCCCCCTCCACTTCCGGGGTGGGACTAATCCCAAGGGAGGGGGGTTTTGGCGCAGCCCTAGGGGGGTGGGCCCCCTCATGGCGCCATGGCCCATGGGGGATGACTCCCTCTCCCCCTAATGGGCCCTATGAGGCCCATATGCCTTTTCTTCCATTTTTAATTATATTTAAATACATTTTAATATTTAATTCAGAAAATTAAATAATAAAACATATATTAAACATTATTAAATATATTTTGAACCTTTCAAAATACCCGGAACAACTTCCGGCCTTCATCGGAACAATTCCGGTGTTCTCTCCAATTTCTCCGGTGATCCCGAATCAATCCTTACTGCGTCGAGTACCCTTAAGTGTAACACCCTAAGGTCCGGGAAACATCAGACATGATCGAGACAATTCTCATTGATCAATGACTAATCAATTGGACCTGGTTACAATCCTTGATAGCCCCTGCTCATCGAAACAATTCCGGTCATCACCGCAACAATTCCGGTGTTCTCTCCAATTTCTCCGGTGATCCCGAATCAATCCTTACTGCGTCGAGTACCCTTAAGTGTAACACCCTACGGTCCGGGAAACAACAGACATGATCGAGACAATTCTCATTGATCAATGACTAATCAATTGGACCTGGTTACAATCCTTGATAGCCCCTGCGCTTCCATCGAATGAACTTCAATCGCTGTTGGATCCGTTAACCGTGTGCCTGTTCCCTTTGTCCTATGGTACTTTTCTTGTCCGAGGTTTGATCATCGGTATCCAATATACCTAGTTCGTCCTCGTTCTCAACAAACAAGTTTACTCGTTCCCGTGATATTACAACTCCGTGACCTAGTCACACGTTTGCAAACTTTATGATGCAATATCACCGAGTGGGCCCAGAGTACCTATCCGTCACACGGATGGACAAATCCCGCTTTGATCTATTTGCATACTCATCAACCATCTATTTCGGAATACCCAAAGTGCACCGTTATAGCCAGCATATTTCAGTCAGGCGGTGGGATACAAATCAAAGTCTCCTCATAGATGACAATTACGTATGATCATTACGGTCAAAGGATCTGGTCACTACGTTATAGTTATCGCAATGTCGAACTATGTGACTTGATCACATCGCAACACTTCTGGTGGGTGTATGTCCATCATATCATTATCCAATGATACGACTCCATTGTCAACAGACGCCATTGTCTCATGATCAGGAAACCTTGATCATCAATCGCCCAATGGACTAGTATACTAGGGTTAACTAGGGACCTGGTTGTTTGTATACCACACCTGTATTAATGTTTCCGCTTAATATAGTTATAGCATAGTATCAAACGTATTATGAACTAATGGAATATGCTCGATAAAACATATTTTATTTGCCTCTAGGGCACATTCCCAACAAAAACAACGGTGCTTGTACCTGCGGGTGCAAGGATTGTTTACTTTACGCAAAGTTCTTTTAATGCAGTTGTCTGTTGCTTTGAGTTTACACTTTGGGTGGGATTCACAACTTAATACTAGCGAGATGTTATGGATAGATATCTCAAGGTGGATGATTCGTAGTAGATGCAGATGGATTTCGGTCTACTTACCTTGGCGTACTGCCCATTGCTTTTGAACCCTTCCTTTCTTTGCAGCATAGTTAGCATTGCGGTGCCTTCATAATCCTGTCAATTGCCCAACTGTGATTTGTTTACCTCGCTAGCACTTTTATCGTCTTTTGGGAGAGAGACATCACTAGTGAAAATCACGGGACCCCGGTCCATCTTCACATTATTGTTTACACCCTCAATTTACTTTCAGTCTTTACTTTCAGTTGCCACTATTATTATCTCTTGCGTTGATCCTTTGTAAACGACAAGGCCGGAGGAATTGACAACTCCTCTGTACTCGTTGGGAGCAAAGTTATTTGTTGCTGTGTGCAGGTCCACGTCAACCGCCTAATTTCTGGCGTCGTTGTCACCTTCTTGTATCTCTTGTAGTCCTACTGGTTCGATAACCTTGGTATCTTCACCGAGGGAAATTTTCTGCTACGCTACATCTCACCTTCCACTTGCGGTAACCAAGGAGGAGTGATAGAACTATCCTCACCGTATCAGTCGCGCAGGGACTCGAATGCGGCATTGCTTTATCATTGTAAGCGCGGCATAGCCGCGGGTCGCTGGTAGTTTTGAGCCATGACAATACCTGTTTCGAGGGATTGCTAAGCTGAAAAGGGCCCAAGGAGTCGACTGGTCGAGCCTTGGTGAATTGCGCTAGTGGCAAATACCGCAGTAGCCCAATCAAGCTCACGTCCCTCGACATGAACTTGGAACGACCGGTGTCTAGCAAAGTCATGCCGCTGCAGGTCTTATAGGATCAATTGCTGCCA
Source organism: Bromus sterilis (assembly GCA_950022295.1). NCBI lineage: Eukaryota > Viridiplantae > Streptophyta > Magnoliopsida > Poales > Poaceae > Bromus > Bromus sterilis. The sequence goes on along the minus strand of OX465600.1, from coordinate 74,966,565 downwards.
GTCTAAGAAAATAGCCTGAGCGCGTCCGCTCGGCTCTTTCTATCATGCAAGCGCATGGAAAATATCGGGAGTGAAATCGCTCTGCGGCATGTCCCGGCCCGGCCGTTTTGCGCAGCGGGGTCTTACCTACACGCTAAGCTTGCGTGGCATCTGGGTACAGTGTGTCGTAGCCCAGGTATAATTGTTTTTTGTAGAGGCACGGAGCCTGGTTAGAGATGCAATCTCTCGGAATAAACAACCAAGTGAGCTATTAGTAGTCACTCGCGGAGCTTATGTGTGCTCAGGCGAGGGGTCGTATAGGAAAGCATCCGCTCGGAATGTCGTCGAGTAAGTGGGTAGTTTATCCTGCTGAGCTTTTGCGAGTAGTGACTCGAGCGCCTTTTGTTTTCGAGGTGAGGGAGCACCCAAACTCCACAGATGTGTTGTTTCCGCTGACGCGAGTAGTCCTAGGAGTGCATGTTCGCCTTTTGTTTTCGAGGTGAGGGAGCACCCGAAACTCTGTAAGTGCGAGTGGTTTACTCGAGCATATCCTCATCTTCTGGGTGAGGGAGCACCCGAACTCTCAAGCTTTTGGTCTTTTACTCTTCTTTGGATAAAGATACTCCCGATGGGAGTAAAAGATTTTGGAATCGGAATATTTTGGCACTTAGAGATAGGAGTCCTTTGCCAGTCTTTTGTTTTTTCCAATTGTTTTTATCCTGATTCGTCCTTCTTGGGATGTTGCGTGGATAGGCTTTTCCATGCTATTTGGTGACCTATGATGATGCTTGGTCTTTGATCCGTCGCGTCTTCTAGCCATAATGATGACTGGGACGCCGTGCTGCCTGGTGCCCGTTGGATTTCCAAGGTGTGTATGGGAAACATGCGAGATTTGACGCGTCCTTTAAATATAGCTGACCGTGTGAAGGCATCTTTTCTTGGAATTCGTAATGCCCGACGTGTTTGGTCTTTGATTTAATGATGGCGCCTCGTGGGCTTCTGTATTTTTTCCTTGTTTATCCCTTGGCTGCACTATAGATACCCGCTGCGTTATTGCCTGGACTTGGACATCCGCTCTTCTCCCTTTCTTCTTCTTCTTCTTCCTATGGCTCCCAAGCGAAGGGGTGGTGCTTCTGGCCGAGGTCGTGGACGGCGTGGTCGTGGTGGCCGTACCCCTCGCTCTTCTCGTGGTGGGCGTCGTGGAGCTGCGGTGGTGGCCTCCTCATCTTGTGCGGATGAGGGTGTTCGGCGTTATGATTTTCTTCTGCGCGTTCTTAGTCGCACTGCTACTCGGATCCCTCTCCCATTCTCATTTGCCTCCATGATTTCTGAGCTTAGTCTGAGGGGTCTGTGGATTCGGCTTCAGGGGTGCGCTCGACCTCCTGCTTGGGTTGAGTTTTCTGTTGATGGATCCTTCTTGGTTTTCCTTGATGCTGGTTGGAGATCGTTTTCACGGCGGCTAAACTTGCATGACGGGGATAGTCTTTGCTGTTGTTTTGATGGTGAAGATACCCTCATCGTTCGTGCTTTTGATGCCGGTGGCAATCGTCTGGACCCATACTGGGAGGAAACAAGCAGTGACAGTTTCGATGGGTCGAGTGGTGGTTCGCCTGCTTCTCCCGTGACTTCATCTTCGGCCGATTCCTCGCTGATGGTGCTTGCTCTTCTAGTTATAAGGATGAACTGGACGTCAAGCCGGTCGTCAAGCGGCTGCGTTAGTAGGCGAGGCACCTTGTAGAACTGGAGGACGACGACTTGCTTCTTCGCGGACTGAGTTGCTACTTTGTCTGTGGTGATGCTCGTTAAGTTGTGGTACAAAAGTGCCAATTATCTCAGCATGAGCATACATGTAGAAGTCATAATTCCTTGGGATAATTGTAACCCGTCTGGTAGCTGCTCGAGTCCTTTTGTAGTTATAACTGTCCTTTGACTCCTTTGTAATGAAAACTGTGTTCGACTCCTTGGTAATGGAAACTCTCTTTGACTCCTTTGTAATGGAAACTGTCTTCGGCTCCTTTGTAATGGAAAACTGTCTTCCAATTCTTTGTAATGGAAAACTATCTTCGACTCCTTTGTAATCAGAAGTCGGGTGCGCGGCAGCGCTCCCGATGGGAGTAGCCCCCGAGGCTACGTTTCATTTGTAGAATCAGGCGTAGGCTGTGAGTTTTTGTCTACCTGGGATGCCCCTCCTTGTGGCTGTTTTTAATTTATTCCAGGTTTTTGATCGGGTGCGCGTCAGCGCTCCCGATGGGAGTAGCCCCCCCGAGTCTTTAGGTGATCGTCTGCGATCAGGTGAAGACTAAAGAACTTTGCATTTTCCGATGCGATTCTCTTGTGAAAAACTCTTGGGGCTTCGGGGGGATCTTGTGTTCTGCTTTCCCAGTTCTTGCAAATAAGGTCGCATGAGCGGGGGTAGCGTCTCTCGGGGTGATTTTATGCTCGAGTTCCCGAGTACTTTTAAGTAAAGTCGCATTTAGAGAGGATAGCGTCTCTCGTGGGGGGGGGGTTTATGCTTGAGCCCCCGAGTGCTTTTAAGTAAAGTCGCATGAGCGAGGATAGCGTCTCTCGGGGGGACTTTATGCTCGAGCCCCCGAGCGCTTTTAAGTAAAGTCGCATGAACGAGGATAGCGTCTCTCAGGGGGAGTTTATGCTCGAGCCCCCCGAGTGCTTTTCAGTAAAGTCACATGCGCAAGGATAGCGTCTCTCGGGGGAGTTTATGCTCGAGCCCCCCGAGTGCTTTTAGGTGATAATGCTTGGGCCACACCATTTTATTTCTTCGGGTATTACATGGGTTGCTGATCGGTACTGCTGTCGGTGCCGCTGTAGTGTTTGGAGGGCTATGGGTAGAACAAGCGTAGGTTCGCTATGTTCCATGGGTTTCCCACGTCTTCATTGGTCTTTGGGTTCTTCAACCTATATGCACCGCCTCCGATGACTTTCGAGATTATGAATGGCCCTTCCCATTGTGGGGCGAGTTTATGCACTTTTTCCTGTATCAGTCGCAAGATGAGATCTCCTTTGCTGAAGGTTCTGGTACGCAGGCGGCTGCTTTGATATGTGCGCAGCTTGTCCTGGTATCCTTCAGATCTTGTTATGGCTGTGTCTTGTGCTTCGTCTGCTGTGTCTTTATCGTTCTGTAGTGCTTCTTCTGCTTCTTCCTCTTCGTACCCTGAGATCCGGGGGCTCCAAATTTTAAGTCGTGCGGCAGTACTGCTTCTGCCCTGTATACCAGGAAGAAAGGTGTGTATTGGGTCGAGCTGTTTGGGGTGGTACGCAGGTCCATAGTACCGCGGTAAGTTCTTCTACCCAGTTGCCTGCGGCTTGTTCTAGTGGTGCGAGGAGTCGTTTATTTATTCCTCTGCATACTAGGCCATTTGCTTTCTCCACTTGGCCATTGGATTGTGGGTGCGCGACTGATGCGTAGGTGATTTTGATGCCCAGCTCCTGACAGAAGTTTTGAAATTCTGCTGCTGTGAAGTTTGTACCATTGTCTGTGATAATGTTGTCTGGTACGCCAAATCTGAAGATGATTGTCTTGATGAAGTTAACTGCCATGAGGGCTGTTGAGCTAGTGATTGGTACTGTTTCGATCCATTTGGTGAACTTGTCGACTGCGACTAGTAGGTGTGTTCGTCCCCCTTTTGAGGATTTCTTGAGTGGGCCTACCATGTCGAGTCCCCATGTGGCGAATGGCTAGGAAAAAGGTATAGTTTTGAGTTCCGATGCTGGGGCATGTGGCCTGCTGGCGAACTTTTGGAAGGCGATGCAACACCGTACGATATCCTCCGTATTTCTCATGGCGGTCGGCCAGTAGAAACCTGCTCGAAAAGCCTTGGCCACGAGTGCGCGACTGCTCGCGTGATGTCCGCAGGTGCCTTCGTGAATCTTGAGCAGTAGGGCTTTGCCGTCTTCTTCATCGATGCACTTTTGGAGGACCTGAGATATGTTGCGCTTGTAGAGCTGTCTGTTGATTACTGTGAATGCTTTGGATTGTCGACTGATGCGTCGGGCTTCTGCAACGTCTTGTGGTAGGGTGCTTTCGATTAGGAATCGAAGGAATGGTTTTGCCCAGGATGGGTCTTCGAGTGCGGCTGGCTCTGCGACTTCGGTTGCTTGGCTGCTTGTGTCGTCGGCTGTGCTCGCTGCCGCCACCTGCGCTGGTTCATTTGTGTCATCGGCCTCTGTGACTGCCTCGGACGCCATTGGCTTTACTTTGATTGATCTCTGGCTGATGCTCTCGAGGAAAATGCCTGGTGGTATTGGCCCTCGAGTCGATCCGATGTTCGCAAGTTCGTCGGCTTCTGTGTTATTTGCTCTGGAGACGTAGTTGAGTTCGCAGCCGTCGAATCCTCCCTCTAGTGTGTTGTAGAGCTTCTGGTAGGCCATCATGTTGTCTGCGACTGCGTTACATTCTCTCATCGCCTGCTGGACGACGAGGTTGGAGTTGCTGTAGATCGAGAGGCGAGTGGCACCGCAAGTTTTTGCCATGCGCATGCCGTGGAGTATTGCCTCGTATTCTGCTTCGTTGTTGGAGGCATTGCTGAAGTTGATCTGGAGGACGTATTTGAGCTTCGTTCCTTTGGGGGAGACTAGTACGACGCCTGCTCCGGCTCCTTGTTGTCTTTTGGACCCGTCGAAGAACATCGTCCATGAGTTGGACAGATCTGTGGGGGCCCGGTGTTTGGACCTCTGTCCACTCGACCAGGAAGTCTGGGAGTACTTGGGCTTTGATTGTTGTTGGGTGTTTGAACTACAGATCTCGCGGGCTGAGCTCGATGTTCCACTCAGCGACTCGGCCGGTCGCTCCAGGGTTGTTGAGGATGTCCGTGAGTGGTGCACTGCTCACGATTGTGATGGGGTGTTCGTCGAAGTAGTGCGATACTTTCCTTGAGGTCATGATGATGGCGAGCAGGAGCTTCTGATAGTGCGGGTACCGTTGCTGAGGCTTTGTGAGCAGCGTGCTAAGGTAGTAGATTGGTCTTTGTATGCTCTGGATTTTGCCTTCTTCTGCGCGCTCGACGACGAGCGCCGTGCTGACTACGCTGCTGCGCGCTGATACGTCCAAAACGTATCTATAATTTCTGCTTGCTCCATGCTTCTTTTGTGTGATATTGCTATGATATTGATGCACTTCCATACACTTTTGATCATATTTGTACTAACCTATTAACTCAGTGCACCCCAGTGCCAGTTCCTGTTTTCTGTTGTTTTTGTATTTCAGGTTTTCCCATTATTTAAAGTGCCAGAAAAATTCCGGGAAAAATATAGGAAAAATCAGCGTACGGGAACCTTCCAGAAGAGCCCTAGTGGGGCCAGAGGGGAGCCAGGGGTGGCCCAGGCGGCCACCTGGGGCCCCTGGTCCACCTCTGGCTGCCCCCCTTCGCCTATTTATTCCCCGTGAAGAGAAACCCTCGGGGACAGAACCCTTTTTTTGCGATCTCTCCTCTGTTCCGCCGCCGCCGCGCTTCGAAGATTGGGAGCACCAGGAGCCCTCTTCCCGGCACTCTGTCGGAGGGAGGAACCACCTCCGGGAGCTTCTCCACCACCATGGATGCTTCCCGGATGAACCGTGAGTAGTCCACCTTGGGCCATGGGTCTATGATCAGTAGCTATGTGATGTTCTCCTCCCCTCTTTGTTCTTCATGGTTTAGACCTCGTGAGCTGCCCAACATGATCGAGGCACATATGTAATCTTTCTGCTATTGCTATGCTGAGTTTGCTGGGATCCGATGGATTATGAGACTATGTTCAGATTGTGTTTGAGTAATATATTTGATTATCCTCTTTTATATTTATGTTCTTGAGTAATTCTTGCATGTTCTCCGTTGCTGTTTATTTCTTTGGACAAGTAGTAGGTAGTGACTCCAAGAGCGAGCGTTATGCATGATTGTGAGTTCATGCCCCCTGATGACTAGCTGGACTGACAGAAACATGAGTCTAGGGGATGTGTTGTTGCCACAAGGGAGAAAACAACAGTGCTTGTACTTGCGGGTGCAAGGATTGTTTACTTTACGCAAAGTTCTTTAATGCAGTTGTCTGTTGCTTTGAGTTTACACTTTGGGTGGGATTCGCAACTTAATACCAGCGAGATGTTCTAGATAGATATCTCAAGGTGGATGATTAGTAGGTAGATGCAGATGGATTTCGGTCTACTTGTCTTGGCGTACCGCCCATGCTTTTGAGCCCCTTCCTTTATTTATAGCATAGTTAGCATTGGTTTGCGCACATAATCCTGTCAATTTCCCAGCTGTAATTTGTTTACCTTGCATGGCTATTTTATCGTCTTTTGGGAGAGAGACATCACTAGTGAACATCATTGGATCCCGGTCCATATTTCCAACACTGTTTACACCCACTATTTATTTTCAGCTTTATTTACCTTTCTGTTGCTATCACTATCATTATTATCCCCGTGCGTTTGATCCTTTGTAAACAACAAGGCAGGAGGGATTGAAAACCTCTCTGAACTCATTGGGAGAAAAGTTATATGTTGTGTGTGCAGGTCCACGTCAACCGCCTAATTGCTGGCGCCGTTGTCACCTTCCTGTCGTTGTTGGAGTCCTACTGGAGACAAACCTTGGTATCTTCACCGAGGGAAATTTGTTGCTGTCTACATCTCAACCTTCCACTTTGGGTAACCAATGAGGGGCGATAAGCCATCAAAGCTAATTTCTGGCGCCATTGCCGGGGACTCCACTCTTCAAGATAGGGGAGTTGCACACTATCTTTTATCTTTTCTTTTTAGTCTTGCTAGTTTACCTTTTAGTTTTTGTTTTTGCTTTTGTGTCTTATATGAAAAACCAAAAAACTAGTTGCTACCTTTTGCCATTGTCTTGCTTTGCCTAGTTATGCTATCCTCACCATGGGTGCTGAACCACCCAAATATGGTAGGATGGCCATATTTGACATGTTTCACTTGGATCGTCTTCGATTAATTTGTGCTCGCGCTAAAAACCCAACCGACTTGGTTGAGGGAAAATCATTGGATGAGCATGCTCATTATACGCGGCACCGCCTATCTCAGAAAGGGAAACACTTATGGGATCAAATACATGTTTCTTATTGCCATGCTAAACTTTTGTGCTACAATTATGATTTTACTTGTTGTTCTAATATAGATCATAAACACCTCCCTTTACAATGTGAGTTCAATGAAAATGAGATCTTATCTTCTTATGCTAAAGGTGTCTATGATTACTTTGATGTTGAAAAGATTGAAGAGTTTGTTGCTTTTAAAGGTGCTTATGAGATTGCTTCTTTGATTGAAAGGTATCACGATACTATTCACCAGTCCGAAAACTTTGCAGTTCTTGCTTATTGCTTCGAGAATTACACTTCAAATTCTTATATTGAGGATTTTAAAAATAAAATGTTTTCTGCCCAAGAAGAGGCCAATGATTGCTTTGAGGAGGAATCCCATGATTCCGAGGACTCACTTGAAATATCCCTTTCTGAAAATTTTGATACTTGCTTTGTTGATGGCCAAGATGCCACTATGGATGATGCTGACAAAAATGAACTCTCTATAGTTCCTTATGTTAAGCATGAAATTGTTGCTATTGCACCCACACTTGATTGTCCTATTATCCTTTTGAAATCTCCAACTCATATTCTGGAGAACTGTGCTCTTATTAAGGCTCAATGTGATGGGTTGCATTTATCTTATGATCCTAAAGACCGCGTTGAAAATTATACACGTGTGCTTGTAGGTAATGCACAACATGATTTATGTGATAGTTATATTCTTGATGTTGTTCATGATACCACTGAAAAATTACTTTGAGAGGGGAAAGTTTGGTTGTAGAAACTTCCATGTTGCAAAAACACCTCTCTTCATATTGAAAGTTTTGAAATTGTTCCTGTTCCACCTTTCTATGCATGTCACTTTGTGCTTATTTGACTTATTTTCTTACAAGATGCCTATGCATAGGAAGTGGGTTAGGCTTAAATGTGTTTCATAGTTGCTTCTTGATGCTCTCTTTTGCTTCAAATTCTTATTCTTATGAGAGCACCTTTTATAATCTTTATGGCTAGCTTAAAGGCATAAAAGAAAGCGCTTTTGGGAGGCAGCCCACAACGATTTAGGTTTATTTTGATTTTGTTGTGTCTTTATGTTTGTTACTACAGTAGAAACATCATTGTATCTTTACTTTTCAGCTTTGTGCCATTTATAGCCTCATGACAAGGGGAGTGAAAGTTGTGACATGCTGTCCAGAAAACAGATTCTGTCCTCGTGACGAGAAAAATCATAGAAAATTCCCAGTTCATCTTTTTGAGCTGATTTGTTTACACAGCGTGCTCTATACAATCACAGAACTTTCGTATGTTCTGAGTTTTTTGATTTGAGTTGCAGAAGTGCCCCCAAAAAAATATTTACTACCTGCTGGTCTGTTTTTCACAGATTCTGTCCTGTTTTGCCTTTTCTTCGTTTTGCAAACCTTAAGCTTGCTTTTTATTTGCAAAACCTTTTTGGAAATCTTGAGAAACAGTAGCTATTCAAGAATATCCTTATTTCCAGTAGATAAAAGATATTTTATTGTGGGTACTAACCTCGCTAATCGGATTATGATGAGTTATGTATGAAGGGAGTTTTCAAGTGTGCGAGGGAAGATGATAAAAGAAGATTCAGGAGGGTCAAACGCTCAAGCTTGGGGATGCCCCCGTGCACCCCCAAGAAATATTCAAGAATACTCAAGCATCTAAGCTTGGGGATGCCCCCATGCATCCCCTTCTTCATCAACAATTATCAGTTCGTCTTTCGTTCCACTATATTTTTTATCACTTCATGCGTTATGTGCTATGCTTGGAGCGTATTGCTCTTTATTTCCTTTTTAGTTTTCATTAGCTTTGCTTGCTGTTCGTAACAAGTTAGAACCCAGATTTCTTTGTGTAGGAGAGAAACACGCTCCACTTCACCCTAGAACACAACATAGGATTTTCATGCTTATCTTTGCTGTGTGTGTTCTTTATCTTTTTCGTAGCTGCTGTCATGTTTAGCTATTAATTTTCATGCTTATCTTTTTAAGAGCTTTTGTTTAGTTTGTTGCTGGAAATCTCTTGAGTTTTCATGTTTATCTTGTTTAGAGAGTTTGCCTGTTTCACTGAGTTTTGTGTCTTGACTTGAAGTAGGTAATTGAGGTTGCTATTCGATTGTAGTAGTAATTTGCAGTAGTTTTGAGGTATTGCTATGAGTAATGTTTGGAATTTTGGTGTCAAGAGCTTTAGCCTATTAGTGATAGATGTCGTATTTTGGGCAATCCGTGTGTTTTTAGGAAACCAAAAACCCCTGTTGAGAACTCTATCTACTAGATGGATCACTAACCTCTGGAGGGTTCGAATATTAAAGTACACTCACGTACCATGAGTCGAGGATGCGCAAGGATAACCAAACCCCCATACACTCCTCCTCGGGGTACATGTCTCTTTGTGAACCTCGTGATTAGATTGAGAGTTACCGATAATAAGTGCATGAGTTCTTCGGACTAATGTGAGTATTCGAAAGTTGACACTTCCACCTACCCATATTTTTCTAGCCTCTCCTGTGCCGTGCATTGCCTCCTTCTCACTCCGAGAGTTGGCGTCCGCCTTCGTTGGTACATCCAAATCCTTGGCACGATACGCTCTATCATCATAAGCCTTATTATATCCTTCCTCAAAACAGCCACCATACCTACCTATCAAGGCATTTCCATAGCCTTTCTATGATACATTGCCATGCAACATCCACCTTCTCATGACTTAATCTTCATGTCATACATGCTTTTGCTTATTCGATGAGCCGCATGCTATCATTGCATATCCTGCTACACTGGCAGAGGCATACATTTGCATACTTCATGATAGTTTCATTTTCTTTATGTTGAGTACTTTTGTAAAGTGTGAAAGATCTTCTATACTTCTTGTAATATATAGAGTGTTGCCCCTAAAGTGAGGAAAAGATCCCAAAGAGGACAAAATCAAAAGATCCCAAAGAGGATAAAATCAAAAGGTCCCAAAGAGGACAAATGAGAGAAATAGAAAGAGCCATTGAGGCCTCCAAAAAATACAAAAATATATAGAAAAAAGAGAAAAATAAATAAAAAGAGAGAAGGGGCACACTACTATTCCTATTGAGAGATCCACACTCGTATTCCCTCTTATATCTTGTACTCCATAGAGATTATCATTCATGCATATAGCTATGTGGGGACCTTCACACTATAGAACTTGGCTTGTATATTCCAATGATGAGCCTCCTCAAATGAGCTCTAGGTCTTCTTGAGCAAGCAAGTTGGATGCACCCCCACTAGTTCCATTGGAGAGCTACCTTAGCTCATATGTGCATCCGTTGCATGGAAATCCCTACTCCTCACATCATATCTATCATTTGGCTCTCTCTCGCCAATGATTTTCCTCATTGATGTGAGCCTTTCACACCTTTTTTTTTCTTCCTCCACCACCATTTTTCTCTCTTTGCCATCCTAAGTGTCAACTTTCTTGCGTACGCTCATCCATTGCATGAGTGCTCAAAATATCGAACGGGAGTGGATCATTTTGACTTGTACCTGGCTAGTGGTCTGGGGATGAGTCAAGATAAGATTCCAAATAAGACCAAGTGTGAAACTTTAGTAGATTGAGTTCTCAACACAAAAATTCTTTTTTTTCTTCTCGTAATCCCTATCCCCTTTCTTGCACGCAAACACCATTTGGAGACATTCGAGTCACGGACAGCGAGAGCTCTTGCACCTTTATGTTCTTATGTTGCTTGTTGCATTGCTAATATAGACTCTTGCCTGTTATGACTTGAATTGAATTATATGCCTTGATTGCTTTACTTAAAAGTTCTTATATGGTTGGTAGCATGTCACTACAGAAATTATGCTTCTTATCATTTACCTACTGGAGGACGAGCAGGAATTAAGCTTGGGGATGTTGATACGTCCAAAACGTATCTATAATTTCTGCTTGCTCCATGCTTCTTTTGTGTGATATTGCTATGATATTGATGCACTTCCATACACTTTTGATCATATTTGGACTAACCTATTAATTCAGTGCACCCCAGTGCCAGTTCCTATTTTCTGTTGTTTTGTATTTCAGGTTTTCCCATTATTTAAAGTGCCAGAAAAATTCCGGGAAAAATATAGGAAAAATCAGCGTACGGGAACCTTCCAAAAGATCCTAGTGGGGCCAGAGGGGAGCCAGGGGTGGCCCAGGCGGACACCTGGCGTGGCCACCCCCTAGGCCGTGCCAGAGGGGAGTGCCTGGGGGCCCTGGTCCACTTCAGGCTGCCCCCTTCGCCTATTTATTCCCCGTGATGAGAAACCCTCGAGGACAGAACCCTTTTTCGCGATCTCTCCTCTATTCCGCCGCCGCCGCACTTCCAAGATCGGGAGCACCAGGAGCCCTCTTCCCGGCACCCTTTCGGAGGGAGGAACCACCTCCGGGAGCTTCCCCACCACCATGGATGCTTCCCGGATGAACCGTGAGTAGTACACCTTGGGACATGGGTCTATGATCAGTAGCTATGTGATGTTCTCCTCCCCTCTTTGTTCTTCATGGTTTAGACCTCGTGAGCTGCCCTACACGATCGAGGCACATATGTAATCTTTCTGCTGTTGCTATGCTGAGTTTGCTGGGATCCGATGGATTATGAGACTATGTTCAGATTGTGTTTGAGTAATATATTTGATTCTCCTCTTTTATATTTATGTTCTTGAGTAATTCTTGCATGTTCTCCATTGCTGTTTATTGCTTTGGCCAAGTAGTAGGTAGTGACTCCAAGAGGGAGCGTTATGCATGATTGTGGGTTCATGCCCCCTGATGACCAGCTTGAGTGACAGAAACATGAGTCTAGGGGATGTGTTGTTGCCACAAGGGAGAAAACAACGGTGCTTGTAATTACGGGTGCAAGGATTATTTACTTTACGCAAAGTTCTTTAGTGCAGTTGTCTGTTGCTTTGAGTTTACACTTTTGGTGGGATTCACAACTTAATACCAGCGAGATGTTCTGGATAGATATCTCAAGGTGGATGATTACACTACAACATGACAGAGTTTTGGTAACACAAGAACGTAACACATAGAAGCTTGTGTTACAGAGTAAAATTGTCGTAACACAACATGGGTGTTACAGGGTGAACAGTAACACATGGATGATGAGATGTGAAAATGTGTTACTAGGGAAATATAGTAGTAGCACATATAAGTGTGTTCCTCCATATGTGTAACAAACAATAGTTTTGGTTACACATAGTCATGTGTTGGGCATGTACAAGCTATATAACTGTAGAGCAAAGTGGGGATAATTTATTATCTATTCTCTTGTTAAAATGTGAGGATTTGAATTTCACATTTCACTCATCTGTCTTAATGTTGGTCTAGAAACCCAAGCAAAAATATTACTAATTCAAATCCACCTCAATTTGATGCATAGAGTGGAATCAAACCGCCAATATCTTTTCATTCCATTTCGTAATGATTCTCTTTTATTAACCAGTTGTACCCTACACTCTTTCATATCGAACAAGGGTGAAAATAAAGGACAACTTCACCCATACTAACAACCTACAAAGACAACATGTCTCTCCCTAACGCTAGAGTGACTAATGAACTTAGGAAATATAGGAAAAAACAAAAAATAGAGTCATTATAGCTCAAACAGTTAACCAACCACACTGATGTTGTTATTGTTGTTGTTGTTGTTGTTGTTGTTGTCTTTAGCACTTGGCTATACTCAATTCTGATCAATGTAAGCATCGATACCTACAACACCTTTTGGAGCTTGAGCTACATGTATCTCATTTTGTTAAATAAAGTAAAAAATGATACTTCAAAGTTCTAATAATTCTAAAAAAATTAAATGTATATAAAAGCGCATGTGAAATATCGGTTTTGAAATAACTTGTACTTGGCTCCACACAAAAATGACAAAATCAGACAAACTTTCAAGGCATAAAAATGTTAAGCTAGATCAAATGTCATTGCATAGCTTGTTTATAGTGATTTTGTCTTCATTGAAATTTTAATAAGACCTAAATTTAGTCAAAAATAGATAAATAAATTTCGGATTTAATCGCGCGCGAACTTATTTCGCATCGTGCTGCGCGTGCAGTCCTGGATTTTGTATGAACCTAACCCATTTATAGGTGGATCAGTCAAGCATCAATCACGTTTTCACTATCAGAAACATAAATTATTCTGTGGACTAGATTATTTACCTATGCTTTTTTTTTCAGCAAAATGGTACATTTACCTATACTTTTTTTTCATATGGCATCTTCCTATGAGTTGAATTAGAAACTAACATAACTAAGCATCTTGGCACTCCAAAAGCACTAACGCGCCAAAAAACAGCATCCCGCCGTAGAGCTTATTTTCGCGCCGGTGCCCGCTCGATGGAAATAAAGTCCTCCTCGAAAACTCTTCCAAATCTCCAACCCAACCCAACCCAACCCTCCTCTCGTCCGCCGCCTGCACCCTCAGATCCGTCGCCGCCTCTGACCTTCCCGTGCCGCCGCCCACCGCCCCGCCCCCGCCCCCGCCCCCGTGTCCTACCTCTGAAGTTGTCTGACCCCCACTCCACCCCCATTCGGGTGCCACCCCTACCGCAGCCTACACCTCCCGCATCTCCGTCCCCGTGCATCTGCTGCAATATCTTCCAAATCGGCGCCAACCTGCGCCATCCATTGCCTGCTCCGACCTCCGCGCCGCCTCATCTCTACCACGCCGTGGTGGCTCGTCGACCATCGCCCCATCCATCTCCAGTACTTTCGCCGGCCCTCTTCACTGTGACGTCTCCTCTAAACTGTACTAGTACAAGGGTGGTTTCCTAACTATAGTTTATTCCGATGCTAATCTATTGAATTGAGTTCTACTTCATATATGGAATTTCTTGTACACTTTTTTCCAGGCTCAACTTCCATGTTGATAAAGACATTACGAGGAATTTAATTCCTCTTCATTCAGCAGTTTCTGTACTGAAACTATTTTTTCAATTCTGTAGGAAAATTGGTGCATATGGAATTGGACTTAATTTTCTCTCTAGTCATAGGCTTGATGCAGCTCACTCTTGGTAATGCCAATTGGGAAACTTTGGTACTAGTATCTCCACAATGTTGGCTGGAGCTGCCTGTAAGATTCACTATCTATTTACGAGCAGTTGCTCTTGGTTTTATGAAGCTATTTTTGATTTTCCCTGTTCTATGCATGCTTGCTTGAATCCTGCCCCTTTTTAAATGTCAAAAACTTTATGGTGGATCCCTAAAGTCTGTTTGTGTGCAGTCTGAATGGCATATTCGCCATCTACCCCGACTGTGTTGATTTGTCCATTTTTTGAATTTTGATCAATAGGCAAATATTTTTGAATTGTGTGGAGTTCCTAGTGGAGGTCCTAGTCAAGGCCAGTGCGCTGCCACTGCAACACATGCGGGAGTTCCGACTGGTGGCCGTTGACGCCTTCCAGCTCGTTGATGTTTGAATTTTTTGAATGTTAATTTCCTAAACATTCATATGTGTGACATGTTCCTTTATGAAGATACTCCAATAATGTTAATTCTGTATGCACCAAGTATATGTTAATTTTCTTTGTCTGAAATGTTTAACGAACATCAATGGAAGGGGTAGTAGATGTTTAACAAACAACAATGTTAATTTGCTGAACGTTCATAGTTGTGACATGTTTAACAAAATGCAGGATGTGTGTGTGAATTTACTCCTTGTAAACCTTATCTTCAGTGATCTCACAAACCATGCAAATTCAGTTTTACAAGTCTTAACACTTATCTTCAGTAAAAGGATAAGTGGCAAGCTTAACTAGCCTTACAAGTCTCCAAAAGTGTTTACTGTAAATTCAGTTTTGCTAATTGGTTAAATGTGTGAGGTTTTTTTACAAAAAATTTAGTGTACTAGCGTCCCACATTAATTTTGGCACGGAAGGAGTACTGGAGTAAAAGGCGACATGTCCAACAACTAGGTGTGGCAGAGATGCGCATGTTGAGATGGGCATGTGGCCACACAAGGAAGGATCGGATCCGGAATGATGTTATATGGGAGAGAGTTGGGGTGGCACCAATTGAAGAGAAGCTTGTCCAACATCGTCTGAGATGGTTTGGGCATATCCAGCGTAGGCCTTTTGAAGCGCCTGTGCATATCGGGCGGTTAAGGCGTGCTGATAATGTCAAGAGAGGTCGGGGAGGCCAAACTTGACTTGGGAGGAGTCTGTGAAGAGAGACCTGAAGGACTGGGCTATCAACAAAGATCTAGCTCTGGACAGGGGTGTGTGGAAGTTAGCTATCCACGTGCCAGAACCGTGATTTGGTTACGATATCTTTTGGGTTTCAGCTCTAGCCAACCCCAACTTGTTTGGGACTGACAGGCTTTGTTGTTGTTGTTGTTGTAAGGAGTACTGGAGTACCATGTTATGCTGGTATGCTAAAGATGATCTGATCTGTGTTGAGCTAGTAGTTGTATTAGCTAAATGAAGAAAAATAATGACCTTGTTGGTTCATCAGTCTGAATCTTCATTGGTTATTTTCTGATTGTATTAGCGAAATGAAGAAAAATAACGACCTTTTTTGTGTTATTCAATCGCAAAACTAACTTATGAAACTTGGTACATCACAATTATGTTGAAACTTATCTATTTCAGATCACACATCCTCTTCAGGTTCAATCGGTACTACTACTTTCTCTTAGGTACATTTCTCCTACACTTCTTATCATACAATTTTGTGCTTTTGCATCATTGAACAGCAGTACTTAACAGTATTATCATTGATGTTGTAGTTTGGGATTAACTTGTGAGGAGCCTAAAATTATGCTGTTGCATATTCTGGTGACCTGTGAAGCTTGATAAAATCTTCTCTATCAAATCAATTTTTAATGGCTGCCCTGTGTGCTTCTGCATGGGAGTTTTCAATTTCTTTTTATCCAGGTGCAGGTGCTAAACATTTTAGGTTTTTTTAATGCGATGAGGTCAAGATGAGTTGATTATAGGCTGAGCTAGCTAGCATTGCATTGTGGTCTGGTTAAGTACCGATGTGTTTTTGGTAGAAGTTTGTGGTAGTACTTTTTACTACTCCCTCCGATCCATAGTAAGTGTCGCTCATCTAGTATAAAGTTTGTACTAGCTTAGTACAAAATGAGCGACACTTATTATGGATCGGAGGGAGTAGTATTTAGGATATAACCGTATTCAAGAGGAAGCATTTAGAAGTTATGGCTGCCATGAGATAATAAAATAGTTATCAAACAACATCACTGTTTTCCGCAAAAGTAGGAGATTTATTTTGCCTTTTTCCAAATAATTCTCTTGTAAATCTCTTGCTCTTATTTCAGGCAAATGAACTAATGTATATGCAAGATTGCGAGTACTGATGGACAGCGAGAACAATGCCTGCTATGGATTATCATCACTCGTGATATTTATGTCCATGTTTTGCATTTAATATGTCATCTAAATCAGGTTTAATATGTCCATGTTTTGCATTTAATATGTCATCTAAATCAGGTTTAACATATCTAAGGTGGATGATTAGTAGGTAGATGCAGATGGATTTTGGTCTACTTATCTTGGCGTACCGCCCATGCTTTTGAGCCGCTTCCTTTCTTTATAGCATAGTTAGCATTGGTTTGCGCACATAATCCTGTCAATTGCCTAACTGTAATTTATTTACCTCGCATGGCTATTTTATCGTCTTTTGGGAGAGAGACATCACTAGTGAACATCATTGGATCCCGGTCCATATTTCCAACACTGTTTACACCCACTATTTATTTTCTGCTTTATTTACCTTTCCGTTGCTACCACTATCATTATTATCTCGTGCATTTGATCCTTTGTAAACAAAAAGGCTGGAGGGATTGACAACCTCTCTGAACTCGTTGGGAGAAAAGTTATCTGTTGAGTGTGCAGGTCCACGTCAACCACCTAATTGCTGGCGCCGTTGTCACCTTCCTATCGTTGTTGGAGTCCTACTGGAGACAAACCTTGGTATCTTCACCGAGGGAAATTTTCTGCTGTCTACATCTCAACCTTCCACTTTGGGTAACCAACGAGGGGCGAGAAGCCATCACGCGCTGCTGTGTAGAGGTACAGCTTATCCCGTTCTTTGGGCACCGCCAAGATTGGTGGAGTCGAGAGGGTTTTATTTATATCTGCGAATGCATTGCGGGCTTCCTCGGTCCACTCGAATTTTTCTCCTTTTCTGAGCAGTTGGTAGAACGGTAGGGTCCTTTCTCCTAGCCTGCTGATAAAACGACTCAATGCTGCGAGTCTTCCTGTGAGCTGTTGCACGCCTTTGATGTTGGTTGGATTTTTCATCTTGGCGATTATTTGGACCTTTTCGGGGTTTGCTTCGATTCCTCGGGCGGAGACCATGTACCCGAGTAGTTTTCCGGCTGGGACGCCGAACACGCACTTTTTTGGGTTGAGCTTGATTCTGTACTTGTTGAGGGCCGCGAATGTTTCGCGGAGGTCGTCGAGTAGCGTGTTTGCGCTATAGGTTTTGATGACAATGTCGTCTACGTAGACCTGGACGTTTCTTCCAATTTGGTCTCTCAAGCATGCTTCCATCATTCGTTGGTACGTGGCTCCTGCATTTTTTAGACCAAAGGGCATTGTTCGGTAGCAGAACACGCCGTAGGGGGTGATGAATGAGGTGTGATCTTCGTCCTCTTCCTTCATCCTGATCTGATTGTATCCTGAGTATGCATCGAGGAAGGATAGGAGGTCGCATCCTGCTGTGGAGTCGATTATCTGATCGATTCTTGGCAGGGGGAAGTCGTCTTTTGGGCAGTGCTTGTTGACAGGTCCGTAGTCGACGCACATCCTCAATACATCAGTGTATTTTTTAGGAACCAGGAATGGGTTTGCAATCCAGGTTGCTTTCTTCGTTTCTCGGATGAACTGTGCGTCGAGTAGTCGGTTGATTTCTTCTCCGATTGCTCTGTGCTTAGGTTTTGAGAATCGTCTTAGCGCCTGTTTTATTGGCTTGGTGTTTGGCTTGATGTGGAGTGCGTGTTCTGCAAATTCTCGCGGTATTCCTGGCATGTCGGCTGTGCACCAGGCGAAGATTTTCTACTCTTCGCGAAGGAAGGTTATGAGTGCGGTTGCTTGTTCTTCTGGGAGGTGGGCGTATATGCGGACCGTCTTCTCTGGGTCTGTTGGGTGATTGTGTCGCTGTCGACATTGAAATTGCGGCCGAATTCTTTTGACTCGCTTCGGCTCACCAGTGGAAAAATGCTTTTATCCGTCACCATGGCTATTTATTCGAGTTGTTGTTGGGCTCCGAATGTGTCGGGGACTTTGTGGAAGTTGCGATCGCACTGATCCGATTTGGTGAAGCTTCCATTGATTGTGATGACTCCTGCGGGTCCTGGCATCTTGAGTTTGAGATATGCGTAGTGCGGGACCGCCATGAATTGGGCGAACGCTGGTCGCCCGAGTATGGCGTGGTACGACGACTGCCAGTCGAGCACTTCGAACTCGAGGACTTGTCTCGCGAAGTTGCGCTTGTTGCCGAAGATGACATCGAGCTCGATTGTTCCGATGGAGGCGGCTGCTTCGCCCAAAACTATGCCATATATTGTGGTGCCATACTTCTTCCAAACTGATCGTGGGATTAGCATCTTGTGTAGGGTGCTGGCAAAGATTATGTTCAGGCTGTTGCCTCCGTCCATGAAGACTCTTTCCATGTCGTAGCCCCCGATCTGGGCTTCAAGGACCAGGGGTGCATGCCCCGGCCTTGGGACTGTGGGCGGGTGGTCGCTCTGAGAGAAAGTGATGTTGGTCTCGTCACCACACAGTTGGTAGATTTCTGCTATCTCTAGGCCCTCGCCTGCACGGGCCTGCATGGTGTAAGCGTCCTGCTTTGCTTTTGAGGGTCTTCCTTCTTGGATCATGCAAATTCGTCCATGGGACGTAGGGTGTTGCCTTTCTGTACTTGGTGCTGGTGATTGCGCGCTTCTTCGGCTGCGCTTGGCTTCACGTTGTTTTTCCTCCTTCAGGCTGTTGGAGAGTTCGGTGAATAGGCGGCAATCTCCTAGGGTGTGGCTTGCTTTGAGGCGTCCCCACCTATCTTCGAAGCAGTGGATCGTGCAAGGTCCTTCCAGTTGCTCTCTGGCTGTGAGCTTACTGGAGCCAGCGTGCCTTCTTCTCCCTTAGACTTGGAAAATCTACGAGTGGTCTTCTGTTCGGTTGTGGAATCTTGGGTCGAGCTCTATCCCATCGCTAAGCGACTGGTTCCGGATGAAATTGGAGAATTCATCTGTTCTTCGATCTGGGTCGTAGTACTCGCCGGTCTGGGTTTCAGAGTCGCTGTCTTGTCGCGTGGCGGGAGTCCTGGTGGCAGCTGGTCGTCGAGTGGTTGGCGAGTCTTCTGTCACGCGCCACGACTCTTCGGGTGGGATTCCCATGTAGAGTCCTTGCGCCTGTCTTCTGGGTCGTCGAGTTCTTTTCCGTCGGGGGTAGATCTGGCAGTCGTCGAAATGTGGGCTTGATTCGGCTGCAGGCTAAGTGATCTTGGTGGGGCGATGAAGATGCTTGTGGTGAACTTGAACTCCTTGAGCGGGTTAGATCTGGCTCTAGCCCTCGAGTCCTGATTTGCTGAAGGCGGGACCGCCGAGATCGTGATTCCAACCTGTGTAGTTCCCACAGACGACGCCAATTGACGAGGATCAGCCTCTGCAAATCCCATGGTCAGGGACCTTGGGTTAGTCATAGAAAAGGAACAGGTTGGACGATACTCGTCGGCTAACAGGAGAAGCACTGCCTTCTCGATATTATTGCGTGAGGGGGCGATTACAAGGGAGGCCAAGGCGAGTTCTCGCAAGGCCAGGAGAGTAGATCGGATATTGGATGCCCAAGATGTCTCCCCTCCCAGCCTTTATATACTAGGCCAGGTCTCGGGGAGTCCTTACTAGTTTACAAAGATAGTTTCCTAGTCCTAGTCTTGACTTGTGCACCAAGTCGTGCCTTCCATATCTGTCGCGAACACCTACGTCGGTGTATTGATTGGGCCAATCGTGGGCCCGTCGAGGCTTTCCAGCGGGCCTTCCGTCTTCATACACACCATGTATCCTCACACGCAGGAGTCGTGAGGTCACCCCGTCGTCAGACGGCACATCACTTGCCGAAACACCTCCTTCTCACTTCCGGAGTCCTACGGGAGACAAACCCTAACCTCTACATTGGGGAAATTTGCTGCTATCCTACATCTCACCTTCCACTTGGGGTAACCAACGAAGGACGAGAAGCCATTATCCACTTCTAAGCCATCAAGAATTTTTTTGGCGCCGTTGCTGGGGACTCAGAGTGCCAACATAGGGGAGTTGCACACTATCTTTTACCTTTGCTTTTTAGTCTTGTTAGTTTACCTTTCAGTTCTTATCTTAGTGTCCTTTATCAAAAATCACAAAAAAAATCTGTCACACTTGCTGCTACTATGGGTTCCACTGAAAACACCAAGTTGTGTGACTTCACTAGTCACAAGAACAATGATTTTATCTGCACTCCTTTGCTAAACCTTGTTATGAGAGATGAATTCTCTGGTGCTGGAGATGTTGCTGCTTTACACTTAAATAATTTTGTTGAGCTATGTGATATGCAAAAGTATAAAGAAGTAGAAGGTGATGTTGTTAAGCTTAAGCTTTTTCTTTCTCTTTGAGGGAAGGAGCTAAAATCTGGTTTCAATCTTTTCCTAGGAATATCATAGATTCTTGGGATAAGTGCAAAGATGCTTTTATTGGGAAGTACTACCCACCTGCTAAAATTATCCAATTGAGGCGCAACATTATGAATTTTAAGCAATTGGATAATGAACACGTTGCCCAAGCTTGGGAACGAATGAAATCTCTTGTTAAGAAATGCCCTACACATGTTTGACTACTTGGATGGTGATACGGTGAGGAAGATAGTTCTCTCACTTCTCGTTGGTTACCCCAAGTGGAAGGTGACATGTAGCGTAGCAGAAAAATTCCCTTGGTGAAGATACCAATGTTTGTCTCCAGTAGGACTCGCAGAAATACAAGAAAGTGTGACGACACTTGACGTGGATCTTCACACACAACAAGTAACTTTGCTCCCAACGAGTACAGAGGAGTTGTCAATTCCTCCGGCCTTGCTGTTTACAAAGGATCAACACAAGAGATAATAATAGTGGCAACAAAAAGTAAAGACTGAAAGTAAATTGAGGGTGTAAACAATGGTGTAAATATGGACTGGGATCCCATGACGGTCACTAGTGATGTCTCTCTCCCAAAAGACGATAAAAGTGCTAGCGAGGTAAACAAATCATAGCTGGGCAATTGACATGATTATAAACGCACCGCACTGCTCACTATGCTACAAAAGAAAGGAAGAGGCTCAAAAGCAATGGGCAGTACGCCAATGTAAGTAGACCAAAATCCATCTACATCTACTACGAATCATCTGTTGGGATACGGGGCAGAAAACACAAAATTTTCATACCTACGGTACCCGAACCCAAGATCTATGCTATGGCGATGTAAAGTAACAGAGGGAATCGGTGTTCATACCTTTGAAGACCGAAAGCGGGAAACGTTCTTACGAACGTGGTTGGCGTAGACTCAGAACTACGACCTCCCTGTCGTGTAGAAGACCACCACCGGCGAGGATGACTTCCGGCAAACCTCCAGCGACGAAGCAGCACCACAGGTGTAATGCCTCGAAGGGATTATACACGTACAGCACAATCGATGTTCCTCCCGGGCTCCGAACCAGGCGAGCAGCGGAAAGAAGACGGATACGGATCCCGACTCCGGCAGAGCGACGGCCTGCCTTATGGTGGAGAACTCCAATCCTGGTGCAGACTCCAAACAAGGGGAGTCCACTTCCGGAAATGGAGAAGGAAGAAGAAGGAGATCAATTGTTGTATGGAAAAAGGGGGGTCTACCCCTCTATATAAAGGCCAAGGGGGGGGTGTGATCCCTCTTCCCTCCCCCATGTGGGACTAAACCCCCAAGGGGGGAGGGGTGCGCCGGCCAAGGGGGGGTTGGGCCCCACCCCTTGGCGCCAAGCCCAAGGGGGGGAACCCCCTCCTCCCCTAATGGGCCTCTAAGGCCCATATAGCCTTTTTTCCATTATTTTAATTATTTAATAAGTTTTAAATATTTAATTCAGATAATTAAATAATAAAAAACATTATTAAAACAATTAAACTTTATTTTGAACTATTCAAAATGTCCGGAAACCATTCCGTCCTCCTCCGGAACTATTCCGGTGATTTCTCCTATTTCACCGATTGATCCCGTAACTGTCCTATGCATCGATTGCCCTTAAGTGTAACACCCTAACGGTCCGGGAAACAGCAGACATGGTCGAGACTCTTCTCATGGACCAATGACTAGTCAGTTGGACCTGGTTACAATCCTTGACAGCCCCTGCGCTTCCATCGAATGAGCTTCAATCGCTTTTGGAAACCGTTAACGATACGACGTAATCCCTTTGTATAGCGGTACCTTGTTTGTTCGAGGTTTGATCGTCGGTATCCCACATACCGTGTTCACATCTCGTTCATGACAAACAACTTCTCTCGTCCATGATCATTGCATCTCTTTGTGACCTAGTCACGTCCTTGCAAGGGTTGATGCAATATCACCGAGTGGGCCTAGAGTACCTGTCCTGTCACAAGGACTGACAAATCCCGCTTTGATCTATTAACATACTCATCAACCATCTATTTCGGAATACCCAAAGTGTTCCGTTATAGCCAGCATATTTCAGTCAGGCGGTGGGATACAAATCAAAGTCTCCTCATAGATCGTGATTACGTATGATCATTACGGTCTAAGGACTAAGACATACGTTACAAAGTCATAGCAACGCTGAACTATGTGACTCGATCACATTGCATTACTTTAGGTGGGTGTCTGTCCATCACATACTTCCCCTAATGATATGACCTCATTGTCAATGGACTTAAGTGTCGCCATGATCAGGAAAGCTTGATCAATCAATTGACCAATGAGATAGTTTACCCGAGTTAAACTACGGACCATGTTTTATACTACACCTGTATTAGTATTTCCAAGTAATACAGTTATAGCACAGTATAAAACGTATTATGAACAAAACGGATATGTGACAAATATCTTTATTAATTTGTCTCTAGGGCACATATCCAACAGTCTCCCACTTGCACTAGAGTACAAATTACACTAGTTTACATCAGGTATGTATCTAACACCAATGGTCTCTCGGTGTTCTTCAAACTTGCCCTGTGGAAGAGGTTTAGTCATCGGGTCTGCTGCGTTCAGATCCGTATGTATCTTGTGAATCCTAGTGTGTCCATCCCTGACGTAGTCTCGCGTCACATGGAACTTTCGGAGGATGTGCTTGGCTGTAGAGTGAGTTGTTGGCTCCTTCGCGTTAGCAATGGCACCCGTGTTGTCGCAGAAGATTCCCACGGGGTCAGTGCAACTGGGAAAGACGCCAAGATCGATCACGAACTTCTTCAGCCACAGCGCCTCGTTTGACGCTTCGCAAGCGGCAATATACTCCGACTCCATTGAAGATTGAGCGACGACTGACTGTTTGCCGCTCCTCCAGCTAATCGCGCCTCCGTTCAACATGAAAACATATCCCGTCTGGGACTTCGAGTCATCTAGGTCTGAGCCGAGGCTTGCGTCAACGTAACCCTTTACGGTGAGCTCCTCATCAACTCCTCCATAAACAAGAAAGAGATCCTTGGTTCTTCTCAAGTACTTAAGGATGTTCTTCACTGCTGTCCAATGGGCCATTCCCGGATTACTCTGGTAGCGATTAGTCATACTAATGGCCAGCGCTAAATCCGGTCTGGTACATAACATAGCATACATGAGAGAACCTATGGCTGAGGCATAGGGCTTTGAGGACATCTCCTCTTTCTCTTTAGCTGTGGTCGGGCATTGAGTCACGCTTAATTTGACACCTTTTATGACTGGCAAGAGACCTCTCTTGGAGTCATCCATTTTGAACCTTTTCAAAATCTTGTCAATATAAGTATTCTGACTCAAGGCCAACCTCCGATTAGGTCTATCTCTATAGATCTTAATCCCCAGTATGTACGCAGCTTCACCTAGGTCCTTCATGGAAAATTGTCCATTCAGATATTCCTTCACTTCCTCTAAGAATTTCTTATCATTCCCTATTAGCAATATGTCATCTACATATAACACAAGGAATGCTACAGAGCTCCCACTCAGTTTCTTATAGACGCAGAACTCTTCGACGTTTTGGACAAATCCAAAAGCTTTAATGACCTCATCAAATCGAAGATTCCAGCTCCGAGATGCTTGCTTCAACCCATAGATGGACCGTTGAAGCTTGCAAACCTTACCAGCATTCCTTGGATCGACAAACCCCTCTGGTTGCATCATATACAACTCTTCCTCAATGTTGCCATTTAGGAATGCAGTTTTCACATCCATCTGCCATATCTCGTAATCATGATATGCAGCTATTGCTAGTAGGATCCGAATAGACTTTATCATCGCTACATGAGAGAACGTCTCCTCGTAGTCAACTCCTTGAATTTGTCGGAACCCCTTCGCGACAAGTCGAGCTTTGTAGACAGATACGTTTCCGTCTGCGTCAGTCTTTTTCTTGAAAATCCATTTATTCTCGACGGCCTTGCGGTCCTCGGGAATATCCACCAAAGTCCATACTTTGTTGGTGTACATGGAGTCTATTTCGGATTTCATGGATTCAAGCCATTTCTCGGACTCGGGTCCCTCCATTGCTTCTTTGTAACTCGTAGGTTCATCCGACTCAACAGCCGAGATTGCATTCACAAGCTGTCCGTAAAACTCAGTAGGTTGACGGACTCTTGATGACCTACAAGGCATAAAAGGTTCCTCTTCATTCTCATCATGATCATCATGAATGTCATGATCGTTATGAATGTCGTTCTGGCCATTCTCTTCAACTCCCACTGTGGAAGATGGTTCGAGAACAAATTCCGTAGCCATTTCATCCAATTGAAGTGATTGGTCAGTTACTTCATCGAGGTCTATTTTCCTCCCACTCAACTCTTTCGCGAGAAACTCCTTCTCAAGAAAGTGTCCCGTCTTGGCAACAAACGTTTTGCTGTCAGACTTGTTGTAGAAGGTGTACCCACAAGTTTCCTTGGGATAGCCCACAAAGATGCACTTATCCGCCTTGGATTCAAGTTTGTCAGGCTGTAGTTTCCTAACATAAGCCTCACAACCCCAAATCTTCAGGTGAGACAACTCAGGTTTAGTGCCATGCCATTCTTCAAATGGTGTTGTATTTACGGATTTGGATGGTGCCCTATTAAGAATATGAATGGCGGTTTCTAATGCATACCCCCAGAATGACACAGGCAAATCAGTATGAGACATCATCGATCGTACACTATCCAATAGGGTTCGATTACGTCGCTCAGCTACACCGTTTCTCTGAGGTGTGCCTGCCGGCGTAAGCTGTGGTACTATGCCACAAGACTTCAGATGATTGCCAAACTCGTGACTCAAATACTCGCCACCTCGATCCGATCGAAGGTGCTTGATTTTCCTTCCGAGTTGATTTTCGACCTCATTCTGAAATTCCTTGAACTTTTCAAAGGTTTCAGACTTGTGCTTCATCAAGTAAATATACCCATATCTACTCAAGTCATCAGTAAAGGTCACGAAGTAACGAAGATCATTGCGAGTGGGGACGTTCATGGGTCCACATACATCCGTGTGTATGATCCCCAATAAGACATCCGCTCGCTCCATCACACCATTGAATGGAGTCCTTGTCATTTTACCCATGAGGCATTGTTCACATGTATCAAGGGATCCAAAATACAATGACTTAAGAAGTCCATCCTTATGGAGCTTCTCCATGCGTTTTACACCAATATGACCAAGTCGGCAATGCCACATCATCATGTGATCTTCATTATTCTTCAATCTTTTGGCCTCAATATTGTTAACGTGACTCACGTCACCATCGAGATTAAGTATGAATAAACCATGCGACTCCGGTGCGTGAACATAAAACATATCATCCTTATAAATCGAACAACCAATTGTATCGGACTTAAAAGAATAGTGGTCTCGCTTCAAGCAAGAACCACTCACGATGTTCACACTCAACGTGGGTACATAGTAACATTTATTCAGAACTAAAACCAATCCCGAAGGGAGACTAAGATGCTTCGTGCCGACCGCCAAGACTTCAATCTGGCAGCCATTCCCCACGCGCATCGTCACTTCATCTTTGACCAAGCGTCTCCTATTCCTTAGTCCCTGAATGGAATTAGAAATATGAGCGACAGATCCTGTATCAAATATCCAGGATGTGTTCCCAGCGCTTGTCAAGAGAAGATCAACAATATGTATATCAAATATACCTTCGTCTCTCTTGGCGACCTTGCCAGCCTTCTTGTCCTTTAGGTACTTGGGACAGTTGCGCTTCCAGTGACCTTCACCTTTGCAGTAGAAGCACTCCACTCCGAGTTTAGGCTTGGGTGCCTTGGGAGGAGCGGCAACTGACTTGCCATCCCTCCTGGGGCCACCTCTCCTGGCCTTCTCCCGTCTGCTTGACTTCTTGAAGTCAGTGGTCTTGTTGACCATGAAGAGGGCGTGCTCCTTCTTGATTTCAACCTCAGCGCTCTTTAGCATGGCGAACAACTCAGAAGGGGTTTTGGTCATCCCCTGCATGTTGTAGTTCAGCACAAAGCCTTTGTAGCTAGGGGGAAGCGACTGCAACACCCTATCAACCGCAAGTTCATCTGGAATCTGACATTCCAGAGCATTCAAGCGCTGAACGTGGCCAGACATTTTGACCACGTGCTCACTCACGCTGCCGTGCTCATCCATCTTTTCTGAGAAGAAGGCTTCAGAAGCCTCGTACCGTTCAGCCCTGGCTTGAGGTGCGAAGACCGCCTTGAGGTCGGTGATAATCTCATATGCACCCATCCTCTCAAAGCGTTTCTGCAGCTCAGCCTCCATGGAGTAGAGCATTCCACTCTGGACAAGGTTGTAATCATCAGTCCTGGAGAGATAGACATTCTTCTCGTCCTGACTGGCATCATCTGCTGGTGCGTCACCTAACGCGTCCTCTAGTACGTATGCCATTTTGAGGGGAACGAGGAGAATCCTCAGGGTGCGGAACCAGTTGGTGAAGTTTGTCCCATCTATTTTTAGCTTATCTTTCTCTAGGAATGATCCTAAGTTGAACGAGGGGCGAGGTGCTGCCATCTACAAGGTTGGATTCACAACGATACATATTTAGACTTTTGTTCATAATGTGGAGTTTCAATTTAATCTTAAAATTCTAGAAAGCTCCCACTTAGATAAACACCTCTCAATTTAACTATGTGATTACACAATCCCATCCCCCATACCTCCGCCGATATGTACGGCGCAGTATGCGAACCAGGTAGGCCTCTAAGCCAATCACATCAGCCATGTGACTCGTGCTCGACCTTTCGGTCTTCTGTGTTCCAGGCCCGCATCTACATACGTCAAGCCTGCCAATCGAACCTTGATGTTAGCTGTTCAGCAAGGCCATATCTGCATATGCCAGGCTCGCCGAACCCAACCTCATGCGAACTCCGTTGAATATGTAGGACAACTCCGGTATGTACGGAGCATCAAGCCATATGGGAGAACCTTCCAGGTGGTGCCCATCAAAAGGGAGAACACAATGTTGGTATTGTGAGAGATGGTCCTGTTTCGTGCTACCGTCGATATATCTAGCATATTAGCATAAAACAGGAAGTAAAACTTTAAATCATACAACCTATGATCCCCCTTCATGCAAAGCAAAGTTAAAATGCCTTTCTACTTTAGCTTGTGCAAGTTTTACGTGGCTGCTAGGGGTTTCGAGAGAGAGAACCGATTTCTATCCTGCGAAAAACATGCCACAACACCGTCTCTTATTCGTCTCTATTACACCCCTGTCGGGGCCCTCCGTTGCAAACATCTTCGCATCGCTAATGCAGAGAGACAGACACCCCCCAGCCACTTTATATGGTACAAGCCATATGTCAAGCGTGGAACCAGTCTCGCGTAAACGCGTAATGTCGGTCGGGGGCCGCTTCATCAAACATTGCCGCAATGCTCAATGAGTACACGTGGGAGGGTAACGAATGAAGATTCGATGCCCACATCCTAGATGTGTTCTATCCGTACAATACATCTACGCATAGCTAGCTCTGATACCACTGTTGGGATACGGGGCAGAAAACACAAAATTTTCATACCTATGGTACCCGAACCCAAGATCTATGCTATGGCGATGTAAAGTAACGTGGGGAATCTCATACCTTTGAAGACCGAAAGCGGGAAACGTTCTTACGAACGTGGTTGGCGTAGACTTAGAACTACGACCTCCCTGTCGTGTAGAAGACCACCACCGGCGAGGATGACTCCCGGCAAACCTCCAACGACGAAGCAGCACCACAGGTGTAATGCCTCGAAGGGATTATACACGTACGACACAATCGATGTTCCTCCCGGGCTCCGAACCAGGCGAGCAGCGGAAAGAAGACGGATACGGATCCCGACTCCGGCAGAGCGACGGCCTGCCTTATGGTGGAGAACTCCAATCCTGGTGCAAACTCCAAACAAGGGGAGTCCACTTCCGGAAATGGAGAAGGAAGAAGAAGGAGATCAATTGTTGTATGGAAAAAGGGGGGTCTACCCCTCTATATAAAGGCCAAGGGGGGGTGTGATCCCTCTTCCCTCCCCCATGTGGGACTAAACCCCCAAGGGGGGAGGGGTGCGCCGGCCAAGGGGGGGTTGGGCCCCACCCCTTGGCGCCAAGCCCAAGGGGGGGAACCCCCTCCTCCCCTAATGGGCCTCTAAGGCCCATATAGCCTTTTTTCCATTATTTTAATTATTTAATAAGTTTTAAATATTTAATTCAGATAATTAAATAATAAAAAACATTATTAAAACAATTAAACTTTATTTTGAACTATTCAAAATGTCCGGAAACCATTCCGTCCTCCTCCGGAACTATTCCGGTGATTTCTCCTATTTCACCGATTGATCCCGTAACTGTCCTATGCATCGATTGCCCTTAAGTGTAACACCCTAACGGTCCGGGAAACAGCAGACATGGTCGAGACTCTTCTCATGGACCAATGACTAGTCAGTTGGACCTGGTTACAATCCTTGACAGCCCCTGCGCTTCCATCGAATGAGCTTCAATCGCTTTTGGAAACCGTTAACGATACGACGTAATCCCTTTGTATAGCGGTACCTTGTTTGTTCGAGGTTTGATCGTCGGTATCCCACATACCGTGTTCACATCTCGTTCATGACAAACAACTTCTCTCGTCCATGATCATTGCATCTCTTTGTGACCTAGTCACGTCCTTGCAAGGGTTGATGCAATATCACCGAGTGGGCCTAGAGTACCTGTCCTGTCACAAGGACTGACAAATCCCGCTTTGATCTATTAACATACTCATCAACCATCTATTTCGGAATACCCAAAGTGTTCCGTTATAGCCATCATATTTCAGTCAGGCGGTGGGATACAAATCAAAGTCTCCTCATAGATCGTGATTACGTATGATCATTACGGTCTAAGGACTAAGACATACGTTACAAAGTCATAGCAACGCTGAACTATGTGACTCGATCACATTGCATTACTTTAGGTGGGTGTCTGTCCATCACATCATTCCCCTAATGATATGACCTCATTGTCAATGGACTTAAGTGTCGCCATGATCAGGAAAGCTTGATCAATCAATTGCCCAATGAGATAGTTTACCCGAGTTAAACTACGGACCATGTTTTATACTACACCTGTATTAGTATTTCCAAGTAATACAGTTATAGCACAGTATAAAACGTATTATGAACAAAACGGATATGTGACAAATATCTTTATTAATTTGTCTCTAGGGCACATATCCAACATCATCCACTTTGAGATATCTATCCAGAACATCTTGCTGGAATTAAGTTGCGAATCCCACCAAAAGTGTAAACTCAAAGCAACAGACAACTGCATTAAAGTAACTTTGCGTAAAGTAAACAATCCTTGCACCCGCAGGTACAAGCACCGTTGTTTTATCGCTGGTGGCGACAACACATCCCCTAGTCTCATGTTTCTGTCACTCAAGCTAGACATCAGGGGGCTGAACCCACAATCAAGCATAACGCTCCCTCTTGGAGTTGAAACAAATCACTTGGCCAAAGAAAATTACGGAAACGGAGAACATGCAAGAATGAACTTAAGAACACAAATATAAAAGAGAACCAAATATATTACTCATCACAATCTGAACATAGTCTCATAATCCATCAGATCCCAGCAAACTCAGCATAGCAACACAGAAAATTATAAAGGTGACTCGATCATGTGAGGCAGCTCACGAGGTCTCGAAAGTGGAAGCACAAAGACGGGAGGAGAACATCACATAGCTACTGGTCATGGACCCATGGTCCAAGGGGGACTACTCACATCACATCCGGGAGGCGTCCATGGCGATGGATGGTCTCCCGGAGGGGGTTCCTCCTTCCGCCAGGGTGCCAAGGCAGCTTCTCCTGGCAGACCCGATCTTGGAACGGCGGCGGGGGTGGTACAGAGAGGAGAACGGGAATAGCATATCGATCTCAGGGGTTTTCTCTGCGGGCACTAAATATAGGCCAGGGGGCACCGAGGGGGGCCACAGGGCAGCCAGGAGGGTGCCCGGCGCGCCCTAGGGGGCCACGCCAGGGACCCTCCTGGGGCCCTGGTGGTTCCACTCCCTTCCTTCCTTGTTCTTCGGGAAGCTTCCGGGACGCTGATTTTTTATATAATTTTTCCGGAATTTATTTGGTACTTTTAATGGCCGGAAAACCTGAAATATAAAAACAGCAGAAAACAGGAACTGGCAACTGGGTGCCCTGAGTTAATATGTTAGTCCAAATATGATCAAAAGTGTATGAAAGTTCAAGTAAAACATGGCAAAGTCACACAAATCATGCATGGAGCAATCAGAAATTATAGATACGTTTGGGACGTATCAATATCCCCAAGCTTAATTCCTGCTCGTCCTCGAGTAGGGAAATGATAACAAGCATAATTTCTGTGGCGACATGCCACACAACCATATAAGTACTTTTAAGTAAAGCAATCAAAGCATGCAATTCAATTCAAGTCTTAACAAGCAAGAGTCTATATTAACCTTGACACAAGCAACAAAAGAACAAAGGGTGCAAGAGCTCTCGCTGTCCGTGACTCGAATGTCTCCAGATGGTGTTTGTGTGCAAGCAGGGGACTGGGAAAAAGAGAGAAAAAAGGTTGTTGAGAACTACTATCTACTAAAGTTTCACACTTAGTCTCCTTTGGATTCTTACCTTGACTCGTCCCCAGACCACTAGCCAGGTACAAGTCAAACTGATCCACTCCCTTTTGATATTTTGAGCACTCATGCAATGGATGAGCGTGAGCAAGAAATTTGACACCTAAAAGGCGAAACAGAAAGAAGGTGGAGGAGGAAGACAAAAAGGTGTGAAAGGCTCACATCAATGAGGACAATCATAGGCGAGAGAAGGCCATATGATAGATATGATGTGAGGAGTAGGGATTGCCATGCAACAGATGCACCTGTGAGCTAAAAGCTCTCCAAGGGAACTAGTGGGGGTGCATCCAACTTTCTTT
Organism: Bromus sterilis; assembly: GCA_950022295.1. Taxonomy (NCBI): domain Eukaryota; kingdom Viridiplantae; phylum Streptophyta; class Magnoliopsida; order Poales; family Poaceae; genus Bromus; species Bromus sterilis. The sequence continues at coordinate 74,934,989 of OX465600.1, read as the reverse complement.
CTCAAGAAGACCTAGAGATCGTTTGAGGAGGTTCATCATTGGAATATACAAGCCAACTTCTATAGTGTGAAGGGTCCCCACATAGCCTTATGCATGTATGATGATCTCTATGGAGTACAAGGGATAGAGGATGAAGTACTAGTGTGGATCTCTCAAAAGGAATAGTAGTGTGCCCCTTCTCTTTTTTTCTTTTTTCTTCTTATTTTTTTGTATTTTTTTTGTGGCCTCAACGGCTCTTCCTATTTAACTCTCATTTGTCCTCTTTGGTATCTTTTGATTTTGTCCTCTTTAGGATCTTTTCCTCACTTTAGGGGAAACACTCTATATTTACAAGAATATAGGAGATATTTCACACTTTACAAGGGTACTCATATAAAGAAGATGTAACTATCATGATGCAAATGTATGCCTCTCCCAGGATATCATGATATGCAATGATACTAGCGCGTCATGTAGCAATGATTAGGGCAAGGCCCAACTAGCATGTGGCTCATCGATCAAGCAAGTAGCATGTATGACATGAAGAACAAGTCATGAGAAGGTGGATGCTGCATGGCAATGTATCTCGGAAAGGCTATGGAAATGCCTTGTAGGTACGTATGGTGGCTGTTTTGAGGAAAGATATAAGAAGGTTTATGATGAAATAGTGTATCATGCCAAGGGTTTGGATGTACCGGCGAAGGTGGACGCCAACTCTCGGAGTGAGAAGGAGGCAATGCACGGCACAGGAGAGGCTAGCAAAATATGGGAGGTGGAAGTGTCAACTTTCGAATACTCACATTAGTCCGAAGAACTCATGCACTTATTATCGGTAACTCTCAATCTAATCAGGAGGTTCACAAAGAGACAAGTACCCCGGGGAGGAGTGTATGGGGTTTGGTTATCCTTGCGCATCCTCGACTCATGGTACGTGAGTGTACTCTAATATTCGAACCCTCTAGAGGTTATTGATCCATCTAGTAGCTAGATTTCTCAACAAGGGTTTTGGTTTTCGAAAATCACACGGATTGCCCAAAATATGACATCTATCACTGATAGGCTAAAGCTCTTGACACCATAAGTTCAAACATTACTATAGTCAATACCTCAAAACTATTGCAAGTTACTACTACAAAGAGAATAGCAACTTCAACTACCTACTTTCTAGTCAGACACAAACTCAGTGCAACAGGCAAACTCTCTAAACAAGATAAAACATGCAACCTATAGAAAGTTCAACCTGAGACAAAAGAAAAACTCTAGAAGAAAACTAAAGCACTATAACTAAACAGGGCAGCAGCTAAGAAAATAAAAAGAACAACTCACAGCTAAGGAAATAAGCATGCAAATACTATGAGGAGTTCTAGTTCAAGCGGAGCGTGTTTCTCTCCCACACAAAAGAAATATGGGGTCTAACTTGTTACTACAGCAAACAAAGCAACAAACAAACCTAAGAAAACTAAAGAGCGAGACGCTCCAAGCATAGCACATAACGCATCCAGTGATAAAAATATAGTGCAACGAGGGACGAACTGATAATTATTGATGAAGAATGGGATGCACGGGGGCATCCCCAAGATTAGACGCTTGAGTCTCCTTGAATATTTATTGGGGATGCATGGGGGCATCCCCAAGATTGAGCGTTTGACACTCCATGACGAGGGGGTGACCCCACGACTCCTGCATGGAAGGCTACCTGGTGCGTATTAAGATAGAAGGCCCGCTGGGAAACTACGACAATCCCACGATTGGCCCAACCAAGCACCGACGTAGGAGTCCACGACTAATATGGAAGGCGCAACTTGGCGTACAAGGCAAGACTAGAACTAGGAAACTACCTCTGTAACCTAGCACGGACTCCCCGAGACCTAGCTTAGTATATAAAGGCTAGGAGGGGAGACGTCCAGATGAACTCAATACGCATCTACTCATCCTAACCTTGCGAAAACTCGCCTTGGCCTCCACTGTAATCGCCCCCTCACGTGATAATATCGAGAAGGAAGTCCTTCTCCTGTTAGCCGACGAGTATCGTCCAACCTGTGCCATCTCTATGACTAACCCAGGATCCCTCACCATGGGATTTGCGGGGCTCATCCCCGTCAATTGGCGCCGTCTGTGGGAACTACACAGGTTGGAATCACGATCTCGGCGGTCCCGACCTCAACAGATCAAGAATCGAGGACTAGAGCTAGATCCAGCCCGCTCGAGAGATTCAAGTTCACCGCAAGCATCTCCATCGCCCCATCAGGATCACCCATCCTGCAGCCGAACCATGTCCAGCACCTCGACGACTGTCAAATCCATCACCGACGGAAAAGAACTCGACGACTCAGAAGACACGCACAAGGAGGCTACTCGAGAATCCAACTCGAGGAGTCGCGGCGCGCGGCCGAAGGCTCGCCCATCAATCGACGACCCGCCGCCGCCCGGACTCCCACCACACGCCAAGACAGCGACTCCGAGACCCAGACCGGGGATTACTACGACCCGGATCGAAGGCCAGACGAATTTTCCAACTTCATCCGGAACCAATCACTCAGTGAAGGGATAGAACTCGACCCAAGATTCCACAGCCGAGCAGAAGACCCCTCGCAAATCTTCCAAATCTCAAGAAGAAGAAGGCACGCCGGCTCCAGCAAGCTCACAACTAAAGAGCAGCTGGAAGGACCTTGCGCGATCCACTGTTTTGAAGACAGTCGAGGACATCCCAGAGAAAGCCACACCCTAGGAGATTGCCACCTATTCGCCGAACTCTCCAACAGCCTCAAGGAGGAGAAGCAGCGTGAAGCCAAACACACTCAAAGAAGCACACAGTCGCCCGCACCAAGCACAGAGGGACAATACCCCACATCCCATGGACGAATCTGCATGATCCAAGAGGGAAGACCCTCGAAAGCAAAGCAAGATGCCTATACCCTGCAGGACGAAGCAACCGAAGACCTAAAGACAACAGAGATCTACAAGTTGCATGGCGCGGAGACTAGCATCACTTTCTCACAGAGTGACCACCCGCCCGCAGTCCCAAGGTCTGGGCATGCACCCTTGGTCCTCGAAGCCCAGATCGGAGGATACGACATGGACAGAATCTTCATGGATGGAGGAAGCAGTCTAAACGTAATCTTCGCCAGCACCCTACGCAAGATGTTAATCCCACGATCAGTTTGGAAGAAGTCAGGAACCACAATATACGGCGTAGTCCCGGGAGAAGCAGCCACCTCCATCGGAACAATACAACTTGATGTGATCTTCGGCAGCAAGCGCAACTTCGCAAAGCAGGCACTCGAGTTCGAAGTGCTCGACTGGTAGTCGCAGTATCACGCCATACTCGGGCGACCAGCGTTCGCACAGTTCATGGCGGTTCCACACTACACATATCTCAAGCTCAAGATGCCGGGACCTGCAGGAATCATCACAGTCAAGGGAAGCTTCACCAAATCGGACCAGTGCGACCGCGACTTCCACAAAGTCTGTGACACATTTGGAGCCCACAACAGCTCAAAGAAATAGCTATGGTGACGGACAAGAGCATATTACCGCTGGCAAACAGAAGCGAGACAAAAGTATTTGGACACGACTTCAGCGTCGACAGTGACACGATCACACACCAAGTACACCCAATAGACCCAGAGAAGACAGTCTGCGTATAGGCACACCTCCCAAAAGAGCAAGCAACCGCCCTCATAACCTTCCTTCACGACGAGTGGGAAATTTTCGCCTGGTGCCCAACCGACATGCCTGGGATACCACGAGAATTCGCGGAACACACGCTCCACATCAAGCAAAACACGAAGCCAGTAAAGTAGGCGCTGCGACGGTTCTCAGAGCCCAAACACAGAGCAATCGGAGAAGAAGTCAATCGACTAGTCGACGCACAGTTCATCCGAGAGACGAAGAAAGCAACGTGGATAGAGAACCCAGGCCTAGTCCCCAAAAAGGACACCGAGGTACTGAGGATGTGCGTCGACTATGGTCCTACCAACAAGCACTGCCCAAAAGACCACTTCCCCTTGCCAAGAATCGATCAAATAATCGACTCCACAGCAGGATGCGACCTCCTATCCTTCCTCGACGCATACTCAGGGTACAATCAGATCAGGATAAAGTAAGAAGACGAAGAGCGCACCTCGTTCATCACCCCCTAAGGAGTATTCTGCTACCAAACAATGCCCTTCGGATTAAAAAAATGTCGGAGCCACGTACCAGCGGATGATGCCACGTACCAGATCTGCAGGAATGTCCAGGTCTACGTAGACGACATCGTCATCAAAACCTACAGCGCAAGCACATTACTCGACGACCTCCGCGAGACATTCGCGGCCCTCAGCAAGTACATGATCAAGCTCAACCCCAAAAAATGTGTGTTCGGCGTCCCAGCTAGAAAATTACTCGGGTACATGGTCTCTGCCCGAGCAATCGAAGAAAACCCTGAAAAGGTTCAAGCAATCGCCAGGATGGAAAGGCCAACCAACATCAGAGGAGTACATCAGCTCACGGGGAAGCTCGCAACATTGAGCCGCTTCATCAGCAGGCTAGGCGAAAGGACCCTACCGTTCTACAAACTACTAAGAAAAGGAGAAAAATTCGAGTGGACCGAAGAAGCCATCAATGCATTCGCGGACTTAAAGAAGACCCTCTCGACCCCACAAATCATAGCGGTGCCTAAAGAAAGGGAAAAGTTGTATCTCTACATAGCAGCACACAGCAGCGTCGTGAGCACATCGCTTGTCATCGAGCGTGCAGAAGAAGGCAAAATCCAGAGCATCCAAAGGCCAATTTACTACCTGAGCATGCTACTCATGAAGCCACAGCAGCGGTATCCACACTACCAGAAGCTCCTGCTCGCCATTATCATGACCTCCAGGAAAGTATCGCACTACTTCGACGAACAATCCATCACAATCGTGAGCAGTGCACCACTCGCGGACATCCTCAACAATCTCGGCGCGACCGGTCGAGTTGCCAAGTGGAACATGGAGCTCATCCCGCGAGACCTACAGTTCAAACACTCGACAACAATCAAAGCCCAAGTACTCCCAGACTTCCTGGTCGAGTGGGCAGAACTCCAAACACCAGGTCCCCCAGACCTATCCAACTCATGGACGATGTACTTCGACGGATCCAAAAGACAACAAGGAGCCGGAGCAGGCGTCGTCCTAGTCTCCCCCAAAGGAACGAAGCTCAAATACATCCTCCAGATCAACTTCAGCAACGCCTCCAACAATGAAGCAGAATACGAGGCACTTGTTCACGGCATGCGCATGGCAAAAACTTGCGGCGCCACTCGCCTATCGATCTACGGCGACTCCAACCTCGTCGTCCAATAGGCGATGAGAGATTGTAACGTAGTCGCAGACAACATGGCAGCCTACCAGAAGCTCTACAACGCGCTAGAGGGAGTATTCGACGACTGTGAACTCAACTACATCCCCAGAGCAAATAATACAGAAGCGACGAACTCGCGAACATCGGATCGACTCGAGGACCAATACCACCAGGCGTCTTCCTCGAAAGCATCAATCAGAGATCAATAAAAGCAAATCCATGGAACCCAAAGCAGTCGTAGAAGAAGACGACAAAAATGAGCCAGCACAGGTGGCAGCAACGAGCGCAACCAAGCAATCGAAGTTGAAGCACCAGCAGCACTCGAAGACCCGGCCTGGGCAAGACCTTTTCTTCATTTCCTAATCGAAGGCACCCTACCGCAAGACGTTGCAGAAGCCCGACGCATCAGTCGACGATCCAAAGCATTCACAGTAATCAACAGAAAGCTCTACAAGCGCAGCATTTCCCAGGTCCTACAAAAGTGCATAGACGAGGAAGACGACAAAGCCCTACTACTGGAGATTCACGAAGGCACCTGCGGGCATCATGCCAGCAGTCGAGAACTCGTGGCAAAAGCCTTTCGGGCAGGATTCTATTGGACGACCGCCATGAGAAACGCAGAGGATATCGTACGTCGTTGCATTGCCTGCCAAAAGTTTTCCAGCAGGCCGCACGCCCCAGCATCAGAACTCAAAACCATACCGTTATCATGTCCATTCGCCACATGGGGACTCAACATGGTAGGCCCACTCAAGAAATCATCAAAAGGAGGAGGAACACACCTACTGGTCGCAGTCGACAAATTCACCAAATGGATCGAGGCAGTACCAATCACCAGCTCAACAGACCTCACGGCAGTCAACTTCATCAAATCAATCATCCTCAGATTCGGAGTACCAAACAATATCATCATAGACAATGGTACTAACTTCACAGCAGCAGAGTTCCAAAATTTCTGTCAAGAGTTGGGCATCAAAATCAACTACGCATCAGTCGCACACCCGCAGTCTAATGGCCAAGTGGAGAAAGCAAACGGCCTAGTATGCGGAGAAATAAAGAAGCGACTCCTAGCACAACTAGAACAGGCCGCAGGCAACTGGATAGAGGAGCTTCCTGCAGTCCTGTGGAGCCTGCGCACCACCCCAAGCAGTTCAACCCAGTATACACCTTTCTTCTTGGTATACGGGGCAGAAGCAGTACTGCCGCACGACATAAAACTCGGAGCGCCCAAAATCTCAGGGTACAAAGAGGAAGAAGCAGAAGAAGCGCTGCAGAACGACAAGGACATAGCAGACGAAGCTCGGGATATATCCATCACAAGATCTGAAGGATACCAGGACAAACTACGCACATATCAAAGAAGTCACCTGCGGACCAGAACGTTTAACAAAGGAGACCTTGTGCTACGGCTAATACAGGAAAAAGTGCACAAACTTGCCCCACAATGGGAGGGACCGTTCATCATCTCGGAAGTCATAGGAGGAGGAGCATACAGATTAAAGAATCCAAAGACAAATGAGGACGTGGGAAATCCATGGAATGTAGTGAACCTACGCCTGTTCTACCCATAGTCCTCCAGGCATTATCAAAGACATCGGCAGCAGCACCGATCGGCAACATATGTAAAATTCGAAGGAATAAAATAATGTTGCCCAAAGCATCTTACTTACAAGCACTCGGGGGCTCGAGCCTAGAACTCCCCCCCGAGAGACGCTATCTTCGCAAACGCGACCCTTACTTACAAGCACTCGGGGGCTCGAGCCTAGAACTCCCCCCGAGAGACGCTATCTTCGCAAATGCGACCTTTACTTACAAGCACTCGGGGGCTCGAGCCTAGAATCCCCCCCGAGAGACGCAATCTTCGCAAACGCGACCTTTACTTACAATCATTCGGGGGCTCGAGCCTAGAACTCCCCCCGAGAGACGCTATCTTCGCAAACGCGACCCTTACTTGCAATCACTCGGGGGATCGAGCCTAGAACTCCCCCCGAGAGACGCTATCTTCGCAAACACGACCTTTACTTACAAGCACTCGGGGGCTCGAGCCTAGAACTCCCCCCCCCGAGAGACGCTATCTTAGCAAATGCGACTTTTACTTAAAAAGACTCGGGGGCTCGAGCATACAACTTCCCCTAGACGACGTTACCCTCGCTAAAAACGTGACTCTCGCCAAACAAAGTTGCATCAAAAAGCAAACGATTCTTTAGTCTTCACCCGATCGCAAACGATCGCCTAAAGACTCGGGGGCTACTCCCATCGGGAGCGCTGACGCGCACCCGATCTAAACTTGGAAAAATTCAAAAAACAACCACAAACTAGTGAGACAAAAATTCATAAAGCCTACTGACGGGGATGTACCCCGGCAAATCCCATGGTCAGAGACCCTGGGTTAGTCATGAGAGGCACAGGTTGGACGATAAGCTCGTCGGCTAACAGGAGGATACGTTCCTGCTCAATATTATTGATGGGAGATGGCGATTACAGGGAAGCCGAGGCTAGTGCGCACAAGGCTAGGGTTAGAGATTGTGTATTGCTTGATCTTGACGTTTCTCCTCCTAGCCCTTATATACTAGGCTAGGTCTCGGGGAATCCATCCTGGATTACAGATGAGGTTTCCTAACCATGATCTTGTTCCGTACGGCAAGTTTGCACCTTCCTTATGACTCGCGGACTCCTACGTCGGTGCCACTAGTGGGCCAATGCTGGGCCCAGGTGGCATCTGTGTGGGCCTACTGTCTTCGGGTACACCGGGTAGGCTCATCCATAGGACTCGTGGGGTCACCCCCTCGTCAGTAGCCCCCGAGTGCCTGGGGGACTCGAAGAGGCGTGCAGGGACTCGAATCCACTCTTGCGTTGTTTTGATGTATGCACGGTTTAACCACGGGTCGCTGGCAGTCTGGGGCCATGACAAAACCTGTTTCGAGGGATGCTAAGCTGAAAGGGCCCAAGGTGTCGACTGGTCAAGCCTTGGTGAATTGCACTAGTGGAGAAAACCGCAGTAGCCCAATCAAACCCATGTCCCTCGACATGAGCTTGGAACACTAGTGTCTAGAAAAAGTCATGCCGCTGCAGGTCTTACAGTGATCAATTGTCGCCAGTAAAGTTCGTAGCCTAGGCGCGTCCGCCCGGCTTTTTCTATCATGCATGCGCATGGAAAAGGTTGGGAGTGAAATCGCTCTTCGGCAAGTCCCAGCCCGGCCGATCTTCGCAGCGGGGTCTTACCTACACGCTAAGCTTGCATTGCATCTAGGCACAGTGTATCGTTGTCGGGACCCGGGGTTAGCGTATGCAAGCCTCGCTACAGCACAATCATATGGAGAGCCGAGAACCGTACCCACTTGTCTAAGCAGACAAGGCCAAGCACAGAACGTTCTCAGAAAGCATCGAACGTGAGGGGCATCCCATCTAGGCCGGATGATCAACTGAAATGGGTCCTCATTGTCCGCACACAAGTCTAAATGATATGGGTGGTGAACTCCCATACTCATAGACAAGTCGCCTCAACCATACTATCGATTGTATTATAACCCTTACATAGACTTACTCCAGCCCGATCACTTAGTCGGGGTCTAGGGCGGGCTCGATCATACATAAAAGTGTGCACGAGACGGAGTCTCGAGCAATCGCATCGCGATGCCCCAAGCTACGCACATCTAAGGGCCACTTGGTGTATAAAAGACCGCCAGCCAGATCACAACTAAGGTCTCGAAAACCCATACAGAGACATGCATGTTATAAACATACACGCAGCACACATGCCTTGTATGAACAGCAGGTATCATTGCAATTCTCTACAAAGTATACAACTTTATTAATAACTCTTACAGAGTGCACACAGAGATCACAAGCATGTGATCCAACATTACAACAGACAAGCGGAAGCAAAGTAGGTCTGAGTACAGACAAGTTTAACAAATGGCTTAGAGAAGCCTTCTCTATAAACAAGCCCTTCCACGAGGGAACCAGTCGTCTGACTGGGACTACACTAGCTTGGTCTGAGTCTTCATTCTTCGAGCTTCAGGGAGAAGTCACCATCGGGGTCGGTGGGTTCATCTAAAACATAGATTAAGCAAACGTGAGTACAAAATCGTACTCAGCAAGACTTACGTAGGAACTATACTACTCATGCACATGTATCAAGGTAAAGGGAGGTGGGGTTTCACTTGAAGAAGTGCCAGCTTTGACTTGGCTAGTCCTGAACTACGAGTACCAGACTTGAGGTAAAAAGCGTACACGAGTCCACTACATCCCTTCAACCAATTACACCACTATGGTTACTTCCTCGACTTCCCCACGAGAATCACACCATAGCACTCACGCTTATCTTGGTGTGTTTTAGAAGTATCCGGTTCAAGTTGTCTAATAATCGAGCACAACTCTCCAAGTAGTCCCTTACCGCGGACGCGGCTATTCGAATAGTTTATTAACCCTGTAGGGGTGTACTGCTACACACATGAAACTGCCAGTTACCGCCTTTGTACTTGACACCGTTCAAGAGGTGTCAGCGAGGATAATTCCCACAACTTTTACCTCACAGCCAACTCAAATTCAATGGAGACGCCTATCTGGGCTGGAATCCACATCGTGAACCCGACCGGTTTACCGATGTGGTCCCAGAAGATGTGTGCAGGGTCCCAAGCCGGTCTGAATAGCCGTTCTTCCACTTCGCAGACCGTGCCACAGACCTACCAGAACTCTGAACTAATGCGACTCATTGAACTGAGAAGGGGTGAGTTAGTAGGTTGAGCGGGGGTCCATGTGCCCAACATGTGGTAGTACTCTTCGTCTTGGATCACCACACAAGAACTCGGGCTTAGGGCGGTGTTCAACGAGACAACCCACTGTGCACTCCTACACAACCTCTCATCGTTCACCTTGTATTAGGGTAGATTCACCAACACAGTTTCACTTTCATCAACACCATGTTCACTATCATCCCGACTCACATCAAAACATCCTCATGGTAAACTCTAAGCATGCAATAAGAAGTAACAATTGCAGGGGCCACATGATATCAACCAACTCCTACATCTGCTAGGATTGTGGTTTGCTTACTACTGTGACAAGATGATAGGTCATACAAAGGACATGGGTTCAACTATGCGGTAGAATCGATACAAGATGATCTCCTAAACATGCATAAGCGAGACATGAGAGGGAAGTGGGATTTTATCGACATGATCAATGGGGTTTTGCTTGCCTTGCTGACGAGGTTTCGATAACGGTGTCTTCAACGAAGGGGGCAGCCTCCTGCTCCGGTTCCACCTCTACTCGACAAACAACAAACAAGGTAGCAAAGTAAATACAATGCACAATCACATGATGGAAGGTTGAAACTTGATGTATATGCTTTGATGTGTGAAGCAATTCCATTTAAATGGAGTATATTGCAAATTGAATTGCAAATTCAAACTCCAATTTGAATTCAAACTTAGCCAAGCTACATGTGACATTGTTTGATCAATTTGAATCATTTTGAAATGTGTATGATATGCCTCTGATGTGTGATTGAAATGTAGCATGTTGCTATGGTTCAAGTTGCAAAAATATTTGAATTGAATTTGATTTAAATCCATTTAAATCAAATAGCAAATGCTACTGATCACATTTTAAATTCAACTGAAACAAAGTTGAAAGTTGGATATTTGGATAGGTTATTTTCTCCTGATCAGTTTTCATATAATATTTGTTTGATTTGGAGTTATGGTTTAAAAGTTATTGAATTTCAAAGATTTAACTAATTTCTGGAATTCTGTTAAATAGAAAAAGGATTTATTGCCCAAGCATGACATCAGCATGACGTCATGGGGGCGCTGACCAGTCAACCTGACATGAGGGGCCCATCTGTCATTGTCTCTAGGGTTAACCCCGTTTTAATTTAAGTTAACAGGGGATTATAGGGCGCTGGGTCCCACCAGTCAGTGAGAGAGAGAGAGGGATTAGGAGGGGGGGGGGGGGTTAGTCCCTAATGACCCAGCCGACCGGCGTTTAGCCGCCGGCGGCACTGGACGCGGCAGCGCCCACTGGAGAGGGGCCGTCCGGCCACCTCTTGGCACGGGAGAGGCGCCAAACAGGCCCTCTCGCACGCGTGCATCGTCTAGAGGGGAAGGGAAGGACAAGGGCGGGCCAGGAGCACGCCGGCTAATAGCCCCGCGGCGGCCGGAGCTCGGGATCCAGACGAACGCGACAATCGGGGTTCCTGGAGAAAAACGGGGAGGAGGGTAGGGGAGAGGATCTCACCACGAGCGCGTTGGCGGAGACGGGAGAGGCGGAGGAGCTTCGGTGGCGGTGTATTTCTCGGAGGAAGGTACGGCGGCCGGCGGCGAGTCGATGAAGGGAGAGGCGTTCTCGGGGCCTCCTCGGCTCAATTGAGCGGCCACGGTGACGAAGACGACGATGGCGGACGCACTGGACAAGCTGACGCGGCGAGTGGAGGCCAGTGGCCGCGGTGGCGCACGGCGGCGAGCTACGGGGCGCTCGGGCTCTCACGGTTTTTCGCTGGAGGGAGAGGGGAAAGGGGTCCAGAGGAGGGGGAAAGAAGGGGATGAGCACGGGGCGTCCATGGCGAAGAGATGAGGACGGGGGGGGAGGGGGGCCCTCGAGCGAGCAGGACGTGGCATGCCGCGGCGGGCATGCGCTCCACGCCTCTGCCAGAAGGCAGAGGTTGAAGACGCCCCTGCCCCTGGCAGGCTGGGCCGCCTTCTGCTGCGCTTGGGCCAGCTGGGCCGGAGGTAAGAGAGGTGGGTGGCTTCGGCCTTTTTATTCTTTTCTCTTTTTTTTTGTTTTCTGTATTATTTGTTTTGAATTGAATTAAATATCAATTCATTTTATAAAATCCTCAAATATTTATCTTGGACATATGTGACATAGTACTAGCCACTCCCAAGATTTGAAGATTTTTGGAATTCAAATTATTTGAATCCAATTCAAATAGCATTTAAATTTAATTTCCAAGCCTCTGTTTGAATATTTGAAAAATCCATGAGCATGGGTTTGACTCCAAATCATTTTTAAAATGATCATACTCATTTATAGGACTTTTCAAAATTGTTTGGAGGAATTTTGGAAAAACTTTTTATCTGGCATTTTTATTTAAATTCTTTTTGAGGCTTTTCCAAATCACCAATTCTTAAACAAAGAATTTAAACATGATTCAATTATTTCTAGTAATAAAAGCACATACCAAAACTAGGGTTGTGACAACTCGCCCCCACTCAAAAGAATCTCGTCCTGAGATTCAGAAGTCTGCGGGAGGAAGGAGGGGTACTCGGCACGGAGACGGTCTTCTCTTTCCCACGTGGCTTCTCTCTCAGAGTGGTGTGACCACTGAACTTTCAGAAACTTGATCTTCTTTCGGCGAGTGACACGCTTTGCGGAATCAAGAATACGGATGGGGTATTCTCGATAAGAAAGGTCATCTTGGAGATCAAGCGTTTCATGGTCGACTTCGCGGATGGGGTCCTTGAAGCAACGCCTGAGTTGGGACACATGGAATACATCATGTACTCGGGAAAGGTGCGGGGGTAGTTCAAGTTGGTAGGCAACTTCTCCACGTTTAGCAAGAATGCGGAAAGGTCTAATGTAACATGGGGCCAACTTGCCTTTGATACCGAAACGTTGGGTTCCCTTCAGAGGAGTAACCCGAAGGTAAGCCTTCTCATCCAGATTGTAGCTTTCTTGCCTATGATGACGATCATAGTAGCTTTTATGACGAGACTGAGCGACTTTCAATTGATCACGAGCAATTCGAACTTGCTCTTCTGCTTCCTTGATCATATCCGGTCCAAAGAATTGTCTTTCACCGGTTTCTGACCAGTTTAGTGGTGTTCGACATCGTCGTCCATAAAGGAGTTCAAAAGGATCCATGTTCAGACTAGATTGAAAATTATTGTTATAAGCAAATTTGGCGAATGGAAGAGACTTCTCCCAATTCTTTCCGAATGAGATAACACAAGCTCTGAGCATGTCTTCAATAATTTGGTTAACCCTTTCGACTTGACCGCTAGACTGAGGATGGAAAGCCGTACTAAAGGAGAGATGAGTTCCCATAGCATGTTGGAAGCTTCCCCAAAATCTAGAGGTGAAAAGGATACCACGATCAGAATTGATTTCCAAAGGAACACCGTGAAGGGATACAATTCTAGAGACGTACAAGTCCGCTAACTGGCTAGCAGTTATAGACTCGTGAACTAGAAGGAAGTGAGCAACTTTGGAAAGCCTATCTATGACAACGAAGATGGCATCGTTTCCTTTCTGGGTTTTTGGAAAGCCGGTGATGAAGTCCATACCGACTTTGTCCCATTTCCACTCTAGAATAGGCAAAGGTTGAAGAGTGCCAGCAGGTCTTTGATGTTCGGCCTTAATGCGACGACAAACATCACATTCGGCAATGAACTTAGCAATTTCTCTCTTCATCCTAGTCCACCAAAATCTCTGGCGTAGGTCTGGGTACATCTTTGTGCTACCAGGATGAATTGAGAGGGGAGTGTCATGAGCTTCTTTGAGGATTAGCCTCCTAAGATTGTGTTTTCGTGGTACAACCAATCGAGTGCCAAAGAAAACAACACCTTGATCATTTATGGAGAAACATTTAGCAACTCCGCTAGCAATGTTCTTCTTGATCTCTCGAATACCACTATCACGTTTCTGGGCGGCTATGATTTTATCCTCAAGGGTTGGTTTCGCCACCAAGGTAGAAATATAGCCATGAGGAACAATCTCGAGATTGAGTTTTCGAAATTCCTCATGAAGAAGTGGTTGATACTGTTGTAACATGAGGTTGTTACAATACGACTTACGACTTAGTGCATCGGCCATGACATTGGCTTTGCCTGGGGTGTAAGAAATTCCTACGTCGTAATCTTTTATCAACTCAATACAGCGTCTTTGCCTGAGATTAAGATCTTGCTGGGTGAAAATGTATTTGAGGCTTTGGTGGTCGGAATAGATCTCACAACGATTACCAAGGAGGTAATGTCGCCAAGTTGTTAGGGCATGAACTACGGCAGCGAGTTCAAGGTCATGGGTAGGATAGTTCTCTTCATGTGGCCGCAACTGGCGTGAAGCATAAGCTACCACATGTCGATCTTGCAGAAGTATGCATCCTAACCCTTGCCGTGATGCGTCACAATAGATCTCGAAATCCTTTTTGGTGTTTGGAGGCGCAAGTACGGGTGCAGAAGTCAATCTTCTTTTTAGCTCTTGAAAGCTTTCCTCGAACTTGGAAGTCCATTGGAATTTCTTATCTTTCTTGAGGAGTTCAGTTAGAGGCTTTGCAACTTTATAAAAGTTCTCGACGAAGCGGCGGCAATAGCTGGCTAGGCCAAGAAAACTCCTAACTTGCTTAACCGATTCAGGTGGAGTCCAGTCAAGGACGGCCTGAACTCTCTCGGGATTCACAACAATGCCTTTTGCAGAAATCACGTGGCCTAAGTAGGTCACTTCTGGTAGCCAAAATTCACACTTGGAGAATTTAGCATACAGGCGATGCTCTCTAAGTTTCATCAATACCAGCCTTAGGTGTTCGGCATGTTCTTCTTCGTTCTTCGAGTAGATGAGAATGTCATCGAGATAAACCACAACAAATTTATCTAAGTACTCCATGAAGATTGAATTCATCATGCGTGAGAATGTGGCGGGGGCATTGGTTAAACCAAAGGACATGACGGTGTACTCGTAAAGACCATAACGAGTAGTAAAAGCCGTTTTGGGAATGTCCTCGTTTCGGATTTTGATTTGATGATACCCTAATCTCAAATCCATCTTGGAGAAGACAGAGGATCCAGCAAGTTGATCATAAAGATCATTGATCCTGGGCAGTGGGTACTTGTTCTTTATCGTCGCTAGATTTAGCGGGCGATAGTCTACGCACATCCTTTCTGTTCCATCTTTCTTCGTTACGAACAGAACGGGGCAACCCCATGGCGATGAGCTAGGGCGGATGAAGCCTTTTTCCAACAAAGCTTCCAGTTGGTTTTTAAGCTCAGCTAACTCACGTGGGGCCATTTTGTATGGGCGTCTGGAAATTGGTGCGGTTCCTGGGGCAAGATCCACTATGAACTCTACACATCTGTCGGGTGGCATGCCCGACAGCTCTTCAGGAAAGACATTCGGGAAGTCACGAACCACCGGAACATCTTCAAGGCCGGGAAGGGGAAGCACATTCAAAGAATGCACCTGGGTTCTTGTTCTTGGTGAGGAGTAAGCTATTGTCTGGCCTGAAGGATGTGTAAGTCTAACGGACTTGGCTTTACAATCAAGAAAAGCATGTTGTCTTGATAACCAATCCATACCAAGGATGACATCAATGTCTGAAGACTTGAGGGCGATGAGTGAAGCAAGGAATACTAAACCCTCAATTGCAATTTGATTACCATGGCTTACTCTATTAGTTTGCCACTTGGAACCAGGAGTTTGAATGATCATAGGGGTGAACATTTCTTCAAAGGATACATCATGCCGAAGTGCATAACTCTCCGACATGAATGAGTGAGATGCTCCTGGGTCGAAAAGAACGGAAGTGGGAACAAAATTGACTGGGAGCGTACCAAGAATGACGTCAGAAGTACTATCAGTTTACTCAACAGAGATTTGGTTCACACGTCCAAGATTTGTGGAAGTGAAAGGCTTGGTGGTGGGAACCTTCGGGGGTGGTTTGGCACGAACAGTGGGGTTTCCTTTGGCATGGGGTGGAGCATTCTGACTGATGGGGCACTCACGAGAATAGTGACCAGGCTGGCCACATCTAAAGCAGGCTCCAAAGATAGTGCGAGGAGCTGGGTTGTTTGGTGGAGCTGGTGGACGAGGCGGCACAAGGGATGGCCTCGGTGGGTTGTTTTGGGGAAACAAACTGTTAGGAATCCAGATCATACGCTTCTGAGGGCGTGAACTGGAAGAAGGGGCAAGCTCAAGAGCATGCTTATGAGACTTCTCGAAAACTTCATTGCCATGCTCAGCTCTGAAATATCTGTTGACTAAATCCTCAAAGGTGGAAAATTCGATGAGGTTGAGATCATGACGAAGGATGGGGCTAAGTCCCTTACGGAACTTTTCCTGCTTTCTGGCATCGGTGGTGATCTCATCTTGGGCATAACGAGCAAGACGGTTGAATTCCCTCACATACTCATGAATGGATATCTCTCCTTGATTCAGATTGCAGAACTCTTCCTTCTTGCGCTCCATCAACTCATCTAGAAGGTGGTACCCTCGAAAGGCATCACGGAACTCCTGCCAAGTCACTAGGTGACCATCAGGCTGCATTGCAACATAGTTCTCCCACCATTCAGCAGCAGCACCTTCCAAGAAGTATACCGCGAAAATAACTCGGTCATCGGGAGCAACATGTGTTGTATCAAGCTTACGCTCGATGGAACGGAGCCAATCATCAGCTTCGAGGGGTTCAGAAGAACATCGGAATACCGGTGGCTTGAGCAAGATGAAGTCCTGAATGCTCACAACCACATTACGATGGTGGGCGGTATTCTGCTCGATGAGCTCCAGAAGGCGTGTCTGATCACGTCTATTTCGCTCAGCTTCCATCATGATTTCCACCGCAGAAGGCGGTGGTGGAGGTTCATCATCATTTCGATTCCGATCACGGTCTCGATTCCGAAGAACAACACTATGAGTTCCACCTGACATCCTGTGTGATAAAAATCAACAATCAGAACAGGTTGTACGACGGAGGCAAGGATAAAAGGATATGATTTAGGCGGAAAGGATAATAATGCGAAGGCAATGACTCAAAGAAACACAGAACAAATCCGGCAGCATAACGGCTATACTGGGATGGAAATTGAAACAACCTCGAAGAAATTGGACAGAACTTCTTCAAGGAACTCAAAACACGGAGACTCTGGACAACCACAACAATCCTACGGCTATAAGGAGACAATCAACGAGATGTTCTATTCAGACATAGATGATCCTAGTCCTATCATCCCGTAGAAAAGATAAGGGTGACTCAGAACTCAGATCGATGAGGGTAAGGAGAAAAAAGAAGCCTTACGTTGTTCCCTTATATACCCAGAGTAACTATATAACTATAGAAGGCTAGACTCGACTTCGGCCAAGGCTGATAATCCTACAGTCAGTCCTGCTCTGATACCAAGTCTGTCGGGACCCGGGGTTAGCGTATGCAAGCCTCGCTACAACACAATCATATGGAGAGCCGAGAACCGTACCCACTTGTCTAAGCAGACAAGGCCAAGCACAGAACGTTCTCGGAAAGCATCGAACGTGAGGGGCATCCCATCCAGGCCGGATGATCAACTAAAATGGGTCCTCATCGTCCGCACACAAGTCTAAATGATATGGGTGGTGAACTCCCATACTCATAGACAAGTCGCCTCAACCATACTATCGATTGTATTATAACCCTTACATAGAGTTACTCCAGCCCGATCACTTAGTCGGGGTCTAGGGCGGGCTCGATCATACATAAAAGTGTGCACGAGACGGAGTCTCGAGCAATCGCATCGCGATGCCCCAAGCTACGCACATCTAAGGGCCACTTGGTGTATAAATGACCGCCAGCCAGATCACAACTAAGGTCTCGAAAACCCGTACAGAGACATGCATGTTATAAACATACACGCAGCACACATGCCTTGTATGAACAGCAGGTATCATTGCAATTCTCTACAAAGTATACAACTTTATTAATAACTCTTACAGAGTGCACACAGAGATCACAAGCATGTGATCCAACATTACAACAGACAAGCGGAAGCAAAGTAGGTCTGAGTACAGACAAGTTTAACAAATGGCTTAGAGAAGCCTTCTCTATAAACAAGCCCTTCCACGAGGGAACCAGTCGTCTGACTGGGACTATACTAGCTTGGTCTGAGTCTTCATTCCTCGAGCTTCAGGGAGAAGTCACCATCGGGGTCGGTGGGTTCATCTAAAACATAGATTAAGCAAACGTGAGTACAAAATCGTACTCAGCAAGACTTACGTAGGAACTATACTACTCATGCACATGTATCAAGGTAAAGGGAGGTGGGGTTTCACTTGCAGAAGTGCCAGCTTTGACTTCGCTAGTCCTGAACTACGAGTACCAGACTTGAGGTAAAAAGCGTACACGAGTCCACTACATCCCTTCAACCAATTACACCACTATGGTTACTTCCTCGACTTCCCCACGAGAATCACACCATAGCACTCACGCTTATCTTGGTGTGTTTTAGAAGTATCCGGTTCAAGTTGTCTAATAATCGAGCACAACTCTCCAAGTAGTCCCTTACCGCGGACGCGGCTATTCGAATAGTTTATTAACCCTGTAGGGGTGTACTGCTACACACATGAAACTATCAGTTACCGCCTTTGTACTCGACACCGTTCAAGAGGTGTCGGCGAGGATAATTCCCACAACTTTTACCTCACAGCCAACTCAAATTCAATGGAGACGCCTATCTGGGCTGGAATCCACATCGTGAACCCGGCCGGTTTACCGATGTGGTCCCAGAAGATGTGTGCAGGGTCCC
This sequence comes from Bromus sterilis, assembly GCA_950022295.1. NCBI lineage: Eukaryota > Viridiplantae > Streptophyta > Magnoliopsida > Poales > Poaceae > Bromus > Bromus sterilis. Next base: position 74,916,204 of record OX465600.1, on the reverse strand, counting down.
AAGCCGGTCTGAATAGCCGTTCTTCCACTTCGCAGTCCGTGCCATAGACCTACCAGAACTCCGAACTAATGCGACTCATTGAACTGAGAAGGGGTGAGTTAGTAGGTTGAGCGGGGGTCCATGTGCCCAACATGTGGTAGTACTCTTCGTCTTGGATCACCACACAAGAACTCGGGCTTAGGGCGGTGTTCAACGAGACAACCCACTGTGCACTCCTACACAGCCTCTCATCGTTCACCTTGTATTAGGGTAGATTCACCAACACAGTTTCACTTTCATCAACACCATGTTCACTATCATCCCGACTCACATCAAAACATCCTCATGGTAAACTCTAAGCATGCAATAAGAAGTAACAATTGCAGGGGCCACATGATATCAACCAACTCCTACATCTGCTAGGATTGTGGTTTGCTTACTACTGTGACAAGATGATAGGTCATGCAAAGGACATGGGTTCAACTATGCGGTAGAATCGATACAAGATGATCTCCTAAACATGCATAAGCGAGACATGAGAGGGAAGTGGGATTTTATCGACATGATCAATGGGGTTTTGCTTGCCTTGCTGACGAGGTTTCGATAACGGTGTCTTCAACGAAGGGGGCAGCCTCCTGCTCCGGTTCCACCTCTACTCGACAAACAACAAACAAGGTAGCAAAGTAAATACAATGCACAATCACATGATGGAAGGTTGAAACTTGATGTATATGCTTTGATGTGTGAAGCAATTCCATTTAAATGGAGTATATTGCAAATTGAATTGCAAATTCAAACTCCAATTTGAATTCAAACTTAGCCAAGCTACATGTGACATTGTTTGATCAATTTGAATCATTTTGAAATGTGTATGATATGCCTCTGATGTGTGATTGAAATGTAGCATGTTGCTATGGTTCAAGTTGCAAAAATATTTGAATTGAATTTCATTTAAATCCATTTAAATCAAATAGCAAATGCTACTGATCACATTTTAAATTCAACTCAAACAAAGTTGAAAGTTGGATATTTGGATAGGTTATTTTCTCCTGATCATTTTTCATATAATATTTGTTTGATTTGGAGTTATGGTTTAAAAGTTATTGAATTTCAAAGATTTAACTAATTTCTGGAATTCTGTTAAATAGAAAAAGGATTTATTGCGCAAGCATGACATCAGCATGACGTCATGGGGGCGCTGACCAGTCAACCTGACATGAGGGGCCCATCTGTCATTGTCTCTGGGGTTAACCCCGTTTTAATTTAAGTTAACAGGGGATTATAGGGCGCAGGGTCCCACCAGTCAGTGAGAGAGAGAGTGATTAGGAGGGGGGGGGGTTAGTCCCTAATGACCCAGCCGACCGGCGTTTAGCCGCCAGCGGCACTGGACACGGCGGCGCCCACTGGAGAGGGGCCGTCCGGCCACCTCTTGGCACGAGAGAGGCGCCAAACAGGCCCTCTCGCACGCGTGCATCGTCTGGAGGGGAAGGGAAGGACAAGGGCGGGCCAGGAGCACGCCGGCTAACAGCCCCGCGGCGGCAGGAGCTTGGGCTCCGGACGAACGCGACAATCGGGGTTCCTGGAGAAGAACGGGGAGGAGGGGAGGGGAGAGGAGCTCACCACGAGCGCGTTGGCGCAGACGGGAGAGGCGGAGGAGCTTCGGTGGCGGTGTATTTCTCGGAGGAAGGTACGGCGGCCGGCGGCGAGTCGATGAAGGGAGCGGCGTTCTCGGGGCCTCCTCGGCTCAATTGAGCGGCCACGGTGACGAAGACGACGATGGCGGACGCACTGGACAAGCTGACGCGGCGAGTGGAGGCCAGTGGCCGCGGTGGCGCACGGCGGCGAGCTACGGGGCGCTCGGGCTCTCACGGTTTTTCACTGGAGGGAGAGGGGAAAGGGGTCCAGAGAAGGGGGAAAGAAGGGGATGAGCACGGGGCGTCCACGGCGAAGAGATGAGGACGGGGGGGGGGGGGGGCCCTCGAGCGAGCAGGACGTGGCATGCCGCGGCGGGCATGCGCTCCACGCCTCTGCCAGAAGGCAAAGGTTGAAGACGCCCCTGCCCCTGGCAGGCTGGGCCGCCTTCTGCTGCGCTTGGGCCAGCTGGGCCGGAGGTAAGAGAGGTGGGTGGCTTCGGCCTTTTTATTCTTTTCTCTTTTGTTTTGTTTTCTGTATTATTTGTTTTGAATTGAATTAAATATCAATTCATTTTATAAAATCCTCAAATATTTATCTTGGACATATGTGACATAGTACTAGCCACTCCCAAGATTTGAAGATTTTTGGAATTCAAATTATTTGAATCCAATTCAAATAGCATTTAAATTTAATTTCCAAGCCTCTGTTTGAATATTTGAAAAATCCATGAGCATGGGTTTGACTCCAAATCATTTTTAAAATGATCACACTCATTTATAGGACTTTTCAAAATTGTTTGAAGGAATTTTGGAAAAACTTTTGATCTGGCCTTTTTATTTAAATTCTTTTTGAGGCTTTTCCAAATCCCCAATTCTTAAACAAAGAATTTAAACATGATGCAATTATTTCTAGTAATAAAAGCACATACCAAAACTAGGGTTGTGACAATCGTGTTCCAGGAATATGTATTTTTATTGAGGCGTGGAGCCTAGTAGATAATGCACCCACTTGGAATAAACAATCAAGTGAGTTGTTTTAGCGGTCAGTCGCGGAGCTTCTCCGAGTGCTCGGGCGAGGAGTAACGTAGAGGGATATTTGCTCGGAAGGTCGTCGAGTGCTTGAGTATATAGAGTTTTGCGAGTAATCACTCGAATATCACTTTTGCTCTCGGGGTGAGGGAGCACCCGATACTCCGGGGCCGCTCGATCTGGCGAGTGCAGGTCTGCTCATCTTGCGTCGTGGTGAGGGAGCACCCGAAACTCTCATGGGTGCGAGTAATCACTCGAGCACGTTTTTACTTCTAGGTGAGGGAGCACCCGAAACTCTCGTAGGTGCGAGTGATCACTCGAGCACATTTTTTCTTCTGGGTGAGTGAGCACCCAAAACTCTCGCAGATGGATACGCTCCCGATGGGAGTTTAGATATATTTGGAAAATGTATTTAAACTAATAAAAACGGTGCTTGCAAGCTGCCTCTTCTGCTCACTGCCCTTTTGATTTACCTCTTGTTTGGTGAAGATAACTATCTCCTTGCTGGAGGACCGTCAAAACATGCTCTGGCTGCTAACCGTCATGTCTGCATGACCGGTCATAATGATGGCTTTTTGGTGGCGTGCTGCAGCCGCTTGTTGAGTTATCGATGCACGCATTGAAAACGCGCGAGATTTGACGCGTCCAGCGCACTGTGCCTCCCGTGTGAAGGCATCTTTGTCTCGGACTTCGAATCGCCCGGCGTGCTTGGTCTTTGAATTAATGGCTCCCGTCGTCTGGGCTTCTACGTGCTCTAGGGTTTGTGCTATAAATAGGCCCCTCTTCCTCTTCTAGCAGCGGTATTCGTCCTCTGCTCATCTTTCTCCTCTTTCTCTTCCTCTTCTCATGGCGCCCGAGCGTGGAGCTTGTATGACTGGCCGTGGTCGTGCTCGCTGCGGCCGTGGTGGTCGTACTCCGCGATCTTCTCGCGGTGGTCGTCATGGTGCAACGTTGGTGCCTTCCTCCTCTTCCTCGCCAGCCAGACCCAAGGAAGATCAAGGAAGAACTATCAAATTCCAGCTCCACCCAAAAAGAAGAACGAGAGCATCCATGAAGACGAAGCCAGAAGCCCTTTAAGCCACGCTCAAAAGCAATAGAGGCAAACGAGGCAGGAAGAGGAATCTAGGCAGCATTCCGCCCAAGAACACGCAAAAGAAAATCATGGTGCCAAAATCCCTCTTCCATGAAGGAAGAAGAAGAAAGCGCCAACGCAGTACCATGACGCCCACCGCGTGAGGAATGAGGGGTGCGGCCACCACGACCACGGCGGCCACGGCCTCGCCCAGCTACACCGCTACCATGCTTGGGTGCCATATGAAGAAGAAGAAGCAGAAGGGAAAGACGTGAAGAATGGATGCCAAGGACGGGCAACCAAAGGAAGTATTTATAGCACAATCCAAGGGCAAACCAGGAAAAACACACAGAAGCCCAGGCGGCGCCATCATTGTATCAAAGACCAAATGGGCCGAGCATTACGAATTCCAAGACGAAGATGCCTTCACACGGTCAGCATTATTTACAGGACGCGTCAAATCTCGCTTGTTTCCCATACAAATCCTTGGAAACCCAACATGCAACAGACAGCGCAACGTCCAAACTATCATTATGACGGTCCAGAAGACGTGACGGATCAAAAAAATCAAGCATTATCATAGGTCATCAAACAACATGACAATACATATCAGCACGACATCCCAAAGGGAACGGATCAAGGTAAAAGCAGTTGGGAAAAACCAAACAATTCCAAGAGCCAGCTATATGTCTAAATTTTCTGACTCGAAAAAATTCTTACTCCCATCGGGAGTACCCTTTTGAGTTCGGGTGCTCACTCACCCAGAAGGCAAAGATGTGCTCGAGTGCTCACTCACACCAGCAAAAACAACATACTCTCAGAGTTCGGGTGCTCCCTCACCCCGAAAGAAGAAAAGAATTCGAGTGACCACTCGCAAAAAATACTTAGCACTTCAGCAAAACATGACTCATTCGCGCACTCGACGACATTCCGAGTGGGTGCTATCTTATTTTCCTCGCATGATTCCACTACAAACTCCGCGAGTGATGACTAAATAGCTCACTTGATCATTTATTCCAAGTGGGTGCATCGCTAATCAGGCTCCGTGCCTCTACAAAAAATAATAATGTCTGGGCTACGACACACTGTACCCAGATGCCACACAAGCTTAGCGTGTAGGTAAGACCCCGCTGCGCATTACGGTCGGGCCGGGACTTGCCGTAGAGCTATTTCACTCCCGAACTTTTCCATGCGCTCGCATGATAGAAAGAGACGAGCGGACGCGCTCAGGCTATGTGCTTAGACTGGCAGCAATTGATCCTATAAGACCTGCAGCGGCATGACTTTGCTTGACACTAGTGTTCCAAGTTCATGTCGAGGGAGCTTGATTGGGATACTGTGGTATTTTTCACTAGTACAATTCACCACGGCTCGACCAGTCAACTCCTTGGGCCCTTTCAGCTTTGCAATCCCTCGAAACAGATATTGTCATGGCTCAAAACTGCCAGCGACCCGTGGCGATGCCGCGCTTACAAACAATAAAGGCGCAGATGAATTCGAGTCCCTGCGCAACTCTTCGAGTCGTCCAGGCACTCGGGGGCTACTGACGAGGGGGTGACCCCACGACTCCTGCACGGAAGGCTACCTGGTGCGTATGAAGATAGAAGGCCCGTTGGGAAACTACGATAAGCCCACGATTGGCCCAACCAAGCACCGACGTAGGAGTCCACGACTAATATGGAAGGCGCAACTTGGCGTACAAGGCAAGACTAGAACTAGGAAATTACCTCTGTAACCTAGCACGGACTCCCTGAGACCTAGCTTAGTATATAAAGGATGGGAGGGGAGACGTCCAGATGAACTCAACACGCATCTACTCATCCTAGCCATGCGAAAATTCTCCTTGGCCTCCACTGTAATCGCCCACTCACGTGATAATATCGAGCAGGAAGTGCTTCTCCTATTAGCCGACGAGTATCGTCCAACCTGTGCCATCTCTATGACTAACCCAGGGTCCCTGGCCATGGGATTTGCCGGGGCTGATCCCCATCACTCCAGGATCTTCTTTCATCATCTTCCATCGCACACTTGAAAACTCCCTTCATACATAGCTCATTGTAAACTGATTAGAGAGGTTAGTACCCTATTAAAATAATTTTCCTCTACTGCAAATAAAGAATTCCAGGAAGGGCTACTGTTTCTCAAGATTTCCGAAAAGTTTTTGCAAAGAAAAAGCAAGCTTAAGGTTTGCAAAAGTTAGGAGAGACAAAACGTGGCAGAATCTGTGAAAAACAGAACAACATGTAGTAAAGAATTTTTTAGGGGTACTTCTACAACTCAAATAAAAAACTCAGAACATACGAAAGTTCCGTGATTGTATAGAGCACGATGTGTAAACAATTCAGCTCAAAGAGATGAACTGGTGATTTACTACGATTTTTCCCGTCACGAGGACATAATCTGTTTTCTAAATAGCATGTCACAACTTTCACTTCCCTTGTCATAGGAGGCTATAATTGGCACAAAGCTTAAAAAATAAAGATACAATGATGTTGCTACAGTAGTAACAATCATCAAGACCACTAAAAACATAAGTAAAAACATATTGGGTTGCCTCCCAACAAGCACTTTCTTTTACGCCTTTAAGCTAGGCATAAGGCAAAAGATCAAGTTTTATCAAGAAAATAACTAGCCCGTGTGACAGACTCAAAAGGCAACTTAATCTTTTTCCTAGGGAAGTGTTCCATCCCTTTCTTGAGAGGGAATTGGAATTTTATATTCCCCTCTTTCATGTCAATAACAGCACCAACGGTGTGAAGAAAAGGACGTCCCAAAATAATTGGACAAGAGGGCTCACACTCAATGTCCATAATAGTAAAATCAACAGGAACATAATTTTCATTGACAATGATAAGAACATCATCGATCTTCCCCAATATTTTCTTTACGAAAAAATCGACAAGACGAACACCAAGGATCAAAAGGTCTCCATTCAAGCATATCATACATTCTTTTGGGCATAACAGAGGTACTAGCTCCAACATCACAAAGAGCAAAGCAAGAGAAGTTATTCAATTTGATTTTTATCATAGGATCCCAACCATCTTCTAGCTTCCTAGGTATGGAGGCTTCTAGTCTAAGCTTCTCCTCCATAACTTTGTTTAGAGCATTGGTGATATGCTCTATGAAGGCAAGATTAAGTGTGCTAGTGTGGGGGTCTCTAGACATCTTGTGTAGGAAACCAATAACTTCAGGTAAGGTGCAGTTGTCAAAGTCTAGATCACTACTATCTATCAAGGGGGTAGTAATATCATTAAGGCTCACTTGTTTGAAAGCTTCTATGTTCATAGAGGTGTCTTTATCTATGGTTGAGGTGGTAGCATCACCATTGATAGGTCCAGGTGGACTAGGGGTGTGATGGGTGCTAATAGTTTGGACATCCTCAACAACTTGGATAGTAGCTACGGTGTGGTAGGTAGGAAGGATCTTAACTCTCTCTTCTTCCTCCTTTTCTCTAGCCCATCTCTCTTTAAGTTTGCCCAACATCCTAATGTTTTCATTAATTTGCACTTGGATAACATTCATAGGAGTGGTTTTCCTCTCCTCGGGGGGAGAAGTTCTAATCTTAAGCATCTCAACATCATGCGCTATGTTGTGTACCTTCGAAGAGATGATATCTAATTTGTCTAATTTATCTTCTACACTCTTGTTGAAGGCTTTTTGGGTAGTGATAAAGTCTTTAAGCATACTCTCTAGTTCAGAAGTGGAGTTTTTGGTTCTAGGGTAAGTGTTGTTGTTCCCATACTTGTTGGATGGGAACGGTCTAGGATTGTTGCTACCAAAATTACTCCTATAAGCATTATTGTTGAAGTTGTTTCTAGAGATAAAGTTCACATCTACTTGTTCTTGAGCAACCAAGGAATTTAAAGGAACATCCTGAGGATCAATAGGAGCTTGCTTGGTAAGTAGAGACATGATCAAGTCAACCTTTTCATTAAGAGAGGATATCTCCTCGACAGAATTTAACTTTTTACCAGTTGGAGATCGTTCTGTGTGCCACTGAGAGTAGTTCAGCATCATCTCATCAAGTAGCTTCGTGGCAGCACAAAGTGTGGTTGACATAAAGGTTCCTCCCGCGGCCGAGTCTAACAGATTCCGCGAGGTAAAGTTTAAGCCTCCATAAAAAGTCTCGATAACCATCCAAGTAGTCAAACCATATGTAGGGCAGTTCTTAACAAGATATTTCATGTGTTCCCAAGCTTGGGCAACGTGTTCATTATCCAATTGCCTAAAATTCATAATGTTACTTCTCAATTGGATAATTTTAGCAGGGGGATAGTACTTTCCGATAAAAGCCTCCTTACACTTGTGCCAAGAATGAATGCTATTCTTAGGTAAGGATTGCATCCACTCCTTGGCTCTTCCTCTCAAGGAGAAAGGAAAAATCTTCAGCTTGATGATGTCTCCATCTACTTCCTTTTACTTTTGCATATCACAATGCTCAAAAAAATTATTTAAGTGCAAGGCAGCATCCTCTCCAGCACCTGAGAATTGATCTTTCATAACAAGATTCAGCAAAGCAGGTTTAATTTCATAAGAAGGTGCTGAAGTGGCAGGTGGAGCAATAGGAGTGCAGATAAAGTCAATGTTGTTGTGACTAGTGAAGTCACACAACTTGGTTTTTTCATTGGAACCCATAGTAGCAGCAGGTTTTTTGGTATTTTTTATAAGGGACACAAAAGTAAAAAACTAAAAGATAAACTAACAAGACTAAAAATCAAATATAAAAGATAGTGTGCAACTCCCCTATCTTGTAGACCGGAGTCCCCGGCAACGGCGCCAGAAATTAGCTTGATACGGTGAGGAAGATAGTTCTCTCCCTTCTTGTTGGTTACCCCAAGTGGAAGGTGAGATGTAGCATAGCGGCAAATTTCCCTCGGTGAAGATACCAAGGTTTTTCTCCAGTAGGACTCGCAGAAATACAAGAAGGTGTCACGGCACTTGACATGGACCTGCACACACAACAAGTAACTTTTCTCCCAACGAGTACAGAGCAGTTGTCAATTCCTCCGGCCTTGCTGTTTACAAAGGATCAACGCAAGAGATAATAATAGTGGCAACGGAAAGTAAAGACTGAAAGTAAATTGAGGGTGTAAACAATGGTGGAAATATGGACCAGGATCCCACGACGTTCACTAGTGATGTCTCTCTCCCAAAAGATGATAAAAGTGCTAGCGAGGTAAACAAATCACAGCTGGGCAATTGACAGGATTATAAACGCACCACAATGCTAACTATGCTACAAAAGAAAGGAAGAGGCTCAAAAGCAATGGGCAGTACGCCCAGGTAAGTAGACCGAAATCCATCTGCATCTACTACGAATCATCCACCTTGAGATATCTATCCAGAACATCTCGCTGGTATTAAGTTGCAAATCCCACCCAAAGTGTAAACTCAAAGCAACAGACTACTGCATTAAAAGAACTTTGCGTAAAGTAAACAATCCTTGCACCCGCAGGTACAAGCACCATTGTTTTATCCCTGGTGGCAACATCACATCGCCTAGTCTCATGTTCATGTCACTCAAGCTAGACATCAGGGGGCTGAACCCACAATCAAGCATAACGCTCCCTCTTGGAGTTGCAACAAATCACTTGGACAAAGCAAAATACAGCAACGGAGAACATGCAAGAATTAATTTAAGAACACAAATATAAAAGAGAACCAAATATATTACTCATCACAATCTGAACATAGTCTCATAATCCATCAGATCCCAGCAAACTCAGCATAGTTACAAAGAAAATTACAAAGGTGACTCGATCATGTGAGGCAGCTCACGAGGTCTCGAAAGTGGAAGCACAAAGACGGGAGGAGAACATCACATAGCTATTGGTCATGGACCCATGGTCCAAGGGGGACTACTCACAGCACATCCGGGAGGCGTCCATGGCGATGGATGGTCTACCGGAGGGGGTTCCTCCTTCCGCCAAGGTGATGAGGAAGCTTCTCCTGGTAGCCCCGATCTTGAAACGGCGGCGGGGGCGGTACAGAGAGGAGAACGGGAATAGCATAGCGATCTCAGGGGTTTTCTCTGCGGGCACTAAATATAGGCCAGGGGGGCACCGAGGGGGGCCACAGGGCATCCAGGAGGGTGCCCGGCGCGCCCTAGGGGGCCGTGCCAGGGACCCTCCTGGGGCCCTGGTGGTTCCACTCCCTTCCTTCCTTGTTCTTCGGGAAGCTTCCGGGACGTTGATTTTTTATATAATTTTTCTGGAATTTATTTGGCACTTTTAATGGCCGGAAAACCTGAAATATAAAACAGCAGAAAACAGGAACTGGTAACTGGGTGCACTGAGTTAATAGGTTAGTACAAATATGAACAAAAGTGTATGAAAGTTCAAGTAAAACATGGCAAAGTCACACAAATCATGCATGGAGCAAGCAGAAATTATAGATACGTTTGGGACGTATCAGATGGTTATCCAGAATTTTTATGCAGGCTTGAACTTTACCTCATGGAACCTGTTAGATTTGGCCGCGGGAGGAACCTTTATGTCAATAACACTTGGTGCTGCTACAAAACTTCTAGATGACATGATGACCAACTATTCCAAATGGCACACCGAACACGCTCCAATGGGTAGGAAGGTAAACTCTGTCGAGGAGATTACCTTCCTAAATGAAAAAGTTGACTTAATTATGTCTCTACTTACCAAGCAACCCTCTATTGGTCCTCATGATGTTCCTTTAAATTCTTTGGTTTCTCAGGAACAAGTAGATGTGAACTTTATCTCTAGAAAAAACTTCAATAATAATGCTTATAGGGGTAATTTTGCTAGCAATCCTAGACCGTTTCCATCCAACTATGGGAACAACAACACTTATCCTAGCAACAAGAACCCACCTCTGAATTAGAAATCATGCTTAAATACTTTATCACTGCTCAAAAAGCCTTCAACAAGAGTGTAGAGGAAAGATTTGACAAATTAGATAATCTCTCTATGAAGGTAGACAACTTAGACCTAGATATTGAGATGCTTAAAATTAGAACCTCTCCCCTCGAGGAGAGGAAGGCCACTCCTATTAATGCTATCCAATTGCAAATTAATGAAAACATTAGGATGATGGCTAAACTTTAAGAAAGATGGGCTAGAGAAAAAAGAGGAAGATGATAGAATTAAGAGCCTTCCTACACAACACACTGTTCCTACTATCCAAATTATTGAGGACACCCAAACAATTAGCACCCAACACACTACTAGTCCCATTGGACCTATTAATGGTGATGCTAATACCTCAACCTTAGAAGAAGAAACTCCTATGAACATAGAGGCTTTCAAACAAGTGAGCCTAGATGATACCACTACCACCTTTGATAGTAGTGATATTGATTTTGATAGTTGCACCCTCTCAGAAGTTATTAGCTTACTACACAAAATGTCTAGAGACCCCCACACTAGCACACTAAATCTTGCCTTCACAGAGAATATCACTAATGCTCTCATCAAAGCTAGGGAGGAGAAGCTTAGAATAGAAGCCTCCATACCTAGGAAGCTAGAGGATGGTTGGGATCGTATGATTAAAATTAAATTGAATAACTTCTCTTGCTATGCTTTATGTGATGTTGTAGCTAGTACCTCCGTTATGCCCAAAAGAATGTATGTGTTGACGCTGAATTGCGCCCTACACGAACACGTCACGTGTACCCGCGGTGCTGAGGGAGATACTCTGCAGCTCGCACCGTGGGAGGCCAACTGGAAGCGCGATACGCAAGACAATCCGGTTAGCTCTTTTCGAACCAGATGCCCAAAGCCCTTGGGAGGGACCCTGTCAGAGAACTCGGCGACGATTGGCTGCCCTAGGTCGTCCTAAACGCACCGGGAGCTTCATGATTCGCCTTCCTGCAAGAACAAGAGTAGACGAAGAACGAGAAGAAATGACACAGTAGATTAGATGTAAAGGTAGGGTTTGTTGTGTTTTTGCGATTGTGTGTTGCTTCAATCGGCTATTACCTCATCTATATATGAGGAGGCTGGACTTTCCGTACAAGAAAAGGACTCCAAATCCCATCCAAATCTCTCCAAACATAACAGAACTCGGATTACAGGTGGTCCCAAGACAGTAGTTCGGTGTTTGGTAGTTTTGGGGATGCAAACGACCTCGGATGAAAAAACTCAAAACATCAAAACTGTAACCATTGAAAGTTCCAAACTTTTTCATGTTGAACGTTTTTTGATTCGAGGTCATCTTAAGGGCCGAAATCCTCACGCTTTCCATCAGACATCAACTGTATAGGTGTCTGGCTCCGAGCGTCAGTTTTTTCCTCTTGAAAGGTATATATTGTCATGGCTATAACTTTTGCTGTAGAACTCGGATTGATATGATTCAAAAATCAAAATCGACCGCTTAGACGAGACCAAGCCGGACCATATAGAACACTTTTCCATTTTATGATGTCTTGAAGTCCTAATTGGCAAAATAATACTTCGAATGCTAGGATCTTACCGCTTCCAACATAGTTTTGGCCTCCAAGATGGAATCAGATGACTATGGCTCTAACTACAAAGATGTTCATATCGACGATACAAAACTTTTTCATGTAGACCACTTTTTCATTTGAGGTCATCTTGTATATGAATATTGTCGTGCCAAAAACTGGTGTCAACACATGCCCCCCTGTTTTTCGGCAAAACTTGCGTGCCGAAAAATAATTTGTACCACATAGGGTCTAAGGACGATGTAAACACTCCATCGGCCATGCATACTCTTAGGGCGATAAATGTATATCGGCCATGTTTTGTTCTTAGGGCGATAATCACATATCGGCCATTGTCTATTCAAGCTTCTTGCCACACACTTGGGTGGTACTTCTTCAAATACTTGCCATTGAGAGCTTTAGGCAGCATTGTTCCTTGTATGGATTCCACCAAATACGAGTTTCATGGAACTATTATTATAATCTTGAAAGGACCTTCCCAGCTAGGTGACCACTTCCCGAATTTTCTATCTTTTGAACCAATTGGCAGAATCACCTTCCACACAAGATCTCCAATCTGAAAATTCTTCAACTTTACCTTTTTGTTGTAATCTCTTTGACGGGGATGTACCCGGCAAATCCCATGGTCAGGGACCCTGGGTTAGTCATGAGAAGCACAGGTTGGACGATAGCTCGTCGGCTAACAGGAGGATACGTTCCTGCTCGATATTATTGATTGGAGATGGCGATTACAGGGAAGCCAAGGCTAGTGCGCACAAGGCTAGGATTATAGATTGTGTATTGGATGATCTTGACGTCTCCCCTCCTATCCCTTATATACTAGGCTAGGTCTCGGGGAGTCCGTCCTGGATTACAGATGTGGTTTCCTAACCCTGATCTCGTGTCGTACGGCAGGTTTGCACCTTCCTTATGAGTCGCGGACTCCTACGTCGGTGCCACTAGTGGGCCAAGGCTGGGCCCAGGCGGCATCTTTGTGGGCCTTCTGTCTTCGGATACACCGGGCATGCCCATCCATAGGAGTCGTGGGGTCACCCCCTCGTCAGTAGCCCCCGAATGCCTGGGGGACTCGAAGAGGCGCGCAGGGACTCGAGTCCATTCTTCCGTCGTTTCGATGTATGCACCGTTCAACCGCGGGTCGCTGGCAGTCTAGGGCCATGACAAAACCTGTATCGAGCGATGCTAAGCTGAAAGGGCCCAAGGAGTCGACTGGTCGAGCCTTGGTGAATTGCACTAGTGGCAAATACCGCAGTAGCCCAATCAAATTCACGTCCCTCGACATGAGCTTGGAACATTGTTGTCTAGCAAAAGTCATGCCGCGGCAGGTCTTACAGTGATCAATTGCCGCCAGTAAAGTTCATATCCTAGGCGCGTCCACCCGACTTTTTCTATCATGTAAGCGCATGGAAAAGATTGGGAGTGAAATCGCTCTGCGGCAAGTCCCAGCCAGGACGATCTGCGCAGCGGGGTCTTACCTACACGCTAAGCTTGCGTGGCATCTGGGCACAGTGTATCGTGTTCCAAGAATATGTATTTTTTAATGAGGCACGGTGCCTAGTTAGTAATGCACCCACTTGGAATAAACAATCAAGTGAGCTGTTTTAGCAGTCACTCGCGGAGCTTTGTCGAGTACTCGGGCGAGGAGTATTTGTGAGTAATCACTCGAGTATCGCTTTCGCTCTCAGGGTGAGGGAGAACCCGATACTCTGGGACCGCTCGATCTGGCGAGTGCAGGTCTGCTTATCTTCTGTCGTGGTGAGGGAGCACCCGAAACTCTTTTGGGTGCGAGTAATTACTCGAGCACGTATTTTATTTTACTTTCAGGTGATAAAGTACCCTAGCGCGTTTTCTTTTCTTTCGAGTGAGGGAGCACTCGGGACTCTGTGAGTGCGTGTGATCACTCGAGCACATATTTATCCTTTAGGTGAGGGAGCACCCGAGACTCTAGTGGAGATGCTCCCGATGGGAGTAAAATTTTTTGCCCATCGGAAAAAGATTTAAAAGGTTGAAGCTCTGAGGCTGGGAACCGTACTCGATACGCCTTGTTGGGATGTGACGCTGGCTTGGTTTTCTGGAATCTTGACCACTGTAGCCTGTCAAAGGAAATGACTTGGCGCTTGTCCCACCGAAATTTTCGCTTCGTGTGATTATGGTCCTCTTTTTGCGCGCGTAGTGGGCGGTGTTGTTACTGCGCCGATTGGGTTTTCCATGTTTTTCGCCTGCCGTGGGATCGTGCCACGTTTTCTGGATGCTGAAATTGAATGGTTCCCCTGCTCGCCTGGCTGTTGGTTAAATACCATGCAGCTGGGTAAGTTTTAGGTTTTACCCAACCATTGCCTTCCTCCTCTCGCTTCTGTTTTTCCCATGTTCTTGAGCCTTCACCTTCCACCTCTTGCCGCTTGCTGCGAAATCTATGACCAAACGCTCCCGTGCTGCTCCGGAGTCGTCCAAGATGTCTGGAAAGTGGGAGCGCTATCTGGGTTCGCTGATGGCTGATGGCTTTGTGGTGGGAGATGCCGTGCGGATTCCAAGGGATGAGCCGGTTCCTGCTCCGACGGCAGATGAGCGGGTGTGCTTTCAGGCGTTCTTCCCTCGCGGGTTTGCCCTTCTGATTCACCCTTTTTTTTGCGGTTTGATGTACTCCTACCGGCTTCAGCTTCATAATTTGACTCCCAATGGGATTTTGCACATTGCCTGCTTTATTACCCTTTGTGAGGCCTTCTTGGGGATCCATCCCCATTGGGGGCTCTGGAAGCGCCTCTTTTGTATAAAGAGGACGAACTCCGAGTATGTTGTGGGGCAGGTGGGTATATCCATTAGGGATAAGCATTCGTACTTTGATTTGAAGATGCTTGACTCTGTTAGTTCTTGGCGGAAAAGTTGGTTCTAACTGAAGGATCAACACGTTGCTGGGCAGCGATTTGGTCTTGCTCCCTTTAATCCCGAAGCGCGAGTGGTCAAGCAGGCTTCATGGTCCCATTCTTTGTCTGCGATAGAGTCGTCTGCAGTGGCTCAATTCTTGGAGAGGATCGCTGTATCGATGGACAGCTTGACTAGTGGGTAGCTCATCTCTGTGTTTATGGGGAGGCACGTCCCGCCACTGCAGTATCGAGTCCGTCCCATGTGGAAATATGAGGGACTCGAGGACTCAACGAGATGCTCCCGCGAGAAGCTTAATGCCGATGGCCTCTTGGCCCGGATCCAGTATGTGACCAAGTGCTCGAGCATTTCTGAGATGCGCTTCGTCCGTCCTTATTCTTCTGATCACGCGCTGCCGCAGGTTCGCGTTTTGGAGTTTCTTGCCTGATTTAGATGTTTGCTTGACTACTTGCTGATGAATGATATTTGCTTTGTAGGAGCACGTTCCTGTGTTGTGCAACCCTCCGCAGCCGGAAGATGATGATATTCAGGACGAGCCGGGTGCTTCCGCTGCTGTCGATGCTGCTCCGAGTGTTGATGCCAGCGTGCTCGCGGGTGCCACTGCTGCTGACGTGTCGGCGGGGGCCGAGCTGCCGGAGACCGGAGATAGTGAGGAATCGGCTCCCTTTCGTGTCAAGCGATCGCGGCCTTTAGGAGCCGAAGATCTTGACGCGACTAGTGGTGCTGTTCCTCTGTCTGCACCGTCCGCTGAGCCGTCTCCTCCTGTTGTTGTCTGTAAAAGGCCCAGGTTTGGGAGGTTGTTGCGTACTCGCTCTACGCGTGGCGGGTAAGAATATGCTTGACTTTGCCGGGGTTGTTTTCCTCTGTTCTTTTCTCTAATGAAGTTTATCTTGTAGCGCTGCGACTGCTCCAGCTGCTTCCTCCACCAGTGCGGGTACTGTCGACCTGCAGTCGACTAATTCTGGAGTGGCCGCCAAGCATACTGATGATTCTTCGACTGCTATTGGCCAGCCCGCACCGTCGGTGACTCCTGCTGTCTCGGTTGCGGGTGTGACCCCTGTTGCTGATCCGCCAGTGGCGTCTGGTGTTGTTGCTCCTAATGTCAAGCTTGCTGCTCCAGGTCATCCTTACTTGGGCCGTCTTGATCTCGCCGTTGAAGATAAAGTCCGCTTTTTCGACCGCATAGCTGGGCTGGTGAGTTTGTTTCCTGTTTTTCTTGTGTAGTTTTTGTAATCGGGGGCACGGCAGTGCTCCCGATGGGAGTAGCCCCCGAGGCTGCAACCAAGTGTTTGCAGTTGATTGTAGTCTTGCCTTGGCTCTGTCCTTGCATTGTATTGTCATTGGGAGCACGGCCAGTGCTCCCGATGGGAGTAGCCCCCGAGGCTGCAAGCAAGCGCTTGCGGTTGGTTGTAGTCTTGCTTTGGTTCTGTCTTAATATTTGATTTCTTCGAATAGTCGGTGTTCCAGCATTGTGAGCGTCTGATGGTCGAAGCTGAGCATTGGCAACAGGCCCACGATTCAGCCCAGGATGCTTTATCTGCCATGAGTAGTAAGTATTTCTTCCTGTACTGCTGTGCTTGAACTGTTGTGTCCTCTATTCTGACTGATGTCTTGTTTCTCAGACCGTCGTCAAACTGCCGAGAAGCAGGTCGAAAAGGCGAAAAGAACGATTTCCAACCTCAAGGATGCTTTGGCTTCTAAGGAGAAAGAGCTGCACGAGCAGCACGAGGAGCTGGTGCGCCTGCGTCAGGCTGAGGATGCGCTTGTGCAGGCAGAGGCGGTCGAGTGCGAGCGTCTTCGGGCCTTGGCGGACTCGCTTGTGTGTAAGTCGTCGTCCCGTTGCTGGGTGCTTTGTCTCTTTGCCTTCCCGTAGTGATTTTGGTTGCCTGGTGTAGCCTCTACGAGTGCGAGTGCGACGACAGTGGTTGCATCGGATTCTGGAGTTCTCCGTGGAGCCGTGGATGCCATGTCGGCTGCTGTTGATGTTTCCAAGGGTGTCTGCGCCCGGGCTTCCACTCTTGTGGGTCTTGCTTATGAGCACCTC
This sequence comes from Bromus sterilis, assembly GCA_950022295.1. Classification (NCBI taxonomy): domain Eukaryota; kingdom Viridiplantae; phylum Streptophyta; class Magnoliopsida; order Poales; family Poaceae; genus Bromus; species Bromus sterilis. The sequence goes on along the minus strand of OX465600.1, from coordinate 74,899,129 downwards.
ATGCTGGAGGGCACGAAGGTGCCAGTTGGTCTGGACGCTCGCGTTGCTGCATTTGGCGATGGCGGGGATCTCTTGGAGGAGCTAGTTGGGGAGAACGTGGTGATTGGTCTTTCCACGTCCCTTGTTGTTCTTATGGGGCACGGAATTTCCATTGACGACTCTCTGGTTGAGACCGTCCCTGCTTATACTAACGAGCAGAGCGTGTGAGCCACTGTTTTGGCTCGTCGCCTGCAGGAAGTTGTGGATGCTCAGTATCCCTCCTCTACAGGCAAGGGGGGCGTAGTCATGTCGTGTCATCTGAAACTTCTGGTTGTAATATGCCTCCTTTGTGGTGGTGAATCTGTGCTACTTTGATTGGGATAACTGCTTGGTCATTCCTGATGTTGTTCTTGATTTTCCTTTCTTTTTGTTCGCTTTGCGGTAGGCCGCCCCGGTCGTGCTTCGGTCTTGGAGTTCATTGAAGGAGGATGCTCGCGAGGGCGCGTACGAGTCCGTGTGCTTGAGGCTAAAAAACGCTGAGCAGGAAGTTGTTCGCCTCAAGGGTGCTGCGGCAGTCCATCGTGCTGAGGCCGTGCTGGATAGTCTTGCTTCGTGGGTGGTGAAGTTGTCTGACCTCCTTCGAGGTGAGTTTGGCTTCTGCTCAATTGCTCGACTGCGTTTAGTAGCTTTTCTGTCGTCGTCTTGATTTTGATTCTGTTTTTTGAAGTGCTGGCGGGGCGGTCCCGGGATGAAGAGAAGGCCGTTCAATTGGAACTGTTTCGGCTGGATGATCCTGATGTTCAGGCGAACAATCCTTTCTAGGCAGATGGGGCTCGTGCTCGAGCATTTGCTGTGCTTCGTCTTCGAGTTGAAAGGGTGCCTGCTGCTCTACGGTACTGTCATCGGGTGTTGGGCGGGATCCACTCTAAGTTTTATCCGCTGCAGGTGGTGCCATCGTCTTTTGAAACGCTATGCCGTGTATTTTCCCAGCCTGCAGAGCTGCGTCGTGTGATGGGTCACCAGATTCATGATGGAGCTCGAGCTGCCTTGGGCTTGGTCCATAGTCATTGGCCGGGAGCTGATATTGCTCGAGTGGTGGAGGGTCCTCCAGGTGGTAGGGATTACCCAATGGATGAGCATTACGCGGTTGTCGATGAGCCTGCGCGCCAAGTTGTGAAGCGGTTTTGCGAAGAGAACGATCGTTATCTGGGTTCCCTTATTAAGGCGAAGATGGAGCCTGGGGGTTAGATGCTTCCTCTCTTTGTATGTGCTTCCTCTTGGTGTACTGTATTCCTTTGTAGCCTTGGCTTTGCTGCTGCGGCGAGCCCTCGAATGGCAGTTTTTTTTAGGTCGCAATTGCGATGAACGCCTCGGGGGGTGGCTGCTGCGGCGAGCCCCCGAGTGCCAGTTCTGTTTAGGTCGCGATTGCAAAGAACGCCTCGGGGGGTGGCTGCTGCGGCGAGCCCCCGAGTGCCAGTTTTGTTTGGGTCGCGATTGCGAAGAATGCCTCGGGGGTGGCTGCTGCGGCGAGCCCCCGAGTGCCAGTTTTGTTTGGGTCGCGATTGCGAAGAACGCCTCGGGGGGTGGCTGCTGCGGCGAGCCCCTGAGTGCCAGTTTTGTTTGGGTCGCGATTGAGAAGAACGCCTCGGGGGGTGGCTGCTGCGGCGAGCCCCCGAGTGCCAGTTTTGTTTGGGTCGCGATTGCGAAGAACGCCTCGGGGGGTGGCTGCTGCGGCGAGCCCCCGAGTGCCAGTTTTGTTTGGGTCGCGATTGCGAAGAATGCCTCGGAGGGTGGATGCTGCGGCGAGCCCCCGAGTGCCAGTTTTGTTTGGGTCGCGATTGCGAAGAACGCCTCGGGGGGTGGCTGCTGCGACGAGCCCCCGAGTGCCAGTTTTGTTTGGGTCGCGATTGCGAAGAACGCCTCGGGGGGTGGCTGTTGCGGCGAGCCCCCGAGTGCCAGTTTTGTTTAGGTCATGATTGCGAAGAACGCCTCGAGGGGTGGCTGCTGCGGCGAGCCCCCGAGTGCCAATGAATCAATTTTTGGAAAAACATTTTTCAATATTCTTCCTGGTGTTTCTTACATTTAGTAAGAATGGGGGGGGGTCTGATGAGGACTGTCCCCTTTATTAAAAACGGCGGCGTGGTAGCCTTAAGGGCTAGCTAGCTTCTTCTCCGAGTGCTTGGGTCTTTCGGGTGGTGGCTTCTTCTACGGGAGCGCTTCTTCTGCGGGTCCCGTGGTCTCGCTGGCTTGGTGAGCTCCAAAGGCCTCTGATATCTTGTTGAATTCCTTGTCGCAGCGGTCGGACCTGACGAAACTGCCGCTGACTATGATGACCCCATGTGGGCCTGGCATTTTTAGCTTAAGGTAGGCATAGTGAGGCACTGCCATGAAGCGGGCGAAGGCTGGTCTCCCGACGATTGCGTGGTACTGCGACTTCCAGTCGACCACTTCAAAGTCTAAGATCTCCTTGCGAAAGTTGGTCGCGTTGCCAAAAACCACCTCCAGGCTTATTTTTCCCAGAGGGTAGACTGCTTTTCCTGGCACAATCCCATGGAAGGTTGTGCCTGAGGATTTGAGCGCAGATCTCTGGATTAGCATTTCTTCAAGTGTCCTTGTGAAGATGATGTTGATCCCGCTGCCGCCGTCCATGAACACTCGTGACATGTCGTAGTTTCCAATTCTGGCCTCGAGTACTAGCGCGGCGTGTCCTGGTCGAGGGATGGCCGGCGGGTGGTCCTCCCGAGAGAAAGTGATTTATGTCTCGGACCCGCGCAAGTACTACGGGATAGCGGGGTGCGAGGAGGCTGCGAGGAAAACTTGTCTTGTGACCTGTTTCTGCTGCCTATTTGAAAGCCTGCCTTCTTGTATCATGTAGATCCTGCCGTGGGCTTCTAGATATTGGTCCTTTTCTTCCGGTGTCCTGCGCCGTTCCTGGATTGCGGCCACTTGCCTTTTTGGCGGAGGAGGGGCTGGTGGTGCGTCGTGGGCGATAGGCCCGACTGCTATGCTCGCGAGTGGCTGGGCTGCCGTTGTCGCAGATCGACTTTTTTCCTCAGCCAACTCGTTGAAGCTTCTGCAGTTCCTGAGGGTGTGCCCTGATCTAAGCTCCCCTCGTTCATTTCTGAATCCGTGTATCGAGCACGGTCCTTCGAGTTGATCTTTGGCCGAGCGGTATGTTCTAGTGTTGTCGCGCGGCTGCCTCGTCCTCCAGTCTCGTTTCTGAGCTTGGGGCGCGTCTTCAAGGTTGTCTCTTCGCTGTGTTCTGCTGTCGTCGCGATGCCTGCCGTCTCTGTCGTCTGGGAAGCCGGCGGCGACCATGTCGGGTCCTCTGTCGTCGTAGAAACTGCGCCTGGATCGCTTCCTTCGTTGGTCGAGTCCTCTTTCTCCGTTGTGGTAGTCGTAGTCGTGTTCTGAGCGTGCGATGTGGATTTCGGTTTCATTGCGAACGGAATCCTCGCTGTCCGCCCAGCTGTTGGCTTGCTCTAGCAGCCGTGCGAGTGTTCGTACTTTCATCTGCCCGAGTTGTTCCTTGAATTCAATGCGCTACAAGCCTCGCCTGAACGCGTCGATTGCACTCTCGTCTGATATGTCTTCTGCTGAATTCTCGAGTATGGTCCACAGCTGGATGTAGGCTCGCATGGTTTCCCTGGTTCCTTGCTTGCATGCCCGCAGCTCCTCGAGCGATGCTGGTCTCTTGTATGTAGATTTGAAGTTTTCTATGAAGGCTTCACGGAACTGCCTCCATGAGCTGATGGATCCTCGTAGGAGATTCTTCATCCAATGTTGTGTCGAGCTCTCGAGCATGAGCTGTACGTACTACATTGCCGGGACGTTGGTCCCGCGCTGAAACTTGATTGCTGTTAAGTAGTCGTCGAGCCATGCCTCTCGCTCCTCGAGTCCATTGTATTTTAGCGTTGTGGAGTTCAATTTGAACCCACTCGGCATTCGCGTCTCGCGTATAGAGCGCGTGAAGCATAATGCTCCGCATGGCTCAATTTCTTCGTCGAAGGCTTCTTCGTCCGAATACTATTCACGTGTTGCGCGTCTTCGCCTGCTGCGGTTGACTTTGTTCTGTGTGATATCGTCGCGCGCGTCTCGTCGACTGCTGCGGAGCCTGTTGTCGTTGTCGTCGCTGTCGTGCTTCCTATTTTTGCCGAAGCGTTTGCGCCAGTCATCGCTGATGTCGTCATCGTCGGGTGAGCTGGGGTCCCTGTCTGGTGTCCTCTTGCGGGTTGGTCGCCTTGCACTTGATTTTTTGGGTGCTGAGGAGGCGATGGCGTCTTTCATTATCTGCAAGGCTATTGATGTGTTGCGGTCTGGTCTGTTCTGCCTATTTTTCTGGGCGCGAGATAGGTAGTCTCGGGCGCTTATAAGGGCTTCTGCTGGTGTGAGGGGTTCCTCTTCATCGTCCTCCTCTTCTAGCTTGAAGTCGTCGTCGAGCTTCCGAACCACTCTCTTCTTGTCTGTTCGTCGCAGGTTGCTGAATTTTGATTTATTGCGGAGAGGGGAGCCGTGATCCAGAGAGTCGTCTCTTGGAGGTGGCTTACGATTGTTTTTCTGCTCGACGGCCACCTTTTCTTGCTTCTCCATCTCTAGGCGCCGTTGTCTCGCTTGCTGGGTTAGCTCGCTTGCCAATTTTTTGTATGCCCTGAGCTCGTCCCTTGTTGCGTTTGATGGTAGTAGCTTGCCGTGCTCGACTGTGTCCCTTACTCTGGCCATGGACTCTTTGGACAGGTATATTCGCTCTCTGGGTGGGTCGTCCGCCGGGCCCGGGGATTGTTGCTTCCTGCTTGATGGCTCGTAGCTCTTGTGGTTTCTCTGTTCTTGTCCCTGTGGTACTTTCATCGGTATGCTTCCCACTTCTCTCAGCTTCACGACGGTCTTACTGGTGGTTCCAGGCTCTTTTGTGTTGCCGTTGGCTTGGCGAGTGTTCGAGTCGTCGTCTTGGCCCTTGGCGTTTGCTGGTGGTGCGTCGGCTTCTGCCATGAACACCTGAGATGGTGCCCTGACTGCCTTATTGCTCGCGTGTGTGATGCTACTCTTCCAGGTCGGGGATCCACTCGAGCGGTCGCGGGCGACGTGAAACCTTGGGTTGGGTGGGCAGTCGCGGCTGTCTCGAAGGGTGGCCGCGCGGGTGGCGACTGCGTCGATTGTTGCTGTAGATGTCGTCGCAGGTGCTCGAGCGTCGTCCGTGAGGAGGAGGGCACCCCAGTGGTTGATGTAGATCTGATATGCTCCGAATATCAGGTTGATGCCAGAGCGTAGGTCGGCGAAGACTGGTCGGAGAGTCGAAAGGTGAGCCGTGAAACCGAGGGACCCAAACAGACCGGATTCCGCCTGGGTCGTCGGATCAAAGAGTGCTGGTGAAGTCATCGCATCGGCGGGTGTTGAAGATGCCGGTGAGGCCGCTGAGATCGCGTTCCCAACCTGTGCAGTTCCCACAGATGGCGCCAATTGACGGGAATGTACCCCGGAAAATCCCATGGTCAAGAACCCTGGGTTAGTCATGAGAAGCACAGGTTGGACGATAGCTCGTCGGCTAACAGGAGGATACGTTCCTGCTCGATATTATTGATTGGAGATGGCGATTACAGGGAAGACAAGGCTAGTGCGCACAAGGCTAGGGTTACAGATTGTGTATTGGATGATCTTGACGTCTCCCCTCCAAGCCCTTATATACTAGGCTAGGTCTCAGGGAGTCCGTCCTGGATTACAGATGAGGTTTCCTAACCCTGATCTCGTTCCGTACGGCAGGTTTGCACCTTCCTTATGAGTCGCGGACTCCTACGTCGGTGCCACTAGTGGGGCAAGGATGGGCCCAGGCGGCATCTTTGTGGTCCTTCTGTCTTCGGGTACACCGGGTAGGCCCATCCATAGGAGTCGTGGGGTCACCCCCTCGTCACTCTTGCTACTCTCAACTTATCTTTCTCTATGGCTTTCAACGCAAAAAAACGTTTATCAGTGACCTCATCAATATTATCCATCATCAAATTATAAAAGTCTACCGCTGATAAATCATTTTGTTTGGCTATCCTCAAGGCATTCAAATTAACTTCCACGGGTAAAACAACTTCTTGACCATATACAAGCTCATATGGAGTTTCCTTCGTAGCACCATGCCTTGAAATCCTATGTGCCCACAAAGCTTCAGACAATAGCTCATGCCATCTCCTTGGATTATCGTCAATTTTCTTCTTGATGAGCTTGATCAATATCTTATTACTGGACTCAGCTTGTCCATTAGCTTGGGCATAATACGGGGAGGAATTGAGCAACTTTATATTATAAGATTCGGCACATTCTCTAACTTGATGTGCCATGAAAGATGAACCTTGATCCGTAGTCAATGTTTGAGGGACACCGAATCTATGAATAATATGCTCGGTTATAAATTTAATTACCTCCAAATGTGTCATATTCCTGAGAGGTACTGCTTCAGACCACTTGGTGAAATAATCAGTCGCCACCAACACAAACCGATGCCCCTTTGAAGAGGAAGGATGAATTTGTCCAATAAAATCTAATCCCCAACCTCTGAAAGGCCACAGCTTAATAATAGGATGTAACATAGCAGCGGGAGCCAACTGAATATCACCAAACTTTTGACAAGCTTCACATCCTTTGTAGTACTTGAAGCAATCACTAATCATAGTCCGACAATAAATTCAGCACGTCACAATAACCACTTCATCTTTGGAGCCGACTGATGAGTACCACAAATTTCTTCATGCACCTCTCCCATAGCAACTCTTGCTTGATCCTCATCCAAGCACTTTAAAGAAACATCATCAACCGTTCGGTGATAAAGATCATCATCCCTCAACTTGTACTTAAAAGCCATACGCCGAACAGTCATGTCCACCCTTTTACTAGGATCACGCAAATAATCAATAATGGGCTTCCTCCAGTCTTGATTTTCACCTGCACTAGATTATCAATTAGTGGCCGAAGTAGTAAGTTCTAATTCATCCTCTTCCATATCGGCAATACAAGACATCGGTTCTTGAGAAATATGAAACATGCCACGATCAACATGATAACCAGATGCTTGTTGTGCCAATTCATTTGCCCTCCAATTGTCATGTCTAGGTATATGAGCAATGCCAAAGTGATCTAAAGTAGAAATTAAATCTAAACATTTATCAAGATAAATATTGAGTGATTTATCAAAGCACTTAAATATTCCAGAAACTTGTTGAACTACTAATAGTGAATCACCAAAAGCCTCAACATGTGCAGCACCTATATCAAGCAATCTTTAAGCCGAATAACAATGCTTCATATTTGGCCTGATTATTGGTGCAAAAGTATTCTAATCGGCATGAGGCCTCGAAAACAGTACCATGAGGAGATACATAAACAACACCAACACCCTGGCCATTGCTACAAACTGAACCATCAAAATATAATCTCCATGGTACTAACGAAACAAGGTTTAGATCAATATCAAGCTCACTATCAATCCCATGTTCAACTATAAAATCAGAAACAATTTGGCCTTTCATAGATTTCAAAGATTCATAAGCCAAATCATACTCAATTAAATCATAAGCCCACTTGCCAATTCTACCACTAAGAATTGGTCTATGCAACATGTATTTGATGACATCGGTTTGACAAGCTACTATGCAATTATTACGCACTAGAATATGTCTCAGTTTTGTGCAAGCATAATATAAACATAAGCATATTTTCTCAATGAAGGTATACCTTGTTTTAGCATCCAAAAGGCGCCGACTCAAATAAGTAATAGCATGTTCCTTCCCTTCGGTCTCTTGAGTCAAAACAACACCAATAACACCTTTCTCCGCCGCAATATAAAGTCTAAAGGGCTTCCCATGCTTAGGAGCTTTCAACACCGGAGGAGTGCATAAATATTTCTTGATCATGTCAAATTCTTCTTGTTGTTTTCCCCCCCAAGTAAAATCAACGTCATTCTTTAACCGAAGTATAGGGGTAAATGCATCAATCCTCCCTGACAAATTAGCAATGAATCTCCTCAAATATTAATCTTGCCAAGGAATTTCTGCATATCTCTCTTGCACATTGGAGCCTCCACCTTCTGTATAGCTTCTATCTTCTTGGGATCAATCTCTATATCGTCCTCATGAATATAAAACCCAAGAACTTGCCAGCCGATACACCGAAAGCAAACTTCAAAGGATTCATCTTCAGTCAATACTTCTTCATCCTCTCAAAATCTAAACGCAAATCGGCTAAGTGAGATTCAAAAGCATCCGATTTGACAACAATATCATCAATATACACCTCAAGTATAACACCAAGTAAATCATGAAAAATTAAGTTCATGGCCCTTTGATATGATATGTGGCACCGGAATTCTTCAAACCAAAATTCATTACCACCCACTCAAATAAACCAGCAAAACCGTGGCACCGAAAAGCAGTCTTGTAAATATCCTCTTTGTCCATGAAAATCTGATTATATCCCGCATTACCATCCAGAAAGCTAATAACCTGATGTCCAGAAGCTTCATTAATAAGCATATCGGCTATTGGAATGGGATACTCATCTTTGGGCGTAGCTCTATTCAAATCTCTGAAATCAATACACGCCCTCACCTTGTTGGACCATTTCTTCTCCACAGGCATAATATTCGAAATCCATTCAGCATACCTGCAAGGTCTAATAAAATTAGCTTTAAGCAATCGACCGATCTCTTCCTTGATGCGGTCATATATTTTAGGATTAAACTTTCTAGTCGTTTGCTTATAAGGCCTAAAACCATTCTTTATAGGCAACCGATGCTCAACTAGCTCTCGGATTAAACCCGGCATCTCATGATATTCCCACGGAAAGCAACAAATATATTCTTTCAATAGCTCGATTATTTTAACTTTACAATCGGCTTCCAGATTTTTGTTCACAAACGTCGGCCTCGGAATTGAACCATCTCCTATGTCTACCTCCACTAATGGATCAGCCGACGCAAAACCTTGTCCTAGCTAATCCATGTCTTCCAACTCTTCCATCGACTCAAATATATCGTTCCCATTAGACTGATATTCTTCAAGACGTTTATGCAACCATTTGGAGTTAGAATCCATTTAAATGCATCGTTCCTTGGAGCCGGTTACCACCAACTTGCTTTAGAGAGACAGGCAAGAAACCATTCTTTGTAGCGCTAAGAAAATTAAAATCTGACAAGTCGCGCCCCGTCAAGCAAGGCATGTGGATGTTGCCAATCCACCCGTGCATCAGCCAAAGCGACACAGGCCGAATTATCCGCATGAATGACCTCCACCTCATCATAAACCCACTGAATGAAGAACTGATGCATAGTTGATGGCACGCATTGATTTGCATGAACCCAGTCGCGCCCCAGTATGACATTGTAGTTACCCTGCACCTCAGCAACAGAGAACGCGATAGCCAAAGTCTTGCTCCCCACCGTAAGCTCTACATATATGACACCTTTGGCTTCAGTTTTTTCCTTGCCTTCAAATCCATTGAGCACCATATTGGTCTTTATCAATTCTGCATCATTCAAACCCAACTTTTTAAAGACCGAATAGGGCATAAGATTCACAAACAGCCCCGCCATCAACAAGCATCCTAGATACCGGCGATTAATTAATATGACCTTTAAGGAACAATGGCCTTAAGTGTGTCATTGGTTCTTTTGGCTTCTCGAATATAGCATTTTTAGGGCAAAAATCCAAATGAGCCACCTCCCCTTCTTCATCTATAGCACGAAATTCAGCAGGTAGGTAGAACACCATATTAATATCCATACTTTCACAAACAGGCGTAGTCTCATAATCTAGCAACTCCTCTTCCTCATGCATATCCGCTGATCCCGACGTATTCTCAACTGAAGGAGAAGTGATAGATGGTGTGGACGATACAATAGCATTTGCATCATCCTCTCTTGGAACTACCGGCGTTGAGAGAGTAATCGTGTTATCTATTTTCTTAAGCCTCCACACCTTCGTTGCGGGCACCATGGGACGTTCTTCATTGAACCACTCGTCCCTCAGTTTTAATGCCTCTTGCTCCACCTTCTCATGGCTCCTCATGCACTGCAATCTCCTCTGTTGTGATTTGGATAAACCGAGAGGAGACCATTTAGGTTGAGTATACTTAGAATCCCTAGGCTTGACCTCACTTGCACTAGCTTCATGATCATTAGCCATAGGACCTTGCGGGACAGCTACCACACCATCACTTGAAGTAGTCGGATCATCAATAACAATCGGCTCTTTGAGTTTTAGCATCTCAGTGCCCACCATAACAGTTTTGACACCAAGCCCATTTTCTTTTGGCTTAGGGGAATCTGGAACTACAACACTTGGCGACTTTGCACACTACCTTTTCTCGTTAGCCTCCTTTGGATGTTCCTTCATTGACCGATTGGCATCATAACTCAAGCGGTCTTGTATGGGGTAAGAAATCCTCTTGTGCACGGACCTTCTAGGTGCTGCCCACCCCGGATGAAAATCATAATGAGCCATTGGGGGCTGCTCCCATCTACCGTCAAAACCTCCTGCATAGTATGGCTCATAAGGGGGTGGCGCATAAGGAGGTGGCGCCATCCATGGGGCTGGTGCCCAAGACCCGTAAGGCCTTGCTTGACGCTGAAATTCCTGCTTGGGAGGTGACCTTGACCGCTTCAAACGTGATGACCGGTTAGAGCTAGAACCGGCAGCCTGATTGGAATACTTGGACAACAACATATCAAAAGTTGGCTTGATCCTCTTGTGTTGCACTTTGGCTTCATTTGTCTTCCACTTGACAACTTCTGGACTCTTGGGCTTGACAAATCTGACACGAGTATTCTCTTGCACTTGTTGTTGCCCCCCGGGTGTATGATTTTTAATAGTAATCTTGATAACTTCTCCACCACCGGGTTCCTTGTCAAGCACCACTCGCATCTCTGAAACCTTGCTGCTATCTCTGCTCTTCCTAGGCTCGCCGATAAAGACATTGTCCTTATTAGTTGATTCGGCTATGTCAGGCCGAACTAACATCTTCATCCCCTCCAAATTCATGGTATTCATTTGGAAGGGCTGCTTATCAATCTGCATCTCAGAAAAATTCAATCGTCCGTCATTAATGGACGATTGTATATGTCGTCGAAAAACATTGCAATCATTAGTAGCATGAGAGAAAGAGTTGTGATATTTGCAATAAGCACGCCGTTTTAGCTCCTCAAGCGGCGGTAAAGCATGAGATATTTTAATGTACTTTGCTTGCAATAACGCATCAAAAATCCTGTCACATTTAGCAATATTAAAGGTAAATTTCATATCATCATCACGATTCTTATGAATCGGCTTTAGTTATTGACAAGTAAAAGGTTTGGCCTTAGATGGCCAAACAAACTCGGCGGTATAGATATTGGATTCATCGTCCGAGCAATCACTATCATATTCAATCATATTTACTTTAGGACGATCAACCTTATATCTATGTGCCTCCTTGCTTTCTTTGCCTCGGCTCTCTTGAACCAAAGCTCTCTCCTAAACTTGTCCGACACTCATGAACTCATGACCCTCCAATTTCTCTTTCAAGTGGGATCTTAAACCATTGAGGACTAAGTCGGCCATATCACGTTCTGTCATCACTAAATTGAAACATAGGTTTCACGTGTTTCTAAACCTTTTGATGTAATCGAATACCGATTCATCGGGCTTTTTCTTAACAGATGTGAGATGAGATAGTTTTAACTCGACTTCTCCAGTAAAAAGTGCTCATGGAGAATTTCTGCTCTAAGTGAAACCAAGTATGTATAGAATTAGGAGCTAAAGCTGAAAACCATGCAAAAGTAGTGCCGGTCAAAGATAATGACAACAAGCGCACTTTCTGATGTTCATGAGTAGCCTCGCCTAGCTGAGCCAAATATTGACTAATATGTTCCCATGTGGACTTATTATCCATCCCATTGAATTTGGAAAACTCGGGTACTCGGTAACCGGGAGGATATGGCTGTAAATCAAAGTAGTCAGGATAGGGTTTGGTGTAAGTTCTAGGTTTGGGCATAAACCCAAATCTATCATAAGCCATCTGGTCTAATTCTTTCCTAAATTTGGCTACCATATCATCCATGGTGGACGATTGGGCTGGAACAATTGAAGAATTAGCTATGGGCTCGGATTGCACCCAAGGTGCCGAATCTTGATTCGGTATTGACATGTTTCCTACACCAGCTGCCTGATTTTGTGGTCTCGTGGAATAAGGCATGCTTCTAATAGGAGTTGGGCACGATATTACGGATGCAAGCTGATTGTGGCTCACCGGCTGTGTATTTGATGGTCGGCTTGGAGGTGTGTTTCCTCTAGCCTTATCTTGTTCCACCATAAGCTCATAAACATTGTTAGTACCTTGCGAAACATAATATTGAATTTCAGCTATCTGCTCCTCAGAAAAACGACTTTTTCTTACAGCGGGTTGGTTGATGTCGATGTTCAGAGGTACATATTCCGGATTTTTGATCGGCGCGATTACTCCTTGCCGATCTTTCTTGAAACTTGCCAGGTATAACTCCTCATCTGCCTCATCCTTCTTCCGCTGCAAAGCCTCAAACTCTTGCTTGCGTTGTTTCCTCCATGCCTCCAATACTTGGCGTTGCTCTTCCGACAACTCTCCAAAAGTTGGCTTGATGATGTTGTCGGTGTTGATGCCGGCGGCGTCGGTCTTGGAATTGGCCATTGATGTCCATTTTTTAGATCAAAGTCCCCAGCGGAGTTGCAAAAAAGTGTGTTGACACTGAATTGTGCCCTACACGAACACGTCACGTGTACCCGCGGTGCCGAGGGAGATACTCGGTAGCTCGCACCGTGGGAGGCCAACCGGAAGCGCGATACGCAAGACAATCCGGTTAGATCTTTTTGAACCAGACGCCCCAAGCCCTCGGGAGGGACCCTGTCAGAGAAATCAGCGACGATTGGCTGCCCTAGGTCGTCCTGAACACCCCTAGAGCTTCGTGATTCGCCTTCCTGCAAGAACAAGAGTAGACGAAGAACGAGAAAAAATGACAAAGTAGATTAGATGTGAAGGTAGGGTTTGTTGTGTTTTTGCGATTGTGTGTTGCTTCAATCGGCCGTCACCTCATCTATATATGAGGAGGATGTACTTTCCGTACAATAAAAGGACTCCAAATCTCTCCAAACATAACGGAACTCGGATTACAAGTGGTCCCAAGACAGTAGTTCGGTTTTTGGTAGATTTGGGGCTGCAAACAACCTCGGATGAAAAATCTCAAAACATGAAAATTGTAGCTCTTGTAATTTCCAAACTTTTTCATGTTGAACGTTTTTCGATTCGAGGTCATGTTAAGGGCCGAAATCCTCACGCTTTCCAACAGACATCAACTGTATAGGTGTCTGGCTCCGAGCGTCAGTTTTTCCCTCTTGACAGGTATATATTGTCATGGCTATAACTTTTGTTGTAGAACTCGGATTGATATGATTAAGAAAATAAAATCGACCGGTTCGACGAGACCAAGCCAGACCATATAGAACACTTTTCCATTTGATGATGTCTTGAAGTCCTAATTGGCAAAATAGTACTTCGAATGCTAGGATCTTACCGCTTCCAACATAGTTTCGGCCTCCAAGATGGAATCAGATGACTATGGCTCGAACTACAAATATGTTCATATCGACGATACCAAACTTTTTCATGTAGACCACTTTTTTATTTGAGGTCATCTTGTATATGAATATTGTCGTGCCAAAAATTGGTGTCAACAGTATGATATGTTTTAATTGAAACCTTTTGATCCTTGTTCTTTTGTTGTTCGTCTCGTTGACTCTTTCGTAAAGAAACCTTTGGGGAAGATCGACGATGTTCTTATCATTGTCAATGACAATTATGTTCCCGTAGATTTCACTATTATGGACATAGAGTGTGAACCTTTACGTCCAATTATTTTGGGATGTCCTTTTCTTCGCACCGTTGGTCTTGTTATTGACATGAAAGAAGGGAATATAAAATTTCAATTTCCTCTTAAAAATGGGATGGAACACTTCCCTAGGAAAAATATTAAGTTACCTTTTGAGTCTGTTATGCGGGCTAGCTATTCTCTCTCTCTTGATAAAACTTGATCTTTTTGCTTTGTGCCTAGTTTAAAGGCGTAAAAGAAAGCGCTTGTTGGGAGGCAACCCAAGATGTTTTTACTTCTGTCTTTAGTGGTCTTGATGATTGTTAATACTGTAGCAACATCATTGTATCTTTATTTTCAAGTTTTGTGCCAAGTTCTAGCCTCTTATGATAAGGGAAGCAAAAGTTGTGACATGCTGTCCAGAAAACAGATTCTGTCTGTTTGACGGAAAAAATTAAAAAAAATCACCAGTTCATCTTTTTGAGCTGAATTTTTTACACAGCATGCTCTATACAATTGTGAAACTTTCATATGTTCTGAGTTTTTTTTATTTGAGTTGCAGAAGTACCCCGGAAAAATTATTTACTACCTGTTGTTCTGTTTTTCACGGATTCTGCCACGATTTTCCTTTCCTTACTTTTGCAAACCTTAAGCTTGCTTTTTCTTTGCAAAACTTTTTGGCAATCTTGATAAACAGTATCTCTTCAAGAATATCTTTATTTCCAGCAGCGAAAAATTAAGGGTACTAACCTCTCTAATCAGCTTATGATGAGTTATGTATGAAGGGAGTTTTCAAGTGTGCGAGGGAAGATGATGAAAGAAGATCCGAGAGTGGCAATCGCTCAAGCTTGGGGATGCCCCCATGCATCCCCAACAAATATTCAAGGAGACTCAAGCGTCTAAGCTTGGGGATGCCCCCGTGCATCCCCTTCTCCATCAACAATCATCAGTTCGTCCTTCGTCTCACTATATTTTTATCACTTCATGCGTTATGTGCTATGCTTGGAGCGTCTCGGTCTTAGGTTTACTTTTTAGTTTCCTTTAGCTTTGCTTGTTGTTCATAACAAGTTAGACCCCATCTTACTTTGTGTGGGAGAGAAACACGCTCCACATCAAACTAGAACACATCATAGGATTTTTCATGCTTATCTTTCTTCTGTTGTGTGTTCTTTATCTTTCGTAGCTACTGCCATGTTTAGTTTTAGTTTGTCTTTTTCAAGAGCTTTAGCTTTTGATTAGTTTTTTGCTGGAACTCTCTTTAGTTTTCATGTTTATCTTGTTAAGAGAGTTGGTTGTTGCACTGAGTTGTGCCTTGTCTTGAAAGTAGGTAATTGAGGTTGCTATTCAATTGTAGTAGTAACTTGCAATAGTTTTGAGGTATTGTTGTGAGTAATGTTTGAACTTTTGGTGTCAAGAGCTCTAGCCTATTAGTGATAGGTGTCGTATTTTGGGAAATCTGTGTTCATTTTCAAAACCTACAAAAACTAGTTGAGAACTCTAGCTACTAGATGGATCACTAATCTTTGGAGGGATCGGATATTAGAGTACACTCACGTACCATGAATCGAGGATGCGCAAGGATAACCAAAACCCCCATACAGTCCTCCTCGAGGTACTTGTCTCTTTGTGAACCTCCTTATTAGATTGAGAGTTACCGATAATAAGTGCATGAGTTCTTCGGACTAATGTAAGTATTGAAAGTTGACACTTCCACCTCCTCATATTTGCTAGCCTCTTCAGTACCATGCATTGCCCTCTTCTCATTCCAAGAGTTGGCGTCCACCTCGCCGGTGCATCCAAACGCTTGGCATGATACGCTCTGTCATCATAAACCTCCTTATATCTTTCCTCAAAACAACCACCATACCTACCTATCAAGGCATTTCCATAAGTCTTTCCGAGATATATTGTCATGCAACATCCACCTTCTCATGACTTGATCTTCATGTCATACATGTTCCTGCTACACTGGCAGAGGCATACATTTGCATACATCATGATGGCTAAATCTTCTTTATGCTGAGTGCCTTGTAAAGTGTGAAGATCTTCTATACTTTCTTGTAAAATAGAGTGTTGCCCTTAAGTGAGGAAAAGATCCCAAAGTGGACAAATTTAAAAGATCCCAGAGAGGAAAAATCAGAGTTAAATAGAAAGATCCATTGAGGCCACCAAAAATAATACAAAAAAATAGAAAAAGAGAAAAATAAAATAAAAAGAGAGAAAGGGGAAACACTACTATCCCTTTTGAAAGATCCACACTCGTACTCCCTCATATATCTTGTACTCCATAGAGATGATCATTTATGCATATAGCTATGTGGGGACCTTCGCACTATAGAACTTGGCTTGCATATTCCAAGGATGAGCCTCCTCAAACGAGCTCTAGGTCTTCATGAGCGAGCAAGTTGGATGCACCCCCACTAGTTCCATTGGAGATCTTTCTAGCTCTTATGTGCATCCGTTGCATGGCAATCCCTACTTCTCACATCATATCTATCATTTGGCCTTTTTGCCTATGATTGTCCTCATTGATCTGAGCCTTTCTCACCCTTTTTGTCTTCCTCCTCCACCATATTTCTCTCTTTGCCATCCTAAGTGTCAACTCTCATGCTTACGCTCATGAATTGCATGAGGGCTCAAAATATCAAAAGGGAGTGGATGAAATTGACTTGTACCTGGCTAGTGGTCTGGGGATGAGTCAAGATAAGATTCCAAAGAAGAATAAGTGTGAAACTTTAGTACATTGAGTTCTCAACAAATATATTTTTCTCTTATTCCCATCTCACACTTCTTGCACGCAAACACCATATGGAGACATTTGATTCACGGATAGCGAGAGCTCTTGCACCTTTATTGTCGGGACCCGGGGTTTGCGTATGTAATTCCAGTCACAACTCAATCATATGGAGAGCCGAGAGTCGTACCCACTTGTCTAAGCAGACAAGGCCAAGCACAGAACACTCTCAGAAAGCATCGTACGTGAGGGGCATCCCATCCAGGCCGGATGATCAACTGAGATGGGTCCTCATCGCCCGCTCACAAGTCTAAATAATTATGGGTGGTGAAATCCCATACTCATAGACAAGTCGCCTCAACCATATTATCGATTGAATCATAACACTTACATAAACAGACTCTAGCCCGATCACCTAGTCGGGATCTCGGGCGGGCTCAATCATACAACAAAGTGTGCCACGTGACAGAGTCACGAGCAATCGCATCGCGATGCCCCAAGATGCGCACATCTAAGGGCCACTTGGTGTATAAAAGACCGCCGGCAAGAACTCAACTAAGCTATCGAACCCCACACTAAGACATGCACGTTATAATCATACACGCAACATACATGTCGAGTGTAAACAGAAGGTAATCACAACATGAACTCTACAAACTCATAGTCTTTATAACTTCTGCTAAACAGAGCAGACATTGTAGTTGTATTACAAGCAGAGATCACATGGTTGTGATCCAACATTACATCAAACATCAACGGAAGCAAATTATGTCTTAGTAAAGACAAGGTTAACAAATGGCTTAAGAAGCCTGAAAGAAAATACAATGACCCTCCAAAGGGCACAGGCTGCTGTCTGGAACTATACGACCTGGTCCACGTCGAGCTCGAGGTAGAGGCCACCATCAGGGTCAGTGGTATCGTCTCTAAAACATAGAATAAGCAAACATGAGTACAAAGTCGTACTCAGCAAGACTTACATAGGTACTAAACTAATCATGCACATGTATCAAGGCAAAGGGAGGTGGGGTTTCATTGCAGAAGTGCCAGCTTTGACTTGGCTAGTCCTGTACTACGATTACCAGAAAGAGGTAAGGAGCGTACACGAGTCCAAGTATCAAGTCTCCAACCAATACACCACTATGGATACTTCCGCGACTTCCCCACGAGGAATCACGCCACAACACTCATGCTTATCTTGGCAAGTTTTAAGAGTAACCATTGAAGTTGTCTATGATCAAGTAAAGGTCTCCAAGTAGTCCATAACCGCGGACGCGACTATTCGAATAGTTCATTAACCCTGCAGGGGTGTACTGCTACACACACGCCTCATCAGTTACCGCCTGGAGATGGACCCTTCAAGTGAGTACCGGCGAGGATGCTGCCACGACACTTCACTAACAGCACCATCTCTAGTCCTAGGGAGTCGCCTATTTGAGTTGGGACCACGATCGGAATCCGGCCGATTTTTCCGATGTGGACTCAAACGTTGTGTGACCGCCATCAAGCTCAACTCGATCATGATCACTTGATTCAACGTGCCCACAACCTACGCCAACCACTTACCTCGGTTCCACCTGCTTGAGATCGTTAAAGGGCGAACTACTTGCGACTCCGGGACAGGTCCGGGGTGAGGTACTAGGCCGAGAGGGGTCAGTGAGCCCAATGTGTGGTCGTACTCTTAGTCTTGGATAACAACACAAGAACTCGGGCTTAAGACAGTGTTCAATGAGACAACACACTTTGTACTCCTACACAGCCTCTCATCGTTCACCTTGTTTAGGTCAAATTCACCAACACGTTACCACCATCATTCACATGATCACTAGCATCCCGACTCACATCAAGGTAGCCTCATTGTAAACTCTAAGCATGCAATAAGATGTAATAGTTGCAGGGGCCACATGACATCAACCAACTCCTACATCTGCTAGGATTGTGGTTTGCTTACTACTGTGACAAAATGATAGGTCATGCAAAGGAATAGGTTCAACTAGCGGTAGAACGTATCATGGTGACATCCTAAACATGCATAAGCGAGAATGAGAGGGAACTGGGATTTTATCGACATGATCAAAGAGGGGGTGCTTGCCTTGCTGACGATCACGAGGTTCTAGTCTTCTGCCGTGAAGTTAAACTCGTCTCCGAGATCAACTCTACCGAGAAGAAGCAATCACCGAAGCACTGAAAGTAATGCACATTCAACATAGTACAATGCACAATCAATATGCAAAACATAGCACGGCAAGGTACTGATGTGACCTATGTTTAATTTGCAACATGTTAATTGAAGTTGAATTGAAAAGTAAATTCCAATTTAAACTCCAAATGTTATTCAAATTAGGTCAACTTGCATTTGTTAATGTTTGGTCATGGTAAACCATGTTATCATGTGTGTGAAATGCCTCTGATGTGCAAGTGATAAAGTTTGCCTTGCAATGGTTCAATTTGATTTGGTGTGGGCTTTTGATTTGAATTATGCCAAATATTCCATATAGAAAAATGCTACTGGTTCTTCAACATAATCAATTCAAACATGGTTGGAATTTGCATATTTGGATAGAGAATTTTATTCTGATCAACTTTCATATAAAAATCTTTTCAAACTGAGTTACGGTTTAAAAGTTATTCAATTTCAAAGTTTGAACTATTTTCTGTCTTTTCTGGAATAAATTAAATGATTTAGCATTATTGCGTCAGGGTGATGTCATGATGACGCAAGGCGTGGCCTGACAGGGGGGTCCCACTGGTCAGTGGCTCAGGGGTTAATCCCTTTGTTTAATTAACCCACGGGTTAATTAGGCGGCCCCTGGGCCCACCTGTCATAGGCTAAAGGGGGGGTTAGCAGGTTAAACAGGCCCTAATGGCTGGCGGCTTAACGCCGGTGGCTTGGGCCACGGCGGCGCTCTGCCGGGAGTTGGCTCCCGGCCATGGGAGGACGCGGGAAGGGCACGGGAGGGTGCCTCTCGCTCGTGCGCTTCTCCCAGTGCGCACGAGGGGCTCGGGGGGGCACCAGCGCCACGGCTGCGATGGGGAGAGCGGCGGCTGGAGCTCCTGTCATGGCGGAACCGACGCAGAGGGCACGGGAAGGGGAGCTAGGAGGGGCAAAAGTAGCGCAGAGCTCACCCGGTTCCAATGGTGGCCACGACGGGGTCGAAGGAGGCCCGACGGAGACGAATTGGAGCCGGAGCGTGTCGAGGCCGGCGGGGAAGTGGCGATGCGGGTGTCGTCCCTGGGGCGCCTCGGCTTCGATTGGGGGCGCAGCTCGACGGAGACGAGGGCGCGGGAGCGTCTGGACAACCCGGTGGCTCGAGAGGAGGCCGTTGGCCACGTGGGTGCACGTCGGCGGCGAGGTGAGGTCCTCGGGCTTGTTCTGAACAGACGAGAGAGAGAGGGAGACAAACTGGGAGAGGGGGAAGAAGGAACGGGGCGCTTCCAGTCGTCCACGACGACAGAAGACGACCGGGGGGGCAAGCAGGAGGTGGCACGGCGTGGGCATGCTCGCCACGGCGGCGAGCTGCCTGCCTGGCCTCGAGTAGAAGACGACCCTGCCCTCCCCTGTGGGCTGGGCTAGGTGGGCCTTCGCCTAGGTGAGAGGTAAGGGTTTCTCTGTTTTTCTTCTTTTATTCTTTCTGTTATTTGTTTTGCTCTTTAAAAAATTAGCTAGAGCATTTAATAAAATTCCCAATCATTTTTATGAAACCTAGATGACTCTATAGAAGTCAATCCCAATTTTTGGGAATGTTTGAAATTCAAATTATTTGAATTCCAATTCAAATAGACAATTGATTTAATTTCCAAGCCACTGTTTGGATTTTTGAAAGATCTATGAGCATGGGATTAATCCCAAATCACTTTTAAAATGATCACACTCATTTTTAGGACTTTTCAACATATCCAAAAGAATTTTGGAAAAAGATTTATTTCTGGCCTTTTTATTTAATTCATTTAGGGCTTTTCTTTTCCCCATTTCTTTTACTTTTGCAATTTTTTTCAAGATGAAAAAATGCAAGCTAGGTTAAACACAAACCTAATTTAGGGTTCTGACAACTCTCCCCCACTCAAAAGAATCTCGTCCCGAGATTCAGAAGTCGACGGGAAGAGTGTGGGGTACTTAGCTCGTAGACGATCCTCTCGTTCCCAGGTGGCTTCTTTCTCTGAATGATGTGACCACTGCACTTTGAGGAATCTGATCTTCTGACGTCTGGTGCTACGCTCGGCTTCATCAAGAATACGAACAGGGTACTCTCGATATGAAAGGTTATCTTGGAGATCAAGCGGTTCGTGGTCTACTTCGAGGATGGGGTCCTTGAAGCAACGCCTGAGTTGAGAGACGTGGAAGACATCATGAACCTGGGAGCGGTGAGGGGGTAGTTCCAATTGGTAGGCAACTTCTCCACGTTTAGCGAGAATGCGAAAGGGACCAATGTAACATGGAGCTAACTTGCCTTTGATATCGAAGCGATGGGTACCCTTCAGAGGAGTAACCCGAAGGTAAGCCTTCTCGACCAGATTATAGCTTTCTTCCCTATGATGATGATCATAATAGCTTTTCTGACGAGACTGGGCTGTTTTCAATTTCTCACGAACAATGCGAATCTGCTCTTCTGCATCCTGAATCATATCCGGTCCAAAAGAATTGTCTTTCACCGGTTTCTGACCAGTTTACGGGTGTTCGACATTTCCGTCCATAGAGAAATTCAAAAGGAGCCATGCCCAAACTAGATTGGAAGCTATTGTTATACGCAAATTCGGCAAAAGGAAGAGAATTCTCCCATTACTTTCCGAAAGAGATAACACAAGCTCTGAGCATGTCTTCGAGAATTTGATTGACCCTTTCTACTTGACCACTGGACTGCGGGTGATAAGCGGTGCTAAAGGAGAGGTGGGTTCCCATAGCATTCTGAAAACTTTCCCAAAATCGAGAAGTGAAAAGACTACCACGGTCTGAATTTATTTCCAAAGGAACACCGTGAAGTGACACGATTCGGGAGACATACAAGTCCGCTAACTGGCTAGCAGTTATAGACTCACGAACAGGAAGGAAGTGAGCAACTTTGGAAAGTCGATCAATGACAACGAAGATGGCATCATTTCCTTTCTGGGTTTTTGGAAAGCCAGTGATGAAGTCCATACTGACTTTATCCCATTTCCACTCGGGGATAGGCAACGGTCTAAGAGTACCAGCAGGTCTTTGATGTTCTGCCTTAACGCGACGACAAACATCACATTCAGCAATGAACTGAGCAATTTCTCTCTTCATCCTAGTCCACCAAAATCTCTGGCGTAGGTCTTGGTACATCTTTGTGCCTCCAGGATGAATCGAGAGGGGAGATTCATGGGCTTCTTTAAGTATCAGCTGTCTAAGGTTCTTATTCTTCGGTACTACTATCATGTTCTCAAAGTATACAACACCTTCATTGTCTAGGGTAAAACATTTAGCCTTACCACTAGCAATGTTCTCTTTGATGTATCGGATACCTCGAGCACGTTTCTGTGCAGCTTTGATTTGATCCTCAAGAGTTGGTTTCACTACCAAGGTGGAAAGGAATCCATAAGGAACAATCTCAAGATTAAGATTTTGTAGTTCCTCATAGAGAAGTGGTTGATACTGTTGTAACATGAGGTTGTTACAATACGACTTACGACTTAGTGCATCAGCCATGACATTGGCTTTGCCTGGGGTGTAAGAAATTCCTAAGTCATAATCTTTTATCAACTCAATCCAGCGTCTTTGCCTGAGATTAAGATCTGGCTGGGTGAAAATGTATTTGAGGCTTTGGTGGTCGGAATATATCTCACAACGATTACCAAGGAGGTAATGTCGCCAAGTTGTTAGGGCATGAACTACGGCAGCGAGTTCAAGATCATGGGTAGGATAGTTCTCTTCATGTGGAAGCAACTGGCGTGAAGCATAAGCTACCACATGTCTATCTTGCATAAGTATGCATCCTAACCCTTGCCGTGAAGCATCACAAAAGATCTCGAAATCCTTTTTGGTGTCTGGAGGCGCAAGTACGGGTGCAGAAGTCAATCTTCTTTTGAGCTCTTGAAAGCTTTCCTCGCACTTGGGGGTCCATTAGAATTTCTTATCTTTCTTGAGGAGTTCAGTTAGAGGCTTTTCAACTTTAGAAAAGTTCTCGACGAAGCGGCGGCAATAGCTTGCTAAGCCAAGAAAACTCCTAACTTGCTTAACCGATTCAGGTGGAGTCCACTCAAGGACGGTCTGAACTCTCTCAGGATTGACAGCAATGCCTTTGGCAGAAATCACGTGGCCTAAGTAGGTCAATTCTGGTAGCCAGAATTCAAACTTTGAGAATTTGGCATATAGGCGATGCTCTCGAAGTTTCATCAATACCAGCCTAATATATTCTGCGTGCTCTTCTTCGTTCTTCGAGTAGATGAGAATGTCATCAAGATAAACTACAACAAATTTATCGAGGTACTCCATGAAGATCGAATTCATCAAGCGCGAGAATGTGGCGGGGTCATTGGTTAAACCGAAGGACATGACGGTGTACTGATACGTCCAAAACGTATCTATAATTTCTGCTTGCACCATGCATGTTTTGTGTGATATTGCTATGATCTAGATACACTTTCATACACTTTTGATCATATTTGGACTAACCTGTTAACTCAGTGCACCACAGTGCCAGTTCCTGTTTTTTGCTGTTTTTCTATTTCAGTTTTCCCCCATATAAAAAGTGCCAGAAAAAATCCGGGAAAAATATAGGAAAAATCAGCGTACAGGAAGCTTCGCGAAGAGCCCGAGTGGGGCCAGAGGGGAGCCAGGGGTGGCCCAGGCAGCCACCCGGCGCGGCCACCCCCTGGGCCGCGCCAGGGGGGCGCCTGGGGCCCCTGGTCCACCTTTGGCTGCCCCCCTTCGCCTATATATTCCCCGTGACGTCAAACCCTCGGGGACAGAACCCTGTTTCGTGATCTCGCCTCTGTTCCGCCGCCGCCGCGCTTCCGAGATCGGGAGCACCAGAAGACCTCTTCCCGGCACCCTGCCGGAGGGAGGGTTGACCTCCGGGAGTCTCCTCTCCACCATGGATGCTTCTCGGGTTTCTTGTGAGTAGTTTTCCTTGGACCATGGGTCCGTGATCAGTAGCTATGTGATGTTCTCCTCCCCTCTTTGTTCTTCATGGTTTAGACCTCGTGAGCTACCCTACATGCTCGAGGCACTTTTGTAATCTTTCTGCTGTTGCTATGCTGAGTTTGATGGGATCTGATGGATTATGAGATTATGTTCAGATTGTGATTGAGTAATATATTTGGTTCTTATCTCTTATATTTTTGTTCCTAAGTAATTCTTGCATGTTCTTCGTTGCTGTTTATTGCTTTGGCCAAGTAGTAGGTAGTAACCCCAAGAGGGAACGTTTTGCTCGATTGTGGGTTCATGCCCCCCGATGACACGCTTGAGTGACAGAAACATGAGTCTAGGGGATGTGATGTTGCCACAAGGGGGAAAACAACGGTGCTTGTAACCGCGGTTGCAAGGATTGTTTACTTTACGCAAAGTACTTTTTAATGCAGTTGTCTGTTGCTTTGGGTTTACACTTTGGGTGGGGCTCGCAACTTAATACCTGCGAGATGTTCTGGATAGATATCTCAAGGTGGATGATTAGTAGTAGATGAAGTTGGATTTCGGTCTACTTATTTTGGCGTACTGCCCATGCTTTTGAGCCTCTTCCTTTCTTTTGTAGCATAGTTAGCATTGCGGTGCGTTCATAATCCTGTCAATTGCCCTTCTGTAATTTGTTCACCTCGCATAGCAGTTTATCGTCTTTTGGGAGAGAGACATCACTAGTGAACATCACGTATCCCGGTCCATAACCTCATTACTGTTTACACGCTCATTTACTTTTCTGCTTTTACTTTCAGTTGCTATCATTATCCCTTGCGTTTGATCCTTTGTGAACAACAAGACCGGAGAGATTGACAACCTCTCTGAACTTCGTTGGGAACAAAGTTATTTGTGTCTGTGTGCAGGTCCGCGTGAGTTGCGCCGCTGACACCTACTTATCATCTCAGGAGTCCTACTGGAGACAAACCTTGGTATCTTTACTGAGGGAAATTTGCTGTTGTGCTACATCACGCCTTCCACTTGGGGTATACCAACGAAGGGCGAGAAATCACTATCATTACCTCGCACATCATGTACTCATAAAGACCATAACGAGTAGTGAAAGCCGTTTTGGGAATGTCCTCGTTTCTGATTTTGATTTGATGATAGCCTAATCTCAAATCCATTTTGGAGAAGACAAAGGATCTAGCAAGTTGATCATAAAGATCATTGATCCTGGGAAGTGGGTACTTGTTCCTTATCGTCGCTAGATTTAGCGGGCGATAGTCTACGCACATCCTTTCTATTCCATCTTTCTTCGTTACGAACAGAAGGGGCAACCCCATGGCGATGAGCTAGGGCGGATGAAGCCTTTTGCCAACGAAGCTTCAAGTTGGATTTTGAGCTCAGCTAACTCACGTGGGGCCATTCTATATGGGAGTCTGGATATTGGGGTGGTTCCTGGGATAAGATCTACCACAAACTCTACAGATCTGTCAGGTGGTATGCCTGGCAGCTCTTCTGGAAAGACATCCGGGAAGTCACGAACCACCGGAATATCTTCAAGGTCTGGAATAGGAAGCACATTCAAAGAATGCAACTGGTTTTTAGAGCTTGGTGAGGTGTACTTGATTGTCTGGCCTGAAGGATGGGTGAGTTTAACTGACTTGGCCTTACAATCAAGGACATCATTCTGTCTTGATAACCAATCCATTCCTAGGATGACATCAATGTCTGAAGACTTGAGGGCTATGAGCGATGCAAGGAATACTAAACCCTCAATAGCAACTTCATTTTCATAACTCACCATGGTGGTGTGCCATCTGGATCCAGGGGCTTGCACAACTAAGGGTGTGGATAACATCGAAAAAGAGATGTCATGTGACAGTGCAAAGTCATGGGATATGAATGAGTGAGATGCACCTGGGTCAAAAAGAACCGACGTTGGGGAGGAATTGACAGGAAGGGTTCCAAGTACAACATCGGTTGACTTGTGGGAATCCAGAATGGATACATGATTCACATAACCATATTCATAGGCAGGAGGTTTGACATTGGAAGTTTTGGGTGGTGGCTTGCCACGACGAAAGGCTTGCTTGGGATTTGGTGTGATGGCTACATGATTTTGGGGACACTCTCGAAAATTGTGACCCGATTGTCCACATTGGAAACAAACACCACGTGGAATGAAAGGAACTTGAGCACTTGATTGTCCAACAAAATTCCAAGGAGGAAAATTGGGTTGAGGTAGACGATATATAGTGGTTGATGGTCTAGAAGCACTTACAGCATGACTGACGTCACTGAAGTGAATCCATACACATCGTTTCCGAGAACCTGAGCTAGAAGATGGTGCAAAATCACGATAACGCTTACGAGACTCTTCGTACAACTCATTTCCATACTCGGCCTTGAAGGATTTGTTGACTAAATCCTGGAAGTTGACGAACTCGTGAAGATTCAGGTCATGCCGAAGGACGGGGCTAAGTCCCTTGCGGAACATTGCCTGCTTCTTGGCATCGGTGGATACTTCTTCTTGGGCATAACGTGCTAGACGAGTGAACTCAGTCCTATACTCATGAATAGACATCTTTCCTGGGGTCAGATTGCAAAATTGTTCTCTCTTGCGCTCCATCAGCTGATCCGGAATATGATACCCTCGGAAGTCATCACAAAACTCTTGCCAAGTCACCACGTGACCTACAGGCTGCATTGCTACAAAATTCTCCCACCACTGAAGAGCAGCACCTTCCAGAAAATATGCCGCGAAGAGCACACGATCACTTGGAGCAACATGGGCCGTCTCAAGCTTACGCTCGAGGGAACGAAGCCAATCATCGGCATCAAGGGGCTCAGAAGAACATCGGAATACTGGCGGGTTGAGGAGAATGAAGTCCTGGATGGTGACAACACTATTACGCTGACGAGAAGTGTTCTGCTCAATACGCACAAGAAGGCGTGTCTGATCACGACGATTATGTTCAGCCTCCATCATGATTTCCTCTGCAGAAGGCGGTGGTGGAGGATCTTCATCATCCCTATTACCAAGACTGAAATCAACACAACGATTTCCACCTGACATTCTGTGTGATAAGAATCAATAATCAGAACAGGATTTATGATACAATTCTATGCTAAGACAACAAGACTATAATGCAACAGCATCGAAGTCACAGTCGGACAGAATAACGGCTGTGTCGGGAAGAAAAATGAGACAACGAACAAGATAACAAACATCACTTCCAAAGAAGCACTATGGAATGATGACTCGGGAAGACCACAACACTTCCAAAGAAGATAATCAACGAGATATCCTAGTAAAGACATAGATGAGCCTATGTCGGGACCCGGGGTTAGCGTATGCAAGACTCGCTACAACACAATCATATGGAGAGACGATAACCGTACCCACTTGTCTAAGCAGACAAGGCCAAGCACAGAACGTTCTCGGAAAGCATCAAACGTGAGGGGCATCCCATCCAGGCCGGATGATCAACTGAGATGGGTCCTCATCGTCCGCACACAAGTCTAAATGATATGGATGGTGAACTCCCATAATCATAGACAAGTCGCCTCAACCATACTATCGATTGTATTATAACCCTTACATAGACTTACTCCAGCCCGATCACTTAGTCGGGGTCTAGGGCGGGATCGATCATACATCAAAGTGTGCACGTGACAGAGTCACGAGCAATCGCATCGCGATGCCCCAAGCTGCGCACATCTAAGGGCCACTTGGTGTATAAAAGACCGCCAGCCAGATCACAACTAAGGTCTCAAAAACCCATACTAAGACATGCATGTTATAATCATACACGCAACACACATGTCCAGTATGAACAGCAGGTATCAATGCAATTCTCTACAAAGTATACAACTTTATTGATAACTCTTACAGAGTGCACACAGAGATCACAAATCTGTGATCCAACATTACATCAAACATGCGGAAGCAAAGTAGGTCTGAGTACAGACAAGTTTAAAAAATGGCTTAGAGAAGCCTTATCTATAAACAAGCCCTTCCACGAGGGAACCAGTCTGCTGACTGGGACTACACTAGCTTGATCAGTCGTCGAGCCCCAGGAAGAATCCACCTCCGGGGTTAGTGGGTTCATCTAAAACATAGAATAAGCAAACGTGAGTACAAAGTCGTACTCAGCAAGACTTACGTAGGAACTATACTACTCATGCACATGTATCAAGGTAAAGGGAGGTGGGGTTCAAATGCAGAAGTGCCAGCTTTGACTTGGCTAGTCCTGAACTACGAGTACCAGACTTGAGGTAAGAAGCATACACGAGTCCACTACATGTCTCCAACCAATTACACCACTATGGTGCCTTCCTCGACTTCCCCACGAGAAAGCACGCCATAGCACTCACGCTTATCTCGCAAGTCTTATAAGTATCGAGTTCAAGTTGTCTAATAATCAAGCTAAGCTTTCCAAGCAGTCCTTAACCGCGGACGCGGCTATTCTAATAGTTTTGTTAACCCTCCATGGGTGTACCGCTACACACACGTGTCATCAGTTACCGCCTTTTGCGTGTCACCGTTCAAGAGGTGACAACGAGGATGCCACCACAACTGTTACCTCATAGCCGATCTAGTCCAAGAAAGCCGCCTACCTGGGTTGGCTACCACTATCGTGAACCCGGCCGGTTTACCGAAGTGGACCCAGATGATGTGTGCGTGGTGCATAAGCCGGTCTCGGCTGAGCCGTTCTCTCACTTAGCAGCCAGGACACAAACCTACCAGAACTCCGAACTACTGCGACATATGGACATCGAAAGGGATGAGTTAGTAGGTTGAGATGGGTCAGTGAGCCCAATGTGTGGTTGTACTCTTCATCTTGCATCACCACACAAGAACTCGGACTTAGGGCGGTGTTCAAAGAGACAACCCACTATGTACTCCTACACATCCTCTCATCGTTCACCTTGTATTAGGGTAGATTCACCACACATTTCCACCATCATCAACATGATTGCTACCATCCCGACTCACATAACAGTATCAACATTGTAACACTCTAAGCATGCAATAAGCAGTAACAATTGCAGGGGCCACATGATATCAATCAACTCCTACATTTGCTAGGATTGTGGTTTGCTTACTACTGTGACAAATGATAGGTCATGCAAAGGAATGGGTTCATCTATGCGGTAGAAACGTAGCATGGTAATCATCCTATACAATGCATAAGCGAGACATCAGAGGGAAGTGGGATTTTATCGACATGATCAATGGGGGTTTGCTTGCCTTGCTGACGAGCTTCACACACGGTGTCTTCAACGAAGGGGGTGGTCTCCGGTTCTGGCTCCACTTCTATCCGGACAAACAAAGCATGAAGTAGCAATCAATATGAATGCAATGCTCAAGCACATGATCAAATGTTATAACATGGTGTAAGGGGTGCTGATGTGTTGTCAATTCCATTTAAATGGAGTGTATTGCATTTGAGTTGAAAATTCAAACTCCATATGATTCATCGATGAATTTCAAATGCATTTGAATCCATGAATGTTCATTTGAAAAGTTTGATCATGAAGTGATGTTGTAAAGGTGAGGTAAAGTCTCTGATGTGTGGATGAAACTATTTAAAAGAAGTGTGTTGCAAAGTCATTTGCAAAATCACTCCAAATTTGAATTCAAATTAAATGCATATGGATGTTTGCCACTGTTCACCCAATTTAAATTGGTCAAACATGAAAACAAAGTCCATATTTACATTCCTTGCATTTTTCTGATAATTTTAGACATATTATTTGTCCAATTTGGAGTTAAAATGAATTAGTTATGAATTTCCAAAGTTTATTGCATTTTCTGGATTTTTTGAATTTTCTTTAATTTTTTTAATCCACTTATTGCATCATGCTGATGCAATGCTGGCGTCACCAGGGGGCTGACATGTGGGGCCTACATGTCAGTGGCCCAGTTTTAATTCCTGTTTAGTTTAAATTAAACAGTGGTTAAGGGGGGCTGGCCCCACCTGTCATTGACCTGGGGTCAACTAACAGGGGGGTAGCCCCTAATTAAGCGGGCCTCGCCGGCGGTTAGCCGTCCGTGACCAACCCGTGCGGCGGCGCCTGCTGCGGAGAGCAGCTCCGGCCACGGTTTGGTGCGCCAGATGCACCAAACGCGAGCCCTTGCTCGTGCGGGTCGTCGGGGGCATGTGGGAGGACAGGGGGGTGGCCGGAGATGGCGCCGGCGACGACTTGCGCGGCGGCCGTGGCGCTGACCACGACGAGGTGGCGATTCTGACCACGGGGAGACGCGCGGGAGGGGGCAAAAGAAAGAGGGGCTCACCCCGGACGCGAAGGCGTCGACGGTGAAGACGGAGGAGGCGCGTAGGCGAGGAATTTCCCGCCGGGATCCGTGGCGGCCGGCGATGAAGATGACGAAGGGGCGGCGTCTGTGGAGCTTCCCGGCTCAATTGCCCGCATGTGAAGACGAAGGCGACGTTGTGGAGTCCTCTTGACAACCTTGCGCGGCGAGATGAGCTCAGTGGCCACGCGTTGTACTCGGCCGCGCTCCGGTGAGCTCACTGACGGCGGCGAAATCGCGCGAGAGAGAGAGAGGTTGAGGGTGACCAGGAGCAAGGGGGAAGGGTAGGGAACGATCTGGGCGTCGTCGTGGCGCAAGAAGAGGGGCAGGGAAGCCTCCAGGCAGGCACACAGCTGCCTCCGGCATCGGCATGCTCGCCACCGAGAAGCTTGCCGTCGCCGGGGTGGACAACAAGGGCGCTGGGTGGCCTGGGCCGTGGAAGGTAAGTTGGGCCCGAGGCCCAGGTAAGTGGGCTCGGTTTCCTTTTTCTATTTTTCTTCTGTTTTTCTCTGTTTTCCTTTTCTGTAAATTGTTTTGCTCTGGATAAAAATAGCAAAGCATTTTGTAAAATCCTCAAAACTTTTATGTGACCTTACAATATATATAGCTAGCCACTCACAAGTTTTGGAGATTTTTGAAATTCAAATAATTTGATTTTCAAATCAAATAGGGTATTTAATTAATTTCATGCCCTATTTGGAATTTTTCACAAATCTTGGTGCATGCAGTGGGACCCACTTCACTTTATATGTGATCATGCATATTTATAAGACTTTT
Source organism: Bromus sterilis (assembly GCA_950022295.1). Taxonomy (NCBI): domain Eukaryota; kingdom Viridiplantae; phylum Streptophyta; class Magnoliopsida; order Poales; family Poaceae; genus Bromus; species Bromus sterilis. The sequence goes on along the minus strand of OX465600.1, from coordinate 74,868,402 downwards.
CAAAAATACCAGAGGAATTTTTGGAAGAAATTTTTGTCTGGCCATTTAATTAAATTCTTCTGGGGGTGTTCTCTTCCCATTTCAATTTCTTTTGAAATTTTTAACATGATGCAAAGTGACTTGCTATTCCTAGCACATACCTAAACTGGGGTTGTGACAGCCTAGTCCTATCTTCCCGTAGAACAAGATGAGGGTGACTCAGAACTCAGATCGATGAGGGTAAGGATAAAAAGAAGTCTTACGTTGTTCCCTTATACCCAAAGTAGCTATATAACTATAGAATGCTAGACTCGACATCGGCCAAGGGTTTGATAATCCTACAGACAGTCCTGCTCTGATACCAAGTCTGTTGCGACTCGGGGTTTGCGTATGTAATTCCAGTCACAACTCAATCATATGGAGAGCCGAGAGTCGTACCCACTTGTCTAAGCAGACAAGTCCAAGCACAGAACACTCTCGGAAAGCATCGTACGTGAGGGGCATCCCATCCAGGCTGGATGATCAACTGAGATGGGTCCTCATCGCCCGCTCACAAGTCTAAATGATTATGGCTGGTGAAATCCCATACTCATAGACAAGTCGCCTCAACCATATTATCAATTGAATCATAACACTTACATAAACAGACTCCAGCCCGATCACCTAGTCGGGATCTCGGGCGGTCTCAATCATACAACAAAATGTGCCACGTGACAGAGTCACGAGCAATCGCATCGCGATGCCCCAAGCTGCGCACATCTAAGGGCCACTTGGTGTATAAAAGACCGCCGGCAAGAACTCAACTAAGCTATCGAACCCCACACTAAGACATGCACGTTATAATCATACACGCAGCATACATGTCCAGTGTAAACAGAAGGTAATCACAACATGAACTCTACAAACTCATAGTCTTTATAACTTCTGCTAAACAGAGCAGACATTGCAGTTGTATTACAAGCAAAGATCACATGGTTGTGATCCAACATTATATCAAACATCAACGGAAGCAAATTATGTCTTAGTAAAGACAAGGTTAACAAATGGCTTGAGAAGCCTGAAAGAAAATACAACGACCCTCCAAAGGGCACAGGCTGCTGTCTGGAACTATACGACCTGGTCCACGTCAAGCTCGAGGTAGAGGCCACCATCAGGGTCAGTGGTCTCAACTCTAAAACATAGAATAAGCAAACGTGAGTACAAAGTCGTACTCAGCAAGACTTACATAGGAACTAAACTACTCATGCACATGCATCAAGGCAAAGGGAGGTGGGGTTTCATTGCAGAAGTGCCAGCTTTGACTTGGCTAGTCCTGTACTACGATTACCAGAAAGAGGTAAGGAGCGTACACGAGTCCAAGTATCAAGTCTCCAACCAATACACCACTATGGATACTTCCTCGACTTCCCCACGAGGAATCACGCCACAGCACTCACGCTTATCTTGGCAAGTTTTAAGAGTAACCATTGAAGTTGTCTATGATCAAGTAAAGGTCTCCAAGTAGTCCATAACCGCGGACACAGCTATTCGAATAGTTCATTAACCCTGCAGGGGTGTACTGCTACACACACGCCTCATCCGTTACCGCCTGGAGATGGACCCTTCAAGTGAGTACCAGCGAGGATGCTGCCACGACACTTCACTCACAGCACCATCTCTAGTCCTAAGGAGTCGCCTATTTGATTTGGGACCACGATCGGAATCCGGCCGATTTTTCTGATGTGGACTCAAACGTTGTGTGACCGCCATCAAGCTCAACTCGATCATGATCACTTGATTCAACGTGCCCACAACCTACGCCAACCACTTACCTTGGTTCCACCTGCTTGAGATCGTTAAAGGGCGAACTACTTGCGACTCCTGGACAGGTCCAGGGTGAGGTACTAGGCCGAGAGGGGTCAGTGAGCCCAATGTGTGGTCGTACTCTTAGTCTTGGATAACAACACAAGAACTCGGGCTTAAGGCAGTGTTCAACGAGACAACCCACTGTGTACTCCTACACAACCTCTCATCGTTCACCTTGTTTAGGTCAAATTCACCAACATGTTACCACCATCATTCACATGATCACTAGCATCCCGACTCACATCAAGGTAGCCTCATTGTAAACTCTAAGCATGCAATAAGCTGTAACATTTGCAGGGGCCACATGACATCAATCAACTCCTACATCTGCTAGGATTGTGGTTTGCTTACTACTGTGACAAAATGATAGGTCATGCAAAGGAATAGGTTCAACTAGCGGTAGAACATATCATGGTGACATCCTAAACATGCATACGCGAAAATGAGAGGGAACTGGGATTTTATCGACATGATCAAAGAGAGGGTGCTTGCCTTGCTGACGATCACGAGGTTCTAGTCTTCTATCGTGAAGTTAAACTCGTCTCCGAGATCAACTCTACCGAGAAGAAGAAATCACCTAAGCACTGAAAGTAATGCACATTCAACATAGTACAATGCACAATCAATATGCAAAACATAGCATGGCAAGGTACTGATGTGACCTATGTTTAATTTGCAACATGTTAATTGAAGTTGAATTGACAAGTAAATTCCAATTTAAACTCCAAATTTTATTCAAATTAGGTCAAATTGCATTTGTTAATGTTTGGTCATGGTAAACCATGTTATCATGTGTGTGAAATGCCTCTGATGTGCAAGTGATAAAGTTTGCATTGCAATGGTTCAATTTGATTTGGTGTGGAATTTTGATTTGAATTATGCCAAATATTCCATATAGCAAAATGCTACTGTTTCTTCAACATAATAAATTCAAACATGGTTGGAAGTTGCATATTTGGATAGAGAATTTTATTCTGATCAATTTTCATATAAAAATCTTTTCAAACTGAGTTACGGTTTAAAAGTTATTCAATTTCAAAGTTTGAACTATTTTATGTCTTTTCTGGAATAAATTAAATGATTTAGCATTATTGCGTCAGGGTGATGTCATGATGACGCAAGGGGTGGCCTGACAGGGGGGTCCCACTGGTCAGTGGCTCAGGGGTTAATCCCTCTGTTTAATTAACCCACGGATTATTTAGGGGGCCCCTGGGCCCACCTGTCATAGGCTAAAGGGGGGGTTAGCAGGTTAAACAGGCCCTAATGGCCGGCGGCTTGACGCCGGTGCCTTCGGCCACGGCGGCGCTCTGCCAGAGTTGGCTCCCGGCCACGGGAGGACGCGGGAAGGGCACGGGAGGGTGCCTCTCGCTCGTGCGCTTCTCCAAGTGCGCATGAGAGGCTCGGGGGGCACCAGGGCCACGGCTGCGATGAGGAGAGCGGCGGCTGGAGCTCCTGTCATGGCGGAACCGACGCAGAGGGCATGGGAAGGGGAGCTAGGAGGGGGAAAAGTAGCGCAGAGCTCACCCGGTTCCAATGGTGGAGACGGCGGGGTCGAAGGAGGCCCGGCGGAGACGAATTGGAGCCGGAGCGTGTCGACGGTCGGCGGGGAAGTGGCGATGTGGGCGTCATCCCTGGGGCGCCTCGGCTTCGATTAGGGGTGCAGCTCGACGGAGACGAGGGCGCGGGAGCGTCTGGACAACCCGGCGGTTCGAGAGGAGGCCGTTGGCCACGTGGGTGCACGTCGGCGGCGAGGTGAGGTCCTTGGGCTTGCGCTGAACAGACGAGAGAGAGAGGGAGACGAACTGGGAGAGGGGGAAGAAGGAACGGGGCGTTTCCAGGCGTCCACGGCGACAGAAGACGACGGGGGGGCAAGCAAGAGGTGGCACGGTGTGGGCATGCTCGCCACGGCGGCGAGCTGCCAGCCTGGTCTCAGGTAGAAGACGACCCTGCCCTCCCCTGTGGGCTGGGCTAGGTGGGCCTTCGCCTAGGCGAGAGGTAAGGGTTTCTCTGTTTTTCTTCTTTTATTCTTTCTGTTATTTGTTTTGCTCTTTTAAAAAATAGCTAGAGCATTTAATAAAATTCCCAATCATTTTTATAAAACCTAGATGACTCTATAGAAGTCAACCCCAAGTTTTGGGAATTTTTGAAATTCAAATTATTTGAATTCCAATTCAGATAGACAATTGATTTAATTTCCAAGCCACCGTTTGGATTTTTGAAAAATCTATGAGCATGGGATTATACCAAATCACTTTTAAAATGATCACACTCATTTTTAGGACTTTTCAACATATCCAAAAGAATTTTGGAAAAATATTTATTTCTGGCCTTTTTATTTAATTCATTTAGGGCTTTTCTTTTCCCCATTTCTTTTTCTTTTGCAATTTTTTTCAAGATGCAAAAATGCAAGCTAGGTTAAACACAAACCTAATTTAGGGTTCTAACATTTATGTTCTTATGTTTCTTGTTTCAATGCTAATATAGACTCTTGCATGTTATGACTTGAATTGAATTACATACCTTGATTGCTTTACTTTCAAAGATCTTATATGGTTGTTAGCATGTCACCATACAAATTATGCTTGTTATCATTTACCTACTCGAGGACGAGCATGAATTAAGCTTGGGGATGTTGATACGTCCAAAGCGTATCTATAATTTTTGCTTGCTCCATGCATGTTTTGTGTGATATTGCTATGATCTAGATACACTTTCATACACTTTTTATCATATTTGGACTAACTTATTAACTCGGTGCACCACATTGCCAGTTCCTGTTTTCTGCTGTTTTTCTATTTCAGGTTTCCCCCATATTAAATGTGCTCCAAAAATTCGGGAAAAATCAGATAAAAAATCAGTGCAAAAGAACCTCCCGGAAACACATGGGTGGGGCCAGAGGGCCACCACCAGGGGTCCAGGCGCCCTGGTGGCGCGCCCTAGGGCTTGGTCGCGCCAGGGGGCGCCTGGTGGCCCTCCTACCTGCCCCCTTCGCCTATTTATTCTCCGTGACGGGATTCTTCTGAAGAGAGAACCCTTTTTCGCGATCTCGCCTAAGTTCCTCCGCCGCCGCCGCGCTTCCAAGATCGGGAGCGCCAGCAAACCTCTTCCCGGCACCCTGCCGGAGGGAGGATTGACCTCCGAGAGCCTCTCCTACACCATGTATGCTTCCCGGATGATCCGTGAGTAGTCTACCTTGGACCATGGGTCCGTGATCAGTAGCTATGTGATGTTCTCCTCCCCTCTTTGTTCTTCATGGATTACACCTTGTGAGCTGCCCTACATGATCAAGGCACATATGTAATTTTCTGTTGTTGCTATGCTGAGTTTGCAGGGATCTGATGGATTATGAGACTATGTTAAGTTTGTGATTGAGTAATATATTTGGTTCTTATCTTTTATATTTTTGTTCTTGAAGAACTCTTGCATGTTCTCCGTTGTTGTTTATTACTTTGGCCAAGTAGTAGGTAGTGACTCCAAGAGGGAATGTTATGCTCGATTGTTGGTTCATGCCCCCTGATGACTAGCTTGAGTGACAGAAACATGAGTCTAGGGGATGTGCTGTTGACACAAGGGAAAAATAAAGGTGCTTGTAACCGCGGTTGCAAGGATTGTTTACTTTACACAAAGTTCTTTTAATGCAGTTGTCTATTGATTTGGGTTTACACTTTGGGTGGGGCTCGCAACTTAATACCAGCGAGATGTTCTGGATAGATATCTCAAGGTGGATGATTAGTAGTAGATGCAGTTGGATTTTGGTCTACTTATTTTGGCGTACCGCCCATGCTTTTGAGCCTCGTCCTTTCTTTGTAGCATAGTTAGCATTGCGGTGCGTTTTTAATCCTGTCAATTTCCCAGCTGTGATTTTTTTTACCTCGCATAGCAGTTTTATCGTCTTTTGGGAGAGAGACATCACTAGTGAACATCACGGGACCCCGGTTCATATTCTCATCAATGTCACACGCTCAATTTATTTGCTGCTTTTACTTTCTAGTTGCTATCACCATTATCATTATCCCTTGAGTTTGATCCTTTGTAAACAACAAGGCTAGAGAGATTGACAACCTCTCTGAACTTCGTTGGGAGCAAAGTTACTTGTTGTGTGTGCAGGTTCAGGTCAAGGAAGCAACTTTTGTCTTAAATGGTGCCATTGTTTCCTTGCCACCCACTTATCACTTTCGGAGTCCTATTGGTTCGATCTCAACCTTGGTATCTTTGCCAAGGGAAATTTTCTGCTATCCTACATCTCACCTTCCACTTGGGGTAACCAATGAAGTGCAACACTCTATATTTTATAAGAGTATAGAAAATCTTCACACTTTACAAGAATTACTCAAACATAAAGAAGAATGAAAACTATCATGATGTATGCAAATGTATGTCTCTGCCAGTGTAGCCGGATATGCAATGATACTAGTGCGTCATGTAGCAATAATAAGGGAAAAGCCCAACTAGCATGCGGCTCCTCAATCAAGCAAAAGAATGTATGACATGAAGATCAAGTCATGAGATGGTGAATGTTGCATGGCAATGTATCTCAGAAAGGCTATGGAAATGCCTTGATAGGTAGGTATGGTGGCTGTTTTGAGGAAGATATAAGGAGGTTTATGATGACAGAGTGTATCTTGCCAAGGGTTTGGATGCACCGACGAATTATGCGCCAACTCTCAAGGTGAGAAAGGGCAATGCACGTTACCGAAGGGGCTAGCAAAATATGGGAAGGTGGAAGTTCCGACAATCGAATACTCGCATTAGTCCGAAGAACTCATGCACTTGCTATCGGTAACTCTCTATCTAATCGGGAGCTTCACAAAGAGACGAGTACCTCGAGGAGGAGTGTATGGGGGTTTGGTTATCCTTGCGCATCCTCGACCCATGGTACGTGAGGGTACTCTATATATTCCAATCCCTCTAAAGGTTAGCGATCCATCTAGTAGCTAGAGTTCTCAACTAATTTTTCTTTTAATTTTTGAAAATAAGCAAGGATTTCCCAAAATACGACACCTATCACTAATAGGATCAATCTCTTGTCACCTTGATGTCCAAACATTACTCTAATCAATACCTCAAAACTATTGCAAGTTACTACTACACTTGTAATAACAACCTTAATTACCTACTCATGACAAACACACAACTCAGTGCAACAAGCCAACTCTCTAAACAAGATAATCATTAAAACTCAAGAGATTTCCTAGAACAAAGTAAAAAAAATATCTTAAAAATATAAGCATGAAAACTAAGAGCTAAGCATGACAGCAGCTACGAAACAGATATAGAACACACACAAAAAGGAAGATAAGCATGCAAGCCTATGTTGTGTTTTACGGTGGAGTGGAGCGTGTTTCTCTCCCAAACAATGAAGGCTAGGATCCAACTTGTTATGAACATCAATAAAAACTAATACTAACTAAAAATTAAAGAGTGAGATGCTCCAATTCTAGCACATAACATATGAAGCGATAAAAATATAGCATGGAGAAGGACGAACTGATGGTTGTTGATTGTTGATGGAGAAGGGGATGCTCGGGGGCATCCCCAAGCTTAGATGCTTGAGTCTCCTTGTATATTTCTTGGGTGTTCATGGGGGCTTCCCCAAGCTTGAGCGTTTGACACTCCCGAATTTTCTTTCCTTATCTTCCTTTGCATACTTGAAAACTCCCTTCATACGGAACTCATCATAAGCTGATTAGAGTGGTTAGTACCCATGATAAAATAATTTTTATCTACTGGAAATAAATATATTCTTGAAGATCTAATGCTTCTCAAGATTTACAAAAAGTTTTTTCAATGTAAAAGCAAGCTTAAGGTTTGCAAAATGAAGAAAACGCAAAACGTGGTAGAATCTATGAAAAACAAACCAGCAGGTAGTAAATAATGTTTTCGGGTACTTATGCAACTCAAATAAAAAACTCAGAACATATGCACAAAATACAAGTGTATGGACCATGCTGTCAAAAAAATTCAGATCAAAAAGATGATGTGGTGATTTATGGCCAATTTTTTCGTCAAGGAGACAGAATCTGTTTCTGGACAACATGTCACAACTTTTGAACTTTCTTGCAATCGGAGGCTAAAATTTGGCACAAAGCATGAAAATAAAGATACAAGGATGTTGATACAGTAGTAACAAGCATCAAGACCACAAAACTGAAAGTAAAAAACATCTTGGGTTGCCTCCCAACAAGCGCTTTTTTATGCCTTTTAGCTAGGCATGCAGATTATAAAAGAATCTCTCATAAAAATAAGGATTTGAAGCAAAAAAGAGCATCAAGAAGCAAATATGAAACACATTTAAGTCTAACCCACTTCATATGCATAGGCATCTTGTAAGCAAATAAATCAAATAATCACAAAGCGACATGCATAGAAAGGTGGAACAAGAAAAACTTCAAAACTTTTATCATAAAGAGAGGTGTTTTTGTAACATGAAAGTTTCTACAACCAAACTTTCCTCTCTCAAAATAATTTTCAATAGAATCATGAACAACATCAAGAATATAATATCACATAAAACATGTTTTTCATGACCTACAAGCACACATGTATAGTATTCAACACGGTCTTTAGGATCATAAGATAAATGCACCCCATCACAATGAGCCTTGATAAGAGAAAAAATCTCCAGAATATGAGTTGGAGATTTCAAAAGGATAATCGGACAATCAAGTGTGGGTTCAATAGCAACAATTTCATGCTTGACATAAGGAACTATGGAAAGTTCATCTTCATAAGCATCATCCATAGTAGCATCTTGGCCAAAAACAGAACTAGTATCAAGTTCTTCAGAAAGGGATGTTTCAAGTGAGTCCTCGGAATCATAAGATTCCTCATCATAGCAATCATTGGCCTCTTCTTGGGCAGCAAACATTTTGTTTTTAAAATCCTCAATATAATCATTGCAAACATAATTCTCAAAGCAATAAGCAAGGGATGTAAAGTTTCATATTTGTGAATAGTATCGTAATACTTTTCAATCAAAGAAGCAATCTCATAAGCACCCTTAAAAGCAAAAAATTCTTCAATGTTTTCAACATCAAAGTAATCATAAACAACTTTAGCATAAGAAGATAAGATCTCATTCTCATTAAATTCACATTGGAAAGGAAGGTGTTTGCGATCTTTTCTAGAACAACAAGTGAAATCATAAATGTAGCACAAAGATTGAGCATAGCAATAAGAAACGTGTATTTGATCCAATAAGTGTTTCCCTTTTTGAGATAGGCGGTGCCGAGTATAATGAGAATGCTCATCCAATGATTTTCCCTCAACCAAGTCGGTTGGGTTTTTAGAGCGAGCACAAATTGATCGAAGACGATCCAAGTGAAGCATGTCCATCCTACCATATTTGGGTGGTTCCACACCGATGGTAAAGATAGCATCAGTAGGCAGACAAAGACAAAAGATAGCAACTAATTTTTTGGTTTTTCATATAATACACACAAGCAAAAGAAAAAACTCGAAAGTAAACTAACAAGAATAAAAAGCAAAGATAAAAGATAGTGTGCAACTCCCATATCTTGAAGATTGGAGTCCCCGGTAACGGTGCCAGAAATAATGCTTGATGGCACTGAAGTAGTGCTCCTCGTTGGCTACCCCAAGTGGAAGTAGGTGTCAACGGCGCTAGACATTAAGTTGTCGAATGGAGATGAGGTTTACGTGGACCTGCACACACAACAAATAGCTTTGCTCCCAATGAGTTCAGAGAGGTTGTCAATCTCTCCGGCCTTGTCGTTCAGAAAGGATCAAACGCACGGTGGAAATAGTGATGGTGATTGCAACGAAAAGGAAATAAAAGCAGTAAATAGTGGAGGTGTAAACAATGGTGGAAATATGGACCGGGGTCCCATGATGTTCACTAGTGATGTCTCTCTCCCAAAAGACGATAAAACAACTAAGCTGGGTGAACAAATTACAGCTGGACAATTCACAGAATTGTAAACGCACTGCAATGCTAATTATGCCACAAGAAAGTTAGAGGCTCAAAGGTATGAGAAGTACGCCAAAAAAATAGACAGTTTATTCATCATCATCTACTCACTAATAATCCACCTTGAGATATCTATCCAGAACATCTCGCTGGTATTAAGTTGCGAGCCCCACCCAAAGTGTACGCCCAAAGCAACAGACAACTGCATTAACAAACTTTACATAAGGTAAAAAATCCTTGCAACCGCGGTTACAAGCACCATTGTTTTCTCCCTGGTGGCAAAATCACATCCCCTAGTCTCATGTTTCTGTCACTCAAACCAGACATCGGGGGCATGAACCCACGATCCAGCATAATACTCCCTCTTGGAGTTACTATCTATTACTTGGCCAAAGCAATAAAAAGCAACGGAGAACATGCAAGAATTACTCAAGAACAAAATATAAAAGTAGAACCAAATATATAACTCATCACGATCTGAACATAATCTCATAATCCATCGAATCCCAGCAAACACATCATAGCAACATCAGAAAGATTACATAGGTTCCTTGATCATGTAGGGCAGCTCACAAGGGCTAAGAATTGGAGAACAAGATTGGAGAGAAGACATCACATAGCTACTGGTCATGGACCCATGGTCAAAGGGGGAATACTCACGGCACATTTGAGAAGCGCTCAAGGTGGTGGAGAAGCTCCCGTAGATCAATCCTCCCTCCGGCAGGGTGCCGGGACGAGGTCTTCTGGCGGTCTTGATCTCGGGATCGCGGTGGCGACGGAATAGAGGTGAAATTCACGATGTGGGGTCTTTTTTCAGGGTTTCTATACCGAGGGGTAAATATAAGCCGAAGGGGCACCAGGGGAGGTTCCCACCTCCCAAGCGGCCTCCTGGCGCAGCCATGGTTGGGACCGCGCGCACTGGCCGCCTGCGAGGGGGTTGGCCCCCTCCATCTCACCTTCGGGACTTCGGAGTCTTCTAGAACGCTGATTTTTTTATATTTTTCTTGGAATTTTTCTGGCACTGGAAATATTGGTAAATACCTGCAATGTATAGACATCAGCAGACAGAAACTGGCACTGGATGCACTGAGTTAGTAGGTTAGTCCAAACATGTGTAAAAATGAATGAAAGTGTAGCAAAACAGATAGCAATGTCACCCAAATAAGCATGGAATAAGCAGAAATTATAGATACGTTTGGGACGTATCAATGACATTGTTATGTGTTTTTCTACACTTTCATACCTTTTTACACATACTTGGACTAACCTACTAACTCAGTGCACCCAGTGCCAGTTTTTGTCTGCTGATGTCTGTGAATTGCAGGTTTATACCCATATTTACAGTGCCCAAAAATTCCAAGAAAAATATATAAAAAATCAACATTCCAGAAGACCGAAGGGGAGCTGGGGGGCACCCCCCTCCCAAGCGGCCAGTGGGTGCGGCCCCACCACTGACCGCCCCAGGAGGCCGCCTGGACGGGTGGTGCCTCCCCTCTGGCCCTCCTTCCGCCTATATTTAGTCCTCGATACAGAAACCCTGAAAAAGACCCCGCGTCGCAAAATTCGCCACTGTTCTGCCACCGGCGCGATCCCGAGATCGGGATCGCTAGAAGACCTTGTCTCGGCACCCTGCCGGAGGGAGGATTGATCTCCGGGAGCTTCTCCACCACCATGCGCGCTTCCCGGATGTGCCGTGAGTAGTCCCCCTTGGACCATGGGTCCATGACCAGTAGCTATGTGATGTCTTCTCTCCAATCTTGTGCTTCAACTCTTAGCCGTTGTGAGCTTCCCTACATGATCAAGGCATCTATGTAATCTTTCTGCTGTTGCTATGCTGTGTTTGCTGGGATCCGATGGATTATGAGATTATGTTCAGATCGTGATGAGTTATATATTTGGTTCTCCTTTTATATTTAGTTCTTGAGTAATTCTTGCATGTTCTCCGTTGCTTTTTATTGCTTTGGCCAAGTAGTAGATAGTAACTCCAAGAGGGAGCGTTATGCTTGATTGTGGGTTCGTGCCTTCCCGATGTCTAGCTTGGGTGACATAAACATGAGACTAGGGGATGTGTTGTTGCCACCAGGGAGAAAACAACGGTGATTGTAACCGTGGTTGCAAGGATTGTTTACCTTACGCATAGTTTGTTAATGCAGTTGTATGTTGCTTTGGGTTTACATTTTGGGTGGGGCTCGCAACTTAATACCAGCGAGATGTTCTGAATAGATGTCTCAAGGTGGATGATTAGTGAGTAGATGCTGATGAATAGATGGTATACTTGTCTTGGCGTACTGCCCATACGATTGAGCCTCTAACTTTCTTTTAGCATAATTAGCATTGCGGTGCGTTTATAATTCTGTCAATTGCACAACTATAATTTGTTCACCCATCTTAGCTATTTTATCGTCTTTTGGGAGAGAGACATCACTAGTGAACATTATGGGACCCCGGTCCATATTTCCTCCATTGTTTACACCTCCACTATTTACTGCTTTATTTCCTTTTCGTTGCAATCACCATCACTATTTCCATCGTGCATTTGATCCTTTGTAAACGACAAGGCCGGAGAGCTTGACAACCTCTATGAACTCGTTGGGAGCAAAGTTACTTGTGTAGTGCGCAGGTCCAGGTTAAGGGAGCAATATCTCAAAATAGCGCATTGCTCACTTCACCACCTACTTGTTGATCCTTGGAGTCCTACTGGAGACATAATCCTATAAGCTACGGAAATTTGCTGTTGTCTACTTCTCAACCTTCCACTTGGGGTAGCCAACAAGGAGCACTACTTCAGTGGCATCAACTATGCAGACCTCTGCGACCGAGGCCAAACTGTCGCAACTTTCCTCGTTGCCCGAAATTCCTTCAAAAAGGTTTTGAACCTATTCGATGGGGGTGCACCATAGCAATTTGATGGATATCACGGTGAGAAGACTTGTAGTGTGGCATTGTCTTGCCTGAACTCTTGTGCTGACGTAGCACCACAGGGACTCCATCGACACGGTATGAAACCACCCTTTGAAGAAAGAGAACACCGGAATCATTAGCCCCCAAGTGCACACTTCCCCGAGCATGCAGACATCTACCGAGTAGGGGGGTCTTCTGGAGCCTAGTGGAATCATCTCAAGTGAAACTCATCGATCCGAAGAAAATGACCCATCCCGGGATCATGCTGGGACACATTGTGGATGAAAAAACACATAAGCCATTGATTTACCAAATGCACATCCCTACGATGGGCGCCAACTATCGTGGTTTCAAATCTAAGAGTGAAATGTAGATGGAAAATAGGCTTTGTCTATCGAGACACAGGTGGTGACATACACAAAAGTATACAGGTTTAGGCCCTCTAGGATGAGGTAACATCCCTAGTCACGTCTTGTTCGGAGGTGTTATTTCTTGTGTGAATATAATTACATAGTATCTAACCTTGTTTATGCTTCTCTCGAAAGCTTATATAGAGATTACTTTAGAGGGGATTATAGATAGTGGAGCCACGAGTGAGTTATTACATTCACTAATGGTCTACTAGATTTTATAGCTCATATACCAGTTGACCACTATGCACTGAGGTAGTGTCTTCATTTATGTTATATTGATTCAAATGCTTGGAACACGCTTTGACTTTTTTCTAGTATCGACTGAGATCATCATAGCCAACTGTAGAGGACATATCAATTGTTGTAGGATCCCGATTAAGGATGTCTTTATTGATGAATATTCGACTAAGGGCTATGTGAATTAAATGATCTTGGACTTACTTATCCCTAATGGATCTCTTTAATGGTTCTTATACCTCCATGGGCCTATCCGTAAGGTATTACCTAGTGAATGTATTTGTAAAAATTATTTACGTACCACAAAGCAAGTTAGGCTATTGTATCTCAAATATTTATACGATGGTGACAAAACATAAATGTTGTTGCTACTATTTGCAATGGAGATCTTTGCAATTAATGTTCATTTGGTTTTGCCGGGATGTATAGCCATTGCTTATAGACACATTATCACCCACGCACAAAAATCTTCACAACTATTATCCATTGGGTAAAGCCACAAATTAACATCGCATGTATTTTTTAGGCTATAGCTCGATTCTTTATCAAAATCCTTATGGTGGTATTCTTTTCTCCTTGCCAACGATTGTATATATAACCATACATTACACAATAAAACATTTATAAACTATACACATTCATCATTGCAACGAGCGGCGACACCAGGCCTGGGTCTTGTGGCCTGTCCCTTCGTTGAGTTTATGTGAATTGGCACTATTTACCATTGTTTGATACTGTAGTTATGTGTTCGCTTGGGACATGGCTTGAATCTAATGCCACCACTGCTTTCAACACTCCTTCATTTGCATAAAAATAGATCATCTACATTGCAGCAACAAGCCGTTACAAGGCACTCCCAATGCTTTTTCTTATATTAACATGAGTTCATATGTATTTTGTTCATGTGGCATAAAACTTATTGAAGAAAGAGATGGAAATTGTATCTTAGCTAAGATACAAGCTTTGTACAGGATCATAGGCAAAAACAAGTAGTAGAGCCATCACATGTATGCATGAACCCCAAATCATTAAATATAGATACAACACTTAAGAAACAATACATCTTAAGTTTTTATATCTCTTATGATAATGTGCTAAGAAATCCTAAAAAAAATAACGTGTTAAGAGATGGTACGTTGGGAGAGCCCTGATATATGAGGTCAAAGTCGACACGACAATGATCATAAAAGTAATATTTTTCATCTAAAAATATCATAAGACTAGTGTTTTTCATCTACTAATAAAATCATAAAAGTAATGTTGTTATAGTAGGGGGTCACAACCCAATGTCAAACTTGCTCCAAACAAAACAAAGCTTATTAATTGCTGGTGCTACTGTTACCCAAGAAAATCTTTAAAAAAAATACTGTTAACATAGTAGGACGCCAAAATGTGGTTGCATCATACGTATATAGCCATTGTGACGCATGAAAACGTTTGACCGGCACATCAGGACTGGACAGGTCATCAAAGTCCATTTATGATTTTATCACAAATTAATTCAACAAAACTAGCTTTAAATACTTGTTTGTCCAGTTTTTTGTTTGTTTGTCACACAACAAAAAAAAGCCCGATAAACAACCAGAGAAACTATCGTTCGCCCCAATTCTTGGAACGTACTGGGCCGGCCCAAATGTGCGGGATTCCATAGCCTTGATTTTTTTTATTTCACGTTATTATTAAACGTATATGAAATTTGTTTATCATATATGAGAAATATTTTATAAAACATATTCAATTATTTATGAACAACGTTGATCAGGTATTTAAATTTTTTAATTGTATATTTAATTGTTTTCTATAATATATTAAAATTTTAATCATGTATTAAAAATTGTTAAATCATATATGAAGAAAATATTGATCATGTATTTATAAAGTATATTAAAAAGTGTACAATTTCTATTAAAAAAATCTTGATCATCTATTTAAAAAATGTTGATAAAAACATGATCTTGTATTTAAAACAATTTAATGTGCATGAAAAATATTAAATATCTATACGAAAATATACAAACAAAAATGAAAAAATGAAAAAATTGTCGGACCCAGTTGTGACTCATTGGTGTACTTGCACCTGAGAAAAAATAGCCGAACCCAGCTGCAAGTCGTTGCTGGGCATGGAACTGGAAAAAAATTATACCCAGTTACAACTCGTTGGTTGACTTGCAACTGAGACAAAAAGTCCAACCCAGTTGCGACTCATTAGTAACTTGTAACTGAGAAAAAAGTTGGACCTAGTTACGACTCATTGGTGGACATGCAACTGAAAAAAAGACGAACACAGTTACGACTCGTTGGTGGACATGCAACTAAGAAAATAAAGTCGGACCAGGTTGCGACTCATTGGTGGATAAGCAACTGAGAAAAAAGTCAGACCCACTTGTGACTAATTGGTGGACATGCAACTGAGAAAAAAAATTAAACTCAGTTGCGACTCGTTGGTTGACTTGCAACTGAGAAAAAAAGTCCAACCCAGTTGCGACTCATTGGTAACTTGTAACTGAGAAAAAAATTGGACCCAGTTACGACTCGTTGGTGGACATGAAACTAAAAAAAAGACGAACCCAGTTACGACTCGTTGGTGGACATGCAACTGAGACAAAAAAAGTCGGACCCGGTTGCGACTCATTGGTGGACATGCAACTGAGAAAAAAGTCAGACCCACTTGTGACTAGTTGGTGGACATGCAACTGAGAAAAAAAAGTTAAACTCAGTTGCGACTCGTTGGTTGACTTGCAACTGAGAAAAAAAGTCCAACCCAGTTGCGACTCATGGGTAACTTGTAACTGAGAAAAAAGTTAGACCCGGTTACGACTCGTTGGTGGACATGCAACTGAAAAAAGACGAACCCAGTTACAACTCGTTGGTGGACATGCAACTGAGAGAGAAAAGGTCGGACCCGGTTGCGACTCATTGGTGAACATGCAACTGAGAAAAAAGTCAGACCCACTTGTGACTAGTTGGTGGACATTCAACTGAGAAAAAAAGTTAAACTCAGTTGCGACTCGTTGGTGGACTTGCAACTGAGAAGAATAAAAAGTCGGACCCAGTTGTGACTCGTTGGTGGACTTGCAACTGAGAAAAACACCGGATCCAATTGCGACTCGCTGGTGGACTTGCAACTGAGAAAAAAAAATTAAACCCCAGTTACGACTCGTTGGTGGACATGCAACTGAGAAAAAAAAGTCGGACCCGGTTGCGACTCATTGGTGGACATGCAACTCTGAAAAAACTTAGACCCACTTGTGACTAGTTGGTGGACATGCAACCGAGAAAAAAAGTTAAACTCAGTTGCGACTCGTTGGTTGACTTGCAACTGAAAAAAAAAGTCCAACCCAGTTGCGACTCATTGGTAACTTGTAACTGAGAAAAAAGTTGGACCCAGTTACGACTCGTTGGTGGACATGCAACTAAAAAAAAGACGAACCCAGTTACGACTCGTTGGTGGACATGCAACTGAGACAAAAAAAGTCAGACCCGGTTGCGACTCATTGGTGGACATGCAACTGAGAAAAAAGTTAGACCCACTTGTGACTAGTTGGTGGACATACAACTGAGAAAAAAAAGTTAAACTCAGTTGCGACTTCGTTGATTGACTTGCAACTGAGAAAAAAACTCCAACCCAGTTGCGACTCATTGGTAACTTGTAACTGAGAAAAAAAGTTAGACCCAGTTACGACTCGTTGGTGGACATGCAACTGAAAAAAAGACGAACCCAGTTACAACTCGTTGGTGGACATGCAACTGAGAGAGAAAAAGTCGGACCCGGTTGCGACTCATTGGTGGACATGCAACTGAGAAAAAAGTCAGACCCACTTGTGACTAGTTGGTGGACATGCAACTGAGAAAAAAAGTTAAACTCAGTTGCGACTCGTTGGTGGACTTGCAACTGAGAAGAAAAAAGTCGGACCCAGTTGCGACTCGTTGGTGGACTTGCAACTGAGAAAAACACCGGATCCAATTGCGACTCGCTGGTGGACTTGCACTTGAGAAAAAAAGTTAAACCCCAGTTACGACTCGTTGGTGGACATGCAACTGAGAAAAAAAAATCGGACCCAGTTGCGACTCATTGGTGGACATGCAACTAAGAAAAAACTCAAACCCACTTATGACTAGTTGGTGGACATGCAACTGAGAAAAAAAGTTAAACTCAGTTGCGACTTGTTGGTGGACTTGCAATTGAGAAAAAAAAGTCGGACCCAGTTGCGACTCGTTGCTGGAATTGCAACTGAGAAAAACACCGGATCCAATTGCGACTCGCTGGTGGACTTGGAACTGAGTAAAAAATAGTTAAACCCCAGTTGCGACTCGTTGGTGAACTTGCAAGTGAGCAAAAAAAATCAAATCCAGATGCGACTCATTGATGAACTTGCAACTGAGGAAACAATTTGGACCTAATTACAACTCATTGGTGGACATGCAACTGGAAAAAATGGATCCAATTGCGACTCATTGGTGGACATGCAACTGAGAAAAAAAGTCGGATCCAGTTAAAAATTAGTGCTGGAGTTGTAACCTGAACCAAAAAAAATTGATCCAGTTACAAGTCGATGATGAACTTTCAACTGGGTTCATAAAAAATGTCTGGTTGCGAGTCTATGAGCTACTTACAACTGGTTGGCAAAAAATATAATTACTAGTCGATGAGGGACTTGCAAGTGGGTTGACAAAACAATTTCAGTTACGAGTCGACGATGAGGGACTTCGAACTGGATTTTGTAAAAAAATCTAGTTGTGAGTCGATGTACGACTTGCAACTAGGTTGGCCAAAAAAGCCCAGTCACGAATCGATATGTGACTTGCAACTAGATTTTGTAAAAAAGAAGTTGCAAATCGATGTGCGAGTTACAACTTGTTTGATAAAAGAAGTCTAGTTGCGAGTCGACGGAAGGAGAGACTTGCGAATCAACGAGCGACTTACAACTAGATTTACAAAAAAAGTAAAGAAGGAAAAAAAGGAAAAAGGAGAAAATAAAACATAGTGTTAAAAAAATCTTGAATTAAAAAAATTATAAATTCAAATCAAAGGGATAGTAGACTTCTAAATATATTTAGAAAAGAGAAGAAACAACTTAATACAATCGATTGCATGTAGATAATAAACATACAACTACATAAAAAATTCAAAAAAAGTACAAAAAAGATTAAAAAAACAACACACGATCAATCATCCGCAACATAAAAAATGTCAAACAAAACAAAAAGAAACAACAGCGGGCACGTTCTTGGTTTTTTTTTTGAGGACACCAGCATTTTTTAGGTATTTTGTAGGGCACCAGCACATTCGTGGTGGGCTGGACAACAAACACATGCACCCAGTCGGCTCGGTGATGGGCTCTGGGCTGGTGGTGGCCGAAGTGACGACGGGGGGTGGCGGGGCAGCATCTGCGTTCAGTTCGGGGAGAAAACTGAAAGTAGCATTGACGCAGATGGATTCGCATGTGATATAATTAAATCTCATGTACATGTGTATTAGCCAAACCGTTTTTTTATTAAAAAAATTAAAAAATAAAAGAAAGGTTTGGTTGGAAAGCATGCATGGATTTCTCCTCCTCCCCCCTCAACCGCACCCATCGCTCCAACAAAACCTCCGATCGATCACGACCTCCGCTAGCTTCGCCTTCTTCCGCTGTCTCGGCTTAACCACACCACCCTACCTTTCCTCCCCTCTACTCCTTCACCTTCACCACCACTCCCAAGCTCCGCTCCGCTCTCCCAGATCCCCAATGCTCGCCTCCTCAGATCCTCCCCCCTCCCCGCCCTCCTCTTGATCCATATCCCATCCGTTAGCTGCTTCTTGCTCCGTCCGTCGGCTTATCGATCGCTCATGGACGCCGTCGAGGAGCTTGCCGCCGGCACGATGGGCACGCACCACCGCTGCAAGGTCTGCGGCAAGGGCTTCTCCTGCGGCCGCTCGCTCGGCGGCCACATGCGCTCCCACATCTCGCTCGGCGAGGCGCTGCCGGAGCCCGACGACGACCTGATCATGCGCCGCTCCTCCTCCGCCCACGGCCACGGCCACGGCCACGGCGGCGGACGCAGCGCCGCCATTGGCGCCGTCGGCTACGGCCTCAGGGAGAACCCCAAGAAGACGCGCCGGCTCTCCGACTTCGCCGATGAGGATCAGGAGGAGGGTCAGCAGCAGGGTCAGGGCGGTGGTGATGGGGCCGAGCAGCGGGTCTGCCGGGAGTGCGGCAAGCTCTTCTCCTCCTGGCGATCGCTGTTCGGCCACATGAGGAGCCACGCGTCCGGCGCCGCCAGGGATCACGAGGAGTACGACGAGGCTGAGGACGACGTGGACCTCCTGGGAGATGATCAGGAGTACTTCGCCGCAGAGGCGGACGTGGAGGCAGAGAAGGAGGTGGAAGAGGAGGAGGAGGTGGAGATGGTGGTGGCGCCGATGGAGCCGCTGGTGCCGGCGCCGGTTGCCGTGATGGCCGCGCCGCCAAGGCGGAGGCGCAGGTCGATGCGCGTGGCGGCGCCCGCCCCCGCGCCGCCGCCGCCGATGCTGAGCGCGTTCGAGAAGGAGCAGGAGGACGTCGCGCTCTGCCTCCTCATGCTCTCGCGCGACACCACCGGCGGCGCCATGCGGGGCTCGCACGCGCACCTCCCGCGGAACGGCTACGGCGGCTACAACTCCGACGACGACTCGGCTCTGTATCACTACGGCGACGCCAAGATGAAGAGCGTCGCCAAGAGCAAGAAGCGAAGGACCAGCCACTACGCGCTCAATTCCGCGTCGCCGAAGCAGCGGAGCGAGGCCGTCGCGCCGCCGCCGGCGAAGCGCACCCGCTACGAGTGCCCCGGGTGCGGCAGGGTGTTCAGCTCCTACCAGGCGCTGGGCGGGCACCGCGCGAGCCACAAGCGGATCAACACCAGCTGCAGCGCGCCCAAGCCCGCCCCAGCCCCGGCCCCGGCCCCCGAGCCGAGCGTGGAGACGTACGCCTCGTTCAGCACGCTGTCCCCGTCGGCCTCGCCGGACTCGGTGGCCGTCGGCATTGGCGCCGCCAAGAAGCCATCGGCGGCGGAGAAGTTCGAGTGCCCGGTCTGCTACAGGGTGTTCGGGTCGGGGCAGGCGCTGGGCGGGCACAAGCGGTCGCACATGATCGCCGACGCCGCCTTCTCCTCCGACGGCGAGCTCTACGGCAGCGCGAGCGTGAACGAGGAGCAGGAGCAGGGGTACTCCATGACCGCCGCGGGGTCGCTGGACCTCAACTTCCCGCCGGCTCCATCAGAGGAGGCCTGAACCTGAATCAAAACCTTCAACCGGAGCGACTTCGATCCCGCCGGCGCCGCAGTATCCTCGCCAATCAGCAAGTCCATCAGCAAGTCGATCCGCAAACCGAGGTGATCAATGGGGGACATGTACAGACCGATCTCATTCAATTCCATTCCATTCATTTCCATCATTCTTTCCAAAAGCAAGCTCCAAGCTCCAAGCAACCCAGAAGAAGGAGGAGAGTTCAGAGAAGTCATCTCATCTCAGCATGCAGCAGGTTAATTCACTAGGAAAAAAGAAGAAGAATACTAGACATTTAATTTTTGTTTGCTTTCGCTACTACATTCCTTTTTTCGATTCGAATTCATCTCCGGATGGACAGGATTAATAAGCCTAGCTATGAGGGTCCGATCGATCGATTCAGCAAGTGGCCAAGATTGATTAACCCGGTCGTCATGGAACATTATTTTCTCCATTCATTTCTGGAAATTGGGTCATATTTACACAGTGTTTATTTTTAGGCTTGCCAGCCATCTGCTCTGCTGCTAATTGCTCCTGTCCATGCATGCATGTGGTGGTAACTGAACCCCCGTGAATTGCTGGGTCAATGCTAATAAGCTAACCTCCTTTGCCCAGCTCCTACTTTTGCTGCACTCATCTGACCGACCGACTGAGATGAGATCTCCGGCAAGCAAGCAACCAACCAACTGCTTTGCTTCAGTCAGTTGCTGCATGCACAGCAGCAGGCAGCAGCACCCAGCCATTCCACTGGACTGTGACTGAGTGACAATTAGCCAAGCCCAGGAGATGCTAAGCAGAGTGATTTAAGCTCATGAGCAAGCTGAAACCTACTGCTGAAATGATTGGCTTGCACTACAGTGGAACAAGAAAATCTTTATGCAGGACAAGAAGCCTTGCTTCTCACTCACACACCTCTTGTTGCTTTTGCAAGCCTGCCTGCAGCGGCTAGGATAGTTTAGTATGGTTTTCCCCCCTGGATAAAGATAAGTATTAGCAGTATTAGTGATAGTACGTGCTAATCATGCCATCTTCCCCCTCACTTTGTCTCTCTGGAGGGCAAGGCAAGGCAGGCAGGCAGGCGCAGACAGCTCACGCAAACGTTGTGTTGTTCATGTCCCTTTCCTGCCTGCCTTTGTTGAACTGGTTCGCCTTGGAAGCCACACAGGACAGGCGCTTGAGGTTAGTCTCTTTGTGAGCCAAACCATTAGTAAGTAAGTAGTACTCCCTCCGGTCCTTTTTAGTCTGCATATAAGTTTTGTCTGAAGTCAAAGTATCTTTATTTTGACCAAACTTATCGAAAAAAGTAGTATAAACATTCACAATGCCAAATCGGTATGGTTAGATTCATTATGAAGTGTAGTTTCATAGTATATATATTAGGTATTGTAGACGTTGATATTTTTTAGTACAAATTTGGTCAAACTTTGTAAAGTTTGACTTGACACAAATCTAATACGCGGAGTAAAAAGGACCGGAGGGAATACTAAGCTGAGAAATGGCTGGCTAGCTGCCGCCTGCGCTGCAGGCCGTCGTCTCATGTGAGGGTCTTCTTGATTCTTCTCTTGTTTGAGCCCTGCTAGCTAGTTGGACATATTTCTTCGGGTCACATCAACGGTGTGTTGATAGGCAAATGCAGCAGCATATCCCTTGCTTCAGTTCAGTTAACAAACTGGTGTACTATATCTTGGAAAAGCATTGCTTGTAGCTAGGTCCAGTTCAATTACAAAAAAAAAAAAGAACCTTTTCATCCAAGTGAAAAGTGGCAGGAGCTCTGCCTATTCTTATAGAGAGAAGAAACCCACCCTGGTAAGGCCAGAAATTCGTTCCCGACGTGACTCGAACTCTGGTCGCAAGGATGCACCACCGTGACCCTTGCCACTAGGCTACAGCCTAGTCCTCCCAGTTCAATTACGGGTGGCGTCCCAACAACAACAAAGCTACACAACGTTTATCATTCGTCTTTTGTTACTACGCGTATAAGATTGCTTGAAGGTCAAAATGCATATAGTTTGACCGTATTTATATGCAAAAATATCATCGTGTGCTAAATGCAAAGTAAATTGAGAGATGATATATAGACCACATGAATACCGGACCTTGGTATGTTAAACACGGGCAACTTTGCCCGTGCTCTAATATTGCGATGGCCATGGTATGAGTGGAAAGACCCAACCAAGCTCTAGGTGGGGTTGGCAAACCCTTGTGACGAAAAGGATCTCGATCTCTTCTATGCCTCCACTACCATTGTTGTGGGCAATGGTCCGCGCACACCGTTTTGGTCCTTCCCGTGGCTCTTGGAACGTAAACCAAAAGACACCACCCTCTCATTTTTTTAGATATCCACGCCGAAGAATTTGAAGGTTAAAGAATCCCTTAGAGATAATGCCTGGATCTTCAAGATGCCATTGTCACTGCCACGCATATCATGCAATTCTTCACTCTACGGTGGCTCATCCATGACTTCCATCTTGACGAGCTACCCGAGGACGAGATCATTTGGAAGCATACCAATCGTGGACTTTACTCGGCCGTCTCCACCTACAAGGCACAATTCCTTGGTTTGGTTACCTCCCCCCCCCCCCCCCCCCCCCGCCCGCCCGCCCCTTTTGAGAAGATGATTTGGAGGATTTGGGATTTCCCCAAGGTCAAGTTCTTTGCTTGGATGACGCTCCAAGAATAAGAGATTTGGACGGCCGACTGCTCGTCCAAGCGTGGATGGCAAAATTGCGGCCTTTGTCCCCCTTGTAAAAGGAAGCAAGAAAGTGTTATACATCTCTTCTTTAAGTGTTGCTTCACCATTATGCTATGGGGTTTGGTCATCGAGCGGTTTGGCATCAAGGGCATTGCTACTTCGATTGGATCATGGAGAGGAGCACCAAATCTTGGTGGGCTAGCGTCTTCGGGGACCTTTCATTGGAAGGCAATCGCCTCCTTGATCATGCTTACGAATTGGGAAATCTGGAACGAGAGGAATGCTAGTTTTTCATCAAAAGTGTGCCCCGCCACCTGTACTATTGTGCAACATTGTGGAGGAGGCTAAACTTTGGGTCATGACCGAAGCTAAAAAGCTAGGGTATTTGATCATGCGAGAATAGTCCGCATGAGCTGTATTGTAGGTTCAATTGTAACAAATTCCATTTTCTTCTTAATCAATAGATGAGGCAAAGAGTTTATCTCTATTTTAAAAAATAAATAAATTCACGCAACATCTAATTATAAAAAAATTGTATTGTGAATTTTGGTATTTTTTTGTAAAGTTAGTCAACTTTGTAAAATTTAACTTGTGACAAATCTAATATGCAGAATAAAAAGGACCGAAGGAAGTAATTGTCGGTGTGCTATGGCCGCTCTCTCTTCCATTGTTAAGAGTAATAAAAATGGTGGTCTATTGGCTATCATTATTGATTGCGAAAAGGCAACGGATTTTGTTTTTGTGTGATGCATGTTTGATATAGCAGTCAAGAATGTTACTCGATGCGTGTGATTGCTCATGTCCATCTCCAAGCACACTCTTTTTATCAATGCATTGCATGCCAATCAGACGGGACCACAATTTTGTGCGCCTCCATCCATCCTACTACTACTTGGTGGAGCTCTCGATGCAACCTTCTTTTGTTTCTTTATGCTGCTAGGTAGGATTGGAATTGGATGATGTCTGTCTTTCCTGGACTGACCACGATTGTCTAGCGGAGCCAATCGGCTTGTGACTGACCTGAAAGTTAGTTAACAACCTGAAATCTCAAGATATAGTATATGCTCCAGTTGATGTGCTTCAAGCTAGAGTTGTATACTTTATACTAACTGTCAACAGGAAGGCCTCTCTTTTGCTCAACAAAACTTGCATGAGCCAGCCTCCATTTTTGTATGGTTTGCACCAATAGAGTTTTTTTTTGTTATCATCTCACAATTGGCACTTCCAAATTGACAAAAAGCCAAACAGCACAACCCTTGATCAGGTCTTAAGCTCCAGAGCTCCCAGTGCACCACATCCTTGGAATAGCAGGCACCACAAGGCAAACGTCTACTAGAAAGGAATGAGCTGTCACAGGCACTTGCATTGCACTGCATCTAGCCAAAGGATCAGGCCACACGCCAACTTGTGGGAAAGATATGTATAGCATGCAACGCTACTACTACAAAAAATTGTCATGGCAGCGACTTTCCTCACAGTTATCTCACAGGAGAACAATTAAGATGACAGATACTCCATGAGAAAAGGGGCAATGACCGTCGGAGGTCGGATCGATCGCTCGGGTGCGCAGCCAACATCTCCTAATTTTAGTTCCCGTGATGTGTGAAGCTTAACCTAAACACTTCAGCAGAAGCAACCATTGCTTTGCTTCTCTGTTGCTGTCGCATGCCTTGCAACCACTCAAAGTCTTAACCAATTTTTGTTTAGCAGTCAGCATACGCGGATCCAGATCTGCCTGACTGCTCCAGGAACCAGTGCAATGTTGCTAAGTTTAGCCAAGAGAGGGTTCTGAAAGATAGGGGCTCCAGATGGGTGGTTTTTTGACCGGGTGAGTAGGCAACCACTAACTTAAAAACTGCCATAAAGTGTGGCTAAACCATTTGACTTTCTAGCCTAGCAGAGGTGTCGAAAGGCGCTAATGACCCCGCGTGGTATTGGAAGAGACAGCGGACTAGCAGAAGCAAAGGCAGATTCCACTGTGTGTGGGATTCAGGAGTGTGATTATTGGAAAGGTTGATTAGTTAGTGAGCAATATCTCACCAGCCAAGCTTGGGGAGCACTCTTTCACAGGAAAGCTGAAGCTTTTTACATGCCCTCAAAATGTGACAAATCATGGAGCGATGTCTCGGGAACGATCTTCGCTCCCATCAGCCATCATCTCGTGTCGATGTGTGATGCTGCTTGATTTCAGTAAGCGGTCATCGGGTTGGATACCGAAATTGAAGATTTTTATGCATAGTTAGGGAGCACGAAGAAGCTTTCCAAAGTCAAGGTAAGGAGATGAAGTTAAAATAATTGACCATGGTTACTAGGTAAGGAGATATACTTATTCCAAAATCATGTTGAATTACTAGCTGCCAGCACTTGGCTCTGACCTGGCCACAGCTTCACAAGTACTCCTACTATACAATATTGCAGGCATCCTATACTGCCTCTTTTTAGAGGAAGAGAAGAGCCAAGAAGACACTCATAGCATAATAGGCAAGGATCTTATGAAAACTTTAGTCAACTTTAGCAAGGAAAATAACAGAGAAGAGCTCACATCTTCACGATGAACAAGGGTCAACAGGACTCAGTACACTTCATGAAGCAGTACTAAACTAGCCCTACAACCAACTTACGAAAGCACGGATCACCAGTTCATAATCACAAGCCGTTTGTCCAAACTTGATATAAACTGGTTAACCTTGCAATATCCTCAGGCTGTCTGTGCATCCATTCCTTGATCTCTATGCTTTGACTTGCCGAACGTTCCTGCAGGATGACAACAATGAAAGATCAAGTCCAAGTTAGACCAAGCAGAAAAATTCCCCCCCCCCCCCCCCCATATTGGCACCGAAAAAATGTTTTTATTTTGTAAAATTTTTACAGGAATGAGGTAATAACAAATCACAAACTAGCAGGGCAGCATGCAAAATCTTTTTCAAAAATAAGGATGTTGCTAATAACAACCCACAATTCGGCTACTAATTGATCGATCCAAGTCCTAAATATCTGATGTGCAACAGCTTACAGTGGCATAAATCAAGATACATGTATCTTACCTCCTTCCAGTGAGGTTCCACTCGAGGCAGCAACTGCCATGCAGCTGTCATCTTTTGCAATAGGTGCAGAGATGTCAGGAGTCCTCATCTCGCAAACCGCCAAGTCACTCACTAGCACAGATAAGTGATGTCAGATCAATTGGGAAAACGGAAAAGGGGGGACAAGAGGAGAGACCGGGATACTGAGGACAAGCCGAGAAGATGAACTCAGACTTCAGACTCGTGTTAATGTGAGTAGGTGACAGATGGGTTTGCACACGGACAGAAAATACATAGTTGTTGGTGTGATGCTGTGGAAAAACTACAGCTTTCTAACAGAATAACGGTTAAAAGTAAAATACGCAAAGGAATGGAACATCTAAAAGTATAATGATGCAAGAATATTGTTTCATCTACCATCCTCAAGTTTTTCCCGACACACACTGACTAACCAGTCAACAACTGAGAATGAGTGAACCTCATACTAATACCGCAAGATAGGAACGAAACAAGAAATGACTGGAAACACATTGGTCTGAACAATTGAGAAACAGAAAATCCCCAATGTGAAGTGAACCTCTTCCTAATTTCATAAGATGCGAAACGATTGGAGAATAATAGGAAGCACAATGAATGAACAACTGAGAAACAGTTTTACCAATTGCTGTAATTGTTCACATCCAGTCACAGAATAAAATTAGTTCAAACTGTATTCATTCTCTGGACATGACATGATAATAGTCCAGTCTTCACTGATAATATCAAAGAGAACACGAATACAATAGGTGGAGCAGTTAAACAGACATACACTTAAGCACCACACCATTCAAGCAAGAAAACAATACTAGAAACAATTCGATATTTTTATTTTACCTCCAATGTAAAGACAGAAAAGTACCTGCAGTATAGAAACTTCTGTAGAAACTTCACCGAGATTTGTCAACTTCCGTTAGAATATTGGGCCCATTAGTGGACAGCCCATATAAGCAAGCCTGAGAAACCTCAAATTGGCCCATGTGCAATGGCAGAATTTTGGAGGTGCATGTGGTGCTAAAGTTTAATACCACTCCGCTAGTTTCCGGAGAGATACACCTCTTTATAAGGTGGAGTGCTTACATACTTGATGTGTTTGTGAAAAGAGAAGGCTCTCTCACGCGCACTCCTCCTCCGCCGCCGCCGTCTGTCTCGTCACGACGCGCTGCGGGTTGCGGGAATGAGCCGATGGCTATATTTTTGCTGCTTGGAAAAATGAGTTTTTGCTTCCACCACGGGTCGTCTTTCAGCCGGAGCTGCGGATCGTCTCCGCAGGCGTCGTCTTCTTCGACCCGTCATCGTCAACAACCTCACCGCTGATCTCGCCGCAGTGAACTTGTCTGCCTCCTTTGTTTACTATGGATTTGTTGCCGTATATGTTGCTACTGTTCATGTTGATCAATACATCTAGTATGTTCGTGTTTCACATGTTAGTAGCTGCTGCAATCATGTTTAATATTCTAGAATTAATCATGAAATTATTGCCTAATTATCCAACAACTTCGTCATATACGGCCGTCTTTATGTAAATCATGAAGACACCGATGGCCATCTTTATGTAAATCACATGATCAACTTCATCATACCCCATTATAAAACTGTCCTGTTCCTCCATATCCCCCAAGCCAAGAATCGTGTCGAGTTGAACGGTCTTCTTCAACACCCATGAATCAACATCATTATCATAATAACCGACCTTCTCCCACATTCCGAATGTATGGCACGACAGAATAGTGAGGCTGACATATCCTTTCTCTGCTACCATGATTTGAAGGCTGCAATCCCAATAGTCCTCCATACTGATCGGCATCTGGATATTGGCCAGGCTCTGCCTACCCAAATCAAACTCCAGTATGCCTTCCTCATCATCTCCAATAAATAGCCAGTAAAGGGCATTCACGATGCGGAATTGCTTTGCGTACGATGAAAACCTGTAGGATTTTCATACGACGACATCTCAATCATCCACTTAATCCAATGGACGGCTGCTAAGCCAAGTCGTACACAAATCGTACAAAACCAGTCGTACGTGTAGCAGGGCTGTTCCCGATGAGGGTACTGGGTAGCCTCATCTCATGCATCCGAATCCGATCATGATCATTCTCCTCTATTGAGATGATGTCACCCCATATGCCGGATGCGGATAAGTAGACAGAGGCGGAGACTCGTGTGTTGTGGACTTGTGATCACCGATGCCAATCAAGGCCACCTGAAATGGGATGCTGTGGCAATCCCCGTGTACGTGGCCTTGGTCACCGACAGCACAAATCACGGCGGCGTTGTAGACGTCGATCCCATTTTCTTTACACTCTGGTGGAGCGGCCACACGGCGGCGGCCTCCGGTGGAGGGGTCAAACAGCAAGACCTCGCGCAGCTTGGGGTCCATGGCGGCAGTCGAACAAGTCCATGTACATGCTGAGCATGTCCAGAGGGAAGAAGCGCTCGTGCGGGATGTGATCCGGAGGGTCGAGATGTGTAAGAATAAATCCACAGTGCGTAGTAGATCATCCGAGGATCAAGCAATCACACGAGGCACGACATCGAGATTTGTTAACGGAGTTCACCGAACATCAGATTATTTTTTGCAGGTGGTATCAGAGCAAGGTTGAAGATCGAGACGGTAGTTGATTGCAGCGAACAGCAAGCAGCGAGACGTGCGACGATCATCGTAGAATCAATCGGGCGAGCGTTGAAGGCGAAGGCTGGCTGATGAGTTGCCTTTGGAATCGACAGGCCGAGACAGAGCTAGGAAAGCAATCGGAAGCACCAAGGTTACAGAGATTTGTTTGGAAAGAAAAATCGGGGCCGAGTCCTGGTGGCAGTGGCCTCTCGTGTCCGAGGTGGACAGCTGCGGGCAGCTAATTAATAGCAGCGGAATAGATTCGATTCGGAGGAAGGAAATCCATCATGGTGCTAGTACGTCCATCGCAAGGGATTTGCAAAGCAATTAGCACTGCGTGAGGAGTTGAGTCAAAGAAGAAACTTTACGTGAAGACTGGTTGATTGCTAGTACGCAGGTACTTGAGCATCACGTAAAGAAAACCTCAGATTATTTTTTGCAGTGTCAGCTATACGAAGAATCATGGCTCTAACGGGTACCAGATTTGAGGTGGAGAAGTTCAGCGGAACTGGAAACTTTGGGTTATGGCAGACACGGGTGAAAGATTTGTTGGCACAACAGGGAAGCTTGAAGGCGTTGCAGGAAGCGAAGTCAGCTAAGATGGACGCTGATATATATTTATCATGTGATGGATGAGAATTTGTCGAAGAAGATCTAGATGGTGAGTCTAATGCTAATGTGGCAGCTCGTGGTGATGATTCAGACAACAGTAGTGATGTTCTCGTAGTATCAGACAGGCGGTCAACCAAAAGTGAAGCGTGGATGTTGGATTCAGCTAGCTCTTTTCATGCGACACCCAACAGGGAATGGTTCTCTTCGTATAAGTCTGGTGAGTTTGGTTCAGCCTATGTGGGCGATGACACAGGTTATCGTGTTGCTGGAATAGGTGACATCAAAATCAAGATGTTAGACGGAGTTGAGCGGATGCTTCGGGGAGTCAGGCATGTGCCGGGGCTAAGAAGGAATCTAATTTCTCTTGGAGTTCTTCATGATGATGGTATGGAATTCCGTTGTGATCTGGATAAGAAGACCTTGAATATCATGGAAGATGAGGTGACCGTGATGATTGGAGAGAGAACGGCTTCACATCTTTACAAGTTGCAAGGGAGAACTATTGCAGGTGGAGTCACAGAAACTGGAGTTGCAGGAATAGCGGAAGGATCTCACGGAGGCGGCGGGTCTGGGGCAGACTCGTCGAGTAGCTCTTAGTAAGCTACGAAGAAGATTAACCAAGTCCGGAGTACATGGAAGTTTGACGCATGGACAAATTCAAGGTGGTGGATAATATTTGCCAAGGTGGAGTTTGTTGAGTTTGTGTCGAATATGTGTACTAGTTGGGTTACATTGGACTTAGAGTTGTAGTGTGGGTAGGATACGTGTAGTGTTGGAGTCGGACACGTTGTATCCTTGGTCTCTCATATAATGAGGGTCACCCCACGGTTGTAACCTATGCCAACATAATAGCACAGGCACGCAGGGGGAGCCGGCGGCGTGTGCCGGCGCCCGGATGGCCGGAGTGCGGTATTGTAGCGGTATCATGGGGAGGAGCGCCCATAGTCAGGCCCCGAAGATGTAGCCGATGTTCGGTGAAATTCGTTAACAAATCTCGGTGTCGTGCCTCGTGTGATTGCTTGATCCTCAGATGATCTACTACGCGCTTCGGATTTA
Source organism: Bromus sterilis (assembly GCA_950022295.1). NCBI lineage: Eukaryota > Viridiplantae > Streptophyta > Magnoliopsida > Poales > Poaceae > Bromus > Bromus sterilis. The sequence continues at coordinate 74,837,821 of OX465600.1, read as the reverse complement.
TTCTAACAAGATGAGACCTGAAGTAGGGGAACCCGCTGTCGCCCATGACGAGGCCGAGGAGGGGAGGCCTCCGGTGTTGGTCGCGGAAGACGTGGAGGAAATGGGGTTCGGTGACGACGTCGCGCCACTGCTTGCACACGGAGGAGGCGCGGGGAATGGCGGAGGGCTGAGGCGGGAGCAGGAGGAAAATCTTCCGGAGGAGGTCGTCGTTTTCCAGCGCGGCCAGTGGCGAGGCGGGGCGAGAGCGGCGGCGACAGCGGCCACGGGGGGGCATGTTGTCGTCGACTCGATGTGGTGTGGTCGAGGGGGGAGGCAATCACTATTGCGGTGCCAAATTGAAATTTTGGATTGTGGAACCGTTACTGCGAATTGCGCGGTCGTTGCCAAAACAAAAAACGGTAAGTATGTAGAGCGAGGAATGTTCGGTTTAAGATATGGTAAGAGCGAACGAGTTGACTGGCAATTCGCAGCACACGCGATGGTAAATCTGGCACATGATCGCCATAAAAAAATTTAAAATGCAGCGAGTTGTCATCGCACATGAACTACGGTTGCCATAAAATCGTTCGTGCTTGCCATGCTCCAGAGCGAACGTTCACTCTGAATTGTCTTCTAACAAAAATCGTGAAAATCAGAGCAAGTACTTGCTCGATGCCCAATTTACGGAGTGAATAAAATAAACGACCTGTTGCCGAAAATGTCAAATGGATCTCGAGCTATATAAAGCTCTTTTTTTGTTGTTGAAAAGATTGGAAATCATATTTTAAAGTTTCAAAAAAATCTGAAAATATCTATACATTAACTTATGAATTTCAAATACGTCTCTACAATTTTATATGAAATTCATTTTTTTGCCAGAAAACAATGTATTTGATCAAAATTTATAGAGACATATTTTACATTCATGAAATACATTTTAATGAAACATACAAAAAAACATGCATCTATACTTTTTATAAAACAAGACCCCACTATAGATCATTTAAGTTGTCTATTTCAACATGCAAGCTATCAACATCATCTATTCTCTTAGCCAATCAATTATCCATGTCACCCCCTTAGGTCATTTAATTTGTCTCTTTTCACATGCAAGCTATCCACATCATTCATTTCTTAGGGCATCTTCAACAATTTGTACGTAAGTGTTGTTGGTATATTGTCCATGTCATCAACCAACAGACTATCATACAAGTACTCCAAAAATGAGAAAGTAAATGTGATTGCTCTCTATTCTACCTTGAAGCTTGTGCAATAAGTGTTGATTAATCTACATACAATTTTGCTCTCTCACCTCATTTATTACATGACACATCATCATTTTATCCTAGGTGGCAAACTTATCAACATCTATCTTACAACCATTGAAGATTTCCTTAGCGAATCAATTGTCCATCTCATCTCAACTAATATATTTATTAATCTTTATATGCAATTTCCATATCTACCATATTTTAATCATTTTATTGTCCACCCTAATAATTTTTAATACACACATATTTCTGTTGCATCTTCACTTAGACAACTTAATATATCATACTTTTATAATTTTTATTTATGCATATAGTTTTCATAGCAATTCCCGCAGCAACGCGCGGGGTATACTTATAGTTTTTAACACATGTATTCCATTTGTTCAAAATTAGCTGACGTTGAAATGAATATATCTAGCGGTTTTATGAAGGGACTAATATTAAATATAAAAATTAACCATTTATGTGTAAATACCATCAAAGAGTGTTACTTTAAAAATAATATGAGTGCAGTATAAGTCTCTATGTTCATGTGTATTTTTTAGAAAAAAAATTCAGAAAAAAAAACTAGCTTGAAGGAGCTCGAGCTTTAAAAATCCACTCACACCTAGTACCTCCTTTTTACAACTGGAAATCCTTCACGATGGGAAAGAAAAGAGTTTTCATATGTAAATCTGTGCTAGTTAAGCCCATCCATCAATAGATTTAGCTAATACCTACATTGTACACAACTAAAAAAATATGGCATCAATGCTCACCGATGTTTACGTGAGCAATTTAGCCTTTGGCACATAGTGGTTGCTTTTATGAGATATCTAGTTCAGAAGCGCGTCAACGACATCTAGCTCAGATTCATTACACAAACCTTATCCATGAACCTAGATCGGATAAACACGATAAGAAGCAAAGAATAGAAGAAGTGAAGACTTCTCGACCGATCAAGGCAAATGTAATGGCAACTTCTTTTCTTGTCTTTCTTTTTATCTATAACTAAAAGTAAACCAATCATGTAATAATTCGTCATCAAAAGCAGACACGGGAGGCGTTCATCACCGCCATGGACCCAAAACTCTTAACCTTCCTCGGGAAGAGTGCATACTGATACGTCCAAAACGTATCTATAATTTCTGCTTGCTCCATGCATGTTTTGTGTGATATTGCTATGATCTAGATACACTTTCATACACTTTTGATCATATTTGGACTAACCTATTAACTCAGTGCACCCCAGTGCCAGTTCCTGTTTTCTGCTGTTTTTCTATTTCAGTTTTCCCCCATATAAAAAGTGCCAGAAAAATTCCGAGAAAAATACAGGAAAAATCAGCGTACAGGAAGCTTCGAGAAGAGCCCGGGAGGGGGCAGAGGGGAGCCAGGGGGGCCCAGGCGGCCACCCGGCGCGGCCCCACCCCTGGCCACGCCAGGAGGGCGCCTGGGGCCCCTGGTCCACCTCTGGCTTCCCCCCTTCGCCTATTTATTCTCCGTCACGGGAAAACTCTAGAAGAGGAACCCTATTCCGCAAACTCGCCTCTGTTCCGCTGCCGCCGCGCTTCCAAGATCGGGAGCACCAGAAGACCTCTTCTCGGCACCCTGCCGGAGGGAGGATTGACCTCCGGGAGTCTCCTCTCCACCATGGATGCTCCCCGGATGTCTCGTGAGTAGTTTTCCTTGGACCATGGGTCCGTGATCAGTAGCTATGTGATGTTCTCCTCCCCTCTTTGATCTTCATTGTTTAGACCTCGTGAGCTTCCCTACATGATCGAGACACCTTTGTAATATTTCTGTTGTTGCTATGTTGAGTTTGGAGGGATCTGATGGATTATGAGATTATGTTCAGATTGTGATAGAGTAATATATTTGGTTTTTATCTCTTATATTTTTGTTCCTAAGTAATTCTTGCATGTTATCTGTTGCTGATTATTGCTTTGGCCAAGTAGTAGATAGTGACTCCAAGAGGGAACGTTGTGCTAGATTGTGGGTTCATGCCCCCCGATGACACGCTTGAGTGACAGAAACATGAGTCTAGGGGATGTGCTGTTGCCACAAGGGGGAAAACAACGGTGCTTGTAACCGCGGTTACAAGGATTGTTTACTTTACGCAAAGTTCTTTTTAATGCAGTTGTCTGTTGCTTTGGGTTTACACTTTGGGTGGGGCTCGCAACTTAATACCAGCGGGATGTTCTGGATAGATATCTCAAGGTGGATGATTAGTAGTAGATGCAGATGGATTTCGGTCTACTTATTTTGGCGTACTGCCTGTGCTTTTGATCCTCTTCCTTTCTTTTGTAGCATAGTTAGCATTGCGGTGCGTTCATAATCCTGTCAATTGCCCTTCTGTAATTTGTTTACCTCGCATAGCAGTTTTATCGTCTTTTGGGAGAGAGACATCACTAGTGAACATCACGTATCCCGGTCCATATCCTCATTATTGTTTCCAAGCTTTATTTACTTTGCTGCTTTTACTTGCTATCATTATCCCTTGTGTTTTATCCTTTGTAAACAACAAGACCGGAGAGATTGACAACCTCCCTGAACTTCGTTGGGAACAAAGTTATCTGTGTCTGTGTGCAGGTCCGCGTCAGTTGCGCCGCTGACACCTACTTATCATCTCTGTAGTCCTACTGGAGACAAACCTTGGTATCTTCACCGAGGGAAAACTGTTGTTGCACTACATCTCAAACCTTCCACTTGGGGTAACCAACGAAGGGCGAGAAGACATCAAGCAAGTTTTCTGGCGCCGTTGCCGGGGACTCCGAGTGCTAAGATAGGGCAGTTGCACACTACCCTTTACCTTTGTTTTTTAGTCTTGTTAGTTTACCTTTCAGTTTTTATCTCAGTGTCCTTTATGAAAAACCACAAAAATAGTTGCTACCTTTTGCCTTTGTCTTGCTTTGCCTATTTATGCTATCCTCACCATGGGTGATGAACCACCCAAATATGGTAGGATGGACATGTTTCACTTGGATCGTCTTCGATCAATTTGTGCTCGCGCTAAAAACCCGACCGACTTGGTTGAGGGAAAATCATTGGATGAGCATGCTCATTATATGCGGCACCGCCTATCTCAGAAAGGGAAACACTTGTGGGATCAAATACATGTTTCTTATTGCCACGCTAAACTTTTGTGCCACATTTATGATTTCACTTGCTGTTCTAATATAGATCATAAACACCTCCCTTTCCAATGTGAGTTTAATGAAAATGAGATCTTATCTTCTTATGCTAAAGGTGTTTATGATTACTTTGATGTTGAAAAGATTGAAGAGTTTGTTGCTTTTAAAGGTGCCTATGAGATTGCTTCTTTGATTGAAAAGTATCACGATACTATTTTCGAGTCTGAAAACTTTGCAGTTCTTGCTTATTGCTTCGAGAATTATACTTCCAATTCTTATATTGAGGATTATAAAAATAAAATGTTTGCTGCCCAAGAAGAGGCTAATGATTGCTATGAAGAGGAATCTTATGATTCCGAGGACTCACTTGATACTTCCCTTTCTGATGATTTTGATACTTGCTTTGTTGATGGCCATGATGCCACTATGGATGATGCCTACGAAGATGAACTTGCTATAGTTCCTTATGTTAAGCATGAAATTATTGTTGTTGCACCCACACTTGATTGCCCTATTATCCTTTTGAAGTCTCCAACTATTCCGGAGAATTTTGCTCTTATCAAGGCTCAATGTGATGGGTTGCATCTATCTTATCATCCTAAAAACCGTGTTGAAAACAATACACGTGTGCTTGTAGGTCATGAACAACATGATTTATGTGATAGTTATATTCTTGATGTTGTTCATGATGCTACTGAAAATTACTTTGAGAGAGGAAAGTTTGGTTGTAGAAACTTCCATGTTACAAAAACACCTCTCTTCATGTTGAAATTTTTGAAGTTGTTCTTGTTCTACCTTCCTATGCATGTCACTTTGTGCTTCTTTGATTTATTTTCTTACAAGATGCCTATGCATAGGAAGTGGGTTAGGCTTAAATGTGTTTCACATTTGCTTCTTGATGCTCTCTTTTGCTTCAAAATTCTTATTCTTGTGAGAGCATCTTCTATAATCTTTAAGCCTAGATAATGGCATAAAAGAAAGCGCTTTCGGGAGGCAGCCCGCAACGAATTTAGGTGTTTTCTTTTTGCTTTTGTTGTGTCTTGATGATTGTTACTTCTGTAGCAACATCATTGTATCTTTATTTTTCAGCTTTGTGCCAAGTAATAGCCTCTTACGGCAAGGGAAGTAAAAGTTGTGACATGCTGTCCAGAAAACAGATTCTGTCCTCGTGACCAGAAAAATTCCAGAAAAATCCCAGTTCATATTTTTGAGCTGAAATTTTTACACAGTATGCTCTATACAATTACGAAACTTCCGTATGTTCTGAGTTTTTTTATTTGAGTTGCATAAGTGCCCCTAATTTTTTTTTTACTATCTGCTGTTCTGTTTTTCACAGATTCTGCCACGTTTTGTCTCTCCTAACTTTTGCAAACCTTAAGCTTTCTTTTTCTTTGCAAAAAACTTATTGGAACTCTTGAGAAACAGTAGCTCTTCAAGAATATCTTTATATCCAATGGGTAAAAAATTATTTATTAAGGGTACTAACCTCTCTAATCAGCTTATGATGAGTTATGTATGAAGGGAGTTTTCAAGTGTGTGATGGAAGATGATGAAAGAAGATCCAGAAGTGTCAAGCGCTCAAGCTTGGGGATGCCCCCATGCATCCCCAATAAATATTCAAGGAGACTCAAGCGTCTAAGCTTGGGTATGCCCCCGTGCATCCCCTTCTCCATCAACAATCATCAGTTCGTCCTTCGTCTCACTATATTTTTATCACTTCATGTGTTATGTGCTATGCTTGGAGCGTCTCGCTCTTAGGTTTTGTTTTTAGCTTTCTTTAGATTTTCTTGCTGTTCATAACAAGTTAGATCCCTTCTTACTTTGTGTGGGAGAGAAACACGTTCCACTTTCAAAATTTAGAACACATCATAGGATTTTTCCTGCTTATCTTTTTGTTGTTGTGTGTTCTTTATCTTTTCATAGCTACTGCCATGTTTAGTTTTAGTTTTAGTTTGTCTTTAGCAAGAGCCTTGGCTTTTGTTTAGTTTGTTGCTGGAACTCTTTTTAGTTTTCATGTTTATCTTGTTAAAGAGAGTTGGTTGTTGCACTGATTTGTGTCTTCTCTTGAAAGTAGGTAATTGAGGTTGCTATTTTCTTCTAGTAGTAACTTGCAATAGTTTTGAGGTATTGATGTGAGTAATGTTTGAACTTTTGGTGTCAAGAGCTCTTGCCTATTAGTGATAGGTGTCGTATTTTGGGCAATCCGTGTTTATTTTCAAAACCTACAAAACTAGTTGATAACTCTAGCTACTAGATGGATCACTACTCTTCTGAGGAGTCGAATATTAGAGTACACTCACGTACCATGAGTCGAGGATGCGCAAGGATAGCCAAACCCCCATACACTCCTCCTCGGGGTACTTGTCTCTTTGTGAACCTCCTTATTAGATTGAGAGTTACCGATAATAAGTGCATGAGTTCTTCGGACTAACGTAAGTATTGAAAGTTGACACTTCCACCTTCCCATATTTTGCTAGCCTCTCCTGTGCCGTGCATTGCCTTCATCTCACTCCGAGAGTTGGTGTCCACCTTCGCCGGTACTTCCAAACCCTTGGCATGATACGCTCTGTCATCATAAGCCTCCTTATATCTTCCCTCTGTAAGAGCAAAAGTTTCACCCTGTGTGTTTTGGATATTGTTGGACAAGACAGTAGAGGAACTAACAATGTTTTCAAGTGTAAACAGTTGTATAGGTTCCTGAAGGACAAGCTAAGTGATAAAGCTTCAGGGAAGTTCTTCAAGTTATCGAAGAATTACCCATGGAGCGAAGCTTAATCATGAAGGATGACCCCCAAAAATGAAGGTGTCCTGAAGCTCTACTCATTGAAGGAAATGAAGAGGACGGCGCAAGACTTAGATGTTTTTGTGTAGTTCTTTTTTTGTTCTTTGAGTCATAGGACAAACCGTACTATCAAGAGGGGTATTTAGTTTGTGGACACCGAAGTCATTGAGATATGCTCAGATCAAATCCACACCACGTGAGAGCCTGAGTGAAGAAATCTCATGTGCACTAAGTTAAGTTTCGGTAGCAAAGACTTCGTGCTTGGGCTACTAAAGCAGAACTAAGTCCGTGAGTCAGCTTTACTTGTTCCTCAAGTAAAGTTGCGCAGTGATGACAAATCCGACCGTTGTGGACACGTGTCAAGCTGTCACCTCGGGTCAATTTGGTCATTCCGCACCTCGGGATCGCCAACTATAAATACGCCGCCCCCTCCTCCATTTGCGGGGGGGCTGCTCCAAGATTATTCCTGTGAGAGATTGCAGAGAGCAACCCAAAAACGCCACCGAAGCAAAACCCAAAATCCAGTTACTGAAACCTAAGTCCCATTGATCTGAGTAGATTAGAGATGACTTAGGTGGAAGCTTGCTAGCCTTTTTATCTTGGAGAACTGCAAGTCTCCTAGACGGTTAGAGAGTTGTTCTTCAGAGAGCGAAGAGTAATTGTCGCCTCAAAGTCCAGTTTGTCAAAGTTTTCGGTGATTTCCTTAATAATCAACCACGAGTGAAGAACTGGCCAATCTCAAGGAGTTTGGTGCAGTGGAGCAACGGACGGAGAGAGTTTTGCTCTAGGTGTTCAATCACCAGTCCCTCCAACCAGACGTAGCGCTTTGCAGAGCGTGAACTTGTCGAACAAACATCGTCGAGTCCCAGTTCATTTTACTTCAAGAATTTACCTTCAGTATTGCATTTGCTTCACTGTTATGCTTCAATGTGTTTTGATTCACCACATTTAGTTTCGCTTCCAGTTATTCTTCGCTATTCCGCACTGCTTATGCTTCACTCCAATAGTTTCCGTAGAAAATATTGAAGTGATCATTCACCCCCTCCCCCTCTGATCACATACTTGGACTTTCAATTGGTATCAGAGCTAGTCACTCCTTACACTCTGTGTGTTTTGGATTAACCTCCTGGAGTGTCTTCAAGTATGTCTTTCGCAGCTATTCGCTCCGGCGAACCTATTCCTATTTTCAATGGGAAGGATTACTCGTACTGGAAGGACAAGATGAAAAGAAATATCATGGCTATCAATTCCACCGCTTGGCAAGTTGTCTTGCATGGTGTTACAGTTGCAGACAAGAATTCCATCACTCCTGAAGAAGCTCAACTGATTGATCTTGATTCTGTTGTCTGGGTGTTCATCACCAATCACTTGACACCAGAAAAGTATCATGAAGTGAAGAATATTCCAACTGCCAAAGGTGTCTGGGACTATCTTGAAAAGATTGGTGAAGGTGTTTCTACCCAGAGAGATGCCAGAATTGACACACTTCGAAGCAAATTCTATCGCTTCAAAAGACTCGAGGGTGAAAAATTCAGCACTATTTACAGCAGACTCACAGCTCTTGCAAATGAGTTGATTTCCCTTGGTGCTGATGACATTACTCCTCACTCAGTTTTCAGAACATTGCTTCGCTCATTAGATGACTCGTTTGATCACATTGTGCTGATGATCAAGGAAAGGACTGATTTCAGACGTCTTGTTGCCGCTGAAGTTCTTGAGAGACTCACTACTTTTGAAATGGAAGAAGATGAGAAACGTGACATAAATGGATCACGAAGAAAAACTCATGCTTTGAAAGCAAAAGCTTCACGTCATTCTTCGCCCGAAGTCAGTTCTGCTTCAGGTGTAGAATCAGATGATCCTGCAAGTATTGGGAAGGATTTGGCATTGATCATGAGACGCTTCAACCGCTTTCAAAGAAAAGGTTTTTCTTCACCGAAGAAGAATTATTCTTCGAGAAGCTCCAGTCACTCTTCTCACCGTTCATCCGCAAGAAGTACTCCATCAAAAGACAACTGTTGCTACAAGTGCAAGAAACCAGGTCACTTCATTGCTGATTGTCCTCTGTGGGAAACTGAGAACAAAGCAAAGCATTCGCTCAGAGACTCCTCATACAAGTCCCACAGATCTTCAAGAAGCTATGAATCCAAGAGACATGATTCCAGTTCGAGAAGAGATAAGAGGAAAGATTCTGATGATGATAAGAAGAAGAAGTATCACAAGAAGCGTGAGGGTTCTTCTTCGAAGACTCACTCGTCTCGTCGAAACAGCTCTCACCGAGCCAAGGCCTATCTAGGAAAGGAGATGAATTCTGATGACGAAGCCTCTGGGTCCGAAGCTCATTCAGGCTCAAGGTCTGGGTCTGGTTCTGGGTCCGAATTAGATAGTGTTGCTGGTTTGGCATTTGCTTCGTCAGATGCTTCAGCAAAAGTTTCGAGCTCATTCTTCACCAACTACAGTAGTGAAGATGAATCTCCTGCATATTGCTTCATGGCCAAGGCGAAGGTATCCTCATCAAAATCTAACTATGATACTTCTGATTGTTCCTCATATGACAGTGATTCAAAGATAAGCTATGCTAAACTTGCTAAAATTGCTTCAATCCAACAAGATGAACTTGATTCTCTAAGCAAAACCATTAAGAAATCAGAAACACTGTTGATCGATGAGATAGAGAAAGGTCAAACTTTGACTAATGAGCATGAAGCTCTAAAAGAAAAGTTTGAAGAGTTATCCTCTCGGCATGATCTTCTTTCAGTTGATTATGAGAAGTTTACCTATGAATTTCTTCAGAGGAAAATGGCTCTCGAAAACTGAAAGAGGCTCATGAAGAGTTGGAAAATGTCAACCTCTCTCTCATGGCTCAACAAGGTTCTGAAGCAAATCATGAAACTGAATCACCTTGTTTGGCTTGTTTGGAACGAAGAAAAACTGATTCCAAAGGCAAAGCTCATATTGTTATTGATGATACTAACGCCTCTGATGAGGAAAACCCTGCTATTACCGAGGAACTCCTCAGGTTGAAAAACTTATTTGAAACAGGGATGTTCAAAAGTGTGCAAGGACACTAGTATCTCTGTGATATCCTGAGGAAAGCTCTCCTTCACAGAAATCCCAGGAATGAAGGTGTTGGGTTTGAGAGAAAGATAAACCCCGATGGCACCTATTGGGAACCTGAGCAGTATCCTAAGACTGTTTGGGTCCTTGCGAAAGGGAACCCCATTGATATTGCTAACCTTTCAGGTTTTGATTGCAAAATGAACAAAGACATTGTGGACGAATCACTTGATTCTGACTACAAGCTCATCAAAGATGATCAGGGAAAGGTTACAGCTGAGTATGTTGGTACTCCTCCTAAGAATGGCTTCTATAAGAGGCAAATATGGGTGCAGAAAGCACTTGTGGAAAAACTGCCTGCTAACCATACCATGCAGGGAAAATCTTCGGTTCCACCGAATCATTTCTATTCTCTTGAAACGAGAAATGATCCGTTGGTGACCGAATCAAATGTTCCGCAGAAGCAATACTATCGTACTGGTCGTCATACTTATCGTCCTCACAATAATCATACTAAGATTGCATATGCTCATACGTATGCTAACCGTTCACAGAGGACTTACATTTATGGTGTGCTTGATGGTACACCGTAGCAATATACTCCTGTTCGTTTTAATATTGCTTCAGCCAGTGCTTCAACGTCTTCTCAGTCACCTGCTCGTTTGTGGGTGGTTAAGAAGAACTAATTCTTCTGCAGGGCTATGTCTCCGGTGGATCCGAATGGGTCATGGATAGTGGTTGTACAAATCATATGACCGGAGACAAGGAGTTATTCACCGAAGAAAAACTATCTCAGTCTTCTCTGAAGTACATTACCTTCGGTGATAACAACAAAGGTAAAGTGTTAGGTTTGGGTAAGATTGCCATATCGAAGGATAAGCACATTGACAAGGTTATGCTAGTCCAATCACTTGGATATAATCTTATGTCTATTTCGAAGTTATGCGATATGGGTATGCTTGTTCTGTTTTCTGCTTCGCGTTGTGTTGTCTTTTCACAGGATGACTATACGTTTGTCTTCGAGGGTTACCGAAAGGGAGATTTATAAATTGTTGATTTTTCTTCGGGCCCTGCTGTATCCACTTACTTAATGGCAAAAGCTTCATCTGTGTGGTTATGGCATCGAAGACTTGGTCATGCAGGGATGAGAAATCTTCATAACTTAGTGATGAAGAATCATGTTATTGGTCTTAGTGAAGTAAAATTCGATAAGGATCCTCTCTGCTGTGCCTGTGAAGCTGGTAAAATCACGAAGAAACATCATTCAGCGAAGACTATCATGACTACCACTCGTCCTCTTGAATTGCTTCATATGGATCTTTTTGGTCCTCAAAATTATGCAAGTCTGGGAGGAAACAAATATGGTCTAGTTATTGTTGATGACTTCTCTCGTTACACTTGGGTTTTCTTTCTGGATGACAAGAGCAAGGTTGTTGAAATCTTCAAGTCATTCGCCAAGAGAGCTCAAACAGAATATGAATTATCTCTGAAGCATATCCGAAGTGATAATGGAACTGAATTCAAAAATACTCATATTGAAGATTTTCTTGATGATCATGGATTTACTCATGAGTTCTCTGCTGTTTATACACCTCAACAGAATGGTGTTGTTGAAAGGAAGAATAGAACTCTTATTGAGATGGCCAGAACTATGATTGCTGAATACAAGACTCCTATTAGGTTCTGGGCCGAAGCAATTAACACAGCTTGTCACATCATCAACAAGGTTTACCTTCACAAGTTTTTGAAGAAAACTTCGTATGAGCTTATCACTGGTAACAAACCAAATGTTTCATACCTTAGAGTGTTTGGTGCTCCATGCTTTATTAGAGACATGAATCATAGCTCCAAATTTGCCCCTAAGGCACATGAAGGTTTTCTTCTAGGTTATGGCTCAAACTCTCACACTTACAGGGTCTATAACTCTCACTTTGGGAAAGTTATGGAAACAGTGAATGTGAGATTTGATGAAACTAATGGCTCTCAAAAAGAGCATTTGCCTCATGATCTAGATGAACCTCCTCTTGATGAAGTGATCAGGTCCATGGCTATTGGAGAGATTCGCCCTGTTGAAGCCAATGCTCGTCAAGCTGATAGGGATGATGATGGTCCAATGTTCCCACACATAGCCCGGGGCGCTGGAGATCAACATCCTGAAGCAAATGATGAACAGGACGAAGGAAATGCTGATGCTGAAGGTGAAGCAGATCCTGAAGCTGAAGCTGATCCTGAAGCAGAAGCTGAGCCTGACGCAAATGATTCAACCTTATCACGAGTCCGAAGAAGAGTGGATGTTGACTCGATTCTTGAAGAAATTCATCAACCAGGTCGTCCTACAACTCGATCTCGTACTCGTTTGGCTAACTTTTGTGGAAATTTCTCCTTTGTCTCCATGTTAGAACCATCAAAGTTTGATGAAGCCATGAAGGATCCAGATTGGTTAACTGCCATGCTCGAAGAACTTAACCAATTCGAGCGAAAAAAAGTCTGGTCCTTAGTAGATAGACCTGACCCCTCGAAGCACAACATCATTGGTACTAAGTGGATCTTTCGCAACAAGCAAGATGAAGATGGTATTGTGGTAAGAAACAAAGCACGTCTGGTAGCACAAGGTTACACCCAAATTGAAGTTATCGATTTCGGTGAAACTTATGCTCCAGTCGCTCGTCTCGAATCCATTCGTGTTATGCTTGCTTTTGCAAAATTCAATGGTATTCTGCTTTATCAAATGGATGTGAAGAGTGCTTTCCTTAATGGAGAAATCGAGGAAGAAGTGTATGTTATGCAGCCTCCAGGTTTTGAAGACCCGAAGAAACCCGACATGGTGTACAGATTACACAAGGCTCTTTATGGGATGAAGCAAGCACCTCGTGTTTGGTACGACACCTTGAAGGATTTTCTTCTGAAAAAAGGCTTCAAACCAGGAACCACTGATCCAACTCTCTTCACTCGATCTTATAATGGTGATCTGTTTGTATGTCAAATATATGTAGATGACATCATTTTTGGATGCACTAACACTGAGATCAGCGAAGAATTTGCCACTATGATGTCGAAGAAATATGAAATGTCTATGATGGGTGAACTGAAGTTCTTTCTTGGACTTCAAATCCGTCAACAGAAGAATGGCACCTTTATTTCTCAAGAAAAATATCTCAAGGATTGCCTGAAGAAGTTTGGTCTTACTGAATGCAAAACTATCAAGACGCCAATGTCTACCAATGGCTTCTTAGATGCAGATGAGAAGGGGAAAGCCTTTGACCAGAAGAAGTATCGGTCTATGATTGGATCTCTTTTATATCTTTGTGCATCTAGACCTGACATTATGCTTTCAGTTTGTATTTGTGCTCGCTTTCAGGCAAATCCAAAGGAATCACATCATACTGCTGTAAAGAGAATTCTTCGTTATCTTGCTCACACACCTACCTTGGGGTTGTGGTATCCCAAGGGTGCTCAGTTTGATCTTATTGGCTATTCTGACTCAGACTGGGCAGGTGATCGTGTGGATAGGAAATCAACTTCAGGGACTTGTCATTTCCTTGGAAGATCACTTGTGTGTTGGGCTTCGAAGAAGCAAAACTGCGTTTCAATATCTACTGCTGAAGCTGAATACATTGCAGCTGGGTCATGTTGTACCCAGATTCTATGGCTGAAGCAAACGCTAAAGGATTATGGTATACATGTGAAGAAAATTCCACTCCTATGTGATAATGAGAGTGCAATCAAAATTGCTCACAATCCTGTACAACACTCTCGCACGAAGCATATTGATATTCGCCATCATTTTCTTCGTGATCATGTTCAACGTGAAGATATTGTCATTAGTCATGTCAGAACAGAAGATCAATTGGCAGACATTTTCACGAAACCATTGGATGAGAAAAGGTTATGTACGTTAAGGTGTGAGCTCAATATATTGGACTCACGACATGTACTGTAAGACTGAAGTTTTTGTTTATTTACTTCGTAGCTTATCTATTTAGTTTCGTTGTTTGTTTTTAAGCTTCGTTTTCTTCATTTTAGTTTCGTTTGGTTTTTGTCCTCTATGCTTATCACCTTTTGCTTCGCTTGATTTTTTCTTCAAGGTGATAAGTTTCGGACCCTACTCCTTCTATTCTTTTTCGTTCTTCTCTATCTGTCCAAAATGGTTGAGCACAATTGACACAGAAAGTACTTTGCTTCGAACGTCATTGAGTTCCGAAGCAAATGCTTCCAACTTTCTTCGAAGTTTTTGCTCATGTTGAGGACTTATTCTTCGGTCGTTGAGAACCCGTCAAATCCGGGTCGTTGAGATTTTCTCGCGATTCGCCACGAAATCCTCGCCGTAGAATCCGGAGAGACAGGCGCTGGGGGCCGTTCGATCTGATCTGACAACTCCTGTCAGACCGGCCTATATAAGGCATCCCCACCCCAGCGAAGCCAACCTCATCTCATTCGTGTCTCCCCGGAACCCTATTTCTCCCGAGCGCCGCCGAGCTCCTCGTCCCCGTCGCCGTTCTCGCCGCTTTTCTGCCGGAAGAGCGCCGCCGTGGACTTCACGCCGTCGACGAGCACGTCTTCCCCGCTCATCGCCGCCGTAGAAGCTTGACGCCACCAAGTTAGGGTACGCCAAGCCTTGATCCAATCTTCATCCTCTTCCGTTCGTCTGTTCCAGATTGGATCCAAGTTCTTAGTTCATTTGTTTTTGGTTGATTTCATTAGGCTTCCTTGATCCGTTGGATCGTTGCTCTGTTGGGAAATCTGTTTCTGCTAGTCAAGGTTTCCATCCCGATTCAGGTTAGATCTTAGGGTTAGAATTCAACTGTTCTGTGTTAGGGTTCAGCTCATCTTGTGTGAGATTAAGTCTAGCTCAGAACAGTCACGAAACTCTACCCAAATTCTTCACTGAATCTCTTGTCAAAAGTGTTTTGGTCGAAACTTTTGCTGGTGCTCATTCCATACTTGTCTTTTTCCCTCGCAACCTTTTTGCTTGTTTCACAGGATGTCTGCGGAGTTAGAATTCGGCAATGAGTCACCAAACCTTGATCGCATCAACGAAGTAGAACAGGCTGCTCCGAAGAAGAAAGGAGGAAGAACTAAGGAAAAGAACAACGCCAGAGGCATCCCTGAATCAATTCGGCATGCTCTGGGTTATGACACTCCTCCAGATGAGACCAAGGATCAGCGCAAGAATCGGTTGCAAAACATTCGCCGGTACTGGGCAGTTCGTTGGTACAAGTACAAGAGTATTCCCACCTCGCCTTCAGTCCACCATATCGATATACTTCAACCATGTGCAGTCAGTACACTGAAGAAAATCGTCACCTGTACTACCCAGTCCCACCGAAGCTTCCTCACCCCAACACCCTCAAGACACCAGATGACTATCCAGATGAACAAGAACGTTTGAGAATTGCAGCTGAAGCCAAAAGGCTGAAAGAAGAGAAGAAAGCAGCCAAGCTGGCCGAAGCTGAAGCCCAAGGTGTTGGGCCTAGCAAGAAGAAGAAGAAACTGAAGAAGAAATCTGCTTCACCACCCCATTCCACCACTGAAGATGAAGATCATGCCAGATTAGAGCAAGCTGCTTTGGAAGATTCCATCATGGATGAATCAAATGAAGCTGATGATGAATCAGAGGATTCTGCTCCCCCCACGAAGCAAAAGCTCAAGATCCCGCTGAAGAAGAAGCCAGGAGAAAAACCTGATGCTAGGGTCAAGCCTTCTGCTCGCCCCTCTATTGACCTCTCCAATCTAGTGGTATCGAAGCCCTTGGCCTCCAAGCCACCGGCTGACGCCCCTGAAGAAGAGAGAAGATCCAAACAGAAGCAAGACCCCGCCAAGAAACAGCCTGCAAAGGTTTCAGTCCGACCGAAGCCCAAGCAGTCTGCTGCATCAAAGCCTTCAGTGAAGCACAAGCTCACTGAAGAAAAATTGAGAGAAAAAGACCTCGAAGAGGCACTTGAGCGCAATATCGCTGCCCGAAGCGCAGCCGACAAGAAGAAGGCCGAGGAAGATGCTGCAAGGCAGCAAAGGGAATTAGATGCTGCCAAGATTGCTGCTGAGAAGGCTATGACGAAGCGAAAGCTCGCCGAAGCCGCAAAGAATGAAGAGAAGGCAGCAGCTGAAGCTAAACATCTTGCTGATACTGAAGCTAAACGCAAGGCTTCGTTAGAAAGCCTCAGGACAAAGAAAGCAGAGAAAGCTGCTAGGGCAAGCCAGAAGAAGCCCGTGGTCGATATGTCTCCCTCAGCCATTCCATCGAACCAGAAAGGCATATCCTTGCCTGAAGGTCAAGCTGAAGCTGATCCTCAGAGTGACCAACCATTCCCTGACCCTCGTGAAGAAGAACTCTGGGATCAGTTGGGCATCACTGAAGCCCTTTGGGAGAAGTGTGCTGCTGAAGATCCAGAAGCTTTTGATGTTGGAGAAGTCTACATCTCCAAATCTATTGAAGCAATGATCACCACCATGATCAGTTAGCTGAAGGATTTGCATTCCAGAGATAGGGCTGAAATGAAAAAGATTCACAACTACCAGAAGAGAGTTGAATCTGAACCTGAAGAAGAGTTCAAACAGCACGCCTTGGGATTGCTTCAACGAGTGACTGAAGTCAATTCCACCACCAAAGATAATATCAAAATCTTCAAAGGCAGAATCAAGGCTGCTGTAGATGACATGGTGAAGACCCATAATGCATCCATTATGGAGAGAGAGTCCAGGAAACGTAAAGCTTCTCCTGAAGCTGAACGTGTTGTTGCACCTTCTCCTAAGCCTTCTGCAACTAAGGCTACAGGACCCTCACCAAAGAAGAAGACCACCAAGAGGCGCAAGGTTACTTTTGCCGAAGCCGCAGACATGGATACAAGTGATGAACGGTTACAGGATTCTCCTGAAGCAGTTCCCACCCCTGCACCGAAGCCAAAGCCATCCAATCCCACACCAAAGGTTTCAGCCCCACTCACCAAGACTCCTACTCCTCCTCCTACAAGAACCACCTCCAAGCCAACTCCACCTCCAAGAGCTCCAACTCCCACTCCTACGCCTGTTCGAACAACCACTCCCATACCACCTCGTGTTCCCACACCCATTCCCCCTCGTGCCCCAACCCCCGAACCACAAAGGATTCCCACTCCACCTTCATCCCCTCCCCTTGAAGCCAATGCTCCATCCCCAACCCACTCCAGAAACCATGTTTCCGGAGATTTTCCCCCCGCCATAATTGTTCAAGAGTCTGAAGCCCATGTGCCCGACACTGAAGCACATGATGACGAAGACGAACAAGTCCAGATTCTGAATCCATCGCAAGAGCAAGCGCTAGTAGTCGCTCAATCTGCTGGCCATTCCAGAGTCAATCCAATTGCTCCTCTGCAAAGGATTCGTGAGCATTCTTGGCCATGCCAAGATACCCAGCTTGACTCCATCTACCCTCGTGAAACCTTTCCCATTTTCAAGGGTGCTGGTTACTCTTCAAGGCATGGCCCGGAATTTGACATGGACCAGCATAGGAAGAATCTTCGATTCTTTGGTGTCAGTCCATATGCGTCGGATCGAACTGCTGATGATCTTCGCTTTTGGACAGCAGAACAGCAAATCTTATACACCAAGGTCTTCTGTCAGCAAGGCGTTCTGTTTCGACACAAGTTTTTGGACATGCGAAGTCTCTCAACTGCCTCATGCTTTCAGAATGTCCTCGAAACTATTGAAAACCAGAATTTGACTCGGCTGTTTGCATTGACCACACCCTTCAACTCTGAACTCATCAAGCAATTCTATGCAACACTTTATGTATCTGGTGAAGCTGATGATCCCAGCACATGGATATTGGAATGGATGATTCAAGGCAAAGTATTCAGAATGACTTCAGTTGAATTCATGGAAATTGTTAATATTCCAAGGCACTCTGGTGTTCATGAAAAGATTCATACTGAGCCAGTTCCGTCTGAAGAAGTATTTGCAACTTTGCTGGACCCTGAAGCCACTGAAGGCCATATTCCCCAAAACATTCGCCCGAAGCATTTAAATTTCATTTCCAGGACTTGGTTTTATATCCTGTCCAACTCATTGATTCCTTTGAGTACTGCTTCGGAAGAATCAAATCTCTATCCTAAAACAAGGCTTGCTATCATGAAGCTCACTCATGGTCTTCTATTTGACTTTGAAGACTGCTTCATCAGGAATATGGTTCTTGCAGCAGAGCTACCATTCACACTGAAACCTTATGCTCCTTGGTTGCAAGTTGTCTGTGATTATGGCAGAAATGAATACTTTGTGGCTCGTCATCACCCGAAGCTTTTCACGCCCCCAGTGCGTGACTCTTTGGATCTGCTGAGGAAGCCCAATGATCCCTTTGCCAATTATGTTGGTGTTCGCCACGAAGTCAATGAGCGCAACTTATCAAAGAAGTTTCAGAAAGACTGCCATCACTTTGAAGTTAACCTTCGTTCGCAGCAAATGCTTGAAAACTACATTGAAGCAAATCAATGCCAGATGCAATGGCTTGCTAACGAGATAAATCGTGTTGGCAACATTGCTATGAACAACAATCAGTACCTGCGTGTTCTGAAGCGTCATTCCTGGCAGGGCCTCCGGCAGTTCAACTCAGTGAAAAGACTTCGTAAGCATCGCATCTTCAAAGAATATGACCATCTACGCCGAAACTTTTCACGTGATGACACAGTGGACCGCCCGACTCAGAAGATCCCTCCCCTGCACAAGCTTGATGAAGTCTTCTTCGTCAACGAACCTGAACCCATCCGGCCAGACACCGTCTCGGAGAATGACTCCATCACCTCCAAGGACGACGACGGCCTCGACGACAGCGACCTCGACATCAACCTCATCACTCAAAGTCGTCATGAAGCTGTTCCCGCGTCTTCTTCCGAAGAAGAATCCTCGGGCGATGAATCTTCGTCTGATGAGTCTTCGTCGAGCTCTGCTTCATCGGGTCCTCAGGGTGCAGATGCCACGCGTTAGATCTCTCGAACCTTCTCTCAACCTTTTGTCCAATCGTTGACAAAAAGGGGGAGAATGAGGGCATCGATGAGTTAGTTCTGCATCGGGGAAAGGGTTTCCTTTTGCTTCGTTTGGTTAAGTTACAACAAACATTCCATTCTTTTTC
The DNA here is from genome assembly GCA_950022295.1 of Bromus sterilis. Taxonomy (NCBI): domain Eukaryota; kingdom Viridiplantae; phylum Streptophyta; class Magnoliopsida; order Poales; family Poaceae; genus Bromus; species Bromus sterilis. Next base: position 74,818,525 of record OX465600.1, on the reverse strand, counting down.
AATTGGGTTGTAACTTAAGTTTTACTTCGGTCATGCTACTCCTGTGATACGCTTAAGTTTTAATAACCCCTTTCCTTGCAAGTATTGCTTCGTATCTTCTATCTTGCAGGTGGTTATTACTTTCTAAGTCACAGGTTATTGGAAGCAATTGCATTCATTCCTGGATATATACATCGTCTAATGCAATTGTATTCGCTAAGATATTATGTTTTGCTCTCCACCGAAGAATTTCTTCTCAAGCATTAACTTCGATTATATAAATCTTCGATGCTTGCATTCAGGGGGAGCCAAAAAACTTCATATCTTAGAGTTTGTTCCTTCTCTTCACAAAAACTTCAATATCTCTTATCGATGTCTGTTTTGTCAACAATAGTCCAAAAAGGGGGAGATTGTAAGAGCAAAAGTTTCACCCCGTGTGTTTTGGATATTGTTGGACAAGACAGTAGAGGAACTAACAATGTTTTCGAGTGTAAACAGTTGTATAGGTTCCTGAAGGACAAGCTAAGTGATAAAGCTTCATGGAAGTTCTTCAAGTTATCGAAGCATTACCCATGGAGCGAAGCTTAATCATGAAGGATGACCCCCAAAAATGAAGGTGTCCTGAAGCTCTACTCATTGAAGGAAATGAAGAGGACGGCGCAAGACTTAGATGTTTTTGTGTAGTTCTTTTTTTTTGTTCTTTGAGTCATAGGACAAACCGTACTATCAAGAGGGGTATTTAGTTTGTGGACACCGAAGTCATTGAGATATGCTCAGATCAAATCCACACCAAGTGAGAGCCTGAGTGAAGAAATCTCATGTGCACTAAGTTAAGTTTCGGTAGCAAAGACTTCGTGCTTGGGCTACTGAAGTAGAACTAAGTCCGTGAGTCATCTTTACCTGTTCCTCAAGTAAAGTTGCGCAGTGATGACAAATCCGACCGTTGTGGACACGTGTCAAGCTGTCACCTCGGGTCAATTTGGTCATTCCGCACCTCGGGATCGCCAACTATAAATACGCCGCCCCCTCCTCCATTTGCGGGGGGGCTGCTCCAAGATTATTCCTGTGAGAGATTGCAGAGAGCAACCCAAAAACGCCACCGAAGCAAAACCCAAAATCCAGTTACTGAAACCTAAGTCCCATTGATCTGAGTAGATTAGAGATGACTTAGGTGGAAGCTTGCTAGCCTTTTTATCTTGGAGAACTGCAAGTCTCCTAGACGGTTAGAGAGTTTTTCTTCAGAGAGCGAAGAGTAATTGTCGCCTCGAAGTCCAGTTTGTCAAAGGTTTCGGTGATTTCCTTAATAATCAACCATGAGTGAAGAACTGGCCAAGCTCAAGGAGTTTGGTGCAGTGGAGCAACGGACGGAGAGAGTTTTTCTCCAGGTGTTCAATCACCAGTCCCTCCAACCAGACGTAGCGCTTTGCAGAGCGTGAACTGGTCGAACAAACATCGTCGAGTCCCAGTTCGTTTTACTTCAAGCATTTACCTTCAGTATTGCATTTGCTTCACTGTTATGCTTCAATGTGTTTTGATTCATCGCATTTAGCTTCGCTTCCAGTTATTCTTCGCTATTCCGCACTGCTTATGCTTCACTCCAATAGTTTCCGTAGAAAATATTGAAGTGATCATTCACCCCCTCCCCCTCTGATCACATACTTGGACTTTCACCCTCAAAACAGCCACCATACCTACCTATCAAGGCATTTCCATAGCCTTTCCGAGTTATATTGCCATGCAACTTCCACCTCTTCATGACTTGATCTTCATGTCATACATGTTCCTGCTACACTGGCAGCGACGTACATTGCATACATCATGTTAGTTACATCTTCTTTATGTTTTGGGTACCTTGTAAAGTGTGAAATATCTCCTTTACCTTCTTGTAAAATAGAGTGTTGCCCTTAAGTGAGGAAAAGATCCCAAAGTGGACACAATAAAAGATCCCAAAGAGGTCAAATGAGAGTTAAATAGAAAGAGCCATTGAGGCCACAAAAAAATACAAAAAATAGAAAAAAGAGAAAAAGAAATAAAAAGAGAGAAAGGGGCAACACTACTATCCTTTTGAGAGATCCACACTAGTACTCCCTTTATATCCTTGTGTCGTGGATATGATCCTGACAATAAGAATAGGGGTTAGAACGGAGCATGATCTATCGAGATGCAAACGGGTGACGCAGGCAATTTTATCGAGTTCGGGACTCTCGCGGAGGAGATAAAATCCCTACGTCTCGTTCCCCGGAGGGTTTCCTTATCTTTGTAAGAACAAGATGTACATGTGATCATTTCCATGGGAGAGGAAGAAGAAGAAGTGAGAAAGAAGAAGAAGAGGCTCCCGCCCCCTGTATCGTGGAGGGGAGATGGCTTATATAGAGTTCTCCATCCCCACCCCTTCGGTTACATAGTGGAGAATTAATGAGAAAATAGTGCCTAATAAATGTGGCTGTTTCTAATTCTACTTATTACATGAAATAATGCTTGGAGTAGTGGGATGTCTGGAGTAACTCCCCTTTTAACGCAGAGTTGGAACATCCGAGTTGACCATCCGAGTTGGAACATCCGAGTTGGAGCATCCGAGTTGGAGCATCTGAGTTGGAGCATCCGAGTTGGACCATCCGAGTAACACCTGACTCGGTTATATGCCATGTTACCTTACTCTTATTATCTCGCTAAGGGTACCCCATGATATGTGATACTTACGGGTATACCTTAGGTATGACCACGACAGTAGCCCCCAAGGCTCCGAGTAACTTCAGGAAGTTACTCTGAAGTTACTCGGAGTCTTTAGATTAGAGACTTTTTGTATAAATCCTTCCAGTGGGAGCACTTCTTAGTGCACCCAATGGGTGTAGCCCCCAAGGCTCCGAGTAACTTCTTGAAGTTACTCGGAGTCTTTTGATTGGAGACTTTTTATTATTTGAGATAATTGATTTCATCAAAGGAGAGTGCTCTTCCTATTGAAGTGCTTTTGTGTTCTCGTAATTGAGATAATTGACGTCATCAGAGAAGTGTATCCTTTTCTACTGATGACAGATTCGTGAGGTATGTGAAGATTAAACTCAATAAGAGGCCCGGAAGGACTTTACTGAAATTTGAACTTTTCCCTCGAATATAGGTCGGGCAAGTTAATGGAAAAATCTGACGACACTCAAGCTTCTCTCGGAAGAGGTGGACTGAGGCATCGGAAGGCGTGTCTTGGAGTAAAAGGCCTTAAACTCCATATAAACCAGATTTATAAAGTTCGATATCCTAAAGCATCACAATGAGCTTTAGGTCATACCAATTGGGATATCGATTCTTTACCCCTCGCACCTTATCATACTAATAATCTGGAAATCTTCGTCAGGGACGGACTATTAGTGAATTAACCATTCGGAACTTTTCTCGAACAGCTAATGAATACAAGATTTTCCGTTTGCTGCATATTCTGAAATATGGCTGCATTCATGCATGTCACTTAGTCTCGAGTATTATCGCGTTCAAAACTGTTTCATCCTTTAGAAATAGCCTCTTTCAAAAATACTCCGAGTGATGACTTACTCGGTTATTGTTGGGTATCCGAGTGGTAACTTACTCGGTTTTTACACCTACTGGGTGGTGTGTCCGAGTGATACCTTACTCGGCGTGTCATTCTTCCGAGTGAAGATCTACTCGGGTTAATTTTTCTTCTAGTGGGAGTACGATCAGTGCACCCACTGGGTGTAGCCCCCAAGGCTCCGACTAACTATTGGTAGTTAGTTGGAGTCTTTTGCTGAAGGTATACAAAATTGTTTCATCGTGCATGGACACGGAACATTTTCTTCGAGTGTTCTTGCTTGGAGGAAATTTGGAATCTTGTTGTGCGTGGGCACGAAATAAAACCGACGATATTTCCTTCATTGACCTGAAAGAGAAAGTGAACAAATAAAACATAAACGTATACAATATTCATACCCAGAGGCTGAGTGAAAACCTGAAGCTTTAAACTTTGCAGATAATAATCAAACTTTGCAGATAAAATTATGATCCATTGATTTCCCGGTTTCTCGTGTTTAGCCATTTAGCAAGTCGGTAGACCATAAGCTTTTGCTCTTGCCAACCAGACAGTCAGATTGCGGCTGAGTTGGAGCCGAAGAGTAGGCGTTTAGGTACCAAACTTATACAGGCGTTATTTGAGAAATAACCAAGTAAAAGCATGCCGACTGGCGGCGCACCCAAAACGGTAAATGTGATTCTGCATTAGTTGTAGCCCCCGGGTGCGGCGTAGCCCCCGAGTGCGTTACAGTCTTCGATGGCGGACCAGTCGAAGAACGTGGAATGTGATTTTTATTTCATCAATGTGGAATCGGGTAGATGTGAGAAGTGGTTCCCGGGTGATGCTCGGGAGAGACCAACTTGCTAAATAGTAAAGTATAGAGTCTGTATATATGAGAAACTTAGCTGTTCCTGAGTTGAGGACGTAGTCGGAGTCGATGAAGCCGTGACACGACAAAGAAACATTCTTGTTTGAATCGTTGCAGCGTACTCGTCCGGGTCATCGATATCAAATCGATGCAGCGCGGAGTTGTGGTTGAGTCGCGGTCGAGTTCGTTGCAGCGCGGAAATGTGGTTGGAACGTGTAGTTCGTCCAAGTCGGAGCACATGTTATTGCGGAAAGAAAACGAGCACGGTCAATGCATACCTCGTTTGAGTCAACGAAAATATCATCACGGAAGAAGCGTCGTGGAAGGAGCGCGTAGCTTCGAGTGGCCGCCGAGTCGGAGCAACACCAGGTCGTGGCGCAGGTCGTAGTCGAAGCAGCGAACATGCAGAGCCGAGTTGACGTTTGAGTTGGAGACGGTGCTGAATCCGAGCTGATGCTGGATCGGGGACGATGCTGAGTCCGAGTTGAATTGTTGCGGCGGTGAGTTGTTCTAATTAAGGGGTCGTGCCACTCGGACGCTTGTAGAGGAGAGGGAGCCATCCGAACCATAGTTGAGGTCGGATGCCACGTACAGGTTGGTGTGTTTCTTACACTGTTCATCCACCAGGCATCAAAGAAGCTAGCTTTGCACGTAGGAAAGTTGTTTATACTACTATTGCTGCTCGGCTGCGGGAGCGTGGTTGAGTGGAGGAGGAACGGCGCGCAGGAGCCCGACTGTGGAGAAAAGCAGTCAGCGTCCGAGTTGCAATCAAGTCGGAGGGAAACCACGTCCGAGCAAAGGGCAGCTAGCACCAGAATAGAAACCAAGTCAGAGGAGGCCGAGCTGCAGCAGTGAAATTGGAGCAGCACTGGGTGCCCGAGTGGTGCAGGGGAGACGGATATGGCCGTGCGGACGCCCGAGTTGGTGCATAGTTGTTGCAGAGGCGCGGTCGGCCCCGGCTCGCGCGAGCCGACGGGCGTGATCAAGTTGAAGATGATTCGGGAAGCCGAGTTGGAGCTGGAGCAAGGACCGTTCCAACTCGAGTTGGGGAAAAAGAGCAGACCGTGCGGAGGTACGTCCGAGTTGCAGCCAGGTCGGGGAAGCCGGCGGCGTCCGAGTTACTGCCAGGCCGTGGAAGCCGGCGGCGTCCGAGTTGTTACCGAATCGCCATAGTACAAAGCTAGCACATTTTGTGGGTACTGTACATCCATCAGCCATTTTTGATGGCTCGGTTATGCTGGGGTCGGAGCTAAGCAGCTGGAGTAATCCGCAGAAGATGGAAACCGAGGAGCCACCGCGCAGAGTTCACCATGCAACCTAGTAATGCGTAGTAGAATTTGTACGCCACGTCCGACTAGTGTGTCTCAACCCATGCGAAAAAAGTACAGTTGAGCAGACCTGCAAGTTTCAATACAGAAAAATTGGGTACGAAGACCACATATTAATTGCATTTAAGGTTGTGGTAACAGCAGTTGATAGTGTTAACGTGCAATTATGTTCTAGTGGGCTGCATGCTACGGTTTCCCATGCAATTAAGGCTCCAGCAGGCCTTCAGTTTCGCATACAATTAAGGCTCCAGCAGGCCTTCAGTTTCACATACAATTAATTGTACCTTTGTTTCGCCCTGACCGCTGCAATTTGCCGGCTGAAATTGGCTTGCGCCCGTGCTGAGCGTTCAATGCAGGGGAAGGAGCCGCCGCCGAGGAGAGGAGGCAGTAATCGTAGTCGGATCCAGGATGGCGGTGAGCATGGACGGCCGCGCGACGAAGAGAAGAACACTATGCGTGCAGGCAGTGTAGCAAGGCGACGATTGCCCGCCGGAGTTGAAAAGAACACTTGTACTTGTGCAACGAAGAGAAGTACTATTCATCCATCAAGGGTTTTCCTTGTGCGCTTGTATGAGTTAGCTTGAGGTGCTCGTTGCAGGAGCCAGGAGCACGCATGGTTGGAGAGAGTTGGAGGCAGCCGCGGTCAACCCGGCGAGCACGAAGGCGGAGGCGACCACGACCGACGCGTCGAGCTGTTCTTGGCAAACACAACGTGTATCAAGAGCAAAGAAAAATAGTTGTAAGAGAGAATACAAACCGTTCACATCATGGTTCGATAGACGCCATGCCCCAAGGTGGGCGCCAACTGTCGTGGATATGATCCTGACAATAAGAATAGGGGTTAGAACGGAGCATGATCTATCGAGATGCAAACGGGTGACGCAGGCGATTTTATCGAGTTCGGGACTCTCGCGGAGGAGATAAAATCCCTACGTCTCGTTCCCCGGAGGGTTTCCTTATCTTTGTAAGAACAAGATGTACATGTGATCATTTCCATGGGAGAGGAAGAAGAAGAAGTGAGAAAGAAGAAGAAGAGGCTCCCGCCCCCTGTATCGTGGAGGGGAGATGGCTTATATAGAGTTCGCCATCCCCACCCCTTCGGTTACATAGTGGAGAATTAATGAGAAAATAGTGCCTAATAAATGTGGTTGTTTCTAATTCTACTTATTACATGAAATAATGCTTGGAGTAGTGGGATGTCTGGAGTAACTCCCCTTTTAACGCAGAGTTGGAACATCCGAGTTGACCATCCGAGTTGGAACATCCGAGTTGGAGCATCTGAGTTGGAGCATCCGAGTTGGACCATCCGAGTAACACCTGACTCGGTTATATGCCATGTTATCTTACTCTTATTATCTCTCTAAGGGTACCCCATGATATGTGATACTTACGGGTATACCTTAGGTATGACCACGACACCTTGTACTCCATAGAGATGATCTTTATGCATATAGCTATGTGGGGACCTTCACACTATAGAACTTGGCTTGCATATTCCAAGGATGAGCCTCCTCAAACGAGCTCTAGGTCTTCATGAGCGAGCAAGTTAGATGCACCCCCACTAGTTCCTTTGGAGAGCTTCTTAGCTCTTTTGTGCATCCGTTGCATGGCAATCCCTACTCCTCACATCATATCTATCATTTGGCATCTCTTGCCTATGATTGTCCTCATTGATGTGAGCCTTTCTCATCCTTTTTGTCTTCCTCCTCCACCATATTTCTCTCTTTGCCATCCTAAGTGTCAACTCTCGTGCTTACGCTCATCCATTGCATGAGTGCTCAAAATATCGAAAATGAGTGGATTAAATTGACTTGTACTTGGCTAGTGGTCTGGGGACGAGTCAAGATAAGATTCCAAAGAGGACCAAGTGTGAAACTTTAGTAGATTGAGTTCTCAACACAAAAATTACTTTTTCTCGTATTCCCTATCCCCCTTCTTGCACGCAAACACCATTTGGAGACATTCGAGTCACGGATAGCGAGAGCTCTTGCACCTTTTTTTCTTTTGTTACTTGTTTCAATGCTAATATAGACTCTTGCATGTTATGACTTGAATTGGATCTCTAACCTTGATTGCTTTACTTTTCAAAGTTCTTTTATGGTTGCTAGCATGTCACCACAGAAATTATGTTGTTATCATTTACCTACTCGAGGACGAGAAGGAATTAAGCTTGGGGATGTTGATACGTCCAAAACGTATCTATAAATTCTGCTTGATCCATGCATGTTTTGTGTGATATTGTTATGATCTAGATACACTTTCATACACTTTTGATCATATTTGGATTAACCTAATAACTCAGTGCACCCCAGTGCCAGTTCCTGTTTTCTGCTGTTTTTCTATTTCAGTTTTCCCCCATATAAAAAGTGCCAGAAAAATTCCGGGAAAAATACAGGAAAAATCAGCGTACAGGAAGCTTCGAGAAGAGCCCGGGAGGGGCCAGAGGGGATCCAGGGGGGCCCAGGGGGGCCCAGGCGGCCACCCGGCGTGGCCCCACCCCTGGCCGCGCCAGGGGGGCGCCTGGGGCCCCTAGTCCACCTCTGGCTGCCCCCCTTCGCCTATTTATTCTCCGTCACGGGAAAACTCCAGAAGAGGAACCCTATTCCGCAAACTCGCCTGTGTTCCGCCGCCGCCGCGCTTCCAAGATCGGGAGCACCAGAAGACCTCTTCCCGGCACCCTGCCGGAGGGAGGATTGACCTCCGGGAGTCTCCTCTCCACCATGGATGCTCCCTGGATGTCTCGTGAGTAGTTTTCCTTGGACCATGGGTCCGTGATCAGTAGCTATGTGATGTTCTCCTCCCCTCTTTGGTCTTCATTGTTTAGACCTCGTGAGCTGCCCTACATGATCGAGGCACCTTTGTAATATTTCTGCTATTGCTATGTTGAGTTTGGAGGGATCTGATGGATTATGAGATTATGTTCAGATTGTGATGGAGTAATATATTTGGTTTTTATCTCTTATATTTTTGTTCCTAAGTAATTCTTGCATGTTCTCCGTTGCTGTTTATTGCTTTGGCCAAGTAGTAGGTAGTGACTCCAAGAGGGAACGTTGTGCTAGATTGTGGGTTCATGCCCCCCCGATGACACGCTTGAGTGACAGAAACATGAGTCTAGGGGATGTTCTGTTGCCACAAGGGGGAAAACAACGGTGCTTGTAACCACGGTTACAAGGATTGTTTACTTTATGCAAAGTTCTTTTTAATGCAGTTGTCTGTTGCTTTGGGTTTACACTTTGGGTGGGGCTCGCAACTTAATTCCAGCGAGATGTTCTGGATAGATATCTCAAGGTGGATGATTAGTAGTAGATGCAGATGGATTTCGGTCTACTTATTTTGGCGTACTGCCCGTGCTTTTGAGCCTCTTCCTTTCTTTTGTAGCATAGTTAGCATTGCGGTGCGTTCATAATCCGGTCAATTGCCCTTCTGTAATTTGTTTACCTCGCATAGCAGTTTTATCGTCTTTTGGGAGAGAGACATCACTAGTGAACATCACGTATCCCGGTCCATATCATCATTACTATTTCCAAGCTTTATTTACTTTACTGCTTTTACTTGCTATCATTATCCCTTGCGTTTTATCCTTTGTAAACAACAAGACCGGAGAGATTGACAACCTCTCTGAACTTCGTTGGGAACAAAGTTATTTGTGTCTGTGTGCAGGTCCGCGTCAGTTGCGCCGCTGACACCTACTTATCATCTCTGGAGTCCTACTGGAGACAAACCTTGGTATCTTCACTGAGGGAAAACTTCTGCTGCACTACATCTCAAACCTTCCACTTGGGGTAACCAACGAAGGGCGAGAATCCATCACATACTAATAAACACATTAGTTTCTTAATTATTTTTTATCAGTACTCCAAAACCTCAAATGGAGCACTAGATGCACTTACACCTTCCCATGCATTTTGTTGTTCGCCCTATCCTACCCACGACTTGACGGGAGGGAAACTTGCCCACTTCCGCGCACCTGACCGCATCGTCGCAGCCGATATTCCACATGTCTCTGCATCTTCTTACTTGATCGTCGTGCTCAGTCCCATCATACCCCCGCAGCCCAATCAGTGAATCCCCGTCCCGTCATGGTTCCCGCAACCGCTCCTCTTCCTTTGACCGTCGGTGATAAATGGAAGCGGTAGTGCAACCACGTTGTCCATGGAGCCACTATAACACCCTCAGTGTCATGTAACAGTAATCACTTTTTCTAATGACAATTACTGTTACTAATCTTGCCTTGATTATCTTTGAATCAAAACAAATTCAAAATCCCCTTTGGTTGATATTAAAAATATTGTGACAAATAAAACCTTGACCAAAAATTGTGCCACAAATTTTGTTAAATATCTAAAAATCAGCGGACCATGTTAAATCAACATTGAGCATTTATTGAAATATTTAAATATAGCAAACAATTCAAACCAGTACTATAATCGCACCATTTACCCATTGCATATTCAAAATAATTACTAAATGATTTTTGTTAAGGCCCAAACTTTTTATGGCACTCTAGTAATGTGGAATACTAATTATGAAATGGGTTACATATTTTACAAAAATACAAAAGTAACTAAAACAAATAAAACAAAAACAAAAATGCAGAAAAGAATTAAAAGGAATCGGCTTACCCCACTGGTGTAGAGGTGTTAGCTCAAGTATGTGATCAGAGGGGGAGGGGGTGAATGATCACTTCAAAATTTTGCATGAAACTATGAAGTGAAGCATAACTCAGCAACCGAAGACATTCAACAGAAAGGTAAACATTGAAGCAGAACATGATCGAAGCAGAACATAGCGAATCAAAAGCATCGAATCAATTGCATTGAAGCAGATCACTGAAGCAATTGATAAACTGAATGTAAGTGCGGAAATTAAAACGAACTCTTGACTCGGTGATGTTTGTTCGACCAGTTCACACTCTGCAAAGTGCTACGTCTGGTTGGAGGGACTTGTGATTGAACACAGGAGCTAACCTCTCTCCGTCCGTTTCTCCACTGCACCAATCTCCTTGAGCTTGGTCAGTTCTTCACTCGTGGTTGATTATTGAGGAAATCACCGAAACCTTTGACAAACTGGACTTCGAGGCGACAATTACTCTTCGCTCTCTGAAGAACAACTCTCTAACCGTCTAGGAGAATTGCAGTTCTCCAAGATAAAAAGGCTAGCAAACTTCTTCCTAAGTCATAATGAATCAACTCAGATCAATAGGACTTATGCTTCGGTGGATTGGTTTTTTTGGTTTGCTTCGGTGGGGTTGCTCTCTCTCTCTCCTCTATAGGGAATCAATCTTGGAGCAGCCACCCGCCAATGAGGGCGAGGGTGGCGTATTTATAGGTGGCAATCCCTAGGAGCGAAATGACTGAAGTGACCCGATGTGACAGCTTGACACCTGTCCTCAACGGTCATATTTCCAATCAATGCACAACTTTACTTGCGGTCCAAGTAAAGCTGACTCACGGACTTGGTTCTGCTTTAGGAGCCGAAAGAACAAAGTCTTCGCTAGTGAAACATTACCTAGCTCACATGAGATTTCTTCAATTCTGGTTTCTCACTGGTTAAGATTCGATCTGAGTCTTTTCATCAAAACCTTCGGAGTTCAATTACTAAACCCCTCTTGATAGTACGGTTTTTCCTATGACTCAAAGAAGTAAAAAGAACTACGCAAAAACAACTAAGTCATGCGCCATCTTGATCAACTTCTTCGATGAGACGTGCTTCAGGATTCCTTATCTTTTTAGGGGTCGTCATCCGTGATAAACTTCGCTCCAGAGGATATGCTTCGATAAAAGAGTAAATCTTCATTGAAGCTTTATCACCAACCTATAACTTCAGGAACCTAATCATCTGTTTCACACTAGAAAACTTGTTAGTTCCTCTACTGTTTTGACCAACAATATCCAAAACTTATGAGGGTATAACTTTGCTCTTACAATCTCCCCCTTTTTGGACTATTCTTGACAAAACAGGCATCGATAAAAGATATGGAATTTTGAATTTGGGTTGAGAGCAAACTCTAAGATATGAAGCTTTTGACTCCCCCTGAATGCAAGCATCGAAGATTTATGTAATCGAAGAAAATGCTTGTTGAAGAATATCATCAATGGGAAGTCTAACACATATCCTAGATAATTTGTCTTGAAGAATATGCAATCATCCAATGACCTGTGAACTTATGGAAAATAACCACCTTCAAGATAAAATGTAGAAAAGCAACCTGCAAGCACGGGGTTATTAACATATATGATAAAACAGTTCACAGCCGAAGTAATACTTAAGTTACAACCCAATCGAAGAATGGAATGTTTGTCGTAACTTAACATGCAAAAGATCGAATCAAAACCCTAAACCCCGCAGCGAATCTAAACTCGATGCTACTTTCTCCCCCTTTTTGTCAATAATATGAAAAAAGGTTGATAGGTAGATCGAGAGCATCTATGCGTTAGCTGCAACCCTGGGACCCTGCACATTGTCTTCGCCTGAAGAGGATGCATCGCCTGAAGTTTCTCCTTCAGTCGAAGCAGGTGACTCTTCCTCGTCGAAGTCCATCGGCGCTTGAAGCAATTCAAGGTCGCTGTCGTCGAGAGGATCGTCTTCGTGCTTCGATGTGTGAGAGTCTTCATCCGAGAAGGTGTCGGGGCGAATCTGTTCAGCAGGGTTGACAAAGAGAACTTCATCAATCTTGTCCAGTGAAGGAATCTTGGGGTTGGGGAGATCAATTGAGTCATTTCTTGAGAAGTGCCTCTGCAAATGTGGGTACTCCTTGAATATGCGATCGGCTTCAAGTTTCTTCACTGAGTTGAATTTCCTTAGGCCTTTCCAAGAATGACGCTTCAGAACCTTCAAGTATTGGTTGTTATTCAAGGCAATGTTACCAACTCTGTTAATCTCATTTGACAGATGTTGCATCTGGCGCTGATTTCCTTCGATGAAGTTTTCAAGCAGCTGTTGGTTTCGAATAGCAACTTCAAAGTGGTACACTTCTTTCTGATAACGCTTCGACATATTGCGTTCGTTGACGTGCTGTCTGACTCCAACATATGTTGCAAATGGGTCATTTGGCTGCCTGAAGATATTCATGGTATCGCGGACCGGAGGGCAGAACAGCTTCGGGTGATGCTTCGCAGTGTAATCTTCGCTGTGTCCATGGTTGCAAATGGCTTGCAGCCAAGGGGCATATGGCTTCAGTTGATTAACCAATTCAGCAGCTTGTACCATGTATCGAAGAAAACAATCCTCGAAGTCAAACACATGTCCATGAGTGAGCTTCATAAGAGCATGACGAGTAGGATATAGAATATTAGATTCTTCATTCGCTGTACTGAGAGGCATTAGTGAGTTTGACAAGATATGAAACCAAGTCTTCGATATGAACACTAAATGCTTCGGGCGAATGTTTTCTGGCATGTGATCTCCAGAGACTTCGGGATCCAATAAAGATGCAAATTCAGCTTCAGTGGGATTCGGTAACATGTGAACTTTTGCAATTTCTCCAGTGTGTCTTGGGATGTTTATAATATCCATGAATTCATCTGTATGCATCCTGAAGACTTTCCCTTGAATCATCCATTCAAGAATCCAGGTGCTAGTATCTTCTGGGGTTCCAGAGACATATAGTGTGGCATAGAATTGCTTCACTAGCTCTGAATTGAATGGAGTTTCCATAGCAAATAATCCAGTCAAGTTCTGTGCTTCGATGGTTTCCATGATGTTTTGGAAGCACGTTGCAGAAGCTAGACTGTGCATATCCAAGTACTTGTGTCTGAAAAGTACACCTTTCTGGCAGTAAAGCTTCGTGTACAAGATTTGTTGTTCAGCAGTCCAGAATCGAAGATCATCAGCTGTTCTTGGTGAATCATATGGACTAGTGCCAAAGAATCGAAGCTTCTTGCGATGAACTTCAATGTCAAATTCAGGACCGTGTCTTGACGAAGATCCTTCTCCCAGGAAAATGGGAAAAGTCTCTCTTGGATAGATGGAGTCCAGCTGGGTGTCCTGAGCAGGAATGCAATTCCTTCGAGCATCTGTGATTCGCCTTTGCGGTTGAGTGAAGATGGCCAACTCATTTGCTTCGGCTTCAGCTTCGATTTCTGCATCAGCATTGGCTTCAGCATTAATAGCTTGATCTTGGGCTTCGCCTTGTTTGTCTTCAGACTCCTCAGCAGAGTGAGCTGAAGAGTAATCCTTTTCAGGAATGGCTTGAGGGGGTGGAGAGGTTTCTGGTGCAAAATTGTCTTGAGCGGATGGTTGTGGAGCAGGTTGAGGTGGAGGAGGAGTTGGAGCACGGGGTGGAATGACTTCGGGGGCGGATGGCTTCGATGTGGGTTTTCCAAGCTTGAGGATTCTGCATCGAGGAGGTGATGCCTTTCTAGGGGCCTTCTTGGCCGGATGAGAGCTCACCTCATCAGCTTCTTCAGTGTCAGCAATGAGACGCCTCTTCCTTTGTTGTAATATAGGAAGTGGTGAAGCTAATTGCTTGAGCATGGCTTCGAGCTTCTTTGAGTCAAGAGCCATGACAGAAGCATTGTGAGTCTTGCAGCATTCTTCAATGGCAGACTTTAACTTGTCTTGAAAGACTTGAATATTTTGCTTCGTATGTTCATTCACAGCAGCAATTTTCTTCGAAGCAGCTATGGCTTCGCTCTTGAAGTCCTCATCAGACTCATCATCTGCTTTCTTCTTGAATTTCAGAATCTTAGCAGTTTCTGATCTGTCCCTTGATTGCAAATCTCTCAGCTGATTGTACAAAGTTTCGAGCATGGCTGAAAGATTTGGTGAAATGTAGATATTCCCAATATCCATAGCTTGGGGATTTACAGCTTCAGCAAGCTTACAGTATACCTGAAACAGGCTTAAACAGTCCCAGAGCTCACCTTCTCTAGCATCTGGAAAATTGTGTTCACTATGCTCAGCTTCATCATGGGCTTCGAGGACAGGAGCTGCGACTGGCTTCGGGAGAATTTCCTTCGGTGCCATGTCCACAGCGGCTTCCTTTTGAGCGGCCCTGGCAGCTTTTTCAGCTTTCTTTGTTCGAAGAATATCCAACTGAGCTTGGCGTTTGGCTTCAGCTTCAGCGAGTTGTTTGGCTTCGGCGGCAGCTTTAGCCTCTTGTGCTTGAGCTTCAGCTAGTTTGCGCTTTGCTTCAGCTTGCTGGTTAGACTCATCCAGCGCTTTCCTTTGTTTCTCTAGCTCAACAGCTTCTCTATCAGCTTTTTCTTTCTCCTTTGCTTCTTTCTCAGCTTTAGCTTTGGCTTGAGCTTCGGCATGCAGACGTTCAGCTTCAATGCGGTCTCTCTTCCGCAATTCAGCTTCGGACAGCTTCTTTGTGCCAACCTGGGCATAAGTCTGACCAGGCTTAGCCACAGTTGCCTTTGTCTTCGAAGCTTTAACAGGCTCTGGAGCTTTGGCTTCGGGGATGGCAGCAGGCTTAGCCACAGGCTTTGCCTTCGGGTCATGCCGTTCCTTGGTCCTCTGCTCGGATGGAACAGGACGGCGGGGAAGCTTGGAGGACAGGGGTGCCTCGACTACCAAGTTCGTCAAGTCAATGTTCCTCTTTGGAGCAGGAGGTGCTGAAGGTTCTTGGAACTTAACACCTTTAGGAGCAGTTGGCTTTGCTCCAGCCTTCTTCTTCAGAGGCTTCTTACTCAATTTCTTCTTAGGACTTGGGGGGATGGGAGAGTGCTCTGACTCATCATCTGCTTCATCAGCAGGATCTTCATCGATCGAGTCTTCAAGTGGAGCAGCTGCTTCAGCTTCGTCATCTGCTTCGTGTTCAGCCTCCTCTTCTGAAGCAGGAGGGGGTGAATCACTCAGCTTTCGAAGCTTTCGCCTCTTCTTAGGCTTCGATGGTTCGGCTTCATCAAGCCCTGCAGCAGCAAGAGCTTTTGCCTTTTTCTCGTCTCGGACCCTCTTCTTCTCAGCCAGAATAGCAAGCCTCTCTTTCTCTTCAGGGTAATCATCCGGGGTCTTGAGTGAATTTGGGTGCGGGACAGCCGGAGGCTTTGGGTAGTACTTCTTTCGGTTGACTGCAGTGTACTGAGCGCACATAGCGGTGGTGTGCCGATAAGGTGGGCTGAAGGCGAATTGCATTGCCCACTTCCAAGATGGAATGCTTTTGAACTTGTACCACCGAATAGCCCAATATCGACTAATCTTTTGCAGTCGAATCTTCCTATCATGATCTGTCTCTTCTGGCGGGGTGTCATAGCCCATCTTGAGGCGAATGGCTTCGGGTATGCCTCGGGCATTGTTGACTTCCTTCGTTTTGCCTCCTTTGCCCTTTTGCTTCGGTGGCTCAGGGTAATTCTCGAGTCCATCAACAATGGGAGACTCATTTCCCATAGCAGCTTCTTCGTCAGACATCCTGTGAACAGAATCATAGACAAGAGGGAAACAGGGAGAGGGAATGAATAAGCACAGGCAAAGGTTTCGACCAAAACCAAAAAAATTTGACAGGAGCCCAGATCAAACTCAGATTGGATGCAACTCTGTTTATGAATTTGGCTAAAACAAGTTCGAAAACAAGACTTAACCCTATCCAGTTCAGAGAACGAATCGTATCATACGCACTGACCTGAGGAGATGGGATTTCTTAGATGCTAAGAACAGCTTTCCCAAGATGTAAAGTCCAACACGGATCAAACAGCCCTATAAACAGAAATCAAAACCCTAACAAAACTTAGATCCAAACCCTAGATGAAGAAAACAGAGAACACGATTGGATCCAAGATGCTGTGCGTACCCTAACTTGGTGACGCAAGGCGGCTACGGCGACGGGGAGCGGAGAAGTGCTCTGCGTCGACGAGGAAAGTCCACGGCGGCGGCGTTCCGGCAGTGAAGCGGCGACGGGGACGACGGGGACAAGAGCTCTGCGGTTGCTCGAGGAGGAAGACGGAGAAGTCGGAGAGAATGAGCGTGGGGTGAACCGTTTCGATGGGGGAACGCCTTAAATAGGCCTGACCTGGAGCGGTTACCAGATCAGATCGAACGATTTACAGCGACTGACTCTTCCGATTCAACGGCTAAGATGAAGTGGCGTATCGCGAGCGAATCTCAACGACCCGAACAAGACGGGGACTCAACGGCCGAAGAATAAGTCTCAACCGAGAGCAAAAACTTCGATAAAGTTGGAAGCATTTGATTCGGAACTCAATGACATTCGAAGCAATATGCATTCCATTTCAATTGTGCTTAACATTCAAGATAGAAATGATTGGGAGCGAAACAGAATGGAGGGGTAGGGTCCGAAACCTATCACTTCGAAGAACAACAACGAAGCTAAAAGTGATAAGCATAGGGGACAAAAGAAACGAATAAATAAAACAAACTAAACACAGAACAGAAAGCAAATGGCAAACGAAGCTAAACTTGGACGAAGGAAAACTCAAGCGAAACTAAACAAAAAGAAACACACACGAAGGTGAATATATACAGTGAAAAGTTTCGATCTTACTGAACATTGTGTGAGTCTAAGATGTTCAGCTCACATCTCAATGCACAAAACCTTTTCTCGTCCAATGGCTTCGTGAATATATCCGCCAATTGATCTTCAGTTCTTACATGGCTAATCTCAATGTCTTCACGCTGAACATGATCTCGAAGAAAATGATGACGAATATCAATATGCTTCGTTCGAGAGTGTTGCACTGGATTGTGAGCAATCTTGATGGCACTCTAATTGTCACAAAGCAGAGGGATTTTCTTCACATAAATACCATAATCTTTCAGCGTCTGCTTAAGCCAAAGTATTTGAGTGCAGCATGAGCCAGCAGCAATGTATTCAGCTTCAGCAGTAGATATTGAGACACAGTTTTGTTTCTTTGAAGCCCAACACACAAGAGATCTACCAAGAAAATGACAAGTGCCTGAGGTAGATTTCCTGTCAACCCTATCACCAGCCCAGTCTGAATCAGAATATCCAATCAAATCAAACTGAGTACCTTTGGGATACCAAAGTCCCAAAGAAGGAGTATGTGCTAGATATCGAAGAATTCGCTTCACAGCTATATGATGCGATTCCTTCGGATTTGCCTGAAATCGAGCACAAATACAAACTGATAGCATGATGTCAGGTCTAGATGCACATAAGTATAAGAGTGAACCTATCATAGATCGAAACTTTTTCTGATCGAAGGGTTTTCCTTTCTCATCTGCATCAAGAAAACCATTAGTAGGCATGGGAGTTCTAATGGTCTTGCATTCAGCAAGATCAAACTTCTTCAGGCAATCCTTCAAGTATTTCTCTTGTGAACTAAAGGTGCCATTCTTCTGTTGTCGAATCTGAAGTCCAAGGAAAAACTTCAATTCTCCCATCATTGACATCTCATATTTATTCGACATCATCCTTGCAAATTCTTCGCTGATCTCAGTGTTAGTACAGCCAAAAATGATATCATCTACATAAATCTGACACACAAATAGATCATTGTTATATGATCGAGTGAAAAGAGTGAGGTCAGTTGTTCCTGGTTTGAAGCCTTTCTTCAGGAGGAAATCCTTCAGTGTTTCATACCAAGCACGAGGTGCTTGCTTCAGTCCATACAAAGCTTTGTGAAGCCTGTACACCATATCAGGATTCTTCAAGTCTTCAAAACCTGGAGGTTGCATAACATACACTTCTTCTTCGATTTCACCATTAAGAAACGCACTTTTGACATCCATTTGATATAGCAATATATTTTTGTGGTTAGCAAAAGCAAGCATGGCCCGAATGGATTCGAGACGGGCTACTAGAGCATAGGTTTCACCAAAGTCAATGCCTTCGATTTTGGTGTAACCTTGTGCTACCAATCTAGCCTTATTTCTTACCACAATACCGTCTTCATCTTGCTTGTTGCGAAATATCCACTTGGTGCCAATAACGTTGTGCTTCGTGGGATCTGGCCTTTCAACAAGTGACCAGACCTTGTTCCTTTCAAATTGGTGAAGTTCTTCCATCATAGCTAATAACCTATCAGGGTCCTTCATGGCTTCATCATATTTTGAAGGCTCTAGCATGGAGACAAAAGAAAAGTTTCCACAGAAGTTAGCCAAACGAGTACGAGATTGAGTAGTGGGACGACCTGGTTGATTGATATCTTCAAGGATCGAATCCACATCTACTCTTCTTCGAACTCGTGATAACGAAGTATCATTTGCTTCAGGCTCAGCTTCTTCTTCAGGATCTGCATCAGCTTCGGGATCAGCTTCACCTTCAGCTTCAGCATTTCCTTCAGGATTAGCATTTCCTTCGTTCCTTTGACCTTCTTCGTCCTGTTCATCATTAGCTTCAGGATGTTGATCTCCAGCGCCCCGGGCTATGTGTGGGAACATTGAACCATCATCATCCCTAACAGCTTGACGTTGATTGACTTCAACAGGGCGAATCTCACCAATAGCCATGGACCTTATTACTTCATCAAGAGGAGGTTCATCTAGATCATGAGGCAAATGCTCCTTTTGAGAGCCATTAGTTTCATCCAACCTTACATTCACAGTTTCCATAACTTTACCAAAGTGAGAGTTATAGACTCTGTAAGTGTGAGAGTTTGAGCCATAACCTAAAAGAAAACCTTCATGTGCCTTAGGGGCAAATTTGGAGCTATGATTCATATCTCTAATAAAGCATGGAGCACCAAATACCCTAAGATATGAGACATTTGGTTTGTTACCAGTGATAAGCTCATGTGAAGTTTTCTTCAAGAATTTGAGAAGGTAAACCTTGTTGATGATGTGACATGCAGTATTGATTGCTTCGGCCCAGAACCTAATAGGAGTCTTGTATTCAGCAAGCATAGTTCTGGCCATCTCAATAAGAGTTCTATTCTTCCTTTCAACTACACCATTCTGTTGAGGTGTATAAGCTGCAGAGAACTCATGAGTAAAACCATGATCATCAAGAAAATCTTCAATATGAGTATTCTTGAATTCAGTTCCATTATCACTTCGGATATGCTTCAGAGATAATTCATATTCGGTTTGAGATCTCTTAGCGAATGACTTGAAGATTTCAACCAGTTTGCTCTTGTCATCCAAAAAGAAAACCCAAGTATAACGAGAGAAGTCATCAACAATAACTAGACCATATTTGTTTCCTCCCAGGCTTGCATAATTTTGAGGACCAAAAAGATCCATATGAAGCAATTCAAGAGGACGAGTGGTAGTCATGATGGTCTTTGCTGAATGATGTTTCTTCGTAATTTTACCAGCTTCGCAAGCACTGCAGAGACGATCCTTATCGAATTTTACTTCGCTAAGACCGATAACATGATTCTTCGTCACTAAGTTATGAAGATTTCTCATCCCTGCATGACCAAGTCTTCGATGCCATAACCAGCCAGATGAAGCTTTTGCCATTAAGCAAGTGGATACAGCAGGGCCAGAAGAAAAATCAACAATGTATAGATCTCCCTTTCGGTAACCCTCGAAGACAAATGAATAGTCATCCTGTGAAAAGACAACACAACGCGAAGCAGAAAACAACACAAGCATACCCATATCGCATAACTTTGAAATAGACATAAGATTATATCCAAGAGATTGGACTAGCATAACCTTGTCAATGTGCTTATCCTTCGATATGGCAATCTTACCCAAACCTAACACTTTACCTTTGTTGTTATCACCGAAGGTAATGTACTTCAGAGAAGATTGAGATAGTTTTTCTTCGATGAATAACTCCTTGTCTCCGGTCATATGATTTGTACAACCACTATCCATGACCCATTTGGATCCACCGGAGACATAGCCCTGCAGAAGAATTAGTTCTTCTTAACCACCCACAAACGAGCAGGTGACTGAGAAGACGTTGAAGCACTGGTCGAAGCAATATTAAATCGAACAGGAGTGTATTGCTTCGGTGAACCATCTAGTACACCATAAATGTAAGTCCTCTGCGAACGGTTAGCATAAGTATGAGCATATGCAATCTTAGTATGACTATTATGAGGACGATACGTGTGGCGACCAGTACGATAGTATTGCTTCTGCGGAACATTTGATTCGGTCACCAATGGATCATTTCTCGTCTCAAGAGAGTAGAAATGATTCGGTGGTACCGAAGACTTTCCCTGCATAGAATGGTTAGCAGGCAGTTTTTTTACAAGTGCTTTCTGCACCCATATCTGCCTCTTATAGAATCCATTCTTTGGTGGAGTACCTACATACTCAGCTGAAAATTTTCCCTGTTCATCTTTCATGAGTTTGTAGTCTGAATCAAGTGATTCATCCACAATGACTTTGTTCATTTTGCAGTTGAAACCTGAAAGGTTAGCAATATCAATGGGTTTCTCCTTCGCTGGGATCCAAACAGTCTTAGGATACTGCTCAGGCTCCCAATATGTGCCATCAGGATTTATCTTTCTCTCGAAACCAACACCTTCATTCCTGGGATTCCTGTGAAGGAGAGCCTTCCTCAGGATATCATAGAGATATTGGTGTCCTTTCACACTTTTGAACATGCATGTTTCAAATAAGTTTTTCAACCTGAGGAGTTCATCGGTAACAGCAGGGTTTTCCTCATCGGAGGCATTAGTATCATCAATAACAATAGGAGCTTTCCCTTTGGAATCAGTTTTGCTTCGTTCCAAACAATCCAAACAAGGTGATTCAGTTTCATGATTTGCTTCAGAACCTTGTTGAGTCATGAGAGAGAGATTAACATTTTCCAATTCTTCATGAGCCTCTGTCAGTTTTTCGAGAGCCATTTTCCTCTGAAGAAATTCATAGGTGAGCTTCTCATAATCAACTGAAAGAAGATCATGCCGAGAGGATAATTCTTCAAACTTCTCCTTCAGAGCAACATGCTCATTGGTTAAAGTTTGACCTTTCTCAATCTCATCGATCAACAACGTTTCTGATTTCTTAATGGATTTGCTTAGTGAATCAAGTTCATCTTGTTGAATTGAAGCAATTTTAGCAAGTTTTGCATAGCTTATCCTAGTGTCACTTTCACATGAGGAATAATCAGAAGTATCATAGTTTGACTTGGATGAAGATACCTTTGCCTTGGCCATGAAGCAATAGGCAGGAGTTTCATCTTCACTATTGTTGTTGGTGAAGAATGAGCTCGAAGCATTGACTGAAGCATCTGCCGAAGCAAAGGCCAAACCAGCAACACCATCTGATTCGGACCCTGAAGCATACCTTGAGTCTTGTTCAGCTTCGGAACCAGAGGCTTCATCTTCTGAGTTCATCTCCTTTCCTAGATAGGCCTTGGCATGATGAGAGCTGCTTCGACGAGACGAATGAGTCTTCGATGAAGAACCCTCACGCTTCTTATGATACTTCTTCCTTTTATCATCATCAGAATCTTTCTTCTTTTCCCTTCTTGAACTGGAATCATGTTTCTTTGACTCATGACTTCTGGAGGATCTGTAAGACTTCGATGAAGAGACTCTCAGTGAATGCTTCGATTTGTTTTCAGCTTCCCACAGAGGGCAATCAGCAATGTAGTGTCCTGGTTTCTTGCACTTATAGCAGCAGTTGTCCTTCGATGGAGAGCTTCTTGAGGATGAACGGTGATAAGAATGACTTGAGATTCTTGAAGGATAACTCTTCTTGGGTGAAGAAAAACCTTTCTTCTGAAAGCGATTGAAGCGTCTCATTATCAGTGCTAAATCCTTTCCAATGCTTGCGGGATCATCTGATTCGACACCTGAAGCAGAACTGACTTCGGGCGAAGAATGACGCGAAGCTTTTGCTTTCAAAGCATGAGATCTCCTTCGAGAACCATTTATGTCACGTTTCTCATCTTCTTCCATTTCAAAGGTAGTGAGTCTCTCAAGAACATCAGCAGCAACAAGACGTCTGTAATCAGTCCTTTCCTTGATCATCAGCACAATGTGATCAAACGAGTCATCTAACGAGCGAAGCAGAGTTCTCACAACAGAGTGAGGTGTAATGTCATCAGCACCGAGGGAAATCAATTCATTTGCAAGAGTTGTGAGTCTGCTGTAAATAGAACTGACTTTTTCACCCTCGTTTCTCTTGAAGCGATAGAATTTGCTTCGGAGAGTGTCAATTCTGGCATCTTTCTGGGTAGAAACACCTTCACCAATCTTCTCAAGATAGTCCCAGACACCTTTGGCAGTTGGAATATTCTTCACTTCATGATACTTTTCAGGTGTCAAGTGATTGGTGATGAAAACCCAAACTACAGAATCAAGATCAATCAGCGTTGCTTCTTCAGGGGTGATCTCCTTCTCATCAGCAACAGTGACTCCATACAAGACAACTTGCCAGGCAGTTGAGTTGATAGCCATGATATTTATTTTCATCTTGTCCTTCCAGTACGGGTAGTCCTTCCCATTGAAAATAGGAATAGGTTCGCCAGAGCGAATAGCTGCGAAAGACATACTAGAAGACATACTTGAAAACACTCCAGGAGGTTAATCCAAATAAAGAGTGCCTAGCTCTGATACCAATTGTTAGATCAAGTATGTGATCAGAGGGGGAGGGGGTGAATGATCACTTCAAAATTTTGCATGAAACTATGAAGTGAAGCATAACTCAGCAACCGAAGACATTCAACAGAAAGGTAAACATTGAAGCAGAACATGATCGAAGCAGAACATAGCGAATCAAAAGCATCGAATCAATTGCATTGAAGCAGATCACTGAAGCAATTGATAAAGTGAATGTAAGTGCGGAAAGTAAAACGAACTCTTGACTCGGCGATGTTTGTTCGACCAGTTCACACTCTGCAAAGTGCTACGTCTGGTTGGAGGGACTTGTGATTGAACACAGGAGCTAACCTCTCTCCGTCCGTTTCTCCACTGCACCAATCTCCTTGAGCTTGGTCAGTTCTTCACTCGTGGTTGATTATTGAGGAAATCACCGAAACCTTTGACAAACTGGACTTCGAGGCGACAATTACTCTTCGCTCTCTGAAGAACAACTCTCTAACCGTCTAGGAGAATTGCAGTTCTCCAAGATAAAAAGGCTAGCAAACTTCTTCCTAAGTCATAATGAATCAACTCAGATCAATACGACTTATGCTTCGATGGATTGGTTTTTTTGGTTTGCTTCGGTGGGGTTGCTCTCTCTCTCTCCTCTGTAGGGAATCAATCTTGGAGCAGCCACCCGCCAATGAGGGCGGGGGTGGCGTATTTATAGGTGGCAATCCCTAGGAGCGAAATGACTGAAGTGACCCGATGTGACAGCTTGACACCTGTCCCCAACGGTCATATTTCCAATCAATGCGCAACTTTACTTGCGGTCCAAGTAAAGCTGACTCACGGACTTGGTTCTGCTTCAGGAGCCGAAAGAACAAAGTCTTCGCTGGTGAAGCATTACCTAGCTCACATGAGATTTCTTCAATTCTGGTTTCTCACTGGTTAAGATTCGATCTGAGTCTTTTCATCAAAACCTTCGGAGTTCATTTACTAAACCCCTCTTGATAGTACGGTTTTTCCTATGACTCAAAGAAGTAAAAAGAACTACGCAAAAACAACTAAGTCATGCGCCATCTTGATCAACTTCTTCGATGAGACGTGCTTCAGGATTCCTTATCTTTTTAGGGGTCGTCATCCGTGATAAACTTCGCTCCAGAGGATATGCTTCGATAAAAGAGTAAATCTTCATTGAAGCTTTATCACCAACCTATAACTTCAGGAACCTAATCATTTGTTTCACACTAGAAAACTTGTTAGTTCCTCTACTGTTTTGACCAACAATATCCAAAACTTATGAGGGTATAACTTTGTTCTTACAAGAGGATAGGGTTTATGTCTCAAGTAGGACTCCAAGATCGACAAGTAGGTGGTAAAGTGAACAATGACGCCGCTCACAACCGAGGCTGCTTACTTTACCTAGACCTGCTCACACAACAAGTAACTTTGCTCCCAACGAAGTTCAGAGAGGTTGTCAATCTCTTCGACCTTGTTGTTTACAAAGGATCTACGCAACAGATAGTAGATAGTGATAATTGCAACTAGAAAGTAAAACATGAAGTAAATTGAGGGTGTAAACAGTGGTGGAAATATGGAACGGGGTCCCATGATGTTCACTAGTGATGTCTCTCCCAAAAGATGATAAAACGGCTATGCGAGGTAAAAAAATCACAGCTGGGCAATTGACAAGATTAAAAACGCACCGCAATGCTAACTATGCTACGAAGAAAGGAAGAGGCTCAAAAGCATGGGCAGTACGCCAAAATAAGTAGACCGAAATCCATCTACATCTACTACTAATCATCCACCTTGAGATATCTATCCAGAACATCTCGTTGGTATTAAGTTGCGAGCCCCACCCAAAGTATAAACCCAAAGCAACTGACAACTGCATTAAAAGAACTTTGCGTAAAGTAAACAATCCTTGCAACCGCGGTTACAAGCACCGTTGTTTCCCCCTTATGGCAATAGCACATCCCCTAGACTCATGTCTCTGTTACTCAAGCTAGTCATCAAGGGGCATGAACCCACAATCAAGCATAACGCTCCCTCTTGGAGTCACTGCCTACTACTTGGCCAAAGCAATAAACAGCAACGGAGAACATGCAAGAATTACTCAAGAACAAAAATATAAAAGATAAGAACCAAATATATTACTCAATCATAATCTGAACATAGGCTCATAATCCATCAGATCCCAGTAAACTCAACATGGCAACAGCAGAAAGAATTACATATGTGTCTTCATCATGTACGGCAACTCACAAGGTCTAATCCATGAAGAACAAAGAGGGGAGGAGAACATCACATAGCTACTGATCATGGACCCATGGTCCAAGGTGGAATACTCACGGATCACCCGGGAAGTGTCCATGGTGGTGGAGAAGCTCCCGGAGGTCAATCCTCCCTCCGGCAGGGATCCGGGAAGAGATCACAAATAAGGGTTCTCTCCTCGGGGGTTTTGGGCCGAGAGGTAAATATAGGCGAAGGGGGGCAGCCAGGGGGGCACCAGGGGTCCAGGCGGCCCCCTGGCGCGGCCCCACCCTTGGGCGCTTGGGGCCCTGGTGGGTCCCCTCTGGCCCCCCTTCGGGACTCTGGAAGGTTCCCGTACGCTGATTTTTTATTGGATTTTTCCGGAATTTTTGGAGCATTTTTAATACAGGGGAAACCTGAAATAAAAAGGTAGCAGACAACAGGAACTGGCACTGGGGTGCACTGAGTTAATAGGTTAGTCCAAATATGATCAAAAGTGTACGAAAGTGTAGCAAAAGCATAGCAATATCACACAAAACATGCATGGAGCAAGCAGAAATTATAGATACGTTTGGGACGTATCAATATCCCCAAGCTTAATTCCTGCTCATCCTCGAGTAGGTAAATGATAACAAGCATAATTTCTGTGGTGACATGCTACCGACCATAAAAGAACTTTTAAGTAAATCAATCAAGGCATGTAATTCAATTCAAGTCATAACAGGCAAGATTATATATTAGCATTGAAACAAGCAGCATAAGAAAATAAAGGTGCAAGAGCTCTCGCTGTTCGTGACTCGAATGTCTCAAGATGATGTTTGCGTGCAAGAAGTGGGGGATGGGAATACGAGAGAGAAAATTATTTATTTGATGAGAACTCAATCTACTAAAGTTTCACACTTAGTCTTCTTTGGAATCTTATCTTCACTCGTCCCCAGACCACTAGCCAGGTACAAGTCAATTTGATCCACTCCCTTTCGATATTTTGAGCACTCATGCAATGGATGAGCGTAAGCACGAGAGGTTACACTTAGGATGGAAAAGAGAGAGATGGTGGAGGAGGAAGACAAAAAGGTGTGAAAGGCTCACATCAATGAGGACAACCATAGGCGAGAAGGACAAATGATAGATATGATGTGAGGAGTAGGGATTGCCATGCAACGGATGCACATATGAGCTAAGAAAAGATCTCCAATGGAACTAGTGGGGGTGCATCCAACTTGCTCCCTCAAGAATACCTAGAGCTCGTTTGAGGAGGCTCATCATTGGAATATACAAACCAAGTTCTATAGTGTGGAAGGCCCCACATAGCTATATGCATATATGATCATCTCTATGGAGTACAAGGTATAAGAGGGAGTACGAGTGTGGATCTTTCAAAAGGAATAGTAGTGTCGCCCCTTCTCTCTTTTTATTTTCTTTTTCTCTTTTTACTATTTTTTTAGTTTTTTGGTGGACGCAATGGCTCTTTCTATTTAACTCTCATTTGTCCTCTTTGGGATCTTTTAAATTAGTCCTCTTTGGGATCTTTTCCTCACTTTAAGGGCAACACTCTATTTTACGAGGAGTATAGAAGATCTTTCACACTTTACAAGGTACTCAACATAAAGAAGATGTAGATATCATTATGTATGCAAATGTATGCCTCTGCCAGTGTAGCAGGAACATGTATGACATGAAGATCAAGTCATGAGAAGGTGGATGTTGCATGGCAATATATCTCGGAAAGGCTATAGAAATGCCTTGATAGGTAGGTATGATGGTTGTTTTGAGGGAAGATATAAGGAGGTTTATGATGACAGAGCATATCATGCCAAGGGTTTGGATGCACCGGCGAGGTGGACGCCAACTCTCGGAGTGAGAAAAGGGCAATGCACGGTATCGAAGAGGCTAGCAAATATGAGGAGGTGGAAGTGTCAACTTTCAATACTTACATTAGTCCGAAGAACTCATGCACTTATTATAGGTAACTCTCAATCTAATCAGGAGGTTCACAAAGAGACAAGTACCCCGATGTGTGTATGGGAGTTTGGTTATCCTTGCGCATCCTCGACTCATGGTACGTGAGTGTACTCTAATACCCGATCCCTCCAAAGATTAGTGATCCATCTAGTAGCTAGAGTTCTCAACTAGTTTTTGTAGTTTTTGGAAATAAACACGGATTGCCCAAAATACGACACCTATCAGTAATAGGCTAGAGCTCTTGACACCAAAAGTTTAAACATTACTCACAACAATACCTCAAAACTATTGCAAGTTACTACTACAATTGAATAGCAACCTCAATTACCTACTTAAAGTAAAGACACAACTCAGTGCAACAACCAACTCTCTTAACAAGATAAACACGAAAACTATAGAGAGTTCCAGCAACAAACTAAACAAAAGCTCTTGAAAAAGATAAACATGAAAACTAAGAGATAAACATGACAGCAGCTACGAAAAGATAAAGAACACATGATGCTTCTTGAGTAGTTCCTCCTTGGACTACGGGTTCTTGGCAGTAGCTATGTGGTATTCTCTCCCCCTAGATCTTCAATACAATGTTCTCATGAGCTTCCCTACATGATTGAGATCCATATGATGTAATTGGTGTTGTGTTTGTTGGGATCCGATGAATGGTTACCTTGTTCAGTCCTAAGAGGTTTATGAATTATTGTTGCTGCAATTTGTTGTTCTTAATGCTTGTTACTAGTGCACGAGTAGCATGATCTCAGATCTGAGCACGTTATGGTTGCAAGATTATAATTGTTGTTCTAGATCTTATCTACGGTTGTATGCACCTATTATAGTCCGGAACCGGCGATCCCAATGGTGACAACTTGGGACACCAAAGGGGATGGGCTATAATTTGAGGATCACATGTGTTCATGGAGTGTTAATGCTTTGTTCCGGTGCTCCGCTGCAGGAGCACCTTAATCTCCATAAGTTCCTTAAGTGGCCCCGTTCGTAGCGGGATGGTAGGACAAAAGATGTTGTGCAAAGTTCTTATTGCAAGCACGTACAACTACATACGGAACACATGCCTACGTTTGGTTCTTAGACTAGGATGCTCTAGTTTGTTCTTTGGCTAGAGTTGGTGCAATTCTGTCAATTTCCCAACTGTAATTTGTTCACCCAGCACCTTGATCTTTTGCTTGAGAGATACATCTAGTGAAAACCTTGAACCCCGGTCCATCTTTCACCTTCATTGCCTTCGTTGTTACTTTTACTTTCTTTGCTGCTCCTACTACTTTGTTACTACTTTGTGGTGTTGGTGATTGGGGAAGTCTTAAAGGCTACACCCGTCAACACACCGTTGGTACTTATATCTTGTGTAGTGCTTTTTCAGGTGTGGTTGAATTGACAACTCAACTGCTAAGGCTTATAAGTATTCTTTGGTTCCCCTTGTGTCGAATCAATAAATTGGGTTACTCTTACCCGCGAAGACTGTTGCGATCCCCTACACTTGTGGGTTATCAAGACTATTTTCTAGCGCCGTTGCCGGGGAGCATAACTTTACTTATAAAGTTCACTTGATAAGTACACTTTTTCTTATTACTCTGTTTGCTACTAATGACTACTTTCTTTGAGACTAGGTCTTATTGGCAAGGCGGATTCACGGATGATCAACAAAAATATTACAAGGAATACCGCTTGTCTCAAAAAGGGATACACTCATGGTGACTAATACAGGAGTTGTATGACTATGCTAGAAACTTGTGCTCAATATATAATATATCTTTCTGCAAGGATGAATCTTGTTGCTTTATGAGGCACAAACACCTTGCTTTCCAATGTGAGTACAATGATGATGAAACCTTAGCTTCTTACGCTAAGGGAAACTATGATCTTTATGATGCAGAACAAATAGAAGAAGTTGTTATCTTTAAGGGTGCCTATGAAATTGCTTCCTTTCTTGAAAATATTGATGATGCCCCTTACAAATCCGAGAGTCTTGAAAGACTTAATTATTTCTTTGAGGATTTGAATGACAATTATTATATTATTGACCATCTCAAAAGGTTCTCTCCACAAGAGGAAGAGACTAATGCTTTGCATGACTCTACGGAAGAAGAAATTGCTGAAACTGAATGCTCCTTGGATGAAAAAGAGGAGGAGAGTGACGAACAAAAGGAGGAAGAATGGAGTAGCTACCCATCTCTACCTAGTAATGAGAGTAACTCTTTGACTCTTACTTTATATGATTGCCCTCCATGCTTACCAAAGGAGGATGAATGCTATATTGATTGCTATGATCCTATGGATTCTTTTGAAATATCCCTTTTTGATGAAATTGATGCTTGTTGCCACGATGCACCTATGAATGATACTTGCAAGGATGATTTTGCTAATTTTCTTTATGATAAACCTTGCTATCTTGATGAATCTTATGATAAACCTCTATTTTTTCCTACTATGGATGTTCTTAATGATGATGAGGTTTGCTTAGAAAGTCTATATGATTATGTGCTAGTAGATCATGAAAAGCATGCTTTGTGTGATAATTATATTGTTGAGTTTGTTCATGATGCTACTGAAAATTATTACAAGAGAGGGAAATATGGTTATAGAAATTTTCATGTTAGGAAAACACCCCTCTCGATGTTGAAAATCTTGAAGGTGCTCTTGTTTTACCTTCCTATGCTTGTTACTTTGCGCTTCATCTATTTATTTTTCTTCAAGTTGCCCATGCATAGGAAGCATATTAGACTTAAATGTGGTTTGTCTTTGCTCCTTTGATGCTCTCTTTTGTGCTTCAACTCTTATTCTTTCGTGAGCATCGTTACACTTATGCCTAGCTAATGGCTTTAAAGAAGCGCTTTCGGGAGGCAGCCCGCAAAAAATTTAGGATTTTCTTTTTGCTGTTCTTATATTTTTAGTGGTCTTGATGATTTTTACTACTGTAGCAACATCATTGTATCTTTACTTTTCAAGCTTTGTGCCTCTTATAGCCTCATACGACAAGGGAAGTGAAAGTTGTGACATGCTGTCCAGAAAACAGATTCTGTCCTCGTGACTAGAAAAATCATAAAAAAATCCCAGTTCATCTTTTTGAGCTGAATTTTTTACACAGCGTGATCTATACAATTACGAAACTTTCGTATGTTCTGATTTTTTTGATTTGAGTTGCAGAAGTATCCCTAAAAAATTCTTTACTACCTGCTGTTCTGTTTTTCACAGATTCTGCCACGTTTTGTCTCTCCTTATTTTTTGCAAACCTTAAGCTTGCTTTTTCTTTGCAAAAACTTTGTGACGCCACCAAAATCAATCCGTGTACAGTAATCATACACGCAGAGTACACGGCTGAGATTAGGGTGCCACGGTGAGAATATCACAGCACAACACTAAACACAAAAGGATAAACAAATATGTTACAATACCAGGGATCACGAGGATCCGAATACATAAGTCATACAAGCCATAATATCTGAGTACAGACATAGTTAGTCAAGTTTTGCCTTAAGAAGGCTAGCACAAATGACATCAGAGATACAGATCGAAAAGGCGAGGCCTCCTGCCTGGGATCCACCGAGCTACTCCTGGTCAACGGGGAACTCGACGTCGTAGTAGTCGCCTCCGGGGTACTCCTGCTCCTGGGCTCCAACGTCGGCTGCAGTGGCCGATCAGGCAAAGCGAAAAAGGGGAAATAAAGCAAAGGTGAGTATCTAGCATACCCGCGAGTCTTACGTCCGCTACTAAGCATTATGCATTGTATCAACGGAAAGAAGACGCTGTATATAGTGGACTGCAAGATAGAAATCAGAATAAGGGTAAGAAGCTAGGCCTATCGAAGACTAGCATCTTCCGACGATGTCTTGCAGCATGAGGTAAGAATCAGCCAACAGTTTATATAAAGCATAAAGTAACAATGCAGCAGAAGTTGCTGCAGCATTGTATAATAATAAGTTGTAATAATTAACAATGCCTCCGAGTTCCCTCCTCGACTCCCCTGCGAGGAAGCAACCTCGGAACCATACAGTTTAATAGTAATAGTTTGTAGTGGTAAGATCCAGCTTTAGCATAAAGCGTCCTGTTACCGTGGACACTGCTATTCGAATAGATTAATCTTCCCTGCAGGGGTGCACTTGTGTTAGACTACACGCACGGATCTCCAGGGTGGCGGGAACCTTGTTAGGGAACGCTCCACCGAGGCTATCCGACACTCCGTAGCCCATCTTTCAAACTCAACAGAGAGGCCATCCGCCGGTCTAAATCCTAAGTACGCCGGGCCTTGGACCCCAACCCGAACGTACTCCTGCACGGTGCGTGGCTGGCCGGTGAAGTTGAAGCAAATCCATATAAGACACCACCGTGCGAGCAAATAAGACAACACCACTTCCCGGCAATCAGCCCGCAGTACTGCTGACGTCTGAAGAGTCCTCGGACGACACTACAAAGCAGAGGAGCCCATAAATCATAATTCCCACGGGTAGGTAGTGCGTACATGGCATATAGACAACTCAAGACATTCACTGAACCATTAGTCATTTTATTAACTTGCGGGACAACCGTTATCGTTGCCTCGAGTTAACTGACCCGCGGACAACGACAGCAGCCAGAACCACCAGTACATCGGTGCCTGCCCTATCGTCCCACCAAGCCACTGCGGTTACCAACAAGGTGAACCGTCTCCTTACCTTGTCGCGTGTGCTCCTGGAGGAGCTCGACTTTCGTGGTTTGGTAACTCTCGCGGCCAACGATTAGGGGCCAAGCACACCGGTACACTGGTCGTACCCTCCCTGTCGTCCCGTCGCAATACCTCTCGTGGGCACCGTTGGGTCGCCCGACTTCTTACCTGAAGGACAACCGTTACTCAGGTACCTAGAGCGGCTATACAGAGTCAGCAACGAGTGGAGTACAAGGATTTCTCCTTGATAGCTCACACTTGGTGGTGGCTCGGCAGAGCCAAGGTAGGGGCCTGAGGCGGTGTCTGCATTGTACCGTACCTGTGCAGTTATAATAATTGTATCCGCGTTCACTCCCCTGAGTGATCGCGGCCCGCTATCTAATCCTAACTAACAATGCGCAGGGCTCACTGCTGAATATCATATATATATTTATAGGCAGCATAGGATAAGGAAGGCACATCAAGGGGCCACAATGACAGGATATGCAATTGAATAGGTAAGCAACGTAGCAGCAGCAGTAACAATGCCTAGTGCAAGAAAGTACGGAAAGATAGGCGATATCTGGGGAAGAGAATGGTTCTGCTTGCCTGGAAGCTCGACGGTAGTGGTAGGGTCGTCGACGAAGTAGTCGTACTCAGCAGCGGTGTAGTCGATGGCAGCAGCGGGGTCTACCGGAGATTAAGGGGGGGAAGAAACAGTAAATAAACAGCAAGCACATACAAACAGATGCATGACATGACAGATGAAATGTTAACGGTGTTCTAACGCAGTGCAATGCACGTTGCTCGGAGCGGGAATTCATCCGGGGATGAACGGCCAGCTCCGGGTGATTATCGGACAAGGTGTCCGGAGGGGGGAGATATCATGTCGGAGGTGTCGTGGACATCCGACACATGTGTGGGTGGTGTATCCGGGTTAGTTGATCTATTCCGAACAACTTTCGTGTTCGAAATAAATTCATCCGGGTACTTTAGCAGTACAGGACAATTTATCGGACTGTCGGTCCGGAGGGGGACGGTTCGATGTTCGTTGTGTTAGAGGGGTGTGATAAACATACGGATAGCGTATTCGTATTCGTTATATTTTTCTCATCCATTTTCATGTATAAAGTTTTTAAATCTGAGTTACGGTTTAAAATTTATTGAATTTCAAAGTTTAAATCAATTTAAATGATTTTCTGAATTTCTTTTTATTATTATATCAACATTATCCAAAACAGTGCCTGACATGTGGGATCCACATGTCAGCCTCTGTTTATTTATAAAACATTTTAATAAATCAGAAAAGCCTCTGGGCCCACTGGTCATAGACTCAACATTTTATAAAACCAATTTATTAAATAAAATCCCAGTGGGGCCTAGTTGTCATACATAGAGAGTTAACTAACAGTTTTATTTATTTAAACAGGCCAGGGGCCCACCTGTCATATGTCCAGGGCTTCACTTAATAGTTTTAATTAGCAGGGGTTAACAGGGGGTTATCTCCTTTCATTAGTGCTAATCACACGGGCGGGTCCCACCAGTCAGTGAGCCAGCCCAGGCTGTGCTCGCCGGCGGCGGCTACAGTGAAGCCGGCGAGGACCTTGCTCACTCCACAGTACACGAAATCGCTAGCCGCTTGATCCTATGCGTGCTAGGCGACGAGCTGAATCCATTCATGCCAAAAACGCGGGCTAAACCGGAGCAGGGCGACGGCTACGACGAAGGCCGCGGCGGCCGGAGCACCGCTTCGGCCAACTCGAACAGGAGCGCGAACTAGAGCTCAAAAAACGGAGGGGTTCGGAGCTGCAGCTCTCCCTGGAGGCACACGATGGCCCGGTGGTGGCTTAGGAGTCGTAGTGGCGCCGGAGTCGCAGACGTACGCCGGCGTCTGTCGATGGAATCCGAGCCCGATTCGCGCAACGTGCAGCACCACGGCTCGAGCTGGTCCTCAGGATCGAAGGAGTCGACGAAGGTGGACCTCCCCGACGTCTCGGAGCGAAGAATGGTGGCCCGAGGCCTCGCCGGCGCCGGGTCCGTGCTGCCAGCGTGCGGGCAGAGGAGAGATGCGGGGGGGGAGGCGCGAGGGGGGAGGGGAATGGAGGAGGGCTTCATCCAGGGGGCAGGCGGCGTCCTTATCCCCTCCACGAGGGAGTAGGTGGAGGAGGGGAGGCGGCTCGGCAGCTCCCTGGCCACGGCGACATTGACACGCACAGGGAGCAGGTGGGGTTGGTGGGAGGTAGGATAAGGCCGGCCAGGTGGGCCTTTGCCCCGTGCGACGAATAGAATTTTCTTCTTTTCTTTTTCTTTAGTTCTTTTCTGTTATTTCCTTTACTGTGTGTAATTGTTTTGCCCACATTTATTTTTTTGAAAAAAATGTGGAACTGGTCCAATTATTATTGTTACCCATTACTGAGGTGCCACAAAAGTTTTGGGGTTTTTAATAACACTTTTGATAATTGTTTGCAATTTACAAATTGCAAATAGTGCTGCTTTGCTACTGGTTATATTTGTTTGCATTTTTCAGTGGCTCAATAAATCACCACAACCACCTGGGCATGACCCAATGATTATTAGTGATTTTATAAAAGTGGTCCCATGATTTTAGGGCAAAGTTTAATTGCAACATATTTTTCATAGCAACCAAAAGGCATTTCTGAATATGATCAAAAGCAAAGTTGATCATGGCATGGTTTGCATAGTAATTAGCAACAGTGATTAGTCCACAGTAAAAGTGATTACTGTTACAGACACTGGGGGTGTTACAAACTTTTTGGCAATCTTGAGAAACAGTAAATCTTCAAGAATATCTTTATTTCCAGTAAGGGAACAATTATTTTAATAGGGTACTAACCTCTCTAATCAGTCTACAATGAGTTATGTATGAAGGGAGTTTTCAACTGCGCGATGGAAGATGATGAAAGGAGATCCTGGAGTGTCAAAAGCTCAAGCTTGGGGATGCGCCCGGAACCCCCAAGAAATATTCAAGGAGACTCAAGCGTCTAAGCTTGGCGATGCCCCCATGCATCCCCTTCTTCATCAACAATCATCAGTTCGTCCCTCGTTCCACTATATTTTTATCACTTCATGCGTTATGTGCTATGCTTGGAGCGTCTTGCTCTTTACTTTTCTTAGTTCTTTTGTTTTGGTTGCTGGTCATTACAATGTTGGAACCTAACATGCTTGATTGGGAGAGATACACGCTCCACTTTAAACTAGAACACCTCATAGGATTTTCATGCTTATCTTGTTTAGAGAGTTTGCCTGTTGCACTGAGTTTTGTGTCTTGACTAGAAAGTAGGTAGTTGAAGTTGCTATTCTCTTTGTAGTAGTAACTTGCAATAGTTTTGAGGTATTGACTTAAGTAATGTTTGAACTTATGGTGTCAAGAGCTTTAGCCTATTAGTGATAGATGTCGTATTTTGGGCAATCCATGTGATTTTCGAAAACCTAAACCCTGTTGAGAACTCTAGCTACTAGGTGGATCACTAATCTCTGGAGGGGTCGAATATTAGAGTACACTCACGTACCATGAGTTGAGGATGCGCAAGGATAACCAAACCCCCATACACTCCTCCTCGGGGTACTTGTCTCTTTGTGAACCTCCTGACTAGATTGAGAGTTACCGATAATAAGTGCATGAGTTCTTCGGACTAATGTGAGTATTCAAAAGTTGACACTTCCACCCACCTATACTTTTTCTAGCCTCTTCGGTACCGTGCATTGCCCTTTCTCACCTCGAGAGTTGGCGCATACTTCGCCGGTGCATCCAAACCCTTGGCATGATACGCTTTGTCATCATAAGCCTCCTTATATCTTTCCTCAAAACAGCCACCATACCTACCTACAAGGCATTTCCATAGCCTTTCCAAGATACATTGCCATGCAACATCCATTGTTCTTCATGTTCATATGACTTATCCTTCATTGTCATATTGCCTTGAATGATCTCATAGCCTTCATGTAGTTGGGCTTTGCCCGCTATTCATATTTTTGATGCATGTTGCGCTTGAATATTGCACATACTGCTACACTGGCAGAGGCATTCATATAGAGTCATTACTTTTTGATTCAGAGTTGTAAGTAGATAAAAGTGTGTTGATGTTCTTCTAGAGTGTTGCCCCTACAGTGAGGAAAGGAATAAAAGATCCCAAAGTGGACAAAATACAAAAAAAAGATCCCAAAGAGGACGAAATAAAAAATAAGAGAGAAATAAAGAGCCATGGAGGCCACCCAAAATAAAAAAAATACAAAAAAAGGTGAAAAAGAAAAAAGTAATAAAAAATATAGAGGGGGAAACACTACTATCCTTTATTCCACACTTGTGCTTCAGAGTAGCACCTGTACTTCAGTTTGTAGAGAGTTTTCATGTTGTACTTGCATAACTAAGTGGGGATCCTTACACTATAGAACTTGGCCTGCATATTCCAAGGATGAGCCTCCTCAAAAGAGCTCTAGGTCTTCATGAGCAAGCAAGTTGGATGCACCCCCACTAGTTCCATTGGAGGGCTTTCATACACTTATAGCTCTATGTGCATCCGCATGTTGCATGGCAATCCCTACTCCTCATATCATATCTATCATATGGCTTTCTCTCGCCTATGATTGTCCTCATTGATGTGAGCCTTTCACACCTCTTTGTCTTCTTCATCCACCATCTTTCTATTTCGCCATTTAGGTGTCAACTTTCTTGCTCATGCTCATCCATTTCATGAGTGCTCAAAATATCGAAAGGGAGCGGATTAGTTTGACTTGTACCTGGCTAGTGGTCTGCGGACGAGTCCAGATAAGACTTCAAAGGAGACTAAGTGTGAAACTTTAGTAGATATAGTTCTCAACAACAACAAAATTTCTCTCTCGTATTCCCAAATTCCCTTTCTTGCACACAAACACCATTTGGAGACATTCGAGTCACGGACAGCGAGAGCTCTTGCACCTTATGTTCTTTTGTTGCTTGTGTCAATGCTAATATAGACTCTTGCTTGTTAAGACTTGAATTGAATTGCATGCTTTAATTGCTTTACTTAAAAGTCCTTATATGGTTGTGTGGCACGTCACCACAGAAATTATGCTTGTTATCATTTACCTACTCGAGGACGAGCAGGAATTAAGCTTGGGGATGTTGATACGTCCCAAACGTGTCTATAATTTCTGCTTGTGCCATGCATGTTTTGTGTGACTTTACCATGTCCTGCTTGAACTTTTATACACTTTTGAGCATATTTTGACTAACCTATTAACTCAGTGCACCCAGTTGCCAGTTCCTGTTTTCTGCTGTTTTTGTATTTCAGGTTTTCCGGCCATTAAAAGTGCTCCAAAAATGCCGGAAAAATTATATAAAAAATCAGCGTCCCGGAAGCCTCCGGAAACACCAAGGAAGGAAGGGAGGGCCACCACCAGGACTCTAGAAGGTTCCATGGCGCGGCCCAGCCCTAGGCCGCGCCAGGCACCCTCCTGGCTGCCTGGTGGCCCCTCTCGGTTCCCCCTTTGGCCCCTATTTTTACCCCCGATGAGGAAACCCCTAATATTGAAGTACTTTTTCCAGAAGCGATTCCGATCTCCGCCGCCATCGAAAACTAGCTTCGGGGGTCACCAGGATCCTGCTCCGGCACCCTGCCGGGGAGGGCCTTGGCCCCCGGGGCCATCTTCATCGACTCTCCTTCCCCCATGATGCTTCTTGAGTAGTTCCTCCTTGGACTACGGGTTCTTGGCAGTAGCTATGTGGTATTCTCTCCCCCTAGTTCTTCAATACAATGTTCTCATGAGCTTCCCTACATGATTGAGATCCATATAATGTAATTGGTGTTGTGTTTGTTGGGATCCGATGAATTGTTACCTTGTTCAGTCCTAAGAGTTTTGTGAATTATTGTTGCTGCAATTTGTTGTTCTTAATGCTTGTTACTAGTGCACGAGTAGCATGATCTCAGATCTGAGCACGTTATGGTTGCAAGATTATAATTGTTGTTCTAGATCTTATCTACGGTTGTATGCACCTATTATAGTCCGGAACCGGCGATCCCAATGGTGACGGCTTGGGACACCAAAGGGGATGGGCTATAATTTGAGGATCACATGTGTTCATGGAGTGTTAATGCTTTTTCCGGTGCTCCGCCGCAGGAGCACCTTAATCTCCATAAGTTCATTAAGTGGCCCCGTTCGTAGCGGGATGGTAGGACAAAAGATGTTGTGCAAAGTTCTTATTGCAAGCACGTACAACTACATACAGAACACATGCCTACGTTTGGTTCTTAGACTAGGATGCTCTAGTTTGTTCTTTGGCTAGAGTTGGTGCAATTCTGTCAATTTCCCAACTGTAATTTGTTCACCCAGCACCTTGTTCTTTTTCTTGAGAGATAACACTAGTGAAAACCTTGAACCCCGGTCCATCTTTCACCTTCATTGCCTTTGTTATTACTTTTACTTTCTTTGCTGCTCCTACTACTTTGTTACTACTTTGTGGTGTTGGTGATTGGGGAAGTCATAAAGGCTACACCCGTCAACACACCGTTGCTACTTATATCTTGTGTAGTGCTTTTTCAGGTGTGGTTGAATTGACAACTCAACTGCTAAGGCTTATAAGTATTCTTTGGCTCCCCTTGTGTCGAATCAATAAATTGGGTTACTCTTACCCGCGAAGACTGTTGCGATCCCCTACACTTGTGGGTTATCAACACACACCAAAAGAAAGATAAGCATGAAAATCCTATGATGTGTTCTAGTTGAAAGTGGGGCGTGTTTCTCTCCCACACAAAGAAAGCTGGGTTCTAACTTGTTATGAATAGCAAACAAAGAACAAGAAAATTAAAAAGTAAACTAAAGAGTGAGACGCTCCAAGCATAGCACATAACACATGAATTGATAAAAATATAGTGGAACGAAGGATAAACTGATGATTGTTGATGGAGAAAGGGATGCACGGGGGAATCCCCAAGCTTAGACACTTGAGTCTCCTTGAATTTTTATTGGGGATGCATGGGGCATCCCCAAGCTTGAGCGTTTGACACTCCCGGATCTTCTTTCATCATCTTCCCTCGCACACATGAAAACTCCCTTCATACATAACTCATCATAAGCTGATTAGAGAGGTTAGTACCCTTAATAAAAATAATTTGCCTCTACTGGAAATAAAGATTTTCTTGAAGGTCTACTGTTTCTCAAGATTGACAAAAAGTTTTTGCAAAGAAAAAGCTAGCGCAAGACTTGTAAAATTTAGGAAAGGAAAAACGTGGCAGAACCTGTGAAAAACAGACCAGCAGGTAGTAAATAATTTTTTTCGTGGTACTTCTGCAACTAAAATAAAAAAACTCAGAACAGATGCTCTAAATCCAATTGCATAGAGCATGCTGTCAAAACAATTCAGCTCAAAAATATGATCTGGTGATTTATCATTTATTTTTCCGTCCAAGGACAGAATCTGTTTTCTGGACAGCATGTCGCAACTTTTGAACTTTCTTGCAATCGGAGGCTAAACTTGGCACAAAGCTTGTAAATAAAGATACAATGATGTTGCAACAGAAGTAACAATCATCAAGACCACTAAAAAATAAGTAGAAACATCCTGGGTTGCCTCCCAATAAGCACTTTCTTTTACGCCTTTAAGCTAGGAAAGAAGCAAAAAAGATCATGTTTTATCAAGTGAAAGAGAATAGCTAGCCCGTGTAACGGACTCAAACGGTAACTTAATCTTCTTCCTAGGGAAGTGTTCCATCCCCTTTTTAAGAGGGAATTGAAATTTTATATTCCCCTCTTTCATGTCAATAACAGCACCAACGGTGCGAAGAAAAGTACGTCCCAAAATAATTGGACATAAAGGTTCACACTCTATGTCCATAATAGTAAAATCAACGGGAACATAATTGTCATTGACAATGATAAGAACATCGTCGATCTTTCCCAAAGGTTTCTTTACGGAAGAATCAACAAGCAGAACACCAAAAGTACAAGGATCAAAAGGTTTCAATTCAAACATATCATGCATTCTTTTGGGCATAACGGAGGTACTAACTCCAACATCACATAAAGCAAAGCAAGAGAAGTTATTGATACGGTGAGGATAGTTCTCTCACTCCTCGTTGGTTACCCCAAATGGAAGGTGAGATGTGGCGTAGAAACAAATTTTCCTCGGTGAAGATACCAAGGTTTGTCTCCAGTAGGACTCGCAGAAATACAAGAAGGTGACAACGGCGCCAGAAATTACTTCGGGCTAACGGCGTTAGAAATTGGGCGGTTGTCGTAACCTGCACACAGAAACAAATAACTTTGCTCCCAACGAGTACAGAGGAGTTTTCAATTCCTCTAGACTTGCTGTTTACAAAGGATTAACGCAAGAGATAATAGTGCAACTGAAAGTAAGAACTGAAAGTAAATTGAAGGTGTAAA
Organism: Bromus sterilis; assembly: GCA_950022295.1. NCBI lineage: Eukaryota > Viridiplantae > Streptophyta > Magnoliopsida > Poales > Poaceae > Bromus > Bromus sterilis. The sequence continues at coordinate 74,778,255 of OX465600.1, read as the reverse complement.
CAATGGTGTGAATATGGACCGGGGTCCCGTGATGTTCACTAGTGATGTCTCTCTCCCAAAAGACGATAAAAGTGCTAGCGAGGTAAACAAATCATAGTTGGGCAATTGACAGGATTATAAACACACCGCAATGGTAACTATGCTACAAAAGAAAGGAAGAGGCTCAAAAGCAATGGGCAGTACGCCAAGGTAAGTAGACCAAAATCCATCTGCATCTACTACGAATAGTCCACCTTGAGATATCTATCCAGAACATCTCGCTGGTATTAAGTTGTGAATCCCACCCAAAGTGTAAACTCAAAGCAACAGACAACTACATTAAAAGAACTTTTCGTAAAGTAAACAATCCTTGCACCCGCAAGTACAAGAACCGTTGTTTTATCCCTGGTGGCAACAGCACATCCCCTAGTCTCATGTTTCTGTCACTCAAGCTAGACATCAAGGGGCTAAACCCACAATCAAGCATAACGCTCCCTCTTGGAGTTGCAACAAATCACTTGGCCAAAGTAAAATACGGCAACGGAGAACATGCAAGAATTTACTAAAGAACACAAATATAAAAGAGAACCAAATATATTACTCATCACAATAATCTTATAATCCATCATATCCCAACAAACTCAGCATAGCAACACAGATATTACAAAGGTGCCTCGATCATGTGAGGCAGCTCATGAGGTCTCGAAAGTGGAAGCACAAAGAGGGGAGGAGAACATCACATAGCTACTGGTCATGGACCCATGGTCCAAGGGGGACTACTCAAAAGAAATCCTGGAGGCGTCCATGGTGATGGATGGTCTCCCGGAGGGGATTCCTCTTTCCGGCAGGGTGCCGGGGCAGCTTCTACTGGCATCCCCGATCTTGAAACGGAGGAGGCGGCGGAATAGAGAGGAGAACGGGAATAGCAGATCGATATTAGGGGTTTCCGTCATGGGGGGTAAATATAGGCCAAAGTGGGCACCGAGAGGGGCCACAGGGCAGCCAGGAGGGTGCCCGGCGCGTCCTAGGGTGGGGCCGCGCCAGGGACCCTTCTGGAGTCCCTGTGGTGGCCCTCTCTTCCTTCCTTGGTGATCCCGGAGGCTTCCGGGGCGCTAATTTTTTATATAATTTTTCTGGAATTTTTGGAGCACTTTTAATGGCCTGAAAACCTGAAATACAAAAACAGCAGAAAACAGGAACTGGCAACTGGGTGCACTGAGTTAATAGGTTAGTCCAAATATGCTCAAAAGTGTATGAAATTTCAAGCAAAACATGGCAAAGTCACACAAAACATGCATGGAGCAAGCAGAAATTATAGATACGTTTGGGACGTATCAACATCCCCAAGCTTAATTCCTGCTCGTCCTCGAGTAGGGAAATGATAACAATCATAATTTCTGTGGTGACATGCCACACAACCATATAAGGACTTTTAAGTAAAGCAATAAAAGCATGCAATTCAATTCAAGTCTTAACAAGCAAGACTCTATATTAGCATTGACACAAGCAACAAAAGAACAAAAGGTGCAAGAGCTCTCGCTGTCCGTGACTCGAACGTCTCCAGATGGTGTTTGCGTGCAAGAAGGGGGATATGGGAATACGAGATAAAAAATAGTTGTTGAGAACTACTATCTACTAAAGTTTCACACTTGGTCTCCTTTGGATTCTTATATTGACTCGTCCCCAGACCACTAGTCAGGTACAAGTCAAACTGATCCACCCCCTTTCGATATTTTGAGCACTCATGCAATGGATGAGCGTGAGCAAGAAATTTGACACCTAAAAGGCGAAACAGAAAGAAGGTGGAGGAGGAAGACAAAAAGGTGTGAAAGGCTCACATCAAAGAGGACAATCCTAGGCGAGAGAAGGCCATATGATAGATATGATGTGATGAGTAGGGATTGCCATGCAACGGATGCACATGTGAGCTAAAAGATCTCCAAGGGAACTAGTGGGGGTGCATCTAACTTGCTTGCTCATGAAGACCTAGAGCTCTTTTGAGGAGGCTCATCATTGGAATATACAAGCCAAGTTCTATAGTGTGAAGGGTCCCCACATAGCTATATGCATGTATGATGATCTCTATGGAGTACAAGGGATAGAGGATGAAGTACTAGTGTGGATCTCTCAAAAGGAATAGTAGTGTGCCCCTTCTCTCTTTTTATTTTTCTTTTTCTCTTTTTTCTATTTTTTGTATTTTTTTGGTGGCCTCAATGGCTCTTTCTATTTAACTCTCATTTGTCCTCTTTGGGATCTTCTGGTTTTTTCTTCTTTGGGATCTTTTCCTCACTTTAGGGGCAACACTCTATATTTTACAAGAATATAGGAGATCTTTCACACTTTACAAAGGTACTCACATAAAGAAGATGTAACTATCATGATGCAAATGTATGCCTCTGCCAGGGTAGCAGGATATGCAATGATACTAGCGCGTCATGTAGCAATGATTAGGGCAAGGCCAAACTAGCATGCGGCTCATCGATCAAGCAAGTAGCATGTATGACATGAAGATCAAGTCATGAGAAGGTGGATGTTGCATGGCAATGTATCTCGGAAAGGCTATGGAAATGCCTTGATAGGTAGGTATGGTGGCTGTTTTGAGGAAAGATATAAGGAGGTTTATGATGAAAGAGTGTATCGTGCCAAGGGTTTGGATGCACCGACGAAGTATGCGCCAACTCTCGAGATGAGAAAGGGCAATGCATGGTACGGAAGAGGCTAGAAAAAGTATAGGTGGGTGGAAGTGTCAACTTTCCAATACTCACATTAGTCTGAAGAACTCATGCACTTATTATCGGTAACTCTCAATCTAATTAGGAGGTTCACAAAGAGAAAAGTACCCCGAGGAGGAGTTGTATGGGGGTTTGGTTATCCTTGCGCATCCTCGACTCACGGTACGTGAGTGTACTCTAATATTCGAACCCTCCAGAGGTTAGTGATCCATCTACTAGCTAGAGTTTCAACAGGGATTTTTTGGTTTTCGAAAATCACATGGATTGCCCAAAATACGACATCTATCACTAATAGGCTCGAGCTCTTGACACCAAAAGATCAAGCATTACTCTAGTCAATACCTCAAAACTATTGCAAGTTACTACTACAAAGAGAATAGCAACTTCAACTACCTACTTTCTAGTCAAGACACAAAACTCAGTGCAACAGGTAAACTCTCTAACAAGATAAAACATGCAACCTATAGAAAGTTCAACCTAAGACAAAACAAAAGCTCTAGAAGAAAACTAAAGCACAACAACTAAACAGGGCAGCAGCTAAGAAAATAAAAAGAACAACTCACAGCTAAGAGAATAAGCATGCAAATCCTATGAGGAGTTCTAGTTCAAGCTGAGCATGTTTCTCTCCCACACAAAATAAAGCTGGGATATAACTTGTTCCTACAACAAACAAAGCAAAAACAAACCTAAGAAAAGTAAAGAGCGCGACGCTCCAAGCATAGCATATAACGCATGAAGTGATAAAAATATAGTGAAACGAGGGACGAACTAATAATTGTTGATGAAGAAGGGGATGCACGGGGGCATCGCCAAGCTTAGACGCTTGAGTCTCCTTGAATTTTTATTGGGGGTGCACATGGGCATCCCCAAGCTTGAGCGTATGACACTCCAGGATCTTCTTTCATCATCTTCCATCGCACACTTGAAAACTCCCTTCATACATAACTCATTGTAAACTGATTAGAGAAGTTAGTACCCTATTAAAATAATTTTCCTCTACTGCAAATAAAGATATTCTTGAAGAGCTACTGTTTCTCAAGATTGCCAAAATGTTTTTGCAAAGAAAAAGCAAGCTTAAGGTTTGCAAAAGTTAGGAGAGACAAAACGTGGCAGAATCTGTGAAAAACAAAACAACATGTAGTAAAGAATTTTTTAGGGATACTTCTGCAACTCAAATCAAAAAACTCAGAACATACGAAAGTTCCGCAATTGTATAGAGCACGCTGTGTTAAAAAATCAGCTCAAAAAGATGAACTGGTAATTTTCTACGATTTGTTTTCCGTCAAGAGGACAGAATCTATTTTCTGGACAGCATGTCACAACTTTCACTTCCCTTGTCATATGAGGCTATAATTGGCACAAAGCCTGAATAGTAAAGATACAATGATGTTGCTACAGTAGTAACAATCATTAAGACCACTAAGAACAGAAGAAAAACAAAAAGTAAAACCTAGATTCGTTGTGGGCTACCTCCCGAAAGCGCTTCTTTAAAGCCATTAGCTAGGCTTAAAGCAAAAGATCAAGTTGTATGAAGAAAATAACTAGCCCGTGTGACTGAATCAAAAGGCAACTTAATATTTTTCCTAGGTAAATGGTCCATCCCTTTCTTGAGAGGGAATTGGAATTTGATATTCCCCTCTTTCATGTCAATAACAGCACCCACAGTGCGAAGAAAAGGACGTCCCAAAATAATTGGACAAGAGGCCTCACACTCAATGTCCATAATAGTAAAATCAACGGGAACATAATTGTTGTTGACAAATATAAGAACATCGTCGATCTTCCCCAAAGGTTTCTTTACGGAAGAATCGACAAGACGAACACCAAAAGAACAAGGATCAAAAGGTTTCAATTCAATCATATCATACATTCTTTTGGGCATAACGGAGGTACTAGCTCCAACATCACAAAGAGAAAAGCAAGAGAAGTTATTCAATTTGATTTTTATCATAGAATCCCAACCATCTTCTAGCTTCCTAGGTATGGAGGATTCTAGTCTAAGCTTCTCCTCCCTAACTTTGATTAGAGCATTGGTGATATGCTCTGTGAAGGCTAGATTAAGTGTGCTAGTGTGGGGGTCTCTAGACATTTTGTGTAGGAAACCAATAACTTCAGGTAAGGTGCAGTTGTCAAAGTCTAGATCACTACTATATATCAAGGAGGTAGTGATATCATTTAGGCTCACTTGTTTGAAAGCCTCTATGTTCATAGAGGTTTCTTCATCTATGGCTGAGGTGGTAGCATCACCATTGATAGGTCCAGTGGGACTAGGGGTGTGATGGATGCTAACAGTTTGGACATCCTCAACAACTTGGATAGTAGCTACTGTGTGGTAGGTAGGAAGGCTCTTAACTATCTCTTCTTCCTCCTTTTCTCTAGCCCATCTCTCTTTAAGTTTGCCCAACATCCTAATGTTTTCATTAATTTGCACTTGGATAGCATTCATAGGAGTGGTCTTCCTCTCCTCGGGGGGAGAAGTTCTAATCTTAAGCATCTCAACATCATGAGCTATGTTGTCTACCTTCGAAGAGAGAATATCTAATTTGTCTAATTTCTCTTCTACACTCTTGTTGAAGGCCTTTTGGGTAGTGATAAAGTCTTTGAGCAAGGTCTCTAGTTCAGAGGTGGAGTTTTTGGTGCTAGGATAAGTGTTGTTGTTCCCATAGTTGTTGGATGGGAAAGGTCTAGTATTGTTGCTACCAAAATTACTCCTATAAGCATTATTGTTGAAGTTGTTTCTAGAGATAAAGTTCACATCTACTTGTTCTTGAGCAACCAAGGAACTTAAAGGGACATCCTGAGGATCAATAGGAGCTTGCTTGGTAAGTAGAGACATGATCAAGTCAACCTTTTCGTTAAGAGAGGAGATCTCCTCGACAGAATTTACCTTCTTACCAGTTGGACATCGTTAGGTGTGCCATTGAGATTAGTTCAGCATCATCTCATCAAGTAGCTTCGTGGCAGCACCAAGTGTGGTTGACATGAAAGTTCCTCCCGCGGCCGAGTCTAACAGATTCCGCGAGGTAAAGCTTAAGCCTGCATATAAAGTCTAGACAACCATCTAGGTAGTCAAACCATGTGTAGGGCAGTTCTTAACAAGAGATTTCATTCGTTCCCAAGCTTGGGAAACGTGTTCATTATCCAATTGCCTAAAATTCATAATGTTACTTCTCAACTGGATAATTTTAGCAGGGGGATAGTACTTCCCAATAAAAGCATCCTTACACTTGTCCCAAGAATCGATACTATTCTTAGGTAAGGATTGCAGCCACTCCTTGGATCTTCCTCTCAAGGAGAAAGGAAAATGCTTCAGCTTGACGATCTCTCCATCTACTTCCTTGTACTTTTTCATATCACAAAGCTCAACAAAATTATTTAAGTGCAAGGCAGCATCCTCTCTAGCACCTGAGAATTGATCTTTCATAACAAGATTAAGCAAAGCAGGTTTAATTTCATGAGAAGGTGCTGAAGTGGCAGGTGGAGCAATAGGAGTGTAGATAAAGTCACCGTTGTTGTGGCTAGTGAAGTCACACAACTTGGTGTTTTCATTAGAACCCATAGTAGCAGTAGGTATTTTTGGTATTTTTTATAAGGGACACAAAAGTAAAGAATGAAAGGTAAACTAACAAGACTAAAAAAGCAAAGATAAAAGATAGTGTTCAACTCCCCTATCTTGTAGACTGGAGTCCCCGGCAACGGCGCCAAAAATTGGCTTGATACGGTGAGGATATATCTCTCACTCCTCGTTGGTTACCCCAAGTGGAAGGTGAGATGTAGCGTAGCAGCAAATTTCCCTCGGTGAAGATACCAAGGTTTGTCTCCAGTAGGACTCGCAGAAATACAAGAAGGTGACAACGGCGCCAGAAATTACTTCGGGCTAACGGCGTCATAAATTGGGCGGTTATCGTGACCTGCACACAGAAACAAATAACTTTGCTCCCAACAAGTACAGAGGAGTTTTCAATTCCTTCGGCCTTGTTGTTTACAAAGGATTAACGCAAGAGATAATAGTGCAACTGAAAGTAAGAACTGAAAGTAAATTGAAGGTGTAAACAATGGTGTGAATATGGACCGGGGTCACTGTAGGAGATTGCGCGATAGAAAACAAAAAAATTCTCTCACATGCGGAAGCAACATCCAAGATCCAATCTAGAAGATGCTAGTAACGGGGAGAGTAGTTCATCATACCCTCGAAGAACACGCGCGTTGAACGTTTATTTCAACGCAGCTTGGTGAAGTTGTTGGTGAAGTTCGATCCGATCAGCACTGCAAACGAGCAGTACCTCCGGAGGCTTGCACACGTATGGCTCGATGATGTCTCCTTCTTCTTGATCCAGCAAGCAAGAGGGAGAAATAGATGGGATCAATTCCAGCAGCACAACGGCGTGGTGGTGGATATGGTGAAGAGTTTCCCGCGGGCAGGGCTTCGCCAAGCGATGCACGTGAGGGAGGAGGAGGTGTGTAAGGACTTGGGTGTTCTTGGTGAGCCTCTCCCCTCTCTTATATAGGCAAGGAGGTTGTAGCCACTTCAATTCCCAAGTGAAAACTCCTCTCTCATTAAAAAGATGGTAACACCTTTCTTTTAAGAGTGGTAACCCTCCCATTGAAGGGCTACCCATTTATTGGCATAATAAACCAAGGAGGGCTGGTCACATGGGCTATTGGACCACCCTTGGTCGTCCAAAACAGGTGGGGCCCAAAGTGGGACCCTCCGGAACCTTCTAGAACATTCCGATAATGCCCAAAAAATCCCGAACTTTTCCGGAACCCTGAAATCAACTTGCCTTATATAAATCTTTACCTCCGGACTCTTCCGGAGCTCCTCGTGATGTCTAGGATCTCATCCAAGACTCCGAACAATATTCGAACACCATTAATAAAATTATCCCAGAGCTATTCTAGCGTTAGCCAGCGTTAAGTGTGTGACCCTACGGGTTCGAGAACGTGCAGACATGATCGAGACATCTCTCTGATCAATAACCATTAGAGGGACCAGGATATCCGTAATGACTCCCACACATTCAACGAAGATCTTTATCGATTGAACCACTATGTCGTGGACTACTATAATCCGTACACAATTTCCTTTGTCGCACGATATTTTACTTACACGTGATTCGATCGTCGGTATCGCTATACCTAGTTCAATCTCGTTACCGGTAAGTACTCTTTACTCGTTCTGTAATACAACATTCTATGTGACTAACTCATTAGTCACGTGCTTGCAAGCATTACTGAATGTGCATTACCGAGTGAGCCCAGAGTATATCTCACCGTCACACGGAGGGACAAATCCCAGTCTTGATTCATGTAATTCAACAAGTACTTTCGGAGATACCCGTAAGACATTTTTATGATCACCCTGTCACGATGTGATGGTTGATGTCCCCAAAGTATTCTTCCGGTACCCGGGAATAACATAATCTCATGGTCTAAGAAACATGATACTTGACAATAAAAGGCATGACAATATAAACTTAATGAAACGATCAATATTGTTATGCTTAGTTGGGTCTTTCCATCACGTCATTCTTCTAATGACATGATCCCATTAATTAATACACAACTCATGTCATGGTTAGGAAACCATAACCATCATTAATTAACGAGCTAGTATAGTAGAGGCTTACTAGGGACGCGGTGTTGTTTATGCAACCACACATGCATTATGTTTCCGGTTAATACAATTATATCATGGAAAATAAACATATATCATGAACACGGAAATATGATAATAACAATTTTATTATTGCCTCTAGGGCATATTTCCAACAGTCTCCCACTTGCACTAGAGTCAATAATCTAGTTTACATTGGCAGAAATCTAACACCCATGGCATTCTGGTGTTGATCATGTTTTGTTTGTGGAAGAACTTTAGTCAATGGATCCGCGATATTCTGATCCGTATGTACTTTGCTAATGGTAATATCTCCTTCAATGACATGCTCATGAATTTGATGAAACCGGCGTTTGATATGCTTGGAGCTCTTGTGACATCTTGGTTCCTTGGCTAGAGCAATGGCACCAGTGTTGTCACAAAATATCTCCATGAGATCCAGTGCACTCGGAACAACGCCGAGTTCAGTGACAAATTCCTTCAGCCATATCCCTTATGTCGCTGCTTCAGAAGCGGCAATATACTCCGCCTCTAATGTAGATCTTGCAATGACGCTCTGCTTGCAACTCCTCCAGCTAACCGCAGCTCCGTTCAAAATAAATACATACCCTGTTTGAGATTTTGAGTCATCTGGATCAGTATTGAAGCTAGCATCGACGTAACCTTTTACGAAGAGCTCTTCATCACCACCATAGACAAGAAACATGTCCTTAGTCCTCTTTAGGTACTTAAGGATATTTTTAACTGCTGTCCAGTGAGCCTCTCCAGGATCACTCTGGTACCTGCTCGTCAAACTAAGAGCATGGGGCACATCTGGTCTAGTACACAACATGGCATACATAACAGAACCTATGGCCGAGGCATAGGGGATTTTATTCATCCTTTCCCTTTATGTTGCCGTAGTTGGACACTGAGTCTTACTCAATGGCTTACCTTGTAACATGGGCAAAGAACCTTTCTTTGCATCCTGCATATTGAATTTCTTCACTATCTTCTCAAGGTATGTACTTTGACTAAGTGCTATTAAGCGTCTCGGTCTATCTCTATAGATCTTAATGCCTAATATGTATGCAGCTTCACCAAGCTCTTTCATTGAAAAACTATTATTCAAATAATCTTTCACACTGTTAAGCAGCTCCACGTCATTCCCAATTAGTAATATGTCATCTACATATAAAATCAGAAATGCAACCGAGCTCCCACTCACTTTCTTGTAAACCTAAGCTTCTTTATAACTTTGGACAAATCCAAAACCTTTGATAACCTCATCAAATCAAAGATTCCAACTCCGGGATGCTTGCTTTAGTCCATACATGGAACGCTGAAGCTTGCACACTTTACCAGCATCCTTAGGATTGACAAAACCTTGGGGTTGTACCATGTACAACTCTTCTTCAATGTTTCCATTGAGGAATGCAGTTTTGACATCCATCTGCCAAATTTCATAATCAAAATAAGCAGCAATTGCTAGCAGAACCCTAACAGACTTAAGCATCGCTACGGGTGATAAGGTCTCATCGTAGTCAACTCCTTGAATTTGTCGAAAACCTTTTGCGACAAGTCGAGCTTTATGTACAGTAACATTACCGTCAGCATATGTTTTCTTCTTGAAAATCCATTTACATTCAACAGCCTTGCGGCTATCAGGAAGGTCAACCAAAGTCCACACTTGGTTTTCTTTCATGGATTCCATTTCAGAGTTCATGGCGTCTTGCCATTTTCCAGAGTTTGGGCTCATCATCGCTTCCTCATAGTTCATAGGTTCATCATTGTCTAACAATAAAACATTCATGGCAGGATTACCGTACCACTCAGGAGTAGTACGTAACCTAGTAGACCTACGAATGGGAACTTCGACCGAAGCTTCATGATCATTATCATCAGCTTCTCCCTCTCTAGCTGGTGAAGGCGGCACTAAAAGATCCAAATCTTCTTGCGCTGCGCTACTCTCCAATTCGGGAGAAGGTTCAATAACCTCGTCTAGTTCTATTTTCCTCCCACTCACTCGTTTCGAAAGAAACTCCTTCTCAAGAAAGGATCCGTTCTTAGCAACAAAGACTTTGCCTTCGGATCTGTGATAGAAGGTATACCCTATAGTTTCCTTAGGGTATCCTATGAAGACGCATTTTTCCGCTTTGGGTTCAAGCTTATCAGGTTGTAACCGTTTGACATAAGCCTCACACCCCCAAATTTTAAGAAACGATAATTTAGGCTTCTTGCCAAACCACAACTCATATGGTGTCGTCTCAACAGATTTAGATGGTGCCCAATTTAAAGTGAATGCAGATGTCTCTAATGCATAGCCCCAAATTAACATTGGTAGATCGGATAGAGACATCATAGAGCGCACCATATCTAATAAAGTACGATTACGACTCTCAGACACACCATTATGTTGTGGTGTTCCAGGTGGCGTGAGTTGGGAAACAATTCCACAGTTTTTCAAGTGAATGCCAAACTCGTAACTCAGATATTCCCCTCCGCGATCAGATCGTAGAAATTTGATCTTCTTGTTATGATGATTTTCTACTTCACTCTGAAATTCTTTGAACTTTTCAAATGTTTCAGACTTGTGTTTCATTAAGTAAACATACCCATATCTACTTAAATCATCAGTGAAAGTTAGGAAGTAACGATGTCCACCACGTGTCGAAATGCTCATTGGTCCACACACATCAGTATGTATGATTTCCAACAAGTCACTCGCCCGTTCCATCGTACCAGAAAACGGGGTCTTAGTCATCTTACCCATGAGGCATGGTTCACATGTGTCAAATGATTCAAAGTCAAGTGACTGGAAAAGTCCATCAGAATGGAGTTTCTTCATGCGTTTTACACCAATATGACCTAAACGGCAGTGCCACAAGTATGTGGAATTATCATTATTCATTTTGCATCTTTTAGCATCAATGTTATGGATGTGTGAAGTACTACTATCGAGATCCAACAAGAATAAACCATTTACGTCGAGTGCATGACCATAAAAGATATTACTCATAAAAATAGAACAACCTTTATTCTGTGATTTAAACGAGTAACCTTCTCGCAATAAACAAGATCTAGATATAATGTTCATGCTTAACGCAGGCACCAAATAACAATTATTAAGGTTTAAAACTAATCCCAAAGGTAGATGAAGAGGTAACATCCCGACGGCGATGACATCGACCTTCGATCCATTCTCGACGCGCATCGTCACCTCATCCCTCGCCAGTCTCCGTTTATTCTGAAGCTCCTGTTTCGAATTGCAAATATGAGCAACCGAACCAGTATCAAATACCCAGGAACTACTACGAGAACTAGTAAGGTACACATCAATAACATGTATATCAAATATACCTTTGACATTGCCAGTCTTCTTATCCGCCAAGTACTTGGGGCAGTTGCGCTTCCAATGACCTTCTCCCTTGCAGTAGAAACACAAAGTGTCCGGCTTAGGACCAGCCTTGGGCTTCACATGAGCGACAACAGGCTTGCCGCCTCGAGCGGCAGCCGACTTTCCACTCTTCTTGAAGTGTCCCTTTTTGGCTTTAGCCTTCTTGAAACTTGTGGCCTTATTGACCATCAACACTTGATGTTCTTTCTTGATGTGCACTTCCGCAGATTTCAGCATCGCGAAAAGCTCATTGAGAGTCTTATTCATGCCTTGCATGTTATAGTTCAGCACAAAGCCTTTGTAGCTCGGAGGGAGCGACTGCAGCACCCTGTCAGTGATTAACTCATCTGGGATCACACATCCCAGCTGAATTAGGCGTTGGATATAGCCTCCCATTGTTACAACATGTTCACTGGCAGAGCTGTGCTCCTCCATCTTACATTTATAGAACTTATCAGAGATCTCATATCTCTCAGTGCGGGTCTAAGTCTGAAACATGGTTTTCAGCTCTTCAAGCATCTCATAGGCGTCGTGATGTTCAAAACGTTTCTGGAGATCAGTATCCAGAGATATAAGGATGGCACAAGAAACTATAATGTGGTCATCTTTGCGTGTCTCAAAGACGTTATATTCTGCTTCTGGAGCATCGTCTGCAGGTGGGTCACCTAGCGCAGCATCGAGCACATATTGCTTCTTACACCCAGTGAGGATAATCCTCAGGCTGCGGTTCCAGTCAGTGAAGTTTGAACCAGATGATTTTAGTTTTTCTTTCTCAAGGAATGCGCTGAAGTTGAACTGAGCTATGTGGGCCATGATCTACAACATTTTAGCAAAATAAAATTTTAGACTATGTTCATGATAATGAGTTCAGTTTAATCAAATTACTAACGAACTCCCACTTAAATCAACATCCCTCATAGTTGTCTAGTGGTACACGATCCAAATCCACTACACCAAGTCCGATCTTCACGAGAGAAGATGTAGTTTCAATGGTGAACATCAAAATGTTGATCATATCATTCATATGACTCGTGTTTAACCTTTCGGTTCGTTGCGTTCCGAGGCCATGTCTGTACATGCTAGGCTCGTCAAGTTAACCAAAGTATTTTTGCATGTGTAAAACTGGCTTACACCCATCGTATGTGAACGTAGAGTTTACCACATCCGATCATCACGAGATGCTTCAAAACGACGAACTTTTGCGACGGTGCATACTTAGGGAGAACACGTTTATCTTGATATTTAGTGTGAGGGGTCATCTTATAATGCTACCGTTGTGCACACGCAAAATAAGATGCATAAAAGGATAAATATCACATGCATAAAATATGTGACATGGTATAGCCCTTTTATTGCGCCTTGATCTCCATCTTGAACGCACCGACAAGATCTCCATTATGGCACCATGTTGGTCTCCACCTTATGGCATCTTCGTTGTCTACACCACGTTGCATCTACAACTATTGCTAACTCATAGCGATAAAGTAATGAAATTACATGGCGTTTGAAGTTGACACGCAGGCCATACAATAAATAATTAAGACAACCATATGACTCCTGCCAGTTGCCGTATTCATCGACATGCAAGTCGTGAAACATTACAAAACATGATCATCTCATACATTACAAATATATCATATGAACAGTTTGGGCTATACCACATCACAAGCACCCCTGCAAAAACAAGTTAGACGCCTCTCCCTTATTATTTTTAATTTTACGTGGCTTCTAGGATTTTGCATAAGAACCGTTCTTACCCAAAAAAACACAACGTTGATATAACAAATTGCTTCTTAATCTCATAAGAGCCCTCCTTTGTAAATGTGGTTAATACAATGGTAAGAGCGACTGACACCCGTAGGCCGCATGTGCAATACAAGTTGCACGTCAAGTGCGGAACCGGTCTCAATCCGAAGATTGTAAAGTTGGTCTGGGCCGCTGCATCAAACCATACCGCAAAACCAAAATACACATGGAAGGGTAGCAACAAGAAGATCAACGCCCACAACTCATTGTGTTCTAACCATACAAAGCATCTACGCATAGAACTAGCTATGATACCACTGTAGGAGATTGCGCGATAGAAAACAAAAAATTTCTCTCACATGCGGAAGCAACATCCAAGATCCAATCTAGAAGATGCTAGTAACGGGGAGAGTAGGTCATCATACCCTCGAAGAACACACGCGTTGAACATTTATTTCAACGCAGCTTGGTGAAGTTCGATCCGATCAGCACTGCAAACGAGCAGTACCTCCGGAGGCTTGCACACGTACAGCTCGATGACGTCTCATTCTTCTTGATCCAGCAAGCAAGAGGGAGAAATAGATGGGATCAATTCCAGCAGCACAACGGCGTGGTGGTGGATATGGTGAAGAGTTACCCGCGGGCAGGGCTTCGCCAAGCGATGCACGTGAGGGAGGAGGATGTGTGGAAGGACTTGGGTGTTCTTGGTGAGCCTCTCCCCTCTCTTATATAGGCAAGGAGGTTGTAGCCACTTCAATTCCCAAGTGAAAACCCCTCTCTCATTAAAAAGATGGTAACACCTTTCTTTTAAGAGTGGTAACCCTCCCATTGAAGGGCTACCCATTTATTGGCATAATAAACCAAGGAGGGCTGGTCACATGGACTATTGGACCACCCTTGGTCGTCCAAAACAGGTGGGGCCCATAGTGGGACCCTCCGGAACCTTCTAGAACATTCTGACACTGCCAAAAAAATCCCGAACTTTTCCGGAACCCTGAAATCAACTTGCCTTATATAAATCTTTACCTCCGGACTCTTCCGGAGCTCCTCGTGATGTCTAGGATCTCATCCGAGACTCCGAACAATATTCGAACACCATTAATAAAATTATCCCAGAGCTATTCTAGCGTTACCGAGCGTTAAGTGTGTGACCCTATGGGTTCGAGAACGTGCAGACATGATCGAGACATCTCTCTGATCAATAACCATTAGAGGGACCAGGATATCCGTAATGACTCCCACACATTCAACGAAGATCTTTATCGATTGAACCACTATGTCGTGGACTACTATAATCCGTACACAATTTCCTTTGTCGCACGATATTTTACTTACCCGTGATTCGATCGTCGGTATCGCTATACCTAGTTCAATCTCGTTACCGGTAAGTACTCTTTACTCGTTCTGTAATACAACATTCTCTGTGACTAACTCATTAGTCACGTGCTTGCAAGCGTTACTGAATGTGCATTACCGAGTGGGCCCAGTGTATATCTCACAGTCACACGGAGGGACAAATCCCAGTCTTGATTCATGTAATTCAACAAGTACTTTCGGAGATACCCGTAAGACATTTTTATGATCACCCTGTCACGATGTGATGGTTGATGTACCCAAAGTATTCTTCTGGTACCCGGGAATAACATAATCTCATGGTCTAAGAAACATGATACTTGACAATAAAAGGCATGACAATATAAACTTAATGAAACGATCAATATTTTTATGCTTAGTTGGGTCTGTCCATCACATCATTCTTCTAATGACATGATCCCATTAATTAATACACAACTCATGTCATGGTTAGGAAACCATAACCATCATTAATTAACGAGCTAGTATAGTAGAGGCTTACTAGGGACGCGGTGTTGTTTATGCAACCACACATGCATTATGTTTCCGGTTAATACAATTATAGCATGGAAAATAAACATATATCATGAACACGGAAATATGATAATAACAATTTTATTATTGCCTCTAGGGCATATTTCCAATAGTCCCGTGATGTTCACTAGTGATGTCTCTCTCCCAAAAGATGATAAAAGTGCTAGCGAGGTAAACAAATCACAGCTGGGAAATTGACAGGATTATAAACGCACCACAATGCTAACTATGCTACAAAAGAAAGGAAGAGGCTCAAAAGCAATGGGCAGTACGCCAAGGTAAGTAGAACAAAATCCATCTGCATCTACTACGAATCATCCACCTTGAGATATCTATCCAGAACATCTCGCTGGTATTAAGTTGTGAATTCCACCGAAAGTGTAAACTCAAAGAAACAGACAACTACATTAAAAGAACTTTGCGTAAAGTAAACAATCCTTGCACCCGCAAGTACAAGCACCGTTGTTCTATCCCTGGTGGCAACAACACATCCCCTAGTCTCATGTTTCTGTCACTCAAGCTAAACATCAAGGGGCTGAACCCACAATCAAGCATAATGCTCCCTCTTGGAGTTGCAACAAATCACATGGCCAAAGTAAAATACGGCAATGGAGAACATGCAAGAATTTACTAAAGAACACAAATATAAAAGAGAACCAAATATATTACTCATCACAATCTGAACATAATCTTATAATCCATCAGATCCCAGCAAACTCAGCATAGCAACACAGAAATTACAAAGGTTCCTCGATCATGTGAGGCAGCTCACGAGGTCTCGAAAGTGGAAGCACAAAGAGTGGAGGAGAACATCTCATAGCTACTGGTCATGGACCCATGGTCCAAGGGGGACTACTCACAAGACATCCGGGAGGCGTCCATGGTGATGGATGGTCTCCCGGAGGGGATTCCTCCTTCCGGCAGGGTGCCGGGGCAGCTTCTCCTGGCAGCCCCTATCTTGAAACGGTGGCGATGGCGGAACAGAGAGGAGAACGGGAATAGCAGATAGATATTAGGGGTTTCCGTCACGGGGGGTAAATATAGGCCAAACGGGGCACCGAGAGGGGCCACAGGGCAGCCAGGAGGGTGCCTGCGCGGCCTAAGGTGGGGCCGCGCCAGGGACCCTTCTGGAGTCCCTGTGGTGGCCCGCTCTTCCTTCCTTGGTGATTCCGGAGGCTTCCGGGGCGCTGATTTTTTATATAATTTTTCTGGAATTTTGGAGCACTTTTAATGGCCGGAAGACCTGAAATACAAAAACAGCAGAAAACATGAACTGGAAACTAGGTGCACTGAGTTATTAGGTTAGTCGAAATATGCTCAAAAGTGTATGAAAGTTCAAGCAAAACATGGCAAAGTCACACAAAACATGCATGGAGCAAGCAGAAATTATAGATACGTTTGAGACGTATCAATGGCCTCTCTATTGAGTTTGAAGGATGGGCTACGGTGTGTCGGATAGCCTAGGTGGCGCATTCCCTAACAAGGTGTACGCCACCCTGGAGATCCTTGCGTTGTAGTGTAACAAAAGTGCACCCCCCGCAGGGAAGATTAATCTATTCGAATAGTCGTGTGCACGATAAAGGGACATTTTATGCTGAAGCCAGATCCTACTACTACAAACTACTACATTACTAAACTATTGGTTCCGGGTTTTCTTCCTCGCTGGGAAGTTGAGGAAGTGAACTCGAAGGCGTTGATAATTATTACAACTTACTATTATACAGTGTTGCAGCAACTTCTGCTGCATTGTTACTTTATGCTTTATATATAACTATTGGCTAATCTCTTCTTGTGCTTCAAGAACCGACTGAAGATGCTAGTCTTCGATAGGCCTAGCTTATTCCCCCTTACCATGGTACTTCTGACTTACAGTCCACTATACAACCTCTTCATCCATTTTTATACAAATGCATCAATGCTTAGTAGCTTGGGTTTAAGTCTCGCTGAGTATGCTAGATATCTACCCTTGCTTTATTTCCTCCCTTTGTTTTATATACCCGGAGTGTTGCAATCAGACGTCGGAGCCCAGGAGCAGGAGTACCTCGGAGGCGCTTACTACGACGTCGAGTTCCCCGTTGACCAGGAGTAGTTCGGAGGTTCCCAGGTCTTGCCTTTTCGATCTGATGTTATTTGTGCTAGCCTTCTTAAGGCAAAACTTGACTAACTATGTATGTACTCAGATATTATGGTTTGTATAACTTATGTATTCGGATCCTCATGATCCCTGGCTTGTAACTTAAAGATTTATCTTATTTGAGTCTAGTGTTGTGCTATGATATTTTACCGTGGCACCCTGATCTCGATCGTGTATAGTGCGTGCATGATTAAGTACATGATCATAAATCGGGGGCGTCACAGCCACCGCCCCAACCAAGAAGGCTCCCAAGAAGACAGTGGTGGCACGATTGCGGGCCTCTATGATAACCCACAAGTGTAGGGGATCGCAACAGTCTTCGCGGGTAGGTATAACCCAATTTATTGATTCGACACAAGGGGAGCCAAAGAATACATATAAGCCTTAACAGTTGAGTTGTCAATTCAACCACACCTGAAAAAGCACTAGACACGATATTTAGTAGCAACAACACTAGAAAATACTTGATGGCGTGTTGACGGGTGG
The DNA here is from genome assembly GCA_950022295.1 of Bromus sterilis. Classification (NCBI taxonomy): domain Eukaryota; kingdom Viridiplantae; phylum Streptophyta; class Magnoliopsida; order Poales; family Poaceae; genus Bromus; species Bromus sterilis. The sequence goes on along the minus strand of OX465600.1, from coordinate 74,760,298 downwards.
CCTTTAAGACTTCCCCAATCACCAGTACCACAAAGTAGTAACAAAATAGTAGCAGCATTAACGAGAGCAATAGTAACAACGAAGGCAACAAAGATGAAAGATGGACCGGGGTTCAAGATTTCACTAGTGGTAACTGTCCAAGCAAAAAGAACAAGGTGTTGGGTGAACAAATTACAGTTGGGAAATTGACAAAATTGCACAAACTCTAGTCAAAGAACAAACTAGAGCATCCTAGTCTAAGAACCAAACGTAGGCATGTGTTCTGTATGTAGTTTTACGTGCTTGCAATAAGAACTTGCACAACATCTTTTGTCCTACCATCCCGCTACAAACGGTGCCAAAAGGAACTTATGGAGATTAAGGTGCTCATGTCAAAGAGCACCGGAACAAAGCATTAACACTCTATGAACACATGTGATCATCAAATTATAGCCCATCCCGTTTGGTGTCCCAAGCTGTCACCATTGGGATCGCCGGTTCCGGACTATAACAGTTGCATACAACCGTAGATAAGATCTAGAACAACAATTATAATCATGCAACCATAAAGTGATTAGATCTGAAATCATGCTACTCGTGCACTAGTAACAAGCATTAAGAACAACAAAATTGCAGCAACAATAATTCATAAACCTCTTAGGAGTGAACAAGTTAACAATTCATCGTATCCCAACAAACACAACACCAATTAAATCATATGGATCTCAATCATGTAGGGCAGCTCATGAGAACATTGTATTGAAGATCTAGGGGGAGAAGATACCACATAGCTACTGCCAATAACCCGTAGTCCAAGGAGGAACTACTCATGATCCATCATGGGGTTAAGAAGAGTTGATGAAGATGGCCCCGGGGGCAAAGGCCCTCTCCGGCAGGGTGCTGGAGCAGGCCTGGTGACCCCCGAAGCTAGGTTTCGATGGCGGCGGAGATCGGGAGCGCTTCTGGAAAAAGGAGTTGGATATCTCGGGTTTTTGCGTCACGGGAAATAAATAGGGCCAAAGGGGGCACCAAGGGTGGTCCCCGTCGCCGAGGCGGCCTGCGGCACGGGTGGCCATCTGGGCGACTGGTGGGCCCCTCCGGCTCTCCTTCGGGCATATGGAGTCTTCTGCAGTAAAAGATTTATGGTAATTGTTTGGGAATTTTCTGAGCAACTTCATTTTTGGAATTTTTCTGCAATGCAAAGACAAAATAGACAGGAACTAGCACTGGGCTCTATATTAGTAGGTTAGTCCAATAAATGATTCAAAAACATGGCAAAATGATGTAGCAATGACACAAAAAGAGCATGGAAGAAGCAAAAATTATGGATACGTTTGAGACGTATCAGCATCCCCAAGCTTAATTCCTGCTCGTCCTCGAGTAGGTAAATGATAACAAGATAACTTTTGGTGTGACATTCTACTTAGGAGTAAAGGCAATCAATCTAATGTAATGAAGATACATAAGCCAAATACAAAGTGATATAAAGCAATAGTCTATTGTTGATATTAAGCAAGCAATGAAAGAACATCTAGACAATTGAGCTCTTGTTGTCCGTGAATCGAATGTCTCCAGTCGGAGTTACCGTGCCAAGAGTTGGGAAGGTTTAGAGCATAAAAATATTGAATAGTTATTGAGAACTCAATCTACTAATTTTTCACACATGGTCCCTTTCGAATCTTATTATGACTCGTCCCAAGACCACTAGTCAGGTACAAGTCAAACTGATCCTCTCCCTTTCGACTTTGAGCACTCATGCAATGGATGAGCGCAAGAAAGATACGTTGGCACTTAGGATGGCAAAATAGAATAATGATGGGGGTAGGAAGTCAAAAAGTGAGAAAGGCTCACACCAATGAGGATAATCATAGGCGAGAGAAAGTCAAATGATAGATATGGTGTGAGGAGTAGGTATTGCCATGCAACATGCGGATGCACAAAGAGCTATAAGTGTATGAAAGACCTCCAATTGAACTAGCGGGGGTGCATCTAACTTTCTTGCTCATGAAGACCTAGAACTCTTTTGAGGAGGCTCATCCTTGGAATATGCAAGCCAAGTTCTATAGTGTATAGATCCCCACATAGTTATGCGTGAATGATATGAAAACTCTCTATGAAGTACAGGTGCTACTTTGAAGCACAAGTGTGGAATAAAGGATAGTAGTGTTGCCCCCTCTCTCTTTTTCTTTTCTTTTTTTCTATTTTTCACCTTTTTTGTATTTTTTTATTTTGGGTGGCCTCCACGGCTCTTTATTCTCTTTTTTTCCGTCCACTTTGGGATCTTTTATTCCTTTCCTCACTGTAAGGGCAACACTCTATAAGAACATCAGCACACTTTTATTTACTTACAACTCTGAATCAAAAAGTAATGACTCTATATGAATGCCTCTGCCAGTGCGGCAGTAGGCAATATGATAATGAAGGATAAGTCATGAAGAGCGATGGATGTTGCATGGCAATATATCTCGGAAAGTCTATGGAAATGCCTTGATAGGTAGGGATGGTGGCTGTTTTGAGGAAGATATAATGAGGTTTATGATGACAGAGCGTATCGTGCCAAGGGTTTGGATGCACCGGGGAAGTTTTCGCCAACTCCCACGAGAAGGGCAATGCACGGTATCGAAGAGGCTAGCAAAATATGGGTGGTGGAAGTGCCAACAATCGAATACTCGCATTAGTCCGAAGAACTCATGCACTTATTATCGATAACTCTCTATCTAGTCAGGAGATTCACAAAGAGACAAGTACCCCTAGGAGGAGTGTATGGGGGTTTGGTTATACTTGCGCATCCTCGACCCATGGTACGTGGGGGTACTCTATATATTCCAACCCCACAAAGATTAGTGATCCTTTTAGTAGCTACAGTTCTCAACTAATTGTTTTTGTAGTTTTCGAAAATAAGGCACGGTTAGCCAAGAGACGACACCTATCACTAATGGGCGCAAGCTCAATTGCATAAACATTCATCATTACTCAATAAGTACCTCAACACTATTGCAAGATATCCAAAGCTAGACCTAGTGATCTAGATTACCTATACACCACATATAAAACATATAAACCATTGCAACAGAAACAACTCTCTAAACAAATATAAGTGAAGCACGAGAGTTCTAAACTTTCTACAAAAGAAATTAAATTGCTCTCAAACAAGATCTAAGTGAAGCACAAGAGCTAGCAAACAGGCAGTAGATAAATTTATCACTCAACAAATATAAGTGAAGCTCTAGAGTGTTCTATGATAAAGTGGAGCGTGTATCTCTCCCAATCAAGCATGGTAGGGTCCGACATTGTAATGACCAGCAATACAAAACTAAACTAAACTAAAAGAAAATATACAGACGCTCCAAGAACAGCACATATCATGTGAAGCAATAAAAATAAGTGTGGAGAAGGATGAACTGATGATTGTTGATGAAGAAGGGGATGCACGGGGGCATCCCCAAGCTTAGATGCTTGAGTCTCCTTGAATATTTTGTGGGGGGTGCCGGGGGCATCCCTAAGCTTAAGATTTTGGCACTCCTAAATCTTCTTTCATCATCTCCCTTCGCACACTTGAAAACTTCCTTCACATAAAACTTCTCATAAACTTATTAGAGCGGTTAGTACACTAATAGATAATCTGCCAAAACAGGACATATTGTAAAGATTGATTTTTCAGGTGCACTTCTGTAGCTCAAATAGGAAAACTCAAAACATATGAAAGTTTAACAATTGTATAGAGCATGATGTGTACAAAATTCAGCTAAAAAAGATGAACTGGTGATTTTTTATGATTTTTGCAATGAAGCAAACAGAATCTGTTTTCTGGACAGCATGTCACAACTTTTTCTTCCCTTATCATAAGAGGCTAAAACTTGGCACATAACTTGAAAATAAAGATACAATGGTGTTGCTACATTAGTAACAACATCCAAGACACAACAAAAGCAAAAGAAACCTAATCCGTTTTGGGCTGCCTCCCAAAAGCGCTTCTTTAAAGCCATTAGCTAGGCATGGGTGTAACGATGCTCACAAAAGAATAAAAAGTTGAAGCACAAAAGAGAGCATCAAAGGAGCAAATATATACCAAATTTAAGTCTAACATGCTTACTATGCATGGGAATCTTGTAAGAAAATAAATCAATGAAGCACAAAGTATAAAGCATAGGAAGGTAAAACAAGAGCACCTTCAAGATTTTCAACATGGAGAGAGGTGTTTTCCTAACATGAAAATTTCTACAACCAAAATTTCCTATCTCATAATAATTTTCAGTAGCATCATGAACAAAATCATCAATATAATTATCACATAAAGCATGCTTTTCATGATCTACTAGCACATAATCATATAAATTTTCTAAACAAAACTCCTCATTATCAAGAACATGCATAGTAGGCAAAAATAGAGGGTTATCATAAGACTTATCAAAATAGCAAGGGTTGTCATAAATAACAGTAGAAAAATCATCCATGCAAGTATCATTCATAGGGGCATCATGGCCACAAGCATCAATTTCATGAAAAGGGGATATTTCAAAAGATTCCATAGGATCATAGCAATCAATATAGCATTCATCCTCCTTTGGTAAGCATGGATGGCAATTATATAATGTAAGAGTCAAAGAGTTACTCTCATTATTTGGTAGAGATGGGTAGCTACTCCATTCTTCCTCCTTTAGTTCGTCACTCTCCTCCTCTTTTTCATCCAAGGAGCATTCAGTTTCAACAATTTCTTCTTCCATAGAGTCATGCAAAGCATTAGTCTCTTCCTCTTGTGGAGAGAACCTTTTGAGATAGTTAGTAATATAAGCATTATCATTAAAATTGTCAAAGAAATATTTAAATATAGCAAGACTCTCAGATTTGTAAGGGGCATCTTCAATAAATTCAACAAAGGAAGCAATTTCATAGGCACCCTTAAAGACCACAAATTCTTCTATTTGTGCTACATCAAAGAAATCATAATGTCCCCTGGTATAAGATACCAAGGTTTCATTTTCATTACACCAACATTGGAAAGGAAGGTGTTTAAACGGCAAGCAGCAACAAGATTCGTCACAGAAATAAGATATATCATAATCAGAGCATAATTTTCTAGCATCACTTTCAACTCGATGTATTATTTCACATATAAATATCCCTTTTTCTGACAAGCGGTATTCCTTATAATATTTTTGTTGATCCTCCGTGAATCCACCTTGCCAATAAGATCTAGTTTCAGTGAATTTAACCATTTTAAGCAAACCGAGTAATAAGATAAAGTGTACTTATCAAATGAACTTATAAGGAAAGCTATGCTCCCCGGAAACGGTGCCAGAAAATAGTCTTGATAACCCACAAGTGTAGGGGATCGCAACAGTCTTCGCGGGTAGGTATAACCCAATTTATTGATTCGACACAAGGGGAGCCAAAGAATACTTATAAGCCTTAGCAGTTGAGTTGTCAATTAAACCACACCTGAAAAAGCAGTAGACAATATATTTAGTAGCAACGGCACCAGAAAATACTTGATGCGTGTTGACGGGTGTAGCCTTTAAGACTTCCCCAATCACCAATACCACAAAGTAGTAAAAATAGTAGCAGCAGTAACGAGAGAAATAGTAACAACGAAGGCAATAAAGATGAAAGATGGACCGGGGTTCAAGGTTTCACTAGTGGTAACTCTCTAAGCAAAAAGAACAAGGTGTTGGGTGAACAAATTACAGTTGAGCAATTGACAAAATTGCACAAACTCTAGCCAAAGAACAAACTAGAGCATCCTAGTCTAAGAACCAAACGTAGGCATGTGTTCTGTATGTAGTTGTACGTGCTTGCAATAAGAACTTGCACAACATATTTTGTCCTACCATCCCGCTACAAACGGGACCAAAAGGAACTTATGGAGATTAAGGTGCTCCTGTCAAAGAGCACCGGAACAAAGCATTAACACTCTATGAACACATGTGATCCTCAAATTATAGCCCATCCCCTTTGGTGTCCCAAGCTGTCACCATTGGGATCACCGGTTCTGGACTATAACGGGTGCATAAAACCGTAGATAAGATCTAGAACAACAATTATAATCATGCAACCATAAAGTGCTCAGATCTGAAATCATTCTACTCGTGCACTAGTAACAAGCATTAAGAACAACAAAACTGCAGCAACAATAATTCATAAACCTCTTAGGACTGAACAAGGTAACAATTCATCGGATCCCAACAAACACAACACCAATTACATCATATGGATCTCAATCATGTAGGGCAGCTCATGAGAACATTGTATTCAAGATCTAGGGGGAGAAGATACCACATAGCTACTGCCAAGAACCCGTAGTCCAAGGAGGAACTACTCACGATCCATCATGGGGTGAAGAAGAGTTGATGAAGATGGCCCCGGGGGCCAAGGCCCTCTCCGGCAGGGTGCCGGAGCAGGATCCTGGTGACTCCTGAAGCTAGGTTTCGATGGAGGCGGAGATCGGGAGCTCTTCTGGAAAAAGGATTTGGATATCTCGGGTTTTTGCGTCACGGGAAATAAATAGGGCCAAAGTGGGGCACCAGGGGTGGTCCCAGTCGCCGAGGCGGCCTGCGGGCGCGGGTCGTCCCCTGGCCGCGCCGAATGGCCATCTGGGCGACTGGTGGGCCCCTCCGGCTCTCCTTCCGGCATATGGAGTCTTCTGGAGTAAAAGATTTTTGGGAATTTTTTGGGTATTTTCTGAGCAACTTCATTTTTGGACTTTTTCTGCAATGCAAAGACAAAACAGTCAGGAACTGGCACTGGGCTCTATATTAGTAGGTTAGTCCAATAAATGATTCAAAAGCATGGCGAAATATGTAGCAATGACACAAAAATAGCATGGAACAAGCAAAAATTATGGATACGTTTGAGACGTATCACTCTCCTCCATTTCCTTTGTTGGATCCGGTCGATTCCAGCGGTGCTCGCAACGTGTTCGTTGAAACGCCAGTGAGGTAAAACAATATCTTTTCTCCGATGGACTCCTCCATCTCCTTGGATTCTAAAATTTACGCTTCTTTGATCTTGTAGCATCCCTAGTCAATCATATACCGAGTTGTTGGATGAGAACACGGTGGACTTAAGTGCGCCTCTTGATGAATTTGAACCGGGAATTCACTTGCAAGCCGAGACAAATCCGAAGACGAAGGATACAGATTATTGCTAGAAGCAATCGATGAAGAAGAGCTTGATGGTACCCAAGCCAATTTCGGGAAGAGGATCGGAAACTATAGTGAGGTGAAGGACACATGTTCGATAAGAGCATGGGAGATTGTGTCTCTCGACGCGGTGACTGACAAAGATCAAAATAGGAAGAAGTATTGGCAAAGAATTGAAGAAAAATATTCCAAGCTTGTGCAGATTCGCTCGGGTTGTTCTTTAAAATCACTTCAAGGTCAATGGATAACGATCAAGGAAACATGTAGTCGTTGGAGTGGGTGTTTTGATAGTTTCGCATTATGATCCAAAAGACATATCATCCAAAAGCTCAAAACATCATCATCCATCCATCATCATCTTGACCCATCCATCACTGTTCCCGCTGCGGCTTGCCTCCTCCGCTCCAAGATCTCCTTCCTAGCCAAGTCATGTCATTCTTTGGTGAATTCATCCATGTCATTTCGGTTCATCATCATGATTTTTTTCTCCTCGGCTAGAAGCTTGGACATGGCCTTCTTCTCATCGGTCGCGGTTCTCCTCTTGTCAATGGTGGCCTTGCGCATGGACTCTTCTTTGAGTAGTTGCCACCTTTCTTGCTTCTCTTGCGCTTTCTTCTCAGACATTTTCTTCTTTGCTTCCAATGTCTTGATCACCAATGCTTCTTTTGAGTTGACTATGCGATCAATCTTTTCCTGCAAGCGCACGTGCCTCAAATGTCTGTCCCACCTCTGGGAAGGGATACGCGGCGCGCTCAGGTCGGGCCGCGGACCCTTGTTTCTGCGCATCAAGGGGGGCAATTTTCCGCGCTCCTTAAAAAAATTAAGTGCATGCCGTGTTTACGGTTTCTGTTCGGGCACTTTTCTCGCGCAGAACCTTAAATCGACGGTTATTTTAAGGGTCTGTGGCTTTTAAGGGGTCTACTAGAGTTGCTCTTACTCCTCCAAACCTATAGCGCCTTAATATTTGTAGCTTTTTTCTACAACAATGTTATCCTTACTTCGACCACAGGTTGCCTCTGTCGCTCCCTGGCAACCACCCGCAACCACGACCACCCTCCCTCCTCCCCCAGCGACCTTGTTGTGCCTCCCTCGTCCGCCATGGCCGCCACAGGAGCAGCGATGTGGCTTCGCCTCTTGTTCCGGATATTGTGCATCAAAGAGATCATCAACTTGGCGGGCTCCTCTCTTGGTCCTCCCGCGCGACGTCTGTCGCCGATGTGCTCCACATCGCCGGTTCGCTCCTCTTCAGTTTGTGCTTCATGTTTGTTCTCGGCAACGCCATCGTGCTCCTCCTCCTCCTCGCCCTCTCCTTGCACGAGCGCAATGGCTCGCCCCGGCTTCTTCATCCGCCACTTCTGGCGTTGATGTCGACCAAAACCGTAGCCAAACCCCCACGGTGTCGGTCGTCGCCAGGTTTGCTTTGTTCACCACCCCAACGATACCAACGCTGATGTCAACTGGTGAAATATCCATGGTGGCGCTGTCATCATGGCAATGGCGATGGCGACGATGCATCTCCAGGTTGGTTGACGTTTGAGACCTCGTCGGTGGTTATCTCTGCTGTGGTTTTAGACGCATAGCAATTGTTCCACGAAATGCCTAAGCCAATTATAGGTTTTACTCCATTACTTTTAAGGGGTCGGCTAGGTCCGATCTAAATTTAGTGAAATAAATATACTCCACTATAGCCAAAAAGATGTTTTAACGCACTATATCATAAGGGATCGGTTAAAGATGCTCCAAGTAAGGAGATATTAGAAAATGATGCAAAACAAACTAACAAAACTGATGAAGCGCAAATAGTTGACCATGGTAACAAAGGAGAGTATACAAGGATATACTAATCCCAAAACCATGTTGCATTACTAGCTGACGTCTACTTGGCTCTGACCTGACGACCAACATCACAAGTTTTTAATAATGCAGGTATCCTATACTGCTTCCTTTCAGAGGAAGAGGAGAGTCAAGAGGACACTCATAGCATATGGACAAGGATCTTGTCAGTCAACTTAGCAAGGATAAAAACAGAGAAGAGCTTGCATGTTCGTGCGGAACAGGTCAAAAGGATGCAGCTCATGCAGTACTAACCTACACACAACTTGCAAAAGCATGGATCATCGGTTCATAGTCACAATCCGTTTTTTCTAAGCATGATATAAAGTAGTTCCTTCCCATATCTTCAAGCAGTTCCCCTTCCATATACTTATGGAAGTTCTTCATCACTGGCATCCAGATTTGCACCGTCTATTTCGTTGCCTGTAGGAACAACGAAGCGGGTACCTAGCTGCTGTGTTAACTTCAAGGCACTTCGGAAGAGTGGGCAGTCTGCTTTATTTCCAGGAATACCATTGCTCCGAAACCATTTTGCCCAAGCTTTGCTAAGTTTTGATCTGGTTTCTATCTCCTTCTTGAACATAACATCAATTCGAGTTTGTTTTAGTACCCGGCTAGGCACAAGGTTTGCATCCATTCCTTGATTACTATGCTTTGACTTGCCGAACATTCCTGCAGGGAGACAACAATGAAAGATAAAGTCCAAGTTAGACCAAGCAGGAAAATCCCCCCACATGTCTTGGAATTTTGGTAAGAATATTGGCACAAGAAAACTGTTTCTATTTTGTAAAACTTTTGACAGGAATGAAGTAATAACAAATCACTAACTAGCAGGGTAGCATGCATATTTTTAAAAGAAATTAATGATATTTCTAATAGATCCAAATCCCAAATATCCGATGTGCAACAGGTCAAAGCCCCATAAATCAAGATAGATGTATCTTATTCTTACCTCCTTGCAGTGAGGTTCCACTCGAGGCAGCTGCGTCGTTAATGCCTACTGCTCCTACATCTCGTGAAGCAACTGCCATGCAGCTGTCATCCTTCGCAAGAGGTGCAAAGATGTTACGAGTCCTCATCTCGTAAACCGCCAAGTCACTCACTAGCACAGAGAAGTGGTGTCAGATTGACTGGGAAAACGAAAAAGGGAGAGACCAGGATACTGAGGACAAGCCGAGAAGATGAACTCAGATCTCAGACTCATGTTAATGGAGTAGGTGAAATATGGGTTTGTACACGGACAGAAAAATACATCGTTGTTGGTGTGATGTTGTGGGAAAAACTGCTTCTTTTTAACAGAATAATGGTAAGAACTAAAAACTGCAAAGGAATGGAACCTCTAAAAGTACAAGTGTTGCAAGCATATTGTTTCATCTACCAGCCTCAATTTCTTTTCCTGAGACACACCGACTATCCAATCAACAACCGAGAATGGGAGAACCTCATCCTAATACCACAAGATATGAAAAAAAAATGAACGAAAACACACTGGTTTGAACAATTAATGCACAGAAAATCCTTAAAGAATAAGTGAACCTCTTCCTAATTCCATAAGATCTGAAACAAGTGGAGAATAACAGAAAGCACAATGATTACTGAGAAACAACTTTGCCAATTCCCGAATGGTTTACATCCAATGATAGAATAAAATTAGTTAAAACTGTCTTCATTCTCTGAACATGACAATAGTGCAGTTTTCACTGATGATATCAAAGAAATACGAATACAACAAGTGGACTTAAACAGTTAAACAGACACTTTATCACCACACTACAAGTACTAAAAATAATTCGATCTTTTAATTTGCCTCCAATGCAAAGACAGAGAACTACCTGCAGTATAGAAACTTCTGTAGGGAAGATAGGCAGTAGTGCTGAAATTATCTTTACCGAGATTCCTGAACTGCATTGACTCAAGTCGAACCATGCAGACACCGATTTCCGTCCTTATATAAATCACATGATCAACTTCATCATACCCCAGTATTAAATTGTCCCGTCCCCCCATAGGCCCCAAGCCAAGGATCGTGTTCAGTTCAACGGTCTTCTGCAACACCCATCCAGCATCATCATCATCACAACAGACCTTCCTCTCCCATATTTCGAATCTATAGTTCGACAGAATGGCGAGGCCAATATAACCATCCTCTGCTACCATGACCCGAAAGCTTCGACTCCAATAGTAATCCTGCCGCGGCGGCATCTCTATATTGGCCAGGTTTTGCCTACCCAGATCAAACTCCAGTATGCCTTCCTCATCTCCATCAAACAACCAGTAAAGGGCATTCCCGATAAGGGTACTGGGTTGCCTCAAATCATACATCTGACGATTCTCTAGTGAGATGATATCACCCCATATGCCGGACTCGGATGAGTAGACAGAGGCGAATGCTCGATTATAGTCGACACTTATGCCCATCAAGACCACCTGAAATGGGCTTGTGTGGCAATCGCCGTGCACGTCGCCTTCGTCGCCGGCAGAGCAAATCACGGCGGCGTTGAAGACGCCGATCTCCTTTTCGTTAAACACTGGTGGAACGACCACACGACGGCGGCCTCCGGTGGCGGGGTCAAACAGCAAGACCTCCCGCAGCTTGTGGTCGAAGAAGACGACGCGTCCATGGCGGCAGTCGAACAAGTCCATGTACATGCTGAGGATGTCCGGAGGGAAGAAGCGCTCGTGCGGGATGTGATCCGGAGGGTTGAGATCGGACCTGAAGTAGGGGCACCCGCTGGGGCCCATGACGAGGCCGAGGAGGGGAGGCTTCCGGTGGTGGTCGCGGAAGCCGCGGAGAAACTGGGGGTCGGTGACGACGTCGCGCCATTGCTTGCAGACGACGGAGACGCGGGGAATGGCGGAGGGCTGAGGCGGGAGCAGGAGGAAAATCTTGCGGAGGAGGTCGTCGATTTCCAGCGCGGCCGGTGGCGGGGCGGGGCAAGCGCGGCGGCGGCGGCCGCCGGGGGGCATGTTGTCGTCGACTGGAGATTTGGTGTGGTCGGGTGTGGACTAGTGGACGGACTGTCAAATGTGTGGCCCGTCGAACCTTTTAGCCAGGGCCGAAGAACCAACCTCCTGAGTTAATTAAGGTGTTTTCTTTTTATTTTTGAGAGGTACGATCGTACTTCCTTCGTTCCTGTCGCTAAAATTAATGTATTTACATGTATTTTAATACCCCTCAAAAAAGATGTATTTTAATGTTAGATATATTCATTTTCTATGATAGTTAATATGAAACGAAAAATGTATTTCTCTTTTTTTCAAAAAACTTCTGATCTATTCATTTTCAATCATGATAGTACAACGAATACCAAAAATAATAAAAATTACATTTAGACTCGTAGACCACCTAGCAACGACTACAAGCACTGAAGCGATCCGAAGGCGCGCCGTCGTCATCGTCCCTCCCTCATCGGAGTTGGGCAAAACTTGTTGTAGTAGACAGTCGGGAAGTCGTCGTGCTAAGACCCCGTAGGACCAACACACCAGAACAGCAACCGTCGCCGTTGAAGAGTAGAGTAGATCGGAAGGATCAAACCTGAAGACACACAAACGCAGACGAACTACGACGATCTCCAAGCAAATCCACCAAGGATAAATCCGCCAAAGACACACCTCCACACGCCCACCGATGATACTAGACACACCACCGGGATGGGGGATAGGCGGAGAGAACTTTATTTCATCTTCATAAATCCACCACCATCTCATATTTCTGAGCAAGACACAAACCCTGACAAAATTTAGAAGAAACATCTAAAAATGATGCCCTCCGACCAACAACAACCGAGATCTACCGCGTCACCATGACCCTAAGGCCACGAAGACGAGACGGATCAGCAGTAGCGCTGGCGGAAGGCGGGAGGAGGCGGCGGCTGCACGTGCATAACCTAGCTAGGCGGTTGCGCGTGTGATGAACCGAAGCTATTTCTTATGAAGGCATAGATTTGCTTCTACCATTTACCTTTTGAAATGGAAAACACATTTTTCTCGAGAGGAACGATCATGTCTCTCGAAAATGAGTACTTCAGTTGTGATAAGTGGCATGCATGCAACATGCCACTTAGGAATGGTGGAGGTGGTGAAAGTGTTCGTCGTACTTAGTGATTTCGAGGTTAAGATTATAAATTGGTATAAAATTACTTTTTCAGTTGGTACCCAGTTTGAGGAAGACGGCAACAAAATGGATTGATCCATGTTTAATAACATTTTGACAGGCAATCTGACGAGCCGGGCTCGCATGTCAGGCGTGAGCCTGATGTGGAGGCGCGTACAAACCGCTGACTAGGACTAGTTCGACTTCATCACACTCCTCACTCTCGCTCGAGCCACCTCTCTCTCTCTCTCCTCTTTGCTCTATGTTCTTCGCCTCGCGCAGACCGCTGGCCATCGCCCCACCGCGCCATGGAGCATGAGGATGAAACCAGCGACGACTAGTCTAGTCTCTTGTGTGTCATCTCTTTCGATGACGGCAACTTCCAGGTTAGTTTAATGTTTTTGAGCTACGGTTAGGGTTAGTGTCACTCTTTTGAATTTGGGGATTTTTCTCGTGGTTTGAGAAATAGTTTTTTATTAGGGCAAGAGCTAGGGGTTTGAGAAGGATGTGGTGTTGATTTATGTTCTTTCGTGTTTAACTTTTGCTCATGCAAATCCCTGCTTCCATTGAAGACCCTCCGATTTTATGAGCATTGAGATAGAACTAATGATATTGTGCGAGAAGGTTCCTCGCATGTGCTGAGCAGGGTATAAATTATGCATACTCTAATTTATGTCATTGTTGTGGTATGTGTTGTGCATACTGTTGTTTAGTACTAATTTGTAGTAGTGATATGTTATGTTCATATACTCAGGTGGATGGTATGGTATATAGGTGGATGGCATTCTTTAGTAGTGATATGTCATTCCTTCTTTGTTTATTTTTTTTTTGCCATTCTTTAGTAGTTATGTGTACACTACTGCAAAAAAATCTATGTCATGCTAAAAAATGCATTGCTGTCCTGAGCACTCAACGTCACTAATATAGTGTCATTGAAAAAATTTAATAGTGGTGTTGGCTTCCTGTGTCAGCATTATTATTAGTACTCATGGCTTACCACATATACAAATGGTACCAATATATGTTTTATGTAGTTGTGCCTTTTGATATATACATGCTAGAAATGTGTTTTTAACCGGAAAAATAGCAGCATAACATTTTGCATCTTGCATGGCAGCGGCACATACGAATTAACATTTATATTGTTCAACGACAAACAACATATATATTGTTCAACGACAACCAACTCAACAACAACCAATATATTGTTCAACGACATAATTTAGTGTTGAAGAACACAACTTATTGACAACTTAAACAACGACACCTCACTTTTAAAATGATGTCCATGATGATCATCATCCTCAAAGTCGTGTTTCTAATAGTGATTAGAATGCCCTGTCCAACCTATAGATTTTTCCCAACAAGGAAGTCCCTCCACCCGTCCTTAGCGCCTAACACGATACGTCCATTCGCGTCCACCTTGTACGCACAAGTAGTGAAGATGCCCCTTGCTCTAAGTCGTACAGCAGCAAAGGCCTTCTTCGTCTTCCTTGATATCATAGCTTTGAGCTAGGCTTTTGGGCATTGTTGGAAATCAATATATATCAAAGATGTCAATAAGCTTTTACATTAAGACAATTAATCAATTTATACACTAAATAATTTATATATTAAGTGTATTAATGAGATATTACACCAAACAAATAACTTTAAATAACATATCATGACATGACCAACAAGACTGTTCCTTGTTGGACGTGTCACGAATGGCACCTCGACATAGTCCTCACGTGGCGGAAGTCTATCACATAGGTTGTAGGTCTCGTTGATTCTAACCCTTTGGGAAAATACAACATCGTCATATGTGTCTTCACCCTTGTTGATATAGATAACAACAACCATCGGTCTTTGTCCTATTACGGAGAAACTAATCATCTCACCCCCACCGATATCATAGTGGATGATGAAACGGCCACAATCTTCTCCTTCCATCTCGATCTTTGTGGATCCTTTTGTATCTCCAAAGTGTAGGGGGGCGACGAGAGTCGAAGACCACACTATCATCAGTAAGCTCATTCAATTGCAACCTCGTGTTGAATGGGACTATCTGTGTAACAAAATACAAATAAACACAAGTATCATTAATTGTATCAACACTAAGAACTAATGAAATAACCTAACGAAGCGGGTAAGAGAAGATGATTTGTTACTACGGAACGAACAAAGTTTGGCTGGAAGTAGACATAGAATAGTGAGCCTCTTGAAAGGCTCGTGGTGCACCTCGATTCGCACACTTGATTTATAGTCATTTTCCTATAAAAAAGTATAATGACTTAAAGTCAAATTCTACGCTAAGCCTATTATCAAATTCTACACAAGTCTACATTAAGCATATCAATCTCATTATTTACACTAAGCATGTTATTGAGTTCTCTACACTACACAATTAAAATCAAATTGTTCATAAACAATAAAAAAATTACACTAAGCATGTTATCGAATTCTACACAATTATAAATGGATTCTAAGCACATCAATCACATTCTCTACACTAACTACATTAAACATTACCTTAGAGTGGTTGAGAGATCAGGAAATAAACCTAGGTAAATTTGTAAGAAATAGTTGATGACATTTTAGCATAAAGAACGCCACCACTAGAGCATATACCTATCGTGTGCAAATTTTTACCACATCACCAATGTTATCTCTCCTTGTTCAGTACACCTAGTCCCACATAGTGATGGTGTTGTTTACAAATGCCACACTAGCTGTAATCATGTAACGGTGGCGTACCAAATTAGCCAACGCCAACACTATTTAAAAATATATAGTTGTGACATTGCTAGAATTTTGTGTGCCGCCAATTAAAATTGCGGATAAGCATTTTTCTACTAGTGATACTGTGCATATACTCATTGTTTATTTGGTCGTTTGAGCTCCTTGATGAAATTGGCTTATAATTATGCTCATTTTTTATTTGGTTAGCACTCCATCCTTTTTAAATATAAGACATTTTAGAGTTTTCAATACGAAATACATACAGATGTATATAGATATATTTTAGAGTGTAAATTCACTCTCATATTTAAAAACGGAGGAAATAGTTGTTTATTAAGTTGTGCTCTCGCAAGTGTTGTTTAATGATAGTGTTCTTTAGTGATAATTGTGGTCAATTGCACCGATGCTTATTGTTTATTTGGTCATCATATAGTTGGTTATTATATGTGCAAACTGGCTAGTAGTGGTTTAGTTGTGGAGATGTTTTTGTTTATTTAGTGTTAATTTTGGTTAGTTATGGTCATTATTTATTTGGTCCTTGTTTTTTAATCATAATTTATTTGGTCCTTGTTTAGTGATAATTGTGGTCAGTAGTGGTTATTATGTCGAAGGCGGTTGGTGGAGTTACCCCTCTAGAAGAATCGGCCAAAGGAAAAAGCCAGACGGCAGGTCCTTTCCTGCTATGTTCTTACCTTTCTCTTTTCTTCTGCTGATGGATTTTGGTTTTCTCAGTAGAGAAAGTACTGATAACATGTGAACAGTAATCTATAATAACTAAATAGTTCATCCCCACTAACCTATCTATCTTGACATGCAAGCTATCCACATCATCAAGTAGGTCCACCGTGCAAAAAAATCCACTAACTATGCATGCACATGCTTCCATTAATTGCATGCACATGCAACCTAAATAAATAATAACTTAGCCTCACAATTTATAAGAGACTTTTTTATATAAAAAATAAATTATGAGTTATCGCATATTTTATTTTTCTATGCACATCTATAATTGATATTATTGCTTTCTATTGCTTTAGCCTTAGCCAATGATGGAAATGTCTCCACTATCTCTACTCAACATTATTTTCATCTCATATTGTCTCTCACCATATATTATCAAGCTAATAAATTGACAAAACAAAAATCATACTCATTTTTTGGATTTTCATCAAATTTCTTACATTTTTTCTCTAAACAATATTGATTTCAAAAGAGAATTTACAATCAAATTATATTACACTTAATAATTTTTCTCATATTTCAAAAAACCACTTTTCTTATATTTTTTCTCTGAAAAATTCCCGCAGCAACGCGCGGGGTATCATCTAGTTCTAAAAATGATTGAACCGTCTTGATTCTCATTGATCTCCAACTATTTATACATGTAGCAGTCTAACTACTAATAGCAGTTGCTAATGTGTGAGATAAAAGATACTACCTCCGTCACACTTTATAAGGCCTACGCGTACCATTAGGTCATCAATTTAACCAACATCACATAAGATATATGTTATAAAAAGCATATCATTAAAAACTTTAGATGTTATATTTTTAAATGGTATAATTTTTATGTTATATATCTTATGTTATGTTGGTTAAATTGACAACATAGGGGTACGCGCAGGCCTTATAAACTGTGACAGAGGTAGTAACAGCAAGTAGCAGTTGCTAATAACAAGGAGAGATTATAACTGCTAATGGCAGTTAGAGATTACAATGTCGGTTTCTAATAACACATGGTAATTACTCTCTCCGTACCGAAATATGTGTGGTTGTAGCTCTCTCCGTGCAACTTTTTCAGCGACCTATATTTCGGTATAGAGAAAGTAGCAAATTGCCATGTGATATAATCCTATTCCTAACAGATCAAGCAACCACGCCACTGCACCAAAAAATCTACATACACGAATCTTTACAAAAAAATTACGGGTTTTTCCTTCAATATCCCTAATCCCCCTCTGAATTAATCCGGGTGGGATCTATTCTTATTCATTAGTCCAATCAAATCATACCCTGCACTGATCCGCCCGTAAACCCTCCATAATCTCTTTGTGTATGTAGCATTGTTGTGCTATGCCCCGTGGAGTAACTCGACGCCTAGAATACCTGTAGTCGTTTCTGTCACGGCCGCCTGCCCCCAGCACGTCGACTTCTTTCTACAATCCCTCTTCTCCTCCGGTCCTCCCGTGTTTGTTGCATCATGCTCATTGTGGACGCAGCTTCAGTGACATGCTGAGACAAAGTCTCACGGTGCCTTTGCCCCATCTTAGCCCTCCATTTTAGATCCAATGCTCCAGATTGACCCAGAGTTGTGCAGAAAAATAAAAACTTCTCAGAAAAAATTGAAATTTTTACACATAAATTGTAAATGTTTGGTTATATATTTTCGATAAATTTTCAATCCATTGGAATTAGTGGTTTGCGATTAAATAGCCTAATACATAAAAGTGGATTTTTATGTATTAGGCTATTTATAAAGGATATTTATGTGCATATTTTGTCATGTTAATACAAAATGTAAAAAAGTGGAAGAGTCTGGGATTTGAATCAATGTTTTCTGGATGAGAATGATAGGAAATTGCCACTGCACTAGTATTAGTCAGTTAATTACGAGGTGTTCGCGCTTAATTAATACTAGATGATACTCCACACGTTGCTGCGAAAACTGTTAGCAAATAATTTAATGTTTTAAAATATAAGAGAATTTATGAAGCATAATATAATTAAATTAAAATTATTTTTCTAAATGAAATATTGTTTAGTGTAAAAATCTAAAGAAATTTAATGAAAAATGTAAAAATGAGTTTAATTTTTTGTTTTGTTAATTTGTTACCTTGATAATGTATCGGCTAGATGAAAATAACGTTGAGTAGGGACAATGGAAACATCACCTCTGACTAAACCTAAAACAGTGATAGCTACTCCCTCCTTTCCGAATTACTTGGCATGGATTTAGTTCAAGTTTAAATCAAGCTTGAACTAAAATGATGTCAAGTAATTTGGAATGAAGAGAGTACTACATATGTACAAAAAAACATATAAAAATAAAATATGAGATAACTCATACTTTGATTTTCTATTAAAAATGCTTATAAATTGTGAGGTTGAATGTTTTTTTTAATATTTATGTATGATATGTTGCATGTGCATGCAGGGTTAATAAGTGCATGTGCATGAAGAATTAGTGAAAAAATATTTTATATGGTGGACCTACTTAATGATATGGGTAACTTGCATATTAAAAAAATAGGTTAGTGAGAATTTAGGTATTAGAGATTAGCCCGAACAGAACGTTTTGTGCAACTGATCTGACGGTTCAAGATGAGTTGTGCTGAAAGTAGAAAACACATACGTTCGATTTTGATCGGGGTTCAATTTTGTTTTACTTACAACAAAACTAAATCCTTTTTCTCTAACTAATAATAAAAGAAATTGCGTTTTTATGAATTTTTGGTCCGTCAATGATGTCATAGATTTTTTTTGTACGTGTTTGGCCGACGTCACAATTTTAGAAATCGCTTAAACGCATAAAAAAATTAAATGGCTATCCCAGGTTCCAAACCCAGAATCTGTCCAACACGGGTTGTACCCTCTAGCCACTAGACCGTAGTAACAACTTATCACTATAGGCGGAAAGATTTTATACGTATGCGATTTTATTTTCTCCAACCATACACGTTATGGAATGGGCCAACTACGCTTCTCCAGCCCAAGGCCCAGGCGAGCAGCGCAACAACAACGTTAATTTTACAACAAATCTTTCACCTTTTTGACATAACTAGCTAGTGTGCACATGCAATGCACGTCTCAAGCGTTAACCGACTTATAATAAATATATGTATAATAAAAATATAATCTTTTTGAAGATACTTGAATTTAGTAAATACACAATGGTGTGATGCCACTTAAGTTATGGGTTTGCAATAATGAGAAACCATTATGGTCGCACTGTTCTCACATCTTGTAAAAGAGGAAGATTAAATCTACTAATCCTTCAATCACAAAGTATACTGATCTTGCACACATATTTTCCATATATGGAATCCTACTATTCCACGATCGAATAGTCGGTTACATCAAGAATTATATAGACATGCCAGTCTGCCAGTCCATTAGCTACAAGTTTATTTTATCTCTCTGTCCCCATAAGAACCAAAGGAGGCATACTATTCCTGCCTGTAGTTTGTCTAGCAACCTGGAAATTTCAGCAAGTACTTAACGTGAAATGGATCTTCCGACCATGTTTCAAGCATTTTTCAGCCCTAAATGCAAGTTTTTGCATAGTGCAACATATAATATGACAGAAGCATTAGGTTGTCAGAATCAAGCAACAGACTGAACCAAATATCCTGAAAATTTATAAGCATACCAACACCTCATAAGTACACATGAGCCGCACATGAATCTCAGGTTGGACCCTGCAACCATTGGTCAAATCAAAGGTTAGCAACACTCAAACATGGGCTCACAATAAGTAATCCAACACGATTGATAAGTTAAACTTTTATGAGTTATTATGTGTACAACTATAAGTGATCAAGTTACAAGTTCGATCGATATATAAAAACCTACATTAAGAAAGCGTACATTGAGAAAAAAAGGGCAACATCAAGGTGAAAAAAATCACCTTGTTGGAACATCATTTAGGCGATGGATTTGAAGACAATATTTCAAAACTGCAAGGGCGTGTTTGGTTGCCCGGGTGCCTTTTTGCTGCATTGCATGGAGCAACCTGGCTGGCCATGGCCTAGTTGAGCTCATGCAAAGTTGAGCCAAGATGATGTTTGGTGAACTTGTATCATATGGCTGTACCGGGAAGAAGACGTCGTCGCAAAAAGGACCCTGGGCATGGCTAGCCATCGCCGGGACACCGCCGTTGCCGCCGAGGAGGTGCTCACGGACACCGCCGTCTCCGCCGAGGAGGTGCTCTCCGGCGAACTCCATGGGCGGCTGGACCAGGGCGCGGGGTTCAGCGGCTGGACCAGGGGTGTGGGGCTTGGCGGGGGCAGCTGGATCCGGGGCGCGGGGCACGGCGGCGGCGGCGGCGGCTGGACTAGGGGCGGCGGGGCGGCTGGACCAGGGGCTCGGCGGCGGCTGGACCAGGGCTCGGCAGCGGCGGCTGGACCAGGGGCGTTGGCAGCGGCTGGACCAGGGGCTTGGCGACGGCAGCGGCTGGACCAGGGGCTCGGCGGCGGCGGCGGCTGGATTAGGGACGACGGGGCGGCGGGATCCGGGGCACACACGGAGGAGGAGATGCTGCCGCTAGAGAGAAAAAGAAGGGAAACCAACGATGCATGCGGGATACACAACAAACTTGCGTTTTCCTCAGCCTGGCTGAGAGGCCTTCTTTTGCATCCGTCGGGCCAGGCTGGAAGGCCGGTGCAACTTACCAAACAATCAATTTTGCATGGTGGGTGCGATGCAGGTGCGACCCACCCATCCAAACACGCCCCAAGGGAATGAAGTTTCAGTTATTATTATAATTCAGAGTACATCAATTGCTGGTAGGAGCCATCAGCACATTGAGAAATCAAAATAGTGCACATGCACACATGAATGTTTAATGTGAAAATTGACTGAAGATAACAACTTGAAGCAGATACTCACAAAAGAGCCAATCCATTAATTGGTATAAATTGTGAACCATGCACAGGAATAAAATAGCCATTAACATGAGAGCTTGAGGCCTGATTATAGAATGTAAAAATATCCGACTACATCTTGAGAAGGTACATAAATCAGATTACTGGTTTATACTTGCTAAAGTTTCATGCGAAGTTGCAGTATATAAACATCACCTGCAATATAAGTGGGAGATTTTCGCAGAGTGATGTTGCCTTCTTGCTTTCCATATACCGCAAAGAAGCTTAGCCACAGGCTATAGATCTCCTGAAAAAATTGAATATGTGAGTTTCCTAGTTTGCCTTGTGCTAAACAAATGCCATCAAACTCAATTATAGATCATTAGTGTTAGATAAAAAAGAAGTAGTAAAAACTGAGTTATACGTGAAAGAGCTACCACAACAAACACAAAATGTGCACCTAGATCCACAACAACGCAGGCCGGTGGAAGAATTCTTGCTAACCCATGGCTATATATATCATTAAATTTTGTTGATAATCTGTAAAATTCTAAACTGAATAACTATTTGTAAGTGTTTGACAATACAGCCAACAAACTCCAACGGAAAAGGAAGTCAGCGCCCGTATGTAGTGTTGGCCTAATAATAGTTACAAAGTGAAAGAGCACTAACTAAATAAGCAGACAAGGAATTCATCATCTAAATTACAAAGGAAGATTACTAACTAACTATTTTTTCAAAACATAATAGTAGTTGGGCTCACATAAAAAATTCCGAGTTCTCATTTTTAAGTTATGAGTATGTAGTGCTGGCCTTTTACATGTTGAGATGACAGCCTGGCACGATAAAATAGTTTTGCAAGTAGCCAAATAACACTCAAAGTATATATCTTACAGACACATGTACTCAAAAGTCATGAAACGTCAAAACTATACTGACTGAATCTAGTATTTGTAGTGTATATACAACCAAACTGATAAAACAAAATAACATGATCTGAATTCAGTATGCAATTTCAAAACTCGCAGTGAGATCTCATATTGTACTTTGGTTTAATACAACCAAACTAACAAGTTTGAGGCCTGAATTTATCTCTACATAATGCGCATTGCATCATTAAAAATATCAATGACGATTCTCAAAAAATATCTGAAGTAAAAGATTCTAAAAATATATATCAATGACAAACAGCCCCAAATCAAATTGACTTTACCAGGTAAGTAACATGACAGAATTATCTGGTAAGTGACATGAGAGAGAGAGAGAGAGAGAGAGAGAGTGCTTGAAATTACCTCAATATGCAGTGCATACACAAATTAGAGTGGTAAAGCTGTAGCAAATAAACATGGATAGAATAGGAGGACCTTGATGAGAGAGATAGAGAAAGAGGAGAACCTGACAATGGCAACTGGCAAGGATCTGGGCAGCGTCAAAGACTTCGGAGTGGGAGTTGGCGAGGCTCAACCATTCCTGTCATCATCAATAACAATAGTAGCATTAGAAGCAGTGGGACCTCAACACTTACCTGCTGTAGAGGACACGCGTAAGGGGATGCCATTTTGGCGAAACAAACTTATGATTAAGGCTGCGGCAGAATTTTTCCCTAATGTCAGAATTTGAATTGATGGGCTCAATGATGCCGCAAGTGGGAGTCACCAAGTCGGCAGGGGCACCACTCACCAATTGTAGAATTTTGACCCTATTCTCAGTTTATGTCAGCTTCTCCTGAAGTGCAATAGTAGCCAGGCAAACACTACACGTTATGTATATAGTTGCAGAAAGATTCGCTAGATAAATTAAGAGAGGAAAATTTTGCTAAAAAAATTAAGAGAGGGAATTTAGCACTTCATATATAACATGGATGACATGCATGCCATACTTTCTCTAAACTAAGCTTAGTTCTGGCAAGATTTAGCGTAAACTAAAAATGTTTTGCTGACACCGTACCATCGACATCCCCGCAGTGGAGAAAGTTACTTTTCCAGGGTGGCAAACTATGCAATAAGGAGATATAGGCTCTATTTGGCTTTTGCCCAGGCTGGCCCTGCCAACTCAGGGGCGAGCCAAAAAATTAGGCAACTTTTCTTCACCCGTGTTTCGCTAGCCGTTGGCATAAAAATGAACCAGCCATGCGAAGGGAGTGTTGGTACGCCAAAAATTTGGTTGCAATCCAAATGTCGCTGGAGCAGTCGGTCAACACCAATTATTTGGCTGGGCAGGCTGGGCCTCCCAACCAAACAGCCCCATAATAGTTATTGCTTCCCAAAGCTAACCAAGAAAGAAAAAAGAACCCACACAAAATTTAGGATGACCAAAGCTGCACAAATGTACTTACTTGAGATGATTATAACCTCAGGAAAATAAATCATACAAAATTCTTAATGGATACATAAGAGACTTTTAATGCTAAAAATGAAGGAAATGCCTAATGTCATGTGCCTTCTAGTTATTCATGTGCATATCCATTTGCTCTCACGCCAGTTTATTTCGCAAAAAGAAAAATTTCATGGCAAGTAATACATCGTAATTATCTTCCAACGATATCTACTACCCCTGATGATGAAAACAACAATAAGCATCAAGGACCTGCAGGAAGAAAAATAGAGGTCATATATCTTGTGAACATGCAGATTCCATGCCCAGCAGGAAAATAAAGAAGACATTTATACCTAAGAAAAATATTGTGATAGGAAATAGCACATCATGTATACCGAGAACAGGACACATTTGTACCAAGGTGAGTGGAATGTGGTTTGCTAAAGATTATAAATGGTAGTCTCACATAAACATTATTGGAAACTGTTATGTACCTTCTTACCTAAACATTTCTACTTTTTCACTTGTGAGTACCACTAAATCTGCACCTTCCCATGGTAAATCATGTGAATAATCTCAAAATAAGTTGATGCTTACACTGGTTTTGGAAAATTTCCACCAATCTTAAACTGATGCTTAATCTCAAAGGATGAGGAAACATCAACTCTTCAAGGGGAAGAAGAAACTGAAATAATGTGTCTCCTATTTTTGGTGCTCTTGTGCAGGTCGAACACAACAATCCAAACTGTAAAAGTGGAAGCATAAATAAGCATGCAATATTGAATGCGTACTGTGAGCACTGCCTAAAGTTTTGGGATGACATGGAGTAACTAAGGCCATGCAAGAGATTAATCCAATGCACTACTCTGGAAGCACTGTTTTCAGACAGTTTCAGCTTCTTGCAATCACGAATCACAGTGATATGAGAAAAATCACCTTTTCACAATGTCTGCATAGCTATTCGAAATTCAAATTTACAGTTGCTGCTTCGGTGCTTAATCTTGCACTCTTTCCAAGTGAGACCCATTCTCTGATAAGGGTTCTGTTCAACAAAAACAAATCAACTTGTATTATGTAACAATACAAAAATAGAATCTCGAAAGGGGGAATGGGAAGAGCATTGTACCTAGACCTTCAATCGTCTTTCTTACTTTTCATACTCATTAGTGCTTGGGTGCCACCACGACGACTATGACCTACCACTAAAACATTCGGTACCTGAGCGAAGGAAGACAATTGTTTCAATACTGGATACTTCGCTATAAATTATGTCACATGAATGGGAGAAAAAGAAAATGAAAGCCATAACACAAGAGATTCTTGCCTGAAGTGAATTGACGGCGAACTCTAGTGCTGCAGTAGTCTCTGAAGCTCCATGCTAATATAGCAGCATTTTTTACTATTAGTACTTCCACAATAAAAATTGCATCACTACACAGTACAAGGTAGAGGCTCGAGATCACCAGCAATGCCCCCAGCACCCTCCAACATCATATCATCATCAGATCAATCGATGAATCGCAGACAAAGGTAGCCAATCGATCAACATTATAGCTATCGGTGTTGTGGTAATCACGGATGAGGGGTCTTTCAACATCAGCCATGTTCCCTCAAAACAACCATGTTATTCTCATATTTGTATTTTTTTAGAAATGTTTTTCTATCTAATCTATGGAGTAAATTGGTGCAGGAATAAGAAAACATAAATTCTAGCTATGGGTACAGGTAATCAGGGATCAGGGGTCTTTGAACATCATCCATGTATTCTCATATTTGGATTTTTTAGAAATGCTTCTCTATCTTATCTATGGAGTAAATTAGCGCATGAATAAGAAAACCGAAATTGTAGCTATCCGTGCTGGTAATCATGGATCAGAGGTGGACCGAAATTAGTGCGAGAGAGAGAGAGAGGAGAAGCCGACCTGCTGCGGACCGGCGTGGTGTCGGGGGCGGGGGGGGGGGGGGGGCTTCTGGGGACCGGCGTCAGGGGGCGGCAGGCGGCGGTGGACGGGCGGGGCGGGGACGGCGGGAGCGGGCTCCTCTTCTCGTGAGGATGAAGAGAGAGGTTGGGGCGCGGGGGAGGGGGGAGGGGGGGACGGCGGGCGGAGGTGGGGGGCGTGGGGGACGTGGGGAAGGAGGCGAGAGGAGAGAGCGCGGGTCGAGTCGAGTAGCGATGAAGCGAGCCCTCAACATCGTTAGACTTAATTGTAGCCATTAGATCCTAATCAAAGGGCCACTGTGAGTCTTTATAGGGGTAGTGATAAATAATTCCACCTTGTTTTCTTACATGCAATTACATCTGTTTAAATATGTTTTTTTCTTTGAAATCAATAAGCCTCCTTAGAAAGCAATTGATAAATGATTATGAGATAATTAAAGGAAGGATTATGGTAAATATGTGGGATAATAAAAGGAAGGATTGTTTAGGCTCAAATGAATACTTGTGGATACACATGTGGGATAATTAAAGAAAGAATTGTGTGGGCTCAAATGAATACTTGTGGGTAAAGTGATCAGATAGTTGAAGGAAATATAAACATGTGGGGTAAATAAAATATTTAAAAGACTGATAATAGAAAAAAATTGTTGGGAGCACAGTCAAAATTGCATAAGGAGGGCGGCAACACACGAGCTCGACCCTGGTGGATCCCGACGGTAGGGTCAATGTGGTGTGGTGCCTCGACGCATTTGGGTGGACACTTATTTCAAAGTGTGATTCCTCCAGCAACATTTTGAATTGACTCTAAAAAAAGCCTTTTGATTTGATTGAAAGCTACCTATGAAATCAGTACAGTTTAGTGGACACTTTATGTGGCTTCTCAAACGCCCAAGATCGAAACTTCCAACAATGTATGTGCAACAAACCATGGGGATTTTAAGATGCAAGTTTAGAACCTTTGTCAACGCATACCAAAAATTAATGGATCAATGATGTTCATGTCCAACATTCCACCCAACCGCCTAATGCCGATAGATAGTAAACACGACACACTCTTAGCACAGATTCCACTAAGATAAACATCGTGTATGATTTTTGTGTTATTTTTGCTGGTATGATTTTTGTGTTTGATATGTTATAATTTGTTTATCCCGTTGCAACGCACGGGCATGTTTGCTAGTGAGGAAATAAGAGTATTTAAAACATATAATATGTATAATAGTAGTATACTGCTCATAGTGAGAGTAACATAGGTAGTAACATAGATGTCACATAAGCAAAAGAGATGATGTGACAAGCAATTAAAGAGGAGAAAGATTAATAGGGTAACATAATATGTTACCATCACATAGCGGTTCTCAATGCAAAACGAATCTACAAGATAATAAATAAACCTCTATATGTTATCATCTATATGACACTATCCACTATAAGAGTTAGTAACATGGACTAGTAACATGTGCATGTTACTAGTCTAAGTTAAGGCAACTCCAACGCGCCGACGCAAAATGCATTTTTCTGTCCGTTTTGGTCCGGCTGCGTCGGCGCAGACAGAAATCGCGGCCCAACGCGCCGGCGCAAACGGACGCCCGTCCGTTTTCTTGTCCGTTTTGACCCATTTCCGGCCCAAATTTGGGTCTGGTTTGCGTCGGCGCGGACACGCTCCGGACGTCCGCGCCGCGTCCACTCCTTCTCCCCTGGCCCGCTCGTCATTGGGTGAAGAATCACTGTATCCTCCACACCAGTCGCGCCGCCAGCTCCATCCGCTTGTGGTCGCCGTCGCGAGCACTCGCGCCGGTTGTATCTCCTCTGTGAACTGGTAGCAGTCGCCGCCGCTAGCACCAGCGTCGGTTGTCTCTCAACGCGCGCTTATTCTCCCTTGCCGGGCAGTCGCCGGACTTGCGCGATTGTTGCGCCCCTTCCCCGTGCTGCGCTTCTTGGTGTGCTTCAGTGGTTTGCTCAAACCCCCAAGGAGAAAAGAGGGCTAGGTTTGCTCAAGCACAAGAGAGCACAAGAAAAGATGTGGAGCGTGCATTTGGTGTGCTTCAGTCTCGTTGGGCTATTGTTCGGCATCCTGATAGAACATGTGTTGGAAATATGCCCTAGAGGCAATAATAAAATGTTATTATATATATATTTCCACGTTCGTAATTAATGTTTATATTTATGTGCTATAATTGCAATGACCCTGACTATGAGATTCAGAAGAAAACTCATTTGCATGTGTGGAAATGTAAACACCAAGAGTTCCTGGTTTAGCCTCTAAGACCAGCTCATGTGCTAACTGATGATTACGTTTTCTTAATCATGGA
This sequence comes from Bromus sterilis, assembly GCA_950022295.1. Lineage (NCBI taxonomy): Eukaryota > Viridiplantae > Streptophyta > Magnoliopsida > Poales > Poaceae > Bromus > Bromus sterilis. The sequence goes on along the minus strand of OX465600.1, from coordinate 74,732,381 downwards.
CATTGTTCTTGTAACAAGGATGTCAGTAGTAATGGGAACATATTGTTAGCAGAACAATGATGTTGAACCGACCCCAGTATTGAATGATATACTTAGAGATCACATCGTAACTACGTTATAAGTCATATCATGAAATGTTATCATATACGTAATTCCTTAGACCATGAGAGTATCCAGTTGCTTCACACAGGAAGACATGCTTTGGTTCTTAGATGAATCCTCCCGTAAATGGGAAGTAGTAAAATAAGTTCTGGGTATGTCAGATGGTGTGGCTAGTGACTGTGATAGTTCAAGAATGGGATTTGCTCCTTCACGATGAAGAAGATATTCACTTCGGGCCCACTCGGTATGACGGTATCCATTATAGTCTGGCCAGACGCATTGTGATTCAGTCACGGGGATACCGGAATACGATAACGAGAAAATGGACGAACTAGCAAAGAGGATAACGAGTGGCTTGTGTTCAAGAAGTTGTTACACATGGGTGCCAAACTTCTCTCCTCTAACTTTGTCATATATCGCGAAGCAAAGGGAATGGTACATGAATAAACATAATGGTTCACTCGAAGTTTCTTCGTGTATGTGCGGGAGTCAACATGGGTGTCCATGGCTCCGCTGTTGATTATTGGCTATTGACGAAAGGCTGTTGACCTATGTCCGGAAGATGTTCTGAGTCATGTCCGCATTATACCGAATCTATTGGGTCACACACTTAACGAGCAATAGTTTGTTAGAATACTAGTATGGTAGAAGGTTTAGTGGAAGCAAAGCAGAATAGTTCATACGGGTACCGAAAGTAGTTTCGGAGATTTATGGAATTGTTCGTAAGGGAACCAGAAGTAGTTCTGGATATTTAAGGATATGTCCAGATCACTCTGGAGTAGTCCCAGGTGGTTTCGAATCATATGAGAATGGTACTGGGGAAGTCCTGGATCAACCGGAATAGTTTCTGGATAATCGCTGGGCGTCCCGACAACCTTCGCGGTCATCGGGTGGCTTAAACTGTAACTCGGATGGTCTTGGAAACTATCCGTATGGCTCCGGAACGTCCGAGAACGGTCTTGGAAGGTCCTGGAAGTGCTCCAGAAGTGTCCGGAATGTCCCGAAACGGTCCCGGTATGTCCCGGAAGGTCCCGGAAGCTTCTAGAAGGTCATGGAAGGTTCCGGAAGGTTCCGGGCTATACCACCCACTCCCCTGCGCCCCTAGCCTTGGGGGGCAAGCCACCTAGGCTGCCCTGGCCGGCCAAGGGGTGGGGGGCGCACCAAGGGGAAGGAATCCTCCTCCAGGTGGAAAGTCCAACTCTCCAATTTGGCAGGTTTCCGGTGGGAAGGTTTGGGAGGTTTTGGGAGTCCAAGTTGGACTCCCCACCCCCCTTATTGCGCCCCAAGGGCCTCTTGGCCACCTATATAATGTGGGGGAGGGGTGGGGGGCGCAACACAACTTGTCCCCAAGGCCTATGCGCCACCCTCCCTCCTCTAAACCCCGTTGCTCCACTTTTAGACCCCGGTTTAGACGCTGTTCTAGATCGGAATCCGTTAGGGTTTTCTCCCTCTACTTTTCTCGGTGGCGTTCATATTTGGACGGCGGAGCGCTGCTGGATTGCTGCTACGGGATGTGTGGATACTAATGGAGGGGTCGTACCTTCGACCCTTCTTCGAGGAGCTTGTTCATGGGACTTGTCCGTGGGACTAGATCGCGGGACTTGTTCGTGGGATTGATCGAGGGACTGTTCGTGGGAGAACTTGCGAGATCTACTTCCACTACGTCCACGAGCTTCACCAACTCTACTTCCGCTACATCGGTTGGTGAGCCATGACCTAAAACCTTGTATGCAATCTTCTTGGATGATCTTGGGTTCTTGATTCGTAGGCCGAATTTTTTTTGTTTTCTACTACGTTTCCCAACAGTGGTATCAGAGCGATCCTTGATTAGATGTATGTTTAGGTAGATCATATGTTGATATGAGGCATTGATTTTCTTGTTTGCTTCCCTATCATGTGATCTTTTCTTTGCTCGACGGCATGATGTGATTTTGCTACAAGGTTTGAGTTTTGCCATGATCCCTCTATGCTGCTCTTAGTATGCTGGTTGCCTTGATCATGGACTACATCAAATTCCTTGGATCTCATCCTAGTCTTGCTATAGAAAATTTTACATGAACGGGCTTGTGGATTTTATGAACTCAAATCCACACGGGGGTCACGCGTTTAACGAAGTTTGGCTTGTGGCATTAGTTGCTACACGCACCCCGTATGTTAAACTAGCAACAAAAGAAGTATCGTGTTTTTGTTTTGTCTAGGGTTTCTCGTTTGCCTTGTAAACCTGCTTAACAACCACGATAAAAGTTGCAACAACCCGTGTAGATGGCGATCTAACTCGTTTTTGCAGAGTATGCATGTGATGTGGTATAGCCTTCAAGATTTGCAATGTGTTTGTATGAGATGCTATATGTTATGTAATATTTATTCGCGACCTGCGTGTCGTGGTACGGCATGATGACTGGAGTCATATGATTGTCACTTAATTATGGCCTGCGTGCCAGAACTGTTTATTAGCTCGAGGCAAAGCAATAGATAGATGCAAGGTGATGATCTACGATGCGGAGGTGGACCCCGACGCACATGCCGGAAGCCGTGGTGTTGGTCCCGACACCAAGGACAAAGTTGGTGGACACGGTGACTTCAACCACGACGACGTGAAGATAATGAAGACTTCACGAAGCAAAGGGCTATATCATATCACATAATTTTATGAACTGCCTGTGATGTTTATCCCTTTGATGCACCCTTGTTTGATGCGCGGTAGTCGTATTTTATTAGGGTGATCTCTCGCAAAACAATATCAAGTTGATAGTGTTCTCCCAACTGTAGCACCGTCTATACTATGTTTCACACCGGAGCAGGTCATGTCACATGGGTGCACACGTGTGTAACGCATAAAAGGCGGGTGTGTTAAAAGAACACACAGCGCATTACACTTGGTTGTCTTGACGGTTTGGATAAAAGTTTGCTACCGGAACACGCCCATCGAAAGATGAACAAGAATCACCTTTGGTGTGATTGGCAAGTTGGCCTACCGGTCCAGTCTAAGTCATCAGTGATGTCACATCAATGGCGGACGATTGGGTTGGATCTTGAATCACTCCAGCATCAATTACGAGAGATATTGATCTGAGTGGGAGCGCACTAAGTAATTAAATTGATTAATCACAAGTGCAACTTAATTATGAACAAAGTCTTAGTATTTGCATTATCGTTGTAGAATAATGGCTCGCGTTACCACCTTCCCAAATTGATTTTGATTAACTGTTTTATCTGGTAAAAACTTTACGATTGGTACCGTATTGTGAGGACTATCGTCAATAGTGTCGAGAAGGAGCTTGTCCTATCGCAAATTTTTGATGCTCTCCCGCTGATGCTATGGATGATGTGACTTATGTCCATAATCCAAAATGCTAGAATTCCACGACAGCTAAGTGCATTGTCTTCACCACCATGAAACCCGAACTTCGAAAAGTTTGGGATAGTTATGTTATATTCATGGAACTGAAAAATACGTTTTCAGTAGTAAGACAATTAATGTTGGATATAAGATATCTAGTACAATGTATGATTGTAAGCATTAGTGAAAATGTTCACTGTGCTCTAAACAAAACTGATAAGTGTGGGATCCAGAAGAACACCGATCATATGATGATGAGAATTAAGGGAAAGAAGTCCAAAGGATGTTAGTAAGACTTACACGCCGGAAATTCCATGGCCTGTGCCATCCTTAATCATGTGTGATCTTTTGTGAGTAGGAGTGACATTGGAAATAGAACTATGATACGTATAAAGGCAAAACGAAAGAAGACTGGAATAACCAGCTCAGAAATGAAAGTCATACGGAGTTATAGATGAATTCATTGTTGGTCAAGAGATGTAATTCTTGGGAATCATGATTAAGCAGTTAATTGTGGATTCTGTATATTGTGATTAAACTGTTGATCACCGGAATATCACATCGATTGCATATTGTTGCAACTCGATGCAAGAAATACTATGGCCTTTATGACCAGCTAATGATGAGTTTTGACACGCTTGGGAACACGGTAAAAGGTTTACTATGCCGTGTGTGGACTCTATGATTATCTTCATAATTCATTTTAGAGTTGAGTAAATTGTTACTACACTTTAGCCTTGTTGCAAAACATCATTTTGAATCATGTTTGTTGCAAGAGAGTTGTTCAAAGCTATGAATAACGTAAAGGCCATACTTCCATTATGAATAGGTTGTATGTTATGAATCTTGATAATAATACTAAACATCCATAACACTGATGCTAAACGTCGCAAGACTGACAGAAATACCACATAGATGTGGCACTGCCGTTTATCACAAGTGACATAACATGCATGAAGAATTTCCATAAGTGATGGACTTTCGAGTCATATGATTATGAATCACTTGACGCTTGCGATCTTTGTCTCGAAGTAATATGACTAAAACACCGTTGATAGGCCATACATGAACGGGCAACTAAACCATTGGTAATCATACATGATGATGTGTGTAGTCCAATAAGTGTAGTTGTGTGCAGTGGATTCCCTATCTTCACTCATGAGTTGAAGTAGATATGTGGATATCTGTTCAATAGAGACATACTTCTGAAATCTTTGAAATGTTTAAGGAATTTTAGAGTGAAATAGAAATTTATTGTAACAAGAAAATAAAGCTTCTGCAAATTAGATTGTAGAAAGTAATATTTGAGTTACAAGTTTAGCGAACGTCTGATGAGTTGTGAAGAAGTGTCATAACTTGCGTCTCCCGGAACACCACTATGAGTAAAGTGTTCGAGAGATGTAATCAAGCCATGTATGACACGGTAAGATCAAATATGACGTTTATCAATTTGCCATTATACTTATTAAAGTTATGCGTTAGTGACTACGGCTTTTACACTGAAAAGAGCATCATCAAATCTGTTGAAATGACACCATATTAGATGTGGTATGGACTGTTAAAACCATATTGTTTTTTCTTAAAATTTGGGTATATGAGGCATATGTTTGACATACTCAAAATCCCAAATCAGATAAGTGCTACTTTGTTAAGGTTATGCCAAAAGTTTTGGTATTCCTCTATCACTACACAAAAGAAAAACTGTTTGCTGTTAAGAACAATGTGTTTTGAAGAAAAATAGTTTCTTACAAAAGAGTGAGTGGGAGGACAGTGCAACTTGTCAAAAATTGTTGAATCTTCAGAGGAGTGCGCAGCTGAACCACACAGGTTAGACAAAAATCGTACAAACATTCATGATATGTAAAACGAGATATTGTTGTTCGACAATGATAAACCTGTGATATACAAAGAAGCGTTGATGGGCCCTGACTCCGGGATTTGGCTAAATGCCAAATAATCCGAGATAGTATCCATGGAAGTAAGTCAAGTTTTGAACTTGGTAGACCCTCGGAAAGACTAAAAGTCTGAAGAATATATATATGGATCTATAATTGATTCGGATGAAATTGTTTTATCCATAAAGCTCAACTCGTTGGAAAATTGTTTTCTAGCAAGTTCAAAGGTTGACTACGGCGAAATAGTGTCGACCGTAGAAATGCTTTAGTCAGTTCGGGTTATACTAGCAATTACTACATATCTCATTTATAGGATATGGTAGAATGAACGTCAAAACAAAGTTCCTACATGGAAATATAACAAAGGACGTATACGTGATACGACCGGAATGTTTTGTCGATTCAAAGGATGCTAAAATAGATGCAAGCCTTGGATATCCAGTGATGGACTGGAGCTAGCATAATGGAGTTGGAATTTTCGTTATGATGAAATTGCCAAAAGAGTTTGTTTTCATCAGGAATAACGAAGATGCTTGAATGTTCAAGAAAGTAAGTGGGAGCTGAATGATATTTCTAAAATCTTATGTAGATGACATATTGTTGATTGGAAATTATATAAATTTCTTGACACGAATAAGGACTTCATTGGAAATAGTTTTCAGTTGAAGAACTTGGGCTAATATAGCATTTGTATTGAGCACATTGATCTATGCAGATAGTAAGTGCTTGATCATGCTAAATCCAACGTTACATATTGACATGATACTAAAGTAGTTTAGTATGAAAACGCCAAGAAGGATGTTCTTGCCGAGGTCACGGTGAAAAGTTGTTTGCGGAAATCAGTGTTCATGAACACAGATAAGCAAAACACATGAATTGAATTCCACTCACATGTGTGTTTGGATTAATCATGTACACCATAATATGTAAAACGACCAGATATGTCCAGTGCTCCAAAAGGTTGTGAGCAAGATACCAAAGTGATCAACATGTTGATCATTGGACAAACAGTGAAAAGTTAAACTTATGATAGATAAGATATGTTTCTCGGAAAATGGAGATAATGAAGAGCTCGTTGTAACAAGTTACACCAGCTGAATTTTGATGTAAACAGTTACACCAATTCAGTCTTCATACTTACTCCGATCGGTTTTCGATTTTAATTGGGATTATGTGTTTCACACATAAGGGTGGCACAGTATGAAGGAACTGTGTTAAAGTTAGATACTGTGGCGAATTCTATAACAGAGGCTAAGTATATTGTTGCTTAAAGAAGTAACAAGGGAGGGTATTTTGAATCATCAGTTTATTTATGAACATGGTATGGTTTCCTAGATGCTTGAAGCTCATGGAACATTGATGAATGATTTCAGGACTTATTCTAAGGAACCAAGGTCCTACCAAATGATTCAAACATATACAAAGCTAAACTGATAAAATTAGTGAATTTTATGATAGCGTGAAAACGCGAAGATATGCAAGATACAAACGGGCCTGAAACGTCAGATCCGAAGATGAGGTCTGTACCACAAATGAGGCATTTATTACACCGGTATGCCATAGGTGTAAAGTGCTCAAGCACTGACAATATTATTGACTCTAGTGCAAGTGGGAGACTGTTGGAAATATGCCCTAGAGGCAATAATAAAATGTTATTATATATATATTTCCACGTTCGTAATTAATGTTTATATTTCTGTGCTATAATTGCAATGACCCTGACTATGGGATTCAGAAGAAAACTCATTTGCATGTGTGGAAATGTAAACACCAAGAGTTCCTGGTTTAGCCTCTAAGACCAGCTCATGTGCTAACTGATGATTACGTTTTCTTAATCATGGACATTGTTCTTGTAACAAGGATGTCAGTAGTAATGGGAACATATTGTTAGCAGAACAATGATGTTGAACCGACCCCAGTATTGAATGATATACTTAGAGATCACATCGTAACTACGTTATAAGTCATATCATGAAATGTTATCATATACGTAATTCCTTAGACCATGAGAGTATCCAGTTGCTTCACACAGGAAGACATGCTTTGGTTCTTAGATGAATCCTCCCGTAAATGGGAAGTAGTAAAATAAGTTCTGGGTATGTCAGATGGTGTGGCTAGTGACTGTGATAGTTCAAGAATGGGATTTGCTCCTTCACGATGAAGAAGATATTCACTTCGGGCCCACTCGGTATGACGGTATCCATTATAGTCTGGCCAGACGCATTGTGATTCAGTCACGGGGATACCGGAATACGATAACGAGAAAATGGACGAACTAGCAAAGAGGATAACGAGTGGCTTGTGTTCAAGAAGTTGTTACACATGGGTGCCAAACTTCTCTCCTCTAACTTTGTCATATATCGCGAAGCAAAGGGAATGGTACATGAATAAACATAATGGTTCACTCGAAGTTTCTTCGTGTATGTGCGGGAGTCAACATGGGTGTCCATGGCTCCGCTGTTGATTATTGGCTATTGACGAAAGGCTGTTGACCTATGCCCGGAAGATGTTCTGAGTCATGTCCGCATTATACCGAATCTATTGGGTCACACACTTAACGAGCAATAGTCTGTTAGAATACTAGTATGGTAGAAGGTTTAGTGGAAGCAAAGCAGAATAGTTCATACGGGTACCGGAAGTAGTTCCGGAGATTTATGGAATTGTTCATAAGGGAACCAGAAGTAGTTCTGGGTATTTAAGGATATGTCCGGATCACTCTGGAGTAGTCCCAGGTGGTTTCGAATCATATGAGAATGGTACTGGGGAAGTCCTGGATCAACCGGAATAGTTTCTGGATAATCGCTGGGCGTCCCGACAACCTTCGCGGTCATCGGGTGGCTTAAACTGTAACTCGGATGGTCTTGGAAACTATCCGGATGGCTCCGGAACGTCCGAGAACGGTCTTGGAAGGTCCTGGAAGTGCTCCAGAAGTGTCCGGAATGTCCCGAAACGGTCCCGGTATGTCCCGGAAGGTCCCGGAAGCTTCTAGAAGGTCATGGAAGGTTCCGGAAGGTTCCGGGCTGTACCACCCACTCCCCTGCGCCCCTAGCCTTGGGGGGCAAGCCACCTAGGCTGCCCTGGCCGGCCAAGGGGTGGGGGGCGCACCAAGGGGAAGGAATCCTCCTCCAAGTGGAAAGTCCAACTCTCCAATTTGGCAGGTTTCCGGTGGGAAGGTTTGGGAGGTTTTGGGAGTCCAAGTTGGACTCCCCACCCCCTTATTGCGCCCAAGGGCCTCTTGGCCACCTATATAATGTGGGGGAGGGGTGGGGGGCGCAACACAACTTGTCCCCAAGGCCTATGCGCCACCCTCCCTCCTCTAAACCCCGTTGCTCCACTTTTAGACCCCGGTTTAGACGCTGTTCTAGATCGGAATCCGTTAGGGTTTTCTCCCTCTAGTTTTCTCGGTGGCGTTCATCTCTGGACGGCGGAGCGCTGCTGGATTGCTGCTACGGGATGTGTGGATACTAATGGAGGGGTCGTACCTTCGACCCTTCTTCGAGGAGCTTGTTCATGGGACTTGTCCGTGGGACTAGATCGCGGGACTTGTTTGTGGGATTGATCGAGGGACTGTTCGTGGGAGAACTTGCGAGATCTACTTCCACTACGTCCACGAGCTTCACCAACTCTACTTCCGCTACATCGGTTGGTGAGCCATGACCTAAAACCTTGTATGCAATCTTCTTGGATGATCTTGGGTTCTTGATTCGTAGGCCGAATTTTTTTTGTTTTCTACTACGTTTCCCAACAACATGGAGCTCAAAGAAGATGTGGAGGTGATAACTGCTTGTGTGATCATGCACAACATGATCGTAGAGGATGAGCGTCCAGAGGATATTGCCCAACAGGGCTTCCAGTTCCAGGGCACAAATGTTAAGCCTGAGCATTTACCTGCTACGTTTGCACAGTTCACACAGTTTCATGCCGAGATGCGAGATTATCAGAAACATATTCAGCTCCAGGATGATTTGGTTGAGCATATGTAGACACATGTTGGCAACCAGTAGATGTATCAACTTTTATTAATTTCAATTTGGTTGTAATAACTATTTGAGACTATATTTATTTAGACTTGTAAAACTATTTATTTTCTGTGTGTTGAACTTGTTATTTGAGACTTGTTATTTGATGAAAATTTGAGGGAAATGTTTCTTCGCCGATGACTTTTTTTTACTGAGTTTGAAGTTGGGGTAGTGGCCACCGATCGTCAATATAATATTTTATAAGAGGAAACTCTTTCATCGCCGATGACTTTTTTTACTAAATTTGAAGCTGGGGTAGTGACCACCGGTCGTCAATATTTTGTAGGGGAAACTCTATTTTATAAAGCGAAGAGGAATTCAATAATTTTTGTTATTGACAAAATGACGCGTGGCGCAGACAAAATGCATCCCCCGTTAGGCGACGCGTCCAGAAAAATATGAACAGGCGCGGACAATAGTTGCGTCGACGCGTAGGAGTTGCCCTTACTCTCCACTATAACTAGTCGTAGTTGATTGATTTGCTTATCTTTACCGGGTCCATGAAGCTTCGAACTGTGTGCCTTGTTGAGATAGATGGATCAGATAAGTCCACGAGAAAAAGAGGTGGATTCGAATAGATAAAGACGCCGAAACACGCTGCCAAACGCGAGGGGAACTGATCACTTCCGAGGCAGTTTATCTACTACTACTCCTCAAAGCTTAAGCTAGCAGTTTCACCCGAGGCAGCAACAATGGCGGCCGAGCCCGAGATCTGCGTACTCTCCAACGGCAGGATCACGGCGAACATCGCAAGCTTCGGCGCCACCATCACCTCCCTCCTCGTCCCCGACGCGCAAGGTTTCGTCCAAGTCTACTTCTTGAACAAGAATCCTTTGTCCAGATTCCTTGGTTTGTTGATTCTCAAATCTGACCCCCCCCCCCCCCCTTTGCGAATTGATGCTCTGTAATAAGCAGGGGATCTCGCGGATGTCGTTCTTGGGTTCGACACCCTGGAGCCGTACCTGGTAATAATCGATCTGCAACCCCATCTCTGTTTTTATAGTTTGTGATGCCTTTGACTTTTGGATTCAACTAACTGGAGGTGGTGTGGCAATGCTGCTGTGATAATCTCTGTGATTAAGTTGTGAATTCTAGCCTGGGTTGGTTTTTTGGGCTCAACTGAACTGGATTCTGCGGCAAATTGATGTGCAGTTTATGTGTTCTCTACTTGGCTCAGTTTTTGTTGAATTGTTGGCTTTATCTTAGTTCCATTGTAAGTGCTGGTTGTAATTCTTCATTAGATTGAAAGTTTCAAACTACATCTTTTCAATATTACTAGCAGAAAGTACCACCATGTCAGGCTGATCACAAGTTGGTGACTCTTTCCACCCGATATTGCAAAGATATTGAACAAGAGTAATGTTTCAGTAGCTATGACTACATCTTTTTTAGTAAATATGGTGGCTACGATCGAAGTGAATAACTCTTGGGAAAAGGATATTTATAAGGTTTGGTCCAGTTTCAGGCTTTATGGCAAGGAAAACTATCAAAAATCAAACTTTCATTCAGTTTATGTCACTGAAAATTTATTTAGTTTCTCTATGAATATGTTTTGGTAAACCGGATGCAAGTCAACACTATCCTGATATAAATAGAAGTGCTTTGATGCGGAACACATTAGAATCAGTGGTATGCTGATACCTAAAATCGATCGTTCCTCAGATAGAAGATGCCTGGATTTGTTGTCAGGTCACAGATATAAGTTCTTCTATTTGAAAATATTGTAGGTTGTGCACTTGCGTTCAACTCTATATTATGTGTCTTGGCATGTTAAATTCTGTAGGAATAAAAACACACGAGTGTAACAGAAATTGTTTAGCTGCACAAAAACTTGTTTTAATTATTAGATGCTTGCCATACTTGTCATATAAAGAAATTGCTATTATTTTTCATCGGTGCTGGAATATTTGGAGGCAGAGGATTGGATGAAAATAAATAATGAGAACCAATGCATTGGAAACTTGAAAACAAATCTCAAAGAAGACCTTACTCTTTGTTACACAGAATTAATAGAGAGCATTTACTCCCTCTCAAATCCTGGATACAACTCACTTTATAACTCTTGTTATGTTTTTTGTAATTTGTACATAGCCATGTAAATATTATTTTAATAAAAATTACAGCAGGATTGTTTCATACTGTTTTCCTGTAAAGAACAATTCCTATTGTTTTCAGTCCTACCACCAACCAAGCTATATAATTCAAGTTCCTAAGTTCTCTGAAGTTCTTGTGGAACTCCTTTGAATCAAAGAGGCCGTAAACCTTGATGTTAGTCATTCGCACTCCAATGCCCAATGATAATACTTATTTCAGATATCTACCAATCAACTGTATATTAAATTTTGCAAATATCAAGAATTTATCTAGTTATGTTGAATTTCCATTTAACTTGTTTCGAAAGGTTGCCTGTGGTTGTTTACATCTGTTTCTTCTACTGTATTCTGTTTTGTAGAAAGGCATGGCACCTTATTTTGGTTGCATAGTCGGCCGAGTTGCAAACAGGATCAAGAATGGAAAGTTTGATCTGAATGGAGTTGAGTATTCGTTGCCTATCAACAACGGACCGAACAGCCTTCATGGTATGGTTTCATAAATGTCACGTGGTTAGTTTCGGCAAGGTTCATACTTTGTTTTAGCTAGATCTGACAGTGTAGCTATATACAGATTGCATTATTGCATATATGTAAACTCAGTATCGTATATGTAAACTCAGTATCATAGTGCTATATTTTAGGCCTCAAAGAATCAAACATACTATAAAATTGGCGTGTCAGGAAATGAATGCTACAAATTTTGTGCTCTACCTTTAACTCATTGTATAATAATTGGTTGTGTTTGGTTCCTGAATTGTAAATTTCAGGCGGATTGAAGGGGTTTGACAAGGTTGTGTGGGATGTTGTAGAGCGTAAAGATGGTGAGTACCCATCAATCACCTTTCAATATGAGAGCAAAGATGGCGAAGAAGGTAATGTCACCAACATCTTTGTTTCTACTTCCGAATCCCCATGGTTAAGTCTGCCTATTCAAGCATGAATTGTTTCACACCCTTCAGGTTACCCTGGTGATGTCACCGTCCGAGCAATGTATTCTCTTCCTGAGGCTACCACTCTAAGACTTGACATGGAAGCTATACCGGCTAATAAAGCCACTCCAATCAACTTGGCACAGCATACTTACTGGAACCTTGCAGGCCACAACTCTGGCACCATTTTGGATCATTCGATCCAGATCTGGGCAAAACACATCACTCCAGTTGATGAAAACACGATTCCCACTGGAGAAATAACGCCTGTCCAGGGCACCCCTTTTGATTTTACCACGGAGCACAAGATTGGAGACCGCATCAACGATGTTCCTGGAGGGTACGACCATAACTACGTTCTTGACTCGGGTGATGAGAAGAATGGCCTGAAGCACGCAGCCAAGCTAAAGGACCCGTCGAGCTCACGGACTCTGGATCTCTGGACTGATGCACCTGGCATGCAGTTCTATACCGCCAACTATGTGGATGGCATCACTGGCAAGGGTGGAGCTGTTTACGAGAAGCATGCCGGAGTATGCTTGGAAACCCAGGGGTTCCCCAATGCCATCAATCAGCCCAATTTCCCGTCTGTGGTGGTGCAGCCTGGTGCGAAGTATAAGCACACCATGTTGTTTGAGTTCTCGGCATAATTTAGAGATGCTGCCAGCAGCTTAAAGGGCTGCAACTGTAATAGTTGTAGAATGGAATAAAACGACAAGAAAAAAGAAGTCAAGTTGTAGTAGCAGGCAAAAATAAAAAGGTGTAGTGACCAGAACTGAGTGATCTTATCTCACTCACAAAATAATGTTCAGAAGATGGCTTACATTTTGGTTGTGCATAACTGAGAGTATTTGTTCACATGCTTGCCAAAAATTGTTTGATTTGCATGCTAAAGTGATTCTCTTGTCATTTTACAAAAAACTGATGTATCGGGGTTTATTACGAAAACTAGGTAACGGGGTTAAAAAAGTTTTGTATACAATGATGTACTTATTATTTATTACTATTAACTAGCTAATCGCACGTGTGTTACAAAGGGGGCATACACATTTTAGTGGTTTAACATCGATCAGGTCTAACATATACCTTTAGAATACTCATGTACATTAGGCGGTATTGTTAATTTGATTTACCATTAGATAATTCCTCCTCCACTAATCCTCTCTTTTTCTACAAAAACAAAGATTTGATTGTCTTTAAAGAAGTAAAACCTGCGCATATAGGAAATAGAGGGGATGACGCTTGTGCGTGCGTGTGTGTTGTAGTGGACCAGTTTTGCCCTAGTTTTCTTGCCGACAAAGCATGTCATGGAATCCGACGGGTATTAAGCAAACTGAAAACATTACAACATCTACAACCGGAGCCTTCAAACCCTTGTAGACCATCCAATCAGACGTGGCAAATTCGACCTAAGCGTTTGGGTAGTTCGGCACTTCCAATACCTAGCTCATATGTGGGATGAATATGAAGAGGCCAGGACGTGTTCTCCATGTCAGCTTCGACCCACATGGCCCACTTTGCCCGTACATATACAACGACAACTAGAAACCCTAGTCCTCACTCTCTGTCCACTCCACTTCTCTCTGACATCTCTGCTTCTCCCCGCCCCCTCCCATTCCCTCCTCCATGGCTGAAAACGCATCCAACAACAACTCTGCGTCCAACGAGGAGCTCGCGCTCTGCCCTACACCGCTCGCGGATGGATCGAGACGGTAGCTCCTTCTCGACTGATTCGTGGCTGCCCACAACGGCGTTCGGCCCCGCCCAGCCGTCTGGCACCGCCTGGGCCCGCTCCTCCCGGGCAGCACGGGGTGCTGGTGCCGGATAAGGAGCCGACGAAGATAATAGGTTGCGCCTACCATCGAGCAAAGAAGAGGACGGAGGTGAAGGCCTCCTTCTGTCGCTCCGTTAGATCCGTGTTGGAGGCGTTGCCGCTCGGTAACAAGACGACTTGCCGCGTCATGAGGCTATAAGACACTGGTACACCTCGATGGAGACGAACGCCTCGTGAAGGAGGAGTCTGAGTGGGCGGCAGCAAAAGTCACACACCTCGTGAAGGAGCAGGCATGTGCCGCCCATCGGCTCGCATGCTTCATCTCCTCCACGAAGAGAGATGCGATGTGGGATAACGATGACGATGACTCGTCATCCGCAGTCGACGCCTCCTCCAGCCACTGTCATCCCCAAGGGGAAGCGTCTATGGCGGAAATGGTGATCTAAGGCGGTGCTTAGTTAGTTTTATTAAAATTAAATCATTGTTTAGTTATTTGATGGTGCATTTGGATCAGTTTTAATGTCTATATGAATTTATCTATGTTGGATTTGATGATCTATGTGTTTTACATGAGTTTGGGGTGGATCTATACATTATGGTTGTGGAAAAAACTTTTTATGACCGCTCGATCACCATGTTTGGACACGATCGGGAATGTTCGCGGACGTTTAAGGTGCCAGTTTTGCCCATTGTGGTTGTAGATGCCCTTATATCTTTTTTAGTTGCTAGGACAATGCATGTGCATTGCAATGGGAGCACAACTTTATATATTTATGATATTTAAACGGTAGCAAATTTTGGTATGAAATCATTGCATTTATCTTTATTTTATTACTAATGTGATGAAATCTGTTGGTAATTAATTGTGCGTGCGTGGTTTCCTAACTTATGTACGTGCTTATTATGGCTGATTGGTGGGGTATAATTATTAACAGTGGAAAATTAGGCTGATGGGTGGGGCTTAGATTGGTTGACGAAAGAGATGGCAAAACACGATGGAGGACCGTGAAGAACCGTGAGGTTCTTTTTAGATAGTAGAGATAGAGATTACTAGAAGGATATATGCGCGCTTTGCTGCGCCATTTTTCATTGTAGTGTGTTCTTTTCGTACCCTTCGCTGCGCTAAATCTAGAACACGGGCATCACAAAAACTGTACTACCTCCGATTCATAATAAGTGTCGCTTGGAGGGAGTATAATTTTCTCTATTAAAGATTTTAGTTATGGTGAAGAAAAATCACATCACATTCCTAGGAGTATACTCAGCTACAAAAGAAAAGTTTAATTGTTTTCTGCTTTTTTGTCCTATGGGTATACGCACCTTCATTTTCTCTTTTTTGTTGTCTTCATTTACTCTAGCATCAAGCGAATTCTCTTCGTAATTGCAACTCTATCATGCCATTTTGACGGGGGTGCAGTGTGACAAGTTGCGCTGATGTCTCAAACTCTTTTGGTCAATTTACAATGTCTATGATCCAAAAAGAATCTTCAACATGTTACAGAATACAATTTTTATCAGACATGCTTGTTTTGTTACAGAGCTGAACACTTGTTCATAAGAGAAACAACAATCTCCAAAGGATTAGTGTGACACATGAAATTCTACAACCCATTGCCTTTGCAACTTGAAAGCACATTAACAAAAGTTATCAGAGCTTAAACAACAAGCAGGTAAGGAATATCCATGGTAGCACATGATAAGCTTTATTTTGAACAAAAAAGATCAAATCAGCCTAAGCGTATACCCAAAACGACCTAGACTTCAGTACTCTTGACCTCAGCTGTAATTGGAGTGAGACTGAGAAACCTACAACACGAGAATAAATTTCCATGACGCTAAAATATAATATATATCTGCCATTCTTTGACCTAACATAGTACCTTAGTAGAATCAGAGGCCGAGTGATATCATTGATGAGAGTGCTACAAAATTGAAGGCTGTCGAATCATAAAAAAACAGAAGAGATCAAGATAACCACAATTGTGTAGTTCCATTGTCCGAGAAGCAGACTGAATTTGTGCACATCTTTATCCATTATGAAATCTCTGAATCATTTACTGGCTTAAACTCCAAGCTGGATCATGTAGAACGACTCATTGAAAATCTATATAAGCTCAAGAACAAATCTATAAACAACATCACCCTGTATATTTGAAAAAAGAGAATGAAATTATTGATTCATGAATGATTGTACTAATGTTATCTGAATCAATACATGTCGATCTTAACTGTAACACTGATGTAAGCTACATGTAGGCACCAAGTGAAAGATAGTAAGTTATACAAGTTGACCTAAGAACCACCACTTATCATGAATGCTTGTCATAGGTCTAGCACGAAGTGCAAAATTTAGAAGAAATGTCAGTGAAAAATTAGAATATGATGAAACACAAACAATCATCAAAAAAATTTAGTCTCCAGGCCTTCAAAGTGTTACAGGTAGTTGCATATATATGTTGGCTTAGAGACTGATATGTGTCTTAGCAATATAGATGCAACACATAGTCTTCGTAGGGAGCTGACATGCAAACATAGTTTTTGTTGGGAGACAAAATGAAATACATAGAACATGTTGCCGCTTAGCCTATGACTGCAACAACAATTTTGTGCTTAGACCTCCATAGTTTTCAGGTCGAACATCTCTTTGTATTACAACTAACAGACTTGTGACTATCCATTTACTTGTAGTCTGGAGCCACCTATCAAGCTTACCACTGAAGATTCACAAAGTGATGGCTGCATTTTACTTTATATGATAACACTTCTGTACTTTTCCCATCTTAATACCTCGGGTTATACATCTTCCACATAATTTCAGTCAATTTTATTCTCTAATCACAAAAGGGATCATACCTATAATAAATCATCATAAACACCTTACACGTATATGGGATAAGTTTAGCATTATCATATAGTGATTCCTAGACTGCCGCTCTTAAAACTGGTCTGAGCGAGTAATAATTGAGCCTAAGTGTATTGGAAAAACAGTTCAGGGGGGCATTCCATCTCGTGAAAAACAACAAATTAGTGTTCAGTTGGCACATAACAATATCAGTATAAACCAACTATCTATCAGATCAAACAGTGAACTACTTCTGAAACTAAGTAATACCCGTCCTAGTCGCTGGCTTGTTGTTCCTCATTGCATCCCTTGCGCTGTAGCTCGAAGAGAAATCAATCAGAGATATAAGACAGAGGAATCGGATCAGAGAATAATAAAAAACAGTGAGAAAATGAAGCAAAGATAGAGAATCCAGAAAAAGCAAAATAATCATCCGTCACCTATCCTAGACAGAGATACCGCCACTCATCATCGTCGTTCACTCGCCGTTGATGCGAGCACGTCGTTGGCCGCCATCCATGAGCGACCGCCACACTCACCGAGTTGAGAGAAAGAAAAGGAGAAGAGCAGGGGGAAGGGGGTGGGGTACTACCTGTTGTACGCACGCCACCACCCTTCCTTCACGCTGGTAAGTATCCACACGATCTACAAGGACCGATCCCCCACGATCTTACGAAGGGGACGACCCAGCAATGATTTCCTCTTCACGTCATAGCGAGGAGACCGGGTTAAAATTGAGACGCCAAATCGTAAATTTCCAGCCTCAATTGATTCTCAGGCCTTCAAAATCCCGCACCCCGAATACAGATGAACACTCTCACGGCCTGACATACCAACAAACAGAGCATATATGAGCAACAAGGCAACAAAATTCAGACCTAAAGCAATAGCCAAGAACAACTTCGATGCAGCACGAACCACCCAGCAGGCAGACAACGACTGAATCCCGCGGAAACGAACCTCACCACTCACCAGCCAGACCAGAAGAAGAACTGAATCGGAACAACCACCCATCCCCTCCTCCCACGCAGGCGCCGACACAACGACGCGTGGTGAAGGGGAAGCCTCCAGCCGCCACGCCACCCCTCGCCTTCGAAGCCCCTAGCCGCCACGCCACCCCCGCCGTCCAGTCGCCACGCGAACCCTCGCCGTCTAGCCATGCCTTCCATAGCCTGGGCCCTCAAAACAGAACACCCACAACACCAACGCAACGCTTTGAGCGAAAAAAACGGCCCACAGACTAGGCGTGGACCAAGTCAAAATCGGGACTGCAGAGTGTAAATTGAGTGCTCAATTGATTCTGGTGCCTCAATACTTAGGGAGCATAGTAAATTTAAGGATATGTAGACGTAGATAGATTGGTTTTTCATGCATGGTAGTGAATCGGATAGGGCTCTTGGAGATAATTTTTCATTAATGATTGATTTGTTTGTTATGGTAGTGCATCTGCTGGGGGACACACGTGAATGCATTCTTAGAAAGGAAGAGATGTGTAAGGCCCGATATGCGGTACTGTTCCAGATCTAGATGTCTCCATCCAGATCCGGGGACGAAACACATATCGGTCCCACCGCGACATATGACATAGCCATATGCCCCGGATTTCCAACATGATATCACAACATTACAGATACAAGGATACAACATCTCATACAATCGGCATACAACTGCCTTAAATACAATACATCAGCGGAAGGTATATGTCTGAGTACATACTACAATCAAATGCCTACTGGCAAAGAGAAAACATCGATTCCCATAACCACACGGGTCCAGCCCTCCGCCGGGATCCGCCTAACTAGTCGTCGTCGAGTCTCCACGTGAAACGTCGATCACCATACCTGTTGTCGATCAAGAACCCTGAAAAAATTTTGGGGGTAGTATCATGAGTACAGAGGTACTCAACATCCAACTGTAGTGGTCATCTGACCCAGCAAGGACTTCATCACTCGTCATTCTAGGACAACTAGTAGTTTACGGTAAGGAAGGGGTAAGTGGTGAGGTTGCTGCCGCACTAGCATTTATGAAGTGGCTAACGATCTAGAGAGTAAGGTAAGAATCCAAGCATTCGATGAGGAATCGCCTCCAACAAGTCTTGCTATCAACTAATTACGCAAACATAACACCTATCCTATCCTTGTCCTCCTCTTCGCATCCCGACGAAGAAGAAGCAGTCAAGGCACACACACGTTGATCAAGTTTATTAAGATTATCTCAGTTGTTGTTGTCTATGAACAAGGAGTAGGTCTCAAGTCGTCCATAACCGTGGACATGGCTTCTCGAAAAGATTAAACCCTGCAGGGGTGTACCAACTGCCCATTACGAGACATCGCATGCTCGCCCATCTCTCTCAGTTGCTACCCGTTAGAGGCAACCATTTTATGATTTAGTTCCGAGAGATCCGAAACGACAGGTCCCTCTATCTAACAACGCACAAATCCGGGTGGCCCCCAGGGAGTCGACACCCAATCCAAAAGCCGGCCACGCTCTCGGATCGGACTCTTCCGTATGGCTAAGGTCGGGGTTAGTCTCTCCTATATAACAGGGGACTTCCCTAGCTCACCAGTGTGGACCAACAGAGGAACTCTGTCTCCGCTGGCCCGAGTTGTTTGAAAACTACTGGCAGCTGACCAGCACACACACGGTTTCAAATGGTAAATCAGCTTGGGCCACCTCTAGAAATGTTTGAAGCTAGGTAGGTAAGAAGAGGGGACCCCATAAAATCCCACACGCGATTAGGCACGCTCAGTCTTAAAACCAATACCCGGAACTCGGATCCTAGGTGACTCGAATGGAACAAAGCGTCGGGGCGGGATAGCCTAGACCTTCCATCCTTCGTCGAATATATTCAACATTATAATAATCATATCATCAACAACAATATAATAATGTGATAGCCCAACCAAGGAGTAACAGGGTAACATCGTAGCATCCTAAGCATGCATACTAAGCAGGGGATGAGCAACGAGCAATAGTAACATAGAAGTACAAGGTTTGCTGGGAAGGGACATGGTTGTATCAGTTTGAAAGAGGCTGTAAACATGTGGTAGGATCAAACATCGAACCTAACCTAGACTAGCATGCAAACCGCTGGTTGAAATAGAATGGATCATAAGTAATGTATAGTCCTTGCCTGTTGATAAGTCGGGTTCCGAAGGTGTAGTCGATCGCAAGCTCGCATCGTCTCCGAAGGTACCCGCGGAAGCACACATGACGATAAACACTGGGAAGCAATCAACGAGCAAGCATCTATTACTACGAGGCAAACACGAGCAAGCATCAACAAGAAGGCAACACGAGACATCGCCCCTACCGTCGAGAGCGGTTACTAACAGGTTAAGTGGAGTATCGGTTACACACGACGAATACCGCACATTTACGGTGGTTCAAGTTGCTTAGCTACAGGTGATCAACAAAGGTTGTTAACATGGCAACTCAAGCAAGCATGACATAGCACACAGACATTATAAGAGTTGAAGCACAAAGTAAACTATCTATGCTAGTCAATTTAAGTGAGGCACAACCTAAGCATGGAATAACACTAAGTGCCGCACGATGATTAAAACATTTGGTACTGTTCTGTCCTAAAACATATTTTAGGTTGGTTAACAAGAGAAAGCAATAGCATAAACACAAATTACACGAAAAACTAACCAAGTTGCATATAAGGCACACTCCAAACGGAGTTACGGTTAAAAAGATACAAGCAAAACAAGTTACGGGCACAATCTGCCAACATCAGGAAGCACACTTTAGAGCAATGGATAAACAGGATAATTGACGGGCATCAACCCCGGCAAATCCCATGGTCAGGGACCCTGGGTTAGTCATGAGATGCACAGGTTGGACGATAGCTCATCGGCAAACAGGAAGGCTCGCTCCTGCTCGATATTATTGATGGGGGAGATGCGATTACAGTGGAGGCCAAGGCTGGAGCGCTCAAGTCTAGGGTTACAGGTGGTATTAGATGTCTTTGGCGTCGCCCCTCCTAGCCCTTATATACCGGGCTAGGTCTCGGGGAGTTCATCTATGTTTACAGGTAAGCTTTCCTAACCCTAGCTTGCTCCGTACGGCAGGTCTTCGCACCTTCCTTGTGAGTCGTGGACTCCTACGTCGGTGCCATCTAGCGGGCCGAGGCTGTATCTTCATGGGCCTTCTGTCTTCATGGACACCAGGTAGGCTTATCCGTAGGAGTCGTGGGGTCACCCCCTCGTCAGTAGCCCCAGAGTGCCTGGGGGACTCGAAAAGTCGCGCAGGGACTCGAGTACATTCATTTGTCGGTTTATTAGTATGCGCGGTTCACCCGCGGGTCGCTGGCAGTCTGGTGGCCATGACAAAACCTGTTTCGAGGGATGCTAAGATGAAAGGGCCCAAGGAGTCGACGGGTCGAGCCTTGGTGAATTGCACTAGGGCAAATACCACAGTAGCCCAATCAAACCCACGTTCCTCGACGTGAGCTTGGAACACTGGTGTCGAGCAAAAGTCCGGCCGCTTCAGGTCTTACGGTGTTCATTTGCCGCCAGTAATGTGCATAGCCTAAGGCGCGTCCGCCCGGATTTTCTATCATGCGCAGCGCATGGGAAAGGTTGGGAGTGAAATCGCTCTTCGGCAAGTCCCAGCCCGGCCGTACTTCGCAGCGGGGTCTTACCTACACGCTAATCTTGCGTGGCATCTGGGCACAGTGTATCGTGTTCTAGGAATGTGTGTTTTTGAGGCGCGGAGCCTTATAGCATTGCACCCGCTTGGAACAAAACATCAAGCGAGCTGTTCACTCATTCACCCGAGGAGCTTGTTTCGAGTGCTCAGTCGGGGGTTTTTTCGCGAGTAATCACTCGAATGCCGTTTCGGCTCTTGAGGTGAGGGAGCACCTGAGACTCTTAGCGCCGTATGATCTTGGCGAATGCATGTTTGTTTTTGCGTCGGGTTGAGGAGCACCTGCGACTCTTCGTGAGTGCGAGTGGTCACTCGAGCACTTTGCTGACCTTTAGGTGAGGGAGCACCCGGGACTCTTATGATGTACTCTCCCGATGGGAGTAAGATGTTTTTCTTCCTTGGGGAAAAGATCTGAAAGATGGAATCTCTGAGCCGTGATGTCCGTTGGTTTTCTTTGCCGCTTGTCAGGATGACGATGCCTCTTCTTGATGCCTGTTTGGGATGCCTCGCCAGTGACCCGTCACGTCTTCGTGACCGGTCATAATGATGGGCGCTGTGGCGTGCAACAGGCGCTGGTTGGGTTTCCAATATGTGCGTTGGGAACGCGCGTGAACTGACGCGTCTCATGCACAGTGCATCCCGTGGGAAAGCATCTTGGTCTTGGAATTTGAGACGCCTGCGACGTTTGGTCTTTGGATTAATTGCTGCTGTCGTCTTGGCTTCTCCGTGGAAGGTTTTGTGTTCTATAAATAAGGCGTTCTCTTCCACTTTGTTTCACCTCCATCCAACTTGCTCCTTTTCCCTTCCTTCTTCTCTTGTTCCTCTCATGGCTCCCAAGCGGGGTGTTGTCCGTCACCGTGTTCGTCGTGGTCGTGGTGGCCGTGCACCACGCTCATGCCGTGGTGGTCGTCATGGTGAGGCGCCAGTGCCTTCTTCCTCTCCCTTGGAGGAGGGTTTCTGGCGCTATGATTTTCTTTTGCATGTCCGTGGCCGTAGCGCCAGTCGCGTGCTTCTTCCTTCTTATTTCTCCGCCATTGTCTCTGAACGTGGTTTGGATGGCTTGCTTCTGCGTCTTCAAGGGAGCCGTCGATCTCCTTCTTATGTTGATTTGGAGGTTGATAGCTCCCACTTGATTTTCCTTGGCTCTGGCTGGAGTTTGTTTGCTCGGCGGTTGAATCTGCGAGATGGCGATATGGTCAACTGTCGCTTTGACGGCGAGAGCACTGTCACTGTCCGCGCGTTCGATCCGAGCGGAAATATCATGGATCCTCACTGGCAGGAGTCGAGCAGCGACAGCTCCACAAGGTGGAGGAGTCCAGCGCCTGCGTCAACCACGGCTCCGTCTTCTGGCGACTCCTCAGGTGGTGGTGGTGAGCCGTCTTCGACTGCTTCCTCCTCTGGCTCTGAAGAGGACCTCGACGTCAAGCCATCGATCAAGCGGGTGCGCCAGACGACCTTGTAGAACTGGAGGAGGCCTCATCTTCGCTGGCAACCCGGAAAAGAGGTTGTTCGTTCGGAGAAGAAGGCATGCGGCCGCGGCTGGAGAAGAAGCTGGTGGAGCAGGAGAAGAAGCTAGTGGATCATCGACAAATAAGTCGAGCTTCACTCTTTTGTTATGTCATTGAAATCTTCAGCTAGCTTGTTCTTCCTTTGTCTGTGGTGATGCTCTTTTACTAGGGTCGATTGCTCCTCTTGAGCACACATGTAGAAGTCTTAGTTCCTTGGGTGATTCCCTCTTGTAACAGGAGCTGCCTTCTATCCAAATGTAGTTGAATCCTTTTTGTACTGAAGATGATCCTTATGATGTAAACTGTGCTTGATCCTTTGCAATGGAATTTATCTTTGGGCTTTTATGCAACCGAAAACTGTGTTCGAGTCCTTGGCGATCAGGAGTTGTCTTTGATTTCTTTGGAACTGAGAGTTGTGTTCGAGTCCTTTGCGGTCGAGAGCTGTCTTCGAGTCCGTCCAATACTTTGCACTACGGGTTCTATTGGGTGCGCGATAGCGCTCCCGATGGGAGTAGCCCCCGAGGCTACGCTTGAGTCGAAGGGTCGAGCGTAGGCTAAAATTTGTTTCCTTTGTCGTTAGTTTCTGTCTTTTACCGGGTGCGCGGTAGCGCTCCCGATGGGAGTAGCCCCCGAGTCTTTAGGTGATCGTTGGCGATCGGGTGAAGACTAAATGAGCCTGTGTCCTGTGCTTCCTCCAAAGTTTCTTCAGAGTACTTGGTGTTCCATCTGATTGTGGCCATGTCTTTCGAGCCTTGTTTTCAGCAGGTGGGGCTGGCCGGTTATTTTTGTTTGAGCGTTTTTTAGGCTTCAGACTGCGCGAATGGTCTTCGGAAGCGATGGTCCTCGAGCTCCCGAGTGCTTGGATGTAGGGGTCGCGTGGGTGACGATAGCGTCTCTCGGGGGGATTTTCTCTTAAGCCCCCGAGTGCTTTGGTTAAGATCGCGTAGGCGATAGCGTCTCTCGGGGGGATTTTGCTCTTAAGCCCCCGAGTGCTTTGATTAAGATCGCGTAGGCGATATCGTCTCTCGGGGGGATTTTTCTCTTAAGCCCCCGAGTGCTTTGGTTAAGATCGCGTAGGCGATAGCGTCTCTCGGGGGGATTTTGCTCTTTAAGCCCCCGAGTGCTTTGAGATGGCAGCATTTGGGCAAAATTTATTTTATTGCGGTCGAGCGGCTACATGAGTTGCCAGTCATGTCTGACCGATGGGGACTATGTATAGAACAGTCGCAAGTTTGCTACGTTCCATGGGTTTCCCACGTCTTCGTCTGTCTTCGGGTTCTTCAGCCTGTAGGCGCCACCTCCGATGACTTCTGAGACTATGAATGGTCCTTCCCATTGTGGGGCAAGTTTATGGACCTTCTCTTGTATCAGTCATAGGACTAGGTCACCTTTGTTGAAGGTTCTAGTGCGCAGGCGACTGCTTTGGTAGGTGCGTAGCTTGTCTTGGTACCCCTCTGATTTTGTCAGGGCTGTGTCTCTTGCTTCGTCAGCCGTATCTTTGTCATCTTGTAGTTCTTCTTCTGCTTCTTCTTCTTCGTATCCGGTGACCCGGGGTGCTCCGAACTTGAGCTCATGTGGTAGGACTGCCTCTGCCCCGTACACCATGAAGAAGGGTGTGTACTGGGTCGCGGTGTTTGGTGTAGTACGTAGGCTCTAGAGGACCGCGGGGAGCTCTTCTACCCAGTTTCCTGCGTCTTGCTCGAGTGGTGCGAGGAGCCGTTTCTTGATTCCCCCACAGACAAGGCCGTTTGCTTTTTCCACCTGGCCGTTGGATTGCGGGTGCGCGACTGATGCATAATTGATTTTGATGCCCAGTTCTTCGCAGAAGTTCTGAAATTCTGCGGCTGTGAAGTTCGTGCCGTTGTCCGTGATGATGTTGTGTGGCACTCCGAATCTGAAGATGATCGACTTGATAAAGTTGACAGCCGTGAGGGCTGTGGAGCTAGTGATGGGCACTGCTTCAATCCATTTAGTGAACTTGTCGATTGCAACGAGCAGGTGTGTCCTTCCGCCCTTTGATGATTTCTTGAGTGGGCCCAGCATGTCGAGTCCCCAGGTGGCGAATGGCCAGGATAGTGGTATGGTCTTGAGCTCTGATGTGGGAGCGTGTGGCCTGTTTGCGAATTTCTGGCAGGCGACACAACGTCGCACGATTTCTTCTGCGTTTTTCATGGCTGTGGGCCAATAGAACCCGGCTCGGAATGCTTTGGACACGAGTACTCGACTACTCGCATGGTGCCCGCAGGTGCCTTCGTGGATTTCAAGCAGTAGGGCTTTGCCGTCCTCTTCGTCGATGCACTTTTGAAGTATCTGGGTGATGCTGCGCTTGTATAGTTGTTTGTTGATCACCGTGAATGCCTTGGATCGTCGGCTGATGCGTCGTGCTTCGGCCACGTCTTGTGGTAGCGTACCTTCGATTAGGAATCGGAGGAACGGTTTTGTCCAGACGGGTCCTTCGGGCTTTGTCGGAGCTGTGCTGTCGGGTGTGCTGATGCTTGTGCCTTCTGATGGGGTTGCTGCTGCCACCTGCGCCAGGTCTGTTACATCCTCGTCGTCCGCGACTGCTTCAGGTGCTGCTGCCTGTACCCTGATGGATCTCCGTCTAATGCTTTCGAGGAAAACGCCGGGTGGTACAGGTCCCCGGGTCGAACCGATGTTCGCGAGCTCGTCAGCTTCTTTGTTGTTGTCCCTGGTGATGTAGTTGAGCTCGCAACCATCGAAACTTCCTTCGAGTTCGTTGTAGAGCTTTTGGTAGGCCGCCATGTTGTCGGCTATTGCGTTGCAGTTTCTCATCGTCTGCTGGACGATGAGATTGGAGTCCCCGTAAATTATGAGGCGAGTGGCTCCACATGTTTTGGCCATGCGCATGCCATGGAGGAGTGCCTCGTATTCTGCTTCGTTGTTGGAGGCGTGACTGAAGTTGATCTGGAGGACATATTTCAGCTTTGTTCCTTTAGGGGAGACTAGTAAGCTTGCACGTGCAACGCACGTGTAACCGTAAAAATAAATTTTCTTATTCTTTTTTATATCATATTTTTAAAAAGAATTTGTAAAATTATGAATAATATAGAAAGATTTTGTAGCATTATGAATGACATATGAATGAAATCTTCCACATATCAAATAAATATTTCGAGGCTATGTCTTATTAACAAAATTGTATGCTCATGACGCGGTTGCACATTAACAAAATTCTATGCTCGGCACATGATTGCACATGTGGGCAAATTTATAATTCACAGTAAAATGCCAGTGCGTTGCTATAGGAGATACATTTACAAACCATAAACAATTACGTTTCAACGATTTCATTGATTAATCTGAAATATAAAATCAATATTATCTAAAAATTCAATTGATAATTATTTGAATTAATTTTTATGAGATAAATTAACATAATGATGCACTGGATTGAATTTACGAAAAGCATCTTCATATTTCATTTGCAAAGAAAAACATTCATCTGATTTAAATTATACAAAGTAAATGTATTATACTCAGAGTAAAAAAGATGTCTAACTTACATAAAACACTCAAAAAACATCTCTTTAAAATATGGTAGAAGAATAACAAGATTACATCCGAGCACACATGTTTAACTTACATGAAACACTCAAAAAATACAAAAGACTGTCAAAAAATTAGAGCATCCAACACTCAAGTTATAAGTATCCAACGAATCAACTTATGGCGGCGGCGGCGGCGGGGATGGGCGGCAGCGGCTGTTCGGCGGGCAGTGTTGGGGAAGGGGCGGCGGGGGAGTGGTGGAGATGGTGCGGCGGGGGAGTCACGGGGAAGATAATCCTATACGACCCGGGTCGTACAAAACGATCGTGAGACCCATTCCAATCGAAGGCACCTGTCAAAACCAAATATCAAAGCATGCAGACTTCTTATCCAGTGTTTCTTTAACAAATCGTGTTCCTAATCCTAAGTTTCCCACTCCCAGCGCCCGTACCAAATCCCCTTTCTTTCTCCGGCTAGCTCGCCGCGGCCACGACCGCCGGCGCAGGGCCGCTTCTCTCCGCCGCCATCCACGACCATGTTCCTCGACGTGAGCGGAGAAGATCCTGATGGATGTGCAACCATATTTCTTAATCGATCCGTTGCCTCGTCCTCGTCATCCAGTAGCGGCTGCTCCATTGTGCCGCGTCGCCGGCGGCGTGGTGAAAGTGTGGAACAGACAGAGAAGATGATTTGGATTAGAAGATGAAAGAACGGGAGGAAAAAAGTCCACATAACTCCCTGGGGTTTCATAAACCGGTTAGTTCATCCTCTAAACTAAAAAACAGGGCATTTGACCCCCTGAGCTTTCCCAAACCAGGTAAACCATCCCCTCGCCCTGATTAAAATGGTTTTACAAGCGGTTTTGCTTACGTGGCAAGGTTGAACACGAACAGAGGTGGATGTCCCTCTGACGCACGAAGGCGTCATCCTTGTCGTCATTGTCGTCGGTCTGCCGAGCTCGTTTATGAGCGAAGAGAAGTAGGAACCAAAGTTCTGGAGCGCCGCATGGAATAGAGCAGAGACGAGCGTAAGCCTCCCCAGGATCGAGGCAGAGGCCGGTGAGGTGACAAGGCAGGGGCAGAGGCGCTCAACGAAAAGCCTTGTACAGCGCGGCGTGCGTCACAACCGTCGACGGCGTCTACGACGATGAGCTCCTACTCAGCACCCGCACGGACGACGGAGAAGGCCGAAGCAGAAGTTTGTGTATCTGGCCCAGTGTGTACATGCCACCTGCGCATCCCGCGCCAGGCCATGGAGCACGACCGCTGTCGTCTAGTGGCCATGTACATGCACCTATTCCGTGTGACGTCGGCGGCCATCGCCATGAAAATACACCCAATATCATTGCCCTAATTTGCTCGATGGATACACGCATACATGCACAAAGGCTGCATAAGTTAGCTAGCTATTAGCATGAGCACGCAAGCACGTAAATAAGCGTGGGAAAGAGGATGGGATGGAAAGAATCGTGATTAGAGCGATTTGCTATTGGAATTCATTAGAGAATTAATTGACTTGTCGTGCATTAATTTTTATTGCCAAGTGTCATCTGTTAGAGAGGGTCTCATAATTGATATGTTTAGAGGTGTTGTGCCATACAACATGGGAGTAATCTGGGTCGTTAGATTAACAACATTTGACGTACGAGATCAAATGGTCCAGCCCCTCTGGTGCTTTTTATATTAGTAGTAGATGAGCACAACTCCTGCCCCAGCTCCTTGTTGTCTCTTGGACCCATCGAAGAACATTGACCATGAGCTTGATAGGTCTGGGGGGCCTGGTGTCTGAACCTCCGCCCACTCGACCAGGAAATCTGGGAGTACTTGGGCTTTGATGGTTGTTGGGTGCTTGAACTGCAGGTCCCGTGGGCTGAGCTCAATGTTCCACTCGGCGACTCGCCCGGTTGCTCCAGGGTTGTTGAGTATGTCAGCGAGTGGTGCGCTGCTCACGATTGTGATAGGGTGCTCGTTGAAGTAGTGGGACACCTTTCTTGAGGTCATGACGATGGCCAGTAGTAGCTTCTGATAGTGCGGGTAACGCTGCTGGGATTTGGTCAGGAGCATGCTGAGGTAGTAGATTGGTCTTTGGATGCTCTGGACCTTGCCTTCTTCTGCGCGTTCGACAACGAGCGCTGTGATCACTACACTGCTATGTGCTGCCACGTAGAGGTATAGCTTCTCTCGTTCCTTAGGTACGCCAGGATTGGTGGGGTCGAGAGTGTCTTTTTCAGGTCCGCGAATGCTTGGCGGGCTTCCTCCGTCCACTCGAATTTCTCTCCTTTCCTGAGCAGCTGATAGAAAGGCAGCGTGCGTTCTCCCAGTCTGCTGATGAAGCGGCTTAGGGCTGCGAGTTTTCCAGTGAGCTGCTGTACTCCTTTGACGTCGGTTGGTTCTTGCATGCGAGTGATGGCTTGGACTTTCTCAGGGTTTGCCTCGATTCCTCGGGCAGAGACCATATAGCCAAGCAGTTTTCCCGCCGGTACGCCAAATGCGCACTTCTTTGGGTTGAGTTTGATTATGTATTTGTTGAGCGCCATGAAGGTTTCGCGCAGGTCGTCGAGCAGTGTGGATGCTTTGTAGGTCTTGATGACGATGTCGTCTACGTAGACTTGCACGTTTCTTCCGATTTGCTCCTTCAGGCAGGCCTGCATCATTCGTTGGTAAGTGGCGCCTGCGTTTTTGAGCCCGAAGGGCATGGTCCCTGCTATTGAGTCGATTATCTGATCGACTCTAGGAAGGGGGAAGTGATCCTTCGGGTAATGCTTGTTGACTGGTCCGTAGTCGACACACATGCGCAGCACGGTCGTGTCTTTCTTGGGCACCAGCACTGGGTTGGCTATCCAGGTGACTTTCTTCGTTTCTCGGATGTACTGAGTGTCGAGTAATCGGTTGACTTCCTCTCTGATTGCTCTGCGTTTTGGCTCCGAGAATCGTCTCAGCGCTTGCTTCACCGGCTTCGTGTTTTGCTTGATGCGTAGGACGTGTTCCGCGAATTCGCGTGTTATCCCAGGCATGTCGACTGGGCACTAGGCGAATATTTCCCACTCGTCTCGAAGGAAAGCGACGAGAGCCATCGCCTGCTCCTCTGGTAGGTGGGCGTATACGCGGACTGTTTTGTCCGGGTCCGTCGGGTGCACTTGGTGAGTGACCGTGTCGCTGTCGATGCTGAAGTCGCGTCCGTACTCCCTGGATTCGCTTCGGTTCACCAATGGGAAGGTACTCTTGTCTGTCACCATGGCTATTTCTCTGAGTTCTTGTTCGGCTCCGAATGTGTCGGAGATTCTGTGGAAGTCACGATCACATTGATCTGATTTGATGAAGCTTCCGTTGATCGTGAGGACTCCTGATGACCCTGGCATTTTGAGCTTGAGGTAGGCGTAGTGTGGGACCGCCATGAACTGCGCGAATGCTGGCCGTCCCAATATGGCGTGATACTGCAATTGCCAGTCGAGTACCTCGAACTCCAGGACGTGCTTTGCGAAGTTGCGTCGGTTGCCGAAGACAACCTCGAGATCGATGACTCCAAGGGATGTAGCTGCTTCTCCTGGAACTACCCCGTGTAACTCGATGCTTGATTTTCTCCATAATGATCGTGGGATCAGCATCTTTTGCAGGGTGCTGGCGAAGATGATGTTCATGCTGCTGCCTCCGTCCATGAAGACCCTATCCATGTCGTACCCTCCGATTTGTGCATCAAGTACTAGGGGCGTGTGCCCCTGTCTTGGGACTGCGGTTGGATGGTCGTCCTGTGAGAACGTGATGCTGGTCTCCTTGTCATGTAGTTGGTAGACTTCGATTATGTTTATGCTCTTAGCTGCTCTAGCCTGCAGGGTGTGGGTGTCGCGTTGTGCTTGCGGTACCCTTCCTTCTTGGATCATGAGCACCTGTTCTTGCGGCGGGCTGTGACGTCCTTCCGGGCTTGAGGTCGGCGATTGTTCGGGTCGTCGGTTGCGCCTGTCTTCTTTCTGCTTTTCCTTCTTGAGGTCGCCGGCTAGCTCGTTGAACAGGCGGCAGTCTCTCAAAGTGTGACCTGACCTGACGCATCCCCAGTCATCCTCGAAGCTGTGGATCGTGCAAGGTCCTGCTAGCTGCTCTCTAACCGTGAGTTTTCTAGATCCGGCGTGCTTCTTCCTTCTTGAGATTCTGAAGATCTGCTCGTGATCCTCCGGGTGTTCGTGGAAGCGAGGGTCGGTTTCGATTACTCGACCCATGTCTTGGTTCTTGATGAGGTTGGCGAATTCATCCGACCTTTGATCTGGGTCGTAGTACTCGCCTACAGGTGTCTCGGAGTCGCTGTCTTGGTTGGCGGCAGGTGCTCGCGCGACGACGTGTTGTCGAGTGGTCGTTGGTTGTGCGGCTGCGTGATGTGGCTCGTTCATTGGGGCCTCACCGTAGATCTCCCATGCGCGCCTTTTGGGTCGTCGATTCCTTCTTCCTTGGCGGTGGTTCTGCTGATCGCTGGATTCGATCTCATAGTCATCGTCTTGATGTGCGGCGGGTGCCCGGGCGGTGGTGGGTTGTCGAAAGATTTGCGAGTCCTCCGCTGCGCGTCGCGGTTCGTCGAGTGGAATTCGTTCGTAGAGGCCCCTCGCCGTTCTTCTGGGTCGTCGACTCCTTCGGCGCTGGCGCTGCACTTGGCCGTTGCCGTAGTATCGGTCCTGGCACAACTGTAGTTTGAGCGGTCTTGATGGGGTGGCAGAGATGTCCGCCGTGATCCTGAATCCTTCGAGTGGGCTAGATCTGGTTCTTGCCTTTGAGTTGTAGCTTGCTGAAGACGGGACCGCCGAGATCGTGATCCCAACCTGTGTAGTTCCCACAGAAGGCGCCAATTGACGGGGATCAACCCCGGAAAATCCCATGGTCAGGGACCCTGGGTTAGTCATGAGATGCACAGGTTGGGCGATAGCTCGTCGGCAAACAGGAAGGCTCGCTCCTGCTCGATATTATTGATGGGGGAGATGCGATTACAGTGGAGGCCAAGGCTGGAGCGCTCAAGGCTAGGGTTACAGGTGGTATTAGATGTCTTTGGCGTCGCCCCTCCTAGCCCTTATGTACCGGGCTAGGTCTCGGGGAGTTCATCTACGTTTACAGGTAAGCTTTCCTAACCCTAGCTTGCTCCGTACGGCAGGTCTTCGCACCTTCCTTGTGAGTCGTGGACTCCTACGTCGGTGCCATCTAGCGGGCCGAGGCTGTATCTTCATGGGCCTTCTGTCTTCATGGACACCAGGTAGGCTTATCCGTAGGAGTCGTGGGGTCACCCCCTCGTCAATAATCAATGCAAACATGCTCACAAATGATATGGAACTAAAGTAGACATGACAGGGAAGGCATGGCAAAAATAATCATGCAAATAGGCATCATAGATCAAAATATATTAAGCATGCAACATGGCATCGGAACGTTACAGACTTAGAGAAAAACTGAGGTGGCTGTCAAAAACAGCAGCCTAGCAACTTTGGAGCTCAATAACTAGATGACCAGCAAGCATATCATGGAAATGCAATACATATAATGGAAGTAGACATGATGCTTAACAATATGCAATTGGAATCACTCAATTCCGATAAACGGTCGCGACACACTCGTCGACCGAATTTGCAATAAAATAACAGTTTCAACAACAACAACACATTAACATCAGGATCACCACTTTGGAGCAAGATTTAATATAGCTAAAGCACCCAAACATGACAAGTTAAAGCATCGAAATGAAGTACAGATGATGCTTAACACATAGGAAAAAAGAATCAATGCAATAGGCCTGATGGATGTGTCACAATCATCATGCAAACTTGCAATAAAATAATTACAGCAGCACATAACAGGAAATAATAGCAATTAACGACCTGATGCCCACTTTAACACAGATTTGCAACATCAAGATGGCCTCTAATCAAAATGCTCACAAAAGATGGATTAAAGTACACACAATTCTAAGCAATTTCCTTTTTGGGCGCAACGTCATCTGAGCTACGGTTTACTCGTAAACATCAACGCAAAACAGCATCAGCAGCAATAATCACACAGGACTTAGAAAAATTCTAGGCAGAGAGTTAGAAAAAAAAGGGGTGGACCTCATCGGGCCGAGGCCCACTGGCGGCCTGGAGGCGGACTGGGCTGGAGGCCTGGATGGCTTGGGCTGTGGGTCGCTGGGGAGGAGGCCGGCCCAGGGAGCTGCCGACTGGATCGGGCACTCCCCGATCCCGCTCGGGAGGCAGACGACGGCGAGCGGCGCGGGGTCCGGGCCGGTGCAGAGGAGCGACGGAGGGGCGAAACGGGAGGACGGCGGCCGGATCCCGCCGGATCCAGTCCCGGCGGCGGCTTGCGGCGGTTGGAGCGAGCGGATCGGGCGGCGCGGCTCGAAGCTCCGGGACCTCCTGTCCATGGCGCGGGCAGGGTGGCGCATCCCTGCGAGGAGGAGAGGGGGAAGGGGTTAGGGCGCTGGAGGAAGGAGAGGGAAAAGGGAGAGAGAGGGAAGGAGAGGCCGGCGGCTGGCTGCTCCGGTGGCCGGCTCCGGCGGCTTGCCCACGGGCGGCGGCCAGGAGAGAGAAAGTGGGAGGTGGGAGAGATGGGGTGGCTGGGTGCTCCCTGGGCCGTCGGATCGCGAGATCTGACGGTCCAGGATGGATCTGGCTAGGGTTTGCTACAAAAATGGGAAAAATGCGAAAATTGGGGATATTGTGAGGGGGGTGGCTGCAATTTTGTGGCTAGGGAAACCCTAGAAATGGGTGGGAGTGTGGTGGTCTTTATATAGCCCAGGTGGCTGGCAGTTTGCAAAAACATCCCCGGTTTTTCTCTCGCGCGCGCGATGCTCACGTTTCTGACCGTCGGGGGTCCGCAGTACCTCCGATTCGGGTAAAACTTCGAACTGCGCGATCAGCGCGTTGAGCTGGCGGCGTTCACCTCGCGCTGGAACCGTTCCGAAAACACTTTCCGGCGCGCTATACAAATATCCCGTTTAATTATTAAACGGGGTTTTTCGTTCCGTTGGCTGCGGCTGGTCTCGTGCGGTTTTCGCGACGGTGATCGGGTGAAACCCGGTGTCGCAAAGGTCGAGTGTCAGGGGGGCAAGGGTCAGTCTCCGTCCGATACGAGATAAGAGGGGGAAAATAATCGCCGATCGATAAATCGGGGATGCAAACACCACAAACAAATCAGACAATCAAACAATTCACACCGAAAACAAAATTTTTAATTTTTGTGAAATCTAGGCTGTTACAAGATGTGATTGTATTAGTACTTACCAACTTGAATGTGGTTATGGTTGATAGAAGAAAACAATTTTTGATTGATAGTTGGTTTATTGTTGTATGGAAGTGGAACTGCTGACGTTTGCCCTAACGTTCTCATTTATTGGTTTAGCCTTCGGTATTGTCCAGATATGTTGTTGGTTACTCGATAGAATGTTTTTGGTTTTGAGATATTGTGATTGCTATGTTTATATGGGTTTGGTGTGCGTATCGTCAATCTGTTATACCTTACTTGGCTTAGAATGTGAATCAGCGAGTAAGAAAGATTGATAGTCCTGTCTTTGGATGGTCATTCTTGATGAGTGATAACCAGGGAAGCTCCACGTTATAAAGTGAAAGGTTCCAGTGCAGAAAATAATAATTTTTCTAGCTACAACACCCATTAGCCCAAGGACCTATACTATACTGATGTAAAGTAACAGAGGGAATCAGTGTTCATACCTTTGAAGATCGAAGTGGGAAACGTTCTTACGAACGTGGTTGATATAGTCGCATGATCCTACAATAGCTTGACCGTGTTGATGACTCGACGATGCCCAGTGCCGCAAGTGCAACACCTCGTAGTCTGTACGACGTATCCCGGACCCTGGTCCAGCAGAGCACCGGAAGAAAAAATGCTCGGATCACTGGCACAACGGTGTGCGTATGGTGGAGAGATCCCCAACCTAGGTGCAAGCTCCAAACAATGGGAACCCCACTGAAAGTGCAATCATGCCCTTAAGCATATTTTTTTGATTGATGACAATATACATATAGGGGACTAACTATGTTTGTTAAGTGACACACAGGAAGTTGGTTAGTTCTCTTGACATCATCGTGTAGGGATCCTATGTTGAACCTCGACCGCACTCAAGAATTCGACATAACGACTGAAGATGACACTAAGTCTTCTTTACTATTACATCTTGAGTCATAGGGATCCCCGCACTATTAAGAGGGGATCATAAGGTTGAGTTCAGTCTTGCTCAAATCATTAAGACTCGAACATGTAAAACACACTTTCATACATCTAGGAAAAATCAATAGAGTTGTGTAGGGTTTTCAATACATGACAATCTGTGCACTCACTACACCTACCGGATCGTCCTGGCCACATCCCGGATCGTTTGAATAATTACGATCCCGAGACACCCGAGGGTGCATAATTCTCCGGACCGTCCGAGCTGGACCCGGACCATCCAAATAATTACGCTCTCGAAACCAGAGGGGGCACAATCATCTGGACCGTCCGGGCACAGCCCGGACCGTCCGAGCTGGTCCCCGGACCGTCCGAATAATTATGCTCCCAGGACCAGAGGGTGCACAATCTTTCGGACCGTCCGTATCATGTGTCGGACCGTACGACTGTGTTGCCCGGACCGACCGGCATCACTGACATATGCGCAAATGTAGAGGCTGTCCTGTCTTCCCGGACCATCCGGGTCTCATGTCGGATCGTCCGGGCTCAGCCCGGACCGTCCGACTTAAGTCCCGGACGTCCGGAGCATACCAGACAGCTCAAAACGGCTAGTTTTCTTGAGCTCCTATATATACTCCCTACCCACTTAGGGTTAGGGTTGAACACTTCATTCGTTTCACTCAAGAACACCAAGTGCTCCCTCTCCCCTTTCTCCTATACTAAATCAAAGATCACGGAGAGATTTGTGAGAGTTCTTGTCGGATCTTTCACCACATGATAGATCCGTCCCTTCCCCATATTCCGACCAAAGCAAATCGTGATTTGAGAAAGT
Source organism: Bromus sterilis (assembly GCA_950022295.1). Classification (NCBI taxonomy): domain Eukaryota; kingdom Viridiplantae; phylum Streptophyta; class Magnoliopsida; order Poales; family Poaceae; genus Bromus; species Bromus sterilis. Next base: position 74,696,740 of record OX465600.1, on the reverse strand, counting down.
ATTGAGCTTTTCCCCATTGATCTTGTTACTCTTGGAGGTTGGAGACTCCTAGGCGGGTAGGAGTTCTTCGGAGAGGAATCGGCCATTGTGATTACCCCCGTTGAGTTTGTGAGGGTTTAGTGACCGCCTTTAAGGTCAACCGGTAGTGGTTGGGAATCGGCTTCGTGGTGATATCTCAAGGGGAATAGAGTGAGGCTTCGTGGCGTTGGTGTGCCTTCGTGGTTTCACCCACTCTCTCCGAACGGTGAGTAGCTTCCCTCCAAGGAAGTGAACATCGGGATACATCGTTGTCTTCGCGTCATTCGGTTATCCCTACTCTTTCCCCTTATTACTTGTGCTACCGTATTATTTGCCCCTCTCTTGCTTTAGTATATTGTGCTTATTGTTTATCTTGTCATAACTAAACCTTGCAATTGTTAGGCACACCTTTATCTTCCGCATTATTGCCTAAAATTGCTAAGTGGTGATAAAATTTGTAATAAGACCTATTCACCCCCCCTCTAGGTCTATCTCGATCCTTTCAATTGGTATCAGAGCCTCGTGCTCTATTCTTGTGGCTTAACCGCCCTAGAGCGAGATGACCAAGGATGGCATTCCCAAAAGTTCGGGTGCCAATGTGGAGGAGGTCGCAATTGCTGCGGATGCCGCTAGTTCGGAAGCCGAGAGATTGGCTATCGAACGAAGGGTCTCCGCACAAGCTGCGATGCCTCCTTCCACGGGGCATGTTAACTATGAGATTGAGGATCCTAAGTTGTTCACCTCCGGCGATATGGAAAAATCCTCGCAAAAGGATTTAGACAATCAAAGGAGGGAAATGGAAGCCTCCTTTGCAAGGATGAAGGCTCCGGCATCGGAGTCACAAACGTCAAGTGGCGCGGCCCCTAGGTCCCACAAGCGACCTTTGTGTACCCCGGTTCCGAAGTTCCCTTGCAAAGAGGTGGTCCCTACCAATGGGGCTATCCTTCTCCTAAGCTTGTGGAACCTAAGTATAACTTCAATGGCAATCCACCGGTTCTAACCGAGAACACTAACTTTTTGGATTGGAAAAGTCTTATGGCAGATTATCTTAGGTTTGTGTGTGAACCCATGTGGAACCTCATCGACTCCGGGAAAGGCTATTATCCCGTTGATCCCAACAACCTTATACCAAGTGAAGTGTTTGACAGACACCTCAACCTTGCTGCTATTGGGTTCTTGAAAAGAGGAATGGATGAGTTGACACGAGCACCATTTCTCCATATCACCAATGCCAAAGAGATGTGGGATACTCTTCTCATTGCCAAGTCCGGCACCGGTTCCCTTCAAATGACAAGATATGAGACCGCAAAGAATGCATTACATAACCTTCACATGAATAAAGATGAGACGCCCCAACAAATCCATATGCGTCTCAAAGTTCTCTCCGCTCATGTCCAATCCTTCACATGTGAAAAATCTTTGGATGGATATCAAATCACCAACCATTACCTTGTGGACAAGATGTTGAATGCTCTCATGGTGTATTCTCATCAAATGGTGTGGGAATTGAGGCGTATGCCCGACTTCTTCAAGATGACACCGGATGATGTGATTGCCACCTTCTTGCAATATGAAGAGCACCTAAAGGAGTCCAAGAGACTACTTGCCACATATGGTGGTCCATCCTCAAACCTTGCACTCAAGGCTAGGCTCGAGGAGTTTGATGATGTGGAGGAAGAAGATGAGTATGAAGATGATGATAACTCCGATGAAACTCCCCCATATGATGATATGGCTCTCTTTGTGAAGAGGTTCACCAAAGAGGACTTCAAGGGAAGATTCCAAAAGAAGAAGACAAGAAACTGCTACAACTATGAGAGACTGAAACACTTTGCGGAGGATTGTCCTTATGATAAAAGAGAGCAAACCTCGATTTCCTCGGAAGGAAGTTGACAAGAAGCTCCCAAACCCTCTCAACAACAAGTTCAAGAAGAAAGCATTGTTGGCTCTAGAAGGGTACGATCCCGAGGATGTTGGTGGTGTGGCCGGAGTTTCTCAAGATACAAAAAAGACCTTGAAGATCCTCAACAAGGAAGGTGAAGTTGTAAACTACAACTACATGAGTGACTACGCCGGCAATGCACACAAGTGTCTCATGGCCAAGTTGGTTGATAATGACACTCCCTCCTCCTCGGCTAAGATCAAGGTAACTCCTATTGATGATTCCTTCATGTTCTCTTCCAAACCTCATGATGAATTTCATGATGCAGAAAGTGATGATGCACATGCTACTTGTGAAGATTTGTTGTTTGCGAAAGTGAGAAAAATGATGAGCTCTCTCAAAGGCAATAAGCTCAAAATGTTTCAATTACTTATGGATGTGGTGGTTAAGGACTCCACAACCATTAAGGATCTTGAATTCCTCCTCACGGAGGAAAAGGAGAACTATACTCTCCTTGAGCGAAAGGTTGACTTTGAGGAAGCTCTAAATGATAACTTGTGCAAAGTTAACAACACATCAAATGACTTAAATGACAAGCATGTCGCCTCCTTGAAAAAGGCTAATGAAATTTGTAAGGAACTTGCTAATGATATGAGAAAGCTTGTGGAGCTAAACACCTCCCTTTCTAAGTATGTTGAGGTATTCACCTTGTCTCTCAAGACAAAAGATGAGGAACTCACCACCCTTAAAAGGAATCTTGAGGCTCACAAACTTGCTCATATAAAAACACTTAATAAGATGTCTCCTCCCACTATTGTACACGTTGATGCTTGTGCTACTAACTCTACTCTTGATCAAGCATCTCTCATTGAGGAGAACTTAGCTCTTCATGCTCAACTAAAGAAGGGCCTCTTGACCTGTGCCCAAGGCGAGAAAAATCTGAATGATGTACTAAGTCATCACAAGGAGTCCTTTGCTAAGGAGGGACTTGGGTTTTGTAACACCCCAGGTGTCACACTACAGTGATCACTTTTGATTAACGTCAAGTCACCATGATTAGGCATGTGATGATCACCTTAACCAGGGTTTGTTCAAATTCAACTCGATTGAAAAAAATTCCAAAGCAAAGTGACCATTTATGTTCAATCAAAAATTGTGCAACCAATTTTGTAAAATGCCAAATAATCAGTGTTTCATATCCATATGGATGTGGGGATTTGTTAAGATATTAAAATAAATCAAACAATTCTAAACAGTGCCAATATAGCCCCAAATATCCATTGCATATTCAAAAGAAACATTGAATGGATTTCTTTTGCACCCAAACTTTTTGTGGCACTCTATTAATATGCAATACTAATTATGGGACAAGTTCCATATTTTACAAAAAGTCCAAAAGCTAACTAAAATAAATACAAACAGAAAAGTAATAAAAGACAACAAAAGAAAATGGAAAAACCTAACTAATGCCTAGAGCAATCCGCCCCCCAGCAAGCCCAGCGCCTGGCCCAACCCACCCCACCATCTTCCCCTTCCTCCTGTTCACGGGAGGCAACCGTGGCATGCATCCCGCGGCCATGGCTGCATCGAGTCGTCGTGGCAACCATCCTCGGCTACCCCCAGCGTATAAGGGCCTCCCCAGGAACCCTAATCCCCATACCCTAGCCCGCAATTCCATCCTCTCCCTCGCGCCTCCCTCGCTCACCCCAACCATGCCGAGAGAAACCATGGCCATATGCCGGAGTCGTCGCGGCCACCGCCCCCCCTGAGCCACGAGGCTTTGTCCAGGATATGCGTAGCGTGCTCCTTCATCGTCGACGCGAGGAGATCGAGGCCGAGGAGCTCGATTACGCGCCATCCTCCCCGCCATAGCCGCTGCACCCCGACGTCAAATTCGCCTCCGTTGCTCGCCCCCGGCCACCACGACTTCTCCCCTGCCCCCCATGTGAGCTGCCGCACAGATTCCCCCCTCTCCCTCGCCGTTCTGCCGCCGTAGGACCGAGCCCCACCTGAGGCTACATTGGCGGAGCTCGAGCTCGAGCTCCCGTGCTCACCTCGTCGTTGCGGCCTTGCCGCGCCCGACCTCCCTGGCGGCGTTCCGCATGCCCACACCCCCGCAGCCGCCCGTCCGCGTCGCCCGTGGCCACGCCCAGGCTGCCCTGTGCGCGCGCTTGGACGCGCCCTCGCCGTGCCCTGGCCATGGCGTCCACCCCTTAGCCGCACTCGAGACACCCTCTCCCTTGCCCAGGTGCGACGGCTGCTCCTGCCGGGGCTGCGCCGTCCTGCTGCTGCCGCCCACACGCCCACCGCGGCCCCTCGCCAGAATGTGCTGGCCGCCATGCCGTGGCTCGCCGCCGGGCGTGCACGGCTGGGTTATCCCCCCTGGACTAACCCCCCTTGAAAAGTTAACCCCCCTAAACCGAATGACATGTGGGCCAGCCACTTAACCCCCCCTTTAGGATAAATAAAACTGTTAGATAATAATTGTTACAATGACATGTGGGCCCTTGGCCAATTAGAAATAAAATTAACAAATATTTAGCACTGTTACACTTACACCTAGGCCCCACTGCCTTTTTATTAATAAAAATGATTTTTGGTAATTGTTGAGAGTATGACATGTGGGCCCAGTGATTAATTAAATTAAATTAAAAGTTTAATTAGCACTGTGAGGCTGACTAGTGGGTCCCACTAGTCAGGTTTGACTAGTCAAACCCCTGTTCTGGATAATGTTGAATTTAAGTAATAAATTAAATTTAGAAAATGATTTAAAATTGATTAAAACTTTGAATTTAAATATCTTTTAAACCGTAAGTCAGATTCAAAAACTTTATACATGAAAATTGATCAGAAGAATAAAACGAATACGGATGCGCTATACGTATACCCACCACACCCCTCTAACACAATGAACATCGACATCCCCCCTCCGGGCCGTCTGTCCGATGATTTGTCGGATACTGTCAAAGTATCCGGATGAATTTATTCTGAACACGAAAGTTGTTCAGAATAGTTCAACTAACACGGATACACCCTATTATGTTTGTCGGATGTCCACGACACCTCCGGCATGTTACCTTCCCCCTCCGGACTCCCTGTCCGGTAAGCACCCGGAGCTGGCAGTTCATCCCCGGATAAATTCCTGCTCCGAGCAAAGTGCATTGCACTGCGTTAGAGCACCGTTAACATTGCATACGTCATGTTATTCATCTGTTTGCTATGATTGCTTTATATTTACTGTTTCTTTCCCCCTTTGTTCTCCGGTAGACCCCGCTGCTACAGCCGACTACACTGCTGCCGGGTATGACTACTTCGTCGACGACCCTACCCCTACCGTCGAGCTACCAGGCAAGCAGAGCCATTCTCTTCCCCAGATATCGCCTATATTTCCGTACATTTCTTGCACTAGGTATTGTTACTGCTGATGTTGCTACGATTACAATCCTATTCAATTGCATAGCCTGTCATTGTCGCCCCTTGATGTACCTTCCTTTATCCTATGCTGCCTGTTATTACTTATGCATTATTCAGCAGTGAGCCCTGCGCTTTTTTAGTCAACTAGGATTAGATAGCGGGTCGTGATCACTCAGGGGAGTGACGCGAATACGATATATATAACTGCACAGGTACGGTACATGCAGACACCGTCTAAGGCCCCTAGCTCGGCTCTGCTGAGCCACCATCAAGTGCGAGCTATAAGGGAGTAATCCTTGTACTCCACTCGTTGCTGGCTCTGTATAGCCGCTCTAGGTACCTGAGCAACGGTTGTCCTTAAAGGTAAGAAAGTCGGGCGACCCAACGGTGCCCGCGAGCGGTATTGCGTCGGGAACGATAGGGAGGGTACGGCCGACGTTACTGGCGTGCTTTGCCCCTGCTCGTATCTCGCGAGAGTTACCAAACCACGAAAATCGATCTCTACCAAGAGCACACGCGAGATAAGGTAAGGAGTCGGTTCACCTTGTTGGTAACCGCAGAGACTTGGTGGGAAGACAGGGCAGGCACCGATGTACTGGTGGTCCTGACTGCTGTCGTTGTCCGCGGGTCAGTTAAGTCGAGGCAACGATAACGGTTGTCACGCAGGTTAATTAAAAATGCTAAATGGTTCGGCGGATATCTTGAGTAGCCTTTTGGCTTGTACGCACTACCTACACGTGGGATAAGGAGTGTGGGCTCCCCTTCATCGTAGTCTCATTCGAGGGTCTTCAGACGTCAGCAGTACCGCAGGCTGATTGCCGGGAAGTGGTGTTGTCTTCTCTTGCTCGAGCGGTGTATTCGTATTTGCTTTGATTTTGCTTCACCGGCCAGTCACGCACCGTGTAGGAGTACGTTCGGGTTAGGGTCCAAAGCCCGGCGTACATAGGATATAGTCCGGCGGATGACCTCTCTATTGATTGCCGAAGGATGGGCTACTTTGTGTCGGATAGTTTCGGTGGGGTGTTCCCTAGCAAGGTGTACGCCACCCTGGAGATCCGAGCATCGTAGAGTCACGCCAGTGCACCCCTGCAGGGAAGATTAATCTATTCGAATAGCCGTGTCCACGGTAACAAGACGCTTTATGCTGAAGCTGGATCTTACCACTACAAACTACTACTATTAAACTGTATGGTTCCGGGTCTTCTTCCTCGCAGGGAGTCGAGGAAGGGAACTCGGAGGCATTATTATTATTAATCATTACAACTTACTATTATACAATGTTGCAGCAACTTCTGCTTCATTGTTACTTTATTGCTTTATATAAACTGTTGGCTGTTCTCTTCTTGTGCTGCAAGACATCGTCATAAGATGCTAGTCTTCGATAGGCCTAGCTTCTTACCCTTATTATGATTTCTACCTTGCAGTCCACTATATACAGCCTCCCCTTTCCATTTGATACAATGCATAAATGCTTAGTAGCGGACGTAAGACTCGCGGGTATGCTAGATACTCACCTTTGCTTTATTTCCCCCTTTATGTTTTGCCTGATCGGCCGCTGCAGTCGACGTTGGAGCCCAGGAGCAGGAGTACCACGGAGGCGGATACTACTATGTCGGGACCCCCACTGACCAGGACCAGGAGTAGTTTGGAGGTTCCCAGGCAGAAGGCCTTGCCTTTTCGATCTGTTGTTATTTGTGCTAGCCTTCTTAAGGCAACCTTGTATTCTTGTGTCTGTACTCAGATACTATTGCTTCCACTAACTTTGTGCTCTCGAGCTGTTGTATTCGAGCCCTCGTGGCCCCTGGCTTGTATTAAAAAGCTTGTATTATTTTATTTGTAGAGTTGTGTTGTGATATCTCACCGTGAGTCCCTAATCTCGACCGTGTACCTTGCGTGTATGATTACTGTACACGGTCTGATTTTGGGGGCGTCACAAGGTTGTATCAGAGCCGACTGCCTGTAGGACACCCCATCGAACTCCTTGGTCGAAGTCGAGTCTAGTCTTTGCAAAACTACTTTACTAACAGTGTCGTGTGGCTTATCGGCCCACGTCGCAAAACTGGGTGGTATTAGGATCTTTTACTCCGTACCTTTACTCTGAGAATCTGATCTCTCTTCTCTTTTGGGTTAAAGATTTTTGCTAACACTAACTCTAGGTTCTCGTGATCAAATCCTCCCGGAGAGCCCCTCATTACAGATGATAAGCTGATTCAGCAGAAGATTCCGAAGATTACTCTCCGATAAAATTCTCGATACCATATGTGTCGATCACCTTTAGAATTCACTGCCACCGATAAGTTCGTATGTATAACCACATACACGTTCCGTTCATCCATTCAAGCCCAGTTGCTCTTTTGTTCACAAGATGCATTGTAATACTTTCCGTTGTTTCAGGAATTCTTTGAGCCTACTGCCTTGCAGCTTCTTTTCACCCTGCGGATAATTCCTCACATTTATCGAGGATCCGTTCATCCTAAGTTGTTCCTGTGATTCCCAAAATACTTTGAAATACTATTCGATCTCGCGACAATCCTTGGAAGCCTACTGCTTTGGAGATTCTTCTTACCTGCTTGTACTATGATTAATCCCGTTTGTCTTGTAGACTTTGATGACCTCCCTTGGCATTGCCATTCTGATCTGTTGAAACATCGTGTGTGCTAGTGCACGCAATCATCTGTTGATCCCTATGAATTCATTCTTCTGGCTCAGACGTCATTCCGCACATGAACTGATTCCCGGTAAATCAAACCTTAACTGATTAACCATCAAGCTTATATTCAACTTATCCATGTTTGAACAATGTATCTGAATCTGATACACCGTTATGGAAATCATAACTCCTTTGTACTTAAGCGTTGAAATATTCAGATGCTTCTATCATCCGATGCCTTTGTATTTTTTTTTCTTATGGCTGAGAATCGATACTCACCCCAGACTCTCTGTACACCGCCTGACCTTTTTGGTGGAAATCTACATGTCGTCTCCTTGTGTCCTAAATCATTGACGAGCTTCCCCTGATACGAAATGCCTTTGGCGAACGGTATCATCTAGTCTGTTTCATCAGCCTTCCGCTGTCAAACTTGTATCTCTTGTTTCTGTTGTTTGTCGTATAGATTCGTAAGATGTCTCTATGGGTTGTACCTATGTTTCAACCATCTGTGTGAACCCCGGAAACTTTTGCGGGTCATACTCTACTAGTGTTACGCCAGATAAATTCCTACTCTACAACTTTATCGAAAGCGAGAAGTGATTGAAATGTTATGCATTGAAGAAGTGGGAGTCGACCCTGAACCTTTGTGTTCATGCCCATGGATACTATGTAGAACTTATCATGAAAGCTTCTCGTAAAGATAATTAACCCCCTTGGTATAAATTCGTCTACACCTATGATCCACCATTCTACCTTCGAGTATTACTCCTAGTATCTCGAGGATATCATGCCTTTGCATGAATTGTGATGAAACAATTCCTATCCCTGTCATAGCCATTTCATGGTTCTGGGTTGTCGTCAACCGGGAACACCGAATACTTTTGCTTCACCATTCCTTTTGCTTGATGTCGCCGTTGTTCTATTGTATTTTTTCGAAACCTTTTGACATGATGTGTCGTGGTCATCATCGACATTTTGGCTTCTACCAAGTGTTAATTGGATTCATCGTGTGAAACACCATCCTTGCCCCTCGATGATTTGTGTCATCATTGACAACCCCTTTTGACTCCCTGCCAATACAAACTTGGCGATGTATATCTTGCTCTGCTTTCCCTTGGGAAATATTTACGCCTGATAATTGGGTATCATCACAATTTCCTTTCCATTGGTCTATTTGACCTTTACTTTAGTATAAATTATCCGAGCAGTGATAATTCCCTGCTTATGTAAACACTTCGGTGTACTACTTTGTCCGTACAACCTGTTACTATTGTTGTTGACTTTTCGGTGACCACCGATGGACAAGAACTTTGCCAATTGGTCCGCCTCGTCTTAACGAGCAGGAAAATGGTTCTCTTCGTCCCTCGCCCTTGGCACTGATGTTGTTGCCGACATAGCTGACAAGATGTTCTCCATCATACCTTGCATCGTGATCGCATGGAATGTCACCACCCTTCTTATTCAATGTGGGCCCATAATCCGCAGTTCCAGAGGATCAAAACCTGACTCTCTTGTACCCTTCTATTCTTGAGGTTATTCCTCTTGCTTGACCTCGTATACAATTCACGCATCCTCTACCTTGTGATATTCAGTGCGATATCAGACTCAATGCTTATGCCTGATGCTCTGGACCCCTTTTCATCCTCCGTCATCGGCATCGAATGCTTGCCTATCTGTGACGCCCCCAAAATCAGACCGTGTACAGTAATCATACAAGCAAGGTACACGATCGATATCAGGGACTCATGATGAGATATCACAACACAACTCTACAAATAAAATAATACAAGATGTTTAATACAAGCCAGGGGCCACCAGGGCTCGAGTACATCAGCTCGAGAGCACAAAGTCAGCGGAAGCAATAGTATCTGAGTACAGACACAAGGATAGAAGGTTGCCTTAAGAAGGCTAGCACAAATAACTACAGATCGAAAAGGCGAGGCCTCCTGCCTGGGAACCTCCAAGCTACTCCTGGTCAACGGGGAACTCGACGTCGTAGAAGGCATCGGGGATCTTCATGTTGCGGTGGTCGGCATCGGGGATCTCCTGCTCCTGGGCTCCAACGTCGGCTGCAGCGGCCGATCAGGCAAAGCGAAAAAAGGGGGAATAAAGCAAAGGTGAGTATCTAGCATACCCGCGAGTCTTACGTCCGCTACTAAGCATTATGCATTGTATCAACGGAAAGAAGAGGCTGTATATAGTGGACTGAAAGACAGAAAACCAGAGAAAGGGTAAGAAGCTAGGCCTAACGAAGACTAGCATCTTCCAACGATGTCTTGCAGCATGAGGTAAGAATCAACCAACAGTTTATATAAAGCATAAAGTAACAATGCAGCAGAAGTTGCTGCAACATTGTATAATAATAAGTTGTAATAATTAACAATGCCTCCGAGTTCACCTCCTCGACATCCCCGCGAGGAAGAAAACCCGGAACCATACAGTTTAATAATAATAGTTTGTAGTGGTAAGATCCAGCTTCAGCATAAATCGTCCTGTTACCGTGGACACGTCTATCCGAATAGATTAATCTTCCCTGCAGAGGTGCACTTGTGTTACGCTACACGCACGGATCTCCAGGGTGGCGGGAACCTTGTTAGGGAATGCTCCACCGAGGCTATCCGACACTTCATAGCCCATCTTTCAAACTCAACAGAGAGGCCATCCGCCGGTCTAAATCCTAAGTACGCCGGTCCTTGGACCCCAACCCGAACGTACTCCTGCACGGTGCGTGGCTGGCCGGTGAAGTTGAAGCAAATCCCAATAAGACACCACCGCGCGAGCAAATAATACAACACCACTTCCCGGCGCAGGTCGCGGTACTGCTGACGTCTGAAGAGTCCTCGGATGACACTACGAAGCAGAGGAGCCCATAACTCGTAATTCCCACGGGTAGGTAGTGCGTACATGGCATATAGCCAACTCAAGACATTCACTGAACCATTTAGCATTTTATTAACCTGCGTGACAACCGTTATCGTTGCCTCGACTTAACTGACCCGCGGACAACGACACCATCCAGGACCACCAGTACATCGGTGCCTGCCCCGTTGTCCCACCAAGTCACTGCGGTTACCAACAAGGTGAACCGTCTCCTTACCTTGTCTCGCGTGTGCTCCTGGAGGAGCTCAACTTTCATGGTTTGGTAACTCTCGCGGCCAATGATCAGGGGCCAAGCACACCGGTACACTGGTCGTACCCTCCCTGTCGTCCCGTCGCAATACCACTCGCGGGCACCGTTGGGTCGCCCAACTTCTTACCTTTAAGGACACCAGTTGGTTTGAGTTCCTACCATTAAGTGAAACCAGGAGGTATCACCCTCGATGGCACACTTAAAGAGGTTTGACAGAGACATCAACGGAATGAACTAAAGAGGTAAACCTCATATCATCCCGGTGATGCTACGCTACTGAGCCGACGAGAGTGAAATATGAGTCCATTCCACTCGTAAGTCAAACTCAAAGCGACTCGGAAGAGTCTCGCCGTTGTAGGTTCCCTATGGCTTCTGCATTGGTCCGTACCTGTTGCAGTTGTAATATATCATTTCCACGATCACTCCCAGAGTGATCACAACCCTCTATCTAATCCTAGCTAACAATGCGCAGGGTTTACTGCTGAATAATGCATAATTAATAATAGGCAGCATGGGATAAAGGAAGGTACATCAAGGGGCGACAAAATCAGGCTATGCAATTGAATAGGATTGTAATCGTAGCAGCAGCAGTAACAATGCCTAGTGCAAGAAATGTACGGAAAGATAGGCGATATCTGAGGAAGAGAATGGCTCTGCTTGCCTGTAAGCTCGATGGTAGGGGTACGGTCGTCGACGAAGTAGTCGTACTCAGCAGCGGTGTAGTCGACGACAGCAGCGGGGTCTACCGGAGATTAAGGGGGGGGGAACAAACAGTAAATACACAACAAGCATATACAAACAGATGCATGACATGACAGATGAAATGTTAACGGTGTTCTAACGCAGTGCAATGCACGTTGCTCGGAACAGAAATTCATCCGGGGATGAACTACCGGCTCTAGGTGATTATCGGACGAGGTGTCTGGAGGGGGAAGGTACCATGCCAGAGGTGTCGTGGACATCCGACACATGTGTGGGTGGTGTATCCGGGTTAGTTGATCTATTCCGAACAACATTCGTGTTCGGAATAAATTCATCCGGGTACTTTAGCAGTACCGGACAATTTATCGGACAGTCGGTCCGGAGGGGGACGGTTCGATGTTCGGCATGTTAGAGGGGTGTGGTGGGGGTATGGTTATCGTATCCAAACTCGGTGATCCGTTCTGAGCAACTTTCGTATTCAAAAGTTTTACATCCGGGCAACGTATATCGGTACCGGGAATTATCGACAGACGGCCCGAAGGGGGGGAATGTCGATGTTCGGTACGTTAGAGGGGGGTGGTAGACATAGGGATTGCGTATCCGTATCCGTTATATTTTTCTGATCAATTTTCATGTATAAAGTTTTTGAATTTGAGTTACGGTTTAAAAGTTATTGAATTTCAAAGTTTTAATCAATTTAAATCAATTTCTGGAATTTATTTATTATTAAAATAGAACATTATCCAAAACATTATCCAGAACAGTGCCTGACAGGTGGGACCCACATGTCAGCCTCTGTTTATTAATAAAATTATTTAATCTATTTATATGACAGTGGGGTCCCACATGTCATTCTCAGTAACTTAACCAACAGTTTTTCTAATTAAACAAAATGCCTGGACCCACCTGTCAGTGACTTGTTAAGCTAATTAACCAATTTTAATTAAGTTTAATTAACTTAACTGAATCAAGGGCGTGGGACCCGCATGTAAGTGACTAGGGTTGCCCAGTCAACATAGTTGACTGGTCAACCCAGTCAACTGGACCATGGGGCCCATAGGCAGTGACCCAGGGGGGTGTCCCAGGTGTGCCACGTCAGGGGGCAACGGCGGCGAGTCGCCGGCGTGTTCCAGACGGCGGAAGGCTATGGGAGGGGCGCGGGATTTGCGTACCGGGCTCCATTAGGGGCGTGGCTAGGCTCAAACGAGCGAGGAGACGACGCCGCGTTGATCTACGGCGGTAACGCAGGCTGGGAGGCACGGAGGCGAGTGCAAGCTCAAGGACGGCGGCGAGGTACTCTGGCGAGGTCTCCGTTCGCGTGATACCGAGCACCATTTTAGGTGCCACTTGTTGCAGTCGATGGGGAACTCCAAGCCGCGTCGATCTGTGGGGATGCGGTGGAGAGAGACGGGCTGTGGTGAGCTCGAGGTCGTCAATGGCGGGAGCAGGCATCGGGCTCCAATGGTAAGTTCCCAACGGTGGCGAAATCGAGCGGTCTGGCGGGCCAAATCGAACGCACGGGGCAGTAGGAACCAGACGAAGCCAAAGGCGTGCGCTACAGGGGCTTGGGAGCACGGCGTAGTTTATGTTTTTTTTGTTTTTTTGTTTCTTTTTTGTTTTATTATTTCTGGGTATCAAATGTTTTTTTAGAAAAATGCGACAACAATCCCAATAATTGTGTTAAACCGTAAAGTGATGCCACAATAAGTTTGGGCATTAAATAAATTCATTTGAATATTGTTATTTATTTTAAAAGGCTTTTTGGTATTGTTTTGCTACTGTTATCATTTAATTGCATTATTTAAATAACTTAATAAATTCACATTCCAATATTTATAAGACCTACTGATTTTTAGGCATTTAATAAAATTGGTTTCACAATTTTTAGTGCATTTAAAATTCCTACTTGTTTATTAAATTTACCATGGCCATTTTATAATCCCTAAGCTTATGGTTTTATTCCTTAATATTAATAAATCATTTTAATTTAAATAAACAGTACCATAGTAACATGGCTTAATGATTGCTAGGCATCCCATTAATAGGTTTCATCATTGTGGTTTATCTAAGATTTCCATTTTATTTTAATTTATAAAACAATTTGATAACCCCACAACATTGGGTTCATAATTATCATTGACTTGTGATTATTCAAATGGCTAGGAGTTAACTTGGTTTAAGTTTTTGCATGATGGTTATCAATCACCCATAAATTCTTGGAGCAATTCAATAGTCCACACAAATTTGTAAATTTTATCAGGGTTGAAATTTGACAGAGCTATGATCAAAGGTGATCATGGCTTGATCATCAACAGTAATGATCACTACCAGTGGAATCACTGTAGTGATTACTGTACTGGATCTGAGGGTGTTACACTATCCGCTTGAAACTTCTTATATCTTCTTTTGTTTCCCTCGATGTGTTTCCCTGAGTTTAAACTTGAGGGATACTCTGTACCTCATTCCCTTGGAATGCCTTGGTTGATTAACTTGGTACCGATCCGACCCCTTGAGTTACCCCCCAGCCTATTCGTAAGTACGATGAAGACCCTGGATGAAGGATGGCAACTCGTCGAGATGCACTGATGCAGAGAAATGAAGACATCAACGTGAGGGATTAACTTCTTCGAGAAGGACAACAAGGACCAAGAAGATTCGTTAGAATACGAAACCAAAGATTTACCCTTCCACTACCTTTTAATTCTCGGGACGAGAATTCTTTGTAGTGGGGGAGAATTGTAACACCCCGGGTGTCACACTACAGTGATCACTTTTGATTAACGTCAAGTCACCATGATTAGGCATGTGATGATCACCTTGACCAGGGTTTGTTCAAATTCAACCCTATTAAAAAAAATCCAAAGCAAAGTGACCATTTATGTTCAATCAAAAATTGTGCAACCAATTTTGTAAAATGCCAAATAATCAGTGCTTCATGTCCATATGGATGTGGGGATTTGTTAAGATATTAAAATAAATCAAACAATTCTAAACAGTGCCAATATAGCCCCAAATATCCATTGCATATTCAAAAGAAACATTGAATGGATTTCTTTTGCACCCAAACTTTTTGTGGCACTCTATTAATATGCAATACTAATTATGGGATAAGTTCCATATTTTACAAAAAGTCCAAAAGCTAACTAAAATAAATACAAACAGAAAAGTAATAAAAGACAACAAAAGAAAATGGAAAAACCTAACTAATGCCTAGAGCAATCCGCCCCCCAGCAAGACTAGCGCCTGGCCCAGCCCACCCCCACCATCTTCCCCTTCCTCCTGTTCACGGGAGGCAACCGTGGCATGCATCCCGCGGCCATGGCTGCATCGAGTCTTCGTGGCAACCATCCCCGGCCACCCCCAGCGTATAAGGGCCTCCCCAGGAACCCTAATCCCCATACCCTAGCCCGCAATTCCATCCTCTCCCTCGCACCTCCCTCGCTCACCCCAACCCTACCGAGAGCAACCATGGCCATATGCCGGAGTCGTCGCGGCCACCGCCCCCCTGAGCCACGAGGCGTTGTCCAGGATATGCGTAGCGTGCTCCTTCGTCGTCGACGCGAGGAGCTCGATTCCGCGCCATCCTCCCCTCCATGGCCGCTGCACCCCGGCGTCAAATTCGCCGCCGTTGCTCACCCCCGGCCACCACGAATTCTCCCCTGCCCCCCATGTGAGCTGCTGCTTGGTGTGCGAGGTGATGATAGTGATTTCTCACCCTTCGTTGGTAAGCCCCAAGAGGAAGGTGTGATGTAGCACAACAGAAAATTTCCCTCAGTAAAGATACCAAGGTTTTTCTCCAGCAGGACTCCGGAGATGATAAGTAGGTGTCAGCGGCGCAACTGACGCGGACCTGCACACAGACGCAAATAACTTTGTTCCCAACGAAGTTCAGAGAGGTTGTCAATCTCTCCGGTCTTGTTGTTCACAAAGGATCAACCACAAGGGATAATGATAGCAACTGAAAGTAAAAGAAGAAAAGTAAATGAGTGTGGAAACAGTGATGAGGATATGAACCGGGATACGTGATGTTCACTAGTGATGTCTCTCTCCCAAAAGACGATAAAGCTGCTATGCGAGGTGAACAAATTACAGAAGGGCAATTGACAGGATTATGAACACACCGCAATGCTAACTATGCTACAAAAGAAAGGAAGAGGCTCAAAAGCATGGGCAGAACGCCAAAATAAGTAGACCGAAATCCAACTGCATCGACTACTAATCATCCACCTTGAGATATCTATCCAGAACATCTCGCTGGTATTAAGTTGCGAGCCCCACCCAAAGTGTAAACCCAAAGCAACAGACAACTGCATTAAAAAGCACTTTGCGTAAAGTAAATAATCCTTGCAACCGCGGTTACAAGCACCGTTGTTTTCCCCCTTGTGGCAACAACACATCCCCTAGACTCATGTTTCTGTCACTCAAGCGTGTCATCGGGGGGCATGAACCCACAATCGAGCAAAACGTTCCCTCTTGGGGTTACTACCTACTACCTTGCCAAAGAAATAAACAGCAACGGAGAACATGCAAGAATTACTTAGGAACAAAAATATAAGAGATAAGAACCAAATATATTACTGAATCACAATCTGAACATAATCTCATAATCCATCAGATCCCATCAAACTCAGCATAGCAACAGCAGAAAAGATTACAAAAGTGCCTCGATCATGTAGGGCAGCTCACGAGGTCGAAACCATGAAGAATAAAGAGGGGAGGAGAACATCACATAGCTACTGATCACGGACCCTTGGTCCAAAGGAAACTACTCACGATACATCAGGGAAGCATCCATGGTGGAGAGGAGACTCCCGGAGGTCGGCCCTCCCTCCAGCAGGGTGCCGGGAAGAGGTCTGCTGGTGCTCCCTGAAGGGTTCGTAGCAAGGAAAAAAAAATTCCTACGCATAAACAACCAACAAGCCAAGATCTAATCTAGGATATGTAAGCAACGAGTAGGATGTCATAGAAGAACTCACCCTCGAAGACTTAAAACGTTACGAGATCAAATCTCGTGGATGATGTAGTGGTTCACTTGCCGATCTCAAGATCGCGATGATGTACGCTGAGCGTCTCCGTGCTCGGTCACACGTACAACTTGATGACGACCTCCGTTCCCTCGATCCAGCGGGGCAGCGGAAGTAGAGGATCCCCGGAAATCCAGCAGCACACCAACGTGATGCGGTGAAGAATCCCACGGTCAGGGCTTCGCCAAGCGGAAGACCATGGTATGGAGCAGCGGGTGGAGAGGAAGGGAGGTGAGGCAAGTATATGGGAGGGGAAGCCCTCACCCTCCTTTTATAGGGGAGGAGTGGGCAGCCCAAGAGGGGGGGGGCAGCCAACTCATGGTGCCTCCACCTCTTCCCCTCTTGATGTGAGTGGAAGCCACACTCACACCCACCCATGCTCCCTTAATTGTCCACTTGGAAAATCCAAAGGTTTTCTTTAATTAGTAAATAAAACATTTCTATTTCTTTATTTATTATTTGTTAATCCTATTAACAAACATTTGCACATTGCACCTCGAATCATTTGTTAATTCTATTAACAACCATCCGACAAAAACCCCTTGAACTATTTCAATTTTACCCGAAACAATTTCGATGCTGTCCAAAACATTCTTCAATATTCCTTATCCTCTCAAAATGCATCATCAAATCTTAAGTGTGCCACCCTACAGTTCGCGAATAATACAGACATGATTGAGACACCTCTCCGATCAATAATCAACAGCGGGATCTGGAGATCCGTGATGACTCCTATATATTCAACGATGAATCTTGTGATCGTATGAACCATCAACGTCGTAACTAATTCCCTTTGTCTCGCGATATTTTACTTGTCCGAGATCCGATCATCGGTATCAACCATACCTTGTTCGATCTCGTTTCCGACATGTACTCTTTTACTCGTTCTGTGATATGACATTCTTGTGACCTAGTCACGTGCTTGTAAGCGGTGTCAATGTGATATCACCGAGAGGGCCCAGAGTATATCTCTCCGTCATTTTGGATGGACAAATCCCATTCTTGATCCATGAGCCTCAACTAATACTTTCCGAATACCTAACACCACCTTTATAGTCACCCTATTACGGTGTGACGTTTGATGTCATTAAAGTATTCTTTCGGTATTAGTGATTGACATGATCTCATGGTCTAAGGAACAAGATTACTTCGAATGCAATATATAACAATATGAACTAAATAGCTTGATCATATTGTTATACTTAGTTTGGGTATATATTCATCACATCATTCTCCGAATGATATGATCCCGTTATTAACAACATCCAATGTTCATGATCAGGAAACCTTGATCATCTGTTAATCGACGAGCTAGTTAAAAGAGAGGCTTTACTAGGAACCATTGTATGTTTATTAAACACACATGTATCAACGTTTCCGGTTAATACAATTCTAGCATGAGAAATAAACGTTTATCATAAACAAGGAATAATATAATAAACACTTTATTATTGCCTCTCGGGCATATTCCCTTCAGTCTCCCACTTGCACTAGGGGCAATAATCTATATTACATAGTAATGAATCTAACACCCATGGAGTTCTGGTGTTTATCATGTTTTGTCTTTGGGAGAGTTTTAGTCAACGGATCTGCCACATTCAGATCTGTGTGTACTTTGAAAATCTTCACATCCCCATCCTTGACATACTCACGGATGGAGTGAAAACGGCGCTTGATATGCTTGGAATTCTTGTGACAGCTTGGTTCCTTAGCATTGGTAATGGCACCATTGTTGTCACAATAGATAACCATTGGACCCAAAGCACTCGGAACCACACCTAGTTCGGATATGAATTCCTTCATCCAAACTGCATCATTTGTTGCCTCTGAGGCAGCAACATATTCCGCTTCTGTTGATGATCCCGCTACCACAGATTGCTTGGAAATCCTCCAGCTTACTGCTCCTCCATTCATAATAAATACGTATCTGGATTGTGACTTAGAGTCATCCGGATCAGTGACGAAGCTAGCATCGACGTAACCTCTTGCGACGAGCTCTTCTTCACCGCCATACACGAGAAACATATCCTTAGTTCTTCTCAAGTATTTAAGGATATTCTTGACCGCCGCCCAGTGTTCCAAACCTGGATCGGATTGGTACCTTCTAGTCAAACTAACAACATGTGCCACATCTGGTCTTGTACATAGCATATCATACATGACAGAACCTATGGCTGAAGCATAGGGAATCTTATTCATTTCCTCTCTATCTTCTGCTGTAACTGGACATTGAGTCTTACTCAACGTCTTGACTTGCAACATTGGTAAGAACCCCTTCTTAATTTTATCCATTCTGAACTTCTTCAAAATCTTGTCAATGTATGTACTTTGCGAAAGTCCAATTAAGCGTCTTGATCTATCCCTGTAGATTTTGATGCCTAATATATAAGCTGCTTCACCGAGGTCTTTCATAAAAAAACTACTGTTCAAATAACCTTTTACACCTTTTAACAATTCTATATCATTTCCAATCAACAATATGTCATCCACATACAGTACTAGAAATGCTACAGAGCTCCCACTCACTTTCTTGTAGATACAAGCTTCTCCGTACGTTTGATCAAATCCAAACTCTTTGATCACCTTATCAAAACGGAGGTTCCAACTCCGGGATGCTTGCTTCAGTCCATAAATGGAACGTTGAAGCTTGCATACCTTGTCAGCATCCTTAGGATCAACAAAACCTTTGGGTTGCATCATATACAACTCGTCCTCAATGTCACCATTCAGGAATGCCGTTTTGACATCCATCTGCCAGATTTCATAATCGAAAAATGCAGCAATTGCTAACATAATCCTAACTGACTTTAGCATCGCTACTGGTGAGAAGGTCTCATCGTAGTCAACTCCTTGAATTTGTCGAAAACCTTTTGCGACAAGTCGAGCTTTATAGACGGTCACATTACCATCAACATCAGTTTTCTTTTTAAAAATCCATTTGTTCTCAACGGCCTTACGGTCATCGGGTAAGTCCACCAAAGTCTAAACTTGGTTTTCGTACATGGATCCCATTTCGGATTTCATGGCTTCAAGCCATTTGTTGGAATCTGGGCTCATCATTGCTTCATCATACGTCGTAGGGTCATCACTTCCATCTACCATGAAGTTTAAGACGAGATTCCCATACAGTTCAGGAGCTGTACATTCCCTAGTTGACCTGCGAAGCACGGTAGTTTCCTCTTCTGGAGTTTCATGATCTTGATCATTAGTTCCCTCTTCAACTGACGGAGTCGGCACTGGAACAACTTCCGGTGCTGCGCTACTCGCTATTCCAAGAAGAGAAGGTTCAATAACCTCATCGAGTTCTACCTTCCTACTATTCACACCTTTCGAGAGAAACTCCTTCTCTAAAAAGGATCCATTCTTGGCAACGAAAATCTTTCCTTTGGATCTGTGATAGAAGGTGTACCCTATTGTTTCCTTAGGGTATCCTATGAAGATGCATTTTTCCGCTTTGGGTTCGAGTTTATCCGGTTGAAGCTTCTTCACATAAACATCGCAGCCCCAAACTTTTAGAAATGACAGCTTAGGTTTGTTTCCAAACCATAATTCATACGGTGTCGTTTCAACGGATTTAGATGGTGCCCTATTTAAAGTGAATGCAGTGGTCTCTAGTGCATAACCCCAAAATGACAGTGGCAAATCTGTAAGAGACATCATAGATCGAACCATATCCAATAAAGTACGATTACGACGTTCGGAAACACCATTACGCTGTGGTGTTCCGGCAGGTGTGAGTTGTGAAACTATTCCACATTGTTTCATATGCATGCCAAACTCGTAACTTAAATATTCACCTCCACGATCAGATCGTAGAAATTTAATCTTTCTGTTACGATGATTTTCAACTTCACACCGAAATTCTTTGAACTTTTCAAACGTCTCAGATTTGTGTTTCATTAAGTAAATATATCCATATCTACTCAAATCATCTGTGAAAGTGACAAAATAACGATATCCACTGCGCGCCGATACACTCATTGGTCCACACACATCAGTATGTATGATTTCCAATAAGTCTGCCGCCCGTTCCATAGAACCTGAAAACGGGGTTCTAGTCATCTTGCCCATAAGGCATGGTTCACACGTTTCAAATGATTCATAATCAAGTGATTCTAAGAGTCCATCAGAATGGAGCTTCTTCATGCGTTTAACACCAATATGACCTAAGCGGCAATGCCACATGTAAGTAGCAATATCATCATTTAACTTGATTCTTTTGGCATTCACACTATGAATATGTGTATCAATACTATCAAGATTCAAAAGAAATAAACCATTCTTCTCAGGTGCGTGACCATAAAAGATATTATTCATATAAATTGAACAACCATTGTTCTCGGACTTAAAGGAATAACCACTCTGCATTAAGCAAGATCCAGAAATGATGTTCTTGCTCAACGCAGGCACCAGATAACATTTATTCAGGTTTATAACTAATCGAGACGGTAAACGAAGAGGTAGCGTGCCGACGGCGATCACATCAACTCTTGATCCGTTGCCGACGCGCATCGTCACCTCATCCTTTGCTAGTGGTCGCTTATTCTGCAGTTCCTGTTTCGAGTTACATGTGTGAGCAACCGAACCAGTATCAAATACCCAGGCGCTACTGCGAGTACTAGTAAGGTACACATCAATAACATGTATATCACATATACCTTTGTTCACTTTGCCGGCCTTCTTATCTGCCAGATATTTGGGGCAGTTTCGCTTCCAGTGGCCAGTGCCCTTGCAATAGAAGCACTCAGTCTCAGGCTTAGGACCATTCT
The DNA here is from genome assembly GCA_950022295.1 of Bromus sterilis. Lineage (NCBI taxonomy): Eukaryota > Viridiplantae > Streptophyta > Magnoliopsida > Poales > Poaceae > Bromus > Bromus sterilis. Next base: position 74,675,151 of record OX465600.1, on the reverse strand, counting down.
TGGTTTTCTTCTCAGGTGTAGAAACAGACTTGCCAACCTTCTTGAAGTTGCCCTTTGGCTTGCCTTTCTTGCCTTTCTTGAAACTAGTGGTCTTATTGATCATCAACACTTGATGCTCTTTCTTGATCTCCACTTCAGCAGTTTTAAGCATCGAGAGAAGCTCAGGAAGAGACTTCTTCATGCCTTGCATATTATAGTTCATCACAAAATTCTTGTAACTAGGTGGCAGAGATTGAAGAACACGATGTATCCCTAGCTCATTGGGAATCGTTATTCCCAAGGCTATGAGCTTATCAGCGTACGCAGAAATTTTGAGTACGTGCTCACTGACGGAGCTGTTCTCTTCCATCATGCAGCTAAAAAACTTTTCTGAAGCATCATAACTCTCAACTGCAGCATGGGTATCGAAAATCATTTTCAATTCTCCCATTGTAGCATAAGCAGTGCTGTTCTCGAAACGTTTTCGCAGCTCTGGTTCTAATCCATAAAGGATGCTGCAATGAACTATATTGTGGTCTTCTTTTTGAGTCAGATAAACATTTTTATCTTCATCAGAAGCATCATCAGCGGGCTGGTCACCTAGCGGTGCATCAAGCACATAGAGCTTCTTGCAAGCGGTGAGGAGAATCCTCAGGTTAAGTGCCCAGTTGGTAAAGTTGCTACCATTGTTCGCTAGCTTTTCTTTCTCCATGAACATATTGAAATTGAAGGTAGGTGCAGCCATGATCTACAACATATTTGCAAAGACTATTTAGACTAAGTTTATGATAAATTAAGTTCAAGTTAATTCAAAAAATTATCCCATGAACTCCCACTCAAAAACAACATCCCTCTTAGTCGTTTTGGTGATTACACAAACCAAATTCACTACACCAAAACCGATCATCACGTGAGATGATGTGGCTGCAAAGGCGAACATCGACATGTTCATCATATCATCCATATGACTTATGCTTTACCTTTCGGTTCGTGTTCCGAGGCCATGTCTGTACATGCTAGGCTCGCCAAGTAGAACCATTGTATTGCATGTGTTTCAAGGCCATGTCTGTACATGCTAGGCTTGAAAACACCCGTTGTATGCGAACGTAGAGTCTATCACACCCGATCATCACGTGGTGTATCGAAACGACAAACTTTCTTAATGGTGCATACTAAGAAAGAACACATTTTTATCTTGATATTAATTGAGAGGGATCATCTTATAATGCTACCGTCGCGGTCTAAGAAAAATAAGATGCATAAAAGGATTAACATCACATGCATGGATAATGTGATATGATATGGTCCTTCTTGCACTTGATCTCCATCTTGTGCATCATTGTATGATCTTCATCATCCCACCGGCGTGGCACCAAGGTCCATGGCACCTCCATCTTGATTGTCCATCAAATTACAACATATCACATGGATATGATATACAGCACGCAGGCCATAAATAATAAGACAACCATATGGCTCCTGCCGGTATGTCAATAACTTACAAAATGGATCATCTCATACATCAAATTTGTAACATTGACCATATCACATCACATGCCCTGCAAAAACAAGTTAGACGTCTCTAATTTATTTTTGCATATTTTACGTGGCTTGGGCTTACGAAGATAGAACCGTTCATACCTACGAACATACACCACAACGTTGATAAAACTTATTTTTAACAACCCGTTGTAGATTAGGTCCTAACTATAGTGAGAGAGACAGACACCCGCCAGCCACTTATGCAATACAACTTGCATGTCAGTCGTGGAACAAGTCTCATGTACGCGGACATGTAAGGTTAGTCCGGGCCGCTTCATCCCACTATGCCACTAGGATCCAAAATACAAAAGGAGGCAAAACCATGATCATCAACGCCCACATCCATATGTGTTCTACTCGTACAAACCATCTACGCATAGACGAGGCTCTGATACCACTGAAGGGTTCGTAGCAAGGAAAACAAAAAAATTTCCTACGCATAAACAACCAACAAGCCAAGATCTAATCTAGGAGATGTAAGCAACGAGTAGGATGTCATAGAAGAACTCACCCTCGAAGACTTAAAACGTTACGAGATCAAATCTCGTGGATGATGTAGTGGTTCACTTTCCGATCTCAAGATCGCGATGATGTATGCTGAGCGTCTTCGTGCTCGGTCACACGTACAGCTTGATGACGACCTCCGTTCCCTCGATCCAGCGGGGCAGCGGAAGTAGAGGATCCCCAGAAATCCAGCAGCACACCAACGTGATGCGGTGAAGAATCCCACGGTCAGGGCTTCGCCAAGCGGAAGACCATGGTATGGAGCAGCGGGTGGAGAGGAAGGGAGGTGAGGCCAGTATATGGGAGGGGAAGCCCTCACCCTCCTTTTATAGGGGAGGAGTGGGCAGCCCAAGAGGGGGGGGCCAACTCATGGTGCCTCCACCTCTTCCCCTCTTGATGTGAGTGGAAGCCACACTCACACCCACCCATGCTCCCTTAATTGTCCACTTGGAAAATCCAAAGGTTTTCTTTAATAAATAAATAAAACATTTCTATTTCTTTATTTAATATTTGTTAATCCTATTAACAAACATTTGCACATTGCACCTCGAATCATTTGTTAATTCTATTAACAACCATCCGACAAAAACCCTTGAACTATTTCAATTTTACCCGAAACAATTTCGGTGCTGTCGAAAACATTCTTCAATATTCCTTATCCTCTCAAAATGCATCATCAAACCTTAAGTGTGTCACCCTACGGTTCGCGAATAATACAGACATGATTGAGACACCTCTCCGATCAATAATCAACAGCGGGATCTGGAGATCCGTGATGACTCCTATATATTCAACGATGAATCTTGTGATCGTGGGAACCATCAACGTCGTAAATAATTCCCTTTGTCTCGCGATATTTTACTTGTCCGAGATCCGATCATCGGTATCAACCATACCTTGTTCGATCTCGTTTCCGACAAGTAATCTTTTACTCGTTCTGTGATATGACATTCTTGTGACCTAGTCACGTGCTTGCAAGCGGTGTCAATGTGATATCACCGAGAGGGCCCAGAGTATATCTCTCCGTCATTTTGGATGGACAAATCCCATTCTTGATCCATGAGCCTCAACTAATACTTTCCGAATACCTAACACCACCTTTATAGTCACCCTGTTACAGTGTGACGTTTGATGTCATTAAAGTATTCTTTCGGTATTAGTGATTGACATGATCTCATGGTCTAAGGAAAAAGATTACTTCGAATGCAAGATATAACAATATAAACTAAATAACTTGATCGTATTGTTATACTTAGTTTGGGTATATATTCATCACATCATTCTCCTAATGATATGATCCCGTTATTAACAACATCCAATGTTCATGATCAGGAAACCTTGATCATCTGTTAATCGACGAGCTAGTTAAAAGAGAGGCTTTACTAGGAACCATTGTTTGTTTATTAAACACACATGTATCAACGTTTCCGGTTAATACAATTCTAGCATGAGAAATAAACGTTTATCATAAACAAGGAATAATATAATAAACACTTTATTATTGCCTCTCGGGCATATTCCCTTTAGTCTCCCACTTGCACTAGGGGCAATAATCTATATTACATAGTAATGAATCTAACACCCATGGAGTTCTGGTGTTTATCATGTTTTGTATTTGGGAGAGTTTTAGTCAACAGATCTGCCACATTCAGATCTGTGTGTACTTTGCAAATTTTCACATCCCCATCCTTGACATACTCACGGATGGAGTGAAAACGGCGCTTGATATGCTTGGAATTCTTGTGAGACCTTGGTTCCTTAGCATTGGCAATGGAAACATTGTTGTCACAATAGATAACCATTGGATCCAAAGCACTCGGAACCACACCTAGTTCGGATATGAATTCCTTCATCCAAACTGCTTCATTTGTTGCCTCTGAGGCAGCAACATATTCCGCTTCTGTTGATGATCCCGCTACCACAGATTGCTTGGAACTCCTCCAGCTTACTGCTCCTCCATTCATAATAAATACGTATCCGGATTGTGACTTAGAGTCATCCGGATCAGTGACAAAGCTAGCATCGACGTAACCTCTTGCGACGAGCTCTTCTTCACCGCCATACACGAGAAACATATCCTTAGTTCTTCTCAAGTATTTAAGGATATTCTTGACCGCCGCCCAGTGTTCCAAACCTGGATCGGATTGGTACCTGCTAGTCTAACTAACAGCATGTGCCACATCTGGTCTTGTATATAGCATAGCATACATGACAGAACCTATGGCTAAAGCATAGGGAATCTTATTCATTTCCTCTCTATCTTCTGCTGTAACTGGACATTGAGTCTTACTCAACGTCTTGCCTTGCAACATTGGTAAGAACCCCTTCTTACTTTTATCCATTCTGAACTTCTTCAAAATCTTGTCAATGTATGTACTTTGCGAAAGTCCAATTAAGCGTCTTGATCTATCCCTGTAGATTTTGATGCCTAATATATAAGCTGCTTCACCGAGGTCTTTCATCAAAAAACTACTGTTCAAATAACCTTTTACACCTTTTAACAATTCTATATCATTTCCAATCAACAATATGTCATCCACATACAGTACTAGAAATGCTACAGAGCTCCCACTCACTTTCTTGTAGATACAAGCTTCTCCGTACGTTTGATCAAATCCAAACTCTTTGATCACCTTATCAAAACGGAGGTTCCAACTCCGGGATGCTTGCTTCAGTCCATAAATGGAACGTTGAAGCTTGCATACCTTGTCAGCATCCTTAGGATCAACAAAACCTTTGGGTTGCATCATATACAACGCTTCCTCAATGTCACCATTCAGGAATGCCGTTTTGACATCTAGTTGCCAGATTTCATAATCGAAAAATGCAGCAATTGCTAACATAATCATAACAGACTTTAGCATCGCTACTGGTGAGAAGGTCTCATCGTAGTCAACTCCTTGAATTTGTCGAAAACCTTTTGCGACAAGTCGAGCTTTATAGACGGTCACATTACCATCAGCATCAGTTTTCTTTTTAAAAATCCATTTGTTCTCAACGGCCTTACGGTCATCGCGTAAGTCCACCAAAGTCCAAACTTGGTTTTCGTACATGGATCCCATTTCGGATTTCATGGCTTCAAGCCATGTGTTGGAATTTGGGCTCATCATTGCTTCATCATACGTCGCAGGGTCATCACTTCCATCTACCATGAAGTGTAAGACGGGATTCCCATACAGTTCAGGAGCTGTACGTTCCCTAGTTGACCTGCGAAGCATGGTAGTTTCCTCTTCTGGAGTTTCATGATCTTGATCATTAGTTCCCTCTTCAACTGACGGAGTCGGCACTGGAACAACTTCCGGTGCTGCGCTACTCGCCATTCCAAGAAGAGAAGGTTCAATAACCTCATCGAGTTCTACCTTCCTACTATTCACACCTTTCGAGAGAAACTCCTTCTCTAAAAAGGATCCATTCTTGGCAACGAAAATCTTGCCTTTGGATCTGTGATAGAAGGTGTACCCTATTGTTTACTTAGGGTATCCTATGAAGATGCATTTTTCCGCTTTGGGTTCGAGTTTACTCGACTCATGGTACGCGAGTGTACTCTAATATTCGATCCCTCCAAAGATTAGTGATTGATGTGCGAGGTAATGATAGTGATTTCTCGCCCTTCGTTGGTGATCCCCAAGTGGAAGGCGTGATGTAGCACAGCAGCAAATTTCCCTCAGTAAAGATACCAAGGTTTGTCTCCAGTAGGACTCCAGAGATGATAAGTAGGTGTCAGCGGCGCAACTGACGCGGACCTGCACACAAACACAAATAACTTTGTTCCCAACGAAGTTTAGAGAGGTTGTCAATCCCTCCGGTCTTGTTGTTCACAAAGGATCAAACACAAAGGATAATGGTAGCAACTGAAAGTAAAAGAAGAAAAGTAAATGAGCGTGTAAACAGTAATGAGGATATGGACCGGGATACGTGATGTTCACTAGTGATGCCTCTCTCCCAAAAGACGATAAAACTGCTATGCGAGGTGAACAAATTACAGAAGGGCAATTTACAGGATTATGAACGCACCGCAATGCTAACTATGCTACAAAAGAAAGGAAGAGGCTCAAAAGCATGGGCAGTACGCCAAAATAAGTAGACCGAAATCCAACTGCATGTACTACTAATCATCCACCTTGAGATATCTATCCAGAACATCTCGCTGGTATTAAGTTGCGAGCCCCACCCAAAGTGTAAACCCAAAGCAACAGACAACTGCATTAAAAAGCACTTTGCGTAAAGTAAACAATCCTTGCAACCGCGGTTACAAGCACCGTTGTTTTCCCCCTTGTGGCAACATTACATCCCCTAGACTCATATTTCTGTCACTCAAGCGTGTCATCGGGGGGGGGGCATGAACCCACAATCGAGCATAACGTTCCCTCTTGGGGTTACTACCTACTACTTGGCCAAAGCAATAAACAGCAACGGAGAACATGCAAGAATTACTTAGGAACAAAAATATAAGAGATAAGAACCAAATATATTACTCAATCACAATCTGAACATAATCTCATAATCCATCAGATCCCATCAAACTCGGCATAGCAACATCAGAAAGATTACAAAAGTGCCTCGATCATGTAGGGCAGCTCACGAGGTCTAAACCATGAAGAACAAAGAGGGGAGGAGAACATCACATAGCTACTGATCACGGACCCATGGTCCAAAGGAAACTAGTCACGACACATCCGGGAAGCATCCATGGTGAAGAGGAGACTCCCGGAGGTCGGCCGTCCCTCCGGCAGGGTGACGGGAAGAGGTCTGTTGGTGCTCCCGATCTCGGAAGCGCGGCGGCGGCGGAACAGCGGCGAGATCACGAAAAAGGGTTCTTCTTTCGAGGGTTTCTCGTCACGGAGAATATATAGGCGAAGGGGGGAAGCCAGGGGGGCCACCAGGAGTCCAGGCGCCCCCCTGGCGCGGCCAGCCCCTGGGGCGCGCCACCAGGGCGCCTGGGCCCCTGGTGGTGGCCCTCTGGCCCCACTCAGGTTCTTCCGGAAGGTTCTTCTGCGCTGATTTTTTAACTGATTTTTCCCGAATTTTTGGAGCACTTTTTATAAGGGGGAAAATTGAAATAGAAAAACAACAGAAAACACGAACTGGCACTGTGGTGCACTGAGTTAATAGGTTAGTCCAAATATGATCAAAAGTGTATGCAAGTGTATCTAGATCATAGCAATATCACACAAAACATGCATGGAGCAAGCTGAAACTATAGATACGTTTTGGACGTATCAGCTGCCGCACCGATTCCCCCCTCTCCCTCGCTGTTCCGCCGCCGTAGAACCGAGCCCCACCCGAGGCTCCATTGGCGGAGCTCGAGCTCGAGCTCCCGTGCTCACCTCGTCGCTGCGGCCTTGCCGTGCCCGACCTCCCTGGCGGCGTTCCGCATGCCCACGCCCCTGCAGCCGCCCGTCCGCGTCGCCCGTGGCCACGCCCAGGCTTCCCTCTGCGCGCGCTTGGACGCGCCCTCGCCGCGCCCTGGCCATGGCGTCCGCCCCTTAGCCGCACTCGAGACACCCTCTCCCTTGCCCAGCTGCGACGGCTGCTCCTGCCGGGACTGCGCCGTCCTGCTGCTGCCGCCCACACGCCCACCGCGGCCCCTCGCCAGAATGAGTTGGCCGCCATGCCGTGGCTCGCCGCCGGGCGTGCACGGCTGGGTTATCCCCCCGGACTAACCCCCCTTGAAAAGTTAATCCCCCCTAAACCGAATGACATGTGGGCCAGCCACTTAACCCCCCCTTTAGGATAAATAAAACTGTTAGATAATAATTGTTACAATGACATGTGGGCCCTTGTCCAATTAGAAATAAAATTAACAAATATTTAGCACTGTTACACTTACACCTAGGCCCCACTGCCTTTTTATTAATAAAAATGATTTTTGGTAATTGTTGAGAGTATGACATGTGGGCCCAGTGATTAATTAAATTTAATTAAAAGTTTAACTAGCACTGTGAGGCTGACTAGTGGGTCCCACTAGTCAGGTTTGACTGGTCAAACCCTTGTTCTGGATAATGTTGAATTTAAGTAATAAATTAAATTTAGAAAATGATTAAAAATTGATTAAAACTTTGAATTTAAATATCTTTTAAACCGTAAGTCAGATTCAAAAACTTTATATATGAAAATTGATCAGAAAATTATAACGAATACGGATACGCTATCCGTATACCCACGACACCCCTCTAACACAACGAACATCGACATCCCCCCCTCCGGGACGTCTGTCCGATGATTTGTCCGGTACTATCAAAGTATCCGAATGAATTTATTCTGAACACGAAAGTTGTTCAGAATAGTTCAACTAACACGGATACACCCCTCTTATGTTTGTCGGATGTCCACGACACCTCCGGCATGGTACCTTCCCCCTCCGGACACCCTGTCCGGTAATCACCCGAAGCTGGCAGTTCATCCCCGGATGAATTCCTGCTCCGAGCAACGTGCATTGCACTGCGTTAGAGCACCGTTAACATTGCATACGTCATGTTATTCATCTGTTTGCTATGATTGCTTTATATTTACTGTTTCTTCCCCCCTTTGTTCTCCGGTAGACCCCGCTGCTACCGCCGACTACACTGCTGCCGGGAACGACTACTTCGTCGACGACCCTACCCCTACCGTCGAGCTACCAGGCAAGCAGAGCCATTCTCTTCCCTAGATATCGCCTATCTTTCCATACATTTCTTGCACTAGGCATTGTTACTGCTGATGCTGCTATGATTACAATCCTATTCAATTGCATAGCCTGTCATTGTCGCCCCTTGATGTACCTTCCTTTATCCTATGCTGCCTGTTATTACTTATGCATTATTCAGCAGTGAGCCGTGCGCTTTGTTAGTCAACTAGGATTAGATAGCGGGCCGTGATCACTCAGGGGAGTGACGCGGATACGATATATATAACTGCACAGGTACGGTACATGCAGACACCGTCTAAGGCCCCTAGCTCGGCTCTGCCGAGCCACCATCAAGTGCGAGCTATCAAGGAGTAATCCTTGTACTCCACTCGTTGATGGCTCTGTATAGCCGCTCTAGGAACCTGAGCAATGGTTGTCTTTAAAGGTAAGAAAGTCGGGCGACCCAACGGTGCCCGCGAGCGGTATTGCGTCGGGAACGACAGGGAGGGTATGACCGACGTTACTGGCGTGCTTGGCCCCTGCTCGTATCTCGCGAGAGTTAACAAACCACGAAATTCAAGCTCTACCAAGAGCACACGCGAGATAAGGTAAGGAGTCGGTTCACCTTGTTGGTAACCGCAGAGACTTGGTGGGACGACAGGGGCATGCACCGATGTACTGGTGGTCCTGACTGATGTCGTTGTCCGCGGGTCAGTTAAGTCGAGGCAACGATAACGGTTGTCACGCAGGTTAATTAAAAATGCTAAATGGTTCGGCGGATGTCTTGAGTAGCCTTTTGGCTTGTACGCACTACCTACACGTGGGATAAGGAGTGTGGGCTCCCCTGCATCGTAGTCTCGTTCGAGGGTCTTCAGACGTCAGCAGTACCGCAGGCTGATTGCCGGGAAGTGGTGTTGTCTTCTCTTGCTCGAGCGGTGTATTTGTATTTGCTTTGATTTTGCTTCACCGGCCAGTCACGCACCGTGCAGGAGTACGTTCGGGTTAGGGTCCAAAGCCCGGCGTACATAGGATATAGTCCAGCGGATGACCTCTCTGTTGATTGCCGAAGGATGGGCTACTTTGTGTCGGATAGTTTCGGTGGGGTGTTCCCTAGCAAGGTGTACGCCACCCTGGAGATCCGAGCGTCGTAGAGTCATGCCAGTGCACCCCTGCAGGGAAGATTAATCTATTCAAATAGCCGTGTCCACGGTAACAGGACGCTTTATGTTGAAGCTGGATCTTACCACTACAAACTACTACTATTAAACTGTATGGTTCCGGGTCTTCTTCCTCGCAGGGAGTCGAGGAAGGGAACTCGGAGGCATTATTATTATTAATCATTACAACTTACTATTATACAATGTTGCAGCAACTTCTGCTTCATTGTTACTTTATTGCTTTATATAAACTGTTGGCTGTTCTCTTCTTGTGCTGCAAGACATCGTCAAAAGATGCTAGTCTTCGATAGGCCTAACTTCTTACCCTTATTCTGATTTCTACCTTGCAGTCCACTATATACAGCCTCCCCTTTCCATTTGATACAATGCATAAATGCTTAGTAGCGGACGTAAGACTCGCGGGTATGCTAGATACTCACCTTTTCTTTATTTCTCCCTTTATGTTTTGCCTGATTTGCCGTTGCAGTCGACGTTGGAGCCCAGGAGCAGGAGTACCCCGGAGGCGGATACTACTACGTCGAGACCCCCGCTGACCAGGACCAGGAGTAGTTTGGAGGTTCCCAGGCAGGAGGCCTCGCCTTTTCGATCTGTTGTTATTTGTGCTAGCCTTCTTAAGGCAACCTTGTATTCTTGTGTCTGTACTCATATACTATTGCTTCCGCTAACTTTGTGCTCTCGAGCTGTTGTATTCAATCCCTCGTGGCCCCTGGCTTGTATTATTTTATTTGTAGAGTTGTGTTGTGATATCTCACCGTGAGTCCCTAATCTCGATCATGTACCTTGCATGTATGATTACTGTACACGGTCTGATTTTGGGGGCGTCAAAGGTTTGAACCAAGTACGAGTGTGAAAAAGGATGTCACCCTTAGCAAGGAATTAACTCCTCAAAAGGCGATCTTTGTTCGTGAAGGGCACAAGGAAAAAGGTAAGAAAAAGGTTGATGAGGTTGGTGTTGGGAATGGGAAGGCCACTAGGGGCAAGCCCACTCCTAACAAAAGGAAGGAGAATATGCCTCCATCCTATGTGCTCCGTATGGCAAAGGATGGAGAGGTGTTTGCAAAATTCATTGGGCCCCGTAATGCTTTCCATTTCTATACCATTTGGGTTCCAAAGACCCTTGTTACTAACCTTAGAGGTCCCATTGCAAAATGGGCACTTCTAACCAAAGCCTAAGCCTATGTGTAGGAAGCTCTCTCCGGTGGAGTCAAATGGGTGATTGATAGTGGATGCACAAATCATATGACCAGAGAAAGCCGTTTGCTCAAGGACTTCATAGATGCAATTCAACCATATATGAGGATTGTCTTTGGTGGTGGATCCAAGGGAAAGGTACTTGGGTTGGGAAAGGTGGCTATTACTAATGACATGTCTCTTGAAAATATCATGCTTGTCCAATCCCTTCAATACAATTTGCTTTTCGTTCGTCAATTATCTTCCTTTGGTTATGATACACTATTTGGCCTAACAAGTGTGAAAGTCTTTAGGAGATATACTCTCGAAGTGGCCTTTGTTGGAGAGTTGGATGGCATCCTTTACACGGTTGATTTCTCGAACGAGAGTACTTACCATGCAACTTGTCTAATGGCCAAGGCCGAGGGGTGGGTATGGCATCGCCGGCTAGACCATGTCGGTATGAGAAATCTAAAATATCTCCTAAAGGGTGAACACATGCTCGGACTAACAAACGTGTCATTTGAGAAGGATCGTGTGTGTAGTGCATTCATAGCCGGGAAGCAACATCAAGAAAAGCATACCCCCAAGAATATCATGTCAACTTCAAGGCCTTTGGAGCTCCTTCATGTGGATCTCTTTGGGCCTCCATCATGGGATAGTCTTGGTGGGAAGAAATATGGTCTTGTCATTGTTGATGACTATTCCAAATACACGTGGGTGTTCTTCCTCAAGTCCAAGGACGAGACGAAGGCCACCTTCAATTATTTTGCCAAGAAAGCCCAAAGGAAATACAACATGTCTATCTTGGCAATACGAAGTGACAATGGCACCGAATTAAAGAACTACACCTTGGAAGAATTTTTGAGTGATGAAGGAATTGAGCATCAATATTATGCACCTTACACCCCTCAACAAAATGGTGTAGCCGAGAGGAAGAACCGCACTCTTGTGGAGATGGCCCGGTCCATGTTGGATGAGTACAAGTCACCATATAGCTTTTGGGCCGAAGCCATCAACATCGCATGCCATGCATCAAACCGGCTCTTTCTTCGCAAGATCTTGATGAAGACTGTAAGGCCCGATATGCGATACTGTTCCAGATCTAGATGTTTCCATCCAGATCCGGGGACGAAGCACATATCGGTCCCACCGCGACATATGACGAATTCATATGCCCCGGATTTCCAACATGACATCACAACATTACAGATACAAGGATACAACATCTCATACAATCGGCATACAACTGCCTTAATACAATATAACAGCGGAAGATACATGTCTGAGTACAGACTACAATCAAATGCCTAATGGCAAAGAGAAAAACATCAATCCCATAACCACACGGGTCCAGGCCCTCCGTCGGGATCCGCCTAACTAGTCATCGTCGAGTCTCCACGTGAAACGTCGATCACCAAACCTGTTGTCGATCAAGAACCCTGAAAAGAGTTTGGGGGTAGTATCATGAGTACAGAGGTACTCGCCATGCAATTGTAGTGGTCATCTGACCCAGCAAGGACTTCATCACTCGTCATTCTAGGACAACTAGTAGTTTACGGTAAGGATGGGGTAAGTGGTGAGGTTGCTGCCGCACTAGCACTCATGAAGTGGCTAACGATCTAGAGAGTAAGGTAAGAAGCCAAGCATTCGATGAGGAATCGCCTCCAACAAGTCTAGCTATCAACTACTTACGCAATCATAACACCTATCCTATCCTTGTCCTCCTCTTTGCATCCCGACGAAGAAGAAGCAGTCAAGGCACACACACATTGATCAAGTTATATTAAGATTATCTTAGTTGTTGTTGTCTATGAACAAGGAGTAGGTCTCAGGTCGGCCCTAACCGTGGACACGACTTCTCGAAAAGATTTAACCCTGCAGGGGTGTACCAACTTCCCATTACGAGGCTCCGCACACACGTCCATATCTCTCAGTTGCTACCCATCACAGGCAACCATTTTATGATTTAGTTCCAAGAGATCCGAAACGACAGGTCCCTCTCACTAACAACGAACAAATCCGGGTGGCCCCCGGTGAGTCGACATCCAACTCAAAAGCCGGCCGCGCTCTCGAATCAGTCTCTACCGTCTGTCTCGGGTTTGGATATCCGGTTAATCACACATGGGAAACCGGGTCCTCAGCCGAACAAGGTGGGCCAGCAAGGGAACTATGTCCTCACTGGTCCGGGTTGGTTGGAAAACTACTGGCGTACGACCAGCACACACACGGTTTCAAAAGGTAAAATCAGCTTGGGCCACCACTAGAAATGTTTGAAGCTAGGTAGGTAAGAAAAGGGAACCCCATAAAATCCCACACGCGGTTAGGCACGCTCAGTCTTAAAACCAATACCCGGAACTCGGATCCTATGTGACTCGAATGGAACAAAGTGTCGGGGCGGAATAGCCTAGACCTTCCATCCTTCGTCGAATATAGTCAACATTATATAATCATATCATCAACAACAATATAATAGTGTGATAGCCCAAACCAAGGAGTAACAGGGTAACATCGTAGCATCCTAAGCATGCATACTAAGCAGGGGCTGAGCAACGAGCAATAGTAACATAGCAGTACAAGGTTTGCTGGGAAGGGACATGGCTGTATCGGTTTGAAAGAGGCTGTAAACATGTGGTAGGATCAAACATCGAACCTATCCTAGACTAGCATGCAAACCGCTGGTTGAAATAGAATGGACCATAAGTAATGTATAGTCCTTGCTTGTTGATAAGTCGGGTTCCGAAGGTGTAGTTGATCGCAAGCTCGCGTCGTCTCCGAGAGTAACCGCGGGAGCACACAAGACGACAAACATTGGAAAGCAATCAACGAGCAAGCATCTATTACTACGAGGCAAACACGAGCAAGCATCAACAAGAAGGCAAAACGAGACATCGCACCTACCGTCGAGAGCGGTTACTAACAGGTTAAGTGGAGTACTCGTCACACACGACGATACCACACGATTATAAGGGTTCAAGTTGTTTAGCTACAGGTTATCAAAAAAGGTTGCTAACATGGCAACTCAAGCAAGCATGACATAGCACACAAATATGTCAAGAGGTGAAGCATAAAGGAAACTATCTATGCTCGTCAATTTAAGTGTGGCACAACCTAAACATGGCATAACACTAAGTACCCCATGACAATTAAAAGAATTGGTACTGTTCTGTCCTAAACCATAATTTAGGTTGGTTAACAACAGCAAACAATAGCATAAACACAAAGTACACGAAAAACTAATCAATTTACATATAAAGAACACTCCAAACGGAGTTACGGTTAAAAAGATATAAGCAAAACAAGTTACGGGCACAATCTGCCAACATCACGAAGCACACTTTAGAGCTATGCATAAACAGGATAATCAATGCAAACATGCTCACAAATGATATGGAACTAAAGTAGACATGATAGGGAAGGCATGGCAAAAAGAATAATGCAAATAGGCATCATAGATCAAAAGATATTAAGCATGCAACATGGCATCGGAACGTTACAGACTTAGAGAAAAATAGAGGTGGCTGTCAAAACAGCAGCATAGCAACTTTCGAGCTCAATAACTATATGACCAGGAATGCTAACATGAAGATGCAATATATGTAATGAAAGTAGACATGATTATTAACAATATGCAATTGGAATCACTCAATTCCGATAAACGGTCGCGACACACTCGTCGACCGAAGTTGCAACAAAATATAAACAACATCACTCTAACAGCAGGGTAGCTACCTTGGAGCAAGATAAAATCATGATGAAGCAAGCAATTATGGCATGTGAATGCATGAAACTTAAATAGAAACAATGCTTAACACAACGCAAAAGGAATCACTCAATTCCGACGTACGGTTGCGAAGCAACCGTCGCCCGAAGTTGCAATAAAATAACAGTTACAGCAACTTCGCAGCAGTTAACGACAGGTAGCCCTGTTTGAGCAGCAATAACTATAACTAAACAACCTCAAAACAATTAACTCACAAAAGATAAAAGCTAGAGCACGCAATTCTAAACAATTCGTCTTTTGGGCGCAACGCGATCCGAGCGACGGTTCGATCGCGAACGACAACGCAAAAATGAATCAGCAACACATTATTCCCAGACTTAGAAAAAAAAATAACAGAGCAGCGATAAGAAAAAAAAAGTGGAGGCCGGCTCACCCCCTGGGCCAAGCCCGTCTGGCCCGTGGTGGGCTGGCTGCTGGGGGTGGACTGCTGGGTTATGGCGGCCTGGGCTGACTGCTGCGGGACGGGCTGGTCTGTGGGCCGCGCCTGGCTGGGCTGGTCTCGTGCGGTTTTCGCGACGGTGATCGGGCGAAACCCGGTGTCGCAAAGGTCGAGTGTCAAGGTGGAAAGGGTCGGTCTCCGTCCCGTATGAGATAAGAGGGGGAAAATAATCGCCGATCGATAAATCGGGGATGCAAACACCGCAAACAAATGAGACAATCAAACAATTCACACCGAAAACAAAAATTTTATTTTTTGTGAAATCTGGGCTGTTACAAAGACCCCCTATGAGCTTCTAACTGGTCACAAGCCCAACGTCAAATACTTCAGAGTATTCGGTTGTAAGTGTTTCTTTCTCAACAAGAAAGACCGGTTAGCTAAGTTTCAATCCAAAACAATTGAGGGTATATTTGTTGGGTATGCTTCAAACTCTCACGCCTATAGGGTCTACAACAAATCCATCGGATGTGTTGTGGAAACTTGTGACGTGGAGTTTGATGAATTTAATGTCTCCCATGGGGAGCAAGTTGAACTAAGTGATGTAGGCAATAATGAAGATTCCTCTCAAGACATCTTGGCTATGGGCATTGGAGATCTTGTGCCCATTGCTCAAGTTTCTAGAGATGATGAGGTGGGTGATGGGCCAAGTGTTCCACCACCACAAGAACCTCCTCCTACGACTCAAGATTCAATGGCTCATGATGAGCCCATTATCCAAGAACAAGAACAAGACCCTCCACAATCCGATGTGGTTGCTCAACCACAAGTTGATGATGCGGTTGATCCACGAGATCGGCTTGACCGCATCTGCTTTGGAGAAAATGAGGCTATTGATGATGGCTCCACTCTTGATGATGAACCAAATGTATATCATGTACCCGAATGGGTGGAGCCTATTTAAACTCCAACTTCTACCATGCTATTGGTGGCTAGGCGGGTTGATGTTGATAAAATCCTCACGAGATTGGGGCAAGGTATAGTTACTCGTCGTCAACTTATGAACTTTTGCGCTCACTTCTCGTTTGTGTCTAGCATTGAACCACTAGTTTCACCCGGAATGAAGTGTGGTCTCTCGTGGAGAGGCCTTCCGGTCAAGATCATAACATCATCGGAACCAAGTGGATCTTCAAGAACAAGCAAGATGAATATGGTAATATCATTCGAAACAAGGCAAGGTTAGTGGCTCAAGGGTACTCCCAAGTTGAAGGCTTGGATTTTGATGAGACCTTTGCGCCTGTTGCCCGTCTTGAATCTATACGCATGTTCCTTGCTTATGCCGCATTCAATGGATTTCCATTATTTGAAATGGATGTCAACAGTGCTTTCCTTAATGGTCCACTACAAAAGGATGTATATGTAGCAAAACCACCTGGATTTTGTGACCCTCATCACAAGGACCACGTGTACAAACTTCATAAGGCATTATATGGTCTTAAGCAAGCCCCTCGGGCTTGGTATGACCATCTTAGGAAGTTTTTACTCGACGAAGGATTTGTGAGGGGTGTCATTGATGCCACTCTTTTTACCAAGAGAACCAATGGCGAGTTGCTGATATGCCAAATCTATGTAGATGACATAATATTTGGTTCTCCTAATCCATCTTTGTGAAAGTGGTTCTCGGAAACTATGACCAAGAACTTTGAGATGTCCATGATGGGGAGCTTGAAGTATTTTCTTGGAATTCAAATCGAGCAATTTGCCGAAGGAACCTTCATCTCCCAAACAAAGTACATTCAAGACATGCTCGTAAAGTTTGGTATGAAGGATGCCAAGACATGCAAGATACCCATGCCAACCAAGGGATATCTAGATCAAGACCTTTCCGGTATTCCATTTGATGCTACTCTGTATCGTTCTATGATAGGGTCGTTGATTTACCTTTGTGCATCTAGACCGGATATTATGCTTAGCGTAGGAATGTGTGCAAGATATCAAGCCCCTCCTATGGAGAGTCATCATTTGGAGGTTAAGCACATTCTTAGATACCTTATTCATACTCCTTTGTTGGGCCTTTGGTACCCCAAGGAAGCCAAGTTTGATATCTTTGGGTACACCGATGCGGATTGGGCCGGAGACAAGGTGGATCGGAAGTTAACATCCGGTTCATGCCAATTTCTTGGGCGCTCATTGGTAAGTTGGCACTCCAAGAAGAAAAATTGTGTCTCTCTCTCCACCGCTGAAGTCGAGTATGTGGCCGCCGCACGTTGTGCCACTCAAATCTTGTGGATGAGGCAGACTTTGAAGGATTATGGCATCACCTATCAGAAGGTACCCATCTTATGTGACAATGAAAGTGCTATCAAGATTGCCAACAACCCTTGTCAACATCCTCGCACCAATCATATTGACATTCGTCATCACTTCAAACGGGATCACATTCAAAAGGGTGATATTGTTCTTGCACATGTGGGCACCGACAAGCAACTTGCGGATATCTTCACCAAGCCATTGGATGAAGCAAGGTTTTGCCAACTAAGGGGTGAAATTGGTATCTTGGAACGTTATAGCTTCTCTGCGTAGGGGTATCTTTCTCTCATTCATGCACACAGCAAATAACTTGTCTAGATGTAGGCATGTATGTAGGGGGAGAAACTCAATTCATGAGTTCTCAACTCGCTACACGATGCATAAAGTGACCCACGCATCAACAATCCGCATGCTCACTTCGGTGAGACCATGTGTAGCGGTTAAAGATGGAATTGTGATTGTTGGACCCAAGGTACATCTTCGCGGTGTCAACATCACCTATACTCATACATGGTGTGGCGCCACCACCTACCCCATCATAGATTACTTTTGTTAAATGGTTCTTTAGTGATCCTACTATTTGGGTGTTCATGCTTACGCTTATCATGCATACATATTCCACATATATATATATATGCCATACAACTAGATTACCCGTGCATTCACGTCGCTCACACCACACCCGTGTCTTCCCATCAGACGTCCGAGTTGTCTCTCGGACGGTCCTCCCCGTCCGATTTCCCCCGTCGGTGAGTTCTCCGTTTGGATCTAGTGCTTCCTCTCCTCCCGATCTACACTTTCACTCAACCCATTTCTAGATTTGGGGCAGGTTTCTTGTTGGCGGGAGACTCAATCTCAGATCTTGCCGCCATGCCTCCGAAGGGATCTCGTAGTGGTGAGCTTCCCCTTCCCGTAGATCCTTGTTGCTTGACATTTCTCTTGTGTACCCTCAAGTGTGTGTGACTCACCGTGGTGTGCCAATGGATGTGTCATATCCATGTTTTTTTTCCGGACTTCCGGTGTTGATTCCGGTCGTTCGAGGGCAGACCACTGTGACTTCAGATATTGATGGCCCCTTCTACCCAGGCAATCACCTATGGCCTCACTATACTGCTCTGTGCATAGACTCTCGCCATCAGGGCTCTGACGACTCTCAGGATGACCTCCGTCCTCGTCGTCGCCTTCGCGGCGGCGGTGACCGGGCGGGCAGCAGCAATGTGGAGTTCCAAGGCCTTGATGATGACTATGTGGACGACATTGAAGATGAAGAACTTGTCCCTCACCGCCCCAAGCCCGGGACTTGCAAGAAGACACTCCCAAACCGTCAGAAAGACACTACTAGGGAAATAGCTATACATGGAAAGCTTATTAGTGGCGCATTTTATATGTAATGCGTCACTATGTTGTAAGGGGTGGCGCACTAGTAAAAAATGCGCCACCTATAATCCCTTATAGGTGGCGCATTTTTAAAAATGCGTCACCCCTAAGAGTGGGCCAGCCCTGTATCCCCTTATACGTGGCGCATTTGGAGAAATGCGCCACCCCTAAGAACCTTATAGGTGGCGCATTTTGGAAATGCGCCACCCCTAAGAGCTTATGGGTGGCGCATTCTGGAAATGCGCCACCCCTAAAGAATTATTAATGGCGCATCCAGAATGCGCCACCCATAAGATCTTAGGGGTGGCGCATTTCCCATATGCGCCACTAATAAGAAAAAATTGTGCGGGAAAATTCCCAAATACACCCCCCCGGTGGACCGCCTTTTCAATTTAAAAAATAAATAAAAGAAAATGATAGAAATGTCAAAAAAATAAAAGAAAATAAGTTTCCCAAATGATATGTGGTCTAGTTGTTAGGAAAATTTACAAATATGGATTTCGACTTTTTTTGCAAAATCTCTCGAGAATTTTGTAAAATGGACTTAACTTTTCCATACGACCTCCGATGAAAAAGTTTTTTATATGAAAAATCATCTACTCGAAAAGTTATATCCAAATTCAACTAGGTGTAACCCGTTGAACATTTTTAGAATCCTCAAAAACCTAACAGAAAAAAAGTTACGGGCGTTTGAAGATCTGGAGGCCCAAAAAAAGAGAAAAAATTGAAAAAAAAAAGAACTTAGTAGTGGCGCATTTTGTATGAAATGCGCCACTAGTAACAGAAATTTTTTTTGAAATTTTTTTAAAAATATTTTTTTTATTTTTTATTTTAAAATTCAAAATAGGCTAGAGGACAAATCGGGAAGTTTAAAAAAGTTGAAAATTTAGATAATAACATTAAAAAAATAAAAAAGAAATTAATATTTTTTTTAAAATCAATTTTTTTAAAAAAAGTTCAAAATATGCTAATGGTCCCATCGAGAAAGTTTCAAAAAAATGTTGAAAATTTTAGCACACCCATGAACATTAACAAGGTCCTAGACATCAACATGGTTTAATAGGATTTATATGTTAGATATATCAATAAGTGCCTGCTAGGTGTGCTGGAGTGAGAGTTGAATAGAACCAAGAAGTTAAGCGTGCTGGGGCTGGAGTAGTGCTAGGATGGGTGACCCTTGGGGAAGTTTGACCACGGAGGTTAGTTTGACCTGAGATTAAGCATAGTCACCAGGCATTAAGCATACTAACCTGAGATTAAGAAAAAATAAAAAATAAAAAAATTATTTTCCAGATCCAGATTCAAAATTCAAAATTTTAAAAAAAATTAATAGTGGCGAATTTTTAGAATGCGTCACCCCTAAGAGCTTATAGGTGGCGCATTCTGAGATGCGCCACGCCTAAGGGTCTTAGGGGTGGCGCATCCAGAATGCGCCACCTATAAGCCCTTATTATTGGCTTGTAGTTAGTGGCGCATCCATAATGCGCCACTACAACAACAACAACAACAACAACAAAGCCTGTCAGTCCCAAACAAGTTGGGGTAGGCTAGAGCTGAAACCCAAAAGATATCGTAACCAAATCACGGTTCTGGCACGTGGATAGCTAACTTCCACGCACCCCTGTCCAGAGCTAGATCTTTGTTGATAGCCCAGTCCTTCAGGTCTCTCTTCACAGACTCCTCCCAAGTCAAGTTTGGCCTCCCCCGACCTCTCCTGACATTATCAGGACGCCTTATCCGCCCGATATGCACAGGTGCTTCAGAAGGCCTACGTTGGATATGCCCAAACCATCTCAGGCGATGTTGGACAAGCTTCTCTTCAATTGGTGCCACCCCAACTCTCTCCCGTATAACATCATTCTAGATCCGATCCTTCCTTGTGTGGCCACATTCCCATCTCAACATGCGCATCTCTGCCACACCTAGTTGTTGGACATGTCGCCTTTTAGTTGGCCAACATTCAGCACCATACAACATCGCAGGTCGAATCGCCGTTCTATAGAAATTGCCTTTTAGCTTTTGTGGCACTCTCTTATCATAGAGAACACCAGAAGCTTGGCGCCACTTTAGCCATCCAACTTTGATTTGATGGCTAACGTCTTCATCAATATCACCATCCTTCTACAACATTGACCCCAAATATCGAAATGTGTCCTTCTGAGGTACCACTTGCCCCTCAAGGCTAACTTCCTCCTCTTCCCCATGGTTAGTAGTACTAAAACCGCACCTCATGTACTCAGTTATAGTTCTACTAAGCCTAAAACCTTTCGATTCCAAAGTCTATCTCCACAGCTCCAGCTTCCTATTAACCCCCGCCCGACTATCGTCGACTAGCACCACATCGTCTGCAAAGATCATACACCATGGGATGTCCCCATGTATATCCCGTGTGACCTCATCCATCACCAATGTGAAAAGATAAGGGCTCAAAGCTGACCCCTGGTGCAGTCCTATTTTGATTGGGAAGTCATCAGTGTCGCCATCGCTTGTTCGCACACTTGTCACAATATTGTCGTACATATCCTTGATGAGGGTAATGTACTTTGTCGGGACTTTGTGTTTTTCCAACGCCCACCACATGACATTCCGCGGTATCTTATCGTAGGCCTTCTCCAAGTCAATGAACACCATATGCATGTCCTTCTTTTGCTCCTTGTATCTCTCCATAAGTTGTCGTACCAAGAAAATGGCTTCCATGGTCGACCTCCCAGGCATGAAACCAAATTGATTTTTGGTCACGCGTGTCATTCCTCTTACACGGTGCTCAATGACTCTCTCCCATAGCTTCATTGTATGGCTCATTAGCTTAATCCCGCGGTAATTAGTACAACTTCTGAACATCCCCTTTGTTCTTGAAGATTGGTACTAATATACTCCGCCTCCATTCTTCAGGCATCTTGTTTGACCGAAAAATGAGGTTGAAAAGCTTGGTTAGCCATACTATCGCTTTGTCTCCAAGGCCTCTCCACACCTCGATGGGGATACAGTCGGGGCCCATCGCCTTGCCTCCTTTCATCCTTTTTAAAGCCTCCTTGACCTCGGCCTCCTGGATTCGCCGCACAAAACGTCTGTTCATCTCATCAAAGGAGTCATCCAGCTCAATGGTAGAGCTCCCATTCTCCTCATTGAACAACTTGTCGAAGTATTGCCTCCATCTATGGCTGATGTCTTCGTCCTTCACCAGAAGTTGATCTGCTTCGTCCTTGATGCATCTCACCTGATCGACATCCCTCGTCTTCCTCTCTCGGATCTTGGCCATCTTATAGATGTCCCTTTCACCTTGCTTCGTGTTTAAACGCTGGTAGAGGTCCTCATACGCCCGCCCCTAGCTTCGCTCACAGCTCGCTTCGCTGTCTTCTTCGCCACCTTGTACTTCTCTATGTTGTCCGCACTCCTATCGAGGAATAGGCGTCGGAAACAAACTTTCTTCTCCTTGATAGTCTTCTGTACATCCTCGTTCCACCACTAGGTATCTTTAGCTTCGACTCTACTACCCTTGGTTACCCCAAACTCCTCTGAAGCTATCCTTCGAACGCAGGTCACCATCTTCATCCACCTATTGTTTGCATCACCTCCTTCCTCCCAAGGGCCCTCCTTCATGACCCTCTCCTTGAAAGCCTGAGCCGCCTCCCCCTTCAGCTTCCACCACTTCGTTCTAGCGACTTTGGTGCGCTTATCCCGCTGGACACGAATCCGAAAGCGGAAGTCAGCCACCACAAGCTTATGTTGAGCGACAACACTCTCCCCAGGTATCACCTTACAATCTAGGCAAGCACGCCTATCTTCTCTTCTTGAGAGGATGAAATCAATCTGGCTAGAGTGTTGTCCGCTAGTAAAAGTCACTAGATGAGATTCTCTCTTTCTAAAGAGGGTGTTAGCTACGATCATGTCATAGGCTAAATCGAAGCTTAAGACATCATCTCCCTCTTGATTCCTGCAGCCATATCCAAAGCCCCCATGCACCCCTTCAAAACCTGTGTTAGATGTGCCCACATGGCCATTAAGGTCTCCTCCTATGAAGAGCCGCTCGCCAATAGGAACACTCCTAACCAAGTCCTCCAGGCCTTCCCAGAACTCCAACTTGGTGCTCTCACTGTGGCCTACTTGCGGGGCATAGGCGCTCATAACATTGAGAACTAGGTCCCCAACGACCAGCTTGACCAGGATAATCCGATCACCTTGCCTCTTGACGTCTACCACTCCATCCTTGAGGCTCTTGTTGATCAAGATACCCACTCTGTTTCTGTTCGCAGTGGTCCCCGTGTACCACAGCTTGAAACCGGTCTCCTCTACCTCCTTCGCCTTCTGTCCCTTCCACTTGGTTTCTTGGATGCATAGGATATCAACACCTCTCCTCACTGCTGCATCCACTAACTCCCGCAACTTACCTGTCAGGGACCCTACGTTCCAACTACCAATGCGAATCCTCTTTGGCTCGGCTAGCTTCCTTACCCTTCGCACTCGTCGAGTCAAATGCGAAGACCCTTGCTTATTTTCACTACACCCGGGCGACGATGTAGCGTGCCACTAAGGCTGCGATGGCCACTAAAAGGACGCCACTAAAAGGGTAAACAGAAAAAAAAGGACGCCACTAAAAGGGTATTCCCTAGTAGTGAGAGACCTCCCCTGCTCCTCGTCGCCTTCCTCCAGCGCGACGGGAACCGCTTCAGGGCTTGGCCGTCTCTGCGGCGCCCCCTAACCGGCGCAACAGTTCTCCCTATGACTACTTTGCCATGGAGTCCAGGCTCTACCATCACCTTCGCAGCGGGACGAATCAGTTTGATCTGGCCAACAAAGCCATGGATCCTCGGTTCCACACCTTGGTGCAACAGGATATATATGCCACTAGCTGTCTGCACATCAGTCGCACGACACCCCAGAAGTTCATCAACATGGAATATTTCGAGCGCTGTTCTGACACATTTGCTGAC
The DNA here is from genome assembly GCA_950022295.1 of Bromus sterilis. Classification (NCBI taxonomy): domain Eukaryota; kingdom Viridiplantae; phylum Streptophyta; class Magnoliopsida; order Poales; family Poaceae; genus Bromus; species Bromus sterilis. The sequence continues at coordinate 74,651,393 of OX465600.1, read as the reverse complement.
CTTATTCTTCTTGTGGATGCCATGGGACTTCGTCATGCATTGACTCTCCGATGCGACTGGAGCCATGTGATACATCCAAAACGTATATATAATCTCTGCTTGCTCCATGCATGTTTTGTGTGATATTGCTATGATCTAGATACACTTTCATACACTTTTGATCATATTTGGACTAACCTATTAACTCAGTGCACCACAGTGCCAGTTCCTGTTTTCTGCTGTTTTTCTATTTCAGTTTTCCCCCATATAAAAAGTGCTCCAAAAATTCGGGAAAAATCAGATAAAAAATCAGCGCAGAAGAACCTTCCGGAAGGACCTGAGTGGGGCCAGAGGGCCACCACCAGGAGCCCAAGCGCCCTGGTGGCGCACCCTAGGGTCTGGCCGCGCCAGGGGGCCGCCTGGACCCCTGGTGGGCCCCCTGGCTGCCCCCCTTCGCCTATATATTCTCCGTGACGAGAATCCCTCGAAAGAAGATCCCTTTTTCTCGATCTCGCCTCTGTTCCACAGCCGCCGCGCTTCCGAGATCGGGAGCACCCTGCCGGAGGGAGGGCCGACCTCCGGGAGTCTCCTCTCCACCATGGATGCTTCCCGGATGTGCCGTGAGTAGTTTCCTTTGGACCATGGGTCCGTGATCAATAGCTATGTGATGTTCTCCTCCCCTCTTTGTTCTTCATGGTTTAGTCCTCGTGAGCTGCCCTACATGATCGAGGCACTTTTGTAATCTTTCTGCTGTTGCTATGCTGAGTTTGATGGGATCTGATGGATTATGAGATTATGTTCAGATTGTGATAGAGTAACATATTTGGTTCTTATCTTTTATATTTTTGTTCTTAAGTAATTCTTGCATGTTCTCCGTTGCTGTTTATTGCTTTGGCCAAGTAGTAGGTAGTAACCCCAAGAGGGAACGTTATGCTCGATTATGGGTTCATGCCCCCTGATGACACGCTTGAGTGACAGAAACATGAGTCTAGGGGATGTGATGTTGCCACAAGGGGGAAAACAACTGTGCTTGTAACCGCGGTTGCAAGGATTGTTTACTTTACGCAAAGTGCTTTTTAATGCAGTTGTCTGTTGCTTTGGGTTTACACTTTGGGTGGGGCTCGCAACTTAATACCAGCGAGATGTTCTGGATAGATATCTCAAGGTGGATGATTAGTAGTAGATGCAGTTGGATTTCGGTCTACTTATTTTGGCGTTCTGCCCATGCTTTTGAGCCTCTTCCTTTCTTTTGTAGCATAGTTAGCATTGCGGTGCGTTCATAATCCTGTCAATTTCCCTTCTGTAATTTGTTCACCTCGCATAGCAGTTTTATCATCTTTTGGGAGAGAGACATCACTAGTGAACATCACGTATCCCGGTCCATATCCTCATCACTGTCTCCACACTCATTTACTTTTCTTCTTTTACTTTCAGTTGCTATCATTATCCCTTGTGTTTTATCCTTTGTGAACAACAAGACCGGAGAGATTGACAACCTCTCTGAACTTCGTTGGGAACAAAGTTATTTGCGTCTGTGTGCAGGTCCGCGTCAGTTGCGCCGCTGACACCTACTTATCATCTCCGGAGTCCTACTGGAGACAAACCTTGGTATCTTTACTGAGGGAAATTTTCTGTTGTGCTACATCACACCTTCCTCTTGGGGTTTACCAACGAAGGGCGAGAAATCACTATCATCACCTCGCACACCAAGCACCATGCAGCTATTCTCCAGTTCTATGCTACCTGCTTCTTCGTTGGCGATGGCACCACTGGGGATGATTCCACTCTTACCTGGAAGACTCACCACCAGATGATCACCATTACGTATGACCAGTGGTGTGCTGCGCTTGGGATGCCTACTTGGTCGGCGAACCTCTTTATGATTCACAGTGACCATACCGAGTGACGGGGATCAACCCCGGCAAATCCCATGGTCAGGGACCCTGGGTTAGTCATAGAGATAGCACAGGTTGGACGATACTCGTCGGCTAACAGGAGAAGCACTTCCTGCTCGATATTATTACGTGAGGAGGTGATTACAGTGGGGGCCGAGGCGAGTTCTCGCAAGGCAAAGATGAGTATATGCGTATTGAGATGATCTGGACGTCTCCCCTCCTAGCCTTTATATATTAGGCCAGGTCTCGGGGAGTCCGTGCTAGGTTACAGTAGATGGTTTCCTATTTCTAGTCTTGCCTTGTATGCCAAGTTTCACCTTCCATGTTAGTCGCGGACTCCTACGTTGGTGCCTGGTTAGGCCAATTGTGGGCTTATCGTAGCTTCCCGGTGGGCCTTCTATCTTCACACGCACCAGGTAGCCTCATATGTAGGAGTCGTGGGGTCACCCCCTCGTCAGTATCCCCCGAGTGCCTGGGGGACTCGAAGAGTCGCGCAGGGACTCGAAGAGTCGCGCAGGGACTCGAATTCTTCTGTTCTTTATTGTTTGTAAGCGTGGCATCGCCATGGGTCGCTGGCAGTTGTGAGCCATGACAATATCTGTTTCGAGGGATTTCTAAGCTGAAAGGGCCCAAGGAGTCGACTGGTCGAGCCTTGGTGAATTTTGCTAGTGACAAATACCACAGTAGCCCAATCAAGCACACGTCCCTCGACATGAACTTGGAACACTGGTGTCAAGCAAAGTCATGCCACTGCAGGTCTTATAGGATCAATTGTCGTCAGTCTAAGCACATAGCCTGAGCGCGTCCGCTCGGCTCTTTCTATCATGCGAGCGCATGGAAAAGGTCGGGAGTGAAATCGCTCTGCGGCAAGTCCCGGCCCGGCCGTTCTGCGCAGCAGGGTCTTACCTACACGCTAAGCTTGTGTGGCTTCTGGGTACAGTGTGTCGTAGCCCAGGTATAATATTTTTTATTTTGAGGCACGGAGCCTGATTTAGCAATGCACCCACTTGGAATAAAAAATCAAGTGAGCTGTTTTAGTCGTCACTCGCGGAGCTTGTAGCAATCTCAGGCGAGGAAAATAAGATGGCACCCACTCGGAATACCGTCGAGTGCGCGAGTAAGTCATGCTTGCTGAATTGCTGAGTCTTTTTCTGCGAGTGGTCACTCGAATGATTTTCTGCTCTTTGGGTGAGGGAGCACCCGAACTCTGAGAGTATTTTGTGTCTGCTGGTGCGAGTGATCACTCGAGCACATCTTTGCCTTCTAGGTGAGGGAGCACCCGAACTCTGAGAGTGTGTTGTTTTTTGCTAGTGCGAGTGATGACTTGAACACCTTTTGTCTTCTACGTGAGGGAGCACCCAAACTCGAAAGGGTACTCCCGATGGGAGTAATAATTTTTTAGCGTCAGAAAATTTGGACATATAGCTGGTTCTTGGAATCGTTTTGTTTTTCCCAACTGCTTTTACCTTGATCCGTTCCCTTTGGGATGCTGTTTTGATATGCATTGCCATGCTGTTTGATGACGTATGATGATGCTTGATTTTTTTGTTTGATCCGTCACGTCTTCTGTACTGTAATAATGATGATTTGGGCGTCGCGCTGCCTATTGCCTGTTGGATTTCCAAGGCTTTGAATGGGAAACAGGCGAGATTTGACGCGCCATGTAAATAATACTGACCGTGTGAAGGCATCTTTGTCTTGGATTTCGTAACGCTCGGCCCGTTTGGTCTTTGATGCAATGATGGCGCCGCCTGGGCTTCTATGTGTTTTTCCTCATTTTCCCTTGGATTGAGCTATAAATGCTTCCTTTGGTTGCCCGTCCTTGGCATCCCATCTTCGCATCTTTCCCCTCTGCTTCTTCTTCTTCATATGGCGCCCAAGCGTGGTAGCGGTGTAGCTGGACGAGGCCGTGGTGTTGCAGGGCGAGGTCGTGGCCGCCGTGGTCGTGGTGGCTGTACCCCTCGTTCCTCACGTGGTGGGCGTCATGGTACTGCGTTGACGCTTTCTTCTTCTTCATCCATGGAAGAGGGATTTTGGTGCCATGATTTTCTTTTGCATGTTCTTGGGTGGAATGCTGCCCGGATTCCTCTTCCTGCCTCGTTTTCCTCCATTGCTTCTGAGCGTGTCTTAGAGGGTGATGGCAAGAGAGTGTTAATACTCTTCAAGCCTCGTTGGTTACCCCAAGTGCAGAGTGAGATATAGTGCAGCGGCAAGTTTTCCCTTGGCAAAGATACCAAGGTTTGTCTCCCGTAGGACTCCGAAGGATACAAGAAGGTGGTAAAGTGAACAATGGCGCCGAGGTTGCTAACTTCACCTTGACCTGCACACAGATACAAATAACTTTGCACCCAACGAGTACAGAGGAGTTGTCAATTCCTCCGACCTTGCTGTTTACAAAGGATCAACACAAGAGATAATAATAGTGGCAACTGAAAGTAAAGACTGAAAGTAATAAGGGTGTAAACAGTGATATCAAGATGGACCGGGGTCCCGTGATTTTCACTAGTGATGTCTCTCTCCCAAAAGACGATAAAAGTGCTAGCGAGGTAAACAAATCACAGTTGGGCAATTGACAGAATTATGAAGGCACCGCAATGCTAACTATGCTGCAAAGAAAGGAAGGGCTCAAAAGAAATTGGCAGTACGCCAAGGTAAGTAGACCAAAATCCATCTACATCTACTACGAATCATCCACCTTGAGATATCTATCCAGAACATCTCGCTAGTATTAAGTTGCGAATCCCACCCAAAGTGTAAACTCAAAGCAACAGACAACTGCATCCCCTGGTGGCAACAACACATCCCCTAGTCTCATGTTTCTGTCACTCAAGCTAGACATCAAGGGGCTGAACCCACAATCGAGCATAACGCTCTCTCTTGGAGTTGCAAATAAAATACTTGGCCAAAGCAAATCCTGCAACGGAGAACATGCAATAATTTACTCAAGAACAAAATATAAAAGAGAAGAACCAAATATATTACATATCACAATCTGAACATAGTCTCATAATCCGTCAGATCCCAACAAACTCAGCATAGCAACAGCAGAAATTACATAGATGCCTCGATCATGTGAGGCAGCTCACGAGGACTCGAAAGTGGAAGCACAAAAGGGGGAGAGATAGATCACATAGCTACTCGTCACGGACCCATGGTCCAAGGGAAACTACTCACGGTACATACAGGAGGCGTCCATGGCTATGGAGGGTCTCCCGGAGGGGGTAGCTTCTCCCGGCAGGGTGCCGGAGAAGCTTCTCCAGACAGCCCCGATCTAGAAACGGCGGCGGAGGCGGAACAGAGGTGAGATCGCGAAAGAGGAGTCCGTATTAGGGGTTTCCACCCGAGGGGTAAATATAGGCGAAGGGGGGCGTCGAGGGGACCCACGAGGCAGTCAGGAGGGTGCCTGGCGCGTCCCAGGGTGGGGCCGCGCCACCTGCCCTCCTGGCTGCCTGGTGGTGGCCCCCCTTCCCTCTCTTGGTGATTCCTGAAGCTTCTATTGCGCTGATTTTTTATATATTTTTCCCGGAATTTCTGGAGCACTTTAATGGCAGGAAAACCTGAAATACAAAAACAGCAGAAAACAGAAACTGGCAACTGGGTGCACTGAGTTAATAGGTTAGTCCAAATAGGTTCAAAAGTGTATGAAAGTTCAAGCAAAACATGGCAAAGTCACACAAAACATGCATGGAGCAAGCAGAAATTATAGATACGTTTGGGACGTATCAACATCCCCAAGCTTAATTCCTGCTCGTCCTCGAGTAGGTAAATGATAACAAGCATAATTTCTGTGGTGACATGCCACACAACCAAATAAGGACTTTTAAGTAAAGCAATCAAAGCATGCAATTCAATTCAAGTCTTAACAAGCAAGAGTCTATATTAGCATTGACACAAGCAACAAAAGAACAAAAGGTGCAAGAGCTCTTGCTGTCCATGACTCGAATGTCTCCAGATGGTGTTTGCGTGCAAGCAAGGGTTAGGGAAATACGAGAGAGAAAATAAGGTTGTTGAGAACAACTATCTACTAAAGTTTCACACTTGGTCTCCTTTGGATTCTTATCTGGACTCGTTCCCAGACCACTAGCCAGGTACAAGTCAAACTGATCCACTCCCTTTCGATATTTTGAGCACTCATGCAATGGATGAGCGTGAGCAAGAAAGTTGACACCTAAAAGGCGAAACATAAAGAAGGTGGAGGAGGAAGACAAAAATGTGTGAAAGGCTCACATCAATGAGGACAATCATAGGCGAGAGAAGGCCATATGATAGATATGATGTGAGGAGTAGGGATTGCCATACAACGGATGCACATGTGAGCTAAAAGCTCTCCAAGGGAACTAGTGGGGGTGCATCTAACTTGCTTGCTCAAGAAGACCTAGAGCTCGTTTGAGGAGGCTCGTCATTGGAATATACAAGCCAAGTTCTATAGTGTGAAGGGTCCCCACATAGCTATATGCATGATGATGATCTCTATGGAGTACAAGGGATAGGAGATGAAGTACTAGTGTGGATCTCTCAAAAGGAATAGTAGTATGCCCCTTCTCTCTTTTTATATTTTTTTCTCTTTTCTCTCTTTATTTTTATTTTTTTGGTGGCCTCAATGGCTCTTTCTATTTAACTCTCATTTGTCCTCTTTGGGATCTTTTCATTTTGTCCTCTTTGGGATCTTTTCCTCACTTTAGGGGCAGTACTCTATATTTTACAAGAATATAGGAGATCTTTCACATTTTACAAAGGTACTCACATAAAGAAAATGTAACTATCATGATGCAAATGTATGCTTCTGCCAGGATAGCAGGATATGCAATGATACTAGCGCGTCATGTAGCAATGATTAGGGCAAGGCCCAACTAGCATGCGGCTCATCGATCAAGCAAGTAGCATGTATGACATGAAGATCAAGTCATGAGAAGGTGGATGTTGCATGACAATGTATCTCGTAAAGGCTATGGAAATGCCTTGATAGGTAGGTATGGTGGCTGTTTTGAGGAAGGATATAAGGAGGCTTATGATGACAGAGCGTATCGTGCCAAGGGTTTGGATGTGCCGGCGAAGGTGGACGCCAACTCTCGGAGTGAGAAGAAAGCAATGCACGACACAGAAGAGGCTAGAAAAAGTATAGGTGGGTGGAAGTGTCAACTTTAGAATACTCACATTAGTCCGAAGAACTCATGCACTTATTATCAGTAACTCTCAATCTAATCAGGAGGTTCACAAACAGACAGGTACCCCGAGGAGGAGTGTATGGGGGTTTGGTTATCCTTGCGCATCCTCGACTCATGGTACGTGAGTGTACTCTAATATTCGAACCCTCCAGAGGTTAGTGATCCATCTAGTAGCTAGAGTTCTCAACAGGGGTTTTTGGTTTTCGAAAAACACACGGATTGCCCAAAATACGACATCTATCACTAATAGGCAAGAGCTCTTGACACCATAAGTTCAAACATTACTCTAATCAATACCTCAAAACTATTGCAAGTTACTACTACAAAGAGAAAAGCAACTTCAACTACCTACTTTCAGTCAAGACACAAAACTCAGTGCAACAGGGAAACTCTCTAACAAGATAAAACATGCAACCTATAGAAAGTTCAACCTAAGACAAAAGAAAAGCTCTAGAAAAACTAAAGCACTACAACTAAACAGAACATCGGCTAAGAAAAGAAAAAGAACAACTCACAGCTAAAAGAATAAGCATGCAAATCCTATGAGGAGTTCCAGTTCAAACGGAGCGTGAATATCTCCCACACAAAAGATTAAGTTGGGGTCTAACTTGTTACTACAGAAAACAAAGCAAAAGAAAACTAAAAACAAAACCTAAGAGCGAGACGCTCCAAGAATAGCACATAACGCATGAATTGATAAAAATATAGTGCAACGAGAGACGAACTGATAATTGTTGATGAAGAAGGGGATGCACGGGGGCATCCCCAAGCTTAGACGCTTGAGTCTCCTTGAATATTTGTTGGGGGTGCACATGGGAATCCCCAAGCTTGAGCGTTTGACCCTCCTGAATCTTCTTTCGTCATCCTCCATCGCACACTTGAAAACTCCCTTCATACATAAGTCATTGTAGGCTGATTAGAGAGGTTAGTACCCTAATAAAATAATTTTCCTCTACAGAAAATAAAGATTTCCAGGAAGATATACTGTTTCCCAAGATTGCCAAAAGGTTTTTGCAAAGAAAAAGCAAGCTTAAGGTTTGCAAAAGTACGGAGAGACAAAACGAGGCAGAATCTGTGAAAAACAGAACAGCAGATAGAGACGAATTTTTTAGGGGTACTTCTGCAACTCAAATCAAAAAACTCAGAACATACGGAAGTTTCGTAATTGTATAGATCACTATGTGTAAAAAATTCAGCTCAAAAAGATGAACTGGGATTTTTCTCTGATTTTTCTAGTCACGAGGACAGAATCTGTTTTCTGGACAGCATGTCACAACTTTTACTTCCCTTGCCGTATGAGGCTAAACTTGGCACAAAGCTTGAAAAATAAAGATACAATGATGTTGCTACAGTAGTAACAATCATCAAGACCACTAATAACAGAACAAAAGCAAAAAGAAAAACCTAAATTCGTTGCGGGCTGCCTCCCGAAAGCGCTTCTTTAGAGCCATTAGCTAGGCTTAAAGCAGAAGATCAAGTATTTTCAAGAGAATAACTAGCCCGTGTGACGGACTCAAAAGGTAACTTAATCTTTTTACTAGGGAAATGTTCCATCCTTTTCTTGAGAGGGAATTGTAATTTGATAGTTCCCTCTTTCATGTCAATGATAGCACCAACTGTGCGAAGAAAAGGACGTCCCAAAATAATTGGACAAGAGGGCTCACACTCAATGTCCATAATAGTGAAATCAATGGGAACATAATTTTCATTGACAATGATAAGAACATCGTCGATCTTCCCCAAAGGTTTCTTTACGGAAGAATCAACAAGACGAACACCAAAAGAACAAGGATCAAAAGGTTTCAATTCAAGCATATCATACATTCTTTTGGGCATAACAGAGGTACTTGCTCCAACATCACAAAGAGCATAACAAGAGAAGTTATTCAATTTAATTTTTATCATAGGATCCCAACCATCTTCTAGCTTCCTAGTTATGGAGGCTTCTAGTCTAAGCTTCTCCTCCCTAACTTTGATTAGAGCATTGGTGATATGCTCTGTGAAGGCAAGATTGAGTGTGCTAGTGTGGGGGTCTCTAGACATCTTGTGTAGGAAACCAGTAACTTCAGGTAAAGTGCAGTTGTCAAAGTCTAGGTCACTACTATCTATCAAGGAGGTAGTGATATCATTTAGGTTCACTTGTTTGAAAGCCTCTACGTTCATAGAGGTTTCCTCTTCTAAGGTTGAGGTGGTAGCATCACCATTGATAAGTCCAGAGGGACTAGGGGTGTGATGGGTGCTAATAGTTTGGACACCCTCAACTACTTGGATAGTAGCTACTGTGCGGTAGGTAGGAAGGCTCTTAATTCTCTCTTCTTCCTCCTTTTCTCTAGCCCATCTCTCTTTTAGTTTAGCCATCATCCTAATATTTTCATTGATTTGTAACTGGATAGCATTAATAGGAGTGACCTTACTCTCCTCAAGGGTAGAGGTTCTAATTTTTAACATCTCAACATCAAAGGCTAAGTTGTCTACCTTCAAACAAAGATTATCTATTTTATCTAATTTCTCCTCCACACTCTTGTTGAAGGCTTTCTGGGTAGTGATAAAGTCTTTGAGCAAGGTCTCTAGTTCTGAAGTGGAGTTTCTGGTGGTAGGATAAGTGTTGTTCCCATAGTTGTTGGATGGGAAAGGCCTAGGATTGTTGCTACCAAAGTTACTCCTATAAGCATTATTGTTGAAGTTGTTTCTAGATACAAAACTGACATCTACTTGCTCCTGAGCAACCAAAGAATTTAAAGGAACATCTTGAGGATCAATAGAAGGTTGCTTGGTAAGTAGAGACATGATAAGGTCAACCTTTTCATTTAAAGAGGAGATCTCCTCGACAAAGTTTACCTTCTTACCGGTTGGAGATCTCTCGATGTTCCATTGCGAGTAGTTCAGCATCATCTCATAAAGTAGCTTTGTGGCAGCACCAAGCGTGGTTGACATAAAAGTTCCTCCCGCGGCCGAATCTAACAGGTTCCGCGAGGTGAAGTTCAAGCCTGCATAAAAAGTCCGGATAACCATCCAGGTAGTCAGTCCATGTGTGGGGCAGTTCTTAACAAGCGTCTTCATACGTTCCCAAGCCTGGGCAACATGTTCATTATCTAATTTCCTGAAATTCATAATGTTACTCCGCAATTGAATAATTTTAGTAGGGGGATAGTACTTCCCTATAAAAGCATCTTTGCATTTACTCCAAGAATCAATACTGTTCTTGGGAAAAGATTGTAGCCACTCCTTGGCTCTTCCTCTCAAAGAGAAAGGAAAAAGCTTCAGCTTGACGATGTCTCCATCCACTTCCTTGTACTTCTGCATGTCGCAGAGCTCGATAAAGTTGTTTAGGTGCAAGGCAGCATCTTCTCCTGCTCCTGAGAATTGATCTTTCATGACAAGGTTAAGCAGAGCAGGTTTAATCTCATAAGAAGGTGCTGAAGTGGCAGGTGGAGCAATAGGAGTGCAGATAAAGTCACTGTTGTTGTGACTAGTGAAGTCACACAACTTAGTGTTTTCATTGGAACCCATAGTAGCAGCAGGTATTTTTGGTATTTTTGATTAAGGACACAAAAGTAAAAACTGAAAGGTAAACTAACAAGACTAAAAAGCAAATATAAAATATAGTGTGCAACTCTCCTATCTTGTAGACTAGATTCCCCGGCAACGCGCCAGAAAACTTGCTGATGGAAAGAGAGTGTTAATACTCTTCAAGCCTCGTTGGTTACCCCAAGTGTAGAGTGAGATATAGTGCAGCGGAAAGTTATCCCTTGGCAAAGATACCAAGGTTTGTCTCCCGTAGGACTCCGAAGGATACAAGAAGGTGGTAAAGTGAACAATGGCGCCGAGGTTGCTAACTTCACCTGGAACTGCACACAGATACAAATAACTTTGCTCCCAACGAGTACAAAGGAGTTGTCAATTCCTCCGGCCTTGCTGTTTACAAAGGATCAACGCAAGAGATAATAATAGTGTCAACTAAAAGTAAAGACTGAAAGTAATAAGGGTGTAAACGGTGATATCAAGATGGACCGGCGTCCCATGATTTTCACTAGTGATGTCTCTCTCCCAAAAGACGATAAAAGTGCTAGCGAGGTAAACAAATCACAGTTGGGCAATTGACAGAATTATGAAGGCACCGCAATGCTAACTATGCTGCAAAGAAAGGAAGGGCTCAAAAGCAATGGGCAGTACGCCAAGGTAAGTAGACCGAAATCCATCTACATCTACTACGAATCATCCACCTTGAGATATCTATCCAGAACATCTCGCTGGTATTAAGTTGCGAATCCCACCCAAGTGTAAACTCAAAGCAACAGACAACTGCATTAAAAGAACTATGCGTAAAGTAAACAATCCTTGCACCCGCAGGTACAAGCACCGTTGTTTTATCCCTGGTGGCACATCCCCTAGTCTCATGTTTCTGTCACTCAAGCTAGACATCAAGGGGCTGAACCCACAATCGAGCATAACGCTCTCTCTTGGAGTTGCAAATAAAATACTTGGCCAAAGCAAATACCGCAACGGAGAACATGCAAGAATTTACTCAATAACAAAATATAAAAGAGAAGAACCAAATATATTACTCATCACAATCTGAACATAGTCTCATAATCCATCAGATCCCAACAAACTCAGTATAGCAACAGCAGAAATTACATAGATGCCTCGATCATGTGAGGCAGCTCACGAGGACTCGAAAGTGGAAGCACAAAAGGGGGAGAGATAGATCACATAGCTACTGGTCACAGACCCATGGTCCAAGGGAAACTACTCACGGTACATACGGGAGGCGTCCATGGATATGGAGGGTCTCCCGGAGGGGGTAGCTTCTCCCGGCAGGGTGCCGGAGCAGCTTCTCCAGGCAGCCTCGATCTAGAAACGGCGGCGGCGGAACAGAGGCGAGATCGCGAAAGAGGAGTCCGTATTAGGGGTTTCCACCCCGAGGGGTAAATATAGGCGAAGGGGGGGGGGGGGCGTCGAGGGGACCCATGAGGCAGTCAGGAGGGTGCCTGGCGCGGCCCAGGGTGGGGCCGCGCCACCTGCCCTCCTGGCTGCCTGGTGGTGGCCCCCTTCCCTCTCTTGGTTATTCTGGAAGCTTCTGTTGGAGCACTTTTAATGGCCGGAAAACCTGAAATACAAAAACAGCAAAAAACAGAAACTGGCAACTGGGTGCACTGAGTTAATAGGTTAGTCCAAATAGGTTCAAAAGTGTGTGAAAGTTCAAGCAAAACATGGCAAAGTCACACAAAACATGCATGGAGCAAGCAGAAATTATAGATACGTTTGGGACGTATCAGAGGGCTTCTGGCTCCGTCTTCATGGATGCTCTCGTTCTTCTTCTTGGGTGGTGCTAGAATTTGATAGTTCGTCCTTGATCTTCCTTGGGTCTGGGTGGAGGACGTTTTCTCGCCAGTTGAATTTGCGCGGTGGGGACAACCTTTGTTGTCGTTTTGACGGTGAAGATACTGTTATTATCCGCGCGTTTGATGCTGGGGGCAACCGTCTGGATCCATACTGTGAGGAGACGAGCAGCAGCGATTCTGATGGCTCGAGTGGTGGTTCGCCTGCTTCTCCCGTTTCTTCGTTTTTGGTTGATCCCTCGGGCGATGGTGTTTGGTCTTCTAGTTCTAAGGAAGAACTGGACGTTAAGCCAGTCGTCAAGCGGCAGCGGCAGTAGGCGAGGCACCTTGTAGAACTGGAGGACAACGAGCTTCTCCCTCGCCGGCTAGGCTACTACTTTGTCTGTGATGATACCCGCCTGGTTGTGGTACGAAAGTGCCAATTATCTCAGCATAAGCACACATTTAGAAGTTGAAATGTAGCCCAGCTTGTAGTTCCTTAGGTCCTTCTGTAACGACAAACTATCGTTTCGACTTCTTTGTAATGAAATGTCTTCGACTCCTTTGTAATGAGAATGTCTTCGACTCCTTTGTAATGAGAATTTCTTTGACTCCTTTGTAATGAGAATGTCTTCGACTCCTTTTTAATGAAAATGTCTTCGACTCCTTTGTACTGAGAATGTCTTCGACTCCTTTGTAAATGGGTAATGTCTTCTCGGGTGCGCGAAAGCGCTCCCGATGGGAGTAGCCCCCGAGGCTGCTGATGTGCGAGTTAATGATAGTGATTTCTCGCCCTTCGTTGGTGAGCCCCAAGTGGAAGGCGTGATGTAGCACAACAGCAAATTTCCCTCAGTAAAGATACCAAGGTTTGTCTCCAGTAGGACTCCGGAGATGATAAGTAGGTGTCAGCGGCGCAACTGACGCGGACCTGCACACAGACACAAATAACTTTGTTCCCAACGAAGTTCAGAGAGGTTGTCAATCTCTTCGGTCTTGTTGTTCACAAAGGATCAAACACAAAGGATAATGATAGCAACTGAAAGTAAAAGCAGAAAAGTAAAAGAGCGTGTAAACAGTAATGAGGATATGGACCGGGATACGTGATGTTCACTAGTGATGTCTCTCTCCCAAAAGACAATAAAACTGCTATGCGGGGTGAACAAATTACAGAAGGGAAATTGAGAGGATTATGAACGCACCGCAATGCTAACTATGCTACAAAAAAAGTAAGAGGCTCAAAAGCACGGGAAGTACGCCAAAATAAGTAGACCAAAATCCAACTGCATCTACTACTAATCCTCCACCTTGAGATATCTATCCAGAACATCTCGCTGGTATTAAGTTGCGAGCCCCACCCAAAGTGTAAACCCAAAGCAACAGACAACTGCATTAAAAAGCACTTTGCGTAAAGTAAACAATCCTTGCAACCGCGGTTACAAGCACCGTTGTTTTCCCCCTTGTGGCAACAGCACATCCCCTAGACTCATGTTTCTGTCACTCAAGCGTGTCATCGGGGGGCATGAACCCACAATCAAGCATAACGTTCCCTCTTGGGGTTACTACCTACTACTTGGCCAAAGCAATAAACAACAACGGAGAACATGCAAGAATTACTTAGGAACAAAAATATAAGAGATAAGAACCAAATATATTACTCAATCACAATCTGAACATAATCTCTAATCCATCAGATCCCATGAAACTCAGCATACCAATAGCAGAAAGATTACAAAAGTGCCTCGATCATGTAGGGCAGCTCACGAGGTCTAAACCATGAAGAACAAAGAGGGGAGGAGAACATCACATAGCAACTGATCACGGACCCATGGTCCAAGGAAAACTACTCACAAGACATCCGGGGAGCATCCATGGTGGAGAGGAGACTCCCGGAGGTCAACCCTCCCTCCGGTAGGGTGCCGGGAAGAGGTCTTCTGGTGCTCCCGATCTCGGAAGCGCGGCGGCGGCGGAACAGAGGAGAGATCGCAAAAAGGGTTCTGTTCTCGGAAGCTTCCCGTGACGGAGAATATATAGGCGAAGGGGGGCAGCCAGGGGGGCCACCAGGGGTCCAGGCGCCCCCCTGGCGCGGCCAAGCCCTAGGGCGCGCCACCAGGGCGCCTGGGCCCCTGGTGGTGGCCCTCTGGCCCCACCCAGGTTCTTCCGGAAGATTCCTTCACGCTGATTTTTTATCTGAATTTTCCCAAATTTTTGGAGCACTTTTTATATGGGGGAAAACTGAAATAGAAAAACAGCAGAAAACAGGAACTGGCACTGTGGTGCACTGAGTTAATAGGTTAGTCCAAATATGATCAAAAGTGTATGAAAGTGTATCTAGATCATAGCAATATCACACAAAACATGCATGGAGCAAGCAGAAATTATAGATACGTTTTGGACGTATCAACATCCCCAAGATTAATTCCTGCTCGCCCTCGAGTAGGTAAATGATAACAGCATAATTTCTGTGGTGACATACTAGCAACCATATAAGAACTTTGAAAAGTAAAGCAATCAAGGTTAGAGATTCAATTCAAGTCATAACATGCAAGAGTCTATATTAGCATTGAAACAAGTAACAAAAGAACATTAGGTGCAAGATCTCTCGCTGTCCATGACTCGAATGTCTCCAAATTGTGTTTGCGTGCAAGAAAGGGGATAGGGATACGAGAAAAAACTATTTTTGTGTTGAGAACTCAATCTACTAAAGTTTCACACTCAGTCTTTTTCTGGAATCTTATCTTGATTCGTCCCCAGACCACTAGCCAGGTACAAGTCAATTTGATCCACTCCTTTTTCAATATTTTGAGCACTCATGCAATAGATGAGCGTAAGCACGAGAGTGGACACTTGGGATGGCAAAGAGAGGAGTACGGAGTAGGAAGACAAAAAAGGAGGAGAAAGGCTCACATCAATGAGGACAATCATAGGCAAGAGATGCCGAATGATAGATATGATGTGAGGAGTAGGGATTGCCATGCAACGGATGCACATACGAGCTAGGAAGCTCTCTAATGGAACTAGTGGGGATGCATCTAACTTGCTCACTCATGAAGACCTAGAGCTCGTTTGAGGAGGCTCATCCTTGGAATATGCAAGCCAAGTTCTATAGTGTGAAGGTCCCCACATAGCTATATGCATAATGATCATCTCTATGGAGTACAACGATATAAAGGGAGTACTAGTGTGGATCTCTCAAAAGGATAGTAGTGTTGCCCCTTTCTCTCTTTTTATTTCTTTTTTCTTTTTATTTTTTTATTTTTTTGTATTTTTTTGTGGCCTCAATGGCTATTTCTATTCAACTCTCATTTTTCCTCTTTGGGATCTTTTATTGTGTCCACTTTGGGATCTTTTCCTCACTTAAGGGCAACACTCTATTTTACAAGAAGGTAAAGGATATCTTTCACACTTTACAAGGTACTCAAAATCATAAAGAAGATGTAACTAACATGATGTATGCAATGTATGTCGCTGCCAGTGTAGCAGGAACATGAATGACATGAAGATCAAGTCATGAAGAGGTGGATGTTGCATGTCAATATATCTCGGAAAGGCTATGGAAATGCCTTGATAGGTAGGTATGGTGGCTGTTTTGAGGAAAGATATAAGGGGGTTTATGATGACAGAGCGTATCATGCCAAGGGTTTGGATGTACCGACGAAGGTGGACACCAACTCTCGGAGTGAGAAGAAGGCAATGCACGGCACGGGAGAGGCTAGCAAAATATGGGAAGGTGGAAGTGTCAACTTTCAATACTTACATTAGTCCGAAGAACTCATGCACTTATTATCGGTAACTCTCAATCTAATAAGGAGGTTCGCAAAGAGACAAGTACCCCGTGGAGGAGTGTATGGGGGTTTGGTTATCCTTGCGCATCCTCGACTCATGGTACGTGAGTGTACTCTAATATTCGATCCCTCCAAAGATTAGTGATCCATCTAGTAGCTGTAGTTCTCAACTGGTTTTGTAGGTTTTGAAAATAAACACGGATTGCCCAAAATACGACACCTATCACTAATAGGCTAGAGCTCTTGACACCAAAAGTTCAAACATTACTCACAACAATACCTCAAAACTATTGCAAGTTACTACTAGAATTAAATAGCAAACTCAATTACCTACTTTCAAGACAAGACACAACTCAGTGCAACAACCAACTCTCTTTAACAAGATAAGCATGAAAACTAAAAAGAGTTCCAGCAACAAACTAAACAAAAGCCAAGGCTCTTTCTAAAGACAAACTAAGACTAAGAATAAACATGGCAGTAGCTATGAAAAGATAAAGAACACACAATAGCAAAAAGATAGGCAGGAAAAAAATCCTATAATGTGTTCTAGATTTTGAAAGTGGAGCGTGTTTCTCTCCCACACAAAGTAAGACGGGATCTAACTTGTTATGAACAGCAAGCCAAGAAAAAGAAAACTAAAAATAAAACCTAAGAGCTAGACGCTCCAAGCATAGCACATAGCGCATGCAGTGATAGAAATATAGTGAGACGAAGGACGAACTGATGATTGTTGATGGAGAAGGGGATGCACGGGGCATCCCCAAGCTTAGACGCTTGAGTCTCCTTGAATATTTATTGGGGATGCATGGGGGCATCCCCAAGCTTGAGCGCTTGACACTCCTGGATCTTCTTTCATCATCTTCCATCGCACACTTGAAAACTCCCTTCATACACAACTCATCATAAGCTGATTAGAGAGGTTAGTACCCTTAATAAAATAAATTTTCCCCACTGGATATAAAGATATTCTTGAAGAGCTACTGTTTCTCAAGAGTGCCAAAAGGTTTTTGCAAAGAAAAAGCAAGCTTAAGGTTTGCAAAAGTGAAGAGAGACAAAACGTGGCAGAATCTATGAAAAAAAGAACAGCAGGTAGTAAAGAATTTTTTAGGGGCACTTCTGCAACTCAAATAAAAAAACTCAGAACATACGAAAGTTTAAAAATTGTATAGAGCACGCTGTCAAAAAATTCAGATCAAAAAGATGATCTGGTGATTTGATTCGAATTTTTCTGTCAAGGGACATAATCTGTTTTCTGGACGGCATGTCTCAACTTTTGCTTCCCTCATCATAAGAGGCTATAACATGGCACAAAGCTGAAAAATAAAGATACAATGATGTTGCTACAGTAGTAACAAACATCAAGACACAACAAAAGCAAAAATAAAAACCTAAATTCGTTGCGGACTGCCTTCCGAAAGCGCTTTCTTTTATGCCTTTAAGCTAGGCATGATGCAAAAGATCAAGTTGTATCAATCGAATCATTATCAAGATCATCAAAAAGCTCCTCAATTGTACAACTAGTATTAAGAGGTCTTTCAAATAAAGGCCTAATGAAGATACTTCTAGGGAGAAAACCAAAAGGCGTAAAATCAATGGAAGATTCATTTATAAAATTATCAAAGAGAGGTATTTCTTCCAAAGTATTCACGGTTTCAACTTCTTTGGCAATGGGTGGTTTGATTTTAGGTCGGGGTGGCCTAGGGACATAATTGAACTTAGGTTCCCTTCTTGCTGAAGTCTCTATCTTTTTTGGTTGGATTGAGGAAAATGTAGTTCCTAGAGTATTAATGATTTCCTCAATCTTATCAATCCTAGAAAGATCCGTATCACGAGATTTGATGACCTCCAAAGTTTCAATAATTTTAAGCATGGAGCTATCAAGCCTATTCAAATTCCCTTGAATCTTGCGATCCAACTCATTTATCCTAGTTATACTTGGTATTTCTAACTCTATCTTTTCAAGTTTCTTCATAATGTGAGCTAGAGTTATATCTTCTTGTATGCTAGCAATTGGGAGATTTCCAACAAGATTTTCAATAACATTAAGAGACTCCCAAATCGGGGCTTCTAGGAAATTCCCATTGATAGAAGTATCTAATATGAACCTATTCCAAGGAGTAATCCGACATAAAAATTTCTAAGCAGGATAGTAGTGGATTGCTTCTTGGTGGCTCTTTTTTGAGAATCATTAATTCTATACCAAGCATCTTTTAAACTTTCACCACCTTTTTGTTTAAAGGTGAGAACCTCTGTCTCAACAAAGGCAAAAGGGACAGACATAATGACAACCACTAGCAAGATAAATAATTTTTTTGTGATTTTTGAAATAAGACACAAAGATAAAAAAACTGAAAGGTAAACTAACGAGACTAAAAAACAAAGGTAAAGGGCAGTGTGCAACTCCCCTATCTTAGCACTCGGAGTCCCCGGCAACGGCGCCAGAAATTTGGCTTGATGTGCGAGGTAATGATAGTGATTTCTCGCCCTTCGTTGGTGAGACCCAAGTGGAAGGCGTGATGTAGCACAGCAGCAAATTTCCCTCAGTAAAGATACCAAGGTTTGTCTCCAGTAGGACTTCAGAGATGATAAGTAGGTGTCAGCGGCGCAACTGACTCGGACCTGCACACAGACACAAATAACTTTGTTCCCAACGAAGTTCAGAGAGGTTGTCAATCTCTCCGGTCTTGTTGTTCACAAAGGATCAAACACAAAGGATAATGATAGCAACTGAAAGTAAAAACAGAAAAGTAAATGAGCGTGTAAACAGTAATGAGGATATGGACCGGGATACGTGATGTTCACTAGTGATGTCTCTCTCCAAAAAGACGATAAAACTGCTATGCGAGGTGAAAAAATTACAGAAGGGCAATTGACAGGATTATGAACGCACCGCAATGCTAACTATGCTACAAAAGAAAGGAAGAGGCCCAAAGCACGGGCAGTACGCCAAAATAAGTAGACCGAAATCCAACTGCATCTACTACTAATCATCCACCTTGAGATATCTATCCAGAACATCTCGCTGGTATTATGTTGCGAGCCCCACCCAAAGTGTAAACCCAAAGCAACAGACAACTGCATTAAAAAGCACTTTGCGTAAAGTAAACAATCCTTGCAACCGCGGTTACAAGCACCGTTCCTTTCCCCCTTGTGGCAACATCACATCCCCTAGACTCATGTTTCTGTCACTCAAGCGTGTCATCGGGGGGCATGAACCCACAATCGAGCATAACGTTCCCTCTTGGGGTTACTACCTACTACTTGGCCAAAGCAATGAACAGCAAAGGAGAACATGCAATAATTACTTAGGAACAAAAATATAAGATATAAGAACCAAATATATTACTCAATCACAATCTAAACATAATCTCATAATCCATCAGATCCCATCAAACTCAGCATAGCAATAGCAGAAATATTACAAAAGTGCCTCGGTCATGTAGGGCAGCTCACGAGGTCTAAACCATGAAGAACAAAGAGGGGAGGAGAACATCACATAGCTACTGATCACGGACCCATGGTCCAAGGAAAACTACTCACAAGACATCCTGGGAGCATCCATGGTGGAGAGGAGACTCCCGGAGGTCAACCCTCCCTCCGGCAGGGTGCCGGGAAGAGGTCTTCTGGTGCTCCCGATCTCGGAAGCGCGGCGGCGGCGGAACAGAGGAGCATCGCGAAAAAGGGTTCTGTTCTCGGAAGTTTCCCGTGACGGAGAATATATAGGCGAAGGGGGGCAGCCGGAGGGGCCACCAGGGGTCCAGGCGCCCCCCTGGCGCGGCCAAGCCCTAGGGCGCGCCACCAGGGCGCCTGGGCCCCTGGTGGTGGCCCTCTGGCCCCACCCAGGTTCTTCCAGAAGGTTCCTTCACACTGATTTTTTATCTGAATTTTCCCGAATTTTTGGAGCACTTTTTATATGCTGAAATAGAAAAACAGCAGAAAACAGGAACTGGCACTGTGGTGCACTGAGTTAATAGGTTAGTCCAAATATGATCAAAAGTGTATGAAAGTGTATCTAGATCATAGAAATATCACACAAAACATGCATGGAGCAAGAAGAAATTATAGATACGTTTTGGACATATCAGCTGCGTTTGATTTGGAGAATCAAGCGTAGGCTTTATGAAATTTTGCCTCACTAGTTTGTAGCTTGTCTTTGAATCTTTCCAAGTTTAGATCGGGTGCGCGTCAACGCTCCCGATGGGAGTAGCCCCCGAGTCTTTAGGCGATCGCTTGCGATCGGGTGAATACTAAAGATGCGACTTTCCCTTGCCTGCTTTGTTGTTTGGCGATAGTCGCGTTTTTAGCGAATGTAACGTCCTTCGGGGGAAGTTTTATGCTCGAGCTCCTGAGTATTTTAAAGCAATAGTCGCGTTTGCATAGATAGCGTCTCTCGGGGGGGGGGGGGGTTGGGGGTTCTAGGCTCGAGCCCCCGAGTGCTTTGTAAGTAAAGGTCGCGTTTGCGAAGATAGCGTCTCTCAGGGGGAGTTCTTGGCTCGAGCCCCCGAGCGCTTTTTAATTAAAGGTCGCGTTTCTCTCGGGGGGAGTTCTTTGGCTTGAGCCCCCGAGCGCTTTGTAATGAAAGGTCGCATTTGCGAAGATAGCGTCTCTCAGGGGGAGTTCTTTGGCTCGAGCCCCCGAGCGCATTGTAATTAAAGGTCGCGTTTGCGAAGATAGCGTCTCTCGGGGGGAGTTCTTTGGCTCGAGCCCCCGAGCGCTTTGTAATTAAAGGTCGCTTTTGCGAAGATAGCGTCTCTCAGGGGGAGTTCTTTGGCTCGAGCCCCCGAGCGCTTTGTAATTAAAGGTCGCGTTTGCGAAGATAGCGTCTCTCGGGGGGGGGGGGGTTCTTTGGCTCGAGCCCCCGAGCGCTTTGTAAGTAAGAGTTCTTTGGGAAACATTGTTTTATTCCTTCAAATTTTACATGTGTTGCCGATCGATGCTGCTGCCGATATCTTAATAATGTCTAGAGGACTATGGGTAGAACAGGCATAGGTTCGCTACGTTCCATGGATTTCCCACGTCCTCATTAGTTTTTGGATTCTGCAGTCTGTATGCTCCTCCTCCAATGACTTCTAAGATGATGAATGGTCCTTCCCATTGTGGGGCAAGTTTGTGCACTTTTTCCTGTATTAGCCGCAGCACAAGGTCTCCTTTATTGAATGATCTGGTCCGTAGGCGACTGCTTTGATAGGTGCGCAGCTTGTCCTGGTATCCTTCGGATTTTGTGAGGGCTGTGTCTCGTGCTTCGTCTGCTATGTCCTTGTCGTTCTGCAGCGCTTCTTCTGCCTCTTCCTCTTCGTACCCTGAGACTCTGGGTGATCCGAATTTTAGGTCGTGCGGCAGCACTGCTTCTGCCCCGTATATCAAGAAGAAAGGCGTATATTGGGTTGAGCTATTTGGGGTGGTGCGTAGGCTCCATAGGACTGCGGGGAACTCCTCTATCCAGTTGCCTGCGGCCTGTTCGAGTGGTGCTAGGAGTCGCTTCTTTAATCCTCCGCATACTAAGCCGTTTGCTTTTTCCACTTGGCCATTAGACTGCGGGTGTGCGACTGATGCGTAGTTGATTTTGATGCCCAACTCTTGACAGAAGTTTTGGAACTCTACTGCCGTGAAGTTGGTACCATTGTCTGTGATGATGTTGTGTGGTACTCCGAATCTGAAGATGATTGATTTGATGAAGTTGACTGCCGTGAGGGCTGTTGAGCTGGTGATTGGTACTGCCTCGATCCATTTGGTGAATTTGTCGGCTGCGACCAGTAGGTTTGTTCTTCCTCATTTTGATGATTTCTTGAGTGGGCCTACCATGTCGAGTCCCCATGTGACGAATGGCCATGATAACGGTATGGTTTTGAGTTCTGATGCTGGGGCGTGCGGCCTGCTGGCGAACTTTTGGCAGGCGATGCAATGCCGTACGATATCCTCTGCATTTCTCATGGCGGTTGGCCAATAGAATCCTTCTCGAAAGGCTTTTACCACGAGTGCTTGACTGCTGGCATGGTGCCCGCAGGTGCCTTCGTGAATCTCCAGTAGTAGGGCTTTGCCGTCTTCCTCGTCTATGCACTTTTGTAGGACCTTGGAAATGCTGTGCTTGTAGAGCTGTCTGTTGATTACTGTGAATGCTTTGGATCGTCGACTGATGCGTCGGGCTTCTGCAACGTCTTGTGGTAGGGTACCTTCGATTAGGAACCGAATAAAAGGTCTTGCCCAGCCGGGTCTTTGAGTGTTGCTGATGCTTCAACTTCGATTGCTTGGTTGTTTGTAGCGTCAGCTGCGCTCGTTGCCGCCACCTGTGCTGGCTCATTTGTGTTGTCTTCTTCTGCGACTGCTTTGGGCTCCGTTGGCTTTGCTTTTATTGATCTCTGATTGATGCTTTCGAGAAAAACGCCTAGTGGTATTGGTCCTCGAGTCGATCCGATGTTCGCAAGTTCGTCGGCTTCTGTATTGTTTGCTCTGGGGATGTAGTTGAGTTCACAGCTGTCGAATCCTCCTTCTAGCGCGTTATAGAGCTTCTGGTAAGCTGCCATGTTGTCTGCGGCTGCATTACAGTCTCTCATCGCCTGCTGGACGACGAGGTTTGAGTCGCCATAGATCGATAGGCGAGTGGCACCGCAGGTTTTTTCCATGCGCATGCCGTGAATTAGCGCCTCTGTCGGGACCCGAGGTTAGCGTATGTAATTCCGGTCACAATGCAATCACATGGAGAGCTAAGAGCCATACCCACTTGTCTAAGCAGACAAGGCCAAGCACAGATCACTCTCAGTAAGCATCGAACGTGAGGGGCATCCCATCCAGACCGGATGATCAACTGAGATGGGTCCTCATCGTCCGCTCACAAGTCTAAATGCTTATGGGTGGTGAATCCCATACTCATAGACAAGTCGCCTCAACCATGTTATCGATTGATTCATAACCCTTACATAGACTTACTCCAGCCCGATCACTTAGTCGGGGTCTAGGGCGGGCTCGATCATACAAAAAGTGTGCACGTGACAGAGTCACGAGCAATTGCATCGCGATGCCCCAAGCTGCGCACATCTAAGGGCCACTTGGTGTATAAAAGACCGCCAGCCAGATCACAACTAAGGTCACGAAAACCCATACTAAGACATGCATGTTATAGTCATACACGCAGCACACATGTCTAGTATAAACAGATGGTAATCACAACAAGAACTCTACAAACTCATAGTCTTTATAACTTCTGCTAAACAGAGCAGACATAGTAGTTGTATTACAAGAAGAGATCACATGCCTGTGATCCAACATTACATCAAACATCAACGGAAGAAAATTATGTCTTAGTAAAGACAAGTTTAACAAATGGCTTAAGATGCCTGAAAGAAAATACAACAACCCTCCAAAGGGCACAGGCTGCTGTCTGGATCTATGCGACCTGGTCCACGTCGAGCTCGAGGTAGAGGCCACCATCAGGGTCAGTGGTCTCGTCTCTAAAACATAGAATAAGCAAATGTGAGTACAAAGTCGTACTCAGTAAGACTTACATAGGAACTAAACTACTCATGCACATGTATCAAGGCAAAGGGAGGTGGGGTTTCACTTGCAGAAGTGCCAGCTTTGACTTGGCTAGTCCTATACTAAGAATACCAGAAAGAGGTAAGGAGCGTACACGAGTCCAAGTATCAAGTCTCCAATCAATACACCACTATGGATACTTTCTCGACTTCCCCACGAGGAAGTACGCCATAGCACTCACACTTATCTTGGCAAGTTTTAAGAGTAACCATTTAAGTTGTCTATGATCAAGTAAAGTTCTCCAAGTAGTCCATAACCGCGGACACGGCTATTCGAATAGTTCATTAACCCTGTACGGGTGTACTGCTACACACACGCCTCATCAGTTACCGCCTGGGGATGGACCCTTCAAGTGAGTACCGGCGAGGATGCTGCCACGACACTTCACTCACGGCACCATCTCTAGTCCTAGGGAGTCGCCTATTTGAGTTGGGACCACAATCGGAATCCGGCCGATTTTTTCGATGCGGACTCAAACGTTGTGTGACCGCCATCAAGCTCAATTCGATCATGATCACTTGATTCAACGTGCCCACAACCTACGCCAACCACTTACCTTGGTTCCACCTGCCTGAGATCGTTAAAGGGCGAACTACTTGCGACTCCTGGACAGGTCCGGGGTGAGGTACTAGGCCGAGAGGGGTCAGTGAACCCAATGTGTGGTCGTACTCTTAGTCTTGGATAACAACACAAGAACTCGGGCTTAAGGCAGTGTTCAACGAGACAACCCACTGTGTACTCCTACACAGCCTCTCATCGTTCACCTTGTTTAGGTCAAATTCACCAACACGTTACCACCATCATTCACATGATCACTACCATCCCGACTCACATCAAAGTAGCCTCAGGTAACAACTCTAAGCATGCAATAAGCTGTAACAGTTGCAGGGGCCACAAGATATCAACCAACTCCTACATCTGGTAGGATTGTGGTTTGCTTACTACTGTGACAAAATGATAGGTCATGCAAAGGAATAGGTTCAACTAGCGGTAGAACGTATCATGGTGATATCCTAAACATGCATTTGCGAGAATGAGAGGGAACTGGGATTTTATCGACATGATCAAAGAGGGGGTGCTTGCCTTGCTGACGATCTCGAGGTACTATACTTCTGACGTGAGGTTGAACTCGTCTCCGAGATCAACTCTACCGAGAAGAAGCAATCACCGAAGCACTGGAAGTAAAGCACATTCAATATATTGTAATGCACAAACAATATGGCATGATAGGAAGTTGATCATGGTTGTGTTGTGCTTCTTATGTCCATGTGAGGTGTATTGTATTGCAATGGTTCAATTGAGAATAGCATTTGCAATTTATTTGATTTAAACCAAATGTACCAAATAGCAAAATGCTACTGATCCATCATGGTAAGCATTTCAAACATGGTTGAAAGTTTGTTATTTGGATAGACAATTTTCTTCTGATCATTTTTCATATAAAAAACATTTCAATCTGAGTTACGGTTTAAAAGTTATTCAAATTCAAAGTTTTGCTTATTTTCTGGAATTGTTTTTGTACTGGAAAAGGGATTTAATGTGTCACGCTTGCGTCAGCACGACGTCAGGGGGTTGACTGGTCCAACTGACCAGTGGGGCCCTCTGGTCAGTGACCCAGGGGTTAATCCCCGGTTTAATTAACCCCCTGGTTAATTAGAGGGGGCCGTGGGCCCACCTATCATAGGGTCAGAGGGTGGTTAGGCTAGGGTATTAGGCCCTAATCGGCCAGGGCATCAACGGCTAGCCGCCGGTGGCCTCTGCACACGGCGGCGCCTCGCCGAAATGCCGCTACAGGGCACAGGGATGGAGGGGAAGAGTATTGGAGCGCGTCTCGCGCCCGTGCGCATCTCCTAGAGCACAAGGGGGTCAAAGGGGAGGCGTCGGGCCACGGCCACGACGGAGAGGCGGCGGCCGGAGCCTCTGTTCAATGGCGACAGGCGGCAGAGGGAACGGGGAGGGGAGCTAGGAGGGGGAAACAACGCGCCATGCTCACCTGAACTCGATGGAATGCGCGTCGAGGCCGAGGTCGAAGGGGAGGCGGCGAATTTGAGCCCGAGGTTGACGGTGGCCGGCGGGGAAGTGGCTCGGCGAACGTCGTCTTTAGGGCTCCCGAGCTATAATTGAGGGCGTGGCTCGACGAGGACGGCGTCAGTGAAGCTCCTGGACAACATGGAACGGCGGGAGGAGGCCGTTGGACGCGGCGGCCATGGCGGCACGCTCCGGCTGTGGCTCGGATCTTGCTCAGGATACGCCGGAGAGGAGGGAGAACAACAGCGAAGGAGGGGAAAGTGGCCTGGGGCCTTCCGGACGTCTCCAGCGCGAGAGAGGAAGAGGGGGGAGGCACTGAGCTGGCGAGAAGGAGGAGGTGGCAAGCATGCCCGTGGCGCACGGCTCGTCGAGCACTCCTTCTGGCAAGGAGGAAGAAGACAAGGGCGAATGGGCCGGGCTAGGTGGGCCCCAAGTGGAAGGCGTGATGCAGCACATCAGCAAATTTCCCTCGGTAAAGATACCAAGGTTTGTCTCCAGTAGGACTCCAGAGATGATAAGTAGGTGTCAGCGGCGCAACTGACGCGGACCTGCACACAGACACAGATAACTTTGTTCCCAACGAAGTTCAGAGAGGTTGTCAATCTCTCCGGTCTTGTTGTTTACAAAGGATAAAACGCAAGGGATAATAATAGCAACTTGAAAGTAAATGCAGAAAAGTAAATATAGCGTGGAAACAATGATAAGGATATGGACCGGGATACGTGATGTTCGCTAGTGATGTCTCTCTCCCAAAAGACGATAAAATTGCTATGCGAGGTAAAATAATTACAGAAAGGCAATTGACAGGATTATGAACGCACCGCAATGCTAACTATGCTACAAAAGAAAGGAAGAGGTTCAAAATCACAGGCAGTACGCCAAGGTAAGTAGACCGAAATCCATCTGCATCTACTACTAATCATCCACCTTGAGATATCTATCCATAACATCTCGCTGGTATTAAGTTGCGAGCCCCACCCAAAGTGTAAACCCAAAGCAACAGACAACTGCATTAAAAAGAACTCTGCGTAAAGCAAACAATCCTTGTAACCGCGGTTACAAGCACCGTTGTTTTCCCCCTTGTGGCAACAGCACATCCCCTAGACTCATGTTTCTGTCACTCAAGCGTGTCATCGGGGGGGGGGGGGGGGATGAACCCACAATCTAGCACAACGCTCCCTCTTGGAGTCACTACCTACTACTTGGCCAAAGCAATAAACAGCAACGGGGAACATGCAAGAATTACTTAGGAAAAAAAATATAAGAGATAAAAACCAAATATATTACTCAATCACAATCTGAACATAACCTCATAATCCATCAGATCCTATCAAACTCAACATAGCAAAAGCAGAAATATTACAAAGGTGCCTCGATCATGTAGGGCAGATCACGAGGTCTAAACAATGAAGATCAAAGAGGGGAGGAGAACATCACATAGCTACTGATCACGGACCCATGGTCCAAGGAAAACTACTCACGAGACATCCGGGGAGCATCCATGGTGGAGAGGAGACTCCCGGAGGTCAATCCTCCCTCCGGCAGGGTGCCGGGAAGAGGTCTTCTGGTGCTCCCGATCTTCGGAAGCGAGGCGGCGGCGGAACAGAGGCGAGTTCGCGGAATAGGGTTCTCTTTCTGGGGGTTTCCCGTGACGGGGGATAAATAGGCAAAAGGGGGCAGCCAGAGGTGGGCCAGGGGCCCCAGGCGCCCCCCCCGGCGCGGGCAGGGGTGGGGCCGCGCCGGATGGCCGCCTGTGCCCCCCTGGCTCCCCTCTGGCCCCTCCCGGGATCTTCTCAAAGCTTCCGTCACGCTGATTTTTTATCTGAATTTTCCCGAATTTTTCTGGCACTTTTTATATGGGGGAAAACTGAAATAGAAAAACAGCAGAAAACAGGAACTGGCACTGGGGTGCACTAAGTTAATAGGTTAGTCCAAATATGATCAAAAGTGTATGAAAGTGTATCTAGATCATAGCAATATCACACAAAACATGCATGGAGCAAGCAGAAATTATAGATACGTTTTGGACGTATCAACATCCCCAAGCTTAATTCCTGCTCGTCCTCGAGTAGGTAAATGATAACAACATAATTTCTGTGGTGACATGCTAGCAACCATATAAGAACTTTGAAAAGTAAAGCAATCGAGGTTAGAGATTCAAATCAAGTCATAACAGGCAAGAGTCTATATTAGCATTGAAACAAGTAACAAAAGAACAATAGGTGCAAGAGCTCTCGCTGTCCGTGACTCGAATGTCTCCAAATGGTGTTTGCGTGCAAGAAGGGGGATAGGGAATACGAGAAAAAAGTATTTTTGTGTCGAGAACTCAATCTACTAAAGTTTCACACTTGGTCTTCTTTGGAATCTTATCATACTCGTCCCCAGACCAGTAGCCAGGTACAAGTTAATTTGATCCACTCCTTTTCGATATTTTGAGCACTCATGCAATGGATGAGCGTAAGCACGAGAGTTGACACTTAGGATGGTAAAGAGAGAAATATGGTGGAGGAGGAAGACAAAAAGGATGAGAAAGGCTCACATCAATGAGGACACTCATAGGCAAGAGATGTCGAATGATAGATATGATGTGAGGAGTAGGGATTGCCATGCAACGGATGCACATACGAGCTAAGAAGCTCTCCAATGGAACTAGTGGAGGTGCATCTAACTTGCTCGCTCATGAAGACCTAGAGCTCTTTTGAGGAGGCTCGTCCTTGGAATATGCAAGCCAAGTTCTATAGTGTGAAGGTCCCCACATAGCTATATGCATAATGATCATCTCTATGGAGTACAAAGATATAAAGGGAGTACTAGTGTGGATCTCTCAAAAGGATAGTAGTGTTGCCCCTTTCTCTCTTTTTATTTCTTTTTCTCTTTTTTCTATTTTGTTGGTGGCCTCAATGGCTCTTTATATTTAACTCTCATTTGTTCTCTTTGAGATCTTTTAATGTGTCCACTTTGGGATCTTTTCCTCACTTAAGGGCAACACTCTATTTTACAAGAAGGTGAAGGAGATCTTTCACACTTTACAAGGTACTCAAAATCATAAAGAAGATGTAACTATCATGATGTATGCAAGGTATGTCGCTGCCAGTGTAGCAGGAACATGTATGACATGAAGATCAAGTCATGAAGAGGTGGAAGTTGCATGGCAATGTAACTCGGAAAGGCTATGGAAATGCCTTGATAGGTAGGTATGGCGGCTGTTTTGAGGAAAGATAAAGGGAGGCTTATGATGACAGAGCGTATCGTGCCAAGGGTTTGGATGTACCGGCGAAGGTGGACACCAACTCTCGGAGTGAGAAGAAGGCAATGCACGGCACGGGAAAGGCTAGCAAAATATGGGAAGGTGGAAGTGTCAACTCTCAATACTTACATTAGTCCGAAGAACTCATGCACTTATCATCGGTAACTCTCAATCTAATAAGGAGGTTCACAAAGAGAAAAGTACCCCGAGGAGGAGTGTATGGGGGTCTGGTTATCCTTGCGCATCCTCGACTCATGGTACGTGAGTGTTCTCTAATATTCGACCCCTCAGAAGAGTAGTTATCCATCTAGTAGCTAGAATTCTCAACTAGTTTTGTAGGTTTTCAAAATAAACACGGATTTCCCAAAATACGACACCTATCACTAATAGGCAAGAGCTCTTGACACCAAAAGTTCAAACATTACTCACATCAATGCCTCAAAACTATTGCAACCTACTACTAAAATTAAATAGCAACCTCACTTACCTACTTTCAAGACAAGACACAACTCAGTGCAACAACCAACTCTCTTTAACCAGATAAACATGAAAACTAAAAAGAGTTCCAGAAACAAACTAAACAAAAGCCAAGGCTCTTGCTAAAGACAAACTAAAACTAAGACTAAACATGGCAGTAGCTACGAAAAGATAAAGAACACACAACAGCAAGAAGATAGGCATGAAGAATCCTATGAGGTGTTCTAGATTTTGAAAGTGGAGCGTGTTTCTCTCCCACACAAAGTAAGACAGGACCTAACTTGTTATGAACAGCAAGCAAAGCTAAAGAAACTAAAAAAAACCTAAGAGCGAGACGCTCCAAGCATAGCAGATAACGCGTGAAGTGATAAAAATATAGTGAGACGAAGGACGAACTGATGATTGTTGATGGAGAAGGGGATGCATGGGGGCATCCCCAAGCTTAGACGCTTGAGTCTCCTTGAATATTTATTGGGGATTCATGAGGGCATCCCCAAGCTTGAGCGCTTGACACTCCTGGATCTTCTTTCATCATCTTCCATCGCACACTTGAAAACTCCCTTCATACACAACTCATCATAAGCTGATTAGAGAGGTTAGTACCCTTAATAAATAATTTTTCTCCACTGGATATAAAGATAATCTTGAATAGCTACTGTTTCTCAAGAGTGCCAAAAAGTTTTTGCAAAGAAAAAGCAAGCTTAAGGTTTGCAAAAGTAAGGAGAGACAAAACGTGGCAGAATCTGTGAAAAACAGAACAGCAGATAGTAAAGAATTTTTTAGGGGTACTTCTGCAACTCAACTAAAAAAACTCAGAACATATGGAAGTTTTGTAATTGTATAGAGCATACTTTGTAAAAATTTCAGCTCAAAAAGATGAACTGGGATTTTTCTGGAATTTTTCTGGTCACGAGGACAGAATCTGTTTTCTGGACAGCATGTCACAACTTTTACTTCCCTTGCCGTAAGAGGCTATAACTTGGCACAAAGCTGAAAAATAAAGATACAATGATGTTGCTACAGAAGTAACAATCATCAATACACAACAAAAGCAAAAATAAAAACTTAAATTCGTTTCGGGCTGCCTCCCGAAAGCGCTTTCTTTTATGCCTTTGAGCTAGGCATGAAGATTGTAGAAGGTGCTCTCATAAAAATAAGAATTTGAAGCAAAAGAGAGCATCAAGAAACAAATATGAAACACATTTAAGTCTAACCCACTTCCTATGCATAGGCATCTTGTAAGAAAATAAGTCAAAGAAGCACAAAGTGACATGCATAGAAAGGTGGAACAGGAACATATTCAAAACTTTCAACATAAAGAGAGGAGTTTTAGTAATATGGAAGTTTCTACAATCAAACTTCCCTCTCTCAAAATAATTTTCAGTAGTATCATGAACAACATCAAGAATATAACTATCACATAAATCATGTTGTTCATGACCTATAAGCACACGTGTATAGTTTTCAACACGGTCTTTAGGATTATAAGATAAATGCAACTCATCACATTGAGCCTTGATAAGAGCAAAATTCTCCGGAATAGTTGGAGATTTCAAAAGGATTATGGTGCAATCAAGTGTGGGTGCATTAGCAGCAATTTCATGCATAACATAAGGAAATATAGCAAGTTCAGCTTTGTAAGCATCATCCATAGTGGCATCATGGCCAAAAGTATAGAAGGCATCAACTTCATCAAAAAGGGATATTTCAAAAGAATCCATAGGATCATAACACTCATCATATAAAGTAAGAGTCAAAGAGTTACTCTCATTAGAAGGTAGACATGGATGACTCCATTCTTCCTCCTTTTGTTCGTCACTCTCTTCCTCATTTTCATCCAAGGAGCTTTCAATTTCAGCAATTTCTTCTTCCATAGAGTCCTGCAAAACATTAGTCTCTTCCTTTGGGGGAGAGATTCTCTCAAGATAATCAGTAATATAATAATTTGCATCATAATTTTCAAGGCAATAGTTCAGTATAGAAAGACTCTAAGATTTGTAAGGGGCATCATCAATAGTTTTAAGAAGAGAAGCAATTTCATCGGCACCCTTAAAAGCAATAAATTCTTCAATTTGCTCTGCATCATAAAAATCATAATTTCCTTTAGCATAAGAAGCTAAGGTTTCATCATCATTGTACTCACATTGGAAAGCAAGGTGTTTATGCCTCATAAAGCAACAAGATTCATCCCTGCAAAAAGATATATTATATTTTGAGCACAAGTTTCTAGCATAATCATACAACTGATGTATTTGTTTCCATAAGTGTATCCCCTTTTGAGACAAGCGGTGTTCCTTGTACCACTTTTGTTGATCCTCGGTGAATCCTCCATGCCGATAAGATCTAGTTTCAAAGAAGTCAGACATTGATTGGCAAGTAAGGAACTAGACATAATATATATATTTTTTGGATTTTTGATAAAGGACACTAAAGAAAAAACTGAAAGATAAACTAACAAGACTAAAAAACAAAGGTAAAGGGTAGTGTGCAACTCCCCTATCTTAGCACTTGGAGTCCCCGGCAACGGCGCCAGAAATTTGCTTGATGGCGCGAGGGTTGACGGGTGTAGTCTTCTCGCCCTTCGTTGGTGAGCCCCAAGTGGAAGGCGTGATGCAGCACAGCAGCAAATTTC
The DNA here is from genome assembly GCA_950022295.1 of Bromus sterilis. Classification (NCBI taxonomy): domain Eukaryota; kingdom Viridiplantae; phylum Streptophyta; class Magnoliopsida; order Poales; family Poaceae; genus Bromus; species Bromus sterilis. The sequence goes on along the minus strand of OX465600.1, from coordinate 74,619,337 downwards.
CCTCGGTAAAGATACCAAGGTTTGTATCCAGTAGGACTCCAGAGATGATAAGTAGGTGTCAGCGGCGCAACTGACGCGGACCTGCACACAGACACGGATAACTTTGTTCCCAACGAAGTTCAGAGAGGTTGTCAATCTCTCCGGTCTTGTTGTTTACAAAGGATAAAACGCAAGGGATAATAATAGCAACTTGAAAGTAAATGCAGAAAAGTAAATATAGTGTGGAAACAATGATAAGGATATGGACCGGGATACGTGATGTTCGCTAGTGATGTCTCTCTCCCAAAAGACGATAAAATTGCTATGCGAGGTAAACAAATTACAGAAAGACAATTGACAGGATTATGAACGCACCGCAATGCTAACTATGCTACAAAAGAAAGGAAGAGGTTCAAAAGCACAGGCAGTACGCCAAGGTAAGTAGACCGAAATCCATCTGCATCTACTACTAATCATCCACCTTGAGATATCTATCCAGAACATCTCTCTGGTATTAAGTTGCGAGCCCCACCCAAAGTGTAAACCCAAAGCAACAGACACCTGCATTAAAAAGAACTCTGCGTAAAGTAAACAATCCTTGTAACCGCGGTTACAAGCACCGTTGTTTTCCCCCTTGTGGCAACAGCACATCCCCTAGACTCATGTTTCTGTCACTCAAGTGTGTCATCGGGGGGGGGGGGGCGCATGAACCCACAATCTAGCACAACGCTCCCTCTTGGAGTCACTACCTACTACTTGGCCAAAGCAATAAACAGCAACGGGGAACATGCAAGAATTACTTAGGAACAAAAATATAAGAGATAAAAACCAAATATATTACTCAATCACAATCTGAACATAATCTCATAATCCATCAGATCCTATCAAACTCAACATAGCAAAAGCAGAAATATTACAAAGGTGCCTCGATCATGTAGGGCAGCTCACGAGGTCTAAACAATGAAGATCAAAGAGGGGAGGAGAACATCACATAGCTACTGATCACGGACCCATGGTCCAAGCAAAACTACTCACGAGACATCCGGGGAGCATCCATGGTGGAGAGGAGACTCCCGGAGGTCAATCCTCCCTCCGGCAGGGTGCCGAGAAGAGGTCTTCTGGTGCTCCCGATCTTCGGAAGCGCGGCGGCGGCGGAACAGAGGCGAGTTCACGGAATAGGGTTCTCTTTCTGAGGTTTTCCCGTGACGGGGGATAAATAGGCGAAAGGGGGCAGCCAGAGGTGGGCCAGGGGCCCCAGGCGCCCCCCTGGCGCGGCCAGGGGTGGGGCCGCGCTGGGTGGCCGCCTGGGCCCCCCTGGCTCCCCTCTGGCCCCTCCCGGGCTCTTCTCGAAGCTTCCGTCACGCTTATTTTTATCTGACTTTTCCCGAATTTTTCTGGCACTTTTTATATGGGGGAAAACTGAAATAGAAAAACAGTAGAAAATAGGAACTGGCACTGGGGTGCACTGAGTTAATAGGTTAGTCCAAATATGATCAAAAGTGTATGAAAGTGTATCTAGATCATAGCAATATCACACAAAACATGCATGGAGCAAGAAGAAATTATAGATACGTTTTGGACGTATTAGATATGCAAAAGTATAAAGAAGTAGAAGGTGATGTTGTTAAGCTCAAGATCTTTCCTTTCTCTTTAAGGGGATATGCTAAAATCTTGTTTCAATCTTTGCCAAGAAATAGCATAGATTCTTGGGATAAGTGCAAAGATGCTTTTATAGGGAAGTACTACCCCCCTCCTAAGATTATCCAATTGAGGAGTAATATTATGAATTTTAAGAAATTGGATAATGAACACGTTGCCCAAGCTTGGGAATGAATGAAATCTCTTGTTAAGAAATGCCCTACACATGGTTTGACTACTTGGATGGTTATCCAGACTTTTTATGCAGGTTGAACTTTACCTCGCGGAACCTATTAGATTCGGCCGCGGGAGGAACCTTTATGTCAACTACACTTGGTGCTGCCACGAAGCTTCTCGATGAAAAAATGACCAATTATTCCCAATGGCACACCGAACGCGCTCCAACAGGTAGGAAGGTAAATTCTGTCGAGGAAATTACCTCCCTCAATGAAAAAGTTGACTTAATTATGTCTCTACTTACCAAGAAACCCTCTATTGATCCTCATGATGCTCCTTTAAATTCTTTGGTTGCCCAAGAACAAGTAGATGTGAACTTTATTGCTAGAAACAACTTCAACAACAATGCTTATAGGGGAAATTTTGCTAGTAATCCTAGACCGTTTCCATCCAACTATGGGAACAACAACACTTACCCTAGCAACAAGAACCCCTCCTCTGAATTAGAAAGCATGCTTAGAGACTTTATCACTACCCAAAAAGCCTTCAACAAAAATGTGGAGGATAAATTAGCTAGAATAGATAATCTCTCTTTGAAGGTAGAAAGCTTAGCCCTTGATATTGAGATGCTTAAAATTAGAACCTCTCCCCTTGAGGAGAATAAGGCCACTCCTATTAATTCTATCCAGTTACAAATCAATGAAAATATTAGGATGATGGCTAAACTTAAAGAAAGATGGGCTAGAGAAAAAGATAAGAGGATAGGATTAAGAACCTTCCTACACATCACACAGTTGCCACTATCCAAATTGTTGAGGACACCCAAACTATTAGCACTCAATGCACTCCTTGTCCCGTTGGACCTATTAATGGTGATGTTAATACCTCAACCATAGAAAAAGAAACTCCTATGAACATAGAGGGTTTCAAACAAGTGAGACTAGATGACACTACTACCACCTTTGATAGTAGTGATATTGATTTTGATAGTTGCACCCTCTCAGAAGTTATCAGTTTGCTACACAAAATGTCTAGAGACCCCCACACTAGCACACTTAATCTTGCCTTCACGGAGCATATCACAAATTCTCTCATCAAAGCTAGGGAGGAGAAGCTTAGAGTAGAAGCCTCCATACCTAGGAAGCTAGATGATGGTTGGGATCCTATGATCAAAATTAAATTAAATAACTTCTCTTGCTATGCTTAATGTGATGTTGGAGCTAGTACCTCCGTTATGCCCAAAAGAATATTTGATATGTTTGAATTGAAGCCCTTTGAGCCAAGTTCTTTTGATGTTCGTCTTGTTGATTCTTACATAAAGAAACCTTTGGGGAAGATCGACGATGTTCTTATCATTGTCAATGACAACTATGTTCCCGTTGATTTTATTGTTATGGATATAGAGTGTGAACCTTTGTGTCCAATTATTTTGGGACGTCCTTTTCTTCGCACCGTTGGTGCGGTTATTGACATGAAAGAGGGGAATATAAAATTCCAATTCCCATTCAAAAAGGGGATGGAACACTTCCCTAGAAAGAAAATCAAGTTACCTTTTGAGTCCGTTACACGGGCTAGTTATCCTCTTTCTCTTGATAAAACTTGATTCTTCTTTTGCATCATGCCTAGCTAATGGCTTTAAAGAAGCGCTTTCGGGAGGCAGCCCGCAACGAATTTAGGTGTTTTTTTTTGCTTTTGTTGTGTATTGATGATTGTTACTTCTGTAGAAACATCATTGTATCTTTATTTTTCAGCTTTGTGCCAAGTTATAGCCTCTTACGGCAAGGGAAGTAAAAGTTGTGACATGATGTCCAGAAAACAGATTCTGTCCTCGTGACCAGAAAAATTCCAGAAAAATCCCAGTTCATCTTTTTGAGATGAGATTTTTACACAGTATTCTCTATACAATTACAAAACTTCCGTATGTTCTGAGTTTTTCTATTTGAGTTGCAGAAGTGCCCCTAAAAAATTCTTTACTACCTACTGTTCTGTTTTTCACAGATTCTGCCACGTTTTGTCTCTCCTAACTTTTGCAAACCTTAAGCTTGCTTTTTCTTTGCAAAAACTTTTTTGCACTCTTGAGAAACAGTATCTCTTCAAGATTATCTTTATATCTAGTGGGAAAAATTATTTATTAAGGGTACTAACATCTCTAATCAGCTTATGATGAGTTATGTATGAAGGGAGTTTTCAAGTGTGCGATAGAAGATGATGAAAGAAGATCCAGGAGTGTCAAGCGCTCAAGCTTGGGGATTCCCCCATGCATCCCCAATAAATATTCAAGGAGACTCAAGCGTCTAAGCTTGGGGATGCCCCCGTGCATCCCCTTCTCCATCAACAATCATCAGTTCGTCCTTCGTCTCATTATATTTTTATCACTTCATGCGTTATCTGCTATGCTTGGAGCGTCTCGCTCTTAGGTTTTGTTTTTAGTTTTCTTTAGCTTTGCTTGCTGTTCATAACAAGTTAGACCCCGTCTTACTTTGTGTGGGAGAGAAACACGCTCCACTTTCAAAATTTAGAACACATCATAGGATTTTTCCTGCTTATCTTTCTGCTGTTGTGTGTTCTTTATCTTTTCATAGCTACTGCCTTGTTTAGTCTTAGTCTTAGTTTGTCTTTAGCAAGAGGCTTGGCTTTGGTTTAGTTTGTTGCTGGAACTCTTTTTAGTTTTCATGTTTATCTTTTTAAAGAGAGTTGGTTGTTGCACTGAGTTCTGTCTTGTCTTGAAAGTAGGTAATTGAGGTTGCTATTTTCTTTTAGTAGTAACTTGCAATAATTTTGAGGTATTGTTGTGAGTAATGTTTGAACTTTTGGTGTCAAGAGCTCTAGCCTATTAGTGATAGGTGTCGTATTTTGGGAAATCCGTGTTTATTTTCAAAACCTACAAAACTAGTTGAGAACTCTAGCTACTAGATGGATCACTACTCTTCTGAGGGGTCGAATATCAGAGAACACTCACGTACCATGAGTCGAGGATGCGCAAGGATAACCAAACCCCCATACACTCCTCCTCGGGGTACTTGTCTCTTTGTGAACCTCCTTATTAGATTGAGAGTTACCGATAATAAGTGCATGAGTTCTTCGGACTAATGTAAGTATTGAGAGTTGACACTTCCACCTTCCCATATTTTGCTAGCCTTTCCCGTGCCGTGCATTGCCTTCTTCTCACTCCGAGAGTTGGTGTCCACCTTCGCCGGTACATCCAAACCCTTGGCAGGATACGCTCTGTCATCATAAGCCTCCCTTTATCTTTCCTCAAAACAGCCACCATACCTACCTATCAAGGCATTTCCATAGCCTTTCCGAGTTACATTGCCATGCAACTTCCACCTCTTCATGACTTGATCTTCATGTCATACATGTTCCTGCTACACTGGCAGCGACATACCTTGCATACATCATGATAGTTACATCTTCTTTATGATTTTGAGTACCTTGTAAAGTGTGAAAGATCTCCTTCACCTTCTTGTAAAATAGAGTGTTGCCCTTAAGTGAGGAAAAGATCCCAAAGTGGACACATTAAAAGATCCCAAAGAGAACAAATGAGAGTTAAATATAAAGAGCCATTGAGGCCACCAACAAAATAGAAAAAAGAGAAAAAGAAATAAAAAGAGAGAAAGGGGCAACACTACTATCCTTTTGAGAGATCCACACTAGTACTCCCTTTATATCTTTGTACTCCATAGAGATGATCATTATGCATATAGCTATGTGGGGACCTTCACACTATAGAACTTGGCTTGCATATTCCAAGGACGAGCCTCCTCAAAAGAGCTCTAGGTCTTCATGAGCGAGCAAGTTAGATGCACCTCCACTAGTTCCATTGGAGAGCTTCTTAGCTCGTATGTGCATCCGTTGCATGGAAATCCCTACTCCTCACATCATATCTATCATTCGACATCTCTTGCCTATGATTGTCCTCATTGATGTGAGCCTTTCACACCTTTTTGTCTTCCTCCTCCACCTACTTCTCTCTTTGCCATCTTAAGTGTCAACTCTCGTGCTTACGCTCATCCATTGCATGAGTGCTCAAAATATCGAAAAGGAGTGGATCAAATTGGCTTGTACCTGGCTAGTGGTCTGGGGACGAGTCAAGATAAGATTCCAAAGAAGACCAAGTGTGAAACTTTAGTAGATTGAGTTCTCAACACAAAAATTACTTTTTCTCGTATTCCCTATCCCCCTTCTTGCACGCAAACACCATTTGGAGACATTCGAGTGACGGACAGCGAGAGTTCTTGCCCCTATTGTTCTTTTGTTACTTGTTTCAATGCTAATATGGACTCTTGCATGTTATGACTTGAATTGAATCTCTAACCTTGATTGCTTTACTTTTCAAAGTTCATTTATGGTTGCTAGCATGTCACCACAGAAATTATGTTGTTATCATTTACCTACTCGAGGACGAGCAGGAATTAAGCTTGGGGATGTTGATACGTCCAAACGTATCTATAATTTCTGCTTGCTCCATGCATGTTTTGTGTGATATTGCTATGATCTAGATACACTTTCATACACTTTTGATCATATTTGGACTAACCTATTAACTTAGTGCACCCCAGTGCCAGTTCCTGTTTTCTGCTGTTTTTCTATTTCAGTTTTCCCCCATATAAAAAGTACCAGAAAAATTCCGGGAAAAATACAGGAAAAATCAGCGTACAGGAAGCTTCGAGAAAAGCCCGGGAGGGGCCAGAAAGGATCCAGGGGGCCCAGGCGGCCACCCGGCGCGGCCCCACCCTTGGCCGCGCCAGGGGGGCACCTGGGGGCCCTGGTCCTCCTCTGGCTGCCCCCCTTCGCCTATTTATTCTCCGTCACGGGAAAACTCCAGAGGAGTAACCCTATTCCGCAAACTCGCCTCTGTTCCACCGCCGCCGCGCTTCCAAGATCGGGAGCACCAGAAGACCTCTTCCCGGCACCCTGCCGGAGGGAGGATTGACCTCCAGGAGTCTCCACTCCACCATGGATGCTCCCCGGATGTCTCGTGAGTAGTTTTCCTTGGACCATGGGTCCGTGATCAGTAGCTATGTGATGTTCTCCTCCCCTCTTTGATCTTCACTTTTTAGACCTCGTGAGCTTCCCTACATGATCGAGTCACCTTCGTAATATTTCTGCTGTTGCTATGCTGAGTTTGGAGGGATCTGATGGATTATGAGATTATGTTCAGATTGTGATAGAGTAATATATTTGGTTTTTATCTCTTATATTTTTGTTCCTAAGTAATTCTTGCATGTTCTCCGTTGTTGTTTATTGCTTTGGCCAAGTAGTAGGTAGTGACTCCAAGAGGGAACATTGTGCTAGATTGTGGATTCATGCCCCCCGATGACACGCTTGAGTGACAGAAACATGAGTCTAGGGGATGTGTTGTTGCCACAAGGGGGAAAAATACGGTGCTTGTACCCGCGGTTACAAGGATTGTTTACTTTACGCAAAGTTTTTTTAATGCAGTTGTCTGTTGCTTTGGGTTTACACTTTGGGTGGGGCTCGCAACTTAATACCAGCGAGATGTTCTGGATAGATATCTCAAGGTGGATGATTAGTAGTAGATGCAGATGGATTTCGGTCTACTTATTTTGGCGTACTGCCTGTGCTTTTGAGCCTCTTCCTTTCTTTTGTAGCATAGTTGGCATTGCGGTGCGTTCATAATCCTGTCAATTGCCCTTCTGTAATTTGTTTACCTCGCATAGCAGTTTTATCGTATTTTGGGAGAGAGACGTCACTAGTGAACATCACGTATCCCGGTCCATATCCTCATTACTGTTTCCAAGCTATATTTACTTTACTGCTTTTACTTGCTATCATTATCCCTTGCGTTTTATCTTTTGTGAACAACAAGACCGGAGAGATTGACAACCTCTCTGAACTTCGTTGGGAACAAAGTTATCTGTGTCTGTGTGCAGGTCCATGTCAGTTGCGCCACTGACACCTACTTATCATCTCTGGAGTCCTACTGGAGACAAACCTTGGTATCTTCACCGAGGGAAAACTTCTGCTGCACTACATCTCAAACCTTCCACTTGGGGTAACCAACGAAGGGCGAGAAGCCATCACTGTACTAAGTTTTTGTGTTTTTGAAGCTTCACAATACTAATCACTGCTTTAAGTTTTCAGAAAGTTTTGCAGCTTTTTGAACTCCGGGAAATTTTCAACAGTGAAGTTTTCAGAAAAATTTCAGAAAAATAAAAATAAAAATTTCCATGCCGGGAGTGACCCAGAGGCACCTGGGGCTGACCAGGGGGGCCACCAGTGGCCCAGGCGGCCAGCTGGCGCGGCCTGCCCACTGGCCGCGCCCACAGGGCGCCTGGGGCCCACAGGGCAGACAGCCAGGTAAGTCTTCTTCCTCCTCCTTCCTCTCTCTCTCCAAAAACACGAGTTCTGCACTTTGTTCTTGTGTTCTTGCTGCTCTCCGTCCAGAATTTCGATCTCTCTCTACGACCCATCATTTGAGCTGAGATTTTGGGAAAATACTCCCTGGTATGTAACTCCTCCACTCCTCCAAATAGATTTTTGGTTGGTGGCTTCACACTACTAGGGAAATAGCTATACATGGAAAGCTTATTAGTGGCGCATTTTATATGTAATGCGCCACTATGTTGTAAGGGGTGGCGCACTGGTAAAAATGCGCCACCTATAAGCCCTTATAGGTGGCGCATTTTTAAAAATGCGCCACCCCTAAGAGTGGGCCAGCCCTGGATTCCCTTATACGTGGCGCATTTGTAGAAATGCGCCACCCCTAAGAACCTTATAGGTGGCGCATTTTGGAAATGCGCCACCCCTAAGAGCTTATGGGTGGCGCATTCTGGAAATGCGCCACCCCTAAAGAATTATTAGTGGCGCATCCAGAATGCGCCACCCATAAGCTCTTAGGGGTGGCACATTTCCCATATGCGCCACTACTAAGAAAAAATTATGCGGGAAAATTCCCAAATACACCCCCCCGGTGGACCGCCTTTTCAATTTAAAAAATAAATAAAAGAAAATGATAGAAATGTCAAAAAAATAAAAGAAAATAAGTTTCCCAAATGATATGTGGTCTAGTTGTTAGGAAAATTTACAAATATGAATTTCGACTTTTTTTGCAAAATCTCTCGAGAATTTTGTAAAATGGACTTAACTTTTCCATACGACCTCCGATGAAAAAGTTTTTTATATGAAAAATCATCTACTCGAAAAGTTATATCCAAATTCAACTAGGTGTAACCCGTTGAACATTTTTAGAATCCTCAAAAACCTAACAGAAAAAAAGTTACGGGCGTTTTTAGATCTGGAGGCCCAAAAAAAGAGAAAAAATTGAAAAAAAAATGAACTTAGTAGTGGCGCATTTTGTATGAAATGCGCCACTAGTAACAGAATTTTTTTTGAAATTTTTTAAAACATATTTTTTTTATTTTTTATTTTAAAATTCAAAATAGGCTAGAGGACAAATCGGGAAGTTTAAAAAAGTTGAAAATTTAGATAATAACATTAAAATAAATAAAAAAGAAATTAATATTTTTTTTAAATCAATTTTTATTAAAAAGTTCAAAATATGCTAATGGTCCCATCGAGAAAGTTTCAAAAAAATGTTGAAAATTTTAGCACACCCATGAACATTAACAAGGTCCTAGACATCAACATGGTTTAATAGGATTTATATGTTAGATATATCAATAAGTGTCTGCTAGGTGTGCTGGAGTGAGAGTTGAATAGAACCAAGAAGTTAAGCGTGCTGGGGCTGGAGTAGTGCTAGGATGGGTGACCCTTGGGGAAGTTTGACCACGGAGGTTAGTTTGACCTGAGATTAAGCATAGTCACCAGGCATTAAGCATACTAACCTGAGATTAAGAAAAAATATAAAATAAAAAAATTATTTTCCAGATCCAGATTCAAAATTCAAAATTTTAAAAAAATTAATAGTGGCGAATTTTTAGAATGCGTCACCCCTAAGAGCTTATAGGTGGCGCATTCTGAGATGCGCCACGCCTAAGGGTCTTAGGGGTGGCGAATCCAGAATGCGCCACCTATAAGCCCTTATTAGTGGCGCATCCATAATGCGCCACTAAACAGAAAAAAAGGACGCCACTAAAAGGGCATTCCCTAGTAGTGTCATTTGTGAGTATTTAGTAGTTCTTGGTGCTGTTTAGATGAGCTTGCTTGCATGTGTAGAAGTTTATTTTCCAAGTTTTGATGCAAGTTTTTGCCTTAGGTAAGTGGGTTGAGTAGTTTGCCTTAACTCACTTTGTTTAAATCCTTGTTTTTTGTAATTTGTCAATAATTTCAGAAATGAGTTTGCTAGGAAGAGCAAAGGGGTGGCTTGGGAAGAAAAGGCCCGAGCGCTCCGATCGAGTTACAAGAGCTGCAGCTTCACCCTCGACTGCTAGGGTGAGCTACAACGAAGATCATGTGCCCTTAGAGTTGTTTGAGGACACAAATCCAGCACGTGCAATGACTTTCCCGTGCTATGAATTCCTTGAAGCTGCAAGAATTAAGGAGGAATTCTATAATCTTTGTGCTAATGCAGGTCTGATGCGGCTCGCAACGTGCCATGTTGCTCAGTATCAAAAACTCACCTCCTGTTTTATTAACAGTTTTAGATATAACCTTGTTAATGGTTCTGTTGAGTTTAAAATTTACAATGATCTTTTGACCATGCCTTTGGAAAAGTTTTGTGAAATAATAGGTGTGCCGAACGTTGGACTGACGGCGAAGATGAGCTCTCAGCCCTCCGAGCTGAGAACCGTCTTCAACTCCCTCTGTAGCATGGATACAAGGGATATTCATCGGTAAAAAATCTCCAGCATCTTATTCCCACACCTCAGGTATTTTGCGTATTTTATTGCTAGAGGGGTGTTAGCTCGTGACAACACGAGCAACATATCTGCGCCGGATATTGCTATCTTGGCAACCGCCCTCTCAAGGAGGGTTGACTATAATGTGGGTGCCTTAATTGCTCGACGCCTTGCTATGAACGGTAACAAGGGAGATTTATTTGGTGGCGTTTACGCCACGCTTATCCTAGAGTCTCTTAATGGCACCCCACACCCCGATGATAAGCCTTTTACTTATTTAAGTTTTGATCTTACTGCTATGAAAAGGCACAAGTTTGTTACCATGACTTCCGAGTTTGGTAACCTTGATTATATCTTGCGTTTCGGAGCCACCACGGAACGCAAGATCCGTCTACCTGCACCTCTTTTGTTCGATTTTTCTCGCAGGAACGGATGGTCCTTTGATGCTATCCAGTTCCATGAGTTCGTGGTCCAGCATTAGTTTCATAACCCCATAGAGGGGGTTGTTCCCGACGAGGAGGAGCATGGTGAGTTCCCACCTTTCCAGGGAGAGACCTTCACCTAGTTTGGTGAAGGGTCTTCCTCTGCTTGGAGCGCGGATCCTTCTTCGTGGGAGGATCCGAGGACTTCGGTGTACGCACGGGAAGTCTCATACGACCCTTGGACTCACCAGTACCACCCTGGAGCAGGAGGCTCCTGGGGACATTAGCTACTACCAACTTAGGCCAAAAGCCTAAGCTTGGGGGAGTACGTGCCCTTCTCACTTTTCCATTGTATTATCCGTTTTATTTTTGTTCGCTTTGATCTTTTCGAAGTTTTTGCCCGTTCTTCTTTCCTTCTTTCTTTGCAAAAACAACAAAAAGATTTTCCCTTTTCTTTTGCTCTCGTTTAAACCTTTAAAAAAACCCAAAAAGATTTCATTTCTCTCTTTAGTTTGCTTTGTTTTCAGAGTTCAGCTCGAGTCCGTGATGGCATTTGATAATATTTCCCACGTTCGATCGTGCAAGTGACAAGGCACAAATGACGAAGATCGACGGAAGGGAAGCGACAAGGAAAACCGGTATGAACTCTTCTTGTTTCTACTTTTGTACATATGCATGTACTTATGATATAGAGACCAGCTTGTAGCGACATAGTGCTATGTTTACAATGCTTTCCCAGTGTTCATGCTTTCCTTGTGGCTAGTCTCAAATATCTAGAGTACATAATGTGTTGTTGAAATGATTTACATGCATTGCATTGTTCATGGTTTGGCATACTGAAGTGGTATTTCCCTTCGGAGAATTTTTGGATTGACTTGGCACATGTTCACACATGTTTATGACTAAAAAGTCTATTATGCCTTGATGATCTTTTTGTTTCAGAATAGTTATATCACTTTCATGCCCGATTCAATGTTGCTTTGTCGCTCTGCATGATTATGTCAGTTATTGCTCTCTAGTTGGTCGCTTCCCAGTCTTTTGCTAGCCTTCGCTCGCACTAAGCGGAATTCTGCTTGTGCATCCAAAATCCTTGAAACCAGTTATTCCATTCGAGTCCACCATACCTACCTATATGTGGTATTTACCGGCCACTCCTAACTTAGACTTTCATGTGCCATCTCAAAATTTATTCAAAAGCTTCCCTTTTGTAACCGTACAAGCTCATGGTGCGGTAAGGGGAAATCAGTATCTTGCATGCCAAAAATATTTTGACGGAAGTTTTAACTAGTCAAGTAAAAAAATATGAGAGTTACACCTCCCCCATACTTGATGATGGAGTGAAATGGACCAAATGTTGCTTATGATAGATGGAGCGATACCCTCCTTCCATCCTTGAGGCAAAATAAAAGTGTCCGTAGACCATCAAAGGATTTATGGATAAGGGAATATGTGTAAGCAAAAGGCATTAATATGGTTGGCATGGGAGATATTGAGAGACCTTTACTGTTCACCGTTGACTGGAAAGTTACACTTCTCAAAAGAGTTTTATCTCTGTTTTCGAAACCAAGAGCTCTGGCACATGTTTATTCTTTGCTTCCTTTCACGGGTTTTCAACCTTGCCATCAAAAGTCGCGGTTCGAGTCTCCCCTTCTTTCTTCAAAGCACCAACTATGAGAGCATAATTGTCATTCTTAGTTTAACATGCATTGTCCCAAAGTATTACATTGTCTTCTGCATGCTTGTGTTATTGCTAGTCTGAAATACTGGGTTCTAGTCACCTTTAAAACTCCGGAGGAGTTTCTGCATTTATGTTTTGCTTCACTCATGGAGGCTAGCGAAATGCCACTCAAGTATGTTCAAGCTATGTGCATTGTGATCCTGTCTTGATTTTCAGTAGCATATTATTTACTTTTATTTGTTTGTGATTGATCACATGAAAGAAGAATTGCTTCGTGCATTGTCCTTATAGCATTGTCTCAATACTTGCTAAACTCTTTTCGTAGTACATGCTTATATACATCTAATGAAGCAAAAGAGTTTGTCAAAGTTTTCTTTGTCGCTTCTAGTTCGCTGAACTGAATTGCTTGAGGACAAGCAATATGCTAAGCTTGGGGGAGTTGATACGTCTCAAACGTATCTACTTTTCCAAACACTTTTGCTATTGTTTTTCCCTCATTCTTGCATGATTTGGACTAAACTAACCCGGACTAACGCTTTTTTCAGCAGAGCTGCATGTATGGTTTTATTGTGTGCAGGAAAATGGATTTTTAGGTATCTCAGAAAATTCCGGGAAAATTCACAGAAAATCCACGCACCAGAAGCTTCCACCAGCCAGAAGTGGGACCAGAGGGGAGTCCTGGGGGCCCCAGGCGCCCCCCTGGCGCGGCCAGGGGTGGGGCCACGCCCTCTGGCCGCCTGGGAGCCTCCCCCCTCCTCTGGTGCCCTACCTCGACTCCTATTTATTCCCGTGACGCGAAAACCCCAGAAAGAGAGTCGCTTTTCCAGTTTCCGTCGCGGAGCCGCCGCCACCCTCTGTTCTTCTCCGGGAGGGCTAATCTGGAGGCTGATTTGGCCTCCGGAGAGGGGAGATTGTCGCCATCGTCATCACCATCACCAATCCATCCCTCCTCCATGACTTCTCTTCACATGTGTGAGTAATTCCCTGCTGTAGGCAAAGGGGATGGTAGGCATTGGATGAGTTAGATCATGTAATAGTTCGTCAGATTGTTGGGGGCATGTTGCCTATCATCTAGATTGGTGTTTATCTTCTTTGCTTCAACTTGTTGCTCTTAATGCTTGTCACTTTGGGCCCGAGTGCCATGTTTTCAGATCTGAACCCTATGTGTTTTTATGAATATATTTGTGTTCTTGATCCTATCTATGAGTTGTATGCACCTATTATGGTCCAGAACCGGCGATCCCAAAGGTGACAGCTTGGGACACCAAAGGGGATGGTCCATAATTTGAGGATTCCATGTATCCATTGAGTTTATTGCTTTGTTCCGGTGCTCTTTGATAGGAGCACCTTAATCTCCATAAGTTCCCTTTGGCCCATTTCGTAGCGGGATGGTAGGACAAAAGATGTTGTGCAAGTTCTTATTGCAAGCACGCACAACTACCTACGGGATACATGCCTAATGTTTGATATTTGCCTAGATGATCATTGCTTTTCTGTGTGCCTTGCCCCGCGTTAGAATCTATTACATGTTCACTCTCATCCATGCAGCACCCAACCATCCATCTCCCTAGCCTACAGTGTTTTCAATCCATCTGGTTATTAGTTGTTACTTTTGCTGTTTACTTTTGTTGTCGTCACCATCACTATCATATTACCTTTACCACTTATCTTTTGTTGCAAGCAAGTATATTTCAGGTGCGGTTGAATTGAAAACTCAACTGTCAAAGCTTATAAATACTCTTTGGCTCCCCTTGTGTAGAATCAATAAATTGGTTTAACTTACCTGCGAAGACTATCTCGATCCCTTACGTTTCTGGGGCATCAATCATGTGCCGGACCGTCCGGGCCCGGACCATCCGACATCACTGACATATGCACACATCTAGAGGCTGTCCTGTCCTCCCGGACCATCCGGATCTCAGGTCGGATTGTCCGGGCACAGCCCGGACCGTCCGACTTAAGTCCCCGACGTCCGGAGCATACCAGACAACTCAAAACGGATAGTTTTCTTGAGCTCCTATATATAACCCTACCCACTTAGGGTTAGGGTTGAACACTATTTGTTTCACTCAATAACACCAAGTGCTCCCTCTGCCCTTTCTCCTACACTAAATCCAAGATCTCGGAGAGATTTGTGAGAGTATTTGTCGGATCTTTCACCACGTGATAGATCCGTCCCTTCCCCATATTCCGACCAAAGAAAATCGTGATTTGAGAAAGTATTGAGCTTTTACCCATTGATCTTGTTACTCTTGGAGGTTGGAGACTCCTAGGCGGGTAGGAGTTCTTCGGAGAGGAATCGACCATTGTGATTACCCCCGTTGAGTTTGTGAGGGTGTGGTGACCACCTTTAAGGTCAACCGGTAGTTGTTGGGAATCGCCTTCGTGGTGATATCTCAAGGGGAATAGATTGAGCCTTCGTGGCATTGGTGTGCCTTCGTGGTTTCACCCACTCTCTCCGAACGGTGAGTAGCTTCCCCCCAAGGAAGTGAACATCGGGATACATCGTTGTCTTCGCGTCATTCGGTTATCCCTACTCTTTCCCCTTATTACTTGTGCTACCATATTATTTGCCCCTCTCTTGCTTTAGTATATTGTGCTTATTGTTTATCTTGTCATATCTAGGTAAACCTTGCAATTGTTAGACATACATTTATCTTTCGCATTATTGCCTAAAATTGCTAAGTAGTGATAAAATTTGTAATAAGACCTATTCACCCCCCCCTCTAGGTCTATCTCGATCCTTTCACCCACGTAGAAAGGAGAAGAGAGGAAGCAAATGAGATGAGATGAATAAAATGGTAGCCCTACTGCTCTACTTATAGCACCAAGGGGAGGTGCACCTTTCCTCCCTCCCCCATGTAGGACTAAACTTCCCACAAGGGGGGGAGTGGCCGGCCACCCTATGGGCCATGGCGCCCTTCCTCCTATGGGAGGGAGGCTCCTCCCCTAATGGGCCCCATTTGGCCAATTTAGTCTTAGCTATTTTTAATTAATTATTTAATGCACATATTTAGTATTTAATTCATTAATTAAATATATATTGTATTTAAATAATTTTTTGAACATTTCAGAACCTCAGAACTTTTTACGACCCCCTCCAGAACAGTTCCGGAGTTCTCTCTTATTTCTTTGATGATCCTAAATATATCATTTAGCATCGTACACCCTTAAGTGTGACAACCTATGGTTTGGGAGAACTCCAGATATGATCAAGACCCTCTCTGATCAATGACCAACAATGTAATATGGAAACCCATGATGCCCCCTTTGCTCTCATGAAATAAATGCATCGTTCAAACCTTATACGTTGAGTCATGATCCCTTTTTTGCTACGGTACTTTGTTCGTATAAGGCTTTGATCGTTGGTATCCTTACCTAGTTCACCCTCGTTACTGACAAACATATTAACTCGTTCTGTGATATTGCATCCCCGTGACCTAGTAACATGCTTGCGATATTTATTGATGAAATCTCACCGAGTGGGCCCAGAGTACCTAACCGTCACTCGGATGGACAAATCCCGCTCTTGATACATACTCCTCAACGTAACCCTTTGGAATACCTGAGTTGCACCTGTATGGTCACCCTGTTACGGTGTAACGGTGGATGCAATCAGGGCATCCTCCAGAGATAGTGATTTATATACGATCTCACGGTCTAAGTATCGGGTCACTACATGATTGTGTTATCGCAATACTAAACTATGTGACTGGATCATATTGCAATATTTTAGTTGGGTGTTTGTCCATCATATAATTCTCCTAATGGCATGACCTCATTGCCAATGGACGCATGTGTCTCTATGATCAGGATTGCATGTTGCCCTTATAGTTGCAAAATTGACTCTTATGAATCAGATAAGTAGGTATGTCATGCCAAAGCCACAATAGCAATTAAAGTTCTGATCCATGCAACACATAGTGTTTCCATTTGACGCGGTACTACGATTGGTGATTCCTGTATTTGCTTACTATAAGATCTAGCCTAATGATTTGTGTTATTGGTTTCTTAGGGAAGGGCGTTCGTACAAACAGATCCGGAAACTCATATAAGCACCCTGGCAATGATTGGTTTGCGAGAACCTTTACTCGAGGTGACCTTCCATTCCTTTGACTTCATGTGATGATTGAGTTTACAATCTTAAATACATCCAACTGACACAAAACACATGTCTCTATATACATATCATGGATCATCCCGAGTCTCGATGCCACTACACAACTGAGTGTACCATTTCTTTGTATGAGCTCGGATGTCTTAAAAGTTGGATTGATCCAAAGGTGCCTCCTATTTGCTTCTATGTATGTCGGATAAACAATATTGGCGCTACTCCGAGACAGAGGATAGTATGAGCCAACCTAAGTACTTTTTTGTGCCATATGTGCTTTGCTTGACCGCATCGTTTGACTTATCTTTGTTCTTTTGCATCAGTACTTTTCTGCTCCATACACACACACACATCTGATGGAATTTCTCACTCCATCCAATGTACGTATTCCAATCAGTATCACATGTGACTGTGTGTAAGATGAGTTTCATTTAATCGAAGGCCGAGTTAGAAGGGCCACCATCACAACCAACGGATCCCGATTCATCCAGAAAAGCTAGGATCAAACAAGGGAATTTTTATGTCTATGTTTTTTAGCCAGATGAAATATTTCATCAATCGCTCACCGTCCACATTATTTCTTAAGGTGAGCTTATCGATAGGTTTCCTTGATTCATAAGGACAACGTTGGCCAATAACTGATCAACCACCTCTGTTTTCTGACATGGCTCAAATACCTCCAAATTCTAGCAAGGTATCGACCACGAAGGCATCCAGCTTATCTACCGTAGCTAACTGCATCTTTTTCTCCTTCTTTGTATGAAAGCAATCGGTTGCTAATGAGACACTATAATTAGTTGTGTCGTTTCCTACTATGCTTTATAAAATCATTGTACATAGGCAGTCGTGTGGTACAACTTTGTGTTGCTTTTGCATAACAAACCATGGTTGTATATCTTTCCGCCCTTTATCTGTGGATCTACCAATATGGAGCATGACCTTGCAAGTTTTTAGACTTATCGATGCGTGTTGTTCGTTGTTCCCACTATTCGTGTGAAGTTGTTAACCTTAAGACGTGATTTGGCGATTGAATGCTAATATATGTGTTAGATGTTAGCTTTTGTAAACGTTGATTAATGTAAAGTTTGCCTAGATTTAAATGTTCATTGCCTATTCTATATTTTAAATGTGTAGAAAAACTATGGTTTACCATGGACGGTTTACCATGGACTGTTCCTAAATCTATGTCATCATCTCTTGTTACGTTTTAAGATTTAGGTGTTACGAAACTACGTAAATTCATGAGGTGGGCGATTGTAACAGCCCAGTTTTCACAAAAATTAAAAATTTTGTTTTCGGTGTGAATTGTTTGATTGTCTGATTTGTTTGCGGTGTTTGCATCCCCAATTTATCGATCGGCGATTATTTTTTCCCCTCTTGTCTCGTATCGGACGGAGACCGACCCTTGCCACCCTGACACTTGACCTTTGCGACACCGGGTTTCACCCGATCACCGTCGCGAAAACCGCACGAGACCAGCCGCAGCCAACGGAACGAAAAACCCCGTTTAATAATTAAACGTGATATTTTTATAGCGCCCCGGAAAGTGTTTTCGGAACGGTTCCAGCGCGAGGTGAACGCCTCCAGCTCGACTCGCTGATCACGCAGTTCGAAGTTTTACCCGAATCGGAGGTACTGCGGACCCCCGGCGGTCAGAAACGTGAGAACCGCGCGTGCGAGAGAGAAACCGGAGATGTTTTTGCAAACTGCCAGCCACCCATGCTATATAAAGACCACCACACTCCCACCCATTTCTAGGATTTCCCTAGCCACAAAATTGCAGCCACACCCCCAGATCTGCCCCAATTTCCGCATTTAGTCTTTTTTTTGCCCAAAATCCAGCCAGATCCATCCTGGACCGTCCAATCTCGCGATCCGACGGCCCAGGGAGCTCCCCCAACCCAGCATCTCTCTCCATCTCTCCTCTCCCTCCCGTGGAGGCTCCACGCCCGCGCGTCGCCAGCCGAGGCCGCCGCCGGCAGCAGCGCCCCCGCCGCGCCACCTCTTCCCCTGCCGCCCCCCCCCCCCCCGTCCTCCCTCTCTCCTTCCTCCTCTACTTTCCCTCTCCTCACCTCTCTCTCTCTGCAGGGAAGCTGCCGCTTCGCCATGGCTGCCGAGCCGAGCTCGGGCTCTGCCAGCCGCCGGCACCCCCTGACCCGAGGCCGCCGCCGCCTCTGGCCGCTGGCCCCCGCCTCCAGCGCCGCCCTCCTACGGCCCCGCGCCCCCCTGGACCTCCCCTCGTCGCCGGGCCCGCCGTCCTCACCGGCGTTGAGGCAGCGGCCGCCCCGACGGGATCGGGAGCCGGCTCCAACCGCTGTGCACGCCGCGTGGGCCGTGGCCCAGCTGGCCAGCGTGTCCCGCAGCCAGCCTCCAGGCGCCCCAGCCCATTCCAGCCAGATCCAGGCCTAACTGGGCCGAGCCCAGTGGTGAGGCCCGTGCCCCCTTTTTTTCCCCTGTAATTTTTCTTTTATCCATTTTCTGCTAAGTGTTGTTTTTTTACTGCTGTTCCAGTTTTGCACCGTTAATAGCGATTAATCCGTAGCTCCGATGAACGTGCCCCCAAAACGAAAGTTGCTCAAAATTGCGTGTACTTTAATTCATATTTTGTGAGCATTTCCATTTGAGGCCGTCTTGATTGTGTAATTGTGTGCTAAAGTGGGCATCAGGCCGTTAAATTGCTACAAATTGCTATTAGGTGTTGCTGTTATTATTTTGTTGCAACTTTGCATGATGATTGTGACTAATCCATGAGGCCTATTGCTTTGATTCTTTTTCCATTGTGTTAAGCATCATGTGTACTTCAATTCCATGCTTTAACTTGCCATGTTTGGGTGTTGTAGATATATTAAATCTTGCTCCAAAGTGGTGTTCCTGATGTTAATGTGCTGCTGTTGCTGAAACTGTTATTTTGTTGCAACTTCGGTCGACGAGTGTGTCGCGACCGTTTATCGGAATTGAGTGATTCAAATTGCATATTGTTAAGCATCATGTCTACTTCATGCCCATGTATTGCTATGTCATGTTGCTACACTTTTGCATATAGATTTACCCATGTTTTTACAGCATGTGTGCATAGCTTGGCTTGCTTATATCTTTTTAACCGTAACTCCGTTTGGGGTGTTCTTTATATGTAACTTGATTAGTTTTTCGTGTACTTTGTGTTTATGCTATTGTTTGCTGTTGTTAACCAACCTAAAATATGGTTTAGGAAAGAACAGTACCAAATGCTTTAATCATCGTGCGACACTTAGTGTTATGCCATGTTTAGGTTGTGCCTCACTTAAATTGATTAGCATAGATAGTTCACTTTGTGCTTCACCTCTTAACATGTTTGTGTGCTATGCCATGCTTGCTTGAGTTGCCATGTTAATAACCGTTGGTTAATCACCTGTAGCTAAGCAACTTGAACCACCGTAAACATGCGGTATTCGTCGTGTGTGACCGATACCCCACTTAAACTGTTAGTAACCGTTCTCGACGATAGATCCGTATCGCGTTGCCGTGTCTTGTGTTGTCTCTTTGATCTTGTATTGCTCCGTAGTAATAGTGGTGCACCGTTGATTGCTTTCCAGTGTTTACTTCTTGTGTGCTCCCGCGGGTACCTTCGGAGACGATGCGAGCGTGCGATCGGCTACACCTTCGGAACCCGACTTATCAACAGGCAAGGGCTATACATTACTTATGATCCATTCTATTTCAACCAGCGGTTTGCATGCTAGTCTAGCTTAGGTTCGATGTTTGATCCTACCACATGTTTACAGCCTCTTTCAAACCGATACAGCCATGTCCCTTCCCAGCAAACCTTGTACTGCTATGTTACTATTGCTCGTTGCTCAGCCCTTGCTTAGTATGCATGCTTAGGTGCTACGATGTTACCCTGTTACTCCTTGGGTTTGGGATATCACATTATTATTATTGTTGTTGATGATATGATTATTATAAATGTTGACTATATTCGACGAAGGATGGAAGGTCTAGGCTATCCCGCCCCGACGCTTTGTTCCATTCGAGTCACCTAGGATCCGACTTCCGGGTATTGGTTTTAAGACTGAGCGTGCCTAACCGCGTGTGGGATTTTATGGGGTCCCCTCTTCTTACCTATCTAGCTTCAAACATTTCTAGTGGTGGCCCAAGCTGGTTTTACCTTTTGCAAATGTGTGTGTGCGAGTGTCGACCTCGCAAGTTTTCAAACAACTCGGGCCAGCGGAGACTTAGTTCCTTTGTTGGTCCACACCTGGAAGCTAGGGGGTTTCCCACATCTGTTTGGGTAGTTAACCCGACCTCGTACAAACGGTAGAGGCCGATTCGAGAGCGCGGCCGGCTTTTGAGTTGGATGTCGACTCACCGGGGGCCACCCGGATTTGTGCGTTGTTAGTTAGAGGGACCTGTCGTTCCGGACCTCTTGGAACTAAATCATAAAATGGTTGCCTGTGATGGGTAGCAACTGAGAGAGATGGGCGTGCGTGCGAAGCCTCGTAATGGGCAGTTGGTACACCCCTGCAGGGTTAAATCTTTTCGAGAAGCCGTGTCCACGGTTATGGACGACTTGAGACCTACTCCTTGTTCATAGACAACAACAACTGAGATAATCTTAATATAACTTGATCAACGTGTGTGTGTGTGCCTTGACTGCTTCTTCTTCGTCGGGATGCGAAGAGGAGGACAAGGATAGGATAGGTGTTATGCTTGCGTAAGTAGTTGATAGCAAGACTTTTGGAGGCGATTCCTCAACGAATGCTTGGCTTCTTATCTTACTCTCTAGATCGTTATCCACTTTATAAATGCTAGTGCGGCAGCAACCTCACCACTTACCCCTTCCTTACGTAAACTACTAGTTGTCCTAGAATGACGAGTGATGAAGTCCTTGCTGGGTCAGATGACCACTACAGTTGGATGCTGAGTACCTCTGTACTCATGATACTACCCCCAAACTCTTTTCAGGGTTCTGATCGACAACAGGTTTGGTGATCGAAGTTTCACGTGGAGACTCGACGACGACTAGTTAGGCGGATCCCGGCGGAGGGCCTGGACCCATGTGGTTATGGGATCGATGTTTTTCTCTTTGCCAGTAGGCTTTTGATTGTAGTCTGTACTCAGACATGTACCTTCCGCTGTTGTATTGTATTTGAGGCAGTTGTATGCCGATTGTATGAGATGTTGTATCCTTGTATCTGTAATGTTGTGATATCATGTTGGAAATCCGGGGCATATGGCTTTGTCATATGTCGCGGTGGGACCGATATGTGCTTCGTCCCCGGATCTGGGTGGAAACACCTAGATCTGGAACAGTACCGCATATCGGGCCTTACAACTTGGTATCAGAGCCTTACCGACCATAGGATCCCTTCTCTGGTCGAAGTCGAGTCTAGAAAAAAAAACTATTTTGTAGTTACTAAGTTAGTTATCGGAGAGTAGGATCTTTTTACTCCTTACCCTTGCTCTGGTCAGGACAAGTGTCGTAAGTGCTTTAACTCTGATCTTATCCCCTTCAAAACTCTAGGATCTCGAGTGTGTGGAGTATCGGAACCGTTACAATCCCTTGCTTGCAGCGTATTGTCTTGATTCCGAGCTCAGGTGGGAATTCCTGTAGTACCTTTAGCTTCTCCGATTCCGGTTATCATCTGGGTCATCCATTGCCATCCCTCCTTTTACCGGTGTTTTTACGACTTGCGTCGAAAACACTATCCTTTGATCCGGTTATCGTCGTCGTTCCTCCTCTTGTCACTGACGGTTTCGTTTTTCCGACGATGTCGTCTCTCTGCGAAAATTTATCCCAACCGAAGTTCGACGTCGACATGGAGCAGAGTCCCTTGTTGGTGGTGTTGAAGATTGTCGACTCTCTTTTCCCCCTTCCCCTCTCCCCCGGATCGTCCTGGATCTCGGGATGATATCCCTTGTTGGTGGTGTTGTATTGTAACAGCCCAGTTTTCACAAAAATTAAAATTTTTGTTTTCGGTGTGAATTGTTTGATTGTCTGATTTGTTTGCGGTGTTTGCATCCCCGATTTATCGATCGGCGATTATTTTTTCCCCTCTTGTCTCGTATCGGACGGAGACCGACCCTTGCCACCCTGACACTCGACCTTTGCGACACCGGGTTTCACCCGATCACCATCGCGAAAACCGCACGAGACCAGCCGCAGCCAACGGAACGAAAAACCCCGTTTAATAATTAAACGGGATATTTTTATAGCGCCCCGGAAAGTGTTTTCGGAACGGTTCCAGTGCGAGGTGAACGCCTCCGGCTCGACTCGCTGATCGCGCAGTTTGAAGTTTTACCCGAATCGGAGGTACTGCGGACCCCCGGCGGTCAGAAACGTGAGCACCGCGCGCGCGAGAGAGAAACCGGAGATGTTTTTGCAAACTTCCAGCCACCCATGCTATATAAATACCACCACACTCCCACCCATTTCTAGGGTTTCCCTAGCCACAAAATTGCAGCCACACCCCCAGATCTGCCCCAATTTTCGCATTTAGTCTTTTTTTTGCCCAAAATCCAGCAGGATCCATCCTGGACCGTACGATCTCGCGATCCGACGGCCCAGGGAGCTCCCCCAACCCAGCATCTCTCTCCATCTCTCCTATCCCTCCCGTGGAGGCTCCACGCCCGCGCGCCGCCAGCCGAGGCCGCCTCAAGCAGCAGCGCCCCCGCCGCGCCACCTCTTCCCCTGCCGCCCCCCCCCTCCTCCCTCTCTCCTTCCTCCTCTACTTTACCTCTCCTCACCTCTCTCTCTCTCTCTCTGCAGGGAAGCCGCCGCTTCGCCATGGCTGCCGAGCCGAGCTCGGGCTCTGCCAGCCGTCGGCACCCCCTGACCCGAGGCCGCCGCCGCCTCTGGCCGCTGGCCCCCTCCTCCAGCGCCGCCCTCCTACGGCCCCGCGCCCCCCTGGACCTCCCCTCGTCGCCGGGCCCGCCGTCCTCGCCGGCGTTGAGGCAGCGGCCGCCCCGACGGGATCGGGAGCCGGCTCCAACCGCTGTGCACGCCGCGTGGGTCGTGGCCCAGCTGGCCAGCGTGTCCCGCAGCCAGCCTCCAGGCGCCCCAGCCCATTCCAGCCAGATCCAGGCCTAACTGGGCCGAGCCCAGTGGTGAGGCCCGTGCCCCCTTTTTTTCCCCTGTAATTTTTCTTTTATCCATTTTCTGCTAAGTGTTGTTTTTTTACTGCTGTTCCAGTTTTGCACCGTTAATAGCGATTAATCCTTTGCTCCGATGAACGTGCCCCCAAAACGAAAGTTGCTCAGAATTGCATGTACTTTAATTCATCTTTTGTGAGCATTTGCATTTGAGGCCGTCTTGATTGTGTAATTGTGTGCTAAAGTGGGCATCAGGCCGTTAAACTGCTACAAATTGCTATTAGGTGTTGCTGTTATTATTTTGTTGCAACTTTGCATGATGATTGTGACTAATCCATGAGGCCTATTGCTTTGATTCTTTTTCCATTGTGTTAAGCATCATGTGTACTTCAATTCCATGCTTTAACTTGCCATGTTTGGGTGTTGTAGCTGTATTAAATCTTGCTCCAAAGTGGTGTTCCTGATGTTAATGTGCTGCTGTTGCTGAAACTGTTATTTTGTTGCAACTTCGGTCGACGAGTGTGTCACGACCGTTTATCGGAATTGAGTGATTCCAAATGCATATGGTTAAGCATCATGTCTACTTCATGCCCATGTATTGCTATGTCATGTTGCTGCACTTTTGCATATAGATTTACCCTTGTTTTTACAGCATGTGTGCATAGCTTGTCTTGCTTATATCTTTTTAACCGTAACTCCGTTTGGGGTGTTCTTTATATGTAACTTGATTAGTTTTTGTGTACTTTGTGTTTATGCTATTGTTTGCTGTTGTTAACCAACCTAAAATACGGTTTAGTACAGAATAGTACCAAATGCTTTAATCATCGTGCGACACTTAGTGTTATGCCATGTTTAGGTTGTGCCTCACTGAAATTGATTAGCATAGATAGTTCACTTTGTGCTTCACCTCTTGACATGTTTGTGTGCTATGCCATGCTTGCTTGAGTTGCCATGTTAATAACCGTTGGTTGATTGCCTGTAGCTAAGCAACTTGAACCACCGTAAACGTGCGGTATTCGTCGTGTGTGACCGATGCCCCACTTAAACTGTTAGTAACCGTTCTCGACGATAGATCCGTATCGCGTTGCCGTGTCTTGTGTTGTCTCTTTGATCTTGTATTGCTCCGTAGTAATAGTGGTGCACCGTTGATTGCTTTCCAGTGTTTACTTCTTGTGTGCTCCCGCGGGTACCTTCGGAGACGATGCGAGCGTGCGATCGGCTACACCTTCGGAACCCGACTTATCAACAGGCAAGGGCTATACATTACTTATGATCCATTCTATTTCAACCAGCGGTTTGCATGCTAGTCTAGGTTAGGTTCGATGTTTGATCCTACCACATGTTTACAGCCTCTTGCAAACCGATACAGCCACGTCCCTTCCCAGCAAACCTTGTACTGCTATGTTACTATTGCTCGTTGCTCAGCCCTTGCTTAGTATGCATGCTTAGGTGCTACGATGTTACCCTGTTACTCCTTGGGTTTGGGATATCACATTATTATTATTGTTGTTGATGATATGATTATTATAAATGTTGACTATATTCGACGAAGGATGGAAGGTCTAGGCTATCCCGCCCCGACGCTTTGTTCCATTCGAGTCACCTAGGATCCGACTTCCGGGTATTGGTTTTAAGACTGAGCGTGCCTAACCGCGTGTGGGATTTTATGGGGTCCCCTCTTCTTACCTATCTAGCTTCAAACATTTCTAGTGGTGGCCCAAGCTGGTTTTACCTTTTGCAAATGTGTGTGTGCGAGTGTCGACCTCGCAAGTTTTCAAACAACTCGGGACAGCGGAGACTTAGTTCCTTTGTTGGTCCACACCTGGAAGCTAGGGGGCTGCCCACATCTGTTTGGGTAGTTAACCCTACCTCGTCCAGACGGTAGAGGCCGATTCGAGAGCGCGGCCGGCTTTTGAGTTTGATGTCGACTCACCGGGGGCCACCCGGATTTGTGCGTTGTTAGTTAGAGGGACCTGTCGTTCCGGATCTCTTGGAACTAAATCATAAAATGGTTGCCTGTGATGGGTAGCAACTGAGAGAGATGGGCGTGCGTGCGGAGCCTCGTAATGGGCAGTTGGTACACCCCTGCAGGGTTAAATCTTTTCGAGAAACCGTGTCCACGGTTATGGATGACTTGAGACCTACTCCTTGTTCATAGACAACAACAACTGAGATAATCTTAATATAACTTGATCAACGTGTGTGTGTGCCTTGACTGCTTCTTCTTCGTCGGGATGCGAAGAGGAGGACAAGGATATGATAGGTGTTATGCTTGCGTAAGTAGTTGATAGCAAGACTTTTGGAGGCGATTCCTCATCGAATGCTTGGCTTCTTATCTTACTCTCTAGATCGTTAGCCACTTCCTAAATGCTAGTGCGGCAACAACCTCACCACTTACCCCTTCCTTACCGTAAACTACTAGTTGTCCTAGAATGACGAGTGATGAAGTCCTTGCTGGGTCAGATGACCACTACAGTTGGATGATGAGTACCTCTGTACTCATGATACTACCCCCAAACTCTTTTCAGGGTTCTGATCGACAACAGGTTTGGTGATCGACGTTTCACGTGGAGACTCGACGACGACTAGTTAGGCGGATCCCGGCGGAGGGCCTGGACCCGTGTGGTTATGGTATCGATGTTTTTCTCTTTGCCAGTAGGCTTTTGATTGTAGTCTGTACTCAGACATGTACCTTCCGCTGTTGTATTGTATTTGAGGCAGTTGTATGCCGATTGTATGAGATGTTGTATCCTTGTATTTGTAATGTTGTGATATCATGTTGGAAATCCGGGGCATATGGCTTTGTCATATGTCGCGGTGGGACCGATATGTGCTTCGTCCCCGGATCTGGGTGGAAACACCTAGATCTGGAACAGTACCGCATATCGGACCTTACAACGATTCATAAGAAGCAGTGTTCTCATGTTATAAAACTACATAGGCGATTCAAAAGAAACAGTGATTTTGTGTTAAGATTTGGATGTCATGAAACTACATGACTTCATAAGATAGGTGACACACAAGAAACACCGTGTGGCATTCGTTGTCTAGCAACCACGTTTACTTATGTTGTTTGCTTCTATATATTTTATTAAAACTTTGTAAAAGGGTTCTCTGTGGTGGTTCATTGTTTTTATTGGTTGCATGTTTCCATCGCACCAAAAAACATAAACCAACAGATTAAATATCGATGTGGCAAAAAAGATGGAAATCACACTTTCTATCTAGTTAGAGCATCTATAACCGGAATTGGCTAATCTGAAACTCATATGTCTGCAGACACGTTCAGGCACGTCCAAGAACAGTGATCAGACAGATCTCAATTTTTCGTTTCCATAACCGGATCCCTCAATTACGATAATTCAAATCCATACAAATTACATGCAACGTAGAAACTAAACTAATTTTCCATCGGCGATGCTCCTGCGTCGCCGATGCTTCCATGTCCGACGGCTTGTTGTCCCCCGGGAGTGTCCATCCCCGATCCGGCGAGGTAGAGTAGGACATAAAACATGCACCAGCTCACATGACTCAACTCGCCGTCGTCTCCCATGTCCTACTCTTCCTCGACGAAGGGCAAGGATTGTACATCGCCGATCGATGTGAGGTCAACGATGGATCCGTCGTGTTCGGATCCGAACACCTTCACCACGAAGCTGTTGTGACGCCCGAGGTACCGTACCCACATGGGTATGGTATGGACATGCTTTTATGCCCATGGGTATTACCCATAACCTGCCCAATAATGGATATGTATATATCCTTCTATCCGCTGGTATACCCATACCCTGCCCGCTAGTGAACTAATGTTAAGTTATCTTTACTTAATCATTAATTTGTTATGTAACTCTTCTATTCCTATCGACTTATGAGTATATTCTGATTTCTAGATTTTGATAGTGGTCATGTACTTATCTACCCGTCGAATGTGCTATCAATAACTATAGATTTGTGAACATTTTGTGTACTATGCCCTCCATTTTGAAACAAGTATCTCAACTCTAGTATAACTTTGTACTAAAGTTAGTACAAGGTTAAGACACTTATTTCAGAACGAAGGGAGTATTTATTTTACTCGTTGGATATGCAATGGGCACGGTACCCATAGGGTATGTTTATAATATTATACCCATTGACTATACAAGTGTGTGTATGGTATTGTTCTATCCTGTCCATATGCTACCCATTGCCATCCTTGCCCGAGAGAGACGTTCCTTCACCTCCCATGCCTGTTGCCTCGCGTGGTAAACACGTCGTGCCACGACGTCCCCATTGGCCCAACTGTAGGTGTGGGCTTCCGACTTCGTGCGCCAACAGAGCGCCTGCGCCTCCGCCACGGTGTGGGATGCTAGATTGACCACACCGCCTTCGACGAAGCAGTGGCGGCATGCTTCCCGTGGGATACGAGTGTCATTTGAGAAGACGCAATGGATTCCCAACAGATCGAGACAGACACTTGCTGACCGTTCTCCTTCTTGCGCGGAGGAGCGCAATGCGGACGAGCATCCCCTCCTCGTACCCGATTGGGACGAGGTCTTAGTACACAGATCGGGTGACCGAGGACACGAATCCGCCTCCCGACATTGGGGAGAATGTTGGGGAGCGTCAAAAGGAGCTTGGGTTGGCGTGAGACGAAGATGAATGGAATGAAATAGCTAGGGTTTACTTTGAAGAGTGGATACGATTATATTTATGTGCGGTTGGATGAGTCATTGTGGATTATATCTGATGTAGTGAATCAGGCTCTCGAACCTTTTTATATTCATCCTATATTTGAATTGAATATGAGGGATGCCGGTCAACCCAAAGCACTTAGGAAGATTTTAAAGCGTTTGGTTGGGTGATAAAGAAAACATTCAAACAACGATTGAACGTTTAGGACAGATTAGGAGGTCCTATTATAGATGCTCATAGACGTTGAAGGGGGAGTATTTTGTTTGTAATCTAAAAAGAATCATCTTTTACGGTGGGAGAGACTTTTGAGAGCCAGTCCTAAGAGCATCTCTAGAAGACCCTTATCCCGCATGCCTTTAAAACTGTTTTCAGGGTCGTGAAAATCCTGTTCTAAGGGCTAGTTTTGGCTGCGACCGAATATATCCTGTAAAATCAAGCAGTAAAATAGAACCTCTCTGCACGCCTATGCTTTGGTCCACCGGGCTCCCCTTGGCGGGCCCGCCCTCCACGCCTTGCCCGTTCCGGGGCGCCGTGCGAGCTCACGTGGCTAGCCGGCCGCGCGACTTGCCCGTCCCCGTCCCCGTGGCCAGCTGCCGCGAGCTCCCATCGTCGTCCTCTTGTGGTCGGCCTCCCGTGGCCGGCCTCCCGTGGTCGGCCTCCCATGATCGCTTGTGGCCTATTGTGGTAGATTTCGATCAGATTCGTCGGATTTCGGC
The DNA here is from genome assembly GCA_950022295.1 of Bromus sterilis. Taxonomy (NCBI): domain Eukaryota; kingdom Viridiplantae; phylum Streptophyta; class Magnoliopsida; order Poales; family Poaceae; genus Bromus; species Bromus sterilis. The sequence continues at coordinate 74,590,109 of OX465600.1, read as the reverse complement.
CAAGCACGATGTCGTTTCAATGGCCGTTGGATGAAATATCCTTCCCGCCAATAGTTTTTCGCAAATACGGGACACCGTCGAACCGAACGTGAAACCTCATTTTCATAGATCGGATATTTTTTTTCCGCATCTTCAATTTTTTTTATAGATCGATGAAATATAAAGGATCTATTTAAACTTTTTTCCACACAAAACAGTAAACTACTCCTTCCATTACAAAATAACTACTTCAACTTTGTGTTAAAGTTATACTAAAATTAAGATAGTTATTTTGAAATGGAGGGCGTAATGGTTATTCTACGGTTTCGCGGGATACAAGGAGATGCCTAACAGGATAGAATTTACCGTACGTGCAGCTGTGCAAGGTGCCCATGCTCGATGCCCAAACAAAGCCTAAAGTAAAGTTCATCTTCATCGGGAGCCACACTAAAGATTCCCCTCCCCTCTCCTTTCTCCCTCTCTTTCTTTCCTAGGCCGCCATTGCCCTCTTCTTTCTCCATCTTCTCCAAATCAACCATTACCACTCAAGACTGAGCGAGAGTGAGCTCTCACTGCGCTGCTCTGTCCTCACATTGCTCGCGCCAGTCGCCTAGCAGCACCACATTGCGTTTACGAGCTACCATCATCGATGGGATTTCCGAGATGTATCGCCGCCATTGTGCTCCTTCTGATTTCATGGAGAGGTAAATAGATAGATTCGTGGTAAATTGATGCTTCCTGGTTTCTTCTCTGTTTGCGTGAGCTTCCGGTAATGTAATGGCGGGCGGCGAGCTGACGAAGCTTCTTGCTGGGTGGTGCAGAGGCGGAGGCCGCGACGTTCACGTTCGTGAACCGGTGCGCGTATCCGGTGTGGCCGGGCGTGCTGTCCAACGCCGGCACCGCGCGGCTAGACACGACGGGGTTCGAGCTCCAGCCGGGAGCGTCGCGCGCGGTGCCGGCGCCCTCGGCCTGGTCCGGCCGTCTCTGGGCCCGCACCGGCTGCGCCCAGGACGGCGCCTCGGGGCGGCTCGTCTGCGCTACCGGGGACTGCGGCTCCGGCACGGCCGAGTGCGCCGGCGCCGGCGCGGCGCCCCCCGCGACGCTGGCCGAGTTCACGCTCGACGGCACGGGCGGGCTGGACTTCTACGACGTCAGCCTGGTGGACGGGTACAACCTGCCGGTGCTGGTGGAGCCGTCCTCCGGAGAGCACCCCGGCGGCGCGTCCAGCCCCGGCTCCTGCGCGGCGGCGGGTTGCGTGGCGGACCTGAACGCCATGTGCCCTTCCGAGCTCCGGTCCGGCGGCGGCGCTGCGTGCCGGAGCGCGTGCGACGCGTTCGGGCGGGACGAGTACTGCTGCAGCGGCGCGTTCGCAAGCCCCGGGACCTGCCGGCCGACGTCCTACTCGCAGGTGTTCAAGATGGCGTGCCCGCGCTCCTACAGCTACGCCTTCGACGACCCCACCTCCACCTTCACCTGCGCCGGCGGCCCCGACTACGCCGTTACCTTCTGCCCCGGCGTCTCCCCAAGGTCAGTCCCTGCCCCAGTCTCAGCACTCCTCCATTGACGCCGCCTTGCAAGTCTGGATCTGGTTCGCCGGTCGGTTCTTGCCTTGCCAAGGAGGGGCCGATCTGTTCCAGAGACCAGTCACTTTTCGTGCGTGAAACATGACGAGATCACGAGAGTCTGTAGACTGTAGTAGATGCTAATCCCGTCTCGTGTTGTGATTAAAAGGGACATGATTGGAATTTGAAAGAGATCTGGAGATCTGAATCTAGGCAAGATATTAGCTCAGCAGCAGACTATGGTGGACATAATAAAGACGAGATCTTTTTGCCGTTATTTGCCATTCTCGTGAACTGACCATGTGCGCCTGTTCTGTCCTTTGCCACACGAGCAGCCAGAAGTCGACGACGGTGCCGGCGGCCACGACGGCGCCGACGCAGACGACACCCACGCCGACGACGACGATGCCTGGGACGGAGACGCCGACGGCGGTGCCGGTGACGGAGACGCCTAAGATGATGCCGGGGATGACGTTCACGGACGCCAACCAGGGCAGCATGCCGATGCCGATGGGCGGCGAGGCCGGCACGGGAGGCGGCGGCGGCAGCATCCAAGGGCAGGGCGTGATCCTCGGCGGTGCCAGCAGCGACGCCTGGCTCGCCAACATGGCCACCGGCGACGTGACGGGCGCGGCAGCGACGCCGCTCGCGGCGCAGCTAGTCGTGGCGCCATTGGCGTTGCTCGTGCTCCATCTGCTGATATAGTGGTCGCCCGACAACTGATTGATCGGTGCAATGTGAAAGGAAAGAGAGATTGGTTGTAGGATTAGATTCAGAGACACACCATTAACATTCCATGTTTTTTAGTGGAAGTAACATTCCATGTTGGCATTTTGTTGTACTTAGATTGTGGGTTAACCTGATTAATTGTTGTAGGTAGATCGTATTTTTTCTTAGTTTTCATCTGTTTTCCTCCTAGAAACCCGGAGCCCCGAGAGAGGCGATTAGGGTTTTAGGTGGAACCTTGGCGACGCTCGTCGACGGGGTGCATCGGAATGCCCATTGGATGATGGCGTGGTCCGCATGAAAGGAAATAGAAACCTTGCCGTCGAGGATGGTGAGGGCAAAGACTGGTGAAGGTGTTAGGGAAGCCAGACATCATCGAGGAAGAAGCTGCGCCACTAGTGCTTGATGATAGAGAAGAAGGATTGAAGGAGAAATGAATGGTGGTAGCGAAAGTGTTGTATCGCAATATGTTCCATATACAGACGATCTCTACTGCTTTTCGATGGCCTTAGGAAACCCGAAGGGATTGATTTTCAGATATGTGGGAGCACACGTTTGTGGCGGAGTTTGCAACTCATAGGGTTCGAGGTCATGCATGGAAGGGATCTCCATGGGACAATAGTAAGCATGCTGTAATCCTACCTGATTTTGATTGTTTGCATATGCCCTTTAGAATTGAGGTTTGATAAGCTTCGGATGTGGGCAAGAGTTGTAAATCTCTCTTCCAATCCTTAGGATAATAAGTGGAGCAAAGAAATTATGCATCAGATTGGCAGGAATGCAAAATTGACGCAGTTTGATCATGGTGGGGAATACGTGGGGCAAAAGTTACTGTGGATGTGCATAAACCCTTGAGAAGATGGATTCTGATTGAATCGGTAAGGAGAAAGTCTATGGATTTGTAACACATCCGCTATAAGAATGTCCCATACTTTTGCCGAGGTAGAGACGAAGGAAGAGCCGAGGAGTCCAACACCCAAACAATGAGGAGGAATGCTCAAAGGTCGTGCAACTACAAGATCGATCGGAATGAACTTCTAGAATTTGGTGCCTTTTGGCTCGAATCGGATATGATTATGTCTTGGTTGTTTGTTAGATTGGTGTGAAGTATGTTTACGTTCCTGGTTTAATTATGATGTGGTCATTTGAATTATTTAAGTTTTCATCGATATGTGGTGCATTTATTTGAATGTTTGTGCAAATCTTTGAAGAATAGCAAAAGAAATCTTTTAGGGCCTTAAGTTTGAGAGAAGGGCTAGATGCGCAAACTCATTTAGTGGCTTAACATTTGCGACATTAAAAGATAAGAGTAAAATCCAAGGGATTAAAGGTTTATCTAGTAGGCAAAGATGAACCCAAAATTCCCTTAATTTCCATGGATAAAAATCCCGGCCTTTGGACACCAAAAGAATTTTCCCATTCTTTCCACCTGCCTTCCCCGGGATTTTCTACCCTGGAAAATATTACCCAACCTACCAAGCCCTAAAGTATGGGGGCAAAGGGCTAGAGACGGTCTGATCATACACCGCCAACGCCCATCCTTCGGCAGGACAGCTGCGGTATTGCCTCCCAACAAAGCTGTCACAAGGTTTTCGGCGTTCACCAGTGTCATCACACATCGCCAGCGCCCAGTGACATGCAACCATCCAGTGACCGAGACAAACACCATAACCAATAACTTCATCCCGCGCAACAAGATCAAATTATAAACGATGTGATGAATACCTACTTGTAATTATCCCCTCTGTCTCAAAAGAGTGAAAAGCACAGAACCACCACAATATAAGCGTCATTAACAAAATGCCACCACTTTACGTTTTTCGAGCATTTTACACCGAACGCATTGCTAATCCGTGACGAAAAACACTGAATACCGCTTGACCACAGATTTGACCTGGCAAAATGTTGATTTGACAAAAAGCTGATGGCGGATGCTAAATTACAAATTATATTTTTCTGTAAGGTGTTATTTGTAAATTTTGTTTTCTTCTTCCTCTCCAATCCCACCCCCTTCCATGGAGGAGCACTGATGCTGCTGGTGCCGTCGCCGCATCTGTCCTCCCCCTCTTCCTCTTCTACTTCTTCTTCTTCCCCACCTTCGATTTGCAGTTTGGTTCCGGCGAGCGCCATGCCTCCAGGCTGCCAAATCCCCCAAAGTATATAGGGAGAGCTCTATCTCTACTCAACCCAGGAGGCTCCTCTCCTCCTCTGATAGCGGCGTCGGCGCCGGCTCCTTCCTCGCGCTCCCCGGCCAAGGGTGTAGCCTCCGCGCCCGCACCGGCCTCCTCCACCGGCACCAATGCCACTCCGGGCGCCGACCCTCCGCCCTCCTCGCCGCTCCCCGTCCCGTCCCTGTAGCCCGCAGCCTCCCCACCGCCCGCCTCGCCGCCGCCGGCAACACTCACCCCTCCAAAGCCAGTGCCTTCCACACCGCCCACCACTACCAGCCCACCTTCCAAACCACCTAAACGCGGACGGAAGCAGCCTCATCCCATGGATTCATCGGCGGCTACATGCGGCAGCGGCGGGAAGCTCGTCAAGGGCCAGAGGGGCGGTGACGGGGATCAACCCCGGAAAATCCCATGGTCAGGGACCCTGGGTTAGTCATGAGAGGCACAAGTTGGATGATAGCTCGTCGGAAAACAGGGAGGCACGCTCCTGCTCGATATTATTAATGGGGGAGATGCGATTACAGGGGATGCCAAGGCTGGAGCGCTCAAGGCTAGGGTTACAGATGATATTCCTTCCCTTGGTGTCGCCCCTCCTAGCCCTTATATACTGGGCTAGGTCTCGGGGGGTTCCTCTACGTTTATAGGTAAGCTTTCCTAACCCTAGCTTGCTCCGTACGGCAGGTCTTCGCACCTTCCTTGTGAGTCATAGACTCCTATGCCGGTGCCAATTAGTGGGCCGAGGCTGTATCTTCATGGGCCCTCTGTCTTCATGGACACCAGGTAGGCTTATTCGTAGGAGTCGTGGGGTCACCCCCTCGTCAGTAGCCCCCGAGTGCCTGGGGGACTCGAAGAGTCGCGCAGGGACTCGAGTAAATTCATTTGTCGGTTATTGGTATGCGCGGTACATCCGCAGGTCGCTGGAAGTCTGGTGGCCATGACAAAACCTGTTTCGAGGGATGCTAAGCTGAAAGGGCCCAAGGAGTCGACTGGTCGAGCCTTGGTGAATTGCACTAGGGAAAATACCACAGTAGCCCAATCAAACCCACGTCCCTCGACGTGAGCTTGGAACACTGGTGTCGAGCAAAAGTCCGGCCGCTTCAGGTCTTACGGTGTTCATTTGCCGCCAGTAATGTGCATAGCCTAAGGCGCGTCCGTCCGGCTTTTTCTATCATGCGCAGCGCATGGAAAAGGTTATGAGTGAAATCGCTCTTCGGCAAGTCCCAGCCCGGCCGAACTTCGCAGCGGGGTCTTACCTACACGCTAATCTTGCGTGGCATCTGGGCACATCGTATCGTGTTCCAGGAATGTGTGTTTTTGAGGCGCGGAGCCTTATAGCATTGCACCCGCTTGGAACAAAACATCAAGCGAGCTGTTCACTCATTCACCCATGGAGCTTGTTTCGAGTGCTCAGACGGGAGGTTTTTCGCGAGTAGTCACTCGAATGCCATTTCGGCTCTTGAGGTGAGGGAGCACCTGAGACTCTTAGCGCCGTATGATCTTGGCGAATGCATGTTTGTCTTGCGTCGGGTTGAGGGAGCACCCGAGACTCTCGTGAGTGCGAGTGGTCACTCGAGCACATGGCTGACCTTTAGGTGAGGGAGCACCTGAGACTCTTATGATGTACTCTCCCGATGGGAGTAAGATGTTTTTCTTCATCGGGAAAAAGATCTGAAAGATGGAATCTCTGAGCCTTTGATGTCCGTTGGTTTTCTTCGCCGCTTGTCAGGATAACAATGCCTCTGCTTGATGGCTGTCAGGGATGCCTCGCCAGTGAACCGTCATGTCTTCATGACCGGTCATAATGGTGACCGCTGTGGCGTGCGGTCGGCGCTGGTTGGGTTTCCGAGATGCGCGTTGGAAACGCGCGTGAGTTGACGCTTCTCATGCACAGTGCATCCCGTGGGAAAGCATCTTGGTCTTGGAACCTGAGACGTCTGCGATGTTTTGGTCTTTGAATTAATTGCTGCTATCGTCTCGGCTTCTCCGTGCTGGGAGATCTTTGTTCTATAAATAAGCCTTTCTCTTCCACAGTGTTTTACCTCCATCCGACTTGTTGCTTTGCCTCTTCTTTCCTCTCTTGTTCCTCTCATGGCTCCCAAGCGGGGTGTTGGCCGTGGCCGCGTTCGTCGTGGCCATGGTGGCCGTACACCACGCTCATGTCGTGGTGGTCGCCATGGTACGGCGCCAGTGCCTTCCTCTTCTCCCTTGGAGGAGGGATTCTGGCGCTATGACTTTCTTTTACGTGTTCGTGGCCAGAGTGCCAATCGCGTCCTTCTTCCCTCTGCTTTTTCCACCATTGTTTATGAACTTGTCTTGGATGGCTTGCTTCTGCATCTTCAAGGGAGCTGTCGATCTCCTTCTTATGTTGACTTGGAGGTTGATAGCTCCCGCTTGATTTTTCTTGGCTCTGGTTGGAGTTTGTTTGCTCGGCGGTTGAATGCCTGCATCTTCTACAGCTCCGTCTTCTAGCGACTCCTCGGGTGGTGGTGCCGTCTCCATCAGCTCCGAAGAGGACATCGACGTCAAGCCGTCGATCAAGCGGGCGCGTCAAGCGACCTTGTAGAACTGGAGGCGGCCTCATCTTCGCTGGCAACTCGGGGAAGAGGCTGCACGCCCGGAGAAGAAGGCGTGCAGCTGCAGCTGGAGAAGAAGCTAGTGGAGCAGGAGAAGAAGCTGGTGGAGCATCGACAAATAAGTCGAGTTTCACCCTTTTGGTTATGTCATTGACATCCTTAGCTAGCTTCCTTTTCCTTTGTCTGTGATCTTTTACTAGGGTCGGTTACCCCTCATGAGCACACATGTAGAAGTCTTAATTCCTTGGGTAATTCCCTCTTGTAACAGGAGCTCCCTTCTATCCAAATGTAGTTGAGTCCTTTTTGTACTGAAAATGATCCTTATGATGTAAACTGTGCTTGATCCTTTGCAATGGAATTTATATTTGGGCTTTACGCGACCGAAAACTGTGTTCAAGTCCTTGGCGATTAGGAGTTGTCTTCGATTTCTTTGTAACCGAGAGCTGTGTTCGAGTCCTTTGCGATCGAGAGCTGTCTTCGAGTCCGTCCAAACTTTGCGCTGTGGGATCTGTCGGGTGTGCGACAGCGCTCCCGATGGGAGTAGCCCCCGAGGCTACGCTTGAGTCGAAGGGTCGAGCGTAGGCTAAAATTTGTTTCCCTTGTCGTTTGGTTTCTTTCTTTTATCGGGTGCGCGGCAGCGCTCCCGATGGGAGTAGCCCCCGAGTCTTTAGGTGATCGTTGGCGATCGGATGAAGACTAAATGAGTCTGTGTCCTGTGCTTCCTCCAAAGTTTCTTCAGAGTACTTGGTGCTCCATCTGATTGTGGCCATGTATTTCTTGCTCTCGGCAGGTGTGGCTGGCTGGGTATTTTTTCTTGGGCCTTTTAAGCTTCAGGCTGCTCGAGCGGTCTTCGGGAGGAGATGATGCTCGAGCCCCCTAGTACTTGGATGTAGAAGTCGCGTGAGCGATGATAGAGTCTTTCGGGGGGAGTTTTTTCGCAAGTCCCCGAGTGTTTGTGTTTAAGATCGCTTGAGTAGCGATAGCGTCTCTCGAGGGGATTTTATTCTTAAGCCCCCGAGTGCTTTTTGGTTGAGATCACGTAGGGGATAGCGTCTCTCGGGGGGATTTTATTCTTAAGCCCCCGAGTTCTTTTTGGTTGAGATCGCGTAGGCCATAGCGTCTCTCGGGGGGATTTTATTCTTAAGCCCCCGAGTGCTTTTTGGTTGAGATCGCGTCGGCGATAGCGTCTCTCGGGGGGATTTTATTCTTAAGCCCCCGAGTGCTTTTTGGTTGAGATCGCGTAGGCGATAGCGTCTCTCGGGGGGATTTTATTCTTAAGCCCCCGAGTGCTTTGAGATGGAAGTATTTGGGCAACATTTTCTTTATTGCGGTCGAGCAGCTACATGAGTTGCCAGTCATGTCTGACCGATGGGTACTATGGATAGAACAGTCGCAAGTTTTCTACGTTCCATGGGTTACCCACGTCCTCGTCTGTCTTCGGGTTCTTCAGCCTGTAGGCGCCACCTCCGATGACTTCTGAGACTATAAATGGTCCTTCCCATTGGGGGGTGAGTTTATGGACCTTCTCTTGTATCAGCCGTAGGACTAGGTCGCCTTTGTTGAAGGTTCTAGTGCGTATGCGACTGCTTTGGTAGGTGCGTAGCTTGTCCTGGTACCCCTCTGATTTTGCCAGGGCTGTGTCTCTTGCTTCGTCAGCCGTATCTTTGTCGTCTTGCAGCGCTTCTTCTGCTTCTTCTTCTTCGTATCCGGTGACCCGAGGTGCTCCGAACTTGAGGTCATGTGGTAGGACTGCCTCTGCTCCGTACACCATGAAGAAGGGTGTGTACTGGGTCGCGGTGTTTGGTGTAGTTCGTAGGCTCCATAGCACCGCGGGGAGTTCTTCTACCCAGTTTCCGGCGCGTTGCTCGAGTGGTGCGAGGAGCCGTTTCTTGATTCCCCTACATACAAGGCCGTTTTCTTTTTCTACCTGGCCGTTGGACTGCGGGTGCGCGACTGATGCGTAATTGATTTTGATGCCCAGTTCTTCGCAGAAGTTCTGGAATTTCTGCGGCTATGAAGTTCTTGCCGTTGTCTGTGATGATGTTGTGTGGCACTTCGAACCTGAAGATGATCGATTTGATGAAGTTGACAGCCGTGAGGGTTGTGGAGCTGGTGATGGGCACTGCTTCGATCCATTTAGTGAACTTGTCGACTGCGACGAGCAGGTGTGTCCTTCCGCCCTTTGATGATTTCTTGAGTGGGCCCACCATGTCGAGTCCCCAGGTGGCGAACGGTCAGGATAGCGGTATGGTCTTGAGCTTTGAGGCGGGAGCGTGTGGCCTGTTGGCGAATTTCTGGCAGGCGACACAGCGTCGCACGATTTCCTCTGTGTTTTTCATGGTTGTGGGCCAATAGAACCCGGCTCGGAATGCTTTGGATACGAGTACTCTGCTGCTCGCATGGTGTCCACAGGTGCCTTCGTGGATTTCGAGCAGTAGGGCTTTGCCGTCCTCTTCGTCGATGCACCTTTGGAGTATCTGGGTGATGCTGCGCTTGTATAGTTGTTTGTTGATCACCGTGAATGCCTTGGATCGTCGGCTGATGCGTCGTGCTTCGGCCACGTCTTGCGGTAGCGTACCTTCGATTAGAAATCGGAGGAACGGTTTTGCCCAGACAGGTCTTTCGAGTTCTGTCGGGGCTGTGCTGTCGGGTGTGCTGGTGCTTGTGCCTTCTGATGGGGTTGCTGCTGCCACCTGCGCCAGGTCTGTTGCGTCCTCGCCGTCCATGACTGCTTCAGATGCTACTGCCTGTACCTTGATGGATCTTCGGCTGATGCTTTCGAGAAAAACGCCGGGTGGTATTGGTCCTCGAGTCGAACCGATGTTCGCGAGTTCGTCGGCTTCTGTGTTGTTGTCCCTGGTGATGTAGTGGAGCTCGCACCCATCGAAATTTCCTTCGAGTGCGTTGTAGAGCTCCTGGTAGGCCGCCATGTTGTCGGCTATTGCGTTGCAGTTTCTCATCGTCTGCTGGACGACGAGATTGGAGTCCCCGTAAATTATGAGGCGAGTGGCTCCGCATGTTTTGGCCATGCGCATGCCATGGAGGAGTGCCTCGTATTCTGCTTCGTTGTTGGAGGCGTGACTGAAGTTGATCTGGAGGACATATTTCAGCTTTGTTCCCTTAGGGGAGATGTAAGGCCTGATATGCGGTACTGTTCCAGATCTAGATGTTTCCATCCAGATCCGGGGACGAAGCACATATCGGTCCCACCGCGACATATGACGAAGTCATAAGTCCCGGATTTCCAACATGATATCACAACATTACAGATACAAGGATACACCATCTCATACAATCGGCATACAACTGCCTTAATACAATACAACAGCGGAAGACACATGTCTGAGTACAGACTACAATCAAATGCCTACTGGCAAAGAGAAAAACATTGATCCCATAACCACACGGGTCCAGACCCTCCGCCGGGATCCGCCTGTCTAGTCGTCGTCGAGTCTCCACGTGAAACATCGATCACCGTACCTGTTGTCGATCAAGAACCCTGAAAAGAGTTTGGGGTAGTATCATGAGTACAGAAGTACTCAGCATCCAACTGTAGTGGTCAACTGACCCAGCAAGGACTTCATCACTCGTCATTCTAGGACAACTAGTAGTTTACGGTAAGGATGGGGTAAGTGGTGAGGTTGCTGCCGCACTAGCATTTATGAAGTGGCTAACGATCTAGAGAGTAAGATAAGAAGCCAAGCATTCGATGAGGAATCGCCTCCAACAAGTCTGCTATCCACCTACTACGCAAAACATAACACCTATCCTATTCTTGTCCTCCTCTTTGCATCCCGACGAAGAAGAAGCAGTCAAGGCACACACACGTTGATCAAGTTATATTAAGATTATCTCAGTTGTTGTTGTTTTCTATGAACAAGGAGTAGGTCTCAAGTCGTCCATAACCGTGGACACGGCTTCTCGAAAAGATTTAACCCTGCAGGGGTGTACCAACTGCCCATTACAAGGCTCCGCACGCACGCTCATCTCTCTTAGTTGCTACCCATCACATGCAACCATTTTATGATTTAGTTCCAAGAGATCTGAAACGACAGGTCCCTCTAACTAACAACGAACAAATCCGGGTGGCCCCCGGGGACTCGACACCCAATCCAAAAGCCGGCCACGCTCTCGGTTCGGACTCTTCCGTATGATGTAGGTCGGATTGTCGGTTAATCACACATGGGAAACCGGGTCCTAGCTGATCGGGTGGACCAACAGAGAAACCATGTCTCCACTGGCCCAAGTTGTTTTAAAAGATATCTGCTAGGAGCAACCCGACAAGATATTTATGCATGTTTTCAAATGGTAAATCAGCTTGGGCCACCTCTAGAAATGTTTGAAGCTAGATATGTAAGAAAAGGGGACCCCATAAAATCCCACACGCGGTTAGGCACGCTCAGTCTTAAAACCAATACCCGGAACTCGGATCCTAGGTGACTCGAATGGAACAAAGCGTCGGGGCGGGATAGCCTAGACTTTCCATCCTTTGTCGAATATAGCCAACATTATAATAATCATATCATCAACAACAATATAATAATGTGATATCCCAAACCAAAGAGTAATAGGGTAACATTGTAGCCTCCTAAGCATGCATACTAAGCAGGGGCTGAGCAACGAGCAATAGTAACATAGCAGTACAAGGTTTGCTGGGAGGGGACATGGCTGTATCGGTTTGAAAGAGGCTGTAAACATGTGGTAGGATCAAACATCGAACCTAACCTAGACTAGCATGCCAACCGCTGGTTGAAATAGAATGGATCATAAGTAATGTATAGTCCTTGCCCGTTGATAAGTCGGGATCCGAAGGTGTAGTTGATCGCAAGCTCGCATCGTCTCCGAGAGGTACCCGCGGAAGCACACAAGGCGGTAAACACTGGAAAGCAATGAACGGTGCACCACTATTACTACGGAGCAATACAAGATCAAAGAGACAACACAAGGCACGGCAACGCGATACAGACCTAACGTCGAGAGAGGTTACTAGCAGGTTAGTGAAGTATTCGTCACACACGACGATACCGCACGTTTTACGATGGTAAAAGATGTTTAGCTACAAGTGATCAACCAATGGTTATTAACATGGCAAGGCACCCAAGAATGGCATGGCACACAAACATGACAAAAGGTTAAGCACAAAGTAAACTACCTATACTAGTCAGGTTAAGCGAGGCAACACCCTAAACATGGCATAACACTAAGTGCCTCACGACAATTAAAGGATTTGGTACTGTTCTGTCCTAAACCATATTTTAGGTTGGTTAACAGCAGAAAACAATAGCATAAACACAAAGTAGACGAAAAACTAATCAAGTTACATATAAAGAACACCCCAAACGGAGTTACGGTTAAAAAGATACAAGCAAAACAAGTTACGGGCACAATCTGCCAACATCACGAAGCACACTTTAGAGTATTGCATAACAGGGTAATGAGTGCAAACATGCTCACAAATGACATGCAATTAAAGTAGACATGGCAGGGAAGGCATGGCAAAAGAATCATGCAAAAAGACATCACGGATCAAAAGATATTAAGTAAACAACATGGCAGAAACTATTATTTTATGCTGTATAAACAGGGGTATAACTATATGCAAAAGAGAAGCAACATGACATAGAAATACATGGGCATGAAGTAGACATGATGCTTACCAATATGCAATTGGAATCACTCAATTCTGATAAACGGTCGCGACACACTCGTCGACCGAAGTTGCAACAAAATATAAACAGCAGCACTCTAACAGCAGGGTAGCTACTTTGGAGCAAGATACAATCATGGTGCAGCAAGCAATTATGGCATGTGAATGCATGAAACTGAAGTAGAAACAATGCTTAACAGGATGCAAAAGGAATCAATCAATTCCGACGAACGGTTGCGACGCAACCGTCGCCCGAAGTTGCAATAAAATAACAGTTCAACAACAACAGCACAGCTAACGATCTGGTACCCACTTCGACGCAGAATTAAATTATCTAGACGGCCTCAAACGGAAAAACTTTCTACATACGAACGCTAGAGCACACAATTCTGAGCAATTCATCTTTTGGGCGCAACACGATCCGAGCTACGGTTTCTTCGAAAAACTACTCGCAAAACAGTACCAGCAGCACATTAGCTCCAGACTTAGTAAAATTTTGAGGTCCCGGACGCAATAAATAAAAAAACAGGGGGGGTGGCTTTGGGCTGCTCACCATGGGCCTCAGGGGCCCATCTGGCTGAGGAGGTGGCTGGGCTGGGCCGCGCAAGGCCCACCTGGCCGGTGGATGGAGCCGGCCCAGGCGAGGAGGAGGCGCTCGGCCTTGAGCTCCCGAGCGGGCTCGGCCATGGCGAAGCCAACCGGCGGTCGTCCGGCGCCGGCTGCTGGAGCGAGGAGGCCAGGTCGGGGCGGGGACGCAGGCGCCGCGGGCGACGGAGGGAGGCCGACGGCCGGCGCAGGTGAGGCCGGCGAGCCCCTCGGCTCGGCCAGGCGGCGGCCATGGAGGGCGGCCGGAGCTGAGGCTCCTGGTTCCTACTCACGGGAGAGAGAGAGAGAGGTGAGGAGAGGTGAGATGGGGAGGAGGGAAGGAGGAAGAGAGAGAGGGGAAGGAGAGGAGGGGCCGGCGGCGTGGAGAGGGGAGGTGGCCGGCGGCGGCGGCTCCACGGGCAGGAGGGAGAGGTGGGGGAGAGAGATGGGCTAGGGGTGACATGGCACGCTGTGAGCCATCCAATCCAGCGATCGAACGGTCCAAAAAAACTGAGATCTAGGGTTGTCCGAAAATGGGGTTAAAATTCCAGATCTGAGGGCTAGTGGCTGCCTAGTTTGGCTTAGGAAAACCCTAAGTGGTGGGGTGGTCTATATATAGCCCGGGTGGCTGGCAGTTTGCAAAAACATCCCCGGTTTTTCTCTCGCGCGCGCGACGTTTATGTTTCTGACCGTCGAGGGTCCGTAGGACCTCCGATTCGGGTAAAACTTCGAACTGCGCGAACAACGCGTCGAGCCGGCGGCGTTCACCTCGCGCTGGAACCGTTACGAGAACACTTTCCGGCGCGGTATATAAACAACCCGTTTAATTATTAAACGGGGTTTTCGTTCCGTTGGCTTCGGCTGGTCTCGTGCGGGTTTCGCGACGGTGATCGGGTGAAACCCGATGTCGCAAAGGTCGAGTGTCAGGGTGGCAAGGGTCAGTCTCCGTCCGGTACGAGATAAAAGGGAGAAAATAATCACCGATCGATAAATCGGGGATGCATACACCACAAACAAATCAGACAATCAAACAATTCACACCGAAAACAAATTTTTTAATTTTTGTGAAATCTGGGCTGTTACAATACAACACCACCAACAATGGATCTCTTCCCGAGATCCAAGATGATCCGGGGGAGAGGGAAGGGAGAGAAAAGAGAGACGACGATCTTCAACCCCACCAACAAGGGATCTGCTCCATGTCGACATCGAGCTTCCGTCGAGATAAATTTCCGCAAAGAGACGACATCGTCGAAAATACGAAACCGTCTGTGTCAAGAGGAGGAACGACAACGATAACCGGATCAAAGGATAGATTTTTCGACGCAAGTCGTGAAAACACCGGGCAAAAGGAGGGAGGGCAAAGGACGACCCAAATGATATCCAAAACCGGAGAAGCTAAAGGTATTACAGGAATTCCCACCTGAGATCGGAGTCGAGACAATACGCTGCAAGCAAGGCATTGTAACTATTCCGAAACTCCACTTACTCGAGATCCTAGAGTTTGAAGGGGGATAAGGCGAGAATAAAACACTTACGACACTTGTCCTGACCAGAGCAAAGATAAGGAGTAAAAAGATTCCTACTCTCCGATAACTAACTAAGTAACTACAAAATAGTTTTTGTCTACACTCGACTTCGGCCAGAAAAGGGATCCTACGGTCGGTAAGGCTCTGATACCAAGTTGTAAGGCCCGATATGCGGTACTGTTCCAGATCTAGATGTTTCCATCCAGATCCGGGGACAAAGCACATATCGGTCCCACCGCGACATATGACGAAGTCATAAGTCCCGGATTTCCAACATGATATCACAACATTACAGATACAAGGATACAACATCTCATACAATCGGCATACAACTGCCTTAATACAACACAACAGCAGAAGACACATGTCTGAGTACATAATAAAATCAAATGCCTACTGGCAAAGAGGAAAACATCGATCCCATAACCACACGGGTCCAGGCCCTCCGCCGGGATCCGCCTATCTAGTCGTCGTCGAGTCTCCACGTGAAACGTCGATCACCGTACCTGTTGTCGATCAAGAACCCTGAAAAGAGTTTGGGGGTAGTATCATGAGTACATAAGTACTCAGCATCCAACTGTAGTGGTCAACTGACCCAGCAAGGACTTCATCACTCGTCATTCTAGGACAACTAGTAGTTTACGGTAAGGATGGGGTAAGTGGTGAGGTTGCTGCCGCACTAGCATTTATGAAGTGGCTAACGATCTAGAGAGTAAGATAAAAAGCCAAGCATTCGATGAGGAATCGCCTCCAACAAGTCTGCTATCCACCTACTACGCAAAACATAACACCTATCCTATTCTTGTCCTCCTCTTCGCATCCCGACGAAGAAGAAGCAGTCAAGGCACACACACGTTGATCAAGTTATATTAAGATTATCTCAGTTGTTATTGTTGTCTATGAACAAGGAGTAGGTCTCAAGTCGTCCATAACCGTGGACACGGCTTCTCGAAAATATTTAACCCTCCAGGGGTGTACCAACTGCCCATTACAAGGCTCCGCACGCCCGCTTATCTCTCTCAGTTTCTACCCATCACAGGCAACCATTTTATGATTTAGTTCCAAGAGATCCGAAACGACAGGTCCCTCTAACTAACAACGAACAAATCCGGGTGCCCCCCGGGGAGTCGACAACCAATCCAAAAGCCGGCCACGCTCTCGGATCGTACTCTTCCGTATGACGCAGGTCGGATTGTCGGTTAATCACACATGGGAAACCGGGTCCTAGCTGATCGGGTGGACCAACAAAGAAACCATGTCTCCACTGGCCCAAGTTGTTTTAAAAGATATCTGCTAGGAGCGACCCGACAAGATATATATGCATGTTTTCAAATGGTAAATCAGCTTGGGCCACCTCTAGAAATGTTTGAAGCTAGATAGGTAAGAAAAGGGGACCCCATAAAATCCCACACGCGGTTAGGCACGCTCAGTCTTAAAACCAATACCCGGAACTCGGATCCTAGGTGACTCGAATGGAACAAAGCGTCGGGGCGGGATAGCCTAGACCTTCCATCCTTCGTCGAATATAGCCAACATTATAATAATCATATCATCAACAACAATATAATAATGTGATATCCCAAACCAAAGAGTAACAGGGTAACATCGTAGCCTCCTAAGCATGCATACTAAGCAGGGGCTGAGCAACGAGCAATAGTAACATAGCAGTACAAGGTTTGCTGGGAGGGGACATGGCTGTATCGGTTTGAAAGAGGCTGTAAACATGTGGTAGGATCAAACATCGAACCTAACCTAGACTAGCATGCAAACCGCTGGTTGAAATAGAATGGATCATAAGTAATTTATAGTCCTTGCCTGTTGATAAGTCGGGATCCGAAGGTGTAGTTGATCGCAAGCTCGCATCGTCTCCGAGAGGTACCCGCGGAAGCACACAAGGCGGTAAACACTGGAAAGCAATCAACGGTGCACCACTATTACTACGGAGCAATACAAGATCAAAGAGACAACACAAGGCACGGCAACGCGATACAAATCTAACGTCGAGAGCGGTTACTAGCAGGTTAAGGGAAGTATTCTTCACACACGACGATACCGCACGTTTTACGATGGTTAAAGTTGTTTAGCTACAAGTGATCA
The DNA here is from genome assembly GCA_950022295.1 of Bromus sterilis. Classification (NCBI taxonomy): domain Eukaryota; kingdom Viridiplantae; phylum Streptophyta; class Magnoliopsida; order Poales; family Poaceae; genus Bromus; species Bromus sterilis. The sequence continues at coordinate 74,573,240 of OX465600.1, read as the reverse complement.
ACCATCGGTTATTAACATGGCAAGGCACCCAAGCATGGCATGTCACACAAAGTAAACTACCTATACTAGTCAGGTTAAGCAAGGCAACACCCTAAACATGACATAACACTAAGTGCCTCACGACAATTAAAAGATTTGGTACTGTTCTGTCCTAAACCATATTTTAGGTTGGTTAACAGCAGAAAACAATAGCATAAACACAAAGTAGACGAAAAACTAATCAAGTTACATATAAAGAACACCCCAAACGGAGTTACGGTTAAAAAGATACAAGCAAAACAAGTTACGGGCACAATCTGCCAACATAACGAAGCACACTTTAAAGCATTGCATAACAGGGTAATGACTGCAAACATGCTCACAAATGACATGCAATTAAAGTAGACATGGCAGGGAAGGCATGGCAAAAGAATCATGCAAAAAGAAATCACGGATCAAAAGATATTAAGCAAACAACATGGCAGAAACTATTATTTTTATGCTGTATAAATAGGGGTATAACTATATGCAAAAGAGCAGCAACATGACATAGCAATAGATGGGCATGAAGTAGACATGATGCTTAACAATATGCAATTGGAATCACTCAATTCTGATAAACGGTCGCGACACACTCGTCGACCGAAGTTGCAACAAAATATAAACAGCAACACTCTAACAGCAGGGTAGCTAGTTTGGAGCAAGATACAATCATGGTGCAGCAAGCAATTATGGCATGTGAATGCATGAAACTGAAGTAGAAACAATGCTTAACAGGATGCAAAAGGAATCAATCAATTCCGACGAACGGTTGCGACGCAACCGTCGCCCGAAGTTGCAATAAAATAACAGTTCAGCAACAACAGCACAGCTAACGATCTGGTACCCACTTCGACGCAGAATTAAATTATCTAGACGGCCTCAAACGGAAAAACTTTCTACATATGAACGCTAGAGAACGCAAAACTGAGCAATTCATCTTTTGGGCGCAACACGATCCGAGCTACGGTTTCTTCGCAAAACTACTCGCAAAACAGTACCAGCAGCACATTAGCTCCAGACTTAGTAAAATTTTGAGGTCACGCACGCAATAAATAAATAAAAACCAGGGGGTGGCTTTGGGCTGCTCACCATGGGCCTCAGGGGCCCATCTGGCCGAGGAGGTGGCTGGGCTGGGCCGCGCAGCGCTGGGCCCACCTGGCCGGTGGATGGAGCCGGGCCAGGCGAGGAGGAGGCGCTCGGCCTTGAGCTCCCGAGCGGGCTCGGCCATGGCGAAGCTAGCCGGCGGCCGTCCGGCGCCGACTGCTGGAGCGAGGAGGCCAGGTCGGGGCGGGGACGCAGGCGCCGCGGGCGACGGCGGGAGGCCGACGGCCGACGCAAGTGAGGCCGGCGAGCCCCTCGGCTCGGCCAGGCGGCGGCCATGGCGGGCGGCCGGAGCTGAGGCTCCTGGTTCCTGCTCACGGGGGAGAGAGAGAGGTGAGGAGAAGTGAGATGGGGAGGAGGGAAGGAGGAAGAGAGAGAGGGGAAGGAGAGGAGGGGCCGGTGGCGTGGAGAGGGGAGGTGGCCGGCGGCGGTTGCCTCCTCGGGCGGCGGCGGCTCCACGGGCAGGAGGGAGAGGTGGGGGAGAGAGATGGGCTAGGGGTGACGTGGCACACTGTGAGCCATCCGATCCAGCGATCGAACGGTCCAAAAAAACTGAGATCTAGGGTTGTGCGAAAATGGGGTTAAAATTCCAGATCTGAGGGCTAGTGGCTGCCTAGTTTGGCTTAGGAAAACCCTAAGTGGTGGGGTGGTCTATATATAGCCCGGGTGGCTAGCAGTTTGCAAAAACATCCCCGGTTTTTCTCTCGCGCGCGCGGCGTTTACGTTTCTGACCGCCGGGGGTCCGCAGGACCTCCGATTCGGGTAAAACTTCGAACAGCGCGAACAGCGCGTCGAGCTGGCGGCGTCCACCTCGCGCTGGAACCGTTCTGAGAACATTTTCCGGCGCGGTATAAAATTAACCCGTTTAATTATTAAACGGGGTTTTCGTTCCGTTGGCTTCGGCTGGTCTCATGCGGGTTTCGCGACGGTGATCGGGTGAAACCCGATGTCGCAAAGGTCGAGTGTCATGGTGGCAAGGGTCAGTCTCCGTCCGGTACGAGATAAAAGGGAGAAAATAATCGCCGATCGATAAATCGGGGATGCAAACACCACAAACAAATCAGACAATCAAACAATTCACACCGAAAACAAATTTTTTAATTTTTGTGAAATCTGGGTTGTTACAGGAGATGAACACAACTCCTGCCCCAGCTCCTTGTTGTCTCTTGGACCCATCGAAGAACATTGACCATGAACTTGATAGGTCTGGGGGGGCTGGTGTCTGAACCTCCGTCCACTCGACCAGTAAATCTGGGAGTACTTGGGCTTTGATGGCTGTTGGGTGCTTGAACTGCAGGTCCCGTGGGCTGAGCTCAATGTTCCACTCGGCGACTCGTCTAGTCGCTCCAGGGTTGTTGAGTATGTCAGCGAGTGGTGCGCTGCTTACGATTGTGATAGGGTGCTCGTCGAAGTAGTGGGACACTTTTCTTGAGGTCATGACGATGGCCAGTAGTAGCTTCTGATAGTGCGGGTACCGCTGCTGGGGTTTGGTCAGGAGCATGCTGAGGTAGTAGATTGGTCTCTGGATGCTCTGGACCTTGCCTTCTTCTGTGCGTTCGACAACGAGCGCTGTGCTTACTACACTGTTACGTGCTGCCACATAGAGGTATAGCTTCTCTCGTTCCTTGGGTACCGCCAGGATTGATGGGGTCGAGAGTGTCTTTTTCAGGTCCGTGAATGCTTGTCGGGCTTCCTCCGTCCACTCGAGTTTCTCTCCTTTCCTGAGCAGCTGATAGAAAGGCATCGTGCGTTCTCCCAGCCTGCTGATGAAGCGGCTTAGGGCTGCGAGTTTTCCAGTGAGCTGTTGTACTCCTTTGACGTCGGTTGGTTCTTGCATTCGGGTGATGGCTTGGACTTTCTCAGGGTTTGCCTCGATTCCTCGGGCAGAGACCATATAGCCAAGCAGCTTCCCCGCCGGTACGCCGAATGCGCACTTCTTTGGGTTGAGCTTGATTATGTATTTGTTGAGCGCCGCGAAGCTTTCGCGCAGGTCGTCGAGTAGTGTGGCTGCTTCGTAGGTCTTGATGACGATGTCATCCACATAGACTTGCACGTTTCTTCCCATTTGCTCCTTCAGGCAGGCCTGCATCATTCGCTGGTAAGTGGCGCCTGCGTTTTTGAGCCCGAAGGGCATGGTCCTGTAGCAGAATACACCATAGGGGGTGATGAACGATGTGTGCTCTTCGTCTTCTTCCTTCATCCTGATCTGGTTGTATCCTGAGTAAGCGTCAAGAAAGGAAAGTAGATCGCACCCTGCTGTCGAGTCGATTATCTGATCGATTCTAGGCAGGGGGAAGTGGTCCTTCGGGCAATGCTTGTTGACTGCTCCGTAGTCGACACACATGCGCAGCACGGTCGTGTCTTTCTTGGGCACCAGCACCGGGTTGGCTATCCAGGTGGCTTTCTTCGTTTCTCGGATGAACTGGGCGTCGAGTAACCGGTTGACTTCCTCTCCGATTGCTCTGCGCTTGGGCTCCGAGAATCGTCTCAGCGCTTGCTTCACCGGCTTCGTGTTTTGCTTGATGCGTAGGGCGTGTTCCGCGAATTCGCGTGGTATCCAGGCATGTCGGCTGGGTACCAGGCGAATATTTCCCACTCGTCACGAAGGAAAGCGACGAGAGCCGTTGCCTACTCCTCTGGTAGGTGGGCGTACACGCGGACTGTTTTTTCTGGGTCCGTCGGGTGCACTTGGTGAGTGACTGTGTCGCTGTCGATGCTGAAGTCGCGTCCGTACTCCTTGGATTCGCTTCGGTTTACCAATGGGAAGGTACTCTTGTCCGTCACCATGGCTATTTCTCTGGGTTCTTGTTCGGCTCCGAATGTGTCGGAGATTCTGTGGAAGTCACGATCACACTGATCTGATTTGATGAAGCTTCCGTTGATCGTGAGGACTCCTTCTGATCCTGGCATCTTGAGCTTGAGGTAGGCATAGTGTGGGACCGCCATGAACTGCGTGAATGCTGGCTGTCCCAATATGGCGTGGTACTGCGATTTCCAGTCGAGTACCTCGAACTCGAGGACGTGCTTTGCGAAGTTGCGTCGGTTGCCGAAGACAACTTCGAGTTTGATGACTCCGAGGGATGTGGCTGCTTCTCCTGGGACTACCCCGTGTAACTCGGTGCTCGATTTTCTCCATACTGATCGTGGGATCAGCATCTTTTGCAGGGTGCTGGCGAAGATGATGTTCATGCTGCTGCCTCCGTCCATGAAGACCCTATCCATGTCGTATCCTCTGATTTGTGCATCGAGCACCAGGGGCGCGTGCCCTGGTCTTGGGACTGCGGGTGGATGGTCGTCCTGTGAGAACGTGATGCTGGTCTCCGTATCATGTAGCTGGTAGACTTCGACTATGTTTATGCTCTCGGCTGCTGTAGCTTGCAGGGTGTAAGCGTCGCTTCGTGCTTGCGGTACCCTTCCTTCTTGGATCATGAGCACCTGTTCTTGCAGCAGGCTGTGACGTCCTTACGGGCTTGAGGGCGTCGATTGTTCGGGTCGTCGGTTGCGCCTGTCTTCTTTCTGCTTCTCCTTCTTGAGGTCGTCAGTGTAACAACCCAGTTTTCACAAAAATTAAAAATTTTGTTTTCGATGCGAATTATTTGATTTTCTGATTTGTCTGCGGTGTTTGCATCCCTGATTTATCGATCGGCGATTATTTTTCCCCCTCTTATCTCGTACCGGACGGAGACCGACCCTTGCCACCCTGACACTCGACCTTTGCGACACTGGGTTTCGCCTGATCACCGTCTCGAAACCCGCACAAGACTAGCCGCAGCCAACGGAACGAAAACCCCGTTTAATAATTAAACGGGATATGTTTATAGCGCACCGGAAAGTGTTTTCGGAACGGTTCCACCGCGAGGTGAACGCCTCCGGCTCGACGCGCTGATCGCGCAGTTCGAAGTTTTACCCGAATCGGAGGTACTGCGGACACCCGGCGGTCAGAAACGTGAGCACCGCGCGCGAGAGAGAAAAACCGGGGATATTTTTGCAAACTGCCAGCCACTTGGGCTATATAAAGACCACCACACTCCCACCCCTTTCTAGGGTTTCCCTAGCCACAAAATTGCAGCCACCCCCTCACAATTGCCCCAAAAATACCCCATTTTCGCATCCCTAGCTCCCTGGCAATTTCTGGCCCTTGGATCTGCGAATCGAACGGACGAGAGCGCGCCACGTCGCCCACCAGGAGCTCCACCAACCTCTCTCCTCCACGCTGCCTCGCCCGATTTGGAGCCGCCGCCGCCTGCGGGCCCTCCTTCGCGCCCGGATCCGCGCCACCCCGACGCCCTTGCCCGCCTGCCCCGCCGTGCGGCCCCTCGCCAGCGAGCTCGCCGCCGGCCAGCCGCTGCTCGGTCTCGTCCAGGTCGGGACGAGCGAGCCAGGCCAGCCAACCGCCTGGACCGGCCAGGTGGGCCACGCCCCTCCCGCTGCCCAGCTCGCGCCTCTAGCGGCCTGCGCCCCGCGGCCCAGCTCGCCCGCCTGCCTCCTTGGGCCAAGGCCTGCAGTGGTGAGGCTGCCGCTCCTTTTTTTTCTTCTCTGCTGCGAGTTGGGCCCGGTCAGTAGCAGATTCAGCCCGTTAGCTTTTTTTTCTTTTTCTTTTTTTGTTTATTTATTTTGGCAGTTTGTAATACTTTTTGCGGTAGCTATATCTTTTCATCGGTAGCTCCGATGAAGACGCTTTCTACATGAAAGTTGCTCCGTTTTGCGCGTAGATTATTAAAATGTTGATTGTTGCCATGTTTGACATTGTTTACATGTTGTTTACCTGCTATTTACAACTGCTTGCCACTGTAAACTGTAATTGCAATAACTTTTTAACCGTTGCTCTGTTTAAAATGTTCTTTATATGTAACTTGACTAGAATTGCATGTAGATTGTGCTTATGCTGCTCTTGCTTGCTAATAAAAATAATAAAATATTTTTTAGGGCAAAACAGTACCAAACGCAATAAATATCGTGGGGGTCCGTAATAGTTGCCATGTTTAGGTTGTGCCTCACTTAAATTGACTAGCATAGATAGTTTACTTTGTGCTTCACCTCTTGCCATGCTTGTGTGCTATGACATGCTTCTGTGCTTGCCATGTTAAAAACTTTGTTGATCACCTGTAGCTAAATAACTTGAACCACCGTAAACGCGCGGTATCGTCGTGTGTGACGAGTACTCCACTTAAATTGTTAGTAACCGCTCTCGACGGTAGGTGCGATGTCTCGTGTTGCCTTCTTGTTGATGCTTGCTCGTGTTTGCCTCGTAGTAATAGATGCTTGCTCGTTGATTGCTTTCCAGTGTTTACCGTCTTGTGTGCTTCGCGGGTACCTTTCGGAGACGATGCGAGCTTGCGATCAACTACACCTTCGGAACCCGACTTATCAATAGGCAAGGACTATACATTACTTATGATCCATTCTATTTCAACCAGCGGTTTGCATGCTAGTCTAGGTTAGGTTCGATGTTTGATCCTACCACATGTTTACAGCCTCTTTCAAACCGATACAGCCATGTCCCTTCCCAGCAAACCTTGTACTGCTATGTTACTATTGCTCGTTGCTTAGCCCCTGCTTAGTATGCATGCTTAGGATGCTACGGTGTTACCCTCTTACTCCTTGGTTTGGGCTATCACATTGTTATATTATTGTTGTGGATGATATGATTATTATAATGTTGACTATATTCGACGAAGGATGGAAGGTATAGGCTATCCCGCCCCGACGCTTTGTTCCATTCGAGTCACCTAGGATCCGAGTTTCGGGTATTGGTTTTAAGACTGAGCGTGCCTAACCGCGTGTGGGATTTTATGGGGTCCCCTTTTCTTACCTATCTAGCTTCAAACATTTCTAGTGGTGGCCCGAGCTGATTTACCATTTGAAACCCCGTGTGTGTGCTTGGTGGATCCCCTCGCAATTTTTAAACAACCCGGACCAGCGGAGACATGGTTTCCCTGTTGGTCCACCTTTGACCAGCGAGGGCTCGAGGCCTCACGTGAGGCGTCTCGGTAACCCAAACCCTGTTGAGACGGAAGAGTCCGATCCGAGAGCGTGGCCAGCTTTTGGATTGGGTGTCGACTCCCCGGGGGCCACCCGGATTTGTTCGTTGTTAGTTAGAGGGACCTGTCGTTTTGGATCTCTTGGAACTAAATCATAAAATGGTTGCCTGTGATGGGTAGCAACTAAGAGAGATGGACGTGCGTGCGGAGCCTCGTAATGGGCAGTTGGTACACCCCTGTATGGTTAAATCTTTTCGAGAAGTCGTGTCCACGGTTATGGACGACTTGAGACCTACTCCTTGTTCATAGACAACAACAACTGAGATGATCTTAATATAACTTGATCAACGTGTGTGTGCCTTGACTGCTTCTTCTTCGTCGGGATGCGAAGAGGAGGACAAGGATAGGATAGGTGTTATGTTTGCGTAGTAGGTGGATAGCAGACTTGTTGGAGGTGATTCCTCATCGAATGCTTGGCTTCTTATCTTACTCTCTAGATCGTTAGCCAGTTCATAAATGCTAGTGTGGCAGCAACCTCACCACTTACCCCTTCCTCACCGTAAACTACTAGTTGTCCTAGAATGACGAGTGATGAAGTCCTTGTTGGGTCAGATGACCACTACAGTTGGATGCTGAGTACCTCTGTACTCATGATACTACCCCCAAACTCTTTTCAGGGTTCTTGATCGACAACATGTATGGTGATCGACGTTTCACGTGGAGACTCAACGACGACTAGTTAGGCGGATCCCGGCGGAGGGCCTGGACCCGTGTGGTTATGGGGTTCGATGTTTTTCTCTTTTCCACTAGGCATTTGATTGTAGTCTGTACTCAGACATATATCTTCCGCTGTTGTATTGTATTTAAGGCAGTTGTATGCCGATTGTATGAGATGTTGTATCCTTGTATCTGTAATGTTGTGATATCATGTTGGAAATCTGGGGCATATGAATTCGTCATATGTCGCGGTGGGACCGATATGTGCTTCGTCCCCGGATCTGGATGGAAACATCTAGATCTGGAATAGTACCGCATATCGAGCCTTACAGTCGGCTAGCTCATTGAACAGGCGGCAGTCTCTCAAAGTGTGACATGACCTGACGCGTCCCCAGTCATCCTCGAAGCTGTGGATCGTGCAGGGTCCTGCCAGCTGTTCTCTAGCCGTAAGTTTGCTAGATCTGGCGTGCCTCTTCCTTCTTGAGATTCTAAAGATTTGCTCGTGATCCTCCGGGTGTTCGTGGAAGCGGGGGTCGTTGTCGATTCCTCAACTCATGTCTTGGTTCTTGATGAGGTTGGCGAATTCATCCGGCCTTCGATCTGGGTCATAGTACTCGCCCACCTGTGTCTCCGAGTCGCTGTCCTGACTGACGGCAGGTGCTCGTGTGACGGCGTGTCGTCGGGCGGTCGTCGGTTGCGCGGCTGCGTGTCGTGGCTCGCTTATTGGAGCCTCGCCGTAGATCTCCCATGCGCGCCTTTTGGGTCGTCGATTCCTTCTTCCTTGGCGATGGTTCTGCTGATCGCTGGTTTCGATCTCGTAGTCATCGTCTTGATGTGCGGCGGGTGCCCGGGCGGTGGTGGGTTGTCGAAAGACTTGCGAGTCCTCCGCTGCGCGTCGCGGTTCGTCGAGTGGGATTCCTTAGTAGAGGCCGCTCGCCGTTCTTTTGAGTCGTCGATTCCTTCGGCGCTGACGCTGCACTTGGCCGTTACCGTAGTATCGGTCCTGGCACAACTGTAGCTTGAGCGGTCTTGATGGGGTGGCAGAGATGTTCGCCGTGATCTTGAATCCTTCGAGTGGGCTAGATCTGGTTTTTGCCCTTGAGTTGTAGCTTGCTGAAGACGGGACCGCCGAGATCGTGATCCCAACCTGTGTAGTTCCCACAGACGGCGCCAATTGACGGGGATCAACCCCGGCAAATCCCATGGTCAGGGACCCTGGGTTAGTCATGAGAGGCACAGGTTGGACGATAGCTCGTCGGCAAACAGGGAGGCACGCTCCTGCTCGATATTATTAATGGGGGAGATGCGATTACAAGGGATGCCAAGGCTGGAGCGCTTAAGGCTAGGGTTACAGATGATATTCCTTCCCTTGGTGTCGCCCCTCCTAGCCCTTATATACTGGGCTAGGTCTCGGGGGGTTCCTCTACATTTACAGGTAATCTTTCCTAACCCTAGCTTGCTCCGTACGGCAGGTCTTCGCACCTTCCTTGCGAGTCGTAGACTCCTACGCCGGTGCCAATTAGTGGGCCGAGGCTGTATCTTCATGGGCCCTCTGTCTTCATGGACACCAAGTAGGCTTATCCGTAGGAGTCGTGGGGTCACCCCCTCGTCAGGCGGCAACAACAGATGGTCGGCGCCGCCATAGTCCAGCGGCAGCAAGCCCTATGGCTATGAGTTCCAGACGGCGATGTGGAGACAGGATGGGGAGGAGGATTGGATTGCTTTTTTTCCTTTTTCTTTTGAGGTTTTTTTGTAAAGCTGCACCATTCTAATTTGCCATGTCACCTTTTTGCCAGGTCAAATTCGCGATCAGGTTGTGTTTAGTATTTTTTTGTCAAAATTACAATACGTGTTCGGTGCATTTTGCAAATTGACTGTATTGTGGTGTTTTTTTGCTAATGACGCCTGCATTGTGGTGGTTCTGTGCTTTTCACTCGTCTCAAAACGTAAGACGTTTTTTCGGTCATCTTATATTTTGGGACGGAGGGAGTAGCTAGCAATAGAGCTGTTAATTAACATCAAAGTTTAGGAAACTGGCAAAATGGCACATCGCGAACCCAACATCGCTAGATCAAAGTTCGTTCGTAAGCAACCAAGGCCCAGAAGAACTCAATACAGTTCATCATGAACTGTTCATGAGTCCATACTTGACTAACCCTACACAATTACAAAAGCTCTGAGACATCGGCCCATGGGTAAGTAGTTACATTCTCATCTATTTACGGAAGTTCTTCTTCGGAGTCCAGATTTATGCCACCTAGTTCGCCGCCTGTGGGAGCAGGCAAGCGGGCACCTAGCTGCTGTGTTAACTTGATGGCACTGCGGAAGAGTGGGCAGTCTACTTTACTTTCAGGAACACCATTGCTGCGAAACCATTTGGCCCAAGCTTTGCTAAGTTTTGATCTTGTCTCCGTCTCTTTCTTGAATATCACGTTGATTCGAGTTTGTGTCAGTACCCGGTTTGGCACAATACCTGTATCGATTCCTTGAACTCTGTTGCTTGACTTGTCTGACGTATCTGTGGACCGAGAAGAATAAAGGATTCAACCACATGTCACGGCTGCCCCCATGTCGCGAGTCACAGATAATCTTCTACATTACGGATATTGCTAATGGGAACCCACAAATCTATCAATTGATATACCAAAATACCAAGTGGCCAATGTCTAACAGTCTAACTGGTTATAGACACAGAAATAGATACATGTATTTTACCTCCTTCCTGCACAGTTCCAGTCAGGGCAGCTGCGGCATTGCCTCCTAGCGCTCCTACTCCCCTTGAAGCAGGAACCATGATGTTTCCATCCTTCGGCAGAGGTCTGAAGGTGCCACTAACTCTTCTTTCGCATACAGACAAGTCACTCACTAGAAGGGAGAACTGATGTCAGATTGAGAAAATGAAAAAAGAAGCAACGAGATGGGAGGTTAAGGAGATGCCACGGATGAACTCAGACCTCAGCCTCTTTAGTCTGAGTCCAAGTAAGTGAGAGATGGGCTTTCTACATACATGATACATAGGGACAATCTGTGTGGTATTGTCAGGCCACGAGTCATGGGATGTGAACCCATGTCCTAATAAATCTAATCATTTTTTTGTGTCTTGATATTATATATATAAGAGTAACGAAAACTAGCTCAAAATTACGCAAATACAGTAGCAAATTTTAATTAAAAAAGATCTTGGTACCAACAGTATTGGCCCAAAACCAGCAGTAACCGGCTGGTTAGAAACATTTTTTTTACTAAGTAACATTTCAGTATTTCACAAACTGAACGTTCAAACACCCATGTGGTGCACCGGTTCTGATGGCGGCGGCGACGCGAACGCAGCAATGGAGGCAGCGGCGCTGCGAGGCCCTGGGTGGGCAGCGGGCGTCTGGTCACCCCCATGTGAGGCGTGCGGCGATGCCTCGGTGGTGTCGGTGACGGCGTGTGGACGGAGGTGTGGGTCAGAACCATTCTGGTGGCAGTCCCCTGGCGCGGGTGAAGGCCGCCGTAGTGGATTTGTACCTTGCACCGCTCGGTGGTTGCTACGCTTCCTAGTTGATGTTGAAGGTGATGGCTTGAGGCGTGTCTCCTCGGCAGTGAGGCAGAGCTTCGACGGCATGTGGCTGCGGTGACGGCGGTGTGAGGTATCTTTTCGGGGCCTGGTCGAGCATGGAGGCGTGGAGTTGTGCAGCGCTACAGATGAAAATCTAGTTCGGTCCTGATCGGACCGGCGACGATGGCACCTAAGGGTGTCATTACCCTTCCTGGAGGCGTCGCCGAGTGTGCTGCCATCTTCCTCGCTACCTGGTGTCGGCAGCCGTCTCCTGGGCGAAAGCCTTGATCCGTTGGATCGGCATGATGGCGGCGTCTTTGGCGTTGCTCTGTTGAGAGCATTGTGCTCGGAGACTTGAGGCCCCTTGTTGCGCTCCTCCGGCGTTCACCGTTGCCCGAATCGTTCTTCTTCGGCGCTTTGTACGGCCATTGCTGGGTATTCCAAAGGAAGCTGGAGTTGCTGTTCTTCGGAGGTCTCCGGTGTCAGCTGAGACGCGGTGTAGTGATCGGTTTTGGGTAGGCTTTGTTGCGTTGTTGTTGTGTTGTCAGGTGTGATAGTGTTGGAGTTGTACTACTCTCGTTGTTCGCAGCGAGTAGTAGATGTTGTATGCGGTATTTCTCTCCTTCTATAAAGCTTGGTGCGCAATTTGCGTACCCTCGAAAAAAAAAACGTTCAAACACCACAAGATATGAAACATGTGAAAATGACAGAAGGCACACAAGATTGGACAACTGAGAAACAGAAAATGCCAATAAAAACAAATGTGCCTCTTCGAATAATAAAAACAGGAAACACAACAGATTGAACAATTGAAAAGGTCCGCGTAAAAATAAGCCTCTATGATCTGAACACTGTAAGGCTTACAGTGAGACTTGCAACAGGACTCTTCAACGGAAAATAAGAGAGCTAATTATTACATCAAATTTATTCGCATTACAGGTGCATGATTAATAGCGAGATTTCTAGAGAAGAACACTATATATCACAGATATAAGTATTGAATGAAGAATATTACTAGCTTTATGCTTCGAAATGGGATAGACAGCCTACTTAAATTGCTTAACTGTAATATCAGACTATCAGGGTTAACCTTAATTTTAGTTTGTATGTTGCAAATTTCCAACTGCCATATGCAGCTCATCCTCAAAAGATATGTAACATTGCTAGATACCAATGGACACTGCCAATACGTTTTTCATGTATTTTAATATTCCGTCCGACCCAAAATAAGTGTCTCAAATTTAGTAGGAGTACAACTTTGTACTAAAGTTAGTACAAATACGAAACACTTGAGACACTTAGTTTGAGACGGAGGGAGTACATTATTTCACCAGATTCTGTAATGGTTTAGGTCAAAGAATAAGTTAGTTAAAACTGCTTGCTCTCCTTGAAGATGGAAATGATTAAGTGCCACAATAAAGTAAACTTGATCAGTTCACAAACACTTCAGTGCCACAATAAAGGTATTCAAGCAACCAATTGCAAAAAATATTTTGGTCATTTCCACATTTCTATTTTTGGAAATGTGAAGAGTGAAATACCTGCAGTATAGAAACTTTTGTAGGGATAATAGGCGGTGGTTGAGAAATTATCTTTGCCAAGATTCCTGAACTGCATTGTCTCAAGTTGAATGACGCAGACACCAATATCTGTCCTTACATAAATCGCACGATCGTCTTCATCATACCCCAACATCAGATTATCCCTTCCTCCCATCGGCCCCAAACCAAGGATCGTGTTCATCTGAAGGGTCTTCTGCAGCACCCATCCAGCAACACCATCACAATCGACCTTCCTCTCCCACATTTCGAATTTTTGGTATTCCAAAATAGCAAGGCCAATACTGCTACTATCATCTGTCGGCATGATCTGAAAGCTGCTTATGCAACTATAATACGTCAAATCCGGCATCTCAATATTAACCAAGCTCTGCCTGCCCAAATGAAACTGAAGTATGCCATCTTCATATCCATCAAACACCCAATAAATAAAATCCCCAAGAAGGGTACCGGGATCGGTCAGATTCCACATAGAACGAATCGCTGCTGCCGAAATGAGATCGCCCCAAGTTCTGGTCTCTGATGAGTAGACCGAGGCAAAAGCTCGATTGTTATCTTTGTGGATACCTATCAAAATCACCTGAAAGGGGCTCGAGTGGCAAGCCCCATGAACGTGACCTTCTTCACTGGCAACGCAAAGCACGGCGCCGTTGAGGACGATGATCTCCTTGTCGTCGAACACTGGTGGAACGGCCACCCAATGGCGGTATCCAGTGGCAGGGTCCCACACCATGATCTCAAGCAGCTCCCGGTCGAAGAAGAGGACGCGTCCATGGCGGACGCCCATCAACTCCATGTAGCGGTCGAGGATGTCGGGAGGGAAGAAGCGCTCGTGCGGGATGTGGTCTGGAGGGTTGAGACCGGACCTAAAGTAGGGGTGCCCGGTGTATCCCATGACGAGGCCGAGGAGGGGAGGTTTCCGGTGGTGGTCACGGAAGCCACGGAGGAATTGGGGGTCGGTGACGACGCCGCGCCATTGCTTGCAGACGACGGAGACGCGGGGAAGGGTGGAGGGCTGAGGCGGGAGAAGGAGGAAAATCTTCCGGAGGAGGTCGTCATCTTCCAGCGCCGCCGGTGGCGAGGCGGCGCGAGCGCGGCGGCGGCGGCGGCGGCCGCGGGTCATGCTGTCGTGGACTGAAAAAAAAAACGTTCTTGAGGGGAATGTCGTCGACTGGTGTGGTGCCGAGAACCACAATGTGGGATGGTTAAAGGAATGGTGATGTTTCCGCTTACCAACGATCAAATTCCAGGTTTGTGAGATGATTAAAAAACCGATAATGATACTCACCACACGTATGGGCGGGGTGACAATCCGAAATTTTTTGATGAAAATTTTAATTAAACATAGATGACAATTATGAAGACAAAGTTGTCATGTCGAACCAAAAATTACCATTAATTTTTAAAAAGAGTGAAGTCTGAAAAAAACCTTGAAGTCATATGCTCCGTCGGAATTAAACCCCGACCTTCTAATCCCTGAAATCTGCACCCCATACTTATGGATCCCGGTTAATACTAACCTTATGCCCGTTTGGCACACCGGGAATGGCACAAACTCCAATTGGATTTAGCAGCTGCTAGTACCATTGCGTCCACATCGTTCATAGGTCCTGAGCTGGGCACTGTACGTAGGCCGGTGTAAGCTGTTTTGGTGAACAAGGGCACGTCGGGAACCACACTCCACAGCACCGCGAGCCTGCCGCCAATCCATTGGCTCTAAGTCTGCGAGTGAGGACACTGTCTAGCCGTCGGCAACCTTCGTCGGCGTGGTGAATGCATCGACGACACGCGCGTTTGCTACGGACTGCAAAGTTCAGGTGGGCCTCGCGCTCCAACCACCACAGGTTGCGACCAAAACCGACGAGAAGAATGAGGCACATGCCATCCTGCTCCTGCATGACCTCCTCCTCTGGCTTATCAGTTGGGCACCAGTCGCGTTAAACGCCGGCGAGCTCGCCGCAAGATTCTTCGTGCCATACAGCCCCCCCTCCCCCCTTCCCCTCCCGGACGATCCGTGTCAAGAGGCGGGCGTGGGTGTGCATGGACGTCGGCGGCCAGCCCAGCCGCAGAATTCCTGATACATACACCCGTCATGGTGAGGATGCAGGTGCACGCGAGGGTCTGCAACCTGCGCTGTACGGCTGTACCTCGAGCTTACACGCGCGCCTGGCTAGGACTCGAAGCGCATGAGGCGGGGCGCAGAAGAATTATTGCGGCGTCGATAGCATGCAAAAGAGATGGGATCACGAGATAGAAGATGATTATGACATGTGGGTCCGTGTCGACAATGAGAGTAATGAGTGATCCCAGTCGGGATTTGTCTTTCCCGAGGCACCAAACAGATATCAATTGGTATAGGGTTGAGATTAAACCGGGATCGATGAGTATAGGGTGCCAATTTCAGGGATTGAGAGTTTATGGTTTGATTTAGACAAGCAATATGAATTCAAGGTTTAAAATAGACTTTACTCTTTAAAAATTGTCATCTACGACCTGAAGTTGTCATCTACCACTAACTAAAATCGCCACCTAAAACGTTTGGAATTGCCACCTTTCCGCCGACACGTGTGGTGAATATCTGAGGTCCTAAAATTTTTATCTTGTTTTCAATTCACTAAAGATTATACTCTCTCCTAAAAAAAACACTGATGTGGTGTCCTGGATGAAAAGCTTGGGACTTCTTTCCTTACAGCATCTCCAGCCATTCGGCCCTCCAAGCCGGTTTTCGGCGCTATTTTAGGCCGCTTGGGGGTCCATCGACCGACATTTTGGCTTGGGCCGATTTGCTTCCCAACTGCGGCCCCAGGGATGCCCCCCCCAGGGCCGATTTGATGTCTACGCACGCTTCTATTCTTGTAGACTATGTTGGGTCTTCAAGCGCAGAGGTTTGTATGACAACAACAGTTTCCCTCAAGTGGATGACCTAAGGTTTATCGAACTCAGGGAAGTAGAGGTTGAAGATGGTCTCTCTCAAGCAACCCTACAATTAAGATACAAGAAGTCTCTTATGTCCCAACACACCTAATACAACTAGAAGTTGTATAGGTGCACTAGTTCGGCGAAGAGATGGTAAAATATGGGTGATAGGTGTGGCAAAACAAAGTAATATAAATCTGTAATAAAAAGTGAAGCAAGAAAACAAGTGGTAAACGTGAGCACAAACGGTATTGCAATGGTGGAAACAAGGCCTAGGCTTCATACTTTCACTAGTGGCAACTCCCAACAACATTAACATAGTGTAATCACATGATATTTCCACTAAAACATGCATTGGAGACGTACTCGGAGTTCATTTCTTTGTGGTCAAGAGAGGACGAGAATTATGTAGGGCTACAAAAGCACACCTTAGAGGTCGTAGTTCTCATCTATGGATTTCCCAATGTCACCGCGGCCATCCAAAGAGAGTACCACAATCACCACAACATATCTCAAGGATAGTCAAAGACAAGCACCAAGAGACTCTCAGTCTTCAATCAATTCACAAAAAGAGGAAATCACTCATGAAAATATTCTTCTAACCCATGTCCAATAGACCGATGTCACCATGGTCTCGGGGATTATACTAGATAAGATCAAGTGAGTACATCAATCCAATACATAGAGGAAGGGGAAATATCATGGGATCACCCTAGATTAACATAGCCTATGATCACAATGAAGATCACATCATGGGAGAGAGAGAAGACCACATAGCTACTGCTAAAAACCTCAGCCCCGAGGAGGAACTACTCCCGCATCATGGATGAAGGAAGCAACGTCGATGGAGATGAATCTGGGAGAACTTCCCCGTCCCGGCAGGGTGCCGACACAGGAATTATGGTCCCCTGAATCTTGTTGGCGATTGCGGCGGAGCTCGGAATTGCTTCTGGAGAAAAGGGGTCTAGAATCAGGGTTTTCGCGACGGAAGAATAAATAGGATCCAAAGGGGGCACCAGGGGGCCACCAGGAGTCCAGGCAGCCTCCCGGCGCGGCCCCACCCTAGGCTGCGCCAAGAGGGCGCCTGGGGGCTATGGGCCACCCCTTGACCCCATCCTCCGGCTGGAGGACTCTTCTAGAACGCTGATTTTTATATAATTTTCCCAAAAATTTCTGAGCACTATTAATAATGGGAAAATCTGAAATACAAAAAACAGCAGAAAACAGAAACTGGCACCGGGTGCACTGAGTTAATAGGTTAGTCTAAATATGATCAAAAGTGTATGAAAGTTTATCTAAAACATAGCAATATCAGACAAAACATGCATGGAGCAAGCATAAATTATAGATACGTTTGGGACGTATCAACATCCCCAAGCTTAATTCCTGCTCGTCCTCGAGTAGGTAAATGATAACAAGCATAATTTCTGTGGTGACATGCTAACAACCATATAAGAACTTTTAAGTAAAGCAATCAAGACATGTAATTCAATTCAAGTCATCACATGCAAGAGTCTATATTAGCATTGAAACAAGCAACATAAGAACATTAAGGTGCAAGAGCTCTCGCTGTCCGTGACTCAAATGTCTCCAAATGGTGTTTGCGTGCAAGAAATGGGAGATGGGAATACGAGAAAATATATATTTGTTGAGAACTCAATCTACTAAAGTTTCACACTTGGTCTTCTTTGGAATCTTATCTTGACTCGTCCCCAGACCACTAGCCAGGTACAAGTCAATTTGATCCACTCCCTTTCGATATTTTGAGCACTCATGCAATGGATGAGCGTAAGCACGAGAGTTGACACTTAGGATGGCAAAGAGAGAAATAGAGTGGAGGAGGAAGACAAAAATGGCGAGAAAGGCTCACATCAATGAGGACAATCATAGGCGAGAGAAGGCCAAATGATAGATATGATGTGAGGAGTAGGGATTGCCATGCAACGGATGCACATATGAGCTAAGAAAAGCTCTCCAATGGAACTAGTGGGGGTGCATCCAACTTGCTCGCTGATGTGCGAGATGATGATAATGGTTTCTCGCCCTTCGTTGGTTACCCCAAGTGGAAGGTGAGTTGTAGGATAGCAGCAAATTTCCCCTATGTAGAGGATAGGGTTTGTCTCCCATAGGACTCCGGTAATGATAAGTAGGTGGTGAAGCGAACAATGGCGCCGTTCACAACTAGGGTTGCTTACTTCACTTGGACCTGCACACAGACAAATAACTTTGCTCAAAACGAAGTTCAGAGAGGTTGTCAATCTCTCCGGCCTTGTTGTTTACAAAGGATCACACGCAAGGGATGATGATAATGGTGATAGTAGCTAGAAAGTAAAAGCAGAAAATAAAAGAGCGTGTAAACAGTGATGAGAATATGGATCGGGGTCCCGTGATGTTCACTAGTGATGTCTCACTCCCAAAAGACGATAAAACTGCTATGTGAGGTAAACAAATCACAGCTGGGCAATTGACATGATTATAAATGCACCGCAATGCTAACTATGCTACAAACAAAGGATGAGGCTCAAAAGCATGGGAGGTATTCCAAAATAAGTAGACCGAAATCCAACTGCATCTACTACTAATTGATACGTCCAAAACGTATCTATAATTTCTGCTTGCTCCATGCATCTTTTGTGTGATATTGCTATGATATTAATGCACTTCCATACGCTTTTGATCATATTTGGACTAACCTATTAACTCAGTGCACCCTAGTGCCAGTTCCTGTTTTCTGCTGTTTTTGTATTTCAGGTTTTCCCATTACTTAAAGTGCCAGAAAAAATCCGGGAAAAATATAGGAAAAATCAGTGTACAGGAAGCTTCGGGAAGAGCCCAAGTGGGGCCAGAGGGGAGCCAGGGGTGGCCCAGGCGGCTACCTGGCGCGGTCACCCCCTAGGCCGCGCCAGGGGGGCGCCTGGGCCCCCTGGTCCACCTCTGGCTGCCCCCCTTCTCCTATATATCCCTCTCGTCCCGAAACCCTCGAGGACAGAACCCTTTTTCGCGATCTCTCCTCTGTTCCGCCGCCGCCGCGCTTCCAAGATCGGGAGCACCAGGAGCCCTCTGTTTTGAGTGGTCTTGATGATTGTTACTACTGTAGAAACATCATTGTATCTTTACTTTTCAAGCTTTGTGCCTTTTATAGCCTCATATGACAAGGGAAGTGAAAGTTGTGACATGCTGTCCAGAAAACAGATTCTGTCCTCGTGACTAGAAAAATCAGAGAAAAATCGCATTTCATCTTTTTGAGCTGAATTTTATACGCAGCGTGCTCTATACAATTACGAAATTTTCGTATGTTCTGAGTTTTTAAATTTGAGTTGCAGAATTATCCCTAAAAAATTCTTTACTACCTGCTGGTCTGTTTTTTACAGATTCTGTCTTGTTTTGCCTTTTCTTCATTTTGCAAATCTTAAGCTTGCTTTTTCTTTGCAAAAACTTTTTGGCAATCTTGAGAAACAGTAGCTCTTCAAGATTATCTTTATTTACAGTAGATAAAAATTATTTATTATGGGTACTAACCTCGCTAATCAGATTATGATGAGTTATGTATGAAGGGAGTTTTCAAGTGTGCGAGGGAAGATGATGAAAGAAGATTAAGAAGTGTCAAGCGCTCAAGCTTGGGGATGCCCCCATGCATCCCCAAGAAATATTCAAGGAGACTCAAGCGTCTAAGCTTGGGGATGCCCCCGTGCATCCCCTTCTCCATCAACAATTATCAGTTCGTCTCTCGTTTCACTATATTTTTATTACTTCATGCATTATGTGCTATGCTTGGAGCGTCTCACTCTTAGGTTATATTTTTAGTTTTCTTTAGCTTTTCTTGCTGTTCATAACAAGTTAGAACCCAGCTTTCTTTGCGTGGGAGAGAAACACGCTCCACTTCCAAAATCTAGAACACAACATAGGACTTTTCATGCTTATCTTTGTTGTGTGTGTTCTTTAGCCTTTTCATAGCTACTGTCATGTTTTGCTCTTAGCTTTCATGTTTATATTTTCAAAGAGATTTTGTTTAGTTTGTTGATGGAACTCTCTTTTGTTTTCATGTTTATCTTGTTTAGAGAGTTTGCCTGTTGCACTGTGTTTTGTGTCTTGACTTGGAGTAAGTAATCGAGGTTGCTATTCTTTTGTAGTAGTAACTTGCAATAGTTTTGAGGTATTGTTTTCAGTAATGTTTGGACTTTTTGTGTCAAGAGCTTTAGCCTGTTAGTGATAGATGTCGTATTTTGGGCAATCTGTGTTTATTTTCAAAACGTACAAAATTAGTTGAGAACTTTAGCTACTAGATGGATCACTACTCTTCTGAGGGGTCGAATATTAGAGTACACTCACGTACCATGAGTCGATGATGCGCAAGGATAACCAAACCCCCATACACTCCTCCTCGGGGTACTTGTCTCTTTTTGAAACCTCCCTATTAGATTGAGAATTACCGATAATAAGTGCATGAGTTCTTCGGACTAATGTGAGTATTCGAAAGTTGACACTTCCACCTTCCCTTATTTTTCTAGCCTCTCCTGTGTCGTGCATTGCTTTCTTCTCACTAAGAGAGTTGGCGTCCACCTTCGCCGGTACATCCAAAACTTTGGCACGATACGCTCTGTCATCATAAACCTCCTTATATCCTTCCTCAAAACAGCCACCATACCTACCTACCAAGGCATTTCCATAGCCTTTCCGAGATATATTGACATGCAACTTCCATCTTCTCATGACTTGATCTTCATGGAATATATGATACTTGCTTGATCGATGAGCCGCATGCTAGTTGGGCCTTGCCCTAATCATTGCTACATGACGCGCTAGTATCATTGCATATCCTGCTACACTGGCAGAAGCATACATTTGCATACATCATGATAGTTACATCTTCTTTATGATTTGAGTACTTTGTAAAGTGTGAAAGATCTTCTACACTTCTTGTAATATACAGAGTGTTGCCCCTAAAGTGAGGAAAAGATCCCAAAGTGGACAAATTAAAAGATCCCAAAGAGGACAAATGAGAGAAATAGAAAGAGCCATTGAGGCCACCAAAAAAATACAAAAAAATAGAAAAAAGAGAAAAATAAATAAAAAGAGAGAAGGGGGCACACTACTATTCCTTTTTGAGAGATCCACACTCATACTCCCTATTATATCTTGTACTCCATAGAGATTATCATTCATGCATATAGCTATGTGGGACCTTCACACTATAGAACTTGGCTTATATATTCCAATGATGAGCCTCCTCAAATGAGCTCTAGGTCTTCTTGAGCAAGCAAGTTGGATGCACCCCCACTAGTTCCATTGGAGAGCTTACCTTAGCTCATATGTGCATCCGTTGCATGGCAATCCCTACTCCTCACATCATATCTATCATTTCGCTTTCTCTCGCCTATGATTGTCCTCATTGAAGTGAGCCTTTCACACCTTTTTGTCTTCCTCCTCCACCATATTCTCTCTCTCTCTCTGCCATCCTAAGTTTCAATTTTCTTCCTTACGCTCATCCATTGCATGAGTGCTCAAAATGTCGAAAAGGAGTGGATCATTTTGACTTGTACCTGGCTAGTGGTCTGGGGATGAGTCAAGATAAGATTCCAAAGAAGACCAAGTGTGAACCTTTAGTAGATTGAGTTCTCAACATAAAATTAATTTTTCTCTCTCGTATATCCCTATCCCCTTTCTTGCACGCAAACACCATTTGGAGACATTCGAGTCACGGACAACGAGAGCTCTTACACCTTTATGTTCTTATGTTGCTTGTTTCAATGCTAAATATAGACTCTTGCCTGTTATGACTTGAATTGAATTACATGCCTTGATTGCTTTACATAAAAGTTCTTATATGGTTGTTAGCATGTCACCACAGAAATTGTGCTTGTTATCATTTACCTACTCGAGGACGAGCAGGAATTAAGCTTGGGGATGTTGATACGTCCAAAACGTATCTATAATTTCTGCTTGCTCCATGCCTTTGTGTGATATTGCTATGATATTGATGAACTTCCATACACTTTTGATCATATTTGGACTAACCTATTAACTCAGTGCACCCCAGTGCCAGTTCCTGTTTTCTGCTGTTTTTCTATTTCACGTTTCCCCCATATTAAAAGTGCTCCAAAAATTTGGGAAAATCAGATAAAAATCAGCGTACAGGAAGCTTCCGGAATCACCGAGGGGGGGGGGGGGGGAGAGGGGACCACCAGGGCCCCAAGCGCCCTCCGGCGCGCCCCAGGGGGCCGCCTGGACCCCTGGTGGACCCCCCGGCTGCCCCCCTTTGCCTATTTATTCCCCGTGACGCAAAAACCCTGAGACGTAACCCTTTTTCGCGATCTCTCCTCTGTTGCGCTGCCGCCGCGCTTCCAAGATCGGGAGCACCAGAAGACCTCTTCCCGGCACCCTGCCGGAGGGAGGAACCACCTCCGAGAGCTTCTCCACCACCATGGACGCTTTCCGGATGAACCGTGAGTAGTCCACCTTGGACCATGGGTCTATGATCAGTAGCTATGTGATGTTCTCCTCCCCTCTTTCTTCTTCATGGATTAGACCTCGTGAGCTGCCCTACCTGACCGAGGCACATATGTAATATTTCTGCTATTGCTATGCTGAGTTTGCTGGGATCCGATGGATTATGAGATTATGTTCAGATTGTGTTTGAGTAATATATTTGATTCTCCTCTTTTATATTTATGTTCTTGAGTAATTCTTGCATGTTCTCCGTTGTTGTTTATTGCTTTGGCCAAGTAGTAGGTAGTGACTCCAAGAGGGAGCGTTATGCATGATTGTGGGTTCATGCCCCCCGATGACTAGCTTGAGTGATAGAAACATGAGTTTAGGGGATGTGTTGTTGCCACAAGGGGGAAAACAACGGTGCTTGTACTTGCGGGTGCAAGGATTGTTTACTTTACGCAAAGTTCTTTAATGCAGTTGTCCGTTGCTTTGATTTTACACTTTGGGTGGGATTCGCAACTTAATACCAGCGAGATGCTCTGGATAGATATCTCCAGGTGGATGATTAGTAGGTAGATGCAGATGGATTTCGGTCTACTTGTCTTGGCGTACCGCCCGTGCTTTTGAGCCTCTTCCTTTCTTCATAGCATAATTAGCATTGGTTTGCGCACATAATCCTGTCAATTGCCCAGCTGTAATTTGTTTACCTCGCATGGCTATTTTATCGTCTTTTAGGAGAGAGACATCACTAGTGAACATCATAGGACCCCGGTCCATATTTCCAACATTGTTTACACCCGCTATCAATTTACTACTTTATTTACTTTTCCGTTGCTATTACTATCATTATTATCCCGTGCGTTTTATCCTTTGTAAACAACAAGGCCAGAGGAATTGACAACTCCTCTGTACTCGTTGGGAAGCAAAGCTATCTGTTGTGTGTGCAGGTCCAGGTGAAGTAAGCAACCTCGGTTGTGAACTGAGCCATTATTCACTTCACCACCTTCTTGTATCTGTTGGAGTCCTACTGGAGACAATCTAAACCTTAGCATCTTTGCTAAGGGAAATTTCTTCTATCCACATCTCAACCTTCCACTTTGGGTAAACCAACGAGGGGCAAGAAGTAATGTCTCGTGACATCAACCACCTCCGGGAGCTTCTCCACCACCATGGATGCTTCCCGGATGAACCGTGAGTAGTCCACCTTGGACCATGGGTCCATGATCAGTAGCTATGTGATGTTCTCCTCCCCTCTTTGTTCTTCATGGTTTAGACCTCGTGAGCCGCCCTACATGATTGAGGCACATATGTAATCTTTCTGTTGTTGCTATGCTGAGTTTGCTGGGATCTGATGGATTATGAGACTATGTTTAGATTGTGTTTGACTAATATATTTGATTCTCCTGTTTTATATTTATGTTCTTGAGTAATTCTTGCACGTTCTCCGTTGCTGTTTATTGCTTTTTCCAAGTAGTAGGTAGTGATTCCAAGAGGGAGCGTTATGCATGATTGTGGGTTCATGCCCCCTGATGACTAGTTTGAGTGACATGAACATGAGTCTAGGGGATCTGTTGTTGCCACAAGGGAGAAAACAACGGTGCTTGTACTTGCGGGTGCAAGGATTGTTTACTTTACGCAAAGTTCTTTAATGCAGTTGTCTGTTGCTTTGAGTTTACACTTTGGGTGGGATTCACTACTTAATACCAGCGAGATGTTCTGGATAGATATCTCAAGGTGGATGATTAGTAGGTAGATGCAGATGGATTTCGGTCTACTTGTCTTGGCGTACCGCCCATGCTTTTGAGCCTCAGCCTTTCTTTGTAGCATAGTTAGCATTGGTTTGCGCACATAATCCTGTCAATTGCCCAGCTGTAATTTGTTTACCTTGCATGGCTATTTTATCGTCTTTTGGGAGAGAGACATCACTAGTGAACATCATGGGACCCCGGTCCATATTTCCACCACTGTTTACACCCGCTATTTTTTTCTGCTTTATTTCCTTTTATGTTGCTATCGCTATCATTATTATCCCGTGCGTTTGATCCTTTGTAAACAACAAGGCCGGAGGGATTGACAACCTCTCTGTACTCGTTGGGAGAAAAGTTATCTGTTTTGTGTGCAGGTCCACGTCAACCTCCTAATTGCTGGCGCCGTTGTCACCTTCCTGTCGTTGTCGGAGTCCTACTGGAGACAAACCTTGGTATCTTCACCGAGGGAAATTTGTTGTTGTCTACAACTCAACCTTCCACTTTGGGTAACCAACGAGGGGCGAGAAGCCATCAAAGATAATTTCTGGCGCCGTTGCCGGGGACTCCACTCTTCAAGATAGGGGAGTTGCACACTATCTTTTACCTTTGCTTTTTAGTCTTGTTAGTTTACCTTTCAATTTTTGCTTTAGTGTCCCTTATCAAAAATCAAAAAAATAGTTACCTTACTAGTAGTTGTCATTATGTCTGGTCCTTTTGCCTTTGGTGAAGCAGAAGTGCTCACCTTTAAACAAAGAGGTGGTGAAAGTCTGAAAGATGCCTGGTATAGAATTAATGATTCTAAAAAAAAGCCACCAAGAAGCAATCCACTACTATCCTTCTTAGAAACTTTTATGTTGGAATTACTTCTTGGAATAGGTTTATTCTAGATACTGCTATCAATGGGAATTTCCTAGAAGTCCCAGTTTGGGAAGCTCTTAGTATTATGGAAAATCTTGTTGGAAACCCCCCTGTTTCTAGCATTCAAGAGGACATTACCCTAGCTCACATTATGAAAAAACTTGAAAAGATAGAGCTAGATATGCCAAGCATTAATAAGATAAGTGAGTTGGATCGTAAGATTCAAGGGAATTTGAATAGACTCGATAGATCCATGCATAAAATTTTCAAAACCTTGGAGACCATCAAATCCCATGACTTGGATCCTTCTAGGATAGATAAGATTGAGGAAATCATTAACACTATAGGAACTACTCTCTCCTCAATCAAAACCAAAAAGTTCGAAACTCCGGAAAATAAGGAACCTAAGTTCGTTTATGTTCCAAAGGCTCCTCGTTTCAAAAATAATCCTTCTATAGCCAAAGGGGTTGAAACTGTGAAGACTTTGGAAGAGATACCTCTCTTTAATAGAATAAATGAAACTCCAATTGATCTTCCGCCTTTTGATTTTATCCCTAGAAGTATATTTATTAGGCCTTTATTTGAAGGTCCTCTTAAGAGTGGTTGTAGTATTGAAGAGCTTTTTGATGATCTTGATGATGGTTCAATTGATACAACTTGATCTTTTTTGCATCATGCCTAACTTAAAGGCATAAAAGAAAGCGCTTTTGGGAGGCAGCCCACAACGAATTAGGTTTATTTTGCTTTTGTTGTGTCTTTATGTTTGTTACTACTGTAGCAACATCATTGTATCTTTACTTTTCAAGCTTTGTGCCATTTATAGCCTCATATGACAAGGGAAGTGAAAATTGTGACATGCTGTCCAGAAAACAGATTCTGTCCTCGTGACGGGAAAAATCTTAGAAAATCCCAGTTCATCTTTTTGAGCTGAATTTTTTACACAACGTGCTCTATACAATCACGGAACTTTCGTATGTTCTGAGTTTTTTTATTTGAGTTGCAGAAGTTCCCCAAAAAAATTCTTTACTACCTGCTGGTCTGTTTTTCACAGATTCTGTCCTGTTTTGCCTTTTCTTCGCTTTGCAAACCTTAAGCTTGCTTTTTCTTTGCAAGAACTTTTTTGAAATCTTGATAAACAGTAGCTCTTCAAGAATATCCTTATTTCCAGTAGAGAAAAATTATTTTATTGTGGGTACTAACCTCGCTAATCAGATTATGATGAGTTATGTATGAAGGGAGTTTTCAAGTGTGCGAGGGAAGATGATAAAAGAAGATTCAGGAGTGTCAAACGCTCAAGCTTGGGGATGCCCCCGTGCACCGCCAAGAAATATTCAAGAAGACTCAAGCATCTAAGCTTGGGGATGCCCCCATGCTTCCCCTTCTCCATCAACAATTATCAGTTCGTCTTTCGTTCTACTATATTTTTATCACTTCATGCGTTATGTGCTATGCTTGAAGCGTCTTGCTCTTTATTTACTTCTTAGTTTTCTTTAGCTTTGCTTGCTGTTCATAACAAGTTAGAACCCAGATTTCTTTGTGTGGGAGAGAAACACGCTCCACTTCACCCTAGAACACAACATAGGATTTTCATGCTTATCTTTGCTGTGTGTGTTCTTTATCTTTTTCGTAGCTGCTGTCATGTTTAGCTCTTAGTTTTCATGCTTATCTTTTTAAGTGCTTTTGTTTAGTTTGTTGATGGGACTCTCTTGAGTTTTCATGTTTATCTTGTTTAGAGAGTTTGCCCGTTGCACTGATTTTTGTGTCTTGACTTGAAGTAGGTAATTGAGGTTGCTATTCAATTGTAGTAGTAACTTGCAATAGTTTTGAGGTATTGCCATGAGTAATGTTTGAACTTTTGGTGTCAAGAGCTTTAGCCTATTAGTGATAGATGTCGTATTTTGGGCAATCCCTGTTTATTTTCTAAAAACTTACAAAATTAGTTGAGAACTTTAGCTACTAGATGGATCACTACTCTTTGGAGGGATCGAATATTAGAGTACACTCACGTACCATGAGTCGAGAATGCGCAAGGATAACCAAACCCCCATACACTCCTCCTTGGGGGTACTTGTCTCTTTGTGAACCTCCTAATCAGATTGAGAGATACCGATAATAAGTGCATGAGTTCTTCAGACTAATGTGAGTATTCGAAAGTTGACATTTCCACCTACCCATATTTTGCTAGCCTTTCCTGTGTCGTGCATTGCCTCCTTCTCACTCGGAGAGTTGGCGTCCACCTTCGCCGGTACATCCAAACCCTTGGCATGATACGCTCTTTCATCATAAACCTCCTTATATCCTTCCTCAAAACAGCCACCATACCTACCTATCAAGGCATTTCCATAGCCTTTCCGAGATACATTTCCATGCAACATCCACCTTCTCATGACTTGATCTCCATGTCATACATGATTTTTATTGATCGATGAGCCGCATTCTAGTTGGGACTTGCCCTAATCATTGCTACATGACGCGCTAGTATCATTGCATATCCTTCTACACTGGCAGAGGCATACATTTTCATACTTCATGATAGTTTCATTTTTCTTTATGTTGAGTACTTTTGTAAAGTGTGAAAGATCTTCTATACTTCTTGTAATATATAGAGTATTGACCCTAAAGTGAGGAAAAGATCCCAAAGAGGACAAAATCAAAAGATCCCAAAGAGGACAAAATTAAATGATCCCAAAGAGGACAAATGAGAGATAAATAGAAAGAGCCATTGAGGCCACCAAAAATTCAAAAAATAGAAAAAAGAGAAAAAGAAATAAAAATAGAGAAGGGGGCACACTACTATTCCTTTTAAGAGATCCACACTCGTACTCCATCTTATATCTTGTACTCCATAGAGATTATCATTCATGCATATAGCTATATGGGGACCTTCACACTATAGAACTTGGCTTGTATATTCCAATGATGAGCCTCCTCAAATGAGCTCTAGGTCTTCTTGAGCAAGCAAGTTGAATGCACCCCCCACAAGTTCCATTGGAGAGCTTACCTTAGGTCATATGTGCATTCGTTGCATGGCAATCCCTACTCCTCACATCATATCTATCATTTGGCTTTCTCTCGCCTATGATTGTCCGCATTGATGTGAGCCTTTCACACCTTTTTTGTCTTCCTCCTCCATCATTTTTCTATCTTTGCCATCCTAAGTGTCAACTTTCTTGCTTACGCTCATCCATTGCATGAGTGCTCAAAATATCGAAAGGGAGTGGATCATTTTTACTTGTACCTGGCTAGTGGTCTGGGGATGAGTCAAGATAAGATTCCAAAGAAGACCAAGTGTGAAACTTTAGTAGATTAAGTTCTCAACAATAAAAACTATATTTTACTCTCTCGTATATCCCTATCCCCTTTCTTGCACGCAAACACCATTTGGAGACATTCGAGTCACGGACAGCGAGAGCTCTTGCACCTTTATGTTCTTATGTTGCTTGTTTCAATGCTAATATATACTCTTGCCTGTTATGACTTGAATTGAATTACATGCCTTGATTGCTTTACTTAAAATTTCTTATATGGTTGGTAGCATGTCACCACAGAAATTATGCTTGTTATCATTTACCTACTCGAGGACGAGCAGGAATTAAGCTTGGGGATGTTGATACGTCCAAAACGTATCTATAATTTCTGCTTGCTCCATGCATCTTTTGTGTGATATTTCTATGATATTAATGCACTTCCATACGCTTTTGATCATATTTGTACTAACCTATTAACTCAGTGCACCCCAGTGCCAGTTCCTGTTTTCGGCTGTTTTTGTATTTCAGGTTTTCCCATTACTTAAAGGGCCATAAAAATTCCAGGAAAAATATAGGAAAAATCAGCGTACAGGAAGCTTCAGGAAGAGCCCAAGTGGGGCCAGAGGAGAGCCAGGGGTGGCCCAGGCGGCCACCTGGCGCGGCCACCCCCTAGGCCGCGCCAGGGGGGCGCCTGGGGGCCTTGGTCCACCTCTGGCTGCCCGCTTCGCCTATTTATTCCCCGTGACGAGAAACCCTCGGGGACAGAACCCTTTTTCGCGATCTCTCCTCTGTTCCGCCGCCGCCGTGCTTCCAAGATCGGGAGCACCAGGAACCCTCCTCCCGGCACCCTGCCGGAGGGAGGAACCACCTCCTGGAGCTTCTCCACCACCATGGATGCTTCCCGGATGAACCGTGAGTAGTCCACCTTGGACCATGGGTCTATGATCAGTAGCTATGTGATGTTATCCTCCCCTCTTTGTTCTTCATGGTTTAGACCTTGTGAGCTTCCCTACATGATCAAGGCACATATGTAATCTTTCTGCCGTTGCTATGCTGAGTTTGCTGGGATCCGATGGATTATGAGACTATGTTCAGATTGTGTTTGAGTAATATATTTGATTCTCCTCTTTTATATTTTTTTACTTGAGTAATTCTTGCATGTTCTCCGTTGTTGTTTATTGCTTTGGGCAAGTAGTAGGTAGTGACTCCAAGAGGGAGCGTTATGCATGATTGTGGGTTCATGCCCCCTGATGACTAGCTTGAGTGACAGAAACATGAGTCTAGGGGATGTGTTGTTGCCACAAGGGAGAAAACAACGGTGCTTGTACTTACGGGTGCAAGGATTGTTTACTTTACGCAAAGTTCTTTAATGCAGTTGTCTGTTGCTTTGAGTTTACACTTTGGGTGGGATTCGCAACTTAATACTAGCGAGATGTTCTGGATAGATATCTCAAGGTGGATGATTAGTAGGTAGATGCAGATGGATTTCGGTCTACTTGTCTTGGCGTACCGCCCAGGATTTTGAGCCTCTTCCTTTCTTTATAGCATAGTTAGCATTGGTTTGTGCACATTATCCTGTCAATTGCCCAACTGTAATTTGTTTACCTTGCATGGCTATTTTATCGTCTTTTGGGAGAGAGACATCACTAGTGAACACCATGGGACCTCGGTCCATATTTCCAACATTGTTTACACCGGCTATCAATTTACTGCTTTATTTACCTTTCCGTTGCTATCACTATCATTATTATCCCGTGCGTTTGATTCTTTGTAAACAACAAGGCCGGAGGGATTGAAAACCTCTCAGAACTCGTTGGGAGCAAAGTTATCTGTTGTGTGTGCAGGTCCATGACAACCGCCTAATTACTGGCGTCGTTGTCACCTTCCTGTCGTTGTCGGAGTCCTACCGGAGACAAACCTTGGTATCTTCACCGAGGGAAATTTGCTGTTGTATACATCTCAACCTTCCACTTTGGGTAACCAACGAGGGTAGAGAAGTAAACTCTCGCGACATCAGTTATCCTTGCGCATCCTCGACTCATGGTACGTGAGTGTACTCTAATATTCGATCCCTCCAAAGATTAGTGGTCCATCTAGTAGCTAGAGTTCTCAACTAGTTTTGTAGTTTTTTAAAATAAACACGGATTGCCCAAAATACGACACCTATCACTAATAGGCTAGAGCTCTTGACACCAAAAGTTCAAACACTACTCACAACAACACCTCAAAATTATTGCAAGTTACTACTACAATCGAATAGCAACCTTAATTACCTACTTTCAAGACAAGATACAACTCAGTGCAACAACCAACCCTCTTAACAAGATAAACATGAAAACTAAAGAGAGTTACAGCAACAAACTAAACAAAGCTAAAGCTCTTGCAAAAGACAAACTAAAACTAAACATGACAGTAGCTACGAAAGATAAAGAACACACAACAGCAAAAAGAGAAGCATGAAAATCCTATGATGTGTTTTAGTTCAAAGTGGAGCGTGTTTCTCTCCCACACAAAGTAAGATGGGGTCTAACTTGTTAAGAACATCAAGCAAAGCTAAAGAAAACTAAAAAGTAAACCTAAGAGCGAGACGCTCCAAGCATAGCACATAACACATGAAGTGATCAAAATATAATGAGACGGAGGATGAACTGATGATTGTTGATGGAGAAGGGGATACACGGGGGGGGGGGGGGCATCCCCAAGCTTAGACGCTTGAGTCTCCTTGAATATTGATTGGGGATGCATGGGGGCATCTTTAAGGCCCGATATGCCGTATTGTTCCAGATCTAGATGTCTCCATCCAGATCCGGGGACAAAGTACATATCGGTCCCACCGCGACGTATGACAATGCCATATGCCCCGGATTTCCAACATGATATCACAACATTACAGCTACAAGGATACAACATCTCATACAATCGGCATACAATTGCCTTAATACATTACATCAACGGAAGATACATGTCTGAGTACAGACTACAATCAAATGCCTAGTGGCAAAGGTAAAACACACCATTCCCGTAACCACACGGGTCCAGGCTCTCCGCCGGGATCCACCTAACTAGTCGTCGTCAAGTCTTCGCGAAGACGTCCAGAAGAAGGGTCGTCGAGCTCCTCCGAAGTCCAAGATCGTTGCATAATGTGCGTAAAAGAGCAAAGAAGTGGTGAGCTATATCAACAAGTCTTGTAACTAACTTCTCATGGTAAGATGGGGGTAGTGGTTGAGTTTGCAGCCGCACTAGCATTATATAAGTGGCTAACGATCTAGTTAGAGTAAGATGAGAACCAATCATTCGATGAGGAATCGCCTCCAACAAGTCTTTCTATCAGCTACTTACGCAATCATAACACCTATCCTATCTTTGTCCTCCCCTTCGCATCTCGACGAAGAAGAAGCAGTCAAGGCACACACACATTGATCAAGTTATTAAGATTATCTCAGTTGTTGTTTTCTATGAACAAGGAGTAGGTCTCAAGTTGTCCATAACCGTGGACACGGCTTCTCAAAAATAATTAAACCTGCAGGGGTGTACCAACTGCCCATTACAAGGCTCCGCACACACGCCCATCACTCTCAGTTGCTACCCATCACAGGCAACCATTTTATGATTTAGTTCCAAGAGATCCGAAACGACAGGTCTGTCTAACTAACAACACACAAATCCGGGTGGCCCCCGGGGAGTCGACACCCAACCCAAGAGCCGGCCGCGCCCTCGGATCGGACTCTTCCGTATGGCTAAGGTCGGGGTGAGACTCACCTGAACTCAGGGGATTCCCTAGCTCACTAGTGTGGACCAACAAAGGAACTCTGTCTCCGCTGGCCCAGGTTGTTTAAAAACTGCGAGGGGATCCAACCAAGCACACACACGGTGTTTCAAATGGTAAATCAGCTCGGGCCACCAGTAGAAATGTTTGGAGCTAGGTAGGTAAGAAGAGGGGACCCCATAGTATCCCACACGCGGTTAGGCACGCTCATCAAGAGACACAATACCCGGAACTCGGGTCCTAGGTGACTCGAATGGAACAAAGCGTCGGGGCGGGATAGCCTAGACCTTCCATCCTTCGTCGAAAATTGTCAACATTATAATAATCATATCATCCACAACAATATAATAATGTGATAGCCCAATCCAAGGAGTAACAAGAGGTAACAATTGATAGCATCCTAGCATGCATACTAAGCAGTGGCTGAGCAGCGAGCAATAGTAACATAGCCGAACAAGGTTTGTTGGGATGTGGAGGACATGGTTGTTTGGGTTTTATTTGAGAGGCATGAATATGAAGTGGTAGGATCAAGCAATCGTTCTATCCTATACCTAGGCACAAGTGAGCAGAAAGTTATAAGCATATTATATGCTCCCCCTTACCTGGTGAGAAGACGATGCCGAAGGCGTAATCGATCGCAAGCTCGCATCATCTCCGAGAGTACCCACGGAAGCACACAAGAAGGAAACACTGGAAAAGCAATCGACGGAGACGATCACGTTAAGTGGGGGGTAAAATCCTAAACATGGCATATCGCTAAGTACCCCACAACGATTTAAGTATTTGGTACTGTTCTGCCATAAACCATATTTTATAATTTTTAGTAGCAAGCAAGAGAAGCATATTCACATTCTACACGAAATTCTAGTCAAGTTACATATAAAGAACATTTTAAATGGAGCAACGGTTGAAAAGTTATAGACTATTACATTTTACAGTCGCGTGTGATGTAAATAGCAGGTAAATAGCATGTAGACAAGTGCAGACATGACAAAGGACCACATTTTATTAATCTAAACGAAATCTTAAGTAAGTTTGACATTGGAACCATCGCAATCCGAGCTACGAGAAAAAAGATGGGCAACGCAAAATACAACAATATATGCTATTTAATCAGTCCAGAAAAAATAAATAAGCCTCCACGTGCCAAAATTCTCTAATCGGGCCTAAACAGCAGGGCACGGGGGAACTAAGCTACGCACAGGGGCGTGACATAGGGGCCACTGGACTGGGCCGGCCCAACAGCAGAGAAAAAATTAAAAAAAGAAGGAGAGGGGTCCTCACCTTGCTGGGCTCGGCCCAGCTCGAGGGCGTGGCGAGGGATAGGGCGGCCTCGCCCTAGGCGGGATACAGGCCGCGTGCCGGGGAGTTGGGCCGCTGGGCGTGCCGGCCCAGCTGGCAGCGGTCCACGCGAGCGGGGCACGGGGTCGTTCGTCCGACTGGATCGGGAGCCCCAGACCCCGGCGGCGGCGGCGCCGACCGTCTTCTGGCGAGGGCAGCAAGGAGGCGAGGAGAGGCGGAGGGGCCGAGACGGGGCGGCGCGGTGGATGATTCCGACGGATCTCGTCACCGGCCGGGGAGCTCGGGGCGGCAGCGAGCCCGTGACCGCGCGGCAGCTCCCGGAGCTTCGTGGCACGCCGGCCATGGCGACCTCGCACGGGAGAGCGGGCAAGGAGGGTGAGGAAGGAGATGAGAGGGAAGAGGATAGGCAGATGCGGTGCGAGCTCACCGTGGGAGGCTGCGACGGTGACCTCGTCGGCGACGTGGAAGCCGGAGCGCGGCAGGAGGAGGCGCTCGGCCACGGGAGGCAGCGGCGACGTGGTTCCGGGCCATCGCAGGCCCACGACGACGCGGATCTGGGCTGGCAATGGGTCTCCATGGCCCTTGCGGGGCCTGGACGCGGCTGGCTGGCTGGTGGGAGGAGTTGGGACGACGTGGATGGCCTAGGAACCGTTGATCTGTTGTATCTGATGGCCAGGATTGCCTGGGTGCTAGGGTTTCGGGGGAAGGAGGGAGGTTTGGGCAGATCCGGGGGAAAACAGGGGGTGGTTGCAATTTTCCATGGAGGGAAACCCTAATGCTATGGGGAAGGTGAGGGGTCCTTATATAGGGTAGGTGGTCCGACAGAAGACGAAAATACCCCTGTTTATACCCCGCATCCTATGTCACATGTTTATGACCACCGAGACTCCGTGCAGACTCCGATTCGGATGAAATCTCGAGCCACGCACTCAGCGCGACGAGCCTATGAATTCTACCTCACTTCGATACCGTTCCGAGAATATTTTTCCGACGCCCAATAAAATAATCCGTTTATTAAATAAACGGGGTTTTCGTTTCGATGGTGATGGCTGGACTTGTGCCGGAAGTTGTGATGGTGCTCGGGTGGAACCCGGTGTCGCAAAGGTCGTGTGTCGTTGGGAAAAAGGTTCAGTCCCGCATCCGATACGAGAAAGAGAGGGGGAGAATATTCTCTGATTAAGAATTCGTCAAAGCGAGCTACCTGACGTTCCCGGCTAGCGGCAAGAGAGGCTTGTGAGCTCCCGGGCGGCGCTCCTCCTTCCGTCGCGTGCTACTCCAGCTCCGGCGTCCACCCCTCCCACCGCGCGATGCTCTGGCGCCGGCGTCCACCTCACGCACCGCCCACCGCCAGGTTTCTCTCCGTGCTTGGCGTCCTCTGCGCTCATGTCTAGCTCATCCCTGAGATCCGTGTCCTCCGTGTTCCGGCCAGCTGAGGAGAGGCCGGTCTTCTCCGGGCTCCTGTCATCCCACGAGGCCTCGTCCGGCGGGCTGCCTCCGGAGGTCGACGGGGAGGTCTCGTCTCAGGCTCCTCGGGGATGTGCTGGGCCGCCGCACCACCAGGTGTGGGAGAAGCCGGCTACCTCCAAGAAAGCTCTTTGGCGCGCGCGCCATGGCCTGTAGGGAGCGTCGCCCGGTTCGCCGGAGATGATGGGAAAATACTTCCGCTGTTTTGAAGATGGGCACTTCCGCAACGACTGCACCAACGACATCATCTGCTTCCGATGTGGAGGCCTGGGTCACACGTCCAAGGAGTGCAAGCGCCCCCGCAGCCCGACGCCGGAGGCTGAGCTTCGGGCGGCGGACATGGCCAAGATTCCGCGGAGGGGGAGCACGATGGCTCGTGGGGCAACCGCGCCTGCCAGCCGGAATCCAGCGCCTCCACCTCCACCGCAGCCTGGCCAGGACCTTGCTCCTCGTGTGGGGGACGCTCCTCCTCCACTGTCGCCGCCTCCTCAGCCCGACATGGCCCTTGCTATCTGCACCCCGCATGATGGTGGCGGAGGACCACAGTGTCGACGCTTCGGAGATATGCATCGCCCGTCGCACCCATGCCATGGAGGAGCTCAAGCGGAGGTTGCAGTGCGCGATGGCGGTCTACGCCGGCGGAGCTCAGGGCATCTCGACGGATTTCGTGTTGGAGGCGCTGGAGATAGGCTGTCAGGTCGAGCAAGGTTCCGTGACCGTTCACAGGTACTACCCTGAAGATTACCTAGTTGTTTTCGCTCGGCCTGAGATCTGGAACAGAGTCAGCTCGAGTACGGTGGTGGAGTATCGTGGGGTGAAGTTGTTCTTCAGGAAGTGGACGCGGCAAGCTGTACCAAGGTGGTTCTCGAGCTAGAGGGGATCCTGTCGCATGGTTGGGATCACGGAGTGGTGCAGGACCTCTTGGGGAACTCATGCTTGGTGGACTCGTTCGCCCCTAAGACTCAATCTCTAGAGGATCTGTCTGGTTTCAGGCTATTTTCTTGGACTGCGAGCGTGGATAGCATTCCTATACTATGGTGTTTGTCCATACCGGAGCTAGGGGAGGCACCGCCATTTTTTGAGCCAGCCCTGATGCAGTACAAGGTGCTCATCCATGTTGTCTCGGCCACCGATTTCAACAACTTAAGCGTTCCTTGGACCAGCGGAAGCTCGTCCGGCAATGGTCAGAGTGGGCTACCTGACTCTGATGATGGGATTGGCGGCCATGGGGCACCGGTGCAGTACTTTGATTGGAAAAGAGGCGTCTGGGACAGCCGTTGTGCTTCGGGCGCGCGGCATGGCGGCGGAGGTGGATCCGACGAGCATCGACGAGCCCCGGCGGAAGGCTCCAACGGCTGGATGCTTCCGCCCCTGCGACCGGTGGAGCAGAAGACGCGGCCTGGGCCGGCTTTGCCAGTGCGCAGCGCTTGACAGCCAGGCGGTCGGCTTTTGTCCAGATTCGAATTTCAAACCGGCTTGCGCGGCAAGACGGCTTGGCGGATACAGACAAGGGAGCGGCGCCCGCTAGAGAGGCGGCCCAGTTGGCAATCACGCGCGTAGAGAAGGTTGTGGATCCCCCGGTCAGAATTTTTGGGCGCTCTGCTTTGGCATCACACGAGCCTATTGATGAGTTGGGGGCAGACGAAAATGAGGCTGCGAGGACCACCGAGGGGCCCCCGGACTTGCCAGCCCCTCTGGAGCGCATGGAGGTGGGTTCGAGGCCCGAGGCTGTCGCGGATGGTGTGAAGATTTACTCACCCCCAGCTGTGCAGGTGACATGCAATGAGGGGGAAATCAGTACGGTGGCCCCACTGCCATTGGCAACTCTAGGATCTGTGACCGATACCGTGTACGACACTCCGGCCGATCAATGGGACAAGGTGTCAGACAAAAGGGAGCTTGAGGATCCCGAGGCGCTTGGGCAGGGGGCGATGCATGGGGTGATTCCAGAAGAAGACATGAGGGTGGAGCCGGCCCTGGCTATGACTGGCCAGGCTAGATCGGATCAATCCATGCCACCTTTGGAGGACTTCCTGGGTCCATGCGCGTAGCTCTCGGACGCCCAGTTCTGCTCAACTGTGGACGAGCATGAAGACGCGCCGGATAGAGCCCACCCCGCTGTCCAATCCATGCAGGGCAATGACTTGGGATCTGGCATGACCACCCAGGAGGTGGTTGCTTATGCTACGTTGAAGCGTTTCTGCACCAATATCGTTAAGAAGCTAGCGCCACCATTACTCAAGGAGGTGCAAGCTGCGCGTGCCGAGACCGAGTTGTGCACGCCTCGTCGCAGTCGACTGATACGTCCAAAACGTATCTATAATTTATGCTTGCTCCATGCCTCTTTTCTGTGATATTGCTATGATATTGATGAACTTCCATACACTTTTGATCATATTTGGACTAACCTATTAACTCAGTGCACCCCAGTGCCAGTTCCAGTTTTCTGCTTTTTTTCTATTTCAGGTTTCCCCCTTATTAAAAGTACCAGAAAAATTCCGGGGAAAATATAGGAAAATCAGCGTACCGGAAGCTTCGCGAAGAGCCCAGGAGGGGCCAGAAGGGAGCCAGGGGGGGCCAGGCGGCCAGAGGGCGCGGCCAGGCCCCTGGCCGCGCCAGGGGGGGGGGGCGCCTGGAGCCCCTGGCCCACCTCTGGCTGCCCCCTTTCGCCTATTTAGTCCCCGTGACGACAAACCCTCGGGGAAGGAACCCTTTTTTGCGATCTCTCCTCTGTTCCGCCGCCGTCGCTCTTCCAAGATCGGGAGCACCAGAAGACCTCTTCCCGGCACCCTGCCGGAGGGAGGAATCACCTCCGGGAGCTTCTCCACCACCATGGATGCTTCCCGGATGAACCGTGAGTAGTCCACCTTGGACCACGGGTCCATGATCAGTACCTATGTGATGTTCTCCTCCCCTCTTTGTTCTTCAAGGATTAGACCTCGTGAGCTTCCCTACATGATCGAGGCACATATGTAATCTTTCTGCTGTTGCTATGTTGAGTTTGCTGGGATCCGATGGATTATGAGATTATGTTCAGATTGTGATTGAGTTATATATTTGATTCTCTTCTTTTATATTTGTGTTCTTGAGTAACTCTTGCATGTTCTCCGTTGTTGTTTATTGCTTTGGCCAAGTAGTAGGTAGTGACTCCAAGAGGGAGCGTTATGCATGATTGTGGGTTCATGCCCCCCGATGACTAGCTTGAGTGACAGAAACATGAGTCTAGGGGATGTGATGTTGCCACAAGGGGGAAAACAACGGTGCTTGTACTTGCGGGTGCACGGATTGTTTACTTTACGCAAAGTTCTTTAATGCAGTTGTCCGTTGCTTTGAGTTTACAGTTTGGGTGAGATTCACAACTTAATACCAGCGAGATGTTCTGGATAGATATCTGAAGGTGGATGATTAGTGGGTTGATGCAGATGGATTTTGGTCTACTTGTCTTGGCGTACCGCCCGTGCATTTGAGCCTCTTCCTTTATGTTTTGCATAATTAGCATTGGTTTTTGCACATAATCCTGTCAATTGCCCAGCTGTAATTTGTTTACCTCGCATGGCTATTTTATCGTCTTTTGGGAGAGAGACATCACTAGTGAACATCATGGGATCCCGGTCCATACTTCCACCACTGTTTACACTATCAATTTACTTTCAGTATTTACATTTCATTAGCTATCACTATCTATCATTATCCCGTGCGTTTTATCCTTTGTAAACAACAAGGCCGGAGGAATTGACAACTCCTCTGTACTCGTTGGGAGAAAAGCTATCTGTGTGTGTGCAGGTCCAGGAGAAGCAAGTGATTATCTTCAAACGGCGCCGCACTTGCCGAACCACCTACTTGTCGACCTTGGAGTCCTACGGGAGACAATCTTAAAACCTCGGTATCTTTACCGAGGGAAACTTGCCGTTACGCTACATCTCACCTTCCACTTGGGGAACCAACAAGGGCGAGAAGTTATCTCGTGTATCAAGCAAATTTCTGGCGCCGTTGCCGGGGATTCCAAGGAAGCAAAAGAGTGGTCCCGTCAACCGCCAAATTTCTGGCACCGTTGCCGGGGACTCCACTCTTCAAGATAGGGAAGTTGCACACTATCTTTTATCTTTTCTTTTTAGTCTTGTTAGTTTACCTTTCAGTTTTTATCTTCGTGTCCTTTATCAAAAATTCAAAAAATATATAGTATGTCTAGTTCCTTACTTGCCAATCAATGTCTGACTTCTTTGAAACAAGATCTTATTGGCATGGAGGATTTACCGATCAACAAAAGTGGTACAAGGAACACCTCTTGTCTCAAAAGGGGATACACTTATGGAAACAAATACACCAGTTGTATGACTATGCTAGAAACTTGTGCTCAATATATAATATGTCTTTTTGCAGGGATGAATCTTGTTGCTTTATGAGGCACAGACACCTTGCTTTCCAATGTGAGTACAATGATGATGAAACCTTAGCTTCTTATGCTAAGATGAATTATTATTTTGATGATGCAGAGCAAATAGAAGAATTTGTTGCTTATAAGGGTGCCTATGAAATTACTTCTCTTCTTAAAAATATTGATGATGCCCCTTACAAATCTGAGAGTCTTGCTATACTTAACTATTGTTTGGAAAATTACGCTGCAAATTATTATATTACTGATCATCTTGAGAGAATCTCTCCCCCAAAGGAAGAGACTAATGATTTGCAGGACTCTATGGAAGAAGAAATTGCTGAATCTGAAAGCCCCTTAGATGAAAAAGAGGAGGCGAGTGACAAACAAAAGGAGGAAGAATGGAGCCATCTGCGTCTACCTTCTAATGAGAGTAACTCTTTGAAACTTACCTTATATGAGTGTTATGATCCCATGGATTCTTTTGAAATATCCCTTTTTGATGAAGTTGATGCCTTTTATACTTATGGCCATGATGCCACTATGGATGATGCTTACGGAGATGAACTTTCTGTAGTTCCTCATGTTAAGCATGAAATTGTTGCTATTTCACCCACACTTGATTGCCATATTATCCTTTTGAAACCTCCAACTCCGGAGAATTTTTCCCTTATCAAGGCTCAATGTGATGGGTTGCATTCATCTTGTAATCCTAAAGACCGTGTTGAAAATTATACACATGTGCTTGTAGGTCATGAATAACGTGATTTATGTGATAGTTATATTCTTGATGTTGTTCATGATACTACTGAAAATTATTTCGAGAGAGGGAAGTTTGGTTGTAGAAACTTCCATACTGCTAAAACACCTCTCTCTAAACTTAAACTTTCGAAGTTGTTCTTGTTCCACCTTCCTATGCATGTCACTTTGTGCTTCTTTGATTTATTTTCTTACGAGATGCCTATGCATAGGAAGTGGGTTAGGATTAAATGTGTTTCATATTTGCTTCTTGATGCTCTCTTTTGCTTCAAAATTCTTATTCTTGTGAGAGCATCTTCTATAATCATTAAGCCTAGCTAATGGCTTTAAAGAAGCGCTTTCGGGAGGCAGCCCGCAACGAATTTAGGTTTTCCTTTTTGTTTTTCTTATGTTTTTAGTGCTCTTGATGATTGTTACTACTGTAGCAACATCATTGTATCTTTACTTTTCAAGCTTTGTGCCTTTTATAGCCTCATACGACAAGGGAAGTGAAAGTTGTGACATGCTGTACAGAAAACAGATTCTGTCCTCGTGACTAGAAAAATCAGATAAAAATCCCAGTTCATCTTTTTGAGCTGAATGTTTTACACAGCGTGCTCTATACAATTACGAAACTTTCGTATGTTTTGAGTTTTTTGATTTGAGTTGCAGAAGTAACCCTAAAAAATTCTTTACTACCTGCTGGTCTGTTTTTCACAGATTCTGTCCTGTTTTGCCTTTTCTTCGTTTTGCAAACCTTAAGCTTACTTTTTCTTTGCAATTTTTTTTGGAAATCTTGAGAAACAATATCTATTCAAGGTTATCTTTATTTCCAGTAGAGAAAAAATTATTTTATTATTGGTACTAACCTCGCTAATCAGATTATGATGAGTTATGTTTGAAGGGAGTTTTCAAGTGTGCGAGGGAAGATGATGAAAGAAGATTAAGAAGTGTCAAGCGTTCAAGCTTGGGGATGCACCCATGCATCCCCAAGAAATATTCAAGGAGAATCAAGCGTCTAAGCTTGGGGATGCCCCCGTGCATCCCCGTCTCCATCGACAATTATCAGTTCATCTCTCGTTTCACTATATTTTTATCACTTCATGCGTTATGTGCTATTCTTGCAGCGTCTCGCTCTTAGGTTTTTTTTTAGTTTTCTTTAGCTTTTCTTGCTGTTCATAACAAGTTAGACCCCAACTTTTTTTGTGTGGGAGATAAACACGCTCCACTTTCAAAATTTAGAACACAACATAGGACTTTTCCTGCTTATCTTTGATGTGTTTGTTCTTTATCTTTCCGTAGCTGCTATCATGCTTTGCTCTTAGCTTTCATGTTTATCTTTTCAAAGAGATTTTGTTTAGTTTTTTTTGGGAAGTCTCTTGAGTTTTCATGTTTATCTTGTTTAGAGAGATTGCCTGTTGCACTGAGTTTTGTTTCTTGACTTGAAGTAGGTAATTGAGGTTGCTATTCTTTTTGTAGTAGTAACTTGCAAAAGTTTTGAGGTGTTGTATTGAGTAATGTTTGGACTTTTGGTGTCAAGAGCTTTAGCCTATTAGTGATACATGTCGTATATTGGTCAATCCGTGTTTATTTAAAAAAAACCTACAAATTAGTTGAGAACTTTAGCTACTAGTTGGATCATTACTCTTTTGAGGAGTCGAATATTAGAGTACACTCACGTACCATGAGTCGAGGATGCGCAAGGATAACCAAACCCCCATACACTCCTCCTCGGGATACTTGTCTCTTTGTGAAACTCCTTATTAGATTGAGAGTTACCGATAATAAGTGCATGAGTTCTTCGGACTAATGTGAGTATTCGAAAGTTGACACTTCCACCTTCCCATATTTTGCTAGCCTTCCATGTGCCGTGCATTTCTTTCTTCTCACTCCGAGAGTTAGCGTCCACCTTCGCCGGTACATCCAAAGCCTTGGCACGATACACTCTGTCATAATAAGCCTCCTTATATCCTTCCTCAAAACAGCCACCATACCTACCTATCAAGGCATTTCCATAGCCTTTCCGAGATACATTGCCATGCAACATCCATCTTTTCATGACTTGATCTTCATGTCATACATGCTACTTGCTTGATCGATGAGCCGCATGCTAGTTGGGCCTTGCCCTAACCATTGCTACATGACGCGCTAGTATCATTGCATATCCTGATACACTGGCAGAGGCATACATTTGCATACATCATGATATTTACATTTTCTTTATGATTCGAGTACTTTGTAAAGTGTGAAAGATCTTCTATGATTTTTGTAATATATAGAGTGTTGCCCCTAAAGTGAGGAAAATATCCCAAAGTGGACAAATTAAAAGATCCCAAAGTGGACAAACTAAAAGATCCCAAAGAGGACAAATGAGAGTTTAATAGAAAGAGCCATTCAGGCAACCAAAAAATACAAAAAAAGAGCAAAAGAAAAAAAAGAGAAAGAGAAAAAATAAAAAGAGAGGAGGGGGCACACTACTATTCTTTTTTTGAGAAGATCCACACTCGTACTCCATCTTGTATCTTGTACTCCATAGAGATTATCATTCATGCATATAACTATGTGGGGACCTTCACATTATAGAACTTGGCTTGTATATTCCAATGATGAGCCTCCTCAAATGAGCTCTAGGTCTTCTTGAGCAAGCAAGTTGGATGCACCCCCACTAGTTACATTGGAGAGCTTACCTTAGCTCATATGTGCATCCGTTGCATGGCAATCCCTACTCCTCACATCATATCTATCATTTGGCTTTCTCTCGCCTATGATTGTCCTCAATGATGTGAGCCTTTCACACCTTTTTTGTCTTCCTGCTCCACCTTATTCTCTCTTTGCCATCCTAAGTGTCAACTTTCTTACTTACGCTCATCCATTGCATGAGTGCTCAAAATGTCGAAAAGGAGTGGATCATTTTGACTTGTACCTGGCTAGTGGTCTGGGGATGAGTCAAGATAAGATTCCAAAGAAGACCAAGTGTGACACTTTAGTAGATTGAGTTCTCAACAATAAAAAACTTTTTTCTCGTATATCCCTATCCCCTTTCTTGCACGCAAACACCATTTGGAGACATTCGAGTCACAGACAGCGAGAGCTCTTGCACCTTTATGTTCTTATGTTGCTTGTTTTAATGCT
The DNA here is from genome assembly GCA_950022295.1 of Bromus sterilis. Taxonomy (NCBI): domain Eukaryota; kingdom Viridiplantae; phylum Streptophyta; class Magnoliopsida; order Poales; family Poaceae; genus Bromus; species Bromus sterilis. Next base: position 74,530,347 of record OX465600.1, on the reverse strand, counting down.
AGATATAGACTCTTGCCTGTTATAACTTGAATTGAAATGCATGCTTTGATTGCTTTACTTACAAAGTTCTTATATGGTCGTTAGCATGTCACCACAGAAATTATGCTTGTTATCATTTACCTACTCGGGGACGAGCAAGAATTAAGCTTGGGGATGTTGATACGTCCAAAACGTATCTATAATTTCTGCTTTCTCCATGCCTCTTTTGTGTGATATTGTTATGATATTGATGAACTTCCATACACTTTTGATCATATTTGTACTAACCTATTAACTCAGTGCACCCCAGTGCCAGTTCCTGTTTTCTGCTGTTTTTCTATTTCAGGTTTCCCCCTTATTAAAAGTACCAGAAAAATTCCGGGAAAAATATAGGAAAAATCAGCGTAACGGAAGCTTCGCAAAGAGCCCAGGAGGGGCCAGAGGGGATCCAGGGGAGCCCAGGTGGCCAGAGGGCGCGGCCTGGAGCCCCGGGCCCACCTCTGGCTGCCCCCTTTCGCCTATTTATTCCCCGTGACGAGAAACCCTCGGGGACGGAACCCTTTTTCGCGATCTCTCCTCTGTTCCGCCGCCGTCGCGCTTCCAAGATTGGGAGCACCAGAAGACCTCTTCCCGGCACCCTGCCGGAGGGAGGAATCACCTCCGGGAGCTTCTCCACCACCATGGATGCTTCCCGGATGAACCGTGAGTAGTCCACCTTGGACCATGGGTCCATGACCAGTAGCTATGTGATGTTCTCCTCCCCTCTTTGTTCTTCATGGATTAGACCTCGTGAGCTGCCCTACATGATCGAGGCAAATATGTAATCTTTCTGCTGTTGCTATGTTGAGTTTTCTGGGATCCGATGGATTATGAGATTATGTTCATATTGTGATTGAGATATATATATTTGATTCTCTTCTTTTATATTTGTGTTCTTGAGTAACTCTTGCATGTTCTCCGTTGCTGTTTATTGCTTTGGCCAAGTAGTAGGTAGTTACTCCAAGAGGGAGCGTTATGCATGATTGTGGGTTCATGCCCCCCGATGACTAGCTTGAGTGACAGAAACATGAGTCTAGGGGATGTGTTGTTGCCACAAGGGGGAAAACAACGGTGCTTGTACTTGCGGGTGCAAGGATTGTTTACTTTACTCAAAGTTCTTTAATGCAGTTGTCCGTTGCTTTGAGTTTACACTTTGGGTGGAATTTGCAACTTAATACCAGCGAGATGTTCTGGATAGATATCTCAAGGTGGATGACTAGTGGGTAGATGCAGATGGATTTCGGTCTACTTGTCTTGGCGTAACGCCTGTGCTTTTGAGCCTCTTCCTTTCTGTTTTGCATAATTAGCATTGCGGTGCGTTTATAATCCTGTCAATTGCCCAGCTGTGATTTGTTTACCTCGCTAGCACTTTTATCGTCTTTTGGGAGAGAGACATCACTAGTGAACATCATGGGATCCCGGTCCATACTTCCACCACTGTTTACACTATCAATTTACTTTCAGTATTTACTTTTCAGTAGCTATCACTATCTATCATTATCCCATGCGTTTTATCCTTTGTAAACAACAAGGCCGGAGGAATTGACAACTCCTCTGTACTCGTTGGGAGCAAAGCTATATGTGTGTGTGCAGGTCCAGGAGAAGAAAGTGATTATCTTCAAACGACGCCGCACTTGCCGAACCACCTACTTGTCGACCTTGGAGTCCTACGGGAGACAATCTTAAAACCTCGGTATCTTTACCGAGAGAAACTTGCCGTTAATCTACATCTCACCTTCCACTTGGGGTATCAACGAGGGCGAGAAGTTATCTCGTGTATCATCGATGCGTCACCAAGAGGCCTGCTGACACGGGCACAACGAAGGCCACGCCAGCGGAGAATGCTCTACTGCACGCGCTTGGCATTGTGCCACAAGATCTGGAGGAAAACGAGGACGCGGTTCGGGAGCTCAAAGAACTTTTTGAAACACCTCTGAGGGAGCAACACGTCCGAGTGATTACGGATATTTTTGGCAAGGCCATGCCATCCCAGCGGCAATGGGAGGAGGAGACAACTACCTTAATCGTGTAGGCCACCTGGTGATGTAGGAGTCGAGTGTGTCATCCATATCCCATGGAGCACAACCCTGAGATTTCGTGTTGGAATGTGAGAGGGATAACCAGCCTAGCCAAAAGGGACGCCGTTAGAGATTTTGTGGCGACCACGCTGATACGTATCAAACGTATCGATAATTTCTGCTCGCTCCATGCATATTTTGTGTGATATTGCTATGATCTAGATACACTTTCATATACTTTTGATCATATTTGGACTAACCTACTAACTCAGTGCACCCCAGTGCTAGTTCCTGTTTTCTGCAGTTTTTTCTATTCCAAGTTTCCCCCATATTAAAAGTGCTCCAAAAATTCGGGAAAATCGGATAAAAAATCAGCGTAGCGAAGTCTTACAGAAGCACCCAAGTGGGGCCAGAGGGAACCACCAGGGGCCCAGGCGGCCACCTGGTGCGGGCAGAGGTCTGGCCGCGCCAGGGGGGCGCCTGGACCCCTGGTGGCCCCCCTGGCTGCCCCCCTTAGCCTATTTATTCTCCGTGACGGGGAAAATCCGAAGACAGAATCCTATTTCACAATCTCGCCTTTGTTCTGCCGCCGCCGTGCTTCCAAGATCGGGAGCACCGTCAGGACCCTTCCCGGCACCCTGCCGGAGGGAGGATCGACCTCCGGGAGCTTCTTCTCCACCATGGACGCTTCCCGGATGTGTTGTTAGTAGTCTACCTTGGACCATGGGTCCGTGATCAGTAGCTATGTGATGTGCTCCTCCCCTCTTTGTTCTTCATGGTTTAGACCTTGTGAGCTGCCCTACATGATCGAGGCACATATGTAATTCTTCTGCTGTTGCTATGTTGAGTTTGATGGGATCCGATGGATTATGAGATTATGTTCAGATCGTTATAGAGTAATATATTTGGTTTTGATCTCTTATATTTTTGTTCCTAAGTAATTCTTGGTTTTCTCCGTTGCTGTTTATTGCTTTGGCCAAGTGGTGGATAGTAACTCCAAGAGGGAACGTTATGCTCGATTGTGGGTACATGCCCCCTGATGACACGCTTGAGTGACAGAAACATGAGTCTAGGGGATGTGCTATGGGCACAGGGGGGAAAACAACAATGGTTGTAACCGCGGTTGCAAGGATTGTTTACTGTACGCAAAGTTCTTTTAATGCAGTTGTCTATTGCTTTGGGTTTACACTTTGGGTGGGACTCGCAACTTAATACCAGCGAGATGTTCTGGATAGATATCTCAAGGTGGATGATTAGTAGTAGATGTAGATGGATTTCGGTCTACTTATTTTGGCGTATTTCCCATGCTTATGAGCCTCTTCCTTTCTTTTGTAACATAGTTAGCATTGCGGTGCGTTTATAATCCTGCCAATTGCCCATCTGTAATTTGTTTACCTCGCATAGCAGTTTTATCGTCTTTTGGGAGAGAGACTGACGGGGATCAACCCCGGCAAATCCCATGGTAAGGGACCCTGGGTTAGTCATGAGAGACACAGGTTGGACGATATCTCGTCGGTAAACAGGAGGATACGTTCTTGCTCGATATTATTGATGAGGGAGATGCGATTACAGTGGATGCCAAGGCTGGAGCGCTCAAGGCTAGGGTTACAGATGATATTAGATGCCTATTTCGTCTCCCCTCCTAGCCCTTATATACTGGGCTAGGTCTCGGGGAGTTCATCTACATTTACAGGTAAGCTTTCCTAACCCTAGCTTGCTCGGTACGGCAGGTCTTCACACCTTCCTTGTGAGTCGCAGACTCCTACGTCGGTGCCAATTAGCGGGCCAAGGAGGGTCCAGGCGGGTCTTCATGGGCATTCTATCTTCAGGGACACCGGGTAGGCCTATCCGTAGGAGTCGTGTGGTCACCCCCTCGTTAGTAGCCCCCGAGTGCCTGGGGGACTCGAGTACATCCATTTGTCGGTCGTTTGTATGCGCGGTAAAACCGCGGGTCGCTGGCAGTCTGGTGGCCATGACAAAACTTGTTTCGAGGGATGCTAAGTTGAAAGGGCCCAAGGAGTCGATTGGTCGAGCCTTGGTGAATTGCGCTAGTAGAAAATACCGCAGTAGCCCAATCAAACCTACGTCCCACGACGTGAGCTTGGAACACTGGTGTCGAGCAAAAGTCCTGCCGCTTCAGGTCTTACGGTGTTCATTTGCCGCCAGTAATGTGCATAGCCTAAGGCGCGTCCGCCCGGCTTTTTCTATCACGCGCAGCGCATGGAAAAGGTTGGGAGTGAAATCGCTCTTCGGCAAGTCCCAGCCCGGCCAAACTTCGCAGCAGGGTCTTACCTACACACTAATCTTGTGTGGCATCTGGGCACGGTGTGTCGTGTTCCAGGAATGTGTATTTTTGAGGCGCGGACCCTAATAGTATTGCACCCGCTTGGAACAAAACATCAAGCGAGCTGTTCACTCATTCACCCGCGGAGCTTGTTTCGAGTGCTCAGACGGGGTGTTCTTCGCGAGTAGTCACTCGAATGCTGTTTCGACTCTTGAGGTGAGGGAGCACCTGAGACTCTAGCGCCGTATGATCTTGGCAAGTGAATGTTTGTCTTTGCGTCAGGTTGAGGGAGCACCCGAGACTCTCGTGAGTGCGAGTGATCACTCGAGCACATTGCTGGCCTTTGGGTGAGGGAGCACCTGGGACTCTCATGATGTGCTCTCCCGATGGGAGTAAGATGTTTTTCTTCATCGGGAAAAAGATCTGAAAGATAGAATCTCTGAACCTTGACGGCGTACTCAGTACGTGTCACAACCCAAGTTTAGGTATGTGCTAGGGTTCAAGTGCTCTTTGCATCATGCAAAAATTTCAAAATAAATTCAAAAATGGGGAAAATAAAAGCCCTAAAGAATTTAATTAAATGGCCAGACAAAAATTGCTTCCAAAAATTGCTCTGTTATTTTTTAAAAGTCTTATAAATATGCATGATCACTTATAAAGTGAAGTGGGTCCCACTGCATGCACCAAGATTTGTCAAAAATTACAAATAGGGCTTGGAAATTAATTAAATACCCTATTTGATTTGAAATTCAAATTATTTGAATTTCAAAAATCTCCAAAACTTGTGAGTGGCTAGCTATATATATTATAAGCCCACATAAAAGTTTTCAAGATTTTACAAATTGCCTTGCTATTTTATTTTGGGGCAAAACAAATGGCAGAAAAAGAAAAACAGAAGAAAGCAGAGAAGAAAAAGAAAAAGAAAACCCAGCCCACCCCCTATGGCCTCGGGCCCAACTAACTGAACCCCAGCCCAAGCCCACGAGGGGCTTGTCATCTACCCCAAGCAGCTCGCTGTCGAGCATGCCGGGGCGACGACCGCCACCTCGACGGTTTGAGCCGTCCAGGCCTCCTCAAGCCCCCTCAGTGCGCCACGATGACACCCCAGTCACCCCGCGCCCTTCCCCTCTCTTCCTGCTCGCTCTCCACCTCTCTGCTTCGCCGTTCCGCGCACACTCGTAGCACACGCCGGAGCGCCGCCGTCGAACCTGCGTGGCCATCGTCCTCCTCGAGTTGCGCCGTGATGTCCAGGGGACTCCTCGACGCCGCCTTCGTCTTCACGTGCGAGTAATCTAGCCGGCGAGCTCAACAGACGCCGCGCCCTTCCTCGTCTTCATCGCCGGCCGCCACAGATCCCGGCGGGAAATTCCTCGCCTACGCACCGTCTCCGTCTTCACCGTCGACGCCTTCGCGTCCTGGGTGAGCCCCTCTTTTGTTTTTTCCCTCTAGCGCTTCTCCCCGTGGACGGAATCGCCGAGCCGCCTGTGCAGTGCCACGGCCACCGCCGCATCTCAACGCTGGCGAGGCTCCGGCCACTCCCAGCCTGCCCCAAGCCCGTGGCTTTATGCGGGCGAGCAAGGGGCACCCCCCCGTGCTTTCCACGTGCCAAACCGTGGCCTGGAAGCCCACTCCGGCGGGGCTCCGCCGTGCCCAGTGCCACCGGCGGCTAGCCGCCGGCCACTTAGGCCTAACCCCCCTCCTAATTAAACCCTACCAGAGACTGACAGTGGCCCCCACCCCCTAATCTAATCAGGATTTAAATTTAACCACGGGATTAACCCCCACTGTGACTGACAGCAGGGCCCCACTGGTCAGCCCCCCTTCTGACGCCATGCTGATGCAGTGCTGACGCAGTAATTGGTTTTCTATTTAAAAGAAAATCAGAAATTCCAGAAAATAGCCAAAACTTCAATAAATCATAGAAAATTCATATTAACTCCAAATTGGACAAATAATATATGAAAAATGATCAGAAAAAAATTCTCTATCCAAATAATCAACTTTCAACCATGTTTGAGTTGATATTAAATTGGAACCAGTAGCTTTTGCTATTTGGTTTAATTGGAATAAAATCAAATTAAATTCAAATGCTACTCCAACTTCAACCAATGCAATGTAGTCATGATCACTTGAACATCAGAGGCATATCATACACATTTAAAAATAGTTTACAATGATCAAACACTAGCAAATACAAATGGGCTAATTTGAACAACATATGGAGTTTGAATTTGCATTTCAAATGCAATACACTTCATTTAAATCAAATGTGCCACAAATTAGTACCATTCACATTATCATGTGATTGTGCATTTAAATTCAATGTTGCCCCTTTGTTGATGATTGTGCCGGTAACAGTGCCTTCGAGACGGTGATCACCCCCGAAGAAGAAGACCACCGTTAAGACCCGTGTATCATCAGCAAGGCAAGCAAACCCCATTGATCATGTCTATAAAATCCCAATTCCCTCTCAGTCTCGCTTATGCATGTTTAGGAGATCACCTTGTATCGATTCTACCGCATAGTTCAACCCATATCCCATGCATGACCTATCATCTTGTCAAAGTAGTAAGCAAACCACAATCCTAGCTGACATAGGAGTTGATTGATATCATGTGGCCCCTGCAACTGTTACTGCTTATTGCATGCTTAGAGTTTACAATGAGGATGCTTTTGATGTGAGTCAGGATGATAGTGAACATGGTGTTGATGAAAGTGAAACTGTGTTAGTGAATCTACCCTAATACAAGGTGAACGATGAGAGGCTGTGTAGGAGTACACAGTGGGTTGTCTTGTTGAACACCGCCTTAAGCCCGAGTTCTTGTATGGTAATCCGAGATAAAGAGTACAACCACACATTGGGCTCACTGACCCCTCTCGACCTAGTAACTCACCCCGATCCAAGTCCAGGAGTCACACCTAGTTCGGGTTTTCCATTCGGCATATTCATAGAAAGATAAAGGAAATTAATTGTGGCATTCATGGTAGGGCTTGTAGAACATGGCTTGCCAAGCGGAGAACCATCCGTCGAGGTGGGCTTGTCAGTCGTGCCTACATGGTTTGAGTCCTGGCTGGAAGCTCGGCCGGAACTCCAGTTGGGTTTGGAACTCAGACAGTAGACTCCTTGGACTAGAACGGAGCTGTGGGCGAAGTGTTGTGGTGAACATCCTCGCCGACACCACTTGGAACGTGCCGAGACCTGGCGGTAACTGATGGTCATGTGTGTGTAGCGGTACACCCCTGCAGGGTTAAAAAAACTATTCGAATAGCCGCGTCCGCGGTCATGGACTACTTGGAAAGCTGTGCTTTATTATTAGACAACTTGAATGGATACTCTAAAACTCGCGAGATAAGCGTGAGTGCTAAGGCGTGCTTCTTCGTGGGGAAGTCGAGGAAGTATCCATAGTGGTGTATTGGTTGGAGACTTGGTAGTGGACTCGTGTACGTTTCTTACCTCAAGTCTGGTACTCGTAGTTCAGGACTAGCCAAGTCAAAGCTGGCACTTCTGCATGATGAAAACCCCAACCCCTGTACCTTGATACTTGAGCATGAGTAGTGTAGTTCTGATGTAAGTCTTGCTGAGTACGACTTTGTACTCACGTTTGCTTATTCTATGTTTTAGATGGAAACCCAGAGCCCGATGGAGACACCTTCCTGAAGCTCGACGTTGACTTAGTTAGCATAGTCCATTTGTTAAACTTGTCTATACTCAGACCTAATTTGCTTCTGTTGTATGATGTAATGTTGATCACAGACATGTGATCTTTGTATGCTCTATGGGTAAGTCAATAAAGAAGTACTTTGTAGAGTTATGTAATGATACCTGCTATTCATACTAGACATGTGTGCTGCGTGTATGATTATAACATGCATGTCTTAGTATGGGTTTTCGAGACCTTAGTTGTGATCTGGATGGCGGTCTTTTATACACCAAGTGGCCCTTAGATGTGCGCAGCTTGGGGCATCGCGATGCGATTGCTCGTTGCTCTGTCACGTGCACACTTTGTTGTATGATCGAGCCCTCCCTAGACCCCGACTAAGTGATCGGGCTGGAGTTTGTTTATGTAAGGGTTATGATTCAATCGATAACATGGTTGAGGCGACTTGTCTATGAGTATGAGATTTCACCACCCATAATCATTTAGACTTGTGAGCGGGCGATGAGGACCCATCTCAGTTGATCATCCGGCCTGGATGGGATGCCCCTCATGTACGATGCTTTCCGAGAGTGTTCTGTGCTTGGCCTTGTCTGCTTAGACAAGTGGGCACGGCTCTCGGCTCTCCATGTGATTGAGTTGTGACTGGAATTACATACGCATACCCCGGGTCCCGACAGACTTGGTATCAGAGAAGGACTGTCTATAGGATTATTCAACCTTTGGTCGAAGTCGAGTCTAGCATTCTATAGTTATATAGTTACTTGGGTATTAAGGGAACAACGTAAGGCTTCTTTTTCTCCTTACCTTCATCGATCTGAGTTCTGAGTCACCCTTATCTTTTCTACGGGATGATAGGACTAGGCTCATCTATGTCTTACTAGAACATCTCGTTGATTGCCTCTTTGTAGCCGTAGGACAGTTGTGGTCGTCCAGACTCATTGTTCCATTGAGTTCCTTGAAGAAGTTATGTCCAATTTCTTCGAGGTTGTTTCATTTTCCATCCCGGTGTAGCCGTTATGCTGCCCGATTTATCCCGTGTTTCTATGAATCATTGCCTTTGCATTATGATCTTTTCTTCCTAAATCATCTCCTCTTATCTTTGATTCCATCGTACAACCTGTTCTGATTGTTGATTTTTATCACACAGGATGTCAGGTGGAACTCGTAGTGCTGTTCTTCGCAATCAAGACCGTGATCGGAATCGAAGTAATGATGAACCTCCACCACCGCCTTTTGCGGCGGAAATCATGATGGAAGCTGAGAGGAATCGATGTGATCAAACACGCCTTCTGGAGCTCATTGAGCAGAATACCGCTCGTCAGCGCAATGTGGTCGTGAGCATTCAGGACTTCATCCTCCTCAAGCCACCGGTATTTCGATGTTCCTCCGAGCCCCTTGAAGCTGATGATTGGCTCCGTTCCATCGAGCGTAAGCTTGAGACGGCGCATGTTGCTCCCAATGATCGTGTGATGTTTGCGGTTACTTCTTGGAAGGTGCTGCTGTTGAATGGTGGGAGAACTATGTTGCAATGCAACCTGATGGTCACGTAGTGACTTGGCAGCAATTCCGTGATGCCTTCCGAGGGTACCACATTCTGGATGAGATGATGGAAAGAAAGACGGAAGAGTTTTGCAATCTTACTCAGGGAGATAGGTCCATCCACGAGTATATGACCGACTTCAACCATCTTGCTCGTTATGCCCAAGAGGAGATATCCACTGATGCCAGGAAGCAAGCAAGGTTCCGCAAGGGACTTAGCCCTGTTATTCGTCATGATCTCAATCTTCATGAGTTACTCAACTTTGAGGATTTAGTCAATAGATCCTTCAGAGATGAGTATGGCAATGAGGTGTTCGAAGAGTCTCGCAAGCATGCTCGTGAGTTTGCTCCATCTTCTAGTTCGGCCCCTCAGAAACGCCGGATATGGATTCTAACTAGTGACATTCCTTCACACCTTTTTGCAAGGCCATCCTACATGGTGCCTCAACCTCCTCCACCAAACACGAATCCCAACAGCTTTGGTAGTGAGCCTGCCATCCTTGCTCCAACCCCTGACACCAGAGTTTGCTACAAGTGTGGTCATCCTGGCCACATCGCACGGAAATGTTCCTTGTCGGTGAAAGTTGATCCTCGTCCAAGACATGATGCCACCCCACCCAAGTCTTTCAAAGCTAAGTCTTCACAGAAATCCACCTCCAACTCCTTGCAAGCAAAGTCCATAGCCACTGTTGGTGGTTGTGTGAACCAAATATCAGTTGAGGAAGCTATTGATACTTCTGACGTCATCCTTGGTACGCTCCCAGTCAATCATGTTCCCGCCTCCGTTCTTTTCGATCCAGGAGCTTCTCATTCATTCATGTTGGTGAGTTATGCACTTCGGCATGAGTTCCCCTTTGAAGAAATGTTTTCTCCAATGATCATTCAAACTCCTGGTTCCAAATGGCAAACTAATAGAGTAAGCCATGGTAATCAAATTGCAATTGAGGGTTTAGTATTCCTTGCTTCTCTCATAGCCCTCAAGTCTTCAGACATTGATGTCATCCTAGGAATGGATTGGTTGTCAAGACAGAATGCTTTTCTTGATTGTAAAGCCAAGTCAGTTAAACTTACCCATCCTTCAGGCCAGACCATTGACTACACCTCACCCAGTTCTAGAATCCAGATGCATACTTTGAATGTGCTTCCCCTTCCTGACCTTGAAGATATTCCGGTGGTTCGTGACTTCCCGGATGTCTTTCCTGAAGAACTTCCAGGAATGCCTCCTGACAGATGTGTAGAATTCATTGTAGAACTTGCCCCAGGAACCGCCCCAATTTCCAGACGCCGATACAAAATGGCCCCACGTGAGTTAGCTGAACTGAAAATCCAACTTGAAGCTTTGTTGGCAAAAGGCTTCATCCGCCCTAGCTCATCTCCATGGGGTTGCCCCGTTATATTCGTAACGAAGAAAGATGGAACAGAAAGGATGTGCGTAGATTATCGCCCGCTAAATCTAGCGACGATAAAGAACAAGTACCCATTGCCTAGGGTCAATGATCTTTATGATCAACTTGCTGGATCCTCGGTCTACTCCAAGATGGATTTGAGATTAGGCTATCATCAAATCAAGATCCGAAACGAGGACGTTCCCAACACGGCTTTCACTACTCATTATGGTCTTTACGAGTTCACCGTCATGTCCTTCGGTTTAACCAATGCTCCCGCCACTTTTTCGCGCATGATGAACTCGATCTTCATGGAGTATTTGGACTTTTTCGTCGTGGTTTACCTCGATGACATCCTTATATACTCGAAGAACGAAGAAGAACATGCCGAGCATCTTAGGGTGGTATTGATGAAACTTTGAGAGCATCGCCTGTATGCTAAATTCTCCAAGTGTGAATTTTGGCTACCAGAAGTGACCTATTTAGGCCACGTGATTTCTGCAAAAGGCATTGCTGTCAATCCCGAGAGAGTTCAGGCCGTCCTTGACTGGACTCCACCTGAATCGGCTAAGCAAGTTAGGAGTTTTCTTGGCCTAGCAAGCTATTCCCGCCGCTTCATCGAGAACTTTTCTAAAGTTGCAAAGCCTCTGAATGAACTCCTCAAGAAAGATAAGAAATTTGAATGGACTCCCAAGTGCGAGGAAAGCTTTCAAGAGCTGAAAAGAAGATTGATTTCTGCACCCGGACTTGCACCTCCAGACACCAAAAAGGATTTTGAGATCTTTTGTGATGCTTCACGGCAAGGGTTAGGATGCATACTTATGCAAGATAGACATGTGGTAGCTTATGCTTCACGCCAGTTGCGTCCACATGAAGAGAACTATCCTACCCATGATCTTGAACTCGCTGCCGTAGTTCATGCCCTGACAACTTGGCGACATTACCTCCTTGGTAATCGTTGTGAGATCTATTCCGACCACCAAAGCCTCAAATATATATTCACCCAGCCAGATCTTAATCTCAGGCAAAGACACTGGATAGAGTTGATAAAATATTACGACGTGGGAATTTCTCACACCCCAGGAAAAGCCAATGTCATGGCTGATGCACTAAGTCGTAAGTCGTATTGTAACATCCTCATGTTACAACAATATCAACCACTTCTTCATGAGGAATTTTGAAAGCTCAACCTTGAGATTGTTCCTCGTGGATCTCTTTTCAACTTGGTGGCAAAACCAACCCTTGAGGATCAAATCATAGTTGCCCAAAGGCGTGCACGAGGTGTTCGCCGGATCAAGGAGAACATTGCTAGCGGAGTTGCTAAATGTTTCTCCACAGATAGCAAAGGAACGGTATTCATTGAAAATCGTTTGGTAGTACCTAAGAATAGGGATCTACGGCAACTCATCCTCAAATAAGCCCATGACACACCCCTCTCGATTCATCCCGGTAGCACAAAAATGTACCGAGATCTACGCCAGAGATTTTGGTGGACTAGGATGAAGAGAGACATTGCTCGATTTGTTGCTGAATGTGATGTTTGTCGTCGCATTAAGGCCGAACACCAAAGAACTGCTGGTACACTTCAACCTTTGCCTATTCCTGAGTGGAAATGGGACAAAGTCGGTATGGACTTCATCACCGGATTTCGAAAAACCCAGAAAGGAAACGATGCCATCTTCGTTGTCATAGATAGGCTTTCCAAAGTTGCTCACTTCCTTCCAGTTCGCGATTCTATAACTGCTAGCCAGTTAGCGGACTTGTACGTCTCTAGAATTGTGTATCTCCACGGTGTTCCTTTGGAAATCAATTCCGATCGTGGTAGCCTTTTCACCTCTAGATTTTGGGGAAGCTTTCAGAATGCTATGGGAACTCATCTATCCTTTAGTACAGCTTTCCATCCTCAGTCTAGCGGTCAAGTTGAAAGGGTTAATCAAATCTTGGAAGACATGCTCAGAGTTTGTGTTATCTCATTCGGAAAGAATTGGGAGAAATCTCTTCCATTCGCCGAATTTGCTTATAACAATAGTTTCCAATCTAGTCTGAACATGGCTCCTTTTGAACTCCTCTATGGACGACGATGTCGAACACCCCTTAACTGGTCAGAAACCGGTGAAAGACAATTCTTTGGACCGGATATGATCAAGGAAGCAGTAGAGCAAGTTCACATTGTTCGTGATTGATTGAAAGCCGCCCAGTCTCGTCAGAAAAGCTACTATGATCGTCATCATAGGCAAGAAAGCTACAATCTGGATGAGAAGGCTTACCTTCGGGTTACTCCTCTGAAGGGAACCCAAAGATTCGGTATCAAAGGCAAGTTGGCCCCACGTTACATCGGACCTTTCCGCATTCTTTCTAAACGTGGAGAAGTTGCCTACCAACTTGAACTACCCCCGCACCTTTCCCGAGTACATGATGTATTCCATGTGTCACAACTCAGGCGTTGCTTCAAGGACCCCATCCGCGAAGTCGACCATGAAACACTTGATCTCCAAGATGACCTTTCTTATCGAGAGTACCCTGTTCGTATTCTTGATTCCGAAGAGCGTGTCACCCGTCGTTAGAAGATCAGGTTCCTGAAAGTACAATGGTCACATCACTCCGAGAAAGAAGCAACATGGCAAAGAGAAGACCGCCTCCGTGCCTTGTACCCCACCTTCCTCCCGATGACTTCTGAATCTCGGGACGAGATTCTTTTGAGTGGGGCGAGTTGTCACAACCCAAGTTTAGGTATGTGCTAGGGTTCAAGTGCTCTTTGCATCATGCAGAAATTTCAAAAGAAATTCAAAAATGGGGAAAATAAAAGCCCTAAAGAATTTAATTAAATGGCCAGACAAAAATTGCTTCCAAAAATTGCTCTGTTATTTTTGAAAAGTCTTATAAATATGCATGATCACTTATAAAGTGAAGTGGGTCCCACTGCATGCACCAAGATTTGTCAAAAATTCCAAATAGGGCTTGGAAATTAATTAAATACCCTATTTGATTTGAAATTCAAATTATTTGAATTTCAAAAATCTCCAAAACTTGTGAGTGGCTAGCTATATATATTATAAACCCACATAAAAGTTTTCAAGATTTTACAAATTGCCTTGCTATTTAATCTTGGGGCAAAAAACTGGCAGAAAAAGAAAAACAGAAGACAGCAGAGAAGAAAAAGAAAAAGAAATCCCAGCCCACCCCCTATGGCCTCGGGCCCACCTAACTGAACCCCAGCCCAAGCCCACGAGGGTCTTGTCGTCTACCCCAAGCAGCTCGCTGTCGAGTATGCCGGGGCGACGACCGCCACCTCGACGGCGAGAGCCGTCCAGGCCTCCTCAAGCCCCCTCAGTGCACCATGACGACGCCCCAGTCACCCCCCGCCCTTCCCCTCTCATCATGCTCGCTATCCACCTCTCTGCTTCGCCGTTCCGCGCACACCCGTAGCACACGCCGAAGCGCCGCCGTCGAACCTGCGTTGCCATCGTCCTCCTCGAGCTACGCCGTGATGTCCAGGGGACTCCCCGATGTCGCCTTCGTCTTCACGTGCGAGTAATCGAGCCGGCGAGCTCAACAGACGCCGCGCCCTTCGTCGTCTTCATCGCCGGCCGCCACAGATCCCGGCGGGAAATTCTTCGCCTACGCGCCGTCTCCGTCTTCACCGTCGACGCCTTCGCGTCCGGGGTAAGCCCCTCTTTCGTTTGCCCCCTCTAGCGCTTCTCCCCGTGGACGGAATCGCCGAGCCGCCTGTGCAGTGCCACGGCCACCGCCGCATCTCAACGCCGGCGAGGCTCCGACCACTCCTAGCCTGCCCCGAGCCCGTGGCTTGATGCGGGCGAGCAAGGGACACCCCCCCCGTTCTTTTCCCGTGCCAAACCGTGGCCTGGAAGCCCACTCCGGCGGGGCTCCGCCGTGCCCAGTGGCACCGGCGGCTAGCCGTCGGCCACTTAGGCCTAACCCCCCTCCTAATGAAACCCCACCAGAGACTGACAGTGGCCCCACCCCCTAATCTAATCAGGATTTAAATTTAACCACGGGATTAACCCCCACTATGACTGACAGCAGGGCCCCACTGGTCAGCCCCCCTTCTGACGCCATGCTGATGCAGTGCTGACGCAGTAATTGGTTTTCTATTTAAAAGAAAATCAGAAATTCCAGAAAATAGCCAAAACTTAAATAAATCATAGAAAATTCATATTAACTCCAAATTGGACAAATAATATATGAAAAATGATCAGCAGAAAATTCTCTATCCAAATAATCAACTTTCAACCATGTGTGAGTTGATCTTAAATTGGGACCAGTAGCTTTTGCAATTTGGTTTAATTGGAATTAAATCAAATTAAATTCAAATGCTACTCCAACTTCAACCAATGCAATGCAGTCATGATCACTTGAACATCAGAGCCATATCATACACATTTCAAAATAGTTTACAATGATCAAACACTAGAAAATACAAATGGGCTAATTTGAACAACATATGGAGTTTGAATTTGCATTTCAAATGCAATACACTTCATTTAAATCAAATGTGCCACAAATCAATACCATTCACATCAGGGACAAAATTATCATGTGATTGTGCATTTAAATTCAATGTTGCCCCTTTGTTGATGATTGTGCCGGTAACAGTGCCTTCGAGACGGTGATCACCCCCGAAGAAGAAGACCACCGTTAAGACCCGTGTATCATCAGCAAGGCAAGCAAACCCCATTGATCATGTCTATAAAATCCCAATTCTCTCTCAGTCTCGCTTATGCATGTTTAGGAGATCACCTTGTATCGATTCTACCGCATAGTTCAACCCATATCCCATGCATGACCTATCATCTTGTCACAGTAGTAAGCAAACCACAATCCTAGCTGACATAGGAGTTGATTGATATCATGTGGCCCCTGCAACTGTTACTTCTTATTGCATGCTTAGAGTTTACAATGAGGATTCTTTTGATGTGAGTCGGAATGATAGTGAACATGGT
Source organism: Bromus sterilis (assembly GCA_950022295.1). NCBI lineage: Eukaryota > Viridiplantae > Streptophyta > Magnoliopsida > Poales > Poaceae > Bromus > Bromus sterilis. The sequence continues at coordinate 74,514,483 of OX465600.1, read as the reverse complement.
GTTGATGAAAGTGAAACTGTGTTAGTGAATCTACCCTAATACAAGGTGAACGATGAGAGGCTGTGTAGGAGTACACAATGGGTTGTCTCGTTGAACACCGCCTTAAGCCCGAGTTCTTGTATGGTAATCCGAGACAAAGAGTAGAACCACACATTGGGCTCACTAACCCCTCTCGACCTAGTAACTCACCCCGATCCAAGTCCAGGAGTCACACCTAGTTCGGGTTTTCCATTCGGCATATGCATAGAAAGATAAAGGAAATGAATTGTGGAATTCATGGTAGGGCTTGTAGAACATGGCTTGCCAAGCGGAGAACCATCCGTCGAGGTGGGATTGTCAGTCGTGCCTATATGGTTTGAGTCCTGGCTGGAAGCTCGGCCGGAACTCCAGTTGGGTTTGGAACTCAGACAGTTGACTCCTTGGACTAGAACGGAGCTGTGGGCGAAGTGTTGTGGTGAACATCCTCGCCTACACCCCTTGAAAGGTGCCGAGACCTGGCGGTAACTGATGGTCATGTGTGTGTAGCGGTACACCCATGTAGGGTTAACAAAACCATTCGAATAGCCGCGTCCGCGGTCATGGACTACTTGGAAAGTTGTGCTTGATTATTAGACAACTTGAATGGATACGGTAAAACTCGCAAGATAAGCGTGAGTGCTAAGGCGTGCTTCGTCGTGGGGAAGTCGAGGAAGTATCCATAGTGGTGTATTGGTTGGAGACTTGGAAGTGGACTCGTGTACGTTTCTTACCTCAAGTCTTGTACTCGTAGTTCAGGACTGGCCAAGTCAAAGCTGGCACTTCTGCATGATGAAAACCCCACCCCCCTTTACCTTGATACTTGAGCATGAGTAGTGTAGTTCTGATGTAAGTCTTTGTCGGGACCCGGGGTATGCGTATGTAATTCCAGTCACAACTCAATCACATGGAGAGCCGAGAGCCGTACCCACTTGTCTAAGCAGACAAGGCCAAGCACAGAACACTCTCGGAAAACATCGTACGTGAGGGGCATCCCATCCAGGCCGGATGATCAACTGAGATGGGTCCTCATCGCCCGCTCACAAGTCTAAATGATTATGGGTGGTGAAATCCCATACTCATAGACAAGTCGCCTCAACCATGTTATCGATTGAATCATAACCCTTACATAAACAAACTCCAGCCCGATCACTTAGTCGGGGTCTAGGGCGGGCTCGATCATACAACAAAGTGTGCACGTGACAGATTCACGAGCAATCGCATCGCGATGCCCCAAGCTGCGCACATCTAAGGGCCACTTGGTGTATAAAAGACCGCCAGCCAGATCACAACTAAGGTCTCGAAAACCCATACTAAGACATGCATGTTATAAACATACACGCATCACACATGCCTAGTATGAACAGCAGGTATCATCACATAACTCTACAAAGTACTTCTTTATTGACTTACACATAGAGCATACAAAGATCACATGTCTGTGATCAACATTACATCATACAACGGAAGCAAATTAGGTCTGAGTACAGACAAGATTAACAAATGGCTTAGAGAAGCCTTGTACAACAAACATGCCCTTCCACGAGGGACCAGACTGTTGTCTAGAACTATACTAGCTTAGTCAACGTCGAGCTTCAGGAAGGTGACTCCATCGGGGGTCTGGGTTTCCATCTAAAACATAGAATAAGCAAACGTGAGTACAAAGTCGTACTCAGCAAGACTTACATCAGAACTAAACTACCCATGCTCAAGTTTCAAGGTAAAGGGAGGTGGGGTTTCAACACGCAGAAGTGCCATCTTTGACTTGGCTAGTCCTGTGCTACGAGTACCAGAATTGAGGTAAGAAGCGTACACGAGTCCACTACCAAGTCTCCAACCAATACACCACTATGGTTACTTCCTCGACTTACCCACGAGGAGCACACCATAGCACTCACGCTTATCTTGCGAGTTTTAGAAGTATCCATTCAAGTTGTCTAATAATCAGGTACAGGTTCCAAGTAGTCCTTAACCGCTGACGCGGATATTCGAATAGTTTTGTTAACCTTGCAAGGGTGTAAGCTACACACACATGACCATCGGTTACTGCCTTTTGCTCGCCACCGTTCAAGAGGTGACAGCGAGGATGTTCACCACGACACTTCACTCACAACCGGTCTATTCCAGGAGTCGACTATCTGAGTTGCCTCCGCTCGAGAGCCCGGCCGGATCAACGAAACGGACTCAAACAATGCAGGTGACCAAGACACCACCTTTGGCAGATGGTTTTCCTTCCTCACAGGTGCACCCACATATCTATATGATGCAACCATTCCTTCATTCTTTTTATGCACATGCCAAAAGGAAAGCCCGAACTAATGTGACTCCTGGACGTCAACACGGATCAAGGTACTAGGCCGAGAGGGGTCATTGAGCCCAATGTGTGGTTGTACTCTTTGTCTTGGATTACCATACAAGAACTCGGTGCTTAAGGCGGTGTTCAACGAGACAAACCACTGTGTACTCCTACACAGCCTCTCATCGTTCACCTTTGTTTAGGGTGGATTCACCAACACGTTATCATCAGCATCAGTGTGATCATCCATCCCGACTCACATGCAAAGTAACCTCCTTATATCACTAAGCAGCAATAAGCAATAACAGTTGCAGGGGCCACATGCTCATCATTCAACTCCTATATCTGCTAGGATTGTGGTTTGCTTAATATGGTGACAAAATGATAGGTCATGCATCGGAATGGGTTCAATTATGCGAAAGAACGAGTCTCGGTGATCTCCTAAACATGCATAAGCGAGACTGAGAGGGAATTGGGATTTTATAGACATGATCAATGGGGTTTGCTTGCCTTGCTGACGATACACGGGTCTTAACGGTGGTCTTCTTCTTCGGGGGTGATCACCGTCTCGGAACGTCTGTCATCGGAGGCAATCATCAACAAGGGGGGCAACATTGAATGGAAATGCACAAGCACATGATATAGGTGTTCCATGATGTGAATACTACTGGTTTGTGGCAAAACATCTTAATTGAAGTGTATTGCATTCGGAATGCAAATTCAAACTCCAAATTTTGAATTCAAAAGGTCCATATGCACATATGCCACTGTTCACCCATCTTAAAATGGTCAAACATAGAAACAAAGTGCACATTCTTAATCCTTGCATTTTTCTGATAATTTTTTATATATTATTTATTAAATTTGGAGTTAGTATCAATTTTCTATGATTTATTGAAGTTTTGGCTATTTTCTGTAATTTCTTTTAATTGTTAAAAGGAATTATGGCGTCATCATGTGGTCATGCTGACGTCATGGCATTGACTGGTCAAAACTGGCACACGGGCCCCATCTGTCACTGACTCAGGCTAACAGAGGGGATTTAAATTAATTAAACAGTTTAATTAGGGGGATAGGCCCCACATGTTAGTGGCTGGGCAGTGGTTAGAGGGGGGATTAGCACGTGGGATTAGACCTAATCTAATCCGGCTGGCCGGTGGCGCTGGACACGGCGGAGGCGCACCAGAGTTGCACAGGGGGGGGGGTTGACGGAGGAGGCGCCAGGGAGCATAGCGTGCCCTCGCGCGTTGCGTGATGCACGCAAGGGCTCGGTGGGGGCACCAAGGCCACACCGATGACGAGCCCGCGGCGGCGTGCTCATGGTGGCGACGGGGAACGGCAATGGAGAGCGCGAGGATGAGCGCGGGGAGGGGGAAAGAGAGCACAAGGCTCACCGGAGTGCTATGGAGGGGACGAAGGAGTCTGGGAGGGCCTAGAGGCGTCGCAATTCCGGCCGAAATTCCACGGTGGCCGGCGGCAAGGAGGCAAAGGGACGGCGTGCTCGGGGCTCCCTGGTTCGATTCCGCTCGGGTGATGACGAAGCCGAACTCGACGGTGCTTCTGGACAGAACTTCTTGGCGAGAGGGGCACGGTGGCCGCGCGGTGCGCTCCGACGTGCTTCGGCGAGCTACGGGCGGCGGCAAAATCGGCGAGGAGGAGGAGGGGAACCTGTCCAGAGAAGGGGGATAGGGAACTCGGGGCTTCCAGGCGCTCCAGCGCGAGAAGAGATAAAGGAGAGGGAGGCCTGCGCTGGCGAGAAGGAGGAGGTGGCGCGCATGCGTGGTGCACGGCGTGCCCAGCGCTCCTACTGGCGAGGGGAAGAAGACAAGGGCGGCTGGAGTGGGCTGGGCCAGATGGCCTCGCCCTGTGCGGAAGGTAAGGGTTTTTTTCTCTCTTTTCTTTTTATTCTTTATGTTTATTTGTTTGCCCATTTAAAATAAATACTAGGGCATTTTATAAAAACTCCCAATTATTTTTATAAAACCTAGGTGACTTAGTATTGGTCAACCCCAAGTTTTGGGAATTTTTGAAATTCAAATTATTTGAATTTCAATTCAAATAGGCAATTGATTTAATTTCCAAGTTACTGTTTGGATTTTTGAAAAATCAATGAGCATGGGGTTAATCCCAAATCGCTTTTAAAATGATCACCCTCATTTTTAGGACTTTTCAACACATCCAAAAGAATTTTGAAAAAAGATTTATTTCTGGCCATTTAATTAAATTCTCTAGGGCTTTTCTTTTCCCCATTTTTGAATTTCTTTTTGGATTTTTCATGATGCAAAGGGATCAAGCAACCCTAGCATTTACCCTAGTTGGGGTTCTGACAACTCGTCCCCACTCAAAAGAATCTCGTCCCGAGATTCAGAAGTCGTCGAGAGGAAGGTGGGGTACTCGACACAGAGGCGGTCTTCTCTTTCCCATGTTGCTTCTTTCTCGGAGTGATGTGACCATTGCACTTTCAGAAACCTGATCTTCTGACGACGAGTGACACGTTCTGCGGAATCAAAAATACGAACGGCATATTCTCGATAAGAAAGGTCATCTTGGAGATCAAGCGTTTCATGGTCGACTTCGCGGATGGGGTCCTTGAAGCAACGCTTGAGTTGTGACACATGGAATACATCATGTACTCGGGAATGGTGCGGGGGTAGTTCAAGTTGGTAGGCAACTTCTCCACGTTTAGCGAGAATGCGGAAAGGACCGATGTAACGTGGGGCCAACTTGCCTTTGATACCGAAGCGTTGGGTTCCCTTCAGAGGAGTAAACCGAAGGTAAGCCTTCTCATCCAGATTGCAGCTTTCTTGTCTATGATGACGATCATAGTAGCTTTTCTGACGAGACTGTGCGGCTTTCAATCGATCACGAACAATGCGAACTTTCTCTTCTGCTTCCTTGATCATATCCGGTCCAAAGAGTTGTCTTTCACCGGTTTCTGACCAGTTTAGGGGTGTTCGACATCGTCGGCCATAGAGGAATTCAAAAGGAGCCATGTCCAGACTAGATTGATAGCTATTTTTATAAGCAAATTCGGCAAATGGAAGAGATTTCTCCCAGTTCTTTCCGAAAGAGATAACACAAGCTCTGAGCATGTCTTCCAAGATTTGATTAACCCTTTCAACTTGACCGCTAGACTGAGGATGGAAAGCTGTACTAAAGGATAGATGAGTTCCCATAGCATTATGAAAGCTTCCCCAGAATATAGAGGTGAAAAGGCTACCTCGATCAGAATTGATTACCAAAGGAACACCGTGAAGAGACACAATTCTAGAGACGTACAAGTCCGCCAACTGACTAGCAGTTATAGACTAGCGAACAGGAAGGAAGTGAGCAACTTTGGAAAGCCTATCTATGACAATGAAGATGGCATCGTTTCCTTTCTGGGTTTTTGGAAAGCCGGTGATGAAGTCCATACCGACTTTGTCCCATTTCCACTCAGGAATAGGCAAAGGTTGAAGTGTGCCAGCAGGTCTTTGGTGTTCTGCCTTAATGCGACGACAAACATCACATTCAGCAACAAATCGAGCAATGTCTCTCTTCATCCTGGTCCACCAAAATCTCTGGCGTAGATCTCGGTACATTTTTGTGCTACCGGGATGAATCGAGAGGGGTGTGTCATGGGCTTCTTTGAGGATTAGTTGCCTTAGATCCCTATTATTAGGTACTACCAAACGATTTTCAATGAATACCGTTCCTTTACTATCTGTGGAGAAACATTTAGCAACTCCGCTAGCAATGTTCTCCTTGATCCAGCGAACACCTCGTGCACGCCGTTGGGCAACTTTGATTTGATTCTCAAGGGTTGGTTTCGCCACCAAGTTGAAAAGAGATCCATGAGGAACAATCTCGAGATTAAGCTTTCGAAATTCCTCATGAATAAGTGGTTGATACTGTTGTAACATGAGGTTGTTACAATACGACTTACGACTTAGTGCATCAGCCATGACATTGGCTTTGCCTGGGGTGTAATAAATTCCTAAGTCATAATCTTTTATCAACTCTATCCAGTGTCTTTGCCTGAGATTAAGATCTGGCTGGGTGAAAATGTATTTGAGGCTTTGGTGGTCGGAATAGATCTCACAACGATTACCAAGGAGGTAATGTCGCCAAGTCTTCAGGGCATGAACTACGGCAGCGAGTTCAAGATCATGGGTAGGATAGTTCTCTTCATGTGGCCGCAACTGGCGTGAAGCATAAGCTACCACATGTCTATCTTGCATAAGTATGCATCCTAACCCTTGCCGTGAAGCATCACAATAGATCTCGAAATCCCTTTTGGTGTCTGGAGGTGCAAGTACGGGTGCAGAAGTCAATCTTCTTTTTAACTCTTGAAAGCTTTCCTCGCACTTGGGGGTCCATTGGAATTTCTTATCTTTCTTGAGGAGTTCAGTTAGAGGCTTTGCAACTTTGGAGAAGTTCTCAACGAAGCGGCGACAATAGCTTGCTAAGCCTAGAAAAATCCTAACTTGCTTAACCGATTCAGGTGGAGTCCAGTCAAGGATGGCCTGAACTCTCTCGGGATTGACAGCAATGCCTTTTTCAGAAATCACGTGGCCTAAGTAGGTCACTTCTGGTAGCCAAAATTCACACTTGGAGAACTTGGCATAAAGGTGATGCTCTCGAAGTTTCATCAATACCAACCTAAGATGTTCTGCGTGCTCTTTTTCGTTCTTCGAGTAGATGAGAATGTCATCACGATAAACTACAACAAATTTATCTAGGTACTCCATGAAGATCGAATTCATCAAGCGCGAGAATGTGGTGGGGGCATTGGTTAAACCGAAGGATATGACGGTGTACTCGTAAAGACCGTAACAAGTAGTGAAAGCCATTTTTGGAATGTCCTCGTTTCGGATTTTGATTTGATGATAGCCTAATCTCAAATCCATCTTGGAGAAGACAGAGGATCCAGCAAGTTGATTATAAAGATCATTGATCCTGGGCAGTGGGTACTTGTTCTTTACCGTCGCTAGATTTAGCGGGCAATAGTCTACGCACATCCTTTCTGTTCCATCTTTCTTCGTTACGAACAGAACGGGGCAACCCCATGGTGATGAGCTAGGGCGGATGAAGCCTTTTGCCAACGAAGCATCAAGTTGGGTTTTTAGCTCAACTAACTCATGTGGGGCCATTCTATATGGACGTCTGGAAATTGGGGCTGTGCCTGGTATAAGATCCACTATGAATTCTACACATCTGTCGGGTGGCATGCCCGGCAGCTCTTCAGGAAAGACATCCGGGAAGTCACGAACCACCGGAATATCTTCAAGGTTAGGAAGGGGAAGCACATTCAAAGTATGCATTTGGATTCTAGAGTTGGGTGATGTGTAGTCAATGGTCTGGCCTGAAGGATGGGTGAGTTTAACTGATTTGGCTTTACAATCAAGGAAAGCATTCTGCCTTGATAACCAATCCATTCCTAGGATGACATCAATGTCCGAAGACTTGAGGGCTATAAGATAAGCAAGGAATACTAAACCTTCAATTGCAATTTGATTGCCATGGCTTACTCTATTAGTTTGCCACTTTGAACCAAGAGTTTGAATGACCATTGGAGAAACCATTTCTTCAAAAGGGAATTCATGACGAAGTGCATAACTCTCCGACATGAATGAATGAGAAGCTCCTAGATCGAAAAGAACGGAGTCGGGAACATGATTGACTGGGAGTGTACCAAGGATGACGTCAGAAGCAGCAGTGGTTTCCTCAACTGAGATTTGGTTCACACAACCACTACTAGTGGATGAAGGCTTTGCTTGCAAGGGTTTTGAGGTGGATTTCCTTGAAGGCTTATGTCGAGAATGACGTGGTGTCATCAAGATCTGAGGGCATTGATGAAAGTAATGGCCTGGAAGACCACACTTAAAGCATACCCTGTCTGAATTGCTGGGAGTGGGATTACTTGGCTGCACACCATCATTCCGGGGTGGAATAATGTGTCGGGGTGGATGGCATATATTGGATGGTGGCCTCTGAAGAAAGTTTTGAGGTATGGCACTAGTTGGAATCAATATTCGGCGTTTCTGAGGGGCTGAACTTGAAGAAGGAGCAAGATCAAGAGCATGCTTGCGAGACTCTTCGAAAATTTCATTGCCATGCTCAGCTCTGAAGGATCTGTTGACTAAATCCTCAAAGGTGGCAATTTCGATGAGGTTGAGGTCATGACGGAGGATGGGGCTAAGTCCCTTGCGGAACCTTGCATGCTTTCTGGCATCGGTGGTGATCTCATCTTGGGCATAACGAGCGAGACGGTTGAACTCCCTCACATACTCATGAATGGACATCTCTCCTTGATTCAAATTGCAGAACTCTTCCTTCTTGCGCTCCATCAACTCATCCAGAATGTGGTACCCTCGAAAGGCAACACAGAACTCCTGCCATGTCACTACATGACCATCTGGCTGCATAGCAACATAGTTCTCCCACAATTGAAGAGCAGCACCTTCCAGGAAGTATACCGCAAAAATAACTCGGTCATCGGGAGCAACATGTGCCGTGTCAAGCTTACGCTCGATGGAACGGAGCCAATCATCAGCTTCAAGGGGCTCAGAAGAACATCGGAATACCGGTGGCTTGAGGAGGATGAAATCCTGAATGCTGCCAACCACATTACGCTGACGAGCGGTATTCTGATCGATGAGCTCCAGAAGGCGTGTTTGATCACGTCTATTCCGCTCGGCTTCCATCATGATTTCCGTCGCAGAAGGCGGTGGTGGAGGTGCATCATCATTTCGATTCCAATCACGGTCTCGATTGCGACGACCAGCACTACGAGTTCCACCTGACATCCTGTGTGATAAAAATCAACAATCAGAACATGTCATACGATGGAATCAAAGATAAGCGGACATGATTAGGAGGAAAAGATTGTAATTCAAAGGCAATGATTCATAGAAACACGGGATAAATCGGGCAGCATAACGGCTACACCGGGATGGAAAACAAGACAACCTCGAGGAGATTGGGCAGAACTTCCTCAAGGAACTCAAAGCACGGAGAATCTGCACGACCACAACAATCCTACGGCTACAAGGAAGCACTCAACGAGTTGTTCTAGTAAGACATAGATGAGCCTAGTCCTATCATCCCGTAGAAAAGATAAGGGTGACCCAGAACTCAGATCGATGAGGGTAAGGAGAAAAAGAAGCCTTACGTAGTTCCCTTTATACCCAAGTAACTATATAACTATAGAATGCTAGACTCGACTTCGACCAATGGTTTGATAAGCCTACAGACAGTCCTGCTCTGATACTAAGTCTGTCGGGACCCGGGGTACGCGTATGTAATTCCAGTCACAACTCAATCACATGGAGAGCCGAGAGCCGTACCCACTTGTCTAAGCAGACAAGGCCAAGCACAGAACACTCTCGGAAAACATCGTACGTGAGGGGCATCCCATCCAGGCCGGATGATCAACTGAGATGGGTCTTCATCGCCCGCTCACAAGTCTAAATGATTATGGGTGGTGAAATCCCATACTCATAGACAAGTCGCCTCAACCATGTTATCGATTGAATCATAACCCTTACATAAACAAACTCCAGCCCGATCACTTAGTCGGGGTCTAGGGCGGGCTCGATCATACAACAAAGTGTGCACGTGACAGATTCACGAGCAATCGCATCGCGATGCCCCAAGCTGCGCACATCTAAGGGTCACTTGGTGTATAAAAGACCGCCAGCCAGATCACAACTAAGGTCTCGAAAACCCATACTAAGACATGCTTGTTATAAACATACACGCAGCACACATGCCTAGTATGAACAGCAGGTATCATCACATAACTCTACAAAGTACTTCTTTATTGACTTACACATAGAGCATACAAAGATCACATGTCTGTGATCAACATTACATCATACAACGGAAGCAAATTAGGTCTGAGTACAGACAAGATTAACAAATGGCTTAGAGAAGCCTTGTACAACAAACATGCCCTTCCACGAGGGACCAGACTGATGTCTGGAACTATACTAGCTTAGTCAACGTCGAGCTTCAGGAAGGTGACTCCATCGGGGGTCTGGGTTTCCATCTAAAACATAGAATAAGCAAACGTGAGTACAAAGTCGTACTCAGCAAGACTTACATCAGAACTAAACTACTCATGCTCTAGTTTCAAGGTAAAGGGAGGTGGGGTTTCAACATGCAGAAGTGCCAGCTTTGACTTGGCTAGTCCTGTGCTACGAGTACTAGAATTGAGGTAAGAAGCGTACACGAGTCCACTACCAAGTCTCCAACCAATACACCACTATGGTTACTTCCTCGACTTCCCCACGAGCAGCACACCATAGCACTCACGCTTATCTTGAGAGTTTTAGAAGTATCCATTCAAGTTGTCTAATAATCAGGTACAGGTTCCAAGTAGTCCTTAACCGCGGACGCAGCTATTCGAATAGTTTTGTTAACCGCGGTTGTTCACCACGACACTTCGCTCACAACTGGTCTATTCCAGGAGTCGACTATCTGAGTTGCCTCCGCTCGAGAGCCCGGCCGGATCAACGAAACGGACTCAAACAATGCAGGTGACCGAGACGCCACCTTTGGCAGATGGTTTTCCTGCCTCACAGGTGCACCCACATATCTATATGATGCAATCATTCCTTCATTCTTTTTCTATGCACATGCCAAAAGGAAAGCCCGAACTAATGTGACTCCTGGACGTCAACACGGCTCAAGGTACTAGGACGAGAGGAGTCAGTGAGCCCAATGTGTGGTTGTACTCTTTGTCTTGGATTACCATACAAGAACTCGGTGCTTAAGGCGGTGTTCAACGAGACAACCCACTGTGTACTCCTACACAACCTCTCATCGTTCACCTTTGTTTAGGGTGGATTCACCAACACGTTATCATCAGCATCACTGTGATCATCCACCCCGACTCACATTCAAAGTAACCTCCTTATATCACTAAGCAGCAATAAGCAATAACAGTTGCAGGGGACACATGCTCATCATTCAACTCCTATATCTGCTAGGATTGTGGTTTGCTTAATACGGTGACAAAATGATAGGTCATGCATCGGAATGGGTTCAATTATGAGAAAGAACGAGTCTCTGTGATCTCCTAAACCTGCATAAGCGAGACTGAGAGGGAATTATGATTTTATAGACATGATCAATGGGGTTTGCTTGCCTTGCTGACGATACACGGGTCTTAACAGTGGTCTTCTTCGGGGGTGATCACCGTCTCGGAACGTTTGTCATCGGAGGCAATCATCAACAAGGGGGGCAACATTGAATGGAAATGCACAAGCACATGATATAGGTGTTCCATGATGTGAATACTACTGGTTTGTGGCAAAACATCTTAATTGAAGTGTATTGCATTTGGAATGCAAATTCAAACTCCAAATTTTGAATTCAAAAGGTCCATATGCACATATGCCACTGTTCACCCATTTTAAAATGGTCAAACATAGTGTCAGAACCCTCTGTTAGGTAATGTGCTAGGATCAAAGTCACTTGCATTCATCTCAAAAATTTCAAAAGAAATCATTGAAATCAAATTCAAAAGAAAAATGGGAGAAGGAACCCCCCCCCAGGTGAATTAATTCAAAAGGCCGGATAAAAATCTTCTCCAAAAATTCATGTTAGCTTTTTGAAAAGTCTTATAAATGAGTGTGATCACATATCAAGTGATGTGGGACCCACCCCATTCTCATGGATTTTTTAAATATTCAAACAGTGCCTTGGAATTAATCAAAACCCCCTTTTTGATTTAAAGTTCAAATTATTTGAATTTTAAAAATGTTCAAACTTTACAAGTGGCTAGCCGAGTATATTGTGATGCCACATAAAAAGTTTCAGCATTTATTAAAATGCCTAGCTATTTATTTAGCACAGCAAAACAAAAAGACAGAAAGAAAACAGAAAAGAATAAGGGAAAAGGACTTACCTGGCCATTCGGCCCAACTCATCGTCCGCGGCCCAGCAAGCCAGCCCAGCCCGCTGCCCCCCCCCCCCCGTTTGTCTTCTTCCCCGGCGCGGCAAGCAGCTCGCTGGAGCGCATGCCGATGCCGGCGCCACCTTCTTGCCTGCCTGGAGGCCCTCCCGTGCCTTCTCCTTGCGCCAGAGAGACGTCGTGGCACTGTGAACCACTTCCCCCCCATCGCCGCTTCGCCCAGAGCCCTCCCCTCATTTTCCCCTTCATCCCCGAGAGCATCCGTCGTTCGCCGCCGTGAGAAACCGCAGCCAACGCCGGAGAGAAGCCCGGAGACCGTGTCCCCCTCGCGCTACGTCGTCGTCCACGCCAAGAGCTCGAAGATGGTGACCTAGGAGCCCTGGAGCCGCCGCAATCGAAGCTTTCTTCTCGCTAGAGCCACCACGCGTCGTCTTCAATTCCGGCCACTGTGGAGCTCCTCTGACCACGCCACCGCCTTAGTTCGACGCACGGTGAGCTTCTGGTTCACCCTAGCTATCGCACAGGCCAACCCTCGCACCCTAGCACCTTTTGCCATGGAAGCCGGAGCTTCTCGCCGCCGGTATGTTCCTCGCCGTGCAACCATGAAGCTTTTGAGCTCGAGCGCATGTCCATCGTCTTCGCCATGCTCCTCTGCGTCGTTTGCGTGCATCACCGGCTCAAGTAGAGCACCGCAGCGAGCTTTGCCTCGAGCCCGAGCCACGGCCGCCGCTAGGTCTTGACGCCGGCAACGTTCCGGTGCCCTCCGGTGACGCTGAGATGCTCGAGGTGAAGCGCGCGACCAAGAGGAGTCGTCTGGTGGTCGCAGTACTTCATTTGGACGCCGGAGTCGCCGCCCAGTGTGTCGCCGCCGCGTCGGGATGTCACCGGCGTCTAGCCGCTGGTGGCTTGATGACGTGGGCATCATTAGGGGGCTAACCCCCCTGTTAGTTGACCCCAGGTCAATGACAGGTGGGGCCCCCAGGCCCTAAACCCCTCTGTTTAATTTAAACAGAGGGATTAAGCTCTGTGTCACTGACCACTAGACCCCACCAGTCAGACCCCCCCCTGATGTCATCCTTGCGCAAGCCTGACGCAGTAATTCGAATAAATGATTTTATAAATTACAGAAAATCCAGAAAAAGGCTGAAACTTTGGAAATTCATAGAAAATTCATATTAACTCCAAATTGGAAAAATAATATATGAAAAATGATCACGAGAAAATAAGCTATCCAAATTTCCAAATTTCAAATATGTTTGAGTTGAATTTAAAATGTGATCAGTAGCTTTTGCTATTTGATTTAAATGGAATTAAATCAATTTCAATTCAAATACTTTTGCAACTTGAACCATGGCAACATGCTACATTTCATTTACACATCAGAGGCATATAATACACTTTTCAAAATGTTTAAAATTGATCAAACAAATTTCATTTGCAACTTGACTAAATTGAATTCAAATTGGAGTTTGAATTTGCAATTCAATTTGCAATATACTCCATTTAAATGGAATTGCTTCACACATCAAAGAATATACATCAAATTTCAACCTTCCATCATGTGATTGTGCATTGTATTTACTTTGCTACCTGGTTTGTTGTTTGTCGAGAAGAGGTGGAACCGGAACAGGAGGCTGCCCCCTTCGTTGAAGACCCCGAACCTGAACCTCGTCAGCAAGGCAAGAAAACCCCTTTGATCAAGTCGATAAAATCCCACTTCCCTCTCATGTCTCGCTTATACATTGTATAGGATGAATACAATGCTACGTTTCTACCGCATAGATGAACCCATTCCTTTGCATGACCTATCATTTGTCACAGTAGTAAGCAAACCACAATCCTAGCAAATGTAGGAGTTGATTGATATCATGTGGCCCCTGCAATTGTTACTGCTTATTGCATGCTTAGAGTGATACCATGATGATACTGTTATGTGAGTCGGGATGGTAGTGATCATGTTGATGATGGTAGAAAAGTGTTGGTGAATCTACCCTAATACAAGGTGAACGATGAGAGGTTGTGTAGGAGTACACGGTGGGTTGTCTCGTTGAACACCGCCCTAAGTCCGAGTTCTTGTGTGGTGATCCAAGATGAAGAGTACAACCACACATTGGGCTCACTGACCCCTCTCAGCTTACTAACTCATCCCTTTCGATGTCCAGATGTCGCAATAATTCGGAGTTCTGGTAGGTCCGTGGCCTGGCTGCTAAGTGAGAGAACGGCTCATCTGAGACCGGCTTATGCACCACGCACACATAATCTGGGTCCACTTCGGTAAACCGGCCGGGTTCACGATAGTGGTAGCCAACCCAGGTAGGCGGCTTTCTCGGACTAGATCGGCTATGAGGTAACAGTTTTGGTGAGCATCCTCACCGACACTTCTTGAACGGTGTCGAGTACAAAGGAGGTAACAGATGATCATGTGTGTGTAGCGGTACACCCCTGCAGGGTTAACAAAACTATTCGAATAGCCGAGTCCGCGGTTAAGGACTGCTTGGAAAGCTTAGCTTGATTATTAGATAACTTGAACTGGATACTTCTAAAACACACCAAGATAAGTGTGAGTGCTATGGCGTGCTTTCTCGTGGGGAAGTCGAGGAAGGCACCGTAGTGGTGTAATTGGTTGGAGAAAGTAGTGGACTCGTGTACGCTTCTTACCTCAAAGTCTGGTACTCGTAGTTCAGGATTAGCCAAGTCAAAGCTGGCACTTCTGCAAGTGAAACCCCACCTCCCTTTACCTTGATACATGTGCATGAGTAGTATAGCTCCTATGTAAGTCTTGCTGAATACGACTTTGTACTCACGTTTGCTTAATCTATGTTTTAGATGAACCCACTGACCCCGAAGGTGGCTTCTTGATCGAGCTGGACGACTGAAGATCAAGCTAGTCTAGTCCCAGTCAGACGACTGGTTCCCTCGTGGAGGGCTTGTGTTTAAATAAGGCTTCTTAAGCCATTTGTTAAACTTGTCTGTACTCAGACATACTTTGCTTCCGCTTGTTGTTGTAATGTTGGATCACATACTTGTGATCTCTGTGTGCACTCTGTAAGAGTTATCAATAAAATGTATACTTTGTAGAGAATTGCAATGATACCTGCTGTTCATACAAGGCATGTGTGCTGCGTGTATGTTTATAACATGCATGTCTTTGTATGGGTTTTCGAGACCTTAGTTGTGATCTGGCTGGCGGTCTTTCATACACCAAGTGGCCCTTAGATGTGCGCACCTTGGGGCATCGCGATGCGATTGCTCGAGACTCCGTCTCGTGCACACTTTGTGGTATGATCATGCCCGCCCTAAACCCCGACTAAGTGATCGGGCTGGAGTAAGTCTATGTAAGAGTTATGAGATAGTCGATAGTATGGTTGAGGCGACTTGTCTGTGAATATGGGGGTTCATCACCCATATCATTAGACTTCTGTGCGGACGATGAGGACCCATCTCAGTTGATCATCCGGCCTGGATTGGATGCCCCTCACGTACGATGCTTTCCGAGAACGTTCTGTGCTTGGCCTTGTCTGCTTAGACAAGTGGGTACGGTTCTCGGCTCTCCATATCACTATGTCGTAGCGGGACTTGCATACGCTAACCCCGGGTCCCGACAGACTTGGTATCAGAGCAGGACTGACTGTAGGACTAGCAGCCTTGGCCTAAGTCGAGTCTAGCTTGCTATAGTTATATAGTTACTCTGGGTATATAAGGGAACAACGTAAGGCTTCTTTTTTTCTCCTTACCCCCTTCGTTCTGAGTTCTGAGTCACCCTCATCTTATTCTACGGGAAGATAGGACTAGGCTCTCCTCTGTCTGATTAGAACATCTCGTTGTTTGCTTCCTTGTAGCCGTAGGAAAGTTGTGTTCGGTTCGTTAGAGTTGTTGTGCTTCCTGATTTCTTACATCGTATGTAAGTGTTGTTTCCATGTTGTAAGAAATTGTCTTTTTCTTACAATTACAGCCGTTATGCTGTCCGAGTCATTCCAGGTTTATCTCATAATCTGGTGCATTTGCAAACTCCTTCTTTATTTTTCAGATGGCAGATCTTCCCCCTCGGCAGATTGTTCGTTTGACCAGGTGCCTCGGTGTGCGTGGCCATCCCGCCACGTTCATCGAGATGATGTCCTATGTGGGATATTGATGGTACCCTGAGTACACCGTCGAGGAGCAGTTCCACGACTTCAACCAGGCCCATTTCCTGTTGGGAAACGTAGTAGAAAACAAAAAATTTCGGCCTACGAATCAAGAACCCAAGATCATCCAAGATAGATTGCATACAAGGTTTAGGTCTTTGCTCACCAACGGTTGCAGCGGAAGAAGAGTTGGTGAAGCGGGTGGATGTAGTGGAAGTAGTCGAAGTAGATCTCCCACGAACAGTCCCTCGATCAATCCCACGAACAAGTCCCGCGATCTAGTCCCACGGACAAGTCCCATGAACAAGCTCCTCGAAGAAGGGTCGAAGGTACGACCCCTCCATTAGTATCCACACATCCCGTAGCAGCAATCCAGCAGCGCTCCGCCGTCCAGAGATGAACGCCACCGAGAAAACTAGAGGGAGAAAACCCTAACGGATTCCGATCTAGAACAGCGTCTAAACCGGGGTCTAAAAGTGGAGCAACGGGGTTTAGAGGAGGGAGGGTGGCGCATAAGCCTTGGGGATAAGTTGTGTTGCGCCCCCCACCCCTCCCCCACATTATATAGGTGGCCAAGAGGCCCTTGGGGCGCAGCTCAAAGGGAATTGGGAGTCCAACTTGGACTCCCAAGCCTTCCAAACCTTACCACACCTTCCCACCGGAAAACTGCCATAATGGGTTTTGGTATTCCCACCTGGAGGAGGTTTCCTTCCCCTTGGTGCGCCCCCACCCCCTTGGCCGGCCAGGGCAGCCTAGGTGGCTTGCCCCCCAAGGCTAGGGGCGCAGGGGAGTGGGTGGTACTGCCCGGAACCTTCCGGAACCTTCTAGAAGCTTCCAGGACCTTCCGGGACCTACCGGGACTGTTTCGGGACATTCCGGACACTTTTGGAGCACTTCCAATACCTTCCGGAACCTCTAACGAATGTTTCGGAGCCATATAAATGGGTTTCGGAGCCATCCGGGCAAAGGTTATTATGTCCGGTGAACACAACATATTGTTTAAGCTGTCCACCGATCACCGAAACTATTCCGGTTGATCGTAAACTTTCCCATTACCATTTTCATATGTTCCGGAACCACCTGGGACTACTCCAGAGTGATCCGGACATATCCTTAAATACCCAAAACTACTTTTGGTGCCCTTATGAACTATTTCATAAATCCCCGGAACTACTTCCGGTACCCGTATGAACTATTCTGCTTTGCTTCCACTAAACCTTCTACCATTCTAGTATTCTAACAGACTACTGCTCGTTAAGTGTGTGACCCAATAGGTTCGGTATAATGCGGACATGACTCAGAACATCTTCCGGACATAGGTCAACAGCCTTTTGTCAATAGCCAATAATCAACAGCGG
This sequence comes from Bromus sterilis, assembly GCA_950022295.1. Classification (NCBI taxonomy): domain Eukaryota; kingdom Viridiplantae; phylum Streptophyta; class Magnoliopsida; order Poales; family Poaceae; genus Bromus; species Bromus sterilis. The sequence goes on along the minus strand of OX465600.1, from coordinate 74,496,789 downwards.
AGCCATGGACACCCATGTTGACTCCCACACATACACGAAGAAACTTCGAGTGAACCATTATGTTTATTCATGTACCATTCCCTTTGCTTCGCGATATATGACAAAGTTAGAGGAGAGAAGTTTGGCACCCATGTGTAACAACTTTTGAACACAAGCCACTCGTTATCCTCTTTGCTCGTTTGTCCCTTTTCTCGTTATCGTATTCCGGTATCCCCGTGACTGAATCACAATGCGTCTGGCCAGACTATAATGGATACCGTCATACCGAGTGGGCCCGAAGTGAATATCTTCTTCATCGTGAAGGAGCAAATCCCATTCTTGTACTATCACAGTCACTAGCCACACCATCTGACATACCCAGAACTTATTTTACTACTTCCCATTTACGGGAGGATTCATCTAAGAACCAAAGCATGTCTTCCTGTGTGAAGCAACTCGATACTCTCATGGTCTAAGGAATTACGTATATGATAACATTTCATGATATGACTTATAACGTAGTTACGATGTGATCTCTAAGTATATCATTCAATACTGGGGTCGGTTCAACATCATTGTTCTGCTAACAATATGTTCCCATTACTACTGACATCCTTGTTACAAGAACAATGTCCATGATTAAGAAAACGTAATCATCAGTTAGCACATGAGCTGGTCTTAGAGGCTAAACCAGGAACTCTTGGTGTTTACATTTCCACACATGCAAATGAGTTTTCTTCTGAATCTCATAGTCAGGGTCATTGCAATTATAGCACAGAAATATAAACATTAATTACGAACGTGGAAATATATATATAATAACATTTTATTATTGCCTCTAGGGCATATTTCCAACAGTCTCCCACTTGCACTAGAGTCAATAATATTGTCAGTGCTTGAGCACTTTACACCTATGGCATACCGGTGTAATAAATGCCTCATTTGTGGTATAGACCTCATCTTCGGATCTGACGTTTCAGGCCCGTTTGTATCTTGCATATCTTCGCGTTTTCACGCTATCATAAAATTCACTAATTTTATCAGGTTAGCTTTGTATATGTTTGAATCATTTGGTAGGACCTTGCTTCCTTAGAATAAGTCCTGAAATCATTCATCAATGTTCCATGAGCTTCAAGCATCTAGGAAACCATACCATGTTCATAAATGAACTGATGATTCAAAATACCCTCCCTTGTTACTTCTTTAAGCAACAATATACTTAGCCTCTGTTATAGAATTCGCCACAGTATCTAACTTTAACACAGTTCCTTCATACTATGCCACCCTTATGTGTGAAACACATAATCCCAATTAAAATCGAAAACCGATCGGAGTAAGTATGAAGACTGAATTGGTGTAACTGTTTACATCAAAATTCAGCTGGTGTAACTTGTTACAACGAGCTCTTCATTATCTCCATTTTCCGAGAAACATATCTTATCTATCATAAGTTTAACTTTTCACTGTTTGTCCAATGATCAACATGTTGATCACTTTGGTATCTTGCTCACAACCTTTTGGAGCACTGGACATATCTGGTCGTTTTACATATTATGGTGTACATGATTAATCCAAACACACATGTGAGTGGAATTCAATTCATGTGTTTTGCTTATCTGTGTTCATGAACACTGATTTCCGCAAACAACTTTTCACCGTGACCTCGGCAAGAACATCCTTCTTGGCGTTTTCATACTAAACTACTTTAGTATCATGTCAACATGTAACGTTGGATTTAGCATGATCAAGCACTTACTATCTGCATAGATCAATGTGCTCAATTACAAATGCTATATTAGCCCAAGTTCTTCAACTGAAAACTATTTCCAATGAAGTCCTTATTCGTGTCAAGAAATTTATATAATTTCCAATCAACAATATGTCATCTACATAAGATTTTAGAAATATCATTCAGCTCCCACTTACTTTCTTGAACATTCAAGCATCTTCGTTATTCCTGATGAAAACAAACTCTTTTCGCAATTTCATCACAACGAAAATTCCAACTCCATTATGCTAGCATCAGTCCATCACTGGATATCCAAGGCTTGCATCTATTTTAGCATCCTTTGAATCGACAAAACATTCCGGTCGTATCACGTATACGTCCTTTGTTATATTTCCTTGTAGGAACTTTGTTTTGACGTTCATTCTACCATATCCTATAAATGAGATATGTAGTAATTGCTAGTATAATCCGAACTGACTAAAGCATTTCTACGGTCGACACTATTTCGCCGTAGTCAACTTTTGAACTTGCTAGAAAACAATTTTTCAACGAGTTGAGCTTTATGGATAAAACAATTTCATCCGAATCAATTATAGATCCATATATATATTCTCTAGACTTTTAGTCTTTCCGAGGGTCTACCAAGTTCAAAACTTGACTTACTTCCATGGATACTATCTCGGATTATTTGGCATTTAGCCAAATCCCGGAGTCAGGGCCCATCAACGCTTCTTGGTATATCACAGGTTTATCATTGTCGAACAACAATATCTCGTTTTACATATCATGAATGTTTGTATGATTTTTGTCTAACCTGTGTGGTTCAGCTGCGCACTTCTCTGAAGATTCAACAATCTTTGACAAGTTGCACTGTCCTCCCACTCACTCTTTTGTAAGAAACTATTTTTCTTCAAAACACATTGTTCTTAACAGCAAACAGTTTTGCTTTTGTGTAGTGATAGAGGAATACCAAAACTTTTGGCATAACCTTAACAAAGTAGCACTTATCTGATTTGGGGTTTTGAGTATGTCAAACATATGCCTCATATACCCAAATTTTAAGAAAAGACAACATGGTTTTAACAGTCCATACCACATCTAATATGGTGTCATTTCAACAGATTTGATGATGCTCTTTTCAGTGTAAAAGCCGTAGTCACTAACGCATAACTTTAATAAGTATAATGGCAAATTGATAAACGTCATATTTGATCTTTACCGTGTCATACATGGCTTGATTACATCTCTCGAACACTTTACTCATAGTGATGTTCCGGGAGACGCAAGTTATGACAGTTCTTCACAACTCATCAGACGTTCACTAAACTTGTAACTAAAATATTACTTTCTACAATCTAATTTGCAGAAGCTTTATTTTCTTGTTACAACGAATTTCTATTTCACTCTAAAATTCCTTGAACATTTCAAAGATTTCAGACGTTTGTCTCTATTGAACAGATATCCACATATCTACTTCAACTCATGAGTGAAGATAGGGAATCCACTGCACACAACTACACTTATTGGACTGCACACATCATCATGTATGATTACCAATGGTTTAGTTGCCCGTTCATGTATGGCCTATTAACGGTGTTTTAGTCACATTACTTCGAGACAAAGATCGCAAGCGTCAAGTGATTCATAATCATATGACTCGAAAATCCATCACTTATGGAAATTCTTCATGCATGTTATGTCACTTGTGATAAAGGGCAGTGCCACATCTATGTGGTATTTCTGTCAGTCTTGCGTATGGATAACAACTGAATGCCATAGGTGTTGGATGCGCAAGTACCAAACTAGATTATTGACTCTAGTGCAAGTGGGAGACTGAAGGGAATATGCCCGAGAGGCAATAATAAAGTGGTTATTATCTTATTCCATGTTTATGATAAATGTTTATTTTCATGCTATAATTGTGTTAACCGGAAACGTTAATACATGTGTGTTTAATAAACAAAGAAAAGGTTCCTAGTAATGCCTCTCTTTATACTAGCTTGTTGATTAACGGATGATCAAGGTTTCCTGGTCATGAACATTGGATGTTGTTAATAACAAGGTCATGTCATTGGAGAATGATGTGATGAACATACACCCACAGTAGTTATAGCAATACGATCATGTCATCAAGTTTCTATTGCTGTATCAAACTTTCACGAAGTAACTCTAATCCTTAGACCATGAGATCACGTCAATCACTGACACCGGAAGAGTACTTTGATTCCATCAAACGTCACACCGTAACAGGGTGATTATAAAGGTGTCGTTGGGTACTTGGAAAGTGTTAGTTGAGGCTCGTGGATCAAGAGTGGGATTTGTCCATCCAGATGACGGAGAGATATACTCTGGGCCCTCTCGGTGATATCACATTGACATCGCTTGCAAGCACGTGACTGGCTCACGAGGATGTTATATCACGGAACGAGTAAAGAGTACTTGTCGGTAACGAGATCGAACTAGGTATGGATGATACCAAATGATCGGATCTCGGACAAGTAAAATATCGCGAGACAAAAGGAATTGGTTACGGAGTAATGGTTCACACGATCACTAGTTCATCGTTGAGTAAGTGGGAGTCATCATGGATCTCCAGATCCCTCTGATGATTATTGATCGGAGAAGAGTCTCAGTCATGTCCATTTTATTCACGAACCGTAGGGTGACACACTTAAGGATTCGTTGACGCGTTTGAGTGGATACGGAACGCCGGAGAATATACAGGACAGCACATGGACTGTTTTGATAAAACTGCTGGAATAGTTTCGGTATATCAAAATAGTGCAAGGGGATAATTGTTAATGTGTTCATTGAATGAAGTGTTCATCAATGAAGTACTCATTGAATGAAGTGTTCATTAATTTGAGTGACATTAAACAAGATAATTAAAAGTGTTTTAATGTGATAAAACTCTTGGAATTTTGAGTGGAGAATTATGGAAGTTATGGGAATAATGTGTGACCCTTTGTTTTTGTGAGTGGAGAGTCCACCCACATGATGAGGGGAGAGGTGGGGGCACCTCTTGGGGCGTGCTACCCCTTGGGGGCTGCCTCCCCCTCCTATATATAGATGGGTGGAGACCCCTCTACACACTAATTCCTCCATCTCTCATATGCCCTTTGGTTGGCATCTTCCTCCCCTTGCTAGCTGATCCAGTTTCACGAGTACGGTGCTTAGGCGAAGCCCTGCTCAAGATCTTCTCTACCACCACCACCACTATGTTGTAGTGCTGCTGGAGTTCCCGAGGATCCACTACTTCCGCTGCCCAACTGGAGCAAGGGGCGGAGGTCGTCACTGATCTGTACGTGTGACCGACTACGGAGACGCTGCCCGTTCGTGGCGTCAAGTCTTCATCACGACCTTGAGGTTGGCGAGTGTTCGACTACATCACCCACGAGAATAGTTCTCGTTAAAGCTTTTGGTCTTCGAGGGTGAGTCCTTCTCAAACCGTTACAAGTGATCTTCTAGATGTGATCTTGGCTGTTACAACCGTAGGAAAATTTTTGTTTTCTATGCAACGAACCCATCAGTGGTATCAGAGCCTCGTCTATGCGTAGATGATTTGTACGGTTAGAACACATAGAGATGTGGGCGTTGATCCTCTAGTTGTTACCCTCTTTTGTGCACTTGTTCATATTGCGGCAATGTTGGATTGAAGCGGCCCTAAGCGCAGATTGCGTGTCACGCTTGACATACGGCTTGTACCGTATAAAGTGGCTTTGGGGGTGTCAGTTTCTCTAACATTAGTGATATGGCATTTGCAACGGAGGGCCCTGGAAAGGGATGAAAAGAAACAACTAGCGAATCAACGTTGTGGTTCTTGTCCGTAGGTAAGATCGGTTCTTTCCTAGGAAGCCCAAAACCACGTAAAAATTGCAAAGATAATTTAGAAGCGTCTAACTTGTTTTTGCAGGGCATGTGATGTGATATGGTCATTGTTACAAAATTGTTGTATGAAATGAGATTTATTGTAAACAACCGGCAGGAGCCATATGGTTGTGTTTTTCCTTTTTAAGGCCTGCGTGCTGTAGATATATCCATGAGATATATTGTAATGGAGAAGGACGACCATGGTGGTGGCGTCATGGACCTTGGTGCCGCGCCGGTGGCATGATGGAGATCATACCAAGACGCACAAAGATGGAGATCTATTGCGAGAAGGACCATATCATATCACATTATCCATGCATGTGATGTTTATCCTTTTATGCATCTTATTTTGCTTAGTTACGATCATGATCGCTGCGGTAGCATTATAAGATGATCCCTCTCACTTAATATCAAGATAATTATATGTTCTTCCTTAGTATGCACCGTTAAGAAAGTTCGTCGTTTCGAGACACCACGTGATGATCGGGTGTGATAGACTCTACGTTCGCATACAACGGGTGTTTTCAAGCCTAGCATGTACAGACATGGCCTTGAAACACATGCAAATACTAAGGTTCTACTTGGCGAGCCTAGCATGTACAGACATGGCCTCGGAACATGGACCGAAAGGTTAAGCACGAGTCATATGGATGATATGATGAACCATATTGAGATGCTCGCCATTGCAGCTACACTGCCTCACGTGATGATCGGTCGTGGTGTAGTGAATTTGGTTCGTGTAATCACCAAAGACGACTCGAGGGATGTTGTTTTTGAGTGGGAGTTAGATGAACTCATTTTATCATGAACTAAATCAAAGTGAATTTGCATAGTTCGTTGTAGTCATTGGCATTTGTTTACTACCTTTGCGCTTAGCTATAATTGAGATAATAGAACTATAGAATTCTGGATATTTAACTTTACGGATTGGTACCGTATTGTTTGAGTGTCAATCTAAAGTTTAAAGTCTTATTGCAAACTTTAGCAAACCTTGCTTACTCCATGAAGTTTAATAATGTGTATTAAATCGAGAGTAACAATTCCAGTGTTAGTGTCTAAGTATCACACTTGCCTCCATGATCCTTGATATTCAAATGTTGTTTGTTATTATCAAGGTTATCTAGGAGCTGAAAGGATTGTTTCAGAAACTATCATGTGTGGAAGATATAGCGATATCTGAAACAATGTTTAGTTGCAATGTGATAGAGTAAAATTTAGTGAGAAACATGTTCTCATATTGTATGAGAATTTGTGAAGGTTGGAGACACTATGTGTCCTAATCTCTCAAAAAGGTTTTGGGAACTAATATTGTACTCACAGTTTGTCCCTATGAGCTATGGTAGTTTTGTCATGAAAGTTGTCATGATAGGATGAATGGAAGATGTAGGTAAAATGTTTACTACACTATAAGATTACTAAAGAATGGAATTTGGAAGAACACCAAACATTTGATGACGGTGATCTACATCAAAGTGAGAATCAAAGGGTGTTAGTATTTGACTAACACACTTTGGATTATGTGTCATATGAATGGTGCCACAAGTGATGTTGATAAATTCTTCTAAAAAGGAAAGGAATTGCTGAAAGAGGATCTGAAAAAATATTTTGGCAAAAAGAAAAAGGAAAAGACTGGAAATGTCCAGCTCGGGTATATAGATGATATACATGTTATGGGTATATTCATTGCTTGTTAAACAATGTGATTCTTGAGTATTGGATACTGATTGGTTGGTATGAAGTGTCATACGGAACAACGCAATACAAGAGTTGCAATGGCCTGAGTAACTAGCAAATGAATATGGGATGATTCTCATCAAAAACAAAATAAAGTGTTATTGTGTTTATCGTTGGAATTAAACCTAGCCTTCAAGATTTATTTGAATAATTGTTATTCTGTTCTGGTGTTATACGAACAATAGTTGTTCAAATTATCACCATATTCATAGAAGATGGATGAACTCTATAAATCTTGTTGGAGAAATCACATCCATAATAACTGATGCTAAACATGTCGCAAGACAAATGATTATAAGATCACTTATGAGTGACACCACCGTTTGAATCATATTGGAAAGAAACACATGAAGAAACTCCATGGTGATGGAATTTTGGAGTCTTTTGATTTTGAATCAATTGACGGTTGTGAGAAATTTCTAGAGATGATTGAAACACCGTTTAAATCATATTGGAAAGATAACATGAAGAAACTCCATGTTGGTGGAATTTTGGAGTCTTTTGATTTTGAATCAACTGACGCTTGTAAGAATTTCCTAGAAATGATTGAAACTCCGTTCATAGGCAAAGAAGGACGGACGACTAACTTATTGGACATTATACATGTTGATGTGTATAGTTCATTATGTGTAGCCGTGTGTGGTGGGTCTTATAACTTCATATACTTTAACCGAGGTTTTGAGTGGATATATGTGTATATTTACTTGATAAGGAAGAAGTATGAAATGTTTGAAAATGTTCAAATAAATTTCAAGATGAAGTGAAAATCATTGTAACGAGAAAATAAGAGTTTATGATTGGATCATAAAAGAAGATTTTGAGTTAAAAGTTTAGCAAATGCCTGAGAGTTTAGGAATCGTTCCAAAACTTGCATTTCCCGAAACACCATAGGAGTATGGAGTGTTCGAGAGATGTAATCAAACCTTGTTTGACATGGTAAGGATCAAAGGTGTTATTTATAAAAATTGCCATTATATTTTAAGGATTAAGCTTTAGAGACTACCGCTTTTCACTGAAAAGAGCGCCATCGAGATCCGTTGAAATGACACCATATAAGTTATGGAATGGGATAAAATCCAATTTGTCTTTTCTTAAATTTTGGTATGCAAGGCATATGTAAAATGTTTACAACCAAAGTCGGATAAAATGCGTCTTTGTAAGTTATCCCAAAGTAACCGTTGGGTATTCCTCCATAACACTAAAGACAAAAGTGTTTTGTGGCTAAGTGCATCAAGTTTCTTGAGAAGGAATTTTTTGCAAAAAGTTAAGTGGGAGGACAGTAGAACTTCGATTAGGTTGTTGAACCTAAGCTTTATGTGCTAAGTGGCGCAGCGCCGGAAAGTGTCCCGGAAGCGGCCGCAATGCTCTTGGCTCCCGTGTCCCAAAGGTTGTGGTCACGGCGATCTAAGTTCCTATTGAACTGCGTAGTTCGGGTAATCGATCAAATAGTAAGATTTGAGATTGAATCATTGTTATTTGATAATAATGGACCGACTACATGCAAAGAAGCGATGATGGGCCCTGACTCCGTCAAAATGGCTAGGAGCTATAAAATCCGTGATATTTCCATACACGAGAAACCAAGTTTCTGAACTTGGAAGACCCTCTAGATACCGTGTTTGGATCTATAAAGAAACAGACGTGGATGTTCTCACATCTATGAAATATTCGACATATCGTTAAAATGGTTTACGATTATGTTCAAAGAGTTGGCTATGACAAGATTTGATCTTTCATAACGATATTTAGTCTGGACGGATTATTGTAGCAACCACTACATATGCTAATTTTTGTATATGGTAGTTGAACAAACGGAACAACGTTCTTCTAATAGAATGGTTACCTAGGACGTGTACAGGACACGGTCCAAAGGGTTCTGTTAATTCAAAGGATGCTAAAATAGCATGCAAATTTCAATGGTTGAAATAAGCATTCGCGGAGTTGGAATCTTCATCATGATGAAATTGTTAAAACGTTTAGTTTCATCAGAGACGGTGAAGATGCTTGCTTTTGCAAGAAATTAAGTGGGAGCGCTGAGACATATTTCTAATACATTATGTAGAAGACATATTGTTGATTGGAAATGATGTATCTTTTATTGACACGGGTGAAGTTTCATTGAAAATTTGATTTTAATGGAAGATTTGGGCAAAACCAGTATATTGGGCTAATATGGTCTATATAGATAGATTGAGGTGCTAATATGGTTGGGCCGAAGTACATATATGAAATATTGAATAAGTTCAATATGGAAACGATGAGAAAGGTTCTTGCCGCATGGAAAAGGTTGAAGCGAGATTCAAGTGTTTTGACACTTGGTGAGTAAAATCACATGAATGATTTGATCAATCATGTACACCATGATATGTACAATTCCAGAATGTCCTATGCTCTAAATGTTATGAGCATATACCAGAATGATTCATAAGATGATCATTGGACAATAGCAAAGATATCCTTACGTGCTTTGGAAGGACTAAGAATATATATTATGTATGTTGGACAATAGTTCATTGTAAAGTGTTACATTGATACTAGTTTTGTCGCAAGATACAATCTAAATTTATCTCAATTTTGGCGGTATGTTAAGGTGGCAAAATGTAATGGAAGAAAGTTCCATGATAGATTTGGAATTGTTCCAAATGGATTTGGATGAGTTCCAAAGTTAAGACATTATAACGAATACTACAACGAAAGGCTAAGTATATGACTGCTCTAGCAGCAGCAAAGGAGGGCATTTGTGTCAAGAAGTTTGTTTGACAAACTAGGTGTAGTTCAAAACGGGCTAATACTATGAAGATCTATTGTATGACAATAGATTCAACATGTTTTGAGCTCAAGGGACTAAGGTCTCACCGGAGGACCAAATTTATGCAATGCCATCTCATTGGTGAATGAGTGATGCGTAGAGACGCAAAGAAATGCAAATACACACGGACCTGAAGTGTCAGATCTGGATATTAGGTTTACCACTAGCAATGCATATGGATAACACCTGAATGCCATAGGTGTTGGATGCGCAAGTACCAAACTAGATTATTGACTCTAGTGCAAGTGGGAGACTGAAGGGAATATGCCCGAGAGGCAATAATAAAGTGGTTATTATCTTATTCCATGTTTATGATAAATGTTTATTTTCATGCTATAATTGTGTTAACCGGAAACGTTAATACATGTGTGTTTAATAAACAAAGAAAAGGTTCCTAGTAATGCCTCTCTTTATACTAGCTTGTTGATTAACGGATGATCAAGGTTTCCTGGTCATGAACATTGGATGTTGTTAATAACAAGGTCATGTCATTGGAGAATGATGTGATGAACATACACCCACAGTAGTTATAGCAATACGATCATGTCATCAAGTTTCTATTGCTGTATCAAACTTTCACGAAGTAACTCTAATCCTTAGACCATGAGATCACGTCAATCACTGACACCGGAAGAGTACTTTGATTCCATCAAACGTCACACCGTAACAGGGTGATTATAAAGGTGTCGTTGGGTACTTGGAAAGTGTTAGTTGAGGCTCGTGGATCAAGAGTGGGATTTGTCCATCCAGATGACGGAGAGATATACTCTGGGCCCTCTCGGTGATATCACATTGACATCGCTTGCAAGCACGTGACTGGCTCACGAGGATGTTATATCACGGAACGAGTAAAGAGTACTTGTCGGTAACGAGATCGAACTAGGTATGGATGATACCAAATGATCGGATCTCGGACAAGTAAAATATCGCGAGACAAAAGGAATTGGTTACGGAGTAATGGTTCACACGATCACTAGTTCATCGTTGAGTAAGTGGGAGTCATCATGGATCTCCAGATCCCTCTGATGATTATTGATCGGAGAAGAGTCTCAGTCATGTCCATTTTATTCACGAACCGTAGGGTGACACACTTAAGGATTCGTTGACGCGTTTGAGTGGATACGGAACGCCGGAGAATATACAGGACAGCACATGGACTGTTTTGATAAAACTGCTGGAATAGTTTCGGTATATCAAAATAGTGCAAGGGGATAATTGTTAATGTGTTCATTGAATGAAGTGTTCATCAATGAAGTACTCATTGAATGAAGTGTTCATTAATTTGAGTGACATTAAACAAGATAATTAAAAGTGTTTTAATGTGATAAAACTCTTGGAATTTTGAGTGGAGAATTATGGAAGTTATGGGAATAATGTGTGACCCTTTGTTTTTGTGAGTGGAGAGTCCACCCACATGATGAGGGGAGAGGTGGGGGCACCTCTTGGGGCGTGCTACCCCTTGGGGGCTGCCTCCCCCTCCTATATATAGATGGGTGGAGACCCCTCTACACACTAATTCCTCCATCTCTCATATGCCCTTTGGTTGGCATCTTCCTCCCCTTGCTAGCTGATCCAGTTTCACGAGTACGGTGCTTAGGCGAAGCCCTGCTCAAGATCTTCTCTACCACCACCACCACTATGTTGTAGTGCTGCTGGAGTTCCCGAGGATCCACTACTTCCGCTGCCCAACTGGAGCAAGGGGCGGAGGTCGTCACTGATCTGTACGTGTGACCGACTACGGAGACGCTGCCCGTTCGTGGCGTCAAGTCTTCATCACGACCTTGAGGTTGGCGAGTGTTCGACTACATCACCCACGAGAATAGTTCTCGTTAAAGCTTTTGGTCTTCGAGGGTGAGTCCTTCTCAAACCGTTACAAGTGATCTTCTAGATGTGATCTTGGCTGTTACAACCGTAGGAAAATTTTTGTTTTCTATGCAACGAACCCATCAATATCCACATATCTACTTCAACTCATGAGTGAAGATAGGGAATCCACTGCACACAACTACACTTATTGGACTGCACACATCATCATGTATGATTACCAATGGTTTAGTTGCCCGTTCATGTATGGCCTATTAACGGTGTTTTAGTCACATTACTTCGAGACAAAGATCGCAAGCGTCAAGTGATTCATAATCATATGACTCGAAAATCCATCACTTATGGAAATTCTTCATGCATGTTATGTCACTTGTGATAAAGGGCAGTGCCACATCTATGTGGTATTTCTGTCAGTCTTGCGACGTTTAGCGTCAGTGTTATGGATGTTTAGTATTATTATCAAGATTCATAACATACACCCTATTCATAATGGAAGTATGGCCTTTACGTTATTCATAGCTTTGAACAACTCTCTTGCAACAAACATGATTCAAAATGATGTTTTGCAACAAGGCTAAAGTGTAGTAACAATTTACTCAACTCTAAAATGAATTATGAAGATAATCATAGAGTCAACACATGGTATAGTAAACCTTTTACCGTGTTCCCGAGCGTGTCAAAACTCATCATTAGCTAGTCATAAAGGCCATAGTATTTCTTGCATCGAGTTGCAACAATATGCAATCGATGTGATATTCCGGTGATCAACAGTTTAATCACAATATACAGAATCCACAATTAACTGCTTAATCATGATTCTCAAGAATTACATCTCTTGACCAGCAATGAATTCATCTATAACTCCGTATGACTTTCATTTCTGAGCTGGTTATTCCAGTTTTCTTTCGTTTTGCCTTTATACGTATCATAGTTCTATTTCCAATGTCACTCCTACTCACAGAAGATCACACATGATCAAGGGTGGCGCATGCCATGGACTTTCCGGCATGTAAGTCTTACTAACACACTATGGAACTTCCTTTCCCTTAATCCTCATCATCATATGACCAGTGTTCTTCTGGATCCCACACTTATCCGTTTCGTTAAGAGCACAGTGAATATTTTCACTAATGCTTACAATCATACATTGTACTAGATATCTTATATCCAACATTAATTGTCTTACTACTGAAAACTATTTTTCAGTTCCATGAATATAACATAACTATCCCAAACTTTTCGAAGTTCGGGTTTCATGGTGGTGAAGACAATGCACTTAGCTGTGGTGGAATTCTAGCATTTTGGATTATGGACATAAGTCACATCATCCATAGCATCAGCGGGAGAGCATCAAAAATTTGCGATAGGACATGGTCCTTCTCGGCACTATTGAGGATAGTCCTCACAATACGGTACCAATCGTAAAGTTTTACCAGATAATACAGTTAATCAAAATCAATTGGGAAGGTGGTAACGCGAGCCATTATTCTACAACGATAATGCAAATACTAAGACTTTGTTCATAATTAAGTTGCATTTGTGATTAATCAATTTAATTACTAAGTGCGTTCCCACTCACATCAATATCTCTCGTAATTGATGCTGGAGTGATTCAAGATCCAACCCAATCGTCCGCCATTGATGTGACATCACTGATGACTTAGACTGGACCGGTAGGCCAACTTGCCAATCACGCCAAAGGTGATTCTTGTTCATCTTTCGATGGGCGTGTTCCAGTAGCAAACTTTTATCCAAACCGTCAAGATAACCAAGTGTAATGTGCTGTGTGTTCGTTTAACACACCCGTCTTTTATGCGTCACACCGTGTGCACCCATGTGACATGACCTGCTCCGATGTGAAACATAGTATAGAAGGTACTACAGTTGGAAGAACACTATCAACTTGATATTGTTTTGCGAGAGATCACCCTAATAAAATACGACTACCGCGCATCAAACAAGGGTGCATCAAAGGGATAAACATCACAGGCAGTTCATAAAATTATGTGATATAGTATAGCCCTTTGCTTCATGAAGTCTTCATTATCTTCACGTCGTCGTGGTTGAAGTCACCGAGTCCACCAACTTTGTCCTTGGTGCCGGGACCAACACCACGGCTTCCGGCATGTGCGTCGGGGTCCACCTCCGCATCGTAGATCATCACCTTGCATCTATCTATTGCTTTGCCTCGAGCTAATAAACAGTTCTGGCACGCAGGCCATAATTAAGTGACAATCATATGACTCCAGTCATCATGCCGTACCACGACACGCAGGTCGCGAATAAATATTACATAACATATAGCATCTCATACAAACACATTGCAAATCTTGAAGGCTATACCACATCACATGCATACTCTGCAAAAACGAGTTAGATCGCCATCTACACGGGTTGTTGCAACTTTTATCGTGGTTGTTAAGCAGGTTTACAAGGCAAACGAGAAACCCTAGACAAAACAAAAACACGATACTTCTTTTGTTGCTAGTTTAACATACGGGGTGCGTGTAGCAACTAATGCCACAAGCCAAACTTCGTTAAACGCGTGACCCCCATGTGGATTTGAGTTCATAAAATCCACAAGCCCGTTCATGTAAAATTTTCTATAGCAAGACTAGGATGAGATCCAAGGAATTTGATGTAGTCCATGATCAAGGCAACCAGCATACTAAGAGCAGCATAGAGGGATCATGGCAAAACTCAAACCTTGTAGCAAAATCACATCATGCCGTCGAGCAAAGAAAAGATCACATGATAGGGAAGCAAACAAGAAAATCAATGCCTCATATCAACATATGATCTACCTAAACATGCATCTAATCAAGGATCGCTCATGATACCACTGTTGGGAAACGTAGTAGAAAACAAAAAATTTCGGCCTACGAATCAAGAACCCAAGATCATCCAAGATAGATTGCATACAAGGTTTAGGTCTTTGCTCACCAACGGTTGCAGCGGAAGAAGAGTTGGTGAAGCGGGTGGACGTAGTGGAAGTAGTCGAAGTAGATCTCCCACGAACAGTCCCTCGATCAATCCCACGAACAAGTCCCGCGATCTAGTCCCACGGACAAGTCCCATGAACAAGCTCCTCGAAGAAGGGTCGAAGGTACGACCCCTCCATTAGTATCCACACATCCCGTAGCAGCAATCCAGCAGCGCTCCGCCGTCCAGAGATGAACGCCACCGAGAAAACTAGAGGGAGAAAACCCTAACGGATTCCGATCTAGAACAGCGTCTAAACCGGGGTCTAAAAGTGGAGCAACGGGGTTTAGAGGAGGGAGGGTGGCGCATAGGCCTTGGGGATAAGTTGTGTTGCGCCCCCCACCCCTCCCCCACATTATATAGGTGGCCAAGAGGCCCTTGGGGCGCAGCTCAAAGGGAATTGGGAGTCCAACTTGGACTCCCAAGCCTTCCAAACCTTACCACACCTTCCCACCGGAAAACTGCCATAATGGGTTTTGGTATTCCCACCTGGAGGAGGTTTCCTTCCCCTTGGTGCGCCCCCACCCCCTTGGCCGGCCAGGGCAGCCTAGGTGGCTTGCCCCCCAAGGCTAGGGGCGCAGGGGAGTGGGTGGTACTGCCCGGAACCTTCCGGAACCTTCTAGAAGCTTCCAGGACCTTCCGGGACCTACCAGGACTGTTTCGGGACATTCCGGACACTTTTGGAGCACTTCCAATACCTTCCGGAACCTCTAACGAATGTTTCGGAGCCATATAAATGGGTTTCGGAGCCATCCGGGCAAAGGTTATTATGTCCGGTGAACACAACATATTGTTTAAGCTGTCCACCGATCACCGAAACTATTCCGGTTGATCGTAAACTTTCCCATTACCATTTTCATATGTTCCGGAACCACCTGGGACTACTCCAGAGTGATCCGGACATATCCTTAAATACCCAAAACTACTTTTGGTGCCCTTATGAACTATTTCATAAATCCCCGGAACTACTTCCGGTACCCGTATGAACTATTCTGCTTTGCTTCCACTAAACCTTCTACCATTCTAGTATTCTAACAGACTACTGCTCGTTAAGTGTGTGACCCAATAGGTTCGGTATAATGCGGACATGACTCAGAACATCTTCCGGACATAGGTCAACAGCCTTTTGTCAATAGCCAATAATCAACAGCGGAGCCATGGACACCCATGTTGACTCCCACACATACACGAAGAAACTTCGAGTGAACCATTATGTTTATTCATGTACCATTCCCTTTGCTTCGCGATATATGACAAAGTTAGAGGAGAGAAGTTTGGCACCCATGTGTAACAACTTTTGAACACAAGCCACTCGTTATCCTCTTTGCTCGTTTGTCCCTTTTCTCGTTATCGTATTCCGGTATCCCCGTGACTGAATCACAATGCGTCTGGCCAGACTATAATGGATACCGTCATACCGAGTGGGCCCGAAGTGAATATCTTCTTCATCATGAAGGAGCAAATCCCATTCTTGAACTATCACAGTCACTAGCCACACCATCTGACATACCCAGAACTTATTTTACTACTTCCCATTTACGGGAGGATTCATCTAAGAACCAAAGCATGTCTTCCTGTGTGAAGCAACTCGATACTCTCATGGTCTAAGGAATTACGTATATGATAACATTTCATGATATGACTTATAACGTAGTTACGATGTGATCTCTAAGTATATCATTCAATACTGGGGTCGGTTCAACATCATTGTTCTGCTAACAATATGTTCCCATTACTACTGACATCCTTGTTACAAGAACAATGTCCATGATTAAGAAAACGTAATCATCAGTTAGCACATGAGCTGGTCTTAGAGGCTAAACCAGGAACTCTTGGTGTTTACATTTCCACACATGCAAATGAGTTTTCTTCTGAATATCATAGTCAGGGTCATTGCAATTATAGCATAGAAATATAAACATTAATTACGAACGTGGAAATATATATATATAATAACATTTTATTATTGCCTCTAGGGCATATTTCCAACAGTTCCACGGCATTGTCAGGATCTACCCGCACCACCTTGGAGTCACTCAGCCTATCCACTTTGGACATGGCATTGGCATGACTGAGAACATGGCTGTGCAGGATGCTGCATACTCATGTATTACCCTGCTGAGAGAGGAGCACACTATGCTGAGAGAGACCTCGTTCCGCTATATCCCTGCTGCACTTCTAGGAGAAGAGGGATATTACACCGGACTCTACTCAGATCACTCTGCAGAGGATCCAACACTTCAGATGACTGCTAGGTTTGCTAGTGATCGAGATCGTGATGCACACGCTCTCCGTTTTGAGCTTCACGCCACTCGTGTTCGTCTGTATCGAGCACTGACACTCTTGGCACCCTTCGTGAGTGTTGGGTCAGTTGAGTATAATGCTATCTACCCTGTGAGGACGCAGATGCCTTCTCGAGTTGCTTGGCCCGAGATTGGAGGCATTTTTCCACCCCGTGGTCCTTTGCTTCCACCCTACGCTAAACCTAGGCCCCATCCTTGCCCAAATGGATATCAGGGTCCACAGGCCTTCGTGTTTTCCGATGGTCACCTTCAGCTACCGGGATACGCGGGTAACTTTTACGAGGACTACTATGGAGATGGAGATGAGTGAGACCGCCTGTGGTCTTACTTAGTGAGGATGTAGTAGTATCTTAGTATATTGTACGCAAGGTGTCTAAGTTACAGAGGCTTAGATAAATAATGTATAGGAAGTCAGAGTGCCTCTGAAGGATGTATCATCTTCATCACGTTTGTGTTAGCTTGGTGCTTGTACTAAAACGATGTATGGTTTGTATGACAGCTTGTGAATATATGGCTTGTATGCTTTTATCACCATGTTGTCAAGATGATTACTTCCTTTGCTCTGTAATCCTTCCAGTACTTCAATACCTTGATTAGACTCTTCCAATCAACTCTGTTTGACTTTGGTTTTTCACCTTCAGGATGTCTCAAGGAACCCGTGGCCAGCTTGGTCGTAACCAGGGTCGTGGGAATGAACAGGAGGAAGGCAACCTTCCACCCCCTCCCACGATGGCTCAGGTTCTGATGGAGGTTGAGAGGAACCGCCAAGACTCTCACCATCTGCTGGAAGTCATTGCCTGCAACACCACTCAGCAGCGCAACGAGTTGGTGTCTTTGAACGACTTCATCCGGCTTCATCCCCCGGTTTTCAGTTACTCCACCGAGCCCCTTGACGCCGATGACTGGCTTCGCAGCATCGAGAGGAAGCTCCAAGCAGGCCACGTTGCATATGGCGACAAGGTCAGCTATGCCACCTATCACCTCGAAGGTGCAGCTAGCTCTTGGTGGGAGAACTTCCTGAACATGCGTCCCGTTGGACCGCCCGCATCTTGGGATGAATTCTGCACTTCCTTCCGTGAGCACCACATTCCCAAGGGTCTTATGGACCGCAAGCGTGAGGAGTTCTGCAACCTCACCCAAGGCAGAAGGACCGTTGACGAGTTTAGTCGTGAGTTCAAACGACTGGCTCGCTATGCTACTGAAGAGGTCTCCACCGACGCAAAGAAGCAAGAGAGGTTCCGTCGTGGACTCAATTCTAGACTCCGTCGTGAGCTCAACCTACATGACTTTGCCACCTTCCAGGTCCTTGTCAACAAGGCCATCAAGGCAGAGGACATGAACACCCCCAATGACTTTCGCAAACAACCTAGAGACGATGGTTCATCCAGTTCCAGCTCTCAGAAGCGCAAGATCTGGATCCCCAATAGTATGTTCCGCCAGAACAACCCACCGAGGCCATCCTGTGTGGCGCCTCGTCCACCAACTCAGTTCCACTTAGCTCCACCAAACAAACCAGCTCCCCGCACTGTCTTTGGAGCCTGTTACAAGTGTGGTCAGGCAGGCCACTACTCTCGCGAGTGTCCCCAGAACCAGCTCCAGAATAAGAATGCTCCACCCCGTGCCGGAGGCAACAACAATGGTCGTGGCAAGCCACCCCAGAAGGTCTACACCACCAAAACCGCTCCTCCCGCCACTCGTAGACGTGTGAACCAGATTGCCGCCGAAGAGACTGACGACACTACTGACGTCATTCTTGGTACGCTCCCAGTCAATTATGTTCCTACTTCCGTTCTTTTCGACCCAGGAGCATCTCATTCATTCATGTCGGAAAGTTATGCACTTCGTCATGAGCTATCTTTTGTTGAATTATCCACTCCCATGATTATTCAAACTCCAGGGTCAAGATGGCAAACTAATAGAGTGAGCCATGGTAATCAGATTGCAATTGAGGGTTTAGTATTCCTTGATTCACTCATAGCCCTCAAGTCTTCAGATATTGATGTCATCCTTGGCATGGATTGGCTATCAAGACAGAATGCCTACCTGGATTGCAAAGGCAAATAAGTGAAACTCACCCACCCTTCAGGAAAGACCGTCAACTACACCTCACCCAGAACAAGAACCCAAGTGCATTCTTTGAATGTACTTCCCCTTCCCGACCTTGAAGATGTTCCGGTGGTTCGTGACTTCCCGGATGTCTTTCCTGAAGAGCTGCCGGGCATGCCACCCGACAGATGTGTAGAGTTTATAGTGGATCTTGTGCCAGGAACCGCACCAATTTCTAGACGCCCATACAAAATGGCCCCACGTGACTTAGCTGAGCTTAAAACCCAACTGGAAGCTTTGTTGGAAAAAGGCTTCATCCGCCCTAGCTCATCGCCATGGGGTTTCCCCGTTCTGTTCGTAACGAAGAAAGATGGAACAGAAAGGATGTGCGTAGACTATCGCCCGCTAAATTTAGCGACGATAAAGAACAAGTACCCATTGCCTAGGATCAATGATCTTTATGATCAACTTGCAGGATCCTCTGTCTTCTCCAAGATGGATTTGAGATTAGGTTATCATCAAATCAAAATCCGAAATTAGGACATTCCCAAAACGGCTTTTACTACTCGTTATGGTCTTTACGAGTACACCGTCATGTCTTTTGGTTTAACCAATGCCCCCGCCACTTTCTCACGCATGATGAATTCGATCTCCATGGAGTACTTAGATAAATTTGTTGTGGTTTATCTTGATGATATTCTCATCTACTCTAAGAACGAAGAAGAACATGCCGAACACCTAAGGCTGGTATTGATGAAACTTAGAGAGCATCACCTGTATGCTAAATTCTCCAAGTGTGAATTTTGGCTACCAGAAGTGACCTACTTAGGCCACGTGATTTCTGCAAAAGGCATTGCTGTGAATCCCGAGAGAGTTCAGGCCGTCCTTGACTGGACTCCACCTGAATCGGTTAAGCAAGTTAGGAGCTTTCTTGGCCTAGCCAGCTATTGCCGTCGCTTCGTCGAGAACTTTTCTAAAGTTGCAAAGCCTCTAACTGAACTCCTCAAGAAAGATAAGAAATTCCTATGGACTCCCAAGTGCGAGGAAAGCTTTCAAGAACAAAAAAGAAGATTGACTTCTGCACCCGTACTTGCACCTCCAGACACTAAAAACGATTTCGAGATCTATTGTGACGCATCACGGCAAGGGTTAGGATGCATACTTCTGCAACATAGACATGTGGTAGCTTATGCTTCACGCCAGTTGCGGCCACATGAGGAGAACTATCCTAACCATGACCTTGAACTCACTGTCGTAGTTCATGCCCTAACAACTTGGCGACATTACCTCCTTGGTAATCGTTGTGAGATCTATTCCGACCACCAAAGCCTCAAATACATTTTCACCCAGCCAGATCTTAATCTCAGGCAAAGACGCTGGATTGAGTTGATAAAAGATTATGACCTAGGGATTTCTTACACCCCAGGCAAAGCCAATATCATGGCTGATGCGCTAAGTCGTAAGTCGTATTGTAACAACCTTATGTTACAACAGTATCAACCACTTCTTTATGAGGAATTTCGCAAGCTCAATCTTGAGATTGTTCCTCATGGCTATCTTTCTACCTTGGTGGCGAAACCAACTCTCGAGGATCAAATCATAGTTGCCCAAAGGCGTGCACGAGGTGTTCGCCGGATCAAGGAGAACATTGCTAGCGGAGTTGCAAAATGTTTCTCCACAGATAGCAGAGGAACGGTATTCTTTGGAAATCGTTTGGTAGTACCTAAGAATAGGGAACTAAGGCAACTCATCCTCAAGGAAGCCCATGACACACCCCTCTCAATTCATCCCGGTAGCACGAAAATGTACCGAGATCTACGCCAGAGATTTTGGTGGACTAAGATGAACAGAGACATTGCTCAGTTTGTTGTCGAATGTGATGTTTGTCGTCGCATTAAGGTAGAACATCAAAGACCTGATGGTACACTTCAACCTTTGCCTATTCCCGAGTGGAAATGGGACAAAGTCGGTATGGACTTCATCACCGGCTTTCCAAAAACCCAGAAAGGAAACAATGCCATCTTCGTTGTCATAGATAGGCTTTCCAAAGTTGCTCACTTCCTTCCAGTTCGCGAGTCTATAACTGCTAGCCAGTTAGCGGACTTGTACGTCTCTAGAATTGTATCCCTTCACGGTGTTCCTTTGGAAATCAACTCTGATCGTGGTAGCCTTTTCACCTCTAGATTCAGGGGAAGCTTTCAGAATGCTATGGGAACTCATCTCTCCTTTAGTACAGCTTTCCATCCTCAGTCTAGCGGTCAAGTCGAAAGGGTCAACCAAATTCTTGAATACATGCTCAGAGCTTGTGTTATCTCATTCGGAAAGAATTGGGAGAAATCCCTTCCATTTGCCGAATTTGCTTATAACAATAGTTTTCAATCTAGTCTGAACATGGCTCCTTTTGAACTCCTTTATGGACGACGATGTCGAACACCACTAAACTGTTCAGAAACCGGTGAAAGACAATTCTTTGGACCGGACATGATCAAGGAAGCAGAAGAGCAAGTTCGCATTGTTCGTGATCAATTGAAAGAAGCCCAATCTCGTCAGAAAATCTACTATGATCGTCATCATAGGCAAGAGAGCTAGAATCTGGATGAGAAGGCTTACCTTCGGGTTACTCCTCTGAAGGGAACCCAACGTTTCGGTATCAAAGGCAAGTTGGCCCCACGTTACATCGGACCTTTCCGCATTCTTGCTAAACGTGGAGAAGTTGCCTACCAACTTGAACTACCCCCGCACCTTTCCCGAGTACATGATGTATTCCATGTGTCCCAACTCAGGCGTTGCTTCAAGGACCCCATCCGCGAAGTCGACCATGAAACGCTTGATCTACAAGATGACCTTTCTTATCGAGAATACCCCGTTCGTGTTCTCGATTCAGCAGAGCGTGTCACTCGTCGTCAGAAGATTAGGTTTCTGAAAGTGCAATGGTCACACCACTCTGAGAGAGAAGCTACGTGGGAAAGAGAAGACCGTCTCAGTGCCGAGGATCCCTCCTTCCTCCCGCAGACTTCTGAATCTCGGGACGAGATTCTGTTGAGTGGGGGCAAGTTGTCAGAACCCTCTGTTAGGTAATGTGCTAGGATCAAAGTCACTTGCATTCATCTCAAAAATTTCAAAAGAAATCATTGAAATCAAATTCAAAAGCAAAATGGGAGAAGGAACCCCCCAGGTGAATTAATTCAAAAGGCCAGATAAAAATCTTCTCCAAAAATTCATGTTAGATTTTTGAAAAGTCTTATAAATGAGTGTGATCACATATCAAGTGATGTGGGACCCCCCCCATGCTCATGGATTTTTCAAATATTCAAACAGTTCCTTAGGATTAATCAAAACCCCCTTTTTGATTTAAAGTTCAAATTATTTGAATTTTAAAAATGTTCAAACTTTACAAGTGGCTAGCCTAGTATATTGTGATGCCACATAAAAAGTTTCAGCATTTATTAAAATGCCTAGCTATTTATTTAGCACAGCAAAACAAAAAGACAGAAAGAAAACAAAAAAGAATAAGGGAAAAGGACTTACCTGGCCATTCGGCCCAAATCATCGCCCGCGGCCCAGCAAGCCAGCCCAGCACGCTGCCCCCCCGTTTGTCTTCTTCCCCGGCGCGGCAAGCAGCTCGCTGGAGCGCATGCCGACGCCGGCGCCACCTGCTTGCCTGCCTGCAGGCCCTCCCGTGCCTTCTCCTTGCACCAGAGAGACGCCGTGGCACCGTGAACCACTTCCCCCCCATTGCCGCTTCGCCCAGAGCCCTCCCCTCGTTTTCCCCTTCTTCCCCGAGAGCATCCACCGTTCGCCGCTGTGAGAAACCGCAGCCAACGCCGGAGAGAAGCCCGGAGACCGTGTCCCCCTCGCGCTATGTCGTCGTCCACGCCAAGAGCTCGAAGATGGTGACCTAGGAGCCACTGGAGCCGCCGCAATCGAAGCTTTCTTCTCGCCGGAGCCGCCGCGCGTCGTCTTCAATTCCGGCCACTGTGGAGCTCCTCCGACCACACCACCGCCTCAGTTCGACTCACGGTGAGCTTCTGGTTCACCCTAGCTATCGCATAGGCCAACCCTCGCACCCTAGCACCTTTTGCCATGGAAGCCGGAGCTTCTCGCCGCCGGGATGTTCCTCGCCGTGCAACCATGAAGCTTTTGAGCTCGAGCGCATGTCCATCTTCTTCGCCATGCTCCTCTGCGTCGTTTGCGTGCATCACCGGCTCAAGTAGAGCACCGCAGCGAGCTTTGCCTCGAGCCCGAGCCACGGCCACCGCTAGTTCTTGACGCCGGCGACGTTCCGGTGCCCCCCGGTGACGCTGAGATGCTAGAGGTGAAGCGCGCGACCAAGAGGAGTCGTCTGGTGGTCGTAGCACTTCATTTGGATGCCGGAGTCGCCGCCCAGTGTGTCGCCGCCGCGTCGGGATGTCACCGGCGTCTAGCCGCCGGTGGCTTGATGACGTGGGCATCATTAGGGGGCTAACCCCCCTATTAGTTGACCCCAGGTCAATGACAGGTGGGGCCCCCAGGCCCTAAACCCCCTCTGTTTAATTTAAACAGAGGGATTAAGCTCTGTGTCACTGACCACTGGACCCCACCAGTCAGACCCCCCCCCCCCTGACGTCATCTTTGCGCAAGCCTGACGCAGTAATTCGAATAAATGATTTTATAAATTACAGAAAATCCAGAAAAAGGCTGAAACTTTGGAAATTCATAGAAAATTCATATTAACTCCAAATTGGAAAAATAATATATGAAAAATGATCAGGAGAAAATAAGCTATCCAAATTTCCAAATTTCAACTATGTTTGAGTTGAATTTAAAATGTGATCAGTAGCTTTTGCTATTTGATTTAAATGGAATTAAATCAATTTCAATTCAAATACTTTTGCAACTTGAACCATGGAAACATGCTACATTTCATTTACACATCAGAGGAATATCATACACTTTTCAAAATGTTTAAACTTGATCAAACAAATTTCATTTGCAACTTGACTAAATTGAATTCAAATTGGAGTTTGAATTTGCAATTCAATTTGCAATATACTCCATTTAAATGGAATTGCTTCACACATCAAAGCATATACATCAAATTTCAACCTTCCATCATGTGATTGTGCATTGTATTTACTTTGCTACCTGGTTTGTTGTTTGTCGAGTAGAGATGGAACCGGAACAGGAGGCTGCCCCCTTCGTTGAAGACCCCGAACCTGAACCTCGTCAGCAAGGCAAGCAAACCCCCTTTGATCATGTCGATAAAATCCCACTTCCCTCTGATGTCTTGCTTATACATTGTATAGGATGAATACCATGCTAGGTTTCTACCGCATAGATGAACCCATTCCTTTGCATGACCTATCATTTGTCACAGTAGTAAGCAAACCACAATCCTAGCAAATGTAGGAGTTGATTGATATCATGTGGCCCCTGCAATTGTTACTGCTTATTGCATGCTTAGAGTGATACCATGATGATACTGTTATGTGAGTCGGGATGGTAGTGATCATGTTGATGATGGTAGAAAAGTGTTGGTGAATCTACCCTAATACAAGGTGAACGATGAGAGGCTGTGTAGGAGTACAAGGTGGGTTGTCTCGTTGAACACCGCCCTAAGTCCGAGTTCTTGTGTGGTGATCCAAGATGAAGAGTACAACCACACATTGGGCTCACTGACCCCTCTCAGCTTACTAACTCATCCCTTTCGATGTCCATATGTCGCAATAGTTTGGAGTTCTGGTAGGTCTGTGGCCTGGCTGCAAAGTGATAGAACGGCTCATCCGAGACCGGCTTATGCACCACGCACACATCATCTGGGTCCACTTCGGTAAACCGGTCGGGTTCACGATAGTGGTAGCAAACCCAGGTAGGCGGCTTTCTCGGACTAGATCGGCTATGAGGTAACAGTTGTGGTGAGCATCGTCGCCGACACTTCTTGAATGGTGTCGAGTACAAAGGCGGTAACAGATGATCATGTGTGTGTAGCGGTACACCCCTGCAGGGTTAAAAAAACTATTCGAATAGCCGCGTCCGCGGTTAAGGACTGCTTGGAAAGCTTAGCTTGATTATTAGATAACTTGAACTGGATACTTCTAAAACACACCAAGATAAGTGTGAGTGCTATGGCGTGCTTTCTCGTGGGGAAGTCGAGGAAGGCACCGTAGTGGTGTAATTGGTTGGAGAAAGTAGTGGACTCATGTACGCTTCTTACCTCAAAGTCTGGTACTCGTAGTTCAGGATTAGCCAAGTCAAAGCTGGCACTTCTGCAAGTGAAACCCCACCTCCCTTTACCTTGATACATGTGCATGAGTAGTATAGCTCCTATGTAAGTCTTGCTGAGTACGACTTTGTACTCACGTTTGCTTAATCTATGTTTTAGATGAACCCACTGACCCCGAAGGTGGCTTCTTCATCGAGCTGGACGACTGAAGATCAAGCTAGTCTATTCCCAGTCAGACGAATGGTTCCCTCGTGGAGGGCTTGTGTTTAAATAAGGCTTCTTAAGCCATTTGTTAAACTTTTCTGTACTCAGACATACTTTGCTTCCGCTTGTTGTTGTAATGTTGGATCACATACTTGTGATCTCTGTGTGCACTCTGTAAGAGTTATCAATAAAATGTATACTTTGTAGAGAATTGCAATGATACCTGCTGTTCATACAAGGCATGTGTGCTGCGTGTATGTTTATAACATGCATGTCTTTGTATGGGTTTTCGAGACCTTAGTTGTGATCTGGCTGGCGGTCTTTCATACACCAAGTGGCCCTTAGATGTGCGCACCTTGGGGCATCGCGATGCGATTGCTCGAGACTCCGTCTCGTGCACACTTTGTGGTATGATCGAGCCCGCCCTAGACCCCGACTAAGTGATCGGGCTGGAGTAAGTCTATGTAAGAGTTATGAGATAGTCGATAGTATGGTTGAGGCGACTTGTCTGTGAATATGGGGGTTCATCACCCATATCATTAGACTTTTGTGCGGACGATGAGGACCCATCTCAGTTGATCATTCGGCCTGGATGGGATGCCCCTCACGTATGATGCTTTCCGAGAATGTTCTGTGCTTGGCCTTGTCTGCTTAGACAAGTGGGTACGGTTCTCGGCTCTCCATATGACTATGTCGTAGAGGGACTTGCATACGCTAACCCCGGGTCCCGACACATAGAAAAAAAGTGCATATTCTTAATCCTTGCATTTTTCTGATAATTTTTCATATATTATTTATTAAATTTGGAGTTAGTATGAATTTTCTATGATTTATTGAAGTTTTGGCTATTTTCTGTAATTTCTGTAATTTATTTTAATTGATAAAAGGAATTATGGCGTCATCATGTGGTCATGCTGACGTCATGGCATTGACTGGTCAAAACTGACACACGGGCCCCATCTGTCACATACTCAGGATAACAGAGGGGATTTAAATTAATTAAACAGTTTAATTAGGGGGATAGGCCCCACATGTCAATGGTTGGGGAGTGGTTAGAGGGGGGATTAGCACGGGGGATTAGACCTAATCTAATCCGGCTGGCCGGCGGCTCAACGCCGGTGGAGCTGGCCACGACGGAGGCGCACCAGAGTTGCACGGGGGGGACGGAGGAGGCGCCAGGGAGCATAGCGTGCCCTCGCGCGTTGCGTGATGCACGCAGGGGCTCGGTGGGGGCACCAAGGCCACGCCGACGACGAGCCCGCGGCGGCGTGCTCACGGTGGCGATGGGGAACGGCAATGGAGAGCGCGGGGACGAGCGCGGGGAGGGGGAAAAGAGCGCAAGGCTCACCGGAGTGCTATGGAGGGGACAAAGGAGTCTGGGAGGGCCTAGAGGCGTCGCAATTCCGGCCGGAATTCCACGGTGGACGGCAGCAAGGAGGCAAAGGGACGGCGTGCTCGGGGATCCCTGGTTCGATTCCGCTCGGGTGATGACGAAGCCGAACTCGACGGTGCTCCTGGACAGAACTTCTTGGCGAGAGGGGCACGGTGGCCGCGCGGTGCCCTCCGACGTGCTCCGGCGAGCTACGGGCGGCGAAAAAATCGGCGAGGAGGAGGAGGGGAACGTGTACAGAGAAGGGGGATAGGGAACTCGGGGCTTCCAGGCGCTCCAGCGCGAGAAGAGATAGAGGAGAGGGAGGCCTGCGCTGGCGAGAAGGAGGAGGTGGCGCGCATGCGTGGTGCAGGGCGTGCCCAGCGCTCCTACTCGCGAGGGGAAGAAGACGGGCGGCTGGAGTGGGCTGGGCCAGATGGGCCTCGCCCTGTGCGGAAGGTAAGGGTTTTTTCTCTCTTTTCTTTTTATTCTTTCAGTTTATTTGTTTCCCCATTTAAAATAAATACTAGGGCATTTTATAAAAACTCCCAATTATTTTTATAAAACCTAGGTGACTTAGTATTAGTCAACCCCAAGTTTTGGGAATTTTTGAAATTCAAATTATTTGAATTTCAATTCAAATAGGCAATTGAACTAATATCCAAGCTATTGTTTGGTTTTTGAAAAATCAATGAGCATGGGGTTAATCCCAAATCACTTTTAAAATGATCACCCTCATTTATAGGATTTTTCAACACATCCAAAAGAATTTTGGAAAAAGATTTATTTCTGGCCATTTAATTAAATTCTCTAGGGCTTTTCTTTTCCCCATTTTTGAATTTCTTTTTAGATTTTTCATGATGCAAAGGGATCAAGCAACCCTAGCACTTACCCTAGTTGGGGTTCTGACAGTCTTGCTGAGTACGACTTTGTACTCACGTTTGCTTATTCTATGTTTTAGATGGAAACCCAGACCACGATGGAGACACCTTCCTGAAGCTCGACGTTGACTAAGTTAGCATAGTCCCAGACAGCATCCTGGTCCCTCGTGGAAGGGCATGTATGTTTACAAGGCTTCTCTAAGCCATTTGTTAAACTTGTCTGTACTCAGACCTAATTTGCTTCCGTTGTATGATGTAATGTTGATCACAGACATGTGATCTTTGTATGCTCTATGTGTAAGTCAATAAAGAAGTACTTTGTAGAGTTATGTAATGATACCTGTTGTTCATACTAGACATGTGTGCTGCGTGTATGATTATAACATGCATGTCTTAGTATGGGTTTTCGAGACCTTAGTTGTGATCTGGCTGGTGGTCTTTTATACACCAAGTGGCCCTTAGATGTGCGCAGCTTGGGCATCGCGATGCGATTGCTCGTGGCTCTGTCACATGCACACTTTGTTGTATGATCGAGCCCGCCCTAGACCCCGACTAAGTGATCGGGCTAGAGTTTGTTTATGTAAGGGTTATGATTCAATCGATAACATGGTTGAGGCGACTTGTCTATGAGTATGGGATTTCACCGCCCATAATCATTTAGACTTGTGAGCGGGCGATGAGGACCCATCTTAGTTGATCATCCGGCCTGGATGGGATGCCCCTCACGTACGATGCTTTCCGAGAGTGTTCTATGCTTGGCCTTGTCTGCTTAGACAAGTGGGCACGGCTCTCGGCTCTCCATGTGATTGAGTTGTGACTGGAATTACATACGCATACCCCGGGTCCCGACAGACTTGGTATCAGAGCAGGACTGTCTGTAGGATTATTCAACCTTTGGTCAAAGTCGAGTCTAGCATTCTATAGTTATATAGTTACTTGGTTATTAAGGGAACAACGTAAGGCTTCTTTTTCTCCTTACCTTCATCGATCTGAGTTCTGAGTCACCCTTATATTTTCTAAGGGATGATAGGACTAGGCTCATCTATGTCTTACTAGAACATCTCGTTGATTGCCTCTTTGTAGCCGTAGCACAGTTGTGGTCGTCCAGACTCATTGTTCCATTGAGTTCCTTGAAGAAGTTCTGTCCAATTTCTTCGAGGTTGTTTCATTTTCCATCCCGGTGTAGCCGTTATGCTGCCCGATTTATCCCGTGTTTCTATGAATCATTGCCTTTGCATTATGATCTTTTCTTCCTAAATCATGTCCTCTTATCTTTGATTCCATCGTACAACCTGTTCTGATTGTTGATTTTTATCACACAGGATGTCAGGTGGAACTCGTAGCGCTGTTCTTCGCAATCAAGACCGTGATCGGAATCGAAGTAATGATGAACCTCCTCCACCGCCTTCTGCGGCGGAAATCATGATGGAAGCTGAGCAGAATCGATGTGATCAAACACGCCTTCTGGAGCTCATTGACCAGAATACCGCTCGTCAGCGCAATGTGGTCGTGAGCATTCAGGACTTCATCCTCCTCAAGCCACCGGTATTTCGATGTTCCTCCGAGCCCCTTGAAGCTGATGATTGGCTCCGTTCCTTCGAGCGTAAGCTTGAGACGGCGCATGTTGCTCCCAATGATCGTGTGATGTTTGCGGTTATGTCACAACCCCAAGTTAGGTATGTGCTAGGGTAAGCTTAGGCCTTTGCATCATGATAAAAATTTCAAAAGAAATCAAAATGGGAGAGAGAACACCCCCAGATGAATTAATTCAAAAGGCCAGATAAAAAGTTTCTCCAAAAATTCCTATTGCATTTTTGAAAAGTCTTATAAATGAGTGTGATCACATATCAAGTGATGTGGGACCCACCCCATGCTCATAGATTTTTCAAATATTCAAACAGGAGCATGGAATTAAATTTAAACCCCCATTTGAATTAAAGTTCAAATGATTTGATTTTTAAAAAGTGCCAAACTTTATAAGTGGCTACTCTATTATAATATGAGGCCATATAAAAAGTTTCAGCATTTTTAAAAATGCCTAGCTATTTATTTTAGCATGGCCAACATATTACAGAAAAGAAAAAGAGAAGAAAAAGGGAAATGAAAACCCCAGCCCACCCCACAGGCCACTGGCCCAACTTGTCTTTCCCCGGCCCAGCCAGCCCACCAAGCCTTGTCGTCTTCCTCCATGACGGCAAGAAGCTCGCTGGCCGGCATGCGGGCGTCGCCGTGGCGCCGAGGCCACGCAGCTGCTCCCCTGGCCATCTCCTCGCGCCTGGAGAAGCCCCTCGAAGCCCCATGTCCATTCCCCCTCCTCTGGCTCTCTCTCCACGCTCTCCCTCTCTGAATTTCTCCGCACCCGAGACCTCACCGGAGCACGCCGTCGTGGACTTCGCGGCCACCGTGCGCAATTTCCCCAACGGCCATGTCCAGTGACCTCACCGGAGCACACCGTCGTGGACTTCGCGGCCACCGTGCGCAACTGTCCCAACGGCCATGTCCAGTGACCTCACCGTGTTCTTCTTCTTTGACTCGCAGCGGATCAAGAGCCCGGGTGCTCTGTAGACAACGCCAGCGCCAACACATCGCCGCCGGCCGCCGTGAGCTTCTCGCCGAATTGCGCCACCGTCTGGCCTTCCCTGACCTCGCCGAGTCCTCCTTTCGAACCGGGGTGAGCTCCTTTGTTTTTCCCCTAATCTAGCGCGCCTCCCCGTGGTCAGAATCGCCGAGCCCTCCTGTGTAGTACTCCGACCGCCGCCGTCCCTCGACGCCGGCGAGGCTCCGCTGCTTCCCAGCCTTCCCCGTGGGCACGAGGTGGTGCGGGCAAGCACGAGGAGCACGCCCGTGCCCTCGGCTTGGTCAACCGTGCCCTGATCCGTTGTCCCTGTGTGCGCCGCCGTGCAGTTTGGTCGCCGGCGGCTAACCGCCGGCATGATCTGACGTGGCCGGCCACTTAGGCTTAACCCACCCCCCTAATCCCCCTAGGGCCAATGACAAGTGGGGCCCCTGGC
The DNA here is from genome assembly GCA_950022295.1 of Bromus sterilis. Lineage (NCBI taxonomy): Eukaryota > Viridiplantae > Streptophyta > Magnoliopsida > Poales > Poaceae > Bromus > Bromus sterilis. The sequence continues at coordinate 74,465,846 of OX465600.1, read as the reverse complement.
CCCCTAACCCCTCTGTTTAGTTTAAACAGAGAGGGGATTAACCCCTAGACACTTACAGGTGGGCCCTTGTTGTCAGCCCCCCTGTGACATCAGCATTGCATCATGTTGATGCAATAAACCTTTTTCCAGAGAATTAAAATAATCCAGAAAATCATTTAAACTTTGAAAATTCATAGAAAATTCATACTAACTCCAAATTGGACAAATAATATGTCTAAAATTATCAGAAAAATATAAGGATTATGAATATGCAATTTTTTTTCATGTTTGACCATTTTAAAATGGGTGAACAGTAGCAAACATGCATATGGATCCTTTTCAAATTCAAATTTGGATTGATTTTGCAAATGATTTTGCAACACCCTTAATTCCAATGGATTCATCCACACATCAGAAGCTTTATCTCAACTATACAACATCACTTCATGATCAACATTTTCAAATGAACTTTCATGCATTCAAATGCATTTGAAATTCATCGATAAATCAAATGGAGTTTGAATTTGCATTTCAAATGCAATATACTCCTTTTAAATGGAATGCTCAACACATCAGTACCTTGAACATCACCATTGCAATCTTATGCACGTGATTGTGCATTGTACATTATGTTGATCCTATGATTGTCATGTTGCTGATAGAAGTGGAGCCGAAACCCGAGATCGCCCCCTTCGTTGAAGACCCCGTGACTGAACCTCATCAGCAAGGCAAGCAAACCCCCATTGATCATGTCGATAAAATCCCACTTCCCTCTCATGTCTCGCTTATGCATTGTATAGGATGATTACCATGCTACGTTTCTACCACATAGATGAACCCATTCCTTTGCATGACCTATCATTTTGTCACAGTAGTAAGCAAACCACAATCCTAGCAACTGTAGGAGTTGATTGATATCATGTGGCCCCTGCAATTGTTACTGCTTATAGCATGCTTAGAATGATACCATGTTGACACTGCTATGTGAGTCGGGATGGTAGTGATCATGATGATGATGGTAGAAAGGTGTTGGTGAATCTACCCTAATACAAGGTGAACGATGAGAGGCTGTGTAGGAGTACACAGTGGGTTGTCTCGTTGAACACCGCCTTAAGGCCGAGTTCTTGTGTGGTGATCCAAGAAGAAGAGTACAACCACACATTGGGCTCACTGACCCCTCTCATCCTAGTACCTCACCCCGTTCGAACCCCAAGAGTCGCAGTAGTTCGGAGTTCTGGTAGGGCTGTGGCACGGTCTGCGAAGTGGATGAACGACTTTTCAAGACCGGCTTGGGACCCTGCACACATCGTTTGAGGCTGTACTGGAACCTTGGCCGGACTTCCATACGGATCCCCATCAGATAGGCGACTCTCTGGACTAGAACGGAGCTGTGGGCGAAGTTTTGTGGTGGCATCCTCGCTGTCACCTCTTGAACGGTGACATGCAAAAGGCGGTAAATGATGACACGTGTGTGTAGAGGTACACCCCTGCAGGGTTAACAAAACTATTCGAATAGCCGCGTCCGCGGTTAAGGACTGCTTGGAAAGCTTAGCTTGATTATTAGACAACTTGAACTGGATACTTCTAAAATACACCAAGATAAGTGTGAGTGCTATGGCATGCTTCTCGTGGGGAAGTCGAGGAAGTAACCATAGTGGTGTAATTGGTTGAAGAGATGTAATGGACTCGTGTATGCTTCTTACCTCAAGTCTGGTACTCGTAGTTCAGAACTAGCCAAGTCAAAGCTGGCACTTCTGCAAGTGAAACCCCACCTCCCTTTACCTTGATACATGTGAATGAGTAGTATAGCTCCTATGTAAGTCTTGCTGAGTACGACTTTGTACTCACGTTTGCTTATTCTATGTTTTAGATGAACCCACCGACCCCGATGGTGACTTCTAACCGAAGCTCGAAGAATGAAGACTCAGACCAAGACCAAGCTAGTGTAGTCCCAGTCCTACGACTGGTTCCCTCGTGGAGGGCTTGTTTTTAGATAAGGCTTCTCTAAGCCATTTGTTAAACTTGTCTGTACTCAGACCTACTTTGCTTACGCTTGTCTTTTGTAATGTTGGATCACATGCTTGTGATCTCTGTGTGCACTCTGTAAGAGTTATTAATAAAGATGTATACATTGTAGAGAATTGCAATGATTCATGCTGTTCATACTAGACATGTGTGTTGCGTGTATGTTTATAACATGCATGTCTTTGTATGGGTTTTCGAGACCTTAGTTGTGATCTGGCTGGCGGTCTTTTATACACCAAGTGGCCCTTAGATGTGCGCAGCTTGGGGCATCGCGATGCGATTGCTCGAGACTCTGTCTCGTGCACACTTTGATGTATGATCGAGCCCGCCCTAGACCCCGACTAAGTGATCGGGCTGGAGTAAGTCTATGTAAGGGTTATAATACAATCGATATTATGGTTGAGGCGACTTGTCTATGAGTATGGGAGTTCACCACCCATATCATTTAGACTTGTGTGCGGACGATGAGGACCCATTTCAGTTGATCATCCGGCCTGGATGGGATGCCCCTCACGTTCGATGCTTTCCGAGAACGTTCTGTGCTTGGCCTTGTCTGCTTAGACAAGTGGGTACGGTTCTCGGCTCTTCATATGATTGTGTTGTAGCGAGGCTTGCATACGCTAACCCCGGGTCCTGACAGACTTGGTATCAGAGCAGGACTGCCTGTAGGATTAGTAAACCTTGGCCGAAGTCGAGTCTAGCATTCTATAGTTATATAGTTACTTTGGGTATAAGGGAACAACGTAAGACTTCATTTTTCTCCTTACCCTCATCGATCTGAGTTCTGAGTCACCCTCATCTTGTTCTACGGGAAGATAGGACTAGGCTCTTCTATATCTATACTAGAACATCTCGTTGTTTGCTTCTCCTTAGCTGTAGGAATGTTTTGGTTGTCTAGAGTCACCCTTCCATCAAGCCTTTTGAGAAGGTTCTGATCATTCTTGCAGATTGATTCATTTTTTCACCCCGGTACAGCCGTTATGCTGTCCGATTTGTCCCGTGTTTCCAGTGATTCCAATGCTTTTGCAGTACAATCTTGTCCGCTCTTAAATTATGTCGTCTTTGCTTTGATTCCATCGTAAATCCTACTCTGATTGTTGATTTTTATCACACAGAATGTCAGGTGGAACTAGATGTGTTGAATCTGGTCACAGTAATCAAAGTGGTGATGATAATCCTCCTTCACCGCCTTCTGCAGCGGAAATCATGATGGAGGCTGAGCGAAATCGACGTGATCAAACACGCCTTTTGAAGCTCATTGAGAAGAATACTTCTCTCCAGCGAAATGCGGTAACATTCATCCAGGATTTTATCCTTTTGAACCCGCCAGTTTTCCGATGTTCATCTGAGCCCCTTGATGCCGATGATTGGCTCCGTTCCATCGAGCGTAAGCTTGAGACGGCGCATGTTTCTCCAGATGATCGTGTGATGTTTGTGGCATACTTTCTGGAAGGTGCTGCTGGTGAATGGTGGGAAAGTTTTGTTGCAATGCAGCCTGATGGTCACGTAGTGACTTGGCAGGAGTTCCGTGATGCCTTCCAAGGGTACCACATTCTGGATGAGCTGATGGAAAGAAAGAGGGAAGAGTTCTGCAACCTATCTCAGGGAAATATGACTGTTCATCAGTACAGGACTGAGTTCAACCGACTTTCTCGTTATGCCCCTGAGAAGATATCAACCGATGCCAAGAAGCAAGCAAGGTTCCGCAAGGGACTTAGCCCTGTCCTTCGTCATGATCTCAATCTCCTTGAATTCGTCAACTTAGAGGATTTGGTCAGTAGATCATTCAGAGCTGAGCATGGAAATGAGGTCTTTGAAGAGTCTCGCAAGCGTGATCGTGATCTTGCTTCCTCTTCTAGTTTGGGTTCTCAGAAACGTCGAATTTGGATACCAACTAGTGCCCTTCCTTCGCACTTGATTCCAAGACCATCTCCAGAAAACAAGAAAACCCAGAAAGGTAGTAGAGAGCTTGCCATCCAAACTCCACAACCTAACAACCGTTTGTGCTACAAGTGTGGTAATGCTGGCCACATTGCACGACAGTGTTCATTGCAAGAGAATGTTCCTCCTCGTCCAAAACATAAAGCCAAAGCTAAGCCACCAAAGCCTTCCAAAGCCAAGTCCGCTATTGTTGAATACGGACGTGTGAACCATGCCACCATCAAAGAAGCCCAAGAGGATACGAAGTTTGTACTCGGTACACTTCCTGTCAACTCCAAACCTGCTTCTGTTCTATTTGATTCTGGAGCTTCTCATTCCTTTTTGTCTGAAAAGTTCGCACTCCTGCATGACATCTCATTTGAGGAGTTGCCTACCCCTTTCATGATAAAACTCTAGGAACCACATGGCGTACCAGTAGGGTAAGTCATGAAAATGAGATTGTCGTTGAGGATGTTGTATTCCTTGCTTCTCTCATAGCCCTCAAATCTTCAGATATCGATATCATCTTAGGTATGGATTGGTTGTCCAAACACCGTGCCAAGATTGATTGTGCCACTAAATCAGTTCAACTCACTCATCCTTCCGGCAAGATAGTCCATTTCACATCTCAAGGTTCAGACACCCAGCTATATTCGTTGAATGAGCATCCCCTTCCTAACCTTGAAGATATTCCGATAGTTTGTGACTTTCCGGATGTCTTTCCAGAAGAGCTGCCGGGAATGCCACCCGACAGGTCTGTGGAATTCATAGTGGATCTTATACCAGGCACAACCCCAATTTCCAGACGCCCATATAGAATGGCCCCACATGAGTTAGCTGAGCTAAAAACCCAACTTGATGCTTCGTTGGCAAAAGGCTTCATCCGCCCTAGCTCATCGCCATGGGGTTGCCCCGTTCTGTTCGTAACGAAGAAAGATGGGACAGAAAGGATGTGCGTAGACTATCGCCCGCTAAATCTAGCGACAATAAAGAACAAGTACCCACTGCCCAGGATCAATGATCTTTATGATCAACTTGCAGGATCCTCTGTCTTCTCCAAGATGGATTTGAGATTAGGTTATCATCAAATCAAAATCCGAAACGAGGACATCCCAAAAACGGCTTTTACTACTCGTTATGGTCTTTATGAGTACACCGTCATGTCCTTCGGTTTGACCAATGCCCCCGCCACATTCTCGCGCTTGATGAATTCGATCTTCATGGAGTACCTAGATAAACTTGTTGTAGTTTATCTTGATGACATTCTCATCTACTCGAAGAACGAAGAAGAGCACGCAGAACATCTTAGGTTGGTATTGATGAAACTTAGAGAGCATCGCCTGTATGCTAAATTCTCCAAGTGTGAATTCTGGCTACCAGAAGTGACCTACTTAGGCCACGTGATTTCTGCAAAAGGCATTGCTGTCAATCCCGAGAGAGTTCAGGCCGTCCTTGACTGGACTCCACCTGAATCGGTTAAGCAAGTTAGGAGTTTTCTTGGCCTAGCCAGCTATTGCCGTCGCTTCATTGAGAACTTTTCAACTTTGTGGCGAAACCAACCCTTGAGGATCAAATCATGAGCTTGTGTTATCTCATTCGGAAAGAATTGGGAGAAATCTCCTCCATTCGCCGAATTTGCTTATAACAATAGTTTCCAATCTAGTCTGAACATGGCTCCTTTTGAACTCCTCTATGGACGACGATGTCGAACACCCCTTAACTGTTCAGAAACCGGTGAAAGACAATTCTTTGGACCGGATATGATCAAGGAAGCAGTAGAGCAAGTTCCCATTGTTCGTGATCGATTGAAAGCCGCCCAGTCTCGTCAGAAAAGCTACTATGATCGTCATCATAGGCAAGAAAGCTACAATCTGGATGAGAAGGCTTACCTTCGGGTTACTCCTCTGAAGGGAATCCAAAGATTCGGTATCAAAGGCAAGTTGGCCCCACGTTACATCGGACCTTTCTGCATTCTTGGTAAACGTGGAGAAGTTGCCTACCAACTTGAACTACCCCCGCACCTTTCCCGAGTACATGATGTATTCCATGTGTCACAACTCAGGCGTTGCTTCAAGGACCCCATCCGCGAAGTCGACCATGAAACGCTTGATCTCCAAGATGACCTTTCTTATTGAGAGTACCCTGTTCGTATTCTTGATTCCGCAGAGCATGTCACCCGTCGTCAGAAGATCAGGTTCCTGAAAGTGCAATGGTCACATCACTCCGAGAAAGAAGCAACATGGGAAAGAGAAGACCGCCTTCATGCCGAGTACCCCACCTTCCTCCCGATGACTTCTGAATCTCAGGAAGAGATTCTTTTGAGTGGGGGCGAGTTGTCACAACCCAAGTTTAGGTATGTGCTAGGGTTCAAGTGCTCTTTGCATCATGCAAAAATTTCAAAAGAAATTCAAAAATGGGGAAAATAAAAGCCCTAAAGAATTTAATTAAATGGCAGACAAAAATTGCTTCCAAAAATTGCTCTGTTATTTTTTAAAAGTCTTATAAATATGCATGATCACTTATAAAGTGAAGTGGGTCCCACTGCATGCACCAAGATTTGTCAAAATTTCCAAATAGGGCTTGGAAATTAATTAAATACCCTATTTGATTTGAAATTCAAATTATTTGAATTTCAAAAATCTCCAAAACTTGTGAGTGGCTAGCTATATATATTATAAGCCCACATAAAAGTTTTCAAGATTTTACAAATTGCCTTGCTATTTTATTTTGGGGCAAAACAAATGGAAGAAAAAGAAAAACAGAAGAAAGCAGAGAAGAAAAAGAAAAAGAAATCCCAGCCCACCCCCTATGGCCTCGGGCCCAACTAACTGAACCGCAGCCCAAGCCCACGAGGGGCTTGTCGTCTACCCCAAGCATCTCGCTGTCGAGCATGCCGGGGCGACGACCGCCACCTCAACGGCGAGAGCCGTCCAGGCCTCCTCAAGCCCCCTCAGTGCGCCACGACGACGCCCCAGTCACCCCACGCCCTTCCCCTCTCTTCCTGCTCGCTCTCCACCTCTCTGCTTCGCCGTTCCGCGCACACCCGTAGCACACGTCGGAGCGCCGCCGTCGAACCTGTGTGGCCATCGTCCTCCTCGAGCTGCGCCGTGATGTCCAGGGGACTCCCCGATGTCGCCTTCGTCTTCACGTGCGAGTAATCGAGCCGGCGAGCTCCACAGACGCTGCGCCCTTCGTCGTCTTCATCGCCGGCCGCCACGGATCCCGGCGGGAAATTCCTCGCATACGCGTCGTCTCCGTCTTCACCGTCGACGCCTTCACGTCCGGGGTGAGCCCCTCTTTCGTTTGCCCCCTCTAGCGCTTCTCCCCGTGGACGGAATCGCCGAGCCGCCAGTGCTGTGCCACGGCCACCGCCGCATCTCAACGTCGGCGAGGCTCCGGCCACTCCCAGCCTGCCCCAAGCCCGTGGCTTGATGCGGGCGAGCAAGGGGCACCCCCCGTGCTTTCCCCGTGCCAAACCGTGGCCTGGAAGCCCACTCCGGCGGGGCTCCGCCGTGCCCAGTGGCACCGGCGACTAGCCGCCGGCCACTTAGGCCTAACCCCCCTCCTAATTAAACCCCACCAGAGACTGACAGTGGCCCCCACCACCTAATCTAATCAGGATTTAAATTTAACCACGGGATTAACCCCCACAGTGACTTACAGCAGGGGCCCACTGGTCAGCCCACCTGCTGATGCCAGGCTGATGCAGTGCTGACGCAGTAATTGGTTTTCTATTTAAAAGAAAAGTAGAAAATTCCAAAAAATAGCCAAAACTTCAATAAATCATAGAAAATTCATATTAACTCCAAATTGGACAAATAATATATGAAAAATGATCAGCAGAAAATTCTCTATCCAAATAATCAACTTTCAACCATGTTTGAGTTGATCTTAAATTGGGACCAGTAGCTTTTGCTATTTGGTTTAATTGGAATTAAATCAAATTAAATTAAAATGCTACTCCAACTTCAACCAATGCAATGCAGTCATGATCACTTGAACATCAGAGGCATATCATACACATTTCAAAATAGTTTACAATGATCAAACACTAGCAAATACAAATGGGCTAATTTGAACAACATATGGAGCTTGAATTTGCATTTCAAATGCAATACACTTCATTTAAATCAAATGTGGCACAAATCAGTACCATTCACATTATCATGTGATTGTGCATTTAAATTCAATGTTGCCCCCTTTGTTGATGATTGTGCCGGTAACAGTGCCTTCGACACGGTGATCACCCCCGAAGAAGAAGACCACCGTTAAGACCCGTGTATCGTCAGCAAGGCAAGCAAACCCCATTGATCATGTCTATAAAATCTCAATTCCCTCTCAGTCTCGCTTATGCATGTTTAGGAGATCACCTTGTATCGATTCTACCGCATAGTTGAACCCATATCCGATGCATGACCTATCATCTTGTCACAGTAGTAAGCAAACCACAATCCTAGCTGACATAGGAGTTGATTGATATCATGTGGCCCCTACAACTGTTACTGCTTATTGCATGCTTAGAGTTTACAATGAGGATGCTTTTGATGTGAGTCGGGATGATAGTGAACATGGTGTTGATGAAAGTGAAACTGTGTTAGTGAATCTACCCTAATACAAGGTGAACGATGAGAGGCTGTGTAGGAGTACACAGTGGGTTGTCTCGTTGAACACCGCCTTAAGCCCGAGTTCTTGTATGGTAATCCGAGACAAAGAGTACAACTACACATTGGGCTCACTGACCCCTCTCGACCTAGTAACTCACCCGGTTCCAAGTCCAGGAGTCACACCTAGTTCGGGTTTTCCATTCGGCATATTCATAGAAAGATAAAGGAAATGAATTGTGGAATTCATGGTAGGGCTTGTAGAACATGGCTTGCCAAGCGGAGAACCATCCATCGAGGTGGGCTTGTCAGTCGTGCCTACATGGTTTGAGTCATGTCTGGAAGCTCGGCCGGAACTCCAGTTGGGTTTAGAACTCAGACAGTTGACTCCTTGGACTAGAACGGAGTTGTGGGCGAAGTGTTGTGGTGAACATCCTCGCCGACACCCCTTGAAAGGTGCCGAGACCTGGCGGTAACTGATGGTCATGTGTGTGTAGCGGTACACCCCTGTAGGGTTAACAAAACTATTCGAATAGTCGCGTCCGCGGTCATGGACTACTTGGAAAGTTGTGCTTGATTATTAGACAACTTGAATGGATACTCTAAAACTCGCAATATAAGCGTGAGTGCTATGGCGTGCTTCTTCGTGGGGAAGTCGAGGAAGTATCCATAGTGGTGTATTGGTTGGAGACTTGGTAGTGGACTCGTGTACGTTTCTTACCTCAAGTCTAGTACAGTTCAGAACTAGCCAAGTCAAAGCTGGCACTTCTGCATAATGAAAACCCCACCTCCCTTTACCTTGATACTTGAGCATGAGTAGTGTAGTTCTGATGTAAGTCTTGCTGTGTACGACTTTGTACTCACGTTTGCTTATTCTATGCTTTAGATGGAAACCCAGACCTCGATGGAGACACCTTCCTGAAGCTCGACGTTGACTAAGTTAGCATAGTCCTAGACAGCAGTCTGGTCCCTCGTGGAAGGGTATGTATGTTTACAAGGCTTCTCTAAGCCATTTTTTAAACTTGTCTGTACTCAGACCTAATTTTCTTCCGTTGTATGATGTAATGTTGATCACAGACATGTGATCTTTGTATGCTCTATGTGTAAGTCAATAAAGAAGTACTTTGTAGAGTTATGTAATGATACATGCTGTTCATACTAGACATGTGTGCTACGTGTATGATTATAACATGCATGTCTTAGTATGGGTTTTCGAGACCTTAGTTGTGATCTGGCTGGCGGTCTTTTATACACCAAGTGGCCCTTAGATGTGCGCAGCTTGGGGCATCGCGATGCGATTGCTCGTGGCTCTGTCACGTGCACACTTTGTTGTATGATCGAGCCCGCCCTAGACCCCGACTAAGTGATCGGGCTGGAGTTTGTTTATGTAAGGGTTATGATTCAATCGATAACATGGTTGAGGCGACTTGTCTATGAGTATGGGATTTCACCACCCATAATCATTTAGAATTGTGAGCGGGCGATGAGGACCCATCTCAGTTGATCATCCGGCCTGGATGGGATGCCCCTCACGTACGATGCTTTCCGAGAGTGTTTTGTGCTTGGCCTTGTCTGCTTAGACAAGTGGGCACGTCTTTCGGCTCTCCATGTGATTGAGTTGTGACTGGAATTACATATGCATACCCCGGGTCCCGACAGTACGCCTTGCTGTGATATGACATTGGCGTGGTCTTCTGGTGTTTTTGACCACTGTAGCCTGTCGAAGGAAATGACTTGGCGCTGTCCCGCCGAAATTTTCGCGTCGTGCGATCATGGTCCTCTTTTTGCGCGCGTAGTGGGCGGTGTTGTTACTGCGCCGGTTGGATTTTTCATACTTTTCGCCTGTTTATGGGATCGTGCCACGTTTGCTGGGCGATAAGGTTGGACGGTGTCCCTTCTTGCTATGCTCTTGGGTTAAATACCTTGCGGCTGGGTAAATTGTAGGCTTTACCCAGCCATTGCCTTCCTTCTCTTTCTCTGTTCCCTTCTTGTTCCTGAGCCTTCATCTTTTCTCCTCTGCGGGCTGCTGCGGGATCTATGACCAAGCGTCCCCGTACTGCTGCAGAGTCGGCTAGGATGTCCGGCAAGTGGGAGCGGTCCACGTTCGGGGCCGGAGATCTGGATGCGCTGGTTGCTGACGGCGTGGTGTTGGAGGGTGATGTGCGTCTCCCTGGTGATGAGTCAATTCCAGCGCCGGCGGCGGACGAGCGGGTATGCTTCCAGGCTTTCTTCCACCGCGAGTTTGCTCTTCCGTTGCATCCTTTCGTTCGTGGCTTGCTGTATTCCTATCGGCTCTAGTTGCATGACCTGACTCCCAACGGAATTTTGCACATTGCGTGTTTCATTACTCTTTGTGAGGCCTTCCTGGGGATTTACCCCCATTGGGGACTTTGGAGGCGCCTTTTTAGTATAAAAAGGACGAACTCTGAGTACGCCGTGGGTCGGGTGGGTATCTCCATTGGGGATAAACATTCGTATTTTGACTTGGAGAAGATCGATTCCGTTAGCGGCTGGCGAAAAGGCTGGTTTTATCTGAAGGATTGCCGCATTGTTGGTCAACAATTTGGTCTTGCTTCTTTCAATCCGGGAACGCGGGTGGTCAGACAGCCTTCATGGTCTCATTCCTTGACCGAGGCGGAGTCGTCCGAGCTGACTCCGTTTTTGGAGAGGATTGCTATGTTGAAGGATAACTTGACTGGTGGTCAGCTCATATCTGTTTTTGTGGGGAGGCGAGTTCAACCGTTGCAGCATCGAACTCGTCCTGTGTGGCAGTACGAGGGACTCGGTGACTCGACGAGATGCTCGCCTCAAGAGCTTGGACCTGACGCCCTGCTGACTCGCATCCAACATGTGACCAAGTGCTCGAGTATTTCGGAAATGCGCCTTGCCCTTCCGTATGCTTCTGATCATTCTCCACCGCCGGTTGGTATCCGTGTTCATTCGTTTGTTTGGACAAGTACCTAGGTTTGCTGTCTTGCTGACATTGCGTGCCTTGCAGGGCCATGCTCCGGCGCTGTGTAATCCTCCGCAGCCGGAGGACGCCGATATTCTTGAAGAAACTGGTGCTTCCGCGGCTGATGATGCTGCACCAACTGTTGATGTTGGAGCTGTGCTGGTGGAAACTGGAGATAGTGAAGATTCGAGTCCCTTTCGCGTGAAGCGGTCGCGCCCCTTGAGCGCTGAAGATCATGATGCATTAGGTGATGCTGTCCCACCGGCTGCTCCGTTTGCTGGGCCTTCCCCTTCGGCTGCTACTCCGGTCACTGCTCCGGAGAGGGTCAGGCTTGGGAGGCTGGGGCACCCTCGTGTAGGGTAAGAATCTGCTGGATTTTTGCCCGTTCCCTTTTCCTTGTTCCTGCATCTGATAATGCTTATCTTTGTCGTGATGCGGCTGCTCCGGCTGCTTCATGCACCAGCGGAGCTACTGCTGACTTGAAGTCGACGGACTCTGGGGCGGCAGCCAAGCATCTTGAGGACCCCTCGGCTGCTGCTGGTCAATCTAGGCCGTCGGCGGCTCCTGCCGTTCCGACTGCGGGTATAGTTCCTGGCACGCCTTCTTCTGAGGCGCCTGGTGTTGTTGCTCCTGAGTTCAAGCCTACGGAGCTTGGTCCCCCGTACTTTGGCCGGCTTGATCTGGCGATTGAAGACAAGGCTCGTGTTTTCAACCACGTCTCCAAGCTGGTAAGTTGATTCGTGCTTGTGCAACTTTATCATTGGGGGCACGGCAGTGCTCCCGATGGGAGTAGCCCCCGAGGCTACAAGTAACTGCTTGCAGCTGCTTGTAGTCTTATCTTTCCTTATCATTTGATTGTCTGGATTTTGCAGCCTGTTTTCCAGCACTGTGAGCGTTTGGTGATTGATGTTGAGCGTTGGCAACGGGCCCATGATTCTGCCCAGGATGCTTTGTCTGCTATGAGTGGTGAGTTTTCATTCTTGCGCTGCTGAGTTTTGGCCACTGCGTCTTTTGTTCTGAGTACTGTCTTGCCTCGCAGACCGTCGCTGGGCTGCCGAGGAGCAAGCCGAGAAGGCGGGGAGGACGGTTCCCAATCTTGAGGCTACCTCGGCTTCCAAGGAGGCGGAGTTGCATGGTCAACACGAGGAGCTGGTTCACCTTCGTCAGGCTGAGGACGCACGTGTGCGGGTGGAAGCAGTCGAGGGCAAACGTCTTCGAGCCTTGACGGACTCACTTGTGTGTAAGTTTGACATTCATTCATTGGTCTTGTTGTTCCTACTGTCTTCCCGTGATGACGTTTCTTTGCTTGATGCAGCTGCTATAGGTGCGAAACCGATGGAAGCTGCTGCGTCAGGGTCTGGAATTCTTCAAGGCGTTTTAGATGTTGTTGCAGGTGTTGTTGCAGTGGTTGGGGCGTCTGCACCAGGGCTTCCGATCTTGTGGGTCTTGCGCACGAACACCTTATGCCGGAGGGTTCAAAGGTGCCTGATGGCCTGGGCGCTCGGGTGGCTGCATTCAGCCCGGATGGGAAGCGTATGGTGGAGCTAGTTGTAGAGAGCGTGGTGAGTGGTTCTTCCACGGCCCTTGTCGTCCTTATGGGGCATGGGATTTTCGTTGATGATTCCCTGGTTGAGACCATCCCGGACTATTCTGATGAGCAGATCGACCGAGCCGACAAACTGGCTCGTCGCCTGGAACAGGTTACACATGCTTAGGATCCCCCTGTCGTAGGTGAGGTGAGGCATAATAGTGTTGCGTTGCTTTGAAACGTTGTCTGTAATTCATGACTCCGTTGTGATGGTTGATCTTTTGCTACCTTTATCTGAGTGACTGCTTGTCTGCTCCTCTTGCTGCTTTTTTATTTCTTTGTTTTGTTCATCCCGCGGTAGGCCACTCCGGGCGTTCTTCATCCTTGGAATTCGCTGAAGGATGACGCTCGCGAGGGTGCCTACGAGTCCGTTTTCTTGCGACTAAAGAACGTTGATCGGGAGATTGTTCGACTGAGGGATCCGTAGCCATTCAGCGTACTCGGCGCGAGCGTGCCGAGGCCGTGGTTGAGAACCTCTCTTCGTGGGTGGTGAAGTTGTCCGACCTCCTGCGGGGTGAGTTTCGCCTCTGCTTGGTTGCTTGATTCCGTTATTTAGGTTTTGTTGTCTCTGTCTTGATCGTGGTTCTTTACTTTCGAAGTGCTGGTGGGGCGATCTCGGGATGAAGAGAGGGCCGTCCAGTCGGAGATGTCACGGCTTGATGATCCCAGAGTGCAGGCGAGCAATCCATTTTGGGCGGATGGGGCTCGTGCTCGAGCGTTTGCTTTGCTTCGTCTCCGAGTTGAGAAGGTGCCGGATGCTCTCAAATACTTCCAGCGGGTATTGGGTGGTATCCATGCTAAGTTCTATCCGCTGGAGGTGGTTCCTTCGTCCTTTGAGAGGCTTTGTCGCGTATTTTCTCAGCCTGCCGAGCTGCGTCGAGTGATGGATCATCAGATTCGTGCTGGAGCCCAAGCTGCTTTGGGTTTGGTCCATAGTCATTGGCCGGGGGTGGATTTTTCTCAAGTGGTGGCGGGTCCTCCAGGCGGTAGGGATCATCTGATGAATGAGCACTACATGGCTGTAGATAAACCTGCGCGCCAGGTTGTGAGGCGAGTTTGTGAAGAGAACGACCGCCATATGGGTGCACTTATTAAGGAGAAGTTGGAGCCTAAAGATTAGGTGCTTCCCTTCGATGTATATGCTTCTTCTTGGTGGTATATATTCCATGCTGTCTTGGTTTTGTCGCGGGGGTTCGTCCGCGTTGTAGTTGCGGGGAACGTTCCAGAGGGTTACCGCGGCAAGCCCCCGAGTGTAAAAGTTTTTATGTGGCGTGGTTGCGAAGAACGCCTCGGGGGTGCTAGCTTCGGCGAGCCCCCGAGTGCTAAGTTAATGTGCCGCGATTGCGGAGGACGCCTCGGGGGGTGGCTGCTTCGGCGAGCCCCCGAGTGCCAAGTTAGTGTGCCGCAATTGCGGAGGACGCCTCGGGGGGTGGCTGCTGCGGCGAGCCCCCGAGTGCCAAGTTAGTGTGCCGCGATTGCGGAGGACGCCTTGGGGGGGTGGCTGCTTCGGCGAGCCCCGAGTGCCAAGTTAGTGTGCCGCGATTGCGGAGGACGCCTCGGGGGTGGCTTCTTTGGCGAGCCCCCGAGTGCCAAGTTGGTGTGCCGCGATTGCGGAGGACGCCTCGGGGGGTGGATGCTTCGGCGAGCCCCCGAGTGTCAAGTTAATGTGCCGCGATTGCGGAGGACGCCTCGGGGGGTGGCTGCTTCGGCGAGCCCCCGAGTGCCAAGTTAGTGTGCCGCGATTGCGGAGGACGCCTCGGGGGGTGGCTGCTTCGGCGAGCCCCCGAGTGTCAAGTTAATGTGCCGCGATGGCGGAGGACGCCTCGGGGGGTGGCTGCTTCGGCGAGCCCCCGAGTGCTAACAGGTTTTGGGGAAAAATATTTATGTAATACTTTTCCTGCTGTCTCTTACAAAGAGTAAGGGGGGTTCTGTTGAAGACAGGTCCCTTTTGCTTAGAACGATGTTGTAGTGGCCTTAAAGGCCTGGTAGCTTTGTCCCCGAGTGCCTGGGTTCTTCGGGCGATGTTCCTTTCCTTCTAAGGGAGCGCTTCTTCTGCGAGTCCCGTGGTCCTGCTGCCTTGGTGGGTTGCGAAGGCTTCTGCTATCTTGTGGAATTCCTTGTCTCAGCGGTCGGATCTAACGAAACTGCCGCTGATTGTGATGACCCCGTGTGGGCCTGGCATCTTCAACTTGAGTTAGGCGTAATGGGGTACGGCCATGAAGCGAGCGAAGGCTGGTCGCCCGAGGATTGCGTGGTATTGCGACTTCCAGTCGACCACTTCAAAGTCCAGTATTTCCTTGTGGAAGTTTGTTGCGTTCCCGAAGACTACCTCCAGGCTTATCCTTCCGAGGGGGTAGACTGCTTTTCCTGGTATGATCCCGTGGAAGGTTGTGCCTGAGGACTTGAGTGCGTTGTTTTGGATGAGCATGTCGTCGAGTGTTCGGGTGAAGATGATGTTGATCCTATGCCGCCGTCCATGAATACTCGCGACATGTCGTAATTTCCGATTCTAGCCTCGAGTACTAGCGCGGCGTGTCCTGGTTGGGGAACGACTGGCGGGTGGTCGTCCCGGGAGAAGGCGATTTCTGTCTCCGACCCGCGCAGGTACTCTGGGACGGCCGGGTGTGCGGAGGTTCCCAGGAAGACTTGTCTGGTGACTTGTTTCTGCTGCCTGTTGGAAGGCCTGCCTTCTTGTATCATGTAGATCCTCTCGTGGGCTTCTGGGTACTGGTCTTCTTCTTCTGGTGTCCTTTGCCGTTCCTGTATGGCGGCCACCTGTCTTGTTGGCAGAGGAGGGGCTGGTGGCGCGTTGTGGGCGACTGGCCCGACTGCTATGCTTGCGAGTGGTCGTACTGTTGCGGCCGCGGAGCGGCTTTTCTCCTCGGCCAACTCGTTGAAGCTTCTGCAATTCCTGAGGGTGTGGGACGATCTGAGCTCTCCTCGCTCGTTTCTGAAGCCGTGTATAGAACACGGTCCGTCGAGTTGTTCTTTGGCGGAGCGGAATGCGCGAGTGCCGTCGCGTCGCTGCCTTGTCCTCCATTCTCGTTTCTGAGCCTGGGGCTCGTCTTCTGGGTTGTCTCTTCGTTGTGGACTGTTGTCGTCGCGGTGCCTGCCGTTCCGATCGTCCGAGAAACCGGCGGCGACCATGTCAGGTCCTTTGTCGTCGTAGATGTCCCGTCTGGGTCGCTTCCTTTTTCTGTCGGCTCCTCTATCTCCGTTGTAGTCGTAGTCGTACTCTGATCGTGCAGTGTGGGTTTCTGTTTCATTACGAACAGAATCTTCTCCGTCCGCCCAGCTATTGGCTAGTTCTAACAGCCATGCGAGTGTTCGGACTTTCATCTGTCCGAGATGTTCCTTGAACTCCACGCGTTGCAGGCCTCGCCTGAACTCGTCGATCGCACTTTCGTCCGAAATGTCTTCCGCTGAATTCTTGAGTATCGTCCATCGCTGGATGTATGCTCGCAGGGTCTCCCTCGTTCCTTGTTTGCATGCCCGCAGTTCCTCGAGTGAGGATGGTCGCTTGTATGTGGACTTGAAGTTTTCTATGAAGGATCCTCGGAATTGGCTCCAGGAGCTGATGGATCCGCGCCGGAGATTCTTCAGCCAATGTCGAGCGGAGCTCTCGAGCATGAGCTGCACGTACTGCATTGCCGTGACGTTGGTTCCTCTCTGAAACTTGACTGTTGTTAGGTAGTCGTCGAGCCATGCCTCCGGCTCCTCGAGTCCGTTGTACTTTAGTGTCGTGGAGTTCAGTTTGAACCCATTTGGCATTCGCGTCTCACGTATGGCACGTGTGAAGCATAGTGCACCACATGGCTCGATTTCCTCGTCGGAAGCCTCTTCGTCCGAGTAGTCCTCGCGTGTTGCGCGTCCTCGCCTGCTGCGGTTGATTTTGTTCTGTGTGATGTCATCTCGCGCGTCTCGTCGAGTGCTGTAGCGCCTGTTGTTGTCGTCGCTGTCGTGCTTCTTGTTCCTGTCGGAGCGTCTGCGCCTGTCGTCGTTACTGTTGTTGTCGTCGTCGTCGTCGTCGTCTGGCGAACTGGGGTCCCTGTCCGGTGTCCGCTCGCGAGTCTGCCGTTTTGTGCTTGATTTCTTAGGCACCGAGGCATCGATGGCGTCCTTCATTATCTGAAAAGCAATGGAAGTTTAGCGATCTGTCTTGCCCTTTTTGATTTTCTGGGCACGGGACAGGTAGTCCTGGGCGCTTATGAGTGCTTCTACCAGAGTGAGGGGCTCTTATTCGTCGTCGTCTTCCTCTAATCTGAAGTCGTCTTCGAGTTTCCGCACCACTCTCGCCCTTTCTGTCTTCCGCAGATTGTTGAGTTTCGATCTGTTCCTGGTGGGGGAGTCGCGGCCTGGTGAGTCACTTCTGGGAGGTTGTCTGTGACCGTTTTTCTTTTTGAGTTCTTCCTTCTCTTGCTTCTCCATGGCTAGGCGCCACTGTCTCGTCTGCTGGGTTAGCTCGCCCGCTAGCTTGTTGTATGCCCTTAGCTCGTCCCTTGAGGCATTTGGTGGTAGTAGCCTGCCGCGGGCGACTTCTTCCTTTACCATTGCCATTGATTCCTGGGACAAGTATATTTTTTTCTCTGGGTGGTTCGTCTGCCGCTGCAACCGGGATTTGCTGCCTGCTGCGTGATTGCTGGCCGCCTTGACCGGGTGCTTGCTGCTTGCTGCTTGGCGGATGACTGCTTTTTTGATTGTTGGGTCCTTGTTCCACCGGGACTTTCATTGGTATGGACCCCGGTTCTCCTAGCTTTACGACCATCTGACTGGTGTTGCCGGGACCTGCCGCCCTGCTGGTGGTTGGGGTGTCTTGACGAGTGCCCGGGTCGTCGGCTCGTCCGTTGTTACCTGGCGCTGGTGCGCCAACTTCTGCCATGAACACCTGCGATGGTGTCCTTGTCGCCTCCTTGCTGATACGTGTGATGGTGCTTCTCCATGTTGGGGCTCCACTCGAGCGGCCACAAGTGGCGTGGAGCCTTGAGTTGGGTGGGTAGCTACGGCTGCTAGATGGGTTGGCCGTGCGGGCGGCGTCCGCTCCGGTCATTGCTGCAGGTGTTGCCGTGGGTGCGCGGGTGCCATCGGTGAGGCGAAGAGTCCCCCAATTAATTGTTCATGTAGATCTGATACGCTCCGAAGATCAGATTGACGCCGGAGTGTAGATCGGTAAAGACTAGCTGGAGGGCCGGGAGGTGGGTCGTGAATCCAAGGGACTCAAACAGATTAGATCTTGTCGGAGCCGCCGAGTCGATGAGTGTCGATGATGATAAGGCCGCCGAGATCGCGTTCCCAACCTGCGCGGTTCCCACAGATGACGCCAATTGACGGGGATCAACCCCGACAAATCCCATGGTCAGGGACCCTGGGTTAGTCATGAGAGGCACAGGTTGGACGATAGCTCGTCGGCAAACAGGAGGATACGTTCCTGCTCGATATTATTGATGAGGGAGATGCGATTACAGTGGATGCCAAGGCTGGAGCGCTCAAGGCTAGGGTTACAGATGATATTGGATGCCTTTTGCGTCGCCCCTCCTAGCCTTTATATACTGGGATAGGTCTCGGGGAGTTCATCTACGTTTACAGGTAAGCTTTCCTAACCCTAGCTTGCTCCGTACGGCAGGTCTTCGCACCTTCCTTGTGAGTCGCAGACTCCTACGTCGGTGCCAATTAGCGGGCCAAGGCGGGTCCAGGCGGGTCTTCATGGGCCTTCTATCTTCAGGGACACCGGGTAGGCCTATCCGTAGGAGTCGTGGGGTCACCCCCTCGTCAGAGACATCACGGGACCCCGGTCCATATTCTAATCACTGTTTACAAGCCTATTTCCTTTTCAATATTTACTTTCAGTTGCTACCATTATCATTATCATTATCCCTTGTGTGTTTGACCCTTTGTAAACAACAAGACTGGAGAGATTGACAACCTCTCTGAACTTCGTTGAGAGCAAAGTTAATTGTATCGTGTGCAGGTCCAGGTGAAGTAAGCAACCATGAGTTGTGAATGGCGCCATTGTTCACTTCACCACCTACTTATCATTGCCGAAGTCCTACTGGTCGATCTCAACCTCGGTATCTTCACCAAGGGAAATTTGCCGCTACGCTGCATCTCACCTTCCACTTGGGATAACCAACGAAGGGCGAGAAGCCATTATCACTTCTACGCCATCAAGAAAATTTCTGGCGCCGTTGCGGGGGACTTGATGGCTTCTCGCCCCTCGTTGGTTACCCCAAGTGGAAGGTTTGAGATGTAGTGCAGCAGCAAGTTTCCCTCGGTGAAGATACCAAGGTTATCGAACCAGTAGGAATCAGGAGATACAAGTAGGTGGCAACGTCGCCAGAAATTGCTTCTTGAATAGGATGTTGTCGTGGACCTGCACACAGCAACAAATAACTTTGCTCCCAACGAGTACAGAGGAGTTTTCAATTCCTCCGGCCTTGTCGTTTACAAAGGATCAACGCAAGAGATAAAAGGTGGAAAGGAAAGTAAAAGCTGAAAGTAAATTGAGGGTGTGAACAATAATGTGAAGATGGACCGGGGTCCCGTGATTTTCAATAGTGATGTCTCTCTCCCAAAAGACGATAAAAGTGCTAGCAAGGTAAACAAATCACAGTTGGGCAATTGACAAGATTATGAAGGCACCGCAATGCTAACTATGCTACAAAGAAAGGAAGGCCTCAAAATCAATGGGCAGTACGCCAAGGTAAGTAGACCGAAATCCATCTGCATCTACTACGAATCATCCACCTTGAGATATCTATCCAGAACATCTCGCTGGTATTAAGTTGTGAATCCCACCCAAAGTGTAAACTCAAAGCAACAGACAACTGCATTAAAAGAACTTTGCGTAAAGTAAACAATCCTTGCACCCGCAGGTACAAGCACCATTGTTTTATCCCTGGTGGAAACAGCACATCCCATAGTCTCATGTTTCTGTCACTCAAGCTAGACATCAAGGGGCTGAACCCACAATCGAGCATAACGCTCTCTCTTGGAGTTGCAAATAAAATACTTGGCCAAAGCAAATACCGCAACGGAGAACATGCAAGAATTTACTCAAGAACAAAATATAAAAGAGAAGAACCAAATATATTACTCATCACAATCTGAACATAGTCTCATAATCCATCAGATCCCAACAAACTCAGCATACCAACAGCAGAAATTACATAGATGCCTCGATCATGTGAGGCAGCTCACGAGGACTCGAAAGTGGAAGCACAAAGGGGTGAGAGATTCATCACAGAGCTACTGGTCACGGACCCATGGTCCAAGGGAAACTACTCACGGTACATACGGGAGGTGTCCATGGCTATGGATGGTCTCCCGGAGGGGGTTCCTCCTCCCGACAGGGTGCCGGGGCAGCTTCTCCAGGTAGCCCCGATCTTGAAACGGCGGCGGCGGCGGTACAGAGGGGAGTTCGCGAGAAAGAGATCGATATTAGGGGTTTCCACCCCGAGGGGTAAATATAGGCAAAGGGGGCGTCGAGGGGACCCACGAGGCAGTCAGGAGGGTCCCTGGCGCGGCCCAGGGTGGGGTCGCGCCACCTTCCCTCCTGGCTGCCTGGTGGTGGGCCCCCTTCCCTCTCTTGGTGATTCCGGAAGCTTCTGTTGCGCTGATTTTTTATATATTTTTCCCGGAATTTTTGGAGCACTTTTAATGGCCGGAAAACCTGAAATACAAAAACAGTAGAAAACAGAAACTGGCAACTGGGTGCACTGAGTTAATAGGTTAGTCCAAATAGGTTCAAAAGTGTATGAAAGTTCAAGCAAAACATGGAAAAGTCACACAAAACATGCATGGAGCAAGCAGAAATTATAGATACGTTTGGGACGTATCAACATCCCCAAGCTTAATTCCAGCTCGTCCTCGAGTAGGTAAATGATAACAAGCATAATTTCTATGGTGACATGCCACACAACCAAATAAGGACTTTTAAGTAAAGCAATCAAAGCATGCAATTCAATTCAAGTCTTAACAAGCAAGAGTCTATATTAGCATTGACACAAGCAACAAAAGAACAAAGGGTATAAGAGCCCTCGCTGTCCGTGACTCGAATGTCTCCAAATGGTGTTTGCGTGCAAGAAAGGGACTGGGAAGAAAGAGAAAAAAAGGTTGTTCAGAACAACTATCTACTAAAGTTTCACACTTGGTCTCCTTTGGATTCTTATCTGGACTCGTCCCCAGACCACTAGCCAGGTACAAGTCAAACTGATCCACTCCCTCTCGATATTTTGAGCACTCATGAAATGGATGAGCGTGAGCAAGAAAGTTGACACCTAAAAGGCAAAACAGAAAGAAGGTGGAGGAGGAAGAAAAAAAGGTGTGAAAGGCTCACATCAATGAGGACAATCATAGGCGAGAGAAGGCCATATGATAGATATGATGTGAGGAGTAGGGATTGCCATACAACGGATGCACATGTGAGCTAAAAGCTCTCCAAGGGAACTAGTGGGGTGCATCTAACTTGCTTGCTCAAGAAGACCTAGAGCTCGTTTGAGGAGGCTCATCATTGGAATATACAAGCCAAGTTCTATAGTGTGAAGGGTCCCCACATAGCTATATGCATGATGATGATCTCTATGGAGTACAAGGGATAGAAGATGAAGTACTAGTGTGGATCTCTCAAAAGGAATAGTAGTATGCCCCCTTCTCTCTTTTTATTTTTCTCCTTTTCTCTTTTTTTATTTTTTTGGTGGCCTCAATGGCTCTTTCTATTTAACTCTCATTTGTCCTCTTTGGGATCTTTTGATTTTGTCCTCTTTGGGATCTTTTCCTCACTTTAGGGGAAATACTCTATATTTTACAAGAATATAGGAGATCTTTCACACTTTACAAAGGTACTCACATAAAGAAAATGTAACTATCATGATGCAAATGTATGCCTCTGCCAGGGTAGCAGGATATGCAATGATACTAGCGCGTCATGTAGAAATGATTAGGGCAAGGCCCAACTAGCATGCGGCTCATCGATCAAGCAAGTAGCATGTATGACATGAAGGTCAAGTCATGAGAAGGTGGATGTTGCATGGCAATGTATCTCGGAAAGGCTATGGAAATGCCTTGTAGGTAGGTATGGTGGTTGTTTTGAGGAAAGATATAAGGAGGTTATGATGACAGAGCGTATCATGCCAAGGGTTTGGATGCACCGGCGAAGTATGTGCCAACTCTTGAGGTGAGAAAGGGCAATGCACGGTAGCGCAGAGGCTAGAAAAAGTATAGGTGGGTGGAAGTGTCAACTTTCGAATACTCACATTAGTCCAAAGAACTCGTGCACTTATTATCGGTAACTCTCAATCTAATCAGGAGGTTCACAAAGAGACAGGTACCCCGAGGAGGAGTGTATGGGGGTTTGGTTATCCTTGCGCATCCTCGACTCATGGTACGTGAATGTACTCTAATATTCGAACCCTCCAGAGGTTAGTGATCCATCTAGTAGCTAGAGTTCTCAACATGGGTTTTTTGGTTTTCGAAAAACACATGGATTGCCAAAAATACGACATCTATCACTAATAGGCAAGAGCTCTTGACACCATAAGTTCAAACATTACTCTAGTCGATACCTCAAAACTATTGCAAGTTACTACTACAAAGAGAATAGCAACTTCAACTACCTACTTTCAGTCAAGACACATAACTCAGTGCAACAGGCAAACTCTCTAACAAGATAAAACATGCAACCTATAGAAATTTCAACCTAAGACAAAAGAAAAGCTCTAGAAAAAACTAAAGCCTACAACTAAACAGAACATCAACTAAGAAAAGAAAAAGAACAGCTCACAGCTAAAAGAATAAGCTTGCAAATCCTATGAGGAGTTCTAGTTCAAGCGGAGTGTGTTTCTCTCCCACACAAAAGAGTAAGTAAGCTGGGATCTAACTTGTTACTACAGAAAACAAAGCAAAACAAACCTAGAAAAGTAAAGAGCGAGAAGCTCCAAGCAAAGCACATAACGCATGAATTGATAAAAATATAGTGCAACGAGAGCCAAACTGATAATTGTTGATGAAGAAGGGGATGCACGGGGGCATCCCCAAGCTTAGACGCTTGAGTCTCCTTGAATATTTATTGGAGGTGCACACGGGCATCCCCAAGCTTGAGCGTTTGACACTCCTGAATCTTCTTTCATCATCCTCCATCGCGCACTTGAAAACTCCCTTCATACATAACTCATTGTAGGCTGATTAGAGAGGTTAGTACCCTAATGAAATAATTTTCCTCTACTGAAAATAAATATATTCTTGAAGATCTACTGTTTCTCAAGATTTTCAAAAAGTTTTTGCAAATAAAAATCAAGCTTAAGTTTTGCAAAAGTAAAGAGAGACAAAACGTGGCAGAATCTGTGAAAAACAGAACAGCAGGTAGTAAAGAATTTTTTAGGGATACTTCTGCAACTCAAATAAAAAAACTCACAACATACGCAAGTTTCGTAATTGTATAGAGCACGCTGTGTAAAAATTTCAGCTCAAAAAGATGAACTGGGATTTTTCTCTGATTTTTCTAGTCACGAGGACAGAATCTGTTTTCTGGACAGCATGTCACAACTTTTACTCCCCTTGTCGTATGAGGCTATACTTGGCACAAAGCTTGAAAAGTAAAGATACAATGATGTTGCTACAGTAGTAACAATCATCAAGACCACTAAGAACAGAAGAAAAGCAAAAAGAAAAACCTAAATTCGTTGTGGGATGCCTCCCGAAAGCGCTTCTTTAAAGCCATTAGCTAGGCTTAAAGATTATAAAAGGTGCTCTCATAAGAATAAGAATTTGAAGCAAAAGAGAGCATCAAAAAGAAAATATGAAACACATTTAAGCCTAACCCACTTCCTATGCATAGGCATCTTGTAATAAAATAAATCAAAGAAGCACAAAGTGACATGCATAGGAAGGTGGAAAAAGAACAACTTCAAAACTTTCAACATGAAGAGAGGTGTTTTAGTAATATGGAAGTTTCTATAACCAAACTTTCCTCTCTCAAAGTAATTTTCAGTAGTATCATGAACAACATCAAGAATATAACTATCACATAAATCATGTTATTCATGACCTACCAGTACACGTGTATAGTTTTCAACACGGTCTTTAGGAGCATAAGATAAATGCAGCCCATCACATTGAGCCTAATAAGAGCATAATTCTCTGGAATATGATTTGGAGATTTCAAAAGGATAATAGGACAATCAAGTGTGGGTGCAATAGCAAAATTTTCATGCTTAACATGAGGAACTATAGAAAGTTCATCTCCGTAAGCATCATCCATAGTGGCATCACGGCCATAAGCATAGAAGGCATCAACTTCATCAAAAAGGGATATTTCAAAAGAGTCCATGGGATCATAACACTCATATAAGGTAAGAGTCAAAGAGTTACTCTCATTAGAAGGTAGACGTGGATGGCTCCATTATTCCTCCTTTTGTTCGTCACTCTCCTCCTCTTTTTCATCCAAGGAGCTTTCAGGTTCAGCAATTTCTTCTTTCATAGAGTCCTGCAAATCATTAGTCTCTTCCTTTGGGGGAGAGATTCTCTCAAGATGATCAGTAATATAATAATTTGCATCATAATTTTCCAAACAATAGTTAAGTATAGCAATACTCTCAGATTTGTAAGGGGCATCATCAATATTTTTAAGAAGAGAAGTAATTTCATAGGCACCCTTACAAGCAACAAATTCTTCTATTTCCTCTGCATCATAAAAATCATAGTTTCTCTTAGCATATGAAGCTAAGGTTTCATCATCATTGTACTCACATTGGAAAGAAAGGTGTTTGTGCCTCATAAAGCAACAAGATTCATCCCTGCAGAAAGATAAATTATATATTGAGCACAAGTTTCTAGCATAGTCATACAACTGGTGTATTTCTTTCCATAAGTGTATCCCCTTTTGAGACAAGCGGTGTTCCTTGTACCACTTTTGTTGATCCTTGGTGAATCCTCCGTGCCAATAAGATCTGGTTTCAAAGAAGTCAGACATTGATTGGCAAGTAAGGAACTAGACATACTATATATTTTTTAGATTTTTGATAAAGGACACAAAGATAAAAAACAGAAGGTAAACTAACAAGACTAAAAAGCAAAGGTAAAAGATAGTGTGCAACTCCCCTATCTTGTAGACTTGAGTCCCCGGCAACGGCGCCAGAAATTTGCTTGATGGATTCTCGCCCCTCATTGGTTACCCCAAGTGGAAGGTTTGAGATGCAGTGCAGCAGCAAGTTTCCCTCGGTGAAGATACCAAGGTTATCGAACCAGTAGGACTCAGGAGATACAAGTGGGTGGCAACGTCGCCAGAAATTGCTTCCTGACTAGGATGTTGTCGTGGACCTGCACACAGCAAAAAATAACTTTGCTCCCAACGAGTACAGAGGAGTTGTCAATTCCTCCGGCCTTGTCGTTTACAAAGGATCAATGCAAGAGATAATAATAGTGGGAACTGAAAGTAAAGACTGAAAGTAAATTGAGGGTGTAAACAATAATGTGAAGATGGACCGGGGTCCCGTGATTTTCACTAGTGATGTCTCTCTCCCAAAAGACGATAAAAGTGCTAGCGAGGTAAACAAATCACAAGTGGGCAATTGACAGGATTATGAAGGCACCGCAATGCTAACTATGCTGCAAAGAAAGGAAGGGCTCAAAAGCAATGGGCAGTACGCCAAGGTAAGTAGACCGAAATCCATCTGCATCTACTACGAATCATCCACCTTGAGATATCTATCCAGAACATCCCGCTGGTATTAAGTTGTGAATCCCACCCAAAGTGTAAACTCAAAGCAACAGACAACTGCATTAAAAGAACTTTGCGTAAAGTAAAAAATCCTTGCACCCGCAGGTACAAGCACCGTTGTTTTATCCCTGGTGGAAACAGCACATCCCGTAGTCTCATGTTTCTGTCACTCAAGCTAGACATCAAGGGGCTGAACCCACAATCGAGCATAACGCTCTCTCTTGGAGTTGCAAATAAAATACTTGGCCAAAGCAAATATCGCAACGGAGAACATGCAAGAATTTACTCAAGAACAAAATAAAAAAGAGAAGAACCAAATATATTACTCATAACAATCTGAACATAGTCTCATAATCCATCAGATCCCAACAAACTCAGCATACCAACAGCAGAAATTACATAGATGCCTCGATCATGTGAGGCAGCTCACGAGGACTCAAAAGTGGAAGCACAAAGGGGGGAGAGATTCATCACAGAGCTACTGGTCACGGACCCATGGTCCAAGGGAAACTACTCACGGTACATACGGGAGGCGTCCATGGCTATGGATGGTCTCCCGGAGGGGGTTCCTCCTCCCGGCAGGGTGCCGGGGCAGCTTCTCCAGGCAGCCCCGATCTTGAAATGGCGGCGGCGGCGGTACAGAGGGGAGTTCGCGAGAAAGAGATCGATATTATGGGTTTCCACCCCGAGGGGTAAATATAGGCGAAGGGGGGCGTCGAGGGGACCCACGAGGCAGTTGGTGGCCCCCCTTCCCTCTCTTGGTGATTCCGGAGGCTTCTGTTGCGCTGATTTTTTATATATTTTTCCCGGAATTTTTGCAACACTTTTAATGGCCGGAAAACCTTAAATACAAAAACAGCAGAAAACAGAAACTGGCAACTGGGTGCACTGAGTTGATAGGTTAGTCCAAATAGGTTCAAAAGTGTATGAAAGTTTAAGCAAAACATGGCAAAGTCACACAAAACATGCATGGAGCAAGCAGAAATTATAGATACGTTTGGGACGTATCAGGACTCCGAGTGATAAGATAGGGGAGTTGCCCACTATCCTTTACCTTTACTTTTTAGTCTTGTTTGTTTACCTTTCTGTTTTTATCTTTGTGTCTTATATCGAAATTACAAAAAAATCTGCCACACCTGCTACTACTATGGGCTCCACTGAAAACACCAAGTTGCGTGACTTCACTAGTCACAACAACAAAGACTTTATCTGCACTTCTATTGCCACACCTGCCACTTCAGCTACCTCTTATGAAATTAAACCTGCTTTACTCAATCTTGTTATGAGAGATCAATTCTCTGGTGCTGGAGATGATACTGCTTTACACTTGAATATTTTTTTTGAATTATGTGATATGCAAAAAGTATAAAGAAGTAGAAAGTGATGTTGTTAAGCTCAAGCTTTTTTCCTTTCTCTTTGAGGGACGGACCTAAAATCTGGTTTCAATCTTTGCCTAGGAATAGCATAGATTCTTGGGATAAGTGCAAAGATGCTTTTATTGGGAAGTATTACCCACCTGCAAAAATTATCCAATTGAGAAGTAACATTATGAACTTTATGCAATTGGATAATGAACACGTTTCCCAAGCTTGGGAACGTATGAAATCTCTTGTTAAGAAATGCCCTACACATGGTTTGACTACCTGGATGGTTATCCAGACTTTTTATGCAGGCTTGAACTTTACCTCGCGGAACCTGTTAGATTCGGTCGCAGGAGGAACCTTTATGTCAACTACACTCGGTGCTGCCACCAAACTCCTCGATGAGATGATGACCAACTATTACCAATGGCACACCGAAAGCGCTCCAACAGGTAGGAAGGTAAATTCTGTCGAGGAAATTACCTCCCTAAATGATAAAGTTGATCTAATTATGTTTCTACTTACCAAGGAACCCTCTATTGATCCTCATGATGTTCCTTTAAATTCTTTGGTTGCTCAGGAGCAAGTAGATGTGAACTTCATTGCTAGAAACAACTTTAATAATAATGCTTATAGGGGCAACTTTGCTAGTAATCTTATACCGTTTCCATCCACTTATGGGAAGAACAACACCTACCCTAGCAACAAGAACACCACTTCTGAACTAGAAAATATGCTTAGAGACTTCATCACTACCCAAAAAGCCTTCAACAAGAATGTGGAAGAAAAGCTAGCTAAATTAGATAATCTTTGTTTGAAGGTACACAGCTTAGCCCTTGATGTTGAGATGTTAAAAATTAGAACCTCTCCCCTTGAGGAGAGTAAGGCCACTCCTATTAAGGCTATCCGGTTACAAATCAATGAAAATATTAGGATGATGGCTAAACTAAAAGAAAGATGGGCTAGATAAAAAGAGGAAGAGGATAGAATTAAGAGCCTTCCTACACACCACACAGTTGCCATTATCCAAATTGTTGAGGACACTGAAACTATTAGCACCCAATGCACCCCTGGTCCCATTGGACCTATTAATGGTGATGCTAATACCTCAACCGTAGAAGAAGAAACTCCTATGAACATAGAGGGTTTCAAACAAGTGATCCTAGATGACACTACTACCACCTTTGATAGTAGTGATATTGATTTTGATAGTTTCACCCTCTCAGAAGTTATCAGCTTATTACACAAAATGTCTAGAGACCCCCACACTAGCACACTTAATCTTGCCTTCACGGAGCATATCACAAATGCTCTTATCAAAGCTAGGGAGGAGAAGCTTAGGATAGAAGCCTCCATACCTAGGAAGCTAGATGATGGTTGGGACCCTATGATCAAAATTAAATTAAATAACTTATCTTGCTATGCTTTATGTGACGTGGGAGCTAGTACCTCCGTCATGCCCAAAAGAATGTATGATATGTTTGAATTGAAACCTTTTGATTCATGTTCTTTTGTTGTTTGCCTTGTCGACTCTTCAGTAAAGAAACCTTTGGGGAAGATCGAGATGTTCTTATCATTGTCAATGACAACTATGTTCCCGTTGATTTTATCATTATGGATATAGAGTGTGAACCTTTATGTCCAATTATTTTGGTACGCCCTTTTCTTCTCACCGTTGGTGCTGTTATTGACATAAAAGAGGGGAATATAAAATTCCAATTCCCTCTCAAAAAGGGGATGGAACACTTCCCTAGAAAGAAAGTCAAGTTACCTTTTGAGTCCGTTACACGGGCTAGCTATTCTCTTACTCTTGATAAAACTAGATTCTCTTTTGCCTTATGCCTAGCTTAAAGGCGTAAAAGAAAGCGCTTGTTGGGAGGCAACCCAAGATGTTTTTACTTATGTTTTTAGTGGTCTTGATGATTTTTACAAATGTAGCAACATCATTGTATCTTCATTTTTCAAGCTTTGTGCCAAGTATAGCCTCATACGACAAGGGAAGTGAAACTTGTGACATGTTGTCCAGAAAACAGATTCTGTCCTCGTGACGGGAAAAATCAGAATAAATCACCAGTTCATATTTTTTAGCTGATTTTTTTACACAGCATTATCTATACAATCACGGAACTTTAGTATGTTCTGAGTTTCTTGACTTGAGTTGCAGAAGCACCCCTAAAAAATTCTTTACTACCTGTTGTTCTGTTTTTCACAGATTCTGCCACGTTTTGTCTCTCCTAACTTTTGCAAACCTTAAGATTGATTTTTCTTTGAGAAAACCTTTTTGCAATCTTGATAAACAGTAGCTCTTCAATAATATCTTTATATCCAGTCGGGAAAATTATTTATTAAGGGTACTAACCTCTCTAATCAGCTTATGATGAGTTGTGTATGAAGGGAGTTTTCAAGTGTGCGATGGAAGATGATGAAAGAAGATTCGGGAGTGTCAAGCGCTCAATCTTGGGGGTGCCCCATGCATCCCCAACAAATATTCAAGGAGACTCAAGCGTCTAATATTGGGTATGACCCCAAGCATCCCCTTCTCCATCAACAATCATCAGTTTGTCCTTCATCTCACTATATTTTTATCACTTCATGCGTTATGTGCTATGCTTGGAGGGTCTCGCTCTTAGGTTTTATTTTTAGTTTTCTTTAGCTTTGCTTGCTGTTCATAGCAAGTTAGATCCTGTCTTACTTTTTGTGGGAGAGAAACACGCTCCACTTTCAAAATCTAGAACACATCATAGGATTCGTCATGCCTATGTTTTTACTGTTGTGTGTTCTTTATCTTTTCGTAACTACTGCCCTGTCTAGTTTTAGTCTTAGTTTTTCTTAGTAAGAGCCTTGGCTTTTGTTTAGTTTGTCGCTGGAACTCCCTTTAGTTTTCATGTTTATCTTGTTAAGAGAGTTGGTTGTTGCACTGAGTTATGTATCGTTTTTGAGAAGTAGGTAATTGAGGTTTCTATTTAATTTCAGTGGTAACTTGCAATAGTTTTGAGGTATTGATGATAGTAATGTTCGAACTTTTGGTGTCAAGAGCTCTAGCCTATTAATGATAGGTGTCGTGTTTTGGGAAATCCGTGTGTTATTTTCAAAAACCTACAACACTAGTTGAGAACTCTAGCTACTAGATGCATCACTACTCTTCTGAGGGGTCGAATATTAGAGTACACTCACTTACCATGAGTCGAGGATGCACAAGGATAACCAAACCCCCATACACTCCTCCTAGGGGTACTTGTCTCTTTGTGAACCTCCTTATTAGATTGAGAGTTAGCGATAATAAGTGCATGAGTTCTTCGGACTGATGTGAGTATTGAAAGTTGACACTTCCAACTCCTCATATTTGCTAGCCTTTACTGTGTCGTGCATTGCCTTCTTCTCACTCCGAGAGTTGGCGTCCACCTTAGCCGGTACATCCAAACCCTTGGCATGATACGATCTTTCATCATAAACCTCCTTATATCTTTCCTCAAAACAACCACCATACCTACCTCTCAAGGAATTTCCATAGCCTTTCCGAGATATATTGCCATGCAACTTACACCTCTTCATGACTTGATCTTCATGTCATACATGTTCCTGCTACACTGGCAGCGGCATACATTGCATACATCATGATAGCTACATCTTCTTTATGATTTGAGTACCTTGTAAAGTGTGAAAGATCTTCTATACCCTCTTGTAAATTAGAGTGTTGCCCTTAAGTGAGGAAAAGATCCCAAAGTGGACAAAATAAAAGATCCCAAAGAGGACAAATGAGAGTTAAATAGAAAGAGCCATTGAGGCCACCAAAAAATAGAAAAAAGAGAAAAAGAAATAAAAAGAGAGAAAGGGGCAACACTACTATCCTTTTGAAAGATCCACACTAGTACTCCCTCTTATCCTTGTACTCCATAGAGATGATCATGCATATAGCTATGTGGGGACCTTCACACTATAGAACTTGGCTTGCATATTCCAAGGATGAGCCTCCTCAAAAGAGCTCTAGGTCTTCATGAGCGAGAAAGTTAGATGCACCCCCACTAGTTCCACTGGAGAGCTTTTCAGCTCATATGTGCATCCGTTGCATGGCAATCCCTACTCCTCACATCATATATGTCATTTGGCCTTCTCGCCTATGATTGTCCTCATTGATGTGAGCCTTTCTCACCTTTTTTGACTTCCTCCTCCACCATATTATCTCTTTGACATCCTAAGTGTCAACTCTCGTGCTTACGCTCATCCATTGCATGAGTGCTCAAAATATCGAAAAGGAGTGGATCAAATTGACTTGTACCTGGTTAGTGGTCTGGGGACGAGTCAAGATAAGATTCCTAAGAAGACCAAGTGTGAAACTTTAGTAGATAGAGTTATCAACACAAAAATACTTTTTTCTCGTATTGCTTATCCCCCTTCTTGCACGCCAACACCATCTGGAGACATTCGAGTCACGGACAGCGAGAGCTCTTGCACCTAATGTTCTTTCGTTGCTTGTTTCAATGCTAATATAGACTCTTACATGTTATGACTTGAATTGAATTACATACCTTGATTGCTTTACTTTCCAAAGTTCTTATATGGTTGCTAGCATGTCACCATAGAAATTATGCATGTTATCATTTACCTACTCGAGGACGAGCAGGAATTAAGCTTGGGGATGTCGATACGTCTCAAACCTATCGATAATTTTTGCTCGCTCCATGCATATTTTGTGTGATATTGCTATGATCTAGATACACTTTCATATACTTTTGATCATATTTGGACTAACCTACTAACTCAGTGCACCCCAGTGCCAGTTCTTGTTTTCTGCAGTTTTTCTATTCCAGGTTTCCCCCATATTAAAAGTGCTCCAAAAATTCGGGAAAAACGGATAAAAAATCAGCGTAACGGAGTCTTCCAGAAGCACCCAAGTGGGGCCTGAGGGCCACCATCAGGGGCCCAGGCGGCCACCTGGCACGGCCAGGGGCCTGGTCGCGCCAAGGGGGCGCCTGAACCCCTGGTGGCCCCCTTGGATGCCCCCCTTTGCCTATTTATTCTCCGTGACGGGGAAACTCCGAAGATAGAACCCTATTTCACAATCTCGTCTCTGTTCCGCCGCCGCCGCGCTTCTAAGATCGGGAGCACCGTCAGGACCCTTCCCGGCACCCTGCCAGAGGGAGGATCGACCTCCGGGAGCTTCTCCTCCACCATGGACGCTTCCCGGATGTGTCGTGATTAGTCTACCTTGGACCATGGGTCCGTGATCAGTAGCTATGTGATGTTCTCCTCCCCTCTTTGTTCTTCATGGTTTAGACCTCGTGAGCTGCCCTGCATGATCGAGGCACATATGTAATTCTTATGCTGTTGCTATGTTGAGTTTGATGGGATCCAATGGATTATGAGATTATGTTCAGATCGTGATACAGTAATATATTTGGTTTTGATCTCTTATATTTTTGTTCCTAAGTAATTCTTGCATGTTCTCCGTTGTTGTTTATTGCTTTGGCAAAGTGGTTGATAGTAACTCCAAGAGGGAACGTTATGCTCGATTGTGGGTACATGCCCCCTGATGACACGCTTGAGTGACAGAAACATGAGTCTAGGGGATGTGTTGTGGCCACAAAGGGGAAAACAACGGTGCTTGTAACCGCGGTTGCAAGGATTGTTTACTTTACGCAAAGTTCTTTTAATGCAGTTGTCTGTTGCTTTGGGTTTACACTTTGGGTGGGACTCGCAACTTAATACCGGCGAGATGTTATGGATAAATATCTCAAGGTGGATGATTAGTAGTAGATGTTGATGGATTTCTGTCTACTTATTTTGGCATACTGCCCATGCTTATGAGCCTCTTCCTTGTTAGCATTGTGGTGCGTTTATAATCCTGTCAATTGCCCATCTGTAATTTGTTTACCTCGCATAGCAGTTTTATCGTCTTTTGGGAGAGAGGCATCACTAGTGAACATCACGGGACCCCGGTCCATATTCTCATCCCTGTTTACAAGCCTATTTCCTTGTAAATATTTACTTTCAGTTGCTACCATTATCATTTTCATTATCCCTTGTGTGTTTGACCCTTTGTAAACAACAAGACCGGAGAGATTGACAACCTCTCTGAACTTCTTTGGGAGCAAATTTTATTGTATCGTATGCATGTCCAGGTGAAGTAAGCAACCCTGAGTTGTGAACGGCGCCATTGTTCACTTCACCACCTACTTATCATTGCCGGAGTCCTACTAGTCGATCTCAACCTCGGTATCTTCACCGAGGGAAATTTGCCGCTACGCTGCATCTAACCTTCCACTTGGGGTAACCAACAAAGGGCGAGAAGCCATTATCACTTCTACGCCATCACACGCGCGCTAACTTAGTATGCTTTCAAGAGTCTAAATTGGTGTCGGTGGACCCCTACACCATCATGAAATGCATGGGTCCGGCCTTTGATGGCTTCAACTACGTGCCTAGTGTGGATACTAGGGGAGGTATCATCCTGGATTGGGACACCACGATCCTCAATGTGTCTAACATCGGCAAGGATGACCACGCGCTAACCGGGCTGGTGCAGCCGAGGCACGGGGAGGCGTGGTGGATCATGGTGGTTTACGGTCCTCAGGGCGACGCGGCCAAGCTACTGTTTCTACAAGAGTTGCGGCAGCGCAGGGCGTCTTGTGTCGGGCAATGGATGGTGCTCGGCGACTTCAACGTGATCTTGCGAGCTGCGGAGAAGAACAGCGTGAATCTTAACCGCAACATTATGGAGGCCTTACGAGACTTTGTGGAGGAGCTAGAGTTGCATGAGCTATGTATGCACGGGAGGAGGTTTACGTGGTCTAATGAGAGGCGCACACCCACCATGACCAAGATCGATAGGCTTATGGTTTATGTGGACTGGGAGTTGGGCAACCCAGACTATCTGTTGGAGGCGCTATCCACTTGTGTGTCGGACCATGTGTCGTTATATATTTCCTGTAACGTGAGGTTCGAAGCTAAGAGGCATTTTCGCTTCGAGTCGTGTTGGGCGAGGCTTGATGGGTTCATGGACGTGGTGCAGGAGGCTCGGACATGTGATCCGGATGTGGTGGATCCCTTCCGCATGCTGGATGAGAAACTCAGGAATACCGCTCGTGCTCTGCAAGCTTGGGGACAGAGGAAAACTGGGAATCTCAATTCTCAAATGAGTACAGAAAACTGGGTCATCAAACAACTAGACCAAGCGCAATAAACCAGGTCTCTCTCGTGGTGCGAAGACTGGTTGCGACGCACGTTAAAACTGACGTTCCTGGGCCTCGCATCCCTGGAGCGCACCATCGCACACCAGCGTTCAAGATTACGATGGCTCAGGGAGGGGGCGCAAACACTAAACTTTTCCAAGCGGTGGCTACTGGGAGACACACACGGAATTACATTCCACACATCAAGGTGGGCGAGAAGATTTACACGGATCAAGCGCAGAAGGAGGAGATCTTCACAGAGGCCTTCCGGCAGCTCCTAGGTACGGGCCAGGTACGAGAGCATGCCTTGGATTTGGATTATCTCGGTGTGGATAGTTTTGAATTGGGAGAGTTGGAGGCCATTTTCTCGGAAGATGAAATTTGGAATGTGATCCGGGAGCTACCGCAGGATCGCGCACCTGGGACTAACGGGTTCACGGGCCTTTTTTACCAGATTGCTTGGCCAATCATCAAGCCAGACATCTTGGCCAGAATGCTCAAGTTATATGTTGGCGACGGAAGAGGTTTTGGCAAGCTCAATAAAGCACTAATCACTCTGATCCCTAAGAAGTGTGATGCGCAGGAGGTGGGAGACTTCAGACCTATCAGCCTATCTCACAGCTTCGTCAAGTTGTTCGCCAAGACGTTGTCCAACCGGGCTCATAGCTGAATGCATGAGATCATATGCCCCAACCAGTCCGCCTTCATCAAAAAGCGTAGTCTCCATGACAATTTTTTGCTGGTAAGATCGGTGGCCCGTAAACTGAATGCTCGAAGAACACCCGAGGTCCTTCTCAAGCTGGACATTACAAAGGCTTTTGACTCGCTGGCATGGCCATTCATGTTTGAGGTTCTTAGGGCTAAGGGTTTTGGCCCTCGCTGGCATGGCCATTCATGTTTGAGGTTCTTAGGGCTAAGGGTGTTGTCCCTCGTTGGATGAGTTGGATCAGCATCCTGTTGCACACGTCGTCGTCTAGGTTTGTGGTGAATGGAGTCCATGGCGAGAAATTCGAGCACGCGAGAGGTTTGAGGCAAGGCGACCCGATCTCGCCACTCCTGTTTGCCATGGCTACGGACGTTCTTTCGGTGATGATTCGTAAAGCATCTCAAGAAGAGGTAATCAACCCCATTCGAGGAGTTTCGGAGATTGATATCTATCTACGCGAACGACGTCGCGATGTTCATCAAGCCTATTGTCGTGGATCTCATCGCCACTAGAGCTCTGCTGGATGCGTTTGGCAAGGTTTCTGGTCTGCGGGTTAACTACGCTAAATCACGAGCTATTTTGATCAGAGGCCGCGATGGAGACGAGGCTAGAGTTAAGGAGTTTTTGCGCTGCGAGATGGGATCTTTCCCTTGCAAGTATTTGGGGCTGCAGCTAGCAGTGCGACAGTTGAAGCGAGTAGACTGGGATCCCATGTTGGATCAGGTGAGGTTTTTTGTACCGGCATGGTAGTGTGGCCTCCTCAAGAGATCTGGGCGGCTAGTGATCGTCAAGTCGGTTATCTCAACCAAGCCAGTACACCACCTCCTGATCATGGACGCCCCTAAGTTGGGTTTTGAGGCCATGAACAAGTGGATGCGGGCTTTCTTTTGGGCCGGCAAGGACCAGGTAAACGGTGGGAAATGTATGGTGGCATGGGAGGATATATGTAAACCAACGTGCTATGGAGGTATGGGCGTGAAAGACCTGGCTACGCAAGGTCTTGCCTTACGGGTCCGGTGGGAATGGCTCAGAAGAACGGAGCCGGACATACCGTGGCAAGGTCTGAACATGGTGTCGGAAACCCAAGCAAGAGCAGTTTTTGATAGTCTGGTCAAGCTGCAAGTGGGGAATGGTGAGGAGGTTCTGTTCTGGCGAGACAGGTGGATGAAAGGGTGGTCGGCGCGGGACATTGCGCCGTCCATTGTTGATGCTGTGCCGGTGGCCATCGTGGACAAGAGATCGGTGGCGCAAGGAAAGGAAGGTGAGGCCTGGTTGTATGATATCCAGGGCGAGATCTCCTTCACGACACAAATTCAGCTCATGCACTTGCAGTTGGCCGTTGAGAGTGTGCATTGCCTGCAGAACGTGAGAGATAGCTTCACCTGGCCGTGCGACAAATCGCTCCGCTACACTGCGAAGTCCATATACGATCGGTTGAATCTGGGTCGCGTGCGATACCCTATGGATCCTTGCATTTGGCGAAGTCATGCGCCGCTCAAATGTAAGATCTTTGTGTGGTTATCTATCAAGGGAAGACTTTAAACTTCCGACAGGAGAGCTAGACATGGTTTGAAGGACGACGTCTGTGCTTGCTACACATGCCTGCAAGACACGGATACCATCAGTCACATTATCATGCACTGTGTCTATGCCCGAGAGACATGGTGGAGGTGCTTTACCGAGATGCAGATGGATCTGCCAATGCCTACGATAGATGACAGTTCGAAGACTGGTGGCTTCGAGCAAGGCTCACGGTGAATAGCGCGCATTGGCGCAATCTGGACACGGTGATCATAGTGGTGGCCTGGTCACTCTGGAAGCAAAGGAATGCCAGAGTTTTCAACGGGAGGGACAGCTGGCGTGATCCCATTCGGCTTACGGAAGAAATTAGGGTGGAGCTAGCCATGTGGAGTAGTGCGGGTGACCGGAGGTTAGATCATGACGCGAGACATTAGTATAAGTTTTTTTTTCCTTGTGGTGTTGAGTGGGTTCCCACCCCCATCTAGATGTTCGCATCGTCGACGGGTTTCTTGTAATTATTGCTGCCTTCTATAAAAATCTGGTACGCAATTGCATACCCTCAAAAAAAATTCGGCCACACATTGCAAACAATACAGACAATCAACACAGCAACGCAACAAACAAAATTTTTAATTAGGGTGGAATTTCCGGGTTGTTACAACATCCCCAAGCTTGAGAGTTTGACACTCTCGGATCTTCTTTCATCATCTTCCCTCGCACACTTGAAAACTCCCTTCATACATAACTCATCATAAGCTGATTAGAGAGGTTAGTACCCTTAATAAAATATATTTTATCCACTGGAAATAAAGATATTCTTGAAGAGATGTTGTTTCTCAAGATTACCAAAAAGTTTTTGCAAAGAAAAAGCAAGCTTAAGGTTTGCAAAAGTAAGGAAAGGCAAAACGTGGCAGAATATGTGAAAAACAGAACAGCAGGTAGTAAATAATTTTTTCGGGGTACTTCTGCAACTCAAAAAAAAACTCAGAACAGATGAAATTTTCACAATTGTATAGAGCATGTTGTGTAAAAAATTCAGCTCAAAAAGATGAACTGGTGATTTTAGGCTAATTTTTCGTCCAAGGACAGAATCTGTTTTCTGGAAAGCATGTCACAACTTTTGCTTCCCTTATCAAAAGAGGCTAGAACTTGGCACATAACTTGAAAATAAAGATACAATGGTGTTGCTACAGTAGTAACAATCATCAAGACCACTAAAAATAAAAGTAAAAACTCAAAGTAAAGATAACAAGGGTTGTCTCCCTAGAGCTCTTTCTTTATAGCCATAAAGATAGGCTTAAGATTTTAATGATGCTCTCGTAGGAATAAGAGTTGAAGAACAAAAGAGAGCATCAAGAGGCAAATACCAAACACATTTAAGTCTAACATGCTTCCTATGCAATGGGATCTTGTATAGAAATAACTCATTGAAGCATAAAGATATTAGCATAGGAAGGCAAAACAAGTGCAACTTCAAAACCTTCAACATAAAGAGAGGGAACTTGATATTATTGAACTATCTATAAGCATATGTTCCCTTCTCATAATAATTTTCAGTGGGATCATGAATAAACTCAACAATATAAGTATCACAATAAAATTTCTTATCATGATCCACAAGCATAGAAAATTTATTACTCCCCTCATAAGCAAAAAAAAATCTCATTAGTAATAGTGAGAGCAAACTCAACAAAATAGCTATCACATGAATCATTCTTACCATGATCCACTTGCAAAAATTTATCCTTTATAGCATAAGTGTCATCACAATAATCATCATAGATAGGAGGCAAAGTATCATCAAAATAAATTTCCTCATCAAAACTTGGGGGGCTAAAAAGATCATCTTCATAAAACGTAGCATCCCCAAGCTTATAGCTTTGCATATCATTAGCATCAGAAGTATTCAAAGAAGACATGCTAATAACATTACTACTATCATGAGTGTTATGCAAATAATAAAGCTCCATAGGCTTTTTGATTTTCTCTTCAAACACTTCATGTCCTAACTCGAGATAGAGCTCATAAAGCTCTCTCATAATTTTTTGTTGTTTTCCATAAAGCCTAACTAGTGAAAATAAAAACAAGAAACGAAAAGATTGAATTGCAAGATCTAAAGATATACCTTCAAACGCTTACCTCCCCGGCAACGGCGCCAGAAATAGCTTGATGTCTACGCACGCTTCTATTATTGTAGACTATGTTGGGCCTCCAAGCGCAGAGGTTTGTAGGACAGCAGCAATTTCCCTCAAGTGGATGACCTAAGGTTTATCGAACTCAGGGAAGTAGAGGTTGAAGATGGTCTCTCTCAAGCAACCCTGCAATTAAGATACAAGAAGTCTCTTGTCTCCCCAACACACCTAATACAACTAGGAGTTGTATAGGTGCACTAGTTCGGCGAAGAGATGGTAAAATATGGGTGATAGGTGTGGCAAAACAAAGTAATATAAATCTGTAATAAAAACTGCAGCAACCAAACAAGTGGTAAACGTGAGCACAAACGGTATTGCAATGGTGGAAACAAGGCCTAGGCTTCATACTTTCACTAGTGGCAACTCCCAACAACATTAACATAGTGTAATCACATGATATTTCCACTAAAACATGCATTGGAGACGTACTCGGAGTTCATTCCTTTGTGATCAAGAGAGGACGAGAATTGTGTAGGGCTACAAAAGCACACCTCAGAGTTCGTAGTTCTCATCCATGGATTTCCCAATGTCACCGCGGCCATCCAAAGAGAGTACCACAATCACCACAACATATCTCAAGAATAGTCAAAGACAAGCACCAAGAGACTCTCAATCTTCAATCAATTCACAAAAGAGTAAATCACTCATGAAAATATTCTTCTAACCCATGTCCAATAGACCGTTGTCACCGTGGTCTTGGGGATTATACTAGATCAGATCAAGTGAGTACATCAATCCAATACATAGAGGAAGGGGAAATATCATGAGATCACCCTAGATTAACATAGCCTATGATCACAATGAAGATCACATCATGGGAGTGAGAGAAGACCACATAGCTACTGGTAGAAACCTCAGCCCCGAGGAGGAAATACTCCCGCATCAAGGAGGGAGGAAGAAATGTCGATGGAGATGAATCCGGGGGCACTTCCCCGTCCCGGCAGGGTGTCGGCACAAGAATTCTGGTCCCCCGAAGCTTGTTGGCGATGGCGGCGGAGATCGGAATTGCTTCTGGAGAAAAGGGGCCTGGAATCAGGGTTTTCGCGACGGGAGAATAAATAGGAGCCAAAGGGGGGCACCGGGGAGGCACCAGGAGTCCAGGCGGCCTCCCGGCGCGACCCCACCCTAGGTCGCGCCAGGATGGCGCCTGGGGCTGTGGGCCACCCCTTGACCCCATCCTCCGGCTGGAGGACTCTTCTAGAACGCTGATTTTTATATATTTTTCCTGGAATTTTCTCAGCACTTTTAAAATGGGAAAACCTGAAATACAAAAAACAGCAGAAAAGAGAAACTGGCACTGGGGTTCTAATACGCGAGAGAGCATAATTACTTCTCTCCCTTCGTTGGCTACCCAGAGTGGAAGGTGAGATGTAGGATAGCAGCAAATTTACCCTATGTAGAGGATAGGGTTTGTCTCTCGTGGGACTCCGGCAATGATAAGTAGGTGGCAAGAAAACAATGGCACTGTTTACGACAAGCGTTGCTTCCTTGACCTGGACCTGCACACGACACAAATAACTTTGCTCCCAACGAAGTTCAGAGAGGTTGTCAATCTCTCCGGTCTTATTGTTTACAAAGGATCAAACACGAGGGATAATGATAATGATAGCAATTGAAAGTAAATACTGAAAAGTAAATAGCAACCTCAATCACCTACTCTCAAGACAAGACACAACTCAGTGCAACAACCAACTCTCTTAACAAGATAAACATGAAAACTAAAGAGAGTTCCAGCAACAAACTAAACAAAAGCCAAGGCTCTTGCTAAAGACAAACTAAGACTAAAACTAAACATGGCAGTAGCTACGAAAAGATAAAGAACACACAACAGTAAAAAGATAGGCATGACAAATCCTATGATGTGTTCTAGATTTTGAAAGTGGAGCGTGTTTCTCTCCCACACAAGGTAAGACATGATCTAACTTGTTATGAACAGCAAGCAAATCTAAAGAAAACTAAAAATAAAACCTAAGAGCGGGACGCTCCAAGCATAGCACATAACGCATGAAGTGATAAAAATATAGTGAGACGAATGACGAACTGATGATTGTTGATGGAGAAGGGGATGCACGGGGGCATCCCCAAGCTTAGACGCTTGAGTCTCCTTGAATATTTATTGGGGATGCATGGGGGCATCCCCAAGCTTGAGCGCTTGACACTCCCGAATCTTCTTTCATCATTTTCCATCGCACACTTGAAAACTCCCTTCATACATAACTCATCATAAGCTGATTAGAGAGGTTAGTACCCTTAATAAAATAATTTTTCCCCACTGGATATAAAGATATTCTTGAAGAGCTACTGTTTCTCAAGATTGCCAAAAGGTTTTTGTAAATAAAAAGCAAGCTTAAGGTTTGCAAAAGTTAGGAGAGACAAAACGTGGCAGAATCTGTGAAAAACAGAACAGTAGGTAGTAGATAATTATTTTGGGGCACTTCTGCAACTCAAATCAAAAAACTCAGAACATACGAAAGTTTCGTGATTGTATAGAGCACTCTGTGTAAAAAATTCAGCTCAAAAAGATGAACTTGTGATTTGATCCGATTTTTCCCGTCACGAAGACAAAATCTGTTTTCTGGACAGCATGTCACAACTTTCGCTTCCCTTGTCATATGAGGCTATAACTTGGCACAAAGCTTGAAAATAAAGATACAATGATGTTTCTACAGTAGTAAAAATCATCAAGACCACTAAAAACAGAAGTAAAAACATCTTGGGTTGCCTCCCAACAAGCGCTTTCTTTTATGCCTTTAAGCTAGGCATAAGGCAAAAGATCAAGTTGTATCAATCAAACCATCATCAAGATCATCAAAAATCTCTTCAATTGTGTAACTAGTCTTAAGAGGTCTTTCAAATAAGGGCCTAAGGAAGAAACTTCTAGGTAGAAAACCAAAAGGCGGAAAATCAATGGAAGTTTCATTTATAAATTTATCAAATAGATGTATTTCTTCCAATGTTTTCACGGTTTCAACTTCCTTGGCAATGGGTGGATTATTTTTAGGTCGAGGAACCTTAGGGACATAATTGAACTTAGGTTCCTTTCTTGCCGGAGTTGCTACCTTTTTTGGTTTGATTGAGGAGAAAGTGGTTCCTAGAGTGTTAATGATTTCCTCAATCTTATCAATCCTAGAAGGATCCATATCATGGAATTTGATTGTCTCCAAAGTTTTAATAATTTTTAAGCATGGAGCTATCAAGCCTATTCAAATTCCCTTGAATCTTGCGATCCAACTCATTTATCCTAGTTATACTTGGTATTTCTAACTCTATCTTTTCAAGTTTTTTCATAATGTGAGCTAGAGTTATATCTTCTTGTATGCTAACAATAGGGAGATTTCCAACAAGATTTTCAATAACATTAAGAGACTCCCAAACTGGGGCTTCTAGGAAATTCCCATTGATAGCAGTATCTAGTATGAATCTATTCCAAGGAGTAATCCAAACATAAAATTTTCTAAGCAAGATAGTAGTGGATTGCTTCTTGGTGGCTCTTTTTTGAGAATCATTAATTCTATACCAAGCATCTTTTAAACTTTCACCACCTTTTTGTTTAAAGGTGAGAACCTCTGTATCAACAAAGGAAAAGGGACCAGACATAATGACAGCTACTAGCAAGATAAATAATATTTTTTGTGATTTTTTATATAAGACACAAAGATAAAAACCGAAAGGTAAACTAACAAGACTAAAAAGTAAAGGTAAAAGGTAGTGGGAAACTCCCCTATCTTATCACTCGAAGTCCCCGGCAACGGCGCCAGAAATTTGTTTGATACGCGAGAGAGGATAATTACTTCTCGCCCTTCGTTGGTTACCCCAAGTAGAAGGTGAGATGTAGGATAGCAGCAAATTTCCCCTATGTAGAGGATAGGGTTTGTCTCCCGTAGGACTCCGGCAATGATAAGTAGGTGGCAAGAAAACAATGGCACCGTTTACGACAAACGTTGCTTCCTTGACCTGGACCTGCACACGACACAAATAACTTTGCTCCCAACGAAGTTCAGAGAAGTTGTCAATCTCTCTGGTCTTGTTGTTTACAAAGGATCAAACACGAGGGATAATGATAATGATAGCAACTGAAAATAAATACTGAAAAGTAAATGAGTGTGTAAACAATAATGAGAATATGGACCGGGGTCCCGTGATGTTCACTAGTGATGTCTCTCTCCCAAAAGACGATAAATATGCTATGCGAGGTAAACAAATTAC
Organism: Bromus sterilis; assembly: GCA_950022295.1. NCBI lineage: Eukaryota > Viridiplantae > Streptophyta > Magnoliopsida > Poales > Poaceae > Bromus > Bromus sterilis. The sequence continues at coordinate 74,422,916 of OX465600.1, read as the reverse complement.
AGAAGGGCAATTGACAGGATTATGAACGCACCGCAATGCTAACTATGCTACAAAAGAAAGGAAGAGGCTCATAAGCATGGGCAGTACACCAAAATAAGTAGACCGAAATCCAACCGCATCTACTACTAATCATCCACCTTGAGATATCTATCCAGAACATCTCGCTGGTATTAAGTTGCGAGCCCCACCCAAAGTGTAAACCCAAAGCAATAGACAACTACATTAAAAGAACTTTGCGTAAAGTAAACAATCCTTGCAACCGCGGTTACAAGCACCGTTGTTTTTCCCTTGTGGCCACAACACATCCCCTAGACTCATGTTTCTGTCACTCAAGCGTGTCATCAGGGGGCATGTACCCACAATCGAGCATAACGTTCCCTCTTGGAGTCACTACCTACTACTTGACCAAAGCAATAAACAGCAATGGAGAACATGCAAGAATTACTTAGGAACAAAAATATAAGAGATAAAAACCAAATATATTACTCTATCACAATCTGAACATAATCTCATAATCCATCAGATCCCATCAAACTCAGCATAGCAACAGCAGAAAAATTACATATGTGCCTCGATCATGCAGGGCAGCTCACGAGGTCTAAACCATGAAGAACAAAGAGGGGAGGAGAACATCACATAGCTATTGATCACAGACCCATGGTCCAAGGTAGACTACTCACGGCACATCCGGGAAACGTCCATGGTGGAGGAGAAGCTCCCGGAGGTCGATCCTCCCTCCGGCAGGGTGCCGGGAAGGGTCCTGACGGTGCTCCCGATCTTGGAAGCGCGGCGGCGGCGGAACAGAGGCGAGTTTGCGAAATAGGGTTCTATCTTCGGAAGTTTCCTGTGGCGGAGAATAAATAGGCGAAGGGGGGCAGCCAGGGGGGCCACCAGGGGTCCAGGCGCCCCCCTGGCGCGGCCAGCCCCTGGCCACGCCAGGTGGCCTCCTGGGCACCTGGTGGTGGCCCCTGGCCCTCCTTCGGGGCTCTGGAAGCTTCCGACACGCTGATTTTTTATCTGGTTTTTCCTGGATTTTTGGAGCACTTTTTATATGGGGGGAAACTGAAATAGAAAATCAGCAGAAAACAGGAACTGGCACTGGGGTGCACTGAGTTAATAGGTTAGTCCAAATATGATCAAAAGTGTATGAAAGAGTATCTAGATCATAGCAATTTCACACAAAACATGCATGGAGCGAGCAGAAATTATCGATACGTTTGAGACGTATCAGGTGCACTGAGTTAATAGGTTAGTCCAAATATGATCAAAAGTGTATGTAAGTGTATCTAAAACATAGCAATATCACACAAAACATGCATGGAGCAAACAGAAATTATAGATACGTTTGGGACGTATCAATCCACTGCTAAGAAAATGGACAGTTCTTCCATTCCCAATGCATGGAGTCGATGCTTCCAAGCATCCCAGGAATTCCTCTTGCTTAATTCTCTGCTAGGATCCGAGCAGTGTCAGGGTGCTCGCAAGTACTGTACTCCAAAGAAGCCCACCACTGCTCTGCAAAACTTGTACATACACTCAAGGACGATGGACTCGGCCATGCGTGCATAGTCTTCCTGTTGATCACCAAGAGCTCCGTATGCAAGCATCCTCATGACCGTTGTGCACTTCTGAAGTGAGGATAACCCAACTGTGCCGGTGCAATCTTTCTTGCAAACAAAGTAGTTGTCGTACTCTCGGAGTTAATTGACAATGCGAAGAGAAAAAAAATTGGCCCATGCGATATCGGCGCCGGAATACCTTCTCGCCATGCAGGGGAACATTGGCAAAGTAGTCGGCGTAGAGCAAACAATAGCCCTCCGAGCGCCGCCTCTCTTTTGCCTTCCGGCGACCCATCTTGGAGCCTCCTCGCTGCGGCGCCGTATTGGCTCCGAACAAATCGGCCAAGGCGGCGAGCATCAGGAGGTGCTCGTCGTCCTGGGCGCCAGCGTCGGCCTCCTCCTCCATCAGTGTGGCGAACAGCGCCTCGTCGTCGGAGTCCATCACGACGGCGCTTTGTTCAGGCAATTCTCCGAACACCTGGCGGGCGCGACCACCCGCCGGTGTACTCGGCTGGGCGCGACCAGCCGACCACCCGCCGGTGTACTCGGCTGTGCTCGGCAAGGATGGTGGGGAGAGGGCAGCGGGGCGAGCTACGACCCTTTTTCGGCGTGTTTGGCGGCGGGGCAACGACTTCCTTGCGGCGGCGCGGTGCCGTCGACGGCAAGGGTGGTGGGGAGAGGGGTAGTCGATATGGGCGTTTCGTCCTGACAGTGGGCCACTCGGCCCATTTCGCTTCATCCGGCGCCCCCAAGCGCGCCGGGTCGGCTTGGGTTCGCCGGACTCAATTTCGGCCTAATCCGGTACTATTGGGCTCTTGGGGGCGCGGCTGGAGATGCTTTTATCATCTCATTTCATACACGGCTGAGCTAAACTTGATTGAGTGTATAAACACTAAAAATTAATACTTCTAATACCTTAGTTTAAACACGTCGTTTGATTGCGTGCATTGGTTGGATACATGCAACCACGATCTAATCGCGTAGAGATTGGGCGAGGGAAAAATTCATACTGAATACCTACTTGCACTTAGCTAGCAATAAAACGTATTCGTTGTCAGAGTTTAGGAAAATAGCAAAATGGCACGTCAGCAACTCAACATTGCTAGGCAAATTGGCTGTGAATTTTCGTTGACAGAGAAAAGTGAAATTCCACCTCACCCCCGTCAAATCCCCGGGCTAAAAATAGACTAGTGCTCACTTATGGAAGAATCTCCCGTGATGCTCACTTATGGAAGAATCCGCGGGCTAAAAATAAACCAATATTGTAAGTACTTTTTTTCCTCGTTTGTATCCCAGCTCTGTGGCCGAAGTGCCAAATTGTGTTGAGAAATGCCCCCGTAGATTCGCATTTGCCAAGATAAATCACACCAGTGCTCATTAACCCAAGGAAATCTCTCTCCCCGGCGACCAAACATAGCGTAATAGATAGTATATCTCATTACACAAAAGAAAGGTACTGCCACTTCTCACTCGAATGGTACAGGCGGGCCTTGCTTCTTGCTGACAATGGCCATGGCCAAGTATCTGCTGCCCATGCCAATGGGCGTTTGGTCATCAGGCCCTTCCCAGAACGGGGCTTCTCCGTCTCCGACTAGACGCCAGTAGCCTGTCCTCAGAGACTCAGCCTGCTTCTCGTCGCAGTTTTGCATCAGGGCTTCCACCCGAAAGTTGATGCCGAGAGAACCCAGCAGCTGGGACTGAGTCATTGGTCCATGGACAGAAACATCGTCTGCAGAAATAACAACGCAAGCCTGGTAAGAAATACTACAAACAAGCAGCAAGAGTTCATAATACTGTGCAAACCTGAAACTTCCTCGGCAGAGTGCTTGATTGCAGCAAAATCAACATAGGCACTGAGATCAGCAGAGCCAGGGTCATCTAATATGTGAACGAATTTGTGTTTGCGGATTGCCTGCATATATTGATATTTTCTTAATGTACATGTCATTTAATCAAGAGAATAGTTTATTGCTTGCAGAATTGATATTTGTAAGAGAGCAGCCCATGTGGTAAGAGCATCTCCAGCCGCGGCCCCAAGAGGCCCCCAAGACGCCTTTTTCTGCGCCGGGCGGACGAAATTCGCCCAGCCGCACCCCCAAGAGTCCGTTTAGCGCCGGCATGGGCCAAAAGTGGATCCGGCGATCCCAAGCCAAACCCAGCGCCCTAGGGGTCTCTTGGGGGCGCCGGATGAAACGAAACGACGCGTGAGGCCGCTCTGTCGGCGTGATAGGCCTTTCCCTCCCGCCATTTTCTCCCGCCGGATGAAACGAAACGAAACGACGCGAACTCGCCGCAATCTCGCCGTTCGCACGCCTATACTGACATCCATTTGGTAGTACGAGCGCATGTTCACCATGTATCGAGATGACACCGGCACCGAATTCAAGTTCATCCACGTCTTCCCGCTGATCGAGATGTGCAACAAATGGGCAGAATGCCGCGTGTTGCTCGCCAAGACCAAGAACGGCGTCTACGACCCAGACACGCCGGCGCCGCCGGCGTCCGAAGGACGCCCCGCCGAGGGTAACAAGAAGGCCAAGGCGTCGAAGGCCAAGGCGCCGGCTGCCGAGCGGCTGCAGTCGGCCATCGAGAAATGCATCGCCGACGCCGCAAGCAACGCCGCGATCAGGGAGGAGACGTCCAGGGCGAGGTGGGCCGAGATTTTGGGCAAGCAGGACGCCAAGCTTGACCTCCTGAGGAACACCGCCGCCGCCAAGAAGAGGAGCACCGATCTCGCCTTCCTGGCGACAATGGCGACAATGGATTTGGGATCGGTGGACGCGCAGATGAGGGCCTGGCTTGTCTCCGAGCGCGACAAGATCTTGCCCTAGATGGCGCCGCCCGTTGTCACGCCGCCCGCGCCCCCCACAGCCCCGCCTGCGCTGGGCGTGCCTACCTCGCCCAAGAGCACGCCGTCCACGCCGGTTGAGACATTCGGCGAGTCACTGGCTTATGCGGTCGACCTGGACGGCCCGCTTTGAGCTGTCGGCCGGCCTACTTTTTTGTTCCCCGCGTAGATCACGCCGCCTGTGGCATGTTTGATCGCCGAACCATGGCGTGTTGGTCGCCGAACTTTGCTGTTTTTTGAAACGGGAAGAAAACTATTCGAACTTGTGTGCGCGTCGCCCTTTTCTTGGGTTCGCCCTTGGGGGCGCGGCTGGGGGGAAACTCGCCCCAAGCGTTATCGCCGCCCGAGCGCCCCCAAGCGGCGCTAAAAATAGATCCGAAAATCGTCTTGGGGGGGGGGGGGGGGGGCGAACGGCTGGAGATGCTCTAACTCCTTGTGTAAGCACATTATATATAAAGTTATAAACCAAATACTGTACAAAACTAGGAATGGGATTTAGGTATCATGTGAGCATCAAAGACTAGCCCATGTACTTTTAGCAATTTATAAAATGACGAACGTATAAAAAAGAGAAAAATTACGAACACTTTTAGCAATTTATGTCAAGAGAGGCACACGAGCAGGACTAGCTGGAGCTTTGTACATACTACAGTCAACAACTTGTTCAGATGGCTCCCTTCTCTCCCTCCCCTCACTCCTCCCAGCCATAGCCAGCACCTCGCTGACACTGAGCCCAAGGAGTACAATTCAATGGCGTTTAAGGCGGCGAAGCCCGCACGCCTTAGCTCTGGTGGCATCACTTGTGCATTCAAGGACACGGTCTCGGACGCAGGCCTGGATGAACCTGACGCTCCGCTGGCCTCTGCGGAGGCGCTGGCACTCAGCTCGCCGAGATGTGTGGTGCTGGCGCCGGCTCAGTCCAAGGGAATCATGGACGCAGACGGCTGCTCCGTCGGTGACGAAGAGTCTCCATGATCAATTGATCAGTACCTTGCTCCTCTCCGTGCCATTGCCAATGGCTGAACTGATGCCAGCCTATCCTAGTTATAAATATGGTTTACCACCCCCTAGTATCTCAACTGCTACTGGTCCAACCCCCTCCGAACTCGACTTTAGCAAAGTCTCAGCATTTGTGCTGCCCCAAGCCAACTTCATTGGCCAATCATCGGCGTTTGTGCTGCCCCTCGCCAATTTTATTGGCCAAATATAAGCGTTTGTGCTGCCCCATGTAATGAAACCTTGCCTGGATCATCGATCAAGGCCTATCACTGTTTACTTCGACTTGCGTCTAGCCTTGTTCCCCTGGTGGACTTCAGTTCTGCTATGAATCAAACAACCCTTTCAATCTGCTCGTGGAATATTAGGGGTCTTGGTGACCCACAAAATTGCACTGCCGTCCTATCCGAACTAGTAAACTTAAACCCCCATCTTGCCCTACTCCAGGAAACGAAACTAGCCACAATTGACGATTTCAAGCTTAGTTCATTTATCCCGAGAGCTCTAGATCACCACGTCACTAAGCCTGCTGCCCGCACTGCTGGTGGGACTATTTCTGCTGCCAACTCAAGACAATTCCATATTGTTGGACACCAAAACCACACTTTTTCTATAACAATCAACTTGACTACCACCTCACACAACAGCCCCGCCACCATTACCAATGTTTACGAGCCTACGGATCAAGCCCTAAAATTAGACTTCCTAAATGAGCTTGTAGCACCTTGCAAAAAAAGAGAGCTTGTAGAAATCAAGCAGGACGATAATATCCCTTGGCTAATCATCAAATATTTTACTCTTTTACGCTTCTCCTCTGAAAAAAACAAACCTACGTTCTGACAAGAGGAGGCCAACTCTTTCAATGACATCATTGAGCTCTTAACCTTACTAGAATTACCTTTACTCGACCGGCGTTTCACTTGGACAAATGCTAGAACTGAGCCCAACCTTGAACGCCTTGACCGTGCTTTCTTTAAATTGACCTAGAATGACGCCTTCCCAAACACCACCCTCTCATCCCTACCAAGCTTTCTCTCCGGTCATGTACACCTCGTTGTCCACATCAACACAATCATCCTCCGCTCCCACCACTTCCGGTATGAACCCGGTTGGTCACTGTACTCAGAATGCCACCATATTGTTCAACGGTGCTGGGCCATGCCTAAGCCAAATGCGAATGTCTTGTCTGCTACCTCACACCTTGTGCGAGCCTTAAAAACTACTCGCTCCTGCCTCAAACGATGGGCCGGCACTCGTGCTCCAGCCCATGTCTGGGAAGATTTCTGCAAGAAAATTATTCTGTTCTCGACCTAAAAGAAGAAAGTAGGTCGCTGTCTGTAGCTGAATCACGACTAAGACTTGTTGTGATCGCGGTGTTGCAGTTGTTTAGCTTCATGCACTAGCCAACACAGCCAAAAGCCCGGACTGATGGAAAGGACTAGGCAATTCACATATACACCTCAACACCCCCTCTCACGTGTGACGCGGAAAGTCAGCACGTGAATAGACTCAGAGGTATGGCTCAAGATATGGCTCGAGTGGCCTATACGTGGACACAAAGGGGGCATCAGCAATTTTTGGATAAATTGCGAAAGCCAAGACTTGAACTCAAGACCTTAGACTTTGCTACATTTGAATGAGGTTTTTACCTCACACATAAAAAAAACGCCCTTCTAAAAACCTATTTTAACACCCCCACGACAGGACCTGGAACTTCAGTGTAGAGGAGGTCTATCCAAATACTGTTGAACAACTCCCGACCCTGGCCGCGCCTTTCTCCAAAACAGAGATTAAAGAGGCTTACCTTCAAATGAATCCTCAAGCAAGCCCAGGACCGTTCGGACCTGCCTTCTATAGAAAATTCTTGTCTCTAATCAAGCCAACCATCTTACCTTTCTTCTCGGACTTCTTTAACCTGATGGCCCAGACCGAACGCCTTAACCAAGTCCATGTTGTCCTTCTGCCCAAAGGAGAAACATCTGCAACACCAGATTCTTACAGGCCGATCTCTCTCCAGAACTGCCCTATCAAAGCAGTCGCCAAGGTCATCACCAATAGGCTAAAACCACTCATTTCTCTACTAATACAAGCGGACCAAACTGGCTTCATCTCAGGTTAGAACATTGCAGAAATCTTTGTCTACGCCGCAGACATTATGAGTGTTTGCCACTCTAGAAAAAACAACTATGGTTCGAAAGCTAGACTTTCGTGACTCGGTCTCCTGGAACTCCCTCACCAAAGTTCTTCAATGAGGATTGCCGGAACAGTGTTGCTCATGGATTAACAACATTCTTTCTTCCGATACAACAACAATACAGCTAAACAGTTTTCCCGGTAACTGGATTAACTGCAAAAACGAGCTGCATCAAGGAGAAACCCTCTTCCCAGACTTGTTGTTGGTATTTCCGTTTTATTGAAATGGAAAGGGGCGAGGCCCGGTTCTAAAAAAAAAAGGAGAAACCCTCTTCCCTTATCTCAACATCATTGTGGCAGACCTACTGCAGCAACTCATTTGGCAAAACATACAGCCACTGACACTCCACCATCCAATATTCTCGCACTTACCTCCAAGGCTCCAACTACCTTACAATACGCAGACGACACTCTCATTATTGCAACTGCCCTGAAAAACATCTTGAATGACTTCGCCCTTGACACTGGACTTTCTATCAATTTCTCAAAAGTCACTTTCGTCCCGATCAACTTACCTCCCCAATGTGCCAACGCTATAGTCGAAGAGCTGCTTTGCTCAATCTCTTCTTTCCCACAAATCTACCTAGGGCTACCACTATCACCAACAAGACTGCCCTCTAATGCCTTCCTGCCTATCCTACAAATTTGCCACAAATACCTAGCTGGGTGGAAGGCTAAACTACTCAATAAAGGTGACCGGCTAGTCCTGATATCTGCCATAATCGACTCGCTAGCCACCTACTTCATGACGGTCTTCCTTATCCCTAAGAAAGTTCTGAAAAAGCTAGATTTGTTTCGTCAAAAAATAAGTCAACAACTTCTTCAGTTCAACTCAGTTGTAGTAAAACAATTTTAAAACCCAAACCTGAAGACTATCAGACACTATTCCATTTTTGGCATAGTCAATGATCAGAGCACCTCCACCATCTGAGCTGATTCTATCTGCGATCTGTTCGGTGATCTCCATAGCTTTTGGGCAGACTTCAATCTGCTCAACCTTTTCAAGATCCTCAGGACTAGCCCATTGACAGCGTTTGGAGAGGAAAATTAAAGAAGCTGTAGGCTGTGGAGACAGAACAAAACGAAACCTGCTACAAAATAAGAATTACACATTTCCATAAAGTAAATAACATTTTATTAACATTTGTAAAACCTACGATGAGTCTCCTGCAAGATCTACCATCTTTTCACACCAGCCGCTCGATCCTTTCTGCAGGAAAAAAATGATTGTTCAGTGGAACGACTGTACAGTAATTAATCTTTAAGCATGATAAAATCTGAAACAGGCTGCTCACAAACCTGAAATTGATGGATTGGTAAGGCATCAAAGAATTCATGAGCAACAATTATGTTGGGCACTGCAGATAAGACACTTAAAATAAGGCAAACAAGACAAACCCCAATAAATATTTTTGAACGACAAAAAATTGAAGATACATGAAGGGAACCCAGTTACAGAATAGACCATACAACTTGTAGAAGAACATTAAAAATAGTCCAACAAAGAGATTACAATCATTAGAAGATAAAATATTTAAGCATCTACATACACCGAAGTATCTAAGCTAGCAAATAAGCAATGGCAGCATAGGTGCTTAAAGATCATTCAACTAACTGGCAACATCATTAGCAAGTTGACAACAATAAACAGTGTGTCGCTTTCGAAAGGAAATCAACGATAGATCCGTGTATTCTTAGTCCATGTCATTATGTACTTTAGCACATTCTGTACCGCAACAAATGAATCAGACCATACTATTTCCACAAATTTCATGGTATAGTTAAAGATGAATGGAAGTGTAAGAGTTTATCATACAAGTGCCTGGATAATATCCACAGTTATACCATAGAGGTTAAGTACTTAGAAACATGAAATTTGTAGGTGAAAGAGCCCCTTACATCCTGAAGGAACTTGTTCGAGGGAGGCATGCCAAGAAACAGGGGCTCCACAAAGCTTGCTAATTGTCCTTTTTTCATCACCAACAGATTCATCTTCACATTTCAGAGTATTGTACTGCACCTTTTGCAATGTAGGGCTACATTCTACCAAGTTAATGTTGAGCGCCTTAGTGAAATTAACAAACTTTGCTGAGCCCTATTGAAATGGACATATGCATTAAGAAACAGGACAGTAGAAGTTGGACAAAGGAGAGATGCAAGCAAGAAAAACATACACGAAGTAAATCTGCCAAGAGTGTTCCTCGTCCTGGGCCAAGCTCAATCAAATTCACCTTCTCTGGTTGCCCCATTTGCTCCCACAGACACATCGCCCACACACCAATCAGCTGAGGCAAAGCAGCAAAACAATGATCAGTCTTACATCACATAAGCCATACTGCCATAGCATAAGATCAACGATTCAAGTAAATCAAGCACTGGTCAAATAAAATTCACTATAGGAATATAAAACACTTAATAAAATTCTGAATGCCATAATTCCCCAAAAATGATGTGCAACGGAAGTGCACATACATAAAAAATTACAATGCCTCACAATTATTCACAAATATCACATGGTGTGTCATTGCATTGTTATACATGAAACAGGTGGTCCATCACTAAATTTCCAAGTGTGGCACACTACATGATTCTAACACCTGAATGCTGGAAGACAATCAACTAATGAGCACCACTTACCTCTCCAAACATCTGGCTGACCTCTGGTGAGGTGATGAAATCCCCAGACTCTCCAAACACGTCGCGATTCATGTAGTACCCAGACTTTGGGTTTGTAAGCACCTCCTCCATGTACTCGGCTACGCTGATCGGCCCGCTCCGGAACTAACCTTCCAATGGCAACCGAATCACATTTCCACATTTCGAGCAATACTACAGATTAAAGACTAGCAATGGAGGGGGAAAACATCAACACCTTTATGATGCTCTTAAGGTGCTTGACAAGGTCGGAGTCCGACGAAGGCTCGTGCGAGTGCTCTGCCGCAGAGACCAAATGTGCATCATCAGAAACACTGAACCCAACGTGCATCCGCGTAACTGCTGTGAAATTTTGCGTGTGTGAGCATGAGAGGGGTGCGACCTGGGGGGCTGTATAGACCGGCGCGGTCCACGGAAATGCTGAGCCTAGCGCCGGAATCGCTGGATGATCCCTGGATCTTGTCATCCTCCGCCTCGTCGTCGCGGGCGCCGACGGAGGACGGTGGCGGCGGGGACGTCGGCGTGGACGAGAAGCCGGCGAGGGAGGGGGAGGAGGATATGTAAGGAGGCAGGGTCCGACGCGAGGATGAGCCGGCTCCCACACAGCAGCTGTTAACGCGAGGGGGCAGGCGCCGGAGCAGAGCGGCGGCTGTGCTCCGAAGCATCTCGACGGCGAGACAGAGCGAGGGGGAGACTGAGTAGCTGGAGTGTTGGTGGGTTGGGCCGGACAAGGAGGAGGACGAGGAGGGACGTGCATTTTTTTTTTCGTTTGACGCGAGGGTGTGTGTATGTTTCGCTCGAAAGCCCAATGGGCCTGGCAAGGGCATCCATGCAAGATAGAGGAACAAAAATAAGGATTAGGGTTTGCTCAAAAAAATAATGAATAGGGTTTGTTTTTCTCTCGCCGTGCTGCCAGTGTTGAGTTCGTCGCTTACTCACACCCGTGAGATCCCTGCGTGGACGCCTAGCCGGGGATTTGGAGTGGTTCTGAGGCTCTATCTTTGCGCTCGTCGACTCTCACTCTCGAGATAAGGGTTTTGTTATCATGGCGAAAAAGGGTTCATGTTCAAAGGCAACTGAACAAAAAGGTTTGGAGAAGATGATGAAGGAATTGGGTCTTGGGAGGAGGATATCGATGATGTAGTGATCGCCGCCGCCGAGGGAGCCCGCACGCTATGTAACTATTGCAAGAGTTCACACCAAAATTGTGTATATCATTTTTTTTGTTCGTTAGAAAGATAAGATCCGTATGGGACTTGGAGTGGGATGTGAAAATCCAACCACTTGATGTTAGTTTGTATACGATGTAGTTCATGTACTTGCGAGACTGGGAAAAAACATGAATGAAGACCCTTAGACATTTCGAGGAGATCCAATTATGTTGGTATTGTATGATAGGTATATTAAACCCTCGACAGTTGATGTCAGTCACATCACATTGTGGAATCAGGTTCATGACCTATGTGTATAGCTACCCTATAAATTCTCCGTCATCGAAAGTGGATGATTATTTGGCATCCAAGACTTCCTCCTATGACTTCTTCGGAAACTTTTATTAGGCTAGGGTGAAAATTGATGCTCGTAAGCTATCGATGAATGACATGCCTATCATGTGAGATAAAAAGCGTAAGATTTCCAGAGTAAAGTATGAAGGTTTTTGTGATTGGTATGTGGTGTGTGTGATGTTGTGTCATGAATACAAGAAGCATGGGAACGGTGTCTGTCCCCGTACACCCTGTTTTTAAGGACCTTCGGACTCGTTGGAGCATGCGACCAGGTGGGCATAGGGGCGTGGAAGAGGAGACTCCAGGGGGAGAGAAATCAAGGGTAATCGCATGGACAACCTCTCGAAAGAATACTACTATGAAGAGCACACTATGAGTGGGGACGATGTCATGGAAACGCTAATCTAAACCTGTAAAACGGATGAATCATAAGTGGAAGGAAATTCTCTTCCTGGTTTGCTATAGTGTGGAGCAACACGTGTTGTTATTGCAGGGGAACGTGCTACACAAAAAAAATGCTACATGATCATACCCAGAAACATTATGAAGAGGTGGGTAACGATCAATCTCACAATTAGAAGTGTAATGAAAGTAGTGAAGATTATTGGTGAAGTGTGGCGATTCTCACAGTTATGTTATAGTACCTCACAGCCGTGAGAATTGTTCGTGATGATCCATCGGTCTAGAGTTGAAGAAAACCACTCCTTCAAGGTGTCCACACATACTAAAGTAGTGGTTCAATATCACTTCTTCATTCAGGAAGAAGAATTGCGAGAAAACTAGCCTATTGAAATCAGACGGAAGGGAGAGAGAGAGGTGTGTTGGGTGCGGGTGGATCCTCCAAAGAATTTAACGAGGACGATAGCGGTAGGGTACACCATGAGAGAGGGCACTAGTGAGGGACAAGAAGATTAGATCGTGATTGTGAGAGAAAATTAAGGGTCTTGAAGGTTCATGGGCTTTGTTTTTTCCTTTCTTGATTTTAACGCACATAGACAATGATTGATCTAAGATAAAAGTGTGAAAGGAAGGATCGGAGAAACAAAAACCAAAAACCAGAATTTAACGCTCGTGGACGAAGGGGAGAAGCGGAATCGATGGGGAGTGATTTCTTCAAGGAAGAACAAGATACGAACGATGTACACACTCTTTTTTAATGCTAATAAAGATACAAAAGAAACTACTATTCACATGAATTAACGGTTGCTTGTTCTAAAATTTCATTCGTAGATATAGAAGAGAAAAAGGGGAAATACATGTTTAGAAATGATTATTAGTCATTTGTGAGGCAAAATGCGCACCCTCACCTCATATATACAAATAAATCTATTACCTTCGATCCACATTAATGGACTTAACTTTGTCTAAATTCTTATGTATCTAATTAAGTATTTAGACTAGATGCATGTGTATCTAGATAAACTTAAGTCCATTAATATGGATCGAAAGGAGTATAAAAATGTAACACAATGTCAAATCTAAAATTTATAGACTGAAAATACCGCTGTCCCTCTAACCAACTCAAGATAGATCCGAAAACCCCCGCTTCCAGGCCCAAACTACAGCCCAAACTAGTAACCTACGCCACGAAGCTCTCGAGCTTTTCTCTTTTCTCTTTTCTCGTCTCTCGTCGGCGGCCATGGACGACGACGACGACTGCCCTCCCCTCGCCGTCGAGCTACCGCCGCAGACAACCTCTACTCCGCTTCCCGCTTCCCCATCCGCGTCCACGCCGGTCGGCGTCACAGTCATCACCGGCTACCTTGGCGCCGGCAAGTCCACGGTGAGATTTCTCAGCGTGCCCTAACCCCCTCTCCGCCCGCTGCTCCATCCACCCGCTGTTTCTGTATTAACCAGGCGCGAGATATCCTGGTGCTGCATAGGACCAAAGACAAATCGTCAGCTGCCTCTTATATACAGACTCCTTACCGATAGGACGCCTCTAATTTTCACCTAATTGAATCCTAGCTTAAGCCTGTTTTGTATTGACATTGGTACTAACTCTAGCACCGCTATAGAGATTTCTGTCAGCACTCAAGTAGTCAAGTGTCATCTCCAGTTTAGGTCGTGTTGACATACTTGAGGCTGCATATTGCCTCTTTTTTTCTTCTTCTTGTACAAGTATGCTGTAAAATTTCATTGTCAATTTATTATTAGTTGAGCTAGTTGTAACCCCATGGTTTTAACAGTTACTCGCTGTGCTTAAAACTTCTTTCAGTTAGTCAACTACATTTTGAGTGCGCAACATGGGAAGAGAATAGCAGTAATACTGAACGAGTTCGGAGAGGAAATTGGAGTAGAAAGAGCAATGATCAACGAGGGGCAAGGTGGTGCCCTTGTTGAGGAGTGGGTGGAGCTAGCGAATGGATGTGTTTGTTGCACTGTAAAACACAGCCTGGTTCAAGCTCTTGAGCAACTTGTGCAGACTAAGGAGAGGTAAGACCGTAATAGACATATTTTAATATCTAGTATCTTGAACGGGTACTTTACTTACAATATAGGACTCTGTGGGTATGTACAATATTATCATTACTCTCTTGTTCCATGGTTATTTGTTGCTTCTGATGTTTTGAGTCACCAAAATTGTCTAGCTATATATGATGACTTCATGTTGACAATATGTTTTTAGTTCAGAGTTAAAGTTGTGTGTATCCTGCTTATTCCTTAAAAAGGAGGATGGGGAGGGGGGGGGCAATTTTTGAACCTGGTGTTGAAATTTTGTTTTTACCTCAATGTCAAATTATGTGTACTTGCTTATTCCTGAAAAGGGGCTATTTTTTTCTGTTGCTAAAGTTGTCTGCTTTCCTATTCTAGTTCTGCATGACATGCTAGAATTAGCTTAGTGCTTCTTATAGAAAATAAAATAAAATCAACACTTCTTTGATTCGATGCTGTGAATCTGTGATGCACTGGTCTGTTCCGTTGTATATTTATATTTAGAAATGTCTAATAGGTCATGCTCTTCCATTGACTTCCATTCGATGTTGCATTTGATAGTAATGCACTGTAATTTACGATAATGTAATCATGTAAATTTGAATTTAATTTTCCCTAACCTGTCAGTCACTACATGTGCTGCAGAATGGATCATATATTATTGGAGACAACTGGTTTGGCAGATCCTGCACCACTTGTCTCCATTCTTTGGCTGGACGATCAATTGGAGTCATCAATCAGACTAGACTCTATCATTACGGTTAGTTTAGTTCGACTTCTAGTGTTATTTGATATCTTTTTGCTGCAACAGTTGCCTATCATTTGTTTTTCATAGGAAGAAGACACATGCTGCTCTGCAGTTTCTTATTTAAGCTTGTCATTCTGCTAATATCTTACAAATTTAGAAAAAAGGCTTGTTCCTTTGCTCCTTGTGGTTGTCTTTGGACCAGAATTTATGACACAAAATCACATTTCACTATTCCTGCTTAACATGTTACTGTATATGCTCAGGTTATTGATGCAAAAAACTTCAGGCGGCAAATTGATGAACACAAGAATTCTTCCTCATTTCCTGAAGCATTTCACCAAATCGCATTTGCGGTAATTTATTGTTTTTAGCACTAATCTCTCATTTCACACATTCTTTTTGGGGTCTTACTTCTGGAATATGAGATTCTTGTGTTGATCCCTGTGAGCTGTGGCAGTTAAAATTTCTCGTGTTGGTGATAATTATCCAAACAAACATAACAACGTGTCAATTCCTGTGTAACAGGATGTTGTGCTATTGAACAAAATTGATTTAGTAAAAGACGATCTCGAGGATTTGGAAAGGCAAATTCATGATGTCAATGCTCTTGTTACAGTGGTGCGGTCTGTGCGGTGCCAGGTTGACTTAAATACAATATTTGATCGACAAGCATATGGTGTGAAGGTAAATAAACTACTACTAAAGTTTGACTTCCTCACCACCTTTTCCACCTTTTGGTGCTTCGTTATAGTTACGGTTTTCTCAACAAGGGCTTTGTAAGGTGAACACATCAGTTCATATATATGTCTCCAACTTACTTTGTGTGTCCTCCTCTAGAATTCATCGCAACTACAGGAGCTTCTGGAGTACAGTAAATCAGCACCACCTAATAGTCGCCATGACAACAGTATTTCCACCTTGTACATTTATGAACAGGATCCAGTTTACTTGGCTAAGGTACCTTCTCTCCTTGAATGAGACGTGTCAGTGATGTTTATTTTCTGAGGGTAGCTTTAGAACACATTATTATAAGCAGTTATAAACAACTGAATAGAGCATTTTATTCATTCCTACATGTACTTAGAATTGGAGTGGAAAAACATCTGTTTTAACACATTTGCCTGATGCATTTTGTTTTACAGGTGGAATCATGGCTTGAAGGTCTTCTTTGGGAAAATAAGTCTACCATGGATATATATCGTTGCAAAGGGATTTTAAATATTCATAATTCGAACCAACTTCATACATTACAGGTTGTTACGACATACTTCTGCAAGGCATCTGAATTCTGAAAGAACCACATGATAAGCTAAAGCTATTTACTGAAGTTTCTATCGAGTACTCTGCAGTACGAAGTTGCTAAGTATGCCTTCTTTGTTGAACAGATTGTCATTACTGAAGTCTTTTTTTGCCTTTATGCAGGCAGTGAGGGAAGTCTATGAGGTTGTGCCAGCTCGAGAATGGTCTGAGACACAATCTCGCATGAACAAGATAGTTTTCATAGGTATAATTTTAAAATGGTAGTTGATCATTCATTACTTCTAAGTTAAAGTCAGTCCTGAATCTTCCATGCCCATTTTGCTACAGGCCGTGATTTGGATATCAACATCCTTCAAGAATCATTTGGTCGCTGCAAGCACTGAGTATGTGATGACTTGCATGTCACGTTGTAAGCTATTCATCTTTGTCCTTTGTTTTGACGATTTGTGTTCACATTTTCTGTTTTGTGTTCACCTTTTAATTTTATTCCCTGCACTTGCAGATACCTCTGTGTCATTGAGTACTGTATGGAGGCTCATACAGCCTTGACACATATTAGGGGTCTGGTAAGGTTTCCTGAAGTTACATTCCCTTGAAAAATCTTCAGTAGAGGTGAAGCAGTTTGCGGTGCGGAGATCAAGAGAGACTTTAACTGTTGTAGTGAAGTTTTGCGCCACGGAAGCACCTCCCTGGTAGACTAGTTAGAAAGGCATTCTGTTGAGCCTTTTGTGCATGCCCAGCAGCGAATGCAACTGTGTTAAGTTTTGCTGAAGAAAAATGTATCCGATCGTAAAGAGGATAAGCTGAATGGAAGGATTTTGGTTCTAGTAATATTGAAACTGGTGGTTGCGTGAAACAGTTGATGTAACTAGTTGGGACTTGGGAGTACTTGCCACAGTTCAGAGCAATTTTGAGATTACATTGCCATGCTTATGTGTAGGATGGCAAAGCGTTTCATTTAAGCTGGAGCCACTAGCATAATTGCTAGTCACCGCAGAAGCTCATTTCTTATCATTTGGCATTTGGTTCTACAGTATCCTATATGAATCAAGTAATGTAACCGAGACTGATAGGGCAGTCTCAAGCTTTATAAACTGAATATCGCACTATCGTAATGTTAGTTTTTACGGAGAATGGTACTATATGGCAAATAATCCTATTTGATTTTTTTTCCAAATTAGATAAAAAGGATCACTATAAATCCATGAAAGTTCATGGATTTTTTAAATACAAACTAAGCGGTGAAGAAATTCTCATATGCCATCCATCTTATCTTAATTGAAGATAGGTAATTTCTTAAATAAAAAATCCAAATCATGAAGGAGAGTTTCATGAATTCCATTAGATAAAAAAAGTACGTCGCCAAAGATAACACCAATTTATCTATCTATCTATATCTCTTATAAAGTAAAACCCCACTAAAATGCATTTATAGTTTCTATCTCAACATGCAAGATATCCACATCATCCGTCATTGCAACCAATCATTTGTTCATGTCATCCACTAAAAAACTCCACTAAGATGCATTTATGGTATTTATCTCAACATGCAAGTTATCTACATCATCCACTATTATAACCAATCATTTGTTCATATCATCCACTTTCATTTACATGCATCTTATACCCTTTAAATTTATACTGTAGAGTTCTTATAGAGATTTCCGCTGCAACGTGCGGGGTATTCTTCTTGTATCCAAAATGGCACAACCGGAAAGCAAAAGCCACAAGCTAAACCATTTAATTTGATACATCTATTACTTATAGCATCTTCAATGACTCTTCTTTTCACAATATTTTCTTGATATTGGGCGAGTTGGGCCAAAAAATCAGCTTCAACATATTCCTTTCCCCAATAATTTTTTGATGATCATCAATAAAACAACCCATCTTCCTCAAAATGAAAGGGGAGTTGGTATTCTCCCAATATGATTATTAATATTACCATGTCAGAATGTCACCGTAAATTCTTGTTGGACCATCATCGCCGAAGAGCCGACAGATTGCCGGCACCAGTTTCCCGTCAAACCACCTCCGAAAAGTTGACGCCATCGCCAAAGAGCCATTGGACTTGACAGTTCAAAATTGATCAGAGGGGGAGGGCGTGAATGATCACTTCTAAAAATTCTAAGGAACTTAGAAGAAATTCATGCAGAATGCGAAGGACTATGAAAACTCGAAGGATTAGGAATATCGAAAGACATGCTCAAATTGTAAGGATAGCGAACGAAGGAAAACAACGAGGGCAAACAGGCTTACGAGTAAATACTGAAAGTAAGTACTAGAAGGAAAACGAGCCTGACACAACGATGTTTGGTAAACCAGTTCACACTGTGCAAAGTGCTACGTTGGTTGGAGGGACTGGTGATTGAACACCTGGAGCTAAACTCTCTCCGTCCTATTCTCCACTGCAACAAACTCCTCAAGCTTGTCCAGTTTTCACTCGTGGTAGATGATTCAGGACATCTCCGGGGCCTTTACAGACTTCCTCCAGCAGCGACAATTTCTCTTCGACTGCTTGACAGGCGACGCCTAACCGTCTAGGAGACTTGCAGTTCTCCAAGATAAAATATCGGCTAATCTCGACCTAAGTCTCTGTGAATTTCTCAACTCAGTTCAGACTTAGGTTTTGGTTTTCTCTCGAGTTCTTTCTCTTGGGATGCTCACAGTGCTTCTGTCTTAGAATCTTCAGTGGAGCAGCCAATCCGAAATGGCGGGTAGGTGCGGGTATTTATAGGTGGCGATCCCGATGGGTGAAATGACTGAAGTGACCCGATGCAACAGCTTGACGCGTGTCCACAACGGTCGGATTTTCAATCACTGCACAACTTTACTTGCGGAGCAAGTAAGCTGACTCACCGAACAAGTTCTCTCTCGAAGGCACGAAGTGCGATGACTTTGCCTTCGAGCTATTACTCGACTCAGTGATATTTCTCTCGGTAGGCTTTCGTGGGTTTATGTTGAGCAGAGCAGATTCACTTCGACTAAGATCTCAACTAGCAAACCCCTCTTGATAGTACGGTTTTTCCTACGACTCAAGAAAAGTAAAGAGAAACTAGTAAAAAGACTACGTCTTCGTCTAGCTTCAGCTTTCTCCTCGTTGCGCTTTTACTCGAGAGCATCTTCTTTTTCGACGACATTTTTAGGGGTCATCTTCCTTCAAAGGCTTCGGTAATGATCTGCAGCTTCGCTGCAGTGAGTTGTCCTTCGACCTTCTACTTGCAAACTCCATTCTTTCGGAACCTAAGTATATGTTTATACTCGAAAACAATATTAGTTCCACTGCTGCTTTGTCCAACAATCTCCAAAACCTTCGGGGGCAAAACTTGCTCTTACAATCTCCCCCTTTTTGGACTGTTGTTGACAAAACAGGCATCGATAAACAATTGAAGAATTTTGAGTTTTCGATGATAAACCAGTGCTAAGATCGATGAAATACTCCCCCTTGATGTATGCACGGAAGATGTAATTTCCAGTGAAGTGCATATTTGACAAGAATTGAGTCGAGGGAAAAACATCATAATCTTAGCGAGCAAGATTGCAGACCAAATATTTTTTTATGAGAAATATGCAATCTCCTGGATTAACCTGTGAACTTATGTGAAAGATAACTTCCTGCAAAAGGTTATGTAAAGCAGGCATAGCAGATAGATATCTTACGATAAAGCAACAGTTCACAGACCTACTTAGAGTTAGTTACAACCAGATCGAATATGGATCGAAAGTTTGGTGAAACCACTCAGAAACTAGTTTAAAGTTCAACGACCAAAAAGCAAAGCCCTTAACCCCGAAGGCAAACTAATTTCTTCGATGCCACTACATCTCCCCCTTTTTGTCACAACGTACAAAAAGTCGAAAGAATAGGGTCGAAAGAAATCCCTACTCGCTTGAGCGGCGCTGACGACGACGAGAAGATTCCGCGAGTGTGGAACTGTTGAGGTTCGCAGCAGAAAACACAAATTTTTCTAACTAGCGTTCCCATAACCCAAGATCTAGCTAGCCGTATTACTGTAACGGAAAGTAGTGCGGAAATAACATACCTCGGGGTATAGTCCGTTGCGCGGGAAACGTTCCCGCAAACGTGGTTGATGTAGCCGATCAAGTTTCACAGCCCCCTGGCTGTGTTGAGCACCTGGATGGGTGTAGTGCCACACGTGCAGCACCTCGTAGTACTCGCACACATACGAGACTCGATGACGACCTCCGTTCTCCGATCCAGCGGAGGTGGCGGAAGCTGACCTCCGGACGGAGCTTCGGCAGCACGACGGCCTCCGATTCTAGCAGAGAAGTCTCAATTCCACTACAGGCTCACACTAGGGAGCCCACTGTGAAAGAGACAAGGGAGGGGAGAAGACCGGAGAAAACCGATCTCAATTCGGAGTAATATTTAATTTCTCACGAATTTCTGTGTATTAAATATGTGCACCCTGCCCATCTATATATAGGCAGAGGGGAGGGAGTCAACCCCTCTCCCTTAGCAATGTGGGACTAAAGTCCCTTGCTAAGGGGAGGTGGCCGGCCAAGGGGGGGAGGGGGCGCACCCCTCATGGGCCCTAGGGCCCATGGCGCCTCCCCCTCTTTTTTCTTTTTCTTTTTCCCTTTTATTTCCCCTAATGGGCCTTTTTCTCCACTAAGGCCCATTGCACATATTAATTAGAAATAAAATGATTTTAATTATTAATTCAATTAATTAATAACTAAAACATAATATTCCATCTCCTGGTGCTCCGGAACACCTTCCTATTCACTCCGAACTTGTTTCGGTTCAACACGGTACTTCTCCGATATTGTTTCCTTTATTCTCTGGTTACTCCGATGGTTCCGAAAAGGTCTCCGATTTCATCGAGCCCTTAAGTGTGTTACCCTACGGTCCGAGAACACTCCAGTCATGACCGAGCAGAGGCTACAGTCAATGATCATCAACGGGACCTGGATGCCCATAATGACCCCTGTGCATTCCGGATATCAAACACCGATTGGACCTTACGCCGTATAGCATTCCCTTTGTCAGCGATACTGGATTGTTCCGAGATTCGATCAATGACATCCTATGTCTGGTTCAACCTCGTTCCAAACTAATCCTATTCACTCGTTCCCGTGATATTCATCCCCGTGACCTAGTCACATGCTGCAGCTTTATGGATGGAATCTCACAGAGTGGGCCCAGAGTATCTATCCATTATATGGATTGACAAATCCCACTCTTGTAACAATACTCCTCAACATATCTCCACGGAATACCTAAGATACAACCGTTATGACCCGCATATTTCAGTCAGGTGGTGGGATGTAAGTCAAAGCATCCGGGAAGATAGTGATTATGCACGTACTCACGGTCAAAGGAACGGTCTACCACGTTCTGTAATTACAACACTGAACCTTCATAAGATTTGATCATGTTGTAATGCTTACTTTGGGTAATGTTCATCACGTCACTTAACCAGTGAGGTGACCTCATAGTCAAGAGACTTAATTGTCCATGATCGCGAAACCACGATCATCATGTTGACCATGAACTAGTTATCGATGTAGAGGCTAACTAGGAACTCTGGGGGTTTCTATACCACACCTGCATCATTGTTCCACTGACACAGTTCTAGCACGGTATGAAACTGGTTATGAAATTGCTTAGATATATTGGAATAATCATATATTATTTGCCTCTAGAGCATATATCCAACAGTATCCCACTTGCACTAGAGTGCTAATAGTCTAGCCGCATTTTTTCCGATCATAATCATCTTATCACATAAGTGTTTCATTGATCATGCATGCTCATGGAAGAGGGTTCGTCAACGAACTGCACCAATTCAGATTTGTATGTTTCCTTTGCAACTGGTATAGGTCAAAAACTCTTTTGACATACCACTCATTATCATATAATGGTTGGATATAAGTTTCGCGGGAGAGTGAGACTATTATTTCACAGTATCCTCCAATGATCTCTTGGTTCAGTCTTTAGAAGACTCATCCTTAGTCATATATACTGGGAAATACACTCAGCCAGAAGTCCAATACTTCTAACGCTAAACTTTTATCCATACGTCTACTTTCTTAAGTAGTATTATGTTTGTAGTGCCGTGAATTTTGCTCACATTTCTTTCATGTCTTTGGTGATGTCTCTAATTCCATATAGACCCATAATATGGCTTGCAATTGTAATCTTGCATTACATTCAAGTCTATTAACCTCTCTATATTTTTAGAGAATAGTCCTCAGTATTCCTCATATACTGAAATCATGGACTTTATTCAGATTCTGTGTTTTACTCCTAAAGCACATCGTAATCTGTTCTTCTTCCAAGAACTTTTGAGTCATTCTGTTGTTGGATTCACAATGCATGTTATATGGTAGAATCATATGTCAAGAACATATAAGATCACATGTCCAGTACATGGTGCATCTCTATTCTTCCATCAAGACATTGCTTGTGATATTTGGATTTCATCCATTATATAAT
Source organism: Bromus sterilis (assembly GCA_950022295.1). Lineage (NCBI taxonomy): Eukaryota > Viridiplantae > Streptophyta > Magnoliopsida > Poales > Poaceae > Bromus > Bromus sterilis. Next base: position 74,400,256 of record OX465600.1, on the reverse strand, counting down.
TTCTAGCCACAAGAACCTGTTTCTTGTCTAGAAGATTATTCCAACCTTCACTTCGTTTCATTATCCGTATCTTAATCTACTCATATAGATTTCAACGTGTAATGTGTTGGTATTTCACATAAAAGAAGATTCTTGCAATCTTGTATTTTATTTGCCTTATGCTCTATATATATCATAATGCACATATGTATATAAGACGATTCTCTATATACACAATCAATGCATATCCATATATATACATATGAGATCATTCTTCACGCATATCAATGCATATATGTTTGAGATAATGATCATGCTCCCACTCAAATATATCCATCATATACTCATATATTTGTGGTTCAGCTTTCATCAAGTCATTTTATTGTTCACTATGTCTCACATAATGACAAAGCTTCCAAAGCTCCCACTCAGAAAATGCCCTCTGCATTCCAAGTTTCCGGGAAGTCTTCAAAGCTCCCACTCAGTTTCATGAAACTGCAGGCCCACTCAATATTTTGGTCATCACAAAATCACTTGACCAAATCAAGGTTGAGGGTTCCTGTCTTGAGGTACTATAGTCCATCCTTTTAACGAAGTAATCTTCGTCATGCCCATTGCAATTCTCTTTCAAATCCCAAATTTTACTGAGATGCAATTTCAGGCTATGGTCCATCGTAGTGTAAATGAAATATTTTATTGATTAAAGCATTCCTACGTTTCCGTAGTCAATCACCATTGAACTTTGGTCATAACCAAATAATGCCTTATGCCCATTACATTATTCTCAATAACTCTCCAGTTTGTCGAGAATATGAAATAACCGATTTATTTCACGGGACGTGAGCCATCCTATATGTAACTCAATATTATTTAATTTCTCCTCGCGTTCTAGGCTACCATCATTCCTTTGTGTCTTCAAGCAATGTTATTCCCTATTGTTTTATTAAGAAGACTCATGATTATTGTTCTGTACAGAACGTATTCATGAAAACCTTCTAAATTCAACAATGACTTAAACTCATATACCAAGATCAATCATCTTTGACATATCCTTCCTTATACAGTGTCATTACAGTGGAACATGCTTCCGTTGCAATACTCTGATATTCTGAAGGCAAGGTCCAATACCCCGGTCAAAGTTTCCATTATCTCCCATTGGATCCGTGTCGAGAGACTTTTCTCGTATTACCAATTAAGCAACACAAATTTTGCTATTCGGGGAGAATATGTAATTTCAATTGCTCGTAGTTTTTATTACAAAGAAATTCTTTCTTTTAAGAAACCTTATAACACCATCAGTTATGGAGCTATCATGTCTCGTTAGAATTACGATGGTTTCCTATTCATGAAGTGGGTGTTTTAACTTAATGAATTAAACAACTTATTCAACAATAACTATAGTGCTAGGGGAAAGAACGTTTAGACCATACTACGGTTTAGTATGACTACGAATGGTTTAAGTAGTCTAGTACTTTCAACTTCCATCGTAGTTTGTGGTACAACTTCCACAAGTCTCCCATTATGTCAATATCAATACTTATCACTTCGGATCGTAGCGTAGTGATATGTGTCCTTGTATTCTCACTTCTCACTGTGATTCCTGAATCTCAGTTTTATGATCTCAATTGAATACAACTTTCAATTAATCATATGAAGTTTTTTAATGATAACTCACGTGCCCATTCAGTACATCATTTATGTATAATGATTGGCACAAGTTCTACTTGCTAGAACCTTGTCATGGTTATATTTATTGCAGAGGTTCATAGATCGTGTATCTAATCCATCTCATGCAATCAAGTTACGATTTTCATTCGATAATGAACTCACAAGCTAATAGATCATACATTTAATGAATTCATCAGTTATGAAGTCACCTCATGCAATCAAATCTTTGACTTGTTATAATCAAGACAACTTTATCATTAAACATTGAATATTTCTTGACAATAATAGTAGTATTATAAATGCTTTCTATCATATCATAAATCAAGACGTAATCAAAGTATAAGCACACTTTTATTCATAAAGATGGAACAACTGACTTGTCTCATTACATGAATAACTTTGTCTCGCGAGATGCAAGACACACAACTAAGTGTTCATACTATAATGATTACATAAGATTTATCTAATACTCTAAGTATCTCCTATGATAGATGTCTCGGTGGAATCCATGTTGGCCATCAACTGACTTGATATCCATCAATCCTCGATTTCACCTCTTCCCGTCCATGCAACGGCAGGTCCTGTTTTCATAAAACAGAATAAGTATCACATACTCATTTACTGCAAATGTTGTATAAGGGAATAAACATTTATAAAGTATATCAAGTATATACCTTCTCCATCCATGACTTCTGCATCCTCGATAGGAGCAATGTCCGCGGCCAAGAGATCAGTCATGAAGTTCTGGAGACTCATATTAGCTCCTCTTCCGACATAGCTATGAACATAATCACCATAACTCGGAGGGAGTGAGTGCAATAACGTATTTATTGCAAACTCTTCCGTGGTGCTTTCGTTCATTGTCCAATATTCATAGCCCTCCACCAGGGTCAGGTACATCTCATGCATCCTGTCTAAGTGATCACCAAGGCTTGTGCGTTCTTCCATCTTTGTAGATAGAAACTTGCTTTCTAACTCAAATCTGGCAATTCTGAACTCACGTACGAACATTGTCTTTAGCGCGTCCATCATGTCATATGAGCCAGTGTCCTGAAACTGTATGCCCAAAACCTCTGACATGCTGAAGATCATGACATTCCTGACTACGGAGCATTTCTGTCGGCGAGCATAATGATCAAGTATCTCTTGATCGCCAACATGATCGTCCGGATGTTCTTCCACATGCACTTCTATTGTAAACAAGATGTCTGCTCTCTTGAGCGACGTCCTAAGGCGTGAGTACCAATCAGCAAAGTTTGACCCATTTTCTCTAAGTCAATCACCTTCCATGAAGAAAGATAGTTCACGTTGCTCTAGTACATTCATTTTCTACAAACATAATTGCAAGGAACACAATTAAGACTAGTTCACAACAATGAGTTCATATAATCATATTATAAATGAGCTCGCACTAAAACATTTCATCCCTAGGAAGTTTTAGTGATTACATGATCCAGATTCACTGCCTGACCTCGAATATCACACGGCCGACGGGTCAGTTTCAAAAGTAGACAACAACTTGTGCGATCACATTATCTTATATGTACTGTGACTCATGCTCGATCTTTCGATCTCTAGTATTCCGAGGCCATATCTGCATATGCTAGGCTCGCCAAATTAACCTCCATGTTATATGCTGCTCAACAAGGCCATATCTGCATATGCCAGGCTTGCCGAACCGAACCTCATGCGAACTCCATTGAATATGTAGGACAACTCCGGTATGTACGGAGCATCAAGCCATATGGGAGAACCTTCCAGGCGGTGCACACTTCGGTAGAATACTTGTGTCTCCATTTTAGTTTGTTTTATGATGACGATTACTACTTACTAGTAACACATAACAAAGCTATCACTACATCACAAACAAACGAACGATAGCCCCCACTTAGCAATACAAGGTTTAGACGGTCTAGTTGTATATTGCAAGTTTTATGTGGCTGCTAGGGCTTTCATAGTTAAACAGGTTTTAACCTACGAGTCAACCACAACGTCAACCATACGATTGTCTCTATTACACCCCGCACGGGGCCCTCCGTTGCAAATGCCACATCCGCTAAAGTAGAGAGACAGACACCCCCCAGCCACTTTATACGGTACAAGCCGCATGTTAAGCGTGGAACCAGTCTCGCGTGAGAGTACGCGTAAGGTCGGTCGGGGGCCGCTTCATCAAACAATGCCGCAGATGTGAACAAGTACACGTGGGAGGGTAACAATCATACAATCAACGCCTACATCCCCGATGTGTTCTATCCGTACAGTAATACTAAGCATAGACCTAGCTCATGATACCACTGTTGAGGTTCGCAGCAGAAAACACAATTTTTTCTAACTAGCGTTCCCATAACCCAAGATCTAGCTAGCCGTATTACTGTAACGGAAAGTAGTGCGGAAATAACATACCTCGGGGTGTAGTCCGTTGCGCGGGAAACGTTCCCGCAAACGTGGTTGATGTAGCCGATCAAGTTTCACAGCCCCCTGGCTGTGTTGAGCACCCGGATGGGTGTAGTGCCACACGTGCAGCACCTCGTAGTACTCGCACACATACGAGACTCGATGACGACCTCCGTTCTCCGATCCAGCGGAGGTGGCGGAAGCAGACCTCCGGACGGAGCTTCGGCAGCACGACGGCCTCCGATTCTAGCAGAGAAGTCTCAATTCCACTACAGGCTCACACTAGGGAGCCCACCGTGAAAGAGACAAGGGAGGGGAGAAGACCGGAGAAAACCGATCTCAATTCGGAGTAATATTTAATTTCTCATGAATTTCTGTGTATTAAATATGTGCACCCTGCCCATCTATATATAGGCAGAGGGGAGGGAGTCAACCCCTCTCCCTTAGCAATGTGGGACTAAAGTCCCTTGCTAAGGGGAGGTGGCCGGCCAAGGGGGGGAGGGGGCGCACCCCTCATGGGCCCTAGGGCCCATGGCGCCTCCCCCTCTTTTTTCTTTTTCTTTTTCCCTTTTATTTCCCCTAATGGGCCTTTTTCTCCACTAAGGCCCATTGCACATATTAATTAGAAATAAAATGATTTTAATTATTAATTCAATTAATTAATAACTAAAACATAATATTCCATCTCCCGGTGCTCCGGAACACCTTCCTGTTCACTCCGAACTTGTTTCGGTTCAACACGGTACTTCTCCGATATTGTTTCCTTTATTCTCTGGTTACTCCGATGGTTCCAAAAAGGTCTCTGATTTCATCGAGCCCTTAAGTGTGTTACCCTACGGTCCGAGAACACTCCAGTCATGACCGAGCAGAGGCTACAGACAATGATCATCAGCGGGACCTGGATGCCCATAATGACCCCTGTGCATTCCGGATATCAAACACCGATTTGACCTTACGCCGTATAGCATTCCCTTTGTCAGCGATACTGGATTGTTCCGAGATTCGATCAATGACATCCTATGTCTGGTTCAACCTCGTTCCGAACTAATCCTATTCACTCGTTCCCGTGATATTCATCCCCGTGACCTAGTCACATGCTGCAGCTTTATGGATGGAATCTCACCGAGTGGGCCCAGAGTATCTATCCATTATATGGATTGAAAAATCCCGCTCTTGTAACAATACTCCTCAACATATCTCCACGGAATACCTAAGATACAACCGTTATGACCCGCATATTTCAGTCAGGTGGTGGGATGTAAGTCAAAGCATCCGGGAAGATAGTGATTATGCACGTACTCACGGTCAAAGGAACGGTCTACCACGTTCTGTAATTACAACACTGAACCTTCATAAGATTTGATCATGCTGTAATGCTTACTTTGGGTAATGTTCATCACGTCACTTAACCAGTGAGGTGACCTCATAGTCAAGAGACTTAATTGTCCATGATCGCGAAACCACGATCATCATGTTGACCATGAACTAATTATCGATGTAGAGGCTAACTAGGAACTCTGGGGGTTTCTATACCACACCTGCATCATTGTTCCACTGACATAGTTCTAGCACGGTATGAAACTGGTTATGAACTTTCTTAGATATATTGGAATAATCATATATTATTTGCCTCTAGAGCATATATCCAACAGGATGGACGTCGAATGGGGAGACCGACTCAAGGAGTAATCTTCGTTCTGAATGAATGGTGATCACCAGAAGATTCCAGTTGCGATTCAGGAGGGGTCTTGGGGCTTCAAGGAAGTGGAGAGTAAACTCTCGCTTGGCGTCGATGTGCTTCGTCTTGGTCGGAGTCGGAGGAAATGGTGTCCATAGTGATGTGGTAGTAATCATCGACACTTACGACATCCCTGTTCTTCGGCAGCAATGGAATTGTTGAATCTGGTCGATCGACACGATCATCATTTGTCCATTGCCTCTGCAGATGCGGCGGAAATTCTTCGAAGTCGCAGCGCTGCAGTTGACCAAGGGTATTGAATTTCCGCAGACCTTTCCAATTCCGACGAAGGCATTTACGCAGAAGTTGATTGTTGTTCATTGTGATGTTGCGCAGATGGTTTATTTCATCCATCACCTTCTGTTTCTGCAGGAAATCTTGGTCGATGTGGTGTTGAAGCAATTGCTGAGATCGAAGAGATACTTCCATGTGGTGCACTGGCTTGATGAACTTCGAGCGAATATTGCGTTCAGTCAGATAGGCTCGGATGCTAGTGTGCTCAGCAAACTGGTCGTTGGGTCGAGCAATAACTGTACGAATGAAGTAGTCTTCAAAATCGAAAGGATGACCATGGACTAGCTTCATTAGAGCAAGTTGCACATCATTGGGAATGGAAAAATTGTCGTGCACGTCGAGCATTGGCATCAAAGTCTTCGACGGAATGTAGAACCAGGACTTGGCTTCGAAGACTAAGTGCTTGGGCATGGGCTCAGTGGGGTAGTGATCTCCCACAACATCCGGATTCATCAGCGTAGAAAATTCAGTGGTAATCCTTCGAAACGAGGCAAGTTGAGTACTGCAAGAAATTCATCGACAGTCATGTGAAACATTTTGCCTTGAATCATGAAATCAAACTTCCAAGTCTTTGAGTCTTCGGGATCACCAGTGACATAGAGTGTGGCATAGAACTACTTGATGAGCTCAGGATTATATCCAGAATCGAGAGCAAACATCTGATACGTCCAAAATGTATCTATAATTTCTGCTTGCTCCATGCCTCTTTTGTGTGATATTGCTATGATATTGATGAACTTCCATACACTTTTGATCATATTTGGACTAACCTATTACCTCAGTGCACCCCAGTGCTAGTTCCTGTTTTTTGGTGTTTTTCTATTTCAGGTTTCCCCCTTATTAAAAGTACCAGAAAAATTCCGGGAAAATTATAAGAAAAATCAGCATACCGGAAGCTTCGCGAAGAGCCCGAGAGGGGCCAGAGGGGAGCCAAGGGGCCCCAGGCAGCCAGAGGGCGCGGCCCCACCCCTGGCCGCGCCAGGGGGGCGCCTGGAGCCCCTGGCCCACCTCTGGCTGCCCACTTTCGCCTATTTATTCCCCGTGACGAGAAACCCTCGGGGACGGAACCCTTTTTCGCGATCTCTCCTCTGTTCCACCGCCGCCGCGCTTCCAAGATCGGGGGCACCAGAAGACCTCTTCCCGGCACCCTGCCGGAGGGAGGAATCAACTCCGGGAGCTTCTCCGCCACCATGGATGCTTCCCGGATGAACCGTGAGTAGTTCACCTTGGACCATGGGTCTATGATCAGTAGCTATGTGATGTTCTCCTCCCCTCTTTGTTATTCATGGATTAGACCTCGTGATCTGCCCTACATGATCGAGGCACTTATGTAATCTTTCTGCTGTTGCTATGTTGAGTTTGCTGGGATCCGATGGATTATGAGATTATGTTCAGATTGTGATTGAGTTATATATTTGATTCTCTTCTTTTATATTTGTGTTCTTGAGTAATTCTTGCATGTTCTCCGTTGCTGTTTATTGCTTTGGCCAAGTAGTAGGTAGTGACTCCAAGAGGGAGCATTGTGCATGATTGTGGGTTCATGCCCCCCGATGACTAGCTTGAGTGACAGAAACATGAGTCTAGGGGATGTGATGTTTCCACAAGGGGGAAAACAACGATGCTTGTACTTGCGGGTGCAAGGATTGTTTACTTTACGCAAAGTTCTTTAATGCAGTTGTCTGTTTCGTTGAGTTTACACTTTGGGTGGGATTCACAACATAATACCAGCGAGATGTTCTGGATAGATATCTCAAGGTGGATGATTAGTAGGTAGATGTAGATGGATTTCGGTCTACTTGTCTTGGCGTACCGCCCATGCTTCTGAGCCTCTTCCTTTCTGTTTAGCATAATTAGCATTGGTTTGCGCACATAATCCTGTCAATTGCCCAGATGTAATTTGTTTACCTCGCATGGCTATTTTATCGTCTTTTGGGAGAGAGACATCACTAGTGAACATCATATTACTCCGGTCCATACCTCCAATATTGTTTACACCTTCAATTTACTTTCAGTATTTACTTTTCCGTACCTATCACTATCATTATTATCCCGTGCATTTTATCCTTTATAAACAACAAGGCCGGAGGAATTGACAACTCCTCTGTACTCATTGGGAGCAAAGCTATCTGTTGTGTGTGCAGGTCCAGGTGAAGTTAGCAACCTAGGTCGTAAACGGCGCCATTGTTCACTTCACCACCTACTTGTATCTGTTGGAGTCCTACTGGAGACAATCAAAACCTTAGCATCTTCGCTAAGGGAAATTTGCCGCTACGCTACATCTCACCTTCCACTTGGGGTAACCAACGAGGGACGAAAAGCTATCTCGTGTATCAACATTAATTGTTTCGGCCACATTCTCGAAGCACGACGTGGCGTATGATACGTCCCAAACGTATCTATAATTTCTGCTTGCTCCATGCATGATTTGTGTGACTTTTCCATGTTTTACTTGAACTTTCATACACTTTTTGATCATATTTGGACTAACCTCTTAACTCAGTGCACCCAGTTGCCAGTTCCTGTTTTCTGCTGTTTTGGTATTTCAGGTTTTCCGGCCATTAAAAGTGCCAAATAAATCCCCGAAGAACCAAAGAGGGAAGGGAGTGGACCCACTAGGGCCCCAGGAGGGTCCCTGGCGCAGCCCCACCCTAGGGCGCGCCGGCACCCTCATGGCTACCCTGTGGCCCCCCTCGGTGCCCCCTTCGGCCTATATTTAGCCCCCGCGGAGAAAACCCCTAATATCGATCTGCTATTTCCGTTCTCCTCTCTGTACCGCCGCCGCCGTTTCAAGATCGGGCCTGCCAGGAAAAGCCGCCCCGACACCGTGCCGGAAGGAGGAATCCCCCCCGGACCATCCATCACCATGGACGCCTCCCGGATGTCTTGTGAGTAGTTCCCCTTGGACCATGGGTCCATGACCAGTAACTATGTGATGTTCTCCTCCCCTCTTTGTGCTTCCACTTTCGAGACCTCGTGAGCTGCCTCACATGATCGAGGCACCTTTGTAATTTTCTATGTTGCTATGTTGAGTTTGCCGGGATCTGATGGATTATGAGACTATGTTCAGATTGTGATGAGTAATATATTTGGTTCTCTTTTATTTTTATGTTCTTTAGTTAATTCTTGCATGTTCTCCATTGCCGTATTTTGCTTTGGCCAAGTGATTTGTTGCAACTCCAAGAGGGAGCGTTATGCTTGATTGTGGGTTCAGCCCCTTGATGTCTAGCTTGAGTGACATAAACATGAGACTAGGGGATGTGATGTTGCCACCAGGGATAAAACAATGGTGCTTGTACTTGCGGGTGCAAGGATTGTTTACTTTACGCATAGTTCTTTTAATGCAGTTGTCTGTTGCTTTGAGTTTACACTTTGGGTGGGATTCACAACTTAATACCCGCGAGATGTTCTGGATAGATATCTCAAGGTGGATGATCGTAGTAGATGCAGATGGATTTCGGTCTACTTACCTTGGCGTACTGCCCATTGCTTTTGAGCCTCTTCCTTTCTTTTGTAGCATAGTTAGCATTGCAGTGCGTTTATAATCCTGTCAATTCCCCAACTGGGATTTTTTTACCTCGCTAGCACTTTTATCGTCTTTTGGGAGAGAGGTATCACTAGTGAACGTCATGGGACCCCGGTCCATATTTCCACCATTTTTTACACCCTCAATTTACTTTCAGTTCTTACTTTCCATTGCCATTATTATTATCTCTTGCGTTGATCCTTTGTAAACAGCAAGGCCGGAGGAATTGACAACTCCTCTGTACTCATTGGGAGCAAAGTTATTTGCTGTGTGTGCAGGTCCAGGTGAAATTAGCAACCTCGGCGCCATTTTTTACTTCACCACCTTCTTGTATTTCTGCGAGTCCTACGGGAGACAAACCCTATCCCCTACATAGGGGAAATTTTCTGCTACGCTACATCTCACCTTCCACTTGGGGTAACCAACGAGAAGTGAGAGAACTATATTCCTCACCGTATCAAGCTAATTTCTGGCGCCGTTGCCGGGGACTCCAGTCTACAAGATAGGGGAGTTACACACTATCTTTTATCTTTGCTTTTTAGTCTTGTTAGTTTACCTTTCAGTTTTTACTTTTGTGTCCCTTATCAAAAATACCAAAAATACCTGCTGCTACTATGGGTTCCAATGAAAACACCAAGTTGTGTGACTTCACTAGTCACAACAACAGTGACTTTATCTGCACTCCTATTTCTCCACCTGCCACTTCAACACCTTCTTATGAAATTAAACCTGCTTTGCTGAATCTTGTTATGAAAGATCAATTCTCAGGTGCTGGAGAGGATGCTGCCTTGCACTGAAATAATTTTGTTGAGCTTTGTGATATGAAAAAGTACAAGGAAGTAGATGGAGACATCGTCAAGCTGAAGCTTTTTCCTTTCTCCTTGAGAGGAAGAGCCAAGGAGTGGCTGCAATCCTTACCTAAGAATAGCATTGATTCTTGGGACAAGTGTAAGGATGCTTTTATTGGGAAGTACTATCCCCCTTCTAGAATTATCCAGTTGAGAAGTAATATTATGAATTTTAGGCAATTGGATAATGAACATGTTGCCCAAGCTTGGGAACGTATGAAATCTCTTGTGAAGAACTTCCCTACACATGGTTTGACTACTTGGATGGTTATCCAGACTTTTTATGCAGGCTTAAACTTTACCTCGCGGAATCTGCTAGACTCGGTCGCGGGAGGAAATTTTATGTCAACCACACTTGGTGCTGCCACGAAGCTACTTGATGAGACGATGTTGAACTAATCTCAGTGGCACACCGAACGATCTCCAACTGGTAAGAAGGTAAATTCTGTCGAGGAGATCTCCTCTCTTAATGAAAAGGTTGACTTGATCATGTCTCTACTTACCGAGCAAGATCCTATTGATCCTTAGGATGTTCCTTTAAATTCCTTGGTTGCTCAAGAACAAGTAGATGTGAACTTTATCTCTAGAAACAACTTCAACAATAATGCTTATAGGAGTAATTTTGGTAGCAACAATCCTAGACCATGCCCATCCAACTATGGAAACGGCAATAGCAACTCCTACAGCCAAACTTATAGGGAAAGGGATCTACCTAGTTATGAGAAACTTGTAGAAATAGAAAAAGCCACCAAAAGCTATATGCACACACAGTTTGAAAAAAACAAGGCTTTTTCCAGACAATTAGATGAGCACTCTTCTATCCTTCAAAACATTAGCAAACAACTTGAGAGCCTGAACAATAACATCTCCAGTCTCCAAACTAGACTCACTACCACTGAGACTTATGTTTCAAACATGTCTCACACCCAATCTACCTTGATAAACCAGATGGCAGCAAAACCCGAAGTTATCCTCAAGGAGGAAGAGAGAGTTAAGAGCCTTCCTACCTACCACACCGTAGCCACTATCCAAGTTGTTGAGGATGTCCAAACTATTAGCACCCATCACACCCCTAGTCCACCTGGACCTATCAATGGTGATGCTACCACCTCAACCATAGATGAAGAAACCTCTATGAACATAGAGGCTTTCAAACAAGTGAGCCTTAATGATATCACTACCTCCTTGATAGATAGTAGTGATCTAGATTTTGACAACTTCACCTTACCTGAAGTTATTGGTTTCCTACACAAGATGTCTAGAGACCCCCACACTAGCACACTTAATCTTGCCTTCACAGAGCATATCACCAATGCTCTAATCAAAGTTAGGGAGGAGAAGCTTAGACTAGAAGCCTCCATACCAAGGAATCTAGAAGATGGTTGGGATCTTATGATAAAAATCAAATTGAATAACTTTTCTTGCTTTGCTCTTTGTGATGTTGGAGCCCAAAAGAATGTATGCTATGCTTGAATTGAAACCTTTTGATCCTTGTTCTTTTGGTGTTCGTCTTGTCGATTCGTCCATAAAGAAACCTTTGGGGAAGATCGATGATGTTCTTATCATTGTCTATGACAATTATGTTCCCGTTGATTTTACTATTATGGACATTGAGTGTGAGCCATCTTGTCCAATTATTTTGGGACGTCCTTTTCTTCGCACCGTTGGTGCTATTATTGACATGAAATAGGGGAATATCAAATTCCAATCCCCTCTCAAGAAAGGGATGGAACACTTCCCTAGGAAAAAAGATTAAGTTGCCTTTTGAGTCCGTCACACGGACTAGTTATTTTCTTGATAAAACTTGATCTTTTGCTTTATGCCTTGCTTAAAGGCATTAAAGAAAGCGCTTGTTGGGAGGCAACCCAAGATGTTTTTCCTTCTGTTTTTAGTGGTCTTGATGATTGTTACTACTATAGAAACATCATTGTATCTTTATTTTTCAAGCTTTGTGCCAAATATAGCCTCATATGACAAGGGAAGTGAAAGTTGTGACATACTGTCCAGAAAACAGATTCTGTCCTCCTGATGGGAAAAATCATAGAAAATTACCAGTTCATCTTTTTGAGCTGAATTGTTTACACAACGTGCTCTATATAATCACAGAACTTTCGTATCTTCTGAGTTTTTTTATTTGAGTTGCAGAAGTATCCCTAAAAAATTCTTTACTACCTGTTGTTCTGTTTTTCACAGATTCTGCCACGTTCTGTCTTTCCTAACTTTTGCAAACCTTAAGCTTGCTTTTTCTTTGCAAAAACTTTTTGGCAATCTTGAGAAACAGTACCTCTTCAAGAATATCTTTAATTGCAATAGAGGAAAATTATTTTAATAGGGTACTAACCTCTCTAATCAGTTTACAATGAGTTATGTATGAAGGGAGTTTTCAAGTGTGCAATGGAAGATGATGAAAGAAGATCCTGGAGTGTCAAACGCTCAAGCTTGGGGATGCCCCCATGCACCCCCAATAAATATCCAAGGAGACTCAAGCGTCTAAGCTTGGGGATGCCCCCGTGCATCCCCTTCTTCTTCAACAGTTATCAGTTCGTCCCTCGTTGCACTATATTTTTATCACTTCATGCGTTATGTGCTATGCTTGGAGCGTCTCGCTCTTTACTTTTCTTATGTTTGTTTTTTCTTTGTTTGATGTAGTAACAAGTTAGACCCCAGATTTCTTTTGTGTGGGAGAGAAACACGCTTCGTTTGAACTAGAACTCCTCATAGGATTTGCATGCTTATTTCCTTAGCTGTGAGTTGTTCTTTTTCTTTTCTTAGTTGTTGCCCTGTTTAGTTGTAGTGCTTTAGTTTTCTTCTAGAGATTTTCTTTTGTCTTAGGTTGAACTTTCTATAGGTTGCATGTTTTATCTTGTTTAGAGAGTTTGCCTGTTGCACTGAGTTTTGTGTCTTGACTAGAAAGGAGGTAGTTGAATTTGTTATTCTCTTTGTAGTAGTAACTTGCAATAGTTTTGAGGTATTGACTAGAGTAATGTTTGAACTTTTGGTGTCAAGAGCTCTAGCCTATTAGTGATAGTGTCGTATTTTGGGCAATCCGTGTGATTTTCGAAAACCAAAACCCCTGTTGAGAACTCTAGCTACTAGATGGATCACTAACCTCTGGAGGGTTCGAATATTAGAGTACACTCACGTACCATGAGTCGAGGATGCGCAAGGATAACCAAACCCCCATACACTCCTCCTCGGGGTAATTGTCTCTTTGTGAACCTCCTGATTAGATTGAGAGTTACCGATAATAAGTGCATGAGTTCTTCGGACTAATGTGAGTATTCGAAAGTTGACACTTCCACCTCCCATATTTTTCTAGCCTCTTTTGTGCCGTGCATTGCCTTCTTCTCACTCCGAGAGTTGGTGTCCACCTTCGCCGGTACATCCAAACCCTTGGCATGATACGCTCTATCATCATAAACCTCCTTATATCCTTCCTCAAAACAACCACCATACCTACCTATCAAGGCATTTCCATAGCCTTTCCGAGATACATTGCCATGCAACATCCACCTCTTCATGACTTGATCTTCATGTCATACATGTTCCTTCTACACTGGCAGCGGCATACATTGCATACATCATGATAGCTACATCTTCTTTATGTGAGTACCTTGTAAAGTGTGAAAGATCTCCTATATTCTTGCAAAATATAGAGTGTTGCCCCTAAAGTGAGGAAAATATCCCAAATAGGACAAAATAAAAAGATCTCAAAGAGGACAAATGAGAGAAATAGAAAGAGCCATTGAGGCCACCAAAAAAATAGAAAAAATAGAAAAAGAGAAGAAAAAAAGAGAGAAGGGGGCACACTAATATTCCTTTTGAGAAATCCACACTAGTACTTCATTCTCTATAGAACTTGGCTTGTATATTCCAATGATGAGCCTCCTCAAACGAGCTCTAGGTCTTCTTGAGCAAGCAAGTTTGTTGCACCCCCTCTAGTTCCCTTTGAGAACTTTTAGCTCACATGTGCATCCGTTGCATGGCAATCCCTACTCCTCACATCATATTTATCATATGGCCTTCTCTCGCCTATGGTTGTCCTCATTGATGTGAGCCTTTCACACCTCTTTTGTCTTCCTCCTCCACTTTATTTATGTTTCGCCTTTTAGGTGTCAACTTTCTTGCTCATGCTCATTGATGGCTTCTCGCCCCTCGTTGGATACCCAAAGTTGAAGTTTGAGATGTAGACAACAGCAAATTTCCTCCGGTGAAGATACCAAGGTTTGTCTCCAGTAGGACTCCGACAACGACAGGAAGGTGACAACGGCGCCAGAAATTAGGCGATTGACGTGGACCTGCACAAACAACAGATAACTTGGCTCCCAACGAGTATAGAGAGGTTGTCAATCCCTCTAGCCTTTTTGTTTACAAAGGATAAAACACACGGGATAATAATGATAGAAATAGCAACGGAAAAGGAAATAAAGCAGAAAATAAATAACGAGTGTAAACAATGTTGGAAATATGGACCGGGGTCCCACGATGTTCACTAGTGATGTCTCCCTCCCAAAATAAGATAAAATAGCCATGCGAGGTAAACAAATTACAGTTGGGCAATTGACAGGATTATGTGCGCAAATGATGACTTCTCGCCCCCTTCGTTGGTTACCCCAAGTGGAGGGTTGAGATGTAGTGCAGCAGCAGTTTTCCCTCGGTGAAGATACCAAGGTTTGTCTCCAACAGGACTCCAGAGATGATAAGTAGGTGTCAGTGGCGCAACTAACGCGGACCTGCACACAGACACAAATAACTTTGTTCCCAACGAAGTTCAGAGAGGTTGTCAATCTCTCCGGTCTTGTTGTTTACAAAGGATAAAACGCAAGGGATAATGATAGCAACTTGAAAGTAAATGCAGAAAAGTAACTATAGTGTGGAAACAGTGATAAGGATATGGACCGGGATACGTGATGTCTCTCTCCCAAAAGACGATAAAATTGCTATGCGAGGTAAACAAATTACAGAAAGGCAATTGACAGGATTATGAACGCACCGCAATGCTAACTATGCTACAAAAGAAAGGAAGAGGTTCAAAAGCACAGGCAGTACACCAAGGTAAGTAGACCGAAATCCATCTGCATCTACTACTAATCATCCACCTTGAGATATCTATCCAGAACATCTCGCTGGTATTAAGTTGCGAGCCCCACCCAAAGTGTAAACCCAAAGCAAAAGACAACTGCATTAAAAAGAACTCTGCGTAAAATAAACAATCCTTGTAACCGCGATTACAAGCACCGTTGTTTTCCCCCTTGTGGCAACAACACATCCCCTAGACTCATGTTTCTGTCACTCAAGCGTGTCATCGGGGGGGGGCATGAACCCACAATCGAGCACAACGTTCCCTCTTGGAGTCACTACCTACTACTTGGCCAAAGCAATAAACAGCAACGGAGAACATGCAAGAATTACTTAGGAACAAAAATATAAGAGATAAAAACCAAATATATTACTCTATCACAATCTGAACATAATCTAATAATCCATCAGATCCTATCAAACTCAACATAGCAATAGCAGAAATATTACAAAGGTGCCTCGATCATGTAGGGCAGCTCACGAGGTCTAAACAATGAAGATCAAAGAGGGGAGGAGAACATCACATAGCTACTGATCACGGACCCATGGTCCAAGGAAAACTACTCACGAGACATCCGGGGAGCATCCATGGTGGAGAGGAGACTCCCGAAGGTCAATCCTCCCTCCGGCAGGGTGCCGGGAAGAGGTCTTCTGGTGCTCCCGATCTTCGGAAGCGCGGCGGCGGTGGAACAGAGGCGAGTTCGCGGAATAGGGTTCTGCTTCTGGAGTTTTCCCGTGACGGGGGATAAATAGGTAAATGATAACAACATAATTTCTGTGGTGACATGCTAGCAACCATATAAGAACTTTGAAAAGTAAAGAAATCAAGGTTAGAGATTCAATTCAAGTCATAACAGGCAAGAGTCCATATTAGAATTGAAACAAGTAACAAAAGAACGATAGGTGCAAGAGCTCTCGCTGTCCGTGACTCGAATGTCTCCAAATGGTGTTTGCGTGCAAGAAGGGGGATAGGGAATACGAGAAAAAAGTATTTTTTGTGTTGAGAACTCAATCTACTAAAGGTTCACACTTGGTCCTCTTTGGAATCTTATCTTGACTCGTGCCCAGACCACTAACCAGGTACAAGTCAATTTGATCCACTCCTTTTCGATATTTCGAGCACTCATGCAATGGTTGAGCGTAAGCACAAGAGTTGACACTTAGGATGGCAAAGAGAGAAATATGGTGGAGGAGGAAGACAAAAAAGGATGAGAAAGGCTCACATCAATGAGGACAATCATAGGCAAGAGATGCCAAATGATAGATATGATGTGAGGAGTAGGGATTGCCATGCAACGGATGCACATACGAGCTAGGAAGCTCTCCAATGGAACTAGTGGGGGTGCATCTAACTTACTCGCTCATGAAGGCCTAGAGCTCTTTTGAGGAGGCTCATCCTTGGAATATGCAAGCCAAGTTCTATAGTGTGAAGGTCCCCACATAACTATATGCATAATGATCATCTCTATGGAGTACAAGGATATAAATGGATTACTAGTGTGGATCTCTCAAAAGAATAGTAGTGTTGCCCCTTTCTCTCTTTTTATTTCTTTTTTTCTCTTTTCTATTTTTTTGTATTTTTTTGTGTGGCCTCAATGGCTCTTTATATTTAACTCTCATTTGTCCTCTTTGGGATCTTTTGATTTGTCCACTTTGGGATCTTTTCCTCACTTAAGGGCAACACTCTATTTTACAAGAAGGTAAAGGAGATCTTTCACACTTTACAAGGTACTCAAAACATAAAGAAGATGTAACTATCATGAAGTATGCAATGTATGTCGCTGCCAGTGTAGCAGGAACATGTATGACATGAAGATCAAGTCATGAAGAGGTGGAAGTTGCATGGCAATATAACTCGGAAAGGCTATGGAAATGCCTTGATAGGTAGGTATGGTGGCTGTTTTGAGGAAAGATATAAGGAGGCTTATGATGACAGAGCGTATCATGCCAAGGGTTTGGAAGTACCGGCGAAGGTGGACACCAACTCTCGGAGTGAGGAGAAGGCAATGCACGGCACGGGAAAGGCTAGCAAAATATGGGAAGGTGGAAGTGCAAACTCTCAATACTTACATTAGTCCGAAGAACTCATGCACTTATTATCGGTAACTCTCAATCTAATAAGGAGGTTCACAAAGAGACAAGTACCCCGAGAAGGAGTGTATGGGGGTTTGGTTATCCTTGCGCATCCTCGACTCATGGTACGTGAGTGTACTCTAATATTCGACTCCTCAGAAGAGTAGTGATCTACCTAGTAGCTAGAGTTCTCAACTAGTTTTGTAGGTTTTGAAAATAAACACGGATTGCCCAAAATACGACACCTATCACTAATAGGCAAGAGCTCTTGACACCAAAAGTTCAAACATTACCCGCATCAATACCTCAAAACTATTGCAAGCTACTACTAAAATTAAATAGCAACCTCAATTACCTACTTTCAAGACAAGACACAACTCAGTGCAACAACAAACTCTCTTAACAAGATAAACATGAAAACTAAAGAGAGTTACAGCAACAAACTAAGCAAAAGCCAAGGCTCTTGCTAAAGACAAACTAAGACTAAAACTAAACATGGCAGAAGCTATGAAAAGATAAAGAACACACAACAACAAGAAGATAGGCATGAAAAATCCTATGATGTGTTCTAGATTTTGAAAGTGGAGCGTGTTTCTCTCCCACACAAAGTAAGACAGGACCTAACTTGTTATGAACATCAAGCAAAGCTAAATAAACTAAAAACAAAACCTAAGAGCGAGACGCTCCAAGCATAGCACATAACGCATGAAGTGATAAAAATATAGTGAGACGAAGGACGAACTGATGATTGTTGATGGAGAAGGGGATGCACGGGGGCATCCCCAAGCTTAGAAGCTTGAGTCTCCTTGAATATTTATTGGGGATGCATGGGGGCATCCCCAAGCTTGAGCGCTTGACACTCCTGGATCTTCTTTCATCATCTTCCATCGCACACTTGAAAACTCCCTTCATACATAACTCACCATAAGCTGATTAGAGAGGTTAGTACCCTTAATAAATAATTTTTCTCCACTGGATATAAAGATATTCTTGAAGAGCTATTGTTTCTCAAGAGTGCCAAAAAGTTTTTGCAAAGAAAAAGCAAGCTTAAGCTTTGCAAAAATTAGGAGAGACAAAACATGGCAGAATCTGTGAAAAACAGAACAGCAGATAGTAAAGAATTTTTTAGGGGTACTTCTGCAACTCAAATCAAAAAACTCAGAACATACGGAAGTTTCGTAATTGTATAGATCATATTGTGTAATAATTTCAGCTCAAAAATATGAACTGGGATTTTTCTGGTCACGAGGACAGAATCTGTTTTCTGGACAGCATGTCACAACTTTTACTTCCCTTGTCGTAAGAGGCTACAACTTGGCACAAAGCTGAAAAATAAAGATACAATGATGTTGCTACAGAAGTAACAATCATCAAGACACAACAAAATCAAAAAGAAAATCCTAAATTCATTGCGGGCTGCCTCCCGAAAGCGCTTCTTTAAAGCCATTAGCTAGGCATAATGCAAAAAAATCAAGTTGTATCAATCGAATCATTATCAAGATCATCAAAAAGCTCTTCAATTGTACAACTAGTCTTAAGAGGTCTTTCAAATAAAGTCCTAATGAAGATACTTCTAGGGAGAAAACCAAAAGGCGGAAAATCAATGGAAGATTCATTTATAAAATTATCAAAGAGAGGTATTTCTTCCAAAGTTTTCACGGTTTCAACTTCTTTGGCAATAGGTGGCTTATTTTCAGGTCGGGGAACCTTAGGGACATAAATGAACTTAGGTTCCCTTCTTGCCGAGGTCTCAACCTTTTTTGGTTTGATTGAGGAGAAAGTAGTTCCTAGAGTATCAATGATTTCCTCAATCTTATCTATCCTACAAAGATCCGTATCACGGGATTTGATGACCTCCAAGGTTTTAATAATTTTAAGCATGGAGCTATCAGGGCTATTAAAATTCCCTTGAATCTTGCGATCCAACTCATTTATCCTAGTTATACTTGGTATTTCTAACTCTATGTTTTCAAGTTTCTGCATAATATGAGATAGAGTTATATCTTCTTGCATGCTAGCAATAGGGAGATTTCCAACAAGATTTTCAATAACATTAAGAAACTCCCAAATCGGGGCTTCTAGAAAATTCCCATTGATAGCAGTATCTAATATGAACCTATTCCAAGGAGTAATCCCGACATAAAAATTTCTAAGCAGAATAGTAGTGGATTGCTCCTTCATGGCTTTTCCATGAGAATCATTAATTCTATACCAAGCATCTTTTAAATTTTCTCCACCTTTGTGTTTAAAGGTGAGAACCTCTGTCTCAAGAAAGGCAGAAGGTCCAGACATAATGACAACTTGCAAGATAAATTTTTTTATAGTTTTTGATAAAAGACACAAAGATAAAAACTGAAAGATAAACTAACAAGACTAAAAAACAAAGGTAAAGGGTAGTGTGCAACTCTCCTATCTTAGCACTTGGAGTCCCCGGCAACGGCGCCAGAAAACTTTGCTTGATGGCTTCTCGCCCCCTTCGTTGGTTACCCCAAGTGGAGGGTTGAGATGTAGTGCAGCAGCAGTTTTCCCTCGGTGAAGATACCAAGGTTTGTATCCAGCAGGACTCCAGAGATGATAAGTAGGTGTCGGCGGCGCAACTGACGCGGACCTGCACACAGACACAGATAACTTTGTTCCCAACGAAGTTCAGAGAGGTTGTCAATCTCTCCGGTCTTGTTGTTTACAAAGGATAAAACGCAAGGGATAATAATAGCAGCTTGAAAGTAAATGCAGAAAAGTAAATATAGCGTGGAAACGGTGATAAGGATATGGACCGGGATACGTGATGTTCGCTAGTGATGTCTCTCTCCCAAAAGACGATAAAATTGCTATGCGAGGTAAACAAATTACAGAAAGGCAATTGACAGGATAATGAACGCACCGCAATGCTAATTATGCTACAAAAGAAAGGAAGAGGTTCAAAAGCACAGGCAGTACGCCAAGGTAAGTAGACCTAAATCCATCTGCATCTACTACTAATCATCCACCTTGAGATATCTATCCAGAACATCTCGCTGGTATTAAGTTGCGAGCCCCACCCAAAGTGTAAACCCAAAGCAACAGACAACTGCATTAAAAAGAACTATGCGTAAAGTAAACAATCCTTGTAACCGCGGTTACAAGCACCGTTGTTTTCCCCCTTGTGGCAACAACACATCCCCTAGACTCATGTTTCTGTCACTCAAGCGTGTCATCGGGGGGCATGAACCCACAATCGAGCACAACGTTCCCTCTTGGAGTCACTACCTACTACTTGGCCAAAGCAATAAACAGCAACGGGGAACATGCAAGAATTACTTAGGAACAAAAATATAAGAGATAAAAACCAAATATATTACTCTATCACAATCTGAACATAATCTCATAATCCATCAGATCCTATCAAACTCAACATAGCAAAAGCAGAAATATTACAAAGGTGCCTCGAGCATGTAGGGCAGCTCACGAGGTCTAAACAATGAAGATCAAAGAGGGGAGGAGAACATCACATAGCTACTGATCACGGACCCATGGTCCAAGGAAAACTACTCACGAGACATCCGGGGAGCATCCATGGTGGAGAGGAGACTCCCGGAGGTCAATCCTCCCTCCGGCAGGGTGCCGGGAAGAGGTCTTCTGGTGCTCCCGATCTTCGGAAGCGCGGCGGCGGCGGAACAGAGGCGAGTTCGCGGTTTAGGGTTCTGCTTCTGGGGTTTTCCCGTGACGGGGGATAAATAGGCGAAAGGGGGCAGCCAGAGGTGGGCCAGGGGCCCCAGGCGCCCCCCTGGCGCGGCCAGGGGTGGGGCCGCGCCCTCTGGACGCCTGGGGCCCCCCTTCCCCCCTCGGCTCCCACTTTGGCTCTTCTGGAAGGCAAAGATAAAAGATAGTGTGCAACTCCCCTATCTTGAAGAGTGGAGTCCCCGACAATGGCGCCAGAAATTAGCGGCAACGGCGCCAGAAATTAGCGGTTGGCGGGACCACTCTTTTGCTGCGCTTCGGAATCCCCGGCAACCGCGCCAGAAATTAGCTTTGATGGCTTCTCTACCCTTGTTGGTTACCCAAAGTCGAAGGTTGAGATGTAGAAAACAACAAATTTCCCTTGGTGAAGATACCAAGGTTTCTCTCCAGTAGGACTCCGACAACGACAAGAAGGTGACAACGGCGCCAGAAATTAGGCGGTTGACGTGGACCTGCACACACAACACATAACTTTTCTCCCAACGAGTACAGAGAGGTTGTCAATCCCTCCGGCCTTGTTGTTTCAAAGGATCAAACGCATGGGATAATAATGATAGCAATAGCAACGGAAAATGAAATAGAGCAAAAAATAAATAACGAGCGGAAACAGTGTTGGAAATAAGTACCGGGGTCCCATGATGTTCACTAGTGATGTCTCTCTCCCAAAAGACGATAAAATAGCCATGCGAGGTAAACAAATTACAGCTGGGCAATTGACAGGATTATGTGCGCAAACCAATGCTAACTATGCTATAAAGAAAGGAAGAGGCTCAAAAGCATGGGCGGTATGCCAAGACAAGTAGACCGAAATCCATCTGCATCTACCTACTATCCATCCACCTTGAGATATCTATCCAGAACATCTCGCTGGTATTAAGTTGCGAATCCCACTCAAAGTATAAACTCAAAGCAACAGACAACTTCATTAAAGAACTTTGTGTAAAGTAAACAATCCTTGCACCCGCAAGTACAAGCACCGTTGTTTTCTCCCTTGTGGCAACATAACATCCCCTAGACTCATGTTTCTGTCACTCAAGCTAGTCATCAGGGGGCATGAACCCACAATCATGCATAACGCTCCCTCTTGGAGTCACTACCTACTACTTGGCCAAAGCAATAAACAGCAACGGAGAACATGCAAGAATTACTCAAGAACATAAATATAAAAGAGGAGAATCAAATATATTACCCAAACACAATCTGAACATAGTCTCATAATCCATCATATCCCAGCAAACTCAGCATAGCAACAGCAGAAAGATTACATATGTGCCTCGATCATGTAGGGCAGCTCACGAGGTCTAAACCATGAAGAACAAAGAGGGGAGGAGAACATCACATAGCTACTGATCATGGACCCATGGTCCAAGGTGGACTACTCACGGTTCATCCGGGAAGCATCCATGGTGGTGGAGAAGCTCCCGGAGGTGGTTCCTCCCTCCGGCAGGGTGCCGGGAAGAGGGCTCCTGGTACTCCCGGTCTTGGAAGCGCGGCGGCGGCGAAACAGAGGGGATATCGCGAAAAAGGGTTCTGTCCTCGAGGGTTTACGGACAAGAGGGATATATAGGCGAAGGGGGGCAGCCAGAGGTGGACCAGGGGCCCCAGGCTCCCCCCCTGGCGCGGCCTAGGGGGTGGCCGCCTGGGCCACCCCTGGCTCCCCTCTGGACCCACTTGGGCTCTTCCCGAAGCTTCCTGTACGTTGATTTTTCCTATATTTTTCCAGGATTTTCTTTCGCACTTTAAGTAATGGGAAAACCTGAAATACAAAAACAACAGAAAACAGGAACTGGCACTGGGGTGCACTGAGTTAATAGGTTAGTCCAAATACGATCAAAAGTGTATGGAAGTGTATCAATATCATAGCAATATCACACAAAAGATGCATGGAGCAAGCAAAAATTATAGATACGTTTTGGACGTATCACTCATCCATTGCATAAGTGCTCAAAATATCGAAAAGGAGTGGATCAGTTTGACTTGTACCTGACTAGTGGTCTAGGGACGAGTCAAGATAAGAATCCAAATGAGACTAAGTGTGAAACTTTAGTAGATAGTAGTTCTCAACAACTTATTTTTTATCTCGTATTCCCATATCCCCCTACTTGCACGCAAACACCATCTGGAGACATTCGAGTCACGGACAACGAGAGCTCTTGCACCCTTTGTTGTTTTATTGCTTGTGTCAATGCTAATATAGACTCTTGCTTGTTAAGACTTGAATTGAATTGCATGCTTTGGTTGCTTTACTTAAAAAGTCCTTATATGGTTGTGTTGCATGTCGCCACAGAAATTATGCTTGTTATCATTTCCCTACTTGAGGACGAGCAGGAATTAAGCTTGGGGAAGTTGATACGTCCCAAACGTATCTATAATTTCTGCTTGCTCCATGCATGATTTGTGTGACTTTTCCATGTTTTACTTGAATTTCATACACTTTTTATCATATTTGGACTAACCTATTAACTTAGTGCACCCAGTTGTCAGTTCCTGTTTTCTGCTATTTTTGTATTTCAGGTTTTCCGGCCATTAAAAGTGCCAAATAAATCCTGGAAAAATTACATACAAAATCAGCGTCGCGGAAGCTTCCCGAAGAACCAAAGAGGGAAGGGAGTGGACCCACCAGGGCCCCTGGAGGGTCCCTGGCGCGGCCCCACCCTAGGGCACGCCGGGCACCCTCCTGGCTGCCCTATAGCCCCCCTCGGTGCCCCCTTCGGCCTATATTTAGCCCCCGCGGAGAAAACCTCTAATATCGATCTGCTATTCCCGTTCTCCTCTCTGTACCTCCGTCGCCGCCGTTTCAAGATCGGGGCTGCCAGGAGAAGTTGCCCTGGCACCCTGCCGGAAGGAGGAATCCCCTCCGGGAGACCATCCATCACCATGGACGCCTCCCGGATGTCTTGTGAGTAGTTCCCCTTGGACCATGGGTCCATGACCAGTAGCTATGTGATGTTCTCCTCCCCTCTTTGTGCTTCCACTTTCGAGACCTCGTAGCTTCCTCACATGATCGAGGCACCTTTGTAATTTTCTATGTTGCTATGCTGAGTTTGCTGGGATCTAATGGATTATGAGACTATGTTCAGATTGTGATGAGTAATATATTTGGTTTTCTTTTATATTTATGTTCTTTAGTTAATTCTTGCATGTTCTCCGTTGCCGTATTTTGCTTTGGCCAAGTGATTTGTTGCAACTCCAAGAGGGAGCGTTATGCACTTATGCTTGATTGTGGGTTCAGCCCCTTGATGTCTAGCTTGAGTGACAAACATGAGACTAGGGGATGTGTTGTTGCCAGCAGGGATAAAACAACAGTGCTTGTACTTGCGGGTGCAAGGATTGTTTACTTTGCGCATAGTTCTTTTAATGCAGTTGGTTGTTGCTTTGAGTTTACAATTTGGGTGGGATTCACAACTTAATACCAGCGAGATGTTCTGGATAGATATCTCAAGGTGGATGATTCGTAGTAGATGCAGATGGATTTCGGTCTACTTACCTTGGCGTACTTCCCATTGCTTTTGAGCCTCTTCCTTTCTTTTGTAGCATAGTTAGCATTGCGGTGCGTTTATAATCCTGTCAATTGCCCAGCTGTGATTTGTTTACCTCGCTAGCACTTTTATCGTCTTTTGGGAGAGAGATATCACTAGTGAACGTCATGGGACCCCGGTCCATATTTGCACCATTGTTTACACCCTCAATTTACTTTCAGTTCTTACTTTCCATTGCCATTATTATTATCTCTTGCGTTGATCCTTTGTAAACAGCAAGGCCGGAGGAATTGACAACTCCTCTGTACTCGTTGGGAGAAAAGTTATTTGCTGTGTGTGCAGGTCTAGGTGAGGTTAGCAACCTCGGCGCCATTGTTCACTTTACCACCTTCTTGTATTTCTGCGAGTCCTACGGGAGACAAACCCTATCCTCTACATAGGGGAAATTTGCTGCTACGCTACATCTCACCTTCCACTTGGGGCAACCAACGAGAAGTGATAGAACTATCTTCCTCACCGTATCAGCGTACAACGAAGACATATCTAGATACTCGTGTTGAAAAGCTCTGGCCTTGTTGTAAAGCACACGAGTGTAATAGATGGCTTGCTCCTGGGTCCAAAACCGAAGAGAATATGCATTTTTGGGGTTTTCGTAGGGATTTGGCCCAAAGAAAAATGGCTTATGTTCTCGCCTCTTGAAGATAGGACCTCCTCGAGGAACATCTGGGCAGAACAAGGGCAGCATTTCTCTCGGATGAACAGAGTGGAGTAGACCATCGACAGGAAATACTTCATCTGCATTTTCTGGCATTTGTAGGACGGTCTCAATAGCGCGAGGTTGTGAGTATGGAACATTTACAATGTCCTGAGCTGGGATAGCAACAGGAGTATTTTCCTCGGCTTTCTCATCAACGACATCTCCTTCGTCGGCGTTCTCATTTTGCTCGGCCTCTTCAGTCTCCATGGCCTCGAGATCTTCATCAAGTTGCTCGAAGGCATCTATCATTTCTTCGTTCGAAGAATTTGAGGAGGATGAGGATCTATCAGAACTTTCATCGCTTGAACTTTCTTCTTCGGCAGCGGCCTCATCTTCAGCTGGCGGTGCCTCTTGTCGAGAGGAAACAATGGTCACATCCACTTGTTCCTCTTCTCCTTCATGCAAAGTGTGGGCAGAGGAATAATCCTTCTGCACTAATGGGACTGGGGCAGGTGGTACTTCTTGCTCGACCTGAGCAATTTGCTCGGTCGCAACTTGTGCTTGGGGCACCTCAGCAGGGGTGGTGGATGGAATTTCTTGTCGGGGGGGTGAAGGGGCGGGTGGTGGCGATGGAGATTTTGGTGGAGTAGGTTGACGCAGAGGTGGAGTTTGTTGGCGAGGTGGAGGGGTGGCTTGGCGAGGTGGTGGTGTTTTTGCTCGGGGTGGAGTGGGTTGTTTGGCTGGGACAGTTTCTTGTCGTGCTGATGCAGCAACGACTTCGGCAGACTTCTTCTTCTTGGCTATTTTCTCGATCTCTGGCGTCCCACGCTCAGAGGATGGGGCAGTGGACTTTCTCTTTCGAGATTGTCTCTTGGCGAGTGCATCATTGTGCTCTCTGCACATATCAGTCACAATATGTCGAACCTTGTCATTGACAGCAGTGATATTTTCCTTCTGAGCTCTTCTTGATGCGGCAAGTGTAGCGAGCTGATACGTCCCAAACGTATCGATAATTTCTGCTTGCTCCATGCATGTTTTGTGTGATATTTCTATGATCTAGATAAACTTTCATACACTTTTGATCATATTTGGACTAACCTATTAACTCAGTGCACCCCAGTGCCAGTTTTTGTTTTCTATTGTTTTTTTATTCCAGGTTTCCCCCATATTAAAAGTGCTCCAAAAATTCGGGAAAATTGGATAAAAATCAGCGCATCAGAAGGCTCCAGAACCCCGAAGGAGGGCCGGGGGGCACCTCCAGGTGCCCAGGCGGCCACCTGGCGCGGCCTAGGGCTTGGCCGCGCCAGGGGGGCGCTTGGACCCCTAGTGCCCCCCTGGCTGCCCCCTGATGGCTTCTCGCCCCTCGTTGGTTACCCAAAGTGGAAGGTTGAGATGTAGACAGCAGCAAATTTCCCTCGGTGAAGATACCAAGGTTTGTCTCAAGTAGGACTCCGACAACGACAAGAAGGTGACAACGACGCCAGCAATTAGGCGGTTGACGTGGACCTGCACACACACAACAGATAACTTTGCTCCCAACGAGTTCAGAGAGGTTGTCAATCCCTCCGGCCTTGTTGTTTACAAAGGATCAAACGTACGGGATAATAATGATAGTGATAGCAACGGAAAAGTAAATAAAGCAAAAAATAAATGGTGGGTGTAAACAGTGTTGGAAATATGGACCGGGGTGCCATGATGTTCACTAGTGATGTCTCTCTCCCAAAAGACGATAAAATAGCCATGCGGGATAAACAAATTACAGCTGGGCAATTGACAGGATTATGTGCGCAAACCAATGCTAACTATGCTATAAAGAAATGAAGAGGCTCAAAAGCATGGACGGTACGCCAAGACAAGTAGACCGAAATCACAATCTGAACATAGTCTCATAATCCATCGGATCCCAGCAAACTCAACATAGCAACAACAGAAAGATTACATATGTGCCTCGATCATGTAGGGGAGCTCACGAGGTCTAAACCATGAAGAACAAAGATGGGAGGAGAACATCACATAGCTACTGATCATAGACCCATGGTCGAATGTGGACTACTCACGGTTCATCCGGGAAGCATCCATGGTGGTGGAGAAGCTCCCGGAGGTGGTTCCTCCCTCCGGCAGGGTGCCGGGAAGAGGGCTCCAGGTGCTCCCGATCCTGGAAGCGCGGCGGTGGCGAAACAGAGGAGAGATCGCGAAAAAGGGTTCTTGCTTTGGGGGTTTCGCGTCACGGAGATTAATTAGGTGAAGGGGCAACCAAAGGTGGACCAGGGGCCCCAGGCGCCCCCCTGGCGCGGCCTAGGGGGTGGCCACGCCAGGTGGCCGCCTGGGCCACTGATACGTCCAAAATGCATCACTATTTTATATAGTAATTCTTTCTTATTCATTGATATATTTCATGATATGATGCTATTTTTATGTTGTTTTGGCTTATTTTACATAGTTTGCAACTTTCCGGTGCCGAAGCAGCAGACGCAGGATTCAGCGGTAAAAAGTGGACGTTGAGTTGCTGAAGAAGAACACCTCCAAATTACCTGAAAATCGACGAAGGTTGTTTTCCATAAGTATCACGAAGACATGCAAAAGAGCTACCAGAGGGGGGGGCACAGGGTGCCCAGGCGGCCACCTGGCGCGGCCCCAACCCTGGCCGCGCCGGGAGGGCGCCTGGACCCCCGGGGCCACTCCCGGCTCCCCCCTCTGGCCTATATACTCCTCGTGATCCAAAAACCCTAAAAAGAGGAGAGTTTTCGGAGTTCCGCCGCCGATCCATGGCGGAAAGCTACAGAGAAGAAAAGCCATCTCTGGCGGGCAGATTCCGCCGGGGAGATCACCTCCCGGAAGGGGAGATCGTCGCCATCGTCATCACCATCATCACGGGCATCATCGAGATCATCATCAACATCATCCCCATCATCAGCACCATCTCCACCTCCATCCAATCTCGTCTCACAATTGCAACTCGTGTTGTAATCCGTACTATCTATCCTCTCTACTCTATCGTTGTTGATTACTACTTTGTGGTGAATGCTATTGAGTTTTGATGGAGAAATATTATTGTGTTCAGATTGTTTATCATCTATTTATCCCCACTGATCATGATCTCTTTTATGTCTTGTGAGTAGTTACTTTAGTTCTTGAGGACATGGGAGAAGTCTAGTTGTTAGTAGTCATATGATGTTGAAGTAATATGTGTTGGTTGATATTTAAGTTGTGTTGTTATTTTCCTAGTGGTGTTGTGTGAGTCGAACACTCAACACTTCGCCTTATCAAGGACCTAGGGGAATACATTGTGTACAAATAATGCTTACGGTGGGTTGCCGGAGTGACAGAAACCTAAACCCCAGTTTGCACGCTTTTGCACAAGGGAACAATGGATCACCGATCATATTGCTATGGTTAGGCTTTTGCCTTAATTACTATCTTGTATTTGCGGATGCTTGCAAGGTGTTTAATCATAAGAGTACACTTATCTTAGTCTAGAGGGTGTACTAGCATAGATCCACCCACTCAACACTTATCAACACAGCACATAATACCGATACGGAATATGGCGAAAGCACATGACTACCTCTCCCGTGTGTCCTCAAGAACACTTTAGCTTTTATAAGTTCAGTTGCTAGGCCTCTCCTTTGCTCAGAAAGGATTGGGCCACTTGTTACTCTCCAGTACCTTTTACTTTGCTCGTTTTTACTTTCCTGTTGCTTATACCAAGAAAATCCCTAAAAAGTTATCTTTCAGTGCTTGCAGTTATCTCCTTACCAAAGTCACTTGCTATTACCTTCTACTCCTCGTTGGGTTCGACACTCTTACTTATCGAAAACGCTGCAATCGATCCCTTACATTGTGGGTCATCAGCCACCCCTGGATCCCCTCTGGCCCCAATCAGGCTCTTCGCGAAGCTTCATGTATGCTGATTTTTCCTATATTTTTCCCGGAATTTTTCTGGCACTTTAAATAATGGGAAAACCTGAAATACAAAAACAGCAGAAAACAGGAACTGGCACTGGGGTGCACTGAGTTAATAGGTTAGTCCAAATATGATCAAAAGTGTATGGAAGTGCATCAATATCATATAAATATCACACAAAAGAAGCATGGAGCAAGCAGAAATTATAGATACGTTTTGGACGTATCAACATCCCCAAGCTTAATTCCTGCTCGTCCTCGAGTAGGTAAATGATAACAAACATAATTTCTGTGGTGACATGCTGATGGCTTCTCGCCCCTCGTTGGTTACCCCAAGTGGAAGGTTTGAAATGCAGTGCAGCAGCAAGTTTCCCTCGGTGAAGATACCAAGGTTATCGAACCAGTAGGACTCAGGAGATACAAGTAGGTGGCAACGTCGCCAGAAATTGCTTCCTGACTAGGGTGTTTTCGTGGACCTCCACACAGCAACAAATAACTTTGCTCCCAACGAGTACAGAGGAGTTGTCAATTCCTCCGGCCTTGTCGTTTACAAAGGATCAACGCAAGAGAAAACTCCCTTCATACATAACTCATTGTAGACTGATTAGAGAGGTTAGTACCCTAATAAAATATTTTTTCTCTTACTGTAAATAAAGATAATCTTGAAGAGCTACTGTTTCCCAAGATTGCCAAAATGTTTTTGCAAATAAAAAGCAAGCTTAAGGTTTGCAAAAGTGAAGAGAGACAAAACGTGGCAGAATCTGTAAAAAACAGAACAGCAGGTAGAAACGAATTTTTTAGGGGTACTTCAGCAACTCAAATAAAAAAACTCAGAACATACACAAGTTTCTTGATTGTATAGAGCACGCTGTGTAAAAAATCAGCTCAAAAAGATGAACTGGTATTTTTCCATAATTTTACTAGTCACGAGGACAGAATCTGTTTTCTGGACAACATGTCACAACTCTCACTTCCCTTGTCGTATGAGGCTATAAAAGGCACAAAGCTAGAAAAATAAAGATACAATGATGTTGCTACAGTAGTACCAATCATCAACAGAAGGAAAACAAAATGGAAATCCTAAATTCGTTGCAGGCTGCCTCCCGAAAGCGCTTCTTTAAAGCCATTAGCTAGGCATAAAGATTATAGAAGATGGTCTCACAAGAATAAGAATTTTGAAGCAAAAGAGAGCATCAAGAAGCAAATATGAAACACATTTAAGCCTAACCCACTTACTATGGATAGGCATCTTGTAAGAAAATAAGTCAAAGAAGCACAAAGTGACATGCATAGAAAGGGGGAACAGGAACAATTTCAAAACTTTCAACATGAAGAGAGGTGTTTTTGTAACATGGAAGTTTCTACAACCAAACTTTCCCCTCTCAAAGTAATTTTCAGTAGTATCATGAACAACATCAAGAATATAACTATCACATAAATCATGTTGTTCATGACCTACAAGCACACGTGTATAGTTTTCAACACGGTCTTTAGGATCATAAGATAAATGCAACCCATCACATTGAGCTTTGATAAGAGGAAAATTCTCCGGAGTTGGAGATTTTAAAAGGATAACAGGACACTCAAGTGTGGGTGCGATAGAAAAAAATTCATGCTTAACATGAGGAACTATAGAAAGTTCATCTCCGTAAGCATCATCCATAGTGGCATCACGACCATATGCATAGAAGGCATCAACTTCATCAAAAAGGGATATTTCAAAAGAATCCATAGGATCATAATACTCATATAAGGTAAGATTCAAAGAGTTACTCTCATTAGAAGGTAGACATGGATGGCTCCATTCTTCCTCCTTTTGTTCGTCACTCTCCTCCTCTTTCTCATCCAAGGAGCTTTCAGGTTCATAAATTTCTTCTTCCATAGAGTCCTGCAAATCATTAGTCTCTTCCTTTGGGGGAGAGATTCTCTCAAGATGATCAGTAATGTAATAATTTGCATCGTAATTTTCCAAACAATAGTTAAGTATAGCAAGACTCTCAGATTTGTAAGGGGCATCATCAATATTTTTAAGAAGAGAAGTAATTTCATAGGCACCCTTATAAGCAACAAATTCTTCTATTTCCTCTCCATCATAAAAATCACAGTTTCTCTTAGCATAAGAAGCTAAGGTTTCATCATCATTGTACTCACATTCGAAAGAAAGGTGTTTGTGCCTCATAAAGCAACAAGATTCATCCCTGCAGAAAGATATATTATATATTGAGCACAAGTTTCTAGAATACTCATACAACTGATGTATTTGTTTCCATAAGTGTATCCCATTTTGAGACAAGCGGTGTTCCTTGTACCACTTTTGTTGATCCTCGGTGAATCCTCCATGCCAATAAGATCTAGTTTCAAAGAAGTCAGACACTGATTGGCAAGTAAGGAACTAGACATACTATATTTTTGGGTTTTTTTGATAAAGGACACTGAAGCAAAAACTGAAAGGTGAACTAACAAGACTAAAAAGCAAAGATAAAAGATAGTGTGCAACTCCCCTATCTTGTAGACTGGAGTCCCCGGCAACGGCGCCAGAAATTTGCTTGATGGCTTCTCGCCCCTCGTTGGTTACCCCAAGTGGAAGGTTTGAGATGCAGTGCAGCAGCAAGTTTCCCTCGGTGAAGATATCAAGGTTATCGAACCAGTAGGACTCAGGAGATACAAGTAGGTGGCAACGTCGCCAGAAATTTCTTCCTGACTAGGGTGTTGTTGTGGACCTGCACACAAAAACAAATAACTTTGCTCCCAACGAGTACAAAGGAGTTGTCAATTCCTCCGGCCTTGTCGTTTACAAAGGATCAACGCAAGAGATAAAAGGTGCAAAGGAAAGTAAAAGCTAAAAGTAAATTGAGGGTGTGAACAATAATGTGAAGATGGACCGGGGTCCCGTGATTTTCACTAGTGATGTCTCTCTCCCAAAAGACGGTAAAAGTGCTAGCGAGGTAAACAAATTACAGTTGGGCAATTGACAGGATTATGAAGGCACCGCAATGCTAACTTTGCTGCAAAGAAAGGAAGGGCTCAAAAGCAATGGGCAGTACGCCAAGGTAAGTAGACCGAAATCCATCTGCATCTACTACGAATCATCCACCTTGAGATATCTATCCAGAACATCTCGCTGGTATTAAGTTGTGAATCCCACCCAAAGTGTAAACTCAAAGCAACAGACAACTGCATTAAAAGAACTTTGCATAAAGTAAACAATCCTTGCACCCGCAGGTACAAGCACCGTTGTTTTATCCCTGGTGGCAACAGCACATCCCCTAGTCTCATGTTTCTGTCACTCAAGCTAGACATCAGGGGGCTGAACCCACAATCGAGCATAACACTCTCTCTTGGAGTTGCAAATAAAATACTTGGTCAAAGCAAATACCGTAACTGAGAACATGCAAGAATTTACTCAAGAACAAAATATAAAAGAGAAGAACCAAATATATTACTCATCACAATCTGAACATAGTCTCATAATCCATCAGATCCCAACAAACTCAGCATAGCAACAACAGAAATTACATAGATGCCTCGATCATGTGAGGCAGCTCACGAGGACTCGAAAGTGGAAGCACAAAAGGGGGAGAGATTCATCACATAGCTACTGGTCACGGACCCATGGTCCAAGGGGGACTACTCACGGCACATCCGGGAGGCGTCCATGGCTATGGATGGTCTCCCGGAGGGGGTTCCTCCTTCCGGCAGGGTGCCGGGGCAGCTTCTCCAGGCAGCCCCGATCTTGAAACGGCGGCGGTACAGAGGGGAGTTCGCGAGAAAGAGATCGATATTAGGGGTTTCAGGGGTAAATATAGGCGAAGGTTGCATCGAGGGGACCCACGAGGCAGTCAGGAGGGTCCCTGGCGTGGCCCAGGGTGGGGCCGCGCCACCTGCCCTCCTGGCTGCCTGGTGGTGGCCCCCCTTCCCTCTCTTGGTGATTCCGGAAGCTTCTGTTGCGCTGATTTTTTATATATTTTTCCCGGAAATTTTGGAGCATTTTTAATGGCCGAAAAACCTAAAATACAAAAACAACAGAAAACAGAAATTGGCAACTGGGTGCACTGAGTTAATAGGTTAGTCCAAATAGGTTCAAAAGTGTATGAAAGTTCAAGCAAAACATGGCAAAGTCACACAAAACATGCATGGAGCAAGCAGAAATTATAGATACGTTTGGGACGTATCAACATCCCCAAGCTTAATTCCTGCTCGTCCTCGAGTAGGTAAATGATAACAAGCATAATTTTTGTGGTGACATGCCACACAACCAAATAAGGACCTTTAAGTAAAGCAATCAAAGCATGCAATTCAATTCAAGTCTTAACAAGCAAGAGTCTATATTATCATTGACACAAGAAACAAAAGAACAAAAGGTGCAAGAGCTCTTGCTGTCCGTGACTCGAATGTCTCCAAATGGTGTTTGCGTGCAATCAAGGGACTGGGAAGAAAGAGAAAAAAGGTTGTTGAGAACAACTATCTACTAAAGTTTCACACTTGGTCTCCTTTGGATTCTTATCTGGACTCGTCCCCAGACCACTAGCCAGGTACAAGTCAAACTGATCCACTCCCTTTCTAT
This sequence comes from Bromus sterilis, assembly GCA_950022295.1. Lineage (NCBI taxonomy): Eukaryota > Viridiplantae > Streptophyta > Magnoliopsida > Poales > Poaceae > Bromus > Bromus sterilis. The sequence goes on along the minus strand of OX465600.1, from coordinate 74,366,300 downwards.
ATTTTGAGCACTCATGCAATGGATGAGCGTGAGCAAGAAAGTTGACACCTAAAAGGCAAAACAGAAAGAAGGTGGAGGAGGAAGACAAAAAGGTGTGAAAGGCTCACATCAATGAGGACAATAATAGGCGAGAGAAGGCCATATGATAGATATGATGTGAGGAGTAGGGATTGCCATACAACGGATGCACATGTGAGCTAAAAGCTCTCCAAGGGAACTAGTGGGGGTGCATCTAACTTGCTTGCTCAAGAAGACCTAGAGCTCATTTGAGGAGGCTCATCATTGGAATATACAAGCCAAGTTCTATAATGTGAAGGGTCCCCACATAGCTATATGCATGATGATGATCTCTATGGAGTACAAGGGATAGAAGATGAAGTACTAGTGTGGATCTCTCAAAAGGAATAGTAGTATGCCCCCTTCTCTCTTTTTTATTTTTCTCTTTTTCTCTCTTTTTTTATTTTTTTGGTGGCCTCAATGGCTCTTTATATTCAACTCTCATTTGTCCTATTTGGGATCTTTTGATTTTGTCCTCTTTGGGATCTTTTCCTCACTTTAGGGGCAATACTCTATATTTTACAAGAATATATGAGATCTTTCACACTTTAAAAAGGTACTCACATAAAGAAAATGTAACTATCATGATGCAAATGTATGCCTTTGCCAGGGTAGCAGGATATGCAATGATACTAGCGCGTCATGTAGCAATGATTAGGGCAAGGCCCAACTAGCATGCGGCTCATCGATCAAGCAAGTAGCATGTATGACATGAAGATCAAGTCATGAGAAGGTGGATGTTGCATGGCAATGTATCTCGGAAAGGCTATGGAAATGCCTTGTAGGTAGGTATGGTGGCTGTTTTGAGGAAAGATATAAGGAGGCTTATGATGACAGAGCGTATCATGCCAAGGGTTTGGATGCACCGGCGAAGTATGCGCCAACTCTCGAGGTGAGAAAGGGCAACGCACGGTACCGAAGAGGCTAGAAAAAGTATAGGTGGGTGGAAGTGTCAACTTTCGAATACTCACATTAGTCCGAAGAACTCATGCACTTATTATCGGTAACTCTCAATCTAATCAGGAGGTTCACAAAGAGACAGGTACCCCGAGGAGGAGTGTATGGGGGTTTGGTTATCCTTGCGCATCCTCGACTCATGGTACGTGAGTGTACTCTAATATTCAAACCCTCCAGAGGTTAGTGATCCATCTAGTAGCTAGAGTTCTCAACAGGGGTTTTTGGTTTTCAAAAACACACGGATTGCCCAAAATACGACATCTATCACTAATAGGAAAGAGCTCTTGACACAATAAGTTCAAACATTACTCTAGTCAATACCTCAAAACTATTGCAAGTTACTACTACAAAGAGAATAGCAACTTTAACTACCTACTTTCAGTCAAGACACAGAACTCAGTGCAACAGGCAAACTCTCTAACAAGATAAAACATGCAACCTATAGAAAGTTCAACCTAAGACAAAAGAAAAGCTCTAGAAAAACTAAAGCACTACAAATAAACAGAACAACAGCTAAGAAAAGAAAAAGAACAACTCACAGCTAAAAGAATAAGCATGCAAATCCTATGAGGAGTTCTAGTTCAAGCGGAGCGTGAATCTCTCCCACACAAAAGAAAGTAAGCTGGGATCTAACTTGTTACTAAAGAAAACAAAGGAAAAGAAAACTAAAAACAAAACCTAAGAGCGAGACGCTCCAAGAATAACACATAACGCATGAAGTGATAAAAATATAGTGCAACGAGAGACGAACTGATAATTGTTGATGAAGAAGGGGATGCACGGGGGAATCCCCAAGCTTAGACGCTTGAGTCTCCTTTAATATTTATTGGGGGTGCACATGGGCATCCCCAAGCTTGAGCGTTTGACACTCCAGGATCTTCTTTCATAATCTTCCATCGCACACTTGAAAACTCCCTTCATACATAACTCATTGTAGACTGATTAGAGAGGTTAGTACCCTAATAAAATATTTTTTTCTCTTACTGTAAATAAAGATAATATTGAAGAGCTACTGTTTCCCAAGATTTCCAAAATGTTTTTGCAAATAAAAAGCAAGCTTAAGGTTTGCAAAAGTGAAGAGAGACAAAACGTGGCAGAATCTGTGAAAAAACAGAACAGCAGGTAGAAACGAATTTTTTAGGGGTACTTCTGCAACTCAAATCAAAAAACTCAGAACATAAACAAGTTTCTTGATTGTATAGAACATGCTGTGTAAAAAAATCAGCTCAAAAAGATGAACTGGCATTTTTCCATAATTTTTCTAGTCACGAGGACAGAATCTGTTTTCTGGAAAGCATGTCGCAACTCTCACTTCCCTTGTCGTATGAGGATATAAAAGGCACAAAGCTTGAAAAATAAAGATACAATGATGTTTCTACAGTAGTAACAATCATCAAGACCACTAAAAACAGAAGGAAAACAAAAAGTAAATCCTAAATTCGTTGCGGGCTGCCTCCCGAAAGCGCTTCTTTAAAGCCATTAGCTAGGCATAAAGATTATAGAAGATGGTCTCACAAGAATAAGAATTTTGAAGCAAAAGAGAGAATCAAGAAGCAAATATGAAACACATTTAAGCCTAACCCACTTACTATGCATAGGCATCTTGTAAGAAGATAAGTCAAAGAAGCACAAAGTGACATGCATAGAAAGGGGGAACATGAACAATTTCAAAACTTTCAACATGAAGAGAGGTGTTTTTGCAACATGGAAGTTTCTACAACCAAACTTTCCCCTCTCAAAGTAATTTTCAGTAGTATCATGAACAACATCAAGAATATAACTATCACATAAATCATGTTGTTCATGACCTACAAGCACACGTGTATAGTTTTCAACACGGTCTTTAGGATCATAAGATAAATGCAACCCATCACATTGAGCTTTGATAAGAGGAAAATTCTCCGGAGTTGGAGATTTTAAAAGGTTAACAGGACACTCAAGTGTGGGTGCGATAGCAAAAATTTCATGCTTAACATGAGTAACTATAGAAAGTTCATCTCCGTAAGCATCATCCATAGTGGCATCACGGCCATATGCATAGAAGGCATCAACTTCATCAAAAAGGGATATTTCAAAAGAATCCATAGGATCATAATACTCATATAAGGTAAGATTCAAAGAGTTACTCTCATTAGAAGGTAGACATGGATGGCTCCATTCTTCCTCCTTTTGTTCGTCACTCTCCTCCTCTTTCTCATCCAAGGAGCTTTCAGGTTCATAAATTTCTTCTTCCATAGAGTCCTGCAAATCATTAGTCTCTTCCTTTGGGGGAGAGATTCTCTCAAGATGATCAGTAATGTAATAATTTGCATCGTAATTTTCCAAACAATAGTTAAGTATAGCAAGACTCTCAGATTTGTAAGGGGCATCATCAATATTTTTAAGAAGAGAAGTAATTTCATAGGCACCCTTATAAGCAACAAATTCTTCTATTTCCTCTCCATCATAAAAATCATAGTTTCTCTTAGCATAAGAAGCTAAGGTTTCATCATCATTGTACTCACATTCGAAAGAAAGGTGTTTGTGCCTCATAAAGCAACAAGATTCATCCCTGCAGAAAGATATATTATATATTGAGCACAAGTTTCTAGAATACTCATACAACTGATGTATTTGTTTCCATAAGTGTATCCCATTTTGAGACAAGCGGTGTTCCTTGTACCACTTTTGTTGATCCTCGGTGAATCCTCCATGCCAATAAGATCTAGTTTCAAAGAAGTCAGACATTGATTGGCAAGTAAGGAACTAGACATACTATATTTTTGGGTTTTTTTGATAAAGGACACTGAAGCAAAAACTGAAAGGTAAACTAACAAGACTAAAAAGCAAAGATAAAAGATAGTGTGCAACTCCCCTATCTTGTAGACTAGAGTCCCCGGCAACGGCGCCAGAAATTTTCTTGATGGCTTCTCGCCCCTCGTTGGTTACCCCAAGTGGAAGGTTTGAGATGCAGTGCAGCAGCAAGTTTCCCTCGGTGAAGATATCAAGGTTATCGAACCAGTAGGACTCAGGAGATACAAGTAGGTGGCAACGTCGCCTGAAATTGCTTCCTGACTAGGGTGTTGTCGTGGACCTGCACACAACAACAAATAACTTTGCTCCCAACGAGTACAAAGGAGTTGTCAATTCCTCCGGCCTTGTCGTTTACAAAGGATCAACGCAAGAGATAAAAGGTGCAAAGGAAAGTAAAAGCTAAAAGTAAATTGAGGGTGTGAACAATAATGTGAAGATGGACCGGGGTCCCGTGATTTTCACTAGTGATGTCTCTCTCCCAAAAGACGGTAAAAGTGCTAACGAGGTAAACAAATCACAGTTGGGCAATTGACAGGATTATGAAGGCACCGCAATGCTAACTTTGCTGCAAAGAAAGTAAGGGCTCAAAAGCAATGGGCAGTACGCCAAGGTAAGTAGACCGAAATCCATCTGCATCTACTACGAATCATCCACCTTGAGATATCTATCCAGAACATCTCGCTGGTATTAAGTTGTGAATCCCACCCAAAGTGTAAACTCAAAGCAACAGACAACTGCATTAAAAGAACTTTGCGTAAAGTAAACAATCCTTGCACCCGCAGGTACAAGCACCGTTGTTTTATCCCTGGTGGCAACAGCACATCCCCTAGTCTCATGTTTCTGTCACTCAAGCTAGACATCAGGGGGCTGAACCCACAATCGAGCATAACACTCTCTCTTGGAGTTGCAAATAAAATACTTGGTCAAAGCAAATACCATAACTGAGAACATGCAAGAATTTACTCAAGAACAAAATATAAAAGAGAAGAACCAAATATATTACTCATCACAATCTGAACATAGTCTCATAATCCATCAGATTCCAACAAACTCAGCATAGCAACAGCAGAAATTACATAGATGCCTCGATCATGTGAGGCAGCTCACGAGGACTCGAAAGTGGAAGCACAAAAGGGGGAGAGATTCATCACATAGCTACTGGTCACGGACCCATGGTCCAAGGGGGACTACTCACGGCACATCCGGGAGGCGTCCATGGCTATGGATGGTCTCCCGGAGGGGGTTCCTCCTTCCGGCAGGGTGCCGGGGCAGCTTCTCCAGGCAGCCCCGATCTTGAAACAGCGGCGGTACAGAGGGGAGTTCGCGAGAAAGAGATCGATATTAGGGGTTTCCACCCCGAGGGGTAAATATAGGCGAAGGGGGCATCGAGGGGACCCACGAGGCAGTCAGGAGGGTCCCTGGCGTGGCCCAGGGTGGGGCCGCGCCACCTGCCCTCCTGGCTGCCTGGTGGTGGCCCCCCTTCCCTCTCTTGGTGATTCCGGAAGCTTCTGTTGCGCTGATTTTTTTTATATTTTTCCTGGAATTTTTGGAGATCTTTTAATGGCCGAAAACCCTGAAATACAAAAACAGCAGAAAACAGAAACTGGCAACTGGGTGCACTGAGTCAATAGGTTAGTCCAAATAGGTTCAAAAGTGTATGAAAGTCCAAACAAAACATGGCAAAGTCACACAAAACATGCATGGAGCAAGCAGAAATTATAGATATGTTTGGGACGTATCAGCTTCTGGTGTTCTCTGTGATAAGAGAGTGCCACAAAAGCTAAAAGGCAAGTTCTATAGAACGGCGATTCGACCTGCGATGTTGTATGGTGCTGAATGTTGGCCAACTAAAAGGCGACATGTCCAACAACTAGGTGTGGCAGAGATGCGCATGTTGAGATGGGCATGTGGCCACACAAGGAAGGATCGGATCCGGAATGATGTTATACGGGAGAGAGTTGGGGTGGCACCAATTGAAGAGAAGCTTGTCCAACATCGCCTGAGATGGTTTGGGCATATCCAATGTAGGCCTTCTGAAGCGCCTGTGCATATCGGGCGGTTAAGGCGTGTTGATAATGTCAGGAGAGGTCGGGGGAGGCCAAACTTGACTTGGGAGGAGTCTGTGAAGAGAGACCTAAAGGACTGGGCTATCAACAAAGATCTAGCTCTAGACAGGGGTGCGTGGAAGTTAGCTATCCACGTGCTAGAACCGTGATTTGGTTACGATATCTTTTGGGTTTCAGCTCTAGCCTGCCCCAACTTGTTTGGGACTGACAGGCTTTGTTGTTGTTGTTGTTGTTTGGGTAGTATCAGCAGTATTTTGCTTTGGCCAAGTAGTTTGCTTGCAACTCCAAGAGGGAGCGTTATGCTTGATTGTGGGTTCAGCCCCCTAATTTCTAGCTTGAGTGACAGAAACATGAGACTAGGGGATGTGTTGTTGCCACCAGGGATAAAACAATGGTGCTTGTACCGCGGGTGCAAGGATTGTTTACTTTACGCAAAGTTCTTTTAATGCAGTTGTCTGTTGCTTTGAGTTTACACTTTGGGTGGGATTCGCAATTTAATACCAGCGAGATGTTCTGGATAGATATCTCAAGGTGTATGATTCGTAGTAGATGCAGTTGGATTTCGGTCAGTTACCTTGGCATACTGCCCATTACTTTTGAGCCCTTCCTTTCTTTGCAGCATAGTTAGCATTGCGGTGCCTTCATAATTCTGTCAATTGCCCAGCTGTGATTTGTTTACCTCGCTAGCACTTTTATCGTCTTTTGGGAGAGAGACATCACTAGTGAAAATCACGGGACCCCGGTGCATCTTCACATTATTGTTTACACCCTCAATTTACTTTCAGTCTTTACTTTCATTCCACCTTTATATCTTGCGTTGATCCTTTGTAAACAGCAAGGCCGGAGGAATTGACAACTCCTCTGTACTCATTGGGAGAAAAGTTTTTTGTATCTGTGTGCAGGTCCAGGTGAAGCTAGCAACCTCGGCGCTGTTGTTCACTTTACCACCTTCTTGTATCCTTCAGAGTCCTACGGGAGACAAACCTTGGTATCTTTGCCAAGGGAAAACTTGCCGCTGCACTATATCTCACCCTGCACTTGGGGTAACCAACGAGGCTTGAAGAGTATTAACACTCTCTTGCCATCATCAAGTTTTCTGGCGCTGTTGCCGGGGACTCCAGTCTACAAGATAGGGGAGTTGCACACTGTCTTTTATCTTTGCTTTTTAGTCTTGTTAGTTTACCTCTCAGTTTTTACTTTTGTGTCCGTTGTCAAAAATACCAAAAATACCTGCTGCTACTATGGGTTCCAATGAAAACACCAAGTTGTGTGACTTCACTAGTCACAACAACAGTGACTTTATCTGCACTCCTATTGCTCCACCTGCCACTTCAGCACCTTCTTATGAAATTAAACCTGCTCTGCTTAATCTTGTTATGAAAGATCAATTCTCAGGTGCTGGAGAGGACGTTGCCTTGCACTTAAACAAATTTATCGAGCTCTGTGATATGCAAAAGTACAAGGAAGTGGATGGAGACATTGTCAAGCTGAAGCTTTTTCCTTTTTCTTTGAGAGGAAGAGCCAAGGAGTGGCTGCAATCCTTACCCAAGAACAGTATCGATTCTTGCAGTAAATGCAAAGATGCTTTTATAGGGAAGTACTATCCCCCTGCTAAAATTATTCAATTGAGGAGTAACATTATGAATTTCAAGCAATTGGATAATGAACACGTTGCCCAGGCATGGGAACGTATGAAGACGCTTGTCAAGAACTTCCCCACACATGGACTGGCTACCTGGATGGTTATCCAGACTTTTTATGCAGGCTTGAACTTTACCTCGCGGAACCTGTTAGATTCGGCCGCGGGAGGAACTTTTATGTCAACCACACTTGGTGCTGCCACAAAGCTACTTGATGAGATGATGTTGAACTACTCTCAGTGACACACCGAACGATCTCCAACTGGTAAGAAGGTAAATTCTGTCGAGGAGATCTCCTCTCTAAATGAAAAGGTTGACCTTATCATGTCTCTACTTACCAAGCAAGCTCCTATTGATCCTCAGGATGTTCCTTTAAATTCCTTGGTTGCTCAAGAACAAGTAGATTTGACTTTATCTCTAGAAACAACTTCAACAATAATTCTTATAGGAGTAATTTTGTAGCAACAATCATAGGCCTTTCCCATCCAACAACTATGGGAACAACAACACTTATCCTAGCACCAAAAACTCCACCTTTGAACTAGAGACCTTTCTCAAAGACTTTATCGCTACCCAAAAATCCTTCAACAAGAGTGTGGAAGAGAAATTAGATAAATAGATATGCTCTCTTCGAAGGTAGACAACATATCCCATGATGTAGAGATGCTGAAGATTAGAACTTCTCCCCCTGAGGAGAGGAAGACCACTCCTATGATTGCCATCCAAGTCCAAATTAATGAAAACATTAGGATGTTGGGAAAACTTAAAGAGATATGGGCCAGAGAAAAGGAGGAAGAAGAGAGAATTAAGAGCCTTCCTACCTACCTCACAGTAGCCACTATCCAAGTAGTTGAGGATGTCCAAATTGTTAGCACCCATCACACCCCTAGTCCCACTGGACCTACCAATGGTGATGCTACCACCTCAACCATAGATGAAGTAACCTCTATGAACATAGAGGCTTTCAAACAAGTGAGCCTAAATGATATCACTACCTCCTTGATAGATAGTAGTGACCTAGACTTTGACAACTGCACTTTACCTGAAGTTATTGGTTTCCTACACAAGATTTCTAGAGACCCCCACACTAGCACACTTAATCTTGCCTTCACAGAGCATATCACCAATGCTCTAATCAAAGTTAGGGAGGAGAAGCTTAGACTAGAAGCCTCCATACCTAGGAAGCTAGAATATGGTTGGGATCCTATGATAAAAATCAAATTGAATAACTTCTCTTGTTATGCTCTTTGTGATGTTGGAGCAAGTACCTCTGTTGTGCCCAAAAGAATGTATGATATGCTTGAATTGAAACCTTTTGATCCCTGTTCTTTTGGTGTTCGTCTTGTTGATTCTTCCGTAAAGAAACCCTTGGGGAAGATCGACGATGTCCTTATCATTGTCAATGACAATTATGTTCCCGTTGATTTCACTATTATGGACATTGAGTGTGAGCCCTCTTGTCCAATTATTTTGGGACGTCCTTTTCTTCGCACAGTTGGTGCTGTTATTGACATGAAAGAAGGAAATATCAAATTCCAATTCCCTCTCAAGAAAGGGATGGAACATTTCCCTAGGAAAAAGATTAAGTTACCTTTTGAGTCCGTCACACGGGCTAGTTATTCTCTTGAAAAGACTTGATCTTCTGCTTTAAGCCTAGCTAATGGCTCTAAAGAAGCGCTTTCGGGAGGCAGCCCACAACGAATTTAGGTTTTTCTTCTTGATTTTCTTCTGTTCTTAGTGGTCTTGATGATTTTTACTACTGTAGCAACATCATTGTATCTTTACTTTTCAAGCTTTGTGCCTTTTATAGCCTCATACGATAAGGTAAGTGAAAGTTGTGACATGCTGTCCAGAAAACAGATTCTGTCCTCGTGACTAGAAAAATCAGAGAAAAATCCCAGTTTATCTTTTTGAACTTAATTTTTTACACAGCGTGCTCTATAAAATTACAAAACTTTCGTATGTTCTGAGTTTTTTTTATTTAAGTTGCATAAGTATCCCTAAAAAATTCTTTTCCCTCTGCTGTTCTGTTTTTCTCAACTTCTGCCCCGGTTTTTCTTTTCGCAGTTTTGCAATCCTTAAGCTTGCTTTTTCTTTGCAAAATCTTTTGGGAAGGAAAGAGAAATAGTAGCTATTCCTTAAAATCTTTATTTTCAGTAGAGGAAAAATTATTTTAATAGGGCACTAACCTCTCTAATCAGTCTACAATGAGTTATGTATGAAGGGAGTTTTCAAGTGCGCGATGGAAGATGATGAAAGAAGATCCTGGAGTGTCAAACGCTCAAGCTTGGGGATGCCCATGTGCACCCCCAATAAATATTCAAGGAGACTCAAGCGTCTAAGCTTGGGGATGCCCCCGTGCATCCCCTTCTTCATCAACAATTATCAGTTCGTCCCTCGTTGCACTATATTTTTATCACTTCATGCGTTGTGTGCTATGCTTGGAGCGTCTCGCTCTTTACTTTTCTAGGTTTGTTTTTGCTTTGTTTGCTGTAGTAACAAGTTAGACCCCAGCTTACTCTTTTGTGTGGGAGAGTTACACGCTCCGCTTGAACTAGAACTCCTCATAGGATTTGCATGCTTATTCTTTTAGCTGTGAGTTGTTCTTTTTCTTTTCTTAGTTGCTGCTCTGTTTAGTTGTAGTTCTTTAGTCTTTCTAGAGCTTTTCTTTTGTCTTAGGTTGAACTTTCTATAGGTTTCATCTTTTATCTTGTTAGAGAGTTTGCATGTTGCACTGAGTTTTGTGTCTTGACTAGAAGTAGGTAGTTGAAGTTGCTTTTCTCTTTGTAGTAGTAACTTGCAATAGTTTTGAGGTATTGACTAGAGTAATGTTTGAACTTTTGGTGTCAAGAGCTCGATCCTGTTAGTGATAGATGTCGTATTTTGGGCAATCCGTGTGATTTTCGAAAACCAAAAACCCCTGTTGAGAACTCTAGCTACTAGATGGATCACTAACCTCTGGAGGGTTCGAATAGTAGAGTACACTCACGTACCATGAGTTGAGGATGCGCAAGGATAACCAAACCCACATACACTCCTCCTCGGGGTACTTGTCTCTTTGTGAACCTCCTGATTAGATTGAGAGTTACTGATAATAAGTGCATGAGTTCTTCGGACTAATGTGAGTATTCGAAAGTTGACACTTCCACCCACCTATACTTTTTCTAGCCTCTTCGGTACCGTGAATTTCCCTTTATCACATTGAGAGTTGGCGCATACTTCGCCGGTGCATCCAAACCCTTGGCATGATACGCTCTGTCATCATAAGCCTCCTTATATCTTTCCTCAAAACAGCCACCATACCTACCTACAAGGCATTTCCATAGCCTTTCCGAGATACATTGCCATGCAACATCCACCTTCTCAGGACTTGATCCTCATGTCATACATGCTACTTGCTTGATCGATGAGCCGCATGCTAGTTGAGCCTTTCCCTAATCATTGCTACATGACGTGCTAGTATTATTGCATATCCTGCTATCCTGGAAGAGGCATACATTTGCATCATGATAGTTATATCTTCTTTATGTGAGTACCTTTGTAAAGTGTGAAAGATCTCCTATATTCTGGTAAAATATAGAGTGTTGCCCCTAAAGTGAGGAAAAGATCCCAAAGAGTACAAAATCAAAAGATCCCAAAGAGGACAAATGAGAGTTAAATAGAAAGAGCCATTGAGGCCACCAAAAAAATACAAAAAAGAGAAAAAAGAGAAAAAAATAAAATAAAAAGAGAGAAGGGGGCACACTACTATTCCTTTTGAGAGATTCACACTAGTACTTCATCCTCTATCCCTTGTACTCCATAGAGATCATCATCATGCATATAGCTATGTGGGGACCTTCACACTATAGAACTTGGCTTGTATATTCCAATGATGAGCCTCCTCAAACGAGCTCTAGGTCTTCTTGAGCAAGCAAGTTAGATGCACCCCCACTAGTTTCTGTCGCCTATGATTGTCCTCATTGATGTGATCCTTTCACACCTTTTTGTCTTCCTCCTCCACCTTCTTTCTGTTTCGCCTTTTAGGTGTCAACTTTCTTGCTCACGCTCATCCATTGCATGAGAGCTCAAAATATCGAAAGGGAGCGAATCACTTTGACTTGTACCTGGCTAGTGGTCTAGGGACGAGTCAAGAGAAGAATCCAAAGGAGACCAAGTGTGAAAATTTAGTAGATAGTTGTTCTCAACAACCTTTTTTATCTCTTTTTCCCAGTCCCCTTCTTGGACGCAAACACCATTCTGAGACATTTGAGTCACGGATAGCGAGAGCTCTTGCACCTTTTGTTCTTTTGTTGCTTGTGTCAATGCTAATATAGACTCTTCCTTGTTAAGAATTGAATTGAATTGCATGCTTTGATTGCTTTACTTAAAAGTCCTTATATGGTTGTGTGGCATGTCACCACAGATATTATGCTTGTTATCATTTACCTACTCGAGGACGAGCAGGAATTAAGCTTGGGGATGTTGATACGTCCCAAACGTATCTATAATTTCTGCTTGCTCCATGCATGTTTTGTGTGACTTTGCCATGATTTGCTTGAACTTTCATACACTTTTGAGCATATTTGGACTAATCTATAAACCCAGTGCACCCAGCTGCTAGTTGATGTTTTCTGCTGTTTTTGTATTTTAGGTTTTCCAGCCATTAAAAGTGCTCCAAAAAATCCGGAAAAATCAGATAAAAAATCAGCGACCCAGAAGCTTCCGGAATCACCAAGGTAGCGGAGGGGGGCCACCACCAGGAGACCAGGAGGGTCCCTGGCGAGGCCCCACCCTAGGCCGCGCCAGGAGGCCTCCTGGCTGCCTGGTGGGTCCCCTCGACACCCCCTCCGCCTATATTTAGCCCTCGGGGTGGAAACCCCTAATATCGATCTCTTTTCTGCGAACTCGCCTCTGTACCGCCGCCGCCGCCATTTCAAGATCGGGGCTGCCTCGAGAAGCTGCCCCGGCACCCTGCCGGGAGGAGGAACCCCCTCCGGGAGACCATCCATAGCATTGGACGCCTCCCGGATGTGCCGTGAGTAGCCCCCCTTGGACCATGGGTTCGTGACCAGTAGCTATGTGATGTACCTCTCCCCTCTTTGTGCTTCCACTTTCGAGACCTCGTGAGCTGCCTCACATGATCGAGGCACTTTTGTAATTTCTGTTGTTGCTATGCTGAGTTTGCTGGGATCTGATGGATTATGAGACTATGTTCAGATTGTGATGAGTAATATATTTGGTTCTTCTCTTTTATATTTTGTTCTTGAGTAAATTCTTGCATGTTCTCCGTTGCAGTATTTTGCTTTGGCCAAGTAGTTTGCTTGCAACTCCAAGAGGGAGCGTTATGCTTGATTGTGGGTTCAGCCCCCTGATGTCTAGCTTGAGTGACAGAAACATGAGACTATGGGATGTGTTGTTGCCACCAGGGATAAGACAACGATGCTTGTAGCCGCGGGTGCAAGGATTGTTTACTTTACGCAAAGTTCTTTTAATGGAGTTGTCTGTTGCTTTGAGTTTACACTTTGGGTGGGATTCGCAACTTAATACCAGCGAGATGTTCTGGATAGATATCTCAAGGTGGGTGATTCGTAGTAGATGCAGTTGGATTTTGGTCTACTTACCTTGGCGTACTACCCATTGCTTTTGAGCCCTTCCTTTCTTTGGAGCATAGTTAGCATTGCGGTGCCTTCATAATTCTGTCAATTGCCCAGCTGTGATTTTTTACCTCGCTAGCACTTTTATCGTATTTTGGGAGAGAGACATCACTAGTGAAAATCACGGGACCCCGGTCCATCTTCACATTATTGTTTACACCCTCAATTTACTTTCAGTCTTTACTTTCAGTTCCACTTTTATCTCTTGCGTTGATCCTTTGTAAACAGCAAGGCCGAAGGAATTGACAACTCCTTTGTACTCGTTGGGAGCAAAGTTATTTGTATCTGTGTGCAGGTCCAGGTGAAGCTAGCAACCTCGGCGCCATTGTTCACTTTACCACCTTCTTGTATCCTTCGGAGTCCTACGGGAGACAAACCATGGTATCTTTGCCAAGGGAAAACTTGCCGATGCACTATGTCTCACCCTGCACTTGGGGTAACCAACGAGGCTTGAAGAGTATTAACACTCTCTTGCCATCAGTACCTTGTAAAGTGTGAAAGATCTTCTATACCCTCTTGTAAATTAAAGTGTTGCCCTTAAGTGAGGAAAAGATCCCAAAGTGGAAAAAATATAAGATCCCAAAGAGGACAAATGAGAGTTAAATAGAAAGAGCCATTGAGGCCACCAAAAAAATACAAAAAATAGAAAAAAGAGAAAAATAAAAATAAAAAGAGAGAAAGGGGCAACACTACTATACTTTTGAAAGATCCACACTAGTACTCCCTCTTATCCTTGTACTCCATACAGATGATCATTCATGCATATAGCTATGTGGGGACCTTCACACTATAGAACTTGGCTTGCATATTCCAAGGATGAGCCTCATTAACCGAGCTCTAGGTCTTCATGAGCGAGCAAGTTGGATGCACCCCCACTAGTTCCATTGGAGAGCTTTTCAGCTCATATGTGCATATATTGCATGGCAATCCCCACTCCTCACATCATATCTATCATTTGGCTTTCTCGCCTATGATTGTCCTCATTGATGTGAGCCTTTCTCACCCTTTTTGTCTTCCTCCTCCACCATATTTCTCTCTTTGCCATCCTAAGTGTCAACTTTCGTGCTTACGCTCGTCCATTGCATGAGTGCTCAAAATATCGAAAAGGAGTGGATCAAATTGACTTGTACCTGGCTAGTGGTCTGGGGACGAGTCAAGATAAGATTCCAAAGAAGACCAAGTGTGAAACTTTAGTAGTTTGAGTTCTCAACAAAAATATTTTTTTCTCGTATTCCCTACCCCCTTCTTGCACGCAAACACCATTTGGAGACATTCGAGTCACGGACAGCGAGAGCTCTTGCACCTAATGTTCTTTTGTTGCTTGTTTCGATGCTAATATAGACTCTTGCATGTTATGACTTGGATTGAATCACATACCTTGATTGCTTTACTTTTCAAAGTTCTTATATGGTTGCTAGCATGTCACCACAGAAATTATGCTTGTTATCATTTACCAACTCGAGGACGAGCAGTAATTAAGCTTGGGGATGTTGATACGTCCCAAACGTATCGATAATTTTTGCTTGCTCCATGCATGTTTCGTGTGATATTGCTATGATCTAGATACACTTTAATACACTTTTGATCATATTTGGACTAACCTATCAACTCAGTGCACCCTAGTGCCAGTTTCTGTTTTCTGCTGTTTTTTTATTCCAGGTTTCCCCCATATTAAAAGTGCTCCAAAAATTCGGGAAAATCGGATAAAAAATCAGCGCATCAGAAGGCTCCAGAACCCCGAAGGAGGGCCGAGGGGCCACCACCAGGTGCCCAGGAGGCCACCTGGTGCGGCCTAGGGCTTGGCCGCGCCAGGGGGGCGCCTGGACCCCTGGTGGCCCCCCTGGCTGCCCCCTTCGGCTATATATTCCCCGTGACGTGAAACTTCCGAGAAGAGAACCCTTTTTCGCGATCTCGCCTCTGTTCGGCCGTCGCCGCCCTTCCAAGATCGGGATCGCCAGCAAACTTCTTCCCGGCACCCTGCCGGAGGGAGGATCGACCTCCGGGAGCTTCCCCTTCACCATGGACGCTTCCCGGATGTGCCGTGAGTAGTTTCCTTTGGACCATGGGTCCGTGATCAGTAGCTATGTGATGTTCTCCTCCCCTCTTTGTTCTTCATGGTTTAGACCTCGTGAGCTGCCCTACATGATCGAGGCACATATGTAATCCTTTTGTTGTTGCTATGCTGAGTTTGATGGGATCTGATGGATTATGAGATTATGTTCAGATTGTGATAGGGTAATATATTTGGTTCTTATCTTTTATATTTTTGTTCCGAAGTAATTCTTGCATGTTCTTCGTTGTTGTTTATTGCTTTGGCCAAGTAGTAGGTAGTGACTCCAAGAGGGAACGTTATTTCTAGATTGTGGGTTCATGCCCCCTGATGACACGCTTGAGTGACAGAAACATGAGTCTAGGGGATGTGCTATTGCTACAAGGGGGGAAAAACAACGGTTCTTGTAACCGCGGTTGCAAGGATTGTTTACTTTACGCAAAGTGCTTTTTAATGCAGTTGTCTATTGCTTTGGGTTTACACTTTGGGTGGGACTCGCAACTTAATACCAGCGAGATGTTCTGGATAGATATCTCAAGGTGGATGATTAGTAGTAGATGGAGTTGGTTTTCGGTCTACTTATTTTGGCGTACTGCCAATGCTTTTGAGCCTCTTCCTTTCTTTGTAGCATAGTTAGCATTGCGGTGTGTTTATAATCATGTCAATCGCCCATCTGTAATTTGTTTACCTCGCATAGCAGTTTTATCGTCTTTTGGGAGAGAGACATCACTAGTGAACATCACGGGACCCCGGTCCATATTCTCATCATTGTTTACACGCTTACTTACTTTTCTGCTTTAACTTTTAGTTTCTATTATCATTATCATTATCCCTTGTGTTTTGATCCTTTGTAAACAACAATACCGGAGAGATTGAAAACCTCTCTGAACTTCGTTGGGAGCAAAGTTATTTGTGTTGTGTGCGGGTCCATGTCAGTTGCGCCGCTAACACCTACTTATCATTGCCGGAGTCCTACGGGAGACATACCCTATCCTCTACATAGGGGAAATTTGTTGTTATCCTACATCTCACCTTCCACTTGGGGTAACCAACGAAGGGCGAGAAACCATTATCATCATATCACACATCACGAGCGTGGACTTCAAAAACTGTCGGGACTCCAAGTCCTCAGTTTCTTCTCAAAGTTGTTGTTTATAGAAAATTTCTTGCTCGCGGTCCTTGTGATCCTGGGCAAGATAACCATCCCATCGAATCATGTAGCGAGAAACTCGGTCTTTGATCTCAGGGGGAACATCATCCTCTCGAGGCACTTTGCTGAGAGTGGTGGCCATTTGCCAGAGAATATCTGAAATTTGTATTGCATCCCATGCAACAATAGCGGTGGAATATCCTTCGTTGGAGCTTTCTTCGTGATGGCTTCTCGCCCCTTGTTGGTTACCCAAAGTGGAAGGTTGATATGTAGACAGCAGCAAATTTCCCTCGGTGAAGATACCAAGGTTTGTCTCCAGTAGGACTCCAACAACGACAGGAAGGTGACAACGGCGCCAGCAATTAGGAGGTTGACGTGGACCTGCACACACAACAGATAACTTTGCTCCCAACGAGTACAGAGAGGTTGTCAATCCCTCCGGCCTTGTTGTTTACAAAGGATCAAATGCACGGGATAATAATGATAGCGATAGCAACGGAAAAGGAAACAAAGCAGAAAATAAATAACGAGTGTAATGGAAATATGGATCGGGGTGCCATGGTGTTCACTCTGATGTCTCTCTCCCAAAAGACGATAAAATAGCCATGCGAGGTAAACAAATTACAGCTGGGAAATTGACAGGATTATGTGCGCAAACCAATGCTAACTATGCTATAAAGAAAGGAAGAGGCTCAAAAGCATGGGCGGTACGCCAAGACAAGTAGACCAAAATCCATCTTCATCTACCTACTAATCATCCACCTTGAGATATCTATCCAGAACATCTCGCTGGTATTAAGTTGCGAATCCCACCCAAAGTGTAAACTCAAAGCAACAGACAATTGCATTAAAGAACTTTGCGTAAAGTAAACAATCCTTGCACCCGCAAGTACAAGCACCGTTGTTTTCTCCCTTGTGGCAACAACACATCCCCTAGACTCATGTTTCTGTCACTCAAGCTAGTCATCAGGGGGCATGAACCCACAATCATGCATAACGCTCCCTCTTGGAGTCACTGCCTACTGATACGTCGAAAACGTATCTATAATTTCTGCTTGCTCCATGCATGTTTTGTGTGATATTGCTATGATCTAGATACACTTTCATACACTTTTGATCATATTTGGACTAACCTATTAACTCAGTGCACCCTAGTGCCAGTTCCTGTTTTCTGCTGTTTTTCTATTTCAGTTTTTCCCCATATAAAAAGTGCCAGAAAAATTCCGGGAAAAATACAGGAAAAATCAGCGTACAGGAAGCTTCGCGAAGATCCCGGGAGGGGCCAGAGGGGAGCCAGGGGGTCCCAGGCGGCCACCCGGCGCGGCCCCACCCCTGGCCGCGCCAGGGGGGCTCCTGGTCCACCTCTGGCTGCCCCCCTTCGCCTATTTATTCTCTGTCACGGGGAAACTCCAGAAGGAGAACCCTATTTCGCAAACTCGCCTCTGTTCCGCCGCCGCCGCGCTTCCGAGATCGGGAGCAGCAGAAGACCTCTTCCCGGCACCCTGCCGGAGGGAGGATTGACCTCCGGGAGTCTCCTCTCCACAATGGATGCTCCCCGGATGTCTCGTGAGTAGTTTTCCTTGGACCATGGGTCCGTGATCAGTAGTTATGTGATGTTCTCCTCCCCTCTTTGTTCTTCATGGTTTAGACCTCGTGAGCTGCCCTACATGATCGAGGAACTTTTGTAATATTTCTGCTATTGCTATGTTGAGTTTGATAGGATCTGATGGATTATGAGATTATGTTCAGATTGTGATTCAGTAATATATTTGGTTCTTATCTCTTATATTTTTGTTCCTAAGTAATTCTTGCATGTTCTCCGTTGCTGTTTATTGCTTTGGCCAAGTAGTAGGTAGTGACTCCAAGAGGGAACGTTTTGCTCGATTGTGGGTTCATGCCACCCAATGACACGCTTGAGTGACAGAAACATGAGTCTAGGGGATGTGTTGTTGCCACAAGGGGGGAAACAATGGTGCTTGTAACCGCTGTTACAAGGATTGTTTACTTTACGCAAAGTTCTTTTTAATGTAGTTGTCTGTTGCTTTGGGTTTACACTTTGGGTGGGGCTCGCAACTTAATACCAGCGAGATGTTCTGGATAGATATCTCAAGGTGGATGATTAGTAGTAGATGCAGTTGGATTTCGGTCTACTTATTTTGGCGTACTGCCCATGCTTTTGAGCCTCGTCCTTTCTTTTGTAGCATAGTTAGCATTGCGGTGCGTTCATAATCCTATCAATTGCCTTTCTGTAATTTGTTTACCTCGCATAGCAATTTTATCGTCTTTTGGGAGAGAGACATCACTAGTGAACATCACGTATCCTGGTCCATATCCTCATCACTGTTTACACGCTCATTTACTTTTCTGCTTTTACTTTCAATTGCTATCATTATCCCTTGTGTTTGATCCTTTGAGAACAACAAGACTGGAGAGATTGACAACCTCTCTGAACTTCGTTGGGAACAAAGTTATCGTGTCTGTGTGCAGGCTCGCGTCAGTTGCGCCGCTGACACCTACTTATCATCTCCGGAGTCCTACTGGAGACAAACCTTGGTATCTTCACCGAGGGAAATTTGTTGTTGTGCTACATCACGCGTTCCACTTGGGGTTTACCAACGAAGGGCGAGAAATCACTATCATCATCTCGCACATCAAGCCAAATTTCTGGCGCCGTTGCCGGGGACTCCGAGTGCTAAGATAGGGGAGTTGCACACTACCCTTTACCTTTGTTTTTTAGTCTTGTTAGTTTACCTTTCAGTTTTTATCTTTGTGTCTTTTATCAAAAATTACAAAAAAATCTGCCACACTTGCTGCTACTATGGGTTCCACTGAAAACACCAAGTTGGGTGACTTCACTAGTCACAACAACCAATACTTTATCTGCACTCCCATTGCCACACCTGCCACTTCAGCTACCTCTTATGAAATTAAACCTGCTTTGCTAAACCTTGTTATGAGAGATCAATTCTCTGGTGCTGGAGATGATGCTGCTTTACACTTGAATAATTTTGTTGAATTATGTGATATGCAAAAGTATAAAGAAGTAGAAGGTGATGTTGTTAAGCTCAAGCTCTTTCCTTTCTCTTTAAGGGGAGATGCTAAAATCTGGTTTCAATCTTTGCCTAGGAATAGCATAGATTCTTGGGATAAGTGCAAAGATGCTTTTATAGGGAAGTACTATCCTCCTGCTAAGATTATCCGATTGAGGAGTAATATTATGAATTTTAAGCAATTGGATAATGAACACGTTGCCCAAGCTTGGGAACGAATGAAATCTCTTGTTAAGAAATGCCCTACACATGGTTTGACTACCTGGATGGTTATCCAGACTTTTTATGCAGGCTTGAACATTACCTCGCGGAACCTGTTAGATTCGGCCACGGGAGGAACCTTTATGTCAACTACACTTGGTGCTGCCACGAAGCTTCTCGATGAAATGATGACCATTTATTCCCAATGGCAGACCGAACGCGCTCCAACAGGTAGGAAGGTAAACTTTGTCGAGGAAATTACCTCCCTCGATGAAAAGTTGACTTAATTATGTCTCTACTTACCAAGCAACCCTCTATTGATCCTCATGATGTCCCTTTAAATTCTTTGGTTGCTCAATAACAAGTAGATGTGAACTTTATTGCTAGAAACAACTTCAACAACAATGCTTATAGGGGAAATTTTGCTAGCAATCCTAGACCGTTTCCATCCAACTATGGGAACAACAATACCTACACTAGCAACAAGAACCCCTCTTCTGAATTAGAAAGCATGCTTAGAGACTTTATCACTACCCAAAAAGCCTTCAACAAAAATGTAGAGGAGAAATTAGCTAAAATAGATAATCTCTCTTTGAAGGTAGAAAGCTTAGCCCTTGATATTGAGATGCTTAAAATTAGAACCTCTCCCCTTGAGGAGAATAAGGCCACTCCTATTAATTCTATCCAATTACAAATTAATGAAAATATTAGGATGATGGCTAAACTTAAAGAAAGATGGGCTAGAGAAAAAGAGGAAGAGGATAGAATTAAGAGCCTTCCTACACACCACACAGTTGCCACTATCCAAATTATTGAGAACACTCAAACTATTAGCACCCAATGCACTCCTAGTCCCGTTGGACCTATTAATGGTGATGCTAATACCTCAACCGTAGATAAAGAAACTCCTATGAACATAGAGGGTTTCAAACAAGTGAGCCTAGATGACACTACTACCACCTTTGATAGTAGTGATATTGATTTTGATAGTTGTACCCTATCAGAAGTTATCAGTTTGCTACACAAAATGTCTAGAGACCCCCACACTAGCACACTTAATCTTGCCTTCACGGAGCATATCACAAATGCTCTCATCAAAGCTAGGGAGGAGAAACTTAGAGTAGAAGCCTCCATACCTAGGAAGATAGATGATGGTTGGGACCCTATGATCAAAATTAAATTAAATAACTTCTCTTGATATGTTTTATGTGATGTTGGAGCTAGTACCTCCGTTATGCCCAAAAGAATATTTGATATGTTTGAGTTGAAGCCCTTTGAGCCTTGTTCTTTTGGTGTTCGTCTTGTTGATTCTTCCGTAAAGAAACCTTTGGGGAAGATCGACGATGTTCTTATCATTGTAAATGACAACTATGTTCCCGTTGATTTTATTGTTATGGATATAGAGTGTGAACATTTGTGTCCAATTATTTTGGGACGTCCTTTTCTTCGCACCGTTGGTGCGGTTATTGACATGAAAGAGGGGAATATAAAATTCCAATTCCCATTCAAAAAGGGGATGGAACACTTCCCTAGAAAGAAAATCAAGTTACCTTTTGAGTCCGTTACTCGGGCTAGTTATTCTCTTTCTCTTGATAAAACTTGATTCTTCTTTTGCATCATGCCTAGCTTAAAGGCATAAAAGAAAGCGCTTTCGGGAGGCAGCCCGCAACGAATTTAGGTTGTTCTTTTTGCTTTTGTTGTGTCTTGATGATTGTTACTACTGTAGAAACATCATTGTATCTTTATTTTTCAACTTTGTGCCAAGTTATAGCCTCTTACAGCAAGGGAAGTAAAAGTTGTGACATGCTGTCTAGAAAACAGATTCTGTCCTCGTGACCAGAAAAATTCCAGAAAATTCCCAGTTCATCCTTTTGAGCTGAAATTTTTACACAGTATGCCCTATACAATTACAAAACTTCCGTATGTTCTGAGTTTTTTTATTTGAGTTTCAAAAGTGCCCCTAAAAAATTCTTTATCTGTTGTTCTGTTTTTCATAGATTCTGCCACGTTTTGTCTCTCCTAACTTTTGCAAACCTTAAGCTTGCTTTTTCTTTGCAAAATTTTTTTGGCACTCTTGAGAAACAGTAGATCTTCAAGAATATCTTTATATCCAGTGGGTAAAAATTATTTATTAAGGGTACTAACCTCTCTAATCAGCTTATGATGAGTTATGTATGAAGGGAGTTTTCAAGTGTGCGATGGAAGATGATGAAAGAAGATCCAGGAGTGTCAAGCGCTCAAGCTTGGGGATGCCCCCATGCATCCCCAACAAATATTCAAGGAGACTCAATCATCTAAGCTTGGGGATGCCCCCGTGCATCCCCTTCTCCATCAACAATCATCAGTTCGTCCTTCGTCTCACTATATTTTTATCACTTCATGCGTTATGTGCTATGCTTGGAGCGTCTCGCTCTTAGGTTTTATTTTTAGTTTTCTTTAGCTTTGCTTGCTGTTCATAACAAGTTAGATCCCATCTTACTTTGTGTGGGAGAGAAACACGCTCCACTTTCAAAATTTAGAACACATCATAGGATTTTTTCTGCTTATCTTTTTGCTGTTGTGTGTTCTTTATCTTTTCATAGCTACTGCCATGTTTAGTTTTAGTCTTAGTTTGTCTTTAGCAAGAGCCTTGGATTTTGTTTAGTTTGTTGCTGGAACTCTTTTAGTTTTCATGTTTATCTTGTTAAAGAGAGTTGGTTGTTGCACTGAGTTGTGTCTTGTCTTGAAAGTAGGTAATTGAGGTTGCTATTTAATTCTAGTAGTAGCTTGCAATAGTTTTGAGGTATTGATGTGAGTAATGTTTGAACTTTTGGTGTCAAGAGCTCTAGCCTATTAGTGATAGGTGTCGTATTTTGGGCAATCCGTGTTTATTTTCAAATCCTACAAAGCTAGTTGAGAACTTGTAAGAGCAAAGTTTTGCCCCCGTGTGTTTTGGATATTGTTGGACAAAACAGTAGAGGAACTAACAATGTTTTCTAGTATAAACAATTGCATAGGTTCCTCAAGGACAAGCTAGGTGATAAAGCTTCGGTGAAGGTCTTCAAGTTATCGAAGCATTACCCACGGAGCGAAGCTTAATCACGAAGGTTGACCCCCAAAAATGAAGGTGTCCTAAAGCTCTACTCATTGAAGGAAATGAAGAAGACGGCGCAAGACTTAGATGTTTTTGTGTAGTTCTTTGTTCTGTTTTTCATAGATTCTGCCACGTTTTGTCTCTCCTAACTTTTGCAAACCTTAAGCTTGCTTTTTCTTTGCAAATTTTTTTTGGCACTCTTGAGAAACAGTAGATCTTCAAGAATATCTTTATATCCAGTGGGTAAAAATTATTTATTAAGGGTACTAACCTCTCTAATCAGCTTATGATGAGTTATGTATGAAGGGAGTTTTCAAGTGTGCGATGGAAGATGATGAAAGAAGATCCAGGAGTGTCAAGCGCTCAAGCTTGGGGATGCCCCCATGCATCCCCAACAAATATTCAAGGAGACTCAATCATCTAAGCTTGGGGATGCCCCCGTGCATCCCCTTCTCCATCAACAATCATCAGTTCGTCCTTCGTCTCACTATATTTTTATCACTTCATGCGTTATGTGCTATGCTTGGAGCGTCTCGCTCTTAGGTTTTATTTTTAGTTTTCTTTAGCTTTGCTTGCTGTTCATAACAAGTTAGATCCCATCTTACTTTGTGTGGGAGAGAAACACGCTCCACTTTCAAAATTTAGAACACATCATAGGATTTTTTCTGCTTATCTTTTTGCTGTTGTGTGTTCTTTATCTTTTCATAGCTACTGCCATGTTTAGTTTTAGTCTTAGTTTGTCTTTAGCAAGAGCCTTGGATTTTGTTTAGTTTGTTGCTGGAACTCTTTTAGTTTTCATGTTTATCTTGTTAAAGAGAGTTGGTTGTTGCACTGAGTTGTGTCTTGTCTTGAAAGTAGGTAATTGAGGTTGCTATTTAATTCTAGTAGTAGCTTGCAATAGTTTTGAGGTATTGATGTGAGTAATGTTTGAACTTTTGGTGTCAAGAGCTCTAGCCTATTAGTGATAGGTGTCGTATTTTGGGCAATCCGTGTTTATTTTCAAATCCTACAAAGCTAGTTGAGAACTTGTAAGAGCAAAGTTTTGCCCCCGTGTGTTTTGGATATTGTTGGACAAAACAGTAGAGGAACTAACAATGTTTTCTAGTATAAACAATTGCATAGGTTCCTCAAGGACAAGCTAGGTGATAAAGCTTCGGTGAAGGTCTTCAAGTTATCGAAGCATTACCCACGGAGCGAAGCTTAATCACGAAGGTTGACCCCCAAAAATGAAGGTGTCCTAAAGCTCTACTCATTGAAGGAAATGAAGAAGACGGCGCAAGACTTAGATGTTTTTGTGTAGTTCTTTGTTCTGTTTTTCATAGATTCTGCCACGTTTTGTCTCTCCTAACTTTTGCAAACCTTAAGCTTGCTTTTTCTTTGCAAATTTTTTTTGGCACTCTTGAGAAACAGTAGATCTTCAAGAATATCTTTATATCCAGTGGGTAAAAATTATTTATTAAGGGTACTAACCTCTCTAATCAGCTTATGATGAGTTATGTATGAAGGGAGTTTTCAAGTGTGCGATGGAAGATGATGAAAGAAGATCCAGGAGTGTCAAGCGCTCAAGCTTGGGGATGCCCCCATGCATCCCCAACAAATATTCAAGGAGACTCAATCATCTAAGCTTGGGGATGCCCCCGTGCATCCCCTTCTCCATCAACAATCATCAGTTCGTCCTTCGTCTCACTATATTTTTATCACTTCATGCGTTATGTGCTATGCTTGGAGCGTCTCGCTCTTAGGTTTTATTTTTAGTTTTCTTTAGCTTTGCTTGCTGTTCATAACAAGTTAGATCCCATCTTACTTTGTGTGGGAGAGAAACACGCTCCACTTTCAAAATTTAGAACACATCATAGGATTTTTTCTGCTTATCTTTTTGCTGTTGTGTGTTCTTTATCTTTTCATAGCTACTGCCATGTTTAGTTTTAGTCTTAGTTTGTCTTTAGCAAGAGCCTTGGATTTTGTTTAGTTTGTTGCTGGAACTCTTTTAGTTTTCATGTTTATCTTGTTAAAGAGAGTTGGTTGTTGCACTGAGTTGTGTCTTGTCTTGAAAGTAGGTAATTGAGGTTGCTATTTAATTCTAGTAGTAGCTTGCAATAGTTTTGAGGTATTGATGTGAGTAATGTTTGAACTTTTGGTGTCAAGAGCTCTAGCCTATTAGTGATAGGTGTCGTATTTTGGGCAATCCGTGTTTATTTTCAAATCCTACAAAGCTAGTTGAGAACTTGTAAGAGCAAAGTTTTGCCCCCGTGTGTTTTGGATATTGTTGGACAAAACAGTAGAGGAACTAACAATGTTTTCTAGTATAAACAATTGCATAGGTTCCTCAAGGACAAGCTAGGTGATAAAGCTTCGGTGAAGGTCTTCAAGTTATCGAAGCATTACCCACGGAGCGAAGCTTAATCACGAAGGTTGACCCCCAAAAATGAAGGTGTCCTAAAGCTCTACTCATTGAAGGAAATGAAGAAGACGGCGCAAGACTTAGATGTTTTTGTGTAGTTCTTTTTCGGTTCCTTGATTCATAGGACAAACCGTACTATCAAGAGGGGTATTTAGTTTGTGGATACCGAAGTCATTGAGAAATGCTCAGATCAAATCCAAACCTAGTGAGAAGCCTGAGTGAAGAAATCTCATGTGCACTAAGTTAAGTTTCGGTAGCAAAGACTTCGTTCTTTGGCAACTGAAGCAGAACTAAGTCCGTGAGTCAGCTTTACTTGTTCCTCAAGTAAAGTTGCGCTTTGATGACAAATCCGACCGTTGTGGACACGTGTCAAGCTGTCACCTTAGGTCAGTTTGGTCATTCCGCACCTCGGGATCGCCAACTATAAATACGCCGCCCCCTCCTCCATTTGCGGGTGGCTGCTCTGAGATCATTCCAAGAGAGACTGAAGAGAGCAACCCCAAAAACGCCACCGAAGCAAAACCCAAAATCCAGAATACTGAAGCCTAAGTCCCATTGATCTGAGTAGATTTGAGATGACTTAGGTGAAAGCTTACTAGCCTTTTTATCTTGGAGAACTGCAATTCTCCTAGACGGTTAGAGTGTTGTTCTTCAGAGAGCGAAGAGTAATTGTCGCCTCGAAGTCCAGTTTGTCAAAGGTTTCGGTGATTTCCTCAATAATCAACCACGAGTGAAGAACTGATCAAGCTCAAGGAGTTTGATGCAGTGGAGCAACGGACGGAGAGAGATTTGCTCCAGGTGTTCAATCACCAGTCCCTCCAACCAGACGTAGTGCTTTGCAGAGCGTGAACTGGTCGAAGAAACATCGCTGAGTCCCAGTTTGTTTTACTTCAAGCATTTACCTTCAGTATTGCATTTGCTTCACTATTATGCTTCAATGTGTTTTGATTCACTGCATTTAGTTTCGCTTCCAGTTATTCTTTGCCATTCCGCACTGCTTATGCTTCACTTCAATAGTTTCAGTAGAAAATTTTGAAGTGATCATTCACCCCCTCCCCCTCTGATCACATACTTGGACTTTCAATTGGTATCAGAGCTAGTCACTCCCTACACTCTGTGTGTTTTGGATTAACCTCCTGGAGTGTCTTCAAGTATGTCTTCAAGTATGTCTTTCGCAGCTATTCGCTCTGGCGAACCTATTCCTATTTTCAATGGGAAGGACTACCCGTACTGGAAGAACAAGATGAAAAGAAATATCATGGCTATCAACTCAACTGCCTGGCAAGTTGTCTTGTATGAAGTCACTGTTGCCGATGAGAAGGCCATCACCCCTGAAGAAGCAAAACTGATTGATCTTGATTCTGTAGTTTGGGTTTTCATCACGAATCACTTGACACCTGAAAAATATCATGAAGTGAAGAATATTCCAACTGCCAAAGGTGTCTGGGACTATCTTGAAAAGATTGGTGAAGGTGTTTCTACCCAGAAGGATGCCAGAATTGACACACTCTGAAGCAAATTCTATCGCTTCAAGAGAAACGAGGGTGAAAAAGTTAGCTCCATTTACAGTAGACTCACAACTCTTGCTAATGAGTTGATTTCCCTCGGTGCTGATGACATTACTCCTCACTCTGTTGTGAGAACTTTGCTTCGCTCATTGGATGACTCGTTTGATCACATTGTGCTGATGATCAAGGAAAGGACTGATTTCAGACGTCTTGTTGCTGCTGATATTCTTGAGAGACTCACTACCTTTGAAATGGAAGAAGATGAG
Source organism: Bromus sterilis (assembly GCA_950022295.1). NCBI lineage: Eukaryota > Viridiplantae > Streptophyta > Magnoliopsida > Poales > Poaceae > Bromus > Bromus sterilis. The sequence goes on along the minus strand of OX465600.1, from coordinate 74,339,452 downwards.
AAACGTGACATAAATGGTTCACGAAGAAAAACTCATGCTTTGAAAGCAAAAGCTTCACATCATTCTTCACCAGAAGCCAGTTCTGCTTCAGGTGTCGAATCAGATGATCCTGCAAGTATTGGGAAGGATTTGGCATTGATCATGAGACGCTTCAATCGCTTCCAAAGAAATGGTTTTTCTTCACCGAGAAAGAATTATTCTTCAAGAAGCTCCACTCACTCATCTCACCGTTCATCCTCAAGAAGCTCTCCATCAAAAGACAATTGTTGCTACAAATGCAAGAAACCAGGTCACTACATTGCTGATTGCCCTCTGTGGGAAGCTGAGAACAAAGCAAAGCATTCGCTCAGAGACTCCTCATCCAAGTCCCACAGATCCTCCAGAAGCTATGAATCCAAGAGACATGATTCGAGTTCGAGAAGAGATAAGAAGAAAGATTCTGATGATGACAAGAGGAAGAAGTATCACAAGAAGCGTGAGGGTTCTTCATCGAAGACTCACTCGTCTCGTCGAAGCAGCTCTCACCGAGCCAAGGCCTATCTGGGAAAGGAGATGAACTCCGAAGACGAAGCCTCTGGGTCCGAAGCTCATTCAGGCTCAAGGTCTGGGTCTGGGTCCGAATCAGATGGTGTTGCTGGTTTGGCATTCGCTTCAGCAGATGCTTCGGCAAAAGCTTCAAGCTCATTCTTCACCAACAACAGTAGTGAAGATGAATCTCCTGCATATTGCTTCATGGCCAAGGCGAAGGTATCTTCATCAAAATCTAACTATGATACTTCTGATTGTTCCTCATATGACAGTGATTCTAAGATAAGCTATGCTAAACTTGCTAAAATTGCCTCAATCCAACAAGATGAACTTGATTCACTAAGCAAAACCATTAAGAAATCAGAAACTCTGTTGATCGATGAGATAGAGAAAGGTCAAACTTTAACTAATGAGCATGAAGCTCTGAAAGAAAAGTTTGAAGAGTTATCCTCTCGGCATTATTTCAGTTGATTATGAGAAGCTTACCTATGAAATTCTTCAAAGGAAAATGGCTCTCGAAAAACTGAAAGAGGCTCATGAAGAGTTGGAAAATGTCAATCTCTCTCTCATGGCTCAACAAGGTTCTGAAGCAAATCATAACACTGAATCACCTTTTTTGGATTGTTTGGAACGAAGCAAAATTGATTCCAAAGGCAAAGCTCCTATTGTTATTGATGATACTAATGCCTCTGATGAGGAAAATCCTGCTGTTACCGAGGAACTCCTCAGGTTGAAAAACTTATTTGAAACAGGGATGTTCAAAAGTGTGCAAGGTCACCAGTATCTTTGTGATATCCTGAGGAAGGCTCTCCTTCACAGGAATCCCAGGAATGAAGGTGTTGGTTTCGAGAGAAAGATAAACCCTGATGGCACCTATTGGGAACCTGAGCAGTATCCTAAAACTGTTTGGGTCCTTGCGAAGGGGAACCCCATTGATATAGCTAACCTTTCAGGTTTTGATTGCAAGATGAACAAAGCTATCGTAGACGAATCACTTGATTCTGACTACAAGCTCATCAAAGATGAACAGGGAAAGGTTACAGCTGAGTATGTTGGTACTCCTCCTAAGAATGGCTTCTATAAGAGGCAGATATGGGTGCAGAAAGCACTTGTGGAAAAACTGCCTGCTAACCATACTATGCAGGGAAAGTCTTCGGTACCACCGAATCATTTCTATTCTCTTGAAACAAGAAATGATCCTCTGGTGCCCGAATCAAATGTTCCGCAGAAGCAATACTATCGCACTGGTCGTCATACTTATCGTCCTCATAATAATCATACTAAGATTGCATATGCTCATTCTTATGCTAACCATTCGCAGAGGACTTACATTTATGGTATGCTTGATGGTACACCGAAGCAATACACTCATGTTCGATTTAATATTGCTTCAACCAGTGCTTCAACATCTTCTCAGTCACCTGCTCGTTTGTGGGTGGTTAAGAAGAACTAATTCTTCTGCAGGGCTATGTCTCCGGTGGATCCGAATGGGTCATGGATAGTGGTTGCACAAATCATATGACCGGAGACAGGGAGTTATTCACCGAAGAAAAATTATCTCACTCTTCTCAGAAGTACATTACCTTCGGTGATAACAACAAGGGCAAAGTTTTAGGTTTGGGTAAGGTTGCTATATCGAAAGATAAGCACATTGTCAAGGTTATGTTAGTCCAATCCCTTGGATATAATCTAATGTCTATTTCGAAGTTATGCGATATGGGTATGCTTGTTCTGTTTTCTGCTTCGCGTTGTGTTGTCTTTTCACAGGATGACTATGCGTTTGTCTTCGAGGGTTACCGAAAAGGAGACTTATACATTGTTGATTTTTCTTCGGGCCCTGCTGTATCCACATGCTTAATGGCAAAAGCTTCATCTGGGTGGTTATGGCATCGAAGACTTGGTCATGCAGGGATGAGAAATCTTCATGACTTAGTGAAGAAGAAACATGTTATTGGCCTTAGCGAAGTTAAATTCGACAAGGATCGTCTCTGCAGTGCTTGTGAAGCTGGTAAAATTACGAAGAAACATCATTCAGCGAAGACTATCATGACTACCACTCGTCCTCTTGAATTGCTTCATATGGATCTTTTTGGTCCTCAAAATTATGCAAGCCTGGGAGGAAATAAATATGGTCTAGTTATTGTTGATGACTTATCTCGTTTTACTTGGGTTTTCTTCTTGGATGACAAAAGCAAAGTTGTTGAAATCTTCAAGTCATTCGCCAAGAGAGCTCAAACAGAATATGAATTATCTCTGAAGCATATCCGAAGTGATTATGGAACTGAATTCAAAAACACTCATATTGAAGATTTTCTTGATGATCATGGTTTTACTCATGAGTTCTCTGCTGCTTATACACCTCCACAGAATGGTGTTGTTGAAAGGAAGAATAGAACTCTCATTGAGATGGCCAGAACTATGCTTGCTGAATACAAGACTCCTATTAGGTTCTGGGCCGAAGCAATTAACACAGCTTGTCATATCATCAACAAGGTTTACCTTCACAAATTTCTGAAGAAGACTTCACATGAGCTTATCACTGGTAACAAACCTAATGTTTCGTACCTTAGGGTGTTTGGTGCTCCATGCTTTATTAGAGATATGAATCATAGCTCCAAATTTGCCCCTAAGGCACATGAAGGTTTTCTTTTAGGTTATGGCTCAAACTCTCACACCTACAGAGTCTATAACTCTCACTTTGGGAAAGTTATGGAAACTGTGAATGTGAGGTTTGATGAAACTAACGGCTCTCAAAAAGAGCATTTGCCTCATGATCTAGATGAACCTCCTCTTGATGAAGTAATCAGGTCCATGGCTATTGGAGAGATTCGCCCTGTCGAAGCCAATACTCGTCAAGCAAATAGGGATGATGATGGTCCAATGTTCCCACACATAGCTCGGGGTGCTGGAGATCAACATCCTGAAGCTAATGATGAACAGGACGAAGAAGAACAAAGGAACGAAGGAAATGCTAATCCCGAAGGAAATGCTGAAGCTGAAGGTGAAGCAGATCCTGAAGCTGAAGCAGATCCTGAAGCAGAAGCTGAGCCTGAAGCTAATGATTCGACCTTATCACGAGTCCGAAGAAGAGTTGATGTTGATACGATCCTTGAAGAAATTCATCAACCAGGTCGTCCTACAACTCGCTCTCGCACTCGTTTGGCTAACTTCTGTGGAAACTTTTCGTTTGTCTCCATGCTAGAACCCTCAAAGTTTGATGAAGCCATGAAGGATCCAGATTGGTTAACTGCCATGCTCGAAGAACTTAACCAGTTCGAGCGAAACAAAGTCTGGTCCTTAGTTGATAGACCTGATCCCACGAAGCACAACATCATTGGTACAAAGTGGATTTTTCGCAACAAGCAAGATGAAGACGGTATAGTGGTAAGAAACAAAGCACGTCTGGTAGCACAAGGTTACACCCAAATCGAAGGTATTGATTTCGGCGAAACTTATGCTCCAGTTGCTCGTCTCGAATCCATTCGTGTTATGCTTGCTTTTGCAAATTTCAATGGTATTCTGCTTTATCAAATGGATGTGAAAAGTGCTTTTATTAACGGAGAAATCGAGGAAGAAGTGTATGTTATGCAGACTCCAGGTTTTGAAGACCCAAAGAACACAAGGCCCTCTATGGGTTGAAGCAAGCACCTCGTGCTTGGTACGACACATTGAAGGATTTCCTTCTGAAGAAAGGCTTCAAACCTGGAACCACTGACCCAACGGTTTTCACTCGATCTTATAATGGTGATTTGTTTGTATGTCAAATATATGTAGATGATATCATTTTTGGATGCACTAACACTGAAATCAGCGAAGAATTTGCCAAGATGATGTCGAAGAAATATGAGATGTCTATGATGGGTGAATTGAAGTTCTTCCTTGGACTTCAAATCCGTCAACAGAAGAATGGCACCTTTATTTCTCAAGAAAAATATCTCAAGGATTACCTGAAGAAGTTTGGTCTGTCTGAATGCAAAACTATTAAGACACCTATGCCTACCAATGGCTTCTTAGATGCAGATGAGAAGGGCAAAGCCTTCGATCAGAAGAAATATCGGTCTATGATTGGATCCCTTTTATATCTTTGTGCATCTAGACCTGACATTATGCTTTCAGTATGTATTTGGGCTCGTTTTCAGGCAAATCCAAAGGAATCACATCATACTGTTGTAAAGAGAATTCTTCGTTATCTTGCTCACACACCTACCTTGGGGTTGTGGTATCCCAAGGGAGCTCAGTTTGATCTTATTGGCTATTCTGACTCAGACTGGGCTGGTGATCGTGTGGATAGGAAATCAACTTCAGGGACTTGTCATTTCCTTGGAAGATCACTTGTGTGTTGGGCTTCAAAGAAGCAAAACTGTGTTTCTATATCTACTGCTGAAGCTGAATACATTGCTGCTGGGTCATGCTGTACTCAGATTCTATGGCTGAAGCAAACGCTGAAGGACTATGGTATTCATGTGAAGAAAATTCCACTCCTATGTGATAATGAGAGTGCAATCAAAATTGCCCACAATCCTGTCCAGCACTCTCGCACGAAGCATATTGACATTCGCCATCATTTTCTTCGTGATCATGTTCAGCGTGAAGATATTGTTATTAGTCATGTCAGAACTGAAGATCAACTGGCAGACATATTCACGAAACCATTGGATGAGAAGAGGTTTTGTACGTTAAGGTGTGAGCTCAATATATTGCACTCACGACATGTTCTGTAAGATCGAACCTTTATTCTTCTGTATATTCATTTACTTCGTCGCTTACCTATTTTGTTTCGTTGTTTGTGTTTGCTTCGTTTTTCTTTATTTTATTTCGCTTGTTTTTAGTCCTCTATGCTTATCACCTTTTGCTTCGTTTGATTTTTCTTCGAGGTGATAAGTTTCGGACCCTACCCCTTCTGTTTCTTTTTCTTTCTAACTCTATCTGTCCATATTGGGTGAGCACAATTGAAACGGAAAGTATTTTGCTTCGAACATCATTGAGTTCCGAATCAAATGCTTCCAATTCTCATCGAAGTTTTACTCAAGTCGAGGACTTATTCTTCGGTCGTTGAGATCCCGTCAAATCCGGGTCGTTGAGATTTTCTCGCGATTCGCCACGAAATCCTCGCCGTAGAATCCGGAGAGACAGACGCTGGGGGCCGTTCGATCTGATCTGACAGCTCCTGTCAGACCGGCCTATATAAGGCAACCCACCCCAGCGAAGCCATCTCTACTCCTCATTCGCATCTCCCCGGAATCCTCTCTCTCCCGAGCGCCGCCGAGCTCTTCGTCCCCGTCGCCGCTCTCGCCGCTTCACTGTCGGAAGAGCGCCGCCGTGGACTTCACGTCGTCGAAGAGCACGTCCTCACCGCTCATCGCCGCCGTAGCTGCTCGACGTCACCGAGTTAGGGTACGCTGAGCCACGATCCAATCTCCATCTCATCTGTTCTTCCTTTTCCAGATTGGATCCGTGTTCTTAGTCTTTTTGGATGATTTCCGTAGGTTTCCTTGATCCGTTGGATCGTTGCACCGTTGCGAAACCTGTTTCTGCTAGTCAAGGTTTCCTCATCGATTCAGGTTAGAAGTTAGGGTTAGTATCTATCTGTTCTGTGTTAGGGTTTCTGCTCATCTTGTGTGAGATTAAGTCTAGCTCAGAACAGACCAGAATCCCTACCCAAATTCTTCACTGAATCTCTTGTCAAAACTCTTGTTTTTGGATTGAAACTTTTGCTGGTGCTCATTCCATAATTGCCTTTTCCCTCGCAACCCTTATGCTTTTTCACAGGATGTCTGCTGAGTTAGGCTTCGGAAATGAGTCACCCAATCTTGATCACATCAACGAAGCAGAACGGTCTGCTCCGAAGAAGAAAGGAGGCAGAACGAAGGAAACCAACAACGCCAGAGGCATCCCCGAATCAATTCACATTGCTCTGGGTTATGACACACCTCCTGAAGAGACCAAGGAGCAGCGCAAGAACCGCTTGCAAAATATTCGCCGATACTGGGTTGTACGATGGTACAAATACAAGAGCATTCCCACATGGAAATGGACTATGCAATTTGCCTTCAGTCCACCCTATCAGTATACTTCAGCCATGTGCAGTCAGTACACTGAAGAGAATCGTCACCTGTACTACCCAGTTCCACCGAAGCTTCCTCACCCCAACACCCTCAAGACTCCTGATGATTACCCAGAAGAGAAAGAACGATTGAGACTCGCTGCTGAAGCCAAGAGGCTGAAAGAAGAGAAGAAGGAAGCCAAGTTGGCTGAAGCAGAAGCCCGAGGTACTGGGCCAAGCTCAAAGAAGAAGAAGAAGCTGAAGAAGAAGTCTGCTTCTCCACCCCATGCTACAACAGAATATGAAGAACATGCCAGATTAGAGCAAGCTGCTCTGGAAGATTCCATCATGGATGAATCCAATGCTACTGACGACGAATCAGAATTCGAAGTAGATGACGAATCGGATGATCCTGCTCCCCCCAAGAAGCAAAGACTTCAGATCCCACTGAAGAAAAAGCCAGGAGAGAAACCTGATGCTAAGGTCAAGCCTTCTGCTCATCCCACCATTGATCTCTCCAACTTGGTTGTCACGAAGCCCTTGGTCTCCAAGCCACCGGCTGATGCCCCCGACAAGGAGAGGCGATCGAAGCAGAAGCACGACCCCGCCAAGAAACAACCTGCAAAGGCTTCAGCATCAACGAAGCCCAAGCAGTCTGCTGCAACAACCACTTCAGCGAAGCACAAGCTCACTGAAGAAGTGCTGAGACAGAAAGACCTCGAAGAGGCACTTGAGCGCAACATACTTGCCAGAAGCGCAGCTGAGAAGAAGAAGGCAGATGAGGATGCTGCCAGACAGAAAAAGGAGTTGGACTCAGCCAAGATGGCTGCAGAGAAGGTTGAGACGAAGCGCAAGCTCGCCGAAGCCGCAAAGAACGAAGAGAAAGCTGCTGCTGAAGCTAAACTGCTTGTTGAACATGAAGCAAAGCGCAAGGCCTCCTTAGAAGGCCTCAGGACGAAGAAAGCTGGAAAAGCTGCTAGGGCAAGCCAGAAGAAGCCCGTAGTTGATATGACTCCCTCAGCTATTCCATCGAAGCAGAAAGGCATATCTTTTCTTGAAGCTCAAGCTGAAGCTGATCATCAGAGTGACCATCCAGTCCCTGACTCACGTGAAGGCGAACTCTGGGATCAGTTGGGCAACACTGAAGCCCTTTGGGAGAAGTGTGATGCTGAAGATCCTGATGCTGTTGACTTTGGAGAAGTTTACATCTCCAGGTCTATCGAAGCAATGATCACCACCATGATCAGTCAGCTGAAGGATTTGCATTCAAGAGATAGGGCTGAAATGAAAAAGATTCACAACTATCAGAAGAGAGCTAAAACAGAACCTGATGAAGAATTCAAACAGCACGCCCTGAAATTGCTTCAACAAGTGACCGAAGTCAATTCCACCACCAAGGACAATATCAAAATCTTCAAAGGCAAAGTAAAGGCCGCTGTAGATGACATGGTGAAGACCCATAATGCTTCCATTATGGAAAGAGATTCGAGGAAACGCAAGGCTTCGCCCGAAGCTGAACGAGTTGTTGCACCGGCTCAATCTCCTAAGCCTGCTCCATCAAAGGCAACAGGACCCTCACCGAAGAAGAAAACCACCAAGAGGCGCAAGGTTACTTTGGCCTCAGCCGCAGACTTGGATACAAGTGATGAACAGCTACAGGGATCACCTGAAGCAGTTCCCACCCCTGCACCGAAGCCAAAGCCGACCAAGCCCGCATCAAAGCCTTCAGCTCCACCCACCAAGACTCCCACACCTCCTCCTACAAGAACCACCCCAAAACCAACTCCACCACAAAGAGATCCTACACCTACACCAAAGCCTGCACGAAACCCCACACCCATTCCACCCCGTGTTCCCACACCCATCCGTGCTCCAACCCCCGAACCACAAAGGATTCCCACTCCACCAGTTGCTCCCGCACCACCTCCATCACCTCCCCGTGAAGCTAATGCTCCATCACCAACCCACTCCAGAACCCATGTATCCCGAGACTTTTCCCCCGCCAGAACAATTCAAGATTCTGAAGCACATGTGCCCGATACCGAAGCACATGATGACGAAGAAGAACAAGTTCAAATTCTGAATCTGTCGCAAGAGCAAGCGCTCATAGTCGCTCAATCTGCTGGTCCTTCAAGAGCCAACCCATTTGCTCCTCTGCAAAGGATTCGTGAGCGTTCGCGCCCCTGCCAAGATACCCAGCTTGACTCCAATTACCCTCGTGAAACTTTTCCTATTTTCAAGGGTGCTGGTTATTCTTCAAGGCATGGCCCGGAATTCGACCTGGAACAGCATCGGAAGCGCCATCGTTTCTTTGGTGTTAGTCCGTATGCTTCTGACCTCACAGCTGATGACCTTCGTTTTTGGACCGCTGAGCAACAAGTCTTATACACCAAAGTCTTCTGCCAGCAAGGAGTTCTGTTTAGGCACAAGTTTCTGGACTTGCGAAGTCTTTCCACTGCATCCTGCTTTCAGAACGTCCTCGAAACTATTGAAAATCAGAACTTGACTAGGTTGTTTGCATTGAGCACTCCTTTCAACTCAGAGCTCATCAAGCAATTCTATGCAACCCTTTATGTGTCTGGTGATGCCAATGAACCCAGCTCATGGACGCTAGAATGGATGATTCAAGGCAAAGTCTTCAGGATGTCCTCTGTTGAATTCATGGAAATTGTCAATATTCCACGGCATTCTGGAGTCCAAGAAAAGATTCACACTGCGCCTGATCTGTCTGAAGAAGAATTTGCAACTCTGTTGGATCCTGAAACCACTGATAACTACATTCCTCAAAACATTCGCCCGAAGCATTTGAATTTCATTTCAAGAACTTGGTTCTTCATCCTGTCAAACTCATTGATTCCTTTGAGTACAGCTTCGGAAGAATCGAATCTTTATCCTGAGACAGGGCATGCTATTATGAAGCTCACACATGGTCTCATATTTGACTTTGAGGATTGCTTCATTAGGAATTTGGTTCATGCAGCAGAGCTACCTTTCACACTGAAACCCTATGCTCCCTGGCTGCAAGTTGTATGTAACTATGGCTGGAACGAAGACTTTGTGGCACGCCATCATCCGAAGCTTTTCCTCCCACCAGTGCGTGACTCCTTGGAACTGCTAAGGAAACCCAATGATCCATTTGCCACATATGTTGGTGTGCGCCATGAAGTCAATGAGCGAAACTTATCCAAGACGTTCCAGAAAGACTGCCATCATTTTGAAGTTAATCTTCGCACACAGCAAATGCTTGACAGCTTCATTGAAGCAAATCAGCGCCAGATGCAGTTTCTTGCTGATGAGATCAACCGAGTTGGCAATATAGCTCTCAACAACAATCAATACTTGCGTGTGCTCAAGCGTCATTCCTGGAACGGGCTCAGGAAGTTCAACTCTGTCAAAGGCCTTCGTAAAGATCGCATCTACAAAGAGTATGAGCACCTCCAGCGAAACTTTTCCCGAGATGACTCAGTGGACCGCCCGAATCAGAAGATCCCTCCCCTGCATAAGATTGATGAAGTTTTCTTCGTCAACGAGCCTGAACCCATCCGGCCTGATACCATCTCCGAGAATGACTGCGTCACTTTGAAGGACGACGACAGCCTTGATGACAGCGACCTCGACATCAACCTCATCACTCAGTCGCGCCACGAAGCTATTCCAACATCATCTTTCGAAGAAGAATCCTCTGGCGATCAGTCTTCGTCGGATGAGTCTTCGTCAAGCACTGCTTCGTCGGGCTCTCAGGGTGCTGATGCTGCGTAATAGATTTCTCGAACCTCTTCTCAACCTTTTGTCCAAACATTGAAAAAAATGTGGAGAATGAGGGCATCGATGAGTTAGTTTTGCAACGGGGAAAGGGTTCTTGCTATCTGTTTTTGCTTCGTTTGGTTTAGTTACGACAAACACTCCATTCCTTTCGATTGGGTTATAACTCAAGTTTTATTTCGGTCATGCTACTTCTGTGCTACACTTAAAGTTTTAATAACCCCTTTGCTTGCAAGTATTGCTTCGTATCTTCTATCTTGCAGGTGGTTATTATTTTCTAAGTCACAGGTCATTGGAAGCAATTGCATACTTTCCTGGATATATATATCTACAATGCAATTGTATTCGCTAAGATATCTTGTTTTGCTCTCCACCGAAGAACATTTATCTCAAGCATTAACTTCAATTATATAAATCTTCGATGCTTGTATTCACTTATAGAACTTGGTTTGCATATTCCAAGGATGAGCCTCCTCAAACGAGCTCTAGGTCTTCATGAGAGAGCAAGTTAGATGCACCCCCACTAGTTCCATTGGAGAGCTTCTTAGCTCGTATGTGCATCCGTTGCATGGCAATCCCTACTCCTCACATCATATCTATCATTTGGCATCTCTTGCCTATGATTGTCCTCATTGATGTGAGCCTTTCTTATCCTTCTTGTCTTCCTCCTCCACCATATTTCTCTCTTTGCCATCCTAAGTGTCAACTCTCGTGCTTACGCTCATCCATTGCATGAGTGCTCAAAATATCGAAAAGGAGTGGATCAAATTGACTTGTACCTGGCTAGTGGTCTGGGGACGAGTCAAGATAAGATTCCAAAGAAGACCGAGTGTGAAACTTTAGTAGATTGAGTTCTCAACACAAAAAAAATACTTTTTCTCGTATTCCCTATCCCCCTTCTTGCACGCAAACACCATTTGGAGACATTCGAGTCACGGACAGCGAGAGCTCTTGCACCTAATGTTCTTTTGTTACTTGTTTCAATGCTAATATAGACTCTTGCATGTTATGACTTGAATTGAATCTCTAACCTTGATTGCTTTACTTTTCAAAGTTCTTTTATGGTTGCTAGCATGTCACCACATAAATTATGCTGTTATCATTTACCTACTCGAGGACGAGCAGGAATTAAGCTTGGGGATGTTGATACGTCCAAAACGTATCTATAATTTTTGCTTGCTCCATGCATGTTTTGTGTGATATTGCTATGATCTAGATACACTTTCATACACTTTTGATCATATTTGGACTAACCTATTAACTCAGTGCATCCCACTGCCAGTTCCTGTTTTATGCTGTTTTTCTATTTCGGTTTTTCCCCATATAAAAAGTGCCAGAAAAATTTCGGGAAAAATACAGGAAAAATCAGCGTACAGGAAGCTTCGCGAAGAGCCCGGGAGGGGACAGAGGGGAGCCAGGGGGGCCCAGGCGGCCACCCGGCGCGGCCCCACCCCTGGCCGCGCCAGGGGGGCGCCTGGGGCCCCTGGTCCACCTCTGGCTGCCCCCCTTCGCCTATTTATTCTCCGTCACGGGGAAACTCCAGAAGGAGAACCCTATTTCGCAAACTCGCCTCTGTTCCGCCGTCGCCGCGCTTCCGAGATCGGGAGCACCAGAAGACCTCTTCCCGGCACCCTGCCGGAGGGAGGATTGACCTCCGGGAGTCTCCTCTCCACCATGGATGCTCCCCGGATGTCTCGTGAGTAGTTTTCCTTGGACCATGGGTCCGTGATCAGTAGCTATGTGATGTTCTCCTCCCCTCTTTTTTCTTCATGGTTTAGACCTCGTGAGCTGCCCTACATGATCGAGGCACTTTTGTAATATTTCTGCTATTGCTATGTTGAGTTTGATAGGATCTGATGGATTATGAGATTATGTTCAGATTGTGATTGACTAATATATTTGGTTCTTATCTCTTATATTTTTGTTCCTAAGTAATTCTTGCATGTTCTCCATTGTTGTTTATTGCTTTGGCCAAGTAGTAGGTAGTGACTCCAAGAGGGAACGTTTTGCTCGATTGTGGGTTCATGCCCCCCGATGACACGCTTGAGTGACAGAAACATGAGTCTAGGGGATGTGTTGTTGCCACAAGGGGGAAAACAACGGTGCTTGTAACCGCGGTTACAAGGATTGTTTACTTTACGCAAAGTTCTTTTTAATGCAGTTGTGTGTTGCTTTGGGTTTACACTTTGGGTGGGGCTCGCAACTTAATATCAGCGAGATGTTCTGGATAGATATCTCAAGGTGGATGATTAGTACTAGATGCAGTTGGATTTCGGTCTACTTATTTTGGCATACTGCCCATGCTTTTGAGCCTCGTCCTTTCTTTTGTAGCATAGTTAGCATTGCGGTGCGTTCATAATCCTGTCAATTTCCTTTCTGTAATTTGTTTACCTCGCATAGAAATTTTATCGTCTTTTGGGAGAGAGACATCACTAGTGAACATCACGTATCCTGGTCCATATCCTCATCACTGTTTACACGCTCATTTACTTTTCTGCTTTTACTTTCAATTGCTATCATTATCCCTTGTGTTTGATCCTTTGAGAACAACAAGACCGGAGAGATTGACAACCTCTCTGAACTTCGTTGGGAACAAAGTTATCGTGTCTGTGTGCAGGTCCGCGTCAGTTGCGCCGCTGACACCTACTTATCATCTCTGGAGTCCTACTGGAGACAAACCTTGGTATCTTCACCGAGGGAAATTTGCTGTTGTGCTACATCACGCCTTCCACTTGGGGTTTACCAACGAAGGGAGAGAAATCACTATCATCATCTCGCACATCACCTACTACTTGGCCAAAGCAATAAACAGCAACAGAGAACATGCAATAATTACTCAAGAACATAAATATAAAAGAGGAGAATCAAATATATTACTCAAACACAATCTGAACATAGTCTCATAATCCATCAGATCCCAGCAAACTCAGCATAGCAACAGTAGAAAGATTAAATATGTGCCTCGATCATGCAGGGCAGCTCACGAGTTTTAAACCGTGAAGAACAAAGAGGGGAGGAGAACATCACATAGCTACTGATCATGGACCCATGGTCCAAGGTGGAATAGTCACGGTTCATTCAGGAAGCATCCATGGTGGTGGAGAAGCTCCCGGAGGTGGTTCCTCCCTCCGGCAGGGTGCCGGGAAGAGGGCTCCTGGTGCTCCCGATCTTGGAAGCGCGGCGGCGGCGGCGGAACAGAGGGGAGATTGCGAAAAAGGGTTCTGTCCTCGAGGGTTTCGGGACGAGAGGGATATATAAGCGAAGGGGGGCAGCCAGAGGTGGACCAGGGGCCCCAGGCGCCCCCCTGGCGCGGCCTAGGGGGTGGCCGCCTGGGCCACCCCTGGCTCCCCTCTGGCCCCACTTGGGCTCTTCCCGAAGCTTCCTGTATGATGATTTTTCCTATATTTTTCCCAGAATTTTTCTGGCACTTTAAGTAATGGGAAATCCTGAAATACAAAAACAGCAGAAAACAGGAACTGACACTGGGGTGCAGTGAGTTAATAGGTTAGTCCAAATATGATCAAAAGTGTAGGGAAGTGTATCAATATCACACAAAAGATGCATGGTGCAAGTGATACGTCTCAAACGTATCTAGTTTTCCAAACACTTTTGCTATTGTTTTGGCTTCATTCTTGCATGATTTGAACGAAACTAACCCGGACTGACGCTGTTTTCAGCAGAGCTACCAGTGTTGTTTTCTTTTGTGCAGGTTTCTGGATATTTAGGTACGCTGGAAAAATCCCAAAAAAAATATATAAAAAATCTGCGTTCCGGAAGCTTCCGCAAGTCCAAAGGGGGGCCACAGGGCAGCCAGGAGGGTGCCTGGCGCGGCCCAGCCCCTGGCCGCGCCACCTACCCTCCTGGCTTGGTCCCACGTCCCCCGATGCCCTACTTTGGCCCTATTTATTCTCCCGACGCAGAAACCCCAGAACAGAAGTCGCTTTTCCAATCTAGGTCGCGGAGCCGCCGCAACCCTCTGTTCTTCTCCGGGAGAGCTAATCTGGAGGCTGCTTTGGCCTCCGGTGAGGGGAAACCATCGACATCGTCATCATCATCGCCTCTCCATCACCCCTCCATGACTTCCTCTCTCATGTGTGAGTAATTCCCTGTTGTAGGCAAAGGGGATGGTAGGGATTGGATGAGTTAGATCATGTAATAGTTCAATCATATTGTTGGGGGCATGTTGCCTATCATCTACTTGGTGTTTATCATCTCTGTTACAACTTGTTGCTCTTAATGCTTGTCACTTTGGGCCCGAGTGCCATGATTTTAGATCTGATCACCTGTTTGTTTCTTGAGTTTGTGGCGTTCTTGATCCTATCTATGAGTTGTATGCACCTATTATAGTCCGGAACCGGCGATCCCAATGGTGACAGCTTGGGACGCCAAAGGGGATGGACTATAATTTGAGGATTCCGTGTATCCACGAAGTGTTCATGCTTTGTTTCAGTGCTCTTTGATAGGAGTACCTTAATCTCCCTAAGTTCCTTTTGGCCCCGTTTGTAGCGGGAGGGTAAGACAAAAGACGTTGCGCAAAGTTCTTATTGCAAGCACGTACAACTACCCTGGGATACACGCCTGATGTTTGATATTTGCCTAGATGATCCTTTCTTTTCTGTGAGCCTTGATCGTGTTAGAATCTATTACATGTTCGTTCTCATCCAAGCAGCGCCCAATCATCCATCTCCCTAGCCTACAGTGTTTTTCTTTCCTGCTGGTTACTAGTTGTTTACTTTTGTTGTTTCACCACCATCATCACCACTATTATCACCACCACTACTACCATCGTATCACAGTTGCTACTAATACCTTTGTGCAAGAAAGTGTTTATTTCAGGTGCGGTTGAATTGACAACTCAATTGTCAAAGCCTGTACGTATTCTTTGTGTCCCCAAGTGTCGAACCAATAAATTGGGTTATCTTGCCCGCGAAGACTGTCTCGATCCCCTACAGTTGAGGGTTATCAAGTACTGTTTTCTGGCGCCGTTGCCGGGGACCATAGCTTTATTTACAGGTCTACTTGAAGTATCCTACCTGCTGCACGCTATCCACTAAGGGTAAGAAAGGAGACCCCAAGGTTTCGATCTTACCATCCCGTTGATGGCTTCTCGCCCTTTCGTTGGTTACCCCAAGTGCAAGGTTGAGATGTAGTGCAGCAGCAGTTTTCCCTCGGTGAAGATACCAAGGTTTGTCTCCAGTAGGACTCCAGAGATGATAAGTAGGTGTCAGCAGCGCAACTGACGTGGACCTGCACACAGACACAGATAACTTTGTTCCCAACGAAGTTCAGAGAGGTTGTCAATCTCTCTGGTCTTGTTGTTCACAAAGGATAAAACGCAAGGGATAATGATAGCAAGTAAAAGCAGTAAAGTAAATATAGCTTGGAAATAATAATGAGGATATGGACCGGGATACGTGATGTTCACTAGTGATGTCTCTCTCCCAAAAGACGATAAAACTGCTATGCGAGGTAAACAAATTACAGAAGGGCAATTGACAGGATTATGAACGCGCCGCAATGCTAACTATGCTACAAAAGAAAGGAGACTCCCGGAGGTCAATCCTCCCTCCGGCAGGGTGCCGGGAAGAGGTCTTCTGGTGCTCCCGATCTCGGAAGCCAGGCGGCGGCGGAACAGAGGCGAGTTTGCGGAATAGGGTTCTTCTTCTGGAGTTTCCCCGTGACTGAGAATAAATAGGCGAAGGGGGGCAGCCAGAGGTGGACCAGAGGCCCCAGGCGCCCCCCTGGCGCGGCCAGGGGTGGGGCCGCGCCGGGTGGCCGCCTGGACCCCCTGGCTCCCCTCTGGCCCCTCCCGGGCTCTTCGCGAAGCTTCCTGTACGCTGATTTTTCCTGTATTTTTCCCGAAATTTTTCTGGCACTTTTTATATGGGGAAAAACCGAAATACAAAAACAGCATAAAACAGGAACTGGCACTAGGGTGCACTGAGTTAATAGGTTAGTCCAAATATGATCAAAAGTGTATGAAAGTGTATCTAGATCATAGCAATATCACACAAAACATGCATGGAGCAAGCAAAAATTATAGATACGTTTTGGACGTATCAACATCCCCAAGCTTAATTCCTGCTCGTCCTCGAGTAGGTAAATGATAACAGCATAATTTATGTGGTGACATGCTAGCAACCATAAAAGAACTTTGAAAAGTAAAGCAATCAAGGTTAGAGATTCAATTCAAGTCATAACATGCAAGAGTCTATATTAGCATTGAAACAAGTAACAAAAGAACATTAGGTGCAAGAGCTCTCGCTGTCCGTGACTCGAATGTCTCCAAATGGTGTTTGCGTGCAAGAAGGGGGATAGGGAATACGAGAAAAAGTATTTTTTTGTGTTGAGAACTCAATCTACTAAAGTTTCACACTCGGTCTTCTTTGGAATCTTATCTTGACTCGTCCCCAGACCACTAGCCAGGTACAAGTCAATTTGATCCACTCTTTTTCGATATTTTGAGCACTCATGCAATGGATGAGCGTAAGCACGAGAGTTGACACTTAGGATGGCAAAGAGAGAAATATGGTGGAGGAGGAAGACAAGAAGGATAAGAAAGGCTCACATCAATGAGGACAATCATAGGCAAGAGATGCCAAATGATAGATATGATGTGAGGAGTAGGGATTGCCATGCAACGGATGCACATACGAGCTAAGAAGCTCTCCAATGGAACTAGTGGGGGTGCATCTAACTTGCTCTCTCATGAAGACCTAGAGCTCGTTTGAGGAGGCTCATCCTTGGAATATGCAAACCAAGTTCTATAGTGTAAAGGTCCCCACATAGCTATATGCATAATGATCATCTCTATGGAGTATAGAGATGTAGAGGGAGTACTAGTGTGGATCTCTCAAAAGGATAGTAGTGTTGCCCCTTTCTCTCTTTTTATTTCTTTTTCTCTTTTTCTATTTTTTTCTATTTTTTGTGGCCTCAATGGCTCTTTCTATTTAACTCTCATTTGTCCTCTTTGGGATCTTTTATTGTGTCCACTTTGGGATCTTTTCCTCACTTAAGGGCAACACTCTATTTTACAAGAAGGTAAATGAGATCTTTCACACTTTACAAGGTACTCAAAATCATAAAGAAGATGTAACTATCATGATGTATGCAATGTATGTCGCTGCCAGTGTAGCAGGAACATGTATGACATGAAGATCAAGTCATGAAGAGGTGGATGTTGCATGGCAATATAACTCGGAAAGGCTATGGAAATGCCTTCATAGGTAGGTATGGTGGTTGTTTTGAGGAAAGATATAAGGAGGCTTATGATGATAGAGCGTATCATGCCAAGGGTCTGGATGTACCGGCGAAGGTGGACACCAACTCTCGGAGTGAGAAGAAGGCAATGCACGGTACGGGAGAGGCTAGCAAAATATGGGAAGGTGGAAGTGTCAACTTTCAATACTTACATTAGTCCGATAACTCATGCACTTATTATCGGTAACTCTCAATCTAATAAGGAGGTTCACAAAGATACAAGTACCCCGAGGAGGAGTGTATGGGGGTTTGGTTATCCTTGCGCATCCTCGACTCATGGTACGTGAGTGTTCTCTGATATTTGACTCCTCAGAAGAGTAGTGATCCATCTAGTAGCTAGAGTTCTCAACTAGCTTTGTAGGTTTTGAAAATAAACACGGATTGCCCAAAATACGACACCTATCACTAATAGGCAAGAGCTCTTGACACCAAAATTCCAAACATTACTCACATCAATACCTCAAAACCAACGCAAGTTACTACTAAAATTAAATAGCAACCTCAAATATCTACTTTCAAAACAAGACACAACTCAGTGCAACAACCAACTCTCTTTAACAAGATAAACATGAAAACTAAAAAGAGTTCCAGCAACAAACTAAACAAAAGCCAAGGATCTTGCTAAAGACAAACTAAGACTAAAACTAAACATGGAAGTAGCTATGAAAAGATAAAGAACACACAACAGCAAAAAGATAAGCAGGAAAAATCCTATGATGTGTTCTAGATTTTGAAAACGTAGCGTGTTTCTCTCCCACACAAAGTAAACGATCTAACTTGTTATGAACAGCAAGCAAAGCTAAAGAAAACTAAAAACAAAACCTAAGAGCGAGACGCTCCAAGCATAGCACATAACGCATGAAGTGATAAAAATATAGTGAGACGAAGGACGAACTGATGATTACTGATGGAGAAGGGGATGCACGGGGGCATCCCCAAGCTTAGACGCTTGAGTCTCCTTGAATATTTATTGGGGATGCATTGGAGCATCCCCAAGCTTGAGCGCTTGACACTCCTGGATCTTCTTTCATCATCTTCCATCACACACTTGAAAACTCCCTTCATACATAACTCATCATAAGCTGATTAGAGAGGTTAGTACCCTTAATAAATAAAAAAATTCCACTGGATATAAAGATATTCTTGAAGATCTACTGTTTCTCAAGAGTGCCAAAAAGTTTTCGCACAGAAAAAGCAAGCTTAAGGTTTGCAAAAGTTAGGAGAGACAAAACGTGGCAGAATCTGTGAAAAACAGAACAACAGATAGTAAAGAATTGTTTAGGGGCACTTCTGCAACTCAAATAAAAAAACTCAGAACATACGGAAGTTTCGTAATTGTATAGATCATACTGTGTAAAAATTTCATCTCAAAAAGATGAACTGGGATTTTTATGGAATTTTTCTGGTCACGAGGACAGAATCTGTTTTCTGGACAGCATGTCACAACTTTTACTTCCCTTGCCGTAAGAGGCTATAACTTGGCACAAAGCTGAAAAATAAAGATACAATGATGTTGCTACAGTAGTAAAAATCATCAAGACACAAAAAAAGCAAAAAAAAGAACAACCTAAATTCGTTGCGGGCTGCCTCCCGAAAGCGCTTTCTTTAGAGCCATTAGCTAGGCTTAAAGATTATAGAAGATGCTCTCACAAGAATAAGAATTTTGAAGCAAAAGAGAGCATCAAGAAGCAAATGTGAAACACATTTAAGCCTAACCCACTTCCTATGCATAGGCATCTTGTAAGAAAATAAATCAAAGAAGCACAAAGTGACATGCATAGGAAGGTAGAACAAGAACAACTTCAAAACTTTCAACATGAAGAGAGGTGTTTTTGTAACATGGAAGTTTCTACAACCAAACTTTCCTCTCTCAAAGTAATTTTCAGTATCATCTTGAACAACATCAAGAATATAACTATCAAATAAATCATGTTGTCCATGACCTACAAGCACACGTGTATTGTTTTCAACACGGTTTTTAGGATGATAAGATAGATGCAACCCATCACATTGAGCCTTGATAAGAGCAAAATTCTCCGAAATAGTTGGAGATTTCAAAAGGATAATAGGGCAATCAAGTGTGGGTGCAACAACAATAATTTCATGCTTAACATAAGGAACTATAGCAAGTTCATCTTCGTAGGCATCATCCATAGTGGCATCATGGCCAAAAGTATAGAAGGCATGAACTTCATCAAAAAGGGATATTTCAAAAGAATCCATAGGATCATAACACTCATCATATAAAGTAAGAGTCAAAGAGTTACTCTCATTAGAAGGTAGACATGTATGGCTCCATTCTTCCTCCTTTTGTCCGTCACTCTCCTCCTCATTTTCATCCAAGGAGCTTTCAATTTCAGCAATTTCTTCTTCCATATAGTCCTGCAAAACATTAGTCTCCTCCTTTGGGGGAGAGATTCTCTCAAGATAATCAGTAATATAATAATTTGCACCATAATTTTCAAGGCAATAGTTCAGTATAGAAAGACTCTTAGATTTGTAAGGGGCATCATCAATAGTTTTAAGAAGAGAAGTAATTTCATAGGCACCCTTAAAAGCGACAAATTCTTCAATTTGCTCTGCATCATAAAAATCATAATTTCCTTTAGCATAAGAAGCTAAGGTTTCATCATCATTGTACTCACATTGGAAAGAAAGGTGTTTATGCCTCATAAAGCAACGAGATTCATCCCTGCAAAAAGATATATTATATTTTGAGCACAAGTTTCTAGCATACTCATACAACTGATGTATTTGTTTCCATAAGTGTATCCCCTCTTGAGACAAGCGGTGCTCTTTGTACCACTTTTGTTAATCCTTAGAGAATCCTCCATGCCAATAAGATCTTGTTTCAAAGAAATTAGGCATTGGTGGAAAGCAGGTAACTGGACATACTATTTTTTTGGGATTTTTGATAAAGGACACTAAAGATAAAAACTGAAAGATAAACTAACAAGACTAAAAAAACAAAGGTAAAGGGTAGTGTGCAACTCCCCTATCTTAGCACTCGGAGTCCCCGGCAACGGTGCCAGAAAACTTTGCTTGATGGCTTCTCGCCCTTTCGTTGGTTACCCCAAGTGGAAGGTTGAGATGTAGTGCAGCAACAGTTTTCCCTCGGTGAAGATACCAAGGTTTGTCTCCAGTAGGACTCCAGAGATGATAAGTAGGTGTCAGCGGCACAACTGACGTGGACCTGCACACAGACACAGATAACTTTGTTCCCAACGAAGTTCAGAGAGGTTGTCAATCTCTCCGGTCTTGTTGTTCACAAAGGATAAAACGCAAGGGATAATGATAGCAAGTAAAAGCAGTAAAGTAAATATAGCTTGGAAATAATAATGAGGATATGGACCGGGATACGTGATGTTCACTAGTGATGTCTCTCTCCCAAAAGACGATAAAACTGCTATGCGAGGTAAACAAATTACAGAAGGGCAATTGACAGGATTATGAACGCACCGCAATGCTAACTATGCTACAAAAGAAAGGAAGAGGCTCAAAAGCACGGGCAGTACGCCAAAATAAGTAGACCGGAATCCATCTGCATCTACTACTAATCATCCACCTTGAGATATCTATCCAGAACATCTCGCTGGTATTAAGTTGCGAGCCCCACCCAAAGTGTAAACCCAAAGCAACAGACAACTGCATTAAAAAGAACTCTGCGTAAAGTAAACAATCCTTGTAACCGCGGTTACAAGCACCGTTGTTTTCCCCCTTGTGGCAACAGCACATCCCCTAGACTCATGTTTCTGTCACTCAAGCGTGTCATCGGGGGGCATGAACCCACAATCTAGCACAATGTTCCCTCTTGGAGTCACTACCTACTACTTGGCCAAAGCAATAAATAGCAACGGAGAACATGCAAGAATTACTTAGGAACAAAAATATAAGAGATAAAAACCGAATATATTACTCTATCACAATCTGAACATAATCTCATAATCCATCAGATCCCTCCAAACTCAGCATAGCAACAGCAGAAATATTACAAAGGTGCCTCGATCATGTAGGGCAGCTCACGAGGTCTAAACAATGAAGATCAAAGAGGGGAGGAGAACATCACATAGCTACTGATCACGGACCCATGGTCCAAGGAAAACTACTCACGAGACATCCGGGGAGCATCCATGGTGGAGAGGAGACTCCCGGAGGTCAATCCTCCCTCCGGCAGGGTGCCGGGAAGAGGTCTTCTGCTGCTCCCGATCTCGGAAGCCCGGCGGCGGCAGAACAGAGGTGAGTTTGCGGAATAGGGTTCTTCTTCTGGAGTTTCCCCGTGACGGAGAATAAATAGGCGAAGGGGGGCACCCAGAGGTGGACCAGGGGCCCAAGGCGCCCCCCTGGCTCCCCTCTGGCCCCTCCCGGGCTCTTCTCGAAGCTTCCTGTACGCTGATTTTTTCTGTATTTTTCCCGGAATTTTTCTGGCACTTTTTATATGGGGGAAAACTGAAATAGAAAAACAGCAGAAAACAGGAACTGGCACTGGGGTGCACTGAGTTAATAGGTTAGTCCAAATATGATCAAAAGTGTATGAAAGTGTATCTAGATCATAGCAATATCACACAAAACATGCATGGAGCAAGCAGAAATTATAGATACGTTTTGGACGTATCACCCGTACGAGAAGAGGTACTGCTCTTAGCACTAGTGCTAAACTTGATTCACCTTCAGTTATGAGTCAATTTGATTCACCTCAGTTACATGATACTTCTGCTGAGTCTGGCAATATGTCAGATACTTTTGATGATGCTTCTACTACCTTTGAGACTACATGTTCACTTGGTTCTTTTATTGAAGAACAGATTGCTGCTGCTGCCCGATTCTCGGGTGTTGAAATTCCTGTTACCCAAACACCTATTGGAAAAACTCATAACTTTGCTGGCCTTAAGGAGAAACTCCTTGAGTATGATTATATTACTCTTGATGATGATTTTTGCAGGGAGCTTAATGAATGTGCTGATTCCGACCCTGCTACTATAAAGAAGTTGCTAGCAAAGCATTCCCTGAAAAACAAGTTTACTCCTGATCCTACTTTTGCTACGTCTCCTATATGCATCACTGATCCTGATTATGATTTCTCTGTTGATCTTTCACTTATATCCACAGTTGAATCTGACCCCTTTTATGGCAGAGAAAATGATGATGCTATCGAGCACCTGACCAAACTCACTGATTTGGGTGGCTTGTTTACTACTGATGAAAGGATCCGGAACTTTTATGTGACCAAGCTTCTTCCTTTTTCCTTGAAAGGAGATGCTAGAGCATGGTATGATGCACTACCATGTGGTTCCATTCAAAGTCCTCAAGATATGGCTGTATCTTTCGTTGATAAGTATTTTCCTGCTCATATGCAACATGCTGCTTTGCAAAGAATTTATAACTTTAAACAGTTGCAGGATGAGCATCTCCCTAAAGCTTGGGGGAGATTTTGCAGTTTGCTGAAGGCTAGACCGGGACATGAAATCCCTAAGAATGAATTACTTGATATATTTTATGATGGTCTAACCGATGGGTCTAAATCCTATCTAGATAGTTGTGCTGGTTGTGTTTTCAGGCAAAGAACACCGGACGATGCGGAAGAATTGATGGGCAAGATTGCCAAAAACCATGAAGATTGGTCCGTGCCTGAACCACATCCACCACCAAAGAAGAGGGGCATGCTTGTCCTAAGCCCCGAAGATATGCAAGAAGCAAAGATATCTATAAAAGAGAAAGGAATTAAAGCTAAAGACATGAAGAATCTACCCCCAATTGAGAAGTTGTGTGAGCCTACCACTCACCCACTTATGGTAGAGGTGCACTCTCTTTTAGATTTCAATGCAAGTGACATCCTTAAAGGTAAACCTCCTGACCAATGTTTAGATGAGCTTGATAATTTTATTATGAAGCAGAGTCACTTCAATGAGAAGATACAAGGTCAGTTGCATGATAATACTCTTGCTATCAAAAGTTTGCTTGATGTTCTAGGTAGAACAGTTAATGATGTTAAATGTCTTGTGAAGCATTTTCATATGGTTCAAACTCAGCTTGAACACATTTCTAATGTGCAAAAAGATTTGCTTGCTAATAATGCCAAACAGGACAATTTACAGGCTTATGGTATAAAGACCCTGGGTGGAACACACACCCAGGACCCTCTCTACCCAGAAGGGCATCCGAAGAGGATCGAGCAAGATTCTCAAGTGCAGGAAGAAGAAATTGTTAGCTCTACAAAGAAGAAGAAGAAGAAGAAGAAAAAGAAACACAAGGAAGCTGACAATTCCAATGATCCAATAGAAGAAGAAGAAGAACAAGTTGTTGATCCAAACAGCATATCTACCTCAGATGCTGAGACTGAAGACGATGCTGAACCTGAAAAATATGTTGAAAAGAATGATCCACCTGAGGTTCGAGAAGAAGAAGCACCAGATAAGCGCAAGAAGTATATTAGAGAAGACTTTCTTGCAAGGAGACATGGGAAGGAACGAGAACCATGGGTATAGAAACCCATGCCTTTCCCAAGCAAGTCCGTCAAAACCAAAGAAGAAGAGCACTACAACAAGTTTTGTGAGTGGATGAAACCTCTTTTTCTTCAAATCCCTTTGACTGATGCTATTAAGTTACCTCCTTACTCTAAATATATGAAATATATTGTTACTAATAAAAGAAAAGTCCCTAATGAGGCAATATCTACTATGCTTGCTAACTACTCTTTTAGTGGCAAGATTCCTGAAAAGCTCGGTGACCCAGGTATACCCACCATTCCTTGCTCCATAAAAAATAATTATGTTAGAACTGCTTTATGTGATCTTGGTGCAGGAGTGAGTGTTATGCCCTTTTCTCTCTACAAAAGACTTTGTTTAGAGAAACTAATTCCTACAGATATCTCTATCCAGATGGCCGACAAGTCAACAGCCGTCCCGATCGGTATTTGTGAGGATGTTCCTGTTGAAGTTGCCAATTGCTTAATACTTACTGATTTTGTTGTGCTTGACATGCCCGAGGATGGGATCATGTCCATTATCCTTGGTAGACCTTTTCTGAACACCGCAGGTGCTGTTATTGATTGCAATAAAGGGAAGGTTACCTTCAACGTGAATGACAAAGAACACACGGTGTATTTTCCGAAGAAGATCCATTGAGAATATTGAGACCGTAAAGATTGGAGAATGGGATTGTCCACTACATGTATACCATAAATACAAGACAATTATGGTGGGGACAATGTCCATTAAAGTGAGAGTGCAATGATCACTTCATAAGAGGCGAGACTTTCTGCGCTATATACCACAGGTTTGTTGGTAAGACTTGATCAACCTTGCTAACTAGCATGTTTTATATAGGTAAAAAGTTGAGCTTGTTATGTTTTCATTTCCTTTAGCCTTTACTCTCCTTGCTTTACCCAAGTTTTTGTGTTTAAAGCTTCACTTGTTCTAACTTTTATCTCAAGTTCACGAAAGTTTTTGTAGCTTTTTGAACTTTGAAAAATTCTCTACAGTGAAGTTGCCCAGAAAATTCCAGAAAAATCAAAATCAAAATTTCCAGGTAAAAAGCCATCAGGAAGCACCTGAGGCTGACCAGGGGGGTCCACCCCTGGCCCAGGAGGACAGGTGGCGCGGCCCAGCTCCTAGCCACGCCACCCACCCTCCTGGGGGCCACAGGCACCCCCTGGTGGCCTGTCTTCCCTCACTCTCTCTCCTTCCTCCCAAAAACTCGTGTTCTTGCTCTGGTTCTGCTGTTCTTGCTGTTCTTGAGCACGGAACCTCGATCTCCTTCTACAACCACTCATTTGAGCTGAAATTTGGAACAAATACTCTCTGGTATGTGACTCCCTCACCCCTCCAATTAGTTTTCTAGTTGGTGGCTTCATTAGTGAGTATTTAGTGGTTCGATGAGTATTTAGTGTCTTTGTGACTCTCTCTCCGAATTCAACGGACGGGTTTTGTGGCGGTAATCGCGGGAAAATCCCAACAAACCGAAAGAAAGTTGCTTCTCGTCCGAGAACAAACTCATCGAACATCGAGTATAAAAGTAGATAAAAGTTCGATAGATATTCCTTCGAAATCAATGGCATTCGAAGGAATCTTAATCGAGTACAAATATACACGTTCACGAGAGAAAAACAAAGATGGGGTAGGGATACAATAGAGGGAAAACAGGGTCCGATACTTAATCAATCCGAGAGAAAATGAACGACAAGAAAAACTCGGAGTGATAAGTGTATAGGACAACATCAAACGAACAAAAACAAAAAAGAAAAAGAAACATAACTAAAAAAACCAGCGAAAGTAAACTACTTCTAGAAAGTAAACATATAATACAAAGTACCGATAGTTATGATCTTACTGCACGTTGCGTGAGTCCAATATGTTTAACTCACACCTTAGTGCACAAAACCTTTTCTCATCCAGGGGCTTCGTAAAGACATCAACCAATTGATCTTCGGTGCAAACATGGTTGATAACAATATCTTCTCGCTGAACGTGATCTCGAAGAAAATGATGACGAATATCAATATGCTTCGTTCGAGAGTGTTGCACGGGATTATGGGAAATTTTGATAGCACTCTCATTATCACATAGTAATGGAATTTTCTTTACAAGAATACCATAATCTTTCAGCGTTTGCTTGAGCCACAGAATTTGAGTGAAGCATGAACCAACAATAATATACTCGGCTTCAGCCATAGAAATGGACACACAATTATGTTTCATCGAAGCCTAACGGACAAGAGATCTATCGAGAAAATGACATGTGCCTGAGGTAGATTTCCTGTCGACACGATCACCAGCCCAGTCAGAATTAAAATATCCAATGAGATCAAACTAGGCACCTTTAGGATACCAAAGTCCCAAAGTAGGTGTGTGAGCCAGATATCGAAGAATTCGCTTTACAGCAATATGATGTGATTCTTTCGGATTTGCCTGAAAACGAGCACACATACAGACTGATAGCATAATGTCAGGTCTAGATGCACATAGGTAAAGAAGCAAACCGATCATCGAGAGATATTTCTTCTGATCGAAAGGTTTGCCCTTATCATCTGCATCTAGGTGAACATTCGTATGCATTGGAGTCTTGATGGTTTGCAATTGACAAGATCAAACTTCTTCAGGAAATCTCTGAGATACTTCTCTTGAGAGAAAAATATTTCTCATTCTTCTGTTGACGGATTTGAAGTCCGAGAAAGAACTTCAATTCACCCATCATAGACATTTCATATTTCTTCGACATCATTCGAGCAAATTCTTCGCTGATATCAGGGTTAGTACGGCCAAATATAATATCATCGACATAAATTTGACACACAAAAAGATCATTTTTGTATGCACGAGTAAAAAGAGTCGGGTCAGTTGTTCCTGGTTTGAAGCCCTTCTTCAGAAGAAAATCCTTCAGTGTTTCATACCAAGCACGAGGTGCTTGCTTTAACCCATAAAGGGCATTGTGCAACCTGTACACGTTATCAGGATTCTTCGGGTCTTCAAAACCTGGTGGCTGCATAACATATACTTCTTCTTCGATTTCACTGTTAATAAATGCACTTTTGACATCTAGCAATATACCATTGTAATTTGCAAAAGCAAGCATGACACGAATGGATTCAAGTCGAGCAACTGGAGCATAAGTCTCACCGAAATCAATACCTTCGATTTGAGTGTAACCTTGTGCAACCAATCGAGCTTTATTCCTTACCACGATACCATCTTCATCTTGATTGTTGCGAAAAATCCACTTTGTGCCAATGATATTGTGCTTCTTGGGATCAGGTCTTTCGACGAGGGACCAGACTTTATTTCTCTCGAACTGGTTAAGTTCTTCGAGCATTGTAGTCATCCAGTCTGAGTCCTTCGTGGCTTCATCGAATTTCGACGGTTCTAGCATGGATACAAATGATAAATTTCCACAGAAGTTAGCTAAACGAGTACGAGAGCGAGTGGTGGGACGACCTGGTAGACGAATCTCTTCGAGCATTGAGTCAACGTCCACTCTTCTTCGGACTCGAGATAGTACTCCTTCGTTAGCCTGAGGATCCGGTTGTTCTTCCGATCAGCCTGGCCTTCAGGAGCAGCTTGTTCCTCAGGAACATTTCCTTCGGGTTCATCTTGTCCTTCGGGTTGAGCATTTTCTTCGTTCATATGATTTCCTTCGTCCTGTGCATCATTGACTTCAGGATGTTGATCTCCAGCACCCCGGGCTATGTGTGGGAATATTGGATCATCATCATCCCTGTTGACTTGATGTGCATTTCCTTCAACAGGACGAATATCTCCAATAGCCATGTACCTAATAACTTCATCCAAAGGTGGTTCATCTAGGTTAAGAGGTAATTGCTCTTTTTGAGAGCCGTTAGTTTCATCGAATCGAACATTTACAGTTTCTACAACTTTGCCAAGATGAGAGTTGTATACTCTGTAAGTGTGAGAATTCGAACCATAACCTATGAGAAAACCTTCGTGTGCCTTTAGGGCAAACTTGGAACTGTGATTCATATCTCTGATATAGCATGGAGCACCAAAAACCCTGAGATACGAAACATTTGGCTTTTTACCAGTGATAAGCTCATGTGAAGTTTTCTTCAGAAATTTGTGCAGATAAACCTTGTTGATGATATGACATGCAGTGTTAATTGCTTCGGCCCAGAACCTGATAGGAGTCTTATATTCAACAAACATTGTTCTGGCCATTTCAATAAGAGTTCGATTCTTTCTCTCGACCACACCATTTTGTTGCGGTGTATAAGCAGCAGAGAATTCATGAGTAAAGCCATATTCATCAAGAAATTCTTTGATATGAGTGTTTTTGAATTCTGTACCATTATCACTTCTGATATGCTTGAGGGATAATTCATACTCAGTTTGTGCTCTCTTTGCGAAAGTTTTGAAAAATTCAACAACTTTGCCCTTGTCATCTAGAAAGAAAACCCAAGTATATCGAGAGAAATCATCAACAATGACCAGACCATACTTGTTACCTCCAAGACTAGCATAATTTTGAGGACCAAATAAATCCATATGAAGTAATTCAAGAGGACAAGTAGTAGTCATGATAGTCTTTGCTGAGTGATGTTTCTTGGCAATCTTTCCGGCTTCACAGGCACTGCATAGACGATCTTTATCGAATTTCATATTTTCAATACCAACGATATTCTTCTTCGAGATTAGAGTTTGAAGATTTTTCATCCCTGCATGACCAAGTCTTCTATGCCATAACCAACCAGATGTGGCTTTAGCCATTAAGCATGTGGACACAGCAGGTCCCGAAGAGAAATCAACAATATAAAGATCACCTTTGCGATATCCTTCGAACACGAAGGAATAATCATCCTGTGAAAAGACAACACAACGAGAAGCAGAGAACAGTACAAGCATACCCATATCACAAAGTTTTGAGATAGACATAAGATTATATCCTAGAGATTGAACAAGCATAACTTTGTCGATATGCTTATCCTTCGATATAGCAACATTACCCAAACCAAGTACTTTTCCTTTGTTGTTGTCACCGAAGGTAATATATCTCTGAGAAGATTCAGTAAGTTTGTCTTCGGTGAACAAATCTTTGTCTCCGGTCATATGATTTGTACAACCACTATCCATGACCCATTCGGATCCACCGGAGACATAGCCCTGCAGAAGAATTAGTTCTTCTTAACCACCCACAAACGAGCAAGTGACTGAGAAGGCATGGAAGTGCTAGATGAAGCAGCGGTATTATAGCGAACAGGATCATATTGGCGAGGGGGACCATCAAGCACACCATAATCATAATTCCTCGGAGAGGGGTTAGAGTACTGGTAGGTAAAAGCAATTTTGTCGTTATTATCACGATGACGATAAAAAATTCTATCTACTCGATAGTATTCCTTCTGGGGAACATTTGAAGCAGGCACCAAGGGTTCATTTCTATCCTCGAGAGAATAGTAGTGTTTCGGTGGTACGAAAGATTTTCCCTGCATAGAATGGTTAGGGGGGCAGTTTTTCTACGAGAGATTTGCGAACCAAAATCTGTCGCTTATAGAAACCATTCTTCGGAGGAGTACCAACGAATTCAGCAGACACCTTTCCTTCCTGATCTTTGATAAGCTTGTAGTCAGAATCAAGTGATTCATCAACAATAGCCTTATACATTTTGCAGTTGAAACCTGAAAGATTAGCAATATCAATTGGCTTTTCTTTCGCCAGAACCCAAACAATTTTAGGATACTGCTCAGGCTCCCAGTAGGTGCCATCAGGGTTGAGTTTCCTTTCTAAAGCAACACCTTCCTTTCGAGGGTTCCTATGAAGAAGAGCCTTCTTTAGGATATCACATAGTTACTGGTGTCCCTGAACACTTTTGAACATTCCTGTATCAAATAAATCTTTCAACCTAAGGAGTTTCTCGGTAACAGTTTCCTCGTTCGAGGGTTTAGCAACATCAATGACAATAGGTTCTTTTCCTTTCGATTTCTCAGAAATAGATTCAGTTTTACTTCGTCCCAAACCAGTTAAGCAAGGTGAAGCAGATTCATTTTTAGCTTATGAGCCTTGTTGAGCAATGAGCGTGATATTGACATTCGCCAACTCTTCATGAGCCTCTCTCAGTTTATCGAGAGCCATTTTCCTTTGAAGGAATTAGTAGGTCAGCTTCTCGTAGTCCATTGAGAGAAGATCATGTCGAGAGGAAAGTTCATCATACTTTTCTTTCAGAGCTGCATGCTCATTCGTTAAAGTTTGACCTTTCTCAATCTCATCGATCAAAAAAGTCTCATATTTTTGAATAGTTTCACTCAGAGAATCTAGTTCATCTTGTTGGATAGAAGCAATCTTAACAAGTTTGACATAGCTTATCCTAGAGTGACTTTCATAAGCAGATCCATCAAAAGTATCGTAGGAATTCTTAGAAGAGGATACCTTAGCCTTGGCCATAAAGAAGTAAGCTGGAGATTCATCTTCACTGCTTTGGTTGGTGAAGAATGAACTTGAAGTCTTGTTCGAAGCAAATGCTAGACCAGCAACACCATCAGATTCAGAACCGGAACCAGAACCAGATCTTGAGTTTGATTCAACTTCGGAACCAGAGGCTTCATCTTCAGAGTTCATCTCTTTACCCAGATATGCCTTGGCACGGTGTGAGTTCTTGCGTCGAGAGGAATGTGATTTCCAGGAAGAACTCTCTCGACGTTTGTGATACTTCTTCTTTTTGTCATCATCAGAACCATCTTTCTTGTCTTTTCTGGACTTTGAATCATATCTCTTCGACTCATAGTTTTTGCTCGATCTGTGTGACTTGCTCGAAGCGTTGTTGTGCGAATGCTTGGATCTATGATCAATTTCCCGGAGAGGACAATCAGCAATTAAGTGACTTGGCTTCTTGCACTTGTAGCAACAGTTATCTTTCGCTGAAGAGTTTCTGGATGATGATCGATGTTGTGATGAATTGCTTGAACATCTGGAGGAGTAGTTTTTCTTCGGTGAAAAGGAATTCCTTCTCTGGAAGCGGTTGAATATTTTCAATATCAGTGCCAGATCTTTTCCAATATTCTCGGGGTCATCTGAGGCACCTCCAGATTCAGAACTAGCTTCAGGAGAGGAATGACATGAAGCTTTAGCCTTGAGTGCATGCAATTTTCTTCGAGTTCCGTTGACATCACATTTTTCTTCTTCTTCCATCTCAAATGTGTTGAGTCTCTCGAGAATATCAGCGGCAACAAGATCTTTGAAATCAATCCTTTCCTTGATCATCGGCACAATGTGATCAAAGGAATCACCAAGGGAACGGAGCAAAGTTTTGACAACTATCCGACTGGTAATGTCTTCAGCACCAAGGGAAATCAGTTCATTTGATAGAACTGTGAGTCTGTTGTATATGGAGTTAACTTTTTCTCCCTCGTGCCTCCTGAATCGGTAGAATTTGCTTCGAAGGGTGTCAATACGAGCATCTTTATGAGTAGAGACACCTTCACCAATCTTCTCGAGATAGTCCCAGACACCTTTGGCCGTAGAAATATTCTTGACCTGGTGATATTTTTCTAGAGTCAGATGGTTTGTTATGAATACCCAGACTTCATAATCGAGTGACATTTTCTTTGCCTCATCAGGGGTGATAGCACTCTTGTCTTTGACATTGACACCATTCTTTACAACTTCCCAGGCGGCAGAGTTGATGGCCATTATGTTCCTCTTCATTTTGTCCTTCGAATAAGGGTAGTCCTTCCCATTGTAGATAGGAATCGGTTCGCCCGAGCGAACGGCTGCAAACGGCATTCTTGACAACACTCCAGGTGGTTAGACCAAAATACGCAGAGCGTAGGGAGTGCCAGGCTCTGATGCCAATTGAAAGCTCAAGAATGATCAGAGGGGGAGGGGGTGAATGACCACTTCTAAAAATTCTAAGGAACTTAGAAGGAATTCATGCAGAATGCGAAGGACTATGAAAACTCGAAGGATTAGGAATATCGAAAGACATGCTCAAATTGTAAGGATAGCGAACGAAGGGAAACGACGAGGTAAAACAGGCTTACGAGTAAATACTGAAAGTAAGTACTAGAAGGAAAACGAGCCTGACACAACGATGTTTGGTAAACCAGTTCACACTCTGCAAAGTGCTACGTCTGGTTGGAGGGACTGGTGATTGAACACCTGGAGCTAAAATCTCTCCGTCCTATTCTCCACTGCAACAAACTCCTCGAGCTTGCCTAGTTTTCACTCGTGGTAGATGATTCAGGTCATCTCCGAGACCTTTATAGACTTCCTTCAACAACGACATTTTCTCTTCGACTGCTTGACACGCGACGCCTGACCGTCTAGGAGACTTGCAGTTCTCCAAGATAAAAAGATAGGCTAATCTCGACCTAAGTCTCTGTGAATTGCTCAACTCAATTCAGACTTGGGTTTTGGTTTTCTATCGAGTTCTTTCTCTTGGGATGCTCACAGTGCTTCTGTCTTAGAATCTTCAGTGGAGCAGCCAACCCGAAATGGCGGGTAGGTGCGGGGTATTTATAGGTGGCGATCCCGATGGGTGAAATGACTGAAGTGACCCGATGCAACAGCTTGACGCGTGTCCACAACGGTCGGATTTTCAATCACTGCGCAACTTTACTTGCAGAGCAAGTAAGCTGACTCACCGAACAAGTTCTCTCTCAAAGGCAAGAAGTGCGATGACTTTGCCTTCGAGCTATTACTCGACTCAGTGAGATTTCTTTCAGTAGGCTTTCGTGGTTTTATGTTGAGCAGAGCAGATTCACTTCGACTAAGATCTCAACTAGCAAACCCCTCTTGATAGTACGGTTTTTCGTACGACTCAAGAAAGTAGAGAGAAACTAGTAAAAAGACTACGTCTTCGTCCAGCTTCAGCTTTCTCCTCGTTGCGCTTTTACTCGAGAGCATCTTCTTTCTCGACGACATTTTTAGGGGTCGTCTTCCTTCAAAGGCTTCGGTAATGATCTGCAGCTTCGCTGCAGTGAGTTGTCCTTCGACCTTCTACTTGCAAATTCCATTCTTTCGGAACCTAAGTATCTGTTTATACCCGAAAACAATATTAGTTCCACTACTGCTTTGTCCAACAATCTTCAAAACCTCCCGGGGCAAAACTTGCTCTTACAGGACTGATGTTGTAGAGCCGCCAAACTGATTGACAAATGGATCATGTATGTCAGGTTGATTATTGAGAATCTATTGAAGCGACAATCCCCGATAATAATAAAAAGTGTTATTGAAATGAGGCTTTAGTTTATCTACAACTTTTACAATTTCTTTTCAATCTCCCACATCATTGGTTTTGGATCACAAGCATTTTAAAAGAAGAAGAAAACAATTAGGATCAAGAGCAGTACAATTACCTACCCCTTCGTTTTTATATAGAAGGCCATTTCAAATTTTCATGTTTAACTTTTATAATTAATTTTATTAATGAAACATGAGTTGTGTGCCACATAAAGTATGTTATTGGATGCACATTTTTTTAAATCGATAAACATAATTTTATGACATGCTCGTATAACTCATGTCAAACTTTGACCGTAGATTAGCCTTTTAAAATATAAGTAATATGTCAGAAAAATTATATTATTGGATTCATATTCCAAAAAAGTTTTCAATGATACCAAATTTGCTACATATAATTCATATTTTGTTATGCAAGTGTATGATCAAATTTGGCTCAAAATGTTAGGGGGGCAAATGTTAGGGAGTAAAAAAGAAGGTCACGCACGCACAGTGACGAAACAGCCCTTCCAAAGGCAAAGGTCCACACCACAGCGCACAAGAGCTCGGCCTCTCTCTGTTTCTGCATTCCATTCCGCCTCCCCTGCCCATCCGATCTCAGCCGCCGTCGCCACTAAAACCCTAACCCACCCGCACAATGGCAGCGGCGGCGGCCGCCACCTCGCTCCTCCTCCGCCGCCACCACCTCAGAGCCCCGTCCCCGCTGCCCCTCCTCCTCCGCGCCGCCATCTCCTCCACCCGCGCGCTGCCGCAGCAGCCCGAGCTCTCCCCGGCCCCTTCCCATGCCGACCCCTCCGCCGCGCCGTCCTCCTCCCCGCTCCCCCCGAACCCCACCTCCGGCAGCCCCTTCTACGCCGACAACTGGCGCAACCCGGCCGCCTCCAGCCCGGCCTCCTCGCTCCTCCCGGCCATCATCAACGCCGCCCCCTTCTCCGACGCCCACCGCATGGCCGCCTTCTCCGCCGCCCGCGGCGCCGCCGACCTCAAGGAGACCTTCGCCGAGTGGATGACGGGGCAGCGCTGGGACGACATGAAGCAGCTCTTCGAGTTCTGGGTGCGCTCCCTCGACGCCGCCACCGGCAAGCCCAACCGCCCCGACGTCGACCTCTTCAACCACTACCTCCGCGCCAACCTCATGTCCGGCGCCCTGCCGCACGAGATGCTCGATCTCGCCGACCAGATGCGCGAGTTCGACGTCACTCCCAACACCGCCTCCTACAACCTCGTCCTCAAGACCATGGTCCAAGCTCGTGAGGTCCAAGGCGCCGAGAAACTCGTCCAACGGTCAGTTCTCCCTCGTTGCCTATTATATGTTGTCCTAGTGCAGTGTAGGTGGTTTACTGATTCGTAGCACATCATAAGTGATTGTAAACAGATGGATTGCTTAATTATCTCTTGTTACACAAAAATACGGTAGCTTGATCTGACGGTAGTCTGGAACAATTACTTTTGCAAAGGTCATGATTCAATCTGCTCGAGTCCATTGCCCTTTTATCTTTTCTATGGATGTGCTGACAGCTTTGTTCCATGCCACGTTTGAGATTTGCTTCACTGAGTTCCTGAAACTACATTTGTAAGTACTTTTGTCATCAAAATTTGTAGACTAGTTAGTTATCCTGCAGAGGTTTAATGCCAACAAAATTCTGCTCAACTGCTTAGCCTTTTTTTTGCCGGTCGAGATAGCTCATCTTTGTTTTTTTCCCTACATGGTCAGCATGGCAGCGCTTATGCTCTCATTTTTACCAAACGTGTTATTTGAGGACATTATAGTTTTTTGTGACTCGCTGCTGCAATAAAGTTGGCTTTCAGAATGATTGTCTATCACTCTATCTGTTGAAATCAGGATGCTGCAAACAGGAATTGCACCAGACGATGAATCCTACAATTTGGTTGTAGATCTGCTTCTTAAAAACGACCGTGTTGACTCTGGCTTTGAATATCTGGATTTGATGCTTAAATCAGGCTACGCAATATCTTCCCCTGTATTTGCTGAGTATGTCCGCGTATGTGTAAAAACTGGGAGATTGGACACATTGGCATCAATCATAGAGAAGTGCAAGGTACTTATTCTAAAGAACAGTTAATTCATTGTTTATACGTTACTACTCCCTCCATTTTTAAATATAAGCCCTTTTAGAGATTTAAATATGAGCTACATTCGGATATATATAGACATATTTTAGAGTGTAGATTCACTCATTTTGCTCCGTATGTAGTTCGTATTGTAATCTCTAAAAGGGCTTATATTTAGGAACGGAGGGAGTATTTAGGAATCCAATATTGCAGTTGACCTCATTCATTAGATGTTTGTGAGTTACACTGATGGCTTTTTTACATTCATACTTTTGGCATGCACCTTATATATGCATGTAGTTGTCAATTGAAAAATATTTGCCTGCCCTATTTATGATCGTGCAATTTGGTTTATTTCAGGCAACAGATAAGAACAAAGTCTTGTGTCCACAATGGGCCTGGTGCATTGACATAGCAGAAGCTGCTTTTGAAGCTAACAATAGCAAGCTAGCTATGTTTGGTTTGGAATTTCTTGCGAGATGGATTGCACGTGGTGAGGGTACTAAACCCCCTGTTCACCTTTCAGTCGATGAAGGTTTAGTACTCTCAGCTTTCAGTGCTGCTGGTAGAACCTGCAGCAGTGACCTCTTGAACGCTGCTTGGTCAATATTACGCAAGTCCTTGCGTCAGAAAAGGGCACCCATGCCAGAGACTTATCTTGCAAAGATTTATGCTCATTCATCAATTGGTCAACTCCAACGAGCTTTTGGGACTCTTCGTGAATTTGAAAATGCTTATAGGAACTCTGAGGGTATCGATGAAGAGCTCTTCTCACCATTTACTTCATTGCAACCACTTGTTGTTGCTTGCTGCAAGGATGGATTCACCACATTGGACTCGGTACATCCGCTAACACTTGCTAGGCACAATGCAATGAATCTTCTTTCAAGAAAAACATCTACCATAGAATTATATTGGTGACATGATTGCATCCATTCTGTTGTCCCATGACATCGCTTAAATGCTCCCTTTTTATTATTAAAACATCAATGCCAGTTTCTTCTCTACTTTTTTTTACTTAGTTAGCATTACTACTGTAGTATTTGTGGGGAATTGTGCGTTTGCTCTCCATCGGCAATAATCTCTTGTGACTTCATGTACCTCAATCCCATTCTGCCAGTATCACATGTATTTCTCAAATAACTTAGCTCGCATTCGTATATAATTGTGATTCACTTTCTTACCGAAACTTGGAAAATATTTATTGTACAAGGTCTACATGGTTAGTCAGACTTTGTTTGTTCATGACATGCTTACAACTGCATGATCTTTGTCAATTGGACTTCGTAATCTTGAATAAGCATTTTATTGCCCTCTGATGTGTTTTTGTTTTTGAAGTATGGTTTAGTGCTCTAACCTATAGGCTGTCATTTGCAGGTTTATGTTCAATTGGAAAATCTGAGTTCTGCGGATCCACCCTACAAATCTGTTGCTGCTCTTAACTGTGTTATACTAGGTTGTGCAAATATTTGGGATCTTGAGCGAGCATATGAAACTTTTGAGGCAATGAAGGAAAAGTTTGGACTTACGCCTGACATACATTCGTACAATGCCCTGTTGCATGCATTCGGGAAGCTAAAAAAGGTACCATTATTATTGACTATAAATCGTTTGTTTCTTATGATACTGTAAAGTATCTGTTTGTCAGCTAGATAACAATCCTTTTAAATATGTATTGCCCTTTTGTGTTGCACAGACAGAGGAAGCTCGTAATGTGTTCCAGCATTTAGCAAGCCTTAATGATATTAAGCCAAATGCAACAACATACTCCCTACTTGTTGATGCACATCTTGTCAACCGAGATCCCAAAGCTGCTCTTGCTGTTCTTGACGAAATGGTCGGTTGAACTGAACCTTTCCCTTTTACATTCCTTATATATATATATATATATATATATATATATATATATATATAGTTCCTCAAACCATGTGTTTTGATCAGGTTGATGCGGGCCTCACTCCTTCAAAGGAGACTCTTAAGAAGGTCCGAAGACGCTGCTCCCGTGAATCAGACTTTGATAGTGATGAGAAACTGCAATCCCTCTGTAAGAGGTTGAATTTCCGAATGGGCGGTGAGGGCCGTAGGGAGTTGCTGTATAATCTTGAATACAGTGCTGAGTACTGAAGCAGTGAGTACCGGGCAAACTTTCCCTGATTTCAACATTTACCTTTATTCTCGTACCTCAGCTGCAGTACATTTTTTTTACTGATTATGCTTTTTTGCTGATTTTTTTGTTCCCAGTTTGATTTTGATGATGCCGGTGTGCTTTCCAATCCTAGTAGGCACGTGTACTGTTTGCCGGTACTCGAAGAGCACAGAGGCTGTAGTCTGTAAATTATACTTTGTAGCAGTTCCTAATTGTTCTTCAGTATCCCAAGATTTCCTTTTTCGCTGGAGAGACAGGACGAGATTTATTGTTAGGATTTCAGAATAAGGTCCTAATACATTTGTTTCTCTGCTCAAAGAACTTATCTTCCACAATTAGATGATGTAACGTTAGTTCATCCTATTGTTACTCTTCAGCATGGCTCTTGTATTGTTTTGGTCAGACAGGTCGTGTCAATTCCGCTGACTCCAAATTTACAAAATGATTATTCAGTGCATGGCGTAGGAAACACCATTGGTATGTTTATGAAGGATCATCGGTGAAATATTGATTTTGATCTTGTAGCTTTCGATCGATACCCACTGAAAAAAATGGCACACTACAGTGCCGCTAATAGCACACAAAAGTGATTCGAGCAATGCCTTGCTAAATAAATTTGTGTAAAACGGCATGCTAATAGATTTTTTTCATTAATACAATAACACGCACACAATCTAGGCTGCATCTGCATGGGGCTGTGGCGGATTGGCGGCACATGCTGTGGATCATGGCGTCCTTAGAGCATCTCCAACGTATGTCTATATGAAATTTGGACAATGTGGATCTCAAAATAGCCTTCAACAGCTTGTCTAAACGAACGTGTAAATATACACATCCTCTAAAATGACCTTGACATTGTATATATAGACAATGTGAAGCATTGTCTAAAGGGATATTGAGTCTATAATATAAGAGAAAGAATATAGACAATGTGTATATAGACAATCTGTTGTAAATTTGAACGTGTATATGAAAGAATCTTTATAGACCATTGTCTATATGACCATATAGACAATTAAATATACACACGCTGTTGGAGATGCTCACCAGCCGTTCGCCCCCCAGGGCGTGTTTCGGTGCTATTTTAGCGCCGTTTGGGGGGCTGACGACGCTAAAATCGCCGTGGGGGCGATCGGCCGTCTAGCCGCAGCCCTAGGATCGCCCCACACAATACGACGAAAAAACACATAAATTTGAAAACCTCTCTTCCCACTTCCAGAAAAATGCAAGGTTCGGCGATCAACAACCTCAGGGCGGCGATCTACATGCAAGGTTCAGCGATTGTCATGCCACAGCTCGGCGAACATATGCGGGGAACAAAAAAGGGCGATCGGCCACGCGCTCTCAAATTTCCTGGTCGGCGGAAGACGACATGGTGTCGGCGACCATCGGATCTTTCATTGTAGGCGTGGTCGGCGTGCTCCGAGGCGTGGTCGTTGGCTCGCTGTGGTCGGCGTGTCCTCGATCAGCGCTGTTTCCGCGGTAGGCGATGGTGCTCTCGGCGTGTTCGCGGGCGCCGCCATTTGGGTCAAGATTTTGTCACGCTCGAACATGAACCACACCTTGACCTGCGTGTCCATCGCCGCCATGTCCATCGTCGCCATTTGGGTCAGGAAGACCAAGTCGGTGTTTCTCTTCTTTGCGGCGATGTTCGTCCTGAGAAGGTCGAGCTTGACGTCTTACTTCGTCAAAAACTCCGACCACCTCGCCTCAGCCTTCTCCTCCCTGATGCGGCGTGGCTTTTGGCATCTGCCATGCACTTCTCGATCGCCGACTGCAGCTGTTCGGCAGCAGACGCCTCATCCTTCGCCGCCTTGGCCTTCTTGTTGCCCTCGGCTGGACGCCCTTCGGACGCCGCGGGAGCCGGCACGTCTGGGTTGTAGACGCCGTCCTTGGCCTTGGCAAGCACGAGCCGACACTCTGTCCACTTCTCGCACACCTTGAGCCTTGTGAAGACATGAATAAACTTGAACTCGACGTTGTTGTTGTCCTGACGAAACATGTCGAGCATGCGCACGAGTTGCACACGGCGAGGTCACGACGAGGTCACGGGGGAGGTCAAAAAATTGGACCAAATTGGGCGGAGTTCACGTTGAGGGCACACTTTCTGATCGGCGCTCGCACCGCTCTTCGGCCGAGCAAGCACCTCCTCTTGAATGTCGTGCCATTTGTTGCAGGCCGCCTGGATGGTCGCCCAATGGGTGGCCATGGCTTTCGCGACGCGCTCCATGTAGATGCCGCTGAACGCCGGGTCGACCAGCTTGCGCTAATCGAACGCCGCCCTGACCCTCTTCCAGTAGGTGTCGCCGTTTTGGTTGGTGCCGGTGATTGGGTCCAAGCTCACTGACTTCCATGCTTCGGCGAGGTATTCATCTTCCTTGACCGTCCACTTGACGCGTAGCCTCGTCGGTTTTCCTCTTCTTCTTTCCATTGGCCGCATGTTGCTCCGACGCTTCTTGCGTTTCTTCCTCCTCCAATACCTCTTCGGCCTCGGCGTCTTCTGGGTCGCCGCTGCCCTCCTCTTGGGTGCCGTCCATCTCCTCTTGGGTGTATATATAGGGGTAGCTAGCGGCGGTGGCGGCGGAGCCGGTCGTGATGATGTCCTCCATCTCAGTGACGAATGGGAGGGCTCCCTTGCGCAAGGCCGGAGAGGCGGAGTAGCTTGGCGAGTAGGCGGAGCAAGGGAAGGCGCGCGGCGGTGGAGCAACATGTGGGAAGGCGAGGTTGGGGTCGAAGCTACTCGCCGTGATGTCGGTGTATTCCGGCGACTGTGTGTACCCCCCTGCCGAAGGCGAGAAGTTGCCGGTCGGCGAGAGGACGCTCTGCTGGCTGGGGGGGGGGGGGGGGACTGCAGCGACCCGGTCGAGCGAGCCATGTCCACCGCGTGGGCGTCCTGCAACTCCTGCTTGGCCACCGCCGCCGTCGCGCGGATGTCCTCCAGCTCCTTCGCCGCCATATCAACCGCGTCCTGGGCTTTCTGGGCGGCGAGCTTGTTCCGCCGGTCGGTTGTTGCCACGGAGCGGCGCTCGCAGTCGACCTTCCACTCGCCGTCCGTCAAGCCCGACGGCCTAGCTCGCGGCGCTCTCACCTTCCTCGGCTTGGGTAGTGGTGGGTCATCGGTGCGGCGAGGGGCAACATATTTCTTCTTCGGCGGCATGGCGGGCGGATCTGGAGGAAAATGGCGGAGTTGCGGCGACGGAAGGGAGGAAAAATGGCGGGAGCTGCGTCCTCTCTCGTTGACATCACGGACCCACGAGTGGTTTCCCTTCGTCCAGTGGTCTCAGGCGTCCCCGCAGCGCGCTGGGTTCAGCTTGGGATCGCCGTACCCAAATTCGGTCCAATCCGACGCTATTTGGGCCTGGGGCCGCGACTGGGCAAAAGAATTTCATCTGGCGCTAATAGCACCGCTGTTGGGGGCGTGGCTGGAGATGCTTTTACTCATTACTACTGAGCGGCAAGTCTAGAATCTGGGAAATCTTGTGGGAACTAATTTCCACTCCTTTCGAATTGAACAGTTAAAATACAGAGTTAATGCCAACCACAATTTTCACCGAAAAACTGCCGAACGGAATCCAGCAGTTTGACTGAACATAACTCAGGGATGCACAGAGCAACCAAGGGATTTTAACGCAGCCATCAACAGATATATACCAATCGACACCCCAGAAGCAAAAAAAAAAAAAACCCCAGCTTCGAACAAGTCCACTCCAAAAATAGAAGGGGCGGCAGTGGTATCTGATTGCTACAGGGCAACTGGAGCATTGTAAGAACGTACACACAACGAATAGCATTACAATTTGCTGCTGCACAACTCCACAGATTCGCAACCAAAGTGCCGCGTTTCTTTTTCAGATACAATACAATGCCGTTGCGAGATTCATAGAGTGCTGCTAATCCAAAAACATAGTATGTATTCACGAGCAGGTTGCGGAGACCGAACCCATCCAAGTGTCGACTCCACAGGACGCTAAGTCGCCCACAAAGAAATGCTCAGTAACACTGCAAATCTCTTATCCACTAGACACGAAAAAAGAGACGGTAACTGTCTCCACAATACATCCTTGATGTCCACATATTTGTAGAGATCGCCAGAAAAC
The DNA here is from genome assembly GCA_950022295.1 of Bromus sterilis. NCBI lineage: Eukaryota > Viridiplantae > Streptophyta > Magnoliopsida > Poales > Poaceae > Bromus > Bromus sterilis. Next base: position 74,297,863 of record OX465600.1, on the reverse strand, counting down.
ATAAAGAAGATAATGGTTTAGCTGTAGGCACTTGAGACCCGACTGACCAAATATGTGCACGACACATCAGATATTCTGAAACCTGCTCAGAGAAGAGCTCATGAATGCTTAGTGGTGTCCGTATTATCCTTTTTCTAAAGAGCAACACAATATGGATGCAGATGCTGCCAATGTCCTCTCTCACTGAACGAACATCGCCGGAAAGGGTGGAATATAAATGCATTCACCCATGCCAAATCTAGGAGTTGAATGCAAGTGAGATGGTTCCACCACAAGGAGCCTGTAGCGATGCCGTATTATCAAAACCAGGCGTTTCCCCAGTGATCTATGGGTGGATCTGTCCTTGAGCCAGTTAGCTTCCACTGTTTCGCCTTGAAAGTGACAGTAGGTTGGTTGGGATTTCTGCTGGCTTCATCCATCAAACAGTGCACCATCCCTTCCGAGCTATGGACTGGATCGGCGTGGACCAAGACTTCCTGAAGATTTGCAAGAAAATTGATACCTGAAGGCTGCCGGATGGAAGCATTTTTGAAGAAAGATAGCTCCAGCCTCTGGAGCTTAGGCGCAGTGCCTTCCTCAAACCTGAGGTTCAGTGCCTGGCATACACCAATATGAATGGTGAGCACTTTGAGAACTGGGAACTCTGATGCAGAGAATGTGAGTTCTGTTCCGGTGTATGCACTGTGATGCAACCTGAGGTAGAGCAGGCTTGGCAGCTGAGAGATAACTTTCAGGTGCTCCTCAGATTCCAGTTCAGTGGCGCGAAGGGTCAACTCGGTGAGATTTGCCAGCGAACCAATCCATTCTGGTAGCTGCCCCAACTTACCTCGGAAGTTTATGCTTTTTAGAAACATTGGTGGCCTGGACAGTGTATCAAGAATCCTGAAGTTCATTACTCCGTCAGGTCGCCAAATGAGCAGCGACTGAAGGGAGCTGCTCAGTTTTCCTATGGCGGCAATCAAGGACATCCAGTTCATGTCGTCGTCAACAAACATCATTACTCCTAGCTTCCTCAACTGTGAAAGCTTCCCCAATTCAGATATGTACCGAGAAGTAGAGTCTGTGATCTCTATTTGTGCAAGGGTTGTAAGCATTTCTAAATTGCCAAGCTTGTTAGGGATGTGCATTCCCCAAAAATCGGAAATGGGATACAGACCACTGTAGTTATAAACTCTTCTCCCTCCAAGCAGGTTTGACAAATTTGGAAGATTGGTAATGTGTGGAGGCAAATGCTTTATGCCAGTGTCCCTGACATCCAGTGTCTCCAACTTCTTAAGGTTTCCTATTTGCACAGGGAGTTGAGTGACATGTGTATTTCTGAGACTGAGATATTCCAACTGAAACAGTCTACATATATTTCCAATATCCCCATTCCTGGCAAATGCACAACCTTCTAGGTATAATATTCTAACAAGTTTTATCCAAGCAAACTGTAACATTTCTCCATCAGCAAATATACTCAATGATCGGACATGGCTTAACAATTTGCTTGTGGCAATATTTTTGTTACTTCCACCATGAATGGATAGCCGCCGAATCTTCTCTTGCGGAGCTAAACTGTGCTGTTCACCTATCAAAGTGATGAAATTCTCTTCAATTGATTTTGAAACAATGATCTCTAGCATTATATCGTGAACTTTCCATCAAAGCTCATTTCAACTGGATGAACAATACTCCTGTTGAGGAATTCATTGAAATGTTTTTCAGCCACCTCCAAGGCACTCAATCCACGCTTCTCAGTCACAAAGCGTTCTGCTATCCAGCGTCTCAACAAACTTTTCCTTCTGATCTTATGATCCTCAGGGTAAGTGCTTAAATATAAGAAACAAGTTTTCAAATGGTACGGAAGGTCATTATAACTAAGCTCAAGAATCCACTTCAGTTTTTCAAGCCAGGGACTGGTTTCCAGCTCCAAGCCAAGAGAGTTGTAGATCTTCTCCCAGCGATCATAACTGTACACGGGCGTGCTTGCCAAAAGACCTGCAATGCTGACTATGGCCAAAGGTATACCCCCACATTTTCCCAGGATCCTTTCTGAAATATTTTTCAAGACAGTTGGGCAATTTTCCCTGTTACCGAATATTCTCTTGAAAAATAACTCACTAGATTCACTACCAGTGAGTGGTTCAATTTCGTAATTTCTGTCATACTCATGGTGGCAGCAGGCTTGTGCTACAGTTTTCAATCTTGTGGTAACCATTATTCTGCTTCCATTATGTGAGTTAGGCAAAGAAAACCGTATACCTTCCCAAGCTGAGATGCTCCAAATATCATCAAGAACGATAAGATACCTCTTATCTTCTAGATACCACCTTAGCGTATTCGCAAGTTGTCCGAGGTTCCATTCTTCCATGCCTTTGAGTGGGTCTACTGCAGGTGCTGGACCATTTTGATCTACTGGTTGAATAACCTGACGAAGAATGTCCCTTATGAGAGCCTTGACATCAAGTTTCTGGGATACAGTTACAAAAGCTCGGCACTCGAAGCTTGCACTAGCTGTCTGATATGTCGTCATAGCAAGAGTCGTCTTTCCCAAACCACCAAAGCCAAATATAGATAGCACCAGTAATGGTTGTACATTTTCATCAACCAACCAATTAACAAGATTACTCTGACGCGCTTCAATGCCCACAAGTTCTGTTATCTCTGGGAAGAGTGCGGGAGTACGCATATCCAGAGAAGTAATATAAGATGGTGTGGTTGTGCAGCAAATGTGTTCCCTTCTGCTCCGGAAAGGAGATGATTACCAACATACCTACGAGAAGAGTTTGTAAGTAATTGCAACAGATCATAAATAGTAGATGGGGAAGAAGGAAAAAACTTGCATCTTTTTTACAGAACGAAAACACGTTGTAAGAATTAAATTTCAAAGGCTGAATATTACTCCCACCTAAAGACTTAAGTTCACTCTCTTGGGTACAAAATTGTGACTTTGCAGTCTCCAAGGAGCAACTTTGGCCGTTTCTTTCTCTATAAATATGTAAGTAAATGATGATTAAAGTTTATATTGTGATTTTTTTTCATGAATCTAATGATACAATTTGTACCATTCTAAAGATTATTTTTTATAAGTCAGTCGTCAAAGATGGAGAAGTTTGATGGCATGCTTAAAGATGTCATCTATGTTGGAACAGAGGTAGTATTTTCCAAAAATTATTCAATAGTTGCAACGGTAGAATGAACCTTTTCAGTTTTACCACATCATCTGGACAAACAATCTATACTTCCTCCAGTTCTCCTGCTACGGTGCTACCACATTTCTCATGTTTCCATTTAGGGGAAAATCATAGGATAAATACCAAGTACCTTGAGTTTCGGTCACTGATACTTGTAGCACGCGCTTTCAGTTCTTGGATTTGTTTCGCAATCTGACGCCGCACCCTGGCAGTTTGCAGGAAACGGATGCATCTGTGAAAGAGCTCGGCAAGGCCGGACCCACTCGTGGTGCTGACAAGGTGATGTGTAAACTCATCAACACAATCCTCAACATCGTACGCGACCTCTCGCACCTGTTTCATCCAGATCTTAACCTGCTTTCTGCGATTTCCCCCCTCAGCAAGATCCTGGAGGAACGCCGTCATGCTCTCCAGCTCATCCTTCATGTATTGCAGCTCACCTCGGATGCCTCCAAGGAGCTGTGCTTCTTGGATGAGCACCGTGCCCAGCTTACATAAAAGTATGTTGATGGCACCACCACCAACGCTAACAATAGGATGCTCCATCTCTCTATCAAGTACCAAAAGCGGGATAAGAGCTTCTGCCATTGGAGGAAATGCAAAAAAACTTGTGTCAGTAGAATTACGAGAGGCGAGGAAATTAGTCCAACAACGAAACTGGGAGTTGCTGCTACCAAAATACACACTCAAACCACTTGAATCATATCAGGGAGACATGAGTACAGGATAGGCTCACAAGTTTGGAGTTGTTCAAACCAATGTTTGATCATCTGATTGTGAAGTTGATGAAGACCATGTAAATTACTTCAGTTTCCGGTGATGTGTTGTTGCACCACTCTCTCTTCTTACTACGGTAGCTGCAGCAACAAGGGCAAGACACTAGGTCTGCTTCAACTATCCTTTCTCAAGTAGGCACAATCTGCAGCTAAGCTCCTCACCAGCCTCCGAGTGGAGAGTCAGGAGGTATACCAATAGTCCACACAAGCATCTTATGACTTTTCAATCATATGTCATTGTCTTATTACTGCTCCATGGCTCAAAGTGACACCTTCCAGGAAATGTCGGATTGACATTGTCAAAATTGGATGGTGTGGTTCATCACGTGCCATTTTCCTAATTAGATACGAGTAGTACATTATGTTACCTCGAAATTAATCCATTGGTATATAAAAAATGTCAGTCAAATAACATAGATCCAGGCGTTATGTTTGAATCCAAGTGTCATTCACGTCAAGTTTAAATGCTACTTATTGATGCCTTTGTTTATGTCATACCTAAAAACTTGTTGAGACCTTTAGGGTGGTTATTTATCTTTTGAGTGGTTATTTCAACAACTTATAGGTGATTATTTACCACAAATGATGTATGTAGGTCCAGATATTGACTTGCAACATTCTTACAACAAGAAAGATTGCTCATTCAGATATTCTGTTTTGAAGAAACATCTGAAAGTCTGAATCAGAGAAAATCACAAAAATTGCTAAAATATAAAATTTATTTGATGCATACACTTCCACCTGAATAAATGAAACTTCTTACCAGCGTAGTTCTGGTTAATTACTTGGTAACCAAGCGATGGTTTCACTTGTAGGCTATGAGATTTCGCCGCATGGAGGCAGTTGGCATGCTCAATCTTGCCTCTTAATTTTTCATCCAATGATATATCATGGTGATAACAACAGGTCATTCAAGTCATGGAACCAATGGCCATCACATCAGCTGTTGCTACCAACTAAGAATCTTATGACTTTTGAATGATATGTCGTTGTCTTACTGCCCTATTGTTCAAAGGACGGATCAGCTGAAGGACGCCTTTCAGGAAACTTCAGATTCACATTGTTGGACTTGGATGGTGTGGTTCATCATGTGTCATTTTCCTAAATAGCTACATTATCTTATCTCAAAATTGATAAGAACAAACCATTAGTATAAAAAATGTCAGTTAAACAATGTAAATCAGGACATTATATTTGAATTCAAGCATTATTCAAGTCAACTTTAAATGCTACTGATCGATGCGCTTTTTGTGCCATACCTACAATGGTTAGGCCTTTAGGGTGGTTGTTTCCACTATTTATGTTAAGTTGGGAAATCTTTTGAGTGGTTATTTCAACATTTATAGCTGCTTATTTACCACAAAATATTGTTGGTAGGTGCAGAAATTTAACTTGGAACATTCTTATTTCAAGAAAAGAGTGTTCATTCAGATGTTCTGTTTTGAAGAAGCATGTGAAGGTCTGAATTAGCTAAAATCACAAAAATTGCTAAGATATAAAAAAGTCATTTGATGGATACACATGCGAACTTAATGAATGGGACTTCTTACCAGTGTAGTTCTGGTTGACTACTTGGTAATCAAGTGATGGCTTCACTTGTAGGCTATATAATTTCACCACTTGTAGGCTATGAGAGAGAGAGAGATGACGCATGAGAAGGAAAAGGGAGCCAATGCATGAATTAACCCATCTACAATCAGTATCTGCCATATAAAATCCAGAAGAACAAGCTCCTCAAACCATGGTATCAGTAGCCTTGTGTATCCTCCTAATTTCTAAATACCAAGACCTCCGAGAAAAAGAGACATACGAAAAGTCCAAAGAGAATGGAAGCAAGAGGAAGGACAAATGCAAGCACAAAATATCTGTATGTTCCTCCAAACTATACTGTATTTGATGCTTTTATGATAATTCACATCACACGCCCCTAGCTTTCTGTCTCCTGACATGATGATAAGCAACCATAATCTTCAACAGCTGTCAAATGTCCATTCATCGCTCTCCTCCTCCTATCCCTTGTGGCCATCCTCTCGCCATAGGTTAGAAAGATGTCCCCAAGATCAACAAGCCCTGTTTCCCTCAATCTCCTTCCTACTTCCTCAAACATCGCTACTCCCTCCTCATTCGAGAAGTAGTAGAAGAACTTGTTATAGTCAAACCTTGGCACATCCACTCCACCCCACATTGTCCTCTCCACAAACTTAGTGGCCTCCAGTGTCCTCCCTGCCTTCACCAATCCACCGACGAAGATGCTCTCGAAATTCACCAATGGATCCCTGCCCTTCCTGCCCCTCTTCCCCAAGTGCCCCTGAAGCAACATGATGTAGGTGTGCATGTTTGGTTCGCACCCACTGGCAACCATGTCTCTAAACACCTCAGTCGCCTCCCCAGCTCGCTTGATCCTCACCAAACCCTTCATCAACCCATGGTACAGTGCAATATCCTTCTCCTTGACACCATGAAAGACATTGTACCCTTCCCTCACCCTCCTCCTGGCCAAGAGCCCATACACCAAATCTCCCAGCACCTCTCCGTCCACTTCCACCCCTCTCTTAACCATTTCAGCCAACACCATGAATGCCGACCAGGTCCTTCCTTCCTTGCACAGCCACGAAACCACGGCGTGGTAGCACGCGCCGCCACCGCCGGCAGACAACCCCCTCTTCCGCATTCCATCGAACACCTTCATGGCGTCAGGGATACGGTTGTTCTTGAACAGCGTCACCACGATCTCCTCGTAAGCCGCCGCGCCGGGCTCGATCCCGCGCTTCTCCATCCCGTTCCACATGCTGCAAGCGTCGGCAAACAACCCCGCGCGGCAGTACGCGACGACCAGCAGCTCGCAGCACCTGCTACAGCGGGACAGGCCGTACCGGTGCTCTGCTTGCTTGACCACCTTCTCCGCCACGTCGGGCAGCTTGCAGACGGAGCAGACGACGTCGGTGACGAAGGCGAGCAGGCGGGGGCGCTGCGCTTCGGGGAAGAGGGTGAGGAGGGCGGAGAGCTTGCCGACCTCGCGGGCGGGGGCGAGGCCGCGGATGGCGGCGCGGAGGGCCGCGTCGGAGAGGAGGCCGGGAGGGAGGGCGAGCAGCGTGGAGTGGAGCAGGTCGACGTTGCTGGACTTGGCGAGGACGTCGAGGAAGCGGGCGGCGGTGGCGGGGGAGTGCGCGAAGGCGTGGCGGGCGGTGAGGTGCGCGAGGAGGCGCTGCACGGGGCGCCAGGAGAGCGGGAACCGCGCGGAGGCCTGGAGGAAGAGCTCGCGGAGGTCGGCGGCGGAGGAAGGGATGGGGAGCGCGGAGAGGCGGCGCTGCAGGGCGGCGTCCGGCGCGTTCTGCTGCTGGTAGAGGATTGTGCAGAGGCGGACGAGCAGCGCCGGGTCGGTGGGCCTCGGCGCGGGCGCGGCGGCGGCAGCGGAGGCCGCCTTCGGAGCGGGAGCTGCGATGGTGGCGGTGGAGAGGAGGCGGCGGAGCAGGAGGCGCGGAGGCATGGAGGTGGACAGGTGGGTGGTTGCGGGACAAACGCCGTCGGGTGGTGAAGGGGGCGCGCGTCGGCGCGAACGAATGCTGCTGTACCAAGCAAAGGTGGCCAACGGCCCGGCACGGCACGGGCACGGGCACGGGTAAACGGGCCAAGCACGGCACAACCCGCTAGGCATGTTTAATAAACGTGCCGTGTCGGCCCGCGTGCCTGACCTTTAGGCCCAAGCACGGCACATTTAATAAACGTGTCTAACGAATAGTCCGTTTAGCCCTTATATCTCTAAAAATTCTGTAAAAATACTTAAAATGTTATATTATTAGCCTTTATATCTTTATTTAAAAAATACTAAAAATGTTATATTATTAAGTATTATTAAGCCTATGTATTATAAAAAATATATAAAAATATATAAATAAAGTTGAATGTGCCGTGCCGGGCCGGCCCGCGTGCCTGACCTCGCGGCCCAAGCACGGCACGAGGCGGGCCACGTGCCTGGCACGACCCGTTTATTGGCGTGCCGAGCCGGCCCGTCACGGGCCAGGCACGCGGGCTTACGTGCCAGCCCATTTAAGTGGCCCGTTTGGCCAGCTTTGGTACCAAGCGCGGAGAGTCGCAAAATGGGTTCGCGGTTTCAGTTGCGTACTCTTTCCATGGGCCAGGTTTTATTCGTTTTTCATGGGCCGATTTGTTAGGCATCTCTATCTCTCTCCAGACAAGCTTATGTGTGGCAAAAACCCAAGATGCAAGATCGGTGTCCTCTCCAACATGGAGGGTCGCCGGAGCACAATGAGTCTTCTAAGTTGGAACTGTCGCGGTGCGGGCAATGCCACGATAGTTCGAGAAATTCGTGAACTAGCGAAAAAAGGCGCGACAGCGGAGGCGGCCTCTGGGGCGGGAGCTGCGACGGTGGCGGTGGAGAGGAGGCGGCGGAATAGGAGGCGTGGATGCATGGAGGTGGACAGGTGGTCGCGGGACAACGTCGTCGGGTGCTAAAGAGGTCGCGCGTCAGCGCAATGCTGTTGTGTACAAGCGCGGAGAGTGGCAAAGTGTGTTTGCGGTTTTCGTTGCAGGTACAAAGGTGGCCACATAGGGCGGCCTGGCATGGATGAACCGACACGGGCTAGGCACGTCACCTCCCACTAAGGCACGCTACCTTCACGGGCCGTGCCGTGCCGGCACGCGGGCCGCGCTTCCTGGCCCAGGCACGACCCCTTTTTACTTGGGCCGCCATGTTTGGCCCGTCTGACATGGTAGCCCGTCTGTTTTGTGCTATTTGAGTGCATTATAGCTATATTACGCCTAGTGTGTTATATAAAATTAATAAAATTAATAAAAATATAAACGGGTCGTGCCGTGCCGGCACTCGTGCCCAGGCACGACCCTTACTAGTCCACGGGCCAGGCACGGGCCAGGGTAGGGCCAAAATAGCGTGCTAACGGGCTGGCCCTTTAGGACCGGCCCATGTGGTCAGCTTTGTGCAGGTACCCTTTTGATGGGCCTGGTTTCTTACATTTTTTCATGGGCCTATTTGTTAGGGCATCTCCGCGGGCTGTCGGGCTAGAGAGGCAACCATTTGGCTATGCTACATTTTGTTTTTGCTTCGGTTGCTAAAAATAACATTGTTTTGCTTCATCTGCTTACCCTGTTCGCGCATCATCTTACCGCGCCTTTTCCACCTCCACTTCTCCCTCTTCGAGCACATTCTTTTGCATCAGTTTCTAAAAAGATAACATTCTCTCCCTCCTTCCCTACTTGCTTGAGGTCGTCGTCGGCCAACTGTCATGGATTGCGGCCCCCTTCCTCCTCTCTCCTCCATCAGAGTTGCCATGCGAAGTGGGAAAAGGGGAAGGGTGTGTCCACCTGTAGATATAGGTGGTGTTTGTTTTGTGTGTGTTTAAATCTTTGCTTGAATAAATCAATCCAACTGTCTGCTCTTGTTCTTTTGTTGTTCTTCAGCGTGACCATGAAGGTTGGGCTATAACCTGTCGGAGCGGAGCAAATTGTTCGATCTGAGAGTTGATCCCTGGTCTGGTGTTCCTCATGCTCCTTGCTTTTCATTTGGCATCATCGTCATCGTGGAGTTGGAGATCCGCGGGGGATGTCAAGGTGTGTTGGTTTATGTAGATTGTGTGTGAGATTATTCTCGTTGAAGTTTGTTGCGAAGCTACGCCGCCTGCTGAGGGTGGTCCTCGGCGATTGATGTGCGATCTTTGTTGCTCCGGTGACTCTTCATGCCGAAGGCTGCCTTCCGTGGCGAAAAAGCGGTCTGCTTGCATCCTTCTTCCTCCTGACGCCATGCCGATAAGGATGCAGTGTTGCTTCTGTTTGGGGGATAAGGTTTGGAGCTGTAACAACCTCGTCACCCCAAGTGATTTTCTCCCCGACGATGGTGAGGTGGAACCTGAGCGGATGCAAGGATTGATCGCGTTTTATCTCCAAGTTTGAGGTCCTTTCTACAAAAGTTCAAGGATTTGTTATGTATTTTCATGTTTTGTAGGGCTTGAATATAAAGTATGTTGCATCCTTTTATTTTAATGAAGCTACAGTATTCTTCAGGATCCATCTCTCTATTCAAAAAAGGGGGTATGCCACCTTTTTCTCGAAAAAGGGCTATGCCTCATTTTTTTTCTATGTGTTCAAGCATTTCACCTAATAGTATGCTCAGGCGCAAGCGCTCTCCAGCAGCTCAGGGCATCTGACCCTAACAAATGTGACTACCCCAGTGAATTAACTAGAGATAGGAAGGGAAACGTGACCCTACCAAGTGAGAATGAGATGGACATGACGACCCTCAAAGCTTTCTCGATTAAGGGCTGATATATGGGATTTCGGACAAGTCAGATAGATTTAATGATTTCTATTGGATGAGTTTTTTTTCCCAGCGCCACATAATGAAACGATTATATGACTTCTGTTGAAGAGGCTCTTAGGCGGTCGATGTGGAAATTCATTCTTTCCTTTCCTTTATTGAGCATTGCCCAACTTAAGTGAAATGCATTTTTTGTGAGAAAATGTAAAAAGCTTTTTTACATAGGATGCATGTCACATTTGTTTGAGGGGGCCGATCTTAGAATAAAAAATAAATTCATTCATGGTGCCTTGAGATTCACACTCCATGTACATATTTGATCTTTGTGTATTCCATTTTGTTTGCACACTTTAAATTTTGGTGGATCCTCCAATTTTTTAATTAAAGTTTCAATTATTTTCACAAAATTATGGACTTTAAAAATATATTAGAATAATTTTCTCCAAATGTTTTATTCCAAGTTTTACATGAAGTTTTAGTGTTAATTAAATTAGAAATGAATAGCAGTTAATGTTGGGAATGTGCCCTAGAGGCAAATAAAATATGTTTTATCGAGCATATTCCATTAGTTCATAATACGTTTGATACTATGCTATAACTGTATTAAGAGGAAACATTAATACAGGTGTGGTATACAAACAACCAGGTCCCTAGTAAACCCTAGTATACTAGTCCATTGGGCGATTGATGATCAAGGTTTCCTGATCATGAGACAATGACGTCTGTTGACAATGGATTCGTATCATTGGATAATGATATGATGGACATACACCCACCAGAAGTGTTGCGATGTGATCAAGTCACATAGTTCGACATTGCGATAACTATAACGTAGTGACCAGATCCTTAGACCGTAATGATCATACGTAATTACTGTCTATTAGGATGCCTTGATTTGCTACCCACCGCCTGACTGAAATATGCTGGCCATAAAGGAGTACTTCAGGTATTCCGAATAGATATGTTAATGAGTATGCAAATAGGTCAAAGTGGGATTTGTCCATCCGTGTGACGAATAGGTACTCTGGGCCCACTCGGTGATGTTACATCATAAAGTTTGCAAACGTGTGACTAGGTCACGGAGTTGTAATATCACGGGAACGAGTAAACTTGTTTGTTGAGAACGAGGACGAACTAGGTATATTGGATACCGATGATCAAACCTCGGACAAGAAAAGTACCATAGGACAAAGGGAACAGGCACACGGTTAACGGATCCAACAGCGATTGAAGTTCATTCGATGGAAGCGCGGGGGCTATCAAGGATTGTAACCAGGTCCAATTGATTAGTCATTGATCAATGAGAGTTGTCTCGATCATGTCTGCTGTTTCCCGGACCGTAGGGTGTTACACTTAAGGGTACTCGACGCAGTAAGGATTGATTCGGGATCACCGGAGAAATTGGAGAGAACACCGGAATTGTTCCGATGAAGGCCGAAAGTTGTTCCGGGTATTTCGAAAGGTTCAAAATATATTTAATAATGTTTAATTAATGTTTTATTATTTAATTATCTGAATTAAATATTAAAATATATTTAAATATATTTAAATATAATTAAAAATGAATTAAAAGGCATATGGGCCTCATAGGGCCCATCAGGGGGAGAGGGAGTCCTCCCCCATGGGCCATGGCGCCATAGAGGGGCCCACCCCCTTTATTCATGGCACCCCCCTCCCCTTGGGATTAGTCCCCCCCCGGAAGTGGAGGGGGGGTGGCACCCCTCCTTAGCCTATATAAGGAGGGGTAGAGGTGCCCTTTTAATCATCATATTTTGAGATAAGTTCTCATCTCTCTCTCCCTCCTTTCTCCTTCCTCGAGTGGACTCCCCTTGTTTGGAGTCTACACTTGGTTGGAGATTTCTCCACTAAACGCACGCCGTCGTGCTGCTGGAATCGGGATCCGAATCCATCTTCTTTCCGCTGCTCTACTAGTTCGGAGCCCGAAGGGACGTCGGGTATACTGTATGTGTATAATCCCGCGAGGCACTACACTTGTGATGCTACTTCGTCGTCGTGGCAGTATCGCGAGGTCTTCATCAGCAACGTTCCGACGGGGACGTAATCCCGTCATCGGTCCACAAGGATCGGGTGGCTACAGGAGTCATCGTGGATCTGCGCGGCATCGGGGATTGCCGGTACGACTACACCAACCACGTTCATGCGGGAACGTTTCCCACTTAACGGACTACATACTGGTATGTGATCTATTTCTGTCCGTTACTTGCATCAGCATAGCATAGGTCTTGGGTATGGGTCTCGTAGGTTATGAAAAATTTGTGTTTTCTGCCCCGAACCCCAACAGTGGTATCAGAGCAAGGCTATGCGTAGATGTATTGTACGGATAGAACACATCTAGTATGTGGGCATCAATTCTCAAATTGTTACCCTCTCACGTGTACTCATTTAGCGTTGCGGCAATGTTTGATGAAGCGGCCCCCGACCGACCTTATGCATTTACGTGAGACTGGTTCCACGCTTGACATATGGCTTGTACCATATAAAGTGGCTGGGGGTGTCTGTCTCTCTGCATTAGTGATGCGAAGATGTTTGCAACAGAGGGCCCCGACAGGGGTGTAATAGAGACAATTGTGGATTGGTGTTGTGGCTTGTTTTTGTAGGATAGAAACGGTTCTTTTCTCGAAACCCCTAGCAGCCACGTAAAACTTGCAAGAGATAAAGTAGAAAGGCGTTTTTTACTTTAATTTGCATGAAGGGGGATCATAGGTTGTATGATTTACAGTTTTACTTCCTGTTTTATGCTAGTATGCTAGATATATCGACGGTAGCACGAAACAGGACCATCTCTCACAATACCAACATTGTGTTCTCCCTTGGTGGGCACCGCCTGGAAGGTTCTCCCATATGACTTGATGCTCCGTACATACCGGAGTTGTCCTACATATTAAACGGAGTTCGCATGAGGTTGGGTTCGGCAAGCCTGGCATATGCAGATATGGCCTTGCTGAACAGCTAACATCAAGGTTCGATTGGCAGGCTTGACGTATGTAGATGCGGGCCTGGAACACAGGAGACCGAAAGGTCGAGCACGAGTCACATGCCTGATGTGATTGGCTTAGAGGCCTACCTGGTTCGCATACTGATGGTCGTGACGATCGGGGGAGGTATGGGGGCTGGGATTGTGTAATCACTTAGTTAAATTGAGAGGTGTTTATCTAAGTGGGAGCTTTTTAGATTTTTGAGATCAAATTGAAAATCCACATATTATGAACTTAATCTTCATGTCTTAGCAAATATCGTTGTAGATAACGTCATACCAATGTTTAGAACTATGGCTCTTTTAGTATGATAGAACTTAAGGTAAATGGGTCTTACTTCATTGATGTGTACCAACACCATTAGAGACATACTCATTAGTAATGACTTGCTAAACATAATACGAAGAACTGCTAGGAGATACACCTGACAACTCCGTAATCAAGGAAGATGATGATGAGTATCGCACTCACTGTCACTTATGAATGACTGTCCAATACACCATAATTCATTCTATGGAATCTGAATTGTGAATGCATGTTAACCAACACGTATGACGTGCTAGGTGAACTTGAAAGCACTTGGTCACAAATAAGAGTAATGGAATATGAGTATATGGACGGGGTTTATTCAACTATGGTGGAAGGAACAACCTGTTGAGAAAGTCACTTGGAAAATGTATAAGATACATGGAACACCTTGTGTATAACTTGGACTACTGAATGACTGGTTACTTTGCGATAACTTGGGAGTTGCATTTGCTTCCTCCCAGTTACAAAGACCATGTCTGGACTATGTCATGAAGGAGAATCGTTCACCTGTCATGAGGTCATGGTTAAAGTTAAGAACTTTAAGAGTAGAACCAATGCAGGAATGGTCATTAACGGAGAAGGTATATTTGATATACGAGTTATAAATGTCTTTCCCACGAAACACTAATTGCGGTTGATTAAGTATTCGATGCTTGAACTTACTGCTTGAGAGTGGCTTGGAAGGGATGAGGTGACAATGTGTGCTGACGGCAATCAAGATAGTTGATGGTCGACAACACTCTCCCTCTACATCTATCAATTGATTAATATATGAATAAATTTTATGATCGTTTGAATGAGGACTTTATTAGTGTGTCTTGCATCTCGCAAAGACAATTATTCATATTAGTGAGAAACAAGTCAGTTGTTCTCCTTTTATGAATGATATCTCTTATGGTCACATTACGATTATGAATGAGTTATTCTTATATTGATGATAGTTGTTTGATCATTTATAAGAAATATTGTAATGCCAAGAAATATCCAGGCTTAACAATGACACTACAGTTTAAGTCATGAATGGTATGATGATGTCTTAAGATACTTGATCTCTTGACACATACAAACCATGCCTTTTAGGTGAGATGACTAAAACCTCGCATTCTGGTAAACGGAATGTGTACTGATTGTTGAGTATCATACATTGTGATGTATCGTATGTCAGCATGTGGTGAATTTCATTATTTCGTGAACTTCGTATGTGGACTTAGATGAATATTTGTATTCACTAATGAAACATGAGTCTGAAATAATTTGATATGATCAAAAGGGATTTCAGAGTAAAGATGGATATTAAATTAACAAGAAAGACAAGTCTCTACGATTTGATCAAAGTGACAAATGTTTTGAGTTAGTCTTGGGCATAAAGACTTGTGTGAAAGTTGTTCCACAAATTGAAATGTCTTGAGACACTTCAATATGATTGACGTGCCTGAACATTGTGATCATATTCTATCGAAAAGTGTATGGTCTAAGTTATCTCTTACCAAGTTACATTATTATTGTTTAGAGTTATTAATTTAATATGCAAACACCCACTTCAGCATCGGGAACCATCTGAGTTCGTGGAAACCAACACTATATATGTCATGGTGTGTTGTGGTTTCTAGGAAGCTTGATTTATGTAAGATAAATTATCTTTGTAGTATATCCTTAGACAACTATGGATGCATCTTCCACAACTAGAACCAAAAGGAGCAAAACTTGTATTGCTATATTTGGTGTTTGTCAAGATTTGTTCTTGATAAATGTGGTAATAGAAGAAAAGTGAAAGTTCAACCAAGGTAATTGACCTTGCCTCCAAATGTCAGAGTAGTGCAACAGAATATGTTCTGGAAGCAAAGCTCTACAATAAGAGGATAAACTAATGATAATGATCATGATCTTCTGATGGGAGCTTTTTACTGAGAAAGGTAGGATTCAAGAATATATATATTTGCCCCTGGTGCAAAATGACATTCATGATTCACTTGTCATGTTAATGGAACAAGACATTCCTACGAACTACAAAGAAGCGATGGTGGACCTAAGTACGAGATATGACTATGAGTCATGAAATCCTATGTTGAGTTACATTTAAGATTGCTTGAATCTTATCAAGTAAGGAGGTTACTTGATATTCACAATAACTTCAGAGTTACGAGGAATAAATGTGAACATCAAAGGGACGGCAAGATTGGTTTGTCACAAAGATTATTTCTGACAAATTCAATGGGTTGACTACAATGTGTAGCAATGCTTGAGTCAAAGGGATATTCACTACGATTGATCCAGGATTGTTATCAATACCGTGACTTCCTCAAAATCCTGTATTTGAAGAAGTGTTGTAATTGGTACAACAAGAAGGTTTTGGAAAAAAACATATGGATACTGGTGTCTCGTAAACTGAATTCTCATTTTGATGGATGATCAAAGGATTTTGGACTTAAGCAAAATATCGAGGAAACATGCATTTGCATGAAACTGAGTGGGAGCTGAATAGTTTCCTGAAACTTAATATGTAGACGACATATTTTGAGTGGAAGCTATGGGAGTATTATCCTAGACTTATATGTAAATGACATATTTGAGTAGAAGCCATGTGGTTAGTATCCTGAACTTAATATGTGTCTGACATATCTAAGTGGGAGCCATGTGGATGTTATCCTTGTCTTATATGTGGCCGGCATATTTGAGTGGGAGCAATATGAGTGTTATCCTAAGACTTAATATGTGCATGACATATTTGAGTGGGAGCATGATAACATTCCCATATATGGATAACATATTATGAATGGTGTAGTTGGTGTTAATGATTATTTGAATCTTTCATAAATGAAGATGAATAAGTATTAAGCATTGAAGATCTATTAAGATAGATATGTGTTTAATAACATTGAGTCGTAATACTTTCCTGGATAAGATTCTGAAGGAGTTCAGAATGGGACAAGTCAAGAAGTGGTCCTTACTTGTATATCCAAGAGAAGTGTTGAGTTAATCTCAGTACAAGAATAACGGTTAATGGTTAATGAAAGAAATGGATGTGTTGGATCCTCTATGCCTTCGTCATAGGTTCTTTCATATAAAACCAGAGTTATGTACTCGACGTAATGTGACCCAAGTTCTTAGTAGTAAGAACATGTTGTGATATGATTTATGAGTAAATCATTGAACAAAGAGTTAAGTTTATCCTTCAGTGTCTAAAGAGAACTGAGGATACATCTCAAATTTGTAAAGGATAGTCGACTTGACCATAAATGTTATGCTGGTTCAAGTTTTGACACTAACCTAGAAAATTGAGATATCATACTAATGAATGCCTAAGTTGAAAGAAACATGGTTAGACATCGAAGTTGCATACAATGCACTAAGGATTGAATCTACATTGATGTGGCTGCTTTAGAAGTAGCAGGAGTTATATTATGGCTTAAAGAAGTTCGACTTCTTATTGAGTGAGTTTCAAGTGTGCATGACTATGGGAAAGTCCGCGTGACCCACCGGATGTCATTGCTATGACACAACAAACGAAGTCTCACTTCACCGCCAAATATATATACCTCATCATTATAGTGGATAATGAAGGAATGTCAAATTAGGTGACATTATGATTTGCAAAAGGACATACTGTTCTGAATGGTACCCAGACCGTTGATACAACCTCTTCCACGGGCAAGCATGATCAATAAGGAGTTATGATCCAGAGAAAATGCAACTAGATTATTTGTACTCTAGTGCAAGTGGGAGACTGTTGGGAATGTGCCCTAGAGGCAAATAAAATATGTTTTATAGAGCATATTCCATTAGTTCATAATACGTTTGATACTATGCTATAACTGTATTAAGAGGAAACATTAATACAGGTGTGGTATAAAAGCAACCAGGTCCCTAGTAAACCCTAGTATACTAGTCCATTGGGCGATTGATGATCATGGTTTCCTGATCATGAGACAATGGCGTCTGTTGACAATGGAGTCGTATCATTGGATAATGATATGATGGACATACACCCACCAGAAGTGTTGCGATGTGATCAAGTCACATAGTTCGACATTGCGATAACTATAA
Source organism: Bromus sterilis (assembly GCA_950022295.1). Taxonomy (NCBI): domain Eukaryota; kingdom Viridiplantae; phylum Streptophyta; class Magnoliopsida; order Poales; family Poaceae; genus Bromus; species Bromus sterilis. The sequence continues at coordinate 74,280,273 of OX465600.1, read as the reverse complement.
CGTAGTGACCAGATCCTTAGACCGTAATGATCATACGTAATTACTGTCTATTAGGATGCCTTGATTTGCTACCCACCGCCTGACTGAAATATGCTGGCCATAAAGGAGTACTTCAGGTATTCCGAATAGATATGTTAATGAGTATGCAAATAGATCAAAGCGGGATTTGACCATCCGTGTGACAGATAGGTACTCTGGGCCCACTCGGTGATGTTACATCATAAAGTTTGCAAACGTGTGACTAGGTCACGGAGTTGTAATATCACGGGAACGAGTAAACTTGTTTGTTGAGAACGAGGACGAACTAGGTATATTGGATACCGATGATCAAACCTCGGACAAGCAAAGTACCATAGGACAAAGGGAACAGGCACACGGTTAACGGATCCAACAACGATTGAAGTTCATTCGATGGAAGCGCAGGGGCTATCAAGGATTGTAACCAGGTCCAATTGATTAGTCATTGATCAATGAGAGTTGTCTCGATCATGTCTGCTGTTTCCCGGACCGTAGGGTGTTACACTTAAGGGTACTCGACGCAGTAAGGATTGATTCGGGATCACCGGAGAAATTGGAGAGAACACCGGAATTGTTCCGGTGATGACCGGAATTGTTCCGATGAAGGCCGGAAGTTGTTCCGGGTATTTTGAAAGGTTCAAAATATATTTAATAATGTTTAATTAATGTTTTATTATTTAATTATCTGAATTAAATATTAAAATATATTTAAATATAATTAAAAATGAATTAAAAGGCATATGGGCCTCATAGGGCCCTTTAGGGGGACAGGGAGTCCTCCCCCATGGGCCATGGCGCCATCGAGGGGCCCACCCCCTTTATTCATGGCGCACCCCCCTCCCCTTGGGATTAGTCCCCCCCCCCCCCCCCGGAAGTGGAGGGGGGGGGGTGGCACCCCTCCTTGGCCTATATAAGGAGGGGTAGAGGTGCCCTTTTAATCATCATATTTTGAGATAAGTTCTCATCTCTCTCTCCCTCCTTTCTCCTTCCTCGAGTGGACTCCCCTTGTTTGGAGTCTACACTTGGTTGGAGATTTCTCCACTAAACGCACGCCGTCGTGCTGCTGGAATCGGGATCCGAATCCATCTTCTTTCCGCTGCTCTACTGGTTCGGAGCCCGGAGGGACGTCGGGTATACTGTATGTGTATAATCCCGCGAGGCACTACACTTGTGGTGCTACTTCGTCGTCGTGGCCGTATCGCGAGGTCTTCATCAGCAACGTTCCGACGGGGACATAATCCCGTCATCGCTCCACAAGGATCGGGTGGCTACAGGAGTCATCGTGGATCTGCGCGGCATCGGGGATTGCCGGTACGACTACACCAACCACGTTCATGCGGGAACGTTTCCCGCTTAACGGACTACATACTGGTATGTGATCTATTTCTGTCCGTTACTTGCATCAGCATAGCATAGGTCTTGGGTATGGGTCTCGTAGGTTATGAAAAATTTGTGTTTTCTGCCCCGAACCCCAACAGTTAAGTTAAGTAATGTTCATCTGAACATCATAATAGTACCCATGAAGTGTTCTTTCTCTCAGGCTATGTGATTAGTAGCTTGCGGCCAATCTTCCATTACTTCCCAACTTGTCACATGTCCCCTCTTCCTCGCTCATCGATTCGACGTCGGGAGGGTCAGGGACCTCATGGCTCCAGTCAATGGTGGTAGGGTTAGGAATGAATGTAGATATATCTTCAATCGGAGATGAAGACATATTCAACGTAAAATGAGGTCTCCTCACATCATCCTCGCTCCGAAAGTATCGTTAGGAGGTGTGTGGTGGATGAGTGTTCCCGGATCTGGTTCCTCGGGTTTGGCGTTTATTTTGCATGTTTGTCTTCGTGGTGTTGCCATGTGGAGCGTACAACGTGGATGTACGTCTTGATTCTCTGGCTTCAGTTTCAACTTACAAAGATTGGTCAGTCTCGGCCTCATCGAGAAGTGTTTGAGATTGTGTTCTCTGAATCATTTTATGTAACAACCCCTTATTAGAAGTAGTCATTGGAAATTTATTGTGCATCATAATTATCTCATAAGCATCACTTGTTTAATTTTGAAACTGAGAATAATTCCAAGCCTATTTGTAAAGGGCTAAAACCTTACAACTTCCACAATGAATCTAAATTGTCCTTCTCAACCCTAAGGATTTGACAAGGACTTCATATATGTCTATACGGACTCACCCAATTTCCCTATGGGTTGGAATGCTTTAAATCTCATAAACCCTAACTAAAATCCATGTTTAATAAAAGTGTAGATCTTGGATATGTTTGAATTGTTGGATTTTACATGGCGACTTTTCTTGAAAACCTGTATATGGCCTTCCACTAACATTAGGGATATGCTATATCACTAAGCTTCCTAGAATTGAAGGCCTCACAATCAATTGAGGATATTAATTTTGGATTAGATTCTCAATGTTGACTTGATCAATAATTTCTCAAAGTGCTTTCTCAATCTAATATACTCTAGACTAAGCTCCCTAAGATTGGAGCCCTCACATTTAAGTAAGGTTTCACATTTAGAATTGGATTGACAATTTTGACATGGTCATACCCTTGACTATGTGTGCAAACCATCAACTTTTTTATATGTTTTTATTCAATTTCTCTCCTCTCTTCTTTCTTTAAATTGGAATACGCGTACATAACTAACATGTATCTTTTCTAAGAAAATTGACTGTCAAATTTGATATGCTTTGTACGCCCATCTTAGATTATATTTGTCCCGAGGTTACAATCAAGACGTTGTTATAGTACGTAATTATCGACTTTGCGGTCGGACAACTCAGCTCATGCAACATATGTCGTTCCAACAACTTTTAACCATGATATTCACAACATTTAATATTACACTTCAATGCTACACATGGACATGGTTAGTTAGTATTACAAGGACCGATATATATCTCTAACTTCATTAAGCTACTTAATTTTGCAGCCTCATCATTCAATTAAGGTCTTGAATTTGGGATTGTGTAGATAATTTTGATTGGTCATTTCCCATATCTTTGTGGTGGGATTTTGATAGGTGGGTTCCCTTGGTAAGTGTCTGTATGGTGTGGGTCTTGGTTGGAAAGAAAGAAGCGTCGCCTAGAAGACATTTATCATCAACATAACATATGCAACCAACAACACATATAATTTCTCACTTACGTGCACTCATTAAAGTCTATCCTCAATAACATGATAAGAAATGACCCATCCAAACGTCTCATTACATGTTTGCGCCACATACTAAACAACCTAGCACATAAATTGAAAGCATGTGCAACCGAGAAACATAAGTAGTGCATCGAAGCACACACTTCTCTTCTAGTATATAGTCCATAGTCGAAGTTTGGTTCTTATGGACCAAATACCAAATTATCTTGGAGATGCCAGTGTCAAATTATATCCGTACCAAAAGTAGAATAAAAACATGCATATTGATATAGTTGAGGCATCTCATGTTGATTTTTTTATCTCTACATACTGAATGCTATTGAATGAAAATTAAATAACAATTTTCAACTCCTTTTTTTCCTGTAGATTCAGTAAATCCTCCCAATCAAAATGGAGGATATAATTTATTCTACGTAAAGGAACGTGGTGGATATATTTTTCTCATACCTATTTCCATAGGCTTTCACGTATCTCTCCATCTTACTCTAATTGCCTATGTCACTTATCCATTGATGTAAAGAATGAAACTATGATTCTATCAATACTTGTTATTCAATATCTCCCACTCACTCTCATCATGGATTGTTCTTTTGATGCATAATCCTATTGTATTTGTTGGATATATGCTCTAGAGGCAAATAATATATGATTATTCCAATATATCTAAATAAGTTCATGACCAGTTTCATACTGTGCTGGAACTGTATCAGTGAAAAAATGATACATGTGTGGTATAGAAACAACCATAGTTCCTAGTCAGCCTCTCATGATGACTAGTTTATCGTCAACTGATGATTGTGGTTTCACGATCATGGACAATCAAGTCAATTGACGGTAAGTTCACCTCATTGAATGAATGACGTGATGAACATTACCCAATGCAAGCATTGCAACATGATGAAATCGTAAAAGTTCAGTGTTGTAATTACAGAACGTAGTAGCCCGTTCCTTTGACTGTGAGATCACGCATAATTGCTATCTTCTGAGGATGCTTAGAGTGCATTAACCGTCACACTGAAACATGGTGACCATAAAGGTGTATCTTGGGCTATCCGATGGGATATGTTGAGGAGTGTTGATTCAAGAGCGGGATTTGTCAATCCATATAATGGAAAGATACTTCATGGCCAACTCGGTGAGATTGCATACATAAAGCTGCGCATCGTGTGACTAGGTCACAAGGATGAATATCACGGAACGAGTGAATAAAGATTTGTCGGTAACAAGATAGAACTAATGCATTGGATGCAGTTGATCGAATCTTGGACTAATCTAGTATCGCATGACAAAGGGAATGGTATACAACGTGAACGGTCCAATCGGTTACTTCCGGAATACACAGGGGTCATTATGGGCATCCAGGTCCCGCTATTGATCATTGACCGTAGCCTTTGTCTCGGTCATGACTAGAGTGTTCTCGGACCGCAGGGTAACACACTTAAGGGCTCTATGAATATCGGAGACCTATTCGGAACTATCGGAGTTACCGGAGAAGAGAGAAAGACGTACCGGAAAAGTTCCGTATTGGTCCGAAGGTTGTTCGGAGTGAGCTGGAAGGAGTTCCGGATCATCTGGAGATGAAATAATATGTATTATTAATTAATTAAGTGAATTAATAATTAATAACATTTTATTTATAATTAAAAAGTGCAATGGGCCAGCTTTGGGAAAGAAGCCCATTAGGGGAATAAAGGAAAAAGAAAAGAGAGAGAGAGAGGGAGGCGCCATGGGCCCTAGGGCCCATGAGGGGTGCGCCCCCCTCCTCCCTTGGCCGACCACCTCCCCCTAGCAAGGAACTTTACTCCCACCTTGCTAGGGGAGAGGGGTTGACTCCCTCCCCTCTGCCTATATATAGATGGGCAGGGTGCACATATTTAATACACAGAAATTCATGAGAAAATAAATATTACTCCGAATTGAGATCGGTTTTCACCGGTCTTCTCCCCTCTCTCGTCTCTCTCAAACCGGGGTCCCCTTGTCTGGAACCTGTGCTGGGATTGAGGCTTCTCCACTATACGCACGCCGTCGTGCTGCTGAAACTCTGGTTCCGGAGGTCTACTTCCGCCACCTTCGCTGGATCGGAGAACGGAGGTCGTCATCGAGTCCGTACGTGTGCGAGTACTAAGAGGTGCTACACGTGCGGCACTACCACCCAACAGGGTGCTAACACAGCCAGGGGGTTGTGAAAGGTTTACGACTTCATCAACCACGTTTGCGGGAACGTTTCCCGCGCAACGGACTACACCCCGAGGTATGTTTCCGCAAGTCTTTCCGTTACGGCATTACAGCTAGATAGATCTTGGGTTAAGGGTGACGCTAGTTTGAAAAATTATTGTTTTCTGCTGCGAGACCCAACAGTGGTATCATGAGCTAGATCTATGCTTCGTTTTGCTATGCGGATAGAACACATCGGGGATGTGGGCGTTGATTCTACGATTTTTACCCTCTCACGTGTACTTGTTATATCTGTGGCATTGTTTGATGAAGCGGCCCCCGACCGACCTTACGCGTACGCTTACGCGAGACTGGTTCCACGCTTGACATACGGCTTGTACCGTATAAAGTGGCTCTGGGGGGTGTCTGTCTCTCTTACTTTAGCGGATATGGCATTTGCAACGAAGGGCCCCATACGGGGTGTAATAGAGACAATCTATAATCAGCGTTGTGGTTCAATGTTCGTAGAAACGGTTGATCTATGAAAAGCCCAATAGCCACGTAAAACATGCAATATACAAATATAGAGGCGTCTAACTTTATATTGCAGAGGGGGCTATTGTTGTTTGCTTAATCTTGATGTAGTGATAGCTTTGCTATGTGTTACTAGAAAGTAGTAAACGTTCATCATGATGAAACAAACTTAAATGGAGACACTGTAGACTTAGTGCCACCATGATCATATATCTTAAAACTTGCTAGTATAGGATACACGACGGTAGCATTAAATAAGATGATCCTTATAAAATGCCAAACATAAGTATTCTACCGAAGTGTGCACCACCTGGAAGGTTCTCTTTATGATAGGCAGGCCGTGACGATCAGGTGTCATACATACATTAGAGTTCGCATGAGGTTGGGCCTGGCAAGCCTAGCATATGTCGATATGGCCTTGCTAAGCAGCATATAACACTAATGTCAATTTGGCGAGCCTAGCATATGTAGATATGGCCTCGGAATACTAGAGATCGAAAGATCGAGCATGAGTCACATATAGGATGTGATCGCACAAACTAGTTGTCTACCTTTGAAACTAATCCGTCGGCCGTTGTGATATTCGAGGACGGATAGTGAATCTGGATCATGTAATCACTAAAACTTCTTAGGGATGATTGTTTTAGTGTGAGCTCATCTATAATATGATTATTATGAACTCATTGTTATGAACTAGTCTTAATTGTTTTCCTTGCAAATATTTTGTAGAAAATTAAAATGGACATGAATCAGTATCATGGATTGGTTACTTTCTTACGTGGTGAAAGACTTAAAGATGATGGGTCAAATTTTTTGATTGGTACCTATACCTTAGGACTGTGCTCAAGAGAGCTAACCTCTTGTTCGTGATACAAGAGCGTATGGGAGACCCTCCAGTAGACAACATGGATGAAAAAGTAATGCTTGATTACCATAATCGTCGAAGGACTTACGCCATGGTTAAAAGTGTCATAGAAACTAGCTTTCTGCAAGATTTACGTGAACAATATGCGGATATGGAAACGTTTGACACAATCGACATGATGAAGTCATTGTTTATACATCAGTTCAGAGTGGCCAGATTTGAGTTAGAAAATGAGTTTCTTACTACAAAGATGGAAGAGAACACTTGTCTGAAAACTCACGTAGCCAAGATGCATGGGATACATCTGAAACTCGTGGAGGACTTTGACTATTGGACCACAGAGGAGTCTGCTATAAACACGGTGCTACACTCGCTTCCACCGAGTTACACAGACTTTGTCCATGACTATGTCGGAAGAGGTGAAAGCCTTCAGTTCTTTGAGTTCATGGTCAACCTCCGAGATTTAGAGGTTGAACCCATTGAAGGAGAAATTGTTGATGGAGAAGGTATATATTTGATATACTCGTTATAAATGTTTGTTCCCTTATACAAAATTTGCAGTTTAATAAGTATTTGATACTTGTTCTGTTTTATGAAAACAGGGCCTGCCGTTGCATGGACGGGAAGAGGTGCGATCCAGGATTGATGGCAACCAAGATAGTTGATGGCCACCAAGATTTCACCAAGACATCTATCATAGGATTATACTTAGAGTATTAGATAACTCTTTTGTAATCAATTAAGTATGAACACTTAGTGGTATGTCTTGCATCTCGCGAGACAAAGTTATTCATGTTTTGAGACAAGTCAGTTGTTCCAGTTTGATGAATAAAGTGTGCTTATACTATGATTGAAATTGAGTTTATAATATGATAGAAGCATTTATAAAACACCATAATTGTCAAGTGATATTCAATGTTTAATGATTAAGTTATTATGAATAACAATAAGGTCAAAAGTCATAACTATACTAAATGCATGAGATGAATTCATAAATGATGAAGTCATTAGATACTCGATCTATTAACTCATGAATTTATTATCAACCAAGATGACTAATGACGGAGTTCTAGCAAAGTAGAACTTGCGCCAACCATTGTACATAAATGATGTATTAACCAACCGCATGAATAATCATTAAAGATGCTTCGCATGATTAATTGAACAAGGCATTCAATTAAGATCATAAATCTGAGATTACGGAATCACAGTGAAGTTGGATATAAGAATACAAATCACCATGATGTGATCAAATTGATGAGTATTATAGTTGACATAAATGGGAGACTTGTGGAAGTAATACCACAAATTACGATGGAGGTTTAAAGTGCTCAAGCACTTAAAACCATTCGTAGTCATGCTAAAATGTAGTGTGGTCTAAATACATTACCCTTACGCTAATGCTATTGAATGAACAAAGTTGTTATAATTTATTAAGTTAAAACACCCACTTCATGAAATAAGGAAACCATTCTGAATTTAATTAAGCTGATGACTCCATATGATGATGGTGTTAGAAAGTTTCTAGAAGTTTTATATGATATAACTTTCTTTGTATTAGAGTTGTGAGCAATTGTAAAACACACCTTCCCAAATAGCAAAACTTGTATTGCTTGAATTGGTGAATGAGAAGATGGTTCTCAAGGGTTAAGCCAATGGGAGAAAAGTGAATTCTTTGACCAGGGTGATTGACCCTGCCTCCAGATAACAGAGTAACGCAACGGAAAACGTTCCGCTGAAATGACTCCATGAGAAGAGGAAATATGCTATTGATGACGATCATGGTATATTAGTTAAAGCCTTAGTTTAAAAATAAGAAGATTGTCATGAATAGGTTCTGTACAGAACAATAATCACGAGTCTTCTTAAGTGAAACAAAAGGGACACTGCTCATAAATTACGAAGGATTGATGGTTACCTAGGAAACGAGGAGAAATGAAATCATATTGAGTTGCATATGGGATGGCTCACATCCTATGAAATAAAGTAGTTATTTCACATTCCGAATAACCAGGAAGTTATTAAGAATGATGCAACACATAAAGGCATGATTTGGCACATAAAAGATGTTATGGATAAATTCAATAATGATTGACTATGGAAGCGTAGTAATGCTAAATCAATATGGGTATTTAATTCACGAACACTATGATGGGACCATAGCTTGAAATTGCATCACATTCAAATTGTGGAATTTGAAGAGAAGTAGCAATTGGCATAACGAAAGAATGTTTCTATAAGATGGACCATAGTACCTCAAGGCAGAAACTCTCAACCTTGATTTGATCAAGTGATTTTGAAGTAATCAAAATATTGAGATGGACTGCAATTTCATGAAACTGAGTGGCAGCTTTGGAGATTTCCTGAAAACTTGGAATGCAGAGAGCATTTTCTGAGTGAGAGCTTTGGGAGCAATATTATTATGTCTGACATAATTAGAATAGAAACTTAATAAAAGCTTACTTACAGATATATGTCGGATATATTTGAGTGGGAGCACAATGTCAATTTCATATATATATATACGATGATATATGTGAAAACAATCTCATATATATACATTGATATACATGGAGATTAAGGCTAATAAGATGAAAGGATTACGAGAATCTTATATGAACGAAATACAGATGTGTCACACACTAAAATCTATAAGGATAGATTAGGACACGTGTAATGAACATCAAAAGGATTGGAATGATATCCTAAACAAGAAAAGGTTCTTGTGGCTAGGAATCATATAAAGGATGTAAAACCTTAATATCACAAAATAATGTTTTAATGGAAGAATAGGGATGCACTTTGTCTCAAGACATGTGATCCTATATGACATTTGACATATGATTCTACCATAAAACGAAACTTGTGAATCCAATAACAGAATGACTCAAAAGTTCTTAGAAGAAGAACAGGTTCCGATGTGCTTGGTTGGTAAAACACATAACCTGAGCAAAGTCCAAGCATTCAGTATCTGAAGAGAAACTGAGGACAATACTCTAAATGATAGAAAAGATAATAGACTTGAATGTAATACTGGATTACGAGTGCAAGCCTTATTATGGGTCTATATGATTTAGAGATATCACCAAAAGGAATAGAAAGGAAATGTGAGCTATAATTTCACGAACCAAAACTCTACAAAATATAAATATCTACTTAAGGAAGTAGAAGGTTGAATAAAGTTTAGCGTAAGAAGTTTAGACTTTTGGCTGAGTGTATTTTCAGTATACATGACTATGGGAGTCCTAGGGACTAAAACCATTTTTTCATTAGAGAATACTGTAAAATAAGAAGTCTCACTCTCCCGCAAAACTTATAATTCAAGCATTATTAGATAATGAAGGGTACATCAAGCAAGTTGACCAATACCTATTGCAAAGGAACATACGAATCTGAACGGGTACAGATCGTTGACGAAACCTCTTCCATGAGCAAGCATGATCAATAAACACTTATATGATAAGATGATTATGATCGAGAAAATATGCAGCTAGATTATTTGCTATCTAGTGCAAGTGGGAGACTGTTGGATATATGCTCTAGAGGCAAATAATATATGATTATTCCAATATATCTAAATAAGTTCATGACCAGTTTCATACTGTGCTGGAACTGTATCAGTGAAACAATGATACATGTGTGGTATAGAAACAACCAGAGTTCCTAGTCAGCCTCTCATGATGACTAGTTTATCGTCAACTGATGATTGTGGTTTCACGATCATGGACAATCAAGTCAATTGACGGTAAGGTCACCTCATTGAATGAATGACGTGATGAACAATACCCAATGCAAGCATTGCAACATGATCAAATCGTAAAATTTTAGTGTTGTAATTACAGAACTGACGGGGATCAACCCCGAAAAATCCCATGGTCAGGGACCCTGGGTTAGTCATGAGAGGCACAGGTTGGAAGATAGCTCGTCGGCAAACAGGAAGGCACGCTCCTGCTCGATATTATTGATGGGGGATATGCGATTACAGGGGATGCCAAGGCTGGAGCGCCCAAGGCTAGGGTTACAGATGATATTGGTTGCCCGGACGGCGGACACGCGACACATGGGGCACGATTTACCCAGCTTCAGGCCCCCGGAGGGAAAACCCTACATGCTGCTTGTCTGATCTTGTATTGATGATGATGTACAGAGGTGCCGTGAGGGCTTTGGTGGAGAGAGACCTGTCTAGTCCTATGCGTGGGGGTTGAGAGCTTCTGTTGTGGTTGTGACCTCATGTCTAGAGAGATGCCCCTGCCTCGCTTTATATCGATAGCCAGGTAGGGGTTTACAAGAGTCCTAGTCGACTACAAGTAGGATTCCTTGTCTTGCGCCTCAAGTCTTTGGCTTCACGTCTTATTCCATCATGTCGGTGTCCACGAGTGGGCCTCTGGTGGGCCGCCAGCCATGACACGCACCAGGTACCCTCTCGTAGAGGAGTCGTGGGGTCACCCCCTTGTCAGTAGCCCCCGAGTGCCTGGGGGACTCGAAGAGTCGCGCAGGGACTCGAATCTGTAGTAGCCGCCGTAGTGCGTGTCGATCATTTGCTGATGAACGGCCGAAGATGTCGCGAGTATGCTCCCGATGGGAGTATTTGGATGAAGCATCGAAATTGTTGTCCGGTTCGTCTTCTTGTATGATGTCCGAGCAGCGGTCGTCGGGTGTGCGTCAGCGCTCCCGATGGGAGTAGCCCCCAAGGCTATGTGCGACTCGTAGAGTCGAGCATAGGCTCAAGTTGTTTTTAAGCTAACCCCGTCGTTCTTATCAGTTGCGCGAGTAGTGCTCGTCGGGTGCGCGTCAGCGCTCCCGATGGGAGTAGCCCCCGAGGCTATGTTCGACCGCTTGCAGTCGAGCATAGAATCAAGACTTCTTCGTCGTCGAGTATTTGTCATCCGAGGAAGTGGTCTACTCGGGTCTTGTGCCGTAGGCATGAGTTGTTGTAGAGACCAGTCGTGGACGAGGAGATTGACGTCGCCGCGTCATGAGGGCGTCCAGCCTCCGAGCATCTGCTGAGAAGGAGAAAAAGGTGCAACTGTATTAAGATGTACTTGCGCGATGTACGAGAGAATTGTAAGGTGCATGATTTGCAGAAGTTGCACTTTTGTCGAGTGGATAATGTAGCAACATATAAAGTTTATGCATGTCTTTTCATGAGTAGGCCCTCCAGCAGCATACTCTTGCCGGGTAACAGGGATGCTATGCCAGACTTGTTGAACCCGGAGACAAGAGCGGCCTTTTGGTACCCAGACTCACTATAAACGCGAATAAACACATATAAAGCTGAGCATGATCCAAAGAATGATTTTGTAGCCTTCAGATGTTTGTGTGCGACTGCGTAGTCGTCTTTGGCGACTGATCGAGAATGTATAAAGGTTTTGGAGTCATAGCATATAAGAGTGTAAGGAAAACTTAGCTGTAGGATCGACGCGGCAGAGGATGTCGAAGATGAGCAGTCGAGTAGTCGAAGATGAGCACTCGACGATGAGCAGTCGACATGGTGCAACGGATTCGACGTGATGGCGACTGCGACGTTCAGCCCCCGAGTCCGCGAGCCCCCGAGTCTGCGAGCCCCCGAGTCTTGAGGTGGCGGAATTGCGTGGCGATGTCGTCGTAATGAATTTATCCGGCGAATGATGAGAGGACTCGATGCGGTGATTCCTACGCAATGGAGCTCGGTACGGGAGAAGCCGTACAAAGGAGCTCGGCGCAGGATGATTTGTGTGCTTAGAGTTGACGGTGCGGCGAGTGACCGAGAAGGACTCGATGCGTCGGGCGGATCCTTCGATTGCTCGTTTGGTGATGTCGTTGTAGCGAAGCGAGTCGATGTAGAAACCTTGGCGAGTCATCCATGGCATGTCGAGTTGGAGTAGAAGCCTTGCGGGTCAAGATTGAACTCGAATTCGCGATTGGAAATTCGCGATCTCGCGCAGATCCAAAAACGCGTTGCAGTGCGAGAGCCGCTGACGGAGATCTAACCGTTGAAATTTTCTGAATTTTTTTGTGCTGATGGGGGATTGAAACCCGCATGATTTAATTGGAGGGATCTTCAATTTGATGTCCGAGCTAATGTCAGGAATTTATTTGCTGGAGTCGCGCGGAGTTCCGTCAGATTCCGAGAGTGCTTCAGTGCGCGGGTCGCCGACGGAGATCCAGCCGTTGGAATTTTCTGAAATTTTCACAGATTTTCGAAAATTGGATTTCTCATTTTTCCACCGAAGGGATCGTCAAGATGAGCTTAGAGTCGCCGTTGCGAGTGCCCGCAACACAGACGTTTTTCTGTCCTGTAGGCTGCGCGTGAGCGCTTTTGTTGATGTCGATCTTCGAGTGCTGCGCTCGAAAATTTTCTAGTTTTCTCCGTGAGCTTGATGTAGATCTTGATGTAGTTGTTGAAGAAGCCCTTGTGTTGTGACTTGTTGGAGAAGGAACCGTCGAGATCGTAATTCCAACCTGTGTAGTTCCCACAGACGGCGCCAATTGACGGGGATCAACCCCGGAAAATCCTATGGTCAGGGACCCTAGGTTTCGTGTAGGAGGAAAGACAGCGACATGGCCTGCGCGTTGGTAGGATTCGGAGGTGACAAGCGACACATGGGGCACGATTTACCCAGCTTCAGGCCCCCGGAGGGAAAACCCTACATGCTGCTTGTCTGATCTTTTATTGATGATGATGTACAGAGGTGCCGTGAGGGCTTTGGTGGAGAGAGATCTGTCTAGTCCTATGCGTGGGGGTTGAGAGCTTCTGTTGTGGTTGTGACCTCATGTCTAGAGAGATGCCCCTGCCTCGCTTTATATAGATAGCCAGGTAGGGGTTTACAAGAGTCCTAGTCGACTACAAATAGGAGTCCTTGTCTTGCGCCTCAAGTATTTGGCTTCACGTCTTATTCCATCATGTCGGTGTCCAGGAGTGGGCCTCTGGTGGGCCGCCAGCCATGACACGCACCAGGTACCCTCTCGTAGAGGAGTCGTGGGGTCACCCCCTCGTCAAGAACGTAGTAGCCTGTTCCTTTGACCGTGAGATCACGCATAATTGCTATCTTCTGAGGATGCTTTGAGTGCATTAACCGTCACACTGAAACATGGTGACCATAAAGGTGTATCTTGGGCTATCCGATGGGATATGTTGAGGAGTATTGATTCAAGAGCGGGATTTGTCAATCCATATAATGGAAAGATACTTCATGGCCAACTCGGTGAGATTGCATCCATAAAGCTGCGCAACGTGTGACTAGGTCACAAGGATGAATGTTACGGAACTAGTGAATAAAGATTTGTCGGTAACAAGATAGAACTAGGGATTATTACTCCTGTGCCCCTGGTTCCTTAGTTGTGCTTAGTTTTCCCCACGCTCCAAACTTTTGCTCACTTTTCCCCACTTCCTTAGCTGAAACTCTCACAAATACTCATAGCGAACGTTTTCCGTCTTGACCGTGCATTGACCGTTAATTGCTGACGAGTGGGCCGAGTCCTTATCAGTCCGTTGCTTGCTGACGGGTGTGACCGCAAGGAGACAAGTATAGGGCAGCTTGTCTGAATCAGAAACAGATCGAGATACGCCGCACCGCACCGCAACGGGCCGCCCCGCCCCCTCCACCGGCGTCGTGCCGCGTCCGCCGCCGTTGTTTCCTACACCCTATGCCCCTATTCCGTTCGTCGGTGACACGCCGAGTCTCCGCCAAATATAGCCCACCTCCCCATCTGGGATTACGTAGCGATGCTGGGCGAGGACGGCCGGAAGGCCCTCGACCGTGGAGAGGATTGGGTCGAATCCGGGGAAGATAATTCATGGATTACACCTGGGTAAGCATCGTTTCCCCTCGAATTGACGTTCTAACTCGTATTATAGGCCGTATTTGACTTCTGTTAGCTTGAATCGTTCGAATTTTGTTCAATTGTACCCGGCCTAACTGCAGCCTTTGTTTGAACAAAATAGGATTGATCCCGCGCTGGTTTTCCGGCTGGCGATTAGAATGGAAACTAGTGTGCTGCGTGGTACTAAACCGCTTAGGATTTCTACATTTTTCTATCCCAAAGTGGTAGAAACGAGCATTTCTTTCAGTGATTTGCGAGCTGCGCTCCAAAACACCTATCCCTGGAGCGATGCCGATGCTGTTGAACTGAATAATTTCAACAGCGACGAGCAAAGATTTCTCCCACTAACTTGCGACGATCATATGGCGTTGCTTTTTACTGGGATTGCTGGCAACCGATTCGGTAAACTCCAAATCGATGTGCTTCAGCCACGCGCAGAACGGGTGAAGGGGAAGGGAGATCGGACATCATCTGTCTCTGCTAATAGCAAGCACCCCGGCACTCGTTGTAGGTTGACACCTAGTAGAGCAAGTGGTTCATGGAGCCACAACATGCCTGCTGCCAATTCTGTTGCCGATTCAGCTGCTGCTTCTCGTGTACCTTCTGCATTTTGTGTAGAGGAAGATGCAGAACCTGACGAGGAAGTGCCGTCAAATGATGATGAAGACGAGATGATGTACCCTGAACTGGTAGATATAGCCAGTCAGCAAGCAGTGGATGATGAATATCCAGAGGAGCCCATCAGCCGAGCTAGGTTTGATGACACTGACGATGAAGAGAAGGAGGAGAACATGGACGGCTTAATCGATAATGAATACGATGGTGAGGACATGCCAACAATTGAGTGGAATAGGGAAGCACCTGAGCTTACTGAAGGCACCATTTTCCAATCCATGGTGGACTGTCGGAATGCAGTGACAACATGGTGCATTCTAAATGAAAACACCTACAAGATTAAAAGGAGTGAGCCAGTAAGGTTCACAGTTTTTTGTCCATATGATAGGTGTAGGTGGAAGTTGCATGCATCTCGTATGTTAAAGAGAAAATTGATTCAGGTAATCCAAGTTCAGTGAGTAATTTAGTTTTAGATCATTGAGTAATGTTTCTTAACTATTTTTGACACTTTTTTTGTTTCAGATAAAGAAAAACCCACACAAGCACACCTGTCCACCTAGAGGGGGAGGGGGGAAGGCCAAAACCAAGCTAGCCAAAACTAGGTGGGTGGCAGACGCGATATTGGATTGGCTGAGGGAAGAACCTGGACTTGGTCCAACAACACTCCATGGGAAGCTTTTTGAGAAGTACAAGATAGAAATTCCTTACATGAGAATTTTCAATGCTAGGGAAAGGGCTCTTGACAGAATTAATGGTCAATGGAATGACAGTTTTCAGCTGCTTTACACTTTCAAAGCTGAAGTGGAGATGGCTAGTCCAGGGAGTGTTGTAGAGATTGACAAGCATACAGTTCAATTCAAAATAAAAGGGAAGTCATTTGAGAAGGAGTGCTTCAGAAGGGCTTTTGTTTGTTTCAAGGCTTGTTGGCAGGGGTTTCTAGATGGTTGCAGGCCCTATTTGGCCGTAGATGCTACAAATTTGACTGGAAGATGGAGAGGACAACTAGTAGCATCTTCTGTAGTTGATGGACACAACTGGCTATTCCCAGTTGCATTTGGTGTGGTGGAGGCAGAGTCCGAGGAAAGTTGGGTCTGGTTTCTGCAGCAGTTGCGCAACATTATAGGCACACCACCAGGTTTAGCTATACACACAGATGCTTGCAAGGGTTTAGAGAGTGCAGTAGAAATTGTATTCCCTGGAGTGGAGCATAGGGAATGTATGCGACACCTAGCGCATAATTTCAAAAAGAAGTTCAAAGGTAAAGTTTATGATGAGAACTTATGGCCATCATCATACACATGCAGCAAAAGGAAGCATGAACACCATTTGAGAGTGTTGTATGCTGAAAATCCTCTTGTGAAGCAGTACATGGATGCACATCATGGCAAGGTGTGGTCAAGAAGCAAATTCAATGAAATCTGCAAAGTAGATTATGTGACCAATAACCTTGCAGAATGCTTCAATTCAAAGTTCAAGTCAGTGAAAGGGCTTTTGTTGTGGCAAGCATTTGACAAGATGAGGCAGATGATCATGATAAAGATGGCTCTTCGTAAAAGAATTGCATAAACACAATATGTTGGTCATCAAATGCTCCCATCACTGATTAAGGCATTGCATTTGAAGGCAAGAGGACAGAAGATGAAATGCATTCGATCTAGTACATATGAGGGTGAGGTAACCTATACTGATAGTAAAAATAGGGTATGGAGGTATCCTGTGAACTGCTAGAGAATTTAGTTGTAGGCAATGGAAGATCCGTGGGAAGCCATGCATACATGCCCTACATCTGATGACTGTTATTGGGGGTGCAGATGGTGAAGTTGATCAATATTGCTCCGAGTATTTCTCTGTTGCCAAATTTATGGATGCTTATGCTGACAAATGCCTGCACTCTTGGGAAAAGATCAATGGAACATAGTAGATCCAGGGTTCAAACTCCACTCTCCTATAATGACTAGACCACCAGGAAGACCAAAGAAAAACAGGTTCAGAACAGGTGAGGAGGGTCGTCTACCAAAAAGGCGTGCTTGCAGAAAATGTGGAGTTCTGGGGCATATTGCTAGGCTTTGTACCAATCCAGTGGAGGCATCATTTGGAGAGGAGGAAAGATGGACAGCAGCCAATGCAGAGGAGAATGCAACAGCAATGGAGATTGAAGATGCAGAGGAGAATGCAGCTACACTGGAGATTGAAGCAAATGAAGCAGTACCAGCACCTTGGTATGTGTTTGCATTTGTAGAATGCAGCTACCCTTTTGTTTGCATTTGTTCTCTTTTTTATCTATGGCTTATAATTTATTTACCAGCTCTAGGGAGAAAAGGCCTAGAGATGAAGAAACCGAAGAATTTGAAGCCATGGCCTTTGATGGTTTTGAAGCTATAAGAGAGGAAGAGGAGGGGGTAATTGTTCCAGTTGTTCCTTTAAAGATTATTGAACCCACATATGAAAAGGATCAAAAGAAAACCAGGAGCATCAAGGTGGTGAAGCCAAAACCCCAAGTAAAGATCAAAATAATCAAGAGTCTGAATGAAAAGAGCATCTCAACTAGGGAAACCAGGAGCAAGGCTATGAAGCCAGCTGCGAACACAAGGAGCAAGGCGAAGATTTGAATTTGAACTTTGAGGGCGAGTCAATCGCTTAAAACTTGGTAGATTTGTATTAATTTGAGCTACTGTGAAAACTTATCTGTTGTAATAAGGGATCGCTTGTAATGTTGCTTGTACTTTGGTATCTTATTTGAGTCAGAATTAAAATTTGCATCAAAATTTGAATTTGAATCAATATTTTAATTCGAGCCAAAAATTGAATTTGAGCCAAAGTTGAAGTTGAACCAACATATGAGGTCCATTGCTCTGTGCTATGTATTTGATCGAACATTTGAAATCCAATATTTAAAGGTGATCAATCCGAATGAGAAATGGAGAAATGTGCTAGAAACGAGCTCGAAACCTAGGGTAAATAGGCCTATTTGTAATCAAGTTTTTTTCGACCTTCTCTAAATGATGCATATTATTTCTATTAATACTTGTTGCATATATATAGGGTAAAAACGAAGTCTCACTATTTATTGAATTAATATTCATATTACTACATTTTTTTGAAAAATATGCTTTTATTTCAAAACCATAAAAATAACACGTTTTAGATATGAAAATCAAAAAGTAAGTTCAGATCCTTCTTATTCACTCCAAAATGAAGCTTTGGTGATTTTTTTGTTTTTTTTTAATTTTATCAAAACCTAAACCCTCTCTCACTCTCCTACGAACTCTGAACAACTTCATACGTGATAGCTCATTTGTGTGAAGCTTTTTTCATGAAAATGACCTACACCAAGTTTATATTTTTTTTTCTCATAACCATGTCACATATGACGACAATGTGCGCAAGAATTGTAATATTTTGATTTTTTTGAATTATTTATGCTCATTTGAACTTGATTTTGACGACTCACTTCAAAAAATGTTTTTTCAAAAAAATGTCCCTATACCAAGTTTATATTTTTTTGATAACTATGTCACATAAACGGACGAACTACGCTGGAATTTTATTTTTGCGTTTTTTTATTTAGTTATGGTCATTTGAAATCTGGTCAAACCCTAATAACCCCGTTGACTGGCTCATAACCCCACAGAATGGTCCCAAGCGTTGGATCATACCCTAGCGCCAAACTCCACCCGTCCGATCATGGCGATCCGCGTGACGATGGTTCTGTATCCTGATTGTATACAAAGCAGCCCGTGCTCGCCCAATTGCTTTCCCCATCTGCTTCTTCTTCGACAGAGCAACCTCCCTTCCTCTGCTTCTTCATCGACAGAGCAACCTCCTTTTCTCTGCTTCTTCTCTCCGGCGATATGTCGAGCTTCTCGTCAGCCTCCAATCCCACGTGGCCGGTGTATGGTCCAGTGCCGATGACTCGATGCCCTGACTGCCCACGCACTGCGCCACTGAAGCGGTTGACTTCGAAGGAGCACAAGAATGGGAACTATGGGCGCGAGTTCGTCAAATGCGAGAGCAGGCCGGAGGGGCAGGTTAGATCTGAGTTCTTCTGGCATCCTTTATCTCTAATTTCATTTATGTCAGATTTGGGATTTAGTGTTCATGATTTCGTTTTCAGATCGTGAAGAAATGCAACCATTTTGAGTGGATGGATGCATACATCTAGAGGCTTCAAGGGTTGGGCTTGCTGGATTCGAGGGGGGATGCAACCCGCGAGCTCAATCAACCGTCGGCTGTGGAGAATTTGCCCCATGACAGTGCTGCTCCGACGGCGGGGGATGCGGAACTGAAGGGGGAATTGAAGAAGATGAACAAGAACTTGAGGCAGCTGATTGAATTGAAGAAGCAATCTAATCTGATAGCTTTAGGAATACTTGCTCTAGGATTTTTTTACTTGATGGTCATCTCTCGTTAGAGATGTTTGTACTGTGTTGTTGCTACTGTTTAGCTTCATCCAAGGCATGGAACCTTAATGTGATGGATTTCACCGTGTCTATCTCAAATGCGAGAGCAAACCCTGCAACTCTCGATCTCTGAATGTATGCAGTTTAGTGTTAGCTTTCAACACTTTCAGTTTCGCCAGAAGACAACTACCAGTTTAGTGTTATCATTTTTTCCAGTTATTTTTTTAGCTAACCTCGACTGTTGGATCATACCCTACCTCGTCAGATGACAGTAAGCAGTACTTGTGCAACACAAATACATCAAGTTCATCTCTTCTCTCTCGCACTTGCCAAATTTTCTTCTCGAGTTCGTCAGTTACATTGACTGCTAGAAAAAAAACTAGTTTGCGGGCCCAAAGAGAATCAAGCTGCAATAGGCCCACATAGGATAAAGGGATGAGGTCCAGAAACAAGCGATGACTCTGTTTTTGTTTTTGAACGATTGCTTTGTTCTTTTTTGTTTCTGATTGATTTTTTCAGTAATTTGATTTCCCAAGCTCTTCTATTTCGTTGAGGATTTTTTATTTTTGGCTTTCATTTATGGGTCTATTTGATCTGATTTCTCTTCACCGTATGTGCTTTTTTTTGCTTGCTCACAAGCTAGTATAAGCCGTGTACAATATGTTCTTATTTCTAGAAGGCATCCCAAAACACATCATTTTCCCTTTTTAGTTAGTTTGGTTAGTTTTCCCCACATCAATTAGCCGTGTCCAAACTTGGGACAAACAAAATACAATAATGTTACAAGTCTAATCTCGTCGTCATGTCACATTAGTTTTTCTGGTAGTTTGCTTTATTCATTAGATAAGAACGAGCCGTGACTTGTACGAGCCGTGCATGCATTTGCATGGGCCTGAGATGCACCCGTTTGCATCTGGCTGGTTCCTTTAGATTAGCATGCATATAACAGTGAATAACGAGATATAAGAGGAAGAAAATCCAGGCTCCCGTTTCCAACATATAACACACATAACAACTTAGATAAATAAAGCAAAGGGATAAAAGTTCTTAATAAAAACGACACAGATAGATAACCGTAAACCTAGGGGACCCTAAACCTAGATAGAACTCGCCTCATGGGCAACACACACACCAAACTCACACTACACATAGATAGGGTAGGGCAACACTGCCATGTCTTCACCGTCTCTTCACCGCTGGCTTCACCGTCGTCTTCGCCGCCGTCTTCACTCCTCCTCCTCCTCCCGACCATTCTCGCCGAGGTACTACGGGAGGCTGTGCATGCCGTTGGGGAAGATGCTGTCGAAGTCGGTGAAGATGTTGTAGGTGGTGAATGCGATGAACTCGCACCCACACTAAAACACCTTGCTGAGTAGGTAGTAGGCATCAAACCTATTGGTGAAGTGGGCGACGAGCCCTATCGCTGTAGATTGGCTGTGTTGGGGTTCGCAGCAGAAAACACAAATTTTTCTAACTAGCGTTCCCATAACCCAAGATCTAGCTAGCCGTATTACCGTAACGGAAAGTAGTGCGGAAATAACATACCTCGGGGTGTAGACCGTTGCACGGGAAACGTTCCCGCAAACGTGGTTGATGTAGCCGATCAAGTTTCACATCCCCCTGGCTGTGTTGAGCACCCGGATGGGTGTAGTGCCACACGTGCAGCACTTCGTAGTACTCTCACACGTACGAGACTCGATGACGACCTCCGTTCTCCGATCCAGCGAAGGTGGCGGCAGCAGACCTCCGGACGGAGCTTCGGCAGCACGACGGCCTCCGATTCTAGCAGAGAAGCCTCAATTCCACTATAGGCTCACACTAGGGAGCCCACCGTGAAAGATACAAGGGAGGGGAGAAGACCGGAGAAAACCGATCTCAATTCGGAGTAATATTTAATTTCTCACGAATTTCTGTGTATTAAATATGTGCACCCTGCCCATCTATATATAGGCAGAGGGGAGGGAGTCAACCCCTCTCCCTTAGCAATGTGGGACTAAAGTCCCTTTGCTAAGGGGAGGTGGCCGGCCAAAGGGGGGGGGGAGGGGGCGCACCCCTCCTGGGCCCTAGGGCCCATGGCGCCTCCCCCCCTCTTTTTCTTTTTATTTTCCCTTTTATTTCCCCTAATGGGCCTTTTTCTCCACTAAGGCCCATTGCACATATTAATTAGAAATAAAATGATTTTAATTATTAATTCAATTAATTAATAACTAAAACATAATATTCCATCTCCCGGTGCTCCGGAACAACTTCCGGTTCACTCCGAACTTGTTCGGTTCAACACGGTACTTCTCCGATATTGTTTCCTTTATTCTCTGGTTACTCCGATGGTTTCGAAAAGGTCTCCGATTTCATCGAGCCCTTAAGTGTGTTACCCTACGGTCCGAGAACACTCCAGTCATGACCGAGATGAGGCTACGGTCAATGATCATCAGCGGGACCTGGATGCCCATAATGACCCCTGTGCATTCCGGATATCAAACACCGATTGGACCTTACGCCGTATAGCATTCCCTTTGTCAGCGATACTGGATTGTTCCGAGATTCGATCAATGACATCCTATGTATGGTTCAACCTCGTTCCGAACTAATCCTCATTCACTCGTTCCCGTGATATTCATCCCAGTGACCTAGTCACACGCTGCAACTTTATGGATGGAATCTCACCGAGTGGGCCCAGAGTATCTATCCATTATATGGATTGACAAATCCCGCTCTTGTAACAATACTCCTCAACATATCTCCACGGAATACCTAAGATACAACCGTTATGACCCGCATATTTCAGTCAGGTGGTGGGATGTAAGTCAAAGCATCCGGGAAGATAGTAATTATGCACGTACTCACGGTCAAAGGCACGGTCTACCACGTTCTGTAATTACAACACTGAACCTTCATAAGATTTGATCATGCTGTAATGATTACTTTGGGTAATGTTCATCACGTCACTTAAACAGTGAGGCGACCTCATAGTCAAGAGACTTAATTGTCCATGATCGCGAAACCACGACCATCATGTTGACCATGAACTAGTTATCAATGTAGAGGCTAACTAGGAACTCTGGGGGTTTCAATACCACACCTGCATCATTGTTTCACTGACGCAGTTCTAGCACGGTATGAAACTGGTTATGAACTTGCTTAGATATGTTGGAATAATCATATATTATTTGCCTCTAGAGCATATATCCAACAGTCTCCCACTTGCACTAGAGTGCTAATAATCTAGCCGCATTTTTTCCATTCATAATCATCTTATCACATAAGTGTTTCATTGATCATACATGCTCATGGAAGAGGGTTCGTCAACGAACTGCACCAATTCAGATTCATATGTTTCCTTTGCAACTGGTATAGGTCAAAAACTCTTTTGACATACCACTCATTATCATATAATGGTTGGATATAAGTTCCATGGGAGAGTGAGACTATTATTTCACAGTATCCTCCAATGATCTCTTGGTTCAGTCTTTAGAAGACTCATCCATAGTCATATATACTGGGAAATAAACTCAACCAGAAGTCCAATACTTCTAACGCTTAAACTTTTATCCATACGTCTACTTTCTTAAGTAGTATTATGTTTGTAGTACCGTGAAATTTGCTCACATTTCTTTCATGTCTTTGGTGATGTCTCTAATTCCATATAGACCCATAATATGGCTTGCAATTGTAATCTTGCATTACATTCAAGTCTATTATCCTTTCTATATTTTAGAGAATAGTCCTGAGTATTCCTCATATACTGAATGCATGGACTTTATTCAGATTCTGTGTTTTACTCCTAAAACACATCGGAATCTGTTCTTCTTCCAAGAACTTTTGAGTCATTCTGTTGTTGGATTCACAATGCATGTTATATGGTAGAATCATATGTCAAGAACATATAAGATCACATGTCTAGTACATGGTGCATCTCTATTCTTCCATCAAGACATTGCTTGTGATATTTGGATTTCATCCATTATATAATTTCTAGCCACAAGAACCTGTTTCTTGTCTAAGAAGATTATTCCAACCTTCACTTCGTTTCATTATCCGTATCTTAATCTACTCATATAGATTTCAACGTGTAATGTGTTGGTATTTCACATAAAAGAAGATTCTTGCAATCTTGTATTTTATTTGCCTTATGCTCTCTCTATATATATATCATAATGCACATATGTATATAAGACGATTCTCTATATACACAATATATGCACATCCATATATATACATATGAGATCATTCTTCACACATATCAATGCATATATGTTTGAGACAATGATCATGCTCCCACTCAAATATATCCATCATATACTCATATATTTGTGGTTCAGCTCTCATCAAGTCATTTTATTGTTCACTATGTCTCACATAATGACAAAACTTTCAAAGCTCCCACTCAGAAAATGCCCTCTGCATTCCAAGTTTCCGGGAAGTCTTCAAAGCTCCCACTCAGTTTCATGAAACTGCAGGCCCACTCAATATTTTGGTCATCACAAAATCACTTGATCAAATCAAGGTTGAGGGTTCCTGTCTTGAGGTACTATAGTCCATCCTTTTAACGAAGTAACCTTCGTCATGCCCATTGCAATTCTCTTTCAAATCCCAAGTTTGACTAAGATGCAATTTCAGGCTATGGTCCATCGTAGTGTAAATGAAATATTTTATTGATTAAAGCATTCCTACATTTCCGTAGTCAATCACCATTGAACTTTGGTCATAACCAAATAATGCCTTATGCCCATTACATTATTCTCAATAACTCTCCAGTTTGTCGAGAATTTGAAATAACCGATTTATTTCACGGGACGTGAGCCATCCTATATGTAACTCAATATTATTTCATTTCTCCTCGTGTTCTAGGCTACCATCATTCCTTTGTGTTTCAAGCAATGTTATTCCCTATTGTTTTATTAAGAAGACTCATGATTATTGTTCTGTACAGAACGTATTCATGACAACCTTCTAAATTCAACAATGGCTTCAACTCATATACCAAGATCAATCATCTTTGGCATATCCTTCCTTATATAGTGTCATTACAACGGAATACGCTTCCGTTGCAATATTCTGATATTATGAAGGCAAGGTCCAATACCCCGGTCAAAGTTTCCATTATCTCCCATTGGATCCGTGTCGAGAGACTTCTTCTCGCATTACCAATCAAGCAACACACATTTTTCTATTCGGAGAGAATATGTAATTTCAATTGCTTGTAGTTTTATTACAAAGAAATTCTTTCTTTTAAGAAACCTTATAACACCATCAGTTATGGAGCTATCATGTCTCGTTAGATTCAGGATGGTTTCCTATTCATGAAGTGGGTGTTTTAACTTAATGAATTTAAAAACAACCTTATTCGACAATAACTATAGTGCTAGGGGAAAGAACGTTTAGACCATAATATGGTTTAGTATGACTACGAATGGTTTAAATAGTCTAGCACTTTCAACTTCCATCGTAGTTTGTGGTACAACTTCCACAAGTCTCCCATTATGTCAATATCAATACTTATCACTTCGGATCGTAGCGTAGTGATTTGTATCCTTGTATTCTCACTTCCCACTGTGATTCCTGAATCTCAGTTTTATGATCTCAATTGAATACAACTTTAAATTAATCATATGAAGTCTTTAATGATAACTCACGTGCCCATTTAGTACATCATTTATGTATAATGATTGGCACAAGTTCTACTTGATAGAACCTTGTTATGGTTATATTTATTGCAGAGGTTCATAGATCGTGTATCTAATCCATCTCATGCAATCAAGTTATGATTTTCATTCGATAATGAACTCACAAGTTAATAGATTATACATTTAATGAATTCATCAGTTATGAAGTCACCTCATGCAATCAAATCTTTGACTTATTATAATCAAGACAACTTTATCATTAAACATTGAATATTTCTTGACAATAATAGAAGTATTATAAATGCTTTCTATCATATAATAAATCAAGACATAATCAAAGTATAAGAACACTTTTATTCATAAAGATGGAACAACTGACTTGTCTCATTACATGAATAACTTTGTCTCACGAGATGTAAGACACACAACTAAGTGTTCATACTATAATGATTACGTAAGATTTATCTAATACTCTAAGTATCTCCTATGATAGATGTCTCGGCGGAATCCATGCTGGCCATCAACTGACTTAATATCCATCAATCCTCGATTTCACCTCTTCCCGTCCATGCAACGGCAAGTCCTGTTTTCATAAAACAGAATAAGTATCAAATACTCATTTACTGCAAATGTTGTTATAAGGGAGTACACATTTATAAAGTATATCAAGTATATACCTTCTCCATCCACGACTTCTGCATCCTCGATAGGAGCTATGTCCGCGGCCAAGAGATCAGTCATGAAGTTCTGGAGACTCATATTAACTCCTCTTCCGACATAGCTATGAACATAATCACCATAACTCGGAGGGAGTGAGTGCAATAACGTGTTTATTGCAAACTCTTCTGTGGTGCTTTCGTTCATTGTCCAATATTCATATCCCTCCACCAGGGTCAGGTACATCTCATGCATCCTGTCCAAGTGATCACCAAGGCTTGTGCGTTATTCCATCTTTGTAGATAGAAACTTGCTTTCTAACTCAAATCTGGCAATTCTGAACTCACGTACGAACATTGTCTTTAGCGTGTCCATCATGTCATATGAGCCAGTGTCCTGAAACTGTATGCCCAGAACCTCTGACATGCTGAAGATCATGACATTCCTGACTAAGGAGCATTTCTGTCGGCGAGCATAATGATCAAGTATCCCTTGATCGCCAACATGATCGTCCGGATGTTCTTCCACATGCACTTCTATTGTAAACAAGATGTTTGCTCTCTTGAGCGACGTCCTAAGGCGTAAGTACCAGTCAGCAAAGTTTGACCCATTTTCTCTAAGTCTTTCACCTTCTATGAAGAAAGATAGTTCACGTTGTTCTAGTGCATTCATTTTCTACAAACATAATTGCAAGGAACACAATTAAGACTAGTTCACAACAATGAGTTCATATAATCATATTATAAATGAGCTCACACTAAAAAAATTCATCCCTAGGAAGTTTTAGTGATTACATGATCCAGATTCACTGCCCGACCTCGAATATCACACGGCCGACGGGTCAGTTTCAAAGGTAGACAACAACTTGTGCGATCACATTATCTTATATGTACTGTGACTCATGCTCGATCTTTCGATCTCTAGTATTCCGAGGCCATATCTACATATGCTAGGCTCGCCAAATTAACCTCCATGTTATATGCTACTCAGCAAGGCCATATCTGCATATGCCAGGCTTGCCGAACCCAACCTCATGCGAACTCCATTTAATATGTAGGACAACTCCGGTATGTACGGAGCATCAAGCCATATGGGAGAACCTTCCAGGCGGTGCACACTTCGGTAGAATACTTGTGTTTGGCTTTGTTAAGGGATCATCTTATCACATGCTACCGTCGTGTATCCTATACTAGCAAGTTTTAAGATGTCTGAGCTATGGCAACACTAAGTCTACAGTGTCTCCATTTTAGTTTGTTTTATGATGACGATTACTACTTACTAGTAACACATAGCAAAGCTATCACTACATCACAATCAAACAAACGATAGCCCCCACTTAGCAATACAAGGTTTAGACGGTCTAGTTGTATATTGCAAGTTTTACGTGGCTGCTAGGGCTTTCATAGTTAAACATCTTTTAACCTACGAGTCAACCACAACGTCAACCATACGATTGTCTCTATTACACCCCGCACGGGGCCCTCCGTTGCAAATGCCACATCCGCTAAAGTAGAGAGACAGACACCCCCCAACCACTTTATACGGTACAAGCCGCATGTCAAGCGTGGAACCAGTCTCGCGTAAGCGTACGCGTAAGGTCGGTCGGGGGCCGCTTCATCAAACAATGCCGCAGATGTGAACAAGTACACGTGGGTGGGTAACAATCATACAATCAACGCCCACATCCCCGATGTGTTCTATCCGTACGGTAATACTAAGCATAGACCTAGCTCATGATACCACTGTTGGGGTTCGCAGCAGAAAACACAAATTTTTCTAACTAGCGTTCCCATAACCCAAGATCTAGCTAGCCGTATCATCGTAACGGAAAGTAGTGCGGAAATAACATACCTCGGGGTGTAGTCCGTTGCACAGGAAACGTTCCCGCAAACGTGGTTGATGTAGCCGCTCAAGTTTCACAGCCCCCTGGCTGTGTTGAGCACCCGGATGGGTGTAGTGCCACACGTGCAGCACCTCGTAGTACTCGCACACGTACGAGACTCGATGACGACCTCCGTTCTCCGATCCAGCGAAGGTGGCGGAAGCACACCTCAGGACGGAGCTTCGGCAGCACGACGGCCTCCGATTCTAGCAGAGAAGCCTCAATTCCACTATAGGCTCACACTAGGGAGCCCACCGTGAAAGATACAAGGGAGGGGAGAAGACCGAAGAAAACCGATCTCAATTCGGAGTAATATTTAATTTCTCACGAATTTCTGTGTATTAAATATGTGCACCCTGCCCATCTATATATAGGCAGAGGGGAGGGAGTCAACCCCTCTCCCTTAGCAATGTGGGACTAAAGTCCCTTTGCTAAGGGGAGGTGGCCGGCCAAAGGGGGGGGAGGGGGCGCACCCCTCATGGGCCCTAGGGCCCATGGCGCCTCCCCCTCTTTTTCTTTTTCTTTTTCCCTTTTATTTCCCCTAATGGGCCTTTTTCTCCACTAAGGCCCATTGCACATATTAATTAGAAATAAAATGATTTTAATTATTAATTCAATTAATTAATAACTAAAACATAATATTCCATCTCCCGGTGCTCCGGAACAACTTCCGGTTCACTTCAAACTTGTTCGGTTCAACACGGTACTTCTCCGATATTGTTTCCTTTATTCTCTGGTTACTCCGATGGTTCCGAAAAGGTCTCCGATTTCATCGAGCCCTTAAGTGTGTTACCCTACGGTCCGAGAACACTCCAGTCAAGACCGAGATGAGGCTATGGTCAATGATCATCAGCGGGACCTGGATGCCCATAATGACCCCTGTGCATTCCGGATATCAAACACCGATTGGACCTTACGCCGTATAGCATTCCCTTTGTCAGCGATACTGGATTGTTCCGAGATTCGATCAATGACATCCTATGTCTGGTTCAACCTCGTTCCGAACTAATCCTCATTCACTCGTTCCCGTGATATTCATCCCCGTGACCTAGTCACACGCTGCAACTTTATGGATGGAATCTCACCGAGTGGGCCCAGAGTATCTATCCATTATATGGATTGACAAATCCCGCTCTTGTAACAATACTCCTCAACATATCTCCACGGAATACCTAAGATACAACCGTTATGACCCGCATATTTCAGTCAGGTGGTGGGATGTAAGTCAAAGCATCCGGGAAGATAGTAATTATGCACGTACTCACGGTCAAAGGAACGGTCTACCACGTTCTGTAATTACAACACTGAACCTTCATAAGATTTGATCATGCTGTAATGATTACTTTGGGTAATGTTCATCACGTCACTTAAACAGTGAGGTGAGCTCATAGTCAAGAGACTTAATTGTCCATGATCGCGAAACCACGATCATCATGTTGACCATGAACTAGTTATCAATGTAGAGGCTAACTAGGAACTCTGGGGATTTCAATACCACACCTGCATCATTGTTTCACTGACGCAGTTTCTAGCACGGTATGAAACTGCTTATGAACTTGCTTAGATATATTGGAATAATCATATATTATTTGCCTCTAGAGCATATATCCAACAGGCTGTTGGGACGATGTTCCTCGAGGCGGAACATGGACGGCGAGCCCTGCGGGAGGTGGGCAAAGCCCGCACGAAGGAACCACCTAACAAGGTCATGACCACACCTCCAGCGTGAGAACGCCCACACGCGGAGCGAGTGCTCGACGACGACGAAGGGGGGGTACCGCATCTCCGGCACGGTGGGCGGCAGGAGGAATGTCAGCCCGTTGAACTGCATTGTCTTCGCGTCGCTGCGTGTTTGCTTTGTCTTTTGGGGAAGAAGAGAAGGGGGGAGGCGCAGATGGATGTGTAGAAGGAAGAGGCAACCTAGGGCAGTTTAAATAGTCGGGGGAGAGGAAGAAGAGAAGGGGGGAACTGCATTCAATGCATGCGTGAATCAATGCGACCGTGAATCGATGCCACCGTGCGAAACGACGCAACAACTGAATCGATGCCACCGTGCGAAACGACGCATATCTATGAGCGTGCGTGACTCGACGCGTCAAACGACTGCGCGCGTGCTCTGCGTGCAACTGAATTGAGCGTGCGGAGCGACTGGATCGATGCCTGCGAAGCGATTGGATCAAGCGACAGCCGTGCGGCAGGGATCCAGCGATGTGTGAAACGATGCGTGCGTGCGTGATCCAGCGACGGAGCGACTGAATCGGCGCCTGTTTGCGTGCGTGATCCAGCGACGGGCGACTAAATCGACGTCTGCGTGCGTGCATGCGAGCAGGTCGTCAATGCATGCATAGCGGGCTACGTGCGTGCCGGCGTGCATGCATAAAAGGCTGTCCAGCGCCTCCATAGCAGGCCTATTTATTTTATTACCGGGCTAGTCCTACGAACACAAACACGGCCCAACCAGCAAAGCCACATAGCGGTAGCCAACAGAGTCAAACGTCCCCGTAAAAAAACAGAGACCAACGTGGCCCCACTCGTCAGAGTTAATGGTGAAGACGGGAAACGTCTGCTATGAGCATTTGTGAGAGTTTCAACTAAGGATGTGGGGAAAAGTGAGCACAAGTTTGGAGCTTGGGGAAAAGTGAGCACAACTAAGGAACCAGGGGCACTAATTTAAATATCCCATAGAACTAATGCATTGGATGGAGTTGATCGAATCTTGGACTAATCTAGTATCGCATGACAAAGGGAATGGTATACAACGTGAACGGTCCAATCGGTTACTTCCGGAATACACAGGGGTCATTATGGGCATCTAGGTCCCGCTATTGATCATTGACCGTAGCCTTTGTCTCGGTCATGACTGGAGTGTTCTCGGACCGTAGGGTAACACACTTAAGGGCTCGATGAATATCGGAGACCTATTCAGAACTATCGAAGTTATCGGAGAAGAGAGAAAGACGTACCGGAAAAGTTCCGTATTGGTCCGAAGGTTGTTCGGAGTGAGCTGGAAGGAGTTCCGGATCATCGGGAGATGAAATAATATGTATTATTTATTAATTAAGTGAATTAATAATTAATAACATTTTATTTATAATTAAAAAGTGCAATGGGCCAGCTTTGGGAAAGAAGCCCATTAGGGGAATAAAGGAAAAAGAGAAAAGAGAGAGAGAGGGAGGCGCCATGGGTCCTAGGGCCCATGAGGGGTGCGCCCCCCTCCTCCCTTGGCCGGCCACCTCCCCCTAGCAAGGGACTTTAGTCCCACCTTGCTATGGGAGAGGGGTTGACTCCCTCCCCTCTGCCAATATGTAGATGGGCAGGGTGCACATATTTAATACACAGAAATTCGTGAGAAAATAAATATTACTCCGAATTGAGATCGGTTTTTACTGGTCTTCTCCCCTCTCTCGTCTCTCTCAAACTGGGGTCCCCTTGTCTGGAACCTGTGCTGGGATTGAGGCTTCTCCACTATACGCATGCCGTCGTGCTGCTGAAACTCTGGTTCCGGAGGTCTACTTCCGCCACCTTCGCTGGATCGGAGAACGGAGGTCGTCATCGAGTCCGTACGTGTGCGAGTACTACGAGGTGCTACACGTGCGGCACTACCACCCAACAGGGTGCTAACACAGCCAGGGGGCTGTGAAAGGTTTACGGCTTCATCAACCACGTTTGCGGGAACGTTTCCCGCGCAACGGACTACACCCCGAGGTATGTTTCCGCAAGTCTTTCCGTTACGGCATTACATCTAGATAGATCTTGGGTTAAGGGCGACGCTAGTTAGAAAAATTATTGTTTTCTGCTGCGAGACCCAACAGTATTTAGTACAATATATTTGATATAGTAAATATCACCCAATGGTAATTCAGAAGTCATAAACCATGCAATCGAAACCACTTATGAATGATTAGTGTGTTTCAGTACATGAAATGGACATATGTTCACCAACATTCCACTTCCTACTAATTAATTATTAGAATTAATTCTCTTGAACAACCCATATAAATAAAATCCCCCTGGAATTATAGTTTTTTTTCATAACCCAATTATATATAACATTTGAAACTTGCCTGAACCCTTATGGTCCCCCCGTTCCTTTCTCGATGATGATTTTTTCTCATTCCAAGAGATAACGGGCAACAAAAAGATCCGCACCAGTGCCTGATATGTCCCAAATGTATCTATAATTTCTACTTGCTCGATGCTTATTTGGGTGATATTGCTATGTGTTTTTCTACACTTTTATATCTTTTTCAACACATTTGGACTAACCTACTAACTCAGTGCCAGTTTCTGTCTGCTGATGTATGTGAATTGCAGGTTTATACCCATATTTACAGTGCCCAAAAAATTCCAAGAAAATTATATAAATAATCAGCGTTCCAGAAGACTCGTGACGAGGGGGTGACCCCACGATTCCTACGGATAAGCCTTCCTTGTGTCCATGAAGACAGAAGGCCCATGAAGATACAACCTCGGCCCGCTAATTGACACCGACGTAGGAGTCTACGACTCACCAGGAAGGTGCGAATACCTGCCGTACGGAGCAAGCTAGGGTTAGGAAAGCTTACCTGTAAACGTAGATGAACTCCCCGAGACCTAGCCCAGTATATAAGGGCTAGGAGGGGCGACTCCAAAGACAACCAATATTATCTGTAACCCTAGCCTTGAGCGCTCCAGCCTTGGCATCCACTGTAATCGCATCATCCCCATCAATAATATCGAGCAGGAGCGTGCCTCCCTGTTTGCCGACGAGCTATCGTCCAACCTGTGCCTCTGATGACTAACCCAGGGTCCCTGACCATGGGATTTTCCGGGGTTGATCCCCGTCAATTGGCGCCGTCTGTGGGAACTACACAGGTTGGGATCACGATATCGGCGGTCCCGTCTTCAGCAAACTACAACTCAAGGGCAAGAACCAGATCTAGCCCACTCAAATGATTCAAGATCACGGCGGACATCTTTGCCACCCCATCAAGACCACTCGAGCTACAGTTGTGCCATGACCCATACTACAGTAACGGCCAAGTGCAGCGTCAGCGCCGAAGGAATCGACGACCCAGAAGAACGGCGAGGGGCCCCTACGAAGGAATTCCACTCGACGAACCGCGACGCGCAGCGGAGGACTCACAAATCTTTCGACAACCCACCACCACCCGGGCACCCGCCGCACATCAAGACGATGACTACGAGATCGAAACCAGCGATCAGCAGAACCATCGCCAAGGAAGAAGGAATCGACGACCCAAAAAGCGCGCATGGGAGATCTACGGCGAGGCTCCAATGAACGAGCCACGACACGCAGCCGCGCAACCGACGACCGCTCGACGACACGCCGTCACACGAGCACCTGCCGTCAGTCAGGACAGCGACTCGGAGACACAGGTGGGCGAGTACTATGACCCAGATCGAAGGCCGGATGAATTCGCCAACCTCATCAAGAACCAAGACATGAGTCGAGGAATCGACAATGACCCCCGCTTCCATGAATACCCGGAGGATCACGAGCAAATCTTCAGAATCTCAAGAAGGAAGAGGCACGCCGGATCTAGCAAACTCACGGCTAGAGAGAAGATGGAAGGACCCTGCACGATCCACAGCTTCGAGGACGACTGGGGACGCGTCAGGTCAGGTCACACTTTGAGAGACTGCCGCCTGTTCAACGAGCTAGCCGTCAACCTCAAGAAGGAGAAGTAGAAAGAAGACAGGCGCAACCGACGACCCGAGCAATCGCCGCCCTCAAGCCCGGAAGGACGTCACAGCCCGCTGCAAGAACAGGTGCTCATGATCCAAGAAGGAAGGGTACCGCAAGCACAAAGCGATTCCTACACCCTGCAAGCTAGAGCAGCCGAGAGCATAAACATAGTCGAAGTCTACCAGCTACATGATACGGAGACCAGCATCACGTTCTCACAGGACGACCACCCACCCGCAGTCCCAAGACCAGGGCACGCGCCCCTGGTGCTCGATGCACAAATCGGAGGGTACGGCATGGATAGGGTCTTCATGGATGGAGGCAGCAACATGAACATCATCTTCGCCAGCACCCTGCAAAAGATGCTGATCCCACAATCAGTATGGAGAAAATCGAGCACCAAGTTACACGGGGTAGTCCCAGGAGAAGCAGCCACATCCCTCGGAGTCATCGAACTCGAAGTCGTCTTCGGAAACCGAAGCAACTTTGCAAAGCACGTCCTCGAGTTCGAGGTACTCGACTGGCAATCGCAGTACCACGCCATATTGGGACGGCCAGCATTCGCGCAGTTCATGGCGGTCCCACACTACGCCTACCTCAAGCTCAAGATGCCAGGATCAGCAGGAGTCCTCACGATCAACGGAAGCTTCATCAAGTCAGATCAATGTGATCGTGACTTCCACAGAATCTCCGACACATTCGGAGCCGAACAAGAACTCAGAGAAATAGCCATGTTGACGGACAAGAGTACTCTCCCATTGGTGAACCGAAGCGAATCCAAGGAGTACGGACGCGACTTCAGCATCGACAGCAACACAGTCATTCACCAAGTGCACCAGACGGACCCGGACAAAACAGTCCGCGTGTACGCCCACCTACCAGAGGAGCAGGCGACGGCTCTAGTCGCTTTCCTTCGTGAAGAGTGGGAAATATTCGCCTGGTGCCCAGCCGACATGCCTGGGATACCACGCGAATTCGCGGAACACGCCCTACGCATCAAGAAAAACATGAAGCTGCTGAAGCAAGCGCTGAGACGATTCTTGGAGCCCAAGCGCAGAGCAATCGGAGAGGAAATCAACCGGTTACTCGACGCCCAGTTCATCCGAGAAACGAAGAAATCCACGTGGATAGCCAACCCGGTGCTGGTGCCCAAGAAAGACACGACCGTGCTGCGCATGTGTGTCGACTACGGACCAGTCAACAAGCATTGCCCGAAGGACTACTTCCCCCTGCCTAGAATCGATCAGATAATCGACTCGACAGCAGGGTGCGATCTACTTTCCTTTCTTGATGCCTACTCAGGATACAACCAGATCAGGATGAAGGAACAAGACGAAGAGCACACATCATTCATCACCCCCTATGGCGTATTCTGCTACAGGACCATGCCCTTCGGGCTCAAAAACGCAGGCGCCACTTACCAGCGAATGATGCAGGCCTGCCTGAAGGAGCAAATCGGAAGAAACGTGCAAGTCTATGTGGACGACATCGTCATCAAGACCTACGAAGCAGCCACACTACTCGACGACCTGCGCGAACCCTTCGCGGCGCTCAACAAATACAGAATCAAGCTCAACCCAAAGAAGTGCGCATTCGGCGTACCGGCGGGGAAGCTGCTTGGCTATATGGTCTCTGCCCGAGGAATCGAGGCAAACCCTTAGAAAGTCCAAGCCATCACCCGAATGCAAGAACCAACCGACGTCAAAGGAGTACAACAGCTCACTGGAAAACTCGCAGCCCTAAGCCGCTTCATCAGCAGGCTGGGAGAACGCACGTTGCCTTTCTATCAGCTGCTCAGGAAAGGAGAGAAATTCGAGTGGACGGAGGAAGCCCGACAAGCATTCGCGGACCTGAAAAAGACACTCTCGACCCCACCAATCCTGGCGGTACCCAAGGAACGAGAGAAGCTATACCTCTACGTGGCAGCACGTAACAGTGTAGTAAGCACAATGCTCGTTGTCGAACGCGCAGAAGAAGGCAAGGTCCAGAGCATCCAAAGACCAATCTACTACCTCATCATGCTCCTGACCAAATCCCAGCAGCGGTACCCGCACTATCAGAAGCTACTACTGGCCATCGTCATGACCTTGAGAAAGGTGTCCCACTACTTCGACGAGCACCCTATCACAATCGTGAGCAGCGCACCACTCGCTGACATACTCAACAACCCTGGAGCGACTGGACGAGTCGCCGAGTGGAACATTGAGCTCAGCCCACGGGACTTGCAGTTCAAGTACCCAACAGCCATCAAAGCCCAAGTAATCCCAGATTTCCTGGTCGAGTGGATGGAGGTTCAGACACCAGGCCCCCCAGACCTATCAAGTTCATGGTCAATGTTCTTCGATGGGTCCAAGAGACAACAAGGAGCTGGGGAAGGAGTTGTGCTCATCTCCCCTAAAGGAACAAGGCTGAAATATGTCCTCCAGATCAACTTCAGTCACGCCTCCAACAACGAAGCAGAATACGAGGCACTCCTCCATGGCATGCGCATGGCCAAAACATGCGGAGCCACTCGCCTCATAATTTACGGGGACTCCAATCTCGTCGTCCAGCAGACGATGAGAAACTGCAACGCAATAGCCGACAACATGGCGGCCTACCAGAAGCTCTACAACGCACTTGAAGGAAATTTCGACGGGTGCGAGCTCCACTACATCACCAGGGACAACAACACAGAAGCTGACGAACTCGCGAACATCGGTTTGACCCGAGGACCAATACCACCCGGCGTTTTTCTCGAAAGCATCAGCCGAATATCCATCAAGGTATAGGCAGCAGCACCTGAAGCAGTCGTGGACGGCGAGGACGCAACAGACCTGGCGCAGGTGGCAGCAGCAACCCCATCAGAAGGCACAAGCACCAGCACACCCGACAACACAGCCCCGACAGAGCTTGAAGGACCTATCTGGGAAAAACCGTTCCTCCGATTTCTAATCGAAGGTACGCTACCGCAAGACGTGGCCGAAGCACGACGCATCAGCCGACGATCCAAGGCATTCACGGTGATCAACAAACAACTATACAAGCGCAGCATCACCCAGATACTCCAAAGGTGCATCGACGAAGAGGACGGCAAAGCCTTACTGCTCGAAATCCACGAAGGGACCTGCGGACACCATGCGAGCAGCAGAGTACTCGTGTCCAAAGCATTCCGAGCAGAGTACTCGAAATCCAAAGTATTGGCCCACAGCCATGAAAAACGCAGAGGAAATCGTGCGACGCTGTGTCGCCTGCCAGAAACTCGCCAAAAGGCCACACGCTCCCGCCTCAGAGCTCAAGACCATACCGCTATCCTGGCCGTTCGCCACCTGGGGACTCGACATGGTGGGCCCACTCAAGAAATCATGAAAGGGCGGAAGGATACACCTGCTCGTCGCAATCGACAAGTTCACTAAATGGATCGAAGCAGTGCCCATCACCAGCTCCACAGCCCTCACGTCTGTCAACTTCATCAAATCGATCATCTTCAGGTTCGGAGTGCCGCACAACATCATCACGGACAACGACACGAACTTCACAGCTGCATCATTCCAGAACTTCTGCGAAAAACTGGGCATCAAAATCAATTATGCATCAGTCGCGCACCCGCAGTCTAACGGCCAGGTGGAAAAAGCAAACGGCCTTGTATGCGGGGGAATCAAGAAACGACTCCTCGCACCACTCGAGCAAGCCGCCGGCAACTGGGTGAAGAACTCCCCGCGGTGCTATGGATCCTACGAACTACACCAAACACCGCGACCCAGTACACACCCTTCTTCATGGTGTACGGGGCAGAGGCAGTCCTACCACATGACCTCAAGTTCGGAGCACCTAGGGTCTCCGGATACGAAGAAGAAGAAGCATAAGAAGCACTGCAAGACGACAAAGATACGGCTAACGAAGCAAGAGGCCCTGGCAAAATCAGAGGGGTACCAGGACAAGCTACGCACCTACCAAAGCAGTCACTTACTCACTAGAACCTTCAACAAAGGCGACCTAGTCCTACGGCTGATACAAGAGAAGGTCCATAAACTTGTCCCCCAATGGGAAGGACCATTTATAATCTCAGAAGTCATCGGAGGTGGCGCCTACAGGCTGAAGAACCCGAAGACAGACGAGGACGTGGGTAACCCATGGAACGTAGCAAACTTGCGACTGTTCTATCCATAGTCCCCATCGGTCAGACATGACTGGCAACTCATGTAGCTGCTCGACCGCAATATAGAAAATTTTGCCCAAATACCGCCATCTCAAAGAACTCGGGGGCTTAAGAATAAAATCCCCCCGAGAGACGCTATCGCCTACGCGATCTTAACCAAAAAGCACTCGGGGGCTTAAGAATAAAATCCCCCCGAGAGACGCTATCGCCTACGCGATCTTAACCAAAAAGCACTCGGGGGCTTAAGAATAAAATCCCCCCGAGAGACGCTATCGCCACTCAAGCGATCTCAACCAAAAGCACTCGGGGGCTTAAGAATAAAATCCCCCCAAGAGACGCTATCGCCACTCAAGCGATCTCAACCAAAAGCACCCGGGGGCTTAAGAATAAAATCCCCCCGAGAGACGCTATCGCCACTCAAGCGATCTCAACCAAAAGCACTCGGGGGCTTAAGAATAAAATCCCCTCGAGAGACGTTATCGCTACTCAAGCGATCTTAAACACAAACACTCGGGGGCTCGAGCACAAAAACTCCCCCCGAAAGACTCTATCATCGCTCACGCGACCTCTACATCCAAGTACTCGGTGGCTCGAGCACCATCTCCTCCCGAAGACCGCTCGCTCAGCCTGAAGCTTAAAAATCCCAAGCAAAAATACCCGGCCAGCCCCACCTGCCGAGAGCAAGAAAGAC
Organism: Bromus sterilis; assembly: GCA_950022295.1. NCBI lineage: Eukaryota > Viridiplantae > Streptophyta > Magnoliopsida > Poales > Poaceae > Bromus > Bromus sterilis. The sequence continues at coordinate 74,242,039 of OX465600.1, read as the reverse complement.
ATGGCCACAATCAGATGGAGCACCAAGTACTCTGAAGAAAATTTGGAGGAAGCACAGGACATAGACTCATTTAGTCTTCATCCGATCGCCAACGATCACATAAAGACTCGGGGGCTACTCCCATCGGGAGCGCTGCCGCACACCCGATAAAAGACAGAAACTAAACGACAAGGGAAACAAATTTTAGCCTACGCTCGACCCTCCGACTCAAGCGTAGCCTCGGGGGCTACTCCCATCGGGAGCGCTGTCGCGCACCCGATAGAACCCACAATGCAAAGTTTGGACGGACTCGAAGACAACTCTCGATTGCAAAGGACTCGAACACAGCTCTCGGTTACAAAGAAATCGAAGACAACTCCTGATCGCCAAGGACTCGAACACAGTTTTCGGTTGAATAAGGCCCAAATATAAATTACATTGCAAAGGATTAAGCACAGTTTACATCATAAGGATCATTTTCAGTACAAAAAGGACTCAACTATATTTGGATAGAAGGCAACTCCTGTTACAAGAGGGAATTACCCAAGGAATTAAGACTTCTACATGTGTGCCCATGAGGGGTAATCGACCCTAGTAAAAGAGCATCACCACAGACAAAGGAAAAGGAAGCTAGCTGAGGATATCAATGACATAACAAAAGGGTGAAGCTCGACTTATTTGTCGATGCTCCACCAGCTTCTTCTCCTGCTCCACCAGCTTCTTCTCCAGCTGCAGCTGCACGCCTTCTTCTCCGGACGTGCAGCCTCTTCCCCGAGTTGCCAGCGAAGATGAGGACGCCTCCAGTTCTACAAGGTCGCTTGGCGCGCCCGCTTGATCGATGGCTTGACGTCGATGTCCTCTTCAGAGCTGATGGAGACGGCAGCACCACCTAAGGAGTCGCCAGAATACGGAGTTGTAGAAGATGAAGGCGTAGGACTCCTCGACCTTGTGGAGCCGTCGCTGCTCGACTCCTGCCAGTGTGGATCCATGCTATTTCCGCTCGGATCGAACGCGCGGACAGTGACAGTGCTTTCGCCGTCAAAACAACAGCTGAGCATATCGCCATCTCGCAGATTCAACCTCCGAGCAAACAAACTCCAACCAGAGCCAAGAAAAATCAAGCGGGAGCTATCAACCTCCAAGTCAACATAAGAAGGAGATCGACAGCTCCCTTGAAGATGCAGAAGCAAGCCATCCAAGCCAAGTTCAGAAACAATGGTGGAAAAAGCAGAGGGAAGAAGGACGCGATTGGCACTCTGGCCACGAACACGTAAAAGAAAGTCATAGCGCCAGAATCCCTCCTCCAAGGGAGAAGAGGAAGGCACTGACGCCGTACCATGGCGACCACCACAGCATGAGCGTGGTGTACGGCCACCACGACCCCAACGAATGCGGCCACGGCCAACACCCCGCTTGGGAGCCATGAGAGGAACAAGAGAAGAAAGAAGAGGCAAAGCAGCAAGCCGGATGGAGGTGAAACACTGTGGAAGAGAAAGACTTATTTATAGAACAAAAATCTCCCAGCACGGAGAAGCCGAGACGACAGCAGCAATTAATTCAAAGACCAAAACGTCGCAGACGTCTCAGATTCCAAGACCAAGATGCTTTCCCACGGGACGCACTGTGCGTGAGACGCGTCAACTCACGCGCGTTTCCAACGCGCGTCTCGGAAACCCAACCAGCGCCGTCCGCACGCCACAGCTGTCATCATTATGACCGGTCATAAAGACGTGACGGTTCACTGGCGAGGCATCCCTGTCAGCCATCAAGCAGAGGCATCGTTATCCTGACAAGCGGCGAAGAAAACCAACAGACATCAAGGCTCAGAGATTCCATCTTTCAGATCTTTTTCCCGATGAAGAAAAACATCTTACTCCCATTGGGAGAGTACATCATAAGAGTGCCGGGTGCTCCCTCACCTAAAGGTCAGCAATGTGCTCGAGTGACCACTCGCACTCACGAGAGTCTCAGGTGCTCCCTCACCTAAAGGTCAGCAATGTGCTCGAGTGACCACTAGCACTCACGAGAGTCTCGGGTGCTCCCTCAACCCGACGCAAGACAAACATGCATTCGCCAAGATCATACGTCGCTAAGAGTCTCAGGTGCTCCCTCACCTCAAGAGCCGAAATGGCATTCGAGTGACTCGCGAAAAACCCCCCGTCTGAGCACTCGAAACAAGCTCCACGGGTGAATGAGTGAACAACTCACTTGATGTTTTGTTCCAAGCGGGTGCAATGCTATAAGGCTCCGCGCCTCAAAAACACACATTCCTGGAACACGATACACTGTGCCCAGATGCCACGCAAGATTAGCGTGTAGGCAAGACCCCGCTGCGAAGTTCGGCCGGGCTGGGACTTGCCGAAGAGAGATTTCACTCCCAATCGTTTCCATGCGCTGCGCATGATAGAAAAAGCCGGGCGGACGCGCCTTAGGCTATGCACATTACTGGTGGAAAATGAACACCGTAAGACCTGAAGCGGCCGGACTTTTGCTCGACACCAGTGTTCCAAGCTCACGTCGAGGGACGTGGGTTTGATTGGGCTACTGTGGTATTTTCCCTAGTGCAATTCACCAAGGCTCGACCAGTCGACTCCTTGGGCCCTTTCAGCTTAGCATCCCTCGAAACAGGTTTTGTCATGGCCACCAGACTGCCAGCGACCCGAGGATGTACCGCGCATACCAATAACCGACAAATTAATGTACTCGAGTCCCTGCGCGACTCTTCGAGTCCCCCAGGCACTCGGGGGCTACTGACGAGGGGGTGACCCCATGATTCCTACGGATAAGCCTACCTGGTGTCCATGAAGACAGAAGGCCCATGAAGATACAACCTCGGCCCACTAATTGACATCGACGTAGGAGTCTACGACTCACAAGGAAGGTGCGAAGACCTGCCGTACGGAGCAAGCTAGGGTTAGGAAAGCTTACCTGTAAACGTAGATGAACTCCCCGAGACCTAGCCCAGTATATAAGGGCTAGGAGGGGCGACTCCAAAGACAACCAATATTATCTGTAACCCTAGCCTTGACCTCTCCAGCCTTGGCATCCACTGTAATCGCATCATCCCCATCAATAATATCGAGCAGGAGCGTGCCTCCCTGTTTGCCGACGAGCTATCGTCCAACCTGTGCCTCTGATGACTAACCCAGGGTCCCTGACCATGGGATTTGCCGGGGTTGATCCCCGTCAACTCCGGAGGCCCGAAGAAGAGACAGATGGGGGCCACCCCCTCCCAGGCGGCCAGGTGGCGCGACCCCACCCTAGGCCGCGCCAGGAGGCCGTGTAGAGGGGTGGGGCCTCCCCTCTAGCCCTCCTTTGGCCTATATTTAGCCCCCGTCATGAAAACCCCCAGGAGGCACTCTCTATCGCGAATTTCACCAATGTTCTGCCGGCGACGCGATCCCAAGATCGGGATCACCAGAAGACCATGTCCCGGCACCCTGCCGGAGGGAGGATCGATCTCCGGGAGCTTGTCCACCACCATGAGCGCTTCCGGGATGTGCCATGAGTATTCCCCTTTGGACCATGGGTCTATGACCAGTAGCTATGCGATGTCTTCTCTCCAATCTTGTGCTTCAATTCCTAACCCTTGTGAGCTGGCCTACATGATCAACGCATCTATGTAATCTTTCTGCTGTTGCTATGATGTGTTTGCTGGGATCCAATGGATTATGAGATTATGTTCAGATTGTGATGAGTTATATATTTGGTTCTCCTTTTATATATTTGTTCTTGAGTAATTATTGCATGTTCTATGTTGCCTTTTATTGCTTTGGCCAAGTAGTAGATAGTAACTCCAAGAAGGAGCGTTATGCATGATTGTGGGTTCATGCCCCCCATGTCTGGCTTGAGTGACAGAAACATGAGACTAGGGGATGTGTTGTTGCCGCCAGGGATAAAACAATGGCGCTTGTAACCACGGTTGCAAGGATTGTTTACCTTACACATAATTTGTTAATGTAGTTGTCTGTTGCTTTAAGTTTACACTTTGGGTAGGGTTCGCAACTTAATACCAGCGAGATGTTCTGGATAGATATCTCAAGGTGGATGATTAGTGAGTAGATTCTTGGGATAAGTGCAAGGATGCTTTTATTCGAAAGTACTACCCACCTGCTAAAATTATCCAGTTGAGAAGTAACATTATGAATTTTATACAATCAGATAATGAATACGTTGCCCAAGCTTGGGAACACATGAAATCTCTTGTAGAGAATTGCCCTACACATGGTTTGACTACTTGGATGGTTATCCAGACTTTCTATGCAGGATTAAACTTTACCTCGCGGAATCTGTTGGACTCGGTCGCGGGAGGAACCTTCATGTCAACTACACTTGGTGCTGCCACGAAGCTATTGGACGAGATGATGACAGATTATTCTCAATGTCACACCGAAAGATCTCCAACAGGTAGAAAGGTAAACTATGTTGAGGAGAATGATGGCGCGAGAGTTGACGGGTGTAGTCGTCTCGCCCTTCGTTGGTGAGCCCCAAGTGGAAGGTGTGATGTAGCACAGCAGCAAATTTCCCTCAGTAAAGATACCAAGGTTTGTCTCCAGTAGGACTCCAGAGATGATAAGTAGGTGTCAGCGGCGCAACTGACGCGGACCTGCACACAGACACAAATAACTTTGTTCCCAACGAAGTTCAGAGAGGTTGTCAATCTCTCCGGTCTTGTTGTTCACAATGGATCAAACACAAGGGATAATGATAGAAACTGAAAGTAAAAGCAGAAAAGTAAATGAGCGTGGAAAAAGTAATGAGGATATGGACCGGGATACGTGATGTTCACTAGTGATGTCTCTCTCCCAAAAGACGGTAAAACTGCTATGCGAGGTAAACAAATTACAGAAGGGCAATTGACAGGATTATGAACGCACCGCAATGCTAACTATGCTACAAAATAAAGGAAGAGGCTCGAAAGCACGGGCAGTACGCCAAAATAAGTAGACCGAAATCCAACTGCATCTACTACTAATCATCCACCTTGAGATATCTATCCAGAACATCTCGCTGGTATTAAGTTGCGAGCCCCACCCAAATTGTAAACCCAAAGCAACAGACAACTGCATTAAAAAGCACTTTGCGTAAAGTAAAAAATCCTTGCAACCGCGGTTACAAGCACCGTTGTTTTCCCCATTGTGGCAACAACACATCCCCTAGACTCATGTTTCTGTTACTCAAGCGTGTCATCGGGGGGCATGAACCCACAATCGAGCATAACGTTCCCTCTTTGGGTTACTACCTACTACTTGGCCAAAGCAATAAACAGCAATGGAGAACATGCAAGAATTACTTAGGACCAGAAATATAAGAGATAAAAACCAAATATATTACTCAATCACAATCTGAACATAATCTCATAATCCATCAGATCCCATCAAACTCAGCATAGCAACAGCAGAAAGATTACAAAAGTTCCTCGATCATGTAGGGAATCTCACGAGGTCTAAACCATGAAGAACAAAGAGGGGAGGAGAACATCACATAGCTACTGATCACGGACCCATGGTCAAAGGAAAACTACTCATGAGATATCCGGGGAGCATCCATGGTGGAGAGGAGACTCCCGGAGGTCGGCGCTCCCTCCGGCAGGGTGCCGGGAAGAGGTCTTCTGGTGCTCCCGATCTCGGAAGCGCGGCGGCGGCGGAACAGAGGAGAGATCGCGAAAAAGGGTTCTCCCCTCGGAAGTTTCCCGTGACGGAGAATATATAGGCGAAGGGGGGCAGCCTGAGGTGGACCAGGGGCCCCAGGCGCCCCCCTGGCGCGGCCAGGGGTGGGGCCGCGCCGGGTGGCCGCCTAGGCCACCCCTGGCTCCCCTCTGGCCCCACTCGGGCTCTTCGCGAATCTTCCTGTACGCTGATTTTTCCTATATTTTTCCCGGAATTTTTCTGGCACTTTTTATATGGGGGAAAACTGAAATAGAAAAACAGCAGAAAACAGGAACTGGCACTGTGGTGCACTGAGTTAATAGGTTAGTCCAAATATGATCAAAAGTGTATGAAAGTGTATCTAGATCATAGCAATATCACACAAAACATGCATGGAGCAAGCAGAAATTATAGATACGTTTTGGACGTATCAGAGAACTCCTCTTTTAATGAAAAGTTTGACTTGATTATGTCTTTACTTACTAAGTAAGCTCCTATTGATCCTTATGATGTTCCTTTGAATTCTTTGGTTGCTCAATAAAGAGAGCTAGTAGAGGTTAATTTTATTTCTAGGAACAACTTCAAAAATAATGCTTATAGGAGTAACTTTGGCAGCAACAATCCTAGCCCGTTCCCATCCAACAACTATGGGAACAACAACTCCTATAATCACATTTCTAATGATAGAAGAATGCCTAGTTATGAAAAACTTTTAGAAATAGAGAAGGATACAAACAATTACATGCACACTAAATGTGAACAAAATGAGGCCTTCTCTAGAAAATTATATGATCATTCTTCTATTTTGAAAAACATTGGAAGACAACTTGAGAGCCTGAACAATGAGATTTCTAATCTCCAAACTAGACTCACCACACTGAAACCAAAGTTTCCAATATGTCTCACACCCAAGATACTCTGATTAATCAAATGGCAACCAAACCCGAATTGGTTTCATCTTTGGAAGAGGAAGATAGAATTAAGATCCTTCCTACACACACTACTATTGCTACCATACAAGTTGTTGAGGATCTCAAAACCTTTAGCACCCAACACATCCCTAGTCCACCTAATGGACCTATTAATGGTGATGCTAATACCTCAACTTTAGGACAATAAGGTCCCATGAATTTAGATACTACCAAGACAATGAGCCTAGATGACATCACCACCACTTTAACTAATGGTAGTGAACTTGATTTTGATAATTGTAGTCTTTCTGAAGTGATCACATTTTTTGCAAAGAATGGCCAAAGACCCCCACACTAGTTCACTCAACATTTCCTTCACCGAGCATATTACCAATGCTCTTATCAAAGCTAGGGAGGAGAAGTTTAAACTAGAAGTTTCTATTCCTAGAAATCTAGAAGATGGTTGGGATCCTATGGTCAAAATCAAAATGAATAATTTCTCTTGCTTTGCTTTATGTGATGTTGGAGCTAGTGCGTCCGTTTTACGCAAAAGAATGTATGATATGATTGAATTGAAACCTTTTGATTCTTGTTATTTTGGTGTTCGTCTTGTTGATTATTCCGTAAAAAACCTTTACGAAGGATTGATGATGTTCTTATTTTTGTCAATGATAATTATCTTCCCGTTGATTTTCTTGTCATGGACATTGAGTGTGATCCCTCATGTCCAATTATTTTGGGACGTCCTTTTCTCCGCACCGCTATTGCTATCATTGATATGAAAGAAGGGACTATTAGATTCCAAATCCCCCTCAAAAAGTGAATGTAACACTTCCCTCGAAAGAAGATGAAGTTACCTTATAAGTCCGTTACACGAACAAGTTATTCATTTGAAGTTGATAAACTTGATCTTTTTGCATCATGCCTAGCTAAAATACATAAAAGAAAACGCTTATTGGGAGGCAACCAAAAATGTTTTTACTTTCTGTTTTAGTGGTCTTGATGCTTGTTACTACTGTAGAGACATCATTTTATCTTTATTTTCAACCTTTGTGTCAAGTTTTAGCCTCCGATAGCAAGAAAGATCAAAAGTTGTGACATGCTGTCCAGAAAACAGATTATGTCTGCTTGATAGAAAAATTCGCCTAACATCACCAGATCATATTTTTGATCTGAATTTTTGACAGTATGCTCTATACAATTGGCTTTCTAGCGTCTTTTCTGAGGTTTTTGATTTGAGTTGCAAAAGTGCCCCAAAAAACTTATTTACTACCTGCTGGTCTGCTTTTCACAGATTCTGTCACGTTTTGCATTTTCTCCGTTTTGCAAATCTTAAGCTTGCTTTTTCTTTGCAATTTTTTTTGGAAATATTGAGAAACAGTAGCTCTTCATGAAAATATTTATTTCCAGTAGAAGAAAATTATTTATTTATGGGTACTAACCACTCCAATCAGTTTATGATGAGTTTCGTATGAAGGGATTTTTCACGTATGTGAATGAAGATGATAAAAGAAGATCCGGGAGTGTCCAAAGTTCAAGCTTGGGGATTCCCCCATGCACCCCAAGAAATATCCAAGGAGTCTGATACATCCAAAACGTATCTATAATTTCTGCTTGCTCCATGCATGTTTTGTGTGATATTGCTATGATCTAGATACACTTTCCTACACTTTTGATCATATTTGGACTAACCTATTAACTCAGTGCACCACAGTGCCAATTCCTGTTTTCTGCTGTTTTTCTATTTCAGTTTTCCCCCATATAAAAAGTGCCAGAAAAATTCCGGGAAAAATATAGGAAAAATCGGCGTACAGGAAGCTTCGCGAAGAGCCCGAGTGGGGCCAGAGGGGAGCCAGGGGTGGCCCATGCGGCCAACCGGCGCGGCCCCACCACTGGCCACGCCAGGGGGGGCGCCTGGGGCCCCTGGTCCACCTCTGGCTGCCCCCCTTCGCCTATATATTCTCCGTCACGGGAAACTTCCGAGGAGAGAACCCTTTTTCGCGATCTCTCCTCTATTCCGCCGCACCGCGCTTCCGAGATCGGGAGCACCAGAAGACCTCTTCCCGGCAACCTGCCGGAGGGAGGGCCGACCTCCGGGAGTCTCCTCTCCACCATGGATGCTCCCCGGATGTCTCGTGAGTAGTTTTCCTTGGACCATGGGTCCGTGATCAGTAGCTATGTGATGTTCTCCTCCCATCTTTGTTCTTCATGGTTTAGACCTCGTGAGATGCCCTACATGATCGAGGCACTTTTGTAATCTTTCTGCTGTTGCTATGCTGAGTTTGATGGGATCTGATGGATTATGAGATTATGTTCAGATTGTGATTGAGTAATATATTTGGTTTTTATCTCTTATATTTTTGTTCCTAAGTAATTCTTGCATGTTCTTCGTTGTTGTTTATTGCTTTGGCCAAGTAGTAGGTAGTAACCCAAAGAGGGAACGTTATGCTCGATTGTGGGTTCATGCCCCCCGATGACACGCTTGAGTGACTGAAACATGAGTCTAGGGGATGTGTTGTTGCCACAAGGGGGAAAACAACGGTGCTTGTAACCGCGGTTGCAAGGATTGTTTACTTTACGCAAAGTGCTTTTTAATGCAGTTGTCTGTTGCTTTGGGTTTACACTTTAGGTGGGGCTCGCAACTTAATACCAGCGAGATGTTCTGGATAGATATCTCAAGGTGAATTATTAGTAGTAGATGCAGTTGGATTTCGGTCTACTTATTTTGGCGTACTGCCCGTGCTTTTGAGCCTCTTCCTTTCTTTTGTAGCATATTTAGCATTGCGGTGCGTTCATAATCCTGTCAATTGCCCTTCTGTAATTGTTTTACCTCGCATAGAAGTTTTATCGTCTTTTGGGAGAGAGAAATCACTAGTGAACATCACGTATCCCGGTCCATATCCTCATTACTGTTTCCACGCTCATTTACTTTTCTGCTTTTACTTTCAGTTGCTATCATTATCCCTTGTGTTTGATCCTTTGTGAACAACAGGACCGGAGAGATTGACAACCTCTCTGAACTTCGTTGGGAACAAAGTTATTTGTGTCTGTGTGCAGGTCTGCTTCAGTTGCTCCGCTGACACCTACTTATCATCTCTGGAGTCCTACTGGAGACAAACCTTGGTATCTTTACTGAGGGAAATTTGCTGTTGTGCTACATCACGCCTTCCACTTGGGTCTCACCAACGAAGGGAGAGAATACTACACCCGTCAACTCTCGCGCCATCAAGCAAATTTCTGGCGCCGTTTCCGGGGACTCCGAGTGCTAAGATAGGGGAGTTGCACACTACCCTTTACCTTTGTTTTTTAGTCTTTTTAGTTTACCTTTCAGTTTTTATCTTTGAGTCTTATATCAAAAATTACAAAAAAATTTTATTTATCTTACTAGTGGTTGTCATTATGTCTGTCCCTTTTGCCTTTGTTGAGATAGAGGTTCTCACCTTTAAACAAAAATGTGGTGAAAGTTTAAAAGATGCTTGGTATAGCATTAATGATTCTCAAAAAAGAGCCATCAAGAAGCAATCCACTACTATCCTGCTTAGAAATTTTTATGTCGGGATTACTCCTTGGAATAGGTTCATATTAGATAATGCTATCAATGGGAATTTCCTAGACGCCCCGATTTGGGAGTCTCTTAATGTTATTGAAAATCTTGTTGGAAATCTCCCTATTGCTAGCATACAAGAAGATATAACTCTATCTCACATTATGAAGAAACTTGAAAAGATAGAGTTAGAAATACCAAGTATAACTAGGATGCATGAGTTGGATCGCAAGATTCAAGGGAATTTGAATAGGCTTGATAGCTCCATGCTTAAAATTATTAAAACTTTGGAGGTCATCAAATCCCGTGATACGAATCTTTCTAGGATTGATAAGATTGAGGAAATCATTAATACTCTAGGAACTACTTTTTCCTCAATCAAACCAAAAAAGGTAGAGACTTCAGCAAGAAGGGAACCTAAGTTCAATTATGTCCCTAGGGTTCCACCTAAAAATGAACCACCCATTGCTAAAGAAGTTGAAACCGTGAAAACTTTGGAAGAAATACCTCTCTTTGATAATTCTATAAATGAATCTTCCATTGATTTTCCGCCTTTTGGTTTTCTCCCTAGAAGTATCTTCATTAGGCCTTTATTTGAAAGACCTCTTAAGACTAGTTGTACAATTGAAGAGCTTTTTGATGATCTTGATAATGATTCGATTGCTACAACTTGATCTTTTGCATCAGGCCTAGCTTAAAGGCATAAAAGAAAGCGCTTTCAGGAGGTAGCCCGCAACGAATTTAGGTTTATTTTTGATTTTTATTGTGTCTTGATGTTTGTTACTACTGTAGCAACATCATTGTATCTTTATTTTTCAGCTTTGTGCCAAGTTATAGCCTCTTATGATAAGGGAAGCAAAAGTTGTGACGTGCTGTCCAGAAAACAGATTCTGTCCCTTTACAGAAAAATTCGAATCAAATCACCAGATCATCTTTTTGATCTGATTTTTTTTTGACAGCGTGCTCTATAAAATTGTGAAACTTCCGTATGTTCTGAGTTTTTTGATTTGAGTTGCAGAAGTGCCCCTAAAAAATTCTTTACTACCTGCTGTTCTGTTTTTCATAGATTCTGCCACGTTTTGTCTCTCCTAACTTTTGCAAACCTTAAGCTTGCTTTTTCTTTGCAAAAACTTTTTGGAACTCTTGAGAAACAGTAGCTCTTCAATAATATCTTTATATCCAGTGGGGAAAAATTATTTTATTAAGGGTACTAACCTCTCTAATCAGCTTATGATGAGTTATGTATGAAGGGAGTTTTCAAGTGTGCGATGGAAGATGATGAAAGAAGATCCAGGAGTGTCAAGCGCTCAAGCTTGGGGAGCCCCCATGCATCCCCAATAAATATTCAAGGAGACTCAAGCGCCTAAGCTTGGGGATGCCCCCGTGCATCCCCTTCTCCATCAAAAATCATCAGTTCGTCCTTCGTCTCACTATATTTTTATCACTTCATGCGTTATGTGCTATGCTTGGAGCGTCTCGCTCTGAGGTTTTATTTTTAGTTTTCTTTAGCTTTGCTTGCTGTTCATAACAAGTTAGATCCCGTCTTACTTTGTGTGGGAGAGAAACACGCTCCACTTTCAAAATCTAGAACACATCATGTAACATCCCAAAATTTTCAAAATTTTGGAATGTTAATAAATAATATAATATTGATTGAATTGTTTTGATTTTGGGATAAATGAAAACTTTTCCCTTGAGTTTTTGTTTAAACCTTTACAAACCATTTAATAAAATTGGATAATCATTTATCCAATAATGAAAATTTTGGTTGTGAACTTTATTCAAAATTTCAAAGAATGATTTTCTTTCTTTTGTCCTTTTGAAATTTTGTACGAACCACAATTAAATATTTCCGAGTGAGAATAAAATGACTTTCTTAAATTTATTGTGGTCCCATACTCAATTCTCGAATTCTTATTTTGGAGTTTATTGGATATTGACGTTTAAGAGATATTTAAATATTTCCAATAATTTAATAAATAAAATGAGAGGAGATAATATGACTTCTCCAAAAACAGTATTGGAAAATGTTAATAATTTCGTTAATGAGTTTTTTTCCATAAAAATCTATTTCTAAAATTTATTCTGAGAGGGAAATATAGTTTTCCTAGACTCTCGATGTTTTATTTGGCCTATACAATTTTATTTGAGTGTTTAACTCAGATAATAAAAAGAGGATTCCTAAGTCAATTGGACTGAGGTCATCTATCTAATTTTCCCCTATCTCTCTTTCCTTTTTCTTTATCTTGGGACAAATTTCCACTAAGGCCCATAGCCCGAGCGAGCTGTCTTCTTCCTCTCGTTCGTTCATGTGTACGTGAACACAGAAGAAAATGGCCATGGCAACTGATGCTCTTCCTCTTTTCCTCCCATCTAATCTTTTGACCGATTCACTTCAGAACCTACACAAAAATTGTGGACAAGTTCATGAGGAATCCATTCATGGAAACAAACACGCGTTTTAATGCTTTTAATTGTCCATAATTTTCTCCATGAATGCCATTAAATTCATTTTCAAAACCTCGCTTTTAATGTTCATTATTTCTCCATGAATGCCATTAATTCCATTCCAAAACCTCACCCACTCTCCTTCTATGGACCTCCCATGACCCTATAAATACCGCCCCTAGGACCCCTTTGAACCACACATCCCCACGCATAAAGTCCCTCTCCAAAGCCCTCTCCTTCGTGCACAATTTCTCGTTAGAGTAAAGATGCATCCACACTTCCGGTGAAGATTTTTGTCGCCATGAAAGGTACCTAGTCCATATTTCTTCCTCTAGTTTCTTCCCCTTGCCGATGCGCACCGTTGTGACATATTTTTCCTCTCGATTGCAAGGCCGGAGCACGCCGTCCGTGTCATTATGCTCTTCATGCGTTCTTCTCTACTCCGGAGGAACTTCTCGGCTACCCGAAGGCGAACATGGAGCTATAACCTTGCCCATCGAGTAGCCCAAATCATCCTCTATCCCGTTCGGCTGTTTATTGACGCCCGCGACCTTTTTCCAAAATTCCGGCGAGATCTCCGGTGAGCCTTTCTCCCCTCTTTGTTCATCATTTTATTTTGTAAAAATCGAATGGGTACAGACCTATCAGAACTCGCCATTTTGCATCCTTTTTATTAATCCCGTAATTCATTTTAGCAAAAATATCCAAACTTCAGAAATTCATATCTTCTATCCCGTAAGTCGGATTTCGACAAATTTTATATCCCCGGATTCCTTGGAAAATGTAGTTTATTATTTTCCAGTAATATTCCACTTTTGATAATTCTAAATTTAACTCAAATTTATTTTTATAATTTGAGTATATTTGGTATACATCTTATTCTATAATTTATTCGGAATATTTTCTTCATCAAATTTGATCCTTAATATCAAATCTTTCTGTTTGGACAATTGTCACATTCTTTCCATCATATAAATACACTATTTAGTTATATGTCTTTTTTATATAAATTTGGTTACAAAAATTCAATCTTCTCAACAAGATCATCACGATTTCTATCGGATCTTTTTGAATCCAATCCAAGAATTGATTTCCTATTCAAATATGCATATGGAAAAACCAACTGAGTTTGACATACTCTCCATCCAATTGATTTTATAATCAACCTCCAACATATCCAATTGATTTTACAATCCTCGGATATATGATTGCCATCATATTTCCATCCAATCCAACTTGATCCTATCTCAACCTATCCATGCCATAGTAATTAGTTTATTAATAGTAATAACTAAATATTTATGTTGTAATTGTATCTTATTTGGATCTTCACTTTGGATTGAGTTGTGTGTGTTGAAGTGTTTCTCTTTTACCGTTAGATATATTGTAACGAGATGGAGAGATGACTACGAGTAGAATATTTCATCGTCAGGATCCAGGCAAGTTACTCTTTTGATCATGCTCCAGTATTACCTATATTTTTTATATGCATTGTAGTCCAACTTAAATATTATGCATTGATAGGATTATATATTATGCTATGCTATTACACCCAGTAGTTCATTGAGGTAGGTCTGAACCTTATATCATTGTCGCCACCGTGTAGAATTATACTGCTTTGCTAAGTAGACGTGGATTGGGAAGTGATCCATTCTGAGGTATGAGTGACTAAGTAGTAAACAGGACCAAGATAATCTTAATGAACCACCTGGGTGGAATGGTTGGGGGCACCCTGGAGGAACCAGTGGATTTGCCTGAGTGACCTGGAGATGGCCAGTAATCACTGCGGAATGCCACCCAGGCTTAAAGGGATCAATCATATTTTTCATAACTAGAAGCTTATGTGTGCAGCCACAAGCTATTATGGGCTCTGGCTTGGTTGATTAGTTGTAGTGACTCTTACTAGGTGGTGCTACGAACGTAGTTATGAGTAGGTGGGATGGGCACTGCCAGAGTGAGGGAAACTCTTCTAAAAGACCATGTCTCGACCTTCCGGTTCTCATACAACATGCAGTGTGACGAACTAAAAAGGAGGTGGTCGAGTCTTGTGGGGAAAAGTGCACAAACCTCTGCAGAGTGTACAAACTGATCATGATTAGCCGTGTCCCCGGTTACGGACAACTTTGAGCATCTAGAAGTGGGAATGTTGACGGATCTCATCATATTTAATTAATCAATCGGGTTTAATCAACTTTGGGAATATATTGACTTGGAGAAACCAACTCAATCATATTATGAGCTTTGTAGTACAGATATGATAATCTTTGAGTAGGACAAAATCAACTTTATGCAAACTGAAACTCTTAGAGCTTTTCCACCAGCCAAAATTGCATGTAGAAGATAGGTCTGTTATATATTTTTTTGGGAGTAACTTGCCGTACATTCAAAGTACTAACCCATTTTGGGCTGTAACCTTCGGTGTTGCAGGATTGTATACGACGAGTAAGTGATGCAATGTAGGGTTACGATGTCTACACTCAACTTTGCCGTTGGTGTTGATGGGACTCCACTTATGTATTGTTTATTTCCGCGGTGTATTCTAGCCCAAAGGCTATAAGGTAATAAATACCATGTACTTACATTACTTTTTGACATGTGATTTATGGTATTTCATCGAGTACTGTGTGTGCTAGCATACTGATCCAGGGATAGCACAGAAGCACAGTAGACTTGGTTCCCTTCGGGACCGGGTCGTTACAAGATGGTATCAGAGCACATGTTGACTGTAGGTCGTGGCCCTAGAAACTGGAAAGCCATTAGGAAGTATACTCTCTAAAAATATTATTTAAAAAAACCCATTACTACTCATCTTTTCTAAGTTTTACCAAACACTCCCTCTTATCCCTAACAAGATAGACTATACCCATGCCACTTTGACCACTGAGAAGGATTGTGTTACGTCTCTTCGGGAAGGACACGATATTGGACAACTCAATACCATTTCGGAGAATAGATGTTTTCAACGTGAATTAGAAGTATGGAAGTATGGAAGACTCGAAGAATTTGAAGACTCTAAAGATCCCAAGATTATTCAAGACCCATAGAAGACCCGGGTACATCCAAGACTAAGATGCTTGTGAAGAAGTTAAGGAATATATTACACAATACCAATAGTATCCAAGCCCACCATGAGAGTTGTGAAATGAACGAAAGAGTGCGAGTAGAGTGCCCGACCATGCGAGCTCATGTGGAGGAAGGTACCATAGGAATTGTTTTTGATTGACTTTATGAGTGATATTTGGAGTTTTCTCGGAGTTCTCGCTATTGATTTAATGATTGGTGTCATTTGAACTGTTAAATTTAAATTTGTATTTTTGGGATACGTATTTCGTAGGATTTAATGAACCTTGAGAGTTGTGAGCAACGGATGATGTATCAGAAGACCATCACATCGATGAAACTCCTTGTATCATAGAATTTGAAGAACCGAAGGGAATGAAGACTTTCTGACGAAAACATAGTAAACGAGTTTATTATGTATGTTTGTTGTTTGATGATTGTTAGGTCGATATCCATCTCCCCTTCTCTCTAAAGATCTATCTCATCTCTGACCAACCTTAAATCCCATAGGTGGATATAATTATTTTGATGAGACCAGTGACCCATTCAAAGTAGAAGAGTGGATTCAAAATATAGAATGGACAAGAATATCCCATTTGCAAGGAGAACACAATTGCTGAAGACAGAAGTTCTCTTACTCTACGGATGCAAGTTTTGACCACAAACCATGTAGGATCATCGCCACCCAAAAAAAAGTTTTATTAGTTTTGCAGTTGAAGACCTCTTTAAGAGGAGTGAGAAAGACTGAGTGTTAGAATACGAGATTCATCTATCTGCATATGAAGTAATAATTTGAGTACGGGATGGATTGGCCCCCATACCGAAGACTCTTATTGTAAACTTTTGTATGTTGGATTGGTAAATCAGAGAGCCTAAAAATCCCGCAGTAGAGTGCCGATGCGACAAGCCTAAACCATAGAATGGTAAGACGCATTACCCTTGTAGATAGGCATCGTGCCTAACGTAGGTTGTACGGTGAGTAAGAAACATGAAGATTTTCAAGAAGCTTCATTTGGAAGTTATTTTGACCACCATGAGCGTCTCAATAGTTAGTTTTGGGACCCATGTATTTTTTTTGCAAGACTTGTTCCTTGGGGAGATGCAGATTCTTATCTATAGAAGCTTGATGAAGAACCATCATGGAATGATGGATTTTGAAGACCCCATAAGCTTTCTTCTAAGGGTGGTAGTTTCCTAACACCCTGGTGGATAAATGATACGAACCACACCTTGGTTGAGGTTCAGAACTGGTGTCTAAAGCTGCGTGCCCAGGATATGATTTAAGTAACGGAAGCATATGGAATTGTACCGGTGGGAGGCAAGCCTCAGATGAGAAGTGAAGGATAAACCGCAAGCCTCATAATGTTATTCCAAGTCCATGGGGAAGTAACCCAAAAATCCTCGAGCCTAACTCATTTCTTTCTAGCCTTTGCAAATCTCGAGGACGAGATTTCTTTTAAGGGTGGTAGTTTGTAACATCCCAAAATTTTCAAAATTTTGGAATGTTAATAAATAATATAATATTGATTGAATTGTTTTGATTTTGGGATAAATGAAAACTTTTCCCTTGAGTTTTTGTTTAAACCTTTACAAACCATTTAATAAAATTGGATAATCATTTATCCAATAATGAAAATTTTGGTTGTGAACTTTATTCAAAATTTCAAAGAATGATTTTCTTTCTTTTGTCCTTTTGAAATTTTGTACGAACCACAATTAAATATTTCCGAGTGAGAATAAAATGACTTTCTTAAATTTATTGTGGTCCCATACTCAATTCTCGAATTCTTATTTTGGAGTTTATTGGATATTGACGTTTAAGAGATATTTAAATATTTCCAATAATTTAATAAATAAAATGAGAGGAGATAATACGACTTCTCCAAAAACAGTATTGGAAAATGTTAATAATTTCGTTAATGAGTTTTTTTCCATAAAAATCTATTTCTAAAATTTATTCTGAGAGGGAAATATAGTTTTCCTAGACTCTCGATGTTTTATTTGGCCTATACAATTTTATTTGAGAGTGTTTAACTCAGATAATAAAAAGAGGATTCCTAAGTCAATTGGACTGAGGTCATCTATCTAATTTTCCCCTATCTCTCTTTCCTTTTTCTTTATCTTGGGACAAATTTCCACTAAGGCCCATAGCCCGAGCGAGCTGTCTTCTTCCTCTCGTTCGTTCATGTGTACGTGAACACAGAAGAAAATGGCCATGGCAACTGATGCTCTTCCTCTTTTCCTCCCATCTAATCTTTTGACCGATTCACTTCAGAACCTACACAAAAATTGTGGACAAGTTCATGAGGAATCCATTCATGGAAACAAACACGCGTTTTAATGCTTTTAATTGTCCATAATTTTCTCCATGAATGCCATTAAATTCATTTTCAAAACCTCGCTTTTAATGTTCATTATTTCTCCATGAATGCCATTAATTCCATTCCAAAACCTCACCCACTCTCCTTCTATGGACCTCCCATGACCCTATAAATACCGCCCCTAGGACCCCTTTGAACCACACATCCCCACGCATAAAGTCCCTCTCCAAAGCCCTCTCCTTCGTGCACAATTTCTCGTCAGAGTAAAGATGCATCCACACTTCCGGTGAAGATTTTTGTCGCCATGAAAGGTACCTAGTCCATATTTCTTCCTCTAGTTTCTTCCCCTTGCCGATGCGCACCGTTGTGACATATTTTTCCTCTCGATTGCAAGGCCGGAGCACGCCGTCCGTGTCATTGTGCTCTTCATGCGTTCTTCTCTACTCCGGAGGAACTTCTCGGCTACCCGAAGGCGAACATGGAGCTATAACCTTGCCCATCGAGTAGCCCAAATCATCCTCTATCCCGTTCGGCTGTTTATTGACGCCCGCGACCTTTTTCCAAAATTCCGGCGAGATCTCCGGTGAGCCTTTCTCCCCTCTTTGTTCATCATTTTATTTTGTAAAAATCGAATGGGTACAGACCTATCAGAACTCGCCATTTTGCATCCTTTTTATTAATCCCGTAATTCATTTTAGCAAAAATATCCAAACTTCAGAAATTCATATCTTCTATCCCGTAAGTCGGATTTCGACAAATTTTATATCCCCGGATTCCTTGGAAAATGTAGTTTATTATTTTCCAGTAATATTCCACTTTTGATAATTCTAAATTTAACTCAAATTTATTTTTATAATTTGAGTATATTTGGTATACATCTTATTCTATAATTTATTCGGAATATTTTCTTCATCAAATTTGATCCTTAATATCAAATCTTTCTGTTTGGACAATTGTCACATTCTTTCCATCATATAAATACACTATTTAGTTATATGTCTTTTTTATATAAATTTGGTTACAAAAATTCAATCTTCTCAACAAGATCATCACGATTTCTATCGGATCTTTTTGAATCCAATCCAAGAATTGATTTCCTATTCAAATATGCATATGGAAAAACCAACTGAGTTTGACATACTCTCCATCCAATTGATTTTATAATCAACCTCCAACATATCCAATTGATTTTACAATCCTCGGATATATGATTGCCATCATATTTCCATCCAATCCAACTTGATCCTATCTCAACCTATCCATGCCATAGTAATTAGTTTATTAATAGTAATAACTAAATATTTATGTTGTAATTGTATCTTATTTGGATCTTCACTTTGGATTGAGTTGTGTGTGTTGAAGTGTTTCTCTTTTACCGTTAGATATATTGTAACGAGATGGAGAGATGACTACGAGTAGAATATTTCATCGTCAGGATCCAGGCAAGTTACTCTTTTGATCATGCTCCAGTATTACCTATATTTTTTATATGCATTGTAGTCCAACTTAAATATTATGCATTGATAGGATTATATATTATGCTATGCTATTACACCCAGTAGTTCATTGAGGTAGGTCTGAACCTTATATCATTGTCGCCACCGTGTAGAATTATACTGCTTTGCTAAGTAGACGTGGATTGGGAAGTGATCCATTCTGAGGTATGAGTGACTAAGTAGTAAACAGGACCAAGATAATCTTAATGAACCACCTGGGTGGAATGGTTGGGGGCACCCTGGAGGAACCAGTGGATTTGCCTGAGTGACCTGGAGATGGCCAGTAATCACTGCGGAATGCCACCCAGGCTTAAAGGGATCAATCATATTTTTCATAACTAGAAGCTTATGTGTGCAGCCACAAGCTATTATGGGCTCTGGCTTGGTTGATTAGTTGTAGTGACTCTTACTAGGTGGTGCTACGAACGTAGTTATGAGTAGGTGGGATGGGCACTGCCAGAGTGAGGGAAACTCTTCTAAAAGACCATGTCTCGACCTTCCGGTTCTCATACAACATGCAGTGTGACGAACTAAAAAGGAGGTGGTCGAGTCTTGTGGGGAAAAGTGCACAAACCTCTGCAGAGTGTACAAACTGATCATGATTAGCCGTGTCCCCGGTTACGGACAACTTTGAGCATCTAGAAGTGGGAATGTTGACGGATCTCATCATATTTAATTAATCAATCGGGTTTAATCAACTTTGGGAATATATTGACTTGGAGAAACCAACTCAATCATATTATGAGCTTTGTAGTACAGATATGATAATCTTTGAGTAGGACAAAATCAACTTTATGCAAACTGAAACTCTTAGAGCTTTTCCACCAGCCAAAATTGCATGTAGAAGATAGGTCTGTTATATATTTTTTTGGGAGTAACTTGCCGTACATTCAAAGTACTAACCCATTTTGGGCTGTAACCTTCGGTGTTGCAGGATTGTATACGACGAGTAAGTGATGCAATGTAGGGTTACGATGTCTACACTCAACTTTGCCGTTGGTGTTGATGGGACTCCACTTATGTATTGTTTATTTCCGCGGTGTATTCTAGCCCAAAGGCTATAAGGTAATAAATACCATGTACTTACATTACTTTTTGACATGTGATTTATGGTATTTCATCGAGTACTGTGTGTGCTAGCATACTGATCCAGGGATAGCACAGAAGCACAGTAGACTTGGTTCCCTTCGGGACCGGGTCATTACACATCATAGGATTTTTCCTGCTTATCTTTTTGCGGTTGTGTGTTCTTTATCTTTTCGTAGCTGCTGCCATGTTTAGTCTTAGTCTTAGTTTGTCTTTAGCAAGAGCCTTGGCTTTTGTTTAGTTTGTTTCTGGAACTCTTTTTAGTTTTCATGTTTATCTTGTTAAAGAGAGTTGGTTGTTGCACTGAGTTGTGTCTTGTCTTGAAAGTAGGTAATTGAGGTTGCTATTTAATTCTAGTAGTAACTTGCAATAGTTTTGAGGTATTGTTGTGATTAATGTTTGAACTTTTGGTGTCAAGAGCTCTAGCCTATTAGTGATAGGTGTCATATTTTGGGCAATCCGTGTGTATTTTCAAAACCTACAAAACTAGTTGAGAACTCTAGCTACTAGATGGATCACTAATCTTTGGAGGGATCGAATATTAGAGTACACTCACGTACCATGAGTCGAGGATGCGCAAGGATAACCAAACCCCCATACACTCCTCCTCGGGGTACTTGTCTTTTTGTGAACCTCCTTTTTAGATTGAGAGTTACCGATAATAAGTGCATGAGTTCTTCGAACTAATGTAAGTATTGAAAGTTGACACTTCCACCTTCCCATGTTTTGCTAGCCTCTCCCGTGCCGTGCATTGCCTTCTTCTCACTCCGAAAGTTGGTGTCCACCTTCGCCAATACATCCAAACCCTTGGCATGATACGCTCTGTCATCATAAACCTCCTTATATCTTTCCTCAAAACAGCCACCATACCTACCTATCAAGGCATTTCCATAGCCTTTCCGAGATATATTGCCATGAAACATCCACCTCTTCATGACTTGATCTTCATGTCATACATGTTCCTGCTACACTGGCAGCGACATACATTGCATACATCATGATAGGTACATCTTCTTTATGATTTTGAGTACGTTGTAAATTGTGAAAGATCTCCTTTACCTTCTTGTAAAATAGAGTGTTGCCCTTAAGTGAGGAAAAGATCCCAAAGTGGACACAATAAAAGATCCCAAAGAGGACAAATGAGAGTTAAATAGAAAGAGCCATTGAGGCCACAAAAAATAAAAAAAAATAGAAAAAAGAGAAAAGGAAATAAAAAGAGAGAAAGGGGCAACACTACTATCCTTTTGAGAGATCCACACTAGTACTCCCTTTATATCCTTGTACTCCATAGAGATGATCATTATGCATGTAGCTATGTGGGGACCTTCACACTATAGAACTTGGCTTGCATATTCCAAGGATGAGCCTCCTCAAACGAGCTCTAGGTCTTCATGAGCGAGCAAGTTAGATGCACCCCCACTAGTTCCATTGGAGAGCTTCCTAGCTCGTATGTGCATCCGTTGCATGGCAATCCCTACTCCTCACATCAAATCTATCATTTGGCATCTCTTGCCTATGATTGTCCTCATTGATGTGAGCCTTTCTCATCCTTTTTGTCTTCCTCCTCCGCACCTCTCTCTTTTCCATCCTAAGTGTCAACTCTCGTGCTTACGCTCATCCATTGCATGAGTTCTCAGAATATTGAAAAAGGAGTGGATCAAATTGACTTGTACCTGGCTAGTGGTCTGGGGACGAGTCAAGATAAGATTCCAGAAAAAGACCGAGTGTGAAACTTTAGTAGATTGAGTTCTCAACAAATAAATTGTTTTTCTCGTATTCCCTATCCCCCTTCTTGCACGCAAACACCATTTGGAGACTTTCGAGTCACGGACAGCGAGAGCTCTTGCACCTAATGTTCTTTTGTTACTTGTTTCAATGCTAATATAGACTCTTGCTTGTTATGAATTGAATTGAGTTTCTAACCTTGATTTCTTTACTTTTCAAAAAGTTCTTATATGGTTGCTAGCATGTCACCACAGAAATTATGCCGTTATCATTTACCTACTCGAGGACGAGCAGGAATTAAGCTTGGGGATGTTGATACGTCCAAAACGTATCTATAATTTCTGCTTGCTCCATGCATGTTTTGTGTGATATTGCTATGATCTAGATACACTTTCATACACCTTTGATCATATTTGTACTAACCTATTAACTCAGTGCACCACAGTGCCAGTTCCTGTTTTCTGCTGTTTTTCTATTTCAGTTTTCCCCCATATAAAAAGTGCCAGAAAAATTCCGAGAAAAATATAGGAAAAATCAGCGTACAGGAAGCTTCGTGAAGAGCCCGAGTGGGGCCAGAGGGGAGCCAGGGGTGGCCCAGGCGGCCAACCGGCGCGGCCCCACCACTGGCCACGCTAGGGGGGCGCCTGGGGCCCCTGGTCCACCTCTGGCTGCCCCCCTTCGCCTATATATTCTCCGTCACGGGAAACTTTCGAGGAGAGAACCCTTTTTCGCGATCTCTCCTCTATTCCGCCGCCGTCGCGCTTCCGAGATCGGGAGCACCAGAAGACCTCTTCTCGGCACCCTGCCGGAGGGAGGGCCGACCTCCGGTAGTCTCCTCTCCACCATGGATGCTCCCCGGATGTCTCGTGAGTAGTTTTCCTTGGACCATGGGTCCGTGATCAGTAGCTATGTGATGTTCTCCTCCCATCTTTGTTCTTCATGGTTTAGACCTCGTGAGCTTCCCTACATGATCGAGGCACTTTTGTAATCTTTCTGCTGTTGCTATGCTGAGTTTGATGGGATATGATGGATTATGAGATTATGTTCAGATTGTGATTGAGTAATATATTTGGTTTTTATCTCTTATATTTTTGTTCCTAAGTAATTCTTGCATGTTCTTCGTTGTTGTTTATTGCTTTGGCCAAGTAGTAGGTAGTAACCCAAAGAGGGAACGTTATGCTCGATTGTGGGTTCATGCCCCCCGATGACACGCTTGAGTGACAGAAACATGAGTCTAGGGGATGTGTTGTTGCCACAAGGGGGAAAACAACGGTGCTTGTAACCGCGGTTGCAAGGATTGTTTACTTTACGCAAAGTGCTTTTTAATGCAGTTGTCTGTTGCTTTGGGTTTACACTTTAGGTGGGGCTCGCAACTTAATACCAGCGAGATGTTCTGGATAGATATCTCAAGGTGAATTATTAGTAGTAGATGCAGTTGGATTTCGGTCTACTTATTTTGGCGTACTGCCCGTGCTTTTGAGCCTCTTCCTTTCTTTTGTAGCATATTTAGCATTGCGGTGCGTTCATAATCCTGTCAATTGCCCTTCTGTAATTGTTTTACCTCGCATAGAAGTTTTATCGTCTTTTGGGAGAGAGAAATCACTAGTGAACATCACGTATCCCGGTCCATATCCTCATTACTGTTTCCACGCTCATTTACTTTTCTGCTTTTACTTTCAGTTGCTATCATTATCCCTTGTGTTTGATCCTTTGTGAACAACAGGACCGGAGAGATTGACAACCTCTCTGAACTTCGTTGGGAACAAAGTTATTTGTGTCTGTGTGCAGGTCTGCGTCAGTTGCTCCGCTGACACCTACTTATCATCTCTGGAGTCCTACTGGAGACAAACCTTGGTATCTTTACTGAGGGAAATTTGCTGCTGTGCTACATCACGCCTTCCACTTGGGGCTCACCAACGAAGGGCGAGAAGACTATACCCGTCAACTCTCGCGCCATCAGAGACTCAAGCGTCTAAGCTTAGGTGTGCCCCCATGCATCCCCTTCTCCATCAAAATCATCAGTTCGTCCTTCTCCATGCAATATTTTTATCACTTCATATGTTATGTGTTATGCTTGGAGCATCTCGCTCTTCACTTTTTAGTTTGTTTTATTTTGCTTGATGTTCATAACAAGTTGGACCCTAGCATTCATTGTTTGGGAGAGAAACATGCTCCACTCCAGCCTAGAACACAACATAGGTTGCTTGCTTATCTTTGATTGTGTGTTCTTTATCTTTTCTTAGCTGCTGTCATGCTTAGCTGTTAATTTTCATGCTTATTCTTTTTAAGAGCTTTTATTTAGGTTGTTGCTTTTGTAACTCTCTTGAGTTATCATGCTTATCTTGTTTAGAGAGTTGGTCTGTTGCATTGAGTTGTGTGTCTTGACATGAGTAGGTAATTAAGGTTGCTATTATAAATGTAGTAGTAACTTGCAATAGTTTTGAGGTATTGATTTGAGTAATGTTTGGACTTTTGGTGCCAAGAGTTTGAGCCTATTAGTGATAGGTGTCGTATTTTGGGAAATCCCTGTTTATTTTTGAAAACTGCAAAAAAAAATTAGTTGAGAACTCTAGCTACTAGATGGATCGCTAACCTTTGGAGGGGTTGTAATATATAGAGTACCCGCATGTAACATGGGTCGAGGATGCGCAAGGATAACCAAACCCCCATACACTCCTCCTCGGGGTACTTGTCTCTTTGTGAACCGCCTGACTAGATAGAGAGTTACCGATATTAAGTGCATGAGTTCCTTTGACTAATGTGAGTACTCGATTGTTGGCACTTCCACCTTCCATATTTTGCTAGCCTCTTCGGTACCGTGCATTGCCCTTTCTCATCTTGAGAGTTGGTGCAAACTTCGTCGGTGCATCCAAACCCTTGGCATGATACGCTCTGTCATCATAAACCTCCTTATATCCTTCCTCAAAACAGCCACCATACCTACCTATCAAGGCATTTCCATAACCTTTCCGAGATACATTGCCATGCAACATCCATCATCTCATGACTTGATATTCATGTGATGGATGCTTTTGCTTAATTGTAGATCCGCATGCTAGTTGGGCCTTGTCCTTATCATTGCGACATGACACGCTAATATCATTGCATATCCTGCTACACTGGCAGAGACATATATTTGCATACATCATGATAGTTTTCAGTTTTCTTTATGTTGAGTACTTCTTGTAAAGTGTGGGATCTTCTATACTCTTGTAAAATATAGAGTGTTGCCCTTAAAGTGAGGAAAAGATCCCAAAAGAGGACAAATTAAAAGATCCCAAAGAGGACAAATGAGATATAAATAGAAAGAGCTAATGAGGCCACAAAGATTAAAAAAAATGAAAAAAGAGAGAAGGGGCAACACTACCATTCCTTTTGAAAGATCCACACTCGTACTCCAAAGTAAGATTTGTAATCCATAGAGATTTTCATATCATTCATGCATAACTATGTGGGGATCCTTACACTATAGAACTTGGCTTGCATATTCCAAGGATGAGCCTCCTCAAATGAGTCTAGGTCTTCGTGAGCAAGCAAGTTGGATGCACCCCACTAGTTCCATTGGAGAGCTTACCTTAGCTCATATGTGAATCCGTTGCATGGCAATCCCTACTCCTCATATTATATCTATCATTTGGCTTTATCTCTCCTATGATTGTCCTCATTCATGTGAGCCTTTCACACATTTTTGTCCTCTTTTCCATCCTAAGTGCAAACATATCTTGTTTGCGCTCATCCATTGCATGAGTTCTCGAAATCAAAAGTGAGAGGATCAGTTTGACTTGTGCCTGACTAGTGGTCTAGGGACGAGTCAAAATAAGATTATGAAGGAGACCAAGTGTGAAGTTTTAGTAGATTGAGTTCTCAATTAAACTATATAGTATTTTTATGCTCTAAAACCATCTCCCACTTCTTGCACACAAACACCGTTTGGAGACATTCGAGTCACGTACAACGAGAGCTCTTGCACCTTTATGTTCTTACTTTGCTAGTTTCAATACTAGATATAGATCTTTCTTGTTATTGTCTTGACTTGAATTGCATATCTTACTTGCTTTACTTTAAAGTTCTTGTGTGTTGGTAGCATGTCACCACAGAAATTATCATTTACCTGCTCGAGGACGAGTACGAATTAAGCTTGGGGATGTTGATACGTCCCAAACGTATCAATAATTTCATGCTTGCTTCATGCTTATTTGGGTGATATTGCTATGTGTTTTGCTACACTTTCATACCTTTTTCAACACATTTGTACTAACCTACTAACTCAGTGCACCCAGTGCCAATTTCTGTCTGCTGATGTCTGTGAATTGCAAGTTTATACCCATATTTAAAGTGCCCAAATTTTTTCAAGAAAATTATATAAAAAATCAGCGTTCCAAAAGATTCCGGAGGCTCGAAGAAGAGCCGGAGGGGGTCCACCTCCTCCTAGGCGGCCAGATGGCGCGACCCCACCCTAGGACGCGCTAGGAGGCCGCCTGGAGGGGTGGGGCCTCCCCTCTGTCCATCCTTTGGCCTATATTTAGCCCACGTCAGAAAAACCCCGGGAGGCACTCCGTATCGTGAATTTCACCATCGTTCTGCCGCTGCCGCGATCCCGAGATCGATCGGGATCGCTAGAAGACCCTGTCCCGGCACCCTGCCGGAGGGAGGATCGATCTCTGAGAGCTTCTCCACCACCATGAGCGCTTCCCGGATGTGCCGTGAGTAGTCCCCTTTGGACCATGGGTCCATGAACAGTAGCTATGTGATGTCTTCTCTCCAATCTTGTGCTTCAATTTTTCGCCCTTGTGAGCTGGCCTACATGATCAAGGCATATATGTAATCTTTCTGTTGTTGCTATGTTGTGTTTGCTGGGATCCGATGGATTATGAGATTATGTTTAGATTGTGATGAGTTATATATTTGGTTCTCATTTTATATATTTGTTCTTGAGTAATTCTTGCATGTTCTCCGTTGCTTTTTATTGCTTTGGCCAAGTAGAATATAGTAACTCCAAGAGGGAGCGTTATGCATGATTGTGCGTTCATGCCCCCTGATGTTTGGCTTGAGTGACAGAAACATGAGACTAGGGGATGTGCTGTTGCCACCAGGGAGAAAACAATGTTGCTTGTAACCGCGGTTGCAAGGATTGTTTACCTTACGCATAGTTTGTTAATGCACTTGTCTGTTGCTTTGAGTTTACACTTTGGGTGGGGCTCGCAACTTAATACCAGCGAGATGGTCGGGATAGATATCTCAAGGTGGATGATTAGTGAGTAGATGCTGATGAATAAACGGTCTACTCGTCTTGGCGTACTGCCCATATGATTGAGCCTCTAACTTTCTTTTACCATAATTAGCATTGCGGTGTGTTTATAATTCTGTCAATTGCCCAGCTGTGATTTTTTCATCCAGCATAGTTGTTTTATTGTCTTTTGGGAGAGAGACATAACTAGTGAACATCATGGGACCCCGGTCCATATTTCCACCATTGTTTACACCTCCGCTACTTACTGCTTTTATATACTTTCCGTTACAATCACCACTACTATTTCCACCATGTGTTTGATCCTTTGTAAACAACAAGACCGGAGAGATTGACAACTTCTCTGAACTCGTTGGAAGCAAATTTATTTATTGCTGTGTGCAGGTCCAGTTCAAGTAAGAAACCCTCAAGGTTGTAAACGGCGCCATTGTTTTCTTGCCACCTACTTGAAGAACTTGGAGTCCTACTGGTGGCTCAACCTCGGCATATTCACCGAGGGAAACTTGCCGCTGACTACTTCTTAAACCTTCCACTTTGGGTAACCAACGAGGGGCGAGAAGTCTATTCCCATCATTAGTGCCATGATCCGATTTTGAGTAGCCCCCCATTAAAATGAACATAATGGCCTACTTGATTATTAACTAGAACAAATTAATTTCTTCAGTTCACCCAAATAAATTTATATATAAAATCTTCAGAAATTAATGTTGGTCTAGAAATTTATTGCGACGATAATCAAATACTAACACATTAATAGTTCATCTCATTAATTTTCAATCTTCAGAAATTAATGCTAGAGCATAAATTTTTGCATCAAGACTTTAATAGGGAGACATTAATGACCTTGAGATGGAAGGTAGGTGAGAAATCTTCCATATAAATATCGTACACATATATGATAAATCACCAACCAAATTTAGAATTAGCCATGGCTCGTGAGATTACCATCATTGTGGCATCCATTCTCATATTGTCACTCCTCGTGTCTTGTGGTAATACGAGGATAATTGTATCTTCTCTCCATATATAATTTTTGTGTGTTTAAATAAAACATGTTAACTTTTATTTCTTTTGTACAGACGTGGTTCATAGAGAATGCCATGACTATAGCACCAAGATACCTTGTCGTGACTCTGCGACATGTTATGAGTGGTGCAAGAACAATGGTGCACGTGATGGCCACTGCAATGAAGGTTCATGTGTGTGTGTGGACTGTGGGTGGCACGTGATGGGTTCTACTTGATTAGTTCCTTGTATCTGAAAATTTATTTTGTGATCAAATGGTACTCTTAGAATAAATATATTGTAATAAAGAGCATTTCTTCGATAGTTTGTGAAGGTGGTTGTACCTTGATAACCTATATTGAACCCTAGATTTGATATTGTGGTGTCACATTGGTACATTCAATGGACCATGCAACAAATATGGTACAATACATACAACATGTGAATTTCCTAAATTTTGGTTGACTTTTGTCAATAAACATGTAACTCGGATGGAAGGTATATACCTCACACTCGGGTGCCCATGGTAACCACTAGGCACAACCTACTATCTAGCTTTTCATATATCGAGCCATCCAAGTAGGTGTGTGTGTGGGGGGCGAGGGGGAGGGGTGGGGGTTACTCAAGTTCTTATTTTATTTTGCTTATAAACTCACATTAGTCATAAAGAAATCAAAAACTTATTACATGTATGCCATTTTTTTCTTCAAGAATTTGCATGTGACCAATGTACCCCTAGAAGAGTTTTGGTGGGAGTCATTACCCATTGCACAACTCGATCCATCCTATGTGAGTGGTTACATAAAATTCCCGGTTCAACGTGGATTAATTCCAGTGACATTTAATCCGCAACTTTTCTTTTTTTTAAATAGGTCATGTTGAGCCAGCCAGGGGCGGGTCCAGGATTTGAATATGAGGGGGCCAGAAAATCAATGATAATAGAATTGACGAAATATCAAACGAGCAACAACACGACACAACATTGCGTCCTGGCATGGCCCAACCCACCCCGCACACAGTTCTCCCCTACCTCTCGCTTTTCCCTCCATGCAAAGCGTGCATCGCACGTCCTCCGATGCCGATGGCCTCCACATTGATGCTATTGTGCCGCCACGACCATATAAAATCGTTGAGTTCCTTGAGTTCCACATTGATGCTAGTGTTGCACTGGACTGATTCCAGATACTCTGCGGCTCTGGAACTTTTGAACACTCTCAGACCAGCCTACTGGCCGGCTTAGTGCAAATCCTTGAGTTGGATCTCTTTATTGACCACATATCATGCTCAAATTCTACTTGGATCTTGTGAGTTCCTAAACCTCTGGCATGCCTCTGGTGTTAATAAAAGCTTGCAACTTATCGAATTGCAACTCTATGTTGACCCATATCCTGCCCATAACCTTCAAGGCACGCAGAAATGCCAGATAATGGTCGGATTTTTGTAGCCCCTATATAAGACCACCTTCTTCCCCTAAGAGAAGGCAATGACTTGATTCTCTGCCCTCCATTGATTTCAAAACTCAAACCTTGGATATCTCCCTTACCAGTGCTCCACAATTGATTAAACTTTGGGGAGAGATATAGAGGAGTTCCCGATCTATATTTTTACCAAGACAAAATTTCACCCTTTCTTGAATCCTCGGTAGATCTTGTTACTCTTGGATTTATGGGGACTCCTATAAGGTTGGAGTCGTTTCGAAAGCTTCTTCTCATGCTGTTGTGTGCACCCAATAATTTTGCAACTGTTTGGTGGCACCTCAATACCAACTACAAGTGGATTAAGGTTCTTCCTTTGGACGGACGCTCGAGGAGAATAGAGTGAGCCATTAGTGGAATTCGAGAAGCTTTGGCTCACTTACCCTTCCAACTGATATTGGCTCTCTCCCAAAAATGGGAAATTTGGGACACAACATCATCCTTAACTTGCGGCTTATTTGTTCCCCTTACATTTAATTTGTGCATGTGCTTCCTCGCTAGTTGTTGCTCTTGCTTACCTTATGTACCTAGCTTGTCTTACCATATATATTGCTCTTGCCACATCTAGATAACTTATTTATATGTATTATTATTTAAGTTTTTAAGAAAATATAAAAATTTGAGTCATCTATTCAATCCCTTTGGAGACCCCTTATATCATTTCACATCCTGTGTTGCGCCCGTCACTCGGTACTTCAATGGCGTGAAAAAGCCCGACGGTCCCAACCACCTGTCGTGGTAATACCTAAGGTATACCCCCATGTTCCTTATATCAGGGGATACCCTTAGTTCTACCACCTCTTGGAAAATACTTGTAAATCAAAACATAAACAAAAACCTCTTATTTCTTTTCTATCCGAGTAAGAAACTGCTCGGATCAAATCAAACTCTTCCGAGTAGCTAGTTTACTCAAGCGACACCATTAATACAGGAGCAACCTTATTCAGAAGAGGCCCTTCCTCGAGTAAGGCGTCACTCGGAGCGAAGCACTACCATCCGAATAAGATGGTTACTCGGAAGAAGAAGAAGCCGAGCTGCATGGTACTCGGATAAGAGGAAGAAGGACTGCTGTTACAAGACATTAAAGCCATAGGCGTTACCCCTACTTAAATAGCAATAATGGGGAGACGTTTCCCATTGTAATAATAGCCATCCTTAAACTCTCTAATTAAAACCCATTACTGGGCAATGAAGGGACATGGCGCACTCTATATAAGCCCATCCTTTCACCCCAGCAGGGACAACTGGGACATCTAGAGAAAGAACACCCCAAACTATTTGGGACAGGATTAAGGTTGTTATCTCCAAGGAGAGGCCTAACCTGTATAGCTTTTCCTGGTGTCACCATCTTTGCGTACAGATCTTCATAGCTCCATCACTACCCTCATATCTATTGTTAGGTCTATAACCACAACAATTGGCGCCCACTGTCAGAACCCTCTGTTAGGTATGTGCTAGGGTTAGCTAGTGCCTTTGCATCATGTCAAAATTTCAAGAAGAAATCTTGGAAATCAAATTCAAAATCAAAATGGGAGAAGGAACACCCCCCAGATGAATTAATTCAAAAGGCCAGATAAAAATCTTTTCCAAAAATTCATGTTAGAGTTTTGAAAAGTCTTATAAATGAGTGTGATCACATATCAAGTGATGTGGGCCCCACCCCATGCTCATAGATTTTTCAAATATTCAAACAGTACCTTGGAATTAAAGAAATCCTCCTATTTGATTTAAAATTCAAATCATTTGAATTTTAAAAATGTTGAAACTTCATAAGTGGTTAGTCTATATTATTATGAGGCCATGTAAAAGTTTTCAGCATTTAATAAAATGGTTTGGTATTTTTATCAGAGCCAAAAAAAATTACAGAAAAAGAAAGGAAAGATTAAACAGAGGAAAAAGGAAAAACTTACCTCCCGCCAGGGGCGAGGCCCACCTCTCCAGCCGGCCCAGCCCACCAGGGGAACTCCCCTGTCGTCTTCCACCCCGCGCTGCCAAGCAGCTCGGTGGCGCAGCGTCGACGCCGTGGACGCCACCTCGACGCCCAGGACGTTCCAGGCCGCCCCGTGCCACCTTATCCTGTCCTGGAGAACCGCCGTGAAGCCGTGCTTCATTTCCCCCTCCCCTCTCGTGCTCTCCCTTCCTCTCCTCGCTTTCCCCTTTTCCCCCGAGAGCAGCCGCCGTTCACCGTCGACGAGAACCGTAGCCAGCGCCGGAGAGAAGCCTGAAGGTCGTGTCCATCATGCTCGCAGTCGTCGACTTCCTCTTCACGCAGAAGACGGAGCTGTGATTTGGACTCAAGCCGCCGGAATCGAGCTCGAGCCGCCACCGGACCCGCAAGTCGCCGACGTCGAATTCGCCGCCACCACGACCTCCCCGACCTCCCTGACCCCCCTGCTAGCATCACGGTGAGCTCGCGGTTCGAATGAGCCATTCCTTCGTCTCCCTCCTCCTCTCTAGCCGGATCCGCCATGGACGCCGGAGCTCCTCGCCGCCACGGTCGTCGTAGTCGAGTGTACGTAACGCAAACGATCTCAGGAGCATGTCTTTCGTCTTCACCTTGATCCTCTACGTCGATTGCGAGCGTCCCCGGTTCAAATGGAGCACCACATCAAGTTTTGCCACAAGCCCGAGCCACGGCCGCCGCTAGGGCTTGACGCCGACGACACTCCGGCGAGTTCCAGCCCCCCTGGCTGGCTCCATTCGACGCGGGCGTCCACGGGCTGTCGATTGATGCCTCCCGCGCATCAAATGGCCCCCGGCAGCCCCCTCCCCGTCCAGCGCCGCCGCACTGGTGGCCACCGGCGGCTAGCCGCCGGTGAGGCCACTGTCATTAGGGGTTAACCCCCCTGCTAATTGACCCCGGGTCAATGACAGGTGGGGCCCCCACGCACTTAACCCCCTGGTTAAGTTTAAACCGGTTTAATTAACCCTTGTGACACTGACAAACCTGGCCCACCAGTCAGACCCCCCCCCACGTCAGCATGACCACATGCTGATGCAATAAAAGAGTTTAAATGAATTTCCAGAAAAGAAGAATAGTTTAATAATTCCAGAAAATACCCCAAACTTTGGAAATTCATAGAAAATTCATATTAACTCCAAATTGGACAAATAATATATGAAAAATGATCAGGAGAAAATTATATTTCCAAATATGCAACTTCCAACTCTGTTTGAGTTGAATTTAAAATGTGATCAGTAGCATTTGCTATTTGATTTAAATGAAATTAAATCAAATTCAATTCAAATATTTTTGCAATTTGAACCATGGCAACATGCTACTTTTCACTTACACATCAGAGGCATATCATACACATTTGAAGATAATTCAAAATGATCAAACTATAGCACTATGACTTGGTTAATATTGAATTCAAATGTGGAATTTGAATTTGCATTTTAAATGCAATATATTCCACTTAAATGGAATTGCCTCACACATCAAAACTTATACTTCAAGTTTCAACATTCATTCATGTGCTTGAGCATTGCATTCATATTGATTGCTACTTCGTGCTTTGTTTGCCGAGTAGAGGTGGAACCGGAGCAAGAGGTCACCCCCTTCGCTGAAGATCCAGAACCCGAACCTCGTCAGCAAGGCAAGCAAAACCCCATTGATCATGTCGATAAAATCCCACTTCCCTCTCATGTCTCGCTTATGAATTGTATAGGATGATCACCATGTTACGATTCTACCGCATAGATGAACCCATTCCTTTGCATGACCTATATTTTGTCACAGTAGTAAGCAAACCACAATCCTAGCAAATGTAGGAGTTGGTTGATATCATGTAACCCCTGCAATGTTACTGCTTATTGCATGCTTAGTATGATACCATGTTGTTACTGTGATGTGAGTCGAGATGGTAGTGATCATGTTGATGATGGTAGAAAAGTGTTGGTGAATCGACCCTAATAGAAGGTGAACGATGAGAGGCTGTGTAGGAGTACACGGTGGGTTGTCTCGTTGAACACCGCCCTAATACGAGTTCTTGTGTGGTGATCCAAGATGAAGAGTACAACCACACATTGGGCTCACTGACCCCTCTCAACCTATTAACTCATCCCTTTCGATGTCTAAATGTCGCAGTAGTTCGGAGTTCTGGTAGGCTTGTGGCCTGGATGCTAAGTGAGAGAACGGCTCACCCGAGACCGGCTTATGCACCACGCACACATCGCTTGGGTCCACTTCGGTAAACCGGCCGGGTTCACGATAGTGGTAGCCCACCCAAGTAGGCGGCTTTCTTGGACTAGATAGGCTATGAGGTAACAGTTGTGGTGAGCATCCTCTCTGGCACCCCTTGAATGGTGTCGAGATCAAAGGCGGTAAATGATGATCATGTGTGTGTAGCGGTACACCCTTGCAAGGTTAACAAAACTATTCGAATAGCCGCGTCCGCGGTTATGGACTACTTGGAAAGCTTAGCTTGATTATTAGATAACTTGAACCGAATACTTCTAAAACACACCAAGATAAGTGTGAGTGCTATGGCGTGCTTTCTCGTGGGGAAGTCGAGGAAGGCACCATAGTGGTGTAATTGTTCGGAGAAAGTAGTGGACTCGTGTACGCTTCTTACCTCAAGTCTGGTACTCGTAGTTCAGGATTAGCCAAGTCAAAGCTGGCATTTCTGCAAGTGAACCCCACCTCCCTTTACCTTGATACATGTGCATGAGTAGTATAGCTCCTATGTAAGTCTTGCTGAGTACGCCTTTGTACTCACGTTTGCTTAATCTATGTTTTAGATGACGCCACTGACCCCGAAGGTGGCTTCTTCATCGAGCTGGACGACTGAAGTTAAGCTAGTCTAGTCCCAGTCAGCAGACTGGTTCCCTCGTGGAGGGCTTTGTGTTTAATTAAGGCTTCTTAAGCCATTTGTTAAACTTGTCTGTACTCAGACATAATTTGCTTCCGCCTGTGTTGTAATGTTGGATCACATGTATGTGATCTCTGTGTGTACTCTATAAGAGTTATAAATAAAATGTACACTTTGTAGAGAATTGCAATGGTACCTACTGTTCATACAAGGCATGGGTGCTGCGTGTATGTTTATAACATGCATGTCTTTGTATGGGTTTTCGAGACCTTAGTTGTGTTCTGGCTGGCGGTCTTTCATACACCAAGTGGCCCTTAGATGTGCGCAGCTTGGGGCATCGCGATGCGATTGCTCGAGACTCCGTCTCGTGCACACTTTGTGGTATGATCGAGCCCGCCCTAGACCCGACTAAGTGATCGGGCTGGAGTAAGTCTATGTAAGAGTTTTGAGATAGTCGATAGTATGGTTGAGGCGACTTGTCTTTGAATATGGGAGTTCACCACCCATATCATTAGACTTGTGTGCGGATGATGAGGACCCATCACAGTTGATCATCCGGCCTGGATGGGATGCCCCTCACGTACGATGCTTTCCGAGAATGTTCAGTGCTTGGCCTTGTCTGCTTAGAAAAGTGGGTGCGGTTCTCGGCTCTCCATATGACTATGTCTTAACTGTACTTGCATACGCTAACCCCGGGTCCCGACAGACTTGGTATCAGAGCAGGACTGACTGTAGGACTAGTAGCCTTGGCCGAAGTCGAGTCTAGATTGCTATAGTTATATAGTTACTCTGGGTATATAAGGGAACAACGTAAGGCTTCTTTTTTTTTCTCCTTACCCCCTTCGTTCTAAGTTCTGGGTCACCCTTATCTTATTCTACGGGAAGATAGGACTAGGCTCTCCTCTGTCTGATTAGAACATCTCGTTGATTGTTTCCTTATAGCCGTAGGAAAGTTGTGTCAGGTTTTCCTAGCATTGTTATAATGCTGATTTCTTACATCGTATTATGTAAGTGTTGTTTTCATGATTGAAAGAAATTGTCATTTCTTACAATTACAGCCGTTATGCTGTCCGAGTCATTCCAGGTTTATCTCATAATCTGATGCATTTGCAAACTCCTTTCTGTTTCAGATGGCAGATCTTCCCCCTCGGCAGATTGTTCGTTTGACCAGGTGCCTCGGTGTGCGTGGCCATCCCGCCACGTTGATAGAGATGATGTCCTATGTGGGATATCGATGGTACCCTGAGTACACCATCGAGGAGCAGTTCCACGATTTCAACCAGACGCAGTTCCACTGCATCGTCCGGATCTATCCGCACCACGTTGGAGTCACCCAGCCTATCCACTTTGGACATGGCATCGGCGTTACCGAGAACATGGCTGTGCAGGATGCTGCATATTCATGTATTACACTGCTGAGAGAGGAGCACACCCTACTGAGAGAGACTTCATTCCGCTATATCCCTGCTGCACTTCCAGGAGAAGAGGGATATTACACCGGACTCTACTCAGATCACTCCGCAGAGGATCCAGCACTTCAGGTGACTGCTAGGTTTGCTAGTGACAGAGATCTTGATGCACGCGCTCTCCGTTTTGAGCTCCACGCTTCTCGTGTTCGTCTGTACCGAGCACTGACGCTCTTGGCACCCTTTGTGAGCGTGGGATCAGTGGAGTACGATGCGATCTATCCAGTGAGGACCCAGATGCCTTCTCGAGTTGCTTGGCCCGAGATTGGAGGAATTGTTCCACCCCGTGGTCCTTTGCTTCCACCCTACACTAGACCTAGGCCCCATCCTTGCCCAAATGGATATCAGGGTCCACAAGCCTCCGTGTTTTCCGATGGTCACCTCCAGCTACCGGGATACGCGGGTAACTTTTATGAGGATTACTATGGAGATGGAGATGAGTGAGACCGCCTGTGGTCTTACTTAGTGAGGAGGTAGTAGTATCTTAGTGTATTGTAAGCAAGGTGTCTAAGTTCCAGAGGCTTAGATAAATAATGTATAGGAAGTCAGAGTGCCTCTGAAGGATGTATCATCTTCATCACGTTTGTATTAGCTTAGTGCTTGTACTAAAACGATGTATGGTTTGTATGACAGCTTGTGAATATATGGCTTGTATGCTTTATCACCATGTTGTCAAGATGATTACTTCCTTTGCTCTGTAATCCTTCCAGTACTTCAATACCTTGATTAGACTCTTCAAATCAACTCTGTTTGACTTTGGTTTTTCTCCTTCAGGATTACTCAAGGTACACGTGGCCAGATTGGTCGTAACCAAGGTCGTGGGAACGACCAGGAGGAAGGCAACCTTCCACCCCCACCCACGATGGCCCAAGTTCTGATGGAGGTCGAGAGGAACCGCCGTGACTCTCATCACCTGCTGGAAGTCATCGCACGCAACACCACTCAGCAGCGCAATGAGCTGGTGTCTCTGAACGACTTCATCCGGCTTCATCCCCCAGTTTTCAGTTACTCCACCGAGCCCCTTGACGCCGATGACTGGCTCCGCAGCATCGAGAGGAAGCTCCAAGCAGGCCATGTTGCAGATGGCGACAAGGTCAATTATGCCACCTATCACCTTGAAGGTGCAACAAGCTCTTGGTGGGAGAATTTTCTGAATATGCGCCCCGTTGGACCACCTGCATCTTGGGAGGAGTTCTGCACGTCTTTCCGCGAGCACCACATTCCCAAGGGTCTCATGGACCGCAAGCGTGAGGAGTTCTGTAACCTCACTCAAGGCAGGAGAACCGTGGACGAGTTTAGTCGTGAGTTCAACCGACTTGCTCGTTATGCAACTGAAGAAGTCTCCACCGACTCCAAGAAACAAGAGAGGTTCCGTCGTGGCCTCAACAGTGGACTCCGTCGCGAGCTCAACCTTCATGACTTTGCCACATTCCAGGTCCTTGTCAACAAGGCCATCAAAGCAGAGGACATGAACACCCCCAATGATTTCCGCAAACATCCTAGAGATGACGGATCATCCAGTTCTGGCTCCCAGAAGCGCAAGATCTGGATCCCACACAGTATGTTCCGCCAGAACAACCCACCGAGGCCATCCTATGTGGCGCCTCGTCCACCCACCCAGTTCCACCCAGCTCCACCAAACAACCCAGCTCCACGCACTGTTTTCGGAGCTTGCTACAAGTGTGGTCAGGCAGGCCACTACTCTCGCGAGTGCCCCCAGAACCAACTCCAACACCAGAACGTTCCACCCCGTGCCGGAGGCAAC
This sequence comes from Bromus sterilis, assembly GCA_950022295.1. NCBI lineage: Eukaryota > Viridiplantae > Streptophyta > Magnoliopsida > Poales > Poaceae > Bromus > Bromus sterilis. The sequence goes on along the minus strand of OX465600.1, from coordinate 74,204,048 downwards.
AACAACAACAACAATGGTCGTGGCAAGCCACCCCAGAAGGTCTTCACCGCCAAACCCGCTCCTTCCGCCACTCGTGGACGTCTGAACCAGATTGCCGCCGAAGAGACTGACGACACCACTGACGTCATTCTTGGTACGCTCCCAGTCAATTTTGTTCCTACTTCCGTTCTTTTCGACCCAGGAGCATCTCATTCATTCATGTTGGAAAGTTATGCACTTCGTCATGAGTTACCCTTTGTTGAATTGTCCACCCCGATGGTTATTCAAACTCCAGGGTCAAGATGGCAAACTAATAGAGTGAGCCATGGTAATCAAATTGCAATTGAGGGTTTAGTATTCCTTGCTTCACTCATAGCCCTCAAGTCTTCAGACATTGATGTCATCCTTGGCATGGATTGGCTATCAAGACAAAATGCCTATCTGGATTGCAAAGGCAAATCCGTGAAACTCACCCACCCTTCAGGCAAAACCGTCAGCTATACCTCACCCAGAACAAGAACCCAAGTGCATTCTTTGAATGTACTCCCCCTTCCCGAACTTGAAGATATTCCGGTGGTTCGTGACTTCCCGGATGTCTTTCCTGAAGAGCTGCCGGGCATGCCACCCGACAGATGTGTAGAATTTATAGTGGATCTTGTTCCAGGAACCGCACCAATTTTCAAACGCCCTTATAAAATGGCCCCACATGAGTTAGCTGAGCTAAAAACCCAACTTGATGCTTCGTTGGCAAAAGGCTTCATCCTCCCTAGCTCATCGCCATGGGGTTGCCCCGTTCTGTTCGTAAAGAAGAAAGATGGAACAGAAAGGATGTGCGTAGACTATCGCCCGCTAAATTTAGCGACGATAAAGAACAAATACCCACTGCCCAGGATCAATGATCTTTATGATCAACTTGCAGGATCCTCCGTCTTCTCCAAGATGGATTTGAGATTAGGTTATCATCAGATCAGAATCCGAAATGAGGACATTCCCAAAACGGCTTTTACTACTCGTTATGGTCTTTACGAGCACACCGTCATGTCCTTTGGTTTAACCAATGCCCCCGCCACATTCTCACGCTTGATGAATTCAATCTTCATGGAGTACCTAGATAAATTTGTTGTGGTTTATCTTGATGATATTCTCATCTACTCGAAGAACGAAGGAGATCATGCCGAACACTTAAGGCTGGTATTGATGAAGCTTAGAGAGCATCGCCTGTACGCTAAATTCTCCAAGTGTGAATCTGGCTACCAGAAGTGACCTACTTAGGCCACGTGATTTCTGCAAAAGTCATTGCTGTGAATCCCGAGAGAGTTCAGGCCGTCCTTGACTGGACTCCACCTGAATCGGTTAAGCAAGTTAGAAGTTTTCTTGGCCTAGCCAGCTATTGCCGTCGCTTCGTCGAGAACTTTTCTAAAGTTGCAAAGCCTCTAACTGAACTCCTCAAGAAAGATAAGAAATTCTTATGGAATTCCAAGTACGAGGAAAGCTTTCAAGAGCTAAAAAGAAGATTGACTTCCGCACCCGTACTTGCACCTCCAGACACCAAAAGGGATTTCGAGATCTATTGTGATGCATCACGGCAAGGGTTAGGATGCATACTTCTGCAAGATCGACATGTGGTAGCTTATGCTTCACGCCAGTTGCGGCCACATGAAGAGAACTATCCTACCCATGACCTTGAACTCGCTGCCGTAGTTCATGCTCTAACAACTTGGCGACATTACCTCCTTGGTAATCGTTGTGAGATTTATTCCGACCACCAAAGCCTCAAATATATTTTCACCCAGCCAGATCTTAATCTCAGGCAAAGACGCTGGATTGAGTTGATAAAAGATTACGACGTAGGAATTTCTTACACCCCAGGCAAGGCCAATGTCATGGCTGATGCACTAAGTCGTAAGTCGTACTGTAACAACCTCATGTTACAGCAATATCAACCACTTCTTCATGAGGACTTTCGCAAGCTCAACCTTGAAATTGTTCCTCATGGCTATCTTTCTACCTTGGTGGCGAAACCAACTCTTGAGGATCAAATTATAGTTTCCCAAAGGCGTGCACGAGGTGTTCGCCGGATCAAGGAGAACATTGCTAGCGGAGTTGCTAAATGTTTCTCCACAGATGGCAAAGGAACGGTATTCTTTGAAAATCGTTTAGTAGTACCTAAGAATAGGGAACTAAGGCAACTCATCCTCAAGGAAGCCCATGACACACCCCTCTCAATTCATCCCGGTAGCACGAAAATGTACCGAGATCTACGCCAGAGATTTTGGTGGACTAGGATGAAGAGAGACATTGCTCAATTTGTTGCCGAATGTGATGTTTGTCGTCGCATTAAGGCAGAACATCAAAGACCTGCTGGTACACTTCAACCCTTGTCCATTCCTGAGTGGAAATGGGACAAAGTCGGTATGGACTTCATCACCGGCTTTCCAAAAACCCAGAAAGGAAACAATGCCATCTTCGTTGTCATAGATAGGCTTTCCAAAGTTGCTCACTTCCTTCCGGTTCGCGAGTCTATAACTGCTAGCCAGTTAGCAGACTTGTACATCTCCAGAATTGTATCCCTTCATGGTGTTCCTTTGGAAATCAATTCTGATCGCGGTAGCCTTTTCACCTCTAGATTTTGGGGAAGCTTCCAACGTGCTATGGGAACTCATCTCTCCTTTAGTACAGCTTTCCATCCTCAGTCTAGCGGTCAAGTCGAAAGGGTTAACCAAATTCTTGAAGACATGCTCAGAGCTTGTGTTATCTCATTCGGGAAGAATTGGGAGAATTCTCTTCCATTTGCCGAATTTGCTTATAACAATAGTTTTCAATCTAGTCTGAACATGGCTCCTTTTGAACTCCTTTATGGACGACGATGTCGAACACCACTAAACTGGTCTGAAACCGGTGAAAGACAATTCTTTGGACCGGATATGATCAAGGAAGAAGAAGAGCAAGTTCGTATCGTTCGTGAACAATTGAAAGCAGCCCAGTCTCGTCAGAAAAGCTACTATGATCGTCATCATAGGCAAGAGAGCTACCATCTGGATGAGAAGGCTTACCTTCGGGTTACTCCTCTGAAGGGAACCCAAAGTTTCGGTACCAAAGGCAAGTTGGCCCCACGTTACATCGGACCTTTCCGCATTATTGCTAAACGTGGAGAAGTTGCCTACCAACTTGAACTACCTCCGCACCTTTCCCGAGTACACGATGTATTCCATGTGTCCCAACTCAGGCGTTGCTTCAAGGACCCCATCCGCGAAGTCGACCATGAAACGCTTGATCTCCAAGATGACCTTTCTTATCGAGAATACCCCATTCGTGTTCTTGATTCCGCAGAGCGTGTCACTCGTCGTCAGAAGATTAGGTTTCTGAAAGTGCAATGGTCACACCACTCTGAAAGAGAATCCACGTGGGAGAGAGAAGACCGCCTCAGTGCCGAGTACCCCACCTTCCTCCCGCAGACTTCTGAATCTCGGGACGAGATTCTTTTGAGTGGGGGAGAGTTGTCAGAACCCTCTGTTAGGTATGTGCTAGGGTTAGCTAGTGCCTTTGCATCATGTCAAAATTTCAAGAAGAAATCTTGGAAATCAAATTCAAAATCAAAATGGGAGAAGGAACACCCCCCAGATGAATTAATTCAAAAGGCCAGATAAAAATCTTCTCCAAAAATTCATGTTAGAGTTTTGAAAAGTCTTATAAATGAGTGTGATCACATATCAAGTGATGTGGGCCCCACCCCATGCTCATAGATTTTTCAAATATTCAAACAGTACCTTGGAATTAAAGAAATCCCCCTATTTGATTTAAAATTCAAATCATTTGAATTTTAAAAATGTTGAAACTTCATAAGTGGTTAGTCTATATTATTATGAGGCCATGTAAAAGTTTTCAGCATTTAATAAAATGGTTTGGTATTTTTATCAGAGCCAAAACAAATTACAGAAAAAGAAAGGAAAGATTAAACAGAGGAAAAAGGAAAAACTTACCTCCCGCCAGGGGCGAGGCCCACCTCTCCAGCCGGCCCATCCCACCAGGGGAACTCCCCTGTCGTCTTCCACCCCGCGCTGCCAAGCAGCTCGGTGGCGCGGCGTCGACGCCGTGGACGCCACCTCGACGCCCAGGACGTTCCAGGCCGCCCCGTGCCACCTTATCCTGTCCTGGAGAACTGCCGTGAAGCCGTGCTTCATTTCCCCCTCCCCTCTCGTGCTCTCCCTTCCTCTCCTCGCTTTCCCCTTTTCCCCCGAGAGCAGCCGCCGTTCACCGTCGACGAGAACCGTAGCCAGCGCCGGAGAGAAGCCTGAAGGCCGTGTCCATCGTGCTCGCAGTCGTCGACTTCCTCTTCACGCAGAAGACGGAGCTGTGATTTGGACTCAAGCCGCCGCCGGACCCGCAAGTCGCCGACGTCGAATTCGCCGCCACCACGACCTCCCCGACCTCCCTGACCCCCCTGCTAGCATCACGGTGAGCTCGCGGTTCGAATGAGCCATTCCTTCGTCTCCCTCCTCCTCTCTAGCCGGATCCGCCATGGACGCCGGAGCTCCTCGCTGCCACGGTCGTCGTAGTCGAGTGTACGTAACGCAAACGATCTCAGGAGCATGTCTTTCGTCTTCACCTTGATCCTCTACGTCGATTGCGAGCGTCCCCGGTTCAAATGGAGCACCACATCAAGTTTTTCCACAAGCCCGAGCCACGGCCGCCGCTAGGGCTTGACGCCGACGACAGTCCGGCGAGTTCCAGCCCCCTTGGCTGGCTCCATTCGACGCGGGCGTCCACGGGCTGTCGATTGATGCCTCCCGCGCATCAAATGGCCCCCGGCAGCCCCCTCCCCGTACAGCACCGCCGCACTGGTGGCCACCGGCGGCTAGCCGCCGGTGAGGCCACTGTCATTAGGGGTTAACCCCCCTGCTAATTGACCCCGGGTCAATGACAGGTGGGGCCCCCACGCACTTAACCCCCTGGTTAAGTTTAAACCGGTTTAATTAACCCTTGTGACACTGACAAACCTGGCCCACCAGTCAGACCCCCTCCCACGTCAGCATGACCACATGCTGATGCAATAAAAGAGTTTAAATGAATTTCCAGAAAAGAAGAATAGTTTAATAATTCCAGAAAATACCCAAAACTTTGGAAATTCATAGAAAATTCATATTAACTCCAAATTGGACAAATAATATATGAAAAATGATCAGGAGAAAATTATCTTTCCAAATATGCAACTTCCAACTCTGTTTGAGTTGAATTTAAAATGTGATCAGTAGCATTTGCTATTTGATTTAAATGAAATTAAATCAAATTCAATTCAAATATTTTTGCAATTTGAATCATGGCAACATGCTACTTTTCACTTACACATCAGAGGCATATCATACACATTTGAAGATAATTCAAAATGATCAAACTATAGCACTATGACTTGGTTAATATTGAATTCAAATGTGGAATTTGAATTTGCATTTTACATGCAATATATTCCACTTAAATGGAATTGCCTCACACATCAAAACTTATACTTCAAGTTTCAACATTCATTCATGTGCTTGAGAATTGCATTCATATTGATTGCTACTTCGTGCTTTGTTTGCCGAGTAGAGGTGGAACCGGAGCAAGAGGTCACCCCCTTCGCTGAAGATCCAGAACCCGAACCTCGTCAGCAAGGCAAGCAAAACCCCATTGATCATGTCGATAAAATCCCACTTCCCTCTCATGTCTCGCTTATGAATTGTATAGGATGATCACCATGTTACGATTCTACCGCATAGATGAACCCATTCCTTTGCATGACCTATCTTTTGTCACAGTAGTAAGCAAACCACAATCCTAGCAAATGTAGGAGTTGGTTGATATCATGTAACCCCTACAATGTTACTGCTTATTGCATGCTTAGTATGATACCATGTTGTTACTGTGATGTGAGTCGGGATGGTAGTGATCATGTTGATGATGGTAGAAAAGTGTTGGTGAATCGACCCTAATACAAGGTGAACGATGAGAGGCTGTGTAGGAGTACACGGTGGGTTGTCTCGTTGAACACCGCCCTAATACGAGTTCTTGTGTGGTGATCCAAGATGAAGAGTACAACCACACATTGGGCTCACTGAACCCTCTCAACCTATTAACTCATCCCTTTCGATGTCCAGATGTCGCAGTAGTTCGGAGTTCTGGTAGGCTTGTGGCCTGGATGCTAAGTGAGAGAACGGCTCACCCGAGACCGGCTTATGCACCACGCACACATCGCTTGGGTCCACTTCGGTAAACCGGTCGGGTTCACGATAGTGGTAGCCCACCCAAGTAGGCGGCTTTCTTGGACTAGATAGGCTATGAGGTAACAGTTGTGGTGAGCATCCTCGCTGGCACCCCTTGAATGGTGTCGAGATCAAAGGCGGTAAATGATGATCATGTGTGTGTAGCGGTACACCCTTGCAAGGTTAACAAAACTATTTGAATAGCCGCGTCCGCGGTTATGGACTACTTGGAAAGCTTAGCTTGATTATTAGATAACTTGAACCGGATACTTCTAAAACACACCAAGATAAGTGTGAGTGCTACGGCATGCTTTCTCGTGGGGAAGTCGAGGAAGGCACCATAGTGGTGTAATTGTTCGGAGAAAGTAGTGGACTCGTGTTCGATTCTTACCTCAAGACTGGTACTCGTAGTTCAGGATTAGCCAAGTCAAAGCTGGCATTTCTGCAAGTGAACCCCACCTCCCTTTACCTTGATACATGTGCATGAGTAGTATAGCTCCTATGTAAGTCTTGCTGAGTACGCCTTTGTACTCACGTTTGCTTAATCTATGTTTTAGATGACGCCACTGACCCCGAAGGTGGCTTCTTCATCGAGCTGGACGACTGAAGTTAAGCTAGTCTAGTCCCAGTCAGTAGACTGGTTCCCTCGTGGAGGGCTTTGTGTTTAATTAAGGCTTCTTAAGCCATTTGTTAAACTTGTCTGTACTCAGACATAATTTTCTTCCGCCTGTGTTGTAATGTTGGATCACATGTATGTGATCTCTGTGTGTACTCTATAAGAGTTATAAATAAAATGTACACTTTGTAGAGAATTGCAATGGTACCTACTGTTCATACAAGGCATGGGTGCTGTGTATGTTTATAGCATGCATGTCTTTGTATGGGTTTTCGAGACCTTAGTTGTGTTCTGGCTGGCGGTCTTTCATACACCAAGTGGCCCTTAGATGTGCGCAGCTTGGGGCATCGCGATGCTGTTGCTCGAGACTCCGTCTCGTGCACACTTTGTGGTATGATCGAGCCCGCCCTAGACCCCGACTAAGTGATCGGGCTGGAGTAAGTCTATGTAAGAGTTTTGAGATAGTCGATAGTATGGTTGAGGCGACTTGTCTTTGAATATGGGAGTTCACCACCCATATCATTAGACTTGTGTGCGTACGATGAGGACCCATCACAGTTGATCATCTGGCCTGGATGGGATGCCCCTCACGTACGATGCTTTCCGAGAATGTTCAGTGCTTGGCCTTGTCTGCTTAGACAAGTGGGTGCGGTTCTCGGCTCTCCATATGACTATGTCTTAACTGTACTTGCATACGCTAACCCCGGGTCCCGACACCCACCTTGGGGCTGAGCTGATCAGCAACCGTAGAGATGGGATTCTTTTCGTCATCCTCGTCGTCCTGCGGCCCCCAACTCATCCACGGCGAGATGTTTTCCTTTGGATCGTTAGCCTTTGTGGCTGACGATTCTGCTTGGCTGGCGGATGCGCCGCTCCAAGCGCAGCTGTTGCCTTTAAGAGGCAGTGTGCACTTTCGAGCCGGCAAATCGGGGGCTCTTCGCCTCCAATTACCAGCTCGTCCTCAAGCCCAGGACATGTTGTCTGTTCACCGCAAGAAGAAGAGATCAGGCCTCCCGCGTATTCCTTACCGGAACAAGCCCCGCCCGATCTAGCAGGTGGCGGTCATCGACTCAATGGAATCAGCTCAGCAGGCCATCAGCGAGCTGATCACGAAGGAAGGTCCGACGGCATCTCTAATGCACATCTTCAACTCTGGAGATGATGAAGACCTTTTGATGTCTGATTCGGAACCAGAAGCCGAACAAGAAGGGAGCAATGGTTCTCCCGTCACCATGGCAGAAGTTTGTATGGCCGGAACTCCACCACCTCAGGCGTCACCGGCCAGAGAGGGGGGAGATCGGACTAATGAAGCAGCTCGGGGCAATGAAGAGATTCCACTCGGAGAAAGAGAACGTCGACGAACATCTGCTTTCAGACGTCTAGAGCTCGGAGGTTCAAGTCGGCGGCCCCTTACTCGGGAAGAACAAGGGACGGCAGAGGCAGCAGAGCGAGTGTTACAAACCCCCATAGATACCTCAACTCCGGAAGGGCAACATTTAGAAGCGGCTAGGTTAACCAATTTAGCTGAGCGACAACGTTTAACCGAGCTACAGAATACATTGGAGCACCAGGCTCGTGAGGTAGCTCGCCTCAAGCAGAGTAGAACCAGTCGGCAACTGCGGGGGATTGGTGAAAATCAACCCTTCCGAGCTTTGGATACCCCAATGGAGAATTTAATAGCAGCTACTCGGATTGCAAATTCCTTGCAGCCGAGCGGCTCGGCGGCCGAAGGAATAGAACACTTAGCATTCTTGTTGCAAAAGGTAGTGGAGCAGAACGCTGAAGTCAGTCAATCACTACAGCGAGTTCACTCTCAGCCGCCCCTCACGGGCACCTCTCAGTCCGTTTATACTCCTCGAAGAAACAGAAATCATTCACCTCGGAACAAGGGAAATCCTCATGATAAATATCGCCATGAGCAGTTTCGAAACCCGGAGTTCCGAAGAGGTGATGAATACACAGCTCGGGGGAGAGACGAAGATTTTGCAGCTCGGGGGAGAGACGAAGAGTTCGCAGCTCGGAGGAGGGACCAAGAGCGGCGCCGAGTGGATCATCAAGAGGAAAGATATCGAGATATTGAAGATGATGCTCGAAGCTATTTGGTACAGAATCGAGTAGATCGTGCGAGGATGTATCGACAAGACCAAGTTAGTTATCCGATGGCTACAGGCCCTGTCTATTTCAGCGAGAGAATCAGATCAACCTCAATTCCTCTTCGCTTCAGGATAGCGCAAGGAGTGGAGAAGTACCGGGGTGATGCCAAGCCGCAGACGTGGTTGGATGACTACAGAATAGCAGTCCAGATAGGAGGTGGTGGAGACGAGATAGCCATGATGCACCTTCCCCTGATGCTGGAAGGTTCAGCTCGGACATGGCTAAACCAGCTCCCACCAAACAACATTTGGACATGGGAGGATTTAGTCAGGGTTTTCGTCAAGAATTTTGAAGGAACCTACAAGAGACCAGGAGGGCTGACCGAATTACAGTTGTGCATCCAAGGTCACAACGAGCCTACTCGAGAATACATTCAGAGATGGATTACTCTCCACAATTCGGTAGAGGGAGTCTCCGAGTTCCAGGCGATTCATGCCTTTAAGCAAGGTGTCAAGTACAAAGAGTTAAGCTTGAAGCTCGCAAGGTCTCCCGATGTCACTTCACTGGGCAGATTGATGGAAATTGCAAACAAGTACGCTAATGGGGAAGAGGAAATTCGGCAAAAATCCCAGCAGTATCGAAATAACAGCTCGGCTTCTAATCCCAAGCAAAAGAATGGAGGCGGGACTGGTAAGCGAAAGGCAGAAGGGGCACCAACAGATGCCGAATTGGTGGTGGCTGCAAATGCAGTAGGTATCCACGGCAAAAATCAACAAAGGAAGGAATGGCAACCTCGTCAGAAGAAGCCTTCAAATGATGATGATATCCTGAATCAGCCTTGTCCTCTTCATACCACCCAAGACGCTGAAGGAAAGACAGTTCTCCCGAAGCACACAGCCAGGCAGTGCCGACTAATCAAGAGAGCTGCGCAAAATGCGAAGACCGGGCCCTAGCAAGATAAGGGGAAGAAAAAGGAAGGAAGTCCAGATTTGGATAGTGAAGGTTTTCCTCGGGAAGATGGAATACTGGCCATTTTTGTAGGACGGGAATCAAAAAGAGTGGAAAAATTGAGATTCAGGGAAGTTAACACGATGGCTCCAGCTGTTTCGAATTATATGAAATGGGCAAATGTTCCGATTACGTTCGATCAATCAGACCACCCTCCTCATATCCCTCACCCTGGAAGACATGCTTTGATAGTTGACCCATTGGTGGAAACAGGAAACGGTAATTTTAGGCTAAGGAATGTCTTGATGGATGGAGGCAGTGGCATAAACCTTTTATATGCTAGTACCTTAAAAGACATGAACATTCCGATGTCCAAACTCAGTAACAGTTACTTGGAATTTCATGGGATCATCCCAGGAAAGAAAGCATTTTCACTAGGTATGATTACTCTGAATGTAGTTTTCGGTACACCTGATAATTTTCGGAAAGAAAGGATTACCTTTGAAGTAGTCGACTTTCCGAGTGCTTATCACGCGCTACTCGGACGGCCCGCTTATGAAAAGTTCATGGCAATTCCTTGCTATGTCTATTTGAAGCTAAAGATGCCAAGTCCTAAAGGTGTGATCACTGTATCCGGAAACTATAAACAAGCAGAAGAGCTGCTGCAAAAAGGATCACTTATAGCCGACCAGCAAATGGCAGAGGTTGAGTTTGCCGAGTTGAAGAAAATAGTTGACACGTCCGAGTTGTTACAACCTAAGAAATCATCTTCATTTGAGTCGGCAGGAGAGACCAAAAAGGTGCGGATACATCCTTCCGATGAGAACAAGTACACCAACATCGCCACCGATCTGGACCCTAAATAGGAACTCGAGCTCATCAACTTCCTCCGTGAGAATTGGGACATTTTTGCGTGGAAGCCATCTGACATGCCTGGAGTCCCAAGGGAGTTGGATGAGCACAAATTACGGGTTGATCCAAAGGCAAGACCAGTAAAAGAGTCCCTTAGGCGTTTTTCTTCGGAAAAGAGAAAAGCTATCGGACAAGAAATAGCAAGATTGCTAGCAGCTGGATTCATCAGGGAGATTTTCCACTCCGAGTGGTTAGCAAATCCTGTGATGGTTCCAAAGAAAGATAAAACTTGGAGAACTTGTGTTGATTTCCGTCATCTCAATAAAGTTTTTCCAAAGGATCACTTTCCTCTTCCTCGCATTGATCAGATTGTGGATTCCACATCTGGGTGTGAAAGACTATGTTTCCTCGATGCATACTCGGGCTATCATCAAATCCGATTATATGAACGAGATGAAATACTAACCGCATTTATAACTCCTTTTGGTTGTGTTTGCTATGTCACCATGCCATTCGGACTTAAAAATGCAGGGGCTACATATCAACGCATGATGCAGAATTGTTTGATCTGGAAGATTGGCAAAAATGTTGAGGTATATGTTGATGACATTGTAATCAAATCAGCTGAAGGAAGTAACTTGTTGGCCAACCTGGCTGAAACCTTTCAGAGTCTGCGATCTTATAGCATCAAATTGAATCCAGAAAAGTGTGTATTTGGTGTGCCAGCAGGAAAGCTACTCGGTTTCATGGTTTCTGAAAGAGGGATTGAAGCTAACCCTGAGAAGATAGCAGCAATCCAGAACATGAAGCCCCCTCAGAAACTCCGAGATGTTCAAAAATTGACAGGGTGTCTTGCAGCACTCAGTCGATTCATTTCCCGACTTGGAGAGAAGGCACTCCCCCTCTATCAGCTAATGAAAAAGTCGTCAAACTTCAAGTGGACCGAAGAAGCTCAGGTGGCCTTCGAAGAATTGAAAAAACAGTTGTCAACTCGGCCAGTTCTCGCAGCACCGAAAGAAAAGGAGCCACTCTTGCTGTACATCGCAGCCACAAGCCAAGTCGTCAGCATAGCTATAGTGGTGGAAAGAGAAGAGGAAGGAAAAACACAGAAGATTCAAAGGCCTGTGTATTTCATCTCCGAGGTCCTCACGCCATCCAAGCAGCGATATCCTCATTACCAGAAGTTGGCAATGGGAATTCACATGGCATCTCAAAAGCTGGTTCACTACTTTGAAGACCACTCGGTCACAGTAGTCTCAGAAGCTCCTTTGGCCGAGATAATGAACAACAGATATGCCACGGGCAGAATTGCGAAATGGGGATTAGACCTCTTACCATATGATATCCAGTATCAGCCCAAGAAGGCAATCAAATCACAGGCTCTGGTAGATTTTTTGGCCGAATGGACAGAAGCACAAAGCATCCCACAACCAATCCCTGAGCACTGGACTATGTTTTTTGATGGATCAAAGATGTTAAATGGGGCAGGAGCAGGAGTAGTGTTGGTTTCCCCGAGAAAGGATGAAATGAGATTTGTCCTCCAAATCCATTTCCCCGCAACAAATAATGAAGTCGAGTATGAGGCCCTCTTGTATGGATTACGAATGGCCATTTCACTCGGGATCAGAAGGTTGATGATTTTTGGAGACTCCGATCTAGTGATCAACCAGGTCATGAAAGAATGGGATATACGGAGCGCAGCAATGACAACCTACTGTGTAGCAGTCAGAAAACTGGAGAAAAAATTTGATGGGCTGGAGCTCCATCACATCCCGAGAGCTCAAAACCAAGCAGCAGATGACTTAGCCAAGTTAGGATCCACTCGGGGTCAAATCCCCTCAGGAATTTATCTGGAACACATACATGCACCAACCGTGAAGGATGACCCTTACTCGGAAGCCGACCCAAGCATGCTACCAGATGGGAACATTCCAGACAAAGAAGATATTCCCGCGGTTGTAGATCTTGTCTTTGACATAGAGGTAATTCCCCCCGAGTGGTCCTTGCCCATTCTGAGATACTTGCAAAAACAAGAGCTGCCAGAAGATGAAGTAGAAGCCAAGCAAGTAGTGCGAAAAGCAAAATCCTATTCGATGATCAACAAAGAGTTGTACAGAAACAGTGTCACAAAGCTTCCCCAGCGATGCATTTCGGAAGAAGAAGGTCGACTCATCTTACAAGACATACACTCCGGTGAATGTGGTCACCATGCATCAAGTCGGACAATAGTAGCCAAAGCCTTCCGAGCAGGATTCTTCTGGCCGAGTGCTTTAAGGGATGCCAAGAATATTGTGGATCATTGCAGAGGATGCCAGTTTTACGCGAATCAGCCGCACAAGCCAGCTTCCGAGCTGAAGACAATACCCTTAGCTTGGCCTTTTGCTACATGGGGGTTGGACATGATAGGGCCCTTGAAAACAGGCACATCCGGGTTCACTCATATCCTAGTAGCTGTGGACAAGTTCACAAAATGGATAGAGGCAAAACCAATAAAAATTTTGAACTCAGCCACTGCAGTTAGCTTCATCCAAGGCATCATACATCGTTTTGGCGTCCCCCATGACATCATCACTGACAACGGGTCGAATTTCAATTCAACCAAATTCAAGCAATTTTGCTGGAACATGGGTACCAGAGTAAACTTCGCTTCAGTAGCACATCCTCAATCCAATGGACAGGTGGAGCGAGCAAATGGGTTAATCTTGAAAGGAATCAAACGACGTCTTATGCGGGAACTGAAGGAAGCAGCAGGAGCCTGGGTTGAAGAGCTCCCCTCAGTATTATGGGGATTGAGAACAACTCCAAACCGATCAAATCGAGCAACTCCCTTTTTTCTGGTGTATGGTTCAGAAGCTGTCCTACCGAGTGACCTCAAGCACAGCGCCCCCCGAATAACTCAGTATACCGAAGAAGAAGCCGAGACAGCTCGACAGGATGGTGTTGACCTTCTAGAAGAAGAAAGAAACTTAGCCCTAACACGCTCAGCATTTTATCAGCAAGATCTTCGACGATATCACGAGCGTCATATCCGAGCTCGCTCTTTTCAGGAAGGTGACATGGTTTTGCGTGTCAGACAAGCCTCTGTTCACAAGCTAGCCCCTCCCTGGGAAGGCCCTTACATTGTAACCCGAGTTTTAGGTAATGGAGCCTATCGGCTATATGATGTAACGAATAATATAGAAGAACCACATGCATGGAACGCCCAAATGTTGCGGCGCTTTTATGCATAAGATTCTTGCGAATTGATTCAATAAAGAGATTCTGCCTTCATCAATTGCATTATTTAAAATCCAAGTTCCTCATCCGAGCTGCACGCAGCTCGGATGAAAGCTTAAGCCGCATTTTCACTAAGTGACCCGCCAAGCTCTTTCCAAACTTGGGGGCTACTTAACGTTACGAACTGTTTAAGTTCTTCATCCGAGCTGCACACATCTCGGACAAGAGCTTAAGCTAATTTTCACTAAGTGACCCGCCAAGCTCTTTCCAAACTTGGGGGCTACTTAACGTTACGAACTGTTTAAGTTCTTCATCCGAGCTGCACGCAGCTCGGACGAGAGCTTAAGCTAATTTTCACTAAGTGACCCTTCAAGCTCTTTCCAAACTTGGGGGCTACTTAACGTTACGAACTGTATAAGTTCTTCATCCGAGCTGCACGCAGCTCGGACGAGAGCTTAAGCTAATTTTCACTAAGTGACCCGCCAAGCTCTTTCCAAACTTGGGGGCTACTTAACGTTACGAACTGTTTAAGTTCTTCATCCGAGCTGCACGCAGCTCGGACAAGAGCTTAAGCTAATTTTCACTAAGTGACCCGCCAAGCTCTTTCCAAACTTGGGGGCTACTTAACGTTACGAACTGTTTAAGTTCTTCATCCGAGCTGCACGCAGCTCGGACAAGAGCTTAAGCTAATTTTCACTAAGTGACGCGCCAAGCTCTTTCCAAACTTGGGGGCTACTTAACGTTACGAACTGTTTAAGTTCTTCATCCGAGCTGCACGCAGCTCGGATGAGAGCTTAAGCTAATTTTCACTAAGTGACCCGCCAAGCTCTTTCCAAACTTGGGGGCTACTTAACGTTACGAACTGTTTAAGTTCTTCATCCGAGCTGCACGCAGCTCGGACGAGAGCTTAAGCTAATTTTCACTAAGTGACCCCCCAAGCTCTTTCCAAACTTGGGGGCTACTTAACGTTACGAACTGTTTAAGTTCTTCATCCGAGCTGCACGCAGCTCGGACGAGAGCTTCAGCTAATTTTCACTAAGTGACCCACCAAGCTCTTTCCAAACTTGGGGGATACTTAACGTTACGAACTATTCAAGTTCTTCATCCGAGCTGCACGCAGCTCGGACGAGAGCTAAAGCCAATTTTCACTAAGTGACCCACCAAGCTCTTTCCAAACTTGGGGGCTACTTAACGTTACGAACTATTCAAGTTTCTATCCGAATTGCATGCAGCTCGGACGAGAGCTTAAGCTAACTTTCACTAAGTGACCTGCCAAGTTTCTTTTCAAACCTGGGGGCCACTTAAGGTTGCGAAAAAATTCAAGTTTTTTCCGAGCTGCACGCAGCTCGGACCAAAGCTTAAGCCAATTTTACCTAAGTTGCTCAACTTCGAAAACCCGAAAAAACAGAAACGATGATTTCAGAAACATAGTTCTATATCCTTGCAGATAACTGGTTATAGCAAAACAAATCAACACCTCAGAGTCAGGCCTTCTTAATAAAGGGCAGTAGCTTTAAAGGACAAACTGTGTACCCAGGGCACATCAACAAGACATAAACTGTTTATTACAAAACCACTCGGCATTCCGAGGCAAATTTAACTGTTTTTCCCTCAACTCGATCAGGCATCACTTGCCTCATCAGATTCACTGGTAACTCCAGTAGATTCCACGAAGAAATCAAGATCTGGGATCTTTGCAATTCGACTCGCAGTCTCAGCATACCGTGACAATAAGGTCGTACAGCTCGGACCATGCTCAGGATCACCTTCTTCGACTCGTTCCAGATTGTGAACCTTTTCTGAAAAGTGAGCTTTAGTCAGAGCCAGAGCATAATTGGCACCACTTCGTGCTGAAGACCTCTTCCAACGAGCAATCTGCTGCGGAGCAGCCTGAAGCACAGGAACAACCGTATCCAGATGAACACGATTTTCCTCAGTAGGCGAGATGTAATTCTTCAACCCTAAGGTGGCACCCATGGTCTCTTCAGCATATTTCTTCGCCTTTGCGCACCTCATGGTTAGCAGACCTCTGGACAAGGCAAATTCCGTCGTCCTGGGAGTATAATTATCTTTCTTCATCAACTCGGCAAACTATGCCATATGATCCTGTTCCGCTTCAGGATTGGTGGAATAAACTGCAAAGACAATAATGGCGTATAAATCAAACCAAATTAACAAGACAGAAATAAGTCGGATGCACAACAAAGAACGGCATCTTACTAGATAGCATCTCGCTAAATGAAGCAAACCTCCCGGCACAATATTCTTCAGCATTTTTGACAGACTCCCGAGTCGCGGCCAGCTCAGCTTCATGCTCTTCCTTATCTTTGGACCGCAGCTCGGAGAGTTTCTGCAGGTCGGACTGAAGTTTGGAGATGGCAGCTTCCTTTTCCTCAAGAGCCTTCTTGTGGCTGGCCACTTGCTTTTCCAGAATTTTCTTTTCCTTCGCACGTTTCTCAGCTTGTTCAATCTCTTTCTTCATTTTGCTCACAAATTCATCACTTTCTTTCACCTTCGCATAAAACGCCTTCTTTGCAGCCTCTGCAGATTTAATAATCGAAATATCACGTGGTGAAAAATCTCGAATTCCTCTTAAGATACAAGAAGCAGAGCCTTACCATTATCCTCAGCATGTTTTTTCTTCAAGACTTCATGCTCTCCCTGCAGTTTTACAAAAGCAGTGCCTAGTTCGCAAGCCTCCTGGCACAGGAAAAATTATTCAAGACCCAGTCTCTACAACATAAGACTCCGAATAACTCCAAGAAGTTACTCGGAGCCTTGGGGGCTACACCCAGTGGGTACACTAAGAAGTGCCCCCACTGGAAGATCACCAAACCACTAGTCTCTACAACATAAGACTCCGAATAACTCCAAGAAGTTACTCGGAGCCTTGGGGGCTACACCCAGTGGGTGCACTAAGAAGTGCCCCCACTGGAAAATCACTAAATCAATAATCTCTACATAAGACTCCGAGTAACTCCAAGAAGTTATTCGGATCCTTGGGGCTACACCTATGAGATGCACTAAGTAGTACCCCCACAAGTAAATTCTCAAAACAACTCGGAAATATGTACACCCAGTGGGTAGAAAACTTGCACATGTACTTACATGCATTCTGGCCTTTATCACTCCAGCATCGGAAGCCATCTCACGTAGCCGCAGCTCGATTTCCGAGGCCTTCGCCAAAGACCCCTTCAATCCGTCCAGAACAGCACCCTCAAGCAAGGTATCAACTGAGACTAAAGTGGGAGAAGCTTGAACTTCTCCTGGGGCAGCAACAGGAACAGTAGAGCTCTTCTCGGCATTCTTCACCCCCGAGGTAGTAGGAGGAACCGCTGCCGCAGGGGTAATAACCTCCTGATTGGTAGAACCTTCCGGAGCAGTCTGCATGCTGGGAGCAGGGAAGATCGTCTCATTAGCAGTTGGGATCGGATCTGCGTCACGATCAATGTCCATGTCTAACAAAAGAAATTTATAAGCAAAGCCTTGAGCAAAGATGAAATTCAGATCCAAAGAATGTATACTCACCATCGATTGAAGTTCGTTCAGGAATAGAATCCAACACCTGAAAATCAGTCACAACACAGTTGCTAACATCTTCATAAGCTGCAGCGTCAGGAGCCTCAACACCAGGAAGCGTCTCGGAACAACTCGGACGAACACTGCAACATAAAGAATGTTAGGATCGACAAAGATCACTGAGGATAAATAAAAAGTTGTCGGATTTTACTTCCGAGCTGTCTTAAGAGCCCGTCTTGGGGGAGCAACAACGACAGGAGCAGACTGAGCAGCTCCCGACTCGGAAACCTTCTTGGGGATTTTGGCGGCATCTGTCGAAGCACTAACTTTCCTCCCGCCAAGGGTAGAAAGCGTCTTCCGTTGTTTCATGGGAGCCACCTTCCCATGACTCGGGCTAAGGGCGGCGGCCTTGTTGCTATTCTCCCCTTTACTCGGAGACATGGGACGCTTCATCCCCCGTACGGATCCTTCCCGAGCTGCTTCACGGTCATTATTATTCTTGGAGCGCTGCTCGGCAGTAGTACGAGGAGGCACTGCATCAGACTCCGTCTATTCGTCATCTTCAATCCCGAGCCCTGCGTTGTTGTTGCTGTCCTCGTCCTCATATTCAGGATTTTGCGGCGCCAAAGGGATTGGGGATGGAGCGACGTTCGTCTAAAAGATGGACAGAATAACCAAGTTAAAATTCAGGACTTATCGCAACATCCAAAAGACTAGCCAGGGAAAAGCAAATCACCAGAGTCGGAGGACGGTTAATATCAAGAGGCCTGACTCGGCCAGACATCTGCGCACCATGAGTCACGCTGGTAATGATCTTCATGAGTTGCTCAAATTCTTTCTGAGACATCGCCGAGTTGTTATAGCGGGTGTTATCAGCAACTCCCGTGTACTCCCACATCCTCCTAGCTCGGGCTTGCAGAGGTTGAATTCTCCGACTGACGAAAAGAGCAATAAGATCCATGGCGTCCAACCCCGCCTTCTTCATCCTCACTACTTCCCTCATCAGTGGTAAAACCCGTTGTTTCTCGGAAGCGAGCAACCGGGGATTCCAGCCTCGGGAGTCGGCCAGCCTGACATCCGAGTAAGGAAGCAACGCCCGAGTACCAGGGACAGTTTCCACCTTACAATAAAACCAGCTATTTTGCTAGTTCTTCACGGAATCGGGCAAGCTAGAAGCGAAATACTGGATACCCTGCCTCTTCGCCAAAAACAGCCCCCCGCAAATATGATTTATCTCTGCCTCCCCAGAGTTCTTTATCTTTTGGGGCTTTATGGTGTAAATGGTGCGGAAAAGGTTCCAATGAGTATCGATACCAAGAAAACCCTCACACAAAGAGAAAAAGCTAGACAAAAGCGTGATAGAATTGGGAACGATGTGATGCAGCTGAGATCCGGTGAAAGCAAGAAAATCAAGCAAGAAAGGATGAGGAGGAAGAGAAAATCCCCTATCCACATGAGAAAGAAGCAGAACCCGCTCGTCCTCCCTAGGGCGAGGTTCAACCTCACCTGGGCCAGGAAGGAGGCAGCCATGGCGAGGGAGTAGCCCCTCGTCCTGGTAGCGTCGGATGTTCTCCACCGTGACGATGGAAGGCAACCATTCCCCCGCAGACATGACGCCAATGGAGAAAACGGATAGGAGCCCCGCTGGTATGAAGAGCGCCTGGAAGATCACCAATGGGAGAAGAAACCCTCGATCTAGAAGGTCACCAGCGGAAAAGAGGAAGGAGCAAGCGCTGTACTGAGAAGAAAGAGGAAAAGAGGAAGTTGTATTTATAAGATACAAGAGGGAATCCCACACAGTTATCAAGGCATTTAATGAGGGCGCCCGTTACGGTCCCCCAAATCTAGCCTCCTTAAAAGGCGCGCAGTTAATGATAAAATAACTGACCGTCGCGGAAATCGAGGAACCGCTCTGACAGAAAAGATCCCCTGACAGAAAAAAGATTCGCTCCCTTGGAAAAGCGGCCCGGGAGCAAGACATACAAAATTTCTCCAAGTTAGCACAACTCGGAAGTAAAAAACCCTCAGACAATTTCTCCGAGTAAAAACCTTACTCGGAAGAAAGTTAAACAAATAACTTTTCCAGACAAGCCCAACTCGGACAAAAATGTCATTTTTCTGATTCATTCTGAATAAGTCATCACTCGGAAAGGATCATTAAAAACAATCCGAGTAAGTCATCACTCGAAACAGCTAAAATAGGCAATCACTTTCAGAGAATCCCGAACTAGCTTCGGTAAGCATTACAGAGGAAGTTCCGAATAACTAATTCGCTGATAATCCGTCTCTGACGTAGAGCGCCAGATTATTAGCACGATCTGGTGTGAGGGGTAAAGAATTGATATCCCATGGGATACGATTTAAATCTCGTCAGCTGATGCTTTAAATATCAAAAATTTACAGATTTGGTTACATATGGGGTTTAAGGCCTTTTACCCCAAGACATGCCTTCCGAGGCCTCAGTCTACCTCTTCCGAGAGACGCTTGAGTGTCGCCAAATCCTTCCAAAAACGACTCACCCTACACATAATCGAGGGGACAGTGTAAATATTGATAAAGTCCTTCCGGGCCTCTTATCGAATTTGATCTCCACATACCTCATGAATTCACGCGAGCACCCAGAAGCACTTGGGGGCTACTGTCGTGGTAATACCTAAGGTATACCCCCATGTTCCTTATATCAGGGGATACCCTTAGTTCTACCACCTCTTGGAAAATACTTGTAAATCAAAACATAAACAAAAACCTCTTATTTCTTTTCTATCCGAGTAAGAAACTGCTCGGATCAAATCAAACTCTTCCGAGTAGCTAGTTTACTCAAGCGACACCATTAATACAGGAGCAACCTTATTCAGAAGAGGCCCTTTCTCGAGTAAGGCGTCACTCGGAGCGAAGCACTACCATCCGAATAAGATGGTTACTCGGAAGAAGAAGAAGCTGAGCTGCATGGTACTCGGATAAGAGGAAGAAGGACTGTTGTTACAAGACATTAAAGCCATAGGCGTTACCCCTACTTAAATAGCAATAATGGGGAGACGTTTCCCATTGTAATAATAGCCATCCTTAAACTCTCTAATTAAAACCCATTACTGGGCAATGAAGGGACATGGCGCACTCTATATAAGCCCATCCTTTCACCCCAGCAGGGACAACTGGGACATCTAGAGAAAGAACACCCCAAACTATTTGGGACAGGATTAAGGTTGTTATCTCCAAGGAGAGGCCTAACCTGTATAGCTTTTCCTGGTGTCACCATCTTTGCGTACAGATCTTCATAGCTCCATCACTACCCTCATATCTATTGTTAGGTCTATAACCACAACACCACCATTGTGCCATTTTGATCATCATCGTGTGACATAGACCCGCTGCTAGCGCATTGAGGGCCCACGTGGTATCCCATAGATAGTAGGACAGTCAGACGGTCTAACCTCAATGAACCACAAGCGACATTGCATTCAACTATGCAAATATACAACCACAACATCAAATCATTATCCAAGTAAGCGAGCCTCTTGTTCTAGACAATCTACAGTTTTAAACCATGCCACAAATATAGGAATAGCAAAAAACTTGATAATTATGTTTTACAATCAAGAAATGTCGCACCTCACCATACCAGAGATGCCAAAAATGCCTGAGTTGCCGCATCCTGCTGTTTCCGAGCTACCAAAGCCTGAACTGCCACATGCAGTCGTGCCAGAGGTCCCAAAGATGCCTGAAGTGTCGCACCCTACCGTGCCGGAGCAACCAAAGCCTGAAATCCCACATGCTGCCGTTCCTGAGGTGCCAAAGACACCCGAAGTGCCACATCCAGTTCTACCAGATGTGCCCAAAATGTCTGAAGTTCCGCACCCTGCAGTGCCGGAAGTGCCCAAGATGCCCGAAGTGCCGCACCCTACAGTGCCTGAAGTGGCCAAGAAGCCCGAAGTGCCAAAGATACCTGAAGTGTCGCACCCTACCGTGTCGGAGTTGCCAAAGATACCTGAAGTGTCGCACCCTACCGTGCCCGAGGTGCCAAAGATACCCGAAGTGTCGCACCCTACCGTGCCGGAGGTGCCAAATATGCCGGAGGTGCCACATCCTGTTGTGCCAGAAGTGCCCCATTCGGTTGTACCGGAGGTGCCAAAGATACCTGAGCTGCCGCACCTTATTGTGCCTGAGGCACCTAAGACCGACATAGCACACCCTCCTATGCAAGAGGTGCCAAAGATGCCAGAGATACCACACCCTGCAATACCTGAGATGCCGAAGATCCCTGAAGTGCCTCACATCGACATTCCAGAGGTGCCTAAAGTTGAAGTCCCACACCCAGCTGCACCAGAGGCAAAGGGCGACGCACACTACCCAAAGACAGAAGCTAAGCCATGATGAAGGATTATGTAACTAAGTCGATGTAGCATCTCTTCGTATGTATGTACGTACGATTATGTAGGCTACGCCGATGTGTTTCTCATTGTATGTTCCTGTTTGTGAGGCTAGCTGTTATCGGCTTGTTGGCTAGGAGTGTGTTTCAGTGGTGTATATGTATACTACTTTGTTTTCTGATGTTTGATGGAATTATGTACTTATCATCATTTAGATTTGTATAAAAAATATATATAAATTCTAGTCTGCACTTATATGGTCTAGAGTTAAACTTTCATCTTCTTAATTAAACTTGTTAAGAGTCATACGTTTTGGTTCTAAAAGCTCATGGAGTATATCTCACAAAATCGCTTGCTTAAATAAACTGAGCCACCTTGTTTACAACAATAGCAAACTTTTGTTGCATAGACATCCAAGTTTATACTTTATAAGAAATAACGTTATGGCATATGTGATGTAAAAAATATTTTTATTGCTGGGTTACAATTATGAGGCTATCCATATTTAAGATGTGCTTCACCTCTGTGAATCAATTTTGTTGGGTCATGACTCATGACTCATGAGTAGACACATGAGAGTAGCGTTCATGTGACTGGCAAGTTCCTCATATGATAAGCCTCCATGTAAATATGGTACTAGCTTGATAAATATGAAGTGCTATATGGGGCGGCACTTTGAGACAGTCTCCGTAGTGCTATCGGAAAGGATCACACATGGCCCAATTTTTTTTTTACCATTCTCTGCTTCTACTTTGGCCTTTATTTTAGTCACCTCTGACCTTAATCACCTAAAGAAAATCTATTAGCTTTCATATTATTATAGTAGGTTTGAGTTTTATTTTTGGTTTGCATCTAATCTAGTAACTTTCAGAAAACATGGACAAGAACTTTCGAAGAAAAAATAATACCCACGGTTCTAGAGAAGTAAGTAACTGAAAAGGTTTCAGAAATCTGAACGACGGCTTTGAAAACTCTTACTCTTTCTGTTCCGAATTACTACTTGACATGGTTTTAATTCAAGTTTGACCAAAGCTTAAACTAAAATGATGTCAAGTAATTTAGAACGGAGGGAGTACAATTTAATTTTCAGAAATGGGAAAGCTTTCAGAGAATTTGGGAAAGTAGCATCTGAAATTTTTGGAGAGCCACTTCCAGTTAATATCTCTACACTTCCATAATAAAACAGAGAATTCATTCCCAAAAATTTGACATGAACTTTTATTAATCCCAACCAAAACCCCCAGAAAAAAGGAGCACAATAACATAACTTCCATCATTCCAAACAAGGGATCACAGTTAGTTTGAACACAGAAAAAAAGATGTAAGAAAACCAAGCAAATGAATCAGATTTATGGCTGCCTCCGGTCAACTATCCCCAAGCCTGCAAGCGGACGACTGCTCACAGCCATGATGCATGTTCCTCCGCTCGGCGCCACCTCTCTGATTATTTTCTACTAGTGAGTAGTGTTTCACCTTGCATAGTGGCTGCTATAATGGACGATTTTAAGATAATTTTAATTAATATGTGGGGTGGTTTAAGAAACAGTTGTTTATTAGTTGCCTGAGAAGAAATACCTAGGAGAACATAGAAAGAACTCGGATTCAGACACGAAACCTCCATTGGACGGGCATTTCACATTACCTTGCTGGAGTATATCGCAACCTGCACATCGAAATGCAAGTGCTTCCGGGGTCAATTGCTAACGATCGGCAGTTCAGCTGCAGCAAGCTGCTCTTGGTAGGTCCTTTTCGCCATCCTATTGCTGCGCTAGAGACGATAGGTTGCGTGCGATTAGCCGAGGCTGCCTGATCTATCCGGTTTCATCTCCTGATCGAAACAGGAGGGTGGGTGGATGAATCGCGCACGCGTTCGCGTAGGAGCGTCGCCTGCGCGCGGTGGCAGGTCACGTGCCGTCACCACTGGGTTTCCGTGCACGCCGTACCGGTGTTCGGTCGGTAGCCAGCGAACGTTGGATCTTGGATGTTGGTTTCAGGTGGCTCTTGTCACCAAGATCGGCGCAGAGTCGGTGAAAGAAGAAGAGTGGGATGTGCACATCTGTCGGTTGCAAGTTGAGCAGAAAACGACTTCGGGGTATATTAGTTGGGAATACTGAGAATCGTCCATCAGCAGACTAAGTTTTTTCTACGCATATCAGATCAGCAGACTGATTAAGCTGGTTGGTGGAGACGCAACGTCATCCGGTCCTCGTTGGGGTACGGTGATGAAGTGAAGACTTGCATGATGTCAAGAACAAGCTGCTGAGGCACACGGTAGTGTCAGTGTGACGAAGTACATTTTACTACTTCGCCGGTTCCTAATCGAGTTGAAAATGACTATTCCATGGCGCCTCTCCTTTTTCGTGTCGGCGTGACCATTCTTCAAGCAACTTAAGCTAAGCTAGCTAACTCTTTTTTATCGAAAAAGCTGGCTAACTCTTCGGGGTTCTACCTAGCAGGTAAAGTATTTTTAATAGACCTCGTGACGCGAATCAATATATGATTGAATGGTTAGAATGATAGTGGTATTCCCGATTTATCAAATTTTAAGTTTAGACTTTAAAATCGGTGCTCGCATGTTTTTGGATTTTATATAGGATTTTCAACGATGTGCATTCAGCGAGCGGAAACATTTTCGTCGACTACTAATCCTAACGAGAGGCAAGCTATTAGCAACCTGATCTAAATGGTGTGCATGGCACGGCAGCCGATTATGCTATTGAAGATCTGACCACTACCGTATCTATCAAGATGGAGTTACACTAGCCTAAAAAAGATCAAGTTAGGACTCAGTGAAAGAATTGTCGTTATAGTAAAATAATATCAATTTTAAAATACGCTATTAGCGTCATATTGTATACTGATTTATTTAATGAACCATCTTTTAACACGCTATAGTAAAGTAGCAAACAATGTCGTCTTTTTGTTCAACAATCCTGCTCCATATTTTTCCAGCTGCCCAGCAATATTGACACGGGTATTCATGATACTTGTGCATAAACACCAATTAGGTCACCCACGTCTCACCCAACTAACTAAACCATATTCAGACAGAGATTGGGAGACCACATGCAGATGAGCTGCCCTGGACCAAATTAAAAATCAAGGTTGATTTCACTTTAAGGAAGGCGCTATAAATACAAGGCTTCTCTTCTCTGAGATATCCCAGACAAAGAACTAGCTTAGTTCTTCTACTCCACAGCAATAGAGCACAAGTGCAGCATGGCTTCCAAGAAGAGCATGGTGCCCTCGGTTGCCTTCGTCGTGGCGCTGCTACTCTCATGCACTAGCATGAGCAGCGCGGCACGGTACCTTGAAGAGAAGGCGCTAAAGGAGGAACACCTGCCGCATCCTACTATTCCCGAGGTGCCGAAGATGCCTGAACTGCCACATCCAATTGTGCCGGAGATGCCAAAGATCCCAGAAATGCCGCACCTCACCATACCAGAGATGCCAAAAATGCCCGAGTTGCCGCATCCCGCTGTTTCCGAGCTACCAAAGCCTGAACTGCCACATGCAGTCGTGCCAGAGGTGCCAAAGATGCCTGAAGTGTCGCACCCTACCGTGCCGGAGCAACCAAAGCCTGAAATCCCACATGCCGACGTTCCTGAGGCGCCAAAGATACCCGAAGTGCCACATCCAGTTCTACCAGAGGTGCCCAAGATGTCTGAAGTGCCGCACCCTGTAGTGCCGGAAGTGCCCAAGATGCCCGAAGTGCCGCACCCTACAATGCCTGAAGTGCCCGAAGTGCCAAAGATACCTGAAGTGTCGCACCCTACCGTGTCGGAGGTGCCAAAGATACCTGAAGTGTCGCACCCTACCGTGCCCGAGGTGCCAAAGATACCCAAAGTGTCGCACCCTACCGTGCCGGAGGTGCCAAAGATGCCGGAAGTGCCACATTCTGTTGTGCCAGAAGTGCCCCATTCGATTGTACCGGAGGTGCCAAAGATACCTGAGCTGCCGCAAGTTGTTGTGCCTGAGGCACCTAAGACCAACCTAGCACATCCTCCTATGCCAGAGGTGCCAAAGATTCCAGAGATACCACACCCTGCAGTACCTGCGATGCCAAAGATCCCTGAAGTGCCTCACATCAACGTTCCAGAGGTGCCTAAACCCGAAGTCCCACACCCAGCTGCACCAGAGGCGAAGGGCGACGCACACTACCCAAAGACAGAAGCTGAGCCATGATGAAGGACTCTGTGACTAAGTTGATGTAGCATCTCTCCGTATGTTACGATTATGTAGGCTACGAGCCTACGACGATGTGTTTCTCATTGTGTGTGTTCCTGTTTGTGAGGCTAGCTGTTATCGGCTTTGGCTCTAGGAGAGTATGTTGGAGTGGTGTATATGTATACTACTTTGTTTTTTGCCGTTTGATGGAATTATGTGTTATCTTTTGGATTTGTAAACAAATAAATAACAGACTTCTAGTCTGCACTTATATGGGTGAGTGTTCAGTCTTTCATCTTCTTAATTAAACATATTAAGAGATGCAGATTTTTCTTTTCTTCTAAAATCTCAGAGTATATCTCACGAAATCGCATGTTTAATTAAATTGAGTTTACAACAATATGCTAAATTGTGTTGTCTAGATATCCAAGGATTTTATGCAATGGATGGTTGTACAGATCTCGAAGCAATATGATTTTCAGTGAATGGTGTGGATACAACATGTATCACTTGTGTTAGAATAGATACGCCATGCAAGATCATAGAAGACACCGAGGCACGATATTTGTTAACGAGGTTCACCAATATGGCTACATCCCCGGGGCATGACTACGGGCGCTCCTCCCCAAGATACCGCAACACCGGCCGCCCGGGCGCCGGCACAAAGCCGCCGGCTCCCCGTGTACCTATTGCTATCTTGTCGTCATGGGTTACAACGTGTGGTGCCCCCCTCATTATATGAGAGGCCTAGGATACACGTGTCCGACTACAACGCGACTTGTACCTATCCACACCTATTACAACTCCAAGTCCACGTAACCCCTTCCGTACACATATTCGACACAAATACAACAAACTCCACCTTGGCGAATATTCTCCACCACCTAGAAGTCGTCCATGCGCCGAACCTCCATGTACTCCGGACTTGGGTTGTCTTCTTTGTAGCTTAACGAGAGCTACCCGACGAGCCTGACTTGGCCTCTGACCCGCCGTCACCGTGAGACTTCACCGCTACTCTTGCAGCTCCACTCTCTATGACTCCACCTGAAATAGTGCTCCCTTGCAACTTGTAAAGATGCGAAGCTGTCTTCTCTCCTATCATCACGGACACTTCATCTTCCATGATTCTCATGGTCTTCTTATCCCGATCAACCTGGAATATCATACCATCATCATGAAGAACACCAAGCGAAATTAGATTCCTCCTTAGCCCTGGCACATGCCTGACTCCCCGAAGCACCCGCTCAACTCCGTCAAACATCTTGATTTTGATGTCACCCACTCCAGCAGCACGGTAGCCCGTGTCATCGCCAATATGGGCCAAATCAAATTCACCAGACTCATACGAAGAGAACCACTCCCTATTGGGCCTCACATGAAAAGAGCATGCCGAATCCAACATCAACGCTTCATCTTTAGTTGACCGCTTGTCTGATACTAGAAGAACATCACTATGAGTAGCCACATTAGCACTTGCCCCACCCTTCAGTCTCGGACAGTCAAACTTCATATGTCCCCACTCTTTGCACTTGTAGCACTGCACCTTCTCCTTTTTCCTGTTCGAACTCTCCACCTCATGTCCATTCCTGAGCTGATAACCTTTAACTGCCAACCCCACACCTTGAGTACTTTCCTTGTCAGTTGCATTCTTTTGCTTCATCAATTCATGTGCAAGCAATGCTGTCGTGATTTCCTCATTGTTGACGGTTGTTTCTCCATGTGTTAACGTAATGACCAAATGCTCATAGGACGATCGTAACGAAACCAAAAGAAGTAGTGCCTTGTCCTCATCATCAATCTTCACATCCAGACGTGCCAGATCCGTAGCCAATTGATTAAAGGTATTCACGTGCTCCACAAGATCCGACCCCTCCTGCATCTTCAGCCCATAGAACTTTTGCTTCAAATACATCTTACTGGTCGCAGACTTGGACATATAACGACTTGCCAATTTATCCCAAATTTCCTTAGGAGAAGATTCTTCCATGACATGATACATGACCTGATCCGCAAGACAAAGCCGTACGGTTGCGGCTGTCTGCATCTTCATATCCTCCCACGCATCATCATCAAGCTTGGTGAATCCTGGCGCCATGCCGAACCGCGATGCAACCGACCTGTCGCCGCCGGTATTACCGCCCTTGCTTCCTTCCGCAACTTCCTCACGAAAAAGATCACCGATCCCGTAATCTTCTTCCGAAGCCACGGCACAGTCCACGATCTAACAAGAAAAAAAACTTGACCCGCACAACTTCCTTGTCCGCCCTTCAGAAAATTCCCGTGAAGCTTCTCACTGTAACCTGCAGATCAACTTGCTCTCTGCCGAAACTTGATTGCTCCACCTTTTCCTGAACCCGCAGACGATTTTGTTTGTGCGTTTGCTGCGTCCCTGGTCCAGCCTTTCGGGCGCCGGCCTCTCGGGCGCCGGCACATAGCCACCGGCTCCCCGTGTACCTATTGCTATCTTGTCGTCATGGGTTACAACGTGTGGTGCCCCCCTCATTATATGAGAGGCCTAGGATACACGTGTCCGACTACAACACGACTCGTACCTATCCACACCTATTACAACTCCAAGTCCACGTAACCCCTTGCGTACACATATTCGACACAAATACAACAAACTCCACCTTGGCGAATATTCTCCACCACCTATTACAACTCCAAGTCCACGTAACCCTTTGCGTACACATATTCGACACAAATACAACAACTTGTGTAGGTACATATGCATTTTCCGATATCCAAGTCTATATTTTATAAGAAATAACAAGATGACTGCATATATCATTTTGATGCTGAGGCCGGAGGTAAAACTTCATTTTCCAAAAAAAAAACATTATGGCATATCTGTTGCTTGAGGTCAAAAATATTTTTATTGCTGGGTTACAATTATGAGGCTATGCAGATTTAAGATGTGCTTCACCTCTGTGAAGATCACATCCGTTCAATTTTGTTGCGTCGTGAGTAGACCATGGCATGAGAGTAGTGTCCATGTAACTGGCAAGTTCCGCATATGATATGGTTTTAGCTTGACAAATATGAAGTTCTACATGGGGCGACACTTTGAGACAGTCACTGTAGTGCTATCGGAAAGGAACACACATGACCCAATTTTTACTATTCTCTGCTTCTACTTTGGCCTTTATTTCAGTCACCTCTGACCTTAATCACCTCAAGAAAATCTATTAGCTTTCATATTACGCATTATAGTATGTTTTGAGTTTTTTTGGTTTGCAACTAATTTAGTAATTTTCAGAAAAGATGGACAAGAACTTTCGAAGAAAAAATATATGCCCATGGTTCTAGAAAAGTAACTGAAAAGGTTTCAGAAAATTTGAACAACAGCTTTGCAAACTTTTACAATTTAAGTTTCAGAAATGGGAAAGCTTTCAGAGAATTTGCGAAAGTAGCATCTGGAAATTTTGGAGAGCCACTTCCAATTAATATCTCTACACTTTCATAATAAAACAGAGAATTCGTTCCCAAAAATTGGGCCTGAACTTTAATTAATCTCAACCAAAAATCCCAGAAAAAAGGAGCACAATAACATAACTTCCATCACTCCAAAAAAGGGATCACACTTTGAACACAGTGAAAAAGATGTACTCCCTCCGATCCATATTAATTGACACACACTAAGTATAATTTTAGTAGGGAGTAAGAAAGTTTTCGCGAAAAAAGATGTAAGAAAACCAAGCAAATGAAACAGATTCGGACACGAAACTTCTGTTGAACAGTCATTTCACAGTAGTCAGTACCGAGCCACATCGCAGCCTGCAGACAGAAATGCAAGTGCCTCCGGGGTCAATCGCTAACGATCGGCAGTTCAGCTGCAGCAAGCTGCTATTGGCAGGTCCTTTTCGCTCTCCTTATTACTGCGCTAGAGACGATCGGTTGCGTGCGATTAGCCAGCCGAGGCTACCTGATCGATCCGGTTTCATCTCCTGATAGAAACAGGTCGTACACCTGTCAGAGCTGGTGGATGAATCGCACACGCGGTCGCGTAGGAGCGTCGCCCCTGCGCGGTGGCAGGTCACCTGCCGTAGGTCGGTCGCCAGCGCACGGTGGATGTTGATTTCAGGTGGTTTTGTCAGCCACACCGGCGCCGGTGCAGAGTCGGCGGAAGAAATGTGTGGGAGGCGGCTGCAGGTTGAGCGGAAAACGACTTCCGGGTTTATTAGTTGGGAATACCGAGAGCAGAGCAGACTAATTAAGGTGGTTGGTGGACGGACGTACGCAACGCCATCGGGTCCTCCTGATGATGAAGTGCGCGTCAAGCACATGATACTGAGATACTACATAACAGCGGCGTGACGAAGTATGTTTTTGACTTCGTTAGTTCCGAATCGAGTTGAACAAGACCATTCTATGACGCCACCTTGCGTGTTGGCTTCACCATTCTTCAAGCAACCTAAGCTAGCTAACTCTACGGGGTTCTACGTACCCCAGCCCGTGCATGCCTGGCAGGTAAAGTGTTATCAACATCTATGACGCGGTTCACTAGAGTTTAGATGCTATGCTTGATATTAGTGCTCACATTTTTCTGAAATTATTTTAATTTTTTTTGCGGGTAATATGTGTTCAACGGGAGAAGACATTCCCACCGACCACGAAAACATCTGTGAAAATTTCATCAATCGCGAGATGATGTGCCGGTTCAATCTCTCGGAAGTACTCATTAGGGTAGATGTGCGTGTGTGCGCTCATAAAAATAAGTGTATGTGCGTATGTATGAGCGTTTGAATCTGTACTGTGCTAAAAAAAGCAATATTCGATATTATTTTCGAAATAAAGAAAACATAACAAACCTGCTAAGCACCCGAACTTAATGATGAAAAGGATATCTTAAACAACAGGCCTAAATTTTTCCCATGATATAAGAGATAAATCCCCCCCCCCAGTATAGACTCCATCGACACACCTAGGACTTATGAAAATCAATTTTTTTTGAACCGAGGATGAATATTTTGATCCTCCCTACCACACTACTACAAATCATAAAAATGGCCACGCAAAAGCCAAATGCCCACGCGTGAAATATACATGTCGCTGCCTAGCCACATCCCGCCTCGACGTCGGCCAATTTTTACCATCGAACAATGTCGTCGCCACTCCCGCGACAACCCTAAGCTCCACTTTCCATCCATGCCGCTATTTAGCGTCCATCGCGACCTTGGTCGTGCTCGTGACCCCGCCACATAGAACCGTTGATTCCAATCATGCCATGGCTGATATGGTTGCCGCCACCACCCACGAAGGTCGATTACCGATCCTGCCAAACTATCATTATTATTTTTGTTTCAAGCTATGACTTATTTGTGATGGAACATGTTCTAATGTGTAGATGAGCTGGCATGATTTCACGTCATACGACATGTTGGTGACCGTTACATGTACATTTGAATAAACTACATAATCAATATATCCTTGACGATCGAAATCGAGCTCGGTGCCCGCTACATGTTCATGCATGGAAATTTCCCTAAGGTATCTTCTTGCTTTTTTTGTTATTTGTTTCGACCTAAGACTGTTCATGATAAAAGATGTTCTATTGTGTAGATGAGTTGACACTCATTCGTTTGGCGAGAATCATCAGCATCTACCTCACCCTTGAGACATCATGAAAACGAGCTAGACCCCCAATCCACGCAACTCCGACTAGCTCATGTCAATGCGGACTTAAATCTCAAATCATCGGTACATGGTTTCTAAATCAAAAAGGAGAATAAAATTGCTAGGCAAATAGCATGACGGTCAAACCGGGTCTGCAATTGGGGTTACCTACGGCCAAATAACATGATGATCGAGTGATCGACCCACAAAAAAAACATGATGATCAAACTGTACCAGTAGTTATAGTTACCTAAGGTCAAATAGTACGACGTCCTTCTATATACCTTGAAAAAGGGCATTATATCTTTATATACTATCAAGAAAACAATGACACATGGCAGGGTCATGTAAGCCAAAAAGACATGATCTGCGTTTCTCCGACGTCGTGTACGACGTCCTTCTATATCCCGCCCGTCGGTGTTGCGGCGGCTCCGACTCCGACGACCAAGATCTGCGTTTCTCCAGATCCGTGCTCGCCAACGTCGCTGTCCGCTGATGCTTCCCTGCTCCGCCTGTCGCATGACTCGCCGACCATGTACCTGCGCCACTTCCAGTTTCCATGGCTGGCCGTTGTCGGCTGCACCCCACCCCTCCAGCTCCGTTGGACTGGTGGTGCCTTGACGGCCGTGACCACGTCGATCTGGATCTGCGCCCCTTTCTAGATTCATACTCGTGCGGGTCTACGGCCGTCGTCGCAACCCTTGCGTCGTCTTCTTCGCCCGGTCGCCCACAACCCCTCCCAGCTCAGTGCATCTTCCGTCGTCCCGCCGTTCTCTGGCTCGCGCTCCCGGCAACGCTCAATGTCTCCTTCGATGGAAGCTTCGACCGGTGACTCGACTCCCTCCTCTATAATTTAGGTCCGGTGACTTGGGATTTCTCGGACTCAGGCTAGGGTGAAAACCTTTCTCGGCTTGCCGATGCTTGCAGCGGCGACATCTGCGGGTGTCGTATCCTTCTTGGAGGCGCTGTCATAGTCTTCATCTGAGCCCCTCTTTGAGCATATGGGGAAACCCAAGGTCTGGTTACCCGTATCGGATGGCGGCGATATCTCAACATCGTTCCCTTCTTGAAGGCTCTATCTTTCTTGCTCGCGGTGTCCCCGATGGCGGATTTGGAGATGTAGGTCGTCTTGTTCACTGGGTTTGGCTTCTCCTTAGAGCTAGACGAGCTTAGCCGTGTTGTTTTTCTTTGTTTGGGCTAAGCATCCCTTGTTTCTCTGCTTTTTTGTATCATGTTCACGCCTTCTCGCGTTCGTGTCATGTGTTGTACCATCTCTTGTATCCATTTCCACTCCATCTATGAATGAAATGATACGCAAGCTTTGCATATTCGCGAAAAAAAAGACATGATCGTGCCAATTTGCTTCTCTTATCTGTAAGATGGCTTCATCAAAAACATTTTAATAAAATGATCGAGTCATAGTTTTTGGTTAGATATTTTGTTATTGTATGTTTCCGATCAAACATGCTCTATCGCGTCATCCTCTGTAACAATGAAAAATACAAACACTTTATCTGAAGCGCATAATGTAGCCCAAAACACAAGATTTCTGTAGGAACACACATATATAATTCGAAACACAACTCCAATATAAAAACTCCAAACACGAAATATATTTATTCATGGGCACATCAATATACATCACGTAGAAGGAACAGATTGAGCAGCTGCACCATGCAAACATGCATCACTCGGACATAATGCTCTCATCCGAAACTAGAGCGCAGGCTATAACGACATGTACACAAAACACACTCTACATATATAGGAGTAACAATCACACACGCATGGAGTATAATACTATGTACGTACTCAGATAAGTGGCGCTACACGGATGTAGTAGCAAGTTCGATCATGGCTTGGCCTGTGGCTCCGGGTAGTGGAACTCAGGCTTCGGGGGCAGCTCGGCTTTGGGGAACGGTGGCATGTCGTGCTTCGGGACCTCCGGTACCTCCTCAGGGTGCGGCACATGTGGCTCCTTTGGCACCTCTGGCACGGCATGATGTGGCGTCTCTGGCACGACGGGCTGCGGCAGTTCGTGCTCGTTTGGCACCTCAGGCACGACGGGGTGCGGCACTTCAGGCTCCTTTTGCACCGCCGGATGCGGAAGCTCGGGCTTCGGCAGCTCTGGCATAGCAGGGCGTGGCGGCAGTTCGTGCTCCTTTGGCACCTCGGGCACGACGGGGTGCGGCACTTCAGGCTCCTTTTGGACCGCCGGATGTGGCAGCTCAGGCTTCGGCAACTCCGGCATAGCAGGGTGTGGTGGCAGTTCGGGATTTGGCACCTCCGGCACGACGGGGTGTGGCGCTTCAGGCTCCTTTGGCACCGCCGGATGCGGCAGCTCGGGCTTCGGCAGCTCCGGCATAGCGGGGTGTGGTGGCAGTTCGGGCTTTGGCACCTCCGGCACGACGGGGTGTGGCACTTCAGGCACCTTTGGCATCTCCGGCACCACGGGGTGTGGCACTTCGGGCTCTTTTGGCACCTCGGGCGCGATAGGGTGGGGTAGCTCAGGCTTGGGCAGCTCCGGCATATCAGGGTGCGGCGGGAGTTCAGGCTTTGGCAACTCCGGCACGGTGGGATGTGGCGGGTACTCTTTCTTCGGCATAGCTTCCTCCAGGTGCCGTGCTGCGCTGCTCATGGAGCTGCATGAGAGCAGCAGCGCCACGAGGAAGACGAGGGAGGACATGGTGTTCTTGCGCACTATGATCATCAATGATGTGGGTGTGAGAGTGAGAGGCAACTTCTTGCTGTGATGGCTGGGAGATGAGATGAGACTGGTATTTATAGCACTCCAAAATGCAGATGAAAAACTCTTTGCATGGAGACGTACGTGCATGCATGATGTCTAGACGAGTAGACACGAGAAGTCTGAGGGCTTATTTGATCGATAGGGTAGGAAAATCATAGAAACAGAAAAAACATAGGATTGCAATGGCATACCCACTTCTTTCGTTAAAATCGGAGTTGCAACTGCTGACCACGCTTGCCGCGTGGTAATGGCATACCCACTTCAATCCTATAAGATTTTGCTTGTACCAAAGTTTGTTTGATTACATCAAAGGAATTGTAGAAAGAGGTTGGAGTGAATGTTAGGATTCCTATAAGAAGTAGTACAAAAATTCCTATGAAAAAAATTCTTATAGGAACAATTTCTATTAATCAAATGAGTAACGTAGGAAAAAATACTACGGGATAAAATCCTACAAAAATTCTATGAAACTCCTATGAATCAAACGAACCCTGAACTTTTGTGCCTTCCCTTGATGGCCTGGTTGGTCACCTGCATCTCGGTGGTTGCTTACTGACTTGGGTCTTGTGCGTGCTAGATCTCTGCCTGTGCGTGGCCTTGTGTGTGGTCAACTTACTTCGGAATATTGAGACGTGAGTGTACTAGATATGGTCGGTGAACATATATGCTGAATATATTAGCATATTTTTTATTAATCTAATTCATGAGTAAATAATAAACATAGTATCTACGGTATGCTTTTCATGTCAAAACTAAATATGTGAGCACGTATATAACATAGCACTAAAGTATTCATAAACAACACATATACAACAACCACATGTACGAATATACAGAGGATGAACAAATTATACCCTCCAGTTGGTCAAGCCAATGCAGCGGTTGCAAGCGCAGCCTGAGAGTCGGTGTCATTCTTTAAGGCAGCGGTTGAATTGCCAACCATGGAATCAATGCAGGGGAAGCAATCGAAGCAGAGGAGGCCAAAGACGGGAACGGATCGAGAGCAATCGCACCGAGATGCTCCCTAAAATCCTTATCGACCTTCTCCCGGGTAGGATCTTGAAGGTTGCAGTTTCGAAGGCACCCGCTCACACCCGAGTGACCATGCAGGAAGCATCACACGACAAGGAATAATAAATGACGGCTAGGGTTAATTAGGCACAAGAAAAAGAATGAGAAAGTGAGTGATCCCACATGCCAGCTCCCCTTTATATAAACGACAGAGTCTGTTTGCCACGGTCCAACGTCATGAACTGTGTCTCTCATGTTAGCGATTAGTTAATTAATCTAAAATTAATTAACCGTTCGCGTAAAAATAAAGCACATAGTTGTGATCCCGACTCAGCTCATTCATGTAACCCGTAACCCATAGTGCGCGCGATCATAACGAGGCGAGACGTGGACGGAGGAGTGCGAGTGTACCACTACTCTTTTTAAGCTTCCAATAGCTAATGAGAGAGCATCAATTATAAACAGTCTCAACTCCTTTTCAGCAAGGCCACATACTAAACTTTTACACCACGTGTCATCCATCTATATGGATCCTAGAGATTAATCAGAAATTATTGTTTTATATGGACCTAAACCCATCTATAATTCAACAATTTCAAGCTCTAACCGCCAAAAAAAATTCAGGCTCTAATTCTGTACTTTGCTTCAATGCATGCTTCTCAGCCTACACACCGAAACCTGAAAGCAAGTGTTTTTGGGATGCATGATTCGGTAATTGGTTGGTTCAGCAGCTCAGCTGCACCTATCTGGTCGATCTTCTCTGAAGGTGGTCGATCTTCTCTGAAGGTGCCACTCATCAGTCCGTTTGGTGATGGGATTGCACCCACGCGCGTTCACGCGTTCGCGTAGGAGCGTCCGTTGTCGTACAGCGGTTTTTTTTTTTTTTGAAACTTCGTACAGCGGTGTTAGGACATGGTACGGCGGCTGTTAGGTCTTAGGTCACCACTTACTGACCGACGAACGGTTGATGGAATTCAATTTCAGGGGCTGTGGTTACGAAACACCCCCATACATTTATTTTGAGTTGGTGAAAATCGAAGCATGTTGTTTATGGTTGATGGTTCTTATTTTATTTTGTTTTTGCTTTGGATAATGTTTGTGGCCGGCCGACCGGCCAAAGCTTAGCCGGTCGAGGCGAGTCCAGTTGTGTCCACTTTTTCCTTTTTTGTTGCATATGATACATGATAAATGTTGCAACCATAGTATAAAATGATACTATCTATATTAATATTATACTTAAATATTATTACGTTGATCTATGTTACTTTTTGCTAGACCGATGTATTTAGTATTTTAGTGCTAAGCACATTCATTTGGTATCATGATATATAAAATGGTACTAATAATTTTTGCTACAACAAAAAATATGAAGTGTGATCGGTGATGATGGCGGGTACCGAATTTTGTTGCAACCGTTATAGAAAAAGCTACAAGCGGTAATCAAATTTGCTGCCACGAATTAATGGTAAATATTGCACGCAAAATTTTTATCAAATTTTTTATTGCAACAGTGAAAAAATCGAAAAAAAATGCACACAATAAATTTTTGTTGCATCCATGCACCAAAAAAGTTGCAACCGATAGTAAAAATGCTACCACCAAAGATTAAAATTTGCTACACCATTCTTTTACCGCAAAAAGCATCAAAAATAAAAAATGTTGCATTCGTGTACCGCAAATATTGCAAAGGTAGCGCAAATGTTACAGTCGTCTAATCCAAAGGGATACATGCGAATCTGATCCGTTGGATCACGGAAGATCAGATGGCTCGCGGGTGACTGACCGAAATTAGGCCGGTCGACCGGCGCAGAGCGTCGTCCTTTCGCTTTTGTGTTAGTTGGGGACATGTGGTTGATTTGGGCAATTGGGTTAGCTTCGTGTCACCCAGTTTGAATTTATTTGTCTTCCAATGGCAGGACCTGCATTAATTAAAAAGAAAA
The DNA here is from genome assembly GCA_950022295.1 of Bromus sterilis. Lineage (NCBI taxonomy): Eukaryota > Viridiplantae > Streptophyta > Magnoliopsida > Poales > Poaceae > Bromus > Bromus sterilis. The sequence continues at coordinate 74,166,738 of OX465600.1, read as the reverse complement.
AAGTTGTTCAATTAATTAAGGAAAATCGAGCGAAATTTAGATTGTTCAGTTAATTATAAAAATTAGGCAAAAACCGCAACAGTTGTTGAGCGACAACGCCCAAGATATCCCGCGCACACTACCTTAAAACGGACGTCATCGAGATAGCACACATGTGTCATCGCCGTCGCTCCTCCCCTAGAAGGCATTATCGCCATCCCTAAATCCTAAGCAAACCACTTTGACTTGGCGACTTTGCCATAGGCCATCACCAACTCAACCCACACTAAAAATGCCGTGTGGAGTTGCATGAATATTTGCGCTAGAACTCAACCACCTGGCACTAGACAACATAGCGTGAACTCTGACGAAGAAGTATGAAAGGCAAAAACAAGCATGGCTGGAGCCATGGAAGATCACCAAAAGGGCTACCTACAGCTAGTTATCGTACACCACATGGATCCCACCGCGGCAACTTCGACTTCACAATAATAAATAAAACGAGGCAATCTCGCGGTCACACTGTTGAGGTATCATAACAGACAGATGCCACGGGTAGGATTATCTCAGGTGGTTAGGACCCGATGGGCGTCGACGGTGCTGGAATCGGGGGTGGATACACTCACTGATGACAAAGAGACATACCTAGGTTCGGGGCCCTCTTGTGAGAGGTAAAACCCCTACTCATGCTAGGATCACTAAATCAATATCATCACAACAATGCTCCTTGAGCTGTATGAGGAGGAAGGGGAGCTCTCTGCTCTCTCTCTTTCCAACTGCCTCCGTATGGCCCAACGGATAATGGGCTCTCCTGGCTGCGAAGTCCTGTAGATGGCACTTTGCATCGTCATGGGGGGCAACCGGTTGTCGGGTCCCACCCCTTGTAGTTCCCTCCGGCTGTGGGGCCCTGGAGCGAGTACGCTCCGTCGTTATACAGTCCACATGGGTCGTTCCTAAAGGGCAATCTTGTTAGGACGCTAATTTCGCCCTGCACGTGCCGTCCGACATGTTTCTTAGTGGGTCGTGCCTAGCCTGTGGCCCGGTAAGGGCTGTGCCTGGGCCTGGAGGCTGGGCACGCATGCCGACACGACACATTTAGATTTTTATTTTTATTTTTTATTAATCTTATATAACGCACTAGGTGTAATATAGCTATAATACGCTTAAATAGCAAAAAAACAAAACAAAAAAATGACGTGCTAGATGGGGCCAAACGTGTCGGCCCAAGTAGAAAGGGGTTGTGCCTAAGCCAGGAAGCGCGGCCCGCGTGCCGGCACGACATTGTAACATCCTGGGTGTCACGCTACAGTAATCACCTTGTGCTAATGCCAAGTCACCTTGATTAACTTGTGATGATCACCTTGATCAAAGCTTGTTCAAATTCAAACCAAATAAAAATTCCAGATACAAGTGGAAATAAAACTTAATCCATAAATATTGCAACCACTTTTATTAAATGTCTAAAAATTAGTAGTTCAAAATAAAATAGCAATGGTATTTTATTACATTGTCTAAATATATTAAACAATTCAAAACAGTGCCAAGACAACCCTTTAATCGTTGCATATTCAAATGAGACCCTAAATGAATTTAGTTTGCCACCAAACTTTTTGTACTAATGCTATACCATGTGAAAATAATGTGGGAACAAGTTTCACCTCTTGCAAAAATCCAAATAATGAAGGTTAAAATAAAACAGTAGCTAAAAGAGCCCTAATTAATCCTTTGCAATTTATATATTACTCAATTGAATTCATTTAGCAGCCATACTTTTTATATCAGTGTAATAAATGGTTTCAACAATATTGGAACAAGAATCATATTTAACAAAAAATCATTTGATGGCTAAACAAATAAAATAGAAGTATATGAAATTAGCAATAGCGGAAAATGGGAAATCCCTAAGTCTCGCCCAGTGCAGCGAACAGCTGGCCCAGCCCACCCCGGCGCCCCCTTCCCCTTCCTTCTGTTCACGGGGCAACCGTGGCGAGCATCGCCTGGCCATGGCCACGCCATGTCGCCGTGGCATCCATCCCCCGGTTCCCCGCTTGAGTATAAGGCCTCCCCTACCCCCCTGGAACCCTAACCACTTCCATTCCCCCCGCCGCGCCTCCCGTCCCCTCTCCCTCCCACTTCGGCCCGCTCCCAAGCGCCACCAGGGACGCGCCGCGTCGATCCCGCGATCGCCGGTCACCTCTCGCCTTGCCAGCAGGCCGTGGTGGTTCTTCGTCGACCTCTACTTCCTCCCCTGCCTCGCAATCGAGCCGGCGATCCTTGCATCTAGCCCCTGGATGGCGTCTCTCGCCACGGCCGCCGTCTCCTCCGATCGGTTTCACGCACCCGGCCACCCTCGGCGTCACCGAGCCGCCCCGACCCCTTCCCCTTTTTCCTCCGTGGAATTCGTCGCCGTAGCAACCGCCCCCAACGTCGTACACCATGGTCGGGACTGGCACCACGCGTGCTCACCACGCACACCGGACGCGCGCCCTGCCCCTTCGTGCCACTCCCGTGCGCGGCCTCACGCGTCGGCCTCCGCCCCCATATCCCGCACCCACTTTCGCGACGCCCCCCTGCTCCGGCCTTGCCGCCGTGCCGGAAACCTCATCGCCGGCGTGCTCGGCTGGGTTAGTCCATGGACTAAACCCCCCCCCCCTCACTGGAACGTGGGCCCTAGGCTTTTGGTTTAAGCTAAACACAATTACTACAAATAATAACCCCCCTTGAGACACTTACTAGTGGGCTCTGCCCCTTAATTAACCTGCTGATTTAATTGGCACATTCTATTACATATGGGCCCCCAGCCTTTGTTAAGATAAAATAACTATTAAATTTATTATGTCTCACTGACTGCTGGGCCCAACTTCAGTGATAAATAAATATAATGATTTTATTAAAACCAGTGTGTATGACATGTGGGTCCAGTGGATAAATAAATTTAATTAAATGATTTATAAAACATGTGAGGCTGACTAGTGGGACCCACTGGTTAGGTTTGACCAGTCAAATTTACTATTCTGGATAATGTTGCATTTTATTAATAAAGATAATTCAGTAAATGATTTAAAATGATTTAATTTTGGAAATTCAATATCTTTTAAACCGTAGCTCCGATAGAAAAACTTTATGCATGAAAGTTTCTGAGAAAAATGCAACCGTTCCGATTACGCTACCCGCATACCCACCACACCCCTCTAACATACCGAACCCAAGACTTTCCCCCTTCGGATCGTTTGTCCGGTTATTACCCGGTACCGGTAAAACTTTCCGGATGGATTTGTTCTGAACATAAAAGTTGTTCGGAATGCATCAACGATCACGGATACACTACCCACATGTCTGTTAGATGTCTCTAACACTGCAGGCATGGAACCTTCCCCTCCGGATCATTTGTTCGGTAATCACCCGATACTGATGAGTCAACCCCGGATAAATTCCTTCTCCGGGCAGATTACCGAACACTGCGTTAGAGCCCCGTTGCTTTGTATCTGCTTTGTCTTGTAATTTTATTGCTATTATTGTTGTGTATTTATTGTTTCCCCCTCTCTTATTGTCCGGTAGTCCCGACGACCGATGTCGATGCACTTGTGTTCGACTACTACGTCGACGACTGTACCCCTCCCGCGAGCTTCCAGGCAAGTAGAGCCATTCTCTTCCCCAGACATCGCCTATCTTTCCGTACATTTCTTGCACTAGGCATTACTGTTGCTGCTACGTTACAATCATATTCAATTGCATAGCCTGCCATTGTCGCCCCTTGATGTACCTTCCTTTATCCTATGTCGCCTGCTATAAATATATATATTTTATTCAGAAGTGAGCCATGCGCATTGTTAGCTAGGATTAGATAGCGGGCCGTGACCACTCAGGGGAGTGACGCGGATACAACTTATTACAACTGCACAGGTACGGTACAATGCAGACACCGCCTAAGGCCCCCTAGTTCGGCTCTGCCGAGCCACCATCAAGTGTGAGCTATCAAGGAGTAATCCTTGTACTCCACTCGTTGATGACTCTGTATAGCCGCTCTAGGTACCTGAGCAACGGTTGTTGATACGTCCAAAACGTATCTATAATTTCTGCTTGCTCCATGCCTCTTTTGTGTGATATTGCTATGATATTGATGAACTTCCATACACTTTAGATCATATTTAGACTAACCTATTAACTCAGTGCACCCCAGTGCCAGTTCCTGTTTTCTGCAGTTTTTCTATTTCAGGTTTCCCCCATATTAAAAGTGCTCCAAAAATTCGGGAAAATACAATAAAAAATCAGCGCAGAAGAAGCTTCGGGAATCACCGAGGGGGGGGCCAGAGGGACCCACCAGGGCCCCAGGCGCCCTCCCGGCACGCCCTAGGGTGGGGCTGCGCGAGGGGGCCGCCTGAACCCCTGGTGGCCCCCCTGGTTGCCCCCCTTCGCCTATTTATTCCTCGTGACGTGAAACCCCCGTGACGGAACCCTTTTTCGCGATCTCTCCTCTGTTCCGCCGCCGCCGCGCTTCCAAGATCGGGAGCACCAGAAGACCTCTTCCCGGCACCCTGCCGGAGGGAGGAACCACCTCCGGGAGCTTCTCCACCACCATGGATGCTTCCCGGATGAACCGTGAGTAGTCCACCTTGGACCATGGGTCTATGATCAGTAGCTATGTGATATTCTCCTCCCCTCTTTGTTCTTCATGGATTAGACCTCGTGAGCTGCCCTACATGATCGAGGCACATATGTAATATTTCTGTTGTTGCTATGCTGAGTTTGCTGGGATCCGATGGATTACGAGATTATGTTCATATTGTGTTTGAGTAATATATTTGATTCTCCTCTTTTATATTTATGTTCTAGAGTAATTCTTGCATGTTCTTCGTTGCTGTTTATTGCTTTGGCCAAGTAGTAGGTAGTGACTCCAAGAGGGAGCGTTATGAATGATTGTGGGTTCATGCCCCCTGATGACTAGCTTGAGAGACAGAAACATGAGTCTAGGGGATGTGTTGTTGCCACAAGGGGAAAAACAACAGTGCTTGTACTTGCGGGTGCAAGGATTGTTTATTTTACGCAAAGTTCTTTAATGCAGTTGTCCGTTGCTTTGAGTTTACACTTGTACCAGCGAGATGTTCTGGATAGATATCTCAAGGTGGATGATTAGTAGGTAGATGCAGATGGATTTCGGTCTACTTGTCTTGGTGTACCGCCCATGCTTTTGAGCTCTTCCTTTATTTATAGCATAATTAGTATTGGTTTGCGCATATAATCCTGTCAATTGCCCATTTGTAATTTGTTTACCTCGCATGGCTATTTTATCGTCTTTTGGGAGAGAGACATCACTAGTGAACATCATAGGACCCCGGTCCATATTTCCAATACTGTTTACACCCACTATGAATTTACTGCTTTATTTACTTTTCCGTTGCTATCACTATCATTATAACCCATGCGTTTTATCCTTTGTAAACAACAAGGCCGGAGGAATTGACAACTCCTTTGTACTCGTTGGGAAGAAAAGATTTTTTCTGTGTGTGCAGGTCCAGGTCAAGGAAGCAACTTTTGTCTAAAACGGTGCCATTGTTTCCTTGCCACCTTCTTGTATCTGTTGGAGTCCTACTGGTTCGATACTAAACCTTAGCATCTTCGCTAAGGGAAACTTGCTGCTGTCTACATCTCAATCTTCCACTTTGGGTAACCAACGAGGGGGCGTTAATTCGTACCATCAGTTGTCCTTAAGGTAAGAAGTCGGGCGACCCAACGGTGCCCGCGAGCGGTATTGCGTCGGGAACGACAGGGAGGGTACGACCGACGTTACTGGCGTGCTTGGCCCCTGCTCGTATCTCGCGAGAGTTACCAAACCAAGAAAAGTCGAGCTCTACCAAGAGCACACGTGAGACAAGGTAAGGAGACGGTTCACCTTGTTGGTAACCGCAGAGACTTGGTGGGACGACAGGGCAGGCACCGATGTACTGGTGGTCCTGACTGTTGTCGTTGTCCGTGGGTCAGTTAAGTCGAGGCAATGATAACGGTTGTCACGCAGGTTAATTAAAATGCTAACTGGTTCGACGGATGTCTTGAGTATCCTTTTGACTTGTACGCACTACCTACACGTGGGATGATGAGCCTTTTGGCTTGAGTAGCCTTTTGGCTTGTAGCCTTTTGGCTACAAGAATATAGGAGATCTTTCACACTTTGCAAAAATACTCACATAACGAAGATGTAACTATCATGATGCAAATGTACGCCTCTGCCAGGGTAGCATGATATGCAATGATACTAGCGTGTCATGTAGCAATGATTAGGGCAAGGCCCAACTAGCATGCGGCTCATCGATCAAGCAAGTATCATGTATGACATGAAGATCAAGTCATGAGAAGGTGGATGTTGCATGGCAATGTATCTTGGAAAGGCTATAGAAATGCCTTATAGGTAGGTATGGTGGCTGTTTTGAGAAAACTTATAAGGAGGTTTATGATGACAGAGCGTATCATGCCAAGGGTTTGGATGTACCGGCGAAGGTGGACGCCAACTCTCGGAGGGAGAAGGAGGCAATGCACGGCACATGAGAGGCTAGCAAAATATGGGAGGTGGAAGTGTCAACTTTCGAATACTCACATTAGTCCGAAGAACTCATGCACTTATTATCGGTAACTCTCAATCTAATCAGGGGGTTCTCAAAGAGACAAGTACCCCGAGGAGGAGTGTATGGGGGTTTGGTTATCCTTGCGCATCCTTGACTCATGGTACGTGAGTGTACTCTAATATTTGAACCCTCTAGAGGTTAGTGGTCCATCTAGTAGCTAGAGTTCCCAACAGGGGTTTTTTGGTTTTCAAAAACACACGGATTGCCTAAAATACGACATCTATCACTAATAGGTTCGAGCTCTTGACACAAAAAGTTCAAACATTACTCTAGTCAATACCTCAAAAACTATTGCAAGTTACTACTACAAAGAGAATAGCAACTTCAACTACCTACTTTCTAGTCAAGACACAAAACTCAGTGCAACAGGCAAACTCTCTAACCAAGATAAAACATGCAACCTATATAAAGTTGAACCTAAGACAAAACAAAGGCTCTAGAATAAAACTAAAGCACAACAACTAAACAGGGCAGCAACTAAGAAAAGAAAAAGAACAACTCACAGCTAAGAGAATAAGCATGCAAATCCTATGAGGATTTCTAGTTCAAACGGAGCGTGTTTCTCTCCCACACAAAAGAAATCCGGGATCTAACTTGTTACTACAGAAAACAAAGCAAAAAACAAACCTAAGAAAAGTAAAGAGCGAGACGCTCCAAGCATAGCACATAACGCATGAAGTGATAAAATTATAGTGAAACGAGGGACGAACTGATAATTGTTGATGAAGAAGGGGATGCACGGGGGCATCCCCAAGATTAGACGCTTGAGTCTCCTCGAATATTTATTGGGGGTGCACATGGTCATCCCCAAGCTTGAGCGTTTGACACTCTAGGATCTTCTTTCATCATCTTCCATCGCACACTTGAAAACTCCCTTCATACATAACTCATTGTAAACTGATTAGAGAGGTTAGTACCCTATTAAAATAATTTTCCTCTACTGAAAATAAAGATATTCTTGAAGAGATACTGTTTCTCAAGATTGCCAAAAAGTTTTTGCAAAGAAAAAGCAAGCTTAAGATTTGCAAACGTTAGGAGAGACAAAACGTGGCAGAATATGTGAAAAAACAGAACAGCAGGTAGTACAGAATTTTTTAGGGGTACTTCTGCAACTCAAATAAAAAAACTCAGAATGTACGAAAGTTCCGTGATTGTATAGAGCACGCTGTGTAAAAAATTCAGCTCAAAAAGTTGAACTGGTAATTTACTATGATTTTTCCCGTCACGAGGACAGAATCTGTTTTCTGGACAGCATGTCACAACTTTCACTTCCCTTGTCATATGAGGAAATACTTGGCACAAATCTTGAAAAATAAAGATACAATGATGTTTCTACAGTAGTAAAATCATCAAGATGTTGGGGATCAGCGCAGAAAACAAAAAAAATTCCTACCTATGAGTCCCGAACCCAAAATCTATGCTATGCTGATGTATGTAACGGAAGGAATCGGTGTTCATACCTTTGAAGACCGAAAGAGGGAAACGTTCCTCGAACGTGGTTGGCATAGACTCTGATCCTACGACCTCCCTGTCGTGTTGAAGAACCTCCGACGATGAAGTAGCACCACACGTGTAGTGCCTCGCGGGATTACACACGTACAGTGCAACCGACGTCCCTCCGGGCTCCGAACCAGAAGAGCAGCGGAACGAAGATTGATCTGGATCCCGATTCCGGCATCGCGACGTCGTCCGGATGATGGTGAAACCCCCAACCAGGTGCAAACTCCAAACCAGGGGAGTCCGCTCTAGGTCGGAGAAAGAGAGAGAGAGAGAGAAATTCAATGTTGTATTGAAAAAGGCACCCCCACCCCTCCTTATATAGGCCAAGGAGGGGCTCCACCCCCTCCCCTTCCCCCGTGTGGGACTAAACCCCCAAGGGGGGGAGTGGTGCGGCTAGGAGGGGGGATGGGCCCCTCCCTTGGGGCCAAGCCCACGGGGGGAGGCTCCCCCTTCCCCTCATGGGCCTTTTAAGGCCCAAATACCTTTTCACCTTTTTAATTAATCATTTAAATCATTTTTAATATTTAATTATGTCAATTAAATAATAAAACATATTTAAACATTAATATATATTATCCGGAACAGCTTCCCGCACCTCCGGGTACATTTCCGGTGTTTTCTCTCTTTTCACCGATGATCCCGAATCAATCCTTAATGCATCGATTTCCCTTAAGTGTGACACCATACGGTCCGGGAAACAGTAGACATGATCGAGACACTCTCTGACCAATGACCATCATGTGGGATCTGGTTAGAATCCTTGATGTGCCCCTACGCTTCCATCGAATAAACTTCATCGCTGTTGAACCGTTAACAATATGACTTGATCCCTTTGTGCTTCGGTACTATGTTCGTCCGAGGTATGATCATCGGTATCCAATACCTAGTTCTTCCTCGTCTCCAACATAACATGTTTACTCGTCTGTGAATATTACATCTCTTGTGACCTAGTCACTTTCTTGCAAGCTATTGATCACACTGCAATGCTTAAGGTGGGTGTGTGTCCATCACATCATTCTCCTAATGATATGACCTCATTGTCAATAGACTATTATGTTCTCATGATCATGAAACCTTGATCATCAATTGCCCAATGAGCTAGTATGCCTGAGTTTAACTAGGGACCAGGTTGTTATATATCACACGTGTATTAATGTTTCCGCTTAATACAGTTCTAGCACAATATATAACGTATTATGAACAAACAGATATGTGACGAATATCTTTATTAATTTGCCTCTAGGGTACATATCCAACAGTCTCCCACTTGCACTAGAGTACAAATTACACTAGTTTACATCAGGTATGTATCTAACACCAATAGTCTCTCGGTGTTGTTCAAACTTGGATTGTGGAAGAGGTTTATTCATTGGGTCTGAAGGATTCAGATCCGTATGTATTTTTCAAATCCTAGTATGACCATCCTTGACGTAGTCCCGCGTCAGATGGAAACGCCGGAGAATATGCTTGGCTGTAGAGTGAGTCCTCGGCTCCCTTGCGTTAGCAATGGCACCCGTATTGTCACAATAAATGCTAACAGGGTCAGTGCAACTAGGGAATACGCCAAGCTCGATGACGAACTTCTTCAGCCAATGCGCTTCGTTTGACGTTTCGCAAGAGGCAATATACTCCGACTCCATCGTAGATTGGGCGACGACTGACTGCTTGCCGCTCCTCCAACTAATCGCACCACCATTCAATATAAACACGTATCCCGTCTGGGATTTTGAGTCATCGGGATCAGTACCAAGACTGGCATCGACGTAACCTGTTACGGCGAGCTCTTCTTCACATCCTCCATAGACAAGAACCAGATCCTTAGTTCTTCGTAAGTACTTAAGGACGTTCTTCACTGCAATCCAATGATCCATTCCAGGATTACTTTGGAAATGATTAGTCAGACTAACCGCCAGGGTCACATCTGGTCGAGTGCACAGCATAACATACATGATAGAACCTATGGCTGAGGCATAGGGCTTTGAGGACATTTCCTCCCTTTCTTTTGCTGTTGCTGGGCATTGAGTCACACTCAGTTTACTTCCTTTCATAACAGGCAAGAGGCCTCTCTTGCCGTTATCTATATTGAACCTCTTCAATATCTTCTCAAGGTAAGTTCTCCGACTCAGTGCTAATAGGCGTCTTGATCTATCTCTATAGATTTTAATGCCTAATATGTATGCAGCTTCACCTAGGTCCTTCATGGAAAATTGTCCATTCAAATATTCCTTTACCCCCTCTAGAAATTTCACATCATTCCCTATCAATAATATGTCATCCACATATAGTACTAGGAATGCCACAGAGACTCCACTCGCTTTCTTATAAACACAGAATTCTTCTTCATTTTGGACAAATCCAAAAGCTTTGATCACCTCATCAAAACGAAGATTCCAGCTTCGAGATGCTTGCTTCAACCCATAAATGGATCGTTGAAGTTTGCATACCTTACCAGCGTCCTTAGGATCAATAAAACCTTCCGGTTGTACCATATACAACTCTTCCTCAATGTTGCCATTTAGGAACGCGGTTTTCACATCCATCTGCCGTATTTCATAATCGTAATAGGAAGCAATTGCTAGCAATATCCGGATAGACTTTAGTATCGCTACGGGAGAGAAAGTCTCTTCGTAGTCAACTCCTTGAATTTTTCGGAAATCTTTTGCGACAAGTCGAGCTTTATAGACAGATACATTTCCGTCTGTGTCAGTCTTTTTCTTGAATATCCACTTATTCTCGACGCCCTTTCGGTCCTCGGGAATATCCACCAAAGTCCATACTTTGTTGGCATACATGGAGTCTATCTCGGATTTCATGGCTTCCAGCCATTGTAACATCTCAAAATTCCCCGAATTTTGGAATGTTAATAAAATTAAATAGATATTAAAAAAGGGAATAAAAGGACTTTCCCTAATATGCATAATTGGTGTTTTGGAATTTATTATTTAAAACAAGACCAACAAAACAAAATGAGAGAAGGTAATATGACTCTTTCAACATATTAAAAGGATGGAAAATGTTTTAAATCATTATTGGAATTCTTCTGAATATTCAAAACATTTTTCAACTAAAGGAAATTCATTTGAGAGGATATACAATGACTTATCCCCTTTTTAATGAAGTTGGGAAATATTTAGAATATTACTTTAAAGTTTTTAAAATTTATTTTGAGTATTCTAAATAACTCTAAAATTATTTTAGGGATTTTTAAATGCTAAGAGAGTTTTTATTTCATTGAAACGATTTATTAAATATTTTAAAATATTTGAAAAAGTATTCCAATGGGATATTTTATTTTACCAAATTATTTATTAATGTAACAATTTTTTAAAATTTATATTTTATTATTTAGAAATGGTTTGTCAATGCTTTTGACCAAATAAAAATGTTTTTAATAATTTATTGGATTTTATTTGATTTATGAAAAGTATTTTATATTTAAATAAAGTATTTAGAAAATGTTTTTATTTTTATTTTCCTTTTTGGAAAATGTATTGATTAAATAAATTTCTTTGTATTATTTGATGAGTTTGGAAAATTTATTTCATATTTTTCTGATGAATATTTATTTTTCTACAATTGTTTGAAGTCTCGATTTTTAAATAAAAAGAAAAATCCGTAGCCCGGCCCAACAGTTTGTCTCCGCCCGCGAGCGCAATTAGAGCCCAACTCGGATGAATTGTTTTTTTTCTCTCGTTATATATATTTTTTCATTTTTCTCTATTTTTGTTTTTCTGGAAAAAAACCCTAGCGCGGGACCCGCGGGCCAGCCGCCGCCGGGCCCCGACCTCGCCGGAAATCACGCCGCCGCCCGCCGGACCCCGCCGCCGCCGCTGCTCGATGCCTCCCCGCGCCACCGCGCCGGCAACCGCCGCCGGAGCCGCGCCGGCCACGCCTCCAGGACGCTGCTGCTCGCCGCCCGGCACCGCACCGCTCCGGGCCGCCGCCGCCGTCTCGCCCACGCTGTCGCCGGACGCGCCGCCCGGCCGGTCGCCTCCACCAACCGCGGCCCGCACCCGCGCGCCGGCGCGACGCGCCCCGCAGCGGACGCCGCTGCCTACACCGTCGGATCCAGCCGGCCCCACACCTCGCCGGCCGCCCCACTCGCCGGAGTGCGCAGACGAACTCGCCGGAGCTACGCCTCGCCGGAAACCGCCTCGCCGGAGTTGCTCCGCCTCGATTTTTCCGAATTTTTTTATTCGCGAACAAGTCCCTGTTGGCAGAAAACACCCCGTTCTCGCACCGGCAATATCTCCGCAATCGTAAGTTGGATCGAGGTGAAACTTTTTTCTACGCACTCGTGTTGTTCTGTAATTTAACATGAAATCAATTTTGGCACATTTTGCACACTTTTGAATTTGAATTTATTTCAAATTCAAATTCAAATTCCGGTGGCCGTATGTTTTAAACCGTAGATCCAAATCAAGTGATTCTTTTTGTGTTGGATCACTCGTTCCATGTACTTTCTGTATAAATCATGTGTACACAAAAATTCAAATGTTTCTTGATCTGTTTAAATTCAAATTCAATTCAATTTTGCACCTGCTATGACCTGTGTTGTAGTATTCCATTTCACGTGATTCTTTTTGCATATTGGATCATATGAGACATCCTATCGGCAATATCCACACACCATTCATATTGCTATGATCTTTACTTTGATTTCATAATGCCTTGATCATACTCTTGTATCGACAATTCTTTATCTGTTGACTCTCTCGATGTCACTTCCACCGATCACTTTGAGCACATCGACACCTTTGCACTTCAAAGCTTTTTGTTTTGTTTCTAAAACCTTTGTGTTTGTTTGTTGATCTTTTGTTTGTTTCGTTGTGATGTGATTTCTTATTCGAGTTCCTTCGTTTGTGATAGATTTGCTCGGAGTGTGACGAGTAGAGTTGACTGGACCGCGAGAGCGAAGAACTTCATCGAATGTATAAGGCAAGTTACAATTTGACCATACCTCAACCTATATTTTCTATTATGCATGTAGCAAATTATCACTCTATGCATGTGTAGGATTATATATTAGTTATGATTTAAACCTAGTAGGATAGCCATATGCTCTGAACTTGTATTTCATTGTCGCCCTAGGATCGTGGTTGTTATATACTGCTATTGCTTTGTAGACGGGGATTGGTTGAGTTATCATTGAGCTATGTGAGGATTAATGACTTGACTAGCAAACTTAAATAGAAATCACCTCTAGACGGGCAGGGAATGCATCCTGGGGCTCGTGCCTTGGATAAGGAGGGACCCGGGGCTAAATGCTTCCCGAATGGTTGTTTTGGTGGGAAACCGGGTGCGACATGGTGTCTATCCTCTGAACGCAGTGGGCGCCGTCCAGGCTCAAAAAGATCAGACAGACAGTGTGACTAGTAGCTTCCATGTACAACCAGTGGCTATATGGGCTCTGGCTTAGATTAGTAAGTTGTGGGGAATCTGGCCCTGGAAGCTAGCTGATGTAGATATGATAGGTGTACCGGCTACCAAATGGTGGAGGCAACCTCTTCTGAAAGACTACGTCTCAATCTTCAGGTTGAGTCCTATGGGGAAAGTGTACAAACCTCTGCAGAGTGTAAAAACTGATCATGATTAGCCGTGTCCACGGTTACCGACAAATTTGAGCAACTGGGCATTATTGTTGTTGGATGGTCTTGACAGATAATTCACCTTAATAAGAATTTGAGTGGGAACTTTTAATAAAGGGATGGTTGGAGTTGGTGTAGCCCGATTCAACCATACTTAGGACTAGCAAGGTAAATTAAAATTGGTTTAGTTGTAGTATGTGAGGGAAAAATCAGCTTTCTGCAAAATAAAACCATAAGCCTTTCCTTTGACTTATCCTTCATGTAGATGTAGATCTACTATATACTTTTTCGTGTGACTTGCCGTACAAATCAGATGTACTGACCCGTGTTCGGGCTGTAACCTTCGGTGTTGCAGGATTGTATACGACGAGTAAGTGGTACGATGTAGGGTTGCGATGTCTATACTCAACCATGCCGGTGGAGTTGATGGACGCCATGAAGCTTATATTGTTTTCCGCTGTATTTTATTTGTAAGCTAGCCTTGAGCTATGTAGGTATGCTTTATTGTAATACTGGATCTTCGATGTAATATATATGACATGTGGTTTATTCTTGATATTACATCATGTACTGTGTGTGCTAGCTATTGATCCAGGGACTAGCACAGAATGCACAGAGACTTGGATTCTTAGCGAATCGGGTCGTTACAGATGGTATCAGAGCCCATGTTGACTGTAGGTCGTGACCCTAGAAAATGGATAGAAAAAGCCATAGGAACAAAAATATATTATCACTCTTTGATTACTTACTCTCTCCACTAGTATTTCTCATCTATTATTCATCTTCTAAAACTCCTCATCTTGTTTTACTGTTAATACCCCTCTGAGTTGCTTACCCCTGAAGACAAGACATTTGAGAGGTGCATCATTCAACCTCGTGGATCAATTGAAGTTATGACCACAAGAACGAGAAGAATACCCTATGAGGATCAATAAGTTTTGACACTACGAGAGGAATTTTTAAGATCAACTTAGCTGAGAAGGATGAAGCTTAGAATCAGACCACCGCCTTTTAGGTGAAGTTAGGTGGACGAATTTCGCGTAGCATGATGAGATCGTATGTCTTGCACATATGACCTTACTCTAGGAGTTGTTTGTGTGGTGTGACTTTCTGTGTTTCATTGATTGTTGTTTTGTGTTACCGTTGAACGTAGGTGTTGTTGCCTCTTTCTTGTTTGAGTGCATATGCTTGGTGTTATCTTTAGGTTTGTTTTCTTGCCTGTATCGATTTAATAGCTGGAGTATGAAGTAAGACTCGCCTTTTCTGGGGTGATGTCGAGACTGAAGGTGGAGCAATGGATACGTAGTATGGAGGAGCACATGAAGATAAACCAGGTTGGAAGTGAGGACATGGTCCCCTATGCTGTTAAGTACTTGGTAGAAGAGGATGCTACTTGGTGGAGAATGCACCAAGCGATTGACGAATCACGAAGGAAGATTACTTGGAAGGAGTTCACAAAGATTTTGTTGGCATCTCGCCTCGTCACCCCAATGCAAAGGACGTTAACCCGTAAGAGGCCTTGTGCCTACAAAATTTGCGGGGAAGTAGGACACTCCTATGAAGGACACCAGGATGGATGTCCCCATTGTGAGGAAATCCACTCGGGTGAAGAATGTCCCACTGCTCAAGTCACATGTTTTGTGTGTGTAGGAACTGATCATTATCCCGTTCAGTGCCACCTTTACACCATGACACAACAAGTGATTCAACAACAAAAGGAATGGATGAAGAAGATTATCCAGGAGCTCAAGGAAGAACCTATGAGGAAGAAGATGAAGGACGTTAGCCAGGTTCAGTGTTTCCGGTGCAGGAATATGGGACATTACGCCAACATGTGTCCAGAATTGAAGGGAAAGAAGAAGTTGTGAACGTGGAAGCAAGGATGCTGACTTGAAGAAGCTTATGTTTGGCAACCGGAGGATAGACGTTTGTAGGAGTGCACTAAGTGTACGATGTTACCTTTTCGTTGTTAGCTGGAGTTGTGGTTCGCAGCATGTTCTGCTGGTTGAACAAGATGTTTTATGTTCTGATTGTTTTGTTAGGTTTTGTCTTGTACCCTGTGGCCCTGATATGTATTTGATTGATGTCGTGTGTTGTCCTTTGTGTTTCTTCTATACGAGTGGAATAAGTTTACGTTTCATTAGACCCCTCATCTATTTAGTATGCTTCAAGACTGAAGAAGACACATCAACAGGGAGAATAACTTGACAAGTGACATGATGATACGAAGATTGTGTCGACAATGCAAAACTAAAGCTACCGTCATTGAAGACCTGAAGACTTGAAGACCTGGAAGATTCAAGTTTCTATCGTTAGATCGTTCTGTGAGCTGTCATTTCTTGTTTTTACCGACAGCTACACATCAAAACTTATTTACAAAACTAGTGTGATGTTTGTATGGGTATCTCTCCCCATCTATCTTTCTCTCTACCTATCTATCTACATTTTATTCCCCCTCAACCCGATCCCTACACTTAAGAAGTTACTACAATGATTGCTAATGTGAAGACCGGAATAAATATGTATGCAACTTAATGCCAAGTTCAAGTTAACCTCATGTGCCAGGATCTTACAACAAGGAAGCACAATCTTGCTGAAGGAAGAACCCTCGAAGAAGTTGTAGTCCACCAGTACACGTTTTATAGCAGTTTGTGCAAACCTGAGTGTTGTGAGGAAACGATAGAGGTTTGTTTGGCTTGCAGAACCATGGATTTATCTGAACCCAGTTCATGATCAACAGGAATTTTCTGCAATGCTTGTGAGGATGACCGAGTGTTGGATTACGAGATTCGCTAAACCATATACAAGGAAATGATTTGGGTGCGGGATGGATTGATCACCATGCCGACTACTCTTATTATTCGCTCTTGCTATGCAGGATAGTAAATCTTGAGTGACTTACCTATAGCAGAGAGACGACGATGTCAAAGCCTAAACCATAGAATGGTACGATGTGTTACCCCTGTAGGGGATTACCGTTTGTGTTTTACGGTGAGAGTGGACCAAGACCATTTGCTGCAGGTATCCCGTGGAAGTATTCTTGATGACCACCATGAGGAAATCGATAGATGCTTAGTATTGGCGCCTGACCTGTCAGCCATGAGGGTTCAGTATACGGAAGACTCCTCTTTTGCTAAGGATTCAAGACCTGATAGGAGGAGGTGAAGCTCTTTGAAGGATGTTATCGATGGAGTAAGATTTTGAAGACAACGTCGCATTCCTTTTAAGGGTGGTAGCACCCTAGCTCATCGGAGGATCGATGGACTGCCAAGAAAAACCCAAACCCTAACCTTTTTCTTTCTAGCCTTCTCGAATCTCGAGGACGAGATTCCTTTTAAGGGTGGTAGTGTGTAACATCCCAAAATTGTTTGCTTGATGTGTTTGATTTTCTCTGGGATTTACAAATTTTTGGAGTTTATTGAATATTAAAAAAAGGGAATAAATTTCCCTAATATTCATAATTGGTGTTTTTGGAATTTATTATTTAACACAAAACCAACAAAACAAAATGAGAGAAGGTAATATGACTCTTTCAACATATTAAAAGGATGGAAAATGTTTTAAATCATTATTGGAATTCTTCAGAATATTCAAAACATTTTTCAACTAAAGGAAATTCATTTGAGAGGATATAAAATGAGTTATCCCCTATTTAATGAAGTTGGGAAATATTTAGAATATTACTTTAAAGTTTTTAAAATTTATTTTGAGTATTATAAATAACTATAAAATTATTTTAGGGATTTTTAAATGCTAAGAGAGTTTTTATTTCATTGAAATGATTTATTAAATATTTTAAAAGAGTTGAAAAAGTATTCCAATGGGATATTTTTATTTTACCAAATTATTTATTAATGTAACAATTTTTAAAAATCTATATTTTATTATTTAGAAATGGTTTGTCAATGCTTTTGACCAAATAAAAATGTTTTTAATAATTTATTGGATTTTATTTGATTTATGAAAAGTATTTTATATTTAAATAAAGTATTTAGAAAATGTTTTTCTTTTTATTTTCCTTTTTGGAAAATATATTCATTAAATAAATTTCTTTGTATTATTTGATGAGTTTGGAAATTTATTTCATATTTTTCTGATGAATATTTATTTTTCTACAATTGTTTGAAGTCTCGGTTTTTAAATAAAAAAAATCCGTAGCCCGGCCAAGTAGTTTGTCTCTGCCCGCGAGCGCAATTAGAGAGCAACTCGGATCAATTGTTTTTTTTTCTCTGATTATATATATTTTCTTTTTTTCTATTTTTGTTTTTCTGGAAAAAAACCCTAGCGCGGGACCCGCGGGCCAGCTGCCGCCGCCGGGCCCCGACCTCGCCGGAAATTGCACCGCCGCCCGTCAGACCCCGCCGCCGCCGCTGCTCGACGCCTCCCCGCGCCACCGCGCCGGCCACCGCCGCCGGAGCCGCGCCGACCACGTCTCTAGGCCGCCGCTGCTCGCCGCCCGGCACCGCACCGCTCCGGGCCGCCGCCGCCGGCCGCCTCCACCAACCGCGGCCGCACCCGCGCGCCGCCGCGACGCGCCCTGCACCGGACGCCGCCGCCTACACTGTCGGATCCCGCCGGCCCCACACCTCGCCGGCCGCCCCACTCGCCGGATTGCACAGACGAACTCGCCGGAGCTGCGCCTCGCCGGAAACCGCCTCGCCGGAGTTGCTCTGGCCAGATCTGGTCCCAGGGACCCGATCTCTTTTTCCGAAAAAACTTTATTCGCGAACAAGTCCCTGTTGGCAGAAAACACCATGTTCTCGCACCGGCAATATCTCCGCAACCGTAAGTCGGATCGAGGTGAAACTTTTTCCTACGCACTCGTGTTGTTCTATACTTTGGCATGAAATCAATTTTGGCACACTTTGCACACTTTTGAATTTGAATTTATTTCAAATTCAAATTCAAATTCCGGTGGCCGTATCTTTTAAACCGTAGATCCAAATCGAGTGATTCTTTTTGCGTTGGATCACTCGTTCCATGTACTTTCTGTATATATCATGTGTACACAAAAATTCGAATGTTTCTTGATCTGTATATATTCAAATTCAATTCAGTTTTACACCTGCTATGACCTGTGTTGTAGTATTCTGATTCACGTGATTCTTTTTGCATATTGGATCATATGAGACATCCTATCGGCAATATCCACACACCATTCATATTGCTATGATCTTTACCTTGATTTCATAATGCCTTGATCATAGTCTTGTATCGACAATTCTTTATCTGTTGACTCTCTCGAGGTCAATTCCACCGATCACTTCGAGCACATCGACACCTTTGCACTTCAAATCTTTTTGTTTTGTTGCTAAAACCTTTGTGTTTGTTTGTTGATCTTTTTTTTGTCTTGGTGTGATGTGATTTCTTATTCGAGTTCCTTCATTTGCGATAGATTTGCTCGGAGTGTGACGAGTAGAGTTGACTGGACCGCGAGAGCGAAGAACTTCATCGAATGTATAAGGCAAGTTACACTTTGACCATACCTCAACCTATATTTTCTATTATGCATGTAGCAAATTATCACTCTATGCATGTGTAGGATTATATATTAGTTATGATTTAAACCTAGTAGGATAGCCATATGCTCTGAACTTGTATTTCATTATCGCCCTAGGATCGTGGTTGTTATATACTGCTATTGCTTTGTAGACGGGGATTGGTTGAGTTATCATTGAGCTATGTGAGGATTAATGACTTGACTAGCAAACTTAAATAGAAATCACCTCTGGACGGACAGGGAATGCATCCTGGGGCTCGTGCCTTGGATAATGAGGGACCCGGGGCTAAATGCTTCCCGAATGGTTGTTTTGGTGGGAAACCGGGTGCGACATGGTGTCTACCCTCTGAACGCAGTGGGCGCCGTCCAGGCTCAAAAAGATCGGACAGCCAGTGTGACTAGTAGCTTCCATGTACAACCAGTGGCTATATGGGCTCTGGCTTAGATTAGTAAGTTGTGGGGAACCTGGCCCTGGTAGCTAGCTGATGTAGATATGATAGGTGTACCGGCTACCAAAGGGTGGAGGCAACCTCTTCTGAAAGACTATGTCTCAATCTTCGGGTTGAGTCCAGTGGGGAAAGTGTACAAACATCTGCAGAGTGTAAAAACTGATCATGATTAGCCGTGTCCACGGTTACAGACAAATTTGAGCAACTGGGCATTATTGTTGTTGGATGGTCTTGACAGATAATTCACCTTAATAAGAATTTGAGTGGGAACTTTTAATAAAGGGATGGTTGGAGTTGGTGTAGCCCGATTCAACCATACTTAGGACTAGCAAGGTAAATTAAAATTGGTTTAGTTGTAGTATGTGAGGGAAAAATCAGCTTTCTGCAAAATAAAACCATAAGCCTTTCCTTTGACTTATCCTTCATGTAGATGTAGGTCTGCTATATAGTTTTTCGTGTGACTTGCCGTACAAATCAGATGTACTGACCCGTGTTCGGGCTGTAACCTTCGGTGTTGCAGGATTGTATACGACGAGTAAGTGGTACGATGTAGGGTTGTGATGTATATACTCAACCATGCCGGTGGAGTTGATGGACGCCACGAAGCTTATATTGTTTTCCACTGTATTTTATTTGTAAGCTAGCCTTGAGCTATGCAGGTATGCTTTATTGTAATACTGGATCTTTGATGTAATATATATGACATGTGGTTTATTCTTGATATTACATCATGTACTGTGTGTGCTAGCTATTGATCCATGGAGTAGCACAGAATGCACAGAGACTTGGATTCTTAGAGAATCAGGTCGTTACAGCCATTTCTCGAACTCGGGCCCCTCCATTGCTTCTTTGTAGTTCGCAGGTTCGTCAGGTTCATTTAACTTGACTGCATTGACAAGTTGCCCATAAAACTGAGTTTTTACTCGGGTTCTTGATGACCTGCGGGGTACAATAGAATCCTCTTCATCTTGATCATGATCATCATGTATGTCACGGTCGTTATGAATATCATGATGACCGTTCTCTTCAGCTCCCACTACGGAAGATGGTTCCGGAACAACTTCCATTGCCATTTCTTCCACTTGGAGTGATTGGTCAATCATCTCGTTGAGGTCTATTTTCCTCCCACTCAATTCTTTTGAAAGAAACTCTTTCTCAAGAAAGCATCCAGTCTTGGCGACAAACGTTTTTCCCTCAGACTGGTTGTAGAAGGTGTATCCAACGGTTTCCCTTGGATAACCCACAAAGATGCACTTATCCGCTTTTGATTCGAGTTTGTCAGGCTGAAGTTTCCTAACATAAGCCTCACAACCCCAAATCTTCAAGTGAGACTACTTTGGTTTCTTACCATGCCATTCCTCAAATGGTGTTGTCTTTACGGATTTGGACGGTGCCCTATTAAGAATGTAAGCGGCAGTTTCTAATGCATACCCCCAGAATGACACAGGTAAGTCGATATGAATCATCGATCGTACGCTATCCAATAGAGTTCGATTACTTCACTCAGAAACACCGTTACGCTGAGGTGTTCCTGCTGACGTAAGTTGTGGTACGATGCCACAAGTCTTAAGATGATCGCCAAACTCGTGACTTAAATACTCGCCTCCTCGATCGGATCGAAGGTGCTTGATTTTCTTCCCGAGTTGATTCTCGACCTCACTCTGAAATTCCTTGAACCTTTCAAAGGTTTCAGACTTATGTTTCATTAAGTAGATATACCCATATCTGCTTAAGTCATGTGTGAAGGTCACGAAGTAACGGAGACCATTGCGTGTGGGGATGTTCATAGGTCCACATACATCTGAATGTATGATCCCTAACAAGTCTTTCGCACGCTCCATTGTTCCATTGAATGGAGTCCTTGTCATCTTGCCCAAAAAGGCATGGTTCACATGTGTCAAGGATCCAAAATCCAATGACTTCAGAAGTCCATCAGCATGAAGCTTCTTCATGCGCTTTTCACCAATATGACCAAGTCGACAATGCCACATCGTCATGTGTTCTTCGCCACTAGGTTTTAATCTTTTGGCCTCTACGTTATCAATATGAAGTATATCACAATCGAGATTAAGAATGAATAAGCCATTTTTCTCCGGTGCGTGAACATAAAACACATCATCCTTATAAATCGCACAACCAATTGTATCTGACTTAAAAGAATAGTGGTCTCGCTTCAAGCAAGAACCACTAATGATGTTCACACTCAATGCGGGTACATAGTAGCACTTATTCAAAATCAAAAATAATCCCGAAGGGAGACTAAGATGCTTCGTGCCGACCGCCATCACTTCAATCCGGCAGCCGTTGCCCACGCGCATCGTCACTTCATCTTTTATCAAGTGTCGCCTATTCCGTAGCCCCTGAGAGGAGTTAGAAATATGAGCAACAGATCTTGTATCAAATATCCAGGATTTGTTCCCAGCGCTTGTTAAGAAAAGATCAATAACGTGTATATCAAATATACCTTTGTCTCTTCTGACAATCTTGCCAGCCTTCTTATCCTCTAGGTACTTGGGGCAGTTACGTTTCCAGTGACCATCACCCTTGCAGTAGAAGCACTCAACACCGGGCTTGGGTCCAGGTTTGGGTGCCTAACGAGGAGTGACAACTGGCTTGTCACCCTTCTTCGGGCTTCCCTTCTTTCCCTTCTCCTTCTTGCCAGACTTCTTGAATTCAACAGTCTTTTTGACCATGAATACATCATGCTCCTTCTTGATCTCAACCTCAGCAGTTTTCAGCATGGCGAACAACTTAGAAGGGGTCTTAGTCATCCCCTGCATGTTGTAGTTCAACACAAAGCCTTTGTAGCTAGGGGGCAGCGACTGCAGCACCCTATCAACAACAAGTTCATCTGGAATCTGACATTCCAGAGCATTCAAGCCTTGAACGTAGCCAGACATCTTGACCACGTGCTCACTAACACTGCTATGCTCACCCATCTTTGCTGAGAAGAAAGCTTCAGAAGCCTCATAACGTTCAGCCCTGGCTTGGGGTGCAAAGACGGCCTTGAGGTCAGTGATTATCTCATATGCACCCATCCTCTCAAAGCGTTTCTGCAGCTCAGCCTCCATGGAGTAAAGCATTCCACTCTGGACAAGGTTATAATCATCCGTCTTGGAGAGGTAGACATTCTTCTCATCCTGACTAGCGTCTGCTGGTGGTTCGTCACCTAACGCGGCCTCTAGTACGTATAACATCTTGAGGGGAACGAGGAGAATCCTCAGAGTGCGGAACCAGTTGGTGAAGTTTGACCCATCGGTTTTCAGTTTGTATTTGTCTAGGAATGACCCTAAGTTGAATGAGGGGCGAGGTGTAGCCATCTACAATGGTTATTTGAAAAACACATATTTAGACTTTGTTCATAATTGGAGTTCAATTTTAATTAATTCTAAAACTCCCACTTAGTTAAACATCTCTCCAAATTTACTAAGTGACTAACACAATCCTAGTTTGAATGATCATCCTGGAATATCACACGGCCGACGACACATCTCCCTAGGTAGGCCATCATGCCAATCATATCCATTATATGACTCATTCTTAACCTTTCGGTCATCCGTATCCCAAGCTCATATCTACATATGTCAAGCCTGCCAGTCGAACCTTAGTGTATGGCTGTTCAGCAAGGCCATATCTGCATATGCTAGGCTTGCCGAACCCAACCTCATGCGATCGCTAATGTATGTATGACACCCGATCGTCACGGCCTGCCTATCATAAAGAGATCCTTCCAGCCGGTGCCCACTAAGGGAGAATACAATCATGGTATTGAGAGAGATTATCCTATCATGCTACCGTCGCATATCTAGCATATTAGCAAGACAGGAAGTAAAACTGTAAATCATACAAGCTATGATCCCCCCTTACATGCAAATTAAAGTTAAAACGCCTTCTACTTTATCTTTTGCAAGTTTTACGTGGCTGCTAAGGGGTTTCGAGCGAGAACCGATTTCTACCCTGCGAAAACAAGACACAACACCAATCCTGCAATCGTCTCTATTACACCCCTGTCGGGGCCCTCCGTTGCAAACGTCTTCGCGTCGCTAATGTTAGAGAGACAGACACCCCCAGCCACTTATATGGTACAAGCCATATGTCAAGCGTGGAACCAGTCTCGCGTAAATGCGCAAGGTCGGTCGGGGCCGCTTCATCAGGACATTGCCGCAACGCTAAACGAGTACATGTGGGAGGGTAACAATTGGAGAATTGATGCCCACATCCTAGATGTGTTCTACCCGTACAATACATCTACGCATAACCTTGCTCATGATACCACTGTTGGGGATCGGCGCAGAAAAACAAAATTTTTCCTACCTACGAGTCCCGAACCCAAGATCTATGCTATGCTAATGTATGTAACGGAAGGAATCGGTGTTCATACCTTTGAAGACCGAAAGAGGAAAAAGTTCCTCGATCGTGGTTGGCGTAGAGTCTGATCCTATGACCTCCCTGTCGTGTGGAAGAACCTTCGACGATGAAGTAGCACCACACGTGTAGTGCCTCGCGAGATTACCCACGTACGGTGCAACTGACGTCCCTCCGGGCTCCGAACCAGACGAGCAACGGAAAGAAGATTGACCCGGATCCCAATTCCGGCAGCGCGACGGCGTCCGGATGATGGTGAAACCCCCAACCAGGTGCAAACTCCAAACCAGGGGAGTCCGCTCTAGGTCGGAGAAAGAGAGAGAGAAACTCAATGTTGTATTGAAAAAGGCATACCCACCCCTCCTTATATAGGCCAAGGAGGGGCTCCACCCCCTCCCCTTCCCCCATGTGGGACTAAACCCCCAAGGGGGGGGGGGAGTGGTGCGGGTAGGAGGGGGGATGGGCCCCTCCCTTGGGGCCAAGCCTAAGGGGGGAGGCTCCCCCTTCCCCTCATGGGCCTTTTAAGGCCCAAATACCTTTTCACCTTTTTAATCAATTATTTAAATAATTTTTAATATTTAATTCTGTCAATTAAATAATAAAACATATTTAAACATTAAGATATATTATTTTGAACCTTTCAAAATATCCGGAACAGCTTCCGGCACCTCCCGGTACATTTTCGGTGTTTTCTCTCTTTTCACCGATGATCCCGAATCAATCCTTAATGCATCGATTGCCCTTAAGTGTGACACCCTACGGTCCGGGAAACAGTAGACATGATCGAGAAACTCTCTGACCAATGACCATCATGTGGGATCTGGTTACAATCCTTGATGTGCCCCTACGCTTCCATCGAATAAACTTCATCGCTGTTGAACCGTTAACAATATGACTTGATCCCTTTGTGCTTCGGTACTATGTTTGTCCGAGGTATGATCGTTGGTATCCAATACCTAGTTCTTCCCCGTCTCCGACATAACATGTTTACTCGTCTGTGAATATTACATCTCTTGTGACCTAGTCACTTGCTTGCAAGCTATTGATGCAACACCACCGAGTGGGCCCAGAGTACCTATCCGTCACTCGGATTGACAAATCCCGCTCTGATCTATTTCATACTCCTCAACATATCTACTTCGGAATACCCAAGATACACCTTTTCAGTTACCATGTTTTAGTGTAACGGTTAATGCACTCAAAGCATCCTAATAGATAGCAATTATGTATGATCATCACGGTCTAAGGATTCAGTCACTATGTTATTAAGTCATCGCAATGCTGAACTTATGTGACTTGATCACACTGCAATGCTTAAGGTGGGTGTGTGTCCATCACATCATTCTCCTAATGATATGACCTCATTGTCAATAGACTATTATGTTCTCATGATCAGGAAACCTTGATCATCAATTTCCCAATGAGCTAGTATGCCTGAGTTTAACTAGGGACCAGGTTGTTATATATGACACATGTATTAATGTTTCCGCTTAATACAGTTCTAGCACAATATATAACGTATTATGAACAAACAGATATGTGACAAATATCTTTATTAATTTGCCTCTAGGGCACATATCCAACACAAGACCACTAAGAACAGAAGAAAAAAAAAAGGAAAACCTAAATTCATTGCGGGCTGCCTCCCGAAAGCGCTTCTTTAAAGCCATTAGCTAGGCTTAAAGCAAAAGATCAAGTATTATCAAGAAAATAACTAGCCCGTGTTACGGACTCAAAAGGCAACTTAATCTTTTTCCTAGGGAAATGTTCCATCCCTTTCTTGAGTGGGAATTGGAATTTGATATTCCCCTCTTTCATGTCAATAACAGCACCCACGGTGCGTAGAAAAGGACGTCCCAAAATAATTGGACAAGAGGGCTCACACTCAATGTCCATAATAGTAAAATCAACGGGAACATAATTGTCGTTGACAATGATAAGAACATCGTTGATCTTCCCCAAAGGTTTCTTTACGGAAGAATCTACAAGACGAACACCAAAAGAACAAGGATCAAAAGGTTTCAATTCAAGCATATCATACATTCTTTTGGGCATAACGGAGGTACTAGCTCCAACATCACAAAGAGCAAAGCAAGAGAAGTTATTTAATTTGATTTTTATCATAGGATCCCAACCATATTCTAGCTTCCTAGGTATGGAGGCTTCTAGTCTAAGCTTCTCCTCCCTAACTTTGATTAGAGCATTGGTGTTATGCTCTGTGAAGGCAAGATTAAGTGTACTAGTGTGGGGGTCTCTAAACATTTTGTGTAGGAAACCAATAACTTCAGGTAAGGTGCAGTTGCCAAAGTCTAGATCAATACTATCTATCAAGGAGGTAGTGATATCATTTAGGCTCACTTGTTTGAAAGCCTGTATGTTCATAGAGGTTTCTTCATCTATGGTTGAGGTGGTAGCATCAACATTGATAGGTCCAGTGGGACTAGGGGTGTGATGGGTGCCAGCAGTTTGGACATCCTCAACAACTTGGATAGTATCTACTGTGTGGTAGGTAGGAAGGCTCTTAACTCTCTCTTCTTCCTCCTTTTCTCTAGCCCATCTCTCTTTAAGTTTGCCCAACATCCTAATGTTTTCATTAATTTGCACTTGGATAGCATTCATAGGAGTGGTCTTCCTCTCCTCGGGGGGAGAAGTTCTAATCTTAAGCATCTCAACATCATGGGCTATGTTGTCTACCTTCGAAGAGATAATATATAATTTGTCTAATTTCTCTTCTGTACTCTTGTTGAAGGCCTTTTGGGTAGTGATAAAGTCTTTGAGCAAGGTCTCTAGTTCAGAGGTGGAGTTTTTGGTGATAGGATAAGTGTTCTTGTTCCCATAGTTGTTGGATGGGAAAGGTCTAGGATTGTTGCTACCAAAATTACTCATATAAGCATTATTGTTGAAGTTGTTTCTAGAGATAAATTTCACATCTACTTGTTCTTGATCAACCAAGGAATTTAAAGGAACATCCTGAGGATCAATAGGAGCTTGCTTGGTAAGTAGAGACATGATCAAGTCAAACTTTTCATTAAGAGAGGATATCTCCTCGACAGAATTTACCTGCTTACCAGTTGGAGATCGTTCGGTGTGCCATTGAGAGTAGTTCAACATCATCTCATCAAGTAGCTTTGTGACAGCACTAAGTGTGGTTGACATGAAAGTTCCTCCCGCAGCCGAGTCTAACAGATTCCGTGAGTTAAAGTTTAAGCCTACATAAAAAGTCTGGATAACCATCCAGGTAGTCAAACCATGTGTAGGGCAATTCTTAACAAGTGATTTCATTCGTTCCCAAGCTTGGGCAACATGTTCATTATCCAATTTCCTAAAATTCATAATGTTACTTCTCAACTGGATAATTTTAGCAGGGGGATAGTACTTCCCAATAAAAGCATCCTTACACTTGTCCCAAGAATCGATAATATTCTTAGGTAAGGATTGCAGCCACTCCTTGGCTCTTCCTCCCAAGGAGAAAGGAAAAAGCTTCAGCTTGACGATGTCTCCATCTACTTCCTTCTACTTTTGCATATCACAAAGCTCAACAAAATTATTTAAGTGCAAGGCAGCTGACGGGGATCCTCCTCGGAAAATCCCATGGTCAGGGACCTTGGGTTAGTCATAGAGATGGAACAGGTTGGACGATACTCGTCTGCTAACAGGAGAAGCACTTCCTGCTCGATATTATTGCATGAGGGGGAGATTACAGGGGAGGCTAAGGCGAGTTCTCTCAAGGCCAGGAGAGTAGATTGTGTGTTGGATTGATCTGGACGTCTCCCCTCCCAGCCTTTATATACTAGGCTAGGTCTCGGGGAGTCTGTACTAGGTTACAAAGATAGTTTCCTAGTTCTAGTCTTGCCTTGCACGCCAAGTCGTGCCTTCCATATCAGTCGCAGACTCCTACGTCGGTGCTTGATTGGGCCAGTCGTGGGCCTGTCGAGGCTTTCTAGCGGGCCTCCCGTCTTCATACGCACCAGGTATCCCCACACGCAGGAGTCGTGGGGTCACCCCCTCGTCAGTAGCCCCCGAGTGCCTGAGGGACTCGAAGAGTAGCGCGGGGACTCACATTCGTCAGTGCTTTATTGATTGTAAGCGCGGCACTGCCACGGATCGCTGGCAGTTTTGAGCCATGACAAGACCTGTTTCGAGAGATTGCTAAGCTGAAAAGGGACCAAGGAGTCGACTGGTCGAGCCTTGGTGAATTGCGCTAGTGGAAAATACCGCAGTAGCCCAATCAAGCTCACGTCCCTCGACATGAACTTGGAACGACCAGTGTCTAGCAAAGTCATGCCGCTACAGGTCTTATAGGATCAATTGTTGCCAGTCTAAGCAAATAGCCTGAGCGCGTCTGCTCGGCTCTTTCTATCATGCGAGCGCATGGAAAAGGTCGGGAGTGAAATCGCTCTGCGGCAAGTCCCGGCCCGGCCGTTCTGCACGGCGGGGTCTTACCTACACGCTAAGCTTGCGTGTCATCTGGGTACAGTGTGTCGTAGCCCAGGCATAGTTGTTTTTTTTAGAGGCACGGAGCCTGGTTAGCGATGCACCCACTTGGAATAAACAATCAAGTGAGCTATTAGTAGGCACCCGCGTAGTTTATAGCGTGCTCAGGCGAGGAAAGAAAGCGCCCACTCGGAAAGTCGTCGAGTGCGCGAGTAGATCATATTTGTCGAATACTTGTTGAGTCTTTTGTGAGTAATCACTCGAATGCTTTGTTTTCTCCAGGGTGAGGGAGCACCCGAACTCGGAAAGTACATTGTTTTTGCTGGTGCGAGTGATCACTCGAGCACGTCTTTGTTTTCTGGCTGAGGGAGCACCCGGACTCGAATAAAGGTACTCCCAATGGGAGTAAAAGATTTTTCGATTTAATATGAAAAATCTTGTGAGGAGCTGGATGCTGACCGAAGGTGCGTGCTTGAGACGCATTGCGGAGATGTGACGTTTGCTGGTCCGCCTGACAGGTTGGGTCGCTGTGTCATGGGAAAAATGAAGTGACTTGACGCCTGCTGCCCGAAAATTTCGCGCTGCACGATGATGGCCCTCATTTTCCGCGTGCAGTGGGCAGTATGGTTAATGCGTCGGTTGAGTTTTCCATGTTTCTCGGCTGTCGTGGGATCGCGCCACGTCTGCTTGATTCCAAGATTAACGGTGGTGATTTTCGTTCCCTTACTGTTGATTAAATACCGGGGGGTCTGGTTTGTTTAGGTTTTCACCCAGCCTGTGCCTTGTGCTGCTAGCCCTTCTTCTTCCTTCTTCGTTCTTTGTCTCCTGCCTTTCTCTTTGCGCGGTTTGTTTATTGAGATCCATGTCCAAGCGTCCTCGTAGTGCAGCACATGAGTCGGCGAGGATGACTGGTAGATGGGAGCGGTCTGCTTTTGGAACCACAGATCTGGATGAGTTCGTGGCGGGCAGCGTGGTGGTACATGGTGCCGGCCGGATTCCTGGGGATGAGGAGGTTCCTGCGCCCCGTCCAGACGAACGGGTATGCTTTCAGAGCTTCTTCCCTAATGGTTTTGCGCTTCCCGTGCATCCTTTTCTCCGGGGGTTGCTTTGTGCCTATCAATTGCAACTGCATGACTTGACTACCAATGGGATTCTGCATATTGCCTGCTTCATCACGCTCTGTGAGGGTTTTTTGGGGATCTATCCCCATTGGGGCCTCTGGAAACGTCTTTTCAATGTGAAGAGGACGAACTCTGAATATGCCATTGGGGGCGTGGGTATTTCCATTAAGGAGAAGGCTGCCTATTTTGATATGGAGAAGCTGGACTCCGTCTTTTCGTGGCGGAGGAGTTGGTTTTATCTGAAGGATCAGTGCGTTGAGGGTCAACGATTTGGTCTTGCCCCTTTCGATCCTGCTGCACGGGCGGTTAAGCGGTCTTCATGGGCACATCCTTTGTCTGCTCGCGAGTTGTCTCTTGTGGAGCCATTGGTGCAAAAGATCACTGCTTTGAAGGATGACTTGACTGACGGTCAGCTTATCTCCGTGTTTGTCAAGAGATGCGTGCAGCTGCTTCAGCATCGGGTGCGTCCCATGTGGCAATACACTGGGTCCGATGACTCGACCAGGTGTTCGCCCGAGGAGTTCTCGGATGGTGACCTTTTGACCCGGGTTCATCAAGTCACAAAGTGTATGAGTATTGGGGAAGAGAGCCTCGTCCGTCCTTACTCTTCTGATTTGCCTCTTCCTCAGGTACTTGTCTTGAACTTTTTATTTGTAATTTTGACTCATTTCTGTTGATTGATGATGTTGTTTTGATCTGTAGGATCACACTCCCTTGTTGAACAATCCGCCGCAGCCTGAAGATGCGGATATACTTGATGAACCTGGTGAGGCTGGAGCTGATCCCGTGCCTGCGAGTGATGGGGGTGCTTCGGGTGCTGATGTTGACGAGTCAGCGGGTGGTCGGCCGTCATTTGCGGAGGACTCTGAGGAATCGAGTCCTCTGCGTGTGAAATGCACTCGCCCTTTTAGCGCAAATGGTCGTGATGCAGTGGATGATGGTGATGACTTGCCAGCGGTCGTCAAGCCTGCTGTGCCGTGTCCTCCTTCGGCTGCCCCGAAAATACGCAAGTTTGGGATATTGCTTCGTCCGGGCGCTGCACCTGCTGGGTTAGTATAGCTTTCCCCTTGGTCATTCTGTTGTTCTTTGTTTTGACTCATGTTCTGAGGGTATGTTGTTTGTAGGAATGCTCCTGTTCCGCTGCTTCTTCTGCAAGTGTCGCTGTTGTTGGGGCTCTTTCGACTGATTCTGGCGCGGTGCCTGATCGGCCGGCTGATTCGGCTACTCCTGTGGCTTCAGGTGTGGGGACGACCCCTGTGACTGTAGGCGCGGAGGGGAGTCCTGCGACTGCTCCGTCCGGGGGATCTGCTGCGGCTGCTGTGGATCTTGGAGGGGACTTTCCTCCAGATGTTAAACCAATGATCCGTGAGGAGCACTTCTTGGAGAGGCGGGATCCTTCTGTTGAAGACAAGGCGAAGTTCTTTGTTCGCATGGCGGAGCAGGTATGTGATTTCTTGTCCTCTTGAACTTTGTTGGAGTAGCCCCCGAGGCTGCAAGCGATCACTTGTGATTGGTTGTAGTCTTTAGCTTGGGTTTTTCTCTTTTGTCGACCTTATGAATATTGGGAGCACGACAGTGCTCCCAATGGGAGTAGCCCCCGAGGCTGCAAGCAATCATTTGTGATTGGTTGTAGTATTGAGCTTGATTTTCTTCTTTCCTATGCTTTGGCTGGTGCATTTACTTGAATTCAGCCTTTGTTCCGGATATGCGAACGTGTGCTGACTGAGACTGATCGGTGGCGACGTGCTCATGACTCGGTCCAGGGGAGCTTGACCGCTATGAGACGTGAGATCTTGATACTTGGTCTTTGTTTCTTTTGCTAGTTGGTTTTGTCTGACTGGTGTCCCTTCCGTAGGTCACAATAAAGGTGCTGACAAGCGGGCGGAGGCTGCAAAAAAGGAGCTTGCTGAGCTTCGGAACGCCCTGGAATCCAAGGAGAGGGAGCTGCAGGCGCAACATGGCGAGCTCGAGTGGTTGCGGCAGGTGGAGGATCGGTTTCTCCAGGTCGAGAAGGTTGAGTGCGAGCGCCTGCGGTACTTGGCGGGCTCTTTTGCTGGTTCGTGGACTGTTCCTGTCTTCTGTTTACTGGGGTTTGTTCGCCTCTATAATTTTGGGTATTGAGTCTTTTTTCCTTCTTCCAGATTCTGCGGGTATTGGGGCGGTGGAGGTGGCTTCAGCAGGACCAGGCTCTCTCCGTGGCGCTGTGGATGCTGTCTCGGGCGCTGTTGTAGCTGTGGGGGACATCTGCGCTCGGGCTTCGACTCTTCTGAAGCTTCTTCATGAGCATATGTTCCCGGATGAGGAGAGAAGTCCTGAGGGTCTTGATTCTCTGGTTGCTGCCTTCGGTCCAGACGGCGATCAACTGGAGGGCTTGGTTCATGAGAACGTGGTGAGTGGGCTTGCCACGTCTATTGTTGTTCTTCTTGGACACGGTGTTCCCATTGAGGATTCCATGGTGGATAGTTTGCTTGATTATACGGACGGGCAGAGTGCTCGAGCCACTCGGCTGGCTCGCTAGCTGCAGCTGGTTGTGGAGGCTGATAACCGCAATTCTTCAGCCGAGGAGTAGGGTGAACTTGTTTTTGTTTTGGAACCTTGAGCTGTAATGTGCCTCCTGCGGGACGGTGGATCTTTTTTAATTCATGTAACTGCTTTGCTATTTTGTGCTGCTTTGTTGTCTCGTTTCCTTTGACTTTTTCTTCTTTGCGGTAGGCCATCCCGGGCGTTTCTCGGGCTTGGAATTTGCTGAAGGAGGATGCTCGCGAGGGTGCCTATGAGTCTGTTTGCTTGAGGCTGAAAGAGGCCGAGCGTGAGATCGTTCGCCTGAAAGGCGTTGTGGCGGTCCATCGCTCGAAACATGAACGTGCTGAAGCCGTCTTGGATAGCTTGGAGGCTTGGATGATAAAGTTGTCTGATCTTCTGAAGGGTGAGTTTGTCTTTATTCGACTTCTCGATTGTGTGAGTTCTTTTCTTTATGCTTGCGACTGATCTTTTGTTCTTCATTGCGAAGTGCTTGCTGGGCGTTCTCGCAAGGAAGAGGAAGAAGTGCAATCTGAGTTGTTGCGGCTGGAGGACCCGATTGTGCAGGCGAACAATCCTTTCTGGATGGATAGGGCGCGTGCTCGGGTGTTCGCAATTCTGCGGATGCGGGTTGAGAGGGTACCGCGGGCTCTTGAGTACTGTTGCAGAGTGTTTGGCAGGATCTTTGCTGAGTTTTAACCTTTGGATCATGTCCCGTCTTCTCTTGAAAAGCTTTGTCGGGTGTTCTCTCAGCCTGCGGATCTTCAGCATGTAGTTAATCACCAGATTTATGCAGGGCCTCACTGTGCTTTTGCCTTTGTCCATAGTCATTGGCCGGGGGTGGACATTATGCTGGAAGCTCAAGGTCCTCCTGGTGGTCGAGATCAGCCGATGGATGATCATTACGCCGTGGTGGACAAGCCTTCAAGTCAAGTTGTGAAGTGGGTAGTCGAGGATAACGACCGTCGGTTGGGTGCTCTGTGCAAAGTAAAATCAGAGCCTGGGGACTAGTTTTTGCTTGGCGCTGGATCCTTTGCAACGTTTGTTCCTGTTCCCTTTTGTTTGACGTTGTCTGTTGTAAATGTATCATGTGTTGGTACGGTTTAGACTTGCCGGTTGCTAAGTTCTTTTGGCGAGGAGCCCTTTTTTGGGGGGTGACTGCTGCTGCGAGCCCCCAAGTGCCAGTTTTAGAGTCGCGTAAGCGAAGAACGCCTCGGGGGGTGGCTGCTGCGGCGAGCCCCAGAGTGCCAATTTTTAAGTCGCGTGAGGGAAGGACGCCTCGGGGGTGGTTGCTGCGGCGAGCCCCCGAGTGCCAATTTTTAAGTCGCCTAAGCGAAGAACGCCTCGGGGGGTGGCTGCTGCGGCGAGCCCCCGAGTGCCAATTTCAAGTCGCGTAAGCGAAGAACGCCTCGAGGGGTGGCTACTGCGGCGAGCCCCCGAGTGCCAATTTTTAAGTCGTGTAAGCGAAGAACGCCTCGGGGCGTGCCTGCTGTGGCGAGCCCCCGCGTGCCAATTTTTAATTCGCGTAAGCGAAGAACGCCTCGGGGGGTGGTGATGGCGCGAGAGTTGGCGGGTATAGCTTTGCTTGCGTCCCCGGCAACAACGCCATAAATTGCTTCAATGGCTTCTCGCCCCTCGTTGGTTACCCAAAGTGAAGGTTTGAGATGCAGATAGTAGCAAATTTCCCTCGGTGAAGATACCAAGGTTTGTCTCTAGTAGGACTCCGGCAACGACAGGAATGTGACAACGGCGCCAGAAATTAGGCGGTTGACGTGGACCTGCACATACAACAGATAATTTTGCTCCCAACGAGTTTAGAGAGGTTGTCAATGTTGGAAATATGCCCTAGAGGCAATAATAAAATGTTATTATATATATATTTCCACGTTCGTAATTAATGTTTATATTTCTGTGCTATAATTGCAATGACCCTGACTGTGAGATTCAGAAGAAAACTCATTTGCATGTGTGGAAATGTAAACACCAAGAGTTCCTGGTTTAGCCTCTAAGACCAGCTCATGTGCTAACTGATGATTACGTTTTCTTAATCATGGACATTGTTCTTGTAACAAGGATGTCAGTAGCAATGGGAACATATTGTTAGCAGAACAATGATATTGAACCGACCCCAGTATTGAATGATATACTTAGAGATCACATCGTAACTACGTTATAAGTCATATCATGAAATGTTTTCATATACGTAATTCCTTAGACCATGAGAGTATCGAGTTGCTTCACACAGGAAGACATGCTTTGGTTCTTAGATGAATCCTCCCGTAAATGGGAAGTAGTAAAATAAGTTCTGGGTATGTCAGATGGTGTGGCTAGTGACTGTGATAGTTCAAGAATGGGATTTGCTCCTTCACGATGAAGAAGATATTCACTTCGGGCCCACTCGGTATGACGGTATCCATCATAGTCTGGCCAGACGCATTGTGATTCAGTCACGGGGATACCGGAATACGATAACGAGAAAAGGGACAAACGAGAAAAGAGGATAACGAGTGGCTTGTGTTCAAAAGTTGTTACACATGGGTGCCAAACTTCTCTCCTCTAACTTTGTCATATATCGCGAAGCAAAGGGAATGGTACATGACTAAACATAATGGTTCACTCGAAGTTTCTTCGTGTATGTGCGGGAGTCAACATGGGTGTCCATGGCTCCGCTGTTGATTATTGGCTATTGACAAAAGGCTGTTGACCTATGTCCGGAAGATGTTCTGAGTCATGTCCGCATTATACCGAACCTATTGGGTCACACACTTAACGAGCAGTAGTCTGTTAGAATACTAGTATGGTAGAAGGTTTAGTGGAAGCAAAGCAGAATAGTTCATACGGGTACCGGAAGTAGTTCCGGAGATTTATGGAATTGTTCATAAGGGCACCAGAAGTAGTTCTGGGTATTTAAGGTTATGTCCGGATCACTCTGGAGTAGTCCCAGGTGGTTCCGGAACATATGAGAATGGTACTAGGGAAGTCCTGGATCAACCGGAATAGTTTCCGGATAATCGCTGGGCGTCCCGACAACCTTCGCGGTCATCGGGTGGCTTAAACTGTAACTCGGATGGTCTTGGAAACTATCCGGATGGCTCCGGAACGTCCGAGAACGGTCTCGGAAGGTCCTGGAAGTGCTCCAGAAGTGTCCGGAATGTCCCGAAACGGTCCCGGTATGTCCCGGAAGGTCCTGGAAGCTTCTAGAAGGTCATGGAAGGTTCCGGAAGGTTCCGGGTAGTACCACCCACTCCCCTGCGCCCCTAGCCTTGGGGGGAAAGCCACCTAGGCTGCCCTGGCCGGCCAAGGGGTGGGGGGCGCACCAAAGGGAAGGAATCCTCCTCCAGGTGGAATTACCAAATCACATTATGGCAGGTTTCCGGTGGGAAGGTGTGGGAAGGTTTGGAAGGCTTGGGAGTCCAAGTTGGACTCCCAATCCTCCTTGAGCTGCGCCCTAGGCCTCTTGGCCACCTATATAAGGTGAGCCAGGGGGAGAGGGAGAGCAAGACAACTTGTCCCCAAGGTCTATGCGCCACCCTCCCTCCTCTAAACCCCGTTGCTCCACTTTTAGACCCCGGTTTAGACGTTGTTCTAGATCGGAATCCGTTAGGGTTTTCTCCCTCTAGTTTTCTCGGTGGCGTTCATCTCTGGACGGCGGAGCGCTGCTGGATTGCTGCTACGGGATGTGTGGATACTAATGGAGGGGTCGTACCTTCGACCCTTCTTCGAGGAGCTTGTTCATGGGACTTGTCCGTGGGACTAGATCGCGGGACTTGTTCGTGGGATTGATCGAGGGACTGTTCGTGGGAGAACTTGCGAGATCTACTTCCACTACGTCCACGAGCTTCACCAACTCTTCTTCCGCTGCAACCGTTGGTGAGCAAAGACCTAAACCTTGTATGCAATCTATCTTGGATGATCTTGGGTGCTTGTTACGTAGGCCGAAATTTTGAATTCTACTACGTTTCCCAACAGTGCTATCATGAGCGATCCTTGATTAGATGCATGTTTAGGTCTAGATCATATGTGTGATATGAGGCATTGATTTTCTTGTTGCTTCCCTGTCATGTGATTTTTTCTATGCTTGATGGCAAGTTGAGGTTTTGCTACAAGGATTGAGTTTTCCATCGATCCCTCTATGCTGCTTTCAGTATGCTGGTTGCCTTGATCATGGTCTACATCAAACTCCTTGGATCTCATCTTAATCTCGCAATAGAAGATTTAACATGGAAGGGCTTGTGGATTTTATGAACTCAAATCCACACGGGGGTCACGCGTTTAACGAAGTTTGGCTTGTGGCATTAGTTGCTGCACGCACCCCGTATGTTAAACTAGCAACAAAAGAAGTATCATGTTTTGTTTTATCTAGGGTTTCTCGTTTTCCTTGTAAACCTGCTTAACAACCACGATAAAAGTTGCAACAACCCGTGTAGATGGCGATCTAACTCGTTTTTGCAGAGTATGCATGTGATGTGGTATAGCCTTCAAGATTTGCAATGTGTTTGTATGAGATGCTATATGATGTAATATTTATTCGCGACCTGCGTGTCGTGGTACGGCATGATGACTGGAGTCATATGATTGTCACTTAATTATGGCCTGCGTGCCAGAACTGTTTATTAGCTCGAGGCAAAGCAATAGATAGATGCAAGGTGATGATCCACGATGCGGAGGTGGACCCCGACGCACATGCCGGAAGCCGTGGTGATGTTCCCGGCGCCAAGGACAAAGTTGGTGGACACGGTGACTTCAACCACGACGACGTGAAGACAATGAAGACTTCACGAAGCAAAGGGCTATACTATATCACATAATTTTATGAACTGCCTGTGATGTTTATCCCTTTGATGCACCCTTGTTTGATGCGCGGTAGTCGTGTTTTATTAGGGTGATCTCTCGCAAAACAATATCAAGTTGATAGTGTTCTCCCAACTGTAGCACCGTCTATACTATGTTTCACACCGGAGCAGGTCATGTCACATGGGTGCACACGGTGTGATGCATAAAAGACGGGTGTGTTAAAAGAACACACATCACATTACACTTGGTTATCTTGACGGTTTGGATAAAAGTTTGCTACCGGAACACGCCCATCGAAAGATGAACAAGAATCACCTTTGGCGTGATTGGCAAGTTGGCCTACCGGTCCAGTCTAAGTCATCAGTGATGTCACATCAATGGCGGGCGATTGGGTTGGATCTTGAATCACTCCAGCATCAATTACGAGAGATATTGATCTGAGTGGGAGCGCACTAAGTAATTAAATTGGTTAATCACAAGTGCAACTTAATTATGAACAAAGTCTTAGTATTTGCATTATCGTTGTAGAATAATGGCTCGCGTTACCACCTTCCCAATTGATTTTGATTAACTGTATTATCTGGTAAAAACTTTACGATTGGTACCGTATTGTGAGGACTATCCTCAATAGTGCCGAGAAGGACCATGTCCTATCGCTAATTTTCGATGCTCTCCCGCTAATGCAATGGATGATGTGACTTATGTACATAATCCAAAAGGCTAGAATTCCACCACAGCTAAGTGTATTGTCGTAACCACCATGAAACCCGAACTTCGAAAAGTTTGGGATAGTTATGTTATATTCATGGAACTGAAAAATAAGTTTTCAGTAGTAAGACAATTAATGTTGGATATAAGATATCTAGTACAATGTATGATTGTAAGCATTAGTGAAAATGTTCACTGTGCTCTAAACAAAACTGATAAGTGTGGGATCCAGAAGAACACCGATCATATGATGATGAGAATTAAGGGAAAGAAGTCCAAAGGATGTTAGTAAGACTTACACGCCGGAAATTCCATGGCCTGTGCCATCCTTAATCATGTGTGATCTTTTGTGAGTAGGAGTGACATTGGAAATAGAACTATGATACGTATAAAGGCAAAACAAAAGAAGACTGGAATAACCAGCTCAGAAATGAAAGTCATACGGAGTTATAGATGAATTCATTGTTGGTCAAGAGATGTAATTCTTGGGAATCATGATTAAGCAGTTAATTGTGGATTCTGTATATTGTGATTAAACTGTTGATCACCGGAATATCACATCGATTGCATATTGTTGCAACTCGATGCAAGAAATACTATGGCCTTTATGACCAGCTAATGATGAGTTTTGACACGCTTGGGAACACGGTAAAAGGTTTACTATGCCGTGTGCTGACTCTATGATTATCTTCATAATTCATTTTAGAGTTGAGTAAATTGTTACTACACTTTAGCCTTGTTGCAAAACATCATTTTGAATCATGTTTGTTGCAAGAGAGTTGTTCAAAGCTATGAATAACGTAAAGGCCATACTTCCATTATGAATAGGTTGTATGTTATGAATCTTGACAATAATACTAAACATCCATAACACTGATGCTAAACGTCGCAAGACTGACAGAAATACCACATAGATGTGGCACTGCCGTTTATCACAAGTGACATAACATGCATGAAGAATTTCCATAAGTGATGGACTTTCGAGTCATATGATTATGAATCACTTGACGCTTGCGATCTTTGTCTCGAAGTAATGTGACTAAAACACCGTTGATAGGCCATACATGAACGGGCAACTAAACCATTGGTAATCATACATGATGATGAGGAGAGATCGCGAAAAAGGGTTCTGTCTTCGGGGGTTTCGCGTCACAGAGAATATATGGGCGAAGGGGGGCAGCCAGGGGGGCCACCAAGGGTCCAGGCGGCCCACTGGTGTGGCCCCACCCTAGGGCGCGCCGGGAGGGCGCCTGGGCCCCTGGTGGGTCCCCTCTGGCCCCTCCTTGGTGATTCCCGAAGCTTCTGATGTGCTGATTTTTTATTGGATTTTCCCGAATTTTTGGAGCACTTTTAATATGGGGGAAACCTGAAATAGAAAAACTGCAGAAAACAGGAACTGACACTGGGGTGCACTGAGTTAATAAGTTAGTCCAAATATGATCAAAAGTGTATGAAAGTGTATCAATACCATAGCAATATCACACAAAAGAAGCATGGAGAAAGCAAAAATTATAGATACATTTTGGACGTATCAACATCCCCAAGCTTAATTCCTGCTCGTCCTCGAGTAGGTAAATGATAAAAAACATAATTTCTGTGGTGACATGCTACCAACCATATAAGAAATTTTAAGTAAAGCAATCAAGGCATGTAATCCAATTCAAGTCATAACAGGCAAGAGTCTATATTAGCATTGAAACAAGCAACATAAGAACATAAAGCTGCAAGAACTCTCGCTGTCCGTGACTCGAATGTCTCCAAATGGTGTTTGCGTGCAAGAAAGGGGATAGGTATTACGAGAGAAAAAGGTATTTTTGTGTTGAGAACTCAATCTACTAAAGTTTCATACTTGGTCTTTTTTGGAATCTTATCTTGACTCATCCCCAGACCACTATCCAGGTACAATTCAAAATGATCCACTCCTTTTCGATATTTTGAGCACTCATGCAATGGATGAGCGTAAGCAAGAAAGTTGACACTTAGGATGGCAAAGAGAGAAAGAATGATGGAGGGGGAAGACAAAAAAGGTGTGAAAGGCTCACATCAATGAGGACAATCATAGGCGAGAGAAATCCAAGTGATAGATATGATGTGAGGAGTAGGGATTGCCATGCAACGGATGCACATATGAGCTAAGGTAATCTCTCCAATGGAACTAGTGGGGGTGCATCCAACTTGCCTGCTCAAGAAGACCTAGATCTCATTTGAGGACGCTAATCATTGGAATATAAGCCAAGTTCTATAGTGTGAAGGTCCCCACATAGCTATATGCATGAATGATAATCTCTATGGAGTACAGTATATAAGAGGGAGTACGAGTGTGGATCTCTCAAAAGGAATATTAGTGTGCCCCCTTCTCTCTTTTTATTTCTTTTTCTCCCTTTTTTTGTATTTTTTTGGTGGCCTCAATGGCTCTTTCTATTTCTCTCATTTGTCCTCTTTGGAATCTTTTGATCTTTTCCTCTTTGGGATCTTTTCCTCACTTTAGGGGCAACACTCTATATATTACAAGAAGTATAGAATATCTTTCACACTTTACAAAAGTACTCAATCATAAAGAAAATGAAACTATCATGAAGTATGCAAATGTATGCCTCTGCCAGTGTAGCAGGATATGCAATGATACTAGCGCGTCATGTAGCAATGATTAGGGCAAGGCCCAACTAGCCTGCGGCTCATCGATCAAGCAAGTAGCATGTATGACATGAATATCAAGTCATGAGAAGATGGATGTTGCATGGCAATGTATCTCGGAAAGGCTATGGAAATGCTTTGATAGGTAGGTATGGTGGTTGTTTTGAGGAAGGATATAACGATGTTTATGATGATAGAGCGTATCGTGCCAAGGATTTGGATGTACCGGCGAAGGTGGACGCCAACTCTCGGAGTGAGAAGAAAGCAATGCACGACACAGGAGAGGCTAGAAAAATATGGGAAGGTGGAAGTGTCAACTTTCAAATACTCACATTAGTCCGAGGAACTCATGCACTTATTATCGGTAACTCTCAATCTAATAGGAGGTTCTCAAAGAGACAAGTACCCCGAGGAGGAGTGTATGGGGGTCTGGTTATCCTTGCGCATCCTCGACTCATCGTACGTGAGTGTACTCTAATATTCGATCCCTCCAAAGAGTAGCGATCCATCTAGTAGCTAAAGTTCTCAACTAATTTGTAAGTTTTGAAAATAAACACGGATTTACCAAAATACGACATCTATCACTAATAGGCTAAAGCACTTGACACCGAGAGTCCAAACATTACTCAAGACAATACCTCAAAAGTATTGCAAGTTACTACTACAGTTGAATAGCAACCTCAATTACCTACTCCAAGTCAAGACACAAAACTCAGTGCAACAGGCAAACTCTCTAAACAAGATAAACATGAAAACTCAAGAGAGTTCTAGAAACAATCTAAACAAAAGCTGTTCAAAAAGATAAGCATGAAAATTAAGAGCTAAACATGATAGTAGCTACGGAAAAGATAAAGAACACACACAACAAAGATAAGCATGAAAAATCCTATGTTGTGTTCTAGGGTGAAGTGGAGCGTGTTTCTCTCCCACACAAAGAAAGCTGGGTTCTAACTTGTTATGAACAGCAAGCAAAGCTAAAGAAAACTAAAAAGGAAATAAAGAGCAAGACGCTCCAAGCATAGCACATAACGCATGAAGTGATAAAAATATAGTGAAACGAAAGACGAACTGATAATTGTTGATGGAGAAGGGGATGCACGGGGGCATCCCCAAGCTTAGACGCTTGATTCTCCTTGAATATTTCTTGGGGGTGCACGGGGGCATCCCCAAGCTTGAGTGTTTGACACTCCTGAATCTTCTTTTATCATCTTCCCTCGCACAATTGAAAACTCCCTTCATACATAACTCATCATAATCTGATTAGCGAGGTTAGTACCCATAATAAAATAATTTTTTCTCTACTTGAAATAAGGATATTCTTGAATATCTACTGCTTCTCAAGATTGCCAAAAAGTTTTTGGAAAGAAAAAGCAAGCTTAAGGTCTGCAAAACGAAGAGAAGGAAAAAAGGCAAAACTCCGAACATACGAAAGTTCCGTGATTGTATAGATCACGCTGTGTAAAAACTTCACCTCAAAAAGATGAACTGGGATTTTTCTATCATTTTTCCCGTCACGAGGACAAAATATGTTTTCTGGACAGCATGTCACAACTTTCACTTCCCTTGTCATATGAGGCTATAATTGGCACAAAGCTTGAAAATTAAAGACACAATGATGCTGCTACAATAGTA
Organism: Bromus sterilis; assembly: GCA_950022295.1. NCBI lineage: Eukaryota > Viridiplantae > Streptophyta > Magnoliopsida > Poales > Poaceae > Bromus > Bromus sterilis. Next base: position 74,124,898 of record OX465600.1, on the reverse strand, counting down.
ACAATCATCAAGACCACTAAAAACATAAGAAAAACAAAAATGAAATCCTAAATTCGTTGTGGACTGCCTCCCGAAAGCGCTTCTTTAAAGCCATTAGCTAGGCTTGATGCAATAGATCAAGTCTTTTCAAGAAAATAACTAGCCCGTGTGACGGACTCAAAAGGCAACTTAATCTTTTTTCTAGGGAAATGTTCCATCCCTTTCTTGAGAGGGCATTGGAATTTTATAATACCTTCTTTCATGTCAATAACAGCACCCACGGTGCGAAGAAAAGGGCGTCTCAAAATAATTGGACAAGAAGGTTCACATTCAATGTCCATAATAGTAAAATCAACAGGAACATAATTTTCATTGACAATGATAAGAACATCATCGATCTTCCCCAAAGGTTTCTTTACGGAAGAATCGATAAGACGAACACCAAAAGAACAAGGATCAAAAGGTTTCAATTAAAATATATCATACATTCTTTTTGGCATAATGGAGGTACTACCTCCAACATCACATAAAGCATAGCAAGAGAAGTTATTCAACTTAATTTTAATCATAGGATCCCAACCATCTTCTAGCTTTCTAGGTATGGAGGCTTCTATCCTAAGCTTCTCATCCCTAGCTTTAATGAGAGCATTAGTGATATGCTCCGTGAAGGCAAGATTGAGTGTGCTAGTGTGGGGGTCTCTAGACATCTTGTGAAGGAAACGAATAACTTCAGAAAGGGTGCAATTATCAAAATCAAGGTTACTACTATCAATTAAAGTGGTAGTGGTGTCCTTTAGGCTCACTTGTTTGGTAGCTTCTATAGTCATAGGAATTTCTTCTTCTACGGTTGAGGTCATAGCATCACCATTAATAGGTCCTATGGGACTAGGGGTGCATTGGGTGCTAAGAGTTTGGATATCCTCAATAACATGGATAGTAGCAACAGTATGGTGTGTAGGAAGGATCTTAATTCTATCTTCCTCCTCCTTTTCTCTAGCCCATCTCTCTTTAAGTTTAGCCATCATCCTAATGTTTTCATTAATTTGCACTTGAATAGCATTCATAGGAGTGACCTTCCTCTCCTCAAGAGGAGAAGTTCTAATTTTAAGCAATTATACTTCATGGGCTAAATTGTCTACCTTCGACGAGAGATTATCTAATTTGTCTAGTTTTTCCTCTACACTCTTTTTGAAGGCTTTTTGGGTAGTGATGAAGTCTTTAAGCATACTCTCTAGTTCAGAAGTGGATGTCTTGGTGCTAGGATAAGTGTTGTTGTTCCCATAGTTGTTGGAGGGGAACGGTCTAGAATTTCTACCAAAATTACTCCTATAAGCATTGTTATTAAAGTTGTTTCTAGAGATAAAGTTCACATCTACTTGATCTTGAGCAATCATAGAATTTAAAGGAACATCATGAGGATCAATAGGAGATTGCTTGCTAAGTCGAGAAATAATCAAGTCAACTTTTTCATTTAGGGAGGAGATCTCCTCGACAGAGTTTACCTTCCTACCTGTTGGAGCTCTTTCGGTGTGCCATTGGGAATAGTTGGTCATCATCTCATCGAGTAGTTTCGTGGCAGCACCTAGCATTGTTGACATAAAGGTTCCTCCCGTGGCCGAATCTAGCAAGTTCTGTGAGGTAAAGTTCAAGCCTGCGTAAAAAGTTTGGATAACCATCCAAGTAGTCAAACCATGCATAGGACAATTCTTAACAAGAGATTTCATGCGTTCCCAAGCTTGGGCAACATGTTCATTATCCAATTGCTTAAAATTCATAATATTACTCCTTAATTGGATAATCTTAGCTGGGGGGTAGTACTTCCCAATAAAAGCATCCTTGCACTTATCCCAAGAATCTATGCTATTCCTAGGCAAGGATTGAAACCAGATTTTAGCTCCTCCTCTCAAGGAGAAAGGAAAAAACTTAAGCTTAACAATATCACCATCTACTTCTTTGTAGTTTTGCATATCATAGAGCTCAACAAAATTATTTAAGTGCAAAGCAGCATCATCTCCAGCACCGGAGAATTGATCTTTCATAACAAGGTTCAGAAAAGCAGGTTTAATCTCATAAGAAGGTGCTGAAGTGGAAGGTGTAGCAATATGAGTGCAGATAAAGTCACTGTTGTTATGACTAGTGAAGTCACACAACTTGGTGTTCTCGGAGGAACCCATAGTAGCAGCAAGCAAGTGTTGGGATTCGGAGTAGAAAACAAAAAAAATTGGCACTACGAAAAACCAAACCCAAGAACGAATCTAGGAAGATACAGATGAGAAGATCGATCTTGTTACCTTTCGCAACCATTCAACGGATGCACTCTCTCGCAGCGGAAGATGTTGATGGAGAGTTGGAGAAGCGTGAAGAAGAACAATCCCACAATCTGATCTAATCACCATGATGTCCCTCGAACATAGATCGAACGCACGATCTCTCTACGGTTGATCAACACGTACAGTGTAGATGATCTGGCAGGGCTCCGCCGTCCAGGGCTCAACACCACCGGAGTAGAGAGGAGGGAGGAGCAGCCCTTCGGGGTGGTGACGATTGGATCTAATGAGAGGGAGAGAGAGGGGGCAGCCCTTCGGCGGAGAACAAATCCAATTGTGTGTTGAAGGGGTGCCCCCACCTCCTCTATTTATAGGGGGAGGGGGAGGGGAGCCATCTTGGAGGAGGGGGTAGCCCTAGGGTTCCCCTCCCTAGGGTTGCGCCAAGGGGGGAGGGGGGAAGCTTCCTGGAAGCTCCCCTAAGGCGCCCTCCCATCTTGGGCTCCCTTGGCCCATGTGCTCCCTCCCCACTTTGGCCTTCCAAGTGAGAGGGATCCCATTGATATTAAATTCATTAATTTAATTTCAAAACCTTTTCGAAATACATAATAAATGAATATTAAATATATCTAGACCAACTCGGAACTTTTCCGACCCTCCGGTTTTACCCGTTTTTCTTAAAACTCTTCCCGGTACCTTACCGGGTCCCGAAACGGTTCCGGTTTTGTCATCGATCATAACCCGATCACTCCGAGACTTTCGCGGTGTGATAAATACATGCTCCTATCACTTAGTACTCTACAGATCATCTACCTTTAAGTGTGTGACCTCATAGGTTCGGTAGAATACGGACATGAACCGGAAACTTGTTTTCCCGCGGAACAATAGCCGATTGCGGAGCCATGGACACCCATAACGGTTCCCGTACCTGCACGAATATAAATTCGAGTGAACCACAAGCTTAACATGCCAGTCCTATTTTCTTCCCGATACTATACAAAACCTGAGGTGAGATCTTTTAGGTATCCGCATGATTAACCATTAACCATTATACCAAGTCATCCTCCTACTTGTTTTGTTCCATTTTTCTCGTTTAGTATTTCGGTATCCCTTGTGATCAATTCACTGTGTCTGGCCAGACAATGTTTGATGCCGTAATACCGAGAGGGCCCACATAAGTATCTCTCCATCATTAGAGGAGCAAATTCCCAACTCGAATCGTTAAGTCCCTTGACACACTTTCGGGTGTGAGTGATCAAAGCCGTTATTGCCACGCCTGTTACGGGTGGTGTTGGGACAGTGTCAAAACCCACCCTCCGGTATGAAGTGACGAAACATTCTTATGGCCATGAAGGACACATGCATATTAACTTAGATGATTTTATTTATAACATGGAAACGATGCGATCTCAAAGTAAATCATACAATTGGGTCGATTTAGCACCCTTGTTCTGGCAACAATGTGCTCCCATGTGTTACCGGCATTCCCAATGCCCTATGAATAGGAAAACATGTCATCCATAACACACGGGTTAGTCCTAGAGGCAGACTAAGAACACCTTGTGTTTATACTCCACACCTGCATATGGGTTTTCCTCCGGAGGCAGTTAACATGCTACTTGGCAAACCTCGGGATAAGCCATTTGCAGTTATAGCACAGACATATAAACTTTAATAATGAACCTGGAATTATAATAATACAATTTATTATTGCCTCTAGGGAATAATTCCAACAGTCTCCCACTTGCACTAGAGACAATAATCTAGTTGCATGGTTTACTCATACCAATGGCACTTTGGTCTTCATGCTTGTTTGTGGTATAGACTTCGTCACGGAGCTTAACTCCTTTAGGCTCGTCTCAATCCTGTGTATCTTAATGTACCCCTTCATCTTTATGAAGTATTTGAAGATAGGGCACTATCGTTAAACATGTTTGGACTACAGTGAGCTCTTAGCTTACTTTGTTTTGATCATGATGCTCATATCAAAATATGGTTTATGCAGATCAAACGTTCGGAACTATGCCAATCACTATGATGGTGTTCCTGATCCAAATACCCTCCTATGAAACTTGCAGAGTTGCCATGTTTCACGTCTACGTTGTAGAAATCCCGCTATGTGCCTTAGCTTGAAAAACAATTTTCAACATCCTACTTTGCTACTTAGCTACATACCGATTAAAATATTACAAATCATTATGAAACTTTCTTTCATCTATTTGTAATGAACTCTTTAGTCTTCCTCATAGAACCTTTCTTCATCTGAGGTACTTCAGGAGAACTAATCTACTATTTAGATTACTTTGGTGCTTGTTGCACTTTCAGGACATCCAATACCTTATTGCTTTATTTTGCTAAAATATTTATTTTCAATCACTCATATGTTATTCACATATATGATTAGAATCGTGCTCCCACTTAATTCCATATCTTATATGATTATTGATGAAATAATAACTTTTATAACTTCATCAAAAACTTTTACTCCATCTCTGTGATATTTGCTTCAACTATGTATTGATCTTTGAAGCATTCTCACTTTTACTAATATCGTATAGATCATTAAATCCTTTCAGGTTGTATCATGCATACACCCTTTGTTTAATTTTCTCAGAAGAAAAATCCATATGTCATACTTCGGAAGTATGTCGCGATTATCAGTAATTTTCCATACGAACATTTGCATCACTTCACATGTTGTAGTCAACCTTTCGAACTCTATCGAAAAACTTATTTTACGATAAGTTGAGCAATATCAACGATTAAGCTATCGTCTATGTTCATATCTATGAAAGTCAAATCCACTCTAATGATCAGTTATCCTTAGGAGGGTTTTACCAAGTTCTCAACTTGATTTAGATGGATGGCTTTCATATAGTTTTTATGGTTTTTAATCCATACAGTGGAGTTAGTGCTCGTCATGGTTTCTTGTAGTTCACAGGTTTATCACACTATAGAACCACCTTGGTCCAACGTGAATTTACAAATCTGTGTGATACACCATAAGACTTGATCATTTCATCTCTTGAACACATTTCAGAGTTTCATCATTCCTTTTCATCAAATGTAGGAATTTCTGGTTTGGTCACAGAGTTTATCTCTAGAACGAGTTTCCGAGTTTCATTCTATAGAACCAAATGATTCAATGTAATCATTATCAAGCTATTAGTACTCCCACTTAATTGTTTCAAGAGAGCAATTTTCTCAGGAAAATTCCCATGTCCCGTGATAAACATTTTTCCCGGGTATAGTAGTGGAAGTGTTGTTCGTAACATGATGTTTCTACAATACTTATATTCGGGATCGAGTATATTCTAAATACATCTCCGAAATTATGAAATAACAATTGGAGTTCTTATCCATGCCGTATTCTTATAGGGCATTGTTTCAACAAACATATGACGACACTCTATTTAGTTCGTAAGTGGTTTCTCAAAAGCGTTAAGCAGTATAGTAAATGTGTAACATCCCAAAATTCTCTGAATTTTGGAATGTTAATAAAATTAAATAGATAATGTTTGTTTGCTTGATGTGTTTGATTTTCTCTGGGATTTAGAACTTTTGGAGTTTACTGAATATTAAAAAGAGAGGGAATAAAATGACTTTCCCTAATATTCACCGTTGGTGTTTTGGAATTTATTATTTAAAAACAAAACCAACAAAACAAAATGAGGGAAGGTAATATGACTCCTTCAATTTATTAAAAGGTTAGAAATATTTTAAATCTTTATTGGAATTCTTTTGATTATTCAAAATATTTTTCAACTAAAGGAAAAATTCATTTGAGAGGATATAAAATGACTTATCCCCTTTTTTTTAAATAAAGTTGGAAATGTTTAGAATATTATTTTTAAAGTTTTTAAAATTTATTTTGAGTGTTATAAATAACTCTAAAATTAATTTAGAGATTTTATAATGCTAAGAGAGTTTTATTTCACTGAAATGATTTATTAAATATTTTAAAAGGGTTGAAAAAGTATTTCAAAGGGAGATTTTATTTTACCAAATTATTTATTGGGTTAAAAATCTTAAAATTTATATTTTATTATTTAGAAATGGTTTGTCAATGTTTTTGACCAAATAAAAATATTTTAAAAGGTTTATTGGATTTTATTTGATTTATGAAAAGTATTTTAAATTTAAATAAAGTATTTAGAAAAGGTTTTTATTTTTATTTTCCTTTTTGGAAAATATTTTCATTTTATAATTTTCTTTGTATTATTTGATGAATTTAGAATTTTATTTCATATTTTTCGGAGTTACGGTAATTTTTATTTTATTGTTTGAAGTTTCAGTTTTAAATAAAAAAGAAAAATCGGGGCGAGCCGGCCAATTAGTTTGTTTTCGCCCCGAGCACAATTAGAGACCTTTTCGGACACGTTGTCGTTTTTTTCCCCTGCCTATATATAGAAATCGTTTCTTTTTCTTTTATCCTTTTCTTTTCTTTTAGCCACAAAAAAAATCAAACCCTAAGCGGGACCCGCCGCCGGGCCCCGCCCGTCACCGAGCCGCCGGCCGCGCCTCGCGCCGCCACTAGACGGCACGGCCGCCACGCCGCCGCCGGCCTCGCCGGACCCCGCCGCCGCCGCGGCCATCTCAACCGCCGGGCCCCGGCCGCCTCCGCCCCACGGCCGAGCGCCGCCCCGCGCCGTGCGCCACCGCCAGCCCGTGGCCGCCGCGCGCCGCCTCCACCCGAGGGCGCGGCCAAGCTCGCCGGAGCGAGCCGCGCCCCGGGCCGCCGACGCCGTCCGCCGCCTCCCCGCGGCAGGGCCGGCCACACCGCCGCCCTGGCCTCCCCCGCGCACGCCGCGCCCCTCCGCTGCCGTCGCCCCTCCACTACTGCCCCTCCACGCCGAGTTCGCCGGAAAAAAGGACCTCGTCGGAGCAACTCCGGCCAGATCCAGATCCAGGGACCCGACAGCGTTTTTGGAAATTTTTTATTTACGGTTGGGTCCTTTTGGCAGAAAACCCCCCGTACTCGTACCGGCGATATCTTCTACACCGTAAGTCAGAGCGAGGTGAAACTTTTTGCAACGCGTTCGTGTTGTTCTGTACTTTAGCATGGTATAAAGTTTTGCACACTTTGCACACTTTTGAATTTGAAGTTATTTGAAATTCAAATTCAAATTCCGGTGGCCGTATCTTTTATACCGTTGATCCAAATCGAGTGATTCTTTTTGCGTTGGATCACTCGTTCCGTGTACTTTCTGTTTATATCATGTGTGCACAAAAATTCACAAGTTTATTGATCTGTTCAATTTCAAATTCAATTCCATATTTCAATTGCTATGACCTGCGTTGTAGTATTCCGTTTCACGTGATTCTTTTTGCATATTGGATCATATGAGACATCTTATCGGCAATATCCACATACCATTCATATTTCTAAGATCTTTACTTTGATTTCATAATGCCTTGATCATACTTTTGTATCGACAATTCCTTATCCGTTGACTCTCTCGAGCTCATGTTCCACCGATCACCTTCGGCACATCCACACCTTTGCACTTCAAAAACTTTTGTTTTGTTACTAAAACCTTTATGATTGTTTTGTTGATCTTATGTTTTGTCATTGTGGTGTGATTGCTTATTGAGTTCTCTCGTTGACGATAGATTGCTCGGAGTGTGACGAGTAGAGTTGACTGGAACGTGAGAGCGAGGATCTTCATCGAATGTATAAGGCAAGTGATACTTTGACCATACTCATACCTATATTTTTCTATATGCATTATGTCAGGAAATATCACTCTATTGCATGATAGGTAGTTTACTTTACTGTTGCTGCAAAACCAGTTAGGATAACCACATGTCTTGACTTGTCTACTGTAGATCAACCTAGCCGTGTTGTTACTTTATTGCTATGCTTTGTAGACGAGGTTGGGCTGTGAGAATTCATGGAGTGTATGTGAGCTATTTAATAAACTGTGTAGCAACTTTATAATAAATAGAAACCACTTCTGGGCGGGCGGGTTGCATCCTGGTAGTTGTGGCTCGGTTGAGGACAATGCCGGGGTTAAATGACCCAATGGTTTGTTTGGTGGTGAACCGGGTGCGTCATGGTGTCTACCCTCTGAACGCAGTGGGCGCCGTCCAGGCTCAAAAAGATCAGACAGGCAATATTACTAGTAGCTTCCGTTTACAGCCACTGGCTATATGGGCTCTGGCTTAGATGAGTAAGTTGTGGGGAACCTGGCCCTGGTAGCTAGCTGATGTAGAATTGTGTTAGGTGTACCGGCTACCAAAGGGTGGAGGCAACCTCTTCGGAAAGTCTTTGTCTCAATCTTCGGGTTGAGTCCAGTGGGGAACGTGTACAAACCTTTGCAGAGCGTATAAACTGATCATGATTAGCCGTGTCCACGGTTACGGACGAACTTTGAGCAACTAGTCAGTACTGTTGATGAATGATCTTGACAGATGAACACTTAATAATAATTTGGTTGGGACAAGAGTAGCACTGGGTTGCTGTGTGTTTCAGGTAGAACTCAACTTAAAATTTTGACTAGTTTAGTTCAGGAGAAAATTGGCTTTCTGCAAAACAAAACCATAAGCCTTTCCTTTGACTTACCTTGCATGTAGTTGTAGGTCCTTTATATAAACTTTTCCGTGTCACTTGCCGTACAAATCAGATGTACTGACCCGTTGTCGGGCTGTAATCTTCGGTGTTGCAGGTTTTTCATACGATCAGTAAGGTTCGTTTAGGGGTTGCGAGTCTACACTCAGCATGTTCGCTTGTGGCTGTTGATGGGACTCCACGTTATTTGCTTTTGTTTCCGCTATATTTATATTGTATAAGCTAGCCTTGAGCTATGCAACTTGTTGTTTATTTACTCTGGATCATACGTTGTAATAATGATGCACTTGTACTTTGATATACATCTATAATACTGTGTGTGCCAGCGAGTTCGATCCAGGGACTGACACTTGAGCACAGAGACTTCAATTCGGTGTGAATTGGGTCGTTACAGATGGTATCAGAGCAGTGTGTTGACTGTAGGTTAGTGACCCTAGAAAATGGATAGAGAAGCCATAGGAACAAAAATATTTTATCACTCTTTGATTACTTACTCTCTTACTAGTATTCCTCATCTATTATTCATCTTCTAAAACTTCTCATCTTATTTTACTATAAATACCCCTTGAGTTGTTTATATCTTGGAAGACAAGACATTTGAGAAGAACATCATCAACCTCGGAGATCAATTGGAGTTATGATTATCGGAACTAGCAGGAATAACCTACGGTGATCAATAAGTTTGACACTGTGAGAGGAACCTTTAAGATCAGCTTAGCTGAGAAGGATGAAGCTTAGAATCAGACCACCACTTTTTAGGTGAAGCTAGATGAACGATTTTCATGTAGCATGATGAGATCGTATGTCTTGTACATATGACCTTACTCTAGGTGTTGTCTGTGTGTTTTGACTGTTGTGACTGTATTGTTTGTTGTTATGTGTTACGGTCGAACGTAGGAGTTTTTGCCGCTTTCTTGGTTGAGTGCCTATGCTTGGTGTTACCTTAGTTGGTTTTCTTGTCGGTGTTATAATTTTGCCCTAACCCTTGCCGTATGGGTTTAATAGATGGAGTATGAGGTAGGACTCGACTTTTCTGGGGCGATGTCGAGACTGAAGGTGGAGCAGTGGATTTACAATATGGAGGAGCACATGAAGATAAACAAGGTTGGAAGTGAGGACATGGTCCCTATGCTGTCAAGTACTTTGTAGAAGAGGCTGCTACTTGGTGGAGAATGCACCAAGCGATTGACGAATCACGAAGGAAAATTACTTGGAAGGAGTTCACTAAGATTTTGTTGGGATCCCGCCTTGTCACCCCGACGCAAAGGACGGTAACCCTTAAGAGGATCTGTGCCTGTACAATTTGCGGAGAAGTAGGACACTCCTATGAAGGACACCAAGATGGATGTCCCTATTGTGAAGAAATTCACTCGGGTGAAGAATGCCCCACTGCACAAGTCACATGTTTTACGTGTGAAGGAACTGATCATTACCCCGCTTGGTGTCAATTTTTCATCGTGACACAACAAGTGGTTCAAAATCAAAAGGAAGAAATGAAGAAAGCTACCCAAGAATTGAAGGAAGCACCCGTGAAGAAGAAAAAGAAGGACCTTAGCCGCATTCATTGTTTTCGGTGCAAGAACATGGGACACTACCGCGATATGTGTCCGCAATTGAAGGGGAAGGAGAAGTTGTGAACGCAGGAAGCAAGGATGCTGACTTGAAGAAGCTTATGTTTTGCAATTGGAGAATAGAGTATTCGTGGTGTGCACTACGTGTACGATGCTACCTTTTTATGTTAGTTGGAGATGTGTATCGATGCATGTTTGCTATGGATTAACTAGATGTTTTATGTCATGATTGTTTTGTTAAGTTTTGTCTTGTACCCTGTGACCCTGTTATGTCTTGTTTTGATTGATGTTGTGCGTGACCCTTTGTGTTTCTTCTACGCGAGTAGAATAAGTTTACGTTTCATTAGACCCTCATCTATTTAGTATGCTTCAAGACTAAAGAAGACACAACAACAAGAAGAATAACTTGACGAATGACTCAACAATATGAAGATTGTTTCGACATTGCAAACTGAAGCTGCCGTCATTGAAGACTTGAAGACCTGGAAGATTCAAGTTTCTACCGTTAGAACGTTATGTGAGCTGTCATTTCTTGTTTTACAGACAGCTACACATCAAAACTTATGTTTCAAAACTAGTGTGATGTTTGCATGGGTATCTCTCGCTATCTCTCTCTACCTCTCTATCTCTCTATTGTCTGTTCCCTCTCACCTCAAACCCTACACTGAAGAAGCTGCTACAATGGCTGCAAATTTCAAGACTGGGATAAAGATGGATGCAACCGATGCTGAGTTCAAGCATAACCCACAGGTCCCAGGATCTTACGACAAGCAAGCCCAATCTTGCTGAAGGAAGAACTCTGGAGGAAGTTGTAGTCCACCAGTGCACGTTTTGTAGCAGTTTGCGCAAACCTGAGTGTTGAGGAAACGATAGATCTTTTGCTTGGCTTGCAGATCCATGGATTTATCTGGACCCCGTTCAAGATAAGGAGGACTTCTGCAATGCTTGTGAGGATGACCAAGTGTTAGACCACGAGATTCGCTAAGCCATATACAAGGTAATGATTTGGGTGCGGAATGGATTGATCACCATGACGACTACTCTTATTATTCGCTCTTGCTTTGCGGGATAGTAAATCTTGAGTGACTTACCTATAGCAGAGAGACGACGATGTTAAGCCCGAACCATAGAATGGTACGATGTGTGACCCCTGTAGGAGATTACCGTTTGTGTTATACGGTGAGTATAGACCAAGACCATTTGCTGCAGGTATCCCGTAGAACTATTCTTGATGACCACCAAGAGAGAAATCGATAGTTGTTTAGTAGTGGCGTCTGACTGGTCAGCCATGAAGCCTCAGTACTTGGAAGACCACTCTCTTGCTAAGGAAAGGAAACCTCAAAGGAGGAATTCGTGAAACCTCGAAGACCGAAAGTGAAATCTTTACGAAGAAGGTCATCGATGGATTAAGATACTCGAAGCCCACAATTGTGGTGAAGAATTCAATGCCCCAACGGAGTATGAAGAGTATGGGTGAAGAGCTTGCTGAGGGAGCAAGCTTTCGAAGACCAAGTCGCTTTCCTTTTAAGGGTGGTAGCACCCTGGACCATCAGTGGATCGATGGACTGTCATGAAGACCCTAACCCTAACCTTTCTCTTTCTAGCCTTCTCGAATCTCGAGGACGAAATTCCTTTTAAGGGTGGTAGTGTGTAACATCCCAAAATTCTCTGAATTTTGGAATGTTAATAAAATTAAATAGATAATGTTTTTTGCTTGATGTTTTTGATTTTCTCTGGGATTTAGAACTTTTGGAGTTTACTGAATATTAAAAAGAGAGGGAATAAAATGACTTTCCCTAATATTCACCGTTGGTGTTTTGGAATTTATTATTTAAAAACAAAACCAACAAAACAAAATGAGGGAAGGTAATATGACTCCTTCAATTTATTAAAAGGTTAGAAATATTTTAAATCTTTATTGGAATTCTTTTGATTATTCAAAATATTTTTCAACTAAAGGAAAAATTCATTTGAGAGGATATAAAATGACTTATCCCCTTTTTTTAAATAAAGTTGGAAATGTTTAGAATATTATTTTTAAAGTTTTTAAAATTTATTTTGAGTGTTATAAATAACTCTAAAATTAATTTAGAGATTTTATAATGCTAAGAGGGTTTTATTTCACTGAAATGATTTATTAAATATTTTAAAAGGGTTGAAAAAGTATTTCAAAGGGAGATTTTACTTTACCAAATTATTTATTGGGTTAACAATCTTAAAATTTATATTTTATTATTTAGAAATGGTTTGTCAATGTTTTTGACGAAATAAAAATATTTTAAAAGGTTTATTGGATTTTATTTGATTTATGAAAAGTATTTTAAATTTAAATAAAGTATTTAGAAAAGGTTTTTTATTTTTATTTTCCTTTTTGGAAAATATTTTCATTTTATAATTTTCTTTGTATTATTTGATGAATTTAGAATTTTATTTCATATTTTTCGGAGTGACGGTAATTTTTATTTTATTGTTTGAAGTTTCAGTGTTAAATAAAAAAGAAAAATCCGGGCGAGCTGGCCCATTAGTTTGTTTTCGCCCCGAGCACAATTAGAGACCTTTTCGGACACATTTTCGTTTTTTTCCCCTGCCTATATATAGAAATCGTTTCTTTTTCTTTTATCCTTTTCTTTTCTTTTAGCCACAAAAAAAAATCAAACCCTAAGCGGGACCCGCCGTCGGGCCCCGCCCGTCACCGAGCCGCCGGCCGCGCCTCGCGCCGCCACTAGACGGCACGGACGCCACGCCGTGGCCATCTCAACCGCCGGGCCCCGGCCGCCTCCGCCCCACGGCCGAGCGCCGCCCCGCGCCGTGCGCCACCGCCAGCCCGTGGCCGCCGCGCGCCGCCTCCACCCGAGGCCGCGGCCATGCTCGCCGGAGCGAGCCGCGCCCCGGGCCGCCGACGCCGTCCGCCGCCTCCCCGCGACAGGGCCGGCCACACCGCCGCCCTGGCCTCCCCCGCGCACGCCGCGCCCCTCCGCTGTCGTCGCCCCTCCACTACTGCCCCTCCACGCCGAGTTCGCCGGAAAAACGGACCTCGTGGGAGCAACTCCGGCCAGATCCAGATCCAGGGACCCGGTCGCGTTTTTGGAATTTTTTTATTTACGGTTAGGTCCTTTTGGCAGAAAACCCCCCGTACTCGTACCGGCGATATCTTCTACACCGTAAGTCAGAGCGAGGTGAAACTTTTTGAAACGCGTTCGTGTTGTTCTGTACTTTAGCATGGTATAAAGTTTTGCACACTTTGCACACTTTTGAATTTGAAGTTATTTCAAATTCAAATTCAAATTCCGGTGGCCGTATCTTTTATACCGTTGATCCAAATCGAGTGATTCTTTTTGCGTTGGATCACTCGTTCCGTGTACTTTCTGTTTATATCATGTGTGCACAAAAATTCACAAGTTTATTGATCTGTTCAATTTCAAATTCAAATCCATATTTCAATTGCTATGACCTGCGTTGTAGTATTCCGTTTCACGTGATTCTTTTTGCATATTGGATCATATGAGACATCTTATCGGCAATATCCACATACCATTCATATTGCTAAGATCTTTACTTTGATTTCATAATGCCTTGATCATACTTTTGTATCGACAATTCCTTATCCGTTGACTCTCTCGAGCTCACGTTCCACCGATCACCTTCGGCACATCCACACCTTTGCACTTCAAAAACTTTTGTTTTGTTACTAAAACCTTTATGATTGTTTTGTTGATCTTATGTTTTGTCATTGTGGTGTGATTGCTTATTGAGTTCTCTCGTTGACGATAGATTGCTCGGAGTGTGACGAGTAGAGTTGACTGGAACGTGAGAGCGAGGATCTTCATCGAATGTATAAGGCAAGTGATACTTTGACCATACTCATACCTATATTTTTCTATATGCATTATGTCAGGAAATATCACTCTATTGCATGATAGGGAGTTTACTTTACTGTTGCTGCAAAACCAGTTAGGATAACCACATGTCTTGACTTGTCTACTGTAGATCAACCTAGCCGTGTTGTTACTTTATTGCTATGCTTTGTAGACGAGGTTGGGCTGTGAGAATTCATGGAGTGTATGTGAGCTATTTAATAAACTGTGTAGCAACTTTATAATAAATAGAAACCACTTCTGGGCGGGCGGGTTGCATCCTGGTAGTTGTGGCTCGGTTGAGGACAATGCCGGGAATGCACCCAATGGTTTGTTTGGTGGTGAACCGGGTGTGTCATGGTGTCTACCCTCTGATCGCAGTGGGCGCCGTCCAGGCTCAAAAAGATCAGACAGGGAATATTACTAGTAGCTTCCGTGTACAGCCATTGGCTATATGGGCTCTGGCTTAGATGAGTAAGTTGTGGGGAACCTGGCCCTGGTAGCTAGCTGATGTAGAATTGTGTTAGGTGTACCGGCTACCAAAGGGTGGAGGCAACCTCTTCGGAAAGTCTTTGTCTCAATCTTCGGGTTGAGTCCAGTGGGGAACGTGTACAAACCTCTGCAGAGCGTATAAACTGATCATGATTAGCCGTGTCCACGGTTACGGACGAACTTTGAGCAACTAGTCAGTACTGTTGATGAATGATCTTGACAGATGAACACTTAATAATAATTTGGTTGGGACAAGAGTAGCACTGGGTTGCTGTGTGTTTCAGGTAGAACTCAACTTAAAATTTTGACTAGTTTAGTTCAGGAGAAAATTGGCTTTCTGCAAAACAAAACCATAAGCCTTTCCTTTGACTTACCTTGCATGTAGTTGTAGGTCCTTTATATAAACTTTTCCGTGTCACTTGCCGTACAAATCAGATGTACTGACCCGTTGTCGGGCTGTAATCTTCGGTGTTGCAGGTTTTTCATACGATCAGTAAGGTTCGTTTAGGGGTTGCGAGTCTACACTCAGCATGTTCGCTTGTGGCTGTTGATGGGACTCCACGTTATTTGCTTTTGTTTCCGCTATATTTATATTGTATAAGCTAGCCTTGAGCTATGCAACTTGTTGTTTATTTACTCTGGATCATACGTTGTAATAATGATGCACTTGTACTTTGATATACATCTATAATACTGTGTGTGCCAGCGAGTTCGATCCAGGGACTGACACTTGAGCACAGAGACTTCAATTCGGTGTGAATTGGGTCGTTACAAAATGGGAGTGTGGTTTAAGTACATCACCGACCTTACCACGTCATGCTGGAATTCAGGGTAGAAAACAATTTTAATTCCAATATGCCATATAGGGCTTGGTTATGCGTCAAGATACTCCGTAGCTATACGAGGTTTCAGGTGACGCTAGTTTATGAACTGACTTCATACACTCGATGATGTTTGCTAAATTCTTTAACTCATTTATTTTACGATCAAATCGTCAAATATTTGATCTATGTGTGATGATGATTCTCTTTGTGTTGAAACAGTTTTGAACTTATTCAAAATTTCAGATATTATGTCTTGTCTAAATATCGGTATATCTATACAAGTCATTATCACAAAGTTTTATGTAAAGTACGGTTTATTGGTTCTCCACACATCGATATGTGTTATTACCAATAGTTTACTGAACACTTGAACAATTCATTTGATAAATGATTTTGTTTATTCGAAAAACATTGCATGTGTCAAATGACTCAAAGTCAAGAGATTGAATGACTTCATCGATATGAAGCTTCCGCATGCGCTTTGTTCTAATGCGGCTAAGTCATTTATGCTATTACAATAATGGCATTATCATCACATAACTTAATTTATTTAGCAATCAAGAAAATAGACATAACATCAAGATTTCAACTTAAATAATTCACCACAAAGGGTGACATTCAGAGATGAATAATTTTCGAACAACCATTATTCAAAACGTGGATAACACATCCACCATGCAGATGACATAATACGATATTAATGTTTTACACAAACTCTGAATAACTTTTATTAAAACTCTAAGATAAATCTTGATAGACGAACGCCGACGGCCTTGGGTGACTTGGGCACCACTTCCGACGCGAACTTGCACTTCATTCGTTCTTCTCCTTTGGATTCTGAGAATTCCCTGTACCGATTTGCGAACCATTAGCAATCGATATGGTATCTATTATACCTATGAAGATGAAATAATGAAATTGTCTATTAACTTAGTATAACTTATTTATACCTTTGGTGATCAGACCAGTTTTCAGATCTCCCTAATACTTCTTGCAATTCCTCTTCCAGTGCCCCTTGTTCTTGCAGCAGTGACACTCGGAATCTTTAGTTGGGCCAGTCTTGGTCTTTACCTGAGCTTTGGTCTTACCACCGATCTTGGCATTTCTTCCTTTGCCCTTCTTCTTGAAACTGGTAGTGTTCATCACAGCCAACACGTGGCTTGGATTCTTCTGCATAGATGCTTCCGCAGTCTTAATCATAGCGAACAATTCGTCTGTGGTCTTGTCAAGCCCATTCATGTTGTAATTCATGATAAAGCCGTTGTAAGACGGAGGGAGTGATGCAAGGAGAATGTCAGTGCCGAGTGTCGTAGGGATCGCAAATCCCAGAGCATTCATCCTCTGTGCGTAACCAACAAGTTTGATCACGTGCTCGCTTAGGGAGCTACCTTCTGCCATCTTGCATTCCCACAACTGCTTTGGTACCTCGTAACGTTCAGTTCTAGCCTTCTTCCGATACAGAGCGTTCAGTTGTGTCACCATATCAACAACGGAGAAGATCTCAAACCATTTCTGAAGCTCTGTATCCATGCATGTAAGCATCAAGCATTGTACTGCGGTGTGGTCATCTACTTTAGTCGCATAGACGTTCTTATCGTCCTGCGATGCATCCTCAGCGGGAGCGGCTGGGAGAGCTTCTTTGAGAACATAGTCCTTCTTAGTAACTTTGAGGACAAACCCAAGATTACGGAACCAGTCCGCATAGTTGCCCCCATTTGCAGCAAGCTTCTCTTTTTCAAGAATCGGTCCTAAGCTAAAAGCATTGTTGTTGCAGGCCATCTCTCTACAACGATATAAACAGATTGATTTAGACATGGTTCAAAATTAATTGCATTAATCTTAACAAGTTTAATCTAATGCTCCCACTAAAACCAATATCTCTCAAAATTGATCTTAGGGTAATCAAGATCCGGATCAATACACCTGCCACCGGTGTAACACTCAACCATGGAGGAGATCAACCCGGTAGGTCTAACTAAACCAATCATAACCGACTGATGACTCTTGTATTAGTCTTTCACACTTGTGCTCCGAGCTCAGATCGGATAAGCTAGAACGTCAAGACAACCAAGCGCTATTGCTGTGGAGACAACTCAATCCACCCGTGACGAGGGGATGACCCCACGACTCCTACGTATGAGCCTACCTGGTGTCCATGAAGGCAGAAGGCCCATGAAGATACGGCCTCGGCCCACTAGTTGGCACCGACATAGGAGTCCTCGACTCACAAGGAAGGTGCAAAGACCTGCCGTACGGAGCAAGCTAGGGTTAGGAAAGTTTACCTGTACACGTAGATCAACTCCCAGAGACCTAGCCCGGTATATAAGGGCTGGGAGGGGCGACGCCAAAGGCATCGAATCTCACCTGTAACCCTAGCCTTGAGTGCTACAGCCTTGGCTTCCACTGTAATCGCATCTCCCCCATCAATAATATCGAGCAGGAGCAAGCCTTCCTGTTTTCCGATGAGCTATCGTCCAACCTGTGCCTCTCATGACTAACCCAGGGTCCCTGACCATGGGATTTGTCGGGGTTGATCCCCGTCAATTGGCGCCGTCTGTGGGAACTACGCAGGTTGGGATCACGATCTCGGCGGTCCCGTCTTCAGCAAGCCACAACTCAAGGGCAAGAACCAGACCTAGCCCACTCGAAGGATTCAAGATCACGGCGGACATCTCCGCCACCCCATCAAGACCACTCGAGCTACAATCATGCCAGGACCGATACTACGGTAACGGCCAAGTGCAGCGCCAGCGCCGAAGGAGTCGACGACCCAGAAGAACGGAGAGGGGCCTCTACGAAGGAATCCCACTCGATGAACTGCGACGCACAGCGGAGGACTCGCAAATCTTCCGACAATCCACCATCGCCCGGGCACCCGCCGCACATCAAGACGATGACTACGAGATTGAATCCAGCGATCAGCAGAACCACCACCAAGGCAGAATGAATCGACGACCCAAAAGGCACGCATGGGTAACCACGGCGGGGCCCCAATGAACGAGCCACATCACGCAGCCGCGCAACCGACGACCACTCGACGACACGCCATCGCACGAGCATCATCCGCCAACCAAGACAGCGAATCCGAGACACCTGTAGGCGAGTACTACGACCCAGATCGAAGGCCGGATGAATTCGCCAACCTCATCAAGAACCAAGACATGAGTCGAGGAATCGAAACCGATCCTCGCTTCCACGAGAACCCAGAGGATCACGAGCATATCTTCAGAATCTCAAGAAGAAAGAGGCATGCCGGATCTAGCAAACTCACGGCTAGAGAGCAGCTAGCAGGACCCTGCACGATCCACAGCTTCGAGGATGACTGGGGACGCGTCAGGTCAGGTCACACTTTGAGAGACTGCCGCCTGTTCAACGAACTAGCCGACGACCTTAAGAAGGAGAAGCAGAAAGAAGACAGACGCAACCAACGACCCGAGCAATCGGCAACCTCAAACCCGGAAGGACGTCACAGCCCGTCGCAAGCACAGGTGCTCATGATCCAAGAAGGAAGGGCACCGCAAGCACAACGCGACGCTCAAACCCTGCAGGCCAGAGCAGCTGACAGCATAAACATAGTCGAAGTCTACCAATTACATGGCACGGAGACCACCATCACGTTCTCACAGGACGACCATCCACCCGCAGTCCCAAGACCGGGGCACGCACCCCTAGTGCTCGATGCACAAATCGGAGGCTACGACATGGATCGGGTCTTCATGGAAGGAGGCAGCAGCATGAACATCATCTTCGCCAGCACCCTGCAAAAGATGCTGATCCCACGATCAGTATGGAAAAAATCAAGCACCGAGTTGCACGGGATAGTCCCAGGAGAAGCAGCCACATCCCTCGGAGTCATCGAACTCGAAGTCGTCTTTGGCAACCGACGTAACTTCACAAAGCACGTCCTCGAGTTCGAGGTACTCGACTGGCAATCGCAGTATCACGCCATACTGGGACGGCCAACACTCGCGCAATTCATGGCGGTCCCACACTACGCCTACCTCAAGCTCAAGATGCCAGGATCATCAGGAGTCCTCACGATCAAAGTAAGCTTCATCAAATCAGATCAATATGACCGTGACTTCCACAGAATATTCGACACATTCGGAGCCAAACAAGAACTCAGAGAAATAGCCATGATGACGGACAAGAGTACCTTCCCATTGGTGAACCGAAGCGAATCCAGGGAGTACAGACGTGACTTCAACATCGACTGCGACACAGTTACTCACCAAGTGCACCCGACGGACCCGGACAAAATAGTCCGTGTGTACGCCTACCTACCAGAAGAACAGGCGGCGGCTCTCGTCGCTTTCCTTCGAGACGAGTGGGAAATATTCGCCTGGTGCCAGCCGACATGCCTGGGATACCACGCGAATTCGCGGAACACGCCCTACGCATCAAGCCAAACACGAGGCCAGTGAAGCAAGCGCTGAGACGATTCTCGGAGCCCAGGCGCAGAGCAATCGAGGAGAAAGTCAACCGGTTACTCGACGCTCAGTTCATCCGAGAAACGAAGAAAGCCACCTGGATAGCCAACCCAGTGCTGGTGCCCAAGAAAGACACGACCGTGCTGCGCATGTGTGTCGACTACGGACCAGTCAACAAACATTGCCCGAAGGATCAGTTCCCCCTGCCTAGAATCGATCAGATAATCGACTCAACAGCAGGGTGCGATCTACTCTCTTTTCTTGACGCTTACTCAGGATACAACCAGATCAGGATGAAGGAAGAAGACGAAGAGCACACATCGTTCATCACCCCCTATGGAGTATTCTGCTACAGGACCATGCCCTGCGGGCTCAAAAACGCAGGCGCCACTTACCAACGAATGATGCAGGCCTGCCTAAAGGAGCAAATCGGAAGAAACGTACAAGTCTACGTGGACGACATCGTCATCAAGACCTACAAAGCAGCCACATTACTCGACGACCTGCGCGAAACCTTCGCAGCGCACAACAAATACAGAATCAAACTCAACCAAAAGAAGTGCGCATTCGGCGTACCGGCGGGAAAACTGCTTGGCTATATGGTCTCTGCCCATGGAATCGAGGAAAATCCCGAGAAAGTCCAAGCCATCACCCGCATGCAAGAACCAACCGACGTCAAAGGAGTACAGAAGCTCACTGGAAAACTCGCAGCCCTAAGCCGCTTCATCAGCAGGCTAGGAGAATGCACGCTACCCTTCTATCAACTGCTCAGGAAAGGAGAGAAACCCGAGTGGACGAAGGAAGCCCGCCAAGCATTCGCGGACCTGAAAAAGACACTCTCGACCCCACCAATCCTGGCGGTACCCAAGGAACGAGAAAAGCTATACCTCTACGTGGCAGCACGCATCAGTGTAGTAAGAACAGCGCTCGTCGTCGAATGGACAGAAGAAGGCAAGGTCCAGAGCATCCAGAGACCAATCTACTACCTCAGCATGCTCCTGACCAAATCCCAGCAGCGGTACCCGCACTATCAGAAGCTACTATTGGCCATCTTCATGAGCTCAAGGAAGGTGTCCCAATACTTCGACGAGCACCCCAACACAATCGTGAGCAGCGCGCCACTCGCCGACATACTCAACAACCCTGGAGCAACCGGGCGAGTCGCCGAGTGGAACATCGAGCTCAGTCCACGAGACCTGCAGTTCAAGCACCCAACGACCATCAATGCCCAAGTACTCCCAGATTTCCTGGTTGAGTGGACGGAGGTTCAAACACCAGGCCCTCCAGACCTATCAAGCTCATGGTCAATGTTCTTCGATGGATCCAAAAGACAACAAGGAGCTGGGGCAGGAGTTGTAATCATCTCCCCCAAAGGAACCAAGCTGAAATACGTCCTCCAGATCAACTTCAGTCACGCCTCCAACAACGAAGCAGAATACGAGGCACTCCTCCATGGCATGCGCATGGCCAAAACATGCGGAGCCACTCGCCTCATAATTTACGGGGACTCCAATCTCGTCGTCCAGCAGACAATGAGAAACTGCAACGCAATAGCCGACAACATGGCGGCCTACCAAAAGCTCTACAACAAACTCGAAGGAAATTTCGACGGTTGTGAGCTCAACTACATCACCAGGGACAACAACACATAAGCTGACGAGCTCGCGAACATCGGTTCGACCAGGGCGCCTGTACCACCCGGCGTTTTTCTCGAAAGCATCAACCGGAGGTCCATCAAGGTGCAGGCACCAACACCTGAAGCAGTTGTGGACGGCGAGGACGCAGCAGAAACAGCGCAGGTAGCAACAACAACCCTATCAGAAGGCACAAGTACCAGCACATCCGACAGCACAGCCCCAACAGAGTTCGAAGGATCTGTCTGGACGAAACCGTTCCTCTGATTCCTAATCGAAGGAACGCTACCACAAGACGTGGCCGAAGCACGACGCATCAGCCGACGATCGAAGGCATTCACGGTGATCAACAGACAACTATATAAGCGCAGCATCACCCAGATACTCCAAAGGTGCATCGACGAAGAGGACGCAAAAGCCCTATTACTCGAAATCCACGAAGGCACCTGCGGGCACCACGCGAGCAGTCGAGTGCTCGTGTCCAAAGCATTCCGAGCTGGATTCTACTGGCCCACAACCATGAAAAACACAGAGGAAATCGTGCGACGTTGCGTCGCCTGTCAAAAATTCGCCAATAAGCCACACGCTCCCGCATCAGAGCTCAAGACCATACCACTATTCTCGCCGTTCGCCACCTGGGGACTCGATATGGTGGGCCCACTAAAGAAATCATCAAAGGGCGGAAGGACACACCTGCTCGTCGCAGTCGACAAGTTCACCAAATGGATCGAAGCAGTGCCCATCACCAGCTCTACAGGTCTCACGGCTGTCAACTTCATCAAGTCGATCATCTTCAGATTCGGAGTGCCACACAACATCATCACGGACAACGGCATGAACTTCACGGCCGCAGAATTTCAGAACTTCTGCGAAGAACTAGGCATCAAAATTAATTATGCATCAGTCGCGCACCCACAGTCCAACGGCCAGGTGGAAAAAGCAAATGGCATTGTCTGTGGGGGAATCAAGAAACGGCTCCTCGCACCACTCGAGCAAGCCGCGGGCAACTGGGTAGAAGAACTCCCCGCGGTCCTATGGAGCTTACGAACCACACCAAACTCTGCGACCCAATACACACCATTCTTCATGGTGTACGGGGCAGAGGCAGTCCTACCACATGACCTCAAGTTCGGAGCACCCCGGGTCACCGGATACGAAGAAGAAGAAGCAGAAGAAGCACTACAAGACGAAAAAGATAGAGCTGACGAAGCAAGAGACACAGCCCTGACAAAATCAGAAGGGTACCAAGACAAACTACGTACCTACCAAAGCAGTCGACTGCGCACTAGTACCTTCAACAAAGGTGACCTAGTCCTACGACTAATACAAGAGAAGGTCCACAAACTTGCCCCCCAATGGGAAGGACCATTCATAATCTCAGAAGTCATCGGAGGCGGCGCCTACAGGCTAAAGAACACAAAGACAGACGAGGACGTGGGCAACCCATGGAACGTAGCAAACTTGCGACTGTTCTATCCATAGCCCCTAGCGGTCGGACATGACTGGCAACTCATGTAAATCGCTTGACCGCAATCAAATAAATGTTGCCCAAATACTGCCATCTCGAAGCACTCGGGGGATGAAGAGGAAACTCCCCCCCGAGTAAACTCTATGGCCTACGCGATCTTAATCGAAGCACTCGGGGGCTGAAGAGGAAAGTCCCCCGCGAGTAAACTCTATCGCCTACGCGATCTTAATCGAAGCACTCGGGGGCTGAAGAGGAAACTCCCTCCCGAGCAACTCTATCGCCTACGCGATCTTAATCAAAGAACTCGGGGGCTGAAGAGGAAACTCCCTCCCGAGAAACTCTATCGCCTACGCGATCTTAATCGAAGCACTCGGGGGATGAAGAGGAAACTCCCTCCCGAGCAACTCTTTCGCCTACGTGATCTTAATCGAAGCACTCGGGGGATGGAGAGGAAACTCCCCCCCGAGCAACTCTATCGCCTACGTGTTCTTAATCAAAGCACTCGGGGGCCCAAGAGCAAAAACTCGGGGGCTTAAAGAATAAAATCCCCCCGAGCAACACTATCGCCTACGCGATCTTCTTTATGAAGCACTCGGGATCTCGAGTACAAACCCCACCCAAGAGACGACCATCAACGCTCCAATGACATCCAAGCACTTTTTTAAGAAACTTTGGAGGAAGCACAAGCTCGGTTAGTCTTCACCTGATCGCCAACGATCACCTAAAGACTCGGGGGCTACTCCCATCGGGAGCGCTGCCGCGCACCCGATAAAAGACAACAAAGGAAACAAATTTTAGCCTACGCCTGACCCTTCGACTCAAGCGTAGCCTCGGAGGCTACTCCCATCGGGAGCGCTTGTCGCACACCCGATAGAACCCACAGTACCAAGTATCGGATGGACTCGAAGACACTTATCAGCCGCAAAAGACTCAAACATAACTCTCAGTTCCAAAAGGATTCGAAGACAGCTCCTGCTGGTCAAGACACAGTTTTCGGTGGCATAAAGGCCCAAATATAAATTCCATTACAAAGGGTAAAGTACAGTTTACATCATAGATATCATCTTCAGTACAAAAAGGACTCGACTACATTTGGATAGAAGGCAACTCCTGTTACAAGAGGAAATCACCCAAGGAATTATGACTTCTACATGTGTGCCCATGAGGGATAATCGACTCTAGTACAAGAGCATCATCACAGACAAAGTAGGAACGGAAGCAGCAGGCTCATGATGTCAATGACATAACAAAAGGTGAAGCTCGACTTATTTGCGGAGCCATTGGGGACGCTGCTCCACCAGCTTCTCCTGCTCCTCTAGCTTCTTCTCCAGCTCCGCCCAAGCTGCCGGCGAAGATGACGCCGTTGCCTCCAGTTCTACAAGGTCGCCTGCCGCGCTCGTTTAACCGGTGGCTTGACATCGAGGCCTTCTTCAGAGGCAGAGGAGGAAGCAGTTGAAGACGGCTCACCACCACCACCAGAAGAGTTCCCGGAAGAAGAAGCAGTTGAAGACACAGGCGAAGGACTTCTTGCTGCTCGACTCTTGCCCATGCGGATCCATACTATTGCCACTCGGATCGAATGCGCGGACAGTGACAGTGCTTTCACCGTCAAAGCGACAACTGAGAATATCGCCATCTCGCAAATTCAACCGCCGAGCAAAAAAACTCCAACCAGAGCCAAGAAAAATCAAGCGAGAGCTATCAACCTCCAGGTCAACATAAGAAGGAGACCGACAACTCCCTTGAAGGTGCAAAAGCAAGCCATCCAAGCTACGTTCAGAGACAATGGCAGAAAAAGAAGAGGGAAGAAGGATGCGATTGGCACTTTGGCAACGAACACGCAAAATAAAATCATAGCGCCAGAATCCCTCCTCCAAGGAAGAGGAGGAAGGCACTGGCGCCGCACCATGGCGACCACCGCGGCAGGAGCGTGGTGCACGGCCACCACGGCTACGACGAACACGGCCACGGCCAACACCTCGCTTGGGAACCATGAGCAGAAGAAGAGATGAAGGAAGAGCCAAAGCAGCGAGTTGGATAGAGGTGTGGAAGAGAAAGGCCTATTTATAGAACAATAATCCTCAAAGCACAGAGAATCCAAGACGACAATAGCAATTAATTCAAAGACCAAACGTCCCAGCCGTCCCGGAATCCAAGACAAAGATGCTTTCCCATGGGACGCACTGTACGCAAGACGCGTCAATTCACGCGCGTTTCCAACGCACGTATGGGAAACTCAACCGGCGCCTGCCGCACGACGCAGCGGCCATTATTATGACCGGTAATGAAGACGTGCCGGTTCACTGACAGATGCATCGCTACCCCTGACAAGCGGCGAAGAAAACCAAACAGACATCAAAACCCTGAGATTCCATCTCTCAGATTTTTTCCCCAAGGAAGAAAAACATCTTACTCCCATCAGGAGCGTACATCATAAGAGTCAGGGTGCTCCCTCACCCAAAGGTCAGCCACGTGCTCGAGTGAACACTCACACTGATGAGAGTCTCGGGTGCTCCCTCAACCCGACGTAAGACAAACACACATTCGCCAAGACCACACGGCACTAAGAGTCTCGGGTGCTCCCTCACCTGAAGAGCCGAAACGGCGTTCGAGTGATTACTCGCGATAAACCCCCCGACTGAGCACTCGAAAATAAAGCTCCTCGGGTGAATGAGTGAACAACTCGCTTGATTTTTTGTTCCAAGCGGGTGCTATGCTATAAGGCTCCGCGCCTCAAAAACACACATTCCTGGAACACGATACACTGTGCCCAGATGCCACGCAAGATTAGTGTGTAGGTAAGACCCCGCTGCAAAGTACGTCCGGGCTGGGACTTGCCGAAGAGCGATTTCACTCCCAACCTTTCCCATGCGCAGAGCATGATAGAAAAGCCGGGCGGACGCGCCTTAGGCTACACACATTACTGGCGGCAAATGAACACCGTAAGACCTGAAGCGGCCGGACTTTTGCTCGACACCAGTGTTCCAAGCTCACGTCGAGGGACGTGGGTTTGATTGGGCTACTGTGGTATTTGCCCTAGTTCAATTCACCAAGGCTCGACCCGTCGAATCCTTGGGCCCTTTCAGCTTAGCATCCCTTGAAACAGGTTTTGTCATGGCCACTAGATTGCCAGCGACACACGGATGAACCGTGCATATCAATAAACGACGAATGAATATACTCGAGTCCCTGCGCGACTCTTCGAGTCCCCCAGGCACTCGGGGGCTACTGACGAGGGGGTGACCCCACGACTCCTACGTATGAGCCTAGGAAGATGAAGATGAGAAGATCCAACAGGGCTCCGTCGTCCAGAAGATGAATCGGCACTACGAAAAACCAAACCTAAGAACGGATCTAGGAAGATGAAGATGAGAAGATCGATCTTGTTACCTTTTGCAACCGTTCAACGTATGCACTCTCTCACAGCGGAAGATGTTGATGGAGAGTTGGAGAAGCGTGAAGATGAAAAATCCCACGATCCGATCTAATCACCGTGATGTCCCTCGAACAAAGATCGAACGCACGATCTCTCTATGGTTGATCCACACGTACAGTGTAGATGATCCAACAGGGCTCCGTCGTCCAGAGCTCAGCACCACCGGAGTAGAGAGGAGGGAGGAGCAGCACTTCGGGGTGGTGAAGATTGGATCTAATGAGAGGGAGAGAGAGGGGGCATCCCTTCGGCGGAGAACAAATCCAATTGTGTGTTGAAGGGGTGCCCCCACCTCCTCTATTTATAGGGGGAGGGGGAGGGGAGCCATCTTGGAGGAGGGGGCAGACTTAGGGGCTGCGCCCTAGGGTTCCCCTACCTAGGGTTGCGCCAAGGGTGGAGGGGGGAAGCTTCCTGGAAGCTCCCCCAAGGCGCCCTCCCCTCTTGGGCTCCCTTGGCCCATGTGCTCCCTCCCCACTTGGGTCTTCCAAGTGAGAGGGAGCCCATTGATATTAAATTCATTAATTTAATTTCAAAACCTTTTCCAAATACATAATAAATGAATATTAAATATATCTAGACCAACTCGGAACTTTTCCGGCCCTCCGGTTTTACCCGGTTTTCTTAAAACTCTTCCCGGTACCTTACCGGGTCCCGAAACGGTTCCGGTTTTCTCATCGATCATAACCCGATCACTCCGAGACTTTAGAGCTGTGATAAATACATGCTCCTATCACTCTAGTACTCTACCGATCAACTACCTTTAAGTGTGTGACCCCATAGGTTCGGTAGAATACGGACATGAACCGGAAACTTGTTTTCCCGCGGAACAATAACCGATAGCGGAGCCATGGACACCCATAACGGTTCCCGTAGCTAGACTAATATAAATTCGAGTGAACCACAAGCTTAACATGCCAGTCCTATTTTCTTCACGATACTATACAAAAACTGAGGTGAGATATTTTAGGTATACGCATGATTAACCATTAACTATTATACCAAGTCATCCTCCTACTTGTTTTGTTCCATTTTTCCCGTTTAGTATTCCGCTATCCCTTGTGATCAATTCATAGTGTCTGGCCAGACGATGTTGGATGTCGTAATACCAAGAGGGCCCACAGAAGTATCTCTCCATCGTTAGAGGAGCAAATTCCCAACTCGAATCGTTAAGTCCCTTGACACACTTTCGGGTGTGAGTGATCAAAGCCGTTATTGCCTCGTCTGTTACAAGTGGTGTTGGGACAGTGTCAAAACCTCCCCTCCGGTATAAAGTTACGAAACATTCTTATGGTCATGAAGGACACATGCATATTAACTTAGATGATTTTACTTATAACATGGAAAAGATGCGCTCTGAAAGTAAATCATACAATTGGGTCGGTTCAGCACCCTTGTTCTGGCAACAATGTGCTCCCGTGTGTAATACGTCCAAAACATATCTATAATCTCTGCTTGCTCCATGCATGTTTTGTGTGATATTGCTATGATCTAGATACACTTTCATACACTTTTGATCATATTTGGACTAACCTATTAACTCAGTGCACCCAAGTGACAGTTCCTGTTTTCTGCTGTTTTTCTAATTCAGTTTTCCCCCATATAAAAAGTGCCAGAAAAATTCGGGAAAATTTAGATAAAAAATCAGCATGACGGAAGCTTCGAGAAGAGCCCGGGAGGGGCCAGAGGGGAGCCAGGGGGGCCCAGGAGGCCACCCGGCGCGGCCCCACCCCTGGCCGCACCAGGGGGGCGCCTGGGGCCCCTGGCCCACCTCTGGCTGCCCCTTTTCGCCTATTTATCCCCCGTCACGGGGAAATCCAGAACAAGAACCCTATTCCGCGAACTCGCCTTTGTTCCGCCGCCGCCGCGCTTCCGAAGATCGGGAGCACCAGAAGACCTCTTCCCGGCATCCTGCCGGAGGGAGGATTGACGTCCGGGAGTCTCCTCTCCACCATGGATGCTCCCGGATGTCTCGTGAGTAGTTTTCCTTGGACCATGGGTCCGTGATCAGTAGCTATGTGATGTTCTCCTCCCCTCTTTGATCTTCATTGTTTCGACCTCGTGAGCTGCCCTACATGATCGAGGCACCTTTGTAATATTTCTGCTATTGCTATGTTGAGTTTGATAGGATCTGATGGATTATGAGATTATGTTCAGATTGTGATAGAGTAATATATTTGGTTTTTATCTCTTATATTTTTGTTCCTAAGTAATTCTTGCATGTTCTCCGTTGCTGTTTATTGCTTTGGCCAAGTAGTAGGTAGTGACTCCAAGAGGGAGCGTTGTGCTAGATTGTGGGTTCATGCCCCCCGATGACACGCTTGAGTGACAGAAACATGAGTCTAGGGGATGTGTTGTTGCCACAAGGGGGAAAACAACGGTGCTTGTAACCGCGGTTACAAGGATTGTTTACTTTACGCAGAGTTCTTTTTAATGCAGTTGTCTGTTGCTTTGGGTTTACACTTTGGGTGGGGCTCACAACTTAATACCAGCGAGATGTTCTGGATAGATATCTCAAGGTGGATGATTAGTAGTAGATGCAGTTGGATTTCGGTCTACTTACCTTGGCGTACTGCCTATGCTTTTGAACCTCTTCCTTTCTTTTGTAACATAGTTAGCATTGCGGTGCGTTCTTAATCCTGTCAATTGCCTTTCTGTAATTTGTTTACCTCGCATAGCAATTTTATCTTCTTTTGGGAGAGAGACATCACTAGCGAACATCACGTATCCCGGTCCATATCCTTATCATTGTTTCCACGTTATATTTACTTTTATGCATTTACTTTCAAGTTGCTATTATTGTCCCTTGCGTTTTACCCTTTGTAAACAACAAGACCAGAGAGATTGACAACCTCTCTGAACTTCGTTGGGAACAAAGTTATCTGTGTCTGTGTGCAGGTCCGCGTCAGTTGCGCCGCTGACACCTACTTATCATCTCTGGAGTCCTTCTGGAGACAAACCTTGGTATCTTCACCGAGGGAAAACTGTTGTTGCACTACATCTCAACCCTCCACTTGGGGTAACCAATGAAGGGGGCGAGAAGCCATCAAGCAAAGTCTGGCGCCGTTGCCAGGGACTCCAAGTGCTAAGATAGGGGAGTTGCACACTACCCTTTACCTTTGTTTTTTAGTCTTGTTAGTTTATCTTTCAGTTTTTATCTTTGTGTCTTTTATCAAAATTTGCAAAAAATTTATTTATCTTGCTGTTAGTAGTCCTCCTTGTTTAGATGAACATGTTAGGGCTAGGTTCTTTGCGGGAATCGGAAGTTCTCGATTTCCGTCAAAGGGATGGAGAAAATATGAAGAAGGCATGGGACAGAATTTCTGAAGCACGTAAAAGAATCATACCTTGGATATCTATAAAGATTGTTCTAGGAAATTTTTACCATGGTCTTTTTAAGTGGTGTAAACACTCTCTTGACATTATAGCTGAAGGAGATTTTCTAGAGTGTGATGAAGATAGGGATCTTGAGATTTTTCATAGTCTATCTAGTTATTTTGTTTGTGATCGTATTATTGATACTGTCATAGATAGACTTTCCACTATTGAAAAAAGACTAGATGCTCTAGATTTGGGTAAAGTAGAAGAACTTAAGTCCAACAAGAAAGAAATGTTGGAGATAGATGATGATTGGGAGCCCTTTGTTAGGATTAGCATCTCTAACCAAAGCTTCCTTGCTCTTTGTGATATTGGATCCACAGTTTCTACTATGCCAAAAATAGTTTATGATTCTTTGAAACTGGATATGGATATATTATCATCTTATCATGAACATTCTAATGGAGATATTTCAGAGATTAAAGGAAAGGTAAAAGAAGTCCAAGTTGCATTCCTTCATAGGACTGCACCAATGGATTTCTTCATCATGGAGCCAAACCAAAGTAACATTGTGCTCGGAAGAGACTTCCTCTGTGCTATGAAAGGCTTCATTGATATTGGTAATAGGCACATACGCTTACGCGGTATGGCGAAAGGTAAGTATAGATTTCCTAGTAAGAAGAAGAAGGAGCTTATTGAAAATCAATTTGAGGGTTTTTATGATTCTGATCTTGGATACCCTTGATTCTTCTTTTGCATTAAGGCTAGCTAATGGCTTTAAAGAAGCGCTTTCGGGAGGAAGCCCGCAACGAATTTAGGTTTTTCTTTTTTCTTTTGTTGTGTCTTGATGATTGTTACTTCTGTAGCAACATCATTGTATCTTTATTTTTCAGCTTTGTGCCAAGTTATAGCCTCTTACGGCAAGGGAAGTAAAAGTTGTGACATGCTGTCCAGAAAACAGATTCTGTCCTCGTGACCAGAAAAATTCCAGAAATATCCCAGTTCATCTTTCTGAGCTGAAAGTTTTACACAGTATGCTCTATACAATTACGAAACTTCCATATGTTCTGAGTTTTTTGATTTGAGTTGCAGAAGTGCCCCTAAAAAATTCTTTACTATCTGCTGTTCTGTTTTTCACTGATTCTGCCACGTTTTGTCTCTCCTAACTTTTGCAAACCTTAAGCTTGCTTTTTCTTTGCAAAAACTTTTTGGCACTCTTGAGAAACAGTAGCTCTTCAAGAATATCTTTATATCCAGTGGAGAAAAATTATTTATTAAGGGTACTAACCTCTCTAATCAGCTTATGATGAGTTATGTATGAAGGGAGTTTTCTAGTGTGCGATGGAAGATGATGAAAGAAGATCCAGGAGTTTCAAGCACTCAAGCTTGGGGATGCCCCCATGCATCACCAATAAATATTCAAGGAGACTTAAGCGTCTAAGCTTGGGGATGCCCCCGTGCATCCCCTTCTCCATCAACAATCATCAGTTCTTCCTTCGTCTCACTATATTTTTATCACTTCATGCGTTATGCGCTATGCTTGGAGCGTCTCGCTCTTAGGTTTTATTTTTCTTTAGCTTTGCTTGCTGTTCATAACAAGTTAGGTCCTGTCTTACTTTGTGTGGGACAGAAACACGCTCCACTTTCAAAATCTAGAACACATCATAGGATTTTTCCTTCCTATCTTTTTGCTGTTGTGTGTTCTTTATCTTTTCATAGCTACTGCCATGTTTAGTCTTAGTTTTAGTTTGTCTTTAGCAAGAGCCTTGGCTTTTGTTTTAGTTTGTTGCTGGAACTCTCTTTAGTTTTCATGTTTATCTTGTTAAGAGAGTTGGTTGTTGCACTGAGTTGTGTCTTGTCTTGAAAGTAGGTAATTGACGTTGCTATTAAATTTTAGTAGTAGCTTGCAATAGTTTTGAGGTATTGATGTGAGTAATGTTTGAACTTTTGGTGTCAAGAGCTCTTGCCTATTAGTGATAGGTGTCGTATTTTGGGAAATCCGTGTTTATTTTCAAAACCTACAAAACTAGTTGAGAACTCTAGCTACTAGATAGATCACTACTCTTCTGAGGAGTCGAATATCAGAGAACACTCACGTACCATGAGTCGAGGATGCGCAAGGATAACCAAACCCCCATACACTCCTCCTCGGGGTACTTGTCTCTTTGTGAACCTCCTCATTAGATTGAGAGTTACCGATAATAAGTGCATGAGTTCTTCGGACTAATGTAAGTATTGAGAGTTGACACATCCACCTTCCCATATTTTGATAGCCTTTCCCGTGCCGTGCATTGCCTTCTTCTCACTCCGAGAGTTGGTGTCCACCTTCGCCGGTACTTCCAAACCCTTGGCACGATACGCTCTGTCATCATAAGCCTCCTTATATCTTTCCTCAAAACAGCCACCATACCTACCTATCAAGGCATTTCCATAGCCTTTCTGAGTTACATTGCCATGCAACTACCACCTCTTCATGACTTGATCTTCATGTCATACATGTTCCTGCTACACTGGCAACGACATACATTGCATACATCATGATAGTTACATCTTCTTTATGATTTTGAGTACCTTGTAAAGTGTGAAAGATCTCCTTTACCTTCTTGTAAAATAGAGTGTTGCCCTTAAGTGAGGAAAAGATCCCAAAGTGGACACATTAAAAGATCCCAAAGAGGACAAATGAGAGTTAAATAGAAAGAGCCATTGAGGCCAACAAAAAAATACAAAAAAATAGAAAAAGAGAAAAAGAAATAAAAAGAGAGAAAGGGGCAACACTACTATCCTTTTGAGAGATACACACTAGTACTCCCTTTATATCCTTGTACTCCATAGAGATGATATTTTTGCATATAGTTATGTGGGGACCTTCACACTATAGAACTTGGCTTGCATATTCCAAGGACGAGCCTCCTCAAAAGAGCTCTAGGTCTTCATGAGCGAGCAAGTGAGATGCACCCCCACTAGTTCCATTGGAGAGCTTCCTAGCTCGTATGTGCATCCGTTGCAGGGCAATCCCTACTCCTCACATCATATCTATCATTTGGCATCTCTTGCCTATGATTGTCCTCATTGATGTGAGACTTTCTCATCCTTTTTGTCCTCCTCCTCCACCATATTTCTCTCTTTGCAATCCTAAGTGTCAACTCTCGTGCTTACGCTCATCCATTGCATGAGTGCTCGAAATATCGAAAAAGAGTGGATCAAATTGACTTGTACCTGGCTAGTGGTCTGGGGACGAGTCAAGATAAGATTCCAAAGAAGACCAAGTGTGAAACTTTAGTAGATTGAGTTCTCAACACAAAAATACTTTTTTCTCGTATTCCCTATCCCCCTTCTTGCACGCAAACACCATTTGGAGACATTCGAGTCACGGACAACGAGAGCTCTTGCACCTTTTGTTCTTTTGTTACTTGTTTCAATGCTAATATAGACTCTTGCCTGTTATGACTTGAATTGAATCTCTAACTTTGATTACTTTACTTTTCAAAGTTATTTTATGGTTGCTAGCATGTCACCACAGAAATTATGTTGTTATCATTTACCTACTCGAGGACGAGCAGGAATTAAGCTTGGGGATGTTGATACGTCCAAAACGTATCTATAATTTCTGCTTGCTCCATGCATGTTTTGTGTGATATTGCTATGATCTAGATACACTTTCATACACTTTTGATCATATTTGGACTAACCTATTACCTCAGTGCACCCCAGTGCCAGTTCCTGTTTTCTGCTGTTTTTCTATTTCAGTTTTCCCCCATATAAAAAGTGCCAGAAAAATTTGGGAAAAAACACAGGTAAAAATTCAGTGTGACGGAAGCTTCGAGAAGAGCCCGGGAGGGGCCAGAGGGGAGCCAGGGGGGCCCAGGCGGCCACCCAGCGCGGCCCCACCCCTGGCCGCGCCAGGAGGCGCCAGTGGGCCCTGGCCCACCTCTGGTTGCCCTCTTTCACCTATTTATCCCCGTCACGGGGAAACTCCACAACAAGAACCCTATTCCGCGAACTCGCCTCTGTTCAGCCGCCGCCGCGCTTCCGAAGATCGGGAGCACCAGAAGACCTCTTCCCGTCACCCTGCCGGAGGGAGGATTGACCTCCGGGAGTCTCCTCTCCACCATGGATGCTCCCCGGATGTCTCGTGAGTAGTTTTCCTTCGACCATGGGTCCGTGATCAGTAGCTATGTGATGTTCTCCTCCCCTCTTTGATCTTCATTGTTTAGACCTCGTGAGCTGCCCTACATGATCGAGGCACCTTTGTAATATTTATGCTATTGCTATGTTGAGTTTGATAAGATCTGATGGATTATGAGATTATGTTTAGATTGTGATAGAGTAATATATTTGGTTTTTATCTCTTATATTTTTGTTCCTAAGTAATTCTTGCATGTTCTCCGTTGCTGTTTATTGCTTTGGCCAAGTAGTAGGTAGTGAATCCAAGAGGGAGCGTTGTGCTAGATTGTGGGTTCATGTCCCCCGATGACACACTTGAGTGATAGAAACATGAGTCTAGGGGATGTGCTATTGCAACAAGGGGGAAAACAACGGTGCTTGTAACCACGGTTACAAGGATTGTTTACTTTACGCAGAGTTCTTTTTAATGCAGTTGTCTGTTACTTTGGGTTTACACTTTGGGTGGGGCTCGCAACTTAATACCAGCGAGATGTTCTGGATATATATCTCAAGGTGGATGATTAGTAGTAGATGCAGTTGGATTTCGGTCTACTTACCTTGGCGTACTGCCTGTGCTTTTGAACCTCTTCCTTTCTTTTGTAACATAGTTAGCATTGCGGTGCGTTCTTAATCCTGTCAATTGCCTTTCTGTAATTTGTTTACCTCGCATAGCAATTTTATCGTCTTTTGGGAGAGAGACATCACTAGCGAACATCATGTATCCCGGTCCATATCCTTATCATTGTTTCCACGCTATATTTACTTTTCTGCATTTACTTTCAAGTTGCTATAATTATCCCTTGCGTTTTACCCTTTGTAAACAACAAGACCGGAGAGATTGACAACCTCTCTGAACTTCGTTGGGAACAAAGTTATCTGTGTCTGTGTGCAGGTCCGCGTCAGTTGCGCTGTTGACACCTACTTATCATCTCTGGAGTCCTGCTGGAGACAAACCTTGGTATCTTCACCGAGGGAAAACTGCTGCTGCACTACATCTCAACCCTCCACTTGGGGTAACCAACGAAGGGGGCGAGAAGTCATCAATGTGTTACCGGCATTTCCAATGCCCTATGAACAGGAAAACATGTGATCCATAACACACGGGTTAGTCCTAGAGGCAGACTAAGAACACTTGGTGTTTATACTCCACACCTGCACATGGGTTTTCCTCCGGAGGCAGTTAACATGCTACTTGGCAAACCTCCGCATAAGCCATTTGTAGTTATAGCACAGACATATAAACTTTAATAATGAACCTGGAATTATAATAATACAATTTATTATTGCCTCTAGGGCATAATTCCAACAGCAAGGTAACTATTTTTTTGATTTTTGATAAAGGACACTAAAGCAAAAACTGAAAGGTAAACTAACAAGACTAAAAAGCGAAGATAAAATATAGTGTGCAACTCCCCTATCTTGAAGTGCGGAGTCCCCGGCAACGGCGCCAGAAATTGCTTTGATGGCGCGAGAGTTGGCGGGTATAGCTTTCCTTACGTCCCCGGCAACAGCGTCAGAAGTTGCTTCAATGGCTTCTCGCCCCTCGTTGGTTACCCAAAGTGGACAGTTTGAGATGCAGATAGCAGAAAATTTCCCTCGGTGAAGATACCAAGGTTTGTCTCCAGTAGGACTCCGGCAACGACAAGAAGGTGACAACGGCGCCAGAAATTAGGCGATTGACGTGGACCTGCACACACCACAGATAACTTTGCTCCCAACGAGTTCAGAGAGGTTGTCAATCCATCCGGCCTCGTTGTTTACAAAGGATAAAACGCACGGGATAATAATGATAGTGATAGCAACGGAAAAGTAAATAAAGGAGAAAATAAATAGTGGGTGTAAACCGTATTGGAAATATGGACCGGGATCCCATGATGTTCACTAGTTATGTCTCTCTCCCAAAAGACGATAAAATAGCCATGCGAGGTAAATAAATTACAACTTGGCAATTGACAGGATTATGTGCGCAAAACAATGCTAACTATGCTATAAAGAAAGGAAGAGGCTCAAAAGCATGGGCGGTACGCCAAGACAAGTAGACCGAAATCCATATGCATCTACCTACTAACCATCCACCTTGAAATATCTATCCAGAACATTTCGCTGGTATTAAGTTGTGAATCCCACCCAAAGTGTAAACTCAAAGCAACAGACAACTGCATTAAAGAACTTTGCGTAAAGTAAACAATCCTTGCACCCGCAAGTACAAGCACCGTTGTTTTCTCCCTTGTGGCAACATCACATCCCCTAGACTCATGTTTCTGTCACTCAAGATAGTCATCAGGGGGCATGAACCCACAATCATGTATAACGCTCCCTCTTGGAATCACTACCTACTACTTGGCCAAAGCAATAAACAGCAACGAAGAATATGCAGGAATTACTCAAGAACATAAGTGTAAAAGAGGAGAATCAAATATATTACTCAAACACAATCTGAACATAGTCTGATAATCCATCGGATCCCAGCTAACTCAGCATAGCAACAACAGAAAGATTACATTTGTGCCTCGATCATGTAGGGCAGCTCACGAGGTCCAAACCTTGAAGAGCAAAGAGGGGAGGAGAACATCACATAGCTATTGATCATAGACCCATGGTCCAAGGTGGACTACTCACGGATCATCCGGGAAGCATCCATGGTGGTGGAGAAGCTCCCGGAGGTGGTTCCTCCCTCCGGCAGGGTGCCGGGAAGAAATCTCCTGGTGCTCCGATCTTGGAAGCGCGGCGGCGGCGGAACAGAGGAGAGATCGCGAAAAAGGGTTCTGCCTTCGGGGGTTTCGCATCACGGATAATATATGGGCGAAGGGGGGCAGCCAGGGGGCCACCAGGGGTCCAGGCGGCCCCTGGCGCGCCCCACCCTAGGGCGCGCCGGGAGGGCGCCTGGGGCCCTTGTGGGTCCCCTCTGGCCCCTCCTTGGTGATTCCCGAAGCTTCCGAAGCGCTGATTTTTTATTGGATTTTTCCCGAATTTTTGGAGCACTTTTAATATGGGGGAAACCTGAAATAGAAAAACAACAGAAAACAGGAACTGACACTGGGGTGCACTGAGTTAATAAGTTAGTCCAAGTATGAAAGTGTATCAATACCATAGCAATATCACACAAAAGAAGCATGGAGCAAGCAGAAATTATAGATACGTTTTGGACGTATCAGGTGGCTGCTACGGTGAGCCTCCAAGTGCCAATTTTTAAGTCGCGTAAGCGAAGAACGCATCGGGGGGGTGGCTGCTGCGGCGAGCCCCCGAATGCCAATTTTTAAGTCGCGTAAGTGAAGAACGCCTCGGAGGGTGGCTGCTGCGGCGAGCCCCTGAGTACCAATTTTTAAGTCGTGTAAGCGAAGAACGCCTCGGGGGGTGGCTGCTGCGGCGAGCCCCCGAGTGCCTGTGTTTAAGTCGCGTAAGCGAAGAACTCCTCGAGGGGTGACTGCTGCGGCGAGCCCCCAAGTGCCAAAAGAAATTTGGAAAAATATTTTCAATATTCTTCCTTTTGTTTCTTTCACGAGGTGGGACTGTTTGGAGAGAGCCCTTTTATTTGGATCGATGGCTTGGTAGCCCTAAGAATTGTAAATTGCTGCGGTGGACTGGCATGGGTTCTTGATGTGCGAAGCCTTGCAGGTCCTCTGGTTACTCCCTTTGTTTCTATGGTAGGGCCTCTTCTTCTGATGCTGCAGCACTGCTGACCTGGTGTGCTCCAAAGGTTTCTGATATCTTGTGGAACTCTTTGTCGCAGCGGTCGGATCTGACGAAGCTGCCGCTGACTGTGATCACTCCTCGCGGACCTGGCATTTTCAGCTTGAGGTAGGCGTAGTGTGGGACTTCCATGAAACGCGCGAAGGCTGGGCGTCCTAGGATGGCGTGGTACTGTGATTTCTAGTTGACCACTTCGAAATCCAATGTCTCTTTGTGGAAGTTACTCGTGCTGCCAAAAACCACGTCGAGACTTATTTTTCCGAGGGGGTAGACTGCTTTCCCTGGCACGATTCCATGGAACGTTGTGCCTGAAGTTTTTGGCGCCGAGTTTTGGATGAGCATTTCTTCCAGGGTTCTGGTGAATATGATGTTGATTCCACTGCCGCCGTCCATGAAGACTCATGACATGTCATAGCTTCCGATTCTTGATTCGAGTACTAATACGGCGTGTCCTGGGCACGGGATGGTTGGCAGGTGGTTTTCTCGGGAGGAGGTGATATCAGTCTCAGACCCACGTAAGTATTCTGGGACGGCGGGGTGCGAGGAGACTGCGAGGAAAACTTGTCTGGTGACCTGCTTCTGCTGCCTGTTTGACGGTCTTCCTTCTTGTATCATGTAGATCCGGCCATGCGCTTCTGGGTATTTTTCTTCTTCCTCGAGTGTCGTGCTCCGTTCTTGGATTACTTCTACTTGTCTTGCTGGTATTGCAGGGGCTGGTGGTGAGTTGTGGGTGATGGTCCCGACTGCTACGCTTGCGAGAGGATGTGCTGCAGTTGTTGTAGATCGGCTTTGTTCTTCTGAGAGTTCGATGAAGCGCCTGCAGTTTCTGAGGGTGTGTCCTGATCTGAGCTCTGTGCGCTCGTTTTTTAACCCGTGTAGTGTACATGGTCCGTCGAGCTGTTCTTTTGCCGAGCGATATGCTCGGGCGTCATCTCGCGGTTGCCTTGTCCTCCAATCCCATTTCTGAACTTGGGGTGCTTCTTCTTCGTTGTCCCTGCGCTGCATTCTTCTGTCGTCGCGGTGTATGTCTTATCCGCCGTCCGGGAAGCCGGCCGCGACCATATCGGGTCCTCTGTCATCGTAGAAGTTACGCCTCAGACGTTTTCTTCATCTGTCGAATCCTTTGTCGCTGGTGTGGTAGTCGTGGTCGCGTTCTGATCGCATTGTCTGGACCTCTGATTCATTCTGTACGGAGTCTTCTCCGTCTTCCAGTTGTTGGCTTGCTCAAGTATTCGTGCGAGTGTTCGGACCTTCATCTGCCCGAGTTGCTCTTTGAAGTCGATGTGTTGCAAGCCCCTCCTGAATGCGTCGATTGCGCTTTCGTCTGATATATCCTCGACTGAGTTTTT
Organism: Bromus sterilis; assembly: GCA_950022295.1. Taxonomy (NCBI): domain Eukaryota; kingdom Viridiplantae; phylum Streptophyta; class Magnoliopsida; order Poales; family Poaceae; genus Bromus; species Bromus sterilis. The sequence continues at coordinate 74,085,860 of OX465600.1, read as the reverse complement.
GAGTATGGTCCATCGCTGGATGTATGCTCGCAGGGATTCTCTGGATCCTTGCTTGCAGGCCCTCAGCTCCTCGAGTGATGCCGGTCGTTTTTAGGTGGATTTGAAGTTCTCGATAAAGGCGCTGCGGAACTGCTTCCAGGAACTGATTGATCCTCGCGGTAGGTTCTTCAGCCAGTGTCGTGCCGAGCTCTCGAGCATGAGTTGTACGTACTGCATTGCTGTGATATTGGTTCCACGCTAGAATTTGACGGCTGTTAGGTAGTCGTCGAGCCATGCTTCTGGCTCTTCCAGCCCGTCGTACTTGTGTGTTGTGGAGTTTAGCTTGAAACCTTTCGGAATCCGTGTTTCTCGTATGGATCGTGTGAAGCACAGAGCTCCGCATGGTTCTATGTCCTCGTCGAAAGCTTGTTCGTCTGAGTATTCTTCGCGGGCCGCTCGCCTTCGTCTTTCGCGGTTGACCTTGTTCTATGTTATGTCGTCGCGTGCGTCTCGTCGACTGCTATTGCGTCTGTTGCCGTTGTCGTCGTTGTCATGGTTTTTATTTTTGTTTGGGAGCTTACGCCAGTCGTCGTTGCTGTCGGCGTCGTCGGGTGAGCTGGGGTCCCTGTCCGGAGTCTGCTCGTGGGGGATTCGTCTTGCGCCTGCTCTTTTAGGGGCTGTGGCGGTGATGGCTTCTTTCATTATTTTGAGTGCAATCATCGTGTTGCGGTCTAAGCTTCCCTTCTTGCATTTCTGAGCGAGAGATAGGTATTCTTGGGCAGTTATAAGGGCTTCGGCTGGCGTGAGTTGTTCTTCCTCGTCGTCGTCCTCTTCTAGCTTGAAGTCGTCATCTAGCTTGCGGGCTACCCTCTTATTATCCATGCGTTTCAGATTGTTGAATCTAGATCTGGCTCGGACAGGGGAGTCGTAGTCGGAGGAGTCGCTCCTGGGACATGGCCTGTGGTTGGTCCTTGGGTCGATGGCGGTTTTTCCTTGCTTCTCTAATTCTAAGCGCTGATGTCTTGTTTTCTTGGTGACGTCACTCGCCAACTTGTTGTATGCTCTGAGCTCGTCTTGTGTTGCGTTCTCCGGGAGTAGTTTGCCGCGTTTTACTGCGTCTCTTACTCTGGCGAATGCTTCTTTGGACAGGTAAATTTTCTCTACGTGATGGTCTTCTTTCGCCATGCCCGGGGTCTAGTGCTTGCTGCTTTCTGGCTCGTCGTTCCTATGATTGCTATGGTCCATTCCTTTGTATACTTTCTTTGGTATGGTTCCTGGTTCTCCAAGTGTGACGGTGACCTGGCCGGTGTTGTCGGGATCACTGTTTTTGCTGTTTGAGCGAGTGCCTCGGCGACTGCCCCGGGAAATCCCATGGTCATGGACCCTGGGTTAGTCATAGAGATGGAACAGGTTGGACGATACTCGTCGGCTAACAGGAGAAGCACTTCCTGCTCGATATTATTGCGTGAGGGGGCGATTACGGGGGAGGCTAAGGAGAGTTCTCGCAAGGCCAGGAGAGTAGATTGTGTGTTGGATTGATCTGGAGGTCTCCCCTCCCAGCCTTTATATACTAGGCTAGGTCTCAGGGAGTCCGTACTAGGTTACAAAGATAGTTTCCTAGTTCTAGTCTCGCCTTGCACGCCAAGTCGTGCATTCCAGATCAGTCGCGGACTCCTACGTCGGTGCTTGATTGGGCCAGTCGTGGGCCCGTCGAGGCTTTCCAGTGGGCCTCCCGTCTTCATACGCACCAGGTATCCTCACACGCAGGAGTCGTGGGGTCACCCCCTCGTCAGAAGCATCCTCTCCAGCACCTGATAATTGATCTTTCATAAAAAGATTGAGCAAAGCAGGTTTAATTTCATAAGAAGGTGCTGAAATGGCAGGTGGAGCAATAGGAGTGCAGATAAAGTCACTGTTGTTGTGACTAGTGAAGTCACACAACTTCGTGTTTTCATTGGAACCCATAGGTTTAGCAGGTATTTTTCGTATTTTTTATAAGGGACACAAAAGGTAAAGACTGAAAGGTAAACTAACAAGACTAAAAAGCAAAGATAAAAGATAGTGTGCAACTCCCCTATCTTGTAGACTGGAGTCCCCGGCAACGGCGCCAGAAATTGGCTTGATACGGTGAGGATAGTTCTCTCACTCCTCGTTGGTTACGCCAAGTGGAAGGTGAGATGTAGCGTAGCAGCAAATTTCCCTCGGTGAAGATACCAAGGTTATCGAACCAGTAGGACTCCAAGAGATACAAGAAGGTGTCAACGGCGCAGAAATTGTTGCCGGATGGTGACGAAGTTGACATGGACCTGCACACACAACAAGTTACTTTGCTCCCAACGAGTATAGAGGAGTTGTCAATTCCTCCGGCCTTGCTGTTTACAAAGGATCAACGCAAGAGATAATAGTGCAACTGAAAGTAAATTGAAGGTGTAAACAATGGTGTGAATATGGACCGGGGTCCCGTGATGTTCACTAGTGATGTCTCTCTCCCAAAAGACGATAAAAGTGGTAGTGAGGTAAACCAATCACAGCTGGGCAATTGACAGGATTATAAACGCACTGCAATGCTAACTATGCTACAAAAGAAAGGAAGAGGCTCAAAAGCAATGGGCAGTACGCCAAGGTAAGTAGACCGAAATCCATCTGCATCTACTACGAATCATCCACCTTGAGATATCTATCCGGAACATCTTGCTGGTATTAAGTTGTGAATCCCACCCAAAGTGTAAACTCAAAGCAACAGACAACTGCATTAAAAGAACTATGCGTAAAGTAAACAATCCTTGCACCCGCAAGTACAAGCACTGTTGTTTTATCCCTGGTGGCAACAACACATCCCCTAGTCTCATGTTTCTGTCACTCAAGCTAGACATCAAAGGGCTGAACCCACAATCAAGCACAACGCTCCCTCTTGGAGTTACAACAAATCACTTGGCCAAAGCAAAATACGGCAACGGAGAACATGCAAGAATTTACTAAAGAGTACAAATATAAAATAGAACCAAATATATTACTCATCACAATCTGAACATAATCTCATAATCCATCAGATCCCAACAAACTAAGCATAGCAACACAAAAAATTACAAAAGTTCCTCAATCATGTGAGGCAGCTCACGAGGTCTCGAAAGTGAAAGCACAAAGAGGGGAGGAGTACATCACATAGATACTGGTCACGGACCCATGGTCCAAGGGGGACTACTCACGGTACATCCAAGAGGCGTCCATGGTGATGAATGGTCTCCCGGAGGGGATTCCTCCTTCCGGCAGGGTGCCGGGGCAGCTTCTCCTGGCAGCCCCGATCTTGAAACGGCGGCGACGGCGGTACAGAGAGGAGAACGGGAATAGCAGATCGATATTAGGGGTTTCCGTCACAAGGGGTAAATATATTACAAAGGGGGCACCGAGAGAGCCCACAGGGCAGCCAGGAGGCCTCCTAGCGCGGCCTAGGGTGGGGTCGCGCCAGGGACCCTCCTGGGCCCTGATACGTCCAAAACGTATCTATAATTTCTGCTTGCTCCATGCATGTTTTGTGTGATATTGCTATGATCTAGATACACTTTCATACACTTTTGATCATATTTGGACTAACCTACTAACTCAGTGCACCCCAGTGCCAGTTCCTGTTTTCTGTTGTTTTTCTATTTCAGTTTTCCCCCATATAAAAAGTGCCAGAAAAAATTCCGAGAAAATACAGGAAAAATCAGCGTACAGGAAGCTTCGAGAAGAGCCCGGGAGGGGCCAGAGGGGAGCCAGGGGGGCCCAGGCGGCCACCCGGCGCGGCCCCACCCCTGGCCGCGCCAGGGGGCGCCTGGGGCCCCTGGTCCACCTCTGGTTGCCCCCCTTCGCCTATTTATTCTCCGTCACGGGAAAACTCACGAAGAGGAACACTATTCCGAAAACTCGCCTCTGTTCCGCCGCCGCCGCGCGAGATCGGGAGCACCAGAAGACTTCTTCCCGGCACCCTGCCGGAGGGAGGATTGACCTCCGGGAGTCTCCTCTCCACCATGGATGCTCCCCGGATGTCTCGTGAGTAGTTTTCCTTGGACCATGGGTCCGTGATCAGCAGCTATGTGATGTTCTCCTCCCCTCTTTGATCTTCATTGTTTAGACCTCGTGAGCTGCCCTAGATGATCGAGGCACCTTTGTAATATTTCTGCTGTTGCTATGCTGAGTTTGGAGGGATCTGATGGATTATGAGATTATGTTCAGATTGTGATAGAGTAATATATTTGGTTTTTATCTCTTATATTTTTGTTCCTAAGTAATTCTTGCATGTTCTCCGTTGTTGTTTATTGCTTTGGCCAAGTAGTAGGTAGTGACTCCAAGAGGGAACGTTGTGCTAGATTGTGGGTTCATGCCCCCCGATGACACGCTTGAGTGACAGAATCATGAGGCTAGGGGATGTGTTGTTGCCAAAAGTGGGAAAACAACGGTGCCTGTAACCGTGGTTACAAGGATTGTTTACTTTACGCAAAGTTCTTTTTAATGCAATTGTCTGTTGCTTTGGGTTTACACTTTGGGTGGGGCTCGCAACTTAATACCAGCGAGATGTTCTGGATAGATATCTAAAGGTGGATGATTAGTAGTAGATGTAGATGGATTTCGGTCTACTTATTTTGGCGTACTGCCCGTGCTTTTGAGCCTCTTCCTTTCTTTTGTAGCATAGTTAGCATTGCGGTGCATTCATAATCCTGTCAATTGCCCTTCTGTAATTTGTTTACCTCGCATAGCAGTTTTATCGTCTTTTGGGAGAGAGACATCACTAGTGAACATCACGTATCCCGGTCCATATCCTCATTACTATTTCCAAGCTATATTTACTTTACTGCTTTTACTTGCTATCATTATCCCTTGCGTTTTATTCTTTGTGAACAACAAGACCGGAGAGATTGACAACCTCTCTGAACTTCGTTGGGAATAAAGTTATCTGTGTCTGTGTGCAGGTCCGCGTCAGTTGTGCCGCTGACACCTACTTATCATCTCTGGAGTCCTACTGGAGACAAACCTTGGTATCTTCACCGAGGGAAAACTGCTGCTGCACTACATCTCAAACCTTCCACTTGGGGTAACCAACGAAGGGCGAGAAGCCATCAAGCAAAGTTTTCTGGCGCCGTTGCCGGGGACTCCGAGTGCTAAGATAGGGGAGTTGCACACTACCCTTTACCTTTGTTTTTTAGTCTTGTTAGTTTACCTTTCAGTTTTTATCTTTGTTTAGATGAACATGTTAGGACTAGGTGCTTTACGGGAATCAGAAGTTCTCGATTTCCGTCAAAGACATGGAGAAAATATGAAGAAGGCATGGGACAGAATTTCTGAAGCACATAAAATAATTATGCCTTGGATATCTATAAAAATTGTGCTTAGAAATTTTTACGATGGTCTTTTTAAGTGGTGTAAACACTCTCTTGACATTATAGCTGAAGGAGATTTTCTAGAGTGTGAACCTTTGTGTCCAATTATTTTGGGACGTCCTTTTCTTTGCACCGTTGGTGCGGTTATTGACATGAAAGAGGGGAATATAAAGTTCTAATTCCCATTCAAAAAGGGGATGGAACACTTCCCTAGAAAGAAAATCAAGTTACCTTTTGAGTCCGTTACACGGGCTAGTTATTCTCTTTCTCTTGATAAAACTTGATTCTTCTTTTGCATTAAGCCTAGCTAATGGCTTTAAAGAAGCGCTTTCGGGAGGCAGCCCGCAATGAATTTAGGTGTTTTCTTTTTGATTTTGTTGTTTTTTGATGATTGTTACTTCTGTATCAACATCATTGTATCTTTATATTTCAGCTTTGTGCCAAGTTATAGCCTGTTACGGCAAGGGAAGTAAAAGTTGTGACATGCTGTCCAGAAAACAGATTCTGTCCTCGTGACCAGAAATATTCCAGAAAAATCCAAGTTCATCTTTTTGAGCTGAAATTTTTACACAGCATGCTCTATAAAATTAAGAAACTTCCGTATGTTCTGAGTTTTTTTATTTGAGTTGCAGAAGTGCCCCTAAAATATTCTTTACTATCTGCTGTTCTGTTTTTCACAGATTCTGCCACGTTTTGTCTCTCCTAACTTTTGCAAACCTTAAGCTTGCTTTTTCTTTGCAAAAACTTTTTGGCACTCTTGAGAAACAGTAGCTCTTCAAGATTATCTTTATATACAATGGAATTTTTTTATTTATTAAGGGTACTAACCTCTCTAATCAACTTATGATGAGTTATGTATGAAGGGAGTTTTCAAGTGTGTGATGGAAGATGATGAAAGAAGATCCAGGAGTGTCAAGCGCTCAAGCTTGGGGATGCCCCCAAGCATCCCCAACAAATATTCAAGGAGAATCAAGCATCTAAGCTTGGGGATGCCCCCGTGCATCCCCTTCTCCATCAACAATCATCAGTTCGTCCTTCGTCTCACTATATTTTTATCACTTCATGCGTTATGTGCTATGCTTGGAGCGTCTCGCTCTTAGGTTTTGTTTTTAGTTTTCTTTAGCTTTGCTTGCTGTTCATAACAAGTTAGATCCCGTCTTACTTTGTGTGGGAGAGAAACATGCTCCACTTTCAAAATCTAGAACACATCATAGGATTCTTCATGCCTATCTTTCTGCTGTTGTGTGTTCTTTATCTTTTCGTAGCTACTGCCATGTTTAGTTTTAGCCTTAGTTTGTCTTTAGCAAGAGCCTTGGAATTTTTTAGTTTGTCGCTGGAACTCTTTTTAGTTTTCATGTTTATCCTGTTAAAGAGAGTTGGTTGTTGCACTGAGTTGTGTCTTGTCTTGAGAGTAGGTAATTGAGGTTGCTATTTAATTTTAGTAGTAACTTGCAATAGTTTTGAGGTATTGTTGTGAGTAATGTTTGAACTTTTGGTGTCAAGAGCTCTTGCCTATTAGTGATAGGTGTCGTATTTTTGGCAATCCGTGTGTATTTTCAAAATCTACAAAACTAGTTGAGAACTCTAGCTACTAGATGGATCACTACTCTTCTGAGGGGTAGAATATCAGAGAACACTCACGTACCATGAGTCGAGGATGCGCAAGGATAACCAAACCCCCATACACTCCTCCTCGGGGTACTTTTCTCTTTGTGAACCTCCTTATTAGATTGAGAGTTACCGATAATAAGTGCATGAGTTCTTCGGACTAATGTAAGTATTGAAAGTTGACACTTCCACCTTCCCATATTTTGCTAGCCTCTCCCGTGCCGTGCATTTCCGTCTTCTCACTCCGAGAGTTGGTGTCCACCTTCGCCGGCACATCCAAACCCTTGGCATGATATGCTCTGTCATCATAAGCCTCCTTATATCTTCCCTCAAAACAGCCACCATACCTACCTATCAAGGCATTTCCACAGCCTTTCCGAGTTCTATTGCCATGCAACTTCCACCTCTTCATGACTTGATCTTCATGTCATACATGTTCCTGCTACACTGGCAGCGACATACATTGCATACATCATGTTAGTTACATCTTCTTTATTTTTGAGTACCTTGTAAAGTGTGAAAGATCTCCTTTACCTTCTTGTAAAATAGAGTGTTTCCCTTAAGTGAGGAAAAGATCCCAAAGTGGACACATTAAAAGATCCCAAAGAGGACAAATGAGAGTTAAATAGAAAGAGCCATTGAGGCCACCAAAAAAATACAAAAAAATAGAAAAAATAGAAAAAGAAATAAAAAGAGAGAAAGGGGCAACACTACTATCCTTTTGAGAGATCCACACTAGTACTCCCTCTATATCCTTGTACTCCATAGAGATGATCATTATGCATATAGCTATGTGGGGACCTTCACACTATAGAACTTGGCTTGCATATTCCAAGGATGAGCCTCCTCAAACGAGCTCTAGGTCTTCATGAGCGAGCAAGTTAGATGCACCCCACTAGTTCCTTTGGAGAGCTTCTTAGCTCGTATGTGCATCCGTTACATGGCAATCCCTACTCCTCACATCATATCTATCATTTGGCATCCCTTGCCTATGATTGTCCTTATTGTTGTGAGCCTTTCTCATCCTTTTTGTCTTCCTCCTCCACCGTATTTCTCTCTTTGCCATCCTAAGTGTCAACTATCGTGCTTACGCTCATCCATTGCTTGAGTGCTCAAAATATCGAATAGGAGTGGATCAAATTGACTTGTACCTGGCTAGTGGTCTGGGGACGAGTCAAGATAAGATTCCAAAGAAGACCAAGTGTGAAACTTTAGTAGATTGAGTTCTCAACACAAAAATTAATTTTTCTCGTATTCCCTATCCCCCTTCTTGCACGCAAACACCATTTGGAGACATTCGAGTCACGGAAAGCGAGAGGTCTTGCACCTATTGTTCTTTTGTCACTTGTTTCAATGTTAATATAGACTCTTGCATGTTATGATTTGAATTGAATCTCTAACCTTGATTGCTTTACTTTTCAAAGTTCTTTTATGGTTGCTAGAATGTCACCACATAAATTATGTTGTTATCATTTACCTACTCGAGGACGAGCAGGAATTCAGCTTGGGGATGTTGATACGTCCAAAACGTATCTATAATTTCTGCTTGCTCCATGCATGTTTTGTGTGATATTGCTATGATCTAGATACACTTTCATACACTTTTGATCATATTTGGACTAATCTACTAACTCAGTGCACCCCAGTGCCAGTTCCTGTTTTCTGCTGTTTTTCTATTTCAGTTTTTCCCCATATAAAAAGTGCCAGAAAAATTCCGGAAAAAACACAGGAAAAATCAGTGTACAGGAAGCTTCGAGAAGAGCCCGGGAGGGGCCAGAGGGGAGCCAAGGGGGCCCAGGCGGCCACCCAGCGCGGCCCCTCCCCTGGCCGCGCCAGGGGGGCGCCTGGGGCCCCTGGTCCACCTCTGGCGGCCCCCCTTCGCCTATTTATTCTCTGTCACGGGAAAACTCCAGAAGAGGAACCCTATTCCGCAAACTCGCCTCTATTCCTCCGCCGCCGCGCTTCCGAGATCGGGAGCACCAGAAGACCTCTTCCCGGCACCCTGCCGGAGGGAGGATTGACCTCCGGGAGTCTCCTCTCCACCATGGATGCTCCCCGGATGTCTCGTCAGTAGTTTTCCTTGGACCATGGGTCCGTGATCAGTAGCTATGTGATGTTCTCCTCCCCTCTTTGATCTTCATTGTTTAAACCTCGTGTGCTGCCCTAGATGATCGAGGCACCTTTGTAATATTTCTGTTGTTGCTATGCTGAGTTTGGAGGGATCTGATGGATTATGAGATTATGTTCAGATTGTGATAGAGTAATATATTTGGTTTTTATCTCTTATATTTTTGTTCCTAAGTAATTCTTGCATGTTCTTCGTTGCTGTTTATTGCTTTGGCCAAGTAGTAGGTAGTGACTCCAAGAGGGAACGTTGTGCTAGATTGTGGGTTCATGCCCCCCGATGACACGCTTGAGTGATAGAAACATGAGTCTAGGGGATGTGCTGTTGCCACAAGGGGGAAAACAACGGTGCTTGTAACCGCGGTTACAAGGATTGTTTACTTTACGCAAAGTTCTTTTTAATGCAGTTGTCTGTTGCTTTGGGTTTACACTTTGGGTGGGGCTCGCAACTTAATACCAGCGAGATGTTCTGGATAGATATCTCAAGGAGGATGATTAGTAGTAGATGCAGATGGATTTCGGTCTACTTATTTTGGCGTACTTCCCGTGCTTTTGAGCCTCTTCCTTTCTTTTGTAGCATAGTTAGCATTGTGGTGCGTTCATAATCTTGTCAATTGCCCTTCTGTAATTTTTTTACCTCGCATAGCAGTTTTATCGTCTTTTGGGGAGAGACATTACTAGTGAACATCACGTATCCCGGTCCATATCCTCATTACTATTTCCAAGCTATATTTACTTTACTGCTTTTACTTGCTATCATTATCCCTTGCGTTTTATCCTTTGTGAACAACAAGACCGGAGAGATTGACAACCTCTTTGTTCTTCGTTGGGAACAAAGTTATCTGTGTCTGTGTGCAGGTCTGCGTCAGTTGCGCCGCTGACACCTACTTATCATCTCTGGAGTCCTACTGGAGACAAACCTTGGTATCTTCACCGAGGGAAAACTGTTGCTGCACTACATCTCAAACCTTCCACTTGGGGTAACCAACGAAGGGCGAGAAGCCATCAGGCCCTGGTGGGTCCACCCCTTCCTTCCTTGGTGATTCGGGAAGCTTCCGGGTCACTGATTTTTTATATAATTTTTCCGGGATTTATTTGGCACTTTTAATGGCCGGAAAACCTGAAATACAAAAACAGCAGAAAAAAGGAACTGGCAACTGGGTGCACTGAGTTAATTGGTTAGTGCAAATATGATAAAAAGTGTACGAAAGTTCAAGGAAAACATGGCAAAGTCATACAAATCATGCATGGAGCAAGCAGAAATTATAGATACGTTTGGGAAGTATCAACCACGCACCCTGATGATGTTCCCTTTTCATACACAAGTCTTGCTCTTGCTTCTATGAAGAGGCATAAGTTTGTGACCACGACTTCCAAGTTTGGTAACCCTGTTTATATTTTGAGGTTTGAAAAGACCGTTACTCGTGAGATCCGTCTACCTGCACCACTTTTGTTTGATAACACCCGCAGGAACAGATAGTCCTTCAATAATGTCCAGTTTGATGAGTTCATGGCCCAGTATCAGTTGCATAACCCCATGGAGGGGGTCGTGCCCGACGAGGAGGAGCATGGTGAGTTCCCACCTTTCCAGGGGGAGACCGTCACTCAGTATGGTGAAGGGTCTTCTTCTTCTTGGAGTGCAGGACCTTCCTCATGGGAGGACCCGAGGACTTCGGTTTACGCACGGGAGGGCTCGTACGACTCTTGGACTCACCCGTACTACCCCAGAGCAGGAGGCTCCTAGGGGCAGTAGCTGTTACCAACTTAGGACAAAAGCCTAAGTTGGGGGAGTACGTGGCCTTCTCAATTTTCCATTGTATTATCCATTTTTTTGCTTTGATCTTTTCAAAGTTTTTGTGTGTTCTTCTTTTTTCTTTTAATTTGCAAAAACAACAAAAAGATTTCTCTTTTCTTTTGCTTTCGTTTAACCTTTGAAGAAACCCAAAAATATTTCCTTTCTCTCTTTAGTTCTCTTTGTTTTCATAGTTCAGCTCGAGTCCGTGATGGCATTTGATTATATTTCCCATGTTCGGTCATGCAAGTGAGAAGGCAGTAATGACGAAGATCGACGAAAGGGAAGCAACAAGGAAAACCGGTATGAACTCTTCTTGTTTCTACTTTTGTACATATGTCTGTACTTTTCATCTAGAGACCATCTTGTAGCGACATAGTGCTATGTTTACAATGATTTCCCAGTGTTCATGCTTTCTTTGTGGCTGATCTCAAATAGCTAGAGTGCATAATATGTTGTTGAAATGATTTGCATGCATTGCATTGTTCATGGTTTGGCATATTGAAGTGGTATTTCCCTTCGGAGAATTCTTGGATTGACTTGGCACATGTTCACACATGTTCATGACTAAAATGTCTATCATGCCTTGACGATCTTTTTGTTTCAGAATAGTTATATCCCTTTCATGCCCGATTCAATGTTGCTTGGTCACTCTGCATGATGATGACAATTATTTCTCTCTAGTTGGTCGCTTCCCAGTCTTTTGCTAGCCTTCACTCGCACTAAGAGGAATTCTGCTTGTCTATCCAAACTCCTTTTCAAACCAGTTATTCCACTTGAGTCCACCATACCTTCCTATATGTGGTATTTACCGGCCACTCCTAACTTAGACTTTCTTGTGCCATCTCGAAATTTATTCAAAATCTTCCCTTTTGTAATCGTACAAGCTCATGGTGTGGTGAGGGAAAATCAGTCTACCATGCCAAAAATATTTTGACGGAAGTTTTAAATAGTCAAATTTATATAAATAAGGAGACAGTTACACCTCGCCCATACTTGATGATGGGAGGAAATGGACCAAATTCTGCTAATGATAGATGGAACGATAACCTCCTTCCATTCTTGAGGCAAAATAAAAGGTTCCATAGACCGTCAAAGGATTTAGGGATAAGGGAACAAAAGTGTAAGAAAAAGCATTAATATCGTTGGCATGGGAGATATTGAGAGACCTTTACCGTTCACCGTTGACTGGAAAGTTGCACTTCTCAAAAATATTTTTTGTCTCTTGATACGTCACAAATGTATCGATAATTTCTGCTCGCTCCATGCATGTTTTGTCTGATATTGCTATGATCTAGATACACTTTCATATATTTTGATCATATTTGGACTAACCTACTAACTCAGTGCACACCAGTGCCAGTTCCTGTTTTCTGCTGTTTTTCTATTCCAGGTTTCCCCCATATTAAAAGTTCTCCAAAAATTCGGGAAAAATCGGATAAAAAATCAGCGTAACGGAGTCTTCCAGAAGCACCCAAGTGGGGCCTGAGGGCCACCACCAGGGGCCCAGGCGGCCACCTGGCGCGGACAGGGGCCTGGCCGCGCCACGGGGGCGCCTGGACCCCTAGTGGCCCCCCTGACTGCCCCCTTCGACTATTTATTCTCCGTGACGGGGAAACTCTGAGGACAGAACCCTATTTCGCAATCTTGCCTCTGTTCCGCCGCCGTGCTTCCAAGATCGGAAGCACCATTAGGACCCTTCCCGGCACCCTGTCGGAGGGAGGATCGACCTCCGGGAGCTTCTCCTCCACCATGGACGCTTCCCAGATGTGCCGTGAGTAGTCTACCTTGGACCATGGGTCTGTGATCAGTAGCTATGTGATGTTCTCCTCCCCTCTTTGTTCTTCATGGTTTAGACCTCGTGAGCTGCCCTACATGATCGAGGCATATATGTAATTCTTCTGCTGTTGCTATGTTGTGTTTGATGGGATCCGATGGACTATGAGATTATGTTAAGATCATGATAGAGTAATATATTTGGTTTTGATCTCTTATATTTTTGTTCCTAAGTAATCCTTGCATGTTCTCCGTTGTTGTTTATTGCTTTGGCCAAGTGGTGGATAGTAACTCCAAGAGGGAACGTTATGATCGATTGTGGGTACATGCCCCCTGATGACGCGCTTGAGTGACAGAAACATGAGTCTAGGGGATGTGATGTGGCCACAAGGGGGAAAACAACGGTGCTTGTAACCGCGGTTGCAAGGATTGTTTACTATACGCAAAGTTCTTTCAATGCAGTTGTCTGTTGCTTTGGGTTTACACTTTGGGTGGGACTCGCAACTTAATACTTGCGAGATGTTCTGGATAGATATCTCAAGGTGGATGATTAGTAGTAGATGTAGATGGATTTCGGTCTACTTATTTTGGCGTACTGCCCATGCTTATGAGCCTCTTCCTTTCTTTTGTAACATAGTTAGCATTGCGGTGCGTTTATAATCCTGTCAATTGCCCATCTGTAATTTGTTTACCTCGCATAGCAGTTTTATCATCTTTTGGGAGAGAGACATCACTAGTGAAAATCACAGGACCCCGGTCCATATTCTCATCATTGTTTACAAGCCTATTTCCTTTTCAGTATTTACTTTCAGTTTCTATCATTATCATTATCCCTTGTGTGTTTGATCCTTTGTAAACAACAAGACCAGGGAGATTGAAATCTCTCTGAACTTCGTTGGGAGCAAAGTTAATTGTATTGTGTGCAGGTCTAGGAGAAGCAAGTGATTGTTTTCAGACGACACATCACTTGCCGAAACACCTACTTATCATTGCCGGAGTCCTACGGGAGACAAACCCTATCCTCTACATAGGGGAAATTTGCTGCTATCCTACATCTCACCTTCCACTTGGGGTAACCAAAGAAGGGCGAGAAGCCATTACCACTTCCACACCATCAAGCAAATTTCTGGCACTGTTGCCGGGGACTCCGAGTGATAAGATAGGGGAGTTCCCCACTATCCTTTACCTTTACTTTTTAGTCTTGTTTGTTTACCTTTCTGTTTTTATCTTTGTGTCTTATATCAAAAATCACAAAAAATTATTTATCTTGCTATTGGTAATCCTCCTTGTTTAGATGAACATGTTAGGACTTGGTGCTTTGCGGGAATCGGAAGTTCTCGATTTCCGTCAAAGGGATGGAGAAAATATGAAGAAGGCATGGGACAGAATTTCTGAAGCACACAAAAGAATTATGCCTTGGATACCTATAAAAATTGTGCATAGGAATTTTTACCATGGTTTTTTTAAGTGGTGTAAACACTCTCTTGATATTATAGCTGAAGGAGACTTTTTATAGTGTGATGAAGCTAGAGCTCTTGATATTTTGCATAATCTATCTAGTTATTTTGTTTATGACCGTAGTATCGATACTGTTATAGATAGACTTGCCACTATTGAAAAGAGGATGGATGCTCTAGACTTGAGGAAGGTAGAAGAACTTAAGCCCAACAAGAAAGAGATGTTGGAGATAGATGATGATTGGGAGCCCTTTGTTAGGATTAGCATATCTAACTAGGACTTCCTTGCTTTTTGTGATATTGGATCCATAGTTTCTACCATGCCAAAAATAGTTTATGAATCTTTGAAACTAGATATGGATAAATTATCATCTTATGATGAACATGCTAATGGAGATATTTCAGAGGTCAAGGGAAAGGTAAAAGGAGTTCAAGTTGCATTCCTTCATAGGATTGCTCCAATGGACTTCTTCATCATGGAGCCAAATCAAATCAACATTGTGCTTGGAAGGAACTTCCTTCGAGCTATGAGAGGCTTAATAGATATTGGTAATGGGTTCATACGCTTATGCGGGAAGACTAAAGGTAAGTACCTCTTTCCTAGGAAGAAGAATAATGAGCTTATCGAAAATCAATTTGAAGGTTTTTATGATTCCGATGATATTGGAGACCTTTGATTCTTGTTTTGCCTTATGCCTAGCTTAAAGGAGTAAAAGAAAGCACTTGTTGGGAGGCAACCCAAGATGTTTTTACTTATGTTTTTTATTGGTCTTGATGATTGTTACTACTGTAGCAACATCATTGTATCTTTATTTTTCAAGCTTTGTGCCAAGTATAGCCTCATATGACAAGGGAAGTGAAACTTGTGACATGCTGTCCAGAAAACAGATTATGTCCCCGTGACGGGAAAAATCAGAATAAATCACCAGTTAATATTTTTGATCTAAATGTTTTACACAACGTGCTCTATACAATCACGAAACTTTCATATGTTCTGAGTTTTTTGACTCGAGTTGAAGAAGTACCTTAAAAAATTCTTTACTACCTGTTGTTCTGTTTTTCACAAATTCTTCCACGTTTTGTCTCTCCTAGTTTTTGCAAACCTTAAGCTCGATTTTTCTTTGCAAAAACCTGTTGGAAATCTAGAGAAACAGTAGATATTCAAGAATATCTTTATATCCAGTGGGAAAAAATTATTTGTTAAGGGTAATAACCTCTCTAATCAGCTTATGATGAGTTGTGTATGAAGGGAGTTTTCAAGTGTGCGATGGAAGATGATGAAAGAAGATTCGGGAGTGTCATGCGCTCAAGCTTGGGGATGCCCCCATGCATACCCAACAAATATTCAAGGAGACTCAAGCGTCTAAGCTTGGGGATGCCCCCGAGCATCCCCTTCTCCATCAACAATCATCAGTTCGTCCTTCATCTCACTATATTTTTATCACTTCATGCGTTATGTGCTATGCTTGGAGCGTCTCACTCTTAGGTTTTATTTTTAGTTTTCTTTAGCTTTTCTTGCTGTTCATAACAAGTTAGATCCCGTCTTACTTTGTGTGGGAGAGAAACAAGCTCCACTTTCCAAATCTAGAACACATCATAGGATTCTTCATGCTTATCTTTTTGTTGTTGTGTGTTCTTTATCTTTTCGTAGCTACTGCCCTGTCTAGTTTTAGTCTTAGTTTGTCTTAGCAAGAGCCTTGGCTTTTGTTTAGTTTGTCGCTGGAACTCTCTTTAGTTTTCATGTTTATCTTGTTAAGAGAGTTGGTTGTTGCACTGAGTTATGTCTTGTTTTTGAGAAGTAGGTAATTGAGGTTGCTATTTAATTTCAGTAGTAACTTGCAATAGTTTTGAGGTATTGATGTGAGTAATGTTCGAACTTTTGGTGTCAAGAGCTCTAGCCTATTAGTGATAGGTGTCGTATTTTGGGCAATCCTTGTGTTATATTCAAAAACCTACAAAACTAGTTGAGAACTCTAGCTACTAAATGGATCACTACTCTTCTGAGGGGTCGAACATTAGAGTACACTCACGTACCATGAGTCGAGGATGCGCAAGGATAACCAAACCCCCATACACTCCTCCTCGGGGTACTTGTCTCTTTGTGAACCTCCTTACTAGATTGATAGTTACCGATAATAAGTGCATGAGTTCTTCGGACTAATGTGAGTATTGAAAGTTGACACTTCCACCTCCTCATATTTGCTAGCCTCTCATGTGTCGTGCATTGCCTTCTTCTCACTCGGAGAGTTGGCGTCCACCTTCGCCGGTACATCCAAACCCTTGGCATGATACGCTCTGTCATCATAAACATCCTTATATATTTCCTCAAAACAGCCACCATACCTACCTATCAAGGCATTTCCATAGCCTTTCCGAGATATATTGCCATGCAACTTCCACCTCTTCATGACTTGATCTTCATGTCATACATGTTCCTGCTACACTGGCAGCGGCATACATTGCATACATCATGATAGCTACATCTTCTTTATGATTTGAGTACCTTGTAAAGTGCGAAAGATCTTCTATACCCTCTTGTAAATTAGAGTGTTGCCCTTAAGTGAGGAAAAGATCCCAATATGGACAAAATAAAAGATCCCAAAGAGGACAAATGAGAGTTGAATAGAAAGAGCCATTGAGGCCACCAAAAAATACAAAAAAATAGAAAAAAGAGAAAAAGAAATAAAAAGAGAGAAAGGGGCAACACTACTATCCTTTTGAAAGATCCGCACTAGTACTCCCTCTTATCCTTGTGCTCCATAGAGATGGTCATGCATATAGCTATGTGGGGACCTTCACACTATAGAACTTGGTTTGCATATTCCAAGGATGATCCTCCTCAAAAGAGCTCTAGGTCGTTATGAGCGAGCAAGTTAGATGCACCCCCCCACTAGTTCCATTGGAGAGCTTTTCAACTCATATGTGTATCCGTTGCATGGCAATCCCTACCCCTCACAACATATCTATCATTTGGCCTTCTCGCCTATGATTGTCCTCATTGTTGTGAGCCTTTCTCATCCTTTTTGTCTTCCTCCTCCACCATATTCTCTCTTTGCCATCCTAAGTGTCAACTCTCGTGCTTACGATCATCCATTGCATGAGTACTCAAAATATCGAAAAGGAGTGGATCAAATTGACTTGTACCTGGCTAGTGGTCTGTGGACGTGTCAAGATAAGATTCCAAAGAAGACCAAGTGTGAAACTTAGTAGATTGAGTTCTCAACACAAAAATATCTTTTTTCTCGTATTCCCTACCCACCTTCTTGCACGCAAACACCATCTAGAGACATTCGAGTCACGGATAGCGAGAGCTCTTGCACCTAATATTCTTTCGTTGCTTGTTTCAATGCTAATATAGACTCTTGCATGTTATGACTTGAATTGAATTACATACCTTGATTGCTTTACTTTTCAAAGTTCTTATATGGTCGCTAGCATGTCACCACAGAAATTATGCATGTTATCATTTACCTACTCGAGGACGAGCAGGAATTAAGCTTGGGGATGTTGATACGTCTCAAACGTATCGATAATTTCTGCTCGCTCCATGCATGTTTTGTGTGATATTCTATGATCTAGATACACTTTCATATACTTTTGATCATATTTGGACTAACCTACTAACTCAGTGCACCCCAATCCCAGTTCCTATTTTCTGTTGTTTTTCTATTCCAGGTTTCCTCCATATTAAAAGTGCTCCAAAAAATTTGGGAAAAATCGGATAAAAAATTAGGGTAACGGAGTCTTCCAGAAGCATAGCAGTGGGGCCCGAGGGCCACCACCAGGGGCCCAGGCGGCCACCTGGCCCGGCCAGGGGCCTGGCCACGCCAGGGGGGGCACCTGGACCCTTGGTGGACCCCTGGCTGCCCCCCTTCGCCTATTTATTCTCCGTGACGGGGAAACTCCAAGGACAGAAGCCTATTTCACAATCTCGCCTCTGTTCCGCCGCCACCGCGCTTCCAATATCGGGAGCACCGTCAGGACCCTTCCCGGCCCCCTGCCGGAGGGAGAATCGACCTCCGGGAGCTTCTCCTCCACCATGGACACTTCCTGCATGTCCCGTGAGTAGTCTACCTTGGACCATGGGTCCGTGATCAGTAGCTATGTGATGTTCTCCTACCCTCTTTGTTCTTCATGGTTTAGACCTCGTGAGCTGCCCTACATGATTGAGGCACATATGTAATTCTTATGCTGTTGCTATGTTGAGTTCGATGGGATCCGATGGATTATGAGATTATGTTCAGATCGTGATAGAGTAATATATTTGATTTTGATCTTATAAATTTTTGTTCTAAGTAATTCTTGCATGTTATCCATTGCTATTTATTGCTTTGGCCTAGTGGTGGATAGTAACTCCAAGAGGGAACATTATGCTCGATTGTGGGTACATGCCCCCTAATGACACGCTTGAGTGACAGAAACATGAGTCTTGGGGATGTGCTGTGGCCACAAGGGGGAAAACAACGGTGCTTGTAACCGTGGTTGCGAGGATTGTTTACTTTACGCAAAGTTCTTTTAATGCAGTTGTCTGTTGCTTTGGGTTTACACTTGGGGTGGGACTCGCAACTTAATACCAGCGAGATGTTCTGGATAGATATCTCAAGGTGGATGATTAGTAGTAGATGTAGATGGATTTCGGTCTAGTTATTTTGGCGTACTGCCCATGCTTATGAGCCTCTTCCTTTCTTTTGTAACATAGTTAGCATTGCGGTGTGTTTATAATCCTGTCAATTTCCCATCTGTAATTTGTTTACCTCGCATAGCAGTTTTATCATCTTTTGGGAGAGAGACATCACTAGTGAACATCATGGGACCCCGGTCCATATTCTCATCATTGTTTACAAGCCTATTTCCTTTTCAGTATTTACTTTCAGTTGCTATCATTATCATTATCCCTTGTGTGTTTGATCCTTTGTAAACAACAAGACCGGAGATATTGACAACCTCTCTGAACTTCGTTGGGAGAAAAGTTAATTGTATTGTGTGCAGGTCCTGGAGAAGCAAGTGATTCTTTTAGGACGGTGCATCACTTGCCGAACCACCTACTTATCATTGCCGTAGTCCTACGGGAGACAAACCCTATCCTCTACATAGGGGAAATTTGCTGCTATCCTACATCTCACCTTCCACTTGGGGTAACCAACGAAGGGCGAGAAGCCATTACCACTTCCACGCCATCATCTCTGTTTTCAAAACCAAGAGCTATGGCACATGTTTAGTCTTTGCTTCCAAACACGGGTTTTCAACCTTGCCATCAAAAATCCACGGTTCGAGAGTCTCCCCTTCTTTCTTCAAAGCACCAACTATTGAGAGCATAATTGTCATTCTTAGTGTAGCATGCATTTTCCCAACGTATTACATTGTCTTCTTCATGATTGTGATATTGCTCGTCTGAAATTCTTAGTTCTAGTCTCCTTTAAAACTCCAGAGGAGTTTCTGCATTTATGTTTTGCTTCACTTATGGAGGCTAGCGAGCTACCACTCTAGTATGTTCAAGCTATGTGAATTGTGATCTTGTCTTGATTTTTCGGCAGCATATTATTTACTTTTGGTTGTTTGTTATTGATCACTTGAAAGAAGGATTGCTTCGTGCATTGTACTATTAGCATTGTTTTGATACTTGCTAAACTCTTTTCGTAGTACCGGCTTATATTCATCTTATGAAGCAATTGAGTTTGTCAAAGTTTTCTATGTCGCATCTAGTTTGTTGAACTGAATTGCTTGAGGGCAAGCAATAGGCTAAGCTTGGGGGAGTTGATACGTCTCAAACGTATCTACTTTTCCAAACAATTTTGCTACATATTTTGGTCCCATTCTTGCATGATTTGAACTGAACTAACTCAAACTGACGCTGTTTTCAGCAGAGCTGCCTGTATGGTTTTATTGTGTGCAGGAAAATGGATTTTTAGACATCTCAGAAAATTCCCAGAAATATTACAAAAAAATCCACGCACCCGAAGGAGCCCGGAGCCAGAAGTGGGGCCAGAGGGCAGCCAGGGGGCCCCAGGCGCCCTGCTAGCGCGCCCCCACCCCTGGCCATGCCAGATGGCCACCTGAGCGACGCCCACCGCCTCTGATGCCCTACCTCGAGTCCTATTTATTCCCGTGACGCAAAAACACAAGAACAGAAGTCGCTTTTCCAGAACCCGTCCCGGAGCCGCCGCCACCCTCTGTTCTTCCTCGGGAGGGCTAATCTGGAGGCTGATTTGGCCTCCGGAGAGGGGAGATCGTCGCCATCACCATCACCATCGCCAATCCATCCTCCCTCCATGACTTCTCTTCACATGTGTGAGTAACTCCCTGATGTAGGCAAAGGGGATGGTGGGGATTGGATGAGTTTGATCATGTAATAATTCGTCAGATTGTTGAGGGCATGTTGCCTATCATCTACTTTTGTGTTTATCATATTTGCTACAACTTGTTTGTCTTAATGCTTGTCACTTTGGGCCTGAGTGCCATGTTTTCAGATCTGAACCACTTGTGTTTTCATGAGTATATTTATGTTTGAGATCCTATCTATGAGTTGTATGCACCTATTATGGTCCGGAACCGGCGATCCCAAAGGTGACACCTTGGGACACCAAAGGGTATGGTCCATAATTTGAGGATTCCATGTATCCATTGAGTTTACTGCTTTGTTCCGGTGCTCTTTGACAGGAGCACCTTAATCTCCATAAGTTCCCTTTGGCCCCGTTCGTAGCGGGACGGTAGGACAAAAGATGTTGTGCAAGTTCTTATTGCAAGCACGCACAACTACCTACGGGATACATGCCTAACGTTTGATATCGGCCTAGATGATCATTGCTTTTCTGTGTGCCTTGCCCCGTGTTAGAACCTATTACATGTTCACTCTTATTCATGCAGCGCCCGACCATCCATCTCCCTAGCCTACAGTGTTTTAATCCTGTTGGTCACTAGTTGTTACTTTTCGCTGTTTTACTTTTGTCGTTATCACTATCATTATCATACCAAAGTTGCTATTAATATTTTGTTGCAAGCAAGTATATTTAAGGTGCGGTTGAATTGAAAACTCAACTGTCAAAGCTTATAAATAGTCTTTGGCTCCCCTTGTGTCGAATCAATAAATTGGGTTAACTTACCCGCGAGAACACTACAAACGATCCCCTATAGTTGAGGGTCATCACCTGGTTCCTTTGGAGGGTCGTTGTATATTCTTTTAGGCTTGTTAAGCCATTTGTTAACCTAGTCTTTACTAAGACATAATTTTCTTCCGTTGTTTTATGTAATGTTGGATCACAGTCATGTGATATCTGCTTGTAATACAACTACTATGTATGTTCAGTTTAGCACATGCAATAAAGTCTATGAGTTTGTAGAGCTCATATTGTGCTACCTGCTGTTATACACTTTGCATGCATGCTGCGTATGTTTATATCGTGCATGTCATGTGTGAGGTTCGATACCTTGGTTGTGCTCTCTCTGGTGGTTTTTCTTACAGCCAGGTGGCTCTGACTTGTGAGCAGCTCAGAGCATCGTGATGCGATTGTGCATACGGAGATCTCCTCACATGATCCCGTTACGTGGCACACTTCGTTGTACGATTGAGCCGGCCCGAGACCCCGACTAAGTGAATCCGGCCGGAGTTATTTATGTAAATGATATGGTTCAATTGACAATATGGTTGAGGCGACTTGTCTATGAGTATGGGATTTCACCACCCATAAGCATTTAGACTTGTGAGCGGACGATGAGGACCCACTTCAGCTGATCATCCGGGCCTGAATGGGATGCCCCTCACGTTCGAGATTTTCGAGAGTGTCTTGAATTGTGGCTAGAATTACATAAGCATATTCTGGGTCCCGACACTATAACCGATTGCGAGGAAGGGCTAGTGGTCCATTGTTTGAAACCGTGGGTGTTCACCCTTCGTATCACGTACGGATGTTTGGTCAAACTGTCAGCCGTATATCACCCACGAAATAATTTTCATAAGGGTGGCCGATGGCATATGTTTCCCAGACGATTCAGTTTCGGGCACATGGATTTCTTTTTCTATCGTTTGCGTTCATAGCATCGCAAACAATTTCGACCAATGGTTTGGAAAATAAGTGTCATGATAGCATCAATCTACACTAGTGGCACGGTCTTCGCGATCGTCACCCCACACAGAGGTGCACGTTACTCCTGCAACAGGTACAGAGGCGTGGGCGCAAAGGTTCGTGGTCCCCCGTGGAGGAGGCCTCGCGGGGGTGCGCCCCCTCGGGAAGGGGCTCCATGGGGCCTAGCCTCGCGAGGTTGGCCTTTCGAAGCTTCTGACGGCGCGACGCGGTCTTAAGTTGTTTGCCTTCTCTTGGTGATGGACCTGACGAGGCTCGCCCTTCGCGAGGTGTCTTGTAGAGCGGCGCCCACGGTTTTGGTCCGCGGCCTGGCTCGCACGCCAGGTGACATCTTCTGGGCCATGCGCATACATCCCATGGTACCCTGGTTTCCACTAGGCTAACGGTTTCTTTAGTTGCCCCAATAAATTTATATCAAATCTTCAGAAATTAATGCCAGCCTAGAAATTTATTGTGAGCAGTATCAGATAATTCTCAATCTTTAGGAATTAATGCTATAGCAGAAATTTCGCGTCGAGACATAAATAGGGAGACATAAATGACTTTGATATGGAAGGTAGGTGAGAAATTTTCCATATAAATATAGTACACATATAAGATAAATCACCAACCAGATCTAGAATTAGTCATGACCCGTGAGATTACCATCACTGTGGCATCCATCCTCATGTTGGCACTCCTCATGTCTTGCAGTAATATAAGGACAATGGTATCTTATCTCCATATAGGTTTTTTGCGTGTTCAAACAAAATAAAATAACTTTGTTTTTTTATGCAGATGTGGTTCAAAGTGAATGCCATGACTATAGCACCAAGATCCCTTGTCGTGACTCTGCGACATGTTATGAGTGGTGCACGAACAACGGTGCTCGTGATAGCCACTGCAATGAAGGTTCATGTGTGTGTGTGGACTGTGGGTGGCACATGATGGGTTCTACATGATTATTACCTTTGTATCAAAATATTATATTGTAATCAGCGGTACTCTTCAGATTAATATGTTGTAATAAAGAGCACTGCTTCTATGGTTTGTGAAGGTGGTTGTACTCTTGATAGGATAATATTGAACCCTAGATTTGACATTGTGTTCTTACATTGGTACATTCAGTGGGCCATGTTGTAAATATGCTACACACAACATGTGAATTTCCTAAATTTTGGTTGTTCTTTTTTGTTAATAAGAATGTAACTTAGATGGAACTTATATACCTCACACTCAGGTGATCATGGTAACCACTAGGCCCAATTCACTATCTAGCTTTTCATATATCGAGCCATCCGTTCCTCAAAAAATAATATCGAGCCATCCATTCCTAATAAAAAAATATCGAGCCATCCAAGTAGGTAGCAAGGGGTTGCTAGAATTCTTATTTTATTTTTTATAAACTCATATTAGTCATAGATAAATCACACACTTATTAGATGCATGCCATTGTTTACTTAGAGAATTTGCATGTGACCAATGTATCCCTAGGAGAGTATTTAATGGGACACTATTGGAAAAATGTAATTTGCCATCAGCTTCTAGCTTTGCCGTTAGATTTTTCATAGGGCTGGCAGCAAAGAGGCTTTGCCTTCAGGGTTTCATGCCTTTGTCGTCAGCCCTGGCCGATGATAAACTAGCTGATTCTGGTAGTGGGAGTGATTATCCATTATGCATCTCGATCCATCATACGTGAATGGTTACTTCAAATTTCCTGTTCAATGTGGATTGATTTGTGTGACACTTAATCCTCAACTATTATATTTTTACAGAGTAAAATAGGTCATGTTGACACTACTGAAAAAATGGATATAGATAATATGGACACTAATGACGCACTATACATGTGGTGCTCCATTACTAAATAGCAATGGCGCACCATGTATTGGTGTGCATTAGTGCCCTTGTTACTAATGGTGCATGTACCCACAAGTGCGCCACTGCCCATTCGCTCCTGGACCAGCCCCCCTTCCCTGACTTAGCAATGGCGCACTTCTCGAAAGTGCGCCATAAGCCACCAGGGATGCTAATGGCGCACTTCTAGGATGTGCGCCATTGCTAATTAAGTCAAGGGAGGGGTGGGCCTAGGCCCGAGACAGAGCAATGGCGCACATCGGAGAGGTTTGCCATTACTAAGTATGGAACTCTAATGGTGCATTTCTGCAGGGTGCACCATTACTATCCTAGTCCCCCCTCTCTGGCCTGGGACCACCTCTCCCATAGTTAGTAATGGTGGACCCTTGGATGGTGCGCCATTAGCTCCCATACTTAGTAATGGCGCATATTGGAGAAGGTGCGCCATTACTAACTCACTTTCTTTCTCCACCTCCAACAAGCTTCTCTCGGTTCCTTCCTTTCCCTCTCCTTATTTGCATCATAGATCTACCCAAAATAAGTAGTCGTATCTCCTTTTTTCATTGGTAAGTAAGGTATCTCTCTTTATTGTTGTGTAGATCTAGTTTGTTCTCTCTCGACCACACCTTTTTGTTGGTGAATATGTGTGGTGTGATGTGATGATTATGGGGTATATATGTATGTGTGTTGTGATAATGGGTGTGTGATGATCATATGGGATATGTATGTACGTGTGTGTTTGCAGGTACCTCACATGCGATAGTTGCCAATATTTTGCCGGAATGTTGTTTCATTTCCGTTTCGGCGAAAATTTGGCACACTTTGCATTCTTTTTTGTCCTAATAATTAGGCAAGGTCATGCCAAAAAAAATGGTTCTAAAATATCGTTTTGCTCTATGCCCCGCAGGCGACCATGGTTCGCAAGATGACCGGAGGCATCGTGGATAAGTTTTTGAGCTCCGCGAAGGCCGAGATGATTCAAAAGAACGAGATGGAGATAAGATGTCTGTGTCGAAGATGCAAACTGAAGAACCTTATGGACCCGGATTCGAACACCATAAAAGGGCACCTGCTCATGCGTGGTTTCATGGATGGCTATCGGTGGGAAGGTGATGAAGATGATTATGAAGTCGTCCACGGTGGCCGGGCAACAGTAAGAAATAGCAAAGGGAAGCAGGGCAATAGCACCGAGGGCGGGCGAGAAGATGAAGAATCTCCTAGACATGAACACGATGCAGGACACAATCATGATGTAGAAGATGTTGATACGTCCCAAACGTATCTATAATTTCTACTTGCTCGATGCATGTTTTGTGTGATATTGCTATGCTTTTGATACACTTTTGATCATATTTGGACTAACCTATTAACTTAGTGCACCCCACTGTCAGTTTCTGTTTTCTGCTGTTTTTGTATTTCAGGTTTTCCCATTATTAAAAGTGCTCAGAAATTTCGGGGAAAAATATATAAAAAACAGCGTTCTAGAAGAGTCCTCCAGCCGGAGGATGTGGTCAAGGGGTGGGCCACAACCCCCAGGTGCCCTCCTGGCGCGGCCTAGGGTGGGGTCGCGCCAGGAGGCCGCTGGACTCCTGGTGGCCCCCGTGGCTGCCCCACTTGGCCCTTATTTATCCTCCCGGCGCGAAAACCCTAATTCCATAACCGTTTTCTCCAAAAGCAATTCCGATCTCCGCCGCCATCGCCAACAAGCTTCGGGGGACCAGAATTCCTGTGTCGGCACCCTGCTGGGACGGGGAAGTGCCCCGGATTCATCCGCATCGACGTTGCTTCCTCCCTCCATGATGCGGGAGTAGTTCTTCCTCGGGGCTGAGGTTTCTACCAGTAGCTATGTGGTCAATTCTCTCTCCCATGATGTGATCTTGATTGTGATCATAGGCTATGTTAATCTAGGGTGATCACATGATGTTTCCCCTTCTTCTATGTATTGGATTTGATGTACTCACTTGATCTTATCTAGTATAATCCCCGAGATCATGGTGACAGCGGTCTATTGGACATGGGTTAGAAGAATATTTTCATGAGTGATTTCCTCTTTTGTGTGTGGATTGAAGATTGAGAGTCTCTTGGTGCTTGTCTTTGACTATCCTTGAGATATGTTGTGGTGATTGTGGTACTCTCTTTGGATGGCCGCGGTGACATTGGTAAATCCATAGATTGAGAACTATGAACTCTGATGTGTGCTTTTGTAGCCCTACATAATTCTCTTCCTCTCTTCACCACAAAGGAATGACCTCCGAGTACGTCTCCAATGCATGTTTTAGTGGAAATATCATGTGATTAGACTATGTAAATGTTGTGGGGAGTTTCCACTAGTGAAAGTATGAAGCCTATGCCTTGTTTCCACCATTTCAATACCGTTTGTGCTCATGTTTACTACTTGTTTGCTTGCTGTAATTTTCATTACAGATTTATATTACTTCATTTTGGCACACCTATCACCCATATTTTACCATCTCTTCACCGAACTAGTGCACCTATAAAACTCCTAGTTGTATTAGGTGTGTTGGAGACATAAGAGACTTCTTGTATCTTAATTGCAGGGTTGCTTGAGAGAGACCATCTTCAACCTCTACTTCCCTGAGTTTGATAAACCTTAGGTCATCCACTTGAGGGAAATTGTTGTTGTCCTACAAACCTCTGCGCTTGGAGGCCCAACATAGTCTACAAGAATAGAAGCGTGCATAGACATCAGATGTTGGATGTGATCATGAGGAAGATCAAGACGAAGGGCATGATCATCATGAAGATGAAGATGCCGGAGAAGACGGCGATGGACCATCGTCGATGGACTGGGTGCAGGACCCTCATCTTCAATAGTTGCTTCTGAACCAGGTGATTAGTATCGCAAGAGCTGCTGCCCGAGAGAAAGCCAAGATGAATCAACTTGAGATGGTAACGATTACTCCATTGTATGAAGGATGCAATCCCAAGGATACACGCCTGAAAGTAGCGCTCATGGCTCTGGAGATGAAACTAAAACACAAAATGACCGACACATGCTTCGACGAAAACATGTCATTCTGGCAAGAACGTCTTCCCAAGGGGAACACGTGCCCGACCAGTTTCAATGAGGCGAAGAAAATCGTGTGTCCTCTGGATTTAAGGCATGTTAGATACCATGTCTGCGTTAACGATTGCATCATTTATCGGCATGAGTACGCGAAGTCTACCGTATGTCCGAAGTGCGGCGCCAGTCGATACAAGAAGAAGAATAAAGCTCCTCAAAAACGGTGTGGTACTTTCCGATCATTCCTCGTCTACAGCGTTATTTCGCGGACCCTAAGCAAGCTAAGCTCATGCGTTGGCATACGGAAAGGAAAGCAACAAAAGGAAGAAGCTGGAAAAATGATCCAGAAAAAGGCAGGATGTTGGGTCACCCTTCTGATGGAACCCAGTGGGAGGCGTTGAACTTTGAGGAGGACTTTGGGAAGGATCCAAGGAACGTAGTGTTGGCCGCGAGCACCGATGGAGTCAATCCTTTCGGCAACCAGAGCAACACACAGAGCACCTGGCCAGTTTTTGTGTGCATGTACAACATCCCCCCTGGGAGTGGATGAAGAGGAAGTACATGCACATGAGTGTGCTAATTGAAGGGCTGAAACAACCAGGAAAGAACCTCAATCTATATCTGGGGTTCCTGAAAGAGGAGCTAGATACGCTATGGAGAACACTGTTACGTCCAAAACGTATCTATAATTTCTGCTTGCTCCATGCATGTTTTGTGTGATATTGCTATGATCTAGATACACTTTCATACACTTTTGATCATATTTGGACTAACCTATTAACTCAGTGCACCACGGTGCTAGTTCTTGTTTTCTGCTGTTTTTCTATTTCAGTTTTCCCCCATATAAAAAGTGCTCCAAAAATTCGGGAAAAATCAGATAAAAAATCAGCGCAGAAGAACCTGAGTGGGGCCAGAGGGCCACCACCAGGGGCCCAGGCGCCCTGGTGGCGCGCCCTAGGGGCTGGCCGCGCCAGGGGGCCGCCTGGACCCCTGGTGTCCCCCCTGGCTGCCCCCTTCGCCTATATATTCTCCGTGACGAGAAACCCTCAGAAGAAGAACCCTTTTTCGCGATCTCGCCTCTGTTCCACCGCTGCCGCGCTTCCGAGATCGAGAGGACCAGCAGACCTCTTCCCGGCACCCTGCCGGAGGGAGGGCCGACCTCCGGGAGTCTCCTCTCCACCATGGATGCTTCCCGGATGTGCCGTGAGTAATTTTCTTTGGAACATGGGTCCGTGATCAGTAGCTATGTGATGTTATCCTCCCCTCTTTGTTCTTCATGGTTTAGGCCTCGTGAGCTGCCCTACATGATGGAGGCACTTTTTTAATCCTTATGCTGTTGCTATGCTGAGTTTGATGGGATCTGATGGATTACGAGATTATGTTCAGATTGTGATAGAGTAATATTTGGTTCTTATCTTTTATATTTTTGTTCCTAAGTAATTCTTGCATGTTCTCCGTTGTTGTTTATTGCTTTGGCCAAGTAGTAGGTAGTAACCCCAAGAGGGAACGTTATGCTCGATTGTGGGTTCATGCCCCCTGATGACACGCTTGAGTGACAGAAACATGAGTCTAGGGGATGTGCTGTTGCCACAAGGGGGAAAACAACGGTGGTTGCAACCGCGGTTGCAAGGATTGTTTACTTTACGCAAAGTGCTTTTTAATGCAGTTGTCTGTTGCTTTGGGTTTACACTTTGGGTGGGGCTCGCAACTTAATACTAGCGAGATGTTCTGGATAGATATCTCAAGGTGGATGATTAGTAGTAGATGCAGTTGGATTTCGGTCTACTTATTTTGGCGTTCTGCCCATGCTTTTGAGCATCTTCCTTTCTTTTGTAGCATAGTTAGCATTGTGGTGCGTTCATAATCCTGTCAATTGCCCTTCTGTAATTTGTTTACCTCGCATAGCAGTTTTATCGTCTTTTGGGAGAGAGACATCACTAGTGAACATCACGTATCCCGGTCCATATCCTCATCACTGTTTCCACACTCACTTACTTTTCTGCTTTTACTTTCAGTTGCTATCATTATCCCTTGTGTTTGATCCTTTGTGAACAACAAGACCGGAGAGATTGACAACCTCTCTGAACTTCGTTGGGAACAAAGTTATTTGCGTCTGTGTGCAGGTCCGCGTCAGTTGCGCCGCTGACACCTACTTATCATCTCCGGAGTCCTACAGGGGACAAACCTTGGTATCTTTACTGAGGGAAATTTTCTGTTGTGCTACATCACACCTTCCTCTTGGGGTTTACCAACGAAGGGCGAGCAATCACTATCATCACCTCGCACACCAAGCAAAGAATTTCTGGCGCCGTTGCCGGGGACTCCGAGTGCTAAGATAGGGGAGTTGCACACTACCCTTTACCTTTGTTTTTTAGTCTTGTTAGTTTACCTTTCAGTTTTTATCTTTGTGTCTTATATCAAAAATCACAAAAAAAAATATTCATCTTGCTAGTAGTTGTCATTATGTCTGGCCCTTTTGCCTTTGTTGAGAGAGAGGTTCTCACCTTTAAACAAAAAGGTGGTGAAAGTTTAAAAGATGCTTGGTATAGAATTAATGATTCTCAAAAAAGAGCCACCAAGAAGCAATCCACTACTATCCTGCTTAGAAATTTTTATGTCGGGATTACTCCTTGGAATAGGTTCATATTAGATACTGCTAGAAATGGGAATTTCCTAGAAGCCCCGATTTGGGAGTCTCTTAATGTTATTGAAAATCTTGTTGGAAATCTCCCTATTGCTAGCATACAAGAAGATATAACTCTAGCTCACATTATGAAGAAACTTGAAAAGATAGAGTTAGAAATAAAAAGTATAACTAGGATAAATGAGTTGGATCGC
Organism: Bromus sterilis; assembly: GCA_950022295.1. Classification (NCBI taxonomy): domain Eukaryota; kingdom Viridiplantae; phylum Streptophyta; class Magnoliopsida; order Poales; family Poaceae; genus Bromus; species Bromus sterilis. The sequence continues at coordinate 74,055,993 of OX465600.1, read as the reverse complement.
AAGATTCAAGGGAATTTGAATAGGCTTGATAGCTCCATGCTTAAAATTATTAAAACTTTGGAGGTCATCAAATCCCGTGATACGGATCTTTCTAGGATTGATAAGATTGAGGAAATCATTAATACTCTAGGAACTACTTTTTCCTCAATCAAACCAAAAAAGGTAGAGACTTCAGCAAGAAGGGAACCTAAGTTCAATTATGTCCCTAGGGTTCCACCTAAAAATAAACCACCCATTGCTAAAGAAGTTGAAACCGTGAAAACTTTGGAAGAAATACCTCTCTTGTATAATTCTATAAATGAATCTTCCATTGATTTTCCGCCTTTTGGTTTTCTCCCTAGAAGTATCTTCATTAGGCCTTTATTTGAAAGACCTCTTAAGACTAGTTGTACAATTGAAGAGCTTTTTGATGATCTTGATAATGATTCGATTGATACAAATTGATCTTTTGCATCATGCCTAGCTTAAAGGCATAAAAGAAAGCGCTTTTGGGAGGCAGCCCACAACGAATTAGGTTTCTTTTTGCTTTTGTTGTGTCTTGATGTTTGTTACTACTATAGAAACATCATTGTATCTTTATTTTTCAGCTTTGTGCCAAGTTATAGCCTCTTATGATAAGGGAAGCAAAAGTTGTGACATGCTGTCCAGAAAACAGATTTTGTCCCTGGACAAAAAAATTCGAATAAAATCACTAGATCATCTTTTTGATTTGAACTTTTTTGACAGAGGGGTCTATACAATTGTGAAACTTTCGTATGTTCTGAGTTTTTTATTTTAGTTGTAGAAGTGCCCCGAAAAAATTCTCTACTACCTGCTGTTCTGTTTTTCACGGATTCTGCCACGTTTTGCCTCTCTTCACTTTTGCAAACCTTAAGCTTGCTTTTTCTTTGCAAAAACTTTTTGGAACTCTTGAGAAACAGTAGATCTTCAAGAATATCTTTATATACAGTGGTGAAAATTATTTTATTAAGGGTACTAACCTCTCTAATCAGCTTATGATGAGTTATGTATGAAGGGAGTTTTCAAGTGTGCGATGGAAGATGATGAAAGAAGATCCAGGAGTGTCAAGCGCTCAAGCTTGGGGATGCCCCCATGCAACCCCAATAAATATTCAAGGAGACTCAAGCGTCTAAGCTTGGGGATGCCCCCTTGCATCCCCTTCTCCATCAACAATCGTCAGTTCGTCCTTCGTCTCACTATATTTTTATCACTTCATGCGTTATGTGTTATGCTTGGAGCGTCTCGCTCTTAGGTTTTATTTTTAGTTTTCTTTAGTTTTTCTTGCTGGTCATAACAAGTTAGACCCCATCTTACTTTGTGTGGGAGAGAAACACGCTCCACTCCAATCTAGAACACATCATAGGATTTTTCCTGTTTATCTTTTTGCTGTTGTGTGTTCTTCATCTATTCATAGCTACTGCCATGTTTAGTTTTAGTCTTAGTTTGTCTTTATCAAGAGCCTTGGCTTTTGTTTAGTTTGTTGCTGGAACTCTCTTTAGTTTTCATTTTTATCTTATTAAGAGAGTTGGTTGTTGCACTGAGTTGTGTTTTGTCTTGGAAGTAGGTAATTGAGGTTGCTATTTAATTCTAGTAGTAACCTGAAATAGTTTTGAGGTATTGGTGTGAGTAATGTTTGAACTTTTGGTGTCAAGAGCTTTGGCCTATTAGTGATAGGTGTCGTATTTTGGGCAATCCGTGTGTATTTTCAAAACCTACAAAAACTAGTTGAGAACTCTAACTACTAGATGGATCACTAATCTTTGGAGGGATCGAATATTGGAGTACACTCACGTACCATGAGTCGAGGATGCGCAAGGATAACCAAACCCCCATACACTCCTCCTCGGGGTACTTGTCTCTTTGTGAACCTCCTTATTAGATTGAGAGTTACCGATAATAAGTTCATGAGTTCTTCGGACTAATGTAAGTATTGAAAGTTGACACTTCCACCTTACCATATTTTGCTAGCCTCTCCCGTGCCGTGCATTGCCTTCTTCTCACTTCGAGAGTTGGTGTCCACCTTCGCCGGTACATCCAAACCCTTGGCATGATACGCTCTGTCATCATAAGCCTCCTTATATCTTTCCTCAAAACAGCCACCATACCTACCTATCAAGGCATTTCCATGGCCTTTCCGAGATATATTGCCATGCAACATCCACCTCTTCAAGACTTGATCTTCATGTCATACATGTTCCTGCTACACTGGCAGCGACATACATTGCATACATCATGATAGTTACATCTTATTTATGATTTCGAGTACCTTGTAAAGTGTGAAAGATCTCCTTCACCTTCTTGTAAAATAGAGTGTTTCCCTTAAGTGAGGAAAAGATCCAAAAGTGGACACAATAAAAGATCCCAAAGAGGAAAAATGAGAGTTAAATAGAAAGAACCATTGAGGCCACAAAAAAATAAAAAAAATAAAAAAAATAAAAGAGAGAAAGGGGCAACACTACTATCCTTTTGAGAGATCCACACTAGTACTCCCTTTATATACTTGTACTCCATAGAGATGATCATTATGCATATAGCTATGTGGGGACCTTCACACTATAGAACTTGGCTTGCATATTCCAAGGATGAGCCTCCTCAAACGAGCTCTAGGTCTTCATGAGCGAGCAAGTTAGATGCACCACCACTAGTTTCATTGGAGAGCTTCCTAGCTCATATGTGCATCCGTTGCATGGCGATCCCTACTCCTCACATCATATCTATCATTTGGCATCTCTTGCCTATGATTGTCCTCATTGATGTGAGCCTTTCTCATTCTTTTTTGTCTTCCTCCTCCTCCGTACTTCTCTCTTTGCCATCCTAAGTGTCAACTCTCGTGCTTACGCTCATCCTTTGCATGAGTGTTCAAAATATTGAAAAAGGAGTGGATCAAACTTACTTGTACCTGGCTAGTGGTCTGGGGACGATTCAAGATAAGATTCCAGAAAAAGACCAAGTGTGAAAATTTAGTAGATTGAGTTCTCAACAAATAAATATTTTTCTCGTATTCCCTATCCCCCTTCTTACACTTAAACACCATTTGGAGACATTCGAGTCACGGAGAGCGAGAGCTCTTGCACCTAATGTTCTTTTGTTACTTGTTTCAATGCTAATATAGACTCTTGCATGTTATGACTTGAATTGAATCTCTAACCTTGATTGCTTTACTTTTTTAAGTTCTTATATGGTTGCTAGCATGTCACCACAGAAACTATGCTGTTATCATTTACCTACTCGAGCACGAGCAGGAATTAAGCTTGGGGATGTTGATACGTCCAAAACGTATCTATAATTTCTGCTTGCTCCATGCATGTTTTGTGTGATATTTCTATGATATAGATACACTTTCATACACTTTTGATCATATTTGGACTAACCTATTAACTCAGTGCACCACAGTGTCAGTTCCTGTTTTCTGATGTTTTTCTATTTCAGTTTTCCCCCATATAAAAAGTGCTCCAAAAATTCGGGAAAAATCAGATAAAAAATCAGCGTAGAAGAAACTTCCGGAAGAACCTGAGTGGGGCCAGAGGGCCACCACCAGGGGCCCAGGCGCCCTGGTGGCGCGCCCTAGGGGCTGGCCGCACCAGGGGGCCGTCTGGACCCCTGGTGGCCCCCCTGACTGCCCCCTTCGCCTATATATTCTCCGTGACGAGAAACCCTCAGAAGAAGAACCCTTTTTCGCGATCTCGCCTCTGTTCCGCCGCAGCCGCGCTTCCGAGATCGGGAGCACCAGCAGACCTCTTCCCGGCTGTTGCTATGCTGAGTTTGATGGGATCTGATGGATTACGAGATTATGTTCAGATTGTGATAGAGTAATATATTTGGTTCTTATCTTTTATATTTTTGTTCCTAAGTAATTCTTGCATGTTCTCCGTTGTTGTTTATTGCTTTGGACAAGTAGTAGGTAGTAACCCCAAGAGGGAACGTTATGCTCGATTGTGGGTTCATGCCCCCTGATGACACGCTTGAGTGACAGAAACATGAGTCTAGGGGATGTGCTGTTGCCATAAGGGGGAAAACAACGGTGCTTGTAACCGCGGTTGCAAGGATTGTTTACTTTACGCCAAGTGCTTTTTAATGCAGTTATCTGTTGCTTTGGGTTTACACTTTGGGTGGGGCTCGCAACTTAATACTAGCGAGATGTTCTGGATAGATATCTCAAGGTGGATGATTAGTAGTAGATGCAGTTCGATTTCGGTCTACTTATTTTGGCGTTCTGCCCATGCTTTTGAGCCTCTTCCTTTTTTTGTAGCATAGTTAGAATTGCGGTGCGTTCATAATCCTGTCAATTGCCCTTCTGTAATTTGTTCACCTCGCATAGCAGTTTTATCGTCTTTTGGGAGAGAGACATCACTAGTGAACATCACGTATCCCGGTCCATATCCTCATCACTGTTTCCACACTCACTTACTTTTCTGCTTTTACTTTGAGTTGCTATCATTATCCCTTGTGTTTGATCCTTTGTGAACAACAAGACCGGAGAGATTGACAACCTCTCTGAACTTCATTGGGAACAAAGTTATTTGCGTCTGTGTGCAGGTCCGCATCAGTTGCGCCGCTGACACCTACTTATCATCTCCGGAGTCCTACTGGAGACAAACCTTGGTATCTTTACTGAGGGAAATTTTCTGCTGTGCTACATCACACCTTCCTCTTGGGGTTTACCAACGAAGGGCGAGCAATCACTATCATCACCTCGCACACCAAGCAAACATCAGTCAATATGTGGGTCGCTCTAGGGGGAACATATTTCCCTATGAAAGTCGCACTGCTCACGATGGTGCACGACTATCTCGGTTTAGGATATGTGATATGGTGAGGAAGATAACTCTCACCCCTCTTTGGTTACCCCAAGTGGAAGGTTGAGATGTAGCGTAGCGGCATATTTTCCTCAGTGAAGATAGCAAGGTTATCGAACCAGTAGGACTCGCATAGATACAAGTAGTTGCCAACGACGCAATTGACGTGGACCTGCACACAAAAGAAAATAAATTTGCTCCAAACGAGTACAGAGGGGATGTCAATCCCTCTGGCCTTGCTGTTTACAAAGGATCAAACGCAAGAGATAATGATAATGATAATAGCTACAACTAGAAAGTAAAACAGGAAGTAAATTGAGGGTGTAAACAATGGTGGAAATATGGATCGGGGTCCCATGAAGTTCACTAGTGATGTCTCTCTCCCAAAAGACGATAAACAGCTATGCGAGGTGAACAAATTACAGTTGGGCAATTGACAGGATTAAAAACGCACTGTAATGCTAACTATACTACAAAAGAAAGGAAGAGTCTCAAAAGCATGGGAAGTACGCCAAAACAAGTAGACCGAAATCCATTTGCATCTACTCACTAATCATCCACTTTGAGATATCTATCCAGAACATCTCGCTGGTATTAAGTTACGAGACCCACCCAACACTACTAGAGAAATAAATATACATGGAAACCTTATTAGTGGCGCATTTTTTATGTAATGCGCCACTATGTTGTAAGGGGTGGCGCACTGGTTAAAAATGCGTCACCTATAAGCTCTTATAGGTGGCGCATTTTTTTAAATGTGTCACCCCTAAGGGTGTGCCAGCCCTGGATCCTCTTATACGTGGCACATTTGGAGAAATGCGCCACCCCTAAGAACCTTTTATGTGGCGCATTCTGGAAATGCGCCACCCCTAAGAGCTTATGGGTGGCGCATTCTGGATATGCGCCACCTTGCATATGCGCCACTACTAACCTAAAAATGTGAGGGAAAAATTCCAAATACACAAATACACCCCCCCCGGTGGACAGCCTTTTTAGTTTGAAAAAAAATAAAAGAAAATGATAGAAATGTCAAAAAAATAAGATTCCCATGTAATATGTGGTTTAGTTATTAGAAAAATTTTGAAACATGAATTTCGACTTTTTTTGCAAAATCTCTCGAGAAACCGTAAAATGGGTTTAACTTTTGCATATGAACTCCGATGAAAAAGTTTTTTTATATGGAAAATCATCTACTCGAAAAGTTATATCCAAATTCAACCGGGGGATTTTTAAAATCCTAAAAAACCCAACAGAAATAAGTTCCGGGCATTTTAAGATCTGGAGATAAAAAAATTAAAAACTTTTTGAACTTAGTAGTGACGCATTTCGTAGTAACAGAAAAAAAAATTAAAAAATATTTTTTTAATTTAAAATAATAATTCAAAATAGGCTAGAGGACCGATCGAGAAGTTTCAAAAAAAGTTGAAAATTTTAACTAGTAACATTAAAAAACTAAAACTAAAAATTAAAAAAAAAATTAAAAGTTCAAAATATGCTTCTAACATCCCAAAATTCTCCGAATTTTGGAATGTTAATAAATAAAATAAATAATGATTGTTTGCTTAATGTGTTTGATTTTCTCTGGGATTTAAAACTTTCTGGAGTTTATTGAATATTAAAATGAGAGGTAATAAAAGGAATTGATGTTTTTGAAATTTACTATTTAAAACAAAACCAACAAAACAAAATGAGAGAAGGTAATATGACTCCTTCAATTCATTAAAAGATTGGAAAATGTTTTAAATCTTTATTGGAATTCTTTTGATTATTCAAAATATTTTTCAACTAAAGGAAAATTCATTTGAGAGGATATAAAATGACTTATCCCCTTTTTAATAAAGTTGGAAAATGTTTAGAATGTCACTTTAATGTTTTTAAAATTTATTTTGAGTATTATAAATAATTCGAAAATTATTTTAGGGATTTTATAATGCCAAGAGAGTTTTTATTTCATTGAAATGATTTATTAAATATTTTAAAAGAGTTGAAATAGTTTTCCAATGGGATATTTTTATGTTACCAAATTATTTATTGATGAAACCATTTTAAAATTTATATTTTATTATTTAGAAATGGGTTGTCAATGTTTTTGACCAAATGAAATTATTTAAATGGTTTATCGGATTTTATTTGATTTATGAAAAGTATTTTATATTTAAATAAAGTATTTAGAAAAAGGTTTTGATTTTTATTTACCTTTTTGGAAAGTATTTCCAGTTTATAATTTTCTTTATATTATTTGATGAATTTACAATTTTATTTCATATTTTTCTGAGCTGCGGTTATTTTTTTTAATTGTTTGAAGTTGTGTGAAATTAGAAAAAAAGGAAATTTGTAGCAGGCCGGCCCAATAGCTTATTTTTCGTCCCGAGCGCATTAGAGTCGGTTTGGAACCCGATTCTGTTTTTTTCTAGGTGTTTTTCTGTCCATAAATAGTTTTAGGAAAAAATTCCTTTTTCCTCTTTTCCTTTTCATCAAAAAAAATCTCTGGAACCCTAGCCGGGCCCCGCCGCCGCCGGTTGACCCCGTCCGCCGCCGCCGGCTCCTCACGCCGCGCTGCCGTGGCCAGAGCGCGCCGCCGCGCCGCCTCCCCTCCAGCGCCGCCGCCTCCCCTCCCGCGCCCGTGCGCCACCCCCGCCACCGAGTGGGCACGCCGCCGCCGCCGCCTCTGTGCTGCAGGCGCCGTCGTCGCCGCATCACACCGTCGCCTCGGGCCGGCCAGGCCGCGCCGCCGCCAGGCCGCGCCGGCTGCACCACCCCGCCCCTCATCGGCCACCTCCACCCCCGCGCTCCCACGCCGCCCCAGTGTCTTCACGTCGCCGGAAGCCGCCCCGCAGCTCGCCGGAGTTGCGAGTTCGCCGGAGTTGACCGGCCAGATCTGATCAAAGCGCCCCAGGGACCCGATCGCTTTTTCTGAAGTTATTTTATTCGCGAACGAGTCCTTTTGGCAAAAAAACCCCTCAACTCGCTCCCGCGATATCTTCTACACCGTAAGTCAGATCGCGGTGAATCTTATTGCTATACTTTCATATTGCTCTGTACTTTAGCATGGTATAAAGTTTTGCACACTTTGCACATTTTTGAATTTGAATTTATTTCAAATTCAAATTCAAATTCCGGAGGCCATATCTTTTATACCGTTTATCCAAATCGAGTGATTCTTTTTGCGTTGGATCACTCGTTCCATGTACTTTATGTCTATATCATGTGTACACAAAAATTCACAAGTTTATTGATCTGTTTAAATTCAAATTCAATTCAATGTTGCAATTACTATGACCTGCGTTGTAGTATTCCGTTTCACGTGATTCTTTTTGCATATTGGATCATATGAGACATCTTATCGGCAATATCCACATACCATTCATATTGCTATGATCTTTACCTTGATTTCATAATGCCTTGATCATACTCTTGTATCGACAACTCTTTATCCGTTGACTCTCTCGAGTTCATGTTCCATTGATCACCTTCGAGCACATCCACACCTCTGCACTTCAAAGCTTTTGTTTTATTACTAAAACCTTTGTGATTGTTTTGTTGATCTTATGTTTTGTCCTTGTGGTGTGATTGCTTATTGAATTCTTTCGTTGACGATAGATTGCTCGGAGTGTGACGAGTAGAGTTAACGGGAACGTGAGAGCGAAGATCTTCATCGAATGTATAAGGCAAGAGATGCTTTGACCATACTCATACCTATATTTTCTATATGCATTATGTTAAGATTATCACCCTATTGCATGACAGGTAGATTACTTTACTGTTGCTGCAAACCAGTTAGGATAGCCACATGATTTGACTTGTCTACCGTAGATCAACCTAGCCGTGTTGTTACTTTATTGCTATGCTTTGTAGACGAGGTTGGGCTGTGAGAATTCACGGAGTGCATGTGAGCTATTTAATAAACTGTGTAGCAACTTTATAATAAATAGAAATCACTTCTGGACGGGCGAGTTGCATCCCGGTAGTTGTGCCTTGTCTAAGGATAGTGCCGGGGTTAAATGCACCCAATGGTTGTTTTGGTGGTGAACTGGGTGCGTCATGGCGAGTACCCTCTGACGCAGTGGGTGCCGTCCAGGCTCAAAAAGATCAGACATGCATTATTACTAGTAGCTTCCGTGTACAACCACTGGCTATATGGGCTCTGGCTTAGCACGAGTACGTTGTGGGGAACCTGGCCCTGGTAGCTAGCTGATGTAGATGTGTGTTAGGTGTACCGGCTACCAAAGGGTGGAGGCCACCTCTTCAGAAAGTCTTTGTCTCAATCTTGGGGTTGAGTCCAGTGGGGAACGTGTACAACCTCTGCAGAGTGTATAAACTGATCATGATTAGCCGTGTCCACGGTTACGGACGAACTTTGAGCAACTAGTCAGTACTGTTGATGAATGATCTTGACAGATGAACACTTAATAATAATTTGGTTGGGACAAGAGTAGCATGGGTTGCTGTGTGTTTCAGGTAGATTTCAACTTAAAATTTTGACTAGTTTAGTTCAGGAGAAAATTGGCTTTCTGCAAAACTAAACCATAAGCCTTTCCTTTGACTTACCTTGCATGTAGTTGTACGTCCTTTATATAAACTTTTCCGTGTCACTTGCCATACAAATCATATGTACTGACCCGTTGTCGGGTTGTAACCTTCGGTGTTGCAGGATTTTCAGACGATCAATAAGGTGCGTTTAGGGGTTGCGAATCTACACTCAGCATGTTCGCATGTGGCTGTTGATGGGACTCCACGTTACTTGCTTTTCTTTCCGCTATATTTATATTGAATAAGCTAGCCTTGAGCTATGCAACTTGTTATTTATTTACTCTGGATCGTACGTTGTAATAATGATGCACTTGTACTTTGATATACATCTATAATACTGCGTGTGCCAGCGAGTTCAATCCAGGGACTGGCACTTGAGCACAGAGACTTCAATTCGGTGTGAATTGGGTCGTTACAGATGGTATCAGAGCAGTGTGTTGACTGTAGGTCGTGACCCTAGAAAATGGATAGGAAAAGCCATAGGAACAAAGATATTTTATCACTCTTTGATTTCTTACTCTCTCACTAGTATTTCTCATCTATTATTCATCTTCTAAAACTTCTCATCTTGTTTTACTATGAATACCCCTTGAGTTGCTTACCCCTAGGAAGACAAGACATTGAGAAGAACATCATCAACCTCGGGGATCAATTGGAGTTATTATTGCCGGAACTAGAAGGAATAACCCACGGTGATCAATAAGTTTGACACTGTGAGAGGAACCTTGAAGATCAGCTTAGCTGAGAAGGATGAAGCTTAGAATCAGACCACCACCTTTTATGTGAAGTTAGATGAACGAATTTTCGCGTAGTATGATGAGATCGTATGTCTTGCACATATGACCTTACTCTAGGTGTTGTTTGTGTGTTTTGACTTTGGTGACTGTATTGTTTGTTGTTATGTGTTAATGTCGAACGTAGGTGTTTTTTCCGCTTTCTTGTTTGAGTGCATATGTTTGGTGTTATCTTTAGTTGTTGTCTTGTCGGTGTTATAGTTTTTCCCCAACCCTTGTCGTATGGGTTTAATAGATGGAGTATGAAGTAGGACTCGCCTTTTCTGGGGTGATGTCGACACTGAAGGTGGAGCAATGGATTCGTAATATGGAGGAGCACATGAAGATAAACAAGGTTGGGAGTGAGGACATGGTCCCCTATGCTGTTAAGTACTTGGTAGAAGAGGCTGCTACTTGGTGGAGAATGCACCAAGCGATTGACGAATCACGAAGGAAGATTACTTGGAAGGAGTTCACTAAGATTTTGTTGGGATCTCGCCTCGTCACACCGATGCAAAGGACGGTAACCCTTAAGAGGATTCGTGCCTGTACAATTTGTGGAGAAACAGGGCACTCCTATGAAGGACACCAAGATGGATGTCCCTATTGTGAAGAAATTCACTCGGGTGAAGAATGTCCCACTACTCAAGTCACATGTTTTACGTGTGAAGGAACTGATCATTACCCCGCTCAGTGTCAACTTTTCATCGTGACACAACAAGTGGTTCAACATCAAAAGGAAGAAATGAAGAAAGCTATCCAAGAATTGAAGGAAGCACCCGTGAAGAAGAAAAAGAAGGACATTAGCCACATTCAGTGTTCCCGGTGCAGGAATATGGGACATTACGCCAACATGTGTCCAGAATTAAAGGAAGCACTCATGATGAAGAAGATAAAGGACATTAGCCAAATTGAGTGATATCAGTGCAGGAACATGGGACACTACAGCAATATGTGTCCAGAATTGAAGGGGAAGGAGAAGTTGTGAACTTGGAAGCAAGGATGCTGACTCGAAAAAGCTTATGTTTTGCAATTGGAGAATAGAATATTCGTGGTGTGCACTAGTGTATGGTGGTATCTTTGAAAGTTAGTTGGAGTTGTGTATCGATGCATGTTTTGCTAGTGATTAACTAGATGTTTTATGTCAAGATTGTTTTGTTAAGTTTTGCTTGTGGCCTTGACCCTGTTATGTCTTGTTTTGATTGATGTTGTGTGTGGCCCTTTGTGTTTCTTCTATGCGAGTAGAATAAGTTTACGTTTCATTAGACCCTCATCTATTTAGTATGCTTCAAGACTAAAGAAGACACAACAACAACAAGAATAACTTGACGAATGACTCAACGATATGAAGATTTTTTCGACATTTCAAAACTGAAGCTACCGGCATTGAAGACTTGAACACCTGGAAGATTAAAAGTTTCTATCGTTAGATCGATTATGTGGGCTGTCATTTCTTGTTTTACTGACAGCTACACATCAAAACTTATATTTTCTCAAAACTAGTGTGATGTTTGTATGTGTATCTATATATCTCTATTGTCTGTTCCCCCTCATCCTCATCCCTAAACTAAAGAAGCTACTACAATGGCTGAAAATGTCAAGACTGGAATGAAGATGGATGCAATTTAATGCTGAGTTCAAAGTTAACCCCGTATGCCAGGATATTACAACAAGCAAGAACAATCTTGCTGAAGGAAGAACCCTCGAAGAAGTTGTAGTTCACCAGTACACGTTTTATAGCAGTTTTGCGCAAACCTGAGTGTTGTGAGGAAACAATAGATGTTTGTTTGGCTTGCAGAACCATGGAGTTATCTGAACCCAGTTCATGATCAGGAGGAACTTTCTGCAATGCCTGTGAGGATGACCGAGCGTTAGATTGCGAGATTCACTAAACCATGTACAAGGTAATGATTTGGGTGCGTAATGGATTGGCCCCCATGACGATTACCCTTATTATTCGCTCTTGCTATGCGGGATAGTAAATCTTGAGCGACTTACCTATAGCAGAGAGACGACGATGTTAAGCCTAAACCATAGAATGGTACGATGTGTGACCCCTGTAGAAGTTTACCGTTTGTGTTATACGGTGAGTATAGACCAAGACCGTTTCCTGCAGGCATCCCATAAAAGTATTCTTGATGACCACCATGAGAAAATTGAGTTGCTTAGTATGGGCGTCTGACCTGTCAACCATGAAGGTTCAGTATACGGAAGACTCCCCTTTTGCTAAAGATTTAAAGATCTCCAAGGAATACGAGGAATGTACGAAGGAGGTTATCAATGGAGTAAGATTTTGAAGGCCATGTCGCTTTCCTTTTAAGGGTGGTAGCACCCTAGACCTTCGGAGGATCAAAGGATTGCTATGAAGACCCTAACCCTAGCCTTTCTTTCTAGCCTTCTCGAATCTCGAGGACGAGATTCCTTTTAAGGGTGGTAGTGTGTAACATCCCAAAATTCTCCGAATTTTGGAATGTTAGTAAATTAAATAGATAATGATTGTTTTCTTGATGTGTTTGATTTTCTCTGGGATTTAAAACTTTCTGGAGTTTATTCAATATTAAAATGAGAGGGGATAAAAGGACTTTCCCTAATATTCATAATTGATGTTTTTGAAATTTACTATTTAAAACAAAACCAACAAAACAAAATGAGAGAAGGTAATATGACTCCTTCAATTCATTAAAAGCTTGGAAAAGGTTTTAAATCTTTATTGGAATTCTTTTGATTATTCAAAATATTTTTCAACTAAAGGAAAATTCATTTCAGAGGATATAAAATGACTTATCCCCTTTTTAATAAAGTTGGAAATTTTTTAGAATATCACTTTAAAGTTTTTAAAATTTATTTTGAGTATTATAAATAACTCTAAAATTATTTTAGGGATTTTATAATGCCAAGAGAGTTTTTATTTCATTGAAATGATTTATTAAATATTTTAAAAGAGTTGAAATAATTTTCCAATGGGATATTTTTATGTTACCAAATTATTTATTGATGAAACCATTTTAAAATTTATATTTTATTATTTAGAAATGCGTTGTCAATGTTTTTGACCAAATGAAATTATTTAAATGGTTTATTGGATTTTATTTGATTTATGAAAAGTATTTTATATTTAAATAAAGTATTTAGAAAAAGGTTTTGATTTTTATTTACCTTTTTGGAAAGTATTTCCATTTTATAATTTTCTTTATATTATTTGATGAATTTAGAATTTTATTTCATATTTTTCTGAGCTACGGTTATTTTTATTTAATTGTTTGAAGTTCTGTGAAATTAGAAAAAAAAAGGAAATTTGTAGCAGGTCGGCCCAATAGCTTATTTTTCGTCCCGAGCGCATTAGAGTCGGTTTGGAACCCGATTCGTTTTTTTTTCTAGGTGTTTTTCTGTCCATAAATAGTTTTAGGAAAAAATTCCTTTTCCTTTTTTCTTTTTCATCAAAAAAAAATCTCTGGAACCCTAGCTGGGCCCCGCCGCCGCCGGTTGACCCCGTCTGCCGCCGCCGCCGGCTCCTCACGCCGCGCCGCCGTGGCCGGAGCGCGCCGCCGCGCCGCCTCCCCTCCAGCGCCGCCGCCTCCCCTCCCGCGTCCGTGCGCCACCCCGCCACCGAGCGGCACGCCGCCGCCGCCGCCTCCGCGCTGCAGGCGCCGTCGTCGCCGCATCACGCCGTCGCCTCGGGCCGGCCAGGCCGCGCCGCCGCCAGGCCGCGCCGGCTGCGCCACCCCGCCCCTCGTCGGCCACCTCCACACCCGCGCTCCCACGCCGCCCCATTGCCTCCACGTCGCCGGAAGCCGCCCCGCAGCTCGCCGGAGTTGCGAGTTCGCCGAAGTTGACAGGCCAGATCTGGTCAAAGCGCCCCAGGAACCCGATCGCATTTTCTGAAGTTATTTTATTCGCGAACGAGTCCTTTTGGCAGAAAACCCCCTAAACTCGCTCCCGCGATATCTTCTATACCGTAAGTCGGATCGCGGTGAATCTTTTTGCTATACTTTCATATTGCTCTGTACTTTAGCATGGTATAAATTTTTGCACACTTTGCACACTTTTGAATTTGAATATATTTCAAATTCAAATTCAAATTCCGGAGGCCATATCTTTTATACCGTCGATCGAAATCGAGTGATTCTTTTTGTGTTGGATCACTCGTTACATGTACTTTCTGTCTATATCATGTGTACACAAAAATTCACAAGTTTATTGATCTGTTTAAATTCAAATTCAATTCAATGTTGCAATTACTATGACCTGCGTTGTAGTATTCCGTTTCACGTGATTCTTTTTGCATATTGGATCATATGAGACATCTTATCGGCAATATCCACATACCATTCATAGTGCTATGATCTTTACCTTGATTTCATAATGCCTTGATCATACTATTGTATCGACAACTCTTTATCCGTTGACTCTCTTGAGTTCACGTTCCATTGATCACCTTCGAGCACATCCACACCTCTGCACTTCAAAGCTTTTGTTTTATTACTAAAACCTTTGTGATTGTTTTGTTGATCTTATGTTTTGTCCTTGTGGTGTGATTGCTTATTGAATTCTTTCGTTGACGATAGATTGCTCGGAGTGTGACGAGTAGAGTTGACGGGAACGTGAGAGCGAAGATCTTCATCGAATGTATAAGGCAAGAGATGCTTTGACCATACTCATACCTATATTTTCTATATGCATTATGTTAATATTATCACCCTATTGCATGACAGGTAGATTACTTTACTGTTGCTGCAAACCAGTTAGGATAGCCACATGATTTTACTTGTCTACTGTAGATCAACCTAGCCGTGTTGTTACTTTATTTCTATGCTTTGTAGACGAGGTTGGGCTATGAGAATTCACGGAGTGCATGTGAGCTATTTAATAAACTGTGTAGCAACTTTATAATAAATAGAAATCACTTCTGGACGGGCGGGTTGCATCCCGGTAGTTGTGCCTTGTCTAAGGACAGTGCCGGGGTTAAATGCACCCAATGGTTGTTTTGGTGGTGAACCGGGTGCGTCATGGCGAGTACCCTCTGACGCAGTGGGCGCCGTCCAGGCTCAAAAAGATCAGACATGCATTATTACTAGTAGCTTCCGTGTACAGCCACTGGCTATATGGGCTCTGGCTTAGCACGAGTACGTTGTGTAGAACCTGGCCCTGGTAGCTAGCTGATGTAGATGTGTGTTAGGTGTACCGGCTACCAAAGGGTGGAGGCCACCTCTTCAGAAAGTCTTTGTCTCAATCTTCGGGTTGAGTCCAGTGGGGAACGTGTACAACCTCGGCAGAGTGTATAAACTGATCATGATTAGCCGTGTCCACGGTTACGGACGAACTTTGAGCAACTAGTCAGTACTGTTGATGAATGATCTTGACAGATGAACACTTAATAATAATTTGGTTGGGAAAGAGTAGCATGGGTTGTTGTGTGTTTCAGGTAGATTTCAACTAAAAAATTTGACTAGTTTAGTTCAGGAGAAAATTGGCTTTTTGCAAAACTAAACCATAAGCATTTCCTTTGACTTACCTTGCATGTAGTTGTAGTTCCTTTATATAAACTTTTCTGTGTCACTTGCCGTACAAATCAGATGTACTGACCCGTTGTCGGGCTGTAACCTTCGGTGTTGCAGGATTTTCAGACGATCAGTAAGGTGCGTTTAGGGGTTGCGAGTCTACACTCAGCATGTTCGCATGTGGCTGTTGATGGGACTCCACGTTACTTGCTTTTGTTTCCGCTATATTTATATTGAATAAGCTAGCCTTGAGCTATGCAACTTGTTATTTATTTACTCTGGATCGTACGTTGTAATAATGATGCACTTGTACTTTGATATACATCTATAAGACTGTGTGTGCCAGCGAGTTCAATCTAGGGACTGGCACTTGAGCACAGAGACTTCAATTCGGTGTGAATTGGGTCGTTACAATGCTAGAGGTCCCATCGAGAAAGTTTCAAAAAATGTTGAAAATTTTAGCACACCCATGAACATCAAAAAGGTCCTAGACATCAACATGGTTTAATAGGATTTATCTGACAGATATATCCTCAAGTGCCTGCTAAGTGAGCTGGAGTGGGAGTTCAATTGAACCGAGAAGTTAACTGTGCTGGGGCTGGAGTAGTGCTAAGATGGGTGACCTTCCGGGAAGTTTTACCATGGAGCTCAGTTTGACCTGAGATTAAGCATTAGTGACGGGGCATTAAGCATACTAACCTAAGATTAAGAAAAAAATTCGTTATCCAGATCCAGATTCTAAATTCAAAATTAAAAAAAACAATAGTGGCGCATTTTCAGAATGCGCCACCCCTAAGACTCTTATGGGTGACGCATTTACAGAATGCTCCAGGAATAAGGCTTATGGGTGGCGCAATTTGAAATGCTCCATGCATAAGAGTCTTAGGGGTGGCGCATTTGAAATGTGCCACTATTAAGGCCTTATTAGTGGCTTGTCCTTAGTGGCGCATTTGAAATGCGCCACTAAAGGCAAAAAAAAGGATGCCACCATAAGGCATTTTCTTAGTAGTGCAAAGTGTAAACCCAAAGCAACAGACAACTACAATAAATGAACTTTGCGTAAAGTAAACAATCCTTGAGCCCGCAAGTACAAGCACCGTTGTTTTCCCCCTTGTGGCAACAACACATCCCCTAGACTCATATTTTTTTCACTCAAACTAGTCATCGGGGGGCATGAACCCACAATCATGCATAACACTCCCTCTTGGAGTCACTACCTACTACTTGGCCAAAGCAATAAACAGCAACGAAGAACATGCAAGAATTACTCAAGAACATAAATATAAAAGGAGAAGAACCAAATATATTACTCATCACAATCTAAACATAATCTCATAATCCATCAGATCATAGAAAACTCAACATAGCAACAGCAGAAGAATTACATATGTGCCTTGATCATTTTGGGCAGCTCACAAGGTCTAATCAATGAAGAACAAAGGTGGAGAGAAGACATCACATAGCTACTTATCATTGACCCATGGTCCAAGGTGGACTACTCACGGCTCATTCGGGAAGCGTCCATGGTGGTGAAGAAGCTCCCGGAGGTCAATCCTCCCTCCGGAATGGTGCCGGGAGAGGGTCTCCTTCCACCGAGTTATGGAGTGTAGTACACCGCTGAATGTAATCCCGAGTAGATTCAGTGTTTCCCTGAACACACGGTTGTAACTCGGTCAGACCTCCAGGCCATTTGTAAGTTCTTCAAAATTTTAAACAAAGACTCTTTCCAAATCTTCCCAAATCTAGATACTATTCGGGGGTAGCTGATTCAACCATGTCCGAGCTGAAACCCTCCAGCATCAAAGGGAGGTGCGTTACTGCTATTTCATCTCCTCCACCTCCTATCTGTACTGCTACTCTGTAATCATCCAACCACGTCTGAGGCTTGGAATCACCTCGGTACTTGTCCACCCCTTGTGCTATTCGGAAGTGAGGAGGAATTGGGGTGGATAGAATCCTTTCACTAAAACAAAATGGCCATGTAGCCATTGAAGGGCGAACCTGATCTTGCCGATACCTAGCACGATCCACTCAGCTCTGCACTAGATGAATCCGAGCACCATCATCAACATCGGTATATCAGTCACCTTGATGACCATCTCGGCGCTGATGGAACTCTTCTCTTCGTGGAGCACCTCGTTCCGACCTGTGAACCCAATAATCATCTTGCCTCCGAGGTTCTATACGCCGATATTGATCATGATGATATCTTTCCCGGGGATCATTCCTGGGCTGAGGTGATATGTTCCGGTTTCTACGAGTATCACCATAAGGTGTATGAACACATTGTGATGTTCTAGTGGGAGGAGCTTGAGAATGAACACGCTGCAATGATGGACTAACCATAACATTTTTCTCTACCGCCTTCTGCAATAAGAATGCTAAGTGATGAATTCCTTCTGCTGCCAACCCACTAGGTTGCAAAGAGTTTGCAATCCGAGTTGCTTCTATAAGGTTCTCCATCGCGGGTTCCAGAGCTCGGAAAGGTTCTCCTTCTCCCTGGCCTCACAACTTTCGACTGGTTCTACTTTGCCTGACACGGGCAACCTCTCGGGATTTGTGTTCTACTGTATTTTCCAACTCGGTTAGGCATGTCCCTCAGCGAGGTTAGTTAATCTGGCTGCTTTTAGGCACCGCCCTTCTGGAGTAGCCGTATTAATGGGAGTGTGCAACAGTTGCTCTGCTGCCTCCGCATTTTCTTGTTCTTCCCGAGTAAGTGGTCATGGCTGCCGGCTCGACCCTCCGAGTTCCAATCTCCGGAAGGCAGATGTATGTCGACCTGGTTCACGATTGTTGCCTCAAAGTGGACTATCATCTTCATTCCAAGATGCATCATCTCTGACTGGTGACGGTTGAGGTGGTGGTGTTTCATCCATACAAACTTCTTCAGCCGTGATTGGAGACCCGTTGTTGCCTTCTTGCTCCACATCAGGCTCTGCGTCAGATGTCTGCATGTCTTCATCTTCACCCGGGTTGAAGAGATGTAAAATAGACGTCGTTGGACCTTCTCTTGCTATTAGTTTGTCAAGGACTTGCTGCGCTGACTCCACCGAGTCGATGACTTCCACCTGCTGCACCATCATTTGCTTGTTGCGATGAGGGACGCGTGGATGACCCGAACACTTCTTCTTGCGATAGACAGATAAAGGAGCGTGTGTTTTTTGCTGAGCAGGCAATTGGAGGCGCAAAGCCCCCGACTCATCAGCTCGAAAGTGTATGTTTCCTTTTGAAGGCAACAATTGTCCTTGGAGCGGTGAGTCCGCTAGCCAAGAAGAATCATCGGCCACAAAGGCCAACGATCCAAAGAAAAATGTCTCGCCATGGACGAGTTCGGGGCTGTGGATCGACGAGGAAGACGAAGAAGAAACCATCTCTGCGATTGATGATCAACTCAGCCCCACGGTGGGCGCCAACTGTCGTGGATATAATCCTGACAATAGATATAGGGGTATAAAGGAGCTATATGAATTTGTATGCACAGAGAATTATACAGGTTAGGCCTCTCCGTGGAGATAACAACCTTAATCATGTCCCAGACTTACTGGGATGTTCTTCCTTAGAGTTCTTGGGAATAGTATGCGCGTCCCCCTACCTAGGTGTAACACCCTGGGTGTCAAGCTACCGTGATCACCTATTGTTAATGATAAAACACAATGATTAATCTTGACTTGATCATATTCAAATCGAATAATATTAAAATCTATTTTCATGGAATTAAAAACAAAGTGTAAATAAAACTTTGTTAAAAAATTGTGCAACCACTTTTATAAAGTCCCTAATAATCAGTTGATCGTATTCAAACTATAATGGGAATTTATTAAAAAAATTACTAGAGTAAATAAATAATAGCAGCAGCCAGAAAGCCGCATTTAACCCCTTTTAAATAATTCAGTGAACTAAATGATTTTATTTTGAGCCCTAACTTTTGTGGTGCTGCTTTTAGGTGTAACACAAATAATGAAACAAGTTTCGCATTGAACAAAAATCAATTGCTTGCTACACTAAATAAAACAAAAAGAAAAAGAAAACAAAAAGAAAATAAAAGGAAGTGAATATTCTACGCCCATGGCTTCAGGCCCAACCCAACCCACCTCTGCCCCTATTGACCTAGATAATGTGCCCGAGCCGCGTCCCCATCTCTCTCGCTCGGTCTTCCTCTCCTTTCCGATCCCCTCCCCCTCTCGTTCTAGATCTTGGTCCCGCCCCCTCTCCCTCCAGGACGCCACCGGCCGCAGCCAACTCCAGCGAGCCCAAGCCACCTCGACCTCCAGGCTGCCCCGCCCCTAGCCCCCCCCCATCGCGACGCTGCACCCCTCCACCCCACCGCCTCACCGCCCCCTCCACTGAACCGCTGCTCAACTCCCTCGAGCTCGCCCCCGCCCCTACATCCCGGCGGCGCTGCCGCTCGCTCCCTACACCACGAATCTCCGGCGACCGCCCCGGAGACTCCCTGCCCCAACTCGCCCTCCCTGTGAGCCACCACCCTCCCCTCTCCCTCCTCACGAATTAAGTCATGGACGCCGTTAATGTGCGAGATGATGATAGTGATTTCTCGCCCTTCGTTGGTAAACCCCAAGTGGAAGGCGTGATGTAGCACATAAGGAAATTTCCCTCGGTGAAGATACCAAGGTTTGTCTCCAGTAGGACTCCGGAGATGATAAGTAAGTGTCAGCGGCGGAACTGACGCGGACCTGCACACAGACACGATAACTTTGTTCCCAACGAAGTTCAGAGAGGTTGTCAATCTCTCCGGTCTTGTTGTTCACAAAGGATCAAACACAAGGGATAATGATAGCAATTGAAAGTAAAAGCAGAAAAGTAAATGAGCGTGTAAACAGTGATGAGGATATGGACCGGGATACGTGATCTTCACTAGTGATGACTCTCTCCCAAAAGACGATAAAATTGCTATGCGAGGTAAACAAATTACAGAAAGGCAATTGACAGGATTATGAACGCACCGCAATGCTAACTATGCTACAAAAGAAAGGACGAGGCTCAAAAGCATGGGCAGTACGCCAAAATAAGTAGACCGAAATCCAACTGCATCTACTACTAATCATCCACCTTGAGATATCTATCCAGAACATCTCGCTGGTATTAAGTTGCGAGCCCCACCCAAAGTGTAAACCCAAAGCAACAGACAACTGCATTAAAAAGAACTTTGCGTAAAGTAAACAATCCTTGTAACCGCGGTTACAAGAACCGTTGTTTTCCCCCTTGTGTCAACAACACATCCCCTAGACTCATGTTTCAGTCACTCAAGCGTGTCATCGGGGGGCGTGAACCCACAATCGAGCAAAATGTTGCCTCTTGGAGTCACTACCTACTACTTGGCCAAAGCAATAAACAGCAACGGAGAACATGCAAGAATTACTTAGGAACAAAAATATAAGAGATAAGAACCAAATATATTACTCAATCACAATCTGAACATAATCCCATAATCCATCAGATCCTATCAAACTCAACATAGCAATAGCAGAAATATTACAAAAGTGCCTCGATCATGTAGGGAAGCTCACGAGGTCTAAACCATGAAGAACAAAGAGGGGAGGAGAACATCACATAGCTACTGATCACGGACCCATGGTCCAAGGAAAACTACTCACGAGACATCCGGGTAGCATCCATGGTGGAGAGGAGACTCCCGAAGGTCAATCCTCCCTCCGGCAGGGTGCCGGGAAGAGGTCTTCTGGTGCTCCCGATCTTGGAAGCGCGGAGGCGGCGGAACAGAGGCGAGTTTGCGAAATAGGGTTCCCTTTTTGGAGTTTCCCCGTGATGGAGAATAAATAGGCGAAGCGGGGCAGCCAGAGCTGGACCAGGGGGCCCAGGCGCCCCCCTGGCGCGGCCAGGGGTGGGGCCGCGCCGGGTGGCCTCCTGGGCCCCCCTGGATCCCCTCTGGCCCCTCCCGGGCTCTTAGCGAAGCTTCCTGTACGCTGATTTTTCCTGTATTTTTCCCGGAATTTTTCTGGCACTTTTTATATGGGGAAAAAATGAAATAGAAAAACAGCAGAAAACAGGAACTGGCACTGGGGTGCACTGAGTTAATAGGTTAGTCCAAATATGATCAAAAGTGTATGAAAGTGTATCTAGATCATAGCAATATCACACAAAACATGCATGGAGCAAGCAGAAATTATAGATACGTTTTGGACGTATCAACATCCCCAAGCTTAATTCCTGCTCGTCCTCGAGTAGGTAAATGATAACAGCATAATTTCTGTGGTGACATGCTAGCAACCATAAAAGAACTTTGAAAAGTAAAGCAATCAAGGTTTAGAGATTCAATTCAAGTCATAACATGCAAGAGTCTATATTATCATTAAAACAAGTAACAAAAGAACATTAGGTGCAAGAGCTCTTGCTGTCCGTGACTCGAATGTATCCAAATGGTGTTTGCGTGCAAGAAGGGGATAGGAAATACGAGAAAAAAGTATTTTTGTGTTGAGAACTCAATCTACTAAAGTTTCACACTCGGTCTTCTTTGGAATCTTATCTTGACTCGTCCCCAGACCACTAGCCAGGTACAAGTCAATTTGATCCACTCTTTTTCGATATTTTGAGCACTCATGCAATGGATGAGCGTAAGCACGAGAGTTGACACCTTGGATTGCAAAGAGAGAAATATGGTGGAGGAGTTAGACAAAAAGGGTGGGAAAGGCTCACATCAATGAGGACAACCATAGGCGAGAGAAGGCCATATGATAGATATGATGTGAGGAGTAGGGATTTCCATGCAACGGATGCACATAAGAGCTAAGAAAAGCTCTCCAATGGAACTAGTGGGGGTGCATCCAACTTGCTCTCTCATGAAGACCTAGAGCTCGTTTGAGGAGGATCATCCTTGGAATATGCAAGCCAAGTTCTATAGTGTAAAGGTCCCCACATAGCTATATGCATAATGATCATCTCTATGGAGTACAAAGATATAGAGGGAGTACTAGTGTGGATCTCTCAAAAGGATAGTAGTGTTGCCCCTTTCTCTCTTTTTATTTCTTTTTCTCTTTTTCTATTTTTTGTATTTTTTTGTGGCTTCAATGGCTCTTTCTACTTAACTCTCATTTTTCCTCTTTGGGATCTTTTAATGTGTCCACTTTGGGATCTTTTCCTCACTTAAGGGCAACACTCTATTTTACAAGAAGGTAAAGGAGATCTTTCACACTTTACAAGGTACTAAAAATCATAAAGAACATGTAACTATCATGATGTATGCAATGTATGTCGCTGCCAGTGTAGCAGGAACATGTATGACATGAAGACCAAGTCATGAAGAGTTGGATGTTGCATGGCAATATAACTCGGAAAGGCTATGGAAATGCCTTGATAGGTAGGTATGGTGGCTGTTTTCAGGAAAGATATAAGGAGGTTTATGATGACAGAGCGTATCATGCCAAGGGTTTGGATGTACCGGCGAAGGTGGACACCAACTCTCGGAGTGAGAAGAAGGCAATGCACGGCACAGGAGAGGCTAGCAAAATATGGGAAGGTGGAAGTGTCAACTTTTAATACTTACATTAGTCCGAAGAACTCATGCACTTATTATCGGTAACTCTCAATCTAATAAGGAGGTTCACAAAGATACAAGTACCCCGAGGAGGAGTGTATGGGCGTTTGGTTATCCTTGCGCATCCTCGACTCATGGTACGTGAGTGTTCTCTGATATTCGATCCCTCCAAAGATTAGTGATCCATCTAGTAGCTAGAGTTCTCAACTAGTTTTGTAGGTTTTGAAAATAAACACGGATTGCCCAAAATACGACACCTATCACTAATAGGCTAGAGCTCTTGACACCAAAAGTTCAAACATTACTCACATCAATACCTCAAAACTATTGCAAGCTACTACTAGAATTAAATAGCAACCTCAATTACCTACTTTCAAGACAAGACACAACTCAGTGCAACAACCAACTCTCTTTAACAAGATAAACATGAAAACTAAAAAGAGTTCCAGCAACAAACTAAACAAAAGCCAAGGCTCTTGCTAAATACAAACTAAGACTAAAACTAAACATGGCAGTAGCTATGAAAAGATAAAGAACACACAACAGCAAAAAGATAAGCAGGAAAAATCCTATGATGTGTTCTAAATTTTGAAAGTGGAGCGTGTTTATCTCCCACACAAAGTAAGACGGGATATAACTTGTTATGAACAGCAATCAAAGCTAAAGAAAACTAAAAATAAAACCTAAGAGCGAGACGCTCCAAGCATAGCACATAAAGCATGAAGTGATAAAAATATAGTGAGACGAAGGACGAACTGATGATTGTTGATGGAGAAGGGGATGCACGGGGGCATCCCCAAGCTTAGACGCTTGAGTCTCCTTGAATATTTATTGGGGATGCATGGGGGCATCCCCAAGCTTGAGCGCTTGACACTCCTGGATCTTCTTTCATAATCTTCCATCGCACACTTGAAAAATCCCTTCATACATAACTCATCATAAGCCGATTAGAGAGGTTAGTACCCTTAATAAATAACTTTTCCCCACTGGATATAAAGATATTCTTGAAGAGATACTGTTTCTCAAGAGTGTCAAAAAGTTTTTGCAAATAAAAAGCAAGCTTAAGGTTTGCAAAAGTTAGGAGAGACAAAACGTGGCAGAATCTGTGAAAAACAGAACATCAAATAGCAAAGAATTTTTTAGGGGCACTTCTGCAAATCAAATCAAAAAACTCAGAACATACGGAAGTTTCGTAATTGTATAGAGCATACTGTGTAAAACTTTCAGCTCAAAAGGATGCACTGGCATTTTTCTGGAATTTTTCTGGTCACGAGGACAGAATCTGTTTTCTGGACAGCATGCCACAACTTTTACTTCCCTTGCCGTAAGAGGCTATAACTTGGCACAAAGTTGAAAAATAAAGATACAATGATGTTGCTACAGTAGTAAAAATCATCAAGAGACAACAAAAGAAAAAATAAAAACCTAAATTCTTTGCGGGCTGCCTCCCGAAAGCGCTTTCTTTTATGCCTTTAAGCTAGGCATGAAGATTTTAAAAGGTGCTCTCATAAGAATAAGGATTTGAAGCAAAAAAGAGCATCAAGAAGAAAATATGAAACGCATTTAAGACGAACCCACTTCCTATGCATAGGCATCTTGTAATAAAATAAATCAAATAAGCACAAAGAAACCAACATAGGAAGGTGGAACAAAAACATCTTCAAAACTTTCAACATAAAGAGAGTAGTTTTAGTAATATGGAAGTTTCTACAACCAAACTTTCCTCTCTCAAAATAATTTTCAGTAGTATCATGAACAACATCAAGAATATAAATATCACATAAATCATATTGTTCATGACCTACGAGCACACGTGTGTTATTTTCAACACGGTTTTTAGGATCACAAGATAAATGCAACCCAACATATTGAGATTTGATAAGAGGAAAATTCTCCGGAGTTGGAGATTTCAAAAGGATAATAGGACAATCAAGTGTGGGTGCGATAGAAAAAATTTCATGCTTAACATGAGGAACTATATCAAGTTCATGTCCGTAAGCATCATCCATAGTGGCATCACGGCCATAAGCATAGAAGGCATCAACTTCATCAAAAAGGGATATTTCAAAAGAATCCATAGGATCATAATACTCATATAAGGTGAGAGTCAAAGAGTTACTCTCATTAGAAGGTAGACATGGATGGCTCCATTCTTCCTCCTTTTGTTCATCACTCTCCTCCTCTTCTTCATCCAAAGAGCTTTCAGGTTCAGTAATTTCTTCTTCTATAGAGTCCTGCAAAACATTAGTCTCTTCCTTTTGGGGAGAGATTCTCTCAAGATGATCAGTAATATAATAATTTGCATCATAATTTTCCAAACAATAGTTAAGTATAGCAAGACTCTCAGATTTGTAAGGGGCTTCATCAATATTTTCAAGAAAAGAAGTAATTTCATAGGCACCCTTAAAAGCAACAAATTCTTCTATTTGTTCTGCATCATAAAAATCATAATTTCCCTTAGCATAAGAAGCTAAGGTTTCATCCTCATTGTACTCACATTGGAAAGAAAGGTGTTTGTGCCTCATAAAGCAACAAGATTCATCCCTGCAGAAAGATATATTATATATTGAGTACAAGTTTTTAGCATACTCATACGATTGATGTATGAGTCTCCATAAGTGTATCCCTTTTTGAGACAAGCGGTATTCCTTGTAATATTCTTGTTGATCCTTGGTGAATCCTCCATCCCAATAAGATCTAGTTTCAAAGAAGTTAGACATTGATTGGAAAGTAAGGAACTAGACATACTATATATTATTATTTTTTGATTTTTGATACAAGACACAAAGATAAAAAATGAAAGGTAAACTAACAAGACTAAAAAAACAAAGGTAAAGGGTAGTGTGCAACTCCCCTATCATAGCACTCCGAGTCCCCGGCAACGGCGCCAGAAATTTGGCTTGATGTGCGAGATGATGATAGTGATTTCTCGGCCTTCGTTGGTAAACCCCAAGTGGAAGGCGTGATGTAGCACAACAGCAAATTTCCCTCGGTGAAGATACCAAGGTTTGTCTCCAGTAGGACACCGGAGATTATAAGTAGGTGTCAGCGGCGCAACTGACGCGGACCTGCACACAGACACGATAACTTTGTTCCCAACGAAGTTCAGGGAGGTTGTCAATATCTCCGGTCTTGTTGTTCACAAAGGATCAAACACAAGGGATAATGATAGAAATTGAAAGTAAAAGCAGAAAAGTAAATGAGCGTGTAAACAGTGATGAGGATATGGACCGGGATACGTGATATTCACTAGTGATGTCTCTCTCCCAAAAGGCGATAAAATTGCTATGCGAGGTAAACAAATTACAGAAAGGCAATTGACAGGATTATGAACGCTCCGCAATGCTAACTATGCTACAAAAGACAGGACGAGGCTCAAAAGCATGGGCAGTATGCCAAAATAAGTAGACCGAAATCCAACTGCATCTACTACTAATCATCCACCTTGAGATATCTATCCAGAACATCTCGCTGGTATTAAATTGCGAGCCCCACCCAAAGTGTAAACCCAAAGCAACAGACAACTGCATTAAAAAGAACTTTGCGTAAAGTAAACAATCCTTGTAACCGCGGTTACAAGCACCGTTGTTTTCCCCCTTGTGGCAACAACACATCCTCTAGACTCATGTTTCTGTCACTCAAGTGTGTCATCGGGGGGCATGAACTCACAATCGAGCAAAACGTTCCCTCTTGGAGTCACTACCTACTACTTGGCCAAAGCAATAAACAACAACGGAGAACATGCAAGAATTACTTAGGAACAAAAATATAAGAGATAAGAACCAAATATATTACTCAATCACAATCTGAACATAATCCCATAATCCATCAGATCCTATCAAACTCAACATAGCAATAGCAGAAATATTACAAAAGTGCCTCGATCATGTAGGGCAGCTCACGAGGTCTAAACCATGAAGAACAAAGAGGGGAGGAGAACATCACATAGCTACTGATCACGGACCCATGGTCCAAGGAAAACTACTCACGAAACATCCGGGGAGCATCCATGGTGGAGAGGAGACTCCCGGATGTCAATCCTCCCTCCGGCAGGGTGCCGGGAAGAGGTCTTATGGTGCTCCCGATCTCGGAAGCGCGGCGGCGGCGGAACAGAGGCGAGTTTGCGAAATAGGGTTCCCTTTTTGGAGTTTCCCCGTGACGGAGAATAAATAGGCGAAGGGGGGCAGCCAGAGGTGGACCAGGGTCCCCAGGCGCCCCCTCGCGCGGCCAGGGGTGGGGCCGCGCCGGGTGGCCGCCTGGGCCCCCTGGCTCCCCTCTGGCCCCTCCCGGGCTCTTCGCGAAGCTTCCTGTACGCTGATATTTCCTGTATTTTTCCCGGAATTTTTCTGGCACTTTTTATATGGGGAAAAAGTGAAAAAGAAAAACAGCAGAAAACAGGAACTGGCACTGGGGTGCACTGAGTTAATAGGTTAGTCCAAATATGATCAAAAGTGTATCTAGATCATAGCAATATCACACAAAACATGCATGGAGCAAGCAGAAATTATAGATACGTTTTGGACGTATCAGCCGTCGACAACCGCCACACAGGGCCGCGCTCCCCACTCCCATGCCGCGCCCGGCTCAGCCGCGCTCGTGCTCACCCCGTGCTGGCCGTGTGCCAACCACGCCCTGGTCGCGCGCCTCGCCGCCCCTGTGGCCTGCGCAGCCAGCGTGGCCGCCCATCCAACTGGTCGTGCCCGCGTTTTCCCCCTGCCTATAGTTGATAGCTGATGCCCCTGTTGCTATCTGTTGTTCTTGCTGCTGTTGCATATTGCTGCTAGCTAGAACTACTACGTGTTGCTGCTACTTACTATTGTTGCTGATCTTCTCTTTGTACAGCCCCCAAAACCACATCAAATCAATTCTAAAATGGTAAAATTTGATAGATCCATAAATTATACATGTGAAGGATGATTTCATTCCATGGACCAACTCCAAACTGTGCCTAGAAGGCTCACAATAAATTTTGCAAAAAGCTATCTGCTGTTAAAACAAAGATCATCCAGACTTAGAAAAATTTCTGCTAAGTCAGAAACATAATCTTAACCACTTCCTAAGCCCACAACTTTGTGTTATTGAACTTTATTAATAATGCAATAGACATGGCAAAGTTGTAAAAATAACCAACTTCATTTTATCCCACTAGACCAACCTCATTTGATGCATGAATTGATCCCTATTAAAATCACAAAATGCTATGTTCTGTTAACTTTTAATAGTTTCTGGAATTATCAGTAGATGACACTTTTCAAACAAAGTTTTGAATAAGCAAATGAAATCCAAAAAAGATGAATCATGTACCAGATTGTAGATCACATAATGCTCATTGAAATTGATATAGGGCACTAATTCCTAGGATTTATAAATCACTAGTTATAACAATTTGAAAACTGCTAAAAACGTTAAGATTCTCAGACTTTGAAAATTTCAAAGAAATCAACATGGGTCTATGACCTATGGGACCTACTGGTCAGTTGACCAGTCAAAGGCCCAGCCTATGACATGTGGGTCCCCTATGTCATTTTGACCAGTCAATATTACTATTGTGGATAATGTTAATTTATTTAATAAAAGAAAATCTAGAAAATAAATTAAATGAATTAAACTTAGAAAATCAATATCTTTTAAACCGTTAGTCGAATCAAAATAATTTATACACCAAACTTGATCAGAAAAATCCAACGGATACGTATACGCTACTAGTATACCCACCGCAACCCTCTAACTTACCGAACGTGGAACATTTCTCCTCCGGTTCATCTATCTGTCAGACAACCGGAGCCGGTATTACTCCCCGGATGAAAATATTCTAGACATGACAGTAATTCAGAATGAATCACCGAACACGGATACACTATCCACATGCCTGTTAGATGTCTCTAACACTGGAGACATGGAACCTTCCCCTCTGGATCATCTGTCCGGTAATCACCCGGTACTGATGAGTTATCCCCGGATAAATTCCTACTCCGGTAAAATCACCGAACACTGCGTTAGAGCCCCGTTGCTTTGTATCTTCTATGTCATATATTTGTATTGCTATAATTGTTGTGTATTTATTGTTTCTCCCCCCTTATTCTTCCGGTAGACCCCAAGACTGCCGCCGACGACACCGTTGCCGAGTACGACTACTAAGTCGATGACCGTACCCCTACTACCGAGCTTCCAGGAAGGCAGAGCCATTCTCTTCCCCAGACATCGCCTATCTTTCCGTACTTTTCTTGCACTAGGCATTGTTACTTCTGCTGCTACGTTGCTTACCTATTCAATTGCATAGCCTGTCATTGTCTCCCCTTGATGTACTTCCCTTTATCATATGCTTCCTATAAATATATATTATATTCAACAGGGAACCCTGCGCATTGCTAGCTAGGTTTAGAATAGCGGGTCGTGATCAATCTGGTGAGTGAACGCGGATTATAAAATATTATAAGTGCAACAGGTACGGATCAATGCAGACGCCCTCGGGAACCTACAACGGCGAGACCCTGCCGAGTCGCTTCGAGTTTGACTTACGAGTGGATGGACTCGTATTTCACTCTCGTCGGCTCAGTAGCGTATCATCACCGGGATGGTACGAGGTTTACCTCTTTAGTTCATTCTGCTGATATCGCTGTCGAACCTCTTCAAGTGTACCATCGAGGGTGATTCCTCCTGGTTTCACTTGATGGTAGGCACTCGAATCAACTGGTGTCCTTAAAGGTAAGGAGTCGGGTGACCCAACGGTGCCCGCGCAGGGTTTGTCTCGGGACGGCAGGACAGGCGGATACCATCGTGGGCCTGGTCCTTGCTTGTTGGCCGTGAGATACCCTCTGGTACGAAAGTCGAGCTCTACCAAGAGCACACGCGAGACAAGGTAAGGAGACGGTTCACCTTGTTGGTAACCGCACGAGTTGGTGGGACAACAGGGCAGACACCGATGTACTGGTGGTCCTGACTACTGTCGTTGTCCATGAATCATCCAGAAAGGGGAACGATAACGGTTGTGCCGACAGATAATAATTAAACGACTAATGGTTCAGGTGGATGACTTGAGAGGCAGCAAAGTCTTGTACGCAGTACCTTCATGTGGGATTACGGTGTGGGCCCTCCGCGTTGTGGTCTCGTTCGAAAGCTCTGAAAGACGTCTGATGGCGTGGAAGTGATAATGCCTTCTCGTCCTTCGTTGGTTACCCCAAGTGGAAGGTGAGATGTAGGATAGAAGCAAATTTACCCAATGTAAAGGATAGGGTTTGTCTCCCGTAGGACTCCAGCGATGATAAGTAGGTGTCAGCGGCGCACCTGACGCGGACCTGCACACAACACAATTAACTTTGCTCCCAACGAAGTTCAGAGAGGTTGTCAATGTATCTGGTCTTGTTGTTTACAAAGGATCAAACACAAGAGATAAAGATAATGATAGCAACTGAAAGTAAATACTGAAAAGGAAATAAGCTTGTAAACAGTGATGAGAATATGGACCGGGGTCCCGTGATGTTCACTAGTGATGTCTCTCTCCCAAAAGAGATAAAACTGATATGCGAGGTAAACAAATTACAGACGGGAAATTGACAGGATTATAAACGCACCGCAATGCTAACTATGCTACAAAAGAAAGGAAGAGGCTCATAAGCATGGGCACTATGCCAAAATAAGTAGACCGAAATCCATCTGCATCTACTACTAATCATCCACCTCGAGATATCTATCCAGAACATCTCGCTGGTATTAAGTTGCGAGCCCCACCTAAAGTGTAAACCCAAAGCAACAGACAATTGCATTAAAAAGAACTTTGCGTAAAGTAAACAATCCTTGCAACCGCGAATACGAGCACCGTTATTTTCCCCCTTGTGGCCACAGCACATCCCCTAGACTCATGTTTCTGTCACTCAACCGTGTCATCAGGGGGCATGTACCCACAATCGAGCATAACGTTCCCTCTTGGGGTCACTACCTACTACTTGGCCAAAGCAATAAACAGCAACGGAAAAAAATGCAAGAATTACTTAGGAACAAAAATATAAGAGATCAAAACCAAATATATTACTCTATCACGATTTGAAAATAATCTCATAATCCATCAGATCCCATCAAAATCAGCATAGCAACAGCAGAAGAATTACATATGTGCCTCGGTCATGTAGGGCGGCTCACTGATGGTACGATTTAACGCCCCCTCGTTGGTTACCCAAAGTGGAAGGTTGAGATGTAGATAGCGGCAATTTCCCTTAGCGAATATGCTAAGGTTGAGTGTCGACCAGTAGGACTCCAACATATACAAGAAGGTGGTGAAGTGAACAATGGTGCCGTTTACAACCGAGGTTGCTAACTTCACCTGGACCTGCACACACAGCATATAACTTTGCTTCCCAACGAGTACAGAGGAGTTATCAATTCCTCCGGCCTTGTTGTTTACAAAGGATAAAACGCACGGGATAATAATGGTAGTGATAGAAACGGAGAAATAAATAAAGCAGTAAATTGATAGCGGGTGTAAAAGTAATGGAAATATGGACCGGGGTCCTATGATGTTCACTAGTGATGTCTCTCTCCCAAAATACGATAAAATAGCCATGCGAGGTAAACAAATTACAGCTGGGCAATTGACAGGATTATGTGCGCAAACCAATGCTAATTATGCTATGAAGAAAGGAAGAGGCTCAAAAGCATGGGCGGTACGCCAAGACAAGTAGACCGAAATCCATCTGCATCTAGCTACTAATCATCCACCTTGAGATATCTACCAGAACATCTCGCTGGTATTAAGTTGTCAATCCCACCCAAACTGTAAACTCAAAGCCACAGACAGCTGCATTAAAGAACTTTGAGTAAATTAAATAATCCTTGCACCCGCAAGTACAAGCATCGTTGTTTTCCCCCTTGTGGCAACAACACATCCCCTAGACTCATGTTTCTGTCACTCAAGCTATTCATCGGGGGGCATGAACCCACAATCATGCATAACGCTCCCTCTTGGAGTCGATGTCTACTACTTGGCCAAAGCAATAAACAGCAACAGAGAAAATGCAAGAATTACTCTAGAACATAACTATAAAAGAGGAGAATCAAATATATTACTCAAACACAATCTGAACATAATCTAATAATCCATCGGATCCCAGCAAACTCAGCATAGCAACAGCAGAAATATTACATATGTGCCTCGATCATGTAGGGCAGCTCACGAGGTCTAATCCATGAAGAACAAAGAGGGGAGGAGAACATCGCATAGCTACTGATCATAGACCCATGGTCCAAGGTGGACTACTCACAGGTTCATCCGGGAAGCATCCATGGTGGTGGAGAAGCTCCCGGAGGTGGTTCCTCCCTCCGGCAGGGTGCCGGGAAGAGGTCTTCTGGTGCTCCCGATCTTGGAAGCGCGGCGGCTGCGGACCAGAGGAGAGATCGCAAAAAAGGGTTCCCGTTACGGGGGTTTCTCGTCACGAGGAATAAATAGGCGAAGGGGGGCAGCCAGGGGGGCCACCAGGGGTCCAGGCGGCCCCCTGGCGTGGCCCCACCCTAGGGCGCGCCGGGAGGGCACCTGGGGCCCTGGTGGGACCCCTCTGCCCCCCCCCCCCTCGGTGATTCCCGAAGCTTCTTCTACGCTGATTTTTATTGGATTTTTCCCTAATTTTTGGAGCACTTTTAATATGGGGGAAACCTGAAATAGAAAAACAGCAGAAAATAGGAACTTGCACTGGGGTGCACTGAGTTAATAGGTTAGTCCATATATGATCAAAAGTGTATGGAAGTTCATCAATATCATAGCAATATCACACAAAACAGGCATGGAGCAAGCAGAAATTATAGATACGTTTTGGACGTATCAACATCCCCAAGCTTAATTCCTTCTCGTCCTCGAGTAGGTAAGTAATAAAAGCATAATTTATGTGGTGACATGCTAACAATCATAAAAGAAATTTTATGTAAAGAAATCAAGGCATGTAATTCAATTCAAGTCATAACAGGGAAGAGTCTATATTTAGCATTGAAACAAGCAACATAAGAACATAAAGATGCAAGAGCTCTCGCTGTCCGTGACTCGAATGTCTCCAAATAGTGTTTGCGTGCAAGAAAGGGGATAGGGATATACGAGAGAAAAAAGTATTTTTGTGTTGAGAACTTATGCAATGTATGAGGGTAAGCAAGAAATTTGACACTTAGGATGGCAAAGAGAGAATATGGTGGAGGAGGAAGACAAAAAGGTGTGAAAGGCTCACATCAATGAGGACAATCATAGGCGAGAGAAAGTCAAATGATAGATATGATGTGAGGAGTAGGGATTGCCATGCAATGGATGCACATATGAGCTAAGGTAAGCTCTCCAATGGAACTAGTGGGGGTGCATCCAAATTTTTTTCTCAAGAAGACCTAGAGCACATTTGAGGAGGCTCATCATTGGAATATACAAGCCAAGTTCTATAGTGTGAAGGTCCCCACATAGCTATATGCATGAATGGTAATCTCTATGGAGTACAAGATATAAGGGGGAGTACGAGTGTGGATCTCTCAATAGGAATAGTAGTGTGCCCCTTCTTTCTTTTTATTTTATTTTTCTCTCTTTTTTGGTGGCATCAATGGCTCTTTCTATTTCTCTCGTTTTTCCTCTTTGGGATCTTTTAATTTTGTCCTCTTTGGGATCTTTTGATTTGTCCACTTTGGGATCCTTTCCTCACTTTAGGGGCAACACTCTATATATTACAAGGAGAATAGAAGATCTTTCACACTTTACAAAGTACTCAAGTCATAAAGAAAATGTACCTCTCATGATGTATGCAAATCTATGCCTCTGCCAGTGTAGCAGGATAGGCAATGATACTAGCGCGTCATGTAGCAATGATTAGGGCAAGGCCCAACTAGCATGCCTCTCATCGATCAAGCAAGTAGCATGTATGACATGAAGATCAGGTCATGAGAAGTTGGATGTTGCATGGCAATATAAATCGGAAAGGCTATGGAAATGCCTTGATAGGTAGGTATGGTGGCTGTTTTGAGGAAGGATATAAGGAGGTTTATGATGACAGAGCGTATCATGCCAAGGGTTTGGATGTACTGGCGAAGGTGGACGCCAACTCTCGGTGTGAGAAGAAAGCAATGCACGGCACAGGAGAGGCTAACTTTCGAATACTCACATTAGTCCGAAGAACTAATTGATGGTTTCTCGCCCTTCGTTGGTTACCCCAAGTGGAAGGTTTGAGATGTAGTGCAGCAGCAGTTTTCCCTCGGTGAAGATACCAAGGTTTGTCTCCAGTAGGACTCCAGAGATGATAAGTAGGTGTCAGCGGCGCAACTGACGCGGACCTGCACACAGACACAGATAACTTTGTTCCCAACGAAGTTTAGAGAGGTTGTCAATCTCTCCAGTTTTGTTGTTCACAAAAGATAAAACGCAAGGGATAATGATAGCTAGTAAAAGCAGTAAAGTAAATATAGCTTGGAAATAGTAATGAGGATATGGACCGGGATACGTGATGTTCACTAGTGATATCTCTCTCCCAAAAGACGATAAAACTGCTATGCGAGGTAAACAAATTACAGAAGGGCAATTGACAGGATTATGAACGCACCGCAATGCTAACTATGCTACAAAAGAAAGGAAGAGGCTCAAAAGCACGGGCTGTACGCCAAAATAAGTAGACCGAAATCCATCTGCATCTACTACTAATCATCCATCTTGAGATATCTATCCAGAACATCTCGCTGGTATTAAGTTGCGAGCCCCACCCAAAGTGTAAACCCAAAGCAACAAACAACTGCATTAAAAAGAACTTTGCGTAAAGTAAACAATTTTTGTAACCGCGGTTACAAGCACCGTTGTTTTCCCCCTTGTGGCAACAGCACATCTCCTAGACTCATGTTTCTGTCACTCAAGCGTGTCATCGGGGGGCATGAACCCACAATCTAGCACAACGTTCCCTCTTGGAGTTACTATCCACCACTTGGCCAAAGCAATAAACAACAACGGAGAACATGCAAGGATTACTTAGGAACAAAAATATAAGAGATCAAAACCAAATATATTACTCTATCATGATCTTAACGTAATCTCATAGTCCATCGGATCCCATCAAACACAACATAGCAACAGCAGAAGAATTACATATATGCCTCGATCATGTAGGGCAGCTCACGAGGTCTAAACAATGAAGATGAAAGAGCGGAGGAGAACATCACATAGTTACTGATCACGGACCCATGGTCCAAGGAAAACTACTCACGAGACATCCGGGGAGCATCCATGGTGGAGAGGAGACTCCCGGAGATCAATCCTCCATCCGGCAGGGTGCCGGGAAGAGGTCTTCTGGTGCTCCCGATCTCGGAAGCGCGGCGGCGGCGGAACAGAGGCGAGTTTGCGGAATAGGGTTCCTCTTCTAGAGTTTTCCCGTGAAGGAGAATAAATAGGCGAAGGGGGGCAGCCAGAGGTGGACCAGGGGCCCCAGGCGCCCCCCTAGCGCGGCCAGGGGTGGGGCCGCGCCGGGTGGCCGCCTGGGCCCCCCTGGCTCCCCTCTGGCCCCTCCCGGGCTCTTCTCGAAGCTTCCTGTACGCTGATTTTTCCTGTATTTTTCCCGGAATTTTTCTGGCACTTTTTATATGGGGGAAAACTGATTTAGAAAAACAGCACAAAACAAGAACTGGCACTGGGGTGCACTGAGTTAGTAGGTTAGTCCAAATATGATCAAAAGTGTATGAAAGTGTATCTAGATCATAGCAATATCACACAAAACATGCATGGAGCAAGCAGAAATTATAGATACGTTTTGGACGTATCACTCATGCACTTATTATCGGTAACTCTCAATCTAATAAGGTGTTTTCACAAAGAGACAAGTACCCCGAGGAGGAGTGTATGGGGGTTTGGTTATCCTTGCGCATCCTCGACTCATGGTACGTGAGTGTACTCTAATATTTGACCCCTCAGAAGAGTAGTGATCCATTTAGTAGCTAAAGTTCTCAACTAATTTTGTAAGTTTTGAAAATAAACACGAATTGCCGAAAATACGACATCTATCACTAATAGGCTAAAGCTATTGACACCAAAAGTCCAAACATTACTCAAAACAATACCTCAAAACAATTGCAAGTTACTACTACAACTGAATAGCAACCTCAATTACCTACTTCAAGTCAAGACACAAAACTCAGTGCAACATGCAAACTCTCTAAACAAGATAAACATGAAAACTCAAGAGAGTTCCAGCAACAAACTGAACAAAAGCTCTTTGAAAAGATAATCATGAAAACTAAGAGCAAAACATGACAGCAGCTATGAAAAAGATAAAGAACACACACGTCAAAGATAAGTATGAAAAATCCTATCTTGTGTTCTAGATTTTTGAAGTGGAGCGTGGTTCTCTCCCACACAAAGAAATTTGGGTTCTAACTTGTTATGAAAATCAAGAAAAGCTAAAGAAAACTAAAAATAAAACCTAAGAGCGAGACGCTCCAAGCATAGCACATAACGCATGAAGTGATAAAAATATAGTGAAACGAGAGACGAACTAATAATTGATGATGAAGAAGGGGATGCGCGGGGGCATCCCCAAGCTTAGACGCTTGAGTATCCTTGAAATATTTCTTGGGGATGCATGGGGGCATCCCCAATCTTGAGTGCTTGACACTTCTTAATCTTCTTTCATCATCTTCCCTCTCACACTTGAAAACTCCCTTCATACATAACTCATCATAATCTGATTAGCGACGTTAGTACCCATAATAAAATAATTTTTCCCTTACTGGAAATAAAGATATTCTTGAAGAGCTACTGTTTATCAAGATTGCAAAAAAGTTTTTGCAAAGAAAAAGCAAGCTTAAGGTCTGCA
Source organism: Bromus sterilis (assembly GCA_950022295.1). Lineage (NCBI taxonomy): Eukaryota > Viridiplantae > Streptophyta > Magnoliopsida > Poales > Poaceae > Bromus > Bromus sterilis. Next base: position 74,019,087 of record OX465600.1, on the reverse strand, counting down.
AAACGAAGAAAAGCAAAACATGACAGAATCTGTGAAAAAACAGACCAGCAGGTAGTAAAGAATTTTTTAGGGATACTTCTGCAACTCAAATCAAAAATCTCAGAACATACGAAAGTTCCGTAATTGTATAGATCACGCTGTGTAAAAATTTCAGCTCAAAAAGATGAACTGGGATTTTTCTATGATGTTTCTAGTCACGAGGAAAGAATCTGTTTTCTGGACAGCATGTCACAACTTTCACTTCCCTTGTCATATGAGGCTATAAATGGCACAAAGCTTGAAAAGTAAAGATACAATGATGTTCCTACAGTAGTAACAATCATCAAGACCACTAAAAACAGAAGAAAAAAAAAGTAAATCCTAAATTCGTTGCGGGCTGCCTCCTGAAAGAGCTTCTTTAGAGCCATTAGCTAGGCTTAATGCAAATAGAAGGAATCAAAGATCATCATAATAATCGGAGTTGTAAATCGATTCAAATGGTTCCTCAATAAGTTCATCGTTTTTTTAGGAAAGGGATAAATACCTTTTGCCTTCCCGCGTAGGCGTATTTGTCCCTTACCTATATCAATGAAGCCTTTTACGGCCCGGAGGAAGTCCCTCCCAAGCACTATGTTTCCTTGGTTTGGCTTCATGACGAAGAAATCAACCATTGCAATCCCTTTAAGGAATGTCACTGGTACATCTTTTACCCTTCCCTGGATCTCAGAAATATCTCCATTAGCATGTTCATGATAGGATGACAATTTGTCCATGTTAAATTTTAAAGAATCATAAACAACTTTCGGCATAGTAGAAACCATGGATCCAATGTCAAAGAAGGCAAGGAAGTCTTGGTTAGAGATGCTAATTCTAACAAAGGGTTCCCAGTCACCATCTATCTCATAAACATCTTTCTTATTTGGCTGGGGTTTCTTTACTTTTCTCAAGTCTAGAGAATCCAATCTCTTTTCAATAGTAGCAAGTCTATCTATAACAGTATTAAAACTATGATCATAAACAAAGTAACTAGATAGACCATGTATAATTTCAAGAGCTCTAGCTTCATCACAAGATAAGAAGTCCCCTTCGTCTATAATATCAAGAGAGTGTGCACCATCTAAAAAGACCATGGTAAAAATTTCTAAGCACAATTTTTATAGGTATCCAAGGCATAATTCTCCTATGTGCATCAGAAATTCTGTCCCAAGCCTTCTTCATAATTTCTCCATCCCTTTGATGGAAATCTAGGACCTCCGAGTCCCTCAAAGCACCAAATCCTAACATGCTTGACTAAACAGAAAGGATAACTAAAAGCAAGATAACTATTTTTTTTTGATAAAGGACACTAAAGCAAAAGCTGAAAGGTAAACAAACAAGACTAAAAAGCAAAGATAAAAGATAGTGTGCAACTCCCCTATCTTGAAGAGTGGAGTCCCCGGCAACGACGCCAGAAATTGCTTCTGATGGTACGATTTAACGCCCCCTCGTTGATTACCCAAAGTGGAAGGTTGAGATGTAGATAGCAGCAATTTCCCTTAGCGAAGATGCTAAGGTTGAGTGTCGACAAGTAGGACTCCAATAGATACAAGAAGGTGGTGAAGTGAACAATGGCGTCGTTTACAACCGAGGTTGCTAACTTCACCTGGACCTGCACACACAGCAAATAACTTTGCTTCCCAACGAGTACAGAGGAGTTGTCAATTCCTCCAGCCTTGTTGTTTACAAAGGATAAAACGCACGGGATAATAATGATAGTGATAGCAACGGAAAAGTAAATAAAGCAGTAAATTGATAGCGGGTGCAACAGTAATGGAAATATGGACCGGGGTCCTATCATGTTCACTAGTGATGTCTCTCTCCCAAAATACGATAAAATAGCCATGCGAGGTAAACAAATTACAGCTGGGCAATTGACAGGATTATGTGCGCAAACCAATGATAATTATGCTATGAAGAAAGGAAGAGGCTCAAAAGCATGGGCGGTACGCCAAGACAAGTAGACCGAAATCCATCTGCATCTAGCTACTAATCATCCACCTTGAGATATTTATCCAGAACATCTCGCTGGTATTAAGTTGCAAATCCCACCCAAAGTGTAAACTCAAAGCCACAGACAACTGCATTAAAGAACTTTGAGTAAAGTAAATAATCCTTGCACCCGCAAGTACAAGCACCGTTGTTTTCCCCCTTGTGGCAACAGCACATCCCCTAGACTCATGTTTCTGTCACTCAAGAAAGTCATCGGGGGGCATGAACCCACAATCATGCATAACGCTCCCTCTTGGAGTCGCTACCTACTACTTGGCCAAAGCAATAAACATCAACGGAGAACATGCAATAATTACTCTAGAAAATAAATATAAAAGAGGAGAATCAAATATATTACTCAAACACAATCTGAACATAATCTCATAATCCATCGGATCCTAGCAAACTCAGCATAGGAACAGCAGAAATATTACATATGTGCCTCGATCATGTAGGGCAGCTCACGAGGTCTAATCCATGAATAACAAAGAGGGGACGAGAACATCACATAGCTACTGATCATAGACCCATGGTCCAAGGTGGACTACTCACGGTTCATCCGGGAAGCATCCATGGTGGTGGAGAAGCTCCCGGAGGTGGTTCCGCCCTCCGGCAGGGTGCCGGGAAGAGGTCTTCTGGTGCTCCCGATCTTGGAAGTGCGGTGGCGGCGGAACAGAGGAGAGATCGCGAAAAAGGGTTCCCGTTACAGGGGTTTCTCGTCAAGAGGAATAAATAGGCGAAGGGGGGCAGCCAGGGGCACCAGGGGTCCAAGCGGCCCCCTTGTGCGGCCCCACCCTAGGGCGCGCCGGGAGGGCGCCTAGGGCCCTGGTGGGTCCCCTTTGCCCCCCCCCCCCTCGGTGATTCCCAAAGCTTCTTCTACGCTGATTTTTTATTGGATTTTCACGAATTTTTGGAGCACTTTTAATATGGGGGAAACCTGAAATAGAAAAACAGCAGAAAACAGGAACTGGCACTGGGGTGCACCGAGTTAATAGGTTAGTCCAAATATGATCAAAAGTGTATGGAAGATCATCAATATCATAGCAATATCACACAAAAGAGGCATGGAGCAAGCATAAATTATAGATACGTTTTGGACGGTGCTCCCGATCTAGGAAGCACGGCGGCGGGCGAAACAGAGGCGAGTTTGCGAAATAGGGTTATGTCTTTGGAGTTTCCCGGTGACGGAGAATAAATAGGCGAAGGGGCAGCCAGGGGGCCACCAGGGGTCCAAGCGCACCCCTGGCCACGCCAGGTGGCCGCCTGGCCACCTGGTGGTGGCCCCCTGGCTCTCCTTCGGGGTTCAGGAAGCTTCCGGTACGCTGATTTTTTATCTGATTTTTCCCGGATTTTTGGAGCACTTTTTATATGGGGGAAAACTGAAATAGAAAAACAGCAGAAAACAGGGACTGGCACTGGGGTGCACTGAGTTAGTAGGTTAGTCCAAATATGATCAAAAGTGTATGAAAGTGTATCTAGATCATGGCAATATCACACAAAACATGCATGGAACAAGCAGAAATTATCGATGCGTTTGAGACATATCAACATCCCCAAGCTTAATTCCTGCTCATCCTCGAGTAGGTAAATGATAATAAACATAATTTCTGTGGTGACATGCTACCAACCATATAAGAACTTTGAAAAGTAAATCAATCAAGGTATGTGATTCAATTCAAGCCATAACATGCAAGAGTCTATATTAACATTGAAACAAGTAACAAAAGAACATTAGGTGCAAGAGCTCTCGCTGTCCGTGACTCGAATGTCTCCAAATGGTGTTTGCGTGCAAGAAGGGGGATAGGGAATACGAGAAAAAAGTATTTTTGTTGAGAACTCAATCTACTAAAGTTTCACACTTGGTCTTCTCTGGAATCTTATCTTGACTCGTCCCCAGACCACTAGCCAGGTACAAGTCAATTTGATCCACTCCTTTTCGATATTTGAGCACCCATGCAATGGATGAGCGTAAGCAAGAGAGTTGATACTTAGGATGGCAAAGAGAGAATATGGTGGAGGAGGAAGACAAAAAGGTGAGAAAGGCTCACATCAATGAGGACAATCATAGGCGATAAGGCCAAATGATAGATATGATGTGAGGAGTAGGGATTGCCATGCAACAGATGCACATATGGGCTGAAAAGCTCTCCAATGGAACTAGTGGGGTGCATCTAACTTGCTTGCTCATGAAGAACTAGAGCTCTTTTGAGGAGGCTCATCCTTGGAATATGCAAGCCAAGTTCTATAGTGTGAAGGTCCCCACATAGCTATATGCATGATCATCTCTATGGAGTACAAGGAAAGAGGGAGTACTAGTGTGGATCTTTCAAAAGGATAGTAATGTTGACCCTTTCTCTCTTTTTATTTCTTTTTCTCTTTTTTCTCTTTTTTGTATTTTTTGGTGGCCTCAATGTCTCTTTATATTTAACTCTCATTTGTCCTCTTTGGGATCTTTTATTTTGTCCACTTTGGGATCTTTTCCTCACTTAAGGGCAACACTCTAATTTACAAGAGGGTATAGAAGATCTTTCACACTTTACAAGGTACTCAAATCATAAAGAAGATGTAGCTATCATGATGTATGCAATGTATGCCGCTGCCAGTGTAGCAGGAACATGTATGACATGAAGATCAAGTCATGAATAGGTGGATGTTGCATGGCAATATATCTCGGAAAGGCTATGGAAATGCCTTGATAGGTAGGTATGGTGGTTGTTTTGAGGAAAAATATAAGGAGGTTTATGATGACAGAGCGCATCATGCCAAGGGTTTGGATGTACCGACGAAGGTGGATGCCAACTCTCAGAGTGAGAAGAAAGCAATGCACAGCACAGGAGAGGCTAGCAACTATGAGGAGGTGGAAGTGTCAACTTTCAATACTTACATTAGTCCGAAGAACTCATGCACTTATTATCGGTAACTCTCAATCTAATAAGGAGGTTCACGAAGAGAAAAGTACCCCGAGGAGGAGTGTATGGGGGATTGGTTATCCTTGCGCATCCTCGACTCATGGTACGTGAGTGTACTCTAATATTCGATCCCTCCAAAGATTAGTGATCCATCTAGCAGCTAGAGTTCTCAACTAGTTTTGTAAGTTTTTTAAAATAAACACGGATTTCCCAAAATACGACACCTATCACTAATAGGCTAGAGCTCTTGACACCAAAAGTTCAAACATTACTCACATCAATACCTCAAAACTCTTGCAAGTTACTACTAAAATTAAATAGCAACCTCAATTACCTACTCTCAAAACGAGACACAACTCAGTGCAACAACCAGCTCTCTTAACAAGATAAACATGAAAACTAAAGAGAGTTCCAGCAACAAACTAAACAAAATCCAAGGCTCTTGCTAAAGACAAACTAAGACTAAAACTAAACATGGCAGTAGATACGAAAAGAAATAAAGAACACATTACAGTAAAAAGATAGGCATGAAAAATCCTATGATGTGTTCTAGATTTTGAAAGTGAAGCGTGTTTCTCTCCCACAAAAAGTAAGACGGGGTCTAACTTGATATGAACAGCAAGCAAAGCTAAAGAAAACTAAAAGTAAAACCTAAGAGCGGGACGCTCCAAGCATAGCCCATAACGCATGAAGTGATAAAAATATAGTGAGACGAAGGACGAACTGATGATTGTTGATGGAGAAGGGGATGCAAGGGGGCATCCCCAAGCTTAAACGCTTGAGTCTCCTTGACTATTTATTGGGGATGCATGGGGTACCCAAAAGCTTGAGCGCTTGACACTCCTGGATCTTCTTTCATCATCTTCCATCGCACACTTGAAAACTCCCTTCATACATAACTCATCGTAAGCTGATTAGAGAGGTTAGTACCCTTAATAAAAAAATCCATCAGATATATTACTCTATCACAATCTGAGCCTACTTGGCCAAAGCAATAAACAGCAACGGAGAACATGCAAGAATTACTTAGAAACAAAAATATAAGAGATAAAACCAAATATATTACTCTATCACAATCTGAACATAATCTCATAATCCATCAGATCCCTCCAAACTCAGCATAGCAACAGCAGAAATATTACAAAGGTGCCTCGATCATGTAGGGAAGCTCACGAGGTCTAAACAATGAAGATCAAATAGGGGAGGAGAACATCACATAGCTACTGATCACGGACCCATGGTCCAAGGAAAACTACTCACGAGACATCCGGGGAGCATCCATGGTGGAGAGGAGACTCCCGGAGGTCAATCCTCCCTCCGGCATGGTGCCGGGAAGAGGTCTTCTGGTGCTCCCGATCTTGGAAGCGCGGCGTCGGCGGAACAGAGGCGAGTTTGTGGAATAGGGTTCCTCCTCTGGAGTTTTTCCGTGACGAAGAATAAATAGGCGAAGGGGGCAGCCATAGGTGGACCAGGGGGCCCAGACGCCCCCTGGCGCGGCCAGGGGTGGGGCCGCGCCGGGTGGCCGCCTGGTCCCCCCTGGCTCCCCTCTGGCCCCTCCCGGGCTCTTCTCGAAGCTTCCTGTACGCTGATTTTTCCTGTATTTTTCCCGGAATTTTTCTGGAACTTTTTATATGGGGGAAAACTGAAATAGAAAAACAGCAGAAAACAGGAACTGGCACTAGGGTGCACTGAGTTAATAGGTTAGTCCAAATATGATCAAAAGTGTATGAAAGTGTATCTAGATCATAGCAATATCACACAAAACATGCATGGAGCACGCAGAAATTATAGATACGTTTTGGACGTATCAACATCCCCAAGCTTAATTCCTGGTCGTCCTCGAGTAGATAAATGATAACAAGCATAATTTCTGTGGTGACATGCTAGCAACCATATAAGAACTTTTGAAAAGTAAAGAAATCAAGGTTAGAGATTCGATTCAAGTCATAACATGCAAGAGTCTATATTAGCATTGAAACAAGTAACAAAAGAACAATAGGTGCAAGAGCTCTCGCTGTCCGTGACTCGAATGTCTTCAAATTGTGTTTGCGTGCAAGAAGGGGGATAGGGAATACGAGAAAAAAGTAATTTTTGTGTTGAGAACTCAATCTACTAAAGTTTCACACTTGGTCTTCTTTGGAATCTTATCTTGACTCGTCCCCAGACCACTAGCCAGCTACAAGTCAATTTGATCCACTCCTTTTCGATATTTTAAGCACTCATGCAATGGATGAGCGTAAGCACGAGAGTTGACACTTAGGATGGCAAAGAGAGAAATACGGTGGAGGAGGAAGACAAAAAGGGTGAGAAAGGCTCACATCAATGAGGACAATCATAGGCAAGGGATGCCAAATGATAGATATGATATGAGGAGTATGGATTACCATGCAACGGATGCACATACGAGCTAAGAATCTCTCCAAAGGAACTAGTGGGGGTGCATCTAACTTGCTCGCTCATGAAGACCTAGAGCTCGTTTGAGGAGGCTCATCCTTGGAATATGCAAGCCAAGTTCTAAAGTGTGAAGGTCCCCACATAGCTATATGCATAATGATCATCTCTATGGAGTACAAGGATATAGAGGGAGTACTAGTGTGGATCTCTCAAAAGGATAGTAGTGTTGCCCCTTTCTCTCTTTTTATTTCTTTTTCTCTTTTTTCTATTTTTTTGTATTTTTTTGTGGCCTCAATGGCTCTTTCTATTTAAATCTCATTTGTCCTCTTTGGGATCTTTTAATGTGTCCTCTTTGGGATCTTTTCCTCACTTAAGGACAACAGTCTATTTTACAAGAAGGTAAAGGAGATCTTTCACACTTTAAAAGGTACTCAAAATCATAAATAAGATGTAACTATCATGATGTATGCAATGTACGTCGCTGCCAGTGTAGCAGGAACATGTATGACATGAAGATCAAGTCATGAAGAGGTGGAAGTTGCATGGCAATGTAACTCGGAAAGGCTATGGAAATGCCTTGATAGGTAGGTATGGTGTCTGTTTTGAGGAAAGATATAAGGAGGCTTATGATGACAGAGCGTATCATGCCAAGGGTTTGGATGTACCGGCGAAGGTGGACACCAACTCTCGGAGTGAGAAGAAGGCAATGCACGACACGGAAGAGGCTGGCAAAATATGGGAAGGTGGAAGTGTCAACTTTCAATACTTACATTAGTCCGAAGAACTCATTCACTTATTATCGGTAGCTCTCAATCTAATAAGGAGGTTCACAAAGAGACAAGTACCCCGAGGAGGAGTGTATGGGGGTTTGGTTATCCTTGCGCATCCTCGACTCATGGTACGTGAGTGTACTCTATTATTCGACTCCTCGGAAGAGTAGTGATCCATCTAGTAGCTAGAGTTCTCAACTAGTTTTGTAGGTTTTGAAAATACACACGGATTGCCAAAAATACGACACCTATCACTAATAGTCAAGAGCTCTTGACACCAAAAGTTCAAACATTACTGACATCAATACCTCAAAACCATTGCAAGTTACTACTAGAAGAAATAGCAACCTCAATTACCTACTTTCAACACAAGACACAACTCAGTGAAACAACCAACTCTCTTTAAAAAGATAAACATGAAAACTAAAAAGAGTTCCAGCAACAAACTAAACAAAAGCCAAGGCTCTTGCTAAAGAAAAACTAAAACTAAACATGGCATTAGCTACGAAAAGATAAAGAACACACAACACCAAAAAGATAGGCAGGAAAAATCCTATGATGTGTTCTAAATTTTGAAAGTGGAGCGTGTTTCTCTCCCACACAAATTAAGACGGGATCTAACTTGTTATGAACAGCAAGCAAAGCTAAAGAAAACTAAAAACAAAACCTAAGAGCGAGACGCTCCAAGCATAGCACATAACGCATGAAGTGATAAAAATATAGTGAGACGAAGGACGAACTGATGATTGTTGATGGAGAAGGGGATGCACGGGGGCATCCCCAAGCTTAGACGCTTGAGTCTCCTTCAATATTTGTTGGGGATGCATGGGGGCATCCCCAAGCTTGAGCGCTTGACACTCCTGGATCTTCTTTCATCATCTTCCATCACACACTTGAAAACTCCCTTCATACATAACTCATCATAAGTTGATTAGAGAGGTTAGTACCCTTAATAAATAAATAAAAATTCCACTGGATATAAAGATAATCTTGAAGAGATACTGTTTCTCAAGAGTGCCAAAAAAACTTTTCAAAGAAAAAGCAAGCTTAAGGTTTGCAAAAGTTAGGAGAGACAAAACGTGGCAGAATCTGTGAAAAACAGAATAGCAGATAGTAAAGAATTTTTTAGGGGAACTTCTGCAACTCAAATCAAAAAACTCAGAACATACGGAAGTTTCGTAATTGTATAGAGCATACTTTGTAAAAATTTCAGCTCAAAAAGATGAACTGGGATTGTTCTAGAATTTTTCTTGTCACGAGGACAGAATCTGTTTTCTGGACAGCATGTCACAACTTTTACTTCCCTTGCCGTAAGAGGCTATAACGTGGCACAAAGCTGAAAAATAAAGATACAATGATGTTGCTACAGTAGTAACAAACATCAAGACACAACAAAAGCAAAAAGAAAAACCTAAATTCGTTGCGGGCTGCCTCCCGAAAGCGCTTCTTTAAAGCCATTAGCTAGGCTTAAGATTATGAAAGATGCTCACAAGAGAATAAGAATTGAAGCAAAAGAGAGCATCAAGAAGAAAATGTGAAACACATTTAAGCCTAACCCACTTCCTATGCATAGGCATCTTGTAAGAAAATAAATCAAAGAAACACAAAGTGACATGCATAGGAAGGTAGAACAAGAACAACTTCAAAATTTTCAACATGAAGAGAGGTGTTTTTGTAACATGGAAGTTTCTACTACCAAACTTTCCTCTCTCAAAGTAATTTTCAGTAGCATCATGAACAACATCAAGAATATAACTATCACATAAATCATGTTGCTCATGACCTACAAGCACACGTGTATTGTTTTCAACACGGTTTTTAGGATGATAAGATAGATGCAACCCATCACATTGAGCCTTGATAAGAGAAAAGTTCTCCGGATTTGGAGATTTCAAAAGGATAATAGGACAATAAAGTGTGGGTGCAATGGCAACAATTTCATGCTTAACATAAGGAACTATAGAAAGTTCATCTTCATAGGCATCATCCATAGTGGCATCATGGCCATCAACAAAGGAAGTATCAAAATCATCAGAAAGAGAAGTATCAAGTGAGTCCTCGGAATCATAAGATTCCTCTTCATAGCAATCATTAGCCTATTTTTGGGCAGCAAGAATTCTATTTTTAAAATCCTCAATATAATAATTGGTAGTATAATTCTCGAAGCAATAAGCAAGAACTGCAAAGTTTTCAGACTCGAAAATAGTATCGTGATATTTTTCAATCAAAAAAGCAATCTCATAGGCACCTTTAAAAGCAACAAACTCTTCAATATTTTCAACATCAAAGTAATCATAAACACCTTTAGCACAAGAAGATAAGATCTCATTTTCATTAAACTAACATTGGAAAGGGAGGTGTTTATGATCTATATTAGAACAACAAGTAAAATCATAAATGTGGCACAAAAGTTTAGCATGGCAATAAGAAACATGTATTTGATCCCATAAGTGTTTCCCTTTCTGAGATAGGCGGTGCCGCGTATAATGAGCATGCTCGTCCAATGATTTTCCCTCAACCAAGTCGGTTGGGTTTTTAGCGCGAGCACAAATTGATCGAAAACGATCCAAGTGAAACATGTCCATCCTACCATATTTGGGTGGTTCATCACCCATGGTGAGGATAGCATAAATAGGCAAAGAAAGACAAAGGCAACAGGTAGCAACTTATTTTTGTGGTTTTTCATAAAGGACACTGAGATAAAAACTGAAAGGTAAACTAACAAGACTAAAAAAAAGGTAAAGGGTAGTGTGCAACTCCCCTATCTTAGCACTCGGAGTCCCCGGCAATGGCGCCAGAAAACTTGCTTGATGGCTTCTCGCCCTTCGTTGGTTACCCCAAGTGGAAGGTTGAGATGTAGTGCAGCAGCAGTTTTCCCTCGGTGAAGATACCAAGGTTTGTCTCCAGTAGGACTCCAAAGATGATAAGTAGGTGTCAGCGGCGCAACTGACGCGGACCTGCACACAGACACAGATAACTTTGTTCCCAACGAAGTTCAAATAGGTTGTCAATCTCTCCGGTCTTGTTGTTCACAAAGGATAAAACGCAAGGGATAATGATAGCAAGTAAAAGCAGTAAAGTAAATATAGCTTGGAAATAGTAATGAGGATATGGACCGGGATACGTGATGTTCACTAGTGATGTCTCTCTCCCAAAAGACGATAAAACTGCTATGCGAGGTAAACAAATTACAGAAGGGAAATTGACAGGATTATGAACGCACCGCAATGCTAACTATGCTACAAAAGAAAGGAAGAGGCTCAAAAGCACGGGCAGTACGCCAAAATAAGTAGACCGAAATCCATCTGCATCTACTACTAATCATCCACCTTGAGATATCTATCCAGAACATCTCGCTGGGATTAAGTTGTGAGCCCCACCCAAAGTGTAAACCCAAAGCAACAGACAACTGCATTAAAAAGAACTTTGCGTAAAGTAAACAATCCTTGCAACCGCGGTTACAAGCACCGTTGTTATCCCCCTTGTGGCAACAACACATCCCCTAGACTCATGTTTCTGTCACTCAAGCGTGTCATCGGGGGGCATGAACCCACAATCTAGCACAACGTTCCCTCTTGGAGTCACTACCTACTACTTGGCCAAAGCAATAAACAGCAACGGAGAACATGCAAGAATTACTTAGAAACAAAAATATAAGAGATAAAACCAAATATATTACTCTATCACAATCTGAACATAATCTCATAATCCATCAGATCCCTCCAAACTCAGCATAGCAACAGCAGAAATATTACAAAGGTGCCTCGATCATGTAGGGAAGCTCACGAGGTCTAAACAATGAAGATCAAATAGGGGAGGAGAACATCACATAGCTACTGATCACGGACCCATGGTCCAAGGAAAACTACTCACGAGACATCCGGGGAGCATCCATGGTGGAGAGGAGACTCCCGGAGGTCAATCCTCCCTCCGGCATGGTGCCGGGAAGAGGTCTTCTGGTGCTCCCGATCTTGGAAGCGCGGCGTCGGCGGAACAGAGGCGAGTTTGTGGAATAGGGTTCCTCCTCTGGAGTTTTCCCGTGAAGAAGAATAAATAGGCGAAGGGGGCAGCCATAGGTGGACCAGGGGCCCCAGATGCCCCCTGGCGCGGCCAGGGGTGGGGCCGCGCCGGGTGGCCGCCTGGTCCCCCTGGCTCCCCTCTGGCCCCTCCCGGGCTCTTCTCGAAGCTTCCTGTACGCTGATTTTTCCTGTATTTTTCCCGGAATTTTTCTGGAACTTTTTATATGGGGGAAAACTGAAATAGAAAAACAGCAGAAAACAGGAACTGGCACTAGGGTGCACTGAGTTAATAGGTTAGTCCAAATATGATCAAAAGTGTATGAAAGTGTATCTAGATCATAGCAATATCACACAAAACATGCATGGAGCAAGCAGAAATTATAGATACGTTTTGGACGTATCAGTAGGCGACTTGATGTCGGTTCTTGGGAAACTTGGTTGTTGCGTATGTCGCCGATCGCGGCGACTTGTGGTGTCGGGAGTAGCGACTTCATGTCGGGGCTTGGGCGACTTGGTCGTTGCGTATGTTGTCGATCACGACGACTTGTAGCGTTGAGGGGTAGGCGACCTGATGTCGGTTCATGGACGACTTGGTTGGTGCATATGTCATCGATCGCGATGACTTGTAGCGTCGAGGGGGTAGGCGACTTCATGTCGAGGCTTGGGCGACTTGGTTGTCGCGTATGTCATCGATCACGGCGATTTGTAGCCATCAGGGGTAGGCAACTTGATGTTGGTTCTTGGCCGACTTGGTTGGTGCATATGTCATCTATCGCGGCGACTTGTAGCGTCGAGGGGATAGGCGACTTCACGTTGGGGCTCGGGCGACTTGGTTGTTTCGTATGTCGTCGATCACGACGACTTGTGGCACCGGGGCTAGGCCACTTTATGTTAGTTCTTGGGCGACTTGATTGGTGCATATGTCACCGATCGTGACGACTTGTAGCATTGAGGGGTTAGGCGACTTCATGTCGGGGCTTCGGTGGTTTGGTTGTTGAGTATGTCACCAATCGCGGCGACTTGTAGCGTCGAGGGGGTAGGTGACTTGATGTCGATTCTTCGGCGACTTGGTTGTTGCGTATGTCGCCGATCACGACAACTTGTGGTGTCGAGGGTAGCGACTTCATGTCGGGGCTTCGGCGGTTTGGTTGTTGCATATGTCACCGATCGCGGCGACTTGTAGCGTTGAGGTGGTAGGCGACTTGATGCCGGTTCTTGGGCGACTTGGTTGTTGCTATGTCACCGATCACGGCGACTTGTGCCGTAGGGGGGTAGCGACTTCATGTCGGGGCTTGGGCGACTTTGTTGGTGCATATGGCGTCCATCGCGGCGACTTGTATGATGGGGTCTATGGACCTTATGTCGGATCTTGAGCGACTTGATTGGTGCATATGGCGCCCATCACAACAACTTGGGCGACTTTATTGGTGCATATGGCACCCACCACGGCAACTTGTATGGTGGGGCAGAGCGACTTCACGTCGGTATTGGGCGACTTGGTTGGTGCATATGGCGCCCATCGCAGCGACTTATATGGTGGGGATAGAAACTTCATGTCGGGTCTTGGGCGACTTGGTTGGTTCATATGGCGCCCATCACAGCGACTTGTATGGTGGGGTAGTGACTTCATGTCGACTCTTGGGCGACTTGGTTGGTGCATATGGCGTCCATCGCGGCGACTTGTATGGTGGGGGCTAGCAACTTTATGTCGGGTCTTGAGCGACATGGTTGGTGCATATGGCGCCCATCACGACGACTTGTATGGTGTGGGGTAGCGACTTCATGTCGACTCTTGGGCGACTTAGTTTGTGCCTTTGGCGCCCATCTCGACGACTTATATGGTGGGGATAGCAACTTCATGTCGGGTCTTGAGCGACTTGGTTGGTTCGTATGGCGCCCATCGCAGCGATTTGTATGGTGGGGGGTAGTGACTTCATGTCACCTGTTGGGAAACTTGGTTGGTGCATATGGCGTCCATCGCGGTGACTTGTACGGTGGGGGATAGCAACTTTATGTCGGGTCTTGAGCGACTTGGTTGGTGCATATGGCGCCCATCACGGCGACTTGTATGGTGTGGGGTAGCGACTTCATGTCGACTCTTGAGCGACTTGGTTTGTGCATTTTGCGTCCATCTCGACGTCTTGTATGGTGGGGGCTAGCGACTTCATGACTTGATTGGTGCATATGGCGCCCTTCAAGGCAATGTATATATATCTATCCATTCTTCTAAAACGATGACAACTGCCACCAAGTAGCCTAGCTAGTCTCTCGTATCTAGCCTCTGTTTTGATTTCAGTAATATAATTGCTGTAATAAAAACTCTAGTATCTATTCCACCAATTGTTGGTTGCTATGCCATGGTCATGAAAAACAATCGATAAAAAGGGAATGGATTTATCATACTCATTTTGCTGCTGGATACTTCTAGCTAGCTGCATATAATCATTCATCCATTATGTTATGGTGTGTGAGGCTGGGTAAAATTGTTCTCCTTCTCCCAGTTCTGTACAGCACAACATAAAAAACACAGGTATAAAAACAGCGAAACCAGGAGTAGGACTAGGATGGGGTGCTGCCCCCTCTTACAAACAACACAACACTACTAGTTCTCTATTTGAACAGGAGACAAATAAAGTTTCACCTATATTCAGACACTAGACTTGGCTCAGGTTACTCCTGGCAAAATATCACGTGTATCCAATTGGCAAAGTACTAAAAATACAACGATTCAGAAGACGTAAAACAAAGTAAGGTTGCGAAAAAGATTAAAACTCAATGACTTGGCCAGAAACAGATCTCACATTAAAAAGAGTAAGCTAGAAACAAAAAAGTGTTAATGTGGTCTGTTGTCATAACTTATCATGACAACACCTTGCATCATGATATTACTAAATAGATCATTCGAGAAAAAGGATATCAACAGAAACCTACAATACTAAAAGTTTATGTGCATCTACATTAACGGAAAATGAATTGCCCACATCCTGAATACAGTAAGCATTCGGAAAAATTTTGTATCTCGCAAGCCAGGATGTGTACAGTTATTGCTGGTGCCATGTCTAAATTATATAGTAAATTAGTAATCATGGGAAACAGTCTTATCTCTACCCCCTATAGCACACAGAAAAAAAATAGGCGAAGATGTGTAGAGTATTGCCTGACCACCCTTTGAAATTATTCAGTAAATTACACATAATTTTGCCTGCTTATCTCCTCTGTTTTGCCTACAAAGAATTGCCAGGTTGCCCCGCTAATTTGTTGCTTGTTAAGAACAGCTAGCTAGCCATTCTACTCCAATTGTTGCTTACTGTGTGCCATGGCTATGAGTGGATCGATCAAATCAAAGGGGATTTGTCATTCATATTCATTTCTCTACTACTACTGCTAGCTAGATAGATGTATATGTTCATCCATCGGGGGCTCTGTGATCTATTTGTTGTATATATTTTGCTTTGCTCTTCTCCAGTTCGGTACAAGTAAACGCAAAACGTAGGCGACAAAACGATAAACAGTACTTACTCGTTTCTTTCCCCAAATGATTACATTTTGAGGCGTACACGCATTTTTGCCTTCCTGAACCAGCATTGTTATAGAACCCTCGAATTGCCCCTGTTGCTTGGAAAAATCCCCTTCCTCTCTAGCCCTGTTGCCTGCTCCATGAAATCATTCCTGAGAAACGCCATGAGAATCTCCGTGATTTCGTTCAATTTCCTCCCTACCTCCCACCATCCACTCTATCGCTCTAGATCTATATCCTCCTCCCCGACCCTCTCTTCGTTGCGCGTCGCGGTGGCCTGGCAGCGAAAAAACCCTATCCACCCACGGGAAATCGTAAGAGCATCCAAGAAGACTGACCTGTAGAGCTGAGGGATCGTGGCCGGCGCTCGGTCGGTGGCTCCGCTGTCCCTCATTCTCCCCTTCTCCCCGAAGTTCAGGCGCTTCTCTCCCCGTTCAGTACGAGTGCTCGCCTCCTCCCATCCTTCTCCTCCGTTTGTTGGAAATCTCCGCTCGCCGGCGGCGCTTGTGCCGAATCCGAGAGGGGATTGCCTCCCCCTCTGTCGCCGTGGGGAGAGAGTGAGGAAGGGGAACGGGGTGAGCAACGCGTCAGCTCCTATCCTCTGGTCGGTCCGCTGCGACCAAAGCTGGCCACATGGGCCGGACTTAGCGGGCGGCCCTTTAGCCCGGTTGTTTTGGCCCGGCCCATCTCTGGCCCGGCACGGTACGGGTCGTGCCTGGGCCTGGAGGCTGGGCACGCGGGCCGGCACGGCACGACCCGTTTAGGTTTTTATTTTTTATTTTTATTTTTTATATAACGCCCTAGGATTTATCGCAATATTATTTTTGATTTATCTCAATATTTATTTGATTTATCCTGATTTTTTAAAAATATTTTTGATTTTAAAGGGCCAGATGGGCTTGTGTGTGCCATATGTGCCAGAAGGGCTGCCATGCGACACCGGGCCGGCCCAAGTAGCCGCGTGCCGTGCCTGGGCCTCGCTGCTCCCGGCACGGCCCGCACAGTGACCGTGCCTACATGGGCCGTGCCGTGCCTGGCCCGTGCCGTGCCGGGCCGGCCCATGTGGCCAGCTTTGGCTGCGACCACCTGTTGTTTCGATCTTCGCGATGCTCGTTCCAGTCAGATCGCGCGCGCGCGTCGGCCAGCGATTGGGTATAGTACTACGTACTCAGATAAGTGGGGCTACACGGATGTAGCAAGTTCGATCATGGCTTGGCCTGTGGCTCCGGGTAGTGGAACTCGGGCTTCGGGGGCACCTCGGCTTTGGGGAATGGTGGCATGTCGTGCTTGGGGACCTCCGGTGCCTCAGGGTGCGTCACATGGGGCTCCTTTGGCTCCTCTGGCATTTCAGGCTTCGGCAATTCTGGCATGACAGGGTGCGGCAGTTCGTGCTCCTTTGGCACCTCCGGCACGACGGGGTGCGGCACTTCAGGCTCCTTTTGCACCTCCAGATGCGGTAGCTCGGGCTTCGGCAGCTCACGCATAGCAGGGTGTGGTGGCAGTTCGGGCTTTGGCACCTCCGGCACGACGGGGTGTGGCACTTCAGGCACCTTTGGCACATCGGGCACAACCGGATGCGGTAGTTCAGATTTCGGCAGCTCGGGCATGGTAGGGTGTGGTGGCAGTTCGGGCTTTGGCAGTGGCACCTCCGGCACGACGTGGTGTGGGACTTGAGGCTCCTTTGGCATCTCTGGCACCACGGGGTGCGGCGCTTCGGGCTCTTTTGGCAGCTCCGCCACCACGGGGTGCGGTAGTTCAGGCTTGGGCAGCTCCGGCATAGCAGGGTGCGGTGGGAGTTCAGGCTTTGGCAGCTCCGGGACGGTGGGATGTGGTGGGTACTCTTTCTTGGGCACAGACTACTCCAGGTGCCGTGCTGCGCTGCTCATGGAGCTGCATGAGAGCAGCAGCGCCACGAGGAAGACGAGGGTGGACATGGTGTTCTTGCGCACCATGGCCAAATGCTCTATGGTTCTTGTCTGTGTGTGAGAGGCCACTTGATGGCTGGGGGATGCTAGAAGGCTGGTATTTATAGCACTACAAATTTTGAGATGCAAGGCTCGCTGCATGCATGCATGTCCGGAGTAGACACGAGAAGCCTGACTGAACTTTGTGCCTTGGTGGCCTGGTAGGTCACCTGCACCTTGGTGTTTGTTTAACGACTTCGGTCTTGTGTGTGGTCGATCTCTGCCTGTGACTAGCTAGTTATGCATGGTTAAGTTAATTGGGAATATTGATACGTGAGTGTACCAGATATGGCTGGCGATACATTTCAAACTCTAGAAAAGGGTACGGGTATTCAATGCATGCTTCTCAGCCTACGCACCGAAACCTGAACGCGAGTGTTAAGTATCAGTCATGTCATATAACATGCAAGAGAAAAAAGGAAAAAATTAAAATAAAATTTTGCATCGATCTCGATGTAACATCTCATAGATACGGGATCGATTGAGACTTAACTAAGTCTCAGTCGACTGAGACTTAGCAAGGCCGTTCGGTGATTGGTTGATTCGGCAGCTCAGCTCTGCAACTATCTGGTCGATCTCATCTGAAGGTGCCACTCATCGATCAGAGCTGGCCGTTTGGTGATGGGATTGCACCCGCGCGTAGGAGCGTCCGTTGTCGTACAGCGGTGTCAGGTCATGGTACGGCGGCTGTTAGGTCACCACTCACTGACGAACGGCTGATGCAGGGGCTGTGGTCATGATTCATGAAATCGTGAAGGATGTGTCTAGATTTAGTTGATTAAAATTTAACGAAGTCTCAGTCAAATGGTAGAATATGAAAAAGAAAACAGTTTTTTCATGAATCTTTACACATAATCTCACGAATATAGCATTAAGCCATTGACTGAGACTTCGTTAAATCATGGTCAACTGAGATTTAGCAATCCCCTTTGTGCTGAAAACGGAAACATGTTGTTGCTGTTGTTTTTAAAAGAAACTTTTCATGTATTCATCTTTAATCATGGTGGTACAAAATGAATGCATGTTGTTTATTGTTGATGGTTCTTGCTTTTGTGTTTTTTACAGAAACTTTTTTTTTGCGAAAATTTACAGAAACTTCTTGCTTTTGTGTTGGTTGTGAACATGTGGTTGATTTGGGCTAGCTCCACTTCACGCAGCATGGAGATTAGGGTTCGCATATGTCATACTTGTATGCAATTAATCTATCTATCTATTATTCTAAAAGCAAAACACGATAAAATACAAAAAAACAAAAAACTTGTTAAATTGAAAGGCGTAGCCGTAAGCACTATGGATCCACTTTTGTAATAGCTAATCAGAAGAAATAGATATTTTTCTAGACCCATAATGATCTTAAACTCTCTTCTATTTACAAAATAGGGTGTTTCATGATGCTCCTCCTTTGTCCAACCTCCTTGCTTAGGGAAATTCTAATCGACCCCTTATAATTTAGAAGAGCAAACTGCCTCCTATAATTTAGAGGAATACAGTTGCTTCTCAACTAAAGTGTGGTTTTAAACCGATTCTCCAAACTTCACTTCCTAAAACTTACATTTGCCTCATGCATTTCATCAAACACTTGTTATGCAGCTCCACGACGACAATGATGACCACGCCTGCGATAACCAGACAGTGCACCATCAACGATGACCAAGAACTGCGCTGACGCATCCATGGAAGGTCGGGCGCTCACCAAGCTCGCACGGTTGGCCGAGGGGAGGCGGGGGATGGAGAGGAAGGGAGGCAAAGCGAGGTCGCCAGTAGTGGTCAGCGGCAGAGGAAGGGAGGAACGACGAGGTTGCCGATGAGATCTACTTGTTATGTGACGCCGCCCTCGTGGTGACTGGGCACGTCGTCGTGTCGAGGAACGAAGGGGCACTTTGCATACATAGTCACATTAATTTTGTAACGCCATCGAGGTAGAAATTATACCACCGTTTTTTAATGCAGGGGGAATAAGTCGGTACTATAACAACAACAATCAATTACTCTTGATAAACGGCAGTCTTCGGATGCGGTTGTGCCCCCAAAATGGTAAGCCTCATGCAATAAGGCATTGAAGAAGGTGGTTATTTTAGTTCCAGAAACTATCTTAGGTGGTTCTAGACTTCTAGTAATGGAAATTGTATGTAGAAATATATAGAAAATGTACGTAGAAGTAATACATAATGTGGCCAAACATAAGAACAATTTTGTAATGCACATACAATATTCCAAACACAACTTCAATATAAATACTCCAAACAAGAAACATGTTTACGCTCAACATATACACAGTGTACGTAGATACGTAAAAGGAACAGGAACGGATCGAGCAGCTGCACGATGCAACACAACTAAAACGCTCTTAACAGAACTAGAGCGCAGGCCAACGACATGTACAACACATCTTACATAACCATCACACACGAACGTATATATATTACTCCAATACTCAGACAACGAGCGCTACACGGATGTAGCTAGCTAGTCCGATCATGGCTTGGCCTCTGGCTCCGGAAAGTGGAACTCCGGCTTCGGGGGCAGCTCGGCTTTGGGGAACGGCGGCATCTCGTGCTTGGGCACCTCCGGCACGGTTTGGTGTGGCATTTCAGGCTTGGGCAACTCCGGCATGGCAGCAGGGTGCGGCACCTCGTGCTCCTTTGGTACCTCCGGCACGACGGGGTGTGGCACTTCAGGCTCCTTCGGCACCTCGGGCACAACCGGATGCGGCAGCTCGGGCTTCGGCAGCTCCGGCATAGCAGGGTGTGGTGGCAGTTCGGGCTTCGGCATCTCCGGCACCACGGGGTGTGGGACTTCATGCTCCTTTGGCACCTCGGGCACGAGAGGGTGAGGCAGTTCAGGCTCCTTGGGCGCCTCGGGGACGAGAGGGTGAGGCAGTTCAGGCTTGGGCAGCTCGGGCACTACGGGGTGTGGAACTTGGGGCTCCATTGGAGGGTACGGTACCTCGGGCTTCGGCAGCTCTGGGACGGTGGGATGTGGCGGGTACTCTTTCTTGGGCACAGCCTCCTCCAGGTGCCGTGCGGCGCTGCTCATGGAGCTGGATGAGAGCAGCAGCGCCACGAGGAAGACGAGGGAGGACATGGTGTTCTTGCGCAGCATGGCCAAATGCTCTGTGGTTCTTGTCTTTGTGTGAGAGGCAACTTGTTGCCGTGATGGATGAGAGAAGGCTGGTACTTATAGCATGGAAGACTCGCTGCATGCATGTGTGGAGTAGTAGTCTGACTGAACTTTGGCGCCTTGGTGTCCTGGTATGGTAGGTCACCTGCATCTCTCGGTGGTTGTTTACTTGCTTCGCTTTTGTGCGTGGTCGATCTCTGCATGTGTCTGGTTATGTGTGGTTAAATTGGTTTGGAATATTGAGACTGAGGCCGTGACCCGTGAGCGTGATGATATATGGTCGTTGGTCGGTGAAATACATTTCAAGATCAAAGTGTGTGCTTTGCATGTAGAAAAAGGTGCTAAGATTGTACCGGAACCCGCCGCGAAAGGGATTCTCATACTACACGCCGAAACATGATGTGCTAGGGCGAACCTGAACACAGGTGTTTTGGTCGGCTCGGCAGCTCAACTGCACCTATCCGGTCGATTCGGCTGATCTCGTGAAGGCGCTATTCGTCGGTCAGATTTGACTATCTGCACCTATTTAGTGACGGATTGAGCGCGCACGCGTTCGCGTAGGAGCGTCCGTCGTCGTCATCGTCGTCGTCAAGTCACTGGCGCACGGTGGCCGTGCTACGGCGGGTGCTAGCTGTTAGGTCACCACGCACCAGCGAATCGGCTGATGCAAGTTAATTTCAGGGGTTGTGGTCAGGAAACACCCCCGTGCGCATACTTTGAGATGGTGCAAATGGAAAAATGGTATAGTGCATGAGTGTTTTCGAGTTTTTTCTTCTTCTTGCTTTTGTAATTGTTGCGGATGATTGAGGCTAGCTCGACGTCATTGGGCTTGTCCTAAAGTACCTTACCGGATTACTGGAAATGAAGAAGCAACTTGGGTTGACTTATACAATGTTATGTACTCCTATTAAGAAAGGACACCAGATATATATACAATATGCCTCGGAATAGCCACGTCCATGGCGTCCTTCATTCTGTTTGGAGGAGAACCCATCAAGAAAGAGCCACAAGCAAGCCATAGCAGCATCATTTCTCTTCGCTTTCTTCAACAATGCGAATCTATCTCTCTCCTCATCATAACTAAAATAAAAATTCGAGTTCCAAATTGATATTTCCTCAAGTAAGCAATAGGAAATCAGTGATCGCTCATATATAGTCGTAGCAGCAGGAGGGGAGAATAGCATATGGAAACCAACATTCGGTGAAAACCGGTGAAAACCACTCGAAAACGATGTTTTGAATGTTTTGAAAAAAACTGAAAAATATGTGGGATGTCAATAGTGTGATGTTCTAGTGCCATGCAAATTAAGTTCAAACACATTACGAGATGCGAGCTCTGAAAAAAAATCAGCATTGAATAGTGCAAAACATTACCCTATTCAATGCTGAATTTTGTTTTTTTTTCATAGCTCACATCCCATAATGTGATTCAACTTGAAATTCTACATGACAGTAGAACATTACTTTCTTAACAACCAACAATTTTTTTCAGATTTTTCTAAAACGTTTAAACATAGTTCCCACAAAGTTTTCTTTAAATGTTGGTTTCCATATATGATATTCTTCCACGAGGCGGCAACACGGGGACTTCGAAGCCATCCCCGAAGCACAAGCCATGGGAAGAGGACAGGTCGGAGCTTCGCCGAGGAATAAATGAGCATGATAGTTTATGTTAAACAGTTTAATTATGCAGTGCTCTTATATTCAATCACTATGTTAAATTAAGATCACATTTGAATTGCAAACATTGTATAAAACTGTGTTTTGAGGAATAATATTTAGGGGGCGACTATGTGATATAAATATATTTTTTGAGTAATCACCGGGGGGGATCAGAGCTCCCCACCTGAATATATTGCTCAAGCGAGCAACCAGCCGAAGCTGGAAGCGGAGTGTGAATTACATGGGTACTTCGGAGCGTAGGAGAAGGTAGGAGCGCCATAGGAGGGTGTATGCCAATAGCATTACAAAGTCTAAACGACCACAGATCAAGGTCCTCAACCATAAGCCTAACCGAGGAAGAGGAGTGGGTGTCTACCAGCCTAAAAGCCTTGGCGTTCCTGGCATCCCAAATCTTCCAAAGGACAAGAAGCAGAGAAAAGTATCGTAGCTTCCTTTGCAATGGCAGCGACGGGTTTCATAAGTCCCATAGGGCATCCAAGCATCGAGGTGGCCTGATGCCAAGCCGCTACCAGATATGCTTGGCATAGGGGCATCTGAGGAAGATATGGATGTGTCCTCACTATCCGACCCGCAACTTGAACATGACGATTTGTCTGTGATATTCTTCCTTAATAGATTCGCCTTGCAGTTTAACCATCCATGGAAGAGCAGCCACGCGAAGATCTTCACCTTGGTTGGAACTTTTAGACGGCCAGATCTTGTGAGCATCGGGGTCTAGATGCTCCTCCGCGGAGAGAAGTCTGTAAGCATGCCTGGTGGAGAAGCACTTCCCACCATTTAGGAATCGGCATTCCTCCCTGGTGGATGGCACTACGTCCTGCAACAACAACAGTAGAGAAACCAAATCTATCGACACAACATTAGATAGGCGATTCCGCAGGTTTGTTTCCAAACCACCGCGAAGGAGAGCTACAACTCTAATATGCTGCCTTGGTGATTGATACGTCCAAAACGTATCTATAATTTCTGCTTGCTCCATGCCTCTTTTGTGTGGTATTGATATGATATTGATGAACTTCCATACAGTTTTGATCACATTTGGACTAACCTATTAACTCAGTGCACCCCAGTGCCAGTTCATGTTTTCTGTTGTTTTTCTATTTCAGGTTTCCCCCTTATTAAAAGTACTAGAAAAAATCCGGGAAAAATATAGGAAAAATCAGCATACGGGAACCTTCCAGAAGAGCCAAAGTGGGAGCCGAGGGGGGAAGGGGGGCCCCAGGCGTCCAGAGGGCGCGGCCCCACCCTTGGCCACGCCAGGGGGGCGCCTGGAGCCCCTGGCCCACCTCTGGCTGCCCCCCTTCGCCTATTTATTCCCCGTGACGAGAAACCCTCAGGGACGGAACCCTTTTTCGTGATCTCTCCTCTGTTCCGCCCCCGCCGCGCTTCCAAGATCGGGAGCACTAGATGACCTCTTCCCGGCACCCTGCCGGAGGGAGGGATCATCTCCGGGAGCTTCTCCACCACCATGGATGCTTCCCGGATGAACCGTGAGTAGTCCACCTTGGACCATGGGTCTATGATTAGTAGTTATGTGATGTTCTCCTCCCCTCTTTGTTCTTCCTGGATTAGACGTCGTGAGCTTCCCTACATGATCGAGGCACATATGTAATCTTTCTGCTGTTGCTATGCTGAGTTTGCTGGGATCCGATGGATTATGAGATTATGTTCAGATTGTGTTTGAGTTATATATTTGATTCTCCTCTTTTATATTTATGTTCTTGAGTAATTCTTGCATGTTCTCCGTTGCTGTTTATTGCTTTGTCCAAGTAGTAGGTAGTGACTCCAAGAGGGAGCGTTATGCATGATTGTGGGTTCATGCCCCCCGATGACTAGCTTGAGTGACAGAAACATGAATCTAGGGGATGTGTTGTTGCCACAAGGGGGAAAACAACGGTGCTTGTACTTGCGGGTGCAAGGATTGTTTACTTTATGCATAGTTCATTAATGCAGTTGTCCTTTGCTTTGAGTTTACACTTTGGGTGGGATTCGCAACTTAATACCAGCGAGATGTTCAGGATAGATATCTCAAGGTGGATGATTAGTAGGTAGATGCAGATGGATTTCGGTCTACTTGTCTTGGCGTACCGCCCATGCTTTTGAGCCTCTTCCTTTCTGTATAGCATAATTAGCATTGGTTTGCGCACATAATCCTGTCAATTCCCCAGCTGTAATTTTTTTACCTCGCCTGGCTATCTTATCGTCTTTTGGGAGAGAGACATCACTAGTGAACATCTGATATGTCCAAAACGTATCTATAATTTTTGCTTGCTCCATGCATGTTTTGTGTGATATTGCTATGATCTAGATACACTTTCATACACTTTTGATCATATTTGGACTAACCTATTAACTTAGTGCACCACAGTGCCAGTTCCTGTTTTCTGCTGTTTTTCTATTTCAGTTTTCCCCCATATAAAAAGTGCCAGAAAAATTCCGGGAAAAATATAGGAAAAATCAGCGTACAGGAAGCTTCGCGAAGAGCCCGAGTGGGGCCAGAGGGGAGCCAGGGGTGGCCCAGGCGGCCACCCCCTGGGCCGCGCCAGGGGGGCGCCTGGGGCCCCTGGTCCACCTCTGGCTGCCCCCCTTCGCCTATATATTCCCCGTGACGTGAAACCCTCGAGGACATAACCCTTTTTCGCGATCTCGCCTCTGTTCCGCCGCCGCCGCGCTTCCGAGATAGGGAGCACCAGAAGACCTCTTCCCAGCACCTTGCCGGAGGGAAGGTTGACCTCCGGGAGTCTCCTCTCCACCATGGATGCTTCCCGGATGTCTTGTGAGTAGTTTTCCTTGGACCATGGGTCCGTGATCAGTAGCTATGTGATGTTCTCCTCCCCTCTTTGTTCTTCATGGTTTAGACCTCGTGAGCTTCCCTACATGATGGAGGCACTTTTGTAATCTTTCTGCTGTTGCTATGCTGAGTTTGATGGGATTTGATGGATTATGAGATTATGTTCAGATTGTGATTGAGTAATATATTTGGTACTTATCTCTTATATTTTTTTTCCTAAGTAATTCTTGCATGTTCTCCGTTGCTGTTTATTGCTTTGGCCAAGTAGTAGGTAGTAACCCCAAGAGGGAACGTTTTGCTCGATTGTGGGTTCATGCCCCCCGATGACACGCTTGAGTGACAGAAACATGAGTCTAGGGGATGTGATGTTGCCACAAGGAGGAAAACAACGGTGCTTGTAACCACGGTTGCAAGGATTGTTTACTTTACGCAAAGTGATTTTTAATGCAGTTGTCTGTTG
This sequence comes from Bromus sterilis, assembly GCA_950022295.1. Lineage (NCBI taxonomy): Eukaryota > Viridiplantae > Streptophyta > Magnoliopsida > Poales > Poaceae > Bromus > Bromus sterilis. The sequence goes on along the minus strand of OX465600.1, from coordinate 73,993,453 downwards.
CTTTGGGTTTACACTTTGGGTGGGGCTCGCAACTTAATACCAGTGATATGTTCTGGATAGATATCTCAAGGTGGATGATTAGTAGTAGATGCAGGGTGATTTCGGTCTACTTATTTTGGCGTACTGCCCATGCTTTTGAGCCTCTTCCTTTCTTTTGTAGCATAGTTAGCATTGCGGTGCGTTCATAATCCTGTCAATTGCCCTTCTGTAATTGTTCACCTCGCATAGAAGTTTTATCGTCTTTTGGGAGAGAGACATCACTAGTGAACATCACGTATCCGGGTCCATATCCTCATTACTGTTTACACTCTCATTTACTTTTCTTCTTTTACTTTCAGTTTCTATCATTATCCCTTGCGTTTGATCCTTTGTGAACAACAAGACCGGAGAGATTGACAACCTCTCTGAACTTCGTTGGGAACAAAGTATTTGTGTCTGTGTGCAGGTTCGCGTTAGTTGCGCCGCTGACACATACTTATCATCTCTGGAGTCCTACTGGAGACAAACCTAGGTATCTTTACTGAGGGAAATTTGCTGATGTGCTACATCACGCCTTCCACTTGGGGTTACCAACGAAGGGCGAGAAATCACTATCATTACCTCGCACATCAAGCCAAATTTCTGGCGCCGTTGCCGGGGACTCCGAGTGCTAAGATAGGGGAGTTGCACACTACCCTTTACCTTTGTTTTTTAGTCTTGTTAGTTTACCTTTCCGTTTTTACTTTTGTGTCTTTTATCAAAAATACCAAAAAATACCTGTTACCTTGCTTGCTGATGCTATCTTTACCATGGGTGTTGAACTACCCAAATATGGTAGGATGGACATGTTTCACTTGGCTCGTCTTCGATCAATTTGTGCTTGCGCTAAAAACCCAACCGACTTGGTTGAGGGAAAATCATTGCATGAGCATGCTCATTATACGCTGCACCGCCTATCTCAGAAAGGGAAACACTTATGGGACCAAATACATGTTTCTTATTTCCATGCTAAACTTTTGTGCCACATTTATGATTTTACTTGTTGTTCTAATATAGATCATAAACACCTTCCTTTCCAATGTGAGTTTAATGAAAATGAGATATTATCTTCTTATGCTAAAGGTGTTTATGATTACTTTGACGTTGAAAAGATTGAAGAGTTTGTTGCTTTTAAAGGTGCCTATGAGATTGCTTCTTTAATTGAAAAGTATCACGATACTATTTTCGAGTCTGAAAACTTTGTTGTTCTTGCTTATTGCTTTGATAATTACACTTCCAATTCTTATATTGAGGATTATAAAAATAGAATGCTTGCTGCCCAAGAAGAGGCTAATGATTGCTATGAAGAGCAATCTTATGATTCCGAGGACTCACTTGATACTTCCCTTTCTGATGATTTTGATACTTGCTTTGTTGATGGCCATGATGCCACTATGGATGATGCCTAAAAAGATGAACTTGCTATAGTTCCTTATGTTAAGCATGAAATTATTGTTGTTGCACCCACACTTGATTTCCCTATTATCCTTTTGAAATCTCCAACTATTCCGGAGAATTTTGCTCTTATCAAGGCTCAATGTGATGGGTTGCATCTATCTTATCATCCTAAAAATCGTGTTGAAAACAATACACGTGTGCTTGTAGGTCATGAACAACATGATTTATGTGATAGTTATATTCTTGATGTTGTTCATGATGCTACTAAAAATTACTTTGAGATAGGAAAGTTTGGTTGTAGAAACTTCCATGTTACAAAAACACCTCTCTTCATGTTGAAAATTTTGAAGTTGTTCTTGTTCTACCTCCCTATGCATGTCACTTTGTGCTTCTTTCATTTATTTTCTTACAAGATGCCTATGCATAGGAAGTGGGTTAGGCTTAAATGTGTTTCACATTTTCTTCTTGATGCTCTCTTTTGCTTCAATTCTTATTCTCTTGTGAGCATCTTTCATAATCTTTAAGCCTGGCTAATGGCTCTAAAGAAGCGCTTTCGGGAGGCAGCCCGCAACGAATTTAGGTTTTTATTTTTGCTTTTGTTGTGTCTTGATGTTTGTTACTACTGTAGCAACATCATTGTATCTTTATTTTTGAGCTTTGTGCCAAGTTATAGCCTCTTATGATAAGGGAAGCAAAAGTTGTGACATGCTGTCCAGAAAACAGATTCTGTCCCTGGACAAAAAAATTCGAATGAAATCATCAGATCATCTTTTTGATCTGAATTATTTTGACAGCATGCTCTATACAATTGTGAAACTTTTGTATGTTCTGAGTTTTTTGATTTGAGTTGCAGAAATGCCCCGAAAAAATTCTCTACTACCTGTTGTTCTGTTTTTCACAGATTCTGCCACGTTTTGCCTCTCTTCACTTTTGCAAACCTTAATCTTGCTTTTTCTTTGCAAAAACTTTTTGCCACTCTTGAGAAACAGTAGCTCTTCAAGAATATCTTTATATCCAGTGGGGAAAAATTATTTTATTAACGGTACTAACCTCTCTAATCAGCTTATGATGAGTTATGTATGAAGGGAGTTTTCAAGTGTGCGATGGAAGGTGATGAAAGAAGATCCAGGAGTGTCAAGCGCTCAAGCTTGGGGATGCCCCCATGCATCCCCAATAAATATTCAAGGAGACTCAAGCGTCTAAGCTTGGGGATGCCCCCGTGCATCCCCTTCTCCATCAACAATCATCAGTTCGTCCTTCGTCTCACTATATTTTTATCACTTCATGCGTTATGTGCTATGGTTGGAGCGTCTCGCTCTAAGGTTTTATTTTTAGTTTTCTTTAGCTTTGCTTGCTGGTCATAACAAGTTAGATCCCATCTTACTTTGTGTGGGAGAGAAACACGCTCCACTCCAATCTAGAACACGTCATAGGATTTTTCCTGCTTATCTTTTTGGTGTTGTGTGTTCTTTATCTTATCATAGCAACTGCCATGTTTAGTTTTAGTCTTAGTTTGTCTTTAGCAAGAGCCTTGGCTTTTGTTTATTCTGTTGCTGGAACTCTTTTTAGTTTTCATGTTTATCTTGTTAAAGAGTGTTGGTTGTTGCACTGAGTTGTGTTTTGTCTTGGAAGTAGGTAATTGAGGTTGCTATTTAATTCTAGTAGTAACTTGCAATAGTTTTGAAGTTTTGATGTGAGTAAGGTTTGAACTTTTGGTGACAAGAGCTCTAGCCTATTAATGATAGGTGTCGTATTTTGGGCAATCCGTGTGTATTTTCAAAACCTACAAAACTAGTTGAGAACTCTAGCTACTAGATGGATCACTAATCTTTGGAGGGATCGAATATTAGAGTACACTCACGTACCATGAGTCGAGGATGCGCAAGAATAACCAAACCCCCATACACTCCTCCTCGGGGTACTTGTCTCTTTGTGAACCTCCTTATTAGATTGAGAGTTACCGATAATAAGTGCATGAGTTCTTCGGACTAATTTAAGTATTGAAAGTTGACACTTCCACCTTCCCATATTTTGCTAGCCTCTCCCGTGCCGTGCATTGCCTTCTTCTCACTCCGAGAGTTGGTGTCCACCTTCGCCGGTACATCCAAACCCTTGGCATGATACGCTCTGTCATCATAAACCTCCTTATATCTTTCCTCAAAACAGCCACCATACCTACCTATCAAGGCATTTCCATAGCCTTTCCGAGATATATTGCCATGCAACATCCACCTCTTCATGACTTGATCTTCAAGGAATACATGTTCCTGCTACACTGGCAGCGACATACATTGCATACATCATGATAGTTACATCTTCTTTATGATTTTGAGTACCTTGTAAAGTTGGAAAGATCTCCTTTACCTTCTTGTAAAATAGAGTGTTGCCCTTAAGTGAGGAAAATATCCCAAAGTGGACACAATAAAAGATCCCAAAGAGGACAAATGAGAGTTAAATAGAAAGAGCCATTGAGGCCACAAAACAATACAAAAAAATAGAAAAAAGAGAAAAAAAAAGAGTGAAAGGGGCAACACTACTACCCTTTTGAGAGATCCACACTAGTACTCTCTTTATATCCTTGTACTCCATAGAGATGATCATTATGCATATAGCTATGTGGGGACCTTCACACTATAGAACTTGGCTTGCATATTCCAAGGATGAGCCTCCTCAAACGAGCTCTAGGTCTTCATGAGCGAGCAAGTTAGATGCACCCCCACTAGTTTCATTGGAGAGCTTCCTAGCTCGTATGTGCATCCGTTGCATGGAAATCCCTACTCCTCACATCATATCTATCATTTGGCATCTCTTGCCTATGATTGTCCTCATTGATGTGAGCCTTTCTCACACTTTTTGTCTCCCTCCTCCACACTATTTCTCTCTTTGCCATCCAAAGTGTCAACTCTCGTGCTTACGCTCATCCATTGCATGAGTGCTCAAAATATTGAAAAAGGAGTGGATCAAATTGACTTGTACCTGGCTAGTGGTCTGGGGACGAGTCAAGATAAGATTCCAGAAAAACACCAAGTGTGAAACTTTACTAGATTGAGTTCTCAACAAATAAATGTTTTTCTCGTATTCCCTATCCCTCTTCTTGCACGCAAACACCATTTGGAGACATTCGAGTCACGGACAGCGAGAGCTCTTGCACCTAATTTTCTTTTGTTACTTGTTTAAATGCTAATATAGAGTCTTGCATGTTATGACATGAATTGAATCTCTAACCTTGATTGCTTTACTTTTCAAAGTTCTTATATGGTTGATAGCATGTCACCACAGAAATTATGCCGTTATCATTTACCTACTCGAGGACGAGCAGGAATTAAGCTTGGGGATGTTGATACGTCCAAAACGTATCTATAATTTCTTCTTGCTCCATGCATGTTTTGTGTGATATTGCTATGATCTAGATACACTTTCATACACTTTTGATCATATTTAGACTACCCTATTAACTCAGTGCGCCACAGTGCCAGTTCCTGTTTCTTCTGTTTTTCTATTTCAGTTTTCCCCCATATAAAAAGTGCCAGAAAAATTCCGGGAAAAATATAGGAAAAATCAGCGTACAAGAAGCTTCGCGAAGAGCCCGAGTGGGGCCAGAGGGGAGCCAGGGGTGGCCCAGGCGGCCACCCGGCGTGGCCACCCCCTGGGCCGCGCCAGGGGGGCGCCTGGGGCCCCTGGTCCACCTCTGGCTGCCCCCCTTCGCCTATATATTCCCCGTGACGTGAAACCCTCGAGGACAGAACCCTTTTTAGCGATCTCGCCTCTGTTCCTCCGCCGCCGCGCTTCCGAGATCGGGAGCACCAGAAGACCTCTTCCCGGCACCCTGCCGGAGGGAGGGTTGACCTCCGGGAGTCTCCTCTCCACCGTGGATGCTTCCCGGATGTCTTGTGAGTAGTTTTCCTTGGACGATGGGTCCGTGATCCGTAGCTATGTGATGTTCTCCTCCCCTCTTTGTTCTTCATGGTTTAGACCTCGTGAGCTGCCCTACATGATCGAGGCACTTTTGTAATCTTTCTGATGTTGCTATGCTGAGTTTGATGGGATCTGATGGATTATGAGATTATGTTCAGATTGTGATTGAGTAATATATTTGGTACTTATCTCTTATATTTTTTTTCCTAAGTAATTCTTGCATGTTCTCTGTTGATGTTTATTTCTTTGTCCAAGTAGTAGGTAGTAACCCCAAGAGGGAACGTTTTGCTCGATTGTGGGTTCATGCCCCCCGATGACACGCTTGAGTGACAGAAACATGAGTCTAGGGGATGTGCTGTTGCCACAAGGGGGAAAACAACGGTGCTTGTAACCGCGGTTGCAAGGATTGTTTACTTTACGCAAAGTGATTTTTAATGCGGTTGTCTGTTGCTTTGAGTTTAACCTTTGGGTGGGGCTCGCAACTTAATACCAGCGAGATGTTCTGGATAGATATCTCAAGGTGGATGATTAGTAGTAGATGCAGGTTATTTCGGTCTACTTATTTTGGCCTACTACCCATGCTTTTGAGCCTCTTCCTTTCTTTTGTAGCATAGTTAGCATTGCGGTGCATTCATAATCCTGTCAATTGCCCTTCTGTAATTTGTTCACCTCGCATAGCAGTTTTATCGTCTTTTGGGAGAGAGACATCACTAGTGAACATCACGTATCCGGGTCCATATCCTCATTACTGTTTACACGCTCATTTACTTTTCTTCTTTTACTTTCAGTTGCTATCATTATCCCTTGCGTTTGATCCTTTGTGAACAACAAGACCGGAGAGATTGACAACTCTCTGAACTTCGTTGGGAACAAAGTTATTTGTGTCTGTGTGCAGGTCCGCGTCAGTTGCGCCGTTGACACCTACTTATCATCTCTGGAGTCCTACTGGAGACAAACCTTGGTATCTTTACTGAGGGAAATTTGCTGCTGTGCTACATCACGCCTTCCACTTGGGGTTACCAACGAAGGGCGAGAAATCACTATCATTACCTCGCACATCAACATCATAGAACCCCGGTCCATATTTCCAATATTGTTTACACCTTCAATTTACTTTCAATATTTACTTTTCCGTTGCTATCACTATCATTATTATCCCGTGCGTTTTATCCTTTGTAAACAACAAGGCCGGAGGAATTGACAACTCCTCTGTACTCGTTGGGAGCAAAGCTATCTGTTGTGTGTGCAGGTCTAGGCAAAGCAAGTGATTATCATAAAACGGCGCCTCACTTGCCGAACCACCTACTTGTCGATCTTGGAGTCCTACGGGTTGGATACTCTAAACCTTAGCATCTTTGCTAAGGGAAATTTGCCGCTACGCTACATCTCATCTTCCACTTGGGGTAACCAACGAGGGACGAGAAGCTATCTCGTGTATCAAGCAAATTTCTGGCGCCGTTGCCGGGGACTCCGCTCTTCAAGATAAGGGAGTTGCACACTATCTTTTATCTTTGCTTTTTAGTCTTATTAGTTTACCCTTTAGTTTTTATCTTTGTGTCTTATATCAAAAATCAAGAAAAAAATAGTATGTCTAGTTCCTTACTTGCCAATCAATGTCTGACTTCTTTGAAACTAGATCTTATTGGCATGGAGGATTCACTGAGGATCAACAAACGTGGTACAAGGAACACCGCTTGTCTCAAAAGGGGATACACTTATGGAAACAAATACATCAGTTGTATGAGTCTGCTAGAAACTTGTGCTCAATATATAATATATCTTTCTGCAGGGATGAAACTTGTTGCTTTATGAGGCATAAACACCTTGCTTTCCAATGTGAGTACAATGATGATGAAACCTTAGATTCTTATGCTAAGAGAAACTATGATTTTTATGATGCAGAGGGAATAGAAGAATTTGTTGCTTATAAGGGTGCCTATGAAATTACTTCTCTTCTTAAAAATATTGATGATGCCCCTTACAAATCTGAGAGTCTTGCTATACTTAACTATTGTTTGTAAAATTACGGTGCAAATTACTATATTACTAATCATCTTGAGAGAATCTCTCCTCCAAAGGAAGAGACTAATGTTTTGCAGGACTCTATGGAAGAAGAAATTACTGGACCTGAAAGCTCCTTGGATGAAAAAGAGGAGGAGAGTGACGAATAAGAGGAGGAAGAATGGAGCCATCCATGTCTACCTTGTAATGAGAGTAAGTCTTTGACTCTTACCTTATATGAGTGTTATGATCCTATGGATTCTTTTGAAATATCCCTTTTTGATGAAGTTGATGCCTTCTATGCTTATGGCCGTGATGCCACTATGGATGATGCTTACGGAGATGCACTTGCTATAGTTCCTCATGTTAAGCATGAAATTTTTGCTATTGCACCCACACTTGATTGTCCTATTATCTTTTTGAAATCTCCAACTCGTATTCCGGAGAACTTTGCTCTTAGCAATGCTAAATGTGATGGGTTGCATTTATCTTATAATCCTAAAGACCGTGTTGAAAACTATACACGTGTGCTTGTAGATCATGAACAACATGCTTTATGTGATAGTTATATTCTTTATGTTGTTCATGAAGCTACTGAAAATTATTTTGAGAGAGGAAAGTTTGGTTGTAGAAACTTTCATGTTACAAAAACACCTCTCTTTATGATGAAAGTTTTTAAGTTGTTCTTCTTGCACCTTCCTATGCTTGTTACTTTGTGCTTTCATGATTTATTTATTTACAAGATTCCCATGCATAGGAAGTGGGTTAGGCTTAAATGTGTTTCATTTTTTCTTCTTGATGCTCTCTTTTTCTTCAAATCCTTATTCTTACGTGAGCATCTTTTATAATCTTCATGCCTAGCTCAAAGGCATAAAAGAAAGCGCTTTCGGGAGGCAGCCCGTAACGAATTTAGGATTTCCTTTTTGTTTTTCTTCTATTTTTAGTGGTCTTGATGATTGTTACTACTGTAGAAACATCATTGTATCTTTACTTTTCAAGCTTTGTGTCCTTTATAGCCTCATACGACAAGGGAAGCGAAAGTTGTGACATGTTGTCCAGAAAACAAATTATGTCCTCGTGACTAGAAAAATCACAGAAACATCCCAGTTCATCTTTTTTAGCTGAATTTTTTACACAACGTGCTCTATACAATTACGAAACTATCGTATGTTCTGAGTTTTTTTATTTGACTTGCAGAAGTATCCCTAAAAAATTCTTTACTACCTACTGGTCTGTTTTTCACAGATTCTGTCCTGTTTTGCCTTTTCCTCATTTTGCAAACCTTAAGCTTGCTTTTTCTTTGCAAAAAACCTTTTGGAAATCTTGATAAACAGTAGCTCTTCAATCTTATCTTTATTTCCAGTAGAGAAAAAAAATTATTATGGGTACTAACCTCGCTAATCAGATTATGAGGAGTTATGTATGAAGGTAGTTTTCAAGTGTGCGAGGGAAGATGATGAATGAAGATTAAGAAGTTTCAAGCGTTCAAGCTTGGGGATGCCCCCATGCATCCCCAAGAAATATTCAAGGAGACTCAAGCGTCTAAGCTTGGGGATGCCCCCGTGCATCCCCTTCTCCATCGACAATTATCAGTTCGTCTCTCGTTTCACTATATTTTTATCACTTCATGCGTTATGTTCTATGCTTGGAGCGTCTCGCTCTTAGGTTTTATTTTTAGTTTTATTTATCTTTTCTTGTTGTTAATAACAAGTTAGAACCCAGCTTTCTTTGTGTGGGAGAGAAACAAGCTCCACTTCCAAAATCTAGAACACAACATAGGACTTTTCATGCTTATCTTTGTTGTGTGTGTTCTTTATCTTTTCGTAGCTACTGTCATGTTTAGCTCGTAGTTTTCATGCTTATATTTTCAAAGAGATTTTGTTTAGTTTGTTGCTGGAAATCTCTTGAGTTTTCATGTTTATCTTGTTTAGAGAGTTTGCCTGTTACACTGAGTTTTGTGTCTTGACTTGAAGTACGTAATTGAGGTTGCTATTCTTTTGTAGTAGTAACTTGCAATAGTTTTGAGGTGTTGTTTTGAGTAATGTTTGGACTTTTGGTGTCAAGAGCTTTAGCCTATTAGTGATAGATGTCGTATTTTGGGCAATCCGTGTTTATTTTCAAAACCTACAAAAATAGTTGAGAACTCTAGCTACTAGGTGGATCACTACTCTTCTGAGGGGTCGAATATTAGAGTACACTCATGTACCATGAGTCGAGGATGCGCAAGGATAACCAAACCCCCATACACTCCTCCTCGGGGTACATGTATCTTTGTGAACCTCCTTATTAGATTGAGAGTTACCGATAATAAGTGCATGAGTTCTTCGGACTAATGTGAGTATTCGAAAGTTGACACTTCCACCTTCCCATATTTTTCTAGCCTCTCATGTGTCGTGCATTGCTTTCTTCTCACTCCGAGAGTTGGCGTCCATCTTCGCCGGTACATCCAAACCCTTGGCATGATACGCTCTGTCATCATAAACCTCTTTATATCCTTCCTCAAAACAGCCACCATACCTACCTACCAAGGCATTTCCATAGCCTTTTCGACATACATTGCCATGCAACATTCATCTTCTCATGACTTGATCTTCATGTCATACATGCTACTTGCTTGATCGATGAGCCTCATGCTATTGGGCCTTGCCCTAATCATTGCTACATGACGCGCTAGTATCATTGCATATCCTGCTACACTGGCAGAGGCATACATTTGCATACATCATGATAGTTACATCTTCTTTATGATTTGAGTACCTTGTAAAGTGTGAAAGATATTCTATACTTCTTGTAATATATAGAGTGTTGCCCCTAAAGTGAGGGAAAGATCCCAAAGTGGACAAATTAAAAGATCCCAAAGAGGACAAATTAAAAGATCCCAAAGAGGACAAATGAGAGAAATAGAAAGAGCCATTGAGGCCACCAAAAATACAAAAAAAAAGAAGAAAAAAAAGAGAGAAGGGGTCACACTACTATTCCTTTTGAGAGATCCACACTCGTACTCCCTCTTATATCTTGTACTCCATAGAGATTATCATTTATGCATATAGCTATGTGGGGACCTTCACACTATAGAACTTGGCTTGTATATTCCAATGATGAGCCTCCTCAAATGAGCTCTAGGTCTTCTTGAGCAAGCAAGTTGGATGCACCCCCACTAGTTCCATTGGAGAGCTTACCTCAGCTCATATGTGCATCTGTTGCATGGCAATCTCTACTCCTCACATCATATCTATCATTTGGCTTTCTCTCGCCTATGATTGTCCTCATTGATGTGAGCCTTTCACTCCTTTTTTGTCTTCCTCCTCCACCATATTCTCTCTTTGCCATCCTAAGTGTCAACTTTCTTGCTTACGCTCATCCATTGCATGAGTGCTCAAAATGTCGAAAAGGAGTGGATCATTTTGACTTGTACCTGGCTAGTGGTCTGGGGATGAGTCAAGATAAGATTCCAAAGAAGACCAAGTGTGAAACTTTAGTAGATTGAGTTCTCAACAAAAAAATACTTTTTCTCGTATATCCCTATCCCCATTCTTGCACGCAAACACCATTTGGAGACATTTGAGTCACGGACAGCGAGAGCTCTTGCACCTTTATGTTCTTATGTTGCTTGTTTCAATGCAAAATATAGACTCTTGCCTGTTATGACTTCAATTGAATTACATGCCTTGATTTCTTTACTTACAAAGTTCTTTTATGGTTGTTAGCATGTCACCACAGAAATTATGCTTGTTATCATTTACCTACTCAAGGACGAGCAGGAATTAAGCTTGGGGATGTTGATACGTCCAAAACGTATCTATAATTTCTGCTTGCTCCATGCCTCTTTTGTGTGATATTGCTATGATATTAATGAACTTCCATACACTTTTGATCATATTTGGACTAACCTATTAACTCAATGCACCCCAGTGCCAGTTCCTGTTTTCTACTGTTTTTCTATTTCAGGTTTCCCCCTTATTAAAAGTACCAGAAAAAATCCGGGAAAATATAGGAAAAATCAGCGTACGGGAACCTTCCAGAAGAGCAAAAGTGGTAGCCGAGGGGGGCCAGGGGGGCCCAGGCGGCCAGAGGGCGCGGCCCCACCCCTGGTCGCGCTAGGGGGGCGCTTGGAGCCCCTGGCCCACCTCTGGCTGCCCCCCTTCACCTAATTATTCCCCGTGACGAGAAACCCTCGGGGACGGAACCCTTTTTCGCGATCTCTCCTCTGTTCCGCCGCCACCGCGCTTCCGAGATCGGGAGCACCAGAAGACCTCTTCCCGGCACCCTGCCGGAGGGAGGGTTAACCTCCGGGAGTCTCCTTTCCACCATGGATGCTTCCCGGATGTCTTGTGAGTAGTTTTCCTTGGACCATGGGTCCGTGATCGGTAGTTATGTGATGTTCTCCTCCCCTCTTTGTTCTTCAGGGATTAGACCTCATGAGATGCCCTACATGATCGAGGCACATATGTAATCTTTCTGTTGTTGCTATGCTGAGTTTGCTGGGATCCGATGGATTATGAGATTATGTTCAGATTGTGTTTGAGTTATATATTTGATTCTCCTCTTTTATATTTATGTTCTTGAGTAATTCTTGCATGTTCTCCGTTGTTGTTTATTGCTTTGGCCAAGTAGTAGGTAGTGAATCGAAGAGGGAGCGTTATGCATGATTGTGGGTTCATGCCCCCGATGACTAGCTTGAGTGACAGAAACATGAGTCTAGGGGATGTGTTGTTGCCACAAGGGGGAAAACAACGGTGCTTGTACTTGCGGGTGCAAGGATTGTTTACTTTACGCATAGTTCTTTAATGCAGTTCTCGTTGCTTTGAGTTTACACTTTGGGTGATATTCGCAACTTAATACCAGCGAGATGTTCTGGATAGATATCTCAAGGTGAATGATTAGTACGTAGATGCAGATGGATTTCGGTCTACTTGTCTTGGCGTACCGCTCATGCTTTTGAGCCTCTTCCTTTCTGTATAGCATAATTAGCATTGGTTTGCGCACATAATCTTGTCAATTGCCCAGCTATAATTTGTTTACCTCGCATGACTATTTTATCGTCTTTTGGGAGAGAGACATCACTAGTGAACATCATAGGACCCCGGTCCATATTTCCAATACTGTTTAAACCTTCAATTTACTTTCAGTATTTACTTTTCTGTTGCTATCACTATCATTATTATCCCGTGCGTTTTATCCTTTGTAAACAACAAGGCCGGAGGAATTGACAACTCCTCTGTACTCGTTGGGAGAAAAGCTATCTGTTGTGTGTGCAGGTCTAGGCAAAGCAAGTGATTATCAATAAAACGGCGCCTCACTTGCCTAACCACCTACTTGTCGATCTTGGAGTCCTACGGGTTCGATACTCTAATCCTTAGCATCTTCGCTAAGGGAAATTTGCCGCTACGCTACATCTCACCTTCCACTTGGGGTAACCAACGAGGGACGAGAAGCTATCTCGTGTATCAGTGATATAAATATTAATTCCTCATTATAATTTGAGGAGTTGTTTGGGTTTGGGGAGTTAAAATTTGAGAAAAGAGAGGATGCTCTCACAGGTACAGTTGGAGAGATGCTCTTCAGATGTTTTAATAAACCTTTCTAGAGATGACATGATTTAGAATATATAAGAGCATGTGCAATAAGTGTTGTATATTTAAAAATAACTAATTTATACAACACTTGGGCCCAAAAACAGTGCTCCAACAGGTGTTGTATATGTAAAAAAATTACAACACCACCTCCAAGTATTGTAAAAATTTGATCTTGATGTTGCAAATATAGAACACAAAGGCTAGGTGTTGTAAAACGTCCAGCCGTGAGCCAACTCCCAACCGGTCTTTCGTTTCCTTCTGCGCAACCGCCACAGCCGCTGCCGGAACTCGTCGACCACCTCCGAGCCCGCCGCGAGTTCGCCGACCCATTCCCGGCCGCGTTTCTCGCCGGCGGCCGCCACGAGCTGCTCGATTTGGTCTCAGTCGCCGACCAAATCCACGGCGGCCGGAGCTTCTCCAGCGGATGCATCTAGCCGAGGCGATGGGGTATCCTTCCGCGGTGGTCGTGTAGTCATCACTGCCCAACGGCCCGTGGTGCAGGTGTCGCTGCCGCCCGCCACCCGACGGTCCCCCTCCTCGGTGAAGTGGCCACCGTCGTCCTGCTGACCGCTCCGCTCCGCCGCCCGCCTGCTCCACTCTGTTCCATCGCTGGCTTCTCCACAACGTCGCCAGCTGACGGCCGACTGCTGACCGCTCCGCCACCCGGCTGCTGACCGCTCCGCCCGCCAATTTCTTCCACCTCGCAAGCAAGGTGTTCGACAAAATTTCCGAAGGTAAAAATAGATGAGCCTGAGCTCGTGTAGATGATTTTGTGGAATGAAAAATAGTTTACCGTTGATTTTACGCATTGTAGATGAGCTCGTGTGGCTCATCTTACGTGGACAATTACTCACCCTCGTCGGATGATGAATTTGATTTGAACGAAGAAGAAGACATTGCAATGCTTGTGACAATGCACAATGGGAAGAAGCGAATGCCCGTTCGGAGAGAACGGGTGGAAGCGCACAAAAGATTGATGTGCAACTACTTCGGTCCACAACCCGTTTTTTGGACAAATATTTTCAACGCCGGTTCAAAATGTCCAAAGACTTGTTCATCCATATTTGCAATGCTGTGAAGCAACATGATGGAAGCTTCGAGCAGAGGAGGAATTGTGCAGGGTTTCTTGGACATAGCACCGAACAGAAGGTCACTGCCGCATTGCGCATGATGGCCTACGGTGTTCCTACGGAATACATTGATGACAACTTGGCAATGACAAAGAGCACTTCTATCTTTTATGTCAAACAATTTGCCAAGACTATTATAGAAGTGTTTGGTGCCGAGTACTTGAGAGCTCCCAATGCTGAGACACACAGAGGCTGTTAGAGATGAAAAAATCTCGTGGATTTCCAGGTATGCTAGGTTCTATCGATTGCATGCACTGGAAGTGGAAAAATTGCCCAAGATCATGGCATGGACATTTCAAGGGTCATGGAAAGGATGCCACAATAATTCTCGAGGCCGTTGCCGACCATGAGACATGGATTTGGCATGCATACTTTGGCATGCCTGGATCTTGCAATGACATCAATGTGCTCGACCGGTCACCTCTTTTTGTCAAGTTAGCAAATGGAGAAGGACCACCGGTGACCTTTGTAGCAAATGGTCGCAATACAACTACGGGTAGTATCTTGCGGATGGCATCTACCCAAGGTGAAGTACATTTGTCAAGCCAATTTCCAAACCCCAAGGTAAAAAAGAACTCATCTTTCATAATGCATAAGCGGCGGCTAGGAAAGATGTTGAGAGGGATTTTGGGATTTTGCAATCCCAATTTGCTATTGTACGAGGGCCATCTAGATTTTGGGATCAACAACAACTTTGGTACATCATGACTGCTTGCGTGATCATGCATAACATGATCATTGAGAATGAGCGGGGACAAAATTTAGATTACAACTTCTATCAGTTGATGGGCATACGCGTTATGCCCATGAGAGAGGAGCGAATCAAACGCTTCATGAAGGTGTACAATGAGATTAGAGACTCTAATTCGCACGATTAACTTCAGAAGGATTTGATGGAGGAGTATTAGAAATTCCATGGTGAGAGAGCCGCCTAGTTTCATTTATTTGTTTGTGTATTGTGCAGAACTATGTTGTATGTGTGATGCATTTGATGTTGTGGATTTGATGAACTACTAGAAGCATATTGCGCGCTTCGCTGCGCCAGTTGTAGCCTTGGTGATCCTATTAAGCATGCTTCACCAAAATTAAGCATGCTTCACCAAAATCTCTCAGATCCCATTGAGCATACTTCACCGAAACTTCTCATTCATTGAAGTATACATAATGTAACATACAACATGAGTTGAACAGAATAAAACAAGGTGTGCTCGTCTGGGTTTAAAATGCAAGCTAGTATCTCAAAAGGGATCAGTAGGGAATGCAAAACTTGACATTAATTTTTTTTAAATAAATACTATTCTATCATACTTTCCTCAATTACAATTGCAAGAATAGTAATAGAGGCATGTTAATTGCAACCAACATTGGTACATGGAGATGAATAATTTCCACAAGTTCTAATTTGAGGATCTACCGCCATTATTCTTATAATCATTAATCATTTTTCCGTAATGATTTGCAACACAATGTATACAGTACACTGTCACCACCAATAGACATGGGTATGAAGCTTTCTGTTACACTTTATTAATCAAGAATAACAAAATTCTTAGTTCCAAGGCGAAGAATAGAAATGTACTTTCTTTCAAAAAAGGAGGATAAACCCCAGCCTTTGCTTCGATTGATGGAACATGCATATATTATTAATTACAGATAGTGCCGAACAAACCGGCTTGCAAAATGTAAAAACGAAAAACTTGAGACCATCTACATAGGACATCTCACGACAACATTCCCAAACTTACCACTTGTATTAATAACTACTCACCTGCAAGACAGAGAAAAGAAATTGATGAAATCATCCTCCCATTCATCATTACCTGGACAACCGGAGTTAAGAGATATTTCTCTTTTGAACAAAAATCGAAGCATGGAAAACAATGGCAAACACTTGATGTAGATACCAAATATATATTTACAAAGACTCAAAAGACCTGAAATTATGAAAACTAAGATTGCAAATAAGTTGTCTCACAAGGCCCATAAACTTAATAGATAGCTCTCTCTCAAATCGATCTTGTAAATCACTAAAAAGGTCCTTAGAAATTTACAGTCGTATGAAATGAACTTGAAACAATGTTTTTTAATTGATGGTTATACCCAATGCATGATCAATCACCATGACACAACCTACCACTTTCGTCCAAGATATTACTTCTAATTGTAAACATTTGAACAATGTTTAGAAAAACAACTGATTGAACGATTAATCGCTAATCGAGAGCTAAACATCACGAGGAGATTGATCGGCAGCAAAAAATCATTGGGTGTGATTAATTGGTCTAAAAACTGATCAAATATTGTTGAGGTCGACTAAATCACAATGCCTTGCCGCGTCCCACTCCTAGCTAGCCCTCCCCCGAGTAGAAATTAGGACGTCTCGCCTCTAGTGTGAGTCATCCCACCGTCGCCCGCACGATTCACACTGTCGCCACTCCTATGCTCGTCGTCGATTGGTGGATCTAAGCCACCCCTCCCTCTTTTGGCTCCCGATGGTTATCCTCCTCGTCGCCTCGTCTCCAGCAAATAGAACATCACCGCCCTCCATCGTCCATTGCTTTGGTGACCATTAGGCAGTAGCTCGGCCACTGCTGCTCCACGACACCAGCAACTCCTCACGCCATCCCTAGCTCCAGAAGGCAATAGCTCCTCATGTTGACCCTGCTGCAACAACTCCTCCTTCTCCACTCTAGCATTGCTTTTGCGCTTTAGTTCATGTTTTACTTGTTGAATATAGCATATTTTAGTCTTTAGACCATGGGATTTACACAAATTTTGGCTGATTAATCATCGACCAATTGAATCAATTAATCGGGCAATTTTTGATTAATCTCTAATCCATGCATACGGTTAAGATACCGATTATCGATATCTTGAACATTACATTTGAACAATAAGCAAAGAAAAAAAATGCAATGTACATGTAAGAACTTCTCCCTTTTTGTGATATGAAGAGGAATCCCATGGAAAATGTAGCCTACATATACCAAGTGACTTGCAACACATAGCACAACAATTTTATTTTGTTTTCCGTAAAGAAGATTGGTTTTTTATCAGAAATTGTGTCGAACCAACAACAATCAATGACATGTTTAATTAGGCAGGGAACATATGTCATATACGTACTCCACATATTTATATGTATTTTCTCATATGGAAACAATAGAATTACTGCACCTAGTGCCATTGTATGATGTACTTGGCATCACGTATCACAATAATAGTGAAGCTAGTTCACTGCAACCTATCGAAAACCTATGAGAGAAATATATGTAGTTTGCACATATTTTTAGCGAGTTAAAACATGTGGCTAGTGGCTACCCCCGGATCATAGCTCTGTAAATAGGACTTGCAAACCAGTTCATGGAAAAACACAATAAATTGTACTGAAGTCAGTGCAAGCCCAGTGGTTAACCAATCGTCAGATGGTTCCATAAGAAGGCAATCAAACCTTAAACTAAATTACAACTATTGTGACATCAGTGCGATGTAATATGGACTTTCAACTAACCATGAATAAGAAATATGTTATTCCTTTAGATAGAAAATGAGTGAGTAGTAGTTAGTTCAATAGATACATGAACGCAAGCCAGTGGTGATTTTTCTACATTTGCACTCATTACAAGTTCACACAATTATTCATGGTGCTCCTGAGTTATTCTGTTACGTCACACAATTCCAACTGGCATAAGATTTCTGAGAAGCAAGAGTCTAGACAGTGCTATGCTGATAAGCTAACATAGTTTATCGAGACTGTTTTGTAAGATGAAGCTAATGAATCGCTAATCAAGAGAGTTGATCCGTCGATTTCTGACCACATAAGATCCATGCGAAAAATCAAATAGCCGTAAAATAACATAGAATCGTACCATCCTGCGGCACACCATACCTAAACAATCGAAGACGAAACAAGGGAAAGAAACAACACACATGGTCTGATAATTAGATAGTAGAACTAACCATCACAGAAGGAAGGGAAGAGTCGCCACAGTCGAAGACGAAGAAGCGGAGTCCCGGACAGAATCACGTCACCAACGCGAAGGACGCGTGTAGCCGCTAAACCTGCCGGATAAGTCGACCCACCGCTGCTCCTGCAGATTCCACCCAAATTCACCGAGGCCGTCACTACCAGCCTTGTCGTTGTTGCACGTACACGCCGCCCAAATTCACCGAGACCGCCGCTACCGCCTCGCACCGGGGCCGGCGCAGAAGAACAGAATCGCGAGGACGACAATAACCCATCAGTGCCACCGACGGCGAGGGCGATGAAGACCTTCCCCCACTCCTGCACCACACACAACAAACAGGGGCGGAGAGGTGCGGAATCTCCAAAAAGAATGACGTTGGCACTGCCCGGCCTCCACCTCCTCGAGCGACGGCGGCGGCGGCGGCAATGGGAATCTAGTGCAACCCTCCACAACCGGTATCTTCCCTCCACGAAGAACCCACTCGAGTTTTTTTTTTTGAGGCAAAAGAACCCACTCGAGCTGGACGGATCGACACGTACCCAGCGAGACCCGCCACGCCACCGCCCACCAATTTTGACCCGATCCTTCCTTTCGCCGACACCCACGCCCCACAATAGGCACCCACTTACGAAAGGAGCCCGCCCAGCATCTGTCCTTCCACGTGACCAAGGGACAACACCTAATAAAACGTGACCAGGAAGACGACCGGGTCAAAATCGAGACACCAAATCTCAAATGCCAGCATCAATCGATTGTGAGCTCTTAAAAGAGCATAGTAATTTTAAGATGTAATAATTTGATATTGTGGACATGTATATTTTTGTATTTCCTTTTTGGTTGTTTTAAATTATGAAAATGTGGTCGACAGCCGACCAACAGTGGTTGTCCAGCAGCCGAACAGCAGCAGATTGGCAGTCGGCTGATTTTTACAACATCTATTGGAGTTGAAGTTTTACAACACAAATATACAACATCTATTGGAGTTGGCGATTTTTTTGTTGTTGTAAATTATACAACACCTAGTTTACAACACCAAAATATACAATATCTATTGGAGATGCTCTAATACCTAAATAATTTATCCTCACTAACCTATTATTTTTACATGCAAGTTATCTACATCGTCAAGTAGGTTTTATCTTCACTAACCTATTTTTTTTAGCTATCCACATCATCAAGTAGGTTCACCATGTAAAAATATTTTTCATTGACTATTCATGTGCATGCTCTAGTTGCTATGATTGTTTTAGGTATAGTCAAGGGGTGAAGATATATCTCTACTAAACTTTGTTTTCTTCTCATTTCGTTTGGCAAATATATTGTCAACGTAATAAATGAATAAAACAAAAATCACACTCATTTTTCATTTTACAACAAATTTTCTTAGTTTTTTACTCTTAACAATATATCTTTTAGAAAATATTTACTAATTAAATTATACTATGTTTCATAAATTTTCTCATATCTTAAAATGTCAAATTATTTATTAACAGTTCCCATTCGCGCAGCAATGCGCAGAGTACCATCTAGTTTAACAATACGGTAATCTGCATTGACGGCTGAAGAACGTGAAAATATCTACCTCGAGGCAGGGAAGAAAGAAAGTTCATTCATTTTCCAGCACAGCTTTATGCTGCTTCACCAACATAAACCAGTCATCCTTTAACTATAATACAACATCAACTACAGACACGATACAAAACCGAAGTATAAAATCGCCATCTCATCCTCACTAAAACAGACCAGCCATGTTAACTCAGCAGTCCTATCAGTCCCACTGTATAGCTAATCCTCATCAAACTTGATCTTCTTAGCTGAAGGCTGAACGCTGCCGATCTGTATAGCCAAGAAAACATTAGCAACCAGGAAAAATATTTTGTCATTACCTCACAAAACATAGGATCAGAAAAGACGTTGTTCAGATAAAATGAGGCAGCTACAAAGCAAAAGCTAATGTACTAATTATCCTTTACAACCGATCTGCATAGTACAGGCCGCATATGGCATGAACAAAAACCAGTGGTGATATTGCATAAATTATTTGGTTCTAGGAGTAAGCAGATGTAGATGATAATAAACAAGCAGTACTATATTTATCAAGGACCTATACAGGCTCTAGAACACTACAATTGTGTGCCTTTTGCTCGAGGCCAATAAAACGGTTGAATTTTGCCAAATAACATTACAATTCAGTGGCAAATTACTAAACTATTTCAGATCTGATTAAGTAAGATACAGTTATTAAATCAATAAACAGCATCAAGTGTTACTTACAAGGGCTGGACACTCGTAGTCGATACCAGCAGCTTTGATTCTTTTGCAACGCTTCTCATCGCGCTTTACAATTCCTTCAAGCATCCTCTTGTACTCTTCTACTGTTTTATCCTGGTAACACAAGAGCTTATTAATCTACAGCGTAAAATTCCACGTTCCAGTTGTAGTTAGCAACAGATATACCTTACTAAGCCTGTTCCTTTCAATTGCTACCCGGTCAACTGGTACAAATCCCTTACGCACACCTTTCCATCTACAAGCGATACAATATATGGACATTGTAAATCATAAGAATTATGTTCTTGTTTTAATCAAAACGCAAGAACAGTAGCTATGTACAGCTATATGTCACAAAGTACAGCAAAACAATAGTGTAGTGCTCTAAGAATTACAGCAAATTCCGTGTTAAAGTACACAAAAAGAAGAAGAATTCATACAGGCACGGAAATAAAATCTAACAAAACAACCTTGCAAGTTCTGACAAGAGATTGATTCAGTTGTGTACTTATCGATGTAGTGCCATATATACCAATTCATATTACTCTACCATTGGCTTGCAAATTCTCCATCACTGCTTGTTCTTGTCGTCATAGTGAATTCTTGGTTTATAATTTCGACATTCACATCACTCATTATGCCTATTTATATATATTTCTAACATGACTTACAGTTTGCATAAGGCAATCAGCTACTATTAACGCGAATCTGCATTACCCTAATGAACTCACATCATTACTTTCTTTCTTTTTGCACAAATGAACAGGCATTAAATGAGCTGCGCAATGCAGTGCAAACAAATAGCCTGCTAATAGTAAGTTAGTGTCTGTAGCATGTAGGGAAAGTATATCACTGTAAAAAGTATTCCATGACAAAAAAACATGAAATAGACAACATTTGCCCAAGAATATACAGTATTTAACTCATTTAGTGGTAACTAATGAGTAGTCCTAAACCAAAGATGGAGGCTATGTTTCTGTCATCAAAAGGCGAAAATAAACAGAATAAGTAGCATGGTTGCGGTGCTTACAATTTGGGATGAACTTTCTCCGGTGGGACAGGCGCAATTTGCAGAGTGTGCTCAAACAAGAGGTAGTTATTCATCTCATCAGCTACAATCTTGGCCACCTGATATACCAAGAACATGCCAGGAATTTGTAAGCAGACAACAAACATACAGTGTACCCTGATATATCCATCACAAAGAGAGTGCTTACCTCAGGGTTCTCAAACTCGATGAATCCATAATGCTTAGACTTTCCTGTCTAAATATATCACGAAACAGCAAGTTAGATAGATGGCTGCAGAAAACACACACACACACACACACACACAAATCACCAGATGCCTCGCAATGTAGTATAGGATGATACCTTGCTGTTCCGGGCGATCCTGGCCCTCTTAACAGCCCCGAACTGCTGAAAGAAACCTGCAAAATCAACCAGATCAACAAAGGGGGTATCAGGAACAGACCCCTCGCATCCCCTGCACTTCTCTAAGCGCTACTGAGTACTGACAGAGACAGACCTACCGCTCCACTCACTCTTCTCCCTGGCTCTTCCCCTCTCCCACCTCTCTCCCCTCGCTCTTGTTGACTGCGCCGCCGACGTTGTGATTGCGGCCCTCTCCCTCCTTTCCCCTCCGCCGGCGTTGCTGGTTGGGGTGGGTTAGGAGGGGGGGTGTGCCCGCGCGTAGATAGGATTTCTTTTTTCCAGCAGAGTCTTCTCCCCTCGTCATCAAGCGGCGATTGGATGGGGTTGCAGCGGATCTTGCGTCGGCGTTCAAGGTGGACGACGGAACAGATCTCGGTGGCTCCAGGCTCCCCTAATAAGCTTGGCTTATCTTACGGGTTGGTTCTTCCCCTAGCTTTCCTCGTTGCAGCTTTTCTGCTCCATCATGGAGGTGGACAGAACAAGGTGCGGCAGGTGGCTAGGTGGGGATTCGTCCGTGATCCGGCTTCTGCTCATCAGATGGGCTCTACTTCGACGGCGACCTTTGCCTCGCCGCCGTATATCCTTGCCGAGAAGAGGCATTGTTCTTGGGCGAAAGCGGCCATGTGCCGGCGACCCTTCTTCCTCCAGGCCGACGAGCCAAGATGGAGGCACTCAGGCTCCTGTAGCGTGGCGTCCTTCGGTCCTCTCACCCAAGTGGCTTGTTCCCCGGCGGTGATAGTACTGGCCACGACGGGAAGCTCCGGCGATCTAGCGGTGATCTAAAGGGACCCGATTGCTTTTCAAGTTTTAGATCTAGGGTCCTTGTTGTAATTTCTAAGCCCCTCATTGCTATTCCTCATGTTCAGAGGGGCTTCTTTGTAATGTGTACCGCCCCTGGGCTTTAATGCAGTTCCGGGTCTTTCAGACCCTTCCCGTTCAAAAAAAAAAAACAGAGACAGACCTTGCATCTGGTCCTCGTAGAAGCCGTGGGGGATGTGGCCGATGTACAGGACGGTAGCTGTGTTCTCCGGCTCCTCCGGTTGCTTCTCCCGAATTCTCTGCTCTTTCACCTCCAGCGGCTGCACCAATCGAGACACACCATCAGGGACAACAGACAAAAGGATTCTTTTTTTTCCAGTTGGGTTCGATTTGGTTCGAAGGAAAGCACGCACCAGGAAGTCTTTCCCCTCGCCGGTCCGGGGACCAGCCGAGCGGCGCGAGAGCACGCGCCTCTGGTTCCTCTTCTTGTCCCTCAACCCCATCTCGCTCGAGCCTCTACGTAGCTCTCCTTGGAGAAACCTGGCTGTCGCGTGTAGCAATAGAGGTGGGAGGGCTTGCTCTCGCCGCTTCGCTGGACGGCAACGGCGGACGGCGACGCCTCGAGCAGCGGAGCACGGGGAACTTGCGAGTTGCGACTGCCGGCGGCTAGGGTACGTTGCGTAGGGATGGGAACAAGGGGAGGAAGGCTGTGTTCTCTGGTGGGCTGGGCTAAAATGCTGGGAAGAGAGCCTTAAAACTTGAAAATATCCACCACCATCATAACGGAACTTATGAAATACTCCCTCCTGTAGAAAGAAAAGCCCGAATTTCTGAAATATCCACCACCATCATAACGTTAAAAAATCTGGGATAATTGATTTCCTGAGCCTTTTTGGAAACACAGTATAGATAGACTGTTCACATATACTCCCTCCAATGTCTCAGAAAAAAAACATATACTCCCTCCATATCAGAATATAAGACATTTCTTGACACTATGATAGTGTGAGAAAACATCTTATATTAAGTTACAGGTAGAACTCCCTCCATTCCTCTTTGTAGTGCGCCTCTCTTTTAGCTCTTATACCAAGACATGAGGTGTCACTCTTATTTGGACATGGATTATCCTTCCCTGTTCGGTCTGCACGCGCATGTGGCTGCCTGCCACTACACTCCCAACAGCCAGCCAAGGGTTGTTTGTGTCCAAAGCAGGCTTACAACCCTAAACGCCGAATATTCGATATGGCTTTGGGGTCCAAATAAACTTGATTTCCTATTGGCCAATTCAGTATGTATGGTGGCTGGATATCATTTAATGATGTACGGATCAGTTCCTCTACTGTATGAATACTCGTACTAGAATACAACGGTACAGTGTTTTCCCAATGACGTACAGTCGCACTTTGACGGACTGGAACAGTATATGATTGCAACGCAGTTGCGTGGACTGACAGCACAGTTTGTGTACGTTGAACGACGACTAGTGTACCTGCCCTGCTTTGGTGGAAATTAATTGCGCGTCAGCTAGCAACAATTGAGGGGCAGGAACAAAATGAAAGAGCTGTATCAATGCATACAACCCCAAAAGTTGATCCCCAAGCATCAGGGTGGACTAAAAGGTACAGTATTACTGGCATGAACATCTAGAATAGCTAGGTGATTTTCTTGATTTGACTATGATTCAGGTTGTAATCTAGGACACATTGTTCAAACTATCATTTGTCATTGCGCTAGTCTGATGGTTATTCAATTGATACAAATCGTAGTATAAATGTTCAGAATTTTTCAGTACTCTGAATTGCAAAAAATTCTTTCAGATGCAATTTTTCAGTACTTTGAATTTCAGTCTGAAATGCAAAAAGTTCTCACAAATGCACGCTGAATACTGACTAGTATTTTTATCCAACTAAGATAGTGTGTAATATTTTTCTGCATGTTTAGGTCATTGTCTGTTATTTGGTAATAATACTAACAGTACAAATCAATAAATCAAACGATGTCGACTGCATGTAGTTGTAATGTTAGGGGTTCATCGGCTAGCCCCTCTGTAACTGTTGTAAGTGCATTAAAAATACAGCAGAATTGATAAACTTAGATTATTTCGATACGATACTCCATCAATATCATGCTTTCTGATGCCAGTAGTTAGATCATTGATTTCATATTCACTAGCCGATACAGGAGTGTAAAGCTAGTGCACTTCAGTTGGATGTGTGGATAGCAAATGCCTATGTATGTGGCTATCGTAATTACTAAACTAACTAAAAACTGGTAGCCACTCACACTGGGAGAAGCCTGGTGGCGGTTGTCATTTATTGCACTCAATAGTGTGAGAAGCTTGGAGAAGCATCAGGCTTGTCAGGCAAGCCTCAGCCAAGTCAAGAGGTCTTGTTTCCGTCCGTCAAGTTAAGATGTACCGTCACGGGGAGAACATTGTTCCGTCGTATTCCCTTAGCAGTATTCCTACCGTAGAGAAACTCTACCATACATCATTAAATGTTGTGTAACCACTATACGTACTGAACTGGCCAATAGGAAATCAGGTGTATTTGGACCCCGGAGCCATATCGCCACGTCCCCTAAACGCACACTACATTTCGGAATATAGTCAAAAAATCTATGCGCACTAGAATGTGGAATGGAGGGAGTACTAATTTATGCACATATATGAGCATCGAGACAGAGTCGACAGATTTTGAGACCAACGAACATATCAACGTTGGTATTTACATAGGCATACATACATTCACTCCTATGAACACATACACATACATTTTAAAAAGCGTTGATTCGGTATCCGGGTGCATCTACAGGTAAGCATGAACAATAAATTTAAAATATTTAAAAAATGTTAAAGTTTAGGCATTAAGATGCTCATATGCAGAAGGTGCTTGCAAATCTTATGGTGTTTAAACATTCGAAGAGCTCATAGAAAAAAAAGATAAATTTTGAATTTTTGAGAAGCTTTGAAAAAACACATTGTTTAAAGTCAATTTTTTCTTTTTTGATACGAGCTCCTTGAATGTCTAAACATTATGAAATTTTGCACACACCTTGCATACATGAGCACCTTAGATGCCGACAAAGTTCAGTTTTTTTTATTTTGCATAAATTTTTTTACTTTATTATTCATCGGGAGCATACGAGTTCTCGCTCATCTTTGAATTTTCCCTTCTCTTATCTCCTCTTTTCACATGAGAAATAAAAATGTATTTAATCATGTTCACTATTTAATAAAATCGACGATTGAAATTTATTATATATTTTCATCTTTCATATGAAAAAAGGGTAAGAAAAACCATATTAAAACTGCTCAAAAGACTAGGTGGTAGATCTTGAGATTGAAGAATTCGAGCGTCTCACTTTGATGCTCATCGCTAATTACTAAAAGAATAATGTCATTAAATCTTACAATAAATTCTAAATATGCATGCATGCTTGCTAAGTCTAAAACTTAAACCTAAATGGACATGTTTCATCACAAGAAACCCTCATCAACGCTCACCGTGGGCCCCTTTTCGGCTCGATCTCACACTAACACCGATGGAGTGCAATCATTTGAAACACATACAACCATGCCACGTGATGCGGTGATGGTTCACTTCTACCCCCCCCCCTCATTAAGATATATAATAGGGGCTATGGCTCCCCCCTCCAACTCATGTCTCCCACTCGCCTCAACATGCGATAATGCGGCACTTCGCGTCGTCGCCTGCTCCGGCTCGTTCCTGGCTCGGCCTCGCCGGGGGTCTCCATGCCTCATTGGTGCCCCCGATGCCCCCCCCTACCCACACACGCCCTGGCTTGGCCTCGGGCTAACACGATAGGGTGCAATCAGTTCAAACACGGCCGCACAATCAGTATGACTATACCACAAGGTACAGGTTCACTTCAGTTTAGGACCCACACCCGCTCAAAAGTCGTTGAAATTAAATTAATATGGGGAACTCCCAACCCCCCCCCCCCCCTCGCCAAGGCGCAAGAACATATTTAATTTATTTTTAAAATAAATATGGGGGAGACCATCCCAAAACCCCCTCCCCAAGGCACAAAGACTGATTAATTTTTAAAATAAATAAATAAGGGGATACACCCCCAACACAAAAATTGATTTAATATTTTTCAAATAAATACGGGGGTACAACTAAAAAATTAAAAATGTAAAAAAAGGTTTAATTCAGATATCTGCAAAAACAAGCACAAAACAAGAATGCCCTTGCAGTGCAACTACAACTTTCTGAAATTGCAAAAGGCTATATTTTCACCGTTGGTTTGTAAAAGTGTGAAAAGGTTTCCTAATTACTAGTCATGCTATATACGTAATAATAACCGCAAAGTAAAAAAACTTACAAAGTTCAAAACAATAATAAAAACAAAATAAAAAGCAAAGATTCAAACCATTTACGATATAATAGTTCAACCATCTTTGAAACTATTTTTCTTAAGATATAGTACCGACATAGCGGACATGATGAACAAAGGTTTATTTTAACACAAGCCCTCTGCAGTACAACTAGTTGAAATTCCAAATAGCCTGACTGCCTCAAGAACATCAACATTCACCACATCTCCCATCTAAATTCCAGACTCGGAAACTCGTTCCACCTAGCTTTTAGATTAATGCTGCCATCAGAATCAATGAGCGTTAGGCAACTCCCATTTCTCCATACAAATTGTTGTGAAGGATTGTCAAATTAACAATTGTCAAATTAACAATCCCTGATGTTGCAATAAACTACTATTTTTTGTATGGTAATACTACGTGTCTTATTTTTAGGACAGTATAAGTGGGCACAATCTCAGCCCTCACATCGATTTGAATTTAGGACCGTCCATTTTCGAGATCTGGTCGTTTTTTAGCGTTGGATTCAGCTGTACAGATAAGTTATATGTATTGGGCTGGTTGTCCTAATGGGAAGCTGCTCCACGGGCCAAACCGGCGCACCGTGGTTAACTGGGCTGTAGCCCAGCCCATTCCAGCCGCAGGTCTTCGAGCAAGCAAGCGAGCATCGGTTCAGTCATCCCCTCGCTCTTTTCTAAAAAAAAGTCATCCCCTCGCTCAGTCGCCTCAACCCGTTCCTCTTCCCTTCTCTCTCTCTCCCGCAGGTCCTTCGAAGCGGCGACGGTAGCTGCGGCGACGAGCCGACGGATCTGGGTGACGTCGCCACCGCCACACGTAACGATGCCCCATCTCCCCACGCACCCATCTCTCTACTCTCGCACCATTAAGAAGCCGAGTTGTGCCTCAACCCTCAACCCCTACCCCTTCCTCTGTATCTCGCAGGTCCTTGGAAGTGGCAGCTGCAGCTGCGGCGGCGATCCGACGAATCTGGGTGACGTCGCCACCGCCACATGTAATGACGCCCCATCTTCCCACGCCCCCATCTCTCTCCCTCTGCAATAGTAAGAACTAAGAACCCTAGCCGCACGCCCGGACGCACGTTCTCCTTCCTCTGCTTGATTCTTCTTTTTTGTGCGAGCTATAACAACTTGAAAGCCAGCACCAGCAAGGCACAAACTCAGTCATACGAGAAGGGTATGGGGACGACGATGAACTTGATGTTGATCCTTCGTGAAGGTGTGTCTCGCCCAATCCCTTATCCTTGGTTCAGAATGGATGACGTTTACCTTCTCCAATATTTTTTCATGGATGTATGCTGATTTTTGTTTGCAGGGAGATGGATGTTGGTTAATTGTTTCCGTGGCTCCAATCTAGATAGCTGTTGGGAGTTGACATCTAATGGGTAATTGTATCATCTCTTTTATCTTAAATGGATAGTTTTTGTTCTTGGCCGGAGCCAGTTCAAGAGGAGACATGTACATACATTATTCATATTGTTTGCAGCTAACGAGTTGGAAAAGTGAGTGGCTGATTGTACATGATAAGTTTGTTTTTAAATTATTTTTTACGAAATCTGGAGAAGGGTGAATGAATGACTTAGCTTGTATATATTTTTCTCCATTAAAGTGCTTCAAAATTTACTCATCTTGTGTTTCATTACATCTTTCGCCATATCTGACAGTCATGGTGATAAAACCCTGTACTTTCCAAAGCAAAGTAAGAATACTATACAGTGAAAACTGACAAGATAGGCATCTTTCGCCATCTCTGACAGTCATCTTGGAAGTTCCTACCTAATAAAATATGCATTTAGAAAATGGAAAATGTATTTGATCTTGTTTGTTTAGATAGGCAGTATCATGATTTGAGCGCCAAAAATATTTAATCCCAAAGTGGTTTTGTGTGTGCAGGCTTTCCTGAGTGCAATCATCATCAACCATTATGCAGATGATTTCGATAAGCTCAGAAATTCTGCAATGACACGAATTCAAAGTAAAATTGTGTATTGGTGTTAGATTGTTAGTGCACTTGCATGAAACATATTTTGTGTTATATGTTGGTTGTATTACTTCTCCTTTCTTCCCTCTTTTTGTTGTATTGCATGGCTCAAGACTTTCTAATAAGTGACTAGAACCAATGTTCACTGAAGGTGATGCTGAGTAAATCAAGTGTGCTGCTTAATTAAGTGTCATCAATCGCCTCAACCGTGGTGTATGCCTTCTGAATTCTTTATTCAAAGACATTGATGGCTACACTGTATCTGCGAAGCTACAGTAAGAGCTCAACCATCAAATATTAGACATGTTATTGAGAATGTTCCTTTTCATTAAGATATAATATTCAGAAGACATTCATTATATTATGTTGTTTGTTTGCATCAGTAGTAATCTCATTGTCATCAGGATACATTCCCTATGTTGGATATGTGCCCTAGAGACAAATTAATAAAGATATTTGTCACATATCCGTTTTGTTCATAATACGTTTTATACTGTGCTATAACTGTATTACTTGGAAATACTAATACAGGTGTAGTGTAAAACATGGTCCGTAGTTTAACTCGGGTAAACTATCTCATTGGGCAATTGATTGATCAAGCTTTCCTGATCATGGCGACACTTAAGTCCATTGACAATGAGGTCATATCGTTAAGGGGAATGATGTGATGGACGTATACCCACCTAAAGTATTGCAATGTGATCGAGTCACATAGTTCAGCGTTGCTATGACTTTGTAACATATGGCTTAGTCCTTAGACCGTAATGATCATACGTAATTGTCATCTATGAGGAGATTTTGATTTGTATCCCACCGTCTGACTGAAATATGCTGGCTATAACGGTGCACTTTGGGTATTCCAAAATAGATGGTTGATGAGTATGTTAATAGATCAGAGCGGGATTTGTCAGTCCTTGTGACAGGACAGGTACTCTGGGCCCACTCGGTGATATTGCATCAACACCTTGCAAGGACGTGACTAGGTCACAAGAGATGCAATGATCATGGACGAGAGAAGTTGTTTGTTGTGAACGAGATGTGAACACGGTATGTAGGATACCGACGATCAAACCTCGGACAAACAAAGTACCGCAGCACAAAGGGATTACGTTGTATCGTTAACGGTTTCCAAAAGCGGTCGAAGTTCATTCGATGGAAGCGCATGGGCTGTCAAGGATTGTAACCAGGTCCAACTACTAGTCATTGGTCAATGAGAAGAGTCTTGACCATGTCTGCTGTTTCCCGGACCGTTAGGGTGTTACACTTAAGGGCAATCGATGCATAGGACAGTTACGGGATCAACGGTGAAATAGGAGGAATCACCGGAATAGTTCCGGAGGACGACGGAATAGTTTCCGGACATTTTTGAATAGTTCAAAATAAAGTTTAATTGTTTTAATAATGTTTTATCATTTAATTATCTGAATTAAATATTTAAAACATATTAAATAAATTAAAAAATGGGAAAAAGGCTATATGGGCCCATGGGGCCCATTAAGGGAGGAGGGGGTCTCCCCCCTTGGGCTTGGCGCCAAGGGTGGGGCCCACCACCCCGTTGGCCGGCGCACTCCCCCCCCCTTGGGAGTTTAGTCCCACATGGGGGAGGGGAGGAGGATAGCACCCCTCCTTGGCCTATATAAGGAGGGGTAGACCCCCCTTTTTCCAACAGACCAAGATCTCCTTCTTCCTCCTTCTCCTTCTCGGAAGTGGACTCCCCTTGTTTGGAGTCTGCACCAGCATTGGAGTTCTCCACCATAAGGCAGGCCGTCGTTCTGCTGGAGTCGGGATCCGTAGCCGTCTTTCTTCCGCTGCTCGCCTGGTTCGGGGCCTGGGA
Organism: Bromus sterilis; assembly: GCA_950022295.1. Taxonomy (NCBI): domain Eukaryota; kingdom Viridiplantae; phylum Streptophyta; class Magnoliopsida; order Poales; family Poaceae; genus Bromus; species Bromus sterilis. Next base: position 73,962,810 of record OX465600.1, on the reverse strand, counting down.
GGAACATCGATTGTACCGTACGTGTATAATCTCTTTGAGGCACTACACCTGTGGTGCTACTTCGTCGCTGAAGGTTTATCGGGAGTCATCTTCGCCGGTGGTGGTCTTCTACACGACAGGGAGGTCGTAGTTCCGAGTCTAGGCCAGCCACGTTCGCAAGAACGTTTCCCTCTTTCGGTCTTCAAAGGTATGAACACCGATTCCCTCCGTTACTTTACATCGCCATAGCATAGATCTTGGGTTCGGGTACCGTATGTATGAAAAATTTGTGTTTTCTGCCCCGTATCCCAACAGTGGTATCATGAGCTAGCTATGCGTAGATGTATTGTACGGGTAGAACACATCTAGGATGTGGGCATCGAATCTTCATTCGTTACACTCCGACGTGTACTCATTTAGCGTTGCGACAATGTTTGATGAAGCGGCCCCCGACCGACCTTACGCGTTTACGCGAGACTGGTTCCACGCTTGACATATGGCTTGTACCATATAAAGCGGCTGGGGGGTGTCTGTCTCTCTGCATTAGCGATGCGAAGATGTTTGCAACGGAGGGCCCCGACAGGGGTGTAATAGAGACGGATGGGACACAGTGTTGTGGCATGTTTTTCGCATGATAGAAATGGTTCTCTCTCTCGAAACCCCTAGCAGCCACGTAAACCTTGCACAAGCTCAAGTAGAAAGGCGTTTAACTTTGCTTTGCATGAAGGGGGATCATAGGTTGTATGATTTACAGTTTTAATTTCTGTTTTATGCTAGTATGCTAGATATATCGACGGTAGCACGAAACAGGACCATCTCTCACAATATCAACATTGTGTTCTCCCTTGGTGGGCACCGCCTGGAAGGTTCTCCCATATGGCTTGATGCTCCGTACATACCGGAGTTGTCCTACATATTCAACGGAGTTCGCATGAGGTTGGGTTCGGCAAGCCTGGCATATGCAGATATGGCCTTGCTGAACAGCTAACATCAAGGTTCGATTGGCAGGCTTGATGTAACACCCTCAGATGCTTGTAACAGTAATCATCGTCACTGTTGACTATCACTGTTTGTTAAGCACTGTTATCCCCTGTCCCTAATCAAACTTTGCTTCTACTCTTTTCAACCATGCTGATTGGTAATCAAAACACAAAGCCCAATGCATTTTGCTCATCAAGAAACCAAACCCTAGTTGAAACTACCTCAATTGGAAATTAAAACAAAAGTGCTAAATAAAGTTGTTCCAAAAATCATGGAACTATTTTTGTAAATTGCCTAAAATCATTATAATCATGTTGGAACAACTTTGGTAATTTTTGGAGTTGCAGAAAATTCCAAACAATTCAAACAGTAGGTTAAAACCCCTACTTTGGACATTTAATATTTAAAAGAAATACCTAATGAATTTATTTTGCTGCATAACTTTTTGTGGCACCTCAGTAATATATAAAACTAATTTACAAACACCAATTATATTTTAAAAAAAAGCTAGGGTTAACAAATCAATTACAGAGAAGAATTTGAATTAGCAGAAAACCAGAAAATGGGAAAAACGCAATAACCCGCCTGGGGCGAGGCCCAACTCAGGCCAGCCCACCCCGGCCCGTCTTCCACCTCCCACCTGCCCCCATCACGTCCGCCACCTGCTCGACGCCGTGGCGCCGCCGTGGCCACGGGCGCCCCTGGAGCCCTCCCCTCCCTCACCTGCTCCCTCCCGCCATGGGCCCGATAAGGCCAACCCCAGCAGCCCCCTGGACAACCCCCCACCCCATTCCCCTCCTCCTCCTCTCGCCATCGTCGGGGAAGGACTCAACCGTAGCACTCGTCGCCGCCTCCGCGAACTCCCGTGGCCGGAGACCTCCTCGGGACCGGTCGCCTTGTCCAAGCCGCTCGACGACGTCGGCTACTTCACCCTGCGCGCGGGATCGGACCGAGGCGCATCACGGGGGACGCCATCGTCGTCTTCTTCAACCTCGGGGCCGCGAGATCCCTGAGGAACTCCGGCAGCTCCAAGCCTTCCCCGAGCCGATTGCCACCCCCTGCGTGATCCTGGTGAGCATCCTCACCACCCCCAGCCGCCCGTTGAACCCCGTTGGTGCCGTAGACAAAACACCCCTATACCGTGCTCCGGCCGCCGCCATTGATGTCGAGTCCGAGCTCCCAGCCCTCCTAGCACGCGCCAAGTTGCCCTGTCATGCTACCCGTAAGCTTGTGGTTTGATTCCGCCTGGTTTCGCGCTCAAAATTCCCCCGGGTTGCAAGATTCCATGGGTGCCCGTTCCGGCCGCCGCCAAATCACGTCGCCGACGTCGTTCCGGTGCGATTCCGGCAAGGGCGAACCTACCATTCGACGCGGCTCGGTCTGCTCGTTCGAATGAACCAAGTAGCGCGCCAGATGGTCGCCGGTGCGCAGCGCATGGACAAGCTCCGACGAGCTCTGTCTCCCCGGCGGTGGCCTGTGTCGCTGCCAGGTGGTCCCCACCTGTCGGGTGGTTAACTGGATGTTAACCAGCCACTGACAGTGGGCTATACCCCCTGTTAATCCCGCTGTTAAGTTAATCTGAGAAAACCTGTTAGTTTATAACCTGTGGGACTGACATAAGGGCCCCACCAGATAAACCTTGATTTTAAGTTAAGTAAAACTGTTAGTTAACCCTCTGTGTATGACAACTGGGCCCCAGCTGTAAGTCAATTTGGAAATAAATAAAAATTATAAAACTAGTCACTGACAGGTGGGTCCAGAGGCATTTTTCCAATTTAATTATATGTTTTATAAATAACAGAGGCTGACATGTGGGTCCCACATGTCAGCACTGTTCTGGATAATGTTGTGGATAATGTTTTGGATAATGTTTAATAAATAATAAAAGAAATCCAGAAAATCATTTAAATTGATTTAAACTTTGAAATTCAATAACTTTTAAACCGTAACTCGGATTCAAAAACTTTATACATGAAAGTTGATCAGAAAAATATAACGAATACGAATACGCTATCCGTATGTCTACCACCCCCCTCTAACACGACAAACATCGAACATTCCCCCTCCAGACCGTCTGTCCGATAAATTGTCCGGTACTGTTAGAGTGCCTGGATGAATTTATTCCGAACACGAAAGTTGTCCGGAATGGTTCAAATAGCACGGATACACCCCCTTTATGTTGTTCCGGTAAGCACGACACCTCCGGCTTGATCCTTCCCCCTCCGGACACCCTGTCCGGTAATCACCCGGAGCCGGTAGTTCATCCCCAGATGAATTCCCGCTCCGAGCATATTGCATTACGCTGCGTTAGAACCCCGTTTACATTTCATCTGTTATGTCTTGCATTTGTATTACTATAATTGTTGTGTATTTACTGTTTTCTTCCCCCCCTTAATCTCCGGTAGACCCCGCTGCTGCCGTCGACTACACCGCTGCTGAGTACGACTACGTCGTCGACGACCCCACTACTACCGTCGAGCTTGCAGGCAAGCAGAGCCATTCTCTTCCCCAGATATCGCCTATCTTTCCGTACATTTCTTGCACTAGGCATTGTTACTGCTGCTGCTACGATTACAATCCTATTCAACTGCATAGCCTGAATTTTGTCGCCCCTTGATGTGCCTTCCTTTATCCTATGCTGCCTATTAATTTTATTATGCATTATTCAGCAGTGAGCCCTGCGCATTGTTAGCTAGGATTAGATAGAGGGCCGTGATCACTCAGGGGAGTGGACGCGGATACTTCTATTTTAACTGCACAGGTACGGTACAATGCAGACTCCGTCTAAGGCCCCTATCTGGGTTATGCCTAGTCACCTCAAGTGTGAGCCATCAAGGAGTAATCCTTGTACTCCACTCGAGGCTGACTTTGTCTTACCGCCATAGGGTCCTGAACGACGGTTGTCCTTCAGGTAAGAAGTCGGGCGACCCAACGGTGCCCGCGAGAGGTATTGCGACGGGACGACAGGGAGGGTACGACCAGTGTACCGGTGTGCTTGGCCCCTGATCGTTGGCCGCGAGAGTTACCAAACCACGAAAGTCGAGCTCCTCCAGGAGCACACGCGAGACAAGGTAAGGAGACGGTTCACCTTGTTGGTAACCGCAGTGACTTGGTGGGACGACAGGGCAGGCACCGATGTACTGGTGGTCCTGGCTGCTGTCGTTGTCCGCGGGTCGGTTAAGTCGAGGCAACGATAACGGTTGTCACGCAGGTTAATTAAAATACTAAATGGTTCAGTGAATGTCTTGAGTTGGCTATATGCCATGTACGCACTACCTACCCGTGGGAATTACGAGTTATGGGCTCCTCTGCTTCTTAGTGTCGTCCGAGGACTCTTCAGACGTCAGCAGTACCGCGGCCTGCGCCGGGAAGTGGTGTTGTCTTATTTGCTCGAGCGGTGTGTCTTATTTTGGATTTGTTTAACTTCACCGGCCAGCCACGCACCGTGCAGGAGTACGTTCGGGTTGGGGTCCAAGGCCCGTCGTACTTAGGATTTAGACCGGCGGATGACCTCTCTGTTGAGTTTGAAAGATGGGCTATGAAGTGTCGGATAGCCTCGGTGGAGCGTTCCCTAACAAGGTTCCCGCCACCCTGGAGATCCGTGCGTGTAGCGTAACACAAGTGCACCCCTGCAGGGAAGATTGATCTATCGATAGCCGTGTCCACGGTAACAGGACGCTTTATGCTGAAGCTGGATCTTACCACTAGAAACTATTATTAAACTGTATGGTTCCGGGTTCTCTTCCTCGCGGGGATGTCGAGGAGGTGAACTCGGAGGCATTGTTAATTATTACAACTTATTATTATACAATGCTGCAGCAACTTCTGCTGCATTGTTACTTTATGCTTTATATAAACTGCTGGCTGATTCTTACCTCATGCTGCAAGACATCGTCGGAAGATGCTAGTCTTCGTTAGGCCTAGCTTCTTACCCTTGCTCTAAATTTCTGTCTTCAGTCCACTATATACAGCCTCTTCATTCCGTTGATATCATGCATAATGCTTAGTAGCGGACGTAAGACTCGCGGGTATACTAGATACTCACCTGCTTTATTTCCTTTACTGTTTTGCCTGATCGGCCGCTGCAGCCGACGTTGGAGCTCAGGAGCAGGAGTACCCTGGAGGTGCCTACTACGACGTCGAGTTCCCCGTTGACCAGGAGTAGTACTGTGGATCCTAGGCAGGAGGCCTCGCCTTTTCGTTCTGTATCTCTGATGTGATTTGTGCTAGCCTTCTTAAGGCAAAACTTGACTAACTATGTCTGTACTCAGATATTATGGCTTGTATGACTTATATTTCCGGGTCCGCGTGACCCCCTCTATTGTAATATATTTGTTTATCCTTTTGTGTTTAGCGTTGTGCTGTGATATTATCACCGTGGCACCCTAATCTCAGTCGTGTACCCTGTGTGTATGATTACTGTACCCGGTCTGATTTTGGGGGCGTCACACTTGACGTATGTATATGCGGGCCTAGAACACAGAAGACCGAAAGGTCGAGCACGAGTCACATGCCTGATGTGATTGGCTTAGAGGCCTACCTGGTTCGCATACTGATGGCCGTGACGATCGGGGGAGGTATGGGGGCTGGGATTGTGTAATCACTTAGTTAAAGTGAGAGGTGTTTATCTAAGTGGGAGCTTTCTAGAATTTTGAGATTAAATTGAAACTCCACATTATGAACAAAAGTCTAAATATTGACCCTTGTGAATTAACCTTGTAGATGGCAGCACCTCGCCCCTCGTTCAACTTAGGATCATTCCTAGAGAAAGATAAGCTAAAAACAGATGGGACAAACTTCACCAACTGGTTCCGCACCCTGAGGATTCTCCTCGTTCCCCTCAAGATGGCATACGTACTAGAGGGCGCGTTAGGTGACGCACGAGCAGATGATGCCAGTCAGGACGAGAAGAATGTCTATCTCTCCAGGACTGATGATTACAACCTTGTCCAGAGTGGCATGCTCTACTCCATGGAGGCTGAGCTGCAGAAACGCTTTGAGAGGATGGGTGCATATGAGATTATCACCGACCTCAAGGCAGTCTTCGCACCTCAAGCCAGGGCTGAACGGTACGAGGATTCTGAAGCCTTCTTCTCAGCAAAGATGTACGAGCACGGCAGCGTGAGTGAGCATGTAGTCAAAATGTTTGGCTACGTTCAGCGCTTGAATGCTCTGGAATGCCAGATTCCAGATGAACTTGCTGTTGATAGGGTATTGCAGTCGCTTCCCCCTAGCTACAAAGGCTTTGTGCTGAACTACAACATGCAGGGGATGACCAAAACCCCTTTTGAGTTGTTCGCCATGCTGAAGAGCGCCGAGGTTGAGATCAAGGAGCACGCCGTCTTCATGGTCAACAAGACCACTGACTTCAAGAAGTCAAGCAGGCGGGAGAAGGCCAAGAGAGGTGGCCCCAAGAGGGATGGAAAGTCAGTTGTCGCTCCTCCCAAGGCACCCAAGCCTAAACCCGGAGTGGAGTGCTTCTACTGCAAGGGTGAAGGTCACTGGAAACGCAACTGCCCCAAGTACCTAAAGGACAAAAAGGCTGGCAAGGTTGCCAAGAGAGACGAAGGTATATTTGATATACATATTGTTGATCTTCTCTTGACAAGCGCCGGGAACACATCCTGGATATTTGATACAGGATCTGTCGCTCATATTTCTAATTCCATTCAGGGACTAAGGAATAGGAGACACTTTCTCAAAGATGAAGTGACGATGCGCGTGGGGAATGGCTGTCAAATTGAAGTCTTGGCGGTCGGCACGAAGCATCTTAGTCTCCCTTCGGGATTGGTTTTAGTTCTGAATAATTGCTACTATGTACCCGCGTTGAGTGTGAGCATCGTTAGTGGCTCTTGCTTGAAGCGAGACCGCTATTCTTTTAAGTCTGATACAATTGGTTGTTCGATTTATAAGGATGAAATGTTTTATGTTCACGCACCGGAGTTGCATGGTTTATTCGTACTTGATCTCGATGGTGACGTGTGTCACATTAACAATATTGAGGCCAAAAGATTGAAGAATTATGAAGATCACATGAAGATGTGGCATTGCCGACTTGGTCATATTGGTATAAAGCGCATGGAGAAGCTCCATAAGCATGGACTTCTTGAGTCATTGGATTTTGGATCCCTTGATACATGTGAACCATGCCTCATGGGCAAAATGACAAGGACTCCATTCAATGGGATAATGGAGCGTGCGGATGACTTATTGGGGATCATACACACGGATGTATGTGGACCCATGAACGTCCCCACTCGCGATGGTCTTCGTTACTTCGTGACCTTTACTGATGACTTGAGTAGATATGGGTATATTTACTTGATGAAGCACAAGTCTGAAACCTTTGAAAAGTTCAAGGAATTTCAGAATGAGGTCGAAAATCTACTCGGAAAGAAAATCAAGCACCTTCGATCGGATCGAGGTGGCGAGTATTTGAGTCACGAGTTTGGCAATCATCTGAATTCTTGTGGCATAGTACCACAGCTTACGCCGGCAGGCACACCTCAGAGAAACGGTGTGGCTGAGCGACGTAATCGAACCCTATTGGATAGCGTACGATCGATGATGTCTCATACTGATTTTCCTGTGCCATTCTGGGGGTATGCATTAGAAACTGCCGCTCATATTCTTAATAGGGCACCATCCAAATCCGTAAAGACAACACCATTTGAAGAATGGCATGGCAGGAAACCTAAGTTGTCTCACCTGAAGATTTGGGGTTGTGAGGCTTATGTTAGGAAACTACAGCCTGACAAACTTGAATCCAAGGAGGATAAGTGCATCTTTGTGGGCTATCCCAAGGAAACTTGTGGATACACCTTCTACAACAAGTCTGACAGCAAAACGTTTGTTGCCAAGACGGGACACTTTCTTGAGAAGGAGTTTCTCGCAAAAGAGTTGAGTGGGAGGAAAATAGACCTCGATGAAGTGACTGACCAATCACTCCAATTGGAAGAAACGGCTACGGAAATTGTTCTGGAACCATCTTCCACAGTGGGAGCTGAAGAGAATTGCCAGAATGACATTCATAACGATCATGACATTCATGATGAGAATGAAGATGAACCTTTTATGCCCCGTAGGTCATCAAGAGTCCGTCAACCTACTGAGTTTTACGGACAACTTGTGAATGCAATTTCGGCTGATGAGTCGGATGAACCTACAAGTTACAAAGAAGCAATGGAGGGACCCGAGTCCGAGAAATGGCTTGAAGCCATGAAATCCGAAATAGACTCCATGTACACCAACAAAGTATGGACTTTGGTGGATATTCCCGAGGACCGCAAGGCCGTCGAGAATAAATGGATTTTCAAGAAAAAGACTGACGCAGACGGAAACGTATCTGTCTACAAAGCTCGACTTGTCGCGAAGGGGTTCCGACAAATTCAAGGAGTTGACTACGAGGAGACGTTCTCTCCTGTAGCGATGATAAAATCTATTCAGATCCTACTAGCAATAGTTGCATATCATGATTACTAGATATGGCACATGGATGTGAAAACTGCATTCCTAAATGGCAACATTGAGTAAGAGTTGTATATGATGCAACCAGAGGGGTTTGTCGATCCAAGGAACGCTGGTAAGGTATGCAAGCTTCAACGGTCCATCTATGGGTTGAAGCAAGCATCTAGGAACTGGAATCTTCGATTTGATGAGGTCATTAAAAGTTTTGGATTTGTCCAAAACGTCGAAGAGTTCTGCGTCTATAAGAAACTGAGTGGTAGCTCTGTAGCATTCCTTGTGTTATATGTAGATGACATATTACTAATAGGGAACGATAATAAATTCTTAGAGGAAGTGAAGGAATATCTGAATGGACAATTTTCCATGAAGGACCTAGGTGAAGCTGCGTACATATTGGGGATTAAGATCTATAGAGATAGACCTAATCGACGGTTGGCCTTGAGTCAGAACACTTATATTGACAAGATATTGAAAAGGTTCAGTATGGGTAACTCCAAGAGAGGCCTCTTTCCAGTTATAAAAGGTGTCAAATTAAGCGTGACTCAATGCCCAACCACAGCAAAAGAGAAGGAGGAGATGTCCTCAAAGCCCTATGCCTCAGCCATAGGTTCTCTCATGTATGCTATATTATGTACCAGACCGGATTTAGCGCTGGCCATTATTATGACTAATCGCTACCAGAGTAACCCGGGAATGGCTCACTGGACAGCAGTAAAGAACATCCTTAAGTACTTGAGAAGAACCAAGGATCTCTTTCTCGTTTATGGAGGAGTTGATGAGGAGCTCACCGTAAAGGGTTACGTTGACGCAAGCCTCGGCTCAGATCTAGATGACTCGAAATCCCAGACGGGATATGTTTTCATGTTGAACGGTGGCGCAATTAGCTGGAGGAGCGGCAAACAGTCAGTCATCGCCCAATCTACAATGGAGTCAGAGTATATTGCCGCTTGCGAAGCGTCAAACGAGGCGCTGTGGCTGAAGAAGTTCATGATCGAGCTTGGCGTCTTTCCCAGCTGCACTGACCCCGTGGGAATCTTCTGCGACAACACGGGTGCCATTGCTAACGCGAAGGAGCCAAGAACTCACTCTACAGCCAAGCACATCCTCCGAAAGTTCCATGTGACGCGAGACTACGTCAGGGATGGACACACTAGGATTCACAAGATACATACGGATCTGAACGCAGCAGACCCGATGACTAAATCTCTTCCACATGGCAAGTTTGAAGAACACCGAGAGACCATTGGTGTTAGATACATACCTGATGTAAACTAGTGTAATTTGTACTCTAGTGCAAGTGGGAGACTGTTGGATATGTGCCCTAGAGACAAATTAATAAAGATATTTGTCACATATCCGTTTTGTTCATAATACATTTTATACTGTGCTATAACTGTATTACTTGGAAATACTAATACACGTGTAGTATAAAACATGGTCCGTAGTTTAACTCGGGTAAACTATCTCATTGGGCAATTGATTGATCAAGCTTTCCTGATCATGGCGACACTTAAGTCCATTGACAATGAGGTCATATCGTTAAGGGGAATGATGTGATGGACGTACACCCACCTAAAGTATTGCAATGTGATCGAGTCACATAGTTCAGCGTTGCTATGACTTTGTAACATATGGCTTAGTCCTTAGACCGTAATGATCATACATAATTGTCATCTATGAGGAGACTTTGATTTGTATCCCACCACCTGACTGAAATATGCTGGCTATAACGGTGCACTTTGGGTATTCCGAAATAGATGATTGATGAGTATGTTAATAGATCAGAGCGGGATTTGTCAGTCCTTGTGACAGGACATGTACTCTGTGTTGGCGTTCGGGGCAGAAAACACAAATTTTTCATAACCTACGAGACCCATACCCAAAACCTATGCTATGGCGATGCAAGTAAGGGACATAAATAGATCACATACCAGTATGTAGTCCGTTAAGCGGGAAACGTTCCCGCATGAACGTGGTTCGTGTAGTCGTACCGGCAATCCCCGATGCCGCGCAGATCCACGATGACTCCTGTAGCCACCCGATCCTTGTAGACCGATGACGGGATTACGTCCCCGTCAGAACGTTGCTGATGAAGACCTCGCGATACGACCACGACAATGAAGTAGCACCACAAGTGTAGTGCCTCGTGGGCTTATACACATACAGTATACCCGACGTCCCTCCGGGCTCCAAACCAGTAGAGCAACGGAAAGAAGATGGATTCGGATCCCGATTCTAGCAGCACGACGGCGTGCGTATAGTGGAGAAATCCCCAACCAAGTGTAGACTCCAAACAAGGGGAGTCCACTCGAGTAAGGAGAAAGGAGGGAGAGAGAGATGAGAGAAACTTGTCTCAAATCAATTTGTATTAAGAAAAAAGGGCACCCTACCCCTCCTTATATAGGCCAAGGAGGGGTGCCACCCTCCCCTCCACTTCCGGGGTGGGACTAATCCCAAGGGGAGGGCAAATGGCGCAGCCCTAGGGGGGTGGGCCCCCTTCATGGCGCCATGGCCCATGGGGGAGGACTCCCTCTCCCCCTAATGGCCCTATGAGGCCCATGTGCCTTTTCTTCCAATTTTAATTATATTTAAATACATTTTAATATTTAATTCAGATAATTAAATAATAAAACATATATTAAACATTATTAAATATATTTTGAACCTTTCAAAATACCCGGAACAACTTCCGGCCTTCATCGGAACAATTCCGGTGTTCTCTCCAATTTGTCCGGTGATCCCGAATCAATCCTTACTGCGTCGAGTACCCTTAAGTGTAACACCCTACGGTCCGGGAAACAACAGACATGATCGAGAAAATTCTCATTGATCAATGACTAATCAATTGGACCTGGTTACAATCCTTGATAGCCCCTGCGCTTCCATCGAATGAACTTCAATCGTTGTTGGATCCGTTAACCGTGTGCCTGTTCCCTTTGTCCTATGGTACTTTGCTTGTCCGAGGTTTGATCATCGGTATCCAATATACCTAGTTCGTCTTCGTTCTCAACAAACAAGTTTACTCGTTCCCGTGATATTACAACTCCGTGACCTAGTCACACGTTTGCAAACTTTATGATGCAATATCATCAAGTGGGCCCAGAGTACTTATCCGTCACACGGATGGACCAATCCCGCTTTGATCTATTTGCATACTCATCAACCATCTATTTCGGAATACCCAAAGTGCACCGTTATGGCCAGCATATTTCAGTCAGGCGGTGGGATACAAATCAAAGTCTCCTCATAGATGACAATTACTTATGATTATTACGGTCAAAGGATCTGGTCACTACGTTATAGTTATCGCAATGTCGAACTATGTGACTTGATCACATCGCAACACTTCTGGTGGGTGTATGTCCATCATATCATTATCCAATGATACGACTCCATTGTCAACAGACGCCATTGTCTCATGATCAGGAAACCTTGATCATCAATCGCCCAATGGACTAGTATACTAGGGTTTACTAGGGACCTAGTTGTTTGTATACCACACCTGTATTAATGTTTCCGCTTAATACAGTTATAGCATAGTATCAAACGTATTATGAACTAATGGAATATGCTCGATAAAACATATTTTATTTGCCTCTAGGGCACATTCCCAACAGTCTCCCACTTGCACTAGAGTACAAATAATCTAGTTGCATTTTCTCTGGATCATAACTCCTTATTGATCATGCTTGCCCGTGGAAGAGGTTGTATCAACGGTCTGGGTACCATTCAGAACCGTATGTCCTTTTGCAAATCATAATGTCACCTAATTTGACATTCCTTCATTATCCACTATAATGATGAGGTGTATATATTTGGCGGTGAAGTGAGACTTCGTTTGCTATGTCATAGCAATGACATCCGGTGGGTCACGCGGACTTTCCCATAGTCATGCACACTTGAAACTCACTCAATCTGAAGTCGAACTTCTTAAGCCATAATATAACTCCTGCTACTTCTAAAGCATCCACATCAATGTAGATTCAATCCTTAGTGCATTGTATGCAACTTTGATGTCTAACCATGTTTCTTTCAACTTAGGCATTCATTAGTATGATATCTCAATTTTCTAGGTTAGTGTCAAAACTTGAACCAGCATAACATTTATGGTCAAGTCCACTATCCTTTACAAATTTGAGATGTATCCTCAGTTCTCTTCAGGCACTGAAGGATAAACTTAACTCTTTGTTCAATGATTTACTCATAAATCATATCACAACATGTTCTTACTACTAAGAACTTGGGTTACATTACGTCGAGTACATAACTCTGGTTTTATATGAAAGAACCTATGACAAAGGCATAGAGGATCCAAGACATCCATTTCTTTCATTAACCATTAACCATTGTTCTTGTACTGAGATTAAATCAACACTTCTCTTGGATATACAAGTAAGGACCACTTCTTGACTTGTCCCATTCTAAGCTCCTTCAGAATCTTATCCTGGAAAGTATTACGACTCAATGTTATTAAACACATATCTATCTTAATAGATCTTCAATGCTTAATACTTATTCATCTTCATTTATGAAAGATTCAAATAATCATTAACACCAACTACACCATTCATAATATGTTATCCATATATGAGAATGTTATCATGCTCCCACTCAAATATGTCATGCACATATTAAGTTATAGGATAACACTCATATTGCTCCCACTCAAATATGTCGGCCACATATAAGACAAGGATAACATCCACATGGCTCTCACTTAGATATGTCAGACACATATTAAGTTCAGGATACTAACCACATGGCTCCTACTCAAATATGTCATTTACATATAAGTCTAGGATAATACTCCCATAGCTCCCACTCAAAATATGTCGTCTACATATTAAGTTTCAGGAAACTATTCAGCTCCCAATCAGTTTCATGCAAATGCATGTTTCCTCGATATTTTGGTTAAGTACAAAATCCTTTGATCATCCATCAAAATGAGAATTCAGTTTACGAGACACTAGTATCCATATGTTTTTCCAAAACCTTCTTGTTGTACCAATTACAACACTTCTTCAAATACAGGATTTGAGGAAGTCACGGTATTGATAACAATCCTGGATCAATCGTAGTAAATATCCATTTGACTCAAGCATTGCTACACATTGTAGTCAACCCATTGAATTTTTCAGAAAGAATCTTTGTGACAAACCAATCTTGATGTCCCTTTGATGTTCACATTTATTCCTCATAACTCTGAAGTTATTGTGAATATCAAGTAACCTCCTTACTTGATAAGATTCAAGCAATCTTAAATGTAACTCAACATAGGATTTCATGACTCATAGTCATATCTCGTACTTAGGTCCACCATCGCTTCTTTGTAGTTCGTAGGAATGTCTTGTTCCATTAACATGACAAGTGAATCATGAATATCATTTTGCACCAGGGGCAAATATATATTCTTGAATCCTACCTTTCTCAGTAAAAGCTCCCATCAGAAGATCATGATCATTATCATTAGTTTCTCCTCTTATTGTAGAGCTTTGCTTCCAGAACATATTCCATTGCACTACTCTGACATTTGGAGGCAAGGTCAATTACCTTGGTTGAACTTTCACTTTTCTTCCATTACCACATTTATCAAGAACAATTCTTGACAAACACCAAACATAGCAATACAAGTTTTGCTCCTTTTGGTTCTAGTTGTGGAAGATGCATCCATAGTTGTCTAAGGATATACTACAAAGATAATTTATCTTACATAAATCAAGCTTCCTAGAAACCACAACACACCATGACATATATAGTGTTGGTTTCCACGAACTCAGATGGTTCCCTATGCTGAAGTGAGTGTTTGCATATTAAATTAATAACTCTAAAAAATAATAACGTAACTTGGTAAGAGATAACTTAGACCATACACTTTTCGATAGAATATGATCACAATGTTCAGGCACGTCAATCATATTGAAGTGTCTCAAGACATTCAATTTGTGGAACAACTTTCACACAAGTCTTTATGCCCAAGACTTACTCAAAACATTTGTCACTTTGATCAAATCGTAGAGACTTGTCTTTCTTGTTAATTTAATATCCATCTTTACTCTGAAATCCCTTTTGATCATATCAAATTATTTCAGACTCATGTTTCATTAGTGAATACAAATATTCATCTAAGTCCACATACGAAGTTCACGAAATAATGAAATTCACCACATGCTGACATACGATACATCACAATGTATGATACTCAACAATCAGTACACATTCCGTTTACCAGAATGCGAGGTTTTAGTCATCTCACCTAAAAGTCATGGTTTGTATGTGTCAAGAGATCAAGTATCTTAAGACATCATCATACCATTCATGACTTAAACTGTAGTGTCATTATTAAGCCTGGATATTTCTTGGCATTACAATATTTCTTATAAATGATCAAACAACTATCATCAATATAAGAATAACTCATTCATAATCGTAATGTGACCATAAGAGATATCATTCATAAAAGGAGAACAACTGACTTTTTTCTCACTAACATGAATAATTGTCTTCGCGAGATGCAAGACACACTAATAAAGTCCTCATTCAAACGATCATAAAATTTATTCATATATTAATCAATTGATAGATGTAGAGGGAGAGTTTTGTCGACCATCAACTATCTTGATTGCCGTCAGCACACATTGTCACCTCATCCCTTCCAAGTCACTCTCCAGGAGTAAGTTCAAGCATCGAATACTTAATCAACCGCAATTAGTGTTTCGTGGGTAAGACATTTATAACTCGTATATCAAATATACCTTCTCCGTCAATGACCATTCCTGCATTGGTTCTACTCTTAAAGTTCTTGACTTTAACCATGACCTCATGACAGGTGAACGATTCTCCTTCATGACATAGTCCAGACATGGTCTTTGTAACTAGGAGGAAGCGGATGCAACTCCCCAGTTATCGCAAAGTAACCAGTCATTCAGTAGTCCAAGTTATACACAAGATGTTCCATGTATCTTTTACATTTTCCAAGTGACTTTCTCAGCAGGTTTTTCCTTCCACCATAGTTGAAAGAAACCCCGTCCATATACTCATATTCCATTACTCTGATTTGTGACCAAGTGCTTTCAAGTTCACCTAGCACGTCATACGTGTTGGTTAACATGCATTCACAATTCAGATTCCATAGAATGAATTATGGTGTATTGGACAATCATTCATAAGTGACGGTGAGTGCGATACTCATCATCATCTTCCTTGATTACGGAGTTGTCAGGTGTATCTCCTAGCAGTTCTTTGTATTATGTTTAGCAAGTCATTACTAATGAGTATGTCTCTAATGGTGTTGGTACACATCAATGAAGTAAGACCCATTTACCTTAAGTTCTATCATACTAAAAGAGCCATAGTTCTAAACATGTGTATGACGTTATCTACAATGATATTTGCTAAGACATGAAGATTAAGTTCATAATATGGAGTTCATGTTTCAAAAACAATTCTGGAACTCCCACTCAGACAAACATCCCTCATAGTTTGTTCTAAGTGATTACACGATCCTTGAAGAACATACCTCCCCCGTGTGACACGACCATCAGTATGTTGTTCAAGGTAGGCCATCATGCCAATCACATCATCCATGTGACTCATGCTCGACCTTTCGGTCTCTTGTGTCCCGAGGTCATGTCTGCACATGCCAGGCTCGCCACAATAACCTTAGTGAGTATATGCCGCGTATGCAAGGCCATGTTTCTGGACATGCTAGGCTTGCTCCACCCATCTCTTGTGAACGTAAAAATGTTTGACACCCGTGTGACACGTGATGCCTCCATAATGAAGAACTTTCCAGATGGTGCTTCACTAAGGAAGGACACTTTGTTGGATTAGTGAGGGATCATCCTATTATGCTACCGTCGTATATTTATCATATTAGCAAAACAGGATGCAATAGTATAAATCATACATGCTATGATTCCCCCCGACATGCAAATTAAAGTTGAAAACGCCTTTCTACTTTATCTTTTGCAAGTTTTACGTGGCTGCTAGGGGTTTCGAGAAAAGAACCGCTTTCTATCCTGCGAAAACAAGCCACAACACCAATCCCGCAATTGTCTCTATTACACCCCTGTCGGGGCCCTCCGTTGCAAACATCTTCGCATCGCTAATGCAGAGAGACAGACACCCCCTAGCCACTTTATATGGTACAAGCCATATGTCAAGCGTGGAACCAGTCTCGCGTAAACGCGTAAGGTCGGTCGGGGGCCGCTTCATCAAACATTGCCGCAACGCTAAATGAGTACACGTGAGAGGGTAACAATTGGAGAATTGATGCCCACATACTAGATGTGTTCTATCCGTACAATACATCTACGCATAGCCTTGCTCTGATACCACACTACTAGGGAAATAGCTATACATGGAAAGCTTATTAGTGGCGCATTTTATATGTAATGCGCCACTATGTTGTAAGGGGTGACACACTGGTAACAAATGCGCCACCTATAAGCCCTTATAGGTGGCGCATTTTTAAAAATGCGCCACCCCTAAGAGTGGGCCAACCCTGGATCCCCTTATACGTGGCGCATTTGGAGAAATGCGCCACCCCTAAGAACCTTATAGGTGGCGCATTTTGGAAATGCGCCACCCCTAAGAGCTTAGAGGTGGCGCATTCTGGAAATGCGCCACCCCTAAGGAATTATTAGTGGCGCATCCAGAATGCGCCACCCATAAGCTCTTAGGCGTGGCGCATTTCCCATATGCGCCACTAATAAGAAAAAACTGCGCGGGAAAATTCCAAAATACACCCCCCCGTGGACCGCCTTTTCAATTTGAAAAAAAATAAAAGAAAATGATAGAAATGTCAAAAAAATAAAAGAAAATAAGTTTCCCAAATGATATGTGGTCTAGTTGTTAGAAAAATTTACAAATATGAATTTTGACTTTTTTTGCAAAATCTCCCGAGAATTTCGTAAAATGGGCTTAACTTTTGCATACGACCTCCGATGAAAAAGTTTTTTATATGAAAAATCATCTACTCGAAAAGTTATATCCAAATTCAACTGGGTGTAACCCGTTGAACATTTTTAGAATCCTCAAAACCTAACAGAAAAAAAGTTACGGGCGTTTGAAGATCTGAAGGCCCAAAAAAAGAGAAAAATTTGAATTGTTTTTGAACTTAGTAGTGGCCCATTTTGTATGAAATGCGCCACTAGTAACAGAAAAAAAATTGAATTTTATTTAAATTTTTTTATTTTTTTTAATTTCAAAATAGGCTAGAGGACAAATCGGGAAGTTAAAAAAAGTTGAAAATTTTAGATAATAACATTAATTTTTTTTTTTTTTTTTTTAAAAATCAATTTTTTTAAAAGTTCAAAATATGCTAATGGTCCCATCGAGAAAGTTTCAAAAAAATGTTGAAAATTTTAGCACAGCCATGAACATTAACAAGGTCCTAGACATCAACATGGTTTAATATGATTTATATGTTATATATATCAACAAGTGCCTGCTAGGTGAGCTGGAGTGAGAGTTGAATAGAACCGAGAAGTTAAGCGTGCTGGGGCTAGAGTAGTGCTAGGATGGGTGACCCTCGGGGAAGTTTGACCTGAGATTAAGCATATTGACCGGGCATTAAGCATACTAACCTAAGATTAAGAAAAAATAAAAATAAAAAAATAAAAAAGTAAAAATAATTTTTTTTTTCCAGATCCAGATTCAAAATTTTAAAAAATTAATAGTGGCGCATTCTCAGAATGCGCCACCCCTAAGAGCTTATAGGTGGCGCATTCTGAGATGCGCCACGCTGGCTTGTAGTTAGTGGCGCATCCCTAATGCGCCACTAAACTCAAAAACAGTGCGCCACCATAAGGCTATTCCCTAGTAGTGCCACTGTTGGGGTTCGGGGCAGAAAACACAAATTTTTCATAACCTACGAGACCCATACCCAAAACCTATGCTATGGCGATGGAAGTAACGGACAGAAATAGATCACATACCAGTATGTAGTCCGTTAAGCGGGAAACGTTCCCGCATGAACGTGGTTGGTGTAGTCGTACCGGCAATCCCCGATGCCGCGCAGATCCACGATGACTCCTGTAGCCACCCGATCCTTGTAGACCGATGACGGGATTACGTCCCCGTCGGAACGTTGCTGATGAAGACCTCGCGATACGACCACGACGATGAAGTAGCACCACAAGTGTAGTGCCTCGCGGGATTATACACATACAGTATACCCGACGTCCCTCCGGGCTCCGAACCAGTAGAGCAGCGCAAAGAAGATGGATTCGGATCCCGATTCCAGCAGCACGACGACGTGCGTATAGTGGAGAAATCCCCAACCAAGTGTAGACTCCAAACAAGGGGAGTCCACTCGAGGAAGGAGAAAGGAGGGAGAGAGAGATGAGAGAAACTTGTCTCAAATCAATTTGTATTAAGAAAAAAGGGCACCCTACCCCTCCTTATATAGGCCAAGGAGGGGTGCCACCCTCCCCTCCACTTCCGGGGTGGGACTAATCCCAAGGGGAGGGCAAATGGCGCAACCCTAGGGGGTGGGACCCCTTCATGGCGCCATGGCCCATGGGGGAGGACTCCCTCTCCCCCTAATGGGCCCTATGAGGCCAATGTGCCTTTTCTTCCAATTTTAACTATATTTAAATACATTTTAATATTTAATTCAGATAATTAAATAATAAAACATATATTAAACATTATTAAATATATTTTGAACCTTTCAAAATACCCGGAACAACTTCCGACCTTCATCGAAACAATTCCGGTGTTCTCTCCAATTTCTCCGGTGATCCCGAATCAATCCTTACTGCGTCGAGTACCCTTAAGTGTAACACCCTACGGTCCGGGAAATAGCAGACATGATCGAGACAATTCTCATTGATCAATGACTAATCAATTGGACCTGGTTACAATCCTTGATAGCCCCTGCGCTTCCATCGAATGAACTTCAATCGCCGTTGGATCCGTTAACCGTGTGCCTGTTCCCTTTGTCCTATGGTACTTTGCTTGTCCGAGGTTTGATCATCGGTATCCAATATACCTAGTTCGTCCTCGTTCTCAACAAACAAGTTTACTCGTTCCCGTGATATTACAACTCCGTGACCTAGTCACACGTTTGCAAACTTTATGATGCAATATCACCGAGTGGGCCCAGAGTACCTATCCGTCACACGGATTGACAAATCCCGCTTTGATCTATTTGCATACTCATCAACCATCTATTTCGGAATACCCAAAGTGCACCGTTATGGCCAGCATATTTCAGTCAGGCGGTGGGATACAAATCAAAGTCTCCTCATAGATGACAATTACGTATGATCATTACGGTCAAAGGATCTGGTCACTACGTTATAGTTATCGCAATGTCGAACTATGTGACTTGATCACATCGCAATACTTCTGGTGGGTGTATGTCCATCTTATCATTATCCAATGATACGACTCCGTTTTCAACAGACGCCATTGTCTCATGATCAGGAAACCTTGATCATCAATCGCCCAATGGACTCGTATACTAGGGTTTACTAGGGACCTGGTTGTTTGTATACCACACATGTATTAATGTTTCCGCTTAATACAGTTATAGCATAGTATCAAATGTATTATGAACTAATGGAATATGCTCGATAAAACATATTTTATTTGCCTCTAGGGCACATATTTTATTTGCCTTTAGGGAAATGATAATTTTTTTAATCTAAGCTAGCTTTACATAGATTAATAGTTGTGATTATTAGACTTACAAAATGTAAACACTTAGGATTTAAACTATTTACTGCAAAAATACACATTTGCCATGTGTGCCTATGTGTTTATCATTAGCACGTGTTTAATGAAGAGAGTGTATACCAAAGGTTATCTTCCAATTTTTAGGGCCAGCAATTTCATACACGGAAGATCTTTTATACTTGCTCAGAAAACAACACAAAAACATCCTGAACAAAAGCAGTATATTACCTTGCTAAAAATGGTACCGTGTATGCCAGTAGCTATAACCGTTGATTAATAAAATACTAAAAAAATGGTGATTAGGGTTTCCTTGGTAGTTAGGATTGCACGTTGATGTTACTATCACTTTAATTTGTTGGTTTGACATCCAAAATAGATAAACATCATAACACTAGAAGGTGCTCTTTATCAAAACAAACAAACACTACAGAGGGCAAATTGACTTGGTGTTATATCTTAATAGGTTTCTTTTTTATGGTTCCAAAAGCGATGATATTGTATTTTGAATATTTGTGGGTATAAAAAATAGTGGGTGGTCGTCAACTCTAGCATGGAAGACCATTGAGTGTGAACAACACAATGAAGTGATAGAACACATTTTTTCTAATTTTTGTGGTTGAAGGAGTGTAGTTTGAACTCAGACATCTATCGAGGCATGTTCTATCCTTTTTGTGGAGTCTGATTTAGGTTTTGTATTTTCTTTTGCATTGTCTGCTTTTCCATTGTATCACAATGTAAATTGTACTTTGCTACCACTTTAATTTCTTGATTATTATCTTAGTTGCTCTAGATGGGCATATAAAAGTTGATGCTTCTCATGCATTGATGTATTATTATTTATGGTACGATAAAAATGTATTGAATATTGCAAACCCATAGATATTCATGCTTTGTACCTATTTTTATGCAGTTTCATATCATTCAGTGATCAAAATTGACGGGCGCGGCAACGCGCGCGCCATCAATGATCTAGAACAGTAAGACTGGACCTAAACGTAGCCCTCTCGCGCCTTCACTCTTCTGGGCCATTCGATTTCGTGGTTGGGTCATTTTCCATCGTACGATCAACCCCTCCTGCCGTTCTAAAGGGCAGCTATTCTCGTAGAAAAATCGCACGTCGCTGGTTGATTCGGGGTTACGGGTCCGTGCAAAACCCGCGAGCCTGTGATTGGCTCCCCTCCACTCGCGACGGTTCCATTGTCCTCCCTCAACGCTATCTCTTTCAATCTTTGAGAAAATACCTAACCGAGACGGCGGTGGCGGCGATCCCTACTAGGCTCTGGTGGCGGCAGTAGCGAGCGACGCCCGCACCTCCCATGGCTCTAGCGGCGGCGGTAGCGAGCGACGCCTGCACCTCCCGTCGCTTTGGCGGCGGCGGTAGCGAGCGGCGCCCTATCTCAACCCTAGCCAGCGGCGGCAGCGCACACGCCCCATCATCCTGCATCTCATCGATGCGGCTATGATCTTCTTCATGCTTCTATCGAAGATGTCCCCACGCTTTCGACCTATGTTCACACCAGTCATGTATGTCTATGTGTACTTGAGGTGAGTCACATCGTTCCAAGATGCCAGGGAGTAGTTCTAGCTAATTAAGATCAGTAGGCAGTAGCAATGTTGTCTAATCTGGGAATGGCAAAAATTGTGTTGGATTTAGAGAATAGCACATTCATCATAGTGGTAACATGAGATCCTTTTAATAAAGGAAGTCGTGATTTGTGAAGATTAGCTATGCTTTCTTGATGTTTTGATCTGTGTGCTTAATTAGAAACATTAATTTGTAACTTTAGTCTGGTGAGTATGTAACATCTGTACCATCTGTCTCGCAGAAAAAACATCCGTAGCATCTGAATAACAAAGCTCAAAGTTTTGGTGCCAACAGATTCCTTTTGTCATATAACCATATTTGTGCCACGGTAGTTTAGTTTTCAATCCATTCCACCTGCTATCGATACTTTTTATATCATTTATCAATTCTTCAAATTGTCATCTCCTCCAGCTAACTTTTGTGGGTATAATCTATACAAGTTTTAAAATGTGTGGTAAGAATTATTATTTTCCATTTCGTGAACTAGCATTGGCAATAAATGTCAAAAAAACACCATTACTCCCTCCATTCCAAAATATAGTGCGCCCGCGCTTTCCAAGGTTCAACTTTGACCATAAATTTAACCAACGAGACCATTTGCGGCGGAAATAAAAATTACATATTTGAAAACTTCATTCGAATACAAATTCTTTGATACAATTTTTGCTTCCGCCGCAATCGGTCTCATTGGTTAAATATATGGTCAAAGTTGAAGTGCGGAAACTGAGGACGCACTACATTTTAAAATGGAGGGAGTATTATTTTGTAACTGAGTCAAATTCTCATTTTGCAGTCAGCTAGCAAAGAGTTGAAGCTATCGAAGCAAACCAGAGTGATGAGAAATTTACATCAAATGGTTCAAAGAACTAGCATCTGAGGTATATTAAGGTACTGATTTATAAAAATTCAGCACTGCACACTATTTCCATGTGCATCAAGTTTACAAGAAACGGTTCAGGAGGTGTGATTTTCTAAATATGCAAACATAGCAGTGGCATCGGTGGTGGCTGATGTCTCCTAGATAAAGACATCCGCAAAGAGGATAGGGAGGCGACGGCGATTTGCATGACGCGGAGAAGATCTTGGCAATGGGGAGGCGAGGAGGCGAGAGGACTGTGAGGGGTGGCGGTGAGAACGACAATTTCCGCTTCTCTCTCACATTATGCTCTATCTGGCAGCTCAATGTTGACGTTCTACGCTACCTCGATACTCTCAACCACCATCTCTGTCTCCTCACTCCAGGAAGCGGAGCTGCAGCCTACAGTTCCTGTCATGTTCCTTGCAACCTGCCTCATCTTGATGCAAAAATCAAGAATATTTTCAAGGTAGTCCCTCTCCTCACGGTCATTGTAGTTCATGTATCCTCTTAGCTGAGCTTATACATGCGAACGAAGCATTGCATAATGTTCCACATGTGTCCAGATTGAATCCTAAGCATGAATAAGATTAATGAGACATTTTTTTGTTAATAAAATTTGGTAGGACACATGCATGAATGTTCAATTACTGTGGATCATGAAGTCACAGACGCACCCTATTGGAGTTGATAACTCTTGGCACAAGATTTAAAAAAGTAACCTACCCTGAATCGATCTGATTCGGTTTGTGATGTGAATAAAGTATGTATCTTAAGATTTACATCAATCTCACATAATACTACATGAATGTAGATTTTGTAGTCATGAAGAAGTTCGCCATAGAATAAATACATGTACTTATTAGGTTGCTGACATGAGGAATGCATAGAAATTATATGTTGCATGACATAGATAATACTTCATCAACCTTATTGTTTTTATGAAGTGTTTTTCAGTAAGTTGTCCTTGCAAATGATAGGTGCATCTTCAGTTTGTGACCTTCTTTACTATCACAATATTTTGTATTGGGTTCATGGAAGTTGATATATTGGTGTGCGCTTCCTTCGCCTCACCCAAGTTGGTATCCCCAATTCTCCATGCCTGAAGCTTCACCCATAATCTCCTTCCCATCCGCCTCCTCCTTATCCGATCTATCGCCTCACTGGCAAGGTTTATTTGGGACCACAATATCCACGTACTAGGTGCGCAGGAATATCAATTTCATTGGCGCCGGTGGCAGCGAGAAGTGCCATATTTTCCGTGTCCACCTCCATCCCCTTGTCCTTGTGTATATAATAGGTGTCTTCTTTGCCCACCAAAGCCTAGACCTACCCATGGTTGCCACAGGTGAATCCCGTTTTTACTCCTCCATGCCCCTTCCGTTCCATTTGTTCTTGGGATTGATGTTCATGTGAGATATTTTCAGGTCTCCTTTTGAGAGAAGAGACTGGAAGAGGTTGACTCATACACTAAGAATCTATCCAAAGGCACTGAGGTTAATTTCTGTTATGAGATCTCTTATGTGGTTATGACTAAATTTTCGCAATAGTTACTTTTGCGATATATGATGTTAAGGTTTTCCCCATAGAGATGAATAAAAACTTAACAATCGCTAATGCATACTTACTTTATTTTATTCTTTCAAGGATAAGATCACTAGTACAAAACAGGCCTTTGGATATGAGAAAAGGCCACGGCCCGAACACGAACCGGTTCTACTGGCCGAATTGCACCGGTTCGTGAGGCTGGGCTTTAGAACCGGTTCGTGTGGTGGGCCTGATCCCAACGGCAACCTGCCACCACACCTGTATAACCGGTTTGTAGTACAAACCGGTGCTAAAGGTGTGGCGGCAGATTGCCGTTGGGCTACGGGGCCCGCTAGAACCTTTAGCACCGGTTGGTGCTACCAACCGGTTCTAGTGTCCCACCTATAGAACCGGCTGGTAGCACCAACTGGCGCTAAAGATTCTGCTATATATACTCCTTCTTCTCCAACATGAGCCGGCCAAGCTCATTCTCTGTTTTTGAAGCTAACTTCTCTCTTTGCTCGAGTTCATCCTCCATTTTGGCAAAGATTTGTGAAGATTTGAAGAAAACCTTCTACATCCAAGTGTTCACAAAGGTTAGCACCTTTGTCCTCTCTCATTTTTTCTAGATTAGCTTGTGCTATGCTCTATATGTGTAGATTTGTGGACTTTAGTTTGGGAGCTAGCTATATAGTGATATGTGGAGTTTATTTGATTTATATGCACTTTGAGCTCAAGTTAATTAGTATGCATATTTGTAGTGATTGCTTAGTGCCTTCCCGCACACGGACGTATAGTTACCACCATCGATCGCCCCCATCGTCCCTCTTCACCGGCATCACCTTGGTGAGCCTCTATATATGTGTTTCTTATTTTTTATATAAGAAATTTTATTTGTATGATTTAGATAGATACTTGTCTAATTTTCTTACTTGTATGATTCTTTGTTATACATAGTGCGATGGTTATGGTATCCGCGCATGTTGACCCTCGTCCTGCCTATGATTCGGATGTGGTATATATATATAATCTTTTATAACTATTAATTTGTTCCATTTTTCGTGTTTGACAATGATGACCAATTAAGTTGACATAGATATTTTTATCTAGGAGGTATGTGAACCGGAGATTGAAACTGACCCTCTGGTTGAGCGGTTAAATTTAGTTGAAAAAGAAAACGAGTATTTGAAAGAAAAATTGAAAAAAGTTGAAGAAGAGAAGATGATATTGGAGTTGTATGTTGCCGATGTCGTCGGTGATCACAAGAACAAGATGGATGTAATGCGCATGAAGATTAGGAAAATTGGAAGATATGCCCTTACTAAAGAGGTTTGGTATCGTTATGCTGTTGGAGCAATTGGTATCTTTGTTGCGATATTGATCGCATTTATTATTGCATTTAAATGCTTTAGGTAGATAGTTTTATGTTGTTTTTATGATAATAAGTATGTGTATGAACTTTATGTATGATCAACTTTATGTATGATCAACTTTATGTATGAACAACCTTTATGCATGTATGTTCAATTTTATGTATATGAATTACTTGTATTAATTTTATCTTTTCGATGTTGTGCCATTATGAAGATGAGTCGGCAATGGATGTACGAAGACCGACACTCTGGCGAGTTCATTAATGGCTTGCATAGTTTTCTGCAAATGGCTGAGGCTAACAAGCGGGATGGTTTTATGTGTTGTCCATGTGGTGTCTGCAAGAATAATAAGAGCTACTCTGACTCAAAAGATATTCACCTCCATCTGTTTAAGCATGGTTTCATGTCCGGCTATAACTGCTAGACCAAGCACGGAGAAAGAGGGGTTCTGATGGAAGAGAATGAAGAAGATGAGGATGATGACAGGTATCCTGGGTTCTGTTGGGGTTCGCAGCAGAAAACACAAAATTTTCCAACGTTCCCATAACCCAAGATCTAGCTAGCCGTATTACCGTAACGGAAAGGAGTGCGGAAATAACATACCTCGGGGTGTAGTCCGTTGCGCGGGAAACGTTCCCGCAAATGTGGTTGATGTAGTCGATCAAGTTTCACAACCCCCTAGCTGTGTTGAGCACCCGGATGGGTGTAGTGCCACACGTGTAGCACCTCGTAGTACTCGCACACGTACGAGACTCGATGACGACCTCCGTTCTCCGATCCAGCGAAGGTGGCGGAAGCAGACCTCCGGACGGAGCTTCGGCAACACGACGGCCTCCGATTCTAGCAGAGAAGCCTCAATTCAACTATAGGCTCACACTAGGGAGCCCACCGTGAAAGAGACAAGGGAGGGGAGAAGACCGGAGAAAACCGATCTCAATTCGGAGTAAATACTAATTTAATCCGATTTATTGTGTATTTGGCTTAATTAAATATGTGCACCATGGCCCTCTTTATATAGGGGTAGGGGAGGGAGTCAACCCCCCTCCCTTAGCAATGTGGGACTATCCCACATGCTAGGGGGGGCGCCGGCCAAGGGGGAGAGGGGGCGCCACCCTCATGGGCCCTAGGGCCCATGGCGCCTCCACCCCACTCCTTTTTTTCCCTTTTTCTTTTTCCCTTTTATTTCTTCCCCTAATGGGCCTTTTTCTCCACTAAGTCCCATTGCACATATTAATTAGAAATAAAATGATTTTAATTATTAATTCAATTAATTAATAACTAAAACATAATATTCTATCTCCCAGTGCTCCGGATCACCTTCCGGTTCACTCCGAACTTGTTCGGTTCAACACGGTACTTCTCCGATGTTGTTTCCTTTATTCTCTGGTTACTCCGATGGTTCCGAAAAGGTCTCCGATTTCATCGAGCCCTTAAGTGTGTTACCCTACGGTCCGAGAACACTCCAGTCATGACCGAGATGAGGCTACGGTCAATGATCATCAGCGGGACCTGGATGCCCATAATGACCCCTGTGCATTCCGGATATCAAACACCGATTGGACCTTACATCGTATAGCATTCCCTTTGTCAGCGATACTGGATTGTTCCGAGATTCAATCAATGACATCCTATGTCTGGTTCAACCTCGTTCTGAACTAATCCTCATTCACTCGTTCCCGTGATATTCATCCCCGTGACCTAGTCACACGCTGCAGCTTTATGGATGGAATCTCACCGAGTGGGCCCCGAGTATCTATCCATTATATGGATTGACAAATCCCGCTCTTGTAAAAATACTCCTCAACATATCTCCACGGAATACCCAAGATACAACCGTTATGACCCGCATATTTCAGTCAAGTGGTGGGATGTAGGTCAAAGCATCCGGGAAGATAGAAATTATGCACGTACTCACGGTCAAAGGAACGGTCTACCACGTTCTGTAATTACAACACTGAACCTTCACAAGATTTGTTCATGCTGTAATGCTTACTTTGGGTAATGTTCATCACGTCACTTAACCAGTGAGGTGATCTCATAGTCAAGAGACTTAATTGTCCATGATCGCGAAACCACGACCGTCATGTTGACCATGAACTAGTTACCGATGTAGAGGCTAACTAGGAACTCTGGGGGTTTCTATACCACACCTGCATCATTGTTTCACTGACACAGTTCTAGCACGGTATGAAACTGGTTATGAACTTGCTTAGATATATTGGAATAATCATATATTATTTGCCTCTAGAGCATATATCCAACAGTCTCCCACTTGCACTAGAGTGCTAATAATCTAGCCGCATTTTTCCGATCATAATCATCTTATCACATAAGTGTTCATTGATCATGCATGCTCATGGAAGAGGTTTCGTAAAGGAACTGCACCAATTCAGATTCGTATGTTTCCTTTGCAACTGGTACAGGTCAAAAGCTCTTTTGACATACCACTCATTATCATATAATGGTTGGATATAAGTTTCGCGGGAGAGTGAGACTATTATTTCACAGTATCCTCCAATGATCTTCTTGGTTCAGTCTTTAGAAGACTCATCCATAGTCATATATACTGGGAAATACACTCAACCAGAAGTCCAATACTTCTAACGCTAAAATTTTATCCATATGTCTACTTTTTAAGTAGTATTATGTTTGTAGTGCCATGAATTTTGCTCACATTTCTTTCATATCTTTGGTGATGTCTCTAATTCCATATAGACCCATAATATGGCTTGCAATTGTAATCTTGCATTACATTCAAGTCTATTATCCTTTCTATATTTTAGAGAATAGTCCTCAGTATTCCTCATATACTGAATGCATGGACTTTATTCAGATTCTGTGTTTTACTCCTAAAGCACATCGGAATCTGTTCTTCTTCCAAGAACTTTTGAGTCATTCTGTTGTTGGATTCACAATGCATGTTATATGGTAGAATCATATGTCAAGAACATATAAGATCACATGTCCAGTACATGGTGCATCTCTATTCTTCCATGAAGACATTGCTTGTGATATTTGGATTTCATCCATTATATAATTTCTAGCCACAAGAACCTGTTTCTTGTCTTAGAAGATTATTCCAACCTTCACTTCGTTTCATTATCCGTATCTTAATCTACTCATATAGATTTCAACATGTAATGTGTTGGTATTTCACATAAAAGAAGATTCTTGCAATCTTGTATTTTATTTGCCTTATGCTCTATATATATCATAATGCACATATGTATATAAGACGATTCTCTATATACACAATCAATGCATATCCATATATATACATATGAGATCATTCTTCACACATATCAATGCATATATGTTTGAGACAATGATCATGCTCCCACTCAAATATATCCATCATATACTCATATATTTGTGGTTCAGCTTTCAACAAGTCATTTTATTGTTCACTATGTCTAACATAATGACAACGCTTCCAAAGCTCCCACTCGGAAAATGCCCTCTGCATTCCAAGTTTCTGGGAAGTCTTCAAAGCTCCCACTCAGCTTCCTGAAACTGCAGGACCACTCAATATTTTGGTCATCACAAAATCACTTGATCAAATCAAGGTTGAGGGTTCCTGTCTTGAGGTACTATAGTCCATCCTTTTTACGAAATAACCTTCGTCATGCCCATTGCAATTCTCTTTCAAATCCCAAATTTGACTGAGATGCAATTTCAGGCTATGGTCCATCGTAGTGTAAATGAAATATTTTATTGATTAAAGAATTCCTACGTTTCCGTAGTCAATCACCATTGAAATTTGGTCATAACCAAATAATGCCTTATGCCCATTACATTATTCTCAATAACTCTCCAGTTTGTCGAGAATATGAAATAACCGATTTATTTCACGGGACGTGAGCCATCCTATATGTAACTCATTATTATTTCATTTCTCCTCGTGTTCTAGGCTACCATCATTCCTTTGTGTCTCAAGCAATGTTATTCTTTATTGTTTTATTAAGAAGACTCATGATTATTGTTCTGTACAGAACGTATTGATGACAACCTTCTAAATTCAACAATGGCTTCAATTCATATACCAAGATTAATCATCTATGGCCTATCCTTCCTTATACAGTGTCATTACAGCGGAACATGCTTCCTTTGCAATACTCTGATAGTCTGAAGGCAAGGTCCAATACCCCGGTCAAAGTTTCCATTATCTCCCATTGGATCCGTGTCGAGAGACTTCTTCTCGCATTACCAATCAAGCAACACACATTTTGCTATTCGGGGAGAATATGTAATTTCAATTGCTTGTAGTTTTATTACAAAGAAATTCTTTCTTTTAAGAAACCTTATAACACCATCAGTTATGGAGCTATCATGTCTCGTTAGATTCAGGATGGTTTCCTATTCATGAAGTGGGTGTTTTAACTTAATGAATTAAATAACCTTATTCGACAATAACTATAGTGCTAGGGGAAAGAACGTTTAGACCATACTACGGTTTAGTATGACTACGAATGGTTTAAGTAGTCTAGCACTTTCAACTTCCATCGTAGTTTGTGGTACAACTTCCACAAGTCTCCCATTATGTCAATATCAATACTTATCACTTCGAATTGTAGCATAGTGATATGTATCCTTGTATTCTCACTTCTCACTGTGATCCCTGAATCTCAGTTTTATGATCTCAATTGAATACAACTTTCAATTAATCATATGAAGTCTTTAATGATAACTCACGTGCCCATTTAGTACATCATTTATGTATAATGATTGGCACAAGTTCTACTTGCTAGAACCTTGTCATGGTTATATTTATTGCAGAGGTTCATAGATCGTGTATCTAATCCATCTCATGCAATCAAGTTATGACTTTCATTCGATAATGAACTCACAAGTTAATAGATCATACATTTAATGAATTCATCAGTTATGAAGTCACCTCATGCAATCAAATCTTTGAGTTGTTATAATCAAGACAACTTTATCATTAAACATTGAATATTTCTTGACAATAATAGAAGTATTATAAATGCTTTCTATCATATCATAAATAAAGACGTAATCAAAGTATAAGCACACTTTTATTCATAAAGATGGAACAACTGACTTGTCTCATTACATGAATAACTTTGTCTCGCGAGATGCAAGACACACAACTAAGTGTTCATACTATAATGATTACATAAGATTTATCTAATACTCTAAGTATCTCCTATGATAGATGTCTCGGCGGAATCCATGCTGGCCATCAACTGAGTTGATATCCATCAATCCTCGATTTCACCTCTTCCCGTCCATGCAACGGCAGGTCCTGTTTTCATAAAATAGAATAAGTATCAGATACTCATTTACTGCAAATGTTGTATAAGGAAGTAAACATTTATAAAGTATATCAAGTATATACCTTCTCCATCCACGACTTCTGCATCCTCGATAGGAGCAATGTCCGCGGCCAAGAGATTAGTCATGAAGTTCTGGAGACTCATATTAGCTCCTCTCCCGACATAGCTATGAACATAATCACCATAACTCGGAGGGAGTGAGTGCAATAACGTGTTTATTGCAAAATCTTCTGTGGTGCTTTCGTTCATTGTCCAATATTCATAGTCCTCCACCAGGGTCAGGTACATCTCATGCATCCTGTCCAAGTGATCAACAAAGCTTGTGCGTTCTTCCATCTTTGTAGATAGAAACTTGCTTTCTAACTCAAAACTGGCAACTCTGAACTCACGTACGAACATTGTCTTTAGCGTGTCCATCATGACATATGAGCCAGTGTCCTGAAACTGTATGCCCAAAACCTCTGACATGCTGAAGATCATGACATTCCTGACTATGGAGCATTTCTGTCGGCGAGCATAATGATCAAGTATCCCTTGATCGCCAACATGATCGTCCGGATGTTCTTCCACATGCACTTCTATTGTAAACAAGATGTTTGCTCTTTTGATCAACGTCCTAAGGCGTAAGTACCAGTCAGCAAAGTTTGACCCATTTCTCTAAGTCTTTCACCTTCCATGAAGAAAGATAGTTCACGTTGCTCTAGTGCATTCATTTTCTACAAACATAATTGCAAGGAACACAATTAAGACTAGTTCACAACAATGAGTTCATATAATCATATTATAAATGAGCTCGCACTAAAACAATTCATCCCTAGGAAGTTTTAGTGATTACATGATCCAGATTCACTGCCCGACCTCGAATATCACACGGACGACGGGTCAGTTTCAAAGGTAGACAACAACTTGTGCGATCACATTATCTTATATGTACTGTGACTCATGCTCGATCTTTCGATCTCTAGTATTCCGAGGCCATATCTGCATATGCTAGGCTCGCCAAATTAACCTCCATGTTATATGCTGCTCAACAAGGCCATATCTGCATATGCCAGGCTTGCCGAACCCAACCTCATGCGAACTCCATTGAATATGTAGGACAACTCCGGTATGTACGGAGCATCAAGCCATATGGGAGAACCTTCCAGGCGATGCACACTTCGGTAGAATACTTGTGTTTGGCTTTGTTAAGGGATCATCTTATCACATGCTACCGTCGTGTATCCTATACTAGCAAGTTTTAAGATATCTGAGCTATGGCAACACTAAGTCTACAGTGTCTCCATTTTAGTTTGTTTTATGATGACGATTACTACTTACTAGTAACACATAGCAAAGCTATCGCTACATCACAAACAAACGAATGATAGCCCCCACTTAGCAATACAAGGTTTAGACGGTCTAGTTGTATATTGCAAGTTTTACGTGGCTGCTAGGGCTTTCATAGTTAAACAGGTTTTAACCTACGAGTCAACCACAACGTCAACCATACGATTGTCTCTATTACACCCCGCACGGGGCCCTCCGTTGCAAATGCCACATCCGCTAAAGTAGAGAGACAGACACCCCCAGCCACTTTATACGGTACAAGCCGTATGTCAAGCGTGGAACCAGTCTCGCGTAAGCGTACTGATACGTCTCAAACGTATCTACTTTTCCAAACACTTTTGCTATTGTTTTGCCCTCATTCTTGCATGGTTTGGACGAAACTAACCCGGACTAACGCTGTTTTCAGCAGAGCTGCCTGTATGGTTTTATTGTGTGCAGGAAAATGGATTTTTAGACATTCCAGAAAATTCCCAGAAAAATACCAGAAAATCCACGCACCCGAAGGAGCCAGAAGCCAGAAGTGGGACCAGAGGGGAGTCCTGGGGGCTCCAGGCGCCCCCCTGGCGCGGCCAGGGGTGGGGTCGCGCCCTCTGGCCGCCTGGGCGCCTCCACCTCCTCTGGTGCCCTACCGAGACTCCTATTTATCCCCGTGACGGGAAAACCCCAGAACAGAAGTCGTTTTCCCAGTTTCCGTCGCGGAGCTGCCGCCACCCTCTGTTCTTCTTCGGGAGGGCTAATCTAGAGGCTGATTTGGCGTCCGGAGAGGGGATATCGTCGCCATCATCATCGCCATCACCACTCCATCCATCCTCCATGACTTCTCTTCACATGTGTGAGTAATTCCCTGCTGTAGGCAAAGGGGATGGTAGGGATTGGATGAGTTTGATCATGTAATAGTTCGTGAGATTGTTGGGGGCATGTTGCCTATCATCTAGATTGGTGTTTATCTTCTTTTCTTCAACTTGTTGCTCTTAATGCTTGTCACTTTGGGACCGAGTTCCATGTTTTCAGATCTAAACCCTATGTGTTTTCATGAATATATTTGTGTTCTAGATCCTATCTATGAGTTGTATGCACCTATTATGGCCCGGAACCGGCGATCCCAAAGGTGACAGCTTGGGACACCAAAGGGGATGGTCCATAATTTGAGGATTCCATGTATCCATTGAGTTTATTGCTTTGTTCCGGTGCTCTTTGACAGGAGCACCTTAATCTCCATAAGTTCCCTTTGGCCCCGTTCGTAGCGGGATCATAGGACAAAAGATGTTGTGCAAGTTCTTATTGCAAGCAAGCACAACTACCTACGAGATACATGCCTAATGTTTGGTATTTTCCTAGATGATCATTGCTTTTCTGTGTGCCTTGCCCCGTGTTAGAATTTATTACATGTTCACTCTCATCCATGCAGCGCACAACCATCCATCTCCCTAGCCTACAATGTTTTCAATCCTGCTGGTCATTAGTTGTTACTTTTGCTGTTACTTTTGCTGTTGCCACTATCATTATACTATTACCATTACCACTTATCTTTTGTTGCAAGTAAGTATATTTCAGGTGCGGTTGAATTGACAACTCAACTATCAAAGCTTATAAATACTCTTTGGTTCCCCGTGTGTCGAATAGGGTTAACTTACCCGCGAAGACTATCTCGACCCCTTACGCCTGTGGGGCATCAAGCAACGTTTTCTGGCGCCGTTGCCGGGGAGCATATCAATATTTACAAGCCTACTTGAAGTATCCTGCCTGCAGCACATCATCCGCTATGGGTAAGAAAGGAGACCCCAAGGTCCCGATCTTACCATCCCGTACAAGAAAAGGTACTGTTCTGAACACTAGTGCTACACTTGATTCACCTTCTGTTATGAGTAAGTTTACTTCAGCACCACTACATGATGCTTCTATTGAGTCTGTCACTATGTCCGATACTTTTGATGATGCTTCCACTACTCTTGATGATGCTACTTTTCTTGGTCACTATATTGAAACTCAGACTGCTAAGGCTGCAGCAGAATCCAAGACCGAGACCCCTGCTACCTATATTCCTACCTGCAAAACCTCTTGATGTGCTAGTTGTGTTTTCAGGGAAAGAACACCGGACGATGCAGAAGAATTAATGTGCAAAATTCCCAAGAACTATGAAGATTGGTCCGTTCCTGAACCACTTCTACCACCTAAAAAGAGGGGCATGCTTGTTCTGAACCCCGAAGATATGCAAGAAGCGAAGAAGTCTATAAAGGAGAAAGGTATTAAAGCCGAAGACGTGAAGAATTTACCGCCTATCGAGAAGTTGTGTGAACCTACTACTCACCCTCCCTTGGTAGAGGTACACTCTCTATTAGACTTTACTGAAAGTGACATCCCTAAAGGTAAGCCTCCTGACCAATGCTTAGATGAGCTTGATAATTTTATTGTTAAGCAAGACCATTTTAATAGGAAGTTACAGAGTCAGTTGCATGATAACTCTCTTGCTATCAAAAGTTTGTGTGAGGTTCTAGAAAGAACAGTTAATGATGTTAAATGTCTTGTTAAGCATTTTCATATGGTTCAAACTCAGCTTGAACAAATTTCTAATGTGCAAAAAGATTTGCTTGCTAATAATGCCAAACAGGACATACAAGCTTATGGCATCAAAACTAGGGGTGGAATACATACTCAGGACCCACTCTATCCTGAGGGGCATCCAAAGAGGATCGAGCAAGATTCTCAAGTACAAGAAGAAGACGAGACTGTTAGCTCTCTGAAGAAGAAAAAGAAGAAGAAACACAAGGATGCTGACAATCCCGATGATCCTATTGTAAGTGAAAAGCCAGCTGTTGATCCTAACAACATATCTACCTCCGATGATGAAACAGAAGACGGTGCCAAGCCTGAAGGAAAGGACGCGGAGAAGGATGATTCTCCCGAGGTAAGAGAAGAAGAAACACCCGATAAACGCAAGAGGTACTCTAGAGAAGACTTCATCGCAAGGAGACATGGGAAGGAAAGAGAACCATGGATACAGAAACCCATGCCCTTTCCAAGTAAGTCCCTCAAATCTAAAGAAGAAGAGCATTATAATAAATTTTTTGAATGGATGAAACCTCTTTTTCTTCAAATTCCTTTGACTGATGCTATTAAGTTACCTCCCTATTCGAAATATATGAAAGATATTGTCACAAATAAAAGAAAAGTTCCTAATGAGGCAATATCTACTATGCTTGCTAACTACTCTTTCAGTGGCAAGATTCCTGAGAAGCTCGGTGATCCAGGTATACCCACCATTCCTTGCTCCATAAAGAATAATTACGTCAGAACTGCTTTATGTGATCTTGGTGCAGGAGTGAGTGTTATGCCTTTTTCTCTTTACAAGAGGCTTTGTTTAGAGAAACTAATCCCTACAGATATCTCTCTTCAGATGGCTAACAAGTCAACAGCTGTCCCCATTGGTATTTGTGAGGATGTTCGCGTTGAAGTTGCTAACTGTTTGATCCTTACAGATTTTGTTGTGCTTGACATGCCCGAGGATGGGAGCATGTCCATTATTCTTGGTAGACCTTTTCTTAACACCGCAGGTGCTATTATTGATTGTAATAAAGGAAAGGTCACTTTCAACGTTGATGATAAAGAACACACGGTGTATTTTCCAAAGAAGATCGACAAGAGGCATGGCCTTAACTCTATAGAGAATATCGAGACCGTGAAGATTGGAGAATGGGACTGTCCACTACATGTGCACCACAAATACAAAACCATTATGGTGGGGACAATGTCCATTAAAGTAAAGGTACAATGACCACTTCATAAGAGGTGAGACTTCTTGTTATATATATCGCCGGTTCGTTGGTAAGACTTGATCAACCTTACTAGTGAGCTTGTTTTATATAGGTAAAAAGTTAAGCTTGTTATGTTTTCATTTGCTTTAGCTTTCATTCTCTTTGTTGTACCAAGTTTTTCTATTTTTGAAGCTTCACAATACTAATCACTGCTTTAAGTTTTCAGAAAGTTTTTGCAGCTTTTTGAACTCCGAGAAATTTTCAACAGTGAAATTTTCAGAAAAATTCCAGAAAAATAAAAATAAAAATTTCCATGCCGGAAGTGACCCAGAAGCACCTGGGGCTGACCAGGGGGCCCTGGCGCGGCCTGCCCCCTGGCCGCGCCCACAAGGCGCCTGGGGCCCACAGGCCCCACTTCCAGGTATGTCTTCTTCCTCCTCCTTCCTCTCTCTCCAAAAACACGAGTTCTGTTCCAGTTCTTGCGTTCTTGCTGTCCTTGGAGGCAATTTTCGATCTCTCTCTACAGCCCACCATTCGAGCTGAAATTTTAAGCAAATACTCCCTGGTATGTAACTCCTCCACTCCTCAAATTAGATTTTCTATTAGTGGCCTCATTTCTGAGTATTTAGTAGCTCTTGGTGTTATTTATACGAGCTTGCATGCATGTGTAGAATTTTATTTTCCAAGTTTTGATGCAAGTTTATGCCTTAGGTAAGTGAGTTGAGTAGTTTGCCTTAACTCACTTTGTTTAAATCCTTGTTTTTCTAATTTGTCAAAAATTTCAGAAATGAGTTTGCTAGGAAGAGCAAAGGGGTGGCTTGGGAAGAAAAGGCCCGATCGCTCCGATCGAGTTACAAGAGCTGCAGCTTCACCCTCGACTGCTAGGGTGAGCTACAACGAAGATCATGTGCCCTTAGAGTTGTTTGAGGACACAAATCCAGCACGTGCTATGACTTTCCCGTGCGATGAGTTCCTTGAAGCTGCAGGAATTAAGGAGGAGTTCTATAATCTTTGTGCTAATGCAGGTCTGACGCGGCTCGCAACGTGCCGTGTTGCCCAGTATCAAAAACTCACCTCCTATTTCATTAACAGTTTTAGATATAACCTTGATGCTGGTTCTGTTGAGTTTAAAATTTACAATGATCTTTTGACCATGCCTTTGGAAAAGTTTTGTGAAATAATAGGTGTACCGAATGTTGGACTGACGGCGAAGATGAGTTCTCAGCCCTCCGAGCTGAGAACCGTCTTGAACTCTCTCTGTAGCATGGATGCAAGGGATATTCATCGGTCAAAGATCTCCAGCATCTTATTCCCACACCTCAGGTATTTTGCGTATTTTATTGCTAGAGGTATGTTAGCTCGTGACAACACGAGCAACATATCTGCGCCGGATATTGCTATCCTGGCAACCGCCCTTTAGGGGAGGTTTGATTATAATGTGGGTGCCTTAATTGCTCGACGCCTTGCTATGAACGGTAACAAGGGAGATTTATTTGGTGGCTTTTACGCCACACTTATCCAAGAGTCTCTTAATGGCACCCCACACCCCGATGAGAAGCCTTTTACTTATTTAAGTTTTGATCTTGCTGCTATGAAAAGGCCTAAGTTTGTTACCATGACTTCCGAGTTTGGTAACCTTGATTATATCTTGCGTTTCGGAGCTACCATGGAACGCAAGATTCGTCTACCTGCACCTCTTTTGTTCGATTTTTCTCGCAGGAACGGATGGTCCTTTGATGTTACCCAGTTTGATGAGTTCGTGGTCCAGCATCAGTTTCATAACCCCATGAAGGGGGTTGTGCCCGACGAGGAGGAGCATGGTGAGTTCCCACCTTTCCAGGGGGAGACTGTCACCCAGTTGGGCGAA
Source organism: Bromus sterilis (assembly GCA_950022295.1). Taxonomy (NCBI): domain Eukaryota; kingdom Viridiplantae; phylum Streptophyta; class Magnoliopsida; order Poales; family Poaceae; genus Bromus; species Bromus sterilis. The sequence goes on along the minus strand of OX465600.1, from coordinate 73,925,112 downwards.
GGGTCTTCCTCTGCTTGGAGCGCGGATCCTTCTTCGTGGGAGGATCCCAGGACTTTGGTGTACGCACCGGAAGCCTCATACGACCCTTGGACTCATGATGGCTTCTCGCCCTTCGTTGGTTAACCCAAGTGGAAGGTTGAGATGTAGTGCAGCGGCAGTTTTCCCTCGGTGAAGATACCAAGGTTTGTCTCCAGTAGGACTCCAAAGATGATAAGTAGGTGTCAGCGGCGCAATTGACGCGAACCTGCACACAGACACAGATAACTTTGTTCCAAACGAAGTTCAGAGAGGTTGTCAATCTCTCCGGTCTTGTTGTTCACAAAGGATAAAACGCAAGGAATAATGATAGCAAGTAAAAGCAGTAAAGTAAATATAGCTTGGAAATAGTAATGAGGATATGGACCGGGATACGTGATGTTCACTAGTGATGTCTCTCTCCCAAAAGACGATAAAACTGCTATGCGAGGTAAACAAATTACAGAAAGGCAATTGACAGGATTATGAACGCACCGCAATGCTAACTATGCTACAAAAGAAAGGAAGAGGCTAAAAAGCACGGGCAGTACGCCAAAATAAGTAGAACGAAATCCATCTGCATCTACTACTAATCATCCACCTTGAGATATCTATCCAGAACATCTCGCCGGTATTAAGTTGCGAGCCCCACCCAAAGTGTAAACCCAAAGCAACAGACAACTGCATTAAAAAGAACTTTGCGTAAAGTAAACAATCCTTGTAACCGCGGTTACAAGCACCGTTGTTTTCCCCCTTGTGGCAACATCACATCCCATAGACTCATGTTTCTGCCACTCAAGCGTGTCATCGGGAGGCATGAACCCACAATCTAGCACAACGTTCCCTCTTGGAGTCACTACCTACTACTTGGCCAAAGCAATAAACAGCAACGGAGAACATGCAAGAATTACTTAGGAACAAAAATATAAGAGATAAAAACCAAATATATTACTCTATCACAATCTGAACATAATCTCATAATCCATCAGATCCCTCCAAACTCAACATAGCAACAGCAGAAATATTACAAAGGTGCCTCGATCATGTAGGGCAGCTCACGAGGTCTAAACAATGAAGATCAAAGAGGGGAGGAGAACATCACATAGCTACTGATCACGGACCCATGGTCCAAGGAAAACTACTCACGAGACATCCGGGGAGCATCCATGGTGGGGAGGAGACTCCCGGAGGTCAATCCTCCCTCCGGCAGGGTGCCGGGAAGAGGTCTGCTGGTGCTCCCGATCTCGGAAGCGCGACGGCGGAGGAACAGAGGCGAGTTTGCGGAATAGGGTTCCTCTTCTAGTGTTTTCCCGTGACGGAGAATAAATAGGCAAAGGGGGGCAGCCTGGGGTGGACCAGGGGCCCCAGGCGCCCCCCTGGCGCGGCCAGGGGTGGGGCCGCGCCGGGTGGCCGCCTGGCCCCCCTGGCTCCCCTCTGGCCCCTCCCGGGCTCTTCTCGAAGCTTCCTGTACGCTGATTTTTTCTGTATTTTTCTCGGAATTTTTCTGGCACTTTTTATATGGGGGAAAACTGAAATAGAAAAACAGCAGAAAACAGGAACTGGCACTGGGGTGCACTGAGTTAGTAGGTTAATCCAAATATGATAAAAAGTGTATGAAAGTGTATCTAGATCATAGCAATATCACACAAAACATGCATGGAGCAAGCAGAAATTATAGACACGTTTTGGACGTATCAACATCCCCAAGCTTAATTCCTGCTCGTCCTCGAGTAGGTAAATGATAACAACATAATTTCTGTGGTGACTTGCTAGAAACCATATAAGAACTTTGAAAAGTAAAGCAATCAAGGTTAGAGATTCAATTCAAGTCATAACATGCACGAGTCTATATTAACATTGAAACAAGTAACAAAAGAACAATAGGTGCAAGAGCTCTCGCTGTCCGTGACTCGAATGTCTCCAAATGGTGTCTGCGTGCAAGAAGGGGGATAGGGAATACGAGAAAAAATTAATTTTTGTGTTGAGAACTCAATCTACTAAAGTTTCACACTTTGTCTTCTTTGGAATCTTATCTTGACTCGTCCCCAGACCACTAGCCAGGTACAAGTCAATTTGATCCACTCCTTTTCGATATTTTGAGCACTCATGCAATGGATGAGCGTAAGCACGAGAGTTGACACTTAGGATGGCAAAGAGAGAAATACGATGGAGGAGGAAGACAAAAAGGGTGAGAAAGGCTCACATCAATGAGGACAATCATAGGCAAGGGATGCCAAATGATAGATATGATATGAGGAGTATGGATTACCATGCAACGGATGCACATACGAGCTAAGAAGCTCTCCAAAGGAACTAGTGGGGGTGCATCTAACTTGCTCGCTCATGAAGACCTAGAGCTCGTTTGAGGAGGCTCATCCTTGGAATATGCAAGCCAAGTTCTATAGTGTGAAGGTCCCCACATAGCTATATGCATAATGGTCATCTCTATGGAGTACAAGGATATAGAGGGAGTACTAGGGTGGATCTATCAAAAGGATAGTAGTGTTGCCCCTTTCTCTCTTTTTATTTCTTTTTCTCTTTTTTTGTATTTTTTGTGGCCTCAATGGCTCTTTCTATTTAACTCTCATTTGTCCTCTTTGGGATCTTTTAATGTGTCCACTTTGGGATCTTTTCCTCACTTAAGGGCTACACTCTATTTTACAAGAAGGTAAAGGAGATCTTTCACACTTTACAAGGTACTCAAAAGATAAATAAGATGTAACTATCATGATGTATGCAATGTATGTCGCTGCCAGTGTATCAGGAGCATGTATGTCATGAAGATCAAGTCATGAAGAGGTGGAAGTTGCATGGCAATGTAACTCGGAAAGGCCATGGAAATGCCTTGATAGGTAGGTATGGTGGTTGTTTTGAGGAAAGATATAAGGAGGCTTATGATGACAGAGCGTATCATGCCAAGGGTTTGGATGTACCGGCGAAGGTGGACGCCAACTCTCGGAGTGAGAAGAAAGCAATGCACGGCACATGAGAGGCTAGCAAAATATGGGAAGGTGGAAGTGTCAACTTTCAATACTTACATTAGTCCGAAGAACTCATTCACTTATTATCGGTAACTCTCAATCTAATAAGGAGGTTCACAAAGAGACAAGTACCCCGAGGAGGAGTATGGGGGTTTGGTTATCCTTGCGCATCCTCGACTCATGGTACGTGAGTGATCTCTGATATTCTACTCCTCAGAAGAGTAGTGATCTATCTAGTAGCTAGAGTTCTCAACTAGTTTTGTAGGTTTTGAAAATACACACGGATTTCCCAAAATACGACACGTATCACTAATAGCAAGAGCTCTTGACACCAAAAGTTCGAACATTACTCACATCAATACCTCAAAACCATTGCAAGTTACTACTAGAAGAAAATAGCAACCTCAATTACCTACTTTCAAGACAAGACACAACTCAGTGCAACAACCAACTCTCTTTAACAAGATAAACATGAAAACTAAAAAGAGTTCCAGCAACAAACTAAACAAAAGCCAAGTCTCTTGCTAAAGACAAACTAAGACTAAAACTAAACATGGCAGTAGCTACGAAAAGATAAAGAACACACAACAAAAAAAAGATAGGCAGGAAAAATCCTATGATGTGTTCTAAATTTTGAAAATGGAGCGTGTTTCTCTCCCACACAAAGTAATACGGGATCTAACTTGTTATGAACAGCAAGAAAAGCTAAAGAAAACTAAAAACAAAACCTAAGAGCGAGACGCTCCAAGCATAGCACATAACGCATGAAGTGGTAAAAATATAGTGAGACGAAGGACGAACTGATGATTGTTGATGGAGAAGGGGATGCACGGGGGCATCCCCAAGCTTAGACGTTTGAGTCTCCTTGAATATTTTTTGGGTATGCATGGGGGCATCCCCAAGCTTGAGAGCTTGACACTCCTGGATCTTCTTTCATCATCTTCCATCACACACTTGAAAACTCCCTTCATACATAACTCATCATAAGTTGATTAGAGAGGTTAGTACCCTTAATAAATAAAAAATTTCCACTGGATATAAAGATAATCTTGAAGATCTACTGTTTCTCAAGAGTGCCAAAAAGTTTTTGCAAAGAAAAAGTAAGCTTAAGGTTTGCAAAAGTTAGGAGAGACAAAACGTGGCAGAATCTGTGAAAAACAGAACAACAGATAGTAAAGAATTCTTTAGGGGCACTTCTGCAACTCAAATAAAAAAACTCAGAACATACGGAAGTTTCGTAATTGTATAGAGCATACTGTGTAAAAATTTCAGCTCAAAAAGATGAACTGGGATTTTTCTGGAATTTTTCTGGTCACGAGGACAGAATCTGTTTTCTGGACAGCATGTCACAACTTTTACTCTCCTTGCCGTAAGAGGCTATCACTTGGCACAAAGCTGAAAAGTAAAGATACAATGATGTTGCTACAGAAGTAAAAATCATCAAGACACAACAAAAGCAAAAAATAAAACACCTAAATTCGTTGCGGGCTGCCTCTCGAAAGCGCTTCTTTAAATCCATTAGCTAGGCTTAATGATTTTAAAAGGTGCTCTCATAAGAATAAGGATTTGAAGCAAAAGAGAGCATCAAGAAGAAAATATGAAACACATTTAAGCCGAACCCACTTCCTATGCATAGGCATCTTGTAATAAAATAAAGCAAATAAGCACAAAGAAACCAACATAGGAAGGTGGAACAAGAACATCTTCAAAACTTTCAACATAAAGAGAGTAGTTTTAGTAATATGGGAGTTTCTACAACCAAACTTTCCTCTCTCAAAATAATTTTCAGTAGTATCATGAACAACATCAAGAATATAAATATCACATAAATCATATTGTTCATGACCTACGAGCACACGTGTATTATTTTCAACACGGTTTTTAGGATCATAAGATAAATGCAACCCAACATATTGAGATTTGATAAGAGGAAAATTATCCGGAGTTGGAGATTTCAAAAGGATAATAGGACAATCAAGTGTGGGTGCAATAGCAACAATTTCATGCTTAACATAAGGAACTATAGAGAGTTCATTTTTGTCAGCATCATCCATAGTGGCATCTTGGCCATCAACAAAGCAAGTATCAAAATTTTCAGAAAGGGATATTTCAAGTGAGTCCTCGGAATCATGGGATTCCTCCTCAATGCAATAATTGGCCTCTTCTTGGGCAGCAAACACTTTATTTTTAAAATCCTCAATATAAGAATTGGAAGTATAATTCTCGAAGCAATAAGCAAGAACTGCAAAGTTTTCAGACTCGAAAATAGTATCGTGATATTTTTCAATGAAAGAAGCAATCTCATAGGCACCTTTAAAAGCAACAAACTCTTCAATCTTTTCAACATCAAAGTAATCATAAACACCTTTAGCATAAGAAGATAAGATCTCATTTTCATTAAACTCACATTGGAAATGGAGGTGTTTATGATCTATATTAGAACAACAAGTAAAATCATAAATGTGGCACAAAAGTTTAGCATGGCAATAAGCAACATGTATTTGATCTCATAAGTGTTTCCCTTTCAGAGATAGGCGGTGCCGCGTATAATGAGCATGCTCATCCAATGATTTTCCCTCAACCAAGTCGGTTGGGTTTTTAGCGCGAGCACAAATTGATCGAAGACGATCCAAGTGAAACATGTCCATCCTACCATATTTGGGTGGTTCATCACCCATGGTGAGGATAGCATAAATAGGCAAAGCAAGACAAAGGCAAAAGGTAACAACTATTTTTGTGGTTTTTCATAAAGGACACTGAGATAAGAACTGAAAGGTAAACTAACAAGACTAAAAAACAAAGGTAAAGGGTAGTGTGCAACTCCCCTATCTTAGCACTCGGAGTCCCCAGCAACGGCGCCAGAAAACTTGCTTGATGGCTTCTCGCCCTTCGTTGGTTACCCCAAGTGGAACGTTGAGATGTAGGGCAGCAGCAGTTTTCCCTCGGTGAAGATACCAAGGTTTGTATCCAGTAGGACTCCAAAGATGATAAGTAGGTGTCAGCGGCGCAACTGACGCGGACCTGCACACAGACACAGATAACTTTGTTCCCAACGAAGTTCAGAGAGGTTGTCAATCTCTCCGGTCTTGTTGTTCACAAAGGATAAAACGCAAGGGATAATGATAGCAAGTAAAAGCAGTAAAGTAAATATAGCTTGGAAATAGTAATGAGGATATGGACCGGGATACGTGATGTTCACTAGTGATGTCTCTCTCCCAAAAGATGATAAAACTGCTATGCGAGGTAAACAAGTTACAGAAGGGCAATTGACAGGATTATGAACGCACCGCAATGCTAACTATGCTACAAAAGCAAGGAAGAGGCTCAAAAGCACAGGCGGTACGCCAAAATAAGTAGACCAAAATCCATCTGCATCTACTACTAATCATCCACCTTGAGATATCTATCCAGAACATCTCGCCGGTATTAAGTTGCGAGCCCCACCCAAAGTGTAAACCCAAAGCAACAGACAACTGCATTAAAAAGAACTTTGCGTAAAGTAAACAATCCTTGTAACCGCGGTTACAAGAACCGTTGTTTTCCCCCTTGTGTCAACAACACATCCCCTAGACTCATGTTTCTGTCACTCAAGCGTGTCATCGGGGGGCATGAACCCACAATCTAGCACAATGTTCCCTCTTGGAGTCACTACCTACTACTTGGCCAAAGCAATAAACAGCAATGGAGAACATGCAAGAATTACTTAGGAACAAAAATATAAGAGATAAAAACCAAATATATTACTCTATCACAATCTGAACATAATCTCATAATCCATCAGATCCTTCCAAACTCAGCATAGCAACAGCAGAAATATTACAAAGGTGCCTCGATCATGTAGGGCAGCTCACGAGGTCTAAACAATGAAGATCAAAGAGGGGAGGAGAACATCACATAGCTACTGATCACGGACCCATGGTCCAAGGAAAACTACTCACGAGACATCCGGAGAGCATCCATGGTGGGGAGGAGACTCCCGGAGGTCAATCCTCCCTCCGGCAGGGTGCCGGGAAGAGGTCTTCTGGTGCTCCCGATCTCGGAAGCGCGGCGGCGGCGGAACAGAGGCGAGTTTGCGGAATAGGATTCCTCTTCTGGAGTTTTCCCGTGACGGAGAATAAATAGGCGAAGGGGGCAGCCAGAGGTGGACCAGGGGCCCCAGGCGCCCCCCTGGCGCGGCCAGGGGTGGGGCCACGCCGGGTGGCCGCCTGGGCCCCTGATGGCTTCTCGCCCCCTTCGTTGGTTACCCCAATTGGAGGGTTGAGATGTAGTGCAGCAGCAGTTTTCCCTCGGTGAAGATACCAAGGTTTGTCTCCAGCAGGACTCCAGAGATGATAAGTAGGTGTCAGCGGCGCAACTGACGCGGACCTGCACACAGACACAGATAACTTTGTTCCCAACGAAGTTCAGAGAGGTTGTCAATCTGTCTTGTCCTGTTGTTTACAAAGGGTAAAACACAAGGGATAATAATAGCAACTTGAAAGTAAATGCAGAAAAGTAAATATAGCGTGGAAACAATGATAAGGATATGGACCGGGATACGTGATGTTCGCTAGTGATGTCTCTCTCCCAAAAGACGATAAAATTTCTATGCGAGGTAAACAAATTACAGAAAGGCAATTGACAGGATTAAGAACACACCGCAATGTTAACTATGCTACAAAAGAAAGGAAAAGGTTCAAAAGCACAGGCAGCACGCCAAGGTAAGTAGACCGAAATCCAACTGCATCTACTACTAATAATCCACCTTGAGATATCTATCCAGAACATCTCGCTGGTATTAAGTTGCGAGCCCCACCTAAAGTGTAAACCCAAAGCAACAGACAACTGCATTAAAAAGAACTCTGCGTAAAGTAAACAATCCTTGTAACCGCGGTTACAAGCACCATTGTTTTCCCCCTTGTGGCAACAGCACATCCCCTAGACTCATGTTTCTGTCACTCAAGCGTGTCATCGGGGGGCATGAACCCACAATCTAGCACAACGCTCCCTCTTGGAGTCACTACCTACTACTTGGCCAAAGCAATAAACAGCAACGGAGAACATGAAAGAATTACTTAGGAACAAAAATATAAGAGATAAAAACCAAATATATTACTCTATCACAATCTGATCATAATCTCATAATCCATCAGATCCTATCAAACTCAGCATAGCAATAGAAGAAATATTACAAAGGTGCCTCGATCATGTTGGGCAACTCACGAGGTCTAAACAATGAAGATCAAAGAGGGGAGGAGAACATCACATAGCTACTGATCACGGACCCATGGTCCAAGGAAAACTACTCATGAGATATCCGGGGAGCATCCATGGTGGAGAGGAGACTCCCGGAGGTCAATCCTCCCTCCGGCAGGGTGCCGGGAAGAGGTCTTCTGGTGCTCCCGATCTTCGGAAGCGCGACGGCGGCGGAACAGAGGCGAGTTCGCGGAATAGGGTTCTTGTTCTGGAGTTTCCCCGCGGCGGGGGATAAATAGGCGAAAGGGGGCAGCCAGAGGTGGCCCAGGGGCCCCAGGCGACCCCCTGGCGCGGCCAGGGGTGGGGCCGCGCCGGGTGGCCACCTGCCCCCCTGGCCCCCCTCTGGCCCCTCCCGGGCTCTTCATGAAGCCTCCATCACGCTGATTTTCTATCTGAATTTTCCCGAATTTTTCTGGCACTTTTTATATGGGGGAAAACTGAAATAGAAAAACAATAGAAAACAGGAACTGGCACTGGGGTGCACTGAGTTAATAGGTTAGTCCAAATATGATCAAATGATAGATATGATGTGAGGAGTAGGGATTGCCATGCAACGGATGCAGATACGAGCTAAGAAGCTCTCCAATGGAACTAGTGGGGGTGCATCTAACTTGCTCGCTCATGAAGACCTAGAGCTCTTTTGAGGAGGCTCATACTTGGAATATGCAAGCCAAGTTCTATAGTGTGAAGGTCCCCACATAGCTATATGCATAATGATCATCTCTATGGAGTACAAGGATATAGAGGGAGTACTAGTGTGGATCTCTCGAAAGGATAGTAGTGTTGCCCCTTTCTCTCTTTTTATTTCTTTTTCTCTTTTTTCTATTTTTTTTGTATTTTTTTGGTGGCCTCAATGGCTCTTTCTATTTAACTCTCATTTGTCCTCTTTGGGATCTTTTAATGTGTCCACTTTGGGTTCTTTTCCTCACTTAAGGGCAACACTCTATTTTACAAGAAGGTAAAGGAGATCTTTAACACTTTACAAGGTACTCAAAATCATAAAGAAGATGTAACTATCATGATGTATGCAATGTATGTCGCTGCCAGTGTAGCAGGAACATGTATGACATGAAGATCAAGTCATGAAGAGGTGGTAGTTGCATGGCAATGTAACTCAGAAAGGCTATTGAAATGCCTTGATAGGTAGGTATGGTGGCTGTTTTGAGGAAAGATATAAGGAGGCTTATGATGACAGAGCGTATCATGCCAAGGGTTTGGAAGTACCGGCGAAGGTGGACACCAACTCTCGGAGTGAGAAGAAGGCAATGCACGGCACGGGAAAGGCTAGGAAAATATGGGAAGGTGGAAGTGTCAACTCTCAATACTTACATTAGTCCGAAGAACTCATGCACTTATTATCGGTAACTCTCAATCTAATGAGGATGTTCACAAAGAGATAAGTATCCCGAGGAGGAGTGTATGGGGGTTTGGTTATCCTTGCGCATCCTCGACTCATGGTACGTGAGTGTTCTCTGATATTCTACTCCTCAGAAGAGTAGTGATCTATCTAGTAGCTAGGGTTCTCAACTAGTTTTGTAGGTTTTGAAAATAAACACAGATTGCCCAAAATACGACACCTATCACTAATAGGAAAGAGCTCTTGACACCAAAAGTTCAAACATTACTCACATCAATACCTCAAAACTATTGCAAGCTACTACTAAAATTAAATAGCAACCTCAATTACCTACTTTCAAGACAAGACACAACTCAGTGCAACAACCAACTCTCTTAACAAGATAAACATGAAAACTAAAGAGAGTTCCAGCAACAAACTAAAACAAAAGCCAAGGCTCTTGCTAAAGACAAACTAAAACTAAGACTAAACATGGCAGTAGCTATGAAAAGATCAAGAACACACAACAGCAAAAAGATAGGCAGGAAAATCATAAAGAAGATGTAACTATCATGATGTATGCAATGTATGTCGCTGCCAGTGTAGCAGGAACATGTATGACATGAAGATCAAGTCATGAAGAGGTGGTAGTTGCATGGCAATGTAACTCAGAAAGGCTATTGAAATGCCTTGATAGGTAGGTATGGTGGCTGTTTTGAGGAAAGATATAAGGAGGCTTATGATGACAGAGCGTATCATGCCAAGGGTTTGGAAGTACCGGCGAAGGTGGACACCAACTCTCGGAGTGAGAAGAAGGCAATGCACGGCACGGGAAAGGCTAGGAAAATATGGGAAGGTGGAAGTGTCAACTCTCAATACTTACATTAGTCCGAAGAACTCATGCACTTATTATCGGTAACTCTCAATCTAATGAGGATGTTCACAAAGAGATAAGTATCCCGAGGAGGAGTGTATGGGGGTTTGGTTATCCTTGCGCATCCTCGACTCATGGTACGTGAGTGTTCTCTGATATTCTACTCCTCAGAAGAGTAGTGATCTATCTAGTAGCTAGGGTTCTCAACTAGTTTTGTAGGTTTTGAAAATAAACACAGATTGCCCAAAATACGACACCTATCACTAATAGGAAAGAGCTCTTGACACCAAAAGTTCAAACATTACTCACATCAATACCTCAAAACTATTGCAAGCTACTACTAAAATTAAATAGCAACCTCAATTACCTACTTTCAAGACAAGACACAACTCAGTGCAACAACCAACTCTCTTAACAAGATAAACATGAAAACTAAAGAGAGTTCCAGCAACAAACTAAAACAAAAGCCAAGGCTCTTGCTAAAGACAAACTAAAACTAAGACTAAACATGGCAGTAGCTATGAAAAGATCAAGAACACACAACAGCAAAAAGATAGGCAGGAAAATCATAAAGAAGATGTAACTATCATGATGTATGCAATGTATGTCGCTGCCAGTGTAGCAGGAACATGTATGACATGAAGATCAAGTCATGAAGAGGTGGTAGTTGCATGGCAATGTAACTCAGAAAGGCTATTGAAATGCCTTGATAGGTAGGTATGGTGGCTGTTTTGAGGAAAGATATAAGGAGGCTTATGATGACAGAGCGTATCATGCCAAGGGTTTGGAAGTACCGGCGAAGGTGGACACCAACTCTCGGAGTGAGAAGAAGGCAATGCACGGCACGGGAAAGGCTAGGAAAATATGGGAAGGTGGAAGTGTCAACTCTCAATACTTACATTAGTCCGAAGAACTCATGCACTTATTATCGGTAACTCTCAATCTAATGAGGATGTTCACAAAGAGATAAGTATCCCGAGGAGGAGTGTATGGGGGTTTGGTTATCCTTGCGCATCCTCGACTCATGGTACGTGAGTGTTCTCTGATATTCTACTCCTCAGAAGAGTAGTGATCTATCTAGTAGCTAGGGTTCTCAACTAGTTTTGTAGGTTTTGAAAATAAACACAGATTGCCCAAAATACGACACCTATCACTAATAGGAAAGAGCTCTTGACACCAAAAGTTCAAACATTACTCACATCAATACCTCAAAACTATTTCAAGCTACTACTAAAATTAAATAGCAACCTCAATTACCTACTTTCAAGACAAGACACAACTCAGTGCAACAACCAACTCTCTTAACAAGATAAACATGAAAACTAAAGAGAGTTCCAACAACAAACTAAAACAAAAGCCAAGGCTCTTGCTAAAGACAAACTAAAACTAAGACTAAACATGGCAGTAGCTATGAAAAGATCAAGAACACACAACAGCAAAAAGATAGGCAGGAAAAATCCAATCATGTGTTCTAGATTTTGAAAGTGGAGCATGTTTCTCTCCCGCACAAAGTAAGACAGGACCTAACTTGTTATGAACAGCAAGCAAAGCTAAAGAAAAATAAAACCTAAGAGCGAGACGCTCCAAGCATATCACGTAACACATGAAGTGATAAAAATATAGTGAGACGAAAGACGAACTGATGATTGTTGATGGAGAAGGGGATGCACGGGGGCATCCCCAAGCTTAGACGCTTGAGTCTCCTTGAATATTTATTGGGGATGCATGGGGGCATCCCCAAGCTTGAGCGCTTGACACTCATGGATCTTCTTTCATCATCTCCCATCGCACACTTGAAAACTCCCTTCATACATAACTCATCATAAGCTGATTAGAGAGGTTAGTACCCTTAATAAATAATTTTTCTCCACTGGATATAAAGATATTCTTGAAGAGCTACTGTTTCTCAAGAGTGCCAAAAAGTTTTTTCAAAGAAAAAGCAAGCTTAAGGTTTGGAAAAGTTAGGAGAGACAAAACGTGGCAGAATATGTGAAAAACAGAACAACAGATAGTAAAGAATTTTTTAGGGGCACTTCTGCAACTCAAATCAGAAAGGCAATTGATAGGATTTCTATGCGAGGTAAACAAATTACAGAAAGGCAATTGACAGGATTAAGAACGCACCGCAATGCTAACTATGCTACAAAAGAAAGGAAGAGGTTCAAAAGCACAGGCAGCACGCCAAGGTAAGTAGACCGAAATCCAACTGCATCTACTACTAATCATCCACCTTGAGATATGTATCCAGAACATCTCGCTAGTATTAAGTTGCGAGCCCCACCCAAAGTGTAAACCCAAAGCAACAGACAACTGCATTAAAAAGAACTCTGCGTAAAGTAAACAATCCTTGTAACCGCGGTTACAAGCACCGTTGTTTTCCCCCTTGTGGAAACAGCACATCCCCTAGACTCATGTTTCTGTCACTCAAGCGTGTCATCGGGGGGGCATGAACCCACAATCTAGCACAACGCTCCCTCTTGGAATCACTACCTACTTCTTGGCCAAAGCAATAAAAAACAACGGAGAACATGCAAGAATTACTTAGGAACAAAAATATAAGAGATAAAAACCAAATATATTACTCTATCACAATCTGAACATAATCTCATAATCCATCAGATCCTATCAAACTCAACATAGAAATAGCAGAAATATTACAAAGGTGCCTCGATCATGTTGGGCAACTCACGAGGTCTAAACAATGAAGATCAAAGAGGGGAGGAGAACATCACATAGCTACTGATCACGGACCCATGGTCCAAGGAAAACTACTCACGAGACATCCGGGGAGCATCCATGGTGGAGAGGAGACTCCCGGAGGTCAATCCTCCCTCCGACAGGGTGCCGGGAAGAGGTCTTCTGGTGCTCCCGATTTTCGGAAGCGCGGCGGCGGCGGAACAAAGGCGAGTTCGCGGAATAGGGTTCTTGTTCTGGAGTTTCCCCATGAAGGGGGATAAATAGGCGAAAGGGGGCAGCCAGAGGTGGGCCAGGGGCCCCAGGCGCCCCTGGCGCGGCCAGGGGTGGGGCCGCGCCGGGTGGCCGCCTGGCCCCCCTGGCTCCCCTCTGGCCCCTCCCGGGCTCTTCTCGAAGCTTCCGTCACGCTGATTTTTTATCTGAATTTTCCCGAATTTTTCTGGCACTTTTTATATGGGGGAAAACTGAAATAGAAAAACAACAGAAAACAGGAACTGGCACTGGGGTGCACTGAGTTAATAGGTTAGTCCAAATATGATCAAAAGTGTATGAAAGTGTATCTAGATCATAGAAATATCACACAAAACATGCATGGAGCAAGCAAAAATTATAGATACGTTTTGGACGTATCAGCCCCCCTGGCTCCCCTCTGGCCCCTCCCGGGCTCTTCTCGAAGCTTTCTGTATTTTCCCGGAATTTTTCTGGCACTTTTTATATGGGGGAAAACTGAAAAAGAAAAACAGCAGAAAACAGGAATTGGCACTGGGGTGCACTGAGTTAGTAGGTTAGTCCAAATATGATCAAAAGTGTATGAAAGTGTATCTAGATCATAGCAATATCACACAAAACATGCATGGAGGAAGCTGAAATTATAGATACGTTTTGGACGTATCAACTCACCAGTACTACCCTGGAGCAGGAGGCTCCTGGGGAAATTAGCTACTACCAACTTAGGCCAAAAACCTAAGCTTGGGGGAGTACGTACCCTTCTCATTTTTCCATTGTATTATCCGTTTTATTTTTGTTCGCTTTGATCTTTTCGAAGTTTTTGCCCGTTTTTTTTCTTTCTTTCTTTGCAAAAACAACAAAAAGATTTTCTCTTTTCTTTTGCTCTCGTTCAAACCTTTAAAAACCCAAAAAGATTTCCTTTCTTTCTTTAGTTTGCTTTGTTTTTAGAGTTCAGCTCGAGTCCGTGATGCAATTTGATAATATTTCCCACGTTCGATCGTGCAAGTGACAAGGCAGTAATGACGAAGATCGACGGAAGGGAAGCAACAAGGAAAACCGGTATGAACTCTTCTTGTTTCTACTTCTGTACTTATGCATGTACTTATGATCTAGAGACCAGCTTGTAGCGACATAGTGCTATGTTTACAATGCTTTCCCAGTGTTCATGCTTTCCTTGTGGCTAGTCTCAAATAGCTAGAGTACATAATGTGTTTTTGAAATGATTTACATGCATTGCATTGTTCATGGTTTGGCATACTGAATTAGTATTTCCCTTCGGAGAATTTTTGGATTGACTTGGCACATGTTCACACATGCTTACGACTAAAAAGTCTATTTTGCCTTGATGATCTTTTTGTTTCAGAATAGTTATATCACTTTCATGCCCGATTCAATGTTGCTTTGTCGCTCTGCATGATTATGGCATTTATTGCTCTCTAGTTGGTCGCTTCCCAGTCTTTTGCTAGCCTTTGCTCGCATTAAGCGGAATTCTGCTTGTGCTTCCAAACTCCTTTTCAAACCCAGTTGTTCCATTTGAGTCCCCATACCTACCTATATGTGGTATTTACCGGCCACTCCTAACTTAGACTTTCTTGTGCCATCTTGAAATTTATTCAAAAGTTTCCCTTTTGTAACCGTACAAGCTCATGGTGCGGTGAGGAGAAATCAGTATCTTTCATGCCAAAAATATTTTGACGGAAGTTTTAACTAGTCAAGTAAAAAAAAAATGAGAGTTACACCTCCCCCATACTTGATGATGGAGTGAAATGGACCAAATGATGCTTATGATAGATGGAACGATACCCTCCTTCCATCCTTGAGGAAAAATAAAAAGTTCCGTAGACCATCAAAGGATTTATGGATAATGGAATATGTGTAAGCAAAAGGCATTATATATGGTTGGCATGGGAGATATTGAGAGACCTTTACCGTTCACCGTTGACCGGAAAGTTGCACTTCTCAAAAATGTTTTATCTCTGTTTAAAAAACCAAGAGCTCTGGCACATGATTAGTCTTTGCTTCCTTTCATGGGTTTTCAACCTTGCCATCAAAAGACACGGTTCGAGAGTCTCCCCTTCTTTCTTCAAAGCACCAACTATGAGAGCATAATTTTCATTCTTAGTGTAACATGCATTGTCCCAAAGTATTACATTGTCTTCTGCATGCTTGTGTTATTGCGAATCTGAAATACTGAGTTCTAGTCACATTTAAAACTCCGGAGGAGTTTCTGCATTTATGTTTTGCTTCACTCATGGAGGCTAGCGAAATGCCCCACAAGTTTGTTCAAGTTATGTGCATTGTGATCCTGTCTTGATTTTCAGCCGTATATTATTGACTTTTAGTTGTTTGTGACTGATCACATGAAAGAAGAATTGCTTCGCGCATTGTCCTTATAGCACTGTTTCAATACTTGCTAAACTCTTTTCGTAGTACATGCTTATATAAATCTAATGAAGCAAAAGAGTTTGTCAAAGTTTTCTTTGTCGCGTCCAGTTCATTGAACTGAATTGCTTGAGGACAAGCAATATGCTAAGCTTGGGGGAGTTGATACGTCTCAAACGTATCTACTTTTCCGAACACTTTTGCTATTGTTTTGCCCTCATTCTTGCATGATTTGGACGAAACTAACCCGGACTAACGCTGTTTTCAGCAGAGCTGCCTGTATGGTTTTATTGTGTGCAGGAAAACGGATTTTTAGACGTTCCAGAAAATTCCCAGAAAAATACCAGAAAATCCACGCACCCGAAGTAGCCAGAAGCCAGAAGTGGGACCAGAGGGGAGTCCTGGGGGCCCCAGGCGCCCCCTGGCGCGGCCAGGGGTGGGGCCGCGCACTCTGGCTGCCTGGGCGCCTCCCCCTCCTCTGGTGCCCTACCGAGACTCCTATTTATCCCCGTGACGGAAAAACCCCAGAACAGAAGTCGTTTTCCCAGTTTCCGCCGCGGTGCCACCGCCACCCTCTGTTCTTCTTCGGGAGGGCTAATATGGAGGCTGATTTGGCCTCCAGAGAGGGGAGATCGTCGCCATCGTCATCACCATCACCACTCCATCCATCCTCCATGACTTCTTTTCACATGTGTGAGTAATTCCCTGCTGTAGGCAAAGGGGATGGTAGGGATTGGATGAGTTTGATCATGTAATAGTTCGTCAGATTGTTGGGGGCATGTTGCCTATCATCTAGATTGGTGTTTATCTTCTTTGCTTCAACTTGTTGCTCTTAATGCTTGTCACTTTGGGCCCGAGTGCCATTTTTTCAGATCTGAACCCTATGTGTTTTCATGAATATATTTGTGTTCTAGATCCTATCTATGAGTTGTATGCACCTATTATGGCCCGGAACCGGCGATCCCAAATGTGACAGCTTGGGACACCAAAGGGGATGGTCCATAATTTGAGGATTCCATGTATCCATTGAGTTTATTTCTTTGTTCCGGTGCTCTTTGACAGGAGCACCTTAATCTCCATAAGTTCCCTTTGGCCCCGTTCGTAGCGGGATGGTAGGACAAAAGATGTTGTGCAAGTTCTTATTGCAAGCACGCACAACTACCTACGGGATACATGCCTAATGTTTGATATTTGCCTAGATGATCATTGCTTTTCTGTGTGCCTTGCCCCGTGTTAGAATTTATTACATGTTCACTCTCATCCATGCAGCGCCCAACCATCCATCTCCCTAGCCTACAGTGTTTTCAATCCTGCTGGTCATTAGTTGCTACTTTTGCTGTTACTTTTGCTGTTGCCACTATCATTATCCTATTACCATTACCACTTATCTTTTGTTGCAAGCAAGTATATTTCAGGTGCGGTTGAATTGACAACTCAACTGTCAAAGCTTATAAATACTCTTTGGCTCCCCGTGTGTCGAATCAATAAATTGGGTTAACTTACCCGCGAAGACTATCTCGATCCCTTACGCCTGTGGGGCATCACGTACGCGTAAGGTCGGTCGGGGGCCGCTTCATCAAACAATGCCACAGATGTGAACAAGTACACGTGGGAGAGTAACAATCATACAATGACCGCCCACATCCCCGATGTGTTCTATCCGTACAGTAATACTAAGCATAGACCTAGCTCATGATACCACTGTTGGAGTTCGCAGCAGAAAACACAATTTTTTCTAAATAGCGTTCCCATAACCCAAGATCTAGCTAGCCGTATTACCGTAACGGAAAGGAGTGCGGAAATAACATACCTCGGGGTGTAGTCCGTTGCGCGGGAAACGTTCCCGCAAACGTGGTTGATGTAGCCGATCAAGTTTCACAGCCCCCTGGCTGTGTTGAGCACCCGGATGGGTGTAGTGCCACACGTGTAGCACCTCGTAGTACTCGCACACGTACGAGACTCGATGACGACCTCCGTTCTCCGATCCAGCGAAGGTGGCGGAAGCAGACCTCCGGACCGAGCTTCGGCAGCACGACGACATCCGATTCTAGCAGAGAAGCCTCAATTCCATTATAGGCTCACACTAGGGAGCCCACCGTGAAAGAGACAAGGGAGGGGAGAAGAATGGAGAAAACCGATCTCAATTCGGAGTAAATACTAATTTAATCCTATTTATTGTGTATTTGGCTTAATTAAATATGTGCACCATGGCCCTCTTTATATAGGGGTAGGGGAGGGAGTCAACCCCCCTCCCTTAGCAATGTGGGACTATCCCACATCCTAGGGGGGCGCCGGCCAAGGGGAGAGAGGGGGCGCCACCCTCATGGGCCCTAGGGCCCATGGCGCCTCCCCCCCACTCCCTTTTTTTCCTTTTTCTTTTTCCCTTTTGTTTCTTCTCCTAATGGGCCTTTTTCTCCACTAAGGCCCATTGCACATATTTGTTGGATATTTTCCCTAGAGAAAAATTAATAAATATATTTGTCACATATCCGTTTTGTTCATACTACGTTTTATACTATGCTATAACTGTATTACTTGGAAATACTAATACAGGTGTAGTATAAAACATGGTCCGTAGTTTAACTCGGGTAAACTATCTCATTGGGCAATTGATTGATCAAGCTTTCCTGATCATGGCGACACTTAAGTCCATTGACAATGAGGTCATATCGTTAAGGGGAATGATGTGATGGACGTACACCCACCTAAAGTATTGCAATGTGATCGAGTCACATAGTTCAGCGTTGCTATGACTTTGTAACATATGGCTTAGTCCTTAGACCGTAATGATCATACATAATTGTCATCTATGAGGAGACTTTGATTTGTATCCCACCACCTGACTGAAATATGCTGGCTATAACGGTGCACTTTGGGTATTCCGAAATAGATGGTTGATGAGTATGTTAATAGATCAGAGCGGTATTTGTCAGTCCTTGTGACAGGACAGGTACTCTGGGCCCACTCGGTGATATTGCATCAACACCTTGCAAGGACGTGACTAGGTCACAAGAGATGCAATGATCATGGACGAGAGAAGTTGTTTGTTGTGAACGAGATGTGAACACGGTATGTAGGATACCGACGATCAAACCTCGGACAATCAAAGTACCGCAGCACAAAGGTATTACGTCGTATCGTTAACGGTTTCCAAAAGCGATCGAAGTTCATTCGATGGAAGCGCAGGGGCTGTCAAGGATTGTAACAAGGTCCAACTGACTAGTCATTGGTCAATGAGAAGAGTCTCGACCATGTCTGCTGTTTCCCGGACCGTTAGGGTGTTACACTTAAGGGCAATCGATGCATAGGACAGTTACGGGATCAATCGGTGAAATAGGAGGAATCACCGGAATAGTTCCGGAGGAGGACGGAATGGTTTCCGGACATTTTGAATAGTTCAAAATAAAGTTTAATTGTTTTAATAATGTTTTATTATTTAATTATCTGAATTAAATATTTAAAACATATTAAAAAAATTAAAAAAATGGGAAAAAGGCTAAATAGGCCCATGGGGCCCATTAAGGGAGGAGAGGGTCTCCCCCCTTTGGGCTTGGCGCCAAGGGTGGGGCCCACCACCCCCCTTGTCCGGCGCACTCCCCCCCCTTGGGAGTTTAGTCCCACATGGGGGAGGGGAGGAGGATGGCACCCCCCTTGGCCTATATAAGGAGGGGTAGACCCCCCTTTTTCCAACACACCAATATCTCCTTCTTCCTCCTTCTCCTTCCCGGAAGTGGACTCCCCTTGTTTGGAGTCTGCACCTGGATTGGAGTTCTCCACCATAAGGCAGGCCGTCGTTCTGCTGGAGTCGGGATCCGTAGCCGTTTTTCTTCCGCTGCTCGCCTGTATAATCTCTTCGAGGCACTACACCTGTGGTGCTACTTCGTCGCTGGAGGTTTACCGGGAGTCATCCTCGCCGGTGGTGGTCTTCTACACGACAGGGAGGTCGTAGTTCCGAGTCTACGCCAGCCACGTTCGCAAGAACTTTTCCCTCTTTCGGTCTTCAAAGGTATGAACACCGATTCCCTCCGTTACTTTACATCGCCATAGCATAGATCTTGGGTTCGGGTACCGTAGGTATGAAAAATTTGTGTTTTCTGCCCCGTATCCAACAGTGGTATCAGAGCTAGCTATGCGTAGATGTATTGTACGGGTAGAACACATCTAGGATGTGGGCATCGAATCTTCATTCGTTACCCTCCCACGTGTACTCATTTAGCGTTGCGGCAATGTTTGATGAAGCGACCCCCGACTGACTTTACGAGTTTACGCGAGACTGGTTCCACGCTTGACATATGGCTTGTACCGTATAAAGTGGCTGGGGGGGTGTCTGTCTCTCTGCATTAACGATGCGAAAATGTTTGCAACGGAGGGCCCCGATAGGGGTGTAATAGAGACGGATGGGAGACGGTGTTGTGGCATGTTTTTCGCAGGATAGAAACGGTTCTCTCTCTCGAAACCCCTAGCAGCCACGTAAAACTTGCACAAGCTAAAGTATGAAGGCGTTTAACTTTACTTTTCTTGAAGGGGGGTCATAGGTTGTATGATTTACAGTTTTACTTCCTGTTTTATGCTAGTATGCTAGATATATCGACGGTAGCACGAAACAGGACCATCTCTCACAATACCAACATTGTGTTCTCCCTTGGTGGGCACCGCCTGGAAGGTTCTCCCATATGTCCTGATGCTCCGTACATACCGGAGTTGTCCTACATATTCAACGGAGTTCGCATGAGGTTGGGTTCGGCAAGCCTGGCATATGCAGATATGTCCTTGCTGAACAGCTAACATCAAGGTTCGATTGGCAGGCTTGACGTATGTAGATGCGGGCCTGGAACACAGGAGACCGAAAGGTCGAGCACGAGTCACATGCCTGATGTGATTGGCTTAGAGGCCTACCTGGTTCGCATACTGATGGCCGTGACGATCGGGGGAGGTATGGGGGCTGGGATTGTGTAATCACTTAGTTAAATTGAGAGGTGTTTATCTAAGTGGGAGCTTTCTAGAATTTTGAGATTAAATTGAAACTCCACATTATGAACAAAAGTCTAAATATGTATCCTTGTGAATCAACCTTGTAGATGGCAGCACCTCGCCCCTCGTTCAACTTAGGATCATTCCTAGAGAAAGATAAGCTAAAAACAGATGGGACAAACTTCACCAACTGGTTCCGCACCCTGAGGATTATCCTCCTTCCCCTCAAGATGGCATACGTACTAGAGGGCGCGTTAGGTGACGCACCAGCAGATGATGCCAGTCAGGACGAGAAGAATGTCTATCTCTCCAGGACTGATGATTACAACCTTGTCCAGAGTGGCATGCTCTACTCCATGGAGGCTGAGCTGCAGAAACGCTTTGAGAGGATGGGTGCATATGAGATTATCACCGACCTCAAGGCAGTCTTCGCACCTCAAGCCAGGTCTGAACGGTACGAGGCTTCTGAAGCCTTCTTCTCAGCAAAGATGGATGAGCAAGGCAGCGTGAGTGAGCACGTAGTCAAAATGTCTGGCTACGTTCAGCGCTTGAATGCTCTGGAATGCCAGATTCCAGATGAACTTGCTGTTGATAGGGTGTTGCAGTCGCTTCCCCCTAGCTACAAAGGCTTTGTGCTGAACTACAACATGCAGGGGATGACCAAAACCCCTTCTGAGTTGTTCGCCATGCTGAAGAGAGCCGAGGTTGAGATCAAGAAGGAGCACGCCGTCTTCATGGTCAACAATACCACTGACTTCAAGAAGTCAAGCAGGCGGGAGAAGGCCAAGAGAGGTGGCCCCAAGAGGGATGGCAAGTCAGTTGACGCTCCTCCCAGGGCACCCAAGCCTAAACCCGGAGTGGAGTGCTTCTACTGCAAGGGTGAAGGTCACTGGAAACGCAACTGCCCCAAGTACATAAAGGACAAGAAGGCTGGCAAGGTCGCCAAGAGAGACGAAGGTATATTTGATATACATATTGTTGATCTTCTCTTGACAAGCGCCGGGAACACATCCTGGATACTTGATACAGGATCTGTCGCTCATATTTCTAATTCCATTCAGGGACTAAGGAATAGGAGACGCTTGCTCAAGGATGAAGTGACGATGCGCGTGGGGAATGGCTGCCAAATTGAAGTCTTGGCGGTCGGCACGAAGCATCTTAGTCTCCCTTCGGGATTGGTTTTAGTTCTGAATAATTGCTACTATGTACCCGCGTTGAGTGTGAACATCGTTAGTGGCTCTTGCTTGAAGAGAGACCACTATTCTTTTAAGTCTGATACAATTAGTTGTTCAATTTATAAGGATGAAATATTTTATGTTCACGCACTGGAGTTGCATGGTTTATTCGTACTTGATCTCGATGGTGACGTGTGTCACATTAACAATATTGAGGCCAAAAGATTGAAGAATGATGAAGATCACATGAAGATGTGGCATTAACGACTTGGTCATATTGGTATAAAGCTCATGGAGAAGCTCCATAAGGATGGACTTCTTGAGTCATTGGATTTTGGATCCCTTGATACATGTGAACCATGCCTCATGGGCAAAATGACAAGGACTCCATTCAATGGGATAATGGAGCGTGCGGATGACTTATTGGGGGTCATACACACGGATGTATGTGGACCCATGAACGTCCCCACTTGCAATGGTCTTCTTTACTTCGTGACCTTTACTGATGACTTGAGTAGATATGGGTATATTTACTTGATGAAGCACAAGTCTGAAACCTTTGAAAAGTTCAAGGAATTTTAGAATGAGGTCGAAAATCAACTCGGAAATAAAATCAAGCACATTCGATCGGATCAAGGTGGCGAGTATTTGAGTCACGAGTTTGGCAATCATCTGAAGTCTTGTGGCATAGTACCACAGCTTACGCCGGCAGGCACACCTCAGAGAAACGGTGTGGCTGAGCGACGTAATCGAACCCTATTGGATAGCATACGATCGATGATGTCTCATACTGATTTCCCTGTGTCATTCTGGGGGTATGCATTAGAAACTTCCGCTCATATTCTTAATAGGGCACCATCCAAATCCGTAAAGACAACACCATTTGAAGAATGGCATGGCACGAAACCTAAGTTGTCTCACCAGAAGATTTGGGGTTGTGAGGCTTATGTTAGGAAACTACAACCTGACAAACTTGAATCCAAGGCGGATAAGTGCATCTTTGTGGGCTATCCCAAGGAAACTTGTGGATACACCTTCTACAACAAGTCTGACAGCAAAACGTTTGTTGCCAAGACGGGACACTTTCTTGAGAATGAGTTTCTCGCGAAAGAGTTGAGTGGGAGGAAATTAGACCTCGATGAAGTGACTGGCCAATCACTCCAATTGGAAGAAATGACTATGGAAATTGTTCTGGAACCATCTTCCACAGTGGGAGCTTAAGAGAATGGCCAGAACGACATTCATAACGATCATGACATTGATGATGATCATGATGAGAATGGAGAGGAACCTTTTATGCCCCGTATGTCATCAAGAGTCCGTCAACCTACTGAGTTTTACGGACAACTTGTGAATGCAATCTCGGCTGATGAGTCGGATGAACCTACAAGTTACAAAGAAGCAATGGAGGGACCCGAGTCCGAGAAATGGCTTGAAGCCATGAAATCCGAAATAGACTCCATGTACACCAACAAAGTATGGACTTTGGTGGATATTCCCGAGGACCGCAAGGCCGTCGAGAATAAATGGATTTTCAAGAAAAAGACTGACGCAGACGGAAACGTATCTGTCTACAAAGCTCGACTTGTCGCGAAGGGGTTCCGACAAATTCAAGGAGTTGACTACAAGGAGACGTTCTCTCCTGTAGCGATGATAAAGTCTATTCGGATCCTACTAGCAATAGGTGCATATCGTGATTACGAGATATGGCAGATGGATGTGAAAACTGCATTCCTAAATGGCAACATTGAGGAAGAGTTGTATATGATGCATCCAGAGGGGTTTGTCGATCCAAGGAACGCTGGTAAGGTATGCAAGCTTCAACGGTCCATCTATGGGTTGAAGCAAGCATCTCGGAGCTGGAATCTTCGATTTGATGAGGTCATTAAAGCTTTTGGATTTGTCCAAAACGTCGAAGAGTTCTGCGTCTATAAGAAACTGAGTGGGAGCTCTGTAGCATTCCTTGTGTTATATGTAGATGACATATTCCTAATAGGGAACGATAATAAATTCTTAGAGGAAGTGAAGGAATATCTGAATGGACAATTTTCCATGAAGGACCTAGGTGAAGCTGCATACATATTGGGGATTAAGATCTATAGAGATAGACCTAATCGACGGTTGGCCTTGAGTCAGAACACTTATATTGACAAGATATTGAAAAGGTTCAGTATGGGTAACTCCAAGAGAGGCCTATTGCCAGTTATAAAAGGTGTCAAATTAAGAGTGACTCAATGCCCAACCATAGCAAAAGAGAAGGAGGAGATGTCCTCAAAGCCCTATGCCTCAGCCATAGGTTCTCTCATGTATGCTATGTTATGTACCAGACCGGATTTAGCGCTGGCCATTAGTATGACTAATCGCTACCAGAGTCACCCGGGAATGGCTCACTGGAAAACAGTAAAGAACATCCTTAAGTACTTGAGAAGAACCAAGGATCTCTTTCTCGTTTATGGAGGAGTTGATGAGGAGCTCACCGTAAAGGGTTACGTTGACGCAAGCCTAGGCTCAGATCTAGATGACTCGAAATCCCAGACGGGATATGTTTTCATGTTGAACGGTGGTGCTATTAGCTGGAGGTGCGGCAAACAGTCGGTCGTCGCCCAATCTACAATGGAGTCGGAGTATATTGCCTCTTGCGAAGCGTCTAAAGAGGCGCTGTGGCTGAAGAAGTTCGTGATCGAGCTTGGCGTCTTTCCCAGCTGCACTTACCCCGTGGGAATCTTCTACGACAACACGGGTGCCATTGCTAACGCGAAGGAGCCAAGAACTCACTCTACAGCCAAGCACATCCTCCGAAAGTTCCATGTGACACGAGACTACGTCAGGGATGGGCACACTAGGATTCACAAGATACATACGGATCTGAACGCAGCAGACCCGATGACTAAACCTCTTCCACAGGGAAAGTTTGAAGAACACCGAGAGACCATTGGTGTTAGATACATACCTGATCTAAACTAGTGTAATTTGTACTCTAGTGCAAGTGGGAGACTGTTGGATATGTGCCCTAGAGACAAATTAATAAAGATATTTGTCACATATCCGTTTTGTTCATAATACGTTTTATACTGTGCTATAACTGTATTACTTGGAAATACTAATACAGGTGTAGTATAAAACATGGTCCGTAGTTTAACTCGGGTAAACTATCTCATTGGGCAATTGATTGATCAAGCTTTCCTGATCATGGCGACACTTAAGTCCATTGACAATGAGGTCATATCGTTAAGGGGAATGATGTGATGGACGTACACCCACCTAAAGTATTGCAATGTGATCGAGTCACATAGTTCAGCGTTGCTATGACTTTGTAACGTATGGCTTAGTCCTTAGACCGTAACGATCATACGTAATTGTCATCTATGAGGAGACTTTGATTTGTATCCCACCGCCTGACTGAAATATGCTGGCTATAACGGTGCACTTTGGGTATTCCGAAATAGATGGTTGATGAGTATGTTAATAGATCAGAGCGGGATTTGTCAGTCCTTGTGACAGGACAGGTACTCTGGGCCCACTCGGTGATATTGCATCAACACCTTGCAAGGACGTGATTAGGTCACAAGAGATGCAATGATCATGGACGAGAGAAGTTGTTTGTTGTGAACGAGATGTGAACACGGTATGTAGGATATCGACGATCAAACCTCGGACAATCAAAGTACCGCAGCACAAAGGGATTACGTCGTATCGTAACGGTTTCCAAAAGCGATCGAAGTTCATTCGATGGAAGCGCAGGGGCTGTCAAGGATTGTAACCAGGTCCAACTGACTAGTCATTGGTCAATGAGAAGAGTCTCGACCATGTCTGTTGTTTCCCGGACCGTTAGGGTGTTACACTTAAGGGCAATCGATGCATAGGACAATTACGGGATCAATCGGTGAAATATTAGGAATCACCGGAATAGTTCCGGAGGAGGACGGAATGGTTTCCGGACATTTTGAATAGTTCAAAATAAAGTTTAATTGTTTTAATAATGTTTTATTATTTAATTATCTGAATTAAATATTTAAAACATATTAAATAAATTAAAAAATGGGAAAAAGGCTAAATGGGCCCATGGGGCCCATGAAGGGAGGAGGGGGTCTCCCCCTTGGGCTTGGCGCCAAGGGTGGGGCCCACCACCCCCCTTGGCCGGCGCACTCCCCCCCTTGGGAGTTTAGTCCCACATGGGGGAGGGGAGGAGGATGGCACCCCCCTTGGCCTATATAAGGAGGGGTAGACCCCCCTTTTTCCAACACACCAATATCTCCTTCTTCCTCCTTCTCCTTCCCGGAAGTGGACTCCCCTTGTTTGGAGTCTGCACCTGGATTGGAGTTTTCCACCATAAGGCAGGCCGTCGTTCTGCTGGAGTCGGGGATCCGTAGCCGTCTTTCTTCCGCTGCTCGCCTGGTTCGGGGCCCTGGAGGAACATCGATTGTACCGTACGTGTATAATCTCTTCGAGGCACTACACCTGTGGTGCTACTTCGTCGCTGGAGGTTTACCGGGAGTCATCCTCGCCGGTGGTGGTCTTCTACACGACAGGGAGGTCGTAGTTCCGAGTCTACGCCAGCCACGTTCGCAAGAACGTTTCCCTCTTTTGGTCTTCAAAGGTATGAACACCGATTCCCTCCGTTACTTTACATCACCATAGCATAGATCTTGGGTTCGGGTACCGTAGGTATGAAAAATTTATGTTTTCTTCCCCGTATCCAACAGTGGTATCAGAGCTAGCTATGCGTAGATGTATTGTACGGGTAGAACACATCTAGGATGTGGGCATCGAATCTTCATTCGTTACCCTCCCACGTGTACTCATTTAGCGTTGCGGCAATGTTTGATGAAGCGGCCCCCGACCGACTTTACGCGTTTACGCGAGACTGGTTCCACGCTTGACATATGGATTGTACCGTATAAAGTGGCTGGGGGGTGTCTGTCTCTCTGCATTAACGATGCGAAGATGTTTGCAACAGAGGGCCCCGACAGGGGTGTAATAGAGACGGATGGGAGACGGTGTTGTGGCATGTTTTTCGCAGCATAGAAACGGTTCTCTCTCTCAAAACCCCTAGCAGCCATGT
This sequence comes from Bromus sterilis, assembly GCA_950022295.1. Classification (NCBI taxonomy): domain Eukaryota; kingdom Viridiplantae; phylum Streptophyta; class Magnoliopsida; order Poales; family Poaceae; genus Bromus; species Bromus sterilis. The sequence goes on along the minus strand of OX465600.1, from coordinate 73,898,159 downwards.
AAAACTTGCACAAGCTAAAGTAGAAAGGCGTTTAACTTTACTTTGCTTGAAGGGGGGTTATAGGTTGTATGATTTACAGTTTTACTTCCTGTTTTATGCTAGTATGCTAGATATATCGACGGTAGCACGAAAGAGGACCATCTCTCACAATACCTACATTGTGTTCTCCCTTGGTGGGCACCGTCTGGAAGGTTCTCCCATATGGCCTGATGCTCCGTACATACCGGAGTTGTCCTACATATTCAACGGAGTTCGCATGAGGTTGGGTTAGGCAAGCCTGGCATATGCAAATATGGCCTTGCTGAACAGCTAACATCAAGGTTCGATTGGCAGGCTTGACGTATGTAGATGCGGGCCTGGAACACAGGAGACCGAAAGGTTGAGCACGAGTCACATGCCTGATGTGATTGGCTTAGAGGCCTACCTGGTTCGCATACTGATGGCCGTGACGATCGGGGGAGGTATGGGGGCTGGGATTGTGTAATCACTTAGTTAAATTGAGAGGTGTTTATCTAAGTGGGAGCTTTCTAGAATTTTGAGATTAAATTGAAACTCCACATTATGAACAAAAGTCTAAATATGTATCCTTGTGAATCAACCTTGTAGATGGCAGCACCTCGCCCCTCGTTCAACTTAGGATCATTCCTAGAGAAAGATAAGCTAAAATCAGATGGGACAAACTTCACCAACTGGTTCCGCACCCTGAGGATTATCCTCGTTCCCCTCAAGATGGCATACGTACTAGAGGGCGCGTTAGGTGACGCACCAGCAGATGATGCCAGTCAGGACGAGAAGAATGTCTATCTCTCCAGGACTGATGATTACAACCTTGTCCAGAGTGGCATTCTCTACTCCATGGAGGCTGAGCTGCAGAAACGCTTTGAGAGGATGGGTGCATATGAGATTATCACCGACCTCAAGGCCGTCTTCGCACCTCAAGCCAGGTCTGAACGGTACGAGGCTTCTGAAGCCTTCTTCTCAGCAAAGATGGACGATCACGGCAGTGTGAGTGAGCACGTAGTCAAAATGTCTGGCTACGTTCAGCGCTTGAATGCTCTGGAATGCCAGATTCCAGATGAACTTGCTGTTGATAGGGTGTTGCAGTCGCTTCCCCCTAGCTACAAAGGCTTTGTGCTGAACTACAACATGCAGGGGATGACCAAAACCCCTGTGCATTCCGGATATCAAACACCGATTGGACCTTACGCCGTATAGCATTCCCTTTGTCAGCGATACTGGATTGTTCCGAGATTCGATCAATGACATCCTATGTCTGGTTCAACCTCGTTCTGAACTAATCCTCATTCACTCGTTCCCGTGATATTCATCCCCGTGACCTAGTCACACGCTGCAGCTTTATGGATGGAATCTCACCGAGTGGGCCCCGAATATCTATCCATTATATGGATTGAAAAATCCCGCTCTTGTAACAAAACTCCTCAACATATCTCCACGGAATACCCAAGATACAACCGTTATGACCCGCATATTTCAGTCAGGTGGTGGGATGTAGGTCAAAGCATCCGGGAAGATAGCAATTATGCACGTACTCACGGTCAAAGGAATGGTCTACCACGTTCTGTAATTACAACACTGAACCTTCACAAGATTTGATCATGCTGTAATGCTTACTTTGGGTAATTTTCATCACGTCACTTAACCAGTGAGGTGATCTCATAGTCAAGAGACTTAATTGTCCATGATCGCGAAACCACGACCATCATGTTGACCATGAACTAGTTATCGATGTAGAGTCTAACTAGGAACTCTGGGGGTTTCTATACCACACCTGCATCATTGTTTCACTGACATAGTTCTAGCACGGTATGAAACTGGTTATGAACTTGCTTAGATATATTGGAATAATCATATATTATTTGCCTCTAGAGCATATATCCAACAGGTTCCTGCCTGAATACGGTGGTAAAATGGGGGAACAGAATGAAGAACAATAGAAAGAACAAGAAGGTGAAGAAAAGGCATCACATGAGCCCGATGATGAGCTTCTCCGTGTGATGTCTACGCACGCTTCTATTCTTGTAGACTATGTTGGGCCTCCAAACGCAGAGGTTTGTAGGACAGCAGCAATTTCCCTCAAGTGGATGACCTAAGGTTTATCGAACTCAGGGAAGTAGAGGTTGAAGATGGTCTCTCTCAAGAAACCCTGCAATTAAGATACAAGAAGTCTCTTGTGTCCCCAACACACCTAATACAACTAGGAGTTGTATAGGTGCACTAGTTCGGCGAAGAGATGGTAAAATATGGGTGATAGGTGTGATAAAACGAAGTAATATAAATCTGTAATAAAAAGTGCAGCAAAGAAACAAGTAACAAAAGTGAGTGCAAACGGTGTAACAATGATGGAAACAAGGCCTAGGCTTCATACTTTCACTAATGGCAACTCCCAACAATATTAACATAGTCTAATCACATGATATTTCCCATAAAACATGAAATGGAGACGTATTCGGAGGTCATTCCTTTGTGGTCAAGAGAGGACGGGAATTGTGTAGGGCTACAAAAGCACACCTCAAAGTTCGTAGTTCTCAATCTATGGATTTCCCAATGTCACCGCGGCCATCCAAAGAGAGTACCACAATCACCACAACATATCTAAAGGATAGTCAAAGACAAGCACCAAGAGACTCTCAATCTTCAATCCACACACAAAAGAGGAAATCACTCATGATAATATTCTTCTAACCCATGTCTCATAGACCGCTGTCACCTTGGTATCGGAGATTATACTAGATAAGATCAATTGAGTACATCAATCCAATACATAGAGGAAGGGGAAATATCATGGGATCACCCTACATTAACATAGCCTATGATCACAACAAAGATCACATCATGGGAGAGAGAGAAACCACATAGATCAAGATATAAGCCTTAGCCCCGAGGGGAACTACTCACACATGGACATGGTGAGAGGGAGAGTTGTTGATGGAGAGGTGCAACCCGGAGGAGATGAAGGAGACGGCGACGGTGGCGGCCACGGCGGCCACGGCCACGGCCACGGCGGTGGCCACAACCCTTGGGAGCAGCGGCCCTTGGTCCCTTCTTCTTCCTTGGAGATGGTGATGCTGTGGAGACTGATCTCCCCCTCAAGACGGCTGCCAAGGGGGAGGAATTTTCGTGGTGCTCTTTGCCCTAGGTTTACTCTCTTTATATAGACTCTCGGATTCCCGTCATCCAGATTACGTCTTCTGTATTTCGGGGTTTCTGGAAGCGTCCTAACTCCGATTGGGCCGAATTTTATGTCTAAATCCACCGTTAAAAAATTCCCTACAACTTTGTAGTTTTAAGTTTTTCCGTTTGAGGCCGTCCACTCTCGTTTCCGAGGCGATCTTTAAAACCTATCTGGTGGGGACAGATTTCGAGAGAGTTAGAGTCCAACTCCTACAAGGCTCCTTTTTGTGATTTTTCCTTTATCCAAGTAATTCCTACACATAAAGTACAAAAACAAGAACTTGTGCACTCTTGCAACCATTAATAGGTTAGTTCCAAAATATGTTATAAAAAGATATGAAAGTGTATCAAAAGCATAGCAATATCACACAAAACATGCATGGAGCAAGAAGAAATTATGGACACCTTTGGGACGTATCAACATCCCATGCTTAATTCCTGCTCGCCCTCGAGTAGGTAAATGATAACAAGCATAATTTCTGTGGTGACATGTCACACAAACATATAAGGACTTTTAAGTAAAGCAATCAAAGCATGCAATTCAATTCAAGTCTTAACAAGCAAGAGTCTATATTAGCATTGACACAAGCAACAAAAGAACAAAGGGTGCAAGAGCTCTCGCTGTCCGTGACTCGAATGTCTCCAAATGGTGTTTGCGTGCAAGAAGGGGGATAGGGAATACGAGAAAAAAGTATATTTTTGTTGAGAACTCAATCTACTAAAGTTTCACACTTGGTCTTTTTCTGGAATCTTATCTTGACTCGTCCCCAGACCACTAGCCAGGTCAAGTCAATTTGATCCACTCCCTTTTCAATATTTTGAGCACTCATGCAATGGATGAGCGTAAGCAAGAAAGTTGACACATAGGATGTCAAAGAGAGAATACGGTGGAGGAGGAAGACAAAAAGGGTGTGAAAGGCTCACATCAATGAGTACAATCATAGGCGAGAGAAAGCCAAATGATAGATATGATGTGAGGAGTAGGGATTGCCATGCAAGGGATGCACATATGAGCTAGGAAGCTCTCCAATGAAACTAGTGGGGGTGCATCTAACTTGCTCGCTCATGAAGACCTAGAGCTCGTTTGAGGAGGCTCATCCTTGGAATATGCAAGCCAAGTTCTATAGTGTGAAGGTCCCCACATAGATATATGCGTAATGATCATCTCTATGGAGTACAAGGATATAGAGAGAGTACTAGTGTGGATCTCTCAAAAGGATAGTAGTGTTGCCCCTTTCTCTTTTTCTATTTTTTTTGTATTTTTTTGTGGCCTCAATGGCTCTTTCTATTGAACTCTCATTTTTCCCCTTTGTGATCTTTTATTGTGTCCACTTTGGGATCTTTTCCTCACTTAAGGGCAACACTCTATTTTACAAGGAGGTGGAAGTGTCAACTTTCAATACTTACATTAGTCCGAAGAATTCATGCACTTATTATCGGTAACTCTCAATCTAGTAAGGAGGTTCACAAAGAGACAAGTACCCCGAGGAGGAGTGTATGGGGGTTTGGTTATCCTTGCGCATCCTCGACTCATGGTACGTGAGTGTACTCTAATATTCGATCCCTCCAAAGAGTAGTGATCCATCTAGTAGCTAAAGTTCTCAACTAATTTTGTAGGTTTTGAAAATAAACACGGATTTCCCAAAATACGACACCTATCACTAATAGGCTGGAGCTCTTGACACCAAAAGTTCAAACATTACTCACATCAATACCTCAAAACTATTGCAAGTTACTACTAAAATTAAATAGCAACATCAATTACCTACTCTCAAAACAAGACACAACTCAGTGCAACAACCAACTCTCTTAACAAGATAAACATGAAAACTAAAGAGAGTTCCAGCAACTAACTAAACAATAGCCAAGGCTCTTGCTAAAGACAAACTAAGACTAAAACTAAACATGGCAGTACCTACGAAAAGATAAAGAACACACAACAGCAAAAAGATAGGCATGAAGAATCCTATGTTGTGTTCTAGATTTTGAAAGTGGAGCGTGTTTCTCTCCCACACAAAGTAAGACGGGGTCTAACTTGTTACGAACAGCAAGAAAAGCTAAAGAAAACTAACAATAAAAACTAAGAGCGAGACGCTCCAAGCATAGCACATAATGCATGAAGTGATAAAAATATAGTGAGATGAAGGATGAACTGATGATTGTTGATGGAGAAGGGTATGCACGGGGGCATACCCAAGCTTAGATGCTTGAGTCTCCTTGAATATTTGTTTAGATGGAGAAGGGTATGCATGAAGTGATAAAAATAAGTCGGGCCCAGTTGTAAGTCGGTGGTGCACTTGGAACTGCTACAAGAAAAATCAGGTCAGTAACGAGTCAATGGTGTGCTTGCAACTGGGCGAAAAAAAGTCAAACCGAGTTACGAGTCGATGGCAAAAAAAACTGTTGAACCCAATTGCAATTAGAGATTAGGCTTGCAAGTACAAAAAAAAGACGACGGGAGCATCGATGAAAAAAGGACAACGAGCTTGATAAAAAAATGAGAATAAAACAACCAATAAGATTAAAACAACTTGTCCTCAACTTCCACACGAAAAACAACCTAAATCAACCCTCGATCAACTCCTGCACAATTTTTAAAGATTAAAAAAATCACATGAAAGCAGATTCATATGTAAAATCGTTATTTCGCATGTCCACGCGTTTAGCGATTTCGTATTAAAAAAATTCCTTATTAAAAAATGTTCAATGTGTACTAAAAATTATTTATCATATAATATAAAAAGTTTAGTGTATATTAAAAATGTTTATTCTATATTAAATATGTTCAAATAATATTAAAAATCAATGTATATTTAAAAGTAGTTCATCATGATAGAAAATTTATTTAACTATTTAATAAAGTTTCACCTTATATCAAAAAAATCACTGTATATTTTGAAAAGTTGTAGAAAGATGCAAATGAATATATTAAAATCCGTAATTGGAAAGGAGAAAATAAAAGAAAATAAAAACCCAAAAATCGAAACAGGAAAAAAAGAAACTGAAAAAACAAAAATTAAAAATATGTGCGCCAGCCCAGCTAGGATATGGTGCCAGAGGTTCAGAGGAAGTCACGTTCATGTTGTTCCTACAAATACCATAGCCCAGGTGGAAACATGGTACGTACGGTTTAATAGTTGATACGTACGTGTTTGTTATTTCCCATTGTATTAAAAGCGCAGCTGCGCTTCGTTGTCGTCTCGAGCGCACCCGCAAACCGACAAAATCAGCACAAATCGCTAGCAGTAATGACCGAGCAAGCTACAATTTTTTATGCTGGCCAATTATAGTGAAAGTGATAGGACCACGCTTGTGCATGCTAATACTAGTACGTAAGTGTATGTGTTACCGTCACCCATTTATTTCGTTTCAAGTTTTTTAAAAAAATATAACTTTTGAATCAAACGTCGAAATACATATCTTTCACCGTTAGTTTTCTCTCGACGACCTCTTTAAAACTAGATCTTATATGTACATGTTTTGATGATTTTTTTAAACAAGGCAACTTTAGTGTTAAACAAAAGCAACTTTCGTACACCATATGTACTATTAAATTTATCAAGCAAGTATATCGTAATCCTCTTAGAAATCACGTTCAACAATTTTTCACCATAGATTGGCTACTAAACATCATCGGTAGACAACTTTGGTGTTGACAACGTATTTTGATGGATTTGCCAGGAAAGTTGCTTGGTTTTGTTATGATAGTTGCTTAGTTTTGTGTGTCTTGATAATATAGTTGCATGGATGTGTCAGGATAGTTGGTTGGTTTTGTTAGGATAGTTGCTTAATTTTGTTAGGACAGTTGCTTGATTTATTAGGTCAATCGATTGGTTTTGTTAGGACAGCTGTTTGGTTTACTAGGACAGTTGCTTGGTTTGTTAGTAGTTACTACAGTTGCTCTGTTTTGTTAGAAAAATTGATTGGTTTTGTTATTGAAGTTGTTTGTTTGTTGTTAAGATAGTTGTTTGGTTTGATAAGATAGTTGCATTGTTTGTTTTGATAATATAGTTGCATGGATTTGCCAGGACAGTTGCTTGGTTTAGTTATGATAGTTGCTTAGTTTTGTGTGTCTTGGCAATATAGTTGCATGGATGTGCCAGGACAGTTGCTTGGTTTTGTTAGGATAGTTGCTTAATTTTGTTAGGACAGTTGCTTGATTTATTAGGTCAATCGATTGGTTTTGTTATGACGGCTGCTTGGTTTACTAGGACAGTTGCTTGGTTTGTTAGGTCAGTTGCTTGGTTTGTTAGTAGTTACTACAATTGCTCTGTTTTGTTAGAACAGTTGATTGGTTTTGTTATTGAAGTTGTTTGTTGTTATTAAGATAGTTTTTTGGTTTGTAAGATAGTTGCATTGTCTGTTTTGATAATATAGTTGCACGGATTTGCCAGGACAGTTGCTTGATTTTGTTATGATAGTTGCTTGGTTTTGTAAGGACAGTTGTTTGATTTGTTAGGACAATCGATTGGTTTTGTTATGACAGTTGCTTGGTTTACTAGGACAGTTACTTGGTTTTGTTAGGACATTTTCTTGATTACACAAACCAAGGTGATAGGAAGTCATATTAAACAAACAAGAAGAGTTGCTTACTGATAGCACTAAAGTTGCATATATACCACACAGAGTTGCTCAAAGAAAAACTTCATCGAAACCTACCCATATGGGATCTAGTTTTTAAAAACTCGTCGCAAGAAACCCAACGGTGAAAACAGATCTGAATTTCGATACTCGAGTCAAAAGTTATTGCTTTTAAAAAAATGGAAACTCAAATTAATACACGCGAACTGACGTGACAGAGCATCTTCGTGGGGAGACAACAGAGTGGGTGGAAACCGGTCTTTTTCTTTTTCTAGCGAAAAGAACAACACAAAAGAGTTTAATTTCTTTATTAGGAAAGTCTGCCCGATCGGACTGCTGAGCGCCTGTGCGCTCACTATCCCCGTCCTTGTTATTTTGAGCAAAAAAAGAAAAAACAAAGTACATGTGACATAACTAATTCTCATGGACATGAGAATTAGCAAAACCGACTAGTAATATACTGCTACTCTCTCATAACTTGAGGTGCTCACCGTTTTTCAGCTGATGCTTGCATTTGGTCGAGCTTGTCTGTTTTTGCTTCCTACGGACGAAACTGCAGGGTTCTCCAGTGAGATTCTCATGGTTCTCCGGTGCTCATGTTACTCGTGTGCGGCCAGGGTTAGTAAGGAACTATGGATGAGATTCCGCATGTCCGACGGCACTTTTGGTTCCGTTTGACGAAGCCATGGAGGATGCTATCGTCGTCGGTGAGCTACGGGTGGGTGTGTAGTTTTTGCTGGCGAGATTGCCATGGTTGCTCGACGTGCTCTCGAGTGTGGACGAGATTCCGAACATCCTCTAAACCACTAGATTTCGGGTATGAATCATAAAAGCTGACAGAGCGGACACAGCGAAAAAAGTCATTCGTTCCAGCCAAGGATTCAACCGAACGTTTTGATCTCCTCTCTCCTTATCCACTTCCCACACATTCGTTCCTCTCCACTCGCTCTGGCTCTCACACCATCCCCCTGCATCCCCAGCGACTGCACGACGACAAGCTTCGAGTCCAGGCGGCAGCAACGAAGAACGAAAAGCCCTGCGGCAACTGCGTGACCTTGAGCGCGGGCATGGCGGCGGCCTCAAGTGCAAAGAAGAGGCACTGCACTGCGGCGGTGAGGAGTTGGCCCTGGAGCGTGAGCGTTGAGTTAACGGTGGTGAGTCGACTCCAAACCTTCTACCCGATATTTGTTGCCTTTGAAGTGTTTTGGACTCCACAATGCCGTGTTTGTTGTCTTTGCAGTCACACAACAATGGTTGCAGAACAAGGGGATTTGTGATGCTTCATGCTTGCCTCGACGATGCAGGCACAACAATAAAAATAATGCGCCCATCGGCTGCCAAGGATGGGGACGGCAGGGAGGTTGTTCAGGTCATGCAAGATGGTGATCTGCAGTCGGCTTTATGTGGCGGCTAGCCCAGCTTCGACGACGGCGGCCACGACGTGGAGGGCTAGGTGGATGGTCCGACTGCGTGGGTATGGTCTCCAGTTAGATACGATCTAACCGGTTCGACCTACTCGCTGCGTGGCGGCGAAGATAGGTGGAGATCCGTGCAGACGAAGTTGAATGGAGGTTTCGAGCATATCCGGGTGAAAACCTTGCCTTCGATTTCATGTCAAGGTCGGCAATGGCAGCATTTTTGCGTCGTTTCTTTCTTGAAAGCATCACTATGGAGAAGCTTCACACCACTATCAGCTACCTTTGGAGGAAACCCTAGATCAGTCGATCGGATAATGGCGGTGTTCTTGTGCCGTTCCTCCTTTGGGGCGTCAGTCTTGAAGGTGTGTATTGGCTCGAGGGACCAGTGGATGGTTTCAGCGGTGGACGGTGATTCATGTCAAACATCGACGACACGGCGTCTCGGCGGCGTGGTGTGATAGCGTGAAAGTGATAATGGCTTCTCGCCCTTCGTTGGTTACCCCCAAGTGGAAGGTGAGATGTAGGATAGCAGAAAATTTCCCCTATGTAGAGGATAAGGTTTGTCTCCCGTAGGACTCCGACAATGATAAGTAGGTGTCAGCGGCGCACCTGACGTGGACCTGCACACATTACAATTAACTTTGCTCCCAACGAAGTTCAAAGAGGTTGTCAATCTCTCCGGTCTTGTTGTTTACAAAGGGTCAAACACACAAGGGATAATGATAATGATAACAACTGTAAGTAAATACTGAAAAAGGAAATAGCTTGTAAACAATGATGAGAATATGGACCGGGATCCCGTGATGTTCACTAGTGATGTCTCTCTCCCAAAATACGATAAAACTGTTATGCGAGGTAAACAAATTACAGATGGGCAATTGACAGAATTATAAACGCACGGCAATGCTAACTATGCTACACAAGAAAGGAAGAGGGTCATAAGCATGTGCAGTATGCCAAAACAAGTAGACCAAAATCCATCTGCACCTACTACTAATCATCCACCTTGAGATATATATCCAGAACATCTCGCTGGTATTATGTTGCGAGCCCCACCCAAAGTGTAAACCCAAAGCAAAAGAAAACTGCATTAAAAAGAACTTTGCGCAAAGTAAACAATCCTTGCAACCGCGGTTACAAGCACCGTTGTTTCTCCCCCCCCCCCCCCCCCCCCCCGTGGCCATATCACATCCCCTAGACTCATGTTTATGTCGCTCAAGCGTGTCATCAGGGGGCATGTACCCACAATCGAGCATAACGTTCCCTCTTGGAGTCACTACCTACTATTTGGCCAAAGCAACAAACAGCAACGGAGAACATGCAAGAATTACTTAAGAACAAAAATATAAGAGATAAAAACCAAATATATTACTCTATCACAATCTGAACATAATCTCATAATCCATCAGATCCCATCAAACTCAGCATAGCAACAACAGAAGAATTTCATATGTGCCTCGATCATGTAGGGAAGCTCACGAGGTCTAAACCATGAAGAACAAAGAGGGGAGGAGAACATCACATATTTACTGATCACGGACCCATGGTCCAAGGTAGACTACTCACGGCACATCCGGGAAGCGTCCATGATGGAGGAGAAGCTCCCGGAGGTCGATCCTCCCTCCGGCAGGGTGCGGGGAAGGGTCCTGACGGTGCTCCCGATCTTGAAAGCGCGGCGGCGGTGGAACAGAGGAGAGATTGCGAAATAGGGTTTTGTCTTCGGAGTTTTCCTGTGATGGAGATTAAATAGGCGAAGGGGGCAGCCAGGGGGGCCACCAGGGGTCCAGGCGTCCCCTGGCGCGGCCAGGCCCCTGGCTGCGCCAGGTGGTCGCCTGGGCACCTGGTGGTGGCCCCCTGGCCCTCCTTCGGGCCACTGGAAGATTCCGGCACGCTGTTTTTTTATCTGATTTTTCCCGGATTTTTGGAGCACTTTTTATATGGGGGAAAACTGAAATAAAAAAACAGCAGAAAACAAGAACTGGCACTGGGGTGCACTGAGTTAGTAGGTTAGTCCAAATATGATCAAAAGTGTATGAAAGTGTATCTAGATCATAGCAATATCACACAAAACATGCATGGATCGAGCAGAAATTATCGATACGTTTGAGACGTATCAACATCCCCAAGCTTAATTCCTGCACGTCCTCGAGTAGGTAAATGATAACAGACAGAATTTCTGTGGTGACATGCTAGCAACCATATAAGAACTTTGAAAAGTAAAGCAATCAAGGCATGTGATTCAATTCAAGTCATAACATGCACGAGTCTATATTAGCATTGAAACAAGTAACGATAGAACATTAGGTGCAGGAGCTCTCGCTGTCTGTGACTCGAATGTCTCCAAATGGTGTTTGCGTGCAAGAAGGGGGATAGGGAATACGAGAAGAAAAAGTATTGTTGAGAACTCAATATACTAAAGTTTCACACTTGGTCTCCTTTGGAATCTTATCTTGACTCGTCCCCAGACCACTAGCCAGGTACAAGTCAATTTGATCCACTCCTTTTCGATATTTTGAGCATTCGTGCAATGGATGAGCGTAAGCACGAGAGTTGACACTTAGGATGGCAAAGAGAGAATATGGTGGAGGAGGAAGACAAAAAGGTGATAAAGGCTCACATCAATGAGGACAATCATAGGCGAGAAGGCCAAATGACAGATATGATGTGAGGAGTAGGGATTGCCATGCAACGGATGCACATATGAGCTGAAAAGCTCTCCAATGGAACTAGTGGGGGTGCATCTAACTTGCTCGCTCATTAATACCTAGAGATCTTTTGAGGAGGCTCATCCTTGGAATATGCAAGCCAAGTTCTATAGTGTGAAGGTCCCCACATAGCTATATGCATGATCATCTCTATGGAGTACAAGGATAAGAGGGAGTACTAGTGTGGATCTTTCAAAAGGATAGTAGTGTTGTCCCTTTCTCTTTTTTCTATTTTTTTTGTATTTTTTGGTGGCCTCAATGGCTCTTTCTATTTAACTCTCATTTGTCCTCTTTGGGCTCTTTTATTTTGTCCACTTTGGGATCTTTTCCTCACTTAAGGGCAACACTCTAATTTTTACAAGAGGGTATAGAAGATCTTTCACACTTTACAAGGTACTCAAATCATAAAGAAGATGTAGCTATCATGATGTATGCAATGTATGCCGCTGCCAGTGTAGCAGGAACATGTATGACATGTAGATCAAGTCATGAAGAGGTGGATGTTGCATGGCAATATATCTCGGAAAGGCTATGAAAATGCCTTGATAGGTAGGTATGGTGGTTGTTTTGAGGAAAGATATAAGGAGGTTTATGATGATAGAGTGTATCATACCAAGGGTTTGGATGTACCGGCGAAGGTGGACGCCAACTCTCGGAGTGAGAAGGAGGCAATGCACGACACAGGAAAGGCTAGCAAATATGAGGAGGTGGAAGTGTCAACTTTCAATACTTACATTAGTCCGAAGAACTCATGCACTTATTATCGGTAACTCTCAATCTAATGAGGAGGTTCACAAAGAGACAAGTACCCCGAGGAGGAGTGTATGGGGGTTTGGTTATCCTTGCGCATCCTCGACTCATGGTACGTGAGTGTACTCTAATATTCGACCCCTCAGAAGAGTAGGGAGCCATCTAGTAGCTAGAGTTCTCAATTAGTTTTGTAGGTTTTTGAAAATAAACACGGATTGCCCAAAATACGACACCTATCACTAATAGGCTAGAGCTCTTGACACACAAAGTTCAAACATTACTCACATCAATACCTCAAAACTATTGCAAGTTACTACTAAAATTAAATAGCAACATCAATTACCTACTCTCAAAACAATACATAACTCAGTGCAACAACCAACTCTCTTAACAAGATAAACATGAAAACTAAAGAGAGTCCAGCGACAAACTAAACAAAAGCCAAGGCTCTTGCTAAGACAAACTAAGACTAAAACTAGACATGACAGTACCTACGAAAAGATAAAGAACACATAACAGCAAAAAGATAGGCATGAGGAATTCTATGATGTGTTCTAGTTCAAACGGAGCGTGTTTCTCTTCCACACAAAGTAAGATGGGATCTAACTTGTTATGAACAGCAAGCAAAGCTAAATAAAACTAAAAATAAAACCTAAGAGCGAGACGCTCCAAGCATAGCACATAACGCATGAAGTGATAAAAATATAGTGAGACGAAGGACGAACTGATGATTGTTGGACGAACGAAGGATAGCACCCGTGCATCCCCAAGCTTAGACGCTTGAGTCTCCTTGAATATTTGTTGGGGATGCATGGGGGCATCCCCAAGCTTGAGCGCTTGACACTCCCGAATCTTCTTTCATCATCTTCCATCGCACACTTGAAAACTCCCTTCATACATAACTCATCATAAGCTGATTAGAGAGGTTAGTACCCTTAATAAATATTTTTTCCCTACTGGATATAAAGATATTCTTGAAGAGCTACTGTTTCTCAAGATTGCCAAAAGGTTTTTGCAAATAAAAAGCAAGCTTAAGGCTTGCAAAAGTAAGGAGAGACAAAACGTGGCAGAATCTGTGAAAAACAGAACACAAGGTAGTAAATAATTTTTTAGTGGTACTTTTGCAACTCGAATCGAAAAACTCAGAACAGTCGCTTGAAATTCAATTGTATGGAGCACGCTGTCAAAAAAATTCAGATCAAAAAGATGATCTGGTGATTTTAGGCTAATTTTTCCGTCCAAGGACAGAATCTGTTTTCTGGACAGCATGTCACAACTTTTGAACTTTCTTGCAATCGGAGGCTAGACTTGGCACAAAGCTTGAAAATAAAGATACAATGATGTTGCTAGAGTAGTAAAAATCATCGAGACCACTAAATACTGAAAGTAAAAAATCAAACTAAAGATAACAAGGGTTGTCTCCCTAGAGCTCTTTCTGTATAGCCATAAAGATATGCTTAAGATTTTTAGTGATGCTCTCATAGGAATAAGGAATAAGAGTTGAAGAACAAAAGAGAGCATCAAGAAGAAAATACCAAACACATTTAAGTCTAACATGCTTCCTATGCAAAGGGATCTTGTAGAGAAATAATTCATTGAAGCATAAAGATATTAGCATAGGAAGGCAAAATAAGTGCAACTTCAAAACCTTTAACATAAAGAGAGGGAATTTGACATTATTGAAATATCTATAAGAATGTGTTCCCTTCTCATAATAATTTTCAGTGGGATCATGAATAAACTCAACAATATAAGTATCACATAAAAAATTGTTACCATGATCCACATGCAAAAGGGTACTCTTACTCTCCACATAAGCATAATCTTTCTCATTGGTAATAGTGGGAGTAGGACTATCATAAACAACTTGAACACTATAGATTAATTGTGTATTAGGAAGATGGTGTTCAACAAGGGAGTAATTCCCTCCATGATCATGACAAGTTTCATAAGGATAATTTCTCCTTATGTCATAGGTACCTTTATAATCACTAAAAATAGGAGTTATAGCATCATCATAGTAGATAAGAGCATTATCATTGCTAGAAACTATATTTGTAAACATGTTGTCTTTATTCTTACTAGCAAAAGAATTATCAATTACCACATCACTAATGGGTAAAGGACTTGAAATCCTATCATCCCCAAGCTTGGAGCTTTCCATATCATCACTCTCAGAGTTGGTACCAAAGAGATTTTCAAGGTCATAAGTAGCATTATCATCATTTTCCCAATCACAAAAAGTAACATGCATATCATAATCAAAATCATCTTCAATAGTACCTACAGACTTATCTTCAAGATAATAATGAATGCAATCAAGCTCACCATCCTCCATAAATTTCTGTCCGTTAGGATAAAAATCGATGTGAGGAATATGTTCAGGCCAGGTTGTTACCCATTCTTCTTCCTTCATGCTCCTCTTCCTCCTCCTCTTCCTTTTCTTCTTCTTCACCTTAGGAAGGAGTGGTTGGAGAGAAAGCTTCTCCACATATCCTGTTTTATCATTAGAAACAATAGGAGAAACTTGGGAGAAACTCTCCTTTTTATTAGTAGAAACATAAGAGACATTTTTATACTTTGGTAAAGTTCCCTCCTTTCTAATATTTTTTATGTAATCATTATCATGGCAATTAACAACACAATAGAGATTGCAATTCTGCAAAGTGTTATTTATTCCCAAAGCATGAACATCTAGCAAAGAAGTCTTTTCTGATAACTCTTCACACATCAAAAATAACATAAGCTCATCATAAAGATCAGGGGTGATCATGTCATCACACAACTGGCTAACAGTTATGTTTTGAAAGTACATGCACTGAATATTGAAGTGACCCTTTATGCAGCAAAGTTCACAAGTAAAAGGATAAAGGTCACACAATTCTCTAGCACTTTCATTTAAATCTCTAACCCAAGTGATTGTTCTTTTATGCTTATGTTGCTTACAATACTTCTCTTCTTCAATCATAGGCCTTTCACAAGGTCTATCCACTCCACAAAAATTAACATGCTTATATAAAACTTCATTTTCAGGAATTGGATCGTGCATGTTGCAATCATCATTAACAATTTCATTTTCTTTGCAAATCTCTTTAAAAGGTTCATGATG
Source organism: Bromus sterilis (assembly GCA_950022295.1). Classification (NCBI taxonomy): domain Eukaryota; kingdom Viridiplantae; phylum Streptophyta; class Magnoliopsida; order Poales; family Poaceae; genus Bromus; species Bromus sterilis. The sequence continues at coordinate 73,882,404 of OX465600.1, read as the reverse complement.
CTTGATCCAATTCTCCTTAGGCATATTAAGATGTGAAGCAAAAGATTTGAGGAAATCAACAAGGAGTTGAGAATCAAGCCCAAACTTAGCACTAAACTTATTAAAACTTGCAGTTTCAACAAAGGACTTAATGCAATCATACTCATAAATTATACCTGACTCTTTACCTTTGTCGATCTTCCAATCTTCAGTATTGTGTTGGATTATTTCAAGGAGTTCCCATTTAGCATCAATCTTTTCGTTTGTGAAAGAAGCCATCGAGGAAGCATCGAGCAAGTCTTTATCCTGTCGAGATAGCCTTGCATATAAATTAGTAATAATCATATCTTTGGGGAGCCCATGGTTAGGACATTTTAGCATCAAAGTTTTCAGTCTCCCCCAAGCTTGAGCTATGCTCTCTCCGTCATGAGGATAGAAATTATAAATATAATTCCTATTCTCATGGACTTCATGAAGAGGATAAAACTTGGAGTAAAAGAGAGACTGGATCTCTTCCCAATCCCGTAGGTGAGAATCATCTAGTAGCCTATACAATTCCAATGCTTTTCCTTTCAGTGACAAGGCAAATAATTTCTTCATGACTTCACCTCTTGTCAAACCGGAAATCTTAAATAACTCACAAAGTTCTGTAAGTTTCAACAAATGAATACTAGGATTGACTGTCCCATCATAACAATCATTAATAATTATTTCAACTATCCCAAGTGGTATTTGGAATGGGATACATTCAGTATGTGGCGGAGACTTCTATACCACAGGTGTGGCAAAGCGGTCTCCCCGAAGCAGCGAACTATGATTGCAGTTTTCCATAAACCTAACTAGTGAAAATAAAAACAAGAAACGAAAAGATTTAATTACAGAATCTAAAGATATACCTTCAAGCACTCACCTCCCCGGCAACGGCGCCAGAAATAGCTTGATGTCTACGCACACTTCTATTCTTGTAGACAATGTTGGACCTCCAAGCGCAGAGGTTTGTAGGACAGCAGCAATTTCCCTCAAGTGGATGACCTAAGGGTTATCGAACTCAGGGAAGTAGAGGTTGAAGATGGTCTCTCTCAAGCAACCCTGCAATTAAGATACAAGAAGTTTCTTGTGTCCCCAACACACCTAATACAACTAGGAGTTGTATAGGTGCACTAGTTCGGCGAAGAGATGGTAAAATACGAGTGATAGGTGTGGCAAAGAAAAGTAATATAAATCTGTAATAAAAAGTGCAGCAAAGAAACAAGTAACTAAAGTGAGTGCAAACGGTGTAAAAATGATGGAAACAAGGCCTAGGCTTCATACTTTCACTAGTGGCAACTCCCAACAACATTAACATAGTCTAATCACATGATATTTCCCATAAAACATGCAATGGAGACGTACTCGGAGGTCATTCCTTTGTGGTCAAGAGAGGACGAGAATTATGTATGGCTACAAAAGCACACCTCAAAGTTCGTAGTTCTCAATCTATGGATTTCCCAATGTCACCGCGGCCATCCAAAGAGAGTACCACAATCACCACAACATATCTCAAGGATAGTCAAAGATAAGCACCAAGAGACTCTCAATCTTCAATCCACACACAAAAGAGGAAATCACTCATGATAATATTCTTCTAACCCATGTCCAATAGACCGCTGTCACCTTGGTCTCGGAGATTATACTAGATAAGATTAATTGAGTACATCAATCCAATACATAGAGGAAGGGGAAATATCATGGGATCACCCTAGATTAACATAGCCAATGATCACAACAAAGATCATATCATGGGAGAGAGAGAAACCACATAGATCAAGATATAAGCCTTAGCCCCAAGGGGAACTACTCACACATGGACATGGTGAGAGGGAGAGTTGTGGATGGAGAGGTGCAGCCCGGAGGAGATGAAGGAGACGGCGACGGCGGCGCCCACGGCCACGGCCCTTGGCCCCTTCTTCTTCCTTGGAGATGGTGCTGCTGTGGAGATTGATCTCTCCTCAAGACGGCTGCCAAGGGGGAGGAATTTTCGTGGTGCCCTTTGACCTAGGTTTCCTCTCTTTATATAGACTCTCGGATTCCCGTCATCCAGATTACGTCTTCTGTATTTCGGGGTTTCTGGAAGCGTCCGAACTCCGATTGGGCCGAATTTTATGTCTAAATCGACCGGAAAAAAAGTCCCTACAACTTTGTAGTTCTAAGTTTTTCCGTTTGAGCCCGTGTTCTATCGTTTCCGAGGCGATCTTTAAAACCTGTCTGGTGGGGACAGATTTCGAGAGAGTTAGAGTCCAACTCCTACAAGGCTCCTTTTTGTGATTTTTCCTTTATCCAAGTAATTCCTACACATAAAGTACAAAAACAAGAACTTGTGCACTCTTGCAACCATTAATAGGTTAGTTCCAAAATATGTTATAAAAAGATATGAAAGTGCATCAAAAGCATAGCAATATCACACAAAACATGCATGGAGCAAGCATAAATTATAGATACGTTTGGGACGTATCACCGTGTCATTGTTGATGCACAGAGAGGATGCGAAAGAGAAAGGGAGAAGTTGAAGTTCAATCGCATGTTAGAGGATCACAAAAAAGGATTGTACCCAAATTGCGAAGAGGGAAACACAAAGCTCGGTGCCGCACTAGAATTGTTGCAATGGAAGGCAGAGTATGGTATACTTGACAAGGGATTTGGGAAGGTACTGAAAATATTTAAGAAGAGGCTTCCAAAGGATAACGAATTGCCTGACAACACTTACGAAGCAAAGAAGCTTGTCTGCCCTCTAGGACTAGAGGTGTAGAAGATACATGCATGCCCTAATGACTGCATCCTCTACCGTGGTGAGTACGAGAATTTAAATGGATGCCCGGTATGCGGTGCATTGCACTATAAGATCAGACGAGATGACCCTGGTGATGTTGAGGGCGAGCGCCCCAGGAAGAGGGTTGCTGCCAAGGTGATATGGTATGCTCCTATAATACCACGGTTGAAACGACTGTTCAGAAACAAAGAGCATGCCAAGTTGTTGCGATGGCACAACGAAGACCGTAAGAAAAGACGGGAATTTGAGACACCCCGCTGATGGGTCACAATGGAGAAAAATCGAGAGAATGGAAGAAAAGGAAAATGGCAAGTTTACAAAGGACCCCAGGAACATATGGTTTGGTTTAAGTGCAGATGGCATTAATCCTTTTGGGGAGCAGAGCAGCAATCATAGCACATGGCCCGTGACTCTATGTATCTACAACCTTCCTCCTTGGAAGTGCATGAAGCAGAAGTTCATTATGATGCCAGTGCTAATCCAAGGCCCTAAGCAACCCGGCAATGACATTGATGTGTACCTAAGGCCATTAGTTGAAGAACTTTTACTGTTGTGGGCTAAACCAGGTGTACGTGTGTGGGATGAGAATAAACAGGAGGAATTTGATCTACGAGCATTGCTTTTTGTAACCATCAATGATTGGCCTGCTCTTAGTAACCTTTCAGGACAGACAAACAAGGGATACAAGGCATGCACACATTGTTTAGATGAAACTGAAAGTATATATTTGCCCAACTGCAATAAGAATGTGTACCTGGGACATCGTCGGTTTCTTCCGACCAATCATCCCTTAAGAAAGAAAGGCAAGCATTTCAAAGGCGATGCAGATCACCGGAAGAAGCCTGTCCGCCGAACTGGTGATGATATACTTGATATGGTCAAGGATTTACTAGAGCAAGTAGTCTTTCGAAAGGGTCCTGGTGGAAAATCTGTTCCGCATGACGCTGACGGACACGCACCCATGATGAAGAAGAAATCTATATTTTGGGACCTACCCTATTGGAAACACCTAGATGTCCGCTCTGCAATCGACGTGATGCACGTGACGAAGAATCTTTGCGTGAACCTTCTAAGCTTCTTGGGTGTGTATGGGAAAACAAAAGATACACCGGAGGCAAGAGAGGACAAGAAACATATGAACGAAAAAGAAGGCATGCCCCCAAAGCAGTACGAGGGTCAAGCCAGCTACGCTCTTACCAAAGCAGAGAAGGAAATATTTTTTGAATCCTGTTCAGTATCAAGGTCCCGTCTGGCTTCTCGTCGAACATAAAGATAAAATTAATATGACAGAGAAAAAGATTCAGAACCTAAAGTCTCATGACTGCCACGTGATTATGACACAACTGCTCCCGGTTGCATTGAGGGGGCTTCTACCAGAAAATGTTCGATTAGCCATTGTGAAGCTATGTGCATTCCTCAATGCAATTTCTCAGAAGGTAATCAATCCAAAAAGTCTACCAAGGTTACAAAATGATTTGGTCCAATGTCTTGTCAGTTTTGAGTTGGTGTTCCCACCATCCTTCTTCAATATTATGACGCACGTGCTGGTTCACCTAGTCGACGAGATTGCAATTCTGGGTCATGTATTTCTACACAATATGTTCCCCTTTGAGAGGTTCATGGGATTCTTAAAGAAATATGTTCGTAACCGTGCTAGGCCAGAAGGAAGCATCTCCATGGTGATGTCTACGCACGCTTCTATTCTTGTAGACTATGTTGGGCCTCCAAGCGCAGAGGTTTGTAGGACAGCAGCAATTTCCCTCAAGTGGATGACCTAAGGTTTATCGAACTCAGGGAAGTAAAGGTTGAAGATGGTCTCTCTCAAGCAACCCTGCAATTAAGATACAAGAAGTCTCTTGTGTCCCCAACACACCTAATACAACTAGGAGTTGTATAGGTGCACTAGTTCGGCGAAGAGATGGTAAAATACGAGTGATAGGTGTGGCAAAGCAAAGTAATATAAATCTGTAATAAAAAGTGCATCAAAGAAACAAGTAACTAAAGTGAGTGCAAACGGTGTAACAATGATGGAAACAAGGCCTAGGCTTCATACTTTCACTACTGGCAACTCTCAACAACATTAACATAGTCTAATCACATGATATTTCCCATAAAACATGCAATGGAGACATACTCGGAGGTCATTCCTTTGTGGTCAAGAGAGGACGAGAATTATGTAGGGCTACAAAAGCACACCTCAAAGTTCGTAGTTCTCAATCTATGGATTTCCCAATGTCACGGCGGCCATCCAAAGAGAGTACCACAATCACCACAACATATCTCAAGGATAGTCAAAGACAAGCACCAAGAGACTCTCAATCTTCAATCCACACACAAAAGAGGAAATCACTCATGATAATATTCTTCTAACCCATGTCCAATAGACCGCTGTCACCTTGGTCTCGGAGATTATACTAGATAAGATCAATTGAGTACATCAATCCAATACATAGAGGAAGGGGAAATATCATGGGATGACCCTAGATTAACATAGCCAATGATCACAACAAAGATCACATCATGGGAGAGAGAGAAACCACATAGATCAAGATCCAAGCCTTAGCCCCGAGGGGAACTACTCACACATGGACATGGTGAGAGGGAGAGTTGTTGATGGAGAGGTGCAGCCCGGAGGAGATGAAGGAGACGGCGGCGACCACGGCGGCGGCGGCGCCCACGGCCACGGCCACGGCCCTTGGGGGCAGCGCCCTTGGCCACTTCTTCTTCCTTGGAGATGGTGCTGCTGTGAAGATTGATCTCCCCCTCAAGACGGCTGCCAAGGGGGAGGAAATTTCGTGGTGCCCTTTGACCTAGGTTTCCTCTCTTTATATAGACTCTCGGATTCCCGTCATCCAGATTACGTCTTCTGTATTTCCGGGTTTCTGGAAGCATCCGAACTCCAATTAGGCCGAATTTTATGTCTAAATCCACCGGAAAAAATTCCGTAAAACTTTGTAGTTTTAAGTTTTTCCGTTGGAGGCCGTCTTCTAGCGTTTCCGAGGCGATCTTTAAAACCTGTCTGGTGGGGACAGATTTCGGGAAAGTTAGAGTCCAACTCTTACAAGGCTTCCTTTTGTGATCTTTCCTTTATCCAAGTAATTCCTTCACATAAAGTAGAAAAATAAGAATTTCTGCACTCTTGCAACCATTAATAGGTTAGTTCCAAAATATGTTATAAAGATATATGAAAGTATATAAAAAACATAGAAATATCACACAAAACATGCATGGAGCAAGCAGAAATTATAGATACGTTTGGGACGTATCAACATCCCCAAGCTTAATTCCTGCTCGTCCTCGAGTAGGTAAATGATAACTAGCATAATTTCTGTGGTGACATGCTACCAACCATATAAGAACTCTTAAGTCAAGCAATCAAGGCATGTAATTCAATTCAAGTCATAACAGACAAGAGTCCATATTAGCATTGAAACAAGCAACATAAGAACATAAAGGTGCAAGAGCTCTCGCTGTCCGTGACTCGAATGTCTTCAAATGGTGTTTGCGTGCAAGAAAGGGGATAGGGATATACAAGAAAAAATATTTTTGTGTTGAGAACTCAATCTACTAAAGTTTCACACTTGGTCTTCTTTCGAATCTTATCTTGACTCATCCCTAGACCATTAGCCAGGTAAAAGTCAAAATGATCCACTCCTTTTCGACATTTTGAGCACTCATGCAATGGATGAGCGTAAGCAAGAAAGTTGAAACTTTGGATGGCAAAGAGAGAAAAGGTGGAGAAGGAAGACAAAAATGGAGTGAAAGGCTCACATCAATGAGGACAATCATAGGCGAGAGAAGGCCATATGATAGATATGATGTGAGGAGTAGGGATTTCCATGCAACCGATGCACATGTGAGCTAAAAGCTCTCCAAGGGAACTGTGGGGGTGCATCTAACTTGCTTGCTCAAGAAGACCTAGAGCTCGTTTCAGGAGGCTCATCATTGGAATATACCAGCCAAGTTCTATAGTGTGAAGGTCCCCACATAGCTATATGCATAATGATGATCTCTATGGAGTACAAGGGATAGTGGATGAAGTACTAGTGTGGATCTCTCAAAAGGAATAGTAGTGTGCCCCCTTCTCTCTTTTTATTTCTTTTTCTCTTTTTTCTATTTTTTTCTATTTTTTTGGTGGCCTCAATGGCTCTTTCTATTTGAGTCTCATTTGTGCTCTTTGGGATCTTTTGATTTTGTCCTCTTTGGGATATTTTCCTCACTTTAGGGGCAACACTCTATATATTACAAGAAGTATAGAAGATCTTTCACACTTACAAAAGTACTCAAATCATAAAGAAGATGTAGCTATCATGCTGTATGCAAAGTATGCTTCTGCCAGTGTAGCAGGAACATGTATGACATGAAGATCAAGTCATGAGAAGATGGATGTTGCATGGCAATGTATCTCGGAAAGGCTATGGAAATGCCTTGATAGGTAGGTATGGTGGCTGTTTTGAGGAAGGATATAATGAGGCTTATGATGACAGAGCGTATCGTGCCAAGGATTTGGATGTACCGGCGAAGGTGGACGCCAACTCTCGAAGTGAGAAGAAGGCAATGCACGGCACAGGAGAGGCTAGAAAAATATGGGTAGGTGGAAGTGTCAACTTTCAATACTTACATTAGTCCGAAGAACTCATGCACTTATTATCGGTAACTCTCAATCTAGTAAGGAGGTTCACAAAGAGACAAGTACCCCGAGGAGGAGTGTATGGGGGTTTGGTTATCCTTGCGCATCCTCGACTCATGGTATGTGAGTGTACTCTAATATTCGACCCCTCAGAAGAGTAGTGATCCATCTAGCAGCTAGAGTTCTCAACTAATTTGTAGGTTTTGAAAATAGACACGGATTGCCCAAAATACGACACCTATCACTAATAGGCTAGAGCTCTTGACACCAAAAGTTCAAACATTACTCACATCAGTACCTCAAAACCATTGCAAGTTACTACTAAAATTAAGTAGCAACCTCAATTACCTACTTTCAAGACAAGACACAACTCAGTGCAACAACCAACTCTCTTAACAAGATAAACATGAAAACTAAAGAGAGTTCCAGCGACAAACTAAACAAAAGCCAAGGCTCTTGCTAAAGACAAACTAAGACTAAAACTAGACATGGCAGTAGCTACGAAAAGATAAAGAACACACAACAGCAAAAAGATAGGCATGAAGAATCCTATGATGTGTTCTAGATTTTGAAAGTGGAGTGTGTTTCTCTCCCACACAAAGTAATACGGGATCTAACTTGTTATGAACAGCAAGCAAAGCTAAAGAAAACTAAAAATAAAACCTAAGAGCGAGACGCTCCAAGCATAGCACATAACGCATGAAGTGATAAAAATATAGTGAGAGGAAGGACGAACTGATGATTGTTGATGGAGAAGGGGATGCACGGGGGCATCCCCAAGCTTATACCCTTGAGTCTCCTTGAATATTTATTGGGGATGCATGGGTGCATCCCCAAGCTTGAGCGCTTGACACTCCCGGATCTTCTTTCATCATCTTCCATCGCACACTTGAAAACTCCCTTCATACATAACTCATCATAAGCTGATTAGAGAGGTTAGTACCCTTAATAAATAATTTTTTCCCACTGGATATAAAGATATTCTTGAAGAGATACTGTTTCTCAAGATTTCCAAAAGGTTTTTGCAAAGAAAAAGTAAGCTTAAGGTTTGCAAAAGTTAGGAGAGACAAAACGTGGCAGAATCTGTGAAAAATAGAACAGCAGGTAGTAAAGATTTTTTTAGGGGTACTTATGAAACTCAAATAAAAAAACTCAGAACATACGAAAGTTCCGTGATTGTATAGATCACGCTGTGTAAATAATTCAGCTCAAAAAGATGAACTGGGATTTTTCTGTGATTTTTCTAGTCACGAGGACAGAATCTGTTTCCTGGACAGCATGTCACAACTTTCACTTGCGTTGTCATATGAGGCTATAAATGGCACAAAGCTTGAAAAGTAAAAATACAATGATGTTGCTACAGTAGTAACAATCATCAAGACCACTAAAAACAGAAGGAAAAACAAAAAAATAATCCTAAATTCGTTGCGGGCTGCCTCCCGAAAGCGCTTCTTTAAAGCCATTAGCTAGGCTTAAGATTTTAGTGATGCTCTCGTAGGAATAAGAGTTGAAGAACAAAAGAGAGCATCAAGAATAAAATATGAAACACATTTAATTCTAACATGCTTCCTATGCAAAGGGATCTTGTAGAGAAATAACTCATGGAAGCATAAAGATATTAGCATAGGAAGCCAAAACAAGTGCAACTTCAAAACCTTCAACATAAAGAGAGGGAACTTGATATTATTGAAATATCTATAAGCATATGTTCCCCTCTCATAATAATTTTCAGTGGGATCATGAATAAACTCAACAATATAAGTATCACATAAAAAATTCTTATCACGATCCACAAGCATAGAAAATTTGTTACTCTCCACATAAGCGAAATCCTTCTCATTAGTAATAGTGGGAGCAAACTCAAGAAAATAGCTATCACATGAATCATTCTTATCATGGTGCACTTGTAAAAAATTATTCTTTATAGCATAAGTGTCATCACAATAATCATCATAGATAGGAGGCAAAGTATCATCAAAATAAATTTCCTCATCAAAACTTGGGGGGCTAAAAAGATCATCATCATAAAACGTAGCATCCCCAAGCTTATAACTTTGCATATCATTAGCATCAAAAGTATTCAAAGAAGACATGCCAATAACATTGCTACTATCATGAGTGTTGTGCAAATAGTAAAGCTCCATAGGCTTTTTGATTTTCTCTTCAAACACTTCATGTCCCAACTCAAGGTAGAGCTCATAAAGCTCTCTCATGGTTTTTTTGTTGTTTTCCATAAAGCCTAACTAGTGAAAATAAAAACAAGAAACAAAAAGAATTAATTGCAAGATCGAAAGATATACCTTCAAAGCTTACCTCCCCGGCAACGGCGCCAGAAATAACTTGATGTCTACGCACGCTTCTATTCTTGTAGACTATGTTGGGCCTCCAAGCGCAGAGGTTTGTAGGACAGCAGCAATTTCCCTCAAGTGGATGACCTAAGGTTTATCGAACTCAGGGAAGTAGAGGTTGAAGATGGTCTCTCTCAAGCAACCCTGCAATTAAGATACAAGAAGTTTCTTGTGTCCCCAACACACCTAATACAACTAGGAGTTGTATAGGTGCACTAGTTCGGCGAAGAGATGGTAAAATACGAGTGATAGGTGTGGCAAAGAAAAGTAATATAAATCTGTAATAAAAAGTGCAGCAAAGAAACAAGTAACTAAAGTGAGTGCAAACGGTGTAACAATGATGGAAACAAGGCCTAGGCTTCATACTTTCACTAGTGGCAACTCCCAACAACATTAACATAGTCTAATCACATGATATTTCCCATAAAACATGCAATGGAGACGTACTCGGAGGTCATTCCTTTGTGGTCAAGAGAGGACGAGAATTATGTATGGCTACAAAAGCACACCTCAAAGTTCGTAGTTCTCAATCTATGGATTTCCCAATGTCACCGCGGCCATCCAAAGAGAGTACCACAATCACCACAACATATCTCAAGGATAGTCAAAGATAAGCACCAAGAGACTCTCAATCTTCAATCCACACACAAAAGAGGAAATCACTCATGATAATATTCTTCTAACCCATGTCCAATAGACCGCTGTCACCTTGGTCTCGGAGATTATACTAGATAAGATCAATTGAGTACATCAATCCAATACATAGAGGAAGGGGAAATATCATGGGATCACCCTAGATTAACATAGCCAATGATCACAACAAAGATCACATCATGGGAGAGAGAGAAACCACATAGATCAAGATACAAGCCTTAGCCCCGAGGGGAACTACTCACACATGGACATGGTTAGAGGGAGAGTTGTTGATGGAGAGGTGCAGCCCGGAGGAGATGAAGGAGACGGCAGCGGCGGCGCCCACGGCCACGGCCACGGCCCTTGGGGGCAGCGGACCTTGGCCCCTTCTTCTTCCTTGGAGATGGTGCTGCTGTGGAGATTGATCTCCCCTCAAGACGGCTGCCAAGGGGGAGAAAATTTCGTGGTGCCCTTTGACCTAGGTTTCCTCTCTTTATATAGACTCTCGGATTCCCATCATCCAGATTATGTCTTCTGTATTTCGGGGTTTATGGAAGCATCCGAACTCCGATTGGGCCGAATTTTATGCCTAAATACACCGAATTTTTTTCCCTAAAACTTTGTAGTTTTAAGTTTTTCCGTTTGAGGCCGTCTTCTAGCGTTTCCGAGGCGATCTTTAAAACCTGTCTGGTGGGGACAGATTTCGGGAAAGTTAGAGTACAACTCTTACAAGGCTTCCTTTTGTGATCTTTCCTTTATCCAAGTAATTCCTACACATAAAGTAGAAAACAAGAACTTGTGCACTCTTGCAACCATTAATAGGTTAGTTCCAAAATATGTTACAAATTTATCTGAAATTATATAAAAAAACATAGCAATATCACACAAAACATGCATGGAGCAAGCAGAAATTATAGATACGTTTGGGACGTATCACATGGGCCATCAAACAGAGGAGGTCATTGAGTTTTGTGTTGAATTTATTCCTGACCTTAAGCTGATTGGTCTTCCTGAATCGCGGCATGAGGGGAGAATGGGTGGAAAAGGTACGCTAGCATCGCGCCCAATAATATGTAGGGACGCAGAATTTTGGAAGAAAGCACACAATATTGTTCTACATAATTCTGCCTTGGTGGCCCCATTTATCGATCAACACGAGAATATTCTACGCTTAAAAAACCCGGAGCTGTCTGAAGTCTGGATTAAGAAGGAACACAATAGGACTTTCAGCGGTTGGTTGCAAGGCCATCTCACGGGTAACGACACTGTTGAAGAGGAGTTGTACTTGTTGTCCGGCACACCATTTTGACTATAATGACTTTCAAAGGGAACGAGATAAATGGGAATACATTTTACACGATCGCCCAAGATGAAAAGAGCACCAACCAAAACAGTGGTGTCCGCTTTGATGATGCAATCAACAATAAGCAAAAGGTCACATATTATGGTTACATAGAGGAGATATGGGAACTTGACTATGGACCTGATTTTAAGGTCCCTTTGTTTTGATGCAAATGGTTCAATCTGACAGGGGTAAAGGTAGACCCGCAGTACGGAATGACAACAGTGGATGTCAACAATCTTGGGTACAGAGAGGAACCATTCATCCTAGCCAATGATGTGGCTCAGGTTTTCTATGTGAAGGACACGTCTAGCAAAACGAGAAAAGGAAAGATAAGGAAGCGAATACATCATACGGTGAGCCAAAGCGCCACATAGTTCTTTCAGGGAAAAGAAACCTTGTGGGAGTGGAGGACAAGACAGACAAGTCAGAAGATTATGAAAAGTTTCATGAAATTCCTCCCTTCACAGTAAAGACTGACTCAAGCATCGTGTTAAATGAAGAAGATTGTCCATGGTTACGGTGCAAAAAAAAAGGGAAACACGCGAAGAAATAGTTTATATGTACCACTCTAGGATGTGATCCGGCTTCAACGCCAAATGGTTTCCCCTGCATACAGCCCGACGGTGGCTCATGAGTGCATTTAATGATTTATTTTGTGCCAAATGACCCTGAAAATGGAAAGCATCTACAAATGAACTCAGAAAATGTTGAAACTTGTCATGGTATCATCATTTGACCCATATAACATGTGTGCAATAGTTGAGAGGGTTACGACAAAAACTGGATGCACTTCGTGTATAAACTGGAGCATCTCTTTCGAAGTGTGAGGGTTTTAGACGAAAACTCATATGTTACAAAGGCATTTCATTTTTATAAACTTTTTTGAACTCAAGACTTCTTGTGCATTCAATATGCACCATTCAAAGCCACATACTAAAATTTGAACCCTTTCTGACTTCATTTGCTATTTTTTCATGCATTTAATGATTTATTTTGTGCCAAATGACCCTAAAAATGGAAAGCATCTACAAATGAACTCAGAAAAAGGTTGAAACTTGGCATGGTATCATCCTTTGACCCATATAACATGTGTGCTAAAGTTGAGAGGGTTACGCCAAAAACTGGATGCACTTCGTGTACAAACTGGAGCATCTCTTTCGAAGTGTGAGGGTTTTAGACGAAAACTCATCTGTTACAAAGGCATTTCATTTTTCTAAACTTTTTTGAACTCAAGACTTTTTGTGCATTCAATATGCACCATTCAAAGCCACATACTAAAATTTGAACCCTTTCTGACTTCATTTGCTATTTTTGATGCATTTAATGATTTATTTTGTGCCAAATGACCCTGAAGATGGAAAGCATCTACAAATGAACTCAGAAAAGGTTGAAACTTGACATGGTATAATCATTTGATCCACACAACATGTGTGCACAAGTTGAAAGGGTTACGGAAAAAACTGGATGCACTTTGTGTACAAACTGGACCATCTCTTTCGAAGTACGAGGGTTTCAAACGAAAACTCATCTGTTACAAAGGCATTTCATTTTTTAAACTTATTTCAACTCAAGACTTTTGTGCATTCAATATGCACCATTCAAAGCCACATACTAAAATTTCAAACCTTTCTAAATTCATTTTCTATTTTTCCTGCATTTAATGATTTATTTTGAGCTAAATGACCCTGAAATTGGAAAGCACTACAAATGAACTCAGAAAAGGTTGAAACTTTGCATGGTATCATCATTTGACCCACATAACATGTGTGAAAAATTTGAGAGGGTTACGGCAAAAACTGGACGCACTTCGTGTACAAACTGGACCATCTCTTTCGAAGTACGAGGGTTTCGGACCAAAACTTATCTGTTACAAAGGCATTTCATTTTTTTAACTTATTTCATCTCAAGACTTTTTGTGCATTCATTATGCACCATTCAAAGCCACATACTAAAATTTCAAACCTTTCTAAATCCATTTTCTATTTTTATGCATTTAAGGATTTATTTTAACTGTTTAACAAAGTATTTCACAAACTAGTATTTGAAAAAAATTCAACTTGAAACTATTTAAATTTGAAAACCACTACCACTAACAGAATGTTTATAATTATCTTTTAATCTAAAGAAAAAAGATTCAGTAAAAAATTCGAACTATTCTAATAACTAGACAAAATCTAAAAACAAATAATACACTAATATAAACTATATAGCTTTAGTAGCGCTTTGTTATACTAATCGGTGCTAAAGGTCTCCACTCTTCCCGCTGAAAACTTGCCCGAAAAATTGAGAAAATTGGAGACCTTTAGCACCGTTTTGTGGTACTAACCGGTGCTAAAGGGTCTTTAGTACCGGTTTGTGATACAAACCGGTGCTAAAGGTCCCTTGATATATAAGTAGCACTTGGAGCAGTAGTTTCCCCATCGCTGCAGATCGACTCCCACGCCGCCAGGCTGCTTCTCCTCGTCGTCACCGTCGCCGTTCCGCGCGCCTCTCGCCGTCTCCGCCCCTCGACGGACCCTCTCCGCCGTCGACGTCCTCTGCACCCTCTCCACCAGGCTGTGCACCGCGCCCTCTCCACCAGGTCGGCCGTTCTCGCGCTGCTGCTCGTCGCCGTTCCTCGCCTTCGTCTCCGCCGACGCCGCCGCTGGTGAGCTCTCCTCTCCCCCCTGTCCGACTACATGCATGTGTCCACGGAGAGCTCCGCCGTCGTAGTACCCCGGCGAGGATCCCGACAACGACGAGGCCCCAAATTTTTGCTAGAGATGATGAACATTTTGCTAGATGGACATTTTTGCTAGATGGACATGTTGCTAGATGAAAATGTTGCTAGATGAACATTTTGCTAGATGAACATTTTGCTAGATGAACATTTTTGCTAGATGAACATTTTGCTAGATGATTTTTTTTGTTGTAAGCCTTGTAGTCAAGTATATATATGCTAGGCGCCAAAAATGTATTTAAAAAATTATTATTTAAGTATGTGGCTTGGAACGGTGCATGAATGAAATTTTGTTAGTATATATATTGTTATAAATATAATTAGTATATATATTGTTCTAAATATTATTAGTATATATATATATGAGATGTTCTACAATTTGAGCTATAGATCAATAGCTATTAACATGCAAATATTGAGATATTTTTAGTTGTAATTTTATTAGTTTCATTAGTGAGAATGCCGGGCCCGCATCCTCGTTACCGTCGCGTTCCGGGAGTTCTTGACGGGATGCACAATGTCTGGGACTGGGCTCCGTCGGGATGGCACTGGGATGTGGTTTCCAGGGTGCGTCACTTAGCGAGGAATCCGGGTCTTGTCGTCGACCCGGATCTTCTTTGGTGGCGGTCGCATGGGCCACAGTCGGTGCAGAGGAAGTTTTTTTTCTACCACATCAAATTTGTTCCAAAATTATGGTTGCATCATAGTTAAGTGCCACAAAAAGTTTGGGCATTAATAAAAATCATTTAGTATCTTGTTTTATTTAAAAGACATTAAATGTCACTGTTTGACCGCTGTTATTATTTGTTTATCATTTTTAATTATGGTAATAAAATCCCATTTCACATTTAATATCGCTTACTGTTATTTAGTCATTTTATAAAATTGTTTCCATAATATGTTTGTTCATTCAAAATTCTCACTTGTTTATTAAAATCGAAAGCAATTTAATAATCCTCAACTATTGTTTTTATTTCATTTATTATTCCTTAATATTACTATACCATATTAATAAAATAACCATTGCTATATAATCATGGCCCAAGATTGCTAGGCAATACTATTAATAGTTTTTACAGTGTTGGTCTATCTATGATTCCATTCCCAATTTAATTCACTTGGCACTACAACAATCCGGCATCCTTGGTTTCATAATCATCTCTGACTTGTGATTCTTGTTGATGACTAGGGTGGATTTGGTTTAACCATGATCAAGTTGATTGACTGGCATACACAACTCTTGGAGAAAAGTTTTATAATTTACCCAATTTGAAAATTTTATCCGGGTTGGAAATGGACAAAGCTATGATCAAAGGTGATCATGGCTTGATCATCAACAGTAATGATCACTAACAGTGGAATCACTGTAGTGATTACTGTTACTGATTCTGAGGGTGTTACAAATCTCCACCACTACAAAGAATTCTCGTCCCGAGAATTAAAAGTATTGTAAGGCGTAGAGTTTCGGTTTCGCCTCCTAACAAATCTTCTGGTTCTTGTTGTCCTACTCGAAGAAATTAACCCTTCACGTTGAGGCCTTCACTGCTCCGCATCGGTGCATCTCGATGGGTTTTCATCCTTTCTTCGGGGCTTCATCGCACTCACGAACAGGTTACGAGGTAAAGCTTGAGGGGGTCGGATCGATACAAGATCAGTCGAATGGGGTCGCTGAAGGGTATGGGGTACAAAGTTCTTCCGAGTTTAAACTCAGGGAAATACATCGAGAGAACAACAAAACACATGAGAAGTTTTAAGCGGTTAGGCACGCATTCGATGCCGATGATGGATGATGGAAAAAGGGCCCCGATCATTAGACACAATCACGGAGTCTGATATCGGACGGAATATCACACGGTCGGTGACAAGAGTCAGGTTTCGGTCCTGTGGAACTGTGGGTTATGGGCCCACCAAGAATAGGGAGGGTGGCGACATGTTATGCGATCACGACGCAAGGCTGTCAGAGAATAATTTTTCAGCTATGTCAGCAACAATGTCGGTACCAGGGGCAGTGGACATTGAGAACCATTTTCCTGCTCGTTAATACGAGGCGGACCAATTGGCAATGTTCTCGTCGCGGTGGCTACCGAAATGTCATCAACAATGGCAACAAGGGGTTACTGACGAGGTTATACACCGAGGTGTTTACATAAGCAGGTGAATTATCACTGCTCAGATAAGATATATTACAAGAAAGTTTAAACAAACCAATGGAAAGGAAGAGGTGATGATACACAAGTATCAGTTGTATGTCTTTCCCAAGGGAAAGCACAACACGATATACACGACCAAGTTGTATTGGCACGGAGTCGAGGGAGGTTGTCGACGATAACAAAAATCATCGAGGGTCAGGGATGGTATTTCACACGGTGAATCCAATTGACACATGGAATAAGCCACGTAAGATTAGCCGGATAATAACCCACGAAAAGGTCGAATGGTTCGCAAAGGATCCGATGTGAGTATCGGCACTCAATCGGGAGGAGAAAGAATGCAAAGGCATCGAGTGATAGAAGCATCGGAATAAAGCGATGCTTGAGTACAAGGGAATCGTGTTTTCTAGATCGGGAGGTGGATGCAATCATCCATCCGGACTTATCGGTGGAAGGGGATTGCAAAGGCGATGAACATGCAGGTTCTCGGGAATTTATCAGAGAGTAATCGTCTGGATCTTCAGGTGAATCAGGCGATCATCGAGAATGCAGAGCTCTCCGGGAGGAAGGAGGTACGTGAACCTAAGTCAGAGTTATTAAAACTTTACCAGCAAGGATAAGAGAGCAGAGTCCCAGAGCATAGGTACGGAGAAAAAGATCCTAATACCAAAGATATCACACGTAGTGACATCGATGTGGGACCGCAAGCCAAACATTAAGTTAGCAAGTAGTTTTGCAAATACTAGACTCGACTTCGACCGAGGAGTGGTTAGGGGCTTCCTACAGGCAGTCGGCTCTGATACCAACTTGTGACGCCCCCAAAATCAGACCGTGTATAGTAATCATACACGCAAGGTACACGATCGAGATCAGGGACTCACGGTGAGATATCACAACACAACTCTACAAATAAAATAATAGAAGCTGTTTAATACAAGCCAGGGGCCACGAGGGCTCGAATACAACAGCTCGAGAGCACAAAGTCAGCGGAAGCAAATAGTATCTGAGTACAGACACAAGGATACAAGGTTGCCTTAAGAAGGCTAGCACAAATAACAAGAGATCGAAAAGGCGAGGCCTCCTGCCTGGGAACCTCCAAACTACTCCTGGTCAACGGAAAACTCGACGTCGTAGTAGGCATCGGGGGTCTTCATGTTGTGGTGGTCGACATCGGGGATCTTCTGCTCCTGGACTCCAAGGATGCAACGTCGACTGCAGCGGCCGATCAGGGAAAACAATAAAAGGGGAAAATAAAGCAGGTGAGTATCTAGCATACCCGCGAGTCTTACGTCCGCTACTAAGCATTATGCATTGTATCAACGGAAAGAAGAGGCTGTATATAGTGGACTGCAAGATAGAAATCAGAATAAGGGTAAGAAGCTAGGCCTATCGAAGACTAGCATCTTCCGACGAGTCTTGCAGCATGAGAAGAGAATAGCCAACAGTTTATATAAAGCATAAAGTAACAATGCAGCAGAAGATGCTGCAACATTGTATAATAATAAGTTGTAATAATTAACAATGCCTCCGAGTTCACCTCCTCGACATCCCCGCGAGGAAGAAAACCCGGAAGCATACAGTTTAATAATAATTGTTTGTAGTACTAAGATCCAGCTTCAGCATAAAGCGTCCTGTTACCGTGGACACGACTATTCGAATAGATTAATCTTCCCTGCAGGGGTGCACTTGTGTTACACTACACGCACTGATCTCCAGGGTGGCGGGCACCTTGTTAGGGAACGCTCCATCGAGGCTATCCGACACTTCATAGCCCATCTTTCAAACTACATAGAGAGGTCATCCGCCGGACTATATCCTATGTACGCGGGGCTTTGGACCCTAACCCCAACGTACTCCTGCACGGTGCGAGGCTGGCCGGTGAAGTTAAAGCAAATCATAATAAGACACCACCGCGCGAGCAAATAAGACAACACCACTTCCCGGCACAGGCCGCGGTACTGCTGACGTCTGAAGAGTCCTCGGACGACACTATGAAGCAGAGGAGCCCATAACTCGTAATTCCCACGGGTAGGTAGTGCGTACATGGCATATAGCCAACTCAAGACATTCACTGAACCATTAGTCATTTTATTAACTTGCGGGACAACCGTTATCGTTGCCTCGACTTAACTGACCCGCGGACAACGACAGCAGCCAGGACCACCAGTACATCGGTGCCTGCCCTGTCGTCCCACCAAGTCACTGCGGTTACCAACAAGGTGAACCGTCTCCTTACCTTGTCTCGCGTGTGCTCCTGGAGGAGCTCGACTTTCGTGGGTTGGTAACTCTCGCGGCCAATGATCAGGGGCCAAGCACACCGGTACACTGGTCGTACCCTCCCTGTCGTCCCGTCTCAATACCTCTCGCGGGCACCGTTGGGTCGCCCGACTTCTTACCTGAAGGACAACCATTACTCAGGTACCTAGAGCGGCTATACAGAGTCAGCAACGAGTGGAGTACAAGGATTTCTCCTTGATAGCTCACACTTGGTGGTGGCTCGGCAGAGCCGAGGTAGGGGCCTGAGGCGGTGTCTGCATTGTACCTTACCTGTGCAGTTATAATAATTGTATCCGCGTTCACTCCCCTGAGTGATCACGGCCCGCTATCTAATCCTAGCTAACAATGCGCAGGGCTCACTGCTGAATATCATATATATATTTATAGGCAGCAATAGGATAAGGAAGGCACATCAAGGGGAGACAATGACAGGTTATGCAATTGAATGGGTAAGCAACGTAGCAGCAGCAGTAACAATGCCTAGTGCAAGAAATGTACGGAAAGATAGGCAATATCTGGGGAAGATAATGGCTCTGCTTTCCTGGAAGCTCGGCAGTAGGGGTACGGTCGTCGACGAAGTAGTCGTACTCGGGAACGCTGTCGCCGGCGGCATCAACGGGGTCTATCGGAGAATAAGGGGGGGGGGGAGAAACAATAAATACACAGCAATAATAGCAATACAAATACAAGACATGGCAAACGCAAAGTTAACGGTGTTCTAACGCAGTGCAATGCACGTTGCTCGGAGCGGAAATTCATCCGAGGATGAACTGCCAGCTTCGGGTGATTACCGGACAGGGTGTCCGAAGGGGGAAGAGATCATGCCGAAGGTGTCGTGGACATCCAACAAACGTATGGGTGGTGTATCCGAGTTAGTTGATCTATTCCGAACAACTTTCGTGTTCGAAATAAATTCATCCGGATACTTTAACAATACCGGACAAATCATCGAACAGACGGTCCGGAGGGGGGGAGGGGGAAGGTTCGATGTTTGGCATGTTATAGGGGTGTGGTGGGAGTATGAGTAACGTATTCGTGATCGTGGATCCGTTCTGAGTAACTTTCGTATACAAAAGTTTTTCATCCGGACAACTTTTATCGGTACCAGGAATTTTCGACAAATGGCCCGAAGGGGGGAATGTCGACGTTCGGTAAGTTAGAGGGGGGTGGTAGACATACGGATGGCATATCCGTATTCGGTATATTTTTCTGATCAATTTTGATGTATAAAGTTTTTGAATCTGAGTAACGGTTTAAAAGTTATTGAATTTCAAAGTTTTAAATCATTTAAATGATTTTTGGAATTTGTTTTATTATTAAAATAGAAACATTATCCAAAAGCCTATCCAGAACAGTGCTCACAGGTGGGACCCATATGTCAGCCTCTGTTTATCAATAAATCTTTTATTTAGATTATTTTGACTAGAGGGGCCCAACAGTCAGTGACTGATTTGTATAACTATTTTAATTATCCTAACTAACTACAGAGGGCCCACCTGTCAGTGCAACATTTTAATTAAACAATTTTAATTAAGTTAAAAGGGCAGGGCCCGCATGTCAGTGGGGGTTGGGTTTGTTTTCTGGTTAATTTAAATAGTCTATTAGAAAGGGGGGGCTGGGCCCAACTGTAAAAGACACATGGGGTTGGGGGTTAGTGCTAAACACCTAGCTTACAGGGCGGGCCTACCGGGCAGTGACTCAGGGGCTTGCCGGCGACGACGGAGCCATGGCCGGCGGCGAGGTTGGCCATGCCGTCGACTGGGGCCACGTGAGGGGTTGGGGCTGGGCGCGTTCGACAGAGGGGAGAACAGCGCGTCGAATGGTGGCCGTAGCAGCGACCGGGGGTGGCTGGAGTGAAGCTCGCCATCGACAATGGCGGAGGCAGCGCTCGGGTCAAATGGGAATCAGGGTACGGGGCGAAATCGAGCGCGCAACCCATCTTAACCGAACCTACGCTCTACCAGGAACACAGTGGTGCAAGCGGCGTGAGCTGGGGGGACCCGAGTGCCGGCGGCGATGATAAACAGCAGCGGTCGGAGCTCGTGCAGGGTGGAGATGACGAGCTAGCGCACGAAATCGAGCACTAGTAGGGGAAAAACGAAGAGGGGCTCACAGTGAGTGTAGTGGCGAGCTCGGGGAGGCGCGGCGTGGCCTGTAGCCTAGGCATTCAACGGCGAGGTGCTCGGCGGCTGTCGTTGGGGAGCGGCTCGATGGAGAGCCCGTGGTGGTCCCCCGTTCGATTCCCGCCCTGGGGTGGTGAAGACGAACGAGGCGCAGCCGTTGGACATTACGGAGCGGCGAGGCGGGGGCGTTGGCCGCGAGCACGACGGCGGCGCGGACTCGGATGCGCACGGGTCCGTGCGGGGGCGAGGTGGAGACGATGGGGAGGGGGAGGGATCTCGATCCAGGTGCAGGGGGGTGTAGGGGGCTTATCTCCGACGTGCGCTACAGGGGGGAGCATGTGAGGGAGGGGGCTCCAGCGGCGCCCATAGCCACGGCTGTGCCACGATGTCGAGCAGGTGGCCGACGGGACAGGGGCAGTTGGGAGGTGGTAGACGGGCCGAAGGAGTTGGGCCGGGGTGGGCCTCGCCTGGGGCGAGGCTTAGGGGTTTTTCTATTTTTTTTGTTATTTGCTTTTCTTTTCTGTTAGTTCTGTTTGCAATTAGTTTAATGTTTTTTTTCTACCACATAAAATTTGTTCCAAAATTATGGTTGCATCATAGTTAAGTGCCACAAAAAGTTTGGGCATTAATAAAAATCATTTAGTATCTTGTTTTATTTAAAAGACATTAAATGTCACTGTTTGACCGCTGTTATTATTTGTTTATCATTTTTAATCATGGTAATAAAATACCATTTCACTTTTAATATCGCTTACTGTTATTTAGTCATTTTATAAAATTATTTCCATAATTTGTTTGTTCATTTACAATTCCCACTTGTTTATTAAAGTCCAAAGCAATTTAATAATCCTCAACTATTGTTTTTATTTCATTTATTATTCCTTAATATTACTATACCATATTAATAAAATAACCATTGCTATATAATCATGGCCCAAGATTGCTAGGCAATACTATTAATAGTTTTTACAGTGTTGGTTTATCTATGATTTCCATTCCCAATTTAATTCACTTGGCAAGACAACAATCCGGCATCCTTGGTTTCATAATCATCTCTGACTTGTGATTCTTGTTGATGACTGGGGTGGATTTGGTTTAACCATGATCAAGTTGATTGACTGGCATTCACAATTCTTGGAGAAAAGTTTTATAATTTACCCAATTTGAAAATTTTATCCGGGTTGGAAATGGACAGAGCTATGATCAAAGGTGATCATGGCTTGATCATAAACAGTAATGATCACTAACAGTGGAATCACTGTAGTGATTACTGTTACTGATTCTGAGGGTGTTACAAATCTCCACCACTACAAAGAATTCTCGTCCCGAGAATTAAAAGTAGTGTAAGGGGTAGAGTTTCGGTTTCGCCTCCTAACAAATCTTCTGGTTCTTGTTGTCCTACTCGAAGAAATTAACCCTTCACATTGAGGCATTCACTGCTCCACATCGGTGCATCTCTATGGGTTTTCATCCTTTCTTCGGGGCTTCATCGCACTCACGAACAGGTTACGAGGTAAATCTTAAGGGGGTCGGATCGATACAAGATCAGTCAAATGGGGTAGCTCAAGGGTATGGGGTACAAAGTTCTTCCCAGTTTAAACTCAGGGAAATACATCGAGAGAACAATAGAACACATGAGAAGTTTTAAGCGGTTAGGCACGCATTCGATGCCGATGATGGATGATGGGAAAAGGGCCCCGATCATTAGACACAATCACGGAGTCTGATATCGGACGGAATATCATAAGGTCGGTGACAAGAGTCAGGTTTCAGTCGTGTGGAACTGTGGGTAATGGGCCCACCAAGAATAGGGAGGGTGGCGACATGTTATGCGATCACGACGCAAGGCTGTCAGAGAATAATTTGTCAGCTATGTCAGCAACAATGTCGGTACCAGGGGCAGTGGACATTGAGAACCATTTTCCTGCTCGTTAATACGAGGCGGACCAATTGGCAATGTTCTCGTCCCGGTGGCTACCGAAATGTCATCAACAATGGCAACAAGGGGTTATTGACGAGGTTATACACCGAGGTGTTTACATAAGCAGGTGAATTATCACTGCTCAGATAAGATATATTACAAGAAAGTTTAAACAAACCAATGGAAAGGAAGAGGTGATGATACACAAGTATCAGGTGTATATCTTTCCCAAGGGAAAGCACAACACGATATACACGACCAAGTTGTATTGGCACGGAGTCGAGGGAGGTTGTCGACGATAACAAAAATCATCGAGGGTCAGGGATGGTATTTCACACGGTGAATCCAATTGACAGATGGAATAAGCCACGTAAGATTAGTCGGATAATAACCCACGAAAAGTTCGAATGGTTCGCAAAGGATCCGATGTGAGTATCGGCACTCAATCGAGAGGAGAAAGAATGCAAAGGCATCGAGTGATAGAAGCATCAGAATAATGCGATGCTTGAGTACAAGGGAATCGTGTTTTCCAGATCGGGAGGTGGATGCAATCATCCATACGGACTTATCGGTGGCAGGGGATTGCAAAGGCGATGAACACACAGGTTCTCGGGAATTTATCAGAGAGTAATCGTCGGGATCTTCAGGTGAATCAGGCGATCATCGAGAATGCAGAGCTCTCCGGGAGGAAGGAGGTATGTGAACCTAAGTCAGAGTTATTAAAACTTTACCAGCAAGGATAAGAGAGAAGATTCCCAGAGCATAGGTACGGAGAAAAAGATCCTAATACCAAAGATATCACACGTAGTGACATCGATGTGGGCCCGCAAGCCAAACATTAAGTTAGCAAGTAGTTTTGCAAATACTAGACTCGACTTCGACCGAGGAGTGGTTAGGGGCTTCCTACAGGCAGTCGGCTCTGATACCAACTTGTGACGCCCCGAAAATCAGACCGTGTACAGTAATCATACACGCAAGGTACACGATCGAGATCAGGGACTCACGGTGAGATATCACAACACAACTCTAAGAATAAAATAATACAAGCTGTTTAATACAAGCCAGGGGCCACGAGGGCTCGAATACAACAGCTCGAGAGCACAAAGTCAGCGGAAGCAAATAGTATCTGAGTACAGACACAAGGATACAAGGTTGCCTTAAGAAGGCTAGCACAAATAACAACAGATCGAAAAGGCGAGGCCTCCTGCCTAGGAACCTCCAAACGACTCCTGGTCAACGGAAAACTCAAGGTCGTAGTAGGCATCGGGGGTCTTCATGTTGCGGTGGTCGACATCGGGGATCTTCTGCTCCTGGACTCCAAGGATCCAACGTCGACTGCAGCGGCCGACCAGGCAAAACAATAAAAGGGGAAAATAAAGCAGGTGAGTATCTAGCATACCCGCGAGTCTTACGTCCGCTACTAAGCATTATGCATTGTATCAACGGAAAGAAGAGGCTGTATATAGTGGACTGCAAGATAGAAATCAGAATAAGGGTAAGAAGCTAGGCCTATCGAAGACTAGCATCTTCCGACGAGTCTTGCAGCATGAGGAGAGAATAGCCAACAGTTTATATAAAGCATAAAGTAACAATGCAGCAGAAGATGCTGCAGCATTGTATAATAATAAGTTGTAATAATTAACAATGCCTCCGAGTTCACCTCCTCGACATCCCCGCGAGGAAGAAAACCCGGAACCATACAATTTAATAATAATAGTTTGTAGTACTAAGATCCAGCTTCAGCATAAAGCGTCCTGTTACCGTGGACACGAGTATTCGAAAAGATTAATCTTCCCTGCAGGGGTGCACTTGTGTTACACTACACGCACGGATCTCCAGGGTGGCGGGCACCTTGTTAGGGAACGCTCCACCGAGGCTATCCGACACTTCATAGCCCATCTTTCAAACTCAATAGAGAGGTCATCCGCCGGACTATATCCTATGTATGCGGGGCTTTGGACCCTAACCCCGACGTACTCCTGCACGGTGCGAGGCTGGCCGGTGAAGTTAAAGCAAATCCAAATAAGACACCACCGCGCGAGAAAATAGGACAACACCACTTCCCGGCGCAGGCCGCAGTACTGCTGACGTCTGAAGAGTCCTCGGACGACACTATGAAGCAGAGGAGCCCATAACTCGTAATTCCCACGGGGGTAGGTAGTGCGTACATGGCATATAGCCAACTCAAGACATTCACTGAACCTTTAGTCATTTTATTAACTTGCGGGACAACCGTTATCGTTGCCTCGACTTAACTGACCCGCGGACAATGACAGCAGCCAGGACCACCAATACATCGGTGCCTGCCCTGTCGTCTCACCAAGTCACTGCGGTTACCAACAAGGTGAACCGTCTCCTTACCTTGTCTCGCGTGTGCTCCTGGAGGAGCTCAACTTTCATGGGTTGGTAACTCTCGCGGCCAACGATCAGGGTCCAAGCACACCGGTACACTGGTCGTACCCTCCATGTCGTCCCGTCGCAATACCTCTCGCGGGCACCTTTGGGTCGCCCGACTTCTTTCCTGAAGGACAACCGTTACTCAGGTACCTAGAGCGGCTATACAGAGTCAGCAACGAGTGGAGTACAAGGATTTCTCCTTGGTAGCTCACACTTGGTGGTGGCTCGGCAGAGCCGAGGTAGGGGCCTGAGGCGGTGTCTGCATTGTACCTTACCTGTGCAGTTATAATAATTGTATCCGCGTTCACTCCCCTAAGTGATCACGGCCCGCTATCTAATCCTAGCTAACAATGCGCAGGGATCACTGCTGAATATCATATATATATTTATAGGCAACAATAGGATAAGGAAGGCACATCAAGGGGCGACAATGACAGGTTATGCAATTGAATAGGTAAGCAACGTAGCAGCAGCAGTAACAATGCCTAGTGCAAGAAATGTACGGAAAGATAGGCAATATCTGGGGAAGATAATGGCTCTGCTTTCCTGGAAGCTCGGCAGTAGGGGTACGGTCGTCGACGAAGTAGTCGTACTCGGGAACGCTGTCGCCAGCGGAATCAACGGGGTCTATCGGAGAATAAGGGGGGGGAGAAACAATAAATACACAACAATAATAGCAATACAAATACAAGACATGGCAAACGCAAAGTTAACGGTGTTCTAACGCAGTGCAATGCACGTTGCTCGGAGCGGAAATTCATCCGAGGATGAACTGCCAGCTCCGGGTGATTACCGGACAGGGTGTACGAAGGGGGAAGGGATCATGCCGGAGGTGTCGTGGACATCCAACAAACGTATGGGTGGTGTATCCGAGTTAGTTGATCTATTCCGAACAACTTTCGTGTTCGAAATAAATTCATCCGGATACTTTAACAATACTGGAAAAATCATCGAACAGACGGTCCGGAGGGAGGGGGGGGAAAGGTTCGACATTTGGCATGTTAGAGGGGTGTGGTGGGAGTATGAGTAACGTATTCGTGATCGTGGATCCGTTCTGAGTAACTTTCGTATACAAAAGTTTTTCATCCGGACAACTTTTATTGGTACCGGGAATTTTCGACAGACGGCCCGAAGGGGGGAATGTCGACGTTCGGTAAGTTAGAGGGGGGTGGTAGACATACGGATGGCGTATCCGTATTCGGTATATTTTTCTGATCAATTTTGATGTATAAAGTTTTTGAATCTGAGTTACCGTTTAAAAGTTATTGAATTTCAAAGTTTTAAATCATTTAAATGATTTTTGGAATTTCTTTCATTATTAAAATAGAAACATTATCCAAAAGCCTATCCAGAACAGTGCTCACAGGTGGGACCCATATGTCAGCCTCTGTTTATCAATAAATCTTTTATTTAGATTATTCTGACTAGAGGGGCCCAACAGTCAGTGACTGATTTGTATAACTATTTTAATTATCCTAATTAACTACAGAGGGCCCACCTGTCAGTGCAACATTTTAATTAAACAATTTTAATTAAGTTAAAACGGCAGGGCCCGCATGTTATGGGGGTGGGGTTTGTTTTCTGGTTAATTTAAATAGTCTATTAGAGGGGTGGGGGCTGGGCCCAACTGTAATAGACACAGGGGGTTGGGGGTTAGTGCTAAACACCTAGCTTACAGGGCGGGCCTACCGGGCAGTGACTCAGGGGCTTTCCGGCGACGACGGAGCCATGGCCGGCGGCGAGGTTGGCCATGCCGTCGACTGGGGCCACGGGAGGGGCTGGGGCTGGGCGCGTTCGACAGAGGGGAGAACAGCGCGTCGAATGGTGGACGTAGCAGCGACCGGGGGTGGCCGGAGTGAAGCTCGCCGTCGACAATGGCGGAGGCAGCGCTCGGGTCAAATGGGAATCGGGGGTACGGGGCGAAATCGAGCGCGCAACCCATCTTAAGCGAACCTACGCTCTACCAGGAACACAGTGGTGCAAGCGGCGTGAGCTGGGGGGACCCGAGTGCCGGCGGCGACGATAAACAGCGGCGGCCAGAGCTCGTGCAGGGTGGAGATGACGAGCTGGCGCACGAAATCGAGCACTAGTAGGGGCAAAACGACGAGGGGCTCACAGTGAGTGTAGTGGCGAGCTCGGGGAGGCGCGGCGTGGCCTGTAGCCTAGGCATTCAATGGCGAGGTGCTCGGCGGCTGTCGTTGGGGAACGGCTCGATGGAGAGCCCGTGGTGGTCCCCCGTTCGATTCCCGCCCTGGGGTGGTGAAGACGAACGAGGCGCAACCGTTGGATATTACGGAGCGGCGAGGCGGGGCCGTTGGCCGCGAGCACGACGGCGGCGCGGACTCGGATGCGCACGGGTCCGTGCGGGGGCGAGGTGAAGACGATGGGGAGGGGGAGGGATCTCGATCCAGGTGCATGGGGGTGCAGGGGGCTTATCTCCGACGTGCGCTACAGGGGGAGCAGGTGAGGGAGGGGGCTCCAGCGGCGCCCGTGGCCACGGCTGTGCCACGGCGTCGAGCAGGTGGCCGACGGGACAGGGGCAGGTGGGAGGTGGGAGACAGGCTGGAGGAGTTGGGCCGGGGTGGGCCACGCCTAGGGCGAGGCTTAGGGGTTTTTCTATTTTTTTGTTATTTGCTTTTCTTTTCTGTTAGTTCTGTTTGCAATTAGTTTAATTTTTTTTCTACCACATAAAATTTGTTCCAAAATTATGGTTGCATCATAGTTAAGTGCCACAAAAAGTTTGGGCATTAATAAAAATCATTTAGTATCTTGTTTTATTTAAAAGACATTAAATGTCACTGTTTGACCGCTGTTATTATTTGTTTAACAATTTTAATCATGGTAATAAAATCCCATTTCAATTTTAATATCGCTTACTGTTATTTAGTCATTTTA
Source organism: Bromus sterilis (assembly GCA_950022295.1). Classification (NCBI taxonomy): domain Eukaryota; kingdom Viridiplantae; phylum Streptophyta; class Magnoliopsida; order Poales; family Poaceae; genus Bromus; species Bromus sterilis. The sequence continues at coordinate 73,854,181 of OX465600.1, read as the reverse complement.
TAAAATTATTTCCATAATTTGTTTGTTCATTTAAATTTCCACTTGTTTATTAAAATCCAAAGCAATTTAATAATCCTCAACTATTGTTTTTATTTCATTTATTATTCCTTAATATTACTATACCATATTAATAAAATAACCATTGCTATATAATCATAGCCCAAGATTGCTAGGCAATACTATTAATAGTTTTTACAGTGTTGGTTTATCTATGATTTCCTTTCCCAATTTAATTCACTTGGCAATACAACAATCCGGCATCCTTGGTTTCATAATCATCTCTGACTTGTGATTCTTGTTGATGACTGGGGTGGATTTGGTTTAACCATGATCAAGTTGATTGACTGGCATTCACAATTCTTGGAGCAAAGTTTTATAATTTACCCAATTTGAAAATTTTATCCGGGTTGGAAATGGATAGAGCTATGATCAAAGGTGATCATGCATTGATCATCAACAGTAATGATCACTAACAGTGGAATCACTGTAGTGATTACTGTTACTGATTCTGAGGGTGTTACAGAAACAAGAGTTTTGTCAGCGATAGAGCAAAAGAGTATCTTTGGGCTAAACTCTTATCATATTTCACCCTACCAGATTGGGCGACACCAGACGATGCGTTGAAAATCAAGCATGCTACTCTTAAGAAGATGGGAGAACTATTCCGATCTTGGAAGGTAAAGCTATGGTCCAAATACGTCGCTAATAATAAGAAGACTCCAATTTTCACTGGAGCACTAGCGAAGGTAGAAGCACATTGGGACCAATTTGTGGAGAACAACAAATCAGATGAAGCTAAACTTCGGTCGGAAATAAACAAGATTAATGCTGAGAAGCATAAGCTTTTCCAAACCATGGGGACAGGTAGCTACAAGTCCGCGTCGCCTAAGTGGGATACATTTGAGAAGAAGCTGGTTGCTGCAGGGGTCACTCCAGTCACAATATATTTTCCACCCAGGTGCAGGAGTTGGTTTTTTGGGCATGGGGGAAAGTTGGACCCAAAGACAGGGAAGGTGATTATAAAGGCAAGTCTTAAAGGAGCCGATCAAGAGATACTAAATGCAATTGATGATGCTAGGAATGGGATTTTCATCCCCGAGAGAGAGAACGACGAGCTTACACGCGCCCTCAAGAATCCTGAACATCCGGGACGAACGCGAGGCGTAGGCGTTGTTCCATGGTATGAGGGGTTTGCGGAGTATAAAGATACTTACAAAAGCCGAGAAAGAAAGAAGAAGCTGGAAGCAGACCGTCTTTCAAAGTTGGAAAATGCTATGAAGGATATGCAGGAGAGACTACAGGCGTCACTTAGCCAGCAACCGCAGCCAACTCAAGATCCACCTAAAGCAACTACCGTCCCATCTATGACGAAAAGCAGTGTGGGCTCCACGGGGGTCGATGATGGTCACTACCCCGTGGATGATATCACAGAGCAGAAACGTTGCGAGCTAATCTTCAAAATGAACAATATATCCATTAAGGTGGCGGACGACTTTGCTTTAACGAATCCACCTGGAGCACTGCACCACTGCAATCCGATTCCACCTGGCTATGCTCGTGTCGGGGTGGATGAAGTTGTGACGGAATATCAAGAACTAAACCTTTATTTTCCCTAGAGGCAGTAATAATAGTTATTTTGTATCTCCAAGTTTGTAATTAAAGTTTATGTTCCATGCTATAACTGCAATGATTCTCGAGTCTTCCATAACCACGAAGCTTAGAGGGAAACTCATTTGCACGTGTGGTATATTAAGCAGTAAAATGTGTTCCTAGTCATGCCTCTATGACTGGCTTAAGTGTTGCATGATGGTCCTGTTTTCCTGATCATGGGCATGAGTATGTCGGCAACTTTATGGGCACAATGTTAGAAGAACACTTGTGTTGAATCGACCCGAATTGATGTTATGCTATGAGATACATTCGTCACAAGTAAATGGTTAATAACACAAAGAAAGATAATGTGTGCATAATTCCTTAGACCATGAGAGCATCGAGTTCCTTCATTCTTGCTTCGTGAACTTTGGGGTTTGTTAAACGTCATCCGTAACTGGGTGGCTATTACGGCGGCTTACGGGTTCACGGAAAAGTATGACAAGGAACGAGATAGCTCAAGATTGGGATTTGCTCATCCGACGATGGATAGATATTCTTTGGGCCCTCTCGATGTTACGGTATCCATCATCGTCTGGCCAGACACAATGTGATTTGATCACAGGGATGCCGTAACACGGAAACGAGAAAAGAGAACAAAACTGGTAACGAGGTAACTGGCATAGTGGACAAGATTGTTGATTCACGGGGATGCTGATAAGTCTCACCTCGGGTATTTGTAACATATCGCGAAGCAACAAGAATAGCACACGGCAACTACAGGTTCACTCGAATATTCATTCGTATGGGTATAGGGATCAATATGGATGTCCACGGTTCCGCTATTGATCATTGATCGGAAAGTGTTCTGGGTCATGTCTATACTTCATCGAACCTACAGGGTCACACGCTTAAGGGTCATCTATCTGTTGAATACTAGATAGGGAGTCTGAGATAAAGTCACAGAAAAAGTTTCGAAGACGGCGGAAAAGTTCCGAGAGAGAGAAAGCCGAAAAGTTGTTTCGGAGCTGCCGGAAATGCGTTGGTTACTTTTCGCTGATGAAAATCCTTGATCCGGAAATGTTTCGGAACACGTCCAAAATTATTCTGGGGGGTGCTGGAAATGTTCTGGGCCTAAAGAAATTTTTTCGGGTTTTTCGGACGCGAAAATAATTGGTTTCATGAATAGTGGAAACACTATTTGGTTGCTTTTTGGAAAGCCACCTTTTGGGGCTTTTCCCAAAAGATCTAGGAGATGACATGGAAGGGTGGGAACCCCTTTTTTGGGGGTCCCACAAGGGGTGGCCGGCCAAGGAGAGCTCCTCCATGGAGCTCCACTTACCTCCCCATTTTGCCCTTTATGTGAGACATAAAGCTTGGACATTTTGGGTTTTTCAAGTGGCACCCTACCCCTTGCCTTTTCCTATAAATAGAGGTGGAGAGGGGCTCTCCACACTAGATCTAACTCTCATAAAAATGCCATGCATGATCTGGCTTTCTTATCTCCCTCCCACGAAATAGTTTCGTAGAGCCGAAAGGCTGTCTGGGTTCCGGCAGGAACTAGTTCTGGACGGCGAAGCCCTGCCGGATAGCTGACACCGTATGTGTGCAACCTGGTAGAGAGGTCGTAGTTTCGATCTTAGTTCAGGTGTGCCTCCCGAAGGGCTGTCCGAGTGATTGTCCAAGATTCTGAGTGTGCCTCCCGAAGGGCTGTCCGGGGAGCATACGGAGGGGAACATCCTCGCGGTTGGGAGGTTGTAAATCCTAGCTGCGGGGGTCTGCACCGCCGATCTTCATCGACTCTACTTCCGCTGCGCTACGAGTCGGTAATGATCAGATCAAAAACCTTGTATGCATCTCCATAGTGATCCTGGGCGTGTTCGTAGTGCGGAAAATTTTCGTTTTCTGTCTCGTTACCCAACAAATACCAAGCAGCAGGAAGATATAACCGACGAACAAAGAGCATTTGCTAGAGAGGCGTGTCTTACTATTGAGAAATTTTTAAACCTTGATGACTTGTCCGGTGTGCCAGCTGCTCCAAAAAGGAAATATGCAAAAGGGGAGCCTATGGTCACTAAAGAAGAAGAGAATCTATTATCAACGCAAATGCGTAACTTGCATAAGTGGTACATCACAGAAGCTATACCGTTCGAGATACCCGGCTTCTGGATTCCGATCAGGCGAGATTATTTCGACAATGGAACTGTTGACTTGTGGATTACAAATGAAGAATTATTTCAGTTATTCCATCAATTGGCACTCGACAAATCTATCATCAGTTTGTATTGTCTGTAAGTGATTTCTTTCTAGCTCAGCTCGTACGTCATTGACTGTATTATCCTCACTATATATATTCTTTTGTGTGTGGTATTACGCAGAATGAAGATGTACGAAATGAGAAAAGAAGGAGTAATTGGCATTGGGTTCATTGACCCAAATATCATACATGAAGTAACAGTAAAACATAATACAGAATTCGCGGAGACCCTTTTGCTTAAAAGTTTGAGGGATCTACATGTAGAAGAACATATACTATTTCCTTACAACTTCAAGTGAGTGTCATTATTTTGTAGTACAAATTATAGTTTTGCTTACTCGATATTGTTATATAAGTGATACCCGCTTACGTGTGCGCAGCTATCACTTCATCCTGATAGATATTGAAATGGAAAAAGGAATGGTTACAGTAATGGACTCACTACGTAAAGATATTAGTGAGTATATAGAAATTAGGAACTCATTCGCCAGGTAATTTTAATCATTATCACACATGTAGGCTTCTTTAGTGTTCACTTTAAGTTTCTGTTATATCAAGTAATTAACTCCTTTATTCATTTTCTTTGACGGCAGAGTTTGGGAAAAGTTCAAAAAACTCGAGCGCGGTGAATGGAAGGAGAAGATGACGTGGTAGTACGATAGATATGTGAGAGAACATTCGATTTAATTATATTTCTAGTTTCAATATACCATTATCATATATATGCTTGATTATTAAATCTGTTTGAATTCTATTTTTTTGTGAAGTGTATGAGGCAGGCATCGGGGACTGAACCTTGTGCTTACATCGTAATGGAGAACATTCGCTATATGACCGAAAAGATTAATCAAAGAACAATGATGGTACGTAAATACTATCTAGACTTTGTTCTTATCATATGTAATATATTCATATATTGATCATCTTCTTTAAATAATAAGATTTGGGAGAAGCGGGATAAACTCGACATAAATGATCGCATGCGAGCACTTCAAGAGGAAATAGCGGGATTTCTTCTTCGTGAAGTCATAAATAAGTCGACCGGAGAATTCCCTTACCATATGTAATAGGAAACTGGTGTGTTGTCTATATGATGTATACTGTATGTATATTTAAATGCCCTTCATTGTTTTGGGCTCGAGGCAAGCAAAGAGGGGCGGTGGTGAGGCACTAGTATTATATATGATGTATATATATGTTGGTGGTACGATAATTCTACTATATATGATGGTTCTAGCTAGCTACGAGATATTCTACATGTATGTATATATATATATATATGCATTGTACATTATGTAATAGCGTAAAATAAACAGTAATCCTAAACCCAAAAGAAAAGAATTAATAAACCCTAAACCCTAAACTATTAAAACCAAAAAGAAAATAATTAAAAAAAACTTAAACCTCTAAACTTTTAGAATCGGTTTGTGTTACAAACCGGTGCTAAAGGTTCCCGAGCCCTCGCGCCCGACCTGCCACCACGTGGCTGGCTGCAGAGCTTTTAGAACCGGTTCGTGAGCAACCGGTTCTAAAGGGGTTCACCCTCTAGCACCGAACCTTTAGCACCGGTTGCCAAAACCGGTTCTAATGGCCTCCCATAACCGGTTTTAACGACCTGTTTTGCACTAGTGGATGAAAACTATGTGATGGGGCGCAATCAGGTTTCCTTTTCTTGTGCATTTTCTGTAGTATTTTAGCATATAAAACCCACTGCAATCCATCCCACTAGGAAGTCTTATGTTGCTGCCACTGGTCTTGTGGCTCTGGAGCCCCTCACAAGTGTACAACTAACAGATACGCGCTACAATGAGCAATGCCAAGTATTTGGCTTTGGGATCTTATTTGCACGCATGATATCTTCTCCTCTGGATGTTGATGTTAAATCCCTTCCTCCAATGTACGAGTCAGTCATCTTTATACAACTTTGCAAAGTTTTTTAATCTCTAACCATCACCATTCACCCACCCGTTAGTCCGTTACAACATTTCATCTAATTTGTAAATTCTCTCTGATACTGGTAGAGCCAGTTGCAGGTCAAAACCTTGTGCTATCAGGTAAAGAAAATGTTTCTGAAGAAAATTGGTTTTCAGGTAATTGTACATCTTCCCGATAATCTTGCAATTGGATCATTTTATCAATATAGTTAATTCTTTGTTACGAAAATATAATGATGGTTTGTTATTTTCAGTTTTAGTAACATATCATGATGTGTTTAGTTATGTTATTTTCAGTTTTCTCGTGTAGAAACAACCACTAGAAAATCCAAAAGCAGATTCTTTGTGATTGTGTTTTACTGCTGCATACAAGAAGTTTCCCGCTCTGAGTTTTATTTTGAAACATATTAATTTGAATCTTTGCACCAAGTGGAATAAAATGTACGGTGAACATGATTAAACCTAATAAGATGGCCTCAAGAACACAAAGGTATGTTCCATCTTATTTTCCCGTTCCTCATAAATACGCATGTTCCTCAATATAGTTCCAAGGCATGCAAAAAAAAATTTAAGCAGAAAGAGATGTTTGGTATAGATGCCTTAATGTCTATTTCTTTAGAATGTCCAGTTAGTATAATTCCGAGAGATTTTTTTTCCTAATAGCTCATGTCGGGTTTAAATTTAGCACTTTTTTTGTCAAACAGGGTTCCACTGTAGTGGGAGCGATAATTCAAACGTGGGATAGGTCCGTGTATGCTAAAAAAAGTAGCACATGAAGCGAGATACCAAACACACTAGGTTGTAGTTGCTCAAACCTTTTTAACAATTTTACAGAAAGCTTGGTTATTTCGAGTGGAACCAATGGTATGCTGTCCAAGACGATTCAATTTTTTTCTATAAATAGTTACCCATGCAATAAAATTTGGTCGAATCTTTGCTATTTATTTTTAATGTCTAGATGTTAATGCTCAAGAAAGACACGCATCTTCATATTTATTACCGTTATCACTTTTGTTCAATACTCTTTTCCTTTCATCTTACACAAGATGTTGCTCGCTATATAGATTATGATATCTTGACCGAGAGTTTTATTTTTATTTTTGTGTCTCGGGTGTTTGTTGATTGATCCACATTCTAGTTTAAACATTATTTAAATTTTGAAAGTCTATTGACTTCCTTTCTATGCTGATTTATTTTTGTAGTGCTTTTCATAATTTCATGCATCAAATAGAATCGTCGGTCTGCCATTTTCTTACATACAATTTTCAGCATGGTTATTCTTTAACGAAACAAGAAAACAGAAATGAAATATACAATTACTACATATCCCCATAATTTCTTCTGTTTTAGATGTAGTATAACTTTATTGATATTCTGACTAATTATAAGACTTGTAACAGCTTGTCCCATAAATGTTACGCACTCCACAAGAAATGACTAGGTGCATCAGTCTCGCCTATTTCTTTGTTTTCAAATATGGCGGTCCTTTGCCAGATGCATGAAAAGATTTCATTATGGACCATGTATACAATCTATTGATGTATCTATATTATTGTGTATGTTGTTATATACAAAGTCAATTCGTATGTAGGAAACTTAACTTTTAACAATTCTATATGTGGTTTCTTATGATTGCCAACTAATGTATGGTTATATTTATGCAATTTAATATGTGTAATGTGATCATATATTTCTGAAAATTCTACCAAATCATAGAACAAATAGATGGGCGCAGCAACACGCGCCATCAATGATCTAGTTTATATCATATAAGGATCATAGGACAAACCATGTACACATTGACCTAGCAAAACTGAAAAGATAGAATAACGCTAGCCGGGATCAAGAAGTTAAATTAAAAACAAGATCAAAGAATCCTCTGAGCTTGGCACCAACGCCCATCATCGCCTCTGGCACCATCACAAAAGCAACCAAAGAAGAAAAAAATGACGGATCACCTTCACACCCGAGCTCGACGCGGCTTCATCACTGATATATAGCGGGCCTCCAAGGTGGCTCATCAAAGGCGAAACAATTACCGTTAACCGAATCAGACTAGGGCAACACCCTGACAGCGCCATCGAACTCCAGATCTAACACACCACATGACTAAGATGTCGAAGGAGGAAACTATACCTGCCATCCACTAAGCACAAACTTAGCACGACCCACCATCTTCTAGAGGCCGAAGATGCATACCATAATCTACATCGGCACCTGGACTACCTCCCAAGCTCCGCGCCGGCGCTAAAGTAGACACCATCGCAACAGTGGAGCCCGAGGACACATGTCCACCACAAGGATGTTGCCGCCGCGGCACCATCCATCCATGAACAGACTAGTTTCCAAATCCATCCCCAACTATAGGACTCGTCTCCTCGTTAGTGTAGGATGTGAAGAATCTTTATTCAGCGTTGTCATCGCCATCGTCGGAACCAAGAGGATGAACAACCCAAAACCTAAGCTAATAAAAGGTAAAACGATTCACAAGCGTGTATCTGGTGACCCCCTCACCATCGGTGATCGAGGTCATCGGTGGAGGGGGGGGGGGCTTCAGAGGACAGCGGTGGAAGAATGTCCTCCTAGCGGTGGCGGCGAGCTCGCTTTCCTCCAGCTTGGAAGAAAGAGACGATGCGTTTACCCAAACTAATGTCAACTAGTGTAAATTACTGACAAAATTGGGCTTATAAAAAATACGTAGATATTGATTAATTGACGAAACTGAATATATATACAAATCTAACTACTCTACTATTATTAACTGAATACACATACAAATTTAACTACTGCTAACTATTGATTAATAAATTAGAAAAAATAGAAACACCTGGATAGTGATAAAACCAGTGAAACTAAATATATATACAAACTTAACTAGTACTATCCACCAGATAAAAAAAGAAAAAAATGAGTACCCATGATTGCTGCACGCCACCGACGCTAAGAAGATGAAAAAATGGTGTCTGAAACCCAAGGTCCGGGATCAACAGCAACCTGAGCTGCCGGCGACGCTGAATGTTTGTAATCTTGCTATGAGAATACACACATGTATCCTCTATCGACCCCAACCGTGCCAAGCAGCCGCAAGAACAATCCATGAAAAAAGTATAAATCTTGCCACAACAAGAGAAACAAAAAAATGAGGTTAAACCTAGATTTGAATTTGTAGAAACGAAAGAATGCAGGAGGGGTCCTATGACTGGAGCCAGTTAAAAAATGGATAAGGTGGGTGTATGGGGAGGATAACTAGTAGATTGTGTAAGAAAAAACAGTGGTAGTTGGATTTTTTTTGGAAAAGGAGAATGACCCTCGGCCTGCATCGGGAAGATGCATACAGCCATTTTATTAATTATTCATCAAAACCTTACAAATTAATACATTAATTAATCTGAAGCCACCATCATGACAACAAATGTTGCTATCCCTATCCTCATGATGAAGGGGCGTAAATAGTCGGGGCCGCATACCCAGACCTCGCACCAAAGTCCGACATCTAAAGCCGGAGGCCTCAATCAAGCCGTATTGTCGGGTCTGGGTCACTCATTGGTCCGGCGTACTGTTAGCGAGCACCGCATGCGCACGTTGTAGAGGCCGTCGCTACCGTCTTCCACTAGTCCATCTTCAAGCAGAACTGACGCATCAATGCAACTTCTCCAGGCCTGCCGTCGACGTCACCTCCCTCCGTATGTCCATCATCGCCCATCCATCGTCGAGACCCTGCTGCACCATGATACGTCTCAAATGTATCGATAATTTCTGTCCGTTCCATGCATGTTTTGTGTGATATTGCTATGATATAGATACACTTTCATACACTTTTGATCATATTTGGACTATCCTACTAACTCAGTGCACCCCAGTGCCAGTTCCTGTTTTCTGCTGTTTTTTTATTTCAGTTTTCCCCCATATAAAAATGCTCCAAAAATCCGGGAAAATCAGATAAAAAATCAGCGTGCCGGAAGCTTCCAGTGCCCCAAAGGAGGGCAAGGGGCCCACCACCAGGTGCCCAGGAGGCCACCTGGCGCGGCCAGGGGCCTGGCCGCGCCAGGGGGGCGCCTGGACCCATGGTGGCCCCCATGGCTGCCCCCTTCGCCTATTTAATCTCCGTCACGGGAAAACTCCGAAGACAGAACCCTATTTCGCAATATCGCCTCTGTTCCTCCGCCGCCGCGCTTCCAAGATTGGGAGCACCGTCAGGACCCTTCCCGGCACCCTGCCGGAGGGAGGATCGACCTCCAGGAGCTTCTCCTCCACCATGGACACTTCCCGGATGTGCCGTGCGTAGTCTACCTTGGACCATGGGTCCGTGATCAGTAGCTATGTGATGTTCTCCTCCCCTCTTTGTTCTTCATGGTTTAGACCTCGTGAGCTGCCCTACATGATCGAGGCACATATGTAATTCTTCTACTGTTGCTATGCTGAGTTTGATGGGATCTGATGGATTATGAGATTATGTTCAGATCGTGATAGAGTAATATATTTGGTTTTTATCTCTTATATTTTTGTTCCTAAGTAATTCTTGCATGTTCTCTGTTGCTGTTTATTGCTTTGGCCAAGTAGTAGGTAGTGACTCCAAGAGGGAACGTTATGTTCGATTGTGGGTACATGCCCCCTGATGACACGCTTGAGTGACAAAAACATGAGTCTAGGGGATGTGCTGTGGCCACAAGGGGGAAAACAACGGTGATTGTAACCGCGGTTGCAATGATTGTTTACTTTACGCAAAGTTCTTTTTAATGCAGTTTTCTGTTGCTTTGGGTTTACACTTTGGGTGGGGCTCGCAACTTAATACCAGCGAGATGTTCTGGATAGATATCTCAAAGTGGATGATTAGTAGTAGATGCAGATGGATTTCATTCTACTTATTTTGGCGTACTGCCCATGCTTATGAGCATCTTCCTTTCTTGTGTTGCATAGTTAGCATTGCGGTGCGTTTATAATCCTGTCAATTGCCCATTTGTAATTTGGTTACCTCGCATAGCAGTTTTATTGTCTTTTGGGAGAGAGACATCACTAGTGAACATAACGGGATCCCGGTCCATATTCTCATCATTGTTTACAAGCTATTTCCTTTTTTAGTATTTACTTTCAGTTTCTATCATTATCATTATCCCTTGTGTGTTTGACCCTTTGTAAACAACAAGACCGGAGATATTGACAACCTCTCTGAACTTCGTTTGGAGCAAAGTTAATTGTATTGTGTGCAGGTCCGCGCCAGGTGCGCTGCTGACACCTACTTCCCAATAAAAGCATCTCTGCACTTGAATAATTTTGTTGAATTATGTGATATGCAAAAGTATAAGGAAGTAGAAGGTGATGTTGTTAAACTCAAGATTTTTACTTTCTCTTTGAGGGACGGAGCTAAAATCTGGTTTCAATCTTTGCCTAGGAATAACATAGATTCTTGGGATAAGTGCAAAGATGTTTCTACTGGGAAGTACTACCCACCTGCTAAAATTATCCAATTGACGAGTAACATTATGAATTTTAGGCAATTGGATAATGAACACGTTGCCCAATCTTGGTAACGTATGAAATATCTTGTTAAGAAATGCCCTACACATGGTTTGACTACCTGGATGGTTATCAAGACTTTTTATGCAGGCTTGAACTTTACCTCGCGGAACCTGTTAGATTCGGCCGCGGGAGGAACTTTTATGTCAACTACACTCGGTGCTGCCACAAAACTCCTCGATGAGATGATGACCAACTGATACGTCTCAAATGTATCTACTTTTCCAAACACTTTTGCTATTGTTTTGCCCTCATTCTTGCATGATTTGGATGAAACTAACCCGGACTGACGCTATTGTTTTGCCCTCATTCTTGCATGAGATGATGACCAACTGATACGTCTCAAATGTATCTACTTTTCCAAACACTTTTGCTATTGTTTTGCCCTCATTCTTGCATGATTTGGATGAAACTAACCCGGACTGCCTGTATGATTTTATTGTGCGCAGGAAAATGGATTTTTGGACGTCTCAGAAAATTCCCAGAAAATCCACGCACCCGAAGGAGCCCAGAACCAGAAGTGGGGCCAGAGGGGGGCTACAGGGGCTCCAAGCGCCCTGTGGGCGCGAACAGAGGTGGGACCGCACCCTCTGGTCGCCTGCCCCCCCCCCCCTCCTCTGGTTCCCTACCGATGCTCCTATTTATTCCCGTGATGGGAAACCCCCGAAACAGAAGTCGTTTTCCCAATTCTTGTCGCAGAGCCGCCGCCATCCTCTGATCTTCTCCGGGAGGGCTAATCTGGAGGCTGTTTTGGCCTCCGGTGAGGGGAGATCATCGCCATCATCATCATCATCACCACTCCATCCTCCCTCCATGACTTCTCCATCCATGTGTGAGTAATTCCCTGCTGTAGGCAAAGGGGATGGTAGGGATTGGATGAGCTAGATCATGTAATAGTTTATCAGATTGTTGGGGGCATGTTGCCTATCATCTAGATTGGTCTTTATCATCTTTGCTTCAACTTGTTGCTCTTAATGCTTGTCACCTTGGGCCCGAGTGCCATGATTTTAGATCTGAACCCTATGTCTTTGCATGAATATATTTGTGTTCTTGATCCTATCTATGAGTTGTATGCACCTGTTATAGTCCAGAACCGGCAATCCCAAAGGTGACAGCTTGGGACACCAAAGGGGATGGACTATAGTTTGAGGATTTGTCGTCGCTTAGTAACAAGAGATGCCATAGGGATGGCTAAAGAGAGGGGAAGACTCGAGGGAGAACTATGTCGATGGTGCCAGAAACGGGTTGGGCACAAGCACGGTGAAGGACACCACGATGTACCCAGGTTCGGGGCTCTCCTGAGAGATAACACCCCTACTCATGCTTGTCTGCTTGCTATAAATGATCTCACGAACTACAATCAATGCTCATGGAGCTGCTCAGAGGAAGAAGAGACATGTCGTGGGCATGGCTCTCCTCTTCTTCTCTACGGGAACTACTGTGGGAAGTAAATGCGAATGGGGCGTCCCTCTCACAGGAGGGGTACCCCGGGCTCTTATAGTGTCAGATCGGGGTACTACGGTCATTCCAGTCGGGGGCTGGCCACAGCTGTCATCCTCTCGTCGGCTGGGGTCCACCGACTGCAAATCTCCGGTTGATCCGGACTTGTCAAGCGGCTGCCCATGCTGTAGCTTCTAGGTAATGATGATGAACAGTGGAGCTATGACCTCTGGTCTTGTCGTCCTGTCTCCGGATTAAGAGGAAAAGGGTGAAATCACTCCTCCGACAGATCGACGAAGTGACTTAGCTTACTGCCACCCGGATCTCTCGGGATCCTGCATTTATGACCTTGTACCAGAGGCGTCCGACGTGGACAAGGTCAACTCTTGAGCTGATTGAGGAGTGGGACGATTGCGCCTGGGCCGACTGCTCGCATTCTGCATGGTCGATTGCTTGGGAGCAATCGGCCATGCGACTGCCTAGCTCGGCCCAGCAGCAGCCCAATCGGCCTCCTCCTTGTCTTGAAATATTGCTTTCGTCTGGGTGCCCTACCCGGGTATCATTCCCCCGACACTAGCCCCTAAAGCTGTAAGGGTCCCACGGTTACTTGACTGTGGGGCCCTTGCAATTTTTCTTTTCTTCTCTTCGCGCTTTGACTGCTCTGGCCTCATCGGACTTCTCAATCCGATCTGAACGCTCAGATCGGAGATTCTTCTCGGCCGACCAGATCAGTAATAGTTCGATACACCTTCTCCGACCTCGACTACCATCTCGTCGATTGCTCTTGTGCTTCTCTGAAAAATTTCCGTTGCCACACTTTGGCCGGGCTGAGATCTAGCTCAACCGATTGCTTCTCCAACGGTTACTTTTGACCAACTTTTGACCAACCCACGTCGCACGTCGCTTCCGATTCCCCGGGGCAGTTAATGCTCCGGGCCCCACGACCCACGCGCGACGGGACGTTACCGCGCACGCCTCGCCTTCTGCGCCACGATATTTTGCGCCGAAACCGCCCATCTTTCTCTTGATACAAGCGGCCACACCGGGCCACACGAGCCACATCTGCGATCCCACTCGCCCCCGCCGCCCATATAAGACACAGGGGGAGGGGGCTCCTCGGTCTCATCTCCACTTCTTCTTCCTCGCTCTCCTTCTCCTCTTCGCGCTGCCGCAGTGCTTCCGCTCCAGCGACCTTGGCCTAGCGTGCTCGGGGCGCCACCGCACCGCACCGCCTCTCTGCAGCCCGCTCGCGCCCTTCGCCGCCGCCGCGCATCCATTAGCCAGCATCTGCCGTCGGATTATTCTCGCCCTTCTTTCTGGATTCATCTTCCACCGCCCTGGAAGACGCCATGACTGCCGCGGACGAGAAATCCGCCGCCAGCCGTGGCCGGTGGAAAGGCTCCACCGTCAAAGACGACGAGATCCGCCAACTTCTCCATGCGCGCAAGATGCCGGTGGGCATCCAATGGCATGCCCCCGGCGAGGAGATCGTGCCAGAACCGCGCGCCGGCGAGCGCGTGGTTTTTGTGGCGCACTTCAAGCGTGGCTTCGGGCTGCCGTGAGCAACTTTTTCCGAGAATTCTTGGACTTCCACCGATTGCAACCGCACCATCTCGCCGCCAATTTCATCATGACGATGTCGGGATTCGTCACTCTCTGCGAGGGCTATCTTGGCATCCGGCCGAGCATCGGGCTGTGGAAGCGCCTCTTCCACCTCCGGGGTCACATGGCTCGGACTGGGAGGCTGCTGCCGAATCCAGACGGAGAAGACAACGCGCCGATTCACGAGACCGCCATGACCGACTTTGGCGGCTACATCCTTTACTCTAGCAAACAAGGCTATGAGTCCCCTGCCATCATCCAATCGGTCAAGGATTGGCAGACCACCTTCTTCTACGTCCGATCTCCTGACAAGGGCCCCAACCTCACCAACCTGCCCGAATTCCAACTCGCTCCTCCGGTTGAGAAATACCAGTGGTCGACCAAGCTTGGAGTCGGCGACTGTGATATTGACTCTAAGGTGACTCGGAGTGCTCAGCTTGAAGAGGATGGCCTTAAGGCGTACGACCTCGTGGCCACTTGGCTTCAGGTCCGAGTGCTTCTGCTTCAGCGCCGAGTGCATCACATCTGTGACATGGCAACTTGGAGGGATCCCACTCGGATTTGCACCAAGAAGCTAAGCAACAGAGCGTTGCGCCTCCGAGTGAAAGCACTCACCACCACTCCCTTGCCAAAACCATTTCGATTCGGCCTGAAGTGCCTTCACCGCGGAGTTAATCCTCCAGAGGTATGCTCCGATTGCTTTCTCATTTCTTCCGATTGCTTGGCTGCTCTTCTGATGTCTTGTTCATTTTTTAGTACTTTATCGCGACTGCCGTGATGCAAGACGGTCAAGTTGCTGGCGAATTCGCCCCTGATCGCAAGGAGGAGGACCCACCCGACCTTGAATACGACGACTCCCCCGCCTCCGATTCCGACGCTGAGGATAACCCCGCCGACGCCGATGCGGTTGACCAAGGGGTTATGCATGATTCCTCCTTCGAACGATTTCTGGATGAATGGAGTGATGACGACAGTGCCTCAAAGGTTGGAGGTTCCGGTGCAGATTCGCATCCCGACCCCAAGAAGGCGCCGCTCAAACGCTCCCGGGATGACGGCTCGGCAATCAGTGTTGCACCGAGCAAGAGTGCGAAGACGGCGGTGGCTGCTCCGAGAGGGAAAACCACTCAGACTGGGCGCACTCGGGCTCAGCAGACTAGGAAGGCTCCCAGTGTCAAGCCCAAGGTCGGACCCGGTCTGCAGGAAGCTCCTCTGGATATCCCACCTCTGCGCTTCCGGATGCCCCGAGGAGCACAGATGACTGCCGGGTAATTGCTTCTCCTTCTCGCTCTTCCTTGACATTCTTCTTTTCTTTGTTTCTTATCTCTCTTTTCTACTCAGGGCTGCTATTGACCTGGATGACATTGATCGGGACATCCCTGCCTTCACCGGCCCAGATCCCTCTGCAACTTTCATCCATGCCGATATCACCAGGAAACGACCGCCGCCTGCTCCTCTCTCGACGAAGGATGCCGAGCATAGGGCCAAGAAAAACCGCTCCGACCTCACCAAACCTCCTGGAAAGCCTCCGAGAAAGCCTCTGCCCAAAGCCTCTGTGGCTCCCAAGGACATCGTCGACCTGAAGTCCGCCGATGCCGAGGGATTGCAACCGGATCCTCCGATTGCTCCTTCCCCGCCGCGGTCCTCCGGTCGGATCCCGACTTCCATCGTCACGACCACTTCGCCGATTGTGACGGTGTCTCCTCCTTCCACAACTGCCCCGACACCAAGTGCTAGTGACCCGCCAGCCACCTCGGCGCCGCCCTCGACTGTTGCTGCTTCCAAGGCTTTGATCCTTCAACCGAAGTCGATGATGACCTCCTCTGCTGCTCCCGAACCGGAGATGCATTCGGTGGAGCACTTCCGCATGGCCTACTCCCACACCGGTCCTGCCGACTCCGAGCCTGACGCCTCGCGCCGCTTTCCCTTGGTATCCCATGGCACTATGGCTTAAGCTTATGACCGAGTGAAGGCACTCTCCGCCGGCGTGCTTCAGGAGCTTCTTCTTACTTTCGCTTTCCTATGCAGTCCTCATTTCCAAGTGGGGGCGCGCAAGCGCACCCACTGGGTGTAGTCCCCGAGATTTGGGCCGATTGCGTGCAATCAGCTCGGATCTTCTTCTTACTTTCGCTTTCCTATGCAGTCCTCAGATCGGTGGATCTGCCCTCGAGTGGGTGTGCGCAAGCGCACCCACTGGGTGTAGTCCCCGAGATTCGGGCCGATTGCGCGCAATCAGCTCGGATCTTCTCTCGAATTTTGATCTCGTCAACTTTCTTACTGACTCTCTTTCAATGCACAGGCTGCCGCCGAGGAAAAACGCAAGGTTTTTGAGACTTTAATCGAGTCCTATGCCGCCAGCTTGCGACTCCTTGCCTCCGCTCAGCTTCAGGTGAACCAATAAACCGCCAAGGTCGCCGAGCTGATAGGTAATTCTGCTGATTCCCAACCGATCTATTTCATTTTCTGACTCTAACTTTTTCCTCTGATCCACATTGCAGCTACTGCCGCATCTTTTCCAACTATTACCACTCGTTAGGGCCGTGTGGCCGAGCTGGTGGAGCAGCTCGGCCGTCAAGGCCCCGAGCTTGCCGCTGCTCAGCAGGAGCTTGAGCGCCTTCGAGCCGCTAAAACTGATTTATCTCACACTGCGGAGCGGATGCGAAGTGAGATGGCTGCGCTCAGAGCCAGTCACAAAGCCGAACTGGAGGCGGTGATCTCGGCCCATGCCACGACTGCCAAGGTCTTGCGCTCAGAGCGCGATGTCGCGGTGACAGCTCGGACTGCCATGCAAGATGAACGAGATGTCGCGGTGGCCAAGTTGGAGGCTATGACACTGCGCCACAATGACGAGCTAACCAAGGCCCGACGCGAGACCCGAGTTAATCTTGAGGGACTTCGTGAGATGGATTCTCTTCTTTCTGGTGAGCCATCTCTCTTGTCTCGGTTCTCCTGTCGGTTTCTTCTCTTTTGCATCTTCTCACACTTATCTTCCCGATACAGAGCATTGTCCTGCCTCCGAGCCCGCCGCTCAGCACGCAGTTTCCGAGGAGAAACGAATCCGAGCCGAAGAAGACTGGCCTGTGAGGACTGAGGCTGAAGGATGGAGTCCCCGAGAATTCATCATTGCCACCGAAGCTCGCATCCCTTTCATCCTTGGCAGCGTCTTCGCATTCAAACTGGGCGTTCAGAAACTCGCCGAGTTGCTTTGGGGGCCTGCCGAACTGAAGCACGCACTCGGGCGCCTGCGCCATGGTGAAAGATCCTCAGCAGGCACACATGACTCCGACGACGAGGATTCGGAGCAAGGGGATGCCCCGACTGCCACTCATGACCAGGTACTGATGCTGCTGAAGGCCGCTCCCCGCCGAGTCGAGGCTTTGCTTGACTCAGCTGCCCGGACTGGCGCCGAGATGGCGCTTCAAACCGTGCTGAGCTGGTATCCCAAGCTGAGCCTGGCTCGGCTTTACACTATGCGAGATGGGGCGGCCGACCTCCTTGAGACGGCTTTACCCAGGTGAACCGTCTTTCCACGACCATGGCTGGGTGGTTCCCTCATACTGAATACACCCCTGTTCTTGACGACGTCAGGATGCCGATTGCTCCACTTCCTATCACTGCCCTGGCCGACGACAGCCCTTCTGCTAGCGGACGTGCCCGAGGAGGTCAAGGCAGTCAACCGGCACGCTCTTCAAGCTCTCATCTTTATCATAATGACTTATCCGACAGCAGCTCATCTCATACTTCACCCAAGGCCACCTCAGGACGGACGAGTGCCAAGGAAGCTGATGCCGAGCCCTCCAAGGCGAAGGAAGATTTGACGGAGCCTAAGCAATCGGAGGTGGCTACTGTGCCAGAGGGTCCGACTGTGCTGGAGCAAACAGTTCCGACTGTTACACAAACGCCATCCACGGCTCCGACTGCTTCGACCGTGCTGCCGACCTCTACCGTTCCCGACGCCTAGCGAGTGAATTTTATGTCTTTTACCGCGAATTTCGCAAGACTTTGCTAAATTTCAAGGACACCCACTGGGTATGTTCTGATGTAATGAACTCATTCGGCCTTGAGCCTCTTATTTTTTCTTATTGCACAACTTTCTTATGTGATCAACTTCCTGCTTTTCGCTTTATCGTTTTTGCTCTTTGCCATTTTCCCTTGGGGGCATGATTCCATGTTTGCCAACAGCCGACGTGCGGTCTGGTATCGGCTCACAGGATCATACACCGCTAGGATTTGTTCATTGAGGCTGAACTGTTCTGGCGTTTGCGCGGAAGGATTCTGCATAGACTTAGTCAGCCGATTGCTCCTTGCCGATTGCTCGGTGCATCGATCGGGGACGCAATCGGCAGATGGCGCCGTCGGCCATGGTCCTCTTTCCAGAGTGTTTTTACGTTCGAGATGTGGTACCGCAGGTCCGACCAGCTGTTGCTTCATCGATGCCACAGTCAATTTATGATCTGTGCTCGTGTCGCATGCTAGTTTGGTTTCGAACCTGCAGTTCTCATGTTTTTCTTTATTTTACACTTGCGACCGCGCGGTCGGCCAGTCCCCAAGTGAGATTTTTCGCACATCTCGGGAATGACAAGGCTTTGCCAACTGAGGCTTGCCCAAGAACGAAAAGCTCATATAAAGACAATCGAATGCCATCTCTTAGACGCATGACAGCTTTACTGATTGAATGCTTGATAGCATGAATACACTCGCATGACTCAACTGTAAAACGGGCATAATAGCTCGGCGTTCCAGGGACGCTGCGTCTCAACTCCTGAAGTATCCTTGTGCCGAGTGCCTTGCGTGCAATCGATGAGGTAATATGCATTGTTCTTGAGTGCTCGGCTGACGATGAAAGGACCCTCCCAAGGTGATGATAACTTGTGCTGGCCATCTGACTTCTGGATTCGGCGGAGCACAAAATTGCCTTCACAGAAAGCGAGGGGGAGATCTTCTTGCTGTGGTAGTGCCTCAGCCTCTGCTGGTAAATTTCCGACCTGGACAGAGCCAATAGGCAAGCTTCTTCCTTCAGATCAACACCGTCCTCTCGCGCTTCCTTGGCTTCTGCTTCAGTGTATAAGGTGTACCGAGGTGAATCAAATTCTATGTCGGCTGGGATGACTGCTTCTGAACCATACACCAGGAAGTATGGGGTGAATCCGGTTGATCTGTTGGGTGTGGTTCTCAGACTCCACAAAACTGCTGGGAGTTGATCAATCCACGCTCCGGGTGCTCTTTCGAGTGGCTCAATCAATCTGGGCTTGATGCCTGCAAGGATGAGACCATTTTCTCTTTATGCTTGGCCGTTTGACTGGGGGTGCGCTACTGATGCCACATCAAGCCGAATGCCGTACTCGGATGCATACCGAGCCAATGCCCCCTTTGCAAATTTCTTGCCGTTGTCGGTGATGATGCTGTTTGGCATTCCATATCTACTTGCGACGTCGGCAATGAAGCGAACTGTTGTCGGACCATCCAACTTCTTGATCGGGCGTGCCTCAATCCACTTGGTGAACTTGTCGACTGCAACTAGTAGGTGGGTTAAACCACCCCTTGCTCTCTTGAATGGCCCAACCATGTTCAGCCTCCAAACTGCAAACGGCCATGTTATCGGGATTGTTTTGAGCGCCGACGCCAGGAGGTGACTCTTGGCCTTGAACCGCTGACGACCATTGCAGTGCTTAACCAGATGCTCTGCCGCGGCTCGCGATGTCTGCCAATAAAAACCATGGCGAAATGCCTTGGCTACTATTGCCGTTGCTGATGCGTGATGACCGCATTCGCCTTGATGAATATCCCGGAGCAGCTCGAGCCCCCTTTCCTCTTCTACACATCGCCGGAGAACTCCAGTTACACTTTTGTGCATCAGTTCATTGTTGATGATGGTGTATGCACCAGATCGGCGCTATATCTGCCTGGCTTCAACTTCATCTGGGGGAAGAGTCCCGTCGACCAGGAAATATCTGATCGGCTGTGCCCAGGTTAGAGCGGTGACGACTACCATGACCATTGCATGCTGTGGTGCGACTTCTTCTTCTGGCTCGGCCTCTTGTACTTCTATCATCTCGGAGTCAATCTCTGAGCTGATGATTCCAGCCTCCGGCTTGTCGTCGGCAGCCCCTGGTATTGCTTGCTCTGCTGAGACTGGAGCTTCAGGATCTACTGGCTCTTCCCTCGAAACCGGTATCTCTAGATCGCAATCGGCAGCCCCTGGTGTCGATAGCTCGGATGAGTTCCCGACACCTGGTGCTGCTGCTGCTTTTACCTTCGACTTCTTCTTCTTGCCGAGATCGTCAGCCCCTGGACCGCAATCGTCAGCCCCTGGATTTGCCGGACTTGCCGAGGCCGCAGCTTCCTGGGTGTTTGACTACTTCTTTAGAATCGGAATCTTCATTGGTTGAACCAACTTTGCCTGCCTTAATGCCTCCAGGTCGGTTTCTGATATGAAAATGGACTCAGACTCTGGCGAAGGCGTGATAGAGGGCTTCTTGATGTGCTCCAATGATACCCCTGGTGGCATGCTTTGCCTGGTGCAGCCGATCTTGGACAGGGCGTGTGCTGCTTCATTCTGGGCACATGATGAAATTCGCAGCCTTCAAAATATCCACTTAGCTGCTGTACCAGGAAACGGTAGCTCGCCATATTTGCATCTTTGGCATCCCAATTGCCTGTACACTGCTGCACCACCAGGTTGGAGTCGCCAAAACATTCTATGTTCCGAATGCCGATCTCCTTGGCTAGCTTGATGCCATGCACAAGGGCCTTGTATTCGGCAACATTGTTTGATGCTGCGAAATGGATTTCCAATACATAGTGCAGTCGGTCTCCTTTTGGTGATGTGAGAACAATGCCGGCCCCTAGACCATTCTTCATCTTGGACCCATCAAAATTCATTCTCCAGAAGTCCGATCCTGGGACGGGTGGCATGTACTGAGTTTCAGCCCAGTCCACCAGGAAATCGGCCAACGCTTGAGACTTGATTGTTGTTCTCGGCTCATACTGGATGCCGTGGTTGGTGATCTCAATTGCCCATTTGTCCACTCTTCCGGTTGCATCTCTACTGCCAATGATGCCGGCTAGTGGAGCCGAGCTGACCACCACAATCGGATGAGCTTGAAAATAGGGCTTCAATCTCTTGGCCGCCATGTAGACTCCGTAGCACATCTTCTGGTAGTGGGGATAATTTTGCTTGGATGTTGAGAGCACCTCGCTGATGTAATATACTGGCCGCTGAATCGGTTGTGCTTTGTCCTTCTCAGGACGCTCTACCACCATCACTGCACTGATCACCCGATTGGTTTCCGCGATATACAACATCATCGGCTCCTTCTCAATCGGTGCGGCCAGAATCGGTGCGGTGGAGAGCATACGTTTCAACTCCTTGAATGCCTCATCTGCTTGTGGAGTCCAGGTGAACTTCTCCGTCTTCTTCATGAGTTGATACAATGGGATTGCCTTCTCTCCCAGCCGACTGAGAAATCGGCTGAGTGATGCCAAGCAACCGGTGAACTTCTGTACTTGCTTCAAATTCATGGGTCGATCCATTCGTTCGATTGCGGCTATCTTCTCGGGATTGCATTCGATTCCTCTTTTAGAAACGAGAAATCCCAAGAGTTTTCCGGCTGGAACACCAAACACACACTTCTCTGGATTCAGCTTTATCTGGTAGACGCGCAAATTGGCGAATGTTTCCTTGAGATCATCCAGGAGTGTGACCCCTTTGACCCTCTTCACCACCAAATCATCTACATACACATGCAAGTTTCTGCCGATCTGAGAATGCGTGCAACGTTGGATGGTGCGCTAATAAGTAGCACCTCCATTCTTCAGACCAAAAGGCATGGTGATATAGCAATAAGCCCCAAAGGGGGTTATAAAGGCAGTTTTTATTTGATCTTCCACAGCAAGTTTGATCTGGTGATAGCCAGCAGTGGCATCCATAAATGACAACAGCTCGCAGCCGGCCGTAGAGTCAATGACTTGATCTATACGGGGCAGAGCAAACGGATCTTTGGGGCATGCCTTGTTCAGGCAAGTGTAATCGATACACATGTGCCAAGTCTTGTTCTTCTTCATCACGAGGACTGGGTTTGCCAGCTACTCGGGGTAGAGCACCTCCATGATGAAACCTGCAACCTTGAGCTTGGAGATCTCCTCGTCGATTGCTCTTCTCTTGTCTTCAGAAAAACATCGAAGGGGTTGCTTGACCGGTTTAGAACCTGGCCGAATGTGGAGCTTCTGCTCGGCGAGTTGCCTCGGCACTCCAGGCATGTCTTGTGGAGACCATGCAAAGATGTCCCAGTTCTCACGGAGGAACTCGACGAGCTTGACTTCCTATTTGTTGCTAAGTCCTGCTCCGACCAAAATGATCTTGGATGGGTCGGAGGGATCTAGATCAACCTTCTTGCTGTCCTTGGACGCCTGAAATGCAGTCTCCTCATCTTCTCGCTTGGCTGGGCCGACCGGAAGGGGAACCTTGCTTTGAGCCTGGGCCATTGCCACCACCTTGTCGAGCTGACGCTTCTCTTCAACCACCACCAGGGAGTCAGCCAGATTTGCACCGGCAGATGAGCACTCGAGAGATTTCCTGAAGTCCCCGGCAATAGTGATGATGTCGTTTGGACCTGGCAGCTTCATTTTCAGGTAAGGCATATATGAGTTAAGCATGAACTTGGAGATTGCGGGCAATCCCAATAGCACATGGTATGGGCTGCTGAGGTCGGCGACCTCGAACCAGATCGTCTCTCTCCTGAAATTCTTCTCTGTCCCAAAGATCACATCCAACCGAATGCGACCCATAGGAGTGCATGACAAACCAGGAACAATCCCATGGAACGTCGTCCGACTGCGCTCCAGGTCTCTCTCCGTGAGTCCCAACTTGATCATTATGTCCCTGTACAGAATGTTGATTGTGCTTCCTGGATCAATGAGCACTCGGGAAAACAGACATGAAAACTTTGGTGTCGCAAACAGGGCATCCACCACGAGCGGATAGGTGCCTGGATTAGGCATGACGCTTGGGTGATCCTCCCTGCCCCAGGTAATCTTGCAATCCGACCAGTGCATGTACTGGGGAATCGGGAGCATGGTAGCATTGACCTCCTGAGCTCGGGCTCTCCGACTGCCCTTGTCACTTGACTCGCTGGTAAAAATCATATATGAGGCATCTTGCCGCGGGAATTGGTTCTGCTCCTGAGGTGGTGCTCTGTTCTGAGGTGGTGGTGGGGGTGGAGGTGGAGGTGGTAATGCTTCTCCCTTTGCTATGCGCTTGTCGAAATCGCATTGCCGAGTGGTATGCGCCGCTGGCTTGCCTGGACTGCTGTGCATCTTGCATGGCTGGTCCAGCATGTCCTCGAATGTATACTTGGGCTTCATTGGCCATTGCGGCTTTGCATTCGGCTTCATCTTCCGACTGCCTCCTGCAGCCCCTTGTTCCTCTTGATCTTGGACAGCGGCCACCTGCTGACTGCCATACTGAGCATTTGGCTGCTCATCCTTCCTCTTTCCGCTATTTTGCTGGTTGTTGTTCTGATTGATATCTCTGCGCTCTCGCCGACTGAGCCCTTGGTTTCCTGTCTCTGCCGCTTGCGCAGCCCCTTGTGTCTGAACCACACCGCCGACGCCGAGCTGAATAGGCTCACGCATTGCGGAATCAGAGACAACTAACGCATTGGCCACCTTCATGAGCTCGGCCAGTGACGAAAAATCTTTGCGGAGCAGCTTGTGCTTCAGCATTGATCCCGCCAGACACCCATCAGTGAAATACTGGATGGCCTGGATCTCATGGACTCCTTCAAATGAATTCTTCAGCTTGATCCACCGAGCTAGGTATTCTCGGAGTGGCTCGTCCTTGCCTTGCACGCATAGGGAAAGCTGTCGAGGAAGATGCGAACGATCATACGTGCCGGTGAAGTTGCGAATGA
This sequence comes from Bromus sterilis, assembly GCA_950022295.1. Taxonomy (NCBI): domain Eukaryota; kingdom Viridiplantae; phylum Streptophyta; class Magnoliopsida; order Poales; family Poaceae; genus Bromus; species Bromus sterilis. The sequence continues at coordinate 73,829,936 of OX465600.1, read as the reverse complement.
AAGCTTCCGAAAAATCTTCCCAACAGTTGATGTTGTTGCCGGGCAAACTGTTCAGCCATGTCCGAGCTGACCCCTGTAGCATCAGAGGAGCGTAGCGTACAGCTACACGCCGACTGCCGTCGGCGATGCCGACTGTGGTCATGTAATCTGTCAGCCAGTCCTCTGGCTTAACGGAACCATTGTACTTGGGGGTGTCTCTGGGAAAGGTGACTCCCTTGGGAAACTACTCAGTCCGAATGCGGTGCCCGAAACACGCTGGGCCGGCTGCTCCATCCTCTTCTTGTTGTGCATCTCTTTCCAACAGCTCAATGTGATGCCTGGCATCGTTTTGGCCGATCTGACGAGCACCGAGCCGATTGCTGATCGCTGGCCTTGCTTCCGGCTGACGAGGTGGATCATTGCGCTTGCTTCTCACAGCTGGCTCTTCTGCTCTACGGTTCATGACTGGGGGACCCCGGTTGCTTCTGACCCTGCTCTCACGTCGGGACTGGCCTTGCTGCCTATTCTTCCGCGACGCATTCGGCCGCTGACTGACCTCTAGAGCTAGCCTCGCAGTCCTTCTTATTACTTCAGGGCCTACCCCCGGATTGTCCAACGCTGCCTGCTGCTGCTGCTTCGCCCACGCCAGAAGCTCGCGCATTCGGCGAGTTTTCTGACGCCGCTCTTCGCCTTCCAAATCTTCCAGCTTTTTTTCAACCTGCTCGGCAGCTCGCAAATTCTTGTCGGGCGTGTTGTATGTTGGCCGCTGGACGAATGCCGATGCTGCCGGTTGCTCGGCCCCTAACAGCTCTCTGCCGACAGCGCGGCCTCTACTCTTGACATCTTCTAGGACTGTAGGTGAAATCGGCCGCCGCTGGCTGGCGTGCGCTGCATTGTATTCTCTAGTGATGGCTCCCAGCCTGCGTTCTTCTACCAGCACGTGCTCGGCCCTGCGAGCGAGAGAGAGCCGTGCTGTCTCCAAATCAGTGTGAACCTGATCGGGATCACCATTCCTGTTCACGGGTGTGTACAACACATCCCGCAACGCACTGGTGCCGACTCTTTCTGCGGCATCCGCCGCCTCCTTGGCCTTCCTAGCCGCACTCGCTGCGCCTTGATTGCTTGACGCAGTCGTTCCCGCCATCATGACGGCTGTATGCACACGCGATTCCTCTCCGTCGGGAGCTGCCGTGCAGCCCCTGGTCGGGAGCGGATCCGTGACACTGGAGAAGACACGCACTTCCCTGGGGTGTGCCTCGGGGAAGAAGCTGATGAAGAGACGATGACTACCGATCTGCAGCAATACGCCTGGCGGCAGGGGTGCGCCGACCCCGAACCGCGCAGCGTAGTCCACCACAAAGTCCACTGCCCCATGCCTAAAGATCAGGCCGGAGGCGTGGCTCATGCTCGACGACATGGAAAATCCCGTCCGGATCAGAACTCCAGTCGACGCCTTAGTCTGCCCCACGGTGGGCGCCAACTTTCATCGTTTAGTAACAACAGATGCCATAGGGATGGCTAAAGAGAGGGGAAGACTCGAGGGAGAACTATGTCGATGGTGCCCGAAACGGGTTGGGCACAAGCACGGTGAAGGACACCACGATGTACCCAGGTTCGGGGCTCTCCTGAGAGATAACGCCCCTAATCCTGCTTGTCTGCTTGCTATAAATGATCTCACGAACTACAATCAATGCTCATGGAGCTGCTCAGAGGAAGAAGAGACCTGCCATGTGCATGGATCTCCTCTGCTTCTCTACGGGAACTACTGTGGGAAGTAAATGTGAATGGGGCGTCCCTCTCACAGGAGGGGTACCCCAGGATCTTATAGTGTGAGCTCGTGGTACTACGGTCATTCCAGTCGGGGGCTGACCCCAGCTGTCATCCACTCGTCGGCTGGGGTCCACCGACTGCAAATCTCCGGTTGATCCGGACTTGTCAAGCGGCTTCCCATGCTGTAGCTTCTAGGTAATGATGATGAACAGTGGAGCTATGACCTCTGGTCTTGTCGTCCTGTCTCCGGATTCAGAGGAAAAGGGTGACAACACTCCTCTGACAGATCGGCGAAGTGACTTAGCTTACTGCCACCCGGATCTCTCGGGATCCTGCATTTATGACCTTGTACCAGAGGCGTCCGACCTGGACAAGGTCAACTCTTGAGCTTATTGAGGAGTGGGCCGATTGCGCTTGGGCCGACTGCTCGAATTCGGCATGGTCGATTGCTTGGGAGCAATCGGCCATGCGACTGCCTCGCTCGGCCCAGCAGCAGCCCAATCGGCCTCCTCCTTGTCTTGAAATATTGCTTTCGTCTGGGTGACCCTACCCCGGTATCATTCCCCCGACAGGATTCCATGTATCCATTGATTTTTAATGCTTTTTTCCGGTGCTCTTTGACAGGAGCACCTTAATCTCCATAAGTTCCTTTTGGTCCCGTTCGTAGCGGGATGGCACGACAAAAGATGTTGTGCAAGTTCTTATTGCAAGCACGTACAACTACCTATGGGGTACATGCCTGATGTTTGATTTATGCCTAGATGGTCATTGCTTTTCTGTGTCCCTTGCCCCAAGTTAAATACATGATGTGTCTTATCCATGTAGCGCCCAACCATCCATCTCCCTAGTCTACAGTGTTTTAGTTCTGCTGGTTACTAGTTGTTTACTTTTGTTGTTTTACCATCGCTATTTCACCACCACTATTACCGTCGCTACCAATACTTCCGTAGCGCAACTACTACTAATATCTTATTGCAAGTAAGTGTATCTCAGGTGCGGTGGAATTGACAACTCCACTGTCAAAGTTTGTGGATATTCTTTGGCTCCCCTTGAGTCGAATCTATAAATTGGGTTATCTTACCCGCGAAGACTATCTCGATCCCCTGCAGTTGTGGGTTATCAAGCCTGCTTTCTGGCGCCGTTGCCGGGGAGCATAGATTTATTCATAAGTCTACTTGAAGTATTTTACCTGCTGCAAATTATCCGCTATGGGTAAGAAAGAAGACCCCAAGGTCCCAATCTTACCATCCCGTACAAGAAAAGGTAATGTTCTCAACACTAGTGCTACACTTGTTTCACCTTCAGTTATGAGTAAGTTTGCTTCACCTCCACCACATGAGGCTTCTACTGAATCTGTTACTATGTCCGATACTTTTGATGATGCTTATACTACCTTTGAAACTACTGGTTCACTTGGTTCTTTTATCGAAGAACAGATTGCTGCTGCTACCCGATTCTCGGGAGTTGAAATTCCTGTTGCCAAAACCCCTATTGGAAAAACTTATGATTTTGTTGGCCTTAAGGAGAGACTCCTTGAGGATGATTATGTTATACTTGATGATGATTTATGCAGGGAACTTAATGAATGTGCTGATTCCGACCCTGCTGCTATAAAGAAGCTGCTAGCAAATCACTCCTTGAAGAACAAATTTACTCCTGATCGTACTTTTGCTACGTATCCTATATGCATCAATGATCCTGATTATAATTTCTCTGTTGATCTTTCACATATATCTATGGTTGAAGCTGACCCATTTTATGGCAGAGAAAATGATGGTGCTATAGCACACCTTACCAAACTCACTGGGTTGGGTGGCTTGTTTACTACGGATGAAAAGATACGAAACTTTTATGTTACTAAACTTCTGCCTTTCTCTTTGAAGGAAGGTGCTAAAGCATGGTATGATGCAGTACCATGTGGTTCCATTAGGAGTCCTCAAGACTTAGCTCACTCTTTTGTTGAAAAGTACTTTCCTTCTCATATGCAACATGCTGCTTTACAAAGAATTTATAACTTTAAACAGTTGCAGGATGAGAACCTCCCTAAAGCTTGGGGGGAATATTGCAGTCTGATCCAGGCTAGACCGGGACATGGAGTCCCTATGAATGAATTAATTGATATATTTTATGCTGGTCTAACTGATGAATCCAGATCCTATTTGGACAGTTGTGCTAGTTGTGTTTTTAGGAAAAGAACATCGGACGATGTTAAAGAATTAATGGGCAAGATTGCCAAGAACCACGAAGATTGGTCTGTCTCTGAACCACCTCCACCACCAAAAAATATGGGCATGCTCGTCCTAAGCCCCGAAGATATGCAAGTCTTTTAAAGAGAAGGGTATTAAAACTGAAGACGTGAAGAATCTACCCCCTATTGAGAAGTTGTGTGAGCCTACCACTCACCCTCCTATGGTAGAGGTACACTCTCTTTTAGATTTCAATGCAAGTGACATCCCTCATGGTAAGCCTCCTGATCAATGTTTAGATGAGCTTGATAATTTTATTATGAAGCAAAATCACTTTAATGAGAGGATACAAAGTCAGTTGCATGATAATTCCCTTGCTATCAAAAGTTTGCTTGATGTTCTAGGTAGAACAGTTAATGATGTTAAATGTCTTGTGAAGCATTTTCATATGGTTCAAACTCAGCTTGAACAAATTTTTGATGTGCAAAAAGATTTGCTTGCTAACATTGCCAAACAAGATATACAGGCCTTCGGGATTAAAACCCGAGGAGGAACTAGCACTCAAGATCATATCTATCCGGAGGGGCATCCGAAGAGGATCGAGCAAGATTCTCAAATGCAGGAAGAAGAAATTGTTAGTTCTCTGAAGAAGAAGAAGAAGAAGAAGAAGAAGAACAAAGAAGCAGTCAATTCCAATGATCCAAATAGTATATCTACCTCCGATGCTGAGAATGAAGACGGTGCTGATCCTTAAAAGGATGGTGAGAAGAATGATCCACCCGAAGTTCGAGAAGAAGAAGCACCCGACAAACGCAAGAAATACACTAGAGAAGACTTCATCGCAAGAAGACATGGGAAGGAAAGAGAACCATGGGTACAGAAACCCATGCCCTTTCCAGGTAAGTCTCTCAAAACTAAAGAAGAAGAACATTACAATAAGTTTTGTGAGTGGATGAAACCTCTTTTTCTTCAAATTCCTCTGACTGATGCTATTAAGTTACCTCCCTATTCGAGATATATGAAAGATATTGTTACTAATAAAAGAAAAGTTCCTAATGAAGCAATATCTACTATGTTTGCTAACTACTCTATTAGTGGCAAGATTCCTGAGAAGCTTGGTGATCCAGGTATACCCACCATTCCTTGCTCCATAAAGAATAATTATGTCAAGACTGCTTTATGTGACCTTGGAGCAGGAGTGAGTGTTATGCCTCTCTCTCTTTACAAGAGGCTTTGTTTAGAAAAACTAATCCCTATAGATATCTCTCTTTAGATGGCTGACAAGTCAACAACCGTTACCATAGGTATTTGTGAGGATGTTCCCGTTGAAGTTGCTAATTGCTTGATCCTTAATGATTTTGTTGTGCTTGACATGCCCGAAGATGGGAGCATGTCTATTATTCTTGGTAGACCTTTTCTTAACACCGCAGGTGCTATTATTGATTGCAATAAAGGAAAGGTTACTTTTAATGTGGATGATAAAGAACACACGGTGTATTTTCCGAAGAAGATTGACAAAAGGCATGGCCTCAACTCTATAGAGAATATCGAGACCGTGAAGATTGGTGATTGGGATTGTCCTCTACATGTGCACCACAAATACAAAACCATTATGGTGGGGACAATATCCATTAAAGTAAAGGTACCATGAATGCTTCATAGTAAGTGAAACTTTTTGCTCTATGTATTGCTAGTTTGGTAGTAGGACTTGATCAACCTTGCTATTAGATGAGTTTTATTTGAGTAAAAACTAGAGGCTGTTATGTTTGCATTTCTTTTAGATTTTATTCTCCTTGTTGTACCAAGTTTATATGTTTTTGAAACTTCACAACTCTAATCACTGCTCCAAGTTTTCAGAAAGTTTCGCAGCTTTTTGAGCTCCGAAATTTTTTCAACAATGAAGTTGTCAGAAAAATTCCAGAAAAAATAAAATAAAAATTTCCATGCCGGGAGTGACCCAGAGGCACCTGGGGCTGACCAGGGGGGCCACCAATGGCCCAGGCGAACAGCTGGCGCGGCCTGCCCCCTGGCCGCGCCCATAGGGTGCCTGGGGCCCACAGGTCCCACCTTCAGGTGAGTCTTCTTCCTCTCTCTTTCTTTCCTCCCCAAAACACGAGTTATGCACCTGGAACTTGCATTCTTGCTGCTCTCCGTCCAGAATTTCGATCTCTCTCTATGACCCACCATTTGAGCTGAGATTTTTGGCAAATACCCCCTGGTATGTAACTCCTTCACCCCTCCAATTAGATTTTTGATTGGTGGCTTCATTTGTGAGTATTTAGTAGCTCTTGGTGCTGTTCATATGAGCTTGCATGCATGTGTAGAAATTTATTTTCCAAGTTTTGATGCAAGTTTATGCCTTAGGTAAGTGAGTAGAGTAGTTTGCCTCAACTCACTTTGTTTAAATCCTTGTTTTTGTGAATTGTCAAAAATTTCAGAAATGAGTTTCTTTGGAAAAGCAAAGGGGTGGCTTGGGATCAGAAGCCCGAGCGCTCCGATCGAGTTACTAGAGCTGCAGCTTCACCCTCAGAAGTTAGGGTGAGCTACAATGAAGATCATGTGCCCCTGGAGTTGTTGGAAGACACAAGTCTAGCATGCGCAATGATGTATTCGTGCGATGATTTTCTTACAGCTGTAGGAATAAAGGAGGAATTTTATGGCCTTTGTGCCAATGCAGGCTTGACACGGCTAGCTTTATGCCGTGTGGTGCAATACAAGAAGCTCACCTCCTTCTTTGTTAACAGTTTTTGTTATAACCATGATGTTGGAACCGTCGAGTTCAAACTTTATAATGATCTCATAACCATGTCTTTGGCACAGTTTTGTGATATAATAGGTGTGCCGAACGTTGGTCAGACAACGAAGATGACCATGCAGCCTTCCGGGTTGAGGACCCTCTTCAACTCCCTTTGTTGCCAGGAGGAGACTGACATTCGGCGTACAAATATTTCCAGCATTCAGTTTCCACACCTCAGGTATTTTGCGTATTTTGTTGCTAGAGGGGTGTTAGCTCGTGACAACACGAGCAATGGTTCCGCACCAGATTTCGCTATTTATGCGAACGCCCTCTCTGATAAGAATGATTATAATGTGGGTGCCTTGATTGATCGGCGCCTTGTTACGAACAGTAACAAAGGCGATTTATATGGTGGAGTTTACGCCACACTTATCGTTGAGTCTCTTGAGCGCACCCCGCATCCTGACGATGTTCCCTTCTCATACACAAGTCTCGATCTTGCGGCTATGAAGAGGCATAAGTTTGTTACCATGACTTCCCAGTTTGGTAACCTTGATTATATTTTGAGGTTGGAAAGGACCATTACTCGTGAGATCCGTCTACTTGCACCACTTTTGTTTGACAACACTCGCAGGAACGGATGGTCCTTCAACGAGATTCAGTTCGATGAGTTCATGGCTCATTACCAGCCGCATAACCCCATGGAGGGGGTTGTGCCCGATGAGGAGGAGCATGGTGAGTTCCCATCTTTCCAGGGAGAGACCTTCACTGAGCATGGCGAGGGATCTTCTTCCGCTTGGAGCGCAGGGCCTTCCTCATGGGAGGACCCGAGGACATCGGTGTACCCACCGGAAGGCTCATACGACTCCTGGACTTACCATTACCCCGGAGCAGGATGCTCCTGGGGGAAGTAGCTGCTACCAACTTAGGCCAAAAGCCTAAGCTTGGGGGAGTACGAGCCCTTCTCACCTTTCCATTGTATTATCCGTTCTTTTTATTTTTGTTCGCTTTAATATTTTCGAAGTTTTTCCCGTTTTTCTTTGTTCTTTTATTTTGAAAAAATAACAAAAAGATTTCTCTTTTCTTTTTCTTTCACTAAATCTTTGAAAAATCCAAAAAGATTTCTCTTCTCTCTTTAGTTTTCTTTGTTGCAGAGTTCAGCTGGAGTCCGTGATGGCATTTGCACTTGATTATATTTTCCTATGTTCGATCGTGCAAGCGACAAGGCAGTGATGACGAAGATCGACGAAAAGGATGCAACAAGGAAAACCGGTATGAACTCTTTTTGTTTCTACTTTTGTACATATGCTTGTACTTATGATTTAGAGACCCGCTTGTAGCGACATAGTGCTATGTTTACAATGCTTTCCCAGTGGTTCATGCTTTCCTTGTGGCTAATCTCAAATAGCTAGAGTACATAATGTGTTGTTGAAATGATTTACATGCATTGCATTGTTCATGGTTTGGCATACTGAAGTGGTATTTCCCTTTGGAGAATTCTTGGATTGACTTAGCACATGCTTACACATGTTTGAGACTAAAAAGTCTGCTATGCCTTGATGATCTTAGAATTTCAGAGTAGCTATATCATTTTCATGCCCAATTCAATGTTACTTTGTCGCTCTGCATGATTATGACTGTTATTGCTCTCTAGTTGGTCGCTTCCCAGTCTTTTGCTAGCCTTCACTCGCACTAAGCGGATTCCTTCTTGTGTATCCAAAATCCTTGAAACTAGTTTTTCCATATGAGTCCACCATACCTTCCTATGTGGTATTTACCGGCCATCCTAACAAAGACTTTCTTGTACCATCTCGAAATTATTCAAAAATACTCCTCTGTTGTGCCTCTGCTTTAGCTCATGAGGTAGTAGTAGGTAATTCATGACCGTCTTATGTTAGACATGTTTCATTCCGGGATTGCATGTCTAATCTGCAAACCCCTAATACGAGGAGGGACTGGCATGAGTGCGCCCAGCTCACAAAAGATAATCACAACCAACAAATCCTCCTTCACGCTTTGTTTATGAGAAATCAGAAGACTTTGGTAGTGATAAACAAAGGAGATTTAGGGGATGTGATCGTACCCATCTTGGGATCCGTTCCTCGAAACATGTCTAGCGTAAGAGGTGATTACTAGCATTCGTTGACGAATCATGCACCTCCCAAAAACTTTTTATCTCTGTTTTCAAAACAAAGAGCTTTGGTACATGTTTAGTCTTTTCTTCCAGCCATGGGTTTTCAACCTTGCCATCAAACTCCACGGTTCGAGAGTCTCCACCTTCTTTCTTCAAAGCACCAACTAGGAGAGCATAATTGTCATTCTGAGTGTAATGTGCATTGTCTGAAAGTACTACATTGCCTTTTGCATGATTGTGGTATTACTTATTCTGAAGTTCTTAGTTCTAGTCTCCTTTAAAACTCCGGAGGAGTTTCTGCATTTATGTTTTGCTTCACTAATGGAGGCTAGCGAGATACCACTCTATTATGTTCAAGCTATGTGCATTGTAATCTTGTCTTGATTTTCAGTAGCATATTATTTACTTTTAGTTGTTTGTGATTGTTCACATGAAAGAAGGATTGCTTCGTGCATTGTCCTTATAGCATTGTTTCAATACCTATGGGACTCTTTTCTTAGTACATGCTTATATACATTTTAATGAAGCAAAAGAGTTTGTCAAAGTTTTCTTTGTCGCGTTCAGTTCTCTGAACTGAATTGCTTGAGCACAAGAAATAGGCTAAGCTTGGGGGAGTTGATACGTCTCAAACGTATCTACTTTTCCAAACACTTTTGCTATTGTTTTGACCTCGTTCTTGCATGATTTGGACGAAACTAAACCGGACTGACGATGTTTTCAGCAGAGCTGCCTGTATGGTTTTATTGTGCGCAATAAAATGGAATTTTGGACGTCTCAGAAAATTCCCAGAAAAATACCAGAAAATCCACGCACCCGAAGGAGCCCAGAACCAGAAGTAGGGCCACAGGGGGGCCACAGAGGATCCAGGCGCCTTGTGGGCGCGGCCAGAGGTGGGGTCGCGTCCTCTAGCCGCCTCGGGGCCTCCCCCCTCCTCTGGTGCCCTACCGAGGCCTATTTATTCCCGTGACAGAAAAACCCCGAAACAGAAGTCGTTTTCCTAATTTTAGTCGTGGAGCCGCCGCCACCCTCTGTTCTTCTCCTGGAGGGCTAATCTGGAGGTTGTTTTGGCCTCCGGTGAGGGGAGATCATCGCCATCGTCATCATCATCACCACTCCATCCTACCTCCATGAATTCTCCATCCATGTGGAGTAATTCCCTGCTGTAGGCAAAGGGGATGGTAGGGATTGGATGAGCTAGATCATGTAATAGTTTATCAGATTGTTGGGGGCATGTTGCCTATCATCTAGATTGGTGTTTATCATGTTTGCTTCAACTTGTTGCTCTTAATGCTTGTCACTTTGGGCCTGAGTGCCATGATTTCCGATCTGAACCCTATGTGTTTGCATGAATATATTTGTGTTCTTGATCCTATCTATGAGTTGTATACACCTGTTATAGTCCGGAACCAGCGACCCCAAAGGTGACAGCTTGGGACACCAAAGGGGATGGACTATAGTTTGAGGATTCCATGTATCCATTGATTGTTAATGCTTTGTTCCGGTGCTCTTTGACAGGAGCACCTTAATCTCCATAAGTTCCTTTTGGCCCCGTTCGTAGCGGGATGGTAGGACAAAAGATGTTGTGCAAGTTCTTATTGCAAGCACGTACAACTACCTATGGGGTACATGCCTGATGTTTGATTTATGCCTAGATGATCATTGCTTTTCTGTGTGCCTTGCCCCAAGTTAAATACATGATGTGTCTTATCCATGCAGCGCCCAACCATCCATCTCCCTAGCCTACAGTGTTTTAGTTCTGCTGGTTACTAGTTGTTTACTTTTGCTATTTTACCATCGCTATTTCACCACCACTATTACCGTTTCTACCACTACTTCCGTATCGCAGTTACTACAAATATCTTGTTGGAAGTAAGTGTATCTCAGGTGAGGTGGAATTGACAACTCCACTGTCAAAGCTTGTGGATATTCTTTGGCTCCCCTTGAGTCGAATCTATAAATTGGGTTATCTTACCCACGAAGACTATCTCGATCCCCTGCAGTTGTGGGTTATCACCAACTATTCCCAATGGCACACCGAATGCGCTCCAACAGGTAGGAAGGTAAATTTTGTCGAGGAAATTACCTCCCTAAATGATAAAGTTGATTTAATTATGTCTCTACTTACCAAGCAACCCTCTATTGATCCTCATGATGTTCCTTTAAATTCTTTGGTTGCTCAGGAACAAGTAGATGTAAACTTCATTGCTAGAAACAACTTTAATAATAATGCTTATAGGGGCAACTTTGCTAGCAATCCTAGACCGTTTCCATCCACTTATGGGAACAACAACACTTACCCTAGCAACAAGAACCCCACTTCTGAATTATAAAACATGCTTAGAGACTTTATCACTTTCCAAAAAGCCTCCAACAAGAATGTTGAAGAAAAGCTAGCTAAATTAGATAATCTTTGTTAAAGGTAGAAAACTTAGCCCTTGATGTTGAGATGTTAAAAATTAGAACCTCTCCCCTTGAGGAGAGCAAGGCCACTCCTATTAATGTTATCCGGTTACAAATTAATGAAAATATTAGGATGATGGCTAAACTTAAAGAAAGATGGTCTAGAGAAAAAGAGGAAGAGGATAGAATTAAGAGCCTTCCTACACACCACACAGTTGCCACTATCCAAATTGTTGAGGATACCGAAACTATTAGCACCCAATGCACTCCTGGTCCCATTGGACCTATTAATGGTGATGCTAATACCTCAACCGTAGAAGAAGAAACTCCTATGAACATAGAGGGTTTCAAACAAGTGAGCCTAGATGACACTACTACCACCTTTGATAGTAGTGATATTGATTTTGATAGTTGCACCCTCTCAGAAGTTATTAGTTTTCTACACAAAATGTCTAGAGAACCCCACACTAGCACACTCAATCTTGCCTTCACGGAGCATATCACAAATGCTCTCATCAAAGGTAGGGAGGAGAAGCTTAGGATCGAAGCCTCCATACCTAGGAATCTAGATGATGGTTGGGACCCTATGATCAAAATTAAATTAAATAACTTCTCTTGCTATGCTTTATGTGATGTTGGAGCCAGCACCTCCGTCATGCCCAAAAGAATGTATGATATGTTTGAATTGAAACCTTTTGATTCTTGTTCTTTTGGTGTTCGTCTTGTCGATTCTTCCGTGAAGAAACCTTTGGGGAATATCAACGATGTTCTTATCATTGTCAATGACAATTATGTTCCCGTTGATTTCATTATTATGGATATAGAGTGTGAACCTTTATGTCCAATTATTTTGGGACGTCCTTTTCTCCGCACCGTTGGTGGGATCATTGACATGAAAGAGAGGAATATAAAATTTCAATTCCCTCTCAAAAAGGGGATGGAGCACTTCCCTAGAAATAAAGTCAAGTTACCTTTCAAGTCCGTTACACGGGCTAGCTATTCTCTTTCTCTTGATAAAACTTGATTCTTCTTTTGCCTTATGTCTAGCTTAAAGGCGTAAAAGAAAGTGCTTTTTGGGAGGCAACCCAAGATGTTTTTACTTATGTTTTTAGTGCTCTTGATGATTGTTACTACTGTAGCAACATCATTGTATCTTTATTTCCAAGCTTTGTGCCAAGTTAGAGCCTCATACGACAAGGGAAGTGAAAGTTGTGACATGTTGTCCAGAAAACAGATTATGTCCTCGTGACGGGAAAAATTAGATCAAATCACCAGTTCATCTTATTGAGCTGAATATTTTACACAGCGAGCTCTATACAATCACAAAACTTTCGTATGTTCTGAGTTTTTTGATTTGAGTTGCAGAAGTACCCCTAAAGAATTCTTTACTACCTGTTGTTCTGTTTTTCATAGATTCTGCCACGTTTTGTCTCTCCTAACTTTTGCAAACCTTAAGCTTAATTTTTCTTTGCAAAAACCTTTTGGAAATCTTGAGAAATAGTAGCTCTTCAAGAATATCTTTATATCCAGCAGGGAAAAAATATTTACTAAGGGTACTAACCTCTCTAATCAGCTTATGATGAGTTATGTATGAAGGGAGTTTTCAAGTGTGCGATGGAAGTTGATGAAAAAAGATTCGGGAGTGTCAAGCGCTCAAGCTTGGGGATGCCCCATGCATCCCCAACAAATATTCAAGGAGACTCAAGCATCTAAGCTTGGGTATGCCCCCGTGCATACCCTTCTCCATCAACAATCATCAGTTCATCCTTCATCTCACTATATTTTTATCACTTCATGCATTATGTGCTATGCTTGGAGCGTCTCGCTCTTAGTTTTTATTGTTAGTTTTCTTTAGCTTTTCTTGCTGTTCGTAACAAGTTAGACCCCGTCTTACTTTGTATGGGAGAGAAACACGCTCCACTTTCAAAATCTAGAACACAACATAGGATTCTTCATGCCTATCTTTTTGCTGTTGTGTGTTCTTTATCTTTTCGTAGGTACTGCCATGTTTAGTTTTAGTCTTAGTTTGTCTTTAGCAAGAGCCTTGGCTATTGTTTAGTTAGTTGCTGGAACTCTCTTTAGTTTTCATGTTTATCTTGTTAAGAGAGTTGGTTGTTGCACTGAGTTGTGTCTTGTTTTGAGAGTAGGTAATTGATGTTGCTATTTAATTTTAGTAGTAACTTGCAATAGTTTTGAGGTATTGATGTGAGTAATGTTTGAACTTTTGTTGTCAAGAGCTCTAGCCTATTAGTGATAGGTGTCGTATTTTGGGCAATCCGTGTTTATTTTCAAAAACCTACAAAACTAATTGAGAACTCTAGCTACTAGATGGCTCCCTACTCTTCTGAGGGGTCGAATATTAGAGTACACTCACGTACCATGAGTCGAGGATGCGCAAGGATAACCAAACCCCCATACACTCCTCCTCGGGGTACTTGTCTCTTTGTGAACCTCCTCATTAGATTGAGAGTTACCGATAATAAGTGCATGAGTTCTTCGGACTAATGTAAGTATTGAAAGTTGACACTTCCACCTCCTCATATTTGCTAGCCTTTCCTGTGTCGTGCATTGCCTCCTTCTCACTCCGAGAGTTGGCGTCCACCTTCGCCGGTACATCCAAACCCTTGGTATGATACACTCTATCATCATAAACCTCCTTATATCTTTCCTCAAAACAACCACCATACCTACCTATCAAGGCATTTTCATAGCCTTTCCGAGATATATTGCCATGCAACATCCACCTCTTCATGACTTGATCTACATGTCATACATGTTCCTGCTACACTGGCAGCGGCATACATTGCATACATCATGATAGCTACATCTTCTTTATGATTTGAGTACCTTGTAAAGTGTGAAAGATCTTCTATACCCTCTTGTAAAAATTAGAGTGTTGCCCTTAAGTGAGGAAAAGATCCCAAAGTGGACAAAATAAAAGAGCCCAAAGAGGACAAATGAGAGTTAAATAGAAAGAGCCATTGAGGCCACCAAAAAATACAAAAAAAATAGAAAAAAGAGAAAGGGACAACACTACTATCCTTTTGAAAGATCCACACTAGTACTCCCTCTTATCCTTGTACTCCATAGAGATGATCATGCATATAGCTATGTGGGGACCTTCACACTATAGAACTTGGCTTGCATATTCCAAGGATGAGCCTCCTCAAAAGAGCTCTAGGTATTAATGAGCGAGCAAGTTAGATGCACCCCCACTAGTTCCATTGGAGAGCTTTTCAGCTCATATGTGCATCCGTTGCATGGCAATCCCTACTCCTCACATCATATCTGTCATTTGGCCTTCTCGCCTATGATTGTCCTCATTGATGTGAGCCTTTATCACCTTTTTGTCTTCCTCCTCCACCATATTCTCTCTTTGCCATCCTAAGTGTCAACTCTCGTGCTTACGCTCATCCATTGCACGAGTGCTCAAAATATCGAAAAGGAGTGGATCAAATTGACTTGTACCTGGCTAGTGGTCTGGGGACGAGTCAAGATAAGATTCCAAAGGAGACCAAGTGTGAAACTTTAGTATATTGAGTTCTCAACAATACTTTTTCTTCTCGTATTCCCTATCCCCCTTCTTGCACGCAAACACCATTTGGAGACATTCGAGTCACAGACAGCGAGAGCTCCTGCACCTAATGTTCTATTGTTACTTGTTTCAATGCTAATATAGACTCGTGCATGTTATGACTTGAATTGAATCACATGCCTTGATTGCTTTACTTTTCAAAGTTCTTATATGGTTGCTAGCATGTCACCACAGAAATTTTGTCTGTTATCATTTACCTACTCGAGGACGTGCAGGAATTAAGCTTGGGGATGTTGATACGTCTCAAACGTATCGATAATTTCTGCTCGATCCATGCATGTTTTGTGTGATATTGCTATGATCTAGATACACTTTCATACACTTTTGATCATATTTGGACTAACCTACTAACTCAGTGCACCCCAGTGCCAGTTCTTGTTTTCTGCTGTTTTTTTATTTCAGTTTTCCCCCATATAAAAAGTGCTCCAAAAATCCGGGAAAAATCAGATAAAAAAACAGCGTGCCGGAATCTTCCAGTGGCCCGAAGGAGGGCCAGGGGGCCACCACCAGGTGCCCAGGCGACCACCTGGCGCAGCCAGGGGCCTGGCCGCGCCAGGGGACGCCTGGACCCCTGGTGGCCCCCCTGGCTGCCCCCTTCGCCTATTTAATCTCCATCACAGGAAAACTCCGAAGACAAAACCCTATTTCGCAATCTCTCCTCTGTTCCACCGCCGCCGCGCTTTCAAGATCGGGAGCACCGTCAGGACCCTTCCCCGCACCCTGCCGGAGGGAGGATCGACCTCCGGGAGCTTCTCCTCCATCATGGACGCTTCCCGGATGTGCCGTGAGTAGTCTACCTTGGACCATGGGTCCGTGATCAGTAAATATGTGATGTTCTCCTCCCCTCTTTGTTCTTCATGGTTTAGACCTCGTGAGCTGCCCTACATGATCGAGGCACATATGAAATTCTTCTGTTGTTGCTATGCTGAGTTTGATGGGATCTGATGGATTATGAGATTATGTTCAGATTGTGATAGAGTAATATATTTGGTTTTTATCTCTTATATTTTTGTTCTTAAGTAATTCTTGCATGTTCTCCGTTGCTGTTTGTTGCTTTGGCCAAATAGTAGGTAGTGACTCCAAGAGGGAACGTTATGCTCGATTGTGGGTACATGCCCCCTGATGACACGCTTGAGCGACATAAACATGAGTCTAGGGGATGTGATATGGCCACCGGGGGGGGGGGGGGGGAGAAACAACGGTGCTTGTAACCGCGGTTGCAAGGATTGTTTACTTTGCGCAAAGTTCTTTTTAATGCAGTTTTCTTTTGCTTTGGGTTTACACTTTGGGTGGGGCTCGCAACATAATACCAGCGAGATGTTCTGGATATATATCTCAAGGTGGATGATTAGTAGTAGGTGCAGATGGATTTTGGTCTACTTGTTTTGGCATACTGCACATGCTTATGACCCTCTTCCTTTCTTGTGTAGCATAGTTAGCATTGCCGTGCGTTTATAATTCTGTCAATTGCCCATCTGTAATTTGTTTACCTCGCATAACAGTTTTATCGTATTTTGGGAGAGAGACATCACTAGTGAACATCACGGGATCCCGGTCCATATTCTCATCATTGTTTACAAGCTATTTCCTTTTTCAGTATTTACTTACAGTTGTTATCATTATCATTATCCCTTGTGTGTTTGACCCTTTGTAAACAACAAGACCGGAGAGATTGACAACCTCTTTGAACTTCGTTGGGAGCAAAGTTAATTGTAATGTGTGCAGGTCCACGTCAGGTGCGCCGCTGACACCTACTTATCATTGTCGGAGTCCTACGGGAGACAAACCTTATCCTCTACATAGGGGAAATTTTCTGCTATCCTACATCTCACCTTCCACTTGGGGGTAACCAACGAAGGGCGAGAAGCCATTATCACTTTCACGCTATCACACCACGCCGCCGAGACGCCGTGTCGTCGATGTTTGACATGAATCACCGTCCACCGCTGAAACCATCCACTGGTCCCTCGAGCCAATACACACCTTCAAGACTGACGCCCCAAAGGAGGAACGGCACAAGAACACCGCCATTATCCGATCGACTGATCTAGGGTTTCCTCCAAAGGTAGCTGATAGTGGTGTGAAGCTTCTCCATAGTGATGCTTTCAAGAAAGAAACGACGCAAAAATGCTGCCATTGCCGACCTTGACATGAAATCGAAGGCAAGGTTTTCACCCGGATATGCTCGAAACCTCCATTCAACTTCGTCTGCACGGATCTCCACCTATCTTCGCCGCCACGCAGCGAGTAGGTCGAACCGGTTAGATCGTATCTAACTGGAGACCATACCCACGCAGTCGGACCATCCACCTAGCCCTCCACGTCGTGGCCGCCGTCGTCGAAGCTGGGCTAGCCGCCACATAAAGCCGACTGCAGATCACCATCTTGCATGACCTGAACAACCTCCCTGCCGTCCCCATCCTTGGCAGCCGATGGGCGCATTATTTTTATTGTTGTGCCTGCATCGTCGAGGCAAGCATGAAGCATCACAAATCCCCTTGTTCTGCAACCATTGTTGTGTGACTGCAAAGACAACAAACACGGCATTGTGGAGTCCAAAACACTTCAAAGGCAACAAATATCGGGTAGAAGGTTTGGAGTCGACTCACCACCGTTAACTCAACGCTCACGCTCCAGGGCCAACTCCTCACCGCCGCAGTGCAGTGCCTCTTCTTTGCACTTGAGGCCGCCGCCATGCCCGCGCTCAAGGTCACGCAGTTGCCGCAGGGCTTTTCGTTCTTCGTTGCTGCCGCCTGGACTCGAAGCTTGTCGTCGTGCAGTCGCTGGGGATGCAGGGGGATGGTGTGAGAGCCAGAGCGAGTGGAGAGGAACGAATGTGTGGGAAGTGGATAAGGAGAGAGGAGATCAAAACGTTCGGTTGAATCCTTGGCTGGAACGAATGACTTTTTTCGCTGTGTCCGCTCTGTCAGCTTTTATGATTCATACCCGAAATCTAGTGGTTTAGAGGATGTTCGGAATCTCGTCCACACTCGAGAGCACGTCGAGCAACCATGGCAATCTCGCCAGCAAAAACTACACACCCACCCGTAGCTCACCGACGACGATAGCATCCTCCATGGCTTCGTCAAACGGAACCAAAAGTGCCGTCGGACATGCGGAATCTCATCCATAGTTCCTTACTAACCCTGGACGCACACGAGTAACATGAGCACCGGAGAACCATGAGAATCTCACTGGAGAACCCTGCAGTTTCGTCCGTAGGAAGCAAAAACAGACAAGCTCGACCAAATGCAAGCATCAGCTGAAAAACGGTGAGCGCCTCAAGTTATGAGAGAGTAGCAGTATATTACTAGTCGGTTTTGCTAATTCTCATGTCCATGAGAATTAGTTATGTCACATGTACTTTGTTTTTTCTTTTTTTGTTCAAAATAACAAGGACGGGGATAGTGAGCGCACAGGCGCTCAGCAGTCCGATCGGGCAGACTTTCCTAATAAAGAAATTAAATTCTTTTGTGTTTTTCTTTTCGCTAGAAAAAGAAAAAGACCGGTTTCCACCCACTCTGTTGTCTCCCCACGAAGATGCTCTGTCACGTCAGTTCGCGTGTATTAATTTGAGTTTCCATTTTTTTAAAAGCAATAACTTTTGACTCGAGTATCGAAATTCAGATCTGTTTTCACCGTTGGGTTTCTTGCGACGAGTTTTTAAAAACTAGATCCCATATGGGTAGGTTTCGATGAAGTTTTTCTTTGAGCAACTCTGTGTGGTATATATGCAACTTTAGTGCTATCAGTAAGCAACTCTTCTTGTTTGTTTAATATGACTTCCTATCACCTTGGTTTGTGTAATCAAGAAAATGTCCTAACAAAACCAAGTAACTGTCCTAGTAAACCAAGCAACTGTCATAACAAAACCAATCGATTGTCCTAACAAATCAAACAACTGTCCTTACAAAACCAAGCAACTATCATAACAAAATCAAGCAACTGTCCTGGCAAATCCGTGCAACTATATTATCAAAACAGACAATGCAACTATCTTACAAACCAAAAAACTATCTTAATAACAACAAACAACTTCAATAACAAAACCAATCAACTGTTCTAACAAAACAGAGCAATTGTAGTAACTACTAACAAACCAAGCAACTGACCTAACAAACCAAGCAACTGTCCTAGTAAACCAAGCAGCCGTCATAACAAAACCAATCGATTGACCTAATAAATCAAGCAACTGTCCTAACAAAATTAAGCAACTATCCTAACAAAACCAAGCAACTGTCCTGGCACATCCATGCAACTATATTGCCAAGACACACAAAACTAAGCAACTATCATAACTAAACCAAGCAACTGTCCTGGCAAATCCATGCAACTATATTATGAAAACAAACAATGCAACTATCTTATCAAACCAAACAACTATCTTAACAACAAACAAACAACTTCAATAACAAAACCAATCAATTTTTCTAACAAAACAGAGCAACTGTAGTAACTACTAACAAACCAAGCAACTGTCCTAGTAAACCAAACAGCTGTCCTAACAAAACCAATCGATTGACCTAATAAATCAAGCAACTGTCCTAACAAAATTAAGCAACTATCCTAACAAAACCAACCAACTATCCTGACACATCCATGCAACTATATTATCAAGACACACAAAACTAAGCAACTATCATAACAAAACCAAGCAACTTTCCTGGCAAATCCATCAAAATACGTTGTCAACACCAAAGTTGTCTACCGATGATGTTTAGTAGCCAATCTATGGTGAAAAATTGTTGAACGTGATTTCTAAGCGGATTACGATATACTTGCTTGATAAATTTAATAGTACATATGGTGTACGAAAGTTGCTTTTGTTTAACACTAAAGTTGCCTTGTTTAAAAAAATCATCAAAACATGTACATATAAGATCTAGTTTTAAAGAGGTCGTCGAGAGAAAACTAACGGTGAAAGATATGTATTTCGACGTTTGATTCAAAAGTTATATTTTTTTAAAAAACTTGAAACGAAATAAATGGGTGACGGTAACACATACACTTACGTACTAGTATTAGCATGCACAAGCGTGGTCCTATCACTGTCACTATAATTGGCCAGCATAAAAAATTGTAGCTTGCTCGGTCATTACTGCTAGCGATTTGTGCTGATTTTGTCGGTTTGCGGGTGCGCTCGAGACGACAACGAAGCGCAGCTGCGCTTTTAATACAATGGGAAATAACAAACACGTACGTATCAACTATTAAACCGTACGTACCATGTTTCCACCTGGGCTATGGTATTTGTAGGAACAACATGAACGTGACTTCCTCTGAACCTCTGGCACCATATCCTAGCTGGGCTGGCGCACATATTTTTAATTTTTGTTTTTTCAGTTTCTTTTTTTCCTGTTTCGATTTTTGGGTTTTTATTTTCTTTTATTTTCTCCTTTCCAATTACGGATTTTAATATATTCATTTGCATCTTTCTACAACTTTTCAAAATATACAGTGATTTTTTTGATATAAGGTGAAACTTTATTAAATAGTTAAATAAATTTTCTATCATGATGAACTACTTTTAAATATACATTGATTTTTAATATTATTTGAACATATTTAATATAGAATAAACATTTTTAATATACACTAAACTTTTTATATTATATGATAAATAATTTTTAGTACACATTGAACATTTTTTAATAAGGAATTTTTTTTAATACGAAATCGCTAAACGCGTGGACATGCGAAATAACGATTTTACATATGAATCTGCTTTCATGTGATTTTTTTAATCTTTAAAAATTGTGCAGGAGTTGATCGAGGGTTGATTTAGGTTGTTTTTCGTGTGGAAGTTGAGGACAAGTTGTTTTAATCTTATTGGTTGTTTTATTCTCATTTTTTTATCAAGCTCGTTGTCCTTTTTTCATCGATGCTCCCGTCGTCTTTTTTTTGTACTTGCAAGCCTAATCTCTAATTGCAATTGGGTTCAACAGTTTTTTTTGCCATCGACTCGTAACTCGGTTTGACTTTTTTTCGCCCAGTTGCAAGCACACCATTGACTCGTTACTGACCTGATTTTTCTTGTAGCAGTTCCAAGTGCACCACCGACTTACAACTGGGCCCGACTTATTTTTACAGTCCCAATTGCAATTCAACCATCAACTTGCCACTGGTCCCATTTTTTCCGCTCCAATTAGAAGTCCAGCATCAACTTGCAACTGTGCTCGATCCTTTTTTCTCTCCCAGTTGCAAGTCCGCCATGGACTTGCAACTCGACCCGACTTTTTTAGCCACCCTAGTTACAAGTCCACCACCGACTTGCAACTTGGTTCCTTTTTTCCGCCCCAGTTGCAAGTCCACTACCGACTTGCAACTGGGCTCGCCTTTTGTTCCCACCCAAGTTACAAGTCCATCAACAATTTGCAATTGGGGTACGTCCATCAGTTGTAAGTCCACAACTGACTCGCAACTTTCCTCGACTTTGTTTATCTTTGCACTCTTTTTCCGCCCTGTTGCAAATCCACCACCAACTCTTAACTGGGCTCGACTTTTTTCCCACTCAGTTGCAACTTCAACCATCATTTTTTTGCCCAGTTGCAAGTTCACCACCGAGTCGCAACTAAACTCGATTTTTTTTTCGCCCAGTTGCAAGCACACCACTGACTCGCTACTGGCTTGACTTTTTTTTCTTGTACGAGTTGCAAGTTCACCACCGACTTGCAACTGAACCCGACTTATTTTTATTGTCCTAGTTGCAAGTTCACCACCAACTTGTAACTGGTCTCATTTTTCCGCTCCAAATGCAATTCCAACATCGACTTGCAACTGGGCTCGATTGTTTTCCTGTACCAGTTGCAAGTCCACCATTGACTTGCAACTCGGCCGACCTTTTTTAGCCATCCCAGTTGCAAGTCCACCATCGACATACAACTGGATACATTTTTTCTGCCCCAGTTGCAAATGCACCACCGACTTGCAACTCAGCGAGAGTTTTTTTCTCAGTTGCAAGTCCACCAACGAGTCGTAATTGGGTCCGGTTTTTTCCAGTTGCATGTCCACCAACAAGTCGTAACTGGGTCCGTCTTTTTTTCAGTTGCATCTCCACCAACGAGTCGTAACTGGGTTCGTCTATTTTTCAATTGCATGTCCACCAAGGAGTGGCAATTAGTTCCGAATTTTTTTTCTCAATTGCAAGTTCACTAATGAGTCGCAACTGGGTTTGACATTTATTTCTCAGTTGCAAGTCCACCAACGAGTTGCAACTGGGCTCGACTATTTTTTCTCAATTGCAA
Source organism: Bromus sterilis (assembly GCA_950022295.1). Lineage (NCBI taxonomy): Eukaryota > Viridiplantae > Streptophyta > Magnoliopsida > Poales > Poaceae > Bromus > Bromus sterilis. The sequence goes on along the minus strand of OX465600.1, from coordinate 73,807,891 downwards.
GTCCACCAACGAGTCGCAACTGGGTCCTATTATTTTCTCGATTTGCAAGTTCACCAATGAGTCGCAACTGGGTTTGACATTTTTTCTCAGTTGCAAGTCCACCAATGAGTTGCAATTGGGTTCGACTATTTTTTCTTAGTTGCAAGTCCACCAACGAGTCGCAACTAATTCTGACTTTTTTTTTGTCAGTAGCATGTCCACTAACGAGTTGCAACTAGGTCCGTCAATTTTTTCGGTTGCATCTCCACCAAGGAGTTGCAATTTTTTTTCTCAGTTGCAAGTTCACCAATAAGTCGCAACCGGGTCTGAATTTTTCTCAGTTGCAAGTCCACCAATGAGTCGCAGTTGGGTCCAAATTTTTTCTCAGTTGCAAGTCTACCAATGAGTAGCAATTGGGTCTGACTTTTTGTTTCTCAGTTGCAAGTCCACAACGAGTCACAACTGGGCTTGACTTTTTTTCTCGGTTGCAAGTCCACCAACGAGTCGCAACCGAGTCCGATTTTTTCTCAGTTACAAGTCTACCAACGAGTCGCAACTGGGTCTGAACTTTTTTCCCAGTTGCAAGTTTACCAACGAGTCGCAGCTGGATCCGACTATTTCTCTCAGTTGCAAGTCCATCAACTAGTCGCAACTGAGTCCGATTTTTTTCTCAGTTGCAAATCTACCCACGAGTCGCAACTGGGTCTGAATTTTTTTCTCAGTTGCAAGTCTACCAACGAGTCGAAGCTGGGTCCGACTTTTTTTCTCAGTTCCAAGTCCAGCAACGAGTCGCAATTAGGTTCAACTTTTTTTTCTCAGTTGCATGTCCAGCAACGAGTTGCAACTGGATTCGAGTTTTTTTCTCAGTTACAAGTCCACCAACGAGTCGCAATTGGGTCTGGATTTTTTAAGTTGCTAGTCCACTAACGAGTCGCAACTAGGTCCGACATTTTTTCTCAGTTGCAAGTCCACCAACAAGTCGTCCAACTTTTTTTTTCTTAGTTGGAAGTTCACCAATGAGTCGCAACTGAGACCGACTTTTAAAACTAACAAACGAGGGGAGGTGTGAGAAGGGTCTCGCGGGAGATAATTACGTCACATGTAGATGCGCCCTAGTCGTTCCCATATTTAATATTTCTTCATAAACATTTTTTAAAATACGACATTAATGTTTTTTCATACTTTATCAACATTTTTATTATTAGATGATAAAAAAAACAGATTGTATATTTTTTCTATATACTTTTTAAATACATGATGAACATTTTTTCATATATGGTTTAAGCAATTCTTAGCGCCAGATTAGCAATTTTAAATAAATTATCAAGAAAATGCATATACAATTGATTTTTCTGTATACAGGATAAAAAAACTTTCAAAAATATTTGCATATATTTTATAATTTTGGCGTATATACGATAAACAAATTTCATACACGTTTAATATTTTTCAAATGCCTGATTAACATTGATTAAATAACATAATGAGTTGTTTCATACATAACGTAATTTGTATATACATATTTTTTTAATATAATTATTTTATATTATTTTCAAGAAAAAACAAAAAAGAAAAATAATTAAATAACATAAACTATACAAAAAATGTGGACGTGGCCTCCGGCACAATTGGGCCGGCCCATTACACGCCTAAACAATGGGGCGAACTATAATTTTTCAGACTGCTTATCGGACTGTTTTTTTTCTGTGCGATAAACAAAAAAAACTGGAGAAACAAATAATTAAATTTCATTTTGTTGGGCTAATTTATGATAAAATCATAGTACATGTGACATAACTATGTCACATGTACATGTGTTTTAGACAGACCCAGTAATAAAATAGCTCGTATGTATGTATAACAAGCCAGAAATGCAGATCATTGGCGGGATGCTATAGTGGATTTCGTGGTAGCGGCCTGGACGCCAGTGCTCCCACCATCGCCCCATCGTTTTCCTCCTGCCTCAGTAAAGTCGTCCCAATGTTTTCTTCTGCCTTAGCTGATTTTTTTTCCACAAGATCAGAGAGATGTAGTACGTTACTGGCAATAAATAAGATAAACACTTACTATTAATTTGAAAAGAGAAAATAACCGTACGTCGTTGCTGCGGCCGCACTTCTTCTTGCGGCAGTTGGTAGACCTCGGAGGAAGGCGTGCGTAGCACCTACAGATCAACGTCGAAAGAAATATATCAGGTCGAGATTTACGATCAAGACGACCGGCGAAAAAGAGGTGGGCGTACTTGCGGCAGATCATCTTGTTCTCGTTGTAGCTGAGCGCGAGGTCTCGGAGGCTGGGGTCGATGTGGCGGGGGTAGCAGCCCCACCGCCGGAGGCCGCCGCGGAGGCCGAGCGCCAGGTGCAGCGTCGACTCCTTGCCGATGCCATAGTCGGCCAGCGTCCGGCGGCCGTCGTCCTCGGCGTCGAGTTGCTTCCCGGCGTAGACGAGAGACGGCAGCTGCTGATGCGGATCGTCGTTGACGTCGACGATTCCTAGCTTGTCGTGGATCTGGGCCTTGACGCTGTCGAACGTGTGGCCGCTCTCGACCTCGAGTGTGAGGGTCTCCCCGGTGATGGTTTTCACGAAGATCTGCATTGTGTCGTGGGCAGCGACGATGGTGCCGGACGTGTGGTATGGCGAGAGGATACAGCTCCGCGGACGTAGATATATACGTATCCATTCATTGGAAGTGGAACCGGAAACGCAGCCGCTACGAAACGAGTTGGCCACGGTAACGGGAATATGTGATCGCCAAGGAAACGGTCTTCGGCATGCAGCTTTACTTTTTTTTAAGCGGTAAAACCGACCCTTTATTCTTCACTAGTAGAATGCCCGTTGACACGTGTTTTTATTTTTTTTCCTGTTTTTAGTTATTTTTATGGTACAATGCATATTAGTTTCTTATGTGTAGAAAATATAACCAATAAAACTGAAAAATAATTGAAACTCACTTATTTGCAATGTATGTCAATGAAAATTGTAATGGGAAATGATACGTCCCTCCGCCGCAGCAACAGCAACGCATGCCCCATACGGCGGCTCAATCCATCAACTATATGTGTTAGCTATTTCAAAATTTACTTTTTTAAAAGATTTATCTCGTAAACCGTTAACCCGATTGATGATCCGTTTTCACCATTAGATTTATCGCGTCGAGATCTTCGAAATAAGATCCCATATTGATATGTTTCGATGAATTTTTTTTGTCACTGTCAGTTGTCACATTAAGCCACCCTAGTTGCCAGTTTTACAGTGAACTGTTGCCACAAATTTTTGTGCATAGTTGCCGGAGGAATAGTTTCGTATACTTAAGCTTAGGATATAACCCGATGAAATAAAATGGTAAATCAGACTGATAAAACTGACAAGAACAATAAATCAACATGTCAATTAGATGTAATAAATACGACAACCGAACATAAGTAACCGTTAGCCAATCGTTCAAGCACAACAAGTCATTATGACATTTGGTATAAATATCATGACAAATATGAGTATTTTTTTAAGTGATTCTAAAGAAAAACACATACAGATACTATAAAACAAGTTTCTCATTTATGTATATATTAGTGTATAGTGTTTTAACAATCAAATTGGTATAGTATGGCAACTATATGAATAATTATTAAGTAAGACGAACAATAATGTGGCAAGTAAATGATGAAAAAAAAAGTTTTAACAACCAAGTTGGTATAATCTGGCAACTATATGAATAATTATCAGGTAAGTAGAACAACAATGTGGCAATTACTGATGAAAAAAAGTGTTAACAATCAAGTTATTATAATCTGTCAACTATATAAATAATTATTAAGTAAGTAGAATAGTTATGTGGCAAATACTGATGGAAAAAAAGCTTTTTAAAACATATTGACACGGGATCTAGTTTCGAAGATCTCGTTGCGAGAAAGCTAATGGTGAAAACGGATCATCAATCGGGTTAACGGTTTGAGAGATAAAAAATTTCAAAAATTCGAAAACACAAAAGCTAGCACATTTTGCAAGTCTATTAATACTACTAGTATAATGTACTAGTCAGCCGCCGCATGGCACAGTATAAAACGCGGCGCCGCTGCGAAGTCGGATCCAATTGTAATTCAGTAATGTATATATATAGAAGAAATGATCCACTAATTGACAGTTGCAAACTAAAATATACTTGTTGTGATTAGGATAGTCATAGAGTTATCTCATTAGCCTATTGGAGGGGCTCATGGATTGGTCGGAAGCTGATTCAAGTTTTATTCTCTGATATTTTGAACTTGGTCTTGGATTTTGCTAACAATTTTTTCATGTCTTTCTCATGCGCAGGTGGGAGGCCGATCTTAATTATCATCATCATTTCTCTTCTGTCTTGCCTCTCAACCTTCATATTGAAGTCCCGCTTTGCGATTTTGGTTGGCATATGCATGGGGGCGAGCTCGGTTGATTTGCAGGCTCCTGTTTGGGAAGCTTCCTGCCAGTGAAGCAGATCATGTTTGTCGATGCATGCGCTTCTACATCATCCATGGCGTCGACGATTCTTGCAGAGCATGTTTCCTACACCATTATTGACTATAGTGGTTTCTTCCTCCTTTTGTTTGGGAGGCGGTTGGTTGGCCGATGCTCGTGTCTTGCCGGTGGTGGCCATGGCCGAAGCTCGTGCTCGGAGGTGATTGGTGGCAATAACTCCCTGTTGATGTGTGGGCGATGCATGGTGCCATTGTGGTAGCTGAAGGTGTTACTTTTTTTTGAACAAGAAGGGTCTCGAAGACCCGACACATTAACTCCAAGTGGCAGATCGAAGAAGATCTTTCGAGGAGCGTAACTTGAGTTTATTAGGGGAGCCCGGGATCGCCTTGGTCTTCGCCGCCACCCACCACAACCGTCGACCAAGGCACAAGATCCATCCCATCCCACTTCCTCTCCGGAGAAACAGGAGAAAGCTCTACAGGAAACTTAAAGACGACCTAGCTACGGACAAGCATGCCCGCCCTCCTACTTCGCTCCATCCTGCACCGCCGGTGGAGGAAATAGGAGGAATGAAGCGCAGAAGAAGACATTGCCGGAGGCAGACAACTGAAAGGAGAGGGGAGGAGAGGACCTGCTGGTTGTGCAACCATTCAATTTGTTAGGTGTTTCTTTTGACGCATGTGCAAGCTCTGCTTTGTACACATATCTTGTGAGAAAATTTTAGTTTTATATTTTATTGGCTTTAATTGTATCTCGAATTGTATTGCTTTTTGAGTCTTCTGGCTCCTTGTTTAAATTTAATGCAACGGATTCATCATTTTTTCACAGTGAACACGTAGATACTTTTCTTCCTACAAAAACACAGAATCTAGTTTTTTTAAGTGTGGCGATTTATTAGGCACGCACGGTGCAGCCACTCCTCTCACTTCCCTAAAAAAAGGACTCCTCTGATTATCTCCCTCTCTCATTCCGCACAAGCACATGTGCTGCCGAACGCATTCCCCATCGATTATCCCCGCAGCCTACGTTCCTTGCCACGGCGACGTCGCCGCCTGCGCTCCTTGCCACGGCCTCTCCGCCACCCCCTCTCCCCGCATGGCTTCTCCTGCCGCCTCCTCTTCCCACCACGACGGTTCTCGCTTCCTAGTCTTCACGACACGGCGTCGCTCGCCTCCTCTGCTTCTCGACACGACCTCACTTATCAACACCGAAGGCTCGATTCCATGTGGCTTGTCAGAGGCTCTCCTGCCTCACCATATTTCATCGGCAACTCCTAGCCTAGATATAAAATGTAGAAGAAAATACATTGCTTAGCCTGTCTTAGGAGACCTTTTTCCTGCTCCTGATGCTCACCACCTGCTGCCTGGCAGTGATCAAGAGCCATGAACAAAATTTTAGCAATAAAAAATAGGATGCCAGGCCAGGGTACGAACCAAACATGTTTGTGTCGGAGAAGCCTGACAAGGGAAATTTGTCCAACAACTCAGGGAGTAGTCAGGCAATATTTTTTTCTCAGGCATGGTACCCAGGCCTCCAGCCAAACAACCCCTAAAAAACTGAAGATCACAAAACTGATCAAACAGAAATATAGTCCAAAAGGATAAGAAATTGAACGAAAACTATGATGCAAAGAACATGGTGTTGTTTTCTTATAGATTCTGGAGTTCTCTTCATCCATTTTCCCCAACACAGATTTTTTTCTACTTTTCCACATCATGGATTGCCCATTATCTAAAGAAAAAATGTTGAGCTCATCTAAATAAAGTAGAGATCCCTGAGAACAGTCTATTCTAGTGACTGGTGTCTAAGAGAAATAGATCCCAACTATTTGAGCTGCGTTTTCAAAGCTAGAAAAAGCATAAAGATAGGAAGGCTGAACTACAAAACTGACTTTTGTCTAAAAAAGGTAAATCCCAAGCATGTGAGCTAGAACTTTCCGATCTAAAAAAGAAATTGAGAAGTAAACAAAAACTTAGCATACCTTGTTGGCCAGAACGTCATGCTGAACATTGCTTTGTTAGATGGTGTCATGTCATGTGATCTGGAGCTTCTTCACCATTATCGATGGGTAAGATTGAAAGGCAAATCTAGTGGCTAAGCTTTCTCAATCATATTAGAATTAGCAGTTCAATAAGATGAAGTGACATGGGACATGAATACAAACAATGAAACATCATAACTTATTCCCGAGTAGATAAGATTCACACTTGGTAGCTACTTCATGTACTATCTGGTTGTACCTGCTTATGGTTCTATCATTCTGTGAAATGACAAAATAGGTGTTTGATCTTCTAATACTCCCTCCGTCCCTTAATTTGAACTAAAACCATGACAAGAATTATGGGGCAGAGGGAATACAACTTGAACTTAGGATACCTTGTAGATTAACACACGGATGGTCCACTAGTCGACACCGGAGCAACGGATCCTCTAGGTTATTGCTGAAAAAAGAGAGAAGAAGTGATGCACTCTCGGCTCCAGTCATGAAAGAAATATATACCATAGTCATGGATCCATCTTGGCGACGAGTCATTTGAGAAAAGCATTTCTGTAGGATATCTTGTGCGTGACTGAGCCGCCCACCATGCGGAAGATTCACATGCATGTTGCCTTGATTAATTTTGGTGGAACCATGCATGCATGCTATTGGCAGAGATGCCATGCTCCAACCACCCAATATCTCATTCTTTTCATATTGATACATAGATAGCTATCTGATCTTCTAATATAACTTATGATACCTTGTAGATTAACACACGGATGGTCGCCCTGGTCGACGCCGGCAGCAACGGATCATCCAGGTTCGCCGCTGAGAGTCGTGTTGGACCCATCGCCGCCGTCCTCCTACGCGATCTTCATCACCTCGTATGGTCTAGGGTGATCTCCATGCAGGACCGACGATGACGACTAATACAACGGATGTTGAGGATGTCACGAAGATCTGCGGCTGCAAGTTTCCAGACTCGAGGCAACTTTGGCTGCGCCACGACCGTGACCGGCAAGAGGTTCTTCTTGATCGAACTGTTGTATTCCTGATGATTTGGGGAGTTCGCAAGAACCATCTCTTGTTCCAGTTTGTTGTTGTGTTGGCCTTCTATGAATGAAGGGATGTATGGAATGAAAGACCCCCCCCCCCTAAGATAAGGAAAGTTGTGATCTGTTAGGATATTGGAGGCATCGGTTGAGTATAGAAAACCATATGAGGCTGTGGGTTTTAATAAAAAGCGTTGGGTGGGAAGTGGGGGCATGGGATGACGTAGGAAAAAACCCAGATTAAGTCCGCATCAATTAGCAGGGTTAATTCGGAATGTTAATTAAGTATGTTGATTTGGAATAATTAAATATTAATCAACTTTCCATAGTGAAGAAACATTGTTTTGGCAACTGAGGTGGACGCGAAAAACCAGTGTATACGAGTGGTGGTGGGAGAGATGGAGGCAAAAAACCAGTGTACAGGTGGTGATGGGAGAGGTGGAGGCGAAAAAAACCGTGGAGGGCAGCCTACTAACTCCCCCTTTAGGGGTAGAGATAATCAAGAATTGGTCTAATACATAAAGGATCATGGGAATTCATTAGCCACAGATGGCGTCACACGGGCAGATTAGCGGCATAGTTAGCTAAGTTGTGGGCATCTATGTTAATGCTCCTCTTCTCATACATAAAATCTCTAGCTAAAGATCTGGGGTTATCGAATGTCATCATCTCTACTGATTGTAGCCCACTGATCAAGGACATCAATGAAGGATGAGGAGGGAAACATGGAATCATTATTAAAGAGATTCTGTCAAGAATCCCTAATTTCCAGGCTTGCATGCAGCTTTACTCGTTTGGAAATTCTTTTTCAGCTTTACATTCGATTCGCTGGTGGGCCGGCTCTGCTTCTCCGAAAAAAGTTTTTCTACTTTTTTGAGGCATGAGGCGTACCACCCGCAGAAGCAAATCTATGCCTCCATGAAAGAAACGATCGTAACTTTTTTAAAATTTTAAAAATATATCTTTTGTCCCATGTAAATTTTATCTCCAAAATGTGAGAAAAGCCGCACGGAACTCGAAAAGCCAAAAAAAATCACATAGGCCCTAAAAATGCGTACAAAAAATAAAAAAAAGAAATTCCCGAGGAAGCACTCAGTACACGACACGTGGCACAATCTCAACACACAAAAATTAACCTTTGCGGGAGCATCCGAAGGAGTATTTCTCAAAAATTTGCTCTCCTTCGTCACGATTATGATCGGTAAAAAATCCTCTAGATAAATAAACCACAGGTGGCCCATCATGGCCCATCGGACAAGATTAAACATCATACAATGGTGTGATGCCCCCAAAATCAGACCGTGTACAGTAATCATACACGCAAGGTACACGATCGAGATCAGGGACTCACGGTGAGATATCACAACACAACTCTACCAATAAAAATAATACAAACTGTTTAATACAAGCCAGGGGCCACGAGGGTTCGAATACAACAGCTCGAGAGCACAAGTTAGCGGAAGCAATAGTATCTGAGTACAGACACAAGGGTACAAGGTTGCCTTAAGAAGGCTAGCACAAAATCAACACTCAATCGAAAAGGCAAGGCCTCCTTCCTAGGAACCTCCGAACTACTCCTGGTCAAAGGGGAACTCAACGTCGTAGAAGGCATCGGGGATCTTCACGTTGCGGTGGTTGACATCGGGGATCTCCTGCTCCTAGACTCCAAGGCTCCAACGTCGACTGCAGCGGCCGATCAGGAAAAACAAATAAAGGGGAAAATAAAGCAGGTGAGTATCTAGCATACCCGCGAGTCTTACGTCCGCTACTAAGCATTTATGCATTTGTATCAAATGGAAAGGGAAGCCTGTATATAGTGGACTGAAAAATAGAAAGTCAGAGCAAGGATAAGAAGCTAGGCCTACAGAAGACTAGCATCTTCCGACGATGTCTTGCAACATGAGGTAAGAATCAGCCAACAGTTTATATAAAGCCTAAAGTAACAATGCAGCAGAAGTTGTTGCAGCATTGTATAATAATAAGTTGTAATAATTAACAATGCCTCCGAGTTCACCTCCTCGACATCCCAGCGAGGAAGAAAACCTGGAACCATACAGTTTAATAATAATAGTTTGTAGTGGTAAGATCCAGCTTCAGCATAAAGCGTCCTTTTACCGTGGACACGGCTATTCGAATAGATTAATCTTCCCTGCAGGGGTGCACTTGTGTTACACTACACGCACGGATCTCCAGGGTGGCGGGAACCTTGTTAGGGAACGCTCCTTCGAGGCTATCCGACACTCCGTAGCCCATCTTTCAAACTCAACAGAGAGGCCATCCGCCGATCTAAATCGTAAGTACGCCGGGCCTTGGACCCCAACCCGAACGTACTCCTACACGGTGCATGGCTGGCCGGTGAAGTTGAAGCAAATCCAAATAAGACACCACCGCGCGAGCAAATAAGACAACACCACTTCCCGGCGTAGGCCGCGGTACTGCTGACGTCTGAAGAGTCCTCGGACGACACTACGAAGCAGAGGAGCCCATAACTCGTAATTCCCACGGGTAGGTAGTGCGTACATGGCATATAGCCAACTCAAGACATTCAGTGAACCATTTAGCATTTTAATTAACCTGCGTGACAACCGTTATCGTTGCGTCGACTTAACTGACCCGCGGACAACGACAACAGCCAGGCCAACCAGTACATCGGTGCCTGCCCTGTCGTCCCCCCAAGTCACTTCGGTTACAAACAAGGTGAACCGTCTCCTTACCTTGTCTCGCGTGTGCTCCTGGAGGAGCTCGACTTTCGTGGTTTGGTAACTCTCGCGGCCCGACCAGGGGCCAAGCACACCGGTACACTGGTCGTACCCTCCCTGTAGTCCCGTCGCAATACCACTCGCGGGCACCGTTGGGTCGCCCGACTTCTTACCTTTAAGGACACCAGTTGGTTCGAGTTCCTACCATTAAGTGAAACCAGGAGGTATCACCCTCGATGGCACACTTAAAGAGGTTTGACAGAGACATCAGCGGAATGAACTAAAGAGGTAAACCTCATATCATCCCGGTATGCTACGCTACTGAGCCGACGAGAGTGAAATACGAGTCCATTCCACTCGTAAGCCAAACTCGAAGCGACTCTGCAGAGTCTCACCGTTGTAGGTTCCCTAGGGCGTCTGCATTGATCCGTACCTATTGAAGTTGTAATATATCATTCCCGCGATCACTCCCAAAGTGATCACGACCCTCTATTCTAAACCTAGCTAAAAATGCGCAGGGTTTAGTACTGAATAATGCATAAGTAATAATAGGCAGCATAGGATTAAAGGAAGGTACATCAATGGGCGACAAAAACAAGCTATGCAATTGAATAGGATTGTAATCGTAGCAGCAGCAGTAACAATGCCTAGTGCAAGAAATGTACGGAAAGATAGGCGATATCTGGGGAAGAGAATGGCTCTGCTTGCCTGGAAGCTCGACGGTAGGGGTAGGGTCGTCGACGAAGTAGTCGTACTCAGCAGCGGTGTAGTCGACGGCAGGAGCGGGGTCTACCGGAGATTAAGGGGGGGAAGAAACAGTAAATACACAGCAAGCATATACAAACAGATGCATGACATGACAAATGAAATGTTAACGGTGTTCTAACGCAGTGCAATGCACGTTGCTCGGAGCGAGAATTCATCCGGGGATGAATGGCCAGCTCCGGGTGATTATCGGACAAGGTGTCCGGAGGGGGGATATATCATGTCGGAGGTGTCGTGGACATCCGACACATGTGTGGGTGGTGTATCCGGGTTAGTTGATCTATTCCGAACAACTTTCATGTTCGAAATAAATTCATCCGGGTACTTTAGCAGTACCGGACAATTTATCGGACAGTCGGTCCGGAGGGGGACGGTTCGATGTTCGTTGTGTAAGAGCAAGTTTTGCCCCCGAAGGTTTTGGACATTGTTGGACACAGCAGAAGTGGAACTAATATTGTTTTCGAGTATAAACAGATACTTAGGTTCCGAAAGAATGGAGTTTGCAAGTAGAAGGTCGAAGGACAACTCACTGCAGCAGAGCTGCAGTCATCTACCGAACCCTTTGAAGAAAGACGACCCCTAAAAATGTAGCCGAAGAAAAAGTCTCTCTCGAGTAAAAGCGCAACGAGGAGAAAGCTGAAGCTGGTCGAAGACTTAGTCTTTTTACTAGTTTCTCTTTGTTTTCTTGAGTCGTAGGAAAAACCGTACTATCAAGAGGGGTTTGCTAGTTGAGATCTTAGTCGAAGTGAATTTGCTCTGCTCAACCAAAACCCACAAAAGCCTACCGAGAGAAATCTTACTGAGTCGAGTGAATAGCTCGAAGGAAAAGTCATCGCACTTCATGCCTTCGAGAGAGAACTCGTTCGGTAAGTCAGCTTACTTGTTCCTCAAGTAAAGTTGCGTAGTGATTGGACTCTGATCGTTGTGGACACGCGTCAAGCGGTTGCATCGGGTCACTTCAGTCATTTTACCCATCGGGATCGCCAACTATAAATACCCCGCACCTACCCGCCATTTCGGGTTGGCTGCTCCACTGAAGATTCTAAAACAGAAGTCTGTGAGCATCCCAAGAGAGATTCATCGAGAGAAAACCAAAATCCCAAGTCTGAACTGAGTTGAGCTATTCACTATGACTTAGGTTGAGATTAGCCGATCTTTTTATCTTGGAGAACTGCAAGTCTCCTAGACGGTTAGGCGTCGCCTGTCAAGCAGTCGAAGAGAAATTGTCACTGCTGAAGGAAGTTTGTAAAGGTCTCGGAGATGTCCTGAATCATCTACCACGAGTGAAAAATGGACAAGCTTGAGGAGTTTGTTGCAGTGGATAATAGGACGGAGAGAGTTTTGCTCCAGGTGTTCAGTCACCAGTCCCTCCAACCAGACGTAGCACTTTGCAGAGTGTGAACTGATTTACCAAACATCGTCGTGTCAGGCTCATTTTCCTTCATGCGTTTATATTAAGTATTTACTCGTAGCCTGTTTGTCTTCGATGTTTTCCTTCGCTTCCAATCCTTTCGAGCCATGCACTACTTTCAATACTGTATTTCCTTCGAGATGCCTTAGTCCTTCGCTGTTTGCATGAATTCATTCTAAGTTCCTTAGAGTTTTAGAAGTGATCATTCACCCCCTCCCCCTCTGATCATTCTTGAGCTTTCAATTGGTATCAGAGCTAGGCACTCCCTACGCTCTGCGTATTTTGGTCTAACAACCTGGAGTGTTGTCAAGAATGTCGTTTGCAGTTGTTTGCTCGGGGGAACCAATACCTATCTTCAATGGGAAGGACTATCCCTATTGGAAGGACAAAACGAAGAGGAATATCATGGCTATCAACTCTGACGCTTGGGAAGTTGTCAAAAATGGTGTAACTGTCAAAGACACTAAAGCCATCACTCCTGAAGAGGCAAAGAAGATAGAGCTAGATGCTGAAGTCTGGGTCTTCATTGCAAATCATCTGATTCCAGAAAAATATCATGAGGTCAAGAATATTCCTTCGGCCAAAGGTGTTTGGGACTATCTCGAGAAGATTGGTGAAGGTGTCTCTACTCAGAAAGATGCTCGTATTGACACCCTTCTGAAAGTGCAATCTTGCCCTTAAGCATATTTTGTTGTATGATGAAAATATACATATAGGTAACTAACTGTGTTTGCTAAGTGATACACAGGAAACTGTTAGTTCTCTTGACATCACCGTGTAGGGATCATGGACTAAACTTCAACAGCTCTCAAGAAGTCTACAAAACGATTGAAGATGACGCTAAGTCCTCTTTTCTACTACCTCTTGAGTTATAGGGATCCCCGCACTATTAAGAGGGGATCATGTGGTTTAGTTAAAGTCTTGCTCAAGTCATAATAACTATATCATGTAAAATACACAACTCTACAACCCATGAAAATCAATGTAGTTGTGTAGGATATACACTGCTCTCCAAAATGCAGATCATCTGTGTATGTCGGACCGTCCGGGTATCAGGCCGGACCGTCCGGGCGTGTCCCGGACCGTCCGTGTTGCACCTCGGACCGTCCGACAAGGGGGTCCCCGAGGTCAGTAGCATATTCGTCTATTTCGGACCGTCCGGGCTTCGGTCCCGGACCGTCCGGGCTCAGCCCGGACCGTCCGGACTTCTGTCCCGGACCGTCCGACCCTCGGTGCCAAAGATCAGTAGCTTTTCTTCATCAGGTCGGACCGTCCGGCGTACTGGTCGGACCGTCCGGGCCCAGCCCGGACCGTCCGTCCTCATCCCCGGACCGTTCGACACGAGTGTGCTATGAGGACAGGTCGTCTGATCTAGTCGGTCGTTCGGACTATAGGTCGGACAGTCCGGGCACAGCCCGGACCGTCCGACATGTAGCCCGGACCGTCCGACGTCCTTATGACTGCACCAAAACGGCTTGTTCTTGGGCATCTATAAATATCCCCTACCCACTTCGGATTAGGGTTGACCACTTCATTTATTGCACTCAAGAACACAAAGTGCTCCCTCTCTCTCATCTCCTACACTCAAACCAAGATCCCGGAGAGATTTGTGAGAGTTCTTGTCGAATCTTTCACCTCGTGGTAGATCCGTCCCTTCCCCATCTTCCGACCAAAGAAAATCGTGATTTGAGCAAGTCTTGAGCTTTTCCCCTTGATCTTGTTACTCTTGGAGGTTGGAGACTCCTAGGCGGGTAGGAGTTCTTCGGAGAGGAATCGACCATTGTGATTACCCCCGTTGAGTTTGTGAGTGTTTGGTGACCACCTTTAAGGTCAACCGGTAGTGGTTGGGAATCGCCTTCGTGGTGATATCTCAAGGGGAATAGAGTGAGCCTTCGTGGCGTAGGTGTGCCTTCGTGGTTTCACCCACTCTCTTCGAACGGTGAGTAGCTTCCCTCCAAGGAAGTGAACATCGGGATACATCGTTGTCTCCGCGTCATTCGGTTATCCCTACTCTTTTCCCTTACTACTTGTACTACCGTATTATTTGCCCCTCACTTGCTTGTGTTTATTGTCCTTAGTGTTTATCTTGTCTTTGCTAAATAGAACTTGCAATTATTAGGCACACCTTGTTTTCCACACTATTGCTTTAAAATTGCTAAGTAGTGATAAAATTTGTAATAAGACCTATTCACCGCCCCCTCTAGGTCTATCTCGATCCTTTCAATTGGTATCAGAGCCTCGTGCTCTATTCTTGTGGCTTAACCGCCCTAGAGCGAGATGACCAAGAACGGAATCCCCGAAAGCTCGGGTGCCAATGTGGAGGAGGTTGCAATTGCTGCGAATGCCGCGCTTCGGAAGCCGAGAGATTGGCTACCGAACAAAGGGCCACCGCACAAGCTGCGTTGCCTCCCTCCACGGGGCATGTTAGTTATGAAATTGAGGACCCCAAGTTATTCACCTCCGAAGATATGGAAAAAGCCTTGCAAAAGGCTTTGGACAATCAAAGGAAGGAAATGGAAGCCTCCTTTGCTAGATTGAAGGCTTCGGCGTCGGAGTCACAAACGTCAAGTGGTGCCGCCCCTAGGTCCCCACAGGCGACCTTTGTGCACCCCGGTTCCGAGGCTCCCTTGCAAAGAGGTGGTCCCTACCAATGGTACTATCTGACTCCTAAGCTTGTGGAACCTAAGTATAATTTCAACGGCAATCCGCCGGTACTAACCGAGAATACTAACTTCTTGGATTGGAAAAGTCTTATGGAAGATTATCTTAGGTTTGTGTGCGAACCAATGTGGAACCTCATCGACTCCGGAAAAGGCTATTATCCTGTTGATCCAAACAACCTTACTCCAAGTGAAGTGTTTGATCGACATCTCAACCTTGCGGCTCTTGGGTTCTTGAAGAGAGGAATGGATGAGTTGACACGTGCACCATTTCTTCATATCACCAATGCCAAGGAAATGTGGGATACTCTTCTCATTGCCAAATCCGGCACCGGGTCTCTTCAAATGACAAGATATGAGACCGCAAAGAATGCATTGCACAACCTTCACATGAAGAAAGATGAGACACCTCAACAACTTCATATGCGTCTCAAGGTTCTCTCTGCTCATGTCCATTCCTTCACATGTGAAAAATCTTTGGATGGATATCAAATCACCAACCGTTACCTCGTGGACAAAATGTTGAATGCTCTCATGGTGTATTCTCATCAAATGGTGTGGGAATTGAGGCGTATGCCCGACTTCTTCAAGATGACACCGGATGATGTGATTGCCACCTTCTTGCAATATGAAGAGCACCTAAAGGAGTCCAAGAGGCTCCTTGCCACATACGGTGGTCCGTCCTCAAACCTTGCTCTCAAGGCTAGGCTCAAGGAGTTTGATGAAGATGAGGAAGAAGATGAGTATGAAGACGATGATAACTCCGATGATACTCCCTCATATGATGATATTGCTCTCTTTGTGAAGAAGTTCACCAAAGGGGACTTCAAGGGAAGATTCCAAAAGAAGAAGACAAGAAACTGCTACAACTATGAGAGACCGGGACATTTTGCGGAGGAGTGTCCATACGAGAAAAGAGAGGACAAACCTCGATTTCCTCGGAAGGATGTTGCCAAGAAGCTCCCAAACCCTCTCAACAACAAGTTCAAGAAGAAAGCACTGTTGGCTCTTGAAGGGTCCGATCCCGAGGATGTTGGTGGTGTGGCCGGAGTTTCTCAAGATACACAAAAAACATTGAAGCTCCTCAACAAGGAAGGTGAAGTTGTAAACTACAACTACATGAGTGACTACGCCGGCAATGCGCAAAAGTGCCTTATGGCCAAGTTGGTTGACGATGACACTCCTTCCTCCCCGGCCAAGATCAAGGTAACGCCTATTGATGAGTCCTTCATGTTCTCCTCCGAATCTCATGATGAATTTCATGATGCGGAAGGTGATGATGCTCATGCTACATGTGAAGATTTTTTATTTGCCAAAGTGAACAAAATGATGAGCTCTCTCAAAGGCAACAAGCTCAAAATGTTTCAATTACTTATGGATGTGGTGTTGGATATATGCTCTAGAGGCAAATAATATATGATTATTCCAATATATCTAAGAAAGTTCATAACCAGTTTCATACCGTGCTAGAACTGCGTCAGTGAAACAATGATGCAGGTGTGGTATAGAAACCCCCAGAGTTCCTAGTTAGCCTCTACATCGATAACTAGTTCATGGTCAACATGATGGTTGTGGTTTCGCGATCATGGACAATTAAGTCTCTTGACTATGAGGTCACCTCACTGGTTAAGTGACGTGGTGAACATTACCCAAAGTAAGCATTACAGCATGATCAAATCTTATGAAGGTTCAGTGTTGTAATTACAGAACGTGGTAGACCGTTCCTTTGACCGTGAGTACGTGCATAATCACTATCTTCCCGGATGCTTTGACTTACATCCCACCACCTGACTGAAATATGCGGGTCATAACGGTTGTATCTTAGGTATTCCGTGGAGATATGTTGAGGAGTATTGTTACAAGAGCGGGATTTGTCAATCCATATAATGGATAGATACTCGGGGCCCACTCGGTGAGATTCCATCCATAAAGCTGCGCAGCGTGTGACTAGGTCACGGGGATGAATATCACGGGAACGAGTGAATAAGGATTTGTTCGGAACGAGGTTGAACCAGACATAGGATGTCATTGATCGAATCTCGGAACAATCCAGTATCGCTGACAAAGGGAATGCTATACGGCGTAAGGTCCAATCGGTGTTGATATCCGGAATGCACATGGGTCATTATGGGCATCCAGGTCCCGCTGATGATCATTGACCATAGCCTCTGCGAGGTCATGACTGGAGTGTTCTCGGACCGTAGGGTAACACACTTAAGGGCTCGATAAAATCGGAGACCTTTTCGGAACCATCGGAGCAACCAGAGAATAAAGGAAACAATATCGGAGAAGTACCGTGTTGAACCGAAACAAGTTCGGAGTGAACCGGAAGGTGTTCCGGAGCACCGGGAGATGGAATATTATGTTTTACTTATTAATTAATTGAATTAATAATTAAAATCATTTTATTTCTAATTAATATGTGCTATGGGCCTTAGTGGAGAAAAAGGCCCATTAGGGGAATTAAAAGGGAAAAAGAAAAAGAAAAAGAGGGGGGAGGCGCCATGGGCCCTAGGGCCCATGAGGGGTGCGCCCCCTCCCCCCCCTTGGCCGGCCAACCCCCCTTAGCAAGGGACTTTAGTCCCACATTGCTAAGGGAGGGGGGTTGACTCCCTCCCCTCTGCCTATATATAGATAGCCAGGGTGCACATATTTAATACATAGAAATTCTTGAGAAAATAAATATTACTCCGAATTGAGATCGGTTTTCTCCGGTCTTCTCCCCTCCCTTGTCTCTTTCACGGTGGACTCCCTAGTGTGAGTCTATAGTGGAATTGAGGCTTCTCTGCTAGAATCGGAGGCCGTCGTGCTGCCGAAGCTCCGTCCGGAGGTCTGCTTCCGCCACCTCCGCTGGATCGGAGAACGGAGGTCGTCATCGAGTCTCGTACGTGTGCGAGTACTACGAGATGTTGCACGTGTGGCACTACACCCATCCGGGTGATCAACACAGCCAGGGGGCTGTGAAACTTGATCGGCTACATCAACCACGTTTGCGGGAACGTTTCCCGCGCAACGGACTACACCCCGAGGTATGTTATTTCCGCACTACTTTCCGTTACAGTAATACGGCTAGCTAGATCTTGGGTTATGGGAGCGCTAGTTAGAAAATTTTGTGTTTTCTGCTGCGAACCCAAACATGTGGTGGGTAAGCACTCCACAACCATTAAGGATCTTGAAATCCTCCTCACCGAGGAAAAGGAGAACTATACTCTCCTTGAGAAAAAAATTGACTTTGAGGAAGCTCGAAATGACAACTTATGCAAAGTTGTTCACGCATCAAACGACTTAAATGAAAAGCATGTTGCCTCCTTGAAAAAGGCTAATGAAATATGTAAAGAGCTTGCTAATGATATGAGCAAACTTGTGGAGCTAAACACCTCCCTTTCTAAGGATGTTGAGGTACTCACCTTGTCCCTCAAGACAAAAGATGAGGAACTCACCATCCTTAAGAAGAATCTCGAGGCCCACAAACTTGCTCATATAAAAACACTTACGAAGATGGCTCCTCCAACTATTGTGCATATTGAGGCTTGTGCTACTAACTCTACTCTTGATCAAGCATCTCTCATTGAGGAGAACTTAGCTCTTCATGCTCAACTAAAGAAGGGTCTCTTGACTTGTGCCCAAGGCGAGAAAAACCTAAATGATGTACTAAGTCATCACAAGGAGTCCTTTGCTAAGGAGGGACTTGGTTTTGATCCAAGTACGAGTGTGACAACGGATGTCACCCTTAGCAAAGGATCAACTCCTCAAAAGGTGATCTTTGTTCGTGAAGGGCACAAGGACAAAGGTAAGAAGAAAGTTGATGAGGTTGATGTTGGGAGTGGGAAGGCCACTAGGGTCAAGTCCATTCCCAACAAGAAGAAATAAAAGAGTCCCCCATCCTATGTGCTCCGTAAGGAAAAGGATGGAGATGTGTATGCCAAATTCATTGGACCCCGTAATGCTTTTCGTTTCTATGCTATTTGGGTTCCAAAGACCCTTGTTCCTAACCTTAGAGGTCCCATTGCGAAATGGGCACCTCTAACCAAAGCCTAAATGTGTGTGTATGGTACTTTCTCCGGTGGAGTCAAATGGGTGATTGATAGTGGATGCACAAATCATATGACCGGAGAGAGTCGTTTGCTCAAGGACTTCATGGATGCAATACAACCATATATGAGCATTGTCTTTGGTGGTGGTTCCAAGGGAAAGGTACTTGGGTTGGGAAAGGTGGCTATCACCAATGACATGCCACTTGCTAATGTCATGCTTGTCCAATCCCTTCAATACAATTTGCTTTCCGTTCGTCAATTAGCTTTCGTTGGTTATGATACACTATTTGGTCTAACAAGTGTGAAAGTCTTTAGGAGAGATACTCTCGAAGTGGCCTTTGTTGGAGAGTTGGATGGCAACCTTTATACGGTTGATTTCTCAAAAGAGAGCACGTACCATGCAACTTGTCTAATGGCCAAGGCCGTCAAGGGGTGGCTATGGCATCGCCGGCTAGCCCATGTTGGCATGAGAAATCTAAAAGATCTCCTAAAGGGTGAACACATCCTCGGACTAACAAACCTGTCTTTTGAGAAAGATCGTGTGTGTAGTGCGTGCATCGCCGGGAAGCAACATCAAGCAAAGCACACCCCAAAGAATGTTGTGTCAACTTCTAGGCCCTTGGAGCTCCTTCATGTGGATCTCTTCGGGCCTCCATCATGGGATAGTCTTGGTGGAAAGAAATATGGTCTTGTCATTGTCGATGATTACTCAAGATACACGTGGGTGTTCTTCCTCAAGTCCAAGGATGAGACGAAGGCCACCTTCATCGATTTTGCCAAGCAAGCCCAAAGAAAGTTCAACATGGCTATCTTGGCAATAAGAAGTGACAATGGCTCCGAGTTCAAGAACTACACCTTGGAAGAATTCTTGAGTGATGAAGGGATTGAGCACCAATATTCCGCACCATATACCCCTCAACAAAATGGTGTAGCCGAGAGGAAGAACCGCACTCTTGTGGAGATGGCCCGGTCTATGTTGGATGAGTATAAGTCTCCTTATAGCTTTTGGTCCGAATCTATCAACACCGCATGTCATGCGTCAAACCGGCTCTTCCTTCGCAAGATATTGATGAAGACCCCATATGAACTTCTAACCGGACACAAGCCAAACGTCAAGTACTTCCGTGTATTCGGTTGTAAGTGTTTCTTTCTCAATAAGAAAGATAGGTTAGCAAAGTTTCAATACAAAACAATTGAGGTTATATTTGTTGGGTATGCTTCAAACTCTCACGCCTATAGAGTCTACAAAAAATCCACCGGATGTGTTGTGGAAACTTGTGACGTGGAGTTTGATGAATTTAATGGCTCGCATGGGGAGCAAGTTGATCTAAGTGATGTAGGTAATAATGAAGATTCCTCTCAAGATATTTTGACTATGGGCATTGGAGATCTTGTGCCCATAGCTCAAGTGCCTAGAGATGATGAGGTTGGTGATGGGCAAAGGGTTTCCCCAACACAAGCACCTCCTCCTACCACTCAAGATCCAATTGCTCATGATGAACCCATTATCCAAGAACAAGAACAAGACCCTCAACAACCCGATGTGTCCACTGAACCACAAGTTGTGAGTGCGGTTGATCCACGTGATCGACTTGACCGTCTTTGTTTTGGAGCAAATGATGAAATTGAGGATGGCTCCGCCCTTGATGATGAATCAAATGTTGCCCATGAGCACGAATGGGAAGAGCCTATTGAAACTCCAACTTCCATCATGCCATTGGTGGCTAGACGTGTTGATGTTGACAAGATCCTCACGGGATTGGGGCAAGGTATAGTTACTCGTCGTCAACTTATGAACTTTTGCGCTCACTTCTCGTTTGTGTCGTGTATTAAACCACTTAGGGTCGAACAAGCCCTTGAGGATGCGGATTGGCTCATTGCAATGCAAGATGAGCTCACTAGCTTCACACGGAATGAAGTTTGGTCTCTCGTGGAGAGGCCTTCCGGTCATGATCATAACATAATTGGAACCAAGTGGATATTCAAAAACAAGCAAGATGAATATGGTAATATCATTCGAAACAAGGCAAGACTAGTGGCTCAAGGGTACTCCCAAGTTGAAGGCTTGGATTTTGATGAGACCTTTGCTCCCGTTGCTCGCCTTGAATCTATACGCATGTTTCTTGCTTATGCTGCATTCAATGGATTTCCATTATTTCAAATGGATGTGAAAAGTGCTTTTCTTAATGGTCCTCTACAAGAGGCCGGATGTATATGTAGCTCAACCACCCGGCTTTTGTGACCCTCATCACAAGGATCACGTGTACAAACTTCATAAGGCATTATATGGTCTTAAGCAAGCTCCTAGGGCTTGGTATGACCATCTTAAGAAGTTTTTACTCGAGGAAGGATTTGTGAGGGGTGTCATTGATGCCACTCTTTTTACCAAGAGAACCAATGGTGAATTGCTCATATGCCAAATCTATGTAGATGACATCATATTTGGTTCTCCTAATCCATCTTTGTGCAAGTGGTTCTCAGAAAATATGACCAAGAACTTTGAGATGTCCATGATGGGGAGTTTGAAGTACTTCCATGGATTTCAAATCGAGCAATTTGCCGAAGGAACCTTCATCTCTCAAACAAAGTACATTCAAGACATGCTCGTGAAGTTTGGTATGAAGGATGCCAAGCCATGCAAGACACCCATGCCAACCAAGGGATATCTAGATCAAGACCTTTCCGGTATTCCATTTGATGCTACTCTTTATCGTTCTATGATTTGGTCATTGCTTTACCTTTGTGCATCTAGACCGGATATCATGCTTAGCGTAGGAATGTGTGCAAGATATCAAGCCTCTCCCATGGAGAGTCATCATTGGGCGGTTAAGCGCATTCTTAGATACCTTGTTCATACTCCTTTGTTGGGCCTTTGGTACCCCAAGGAAGCCAAGTTTGATCTCTTGGGGTACACCGATGCGGATTGGGCCGGAGATAAGGTGGATCGGAAGTCAACATCCGGTTCATGCCAATTTCTTGGGCGCTCATTGGTAAGTTGGCAATCCAAGAAGCAGAATTGTGTCTCCCTCTCCACCGCTGAAGCCGAGTATGTGGCCGCCGCAAGCTGTGCTACTCAAGTTCTATAGATGAGGCAAACCTTGAAGGACTATGGCCTCACCTACAAGAAGGTACCCATCTTATGTGACAATGAAAGTGCTATCAAGATTGCCAACAACCCTTGTCAACATCCCCGCACCAAGCATATTGACATTCGTCATCACTTCATACGGGATCATATTCAAAAGGGTGATATTGTTCTTGCACATGTGGGCACCGACAAGCAACTTGCCGACATCTTCACCAAGCCATTGGATGAAGCAAGGTTTTGCCAACTAAGGGGTGAACTTGGTATCTTGGAACGTTATAGCTTTACGGCTTAGGGGTATCTTGCTCTCATTCGTACACATTACGCATATCCTGTCTAGATGTAGGCATGTATGTAGGGGGAGAAGCTCAATTCATGAGTTCTCATCCCTCTACGTGATGCATAAATAGAAACAAGCATCAACAATCTGCATGCTCACTTCGGTGAACCCATGTGTAGCGGTTAAAGATGGAGTGGTGACTGTTGGACCCAAGATACATCTTCGCGGTGTCAACATCACAGATACTCACACATGGTGGCCACGGCCACCGCCGACTCCTTCATAAACATCTTATGGCAAATGGTTTCTTTTATGCTCTTGTTATTGATGATGTTTTATGATGTTCCCTATATGTATCTATCGCAATATATATGCCAGTCAGCTAGATCACCTCCATTTCTCTGTCGTGCCACCCCATTGGCCTATCAGTTTTTGCCCTCACATCACATCCCGGACGGTCCGGCCATGTGCCCGGACGGTCCGGGGTCTGCCCGGACGGTCCAGCCTGCATCCCGGACGGTCCGGTCTAGTCGGAAAATACTACTGATGTTCTGCACCACAGCTCGAACGGTCCGGCCTCGTACCCGGACGGTCCGACCTGCATCCCGGTCGTCCGGTCTCACACGTATGCAGTGCTCCCACGGTTCTCGTGTCGGTCGTCCGACCTTCAGTCCGAACCGTCCGGCACCTCGTCGGACCGTTCGACGTGGAGCCCGGTCGTCCGGCTTGTCCGATCTATAAAAGCCCCAGGGCCGCGCCCCACTAACCTGTTGGAAGTTCCCTTTTCTTTCCTCCGTCCGTGCTCCTGACCTAGCGCCGCCGCCACCCCTGTTGCGGTCTCCCCCGTCCGGCCCCTCCCTCCGGTGAGTTCCACTACTCCATCCCCGGATTCCCCTCCTCCCGAATTACGTTTTGACCGGTCAATCTTGCGTTTTGGGGCAGATTTTTTTTGAGGAGGGTTCTTCGTGTTGCTCCCGGATTCGTGCCCTCATGCCTCCCAAAGGTACGGTGCGTGCTCCGGCTCGCCGACAGGGCTCTGATGATTCACAAGATGCTGCTCGTCCTCGTCGCCGTCTTCGTGGTGGCAGTGGGGACGGTGCCGGGGCTAGCCATGTCCGTCTTGAATCTGACTATGAGGAGGATGATATGGAAGAAGAGGAACTGATCCGCTCATCTTCTCCCAAGCCCAATACCCGCAAGAAGTCCCTCCCAAACCGCCACCGGGAGCCTCCCTCGCCGGCTGTGAGGCGTCCGGTCCCTCCCCCACGGAGGGAACCTCTTCCTGGTGTGTCTATCTCTGTGGCTCCTCCCAACATGGGTGGTCGTGTCCCGGTGGACTACTATCGCATGGATGCCAAGGTGTATGCAAAGATGTGTTCTGAAGACAATGAGTTCCTTCTCCCCGGTACTGCCACCGATGTCCGTTTTCACACGCTTGTTCAACAAGATATTTATGCTACCGTCTGCCTCGAGATTAATGCCACCACCCCCAGAAGTTCATCAACCTGGATTACTTTGAGCAGCATCCGGCAAAGTTTGGCACTCTGATCCGTCTGGTGGATGCCATGGGGCTGCGTCATGCTTTGACGCTCAAATGTGATTGGAGTCATGGTTCAATTCTTCAGTTCTATGCCACGTGCACTTTTGGCATCGATGACTTTCTTTCATGGAAGACTCACCAGCAGACCATCTCCATCTCATACGACCAGTGGTGTGAGGCTCTGGGTATGCCTACCAGATCTGATGATCTCTACCGGATTCATAGTCGCTCTAGTGAGTTTGAGTCCATGTCCATTGAGGCATGCATGGGCTGTCTGCTGCGACCTGCTGATATCCCCCCCGGGAGCAATATGGTTGTCAACAATTCCACAATCTTTCAGCCTCACTACCTGCAGCTCTATCAGTGTCTTCTGCGCACCTTGGTCCCCAAGCATGGTGACAAGTCGATGGTCCGCTCCTTTTCTATTGATCTTATGGCATGTGCCAAGGGGGCTTTTGACCAAATGGAGTTGAACCATGCGCCCCGTCCCATTGATGTGGCTGACTTCCTCTGGCATGAGGTGTGGCTCTTCTCCCTCACGAAGCTCGGTCACTTCCCCCTTGATCCCTACATTCAGCAGGTCATTGACCATTTCTCCACTGTACCGATTCAGAAGCCCGTGGTTCACCAAGAATGGGTGCCCAAGAAAGGTTCTGCTCTCTATGCCGGTCCCACTCGTCCGTCTGCGACTGCCGCCTCCACCTCTCGTGGGTCTCGCCGTGCCAAGCCCATGGTGGAACCCCTTCGACGCATTGCTCGCTTTCTGGGCAAGTCTCAGCAGGCGATCTTCAGGGCATGCACTACCCAAGCCACTGCTACTCACGAGCTTGAGTCTCGCCGTATCTCTCAGGCGAATGCACTTCGGACCCGTCTTCGTGCCCGGCCAGGGAGCCCTGTGAGTGCTGATGATGAGCCCCCTTCCGCTCCTCGGGCTGCTGACTTCGGCTTCCCTACGGCTGCGGACTTCCCCGAGTTCTTCACTGACGAGCTCGACGATCCTGATGATGAGGAGTAGCTGTCCATGTCGTGTTATTTATATTGGCTCTGTGTTCTGCCCCTTTTTGGTACTTGGTGCCAAAGGGGGAGACACCTATCCTAGGCTTAGTTTTCATTATCGGGATATAACCCAAACTCTAGTGGTGATTTATGTTGCATGGTTGCTATGTATTATGACATATGTTTATCTATCGTGATGGTACTTGTATTAAACTTCATGGTTATCTATCTTGCATGTCAAATGGTGTCCTGTCTCATGATGAGTGATATGTGTGTTACTATGGACCATTTCTTCGCTGTTGTTACTTCATCATGTATTATTGGGTCATAAAACCACTGCTTTCCCATATTAATTTGTATGGTTTATATGATCATGGGGGAGACTCCCTCTTATGTGATATGCTTAAAAGTTAAGATCACCATGCACATGTTGAGGGGGAGCCTCCCCTCAAATAAATGAAAATTTCTCTCCAAATCTTAATATGAATATTTTTGAGAGCTATATGTGTATTGTCATCAACTACCAAAAAGGGGGAGATTGAAAGTACAATCTTGCCCTTAAGCATATTTTGTTGTATGATGACAATATACATATAGGGAACTAACTGTGTTTGCTAAGTGATACACAGCAAACTGTTAGTTCTCTTGACATCACCGTGTAGGGATCATGGACTAAACTTCAACAGCACTCAAGAAGTCTACAAAAGGATTGAAGATGACGCTAAGACCTCTTTTCTACTACCTCTTGAGTTATAGGGATCCCCGCACTATTAAGAGGGGATCATGTGGTTTAGTTAAAGTCTTGCTCAAGTCATAATAACTATATCATGTAAAATACACAACTCTACAACCCATGAAAATCAATGTAGTTGTGTAGGATATACACTGCTCTCCAAAATGCACATCATCTGTGTATGTCGGACCGTCCGGGTATCAGGCCGGACCGTCCGGGCCTGTCCCGGACCGTCCGTGCTGCACCTCGGACCGTCCGACAAGGGGGTCCCCGAGGTCAGTAGCATATTCGTCTATTCCGGACCGTCCGGGCTTCGGTCCCGGACCGTCCGGGCTCAGCCCGGACCGTCCGGACTTTTGTCCCGGACCGTCCGACCCTCGGTGCCAAAGATCAGTAGCTTTTCTTCATCAGGTCGGACCGTCCGGCGTACTGGTCGGACCGTCCGGGCCCAACCCGGACCGTCCGTCCTCATCCCCGGACCGTCCGACACGAGTGTGCTATGAGGACAGGTCGTCTGATCTGGTCGGTCTTCTGGACTATAGGTCGGACCGTCCGAGCACAGCCCGGACCGTCCGGCATGTAGCCCGGACCGTCCGACGTCCTTATGACTGCACCAAAACGGCTTGTTCTTGGGCATCTATAAATATCCCCTACCCACTTCGGATTAGGGTTGACCACTTCATTTATTTCACTCAAGAACACAAAGTGCTCCCTCTCTCTCATCTCCTACACTCAAACCAAGATCCCGGAGAGATTTGTGAGAGTTCTTGTCGGATCTTTCACCTCGTGGTAGATCCGTCCCTTCCCCATCTTCCGACCAAAGCAAATCGTGATTTGAGCAAGTCTTGAGCTTTTCCCCTTGATCTTGTTACTCTTGGAGGTTGGAGACTCCTAGGCGGGTAGGAGTTCTTCGGAGAGGAATCGACCATTGTGATTACCCCCGTTGAGTTTGTGAGGGTTTGGTGACCACCTTTAAGGTCAACCGGTAGTGGTTGGGAATCGCCTTCGTGGTGATATCTCAAGGGGAATAGAGTGAGCCTTCGTGGCGTAGGTGTGCCTTCGTGGTTTCACCCACTCTCTCCGAACGGTGAGTAGCTTCCCTCCAAGGAACTGAACATCGGGATACACCGTTGTCTCCGCGTCATTCGGTTATCCCTACTCTTTTCCCTTACTACTTGTACTACCGTATTATTTGCCCCTCACTTGCTTGTGTTTATTGTCCTTAGTGTTTATCTTGTCTTTTCTAAATATAACTTGCAATTATTAGGCACACCTTGTTTTCCGCACTATTGCTTAAAAATTGCTAATTAGCGATAAAATTTGTAATAAGACCTATTCACCCCCCCTCTAGGTCTATCTCGATCCTTTCACCTTCGAAGCAAGTTCTATCGTTTCAAGAGGCACGAGGGAGAAAAAGTTAGCTCCATATACAGCAGACTCACTGCGCTGTCAAATGAACTGATTTCCCTCGGTGCCGAAGACATTACCAATCGGATTATAGTCAGAACTTTGATCCGTTCCCTTGATGATTCCTTCGATCACATTGTGCTAATGATTAAAGAAAGGACTGATTTCAAGGATCTAGTTGCCTCTGATATTCTCGAGAGACTTAATACCTTCGAGATGGAAGAAGATGAAAAACGAGATGTTAATGGGACACGAAGAAAATCTCATGCACTGAAGGCCAGAGCTTCACATTACTCCTCTCCTGAAGCTAGTTCTGAATCGGGTTGTGCCTCAGATGACCCCGAGAACATTGGAAAAGATCTGGCACTGATAATGAGAAGATTCAATCGCTTTCAGAGAAGGAACTCCTCTTCACCGAAGAAAAACTACTCTTCAAGACATTCAAGCAATTCATCACAGCATCGATCATCATCCAGAAACTCATCAGCGAAAGATAACTGTTGCTACAAGTGCAAGAAGCCAGGTCACTTCATTGCTGATTGTCCTCTCTGGGAAATTGAACATAGATCAAATCATTCTCACAACAATTCTTCGAGCAAGTCTCACAGATCGAGCAAAAACTATGAGTCGAAGAGATATGATTCAAAGTCCAGAAAAGACAAGAAAGACGGTTCTGATGATGACAAGAAGAAGAAGTATCACAAGCATCGAGAGGGTTCTTCCTCGAAATCACATTCCTCTCGACGAAAGAATTCCCACCGTGCCAAAGCCTATCTGGGTAAAGAGATGAACTCTGAAGATGAAGCATCCAGTTCCGAAGCTGAATCAAACCCAAGATCTGGTTCTGGTTCTGGTTCTGAATCTGATGGTGTTGCTAGTTTAGCATTTTCTTCGAGCAAGACTTCAAGTTCATTCTTCTCCAACCAAAGCAGCGAAGATGAATCTCCAGATTACTGCTTCATGGCCAAGGCTAAGGTATCCTCATCTAAGAATTCCTACGATACTTCTGATGGATCTGCTTATGAAAGTAACTCTAGGATAAGCTATGCCAAACTTGCCAAAATTTCTTCTATCCAACAAGATGAGCTAGATTCTCTAAGTGAAACTATTCAAAAATCTGAGACTTTGTTGATTGATGAGATTGAGAAGGGTCAAACTTTGACGAATGAGCATGCTGCTCTGAAGGAAAAGTATGACGAACTTTCCTCTCGTCATGATCTTCTCTCAGTGGACTACGAGAAGCTAACCTATGAATTCCTTCAAAGGAAAATGGCTCTCGAGAAACTGAGAGAGTCGAATGAAGAGTTGGAAAGTGTTAATCTCACGCTCATGGATCAACAAGGCTCAGAAGCTAAAAATGAATCTACTTCACCTTGCTTAACTTGTTTGGAACGAAGTAAAATTGAGTCTATTTCTAAGAGATCGAAAGGAAAGCAACCTATTGTTATTGATGATGCTAACCCCTCGAATGAGGAAACCATTACCGAGGAACTCCTCAGGATGAAATTTTTATTTGAAATAGGCATGTTCAAAAGTGTGCAGGCACACCAGTACCTATGTGATATCCTACGAAAGGCTCTTCTTCACAGGAATCCACGAAACGAAGGAGTTGGCTTCGAAAGGAAAATCAATCCTGATGGAACCTACTAGGAACCCGAGCAGTATCCTAAAACTGTCTGGGTTCTTGCGAAAGAAAAGCCCATTGATATTGCTAACTTTTTAGGTTTCAGTTACAAAATTGACAAAGCTATTGTTGATGAATCACTTGATTCTGACTACAAGCTTGTCAAAGATCAGGAAGGAAAGGTGTCAGCTGAATTCGTTGGTACTCCTCCGAAGAATGGTTTCTATAAGCGACAGATTTGGGTTCGCAAATCTCTCGTAGAAAAACTGCCCCCTAACCATTCTATACAGGGAAAATCCTCGGTACCACCGAATCACTACTACTCTCTCGAGGATAGAAATGAACCCTTGGTGTCTGCTTCAAATGTTCCCTAGAAGTAATACTATCGTGTCGATAGAAATGTTTATCGTCATCGTAAAAATAACACCAAAGTTGTTGTTACCCATCAGTACTCTAACCCCTCATCGAGGAATTATATTTATAGTGTGCTTGATGGTCCAGATAGACAATGCAATCCTGTTCGCTATAATATTGCTGCCCCATCTAGCTCTTCCATGCCTTCTAAGTCACCTGCTCGTTTGTGGGTGGTTAAGAAGAACTAATTCTTCTGCAGGGCTATGTCTCCGGTGGATCCGAATGGGTCATGGATAGTGGATGTACAAATCATATGACCGGAGACAAAGATTTGTTCACCGAAGACAAACTCACTGAATCTTCACAGAGATACATTACCTTCGGTGACAACAACAAAGGAAAAGTAATTGGTTTGAGTAAGGTTGCTATATCGAAGGATAAGCATATTGATAAGGTTATGCTTGTTCAATCACTTGGATATA
Organism: Bromus sterilis; assembly: GCA_950022295.1. NCBI lineage: Eukaryota > Viridiplantae > Streptophyta > Magnoliopsida > Poales > Poaceae > Bromus > Bromus sterilis. The sequence goes on along the minus strand of OX465600.1, from coordinate 73,778,357 downwards.
ATCTTATGTCTATCTCAAAACCTTGTGATATGGGTATGCTTGTACTGTTTTCTGCTTCTCGTTGTGTTGTCTTTTCACAGGATGATTACTCCTTCGTGTTCGAAGGATATCGCAAAGGTGATCTTTATGTCGTTGATTTTTCTTCGGGACCTGCAGTGTCCACATGTTTAATGGCCAAAGCCACTTCTGGTTGGTTATGGCACCGAAGACTTGGGCATGCAGGAATGAAAAACCTTCAAACTCTTATCTCGAAGAAGAACAATGTTGGAATTGATAATGTTAAATTCGATAAAGATCGTCTATGCAGTGCTTGTGAAGAAGGAAAGATTTCCAAGAAACAGCACTCAGCAAAAACTATAATGACTACTACTCGTCCTCTTGAATTACTTCATATGGATTTATTCGGTCCTCAAAGTTATGCTAGTCTTGGAGGTAACAAGAATGGTCTGGTTATTGTGTATGATTTCTCTCGATATACTTGGGTTTTATTTCTAGATGACAAGAGCAAGGTTGTTGAAATCTTCAAAACCTTCGCAAAGAGAGCTCAGACTGAATATGAATTATCTCTCAAGCATATCAGAAGTGATAATGGTACAGAATTCAAAAACACTCATATCGAAGATTTTCTTGATGAATATGGCTTTACTCATGAATTCTCGGCTGCTTATACACCGCAACAAAATGGTGTGGTCGAGAGAAAGAATCGGACACTTATTGAAATGGCCAGAACAATGCTTGCTGAATACAAGACTCCTATCAGGTTCTGGGCCGAAGCAATCAATACTACATGTCATATCATCAACAAGGTTTATCTGCACAAGTTTCTGAAGAAAACTTCACATGAACTTATTACTGGTAAAAAGCCAAATGTTTCATATCTCAGGGTTTTTGGTGCTCCATGTTATATCAGAGATATGGATCACAGCTCCAAGTTTGCTCCAAAGGCTCACGAAGGTTTTCTCCTAGGTTATGGTTCGAATTCTCACACTTACAGAGTTTACAACTCTCATCTTGGCAAAGTTGTAGAAACTGTAAATGTTCGATTTGATGAAACTAACGGCTCTCAAAAAGAGCAATTACCTCTGAACCTGGATGAACCACCTTTGGATGAAGTTATCAGGTACATGGCTATTGGAGATATTCGACCTGTCGAAGGAAATGCACGTCAAGCAAACAAGGATGATGATGGTCCAATGTTCCCACACATAGCCCGGGGCGCTGGAGATCAACATCCTGAAGCAAATGATGTACAGGTCGAAGGAGAAAGCGTAAATGAAGAAAATGTCCAACCCGAAGGAAATGTTCCCGAAGGACAAGCTGATCCCGAAGGTCAAGCTGATCCCGAAGGACAACCGGATCCACAAGATGATGAAGAAGTTTTACCTCGTGTTCGAAGAAGAGTGGACGTCGACTCAATACTCGAAGAGATTCATTTACCAGGTCGTCCCACCACTCGTTCTCGTACTCGATTAGCTAACTTCTGTGGAAATTTCTCGTTTGTATCCATGCTAGAACCATCTAAATTTGATGAAGCCATGAAGGACTCAGACTGGATGACTGCAATGCTCGAAGAACTCAATCAGTTCGAAAGAAACAAAGTCTGGTCCCTTGTAGATAGACCTGATCCCAAGAAGCATAATATCATTGGTACGAAATGGATTTTTCGCAACCAGCAAGATGAAGATGGCATTGTGGTAAGGAATAAAGCTCGACTGGTTGCTCAAGGCTACACCCAAATCGAAGGTATTGATTTCGGTGAGACTTATGCTCCAGTTGCTCGACTTGAATCCATTCGTTTCATGATTTCTTTTGCCAATTACAATGGTATATTGCTATATCAAATGGATGTCAAAAGTGCATTTCTTAACGGTGAAATCGAAGAAGAAGTATATGTTATGCAGCCACCAGGTTTTGAAGACCCGAAGAATCCTGACAAGGTGTACAGGTTGCACAAGGTGTTGGTAATGTGCCATAGAGGCAAATAAAATATGTTTTATCGAGCATATTCCATTAGTTCATAATACGTTTGATACTATGCTATAACTGTATTAAGCGAAAACATTAATACAGGTGTGGTATACAAACAACCAGGTCCCTAGTTAACCCTAGTATACTAGTCCATTGGGTGATTGATGATCAAGGTTTCCTGATCATGAGACAATGGCGTCTGTTGACAATGGAGTCGTATCATTGGATAATGATATGATGGACATACACCCACCAGAAGTGTTGCGATGTGATCAAGTCACATAGTTCAACATTGAGATAACTATAACGTAGTAACCAGATCCTTTGACCGTAATGATCATACGTAATTGTCATCTATGAGGAGACTTTGATTTGTATCCCACCGCCTGACTGAAATATGCTGGCTATAACGGTGCACTTTGGGTATTCCGAAATAGATGGTTGATGAGTACGCAAATAGATCAAAGCGGGATTTGTCCATCCGTGTGACGGATAGGTACTCTGGGCCCACTCGGTGATATTGCATCATAAAGTTTGCAAACGTGTGACTAGGTCACGGAGTTGTAATATCACGGGAACGAGTAAACTTGTTTGTTGAGAACGAGGACGAACTAGGTATATTGGATACTGATGATCAAACCTCGGACAAACAAAGTACCATAGGACAAAGAGAACAGGCACACGGTTAATGGATCCAACAGAGATTGAAGTTCATTCGATGGAAGCGCGGGGGCTATCAAGGATTGTAACTAGGTCCAATTGATTAGTCATTGATCAATGAGAATTGTCTCGATCATGTCTGTTGTTTCCCGGACCGTAGGGTGTTACACTTAAGGGTACTCGACGCAGTAAGGATTGATTCGGGATCACCGGAGAAATTGGAGAGAACACCGGAATTGTTCCGATGAAGGCCGGAAGTTGTTCCGGGTATTTTGAAAGGTTCAAAATATATTTAATAATGTTTAATATATGTTTTATTATTTAATTATCTGAATTAAATATTGAAATGTATTTAAATATAATTAAAAATGGAAGAAAAGGCATATGGGCCTCATAGGGCCCATAGGGGGAGAGGGAGTCCTCCCCCATGGGCCATGGCGCCATGAGGGGGCCCACCCCCTAGGGCTGCGCCAAAACCCCCCTCCCTTGGGATTAGTCCCACCCCGGAAGTGGAGGGGGGGGTGGCACCCCTCCTTGGCCTATATAAGGAGGGGTAGGGTGCCCTTTTTCTTCATACAAATTGATTTCAGACAAGTTTCTCTCATCTCTCTCTCCCTCTTTTCTCCTTCCTCGAGTGGACTCCCCTTGTTTGGAGTCTACACTTGGTTGGGGATTTCTCCACTATACGCACGCCATCGTGCTGCTGGAATCGGGATCCGAATCCATCTTCTTTCTGCTGCTCTACTGGTTCGGAGCCCGGAGGGACGTCGGGTATACTGTATGTGTATAATCCCGCGAGGCACTACACTTGTGGTGCTACTTCGTCGTCGTGGCCGTATCGCGAGGTCTTCATCAGCAACGTTCCGACGGGGACGTAATACCGTCATCGGTCTACAAGGATCGGGTGGCTACAAGAGTCATCGTGGATCTGCGTGGCATCGGGGATTGACGGTACGACTACACCAACCACGTTCATGCGGGAACGTTTCCCGCTTAACGGACTATATACTGGTATGTGATCTATTTCTGTCCGTTACTTGCATCAGCATAGCATAGGTCTTGGGTATGGGTCTCGTAGGTCAAGGAAAATTTTGTGTTTTCTGCCTCGAACACCAACCGTGGTATCAGAGCAAGGCTATGCGTAGATGTATTGTACGGATAGAACACATCTAGAATGTGGGCATCAATTCTCCAATTGTTACCCTCTCATGTGTACTCATTTAGCATTGCGGCAATGTTTGATGAAGCCGCCCCCGACCGACCTTACGCGTTTACGCGAGACTGGTTTCACGCTTGACATATGGCTTGTACCATATAAAGTGGCTGGGGGGTGTCTGTCTCTCTGCATTAGCGATGCGAAGATGTTTGCAACGGAGGGCCCCGACAGGGGTGTAATAGAGACAATTGCGGGTTTGGTGTTGTGGCATGTTTTCGCAGGATAGAAAGCGGTTCTTTTCTCGAAACCCCTAGCAGCCACGTAAAACTTGCAAAAGATAAAGTAGAAAGGCGTTTCCAACTTTAATTTGCATGTCGGGGGGATCATAGCATGTATGATTTATGTTGCATCTTGTGTTGCTAATATGTTAGATATACGACGGTAGCATAATAGGATGATCCCTCACAAAACCAACATAGTGTCCTTACCCTAGTGAGCACCACCTGGAAAGTTCTACATTATGGAGGCACCACGTGTCACACGTGTGTCAAACATTTTTTCGTTCACATGAGGTGGGTGTAGCAAGCCTGGCATATGTATATGATATGGCCTTGCATGACACAGCAAAAAATCACATAGGGTGTGGTGGCGAGCCTGGCATATGTATATGATATGGCCTCGGGACACAAGAGACCGAAAGGTCGAGCATGAGTCACATGGATGATGTGATTGGCATGATGGCCTACCTTGAACAACATACTGATGGCCGTGACGATCGGGGGAGGTATGGTGTTCAAGGATCGTTTAATCACTTAGAATAAAATATGAGGGATGTTTGTCTGAGTGGGAGTTCCAGAATTGTTTTTGAAACATGAACTCCATATTGTGAACTTAATCTTCATGTCTTAGCAAATATCATTGTAGATAACGTCATACCAATGTTTTAGAACTATGGCTCTTTTAGTGTGATAGAACTTAAGGTAAATGGGTCTTACTTCATTGATGTGTACCAACACCATTAGAGACATACTCATTAGTAATGACTTGCTAAACATAATACGAAGAACTTCTAGGAGATACACCTGATAACTCCGTATTCAACGAAGATGATGATGAGTATTGTACTCGCCGTCACTTATGAATGACTGTCCAATACACCATAATTCATTCTATGGAATCTGTATTGTGAATGCATGTTAACCAACACGTATGACGTGCTAGGTGAACTTGAAAGCACTTGGTCACAAATCAGAGTAATGGAATATGAGTATATGGACGGGGTTTCTTTCAACTATGGTGGAAGGAACAACCTGCTGAGAAAGTCACTTGGAAAATGTATAAGATACATGGAACACCTTGTGTATAACTTGGACTACTGAATGACTGGTGACTTTGCGATAACTGGGGAGTTGCATCCGCTTCCTCCTAGTTACAAAGACCATGTCTGGACTATGTCATGAAGGAGAATCGTTCACCTGTCATGAGGTCATGGTTAAAGTTAAGAACTTTAAGAGTAGAACCAATGTAGGAATGGTCATTGACGGAGAAGGTATATTTGATATACGAGTTATAAATGTCTTTCCCACGAAACACTAATTGCGGTTGATTAAGTATTCGATGCTTGAACTTACTGCTTGAGAGTTACTTGGAAGGGATGAGGTGACAATGTGTGCTGACGGCAATCAAGATAGTTGATGGTCGACAACACTCTCCCTCTACATCTATCAATTGATTAATATATGAATAAATTTTATGATCGTTTGAATGAGGACTTTATTAGTGTGTCTTGCATCTCGCGAAGACAATTATTCATATTAGTGAGAAACAAGTCAGTTGTTCTCCTTTTATGAATGATATCTCTTATGGTCACATTACGATTATGAATGACTTATTCATATATTGATGATAGTTGTTTGATCATTTATAAGAAATACTGTAATACCAAGAAATATCCAGGCTTAATAATGACACTACAGTTTAAGTCATGAATGGTATGATGATGTCTTAAGATACTTGATCTCTTGACACATACAAACAATGCCTTTTAGGTGAGATGACTAAAACCTCGCATTCTGGTAAACAGAATGTGTACTGATTGTTGAATATCATACATTGTGATGTATCGTATGTCAGCATGTGGTGAATTTCATTATTTCGTGAACTTCATATGTGGACTTAGATGAATATTTGTATTCACTAATGAAACATGAGTCTGAAATAATTTGATATGATCAAAAGGGATTTCAGAGTAAAGATGGATATTAAATTAACAAGAAAGACAAGTCTCTACGATTTGATCAAAGTGACAAATGTTTTGAGTTAGTCTTGGGCATAAAGACTTGTGTGAAAGTTGTTGCACAAATTTCAATGTCTTGAGACACTTCAATATGAGTGACGTGCCTGAACATTGTGATCATATTCTATCGAAAAGTGTATGGTCTAAGTTATCTCTTACCAAGTTACGTTATTATTGTTTACAGTTATTAATTTAATATGCAAACACTCACTTCAGCATAGGGAACCATCTGAGTTCGTGGAAACCAACACCATATATGTCATGGTGTGTTGTGGTTTCTAGGAAGCTTGATTTATGTAAGATAAATTATCTTTGTAGTGTATCCTTAGACAACTATGGATGCATCTTCCACAACTAGAACCAAAAGGAGCAAAACTTGTATTGCTATGTTTGGTGTTTGTCAAGAATTGTTCTTGATAAATGTGGTAATGGAAGAAAAGTGAAAGTTCAACCAAGGTAATTGACCTTGCCTCCAAATGTCAGAGTAGTGCAACGGAATATGTTCTGGAAGCAAAGATCTACAATAAGAGGAGAAACTAATGATAATGATCATGATCTTCTGATGGTAGATTTTACTGAGAAAGGTAGGATTCAAGAATATATATTTGCCCCTGGTGCAAAATGATATTCATGATTCACTTGTCATGTTAATGGAACAAGACATTCCAACGAACTACAAAGAAGCGATGGTGGACCTAAGTACGAGATATGACTATGAGTCATGAAATCCTATGTTGAGTTACATTTAAGATTGCTTGAATCTTATCAAGTAAGGAGGTTACTTGATATTCACAATAACTTCAGAGTTATGAGGAATAAATGTGAACATCAAAGGGACGTCAAGATTGGTTTTTCACAAAGATTGTTTCTGAAAAATTCAATGGGTTGACTACAATGTGTAGCAATGCTTGAGTCAAAGGGATATTCACTACGATTGATCCAGTATTGTTATCAATACCGTGACTTCCTCAAATCCTGTATTTGAAGAAGTGTTGTAATTGGTACAACAAGAAGGATTTGGAAAAATATATGGATACTAGTGTCTCGTAAACTGAATTCTCATTTTGATGGATGATCAAAGGATTTTGGATTTAACCAAAATATCGAGGAAACATGCATTTGCATGAAACTGAGTGGGAGCTGAATAGTTTCCTGAAACTTAATATGTAGACGACATATTTTGAGTGGGAGCTATGGGAGTATTATCCTAGACTTATATGTAAATGACATATTTGAGTAGGAGCCATGTGGTTAGTATCCTGAACTTAATATGTGTCTGACATATCTAAGTGGGAGCCATGTGGATGTTATCCTTGTCTTATATGGGGCCAACATATTTGAGTGGGAGCAATGTGAGTGTTATCCTATAACTTAATATGTGCATGACATATTTGAGTGGGAGCATGATAACATTCTCATATATGGATAACATATTATGAATGGTGCAGTTGGTGTTAATGATTATTTGAATCTTTCATAAATGAAGATGAATAAGTATTAGGCATTGAAGATCTATTAAGATAGATATGTGTTTAATAACATTGAGTCGTAATACTTTCCTGGATAAGATTCCGAAGGAGTTCAGAATGGGACAAGTCAAGAAGTGGTCCTTACTTGTATATCCAAGAGAAGTGTTGAGTTAATCTCAGTACAAGAACAATGGTTAATTGTTAATGAAAGAAATGGATATGTTGGATCCTCTATGCCTTTTTCATAGGTTCTTTCATATAAAACCAAGAGTTATGTACTCGACGTAATGTGACCCAAGTTCTTAGTAGTAAGAACATGTTGTGATATGATTTATGAGTAAATCATTGAACAAAGAGTTCAGTTTATCCTTCAGTGTCTGATGAGAACTGAGGATACATCTCAAATTTGTAAAGGATAGTGGACTTGACCATAAATGTTATGCTGGTTCAAGTTTTGACACTAACCTAGAAAATTGAGATATCATACTAATGAATGCCTAAGTTGAAATAAACATGGTTAGACATCAAAGTTGCATACAGTGCACTAAGGATTGAATCTACATTGATGTGGCTGCTTTAGAATTAGAAGGAGTTATATGATGGCTTAAGAAGTTCGACTTCTGATTGAGTGAGTTTCAAGTGTGCATGACTATGGGAAAGTCCGCGTGACCCACCGGATGTCATTGCTATGACACAGCAAACAAAGTCTCACTTCACCGCCAAATATATATACCTCATCATTATAATGGATAATGAAGGAATGTCAAATTAGGTGACATTATGATTTGCAAAAGGACATACGGTTCTGAATGGTATCCAGACCGTTGATACAACCTCTTCCACGGGCAAGCATGATCAATAATGAGTTATGATCCAGAGAAAATGCAACTAGATTATTTGTACTCTAGTGCAAGTGGGAGACTGTTGGGAATGTGCCCTAGAGGCAAATAAAATATGTTTTATCGAGCATATTCCATTAGTTCATAATACGTTTGATACTATGCTATAACTGTATTAAGCGGAAACATTAATACAGATGTGGTATAAAAACAACCAGGTCCCTAGTTAACCCTAGTATACTAGTCCATTGGGCGATTGATGATCAAGGTTTCCTGATCATGAGACAATGGCGTCTATTGACAATGGAGTCGTATCATTGGATAATGATATGATGGACATACACCCACCAGAAGTGTTGCGATGTGATCAAGTCACATAGTTCGACATTGCGATAACTATAACGTAGTGACCAGATCCTTTGACCGTAATGATCATACGTAATTTTCATCTATGAGGAGACTTTGATTTGTATCCCACCGCCTGACTGAAATATGCTGGCTATAAAGGTGCACTTTGGGTATTCCGAAATAGATGGTTGATGAGTATGCAAATAGATCAAAGCGGGATTTGTCCATCCGTGTGGCGGATAGGTACTCTGGGCCCACTCGGTGATATTGCATCATAAAGTTTGCAAACGTGTGACTAGGTCACAGAGTTGTAATATCACGGGAATGAGTAAACTTGTTTGTTGAGAACGAGGACGAACTAGGTATATTGGATACCGATGATCAAACCTCGGACAAGCAAAGTACCATAGGACAAAGGGAACAGGCACACGGTTAACGGATCCAACAGCGATTGAAGTTCATTCGATGGAAGCGCAGGGGCTATCAAGGATTGTAACTAGGTCCAATTGATTAGTCATTGATCAATGAGAATTGTCTCGATCATGTCTGTTGTTTCCCGGACCGTAGGGTGTTACACTTAAGGGTACTCGACGCACTAAGGATTGATTCGGGATCACCGGAGAAATTGGAGAGAACACCGGAATTGTTCCGATGAAGGCCGGAAGTTGTTCCGGGTATTTTGAAAGGTTCAAAATATATTTAATAATGTTTAATATATGTTTTATTATTTAATTATCTGAATTAAATATTAAAATGTATTTAAATATAATTAAAAATGGAAGAAAAGGCATATGGGCCTCATAGGGCCCATTAGGGGGAGAGGGAGTCCTCCCCCATGGGCCATGGCGCCATGAGGGGGCCCACCCCCCTAGGGCTGTGCCAAAACCCCCCCTCCCTTGGGATTAGTCCACCCTGGAAGTGGAGGGGGGGTGGCACCCCTCCTTGGCCTATATAAGGAGGGGTAGGGTGCCCTTTTTCTTCATACAAATTGATTTGAGACAAGTTTCTCTCATCTCTCTCTCCCTCCTTTCTCCTTCCTCGAGTGGACTTCCCTTGTTTGGAGTCTACACTTGGTTGGGGATTTCTCCACTATACGCACGCCGTCGTGCTGCTGGAATCGGGATCCGAATCCATCTTCTTTCTGCTGCTCTACTGGTTCGGAGCCCGGAGGGACGTCGGGTATACTGTATGTGTATAATCCCGCGAGGCACTACACTTGTGGTGCTACTTCTTCCTCGTGGCCGTATCGCGAGGTCTTCATCAGCAACGTTCCGATAGGGACGTAATCTCGTCATCGGTCTACAAGGATCGGGTGGCTACAGGAGTCATCGTGGATCTGCGCGGCATCGGGGATTGCCGGTACGACTACACCAACCACGTTCATGCGGGAACGTTTCCCGCTTAACGGACTACATACTGGTATGTGATCTATTTCTGTCCGTTACTTGCATCAGCATAGCATAGGTCTTGGGTATGGGTCTCGTAGGTCAAGGAAAAATTTGTGTTTTCTGCCCCGAACACCAACACAAGGCCCTATATGGGTTAAAGCAAGCACCTCGTGCTTGGTATGAAACACTGAAGGATTTTCTTCTGAAGAAGGGCTTCAAACCAGGAACAACTGATCCGACTCTTTTTACTCGTGCATACAAAAATGATCTTTTTGTGTGTCAAATTTATGTCGATGATATTATTTTTGGTTGTACTAACCCTGATATTAGCGAAGAATTTGCTCGTATGATGTCGAAGAAATATGAAATGTCTATGATGGGTGAATTGAAGTTCTTCCTCGGGGTTCAAATCCCTCAACAGAAGAATGGGACTTTCATCTCTCAAGAGAAGTATCTCAGAGATTGCCTGAAGAAGTTTGATCTTGTCTGTTGCAAAACTATCAAGACTCCAATGCCTACGAATGTTCATCTAGATGCAGATGAGAAGGGCAAACCTTTCGATCAGAAGAAATATCGCTCGATGATCGGTTCGCTTCTGTACCTTTGTGCATCTAGACCTGGCATTATGCTATCAGTTTGTATGTGTGCTCGTTTTCAGGCAAACCCGAAAGAATCACATCATATTGTTGTCAAGCGAATTCTTCGATATCTGGCTCACACACCATCTTTGGGACTTTGGTATCCCAAGGGTGCCCAGTTTGATCTCGCTGGATATTATGATTCTGACTGGGCTGGTGATCGAGTCGACAGGAAATCTACCTCAGGCACATGTCATTTTCTCGGTAGATCTCTTGTCTGTTGGGCTTCGAAGAAACAGAATTGCGTATCTATTTCTACGGCTGAAGCCGAGTACATTGCTGCCGGTTCATGCTGCACTCAGATTCTATGGCTCAAGCAAACGCTGAAAGATTATGGTATTCTTGTGAAGAAAATTCCATTGCTATGTGATAACGAGAGTGCTATCAAGATTGCCCATAACCCTGTGCAACACTCTCGAACGAAGCATATTGACATTCGTCATCATTTTCTTCGAGATCACGTTCAGCGAGAAGATATTGTTATCAGCCATGTGCGCACCGAAGATCAATTGGCTGATATCTTTACGAAGCCCTTAGATGAAAAGAGGTTCTGTGCACTAAGGTGTGAGTTAAACATATTGGACTCACGCAATGTGCAGTAAGATCATAACTATCGGTACTATGTATTATATGTGTTCTTTCTATGTTGTTTACTTACGTTATTTTTCTATCGTGTTTCTTTTTCGTCTGTTTTTGTTCGTTTGGTGTTGTCCTATACACTTACCACTCCGAGTTTTATCACTGTTTTCCCCTCGGATTGATTAAGCATCGGACCCTGTTTTCCCTCTATTCTATCCCTACCCCATCTGTGCTATTCTCTCGTGAACATGTACATATGTACTCGATCAAGATTCCCTCCGAATGTCATTGATTCCGAAGGTAAATCTATCGAACGTTTATCTACTTTTATACTCGATGTTCGATGAGTTTGGTCTCGGACGTGGAGCAACTTTCCTTCGGTTCGTTGGGATTTTCCCGCGATTACCGCCACAAAATCCGTCCGTTGAATGCAGAGAGACTCGAAATCTGCGCCGTTGGATCAGATCTGACAGTTATGTCAGACCCCCCTCCCTATAAATACTGATCCTCGCCACCGGCTCAGCCATCGCAATTTCCTCGACTGCTTCTCTCTTCTCCCGAAGTTCTCTCTCGCGCGCCGTCGTGCTGCTCGTCGCCGTCGACTCCCTCGCCGCTTTGCTGCCGGAAGGAAGCCGCCGGAGACCTTCCCGTCAACGAGGAACTTCTTCCGTGTCGCTGTAGTCGCTGTACTTCACCGAGTTAGGGTATGCACGGCTCTAAGACTCGATTCCAATCTTTGTTGTTCATCGAGTCCTAGATTTGTTCTTAATTTTCTCTCTTTTTCGTAGGTCTGTTTGATCTGTTTGGATCATTGAAACTTGGGAAATCTGTTTCTAGCGTTTTCTGTCGATTCCCAACTGAGCTAGGTAAGAAATCCCTCGGATTCTCTCACTTTAGCAATTTCCTCAGAAACGTATCGATAGACTTGTGTTGTGCAATTCGTTCATACAGGTTCCTCGTTAGATTTGCACCCGATGGAAATCTAGCCTAGCACTTGCTTGAAAAATTTACAGCAAGACATGCTTATCGATAAGTTTACTGCACTCAAAACGATTTTCCTCGAAATCCGCTGGTACTTGTTCACAACCTCCCTACTTTCCCTCGTACCTATCTGTTTCGCAGGAAAATGTCTGGGATTGAAGGAAATGTCAGAGCACCCAAGCGTGTAGGAGGCCGAACAAGAATCACCAACAACTCTGAAGGATTATCAGAGGAGTTGATCATCGAAAAGAAGTTAAGAACACCTGAGGGTTCTGAGGATGAACGTAAGAGAGAAAACCGTCTGCAAGAGATTCGAAGACTTCAAGCGCTTCGTTGGTATGAGTACAAGTCTCTTATGCCACGCTGGGAGAGGCTGTTTGCAATGAAAAATCCTTAGTCTGATGTCAAAGCTTTAAGGCCAAAGTGGACGAAAGATAATCGACCACCTCCTCCTGCTGATGCTCATCCATCCTCTCTGAAAACTCCTGCCGATTTTCAAGAGCTGGTTGATGCTCGGGAAGTAGGAGCACAGAAAAGAAAAGAAGCCAAAGCTAAAAAGGAGGTTGCTGCTGCTGTGGGTACCGTGGAAGTTGGCCCTTGTGCCAAATCGAAGGCTGGCAAGAAATCAGCCAAGCGAAAGAAAAGGGTGGCAATTGTCTCGCCACCAGATGCAAGCTCCAATGATGAAGCAAATTCAGATGATCAAGACCCTGGTACTGAGGCTGATGTCGAGGACATTCCTCTGAAGAAGAAGCCGAGCAGTAAAGGCATTAGGATCCAGGAGCCAGCTGCACAGGCTCCTCGAGCAAATATTGACTTGACCAACTTGGTCACTGATCCGCCCATTTCATCTGCTCCACCTGTTCAAGCTCGCCAACCAAAACCTTCGATCAAATCGAAGGGAAAGCAAGCTCAAGTTTCTGAGGATGAAGAAACTCTTGTTCAACGTAAAGAAAGGCTCGCAAAGCAAAAAGAGCAAGAAGCAAAGGACTTGACAAATTCCAAGCTCCTGAACTTTCACAGCCAGCCCGAGCATAAAAAGGCCCAAGTTTCTCAACAACTAGGTATTTTACATTTGGTCAGTGAAAAGTATCGTCGACAAATTGCTGAAGGAAAAATTCCTGATGCACCGAAAGAAAAGGTTGTGGCCCCCAGCGCCACCGAGAAAGTTGTGACTCCCACAGTCACGAAGGAAAAGGTTGCAGCCACAAGTGCTGCGAAGAAAAATGCTGAGGCCCCAAGTGCCTCGAAGGATAAAGCTGTGGCCCCTAGTGCCGTTACCAAACCCATTGCTGCTGCCAAGGCCACCAAGGAGGCCGAGAAGAAAGCCAAGGAGGCTAGGAAAAAAGCTCAAGTTGTTCCAGTTCCTCGAGCCGCACCAGCTCCAGCTCCTGCACCTGCACCTGTTGCACCTATTGTTTCCGGCCCTCGTGCCGATGAAGAGAGTTCAAACGAAGGAGATTCTGATGCCCATGCTCCTTAGGATGCTGCTAATATTTCTCATATCCTCTAGAAGATGGCTACCACACCGAGAAAAGTCACTGCCGAGGATGATGTCCCTGCTGAAATCCAAGAGCATGTTGCTCGATACATGATTCGCTGTGAAGGGTATATCACCCAGGATCGCAAGGACAAGGAGCAAGTGAATTTTTACTCCAGACAACTTCAAGAAGAAACCGAGGACATTGAGTCCCGAAATTTTTTCAAATCCAAGATTGCCACAGCTGAAGCATCCAGAAGGGCTCATAAGGAAAATCTGACCGCTGTGTATGAAAAGGTTCGACAAATTGTGTCGGCCGTATGCAAAGAGCACAATGATGCCCTATTCAAGAGACAATCTCGTAAGAGAAAGTCTGCTGCCCCAACCTCTGCGCGTGGGATGCCAGAGATCGAGAAGAATACCAAGAAGGCCAAGTCTACCGAGGTCGTTGCTGCTCCAGCACGACAAGAAACCGCACCAACCCTCACCAAGCAACCCACTCCCCCTCGTGAGAAAACTCCAACACCTCGCCAAGCCTCTCCACCTCGCCAAGCCTCACCACCTCGCCAAGCCACACCTCCGCCTCGCCAACAAACACCTCCACCTCGTCAACCATCACCACCAAAAGCCTCGTCGCCACCACCAAAACCATCATCACCACCGAACATTATTCCATCAACCACCCCAGCCATCGAGACCCAAGCCCAAGAAGAGACCGAGCAACTTGCTTAGGTCGAGCAAGAAACTCAGAAAGATTACTCCTCTGCCCAGACTCTACATGAAGGATAAGACGCTGATGTTGATATCACAACAGTTTCCTCTCGTCAAGATGTCGTCGAAGGAAATAGTTCTGGAGATGACGGTTCCAGTGACAGTTCTTCCTCCTCCTCATCAAGTTCCTCGAACGAAGAAATGGTTGATGCCTTCGCACAACTAGACGAATATTTGGAGGCCATGGAGAATGAAGAGGCCGCTCAGAATGCTAATGCCGACGAAGGAGTTGCCGTCGAAGCACAGGCCGAGGAAAATGCTCGTCCAGCTATCCCAGGTCAGGACATTGTAAACATTCCATCTTCAATTCCTCGCCCTGCTGAGCCAGTTTTCCAAATGCCAGACAATGCTGCTGAAGTTTTTCCTGTTGATGAGCTGCTCCATTCTGCTCATCCGAGAGAAATGCTGCCTCTGTTCCGCTCAGATGTTCCTCGAGGAGGCCCCATCTTCAAAAGGCGCGAACACAAGCCATTTTTCTTCGGAACCAATCCCTACGAGAAGCCCAGAAGTGCATATTCTCTTCGGTTTTGGACCCAAGAGCAAGCCATCTATTATACTCGTGTGATGTACAACAAGGCTAGAGTGTTCCAACATCAATACCTCGATATGCCTTCGGTGTACTCCACTTCATGTTTCGAGAATGTTGCCGAGACAATTGATGGTCTTCATGCTCACAAGATGTTTGCTCTCGATTGTGGCTACAATCCCGAGCTTATCAAGCAATTTTATGCAACGCTCTATGTCACTGGTGATCCCAAGAACTCGAAGACGTGGAAATTTGATTATATGATCCAAGGCCAAGCATTCCATATGATTGTCGATCAATTTCTGGCCATCATCAATCTACCTCGGTTCGAAGGATTACCACATAAGATTCATGACTTACCTACTCCAACTCCTGCTGAATTTTCGACGATCATGAATCCAGATGTCGTAGGAGATATCTACCCAGCTGAGCCCAAGCCAAGAAACTTTTTCTTTGAAGCAAAGGCATGGTTTTATATTCTTTCGAAGACTTTGATGCCAATGCTCGATGTGCACGATGATTTTCCTATTCCCAATGACGTACAACTTGCTCTGTTGAAGTTAGTCCATGGTCATCCTTTCGATTTTGAAGACTACTTCATCAGAACTTTGGTGTCTTGTGCTGATGATCACAATTCCCACAAGCCGTATGCACCATGGCTGATGGCTATCTTCAATTACTCTCGGGACGTGCCATTCCCCGTGTCAATTTTCCCGAAGATTTTCACTCCACCAGTTAGGGAAGTGTTGCAGATTGTTGCTCGACCCAACGATCAATATGCTGAGCACACTGGCATCCGCGCCCATTTGACTGAGCGTAATGTTCGCTCGAAGTTTATCAAGCCAGTGCATCACATGGAAGTTTCTCTTTGGTCCCAGCAAATGCTTCAACATCACATCGACCAAGATTTCATTAAGAAGCAAGCTTTGATGGACGAGATTAATCATTTGCGCAATATTACCATGAACAACAATCAGATGTTGCGTGAATGTCTTCGCAGAGATTGGAAAGGACTGCGGAAATTCAATTCCCTCGGTCAACTTCAACGATGTGGCTTCGAAGAATATCCTCCCCATCTGACCAGGAATTGGACTAATGATGATCGAGTAGATCGCCCGGATCCCAATATCCCTCGGCTGCCGAAGAACAGAGATGTACTCAGTGTTGATGACTATTACCACATCACTTTGGACACCTTCTCCTCCGACTCCGAGCAAGATGAAGCCCCTCGACGTCCAGAGAGAGTTTATACTCCACACCCTCGAAGCCCCAGGACCCCGCCGGAATCGCAGCTGGAATCTTCTGGAGATCAACACTCCTTCCGCACGAAGATCACTCCTCCAGGCGCTCGCCCAATTCATCGTGCTCCAACGCTCGCCGAATCCTCTCGTCGTCGCCGGAGCCGCCACAACGAGTAGGGATTTCTTTCGACCCTATTCTCTCGACTTTTTGTACGTTGTGACAAAAAGGGGGAGATGTAGTGGCATCGAAGAAATTAGTTTGCCTACGGGGTTAAGGGCTTTGCTTTTCATTCGATAAACTTTTGAAATTTGAGGTTTTCTGAGTAGTTTCAACAAACTTTCGATTCATATTCGATCTGGTTGTAACTAACTCTAAGTAGGACTGTGAACTCCTACTCTTTTTCGTAAGATATCTATCTACTGCTTGCGATACTTAACCCTTTTGCAGGAAGTTATCTTTCATATAAGTTCCAAGGTCATTCGAGGAGATTGCATGTTTCTCATTGGATATTATCTGGAATGCAATTTCACTCGCTAAGATTATTGATGCTTCTCCCTCGACTCTACTTGTCAAATATGCACTTCACAGGAAACTCTTATCTTCCGTGCATACATCAAGGGGGAGTATTTCATCGATCTTAGCACTAGTTTATCATCTTAAACTCAAAAAATTTCAATTATTTATCGATGCTTGTTTTGTCAACAATCGTCCAAAAAGGGGGAGATTGTAAGAGCAAGTTTTGCCCCCGAAGGTTTTGGACATTGTTGGACAAAGAAGAAGTGGAACTAATATTGTTTTCGAGTATAAACAGATACTTATGTTCCGAAAGAATGGAGTTTGCAAGTAGAAGGTCGAAGGACAACTCACTGCAGCAGAGCTGCAGTCATCTACCGAACCCTTTGAAGAAACACGACCCCTAAAAATGTAGTCGAAGAAAAAGGCTCTCTCGAGTAAAAGCGCAACGAGGAGAAAGCTGAAGCTGGTCGAAGAATTAGTCTTTTTACTAGTTTCTCTTTCTTTTCTTGAGTCGTAGGAAAAACCGTACTATCAAGAGGGGTTTGCTAGTTGAGATCTTAGTCGAAGTGAATTTGCTCTGCTCAACCAAAACCCACAAAAGCCTACCGAGAGAAATCTTACTGAGTCGAGTGAATAGCTCGAAGGCAAAGTCATCGCACTTTGTGCCTTCGAGAGAGAACTCGTTCGGTAAGTCAGCTTACTTGTTCCTCAAGTAAAGTTGCGCAGTGATTGGAATCCGACCGTTGTGGACACGCGTCAAGCGGTTGCATCGGGTCACTTCAGTCATTTTACCCATCGGGATCGCCAACTATAAATACCCCGCACCTACCCGCCATTTCGGGTTGGCTGCTCCACTGAAGATTCTAAAACAGAAGTCTGTGAGCATCCCAAGAGAGATTCATCGAGAGAAAACCAAAATCCCAAGTCTGAACTGAGTTGAGCTATTCACTATGACTTAGGTTGAGATTAGCCGATCTTTTTATCTTGGAGAACTGCAAGTCTCCTAGACGGTTAGGCGTCGCCTGTCAAGCAGTCGAAGAGAAATTTTCACTGCTGAAGGAAGTTTGTAAAGGTCTCGGAGATGTCGTGAATCATCTACCACGAGTGAAAACTGGAGAAGCTCGAGGAGTTTGTTGCAGTGGAGAATAGGACGGAGAGAGTTTTGCTCCAGGTGTTCAGTCACCAGTCCCTCCAACCAGACGTAGCACTTTGCAGAGTGTGAACTGGTTTACCAAACATCGTCGTGTCAGGCTCGTTTTCCTTCATGTGTTTATCTTAAGTATTTACTCGTAGCCTATTTGTCTTCGATGTTTTCCTTCGCTTCCAATCCTTTCGAGCCATGCATTACTTTCAACACTGTATTTCCTTCGAGATGCCTTAGTCCTTCGTTGTTTGCATGAATTCCTTCTAAGTTCCTTAGATTTTTAGAAGTGATCATTCACCCCCTCCCCCTCTGATCATTCTTGAGCTTTCAGTTGTGTTAGAGGGGGTGATAGACATACGGATAATGTATTCGTATTCGTTATATTTTTCTGATCAATTTTCATGCATAAATTTTTTGAATCTGAGTTACGATTTAAAAGTTATTCAAATTCAAAGTTTAAATCATTTAAAAAGAATTTCTGAATTTCTTTTATTATTATTACAACATTATCCGAAAGATTATCCAAAACAGTGCCTGACATGTGGGGCCCACATGTCAGCCTATGTTTATTTATAAAACATTTTAATAAAAATAAAACAGACACTGGCCCACATGTCAGTCTCTGGATTTTCTAATAAATTCTTTTTACAAATAAAACTGACAGGGGGGCCAGTGGTCAGTGACTATTAAACCTAACAGTTATTTAACAGAGGGGTTAAGTGGCATGGGCCTACCTGTCATATGTCCAGGGGGTGGGTTTATTAACTTAACTATCTAACTAATGAACCAGAGTGGATTAGCACTGACAGTGGATTAACCAGGCCCTGGGCCCACCTACCAGTGACACTAGCTAAGCACGCTGGCGATGAACAGTAACCACAGCGAGGTCACGGTTCTCGCGATTCCGAGCGCCATTTGGGACGCCGCCTGTTGCTGTCGACGGAGACCTCCACGCCGTATCGATCTGTGTCCTTGGCTCGAGCTGGGACGCACGGGGTGATGGCTATGACGAAAATGGCGGAATAGAGCTCGGGCACTAATGGCAGAACACAAACGGTGATGAAATCAAACGAGGGATGGCGCCAAATCGAAACAACGGTCTACCAGAAGCATGATGCTACACTTGTCGCGGGCTAGGGTGCAATGTGAGCTCGTCTAGGACGTCCATGGCGGCGGGCAGAACACGGCCATTTGGGGCTTTCGGCTCAGGGCTAAACGGGCGTCCATGGAGGGTTGGAGAAGAATCGCGTGCTCACCAGGAGGTTGTAGCGGCTCGATGGTGATTCGGAGCAGCCGAAATCGGTCGGAGATCTCGCCGGACCCGAGGTGGAAGACGGAGCAATTCCCGGCGGTTCGGTGGCTCCAGGCACGGCAGCTTCTGCGTGATGGCGTAGACGACGATGGCGAAGGCGACGGAAAAACTGGCGGGACCTTGAGGGCTCAGTGGCTACGCGTGTTCATCGCCATGGCGACGGTGAGCTCGGGCGTAATTTGCCCCGACGATGGCGAGGTGGAAGAGAGGGGAAAGTAGAGGCGGGGGTGTCCAGGGAGTAGGTGGGGGTGCTCCCTTGTCAACGCGGGCACAGTGGAGGGGAGCAGGTGAGGGAGGGGCCGGCATGGCCATGGCCAGTGGCGGGGCCTCGTCGGGTACGGAGCAGGTGGAGGTAGAAGACAACCGCGGGGTGGGCTGGGCCAAGTGGGCCGTCGCCCTGGGCGAGTTTTAAGCATTTTCTAATTTTCTTTTCATTTTGCATTCTGTTGTCCTTTCCTTTTTGTAATATTTTTTATTTATTTAATATTTTTTCTCAACATGAAATTGGTTTGTACAATTATGTTGCACCATGTAAGCATACCACAAAAAGTTTGGGGCATTTCAAAAATGTTTTGCTATTTGTTTTAGTGCTGGAACTATTAAATGGTGTTGTTTTGCTAGTTGTTTGAATTGTTTGATTTTTCCAGTGGCAAAATAAAAAAAGAAAATACCATAACCACATGGGTATGACCCACAGATTATTTGTGATTTAATAAAAGTGGTTGTATAATTTTTGGACAAGTTTTATTTGCAACATTATTTTTAATATCAACAAAAAAAGGCATTTTGGATTTGATTTGATTCAAATTTGATCCTGGCATGATTAGCAACAGTGATTGACAACAGTAATAGTCATTAGCAAAAGGATTACTGTTACAACCAACTGAGGGTGTTACAAATCTCCCCCACTACAAGAATTCTCGTCCCGAGAATCTAAGCGGTAGAGGGGAAAAGATCGGGGTATTCATCGCGAAGGCGATCTTCGCGTTCCCAGGTGGCTTCATCTTCAGAATGATTCGACCACTGTACCTTGAGGAACTTGACGGTCTTGTTGCGGGTTCGACATTCAGACTGATCGAGAATGCGGCTCGGATGTTCCCGATAAGTCAAGTCTTGTTGCAGCTCGATCATATCATGCTCCACTTCGCGGATAGGGTCCTTGAAGCAACGACGAAGTTGCGACACGTGGAATACATCGTGGATTTGGGAGAGGTTCGGCGGCAATTCCAATCGGTATGCCACGGGTCCACTCCTGGAAAGGGTACGGAACGGGCCAATGTAGCGAGGAGCCAACTTGCCCTTGATACCAAGGCGATGAGTGCCCCTCATGGGAGTGACACGGAGGTAAGCGTATTCACCAGGTTGATACTCCATTTCCCGGTGTTTGCGGTCATAGTTGCTCTTCTGACGAGACTGGGCGGCCTTGAGATTTTCTTGCACAATGCGAACCTGATCTTCAGCTTGTTGGACAAGATCCGGCCGAAGTAGGGTCGTTCCCCAGTTCCTGACCAATTCAGGGGGGTTCGACATTTACGTCTGTATAGAACTTAGAAGGGGGCCATCTTCAACCTAGCCTGATAGCTATTGTTGTACAAGAATTCCGCGTACGGGAGAGATTCCTCCCATTTCATGCCGAATGAAAGGACACAAGCGCGCAGCATGTCTTCCAGCACTTGATTGACTCATTCAACTTGGCCTTGCGACTGGGGGTGATAAGCGGTGCTGAGAGAAAGAAGAGTCCCGAAGGATTCCATGAAACTATTCCAGTATCGTGAGGTGAAAAGGCTGCCACGGTCTGAACTGATCTCCAGCGTAATACCGTGGAGTGACACAATCCGGGAGATATACAAGTGTGCTAACTGACTAGCAGTGATCGTCTCCTTGACCGGAAGGAAGTGAGCAATCTTGGAGAATCGGTCGATGCCGACGAAGATGGCATCGTTACCTTTCTGTGACTTAGGAAAACTGGTGACGAAGTCCATTTCGACTTTGTCCCACTTCCAATCAGGAGGAGGGAGTGGTTGCAACCAGACAGCAGGTTTTTGATGTCCGGCCTTGACGCGACTGCAAACGTCACAGTGAGAAACATAGCAGGCGATGTCTTGCTTCATGTAAGGCCACCAGTACCGTTGACAAAGGTCTTTATACATCTTGGTACTGCCAGGGTGGATTGACAAGTGAGAATTATGGGCTTCTTCCATGATATCCGGACCACAATTAATGATGGTCGGGCTCACAAGAACTACTAAGCGGCCCTTGAAGTACACAGTATCACCCTCATTGGCATCAATGGTAAAAGAGGAGGGCTTTCCTTCTGCGATGTCTTGCTTGATCTTCACAATGTCAGCATCAAGAGGCTGTTGGGGTTCGGGGCAGAAAACACAAATTTTTCATA
Source organism: Bromus sterilis (assembly GCA_950022295.1). Lineage (NCBI taxonomy): Eukaryota > Viridiplantae > Streptophyta > Magnoliopsida > Poales > Poaceae > Bromus > Bromus sterilis. The sequence goes on along the minus strand of OX465600.1, from coordinate 73,756,649 downwards.
ACCTACGAGACCCATACCCAAGACCTATGCTATGCTGATGCAAGTAACGGACAGAAATAGATCACATACCAGTATGTAGTCCGTTAAGCGGGAAACGTTCCCGCATGAACGTGGTTGGTGTAGTCGTACCAGCAATCCCCGATGCCGCGCAGATCCACGATGACTCCTGCAGCCACCCGATCCTTGTGGACCGATGACGGGATTAAGTCCCCGTCGGAACGTTGTCAATGAAGACCTCGCGATACGACCACGAAGATGAAGTAGCACCACAAGTGTAGTGCCTCGCGGGATTATACACATACAGTATACCCGACGTCCCTCCGGGCTCCGAACCAGTAGAGCAGCGGAAAGAAGATGGATTCGGATCCCGATTCCAGCAGCACGACGGCGTGCGTATAGTGGAGAAATCCCCAACCAAATGTAGACTCCAAACAAGGGGAGTCCACTCGAGGAAGGAGAAAGGAGGGAGAGAGAGATGAGAGAAACTTGTCTCAAATCAATTTGTATGAAGAAAAAAGGGCACCCTACCCCTCCTTATATAGGCCAAGGAGGGGTGCCACCCCCCCTCCACTTCCGGGGTGGGACTAATCCCAAGGGGGGGGGGGTGTGGTGCACCTATTAAGGGGGGTGGGCCCCTCATGGCGCCGTGGCCCATGGGGGCGGACTCCCTCTCCCCCTAATGGGCCCTATGAGGCCCATATCCCCCTTAATTCATTTTTAATTATATTTAAATACATTTTAATATTTAATTCATATAATTAAATAATAAAACATATATTAAACATTATTAAATATATTTTGAACCTTTCAAAATACCCAGAACAACTTCCGGCCTTCATCGGAACAATTCCAGTGTTCTCTCCAATCTCTCCGGTGATCCCGAATCAATCCTTACTGTGTCGAGTACCCTTAAGTGTAACACCCTACGGTCCGGGAAACAACAGACATGATCGAGACAATTCTCATTGATCAATGACTAATCAATTGGACCTGGTTACAATCCTTGATAGCCCCTGCGCTTCCATCGAATGAACTTCAATCGCTGTTGGATCCATTAACCGTGTGCCTGTTCCCTTTGTCCCGTGGTACTTTGCTTGTCCGAGGTTTGATCATCGGTATCCAATATACCTAGTTCGTCCTCGTTCTCAACAAAAAAGTTTACTCGTTCCCGTGATATTACAACTCCGTGACCTAGTCACACGTTTGCAAACTTTATGATGTAACATCACCGAGTGGGCCCAGAGTACCTATCCGTCACACGGATGGACAAATCCCGCTTTGATCTATTTGCATACTCATCAACCATCTATTTCGGAATTCCCAAAGTGCACCGTTATAGCCAGCATATTTCAGTCCGGCGGTGGGATACAAATCAAAGTCTCCTCAAAGATGACAATTACGTATGATCATTACGGTCAAAGGATCTGGTCACTACGTTATAGTTATCGCAATGTCGAACTATGTGACTTGATCACATCGCAACACTTCTGGTGGGTGTATGTCCATCATATCATTATCCAATGATACGACTCCATTGTCAACAGACGCCATTGTCTCATGATCAGGAAACCTTGATCATCAATCGCCCAATGGACTAGTATACTAGGGTTGACTAGGGACCTGGTTGTTTGTATACCACACCTGTATTAATGTTTCCGCTTAATACAGTTATATCATAGTATCAAACGTATTATGAAATAATGGAATATGCTCGATATAACATATTTTATTTGCCTCTAGGGCACATTCCTAACAGTCTCCCACTTGCACTAGAGTACAAATAATCTAGTTGCATTTTCTCTGGATCATAACTCCTTATTGATCATGCTTGCCCGTGGAAGAGGTTGTATCAACGATCTGGATACCATTCAGAACCGTATGTCCTTTTGCAAATCATAATGTCACCTAATTTGACATTCCTTCATTATCCATTATAATGATGAGGTATATATATTTGGCGGTGAAGTGAGACTTTGTTTGCTGTGTCATAGCAATGACATCCGGTGGGTCACGCGGACTTTCCCATAGTCATGCACACTTGAAACTCACTCAATCAGAAGTCGAACTTCTTAAGCCATAATATAACTCCTTCTAATTCTAAAGCAGCCACATCAATGTAGATTCAATCCTTAGTGCACTGTATGCAACTTTGATGTCTAACCATGTTTATTTCAACTTAGGCATTCATTAGTATGATATCTCAATTTTCTAGGTTAGTGTCAAAACTTGAACCAGCATAACATTTATGGTCAAGTCCACTATCCTTTACAAATTTGAGATGTATCCTCAGTTCTCATCAGACACTGAAGGATAAACTGAACTCTTTGTTCAATGATTTACTCATAAATCATATCACAACATGTTCTTACTACTAAGAACTTGGGTCACATTACGTCGAGTACATAACTCTAGTTTTATATGAAAGAACCTATGACAAAGGCATAGAGGATCCAACACATCCATTTCTTTCATTAACCATTAACCATTGTTCTTGTACTGAGATTAACTCAACACTTCTCTTGGATATACAAGTAAGGACCACTTCTTGACTTGTCCCATTCTTAACTCCTTCAGAATCTTATCCAGGAAAGTATTACGACTCAATGTTATTAAACACATATCTATCTTAATAGATCTTCAATGCTTAATACTTATTCATCTTCATTTATGAAAGATTCAAATAATCATTAACACCAACTGCACCATTCATAATATGTTATCCATATATGAGAATGTTATCATGCTCCCACTCAAATATGTCATGCACATATTAAGTTATAGGATAACACTCATATTGCTCCCACTCAAAAATGTCGGCCACATATAAGACCAGGATAACATCCACATGGCTCCCACTTAGATATGTCAGACACATATTAAGTTCAGGATACTAACCACATGGCTCCTACTCAAATAGGTCATTTACATATAAGTCTAGGATAATACTCCCATAGCTCCCACGCAAAATATGTCATCTACATATTAAGTTTCAGGAAACTATTCAGCTCCCACTCAGTTTCATGCAAATGCATGTTTCCTCGATATTTTGGTTAAGTCCAAAATCCTTTGATCATCCATCAAAATGAGAATTCAGTTTACGAGACACTAGTTTCCATATGTTTTTCCAAAACCTTCTTGTTGTACCAATTACAACACTTCTTCTAATACAGGATTTGAGGAAGTCATGGTGTTGATAACAATCCTGGATCAATCATAGTGAATATCCCTTTGACTCAAGCATTGCTACACATTGTAGTCAACCCATTGAATTTGTCAGAAACAATCTTTGTGACAAACCAATCTTGACGTCCCTTTGATGTTCACATTTATTCCTCATAACTCTGAAGTTATTGTGAATATCAAGTAACCTCCTTACTTGATAAGATTCAAGCAATCTTAAATGTAACTCAACATAGGATTTCATGACTTGTAGTCATATCTCGTACTTAGGTCCACCATCGCTTCTTTGTAGTTCGTAGGAATGTCTTGTTCCCTTAACATGACAAGTGAATCATGAATATCATTTTGCACCAGGGGCAAATATATATTCTTGAATCCTACCTTTCTCAGTAAAAGCTCCCATCAAAAGATCATGATCATTATCATTAGTTTCTCCTCTTATTGTAGAGCTTTGCTTCCAGAACATATTCCGTTGCACTACTCTAACATTTGGAGGCAAGGTCAATTACCTTGGTTGAACTTTCACTTTTCTTCCATTACCACATTTATCAAGAACAATTCTTGACAAACACCAAACATAGCAATACAAGTTTTGCTACTTTTGGTTCTAGTTGTGGAAAATGCATCCATAGTTGTCTAAGGATACACTACAAAGATAATTTATCTTACATAAATCAAGCTTCCTAGAAAGCATAACACACCATGACATATATAGTGTTGGTTTCCACGAACTCATATGGTTCCCTATGCTGAAGTGAGTGTTTGCATATTAAATTAATAACTCTAAACAATAATAACGTAACTTGGTAAGAGATAACTTAGACCATACACTTTTCGATAGAATATGATCACAATGTTCAGGCACGTCAATCATATTGAAGTGTCTCAAGACATTGCAATTTGTGGAACAACTTTCACACAAGTCTTTATGCCCAATACTAACTCAAAACATTTGTCACTTTGATCAAATCGTAGAGACTTGTCTTTTTTGTTAATTTAATATCCATCTTTACTCTGAAATCCCTTTTGATCATATCAAATTATTTCAGACTCATGTTTCATTAGTGAATACAAATATTCATCTAAGTCCACATACGAAGTTCACGAAATAATGAAATTCACCACATGCTGACATACGATACATCACAATGTATGATACTCAACAATCAGTACACATTCCGTTTACCAGAATGCGAGGTTTTAGTCATCTCACCTAAAAGGCATGGTTTGTATGTGTCAAGAGATCAAGTATCTTAAGACATCATCATACCATTCATGACTTAAACTGTAGTGTCATTATTAAGCCTGGATATTTCTTGGTATTACAGTATTTCTTATAAATGATCAAACAACTATCATCAATATAAGAATAACTCATTCATAATCGTAATGTGACCATAAGAGATATCATTCATAAAAGGAGAACAACTGAATTGTTTCTCACTAATATGAATAATTGTCTTCGCGAGATGCAAGACACACTAATAAAGTCCTCATTCAAACGATCATAAAATTTATTCATATATTAATCAATTGATAGATGTAGAGGGAGAGTGTTGTCGACCATCAACTATCTTGATTGCCGTCAGCACACATTGTCACCTCATCCCTTCCAAGCCACTCTCAAGCAGTAAGTTCAAGCATCGAATACTTAATCAACCGCAATTAGTGTTTCGTGGGTAAGAAATTTATAACTCGTATATCAAATAGACCTTCTCCGTCAATGACCATTCCTGCATTGGTTCTACTCTTAAAGTTCTTAACTTTAACCATGACCTCATGATAGGTGAACGATTCTCCTTCATGACATTTTCCAGAAATGGTCTTTGTAACTGGGAGGAAGCGGATGCAACTCCCCAGTTATCGCAAAGTAACCAGTCATTCAGTAGTCCAAGTTATACACAAGGTGTTCCATGTATCTTATACATTTTCCAAGTGACTTTCTCAGCAGGTTGTTCCTTCCACCATAGTTGAAAGAAACCCCGTCCATATACTCATATTCCATTACTCTGATTTGTGACCAAGTGCTTTCAAGTTCACCTAGCACGTCATACGTGTTGGTTAACATGCATTCACAATTCAGATTCCATAGAATGAATTATGGTGTATTGGACAGTCATTCATAAGTGACGGTGAGTGCGATACTCATCATCATGTTCCTTGATTACGGAGTTGTGAGGTGTATCTCCTAGCAGTTCTTCGTATTATGTTTAGAAAGTCATTACTAATGAGTATGTCTCTAATGGTGTTGGTACACATCAATGAAGTAAGACCCATTTACCTTAAGTTCTATCATACTAAAAGAGCCATAATTCTAAACATTTGTATGACATTGTCTACAATGATATTTCCTAAGACATGAAGATTAAGTTCATAATATGGAGTTCATGTTTCAAAAAACAATTCTGGAACTCCCACTCAGACAAACATCCCTCATAGTTTGTGCTAAGTGATTACACGATCCTTGAAGAACATACCTCCCCCGTGTGACACGACCATCAGTATGTTGTTCAAGGTAGGCCATCATGCCAATCACATCATCCATGTGACTCATTCTCGACCTTTCGGTCTCTTGTGTCCCGAGGCCATGTCTGCACATGCCAGGCTCGCCACAATAACCTTAGTGAGTATATGTCGCGTATGCAAGGCCATGTTTATGGACATGCTAGGCTTGCTCCACCCATCTCTTGTGAACGTAAAAATGTTTGACACCCGTGTGACACATGATGCCTCCATAATGAAGAACTTTCTAGATGGTGCTTCACTAAGGAAGGACACTTTGTTGGATTAGTGAGGGATCATCCTATTATGCTACCGTCGTATATCTATCATATTAGCAAAATAGGATGCAATAGTATAAATCATACATGCTATGATTCCCCCCGACATGCAAATTAAACTTGAAAACGTCTTTCTACTTTATCTTTTGCAAGTTTTACGTGGCTACTAGGGGTTTAGAGAAAATAACCGCTTTCTATCCTGCGAAAACAAGCCACAACACCAATCCCGCAATTGTCTCTATTACACCCCTGTCGGGGCCCTCCATTGCAAACATCTTCGCATCGCTAATGCAGAGAGACAGACACCCCCCAGCCACTTTATATGGTACAAGCCATATGTCAAGCGTGGAACCAGTCTCGCGTAAACGCGTAAGGTCGGTCGGGGGCCGCTTCATCAAACATTGCCGCAACGCTAAATGAGTACACGTGAGAGGGTAACAATTGGAGAATTGATGCCCACATACTAGATGTGTTCTATCCGTACAATACATCTACGCATAGCCTTGCTCTGATACCACTTTTGGGGTTCGGGGCAGAAAACACTAATTTTTCATAACCTACGAGACCCATACCCAAGACCTATGCTATGCTGATGCAAGTAACTATGACGCCCCCAAAATCAGACCGTGTACAGTAATCATACACACAGGGTACACGACTGAAAATTAGGGTGCCACGGTGATAATATCACAGCACAACACTAAACACAAAAGGATAAAAAAATATGTTACAATAGAGGGGGTCACGCGGACCCGAATACATAAGTCATACAAGCCATAATTTCTGAGTACAGACATAGTTAGTCAAGTTTTGCCTTAAGAAGGCTAGCACAAATCACATCAGAGATACAGATCGAAAAGGCGAGGCCTCCTGCCTGGGATCCACCGAACTACTCCTGGTCAACGGGAAACTCGACGTCGTAGTAGGCGCCTCCGGGGTACTCCTGCTCCTGAGCTCCAACGTCGGCTGCAGCGGCCGATCAGGCAAAACAGTAAAGGAAATAAAGCAGGTGAGTATCTAGTATACCCGCGAGTCTTACGTCCGCTACTAAGCATTATGCATGGTATCAACGGAAAGAAGAGGCTGTATATAGTGGACTGAAAGTCAGAAATTCAGAGCAAGGGTAAGAAGCTAGGCCTATCGAAGACTAGCATCTTCCGACGATGTCTTGCAGCATGAGGTAAGAATCAGCCAACAGTTTATATAAAGCATAAAGTAACAATGCAGTAGAAGTTGCTGCAGCATTGTATAATAATAAGTTGTAATAATTAACAATGCCTCCGAGTTCACCTCCTCGACATCCCCGCGAGGAAGAGGACCCAGAACCATACAGTTTAATAATAATAGTTTCTAGTGGTAAGATCCAGCTTCAGCATAAAGCGTCCTGTTACCGTGCACACGGCTATTCGAATAGATTAATCTTCCCTGCAGGGGTGCACTTGTGTTACGCTACACGCACGGATCTCTAGGGTGGCGGGAACCTTGTTAGGGAATGCTCCACCGAGGCTATCCGACACTTCATAGCCCATCTTTCAAACTCAACAGAGAGGTCATCCGCCGGACTATATCCTATGTACGCGGGGCTTTGGACCCTAACCCCAACGTACTCCTGCACGGTGCGAGGCTGGCCGGTGAAGTTAAATCAAAGCAAATACAAACCACACTTCCGCGGCAAATAAGACAACACCACTTCCTGGCGCAGGCCGCGGTACTGCTGACGTCTGAAGAGTCCTCGGACGACACTACGAAGCAGAGGAGCCCATAAACTCGTAATTCCCACGGGTAGGTAGTGCGTACATGGCATATAGCCAACTCAAGACATTCACTGAACCGTTTAGCATTTTAATTAACCTGCGTGACAACCGTTATCGTTGCCTCGACTTAACTGACCCGCCGACAACGACAGCAGCCAGGACCACCAGTACATCGGTGCCTGCCCCGTCGTTCCACCAAGTCACTGCGGTTACCAACAAGGTGAACCGTCTCCTCACCTTGTCTCGCGTGTGCTCCTGGAGGAACTCGACTTTCGTGGTTTGGTAACTCTCGCGGCCAACGATCAGGGGCCAAGCACACCGGTACACTAGTCGTACCCTCCCTGTCGTCCCGTCGCAATACCTCTCGCGGGCACCGTTGGGTCGCCCGACTTCTTACCTGAAGGAAAATCGTTTACAGGACCCTATGGCGGCAAGACAAAGTCAGCCTCGAGTGGAGTACAAGGATTACTCCTTGATAGCTCACACTTGAGGTGACTAGGCATAACCCAGATAGGGGCCTTAGACGGTGTCTGCATTGTACCGTACCTGTGCAGTTATAATATTTGTATCCGCGTTCACTCCCCTGAATGATCACGGCCCTCTACCTAATCCTAGCTAACAATGCGCAGGCCTCACTGCTTAATAATGCATAATAATAATAATAGGCAGCCTAGGATAACGGAAGGAACATCAAGGGGCGACAAAATCAGGCTATGCAGTTGAATAGGATTGTAATCGTAGCCGTAGCAGTAACAATGCCTAGTGTAAGAAAAGTACGGAAAGATAGGCGATATCTGGGGAAGAGAATGGCTCTGCTTGCCTGCAAGCTCGATGGTAGTAGTAGGGTCGTCGACGACGTAGTCGTACTCAGCAGCGGTGTAGTCGACGGCAGCAGCGGGATCTACCGGAGATTAAGGGGGGGGAAGAAACAGTAAATACACAGCAAGCATATACAAACAGATGCATGATATGACAGATGAAATGTTAACGGTGTTCTAACGCAGTGCAATGCACGTTGCTCGGAACGGAAATTCATCTGAGGATGAACTACCGGCTCCGGGTGTTTACCGGACAGGGTGTCCGGAGGGGAAGGATCAAGCCGGAGGTGTCGTGGTTACCGGAACAACATAAGGGGGGTGTATCCATGCTAGTTGATCTATTCCGAGAAACATTCGTGTTCGGAATAAATTCATCCGGGCACTCTAACAGTACCGGACAATTTATCGGACAGTCGGTCCAGAGGGGGAATGTTCGAGGTTCGTCGTGTTAGAGGGGTGTGGTAGACATACGGATAGCGTATTTGTATTCATTATATTTTTCTGATCAATTTTCATGTATAAAGTTTTTGAATCCGAGTTACGGTTTAAAAGTTATTGAATTTCAAATTTTAAATCAATTTAAATGATTTTCAGGATTTCATTTATTATTTATTAAACATTATCCAAAACATTATCCAGAACAGTGCTGACATGTGGGACCCACACGTCAGCCTCTGTTATTTACAAAACATTTAATTAAATTAGAAAATGCCTCTGGACCCACATGTGAGTGACTCAATTTTAATTATTAGATTAATCTAAATCATTAAGTTAATTATTTTACAGGGGGACCCACCTGTCAGTGACTGGGGTTGCCCAGTCAGCACAGTTGACTGGTCAACCCAGTCAACTGGGACCAAGAGGGCCACTGGCAGTGACCCAGGGGTTGCCCCCAGGTGTGCCACGTCAGGGGGGCAACAGCGGCGAGTCGCCGGCGTGCCCAGCACGGCGGAGGCCACGGTAGGGGCGCGGGATTCGCGTATCGGGCTCCATTAGGGGCGTGGCTAGGCTCAAACGAGCGAGGAGACGACGCCGCGTTGATCTACGGCGGAATCGCAGGCTGGGAGGCACGGAGGCGAGTGCAAGCTCAAGGACGGCGGCGAGGTACTCCGGCGAGGTCTCCGTTCGCACGATGCCGAGCACCATTTGAGGGGTCACTTCTTGCAGTCGATGGGGAACTCCAAGCCGCGTCGTCCTGTGGTGATGCGGTGGAGAGGGACGGGCTATGGTGAGCTCGAGGTCGTCAATGGCGGGAGCAGGCATCGGGCTCCAATGGCACTTTGGTACAGGCGAGGAAATCGAACTCTCTACGGGGTGGGATCGAACCTATGGTCCACAGGGAGCACGCGGGTGTCCTTGGTGTGAGCTGGGACGGTCCAGGCCGACGGCTACGACGACGAACCACGGCGGCCGGAGCGAGCTCGAAGGGGGAAACGGCTACGGCGCTATCGGGACTCAACGGGCAGTTGGCGACGAACGGGAAGCTCACCAGGAGCACGACGGAGGTGGCAGCGGGCTCGATGCGGGCTTGTGGTGGCCGGAATTCGTCGCGGATCCCGCCGGAGCCGAAGACGAAGGCGGTGGAGTAGCGCTCGCTGTGGTGGACTCGGGCTCGATTAACCGTTGTAGTCGACGAAGACGACCCAGGCGCAGCCTCTGGACACCACCTCGGGGCGGACCGTGCCCGTTGGCCACGTCTGGCCACGACAATGGCGACGGCGGCGCTCGGGAAATTTTCCCCGAAGCGTGAGAGAAGAGGAGGAGGGGAATGGAGGTGCGGGGGTGTCCAGGGGGTCGACCGGGTTGTTCTTATCGCGTCCGCGGCGGGAGGGAGCAGGTGGGGGTGGTTGGGGCAGGAAGAAGACAACCGTGGGGGTGGGCTGGGCTGCGGTGGGCCTCGCCCCAGGCGACATTTAGCGTTTTCGCATTTTCTTTTCGTTTTGTATTCAGTAGATCTTTGTTGCAACAAAAATAACTGCCACCCTATTTTTGTAAAATGTTTTTGGTGTTTGTAAATTAGTGTTACATATTACTAAGGTGTCACAAAAGATTTTGCAGCAAAATAAAATCATTAGATATTTCTTTTAATTATTAAATGCCCAAAGCAAGGGTTTTAACCTACTGTTTGAATTGTTTGGAATTTTCTGTAACTTCAAAATTTACCAAAGTTGGTCCAACATGCTTATAATGAATTTAGGCAATTTACAAAAATAGTTCCATGATTTTTGGAACAACTTTATTTGAGCACTTTTGTTTTAATTTACATTTAAAGTAGTTTCAACTAGGGTTTGGTTTCTTGATGAGCAAGATGCATTGGGCTTTGGGTTTTGATTACCAACCAGCATGGTTTGAAAAGAGCAGAAGCAAAGTTTGATTAAGAACAGGGAATAACAGTGATTAATAAACAGTGAGGGTCAACAGTGATGATGATTACTGTTACAGCAACTGAGGGTGTTACAAATCTCCCCCACTACAAGAATTCTCGTCCCGAGAATTTAAGTGGTAGCGAGGAAAAAATCGGGGTATTCATCGCGAAGGCGATCTTCGCGTTCCCAAGTGGCTTCATTTTCAGAATGATTCGACCACTGTACCTTGAGGAACTTGACGGTCTTGTTGCGGGTTCGACGTTCAGACTGATCGAGAATGCGGCTCGGATGTTCCTGATAAGTCAAGTCTTGTTGCAGCTTGATCATATCATGCTCCACTTCGCGGATAGGATCCTTGAAGCAGCGACGGAGTTGCGACACATGGAAGACATCATGGACTTGGGAGAGGTTCGGCGGCAATTCCAACCGGTATGCCACGGGTCCACTCCTGGAAAGGATACGGAACGGGCCAATGTAGCGAGGAGCCAACTTGCCCTTGATACCGAAGCGATGAATGCCCCTCATGGGAGTGACACAGAGGTAAGCGTATTCACCAGGTTGATACTCCATTTCTTTGTGCTTGCGGTCATAGTTGCTTTTCTGGCGGGACTGAGCGGCTTTCAGGTGTTCACGGATAACGCGAACCTGATCTTCAGCATGCTGTATAATGTCCGGACCAACAAGAGTTCGTTCCCCAGTTTCTGAGCAATTCAGAGGGGTTCGACACTTACGTCCATAAAGAACTTCAAAGGGGGCCATCTTCAGACTAGCTTGATAGCTATTGTTATACGAGAATTCTGCAAATGGAAGAGATTCCTCCCACTTCTTGCCGAAGGAGATGACACAAGCTCGAAGCATATCTTCAAGCACTTGATTAACTCGTTCGACTTGTCCTTGCGACTGGGGGTGATAGGCGGTGCTGAAATTCAGATGCGTGCCCATAGCTTCTTGGAAACTATCCCAGAATCTTGAGGTGAAAATGCTGCCACGGTCTGAACTGATCTCCAGCGGAATACCATGGAGGGACACAATTCTGGAAACATACAAGTCTGCTAACTGACTAGCAGAGATCGTCTCCTTGACTGGCAGAAAGTGGGAAACCTTGGAGAATCGGTCGATGACGACAAAGATGGCATCATGACCCTTCTGTGATCGGGGAAAACCGGTGACGAAGTCCATCTCGATCTTGTCCCACTTCCATTCAGGAATAGAGAGTGGTTGTAGAGTTCCAGCAGGCCTTTGATGTTCTGCCTTGACGCGACGGCAAACGTCACATTCAGAAACATATCGGGCAATGTCTTGCTTCATGTTAGGCCACCAGAATTGCTGACGAATGTCTTGGTACATCTTGGTGCTTCCAGGATGAATGGACAACGGGGTATCGTGAGCCGCTCTCATGATCTTCGGGGTCATATCCAGGTTCTCATGCCTGCCCTTGCTGTGAGTAACCACCAAACGGTTCTGGTAGAACGCCGCACCTTTACTATCAATGGTGAAGGGTGAGGGTCTCCCATTGGCGATATCACGCTTAATCTTGTGTACGAAATCATCATAGAACTGTATACCCTTGACGGATTTGACGAGATCCGGTTCGATGACCAGGTTATTCGCATAACCTTGAGGAACAATCTCGAGGTTCAACTTTTGAAAGTCTTCACACAGAAGGGGTTGCTGCACCTGAACCTCAAGTTCAAAACAGTACGCTTTGCGGCTCAAGGCATCGGCCATTACGTTAGCCTTGCCAGGGGTGTAATGAATATCCATGTTAAAATCGGCTATTGTCTCGAGCCATCTTTGTTGGCGAAGATTCAGGTCGGGCTGAGTAAACAAGTACTTCAGACTTTGGTGGTCGGTGTAGATCTCGCAACGATTACCAACGAGGTAATGTCGCCACAGCTTCAATGCATAAATTACTGCTGCCAATTCGAGATCATGTGTTGGATATTTGTCTTCGTGAGCACGCAACTGACGAGAGCCATAAGCAATCACTTTGCGCTCTTGCAATAGGACACAACCTAATCCTTGATGAGACGCGTCGCAATATATCACGAAGTCCTTCTGAGTATCAGGGGGAGCGAGCACCGGGGGAGAGGTTAGCTTGTCTTTGAGTGCTTGAAAACTTTCTTGACATTTATCTGTCCACTCAAACTTGACGCCTTTGTGAAGCAGATTAGTCAGAGGCCTGGCTATCTTGGAAAAATTCTCGACGAAACGGCGGCAATAGCTAGCGAGTCCGAGGAAACTGCGGACTTGCTTGACGGTCTTGGGAGGAGTCCAGTCAAGAATAGCCTGGATACGTTCTGGGGTGACGGCAATGCCATCCTTGGAAATCACATGCCCAAGGTAGTTTACTTCGGGAAGCCAGAATTCACACTTAGAATACTTAGCGTAGAGTTTGTGTTCTCGAAGCTTCTCCAGTATAAGACGAAGATGTTCAGCATGTTCTTCTTCATTCTTGGAATATATCAATATATCATCCAGATAAACCACGACGAACTGGTCGAGGTACTCCATGAAAATATAATTCATCAATCTGGAGAAGGTGGCTGGAGCATTGGTTAAGCCAAAAGACATGACGGTGTACTCGTATGAACCATAGCGAGTAATGAAGGCAGTCTTCGGAATGTCCTCATCACGGACTCGGATTTGGTGATAACCCAACCTCAAGTCGAGTTTATAAAACACCTTGGATCCGGCAAGTTGATCATACAGATCGTTGATCCGGGGAAGTGGGTATTTGTTCTGGATGGTGGCTTGGTTAATGGGCCGATAATCTTGGACCAATCGGTTTATCCCATCGCTCTTCTTGACAAAGAGCGAAGGTGCTCCCCATGCTGAGGAACTGGGGCGAATGAATCCTTTCTGAAGTGCCTTGTCGATTTCCTCCTTAAGTTCAAGGAGTTCATGTGGCGGCATCTTGTAAGGACGCTTGGCAATAGGAACAGTGACTGGCTTCAAGTCGATGACGAATTCAACTTCTCTGATCGGGGGTATTCCCGGCAGTTCCTCTGGGAAGACGTCGGGAAAATTGCGAACGACCGGAACGTTCTCGATGCCTTTCAAAGGTGAGACATTCAAAGCATTCATCATAAAGATCTGTGTTTCAGCATTACGGGTAACTCGGGCGGTGTGGTTAACAATCCCACCGGAGGGGTGAAAAAGCTGGACAGACTTGGTGCCACAATACAGTGCGGCATCGTGAAATTTTAACCAATCCATTCCCAGAATGAGGTCTAAGGTGGAAGACTTCAGGAGGATGGGCGACGCAAAGAATTCAACTCTTTCGGTTTCAATGGTGGTGTTTGGCACTATCATGGTGGTTCGGCATTGGCCAATCGGGGTGCGAACAACCATCGGTGGTTTCATCGTTTCGTACTTGAAGTTATGCGAAAATGCAAATGCTTCCGACATGAATGAATGTGATGCTCCTGTATCAAATAAAACAGCAGCAGGTACGGAATTAACGAGAAGGGTACCCATCACGGTAGCGGGTTGTTGCTGAGCTTCTTCAACATTGACGTTGTTAGCATGACCACGAGCATAAGCGGCAGACCCAGTATTATAGTTGGGGGTCCGGTTGTTGCCACGACCATTTCCACGGCCAGCGGGGTGAACTACCAGTTGCTTCTGTTTCTGAGGGCACTCCCTGGAAAAATGCCCCGGTTGGCGGCACGTGAAGCATAATCCATCCTGAGGACGAAGTGGGGTAGCATTGGGTGGTGCAGGCAGAGCTCTTGGCATCTGCGGTGGTGGAGGCAGACGGGGTGCAGCATAAGACGGCCTTGGAGCAGGGACAGCTGAATGAGTCACACTGGTAGGGAGCCAGATACGACGCTTCTGCGTTGCGCCCGAAGATGAGCCAACGTCACGATAACGCTTCAAAGAGTTCTTGTGCTCCATCTGGGCAGTCTCGACGGTGATAGCCTTGTTCACCATGGTGGCGAAGTTGGCGAACTCATGAACGGCAAGAGCGAGCCTGAGTTCTGGGTTGAGGCCACGACGGAACTTCTGCTGCCTGCGAGCATCAGTGGTGATCTCTCCTTCCGCATAGCGAGAGAGGTTGAGGAACTCGCGCTGATAGGCTTCAACAGTCATGTCGCCCTGAGTGAGGTTACGGAATTCTTCCGCCTTACGATCCATGATCCCCTGAGGAATGTAGCAGGCGCGGAAAGCAGACTGAAACTCATCCCAAGTGATGACTTCTTCAACTGGCAGGGAACGCTTGTGGGTGCTCCACCACTGAGCAGCGGCGCCTTTCAGGTGATAAGACGCAAAGTTCACATAGTCGGCTGGATCGACATTAGCAGACTCCAGCTCGTGAGTGATGTCGCGAAGCCAGTCATCAGCATCCAGCGGCTGAACAGTGTTGCGGAACATAGTGGGGTTGAGGCGGGTGAAGTCGTGCAGAGTCACGGTGGCATGCTGATGATGGTGCCCATTCTGATTCGGCTAGGGGAACTGAGCCATGATGTTCTGCATGAACTGACGATTCATCTCGAACTGCTGCATCATCGTGGCCATGTAGTCCGGCGGCGGAGGTGGGTCGTTGGCACCACGACCACGACCACGACCACCACGACCAGCCATCCTTCTAGAATTTAACAGGGGTATTTCAGCGACGAAAGTTTAACGAGATACCGGAATCAAGTCTGAAGTAAAATGACAACGAAAAGGAGGCGCAGATATATTTAGGAGTAGTCATATAAGACATACACCTACGCACACAGAATCAATCGAAAATCGGGCAGCGTAACGTCATAGAAATTAAGGAAAAAGGACTCTCTAGGCGGCGCGCAGACCGCGGTAAGGATTACTCGACGCGACATAGATTCCGCTATGTCAATCACGCCACAAGAAAACTGTTGGCCACAGGAGTTGATGCCAGAGAACGCGCGGCCTGCCCAGAATGAGAATGGGATCCGCGGTCTGGGATCTGGCGTACGACGCCTGCGACACGACTCAATCAATGGGGGGAAGCACCAAAAACGCCGGGTGGAATCAAGAGAACGTGATCCTAATGTCAGCTTTTGTAAAACTTACCAGCAAGGTAAAGAGGGCAGATTCCCAGAGCATAAGTAAGGAGAAAAGGATCCTAATACCATAGATATCACACGTAGTGACATCGATGTGGGCCCGTAAGCCAAATATTAAGTTAGCAAAATAGTTTTTCAAAGTCTAGACTCAACATCGACCAAGTAGTGGTGGGGTGGCTTCCTACAGGCAGTCGGCTCTGATACCAACTTGTGACGCCCCCAAAATCAGACCGTGTACAGTAATCATACACACAGGGTACACGACTGAAAATTAGGGTGCCACGGTGATAATATCACAGCACAACACTAAACACAAAAGGATAAACAAATATGTTACAATAGAGGGGGTCACGCGGACCCGAATACATAAGTCATACAAGCCATAACTTCTGAGTACAGACATAGTTAGTCAAGTTTTGCCTTAAGAAGGCTAGCACAAATCACATCAGAGATACAGATCGAAAAGGCGAGGCCTCCTGCCTGGGATCCACTGAACTACTCCTGGTCAACGGGAAACTCGACGTCGTAGTAGGCGCCTCCGTGGTACTCCTGCTCCTGAGCTCCAACGTCGGCTGCAGCGGCCGATCAGGAAAAACAGTAAAGGAAATAAAGCAGGTGAGTATCTAGTATACCCGCGAGTCTTACGTCCGCTACTAAGCATTATGCATGGTATCAACAGAAAGAAGAGGCTGTATATAGTGGACTGAAAGTCAGAAATTCAGAGCAAAGGTAAGAAGCTAGGCCTATCGAAGACTAGCATCTTCCGACGATGTCTTGCAGCATGAGGTAAGAATCAGCCAACAGTTTATATAAAGCATAAAGTAACAATGCAGCAGAAGTTGCTGCAGCATTGTATAATAATAAGTTGTAATAATTAACAATGCCTCCGAGTTCACCTCCTCGACATCCCCGCGAGGAAGAGGACCCGGGACCATACAGTTTAATAATAATAGTTTCTAGTGGTAAGATCCAGCTTCAGCATAAAGCGTCCTATTACCGTGGACACGGCTATTCGAATAGATTAATCTTCCCTGCAGGGGTGCACTTGTGTTACGCTACACGCACGGATCTCCAGGGTGGCGGGAACCTTGTTAGGGAACGCTCCACCGAGGCTATCCGACACTTCATAGCCCATCTTTCAAACTCAACAGAGAGGTCATCCGCCGGACTATATCCTATGTACGCGGGGCTTTGGACCCTAACCCCGACGTACTCCTGCACGGTGCGAGGCTGGCCGGTGAAATTAAATCAAAGCAAATACAAACCACACTGCCGCGGCAAATAAGACAACACCACTTCCCGGCGCAGGCCGCGGTACTGCTGACGTCTGAAGAGTCCTCGGACGACACTACGAAGCAGAGGAGCCCATAAACTCGTAATTCCCACGGGTAGGTAGTGCGTACATGGCATATAGCCAACTCAAGACATTCACTGAACCGTATAGCATTTTAATTAACCTGCGTGACAACCGTTATCGTTGCCTCGACTTAACTGACCCGCGGACAACGACAGCAGCCAGGACCACCAGTACATCGGTGCCTGCCCCGTCGTCCCACCAAGTCACTGCGGTTACCAACAAGGTGAACCGTCTCCTTACCTTGTCTCGCGTGTGCTCCTGGAGGAGCTCGACTTTCGTGGTTTGGTAACTCTCGCGGCCAACGATCAGGGGCCAAGCACACCGGTACAATGGTCGTACCCTCCCTGTCGTCCCGTCGCAATACCTCTCGCGGGCACCGTTGCGTCGCCCGACTTCTTACCTGAAGGACAACTGTCTACAGGACCCTATGGAGGCAAGACAAAGTCAGCCTCGAGTGGAGTACAAGGATTACTCCTTGATAGCTCACACTTGAGGTGACTAGGCATAACCCAGATAGGGGCCTTAGACGGTGTCTGCATTGTACCGTACCTGGGCAGTTATAATATTTGTATCCGCGTTCACTCCCCTGAGTGATCACGGCCCTCTACCTAATCCTAGCTAACAATACGCAGGGCTCACTGCTGAATAATGCATAATAATAATAGGAAGCCTAGGATAACGGAAGGCACATCAAGGGGCGACAAAATCAGGCTATGCAGTTGAATAGGATTGTAATCGTAGCAGCAGCAGTAACAATGCCTAGTGCAAGAAAAGTACGGAAAGATAGGCGATATCTGGGGAAGAGAATGGCTCTGCTTGCCTGCAAGCTCGACGGTAGTAGTAGGGTCGTCGACGACGTAGTCGTACTCAGCAGCGGTGTAGTCGACGGTAGCAGCGGGGTCTACCGGAGATTAAGGGGGGAAGAAACAGTAAATACACAACAGGCATATACAAACAGATGCATGATATGACAGATGAAATGTTAATAGTGTTCTAACGTAGTGCAATGCACGTTGCTCGGAACGGAAATTCATCTGAGGATGAACTACCGGCTCCGGGTGTTTACCGGGCAGGGTGTCCGGAGGGGAAGGATCAAGCCGGAGGTGTCGTGGTTACTGGAACAACATAAGGGGGTGTATCCGTGCTAGCTGATCTATTCCGAGAAACATTCGTGTTCGGAATAAATTCATCCGGGCACTCTAACAGTACCGGACAATTTATCAGACAGTCGGTCCGGAGGGGGAATGTTCGAGGTTCGTCGTGTTAGAGGGGTGTGGTAGACATACGGATAGCGTATTTGTATTCATTATATTTTTCTGATCAATTTTCATGTATAAAGTTTTTGAATCCGATTTACGGTTTAAAAGTTATTGAATTTCAAAGTTTAAATCAATTTAAATGATTTTATGGATTTCTTTTATTATTTATTAAACATTATCCAAAACATTATCCAGAACAGTGCTGACATGTGGGACCCACACGTCAGCCGCTGTTATTTATAAAACATTTAATTAAATTAGAAAATGCCTCTGGACCCACATGTCAGTGACTCAATTTTAATTATTAGATTAATCTAAATCATTAAGTTAATTATTTTACAGGGGGACCCACCTTCAGTGACTGGGGTTGCCCAGTCAGCACAGTTGACTGGTCAACCCAATCAACTGGGACCAAGGGGGCCACTGGCAGTGACCCAGGGGTTGCCCCCAGGTGTGCCACGTCAGGGGGGCAACGGCGGCGAGTCGCCGGCGTGCCCAGCACGGCGGAGGCCACGGGAGGGGCGCGGGATTCGCGTATCGGGCTCCATTAGGGGCGTGGCTAGGCTCAAACGAGCGAGGAGACGGCGCCGCGTTGATCTACGGCGGAATCGCAGGCTGGGAGGCACGGAGGCGAGTGCAAGCTCAAGGACGGCGGCGAGGTACTCCGGCGAGGTCTCCGTTCGCACGATGCCGAGCACCATTTGAGGGGCCACTTCTTGCAGTCGATGGGGAACTCCAAGCCGCGTCGTCCTGTGGTGATGCGGTGGAGAGGGACGGGCTATGGTGAGCTCGAGGTCGTCAATGGCGGGAGCAGGCATCGGGCTCCAATGGCACTTTGGTACAGGCGAGGAAATCGAAGTCTCTACGGGGTGGGATCGAACCTATGGTCCACGGGGACCACGCGGGTGTCCTTGGTGTGAGCTGGGACGGTCCAGGCCGACGGCTACGACGACGAACCACGGCGGCCGGAGCGAGCTCTAAGGGGGAAACGGCTACGGCGCTATCGGGACTCAATGGGAAGTTGGCGACGAACGGGAAGCTCACCAGGAGCACGACGGAGGTGGCAGCGGGCTCGATGCGGGCTTGTGGTGGCCGGAATTCGTCGCGGATCCCGCCGGAGCCGAAGACGAAGGCGGTGGAGTAGCGCTCGCTGTGGTGGACTCGGGCTCGATTAACCGCTGTAGTCGACGAAGACGACCCAGGCGCAGCCTCTGGACACCACCTCGGGGCGGACCGTGCCCGTTGGCCACGTCTGGCCACGACAATGGCGATGGCGGCGCTCGGGAAATTTTCCCAGAGCGTGAGAGAAGAGGAGGAGGGGAATGGAGGTGCGGGGGTGTCCAGGGGGTCGACCGGGTTGTTCTTATCGCGTCCGCGGCGGGAGGGAGCAGGTGGAGGGCGGGGCCGTCCTGGCAGCGGCGTGCCCACGGCGGCCACCACACGGGAGCAGGTGGGGGTGGTTGGGGGAGGAAGAAGACAACCGTGGGGTGGGCTGCGCTGCGGTGGGCCTCGCCCCAGGCGACATTTAGCGTTTTCCCATTTTCTTTTCGTTTTGTATTCTGTAGATCTTTGTTGCAACAAAAATAACTGCCACCCTATTTTTGTAAAATGTTTTTGGTGTTTGTAAATTAGTGTTACATATTACTGAGGTGCCACAAAAGATTTTTCAGCAAAATAAAATCATTAGATATTTCTTTTAATTATTAAATGCCCAAAGCAAGGGTTTTAACCTACTGCTTGAATTGTTTGGAATTTTCTGTAACTTCAAAAATTACCAAAGTTGGTCCGACATGCTTATAATGAATTTAGGAAATTTACAAAAATAGTTCCATGATTTTTGGAACAACTTTATTTGAGCACTTTTGTTTTAATTTCCATTTAAAGTAGTTTCAACTAGGGTTTGGTTTCTTGATGAGCAAGATGCATTGGGCTTTGGGTTTTGATTACCAACCAGCATGGTTTGAAAAGAGCAGAAGCAAAGTTTGATTAAGGACAGGGAATAACAGTGATTAATAAACAGTGAGGGTCAACAGTGATGATGATTACTGTTACAGCAACTGAGGGTGTTACAGTAACGGACAGAAATAGATCACATACCAGTATGTAGTCCGTTAAGCGGGAAACGTTCCCGCATGAACGTGGTTGGTGTAGTCGTACCGGCAATCCCCGATGCCGCGCAGATCCACGATGACTCCTGCAGCCACCCGATCCTTGTGGACCGATGACGGGATTACGTCCCCGTCGGAACGTTGTCAATGAAGACCTCGCGATACGACCACGACGATGAAGTAGCACCACAAGTGTAGTGCCTCGCGGGATTATACACATACAGTATACCCGACGTCCCTCCGGGCTCCGAACCAGTAGAGCAGCGGAAAGAAGATGGATTCGGATCCCGATTCCAGCAGCACGACGGCGTGCGTATAGTGGAGAAATCCCCAACCAAGTGTAGACTCCAAACAAGGGGAGTCCACTCGAGGAAGGAGAAAGGAGGGAGAGAGAGATGAGAGAAACTTGTCTCAAATAAATTTGTATGAAGAAAAAAGGGCACCCTACCCCTCCTTATATAGGCCAAGGAGGGGTGCCACCCCCTCCACTTCCGGGGTGGGACTAATCCCAAGGGGGGGTGTGGCTCACCTATTAAGGGGGGTGGGCCCCCTCATGGCGCCATGGCCCATGGGGGAGGACTCCCTCTCCCCCTGATGGGCCCTATGAGGCCCATATGCCTTTAATTCATTTTTAATTATATTTAAATACATTTTAATATTTAATTCAGATAAATAAATAAAAAAACATATATTAAACATTATTAAATATATTTTGAACCTTTCAAAATACCCGGAACAACTTTCGGCCTTCATCGGAACAATTCCGGTGTTCTCTCCAATCTCTCCGGTGATCCCGAATCAATCCTTACTACGTCGAGTACCCTTAAGTGTAACACCCTACGGTCCGGGAAACAGCAGACATGATCGAGACAATTCTCATTGATCAATGACTAATCAATTGGACCTGGTTACAATCCTTGATAGTCCCTGCGCTTCCATCGAATGAACTTCAATCGCTGTTGGATCCGTTAACCGTGTGCCTGTTCCCTTTGTCCCGTGGTACTTTGCTTGTCCGAGGTTTGATCATCGGTATCCAATATACCTAGTTCGTCCTTGTTCTCAACAAACAAGTTTACTCGTTCCCGTGATATTACAACTCCGTGACCTAGTCACACGTTTGCAAACTTTATGATGTAAAATCACCGAGTGGGCCCAGAGTACCTATCCGTCACACGGATGGACAAATCCCGCTTTGATCTATTTTCATACTCATTAACCATATATTTCGGAATACCCAAAATGCACCGTTATAGCCAGCATATTTCAGTCAGGCGGTGGGATACAAATTAAAGTATCCTCATATATGACAATTACGTATGATCATTACGGTCAAAGGATCTGGTCACTACGTTATAGTTATCGCAATGTCGAACTATGTGACTTGATCACATCACAACACTTCTGGTGGGTGTATGTCCATCATATCATTATCCAATGATACGACTCCATTGTCAACAGACGCCATTGTCTCATGATCAGGAAACCTTGATCATCAATCGCCCAATGGACTAGTATACTAGGGTTGACTAGGGACCTGGTTGTTTGTATACCACACCTGTATTAATGTTTCTCCTTAATACAGTTATAGCATATTATCAAACATATTATGAACTAATGGAATATGCTCGATAAAACATATTTAATTTGCCTCTAGGGAACATTCCTAACAGAGGCTGCCTACTCTTGATGAGGGCGTCGAGTTTTGACTCGAGAACCAGGTTGTTAACGTAACCTTGAGGAACAATCTCGAGGTTCAGCTTGCGAAGCTCTTCATACAGATGTGGTTATTGTACCTGAACTTCAAGTTCAGTACAGTAAGCTTTGCGGCTCAAGGCATCGGCCATCACGTTAGCCTTGCCAGGGGTATACGAAATATCCATGTTGAAGTCGGCTATTGTCTCGAGCCATCATTGTTGAAGAAGATTCAGGTCTGGCTAAGTTAACAGGTACTTCAGACTTTGGTGGTCGGTGTAGAACTCGCAACAATTACCGACGAGGTAATGTCGCCACAGCTTCAATGCATAAATTACTGCTGCCAATTAGAGATCATGTGTTGGATATTTGTCTTCGTGAGCACGCAACTGACGAGAGCCATAAGCAATCACTTTGCGCTCTTGCATTAGGACACAGCCTAATCCTTGACGAGACGCGTCGCAATATATCACGAAGTCCTTCTGAGTATCGGGGGGAGCGAGCACCGGGGGAGAAGTTAGCTTGTCCTTGAGCGCTTGGAAACTTTCTTGACATTTATCTGTCCACTCAAACTTGATGCCTTTGTGAAGCAGATTAGTCAGAGGCCTGGCAATCTTGGAAAAATTCTCGACGAAACGGCGGCAATAGCTAGCGAGCCCGAGGAAACTGCGGACTTGCTTGACGGTCTTGGGAAGAGTCCAGTCAAGAATAGCCTGGATACGTTCTGGGGTGACGGCGATGCCATCCTTGGAAATCACATGTCCAAGGTAGGTTACTTCGGGAAGCCAGAACTCACACTTAGAATACTTAGCGTAGAGTTTGTGTTCTCGAAGCTTCTCTATTATAAGACTTAGATGTTCAGCATGTTCTTCTTCATTCTTGGAATATATCAATATATCATCCAGATAAACCACGACGAACTTGTCGAGGTACTCCATGAAAATATAATCCATCAATCTGGAGAAGGTGGCTGGAGCATTGGTTAAGCCAAAGGACATGACGGTGTACTCGTATGAACCATAGCGAGTAATGAAGGCAGTCTTCGGAATGTCCTCATCACGGACTTGGATTTGGTGATAACCCAACCTCAAGTCGAGTTTAGAAAACACCTTGGATCCGGAAAGTTGATCATACAGATCGTTGATCCGGGGAAGTGGGTATTTGTTCTGGATGGTGGCTTGGTTAATGGGCCGATAATCTTGGACCAATCGGTTTGTCCCATCGCTCTTCTTGACAAAAGGCGAAGGTGCTCCCCAAGCTGAGGAACTGGGGCGAATGAATCCTTTCTGAAGTGCCTTGTCGATTTCCTCCTTAAGTTCAAGGAGTTCATGTGGCGGCATCTTTTAAGGACGCTTGGCAATCGGGGTGGTGCCGGGCTTCAAGTCGATGACAAATTCGACTTCTCTGATCGGGGGTATTCCCGGCAATTCTTCTGGGAAGACGTCGGGAAAATCGCGAACGACTGGAACGTTCTCGATGCCTTCGAGGGGGCGACATTCAAAGCATTCATCATAAATATCTATGTTTCAGCATTACGGGTAACTCGGGTGGTGTGGTTAACAATCTCGCCGGAGGGGTGAAAAAGTTGGACAGACTTGGTGCCACAATAGAGTGCGGCATCGTGAAATTTCAACCAATCCATTCCCAGAATGAGGTCTATGGTGGAAGACGCCAGGATGATGGGGGAAGCAAGGAATTCAATTTCAACAATGGTTCCGGGCACTATCTTGGTGGTTCGGCATTGGCCTATCGGGGTGTGAACAACCATCGGTGGGTTCATCTTTTCCAACGCGAAGTTATGCGACAATGCAAATGCTTTCGACATGAATGAATGTGATGCTCCTGTATCAAATAAAACAGTAGAAGGTACGGAATTAACGAGAAGGGTACCCATCACGGTAGCGGGTTGTTGCTGAGCTTCTTCAACATTGATGTTGTTAGCATGTCCACGAGCATAAGCAGCAGACCTAGTATTATAGTTCGGGTCCTGTTGTTGCCACGACCATTTCCGCGGCCAGCGGGGTGAACTACCAGTTGCTTCTGTTTCTGGGGGCACTCCCTGGAAAACTGCCCAAGTTGGCGGCACGTGAAGCATAATCCATCCTGAGGACGAAGGGGTGTAGCATTGAGTGGTGCAGGCAGAGCTCTTGGCATCTGCGGTGGCGGAGGCAGACGGGGGGCAGCATAAGACGGCCTTGGAGCAGGGGCAGCTGAATGGGTCACACTGGTAGGGAGCCAGATACGACGCTTCTGCGTTGCGCCCGAAGATGAGCCAACGTCACGATAACGCTTCAGAGAGTTCTTGTGCTCCATCTGGGCAGTCTCGACGGTGATAGCCTTGTTCACCATGGTGGCGAAGTTGGCGAAATCATGAACGGAGGTCTGGATTGAGGCCACGACGGAACTTCTGCTGCCTGCGAGCATAAGTGGTGATCTCTTCTTCCGCATAGCGAGAGAGGTTGAGGAACTCGCGCTGATAGGCTTCAACAGTCATGTCGCCCTGAGTGAGGTTGCGGAATTCTTCCGCCTTACGATCCATGATCCCCTGAGGAATGTAGCGGCCGCGAAAGGCAGACTGAAATTCATCCCAGGTGATGACTTCTCCAACTGGCAGTGAACGCTTGTGGGTGCTCCACCACTGAGCAGCGGCGCCTTTCAGATGATAAGACCCAAAGATCACATAGTCGGCTGGATCGACATTAGCAGACTCCAGCTCATGAGTGATGTCGCGAAGCCAGTCATCAGCATCCAACGGCTGAACAGTGTTGCGGAACATAGTGGGGTTGAGGCGGGTGAAGTCGTGCAGAGTCATGGTGGCATGCTGATGGTGGTGCCACTTCTGATTCGGCTGGGGGAACTGAGCCATGACATTCTGCATCAACTGACGGATCATATCGAACTGCTGCATCATCGCGGCCATGTTATCCAGCGGCGGAGGTGGGTCGTTGGCACCACGACCACCACGACCAGCCATCCTGCTAGAAATTAACAGGGGTATTTCAGCGATGAAAATTTAACGAGATAACGGAATCAAGCCTGAAGTAAAACGACAACGAAGAGGAGGCGCGGATATATATAGGAGTAGTCAAATAAGACATACACATTTACACACGGAGTCAATCGAAAATCGGGTTGCGTAACATCGTAGAAATTAAGGAAAAATGACTCACTAGGCGGCGCGCAGACCGCCGTAAGGATTACACGACGGGATATAGATTCCACTATGTCAATCACGCCGCAAGAAAACTGTTGGACACAGGAGTTTATGCCAGAGGACGCGCGGCCTGCCCAGAATGAGAATGGGATCCGCGGTCCGGGACCTGGGGTAGAACTCCTGCGACACGACTCAATCAATGTGGAAGCACCAAAACGCTGGGTGGAATCAAGAGAACGTGATCCTAATGTCAGAGTTTGTAGAACTTAACAGCAAGGATAAGAGAGCAGATTCCCAAAGCATAGGTAAGGAGAAAAGGATGCTAATACCATAGATATCACACGTAGTGACATCGATATGGGCCCGTAAGCCAAATATTAAGTTAGAAAATTTGTTTTTCAAAGTCTAGACTCAACTTCGACTAAGTAGTCGTGGGGTGGCTTCCTACAGGCAGTCGGCTCTGATACCAACTTGTGACGCCCCCAAAATCAGACCGTATACAGTAATCATACACGCAAGGTACACGATCGAGATCAGGGACTCACGGTGAGATATCACAACACAACTCTACCAATAAAAATAATACAAGATGTTTAATACAATCCAGGGGCACGAGGGCTCGAATACAACAGCTCGAGAGCACAAGTTAGCGGAAGCAATAGTATCTGAGTACAGACACAAGGGTACAAGGTTGCCTTAAGAAGGTAGCACAAAATCAACAATCGATCGAAAAGGCAAGGACTCCTGCCTGGGAACCTCCGAACTACTCCTAGTCAAAGGGGAACTCAACGTCGTAGAAGGCATCGGGGATCTTCACGTTGCGGTGGTCGACATCGGGGATCTCTTGCTCCTAGACTCCAAGGCTCCAACGTCGACTGCAGCAGCCGATCAGGCAAAACAAATAAAGGGGAAAATAAAGCAGGTGAGTATCTAGCATACCCGCGAGTCTTACGTCTGCTAATAAGCATTTATGCATTTGTATCAAATGGAAAGGGAAGGCTGTATATAGTGGACTGCAAGATAGAAAGTCAGAGCAAGGATAAGAAGCTAGGACTAACGAAGACTAGCATCTTCCGACGATGTCTTGCAGCATGAGGTAAGAATCAGCCAACAGTTTATATAAAGCATAAAGTAACAATGCAGCAGAAGTTGCTGCAACATTGTATCATAATAAGTTGTAATAATTAACAATGCCTCCGAGTTCACCTCCTCGACATCCCAGCGAGGAAGAAAACCCGGAACCATACGGTTTAATAATAATAGTTTGTAGTGGTAAGATCCAGCTTCAGCATAAAGCGTCCTGTTACCGTGGACACGGCTATTCGAATAGATTAATCTTCCCTGCAGGGGTGCACTTGTGTTACACTACACGCACGGATCTCCAGGGTGGCGGGAACCTTGTTAGGGAACGCTCCACCAAGGCTATCCGACACTCCGTAGCCCATCTTTCAAACTCAACAGAGAGGCCATCCGCCGGTCTAAATCCTAAGTACGCCGGGCCTTGGACCCCAACCCGAACGTACTCCTGCACGGTGCGTGGCTGGCCGGTGAAGTTGAAGCAAATCCAAATAAGACACCACCGCGCGAGCAAATAAGACAACACCACTTCCCAGCGCAGGCTGCGGTACTGCTGACATCTGAAGAGTCCTCGGACGACACTACGAAGCAGAGGAGCCCATAACTCGTAATTCTCACGGGTAGGTAGTGCGTACATGGCATATAGCCAACTCAAGACATTCACTGAACCATTTAGCATTTTAATTAACCTGCGTTACAACCGTTATCGTTGCCTCGACTTAACAGACCCGCGGACAACGACAGCAGCCAGGACCACCAGTACATCGGTGCCTGCCCTGTCATCCCACCAAGTCACTGCGGTTACCAACAAGGTGAACCGTATCCTTACCTTGTCTCGCGTGTGCTCCTGGAGGAGCTCGACTTTCTTGGTTTGGTAACTCTCGCGGCCAACGACCAGGGGCCAAGCACACCGGTACACTGGTCGTACCCTCCATGTCGTCCCGTCGCAATACCACTCGCGGGCACCGTTGGGTCGCCCGACTTCTTACCTTTAAGGACACCAGTTGGTTTGAGTTCCTACCATTAAGTAAAACCAGGAGGTATCACCCTCGATGGCACACTTAAAGAGGTTTGACAGAGACATCAGTGGAATGAACTAAAGAGGTAAACCTCATATGATCCCGGTGATTCTACGCTGCTGAGCCGACGAGAGTGAAATACGAGTCCATTCGACTCGTAAGCCAAACTCGAAGCGACTCGGCAGAGTCTCGCCGTTGTAGGTTCCCTAGGGAGTCTGCATTGATCCGTACTTGTTCAGTTGTAATATATCGTTCCCGCGATCATTCCCAAAGTGATCACGACCGTCTATTCTAAACCTAGCTAAAAATGCCCAGGGTTTACTGCTGAATAATGCATAAGTAATAATAGGCATCATAGGATTAAAGGAAGGTACATCAATGGGCGACAAAAACAGGCTATGCAATTGAATAGGATTGTAATCGTAGCAGCAGCAGTAACAATGCCTAGTGCAAGAAATGTACGGAAAGATAGGCGATATCTGGGGAAGAGAATGGCTCTGCTTGCCTGGAAGCTCGACGGTAGGGGTAGGGTCGTCGACGAAGTAGTCGTACTCAGCAGCAGTGTAGTCGACGGCACTGGAGGGGTCTACCGGAGATTAAGGGGGGGAAGAAACAGTAAATACACAGCAAGCATATACAAACAGATGCATGAAATGTTAACGGTGTTCTAACGCAGTGCAATGCACGTTGCTCGGAGCGGGAATTCATCCGGGGATGAACGGCCAGCTCCGGGTGATTATCGGACAAGGTGTCCGGAGGGGGGAGATATCATGTCGGAGGTGTCGTGGACATCCGACACATGTTTGGGTGGTGTATCCGGGTTAGTTGATCTATTCCGAACAACTTTCGTGTTCGAAATAAATTCATCCGGGTACTTTAGCAGTACCGGACAATTTATCGGACAATCGGTCCGGAGGGGGACGGCTCGATGTTTGTTGTGTTAGTGGGGGGTGATAGACATACGGATAATGTATTCGTATTCTTCATTATTTTCTGATCAATTTTCATGTATAAAGTTTTTGAATCTGAGTTACGGTTTAAAAGTTATTCAAATTCAAAGTTTAAAAGTTATTACAACATTATCCGAAAGATTATCCAAAACAGTGCCTGACATGTGGGGCCCACATGTCAGCCTCTGTTTATTTATAAAACATTTAAAAAAAATAAAGCCCACATGTCAGTCTCTGGATTTTCTAATAAATTCTTTTTACAAATAAAACTTACAGGGGCCCAGTGGTCAGTGACTATTAAACCTAACAGTTATTTAACAGAGGGGTTAAGTGGCATGGGCCCACCTGTCATATGTCCAGGGGGTGGGTTTATTAACTTAACTATCTAACTAATGAACCGGAGTGGATTAGCACTGACAGTGGATTAACCAGGCCCTGGGCCCACCTACCACTGACACTAGCTAAGCACGCCGGCGACGAACAGTAACCACGGCGAGGTCACGGTTCTCGCGATTCCGAGCGCCATTTGGGACGCCGCCTGTTGCAGTCGACGGAGAGCTCCACGCCGCATCGATCTGTGTCGTCGGCTCGAGCTGGGACGCACGGGGGTGATGGCTACGATGAAAATGGCGGAATCGAGCTCGGGCACTAGTGGCAGAACACAACGGTGATGAAATCGAACGAGGGATGGCGCCAAATCGAAACAACGGTCTACCAGAAGCATGATGCTGCACTTGGCGCGGGCTAGGGTGCACTGTGAGCTCGGCTAGGACGTCCATGGCGGCGGGCAGAACACGGCCATTTTGGGCTTTCGGCTCAGGGCTAAATGGGCGTCCATGGAGGGTTGGAGAAGAATCGCGTGCTCACCAGGAGGTTGTAGCCGCGAGAGTGGGCTCGATGGTGATTCGGAGCAGCCGAAATCGGTCGAAGATCTCGCCGGACCCGAGGTGGAAGACGGAGCAATTCCCGGCGGTGCGGTGGCTCCAGGCACGGCAGCTTCTGCGTGATGGCGTCGACGACGATGGTGAAGGCGACGGACAAACTGGCGGGACCTTGAGGGCTCAGTGGCTACGCGTGTTCATCGCCATGGCGACGGTGAGCTCGGGCGTAATTTGCCCCGACGATGGTGATGTGGAAGAGAGGGGAAAGTGGAGGCGGGGGTGTCCAGGGAGTAGGTGGGGTTCTCCCTTGTCAACGCGGGCACAGTGGAGGGGAGTAGGTGAGGGAGGGGCCGGCATGGCCATGGCCAGTGGCGGGGTCTCGCCGGGTACGGAGCAGGTGGAGGTAGAAGACAACCGCGGGGTGGGCTGGGCCAAGTGGGCCGTCGCCCCGGGCGAGTTTAAGCATTTTCTATTTTTCTTTTCATTTTGCATTTTGTTGTCCTTTCCTTTTTGTAATTGTTTTTATTTCTTTAATATTTTTTCTCAACATGAAATTGGTTTGTACAATCATGTTGCACCATGTAAGCATACCACAATAAGTTTGAGGCATTTCAAAAATGTTTTGCTATTTGTTTTAGTGTTGCAACTATTAAATGGTGTTGTTTTGCTAGTTGTTTGAATTGTTTGATTTTTCCAGTGGCAAAATAAAATACCATAACCACATGGGTATGACCCACAGATTATTTGTGATTTAATAAAAGTGGTTGTATAATTTTTGGACAAGTTTTATTTGCAACATTATTTTTAATATCAACAAAAAAGGCATTTTGGATTTGATTTGATTCAAATTTGATCCTAGCATGATTAGCAACAGTGATTGACAACAGTAATAGTCATTAGCAAAAGGATTACTGTTACAGCCAACTGAGGGTGTTACAAATGGGAGGGAGGGAGGTGGCGGTAGGATGCTCGTGAGAGCTGCTCGGGGGGGTACGTGTTTTCGTTTTCCTGGCGGACACCTACTACAACCTTTTTTTGAAAGGATAAAGACTTTATTCCTCACATAATATAAATGTCGTTTACAATCAAATGAGAAATAAAGCTAGGTAAAGACCCATCCCAGAATTCCGAAGTTTGCGACCCAAAACAGTGCTTAGCTAAGCAGTCCGCCACTTGATTTGCTTCTCTCGGGCAGGTGGAATATTGGACCTGAATGAAGTTACTCACCAGCATAGAACATTCTGTGGCGAAGCCGATGTCCGTTCCCAGATAATCATCACCAAGCCTGATGAATTCCACCGCAGGGGCACAATATGATTGGACTTCAATTTTAGTACATCCAATATTCGCCGCAAGGTATAGGCCATTGCGAATTGCCGCCATCTCTGCTGAAGTTGCCGAACCAACATGCGGTAATACCCATGTCGCAGCAGCCAGAAAGTGCCCTCTTTCATCTCGTGCAATAGCTCCAGTAGACCCAGATAGAGTTTCAGCATGGAAGGAAGCATCGACGTTTATCTTGACTATCCCAAAGCTTGGCTTCTTCCAGCTTTCCAGGGCCGGTTTGAACTTTGCATCAATAGTTCTTATGAAATTCGTCAGTAGAACTCTGATAGAAATGGCTGTGGACCCTGCACATGGGAAGGCGACTCCCCTCACGAATTGTCTTCTCTGCCACCAGATGTACCAAGATGCCATTACCACAACTTCAATCTTTGGTAGTTCATGTGACGAACCTGATAAGTTGGTGAGAATATCCAGCGTTACCGATCCAGAAGGATCTTGGGCAGTTGCATGTTCAATGTCATCCAACAGCTCCAATTTAGACCACACATCCTTAGCCCTGTCGCAAGTGAACAAGACATGTTGGATGTCCTCACAGCCAACTCGACAGACCGGGCATTGTGGTGACACAGGAATGTGTCTAGCCGCCAGTACTCCAAAGTTGGGTAGCACGCCATGTAGGGTCTTCCAGACAAAGTGCTTCACCTTCCCAGGAACTTTGAGGGACCATAAACAATGCCAAACTGGGTTAGTAATAGACCCTCCTTGTTCCTCCAACCGCCTCCCATGAAGGTGTTCATACTCCACATGATACGCCGAGCGAACCGAGAAGGTGCCAGATTTGGTATAGTGCCAAGCCACCACGTCTCCCATAGATTGCGGGTGGATAGGTATTTGGAGAATCCTCCTTGCGTCTACAACCGAGAACACATCCATGATTAGTTGTTCATCCCACTGTCCAGTGTGAGGATCAATCAACTCTTCCACTTTATCAAGCATAGTCGCGCCTCTTGGTGTGATAACTTTCCTGTTGCAGCTACTCGGGATCCAAGGATCTTGCCAGATATTGATTTGTGCATCCGTTCCCACTCTCCAAATGAGACCTCTTTTAAAGGTTTGTATCCCTGCTACAATGCTTTGCAAAGTAAACGAGGATCCCTTCTTTGGCCCAGCTTTCAGAATGTCGCCGTCCGGAAAATACTTGGTACTTAATACTCGTGCACAAAGTGACTCAGGGTTCTGGATTAGACGCCAGCACTGCTTTGCTAGCATAGCAAGATTAAAATTGTGCAAGTCTCTAAACCCCAATCCCCCTCCTCGCTTCGGTACACAAAGCTTCCACCAAGAGAACCAATGCATCTTTTTCTTGTCCTCTGAATCACCCCACCAAAAGCCCGCAATCTCATCCGTTATAGATTTGCAAATGTTCTTGGGTAACTTGAAGACTGACATTGCATAGGAAGGAATTGCCTAAGCCACTGATTTGATCAGCACCTCCTTTACTTGCATAGAGAGAGTTTTCTCCTTCCATCCCTTCAGTCTCTGACACACCTTATCAATAAGGTGTTGAAAATAGTCTGATCTGTCCAATCCCACCATAGATGGAAGGCCAAGATATGTATCCGAGAGAGCTTCTGTTACAATATTCAGTTCTGAACATATATCCTCCCTCACCTCCACTCGAATATTTGGACTAAAGAAGATACTCGATTTAGCATGACTAACCAGTTGTCCAGAGCTCAAACAGTATCTGTCAAGTATCGACTTGAGCATACTAGCATTGGATGTATCCGCCTTCATAAGAATCAGGGAATCATCCGCAAAGAGAAGGTGTGAGATAGAAGGGGCATTCATGCAGACCCGGACCCCTTTCAACTCACCAGATAACTCATGTCGAGCAAGCAAACTAGACAACCCTTCAGAACAAAGCAAGAACAAGTACGGCTGGATCTGGTATGGCTCCAATGCGTTAGGTATGTGTTAGGTGGTCAGGGAACTTGCTCCAATGCGTTGTCGTGGAGGGGAGGATCTGGTATGGCTGGGAGGAACGAGTCGGGGACTCACGGTTGTTTCGGATCTGCAGTTTATAAATAAGTCAGTTGTTGTTGTTCCTTCATTGCTATTCCATAGTACTCCTATGTCATCTCAATATTTTTTCTACTACTATCTTAAGTAGTTTCTGATACTCTTAATTGATGAGTCACAACTTGATCCTAGAAAGGATGAAGGCATACCTAATTAAGTACAATTTAAAGAAAACCATGTATATCACCTTTATTTTCAATCGTATTCGCTGGGAAAATGTGAATATGTAGAGCCTAATTGCCTGAAGGAGGTTGTTCACTACATGTTAAAAGTTGTAGCAACCCAGTTCGTAGAAGATTTTCTCCAAATTTGGCACTCACTTTATTATATGAAGACTCCAGAATACTTACTAGAGAACAATGAAAATAATGGGCATATGTAAGTTTTTGTCTGTGTGGATCACCTGCTAGCCATTACTCTATTAACAGTGCAATTTTAAATAACTTTATGTTATTTTCATGTCCGCACTTCTCTTTATACTGATAACCCTCCGTTCAAAAATACTTATCGAAGAAATGGATGTATCTAGATTTATTTGAGTTATAGATACATTTATTTTTATCAAATTCTCCAACAATTATTTCGAACGGAGGAAGTACTTTTTACATGTAACCATTATGTGTAAACATACAGTTTTTTGTATTTTATTGATTTAAGTTTTTCTGAAATTGATGAAGATAAGTACGAATGCATTTGGTTTACAATCTTGGATATATGTCACGTAAATTTAAGATATACATAATTGCTAATTTGCTTTGAACTAATTAATGGAATATATGATGCTTTAATCATTTGACTGTCTGAAAAACCTTATGTGAACAATAAAGAACGCATCACAAGTTGTAAAGGGGAACGCCTAGGTAGGGATCAGTTCCATCAGACCACTCGGTAGCCATTAGATGTAAGGGGCTGTTTGGAT
Organism: Bromus sterilis; assembly: GCA_950022295.1. NCBI lineage: Eukaryota > Viridiplantae > Streptophyta > Magnoliopsida > Poales > Poaceae > Bromus > Bromus sterilis. The sequence goes on along the minus strand of OX465600.1, from coordinate 73,722,933 downwards.
TGGTGACATCGTTAGCCAGCCATACCAAAAAATTGACGTTGACTAGAGCGCTGATAATCGTTTGGATGGTCTCCAATAAATTTGCTAGCCCCAAGCCCGGTAACCATCCGCGTTATATTCGTGACCAATTTGTTGGCGAGGCGGGGGCGGCCAATTTGTCCATGAAAATATTGGCATGCCCTTGTTGGCAGGGCGCACAGGGGCCATATCCAAACAACCCCAAGTCCGGATGATTGGTGGATGATCGTTCTATACTTCGTTTCTCTGTAAAGGATTGCTTTTTTTCATCTGAAGCATTGTGAATGAAATTTGCTTCAACTTTTATTTTATAATGTTTCCTAGAATTTATATATGTGTGTCTATTCCAAAAAAAAGTGCATACATTATGCTTCAACCTTGACTACGTTGTGTCCCCTAGTAACCTAAAGATATGCTTCCATAAAGTATAATATTGCTTCCACCTATCATTCTAATTTTCAATGAAAAATTCAACATGCTTCATATGCCATTCCAAAATTCTTCAAATCACGGAAGCATCCATATGCTACGGTTAAAACGTAGACTTCAACTTATTCATGGCTGACAACATCTTGTTCATCTGATGGATGCATTGGCAGATTGGCTATGCTTTGAAACAACAATTTAAAACATTGTCTTGGTCTTGCCTGCCAAAGATGTGTCACGGGAGCACGGAGGCACCTTGGAAAGAAGCTCCTTTAGAAGGGTATCACCCAAGACAAAACGAGGAGCGGCTGCATGGATTGCAGTCACGACTGAATGCTCAACGATGGGCCCATCATGCACCCTTGAGGAGACCATCAGCGACGGTCTCCACAGTAGCGGTGCTAGGATGAGGACACGCCCCACGCAAACAATGTATATGTATTGTAGAGACAGTGTAAAATACTGTTCATCTAGTTACAATCAAGAAAAGGCAAGTGCAGCACGCCCCAGGCCAACGCCATGGCTGCCTGGGGCCTGTCTCCGCCCCTCTCCACCATGATGGACTAGATCAAGCTTCTAATCGGCAACACAACGGAGAATGGCGGGTGCTATCGGATGAATCAAAGGAATGGAAATGATGGCAGTGGAGGAAGGAAATGGGGGGAGAGGGGAGTGGTGTAACTGGCTGCGAGGTTGTGGGGATCATGGGGAATTGTTTGTTCACTTTTCCTTTTAATTTTGCCCTGTGATACGGGCTGTTGAAGAGGGATATCTGTATCGTGAGATAAAAAGCGAATCAACGAGTGAGAGAATTCAGACGCAGACATAGAGCGCGTATTGTAAAGTGATGTTGAGTACTACCTTCATCACAGTTTACAGAGTGTGCGCGTATCCCTAGGTCGCCAATTTAACCTACATAAAATAAGATATATATTACAAAAAACATATCATCATAGACTTGAGATGTTATATTTTCAAATGATATAATTTGTATAACATATATCTTGTATTATGTTGGTTAAATTGACGACCTAGGGATACATACGCGTCCTGTAAACTGTACCGGAGGTAGTAGAATAAATTGCAATGATACATCTTGACAATGTCCTCGAAATGCTAGATATTAAAAAAAAGTGTAACTGCACATTGGCATTATGAGGCAAAGCGCTCTCGAGGGGCCAAGTAAGAGATGTTGATCACTTATCCTTAGACTAGTCACAATGGGGAGTAACTTATCAAGACATATAAATGGAGACTCGTAATACGTGTATGTTACTAGTTTAAGTTACTCTCCATTGTGACTAGCCTAAAAAAGCAAGTAACTAGCTAAGTTACCACCTTTCTCTCTTTCTTCATTAACTCATTGTCACATAAGAAAAATTGCTGAGTTAGGCTCTATGACTGCTGAAGTTACTCCCCATTGGGCCAGCCTTATAACGGTGGCTTTGTGGTAGGTACGTAGCATGTACTCCGTACTCGTATGTCACTAGGGCCATTGTAAAGGGTAAATCATCAGCTGCCATGGGCCACCTGACACTTGTTGTCGCTTGATTGGTCAGTTTGGCGATGACCCCACAACACGTCCATCCGTATATGGAAGCAAAAATTGGTGTATAGAACGTATTGCATGCGTAGTTTGCAGCGTACTGTAACTGACATGGCAGATTATCCGGGCCCATGTGAAGACTTCTTAGATGCATAGCCGTATTTTGTTGACTTTTGAGACCCATTTCACATACAAGCTGCCCACCATTTCAAAGTTAATAATAGAGCACGCACACATGAAAAATACTAACTGGCAAAGTTTCTGGGAAGTCGTGATTGGTACAACTACCAAGGAACTAAACATGTTTGCAAAGTTTATACAACTGACAAAGAATTGATAAATAACTGACAAAGAACTAAAAATGCTCCCAATTTATATATCCAACAATCTAAGCGATAAAATTGAGAAATAACTGATAAAGAACTGACAATGAACTAAAGATGTTTCCAAATTATACACCCAATAATCCAAGCGATAAAACTGATAAATAACTAACCATGTTCTCTAAACTTAGAACACATAATGAAATTGAATCTATCTGCATCATATTAGTCACACCCTAACTGTGATACGCTTATGGTAAAAGAACAATTGTATCAATATTTATCCACTATTCTCCAGAAAGAAATCATACCATGTTTTTGAAAGGCAGCCTACACTACCCGCAAAAATGAAAAGCAAGGCAGCCTACACATATGAACACAAATTCTTTCTATTTATTATACGTTCTAATTTTTCATGCACCTGATAATGTACGAAGCTGTTACAGAAATTACACAATTGTTCTTTTACCATAAAAAATGTTGTTATAACATTTTTATTGCACACCGAACACGCCTGAGCAGTTGAACTATTGCATTAATTATTTTTTACCTGTGGAAAAATTAACTGAATGGGTTCAAGTATGCAATATTTACCCATGGTTCAACAGCTAAAATGGTAAATTGGACGCTTTGCAAGTTAAAATTAGATGTGCTTTAATCATTGTGGTGCAGCCTATACTTACATGTTGGGCCAGAGAAGCAGCTTTCAGAACTAAACCCCACTGAAAGACTATTGAGCCAAAAATGACCTCTGCCACGATTGACTAGCGAGGGCCATGTTCATGCACAGGCCGAGACCCTACTAGCTATCGTATCAATGTATATGGAGCCGTTAGCCGTATTGTGGAAGTTGTGTGCATGTAAGACCTTTTCAAGCGCAAATCCCAAGCTAACAATGATCGGCGAGATAGCAGTGATCAGCTACCGCCCCGGTCAGGACGTCCGCTCTCCATGTAAAGTTGCTTTTCCATCGAAACGTTTCTTCGGCCTCAGCTGAAGAAAAAGAGGATTTATCAGGTACAACTTTATTGACAAAACCAAGAACTTGTACTGATCTGAAGAGAGAAAATTACATACGTATGTCATTGCTGTGGCCGCCCTTCTTCTTGCGGTAGTTGGTATACCTAAGAACTTGTACTGATCTGAAGAGAGAAAATTACATACGTACGTCATTGCTGTGGCCGCACTTCTTCTTGCGGCAGTTGGTAGACCTCGGAGGAAGACGCCCATAGTACCTATATATATTATGAATCAACAACAATGCATGGGATGAGATGAAATAATCGAGTATGTAGGAGTACCATATATAGGCGTGTCGATCTGTATGGGAGTATGATCACGTAGTTGCGGCAGATCATCCTGTTCTCGTTGTAGCTGAGCGCAAGGGCTAGAAGGTTGGGCTCGACGCGGGCCGGGTACCAGCTCCGGGACCGGAAGCGGCCGCCGCCGCCGCGGAGGCCAAGCGCGAGGTGCAGCGTCGAGTCCTTGCCGATGCCGTAGTCCGCCAGCGTCCGGCCGTCGTCTAGCTGCTTCCCGGCGAAGACAAGATGCGGATCGTCGTCGTCGGATGCCGTGCCGACGATTCCTTGCTTGGCCTCGATCTGGGCCTTACGCTCTGGACTGTGTCCGTGCTCTCTACCTCCAGCGTGAGAGTCTGCCCGGTGATGGTCTTCAAGAAGATCTGCATCTTAGAGCATCTTCAGCCGCGCCCTCAAGGCGACGCTATTTGCGTCGGACGGACGAAATCTGTCCAGTCACGGTCCCAAGGGCCCAAATAACGCCGAATTGGACCAAAGTTGAGTCCGACGATCCAAGCCGACCCGGCGCGCTGGGGTCGCTTAGGCGCGCCGGACGAAACAAAACAGCGCGAAAAAAAAAACGCGCGGGTGGTTTCGCGCGCGCCGCGCGGCGGCCCTACATGTCAGCGTGTAGAGACGCGCGTCGTCCTCATCCTCCCGCCTCGACTTCCCTGCGTCTGTCGCCGCCGCAGGGAATCAATGCGACGCCGATGAAAAGTTCAATCGCCGGCCGCAGGAAATCAATGCGGCGCCTTGAGTAGCCCAACGGTCCGACGACCGCGTCGCCGCGTGTCCCGCCCCGGTGAGGCCTCCTTCCGCTATATAAAGTGGGCTCGCCGAGAGACACCGCACTCTCCTCCTCCTCTCGCCGCGTTCTTCTCTGCTACTCCTCTCGCCACGTTCTTCTCCTCATGGCCAACCGCCACACCCTCGCCGTCTATGAGGCGGTCCTCCTTGCTAGGGCGGACTACCCTGCCTGCCGAACACGCGCCTGCCGCGCGACTGGGTGCTCAGCGTCGGCGGTGTTTCGGTAGCGCCTGTGCCTCGTGGGCTCCCTTCGACCGGCGTGTCGAGGCCATCCGCGCCTCCATGACGGAGGCCGAGCGCGCCGACCCGACGAACGCGCCGGGAAACATCACCCGCTGGGCGACACACTTCGAGTAGCGCCGCAACCAGGAGATGATCTGCACAAACGTCCTGGAATCGGTTTCGGGCCGGCAGAACATAAACGGCCGGCGGCTGTGGTGGAGCGGGGAGGGACGCACGGCGAAATAGTTTTTCATTTCCAGCCTATGTAATAAAAATATTATGGAATTCACCGAATCTCGTAAATTTCGTTCAATTTTTCCTAACTTTTAGTAGAATTCGGTCGAACGTGGTGGCCGACTTGGGGGCGCGGCTGGGGGCCCGACCGCACCAAGCGGGTTTCGCCGCCCGAGCGCCCCCAAGCGACGCTAAAATAGCGCCGAAAATTGGCTTGGGGGGCCGAACGGCTGGAGATTCTCCTACGTAGCACGTCGTGGGTGGTGGTGCCGTGTGCTGGGATGAGCACATGCAGCGCTACGGACGTTAGCTACATCTACATATATAGTGATCTATCTATCGGAGGAACTGGAAACGCGATCGCTACGAAAACGAGTAGCCCATGGTAACATGATCGTGACGGCCGGATACAGCGTCAATCACTAGTTAGAGGGTACCATTCGCACAGGTTATTCGCACGTGTTTCGAGCGTGCTAAGTACTTCTGATACGTTTTGGAGTTTCCTTTTAGCCTTTACATTTTTGACACGTGGCTCTTCCGAACGCACAACCACACGCGCAACTATAGTCCGAGCCACAGGTATAGTTTTCAGCTACAGCCTTTTCCACATCAACAATTTTCAGCCACAGTCTGAGTCACAACCATAATTTTCAGCCATAATCCGAGCCACAGCCACAACCCCTGCCACAGTCACAATTTTTCAGTCACAGTCTAAGCCACAGGCACAGTTTTCAGCCACAACAACAATTTTCAGCCATAACCACAGTTTTCCAGCCACAGCCTGAGCACAGTCCAAGCCGCAGCCACAGTTTTTGCTTCGTGCGGGGACGCAGTCAAACTGCGACACATGACGGTTCCAGAGCGCGCCAAAAAGACCTTCGCAGGGCCGCGCGAGAGGGTATCCGCTAACTAGTTGCTCTTAGATACAGCCAGAGAATTCCAAACAAACTATATATATTTGGATTTTGGAATGGGAAATGATGGTGGCCGGTTCACCGGCCCAAGCCTTCGGCCGGTCGGGCCAGGTACATCCCTCCACTTTGTTTCAATTTTGTTGTATATGGCATATCGTAAATGTTGTAATAATAATTTTAAAATGCTACTATCAATGCTACTATGTCCATTTATGTTACTTTTTGCTAAACAAATGTATCTAAATGTATTTTAGTGTTAAGTACATCCGTTTTAGAGCGTGACATACAAATTCTACTATGATTATCCAAATTACTTATCGCCAAAACGAATTTATCTAGATATATTTTAATGTTATGTACATTTATTTTAAAGTGTGTGACTAGCGATGACGGCGTCACTTTTTTTGTTGCAACAAGTAATGGAAAGATACATTGGAAGAACCGGTGCAACAACTCAAAATGTGATGGCATTATGCGACTTTGATATGTATTTCACCTACGCTTCAATTGGACAACCAGATGGTTCTATGCATGATACAAGTGTCCTATTCCATGCAATTGAAAATGACAGTGCAACATTTCCACATCCTCCCAAGGGACGTATCCTCCAACTCACACGCATGTTTATTCTTATTGCAACGTATGTAACATATCCTCTTACTCACAATCATGTTCGTTGTTACTTTTATTCATATATTATCTTGTAGACGAGGGCTATCCTAATAGGGATGACTATCTAGCACCGTACAAAGGAGAATGCTATCACATCCCCGACTTTCAGGAGGAGCACCCCCAACTACTCCTGTAGAGAAGTTCAACTAGATCCACTCCTCCAAGCGCAATACCATAGAGAGAACCTTCACTGTGTGGACGATGAAATGGCAAATCTTGTTGAAGATGCCAAACTACTTGACTAACACACAAAATATGATTGTGGCGTCTACCATGACACTACACAACTATATCCGTCTCCATGACAAAGAGGATCTCCACTTTCTTCGGTGTGAGAGGGATCTGGATTATGTTCCAACTATTCCAGAGAAATAGAGGAAGTATGTTATTCCTCCAAATGCATCAGATGTTTCAACATCGGCAGAAAGTGGTCCTAACATGGATTTATTTAGGCACAAACTAGCTACCGCAATTGCTCTTCGTTGGTGGAGTAATCATGTTAATGTCTTTAGACGTGTGATCATTTTGGTTTGCAAACTTATGCAAATGAAGGTTTTATTGTCCGCCACATGATATAGTTAGTTTAACTTCGAAATTATAACTTTTGTTAGTTGGGAAAAATTGTGGTCTTTCCAACAAAATATTATTGCTGCATATTTGGTGCTCCATGTACTAGTGAAAAATTCTGGTCTTTCCAACAAAATATTATTGTGAACGTACTTCATATCGGGTCTGCATTACGCACTAGCCCAACCCACATGTATGCATATTTTCCGTAAGATGACCATGCCAATTGAACTAGATAAATGGTGCAACCTCAACTGCAAACTGGTATAAGTAGCAAGCATGGACACATTCTAGCTGTACCTAAATAAAATCTTATTATGGTAGTAAAGTGTTAAAGTGTATCATGTTCCAAAATTGTTGATTGTTTACTGAACAAAGCAATGAAGATGATAGATCTAAATCCATTTTTTATGGACAACAAGAAATCACATGAAGCAATGCTCTTTTTTTGTTATGTACAAAGCTGGCAAGTAAAAGTTTGGTTACTGTGTGGACTATATTTTAATACCTTACATTCTGTTTGGGAAAAATTTTGTCAACCTAAACATCTAGGTGGACTTTGAATACTGGATATAGCATCTCAGAACAAAGCACTGCTACTGAAGAATGTGCATAAATTCTATAAGAAAGCTGATGTTTCATGGGTTAATCTTCTTTGGGACACCCATTTATCTTCTAGCCCTCCAACTAGACAAAAGGAAGGATCCTTTTGGTGGAAAGATCATGCTGCTCTCATCCCTTGCATCAAAGAGCTAGCAGTCTGTAGTATTGACTCAGGTGAAACTGCTCTGCTTTAGTTTGATAAATGGTTTGATGAGATTTGTCACTTAAAATTCCCTGAGCTATACTCTTTTGCAAAGAAACAAGGCATATCTCTCAGGGAGTTTACTTTGACTAATGACCTCATAGAGCAATTCCATACCCCGCTGTCTATACAGGATTGGGAACAACTTCAAACTCTATCTGATAATATTACAGTCTGTATTTCTGATCAAAAAGACTCTTGGACCATCAAGCAAAAAATCAAGCTACTCCTCAAAGCTGGTCTATAAAGAGCTCACCTTCAAAATTCCTTGCAAAATAATTTTCATGCTCATTTGGAATAGTAAAAGCAGATTCAAATAAAAGATTTTATTCTGGCTTGTATGCCATGATAGGCTCAACTCTAGAGCCATGTTCACAGAAAACGACTTCACTTGGATAACTATAACTGTGTTTGTTTTCATCAACAACAAGAAGAGAGTTTAATGCACCTTCTTTGTGATTGCAACTTTGCTAATGTCTGCTGGTACACACTTTGTGCCAATGAGGTAAAGGGGAACTTCAACATTTGATTATACTCTATGTGCTATGCTCCTACTACACAAAGAGTTCGGTATTGGAACAATCATCCTGGGTTGTTGGAACATTTGGATACACAAAAATAATAAGATTTTCAGACAAAACCAACCTTTCATTATCAGCTAGAAAGGACTAGAAAGAAACCTACAACTCCTTCAACATAGATTACTGAATAAGCATACGTATTCATTCTAGTCTCGGCTGACAAGTTTAGGACGAACCCTTTTAGATGCACCAGGAAGGAGTAGGTTAATTTCTTTATTTTATAACAAGTAGCCATATCAAAAGTCATACCAGAAGTCGTCTTGCATATAATAACCTGGCTGGGCTGGGACGCAGTGTTTCGATGCCCGGGTTCATCTACACCCGGGCAAAAGAAAAAATCGTAAAAAATAGGAAAAAAACAAAAAAACTAATTTTTGTATGGTGAAAAATGTTTAAGTGCGAGATGTTCGTGTAACAGCCTAACATGGAAGATACCTTCCGTTTGTGTATTAGTAATGTACTTGTAGAAGCGACATTGTACTGAAATCTTTGCTTGAAGATATATGTGTTTCTCCTCTTAAACTTATAGTAGTTTTCATGAAATTTTCTTATTTGAATCTCATATATTTTTGTTATTCGTTCTTGCTACAGTACAAATTTTTTGCGAGACTACAGTACAAATGTTGTAGATTTTGCGCCAGTCAAACATTTCCCACCATCAGTTCACAAAGGTCCCTCTGACATCTGAAACACTAAATTGATAATGGCTTATGACCAGACCAGAGATACAAATTGATAATGGCTTATGGTTGTCTGGTCGGATGATCTACCTACAATAACTCGAGTTTGCTATGTGACGTTTCCTCTCCACATGCTCCTCCTTCATCATCCGGTCCACGGCTTTACGTTCTTCTTTGACCTTCTTGTCCAATCCTCATGCCCCCGATGCACCTCGCTCCTAAGACGACGAATCATTTTTGCCAACATGGAGGAGGCATGTATCAAGCGCAACGAGCTGAAGGGAAAGAAGAAGACTATCCTAAAGAAAGATCGTCATCGAAGAGCAAAAAGGCGACTAAATTGCTCACATTAAAAATGCTTGACTTGGATCCTGAAGTGGTCATAATCTTGCAACCCCCCCCCCCCCCCAGCGTGTGCTGACAGTGAAGCACATGTCGGCAGTTCCGACGACAGAGGCAAGACTTGCAACGGTGGCGCCGATCTCTGCGGACCACTAATCTCAACCGGGTCATGAACATCCGGCTAAAGACAATATGTTTTTTCCCCGGATTAACCGGCTCACATTTTTATGATCACTTTGTGATATGACATATAAAAACAATGAACATCCACCTTTTGGTTGCGATCGGGGGTTGCAAACATTTGCTTAATTGGTCATTTGTTATCCATTTTAAATCGGGTATGGTTGAATGATCTGTTCTCACATCAATGTCTATGTACTAGGTCCATACCAATCCGCAGATGGATGCGGTGTTCATTAAAAAAAAAACCGATAGCATTGGAGAAGTCTTTATCACCATATGTACATGTGTACTTTGAAGGTCATTCTAGCGTTAAGAGTTTGTACGTGCATCCGGTGAACTGATATTACACATGATGACAGTTTAGGCGTGACAATATGAGAAACGAATGAGTATAGAACTATAGATACAAACGAAATCCATTTATTATATGTGTATGTAGACGACCTCAAACACACTCAAAACCTCAGCATGTGCGTGCAACCAAATCATGGATGGCAGGCAGCCATGCCACGCTAACTCGTCATGAACACAAGACTCAACATATCATGCACCGTGCATGGAATTCTGGGTGGTTCAGTGATCATGGTTTTGGCTCCGCCAGCTCCGGCAGTGGTGCCTGCACCCGCTTCGGTGGAAGCTCACCGGCAGGCAGTGGTAGCAGCGTGACCTCCGGCTTCGGTGGAAGCTCAACGGCAGGGAGTGGTGACAGCTTCGGCCCCGGCAGCTCCGGCCCCGGCAGCTCTTCGGGTGTGGGCAGCGGCGGCAGCTCCGGCAGAGGCAGCACGTGAGGTGCGGGCAACAGCGGCTTTGGCAACAAGTGTGGTCTGTGCAACGGCGGCAGCTCCGGCCTGGGCAGCTCTTCAGGTGTGGGCAGCGGCGGCAGCTCCGGCAGCGGCAGCACGTGAGGTGCGGGCAACAGCGGCTTTGGCAACAAGTGTGGTCTGGGCAACGGCGGCAGCTCCGGCCTGGGCAGCTCTTCGGGTGTGGGCAGCGGCGGCAGCTCCGGCAGCGGCAGCACGTGAGGTGCGGGCAACAGCGGCTTTGGCAACAAGTGTGGTCTGGGCAACGGCGGCAGCTCCGGCCTGGGCAGCTCTTCGGGTGTGGGCAGTGGCGGCAGCTCCGGCAGAGGCAGCACGTCGGGTTTGGGCAACGGCGGCAACACGTCCGGGTTCGGCAGAGGTGCCGGGAGACCCGGCCTCACCTGCGGGGACTCGGCCTCCTCCAGCGGCCGCGCCGCGTCGCTGATGCCGTTACGTGAGAGCAGCAGCACGCCGAGGAGCACCGCAAGAGAGGAGGGCATGGTGGCGATCTTGGGAGCCATGACTGGCTTTCTCTAAGCTGGGGAGGTGAGGAGAAACGAAGGCGAGGGTGACGCATTTATAGGAGGCGTTCGGTTCATGGAACGGACGGACGGACGGAGCCCATGGCGTCGTGATACGTTACACTCATCAAGTCCAGTACGTTAGTTGGCAGATGGAGCCTTTTCCAAAAAAAAAAAAAGTTGGCAGATGGAGTGATGGATCATCTGGCGTTGTTGCGTTTGCGTTTCTTCGTGGCACTTAATCCGTCGTACGTTTCGTACTTGGCCCCGTGTGACGTTGGAAGATTGCTCCGGCGGGGCCGGCCCGATCGGTTGCCGCCGTTACACTACTGCGATGTGGACGATGGACGAGCACGAGAGTGGCGATTAGAGAAACGCGCGTACTTAAGTGTTACTGTCACATTATCTGCACACGGAATTACCTACTCCTGTCAAAAGAAAAGAGAAAAAAATGACCTAACGTTTCAGAAGGGGCGCCTGCTAGGCGTAAACCGGCTGATAATAGCTGGTTTAAGCCGCCTCACGCACCCTTGGATGAAGCCAGTATGAGCCGTCGGATGATGTATACGTCGCACTTTCGTTCCCCACTCGGGTGATGCTTCGTCCTTCTTGCCGCTGCGACCAAAAACAAAAAAAATGTTCCCTTGCAGCTCACTTCCACCACAGGCTGACCCAAGGGTGGCGAGAGATTCAGAACGTCCCCCTAGCCAAAGCTGCTACAACGACGCAGCTCCACGACCGTCGGTGACCGCTGCATCACAGCACCATCAGGAGCCACCGAGGTGCTGCTCCGTGGCAACACCAAGCGCGCAAAAAAGCTTCATACGCAGCACGAACAATGTCGGCGGCGGCTTCAATGCAGCTCCGCGGCGCTTCATTGCAGCCCGAGGCGTTGCTCCATTGCAACTACATCGGCGCAAAAAAGCTCCAATGCAGCACCGACACAAGCAGCCCAACCTTCTCCCCCGTGTGCTGCGCTGCATCACCGGCGACGAATGGCGCCCGACTACAGTCTGGCCTCCGTGCTGCGTTGCAACACAGGTGGCGAGCAGCCCAACCTCCCATATGTGTTGCGTTGGAGCACAGACGAGCGCCTGCTCGCAGCACCGGCAACGACGGGAATGGCGTCACATCGCCGGCAGGACCGTCGAGTCGTCGGGTCGCAGCACCGGTAGCATCCGAGTCAGCGACGAGGCTGCTTTGCAGCACTAACTCGTTGTCAAAAATCAACATGTTGCGGTGCCGTTGTGTGGACCTTGAGCAGGAGCAACGGGTGGATCTTGGGGGCACACCATGGCGGATAGAACTTGACGGGAGCAGCAGGTGGAGCTTAAGGGCAGGCCATGGCGGATAGAACTTGGACGAGATGACCTTGAGCAGCAGAAACATGTAGAGCTTGGAACAGGCCATGGCGAAAGGGATTTGCATGGGAGGCCATGGCGAAGATAATCAAGCTCGGCGGATTTTAAGTGGTTCACAAAGAGATAAGGCCGAGTAGGTGAGTGGACCCGCCAGGACGCGTGGCAGTTGAGCGCGCGGCTTAAGTAAAAGAGAAATCAGCCGGTAGAATATAAACATTTCCCTTCAGAAGGTGGCCACTCAACTTTCCTCCGATGGGTTTATTGCGAAAGAAAAATTTCGGCACAATCACGTTTTCCAGAAGGTGCAAGGCCATTTCCTCACAAAATAATAAATAGTACTTAAATAGAAGGTGCAAGGCCATTTCCTCCCAAAATAAATAAATAAATAGAAGGTGCAAGTTCACGCTTTTGGTTGCTTAAGACTCCTTGCCTAAATGTACACGGTTCAATCTTTAGTTCTAATCCAGGAGCCAGGGGGTGAGTGACTGTCCGTGCATCAGGATCGACTAAGAGATTGATCAAGCGACACGAAATTGGTGGATGAACACGCACTCAGAAACATGCCGGAAGATCACTTGTATTATCTTCATTATACTCTAATTTTGAGCATGCCGGAGTAGTTTATAAAGCTTGCACGTATTCTTAGATCGTCAATTTAATTAAGGGACATTTACATCTGTGCCCCTAACTTGAACCCACTACTCAGATTTGTTCCTAATTTTGGAGCATGCTCAAATTTGTCCCTCTTCTGTTAACTGCACTTATAGAAATGCCATTTCGTATATTTTTCTTCCAGTCAAAGGCCGTTGACCGTTAATTTTTTCTATAAGAGAACTTAACGGTCAAAGGCCTTTGACTGGATGGAAAATGTACGGAAGGTCATTTTTATAAGTGCACTTAACGGAAGAGGGGCAAATTTGAGCACATGATGTTTTTAGGGACAAATCTAAGTAGTGGGCTCAAGTTAGGGGCACAAATGTGAATGCCCCTTTAATTAAAATAACATAAGACTAAGGTTAATAGTATAGCCGACTGTTGGCTATAATATTATGTCATCTATAGCCAAGCTTATAGCCAAGTAGTACAATAGTTATCTATAAATATATATTATTTTATTAATATATGACCCACATATCTGTCTCACAAAGTGCTTAGGAGCAAATGCTACAGCTGGCTACTAATTTGTAATCCGTTTCTCTTCTCTCTCCTCTCCTCTCTTCTTTAACTAAGTAAAAATATAATATTTTAGTGCTTACAGTCTGCTGATTGTACCTTATTATATTTTCTCTAATAAGATATATATATTATAAAAAGCATATGATTAGAAAATTCAGGTGTTATGTTTTTAAATGATATATTTTTTAAAATTATATGTCTTATGTTATGTTGGTTAAATTGATAACATAGGGGTATGCACATGCCTTATAAAATGTGAAGGTTGTAGTATTCTTTTAGGAAAAACGTACTCTATCGAGATCTCCAAGTCGAAATATTTGCAAAGTTTCACACGACGGTTAGGCCGCGTCGGCACATCTAGGAGAAGCTGGAGTTTGTGCACATTTTAGATTGCAGATACATGGGTTGCGGATATGCGCCTGGCATGGAACCCGGTCAAAGAAGTAGTCTATAAGAGGATTGACAACCCCTCAAAAAAAGGAAGAGGATTGACAGCAACATCTTCACTGTTCAATTTGGGTGCCTGACAGATTGGAACAAGACGATGAACATGAGACCATGGTTTTTTCATAATAACCATGCTCTGTTAATTGAATTGATGAGTACGAAGGGTTTAGTAACACCACATTAGTAGTTTTTGACAAGATTACGGTTTGATGGGACATGATGCTTACTGATGAGTCAAAGGAGCTGCCTCAGCGTCGCAGCGGGAGGATCATCTACACTTTCTGGTCTATCTGGAAAGAGCGAAATAGGGACACTTTCATCAGACTACGACTCACGCACAATGAGGTCGCTATGCTAACCTTTGAGAAAATTAAACAACGAGATTTGGCTTTTGTTGTAGCCTTGCCAACTATGGACACCGACTAAGATTAGTTTTACGGCTTCTGTGGGTTTTGCCACATTTTTCCCTTTAAAAATATGTGCCCTCTCATGTGTGAGGTGATGATAGTGATTTCTCGCCCTTCGTTGGTAAACCCCAAGAGGAAGGTGTGATGTAGCACAACAGAAAATTTCCCTCAGTAAAGATACCAAGGTTTGTCTCCAGTAGGACTCCGGAGATGATAAGTAGGTGTCAGCGGCGCAACTGACACGGACCTGCACACAGACGCAAATAACTTTGTTCCCAACGAAGTTCAGAGAGGTTGTCAATCTCTCCGGTCTTGTTGTTCACAAAGGATCAAACACAAGGGATAATGATAGCAACTGAAATTAAAAGCAGAAAAGTAAATGAGTGTGGCAACAATTATGAGGATATGGAACGGGATACGTGATGTTCACTAGTGATGTCTCTCTCCCAAAAGACGATAAAACTGCTATGCGAGGTGAACAAATTACAGAAGGGAAATTGACAGGATTATGAACGCACCGCAATGCTAACAATGCTACAAAAGAAAGGAAGAGGCTCAAAAGCATGGGCAGAACGCCAAAATAAGTAGACTGAAATCCAACTGCATCTACTACTAATCATCCACCTTGAGATATCTATCCAGAACATCTCGCTGGTATTAAGTTGCGAGCCCCACCCAAAGTGTAAACCCAAAGCAACAGACAACTGCATTAAAAAGCATTTTGCGTAAAGTAAACAATCCTTGCAACCGCGGTTACAAGCACCGTTGTTTTCTCCCTTGTGGCAACAGCACATCCCCTAGACTCATGTTTATGTCACTCAAGCGTGTCATCAGGGGGCATGAACCCATAATCGAGCATAACGTTCCCTCTTGTGGTTACTACCTACTACTTGGCCAAAGCAATAAACAGCAACGGAGAACATGCAAGAATTACTTAAGAACAAAAATATAAAAGATAAGAACCAAATATATTACTCTATCACAATCTGAACATAATCTCATAATCCACAGATCCCATCAAACTCAGCATAGCAACAGCAGAAAGATTAAAAAAGTGCCTCGATCATGTAGGGCAGCTCACGAGGTCTAAAACATGAAGAACAAAGAGGGGGGGAGAACATCACATAGCTACTGATCACGGACCCATGGTCCAAAGGAAACTACTCACGGCACATCTGGGAAGCATCCATGGTGGAGAGGAGACTCCCGGAGGTTGGCCCTCCCTCCGGCAGGGTGCCGGGAAGAGGTCTGCTGGTGCTCCCGATCTCGGAAGCGCGGCGGCGGCGGAACAGAGGCGAGATCGCGAAAAAGGGTTCTTCTTTCGAGGGTTTCTCGTCACGGAGAATATTTAGGCGAAGGGGGGCAGCCAGTGGGGCCACCAGGGGTCCAGGCGGCCCCCTGGCGCGGCCAGACCCTAGGGCGCGCCACCAGGGCGCCTGGGCCCCTGGTGGTGGCCCTCTGGCCCCACTCAGGTCCTTCCGGAAGGTTCTTCTGCGCTGATTTTTTATCTGATTTTGCCCGAATTTTTGGAGCACTTTTTATATGGGGGAAAACTGAAATAGAAAAACAACAAAAAACAGGAACTGACACTGTGGTGCACTGAGTTAATAGGTTAGTCCAAATATGATCAAAAGTGTATGAAAGTGTATCTAGATCATAGCAAATCACACAAAACATGCATGGAGCAAGCAGAAATTATAGATACGTTTTGGACGTATCAACATCCCCAAGCTTAATTCCTGCTCGTCCTCGAGTAGGTAAATGATAACAGCATAATTTCTGTGGTGACATGCTAGCAACCATATAAGAACTTTATAAAGTAAAGCAATCGAGGTTAGAGATTCAATTCAAGTCATAACATGCAACAGTCTATATTAGCATTGAAACAAGTAACAAAAGAACATTAGGTGCAAGAGTTCTCGCTGTCCGTGACGCGAATGTCTCCAAATGGTGTTTGCGTGCAAGAAGGGGGATAGGGAATACGAGAAAAATATTTATTTGTTGAGAACTCAATCTACTAAAGTTTCACACTTGGTCTTTTTCTGGAATCTTATCTTGACTCGTCCCCAGACCACTAGCCAGGTACAAGTCAATTTGATCCATTCCTTTTTCAATATTTTGAGCACTCATGCAATGGATGAGCGTAAGCACGAGATTTGACACTTAGGATGGCAAAGAGAGAAGTACGAAGGAGGAGGAAGACAAAAAAGAATGAGAAAGGCTCACATCAATGAGGACAATCATAGGCAAGAGATGCCAAATGACAGATATGATTTGAGGAGTAGGGATTGATATGCAACGGATGCACATATGAGCTAGGAAGCTCTCCAATGAAACTAGTGGGGGTGCATCTAACTTGCTCGCTCATGACGACCTAGAGCTCGTTTGAGGAGGCTCATCCTTGGAATATGCAAGCCAAGTTCTATAGTGTGAAGGTCCCCACATAGCTATATGCATAATGATCATCTCTATGGAGTACAAGGATATAGAGGGCGTACTAGTGTGGATCTCTCAAAAGGATAGTAGTGTTGCCCCTTTCTCTTTTTTTTTCTTTTTTCTATTTTTTTGTATTTTTGTGGCCTCAATGGCTCTTTCTATTTAACTCTCATTAGTCCTCTTTGGGATCTTTTATTGTGTCCACTTTGGGATCTTTTCCTCACTTAAGGGCAACACTCTATTTTACAAGAAGGTATAGGAAATCTTTCACACTTTACAAGGTACTCAAAATCATAAAGAAGATGTAACTATAATGATGTATGCAATGTATGCCTCTGCCAGTGTAGCAGAATATGCAATGATACCAGCGCGTCATGTAGCAATGATTAGGGCAAGGCCCCACTAGCATGCGGCTCATCGATCAAGCAAAAGCATGTATGACATGAAGATCAAGTCATGAAGAGGTGGAAGTTGCATGGCAATATATCTCGGAAAGGCTATGGAAATGCCTTGATAGGTAGGTATGGTGGCTGTTTTGAGGAAAGATATAAGGAGGCTTAAGATGACAGAGCATATCATGCCAAGGGTTTGGATGTACCGGCGAAGGTGGACGCCAACTCTCGGAGTGAGAAGAAGGCAATGCACGGCACGGGAGAGGCTAGCAAAATATGGGAAGGTGGAAGTGTCAACTTTCAATACTTACATTAGTCCGAAGAACTCATGCACTTATTATCGGTAACTCTCAATCTAATAAGGAGGTTAACAAAGAGACAAGTACCCCGAGGAGGAGTGTATGGGGGTTTGGTTATCCTTGCGCATCCTCGACTCATGGTACGTGAGTGTACTCTAATATTCGATCCCTCCAAAGATTAGTGATCCATCTAGTAGTTAGAGTTCTCAACTAGTTTTTGTAGGTTTTGAAAATACACACGGATTGCCCAAAATACGACACCTATCACTAATAGGCTAAAGCTCTTGACACCAAAAGTTCAGACATTACTCACACGAATACCTCAAAACTATTGCAAGTTACTACTAGAATTAAATAGCAACCTCAATTACCTACTTCCAAGACAAAACACAACTCAGTGCAACAACCAACTCTCTTAACAAGATAAACATAAAAACTAAAGAGAGTTCCAGCAACAAACTAAACAAAATCCAAGTCTCTTGCTAAAGACAAACTAAGACTAAAACTAAACATGGCAGCAGCTACGAAAAGATAAAGAACACACAACAGCAAAAAGATAAGCAGGAAAAATCCTATGATGTGTTCTAGATTGGAGTGGAGCGTGTTTCTCTCCCACACAAAATAATATGGGGTCTAACTTGTTATGACCAGCAAGAAAAACTAAAGAAAACTAAAAATAAAACCTAAGAGCGAGACGCTCCAAGCATAGCACATAACGCATGAAGTGATAGAAATATAGTGAGACGAAGGACGAACTGATGATTGTTGATGGAGAAGGGGATGCACGGGGGCATCCCCAAGCTTAGATGCTTGAGTCTACTTGAATATTTATTGGGGATTCATGGGGGCATCCCCAAGCTTGAGCGCTTGACACTCCTGGATCTTCTTTCATCATCTTCCATCGCACACTTGAAAACTCCCTTCATACATAACTCATCATAAGTTGATTAGAGAGGTTAGTACCCTTAATAAAATAATTTTTCCCCACTGAATATAAAGATATTCTTGAAGAGCTACTGTTTCTCAAGAGTGCCAAAAAGTTTTTGCAAGGAAAAAGCAAGCTTAAGGTTTGCAAAAGTGAAGAGAGGCAAAACGTGGCAGAATCTGTGAAAAACAGAACAGCAGGTAGTAGAGAATTTTTTCGGGGCACTTCTGCAACTCAAATCAAAAAACTTAGAACATACGAAAGTTTCACAATTGTATTGAGCATGCTGTCAAAAAAATTCAGATCAAAAAGATGATCTGGTGATTTTATTCGAATTTGTCTGTCCAGGGACAGAATCTGTTTTCTGGACAGCATGTCACAACTTTTGCTCCCCTTATCATAAGAGGCTATAACTTGGCACAAAGCTGAAAAATAAAGATACAATGATGTTGCTACAGTAGTAACAAACATCAAGACACAACAAAAGAAAAAAGAAACCTAATTCGTTGTGGGCTGCCTCCCAAAAGCGCTTTCTTTTATGCCTTTAAGCTAGGCATGATGCAAAAGAAGAATCAAGGGTCTCCAAGATCAGAATCATAAAAACCTTCAAATTGATTTTCAATAAGCTCATTCTTCTTCTTCCTAGGAAAGAGGTACTTACCTTTCGCCATACCTCGTAAGCGTATGTGCCCGTTACCAATATCAATGAAGCCTTTCATAGCACGGAGGAAGTCTCTTCCGAGCACAATGTCACTTTGGTTTGGCTCCATGATGAAGAAATCCATTGGTGCAGTCCTATGAAGGAATGCAACTTGGACTTCTTTTACCTTTCCTTTAATCTCTGAAATATCTCCATTAGAATGTTCATGATTGATACGTTCAAAACGTATCGATAATTTCTGCTTGCTCCATGCATGTTTTGTGTGATATTGCTATGATCTAGATACACTTTCATACATTTTTGATCATATTTGGACTAACCTATTAACTCAGTGCACCCCAGTGCCAGTTCCTGTTTTCTGCTGTTTTTCTATTTCAGTTTTCCCCCATATAAAAAGTGCCAGAAAAATTCAGATAAAAAATCAGCGTGACGGAAGCTTCGAGAAAAGCCCGGGAGGGGCCATAAGGGGGCTAGGGGGGCCCAGGCGGCCACCCGGCGCGGCCCCACCCCTGGCCGCGCCAGGGGGGTGCCTGGGGCCCCTGGTCCACCTCTGGCTGCCCCCCTTCGCCTATTTATCCCCCGTCACGGGAAAACTCCAGAACAAGAAACCTATTCCACGAACTCGCCTCTGTTCCGCCGCCGCCGCGCTTCCAAGATCGGGAGCACCAGAAGACCTCTTCCCGGCACCCTGCCGGGGGGAGGATTGACCTCCGGAAGTCTCCTCTCCACCATGGATGCTCCCCGGATGTCTCGTGAGTAGTTTTCCTTGGACCATGGGTCCGTGATCAGTAGCTATGTGATGTTCTCCTCCCCCCTTTGATCTTCATTGTTTAGACCTCGTGAGCTGCCCTACATGACCGAGGCACCTTTGTAATATTTCTGCGATTGTTATGTTGAGTTTGATCGGATCTGATGGATTATGAGATTATGTTCAGATTGTGATAGAGTAATATATTTGGTTTTTATCTCTTATATTTTTGTTCCTAAGTAATTCTTGCATGCTCTCCGTTGTTGTTTATTGCTTTGGCCAAGTAGTAGGTAGTGACTCCAAGAGGGAGCGTTGTGTTAGATTGTGGGTTCATGCCTCCCCGATGACATGCTTGAGTGACAGGAACATGAGTCTATGGGATGTGTTGTTGCCACAAGGGGGAAAACAACGGTGCTTGTAACCGCGGTTACAAGGATTGTTTACTTTACGCAAAGTTCTTTTTAATGCAGTTGTCTGTTGCTTTGGGTTTACACTTTGGGTGGGGCTCGCAACTTAATACCAGCGAGATGTTCTGGATAGATATCTCAAGGTGGATGATTAGTAGTAGATGCAGATGGATTTCGGTCTACTTACCTTGGCGTACTGCCCGTGCTTTTGAAGCTCTTCCTTTCTTTTGTAGCATAGTTAGCATTGCGGTGCGTTCTTAATCCTGTCAATTGCCTTTCTGTAATTTGTTTACCTCGCATAGCATTTTTATCGTCTTTTGGGAGAGAGACATCACTAGCGAACATCACGTATCCCGGTCCATATCCTCATTATTGTTTCCAAGCTATATTTACTTTTCTGCATTTACTTTCAAGTTGCTATCATTATCCCCTTGCGTTTTATCATTTGTGAACAACAAGACCGGAGAGATTGACAACCTTTCTGAACTTCATTGGGAGCAAAGTTATCTGTGTCTGTGTGCAGGTCCGCGTCAGTTGTGCCGCTGACACCTACTTATCATCTCTGGAGTCCTACTGGAGACAAACCTTGGTATCTTTACTGAGGGAAACTTGCTGCTGTACCGCATCACGCCTTCCACTTGGGGCCTACCAACGAAGGGCGAGAAGCCGTCATCAATGATAAGATGATAATTTATCCATATCTAGCTTTAAAGAATCATAAACTATTTTTGGCATAGTAGAAATTGTGGATCCAATATCACAAAGAGCAAGGAAGCCTTGGTTAGAGATGCTAATCCTAACAAAGGGCTCCCAATAATGATCTATCTCCAACATTTCTTTCTTGTTGGACTGAAGTTCCTCTACTTTCCTCAAGTCTAGAGCATCCAATCTTTTTTCAATAGTGGCAAGTCTATCTATGACAGTATCAATACTACGATCATAAACAAAATAACTAGATAGACTATGCAAAATATCAAGAGCCCTAACTTCATCACACTCTAGAAAATCTCCTTCAGCTATAATATCAAGAGAGTGTTTACACCACTTAAAAAGACCATGGTAAAAATTTCTAAGAACAATTTTTATAGGTATCCAAGGCATAATTCTTTTATGTGCTTCAGAGATTCTGTCCCATGCCTTCTTCATATTTTCTCCGTCTCTTTGACAGAAATCGAGAACTTCCGATTCCCGCAAAGCACCTAGCCCTAACATGTTCATCTAAACAAGGAGGACTACTAACAGCAAGATAAACAAATTTTTTTGATTATTGATATAGGACACAAAGACAAAAACTGAAAGGTAAACTAACAAGACTAAAAAAACAAAGGTAAAGGGTAGTGTGCAACTACCCTATCTTAGCACTCGGAGTCCCCGGCAACGGCACCAGAAATTCTTTGCTTGATGTGCGAGGTGATGATAGTGATTTCTCGCCCTTCGTTGGTAAACCCCAAGAGGAAGGTGTGATGTAGCACAACAGAAAATTTCCCTCAGTAAAGATACCAAGGTTTATCTCCAGTAGGACTCCGGAGATGATAAGTAGGTGTCAGCAGCGCAACTGACGCCGACCTGCACACAGACGCAAATAACTTTGTTCCCAACGAAGTTCAGAGAGGTTGTCAATCTCTCAGGTCTTGTTGTTCACAAAGGATGAAACACAAGGGATAATGATAGAAACTGAAAGTAAAAGCAGAAAAGTAATGAGTGTGGAAACAGTGATGAGGATATGGACCGGGATACATGATGTTCACTAGTGATGTCTCTCTCCCAAAAGACGATAAAACTGCTATGCGAGGTGAACAAATTACAGAAGGGCAATTGACAGGATTATGAACGCACCGCAATGCTAACTATGCTACAAAAGAAAGGAAGAGGCTCAAAAGCATGGGCAGAACGCCAAAATAAGTAGACCGAAATCCAACTGCATCTACTACTAATCATCCACCTTGAGATATCTATCCAGAACATCTCGCTGGTATTAAGTTGCGAGCCCCACCCAAAGTGTAAACCCAAAGCAACAGACAACTGCATTAAAAAGCACTTTGCGTAAAGTAAACAATCCTTGCAACCGCGGTTACAAGCACCATTGTTTTCCCCCTTGTGGAAATAGCACATCCCCTAGACTCATGTTTCTGTCACTCAAGCGTGTCATCAGGGGGCATGAACCCATAATCGAGCATAACGTTCCCTCTTGTGGTTACTACCTACTACTTGGCCAAAGCAATAAACAGCAACGGAGAACATGCAAGAATTACTTAAGAACAAAAATATAAAAGATAAGAACCAAATATATTACTCTATCACAATCTGAACATAATCTCATAATCCATCAGATCCCATCAAACTCAGCATAGCAACAACAGAAAGATTACAAAAGTGCCTCGATCATGTAGGGAAGCTCACGAGGTCTAAACCATGAAGAACAAAGAGGGGAGGAGAACATCACATAGCTACTGATCACGGACCCATGGTGCAAAGGAAACTACTCACGGCACATCCGGGAAGCATCCATGGTGGAGAGGAGACTCCCGGAGGTCGGCCCTCCCTCCGGCAGGGTGCCGGAAAGAGGTCTGCTGGTGCTCCCGATCTCGGAAGCGCGGCGGCGGCGGAACAGAGGCGAGATCGCGAAAAAGGGTTCTTCTTTCGAGGGTTTCTCGTCATGGAGAATATATAGGCGAAGGGGGCAGCCAGGGGGGCCACCAGGGGTCCAGGCGGCCCCCTGGCACGGCCAGACCCTAGAGCACGCCACCAGGGCGCCTGGGACCCTGGTGGTGGCCCTCTGGCCCCACTCAGGTCCTTCCGGAAGGTTCTTCTGCGCTGATTTTTTATCTGATTTTTCCAGAATTTTCGGAGCACTTTTTATATGGGGGGAAACTGAAATAGAAAAACAGCAGAAAACAGGAACTGGCACTGTGGTGCACTGAGTTAATAGGTTAGTCCAAATATGATCAAAAGTGTATGAAAGTGTATCTAGATCATAGAAATATCACACAAAACATGCATGGAGCAAGCAGAAATTATAGATACGTTTTGGACGTATCACCCTCTCATCGCGTTTTTTCGCCCTCCTATATGAAAAAGGAAGTTCTCCTGCCAATTCCTAAAAATAAAAGATTGCGGTTTAGGCAGGTGCACAAGGTCCGAATAAGTTTTTGCATGATCATATAATCAAGAGTATTTGTAGACCCATTGGTGAAGTTCTGGATGTTTAATTGAAACTCCCAACTGGTTTTGCTAGATATTTTGTGCGAGTAAGAGTCAATATGAAGGTCACAAAACAAATTACATAGTTTATCTCTATGACAAAAGATAAGAAGAAGGAGTGGTACCAGGTTAAGTATGAAAGGCTACCGGTTTTTTGTGGAGTCTCTGGATTAATGGGCAATTGGCACCAAGAATATGGGGATGGTATACACGATGATTCAAAGTTCGAGTGGGCTGGTTTTATTTTAGCATATCCTGGAAGAGGAAGAGGTAGAAACTGGTATGATACTAGGAGGGCACAAGACCAAGATGGTACGGCTGCGGGGCGCGGCAGAGGTTCCGGTGACAACTTTGGCCGCGAACTGGTCGGTTTGGAGAGGTTGTTGCTCCTTCGTGGCATTTCAATGTCGATTTTTCAAAATCAAGCTCCAATCCCAAGTAATAATCTTGCTCCCACTTTTGATTCAGTTGCTGCTCAAGTTAAGCCACACCTCGATCCCTCAGCTCGCAAGAGGTTGGTAGATGATTCAGTGGAAGACCCTCTTCATGATTCCGTGGCATTGTGTACTGGGTTAATAGGGTAGTTCCCAAAAATGTTGTAAAAGGTATGAAAGTGAAGCAAAAAACATATAGTAAATATCATGAAATAAGCATGGAACAAGCAACAATTATAGTTAAGTTTGAGACGTATCAACCAGTGTTTTCCATCTATGGTTTTGAGTACCTCTTCCCCTTCAGATGTAAGAGAACTAGGATCCAATTCCGGCATCGCGGTCGGAATAAACGTCTGAGCAAAGCAGGACATCCTTCTATTAATGTCACAAGGAGAAAGGACAAACAACAACAATAGATCATACTGACGAGGAGGAAGAAGATACCCCGTCTCCGCAAAATCACCAACCGCTCGAGGAGTTACCCGACCAGTGTCGGTCAACATCCAGACACCATAACCCGCGACCTCAATAAGATGGATGATCTCGAACCCTTCCGACTTCTTTCGGACGGCCAGAAGCGAGTAAAAAACGTGACCAGATGGCTCAAAATGTCAGGGACGTAAGAGGGCTGGGATGTAGTACAGTTTTACTGTCCTTAATAGGCCAGAATTTGACTTTTTAAATAAAGACATATCACACCAGCGAGTTCACAAGCATACCAAGTCATTACAAACCAAGTTAAAACGAAGAACGACACACAGCGCACAACCAACGCCTGAAGGAAATAACAGATTTACACAAACCAAAGTACGCCAGCCAACAAGGCAACAAAAGGAAACATGAAGACTACTAGGCTAGTACAGAAGGAGGAGCTTGGTTGCCGACATTGGGAGAGCATGGAGGCCATGACTAGGATGCGTGAGATGATCAACTCCATGTCCTCCTTCTTGTACTCCTTAATCAATAACTTCACATTTGTAAAAGTGCAATCAGTTTAAAAATACAGTCAACTGTCTGTTTTGAAAAGTAATGCTCGATGGTAAACTTGTTCGTAGTGTTCTAAATTGTCCAATAAACAGCTGAAAACAAGACCTAGAACAATCGATAGAATCGTCCCGAAAGCGACAGGGTGAGAGAGGGCTCATCAGCAAAAGAGGAAGGTTCCAATTTTTGCCCGTCCACGACTAATGCCACTCCAAAGGAACTTAGCCAAATCACAGTGGAAAAAAGATATGCTTCGAGGATTCATGCAATAGGCAAATGGCATAGGCGTCCGTGATGGAATTACGCCTGTGGATTTGTTCAGAAGCCGGGAGATTGCACCTAAAAGCTTAACACATGATATTTTTAATAGCTTTAGGGCATGTGAGCTTTCCAAAACATCGAGAACATAGAAGTACAAGAATCATGAATGAGGTGCTTATAGAGGGATTTGACTGAGAACCGACACGATGCACACAAGGTCCAGGAGACCTCATCATCTCCCTCTGAGAGTGTGGGAAGGAGAGTAGCAAGATGGTGCCACTCCTAAAGCTCTACATGGTAGAGAACAAGTCGGAAGCCACAATTCCAACCGTACGCGGCCAACTCCAAGATGGAAATATTAACATCAGGATAATAAGAAATAACACCGAAAACAAGATCGCCAGATACCCATCCGGCGACCAAAGATCCCGCCAAAACCTAACTGACGCGCACCATTATGAACATAAAACCTAACGTGAGATCTGAATGTATCTTGGAGTCTGATGAGATCACCGTAAAACTAAGGGCCATCCAAGGCAGAGGCAAAAAGCGAAGAGCAAGAGGAAAAGTATTAAGGATGTGCTTGGATGGCTACCTTGGCTAGCCCACCCAAAATATTAACGTTGACCAGGGCTGCATATGCTACTTGGATGGAATCCAAGATTATGGCTAGCCAACCTCGCCCGAACCTTTCGGGCTTGTTTGATTTATAGGGTAGGAAAATCATAGGAACAGGAAAAGCATAGGATTACAATGACATGCCTACTCCAATCCTATAGGATTTTGCTTGCATCAAAGTTTGTTTGATTTCATCAAAGGAATTGTAGAAAGATGTTGGAGTGAATGTTAGGATTCCTATAGAAAGTAGTACAAAAATTTCTATGAAAACAATTCCTATGAATAAATGAGTAACGTAGGAAAAAATCCTATGGGATAAAATCCTACAAAAATCCTATGGAATTCCTATGAATTAAACGGGTCCTTCATTCTGTTTTCACGCCAATTTGTTGCTAAATAGTGGTGACGAGATTGCTCCCCAATTTATTGACGCGCCAACAATGCCCATCATTTAGCTGGGCAGCCATTGGCAGAAGCCGAACAACCGCTTAGCTTTCAAGAGAGCAAGCCAAAGAGAATCCGGTGCAACAGTTATAATTTTCCATCACCATATACAGGTGCGATACCACCGCAACAGTTTCTACAACGTGTACCTCAACCTTAATTAACCCTACTGTAAACACATCTATCACATAGATTCGAGGTTCCACCTCCCTTTCGCTGTCGAGGCGGCCGGAGAAAGGCGGCGAAAGGAGAAGGAACTTGCGGCAGCGCATAAGGGGAAGCCACGTCGCCCCCTTTTTGCCTAGTGTACTTTTTTTAGAGTACGCAAAATGCGTACCATAGCTTTATGAAAGAAATAAAAATGAGTTACAGGTACAGCTACCACTCGTTGCGAACAACAAGCGTAGCACACCTCCATACAAGGACAACCATACACAACAACCTATTACAACACAAAAGGGCCTACCCAAAACCGATGATTAACCGCGCCTCGGCCGACGTCGATCAACTCCGAAGAACAGTAGCTCCAGCTTCCTTAGATTAATCGTCGACGACTGCACATAGCGCCGAAGGGGAACAGTCCGGGTAGTAGCGAACGCCGAAGGAGAGCAACAAAGGGACTCTAGCCGCATGAAGCACCCAACAGAGAAACAACATCAAAATAACGATGCCATCATGCCGATCCTATGAATCAAGGCTTTCGCCCAGAGACAACTACCAACACCAAGCAGCAGGAAAGATGGTGACACACCCGGCGAAGCCTCCAAGAAGGGAAATGACACCCACGGATGCCATCGACGCCGGCCCGGCCAAGGCCGAGCAGGATTTTCATTCATAATGCTGCACATCTTTACACTCCAAGATCTCGACCAGCCCCAAAAGATGCCTCGCACCACCTTCGCTGTAGCCATTTGCCATCGAAGCCACGGACCACAGCCACCCTCACTGTCGAGAGAGCGTGTCTCAAGCCACCACCTTCAGCACGACGAGGAAACGCACCAAAGGACTACCACGAGAACGACTCTGACCCGTACCTCCGACCCCACTCTGGCGCCAACATCGACGAGGCAATCACCGCACGCCTCACACAGAAGACTAGACGTACGCTGCCCGTCAGGACCCGACCTAGCAGGGCCTTGCAGCACCACCGTCATCACCGGTACCGGTGCACCACCAACCACCTCCAACCTGCTGCGCCCCTTGTGTGCATCGACACTCTCTATCATGGACCAAGAGGCAGCGGATCTGTTTTTGCCTAGCGTACTTCGATCCGTTCTTTTGGGGGGCTATGGACTAGGGTAGTGATCTGCGCCGGCTGACCGGCAAAAAGCCTGCGCCGGTCGGCCCACAGCAGTACGATTTCGGTGATCCGACGGATCAAATCACTGCGTACCTCTTCACATCCTTATAACATTTGCGGTACTTTTGCAACTTATTTGGTATACGAATGCAACATTTTTTTTACTTTTGTGCTTTTTGCAGAAAAAATGGTGGTAGCAAATTTTAATCGCTGGTGGTAGAATTTTTTTACTGTGGATTGCAACAAAAACATAATCTGCCGTCGCTAATCACTTTATAATTTTTACGTTGTAGCAAAAACTCTTAACGGTAGTAGCAAAAACACACAACGGTGGAAGCAAAAATTTAAACGGTTACAACATTGTGCGTAACAAAAAATTCTTCAGATATTCCCCAGATATTTTATTGCAGCAAAACCGCTCCACTCGTTGTAGCTTTTTTTTCTCCGGTTGCAGCTTTTTTTACGTTGGTTGCAGCTTTTTTCTATGGTGGTCGTGGTCCAGCAAATATCGTCGTTGGTTGTAGCCTTTTTAACAGCCAGTTGTAGCTTTTCTGAACGACGGTCGCAACATTTTTGTTAACGGTTGCAGCTTCTCCGGTGTGTACGTTGGAAACCATCGCCGGGATGGTTGCCGCCGGCCATGGCGACGGCCGACGGTGCGAGGGGCAAGGTCGTCTGCGTGTGGCGGCGCAGGGGCGATGTCGTGACTCGGGCGGCCGCGACGGCGAATAGCGCGAACGGCAACGACCATGGCGCGGGCAACAGCGGCCATGGCGCGAGCGGCGACGACGCGGGATGCGCGGCCGTGGCTGTTGGCGACGCACGGGCGGCGGCGCGAGGTGCCCGACGGCCATGACGTGAGCAGCGACCGACGGCGGTGCGGGATGCGAGAGGACCTGCAGCACGGGGCGTACATGCGAAGACGCGAGAAAGAAGCCGACCGGCGGAAACGCTAGCCCGGCCGACCGGTGGGAATCGTTTCCCTATGGACTATGGTGTTCGCTTCCACCACCATCTAGGATAACGCGACGATGACGTGATCATTCCACAGGGAGACGGTCAATCTGTACGTGCCTTCCTTTGCACTGGATTCGACGGAACAGAATTGAATTCTCGAGCGGCGGCGAGTTTCGAGGGTTTCCGTTTCCCGCGGAGATATTCGTGCACGTTTCGACGGTTCTATTCTTCTTCTCCGTGGCCTCACCCTGAACTCAGTCAGATCCAACGGAACCAAACACACGACTAGCACTAGCACACGTACGCGGCGGCGACCGTGTGAGAGCAGCAGCGCAATGCCGTTCGCCGGGGCCGTCCTTTCCACCGCCCTTCTTCTCCTCGTCGTCCTCTCGGCCGAGGGGCAGGCGTTCAAAGCCCTCGTGCCCGAGAACGGGAGCGCGGTCTTGGTCGGCAGCCACGTCACCGCGACGGCCGGCGCGGCAGCGATGTGCTACCGAAGGAGCGTCGTCGACGGAGAAGCGAAGCCGAGCAAGACGGTTGTCGATGTGGCCCTGCTCGCCGTTTGCCTCGACGAAGCCCTGTCTCTGCCGCCGGCGCTGGTACTCAACGGCGCGGGCTCAGTTCCGTCAGCGGCGTCAGGGGGGCCTTCGGCTTCAGAAGCGCGCCGGTCCGTGCCACCGCCAATGCCGGCTGACGCGCGCGCGCCTACACCTGGAGCCTCTCCTCCAGGTAAGAAGGGCTTGAGCTGGCGTGCAATGGCATGGTGTGGCTGGGCCCTCGCCGTGGCGACGACGGCCGCCGTTTTCGTTGTCCGGTGAGTTTTTTTTTTTACTCTTTTTTTCTTGATTCATTCCTACCACCGCGCGGACCGGAGATCCATCTGATCGACGTAACGAACTCAGCATTGCCTCATGTACGCAGGCCAGAAACGTTCCTAGTCTCGCGCATCGGTGCCATCTCCACCGACGATGACGCGCTGGTGGTCGACGGCGATGGCGAGCGCTTCGACTGCGCCATCTGCATGGAGACGTTGCCCGGCGTCCTCAAGTTCAGCTTCGTCTCGTGCGGCCATCCCTTCTGCACGAGCTGCGTCGTCCAGTACGTCGCCGCCAAGCTGGGCGACAACGTCGCTCGCATCAAATGCCCTGACCCCGGCTGCGACTGCGGCGCCGTCGAGCCGGGTGTTCATGAGAGCTGCTTTGGCATCCTCTCCACCGACCTGCTCGACAGGTGGGGTTTCCTGCTTTGCGAGTCCGTGCTCGGCGCCAGAAGGGTGTACTGTCCCTACAGAGAATGCTCGGCGCCACTTCTGGCCGACGGCTAGGCCGGGGCCGCGCCGATCGCGGAGGCTGAGTGCCCGCACTGCCACCGGCTGTTCTGCGCCCGATGCGCGGCGCCGTGGCACGCCGGCGTCGGGTGCAGGGAGTTTCAGCAGCTCGGGCAGGACGAGCGCGGCCGGGAGGACCTCTTGCTGAGGCGGCTCGCCGGACGGCAGAGGTGGCAACGGTGTCCCAAGTGCAGGATGTACGTGGAGAAATCGGAAGGATGCAACTACATCAAATGCAGGTACACAGATCAAATTATAACTCTGTTAATTTCTTCCTCACAAATCGCCCATCGCCATGCTTGACAAATTCAAATTATGATCCGATTATCAAGTTAATCCATGAATATGAAATGATTTGCCGCTCCTTTCCTTGATTTACTGTAGGTGTGGATACAGCTTCTGCTACAGATGTGCATCAAAGGTTTCCGCGATAACCCATTACTGCAAGAAGTGCAAGCGGTAGAGATTTGCTTGGTTATGCGCCCAAGGGGATTTCATCGGTCACCAGTACCGTCAAAGCCAGTATTTATTAACCCAACTTAAGCATTTCCAATGCATTGTCTTTTGACGCCTAATCATAGGTAAAGAAAAAGAGGCAACTATCAAAATGCATTGTCTTTCTGATAATGCATCTAATTGATATGTAAATTTTGATTGGTTTAAGGAACATATTTGCAACGAAACTATGTGGTCTAGTTCGTTGTGAAGAAAGAGAATGAAATGGATCCGTGAAAAAGAGATGGATGCCACATCGGGTCAGAGAATTAATTGTATTATATAGATAAAAAATAATAAGAGTCATATTTTCGCTAACATACAACTATCCTCTCTTTTCTTTAAATACTGCATCACATTAACGTTTTGCATATGATTGCGATAAGAGCCAAGAACTGGAGTGCCATAAGAGCTCGTTCCGCTATCATCTGCTCCTAGAACAGGTGGAGCAGTGGTTGAACATTTGAATTACGTGTAGTAGCAAGCGTGTAGCGGAGTTTTGGCGCTGTAATTTTGTGGAGTCATAGAAACGAAGCTCCAAATTAATCGCCTCGCCCCGGTGCACTAAATCCCCCCTGAAGTTCACTGGTATTTACCCGCCAATGCAATCACTTATTGTTTCGGACAAAAACATAACCTTTGATTCCCTTGTCCTCGGTCGCTCTCTTTCGATTCCTCCTATTTCCATACTTATGTCAAACCCTAGTTGTTGTTGGATCTCCATCACCCGCCGTCTTGTCTTCGGAACATCTTGCACTATGACTTGCACGAAGGGCGCCTATTGTGGTAATATCTCTGACAATACGTATGGGGGTACTAATATATTGGATATCATATCCTCTAGATAGATGCAATGGAGCATGCACAAGCAGTGGCGTAACCAACAGTAAAATGGAGGGTGTGCACACTAAGAGTTAAGTGTTATACTACTAAATTTAGCCAAAAAATCTGCAAAATATGTCATGATACATATAAAATTCTTTCAATTCTGGGTTTGCCACGGCCCACCCGTGCTACCCATTAGGCACGCCACTGTGCACAAGGATGTTTATATAGTTCTAGACCCTCGACGATGGAGGTAATACCTTAGTCTTGTATGGTGGTGTTTGACTTCTTGAGCGTAAAAGTACATAACTAATGTTTAACCTCAGTGGATTGCATGTCCTCACTTATATAGAGTGCGCCAAAAAGGTGCCTTAGTGGCTGGTAAATACGAGAGTTACAACCGGCCGTGGCCGACTAGATCGTGACAATTAACTTCGTAATTAACTAGATTAATCATTGAGTAACTAGTTTGAATGCCAACTGGGGTAGTTATTGACGCGATCATCAGTAAATATTTTGCGGGGACTGGATTGGTCTTCGATTGTTCATCTTTGGCCGATTAGAGAGAGAAATCCGATTGTACAAGTCTTAGTCGATATGTGCGACGTTTCCTTCTCCGATATTCCACGGGCCGTCAGAACCTTTTTTACTTGGGTTCTTAGTTGGGCATTTTGTATACACGGGTCTACCCCTTAGGTATTCCCCTATCAGTAAACCCTGAGTCCATCAAAGTCTTGTGCGTCTGCCTTTGTTGAATGTGTTTCGGCCGGTCACCGATCTTAAAGCTTGAGCCGATTGCAGGCTGAGAGACATTGGCGAACAATATGGTACTGTCAAGGTATCAAGCAGGCATTTGCGATTCTCCAAACTCATTTTTCCATTGTCCATGGTCCTGCATGCTTTTGGCATAAAAAAGACTTGTGACACATCATGACCGCATGTGTGATATTGCATAATATGATCATAGAAGATGAGAGGGGACAACCGCCTGACTAACTCTATGAGAATGAGGGGAACAAAACTTACATACCATTGTTCACCCAAAGAAGGATGAACGGTGTAAGAGCAAGTTTTGCCCCCGAAGGTTTTGGACATTGTTGGACAAAGCAGAAGTGGAACTAATATTGTTTTCGAGTATAAACAGATACTTAGGTTCTGAAAGAATGGAGTTTGCGCGTAGAAGGTCGAAGGACAACTCACTGCAGCAGAGCTGCAGTCATCTACCGAAACCTTTGCAGGAAGACGACCCCTAAAAATGTAGTCGAAGAAAAAGTCTCTCTCGAGTAAAAGCGCAACGAGGAGAAAGCTGAAGCTGGTCCAAGACTTAGTCTTTTTACTAGTTTCTCTTTATTTCTTGAGTCGTAGGAAAAACCGTACTATTAAGAGGGGTTTGCTAGTTGAGATCTTAGTCGAAGTGAATTTGCTCTGCTCAACCAAAACCCACAAAAGCCTACCGAGAGAAATCTTACCAAGTCGAGCGAATAGCTCGAAGGCAAAGTCATCGCACTTTGTGCCTTCGAGGGAGAACTCGTTCGGTGAGTCAGCTTACTTGTTCCTCAAGTAATGTTGCGCAGTGATTGGAATCCGACCGTTATGGACACGCGTCAAGCGGTTGCATCGGGTCACTTCAGTCATTTTACCCATCGGGATCGCCAACTATAAATACCCCGCACCTACCCGCCATTTCGGGCTGGCTGCTCCACTAAAGATTCTAAGACAGAAGTCTGTGAGCATCCCACGAAAGATTCATCGAGAGAAAACCAAATCCCAAGTCTGAGCTGAGTTGAGCAATTCACTATGACTTAGGTTGAGATTACCCAATCTTTTTATCTTGGAGAACTGCAAGTCTCCTAGACGGTTAGGCGTCGCCTGTCAAGCAGTCGAAGAGTAATTGTCACTGCTGAAGGAAGTTTGTAAAGGTCTCGGAGATGTCCTGAATCATCTACCACGAGTGAAAACTGGACAAGCTCGAGGAGTTTGTTGCAGTGGAGAATAGGACGGAGAGAGTTTTGCTCCAGGTGTTCAATCACCAGTCCCTCCAACCAGACGTAGCACTTTGCAGAGTGTGAACTGGTTTACCAAACATCGTCGTGTCAGGCTCGTTTTCCTTCTAGCATTTACTTCAAGAATTTACTCGTAGCCTGTTTGCCTTCGATGTTTTCCTTCGCTCCCAATCCTTTCGAGCCTTACATTACTTTCGATACTGTATTTCCTTCGAGATGTCTTTAGTCCTATGCTGTTTGCATGATTTCCTTCTAAGTTCCTTAGAATTTTTAGAAGTGATCATTCACCCCCTCCCCCTCTGATCATTCTTGAGCTTTCAAACGGTGATTCAAAAATGTCTTAAATACATCGGCAGATAGAGAACCGCGCTGGTCATGAACAACTCCGTGAGGATCCAGTGAAGCATTTGTGGGCACTTCATGGAAGCATCGGTTATGTTTGTATTGTTGAACTAAATTTCATACAATGTTTCTTTCAAATTATTGTTAGTCATATGTATCATTGTTTGAATTATTTTATTGATAGACATATGCATGAATAGTTTGTATTTTTTAAATAAAAAAATAGGAGAATTAAATTATTAGAGGAAGAAGTTTAAGGAACTGACAAAAGTTGTTGCAGACAACTTTTCTACGGGAAGCACGAAAGAGAAGTTTTACGAGATATTTTTTAAGAAAGCTGTTGAAGTTGCTCTAAGACAATTTTATTGACCACCGTACATGCTATGCTCAGCGCACATCAAAGTTTGCATGATAGCCTCTGAAAATAATAATTGGATGACACTGGATATCTTGCCTGAGAACTGAGATTTGGATATTTCAATGGGTGTAAATCCAAAATATATACAACACACAACAGGACACTGTATCACAGATGTTCATCGTACATGTAGACATACACACTCGCGTGTCGCAGTCGACGGTCATACATACGATTATACCAACACAACCGCAAGCCACAACAACGTACATATACAAGATGCATGCATGGAGGGGCACACACTGTGTCTCCGAAAATGAACAATCCCGAGTTCATGTCACGGCGCTCGTCGTCGATCATGGCTCATCGGCCTCCGGCTCGGCCCCGGGAAAGCTGAACCCAGGGATCTTAGGCATATCGGGCATGGGCGGCAGCTCGACTTTCGGGAACAACGGCAACCAGGGGAACGTGGGCAACAGGTCAGACTCCGGTGCCATCTCCGGCGCCGGCGCCTCGGCCGAGTAATCGTCCTCGGGCGCGGCCTCTTCCTGCAGGCCCCGTGCAGCGATGCCCATGCCGGCGCAGGAGAGCAGCAGCACGGCGAAGAGCAGAAGCGCGGTGCAGCGAGCGTTCTTGGAGGAAGCCATGGCGAGTGGAGCTCGATAGGTCGCTTTCTTGGCGTCTGTGACTCTGTGTGGGCTGATCTCTGTGATGTGATGTTAGCTCTCTAGTGCGCACTCGTACTTATAGGACGTGACCGAGCGAACGATGGTTCGTCAGCGTGACCGCATCGAGCTTTTTGTTTTCAAAATTGTATTTTTAATTAGGGTTTGGGCGGCAGTCCGGGCCTCTCGGTTGGTGATCTGCATGATTTTGCGGTTAGGTGCTGAGCGTTTTGGTTAGTTTTGGGGCTCGTGTGTCTCGCGGTTTGGTTGGAAAACTGCTGGGAGATCACGGTTTGGTGAACGGCATGCGCCATTCAATTTGTTCTACTACCAGCATAGCTGAAAGTTTTTTTTAACAACCACATAGCCGAATGTGATCTTCATATATCCACTGTTGCTTACAACTTTGAGATCTCCACGCCTAATGATTCAAATGAATTTTTTTTTGAGACAACAACCGTAGAACAATTGTTCTAGGTATATTTTCCATTTTCTATAAAAAGCATAACAAAATACAATTGGTATGTTACAATGGAAAAAAGAGGGAGATCAACCAATTCCTGTTTTATGAAACTTTATTCAAACTAGGTGAGGTTACTGGTAATCCTCTCCTGTAGCCTGTTTCTAAGATGTGGCTTTATTTTGTGCTGAAAAAGACCCAAGTCATGCGCATTAGCTTCGCTGATACGAAGTTCCCCATTTGAAGACAAGGAAACAAAAGAAATAAGACAGTGTAGGTAGAATCAGAGTAGCAAACTGCTCGAGAGAATGGAACCTAACGACAATAGCTTCTTGTAGGTCAATGCCCTTGAACTTTTATGTTGGCTTGTTAACTTCTTCAATAGCTTCTTGTTGCTTCTTGTCACCTAACGGTGGGGTGAGGGTGGGGGAGTTTGATGAAGAGCATCAAGGGGTGTTGGGTGTCATTGGCTCTTTAAAAAATTTGGGCTATAATTGAACCTAGCGACAACCTCTCTCAACCCTAGTTGATCAAACTGAATTGCCTCGATATCAATACTCAAGAGTGAAGAGAATGAAAATAGAAGAGTAGCACTGGAGTTCAACAAGGAGCACAGGTTCGGGAAGGGTATGACAAAAGTTTGGGAAAGATAACAATCGATGACAAGGGAGGTGGGGAGGAGACTGAAACATACGGGAAGGATAAGGTGGTTTGAAAAAATAAGCGACAAAAAAAGGATGGTGAACACACATATTGGCAGCCCTTCCCTCCGAAATGTGGAGGAAGAGGACCAAGGCCTGAGGAGTTAAGTGCTAGCCAAGACACCGTAGAGAGGGTCGGCCATTTCGAACCCCAAAAGCTTGTAAGCTCATCGTGATCATCTTTACCGGAGCAATCCCAGACATGCAGGAGCAGGGTTTTACACCAACACGGTGTCCCGAACATGGGTAGCTCTTTGTGTCCCTTGTGTGCATACTTGCTTGATTTGGCCGCATATCTGATCATCCTCATCATCGCCGTCGAGATCGTGAAGTTAAGCCCCCTGTGTTCGAACTAAGATTTTGGGGGATTTCCTTCACACAAATCTCTCCGACAGAGACCCTATGATAGGAAGGAGGAGCTAGGATCTTATGAAACTCCTATGGTCAGACACGATCCATTCAATTGGTTACGATAACGATCCAATAATAAGTTATATGAATGAGCCATGTAATCTCGTTATGGCTCGAATGTTTTCAATCGAATGTTTTCCTACGATCCAATAATAAGTTATACATTTACCAGCGTACCCCTCTTGTAATTAAAGCTGTAAACATACTTTCTGGTGTATACATCTATAATGCACATGTACATCATCCCGTATAGGTACATACACTACATAGTGCATGATACAAGTGGCAGTATCGAGCGAACAACGAAGAACCCCTCATGGATGGCTCACGGCTTCCCCTCCAGCCGGCTCCGGCTCTGGGAAGAAGAACCCGGTAAGGGTGGGCACCCGCGTCGCAGGCTTCCACGGCGGCGTTCCGGGGAACGGCGGCAGGTGCATCTCCGGGAACGGCGGGAGTTCGAACTTGGGCATCGGCGGCAGCAGGTCGTTGTCCGGCAGCCCCGGCACGGTGAGGTGTGGCGCGGGCGACGACTCTTCTTCCGTGGGTGAAGCCGTCTCCTGCTCCTGCAGGTTTCTCGCCGCGCTGCTCATGGCGACACATGAGAGGATCAGCGCGAGGAGGAGCACGACTGCGGTGCTCCTCGAGGCCATGCTGGACTTCCTTGTTACGTGCAAGGTGATACCTGTGTGGTTAGTTCTGGATGTGTGATACTGATACTGAGCAGGTGTACGTTGCGTGGTACTTGTAGGGTGCAAAAGCTTGTAGCGGCTGTGGATTTCAAGAGGGTTGGTCATCTGCACGCACGTAGTTGGTTTGGTTGGAAGATCACTAGATCAGTGTGCCTTATCAGGTTTTGATTCGATGGCATGGGTGGGAAAGGAGCGGGAACCGTGCATGTCCAAGGAAGCAGCAGGTACGACGAACCACATACAGTGGTTGTGATTAGGCCGCGACTGTTAAGAAGAAATTGGAGTCTCCAAGGAAACTTCAGCTCATGGAAGAATATCAGCATTGACAGGGCATTTGGCCCCAATATGAAACAACGGCTAAGGGATGAAAACCCGACGACACGAAATATGGCCCACTAGCCTGACAGAGTATCGACATCCAGTAGCTCACATCTCACATTTGAGCAGAAACAGGACGTCCACATAGGGGTCACCAAAAGCAAGCAACAAAATAAGATCATTGTCTAGAAATTATCTCCGGCGAAGAACAACTTCAACCCGTTGAATCCTCGCCAGCAGGTGGAGCGCAAAGCCGCATCAGATTGTGTTGACACCGCGTTTTGGCACGACAATAAACTTATATAAGATGACCTCAAACGAAGAAGTGCTCTACATAAAAAAGTTGGGTATTATCGAGGTGAAAATCTTTGTAGTTCAAGCCATCGCCATCCGACTCAATCTCGAGGGCCGAAACTATGTTTGAAGCAGTACGATCCTGGCATTCAAAGCACTATTTTGCCAATTAGGCCTTCAAGACATCATCAAATGTAAAAATCTTTTACATGGAGTCGCTTGGTCACGTCGAAACGATCGATTTTGATATTTGAAACTTCCAAATCCGAGTTCGTATGAAGAAGTTACGGCTAAAGCAGTGTTGCACTGAAAAGTCAGTCTGGACCGTCCGGGCTAGACCTCGGACGTCCGGATAATTACGATCCGAAGCGGTTTTTTATCCGGACCGTCCGGCCTGGGGGCCGGATCGTCCGGGCCGAGGTCGGACCGTCCGGGCTGAAGCCCGGATCGTCCGAATAATTACGACCCGAGGCCAGTTTTTGGCCATAATTAGCCGGACCGTCCGGGCTATGGTCCGGACCGTCCGGGATGACCGGGAGGAGTCCGATTTTGCTCGGGATTTTGGTATATTGAACGCGAAAAGGACTCGTTTTCTTGCAAGGGAAGCCCAACCCCCTCATATATAGATGAGGTGACGGCCGATTGAAACAACACACAATCGAACAAACACATCTACGTCCTTTACCCTAATTTTATCCCTCTCTCCCTTGTATCTTTCTTCTCGTTCTTGTTTGTTCTTGTTCTTGCAGGGCAACGATCCACGAGGCCCTAGGGGCGATCAGGTCGACCTAGGGCAGCCCATAGCCGCCGTGCGTCCAGACGGGGTCCCTCCCGGGCGTGTGGGGTTTCGTGTCTACAAAAGCGCCCGTCGGATTGCTTGCGTATCGCGCTTCCGGTCGGGTCTCCTTCGGCGTGAGCTGCGGTGCATCACCCCCGGCGTCGAGGGTACACGTGACGTGTTCGTGTGTCAACACACTTTTTGGCGTCTCCGCTGGGGACGAAGCTTTGAACGGTATCCGGCCCGTTCTTTCTACGAAAAGATCGTCATCAAGGATTTGCTTTCTACGAAGGTAATATGAATACTCAATCCCTTCATGTAGATGCAAATAACTCATATGGTGTTACTAGATCGTTCAATGAGTATACTCTATCGGCCAACCCTAGTTTTGTCAATTATACATCTAATTATATGCAAGGGCCGATTGAAAGTAATTTACATGCTTCAACTTCTTATGACACTAGTAACATGCACCATATGTATTCCAACTCTCATGCATCGGCAACCCCAGAAATCCATATGCCGATGAACAACATGATGCGCTCGGTTAGTAGAGTTGAAACACCCCATGTAGGAAATTTCAATAACATGCAACAAAGTGTTTCACCTTTTTATTCATCGGCACCTAAATTGCAATATGTTAATCCAAATATGCCGATGGATAAGGGAATTGGCCATGCTAGCACTAGTTATTCGGCCAATTACCATCAACCATCATATGCTACAACTCATGCTACTAATCTGTCAGTGCCATATGCAACTGTTGATACTCATAATTCGGCTCCACACCTTCATGGTTATAGCCAAATAAGTGATCAATCTACAGGAGCATACATACCTTCATCTAAAGTTGCTGCTGAGGGAACTGCGTTAGAAAGGAAGAAAGCCCAAAATGACAGTATTAGTGATATTTGTATGTAATTATATCTTAGTGGTTTGTCTCCTGACTATAATGCAATAAAAGCTAGAGTTTTGCAAGAAGATGAATCATTGCCAATTGATAGGTTATGTCAGGAAAAATATAGTTTCATACCAATGCATATGTCTTCTCCTATTGCTCCAGCATACTATATACCCCCTATACAATTGCAAAGTTTTGGCAACACTCAAGTGCCAATGCCGAAAGAGTCTGAAAGTATTGGAGGGCAATCTTACCCGGAGTGGGCTGAGATTGAGAAAAATCTTAAAGCTAATGGCATTGAGGGGCAATCTTGTCCAGGGTGGGCTGAGCTTGAGAGGAAGCTTAAAGCTAAATCATCTACTCGCCGTTTGGAGCAAATAGAAAAAGAATTGGCTCAAAGAAAAGAAGCCTTGCCAATTGATGAAAAGATTGATGATTCAAAGATTGAAAGTTCTTCGACTAGAAAAGCCGAATCAACTAGTGTGTGTTTCGAATCCATCAAATCCAAAGAGGCAAGCACCATTGAAAAAGGGCATGGCCAGCACATAACAATCGTGCTTGATTTTTCTGAAGCTAAGGGAACCTATTTCCCGCCCTTTGAGTTCCGTGCCATAGACATTGATGAGCATCAAGACCAAAGTGATATGGCCGGACAAAGTTTGGTTAATGATGAACATCAAGAACACAAGCGTCCAGCTGAGCAAAGTTCACGTGACAATCATTCGAGTGAAGAAGCACGGAACAAAGAAAAAGACGAGGACAAGACAATGGAGAGTCATCCAAAACTGGAACAAGCTATTATGCGATTCACGCAACCATCATGCTCTCCCAACGCGTATGAAAAGGTATGTCTAGCAAGTAATTTATCTATTTTCAGATTTGGTCATAATTTTATTGTTGATGCAACTATTAGCAAAATTCTTACAACAAATCTTAAGAGACCAATGAAGAAGTATAATTTACTTGTTAGCAATACAATTATAACAAAGCATATCGGTCAACACATTGTGCCACTTAGAGAGAACGGTAGTGACTTATCATTACAGCAAAAGCTTTTCCCATTGTTTCATTTAAAGTTTTTGTATACATGGATAACTTTGCTAGTTTTATACTTGGCTTACATTTGGTCTCAAGTGAAACATATATGTTATAAAAGTTTTGATTTCAGAAAAATAAATCCAAGATTTGAATCTTTTGAGAAAACCGATGATAGTATAATTTCTTATCCAAAGTCATCGGAGATGGAGTGCGAAGCCCAATGCATAGCCGAATGGGGTGATGCAAAATCTGAACCATTCGTTTGCTTACTTCCAAAGCCGTTCTCGCACCAAGATCGGCTAGAAAGCAAAAAAATTACCTTAGATTCAAATATGTGTGATCAGATCTTTGATTTGTTGTTGAAGAATGGTTATATTAGAATTCTTGATCACCATGTTAAGCCATCAATCCAAGGACGAATGTATTGTAAGTTACATGATTCGTTCAAGCATAATTTTGAGGACTGCCATATGTTTCGTCAAATAGTTAAATCGGTCATTGATAGCGGACGATTGAAATTTGTTAAAACACCAAGGAATCATCATGCTATTCCTATTGGTCATGATGGCAGAAAGTTTTTTGCATCGGCTGCTTCAAGCCGATTCATTTGAAGGTAAGAAGGTAACAACTGCAATTGATGGGATCAAGCTTTCAAGCACAAAAATTATTCATGAACGCAATGATGATGTTCTTGAAGGCAAGGATTCTATCAAAGTTAAGACGCCGAGCACTGGGGGCAGCAAGAAAATCCAAAGATCGATGCAAGGAAAATCAAAGAAAGAAAAGGAGTTAAACACAAAGGTAAAAAGCCGAAAGTCACTTTCACGCAGCTATTGCAAAAATATCAGAAGATAAGTGAGGAGAAAATTGCTCATCGGCCAAGTAATTCAAAAGCATCAAGATCACCCCTTAGGCGCAAATCTGAAGACCGGTATTGGAAAAGTGATAATTTCAATACATCATACTCATATCCTTATTTTGGGTCGCCAATACCAGCGTCATGGATACCTCCTTATGCTTATATGAATCAATATCCATCACGGGGTAGATATAATTGTAGGGCACATTATCCATCTTATTTTGAACCGTCTCATCTAGATTATGCAGCTCCAAGAAAGTCCACATTTGATGGACAATTGCATAACAAAAACCGTTTCAATCAAAGGGAATCGGTCTGGAGCTCAAGGAAGAAGAAAGAGTTGGTCAAGCAAGTATATCTTGTCAAAAGGGATGGTCGTGAATGTGCCACATCAGATTTCATTTCAAATGATAAAGAGCCAATGAAAGTGTTGACATTGGCTGCTAAAGGAAAAGAAGAGGAGCAAACAAATCTTCAAAATCAAGATGCCAAATCTGAACAAAAGGAGCTGAGAGTGCACAAGGTCAAAAAGGAATTGTCATTGCTTGAAAAAGAATCACAGCCGAGGTGTCCACTTGGTTTATCGTATTGGCAGAAGAAGAGATTGCAAAAGCTTAGTGCACGAGAACTCGAAAAGAAGAATATGGCATGGGTTCCCAAGAAGTACAGTCAAACCAAAAATGATGTGCAAGCTTCTATTTTAGAGAATACGACCAGAGTGAAGAATGAGAAATCATCTCATAAAAGATTAAGCCGAAGGTTTCCATCATCCAACCGTAATCTTCGATTATCACATCATTCATATTATTCAAACATGTCATTGATGCCTTTATCATGAAATTCATCCTCAGGTATGATTGGTTACCCCCCATGGACTTATTTTGATCCATGGATGCAATACAATTTCTTACATCATGATAGGGGATTACCGAGTCACTATACATCTGATTAGTTACATTCTTGTTGCTAATTCAAGGGGCCGAAATTTTTGATTTGTTATTTCATTTGCTTGTTTCGGCTATATATGCTTTGGTGGATGACATCTACATGTCGTTTATACTAATGGCCGATATTTGTTCTATCGTCCTAAGAATACATTTGAACATGGCCGGTGTGGTTTTCTAAACACCGTTGAAAGGGCATGTGCCCTTATGTTTGGTTTTGGTAATTGATGACAATCTTTATGGACTAATGGTTTCCTTGAGTTATACTTTAATGTTTGTCCATAGGCAACACTTGAAGATCATATGGTGGCTTCAAGGTTGTAAGATGAAGATTACGTGTTGACCAAGGTGTTCTTCATGGAGCTATCCAAAGATTGGTCAAGTAGATGTGTGCAAGGTCAAGAGGAGCATCACGAAGATATCGTATGCTTGGAGCTTGCCGACCATTTGGTGATAATGGTCGTGTGAAGATGTGCCTAAAAGAGGCCCACCCATAATGGAGTATGGGGGAGCTATCTACAAGTCTTCATCGAGCCGGAGGAATCAAGGAAGATGTTCCAACTTGAGGCGGGCATGATCGTCATCATCAAGCTCAAGTGGATTATGCGCAAGTCAAAGGTTTGACTAGATAGGTGTCTAGTTTACCGGTCTCTTGGTAGTAGTTAGGAGACCGTGTTATAGGCTAGGCCGAGTCGTTCGTGGAGAGCTCAGACCTTTTGCTTCCTTGGCATCATCTTTATTGGTTCTTGTGTGGCTTTTCTCCGTGTGAGTTTTGGAGCTTGTGGTTTTCTTCATGACAAGCTCTTGTTCATCGAAAACGGATTTCATATGCATCTTCTCGTATGTTTTTCGTTGTGGGCGATTTGCCGGGTCGTCTCGGTTAGAGGTTTCACACCTCTATTTGGTTGACATTTCTCCCTTGCCACTTCTAAATATTTCCAGTCGTGATTAGGCAGCTCTATTCGTTAGCTTTCCATCAAGCTTGAGTTTGCCTTAATCGGAGTTCATTTGCAGAAGTTGAGGCAGTTCAGGGTTTGCCTGTTTCTTTTGGAGTTCATCTGTTGTGTGGCCTGGGATCCCTGGTTCTGCCAGGGCGGTAGTACCGCTCTTGGAGCGGTAGTACCGCGCCACGGTAGTACCTTGGGCGAGTACCGCACTCACTACCGTAAGTCCACTGGACTTTGCGGTAGTGGGCACGGTACTGGCCCCCGGTAGTACCGTGGGGCGGTAGTACCTCTCCCAGTGCGGTAGTACCGTGCCACGGTAGTACCGCGGGCAAGTACCGCACTCACTACCGTAAGTCCACTGGACTTTGAGGTAGGGGGCACGGCACTGGGCTTCGGTAGTACCGTGGGGCGGTAGTACCGCTCCCGGCGTGGTAGTACCGCAGCACGGTAGTACCGCTCTACGAGCGGTAGTACCGTGGTTGGTGGGCTGCCAACGGGTTCCAACGGCTGGATTCTTGGGAGACTATAAAAGG
The DNA here is from genome assembly GCA_950022295.1 of Bromus sterilis. Taxonomy (NCBI): domain Eukaryota; kingdom Viridiplantae; phylum Streptophyta; class Magnoliopsida; order Poales; family Poaceae; genus Bromus; species Bromus sterilis. The sequence goes on along the minus strand of OX465600.1, from coordinate 73,679,648 downwards.
GGGTCTTCTTCCTCCTTTGTCTCCACCTGTTTTAGTGCAACTTCTTCCCCCCATTGTTGACCTCTTTGAGCTTGCTTACTCCCTTTCCCTCCCATGATTCTTGCTCCTTTTTGAGGGAAAAGAGAGAGGAGGTCTAGATCCACATTCTCCACCAAGCCATCTCTCCTCTAAGTGAGGGGAACCTTGTGGATCTAGATCTTAGAGTTCTTGGTGTTCTCCTTGTTCTTTCTCTCATATTCCTCCATAGCTTTTGTTGCTTTGGTGAGATTTGAGAGTTGGGGACTTGAGCACTTCGTGTGCTCTTGCCATTGCATTTGGTGCATCGGTTTGAGTTCTCTCCGAGGATTCGTTGTAGTAATTGAAGTTGAGAAGATAGTTACTCGTGAGTGCATTGGCACTCTAGAGCTTGTTCTCTTGAGTGCATTGGCACTCTAGAGCTTGTTCCTCTTGGGTGCGTTGGCCCCTAGAGGCTTGTTGTTGCGGAGCTCAATCATTGTGGTGGAAAGCTTCGGGACGCTACGGGAGCCTCCAATTCGGTTGTGGAGATAGCCCCGAGCATTTGTACGGGTTCGGTGACCGCCCTCAAGGGTCGCCATTTGTACGGGTTCGGTGACCGCCCTCAAGTGTCCTAATAGTGGAATCACGTCATCTTGCATTGGTAAGAGCGTGAGGAGAAATAGGGTGGCCATCGTTGGCTTCGTGTGAGCATTGTGCTCCTCACCCTCTCCAAACGAGACGTACTTCTCGCAAGAGAAGGAACTTCGGTAACAAATCCTTGTCTCCATCGGCTCCACTTGCGGTTATCTCTACCCTTACTTTGAGCAAGCTTATTACTTTGTTTATCTTGTGCTTGCTCATATTATTGTGCATTGCTTGTCCCATAGGTTGTTCATCTAGTCAACCTATTTACTTGTGCACCTACCTTGCGATAGCTTTAGTGCTCTTGTTATATATCTTGCTATCACATAGTTGTTTATCTTGCTTAGTATAAGTTGTTGGTGCACATAGTTGAGCCTAGCTTATTTAGGTTTCTTGCTTGGCAAATTAAACGTTAAGTTTTATTCCGCATTTGTTCAAGCCGAAACCGTAATTGTTTTTAAGCGCCTATTCACCCCCCCCTCTAGGCGACATCCACGTCCTTTCAACCGTCCTTAGTTTTGTTGGAGATTGAGATAAGGTGTACATTCATTAAAAATATGTTGCATGGACCAATTCATATTGCAGAATTGGTGAGTGGGATTATGCTTTGGCTAGGTATGATATAGCTAATTTGAATCTATAAGAAGCCAAATCATTGTTTTTTTATTGAGCATAATATTGTTGTGAACCTTGTCTCATTAGTACTATGGAGATTATATTTTAGTGGTTTAGTTTGTAGCATCAGCCAAGGTTTTGGTATTGCTTTTATATCTCCTCATGGTGCTGTTTTGAAGCCTCATCATGCTTAGAATATTGTTGCACAAAAAATCAAAGATGAATGTGTATTATTCGGTTTAGAGCTTTTACTTGCTATAGGTGCACACATATTGAGGATTTTGATGATTCGTTATTAGTTGTGCATCAAATATTTATGGATTTCATATGATTTGACGAATCGCTTAATGTTTATCTTGATAGATGCCTAGATATAATTTCTACTTTGAGTAATTTTAGCATTTATCATATATCTAGACATGACATTTAGAGAGAAAATGAATTGGAGCAACAAACATCTGGTTATCATGTTGATAGTAGCATGGTTCATATTTTTCAAAAACTGATGCCTAGTCTTTCCAATATGGAAGAGGCCGACTTAAAGCTTGCTGCTTCGGCCACTAATGAGAGATCTAGTACAAGCCGGCTGGCTCGCTGGAACAAATATGTATTTCTTAGTTTCAGGATTCAAGTTGAGAAGATCAGACATGTTACACCATGGGATGCATTCATGAAGAAACTTGTGTTATCAAGACAACAAATATTTGAAGAGGTTTGACTCATGAGATAGCCAGTCTGAAGACATGGCCGATATAAAACTATCGCCCTAAGAACAAAACATGGCCGATATGTATTTATCGCCCTAATAACATGCATGTCCGATGGAGTGTTGACATCGTCCTTAGAACATATATGGTGCAGAGTATATTCGGCACGCAAGTTTTGCCGGAAAACAGAGGGGCATGTGTTGACACCGGGTTTTGGCACGACAATAAACTTATATAAGATGACCTCAAACGAAGAAGTGCTCTACATGAAAAAGTTGGGTATTGTCGAGGTGAAAATCTTTGTAGTTCAAGCCATCGCCATCCGACTCAATCTCGAGGGCCGAAACTATGTTTGAAACAGTACGATCCTAGCATTTGAAGAACTATTTTTCCAATTAGGCCTTCAAGACATCATCAAATGGAAAAACCTTCTACATGGAGCGGCTTGGTCTCATCGAAGCGGTCGATTTTGATATTTGAAACGTCCAAATCCGAGTTCGTATGAAGAAGTTACGGCCAAAGCAGTGTTGCACTGAAAAGTCAGTCCGGACCGTCTGGGCTAGACCTCGGACGTCCAGATAATTACGACCCGAAGCGGTTTTTTATCCGGACCATCCGGCCTGGGGGCCGGATCGTACGAATAATTATGACCCGAGGCCAGGTTTTGGCCATAATTAGACGGACCGTCCGGGCTATGGTCCGGACCGTCCGGGATGACTGCGAGGAGTCCGATTTTGCTTGGGATTTTGGTATATTGAACGCGAATAGGACTCGTTTTCTTGCAAGGGAAGCCCAACCCCCTCATATATAGATGAGGTGACGGCCGATTGAAACAAAACACATCTACATGCTTTACCCTAATTTTATCCCTCTCTCCCTTGTATCTTTTTTCTCGTTCTTCGTTTGTTCTTGTTCTTGCAGGGCAACAATCAACGAGGCCCTAGGGGCGATCAGGTCGACCTAGGGCAGCCCATAGCCGCTGTGCGTCCAGACGGGTCCCTCCCGGATGTGTGGGGTTTCGGTTCTACAAAAGCGCCCGTCGGATTGCTTGCGTATCACGCTTCCGGTCGGGTCTCCTTCGGCGTGAGCTTCGGTGCATCACCCCCGGCGTCGAGGGTACACGTCACGTGTTCATGTGTCAACAGATTGACAACATTTTTATTCAACATCAGGACTCTATGCTTCATATTAGACTAATCTTCCTCCTTCAGCAGTTCTACCCAATTGGTTAAGTAAACGTTAGTTGTAAAGACAACTTCAAAATACTTCTTGTACACCTCCTCCTAATTACATGAAGGTCTGAGATTAACCGATACCCTTTCATAACAAAGGGCATGATGGTCTTATTATCAAAAGACATCATCCACATACGTATACACTATTTTGAGTTAATTGCATGAAATAAAAAAGAAATGCTTTGACTAGGATTCAAACAAACGACCTCCCAATTAAACTGCGCACGCCCAACCAGTAAGCTATCCACTGTTTATTAATACTTAAAAAGCAAAATATTTTATATATTGTTTTCCTCTTAAACTAGCCGCCGGGCCATTTTTACTGCCAAATTTATCTTTAAATAGTAAAAATATACAGATTATAGTTTTAAAAATAATCTACATGTACATATAAAATTCTTGATTTTAAAATCCATTTAACTAAACTATTCACTGCAAAAAACATATAAGTAAACTATATGACATAAGAAATGTTTGTGTTGACATGTACATAACTTATCTATATTATAATTAGTTTTCTCTTTTATTATTTTTACGTTCAATCACACGTGCTGACATGCGAGACATGTCATCAATATTTCATACACAATTAAATAATTTATATTATTGGGTATTTTGGAAAACAAATACAAATATTTCATACACAATATGTCATCAATGTCAACATCATGCATTTTTTATCATCTATCAAATGGACCCAATGTTTTTTCGATGGCTTGTGATGACACCAATTTTTACCAGCGGTTGAGCATGCCCATGATAACCCTTCATGCAAAATTTAATCGATTTCGGACATCATACGCACGTTGCATCACATTCGACTACTATTTAGGGTTTTTTTTTCACAACAAACCCTAGACAATTCATAAAATTTCAAAAGGCAATGAAATTTGTCATGTTTTCTTGCCATGGTGATGTGAGTGTGTGGAAATACTTTGGATCCATTTTATGGATGTGGTTTTTTTAAACTAGCCATTCCGGCGTACCCGAACCACTACCTTTGAACATGGTGTATTTTTTATGCATGGATTCGTACCAAATTTTACCAGGAGGTGGGAATGGCCATGGTAACACCGCGCGCCAAATGTTAACAAATTCCAACACCATACAAACGTTGTGTCACGTTCGGTGAGTATTTTAGGAAAAAATTCAATGCAATTAGGCATAGATTCTTGCCATGGTGATGCGAGTGTGTAAAAAAATGGATCCATTTGATGGATGTGAAAAAAGTGCTTTGAGATTGACCATTTCGACCTACCCGAACCATCATCTTTGAACATGGTGTATTTTTTGCCATGCGTGAAATGATACCAATTTTTATCGGTTGGTGGGCATGCCCATGGTAAGGCTTCATGCCAAATTTAAACGAATCTGGACACTACATGAACATTGCCTCACGTTCGGCTTGTATTTTAGGGGGTTTGGAAAAAGGTCAAAAAAATTGAAAAAGTTCATCGGTTTGAAAACAATCATTGAATTTGAAACAATATGAAAAAATAAAAGAGAAAATATTAAAGAAAAGAAACCGAAAGAGAGAGAGGGGGAAAAATTTGTGGACAAAAAAACTGCAAAAAAAAGAAAAAACCGGGCTTGGTAAATTATAAGTAGACAAAGACAATATATTAGCATAACACTTCAAAAAGGGTCTTAGGAAACTTGAACTCAAATGTATTTTAATTTCTACTGTTCCAAATGGCCCAGCAAACAGTAGCCAAACCATATGTGTAAAACTAAGCATCATCAGGAAGAAAAATATAACACCACGAGTAAAATTGTCACACATTATTCGGGCACAAGTCTATACCAAGAACCGCCCGAATCGTTTCGCCGGACAAATCTAGCAATAGAGCAAAGGAAAAATAGGTGATGTGAAGTTTCTTGCTTAGAACAAAAAAGAACATTTAGGTCCTGAAGTTGGTAGTTTCCTTTTTTTTCTCTAAAAATGTTATTGGGATAATTACTGAGCTTCAAACCCTGCTTAGGTTGCTTGTTCGACCACTTAACTAGTGATGTGTTCAGTAGGCTAGTGTGGCGTCTTAGTCAATATTTAGTAGATTTAGGCACGAACACATTTTCCGACTAAAGTGTACACCATAATTTGGATTGAGGTTAAAGAAGTTTTTCACATTAAAAAGGTTAAAAAGTGGTGCCCTCACCCCTCATGCATGCACTAGTTAGCGACCCTAGTGACACCCTCTTGCTCATTAGCATTAAGACCGTTGACACAAACTCAAGAACGACAGTCCGTAGGCTGTAAATATCTCTGGTCTTAAAACTATGTCGAAGAAAAATGTATAAACATATATATTCCATTATTTTGTCTATCAGAAAATGGCATATGCAAACTAAGCTTGAGGTGAAAATTGTAGTAAGGAAGCATCAATATTTTATAGTTGCTCTTACAACAAAAGGGTGACAGCAAGACCATGACATATTTCTCACATTACGGATATACAACATATCACTCACAACACTCAACTGAAAACCACGACTAGACAATCAGAACATCGACACAACACAACAATAGGTACATGTACAAGGGGATTGAATGAGGCAACAATATTGAGAAGGCAAATCTCATGGCTTGGCCTCTGGCTCCGGGAAGTGCAACCCGGAAATAGTGGGCATCTCGGGCGTGGGCGGCAGCTCCACTTTGGGCAGCTCTGGCTTGGGTGGAAGCTGAACCTCCGGGAATGTTGGCAACTCCACCTTGGGCAACTCAGGCTTAGGTAGAAGATGCACCTCCGGGACCAGCGGGAGCTCCACCTTCGGCAACTCAGGCTTAGGTGGCAGGTGCACCTCCGGGATCGGCGGGAGTTCCACCTTCGGAAGCTCAGGCTTGGGTGGAAGGTGCACTTCCGGGAACGGTGGCAGCTCCACCTTGGGAAGCAGTGGCACTTCGGGATGGTGCTCCTCCTCCTTGGACGGAACGGTCTCCTCCATGATTCTTGCCCCATCACTCATGGCTACGCATGAGAGAAGAAGACCAAGGAGGAAGACGACTAAAGTTTTTGAAGCCATAGCACTCGATCAGACTTGTTGATCACCGGCTCGTTTGGGTAGTGCAGTTTGAGTGTCGCTTGCTACTTATAAGGTGCAAAAGGCAGCATGCGGAGAGAGTCCGGCGCTTTGCAACAAGTTTGGCCATCTACTTATCTGCACTTCCCGTCTCATGTGTGAGTGTGCTATATCAGCTCAACATTTGGGCGAGGAAAGAGCCTGTTTAGGGCAGGTATGACCGTACAAGCACATACAGCTGTTAGGTCAGATGTGAAGACTTAAATGTTGTGTACAACGCTGGGTCGCCAGAGCTTATCACTTCAGCCAAATGTGTGTGCGTTTTCAAACTCACTAGCTCGTACCCCACACTTGTTGCAGGAATGTTGTATGCAACATAAATTTTTGAAGTAATAATTTGAAAACTAAAAAACATACATATAATTTATTATTTTCATTCTTGTATAGTTGTAAACTATTTATTAAACTACATAATAGTATGGAAATTCTCATGTATATGTTTGAAAATTCGCATGCATGTTTGCATGTTAAGATGTTAGGATATTTTATTTCTATGCATAGTTCCACTGAGGTGAACCTTTTTTCATGCATGCATGTTGCATGCTGACTGCTGAGCGACATAGATTTATACATATCGCCCTCAAGATATGAGCTTGACCATTAATTATTTCTCTACAAGAAGCCTTTTCAAGAGGGTAGGGATCTCCTCTCCATTTTATTCAAAAGAAAACTGAACATAAGTAGATCAAAACCTGTATAAAGCATGGTTGATTTGAGGATAACTGACGAGGATCGGCCTCGACAAATCCCATGGTCAAGGACCCTGGGTTAGTCATAGAGAAGGAACAGGTTGGACGATACTCGTCGGCTAACAGGAGAAACACTTCCTGCTCGATATTATTGCATGAGGGGGCGATTACAAGGGAGGCCAAGGCGAGTTCTCGCAAGAACAGGGGAATAGATTGTGTATTGGGATGATCTAGACGTCTTCCCTCCCAGCCTTTATATACTAGGCTAGGTCCCGGGGAGTCCGTACTAGATTACAAAGATAGTTTCCTAGTTCTAGTCTTGCCTTATACGCCAAGTCGCGCCTTCCATATCAGTCGCGGACTCCTAAGTCGGTGCTTGATTGGGCCAATCGTGGGCCTGTCGTGGCTTCCCAGCGGGCCTTCTGTCTACATACGCACCGGGTATCCTCGTACGCAAGAGTCGTGGGGTCACCCCCTCGCCAGTAGCCCCCGAGTGCCTGGGGGACTCGAGGAGTCGCGCAGGGACTCGAATTCGTCAGCGCTTTATTGTTTGTAGGCGCGGCACCGCCGCGGGTCGCTGGTAGTTTTGAGCCATGACAATACCTATTTCGAGGGATTGCTAAGCTGAAAATGGCCCAAGGAGTCGACTGGTCGAGCCTTGGTGAATTGTGCTAGTGGCAAATACCGCAGTAACCCAATCAAGCTCACGTCCCTCGACATGAACTTGGAACGACCGGTGTCTAGCAAAGTCATGCCGCTGCAGGTCTTATAGGATCAATTGCTGCCAATCTAAGAAAGTAGCCTGAGCGCGTCCACTCGGATCTTTCTATCATGCGAGCGCATGGAAAAGGTCGGGAGTGGGATCGCTCTGCGGCAAGTCCCGGCCCGGCCGTTCTGGGCAGCGGGGTCTTACCTACACGCTAAGCTTGCGTGGCATCTGGGAACAGTGTGTCGTAGACCAGGTATAATTGTTTTTTGTAGAGGCACGGAGCCTGGTTAGCGATGCACCCATTTGGAATAAACAATCAAGTGAGCTATTAGCAGTCACTCGCGGAGCTTGTAGCGAACTCGAGCGAGGAAAATAAGAAAGCACCCACTCGGAAAGTCGTCGAGTGCGCGAGTAGATCATATTGTCGAATACTTGTTGAGTCTTTTGCGAGTAGTCACTCGAATATTTTACTGTCTTCAAGGTGAGGGAGCACCCGAGCTCTGAAAGTACGTTGTTTCTGCTGGTGTGAGTGATCACTCGAGCACGTGTCTGCCTTCTTGATGAGGGAGCACCCGAACTCGATAAGAGGTACTCCCAATGGGAGTAAAAGATTTTTTGGAATAATATGGAAAATCTTGTGAGGAGCAGGATGCTGACCGAGGGTGCGTTCTTAAGACGCGTTGCAGAGATGTGACATTGCCGGTCCGCCTGACAGGTTGGGTCGCCGTGTCATGCGTAGATGAAGTGACTTGACGCCTGTTGCCCGAAAATTTCGCACTGCGCGATGATGGCCCTCGTTTTTCGCGCGCAGTGGGCGGTATGGTTAATGCGCCGGTTGAGTTTTCCATGTTTCTCGGCTATCGTGGGATCGCGCCACGTCCGCTGGATTCCAAGATTAACGGTGATGATTTGCGTGCCCCTACTGTTGTTTAAATACCGGGGGGTCTTGTTTGTTTAGGTTTTCACCCAGCCATTGCCTTCTCCTGGTAGTCCTTCTTCTTCCTTCTTCGTTCTTTGTCTCCTGCCTTTCTCTTTGCGCGTTTTGCTGTTGAGATCCATGCCCAAGCGTCCTTGCAGTGCAGCACAGGAGTCAGCGAGGATGACTGGTAGATGGGAGCGGTCTGCTTTTGGAGCCGCAGATCTGGATGACTTGGTGGCGGACGGCGTGGTGGTGCTTGGTGCCGCCTGGATCCCTGGGGATGAGGAGGTTCCTGCGCCCCGTCCAGATGAACGGGTATGCTTTCAGAGCTTCTTCCCTCGTGGTTTTGCGCTTCCCGTTCATCCTTTTCTCCGGGGGTTGCTTTTTGCCTATCAATTGCAACTGCATGACTTGACCCCCAATGGGATTCTGGACATTGCCTGCTTCATCACGCTCTGTGAGGGTTTTTTGGGGATCTATCCCCATTGGGGCCTCTGGAAACGTTTTTTCAATGTGAAGAGGACGAACTCTGAATATGCCATTGGGGGCGTGGGTATTTCCATTAAGTAGAAGGCTGTCTATTTTGATCCGGAGAAGCTGGACTCCGTCTTTTCATGGCGGAGGAGTTGGTTTTATCTGAAGGATCAACGCGTTGAGGGTCAGCGATTTGGTCTTGCCCCTTTCGATCCTGCTGCGCGGGCGGTTAACCGGTCTTCATGGGCACATCCTTTGTCTGCTCGCGAGGTGTCTCTTGTGGAGCCATTGGTGCAAAAGATCACTGCTTTGAAGGATGAGTTGACTGGCGGTCAGCTTATCTCTGTGTTTGTCAGGAGACGCGTGCAGCCGCTTCAACATCGGGTGCGTCCTATGTGGCAATACACTAGGTCCGATGAATCGACCAGGTGTTCGCCCGAGGAGTTCTCTGATGGTGACCTTTTGACCCGGGTTCAGCAAGTCACAAAGTGTGCGAGTATTGGGGAGGAGAGCCTCGTCCGTCCTTACTCTGCTGATTTGCCTCTTCCTCAGGTACTTGTCTTGAATTTTCTATTTGTAATTTTGACTCATTTCTATTAATTACTGATGTTGTTCTGATCTGTAGGATCACACTCCCTTGTTGAACAATCCGCCGCAGCCTGAAGATGCAGAAATACTTGATGAACCTAGTGAGGCTGATGCTGATCCTGTGCCTGCGAGTGACGGGGTGCTTCGGGTGCTGATGCTGTCGAGTCAGCGAGTGGTCGACCGTCAGTTGCGGATGACTCTGGGGATTCGATTCCTCTGTGTGTCAAACACACTCGCCCTTTGAGTGTGAGTGGTCGTGATGCGGCAGGTGACGGTGATGATTTGCCAACGGTCGTGCAGCCTGCTATGTTGTGTCCTCCTTCAGCTGCCCCGAAAAAATGCAAGTTCGGGATATTGCTTCATCCGGGCGCTGCACCTGCTGGGTTAGTATAACTTCCTGCTTGGTCGTTTTGCTGTTCATTGCTTTGAGTTGTGTTCTGAAGATATGTTGTTTGTAGGACTGCTCCTATTCCGGTTGCTTCTTCTGCGAGTGCCGCTGTTGTTGGTGCTCCTTCGACTTATTCTGGTGCGGCGCCTGATCAGCTGGTTGATTCTGCTACTCCTGTGGCTTCATATGCGGGGATGACCCCTGTGACTGTAGGCGCGTAGGGAACTTCTGCGACTGCTCTGTCTGGGGGATCTGTTGCGGCTGCTGCGGCTCCTGGGGGGGACTTCCCTCCAGATGTTAAACCAGTGATCCCTGAGGAGCACTTCTTGAAGAGGCGGGATGTTTCTGCGGAAGATAAGGAGAAGTTCTTTGATCGCATGGCGGAGCAGGTATGTGATTTCTTGTCCTTATGAACTTTTCTTGGAGTAGCCCCCGAGGCTGTAAGAGATCATTTGTGATTGGTTGCGGTCTTTAATTGGGTTTTTCTCTTTTGCCGATCTTTGAATGTTGTGAGCACGGCAGTTCTCCCAATGGGAGTAGCCCCCGAGACTGCAAGTAATCATTTGTGATTGGTTGTAGTCTTGATCATGATTTGCTTTTTTCCTGGGCTTTGACTGGTGCATTTACTTGAATTCAGCCTTTGTTCCGTATATGCGAACGTGTGTTGACTGAGACTGATCGGTGGCGACGTGCTCATGACTCGGTCCAGGGGAGCTTGACCGCTATGAGACGTGAGATCTTGATTCTTGGTCTTTGTTTCTTTTGCTAGTTGGTTTTGTCTGACTGGTGTCCATTCCGCAGGTCGCAAGAAAGGTGCTGACAAGAGGGCGGAGGCTGCAAAAAAGGAGCTTGCTGAGCTTCGGACCGCCCTGGAATCCAAGGAGAGGGAGCTGCAGGCGCAACATGGCGAGCTCGAGCAGTTGCGGCAGGTGGAGGAGCATTTTCTCCAGGTCGAGAAGGTTGAGTGCGAGCGCCTGCGGGACTTGGCGGGCTCTTTGGCTGGTTCGTGGACTGTTTCCTGTCTTCTGTTTACTGGGGTTTGTTCGCCTCTGGAATTTTGGGTATTGAGTCTTTTTCCGTCTTCCAGGTTCTGCGGGTATTGGGGCAGTGGAGGTGGTTGCTGCAGGATCAGGCGCTCTCCGTGGCACTGTGGATGTTGTCTCGGGCGCTGTTGTAGCTGTGGGGGACGTGTGCGCTCGGGCTTCGACTCTCCTGAAGCTTCTTCATGAACATATATTCCCGGATGAGGAGAAACAACCTGAGGGTCTTGATTTTCTGTTGCTGCCTTCGGTTCGGACGGTGATCAGCTGGAGGGCTTGGTTCGCGAGAACGTGGTGAGTGGGCTTGCCACGTCTATTGTTGTTCTTCTGGGCCATGGTGTTCCCATGGAGGATTCCATGGTGGATAGTTTTCCTGATTATATGGACGAGAAGAGTGCTCGAGCCACTCGGCTGGCCCGCCAGCTGCAGCTGGTTGTGGAGGCTGATAACTGCAATTCTTCAGCCGAGGAGTAGGGTGAACTTGTTTTTGTTTTGAAACCTTGAGCTGTAATGTACCTCCTGCCGGACGGTGGATCTTTTTTAATTCATGGAACTGCTTTGCTCTTTTGTGCTGCTTTGTTGTCTCGTTTCCTTTGACTTTTTCTTCTTTGCGGTAGGCCATCCCGGCGTTTATCGGGTTTGGAATTTGCTGAAGGAGGATGATCGCGAGGGTGCCTACGAGTCTGTTTTCTTGAGGCTAAAAGAGTCCGAGCGTGAGATCGTTCGCCTGAAAGGTGATGTTGCGGTCCATCCTCGAAACGTGAACGTGCTGAAGCCGTCTTGGATAGCTTGGCGTCTTGGATGATAAAGTTGTCTGATCTTCTGAATGGTGAGTTTGTCTCTCTTCGACCGCTCGACTGCGCGAGTTCTTTTCCTTATGCTTGCGGTTGATCTTTTGTTCTTCATTGCGAAGTGCTTGCTGGGCGTTCTCGTGAGGAAGAGGAAGCTGTGCAATCGGAGTTGTTGCGGCTGGAGGACCCAGTTGTGCAGGCGAACAATCCTTTCTGGATGGATAGGGCGCGTGCTCGGGTGTTCACTATTCTGCGGATGCGGGTTGAGAGGGTACCGCGGGCTCTTGAGTACTATTGCGGGGTGTTTGGCAGGATCTTTGCTGAATTTTATCCTTTGGATCATGTCCCGTCTTCTCTTGAAAATCTTTGCCGGGTGTTCTCTCAACCTGCGGATCTTCGGCGTGTAGTTAATCACCAGGTTTATGCAGGGGCTCGCTGTGCTTTTGCCTTTGTCCATAGTCATTGGCCGGGGGTGGAAATTATGCTGGAAGCTCAAGGTCCTCCTGGTGGTCGAGCTCAGCCGATGGATGACCATTACGCCGTAGCGGACAAGCCTGCAAGTCAAATTGTGAAGTGGGTGATCGAGGATAACAACCGTCGGTTAGGTGCTCTGTGTAAAGTAAAATCAGAGCCTGGAGATTGATCTCTACTTGGCGCTGGTTCCTTTGCTGGACTACGTGTGTTGATGTTCCCTTTTGTTTTACTTTGTTTGTCTGTTGTGAATGGATCCTGTGTGGTACAGGTTAGTCTTGTCGGCTGATAAGTTTTTTGGCGAGGAGCCCTTTTGGGGGGGGGTGGCTGCTGAGTGCGAGCCCCCGAGTGCCAATTTTTAGAGTCGCGTAAGAGAAGAACGCCTCGGGGGGTGGCTGCTGCGGCGAGCCCCCGAGTGCCAATTTTAGAGTCGCGTAAGCGAAGAACGCCTCGGGGGGTGGCTGCTGCGGCAAGCCCCCGAGTGCCAATTTTTAGAGTCGCGTAAGAGAAGAACGCCTCGGGGGGTGGCTGCTGCGGCGAGCCCCCGAGTGCCAATTTTTAAGTCGCGTAAGAGAAGAACGCCTCGGGGGGTGGCTGTTGCGGCGAGCCCCCGAGTGCCAATTTTTAAGTCGCGTAAGCGAAGAACGCCTCGGGGGGTGGCTGCTGCGGCGAGCCCCCGAGTGTCAATTTTTAATTCGCGTAAGCGAAGAACGCCTCGGGGGGTGGCTGCTGCGGCGAGGCCCCGAGTGCCAATTTTCAAGCCGCGTAAGCGAAGAATGCCTCGGGGGGTGGCTGCTGCGGAGAGCCCCCTAGTGCCAATTTTTAAGTCGCGTAAGCGAAGAACACCTCGGGGGGTGGCTGCTGCGGCGAGCCCCCGAGTGCCAATGAGCAAAAAAATTGTTGGAAAAATATTTTCAATATTCTTCCTTTTGTTTCTTACACGAGGGGGGGGGGGGTTGTTTGAAGACATCCCTTTTATTTGGATCGATGGCTTGGTAGACCTAGGAATGGTAAATTGTTGCGGTGGACTGGTATGGGTTCTTGGTGTGCGAAACCTTGTAGGTCCTCTGGTTGCTCCCTTTGCTTCTATGGGAGGGTCTCTTCTTCTGATGCTGCGGCTCTGCTAACTTGGTGTGCTCCGAAGGTTTCTGATATCTTGTGGAACTCTTTGTCGCAGCGGTCGGATCTGACGAAGCTGCCACTGAATGTGATCACTCCTCGCGGACCCGGCATTTTCAGCTTGAGGTAGGCGTAGTGTGGAACTGCCATGAAACGCGCGAAGGCTGGGCTTCCTAGGATGGCATGGTAATGTGATTTCCAGTTGACCACTTCGAAGTCTAATGTCTCTTTGCGAAAGTTACTCGTGCTGCCAAAAACCACCTCGAGACTTATTTTTCCGAGGGGGTAGATTTCTTTCCCTGGCACGATTCCATGGAACGTTGTGCCTGAATTTTTTAGTGCCGAGTTTTGGATGAGCATTTCTTCCAGGATTCTGGTGAATATGATGTTGATTCCACTTCCGCCGCCCATGAAGACTCGTGACATGTCGTAGCTTCCGATTCTTGCTTCGATTACTAATGCGGCGTGTCCTGGACGCGTGATGGCTAGTGGGTGGTCTTCTCGGGAGAAGGTAATTTCAGTCTCGGACCCACGTAAGTATTCTGGGACAGCAGGATGCGAGGAGACTGCGAGGAAAACTTGTTTGGTGACCTGCTTCTGCTGCTTGTTTGACGGTCTTCCTTCTTGTATCATGTAGATCCGGCCATGCGCTTCTGGGTATTTTTCTTCTTCCTCGGGTGTCGTGCTCCATTCTTGGATTACTGCTACATGCCTTTCCGGTATTGCAGGGGCTGGTGGTGCGTTGTGGGCGATGGTCCCGACTGCTACGCTTGCGAGAGGCTGTGCTGCTGTTGTTGTAGATCTGCTTTTTTCTTCTGAGAGCTCGATGAAGCGCCTGCAGTTTCTTAGGGTGTGTCCTGATCTAAGCTCTCCACGCTCGTTTCTGAACCCGTGTAGTGTACATGGTCCGTCGAGCTGTTCTTTGGCCGAGCGATATGCTCGGGCGTCATCTCTCGTCTGCCTTGACCTCTAATCCCGTTTCTGAGCTTGGGGTGCTTCTTCTTGGTTGTCCCTACGCTGCATTCTTCTGTCGTCGCGCTGTCTGCCTTCTCTGTCATCTGGGAAGCCGGCCGCGACCATATCGGGTCCTCTATCGTCGTAGAAGTTACGCCTCGGGCGTTTTCTTCTTCTATCGAATCCTCTGTCGCTGGTGTGGTAGTCGTAGTCGCGTTCTGAGCGCATTGTCTGGATCTCTGATTCGTTCCGTACGGAGTCTTCTCCGTCTGCCCAGTTGTTGGCTTGCTCTAGTAGTCGTGCGAGCGTTTGGACCTTCATCTTCCCGAGTTGCTCCTTGAAGTCGATGAGTTGCAAGCCCCTCCTAAATGCGTCAATTGCGCTTTCGTCTGATATGTCCTCGGCTGAGTTGTTGAGTATGGTCCATCGCTGGATGTATGATCGCAGGGATTCTCTGGATCCTTGCTTGCAAGCCCTCGACTCCTCGAGTGATGCCGGTCGTTTGTAGGTGGACTTGAAGTTCTCGATGAAGGCGCTGCGGAATTTCTTCCATGAACTGATTGATCCTCGCGGTAGGTTCTTCAGCCAGTGTCGTGCCGAGCTCTCGAGCCTGAGTTGTATGTACTGCATTGTTGTGATATTGGTTCCACGCTGGAATTCGACGACTGTTAGGTAGTCGTCGAGCCATGCTTCTGGCTCTTCCAGCCCGTCGTACTTGTGTGTTGTGGAGTTTAGCTTGAAACCTTTCGGCATCCGTGTTTCTCGTATGGATCGCGTGAAGCACAGTGCTCCGCATGGTTCTATGTCCTCGTCGGAAGCTTGCTCGTCCGAGTATTCTTCGCGGGCTGCTCGCCTTCTTCTTCCGCGGTTGACCTTGTTCTATGTTATGTCGTCGCGTGCGTCTCGCCGATTGCTGTTGCGTCTGTTTTCGTTGCCGTCGCTGTCGTGGTTTTTGTTTTTGTTTGGACGCTTGCGCCAGTCGTCGTTGTTGTCGTCATCGGGTGAACTGGGGTCCCTGTCCGGGGTCTGCTCGCGGGGGACTCGTCTTGCGCCTGCTCTTTTAGGGGCTGAGGCGGTGATGGCATCTTTCATTATTTTGAGTGTCATCGTCGTGTTGCGGTCTAAGCTGCCCTTCTTGCCTTTCTGAGCACGAGATAAGTATTCTTGGGCAATTATAAGGGCTTCGACTGGCGTGAGTTGTTCTTCCTCGTCGTCGTCCTCTTCTAGCTTGAAGTCGTGATCAAGCTTGCGGGCTACCTTCTTCTTGTCCGTGCGTTTCAGATTGCTGAATCTGGATCTGGCTCGGACAGGGGAGTCGTAGTCGGAGGAGTCGCTTCTGGGACATGGCTTGTGGTTGGTCCTTGGGTCGATGGCGGTTTTTTCTTGCTTCTCTAATTCTAAGCATTGCAGTCTTGTTTTCTTGGTGACGTCACTCGCCAACTTGTTGTATGCTCTGAGCTCGTCTCGTGTTGTGTTCTCCAGGAGTAGTTTGCCACGTTTTACTACGTCTCTTACTCTGCGATTTCTTCTTTGGACAGGTAGATTTTTTCTACGTGATGGTCCTCTTTCTCCATGCCTGGGGTCTGGTGCTTGCTGCTTTCTGGCTCGTCTTTCCTGTGATTTCTATGCTCCATTCCTTTGTATACTTTTTTGGTATGGTTCCTGGTTCTCCAAGTGTGACGGTGACCTGGCCGGTGTTGTTGGGATCACTATTTTTGCTGTTCGAGCGAGTGTCTCGGCGACTGCTCGGGTCGTCGTCTTGGCCTTTGTCATCTGCGGTTGGCTCGTGAACGTCTGCCATGAACACTTGGGACGGTGTCTTGACTGTCGTCTTGCTTGCGCGCGTGTTGCGCTTCTTCCATGGTCCACTCGAGTAGTCGTGATGGGAGTCGTGGCTGACTCGAAGGGTTGCCACGCGGGCGGGTGTTGCTTCGATCGCTGGTGTAGGATCTGTTGCTTCGGGTGCTCGAGTGCTATCCGTGAGGCGGTGGGCTCCCCAGTGGTTGATGTAGATCTGGTACGCTCCGAAGATCAGGTTGACACCGGTGCGCAGATCGGCGAAGGCCGGTCGAAAGGCCGGAAGGTGAGCCATGAAGCCAAGGGACCCGAACAGATCGGAGTCTGTTTGAGTCGTGGAGTCGATGAGTGCTATCGGAGTCGCGGCTTTGATGGTTGTTGGTGATGAGGCCGCCGAGATAGCGGTTCCAACCTGCTGAATTCCCACAGACGGCGCCAATTGACGAGGATCGGCCTCGGCGAATCCCATGGTCAGGGACCCTGGGTTAGTCATAGTGAAGGAACAGATTGGAGGATACTCGTCGGCTAACAGGAGAAGCACTTCCTGCTCGATATTATTAGGTGAGGGGGCGATTACAAGGGAGGCCAAGGCGAGTTCTCGCAAGACCAGAGGAGTAGATTGTGTATTGGGATGATCTAGACATCTTCCCTCCCATCCTTTATATACTAGGCTAGGTCCCGGGGAGTCCGTACTAGATTACAAAGATAGTTTCCTAGTTCTAGTCTTTCCTTATACGCCAAGTCGTGCCTTCCATATCAGTCGTGGACTCCTACGTCGGTGCTTGATTGGGCCAATCGTGGGCCTGTCGTGGCTTCCCAGCGGGCTTTTTGTCTTCATACGCACCGGGTATTCTCATACGCATGAGTCGTGGGGTCACCCCCTCGTCAATAACCTACAAAACCGTGAGAACAAGAAACACTGTCTATCAAGCAACAACTAGACCTAAGATGCAACCCAGCAACCTCCTGGCCCACGACTCGCCTTCTTCCCTCCTTTCTATTCGACTCTATCGAGGGCAGTAGGAGGGTGAAGCCCATTCAGCATCAATGCAGGCGGGGCTCTTTGTCCCTCCCGCGTGACTGGGGCTGGCGCCGAATGTTTTGGCCAGATCGAAGTGTGGCATGGTGCAGGGCACGGCGGTGCCATGGTGACAACTATCAAAAATTCTAGGAGGCCGCAACGATGGTGTGGAGTGTTGCGCGATGACGGTGGTGTGCGTTGGTAAGGGCAGCAATGGCTCTAGCGCACTGCTTGCTGGATCTAGTGGTGTGGTGGTTGGGGAGTCTCTCACTAGTCTGGGCTGGGCAACCTTGGTAGGGGTGAGGCTGACGGATGTGGTGGTTGTGGACTGGGGCTGGTGGTCGCATGCATGGCTGACTCCGGCCAGACACTCCTGTTTCTGGTGTTTGGTCGTCGGTGCGGGGTAGTGGTGGCGGCGCGGCGTGGTCGTCGATCATGGGCTTCAACCAATGCGACATGTTGTGCTAGTGGCTGCATGGGGTATGTCGGACGCATGAAGGTAGTGTGGATCCCCTCGCGGATCTGGCGTGGTGGCATAGTTCGGTGCGGTGGTGCTGCTTAGGTTTCTCCGGGCAGCGGCGGGGTGGCATGCATGCTGCTCTTTGGCAACGGTGGTTCATTGCACTGGTTCGCGGCTGGGGCGGAATGCTAATGTTTTTTATTATAAGTCTGGATAAATTTATGAAGTTTAACTTCAGAAAAATCTTATATGCGAATTGAAAAAGATCGAAGGGGGTATTTGAAACGAGGCAAAAAACTTATGTTTTCCATTAGTTAAGATGAAGATGGTTACCAAATTAATTATGTAGGACCGCGATATTTCCCACACGCCAGGGCGCAAGGGATGGCAAACTCATACATTTTTTAGGCAACTTCAGATGCAAGATAGCAACTTTAGTTACTGATCTTGGCAACTTTGATGTGCTCTAACATTTTGTGATGAAAAAATTGTCATTTGTACTGCAAATTGCCATCCTTTGTTTCAGTGGCCGAGCCAGGCCCCAGGCCGCCAGGGCCTTGGCCTGGGGCGTGGCCGGCTGGCCCTTTGTTGATTAGGGAAAGAGCTACAGTAATTAGTACTGTTTAACACTGTATATACACAGTTGGCCCGGGGCGTTCCAGCCGGCTAGCTCCGTTATTGCTTTGTTCTAAATTGCCATCTAACAACGTCACAGCAAAGGTGCTCCCACCCTGACGTGCCACAGTTAATATTTTCCATTATGTAACTCAAGCAAGGTTTTGGGTATCGACTAAACGAAAAAAGTTACTAGGTGGTAACCACAGATCCCAGATCCTTGTACCACATTAGAAATCGCCTTGCTGAACGAAAAATCTCAAATTTTAAAATTTGAATTTTTTGGCTAAATTTTGGTTAAATTTCATCTGAATTTAAAATTTCCATTTGATAAATGTTTGTTATTTTTTGGTTACTATGGTAACGAAAAGTGCCCATGAGATTCTCTTTTCATCCCGGATCAGAAACCTTAAACTCAGCTTCCACGTTGTTAATGTGAAAAATCTATGTGTATTATACATGCACATTACAACAAATAGGCGCCATAGATAAGCGCTTGATATATCACACAAATGACTCACCCACATAAACAGTCACATGAAAGACACACCACGAGCAAAGGATACACGTAGGAGCACGAGCAAAGAGAAGACAAATGCAGATAATCTTTATGGCTTAGCCTCCGGCTTTGGGAGGTGAAACTCGGGGATGGTGGGCATCTCGGGCTTCGGTGGTAGCTCCACCTTTGGCAGCTCCGGCTTTGCTGGAAGGTGCACTTCCGGAAACGTTGGCAGCTCGGGCTTGGGTGGCAGGTGCACCTCGGGGAACGGCGGCAGCTCTACCTTAGGCAGCTCGGGCTTTGGTGGCAGGTGCACCTCCGGGAACGGCGGCAGCTCGACCTTGGGCAGCATTGGCAGCTCGGGCATGTGCTCCTCGCTCTTGGACGGAGCCTTCTCCTCCAGGATTCTTGCCGCGCTGCTCATGGCGACGCACGAGAGGAGCAGCCTGAGCAGGAATACAGCAGTCTTTCTGGAAGCCATTTTGATGGACGTCTATGGTTGTACTAGCTCTTGTGGTGTTGATTTAGATGTGGAAGAGATAGGAGGTGGTACGTTCTATTTATAGAGTTCGAACACTTTTGCATGTCTTGTGAGAGTCCAATGCATTGGCAACAAGGTTGGTCAACTACTCCCCTGCAGTTCCCGGTTTATGTGTGCTCCTTAGTTTCGAGTCTAAGTTTGGTTGCCTGCCTATGATTTGGGTGAAGAGAGAATGAGCTAGTTCTCTCGGCTTTTACGGCTTTTGTTGAGTATGATGACTTAGCGACGACAACACACAATTGTTAGGCCAACTGCTAAGACGGAACAACTTGTCCAAGGTGTTGAAGTTGATCCAAATTCATTCATGAAGTTAAGAGGAAACTTCTCACGGAGCGGAGCGGAGGCCCGTCGCCGGTACGGATCAGTATTGACCTAGGTCTCTCCTATCGCCTATATAATACCTTGTAAGCCGCCGCACAGGATAAGTTCATCAAGTTGTAAATCCCTCGGCGTTTGTAACACCTCCAAAATAAGGAATAGTTCCACTGAGTAGCTTATCCCACTCAGCGCCCTCTTTGGGAGCAAATGTCCACCGAAACGCCAGCCTATCCAGGTGGTCCAATGCAGCCTCCACCGAGATGCGAGGGGTCGCACAAACGACAAACAGGGCCTGAAAGCGCACAGTAAATGGACGGGGGCCACACCACCTGCCCAGCCAGAAGAGAGTCGATGAGTCGATCCCTACCGTGACCGAAGATCTAAGTCTAAGCACCGGGAGTAATTGGACAATTGATTGCCAAAATTGATACCCACCAAAACGGGAACAAAAAGCCAATGGCTGGCCCCGCAAGTATTTGGCCTGGATGATCGTAAGCCAAAGACCTCCCTTCCCGGTTGATATCCGCCACAACCATTTCGTCAATAGAGCAATGTTCATCCGATTAGTGGATATGAGTCCCAGGCCCCCTGGTCTTTAGGCTTGCACATCTTAGACCACTTGACCATGTGATATTTTTTCTTCCCACCCTTGCCCTCCCAGAAAAACCAATGAAAAAAACAGCGCGCTATAGCGTCGCTAATAGCACGCTATAGCGTTTCGGGCAATGCCTCGCTAAATAAATCTGTGTACAATGTCTCGATAATATCACGCTATAGCGCGAAACAGCACGCTAATAGCATATTTTTAGGGTGACGTTATTTTGTCATAGCACGCTATTTTTTACATTGAGAAAAACCGAGACTGGTATTTAGCGATGTCATGGTGAAAGGTTTCAGGCAAGCTGTAGAAACCCAACACATACATCACCAAGCTAGAAAGGTAGGAGTTGATGAAAACTGCACGAGCCGCCTTGGAAAGGAGCCGCCCCTGCCAGGGTTTGACCCGATGTTGCACCCTAGCAATAGTAGGGCGGAGGTCCTTAACCTGGATCCGAGAATCACTAATCGGGATGCCCAGGTAGCTGGTAGGAAAGGTCCCCAACCGACAATTGAAGAGGTTGGCAATCCGTTGCCGTTCCTATAGGGGTACCCAACGACCATGGCCTCGCTCTTATCAAAATTGATCGCTAAGCCAGACATCTCCTGAAAGAAAAGAAAACGGAACTTGGTGTTCACGAGGTCAAGGTCATACCCCTCCAACATGATATATAATCGTATCATCCGTATACTGGAGGTGAGTGATCCCACAATATGGGGGATCAGGCCATGGATGTGGCCGGCCGCCTTGGCCACATCCAAGATAGCGGTTAACGCCTCCACCACCAGGTTAAACAGGAACAAAGACAGGGGATCCCCTTGACGTACCCCCCTGTGGGTACGAAAGTAGGGTCCAACCGTTCCATTAATGTTCGCCGCCGTGCGACCAGAGGATGGGAGTTGCATGACCCGGGCAATCCATCTATCATCAAACCCTTTTCAAGATAGGACCTCACGGAGGAAAGACCACCTGACAGTGTTGTACGCCTTAAAGAAGTCGATCTTTAGGAAAACCGCCCAGGCGTGTCTGACCTTGCACTCATGAATGGTCTCATGCAGAACCAGCACCCCGTCGAGAATGAACCGGCCCTGAATAAAGGCAAACTGGTTGGGGTGCACTACTAGGAGAAAGGCTAGTAGTAGCGCCCCTTTTCGACTCATCAGTAGCGCCCCCCACCCGCTACTGCTAGCACTCTACAGCTAACTTGTAGCAGTAGCGCGCGTACGCACCCGCTACTACTACACAAGGTTATCAGTAGCGCCACCCTTAGAGCCCGCTACTACTAATACCAGTAGCGCGTACTGTACCAGGCGCTACTGGTATACATGCGCTACTGCTACATGTAACAGGCGCTACTGGTATTTATTTTTCATTTTCTGTTTCTTTTTCCCATCGTATTTTTGCTGTATTTGTACAGGTATTATACAATATAGTCTCATACACATACACAGGTTTTCTACAGAGTACAAATCTCATCATATCATACACATACAATAATCTGATGACCATATATATATATCATCATGATCTCTCATATCCAACACAAATGATGTCTCTCATCATGTCATCTCTAAAATAGCGATAGAAGTTGTCACAATATCTTAAATACATGCAACTACAAGCAAGTTTCATCATCCATCTAAACTATGATATATACTAGAAGAGTGGTCACTATGAGGAAGAGTGGAATTATGAAGTAGCTCATGAAGCGCCGCCTCCGATCTTCCTCTCGCGCTAGCGTAAATCTCAAGTAACTAGCTTCCACTTCCTCTCTGGTATTGAACCCTCTTTGGCTGCCGCCCGGGAACCGGTGCACTTGGACCTGACACTCTGGCCACTCATCGTACACTCCTGGAACCTTCCCTATGTACACGTCATATCACTTCTTCGCCATCGATGATATATGTACCTATTAGAGATGCATATTCAACATAGGAATTCAACAATAGTACACAACATAATATACTTGAGCAACATGAAGACAAAAAGTTAGTGAATAGATGCAACATAAAGTAACATACATAATATAATATACACACGTTGTTCATGGTACCCCAACTAATTCACTAGCTAGCAAGCGTTACGCAAGTAGTTCAACATGACCGTTAAATTACATCACAAAGGTTTCATATCGCTTCCAAAAGTATAAATTCAACCGAGACATCATCATCGGCATAGTCAATACACTAGAACTTCCATCCATCCATATCTGGGAGGACGCACCCTAGCTTATTGAACGGCGTAATGTCCAAAAGCTGCATTACTACGCGAGTTTTAACATCAGCTCGCGATATTGGGCCGTGGTAGAACATCCCCTTCTTGTCGACGACTTCTTTCATGATGATGGTTGCAATATCCTTCAGGATGCGAAAGAAGTCATCTCTTACTTTATAATCCGGTTCGGCTAAGTTTTTTTCCCATATCATGATATGATTGTCATCTTTGCTTGCCATGCGAAGAAGTTGCCGATCCTTTCTGAACTCCATCATGAGATGGATGACATAGTATCCATCATTTGTACTTCCTTCCGGTTGATGGATACTGCAGAAGTTGGTTTTATGCGAGAAACACGGCGCGCCCTTTCTTCGTGACTTTTTCTCGATGTGGCCACCCCTCATGCCGAAGCCCTGGAGAGCGGAATCCAGAAGACTCATTACTTTGGTGTAGTCCTTCCTTTTGAAGTTCCTAGTCGAGTCGAAATACACGGCATGGGAGACTCGCGGGAAAAGAACAATAAGGACAGCGTGCCCCTCGCTGCGCAAAATAAATGCACCTCAAATTAGCTAGCCTCCATATTGATCTTTGAGGCAATGATAGTGATTTCTCGCCCTTCGTTGGTGAGCCCCAAGTGGAAGGCGTGATGTAGCACAACAGCAAATTTCCCTCAGTAAAGATACCAAGGTTTGTCTCCAGTAGGACTCCGAAGATGATAAGTAGGTGTCAGCGGCGCTACTGACGCGGACCTGCACACAGACACAAATAACTTTGTTCCCAATGAAGTTCAGAGAGGTTGTCAATCTCTCCGGTCTTGTTGTTCACAAAGGATCAAACACAAAGGATAATGATAGCAACTGAAAGTAAAAGAAGAAAAGTAAATGAGCGTGTAAACAGTGATGAGGATATGGACCGGGATACGTGATGTTCACTAGTGATATCTCTCTCCCAAAAGACGATAAAACTGCTATGCGAGGTGAACAAATTACAGAAGGGCAATTGACAGGATTATGAACGCACCACAATGCTAACTATGCTACAAAAGAAAGGAAGAGGCTCAAAAGCACGGGCAGTACGCCAAAATAAGTAGACCGAAATCCAACTGCATCTACTACTAATCATCCACCTTGAGATATCTATCCAGAACATCTCGCTGGTATTAAGTTGCGAGCCCCACCCAAAGTGTAAACCCAAAGCAACAGACAACTGCATTAAAAATCACTTTGCGTAAAGTAAACAATCCTTGCAACCGCGGTTACAAGCACCGTTGTTTTCCCCCTTGTGGCAACAACACATCCCCTAGACTCATGTTTCTGTCACTCAAGCGTGTCATCGGGGGGCATGAACCCACAATCGAGCATAACGTTCCCTCTTGGGGTTACTACCTACTACTTGGCCAAAGCAATAAACAGCAACGGAGAACATGCAAGAATTACTTAGGAACAAAAATATAAGAGATAAGAACCAAATATATTACTCAATCACAATCTGAACATAATCTCGTAATCCATCATATCCCATCTGTAACACCCTCAGTTGTCTGTAACAGTAATCACTTTTACTATGGACTAATCACTGTTGCTAATCACTATGCAAACCATGCCATGACCCACTTGTCTTTTGATCATATTCAGAAATGCCTTTTGGTTGCTATGAAAAATATGTTGCAATTAAACTTTGCCCTAAAATCATGGGACCACTTTTATAAAATCACTAATAATCATTGGGTCATGCCCATGTGGTTATGGTATTTTATTTTGCCACTAGAAAATTCAAACAATTCAAACACCAAGCA
This sequence comes from Bromus sterilis, assembly GCA_950022295.1. NCBI lineage: Eukaryota > Viridiplantae > Streptophyta > Magnoliopsida > Poales > Poaceae > Bromus > Bromus sterilis. The sequence goes on along the minus strand of OX465600.1, from coordinate 73,655,374 downwards.
AAACAGCACCATTTGACAATTGAATATTATAAATAAATAGTAAATGGTTTTATTTTAAGCCTAAACTTTTTGTGGCACCCTAGGAATATATATGACTAATTATGGACCAGGTAACACATTTTACAAAACTTCTAGGGTTAATAAATCAATTACAGAAAAGAACTAGAACGAACAGCAAAAAAAAACAAATCAAAAAAAGGCTAACCCTCGCCCTAGGCGAGGCCCACACCCGACCCATCTCCCTTGTCTTCTTCCCCCAACCACCCCCCACCTGCCCCGTACGGCGCCGGGCTTGCCGACGACGCTGGCGAGCTGGCCCCGCCTCCACCTGCTCCCTCCCGACGCCGAGACGATAAGAACGCCCCCAGCCACCCCCTGGACATCCTCCCCCCCATTTCCCCTCCTCCTCTTCTCGCACGCCTCGGGGAAAAGCAACTGAGGGCCGTCGTCGCCATTGCCGTGGCCAAGCGCGGCCAACGTGCTCACGCCGCCTCGCCGTGTTGTCCAGGAGCCGCATCGCCGTCGACTACCTCACCCACCGCGAGGAATCGAGCCCGAGTCCACCACATCGAGCGCTACTTCACCGCCTTCGTCTTCGGCTCCGGCGGGATCCGCGACCAATTTCGGCCACAACAAGCCCGCATCGAGCCCGCTGCCACCTCCGTCGTGCTCCTGGTGAGCTCCCCGTTCGTCGCCAACCCTTCCCCTTGCCCCCCTCTCGCCGTAGCACCCGCCTCCATTGAAGCCGTGGACTCGCTGCCGCCGGCGAGCTCACAATGGCGTCCTGGCTCGTGCAAATGGCACCCCCGCGCGTCACTTTGCTCCGTGCGCTTCCAGACACCAAGCGCACCCTAGAACTCCCCGACCCGTGCGCGTATGCGACGTCGTCGCCATCAGCCCGAGACCAACCGTCGCCTAACCTCGTCGTCGGTCCCGTTCCGGCGAGTCCCCGACGCCGCCACCACCACGGTTCGACTCGCGCTGCTCCCCTCGTCAGTTTAAGCCCCCACACTTGCCTCCTCGTAGCCTGTAGCGAGTGCAGGTTCAACCTCGCCGGCGTCTGTCTCCGGCGAGCGCTCCGACGAGGTCCTGTGGGGCTGAGCTGCAGGTCCCACCTGGCAGTGGTGTCATTAGAGCTTAATGACCCACTGACCAGTGGCCCCTCCCGGCTAATCCCACTATTAGCTTAACAGGAAAATGAAAACCCCCCTTGGGTCACTTACTAGTGGGCCCATGTAATTAGGTTAGCCTCTGGATTAATTAGACTGTTGATTATGCCTCTGTGTCACTTACACCTGGGCCCCACCTGTCAGTTTGTTATTTAAAAGATTTAATAAGAAATTCCAGTGACTTACATGTGGGCCCAGAGGCTATTTTTATTTATTAAAATGTTTTATAAATAAACAGAGGCTGACATGTGGGTCTCACATGTCAGGCACTGTTTTGGATAATGTTCTGGATATTGTTGTTATAATAATAAAAGAAATTCAGAAAATCATTTAAATGATCTAAAAACTTTAAAAAATTCAATAACTTTTAAACCGTAACTCAGATTCAAAAACTTTATACATGAAAATTGATCAGAAAAATATAACGAATACGAATACGCTATCCGTGTGTCTATCACACCCCTCTAACACAACGAACATCGAACCGTCCCCCTCCGGACCGACTGTCCGATAAATTGTCCGGTACTGTTAGAGTGCCCGGATGAATTTATTCCGAACACGAATGTTTCTCAGAATAGATCAACTAGCACGGATACACCCCCCTTATGTTTTTTCGGTACCCACGACACCTCCGGCTTGATCCTTCCCCCTCCGGTCACCCTGTCCAGTAATCATCCGGAGCCGGTAGTTCATCCTCAGATGAATTTCCGTTCCGAGCAATGTGCATTGCACTGCGTTAGAATACCGTTAACATTTCATCTGTCATGTCATGCATCTGTTTGTATATGCTTGCTATGTATTTACTGTTTCTTCCCCCCTTAATCTCTGGTAGACCCCGCTGCTGCCGTTGACTACACCGCAGCTGAGTACGACTACTTCGTCGACGACCCTACTACTACCGTCGAGCTTCCAGGCAAGCAGAGCCATTCTCTTCCCCAGATATCGCCTATCTTTCCGTACTTTAATTGCACTAGGCATTGTTACTGCTGCTGCTACGTTACAATCCTATTCAATTGCATAGCCTGTTTTTGTCGCCCCTTGATGTACCTCCTTTATCCTATGCTGCCTATTATTATTATGCATTATTCAGCAGTGAGCCCTGCACATTGTTAGCTAGGATTAGATAGCGGGCCGTGATCACTCAGGGGAGTGAACGCGGATACAAATATTATAACTGCACAGGTACGGTACAATGCAGACACCGCCTCAGGCCCCCTAGCTCGGCTCTGCCGAGCCACCATCAAGTGTGAGCTATCAAGGAGTAATCCTTGTACTCCACTCGTTGCTGACTCTGTATAGCCGCTCTAGGTATCTGAGAAACGGTTGTCCTTCAGGTAAGAAGTCGGGCGACCCAACGGTGCCCGTGAGAGGTATTGCGACGGAACGACAGGGAGGGTACGACCAGTGTACCGGTGTGCTTGGCCCCTAATCGTTGGCCGCGAGAGTTACCAAACTACGAAAGTCGAGCTCCTCCAGGAGCACACGCGAGACAAGGTAAGGAGACGGTTCACCTTGTTGGTAACCGCAGTGACTTGGTGGGACGACGGGGCAGGCACCGATGTACTGGTGGTCCTGGCTGCTGTCGTTGTCCGCGGGTCAGTTAAGTCGAGGCAACGATAACGGTTGTCACGCAGGTTAATTAAAATACTAAATGGTTCGGCGGATGTCTTGAGTTGGCTATATTCCATGTACGCACTACCTACCCGTGGGAATTACGAGTTATGGGCTCCTCTGCTTCGTAGTGTCGTGCGAGGACTCTTCAGACGTCAGCAGTACCGCGGCCTGCGCCGGGAAGTGGTGTTGTCTTATTTGCCGCGGCAGTGTGATTTGTATTTGCTTTGATTTAATCTTCACCGGCTAGCCTCGCACCGTGCAGGAGTACGTCGGGGTTGGGGTCCAAAGCCCCGCGTACATAGGATATAGTCCGGCGGATGACCTCTCTGTTGAGTTTGAAAGATGGGCTTTGAAGTGCCGGATAGCCTCGGTGGAGCGTTCCCTAACAAGGTTCCCACCACCCTGGAGATCCGTGCGTGTAGCGTAACACAAGTGCACCCCTGCAGGGAAGATTAATCTATTCGAATAGCCGTGTCCACGGTAACAGGACGCTTTATGCTGAAGCTGGATCTTACCACTACAAACTATTATTATTAAACTGTATGGTTCGGGGTTTTCTTCCTCGCGGGGATGTCGAGGAGGTGAACTCGGAGGCATTGTTAATTATTACAACTTATTATTATACAATGCTGCAGCAACTTCTGCTGCATTGTTACTTTATGCTTTATATAACTGTTGGCTGATTCTTACCTCATGCTGCAAGATATCGTCGGAAGATGCTAGTCTTCGATAGGCCTAGCTTCTTACCCTTGCTCTGGATTTCTGTCTTTCAGTCCACTATATACAGCCTCTTCTTTCCGTTGATACAATGCATAATGCTTAGTAGCGGACGTAAGACTCGCGGGTATGCTAGATACTCACCTTTGCTTTATTTCCCCTTTTTCGCTTTGCCCGATCGGCCGTTGCAGTCGACATTGTATCCCAGGAGCAGGAGTACCCCGGAGGCGACTACTACGACGTCGAGTTCCCCGTTGACCAGGAGTAGTTCGGTGAATCCCAGGCAGGAGGCCTCGCCTTTTCGATCTGTATCTCTGATGTGATTTGTGCTAGCCTTCATAAGGCAAAACTTGACTAACTATGTCTGTACTCAGATATTATGGCTTGTATGACTTATGTATTCGGGTCCGCGTGACCCCCCTTTATTGTAATATATTTGTTTATCCTATTGTGTTTAGTGTTGTGCTGTGATATTCTCACCGTGGCACCCTAATCTCAGCCGTGTACCCTGCGTGTAGGATTACTGTACACGGATTGATTTTGGGGGCGTCACACCATCAAACTCAGCATAGCAATAGCAGAAAGATTACAAAAGTTCCTCGATCATGTAGGGCAGCTCACGAGGTCTAAACCATGAAGAACAAAGAGGGGAGGAGAACATCACATAGCTACTGATCACGGACCCATGGTCCAAGGAAAACTACTCACGAGACATCCGGGAAGCATCCATGGTGGAGAGGAGACTCCCGGAGGTCGGCCCTCCCTCCGGCAGGGTGCCGGGAAGAGGTCTTCTGGTGCTCCCGATCTCGGAAGCGCGGCGGCGACGGAACAGAGGAGAGATCGCGAAAAAGGGTTCTGTTCTCGGAAGTTACCCGTGACGGAGAATATATAGGCGAAGGGGGGCAGCCAGGGGGGCCACCAGAGGTCCAGGCGCCCCCCTGGCGCGGCCAAGCCCTAGGGCGCGCCACCAGGGCGCCTGGCCCCTGGTGGTGGCCCTCTGGCCCCACCCAGGTTCTTCCGGAAGGTTCCTTTACGCTGATTTTTTATCTGAATTTTCCCGAATTTTTGGAGCAATTTTTATATGGGGGAAAATTGAAATAGAAAAACAGCAAAAAACAGGAACTGGCACTGTGGTGCACTGAGTTAATAGGTTAGTCCAAATATGATCAAAAGTGTATGAAAGTGTGTATCTAGATCATAGCAATATCACACAAAACATGCATGGAGCAAGTAGAAATTATAGATACGTTTTGGACGTATCACATATGAGCAAAGGAATGATTGAAATTTAAAGGCAATCGGGCAATGACTTACATTGGATGATAAGGCACGAGAACCATTTCCTTCTCCTTATTCATCAGCATGAAATTTTCGATGTACTCCCAAGCAGTTTTAAGTTCATAGTCACCGAGCGACAAGAAGGACTCATGCATGTAGTATGGATCTGCCACCGCGATTTGCTTGATTTCCTCTTTTTTGATGACAAAGCTCATATGGAGCGCAAAAAGGCGGACGATCATAAAATCGAGCCGCCTAGTGAGGAACATCTCAAAGATGTGATCAAAGCGCAGGAAGAACACTTCCGCGGGCGTCGTGTCGACGTAGCCCATGCCCGGAGGCACACGCACCGCATAAAGTGGATATCCTGGATCCTTCGACGCGAGAAGGCTTTTCTCTGTCGACAATACATGGTCGTGCAGTCTCCTGAGATCCCCTGATATGCTCTCCAGCGGTTTCGGCGGGAGGATCGGCTCGCCCGCAACATGGATCAACGCCGTACCTTTCATCGGTACACGGTCTGCAAAACCGGTTGGCGGAACCGACTTGCTGCCAGAAACATTGGCAGCCTTTTTGGCAGCTAAGTCTTTCCTACTCGGTCTCTTCCTCGGCTTCTTCTGGGGGAGAGGTTGTGTTGAGCATTTCATAGCGCCCTTGATCGCCACCCCAAGTGTTGACGGGCTGAGCAAGGGTTGTTCATGCTGGTTTGAAGCAGCATCTGGAGGCGTGTCCTGCAAGGGTTGCACGAAGAGAGACTTTTTGCACTCAGACCTAGGATGCTCCTGCTCCGGAAGAATACCCATCTCCTCGTCCACATGCTCCTTATTGGCCGAGTCATATGGCTGACTCATCATTTCTACTTCCTGATTAATGAAGGCGGTGTTGAGGAATTGCATAGGGTCACCATCCTCGTCCATGACATCATCCATTGCTTGCTGGAGCGCGGGGGCGAAATCACGATCCACTCTGCTTGGACCGCCTTCCTCGCGTTGCTCGCTGCTCTCACCCAGCATAACAGGCGGAGCTAATAATTGCGGAGGCGGGGTGGTGGTGTTCATACCTTCTTGGGGATGTGTTGTCGTTGGTGTGGTCATCACGGCGGCCGACTCGACACGAAGAAGTCCCTTCGGCCATAGGATGAAATAGCCCTTGCAGTCTGCAAGCTGCTTAGGGGTCTCGTCTTTCTCTCCCCCGAGTTGTACCGGAGGAGCCAAATCCTCGTGGCCCGGTTTGACACTCGCCAAGGAAACCTTGAAAGTGGTATTGGGCATCTGCATGGTGTGGATCATCCGATCCGTGGGATTTATTATCGTTGCCTTTCCCACATCCACCGTCTGGCCATTGATCCTGTATAGTAAGGTGCACGGGGTTCTCTCGGCCTGGGAAAACATGTCTACGGCGTCAGACATCCAAAAGGCAACGAAAAAGGGATATATTATAGATATGTTGGTGTGACGCGTAATTACCGTGAAGGTGTCGAGCTCAGCCAAAGGCGAAGGCCCGCCTAGCACGCCAGAGACAGAGGAAGGGCTGCTATGAGCGGCTAATGGAGCATGTCTGGATGTGAGAGCAGGCGCCGCTGGTGCGATGTTCATCGAGTTGCTCCCGACGAAGCTAGTACGGGGAAAATCCGCTGCCGTTTTGTCTGGATTTTGCTTCGTCCACTCGATAACAGCCAGGATCAAGGATGAAACCGAAGCTGCGAACTCATCTCTACAGGCAGCTAAAGCTGCATTGACTGCCGACTTGATCATCTCTTGTTTGGTCGCTTGTTCGGTCTCAGCTGCTTTTTTCTCAACCGCAAGCTTCACCTTCTCGTCGATGTTGACCTGAGTAAACTTCCTTCTCTGCCTTTTGGCCTCAGGGTCCTCGTGGTAGTAGTGCTTCCATTGGGCACCGTCTCCGACGCCGTGCACACGTCCATGCTGCGGCTGAGTGTCCAAAGGGAGGCCCTTCAGTATGTTCAAGGCCCGGTTGAGATGGGTGTCCCACTTGGGACTCATCTTCGACTGAGACGATGAGTCGCTTTCGGCATCAAGCTTGTGTTGCTCTTTCTGCGAAAGAAACGTGGACCATTTACAAATGTTACTACGTGTATTCTGACTTGATGAGAAGCTAATATAAGGTGGAAAAAAATATTACCAGTAATCTCATCAATTCCCTCGTGGGCGCGTCCGTGGACCAAACCTTTTTCTTCGAGTCCCACTTGTAGCGGGCCCTGATGAAGTCATACTCCTGCGGGCCGGTGAACTCCGCCAAGGGGTCTGGGATCCCCGCGGCTTCAAGTTCCGCGTCCTCCTTCTCCCATATGGGCCTTTTGCCAATGTAACCACGGCTTCCGAGGCGGTGTTTCCCCGTGTTCCTTTCCTGAAGCCCCTTGAATTTCGCGGATCTAAGCTTGGCTTCTTCGGTAGCGCAAGTGTCCTTGAATTTTAAGAACTCAGCTTCCATAAGTGATGGATTCTCCGCAAAAATCTTGGACAAAGGTTTGTTCTTCTCAATCAATCGTTTCACCCTCACTTTCCACGCGGACAATGCGTTGCTGAACTTGACCATGGCGCCGGCGTTTATGTCAGTCATGGCATCATCATCCCAAGGAGTTTTTCTCTCATCCCGATCCGAGAACTTAAATCTGTTGTGCAGCTTCGTAATGAGTAAATGTTCCATATTTGGTATACTCCTCAAGTCATAGTCGTTGATGCTCGCGGTTTCCCGTAGGATGCATCCGACTTGGTTGCCGTAGTACTTGCGAGCTTCCGCCGGCGCTATTGGCTCGGATTTGCCAGGATGCACCTCTGTCACTAGTAGTTTGTCGGTGCCGAGCTTGTTTGGTTTTCGTACCCTCTCCTTCTTCTTATTTGCTGGTTCATTAGCGGCTTCAGCGCCGCCGGTGTCAGTGCCATCGGTGCCATCAGGAGTGTTGTCGGACTCGATTTCGGCGTCCGTCGCACTAGCGGCATTTGGACCTTTGTCTCGTAGCTGAGAAGACATATGGTCGAGGAAGGCGTGTTCATGCTGCTGGTAGTCAAAATCTTCATCTCCACCGGCTTCGTCGTTGGTCGACATGTTTCCTACGATATATTTAGTCTCCAAGTTTAATTCTCAAACTATAAAAAAGGACTAAATACCGTCCTATCAAATACCGGGCACTCGATATGTCATACTTTGTAGCACAAGTCATGTCGAAATTCACGGTAAATTTCGGCATGACCTTTGCTAAAAAGTGGACATATCGGGTAGCTGAAATTTGCCGGAACGGAAATAAATCAACATTCCGGCAAAACATAGGCCCCTCGGATCCCTGCATATGGAAAAAAGAAGAAAATTCGTACACAATATCATTCCATTTGCATTTTCAACTCCAAAAGTTCATACAAACTCCTAAACAATATTAAATATTAATGTTACTTTATTCATTCAATGCAAGTTAATTGCTGTTGATATATAGCTCAAATTGGGGTACTTCCTATAGATGATTTGTCACACATAAGGTATACTAGCATTCTATGGGTTTAATTTTTATAAAACATTTCTACAAATTATTTATTAACAGATCTAAAGTAGCTATCAAGTAATTCTGATTTTTTTGTTATGCTCAATTAGCAATAAGTTCTAATTTGTGATTTTTGTAAGAATTAATCTATACCTCGGATGGGGTTGGTCCAATGAAACAATTTAAAGCTTGTTACTCCTACTTTATGTTCATATAAATTTTATCCATATTAAATCTTGTTTTGCTAATGGTTACTCCTACAATTTAAAGCTTGTTACTCCTACTTGCAGCGGCAGCAGTGCACGGGTGGCAAGCAGCAGCGTGGCCGGCAGTAGCAGTGCAAGGGCAGAGCACGCACACACCATGCAAGCGTGTTGCACACACGCACAATACACACGCACACATAGGCCATGCGCACACACTTGCCCATACACCACGACCATGGCCTTGGCAGTGGCCACCGGCAGGAACAACAAGCAGCCGCAGCAGGCAGTGCAAGGAACAGCAAGAGAGATGGAAGAGTTGCAGCGCTCACCGGAGAGGCTCAATTTCACAAACACCTACCGTGCAGAGGAGGAAGAGGCGGGGCACCGGCGACGAGGGCGGGGCCGCGGAGGCGCGGCGACGACGACGGCGGCCGGGGAGGAGTTCGAGAGGGAGAGTGGGAGAGATAGAGGCCGGGAATGAAAAGAAGAACCCGCCCGACCGATTTAAGTGAAAAATAGCAGTAGCGGGCCCTGTCAGCGCGCGCTACTGCTAAGTTTAGTAGTAGAGGGCCCTGTCAGCGAGCGCTACTGCTAAACTTAGCAGTAGAGGGCCCTGTCAGCGCGCGCTACTGCTAAACTTAGCAGCAGCGGGCCCTGTCAGAGCGCGCTACTGATATTTCTGGCATTTTTTTTCCTCTTTTCATTTCCTTTTTAATTTTTTTCCCGAACAATGACCGATACAATTTATATAATGTATATTTAACAGCGGCAATATATAATTTGACCGATCGATAACGCGGTTAAAGTGCAAGTATACAAAATAGATATATATATATATATATTACAACACACATTTAGTTTCTCAGCGTCGAGGACGTTTCTTAGTGATTATCTTCTTTCCTTTTTTGTTCGTTTCCGAATAATTTAGGCCCTCGTTGTGACTTTTCCTTTTCCATGGATTACGATCTTTCATAGGTAATGTAGTCTTCATTCTTCTTTTGACATATGCTTCATCGTCGTCGTCATCTTCCCTCATCGGGTTGCCGTACTGGTCATAGTCTTCTATGTTGGCGACTCCATCCATTCCGACGATGTTTCTTTTGCCTCTCCTCACGACAACACGGCTGGGATTTCTTGGGTCGGTTATGTAGAAACATTGTGTCACGTGCTTAGCGTGTATCCATGGCTCATTTTTGGCGATGACGTTCACGGTAGCGCTCTTGGCGTCGGGTATAGACATAGTAGTGAAATACCGGTTTTCTCTTTCGACATTCTTAGCCCATCTGACACGGAACATCGTCGCATTGTGTAGTCCAGAGTAGTTAAACTCCCAGATCTCTTCGACCCTTCCGTAATATCTTTCAGTTGAGCCGTTGTCGTCAGTCATGCATTCTATCGTCACCCTCGAGTTCTGCAAATCACTTTTCATATCTCTGGCCTCCGTATAGAACGTGTATCCGTTTATATCGTATGCCTGATAGGTGAGGAAGTTGACAGCAGGGCCATGTGCTAAGGCGTATATGAGCAATGCGTCTGTAGACCACTCTTCCGGGGGATTGGCAAGAACATGCTCTTTGAACCAAGGCAAGAAAGTGGAGTTGTGCTCTCTAGTAACTTCGGCGTCCGTCTTGCGTAGGCCCTGGTCATGGTACTTCTTGGCGATGGTTTCTTTGTGCAGTGTCACGAAAGGGTCTACCACGTCAAGATGTTGTAGCACTACTAAGTTTGCCCTGTCAAAGTCATTGCGTCGATCCGAGTGGTCGACATGCAGTTCCCTCCGACCGTTGGTGTGACCTTCTCCTCCGAGCCTCCCATGGTGCTTGTTAACGGGTAAACCAACAACAGGGACGTCGTCGTCTCCGTTGCTTAGATAATTCTCGCAGAAAGAGATGCACTCTTGTGTCAGATAGCCCTGTACGATGCTTCCATCTGGTCGGGACATGTTACGAATGAATCCTTTGATGACCCCATTCATCCTCTCGAACGGCATCATGTTGTGTAGGTATGACGGGCCAAGGTCGATGATGTCGTCCACAATGTGGACACACAGATGCACCATGACGTCAAAGAACGCGGGCGGGAAGTACATCTCGAGCTCACATAGTATGACAACAATCTCTTCCTGTAGCCTTGTGAGCTGCTTCGAACTGATCGACTTTCGAGAGATAACATCGAAAAAATTACAGAAACCAGTAAGCGTGTCACGGACGTGCTTGTCCATTATCCCTCTAAGGGCAACCGGTAGTATCTGCGTCATCATCATGTGATAGTCATGAGACTTCATCGCGCTGAACCTTTTTTTCTGCATGTCTAGATATCTGCTTATCTTCCCACAGTAACCGGAACTAACTTTTATTCCGGTAAGACACTTGAAAAATTGATCGATCTCCTTCGTATTGAAGGTGAAGCAAGAAGGGGGGCAATATTTCTCTTCCTTCTTCTTTACTTTTTGGCCCCGCCTGCTGTCCCCCGCCTCTGTCTCCGTCTCTGTCTCGGCCGTTTTACGGGGCATGTGGAGATCTGCCGTTATTTACAAATCTTCCAAGTCTCTTCTTGCCTTCGGCCCATCCTTGGTCTTCTCCGGCATGTTCATCAGTGTGCCAAGCAAACTCTCGAGAACATTCTTCGTGATATGCATTTGATCAAGACAATGAGGTGTATCGAGTTTGGGCCAGTACTCCAAGTCCCAGAAAACAGACCTTGTTTTCCATACCTTCAGCAGCTGCTCCGGTTTTTTCATCTTTCCAGGCGCGGGGCACTCTTTCCAGTTTTTCAACAACTCATCAATTTTGGCGCCGCTCCTCTTACGTGGAGGTCCTCGATGCTCAGTCTCACCATTGAATATATCTCCACGATTTCTCCACGGGTCATTCTTCTCGAGCCATCTTCGATGCCCCATGTACACGATTTTCGCAGACCCACCATCTTTCGTTAGCTGCTGAGACGTTGTATCATCCATGCACCTCGTGCATCCGCAATATCCATGGCACACCTGGCCTGATACATATCCGTAGCCGAGATAATCGTGCACCGTCGTCAGCACCGCGGCTTTCATATAGAAATATTCTTTTCCGAAAGCGTCCCATGTCTTGACTGGTGATTTCCATAACATTTCTAGCTCCTCTTTCAATAGCTCGAGATATAGATTAATATTATTTCCCGTCTGTTTCGGCCCTTGAATCAGAATGCTCATGTGTATGTACTTTGTCTTCATGCACTTCCACGGGGGAATGTTGTACATCCATACAAACACGGGCCATGTGCTATGGTTGGTGTTCTGCTTGCCAAACGGATTCATGCCATCTGAACTCACGCCAAGCATGACGTTCCTTGGATCAAGATGAAATCCATATTCGGCGTTCAACGCTCTCCACTAGCTTCCATCCATAGGGTGTCTCATCTTCGGATCATCTCCATCATCGGGCACCTTCCTGACCGCGTGCCACCGCATGAGCTCAGCTTCCTTAGGATCTACGAAATAACGCTGCAGACGAGGAATGATCGGAAAGTACAATACAACTTTATGAGGAGATTTCTTTCCGGCCTTCTTGTATCTATCAGCATTGCACACCGGACAACTTGTTTTTTCTGCGTTCTCGTTCCGATAAATGATGCAATCGTTGATGCATGCATGGTATCTAATGTGCGGTAGATCAAGAGGGCACACAATCTTCTTGGCCTCATCGACACTAGTAGGACAAAGGTTCCCCGTGGGAAGAACTGTCTTGTTTAGATACTTGAGATGATCATCGAGGCTTTTGTCGCTCCATTTGTTTTTAGCCTTCATCTTTAGAAGTTCGAGCGTGAAACTCAAGCGGGTCACCTCAGGAGCGCAACCATCATACAATGGAGTCTTCGAGTCTACCTCCAGTTGCTCCAACTTGGCCTCCTCTCTAGAACCAGCTCTGTCGCTAGTCGTCTTCTTGCGAAGCAGGTCTCGAACATGAGGGTCCCGCACGATTGAATTTAGTAGCGACGAAGGATCCGTCATGTCCGCATCTTCTCCGTCATGTTCGGCCTGATCTTCTCCGCCATTACCATGTGCGGCCTCTTCTCCGCCGTCATTTCCAGCGCCCTCTTCGTCTTCGGATCCATCAATCATCTCTTCATACGCTGCCATGGGGTTATTGGTTGCACCGTCGATATCGTCATCATCATCTTCAGTTATCCATCGAGTATAGCCATCCATGAAACCATATCTAAGCAGGTGCCTTCTTTGCATTTTCGACATGGACATAAAATGTCCTTTTCATTTTTTCCAATCATGTCATCCACTGCGGATCGCAAGTATCTATCCACCATCCTTCCACAGACCTTCATGGTCGCCTACGAGTTATACAAAGAAAAGATTATAACGACATGCATATGCATATCCAAGTCATACAAAAATTCGGCATGACCTTCCTAAAAATAGGACATATAGAGTTTGCACGAAATTTGCCGAAACGGAAGTAAATCGACATTTCGGCAAAACATAGGCAAACTCTCATATCACACACCCATACACACACACACACACATACACACAAATATTTTCATTGATGCAAAGCACCATTTTTTACTCACATCTCATGCATCCACGTACCTAGCTAGCTAGCTAGTAATTAATTAAGAGAGAGAGAGATAGAAAGTATATACCTTTTGTTAAAATATCACACTTGGGAGAAGCTTGCACTAGCTAGTGAGAGGAAGGAGACAAAGGTGAGAAAGAGAGATAGCTAGATGGATTTATGCATGATATGTGGTGGTGGAGGAGGAGCAAATTAGAAGGAAAGAGAGAGATATTGCATTAATGAAGATGGTGTGTAGTGCATTAATGGAGATGGTGTAATGCATTAATGGAGATGGACAAGAGGTAGGAGAAGGAATGAGGAAGAAGCAAGTGAGGGAGAGAGAGGAGGGGGGAGGGGGATGGTTGGTGAAAAGGTGGCTGTTGCGCCTTACCAGCAGCGCCTGTACCGCTACGGCGCTACTGCTATTTTGTTAGTAGTAGCGACCCTTTAGAGAACGCGTTGCTGCTATTTGCGGGCCTCTAGATTAAGTTGGGTCCACTTTAGCAGCAGCGGGCGGAACGGAACGGCGCTACTGATAAGTAGATAGTAGTAGCGGGCTTTCCAGGGGGGCGCTGCTACTACAACTTGTCAGCTGGGTTTGGTGGGGACCACCTTTACCAGTAGCGGGTCTACAGATGCGGCGCTACTGATACAAGCATATCAATAGCGAGCGTCCATATAGCGCGCTACTGCTAATTAGCAGTAGCGCCCGTCTTTAAAGGGCGCTACTGTTAAGCCTCTACCTATAAGCTTTTTCCTAGTGGTGGTGGGTAATCCTATCCGCAATCGTGGCCGCACTAATGGCGTACCCCTTGGCCAAAATGCGGAAGATCACATTGATCACAGTGATGGTCCGAAATTGGCGGATGTCAGAGGCTCCCAGAATCTTGGGAATCAGAGTGATGATTCCATAGTTCAGCCGACTCGCGTCAAGCATCCCTAAGAAAAATTCCTGAAAAAGACCCTGAAGCTCGCCCTTAATCACCTCCCAAAAGACTTTATAAAACCGAACCGGCAGCCCATCCGGACCCGGGGTAGAGTTAGGGTTCATCCCCTTGATGATGGCCGCAACCTCCTCCTCCTCAAAAGGTGCCGAGAGGAAGGCATTCTCCGCGTCCGACACCTGGTCATCCCTTGACCACATGTTGGCCCGCAACGACACGCCACTCCCGGGGGGATCGGAAAACAGATCTTTGAAGAAACCGTCCACGTGGGCCCTAATCTCAGGGACAGATTGAAGGAGGACCTCACGCTCCCACAGTTGGGGAATCGAACACCACCTCCGACGGCCATTGGCAATGCCCTGGAAGTATGCGGTGTTGGCATCCTCAAACAACACCCATCTTAGGGTCCCCCGCTGCCGCCAATAAATCTCCTCCTGACAATAAATCGCGATTAGCTCGTCCTCCAGAGCGTAACGCGTGAGCCACTCATCATCCGATAGGCCCACACTATCCGCACGAGTATCCAGCGCCTGGATATCGGCAAGTAACTGCGCCTTCCGCACCTTGAGGTCACGGCCAACATTGGCACCCCAGCCCTTCATGAATTGCCTCACCCGCTTCGCCAAGAAGTGTCATATGTCCACCATGACATAGAGCGATGTGGTTCAGATCTGTCCACCAATTTCAAGTGAACGTTAAGGTTAAAGAAGTTTTTCACACAAAAGCTGAAGGACCCAATTTGAAGTGAACGTTTGCTACATATTGAGTCACACTAACGCAAACTCAAGAATAGCAGTCTTTGGGCTGTAAGTATTTAGTGTTAAAGCTAGAACAGCTTCAGGTCAAAGAAAGATTTATAAGCTTCTATGTTTTATCTGTCAAAAAATGACATGCAAACTGAGTTTGTGGTGAAAATTTTAGCATGGAAACATCAATATTTTAGAAGTGCTCTTACTAAAGAAGGGCTTACAACAAGAACAAAACATATTCCTCACATATGCCAATATATAAAACACATCATTCACAACACTCAGCTGAAAACCACGACTAAACAATGAGAATATCGACACAACACAACAATAGGTACATGTACAAGAGGACCGAACGAGGCAACAGTATTGAGAAGGCAATTCTCATGGCTTGATCGGCGGCTCCGGGAAGTGCAACCCCGGAACAGTGGGCATCTCGGGCTTCGGCGGCAGCTCCACCTTGGGCATCTCCGGCTTGGGTAGTAGGTGAACCTCCGGGAATGTTGGCAACTCCACCTTGGGCAACTCAGGCTCAGGCGGCAGGTGCACCTCGGGGATCGGCGGGAGTTCCACCTTGGGCAACTCGGTCTTAGGTGGGAGGTGCACCTCCGGGACCGGCGGGAGTTCCACCTTGGGAAACTCAGGCTTAGGTGGTAGATGCACCGGCGGGAGTTCCACCTTGGGCAGCTCGGGCTTAGGTGGCAGGTGCACTTCCGGGAACCGTGGCAGCTCCACCTTGGGAAGGTGTGGCACTTCGGGCTGGTGCTCCTCCTCCTTTGACGGAACGGTCTCCTCCAGGACTCTCGCCGCGCTGCTCATGGCAACGCATGAGAGAAGAAGACCAAAGAGGAAGACAACTGAGTTTTTCGAAGCCATAGCGCTCGACGTGTGCAGCAACCGGCTAGCTTTGATAGTGCAGTTTGAGTGTGAGGAAGATCGCAGGTGTTGCTTGCTACTTATAGGGTGCAAAAGGCAGCACGCGGAGAGAGTCCGGCGCTTTGTAACAAGTTTGGTCATCTAATTGTCTGCACTTGCCGTCTAATATGTCCGTTTCAAAGTCTATATCTGCATGCTCAAGATCTGGGTGAGGAAAGAGCAGTTTGGGTATTTAGGCTGAAGTTGAGGACGCCGTGAAGACACGTGCAGGGCAGGTACGACCGTACAAAACATTAACAATGTTAGGTCAGCTGTGAAGACGAAATGTTGTGTCCAAGGTTTTACAAAATAAAGCAATGCTGAAGTGAACCAACATTATTTGTCGAAGCAAAACAAGCCTGGAGTTTAACAGGCTAACAATCATCTTGGAATTATGAAACACAACATTGTTATAATTTGTTGGCTTTTCAGATGTTCGACAAATAAGGAGCACAAAACAAAACTTGAATGCAAAAATGTGATGATCCCTAACATAGGTCTACCTGTGTCTTGTGTGCATGGGCAGAGGACTGGTAGGGCGAGATCGGCCATCCGCCCTCGTGCTACTGCCCCCGGCGTTTCCTGCTTGGTTGCCTCGTTGCTTGCTAAATTTACATTCATGTTCGCTAATCAATACTTAGTAATTTTATTAAATGATGCCATGAGAGGATATTAAATCTGTTTTTTTGCTCTAGGTTTTAGACGAAGTATAGCAGCTTATGCATGAGCTTATCACAATGAACTGAAATTTCTGTGCTTGGTAATTTCATCACAACTCTCCGTGCATTGAACTCAAATTTAGTTGAAAAAACTGTTTGTGTGTGCAATCCCAGTATATGAGTATTCCTATATGTATTGTTGAACAAAATTGAAGTTCATTTCATGTTTGATTTGATAAGCATTGAGCTTAAATTATAGATTTATTAAGAAATTGAGCTTTACTTTCTATGTTTTCCTAAGTGGTGTTTTTTGGAAATGTTATTAGGTATTTTTTGAAAATTTTCAATGGCAAAGTTATTTCATTTGACGTTTTTTGAAAACTCGGGGATGGTGGGCATCTCGGGCTTCGGTGGCAGCTCCACCTTGGGAAACTCCGTCTTAGCTGGAAGGTGCACTTCCGGGAACGTTGGCAGCTCAGGTTTGGATGGCAGGTGCACCTCGGGGAACGGCGGCAGCTCTACCTTGGGCAGCTCGGGCTTAGGTGGCAGGTGCACCTCCGGGAATGGCAGAAGCTCGATCTTGGGCAGTGTTGGCAGCTCGGGCATGTGCTCCTCGCTCTTGGACGGAGCCTTCTCCTCCTCCAGGATTCTTGCCGCGCTGCTCATGGCAACGCACGAGAGGAGCAGCCCGAGCAGGAATACAGCAGTGTTTCTGGAAGCCATTTTGATGGACGTCTTGCACTAGCTCTTGTGGTGTTGGTTTAGATGTGGGAGAGATAACAGCTGCTACGTTCTATTTATAGAGTTTGAATTGAACTTTGAAAGCGCTTGCATGTCTTGCGAGAGTCCATGATTTGCAACAAGGTCGGTCACCTAATCTTATGTGTGCTCTTTAGTTTCAGGTCTAAGTCTGTCTGCCTGCTAGCGATTAGGGTGAGAAGAGAGGTTGAGCTAGTTCACTCGACTTTTACAGTTGTTGTTGAGGATTGTTAGGCCAACTACTAAGACGAAACAACTTGTCCAAGGAACCATCAGATCGTAGATGAACACAAGCAAGCTTGTACAGCATTGCCCCATAATATCATCATAGGCAGTAAAATGAACATGGAATTGGCATTAAAAATGACATTCTAGATTCCACTTGTGACCAAGCGTCCAAGCTCAAAAGTCCAGAAATGTACGTTTTTTTGGTGTTTTGGCCAGAAGAATATGCAAACTAATTTTTGGTCATGGGATTTAATAATTGAATTAGGAATAGAATTTTTCAGGTTCGATCCCGGTTCTTTCAATTCGGGATTGGTTCTCGGTTAATGTGCACATGCCCATTAACGGGTATGCTATAAAATTTGCGTGCGAACCTTCACCTGTTAGATTATCCTAGATCTGATCTAATTAATAGAGGAAATGCGCCGCTCGCTGGTGGTGCTCTCCCTCCTCCTTGGCCGTTTGGATGGCGTGTTTGCGGCCCCTTTGCGGCTGCGAGTCGCCAGATCCGTTGAAGATGGGGATGCGCAGCTGCGGCTCCGGCGCGGGCTGGCTTGGCTGGGGGCGGCGCGTCGATGGCCCTCCGGCCTGGTGGCGACCGGATCTGGTCGGTTCTGTGATGAAGTGCTGGTGGGGGTCGTGGGACCTGGCGGCAGGCCCCGATCTGGGACGTGCGGGCCGTGGCCGTGGTGAGCGCTGGGGCGGCGTCTCCGTCTTGGGCTGGGTCGGCGCGGTGCTGGCCGTGGTCCTAGGCCGGATGTGTTGTGCGACGGGGGCTGCGGGTTGCGCCGGGGAAGATGCATGCTCTTCATTGCGGCGCGGGGCGGCGGCTCTTCGATGCGGTGCGGCTGTTTCTGGCGGTGGTGGTGGTGGCTCCGTGTTGTGTGGTCGTCGACTTTCGCCCTCATGCTTCGTGTTGGTGTTGGTCGATGATACGCGAGAGATGATAATTGTTTCTCGCCCTTCGTTGGTTACCCCAAGTAGAAGGTGAGATGCAGCGTAGCGGCAAGTTTTCCTTGGTGAAGATACCAAGGTTGAGAGTGTCGACCAGTAGGACTCCGATAACGATAAGTAGGTGGTGAAGCGAACAATGACGCCGTTCACAACCGAGGTTGCTTACTTCACCTGGACCTGCACACAGACACAAATAACCTTGCTCCAACGAAGTTTAGAGAGGTTGTCAATCTCTCTGGTCTTGTTGTTTACAAAGGATCAAAACACAAGGGATAATGATAATGATAGCAACTGAAAGTAAAAGCTGAAAAGTAAATGAGCGTTTAAACAATGATGAGAATATGGACCGGTGTCCCGTGATGTTCACTAGTGATGTCTCTCTCCCAAAAGACGATAAAACTGCTATGTGAGGTAAACAAATTACAAATGGGCAATTGACAGGATTATAAACGCACCGCAATGCTAACTATGCTACAAAAGAAAGGAAGAGACTCAAAAGCATGGGCAGTACGCCAAAATAAGTAGACCGAAATCCATCTTCATCTACTACTAATCATCCACCTTAAGCAATGACACCCGTGTTGTCGCAGAAGATTCCCACGGTGTCAGTGCAGCTGGGAAAGACGCCAAGCTCGATCACGAACTTCTTCAGCCACAGTGCCTCGTTTGACGCTTCGCAAGCGGCAATATACTCCGACTCCATTGTAGATTGGGGGACGACTGACTGTTTGCCGCTCCTCCATCTAATTGCGCCACCGTTCTGTTGGGATACGGGGCAGAAAACACAAAATTTTCATACCTACGGTACCCGAACCCAAGATCTATGCTATGGCGATGTAAAGTAATGGAGGGAATCGGTGTTCATACCTTTGAAGACCGAAAGAGGGAAACGTTCTTGCGAACGTGGTTGGCGTAGACTCGGAACTACGACCTCCCTGTCGTGTAGAAGACCTCCACCGGCGAGGATGACTCCCGGTAAACCTCCAGAGACGAAGTAGCACCATAGGTGTAGTGCCTCGAAGAGATTATACACGTACGGTACAATCGATGTTCCTCCCGGGCCCCGAACCAGTCGAGCAACGGAAGAAAGACGGCTACGGATCCCGACTCCGGCAGAACGACGGCCTGCCTTATGGTGGAGAACTCCAATCCTGGTGCAGACTCCAAACAAGGGGAGTCCACTTCCGGGAAGGAGAAGGAGGAAGAAGGAGATATTGGTGTGTTGGAAAAAGGGGGGACTACCCCTCCTTATATAGGCCAAGGGGGGTGTGATCCTCCTCCCCTCCCCATGTGGGACTAAACTCCCAAGGGGGGGGGAGTGCGCCGGCCATAGGGGGGGATGGGCCCCACCCTTGGCGCCAAGCCCAAGGGGGGAAACCCCCTCCTCCCCTAATGGGCCCCATGGGCCCATATAGCCTTTTCCCCATTTTTTAATTTATTTAATATGTTTTAAATATTTAATTCAAATAATTAAATAATAAAACATTATTAAAAACAATTAAACTTTATTTTGAACTATTCAAAATGTCCGGAAACCATTCCGTCCTCCTCCGGAACTATTTCGGTGATTCCTCCTATTTCACTGATTGATCCCGTAACTGTCCTATGCATCGATTGCCCTTAAGTGTAACACCCTAACGGTCCGGGAAACAGCAGACATGGTCGAGACTCTTGTCATTGACCAATGACTAGTCAGTTGGACCTGGTTACAATCCTTGACAGCCCCTGCGCTTCCATCGAATGAACTTCGATCGCTTTTGGAAACCGTTAACGATACGACGTAATCCCTTTGTGCTGCGGTACTTTGTTTGTCCGAGGTTTGATCGTCGGTATCCTACATACCGTGTTCACATCTCGTTCACAACAAACAAGTTTACTCGTCCATGATCATTGCATCTCTTGTGACCTAGTCACTTGCTTGCAAGCTGTTGATGCAATATCACCGAGTGGGCCCAGAGTACCTGTCCTGTCACACGGACTGACAAATCCCGCTCTGATCTATTAACATACTCATCAACCATCTATTTCGGAATACCCAAAGTGCACCGTTATAGCCAGCATATTTCAGTCAGGCGGTGGGATACAAATCAAAGTCTCCTCATAGATGACAATTACGTATGATCATTACGGTCTAAGGACTAAGCCATATGTTACAAAGTCATAGCAACGCTGAACTATGTGACTCGATCACATTGCAATACTTTAGGTGAGTGTACGTCCATCACATCATTCCCCTTAACGAAATGACCTCATTGTCAATGGACTTAAGTGTCGCCATGATCAGGAAAGCTTGATCAATCAATTGCCCAATGAGATAGTTTACCCGAGTTAAACTACGGACCATGTTTTATACTACACCTGTATTAGTATTTCCATGTAATACAGTTATAGCACAGTATAAAACGTATTATGAACAAAACAGATATGTGACAAATATCTTTATTAATTTGTCTCTAGGGCACATATCCAACACGTTCAACATGTAAACATATCCCGTCTGGGATTTCGAGTCATCTAGATCTGAGCCGAGGCTTGCGTCAACGTAACCCTTTACGGTGAGCTCCTCATCAACTCCTCCATAAACGAGAAAGAGATCCTTGGTTCTTCTCAAGTACTTGAGGATGTTCTTTACTGCTGTCCAGTGAGCCATTCCCGGGTTACTCTGGTAGCGATTAGTCATACTAATGGCCAGCGCTAAATCCGGTCTGGTACATAACATAGCATACATGAGAGAACCTATGGCTGCGGCATAGGGCTTTGAGGACATCTCCTCCTTCTCTTTTGCTGTGGTTGGTCATTGAGTCACGCTTAATTTGACACCTTTTATAACTGGCAAGAGGCCTCTCTTGGAGTTACCCATAGTGAACCTTTTCAATATCTTGTCAATATAAGTGTTCTGACTCAAGGCCAACCGTCGATTAGGTCTATCTCTATAGATCTTAATCCCCAATATGTACGCAGCTTCACCTAGGTCCTTCATGGAAAATTGTCCATTCAGATATTCCTTCACTTCCTCTAAGAATTTATTATCGTTCCCTATTAGTAATATGTCATCTACATATAACACAAGGAATGCTACAGAGCTCCCACTCAGTTTCTTATAGACGCAGAACTCTTCGACGTTTTGGACAAATCCAAAAGCTTTAATGACCTCATCAAATTGAAGATTCCAGCTCCGAGATGCTTTCTTCAACCCATAGATGGACCGTTGAAGCTTGCATACCTTACCAGCGTTCCTTGGATCGACAAACCCCTCTGGTTGCATCATATACAACTCTTCCTCAATGTTGCCATTTAGGAATGCAGTTTTCACATCCATCTGCCATATCTCGTAATCATGATATGCAGCTATTGCTAGTAGGATCCGAATAGACTTTATCATCGCTACAGGAGAGAACGTCTCCTCATAGTCAACTCCTTGAATTTGTCGGAACCCCTTCGCGACAAGTCAAGCTTTGTAGACAGATACGTTTTCGTCTGCGTCAGTCTTTTTCTTGAAAATCCATTTATTCTCGACGGCCTTGCGGTCCTCGGGAATAGCCACCAAAGTCCATACTTTGTTGGTGTACATGGAGTCTATTTCGGATTTCATGGCTTCAAGCCATTTCTCGGACTCGGGTCCCTACATTGCTTCTTTGTAACTTGTAGGTTCATCCGACTCATCAGCCGAGATTCCATTCACAAGCTGTCCGTAAAACTCAGTAGGTTGAAGGACTCTTGATGACCTACGGGGAATAAAAGGTTCCTCTTCATTCTCATCATGAATGTCATGATCGTTATGAATGTCGTTCTGGCCATTCTCTTCAGCTCCCACTGTGGAAGATGGTTCCAGAACAATTTCCGTAGCCGTTTCTTCCAATTGGAGTGATTGGTTAGTCACTTCATCGAGGTCTATTTTCCTCCCACTCAACTCTTTTGCGAGAAACTCCTTCTCAAGAAAGTGTCCCGTCTTGGCAACAAACGTTTTGCTGTCAGACTTGTTGTAGAAGGTGTATCCACAAGTTTCCTTGGGATAACCCACAAAGATGCACTTATCCGCCTTGGATTCAAGTTTGTCAGGATGTAGTTTCCTAACATAAGCCTCACAACCCCAAATCTTCAGGTGAAACAACTTAGGTTTCGTGCCATGCCATTCTTCAAATGGTGTTGTCTTTACGGATTTGGATGGTGCCCTATTAAGAATATGAGCGGCAGTTTCTAATGCATACCCCCAGAATGACACAGGCAAATCAGTATGAGACATCATCAATCATACGCTATCCAATAGGGTTCGATTACGTCGCTCAGCCACACCGTTTCTCTGAGGTGTGCCTGCCGGCGTAAGCTGTGGTACTATGCCACAAGATTTCAGATGATTTCCAAACTCGTGACTCAAATATTCGCGACCTCGATCCGATCGAAGGTGCTTGATTTTCTTTCCAAGTTGATTTTCGAACTCATTCTGAAATTCCTTGAACTTTTCAAAGGTTTTAGACTTGTGCTTCATCAAGTAAATATACCCATATCTACTCAAGTCATCAGTAAAGGTCACGAAGTAACGAAGACCATTACGAGTGGGGACGTTCATGGGTCCACATACATCCGTGTGTATGATCCCCAATAAGTCATCCGCACGCTCCATTATCCCATTGAATGGAGTCCTTGTCATTTTGCCCATGAGGCATGGTTCACATGTATCAAGGGATCCAAAATCCAATGACTCAAGAAGTCCATCCTTATGGAGCTTCTCCATGCGCTTTATACCAATATGACCAAGTCGGCAATGCCACATCTTCATGTGATCTTCATCATTCTTCAATCTTTTGGCCTCAATATTGTTAATGTGACACACGTCACCATCGAGATCAAGTACGAATAAACCATGCAACTCCGGTGCGTGAACATAAAACATTCCATCCTTATAAATCGAACAACCAATTGTATCAGACTTAAAAGAATAGCGGTCTCGCTTCAAGCAAGAGCCACTAACGATGTTCACACTCAACGCGGGTACATAGTAGCAATGATTGAGAACTAAAACCAATCCCGAAGGGAGACTAAGATGCTTCATGTCGACCGCCCAAACTTCAATTTGACAACCATTCCCCACGCGCATCGTCACTTCATCTTTGAGCAAGCGTCTCCTATTCCTTAGTCCCTGAATGGAATTAGAAATATGAGCGACAAATCCTGTATCAAATATCCAGTATGTGTTCCCGGCGCTTGTCAAGAGAAGATCAACAATATGTTTATCAAATATACCTTCGTCTCTCTTGGCGACATTGCCAGCCTTTTTGTCCTTTAGGTACTTGGGGCAGATGCGTTTCCAGTGACCTTCACCCTTGCAGTAGAAGCACTCCACTCCGGGTTTAGGCTTGGGTGCCTTGGGAGGAGCGGCAACTGACTTGCCATCCCTCTTGGGGCCACCTCTCTTGGCCTTATCCCGCCTGCTTGACTTCTTGAAGTCAGTGGTCTTGTTGACCATGAAGATGGCGTGCTCCTTCTTGATCTCAACCTCGGCGCTCTTCAGCATGGCGAACAACTCAGAAGGGCTTTTGGTCATCCCCTGCATGTTGTAGTTCATCACAAAGCCTTTGTAGCTAGGGGGAAGCGACTGCAACAACCTATCAACAGCAAGTTCATCTGGAATCTGGCATTCCAGAGCATTCAAGCGCTGAACGTAGCCAGACATTTTGACTACGTGCTCACTCACGCTGCCGTGCTCGTCCATCTTTGCTGAGAAGAAGGCTTCATAAGCCTCGTACCGTTCAGCCCTGGCTTGAGGGTGCGAAGACCGCCTTGAGGTCGGTGATAATCTCATATGCACTCATCCTCTCAAAGAGTTTCTGCAGCTCATCCTCCATGGAGTAGAGCATGCCACTCTGGACAAGGTTGTAATCATTAGTCCTGGAGAGATAGACATTCTTCTCGTCCTGACTGGCATCATCTGCTGGTGCGTCACCTAACGTGCCCTCTAGTACGTATGCCATCTTGAGGGGAACGAGGAGAATCCTCAGGGTGCGGAATCAGTTGGTGAAGTTTGTCCCATCTAGTTTTAGCTTATCTTTCTCTAGGAATGATCCTAAGTTCAACGAGGGGCGAGGTGCTGCCATCTACAAGGTTGATTCACAAGGGTACATATTTAGACTTTTGTTCATAATGTGGAGTTTCCATTTAATCCTAAATTTCTAGAAAGCTCCCACTTAGATAAACACCTCTCAATTTAACTAAGTGATTACACAATCCCAGCCCCCATACCTCCCCCGATCGTCACGGCCATCAGTATGCGAACCAGGTAGGCCTCTAAGCCAATCACATCAGGCATGTGACTCGTGCTCGACCTTTCGGTCTCCTGTGTTCCAGGCCCGCTTCTACATACGTCAAGCCTGCCAATCGAACCTTGATGTTAGCTGTTCAGCAAGGCCATATCTGCATATTCCAGGCTTGCCGAACCCAACCTCATGCGAACTCCGTTGAATATGTAGGAAAACTCCGGTATGTACGGAGCATCAAGCCATATGGGAGAACCTTCCAGGCGGTGCCCACCAAGGGAGAACACAATGTTGGTATTGTGAGAGATGGTCCTGTTTCGTGCTACCGTCGATATATCTAGCATACTAGCATAAAATAGAAAGTAAAACTGTAAATCATACAACCTATGATCCCCCTTCATGCAAAGCAAAGTTAAACGCCTTTCTACTTTAGCTTGTGCAAGTTTTACGTGGCTGCTAGGGGTTTCGAGAGAGAGAACCGTTTCTATCCTGCGAAAAACATGCCACAACACCGTCTCCCATCCGTCTCTATTACACCCCTGTCGGGGCCCTCCGTTGCAAACATCTTCGCATCGCTAATGCAGATAGACAGACACCCCCCAACCACTTTCTATGGTACAAGCCATATGTCAAGCGTGGAACCAGTCTCGCGTAAACGCGTAAGGTCGGTCGGGGGCCGCTTCATCAAACATTGCCGCAACGCTAAATGAGTACACGTGGGAGGGTAACGAATGAAGATTCGATGCCCACATCCTAGATGTGTTCTACCCGTACAATACATCTACACATAGCTAGCTCATGATACCAATGTTGGGATACGATGCAAAAAACACAAATTTTTCCATACCTGCGGTACCCGAACCCAAGATATATGCTATGGCGCTGTAAAGTAACGGAGGGAATTGGTGTTCATACCTTTGAGGACCGAAAGAGGGAAACGTTCTTGCGAACGTGGCTGGCGTAGACTCGGAACTACGACCTCCCTGTCGTGTAGAAGACCACCACCGGCAAGGATGAGTCTCGGTAAATCTCCAGCGACGAAGTAGAACCACAAGTGTAGTGCCTCGAAGAGATTATACACGTACGGTACAATCGATGTTCCTCCCGGGCCCCGAACCAGGCGAGCAGCGGAAGAAAGACGGCTACGGATCCCGACTCCAGCAGAACGACGGCCTGCCTTATGGTGGAGAACTCCAATCCAGGTGCAGACTCCAAACAAGGAGAGTCCACTTCCGAGAAGGAGAAGGAGGAAGAAGGAGATATTGGTGTGTTGGAAAAAGGGGGGTCTACCCCTCCTTATATAGGCCAAGGGGGGTGCTATCCTCCTCCCCTCCCCCATGTGGGACCAAAATCCCAAGGGGGGGGGAGTGCGCCGGCCAAGGGGGTGGTGGGCCCCACCCTTGGCTCCAAGCCCAAGGGGGGAGACCCCCTCCTCCCTTAATGGGCCCCATGGGCCCATGTAGCCTTTTTCCCATTTTTTAATTTATTTAATATGTTTTAAATATTTAATTCAGATAATTAAATAAAAAACATTATGAAAACAATTAAACTTTATTTTGAACTATTCAAAAATGTCCGGAAACTATTCTGTCCTCCTCAGGAACTATTCCGGTGATTCCTCCTATTTCACCGATTGATCCCGTAACTGTCCTATGCATCGATTGCCCTTAAGTGTAACACCCTAACGGTCCGGTAAACAACAGACATGGTCGAGACTCTTCTCATTGACCAATGACTAGTCAGTTGGACCTGGTTACAATCCTTGACAGCCCCTGCGCTTCCATCGAATGAACTTCGATCGCTTTTGGAAACCGTTAACGATACGACGTAATCCCTTTGTGCTGCGGTACTTTGTTTGTCCGAGGTTTGATCGTCGGTATCCTACATACCGTGTTCACATATCGTTCACAACAAACAACTTCTCTCGTCCTTGATCATTGCATCTCTTGTGACCTAGTCACGTCCTTGCAAGGTGTGGATGCAATATCACCGAGTGGGCCCAGAGTACCTGTCCTGTCACAAGGACTGACAAATCCCTCTCTGATCTATTAACATACTCATCAACCATCTATTTCGGAATACCCAAAGTGCACCGTTATAGCCAGCATATTTCAGTCAGGTGGTGGGATACAAATCAAAGTCTCCTCATAGATGACAATTACGTATGATCATTACGGTCTAAGGACTAAGCCATATGTTACAAAGTCATAGCAACGCTGAACTATGTGACTCGATCACATTGCAATACTTTAGGTGGGTGTACGTCCATCACATCATTCCCCTTAACGAAATGACCTCATTGTCAATGGACTTAAGTGTCGCCATGATCAGAAAAGCTTGATCAATCAATTGCCCAATGAGATAGTTTACCCGAGTTAAACTACGGACCATGTTTTATACAACACCTGTATTAGTATTTCCAAGTAATACAGTTATAGCACAGTATAAAACATATGATGAACAAAACGGATATGTGACAAATATCTTTATTAATTTGTCTCTAGGGCACATATCCAACAGTCTCCCACTTGCACTAGAGTACAAATTACACTAGTTTACATCAGGTATGTATCTAACACCAATGGTCTCTCGGTGTTCTTCAAACTTGCCCTGTGGAAGGGGTTTAGTCATCGGGTCTGCTGCGTTCAGATCCGTATGTATTTTGTGAATCCTAGTGTGTCCATCCCTGACGTAGTCTCGCGTCACATGGAACTTTCGGAGGATTTGCTTGGCTGTAGAGTGAGTTCTTGGCTCCATCACGTTAGCAATGGCACCCGTGTTGTCGCAGAAGATTCCCACGGTGTCAGTGCAGCTGGGAAAGACGCCAAGCTCGATCACGAACTTCTTCAGCCACAGTGCCTCGTTTGACGCTTCGCAAGCGGCAATATACTCCGACTCCATTGTAGATTGGGGGACGACTGACTGTTTGCCGCTCCTCCATCTAATTGCGCCACCGTTCTGTTGGGATACGGGGCAGAAAACACAAAATTTTCATACCTACGGTACCCGAACCCAAGATCTATGCTATGGCGATGTAAAGTAATGGAGGGAATCGGTGTTCATACCTTTGAAGACCGAAATAGGGAAACGTTCTTGCGAAAGTGGTTGGCGTAGACTCGGAACTACGACCTCCCTGTCGTGTAGAAGACCTCCACCGGCGAGGATGACTCCCGGTAAACCTCCAAAGACGAAGTAGCACCATAGGTGTAGTGCCTCGAAGAGATTATACACGTACGGTACAATCGATGTTCCTCCGGGGCCCCGAACCAGTCGAGCAGCGGAAGAAAGACGGCTACGGATCCCGACTCCGGCAGAACGACGGCCTGCCTTATGGTGGAGAACTCCAATCCTGGTGCAGACTCCAAACAAGGGGAGTCCACTTCCGGGAAGGAGAAGGAGGAAGAAGGAGATATTGGTGTGTTGGAAAAAGGGGGGACTACCCCTCCTTATATAGGCCAAGGGGGGTGTGATCCTCCTCCCCTCCCAATGTGGGACTAAACTCCCAAGGGGGGGGGGAGTGCGCCGGCCATAGGGGGGGATGGGCCCCACCCTTGGCGCGAAGCCCAAGGGGGGAAACCCCCTCCTCCCCTAATGGGCCCCATGGGCCCATATAGCCTTTTCCCCATTTTTTAATTTATTTAATATGTTTTAAATATTTAATTCAAATAATTAAATAATAAAACATTATTAAAAACAATTAAACTTTATTTTGAACTATTCAAAATGTCCGGAAACCATTCCGTCCTCCTCCGGAACTATTTCGGTGATTCCTCCTATTTCACTGATTGATCCCGTAACTGTCCTATGCATCGATTGCCCTTAAGTGTAACACCCTAACGGTCCGGGAAACAGCAGACATGGTCGAGACTCTTGTCATTGACCAATAACTAGTCAGTTGGACCTGGTTACAATCCTTGACAGCCCCTGCGCTTCCATCGAATGAACTTCGATCGCTTTTGGAAACCGTTAACGATACGACGTAATCCCTTTGTGCTGCGGTACTTTGTTTGTCCGAGGTTTGATCGTCGGTATCCTACATACCGTGTTCACATCTCGTTCACAACAAACAAGTTTACTCGTCCATGATCATTGCATCTCTTGTGACCTAGTCACTTGCTTGCAAGCTGTTGATGCAATATCACCGAGTGGGCCCAGAGTACCTGTCCTGTCACAAGGACTGACAAATCCCGCTCTAATCTATTAACATACTCATCAACCATCTATTTCGGAATACCCAAAGTGCACCGTTATATCCAGCATATTTTAGTCAGGCGGTGGGATACAAATCAAAGTCTCCTCATAGATGACAATTACGTATGATCATTACGGTCTAAGGACTAAGCCATATGTTACAAAGTCATAGCAACGCTGAACTATGTGACTCGATCACATTGCAATACTTTAGGTGAGTGTACGTCCATCACATCATTCCCCTTAACGAAATGACCTCATTGTCAATGGACTTAAGTGTCGCCATGATCAGGAAAGCTTGATCAATCAATTGCCCAATGAGATAGTTTACCCGAGTTAAACTACGGACCATGTTTTATACTACACCTGTATTAGTATTTCCAAGTAATACAGTTATAGCACAGTATAAAACGTATTATGAACAAAACGGATATGTGACAAATATCTTTATTAATTTGTCTCTAGGGCACATATCCAACACGTTCAACATGTAAACATATCCCGTCTGGGATTTCGAGTCATCTAGATCTGAGCCGAGGCTTGCGTCAACGTAACCCTTTACGGTGAGCTCCTCATCAACTCCTCCATAAACGAGAAAGAGATCCTTGGTTCTTCTCAAGTACTTGAGGATGTTCTTTACTGCTGTCCAGTGAGCCATTACCGGGTTACTCTGGTAGCGATTAGTCATACTAATGGCCAGCGCTAAATCCGGTCTGGTACATAACATAGCATACATGAGAGAACCTATGGCTGCGGCATAGGGCTTTGAAGACATCTCCTCCTTCTCTTTTGCTGTGGTTGGTCATTGAGTCACGCTTAATTTGACACCTTTTATAACTGGCAAGAGGCCTCTCTTGGAGTTACCCATAGTGAAACTTTTCAATATCTTGTCAATATAAGTGTTCTGACTCAAGGCCAACCGTCGATTAGGTCTATCTCTATAGATCTTAATCCCCAATATGTACGCAGCTTCACCTAGGTCCTTCATGGAAAATTGTCCATTCAGATATTCCTTCACTTCCTCTAAGAATTTATTATCGTTCCCTATTAGTAATATGTCATCTACATATAACACAAGGAATGCTATAGAGCTCCCACTCAGTTTCTTATAGACGCAGAACTCTTCGACGTTTTGGACAAATCCAAAAGCTTTAATGACCTCATCAAATTGAAGATTCCAGCTCCGAGATGCTTTCTTCAACCCATAGATGGACCGTTGAAGCTTGCATACCTTACCAGCGTTCCTTGGATCGACAAACCCCTCTGGTTGCATCATATACAACTCTTCCTCAATGTTGCCATTTAGGAATGCAGTTTTCACATCCATCTGCCATATCTCGTAAGCATGATATGCAGCTATTGCTAGTAGGATCCGAATAGACTTTATCATCGCTACAGGAGAGAACGTCTCCTCGTAGTCAACTCCTTGAATTTGTCGGAACCCCTTCGCGACAAGTCAAGCTTTGTAGACAGATACGTTTTCGTCTGCGTCAGTCTTTTTCTTGAAAATCCATTTATTCTCGACGGCCTTGCGGTCCTCGGGAATAGCCACCAAAGTCCATACTTTGTTGGTGTACATGGAGTCTATTTCGGATTTCATGGCTTCAAGCCATTTCTCGGACTCGGGTCCCTACATTGCTTCTTTGTAACTTGTAGGTTCATCCGACTCATCAGCCGAGATTTCATTTACAAGCTGTCCGTAAAACTCAGTAGGTTGACGGACTCTTGATGACCTACGGGGAATAAAAGGTTCCTCTTCATTCTCATCATGAATGTCATGATCGTTATGAATGTCGTTCTGGCCATTCTCTTCAGCTCCCACTGTGGAAGATGGTTCCAGAACAATTTCCGTAGCCGTTTCTTCCAATTGGAGTGATTGGTTAGTCACTTCATCGAGGTCTATTTTCCTCCCACTCAACTCTTTTGCGAGAAACTCCTTCTCAAGAAAGTGTCCCGTCTTGGCAACAAACGTTTTGCTGTCAGACTTGTTGTAGAAGGTGTATCCACAAGTTTCCTTGGGATAACCCACAAAGATGCACTTATCCGCCTTGGATTAAAGTTTGTCAGGCTGTAGTTTCCTAACATAAGCCTCACAACCCCAAATCTTCAGGTGAAACAACTTAGGTTTCGTGCCATGCCATTCTTCAAATGGTGTTGTCTTTACGGATTTGGATGGTGCCCTATTAAGAATATGAGCGGCAGTTTCTAATGCATACCCCCAGAATGACACAGGCAAATCAGTATGAGACATCATCGATCATACGCTATCCAATAGGGTTCGATTACGTCGCTCAGCCACACCGTTTCTCTGAGGTGTGCCTGCCGGCGTAAGCTGTGGTACTATGCCACAAGATTTCAGATGATTTCCAAACTCGTGACTCAAATATTCGCCACCTCGATCCGATCGAAGGTGCTTGATTTTCTTTCCGAGTTGATTTTCGAACTCATTCTGAAACTCCTTGAACTTTTCAAAGGTTTTAGACTTGTGCTTCATCAAGTAAATATACCCATATCTACTCAAGTCATCAGTAAAGGTCACGAAGTAACGAAGACCATTACGAGTGGGGACGTTCATGGGTCCACATACATCCGTGTATATGATCCCCAATAAGTCATCCGCATGCTCCATTATCCCATTGAATGGAGTCCTTGTCATTTTGCCCATGAGGCATGGTTCACATGTATCAAGGGATCCAAAATCCAATGACTCAAGAAGTCCATCCTTATGGAGCTTCTCCATGCGCTTTATACCAATATGACCAAGTCGGCAATGCCACATCTTCATGTGATCTTCATCATTCTTTAATCTTTTGGCCTCAATATTGTTAATGTGACACACGTCACCATCGAGATCAAGTACGAATAAACCATGCAACTCTGGTGCGTGAACATAAAACATTCCATCCTTATAAATCGAACAACCAATTGTATTAGACTTAAAAGAATAGCGGTCTCGCTTCAAGCAAGAGCCACTAACGATGTTCACACTCAACGCGGGTACATAGTAGCAATGATTGAGAACTAAAACCAATCCCGAAGGGAGACTAAGATGCTTCGTGCCGACCGCCCAAACTTCAATTTGACAACCATTCCCCACGCGCATCGTCACTTCATCTTTGAGCAAGCGTCTCCTATTCCTTAGTCCCTGAATGGAACTAGAAATATGAGCGACAGATCCTGTATCAAATATCCAGTATGTGTTCCCGGCGCTTGTCAAGAGAAGATCAACAATATGTTTATCAAATATACCTTCGTCTCTCTTGGCGACCTTGCCAGCCTTTTTGTCCTTTAGGTACTTGGGGCAGATGCGTTTCCAGTGACCTTCACCCTTGCAGTAGAAGCACTCCACTCCGGGTTTAGGCTTGGGTGCCTTGGGAGGAGCGGCAACTGACTTGCCATCCCTCTTGGGGCCACCTCTCTTGGCCTTATTCCGCCTGCTTGACTTCTTGAAGTCAGTGGTCTTGTTGACCATGAAGATGGCGTGCTCCTTCTTGATCTCAACCTCGGCGCTCTTCAGCATGGCGAACAACTCAGAAGGGGTTTTGGTCATCCCCTGCATGTTTTAGTTCCTCACAAAGCCTTTGTAGCTAGGGGGAAGCGACTGCAACACCCTATCAACAGCAAGTTCATCTGGAATCTGGCATTCCAGAGCATTCAAGCGCTGAACGTAGCCAGACATTTTGACTACGTGCTCACTCACGCTGCCGTGCTCGTCCATCTTTGCTGAGAAGAAGGCTTCATAAGCCTCGTACCGTTCAGCCCTGGCTTGAGGGTGCGAAGACCGCCTTGAGGTCGGTGATAATCTCATATGCACTCATCCTCTCAAAGAGTTTCTGCAGCTCATCCTCCATGGAGTAGAGCATGCCACTCTGGACAAGGTTGTAATCATTAGTCCTGGAGAGATAGACATTCTTCTCGTCCTGACTGGCATCATCTGCTGGTGCGTCACCTAACGTGCCCTCTAGTACGTATGCCATCTTGAGGGGAACGAGGAGAATCCTCAGGGTGCGGAACCAGTTGGTGAAGTTTGTCCCATCTATTTTTAGCTTATCTTTCTCTAGGAATGATCCTAAGTTGAACGAGGGGCGAGGTGCTGCCATCTACAAGGTTGATTCACAAGGGTACATATTTAGACTTTTGTTCATAATGTGGAGTTTCAATTTAATCTTAAATTTCTATAAAGCTCCCACTTAGATAAACACCTCTCAATTTAACTAAGTGATTACACAATCCCAGCCCCCATACCTCCCCCGATCGTCACGGCCATCAGTATGCGAACCAGGTAGGCCTCTAAGCCAATCACATCAGGCATGTGACTCGTGCTCGACCTTTCGGTCTCCTGTGTTCTAGGCCCGCTTCTACATACGTCAAGCCTGCCAATCGAACCTTGATGTTAGCTGTTCAGCAAGGCCATATCTGCATATTCCAGGCTTGCCGAACCCAACCTCATGCGAACTCCGTTGAATATGTAGGAAAACTCCGGTATGTACGGAGCATCAAGCCATATGGGAGAACCTTCCAGGCGGTGCCCACCAAGGGAGAACACAATGTTGGTATTGTGAGAGATGGTCCTGTTTCGTGCTACCGTCGATATATCTAGCATACTAGCATAAAATAGAAAGTAAAACTGTAAATCATACAACCTATGATCCCCCTTCATGCAAAGCAAAGTTAAACGCCTTTCTACTTTAGCTTGTGCAAGTTTTACGTGGCTGCTAGGGGTTTCGAGAGAGAGAACCGTTTCTATCCTGCGAAAAACATGCCACAACACCGTCTCCCATCCGTCTCTATTACACCCCTATCGGGGCCCTCCGTTGCAAACATCTTCGCATCGCTAATGCAGAGAGACAGACACCCCCCAACCACTTTATATGGTACAAGCCATATGTCAAGCGTGGAACCAGTCTCGCGTAAACGTGTAAGGTCGGTCGGGGGCCGCTTCATGAAACATTGCCGCAACGCTAAATGAGTACACGTGGGAGGGTAACGAATGAAGATTCGATGCCCACATCCTAGATGTGTTCTACCCGTACAATACATCTACACATAGCTAGCTCATGATACCACTGTTGGGATACGGGGCAAAAAACACAAAATTTTCCATACCTGCGGTACCCGAACCCAAGATCTATGCTATGGCGATGTAAAGTAACGGAGGGAATTGGTGTTCATACCTTTGAAGACCGAAAGAGGGAAACGTTCTTGCGAACGTGGCTGGTGTAGACTCGGAACTACGACCTCCCTGTCGTGTAGAAGACCACCACCGGCAAGGATGAGTCTCGGTAAATCTCCAGCGACGAAGTAGAACCACAAGTGTAGTGCCTCGAAGAGATTATACACGTACGGTACAATCGATGTTCCTCCCGGGCCCCGAACCAGGCGAGCAGCGGAAGAAAGATGGCTACGGATCCCGACTCCAGCAGAACGACGGCCTGCCTTATGGTGGAGAACTCCAATCCAGGTGCAGACTCCAAACAAGGGGAGTCCACTTCCGAGAAGGAGAAGGAGGAAGAAGGAGATATTGGTGTGTTGGAAAAAGGGGGGTCTACCCCTCCTTATATAGGCCAAGGGGGGTGCTATCCTCCTCCCCTCCCCCATGTGGGACCAAAATCCCAAGGGGGGGGGGAGTGCGCCGGCCAAGGGGGTGGTGGGCCCCACCCTTGGCTCCAAGCCCAAGGGGGGAGACCCCCTCCTCCCTTTATGGGCCCCATGGGCCCATATAGCCCTTTTCCCATTTTTTAATTTATTTAATATGTTTTAAATATTTAATTCAGATAATTAAATAAAAAACATTATGAAAACAATTAAACTTTATTTTGAACTATTCAAAAATGTCCGGAAACTATTCTGTCCTCCTCAGGAACTATTCCGGTGATTCCTCCTATTTCACCGATTGATCCCGTAACTGTCCTATGCATCGATTGCCCTTAAGTGTAACACCCTAACGGTCCGGTAAACAACAGACATGGTCGAGACTCTTCTCATTGACCAATGACTAGTCAGTTGGACCTGGTTACAATCCTTGACATCCCCTGCGCTTCCATCGAATGAACTTCGATCGCTTTTGGAAACCGTTAACGATACGACGTAATCCCTTTGTGCTGCGGTACTTTGTTTGTCCGAGGTTTGATCGTCGGTATCCTACATACCGTGTTCACATATCGTTCACAACAAACAACTTCTCTCGTCCTTGATCATTGCATCTCTTGTGACCTAGTCACGTCCTTGCAAGGTGTGGATGCAATATCACCGAGTGGGCCCAGAGTACCTGTCCTGTCACAAGGACTGACAAATCCCTCTCTGATCTATTAACATACTCATCAACCATCTATTTCGGAATACCCAAAGTGCACCGTTATAGCCAGCATATTTCAGTCAGGTGGTGGGATACAAATCAAAGTCTCCTCATAGATGACAATTACGTATGATCATTACGGTCTAAGGACTAAGCCATATGTTACAAAGTCATAGCAACGCTGAACTATGTGACTCGATCACATTGCAATACTTTAGGTGGGTGTACGTCCATCAAATCATTCCCCTTAACGAAATGACCTCATTGTCAATGGACTTAAGTGTCGCCATGATCAGGAAAGCTTGATCAATCAATTGCCCAATGAGATAGTTTACCCGAGTTAAACTACGGACCATGTTTTATACTACACCTGTATTAGTATTTCCATGTAATACAGTTATAGCACAGTATAAAACGTATTATGAACAAAACGGATATGTGACAAATATCTTTATTAATTTGTCTCTAGGGCACATATCCAACAGTCTCCCACTTGCACTAGAGTACAAATTACACTAGTTTACATCAGGTATGTATCTAACACCAATGGTCTCTCGGTGTTCTTCAAACTTGCCCTGTGGAAGGGGTTTAGTCATCGGGTCTACTGCGTTCAGATCCGTATGTATTTTGTGAATCCTAGTGTGTCCATCCCTGACGTAGTCTCGCGTCACATGGAACTTTCGGAGGATGTGCTTGGCTGTAGAGTGAGTTCTTGGCTCCTTCGCGTTAGCAATGGCACCCATGTTGTCGCAGAAGATTCCCACGGTGTCAGTGCAGCTGGGAAAGATGCCAAGCTCGATCACGAACTTCTTCAGCCACAGTGTCTCGTTTGACGCTTCACAAGCGGCAATATACTCCGACTCCATTGTAGATTGGGGGACGACTGACTGTTTGCCGATGCTCCATCTAATTGCGCCACCGTTCTGTTGGGATACGGGGCAGAAATCACAAAATTTTCATAGCTACGGTACCCGAACCCAAGTTCTATGCTATGGCAATGTAAAGTAACGGAGGGAATCGGTGTTCATACCTTTGAAGACCGAAAGAGGGAAACGTTCTTACGAACGTGGTTGGCGTAGACTCGGAACTACGACCTCCCTGTCGTGTAGAAGACCTCCACCGGCGAGGATGACTCCCGGTAAACCTCCAGCGACGAAGTAGCACCATAGGTGTAGTGCCTCGAAGAGATTATACACGTACGGTACAATCGATGTTCCTCCCGGGCCCCGAACCAGGCGAGCAGCGGAAGAAAGACGGCTACGGATCCCGACTCCGGCAGAACGACGACCTGCCTTATGGTGGAGAACTCCAATCCTGGTGCAGACTCCAAACAAGGGGAGTCCACTTCCGGGAAGGAGAAGGAGGAAGAAGGAGATATTGGTGTGTTGGAAAAAGGGGGGACTACCCCTCCTTATATAGGCCAAGGGGGGTGTGATCCTCCTCCCCTCCCCCATGTGGGACTAAACTCCCAAGGGGGGGGGGGGTGCGCCGGACATAGGGGGGATGGGCCCCACCCTTGGCGCCAAGCCCAAGGGGGGAAACCCCCTCCTCCCCTAATGGGCCCCATGGGCCCATATAGCCTTTTTCCCATTTTTTAATTTATTTAATATGTTTTAAATATTTAATTCAGATAATTAAATAATAAAACATTATTAAAAACAATTAAACTTTATTTTGAACTATTCAAAATGTCCGGAAACCATTCCGTCCTCCTCCGGAACTATTTCGGTGATTCCTCCTATTTCACTGATTGATCCCGTAACTGTCCTATGCATCGATTGCCCTTAAGTGTAACACCCTAACGGTCCGGGAAACAACAGACATGGTCAAGACTCTTGTCATTGACCAATGACTAGTCAGTTGGACCTGGTTACAATCCTTGACATCCCCTGCGCTTCCATCGAATGAACTTCGATCGCTTTTGGAAACCGTTAACGATACGACGTAATCCCTTTGTGCTGCGGTACTTTGTTTGTCCGAGGTTTGATCGTCGGTATCCTACATACCGTGTTCACATCTCGTTCACAACAAACAACTTTACTCGTCCATGATCATTGCATCTCTTGTGACCTAGTCACTTGCTTGCAAGCTGTTGATGCAATATCACCGAGTGGGCCCAGAGTACCTGTCCTGTCACAAGGACTGACAAATCCCGCTCTGATCTATTAACATACTCATCAACCATCTATTTCGGAATACCCAAAGTGCACCATTATAGCCAGCATATTTCAGTCAGGCGGTGGGATACAAATCAAAGTCTCCTCATAGATGACAATTACGTATGATCATTACGGTCTAAGGACTAAGCCATCTGTTACAAAGTCATAGCAACGCTGAACTATGTGGCTCGATCACATTGCAATACTTTAGGTAGGTGTACTTCCATCACATCATTTCCCTAATGATATGACCTCATTGTCAATGGACTTAAGTGTCGCCATGATCAGGAAAGCTTGATCAATCAATTGCCCAATGAGATAGTTTACCCGAGTTAAACTACGGACCATGTTTTATACTACACCTGTATTAGTATTTCCAAGTAATACAGTTATAGCACAGTATAAAACGTATTATGAACAAAACGGATATGTGACAAATATCTTTATTAATTTGTCTCTAGGGCACATATCCAACACGTTCAACATGTAAACATATCCCGTCTGGGATTTCGAGTCATCTAGATCTGAGCCGAGGCTTGCGTCAACGTAACCCTTTACGGTGAGCTCCTCATCAACTCCTCCATAAACGAGAAAGAGATCCTTGGTTCTTCTCAAGTACTTAAGGATGTTCTTTACTGCCGTCCAGTGAGCCATTCCCGGGTTACTCTGGTAGCGATTAGTCATACTGCTGTCCAGTGAGTCATTCTCGGAGTGAGAACAACGCAATGCACGACACAGGATAGGCTAGCAAATA
The DNA here is from genome assembly GCA_950022295.1 of Bromus sterilis. Classification (NCBI taxonomy): domain Eukaryota; kingdom Viridiplantae; phylum Streptophyta; class Magnoliopsida; order Poales; family Poaceae; genus Bromus; species Bromus sterilis. The sequence continues at coordinate 73,617,489 of OX465600.1, read as the reverse complement.
TGAGGAGGTGGAAGTGTCAACTTTCAATACTTACATTAGTCCGAAGAACTCGTGCTCTTATTATCGGTAACTCTCAATCTAATAAGGAGTTTCACAAAGAGACAAGTACCCCGAGGAGGAGTGTATGGGGGTTTGGTTATCATTGCGCATCCTCGACTCATGGTATGTGAGTGTACTCTAATATCCGATCCCTCCAAATATTAGCTATCCATCTAGTAGCTAGAGTTCTCAACTAGTTTTGTAGGTTTTGAAAATACACACGGATTTCCCAAAATACAACAGCTATCACTAATAGGCTAGAGCTCTTCACACCAAAAGTTCAAACATTACTCACATCAATATCTCAAAACTATTGCAAGTTACTACTAAAATTAAATAGCAACCTCAATTACCTACTTTCAAGACAAGACACAACTCAGTGCAACAACCAACTCTCTTAACAAGATAAACATGAAAACTAAAGAGAGTTCCAGCAACAAACTAAAAGAAATCCAAGGCTCTTTCTATAGACAAATTAAAACTAAAACTAAACATGGCAGTAGCTACGAAAAGACAAAGAACAAACAACAGCAGAAAGATAAGCATGAAAAATCCTATGATGTGTTCTAGATTGGAGTGGAGCGTGTTTCTCTCCCACAAAAAGTAAGATGGGTTCTAACTTGTTATGAACAAAAAGCAAAGCTAAAGAAAACTAAAAATATAACCTAAGAGCGAGACGCTCCAAGCATAGCACATAACGCATGAAGTGATATAAATATAGTGAGACGAAGGGCGAACTGATGATTGTTGATGGAGAAGGGGATGCACGGGGGCATCATCAAGCTTAGACGTTTGAGTCTCCTTGAATATTTATTGGGGATGCATGGGGGCATCCCCAAGCTTGAGCGCTTGACACTCCCGGATCTTCTTTCATCATCTTCCCTCGCACACTTGAAAACTCCCTTCATACATAACTCATCATAAGCTGATTAGAGAGGTTAGTACCCTTAATAAAATAATTTTTCCCCACTGGATATAAAGATATTCTTGAAGATCTATTGTTTCTAGAGATTGCAAAAAGGTTTTTGCAAAGAAAAAGCAAGCTTAAGGTTTGCAAAAGTAAGGAGAGACAAAACGTGGCAGAATCTGTGAAAAACAGAACAACATGTAGTAGAGAATTTTTTCGGGGTACTTCTGCAACTCAAATAAAAAAACTCAGAACATACGAAAGTTCCGCAATTGTATAGAGCACGCTGTGTAAAAAATTCAGCTCAAAAAGATGAATTGTTGATTTGGTTAGAACTTTTCCGTCAAGAAGACAGAATCTGTTTTCTGGACAGCATGTTACAACTTTATCTTCCCTTGTCATAACAGGCTATAACTTGTTACAAAGCTTGAAAATAAAGATACAATGATGTTGCTACAGTAGTAAAAATCATCAAGACCATGAAAAACAGAATAAAAACATCTTGGGTTTCCTCCCAACAAGCGCTTTCTTTTACGCCTTTAAGCTAGGCATAAGGCAAAACATTAAGTTGTATCAATCGAACCATCATCAAGATCATCAAAAAGCTCTTCAATTGTATAACTAGTCTTAAGAGGTCTTTCAAATAAAGGCCTAATGAAGATACTTCTAGGGATAAAACCAAATGCGGAAAATCAACTGGAATTTCATTTATAAATTTATCAAAGAGAGGTATTTCTTCCAACGTTTTCACGGTTTCAACTTCCTTGGCAATGGGTGGATTAATTTTGGGTCGAGGAACCTTAGGGACATAATTGAACTTAGGTTCCCTCCTTGTCGGGGTCTCTAACCTTTTTGGTTTGATTGAGGATAAGGTTGTTCCTAGAGTATTAATGATTTCCTCAATCTTATCAATCTTAGAAGGACCCATATCATGGAATTTGATGGTCGCCAAAGTTTTAACAATTTTAAGCATGGAGCTATCAAGCCTATTCAAATTCCCTTGAATCTTGCGATCCAACTCATTTATCCTAGTTATACTTGGTATTTCTAACTCTATCTTTTAAAGTTTTTTCATAATGTGAGCTAGAGTTATATCTTCTGGTATGCTAGCAACAGGGAGATTTCCAACAAGCTTTTCAATAACATTAAGAGACTCCCAAACTGGGGATTCTAGGAAATTCCCATTGATAGCAGTATCTAATATGAACCTATTCCAAGGAGTAATCCCAACATAAAAATTTCTAAGCAGGATAGTAGGGGATTGCTTCTTGGTGCATTTTTTAGAGAATCATTAATTCTATACCAAGCATCTTTTTAACTTTCACCACCTTTTTGTTTAAAGGTGAGAACCTCTGTCTCAACGAAGGAAAAAGGACCAGACATAATGACAGCTACTAGCAACATAAATAATTTTTTTGTGATTTTTTGTATAGGACACAAAGATAAAAACTGAAAGGTAAACTAACAATACTAAAAAGTAAAGGTAAAAGGTAGTGGGCAACTCCCCTCTCTTATCACTCAGAGTCCTCGGCAACGACGCCACAAATTTTCTTGCTACGCGAGAGATGATAATTGATTCTCGCCCTTCGTTGGATACCCCAAGTGGAAGGTGAGATGCAATGTAGCGGAAATTTTCCCTTGGTGAAGATACCAAGGTTGAGAGTGTTGACCAGTAGGACTCCGATAATGATAAGTAGGTGGTGAAGCGAACAGTGGCGCCGTTCACAACCGAGGTTGCTTACTTCACCTGGACCTGCACACACACAAATTACTTTGCTCCCAACGAAGTTCAGAGAGGTTGTCAATCTCTCCGGTCTTGTTGTTTACAAAGGATCAAAACACAAGGGATAATGATAATGATAGCAACTGAAAGTAAAAGATGAAAAGTAAATGAGCGTGTAAACAATGATGACAATATGGACCGGGGTCCCGTGATGTTCACTAGTGATGTCTCTCTCCCAAAAGACAATAAAACGGATATGCGAGGTAAACAAATTAAAGATGGGCAATTGACAGGATTATAAATGCACCGCAATGCTAACTATGCTACAAAAGAAAGGAAGAGGCTCAAAAGCATGGGCAGTACGCCAAAATAAGTAGACCGAAATCCATCTGCATCTACTACTAATCATCCACCTTGAGATATCTATCCAGAACATCTTGCTGGTATTAAGTTGCGATCCCCACCCAAAGTGTAAACCCAAAGAAACAGACAGATGCATTAAAAAGAACTTTGCATAAAGTAAACAATCCTTGCAACCGCGGTACAAGCATCGTTGTTTTCCCCCTTGTGGCAATAGCACATCCCGTAGACTCGTGTTTCTGTCACTCAAGCGTGTCATCAGGGGGCATGAACCCACAATCGATCATAGTGTTCCCTCTTGGAGTTACTACCTACTACTTGGCCAAAGCAATAAACAACAACGGAGAACATGCAAGAATTACTTAGGAAAAAAATATAAAAGATAAGAACCAAATATATTACTCCATCACAATCTGAACATAATATCATAATCCATCAGATCCCATCAAACTCGGCATAGCAACAGCAGAAAGATTACATATGTGCCTCGATCATGTAGGGCAGCTCACGAGGTCTAAACCATGAAGACCAAAGAGGGGAGGAGAACATGGCATAGCTAATGATCACGGACCCAACGTCCAGAGGAATCTACTTACGACACATCCGGGAAGCGTCCATGGTGGAGGGGAAGCTCCCGGAGGTCGATCCTCCCTCTGGCAGGGTGCCAGGAAGAGGTCTCCTGGTGCTCCCGTTCTTGGAAGCGCGGCGGCAGTGGAACAGAGGCGAGATCGCAAAAAAGGGTTCTGTCCTCGGAAGTTTCACGTCACGGGAGATATATAGGCGAAGGGGGGCAGCCAGGGGGCCCACCAGGGGTCCAGACGCCCCCCTGGCGCGGCCAAGCCCTAGGATGCGCCAGATCACCTGGTCCACCTTCGGGACTCCGAAAGGTTCCTTCATGCTGATTTTTATCTGATTTTTCCTGAATTTTTGGAGCACTTTTAGTATGGGGGAAAATTGAAATAGAAAAACAGCAGAAAACAGAAACTGGCACTGGGGTGCACTGAGTTAATAGGTTAGTCCAAATATGATCAAAAGTGTATGAAAGTGTATCTAGATCATAGCAATATCACACACAACATGCATGGAGAAAGAAGAAATTACCGATACGTTTGGGACGTATCAGTCGGAGCCCCTCTTTTATGGCGTTTGGCGGCGCCCATGGTGCTCTTCGGCGGGTGTTCGTCGAATGCAGGCATGTGGGGGAGCGGCGCTGATCCGTTCGGCGTCTTCCGTCGTGGCGGCGGGGAGCCTAGGCGTGGCAGCGATGGGAGGTATGGTGGTTGTGCCGGTCCTTGTTGGGCGGGCGTGAGGTTTGGGACACATCGCTGGACGAAAGCCTTGTCCTGGCGGTGGCCGGGTCCGACGACGGTGACGCCCGTGGGCGCCGCTTCCATCTTGAAGTCTTCGTCGTAGCGGTGTCTCGCTCCTCTGCCCGGGCTCTCCGGGTGAATGCCGCTTTGCTTCTTAGGGCCTCACTTTGGACGCCCACCGGACTGGACCTGTGGTGTGTTTGGTGGTTTTGGCGGAGGCATGCTCGTCTTCGGCCTGGCGGGGTGCGGCCTTGGGGCCGGCGTGGTTGTTGGAGCGGTGGCTCCGGTCTTTCATCTCTGCCTATTGCGTTGAGGCGTGGTGTCGACCTAGTTGGTCTTCGACCCGTGTGCAGCGCATCCTCGGGGTTGGCGTGTGGTGTTGTGTTGTATGCTTTTTTGCCTGTTTTCCTTATAAACGAGTCAACTCTCTTCTACTATATTTCTAAAAGGAAAAGCTTTTACCTCGTTCTCGTTTAAAAAAAATAAAGGAAATAAAAATTCAATAAATATTAGAGTTCAGTATGTGATTTAGATGCACTTTTGGGTCTCCGAACTTGTCCACCTGGATGCTGGAGCACCTAGGTCCTCAAGTTTGTAGTTGACTATTTGTCTCTAAAAATGTTATTGAGATAATTACTGAGCTTCCAAACCCTGATTAGGTTGCTTGCTCGATCACTTAACTAGTGATGTGTTCACTGTTCAGTAAGCTGGTGTGCCGTCTTGGTCAATATTTGGTAGATTTAGGCACTGCCACATTTGCCCACTAAACTGAACAACTGAACACCACAATTCGGATTAAGGTTAAAGAAGTTTTTCACATTAAAAAATGGTTAAAAAGTAGTCCCTCACCCTCATGGTGACACCCTCTTGCTCATCAGCATTAAGACCGTTAACACAAACTCAAGAACGAGTATGTGAGCTGTAAAGCTATGTCGAAGGAAAATGTATAAACTTATATATTTTGTCTATCACAAAATGACATGTGCAAACTGCGTTGAGGTGAAAATTGTAGTAAGGAAGCATCAATATTTTATAGGTGCTCTTACGACAAAAGGGTGACAACAAGAGTGCAAGACCATAACCAATTTCTCACATATACCAATATATTAAACACATCACTCACAAGTCACAACACTCCACTACTAGGAAACTTCTTATAGATAGACATTCTTTCTATGGTGCACCTAAAAGGGCGTGCTCCACGAAATTATTTTTGTGACGCATGTGACGCCATGCGCCACAGAAATATAGACATTTTTGTGGCGCACGGGAGCAACATGCGCCACTAAAGTGACCATTTTTGTGGCGCATGTGCTGTGGTGCGCCACTGAAATTTGGGTGGAGACCATCACGTGGATCTGAAAGCCACTTTCTGTGGTGCGCCTGTATCCACGCACCATAGAATGTCAAGTTTCTGTGGCGCACCCTGTTACATGCGTCACGGAAACTAGACATTATGTGGCGCACCTAAGCGCGTGTTCCACAGAAAGTGGCCTCCGGATCCAGCATTTAAAGCCCGACCCTCTCCACCACCACCACCCCAAGTTCATTCATTGCTCCCCCTAGGTTGTGATCCTCCTCACCCCACCCCATTTTGCCCATGGTATCATTAAATTTTAGTTATTTAACCTATTTGGGTTGATATATTTGTAAGGGGAAGCCTCTCCAACACTTTGTTTTTCTTATCCATATCTCTTTTTCTTCACTATCCTATCCAAACACCACTCACTTTCACCGCGGTGTCGTTTCCGATCGAATCTAGTAGGTGAGTAGTTGGAGGACATGGAAATGTATGTTTTGTGTGGCCGGCGGTGTGCGCCGTGTGTATATGAGATGTTTTGTACATATGTGACATGGAGATGTATGTTTTGTGTGGCCGTGTGTGTGCGCTATTTTTTTGTCACTTAGCTTACGTCGGCGTGGTGCATGGATGTTTGCCGAAATGTTGAGTTTCGGCAAATTTTTGCACCACCCATATGTCCTATTTGTAGGAAAGTCATGCTGAATTTTTCCGGCGACCATGTGCATGTGCATTAATTGTGTGGTTCTAATTAAAACACTCTAATTGTGTCGCGTAGGCAACCATGGTCATCAAGATGACCGGAGGTCGAGTGGGTAGATAAAAGGAAGAGGCGAAAGCCGACATGATTCTGAACAACCGGACCCAGATAAGATGTCCATGCCAAAGATGCAAACTCCTGACCTGGATGGACCCTGATTCCGGACTATTGGAGGAGCACCTGCTCAGGCGCGGTTTCATGCGTGAACAAGGAGATGCCGAAGGAAATCATCATCATCAACAAGGATATGCCGGCGGACATCACCACCATCAACAAGGAGATGTCGGCGGACATCATCATCATGAACAAGGAGATCCTGGCAGACATCATCATGAAGAAGGAGATGCCGACGTCCATATTCATCATGAAGAAGGAGATGCCGACGGACATGAGGATCATCATGAAGAAGGAGCCGGAGTAGATGGTGGTGGAGAGGACGTGAACAGGGAGACGCTGCTAACTTCGGCCTTACGGGACCCTCATGTTCAGTAACTGCTCATGAAGGAGACGAGTAACGCTAAAGCTGCAGCCAGAGAGAAAGCTAAGCTGGCGCAAATGGACATAGACGGGATGACTCCATTGTATCCTGGATGTCGGCCCGAGGATACACGCCTGAATGTAACGCTTAAGGTTCTAGAGATGAAGGAGAAACACAAATGGACAGACGTGAGCTTCAACGCTTTGATGGAATTCTTGCACGACGATCTTCTTCCATAGGGGAAAACCTTGCCGAGAAGTATCGATGAGGACAAGAAGATCGTGTGCCCCCTCGACCTACCACACGTTAAATACCACGCCTGCATCAATGACGGCGTAATTTATCAAGACGAGTACAAGGATTACACCGCATGTCCGGTGTGCGGCCAAGGACGATACAAGAGAGGGAACAAGAAAGTTCCTCGAAAAGTAGTATGGTACTTTCCTATCACTCCCCGTCTGCAGCGCTATTTCGTAGACCCTAAGGAAGCAAAGCTCATGCGATGGCATGCGGATAGGGTGAGGCCCGAGGATGATCCGGCGAAGGGAAAGATCCTGACACACCCTTCAGACGCTTCCCAGTGGGATGCATTGGACATCGAAGATGGTGTCGGGAATGATCCAAGGAACCTCAAGCTGGGTGTTAGCTCCGATTGACTCAATCCGTTTAGCAACCAGAGTAGCACGCATAGTACATGGACCGTGTTTGTATGGCCGTACAACATCCCCCCTTGGTTATGCACGAAGCAAAGGTACATACACTTGAGTATTCTTATTCAGGGGCCAAAACAGCCAGGTATCGACATGCATCTGTATCTCGCGCTGTTGAAAGAGGAGTTGGCCACATTGTGGGATAATCCACCCCTTACGTGGGACGCCCATGGTAAATAATATTTCCCTATGAGAGCCGCGGTGTTTACAACTGTGCAGGACTATCTTGGTTTATGATATTTAGCGGCCCAGGTCAACCTCAGACACAATGCATGTGTCAAGTGCATGGATAAGACCCCGCATCTCCAACTACCAAAGGATCCCGGGTCTTCGAAAACCGTGTTTCGAGGGACTCGGAAGTGGCTTCGCAAGGATCACCCGTGGAGAAAATGCGGAGATCTATTCAATGGTAAAGACGAGATGGAAAGAGCACCACGTCCGAGGAGCGGCAAAGAAATCCAGGAGCTGTTGGAAAACTGGGAAGAGTGCCCCAAACCGGAAAAGAAGCGACCGAGGGTTGACCCGTTGTTGGGAGTATGGAAAGCGAAGTATGTTTTCTGGGACCTAAAGTACTAGAAGATCCTCCACACGCCCCATAGCCTCGATGTCATGCACATCACGAAAAACGTCACCGAGAGTCTGTTCGGCACTCTTCTCAACATGCCGGAGAAGACCAAGGATGGGCCGAAAGCAAGACATGACCTGAAATTGCTTGGCATCAAGAAAGATCTGTGGTATCCCGATAGTGATGGTGACCTCGACGATGATGAGAAGACCAAGGAAGGGACTCAAGGTCACCGCAAAAGGTGTAAGAAGAATGAGGTGCTGCTTCGCGCTGCTTGCTTCACTTTGAGTGAGGAGGAGGTGCTGCAACTTTTTAGGTGCCTCCTAGGAGTGAAAGTTCCTCACGGTTACTCAGGGAAGATAAGCAGATATCTAGACTTAGGGAAGAAGCGGTTCAGCGGGATGAAGTCTCACGACTGCCACATGCTGATGACGCAGATACTTCCCGTTGCGATCCGAGGGATAATGGACGAGCACGTCCGTGAGAAGTTGTTTGGCCTCTGCAACTTTTTTGACGTCATCTCTAGGAATTCGATCAGTGTGAAGCAGCTCAAAATGCTCCAGGAAGAGATCGTGGTGATATTATGCGAGCTCGAGATTTATTTTCCGCCCGCATTCTTCGATATCATGGTGCACCTGCTTTCCATGTTGTGGATGACATCATCCATCTCGGGCCGATGTTTCTGCACAACATGATGCCATTCAAAAGTATGAACAGTGTCATTAAAGGATTCGTTCGCAACAGGTCTCGTCCAGATGGAAGCATAGCCAAAGGATTTTTGACCTACGAGTGCATCTCCTTCTGCCAGAATTATCTAACCGAGGAAGAGAATCTTGGTCTGCCCACCAAGAAGCACCTCAGCAGGCTCGCTAGATATGGTCACCACGAGGGCTACCGCGCACTTCATGTCGGCATCGCTATGCGACGCGTCGACTTTGACAGAGCACACCGAGTCGCTCTACAACACATTGAATTGGTTGACCCTTGGATGGAAGAGCACAAAAGCTTAATTGAGCAGAAGTACATCGATCTGGGCCGACTGAGGAAGATGGGAGACGTAATCAGAGAGCACAACTCCAGCTTCACGGGTTGGTTCAAGAAACGGCTACTTGACAATCCACCGCAGGCACCTTTTACCGAAGATCAGCAACTCATATTCTCCTTATCACAGGGCCCCGTGCACAACCTAAGGACCTATCAGTCATACGACATCAACGGTTATAGATTCTACACCGAGGAAAAGGACAAGAGTTCTGAATATCAAAACTCAGGAGTTACTATGCTATCCTTCGCCGATGACGAGGCCACTGTCAAGGAAAGATTCTTTGGAAGGATCGAGGAGATATGGGATCTCGACTACTGTGGGGAGACGGTGCCGATGTTCCGTGTCAGATGGGCCAAGAACGTGGAAAAAGAAGGTCGGTATTTCACCACCATGGCTATACCTCATGCAAAATCAAAGAACGCCTCCACGAAAAATGAGCCATGGGTACTCGCTAGCCAAGTTGACCAATGCTTTTTCATTATTGACCCAGCAAATCCCAGGCGTGTTGTCGTCAGGAGCGGCAAGAGGAGCATCATCGGAATGGACGGAGACGCCGACGAGAAAGACTTCGACAAAAATGGCGATCCGAAGATCGAAGAGGAATTTGACAAGTACTTGGACATGCCTACCACTAGTAAAGTAAGAAGGAAGACCACCATACCTACTAAAGGTTGTCCGTTCACTAGAAGAAATCTCAAGGTGCCCGGGCTAAAGTGTTCAATCGCGAAGAAGAAAGGCAAGAAGATTAATAGAGGCTAGCTAGATCGGAACCGATCGAGGCATCACTCGATCGAGATGACGTGACTTTTTTTGTGTATGCACATGTGTGATCAAGATGACATTCTTGCTTCTATATATTTGGTTTGACAAGAATATGTATGATATGTGTGACAAGCATATGTATGATTTATGATTTTTATTTTGACAAGCATATGTATGATTTATAATTTAAAAGTAAAAAAAATATGTGAGCCAGCCAGGATGCGAACCTAGCTACCCCAGGTTCTCACATGTAGAACCAACCCCCTTACCACTAGGCTATTGTTTGTTCCGTGTCCCAAAACAGAGTAGCTCCAGGTTTGGACTAATGCCAAGAATTATGTGGCGCACCCAACACCCCGTGCTCCATAGAAGTTTAACGTTCTGTGTCGCACCCAGCACCCCGTGCGGCCATAGAATTTTTTGACTTAGCCAAACCTACGGTTCATCCTTCGTCTCTCCATCACAACTTCCTCTCGAGACGAACCCTAGATCCCCTCGCTCCCGCGACGACCCTCACCCTCTCCGGCGACTCCCCCCGCCACGGTAAGCCTCCCCCTCCCTCCCTCTCTCCATGCCTCTCTCTCCCTCTCTCTCTCTCACACACCATACCCCCTCCTCTGTCATAGATTGACCGCCACCGCCACCGTCGAGGAGCCGCCCGTGGAGGCCGCCACCGTCGCCCTCCCTCTCCGGCGACTCTTGCCCGCGACGACCCCCTCCCTCTCTGGAAATCACGCCCGTGGAAGCCGCGCGCAACCGTCGCCTCGATCCCGTGGAGCCTACAACGCCTCGAGCCCGTGGAGACCTGCAACACCTCGTGCCCTCGCCATCACCGTAATCCCTGTTGTTTGAGGTACCACTAGGTATAGTGACATGATGCATAGTGTGCTTTGCTGCTGAGCATTTCTTTTCTCTCTGACAACGAATAGTTCTGAATTTCACCTCTCTGTGATTTATAGCAAGAGGTACCACTAGGTATAGCAAAATGCCATGATGTGATTTATATTGTGCACCTACAAAATTTGATGCATCCCTGCTTACAGTTTTCAGTGGATGGTGCACTACATTGTGCCTCTAGTTAAATATGTTGGCTGGCTGCTCTATTTTAAATTGCTATGCTTGGTTGGTTCCACTTATTAAAATTCAGTAGCAGCAATAACTTTTAAATTTTTGCTATGCTCTGTTTTTTAATGATGATAGTTGACCTCTGTCTCTATTGAAATTTTTTCACTGCTCGTGCTAAATTATTTACTTTGCTTGGTTCAGGTTGAATCCAAAAGGAGCAACTTTCCAAAATCCAAGGTGCTAAACAATTGTGCTTTTGAATCCAAAGGAGCAACTTTCAGTTTGGCCATATGAAAGTTATATCACTAGTTTAATTGCTAAAGTTATATCACTGTTTGGCCATATCATTATAAATCTTTTTCTGAACAAATGCTCCATGAATGTGTTTAGCTAGACTAAATTGTAGCAAGCTTGCCGATATGAATGTGTTGCTATTATATCGCTACTATTATATGTTCCTGTTAGGCTATGTTGAGAGTTTCCCATTTCTCCCGAAGTGTTGATTCACTTCCGTTTCGGTTGAGAAATGGGAACTCATAGGTCCAAAACTTAGCAAAGGTCATGCCGAATTTTTTGTATTAAGTTTTTGCCTCTCTTTTTATGAAGTGCAAACATGTCGGGCGCCAACAACGGTCCTGACCCTTCTAATAGTGGCGAAGAACAAGACGTAGACGAGGTGCCATTCTGGAAGATGTCCCAGCAAATGTCGGACAAGGATAATTATGAGCAAGGCGGTGGAGGTGATGATGAGCATGACGGTGGCGGTGATGATGCGCATGACAGTGGCGGTGATGATGAGCATGACGGTGGCGGTGATACCGGTGTAGGCGAGGATGACACCACCACCTCTAGCGGCGACCGCACCGATGGCGGCGACCCGTCCACTAAGAAGAAAAATAAGGACAGGAAGGATCGGACGCGGCAAGTGCTCTTACCCGTCTGCGAGGAGTTCACTGAAGTCTCACTAAGTGGCCTAACCATTAAGCCTGCACATATTGCAAGAGGGTACATCATGCTACTCGGGTGCATCGTCCGGGAAAGCATGTCTATCAACACCAAGCACATCAGATCCAATGCGGCTTTGGTCGACAACTCATTAGGAAGCTTCACAAACGATACAAGTTGTCAGCGCAGTATGATAACCTAGATGTAGGGCCGAACGAACGCGGTAAATAGATTAGCCGTCACAAAGATGAGCAACGCCTTGAGCAGATGGAAAACCCGGGTGAAGGGCAAGATAGATAAAGGTCAAAGCTGGGAGACGATAAGTCTGAAAGAGCCCATGATGGACGAAGAAGAGTTCACCACCTTCAAGGCGGGGTTAGCGTCCCATGACGCTAAAGTATAGACTACATGGGGGAAGAAGTGGGGGACATGAACATTGGTAACCATAAGTGCGGAAGCGACAGTTACAGAGGAAAACAACCCATTTGGGACAACGAGGACGCCGATCTGGAACGCCTAGGAATAGAGAACATGTGGCACAAAATCATGGATCCACAGCTGAGGAACTTTGTCCGGGACCGCTACTATTGGGACGTCGAAGCCCAAGAATTTGTTACCAACGATCCGGACGTGAAGGCGTTTGAGCTAGAGCTGGTAAGGAATTTAATTGTATTCTAATTAAATAATGAAGCCAACTTTCTAAATGGGTTCACCTTTCTTGTTCAGGAGAAGGAATTAAAATATGGTACTCCACCGCCAGCGTGCACGTCGGATTCCCAGTCGTCGGCGGGGTCGTGGGACACAACTTTCAACAGGGTTGTCAACGCTTACAAGAAGAGGGGCAAGTTGTTGCCCCCCAAGTCAGCTGGCCGTGTGTCCGACTTTGGTACGAGCATGAAGTGTGGCGAGTACTACAAGGATGATATCAAGAAATGGAAGGTGAGCAATTCCGCATCCTCGGCAAAGGACAAAGAGGAGGTTGAACAACTTAAGAAGAAGGTGGAGTCAATTCCGAACATCGTCGCGCAACAACTAGAGGAGAGGATTCGCGATATCATCCCCGCCGGGTTGATGGAGGGGCTAGCTGCTTGGAACGCGGCAGGTCGAGTGGGACCGATATAGTTGCCGAGCATGACCGGTAGCAACTCAGCCGCAGTCAACGTGTCACCGGACATGGTGACCCAGTTGGCCCCCGCCAACACCGGATTACTTAATCATTCACCCAAGCGGGACTTTGTGACGCCGCTCGCCGTCATCGGCGGTGTTGCGACATTAGAGGCGGCCGACCCTTTCTCGATGTTAGAGGAGCTGAACGCCATCACCAAGGTAACAAGCTAATTAGTTTGTCTGAGCCATCTCCTTTACGCCTTAATTTGGTGACTGCCATCTCATGACGACAAACACATGCATGTTTTGACTCAGGACACTCCTTGCGTACTCCTTCATAACGTGGTCGGCGGTGTGTTGAAGGATGTTGCCACAGGCGTTCTCATACAACCGGAAAACCGCATGATGCACACCATTCCACTAGATGATGCTGTGATGAGGGTCAGGTTGGCTCGGGTGTTGACTGGGTTTGACGACTTGGACCCCCCCCATCCAACCTCAGGGAGCCGAGGAGAACAGGACCCTTGCCGATTGCTTCGGATGGCCCTTGACATGGCCGAAGACCCAGATTCGTCTTGGCGCGATAGGGCACACCACCGGTGGCACCACCTCTCGGCCACGGACACGGGCACTACCACCGTTCATCGCCACAACCAATCGCCACCAACAGCTGTTGGGAGCGTGTGTACCGCCCCACGGCAAGGGCTCCATTGAATCGCAACGGCAACCGCCCCTATCGGGACCCAGGGTTAGCGTATGCAAGACTCGCTACAACACAATCATATGGAGATCCGAGAACCGTAACCACTTTTCTAAGCAGACAAGGCCAAGCACAGAACGTTCTCGGAAAGCATCGAACGTGAGGGGCATCCCATCCAGGCCGGATGATCACCTGAGATGGGTCCTCATCATACGCACACAAGTCTAAATGATATGGGTGGTGAACTCCCATACTCTTAGACAAGTCGCCTCAACCATACTATCGATTGTATCATAACCCTTACATAGACTTACTCCAGCCCGATCACTTAGTCGGGGTCTAGGGCGGGCTCGATCATACATCAAAGTGTGCACGTGACGGAGTCACGAGCAATCGCATCGCGATGCCCCAAGCTGCGCACATCTAAGGGCCACTTGGTGTATAAAAGACCGTCAGCCAGATCACAACTAAGGTCTCGAAAACCCATACTAAGACATGCATGATATACTCATACACGCAGCACACATGTCCAGTATGAATAGCAGGTATCATTGTAATTCTCTACAAAGTATACAACTTTATTGATAACTCTTACAGAGTGCACACAGAGATCACAAGTCTGTGATCCAACATTACATCAAACATGCGAAAGCAAAGTAGGTCTGAGTACAGAAATTTTTAACAAATGGATTAGAGAAGCCTTATCTACAAACAAGCCTTCTACAAGGGACCAGTCGTCTGACTGGGACTACACTAGCTTGATCAGTCGTCGACCTCCAGGAAGAATCCACCTTCGGGGTCAGTGGGTTCATCTAAAACATAGAATAAGCAAACGTGAGTACAAAGTCGTACTCAGCAAGACTTACGTAGGAGCTATACTACTCATGCACATGTATCAAGGTAAAGGGAGGTGGGGTTTCAATGCAGAAGTGCCAGCTTTGACTTGGCTAGTCCTGAACTACGAGTACCAGACTTGAGGTAAGAAGCGTACACGAGTCCACTAAAATCTCCAACCAATTACACCACTATGGTGCCTTCCTCGACTTCCCCACAAGAAAGCACGCCATAGAACTCACGCTTATCTTGGCAAGTTTTATAAGTATCCATTGAAGTTTTCTAATAATCAAGCTAAGCTTTCCAAGCAGTCCATAACCGCGGACGCGGCTATTCGAATAGTTTTGTTAACCCTGCAGGGGTGTACCGCTACACACACACACGCATCAGTTACCGCCTGGGAGTGGGACCCTTCAAGCGGGTACCGGCGAGGATGTTGCCACGACACTTCGCCCACAGCTCCGTTCTAGTCCAGAGAGTCACCTATCTGAGGAGGATCCATATGGAAGTCCGGCCGAGGTTCCATTACGGCCTCAAACGATGTATGAAGGGTCCCAAGACGGTCTTGAAAAGACGTTCATCCACTTCGCAGACCGTGCCACAGCCCTACCAGAACTCCGAACTACTGCGACTTCTAGGGTTCGAACGGGGTGAGGTACTAGGTCAAGAGGGGTCAATGAGCCCAATGTGTGGTTGTACTCTTCTTCTTGGATCACCACACAAGAAATCGGACTTAAGGCGGTGTTCAACGAGACAACCCACTGTGTACTTCTACACAGCCTCTCATCGTTCACCTTGTATTAGGGTAGATTCACCAACACATTTCCACCATCATCAACATGATCACTACCATCCCGACTCACGAAAGAGTAACCTCATTGTAACTCTAAGCATGAAATAAGTAGTAACAGTTGCAGGGGCCACATGATATCAACCAACTCCTACATCTTCTAGGATTGTGGTTTCCTTACTATTGTGACAAGATGATAGGTCATGCAAAGGATATGGTTTCAAATATGCGGTAGAAACGTTATCATGGTAATCATCCTAAACAATGCATAAGCGAGACTGAGAGGGAAGTGGGATTTTATCGACATGATCAATGGGGGTTTGCTTGCCTTGCTGACGAGGTTCAAACACAATGTCTTCAACGAAGGGGGTGGCTTCCGGTTCCGGCTCCACTTCTATCCGGACAAACAACGCATGAAGTAGCAATCAATATGAATGCAATGCTCAAGCACATGATCAAATGTTATAACATGGTGTAAGGAGTGCTGATATGTTGTCAATTCCATTTAAATGGAGTGTATTGCATTTGAGTTGCAAATTCAAACTCCATATGATTTACCGATGAATTTCAAATGCATTTGAATCCATGAATGTTCATTTGAAATGGTTGAGCATGAAGTGATGCTGTAAAGGTGAGGTAAAGTCTCTGATGTGTGGATGAAACCATTTAAAAGAAGTGTGTTGCAAAGTCATTTGCAAAATCACTCCAAATTTGAATTCAAAAGAAGGCCATATGCATGTTTGCTAATGTTCACCCATTTTAAAATGGTCAAACATAGAAACAAGTTATATATTCACAATCCTTGCATTTTTCTGATTATTTTAGACATATTATTTCTCCAATTTGGAGTTAAAATGAATTAATTATGAATTTCCAAAGTTTGGGCTATTTTCTGGATTTACTGGAATTAAATTAAATGATTTAACTGGTTTACTGCGTCATGCTTGCGCCATCCTGACGCAGGGGGGGTTGACTGGTCAACTGACCAGTGGGGCCCGACTGTCAGTGGCTGGGGGGTTAATTAACTCTATTTGAAATTAAACATGTTTAATTAGTGGCCTGGGGCCCATTTGTCAGTGTCTAAGGGGGGGTTAGTATGGTGGTTAGGCCTAACAGGCCAACGGCTTGACGACGGTGGCTTGGGCCACGGCGGTGCTCACCGGGATCGCGATTTTGACCACGGGAGGGGCAGCGAAGGCCATTGGGGCGTGCCTCGCGCTCATGCGCGTCTTCCAGTGCACTCGGGGGTCACTGGGGTGTCCCAGGGCCTCGCCGGCATGGAAGAATGCGGCGGCCGGAGCTACTGCTCCACGGAATCGGCGGTACACGGCGCGAGGACGAGCAAAAGATGGGGAGGGCGACCACGAGCTCACCAGGAGCGTGCTGAGATGCTCGTCGGGGCCGGAGAGAGGCTGGACGGAGCGGAATCGCTCGCGGAGCTCCGCGGCGGCCGTGGTTTCTCGGTGAAGGGGGCGTCGCCTTCGTTGGTCCTGGGTCCGAATCAATAGCGCTACTCGAGGAAGTTGATGTCGGCGGAGCTGCTAGACACGTTGGCGCGGTGCCTCGTCGTCGTTGTCCACGCAGGAGCTCGTCGGTGCTCTCTACTAGGGCTCGGGCTGCGCGGGAATGGCGAGGAGGAGGAGGAGGGGAAACAGCGCTCGGCGAGGGGGAAAGGACCAGGACGCAGCTGGGCGTCTCCAGGGCGCGAGAAGGGGACACGGGGAAGCAGGAGGGACCCGGGGTTAGCGTATGCAAGACTCGCTACAACACAATCCTATGGAGAGCCGAGAACCGTAACCACTTGTCTAAGCAGACAAGGCCAAGCACAGAACGTTCTCGGAAAGCATCGAACATGAGGGGCATCCCATCCAGGCTGGATGATCAACTGAGATGGGTCCTCATCATACGCACACAAGTCTAAATGATATGGGTGGTGAACTCCCATACTCTTAGACAAGTCACCTCAACCATACTATCGATTGTATCATAACCCTTACATAGACTTACTCCAGCCCGATCACTTAGTCGGGGTCTAGGGCGGGCTCGATCATACATCAAAGTGTGCACGTGACGGAGTCACGAGCAATCGCATCGCGATGCCCCAAGCTGCGCACATCTAAGGGCCACTTGGTGTATAAAAGACTGCCAGTCAGATCACAACTAAGTTCTCGAAAACCCATACTAAGACATGCATGATATACTCATACACGCAGCACACATGTCCAGTATGAACAACAGGTATCATTGCAATTCTCTACAAAGTATACAACTTTATTGATAACTCTTACAGAGTGCACACAGAGATCACAAGTCTGTGATCCAACATTACATCAAACATCCGGAAGCAAAGTAGGTCTGAGTACAGACAAGTTTAACAAATGGCTTAGAGAAGTCTTATCTATAAACAAGCCCTTCCACGAGGGACCAGTCGTCTGACTGGGACTACACTAGGTTGATCAGTCGTCGAGGTCTAGGAATAATCCACCTTCGGGGTCAGTGGGTTCATCTAAAACATAGAATAAGCAAACGTGAGTACAAAGTCGTACTCAGCAAGACTTACGTAGGAGCTATACTACTCATGCACGTGTATCAAGGTAAAGGGAGGTGGGGTTTCAATGCAGAAGTGCCAGCTTTGACTTGGCTAGTCCTGAACTACAAGTACCAGACTTGAGGTGAGAAGCGTACACGAGTCCACTACAATCTCCAACCAATTACACCACTATGGTGCCTTCCTCGACTTCCCCACGAGAAAGCACGCCATAGCACTCACGCTTATCTTGGAAAGTTTTATAAGTATCCATTGAAGTTGTCTAATAATCAAGCTAAGCTTTCCAAGGAGTCCATAGCTACGGACGCGGCTATTCGAATAGTTTTGTTAACCCTGCAGGGGTGTACCGCTACACACACACACGCATCAGTTACCGCCTGGGAGTGGGACCCTTCAAGCGGGTACCAGCGAGGATGTTGCCACGACACTTCACCCACAACTCCGTTCTATTCCAGAGAGTCGCCTATCTGAGGGGGATCCATATGGAAGTCCGGCCGAGGTTCTAGTACGGCCTCAAACGATGTGTGCAGGGTCCCAAGCCGGTCTTGAAAAGCCGTTCATCCACTTCGCAGACCGTGCCACAGCCCTACCAGAACTCTGAACTACTGCGACTTCTGGGGTTCGTACGGGGTGAGGTACTAGGTCGAGAGGGGTCAGTGAGCCCAATGTGTGGTTGTACTCTTCTTCTTGGATCACCACACAAGAACTCAGACTTAAGGCGATGTTCAACGAGACAACCCACTGTGTACTCCTACACAACCTCTCATCGTTTACCTTGTATTAGGGTAGATTCACCAACACATTTCCACCATCATCAACATGATCACTACCATCCCGACTCACGAAAGAGTAACCTCATTGTAACTCTAAGCATGCAATAAGTAGTAACAGTTGCAGGGGCCACATGATATCAACCAACTCCTACATCTGCTAGGATTGTGGTTTGATTACTACTGTGACAAGATGATAGGTCATGCAAAGGATATGTTTTCAACTATGCGGTAGAGACGTTATCATGGTAATCATCCTAAACAATGCATAAGAGAGACTGAGAGGTAAGTGGGATTTTATCGACATGATCAATGGGGGTGTGCTTGCCTTGCTGACGAGGTTCAAACACAGTGTCTTCAACAAAAGGGGTGGCTTCCGGTTCCGGCTCCACTTCTATCCGGACAAACAAAGCATGAAGTAGCAATCAATATGAATGCAATGCTCAAGCACATGATCAAATGTTATAACATGGTGTAAAGGGTGATGATGTGTTGTCAATTCCATTTAAATGGAGTGTATTGCATTTGAGTTGCAAATTCAAACTCCATATGATTTATCGATGAATTTCAAATGCATTTGAATCCATGAATGTTCATTTGAAATGGTTGAGCATGAAGTGATGTTGTAAAGGTGAGGTAAATTCTCTGATGTGTGGATGAAACCATTTAAAAGAAGTGTGTTGCAAAGTCATTTGCAAAATCACTCCAAATTTGAATTCAAAAGAAGGCCATATGCATGTTTGCTACTGTTCACCCATTTTAAAATGGTCAAACATAGAAACAAGTTGCATATTCGCAATCCTTGCATTTTTCTGACAATTTAAGACATATTGTTTGTCCAATTTGGAGTTAAAATGAATTAATTATGAATTTCCAAAGTTTGGGCTATTTTCTGGATTTACTGGAATTAAATTAAATGATTTAACTGGTTTACTGCGTCATGCTTGCGCCATCCTGACGCAGGGGGGGTTGACTGGTCAACTGACCAGTGGGGCCCGACTGTCAGTGGCTGGGGGGTTAATTAACTCTATTTAAAATTAAACATGTTTAATTAGTGGCCTGGGGCCCATCTGTTAGTGTCTAAGGGGGGGTTAGTATGGTGGTTAGGCCTAACAGGCCAACGGCTTGACGACGGTGGCTTGGGCCACGGCGGCGCTCGACGGAATCGCGATTTTGGCCACGGGAGGGGCAGTGGAGGCCATTGGGGCATGCCTCGCGCTCGTGCGCGTCTTCCAGTGCACTCAGGGGTCACTGGGGTGGCCCAGGGCCTCGCCGACATGGAAGAACGCGGCGGCCGGAGCTACTGCTCCACGGAATCGGCGGTACACGGCGCGAGGAGGAGCAAAAGATGGGGGAGGGCGACCACGATCTCACCAGGAGCGTGCTGAGAAGCTCGTCGGGGCCGGAGAGAGGCTGGACGGAGCGGAATCGCTCGCCGGAGCTCCGCGGCGGCCGTGGTTTATCGGTGAAGGGGGGCGTCGCCTCCGTTGGTCCTGGGTCCGAATCAAAGGCGCTGCTCGAGGAAGTCGAGGCCGGCGGAGCTGCTGGACACGTTGGCGCGGCGCCTCGTAGTCGTTGGACACGCAGGAGCTCGTCGGCGCTCTCTGCTAGGGCTCGGGCTGCGCGGGAATGGCGAGGAGGAGGAGGGGAAACATCGCTCGGCGAGGGGGAAAGGGTCAGGACGTAGCTGGGCGTCTCGAGGGCACAAGAAGGGGACACGGGGAAGCAGGAGGTGGCCAAGGCGTCGCCGGCATGCTCGCCACGGCGGCAGCAGCCTGGCTGGCGCGAGGAAGAAGACCGGCCTGCCCCTGGGCTGGGCTGCCTCGGTAAGTTGGGCCTCTTAGCCAGGTAGGCCTTTTCCTTTTTCTTTTTCTTTTTCTTTTCTGTCTTTTGTTTTGTCTTACTAAAAAAATAGCTAGACATTTTCTAAAATGCTGAAATTTTATATATGGACTTACATGACCAGTAGCTAGTCATTCCCAAGTTTTGAACATTTTTGAAAGTCAAAATATTTGAATTCAAATTCAAATAGGGGTATTTGATTAATTCCAAGGTCCTATTTGAATATTTGAAAAATCCATGAGCATGTGATTGCTACCACACCACTTGATATGTGATCACACTCATTTATGGGAGTTTTCAAAAATGCAAAAGGAATTTTTGGAGTAACTTTTATTCTGGCCATTTGAATTAAATTCATCTGGGGGGGGTTCTCTCTCCCATTTCAATTTCTTTTGAAATTTTTAACATGATACAAAGTTACTTGCTAATCCAAGCACATACCTAAACTTGGGGTTGTGACAGCCCCCGGCCCCGCCAACACGTGATGAAGAGAACATGGCGCCACTTCATGGCCCCAAAGACGGCGATGATGATGATTTCGACGTCCATGAGTTCATCAACACCGTCTACAAGAAAGGATTGTACATGCCAGCCCTAGATCAAGAAGAAGCCTTCGGCCGCGCTCGCGATGATCAAACTGATCCTTCCAAGAAGCGGCGCCTCGACTATGGTTTATCTCAAGATACGCCTCCGGCCGACGATCAAACAAACAAACCCGTGGGAATCATTTTCAGCCCTAACACACTCCGCGAGACGGCCAGTGAGCATATCAAATCCCCAATGGATGGCCCTGTGAAGAATAAGCAGAGAAAGAGAAGTAAGATGCTGGCCAAGAAGCAGACAAAGAAGAGGATCCGGGCTCAGGATGACGTGGTACCAGCAACCAAGGATGACATGGTCCGGGTTCATGTAGCTGGTCAACCGATACTAAGCAAGGATCTGTGCAATCTCGCACGTGGAGCTATGGTTAGTTTGCATGATAGTATCAAGGTACTAGAGCAGCCCCTTCTTCGTGAAACAAATCCAGGTTACCCGGTTTTCACGGTCAAGGTCCCAAACGACGTGCACTTTATCCATGAAGCCCCCACGGATCTGTTCTTCATAGCCTACGAGGACATCTTCAATCTGTTTCACTTGAGAAGGCTCGACTACAACTTTTTCCGCCTTTATGCGCTCCATCTGGCGATGAACATCAACAGAGAGAACACCCTGAACATCGCGATAGTGAATCCATTCTACATGCGTGACTGCAAGCTACTCGAAGGATCACGGGAGCGGAAAATGGCGAAGACATTCCTCCAACAGTTCTTGTTGGCCAACAAGAGGAAGAACATCATTCTTTTGCCTTTCTTTCCCAAGTAAGTACCCACTCCCTTATCGCCGCACGTAACTTTAGCTTCCTTAATTAGATTTCTTCCATTGCTCTCTTCCAACACATGTCGTTTCATTTGTGTTGCACAGAAACATATACTGCACGCTTATCCTAATTTCGCCGAGGTTTTCGCTAGCCACCTATTTTGACTCGGGGAGTTTGATAAAGAATAAAGACTAAAATCGAATAAGGAGTCTTCTAGATGAAGCTCTCGAGGGCTACGCCTCAAAGGGATGCGGTTTTGCCAACAAAATGGTGGAATGTGTCCGAAATGGCAAGCACGTGTTCAAACACGTAACGGAGTTCCCCTGTGTCAAGCAGACGACTCGCAGCATGAAGGAGGCCTTCTACGTCCTCCGTCACCTGTGGGGCTTCGACCGTGACTGCCATATGATTACACTGCCATGTAGTATCTGAGGATGGGACGAGAGGTTGGAGCAAATCGACGATGATAATCTCAGAGAAGACTTCTTACGCATCCAAATCCAAATATCGGAAATCATGCAGCACGATGTCATGACATCAGGTGGGACCTTAAACTATCACAGAGGGATGCCTAAGGGCGAGATCGAAGATCGCCTAAAAATGCAGGCTGACATCAGGACATGGACGACGAAAGATGGCTATAAGCCGTTCACGGTGCCAAGTCAGGGAAACTCTAGATCATGACGTGTGCCTAGATAGAATGAGTATATATATCTTTTATTATGTTTATGAATCCTTTGCTTTATTTAGACATATATATATATGCATTTGAACCATGTAATTCTTTCCATTTCATGATATACTAATATGCCTTGACTATAGAGATGACGAAGTGCGTTGTGGTGTTCGATGGACGGGTTCCTGGAGTCTACGACAAGTGGGAGGACTGTCATAGACAAGTGAACAAGTTCAGTGACAATAACTACAAATGGTACGCGACTAGAGAGGAAGCGGTAGCCAAGTGGAGGGACCACACTAGGAAGATGAATCGGATGCAGAACTTGGTCGTGCTCCCGCTGATCTTGCTCACCCTTATCGTGCTTGTGCTCTACATGATGCGCTGAACAATGATGACTTGTAATAACTTGTAATGTGATGACTTGCGATGTCTTGTGTAACTTGTTATGGATTTGGATAACTTGTGATGGATTTGGAGTAGTTGTGATGATCAATCTATTTGATGACTATCAAACTGTTTTGATAACTTGTGATGATGAATCTGTTTGTTATAATCTGCTATTTGTATTTGTAATGATCAATCTGTTTGGTGTTGGTGACAGATTTATTTTTTCAAAATGAAATATATTTTTGTGGCGCATGTAAATATATATTTTGTGGCGCATGAGAATTTTCTATGATGCACTCTATTCTGTGGCGCATGAGAGCCAGGTGCGCCACAGAAATATAATATTTCTGTGGCGCATGGGTATTTATGTGGCGCATGGGTATTTTCTATGACGCACATGCGCCACGGAAATAGTATTTTAGTGGCGGGCTTTATGTAGGCACCCACATATGCGCCTGATGGTTACCCAAAGTGGAAGGTTGAGATGTAGGCAGCAGCAAGTTTCCCTTAGCAAAGATGCTAATGTTGAATGTCGAACCAATAGGACTCCAACAGATACAAGAAGGTGGTGAAGTGAACAATGGCGTCGTTCACAACTCAAGTTTGCTTACTTCACCTGGACCTGCACACACAGCAAATAACTTTTCTTCCCAACGAGTACAAAGGAGTTGTCAATTCCTCCGGCCTTGTTGTTTACAAAGGATAAAACGCACGGGATAATAATGATAGTGATAGCAACTGAAAAGTAAATAGAGCGGTAAATTGATAGCGGGTGTAAACAGTATTGGAAATATGGACGGGGGTCCTATGATGTTCACTAGTGATGTCTCTCTTCCAAAAAACGATAAAATAGCCATGCGAGGTAAACAATTACAGCTGGGCAATTGACAGGATTATGTGCGCAAACCAATGCTAATTATGCTATAAAGAAAGGGAGAGGCTCAAAAGCATGGGCGGTACGCCCAGACAAGTAGACCGAAATCCATCTGTATCTACCTACTAATCATCCACCTTGAGATATCTATCCAGAACATCTCACTCGTATTAAGTTGTGAATCCCACCCAAAGTGTAAAATCAAAGCAACGGACAACTGCATTAAAGAACTTTGTGTAAAGTAAGCAATGCTTGCACCCGCAAGTACAAGCACCGTTGGTTTCCCCCTTGTGGCAACAACACATCCCCTAGACTCATGTTTCTGTCACTCAAGCTAGTCATCGGGGGGCATGAACCCACAATCATGCATAACGCTCCTTCTTGGAGTCACTACCTACTACTTGGACAAAGCAATAAACAGCAATGGAGAACATGCAAGAAGTACTCAAGAACATAAATATAAAAGAGGAAAATCAAATATATTACTCAAACACAATCTGAACATAATCTCATAATCCATCGGATCCCAGCAAACTCAGCATAGCAATAGCAGAAATATTACATATGTGCCTCGATCATGTAGGGCAAGTCACGAGGTCTAATCCATGAAGAACAAAGAGGAGAGGAGAACATCACATAGCTACTGATCATAGACCCATGGTCCAAGGTGGACTACTCACGGTTCATCCGAGAAGCGTCCATGGTGGTGGAGAAGCTCCCGGAGGTGATTCCTCCCTCCGGCAGGGTGCCTGGAAGAGGTCTTCTAGTGCTCCCGATCTTGGAAGCGCGGCGGAGGGGAAACAGAGGAGAGATCGCGAAAAAGGGTTCCCGTCTCGGGGGGTTTTGCGTCACGGGGAATAAATAGGCGAAGGGGGGCAGCCAGGGGGTCCACCAGGGGTCCAGGCGGACCCCTGGCATGGCCCCACCCTGGGGCGCGCCGGGAGGGCGCCTGGGGCCCTGGTGGGTACCCTCTGCCCCCCCCCCTCGGTGATTCCGGAAGCTTCCTGTACGCTGATTTTTTATTGGATTTTTCCCGAATTTTTGGAGCACTTTTAATATGGGGGAAACCTGAAATAGAAAAACAGCAGAAAACAGGAACTGGAACTGGGGTGCACTGAGTTAATAGGTTAGTCCAAATATGATCAAAAGTGTATGAAAGTTCATCAATATCATAGCAATATCACACAAAAGAGGCATGGAGCAAGCAGAAATTATAGATACGTTTTGGATGTATCAACATCCCCAAGCTTAATTCCTGCTCTTCCTCGAGTAGTTAAATGATAAAAGCATAATTTCTGTGATGACATGCTAACAACCATATAAGAACTTTTAAGTAAAGCAATCAAGGCATGTAATTCAATTCAAGTCATAACAGGAAAGAGTCTATATTTAGTATTGAAACAAGCAACATAAGAACATAAAGGTGCAAGAGCTCTCGCTGTCCGTGACTCAAATGTCTCCAAATGGTGTTTGCGTGCAAGAAAGGGGATAGGGATATACGAGAGAAAAAGTATTTTTATGTTGAGAACTCAATCTACTAAAGTTTCACACTTGGTCTTCTTTGGAATCTTATCTTGACTCATCCCCTGACCACTAGCCAGGTACAAGTCAAAATGATCCACTCCTTTTCGACATTTTGAGCACTCATGCAATGGATGAGTGTAAGCAAGAAAGTTGACACTTAGGATGGCAAAGAGAGAATATGGTGGAGGAGGAAGACAAAAAGGAGTGAAAGGCTCACATCAATGAGGACAATCATAGGCGAGAGAAAGCCAAATGATAGATATGATGTGAGGAGTAGGGATTTCCATGCAAGGGATGCACATATGAGCTAAGGTAAGCTCTCCAATGGAACTAGTGGGGGTGCATCCAACTTGCTTGCTCAAGAAGACCTAGAGCTCATTTGAGGAGGCTCATCATTGGAATATACAAGCCAAGTTCTACAGTGTGAAGGTCCCCACATAGTTATATGGATGAATGATAATCTCTATGGAGTACAAGATATAAGAGGGAGTACGAGTGTGGATCTCTTAAAAGGAATAGTAGTGTGCCCCCTTCTCTCTTTTTATTTCTTTTTCTCTTTTTCTATTTTTCGTATTTTTTGGTGGCCTCAATGGCTCTTTCTATTTCTCTCATTTGTCCTCTTTGGGATCTTATAATTTGTCCTCTTTGGGATCTTCTCCTCACTTTAGGGGCAACACTCTATATATTACAAAAAGTATACATGATCTTTCACACTTTACAAAGTAATCAAATCATAAAGAAAATGTAACTATCATGATGTATGCAAATGTATGCGTCTGCCAGAGTAGCAGGATATGCAATGATACTAGCGCGTCATGTAGCAATGATTAGGGCAAGTCCCTACTAGCATGCGGCTCATCGATCAAGCAAGTAGCATGTATGACATGAAGATCAAGTCATGAGAAGGTGGATGTTGCATGGCAATATATCTCGGAAAGGCTATGGTAATGCCTTGATAGGTAGGTATGGTGGCTGTTTTGAGGAAGGATAAAAGGAGGTTTATGATGACAGAGCGTATCATGCCAAGGGTTTGGATGTACCGGCGAAGGTGGATGCCAACTCTCGGAATGAGAAGAAAGAAATGCACGGCACAAGAGAGGCTAGAAAAATATGGTAAGGTGGAAGTGTCAACTTTCGAATACTCACATTAGTCCGAAGAACTCATGCACTTATTATCGGTAACTCTCAATCTAATAAGGAGGTTCACAAAGAGACAAGTACCCCGAGGAGGAGTGTATGGGGGTTTGGTTATCCTTGCGCACCCTCGACTCATGGTACGTGAGTGTACTCTAATATTCGACCCCTCAGAAGAGTAGTGATCCATCTAGTAGCTAGAGTTCTCAACTAATTTTGTAAGTTTTGAAAATAAACATGGATTGCCCAAAATACGACATCTATCGCTAATAGGCTAAAGCTCTTGACACCAAAAATCCAAACATTACTCAAAACAATACCTCAAAACTATTGCAAGTTACTACTACAAAAGAATAGCAACCTCAATTACGTACTTCAAGTCAAGACACAAAACTCAGTGCAACAGGCAAACTCTCTAGACAAGATAAACATGAAAATTCAAGAGAGTTCCAGCAAAAAACTAAAGAAAAGCTCTTTGAAAAGATAAGCATGAAAACTAAGAGCAAAACATGACAGTAGCTATGAAAAAGAATAAAGAACACACACAGCAAAGATAAGCATGAAAAGTCCTATGTTGTGTTCTAGATTTTGGAAGTGGAGCATGTTTCTCTCCCACACAAAGAAAGATGGGTTCTAACTTGTTATGAACAGCAAGCAAAGCTAAAGAAAACTAAAAATAAAACCTAAGAGCGAGACGCTCCAAGAATAGCACATAATGCATGAAGTGATAAAAATATAGTGAAACGAAAGACGAACTGATAATTGTTGATGGAGAAGGGGATGCAGGGGGGCATCCCCAAGCTTAGACGCTTGAGTCTCCTTGAATATTTCTTGGGGGTGCATGGGGGCATCCCCAAGTTTGAGAGCTTGACACTCCTGAATCTTCTTTCATCATCTTCCCTCGCACACTTGAAAACTCCCTTCATACATAACTCATCCTAATCTGATTAGCGAGGTTAGTACCCATAATAAAATATATTTTTCTCTACTAGAAATAAGGATATTCATGAAGAGATACTGTTTATCAAGATTGCCAAAAAGTTTTTGCAAAGAAAAGGCAAGCTTAAGGTTTGCAAAACGAAGAAAAGGCAAAACAGGACAAAATCTGTGAGAAACAGACCAGCAGGTAGTAAAGAATTTTTTAGGGAAACTTCTGCAACTCAAATCAAAAAACTCAGAACATAAGAAAGTTTTGTAATTGTATAGAGAAGGCTGCGTAAAACATTCAGCTCAAAACGATGAACTGGGATTTTTCTCTGATTTTTCTAGTCACGAGGACAGAATCTGTTTTCTGGACAGCATGTCACAACTTTCACTTCCCTTGTCATATGAGGCTATAAAAGGCACAAAGCTTGAAAAGTAAAGATACAATGATGTTGCTACAGTAGTAACAATCATCAAGACCACTAAAAATAGAAGGAAAACAAAAAGGAAATCCTAAATTCGTTGCGGGCTGCGTCCCGAAAGCGCTTCTTTAAATCCATTAGCTAGGCTTAATGCAAATAGAAGGAATCAAATATCATCATAATAATCGGAGTTGTAAATCGATTCAAATGGTTCCTCAACAAGTTCATCCTTGTTTCTTTTAGGAAAGGGGTATATACCTTTTGCTTTCCTGCGTAGGCGTATTTGTCCCTTACCTATATTAATGAAGCCTTTCACGGCTCGGAGGAAATCCCTCCCAAGCACTATGTTTCCTTGGTTTGGCTTCATGACGAAGAAATCAACCATTGAAATCCCTTTAAGGAATAATACTGGTACATCTTTTATCCTTCCCTAGATCACAGAAATATCTCCATTAGCATGTTCATGATAGGATGATAATTTGTCCATGTTAAATTTTAAAGAATCATAAACGACTTTTGGCATAGTAGAAACCATGGATCCAATATCACAGAAAGTAAGGAAGTCTTGGTTAGAGATGCTAATTCTAACAAAGGGTTCCCAGTCACCATCTATCTCATAAACATCTTTCTTATTTGGCTGGGATTTCTTTACTTTTTTCAAGTCTAGAGCATCCAATCTCTTCTCAATAGTAGCAAGTCTATCTATAACAGTATCAAAACTATGATCATAAACAAAGTAACTAGATATACCATGTATAATTTCAAGATCTCTATCTTCATCACAAGCTAAGAAATCCCCATCAGCTAAAATATCAAGAGAGTGTTTGCACCATCTAAAAAGACCATGGTAAAAAAATTCTAAGCACAATTTTTATAGGTATCCAAGGCATAATTCTCCTATGTGCATCAGAAATTCTGTCCCAAGCCTTCTTCATCCCTTTGATGGAAATCTAGGACCTCCGACTCCCTCAAAGCACCAAATCCTAACATGCTTGACTAAACAGAAAGGATAACTAAAAGCAAGATAACTAATTTTTTATTTTTGATAAAGGACACTAAAGCAAAAAACTGAAAGGTAAACAAACAAGACTAAAAAGCAAAGATAAAAGATAGTGTGCAACTCCCCTATCTTGAAGAGTGGAGTCCCCGGCAACGGCGCCAGATATTTCTTTTGATGGTACGAATTAACGCCCCCTCGTTGGTTACCCAAAGTGGAATGTTGAGATGTAGACAACAGCAAGTTTCCCTTAGCTAAGATGCTAAGGTTGAATGTCGAACCAATAGGAATCCAACAGATACAAGAAGGTGGTGAAGTGAACAATGGCGCCGTTCACAACTCAAGGTTTCTTACTTCACCTGGACCTGCACACACAGCAAATAACTTTGCTTCCCAACGAGTACAGAGGAGTTGTCAATTCCTCTGGCCTTGTTGTTTACAAAGGATAAAATTCACAGGATAATAATGATAGTGATAGCAACTGAAAAGTAAATAGAGCGGTAAATTGATAGCGGGTGTAAACAGTATTGGAAATATGGACCGGGGTCCTATGATGTTCACTAGTGATGTCTCTCTCCCAAAAGACGATAAAATAGCCATGCGAGGTAAAAAAAATACAGTTGGGCAATTGACAGGATTATGTGCGCAGACCAATGCTAATTATGCTATAAAGAATGGAAGAGGCTCAAAAGCATGGGCGGTACGCCAAGGCAAGTAGACCGAAATCCATCTGTATCTACCTACTAATCATCCACCTTGAGATATCTATCCAGAACATCTCGCTGGTATTAAGCTGCGAATCCCATCCAAAGTGTAAACTCAAAGCAACGGACAACTGCATTAAAGAACTTTGCGTAAAGTAAACAATCCTTGCACCCGCAAGTACAAGCACCGTTGTTTTACCCCTTGTGGCAACAACACATTCCCTAGACTCGTGTTTCTGTCACTCAAGCTAGTCATCGGGGGGCATGAACCCACAATCATGCATAACGCTCCCTCTTGGAGTACTACCTACTACTTGGACAAAGCAATAAATAGCAACGGAGAACATGCAAGAATTAATCAAAAACATATATATATAAGAGGAGAAACAAATATATTACTCAAACACAATCTGAACATAATCTCATAATCCATCGGATCCCAGCAAACTCAGCATAGCAACAGCAGAAATATTACATATGTGCCTCGATCATGTAGGGCAGCTCACGAGGTCTAATCCATGAAGAACAAAGAGGAGAGGAGAACATCACATAGCTACTGATCATAGACCCATGGTCCAAGGTGGACTACTCACGGTTCATCCGGAAAGCGTCCATGGTGGTGGAGAAGCTCCCGGAGGTGATTCCTCCGTCCGGCAGGATGCTGGGAAGAGGTCTTCTAGTACTCCCGATCTTGGAAGCGCGACGCCGGGGGAACAGAGGAGAGATCGCGAAAAAGGGTTCCCGTCTCGGGGTTTTTGCGTCACGGGGAATAAATAGGCGAAGGGGGGAAGCCAGGGGGTCCACCAGGGGTCCAGGCGGCCCCCTGGCGCGGCCCCACCCTGGGGCGCGCCGGGAGGGCGCCTGGGCCCCTGGTGGGTCCCCTCTGCCCCCCCCCCTGGGTGATTCCGGAAGCTTCCTGTACGCTGATTTTTTATTGGATTTTTCCCGAATTTTTGAAGAACTTTTAATATAGGGGAAACCTGAAATAGAAAAACAACAGAGAACAGGAACTGGCACTGAGGTGCACTGAGTTAATAGGTTAGTCCAAATATGATCGAAAGTGTATGAAAGTTCATCAATATCATAGCAATATCACACAAAAGAGGCATGGAGCAAGCAGAAATTATAGATATGTTTTGGACGTATCAGCGCCACATAAAGGAAAAATGGGTGCGTCACAGATGACCAGTTTCCTAGTAGTGCTCGGCTGAAAACCAGGACTAAACAATCAGAAAGTCACCACAACACAAAAATAGTGCATGTACAAGAGGACCGAACGAGGCAACTGTATTGAGAAGGCAATTTTCATGGCTTGGCCTACGGCTCTGGAAAGTGCAACCCTGGAACAGTGGGCAATTCGGGCTTTGGCGGCAGCTCCACCTTGGGCATCTCCGGCTTGGGTGGTAGGTGAACCTCCGGGAATGTTGGCAACTCCATCTTGGGAAATTCAGGCTTAGGTGGTAGGTGCACCTCGGGGATCGGCGGGAGTTCCAGCTTGGGCAACTCGGGCTTAGGTTGCAGGTACACCTCCGGGACCGGCGGGAGTTCCACCTTGGGAAACTCAACCTTAGGTGGCAGATGCACCTCCGGGACCAGATCCGGGAGTTCAACCTTGGGCAGTTCGGGCTTAGGTGGCAGGTGCACTTCCGGGAACGGTGGCAGCTCCACCTTGGGAAGGTGTGGCAGTTCAGGCTGGTGCTCTTACTCCTTTGATGGAACTGTCTCCTCCAGGACTCTCGTCGCTCCGCTCATGGCAATGCATGAGAGAAGAAGACCAAGGAGGAAGACAACTGAGTTTTTTGGAGCCATAGTGCTCGATGTCTGCAGCACCGTCTAGTTTGCAGTGCAGTTTGAGTGTGAGTGTGACAGAGATAGCGGGTCCTTCTTGTTACTTCTAGGGTGCAAAAGGCAGCATGTGGAGAGAGTCCGGCGCTTTGCAACAAGTTTGGTCATCTACTTTTCTGGACTTCTGTCTAATGTGTGGGTTCGGAGTCTATATCTGCATGCTCAAGATTTGGGTGAGGAAAGAGTAGTTTGGGTGTTTAGGCTACAGACCTGCAGTTGAGGACACCGTGAAAACACGTGCAGGGTAGGTACGACCGTACAAAACATCAACAATCTTAGCTCAGCTATGAAGACGAAATGTTGGGTCCAAGGTTTGACAAAACAATCAATCCTGAAGTGAACAAACAGTATTTGTCGAAGCAAAACCAGCCTGGAGTTTGAGAGGCTAACAATCATCTCGAAATTCTGAATCGCAACATTGTTATAGTATAATATGTTAGCTTTTCAGATGTTCAACAAATAAGGAGCACAAAACAAAACTTGAATGCAAAGTGTGATGATCCCTAACATAGATTTACTTGTGTGCATGGGCGGAGGACTGGTATAGAAAGTAGACTTTCGCCCCGCTTTATAGATAAGCCACGACCACAAATCCAAGTTTAGGTTACAACCGAATATAACATTCGTTGTGGGCACAACATAACAAGCCAAAAGTCGTAAAAGGATGTACATGTCACAACATGTAAGTTAAGAGTAACCACCACAGCAAGACCGCTAGGAGGAGGCACACAACATCATGTCGCCACTAGGAGGGGGGCAGACACCAGAGCTCGCCCTGAAGCCATGAAGGACTCCACCGTGCGAAGAGGTGCTCTCTATCCTACGCCTGGAGAGAGGGTGTCAGTGCTGCAAGTAGACGAGAAAGGTGAAAATCATGTCAGACGTGCGACGGAGAAAGACCCGCTCGATAATTGTCTTATTTCTAGTATTTAAAGGGTCCATGCTAACGCAGCAAACACCAACCACTACGGGACTGAGATTATACGCCGACGTCCGTCGACCGTCGGCGTAGGCCATAAAGCCGTCGGCTTAGGTCTACGCCGACGGCAGCCGTCGGCGTATAGCCGTCGAGAAATATTTCCCTCAGGCTTGCCCCAATGGCCGTCGGCATACCACCGGCCGTCGACGTAGGTCGCTAAGGCGACAGCTCGCGCTGGCCGTTGGCGTAGAGGCCGTCGGTGTACGCCGCATGACCCCACGCAGGGCATAACGGCCGTTAGGCCTAGCTCTCAGCTACGCCGACGGCCTGGCCGTCGGGCTAGACAAATGCAAGAAGGCCACGCGGCAGCACGTGGAGGCATCTGCGTATCGGGCCTACGCCGACGGCCTGGACGACGGCGTAGGCTCCCGTCCAGTGATGCCACGCGGCAGCTCCTAAGCGCATCTGGGCGACGGGTCTATGCCGACGGCCAGGCCGTCGGCGTAGGCTGTGCCATTTGGCACAGGATATGGCCTACGCTGATGGCATGGCCGTCGGCGTAGGTACTGGCACAGTTTCTTCTTTTCTCTGTTTTGCCATTTCCCTGCATATAAAAAATTCAACAATATACATTATTTACCCAGATCATTACAAAGCATTACAACATGCACATGCACATTGACAACGAGCATTTATCCAAACATCATATGTGCTCATTGCATAACAACTTGCAAACATTGTATCCATACATAGCATAACAAGTTCCAAACATGCAAAATAAGAGACATAGTATGGATACAAAGTATAACAACATCCCAAACATCGTATCGGTACAAACGAGACCCCTACACGTCAACTCATCGTGTCCGGAGAGGGAGGCGTCGTCGAATCAGCACCGGAAGCAGCTGATCCCGCGCCACCATGAACCGGTGTGCTCTCGCGCGAGGCACCACTACCACCGGGGCCAGGGTGCACCGGTGTGACCGCGCGGACGACAACGGCGAGGCAGCAGCACGACAAAAGGGTCCAGTACCGGAGGCTCCCGTTCCCTACACGTTTGAGCAATAGTTAGCAACCGCCAAGGCACATGAAAATGGTAACAAGTGATTGGGCAAGTAAATTACCGGGGTTAAGCCGGTGTAGTAGAAGTTCTGGGAGAACTCTTCCTTCGATACAAACTCTGGCTTAAGCCCGCCTCGAGGAGGTCATGGTGGTATATCGACTAGCACTCCCGTAAGCCGAGCTCTCTCTTGAGCCTGCAAGATAGTTAACATGTCAGGCATTGCACAAAAGTATGAAAATTGAGACTTGTAATCTTTTGAAAAAAAGAAAGGTTGGAACTTACATCTTCTTTTGCCTCTTTCCACGCCTCGTGTATTTCTGCTCTCTACCTCCACTGCACAAGCTCCACCAAATAGGCGTCGTTGTGATCCTTGTAGGCCGCCTCGAAAGCAGCCTACAATTAAAAAAATTCAACCATCTCATCAACTAAGCCACTAAGGAAGTAATATTGTCAGAGAAAGGATGGAAATGAGAGAAACTTACATCGTAACCAGGCTGGGAAGGTCGTCGTCGAGGAGGTGGTGCAGGTTCGTCGGCGCTGAGGGTAGCCTTGATCCGCATGAGGCTCAAACTGGGAGTGCGCGGGGTCATCTTATTGATACGTCCAAAACGTATCTATAATTTCTGCCGGCTCCATGCTTGTTTTGTGTGATATTGCTATGATCTAGATACACTTTCATACACTTTTGATCATATTTGGACTAACCTATTAACTCAGTGCACCCCAGTGCCAGTTCCTGTTTTCTGCTGTTTTTCTATTTCAGTTTTCCTCCATATAAAAAGTGCCTGAAAAATTCGGGAAAATTCAGATAAAAATCAGCGTGACGGAAGCTTCGAGAAGAGCCCGGGAGGGGCCAGAGGAGAGCCAGGGGGGCCCAGGCGGCCACCCGGCGCGGCCCCACCCCTGGCCGCGCCAGGGGGCGCCTGGGGCCCTTGGCCCACCTCTGGCCGCCCCCTTTCGCCTATTTATCCCCCGTCACGGGAAAACTCCAGAAGAAGAACCCTATTCCGCGAACTCGCCTCTATTCCGCCGCCGCCGCGCTTTCGAAGATCGGGAGCACCAGAAGACCTCTTCCCGGCACCCTGCCGGAGGGAGGATTGACCTCCGGGAGTCTCCTCTCCACCATGGATGCTCCCCGGATGTCCCGTGAGTAGTTTTCCTTGGACCATGGGTCTGTGATCAATAGCTATGTGATGTTCTCCTCCCCTCTTTGATCTTCATTGTTTAGACCTCGTGAGCTGCCCAACATGATCGAGGCACCTTTGTAATATTTCTGCTATTGCTATGTTGAGTTTGATAGGATCTGATGGATTATGAAATTATGTTCAGATTGTGATAGAGTAATATATTTGGTTTTTATCTCTTATATTTTTGTTCCTAAGTAATTCTTGCATGTTCTCCGTTGTTGTTTATTGCTTTGGTCAAGTAGTAGGTAGTGACTCCAAGAGGGAGCGTTGTGCTAAATTGTGGGTTCATGCCCCCCGATGACACGCTTGAGTGACAGAAACATGAGTCTAGGGGATGTGATGTTGCCACAAGGGGGAAAACAACGGTGCTTGTGACCGCGGTTACAAGGATTGTTTACTTTACGCAGAGTTATTTTTAATGCAGTTGTCTGTT
This sequence comes from Bromus sterilis, assembly GCA_950022295.1. NCBI lineage: Eukaryota > Viridiplantae > Streptophyta > Magnoliopsida > Poales > Poaceae > Bromus > Bromus sterilis. Next base: position 73,582,480 of record OX465600.1, on the reverse strand, counting down.
GCTTTGGGTTTACACTTTGGGTGGGGCTCGCAACTTAATACCAGCGAGATGTTCTGGATAGATATCTCAAGGTGGATGATTAGTAGTAGATGCAGATGGATTTCGGTCTACTTACCTTGGCGTACTGCGTGTGCTTTTGAACCTCTTCCTTTCTTTTGTAGCATAGTTAGCATTGCGGTGCGTTCATAATCCTGTCAATTGCCTTTCTGTAATTTGTTTACCTCGCATAGCAATTTTATCGTATTTTGGGAGAGAGACATCACTAGCGAACATCACGTATTCTGGTCCATATCCTTATCATTGTTTCCACGCTATATTACTTTTCTGCATTTACTTTCAAGTTGCTATTATTATCCCTTGCGTTTTATCCTTTGTAAACAACAAGACCGAAGAGATTGACAACCTCTCTGAACTTCGTTGGGAACAAAGTTATCTGTGTCTGTGTGCAGGTCCGCGTCAGTAGCGCCGCTGACACCTACTTATCATCTCTGGAGTCCTGCTGGAGACAAACGTTGGTATCTTCACCGAGGGAAAACTGCTTCTGCACTACATCTCAACCCTCCACTTGGGGTAACCAATGAAGGGGGCGAGAAGCCATCAAGCAAAGTTTTCTGGCGCCGTTGCCGGGGACTCCAATGCTAAGATAGGGGAGTTGCACACTACCCTTTACCTTTGTTTTTTTTAGTCTTGTTAGTTTATCTTTCATTTTTTATCTTTATGTCTTTTATCAAAATTTACAAAAAAATTATTTATCTTGCTAGTTGTCATTATGTCTGGCCCTTCTGCCTTTCTTGAGACAGAGGTTCTCACCTTTAAACAAAAAGGTGGAGAAAGTTTAAAAGATGCTTGGTATAGAATTAATGATTCTCATAGAAAAGCCACCAAGAAGCAATCCACTACTATCCTGCTTAGAAATTTTTATGTCGGGATTACTCCTTGGAATAGGTTCATATTAGATACTGCTATCAATGGGAATTTTCTAGAAGCCCCGACTTGGGAGTCTCTTAATGTTATTGAAAATCTTGTTGGAAATCTCCCTATTGCTAGCATGCAAGAAGATATAACTCTATCTCATATTATGATGAAACTTGAAAAGATAGAGTTAGAAATACCAAGTATAACTAGGATAAATGAGTTGGATCGCAAGATTCAAGGGAATTTGAATAGGCTTGATAGCTCCATGCTTAAAATTATTAAAACCTTGGAGGTCATCAAATCCCGTGATACGGATCCTTCTAGGATAGATAAGATTGAGGAAATCATTACTACTCTAGGAACTACTTTCTCCTCAATCAAACCAAAAAAGGTTGAGACCTCGGCAAGAAGGGAACCTAAGTTCAATTATGTCCCTAAGGTTCCCCGACCTAAAAATAAGCCACCTATTGCCAAAGAAGTTGAAACCGTGAAAACTTTGGAAGAAATACCTCTCTTTGATAATTTTATAAATGAATCTTCCATTGATTTTCCGCCTTTTGGTTTTCTCCCTAGAAGTATCTTCATTAGGCCTTTATTTGAAAGACCTCTTAAGACTAGTTGTACAATTGAAGATCTTTTTGATGATCTTGATAATGATTCGATTGATACAACTTGATCTTTTGCATTAAGCCTAGCTAATGGCTTTAAAGAAGCGCTTTCGGGAGGCAGCCCGCAACTAATTTAGGTTTTTATTTTTGCTTTTGTTGTGTCTTGATGATTGTTACTTCTGTATAAACATGATTGTATCTTTATTTTTCAGCTTTGTGCCAAGTTATAGCCTCTTACGGCAAGGGAAGTAAAAGTTGTGACATGCTGTCCAGAAAATAGATTCTGTCCTCGTGACCAGACAAATTCCAGAAAAATCCCAGTTCATCTTTTTGAGCTGAAATTTTTACACAGTATGCTCTATACAATTACTAAACTTCCGTATGTTCTGAGTTTTTTTATTTGAGTTGCAGAAGTACCCCTAAATAATTCTTTACTATCTGCTGTTCTGTTTTTCACAGATTCTGCCACGTTTTGTCTCTCCTAACTTTTGCAAACCTTAAGCTTTCTTTTTCTTTGCAAAAACTTTTTGGCACTCTTGAGAAACAGTATCTCTTCAACAATATCTTTATATCCAGTGGAGAAAAATTATTTATTCAGGGTAATAACCTCTCTAATCAGCTTATGATGAGTTATGTATGAAGGGAGTTTTCAAGTGTGCGATGGAAGATGATGAAAGAAGATCCAGGAGTGTCAACCGCTCAAGCTTGGGGATGCCCCCATGCATCCACAATAAATATTCAAGTAGACTCAAGCGTCTAAACTTGGGGATGCCCCCGTGCATCCCCTTCTCCATCAACAATCATAAGTTCGTCCTTCGTCTCACTATATTTTTATCACTTCATGCGTTATGTGCTATGCTTGGAGCGTCTCGCTCTTAGTTTTTTTTGAGTTTCTTTAGCTTTGCTTGCTGTTCATAACAAGTTAGGTCCTGTCTTACTTTGTGTGGGAGAGAAACACGCTCCACTTTCAAAATCTAGAACACATCATAGGATTTTTTTTCATGCCTATCTTCTTGCTGTTGTGTGTTCTTTATCCTTTCATAGCTAATGCCATGTTTAATCTTAGTTTTAGTTTGTGTTTAGCAAGAGCCTTGGATTTTGTTTTAGTTTGTTGCTGGAACTCTCTTTAGTTTTCATGTTTATCTTGTTAAGAGAGTTGGTTGTTGCACTGAGTTGTGTCTTGTCTTGAAAGTAGGTAATTGAGGTTGCTATTTAATTTTAGTAGTAGCTTGCAATAGTTTTGAGGTATTGATGTGAGTAATGTTTGAACTTTTGGTGTCAAGGGCTCTTGCCTATTAGTGATAGGTGTCGTATTTTGGGCGATCCATGTTTATTTTCAAAACCTACAAAACTAGTTGAGAACTCTAGCTACTAGATAGATCACTACTCTTCTGAGGAGTCGAATATTAGAGTACACTCACGTACCATGAGTCGAGGATGCGCAAGGATTACCAAACCCCCATACACTCCTCCTCGGGGTACTTGTCTCTTTTTGAACCTCCTTATTAGATTGAGAGTTACCGATAATAAGTCCATGAGTTCTCCGGACTAATGTAAGTATTGAGAGTTGGCACTTCCACCTTCCCATATTTTGCTAGCCTTTCCCGTGCCGTGCATTGCCTTCTTCTCACCCCGAGAGTTGGTGTCCACCTTCGCCGGTACTTCCAAACCCTTGGCATGATACGCTCTGCCATCATAAGCCTCCCTTTATCTTTCCTCAAAACAGCCACCATACCTACCTATCAAGGCATTTCCATAGCCTTTCCGAGGTACATTTCCATGCAACTCCCACCTCTTCATGACTTGATCTTCATGTCATACATGTTCCTGCTACACTGGCAGCGACATACATTGCATACATCATGATAGTTACATCTTCTTTATGATTTTGAGTACCTTGTAAAGTGTGAAAGATCTCATTTACCTTCTTGTAAAATAGAGTGTTGCCCTTAAGTGAGGAAAAGATCCCAAAGTGGACACATTAAAAGATCCCAAAGAGGACAAATGAGAGTTAAATAGAAAGAGCCATTAAGGCCACCAAAAAAATAAAAAAATAGAAAAATAAGAAAAAATAAATAAAAAGAGAGAAAGGGGCAACACTACTATCCTTTTGAGAGATCCACACTAGTACTCCCTTTATATCCTTGTACTCCATAGAGATGATCATTATGCATATAGCTATGTGGGTACCTTCACACTATAGAACTTGGCTTGCATATTCCAAGGATGAGCCTCCTCAAACGAGCTCTAGGTCTTCATGAGTGAGCAAGTTAGATGCACCCCCACTAGTTCCTTTGGAGAGCTTCTTAGCTCGTATGTGCATCCGTTGCATGGCAATCCCTACTCCTCACATCATATCTATCATTTGGCATCTCTTGCCTATGATTGTCCTCATTGATGTGAGCCTTTCTCATCCTTTTTGTCTTCCTCCTCCACCATATTTCTCTCTTTGCTATCCTAAGTGTCAACTCTCGTGCTTACGCTCATCCATTGCATGAATGCTCGAAATATCGAAAAGGAGTGGATCAAATTGACTTGTACCTGGCTAGTGGTCTGGGGACGAGTCAAGATAAGATTCCAAAAAGACCAAGTGTGAAACTTTAGTAGATTGAGTTCTCAACACAAAAATACCTTTTTCTCGTAATCCCTATCCCCATTCTTGCACGCAAACACCATTGGGAGACATTCGAGTCACGTACAGCGAGAGCTCTTGCACCTAATGTTCTTTTGTTACTTATTTCAATGCTAATATAGACCCTTGCCTGTTATGACTTGAATTGAATCTCTAACCTTGATTGCTTTACTTTTCAAAGTTCTTATATGGTTGCTAGCATGTCACCACATAAATTATGTTGTTATCATTTACCTACTCGAGGACGAGCAGGAATTAAGCTTGGGGATGTTGATACGTCCAAAACGTATCTATAATTTCTTCTTGCCCCATGCATGTTTTGAGTAATATTGCTATGATCTAGATACACTTTCATACACTTTTGATCATATTTGGACTAACCTATTAACTCAGTGCACCCCAGTGCCAGTTCCTGTTTTCTGCTGTTTTTCTATTTCAGTTTTCCCCCATATAAAAAGTGCCAGAAAAATTCGGGAAAATTCAGATAAAAAATCAGCGCGGCAGTAGCTTTGAGAAGAGCCCGGGAGGGGCCAGAGGGGAGCCAGGGGGCCCAGGCGGCCACCCGGCGCGGCCCCACCCCTGGCCGCGCCAGGGGCGCCTGGGGCCCCTGGCCCACCTTTGGTCGCCCCCTTTCGCCTATTTATCCCCCGTCACGGGAAAACTCCAGAAGCAGAACCCTATTCCGCGAACTCGCCTCTGTTCTGCCGCCGCCACGCTTCCGAAGATCGGTAGCACCAGAACACCTCTTCCCGGCACCCTGCCAGAGGGAGGATTGACCTCCGGGAGTCTCCTCTCCATCATGGATGCTCCCCGGATGTCCCGTGAGTAGTTTTCCTTGGACCATGGGTCCGTGATCAGTAGCTATGTGATGTTCTCCTCCCCTCTTTGATCTTCATTGTTTAGACCTCGTGAGCTGCCCAACATGATCGAGGCACCTTTGTAATATTTCTGCTATTTCTATGTTGAGTTTGATAGGATCTGATGGATTATGAGATTATGTTCAGATTGTGATAGAGTAATATATTTGGTTTTTATCTTTTATATTTTTGTTCCTAAGTAATTCTTGCATGTTCTCCGTTGCTGTTTTTTGCTTTGGCCAAGTAGTAGGTAGTGACTCCAAGAGGGAGCGTTGTGCTAGATTGTGGGTTCATGCCCCCCGATGACACGCTTGAGTGACAGAAACATGAGTCTAGGGGATGTGCTGTTGCCACAAGGGGGAAAACAACGGTGCTTGTAACCGTTGTTACGATGATTGTTTACTTTACGCAGAGTTCTTTTTAATGCAGTTGTCTGTTGCTTTGGGTTTACACTTTGGGTGGGGCTCGCAACTTAATACCAGCGAGATGTTCTGGATAGATATCTCAAGGTGGATGATTAGTAGTAGATGCAGATGGATTTCGGTCTACTTACCTTTGCGTACTGCGTGTGCTTTTGAACCTCTTCCTTTCTTTTGTAGCATAGTTAGCATGGCGGTGCGTTCATAATCCTGTCAATTTCCTTTCTGTAATTTGTTTACCTCGCATAGCAATTTTATCGTCTTTTGGGAGAGAGACATCACTAGCGAACATCACGTATCCCGGTCCATATCCTTATCATTATTTCCACGCTATATTTACTTTTCTGCATTTACTTTCAAGTTGCTATTATTATCCCTTGCGTTTTATCCTTTGTAAACAACAAGACCGGAGAGATTGACAACCTCTCTGACCTTCGTTGGGAACAAAGTTATCTGTGTCGGCGTGCAGGTCCGCGTCAGTTGTGCCGCTGACACCTACTTATCATCTCTGGAGTCCTGCTGGAGACAAACCTTGGTATCTTCACCGAGGGAAAACTGTTGTTGCACTACATCTCAACCATCCACTTGGGGTAACCAACGAAGGGGGCGAGAAGCCATCACTTATCCATAACGCGCAGACGGTCGTGCTGAAGGCCTCCCTCAGACACAGCCAATGCTCTGGGGTCGGGATCCGCACTTCTAGGGTCTTCCAACTCCGGATTAAAAGCGACCATCGTCTAGAGGTACTTAGCACCGTCCTCCTAGGCAGCGTCGAAGTACTCGGGAAGCTGAGGCTGAGGCTGCATCGCCAAAGAGATGTTATGAGTACCAAGTAGGAACATGCATGAGGGGAAATAAATGCAGGTTGTTCCATGTATGTGTCTACCATCTTGGCCTTGTAGCGCTCACTGCCGAGGTTTCCAGCCCGATGTGTTCCCCCGCTGCCACGGTTTGCCTTGTTCCGCTCGCTCAAGGCGTTCCACTCCTCGTCTTCCCCACGCCACCTCGCAGTCAACGCCCTCCATGCCTCCTCCTTGCCATAGGCCCAATCGGTCCTAACCTGAAAAATCAATACTCATGTGAAGAACATATGATGCAATTGCAACTTAGCATCAACATAGAATCTCATCGACAATTTACTTACCTCATCGTACTGTTCCGCGCTCATCGTCGAGCGTGACTTGACATTCTAATGCTTCGGCGACGGCTTGCCCGATTTCTCCATGTTATATTGACTCCTGGCGGTATGACCCTGGATATAGAACTGCTGATTAGTCAACCTCTTACAATGATTCTGCAAATTCCTGCTGCTCCGGAGCCACCCTGACGAGTATTAGCCTCGGAAAATCCCATGGTCAGGGACCCTGGGTTAGATCGTAGAGAAGGAACAGGTTGGCGATACTCGTCGGCTAACAGGAGAAGCACTTCCTACTCAATTGTATTATGCGAGGGGTCGATTACAGTGGAGATCTAGGCGAGTTTGCTCAAGACCGGAGGTGTTGATTGTAGATTGGATCTCCTGAGTCGTCACCCCTCCCAGCCTTTATATACTAGGATGGGTCTCGAGGAGTCCAACTTAGGTTACAGAGGTAATTTCCTAAACTAGCTTCGGCTTGGACGCCAAGTCTTGACTTCCTTGTTGATCACAGACTCCTACGTCGGTGCTCTGAGCGGGCCAGTCATGGGCCCATCAAGGCTTCTATCAGGCCCTCCGTCTTTGTATGCACTAGGTATCCTCACACGCAGGAGTCGTGGGGTCACCCCCTCGTCAGTAGCCCCCGAGTGCCTGGGGGACTCGAAGAGTGTCGCAGGGATTCGAATCCGTCGTCGTTTGCTTTCATATGCGCAGCGGGGCCGCGAGTCGTTGGCTATTTAGCCGTGACAATGTTTATTCGAGGGATGATAAGATGAAAGGGCCCAAGGTGGTTGACTGGTCGAGCCTTGGTGAATTGCGCTGGTGGAAAAAACCTCAGTAGCCCAATCAAGCTCCTGTCCCTCGACACGAACTTGGAAACAACCGGTGTCTAGCAAAGTCCATGCCGCTGCAGGTCTTATAGGATCGATGCCGCCGGTCCCACGAAATAGCCTTAACGCGTCCGTTATCGGCTCATCTTTCTATCATGCAAGCGCATGGAAAATGTCGGGAGTGAAGTCGCGCTGTGGCAAGTCCCGGCCCGTCCGACTACGCAGCGGGGTCTTACCTACGCGCTAAGCTTGCGGCTTCTGGGGTACGGCGAGTCGCATCCCAGGCATCTTTTTTATAGAGGTGCGGAGCCCATTTAGAGATGAACCCACTTGGAATAAACGATCAAGTGGATTAATAGTAGTCACTCACGGAGCTTTTGCGCGCTCGGGCGAGGGGTCGATAAGAAAGCACCCACTCGTATAGTCCTCGAGTGTGTGGGTAGATTGTCTTTGGGTTTTGCGAGTAGTCACTCGAATGCTTCATCATCTTCTGGGTGAGGGAGCACCCGAACTCTGGAGAGGTACCACGTTTTTAGTGCGAGTAATCACTCAGCACATTATTGCCTTCTGGGTGAGGGAGCACCCGAAACACTGTAGATGTCGTGATTTATTGTTGGTGCGAGTGGTCACTCGAGCACATATTTGTCTTCAGGGTGAGGGAGCACCCCGAAATCTCAAGGTTTTTGATCTTGCTCTTTTTTTAGTAAAGGCAAGGTACTCCCGCTGGGAGTAAAAAAAATTGGATTAAAAATCAGAATATTTGGCACCAAGAGACAGGTAGTCTTTGGCGGTTTTTATTTTTTCAGTTGCTTTTATCTTGAATCGTTCTTCTTGGGATGCTGCTGGAATAAGCATCGTAAATATGCTCTTGGTGACGGATGTGGTGACGACGCTTGGTCTTCGAACCGTCGCATCTCCTGACCAGTCATAATGACAATTTGGACACCGCTCTATTGCTGCCTGTTGGGTTTCTGAGGCGTATATGGGAAACACGCGAGATTTGATGTATCCTTTATTGAATAGTGTTGACTGTGAACAAACATCTTGTCTTGGATTTCGTAACGCCCAGCGTGTTGGTCTTTGAATTAATGATTGCGCCGCCTGGCCTTCTGCGTATTTTCCTTGCTTGCCCCTGGCCTGTGCTATAAATACATGTTGTTTGTTTGCTTGGGCTCGGCATCTGCTCTTCTCCCATTTTTCCCTTCTTATTCTTGATATGGCGCCCAGGCGTGGTGGCGGTGCGGCTGGCCAAGGTCGTGGACGGCGCGGTCGTGGTGGCCGTACGCCTCGTTCTTCACGCGATGGACGTCGTGGGGCTACGACGAAGCCCTCTTCTTCTTACGTGGGGGAGGGTGTTTGGCGCCACGACTTCCTTTTGCGCGTTCTTAGCCGGACCGCTACTCGGATCCCTCTTCCGTTCTCATTTTCTTCCATGATTTCTGAGATTAATTTGAGGGGTCTTTGGCTCCTTCTTCAAGGGTGTGCTCGATCTCCCTCTTGGGTGGAGCTGGTGGTTGATAGTTCATTCCTGATTTTTCTTGGATCTGGCTGGAGGTCGTTTTCGCGACGGCTGAATTTGCGTGATGGGGATATCCTATGTTGTCGTTTTGATGGAGAAGATACTCTCGTCGTCCGCGCGTTTGATGCCAGTGGCAATCGTCTGGACCCGTACTTGGAGGAAACAAGCAACGACGGCTCTGGTGGGTCAAGGGATGCTTTGAATAGTTCTCTTGTGGCTTCATCTTCGGCCGACTCCTCGGCTGGTGGTTCTTGCTCTTCTAGTTCTAGGGAAGAGCTGGACATGAAGCCACCCGTCAAGCGAGTGCGTAGGTAGGAAAGGTCACCAGGCTCAGGAAGGAGGCGAGTTTGCTTCTTGGCAGGCTTGGTTCTTACTTTGTTTGCGATGATGCTCATCAAGATGTGCGCCGAAAGTGCCAATTATCTCAGCATGAGCACACATGTATGAGTCATAATTCCCTGGGATGATTGGCATTGTAGTCCTTTTGGTAATCGCTCGAGTCTCTTTGTAAACTTTTGTATGTGGTGGAAACTTTGTACTGATATGTCTCTTATATGTAACTTGAAGTCTTTGAGTCCTTTGTAATGAGAACTGTCTTCGAGTCCTTTGTAATGAAAACTTTCTTCGAGTCCTTTGTAATGAGAACTGTCTTCGAGTCCTTTGTAATGAAAACTATCTTCGAGTCCTTTGCAGCGCTCTCGATGGGAGTAGCCCTCGAGGCTACGTTCGATTTTGAGTAGTCGGACGTAGACTGTGAGCTTTATTCAATCATGATATCCTTTCTTGTGACTGCTCGGTTGTTCTGGATTTTCATCGGGTGCGCGACAGTGCTCCTGATGGGAGTAGCCCCCAAGTCTTTAGGTGACCACTTGTGATCTGGTGAAGACTAAGTGGTTTCTCTGTCTGATGTCTGTTGTATCCTTATCTTTGAGGAATAAATTGTGCTGATGCGGAAAAAGTTTTGAGTGAGGTTATGCGGGCAAGGAGATGGCTCTCGGGGGAAGTTTTTACTTCGAGTTCCCGAGTCTTATGATTAACGACGCGTAAGCGAAAATAATGTCTTTTGGGGGGAGAGTTTTGTTCGAGCCCCCGAGTGCTTCGATTGATGTCGCGTAAGAGAAAATAGCGTCTCTCGGGGGGAGTCTGTGCTCGAGCCCCCGAGTGCTTTAAGTAACATCGCGTAAGAAAAAATAGCATCTCTCGGGGGGAGTCTGTGCTCGAGCCCCCGAGTGCTTTAAGTAACGTCGCGTAGGCGAAGATAGCGTCTCTCGGGGGGGGGGGGAGTTTGTGCTCGACCCCCCGAGTGCTTTAAGTGTTGTCGTGTAAGCGAAAATAGCGTCTCTCGGGGGGGGAGTCTGTGCTCGAGCCCCCGAGTGCTTTAAGTCTTGTTATTTGGGCAACACCTCTTTTATTGCTTCGAGTTTTTGCATGGGTTGCCGATCGGTGCTGCTACCGATACCACTGAGAGTGCCTATGGGTAGAACAGACGCAAGTTTGCCACGTTCCATGGATTTCCCACGTCTTCGTCGGTCTTTGGGTTCTTCAGCCTGTACGCTCCTCCTCCTATGACCTCTGAGATGATGAAGGGTCCTTCCCACTGTGGGGCAAGCTTGTGGACTTTTTCTTGTATTAGTCGCAGGACGATATCTCCTTTGCGGAAAGTTCTTGTCCGCGGGCGACTGCTTTGGTATGTGCGTACTTTGTCTTGGTATCCTTCTGACCTTGCTATGGATGTGTCCCTTGCTTCGTCCGCATTGTCTTTATCATCCTGGAGTGCTTCTTCTGCCTCTTCTTCTTCGTAGCCCGAGAATCGGGGAGCCCCAAACTTTAGGTTGTGTGGTAACACAGCTTCTGCCCCATATACCATGAAAAAAGATGTTTATTGGGTTGAGGCGTTGGGGGTGGTGCGCAGGCTCCATAGGACTACGGGGAGTTCTTCTACCCAGTTGTCTGCGGCATGTTCGAGTGGTGCGAGGATCCGCTTTTTTATTCCTCCGCACACTAAGTCGTTTGCCTTCTCCACCTGGCCGTTAGATTGTGGGTGCGCGACTGAAGCGTAGTTGATTTTGATGCCCAAATTTTGGCAGAAGTTCTGGAATTTGGCTGTTGTGAAGTTTGTGCCGTTATCTGTGATGATGTTATGTGGTACTCAAAGTTCGTAGTTCTCAATCTATGGATTTCCCAATGTCACCGCGGCCATCCAAAGAGAGTACGACAATCACCACAACATATCTCAAGGATAGTCAAAGACAAGCACCAAGAGACTCTCAATCTTCAATCAACACACAAAAGAGGAAATCACTCATGATAATATTCTTCTAACCCATGTCCAATAGACCGATGTCACCATGGTCGCGCGGATTATACTAGATAAGATCAAGTGAGTACATCAATCCAATACATAGAGGAAGGGGAAATATCATGGGATCACCCTATATTAACATAGCCTATGATCACAACGAAGATCACATCATGGGAGAGAGAGAAGAACACATAGCTACTGGTAGAAACCTCAGCCCCGAGGAGGAACTACTCCCGCTTCATGGAGGGAGGAAGAAACGTCGATGGAGATGAATCCGGGGGCACTTCCCAGTCCCGGCAGGGTGCTGGCACAGGAATTCTGGTCCCCCAAAGCTTTTTGGCGATGGCGGTGGAGATCGGAATTGCTTCTGGAGAAAAGGGGTCTGGAATCAGGGTTTTTGTGACGCGAGTATAAATAAGGGTCAAAGGGGGCACCGAGGGGGGGCCACAGGGCAGCCAGGAGGGTGCCCGGCGCGCCCTAGGGGGCCGCGCCAGATACCCTCCTGGGGCCCTGGTGGGTCCACTCCCTTCCATCCTTGGTTCTTCGGGAAGCTTCTGGGACGCTCATTTTTTATATAATTTTTCCGCAATTTATTTGGCACTTTTAATGGCCGGAAAACCTGAATATAAAAACTGCAGAAAATAGGAACTTGCAACTGGGTGCACTGAGTTAATGGGTTAGTCCAAATATGATCAAAAGTGTATGAAAGTTCGAGAAAAACATGGCAAAGTCACACAAATCATGCATGGAGGAAGCAGAAATTATAGATACGTTTGAGACGTATCAACATCCCCAAGCTTAATTCCTGCTCGTCCTCGAGTAGGGAAATGATAACAAGCATAATTTCTGTGGCGACATGCCACACAACCATATAAGGACTTTTAAGTAAAGCAATCAAAGCATGCAATTCAATTCAAGTCTTAACAAGCAAGAGTCTATATTAGCATTGACACAAGCAACAAAAGAACAAAGGGTGCAAGAGCTCTCGCTGTCTGTGACCCGAATGTCTCCAGATGGTGTTTGCATGCAAGCAGGGTAATGGGAAAAAGAGATAAAAAAGGTTGTTGAGAACTACTATCTACTAAAGTTTCACACTCCTCCGTTGTGGGTAAACGGGAAACCCGACTCTACGAACCCGAGGAAAGGCTGCAAGTCTCCTTTGTATTCTTATCTAGACTCGTCCCCAGACCACTAGCCAGGTACAAGTCAAACTGATCCACTCCCTTTCGATATTTTGAGCACTCATGCAATGGATGAGCGTGAGCAAGAAAGTTGACACCTAAAAGGCAAAACAGAAAGAAGGTGGAGGAGGAAGGCAAAAAAGATGTGAAAGGCTCACATCATTGAGGACAACCATAGGCGAGAGAAGGCCATATGATAGATATGATGTGAGGAGTAGGGATGGCCATGCAACGGATGCACATGTGAGCTAAAAGCTCTCCAAGGGAACAAGTGGGGGTGCATCCAACTTGCTTTCTCAAGAAGACCTGGAGCTCGTTTGAGGAGGCTCATCATTGGAATATACAAGCCAAGTTCTATAGTGTGAAGGGTCCCCACATAGCTATATGCATGTATGATGATCTCTATGGAGTACAAGGGGTAGAGGGAGTACTAGTGTGGATCTTTCAAAAGGATAGTAGTGTTGCCCATTTCTCTCTTTTTATTTCTTTTTATATTTTTTCTATTATTTGTATTATTTGGTGGCCTCAATGGCTCTTTCTATTTAACTCTCATTTTTCCTCTTTGGGATCTTTTATTTTTTCCACTTTGGGATCTTTTCCTCAATTTAGGGGCAACACTCTATATTTTACAAGAATATAGGAGATCTTTCACACTTTACAAGGGTACTCACATAAAGAAGATATAACTATCATGATGCAAATGTATGCCTCTGCCAGGATAGCAGGATATGCAATGATACTAGCGCGCCATGTAGCAATGATTAGGGAAAGGCCCAAATAGCATGCGGCTCATCGATCAAGAAAGTAGCATGTATGACATGAAGATCAAGTCATGAGAAGGTGGATGTTGCATGGCAATGTATCTCGGAAAGGCTATGGAAATGCCTTGTAGGTAGGTATGGTGGCCGTTTTGAGGAAAGATATAAGGAGGCTTATGATGACAGAGCGTATCATGCCAAGGGTTTGTATGCACCGGGGAAGTATGCACTAACTCTCGAGGTGACAAAGGGCAATGCATGGTACCGAAGAGGCTAGAAAAATATGGGAGGTGGAAGTGTCAACTTTCGAATACTCACATTAGTCTAAAGAACTCATGAACTTATTATCGGTAACTCTCAATCTAATCAGGAGGTTCACAAAGAGACAAGTACCCCGAGGAGGAGTGTATTGGGGTTTGGTTATCCTTGTGCATCCTCGACTCATGGTACGTGAATGTACTCTAATATTCGATCCCTCCAAAGATTAGTGATCTATCTAGTAGCTAGAGTTCTCAACTAGTTTTGTAGGATTTCGAAAATAAACACGGATTGCCCAAAATACCACACCTATCACTAATAGGCTAGAGCTCTTGACACCAAAAGTTCAAACATTACACACATCAATACCTCAAAACTATTGCAAGTTACTACTAAAATTAAATAGCAACCTCAATTACCTACTTTCAAGACAAGACACAACTCAGTGCAACAACCAACTCTCTTAACAAGATAAACATGAAAACTAAAGAGAGTTCCAGCAACAAACTAAACAAAAGCCAAGGCTCTTGCTAAAGACAAACTAAGACTAAAACTAGACATGGCAGTAGCTACGAAAAGATAAAGAACACACAACAGCAAAAAGATAAGCATGAAGAATCCTATGATGTGTTCTAGATTTTGAAAGTGGAGCGTGTTTCTCTCCCACACAAAGTAAGACGGGATCTAACTTGTTATGAACAGCAAGCAAATCTAAAGCAAACTAAAAATAAAACCTAAGAGCGAGACGCTCCAAGCATAGCACATAACGCATGAAGTGATCAAAATATAGTGAGACGAAGGACGAACTGATGATTGTTGATGGAGAAGGGGATGCACGGGGGCATCCCCAAGCTTAGACGCTTGAATCTCCTTGAATATTTGTTGGGGATGCATGGGGGCATCCCCAAGCTTGAGCGCTTGACACTCCCGAATCTTCTTTCATCATCTTCCATCGCACACTTGAAAACTCCCTTCATACATAACTCATCATAAGCTGATTAGAGAGGTTAGTACCCTTAATAAATAATTTCTACCTACTGGATATAAAGATATTATTGAATAGCTAATGTTTCTCAAGATTTCCAAAAGGTCTTTGCAAAGAAAAAGCAAGCTTAAGGTTTACAAAAGTTAGGAGAGACCAAACGTGGCAGAATCTGTGAAAAAACAGAACAGCAGGTAGTAAAGAATTTTTTAGGGGTACTTCTGCAACTCAAATCAAAAAACTCAGAACATAAGAAAGTTCCGTGATTGTATAGAGCACGCTGTGTAAAAAATTCAGCTCAAAAAGATAAACTGGTGATTTAATCTGATTTTTCCCGTCACGAGGACAGAATCTGTTTTCGGTACAGCATGTCACAACTTTCACTTCCCTTGTCATATGAGGCTATAACTTGGCACAAAGCTTGAAAATAAAGATACAATGATGTTGCTACAGTAGTAACAATCATCAAGACCACTAAAAACAGAAACTAAAAAACTCAAAGTAAAGATAACAAGGCTTGCCTCCTTAGAACTCTTTCTTTATAGCCATAAAGATAGGCTTAAGATTTTTAATGAGGCTCTCATAGGAATAAGAGTTGAAGAACAAAAGAGAGCACTAAGAAGAAAAGACGAAACACATTTAAGTCTAACATGCTTCCTATGCATAGGAATATTGCAATATAGTAATTCATTGAAGCACAAAGCAATAAGCATAGGAAGGCAAAACAAGTGCAACTTCAAAAATTTCATCATAAAGAGAGGGAACTTGATATTATGTGAATATATATAAGCATATGTTCCCCTCTCATAATAATTTTCAGTGGGATTGTAAGAGCAAAGTTATACCCCCATGAGTTTTGTATATTGTTGGGAAAAACAGTAAAGGAACTAACAAGTTTTCTAGTGTAAAACAGATGGTTAGGTTCCTGAAGTTATAGGTTGGTGATAAAGCTTCAACGAAGATTTACATACTTACTGAAGCATATCCTCTGGAGTGAAGCTCATCACGGATGTCGACCCCTAAAAAGATAAGGAATCCTGAAGCACGTCTCATCGAAGAAGATGACCAAGATGGCGCGAGACTTAGTAGTATTTGCGTAGTTCTTTTTCACTTCTTTGAGTCGTAGGAAAAACCGTACTATCAAGAGGGGTTTAGTAAATGTACTCCGAAGATTTTGGTGAAAAGACTCAGATCGAATCCAAACCTGTGAGAAGCCAGAGTTGAGAAATCTCATGTGCACTAGGTAATGCTTCACCAGCGAAGACTTAGTTCTTTCGGCTCCTGAAGCAGAACCAAGTCCGTGAGTCAGCTTTACTTGGACCGCAAGTAAAGTTGCGCTTTGATTGGAAATATGACCGTTGCGGACAGGTGTCAAGCTGTCGCATCGGGTATTTTAAGTCATTTCACACCTAGGGATTGCCACCTATAAATACGCCATCCCCGTCCTCATTGGCCATGGGCTGCTCCAAGAATATTTCCTGACAATAAAGAGAAAGAGCAAACCCCACCGAAGCAAACCAAAAACCCATCCACCGAAGCATAAGTCATATTGATCTGAGTTGATTCATTATGACTTAGGAAGAAGTTTGCTAGCCTTTTTATCTTGGAGAACTGCAATTCTCCTAGACGGTTAGAGCGTTGTTCTTCAGAGAGTGAAGAGTTATTGTCGCCTCGAAGTCCTGTTTTTCAAAGGTTTCGGTTATTCCCTCAATAATCAACCATGAGTGAAGAACTGACCAAGCTCAAGGAGATTGGTGCAGTGGAGATACGGACGGAGAGAGGTTAGCTCCTGTGTTCAATCACAAGTCCCTCCAACCAGACGTAGCACTTTGCAGAGTGTGAACTGGTCGAACAAACATCATCGAGTCAAGAGTTCGTTTTACTTTCCGCACTTACATTCAGTTTATCAATTGCTTCAGTGATTTGCTTCAATGCAATTGATTCGATGCTTTTGATTCGCTATGTTAAGTGTAACAGCCCAGTTTTCACAAAAATTAAAAATTTTGTTTTCGGTGTGAATTGTTTGATTGTCTGATTTGTTTGCGATGTTTGCATCCCCGATTTATCGATCGGCGATTATTTTTTCCCCTCGTCCTGGTATTACCCGATCACTGTCACGAAAACCCGCACGAGACCAGCCGCAGCCAACGGAACGAAAAACCCCGTTTATTTAATAAACGGATTATTTTATGGGGCGCCTAAAAATGTTGTCGGAACGTCACCGCAGCGAGGTACGATCGACGGGCTCGACGCGCTGAGCGCGTGGTTCGAGATTTCGTCGGAATCGGAGTCTGTACGGAGTCTCGGCGGTCACTAACACTATCACCGGACGCACGAGAGGGGTACCGGGGGCATTTGCGTAAACTGACCAGCCAACCCTGCCCTATATATAGACCACCACACTCCCCTAGGCCTTCTAGGGTTTCCCCATGTAAAATTTGCAGCCACCCCCCTCAATTTTGCCCCAATTTTTGCCCCAACTCCCCAGATCTGAAAACCCTAATCCTAGCCACCTCCGGAGACGTCGGATCTGAGATTCGAGGGCTCCAGGGTAGCCACGTGGCCTTCCAGCCTCCTCCCGCAGCAGCCAGGGTGCCCGGGCCCCGCAGGGCCGCCGCCGCGCCCTCCTCTCTCCTTGCTGCACTGCTTCTCCTTCCCTCTCCATCCCCTCTAACCGCCTCTTTCGCCTCCCCTGCAGACGAAGACGCCGCCGAGCTCAGCCAAACCCGCCATGGCCGGCGGGCGAGCCACGACGGCCCGAGCACGCGGCGCGCCACCCCGACGACGCCCTCGATCGGAACCGCCTGGATCCGGCCCGCCGCGCCCGATCCTCCCCTCCTCTAGCCTCCTCGCCTGCGACCGGCCCGCCCCTCGTCGCTGGCATCAACGGCCGCCGTCGGCCCCAGCTCGACGGGGACGAAGCCCCTGCCCGATCCAGCCGAGTGGGCCAGCCAGGCGGCCTCCTCTCCCGCGGCCCACTCCAGCGCCAGGCCGAGGCCGGCCTTCTCCCCTCTCCAGGCCAGTGGGCCGAGGCCCATGGTGAGGCCGATTCTTTTTTTTTCTTGCTCTGTTTTTTTTCTTTTTATCATTTTTGTTGTCTGGTAAAAACTGTGTGCTGATGCTGTTTTGCCTTGATGTTTACGAGTAAACCGTAGCTCGGATCGGATTGCGCCCAAAAGATGAATTGTTTAGAATTGCGTGCTCTAGCTTTTATCTTTTGTGAGTTAATTGTTTTGAGGTTGTTTAGAATTACGAGTAAACCGTAGCTCGGATCGCGTTGATGTTTACGAGTTAACCGTAACTCCGTTTGGGGTGTTCTTTATATGTAACTTGATTAGTTTTTCGTGTACTTTGTGTTTATGCTATTGTTTGATGTTGTTAAAGAACCTAAAATATGGTTTAGGACAGAACAGTACCAAATGTTTTAATCATCGTGCGGCACTTAGTGTTATGCCATGTTTAGGTTGTGCCTCACTTAAATTGACTAGCATAGATAGTTTACTTTGTGCTTCACCTCTTGCCATGTTTGTGTGCTATGCCATGCTTGAGTGAGATGCCATGTTTACAACTTTTTTATCACCTGTAGCAAAACAACTTTAACCATCGTAAAACGTGCGGTATCGTTGTGTGTGACGAGTACTCCACTTAAATTATTAGTAACCGCTCTCGACGGTAGGTGCGATGTCTCATGTTGCCTTCTTGTTGATGCTTGCTCGTGTTTGCTTCATAGTAATAGATGCTTGCTCGTTGATTACTTTCCAGTGTTTATCGTCTTGTGTGCTTCCACGGGTACCTCTCGGAGACGATGCGAGCTTGCGATCAACTACACCTTCGGAAACCGACTTATCAACAGGCAAGGACTATGCATTAATTATGATCCATTCTATTTCATCCAGCGGTTTGCATGCTAGTATAGGTTAGGTTCGATGTTTGATCCTACCACATGTTTACAGCCTCTTTCAAACCGATACAGCCATGTCCCTTCCCAGCAAACCTTGTACTGCTATGTTACTTTTGCTCGTTGCTCAGCCCCTGCTTAGTATGCATGCTTAGGATGCTACGATGTTACCCTGTTACTCCTGGGTTTGGGATATCACATTATTATATTGTTATGGATGATATGATTATTGTAAATGTTGACTACATTCGACGAAGGATGGAAGGTCTAGGCTATCCCGCCCCGACGCTTTGTTCCATTCGAGTCACCTAGGACCCGAGTTCCGGGTATTGGTTTTAAGACTGAGCGTGCCTAACCGCGTGTGGGATTTTATGGGGTCCCCTCTTCTTACCTATCTAACTTCAAACATTTCTAGTGGTGGCCCAAGCTGGTTTTACCTTTTGCAAAATGTGTGTGTGCGAGTGTCGACCTCGCAGATTTTCAAACAACTCGGGCCAGCGGAGACATAGTTCCTTTGTTGGTCCACACCTGGAAGCTAGGGGGCTGCCCACATCTGTTTGGGTAGCTAACCCGACCTCGTCCAGACGGTAGAGGCCGATTCGAGAGCACGGCCGGCTTTTGAGTTGGATGTCGACTCACCGGGGGCCACCCGGATTTCTGCGTTGTTAGTTAGAGGGACCTGTCGTTCCGGATCTCTTGGGACTAAATCATAAAATGGTTACCTATCATGGGTAGCAACTGAGAGAGATGGGCGTGCGTGCGGAGCCTTGTAATGGGCAGTTGGTACACCCCTGCAGGGTCAAATCTTTTCGAGAAGCCGTGTCCACGGTTATGGACGACTTGAGACCTACTCCTTGTTCATAAACAACAACAACTGAGATAATCTTAATATAACTTGATCAACGTGTGTGTGTGCCTTGACTGCTTCTTCTTCGTCGGGATGCGAAGAGGAGGACAAGGATAGGATAGGTGTTATGTTTGCGTATGTAGGTGGATAGCAGACTTGTTGGAGGCGATTCCTCATCGAATGCTTGGCTTCTTACCTTACTCTCTAGATCGTTAGTCACTTCATAAATGCTAGTGCGGAAGCAACCTCACCACTTACATCTTCCTTACCGTAAACTACTAGTTGTCCTAGAATGACAAGTGATGAAGTCCTTGCTGGGTCAGATGACCACTACAGTTGGATGCTGAGTACTTCTGTACTCATGATACTACCCCCAAACTCTTTTCAGGGTTCTTGGTCGACAACAGGTTTGGTGATCGACGTTTCACGTGGAGACTCGACGACGACTAGTTAGGCGGATCCCGGCGGAGGGCCTGGACCCGTGTGGTTATGGGGATCGATGATTTTCTCTTTGCCACTAGGCATTTGCTTGTAGGCTGTACTCAGACATGTATCTTCCGCTGTTGTATTGTATTAAGGCAGTTGTATGCCGATTGTATGAGATGTTGTATCCTTGTATCTGTAATGTTGTGATATCATGTTGGAAATCCGGGGCATATGGCTTCTTCATATGCCGCGGTGGGACCGATATTTGCTTCGTCCCTGGATCTGAGTGGAAACACCTAGATCTGGAACAGTACCGCATATCGGGCCTTACATTAAGCTTCAATCCAGTTTTGCTTCAATGTTTACCTTTCTGTTGAAATTCTTCTGCTGCTAAGTTATGCTTCACTTCATAGTTTCATGCAAAAAATTTAAGTGATCATTCACCCCCTCCCCCTCTGATCACATACTTGGACTTTCAATTGGTATCAGAGCTAGTCACTCTTTGTTTGGATTAACCTCCTAGAGTGTTTTGCAAGTATGTCTTTCGCAGCCATTCGCTTCGGCGAACCCATACCCGTGTTCAATGGAAAGGACTATCCATACTGGAAGGAAAAAATGAAGAGAAATATCATGGCTATCAACTCAACTGCCTGGCAAGTTGTCTTGTATGGAGTTACAGTTGCTGACCAAAACGCCATCACTCCTGAAGAAGCGAAGCTGGTCGATCTTGATTCCGAAGTCTGGGTTTTCATCACCAATCATCGTACACCAAAGAAGTATCATGAAGTGAAGAATATTCCTTCGGCCAAAGGTGTCTGGGACTATCTTGAGAAGATTGGTGAAGGTGTTTCTACCCAGAAGGATGCCAGAATTGACACACTTCGAAGCAAATTCTATCAATTCAAGAGAAACGAGGGTGAAAAGTCAGCTCCATTTACAGCAGACTCACTGCTCTTGCAAATGAGTTGATTTCACTTGGTGCTGATGACATTACTCCTCACTCAGTTGTTAGAACTCTGCTTCGCTCATTGGATGATTCGTTTGATCACATTGTGATGATGATCAAGGAAAGGACTGATTTCAGACGTCTTGCTGCCGCTGATATTCTTGAGAGACTCAATACCTTTGAAATGGAAGAAGATGAGAAGCGTGACATAAATGGTTCTCGAAGAAGATCTCATGCCTTGAAAGCAAAAGCTTCGCGTCATTCTTCACCAGAAGTCAGTTCTGCTTCAGGTGTCGAATCAGATGATCCTGCAAGCATTGGAAAAGATCTAGCACTGATCATGAGACGCTTCAATCGCTTTCAGAGAAAAGGTTTTTCTTCACCCAAGAAGAGTTATCCTTCAAGAAACTCAAGTCATTATTCTCACCGTTCATCCTCAAGAAGCTCTTCATCGAAGGACAATTGCTGCTACAAGTGCAAGAAACCAGGTCACTACATTGTTGATTGCCCATTGTGGGAAGCTGAGAACAAATTGAAGCATTCGCTCAGAGACTCCTCATCAAAGTCTCACAGATCCTACCGAAGCCATGAGTCAAAGAGACATGATTCTAGTTCGAGAAGAGAAAAGAAGAAAGATTCTGATGATGATAAGAGGAAGAAGTATCATAAGAAGCGTGAGGGTTCTTCATCGAAGACTCACTCGTCTCGTCGAAGCAGCTCTCAACAAGGCCTATCTGGGAAAGGAGATGAAGCCTCTGGATCCGAAGCTGAATCAAGCTCGAGGTCTGGGTCTGGGTCCGAATCAGATGGTGTTGCTGGTTTTTCTTTCGCTTCGGCAGATGCTTCAACTATTGCTTCGAGCTCATTCTTCACCAACAACAGTAGTGAAGATGAAACTCCTGCATATTGCTTCATGGCCAAGGCAAAGGTATCTTCATCCAAATCAAACTATGATACTTCTGATTGTTCCTCATATGATAGTGATTCAAAGATAAGCTATGCTAAACTTGCTAAAATTGCTTCAATCCAACAAGATGAACTTGATTCACTAAGCAAAACCATTAAGAAATCAGAAACTCTGTTGATCGATGAGATAGAGAAAGGTCAAACTTTAACTAATGAGCATGCTGCTCTGAAGGAGAAGTTTGAAGAATTATCCTCTCGGCATGATCTTCTTTCAGTTGATTATGAGAAGCTCACCTATGAATTTCTTCAGAGGAAAATGGCTCTTGAAAAACTAAAAGAGGCTCATGAAGAATTGGAAAATGCCAATCTCTCTCATGGCTCAACAAGGTTCTAAAGAAAATCATAAAACTGAATCACCTTGTTTAACTTGTTTGGAACGAAGCAAAACAGATTCCAAAGGGAAAGCTCCTATTGTTATCGATGATACTAATGCCTCTGATGAGGAAAATCCTGCTGTTACCGAGGAACTCCTCAGGTTGAAAAAATTATTTGACACAGGCATGTTCAAAAGTGTGCAAGGACACCAATATCTCTGTGATATCCTGAGGAAGGCTCTCCTTCACAGGAATCCCAGAAATGAAGGTGTTGGCTTCGCGAGAAAGATAAACCCTGATGGCACCTATTGGGAACCTGAGCAGTATCCTAAGACTGTTTGGGTTCTAGCGAAGGAGAAACCCATTGATATTGCTAACCTTTCAGGTTTCGACTGCAAAATGAAGAAAGCCATTGTGGATGAATCACTTGATTCAGACTATAAACTCATTAAGGATGAACTGGGAAAAGTTACAACTGAGTATGTAGGTGTTGGATATATGCTCTAGAGGCAAATAATATATGATTATTCCAATATATCTAAGCAAGTTCATAACCAGTTTCATACCGTGCTAGAACTGCGTCAGTGAAACAATGATGCAGGTGTGGTATAGAAACCCCCAGAGTTCCTAGTTAGCCTCTACATCGATAACTAGTTCATGGCCAACATGATGATCGTGGTTTCGCGATCATGGACAATTAAGTCTCTTGACTATGAGGTCACCTCACTGGTTAAGTGACGTGGTGAACATTACCCAAAGTAAGCATTACAGCATGATCAAATCTTATGAAGGTTCAGTGTTGTAATTACAGAACGTGGTAGACCGTTCCTTTGACTGTGAGTACGTGCATAATCACTATCTTCCCGGATGCTTTGACTTACATCCCACCACCTGACTGAAATATGCGGGTCATAACGGTTTTATCTTAGGTATTCCGTGGAGATATGTTGAGGAGTATTGTTACAAGAGCGGGATTTGTCAATCCATATAATGGATAGATACTCGGGGCCCACTCGGTGAGATTCCATCCATAAAGCTGCGCAGCGTGTGACTAGGTCACGGGGATGAATATCACGGGAACGAGTGAATAAGGATTTGTTCGGAACGAGGTTGAACCAGACATAGGATGTCATTGATCGAATCTCGGAACAATCCAGTATCGCTGACAAAGGGAATGCTATACGGCGTAAGGTCCAATCGGTGTTGATATCCGGAATGCACAGGGGTCATTATGGGCATCCAGGTCCCGCTGATGATCATTGACCATAGCCTCCGCGAGGTCATGACTGGAGTGTTCTCGGACCGTAGGGTAACACACTTAAGGACTCGATGAAATCGGAGACCTTTTCGGAACCATCGGAGCAACCAGAGAATAAAGGAAACAATATCGGAGAAGTACCGTGTTGAACCGAAACAAGTTCGGAGTGAACCGGAAGGTGTTCCGGAGCACCGGGAGATGGAATATTATGTTTTAGTTATTAATTAATTGAATTAATAATTAAAATCATTTTATTTCTAATTAATATGTGCTATGGGCCTTAGTGGAGAAAAAGGCCCATTAGGGGAATTAAAAGGGAAAAAGAAAAAGCAAAAGAGGGGGGAGGCGCCATGGGCCCTAGGGCCCATGTGGGGTGCGCCCCCTCCCCCCCCCCTTGGCCGGCCACCCCCCTTAGCAAGGGACTTTAGTCCCACATTGCTAAGGGAGGGGGGTTGACTCCCTCCCCTCTGCCTATATATAGATAGCCAGGGTGCACATATTTAATACACAGAAATTCGTGAGAAAATAAATATTACTCCGAATTGAGATCGGTTTTCTCCGGTCTTCTCCCCTCCCTTGTCTCTTTCACGGTGGACTCCCTAGTGTGAGTCTATAGTGGAATTGAGGCTTCTCTGCTAGAATCGGAGGCCGTCGTGCTGCCGAAGCTCCGTCCAGAGGTCTGCTTCCGCCACCTCCGCTGGATCGGAGAACGGAGGTCGTCATCGAGTCTCGTACGTGTGCGAGTACTACAAGGTGCTGCACGTGTGGCACTACACCCATCCGGGTGCTCAACACAGCCAGGGGGTTGTGAAACTTGATCGGCTACATCAACCACGTTTGCGGGAACGTTTCCCGCGCAACGGACTACACCCCGAGGTATGTTATTTCCGCACTACTTTCCGTTACGGTAATACGGCTAGCTAGATCTTTGGTTATGGGAACGCTAGTTAGAAAATTTTGTGTTTTCTGCTGCGAACCCCAACAGTGGTATCATGAGCTAGGTCTATGCTTAGTATTACTGTACGGATAGAACACATCGGGGATGTGGGCGTTGATTGTATGATTGTTACCCTCCCACGTGTACTTGTTCACATCTGCGGCATCGTTTGATGAAGCGGCCTCGACCGACTTTGCGCGTACTCTTACGCGAGACTGGTTCCACGCTTGACATGCGGCTTGTACCGTATAAAGTGGCTGGGGGGTGTCTGTCTCTCTACTTTAGCGGATGTGGCATTTGCAACGGAGGGCCCCGTGCGGGGTGTAATAGAGACAATCTTATGGTTGACGTTGTGGTTGACTCGTAGGTTAAAACCTGTTTAACTATGAAAGCCCTAGCAGCCACGTAAAACTTGCAATATACAACTAGAACGTCTAAACCTTGTATTTCTAAGTGGGGGCTATCGTTTGTTTGTTTGTGATGTAGTGATAGCTTTGCTATGTGTTACTAGTAAGTAGTAATCGTCATCATAAAACAAACTAAAATGGAGACACTGTAGACTTAGTGTTGCTATAGCCCAGACATCTTAAAACTTGCTAGTATAGGATACACGACGGTAGCATGTGATAAGATGATCCCTTAACAAAGCCAAACACAAGTATTCTACCAAAGTGTGCACCGCCTGGAAGGTTCTCCCATATGGCTTGATGCTCCGTACATACCGGAGTTGTCCTACATATTAAATGGAGTTCGCATGAGGTTGGGTTCGGCAAGCCTGGCATATGCAGATATGGCCTTGCTGAGCACCATATAACATGGAGGTTAATTTGGCGAGCCTAGCATATGCAGATATGGCCTCGGAATACTAGAGATCGAAAGATCGAGCATGAGTCACAGTACATATAAGATAATGTGATCACACAAGTTATTGTCTACCTTTGAAACTGACCCGTCGGCCGTGTGATATTCGAGGTCGGGCAGTGAATCTGGATCATGTAATCACTAAAACTTCCTAGGGATGAATTGTGTTAGTGCGAGCTCATTTATAATATGATTATATGAACTCATTTGTTGTGAACTAGTCTTAATTGTGTTCCTTGCAATTATGTTTGTAGAAAATGGATAATACCCAGTACCTTGAAATGGTTTCCTTCTTACATGGTGAAAGACTTAAAGAAAATGGGTCAAACTTCGTTAGTTGGTACTTACGCCTTAGAGCCGTGCTCAAGAGAATCAACCTTTCATTCTTAACTAAAAGGCACGTGGGAAACCCTCCAGAAAACGACATGGATGCACGAGCGGCGATTGATTATCAATATCGTCGAAGGACATATGCCATGGCTAAGGGTATCATAGAAACCAGCATTCCGCAACCTTTGTGTGAGGAGTATGCTGATTTGGATACATACGATATGATCGATGAGCTGAAGTCATCAAACTTGCATCAGTTTAGAGTTGCCAGATTTGAGTTAGAAAGTGAGTTTCTCTCTACAAAGATGGAAGAAGGCTCTTGCCTGAAGGCACACTTGGCCAAGATGCATGAGATACATCTGAGCCTCGTAGATGACTTTGACTATGAGACCACACATGAGTCTGCGATATACACGGTGTTACACTCGCTTCCACCGAGCTATACAGGCCATGTCCATGGCTATGTCGGCAGAGGTGAAAGCCTCGAGTTCTCTGACTTCATGGATAGACTTCAGTATCTGGAGGTTGAACCCATTGAAGGAGAAGTTGTCGATGGAGAAGGTATATATTTGATATACTTTATAAATGTTTACTCCCTTATACAACACTTGCAGTAAATGAGTATCTGATACTTATTCTGTTTTATGAAAACAGGATCTGCCGTTGCATGGACGGGAAGAGGTGAAATCAAGGATTGATGGATATCAAGTCAGTTGATGGCCAGCATGGATTCCGCCGAGACATCTATCATAGGAGATACTTACAGTATTAGATAAATCTTATGTAATCATTATAGTATGAACACTTAGTTGTGTGTCTTGCATCTCGCGAGACAAAGTTATTCATGTAATGAGACAAGTCAGTTGTTCCATCTTTATGAATAAAAGTGTGCTTATACTTTGATTATGTCTTGATTTATGATATGATAGAAAGCATTTATAATACTACTATTATTGTCAAGAAATATTCAATGTTTAATGATAAAGTTGTCTTGATTATAGCAAGTCAAAGATTTGATTACATGAGGTGACTTCATAACTGATGAATTCATTAAATGTATGATCTATTAACTTGTGAGTTCATTATCGAATGAAAATCATAACTTGATTGCATGAGATGGATTAGATACACGATCTATGAACCTCTGCAATAAATATAATCATGACAAGGTTCTAGCAAGTAGAACTTGTGCCAATCGTTATACATAAATGATGTACTAAATGGGCACGTGAGTTATCATTAAAGACTTCATATGATTAATTGAAAGTTGTATTCAATTGAGATCATAAAACTGAGATTCAGGAATCACAGTTAGAAGTGAGAATACAAGAATACATATCACTACGCTACGATCCGAAGTGATAAGTATTGACATTGACATAATGGGAGACTTGTGGAAGTTGTACCACAAACTACGATGGAAGTTGAAAGTGCTAGACTACTTAAACCATCCGTAGTCATACTAAACCATAGTATGGTCTAAAACGTTCTTTCCCCTAGCACTATAGTTATTGTCGAATAAGTTGTTTAATTCATTAAGTTAAAACACCCACTTTCATGAATAGGAAACCATCCTAATTCTAATGAGACATGATAGCTCCATAACTGATGGTGTTATAAGAGTTCTTAAAAGAAAGAATTTCTTTGTAATAAAACTACGAGCAATTGAAATTACATATTCTCCCCGAATAGCAAAATTTGTGTTGCTTAATTGGTAATACGAGAAAAGTCTCTCGACACGGATCCAATGGGAGATAATGGAAACTTTGACCGAGGTATTGGACCTTGCCTTCAAAATATCAGAGTATTGCAACGGAAGCATGTTCCGCTGTAATGACACTGCATAAGGAAGGATATGCCAAAGATGATTGATCTTGGTATATGAGTTGAAGCCATTGTTGAATTTAGAAGGTTGTCATGAATACGTTCTGTACAGAACAATAATCATGAGTCTTCTTAATAAAACAATAGGGAATAATATTGCTTGAAGACACAAAGGAATGATGGTAGCCTAGAACACGAGGAGAAATGAAATAATATTGAGTTACATATAGGATGGCTCACGTCCCGTGAAATAAATCGGTTATTTCATATTCTCGACAAAATGGAGAGTTATTGAGAATAATGTAATGGGCATAAGGCATTTTTTGGTTATGACCAAAGTTCAATGGTGATTGACTACGGAAACGTAGGAATGCTTTAATCAATAAAATATTTCATTTACACTACGATGGGCCATAGCCTGAAATTGCATCTCAGTCAAATTTGGGATTTGAAAGAGAATTGTAATGGGCATGACGAAGGTTACTTCGTTAAAAGGATGGACTATAATACCTCAAGACAGGAACCCTCAACCTTGATCTGATCAAGTGATTTTGTGATGAAAAAAATATTGAGTGGGCCTGCAGTTTCATGAAACTGAGTGGGAGCTTTGAAGACTTCCCGGAAACTTGGAATGCATAGGGCATTTTCTGAGTGGGAGCTTTGGAAGCATCGTCATTATGTGAGACATAGTGAACAATAAAATGACTTGATGAAAGCTGAACCACAAATATATGAGTATATGATGGATATATTTGAGTGGGAGCATGATCATTGTCTCAAACATATATGCATTGATATGTGTGAAGAATGATCTCATATGTATATATATGGATATGCATTGATTGTGTATATAGAGAATCGTCTTATATACATATGTGCATTATGATATATATAGAGCATAAGGTAAATAAAATACAAGATTGCAAGAATCTTCTTTTATGTGAAATACCAACACATTACACGTTGAAATCTATGAGTAGATTAAGATACGGATAATGAAACGATGTGAAGGTTGGAATAATCTTCTAGACAAGAAACAGGTTTTTGTGGCTAGAAATTATATAATGGATGAAATCCAAATATCACAAGCAATGTCTTGATGGAAGAATAAAGATGCACCATGTACAGGACATGTGATCTTATATGTTCTTGACATATGATTCTACCATATAACATGCGTTGTGAATCCAACAACAGAATGACTCAAAAGTTCTTGGAAGAAGAACAGCTTCCGATGTGCTTTAGGAGTAAAACACAGAATCTGAATAAAGTCCATGCATTCAGTATATGAGGAATACTGAGGACTGTACTCTAAAATATAGAGAGGATAATAGACTTGAATGTAATGCAAGATTACAATTGCAAGCCATATTATGGGTCTATATGGAACTAGAGACATCACCAAAGACATGAAAGAAACGTGAGCAA
Organism: Bromus sterilis; assembly: GCA_950022295.1. Classification (NCBI taxonomy): domain Eukaryota; kingdom Viridiplantae; phylum Streptophyta; class Magnoliopsida; order Poales; family Poaceae; genus Bromus; species Bromus sterilis. Next base: position 73,554,049 of record OX465600.1, on the reverse strand, counting down.
AATTCACGACACTACAAACATAATACTACTTAAGAAAGTAGATGTATGGATAAAAGTTTAGCGTTAGAAGTATTGGACTTCTGGCTGAGTGTATTTCCCAGTATATATGACTAAGGATGAGTCTTCTAAAGACTGAACCAAGAGATCATTGGAGGATACAGTGAAATAATGGTCTCACTCTCCCGCGAAACTTATATCCAACCATTATATGATAATGAGTGGTATGTCAAAAGAGTTTTTTGACCTGTACCATTTGCAAAGGAAACATACGAATCTGAATTGGTGCAGTTCATTGACGAACCCTCTTCCATGAGCATGCATGATCAATGAAACACTTATGTGATAAGATGATTATGATCGGAAAAATGCGGCTAGATTATTAGCACTCTAGTGCAAGTGGGAGACTGTTGGATATATGCTCTAGAGGCAAATAATATATGATTATTCCAATATATCTAAGCAAGTTCATAACCAGTTTCATACTGTGCTAGAACTGCGTCAGTGAAACAATGATGCAGGTGTGGTATAGAAACCCCCAGAGTTCCTAGTTAGCCTCTACATCGATAACTAGTTCATGGTCAACATGATGATCGTGGTTTCGCGATCATGGACAATTAAGTCTCTTGACTATGAGGTCACCTCACTGGTTAAGTGACGTGGTGAACATTACCCAAAGTAAGCATTACAGCATGATCAAATCTTATGAAGGTTCAGTGTTGTAATTACAGAACGTGGTAGACCGTTCCTTTGACTGTGAGTACGTGCATAATCACTATCTTCCCGGATGCTTTGACTTACATCCCACCACCTGACTGAAATATGCGGGTCATAACGGTTGTATCTTAGGTATTCCGTGGAGATATGTTGAGGAGTATTGTTACAAGAGCGGGATTTCTCAATCCATATAATGGATAGATACTCGGGGCCCACTCGGTGAGATTCCATCCATAAAGCTGCGCAGCGTGTGACTAGGTCACGGGGATGAATATCACGGGAACGAGTGAATAAGGATTTGTTCGGAACGAGGTTGAACCAGACATAGGATGTCATTGATCGAATCTCAGAACAATCTAGTATCGCTGACAAAGGGAATGCTATACGGCGTAAGGTCCAATCGGTGTTGATATCCGGAATGCACAGGGGTCATTATGGGCATCCAGGTCCCGCTGATGATCATTGACCATAGCCTCTGCGAGGTCATGACTGGAGTGTTCTCGGACCGTAGGGTAACACACTTAAGGGGTCGATGAAATCGGAGACCTTTTCGGAACCATCGGAGCAACCAGAGAATAAAGGAAACAATATCGGAGAAGTACCGTGTTGAACCGAAACAAGTTCGGAGTGAACCGGAAGGTGTTCCGGAGCACCGGGAGATGAAATATTATATTTTAGTTATTAATTAATTGAATTAATAATAAAAAAAAATTATTTCTAATTAATATGTGCTATGGGCCTTAGTGGAGAAAAAGGCCCATTAGGGGAATTAAAAGGGAAAAAGAAAAAGAAAAAGAGGGGGGAGGCGCTATGGGCCCTAGGGCCCATGAGGGGTGCGCCCCCTCCCCCACCCCCTTGGCCGGCCACCCCCCTTAGCAAGGGACTTTAGTCCCACATTGCTAAGGGAGGGGGGTTGACTCCCTCCCCTCTGCCTATATATAGATAGCCAGGGTGCACATATTTAATACACAGAAATTCGTGAGAAAATAAATATTACTCCGAATTGAGATCGGTTTTCTCCGGTCTTCTCCCCTCCCTTGTCTCTTTCACGGTGGAGTCCCTAGTGTGAGTCTATAGTGGAATTGAGGCTTCTCTGCTAGAATCGGAGGCCGTCGTGCTGCCGAAGCTCCGTCCGGAGGTCTGCTTCCGCCACCTCCGCTGGATCGGAGAACGGAGGTCGTCATCGAGTCTCGTACGTGTGCGAGTACTACGAGGTGCTGCAGGTGTGGCACTACACCCATCCGGGTGCTTAACACAGCCAGGGGGCTGTGAAACTTGATCGGCTACATCAACCACGTTTGCGGGAACGTTTCCCGCGCAACGGACTACACCCCGAGGTATGTTATTTCCGCACTACTTTCCGTTACGGTAATACGGCTAGCTAGATCTTGGGTTATGGGAACGCTAGTTAGAAAAATTTGTGTTTTCTGCTGCGAACCCAAACAGTAGGTACTCCACCGAAGAATGGCTTCTATAAGAGGCAGATATGGGTGCAGAAAGCACTTGTCGAAAAACTGCCTGCTAACCATAGTATGGAGGGAAATCCTTCGGTACCACCGAATCATTTCTACTCTCTTGAGACAAGAAATGATCCACTGGTGCCCGAATCAAATGTTCCGCAGAAACAATACTATCGTACTGGTCGTCATACGTATCGTCCTCATAATAATCATACTAAGATTGCATATGCTCATTCTTATGTTAACCATTCGCAGAGGACTTACATTTATGGTGTGCTTGATGGTACACCGAAGCAATACACTCCCGTTCGCTTTAATATTGCTTCAACCAGTGCTTCAACATCTTCTCAGTCACCTGCTCGTTTGTGGGTGGTTAAGAAGAACTAATTCTTCTGCAGGGCTATGTCTCCGGTGGATCCGAATGGGTCATGGATAGTGGTTGTACAAATCATATGACCGGAGACAAGGAGTTATTCACCGAAGAAAAACTATCTCAATCTTCTCAGAAGTACATTACCTTCGGTGATAACAACAAAGGTAAAGTGTTAGGGTTAGGTAAGGTTGCCATATCGAAAGATAAGCACATTGACAAGGTTATGCTAGTCCAATCACTTGGATATAATCTTATGTCTATTTCGAAGTTATGTGATATGGGTATGCTTGTTCTATTTTCTGCTTCGCGTTGTGTTGTCTTTTCGCAGGATGACTATACGTTTGTCTTCGAGGGTTACCGAAAGGGAGATTTATACATTGTTGATTTTTCTTCGGGCCCTGCTGTATCCACATGCTTAATGGAAAAAGCTTCATCTGGTTGGTTATGGCATTGAAGACTTGGTCATGAAGGGATGAGAAATCTTCATAATCTGGTGAAGAAGAAGTATGTTATTGGCCTTAGCGAAGTAAAATTCGATAAGGATCGTCTCTGCAGTGCTTGTGAAGCTGGTAAAATCACGAAGAAACATCATTCAGCGAAGACTATCATGACTACCACTCGTCCTCTTGAATTCCTTCATATGGACTTTTTGGTCCTCAAAATTATGCAAGCCTGGTAGGAAACAAATATGGTCTTGTTATTGTTGATGATTTCTCTCGTTATACTTGGGTTTTCTTCTTGGATGACAAGAGCAAAGTTGTTGAAATCTTCAAGTCATTCGCTAAGAGAGCTCAAACTGAATATGAATTATTTCTGAAGCATATCCGAAGTGATAATGGAACTGGATTCAAAAATACTCATATTGAAGATTTTCTTGATGATCATGGTTTTACTCATGATTTCTCTGCTGCATATACACCTCAACAGAATGGTGTAGTTGAAAGGAAGAATAGAACTCTCATTGAAATGGCCAGAACTATGCTTGCTGAATACAAGACTCCTATTAGGTTCTGGGCCGAAGCAATTAACACTGCATGTCACATCATCAACAAGGTTTACCTTCACAAATTCCTGAAGAAAACTTCACATGAGCTTATCACTGGTAACAAACCAAATGTTTCATATCTTAGGGTATTTGGTGCTCCTTGCTTCATTAGAGATATGAATCATAGCTCCAAATTTGCCCCTAAGGCACTTGAAGGTTTTCTTTTAGGTTATGGCTCAAACTCTCACACTTACAGAGTGTATAACTCTCACTTTGGGAAAGTTATGGAAACTGTAAATGTGAGGTTTGATGAAACTAATGGCTCTCAAAAGGAGCATTTGCCTCATGATCTAGATGAACCTCCACTTTATGAAGTGATCAGGTCCATGGCTATTGGAGAGATTCGCCCTGTTGAAGCCAATCCTCATCAAGCTGTTAGGGATGATGATGGTCCAATGTTCCCACACATAGCCAGGGGCGCTGGAGATCAACATCCTGAAGCTAATGATGAACAGGACGAAGAAGGACAAGGGAATGAAGGAAATGCTAATCCTGAAGGAAATGCCGAAGCTGAAGGTGAAGCTGATCCCGAAGCTGAAGCAGATCCTGAAGCAGAAGCTGAGCCTGAAGCAAATGACACTACGTTATCACGAGTTCGAAGAAGAGTTGATGTTGATTCGATTCTCGAAGATATTCATCAACCAGGTCGTCCCACTACTCAATCTCGTACTCGTTTGGCTAACTTCTGTGGAAGTTTTTCTTTTTTTTCCATGCTAGAGCCTTCAAAATATGATGAAGCCATGAAGGACCCTGATTGGTTATTGGCTATGATGGAAGAACTTCACCAGTTTGAAAGAAACAAAGTTTGGTCACTTGTTGACAGGCCTGATCCCACGAAGCACAATGTTATTGGCACAAAGTGGATATTTCGCAACAAGCAAGATGAAGATGGTATTGTGGTAAGAAATAAGGCTAGATTGGTAGCACAAGGCTACACCCAAATCGAAGGCATTGATTTTGGTGAAACCTATGCTCCAAGAGCCCGTCTCGAATCCATTCGCGTCATGCTTGCTTTTGCTAACCACAAAAATATATTGCTATATCAAATGGATGTCAAAAGTGCTTTCCTTAATGGTGAGATAGAAGAAGAAGTGTATGTCATGCATCCACCAGGTTTTGAAGACTCGAAGAATCCTGCTATGGTGTACAGGCTTCACAAAGCTTTGTATGGACTGAAGCAAGCACCTCGTGCTTGGTATGAAACATTGAAGGATTTCCTCCTGAAGAAAGGCTTCAAACCTGGAACCACTGACCCCACTCTTTTCACTCGATCATATAACAATGATCTATTTTTGTGTCAGATATATGTAGATGATATTATTTTTGGCTGATCTAACTCTGAGATCAGCGAAGAATTTGCAAGGATGATGTCGAAGAAATATGAGATTTCTATGATGGGTGAATTGAAGTTTTTCCTTGGACTTCAGATTCGCCAACAGAAGAATGGCACCTTTATTTCACAAGAGAAATACTTGAAGGATTGCCTGAAGAAATTTGATCTTGCTGAATGCAAGACCATCAGGACTCCCATGCCTACAAATGGATTTCTTGATGCTGAAGAGAAAGGGAAACCCTTCGATCAGAAGAAGTATCGATCTATGATAGGTTCAGTCTTATACTTATGTGCATCTAGACCTGATATTATGCTATCAGTTTGTATTTGTGCTCGTTTTCAGGCCAATCCGAAGGAATCACATCATACTGCTGTGAAGCGAATTCTTCGATATCTAGCACACACTCCTTCTTTGGGACTTTGGTATCCCAAAGGAACTCAGTTTGATTTGATTGGATATTCTGATTCAGACTGGGCTGGTGATAGGGTTGACCGGAAATCTACCTCAGGCACTTGTCATTTTCTTGGTAGATCTCTTGTGTGTTGGGCTTCAAAGAAACAGAATTGTGTCTCAATATCTACTGTTGAAGCTGAATACATTGCTGCTGGTTCTTGCTGCACTCAAATACTTTGGCTTAAGCAGACACTGAAAGATTATGCTATATATGTGAAGAAAATCCCTCTGCTTTGTGATAATGAGAGTGCTATCAAAATTGCACACAATCCTGTGCAACACTCTCGAACGAAGCATATTGATATTCGTCACCATTTTCTTCGAGATCATGTTCAGCGCGAAGACATTGAGATCAGCCATGTTAGAACTGAAGATCAATTGGCAGATATTTTCACGAAGCCATTGGACGAGAAAAGGTTTTGTGCATTGAGATGTGAGCTAAACATTCTAGACTCACACAATGCTCAGTAAGATCAAAACTTTTCCATTGTATATATTCACCTTCGTTGTGTGTTTGTTTATTTAGTTTCTCTTGAGTTTTCCTTCGTCCAAGTTTCTGTGTTTAGCTTCGTTCGCCATTTGCTTCCTGTTTTGTGTTGCTTTATTTATTCGTTTCTTTTGTCCCCTGTACTTATCACTTTTGGCTTCGTTGTTGTTCTTCTAAGTGATAAGTTTTGGACCCTACCTCTCCATTCTGATTCGCTCCCAATCTATTCTGTCTTGAATGGTTAAGCACAATTGAAACGGAAAGCATATTGCTTCGAACGTCTTTGAGTTCCGAATCAAATGCTCCCAACTTTATCGAAGTTTTAGCTCTCGGTCAAGACTTATTATTCGGCCGTTGAGTCCCCGTCTTTCTCGGGCCGTTGAGATTCGCTCGCGAACCTCCATTTCATCTGAGCCGTTGAATCGGAAGAGACACTCGCTGGCAGCCGTCCGATACGATCTGGCAACCGTTTCAGATCGGGCCTATATAAGGCGATCCCTCCAGCGAACCGTTTCCCCACGTTCATTCTCTCCCGATTTCCCCGTCTCCCTCCTCGAGCACGCCGCTGAGCTCTCGTTCCCCGACGACGACTGCGTCGCTTCACTGCCGAACCACCGCCGCCGTGGACGTTCCCCGTCGACGAAGAGCACGTCTCCGCACTCCGTCGCCGTAGCCGCTTCGCGTCACCAAGTTAGGGTACGCAAGTTTCTTGGATCCAATCTTCTCTGCGGGTTCTTCATCTAGGGCTTGGATCTAAGTTTTGTTAGGTCTTTGTTTTCTGTTTATAGGACTGTTTGATCCGTGCTGATCATTGCTCCTTGGGAAAACTGTTATTAGCATCAAAGTAATCCCATCTTCTCGGGTCAGTTTTGAGATTCGATCTATTCTGTGATTTTGGACTGAGTTAGGTCTTGTTCTTGAACTAGTTCTAGCCCAATCCATTGACAGATTTGCATCTGATCTTAGATTGCTCTGGGTTCTTGTCAAGATTTGGTTTTGGTCGAAACTTTTGCCAGTGTTTATTCATTCCCTTTCCTGTTCCTTCTTTTCTATCTTTCTGGTCACAGGATGTCTGACGAAGAGGCAGCCATGGGGAATGAGTCACCTATAGTGGAAGGACTTGAGAACTATCTTGAGCCACCGAGGCAGAAAGGCAAAGGTGGCAAGACGAAGGAAGTCAAAAATGCCCGAGGCATACCCGAAGCCATTCGACTCAAGATGGGCTATGACACACCTCCTGAAGAATCTGATCATGACAGAAAGATTCGATTGCAAAAGATTCGACGCTACTGGGCCATAAGGTGGTACAAGTACAAGAGCATCCCAGACTGGAAATGGGCTATGCAGTTTGCTTTCAGCCCTCCTTATCGGTACACTACTGCCATGTGTGCCCAATATAATGCTGCAAACAGGAAAAAGTACTACCCGAATCCTCCTGCTGTACCTCACCCAAATACTCTCAAGAAACCAGATGACTATCCAGACGAGCAAGAGAGACTTGCCATATTGGCTGAGAAGAAGAGAATCCGAGAAGAGAAGAAGGCCAAAGCACTTGCTGCTGAAGGTCGTGCTGAAGCTGGTGGATCGAAGCCTAAGAGGCGAAAGCTTCGAAAATTGAGTTCTTCATCGCCTCCTGCTATTTCTGGGGAGGAGAGTGATGATGAAGCTGATGCTGCTGCACAGCTTGAAGATTCACTTGGTGAAGATCCTGCTGATGATGCAGATGATGAGTCTGAGCACACTCTTGTTCCCCCTAGTCCTAGGAGACAACCGCTTCGGAAGCCACTGAAGAAGAAGGCTGGAGAGAAACCGCCTTCCCCAAAAGGCATTAGGATTCAAGATCCAACTGATCCTCCTGTTCCTAAACGAAACATTGATTTGACAAACTTGGTGGTTGAGGCTCCCTTGGCTACAAAGCCACCTCGCCGCCTTGTTCTTGCTGAACAGAGAACGAAGGAGAGGCATGACCCGAAGGCAAAGCCTGCTGCTATGCCCGAAGCTAAAGCTCCTGAACCAGCCAAAGCATCGAAGCTGAAATCATCTGTTGCCAAGCCTGGCCAGTCTTATGCCCAGGTCGGCACCAAGAAGCTGTCTGAAGCAGACATGCGCAAACGAGACCGTGCTGAAGCTGAACGCCTTCATGCTGAAGCACAAGCCCAAGCTAAGGCTGATAAAGAAGCTAAAGCGAAGGAAAAGGCAGATAGAGATGATGCTCAGTTGGAAAAGCAAAGGAAAGAACTTGCTGAATATAATCAGAAAGCTGAAGCGAAGCGCAAGCTTGCTGAAGCAAAAGCTCAAGAGGCTAAGGCTGCTGCCGAAGCCAAACAGCTTAGTGAAGCTGAAGCCAAGTGCTAAGCTCAACTTGACATCCTTCGCACAAAGACAGCAGAGAAAGCTGCTAGAACCGCTCAGAAGGAAGCTGCTATAGACATGGCACCAAAGGATATCCCTCCGAAGCCAGTCGCAGCCCCTGCCCCCGAAGCTCATGAAGAAGCTGAGCAGAGTCAACATAACTTCCCGGATGCAAGAAAAGGAGAACTTTGGGACTGTTTAAGCCTGAATCAGGCATTCTGCCAGCTTGCTGAAGCTGTTGATCCCAAAGCTGTGGATGTTGGGAATGTTTACATTTCACCAGCTCTTTCTGCTATGATTGAAACTTTATACAATCAGCTGAGGGATTTGCATGCTAGAGACAGATCTGAATCTGCTAAAATATTGAAGTTTAAGAAGAAAGCAGATGCTGAATCAGATGAAGACTTCAAGCTCGAAGCCGAAGCAGCTTCAAAGAAAATTGCTGATGTCAATGAAAAGACAAAGCACAATATTCAAGTGTTTCAAGGCAAGATCAAGTCTGCCATTGAAGAATGTTGCAAGACGCACAATGCTTCGGTCATGGCTCTTGACTCCAAGAAGCGTGAAGCCATGCTCAAGCAATTAGCTTCACCCCTTCCCCAGCTGCAACAAAGGAAACGCCGTCTTATCACAGATGCAGACGAAGCTGATGAGGTGAGCTCTCATCCGGCCAAGAAGGCCCCAAGACAAGCATCGCCCCCTCGATGCAAGATTATCACTCTTCCCAAACCCACTGCAAAGCCAACCACTCCCAAAGTCATTCCACCCCGTGCTCCCAATCCACCTTCTCCTCAACCCACTCCTCAACCGTCACACCACGACAATTTTGAGCCAGAGCCTTCTCCTCCTGCTCAAGACATACCAATTCCTTCAAGGGATTATTCTTCGGCTCACTCTGCTGAGGAGTCCGAAGAACAAGAAGGCAAAGCCAGAAAACAAGCTGCTCCAGAAGAGCCTGAAGTCGATGTCGATGCCGAAGCCGAAGCAAATGAATTGGCAATTACGACTCAACCGCAAGAGCGAGCCATAGTTGCTCGAAGGCAAGCTCCGCACTGCATTCCTGCGCAAGATACTCAGCTGGACTCCATCTACCCACGTGAAACTTTTCCTATTTTCTTGGGAGATGGTTCTTCTTCAAGACATGGTCCTGAATTCAATCTCGAAGTTCATCGCTAGAAGCTTCGCTTCTTTGGCGCAAGTCCATATGATTCACCCCGGACTGCAGATGACCTTCGATTCTGGACAGCTGAGCAACAGATTCTATACACGAAGCTATACTGCCAGAAGGGTGTTCTATTCAGGCACAAGTACTTAGATATGCGAAGTCTAACTTCTGCAACGTGCTTCCAGAACATCATGGAAACCATCGAAGCACAAAATTTTACCAGCCTGTTTGCCATGGAGACACCATTCAATTCCGAGCTAGTGAAGCAATTCTATGCCACTCTCTATGTCTCTGGAAATCATGATGATACAAGCTCATGGATTCTTGAGTGGATGATTCAAGGAAAGGTATTTAGGATGCATTCTGATGAATTCATGGATATAGTGAACATCCCAAGGCACACTGGAGAATTTGCAAAGGTGCATTTGATGCCCGATCCTACTGAAGCTGAATTTGCTTCACTGCTGGATCCCGAAGTCACTGGAGACCATATTCCAGAAAACATTCGCCCAAAGCATCTGGTATTCATTTCTAAGACTTGGTTTTATATCTTGTCCAACTCACTGATGCCTCTCAGCACTGCACATGAAGAGTCCAACATTCATTATCATACACGTCATGCTTTGCTGAAGCTTACTCACGGACATGTGTTTGACTTCGAGGATTGTTTTCTTCGCTATATGGTCCAAGCTGCTGAACTCATACATCAATTGAAGCCATATGCTCCCTGGCTCCAAGCCATTTGCAACCATGGACGTCGTGAAGACTTCGTTGCGAAGCATCACCCGAAGATGTTCTGTCCTCCTGTGTGTGATACAAAGAATATCTTCCGAAGGCCAAATGATCCATTTGCCACATATGTCGGAGTCAGACAGCATGTCAATGAACGCAACATGTCGAAGTCATTCCAGAAATAAGTTTAACACTTTGAAGTTGGCATTCGCACCCAACAGATGCTTGAAAATTTCATTGAAGGAAATCAACGCCAAATGCAACATCTTTCAGATGAGATCAACAGAGTTGGCAACATTGCTTTAAACAACAACCAGTACTTGAAGGTTTTGAAGCGCCACTCTTGGAAAGGATTAAGGAAGTTCAACTCTGTGAAGAAGCTTCAAGCTGACCGGATTTTCAAGGAGTATCCACATCTTCAACGCCACTTCTCCAGAAATGATTCGATCGACCGCCCCAACCCAAAGATCCCGCCGCTGGAAAAGATTGATGAAATTTTATTTGTTAATCCAGCTGAACAGATTCGCCCAGATACCCTATCTGATGAAGACTCCCACACCTCGAAGCAAGAAGATGATCCTCTCAACGACAGTGATCTTGATTTGCTTCAAGCGTCGATGGACATTGACGAACTGGAGTCACCTGCTTCACTCGAAGGAGACACTTCAGGAGATGCATCTTCTTCGGGCGAATACAATCAGCAGGGTCCCTGGGTTGCAGCAAACGAGTAAATACTCTTGATCTACCTCTCAACCTTTTGTCCAATTATTGACAAAAAGGGGGAGAAAGTAGCATCGATTGAGTTTAGATTCGCTGTGGGGTTTAGGGATTCGATTCGATCTTTTGTGTGTTAAGTTACAGCAAACTTTCCATTCACTTCGATTGGGTTGTAACTTAAGTTTTACTTCGGTTGTGAACTGCTACATTTTATGTGTTAATAACCCCGTTCTTGCAAGTTGCTCTCGTATCTGTTATCTTGCAGGTGGTTGTTATCCTTAAGTTCACAGGTCATTGGATAATTGCATATTCTTCAAGACAAATATTCTCTTTATGCAATTGATTCACTAAGATATGTGCTAGGCTTCCCATCAAAGATATTCTTCATCAAGCATTCACTTTGATAATATAAATCTTCGATGCTTGTATTCAGGGGGAGTCAAAAGCTTCATATCTTAGAGTTTGCTCTCAACTTAACTCAAAATTTCATATCTTCTATCGATGCCTGTTTTGTCAACAATAGTCCAAAAAGGGGGAGATTGTAAGAGCAAAGTTATATCCCCATGAGTTTTGGATATTGTTGGGAAAAACAGTAAAGGAACTAACAAGTTTTCTAGTGTAAAACAGATGGTTAGGTTCCTGAAGTTATAGGTTGGTGATAAAGCTTCAACGAAGATTTACATACTTACTGAAGCATATTCTCTGGAGTGAAGCTCATCACGGATGTCGACCCCTAAAAATATAAGGAATCCTGAAGCACGTCTCATCGAAGAAGATGACCAAGATGGCGCGAGACTTAGTAGTATTTGCGTAGTTCTTTTTCACTTCTTTGAGTCGTAGGAAAAACCGTACTATCAAGAGGGGTTTAGTAAATGTACTCCGAAGGTTTTGGTGAAAAGACTCAGATCGAATCCAAACCTGTGAGAAGCCAGAGTTGAGAAATCTCATGTGCACTAGGTAATGCTTCACCAGCGAAGACTTAGTTCTTTCGGCTCCTGAAGCAGAACCAAATCCGTGAGTCAGCTTTACTTGGACCGCAAGTAAAGTTGCGCTTTGATTGGAAATATGACCGTTGCGGACAGGTGTCAAGCTGTCGCATCGGGTCTTTTAAGTCATTTCGCACCTAGGGATTGCCACCTATAAATACGCCACCCCCGCCCTCATTGGCCGTGGGCTGCTCCAAGAATATTTCCTGACAGTGAAGAGAAAGAGCAAACCCCACCGAAGCAAACCAAAAACCCATCCACCGAAGCATAAGTCCTATTGATCAGAGTTGATTCATTATGACTTAGGAAGAAGTTTGCTAGCCTTTTTATCTTGGAGAACTGCAATTCTCCTAGACGGTTAGAGCGTTGTTCTTCAGAGAGCGAAGAGTTATTGTTGCCTCGAAGTCCAGATTGTCAAAGGTTTCGGTGATTCCCTCAATAATCAACCATGAGTGAAGAACTGACCAAGCTCAAGGAGATTGGTGCAGTGGAGATACGGACGGAGAGAGGTTAGCTTCTGTGTTCAATCACAAGTCCCTCCAACCATACGTAGCACTTTGCAGAGTGTGAACTGGTCGAACAAACATCGCCGAGTCAAGAGTTCGTTTTACTTTCCGCACTTACATTCAGTTTATCAATTGCTTCAGTGATTTGCTTCAATGCAATTGATTCGATGCTTTTGATTCGCTATGTTAAGCTTCAATCCAGTTCTGCTTCAATGTTTACCTTTCTGTTGAAATTCTTCTGCTGCTAAGTTATGCTTCACTTCATAGTTTCATGCAAAAATTTGAAGTGATCATTCACCCCCTCCCCCTCTGATCACATACTTGGACTTTTAGGGATCATGAGTAAACTCAACAATATAAGTATCACATAAAAAATTATTATCATTATCCACAAGCATAGAAAATTTATTACTCCCCACATAAGCAAAATCCTTCTCATTAGTAATAGTGGGAGCAAACTCAAGGAAATAGCTATCACATGAATCATTCTTATCATGATACACTTGCAAACATTTATTCTTTATAACATAAGTGTCATCACAATAATCATCATAGATAGGAGGCAAAGTATCTCAAAATAAATTTCCTCATCAAAACTTGGGGGGCTAAAAAGATCAACTTCATCGAACGTAGAATCCCCCAACCTTATAACTTTGCATATCATTAACATCAAAGGTATTCAAAGAAGACATACTAATAACATTGCTACTATCATGAGTGTTGCGCAAATAATAAAGCTCCATAGGCTTTTTTATTTTCTCGTCAAACACTTCATGTCCCAACTCAAGGTAGAGCTCATAAAGCTCTCTCATAAATTTTTTGTTTTTTTCCATAAGCCTAACTAGTGAAAATAAAAACAAAGAAACGAAAAGATTTAATTGCAAGATCTAAACATATACCTTCAACGCTTACCTCCCCGGCAACGGCGCCAGAAATAGCTTGATGTATACACACGCTTCTATTCTTGTAGACTATGATGGGCCTCCAAGCGCAGAGGTTTGTAGGATAGCAGCAATTTCCCTCAAGTGGATGACCTAAGGTTTATCGAACTCATGGAAGTAGAGGTTGAAGGTGGTCTCTCTCAAGCAACTCTGCAATTAAGATAAAAGAAGTCTCTTGTGTCCCCAACACACCTAATACAACTAGGAGTTGTATACGTGCAGTAGTTCGGCGAAGAGATGGTAAAATATGGGTGATAGGTGTGGCAAACAAAAGGTAATATAAATCTATAATAAAAGTGCAGCCAGCAAACATGTAGTAAACGTGAGCACAAATGGTATTGCAATGGTGGAAAACAAGGCCTAGGCTTCATACTTTCACTAGTGGAAACTCCCAACAACATTAACATAGTCTAATCACATGATATTTCCCATAAAACATGCAATGAAGACGCACTCGGAGGTCATTCCTTTGTGGTCAAGAGAGGAACATAATTATGTAGGGTTATAAAAGCACACCTCAAAGTTCGTAGTTCTCAATCTATGGATTTCCCAATGTCACCGCGGCCATTCAAAGAGAGTACCACAATCACCACAACATATCTCAAGGATAGTCAAAGACAAGCACCAAGATACTCTCAATCTTCAATCAACACACAAAAGAGGAAATCACTCATGATAATATTCTTCTAACCCATGTCCAATAGACTGTTGTCACCATGGTCTCGGGAATTATACTAGATAAGATCAAGTGAGTACATCAATCCAAAACATAGAGGAAGGGGAAATATCATGGGATCACCCTAGATTAACATAGCCTATGATCACAACGAAGATCACATCATGGGAGAGAGAGAAGAACACATAGCTACTGGTAGAAACCTCAGCCCTGAGGAAAAACTACTCCCGCTTCATGGAGGGAGGAAGCAACGTCGATGGAGATGAATCCGGGGGCACTTCCCCGTCCCGGCAGGGTGCCGGGACAGGAGTTCTGGTCCCCCGAAGCTTTTTGGCGATGGCGGAGATCGTAATTTCTTCTGGAGAAAAGGGGTCTGGAATCAGGGTTTTTGCGACGCGAGTATAAATAAGGGCCAAAGGGGGCACCGAGGGGGGCCACAGGGCAGACAGGAGGGTGCCCGACGCACCCTAGGGGGCGTGCCTGGGACCCTGGTGGGTCGACTCCCTTCCATCCTTGGTTCTTCGGGACGCTTCCGGGACGCTGATCTTTTATATAATTTTTCCGGAATTTAGTTGGCACTTTTAATGGCCGGAAAACCTGAAATATAAAAGCAGCAGAAAACAGGAACTGGCAACTGGGTGCACTGAGTTAATAGGTTAGTCCAAATATGATCATAAGTGTATGAAAGTTCAAGCAAAACATGGCAAAGTCACACAAATCATGCACGGAGCAAGCAGAAGTTATAGATACGTTTGGGACGTATCACTCGGTCCACTCGAATTTCTCTCCTTTTCTGAGCAACTGGTAGAATGAACGGGTCCTTTCTCCCAGCCTGCTGATGAAGCGGCTTAGTGCTGCGAGTCTTCCTGTGAGTTGTTGTACGCCTTTGACGTTTACTGGCTCTTGCATCTTTGCGATTGGTTGGACTTTTTCAGGGTTCGCGTCGATTCCTCGGGAAGAGACCATGTATCCGAGCAATTTTCCGGCTGGGACGCCGAACAGGCACTTTTTTGGGTTGAGCTTGATTCTGTATTTGTTGAGTGCCGCAAAGGTTTCATGCAGGTCATCGAGTAGCGTGTTTGCGCTGTAAGTTTTGATGACGATGTCGTCAACGTAGACTTGGACGTTTCTGCCGATTTTGTCTCTTAAGCATGCTTGCATCATCCATTGGTACGTGGCTCCGGCGTTTTTCAGTCCAAAAGGCATTGTCTTGTAGCAGAATACGCCGTAGGGTGTGATGAACGAGGTGTGCTCTTCGTCTTCTTCTTTCATCCTGATTTTGTTGTATGTTGAGTAGGTGTCGAGGAATGACAGGAGGTCGCATCCTATGGTAGAGTCGATTATCTGGTCTATCCTTGGCAGGGGGAAGTGGTCCTTTGGGCAGTGTTTGTTGACGTACCCGTAGTCAACGCACATCCGTAGTACGTCGGTGTCCTTTTTAGGTAACAAGATTGGGTTTGCGATCTAGGTGGCCTTCTTCGTCTCCCGGATGAATTGCGCGTCGAGTAGTCGGTTGATCTCCTCTCCAATGGCTCTGCGCTTGGGTTCTGAGAATCGGCGCAACGCCAGCTTTACTGGTTTGGTGTTTGGATGTATGTGTAGCGCGTGCTCTGCGAACTCTCGTGGTATTCCGGGCATATCGGCCGGGCACCAGGCAAAAAAATTCCATTCTTCGCTGAGGAAAGCCATGAGAGTCATCGCTTGTTCTTCTGGTAGATGGGCAGTAGATTCGGACCGTCTTGTACGGGTCCGTTGGGTGCACCTGGTGGGCGACTGTGTCGCTGTCGATGTTGAAGTCACGAGTGAATTCTTTTGATTCGCTTCTGCTTGCCAGTGGAAAATGCTCTTATCTGTCACCATGGCTATTTCTTCGAGTTGTTGCTGAGCTCCAAACTTGTTAGAAAATTTGTGAAAAACGCGGTCACATTGGTCTGATTTGATAAAACTCCCATTGACGGTAATGACCCCTGAGGGTCCTGGTATCTTGAGCTTGAGGTACGCATAGTGCGGGACCGCCATGAATTGAGAGAATGTGGGTCGCTCGAGTATGGCGTGGTATTGGGACTTCCAGACTTCCAGTCGAGTACTTCGAACTCGAGGAATTTTCTTGCGAAGTTGCCCCTGCTGCCGAAAACCACATCGAGCTCAATTGTTTCAAGGAAGGCGGTTGCTTCGCCTGGAACTACGCCGTAGAGTGTGACGCCTGATTTCTTCCAAACTGACCTCGGAATCAGCATCTTGTGTAAGGTGCTGGTGAAGATTATGTTTAGACTATTGCCTCCGTCCATGAAAACTCTGTCCATGTCGTAACCGTCGATCTGTGCGTCGAGGACCAGCGGTGCGTGCCCTGGCCATCGAATTGCGGGTGGGTGGTCGCTTTGTGAGAAGGTAATGTTGGTTTCTGCGCCATACAGATGGTAGCTTTCTGCTGTTTTTACGCCCTCGGCTGCTCGGGTCTGCAGGGTGTGGGCGTCCATTTTTGCTTTTGAGGGTCTTCCTTCTTGGATCATGCAGACCCGTCCATGAGACATGGGGTATTGCTCTTCTGAATTGGGTGCTAGCGGCTGCGTGGTTCCTCGAGCCCGTTTGGTTTCGCGTTGCTTTTCGTCCTTGAGGCTGTTGGAGAGTTTGGTGAATAGACGACAATATCTCAGGGTGTGACCTGCTCTAAGGCGCCCCCAGTCGTCTTTGAAAAAGTGGATTGTGCAGGGTCCGTCCAGCTGTTCTTTGGTTGTGAGCTTGCTGGAGCCGGCGTTCCTTCTTCTTCTTCTTGTGACTTGGAACGACTGCGAGTGGTCTTCTGAGCGGGAATGGAACCTTGGGTCGAGCTCTATTCCGTCGTTCATCGAGTGGTTCCCAATAAACTTGGCGAACTCGTCTGGTCTTCGTTCTGGGTCGTAGTACTCGCTGGACTGAGTTTCAGAGTTTTTGTCTTGTCCCGCGGCGGGTGTCCGGGTGGCAGCGGGTCTTCGAGTGGCTGGCGAGGCTTCTGTCACATGTTGCGAGTCCTCGAGTGGGTTTTCTATGCAGATTTCTTGTACTTGTTCTAGTGTCTTGGTAGACTTCGGGGCCGCGGCTTGCGCTTGCCTTCTAGGTCGTTGAGTTCTTTTCCACTGGTGACTACTTTGGAAGTCGCCAGAAGATAGAACTTGGTCTAGCTGCGGGCCGAGCGATCTCGATGGTGCGATGGAGAGGTGATGAACTTGAGTTCTTCGAGTGGGTTGAATCTTGCTCGAGCTCTTGAGTTGCGACTTGCTGGAGATGGGACCGCCGAGATCGTGATTCCAACCTGTGTAGTTCCCACAGACAGCGCCAATTGACGAGGATTAGCCTCGGAAAATCCCATGGTCAGGGGCCCTGGGTTAGATTGTAGAGAAGGAATAGGTTGGCGATACTCGTCGGCTAACAGGAGAAGCACTTCCTTCTCAATTGTATTATGCGAGGGGGCGATTACAGTGGAGGTCTAGGCGAGCTCGCTCAAGACCGGAGGTGTTGATTGTAGATTGGATGTCCTGAGTCGTCACCCCTCCCAGCCTTTATATACTAGGCTGGGTCTCGGGGAGTCCAACTTGGGTTACAGAGGTAATTTCCTAAACTAGCTTCGGCTTGGACGCGAAGTCTTGACTTCCTTGTTGGTCGCGGAGTCCTACATCGGTGCTCTAAGAGGGCCAGTCGTGGGCCCATCAAGGCTTCTATCAGGCCCTCCGACTTTGTATGAACTAGGTATCCTCACACGCAGGAGTCGTGGGGTCACCCCCTCGTCACACCCTATAGAATCTCTGACATCATGCATCAAAAAAGTGTGAGATCATGAGTTAGCATGGCGGGGTCATCAACTATGAACAAAAAAAGTGTGAAGAGTCATGAGTTTGCCTTACCCAAAACTTGTGGATCACGGCGTCAGAAGCTTTCCCGTAGGGGGGACAATCTGCAAACTCGTAGTGTCTCCAAAGCATGGCTAGCTTCCTCTCGCCTCTGTCTATGGTGTAGAAGCCCGGCCAAAACTTCCTAATGATAGCTCCAAGCATGCAGCCAGGGACTCGGGTCCCCGCAGGATGAATCCAATTGCTGCACAAGAATCAAACATTAGTACATGCCAAGTTGTTATCAACAAAATGAAACTATATCCACTTACTCAGTTCTGGTAGGTTCAATGAGGATCCGAGCCTCCAGGGCAGGTTCCTCCTTAGGGACTTCTGTTTTGCCATGAACCTTTGGCTTCTTCGTCGACGCACTCGATGGCCCCGACTCCTTCTCTGCAATCATCATCTCCTTGTCTCGAGAGTCCACTTCCAAGTCACGAGAGTTCATCTTCTCGTCTCGAGACTCGGAGAACGCGGTCTATGAAGCCACGTCGCCGGAAGCGGAGGGTATCTCACTCAGAAGGATGGTAGCTCGCCCTCGTCCTCGACCTCCTGCAATAGGAAAAGGTAAACAATTAAGAAGTATGTTGAAAAATAAATACCAAGCATAATGAAGGCATAATGAAGATGCAATGTCCCTCCTCGATCTGACCTCTGGGGACGTCCCCCGACTCGTCCTCCTCGTCCTGCATCCCCTCCTCCTCCTCCTACCTCCTCGGTGGCGTACCTTGAGGTGGTTGCTCTTCCACTCTTCGCCTTCTTTATCCCTTGAAGCAAGGACTGGGGTGATGCCTTGCCACTGCTCATATTGGCCAATCACCTGCATTGAGAAAAAGAAAACAATTAAGCATAAAGACGCAATGCAATTAAGAATCATAAAGACGCAATGCAATTAAGATGAAAATAAATACTAATACTCGTCATCACTCTGAGCCTCGGGATCCTCGCACGGTGGAGACTCATCATTGTCATGGAACATAGAGCATTTTAAATAGCACGTGCACATCGACAAGATACAAAATAACATCATCATCAATTCATCATAGCACATCCGCACACAAGCATCATCATCATCCAAAATAACATACATATAGTATCGAGATACATAATAATATCATCACCATCATCTGTTCTTCAACATAAATACTAATACTCATCATCGTCACTTTGAGGCTCATTCTCATCTCCATCATCACTATCACTATCACGTGCGTATAAAGCGTCGGGATCCTCAGACGGTGGAGGCTCATCATCATCATCGCTCTGAGGCTCATCATTGTCATGTGCCTTGGTGAGCATCTCTATGTCACTTAGATCCGTGACTATCTCACCACGGGTGTGTGCATCGTTCTCGAGGTCCTCAAGACCTTCTAAGCCAAAGTCCCCAAAGTTATCTTGCTCTTGATAGAAAATTCCCTCGTATGTTTGAGGGTTAATGTTGTTGTAATCGTCCTCGGAGGGCATGGGTAGTTTACCATGTGGCGATACCTGGTACACGACTTCCCAGCCCTGGAGGTATTCTTTCTGGCATGGGTAGGGCAAGTAAAAAAAATTGCTTCGCTTGGTGAGCCACAACAAAGACATCGGATCCGCTATAGGTGGTTGAAGGCCTAACTTCAACTAACCCAATGGAAGGGGTATTTCTCTGTCCATCGCGTGGATCGAACCAGTGGCATCTGAACACAACGAGCTTGAGTTCTATGGGGCCATTATTGAACGTCGGCTTGTATACGTTCTGCAACCTTCCGTAGTAATCAAATTCATCTTGTCCCTTGGTGAAGACCCCGGTATTTATAGTTTTTGCACCCGGGCGACTATTTTGGTGGCCCTCTGTATGCAAGCGATACCGATTCACATCATACTTCTCATACATGTTGACTTTACTGTTAAAACCCCGGGAGACACATCTCAACTAATCCGACATAATCACTGTGGGATCAGCTCCCTACAAGTTTAGTACAAATCGTGCATTAGTTACATGTAATAAGAGGGCCAAGTTGCCAGGTAATTAAGAGGGATAGGTTACGAATTACCTTTTCCCTGAACCATGACGTGAAACATCTTCCCGGGGCACCCCCTTTCAGAAGAGCATCCAACTGCGCAGCATCGGGATCTGTTGGTTCCAGCCACACCTCATCCACGAATTGGCTAGAAGGAGAAAATATGTATTAGAACGAAACCGAGTTACTAGTTGCAAAGTAATTAAGTCACCATTTTACCTAAGAAAACTGGTGTAAGGCCCGATATGCGGTACTGTTCCAGATCTAGATGTTTCCATCCAGATCCGGGGACGAAGCACATATCGGTCCCACCACGACATATGGCGGAGTCATATGCCCCGGATTTCCAACATGATATCACAACATTACAGATACAAGGATACAACATCTCATACATTCGGCATACAACTGCCTTAATACAATACAACAGTGGAAGATATATGTCTGAGTATAGACTACAATCAAATGCCTACTGGCAAAGAGAAAACATCGATCCCATAACCACACGGGTCCAGGCCCTCCGTCGGGATCCGCCTAACTAGTCGTCGTCGAGTCTCCACGTGAAACGTCGATCACAAAACCTGTTGTCGATCAAGAACCCTGAAAAGAGTTTGGGGGTAGTATCATGAGTACAGAGGTACTCAGCATCCAACTGTAGTGGTCATCTGACCCAGCAAGGACTTCATCACTCGTCATTCTAGGACAACTAGTAGTTTACGGTAAGGATGGGGTAAGTGGTGAGTTTGCTGCCGCACTAGCATTTATGAAGTGGCTAACGATCTAGATAGTAAGGTAAGCAGCCAAGCATTCGATGAGGAATCGCCTCCAACAAGTCTTGCTATCAACTACTTACGCAAACATAACACCTATCATATCCTTGTCCTCCTCTTCGCATCCCGACGAAGAAGAAGCAGTCAAGGCACACACACACATTGATCAAGTTATATTAAGATTATCTCAATTGTTGTTGTCTATGAACAAGGAATAGGTCTCAAGTCGTCCATAACCGTGGACACGGCTTCTCGAAAAGATTTAACCCTGCAGGGATGTACCAACTGCCCATTACAAGGCTCCGCACGCACGCCCACCTCTCTCAGTTGCTACCCATCACAGGCAACCATTTTATGATTTAGTTCCAAGAGATCCGAAACGACACGTCCCTCTAACTAACAACGAAAAATTCCGGGTGGCCCCCGGGGAGTCGACACCCAATCCAAAGGCTGGCCGCGCTATCGGATCAGACTCTTCCGGTTGGACGAGGTCGGGTTAGCTACCCAAACAGATGTGGGCAGCCCCCTAGCTTCCAGGTGTGGACCAACAAAGAAACCATGTCTCCGCTGGACCGAGTAGTTTGAAAATCTGCTGGGAGATCACCAGTCACACACACGGTTTTCAAATGGTAAAACCAGCTTGGGCCACCTCTAGAATGTTTGAAGCTAGGTAGGTAAGAAAAGGGGACCCCATAAAATCCCACACGCGGTTAGGCACACTCAGTCTTAAAACCAATACCTGGAACTCGGGTCCTAGGTGACTCGAATGGAACAAAGCGTCGGGGCGGGATAGCCTAGACCTTCCATCCTTCGTCGAGTATAGTCAACATTATAATAATCATATCATCAACAACAATATAATAATGTGATAGCCCAAACCAAGGAGTAACAGGGTAACATCGTAGCATCCTAAGCATGCATACTAAGCAGGGGCTGAGCAACGAGCAATAGTAACATAGCAGTACATGGTTTTCTGGGAGGTGACATGGTTGTATCGGTTTGAAAGAGGCTGTAAACATGTGGTAGGATCAAACATCGAACCTAACCTAGTCTAGCATGCAAACCGCTGGTTGAAATAGAATGGATCATAAGTAATGTATAGTCCTTGCCTGTTGATAAGTCGGGTTCCAAAGGTGTAGTTGATCGCAAGCTCACATCGTCTCCGAAGGTACCCGCGAAAGCACACAAGACGATAAACACTGGAAAGCAATCAACGAGCAAGCATCTATTACTACGAGGAAAACACGAGCAAGAACTCTATACTACGGGGCAATACAAGATCAAGAAGACATCACACGACACGGCAATGTGATACGGATCTATCGTCGAGAACGGTTACTAACAGTTTAAGTGGGGTATCGGTCACACACGACGAATACCGCACGTTAGAAGGGTTCAAGTTGTTTAGCTACAGGTGATCAACAAAGTTTGTTAACATGGCAACTCAAGCAAGCATGGAATAGCACACAAACATGACAAGAGGTGAAGCATAAAGGAAACTATCTATGCTAGTCAATTTAAGTGAGGCGCAACCTAAACATGGCATTCCACTAAGTACCCCACGACAATTAAAAGAATTGGTACTATTCTGTCCTAAACCATATGTTAGGTTGGTTAACAACAGCAAACAATAGCATAAACACAAAGTACACGAAAAACTAATCAAGTTACATATAAAGAACACTCCAAACGAAGTTACGGTTAAAAAGATACAAGCAGTAGAAGTTACGGGCACAATCTACCAACATCACGACGCACACTTTAGAGCAATGCACAAACAACATAATGAATGCAAACATGCTCACAAATGATATTAACTAAAGTAGACATGGCAGGTAAGGCATGGCAAAAATAATCATGCAAAAAGGCATCATAGATCAAAAGATATTAAGCATGCAACATGGCATCGGAACGTTACAGACTTAGAGAAAAACAGAGGTGGCTTTCAAAAACAGCGGGATAGCAACTTTGGAGCTCAATAACTATATGACCAGCAAGCATATCATTACAATGCAATACATATAATGGAAGTAGACATGATGCTTAACAATATGCAATTGGAATCACTCAATTCCGATAGACGGTTGCGACGCAACTGTCACCCGAAGTTGCAACAAATTAACAGTTTTCAGCACAGCAGCACATTAACATCAGGGTCACCACTTTGGAGCAAGATTTAATATAGCTAGATCACCCAAATATGACAAGTTAAATCATGGAAATGAAGTACACATGATTCTTAACACATAGGAAAAAGAATCAATGCAATAGGCCTCATGGATTAGTCACAATCATCATGCAAACTTGCAATAAAATAATAACAGCAGCACTTAACAGGAAAGATTAGCAGTTAACGGCCTGATGCCCACTTCAGCACACAATTACACAATCAAGGTGACCTCAAAATAAATAACTTCCTAAAGATGAACTCTAGAGCACACAAAGCACAACCAAGCAAAAAAAGAATCACTTCATTCCGACCTACGAGTCAACGGGAAATCGCATTACAAAACGGTATCAGCAGCACAATAATAAAGGACTTAGCAGATTTTAGCAACAGGAAAAAAAATAACAGAGAGAAAATAAAATAAAATAAATTGATGGCCTCACCATGGGCCAAGCCCATTCCGGTGGAGGCGGCGCTGGACTGGGCCGAGGGGCGCGCTGGGCCTGGGGCGCCAGGCTGGGTTGCTGGAGGCCGGCCCACGTGGCCGTGGCCGGATCGGGCTCCTCCCGCTCCCGTGCTGTTCCAGCCACCAGCGGCAGCGGCGGCACCGGTCGTCTTCCGGCGAGGGGGCGGCGACGAGGCGAGCAGGGGGGCTGGAGGCGCCGGATCGGGAGGTGGCGGCCGGGATCCCGCCGGATCCAGCGGCGGCGCAGCGTCCCACGGTGGAGCCGAGCTCTACGGCGCGGAGGCTCGAGCTTGGACTCGCCGGCCATGGCGCGGGCGGCGCGATCTGCAAGGGAAGGAGAGGAAAAGGTCGGGGAGGAGAAGGGAGAGAGGGAGGAGCGTGGAGGAGAGGGAGACCTGGGCAGCGGCTGCGTCCTGGCCGGGCTAGCCGGCGGCGGCGACGTGCCCCTCGGGCTGGCGGCGACGCATCCACGGGGGAGAGAGAGGAGGGCTAGTGGGGCGACGTGGCGGCCTCTGGGCCGTCGGATCGCCAGATATGACGGTCCAGAGCGCCTGGGGGCAAAAAAATCGGGATTTGGGGTGTTTTTGGGCGGATCTGGACATTGTGAGGCGGGTGGCTGCAATTTTGTGGCTAGGGAAACCCTAGAAACAGGTGGGAGTGTGGTGGTATTTATATAGCCCAGGTGGCTGGCAGTTTGCAAAAATATCCTCGGTTTTTCTCTCGCGCGCGCGGTGCTCACGTTTCTGACCGCCGGGGGTCCGCAGGACCTCCGATTCGGGTAAAACTTCGAAATGCGCGATCAGCGCGTCAAGCCGGCGTCGTTCACCTCGCGTTGGAACCGTTCCGAGAAAACTTTCCGGCGCGCTATAAAAATATCCCGTTTAATTATTAAACGGGGTTTTTCGTTCTGTTGGTTGCGGCTGGTCTCGTGCAGTTTTCGCGACGGTGATCGGGTGAAACCCGGTGTCGCAAAGGTCGAGTGTCAGGGTGGCAAGGTCGGTCTCCGTCCGATACGAGATAAGAGGGGGAAAAATAATCGCCGATCGATAAATCGGGGATGCAAACACCGCAAACAAATCAGACAATCAAACAATTCACACCGAAAACATTTTTTTTAATTTTTGTGAAAACTGGGCTGTTACAACTGGGCACCACCTACTCCTCCTCCCCGCTCTATTTCTTCTGGTCGTCCACCACTTCCCCCATGTTCATAAGCACATAGAGCATTATGCACTCCTTATCTTGGTTGGATAAGGTATGAGGTTTTGCGCCACCGGCCTTGCCACCGGGAAACTTGAAGAGGAGGATCTTGGGGTCACGCTTGGGCTCTCCGACATTGTACCAAGGTACCTGGTTATGCATAGTGGGAACTTCATCGGCATAGTACGTTTTCGTGGCGTTTGCTATCTCCTGGAGGATAGTTGCCTCAGCTATGCATGCTTCAATCTTATTTTTGTTTCCACATTTGAGCCGAATATACTTGAACTCTCTCTCAATACACAACTGCCAACGAACTGCACCGGTCCACCCAAGAGTGCCTCGTTCGCGAGATGCACAATGAGATGTAGCATTGGAGTAAAGAAGCCTGGCGGAAATATCTTCTCTAACTTGCATAGCAACTCCGGCACTAGACCATGCAGATTCTCAATCATCAAGGGACATATCTGCTTAGCACAGACTGTGCGGAAGAAATGGCTCAACTCCGCTAGCACTCGCCAGATACGCTCAGGGAGATAACCTCGAAGCATCATCGGCATCAATCGTTCAATCCATATATGATAGTCATGACTCTTCATCCCAGTGACTTTTCCCTTCTCAATATTGACTCCCTTACTTATATTCGAACAATAACCATCAGGAAACATCATGACGTTTTTCAGCCACGTGAATGACTCCTTCTTTTGGTCCTTATCAAGCACAAACTGGGAATGCGGCTTCAACCACCCTTTTCATTTGCCTTCAGGAGGCTTCATGTGTTGTCTCGGACTATCACACAGCTCCTTAACATCGACTCTATCCTTGACATTATACTTTGTCTTCTCAGAAATGTTCAGGATTGTGTTAAAGAGGGACTCTGCGACATTCTTTTCGGTGTGCATCACATCGATGTTATGGGGAAGTGCTAATTTGTAATAATAGTCGAGCTTCGTTATGCCTGCCTCTTGAGTCCAGTTGTGCTCCTTACCATATCCGTCAAATACTGGGACACCGGATTCAGTACGGACGAGAGCGGCTAGCTCGGCCTTAACAGCTACACCATCAAACGTTGGTATATGTATTTCTTCCAGAACAACTTTGCCCTTCTTGAAGTACCTTATGTCCTGTCTGAACGGATGATCTCTTTTCAAGAACGGCCGATGCGTGTCAAAGGTGGAATATTTTTTACCCGCTTTTAGCCAAAGGAACTCAAGTAGTTGCCTGCACACTGGGCATGGCCACTTACCAGTTGTACAGTGGCCGCAGAATAGGGCGTAACCAGGCATGTCGTGCATGGAATATTGGTACCAAACTTTCATGAAGAAGTTTTTCTTCGATGCATGATCGTATGTCAATGTTGGGCGGTACCAAGAGTGGTTCAGATCATCCACAAGCGGCTGCATGTAGACACTCAAATTCTTCCGCGGGTAGTCAAACCCTGGAATGATCAGCGTCAAGAATATGGTATTCCTTTGCATTAGGGCTGGGGGAGGGAGATTGAGCGGAATGACAAACACTGGCCAACATCTGTACGAGGAACTCGACATGCCATTTGGATTGAATCCATCCAAAAATATGGCAATTCTGCAGTGCCGGGCCTCTGCCGCCAGATCGGGGTGGTCTTCATCGAACTTCTTCCATGCCCTGTCATCAGATGGATGTCCCGTTGTTTCCCGTTCGTGCTCGTCGGGGTATCTCTTCCCGTCCTTGTGCCACGTCATCTGTTTGGCAGACTCCAAGGTCATGTAAAGCCGTTGGATTCTTTTTATGAATGGGAGATAACGAAGAATCGAAGCGGGGAGCTTTGTCTGCACCTTGGCCTCAACATCGCCTCCCTTGGACTCAAGATACCTAGAGTCCCAACACAAGCTACAGTACTTTTCATCCGCAATCTGTTTCCAAAACAGAAGGAAACCTTTTGGACAACAATCTATCTTTGTGTAGTCCATGCTGAGCGCTCGCGTGATTTTCTTCCATTCGTGGAAGGTTTTAGGTAGACAATTCCCGTCGGACAACGTGTTACCATGTTTTACCAGATTGGCTTCAAAGCATGAACGGGTCATGTTGAACTGGATCTTTGTGGCTAGTGCTTGCGAGATGGTATCGAGCTAAGAAACATTTGAACCCGGCTACAGAGGCCTCTTAGCCGATTCCATCATATCATAGAACGCCTTAGCGGATGGCTCGAGATCCTATGGTTCAGGCGGTTGCTCCGGTTCCGGCGGTCCCTCTGGTTCAGCAGAAGGTGGAGACTCCGGCATGGCATCACAGAAATCCTCCAGCAAGTTTCGCATGCCATCGTAATCTATACCATCGATCCTCTACCGCATCACGTCACCTCTGTCACGTTCATTCTGAGTAAAGTCGATCGTCGTGACGAAGCCCGGCATATACCCAGAAGCCCAAAGGTGTTGTTTTATAACCTCTGTAAGTCCAAGTATGTGATCAGAGGGGGAGGGGGTGAATGATCACTTCAAATTTTCGCATGAAACTATGAAGTGAAGCATAACTTAACAGCAGAAGAGTTGCAACAGAAAGGTAATCATTGAAGCAGAACAGGATTGAATCATAAC
Organism: Bromus sterilis; assembly: GCA_950022295.1. Classification (NCBI taxonomy): domain Eukaryota; kingdom Viridiplantae; phylum Streptophyta; class Magnoliopsida; order Poales; family Poaceae; genus Bromus; species Bromus sterilis. The sequence goes on along the minus strand of OX465600.1, from coordinate 73,527,072 downwards.
ATAGTGAATCAAAAGCATCGAATCAATTGCATTGAAGCAAATTACTGAAGCAATTGATAAACTGAATGTAAGTGCGGAAAGTAAAACGAACTCTTGACTCGGCGATGTTTGTTCGACCAGTTCACACTCTGCAAAGTGCTACGTCTGGTTGGAGGGACTTGTGATTGAACACAGGAGCTAACCTCTCTCCGTCCGTATCTCCACTGCACCAATCTCCTTGAGCTTGGTCAGTTCTTCACTCGTGGTTGATTATTGAGGAAATCACCGAAACCTTTGACAAACTGGACTTCGAGGCGACAATAACTCTTCGCTCTCTGAAGAACAACTCTCTAACCGTCTAGGAGAATTGCAGTTCTCCAAGATAAAAAGGCTAGCAAATTTCTTCCTAAGTCATAATGAATCAACTCAGATCAATAGGACTTATGCTTTGGTGGATGGGTTTTTCGGTTTGCGTCGGTGGGGTTGCTCTCTCTCTTCACTGTAAGAGGAAATATTCTTGGAGCAGCCACCGGCCAATGAGGGCGGGGGTGGCGTATATATAGGTGGCAATTCCAAGGTGCGAAATGACTGAAGTGACCCGATGTGACAGCTTGACACCTGTCCGCAACGGTCATATTTCCAATCAAAGCGCAACTTTACTTGCGGTTCAAGTAAGCTGACTCACAGACTTGGTTCTGCTTCAGCAGCCGAAAGAACTAAGTCTTCGCTGGTGAAGCATTACCTAGCTCTCATGAGATTTCTCAACTCTGGCTACTCACTGGTTTGGATTCGATCTGAGTCTTTTCACCAAAACCTTCGGAGTACATGTACTAAACCCCTCTTGATAGTACGGTTTTTCCTACGACTCAAAGAAGTGAAAAAGAACTACGCAAAAACTACTAAGTCTTGCGCCATCTTGGTCATCTCCTTCGATGAGACTAGCTTCAGGATTCCTTATCCTTTTAGGGGTCGTCATCCGTGATGAGCTTCACTCCAGAGGATATGCTTCAGTAAATATGTAAATCTCCGTTGAAGCTTTATCACCAACCTATAACTTCAGGAACCTAACCATCTGTTTTACACTAGAAAGCCTGTTAGTTCCTCTACTGTTTTGTCCAACAATATCCAAAACTCATGGGGTTATAACTTTGCTCTTACAATCTCCCCCTTTTTGGACTATTGTTAACAAAACAGGCATCGATAATAATATGGAATTTTTAGTTGAGTTGAGAGCTAACTCTAAGATATGAAGCTTTTGACTCCCCCTAAATACAAGCATCGAAGATTTATCTAATCAAAGTGAATGCTTGATGAAGAATACCATTGATGGGAAGCCTAACACATATCTTAGTGAATCAATTGCATAAAGAGAATATTTGTCTTGAAGAATATGCAATCATCCAATAACCTGTGAACCTAAAGGATAACAACCACCTGCAAGATAAAAGATACGAGAGCAACTTGAAAGCACGGGGTTATTAACACATAACAGTAGCAGTTCACAACCGAAGTAAAACTTAAGTTACAACCCAATCGAAACGAAATGGAAAGTTTGTTGTAACTTAACACACAATGCAAAAGATCGAATCAAATCCCTAAACCCCGCAGCGAATCTAAACTCAATCGATGATACTTTCTCCCTCTTTTTGTCATTAATTGGACAAAAGGTTTAGAGGTAGATCAAGAGTATCTATGCGTTAGCTGCAACCCGGGGACCCTGTTGATTGTCTTCGCCTGAAGAAGATGCATCTCCTGAAGTGTCTCCTTCGGTCGAAGCAGGTGACTCCAGCTCGTCGATGCCCATCGGCGCTTGAAGCAAATCAAGATCGCTGTCATTGAGAGGATCATCTTCTTGCTTCGAGGTGTGGGAGTCTTCATCAGAGAAGGTATCTGGGAGAATCTGTTCAGCTGGATTAACAAAAAGAACCTCATCAATCTTTTCCAGCGAAGGGATCTTTGGGTTGGGGCGGTCGATCGAATCATTTCGGGAGAAGTGACGTTGAAGATGTGGATACTCCTTCAAAATTCGGTCAGCTTCAAGTTTCTTCACAGAGTTGAACTTCCTTAATCCTTTCCAAGAGTGGCGCTTCAAAACCTTCAAGTACTGGTTGTTGTTTAAAGCAATGTTGCCAACTCTATTCATCTCATCTGAAAGATGTTGCATTTGGCGTTGATTTCCTTCAATGAAGTTTTCAAGCATTTGTTGAGTTCGAATGCCAACTTCAAAGTGATAAACTTCCTTCTGGAATTTCTTCGACATATTGCGTTCATTGACATGCTGTCTGACTCCGACATAAGTGGAAAATGGATCATTAGGCCTTCTGAAGATATTCATAGTATCGCGCACAGGAGGACAGAACAGCTTCGGGTGATGCTTTGCTACGAAGTCTTCACGACGTCCATGATTGCAAATGGCTTGCAGCCAGGGAGCATATGGCTTCAGTTGATGTACAATTTCAGCAGCTTGGACCATATACCGAAGGAAACAATCCTCGAAGTCAAACACATGGCCATGGGTAAGTTTCAGCAACGCATGACGTGTATGATAATGAATGTTTGATTCTTCATGAGCAGTGCTGAGAGGCATCAGTGAGTTGGACAAGATATAAAACCAAGTCTTCGATATGAATACCAGATGCTTCGGGCGAATATTTTCAGGCATGTGATCTCCAGTGACTTCGGGATCCAGCAATGAAGCAAATTCAGCTTCAGTAGGATCAGGCAACAAATGCACTTTAGCAAGTTCTCCAGTGTGCCTTGGGATGTTTACTATATCCATGAGTTCATCAGAATGCATCCTAAACACCTTTCCTTGAATCATCCACTCAAGAATCCAAGAACTTGTATCATCAGGATTTCCAGAGACATAGAGAGTGGCATAGAATTGCTTCACTAGCTCGGAATTGAATGGGGTCTCCATGGCAAACAGGCCGGTCAGATTCTGTGCTTCGATGGTTTCCATGATATTCTGGAAGCACGATGCAGAGGATAGACTGTGCATATCCAAATACTTGTGTCTGAAAAGAACATCCTTCTGGCAGTAGAGCTTTGTGTAGAGAATTTGTTGCTCAGCTGTCCAGAAACGAAGGTCATCTGCAGTCCGAGGTGAATCGTATGGACTTGCGCCAAAGAAGCGAAGCTTCTGGCGATGAACTTCGAGATTGAATTCAGGGCCATGTCTTGAAGAAGATTCATCTCCCAAGAATATAGGAAAAGTCTCTCGTGGGTAGATGGAGTCCAGTTGAGTATCTTGAGCAGGGGTGCAGTGAGGAGTGTGCCTTCGAGCAACTATGGCTCTCTCTTGCGGTTGATTGATGATTGCCAATTCATTGGCTTCGTCATCGGCATTTGCATCGTCTTCAGCATTGACTTTAGCATTTGCTTCAACAGCGCGATCTTCGGCTTCGTCTGCTTGTTCTTCAGACTCCTCAGCAGAGTGAGCTGAGGAATAATCTTTTGCAGGAATGTCTTGAGCAGGAGGAGAGGGCTCAGGCTCAAAGTTGTCGTGGGCGGACGGTTGAGGAGCGGGTTGAGGAGGAGGTGGAGTTTGAACACGGGGTGGAACGACTTCGGGAGCAGTTGGCTTCACAGTGGGTTTGGGAAGAGTGATGATCTTGCATCGAGTGGGTGATGCTTGCCTTGGGGCTTTCTTGGCCGGATGAGAGCTCACCTCATCAGCTTCGTCTGTATTTGCGATAAGACGTCTCTTTCTCTGTTGCAGCTGGGGAAGGGGTGAAGCTAATTGCTTGAGCATGGCTTCGCGCTTCTTGGATTCAAGAGCCATGACTGAAGCATTATGAGTTTTGCAACATTCTTCAACTGCAGACTTGATCTTGCCTTGATACACTTGAATGTTGTGCTTCGTCTTCTCATTGACATCAGCAATTTTCTTCGAAGCAGCTTCGGCTTCGATCTTGAAATCCTCATCTGATTCAGCATCTGCTTTCTTCTGAAATTTCAGAATTTTAGCAGTTTCAGATCTGTCCCTCGCATGCAAATCCCTCAGCTGATTGTACAAAGTTTCAATCATTGCAGAAAGTGTTGGTGAAATATAGACATTCCCAACATCCACAGCTTTGGGATCAACAGCTTCAGCAAGCTGGCAGAATGCCTGATTCAGACTCAAGCAGTCCCAAAGTTCTCCTTCTCTTGCATCAGGGAAGTTGTGTTCACTGTGCTCAGCTTCTACATGAGCTTCGGGGGCAGGGGCTGCGACTGGCTTCGGAGGGATGTCCTTCGGGGCCATGTCAACAGCGGCTTCCTTCTGAGCGGCTCTAGCAGCTTTCTCTGCTTTCTTTGTGCGAAGAATGTCAAGTTGAGCTTGGCGCTTGGCTTCAGCTTCACTAAGCTGTTTGGCTTCGGCAGCAGCCTTGGCCTCTTGAGCTTTAGCTTCAGCGAGCTTGCGCTTCGCTTCATCTTTCTGATTCGATTCAGCCAGCTCTTTCCTTTGCTTCTCCAGTAAAGTAGCATTCTTATCAGCAATCTCTTTCTCTTTAGCTTATTTATCAGCCTTAGCTTGGGCTTGTGCTTCAGCATGAAGCCGTTCAGCTTCAGCACGATCAAGTTTGCGCAGTTCAGCTTCAGACAGCTTCTTAGTGCCGACCTGGGCAAAAGTCTGGCCAGGCTTGGCAACAGATGCTTTCAGCTTCGAAGTCTTGGCTTGTTCAGGAGCTTTGGCTTCGGGCTTAGCAGCAGGCTTTGCCTTTGGGTCATGCCTTTCCTTGGTTCTTTGCTCAACAGGAACAAGGCGGCGAGGTGGCTTAGTAGCCAGGGGAGCCTCAACCACCAAGTTCGTCAAATCAATATTTTTCTTGGGAACAGGAGGGTCAGTTGGATCTTGAATCCTAATACCCTTTGGAGCAGACGGTTTCTCTCCAGCCTTCTTCTTCAGTGGCTTCCGAATCTATTTTCTTTTAGGACTTGGGGAAATGGGAGTGTGTTCAGATTCATCATCTGCTTCGTCAGCAGGATCTTCATTAATTGAATCTTCGAGCTGTGCGGCTGCATCAGCTCCATCATCTTCTTCAATATCACCCTCTTCTTCAGAAGTAGGAGGAGGTGAATCACTCAGCTTACGAAGCTTTCGCCTCTTCTTAGGCTTTGATGCTTCGGCTTCATCTAGCCCTGCAGCAGCAAGAGCTTTGGCCTTCTTCTCTTCTCTTATTCTTTTCTTCTCAGCTAAAATTGCAAGTCTCTCTTGCTCTTCTGGATAGTCATCTGGAGTCTTGAGAGTATTCGGGTGAGGAACAGCAGGAGGCTTCGGGTAGTACTTCTTCCTGTTTGCAGCATTGTATTGGGCACACATGGCAGTGGTGTACCGATAAGGAGGGCTGAAAGCAAATTGCATTGCCCACTTCCAATTTGGGATGCTCTTGTATTTGTACCACCTAATGGCCCAGTAGCGTCGAATCCTTTGCAAACGAATCTTTCTGTCATGATCAGATTCTTCAGGCGGTGTGTCATAGCCCATCTTAAGACAAATGGCTTCGGGTATGCCTCGGGCATTCTTAACTTCCTTCGTCTTGCCACATTTGCCTTTCTGCTTCGGTGGCTCTGGATAGTTTTCGAGCCCTTCAACGATGGGAGACTCATTCCCCATGGCAGCCTCTTCGTCAGACATCCTGTGACCAGAAATATAGACGAGAGGGAACAAGAAAAGGGAATGAATAATCACAGGCAAAAGTTTCGACCAAAACCAATTTTTGATAAGAACCCAGAGCAATCTAAGATTAGATGCACGTCTGTTAATGGATTGGGCTAGAACTAGTTCAAGAACAAGACCTAACTCAGTCCAAACACAGATAAGATCGAATCTCAAAACTGACCTGAGAAGATGGGATCACTTTGATGCTAAGAACAGATTTCCCAAGGATCAATGATCAGCACGGATCAAAACAGTCCTATTAACAGAAAACAAAACCCTAACAGAACTTAGATCCAAGCCCTAGATGAAGAACTCGCAATTAAGATTGGATCCAAGAGGCTTGGCGTACCCTAACTTGGTGACGCGAAGCGGCTACGGCGACGGAGTGCAGAGACTTGCTCTTCGTCGACGAGGAACGTCCAAGGCGGCGGCGGTCCGGCAGTGAAGCGGCACAGTCGTCGTCAGGGACGGGAGCTCTTCAGCGTGCTCGAGGAGGAAGATGGGGAATCCGGGAGAGAATGAATCGTGGGGCAGGCGGTTCGCTGGAAGCCTCGCCTTAAATAGGCCCGATCTGAAACGGTTGCCAGATCATATCGGACGGTGCCCAGCGAGTGTCTCTTCCGATTCAACGGCACAGATGAAGTGGCAGATCGCGAGCGAATCTCAACGACCCGTAAAAGACGGGGACTCAACGGCCGAAGAATGAGTCTTGACCGAGAGCAAAAACTTCGATAAAGTTGGAAGCATTTGATTCGGAACTCAATGACGTTCGAAGCAATATGCTTTCCGTTTCAATTGTGCTTAACATTCAAGACAGAGTAGATTGGGAGCGAATCAGAATGGAGGGGAAGGGTCCGAAACTTATCACTTCGAAGAACAACAAAAACGAAGCTAAAAATGATAAGTACAGGGGACAAAAGAAACGAGTAAAAAATAAACACAAAACTGAAGGCAAATGATGAACGAAGCTAAACACAGAAAATTTGGACGAAGGAAAACTCAAGCGAAACTAAATAAGCAAACACACAACGAAGGTGAATATATACAGTGAAAAGTTTCGATCTTACTGAACATTGTGTGAGTCCAGGGTGTTCAGCTCACATCGCAATGTACAAAACCTTTTCTCGTCCAATGGCTTCGTGAAAATATCTGCCAATTGATCTTCAGTACTTACATGGCTGATCTCAATGTCTTCGCGCTGAACATGATCTCGAAGGAAATGGTGACGAATATCAATATGCTTCGTTCGAGAGTGTTGCACAGGATTGTGGGAAATCTTGATAGCACTCTCATTATCACAAAGCAGAGGGATTTTCTTCACAAATATACCATAATCTTTCAGCGTCTGCATAAGCCAAAGTATTTGAGTGCAGCATGAGCCAGCAGCAATGTATTCAGCTTCAGCAGTAGATATTGAGACACAGTTCTGTTTCTTTGAAGCCCAACACACCAGAGATCTACCAAGAAAATGACAAGTGCCTGAGGTAGATTTCCTGTCAACCCTATCACCAGCCCAGTCTGAATCAGAGTAACCAATCAAATCAAACTGATTTCCTTTGGGATACCAAACTCCCAATGAAAGAGTATGTGCTAGGTATCGAAGAATTCGCTTTACAGCAATATGATGCGATTCCTTCGGATTTTCCAAAAAGCGAGCACATATACAAACTGATAGCATAATATCAGGCCTAGATGCACATAAGTATAAGAGTGAACCTATCATAGACCGATACTTCTTCTGATCGAAGGGTTTCCCTTTCTCATCAGCATCAAGAAATCCATTGGTAGGCATGGGAGTCCTGATGGTCTTGCATTCAGCAAGATCAAATTTCTTCAGGAAATCCTTCAAGTATTTTTCCTGTGAAATAAAGGTGCCATTCTTCTGTTGGCGAATCTGAAGTCCTAGGAAAAAATTCAATTCACCCATCATAGACATCTCATATTTCTTCGACATCATCCTTGCAAATTCTTCGCTGATTTCAGTGTTAGTACAGCCAAAAATGATATCATCTACATATATCTAACACACAAATAGATCATTGTTATATTGTCGAGTGAAAAGTGTGGGGTCAGTGGTTCCTGGTTTGAAGCCTTTCTTCAGGAGGAAGTCCTTCAATGTTTCATACCAAGCACGAGGTGCTTGCTTCAGTCCATACAAAGCTTTTTGAAGCCTGTACACCATATCAGGATTCTTCGAGTCTTCAAAACCTGGAAGCTGCATAACATACACTTCTTCTTCTATCTCACCATTAAGAAAAGCACTCTTGACATCCATTTGATATAGCAATATGTTCTTGTGGTTAGCAAAAGCAAGCATGACACGAATGGATTCGAGACGGTCTACTGGAGCATAGGTTTCACCAAAATCAATGCCTTCGATTTGGGTGTAACCTTGTGCTACCAATCTAGCCTTGTTTCTTACCAAAATACCATCTTCATCTTGCTTGTTGCGAAATATCCACTTTGTGCCAATAACATTGTGCTTCGTGGGATCTGGCCTGTCAACAAGTGACCAGACTTTGTTCCTTTCAAATTGGTGAAGTTCTACCATCATAGCTAATAACCAATCCGGGTCCTTCATGGCTTCATCATACTTTGAAGGCTCTAGCATGGAAACAAAAGAAAAACTTCCACAGAAGTTAGCCAAACGAGTACGAGAACGAGTAGTGGGTCGACCTAGTTGATTGATATCTTCGAGGATCGAATCTACATCAACTCTTCTTTGAACTCGAGATAACGTAGCATTATTTTCTTCTGGCTCAGCTTCTGCTTCAGGATCTGCTTCAGCTTCAGCTTCGGCATTTCCTTCAGGATTTGCATTTCCTTCGTTCCCTTGTCCTTCTTCGTCCTGTTCACCATTTGTTTTAGGATATTGATCTCCAGCGCCCCGGGCTATGTGTGGGAACATTGGACCATCATCATCCCTAACAGCTTGTCGTGGATTGGCTTCAACAGGGCGAATCTCTCCAATAGCCATGGACCTGATTACTTCATCAAGTGGAGGTTCATCTAGATCATGAGGCAAATGCTCTTTTTGAGAGCCATTAGTTTCATCAAACCTTACATTCACAGTTCCCATAACTTTCCCAAAGTGAGAGTTATAGACTCTGTAAGTGTGAGAGTTTGAGCCATAACCTAAAAGAAAACCTTCATGTGCCTTAGGGGCAAATTTGGAGCTATGATTCATATCTCTAATAAAGCATGGAGCACCAAATACCCTAAGATATGAGACATTTGGTTTGTTACCAGTGATAAGTTCATATGAAGTTTTCTTCAGAAACTTGTGAAGGTAAACCTTGTTGATTATGTGGCAAGCAGTGTTAATTGCTTCGGCCCAGAACCTAATAGGAGTCTTGTATTCAGCAAGCATAGTTCTGGCCATCTCAATGAGAGTTCTATTCTTCCTTTCAACTACACCATTCTGTTGAGGTGTATATGCAGCAGAGAATTCATGAGTAAAACCATGATCATCAAGAAAATCTTCAATATGAGTATTTTTGAATTCGGTTCCATTGTCACTTCGGATATGCTTCAGAGATAATTCATATTCTTTTTGAGCTCTCTTAGCGAATGACTTGAAGATTTCAACAACTTTGCTCTTGTCATCCAAGAAGAAAACCCAAGTATAACGAGAGAAATCATCAACAATAACAAGACCATATTTGTTTCCTCCCAGGCTTGCATAGTTTTGAGGACCAAATATATCCATATGAAGAAATTCAAGAGGACGCTGGTAGTCATGATGGTCTTCGCTGAATGATGTTTCTTCGTGATTTTACCAGCTTCACAAGCACTGCAGAGACGATCCTTATCGAATTTTACTTCGCTAAGACCAATAACATGATTCTTCTTCACTAAATTATAAAGATTTCTCATCCCTGCATGACCAAGTCTTCGATGCCATAACCAGCCAGATGAAGCTTTTGCCATTAAGCATGTGGATACAACAGGGCCCGAAGAAAAATCAACAATGTATAAATCTCCCTTTCTGTAACCCTCGAAGACAAACGTATAGTCATCCTGTGAAAAGACAACACAACGCGAAGCAGAAAATAGAACAAGCATACCCATATCGCATAACTTTGAAATAGACATAAGATTATATCCAAGAGATTGGACTATCATAACCTTGTCAATGTGCTTATCCTTCGATATAGCAACCTTACCCAAACCTAACACTTTACCCTTATTGTTATCACCGAAGGTGATGAACTTCTGAGAAGATTGAGATAGTTTTTCTTCGGTAAATAACTCCTTGTCTCCGGTCATATGATTTGTACAACCACTATCCATGACCCATTCGGATCCACCGGAGACATAGCCCTGCAGAAGAATTAGTTCTTCTTAACCACCCACAAACGAGCAGGTGACTGAGAAGATGTTGAAGCATTGGTTGAAGCAATATTAAATCGAACAGGAGTGTATTGCTTCGGTGTACCATCAAGCACACCATAAATGTAAGTCCTCTGCGAATGGTTAGCATAAGAATGAGCATAACAATCTTAGTATGATTATTATGAGGACGATACGTATGGCGACCAGTATGATAGTATTGCTTCTGCGGAACATTTGATTCGGGCACCAATGGATCATTTCTCGTCTCAAGTGAATAGAAATGATTCGGTGGTACCGAAGACTTTCCCTGCATAGAATGGTTAGCATGTAGTTTTTCCACAAGCGCTTTCTGCACCCATATCTACCTCTTGTAGAAACCCTTCTTCGGTGGAGTACCTACATACTCAGCAGTAACTTTTCCCTGTTCATCTTTCATGAGTTTGTAGTCTGAATCAACTGATTCATCCACAATGGCTTTGTTCATTTTGCAGTCAAAACCTGAAAGGTTAGCAATATCAATAGGTTTCTCCTTCGCCAGAACCCAAACAGTCTTAGGATACTGCTCAGGCTCCCAATAGGTGCCATCAGGGTTTATCTTTCTCTCGAAACCAACACCCTCATTCCTAGGATTCCTGTGAAGGAGAGCCTTCCTCAGAATATCACAGAGATACTGGTGTCCTTGCACACTTTTGAACATGCCTGTTTCAAATAAGTTTTTCAACCTGAGGAGTTCCTCGGTAACAGCAGGATTTTCCTCATCAGAGGCATTAGTATCATCAATAACAATAGGAGCTTTCCCTTTGAAATTAGTTTTTCTTCGTTCCAAACAATCCAAACAAGGTGATTCAGTTTTATGATTTGCTTCAGAACCTTGTTGAGCCATGAGAGAGAGATTGACATTTTCCAATTCTTCATGAGCCTCTTTCAGTTTTTCGAGAGCCATTTTCCTCTAAAGAAATTCATAGGTGAGCTTCTCATAATCAACTGAGAGAAGATCATGCCGAGAGGATAATTCTTCAAACTTCTCCTTCGGAGCAGCATGCTCAATAGTTAAAGTTTGACCTCTCTCAATCTCATTGATCAACAAAGTTTCTGATTTATTAATAGTTTTACTTAGTGAATCAAGTTCATCTTCTTGAATTGAAGCAATTTTAGCAAGTTTAGCATAGCTTATCTTTGAATCACTTTCATATGAGGAACAATCAGAAGTATCATAGTTTGATTTGGATGAAGATACCTTCGCCTTGGCCATGAAACAGTATGCAGGATTTTCATCTTCACTGTTGTTGTTGGTGAAGAATGAGCTCGAAGCATTTGTTGAAGCATCTGCCGAAGCGAAAGCCAAACCAGCAACACCATCTGATTCGGACCCAGACGCAGACCTAGAGTCTTGTTCAGCTTCGAAACCAGAGGCTTCGTCTTCAGAGTTCATCTCCTTTCCCAGATAGGCCTTGGCACGATGAGAGCTGCTTCGACGAGACGAGTAAGTCTTCGATGAAGAACCCTCACGCTTCTTATGATACTTCTTCCTCTTATCATCATCAAGATTCTTTCTTCTTTTCTCTTCTTGAACTGGAATCATGTCTCTTTGACTCATGACTTCTGGAGGATCTATGAGACTTCGATGAAGATTCTCTGAGCGAATGCTTCGATTTGTTCTCAGCTTCCCACAGAGGGCAATCAGCAATGTAGTGACCTGGTTTCTTATATTTGTAGCAACAATTGTCCTTTGATGGAGAGATTCTTGAGGATGAACGGTGAGAAGAATGACTTGAGCTTCTTGAAGGATAGCTCTTCTTCGGTGAAGAAAACCCTTTTCTCTGAAAGCGATTGAAGCGTCTCATGATCAGTGCTAGATCTTTTCCAATGCTTGCAGGATCATCTGATTCGACACCTGAAGCAGAACTGACTTCGGGTGAAGAATGACGCGAAGCTTTTGCTTTCAAGGCATGAGATCTCCTTCGAGAACCATTTATGTCACGTTTCTCTTCTTCTTCCATCTCAAAGGTATTGAGTCTCTCAAGAATATCAGCGGGGACAAGACGTCTGAAATCAGTCCTTTCCTTGATCATCAGCACAATGTGATCAAACGAATCATCCAATGAGCGAAGCAGAGTTCTAACAACTGAGTGAGGAGTAATGTCATCAGCACCAAGTGAGATCAACTCATTTGCAAGAGCAGTGAGTCTGCTGTAAATGGAGCTGACTTTTTCACCCTCATTTCTCTTGAATCGATAGAATTTGCTTCGGAGTGTGTCAATTCTGGCATCCTTCTGGGTAGAAACACCTTCACCAATCTTCTCAAGATAGTCCTAGACACCTTTGGCCGAAGGAATATTCTTCACTTCATGGTACTTCTCTGGTGTCAAATGATTGGTGATGAAAACCCAAACTTCAGAATCAAGATCAATCAGCTTCGCTTCTTCAGGAGTGATGGCGTTTTTATCTGCAACTGTAACTCCATACAAGACAACTTGCCAGGCAGTTGAGTTGATAGCCATAATATTTCTCTTCATCTTGTCCTTCCAGTATGAATATTCCTTTCCATTGAACACGGGTATGGGTTCGCCAGAGCGAATGGCTGCGAAAGACATACATCCAAAACACTCTAGGAGGTTAATCCAAATAAAGAGTGACTAGCTCTGATACCAATTGTAAGTCCAAGTATGTGATCAGAGGGGGAGGGGGTGAATGATCACTTCAAATTTTCGCATGAAACTATGAAGTGAAGCATAACTTAACAGCAGAAGAGTTGCAACAGAAAGGTAATCATTGAAGCAGAACAGGATTGAAGCATAACATAGCGAATCAAAAGCATCGAATCAATTGCATTGAAGCAAATTACTGAAGCAATTGATAAAATGAATGTAAGTGCGGAAAGTAAAACGAACTCTTGACTCGGCGATGTTTGTTCGACCAGTTCACACTCTGCAAAGTGCTACGTCTGGTTGGAGGGACTTGTGATTGAACACAGGAGCTAACCTTTCTCCGTCCGTATCTCCACTGCACCAATCTCCTTGAGCTTGGTCAGTTCTTCACTCGTGGTTGATTATTGAGGAAATCACCGAAACCTTTGACAAACTGGACTTCGAGGCGACAATAACTCTTCGCTCTCTGAAGAACAACTCTCTAACCGTCTAGGAGAATTGCAGTTCTCCAAGATAAAAAGGCTAGCAAATTTCTTCCTAAGTCATAATGAATCAACTCAGATCAATAGGACTTATGCTTTGGTGGACGGGTTTTTCGGTTTTCTTCGGTGGGATTGCTCTCTCTCTTCACTGTAAGAGGAAATATTCTTGGAGCAGCCACCGGCCAATGAGGGCGGGGGTGGCGTATATATAGGTGGAAATCCCAAGGTGCGAAATGACTGAAGTGACCCGATGTGACAACTTGACACCTGTCCGCAACGGTCATATTTCCAATCAAAGCGCAACTTTACTTGCGGTTCAAGTAAAGCTGACTCACGGACTTGGTTTTGCTTCAGCAGCCGAAAGAACTAAGTCTTCGCTGGTGAAGCATTACCTAGCTCTCATGAGATTTCTCAACTCTGGCTACTCACTGGTTTGGATTCGATCTGAGTCTTTTCACCAAAACCTTCGGAGTACATTTACTAAACCCCTCTTGATAGTACGGTTTTTCCTACGACTCAAAGAAGTGAAAAAGAACTACGCAAAAACTACTAAGTCTTGCGCCATCTTGGTCATCTCCTTCGATGAGACTAGCTTCAGGATTCCTTATCCTTTTAGGGGTCGTCATCCGTGATGAGCTTCACTCCAGAGGATATGCTTCAGTAAATATGTAAATCTTCGTTGAAGCTTTATCACCAACCTATAACTTCAGGAACCTAACCATCTGTTTTACACTAGAAAGCTTGTTAGTTCCTCTACTGTTTTGTCCAACAATATCCAAAACTCATGGGGTTATAACTTTGCTCTTACAACCTCCTTTTTAGCGCGCTGACGGTTCCTGCAACGGGCGCAAGGGCAACGGGGATCAAGTGTGTTTGGACCACGGGCTATACCCTGCACTACCATAGCGGTCTTCCATGTCCACTCATCTGTTCTGTCAACAGCACTAGTACGGACACTATACATCCACCCATTATCATTCATCCTCTTCTGCTTTATTGGGAGCCAAACGACAAACATAGTATTTCATATCAAATAATATCATGAAACTAGATGCATCATATTTTAATTTTTCTACCGGGCAAAATGCATGCACCAGCCTACATCTCTAATAGGTATAGAGGGTCCTAGCAGCCGTCGGATCCGGAGATTGAGTACGTTCTCCATGCTCCACCCCGGTCCGAGACAGAATTTCAGCAGTACCTCCCCGCTGCTCTCCTGATACACTTCTCGGCAAAAAGCCGAGAGGATGTGCATCCGGAGAACAACGGGGAGGCGCTGACGAAATCCTGACTCGGACCGGACAGAACATGGAAAACGTACCCAATCTACGGATCCGGTGACTGTCCCATAAATGCCGCAAGCGTTACGCTTCATAATATGATGACCACTAATGCATATTTATCCGCGTAACGCTCGCGGACGGGAAGTGATACCTAGGTTACGTTTCTAGACGTGCAAAATGGAATCTAGTGACATAGCAAAATGCAAGGGGGGAGACCGAGTTATAGCTCACCCTCGGCGCGTAGAAGAAGTAGTCGACTTGACAATGAGCCAAGGAAGTCGAACAACGGTGGGTCCGGACAACGACGGGATCGACTGCCTCCTATTGAACTCCTGTACCACAAATATAGGAATACAAATGAGCTTTGGCATGAAAAGAGCATACATAAAAATTTGTCTAAGCTACAACAATACAACACAATAAACTTAATAGTAGCCCAAAATATGCATTCATATTATTGCCTAATATGCCTTTATACTTGACCCATGTTCAAAAAGGCGCGCTTATGTAGTATAGATGGCTATAGATTTTCAACGAGACACCACGGGATACCCCACTTCTCCAATTCTTTTTTTTCTTGTTTTTGCATATCTAAATACTCTATTAAAAATACTATCTGATCTTAACTTTGCTTTTGCAAACTCCAAATCTTACAAACATGGGATTAATCCTTTGACATAAAAGTAAAAACAAAAAAATGTATGCTACAAACCAAGGCAGTGCAAATCGTAAGCATTATAATTTTGTTAGCATATTTTTTAACAAAATGTAACAAAATGCAAAATCAGTGCAATAATAGGAAAAAAAGGGTGCTCACCATGTGGGATGGCCGGCGGGAGGGGGCTGGCGGGGTCTGGCCGGTGGAGGGGTTGACGGCGGGAGGGATGGACAGCGGCGGCAACAGACTGACCGGCGGGAGGGAGATCGGCCGGGGCACGGGAGAGGGAGCTCGGTCGGGGCGCGGGAGAGGGAGCTCGGTCGGGGGCGGTGGTGGGAGGGGTGGCCGGCGGCGGCGGGATCTGGCGGCGGGGGGGTCTGGCTGGCGGGGTCTTGCGGCGGCAGGGTCGATGGAGCATGGGTGCGGGGGAGGAATTGGGCACGGGGGGGATTGGGCACGGACGTGGATAACCGTTGACCCAGGGCGTCCTTGGTCGGAATTTGGGGGCGTGGACCTACGCCGACGGCCTGGCCGTCGGCTTAGGTCTTTTTTAATTTTTTAATTACAAATACGCCGACGGCCCGGCCGTCGGCTTAGGTCTATTTTCTTTTTTTTCTTTTTTTCTGTATTCTTTTATGTTTTCAAGCATAGAAATTCTTTTTTTTACTTTTATACTTTTTTACACCATTGTGATAGTTTCTCAAGCATATAAATTCTTTTTACACCGTTCGCCTCCGAAACCCTAGATCGGGGGGACCCGCAGATCTTCCCCTGTAAATTTCTCCGTACGAGGGTTGACCAATGGAATTTTTTCTCTATCTATCTTTGTTTAGAACATATGTACATGGAGAACCAAGGTTGAACACATTGATCTACCCCTGCAGTGATTCCGACGGTCTTCCTCCGGCGAAATCCTACATCGGGGGACCCGCAGATCTACCCTTATAGCTTTCTCCATACAATGGTGGACCACTGGACTTTATTCTCTATCTATGTTTGTTTAGCACATATGTATATGGAAAACCAAGGTTGGACACATTTCACCACATTATTCAAACCGGTAGACACGTACCGGGAGTTTCCACATACAGATCCACGATTTTACTAAGTGTTGGCCCATGTCCGTGAACAACGTCAGACACATGACCTAGATATGCCATCTACAAACATTACATCACACTTCTACACATAACATAGGTCCACATGCAGGTTTTAGAGTGATTTCGGCGCTCCGGTGGTCATTCACCTCCAAAAACCTAGATCGGGGGGACCCGCAGATCTACCCTTATAGCTTTCTCCGTACGAGGGTGAACCAATGGACTTTTTTATCTATCTATGTTTCTTTAGCACATATGTACATGGAAAACCAAGGTTGGACACATTTCACCCACATTATTCACACCGGTAGACCCGTAGCGGGAATTTCCACATACAGATCCACGATTTTACTAAGTGTTAGCCCATGTCCGTGAACAACGTCAGACACATGACCTAGATATGCCATCTACAAACATTACATCACACTTCTACACATAACCTAGGTCCACATGCAGGTTTTCGACTGATTCCGGCGCTTCGGTGGTCATTCACCTCCGAAACCCTAGATCAGGGGACCCACAGATCTACCCTTATAGCTTTCTCTGTACGAGGGTGTACCACTAGAATTTTTTCTCTATCTATGTTTCTTTTGCACATATGTACATGGAAAACCAAGGCTGGACACATTTCACCAACATTATTCACACCGGTAAACCCGTACAAATAGTTTCCACATACAGATCGACGATTTTACTAAGTGTTAGCCCATGTCCGTGAACAACGTCAGACACATGATCTAGATATGCCATCTACAAACATTACATCATACTTCTACACATAACCTAGGTCCACATGCAGGCTTTCGAGTGATTCCGGCGCTCCGGTGGTCATTCACCTCCGAAACCCTAGATCGGGGGGACCCGCAGATCTACCCTTATAGATTTCTCCGTACAAGCGTGCACCAATGGAATTTTTTCTCTATCTATGTTTCTTTAGCACATATGTACATGGAATACCGAGTTTCGACATGTTTCACCCACATTATTCACACCAGTAGACCCATAGCGGGAGTTTCCACATACAAATCCACGATTTTACTAATGTTGGCTCATGTCCGTGAACAACGTGAGACACATGACCTAGATATGCCATCTACAAACATTACATCACACTTCTACACATAACCTAGGTCCACATGCAGGTTTTCGAGTGATTCCGGCGCTCCGGTTGTCATTCACCTCTGAAACCCTAGATCGGGGGGACCCGCAGATCTACCCTTATAGCTTTCTCTGTACGAGGGTGGATGATACGTCCAAAACGTATCTATAATTTCTTCTTGATCCATGCCTCTTTTGTGTGATATTGCTATGATATTGATGAACTTCCATAGAGTTTTGATCATATTTGGACTAACCTATTAACTCAGTGCGCCCCAGCGCGAGTTCCTGTTTTCTGCTGTTTTTCTATTTCAGGTTTCCCCCTTATTAAAAGTACCAGAAAAATTCTGGGAAAATATAGGAAGAATCAGCGTACCGGAAGCTTCGCGAAAAGCCCAGGAGAGGCCAGAGGGGAGCCAGGCGGCCAGAGGGCGCGGCCAGGCCCCTGGCCGCGCCAGGCCGCGCCTGGAGCCCCTGGCCCACCTCTGGCTGCCCCCTTTCGCCTATTTATTCCCCGTGACGAGAAACCCTCGGGGAGGGAACCCTTTTTCGCGATCTCTCCTATGTTCCGCCGCCGTCGCGCTTCTAAGATCGGGAGCACCAGAAGACCTCTTCCCGGCACCCTGCCGGAGGGAGGAATCACCTCCGGGAGCTTCTCCACCACCATGGATGCTTCCCGGATGAACCGTGAGTAGTCCACCTTGGACCATGGGTCCATGATCAGTACCTATGTGATGTTCTCCTCCCCTCTTTGTTCTTCATGGATTAGACCTCGTGAGCTGCCCTACATGATCGAGGCACATATGTAATCTTTCTGCTGTTGCTATGTTGAGTTTGGTGGGATCCGATGGATTATGAGATTATGTTCAGATTGTGATTGAGTTATATATTTGATTCTCTTCTTTTATATTTGTGTTCTTGAGTAACTCTTGCATGTTCTCCATTGCTGTTTTTTGCTTTGGCCAAGTAGTAGGTAGTGACTCCAAGAGGGAGCGTTATGCATGATTGTGGGTTCATGCCCCCCGATGACTAGCTTGAGTGACAGAAACATGAGTCTAGGGGATGTGTTGTTGCCTCAAGGGGGAAAACAACGGTGCTTGTACTTGCGGGTGCAAGGATTGTTTACTTTACGCAAAGTTCTTTAATGCAGTTGTCCGTTGCTTTGAGTTTACACTTTGGGTGGGATTCGCAACTTAATACCAGCGAGATGTTCTGGATAGATATCTCAAGGTGGATGATTAGTGGGTAGATGCAGATGGATTTCGGTCTACTTGTCTTGGCATACCGCCTGTGCTTTTGAGCCTCTTCCTTTCTGTTTTGCATAATTAGCATTGGTTTGCGCACATAATCTTGTCAATTGCCCAGCTGTAATTTTTTGACCTCGCATGGCTATTTTATCGTCTTTTGGAAGAGAGAGACATCACTAGTGAACATCATAGGATCCCGGTCCATACTTCCACCACTGTTTACACTATCAATTTACTTTTAGTATTTACTTTTCAGTAGCTATCACTATCTATCATTATCCCGTGCGTTTTATCCTTCGTAAACAACAAGGCCGGAGGAATTGACAACTCCTCTGTACTCGTTGGGAAGCGAAGCTATCTGTGTGTGTGCAGGTCCAGGTGAAGTTAGCAACCTCGGTTGTGAACGGCGCCATTGTTTACTTCACCACCTTCTTGTATCTGTTGGAGTCCTACTGTTCCGGCACTCAACCTTAGCATCTTTGCTAAGGGAAACTTGCCGTTACGCTACATCTCACCTTCCACTTGGGGTAACCAACGAGGGCGAGAAGTTATCTCGTGTATCAAGAAAATTTCTGGCGCCGTTGCCGGGGACTCCACTCTTCAAGATAGGGGAGTTGACCACTATATTTTATCTTTTCTTTTTAATCTTGTTAGTTTACCTTTCAGTTTTTGCTTTAGTGTCTTTTATCAAAAATCAAAAAAAATAGTTATCTTGCTTGCTGCTGCTATGGGTTCCTCTGAGAATACCAAGTTGTGTGACTTCACTAGTCACAACAATAGTGACTTTATCTGCACTCCTATTGCTACACCTTCTACTTCAGCACCTTCTTATGAGATTAAACCTGCTTTGCTGAACCTTGTTATGAAAGATCAATTCTCTGGTGCTAGAGATGATGTTGCTTTGCATTTAAATAATTTTATTGAGCTTTGTGATATGCAAAAGTACAAAGAAGTAGAGTGTGATATTGTTAAGCTTAAGATTTTTCCTTTCTCTTCGAGGGATGAAGCTAAAATCTGGTTTCAATCCTTGCCTAAGAATAGCATAGATTCTTGGGATAAGTGCAAGGATGCTTTTATCGGGAAGTACTACCCCCCTGCTAAGATTATCCAGTTGAGGAGCTTTATTATGAATTTTAAACAATTGGATAATGAACACGTTGCCCAAGCTTGGGAACGCATGAAATCTCTTGTTAAGAATTTCCCTACGCATGGTTTGACTACTTGGATGGTTATCCATACTTTTTATGCAGGCTTGAACTTTACCTCGCGGAACTTGTTGGATTCGGCTGCGGGAGGAACCTTTATGTCAACTACACTTGGTGCTGCCACAAAACTTCTCGATGAGATGATGACCAACTATTCCCAATGGCACACCGAAAGAGCTCCAACAGGTAGGAAGGTAAACTTTGTCGAGGAGATCTCCTCCCTAAGTGGAAAAGTTGACTTGATCATGTCTTTACTTACCAAGCAATCTCCTATTGATCCTCAAAATGTTCCTTTAAATTCTTTGATTGCTCAGGATCAAGTAGATGTGAACTTTATCTCTAGAAACAACTTCAACAACAATGCTAATAGGAGTAACTTTGGTAGGAATCCTAGACCGTTCCCCTCCAACAACTATGGAAACAAAAACACTTATCCTAGCACCAAAAACTCCACTTCTGAATTAGAGAGTATGCTTAAATACTTTATCACTACCCAAAAAGCCTTCAACAAGAATGTAGAGGAAAAACTAAACAAACTAGATACCCTCTCGTCGAAGGTAGACAATTTAGCTCATGAAGTAGGATTGCTTAAAATTAGAACTTCTCCCCTTGAGGAGAGGAAGGTCACTCCTATGAATGCTATCCAATTGCAAATTAATGAAAACATTAGGATGATGGCTAAACTCAAAGAGAGATGGGCTAGAGAAAAGGAGGAAGAAGATAGAATTAAGAGCCTTCCTACACACCATACTGTTGCTATTATCCAAGTGGTTGAGGATATCCAAACTCTTAGCACCCAATGCACCCCTAGTCCCATAGGACCTATTAATGGTAATGCTATGACCTCAACCATAGAAGAAGAAATTCCTATGACTATAGAAGCTACCAAACAAGTGAGCCAAAAGGACACCACTACCACTTTACTTGATAGTAGTGACATTGATTTTGATAATTTCACTCTTTCTGAAGTTATTCGTTTCCTTCACAAGATGTCTAGAGACCCCCACACTAGCACACTTAACCTTGCCTTCACGGAGCATATCACTAATGCTCTCATCAAAGCTAGGGAGGAGAAGCTTAGGTTAGAAGCCTCCATACCTAGAAAGCTAGAAGATGGTTGGGATCCTATGATTAAAATTAAGTTGAATAACTTTTCTTGCTTTGCTTTATGTGATCTTGGAGCTAGTACCTCCGTTATGCCCAAAAGAATGTATGATATATTTGATTTTAAACCTTTTGATGCTTGTTCTTTTGTTGTTCGTCTCGTCGATTCTCCCGTAAAGAAACCTTTGGGGAAGATAGATGATGGTCTTATCATTGTCAATGACAACTATGTTCCCGTTGATTTTACTATTATGGACATTGAATGTGAACCTTCTTGTCCAATTATTTTGGGACGTCCTTTTCTTCGCACCGTAGGTGTTGTTATTGATATGAAAGAAGGGATTGTAAAATTCCAATTCCCTCTCAAGAAAGGGATGGAACACTTCCCTAGGAAAAATATTAAGTTGTCTTTTGATACCGTCACACGGGCTAGTTATTTTCTTGAAAAGACTTGATCTATTTGCATTAAGCCTAGCTAATGGCTTTAAAGAAGCGCTTTCGGGAGGCAGCCCACAACGAATTTAGGTTTTCCTTTTTGTTTTCCTTCTGTTTTTAGTGGTCTTGATGATTGTTAATACTGTAGCAACATCATTGTATCTTTACTTTTCAAGCTTTGTGCCTTTTATAGCCTCATACGACAAGGGAAGTGAAAGTTGTGACATGCTGTCCAGAAAACAGATTCTGTCCTCGTGACTAGAAAAATCAGAGGAAAATTCCAGTTCATATTTTTGAGCTGAATTTTTTACACAGCGTGCTATATACAATTACGAAACTTTCGTATGTTCTGAGTTTTATTATTTGAGTTGCAGAAGTACCCCTAAAAAATTCATTACTACCTGCTGGTCTGTTTTTCACAGATTCTGTCCTGTTTTGCCTTTTCTTCGTTTTGCAAACCTTAAGCTTGCTTTTTATTTGCAAAAACTTTTTGGAAATCTTTAGAAACAGTAGATATTCAAGGTTATCTTTATTTACATTAGAGAAAAAATAATGTTTTATTATGGGTACTAACCTCGCTAATCAGATTATGATGAGTTATGTATGAAGGGAGTTTTCACGTGTGCGAGGGAAGATGATGAAAGAAGATTAAGAAGTGTCAAGCGTTCAAGCTTGGGGATGCCCCCATGCATCCCCAAGAAATATTCAACGATACTCAAGCGTCTAATCTTGGGGATGCCCCCGTGCATCCCCTTCTCCATCGACAATTATCAGTTCGTCTCTCGTTTCACTATATTTTTATCACTTCATGCGTTATGTGCTATTCTTGGAGCGTCTCGCTCTTAGGTTTTGTTTTTAGTTTTCTTTAGCTTTGCTTGCTATTCATAACAAGTTAGAGCCCAGATTTCTTTGTGTGGGAGAGAAACACGATCCACTTCCAAAATTTAGAACACAACATAGGACTTTTCCTGGTTATCTTTGTTGTGTTTGTTCTTTATCTTTCCGTAGCTGATGTCATGATTTGCTCTTAGCTTTCATGTTTATCTTTTCAAGAGATTTTTTTTAGTTTGTTGCTGGAACTCTCTTGAGTTTTCATGTTTATCTTGTTTAGAGAGTTTTCCTATTGCACTGAGTTTTGTGTCTTGACTTGAAGTAGGTAATTGAGGTTACTATTCTTTTTGTAGTAGTAACTTGCAAAAGTTTTGAGGTGTTGTCTTGAGTAATGTTTGGACTTTTGGTGTCAAGAGCTTTAGCCTATTAGTTATAGATGTCGTATTTTGGGCAATCCGTGTTTATTTTCAAAAAAAACCTAAAAATTAGTTGAGAAATCTAGCTACTAGATGGATCACTACTCTTCTGGAGGGTTGAATATTACAGTACACTCACGTACCATGAGTCGAGGATGCGCAAGGATAACCAAACCCCCATACACTCCTCCTCGGGGTACTTGTATCTTTGTGAACCTCCTTATTAGATTGAGAGTTACCGATAATAAGTGCATGAGTTCTTCGGACTAATGTGAGTATTCGAAAGTTGACACTTTCACCTTCCCATATTTTGCTAGCCTTCCCTGTGTCGTGCATTGATTTCTTCTCACTCCGAGAGTTAGCGTCCACCTTCGCCGGTACATCCAAGCCCTTGGAACGATACGCTCTGTCATCATAAGCCTCCCTATATCCTTCCTCAAAACAGCCACCATACCTACCTATCAAGGCATTTCCATAGCCTTTCCGAGATACATTGCCATGCAACATCCATCTTTTCATGTTTTGATCTTCATGTCATACATGCTACTTGCTTGATCGATGAGCCGCATGCTAGTTGGGCCTTGCCCTAATCATTTCTACATGACGCGCTAGTATCATTGCATATCCTGCTACACTGGCAGAGGCATACATTTGCATACATCATGATATTTACAATTTCTTTATGACTTGATTACTTTGTAAAGTGTGAAAGATCTTCTATACTTTTTGTAATATATAGAGTGTTGCCCCTAAAGTGAGGAAAAAATCCCAAAGTGGACAAATTAAAAGATACCAAAGAGGAAAATGAGAGTTAAATAGAAAGAGCCATTGAGGCCACCAAAATATACAAAACAAATATTAAAAAAGAGAAAAATAAAAAAGAGAAAAAAATAAAAAAAGAGAAGGGGGCACACTACTATTATTTTTTAGAAGATCCACACTCGTACTCCATCTTGTATCTTGTACTCCATAGAGATTATCATTCATGCATATAACTATGTGGGGACCTTCACACTATAGAACTTGGCTTGTATATTCCAATGATGAGGCTCCTCAAATGAGCTCTAGGTCTTCTTGAGCAAGCAAGTTGGATGCACCCCCACTAGTTCCATTGGAGAGCTTTTAGCTCATATGTTCATCCGTTGCATGGCAATCCCTACTCCTCACATCATATCTATCCTTTGGCTTTCTCTCGCCTATGATTGTCCTCATTGATGTGAGCCTTTCACACCCTTTTGCTCTTCCTCCTCCACTTTATTCTCTCTTTGCCATCCTAAGTGTCAACTTTCTTGCTTAAGCTCATCCATTGCATGAGTGCTCAAAATATCGAATAGGAGTGGACCATTTTGACTTGTACCTGGCTAGTGGTCTGGGGATGAGTCAATATAAGATTCCAAAGAAGACCAAGTGTGACACTTTAGTAGATTGAGTTCTCAACAATAAAAATATTTTTTCACGTATATCCCTATCCCCTTTCTTGCACGCAAACACCATTTGGAGACATTCGAGTCACGGACAGCGAGAGCTCTTGCACCTTTATGTTCTTATGTTGCTTGTTTCAATACTAGATATAGACTCTTGCCTGTTATGACTTGATTTGAATTGCATGCTTTGATTGCTTTACTTACAAAGTTCTTATATGGTTGTTAGCATGTCACCACAAAAATTATGCTTGTTATAATTTACCTACTCGGGAACGAGCAGGAATTAAGCTTGGGGATGTTGATACGTCCAAAACGTATCTATAATTTCTTCTTGCTCCATGCCTCTTTTGTGTGATATTGCTATGATATTGATGAACTTCCATACACTTTTGATCATATTTGGAATAACCTATTAACTCAGTGCACCCCGGTGCCAGTTCCTGTTTTCTGCTATTTTTCTATTTCAGGTTTCTCCCTTATTAAAAGTACCAGAAAAATTCTGGGAAAAATATAGGAAAAATCAGCATACCGGAACCTTCGCGAAGAGCCCAAGAGGGGCCAGAGGGGAGCCAGGGGGCCCAGGCGGCCAAAGGGCGCGGCCAGGCCCCTGGCCGCGCCAGGGGGGCGCCTGGAGCCCCTGGCCCACCTCTGGCTGCCCCCCTTCGCCTATTTATTCCCCGTGACGAGAAACCCTCGGGGACGGAACCCTTTTTCGCGATCTCTCCTCTGTTCCGCCGCCGTCGCGCTTCCAGTATCGGGAGCACCAGAAGACCTCTTTCCGGCACCCTGCCGGAGGGAGGAATCACCTCCGGGAGCTTCTCCACCACCATGGATGCTTCCCGGATGAACCGTGAGTAGTCCACCTTGGACCATGGGTCCATGATCAGTAGCTATGTGATGTTCTCCTCCCCTCTTTCTTCTTCATGGATTAGACCTCGTGAGCTGCCCTACATGATCGAGGCACATATGTAATCTTTCTGCTGTTGCTATGTTGAGTTTGTTGGGATCCGATGGATTATGAGATTATGTTCAGATTGTGATTGAGTTATATATTTTATTCTCTTCTTTTATATTTGTGTTCTTGAGTAACTCGTGCATGTTCTCCATTGCTGTTTATTGCCTTGGCCAAGTAGTAGGTAGTGACTCCAAGAGGGAGCGTTATGCATGATTGTGGGTTCATGCCCCCCGATGACTAGCTTGAGTGACATAAACAT
This sequence comes from Bromus sterilis, assembly GCA_950022295.1. NCBI lineage: Eukaryota > Viridiplantae > Streptophyta > Magnoliopsida > Poales > Poaceae > Bromus > Bromus sterilis. The sequence continues at coordinate 73,501,972 of OX465600.1, read as the reverse complement.
GAGTCTAGGGGATGTGTTGTTGCCACAAGGGGGAAACAACGGTGCTTGTACTTGCGGGTGCAAGGATTGTTTACTTTACGCAAAGTTCTTTAATGCAGTTGTCCGTTGCTTTGAGTTTACACTTTGGGTGGGATTCGCAACTTAATACCAGCGAGATGTTCTGGATAGATATCTCAAGGTGGATGATTAGTGGGTAGATGCAGATGGATTTCGGTCTACTTGTCTTGGCGTACCGGCCGTGCTTTTGAGCCTCTTCCTTTCTGTTTTGCATAATTAGCATTGGTTTGCGCACATAATCCTGTCAATTTCCCAGCTATAATTTGTTTACCTCGCATGGCTATTTTATCGTCTTTTGGGAGAGAGACATCACTAGTGAACATCATAGGATCCCGGTCCATACTTCCACCACTGTTTACACTATCAATTTACTTTTAGTATTTACTTTTCAGTAGCTATCACTATCTCTCATTATCCCGTGCGTTTTATCCTTCGTAAACAACAAGGCCGGAGGAATTGACAACTCCTCTGTACTCGTTGGGAAGCGAAGCTATCTGTGTGTGTGCAGGTCCAGGTGAAGTTAGCAACCTCGGTTGTGAACGGCGCCATTGTTTACTTCACGACCTTCTTGTATCTGTTGGAGTCCTACTGGTCCTACACTCAACCTTAGCATCTTTGCTAAGGGAAACTTGCCGTTACGCTACATCTCACCTTCCACTTGGGGTAACCAACGAGGGCGAGAAGTTATCTCGTGTATCAGTGGACCACTGGACTTTTTTCTCTATCTATGTTTCCTAAGCACATATGTACATGGAAAACCAAGGTTGGACACTTTTCACCCACATTATTCACACCGGTAGACCCGTACCGGGAGTTTCCACATACAAATCGACGATTTTACTAAGTGTTAGCCCATGTCCATGAACAACGTCAGACACATGACCTAGATATATCATCTACAAACATTACATCACACTTCTACACATAACCTAGATCCACATGCAGGTTTTCGAGTGATTCCGGCGCTGCGATGGTCATTCACCTCCGAAACCCTAGATCGGGGGGACCCGCAGATCTACCCTTATAGCTTTCTCTGTACGAGGGTGGACCACTGTACTTTATTCTCTATCTATGTTTCTTTAGCACATATGTACATGGAAAACCAAGGTTGGACACATTTCACCCACATTATTCACACCGGTAGACCCGTACCGGGAGTTTCCACATACAGATCGACGATTTTACTAAGTTTTAGCCCATGTCCGTGAACAAATTCAGACACATGACCTAGATATGCCATCTACAAACATTACATCACACTTCTACACGTAACCTAGGTCCACATGCAGGTTTTCGAGTGATTCCGGCGCTCCGGTGGTCATTCAGCTCTGAAACCCTAGATCGGGGGACCCACAGATCTACCCTTATAGCTTTCTTCGTACGAGGGTGGACCACTAGACTTTATTCTCTATCTATGTTTATTTAGGACATATGTACATGGAAAACCAAGGTTGGACACATTTCACCACATTTTTCACACCGGTAGACCCATACCGGGAGTTTCCACATACAGATCGACGATTTTACTAAGTGTTAGCCCATGTGTCCGTGAACAACGTCAAACACATGACCTATATATGCCATCTACAAACATTACATCACACTTCTACACATAACCTAGGTCCACATGCAGGTTTTCGAGTGATTCCGACGCTCCGGTGGTCATTCACCTCCAAAACCCTAGATCGGGGGGACCCACAGATCTACCCTTATAGATTTCTCCGTACGAGGGTGGACCAATGGACTTTTTTCTCTATCTATGTTTCCTTAGCACATATGTACATGGAAAACCAAGGTTGGACACATTTCACCACATTATTCACACTGGTAGACCCGTAACGGGAGTTTCCACATACAGATCAACGTCGGACACATGACCTAGATATGCTATCTAAAAACATTACATCACACTTCTACACATAACCTAGGTCCGCATGCGGGTTTTTGAGTGATTCCGGCGCTACGGTGGTCATTCACCTCCGAAACCCTAGATCAGGGGGACCCGCAGATCTACCCTTATAGCTTTCTCCGTACAAGGGTATACCACTGGACTTTTTTTATCTATCTATCTTTATTTAGCACATATGTACATGGAAAACCATGGTTGGACACATTTTACCAACATTATTCACACCGGTAGACCCGTACCGGGAGTTTCCACATACAGATCGACGATTTTACTAAGTGTTATCCCATGTTCGTGAACAACTGATACGTCCAAAACGTATCTATAATTTCTGCTTGCTCCATGCATGTTTTGTGTGATATTACTATGATCTAGATACACTTTAATACACTTTTGATCATATTTGGACTAACCTATTAACTCAGTGCACCACAGTGCCAATTCCTTTTTTTTGCTGTTTTTCTATTTCAGTTTTCCCTCATATAAAAAGTGCTCCAAAAATTTGGGAAAAATCAGATAAAAAATCAGCGCAGAAGAACCTTCCGGAAGGACCTGAGTGGGGCCAGAGGGCCACCACCAGGGGCCCAGGCGCCCTGGTGGCGCGCCCCAGGGGTTGGCCGCACCAGGGGGGCTCCTGGACCCCTGGTGGCCCCCCTGGTGCCCCCCTTTGGCCCTATTTATTCTCCCGTCGCGGAAACCCTGATTCTAGACCCCTTTTCTCCAGAAGCAATTCTGATCTCTGCCGCCATCGCCATCAAGTTTCGGGGGGAAAAAATTCCTGTGTCGGCACCCTGCCGGGACGGGGAAGTGCCCCTGGATTCATCTCCATCGCCGTTGCTTCCCTCCTCCATGAAGCGGGAGTAGTTCTCCCTCAGGGCTGAGGTTTCTACCAGTAGCTACGTGTTCTTCTCTCTCTCCCATGATGTGATATTTGTTGTGATCATAGGCTATGTTAATCTAGGGTGATCCCATGATATTTCCCCTTCCTCTATGTATTGGATTGATGTACTCAATTGATCTTATATAGTATAATCCCCGAGACCAAGGTGACAGCGGTCTATTGGATATGGTTTAGAAGAATATTATCATGAGTGATTTCCTCTTTTGTGTGTGGATTCAAGATTGAGAGTCTTTTGGTGCTTGTCTTTGACTATCCTTGAGATATGTTGTGGTGATTGTGGTACTCTCTTTGGATGGTCGCGGTGACATTGGGAAATCCATAGATTGAGAACTACGAACTTTGAGGTGTGCTTTTGTAGCCCTACATAATTCTCATCATCTCTTGACCACAAAGGAATGACCTCCGAGTGCGTCACCATTGCATGTTTTATGGGAAATATCATGTGATTAGACTATGTTAATGTTGTTGAGAGTTGCCACTAGTGAAAGTATGAAGCCTAGGCCTTGTTTCCATCATTGTTACACCGTTTGCACTCACTTTTGTTACTTGTTTCTTTGCTGCACTTTTTATTACAGATTTATATTACTTCGTTTTATCACACCTATCACCCATATTTTACCATCTCTTCGCCGAACTAGTGCACCTATACAACTCCTAGTTGTATTAGGTGTGTTGGGCACACAAGAGACTTCTTGTATCTTAATTGCAGGGTTGCTTGAGAGAGATCATCTTCAACCTCTACTTCCCTGAGTTCGATAAACCTTAGGTCATCCACTTGAGGGAAATTTCTGTTGTCCTACAAACCTCTGCGCTTGGAGGCCCAACATAGTCTACAAAAATAGAAGCGTGCGTAGACATCAATCTATTTCTGGCGCCGTTGCCGGGGAGGTGAGTGCTTGAAGGTATATCTTTAGATCTTGCAATTAAATCTTTTTGTTTCTTGTTTTTATTTTCACTAGTTAGGCTTATGGAAAACAACAAAAATATTATGAGAGAGCTTTATGAGCTCTACCTTGAGTTGGGACATGAAGTGTTTGAAGAGAAAATCAAAAAGCCTATGGAGCTTTACTATTTGCACAACACTCATGATAGTAGTAATGTTATTTGCATGTCTTCTTTGAATACTTTTGATGCTAATGATATGCAAAGCTATAAGCTTGGGGATGCTACGTTTTATGAAGATGGTCTTTTTAGCCCCCCAAGTTTTGATGAGGAAATTTATTTTGATGATACTTTGCCTCCTATCTATGATGATTATTGTGATGACACTTATGATATAAAGAATAAATGTTTGGAAGTGTATCATGATAAGAAAGATTCATGTGATCGCTATTTTCTTGAGTTTGCTCCCACTATTACTTATGAGAAGGATTTTGCTTATGTGGAGAGTAATAAATTTTCTATGCTTGTGGATCATGATAAGAATTTTTCATGTGATACTTATATTGTTGAGTTTATTCATGATCCCACTAAAAATTATTATGAGAGGGGAACATATGCTTATAGATATTTCAATAATATCAAGTTCCCTCTCTTTATGTTGAAGGTTTTGAAGTTGCACTTATTTTGGCTTCCTATGCTAATATCTTTATGCTCCCATGAGTTATTTCTCTACAAGATCCCTTTGCATAGGAAGCATGTTAGGCTTAAATGTTTTTGGTATTTGCTTCTCCATGCTCTCTTTTGTTCTTCAACTCTTATTCCTACGAGAGCATCATTAAAATCTTAAGCCTATCCTTATGGCTATAAAGAAAGAGCTCTAGGGAGACAACCCTTGTTATCTTTACTTTGAGTTTTTACTTTCTGTTTTTAGTGGTCTTTATGATTGTTACTACTGTAGCAACATCATTGTATCTTTATTTTCAAGCTTTGTGCCAAGTTATAGCCTCATATGACAAGGGAAGTGAAAGTTGTGACATGCTGTCCAGAAAACAGATTCTGTCCTCGTGACGGTAAAAATCATAGAAAAATCCCAGTTCATCTTTAAAGTTGTTTATGTTGTTGCACTGAGTTGTATCTTGTCTTGAAAGTAGGTAATTGAGGTTGCTATTTAATTTTAGTAGTAACTTGCAATGGTTTTGAGGTATTGATGTGAGTAATGTTTGAACTTTTGGTGTCAAGAGCTCTAGCCTATTAGTGATAGGTGTCGTATTTTGGGCAATCTGTGTTTATTTTCAAAAACCTACAGAACTAGTTGAGAACTCTAGCTACTAGATGGATCACTACTCTTCTGAGGGGTCGGATATTAGAGTACACTCACGTACCATGAGTCGAGGATGCGCAAGGATAACCAAACCCCCATACACTCCTCCTCGGGGTACTTGTCTCTTTGTGAACCTCCTTATTAGATTGAGAGTTACCGATAATAAGTGCATGAGTTCTTCGGACTAATGTGAGTATTCGAAAGTTGACACTTCCACCTTCCCATATTTTGCTAGCCTCTCCTGTGCCGTGCATTGCCTTCTTCTCACTCCGAGAGTTGGCGTCCACCTTCGCCGGTACATCCAAACCCTTGGCATGATACGCTCTGTCATCATAAACCTCCTTATATCTTCCTCAAAACAGCCACCATACCTACCTATCAAGGCATTTCCATAGCCTTTCCGAGATATATTGCCATGCAACATCCATCTTCTCATGACTTGATCTTCATGTCATACATGTTCCTGCTACACTGGCAAAAGCATACATTGCATACATCATGATAGATACATCTTCTTTATGATTTGAGTACTTTTGTAAGTGTGAAAGATCTTCTATACTTCTTGTAATATATATAGTGTTGTCCTAAAGTGAGGAAAAGATCCCAAAGAGGACAAAATCAAAAGATCCCAAAGAGGACAAATGAGAGTTAAATAGAAAGAGCCATTGAGGCCGCCAAAAAAATACAAAAAAATAGAAAAAGTAGAAAAATAAAATAAAAAGAGAGAAAGGGGCAACACTACTATCCTTTTGAAAGATCCACACTAGTACTCCCTCTTATCCTTGTACTCCATAGAGATGATCTTACATGCATATAGCTATGTGGGGACCTTCACCCTATAGAACTTGGCTTGTATATTCTAATGATGAGCCTCCTCAAATGAGCTCTAGGTCTTCTTGAGCAAGCAAGTTGGATGCACCCCCACTAGTTCCATTGGAGAGCTTACCTTAGCTCATATGTGCATCTTTTGCATGGCAATCCCTACTCCTCACATCATATCTATCATTTGGCTTTATCTCGCCTATGATTGTCATCATTGATGTGAGCCTTTCACAACATTTTTGTCTTCCTCCTCCACCATATTATCTCTTTTCCATCCTAAGTGTCAACTTTCTTGCTCACGCTCATGCATTGCATGAGTGCTCAAAATATCGAAAGGGAGTGGATCAGTTTGACATGTACCTGGCTAGTGGTCTGGGGACGAGTCCAGATTAGATTCCAAAGGAGACCAAGTGTGAAACTTTACTAGATTGAGTTCTCAACAACCATTTTTCTCTTCCTCAATCCCCTTTCTTGCACGCAAACACCATTTGGAGACATTCAAGTCACGGACAGCGAGATCTCTTGCACCTAATGTTCTTTTGTTACTTGTTTCAATGCTAATATAGACTCTTGCATGTTACGACTTGAATTGAATCTCTAACTTGATTGCTTTACTTTTCAAAGTTCTTATATGGTTGCTAGCATGTCACCACAGAAATTATGTTGTTATCATTTACCTACTCAAGGACGAGCAGGAATTAAGCTTGGGGATGTTGATACGTCCAAAACGTATCTATAATTTCTGCTTGCTCCATGCATGTTTTGTGTGATATTGCTATGATCTAGATACACTTTCATACACTTTTGATCATATTTGGACTAACCTATTAACTCAGTGCACCACAGTGCCGTTCCTGTTTTCTGCTGTTTTTCTATTTCAGTTTTCCCCCATATAAAAAGTGCTCCAAAAATTCAGGAAAAATCAGATAAAAAATCAGCGCAGAAGAACCTTCCGGAAGAACCTGAGTGGGGCCAGAGGGCCACCACCAGGCGCCCTGGTGGCGCGCCCTAGGGGCTGGCCGCGCCAGGGGGGCGCCTGGACCCCGGGTGGCCCCCCTGGTGCCCCCCTTTGGCCCTATTTATTCTCCCGTCGCGGAAACCCTGATTCCAGACCCCTTTTCTCCAGAAGAAATTCCGATCTCCGCCGCCATCGCCATCAAGTTTCGGGGGGACAGGATTCCTGTGCCGGCACCCTGCCGGGACGGGGAAGTTCCCCCGGATTCATCTCCATCGCCGTTGCTTCCCTCCTCCATGAAGCGGGGGTAGTTCTCCCTCGGGGCTGAGGTTTCTACCAGTAGCTATGTGTTCCTCTCTCTCTCCCATGATGTGATCTTTGTTGTGATCATAGGCTATGTTAATCTAGGGTGATCCCATGATATTTCCCCTTCCTCTATGTATTGGATTGATGTACTCAATTGATCTTATCTAGTATAATCCCCAAGACCAAGGTGACAGCGGTCTATTGGACATGGTTTAGAAGAATATTATCATGAGTGATTTCCTCTTTTGTGTGTGGATTGAAGATTGAGAGTCTTTTGGTTCTTGTCTTTGACTATCCTTGAGATATGTTGTGGTGATTTTGGTACTCTCTTTGGATGGCCGAGGTGACATTGGGAAATCCATAGATTGAGAACTACGAACTTTGAGGTGGGCTTTTGTAGCCCTACATAATTCTCATCCTCTCTTGACCACAAAGGAATGACCTCCGAGTGCGTCTCCATTGCATGTTTTATGGGAAATATCATGTGATTAGACTATGTTAATGTTGTTGAGAGTTGCCACTAGTGAAAGTATGAAGCCTAGGCCTTGTTTCCATCATTGTTACACCGTTTGCACTCACTTTTGTTACTTGTTTCTTTGCTGCACTTTTTATTACAGATTTATATTACTTCGTTTTATCACACCTATCACCCATATTTTACCATCTCTTCGCCGAACTAGTGCACCTATACAACTCCTAGTTGTATTAGGTGTGTTGGGGACACAAGAGACTTCTTGTATCTTAATTGCAGGGTTGCTTGAGAGAGACCATGCATCTTCAACCTCTACTTCCCTGAGTTCGATAAACCTTAGGTCATCCACTTGAGGGAAATGGTTGTTGTCCTACAAACCTCTGCGCTTGGAGGCCCAACATAGTCTACAAGAATAGAAGCGTGCGTAGACATCAACAACGTCAGACACATGACCTAGATATGCCATCTAAAAACATTACATCACACTTATACACATAACCTAGGTCCACATGCAGGTTTTCGAGTGATTCCGGCGCTCCGGTGGTCATTCACCTATGAAACCCTAGATCAGGGGGACCCACAGATCTACCGTTATAGATTTCTCTGTACGAGGGTGGACCACTGGACTTTATTCTCTATCTATGTTTGTTTAGCACATATGTACATGGAAAACCAAGGTTGTACACATTTCACCACATTATTCACACCGGTAGACCCATACCGGGAGTTTCCACATAGAGATCGACGATTTTACGAAGTGTTAGCCCATGTGTCTGTGAACAACGTCAGACACATGACCTAGATATGCCATCTACCAACATTACATCACACTTCTACACATATGTTAGGTCCACATGCAGGTTTTCGAGTGATTCCGACGCTCCGGCAATCATTCACCTCTGAAACCCTAGATCGAGGGGACCCGCAGATCTACCCCTATAAATTTCTCCGTACGAGGGTTGACCAATGGACTTTTTTTCTCTATCTATGTTTGTTTAGCACATATGTACATGGAGAACCAAGGTTGGACACATTGATCTACCCCTTCAGTGATTCCGACGCTCCGACGGTCTTCCTCCGACGAAACCCTAGATCGGGGGGACTCGCAGATCTACCCCTATAGCTTTCTCCGTACGAGGGTGGACCAATGGACGTTTTTTCTCTATCTATGTTTGTTTAGCACATATGTACATGGAGAACCAAGGTTGGACACATTTCACCAGATTATTCACACCGGTTGACCCGTACCGGGAGTTTCGACATACAGATCCACGATTTTACTAAGTGTTAGCCCATGTCTGTGAACAACGTTAGACACATGACCTGGATATGCCATCTACCAATATTACATCACACTTATACACATATTTTAGGTCCACATGCAGGTTTTCGAGTGATTCCGACGCTCCGGCGGTCATTCATCTCTGAAACCCTAGATCGGGGGGACCCGCAGATCTACCCCTATAAATTTCTCCGTACGAGGGTTGACCAATGAACTTTTTCTCTATCTATGTTTGTTTAGCACACATATGTACATGGTTAACCAAGGTTGGACACATTGATCTACCCCAGCAGTGATTCCGACGCTCCGACTGTCTTCCTCCGGCGAAACCCTAGATCGGGGGGACCCGCAGATCTACCCCTATAGCTTTCTCCGTACGGGTGGACCAATGGACTTTTTTTCTCTATATATATTTATTTAGCACATATGTACATGGATAACCAAGATTGGACACATTTCACCACATTATTCACACCGGTTGACCCGTACCGGGAGTTTCGACATACAGATCCACGATTTTACTAAGTGTTAGTCCATGTCTGTGAACAACGTCAGACACAAGACCTGGATATGCCATCTACCAACATTACATCACATGCGACATCCTGCTCCGGAGGGGGGAATGTGGGCCCGACGCTGTACCCCCTATAGCTTTCTCCGCATGAGGCTCCACCAATGTACTTTTTCATTGGCTTAGGTTTGTTTACTCCGTAGCTACATGGAAAACTAGGTTCGGGACCTTGTAACACATCGTAGCCTCCGGTTAAGCCGAACCGGGAGTATTCCATCTACACGTGCACGAATGTCTCTAAGTGTTATCACATTCATGTGTGAAGAAGCTAGGTCACACCCGGGATCCATGTCTTGCATCTATGGGCCTTCCACCACACTTGTACACATAACCTAGGTCCACGTGCAAGTTTTTGTGGGATTCCGATGCTCCGCCACGGTCATTCACCTACAACATCCTGCTCCGGAGGGGGAATGTTGGCCCGACAATGTACCCCTATAGCTTTCTCCGCACGAGGCTCCAACAATGTACTGTTTCATTGGCTTAGTTTTTGTTTACTCCATAGCTACATGGAAAACTAGGTTTGAGACCATTGTAACACATCGTAGCCTTCGGTTAAGCCGAACCGAGAGTATTCTGTCTACACGTGTGCACGAATCTCTCTAAGTGTTATCGCATTCATGTGTGAAGAAGGTCACACCTGGGATCTATGTTTTGCATCTATGGGCCTTCCACCACACTTGTACACATACCCTAGGTCCACATGCAATTTTTTGTAGGATTCCGACGCTTCGGCGGTAATTCACCTGCGACATCCTCCTCCAGAGGGGGGCCTGGCGGTCTACCCCTATAGGTTTCTCCGCACGATGTTTCAACAATTTACTTTTTTCTTTGTTGAGGTTTGTCTAGGACATAACTACATGGAAAACAAGGTTGGGACCTTGTAACACATCGTAGCCCTCGTTATACCCGCAAACGGGTGTATTCCACCAACATGTCCATGACTTTGCATAGTGTTATCGCATGAATGTGAAGATGGTCACACCAAGCAGCTAGACATTGCATCTATATATGGATGTTACACCACACACTTGGACACATACCCTAGAACCACGTCCAAGTTCATGCGGGACTACGGCTCTCCGGCGGTCTTTCTTCACTGAAACCCTAGTCCGCGCGCGCACGAGGGGGGGTCTAATCTTATAGTTTTCACCGTACGAGGTTCAACTTGGAGCATACATATTATTAATATAGTAATAGTAGGATAATATATTTTAATTTAGTACCATACATATTATAATTTAGTAATATATTATTTTATGTATTAGTAGGCACACAAAAGAGTCGTACGTATATCGAGGGTTGAAATGAAATGAAATGAAATGATATAGATTACAACCCCATTTTCCAATATATTACTTTTATGTATTAGTAATATAAAATAATGTATAAGATTTTATATATTAGAGGAAGAAATTAAAAAGAAAACAAAAAAAGGACCTACGCCGACGGCCAAAAGTCGGGGCCGTCGGCGTAGACTCTAGCTGGGCTGACACTGTCATGGCGCGTCGACCGGCTGAGCCACTTGTCAAGCCTACGCCGACGGCTGGCTTTACACCGACGGCGGCCCTCGGCCCAAGTTTGGCCTACCCGACAACTTTTTTACACCGACAGTCGTCCTCGGCGTAAACGGACCTACGCCGACGGTCCCGGGACGCCGACGGCCCGATGGCTGGGCTGCCGAACTGGGACACCTACGCCGACGACCCCGACCTTTAGCCGTCGGCATAGAGTGTGACCGTAGGCGTCTAAGATCTCTCCCATAGTGAACCAAAATAGACGTCTCCTTCTATTGGTCTGATTATCCCTCGCCTATAGGAACCCAGTCAAATTTAAGCCTCCCAATCAGGGCCTAGCGGAGGACTAATAGGGCGTGTTCGGCTGTCGGCCCTTAATTTAGCGCAAAAGCTTTTATATGATACGCTACCTTGATTTAGCGCAAATGTCCCAGCCCTCGTGCTACTGCCGCCGCCGTTCCCTGCCTGGTTGCCTCGTCGCTTGGTAAATTTCTATTCATGCATCCTAATTACTAACACTTAGTAATTTCATTAGATGATGCCATGAGAGAATATTAAATCCGGTTTTTTGGCTCTAGGTTTTAGACGAAGTATAGCAGCTTATGCATGAGCTTATCACAATGAACTGAAATCTCCGTGCTTGGTAATTTCGTCACTACTCTCCGTGCATTGAACTGAAATTTAGTTGAAAGAACTGTTTGTGTGTGCAATCCCAGTATATGTGTATTCATATATGTATTGTTGAACAAAATTGAAGTTCATTTCATGTTTGATTTGTTAAGCATTGAATTTAAATTATACATTTATTAAGAAATTGAGCTTTAGTTTCTCTGTTTTCCTATGTGGTATTTTTTGAAAATGTTATTAGGTATTTTTTTGAAAGTTTTCAATGGCATTACATTTGACGGGGGTTTTTTTTTGGCCGAGGCTGGCTTCAATACTAACTCCACCACGCCAGCGAGCAAGCACAACTGGAAAATTTGTCGTAGCCGAGTTTTACGATATTTGTTGAGATCTGTATCATGGGCTCTCGAGTCTCGACAACATGTTGTAAGATGACTACAGACCTCGGCAACGAGAATTGCTACATGCACGGACAATTACGGACTGTTTACGGGCTCATCTTTATTTGGCAGATTATGATTGGATTTAATGGAGAATGAGCAGGCCCATACCGGGTTAAAATCAGGGGGGCAGTTATTAATTAAGGGAAGGTCCTGTAAAAGCCTGTAACTAGTCCGTGGATGTAGCATTTTTGCTCGGCAACTGTTGGGACTCTTTAGAGGCGTGTCTTTGTTGAGAGGCGGACTGCAAAGGACTCAGTATATAAAATAGAGAAAAGTAATTATCTGGATAAAATTCATTCAACGAATCCATTCGATAACCGCTTGTTATTTGTCGGTTACCGCGGTAAACAAAAAAATTAGTGCCTCATGAGAATTTGTTTTCATCCGGGATCATAAACCTTGAACTCAGCTACCTCCTTGTTACCGTAAAAAATCCATTTGTAGGATATTACATCTAAATAGATGCCATAGATAAGCGCTTGATATAACACACAAATGACTCACCGAAAATCCACACTAAGCATTCACATGAAAGATACAACACGAGCAAAAGATACATATAGGACTATAGGAGCACGTGCAAAGAGAAGACAAATGCAGACAATCTTCATGGCTTAGCCTCCGACTTTGGGAAGTGGAACTCGGGGATGGTAGGCATCTCGGGCTTCGGTGGCAGCTCCACCTTAGGCAACTCCGGCTTAGCTGGAAGGTGCACTTCCGGGAAAGTAGGCAGCTCGGGCTTGGGTAGCAGGTGCACCTCGGGGAACGGTGGCAGCTCTACCTTGGGCAGCTCGGGCTTTGGTGGCAGGTGCACCTCCGGGAATGGCGGAAGCTCGACCTTGGGCAGCGTTGGCAGCTCGGGCATGTGCTCCTCGCTCTTGGACGGAGCCTTCTCCTCCTCCAGGATTCTTGCCGCGCTGCTCATGGCAACGCACGAGAGGAGCAGCCCGAGCAAGAATACAGTGATGTTTCTGGAAGCCATTCTGATGTACGTCTATGGTTGTGCTAGCTCTTGTGGTGTGGCTTTGATGTGGGAGAGAAGAGATAGGAGGTGGTACGTTCTATTTATAGAGTTCGACCACGTTTGCATGTCATGCGAGAGTCCAATGCATTGGCAACTGTTCATCACATCATCTATTTCCACAGCAACAAGGTTGGTCAACTACTCCCCTGCAGTTCCCGGTTTATGTGTGCTCCTTAGTTTCGATTCTAAGTCTGGTTGCCTGCCTATGATTTGGGTGAAGAGAGAATCAGCTAGTTCACTCGGCTTTTACGGCTGCTGTTGAGGATGATGACCTAGCGACGACAACACGCAATTGTTAGGCCAGCTGCTAAAACGAAACAACTTGTCCAAGGGACCATCAGATCGCAGATGAACACAAGCAAGTTTGTACATCAGCATTGGCCGGTAATATCATCATAGAGATAGCAAAATGGACATAGAATTGGCACCAGAAAATGGCATTCTGCTAGTGAACATGTTCAAAAGTCCAGAAATGTACATTTTTTTTCAGTTTTTTCACCGAGCTATGCGAACTAATTTTCGGTCCTGAGATTTAATGATTGAATTTGGAAACGAATTTTTCAGGTTCGATCCCGGTTCTTTTGTGGCGGGACTGGTTCTCGGTTAATAACTTAATATGCCCATGTATGCTATAAAGTTTACATGTGAACCTTCAGTTGTTAGATTATCCTATATCCGGTCTAATTAGTACTAGAAGAAATGGAAATTCAATAAATATTTGAGTTCAATGTCTGATTATATTTTTTGAGGAAAAGGCATTGACTTCCGATATAATGAGAGGATTATTAGCAGCACAAACGAACACAGTTTTACAGTTACACTAGATCGTTGATGGTGCGCGTTGCTGCACCCGTTTATTTTGGCTCTTAATTCTTAAGGATATAGAGTAATTTGTACTCCATCCGTCCCATATTTTTTGTCGTGGTTTTAGGGAGTATTCATTTGTTCGTAATGCTTTTCAAATATTGTGCTTGTCTCCTTCATTTTGCAGAATATAATGGTATTTAATTGAAGAGAGAAATCGAGATAATATAATCGTATGTAATTCAAGACATAAATTCAATCTGATTGATCAACAAAAAAAATAGTGTTAAATTAGGCTAACATCATGATAACTAAAATAAATAATAAGAAGAAAATACATTGTGAATATGGGAGAAAAAATAGGCAGTACAAATATTAGCTAAAAGTCTCAATGCATTCTAATAGTAGTACAATTATACATAGTAGTCTACCAGAAAAAATATGATTGCATCACGTCGGGATAGATGATTGAATGTGTACTTGCTCATTTGAGGTAGAAGAATTATATCTGATCTATAATAAGAAAAACAAACCTTAAGAGTGAGTTGTTGTGAACAATGGCTCAGGTTGTGTTACATCTTAACCAACTTATGAATGCTTACATTGTAGTAAAAACAATTACAATAGCAAATCAGTTAAGGAAATAACTACAGAAGCAATACCCAAGGAGAAGTGCAAAACAATTATAATAGCTCCATAAATAATATTGTGTATGTTCGTCAAGGAAACAATAATAACAACATTACATATAAAACATTTTTGCTAATACCCGTAACAGAACATCATCTATCAAATAGGAATCATAAACTGAGTGTGGTTTAGAGAACTGTCCTTGCTATATCTTTGAAGCTGGAAAAATAAAATCTGGATCATATATATCAAATTAGAATTGCATTAATTGATTAAAGCTAAATGTATGGTCGGGCATATAGATGTGCCGGTAATAATAATAGTACATTCCACATGCTAAAACGTTGGAGTAAAATTAGCCACTTGCTTTAAAACACCACAGAATATTAGATAAATTACTACTATTATAATCATGTGATTTCACTTCTTTCAAAATAACTTCACCAACTTTGTAGCTAGAGGAAACCTAAAGTAATTCGTGACCAAGATCGCAAACAGTCACTTGATGGTACGTGAAAATCTAAGAATCTTTTGATAAAAAAATATTGGCATCTAATTTGTAAGATCCCCTCTTGCCAGAACATATGCAACATTGCAGCCTTGAGGATCTGTCCATCATTGTATTTATCATTTCTTATTTAAAAGCGTGACAGACAAGGCGATCTGCACAAAATCCTAAAGATAGAAGTGGCGCAATCACACATTTTGTCATGTCTTATCTAACTCCACATATTCTCGCAAACCAGCCAAAAAATATCTCGAACTGAATTCAAATAAGATAGGAAAAATCTCACATTTATGTGCATGATTAGAGAATAAGTATGCACCATGGGTTGTGGTCATGTGGTAGAATGCGCAAGCAGAGGCAATAACAGTGGCGCTCTCGTGCTCCGTCTTGCAGCCTCTTTGGTGCCTTCGTACACTGCATGAATCTCTTCATAGATGACTGTATGACTTGACTTGGAATATGAACATACTTGTGCCGATTCTGTTATCAGAAATGCATGAAGTAATTAGTACTCTTGACATGTACAACCCAACCAAGAAATATATTCCGCTGACGTCTTCGTTGTAGTGAAATTATGTTACGAAGCTGAGTTAAAATTATCTAACAATTCATTTGCAGAACAGATAGTTTGTGTTGATGGTGATCATGCCAATTCGGAGTAAAATAAGCATTTGAACAAGGAAAATATTAGCATAGAATGGGAAGAAAACAACATATAAAATAACATGATTGTTCATATTGGATAACATATTTTAAAGATAAAATTATGAAACAAGCCAAGTGATATAGTGGACATGATGAAACCGGTGTTGTTTTCTAGCATATATATATATAGTCCGCAGTTTATAGATTGGCTGCTGCAAACAAACTAAACAGATAAAAAAAATTTACTATACCAATCTATTAAAACTACAGAATGGTTTGAAGAAATTCTGATACAGATCTAATAAGGAATCTCATTTAGAAAGATAAATAAACACATCTTTCCATCAACAGTAAAAACCAAAAATTAAAATCTGAGCAAAACAAATTGTAAAGAGGTCGAACAGGTGGGTCCTTACCTTGTTGTTGGAGTGTGTGTGTGTGTGTGTGTGTGTGATCTGGACGGGAGCTGCTGGAATGGGCTGGGCTACGGCCGAGTTAACCACGGTGCGTCAATTCGGCCTATGGAGCAGCTTCCCATTAGGACAGCCAGCCCAGTATATTAAACTTGCGACAAAAAAACTTAAGACAGAAATCCAACGGTTAGAACTGTCAGATCGCGTAAACGGACGGTTGCGCCTGTCTATTTCTACGATGGAATGTTTGAAATTTCCTTCAATATACGAAGACATTAATTTGCCGAAACTTATACATTTGATAGCAGAATAGATGAGACGAATGTCATTTTTTAGGGCTAGAAGAGGTAATGTTAATTGGTTTGCTTGGGAAGTACTATAACAGCAGTATGTCGGGACATGATTTTGTCTTTAGTCTAATTGGCTTCAAGTTGGTACTTGTTCTTCGAATTTTTAATCTTTTAAATAGGATGGTCCACAAGCGGCATGGTAGATAGTGAAGCAGACATGAAATCAAAATAAGGAACCAAGACGTTTGACACCTCGACAAATGACACAACTAATTTAGCACAGTATAACAGAGTGCAGGTATATCGATAGCTCACTTATATGTACCATTTATTTGTCGACGCCAGATACATGCTAATGATATAGGAGTTGAATGATCCGATCTGCAGAGACTTCAGTATAAATCAGATTCAATTCATGCATCATCAGAGAAAACTCTAGTTTAGACTGGTGATGTGCAACAGACTCTGACCAATAATATTATGGAGAAACAAACAAGAATGCTCGCCGGGAGATCGGATCATGAGAAAAGAGAGAAGTACCTAGATATATATGGTCGATGGTGGCACCGAGGTTCGTGGTGTCCTTTCTGATTGCAGTAGCTAAAATTATACAGGAAAAATACTACAAAGATCACAAGAAACCCAGCTCAAAGTGAATGGAGAGAGAACCCCTGCGCCTTGGAAGGATCTCGGGCTGTTAGACTAAGAAGTAATCGATGCGAAAATACTCAACTGAATCAAACAAAATAGCTCATCGTAATTAAGCAATTGTCTTTTCTGTTAGGACAACACAAAAATGAAAACACAAAAATGAAAACTAAAGTATGTTACTTGAGAAATTGAGATGTGTACCTTTCAACCAGTATTAACCCAATAATAGTATTCATATTGTTCAGAGCTTAGCAAAAATTGGGACGAGTCCATGTTGCTATCGCGCACCGTGAATAAACCGAGGCTTTTATCTTTCTTGGGTATATGACTTTGCTCACCTACAAATTCAGTGCCGCGTATATATAAAAATCTGATTGCAGGGAGAAGAATATAAGGTGGAGAAGCTTAACTTAACTTCCATAGATGTTCAAAATAATAGTGTCAATCTATCTGTCCTAAAAATTATAGATAAATAATTGGATTTAAGAGGCAAATTTGAAGGCATTTTTTCTTTTCTTTTTGACAACCTGCTCCTATGCAGGGAGAAGAATATTAGTGAGAAACAGAACTTAACTTTCAAAGATGTAGCAAAATAATAGTGTCAATTTATCTATGCTAAAACTATAGATTAATAATTGGATTTTTAAGAAACTAACCTGAAGGCATTTTTCTTTTTTTTCTCTTTGACAACCTGCTCCTACGGGGTTGATTTTCGAGTACCTATGCTCTTATGGTTGGAAGATCGGGTTACCAAAGTCCACGTGCCGTTGCTCTCAATCGCCTTTATCTCCTCATCCATGGTGTGCATCCAGCTTGGATTTATTGCTCGCCTCTAAGAAGTTCGTTGGCTCCTCAACACGCACAACATAGATATAGAATCAGGAAATCATCAATTGCAGAACACAATGCCATTCAGAGGCAAACTCCATGTTGATTATGCAGTAGCATATCTTTTCTTGGTTCTCCTCCTAGCCAATTAATCAATCCATGCAACGTCCTGCTAAGCTGCAGGAACACAATTACCAACCCTTGGAAATGGAATCAAGAAACAAAATCAGATCCTTATGAATGACGACCATGTGTAAGCTTTCATAACTTTGATGAATGTGATGCTATCCCATGCTTGTCCTCATCCATATCTTGGAAGTGAGTACTCATCAATCATCATCACCTCGCCCAAAGGATGATGATGGCCAAGTTCTATCTTTCTTACGGGAACTGGTGAGATGAAACGGCAACAGTGATTGGCGATGTGTTTTGCTCTGTAGTACATCTGTTGTTATTGTGCTTGCAAAAATATATCACTCCCTGTGTACTCTTACATTATCATCGCACTCGAATGGATATCGTCATAGTGTGCTGGTTGGTACTCATTTAACTGGATGGAAGACGTACAGCAAGAACCTGTTGCTAGCTCGAGCAAGTAGGGTAGTCCTTGTGCCAGTTTAATATGGATCAATTGATTAATTACCGTAGTTGTCAAGCTTATTTAATCCCCAATTCCCCATGCGCTCTGGTGGTTCTGTTGTAGTGTGATTCATTCGCTTTGTCTCCCACGGGGTTGATTCTGGAGTACACGTGCAGATGCTATGCTAATCTTTGCCTGGAAGTGGGGTGATAGGTGTTATTGGCCGCCGACGTGGTGATTAGGGCGAGAGGGAGGGAGCTCACCGTTGCGTTGTTGCAGAGGAAGGAAGAACCAATGTGGAGGTGGGCGGAGGCACGGACGACCTCTCGCCTAGGACGCTGGCCGAGCTGGCAAGGCGAGGCCGTGAGGGTAGCGCAGAAATTGCCGTCGCTGAGAGGGTGGTGGTTCGCCGTCGCTGCCGCCCGCTTCGTCTTGGAATCCTGCCTGTCACCATCCGTCACTGCTTCCACCGCCGGTGATAGGGTTTGCGAGGGAGTACCGTGAGAGAGGGTGGAACCGTGGAAAAGAAGGAGTTCCCCCGCCATCGTTGTTGCCATGACCTCTCTCCCTCGTGGTGGCGGTGACAATCAGATCGGGAGGATTTGGGGGGCATGAACATGGGAGGAGACGGTGGGGGAATGTGCGTGCCGTGAACCCCTCGAGCGGACTGGGCCTCCGTAGGAGCCCAATTAACCACAGGCCTTGAAAAAAGTCACCGGAGTAGCAGCCCATTAAGACAGATGGCCCAGGTCGCGGTAAACTTGTCATTGAATGAAGATCTGACGACCAGAAATAACCCAAACACGAAATCTAACGGCCAAAATCGCTGATAGAGCGAGAAAGCTCGGTTTAGGTCCAGTTTTACTGTCTTAAATAGGCAGTAGATTATCTCATCAACCTAAGGAGAAAAGTAAGAGGAAAAGAAAACAAACAACATACTGTTATCTGATTTAAATGCACCATTTGTGTCTCCAAACTTGTCCACCTGGACCCCAGATCCTGAAGTTGGTAGTTGCCTATTTGTCTCTAAAACTGTGTTGTTGAGATAATTACTTGAGCTTCAAACCCTGCTTAGTTTGCTTGCTCGATGATTTAACTAGTGATGTGTTCACTATGCTGGTGTGGGGTCTTAGTCAGTATGTAGTAGAGATAGGCACGGTCACATTTGCCCCCTAAAGTGAACACCACAATTGGGATTAAGGTTAAAGAAGTTTTTCACACAAAAGCTGAAGGACCCCAATTTCAAGCGAACCTACGAAGCATGGCAAACACAAAAATAATTATGGCAATTTTACCTGTCATGGGGATGATAGAAGATGGAAAATGTAGCTAGGTAGCAAGCGTGACAATTTTGCTGCAGATTTTGTTTTTATCAGAAAATTGTTGTGCTTGCAAACTAAAATTGCCATCTTTGTCTATCATCGCAACAACTAAACTTTCCATCAAAACGTTCACACTTGCCATCCCTTCGACCTGACATTCGCTCGTTATCATTTCCGATCCCCACACTCTCATCAGCACCCTTGATACTCTGTACTAGTCATGTATGCACTAGTTAGTCTCCCTAGTGACAGCCTTTTGCTCGTCAGCATTAAGACCATTGACGCAAACTCAAGAATAACAGTTTTTGGGTTGTAGATATCTAGTGTTAAAGCTAGGATAGCTTCAGCTCGAAGAAAGATTTATAAGCTTTTTTTTTTTTGGAAAAGGAGTTACCCCCGGCCTCTCATCAAAGAGATGCATAAGGAGGAGATGTAAAAGCTTCTATGTTTTGTCTGTCAAAAAATGGCATATGCAAACTAAGTTTGTGGTGAAAATTTTAGTAAGGAATTAAGCATCAATATTTTAGAAGTGCTCTTACGACAAAACAGCTTACAGCAAGAACAAAATATATTTCTCACATATACCAATATATAAAACACATCACTCACAACACTCAGCTGAAAACCACGACTAAACAATCAGAACATCGACACAACACAACAATAGGTACATGTACAAGAGGACCGAGCGAGGCAACAATATTGAGAAGGCAATTCTCATGGCTTGGCCTTCGGCTCTGGGAAGTGCAACCCCGGAACAGTGGGCATCTCTGGCTTCGGCGGCAGCCCCACCTTGGGCATCTCCGGCTTGGGTGGTAGGTGAACCTCCGGGAATGTTGGCAACTCCACCTTGGGCAACTCAGGCTTAGGTGGCAGGTGCACCTCCGGGATCGGCGGGAGTTCCACCTTGGGCAACTCGGGCTTAGGTGGCAGGTGCACCTCCGGGATCGATGGGAGCTCCACCTTGGGCAACTCAGGCTTGGGTGGCAGGTGCACCTCCGGGACCGGCGGGAGTTCCACCTTGGGCAGCTCGGGCTTAGGTGGCAGGTGCACTTCCGGAAACAGTGGCAGCTCCGCCTTGGGAAGGTGTGGCACTTCGGGCTGGTGCTCCTCCTCCTTTGACGGAATGGTCTCCTCTAGGAATCTTGCCGCGTCGCTCATGGCAACGCAAGAGAGAAGAAGACCAAGGAGGAAGACGACTGAGTTTTTCGAAGCCATAGCGCTCGATGTGTGCAGCAACCGGCTAGCTTTGGTAGTGCAGTTTAAGTGTGGGGAAGATCGCAGGTGCTGCTTGCTACTTATAGGGTGCAAAGGGCAGCACGCGGAGAGAGTCCGGCGCTTTGCAACAAGTTTGGTCATCTACTTGTCTGCACTGCCGTCCAATGTGTGTGTGTTCTGGAGTCTATATCTGCAATCTCAAGTTTGGTTGCTTAGGTTGCAGTTGAGGACGTTGTGAAGCTGCGTGTAGGGCAGGTACGACCTTACAAAGCATCAACAATGTTAGGTCAGCTGTGAAGACGAAATGTGTGTCCAGATTTTGACAAAACAAAGTAATGCTGAAGTGAACAAACAGTATTTGCCGAAGCAAAACCAGCGCTACCTGGAGTTTAACAGGCTAACAATTAACTCGGAATTATGAATCGCAACATTGTTAATTCAGAGGTTCGGCAAATAAGGAGCACAAATCAAAACTCAAAACTTGAATGCAAAATCTGGTGATCCCTAACGTAGACAACAAAATTCTAGTAGCTGACTATAAGGAGCCCGAATCTACTTGTGTGCAAGTGCTGGCACTAAGGCAACAAAACTTAATTCATTTCACATCTTGATCTGAAAATAGGGTGCACACACTTACAGCCATAATTGGCATGGTTTGATTTTTAGCTGACCGTATCCAACATATTGTTAGAGAATCGACACGCAAATAACAATGAAGTAGAACGAAAAGCAACACAACGGACACGCAGATTTAACGTGGAAAACCCTTCCGCAAAGAAGGGAAAAACCACGGGCGCCAGCTAGCGAACTATTCCTTATTGTGGAGGTGTTACAAACGCCGAGGGATTTACAACTTGAGGAACTATCCCGTGCGGCGGCTTACAAGGTATATTTATAGGTGGTAGTAGAGACCTACGCGGAGGCCCAAGCCTACCGACGACGGGCCTCCGCTCCGCTCCGTCAGAAGTTTCCTCTTAACTTCATGAATGAATTTGGATCAACTTCAACACATATAGTTGTTGATCGCGGCCGGAAAGTTGTCACCTATTTGTCTCCACAATTATTAGTAAGATAGTTACTTGAGTTTCGAACCTTGATAGAAATTGGTCACTGGATGATGATGGTTTGGTTATTTGTTTTTTTATTATTCGGCTTTTGAATACTGTCAGTCTATCCATTTCTTTTTACAAGACAACAAATTGAGACATATTTTCTCACTGTACAGACGTACTACAACTAGGATTAAGGTTTAAAAAACAGTCCTATGCTCCTCATCAGAATCCTCTATTGACAATCAGCATGCAGGTCCCTACCACCTCGTTTCATACATGCACTAGTGACTAGTCGGCCGCTCTATGCAGATCCCTCCTGCTCACCGGCGTTAAGACAGTTGATGCAATAAACTTCTATGTTTTGTTTGATGGAAAAGATGACAGATGCAAACCAAGCCTGCGGTGAAAACTGTAGTAAGGAAGCCTCAGTTCGAAGTGCACACTTCTTACGACAAAAGGATAACAGCGAGACCAAACCATATTTATCGCATATACCAATATATATATATATAAGCACATCAACACAACACTCGCTGAAAAATCACAACTAAACAATCAGATCACCGACACAACACAACAATAGGCACATGTGGAAGAGGACTGAACGAGGCAACAATATTAAGAAGGCAATTCTCATGGCTTGGCCTCCGGCTCCGGGAAGTGCAACCCTGAAACAGTGGGCATCTCGGGTTTCGGCGGCAGCTCCACTTTAGGCATCTCCGGCTTGGATGGCAGGTGAACCTCCGGGAACGTTGGCAGCTCCACCTTGGGCAACTCCGGCTTGGGTGGCAGGTGCACCTCCGGGAACGTTGGCAGCTCCGGCTTGGGTGGCAGGTGCACCTCTGGGACAGGCGGCAGCTCCATCTTGGGCAACTCAGGTTTAGGTGGCAGGTGTACTTCAGGGAACGGTGGCAGCTCCACCTTGGGAAGGTGTGGCACTTCGGGCTAGTGCTCCTCCTCCTTGGACGGAACGGTCTCCTCCAGAATTCTTGCTGCGCCGCTAGTGGCAACACATGAGAGAAGAAGGCCAAGGAGAAAGACAGACGAGTTTTTCAAAGCCATATTGCTGGACGTGTGCAGCACCGTCTAGCTCTGGCAGTGTGGTTTGAGTGTGAGAGATGGCAGGTGCTGGTTGCTACTTATAGGTGGCAAAAGTGAGGGTGGAGGAGAGAGTCCGGATTTTGCAACCAGTTTGGTCATCTACTTGCCTGCACTGCTTTGGGTGAGGAAAGAGCAGTTTAGCTCAATTTGACGACGCTGTGGTGCCTCGTGCAGGGCAGATACGACCGTACAAACACATACAGCCGTTAGATCAGCTGTTAAGACCAAATGCTGCGTCCAAGGGTGTAACAGATCTTACAACAAGTATATCAGCGATGCTGAACACAAACAATTTTTGCCGAAGAATAACGAGCCTGGAGTTTGACAAGCTAGAACAATTAACGCGAAATTATAAATCACAACATATTGTTATAATGTGCTGTCTTTTCAGGGTTTCGACAAATAAGGAGCACAAAGCAAAACTTGGTTGTAAAATCTGGTGATCTACTTGTGCACAGGCGCTAGCACACGAAGGCAACAACTTCATTTGACATCTTGATCTGACAATATGGTGCACATGCTTCCTACCACAATTGGCATGGTTTTGTTTTCAGGGATGTCTTTTCAACCAATATAATCTGGATTGAAGAGCTGTTAGCTGCAAAACATGCAAGGAGGAACACAGGAAGCTAAGGCCGGTTAGAAAGATGAAACTGATGGGTTATAAAACTGGATTATTTAAAACGATTCAAAACTGAGATTGGTCACAACCTTTGATAGCACAAGAACAAGGAACACATGGGATGGACTCATCGTTATGCTATTTCAACGCCTGATGAGATACACAGCTTGGAATCAGCTCCGCCACTTATCATACTGTCCCCTTTCCACCAATCGGCACATAAAACCTACATCCAGTGGATTTCGATGAGCATCTCATTTCTACCAGAAGTATGCGAAAGGTAACCACAAAATGAAAAGGTTACCTTATCTGTGTGTGAGTCCACAGAAGCCAGAGGCCACTGCAGCAGGAGCAAAACCATTAATTGTGCAATGATTTGGGAGAAGAGAATGAATCAGGAAGTAAATGAGATAAACAGAATCTTACAGCTGTTCTTAGATCCCACAACATCACTTTCCCATCAAACGAAGATGATATCAAATGAAACCAGGAACTTGGATGCCATTTGCAGGTGGAGATCCAGCTTGAGTGTGAAGAGAACTGAAAAATAGGAGCTGTCGTTCCTGTTCAAAGGAAAGCATATGAGTTAATATCGACGTGTTTCCAACAAAGCGATACAAAACGTTGTGTTTACTATGTTTACCAGGTTTGCGGGGATCCCATATCCTCAATACAGGGTCAGAACCACCAGCAGCAATCAGTGAAGAGCCTTCACCACCACAATCCAGGCAATTCAAGGCCTTCCCACCAAACTACAAGAAAGATTTGGAGATATAAAAGATTAAGATTGGTACAGTTAAGAAACAGAACCATAGAGCTGCACTAATCATATGATCGCTGGACAAAAATATTGCTTGGACGGTAAAAATGAGTCAATTAAAATGTGTGTAGTTTCTCAGTTCGCAAGAGGCAAAACTGAGAGATAAAATAGAAAATCAGCACCCAGATTGAAAAGCTGTTTCTTTCCCTACTGCTATGCTAGCACAAACCATATTGTTCATGTATCTTGTTGCAATATATGATTTGTTTTCCAAAAAAAATACAGTAACAAATAGGAAGTGCACTACATAATTTGCAACCTATATTTCTAGGCATTACCATATTCCATGTTTCTCTCCCTGTTTGAGCATCCCACTGCCGAACAGAATGATCCCAAGATGCTGAATATAATGTTCGCTGCTCAGGCCAAGCAACAGAAGAAACACATTGTGTATGTCCCAGAAGTGTTGAAGATGCTGAACCCTGGAGTACAAAAGGATAAAAACTGTAAGTTCAGCAGGATTTAACATGAGTTCATGACAACAAATGAATCCATTATAGCAGAAGGATTTCAACAACAAGCCCAGGCCTATTTTCATGAATAACTGGAATCAATTTGTCCAGTCCAAGATTAAGCACTGTGGAAAAGTCAAGGGTAGCTTACAAACTTAACAGAACCAAACCATTTTAACTCTGCGGAGTATTCATACTATTTCTCAGTTGCCCCTCAACCCTAAAACAAAAATAAGCAGCATATACAAAATAGAATGAAACGTACTTGGCTTCCTAACTATATCAAGCAACAGCTAAATATACTTCACAGCATAAGCATCACGCTTATAGGGAACAAGAATTTGGATTACAACATAACTAACAAGTACCTCTATCTGAGACTCCTCAGGTCCAGATGCATCAGAGTTCATCCTTCTCTTTTTCACAGACACAGCATCACCATCTTCTTCAGATCCTTCGACTGCCCATAGCTTGATAGTGGTATCCCAGGAAGCAGAACATATCTAGGTACGGAAAATTACATTCAGAAGAAATCAGGATAAAATATCTAATAAAACATTGGTATCAGAGCAAGTGATTCATTACCATATTTCTGGAAGGGTCAAGAGCAATACTTTGAACAGATGATGTGTGACCAGGAAGAATTTTGTAAGCTCCAATTCGCTTCGGGGAGCCCATGGTGACTGAAGTATCAAACTTCAAGAATGCATAGCATAATGTAAGATCATAAAGAAGTATACGTTACAGTGTAAATAAAACAAGTCGGAAAAGCAAAATTGAATATATTTACCTTGAACAGGCGCAATGACCTATCCTTTGAGCCAGTCACGACATGCAAACTACCATCATCAGTTTCAACTCCTGGAACAACATTATTCAAGTTAGTTTGCTTCAAAATACATATGGCCTGATACTGGCAATGGTAGGAAAATAATTAGCAACAGGAATGCACCAGTATATCAATTTTAACAGATCGTAAATATTTTAAGCAAGCAAAGTGACCTTTATTGATGAAGCTGGCAGAAGTAATTGCACCACTGTGTCCCTCCAAAACTTGAGTACATACAGCTGCATCTTTCCATATCCTATGCAAGAATGAAATTAAAAAATGTACATACAAAAGTACTTACTTTTCATGTAATAATTGACAAGATTTATTCGCTTTTTAAAAACAGGGTCAAACAGAATAAACGGGAGACTTGATAGATGCACACCTTGCAAGACCATCATAGCAACCTGTTAATATGAAGCTGCCAAAAGATAAGTGGTTTAGTAATACTGGAACCCAGAAAGAAGCAAACATCAAATAATGATCAACAATGTAGATGGTTCATTTGAAAAAAAGGGTTTGATTTATGCATATCAAGGAAACAATCAAATATGCCACTATGTAACTGTGAACAAGCGCATAGTTGTACAATACTGACCCGGTTGAGACACCAAAGAGGATATTTTTACAGGATTTCAGTTGAGCTGGTTACTGAAGTTACGTGATTGAATCTTTTAACTCACAAAAGCCCAGCAACAGAAAATGGTATAATTTGGATGTCTAAGATTTCTCGGTTAACTTGGCTCTCTGGCTTAGAAAGGCACATAACACAACTAAATCTTACCAAAGCCTTGGAAAGCTCAATATATCTTGGTTTGACAATTTAAGGGTAAACTCGTTTTAGTTGTATCAATAATTTATAAGTATATCATATTATGAAAATTATGATAAGCAAGGAGAGTCACACTCAAAACCTCATCCAAGACATAAACATTATATTGCTTACTAATCAAACTTCTAAAGACTATTTAGAACCTTCTTGGCAAGAAAGCACTGGAAATGTTGCACAAGTGACATATAGGTACAATCCTTATTCTTTAACCTTCATAAACCAATTCCTTGGTGATACCTACTCCCTCCGTTCCAAAATAACTGTCGTAGCCTTAGTACAACTTTGTACTAGAGCTAGTATAAAGTTGAGACAGTTATTTCGGAACGGAGGGAGTATCATTTACACAAGATAATTGCCTGAAGTATGTCCTCAAAAACAGATAAGGACATGCAAGTCTTTATCTTACAATATTCCAAAACGAACCAAATTAGCTCTTTTTTTACATTGACTGAGCATAACAGCATATCAAAATACAAACACGCCCTCTATTTCAGCTTACTTTGAAGTTTGGATGTTATCGTCCTCAGTATCGCCACTTGATCACAAAAATATCGTCTGCTTCTAAAGTGGAAGCCAGTATGGACATGATCTAGAGAGGTATCTAAACAATGGATTATTAAAGTATGCATACACTATTTATGCAAGCAGACCGATGATAATCCTTATTTTAGCCTTCTCCAGCTCAAGTACCACCTACTGACAACTATGAACCAAAAATGGACATGATTGTTTTTTATTTTATTTTTTTGCATCAAGTAGGCACTACTATCCAACTACGGCAACGCAGGTCATCAAATCAAAAAACACACGGTCGTGTCACCTAGTTATAATTAATACACACATCTTCACAAGTAAAAGGAAAAGAGTATCTAAGTTCTTGACAAATTAGAGCATCATTGACCACCTAAATCCTCAGCAGACCAACAGACATACCTTGCGTTCGATCCATCAACCGCGCTAACCCAGTCATCATGCGGCAATGGTGGCTCCTGCTTCCTCGGTGCCACGGCTTTTATGTACTCGAGCTCAAGCACCCGCTCCTGCAAAAATGTTCACACCAAATCCCCGCATAATTTTCACAACCACGTCCATCGCATAGAACCACCTCCCAAAACCGAAATCTCCAAACACAAATTCATACCGCCGAGATGCCCTTGGCGAGCAGGAACTGATGGAGCGGCATCCGCACGAGCTCGCCATCCACGATGAAGTCGAAGGGCAGCGCCTGGTGGTCCGGCTCGGCTGCAAAACGGGGCGAACGGTTTAGAAGAAAAATAAATCCCAGGACGTCTCGTCGTACCGAGGACAGGGCCAGGGCGCGGGTGAAGATGCGCTCACCGGAGAGGAGGAGGCTGTTGACGATCTCGGAGAGGCCCATGCGGGAGAGCTCGGCGGGGACCGCTATGGCGGTGGGCGGCGCGCGGAGCGGGGGAGGCAGCTTCGTCACGAAGCGCACGCGCACCTGGCGCGACGTGTCGGCGTCCATGGCGGCGGCGGCGGCGGACGGGCGGGGAGGCGGGTGTGCGGCGGCGGGAAGGGTCTGGGGAGGGTTTTGGGACTTGAAAGGTAGGCTTGTTTGGTTAGGGTTTTGGAGCTCGCGGGCGGGACCCGGTTTGCAGTGACGGGGGAACTCGGAGGAGGCGCGGAGGACAAGTCACTGCTTTGCATTTCCATCCACCCAAGCTTACTACATGTACTGGGCTTCTGGCCGGTGGACGAGCGAGCGCCGCCGACGGCACATATTGGCCCATTACGAGCTAAAACATATAGGCCATTTTTGGTTCATAGGCTAAAAACATCATGAAAATAGAAAAATCATAGGAAATAAGATGACATGCATTTTATTTTTTATAGAAAAAATATCATTTGATTCATAAGATAGGAATTCTTTCATTGAGTCTAAAATAATGTTTTTTCCTTTAAAATGTGAAGAATTGGTTCCTATCCTTCATAGGAATAGAAATCCATTCTTGTAAATCAAAGGACTTCAAAAACTATTCTATAAAATTCCTATCCTCTAAAATTTCTTCTAAATTCCTATAAAACAAAAGAGGATGTACTATTTGTACTTTTTTTACGGAAAAAAACTTGTACTATTGTTATCAACCATAATCACTGCAAAGTATCGGTTTACTCAACAATAATGCAAAGTACATGCCTTCCGAGAAGAAGAAACAATGCAAGAGCAAAGTTGATACACCAACCTTGGGTGTTCCTTCACTTCTCTACCACATGTTGCTAGTGGGTATAGCTAAGGGCAACTTTAGAGTTGCTATATCAAGTCGATCGGTATAATAACCGTTCATATGATGAATTTAATTGAAAAGGTAACTTTCCGGTAATCATGGCCCTTGATTTTCATAATTTATGAAGGGTTTTATATTGAGCTTGTGAGTCTCTCATATTTAAGTGATACGGGTGTTGAGTTGAAAGGAGCTTCATTCGTCAAGCGTCTGTGTGGAAGAGAAGTTTCAGCTCCCCTCTCATCCTCCACGTGACTCATTTCCTCTCCTTGACAATGGCATAGACGGCGGATGGCATGGCATCAAGAAGCGTGCCGATTAATAATGGTGGTGCCCGCTTGACAGCTGACTGTCGTAATTTTCACCTCACGTTTTTACGTGTTTTTTCATTGCAACACTATAAAAGGGTCGTTGTCATGACCAAATAGCTCAAATATTGTACTTCCTCCGTTCACAAAATAGGTGAAGTGGTATACCACGTCATCTATTTGTGAACGGAGGGAGTGTACTTCCAACACCTCCACAGCCTGCACCATTCTCCTTGTCGCCATATACCGAATAACCCGTATCCACCCGCCACCTGTTTGAGTTTACAATGCATGAAACAGGTCGATAGAAACTAAACCCTGTCCTCGGAATATCACAAAAGGATTTTGAAATCTCTGGCGGCTACATCATTGTAATCTTTTTGAGATGAACGTACATCATTGCAATCTACTACTACTTCACCGTGCCAACACCTCACATGCTTGCGGAGATGTCGTTAGACTAGGCCTCCATCTAAGGCACGTGGTCTTGACCGTTGTCGTCAGAAGGCAACATCTACAACTTTATATACTAGATGATGCCTCGCACGTTGTTACGAAACTTTTTTGTAAAATATTTCAGTGAAAATGTTTGGTTACATGAAGCATGTATATTTAAAACAATAACTTTTAAACTAATATATGGATTTAATATGAATATCATAATAAAATAAAAATTTCCATGCATGCATGTTGCATGTGGTTTCCATTGAAAAAGCAGCCAGGCGAATCGACGGTCCATTCGCAGCACAGCAGCAGCAGCAGCATATATTCCCCGTAGCCCGCCCCGCCCCACCCAACAACGATCAGTCGATGAGGAATCTCACTCAGACAGTCCCTGGTCCAACGACACGAGCGCGTCGAAGAACGGCCTCGTCGTTTAGGGCCAAACCGAAGCGAATGGTCCGAAGGGTGAGCGATTGAGTACCAAGGTCAGCTCTGGAAGTGTCATCTTGCTTCTAGCGTGTGCGTGTGAGAAGTCCAGATTAGGAGTGCTCCTGGTGCCTGCCAGTGTCATGGAGTTGTTACTGTTGTGAGGGTTTAAGTAATAGGAAGTGGTGCGGTCGGATCTGGCAGAGTGATGTGGTTATCTTTAAAAGGAGATCAAGATGGGCGTGCAGGAGTGCCTCTCTGGTTCTGGTTCTGGTTCAGGCCATGTGGAGCCCGCAAACACACCTGCTGAAAATAATACTGCCCAGAGGTGGAGTCATGCGGTAAGATCGCAGTTTCTCCTTTTCAGATTCCATCTCTTTCTTTCTTTTTGGAAATTCATGAATCACATCTTTTCTGCTTGCTTTTAGGAAGAGGGCAGCACGCGCGTCTGCTGACGAAGGCCTGCTGTGGATTTTGCACCTTAATCAAATTTGACCGTTGCTCAGTTAGGCCGCACATACAAACTGCTATTCATGTAGAATAAATAAAAATCTGAATAGATATCGTATATCAATCCGAACCGTAATTTTGTTGCGGTGAGCTCTGAAAATAGCCCCTGCAGACGTTGAATCTTTCGTTTTCCCTTTCCATTTTGTCGCCCCCGTATCCTACCCACGACTTGGTTGAAGGGAAACTTCCCCGCTTCCGCGCCTCTCACCCCTGTCGTCGTCGTTGCAATGCCGCCCCTCATTTCTCTCCTTGCCACCATGTGCAGTCGTCGGCATGAAGCTAGAACATACTACAACGGCCCAATCTCCGCCATGTAGTTAGAACATACTACAACATCTCTACTCAATCATATACTACATCGTTGGATGAGAACGCGTTGGAATTGAGCACGCGTCTTGATGACTTTGAACCGGAAATGCACATGGTAGCCGATGCAAATCCGGAGACGGAGGAGAGGGATGGTTGCAATGATGAAGTGGAAAAAAAATGATGAAGAAGAGCTTGATGGTACCCAAGTTTCACGAAAAGAACCGGAAACTACAGCGAGGTGGAGGACACATGTTTGATTCGAGCATGAGAGAGTATGCATCTCCATGCGGTGACCGACAAAGATTAAAGTGGGAAGAAGTATAGGAAAAGAATTGAAGACAAATACCACAAGCTTGTGACGATTGCCTCGAGACGTTCTTTCAAATAACTTCAATGTCGACGGATAATGCATTAATGATCAAGAAAACATGTAGTCGGTGGAGTGGATATTTGATACAAGTGAGAAATGCCCCTCCTAGTGGACGCACAATCAACACCTATGTAAGTTTCACATTTATTTGTGTTTCACCCTTGCATCATTTGTTGATGAGTAGTTGTGCTCATCCTTTCAAATGAATTGTAGGATCAGATTGCCAACAAAATTTTCAAGTAAATCCTGAGTTTCAAGAAGGTCATTCACGCTTGGCCATTGTTGGTTCTTGCTCAAGGATATTGAGAAATGGATTTTGAGGAACAAGGAAGCCCCTCTGAAGAAAGGCTCCCTTGTAAACTTGGTGGACGACCAAAAAAGTGATTATGCACCAAAGGGAGGAAGAAACAAGGTCAATACAGATGGGAATAGAAAGGATAAAGAGAGGTGAAGAGGCCAGCCGATGCTATTACTTTGAGAGAGAGAAAATGGTGAAATAGTGAAGCTCAAAGAAATTACAATAGCCAAGCATTTGACAACCAAGATTGAGTTGGCCGAGAAGAAAGAGAAGTACAAAGAGGAAAAGTGGGCAAGGATATGTGCCTTTGAGGAGCGAAAGATCGTTGTAAAGGAGAAAAATAGGAAGGATGAGAAGACTGCCTAAGATAACCGATTCTTGATGATGAATCCAGAGGGCATGGATGCTATGTCAAAAGAATTTCTGAAGATGAAAAGGATGGAGATCATGTGCCAAAGAAGAATGGAGCTTCAAAATCTTATGACCGGTGGTGGCTTTGCTATGGGCAATGTTATTGGTGGTGGATTTGAGGTGGTGGTTTTTTTATGGTGGTGTCCAAGCTTCGCACAATGATGGTCATGGTGTTGAAGCTTCCACCAATGTTGATGATGGGGGTTCATACTTCGAATGATGATGTTGGTGATGCCGCTCATGCTATGGCCGATGATAGTGTTCTTCGGAAGATCATGTTCTCAATTTTAAGGGATTGACCAAGAGCCATAGAGTGCTGAATCGAAATAGGGCACAGGGTCACTCGACACTAATGGACGATGTGACGCCCCCAAAATCAGACCGTGTACAGTAATCATACACACAGGGTACACGACTGAGATTAGGGTGCCACGGTGATAATATCACAGCACAACACTAAACACAATAGGATAAACCAATATATTACAATAGAGGGGGTCACGCGGACCCGGATATATAAGTCATACAAGCCATAATATCTGAGTACAGACATAGTTAGTCAAGTTTTGCCTTAAGAAGGCTAGCACAAATCACATCAGAGATACAGAACGAAAAGGCGAGGCCTCCTGCCTGGGATCCACAGTACTACTCCTGGTCAACGGGGAACTCGACGTCGTAGTAGGCACCTCCGGGGTACTCCCGCTCCTGAGCTCCAACGTCGGCTGCAGCGGCCGATCAGGAAAAACAGTAAAGGAAATAAAGCAGGTGAGTATCTAGTATACCCGCGAGTCTTACGTCCGCTACTAAGCATTATGCATTGTATCAACGGAATGAAGAGGCTATATATAGTGGACTGAAGACAGAAATTCAGAGCAAGGGTAAGAAGCTAGGCCTAACGAAGACTGGCATCTTCCGACGGTGTCTTGCAGCATGAGGTAAGAATCAGCCAACAGTTTATATAAAACAGTAAGGTAGCAATGAAGCAGAAGTTGCTGCAACATTGAATAATAATAAATTGTAATAATTAACAATGCCTCCGAGTTCACCTCCTCGACATCCCCGCGAGGAAAAGAACCCGGAACCATACAGTTTAATAATAGTTTCTAGTGGTAAGATCCAGCTTCGGCATAAAGCGTCCTGTTACCGTGGACACGGCTATCGATAGATCAATTCTTCCCTGCAGGGGTGCACTCGTGTTACGCTACACGCACGGATCTCCAGGGTGGCGGGAACCTTGTTAGGGAACGCTCCACCGAGGCTATCCGACACTTCATAGCCCATCTTTCAAACTCAACAGAGAGGTCATCCGCCGAACTATATCCTATGTACGCGGGGCTTTGGACCCTAACCCCGACGTACTCCTGCACGGTGCGGGACTGGCCGGTGAAGTTAAATCAAAGCAAATACAAATCACACGCCGCGGCAAATAAGACAACACCACTTCCCGGCAATCAGCTCGCGGTACTGCTGACGTCTGAAGAGTCCTCGGACGACACTAAGAAGCAGAGGAGCCCATACTCGTAATCCCACGGGTAGGTAGTGCGTACATGGCATATAGCCAACTCAAGACATTCACTGAACCATTTAGCATTTTAATTAACCTGCGTGACAACCGTTATCGTTGCCGCGACTTAACTGACCCGCGGACAACGACAACAGTCAGGACCACCAGTACATCGGTGCCTGCCCCGTCGTCCCACCAAGTCACTGCGGTTACCAACAAGGTGAACCGTCTCCTTACCTTGTCTCGCGTGTGCTCCTGGAGGAGCTCGACTTTCGTGGGTTGGTAACTCTCGCGGCCAACGAACAGGGGCCAAGCACACCGGTACACTGGTCGTACCCTCCATGTCGTCCCGTCGCAATACCTCTCGCGGGCACCGTTGGGTCGCCCGACTTCTTACCTTTAGGACAACCGTTACTCAAAACCCTATGGCGGTAAGACAAAGTCAGCCTAGAGTGGAGTACAAAGATTACTCCTTGATAGCTCACACTTGAGGTGACTAGGCATAACCCAGATAGGGGCCTGAGGCGGTGTCTGCATTGTACCGTACCTGTGCAGCTATAATATTAATATCCGCGTTCACTCCCCTGAGTGATCACGGCCCTCTATCTAATCCTAGCTAACAATGCGCAGGGTTCACTGCTGAATAATGCATAAGTAATAATAGGCAGCATAGGATTAAAGGAAGGTACATCAAGGGGCAACAAAAAAACAGGCTATGCAATTGAATGGGATTGTAATCGTAGCAGCAGCAGTAACAATGCCTAGTGCAAGAAATGTACGGAAAGATAGGCGATATCTGGGGAAGAGAATGGCTCTGCTTGCCTGGAAGCTCGACGGTAGGGGCAGGGTCGTCGACGACGTAGTCGTACTCAGCAGCGGTGTAGTCGACGGCAACAGCGGGGTCTACCGGAGGTTAAAGGGGGAAGAAATAATAAATACACAACAATAATATACAAACACATGCAAGACATGACAGATGAAAAGTTAACGTTGTTCTAACGCAGTGCAATGGAATAGGCTCGGAGCGGGAATTCGTCTGAGGATGAACTACCGGCTCCGGGTGATTACCGGACAGGGTGTCCGGAGGGGGAAGGATCAAGCCGGAGGTGTCGTGGTTACCGGGACAACATAAGGGGGGTGTATCCGTGCTATTTGAACCATTCCGGACAACTTTCGTGTTCGGAATAAATTCATCCGGGCACTCTAACAGTACCGGACAATTTATCGGACAGACGGTCCGGAGGGGGAATGTTCGATGTTCGTAGTGTTAGAGGGGGGTGGTAGACATACGGATAGCGTATTCGTATTCGTTGTATTTTTCTGATCAACTTTCATGTATAAAGTTTTTGAATCCGAGTTACGGTTTAAAAGTTATTGAATTTCAAAGTTTAAATCAATTTAAATGATTTTCTGGATTTCTTTTATTATTTATTTAGCATTATCCAAAACATTATCCACAACCTTATCCAGAACAGTGCTGACATGTGGGACCCACATGTCAGCCTCTGTTATTTATAAAACACATAATTAAATATGAAAAATGCCTCTGGACCCACATGTCAGTGACTAGTTCTTAATTAATTGGATTAACCTAAATCATTTAGTTAATTATTTAGAGGGGACCCACCTGTCAGCGACTGGGAGGGGTATTATTTCCTGTTAATCTACTCAGTTAACCTAACAGGGTAATTAGCCGGGGGGGGTCCACTGTCAGTGGGGATTAGGGGCTAATCCAGCGGGCCCACCTGGCAGCCACCGTAGGAGCTCGCCGGCGGCTGGACTCCGGCGAGGCCGAGCCCGAGCTCGAATCCGGGCACGGTTTGGAGCGCCGCTGGTGGCTACGGGTTCCTGGCGACCTGCGCGTTCGATTTGAGGTAGCGGGGGTGTCGGGGGTGGCCGGAGCGGAGCGCGACATCGACGGTGACGGCGGAAACCTCCGGGTGAAGACGACGACGACGACCTACGGTGCTGCGAGGGGTGTGGCTTAGCGCATTCGAACGAGGGGGGGCGCGGGCACCCGCGTGACGCGTACCGTGCGCCAAAAGTGTGCTCCAGGACACGGTGGAGAGCTCGCCGGCGGCGAGGCGCTTCTGCCCTAATGGCGGGGTGGGCTACAGGGCACAAACGGCTCGTCGGGGAGTTGGGGGAGGCGCAGGAGCTCACCAGGAACGTAACGGTGCAGAGAGCGGCCTCGGTGGCGTCGGGGTGGCGCCGGATTTCCTCCGCGACGTCGCGGCGGCCGGAGTTGGGGAAGATGACCGTGGGCTCGGGGTGGAGGCTCCCGCCTCGATTCCTTCCGCTCGGAGACGAGGACGACGACGAGAGACACGCTGGACACGGCGGGGTGGCGTCGCGAGCTCACTGGCCGCGTGAGCTCACTGCCATGGCGACGGTGGCGCTCGGGAAAGCTTTCCCCGACGTCGGCGAGAGGAGGAGGAGGGGAATGGGGTGGGGGAGTTGTCCAGGGGGCTGCGGGGGTTGGCCTTATCGGGTCCATGGCGGGAGGGAGCAGGTGAGGGAGGGGAGGGCTCCAGGGACGCCCGTGGCCACGGCGGCGCCACGGCGTCGAGCAGGTGGCGGACGTGATGGGGGCAGGTGGGAGGTGGAAGACGGGCCGGGGTGGGCTGGGCTGAGGTGGCCTCGCCCCAGGCGAGGTTTAAGGGTTTTTCCCATTTTCTGGTTTTCTGTTTATTCAAATTCTTTTCTGTAATTGATTTGTTAACCCTAACATTTTTTTAAATATAATTGGTGTTTGTAAATTAGTTTTATATATTTCTGAGGTGCCACAAAAAGTTATGCAGCAAAATAAATTCATTAGGTATTTATTTTAAATATTAAATGCTCAAAGTAGGGGTTTTAACCTACTGTTTGATTTGTTTGGAATTTTCTGCAACTCCAAAAATTATCAAAGTTGGTCCCACATGATTGTAATGATTTTAGGCAATTTACAAAAATAGTTCCATGATTTTTGGAACAACTTTATTTGAGCACTTTTGTTTTAATTTCCATTTGAGGTAGTTTCAACTAGGGTTTGGTTTCATGATGAGCAAAATGCATTGGGCTTTGTGTTTTGATTACCAACCAGCATAGTTTGGATGGAGCAGAAGCAAAGTTTGATTAAGGTCAGGGAATAACAGGGATTAACAAACAGTGATAGTCAACAGTGATGATGATTACTGTTACAGGCATCTGAGGGTGTTACAGACGACTACTTTGCTTCGGATGCCCTGTTCGCGAAAAAAATTCGTCAACGCTTTCATATACGGAAGAATGTGTTCAATCACCTCTATCATGGCGTCCGGCCCTATGATGACTACTTCATCTTGAAGAAGATGTTGTAGAGAAAATTGGATTATCAGGTTATCAGAAGTGCACAACTGCATTGTGAATGCTTTCATATGACACGTCCGCAGATTCGTTGGACGAGTATCTCCGGATGTCTAAAAGCGCAATTGTAGTCGTCATGATCAGGTTTACCACTTTTTTGGGGCCTCGAGAGAACCAACCATCGCAGACACCCAAAGGTTCGCGACAATGTCGGAAGCAAGATGATGGCCAGGTATGCTCGGATCTCTTGATTGCGTGCATTGAAGATGGAAGAGCTTCCCATATGCTCTTCAAGGGCAATATTATTGCCATGTTAAGAATCCCACCATCATTCTTGAAGCTACTTCATAAAACCACTGGATTTGGCATGCTTTTTGGCCTATCCATATCTTACAATGATATCTATCTGCTTCAGCAGTCTTCATTGTTTGCTCAGTTGATTGAAGGACAAGCTCCTTCGTGCAACTATACTAACAACGAACATGAGTACACCATGAACTACTATATGGTTGACATCTATCTTCCGTGGGAGATCTCCATCAAGGTCATCTTCAGTCTAGTAAGTCAGAAAAAACCCATTTTGACCAAAGCCAAAACGGAGTGAAAAGTGCATTTGGAGTGCTCCAAGCCGTTTTGAAGTTGTCTGAGAACCTAGAAAATATGGGATCTATTGATCTTGTGGGAGGTGTTGATGTTTTGTGATCATGCACACCATAAACGTGGAAGAAGAAGGTGAAGATGCTATCAAAGGTCTGGAATTTAAGAACATGGGTAATCATGCTCAATTTCTATATCAGAATCCGATCACATTTGATGATTTTTTTCAAATACAACAATAAATTTGACATTGTGTAACTCATGAGCATTAGAAAAAACCTGATTGAACATGTGTAAACTGTTAAAGGAGACAACTAAAACATATATGCGAGTCGAATTTAAATTTGTTTTTTTTTCTTCATTTTTTGTTAAATTGTAATGTTTATATTTAATTTTGAAGTGTTGTGAATTTAAAAATATATTCAAAGATAAACATTTATATAGAAGATAAAATTGAATGCCCGGCTCTCATATTTGTCTATAGTTGAAGCGTGGCTTCTTTACTGAGCTGTGAGGCTATCACAGGATTTGTCTCGCTGCCATTTTAGTTTTTATTGCATGTGGAGGGTATTGCCAGATCAGTTTGGTTTGGGTGGGCCGATTTGAGGTAAGCAAGCAGTGCACGCACAGTTCGTCCCTTGGATTGGCTAGCACCTATGTGTATAGGTTTCTGTTTTTCAAATAAAAAGCTCTATAGTTGAAGCGTGGCTTCTTTACTGAGCTGTGAGGCTATCACATGATTTGTCTCGCTGCCATGTGGGCCTGCCATTTTTTTTATT
Source organism: Bromus sterilis (assembly GCA_950022295.1). NCBI lineage: Eukaryota > Viridiplantae > Streptophyta > Magnoliopsida > Poales > Poaceae > Bromus > Bromus sterilis. The sequence continues at coordinate 73,463,766 of OX465600.1, read as the reverse complement.
GCATGTGGAGGGTATTGCTAGATCAGTTTGGTTTGGGTGGGCCGATTTGAGGTAAGCAAGCAGTGCACGCACAATTCGTCCTTGGATTGGCTAGCACCTATGTGTATAGGTTTCTGTTTTTCAAACAAAAAGCGTATACTGTCAAAAAACACATAGTAAGCCAATGGTATCCAGACTCCAATACAGTATTTGGAAATTTAAAGGATCAGGTTCATACTATGGACTGTTTTAGGCACTTTTATTTTGGATAATGTTAGTCTTAAGTTTTATCGATGCACTTTTTCTGAACATTGTACTTATATATTATATGAACTAGATGATAACCCGGGCGTTGTTGCGGAAACTGTTAACAAATAATTTAAGGTTTGAAAATATAAAAACAGTTATGAAACTTAGTATAATTTGATTAGAAATTATTTTTTGAAAATATTCTTTAGTGTAAAAACATATAAAATTTGATGAAAATTCCATAAATAAGTGTGAATTTTGTTTTGTTAATTTATTAGCTTGCCAATATATCGGTGAGATGATATGAGATAAATGGTGGAGAAATTACAACCTTGGTTAAACCTAAAATAATGATAGCAGCTAAATATGTGCTTTCATAAAACAATTGTCTCATAGAGAAATAAAATACGAGGTGACTTATAATTTGATTTTCTATATAAAAATGCTCTTATAAACCATAAGGGTAAGTGCATAAAAAATTAATATTTATTTGTGATAGATTGCATGCTCATGCAGAGTTAATGGAAGCATGTGGATGCAAAGTTAGTGGAAAATACGTTTTATATGATGGATCTATTTGATGATGTAGATAGCTTGCATGTCAAGAGAAATAACTTAGCGAGGATGAACTACTTAGATATTAAAGATAGCTTTCATTTAGGCACTTTATTGCATCGTCTGATAATATCAACTGGTTTGAACTTTAAAAAGCAACAATGTTCAGAAAGCTATCGTTCATGTATTTGCAGCTTTTTTGGAACAAATTTAAAGCCAATATTATTTTTAGTTTATGCCTATTTCCGAGATCAATTTGTAGAGAGCTCATATCTAACATTAATTTCGAGATCATTTGTACGATTTAGGACCTGTTTGGATCACACCCCTGGTTGCCGAGCCGCCTATATGACATGCTAAAAAAATTCAGGAACTCTTTGCTCGCTTACACACCTTAGCCCACCAAATCAAAATATATTGTCGCCCTTCACTTTTTTGATCATAAACTGTGGGTGACGATTCTTCTGCCCGTAGAGATAGCAAGTTGCGGGTTAGCATGGTGTGCTAGTGGCATGATCGAAACAAGCCCTTTAAATCAATCATTTTGCGAGTTCTGCTTCTGAAACCAATTCATAGCTCTGACTATATTTTTTTGAGATCATTTAGTACAAATTGTGAGTCAATTGTGAAACTATACCTATTCATTTTTTATGATGACATCAGTTTTTTTTCTGTGAAAAAACAAAGTGTAAATCTATAGAACCATATACATACAGTCTACAAACTAAATATAGAGTAGATTCTTAGATACAAACTGAATGCTTTCATTTTCTACAAACTGAAAGCTATAAAATGGACCATTGTACTATCACAAAGAGAGAGAGAGAGAGAGTTATGATGCAAACACACCAGGTACAGGGTTATCCACATTACATGCTTGACAGAAAATGTATACATGTTGGTTATCAAAATTGATCATAAAATCAAAAGAGGACCAACATAATCAATACCGCTATGTTGTGCATTTTTATTTAAGTGACAAGCAAGCTGGAAAAAGGCGACAAGTAACTTTGAGCTATAGTCTCAAAGCAATTTTTCATATTTGAACTCAGCAATCTTTTTTTATGCATCTCTCGTGACCAACGTAACTATAACGGGCGCAGCGGAGCGCGCCGTACCATCTAGTCAATATTTATGAAGTGATCTATATCAGGTTGCGAACGAGTACCCTGTCGATTACCAAGTTCTATACATTTGGCGGTGGGCAGGAGAAGGCAGGCAAGGCAAAACTGCAAAAGGCAGCAAAGGTGGTGGGTTCGGCTCAGTCTCCCACAGGTCGCAACCGTTGATGATGCAAAAAAGATTACAAAACACACCTTAAACTCTGTACAGGTCAAAAACCCACGGGCACCCCGCACATCGCACACCCAAGCACACTCCCTCACCCTCACTCCCCCCGGTTGCTGCTCTTGTCCCGTAGCCACTCTCCTCACTCATCTCCACCTCGAGGGATCTCCAGCCAGTACCATCTTCTTCCAGAGCTCCCCGCCGTGCTCCACTCCTTCCGTCTTCTCCAGCTCGCCATGGAGGCGCCGCTGCTGGTGGCCGCGTTGCTGCTCCTGTCGTCGACTCTCGTCGTCTCCGGTGAGCGCAGCCCCGGCCTTTCTCTACCAATTCTCCCCTTTCTCTTGTATTTTTCCCGGGCTTGTCTATAATAAGCAAAGCCTCCATGTTCCTTTTTTTTGTTTCGGAAGTTTGTTGCTCGGCTGTTCTTGTGCTTCTTCGTTGTCGTCTGTCTAGAGCCTATGCACCTGTATTCTTCATTTTTCCAGTGGAATGATGTACATAGTACTGATGTTTCTTGCTGTATTCGTCAGTGATTTTGCTTGAAAGACCAAAGGATCCGCTCTCCTTCTTTTTTGTTATTCCCTTTTCTACAAGAGACCACAAACCAGCCATTGCACATCTATATGCTCAACTTTGGCTATGATTTCCCAGCTTTTCTCTAGATTCCCTTCTCCTGCTTTCATGCCTAGGGAGATGGTATGGTAGACTGCTCCTCACATGCCTACCTCCTGTTCTTCTTCCATTTTCACTGAATTTGTTCACCAGCAACGTGCAAACCAAAATGGCATGAGATCTTCTCTTCTTTCCTCCGGAGATGTTCTATTCTCAGGCGCATTTTTTCACAAATAAAAACATTTAGCATCTTTATTTACCAGAACTATATATATTATATATATATTCTTTTTTTTCCTTTCTGGCAGCAAGATGCTAATGGAAAAAGACGGCCTTCTCCCCCAATCCCTTCTGTTCTTTCTCTGCGAATCTCACTCTTATCTTCGCTCTTTTGTCACATTCCCTGGCACGCGCATCAACAGCAAACTGACAGAAACGCAAAGCCTTTCCCTGGAAACGCCCGGGCTTAATTAGCTCTCGGCCCTCTGACCTTTGTCGAGCTCCACTGATCTCGGTTGCTGGTGTTATTTGGCAGATTTCTGCGTGTGCAAGTCGGATCAGCCGCAGGCGTCGCTGCAGAAGACCATCGACTACGCGTGCGGGTCGGGAGCGGACTGCAACTTGATCCACGAGCAGGGGCCGTGCTACAACCCCAACACCGTCGCCGCGCACTGCTCCTGGGCGGCCAACAGCTACTTCCAGAAGAAGAGGGCCATGGGCGCCACCTGCGACTTCACCGGCACCGCCGTCCTCACCACCACCGACCCAAGTAAGCGATTGGACATGACCACTGTTTACCTTTTGAGCAGTTGCATGGACTGTGCACTGGTCACCTTCACTTAGTTTTAATGCAGACGCTGTTTCAGTCTGGTCTAAGTTACTATCCCAAAAATACTTTTTCCGTCATGGAGCAATTGCATGGACTGTGCAATGGTCCTTCACTAAGTTTTAATGAGATTATTTGGAGAAAAAAAAACAGAGTAGTAATGGTAGAAGCTGTGTCATTCTAGTAGTCCATGTAGAACAATTTTAACATTTTGGATACTGAAGTATTTTTCAGCCAACGAATTTTGAATATTAGACTCCAGCTGCATTTGATTTTGAAATATAGTTATACTTATAATCTCTAGACCGTGAGTTGGTCCAACTGTAAAGGTGTGTCTGATTGGCCAGCGTTGCGATCTTGGCCATCGACTCCAATTCCTGTGTTTTTCCTACGTGCAGTCAAGCACCATATGAATTCTGTCATCAAGACGGCATGCCATGAAAATCCTTCTTTATTCCTACCACATCCCTCCGATCCATAATAAGTGTCGCTCATTTTGTACTAAGAGCATGGTTAATAGTACAGCCTACTGCCGGCTCTATAGTAATGCCACCTCATATAAAGCCTTCTTAATAGACTGCTCGTATAGTAAGCTGACTATATATTAGCTACAGTATTTAATGATTGCACATGGAAAGAGGCAAGGAAATGCACGGTGATTAGCGTTGTAGTAGGAATCGCCGGCTTGTAGCCAACGCGCTGGCTGCATGCTGGCTGCATGCTATTGAATATTGTGTTAGCGCCCGGCGACTGAGGAAGAGCCCGCTGGTTCTCTTTCTTTTATTCTCTCTGCTCCAGCTCAGATTTTTGCTGATGTGGAATCCTTTATAGCCCGCTGAATAGGACTATTGTATCTGCTCTAAGCTAGTACAAACTTTAACTTTGTATTAGATGAGCGACACTTATTATGGATCAGAGGGAGTACAACATTTCGAATGATTCTTGAGTTCCTTATATAATGGTATTATGGTCTTGCTCAAATGCAGGTTCTTCAGGCTGCTCCTACCCTGCAAGTGCAAGGTACTAATATTATTACTTATTTATTTGAAAATTAACAAAATGCCCATTTCTACACTAATGCTTAATAAATGCATACCTCACTGCAAACTTGCATTTGTATGTTTGATGTATGTATAGTACCTCTGTATGTATGCTTGTTGCTGCCACAGATTGCTTTTGTGAGATGCTTCTCACGTGCCCTGAAGCAAGATGAATCTGATTGCTTTCATGCTTTGCATAATTGTCGTTCACGTTCACGTGGTACCGATTGTTTCAGCACAATCATCGAATCACAATTGGTAAAAACTTTTCCTATGTTTTTACACAGTGCTGCTGGGACTGGGACATCAACGACTCCGACCGGGACTGGGACTGGGACTGGGATCGGAGTCGGAGGCACAACAGGGGGAACACCGGGCACCTTCACGCCTGGTGCCGGCACTAGCACTGGCATGGGAGGAACTGGCATGGGAGGAACCGGCATGGGAACGGACACCACTACTGGGACTACAGGCACGGGGTTCGGCGGCCTAGGTCCAACGGGCACAAGCAACATGGACACGGCAGCAGCTGGCTGGCATCCATGGTCTGGAGCGTCTGCATTCCTCGCCCTGCTCCTCCCCTTCCTGGCATTCGCGTGAAGTTCCATTGCTCCAACTCGAATTCGCCGTAGAAAGAAACCGTTTTGGTAAGCCTGATCCAAGGACAAAGGAAGAAAAACCCAATATATATCTGAAGGTGTCATCCCTGTCCCAAAAAAAGAAGAAAATCTGCTACTTGTTTGATGTCAATGGCATGCACATGGTTTGATGCCTTTTGTGTCCCTTGATTTCCTGCTCTGTAATCTGGTGGGATGTCTTGTCACTTCCACGCAAGAACTCTTGTCTTCCTGTGTTTTGCTCCGTCCCTCTTGTAATTCTAGGGGAACTAGTGGTAGGTTAGTTGTTCAAGGTTGGTTGGGATGAGAATGTTGTTGGAACAATGGCATACCAGTATCAACTTGTGATCAAGTTCTTATATTCTCTGAAATGCGCAACACTGTCTCACTCTCATGTTCGTCTGAACGATAAGTTGTGGACTATCTGAGCCGTGAAACGGGGGGCTGTCACTCCTGTTTGAGATGGTTTGAAGCCTACTAGGTGTCAATCGTGGTAATGGCGCAGTGGACTTGGTGGTAGCCGTCAGGTTAGGTAGTGCGGCGCATCAATGCAACAACACTGAAAATATGGTCCATTCCTCATGATCTCATGCAGGTCAGGTGGGCGCGCTTCATCTTGCTGTCACAGCTTGTTGCCTAGCTCAACGTAGATGCCCACCAGATCTACTGCAGCCTATTGGCACAAATGGAATGCGCTTGCTGGGTTGCAGCTGAGGGCCGCCCCAGCCCGCCCCGATGGGCAACGGAGCCCGCTTCACGAGCGAACCGTACCCGTGGAGTCAGCCGGCACAGCTTGTGCCACACTAGACCAGTATGATTGTGCCAATGTGGCAATGATGAATGATCAGGAGCATGGACCATTTGCGTCAAGGTATCTGTGATAGAATCTCTAGATCATCTAGGCTAGATGGGATCCGGGTACACTTTCTTTATCTTGGCATTGGAGAGAGAGAGAGATCAGAGAGAGGTTTGAGAGGAGTTATCTTCTCCTTTGCTGGAGGATCCCGATGCCGCCATGGGGATGTCGGCCACGAGATGGGCAGTGGGCGGCACTAGATTGGAAGGGGATATCGATGGGGGCTACTGCGCACGCTGAACCTCGTACCTCGTGCAGTCGGCTCCCACCTCTTTTATATACGAAGCGTGAAAAGGGGCCACCAACCATGAGAGGTTGGGCGCCCCCGATCAGGGCGCGAGTCAAGGTCCGTCGAGCCGTTGGATTCGGTCGGGAGGAGATCAGTCTAACATTCCCCCCTTGATCGCAACTTTCCTTTTTTTAACTTTATATTTTATACTTTACTCGTTTTATCATAGATTAGTATATAGAGCATGTTTCATCGTTATAGCTCAATTGCCGATAGAATCAGACAACTACGACATACCTCTCTATTTTGAAACAAATTATGTTCCTTTTGGGTCTCTCATGATCCAGGAATCATAGACTTTCCCTTAAACCCAAACCGGCTAAGTGTTTTTTGAACACACTGGATGGTAAGCCTTTCGTAAGAGGATCCGCAAGCATATCCTTTGTCCTTATATGCTCGAGACTTATAGTGTAATTCTGAATTTTATCTTTCATAACATAATACTTTATTTTTATTGGTTTGGTAGCATTACTCGACTTGTTGTTGTGAGTATAGAATACTGCGAGCTGGTTGCCACAATATACCTTTAGTGGTTTGTCAATACAATCTAACACTTTCAAGTCGGGCATGAATTTATTTAGCCGTATCATCTGTCCCGTGACCTCATAACATGTCATGTCCACCTCCGGTGTACTTTTCTGACACTAGTTGCTTGACCAACTCGGTAGCATAGATCTTTGAAAAACCAGTCAACTGGCTCTTTAGCTTTTCAAGAAGCTCTCCTGCGAAAGCACACTCTGCAATTGAACTGACAATGTATGAATTAATTGTGTTCTTTATGAAAGTCATGCACTTTTTGGTGGCGGTGAGCCAATTTTTGTTTTTGAAGGTATATGACATCTCGAATGGAGCATAGTCCCTCTTCTTTTTCTGCCAAGTATCATCAATATCTTTTGCATCTCTGACTGGCTCTGTAGGTTGGACCGGCTGTGGGGTGTCCACAACCCAGTCCACCTCAGCATAGACAAAAGCAAAATCCACCTTATTTATCCACTCAGTGTAGTTATCACCTCTGAGGGTTGGAACCTCCTTGATGCAGGTCATCAAGTAGTATCCTCCTGAAAACCACAATGAAGTGAGATCATAACAACAATTGCATGCAATAATTCAACGTTGGTCAACATTAAAACATACAACTGTTGGTGCAATTAAAAATATATCATCGTTGGACAAAAAATAGAAATAAATACACATAAAACAACAATAAATTATGATTATATTATTAACAACGTTGGTCATAAAATAACAGAACCATAATTATTTCAATAATCACTTTAACATGCTCTTTAAAAAACTAATTCTCACTTTAGTTCACTTGAATAAAATTCATGAACTTTATACTTTTTCAGAAGCTTTTTTTTTACTTTTCTATTTTCTAAACAAATTTTTTGTTGGATAATTTTTAATAAATTTTTTTGGATGAAAAATTTCCCAAAACTGGACAAAAAACGTTTCTACAATTTTTTCAACAGAAACCGGCGGCACAGCCGGCCTCGGCCCATGTCCTGTGCAGCGTGCTCAGCCCACCCGAGCTAGGCTTCGACCTCCTTTTTTTTGGCCGACTGGCACGGCCTGTTCAGTGCAGCAGTGGCGCAGGCTGCGCCTCCTTTCGGCCCAAGAGGCCCGCGGGGAAAGCTGGAGAGGCGATCTGGTCCGTCCAGCCGATCGGACGGCTCTCCGTTCATTTCGCTGGATCAAAACCAGCAGCCACGCCGCCTCCCCCAACCCTAGCTCTCATTTTGCCCCGATCTCCTCTCGTTCGCCTCCGCGTCTGGGGTGTCACCGCAAGCTCGCTGGCGGCGCTGAAGCCCATCGCGCCGCGCCAGCCAGGCCCCCTTCCCCACCTTTCCTTTCTCTTTCTCCACCACAGAGACACTGCTTGCCCGCGGGTCCCTTTGCGTGGCTTGCGGCGGAGACAAGGCAGCGAGGCCCTCTTTGTCCCCTTGCCGGCGTACGCAAGCTACCGAAGGAGAGAGCGCAGTCGTCAAGCGGCACAGCGGCGGTGCCCTTTTACGGAGTTCACCGGCGGCGGAGGCCGGCTAGGTGAGCCGCCTCCCTTTTCTTTTCTTTTTTCCTTTCGAATTTGAGGAATTGATCCTTCTTCTTGATGCCTCGGCTTGCCGATGCGCATCAAGATCAAGAGGGACGGTGTGGCGGCGCTCTTTGCCCCCTTTGGGGTTTCTTTCTTTGTGGTTTGTGGGGATGGAGAAATATTTTCTTTGTACCCATGAAAATCTACAACCTAGTGGCTGTTAATACCATATATAGAATCTATAGATCATCTAGGCTAGATGGGATCCGGGTACACTGTCTTTATCTTGTCATTTGAGAGAGAGACCGGAGAGAGGTTTGAGAGGAGTTACCTTCTCCTTTGCTGGAGGCTCCCAATTCGTCGGCCATGGGGACGACGGCGGTGAGATGGGCAGTGGGCGACGGGCTTTCCGCCAGCCTACGCTAAAACCCTAGATCGAAAGGGGATGTCGGTGGGGGGATTCTGCGCATGCTGAACCTCGTACCCCGTGCAGCTGGCCCCCACCTCTTTATATACGCAGTGTGACAGGAGCCCACCAACCATGAGGGGTTGGGAGCCCCCGATCAGGGCGCGAGTCAAGGCCCGTCGAGCCGTTGGACTCGATCGGGAGGAGATCAATCTAACAATCTTTACTGTAGTAATGGCTTGCAGAATCAGGCGAGTGAGCAATGAACCAATCATGCACAACAGTAGCAGCAGCGGTGGAGGTGCGAACCATGCGCGCGTTGCGGGTTACCTGGCACAGTGCCCAGATGAAATACAGTGATAACTGGGACAGGTCATCTGGAAAATTGCATACGCTTCTCTGCATGGTCTGGTTCAACATATACAGGCAAAACATTATCGTCTGCACTGTGTTTGGTTATCCGCATCTAGACCCGAAGGGAATATTGATACATTGCTTTGTTGCCCGCGTTGCACTAGGCGCACGAATCACACATTGTTTGGTTGTCATCTGCACAGAATTGTGTCACCACTTTTCACTCGTGGTGATTTTACCACACACGAATATAATTTCAATCCTAGTTACTAACAAATGTCAGTACAAATACAACACACAAATGGTAAAATAGAGGAAAGGTCATCGATGTCGAATGAATCATCGACCTTTTCTTATTGTGCTACTGCTGTTATTCTTCTTCTTCAGCTATTGTTGTTCCTCTCTGCTGTCGATCTTGCTCTTCTTCTTCTTCTTCTTCAAATCCTCGTGTGCCCTTTGTTATCTCACATTGTATGTGTCTGCTCCATTGTTTTGTTCTTCCAGCCTTCGTTGTCAAATGCCTCGACATCATGGCCGGTGCTGATAACATCATCAGGATCAACATCCTGCTCTTCTGGCACAAGTTCATCAACACCCTATTGCAGGATCCAGTTATGCAGAATACAACATACAAGAGCAACATTAACCTGAGTGGAAAATGGTGGAATGACTTCTGGTCCAAGATCTTCCGCCTATTCTTTAGAGTTCCAAATTCCCTCTCAACTGTAGCTCCAAATACTACAACAACATGCACCGTTTATGACTTTGACATGTGTGTTGATGTATGCCATTTCTACATGGAGACTTCGAGGATGACTAATTTAGTGTGTCTCGACTAGCAGCCTCGAACCAATGGGTTATTGGATCGTCAGTTAAGTTCCAGCCTCTTAAGCAATTTGGGTTTTGTATGTACTCAGATTCTTTATCTTCCACTGTTGTATTTAATGTTGGACTATTCAATCCTTGCTTGTAATTTAGATCTTGGCACTTGTATGTTGTGGTATGTATATATGTTATACTTTCCTAAGTGGTAACGTTGTGGTATGAGTGTTGAAATTTAGGGCATATGAAAATGCATGTATGTAGTCATACGTCGCATTAGGTTATATATGCACTTCTATTCCGAAGATGTACTGGAAAGTCTATATCTAAAATAGTATCTCATATGGGACCTTACAACTTGATATTTGGGCTGTACTTACCGTAGGATCTTTTTTCTGATCGTTGTCAACTGTTAGCGCTCAAGAAGCAAAATACATTGAGGGAGCATTTGGAGTATTCAAGCAAGGTTTGCAATCGTCCGAGCCTACTTGTTTCTACTACAAGAATGTTTTGTCCATTTATCATGACGTGTTGTGTGATCCTACACGACATAATCATAGTGCATGAGAGGGATATGCCATGCCCCATGGACTATGAAAATATTGGCATCCTCGTTAGGTCTCAAAGAAATGCAAACTACATTCAATCATTTCAAGCAATACTAGAAGATTGAAAACGAGGCCTTCCATCATTAGCTGAAGGAGGATCTCATTGAGTATCATTGGCAGCTAGCTAAAAATTAGTATGTCTAGTTTGCTTTAGAATCCACATATATTTCCTTAAACAATTTATTTGATCAAATTATTTGTTAATTTTGACTGTTTTTATAATGGATCAATAGTTTTTAATAATATTTGTTGAGTTATGCTCATTGTTTGATCCAAACTGTTGTAAATAGATCGAAAGGATGTACGACCCAATGACATATGGGTCCTACATATAGTGCAAATATGAATGTTTCATTATGGTGACTTTGTATTTGCGTACACCCTTTGCAAGCTTCAAAGCATTATGAAGCTTGTTTCATAGGTGTTTGTCAATATGCATGACTACTCTGCTAGAATTGATCTAGGACGTCCATCGAAGGAGGAAAATCTTTCAGTTTCACAAATCTCTACCTAATAATAAAGGGAGGTGACGTTCTTAGTCCGTTTTTGCAAATTTGCAGAAAACCCCTTGGTATTTTGGAAATCAACCCACAGTTCACCCTCAGCCCAGAAAAAATAAAAAAATAACGACATATGTATGTGAGCCGAACTAACCCATCACCCCTCCCCATCCTCAGCCCAGAAAAGAAAGAAAAATTGACATATGTATGTGGGCCGAATTAAGCCATCACCTCTCCGTGTACATGAGCCTCGTGGAGCCGAAAAAAAATAAAAGAGCGACATAATTTGAACCGGTTTTATTTTTTTTATTTTTTTAAATGTGTGTGCGTATTTTTAAAATATATAAAGTTTATTTTATGTATATCATAGGTATTTTATCAAAAGATTAAAATTTTCTCTCATTGTTTTAATCAATCTTTATTTTTGTTAAAAATATTGCTCCAAATATCAGGAAAAAATGTTTACATGATTTTAATTTTTTGTGTTATTCATTCCAAAATCCTACATGTACCTAACTCAAGAAAAAGTGCACCCACAAAAAAAACTCACGAAAAGTGTTCACACGTATTAAAATTTTGTATTATTTTAAATGTGTTTGCGCCTTTTTGAAATGCACTCCCTCCGTCCCACAATTTTTTTCATGAAATTATGACATGAATTATGGGACAAAGGGAGTATAAAGTTAATTTTACGTACATCATAGGTATTTTATCATAAGATTAAAATTTTCGCTTGTTGCAATGCACGGGCATTGTCCTAGTTAAAACTCATATAAACTCACGACTCAAAATACAGCCTTTTCATATATTCACAGCCAACCTAAATTCAAACTTTTAACATGATATATCACACATATAGGCCAAGGGTTTTAACCTCCTTATCAAAAAAAGAAAGAGATATTACACATACGGATTTCACCTTTCATCAAACTATTAAAACACGTAATACGATGTATTGCAACTGGCGGGAAACGCAGACCATAGTCTGAGTTCAAGCCGGCTATCTGAATATATGGGCTATCTTGAATGACCAGTATCACGCATCAGAGCTCTCGCATTCTCTTGGCACATTCCACGCTGCAGTCCAGCGTTTCCTCCACACCATACTTGAACCTGAACCCGAGATCCACAAGCTTGGTCGAGTCACCCTTCACCCTCACTCCTTCTCCCGCCACCCTACAACACCACCACAGCAAAAAACATTCACAAACTGATCAACCAATCAACAAGATGAGAACATGGAGAAGAATGGCTCAGTTGATCGATCGATTACACACTTCTTGAGCAGTATCTTGTGCTCCGGGTACTTGGCGGCGAAGCGGGCGACGTAGTCCTGCATGTTGGGGTACCCGACGGCGCAGAGGAAGCGGCCGGCCATGGACGGCTGGTCCATGGCGAAGAGGTGCGCCTCGCAGGCGTCGTCGACGTGCACCAGCGGCACGGAGCCGCAGAGCGCCTGCATGAACTTGAGGGAGTTGTGGTGGAGCTCGTTGCCGGTGAGCGGCGCCACCACCACCGGGATGCTGCTCCAGAGGATGGGCTGGATGGTGTCACCGCCGACGAGCCCGCAGACCAGCGTGACCACCTCGAACGCCCTGCCCTCCGTCTCGTTGTACCTCAGAAGCTCCTCCTCCGACAGCCTCTTGGACGACACGTACGCCTGCATGCGTGCACGCGAGCCCGTCGCCATCAGTTGTTACACGAAGTAGTTGATATTGTCAGGAATGGCTATCCGACAGTGGATATATTTGCTTACATCGAGGTGGACGTTGCTGTAGGCGTAGGAGAGGTTGAGCGGAGACCAGCAGGACTCGTTCATGGAGACCTTGTAGCCGTCGCCGTCGTCCTTGAGCGGCGAGGCGGCCGTGACGGAGGCCGTGTGGATGACCCGCCGCACCGTCTTGGACCGCTCACACTGCTGCAGGATGGTGCGCGTCGCGTCCACGATCGCTTCAGTTATGTTCTTGTACTGCATGCATATTAATCGATAGTTAATTTCCACGATAAGCACTTTATATCTGTATAAAATTCATGTAATCCACCTTCTCCCATTTGATATGCGGCATATACTATATTTGACCACAACAGCTAAACGCGTCAAGCGCATGAATTCTAATTTTCAATCATTCAAATTCAAATTGAATGGAGCAGCAACAATGAAGGGGAGTGGAGGCTGAAGGTTTGCTAGAGAAGATTGTTCCGATGTCTATTTTATGGATGGGACGTGTAGTTCGATGATTTTTTTTACTCTTTATTGCATCTAGAGCTATGAATTTTATTGCATTGCCAGCGGATGCTTTCAGTGTCTATCTTAGACATGGAAGGATGCAGTTCATCGGACGTCAGAATCTAAAAGATCGTCGTGGTTAGAAAGATGGCGTGAGGCGATGATTAGCATGACGATGAAGGGAGGTCAAGGTAAGGATGGGGTGGCGAGGCGGTCGCTGGAACGCCGTCGACGGCTGGCCGGTGGCACGTGGGCGGATCGAGGACTGATCGGAAGCTTGAAGAGAGTGGAAGGTTGAAGTTCACTCTAAGACCACTGGATCTATATCCAACGGTTGAAAAAAAAACAATTGATTGAACCGTTTTTTTAGGCGACTGTTCTGTAGCCTCGCCCATATTCAACACATAGTTTGACGTAGTTTCAAAAAATAAAAATAGTTTGACGTAGCAACGGTAGACAGTGAACCACGAGTTGTCACGGTCGTAATCGGGGAAAATCATGTCAACGCAAGCACGAAGAACAGTCCAACGCATGGAGCGCTGGTCCTCCCTTAATTATCCAGAATTTCCTTCTCTACCACACGTCCTGCTCCAGCGCTCGACGACCACGATCCGTAGTTTCTGGATCGACTCCCCGTGGCAGCTGCAACAGCCCAGGTAGGTCGACGTCCCGAGTTTTCTAATTATAATTGCGGGCATATCTTATCCCGTGCGAAGCTACGACGCTTCACTCATCTTATCCCGATTTTTTCTCTTCCAAAGCGATCGTGAGAGAGAAAGTCAGCGCACGAGGTCACCGGCGGTCGAAAGCGATCGCCACCGCGCGCCTACGACACCGAAAGCGATCACGACTGGGCATGCAAATTTAAAATCTCGAGGGTACCCTTCGACCTTCAATTAATGAACTAAAATTTCAAGATTTACTTTGTTTTTAGAATTTTAATTCATTTGGTTGAATTGAGTAGGATCGAATATGCATCCCTAAACGCGGCCGCCTACGACAACGAGACAAGCAGATTGACAGCCTACGAATTAAGAACTGCGCACCTCGACCTACCTGCACTTTAATCAACTTCGCAGTGGAAGTTGGGGTGGATCGCATCGGTAGAAAGCTCGAGTAACTAGTTTATTCTGTGAAAAAACTATTGCACCGATGTACTATACGTACTTAGAACTACATACTTTACTGACTGGTTAAGCTTTAGAAAATGTTCAGGCAGCACAGGCAGATTGATGAGCTGTGTGAGCGAGTGGCGAGCCGGATCGAGCTAAAGTTTGTTTGCCGATCGTCACGGCGCGTTAGATTAGATACCTTGGTGCTGCTGGTGTCGTGGAGCAGTGGCGTGGCGACGAGGAAGACGAACTCGCAGCCCTGGATGGCGGGCTCGAAGGTGGCGGCGTCGTAGATGTCGGCCTCGAAGAGCACCAGCCGCTCCGCCGCGCCGGGGAGCCCCCTCAGCAGCGCCGTCTTCTTCTCATCCCCTGCACGCACGGCACAGATCGTGTGATGATCACTCGCTGCAGCTACAAGCAGGGCATGGCGAGAGACTCAAGAGACATGCTAGCTGAGCTGAACTTACGGAGGGATCTCAGGGTGGCGTGGACGACGCAGCCCCGCTGCAGGAGCTTCCTGACGAGCCAGGCGGCGATGTAGCCGGCGGCTCCGGTGACGCACACCCTGCTCATGTTTCTTCTCACTAGCTGGCCTCTCGACCTCACCTCCCGTGGTGTTTTCTTCTCCTTTAGGTCAGGGGAGCCAACTCAACTGCCTCTATCGTCGTCCATGGCCCTCTCTGCCGGTTTAAGTAAGTTGGTTCGCGCTGGTCCCAAGATTTCCTTCCGTTTTTCTCTCCTGGAAACGCGCGTCACGGGTCGCGACGCGATGGTTTTCGGAGGGCTACTGCTCACCTGCTCCAGCTACCGGACAAAGTGTGGAAGACGCGGGCTATTTCCCCATGATGTTTACTACGTACGAGGCTCGCCGGCGGCTTGCCGAGGTCCAACCGTCCAAGACCTTGTAAATATCGACCAGCAGTTTATCCAAATAATGTAGTATTGCGTATGTGACGGTATCAAGTATGTAAATGCAAAGCACAGCAAGGTTGTCAGCGCTGAGGACGATGGTGTTGCTGCTCGGTAGTGGAGTATATCTGTGATCAATACTAGCAGACTGGCGCCTTGTAACATGAACTTGTGCATTATTAACAAATACATACTTCCGTTTCAAAATATAAGTCTTTCTATAGATTTTAATAGATGTTACATAGTTTAAGTATAGATACATATATTTTTCTTCGTATGTGCCGCTCTTATTATGGATCGGAGGGAGTAGTTTATATTGAAATAACTAAAAAGACTTATATTTAAAAACAGCTCGAGTGAGTACATAAACTTGAAAAACCCATAAAAAAAGTTACTTAACTTCTGACACGATGACAGTTTGGTATAAGAAAATGTGAAACGGTATACATGGCACGCCACATCATCAAATTTGGCCCCCCATGCGCAATTTTTTTGTGAGAAACCCTCTATTTGAAAATATATATTTCAAGAAAGTTTTGAACTACATGGTAGAATGAATCTTATAATAATGATTCCGTGTTACCATGAAGTAGCACATAGGTTAGATAACCCTTCCAAAATTGTTAAATTGCTTGGTCTGTTCTATTCTCCTTCCAACTCGAGCGACACTAAAACAGGGCGCCGCCGCATTGGAGTTCATTAGTGGCGATCGCAGTGGTATGGAGCGAATCCTAAGAGAGCCTGGTGCCTACCCTCCGGAGTACGGTATGTTCTACATCTGGCGACTTCCCCATAGACCCTATCAATTCGTTTTCGTTAGGGAGTTTACTCGCACAAGATCACACCTTGTTCTCAATGATTCATGTACGAAGATCGGTTAATTTTTTGTTGGGAATGGTCTGCTTGTACCTGCATTACATCTCCATGCCACGGTTACACCCCATGTCGTCGCCGCCAGTGAATCCCATCTGCCTCATGTGAATGATGTCCCAACGCCATCGCTGTCGCCCTCCTTCGTGACACTAGAGCCATGCGATGCCGACGTGCACAGTTGTAGGAAGCACTCAACGGTGGGAGTGCAAGCGCGAGCTTGGGTTTAGGGAAATGGATTCAGGATGGACAATTGGATAATGGGGAATCGGGGATCTTATAGTGCACTTATATAATAACATCATAAGGTTTTTGTGAAAAAATCAGCAACATACATGTGCCACTTGAGGATATGGCGTTTGACCTGACAGCTATAGAGCTATTTTGTATTAAACTGTTACCACATAAAAATTTAAGTGACCACTTTTATAACTTTTTTAAGTTTATGTACATATTTGTTAACACTGTGTAAGTTTATGTACTTGTGGTGATATTAACTCTACTTAAAAGTTAAAGTGGTGCTTAAGCAAAAGTTTTGGTACACTAGTACACGCCTACGTGCGTTAACTAATATTACAATCATATATGAAAGTTTACTTGTGTATGTAAGAGGATAATTTGATAGTGTAGTGGTAAAAAATACAAATGTTGTGTAGATAAGTTTATTTTCCACCCAAAAATCTATTGCAATATTATTTCATACCATCAGTGATGTGATTATTTTCTTACAAGATAAACTTTTCACTCAAGTACAACCACTATTGTTGTTTGTAATGTGATTATTTTCTTACAAGTCAAACTTTTCATAAAACAGTGAATACCAAGTGAGCAATATGTTCCAGGATAATTATAATTAAATGGAAGCAATTTGCTAGCTAATACATACAACTGCAAGGAGGTAAGTGTGCATATACATGACTAAAGAAGAAAATGTCTAACGTTTGGACTATCAGATTAATATATCAGCTCCATCAATTGTTATCTCTAATTGGGTAAATTTGCTACCAAACTTTTATAAACCAGCCCTTAGTGTACCTCAAGCTCAATTATCCCTCTATTTGTTACCATCCTGTGATTGGAATTCTCTTAAGCCCAATCGTCTCTTCCGCTGACAAGATTTCTCAAAAGATGTGACTGTAATTGAAGAAATGAGAATATCTATTATGGAGTGCAGACTGTACTGCCAAGCAAGGAAGCAAAAATGCATATTTTGAAGTTCAGATCCTTTCAGCAGATTTGGGCAACCCTCTTAAGCTTGCCTACAAAACCTGATTAAGCTTGCCTACCAAACCTGATTAAGCTTGGCACTCACAAATGCATTGATTTTGAAAGAGCAAACCTTTCTTGCATCCCAACTTGATTTTCTTTAAGGTGCCATGCGAACATAAGTAACCCATAAAATGGATGCACCACTATACTGGGAATAGCTCCGTGCGTGTTGTTGTCGTCGCCACGCACAACTCCATTGAGTCGGCGGCTTCAAGGCAGTGTGATCCCTGCAAATAGAACCATAAGCTAAAAGAGTACTGGTCCTCTAAGACCCTGTACAACGCAGGTGCTAATACAGGTGCCTGAAGAAAAAACCCTGGTTTTTTATAGCGTTGGTCTCTACAGGTGCTTAGAAAGGTGGGGTAGAAGCAAACTCTTGCTTCGATGCTAGCCGGTGCCTAAGAAGAATATCTGCCATCTTGACCGTGCGGATCTTATAATCAACTGCTACAAAGCACCTGTATGAAGCGTCTTGCGTTGGAGAGAAAATATATTTTGAGATGTAATTCTATTCTCTCTCTTCAAGCACCGGGCATAAGCACCCATCATTGTACAAGGCCTAAAGTGTGCATGCACGCCATTACTCACGGGGAAATATTTGGTCCGCTCGCTTTGGCAGAGTTTCGTTTGCTTTTGTAATCGCTAGGCGTACAGAGAGACTAACAACCTTAGTATATACGTGCATTAACGGTTTGATCTGATTAATTGGGCCAGATGTAGTAGAGACTAGCAATGGTGTGTACACATAAATTTCTTGGTGAGAGGGCTTCCCAACTAGTAGTATTGTTTAGAATTGGGCAAACATCTATCAATTTAATTAAAGGACCCTACTTCCTAGCGGCGACGCATTTGCGTTTTATTGTGCGGCGGCAGTACTACTTCGATGGGTATCACTACATCATGCTGTAGAAAGCAGAACAAAAGGAATATTAGTAAACCACTGTAGTACTACTAGCGGCAGCCTAGTTTGAGTAGTACCTAGTGACAGATAATGCATAGGTAGCTTCCGGCCCGTGCGTCCAAAACATCGCTTAGTTAATATACTACTAGTAGCTACAGTAAAAAGAGAAGAAACGCATCGTTCAATTGAATATTAGTGGTACTCTACTAGCTAGCCACAACAAAAAATTAGGCCATCACTATTCAAAAAAGGTGCCTTTTTGCAAGAATTATTTATTGTGCTTGCCACAAAAATTTATACTTAATTGCAGTAATTATTTATTGTGCTTACCACAAAATTTTACGTCTAATTGCAAGAATTGTTTTTTATGCTTGCAATAAAATTTACACCTAATTGCAAGAATTATTTGTTGTGCTTGCCACAAAAATTTACACCTACTTGCAAGAATTATTTGTTGTGCTTGCCACAAAAATTTACACCTATTTGCAAGAATTATTTATTGTGCTTGCCACAAAAAATTTACACCTAATTGCAAGATTATTATTGTGCTTGCCACAAAAAATTATACCTACTTACAAAAATTTACACCTAATTTCAAGAATTATTTGCTGTGCTTGCCACAAAAATTTACACCTACTTACAAAAATTATTTTTTGTGCTTGCCACAAAAATTTAAACCTAATTGCGAGAATTATTTATTGTGTTTGTTCAAAAATTAACACCTAATTACAAAAATTATTTATTATGCTTGCGCAAAAAAATACATATAAAAATATTGATGTAGCATATCCTGTAGCCTTTAATCATCTAGCACCACCTACTACATTTACTGGCACTAGTAGATTAGGCATACCAGTGCACCTTGTGTCAGGTGCTACATGCTTGTGTCAGAGTTAATGATGAGGCATCTTTCGTGTAAAAACTGTAGTACTAGATGGACCCGCTACGCGTGATTTTTTTTCAAACCGTGCAATCGAAAGCGTGCCGGTTTCCAAGCCGCCGCACGAAACAACCCTTCTACGCACGCCGCTGCATAGCTTTCTCCTTAATTAAAACATCGACTCACAACAGGGGTCGAAAAAAAAGCACTACCAAGATATCCACTATCATCATCCAATGTTGAAATGATGGTCATGTGGCAAAACTCTAAGGGTGTGTTTGGTTGAGGATCTCAGCCGTGTGGGTCCAAGCAAGCGGGCGGGCCACTGTTTGGTTGGCGAACGAGCGAGCGGGGGCGGGCGGGGTGACTCGCCAGAATCAGGCGATTCGCGCGGAGCAGAGCGGCATGAGACGCTCAACCAAACACACCGTTAAGCAAGACTAAAAGGAAAATTATTTTATCATTCACCCGGGGGAGTAGATGCACGTCAGCACATGAGGGCCAAAACACCGCATTCGGCCTTCCTAACTTAAGAAAGAAAGATAGCGAGGCCTTCCGTTTTAGACCGTCCGAAGCCAAATTAAACCAAGCAGAGTCAAAAGTCTACACCAAATTACAAGCATGCTACGCATGCACCTGGCAGAAAACGAAAAATTAAAGTAATAATACATTCATGTAAACATCCGCGAGATCTCATACGTCAAGCCAGTTCACATACCAGATCTAAACTTTGTGACGAACCATGCAGGATACTTGTTCCAATGGCATGCCTTTATTTACCGTTGAATCCGCTGGATCCAGTGGACAATCGTTGTGTCATGAAAGTGAAACGAAGATATATATCGATGCGTCTCGATCTGGTGCTCACTAGGTTAATCTGAATGCCCGGCGGCTAACTAAAGTACCAGTAAGATCAGTGCCTCTACGTCCGACTGTCCGAGTGCTGCTAGCTGTGTTCAGCTTGAGCCACATGCGTGGCCGGTGGAGGTCTTGCTTGTGGTTGGTCCATCATTTTTCTGCTGGCCAGTGAAGTCCAAGATAGATCCTGCAAAAAAAGGGGGGAAATGTGAGGTTTTTTAACATAAAAACACGATATATTATATAATGAAGACCAAAGTACAACATAGCTTACAAAAGACCCCTAGAAAAACACTGTAATACAACCAAGTCCCTGAACTTTTGCAAGAAAGACCCTGCGAAGATAATAAAAAAGCAATCGGGTCCATCTTCTCCACACCGGATACACCTCGCCGTCGCCGGGGAACAAGCCACTTGGGGCGACGAGGGCGCCACAAAATCTGACTACCAGCATGAAGAAGAACTGCCTCACTTGGAGGAATGAGAGTTGGCTGCCCTTCAGCCATATAATGCAGCAACACATCGATGAGAGCATCAGCGTCTCCACCGCAAAACCACTGTGATAAGCTCGAACCCAATCTGCAAAGGAAAGATTTGTATGTGCCCAGCGGAGGAGAAGAGCCACGCGAGCGACTTCCTCCACCCTGAAACTCCAGCCACCCTTGCTGCAGATCACGGACCTGACGAAAACCGCATCTGAGCTCCATCCCCTTTGCACCACTGATGGCTTCTCGCCCCTCGTTGGTTACCCAAAGTGGAAGGTTGAGATGTAGACAACAACAAATTTCCCTCGGTGAAGATACTAAGGTTTGTCTCCAGTAGGACTCCAACAACGACAGGAAGGTGACAACGGCGCTAGAAATTACTTTGGTGGCGCGAGAGTTGACGTGGACCTGCACACACAACATATAACTTTGCTCCCAACGAGTTCAGAGAGGTTGTCAATCCCTCCGGACTTGTTGTTCACAAAGGATCAAATGCACGGGATAATAATGATAGTGATAGCAACGGAAAAGGTAAATAAATCAGGAAATAAATAGCGGGTGTAAACAGTATTGGAAATATGGACCGGGATCCCATGATGTTCACTAGTGACGTCTCTCTCCCAAAAGACGATAAAATAGCCATGCGAGGTAAATAAATTACAGCTGGGCAATTGACAGGATTATGTGCGCAAACCAATGCTAACTATGCTATAAAGAAAGGCAGAGGCTCAAAAGCATGGGCGGTACGCCAAGACAAGTAGACCGAAATCCATCTGCACCTACCTACTAATCATCCACCTTGAGATATCTATCCAGAACATCTCGCTGGTATTAAGCCGCGAATCCCACCCAAGTGTAAACTCAAAGCAACAGACAACTGCATTAAAGAACTTTGCGTAAAGTGAACAATCCTTGCACCCGCAAGTACAATCACCGTTGTTTTCCCCCTTGTGGAAAAAACACATCCCCTAGACTCATGTTTCTGTCACTCAAGCTAGTCATCAGGGGTCATGAACCCACAATCATGCATAACACTCCCTCTTGGAGTCACTACCTACTATTTGGCCAAAGCAATAAACAACAACGGAGAACATGCAAGAATTACTCAAGAACATAAATATAAAAGAGGAGAATCAAATATATTACTCAAACACAATCTGAACATAGTCTCATAATCCATCGGATCCCAGCAAACTCAACATAGCAACAACAGAAAGATTACATATGTGCCTCGATCATGTAGGGCAGCTCACGAGGTCTAATCCATGAAGAACAAAGAGGGGAGGGGAACATCACATAGCTACTGATCATAGACCCATGGTCCAAGGTGGACTACTCACGGTTCATCCGGGAAGCATCCATGGTGGTGGAGAAGCTCCCGGAGGTGGTTCCTCCCTCCAGCAGGGTGCCGGGAAGAGGTCCCCTGGTGCTCCCGATCTTTGAAGCGCGGTGGCGGCGGAACAGAGGAGAGATCACGAAAAAGGGTTATGTCCCCGAGGGTTTCTCGTCACGGGGAATAAATAGGCGAAGGGGGGCAGCCAGGGGGGCCACCAGGGGTCCAGGCGGCCTCCCGGCGCGGCCCCACCTTAGGCCGCGCCACCTGGCCGCCTGGAGCCCAGGTGGGTCCCCTCTGCCCCCCCTCCGGGACTCCGGAAGCTTCCTGTATGCTGATTTTCCTATATTTTCCCGGAATTTTTCTGGCACTTTAAATAATGGGAAAACCTGAAATAAAAAAACAGCAGAAAACAAGAACTGGCACTGGGGTGCACTGAGTTAATAGGTTAGTCCAAATATGATAAAAAGTTTATGGAAGTTCGTCAATATCATAGCAATATCACACAAAAGAGGCATGGAGCAAGCAGAAATTATAGATACGTTTTGGACGTATCAACATCCCCAAGCTTAATTCCTGCTCGCCCTCGAGTAGGTAAATGATAACAAGCATAATTTCTGTGGTGACATGCTACCAACCATATAAGAACTTTTAAGTAAAGCAATCAAGGCATGTAATTCAATTCAAGTCATAACAGACAAGAGTCTATATTTAGCATTGAAATAAGCAACATAAGAACATAAAGGTGCAAGAGCTCTCGCTGTCCGTGACTCGAATGTCTCCAAATGGTGTTTGCGTGCAAGAAAGGGGATAGGGATATACGAGAGAAAAGTATTTTTTGTGTTGAGAACTCAATCTACTAAATTTTCACACTTGGTCTTCTTTGGAATCTTATCTTGACTCATCCCCAGACCACTAGCCAGATACAAGTAAAAAATGATCCACTCCTTTTCAATATTTTGAGCACTCATGCAATGGATGAGCGTAAGCAAGAAAGTTGACACTTAGGATGGCAAAGAGAGAATATGGTGGAGGAGGAAGACAAAAAGGTAAGAAAGGCTCACATCAATGAGGACAATCATAGGCGAGAGAAAGCCAAATGATAAATATGATGTGAGGAGTAGGGATTGCCATGCAACGGATGCACATATGAGCTAAGGTAAGCTCTCCAATGGAACTAGTGGGGATGCATCCAACTTGCTTGCTCAAGAAGACCTAGAGCTCATTTGAGGAGGCTCATCATTGGAATATACAAGCCAAGTTCTATAGTGTGAAGGTCCCCACATAGCTATATGCATGAATGATAATCTCTATGGAGTACAAGATATAAGAGGGAGTACGAGTGTGGATCTTTCAAAAGGAATAGTAGTGTGCCCACTTCTCTATTTTTATTTATTTTTATCTTTTTTCTATTTTTTTGTATTTTTTGGTGGCCTCAATGGCTCTTTCCATTTCTCTCATTTGTCCTCTTTGGGATCTTTTGATTTTGTCCTCTTTGAAATCTTTTCCTCACTTTAGGGGCAACACTCTATATATTACAAGAAGTATAGAAGATCATTCACACTTTACAAAAGTACTCAAATTATAAAGAAGATGTAACTATCATGAAGTATGCAAATGTATGTCTCTGCGAGTGTAGCAGGATATGCAATGATACTAGCGCGTCATGTAGCAATGATTAGGGCAAGGCCCAACTAGCATGCGGCTCATTGATCAAGCAAGTAGCATGTATGACATGAAGATCAAGTCATGAGAAGGTGGATGTTGCCTGGCAATGTATCTCGGAAAGGCTATGGAAATGCCTTGATAGGTAGGTATGGTGGCTGTTTTGAGGAAGGATATAAGGAGGTTTATGATGACAGAGCGTATCATGCCAAGGGTTTGGATGTACCGGCGAAGGTGGACGCTAACTCTCGGAGTGAGAAGAAAGCAATGCACGGCATAGGAAAGGCTAGAAAAATATGGGTAGGTGGAAGTGTGAACTTTCAAATGCTCACATTAGTCCGAAGAACTCATGCACTTATTATCGCTAACTCTCAATCTAATTAGGAGGTTCTCAAAGAGACAAGTACCCCGAGGAGGAGTGTATGGGGGTTTGGTTATCCTTGCGCATCCTCGACTCATGGTACATGAGTGTACTCTAATATTCGATCCCTCCAAAGAGTAGTGCTCCATCTAGTAGCTAAAGTTCTCAACTAATTTTGTAAGTTTTGAAAATAAACACGGATTGCCCAAAATACGACATCTATCACTAATAGGCTAAAGCTCTTGACACCAAAAGTCCAAACATTACTCATAGCAATACCTCAAAACTATTGCAAATTACTACTACAATTGAATAGCAACCTCAACTACCTACTTTAAGTCAAGACACAAAACTCAGTGCAACAGGCAAACTCTCTAAACAATATAAACATGAAAACTCAAGAGAGTTCCAGCAACAAACTAAATAAAATCTCTTAAAAAGATAAGCATGAAAACTAAGAGCTAAACATGACAACAACTATGAAAAAGATAAAGAACTCACACAACAAAGATAAGCATGAAGAATCCTATGATGTGTTCTAGATTTTGAAAGTGGAGCGTATTTCTCTCCCACACAAAGAAAGCTGGGTTCTAACTTGTTATGAACAGCAAGAAAAACTAAAGAAAACTAAAAAGGAAATAAAGAGCAAGACGCTCCAAGCATAGCACATAACGCGTGAAGTGATAAAAATATAGTGGAACGAAAGACGAACTGATAATTGTTGATGGCGAAGGGGATGCATGGGGGCATCCCCAAGCTTAGATGCTTGAGTCTTCTTGAATATTTCTTGGGGGTGCACGGGGGCATCCCAAAGCTTGAGCGTTTGACCCTCCTGAATCTTCTTTTATCATCTTCCCTCGCACACTTGAAAACTCCCTTCATACATTACTCATCATAATCTGATTAGCGAGGTTAGTACCCACAATAAAATATTTTTTCTCTATTGGAAACAAGGATATTCTTGAAGAGCTACTGTTTCTCAAGATATCCAAAAAGTTTTTGCAAAGAAAAAGCAAGCTTAAGGTTAGCAAAACGGAGAAAAGGCAAAACAGGACAGAATCTATGAAAAACAGACCAGCAGGTAGTAAATATTTTTTTAGGGATACTTCTGCAACTCAAATAAAAAAACTCAGAACATACAAAAGTTCCGTGATTGTATAGAGCACGCTGTGTAAAAAATTCATATAAAAAAGATGAACTGGGATTTTTCTACGATTTGTCCCTTCACGAGGACATAATCTGCTTTCTGGATAACATGTCACAACTTTCACTTCCCTTGTCATATGAGGCTATAAATGGCACAAATCTTGAAAATTAAAGACACAATTATGTTGCTACAGTAGTAACAATCATCAAGACCACTAAAAACAGAATAAAAAACAAAAAGGAAAGCCTAAATTCGTTGCGGGCTGCCTCCCGAAAGCGCTTTCTTTTATGCCTTTAAGCTAGGCAAAAAGATTTTAGAAGATGCTCCCATAAGAATAAGGATTTGAAGCAAAAGAGAGCATCAAAAAGAAAATATGAAACACATTTAAGCATCAAAAAGAAAATATGCATTGGCGTCTTGTAAGAAAATAAATCAAAGAAGCACAAAGAGACAAGCATAGGAAGGTGGGACAAGAACAACTTCAAAACTTTCAGCATAAAGAGAGGAGTTTTTGTAACATGGGAGTTTCTATAACAAAACTTTCCTCTCTCAAAGTAATTTTCAGTAGTATCATGAACAACATCAAGAATATATCTATCACATAAATCATATTGTTCATGACCTACAAGCACACGTGTATTGTTTTCAACACGGGTTTTAGGATCATAAGATAAATGCAACCCATCACATTGAGCTTTGATAAGAGGAAAATTCTCCGGAATATGAGTTGGAGATTTCAAAAGGATAATATGACAATCAAGTGTGGGTGCAATAGCAAAAATTTCATTCTTAACATAAGGAACTATAGAGAGTTCATTTTTGTCAGCATCATATATAGTGGCATCTTGGCTATCAACAAAGCAAGTATCAAAATTTTCAGAAAGGGATATTTCAAGTGAGTCCTCGAAATCATGGGATTCCTCCTCAAGGCAATCATTGGCCTCTTCTTGGGAAGCAAAAATTTTATTTTTAAAATCCTCAATATAAGAATTGGAAGTATAATTCTCGAAGCAATAAGCAAGAACTGCAAAGTTTTCAGACTCGAAAATAGTATCGTGATACTTTTCAATCAAAGAAGCAATCTCATAGGCACCTTTAAAAGCAACAAACTCTTCAATATTTTCAACATCAAAGTAATCCTAAACACCTTTAGCATAAGAAGATAAGATCTCATTTTCATTAAACTTACATTGGAAAGGAAGGTGTTTATGATCTATATTGGAACAACAAGTAAAATCATAAATGTGGCACAAAAGTTTAGCATGGCAATAAGAAACATGTATTTGATCCCATAAGTGTTTCCCTTTCTGAGATAGGCGGTGCAGCGTAAAATGAGCATGCTCATCCAATGATTTTCCCTTAACCAAGTCAGTTGGGTTTTTAGCGCGAGCACAAATTGATCGAAGACGATCCAAGTGAAGCATGTCCATCCTACCATATTTGGGTGGTTCAGCACCCATGGTAGAGATAGCATCAGTAGGCAGACAAAGGCAAAGACAAAAGGTAGCAACTATTTTTTTTGGTTTTTCATAAAGACACAAAAGAAAAAAAAACTGGAAAGGTAAACTAACAAGACTAAAAAGCAAAGATAAAAGATAGTGTGCAACTCCCCTATCTTGAAGAGTGGAGTCCCCGGCAACGACGCCAGAAATTAGCTTTGATGGCTTCTCGCCCCTCGTTGGTTACCCAAAGTGGAAGGTTGAGATGTAGACAACAGGAAATTTCCCTCGGTGAAGATACCAAGGTTTGTCTCCAGTAGGACTCCAACAACGACAGGAAGGTGACATAGGCGCCAGAAATTACTTTGGTGGGGCGAGAGTTGACGTGGACCTGCACACACAACATATAAATTTTCTCCCAACGAGTTCAGAGAGGTTGTCAATCCCTCCGGCCTTGTTGTTCACAAACGATCAAACGCACAGGATAATCATGATAGTGATAGCAACGGAAAGGTAAATAAAGCAGGAAATAAATAGCGGGTGTAAACAGTATTGGAAATATGGACCGGGATCCCATGATGTTCACTAGTGATGTCTCTCTCCCAAAAGACGATAAAATAGCCATGCGAGGTAAACAAATTGCAGCTGGGCAATTGACAGGATTATGTGCGCAAACCAATGCTAACTATGCTATAAAGAAAGGCAGAGGCTCAAAAGCATGGGCGGTACGCCAAGACAAGTAGACCGAAATCCATCTGCATCTACCTACTAATCATCCACCTTGGGATATCTATCCAGAACATCTCGCTGGTATTATGCTGCGAATCCCACCCAAAGTGTAAACTCAAAGCAACAGACAACTGCATTAAAGAACTTTGCGTAAAGTGAACAATCCTTGCACCTGCAAGTACAAGCAACGTTGTTTTCCCCCTTTTGGCAACATCACATCCCCTAGACTCATGTTTCTGTCACTCAAGCTAGTCATCAGGGGGCATGAACCCACAATCATGCATAACGCCCCCTCTTGGAGTCACTACCTACTACTTGGCCAAAGAAATAAACAGCAACGGAGAACATGCAAGAATTACTCAAGAACATAAATATAAAAGAGGAGAATCAAATATATTACTCAAACACAAGCTGAACATAGTCTCATAATCCATCGGATCCCAGCAAACTCAACATAGCAACAGCAGAAAGATTACATATGTGCCTCGATCATGTAGGGCAGCTCACGAGGTCTAATCCATGAAGAACAAAGAGGGGAGGAGAATGTAACACCCCGGGTGTCACGCTACAGTAATCGCCTTGTGCTAATGCCAAGTCACCTTGATTAACTTGTGATGATCACCTTGATCAAAGCTTGTTTAAATTCAAACCAAGTAAAAATTCCAGATACAAGTGGAAATAAAACTTAATCCAAAAATATTGCAACCACTTTTATTAACTGTCTAAAAATCAGTAGGTCACAATAAAATAACAATGGTATTTTATTACATTGTCTAAATATTTTCAACAATTCAAATAGTAGCCAAACAGTCCATTTTAATCATTTATAATTTAGATAAAAAATCAAATCATTTTATAAAAGGCTAAAACTTTTCCCAATAACATATTATACTGTAATAAAATTAATGGAACATGTTTCACATTTTTATAAAATCTAAAGCTACCTAGAAAAATATAAACAGAAAAGAATTACAAAAGAAAACAAAAAAAAAGAGAAAAGAAGAAAACCCTATCTATTGCCCTTGGCAACAAGCCCAGCCCACCCCAGCCCACCTCCCGCTCTCTTCTTCCTCACTGTTCATGGCACGGTTGCCATGGCAGCCGACCGTGGCCAACCGTCCCCGCCTAGCCGGCTCGCCATCGAGCCGCTATAGGAGCCCCTCGTGGATAAGAACCCCAGAGCCCCCGACCCCCTGGAAACCCTAGATCGAGCTAGGTCCTTTTCCCCTCCCTCCTAGCGTCTTCCCCCACCCACGCCAAGCTCCGCCGTGGGCACTCCCTTGCCGCCGGTGCGGCCAACGAGCTTCCCGCGCCACGAGAAGACGTCCAGGAGCTCCGCTCGCCACGCCTACGTCCCCCTGCGCTGTCAATTGGAACCGGGACACCACGCCACGCCGAAATCGCGACCTCCTTCCCGCCACGGACGTCGCACCTCGCCGGGAAATTCGGCGCACTCTGGCCACCTCGCGTTCCCTAACCGCGTCCACCAGCTCCGCGGTGAGCCTCTCCTCCATTTCCCATCCTTCCCTGTCTTGATTCGTCGCCGGTATTCGTGGAGCATCGTCGCCATCGTGCGCGTACCGTTCATGGTCGCCATTCACCTCGCCCGCATACCCCCCGCACTGGTCATGCTCGGGCCGCGCCTGCGCGTGCCCATGACTGGCGCACGCCCCGCCCCATGCTTGCCCGCGCTCTGCAGCGCCCCCAGAGCTGCATGCGCCTGCGTCGTCGTCCTCCTTACACGGGCGCCATGGCCTAAGCTCAATCCCGTGGCGCTCCTGCCTGCGCCCGGCCGCCTTGGCCACGCCCACCCCGCCGCGCACCTGTGTCGCCCCGTGCCCCCTCGCCGGGACGGCCCGACGCCGCTGTGTCCTCGCCGCCGGCGGGACTGGTGAACGCCGGCGTGTTTTCCCCCGCGTGGCACAGTGCGGTTGTCCCACTGACAAGTTGGGGCCACTCAGTTAATTAGAGGCTAAACCCCCATTTGCAAATAACCCCATCCTGTTAAATTAAATGGACCTATGACATGTGGGCCCAACACTTTAATTAACCCCCTGGCTTAATTACATTGATAATTATTAGATGTCTCTGTGACATGTGGGACCCCCTTGTCATATGATTAAATATAATGGGATTTATTAACTATGCGTATGGCAGGTGGGACCCACTGGTCAGTTTGACCAGTCAAAGGCCTTAGCCTATGACATGTGGGTCCTCTCTGTCAGGTTTGACCTGGTCAAATATACTGTTCTGGATAATGTTGGATTATTTAATAAAGAATTCTAGAATTGATTTAAAATGAATTAAACTTAGAAAATCAATATCTTTTAAATCGTAAGTCAGATGAAAATAATTTATACATGAAAGTTGATCAGGAAAATATAACGAATACGGATACGCTACCCGTATGTCCACCCCCCCTTAAACATACCGAACCCGAGACTTTCCCCCTCTGGTTGCACTATCCGGTAATCGCCCGGAGCCGATAAAACTTGTCGGATGAAAATGTTCTGAACATAAAAGTTGTTCGGAATGCATCAACTAACACGGATACACTATCCACATGTCCGTCAGGTGTCTCTAACACTGCAAACATGGAATCTTCCCCTCCGGATCATCTGTTCGGTAATCAACTAATACTGATGAGTCAACCCAGGATAAATCCCGCTCCGAGCCAACCACTTTGTGCTGCTTTAGAACACCGTTAACAATGCGTCCGCCATGTATTGTATTTGTATTTTTACTATTGTTGTGTATTTACTGTTTCTCCCCCCTTATTCTCCGGTAGACCCCGTTGCCGCCGCCGATGACATCGTTGCCGAGTACGACTACTTCGTCGACGACCGTACCCCTACAGTCGAGCTTCCAGGCAAGCAGAGCCATTTTCCTTCCCCAGATATCACCTATCTTTTCCGTACTTTTTTTTGCACTAGGCATTGTTACTGCTGCTACTACGTTACAATCCTATTCAATTGCATAGCCTGTCATTGTCACCCCTTGATGTACCTTCCTTTATCCTATGCTTCCTTATAAATATATATTATGTTCAGCAGTTAGCCCTGCGCATTGTTAGTTACTAGGATTAGATAGCGGGCCGTGATCACTCTGGGAGTGATCGCGGAAACGATATATTACAACTGCAACAGGTACGGATCAATGCAGACGCCCTAGGGAACCTACAACGGCGTGACTCTGCCGAGTCGCTTCAAGTTTGACTTACGAGTGGAAGGACTCGTATTTCACTCTTGTCGGCTCAGTAGCGTAGCATCACTGGGATGATACGAGGGTATTCCTCTTTAGTTCATTCCGCTGGTGTCTCGACACCACCGGGGTGATACGAGAATATTCCTCTTTAGTTCATTCCGCTGATGTCTCGGTCGAACCTCTTCAAGTGTACCATCGAGGGTGATTCCTCCTGGTTTCACTTGATGGTAGGAACTCGAATCAACTGGTGTCCTTACAGGTAAGGAGTCGGGTGACCCAACGGTGCCCGCGCAGGGTATTTTAGCGGAACGACGGGTCAGGTGTATTCCACCGGTGTGCGGCGGGCCTGGTACTGTTCGTGGCCGACAGATATCCTGTTGTATGAAAGTCGAGATCTTCAAAGAGCAAACGCGAGACAAGGTAAGGAGACGGTTCACCTTGTTGGTAACCGCACGAGTTGGTGGGACGTCAGGGAAGGCACCGATGTTACTGGTGGGCCTGGCTGCTGTCGTTGTCCGCGACTCACCTGAATAGGGGCAACGATAACGGTTGTCCCGGCAGTTAATAATAAAATGCTAAATGGTTCGGTGGATGACTTGAGAGGCCCGTTGGTCTGTACGCACTACCTTCACGTGGGATAAGGAGTTATGGGCTCCCCTGCGTCGTAGTTTGTCCGGAAGCTCTTTAGACATCAGCAGTATCACGGTCTGATTGCAGGGAAGAGGTGTGTCTTCTTCGCTCGAGCGGTGTATTTGGATTTGATTTTGCTTCACCGGCCAGCCTCGCACCGTGTAGGAGCGTGCAAGGGTGAGGGACCTAGACCCCTTGGCGCATAGGATTTAGTCCGGCGGATGGCCTCTCTGTTGAGTCTAGGATGGGCTGCGTCGTGTCAGATAGCTTTGGTGGAGCGTTCCCTAACAAGGTGCCCGCCACCCTGGAGATCTGAGCGTGCAGGCTGAACAATAGTGCACCCCTGCAGGGAGTTTAATCTATTCGAATAGCCGTGTCCACGGTAACAGGACACTTTATGCTGAAGCTGGATCTTACCACTACAAACTATTATCATTAAACTGTATGGTTCCGGGTTTTCTTCCTTGCTGGGATGTCGAGGAAGGGAACTTAGAGGCATTGCTAATTATTACAACTTATTATTATACAATGCTGCAGCAACTTCTGCTGCATTGTTACTTTTTGCTTCATATTGAACTGTTGGTTATTCTCTCCTCATGCTGCAAGACTCGTCGGAAGATGCTAGTATTCGTTAGGCCTAGCTTCTTACCCTTATTCTGATTTCTATCTTGCAGTCCACCATATATAGCCTCCCCTTTCCATTTGATACAATGCATAATTGCTTAGTAGAGGACGTAAGACTCGCGGGTATGCTAGATACTCACCTTTGCTTTATTTCCCCTTTTTGTTTTGCCTGATCGGCCGCTGCAGTCGACGTTGGAGTCCAGGAACAGAAGATCCCCGGAGCCTACTATGATGTCGAGTTCCCCTTTGGCCAGGAGTAGTTTGGAGGTTCCCAGGTAGGAGGCCTCGCCTTTTCGATCGTTGTTGTTTTTGTGCTAGCCTTCTTAAGGCAGATCATGTGTACCTTGTGTCTGTACTCAGATACTATTGCTTCCGCTAACTTTGTGCTCTCGAGCTGTTGTATTGGAGCCCTCGTGGCCCCTGGCTTGTATTAAACAACCTGTATTATTTTATTTGTAGAGTTGTGTTGTGATATCTTACCGTGAGTCCCTGATCTTGATCGTGTACCTTGCGTGTATGATTACTGTACATAGTCTGATTTTGGGGGCGTCACAAGTTGGTATCAGAGCCGACTGCCTGTAAGACACCCCCTTCCAACTCCTTGGTCGAAATTGAGTCTAGTCTTTGAAAAAATACTTTACTAACCGTGTCGTGTGGCTTATCGGCCCACGTCGCAAATTGGGTGGTATTAGGATCTTTTTCTCTGTACCTTTACTTTGGGATTCTACTCTCTTATCCTTGCGGGAAATTTTTCTAACTCTGACATTAGGATCTCGTGGTCGCATCTACCCGGAGAGCCCTTCACCCAAGATGATCGCTTGCTTCACCTGAAGATTCCGAAGATTACTCTTCGATAAATTCCCTAGAACCTACGTGTTCGTC
The DNA here is from genome assembly GCA_950022295.1 of Bromus sterilis. Taxonomy (NCBI): domain Eukaryota; kingdom Viridiplantae; phylum Streptophyta; class Magnoliopsida; order Poales; family Poaceae; genus Bromus; species Bromus sterilis. The sequence goes on along the minus strand of OX465600.1, from coordinate 73,431,209 downwards.
GCCTTGCAATCCGCTATCATCGAAAAGTCTGTATGGATAATTACATCCACCTCCCGATCTGGAAATCATAATTCCCTCGTACTTAAGCATCGAATTATTCCTATGCTTCTATCACCCGATGCCTTTGCATTATTTCTCCTTCTGGTTGACTGCCGATACTCACATCAGATTATTTGCGAACCACCCGACCTTTGGTGGATTATTATCCGACTAATCTTACATGGTTTCTTCCATGTGTCGAATTGGATTCATCATGTGAAATACCATCCTTGCCCTCGATGATTTGTGTTATCATCGACAACCTCCCTTGACTCTCTGCCAATACCACTTGGTCGTGTATATCGTGCTCTGCTTTCCCTTGGGAAATATATACACCTGATTGATGGCGGAGAAGTTAATAGGTTTAGTTGGGTTGCCTTCCCTGTTAACCGCGCCAATAAACAATTCTTGATAACCCACAAGTCTAGGGTATCAATTGTAGCTTTTCGATAAATAAGGATGTCGATCCCACGAGGAGCAGAAGGTGTTGATAAGTGACACTGGATAAGGGAATGCTGCACACACTAAAAGGTAAATATTTAGGGTTTTTTTGTTTAAGCAACAGAAAAGTAAAAGACAAGCAAAGTAAACAGGGTAACCGAGGAGTAGCAAGTGGCCCAATCCTTTCACAAGGATAAGCCTAGGAACTAAACTTATAAAAGCTAAAGCGTTCTCGAGAACACACGGGAGAGATATTCAAGTTACTTTCACCATACTCCGCCAAGTAATATGTATTGTGTTGATAAGTGTTGGTGGGTGGATCAATGCTAGTACACTTTATAGACTAAGATAAGTGTACTATTATGATTACACACCTTGCAAGCATCCTCAAATACAAGGTAGTAATTAAGGCATAAGCCTAACCACAACATTACGATCAAGGATCCATAACTCCCTTGTGCAAAAGTGTGCGAACTGGGGTTCAGGTTTCTGTCACTCCGGCAACCCACCATAAGCATCCTTTGTGCACAATGTATTCCTCTAGGCCCATTAAAGGTGAAGTGTTAAGTGTTCGACTCACATAACACCACTAGAGAAATAACAACTCAACTTAAGTATCAAACAACACATAATACTTCAACATCATATGACTACTAATAACTAGACTTCTCCGATGTTCTCAAGAACTAAAGTAACTACTCACAAGACATAAAAGAGATCATGATCTGAGGTGATAGATGGGTGGCAAACAATCTGGACACAATGATATTTCTCCAACAAAACTCAATAGCATTCACCACAAAGTAGTAATCAACACCAACAGAGTAGAGAGGATAGATAGTACGGATTACAACACAAGTTGCAATTGTGAGATGAGATGGGATGGTGATGGAGATGGTGCTGATGTTGGGGATGATGTTGATGATGATCTCGATGATGCCCGTGACGATGATGATGATGATGATGGCGACGATCTCCCCTTCAGGGAGGTGATCTCCCCGGCGGAATCTGCCCGCCGGAGATGGCTTTTCTGCTCTGTAGGTTTCCGCCCCGTGGCGGCGGCAAAACACGGAAACTCTTCTCCTTTTAGGGTTTTCACCCCAGGGGGGTCTTATAGGCGAGAGGGGGCACTGAGGGGGGCCACCAGGCATCCAGAAGGGTGCCTGGCGCGGCCAGGAGGGGGGCCGCGCCAGACACCCTTCTGGCTGCCTGGTGGGTCCCCTCACCTCCGTATTCGGTGATCCCCAGTCAATTCCCATAAAAACGATTCCGGTAAATTTTCATCGTATTTGGACTTGATCTGATTTAGCAACTTGGTGTCCACTTTTCACCGCTGAATCCTGGTTCTGCTGCTTCGGCATCGGAAAGTTGTAAACTATGTAAAACAAGAGAAAACAACATAAGAACAATGCTTTAAAGTGGAATATATCAATGAATAGGATGAAATTACAATATAAAATAGTGATGCTTTTTGGACGTATCACTGATACATGTGTATCATCACATCTTCCCTTCCATTGGTCTGTTTAATCTGATGATCACATTTTCCCTTCCATTGTTCTGTTTAACCTTTCCTATAATGTGTCTTAACCGAGCAGTGATAATGCACTGCTTATGTAAACACTTTGATGTACTACTCTGTGGTACAACCTGTTACTATCGTGGATAACCTTTTTGGTTACCAACGATGGACGAGAGCTTTGCAAAGTGGTTCTCTTTGTCCACTGTCCTTGTTACCTACGTTGCTGCCGAGATAACTGACGAAATGTTCTCTGACAAACCTTGCATCGCGATCGCATGGAATGTCGCCACCCTTCTTATTCAATGTGGCCCCATAACCCACAGTTCCACAGGATCGAAACCTGACTCTCCTTTACCCTCGTGTTCCCAGGGTTATTCCCGTGCTTGACCTCGTATGTGATAACCCTCAACTGTAGGGGTTCGAGATAGTCTTGTCGGGCAAGATAACCCAATTTATTGATTCGACACTTGGGGACACAAAGAATACGTACAAGCTTTGACAATTGAGTTGTCAATTCAACCGCACCTGAAATAAACACTTGCTTGCACAAAGGTATTAGTAGCAACTGTGATACGGTGGTAGTGGTGGTGGTGATAATAGTGGTGATGGTGGTGGTGAAACAGCAAAAGTAAAACAACAAAAGTAAACAACTAGTAACCAGCAGGAAAGAAAACATTGTAGGCTAGGGAGATGGATGGTTGGGCGCTGCTTGGATGAGAACAAACATATAATGGATTCTAACACGGGCAAGGCTCACAGAAAAGAAAGGATCATCTAGGCAAATATCAAACATCAGGCGTGTAACCCAGGGTAGTTGTACGTGCTTGCAATAAGAACTTTGCACAACATCTTTTGTCCTACCCTCCCGCTACAAACGGGGCCAAAAGGAACTTAGGGAGATTAAGGTACTCCTGTAAAAGAGCACCGGAACAAATCATTAACACTTCATGGATACACGTAATCCTCAAATTATAGTCCATCCCCTTTGGTGTCCCAAGCTGTCACCATTGGGATCGCCGGTTCCGGACTATAATAGGTGCATACAACTCATAGATAGGATCAAGAACACCACAAACTCAAGAAACAAAAGGGTGATCAGATCTGAAATCATGGCTCTCGGGCCCAAAGTGACAAGCATAAAGAGCAACAAGTTGTAACAGAGATGATAAACACCAAGTAGATGAAAGGCAACATGCCCCCAACAATCTGATTGAACTATTACATGATCTAACTCATCCAATCCCTACCACCCCCTTTGCCTAAAGCAGGGAATTACTCACACATGAAAGAGGAAGTCATGGAGGGGTGATGGAGAGGCGATGATGATGATGATGGCGATGATGATGACGATGGCGATGATTTCCCCTCACCGGAGGCCAAAGCAGCCTCCAGATTAGCTCTCTCGGAGAAGAACAGAGGGCTGCGGCGGCTCTGCGATGTAGATTGGAAAAGCGACTTCTCTTATGGGGTTTCTGCGTTGGGAGAATAAATAGGGCCAAAGTAGGGCACCAGGGGGTGTGGGACCCAGCCAGGAGGGCAGGTGGCGCGGCCAGGGGCTGGGCCGTGCCAGGCACCCTCTTGGCTGCCCCTTGGCCACCCTGTGGCCCCCCTTTGGACTCGCGGAAGCTTCAGGAACGCTGATTTTTTATATATATTTTTGGGATTTTTCCAGCTTACCTAAATATCCAGAAACCTGCACAAAAGAAAACAACACTGGTAGCTCTGCTGATAACAACGTCAGTCCGGGTTAGTTTCGTTCAAATCATGCAAGAATGAAGCCAAAACAATAGCAAAAGTGTTTGGAAAAGTAGATACGTTTGAGACGTATCAACTCCCCCAAGCTTAGCTATTGCTTGTCCTCAAGCAATTCAGTTCAACGAACTGGACGCGACAAAGAAAACTTTGACAAACTCTTTTGCTTCATTAGATGTATACAAGCATGTACTACGAAAGAGTTTAGAAAGTTTTGACACCATGCTACAAGGACAATGCAGGAAGCAATCCTTCTTTCATGTAATCAGTCACAAACAAACAAAGAGTAAATAATATGCTGCTGAGAATCAATTTAAGATCACAATGCACATAGCATGAACATATCAGAGTGGTATCTCGCTAGCCTTCATGAGTGAAGCAAAACATAAATGCAGAAACTCCTCCGGAGTTTTAAAGGAGACTAGAACTCAGAACTCAAAGTAAGAAACATCACAAGCATGCAGAAGACAATGTGATACTTTGGGACAATGCATGTTACACTAAGAATGACAATTATGCTCCCATAGTTGGTGCTTTGGAGAAAGGAAGGTGGAGACTCTCGAACCATGGCTTTTGATGGCTAGGTTGAAAACCCGTGAAAGCAAGCAAAGACTAAACATGTGCCAGAGCTCTTGGTTTTGAAAACAGAGATAAAACTCTTTTGAGAAGTGCAACTTTCCAATCAACGGTGAAAGGTAAAGGTCTCTCAATATCTCCCATGCCAACCATATTAATGCCTTTTGCTTACACATGTTCCCTTATCCATAAATCCTTTGATGGTCTACGAAACCTTTTATTTTGCCTCAAGGATGGAAGGAAGGTATCATTCCACCTATCATAAGCAACATTTGGTCCATTTCATTCCATCATCAAATATGGGGGAGGTGTAACTCTCATATTTTTTTTATTGACTAGTTAAAACTTCCGTCAAAATATTTTTGGCATGAAAGATACTGATTTTCCCTCACCGCACCATGAGCTTGTATGGTTACAAAGGGGAAGATTTGAATAAATTTCGAGATGGCACAAGAAAGTCTAAGTTAGGAGTGGCTGGTAAATACCACATATAGGTAGGTATGGTGGACTCAAATGGAACAACTGGGTTTAGAAAGGTGATTGTGGAAGCACAAGCAGAATTCCGCTTGGTGCTGGAGGAAGGCTAGCAAAAGACGGGGAAGCGACCAACCAAAGAGCATAATGGTCATAATCATGCAGAGCGACAAAGCAACATTGAATCGGGCATGAAAGTGATATAACTCACCCTGAAGTAAAAAGATCATCAAGGAAGAACAGACTTTTTAGTCTTAACATGCGTGAACATGTGCCAAGTCAATCCAAGAATCCCCCGGAGGGAAATACCACTTCAATATGCCACACCATGAACAATGCAATGCATGTCAATCATTTCAAGCAACACATTATAAACTCTAGCTATTTGATACTAACCACAAAGAAAGCATGAACCACTGGGAAAGCATTGTAAACATAGCACTATGTCGCTACAAGCTGGTCTCTAATCATAAGTACATGCATATGTACAAGAGTAGAAACAAAAAGAGTTCATACCGGCTTTCCTTGTTGCATCCCTTCCGTCGATCTTCGTCATTACTGCCTTGTCACTTGTACGATCGAACGTAGGAAATTGTAATCATAACAGACTCGAGCTGAACTCTGTAACAAAGCAAACTAAAGAGCGAAGGAAACATATTTTTGGGTTTTTTAAAGGTTTAACGAAAGCAAAAGAAAGGAGAAATATTTTTGGGTTTTTGCAAACTAAAAGAACAAAGAAGAACATGAAAAAACTTGCAAAAAGATAAAATTGAACCAATGGTAGATACAATGGAAAGGGGAGGAGAGCACGTACTCCCCCAAGCTTAGGCCTTTGGCCTAAGTTGGGCTCTTCTACTGCGGTCCCGAGGAGCCTCCTGCTCCGGGGTAATGGTAAGCCCAAGGGTTGTATGAGCCCTCCGGTGCGTACACTGAAGTCCTCGGATCCTCCCACGTGGAAGAGGAAGGTCCCGCCCCCCATCCAGAGGAAGACCATTCACCCCAGGGGGTGACGGTCTCCTCCTAAACGGTCGGATAAAAGACGCGCTCCTCCTCGTCTGTCTCGACCCCCTCCGTGGGGTCGTGAAACTGGTATCTCCCCGTGATCTCATCAAACTCGGCCACTGAAAAACGAAATCCGTTACTGCGAGAAAAATCAAACACAAGTGGTGCAGTTAGACGGACGGTGCGTGCCACACCGTCTTTAAACCGCAAAATATAATCAAGTGTATAGCGGTCAGAGGTCTTAGTAACAAAGAAATGCTTCTTCATGGCAGCCAAGTCAAGGCTAACAAAAGGAAATATTGCATTATCTGGGCGCGGTTCTCCTTGGAGAAACTGCAAAAGAAGTGTGGCATAGACGCCACCAAAGAGGCCCCCCTTGTTATTATTAGTAGCAAGGCGTTTCGCAATAAGCGAACCCACATGATACTCGTGCTTCCCTGAGAGGGCATTCGCCATGATAGCAGTATCAGGCGTAGAAGTGCTGCTCGTGTTGTCTCGAGCCAACACTCCTCTAGCAATATAATAGGCGAAATACCTGAGGTGAGGGAACATAATGTTGGAAATCTTCTGACGGTTGGATGCCCTCACTTCAGTGTTACAGAACGAGTCGAGGAGAGTGTTGAGTGCAACAGGTTGGACATTTTTCCTCTACTTCTTCTCGACCAAGCCTGGCAAACCTAAAGCTTCACAAAATATACTCATAGGCATGGTTAGCAATCTTTCATAAAGTCGGAACACAACAGTATCATTGTCAGAATAAAACTTGAAACTGTTAACAAAAATAGCGGTGAGTGTCTCGTATTGTGGTACACGGCTCGTAACAAGCCGTGTCAAACCTGCATTGGCACACAGAGCATAGAACTCTTCTTGTATGCCGGCATCCTCCATGAAATCTTCGCATGGAAATGCCATGGATCTCGCGGGTGACGCGTCCAAAATCTCTATGGGTACGATATCTTCATTGTAGCTCACCCTCGTGGTCGAAGGTGAAGCTGCGGAACGCGTAACACGGCTAGAGCGCTCGGGTTTCTTCTTTCCAAGCCAGTTTCCTAGCCTCTCCATTTCTGAAATTTTTAACAATTCACAAAAACGAAGATTTAAGAAAAACTAGTTTGGGAAAAACATTCTACTTACTTTACCAAGGCTCAAACTAGCAACAAAACTTGAAAAATAAATTTCTACACAAACATTTAAGCTCAACTAAACAACACCAAGAACCACTAAATACTCACTAATGAAGCCACCAACTAGAAAACTAATTGGAGGGGTGAGAGATTCACATACCGGAGAGTATTTGTTCCAAATTTCAGCTCAAATGAGTGGTTGTAGAAGGAGATCGAGGTTCCGTGCTCAAGAACAGCAAGAACAGCAGAACCAGAGCAAGAACACGAGTTTTTGGGAGGAAGGAGAGATAGTGAGGGAAGAGAGGCCACCAAGGGGTGCCTTTGGGCCCCAGGAGGGTGGGTGGCGTGGCCAGGAGCTGGGCCGCACCACCTGGCCTCCTGGGCCAGGGGTGGACCCCCCTGGTCAGCCTCAGGTGCCTCCTGATGGCTTTTTACCTGGAAATTTTGATTTTGATTTTTCTGGAATTTTCAGGGCAACTTCACTGTTGAGAATTTTTCAAAGTTCAAAAAGATGCAAAAAGTTTCGTGAACTTGAGACAAAAGTTAGAACAAGTGAAGCTTTAAACACAAAAAATTGGGTACAACAAGGAGAATAAAAGCTAAGGTAAATGAAAACATAACAAACTCAACTTTTTACCTATATAAAACATGCTAGTTAGCAAGGTTGATCAAGTCGTACCAACAAACCTGTGGTATATAACACAGAAAGTCTCGCCTCTTATGAAGTGATCATTGCACTCTCACTTTAATGGACATTGTCCCCACCATAATTGTCTTGTATTTATGGTATACATGTAATGGACAATCCCATTCTCCAATCTTCACGGTCTCGATATTCTCAATGGAGTTAAGGCCATGCCTTTTGTCGATCTTCTTCGGAAAATACACCGTGTGTTCTTTGTCATTCACGTTTTAGGTAACCTTCCCTTTATTGCAATCAATAACAACACCTGCGGTGTTAAGAAAAGGTCTACCAAGGATAATGGACATGCTCCCATCCTCGGGCATGTCAAGCACAACAAAATCAGTAAGTATTAAGCAATTGGCAACTTCAACAGGAACATCCTCCCAAATACCGACCGGGACGACCGTGAACTTGTCGGCCATCTGGAGAGAGATATCTGTAGGAATTAGTTTCTCCAAACAAAGTCTTTTGTAGAGAGAAAAGGGCATAACACTCACTCCTGCACCAAGATCAAATAAAGCAGTTCTAACATAATTATTTTTATGGATCAAGGAATGGTGGGTATACCTGGGTCACCGAGCTTCTCAGGAATCTTGCCACTAAAAGAGTAGTTAGCAAGCATAGTAGATATTGCCTCATTAGGGACTTTTCTTTTATTAGTAACAATATCTTTCATATATTTAGATTAAGGAGGTAACTTAATAGCATCAGTCAAAGGGATTTGAAGAAAAAGAGGTTTCATCCACTCAGAAAACTTGTTGTAGTGCTCTTCTTCTTTGGTTTTGACGGACTTGCTTGGGAAAGGCATGGGTTTCTGTACCCATGGTTCTCGTTCCTTCCCATGTCTCCTTGAAAGAAAGTCTTCTCTAGTATACTTCTTGCGCTTATCGGGTGCTTATTCTTCTTGAACCTCGGGTGGATCATTCTTTTCAGCATCTTTTTCAGGTTCAGCATCGTCTTCAGTCTCAGCATCGGAGGTAGATATGCTGTTTGGATCAGCAACTTGTTCTTCTTCTTCAATAGAATCATTGGAATTGTCAGCTTCCTTGTGTTTATTCTTCTTCTTCTTCTTCTTCTTCTTCTTCTTTGGAGAGCTAACAATTTCTTCTTCCTTCACTTGAGAATCTTGCTCGATCCTCTTCGGATGCCCTTCTGGGTAGAGAGGGTCCTGGGTGTGTGTTCCACCACGGGTCTTTATACCATAAGCCTGTAAATTGTCCTGTTTGGCATTGTTAGCAAGCAAATCTTTTTGCACATTAGAAATTTGTTCAAGCTGAGTTTGAACCATATTAAAATGCTTCACAAGACATTTAACATCATTATCTGTGCTTCCTAGAACATCAAGCACACTTTTGATAGCAAGAGTATTATCATGCAACTGACCTTGTATCTTCTCATTGAAGTGACTCTGCTTCATAATAAAATTATCAAGCTCATCTAAACATTGGTCAGGAGGTTTACCTTTAGGGATGTCAATTGCATTGAAATCTAAAAGAGAGTGTACCTCTACCATAGGTGGGTGAGTGGTAGGCTCACACAGCTTCTCAATTGGGGGTAGATTCTTCACGTCTTTAGCTTTAATTCCTTTCTATTTTATAGACTTCTTTGCTTCTTACATATCTTCGGGGCTTAGGACAAGCATGCCCCTCTTCTTTGGTGGTGGAGGTGGTTCAGGCACGGACCAATCTTCATGATTTTTGGCAATCTTGCCCATCAATTCTTCCGCATCGTCTGGTGTTCTTTGCCTGAAAACACAACCAGCACAACTATCTAGATAGGATTTAGACCCATCGGTTAGACCAGCATAAAATATATCAAGTAATTCATTCTTAGGGATCTCATGTCCCGGTCTAGCCTTCAGCAAACTACAAAATCTCCCCCAAGCTTTAGGGAGATGCTCATCCTGCAATAGTTTAAAGTTATAAATTCTTTGCAAAGCAGCATGTTGCATATGAGCAGGAAAATACTTATCAACGAAAGATATAGCCATATCTTGAGGACTCTGAATGGAACCACATGGTAGTGCATCATACCATGCTCTAGCATCTCCTTTCAAGGAAAAAGGATGAAGCTTGGTCACATAAAAGTTCCGGATCCTTTCATCAGTAGTAAACAAGCCACCCAACTCAGTGAGTTTGGTCAGGTGCTCGATAGCATCATCATTTTCTCTGCCATAAAAGGTATCAGCTTCAACTGTGGATATAAGTGAAAGATCAACAGAGAAATCATAATCAGGATCAGTGATGCATATAGGAGACGTAGCAAAAGTAGGATCAGGAGTAAACTTGTTCTTCAGGGAGTGCTTTGCTAGCAACTTCTTTATGGTAGCATGATCGGAATCAGCACATTCATTAAGCTCCCTGCAAAAATCATCATCAAGCATCATATAATCATCCTCAAGGAGTTTCTCCTTAAGGCCAGCAAAGTTATGAGTTTTTACAATAGGTGTTTGGGTAACAGGAATTTCAACACCCGAGAATCGGGCAGCAGCATCAATCTGTTCTTCAATAAAAGAACCAAGTGAACCTGTAGTCTCAATGGTAATAGAAGCATCATCAAAAGTATCTGACATATTTCCAGACTCAGCAGAAGTAGCATGTAACTGGGGTGAATCAAACTGACTCATTGATGGCAAGAGAGTGTTATACTCTTCAAACCCTCATTGATTACCTCAAGTGCAGGGTGAGATATAGTGCAACAACAAGTTTTCCCTTGGCAAAGATACCAAGGTTTGTCTCCCGTAGGACTCCGAAGGATACAAGAAGGTGGTAAAGTGAACAATGGCGCCGAGGTTGCTAACTTCACCCGGACCTGCACACAGATACAAATAACTTTGCTCCCAACGAGCACAGAGGAGTTGTCAATTCCTCCGGCCTTGCCGTTTACAAAGGATCAAAGCAAGAGATAATGATAGTGGCAACTGAAAGTAAAGACTAAAAGTAAATTTAGGGTGTAAACAATGATATGAAGATGGACCAAGGTCACGTGATTTTCACTAGTGATGTCTCTCTCCCAAAAGACGATAAAAGTGCTAGCGAGGTAAACAAATCACAGCTGGGCAATTGATAGGATTATGAAGGCACCGCAATGCTAACTATGCTGCAAAGAAAGGAAGAGCTCAAAAGAAATGGGCAGTACGCCAAGGTAAGTAGACCGAAATCCATCTGCATCTACTACGAATCATCCACCTTGAGATATCTATCCAGAACATCTCTCTGGTATTAAGTTGCGAATCCCACCCAAAGTGTAAACTCAAAGCAACAGACAACTGCATTAAAAGAACTTTGCGTAAAGTAAACAATCCTTGCACCCGCGGGTACAAGCACCGTTGTTTTATCCCTGGTGTCAAAAACACATCCCCTAGTCTCATGTTTCTGTCACTCAAGCTAGAAATCAAGGGGTTGAACCCACAATCAAGCATAACGCTCCCTCTTGGAGTTGCAATAAATCACTTGGCCAAAGTAAAACACGGCAACGGAGAACATGCAAGAATTTACTCAAGAACAAAATATAAAAGAGAAGAACCAAATATATTACTCATCACAATCTGAACGTAGTCTCATAATCCATCAGATCTCAACAAACTCAGCATAGCAACGACAGAAAATTACAAAGGTGCCTCGATCATGTGAGGCAGATCACGAGGTCTCGAAAGTGGAGGCACAATGAAGGGAGAGATAGATCACATAGCTACTGGTCACGGACCCATGGTCCAAGGGAAACTACTCACGGTACATACGGGAGGCGTCCATGGCTATGGATGGTCTCCCGGAGGGGTTAGCTTCTGCCGGAAGGGTGCCAGAGCAGCTTCTCCAGGCAGCCCCAATCTTGAAACGGAGGCGGCGGCGGTACAGAGGCGAGATCGCGAAAGAGGAGTCCGTATTAGGGGTTTCCACCCCGAGGGGTAAATATAGGCGAAGAGGTGTCGAGGGGACCCACCAGGCAGCCAGAAGGCCTCCTGGCGCGGCCTAGGGTGGGGCCGCGCTAGGGACCCTCCTGGCCTCTTGGTGGTTGCCCCCCTCCGCTCCTTTGGTGTTTTCAGAAGCTTCTGTGTCGCTGATTTTTTATATGATTTTTCCGGATTTTTTGGAGCACTTTTAATGGCCGGAAAACCTGAAATACAAAAACAACAGAAAACAACAACTGGCAGCTGGGTGCACTGGGTTAATAGATTAGTCCAAATATGCTCAAAAGTGTATGAAAGTTCAAGCAAAACATGGCAAAGTCACACAAAACATGCATGTAGCAAGCAGAAATTATAGATACGTTTGGGACGTATCAACATCCCCAAGCTTAATTCCTGCTCGTCCTCGAGTAGGTAAATGATAACAAGCATAATTTCTGTGGTGACATGCCACACAACCATAAAAGGAGTTTTAAGTAAAGCAATCAAAGCATGCAATTCAATTCAAGTCTTAACAAGCAAGAGTCTATATTAGCGTTGACACAATCAACAAAAGAACAAAAGGTGCAAGAGCTCTCGCTGTCCGTGACTCGAATGTCTCCAGATGGTGTTTGCTTGCAAGAAGGGGATAGGGAAATACGAGAAAAAAAAGTAATTGTTGAGAACAACTATCTACTAAAGTTTCACACTTAGTCTCCTTTGGATTCTTATCTTGACTCGTCCCCATACCACTATCCAGGTACAAGTCAAACTGATCCACTCCCTTTCGATATTTTGAGCACTCATGCAATGGATGAGCGTGAGCAATAAAGTTGACACCTAAAAGGCGAAACAAAAAGAAGGTGGAGGAGGAAGACAAAAAGGTGTGAAAGGCTCACATCAATGAGGACAATGATAGGCGAGAGGAAGCCATATGATAGATATGATGTGAGGAGTAGGGATTGCCATGCAACGGATGCACATGTGAGATAAAAGCTCTCCAAGGGAACTAGTGGGGGTGCATCTAACTTGCTTGCTCAAGAAGACCTAGAGCTCGTTTGAGGAGGCTCATCATTGGAATATACAAGCCAAGTTCTATAGTGTGAAGGTCCCCACATAGCTATATGCATGATGATGTTCTCTATGGAGTACAAGAGAGAGAGGATGAAGTACTAGTGTGGATCTCTCAAAAGGAATAGTAGTGTGCCCCCTTCTCTCTTTTTATTTCTTTTCCTCTTTTTCTATTTTTTTGTATTTTTTGGTGGCCTCAATGTCCCTTTCTATTTAACTATCATTTGTCCTCTTTGGGATCTTTTGATTTTGTCCTATTTGGGATCTTTTCCTCACTTAAGGGGCAACACTCTATTTTACAGGAATATAGGAGATCTTTCACACTTTACAAAGGTACTCACATAAAGAAGATATAACTATCATGATGCAAATTTATGACATGAAGATCAAGTCATGAGAAAATGGATGTTGCATGGCAATGTATCTCGGAAAGGCTATGGAAATGCCTTGTAGGTAGGTATGGTGGCTGTTTTGAGGAAAGATATAAGGAGGTTTATGATGACAGAGCGTATCGTTCCAAGGGTTTGGATGCACCGGCGAAGTATGTGCCAACTCTCAAGATGAGAAAGGGCAATGCACGGTACCGAAGAGGCTAGAAAAAGTATAGGTGGGTGGAAGTGTCAACTTTCGAATACTCAAATTAGTCCGAAGAACTCATGCACTTATTATCGGTAACTCTCAATCTAGCAAGGAGGTTCACAAAGAGACAAGTACCCCGAGGAGGAGTGTATGGGGGTTTGGCTATCCTTGCGCATCCTCGACTCATGGTACGTGAGTGTACTCTAATATTCGAACCCTCCAGAGGTTAGTGATCCATCTAGTAGCTAGAGTTCTCAACAAGGGTTTTTGGTTTTCGAAAAACACACGGGTTGCCCAAAATACTACATCTATCACTAATAGGCTCGAGCTCTTGACACCAAAAGTTCAAACATTACTCTAGTTAAAACCTCAAAACTATTGCAAGTTACTACTACAAAGAGAAAAGCAACTTTAACTACCTACTTCTAGTCAAGACACAAAACTCAATGCAACAGGCAAACTCTCTAACAAGATAAAACATGCAACCTATAGAAAGTTCAACCTAAAACAAAAGAAAAGCTCTAGAAAAACTAAAGCACTACAAATAAACAGAGCAGCAGCTAAGAAAAGAAAAAGAACAACTCACAGCTAAAAGAATAAGCATGCAAATCCTATGAGGAGTTCTAATTCAAGCGGAGCATGTATCTCTCCCACACAAAAGAGTAAGTAAGCTGGGATCTAACTTTTTACTACAGCAAACAAAGCAAAAACAAACCTAAAAAAGTAAAGAGCGAGACGCTCCAAGTATAGCACATAACGCATGAAGTGATAAAAATATAGTGCAACGAGGGACGAACTGATAATTTGTTGATGAAGAAGGGGATGCACGGGGGCATCCCCAAGCTTATATTCTTGAGTCTCCTTTAATATTTATTGGGGGTGCACATGGGCATCCACAAGCTTGAGCGTTTGACACTCCAAGATCTTCTTTCATCATCTTCCATCGCGCACTTGAAAACTCCCTTCATACATAACTCATTGTAGACTGATTAGAGAGGTTAGTACCCTAATAAAATAATTTTTCCTCCACTGGAAATAAAGTTAATCTTGAAAACTACTGTTTCTCAAAATCTTGAAAAAGTTTTTTGCAAAGAAAAAGCAAGCTTAAGGTTTGCAAAAGTGAAGAGAGACAAAACGTGGCAGAATCTGTGAAAAACAGAACAGCAGATATAAAATAATTTTTTAGGGATACTTCTGCAACTCAAATATAAAAACTAAGAACATACGAAAGTTCCATAATTGTATAGAGCACGCTGTGTAAAAATTTCAGCTCAAAAAGATGAACTGGGATTTTTCGATGATTTTTCTAGTCACGAGGACAGAATCTGTTTTCTGGACAGCATGTCACAACTTTCACTTCCCTTGTCGTATGAGGCTACAAAAGCACAAAGATTGAAAAGTAAAGATACAATGATGTTGCTACAGTAGTAACAATCATCAAGCCCACTAAAAACAGAAGAAAAGAAAAAAGAAAAACCTAAATTCGTTGCGGGCTGCCTCCCGAAAGCGCTTCTTTAAAGCCATTAGCTAGGCTTAATGCAAAAAAGATCAAGTCTTTTCAAGAAAATAACTAGCCCGTGTGACAGACTCAAAAGGTAACTTAATCTTTTTCCTAGGGAAATGTTCCATCCCTTTCTTGAGAGGGAATTGGAATTTGATATTCCCCTCTTTCATGTCAATAACAACACCAACTGTGCGAAGAAAAGGACGTCCCAAAATAATTGGACAAGAAGGTTCACATTCAATGTCCATAATAGTGAAATCAACGGGAACATAATTGTCATTGACAATGATAAGAACATCGTCGATCTTCCCCAAAGGTTTATTTACGGAAGAATCAACAAGACGAACACCAAAAGAACAAGGATCAAAAGGTTTCCATTCAATCATATCATACATTCTTTTAGGCATAACAGAGGTACTTGCTCCAACATCACAAAGAGCATAACAAGAGAAGTTATTCAATTTGATTTTTATCATAGGATCCCAACCATCTTCTAGCTTCCTAGGTATGGAGGCTTCTAGTCTAAGCTTCCCCTCCTTAACTTTGATTAGAGCATTGGTGATATGCTCTGTGAAGGCAAGATTAAGTGTGCTAGTGTGGGGGTCTCTAGACATCTTGTGTAGGAAACCAATAACTTCAGATAAAGTGCAGTTGTCAAAGTCTAGGTCACTACTATCTATCAAGGAGGTAGTGATATCATTTAAGCTCACTTGTTTGAAAGCCTCTATGTTCATAGGGGTTTCTTCATCTATGGTTGAGGTGGTAGCATCACCATTGATAGGTCCAGTGGGACTAGGGGTGTGATGGGTGGTAACAGTTTGGACATCTTCAACTATTTGGATAGTAGCTACTGTGTGGTAGGTAGGAAGGCTCTAAATTCTATCCTCTTCCTCTTTTTCTCTAGCCCATCTTTCTTTAAGTTTAGCCATCATCCTAATATTTCATTGATTTGTAACTGGATAGCATTAATAGGAGTGACCTTACTCTCCTCAAGGGGAGAGGTTCTGATTTTTAACATTTCAATATCAAGGGCTAAGTTATCCACCTTCAAACAAAGATTGTCTAATTTAACTACTCCCTCCGATCCAAATTAATTGACGCATACTTAGTACAACTTTGTACTAAAGTTATACTAAGTGTGCGTCAATTAAAATGGATCGGAGGGAGTAGTTTTTCTTCCAAATTCTTGTTGAAGGCTTTTTGGGTAGTGATAAAATCTCTAAGCATACTCTCTAGTTCAGAGGTGGGGTTCTTGTTGCTATGATAAGTGTTGTTGTTCCCATAGTTGGATGGAAACGTCCTAGGATTACTAGCAAAGTTGACCCTATAAGCATTATTATTAAAAATTTTTCTAGCAATGAAGTTCACATCTACTTGATCCTGAGCAATCAAAGAATTTAAAGGAACATCCTGAGGATCAATAGGAGCTTGCTTGGTAAGCAGAGACATGATAAGGTCAACCTTTTCATTTAGAGAGGAGATCTCCTTGACAGAATTTACCTTCTTACCAGTGGGAAATCTTTCGGTGTGCCACTGAGAGTAGTTCAGCATCATCTCGTTAAGTAGCTTTGTGGCAGCACCAAGTGTGGTCGACATAAAGGTTCCTCCCGCGGCCGAATCTAACAGGTTCCGCGAGGTAAAGTTCAAGCCTGCATAAAAGGTCTGGATAACCATCCAGGTAGTCAGTCCATGTGTAGGGCAGTTCTTGACAAGCGTCTTCATACGTTCCCATGCCTGGGCAACGTCTTCATTATCCAATTGCCTGAAATTCATAATGTTAATCCTCAATTGAACAATTTTAGCAAGGGGATAGTACTTCCCGATAAAAGCATCTTTGCACTTATCCCAAGAATCTGTGCTATTCCTAGGCAAAGATTGAAACCAGATTTTAGCTTCATCCCTCAAAGAGAAAGGAAAAATCTTAAGCTTAACAATTTCACCATCTACTTCTTTGTACTTTTGCATATCACAAAGCTCAATAAAATTATTTAAATGCAAAGCAGCATCATCTCTAGCACCAGAGAATTGATCTTTCATAACAAGGTTTAGCAAAGCAGGTTTAATCTCATCAGAGGTAGCTGAAGTGGCAGGTGTGGCAATAGGAGTGCAGATAAAGTCACTGTTGTTGTGACTGGTGAAGTCACACAACTTGGTGTTTTCATTGGAACCCATAGTAGCAGCAGGTATTTTTGGTATTTTTGATAAGGGACACAAAAGTAAAAACTGAAAGGTAAACTAACAAGACTAAAACTCAAAGATAAAACATAGTGTGCAACTCCCCTATCTTGTAGGCTGGAGTCCCCGGCAACGGCGCCAGAAAACTTGCTGATGGCAAGAGAGTGTTATACTCTTCAAGCCCTCGTTGATTACCCCAAGTGCAGGGTGAGATATAGTGCAGCGGCAAGTTTTCCCTTGGCAAAGATAACAAGGTTTGTCTCCCGTAGGACTCCGAAGGATACAAGAAGGTGGTAAAGTGAAAAATGGCGCCGAGGTTGCTAACTTCACCCGGACCTGTACACATATACAAATAACTTTTCTCCCAACGAGTACAGAGGAGTTGTCAATTCCTCCGGCCTTGCCGTTTACAAAGGATCAACGCAAGAGATAATGATAGTGGCAACTGAAAGTGAAGACTGAAATTAAATTGAGGGTGTAAACAATGATATGAAGATGGACCAAGATCACGTGATTTTCACTAGTGATGTCTCTCTCCCAAAAGACGATAAAAGTGCTAGCGAGGTAAACAAATCATAGCTGGGCAATTGACAGGATTATGAACGCACCGCAATGCTAACTATGCTGCAAAGAAAGGAAGGGCTCAAAAGCAATGGGCAGTACGCCAAGGTAAGTAGACCGAAATCCATCTGCATCTACTACGAATCATCCACCTTGAGATATCTATCCAGAACATCTCGCTGGTATTAAGTTGCGAATCCCACCAAAGTGTAAACTCAAAGCAACAGACAACTGCATTAAAAGAACTTTGCGTAAAGTAAACAATCCTTGCACCCGCGGGTACAAGCACCGTTGTTTTATCCCTGGTGGAAACAACACATCCCCTAGTCTCATGTTTCTGTCACTCAAGCTAGACATCAAGGGGCTGAACCCACAATCAAGCATAACGCTCCCTCTTGGAGTTGCAATAAATCACTTGGCCAAAGTAAAACACGGCAACGGAGAACATGCAAGAATTTACTCAAGAACAAAATATAAAAGAGAAGAACCAAATATATTACTCATCACAATCTGAACATAGTCTCATAATCCATCAGATCCCAACAAACTCAGCATAGCAACAACAGAAAATTACAAAGGTGCCTCGATCATGTGAGGCAGCTCACGAGGTCTCGAAAGTGGAGGCACAAAGAAGGGAGAGATAGATCACATAGCTAATGGTCACGGACCCATGGTCCAAGGGAAACTACTCATGGTATATACGGGAGGCGTCCATGGCTATGGATGGTCTCCCGGAGGGGGTAGCTTCTCCCGACAGGGTGCCGGAGCAGCTTCTCCAGGCAGCCCCGATCTTGAAACGGAGGCGGCGGCGGTACAGAGGCGAGATCGCGAAAGAGGAGTCTTTATTAGGGGTTTCCACCCCGAGGGGTAAATATAGGCGAAGGGGGGTGTCGAGGGGACCCACCAGGCAGCCAGGAGGCCTCCTGGCGCGACCTAGGGTGGGGCCGCGCCAGGGACCCTCCTGGCCTCCTGGTGGTGGCCCCCCTCCGCTCCTTTGGTGTTTCCGGAAGCTTCCGTGTCGCTGTTTTTTATATGATTTTTCTGGATTTTTTGGAGCACTTTTAATGGCCGGAAAACCTGAAATACAAAAACAGCAGAAAACAACAACTGGCAGCTGGGTGCACTGGGTTAATAGATTAGTCCAAATATGCTCAAAAGTGTATGAAAGTTCAAGCAAAACATGGCAAAGTCACACAAAACATGCATGGAGCAAGCAGAAATTATAGATACGTTTGGGATGTATCAACATCCCCAAGCTTAATTCCTGTTCGTCCACGAGTAGGTAAATGATAAATGCATAATTTCTGTGGTGATATGCCACACAGCCATAAAAGGACTTTTAAGTAAAGCAATCAAAGCATGCAATTCAATTCAAGTCTTAACAAGCAAGAGTCTATATTAGCATTGACACGAGCAAGGAAAGAACAAAAGGTGCAAGAGCTCTCGCTGTCCGTGACTCAAATGTCTCCAAATGGTGTTTGCGTGCAAGCAGGGGATAGGGAAATACGAGAGAAAAAAGTAATTGTTGAGAACAACTATCTACTAAAGTTTCACACTTAGTCTCCTTTGGATTCTTATCTTGACTCATCCCCAGACCACTAGCAAGGTACAAGTCAAACTGATCCACTCCCTTTCGATATTTTGAGCACTCATGCAATGGATGAGCGTGAGCAAGAAAGTTGACACCTAAAAGGCGAAACAGAAAGAAGGTGGAGGAGGAAGACAAAAAGGTGTGAAAGGCTCATATCAACGAGGACAATCTTATGGTCCCCGGCAACGGCGCCAGAAAACAGTACTTGATAACCCTCAACTGTAGGGGATCGAGATAGTCTTCGCGGGCAAGATAACCCAATTTATTGATTCGACACTTGGGGAAACAAAGAATACGTACAGGCTTTGACAATTGAGTTGTAAATTCAACCACACCTGAAATAAACACTTGCTTGCACAAAGGTATTAGTAGAAACTGTGATACGGTGGTAGTAGTGGTGGTGATAATAGTGGTGATGGTGGTGGTGAAACAGCAAAAGTAAAACATCAAAAGTAAACAACTAGTAACCAACAGGAAAGAAAACACTGTAGGCTAGGGAGATGGATGGTTGGGTGCTGCTTGGATGAGAACAAACATGTAATAGATTCTAACACGGGCAAGGCTCACAGAAAAGAAAGGATCATCTAGGCAAATATCAAACATCAGGCGTGTATCCCAGGGTAGTTGTACGTGCTTGCAATAAGAACTTTGCACAACATCTTTTGTCCTACCCTCCCGCTAAAAACGGGGCCAAAAGGAACTTAGGGAGATTAAGGTACTCCTGTCAAAGAACATCGGAACAAAGCATTAACACTTCATGGATACACGAAATCCTCAAATTATAGGCCATCCCCTTTGGTGTCCCAAGCTGTCACCATTGGGATCGCCGGTTCCGGACTATAATAGGTGCATACAACTCATAGATAGGATCAAGAACACCACAAAACTCAAGAAACAAAAGGGTGATCAGATCTGAAATCATGGCACTCGGTCCCAAAGTGATAAGCATTAAGAGCAACAAGTTGTAACAGAGATGATAAACACCAAGTAGATGAAAGGCAACATGCCCCCAACAATCTGATTGAACTATTACATGATCTAACTCATCCAATCCCTACCATCCCCTTTGCCTACAGCAGGGAATTACTCACACATGAAAGAGGAAGTCATGGAGGGGTGATGGAGAGGCGATGATGATGACGATGGCGATGATTTCCCCTCACCGGAGGCCAAAGCAGCCTCCAGATTAGCTCTCCCGGAGAAGAACAGAGGGTTGCGGCGGCTTCGCGACGTAGATTGGAAAAGCGACTTCTCTTCTGGGGTTTCTGCGTCGGGTGAGTAAATAGGGCCAAAGTAGGGCACCAGGGGGCGTGGGACCCAGCCAGGAGGGCAGGTGGCGCTGCCAGGGGCTGGGCCGCGCTAGGCACCCTCCTGGCTGCCCTGTGGCCCCCCTTTGGACTCGCGGAAGCTTCCGGAATGCTGATTTTTTATATATATTTTTTGGGATTTTTCCAGCGTACCTAAATATCCAGAAACCTGCACAAAAGAAAACAACACTGGTAGATCCACTGAAAACAGCGTCAGTCCGGGTTAGTTTCGTTCAAATCATGCAAGAATGAAGCAAAAACAATAGCAAAAGTGTTTGGAAAAGTAGATACGTTTGAGACGTATCAGTATGCCATTCACGAGTCACATACCTTGTGATCTTCGATCCAATATCAGACTCAGTGCTTATGCATGATGCCCTGGACCCCTTTTCATCATCCGTCATCTGCATCGAATACATGCCTATCCGCTTGAGATTTCTCATACCTTATTTTATTTCTCTCGATGTATTTCCCCGAGTCTACACTCGAGAGATACTTGTACCCCATTATCTCAGCCAACCTCGGTTGATTAACCTTGTACCGATTCGACCCCTTGAGTTTACCCCCCCAACCTATTCGTAAGTACGATGCGCCCCCGAAAGAGGGATGACAACCCGTCGATATGCACGAATGCAGAGAAATGAAGAAATCAACGAGAAGGATTAAGCTTATTCGAGAAGGACAACAAGCACCAGAAGAAGCGTTAGAATACGAAACAAAAGCTTTACCCCTTTCACTACCTTTAATTCTTGGGACGAGAATTCTTTGTAGTGGGGGAGATTGGTAACATCCCGGGTGTCACGCTAAAGTAATCACCTTATGCTAATGCCAAGTCACCTTGATTAACTTGTGATGATCACCTTGATCAAAGCTTGTTCAAATTCAAACCAAGTAAAAATTCCAGATACAAGTGGAAATAAAACTTAGTCCAAAAATATTGCAACCACTTTTATTAACTGTCTAAAAATCAGTAGGTCACAATAAAATAACAATGGTATTTCATTACATTGTCTAAATATTTTCAACAATTTAAACAGTAGCCAAACAGTCCATTTTAATCATTTATATTTTAGATAAAACAATCAAATGATTTTATAAAAGGCTAAAACTTTTCCCAATAACATATTATAGTGTAATAAAATTAATGGAACATGTTTCACATTTTTATAAGATCTAAAGCTACCTAAAAAAAATATAAACAGAAAAGAATTACAAAAGAAAACATAAAAAAGAGAAAAGAAGAAAACCCTATCTATTGCCCTAGCCAACAAGCCCAACCCACCTCCCGCTCTCTTCTTCCTCACTGTTCATGGCACGGTCGCCATAGCAACCGACCGTGGCCAGCCGTCCCCGCCGAGCCCGCTCGCCGCCGAGCCGCTACAGGAGCCCCTCGTGGATAAGAACCCTAGAGCCCTCGACCCCCTGGAAACCCTAGATCGAGCTAGGTCCTTTTCCCCTCCCTCCTAGCATCTTCCCCCACCCACGCCAAGCTCCGCCGTGGGCACTCCCTTGCCGTCGGCGCGGCCAACGAGATTCCCGCGCCATGAGAAGACGTCCAGGAGCTCCGCTCGCCACACCTATGTCCCCCTGCGCTGTCAATTGGAACCGGGACGCCACGCCACGCCAAAATTGCGACCTCCTTCCCGCCACAGACGTCGCACCTCGCTGGGAAATTCGGCACACTTCGGCCACCTTGCGTTCCCTAACCGCGTCCACCAGCTCCGCGGTGATCCTCTCCTCCGTTTCCCATCCTTCCCTGTCTCGATTCGTCGGCGGTAGTCGTGGAGCGTCGTCGCCGTCGTGCGCGTACCATTCACGGTCGCCATTCACCT
This sequence comes from Bromus sterilis, assembly GCA_950022295.1. NCBI lineage: Eukaryota > Viridiplantae > Streptophyta > Magnoliopsida > Poales > Poaceae > Bromus > Bromus sterilis. Next base: position 73,409,091 of record OX465600.1, on the reverse strand, counting down.
CTCCCGCATACCCCCCCGCACTGGTCGCGCCCGGGCCGTGCCCGCGCGTGCCCATGACTGGCGCACGCCCCGACCCGTGCTCGCCCGCGCTCTGAAGCGCCACCCAGAGCTGCATGCGCCTGTGTCGTCGTCCTCCTTACACGGGCGCCATGGCCGAAGCTCAATCCCGTGGCGCTTCTGCCTGCGCCCGGCCGCCTTGGCCACGCCCACCCCACCGCACACCTATGTCGCCCCTTGCCCCCTCGCCATGCCCTCCCTCGCCGGGATGGCCCGACGCCGCTGTGTCCTCGCCGCCGGCGGGAATGGTGAACGCCGACGTGTTTTCCCCCGCGTGGCACAGTGTGGTTGTCCCATGACAAGTTGGGCCCCCCCATTTAATTAGAGGCTAAACCCCCATTTGCAAATAACCCCACCCTGTTAAATTAAATGGACCCATGACATGTGGGCCCAGCACTTTAATTAACCCCCTCGCTTAATTACATTGATAATTATTGGATGTCTATGTGACATGTGGGACCCCCCTTGTCATATAATTAAATATAATGGGATTTATTAACTATGAGTATGGCAGGTGGGACCCACTGGTCAGTTTGACCAGTCAAAGGCCTCAGCCTATGACATGTGGGTCCCCTCTGTTAGGTTTGACCTGGTCAAATATACTGTTCTGGATAATGTTGGATTATTTAATAAAGAATTCTAGAATTGATTTAAAATGAATTAAACTTAGAAAATCAATATATTTTAAATTGTAAGTGAGATGAAAATAATTTATACATGAAAGTTGATCAGGAAAATATAACGAATACGGATACGCTACCCGTATGTCCACCAGCCCCCTCTAGCATACCGAACCCGAGACTTTCCCCCTCCGGTTGCACTATCTGGTAATCGCCCGGAGCCGATAAAACTTGCCGGATGAAAATGTTCTGAACATAAAAGTTGTTCGGAATGCATCAACTAACACAGATACACTATCCACATGTCCATCAGGTGTCTCTAACACTGCAAACATGGAACCTTCCCCTCCGGATCATCTGTTCGGTAATCAACTAATAATGATGAGTCAACCCCGGATAAATCCCGCTCCGAGCCAACCACTTTGCGCTGCTTTAGAACACCGTTAACAACGCGTCTGCCATGTATTATATTTGTATTGTTACTATTGCTGTGTATTTACTGTTTCTGCCCCCCCTTATTCTCCGGTAGACCCCGTTGCTGCCGCCGATGACATCGTTGCCGAGTACGACTACTTCGTCGACGACCGTACCCCTACAGTCGAGCTTCCAGGCAAGCAGAACCATTTTCCTTCCCCAGATATCACCTATCTTTTCCGTACTTTTATTGCACTAGGCATTGTTACTACTGCTGCTACGTTACAATCCTATTCAATGGCATAGCCTATCATTGTCACCCCTTGATGTACCTTCCTTTATCCTATGTTGCCTTATAAATATATATTATGTTCAGCAGTTAGCCCTGCGCATTGTTAGTTACTAGGATTAGATAGCGGGTCATGATCACTCTGGGAGTGATCGCGGAAACGATATATTACAACTGCAACAGGTACGGATCAATGCAGATGCCCTAGGGAACCTACAACGGAGAGACTCTGCCGAGTCGCTTCGAGTTTGACTTACGAGTGGAAGGACTCGTATTTCACTCTCGTCGGCTCAGTAGCGTAGCATCACTGGGATGATATGAGGGTATTCCTCTTTAGTTCATTCGGCTGGTGTCTAAGCACCACCGGGGTGATACGAGAGTATTCCTTATTAGTTCATTCCGCTGATGTCTCGGTCGAACCTCTTCAAGTGTACCATCGAGGGTGATTCCTCCTGGTTTCACTTGATGGTAGGCTCTTGAATCAACTGGTGTCCTTACAGGTAAGGAGTCGGGTGACCCAACAGTGCCCGCGCAGGGTATTTTAGCGGAACGACGGGTCAGGTGTATTCCACTGGTGTGCGGAGGGCCTGGTACTGTTCGTGGCCGACAGATATCCTGTTGTACGAAAGTCAAGCTCTTCAAAGAGCAAACACGAGACAAGGTAAGGAGACGGTTCACCTTGTTGGTAACCGCACGAGTTGGTGGGACGTCAGGGCAGGCACCGATGTTACTGGTGGGCCTGGCTGCTGTCGTTGTCCGCGACTCACCCGGATAGGGGCAACGATAACGGTTGTCCCGACAGTTAATAATAAAATGCTAAATGGTTCGGTGGATGACTTGAGATGCCCGTTGGTCTGTACGCACTACCTTCACGTGGGATAAGGAGTTATGGGCTCCCGTGCGTCGTAGTTTATCCGAAAGCTCTTCAGACGTCAGCAGTATCGCGGTCTGATTGCCGGGAAGCGGTGTGTCTTCTTCGCTCGAGCGGTGTATTTGGATTTGCTTTTTCTTCACCGGCCAACCTCGCACCGTGCAGGAGCGTGCAAGGGTGAGGGACCTAGACCCCTTGGCGCATAGGATTTAGTCCGGCGGATGGCCTCTCTGTTGAGCCTAGGATGGACTGCGTCGTGTCGGATAGCTTTGGTGGAGCGTTCCCTAACAAGGTGCCCGCCACCCTGGAGATCCGAGCGTGTAGGATGAACAGTAGTGCACCCCTGCAGGGAGTTTAATCTATTCGAATAGCCGTGTCCACAGTAACAGGACGCTTTATGCTGAAGCTGGATCTTACCACTACAAACTATTATCATTAAACTGTATGGTTCCGGGTTTTCTTCCACGCTGGGATGTCGCGGAAGGGAACTCGAAGGCATTGCTAATTATTACAACTTATTATTATACAATGCTGCAGCAACTTCTGCTGCATTGTTACTTTTTGCTTCATATTGAACTGTTGGCTATTCTCTGCTCATGCTGCAAGACTCGTCGGAAGATGCTAGTATTCGTTAGGCCTAGCTTCTTACCCTTATTCTGATTTCTATCTTGCAGCCACCATATATAGCCTCCCCTTTCCATTTTATACAATGCATAATTGCTTAGTAGCGGACGTAAGACTCGCGGGTATGCTAGATAATCACCTTCGCTTTATTTCCCTTTTTTGTGTTGCCTGACCGGCCGCTGCAGTCGACGTTGGAGTCCAGGAACAGAAGATCCCCGGAGCCTACTACGACATCGAGTTCCCCTTTCGCCAGGAATAGTTTGGAGGTTCCCAGGCAGGAGGCCTCTCCTTTTCGATCGGTGTTGTTTTTGTGCTAGCCTTCTTAAGGCAGATCATGTGTACCTTGTGTCTGTACTCAGATACTATTGCTTACGCTAACTTTGTGCTCTCGAGCTGTTGTATTCGAGCCCTCGTGGCCCCTGGCTTGTATTAAACAACTTGTATTATTTTATTTGTAGAGTTGTGTTGTGATATCTTACCGTGAGTCCCTGATCTCGATCGTGTACCTTGCGTGTATGATTACTGTACACGGTCTGATTTTGGGGGCGTCACAGAGAACATCACATAGCTACTGATCATAGACCCATGGTCCTAGGTGGACTACTCATGGTTCATCCGGGAAGCATCCATGGTGGTGGAGAAGCTCCCAGAGGTGGTTCCTCCCTCCGGCAGGGTGCCGGAAAGAGGTCTCCTGGTGCTCCCGATCTTGGAAGCGCGGCGGCGGTGGAACAGAGGAGAGACCGCGAAAAAGGGTTATCTCCCCGAGGGTTTCTCGTCACGGGGAATAAATAGGCGAAGGGGGGTGATACGCCCAAAACGTATCTATAATTTCTGTTTGCTCCATGCCTTTTTGTGTGATATTGCTATGATATTGATGAACTTCCATACACTTTTGATCATATTTGGACTAACCTATTAACTCAGTGCACCCCAGTGCCAGTTCCTGTTTTCTGCTATTTTTCTGTTTCAGGTTTCCCCCATATTAAAAGTGCTCCAAAAATTCGGGAAAAATACAATAAAAAATCAGCACAGAAGAAGCTTCTGGAATCACCGAGAGGGGCCCAGAGGGGAACCACCAGGGCCCCTGGCGCCCTCCCGGTGCGCCCTAGCGTGGGGCCGCGCCAGGGGGCCGCCTGGACCCTTGGTGGCCCCTCTGGCTGCCCCCCTTCGCCTATATATCCCTCGTGACGGGAACCCTTTTTCGCGATCTCTCCTCAGTTCCGCCGCCGCCGCGCTTCCAAGATCGGGAGCACCAGAAGACCTCTTCTTGGCACCTTGCCGGAGGGAGGAACCACCTCCGGGAGCTTCTCCACCACCATTGATGCTTCCCGGATGAACCGTGAGTAGTCCACCTTGGACCATGGGTCTATGATCAGTAGCTATGTGATGTTCTCCTCCCCTCTTTGTTCTTCATGGATTAGACCTCGTGAGTTGCCCTACATGATCGAGGCACATATGTAATCTTTCTGTTGTTTCTATGCTGAGTTTGTTGGGATCCGATGGATTATGAGACTATGTTCAGATTGTGTTTGAGTAATATATTTGATTCTCCTCTTTTATATTTATGTTCTAGCGTAATTCTTGCATGTTCTCCGTTGCTGTTTATTACTTTGGCCAAGTAGTAGGTAGTGACTCCTAGAGGGAGAGTTATGCATGATTGTGGGTTCATGCCCCCTGATGACTAGCTTGAGTGACAGAAACATGAGTCTAGGGGATGTGCTGTTGCCAGAAGGGGGAAAACAACGGTGCTTGTAATTGCGGGTGCAAGGATTGTTTACTGTACGCAAAGTTCTTTAATGCAGTTGTTTGTTGCTTTGAGTTTACACTTTGGGTGGGATTCGCAACTTAATACCAGCGAGATGTTCTGGAGTGATATCTCAAGGAAGATGATTAGTAGGTAGATGCAGATGGATTTCGGTCTACTTGTCTTGGCGTACCGCCCAAGCTTTTGAGCCTCTTCCTTTCAATATAGCATAGTTAGCATTGGTTTGCGCACATAATCATGTCAATTGCCCAGCTGTAATTTTTTTACCTCGCATGGCTATTTTATCGTCTTTTGGGCGAGAGGCATCACTAGTGAACATCATAGGACCCCGGTCCATATTTCCAATACTGTGTACACCCGCTATCAATTTACTGATTTACTTTTCCGTTGCTATCACTATCATTATTATCCCGTGCGTTTTATCCTTTGTAAACAGCAAGGCCGGAGGAATTGACAACTCCTCTGTACTCGTTGGGAAGCAAAGTTATTTGCTGTGTGTGCAGGTCCAGGTGAAGTAAGCAACCTTAGGTTGTGAACGGTGCCATTGTTCACTTATCCACCTTCTTGTATCTGTTGGAGTCCTATTGGTTCGACATTCAACCTTAGCATCTTCGCTAAGGGAAATTGCCGCTATCTACATCTCAACCTTCCACTTTGGGTAACCAACGAGGGGACGTTAATTCGTACCATCAAAAGCAATTTCTGGCGCCGTTGCCGGGGACTCCACTCTTCAAGATAGCGGATTTTCACACTATCTTTTATCTTTTCTTTTTAGTCTTGTTAGTTTACCTTTTAGTTCTTATCTTCGTGTCCTTTACCAAAAATCTAAAAATAATATATAGTATGTCTAGTTCCTTACTTGCCAATCAATGTCTGACTTCTTTGAAACCAGATCTTATTGGCATGGAGGATTCACCGAGGATCAACAAAAGTGGTACAAGGAACACCGCTTGTCTCAAAAGGGGATACACTTATGGAAACAAATACACCAGTTGTATGACTATGCTAGAAACTTGTGCTCAATATATAATATATCTTTTGCAGGGATGAATCTTGTTGCTTTATGAGGCACAAACACCTTGCTTTCCAATGTGAGAACAATGATGATGAAACCTTAGCTTCTTATGCTAAGATAAATTATGATTTTGATGATGCAGAGCAAATAGAAGAATTTGTTGCTTATAAGAGTGCCTATGAAATTACTTATCTTCTTAAAAATATTGATGATGCCCCTTAAAAATCTGAGAGTCTTGCTATACTTAACTATTGTTTGGAAAATTACGATGCAAATTACTATATTACTGATCATCTTGAGAGAATCTCTCCCCCAAAGGAAGAGACTAATGTTTTGCAGGACTCTATGGAAGAAAAAATTGTTGAACCTGAAAGCTCCTTGGATGAAAAAGAGGAGGAGAGTGACGTACAAAAGGAGGAAGAATTGAGCCATCCATGTCTACCTTCTAATGAGAGTAACTCTTTGAATCTTACCTTATATGAGTGTTATGATCCTATGGATTCTTTTGAAATATCCATTTTTGATGAAGTTGATGCCTTCTATGCTTATGGCCGTGATGCCACTATGGATGATGCTTACGTAAATGAACTTTCTATAGTTCCTCATGTTAAGCATGAAAAGTTTGCTATTTTACCCACACTTGATTGTCCTATTATCCTTTTGAAATCTCCAAATCATATTCCGGAGAATTATGCTCTTATTAAGGCTCAATGTGATCGGTTGCATTTATCTTATGTTCCTAAAGACCGTGTTGAAAACTATACACGTGTACTTGTAGGTCATGAACAACTTGATTTATGTGATAGTTATATTCTTGATGTTGTTCATGACACTACTGAAAATTATTTTGAGAGAGGAAAGATTGGTTGTAGAAACTTTGTTACAAAAATACCTCTCTTTATGTTGAAAGTTTTGAAGTTGTTCTTGTTCCACCTTCCTATGCATGTCACTTTGTGCTTCTTTGATTTATTTTCTTACAAGATACCCATGCATAGGAAGCGGGTTGGGTTTAAATGTGTTTCATATTTGCTTCTTGATGCTCTCTTTTGCTTCAAATCTTTATTCTTATGAGAGCACCTTTTAAAATCTTCATGCCTAGCTTAAAGGCGTAAAAGAAAGCACTTGTTGGGAGGCAACCCAAGATGTTTTTACTTCTGTTTTAGTGGTCTTGATGATTATTACTACTGTAGCCACATCATTGTATCTTTACTTTTCAAGCTTTGTGCCATTTATAGCCTCATATGACAAGGGAAGTGAAAGTTGTGACATGCTGTCCAGAAAACAGATTCTGTCCTCGTGACTAGACAAATTGCAGAAAAATCCCAGTTCATCTTTTTGAGCTGAAATTTTTACACAGCGTGCTCTATACAATTACGGAACTTTCGTATGTTCTGAGTTTTTTATTTGAGTTGCAGAAGTATCCCTAAAAAATTCTTTACTACCTGCTGGTCTGTTTTTCACAGATTCTGTCCTGTTTTGCCTTTTCTTCATTTTTCAAACCTTAAGCTTGATTTTTCTTTGCAAAAACTTTTTGGAAATCTTGAGAAACAGTAGCTCTTCAATAATATCCTTATTTACAGTAGAGAAAAATATATTTTAATATGGGTACTAACCTCGCTAATCAGATTTGATGAGTTATGTATGAAGGGAGTTTTCAAGTGTGCGAGGGAAGATGATGAAAGAAGATTCAGGAATGTCAAGCGCTCAAGCTTGGGGATGCCCCCATGCATCCTCAAGAAATATTCAAGGAGACTCAATCGTCTAAACTTGGGGATGCCCCCGTGCATCCCCTTCTTCATCAACAATTATCAGTTCGTCTCTCGTCTCACTATATTTTTATCACTTCATGCGTTATGTGCTATGCTTGGAGCGTCTCGCTCTTAGGTTTTATTTTTAGTTTTCTTTAGATTTTATTGATGTTCATAACAAGTTAGAACCCATCTTTATTTGTGTGGGAGAGAAACATGATCCACTTTCAAAATCTAGAACACAACATAGGATTTTTCATGCTTATCTTTGCTGTGTGTGTTCTTTATCTTTTTCATAGCTACTGTCATGTTTAGCTCTTAGTTTTCATGTTTATCTTTTTAAGAGATTTTATTTAGTTTCTTGCTGGAACTCTCTTGAGTTTTCATGTTGATCTTGTTTAGAGATTTGGCTGTTGCACTGAGTTTTGTGTCTTGACTTGAAGTAGGTAATTGAGGTTGCTATTCTTTTGTAGTAGTAACTTGCAATAGTTTTGAGGTATTGTTTTGAGTAATGTTTGGACTATCGCTGTCAAGAGCTTTAGCCTATTAGTGATAGATGTCGTATTTTGGGAAATCCATGTTTATTTTCAAAACTTACAAAATTAGTTGAGAACTTTAGCTACTAGGTGGATCACTACTCTTCTGAGGGGTCGAATATTAGAGTACACTCACGTACGATGAGTCGAGGATGCGCAAGGATAACCAAACCCCCATACACTCCTCCTCGGGGTACTTTTCTCTTTGTGAAACCTCCTTATTAGATTGAGAGTTACCGATAATAAGTGCATGAGTTCTTCGGACTAAGGTGAGTATTCGAAAGTTGACACTTCCACCTTCCCATATTTTTCTAGCCTCTCCTGTGCCGTGCATTGCTTTCTTCTCACTCCGAGAGTTAGCGCCCACCTTCGCGGGTACATCCAAACCCTTGGCATGATACGCTCTGTCATTATAAACCTCCTTATATCCTTCCTCAAAAAAGCCACCATACCTACCTATCAAGGCATTTCCATAGCCTTTCCGAGATATATTGCCATGCAACATCCATCTTATCATGACTTGATATTCATGTCATACATGCCACTTGCTTGATCGATGAGCCGCATGCTAGTTGGGCCTTGCCCTAATCATTGCTACATGACACGCTAGTATCATTGCATATCCTGCTATACTGGCAGAGCCATACATTTGCATACATCATGATAGTTACATCTTCTTTATGATTTGAGTACTTTTGTAAAGTGTGAAAGATCTTCTATACTTTTTGTAATATGTAGAGTGTTGCCCCTAAAGTGAGGAAAAGATCCCAAAGTGGACAAATTAAAAGATCCCAAAGAGCACAAATTAAAAGATCCCAAAGTGGACAAATGAGAGAAATAGTAAGAGCCATTGAGGCCACCAAAAAATACAAAAAAATAGAAAAAAGAGAAAAAGAAATAAAAAGAGAGAAGGGGGCACACTATTATTCCTTTTGAGAGATCCACACTCGTACTCCCTCTTATATCTTTTAATCCATAGAGATTATCATTCATGCATATAGCTATGTGGGGATCTTCACACTATAGAACTTGGCTTTTATATTCCAATGATGAGCCTCCTCAAATGATCTCTAGGTCTTCTTGAGCAAGCAAGTTGGATGCACCCCCACTAGTTCCATTGGAGAGCTTTTAGCTCACATGTGCATCCGTTGCATGGCATTCCGTACTCCTCACATCATATCTTTCATTTGGCTTTCTCTCTCCTATGACTGTCCTCATTGTTGTGAGCCTTTCACACCTTTTTGTCTTCCTCCTCCACCATATTCTCTCTTTGCCATCCTAAGTGTCAACTCTCGTGCTTACGCTCATCCATTGCATGAGTGCTCAAAATGTCGAAAAGGAGTGGATCATTTTGACTTGTACATGGCTAGTGGTCTGGGGATGAGTCAAGATAAGATTCCAAATAAGACCAAGTGTGAAACTTTAGTAGATTGAGTTCTCAACACAAAAATACTTTTTCTCGTATATCCCTATCCCCTTTCTTGCACGAAAACACCATTTGGAGACATTCGAGTCACGGACAGCGAGAGCTCTTGCACCTTTATGTTCTTATGTTGCTTATTTCAATGCTAAATATAGACTCTTGCCTGTTATTACTTGAATTGAATTACATGCCTTGATTGCTTTACTTAAAAGTTCTTATATGGTTGTTAGCATGTCACCACAGAAATTATGCTTTTATCATTTACCTACTCGAGGACGAGCAGGAATTAAGCTTGGGGATGTTGATACGTCCAAAACGTATCTATAATTTCTGCTTGCTCCATGCCTCTTTTGTGTGATATTGCTATGATATTGATGAACTTCCATACACTTTTGATCATATCTGGACTAACCTATTAACTCAGTGCACCCCAGTGCCAGTTCCTGTTTCTGCTGTTTTTCTATTTCAGGTTTCCCCCATATTAAAAGTGCTCCAAAAATTCGGGAAAAATACAATAAAAAATCAGCGCAGAAGAAGCTTCGGGAATCACCGAGGGGGGGGGGCAGAGGGGACCCACCTGGGCCCCAGGCGCCCTCCCGACGCTCCCTAGGGTGGGGCCGCGCCAGGGGTCCGCCTGGACCCCTGGTGCCTCCCCTAGATGCCCCCTTCGCCTATATATCCCTCGTTACGTGAAACCCCAGTGACGGGAACCCTTTTGCACGATCTCTCCTCTGTTCCGCCGCCGCCACGCTTCCAAGATTGGGAGCACCAGAATACCTCTTCCCGGCACCTTGCCGGAGGGAGGAACCACTTCCGGGAGATTCTCCACCACCATGGATGCTTCCCGGATGAACCGTGAGTAGTCTACCTTGGACCATGCGTCTATGATCAGTAGCTATGTGATGTTCTCCTCGCCTCTTTGTTCTTCATGGATTAGACCTCGTGAGCTGCCCTACATGATCGAGGCACATATGTAATCTTTCTGCTGTTGCTATGCTGAGTTTTCTGGGATCCGATGGATTATGAGACTATGTTCAGATTGTGTTTGAGTAATATATTTGATTCACCTCTTTTATATTTATGTTCTAGAGTAATTATTGCATGTTCTCCGTTGCTGTTTATTGCTTTGGCCAAGTAGTAGGTAGTGACTCCAAGAGAGAGCGTTATGCATGATTGTGGGTTCATGCCCCCTAATGACTAGCTTGAGTGACAGAAACATGAGCCTAGGGGATGTGTTGTTGCCACAAGGGGGAAAACAACGGTGCTTGTACTTGCGGGTGCAAGGATTGTTTACTTTACGCAAAGTTCTTTAATGCAATTATCTGTTGCTTTGAGTTTACACTTTGGGTGGGATTCACAACTTAATACCAGCGAGATGTTTTGGATAGATATCTCAAGGTGGATGATTAGTAGGTAGATGCAGATGGATTTTGGTCTACTTGTCTTGGTGTATCGCCCATGCTTTTGAGCCTCTTCCTTTCTTTATAGCATAGTTAGCATTGGTTTGCGTACATAATCCTGTCAATTTCCCAGCTGTAATTTGTTTACCTCGCATGGCTATTTTATCGTCTTTTGGGAGAGAGACATCACTAGTGAACATCATAGGACCCCAGTCCATATTTCCAATACTCTTTACACCCGCTATCAATTTACTTCTTTACTTTTATGTTTGTATCACTATTATTATTATCCCGTGCGTTTTATCCTTTGTAAACAACAAGGCCGGAGGAATTGACAACTCCTCTGTTCTCGTTGGGAAGCAAAGTTATTTGATGTGTGTGCATGTCCAGGTGAAGTAAGCAACCTTAGGTTGTGAACGGCGCCATTGTTCACTTCACCACCTTCTTGTATCTGTTGGAGTCCTATTGGTTCGACATTCAACCTTAGCATCTTCGCTAAGGGAAATTGCTGGTATCTACATCTCAACCTTCCACATTCGGTAACCAATGAGGGGGCGTTAATTCGTACCATCAGGGGGCAGCCAGGGGGGCCACCAGGGGTCCAGGCGGCCTTCCGGCGCGGCCCCACCCTAGGTCACGCCACCTGGCCGCCTGGAGCCTAGGTGGGTCCCCTTTGGCCCCCCCTTCGGGACTCCGGAAGCTTCCTGTATGCTGATTTTTCCTATATTTTCCCGGAATTTTTCTGGCACTTTAAATAATGGGAAAACCTTAAATACAAAAACATCAGAAAACAGGAACTCGCACTGGGGTGCACTGAGTTAATAGGTTAGTCCAAATATTATCAAAAGTGTATGGTAGTTCATCAATATCATAGAAATATCACACAAAAGCTGGAGCAAGAAAAAATTATAGATACGTTTTGGACGTATCAACCACCACCATGGTGCCCGCCAATAGGAAGAAAATCATTATGAAGCAGTCGCACGAACCTGGCCCTTTATTTACGGGAGTTGAGGCCGTTCTTCTCTTCATCACCTCCGTCTTCAACCTTCGAAGCACTGCGGCGAGGAGAAACAACAGCCACCAGCGCTATATCTCGGCCACAAGATCGAGCCGCCACTCCCCGACATCTCGCCAAACTACAACAAAAAGCCAACTATAGGTACTACTAGGAGATACAACTACTCCGGCGTCACACCTTTGCCTCCTCTCGCCGGCTAATCCAGCGAGAGGGGCTCGGGATGGACCCGGTCTCGGCGTAAGACCACGCAGAAGCAAAGGGAGGTGGAGGAGGAGAGGAAAGGTGGGGGACGGAACTAGGGGAAAAGTGAGGGAAAATGTGAGATACATCTATCTTGTCTGGAGGACAGGGGCGACGCCAACGTGTATTCCACATATGCAAGTGAATACCTATGATTTGACAAAACCTTGTTTTTTTTGGTAGAACAGCGAATTTTTTAGCAAAAACAATGAGGATTTTGGCAAAATTAATACCTGATAACCCTCAACTGTAGGGGATCGAGATAGTCTTCGCGGGCAAGATAACCCAATTTGTTTATTCGACACAGGGGGAAACAAAGAATACGTACAGGCTTTGACAATTGAGTTGTCAATTCAACCGCACCTGAAATAAACACTTGCTTGCACAAGGGTATTAGTAGCAACTGTGATACGGTTGTAGTAGTGGTGGTGATAATAGTGGTGATGGTGGTGGTGAAACAACAAAAGTAAAACAGCAAAAGTAAACAACTAGTAACCAGCAGGAAAGAAAACACTGTAGGCTAGGGAGATGGATGGTTGGGCGCTGCTTGGATGAGAGCGAACATGTAATCGATTCTAACACGGGCAAGGCTCACAGAAAAGAAAGGATCATATAGGCAAATATCAAACATCAGGCATGTATCCCATGGTAGTTGTACGTGCTTGCAATAAGAAATTTGCACAACATCTTTTGTCCTACCCTCCCGCTACAAACGGGGCCAAAAGGAACTTAGGGAGATTAAGGTACTCCTGTCAAAGAGCACCGGAACAAAGCATTAACACTTCATGGATACACGGAATACTCAAATTATATTCCATCCCCTTTGGTGTCCCAAGATGTCACCATTGGGATCGTCGGTTCTGGACTATAATAGGTGCATACAACTCATAGATAGGATCAAGAACACCACAAACTCAAGAAACAAAAGGGTGATCAGATCTGAAATCATGGCACTCGGTCCCAAAGTGACAAGCATTAAGAGAAAGAAGTTGTAACAGAGATGATAAACACCAAGTAGATGATAGGCAACATGCCCCCAACAATCTGATTGAACTATTACATGATCTAACTCATCCAATCCCTACCATCCCCTTTGCCTACAGCAGGGAATTACGCACACATGAGAGAGGAAGTCCCGGAGAGGTGATGGAGAGGCGATGATGATGACGATGGCGATGATTTCCCCTCACCGGAGGCCAAAGCAGCCTCCAGATTAGCTCTCCCTGAGAAGAACAGAAGGTTGCGGCGGCTCCGCGACGTAGATTGGAAAAGCGACTTCTGTTCTGGGGTTTCTGCGTCGGGAGAAAAAATAGGGCCAAAGTAGGGCACCGGGGGACGTGGGACCAAGCCAGGAGGGCAGGTGGCGCGACCAGGGGCTGGGCCGCGCCAAGCACCCTCCTGGCCGCCCCTGGATGCCCTGTGGCCCCCCTTTAGACTTGCGGAAGCTTCCGAAACGCTGATTTTTTTATATATTTTTTGGGATTTTTCCAGCGTACCTAAATATCCAGAAACCTGCACAAAAGAAAACAGCACTGGTAGCTCTGCTGAAAACAGCGTCTCTCCGGGTTAGTTTCGTTCAAATCATGCAAGAATGAAGCCAAAACAATAGCAAAAGTGTTTGGAAAAGTAGATACGTTTGAGACGTATCAACTCCCCCAAGCTTAGCTATTGCTTGTTCTCAAGCAATTCAGTTCAACGAACTGGACGCGACAAAGAAAACTTTGACAAACTCTTTTGCTTCATTAGATGTATATAAGCATGTTCTACGAAAGAGTTTAGCAAGTTTTGACGTCATGCTACAAGGACAATGCACGAAGCAATCCTTCTTTCATGTAATCAGTCACAAAGAAACAAAAAGTAAATAATATGCTGCTGAGAATCAATTTAAGATCACAATGCACATAGCATGAACATATCAGAGTGGTATCTCGCTAGCCTCCATGAGTGAAGCAAAACATAAATGCAGAAACTCCTCCGGAGTTTTAAAGGACACTAGAACTCAGAACTCAAAGTAAGAAACATCACAAGCATGCAGAAGACAATGTGATACTTTGGGACAATGCATGTTACACTAAGAATGAAAATTATGCTCTCATAGTTGGTGCTTTGGAGAAAGGAAGGTGGAGACTCTCGAACCGTGGCTTTTGATGGCTAGGTTGAAAACCTGTGAAAGGAAGCAAAGACTAAACATGTGCCAGAGCTCTTGGTTTTGAAAACAGAGATAAAACTCTTTTGAGATGTGCAACTTTCGAGTCAACGGTGAACGGTAAAGGTCTCTCAATATCTCCCATGCCAACCATATTAATGCCTTTTGCTTACACATGTTCCCTTATCCATAAATCCTTTGATGGTCTAAAAAACCTTTTATTTTGCCTCTAGGATGGAAGGAAGGTATCATTCCACCTATCATAAGCAACATTTGGTCCATTTCATTCCATCATCAAATATGGGGGAGGTGTAACTCTCATTTTTTTTTATTGACTAGTTAAAACTTCCGTCAAAATATTTTTGGCATGAAAGATACTGATTTTCCCTCACCGCACCATGAGCTTGTACGGTTGCAAAGGGGAAGCTTTTGAATAAATTTCGAGATGGCACAAGAAAGTCTAAGTTAGGAGTGGTCGGTAAATACCACATCTAGGTAGGTATGGTGGACTCAAATGGAATAACTGGGTTTAGAAAGGTGATTGTGGAAGCACAAGCAGAATTCCGCTTGGTGCTGGAGGAAGGCTAGCAAAAGACGGGGAAGCGACCAACCAAAGAGCATAACGGTCATAATCATGCAGAGCGACAAAGCAACATTGAATCGTGCATGAAAGTGATATAGCTCACTCTGAAGTAAAAATATCATCAAGGCAGAACATACTTTTTAGTCTTAACATGCGTGAACATGTGCCAAGTCAATCCAAGAATCCCCCGAAGGGAAATACCACTTCAATATGCCACACCATGAACAATGCAATGCATGTCAATCATTTCAAGCAACACATTATAAACTCTAGCTATTTGAGACTAACCACAAAGAAAGCATGAACCACTGGGAAAGCATTGTAAACATAGCACTATGTCTCTACAAGCTGGTCTCTAATCATAAGTACATGAATATGTACAAAAGTAGAAAAAAGAGTTCATACCGGCTTTCCTTGTTGCATCCCTTTCGTCAATCTTCGTCATTACTGCCTTGTCACTTGCACGATCGAACGTAGGAAATTATAATCATCACGGACTCGAGCTGAACTCTGAAACAAAGCAAACTAAAGAGCAAAGGAAACATATTTTTGGTTTTTTTTAAGGTTTAACGAAACCAAAAGAAAGGAGAAATCTTTTTGGGTTTTTGCAGACTAAAAGAAAAAAGAAGAACAGGCAAAAACTTCAAAAAGATAAAAGAGAACCAACTGTAGATACAATGGAAGGGTAGGAGAGCACGTACTCCCCCAAGCTTAGGCTTTTGGCATAAGTTGGGCTCGTCTACTGCGGTCCTGAGGAGCCTCCTGCTCCAGGGTAGTACTGGTATGTCCATGGGTCGCATGCGTCCTCCGGTGCATACACCGAAGCCCTGGGCTCCTCCCACGTGGAAGAAGAAGGTCCCACCCCCCATCTAGAGGAAGACCCTTCACCCCAGGGGGTGACGGTCTCCTCCTGAACTGCTGGATATACCACGTGCTCCTCCTGAACGGGCAGATACACGACGCGCTCCTCCTCGTCTGGCTCGACCCCCTCCGCGGGGTCGTGAAACTGGTATCTCCCCGTGATCTCATCAAACTCGGCCACTGAAAAACGAAATCCGTTCCTGCGAGAAAAATCAAACACAAGTGGTGCAGGTAGACGGACAGTGCGTGCCACACCGTCTTCAAACCTCAAAATATAATCTAGTCTATAGCAGTCAGAGGTCTTAGTAACAAATAAATGCCTCTTCATGGCAGCCAAGTCAAGGCTAACAAAAGGAAAGATTGCATCATCTGGGCGCGGTTCTCCTTGGAGAAACTGCAAAAGAAGTGTGGCATAGACGCCACCGAAGAGGCCCCTTGTTACTATTAGTAGCAAGGCGTTTCGCAATAAGCGAACCCACATGATACTCATGCTTCCCTGAGAGGGCATTCTCCATGATAGCAGTATCAGGCGTCGAAGTGCTGCTCGTGTTGTCTCGACCCAACACTCCTCTAGCAATATAATAGGCGAAATACCTGAGGTGAGGGAACATAATGTTGGAAATCTTCTGACGGTTGGATGGCCTCACTTCAGTGTTACAGAACGAGTCGAGGAGAGTGTTGAGTGCAACAGGTTGGACATTTTTCCTCTACTTCTTCTCGACCAAGCCTGGCAAACCTAAAGCTTCACAAAATATACTCATAGGCATGGTTAGCAATCTTTCATAAAGTCGGAACACAACAGTATCATTGTCAGAATAAAACTTGAAACTGTTAACAAAAATAGCGGTGAGTGTCTCATATTGTGGTACACGGCTCGTAACAAGCCGTGTCAAACCTGCATTGGCACACAGATCATAGAACTCTTCTTGTATGCCGGCATCCTCCATGAAATCTTCGCATGGAAATTCCAAGGGATTCGCGGGTGTCGCGTCCAACATCTCTATGGGTATGATATCTTCATTGTAGCTAACCCTCGTGGTCGAAGGTGAAGATGTGGAAAGCGTAACACAGCTAGAGCGCTCGGGTTTCTTCTTCCCAAGCCACTTTCCTAGCCTCTCCATTTCTAAATTTTTTAACAATTCACAAAAACGAAGATTTAAGCAAAACTAGTGGATAGCGCAGAAAGTCTCGCCTCTTATGAAGTGATCATTGCACTCTCACTTTAATGGACATTGTTCCCACCATAATTGTTTTGTATTTTTGGTATACATGTAGTGGACAATCCCATTCTCCAATCTTCACGGTCTCGATATTCTCAATGGAGTTAAGGCCATGCCTTATGTCGATCTTCTTCGGAAAATACACCGTGTGTTCTTTGTCATTCACGTTGAAGGTAACCTTCCCTTTATTGCAATCAATAACAGCACCTGCGGTGTTAAGAAAAGGTCTACCAAGGATAATGGACATGCTCCCGTACTCGGGCATGTCAAGCACAACAAAATCAGTAAGTATTAAGCAATTGGCAACTTCAACAGGAACATCCTCACAAATACCGATCGGGACGGCCGTGGACTTGTCGGCCATCTGTAGAGAGATATCTGTAGGAATTAATTTCTCTAAACAAAGTCTTTTGTAGACAGAAAAGGGCATAACACTCACTCCTGCACCAAGATCACTTAAAGCAGTTCAAACATAATTATTTTTTATGGAGCAAGGAATGGTGGGTATACCTAGGTCACCGAGCTTCTCAGGAATCTTGCCACTGAAAGAGTAGTTAGCAAGCATAGTAGATATTTCCTCATTAGGGACTTTTCTTTTATTAGTAACAATATCTTTCATATATTTAGAGTAAGGAGGTAACTTAATAGCATCAGTCAAAGGGATTTGAAGAAAAAGAGGTTTCATCCACTCACAAAACTTGTTGTAGTGCTCATCTTCTTTGGTTTTGACGGACTTGCTTGGGAAAGGCATGGGTTTTTGTACCCATGGTTCTCATTCCTTCCCATGTCTCGTTGCAAGAAAGTCTTCTCTAGTATACTTGTTGTGCTTATCGGGTGCTTCTTCTTCACGAACCTCGGGTGGATCATTCTTTTTAGCATCTTTTTCAGGTTCAGCACCGTCTTCAGTCTCAGCATCGGAGGTAGATATGCTGTTTGGATCAACAGCTTGTTCTTCTTCTTCTATAGGATAATTGGAATTGGCAGCTTCCTTGTGTTTCTTCTTCTTCTTTTTCTTCTTTGGAGAGCTAACAATTTCTTCTTCCTGCACTTGAGAATCTTGCTCGACCGTCTTTGGATGCCCTTCTGGATAGAGAGAGTCCTGGGTGTGTGTTCCACCCCGGGTCTTTATACCATAAGCCTGTAAATTGTCCTGTTTGGCATTATTAGCAAGCAAATATTTTTCACATTAGAAATTTGTTCAAGCTGAGTTTGAACCATATGAAAATGCTTCACAAGACATTTAACATCATTAACTTTTCTTCCTAGAACATCAAGCAAACTTTTGATAGAAAGAGTATTATCATGCAACTGCCCTTGTATCTTCTCATTGAAGTGACTCTGCTTCATAATAAAATTACCAAGCTCATCTAAACATTGGTCAGGAGGTTTACCTTTAGGGATGTCACTTGCATTGAAATCTAAAAGAGAGTGTACCTCTACCATAGGTGGGTGAGTGGTAGGCTCACACAGCTTCTCAATTGGGGGTAGATTCTTCACGTCTTTAGCTCTAATTCCTTTCTATTTTATAGACTTCTTTGATTCTTGCATATCTTCGGGGCTTAGGACAAGCATGCCCCTCTTCTTTGGTGGTGGAGGTGGTTCAGGCACGGACCAATCTTCATGGTTTTTGGCAATCTTGCCCATCAATTCTTCCGCATCGTCCGGTGTTCTTTGCCTGAAAACACAACCAGCACAACTATCTAGATAGGATTTAGACCCATCGGTTAGACCAGCATAAAATATATCAAGTAATTCATTCTTAGGGATCTCATGTCCCGGTCTAGCTTTCAGAAAACTGCAAAATCTCCCCCAAGCTTTAGGGAGATGCCCATCCTGGAACTGTTTAAAGTTATAAATTCTTTGCAAAGCAGCATGTTGCATATGAGAAGGAAAATACTTATCAACGAAAGATATAGCCATATTTTGAGGACTTTGAATGGAACCACATGGTAGTGCATCATACCATGCTCTAGCATCTCCTTTCAAAGAAAAAGGAAGAAGCTTGGTCACATAAAAGTTCCGGATCCTTTCATCAGTAGTAAACAAGCCACCCAACTCAGTGAGTTTGGTCAGGTGCTCGATGTTGGGAATGTCCCCTTGAGGCAAATAAAATATGTTTATTGGTATATTCCATTAGTTCATAATAAGTTTTATACTGTGCTATAACTGTATTAAGCGTAAACTTTAATACACGTGTGGTATGCAAACAACCAGGTCCCTAGTTAACTCTAGTATACTAGTCCATTGGGAAATTGATGATCAAGGTTTCCTGATCATGAGATGTGAACAGTCTATTGACAATGGGGTCATGTCATTGGGAGAATGACATGATGGACACACACCCACCGGAAGTGTTGCAATGTGATCCAGTCACATAGTTCAACATTGCGATAACTATAAACGTAGTGACCCGATCCTTAAGACCGTGATGATCATACATAATTGCTATCTACCAGGATGCTTTGAGTGCATTAACTGTTACACTGAAACATGGTAACCATAAAGGTGTATCTTGGGTATTCCGAAGTAGATATGTTGATGAGTATGCAAATAGATCAAAACAGATAGGTACTCTGGGCCCACTCGGTGATATTGCATCATAAAGTTTGCGCAAACGTGTGACTAGGTCACGGGGTTGCAATATCACAGGAATGAGTAAATATGTTTGTCGGCAACGAGGATGAACTAGGTATTGGATACCGACGATCAAACCTCGGACAAACAAAGTACCGTATGACAAAGGGATCAGGACTCAACGTTAACGATTCAACGATGAAGTTAATTCGATGGAAGCGCAGGGGCCATCTAGGATTGTAACCAGGTCTGATCGATGGTCATTGATCAAGAGAGTGTCTTGATCATGTCTGGTGTTTTCCGGACCGTAGGGTGTCACACTTAAGGGTATTCGACGCATTAAGGATAGATTCGGGATCGCCGGAGAAATAAGAGAGAACTCCGAAATCGTTTCGGAGGAGAGACGGAAAGGTTTCCGTGGTTTTCGAATTGTTTGGAAAGTTATTTGAATATGTTTTATTATTTAATTATACAAAATAAATATTAAAATATAATTTAAATAATTAATGGAATATTATTCTTTTTGTTTTTGTTTTTTCTTTAAGGGAAAGAGAAAGAAAAAAAGAATAAGAAAAAAAAAGAAAAAAGGTGGGAGGTGGCGCCATGGGCCAAGTGGCCCATGTGGCCAAGTGGCTAGGCCACCACGCCATGGCCCTTGGTGGCCGGCGGCCACTAGCAAAGGTGCGTGGCTTAGGTTGTGGTTTAGTACCACATTGCTAAGCTACGTATCTGCGTGCCCCCTTTTCCCCCTATATATAGATGTGGAGGGTCCCCCTATTTCAACACAGAAAAATTCCAGAAAAATACAGATAAATTCTGTTGATCTCTCTCTCCCTGTTTCTCCCTCCTATGAGAGGACTCCCCTTGTATGGAGTCTGCACTAGGTTGGAGGCTTCTCCACTATACGCACGCCATCGTGCTGCTCGGGATCCGAATCCATCTTCTTTCCGCTGCTCGCCTGGTTCGGAGTCCGGAGGGACATCGGGTACACCGTATGTGTGTAATCCCGCGAGGCACTACAATTGTGGTGCTACTTCATCGTAGTGGCCGTATCGCGGCGTCTTCACCGACAATGTTCCGACGGGGACGCAATCCCGTCATCGGTCTCAAGGACCGGGTGACTACTGGAGTCACCGTGGAGCTGCGCGACATCGGGGATTGCCGGTACGACTACACCAACCACGTTCACGCGGGAACGTTTCCCTCTTAACGGACTACATACAGGTATGTGACCTATTCCATCCATTACTTGCATCGCCATAGCATAGGTCTTGGGATTGGGTATCGTAGGTTATGAAAAATTTGTGTTTTCTGCCCCAAACCCCAACACTCGATAGCATCATCATTTTCTCTGCCATAAAAGGGATCAACTTCAACTGTGGATATAAGTGAAAGATCAACAGAGAAATCATAATCAGGATCAGTGATGCATATATGAGACGTAGCAAAAGTAGGATCAAGAGTAAACTTGTTCTTCAGGGAGTGCTTGCTAGCAACTTCTTTATAGTAGCAGGGTCGGAATCAGCACATTCATTAAGCTCCCTGCAAAAATCATCATCAAGTGTAATATAATCATCCTCAAGGAGTTTCTCCTTAAGGCCAGCAAAGTTATGAGTTTTTACAATAGGTGTTTGGGTAACAGGAATTTCAACACCCGAGAATCGGGCAACAGCAGCAATCTGTTCTTCAATAAAAAACCAAGTGAACCTGTAGTCTCAAAGGTAGTAGAAGCATCATCAAAAGTATCTGACATATTGCCAGACTCAGCAGAAGTAGCATGTAACTGAGATCAATCAAACTGACTCATAACTGAAGGTGAATCAAGTTTAGCACTAGTGCTAAGAGCAGTACCTCGTCTCGTACGGGATGGTAAGGTCGGAACCTTGGGGTCTCCTTTCTTACCCATAGTGGATAGCGTGCAGCAGGTAGGATACTTCAAGTAGACCTGTAAATAAAGCTATGGTTCCCGGCAACGGCGCCAAAACAGTAATTGATAACCCTCAACTGTAGGGGATCGAGATAGTCTTCGCAGGCAAGATAACCCAATTTATTGATTCGACACTTGGGGACACAAAGAATACGTACAGGCTTTGACAATTGAGTTGTCAATTCAACCGCACCTGAAATAAACACTTGCTTGCACAAAGGTATTAGTAGCAACTGTGATACGGTAGTAGTAGTGGTGGTGATAATAGTGGTGATGGTGGTGGTGAAACAGCAAAAGTAAAACAACAAAAGTAAACAACTAGTAACCAGCAGGAAAGAGAACATTGTAGGCTAGGGAGATGGATGGTTGGGCGCTGCTTGGATGAGAACAAACATGTAATAGATTCTAACACGGGCAAGGCTCACAGATAAGAAAGGATCATCTAGGCAAATATCAAACATCAGGCATGTATCCCATGGTAGTTGTACGTGCTTGCAATAAGAACTTTGCACAACATCTTTTTTCCTACCCTCCCGCTACAAATGGGGCCAAAAGGAACTTAGGAAGATTAAGGTACTCCCGTCAAAGAGCACCGGAACAAAGCATTAACACTTCATGGATACACGGAATCCTCAAATTATAGGCCATCCCCTTTGGTGTCCCAAGCTGTCACCATTGGGATCGCCGGTTCTGGAATATAATAGGTGCATACAACTCATAGATAGGATCAAGAACACCACAAACTCAAGAAACAAAAGGGTGATCAGATCTGAAATCATGGCACTCGGTCCCAAAGTGATAAGCATTAAGAGCAACAAGTTGTAACAGAGATGATAAACACCAAGTAGATGAAAGGCAACATGCCCCCAACAATCTGATTGAACTATTACATGATCTAACTCATCCAATCCCTACCATCCCCTTTGCCTACAGCAGGGAATTACTCACACATGAAAGAGGAAGTCATGGAGGGGTGATGGAGAGGCGATGATGATGACGATGGCGATGATTTCCCCTCACCGGAGGCCAAAGCAGCCTCCATATTAGCTCTCCCGGAGAAGAACAGAGGGTTGCGGCGGCTCCGCGACGTAGATTGGAAAAGCGACTACTGTTCTGGGGTTTCTATGCCGGGAGAATAAACAGGGCCAAAGTAGGGCACCGGGGGACGTGGGACCAAGCCAGGAGGGAAGGTGGCGCGGCCAGGGGCTGGGCCGCGCCAGGCACCCTCCTGGCTGCCCCCTGGCTGCCCTGTGGCCCCCCTTTGGACTTGCGGAAGCTTCTGGAACGCTGATTTTTTAAATATTTTTTTGGGATTTTTCCAGCGTACCTAAATATCCAAAAACCTGCACAAAAGAAAACAACACTGGTAGCTCTGTTAAAAACAGCGTCAGTCCGGGTTAGTTTCGTTCAAATCATGCAAGAATGAAGCCAAAACAATAGCAAAAGTGTTTGGAAAAGTAGATACGTTTGAGACGTATCAATAACCACGTTCAAAATGAATACACGCCCCTTGAAACCTGGCACGACCATTGCTGGCGGACCTGTAGCAGTTACATAGGTTTTTAGGTATCTTCAACGCTGATCTTTAGGCTGCTCTCAAAGCTCCATCTTGGATGGGTGCTAAGCTTGCCAACCAGACAAAAAAATCCTATGTAGCACCTAATTAAGAGGAGATAGAGGAGTTTGGTGACCCCAAAAGAAAACGGTGCTAGTCACGGAAACCTATGCAAAACATTAGGATAAAAATGAGGGGAACTAGCCTATGCATGCAAGACTTTAGTTGCTAAACCATTAAATGAGGTAACCTTAACAACAACGAGATAAACACCAATGCACTGGAGACTATGGTTTCTTATCACATTTAATATTTCTAGCACCTCACTTAGCACCTTTGCATTGGAGGAAGCGTTAAACCTTTGAAATCCACTTTCGATTAAGTTGTTTGGATCATCCTTACCATTCAATGCAATTATGTTTTTGTTTGTGGGCTAGTTCGCATTTATATATTTTTGCAAATTTGATCCAAACCGAGGGAACGAGAGCTTTGCGGGATAGGACTCCTATAACCCCATGCCATCCCAAAACTCTTTTCGCCAAAAAATCTCTTCACGCGCAAAGCGATTGGTGTTGTCGTTCAATGTCAGAGAGATGCCACTGGAGATCTCCGATCAGAGCTTCGTTCTCCACGAGTGCGTTAATGCTGGAGAGACACGACGGGACAACTCCGAGGGGACGGTGATGACGTTAACGCTCTGTTGTCCATGTGTATTCAATACTAGTGATGTGATGGGGCAGATTCAAAGCAACGGGGCCGCATCAATACCAAAACGACGGACGAGAAGCCTACCTAGTTGGCATTGAAGTCGATTTCTCGCCCGTTCTCCTAGCCACGACATAGGAGTTGTGGCGAGCCTCCGTAGCCATTCCATCCACACCAAAACTCTTTCGTGCTCAATCTCATCCGCGCAGTCCGATCACCATGGTTCGCTCTAAGATCAGCACATACAAGATGCTTATGTTGGCAAGGCGAGCGGAGGAGGAGGAGGCCTGACACATGGAGGAGGAGGAGGAGAAGGAGGGGGAGGTGATGTTGGAGATATGCCCTAGAGGCAAATAATAACGATGTTTTTTTCATGTCAGTATTTTTTCATAATAGTGTCATGGGAATGACCCCCGAGTAGGGTCACCCAGGCGAAATAACCTTTCAAGGCGAAGATCACCGATCTAATGACAACCTATCTAAATGAGGCCGAGCTAATCCAGTCCGACCTGAAGACCTCCATTCGGAAGAAGGCCGATCTGATCAAGGCCGACATGAAGACGGCTGATCTGAGGATCGTCGATCTAAAAGAAGACCAAGTAGCACAAGAGCGAGCAATCAGCCTCACCTAAGTTCATTCGGCCAATTGATACGCCCCAAACGTATCTATAATTTCTGCTTGCTCCATGCATGTTTTGTGTGATACTGCTATGTTTTAGATACACTTTCATACACTTTTGATCATATTCAGACTAACCTATTAACTCAGTGCACCCCAGTGCCAGTTCCTGTTTTCTGCTATCTTTTTTTCAGGTTTTCCATTACGTAAAATGCCAGAAAATTTCCAGAAAAATCAAATAAAAAAATCAGCGCAACGGAAGCTTCCAGAGCCCCGAAAGAGGACCGGGGGGCACCCTGTGCCTAGGCGGCCAGGGGGCACCTGCACTCCCTGGTGTCCCCACGGCTGCCCCCTTCACCTATATATTTCCTTCGCCCCGAAACCTCCGAAGACAGAACCCTTTTTCGCGATCTTGCCTCTGTTCCGCCGCCACCGCGCTTCCAAGATCGGGAGCACCAGAAGACCTCCGGGAGCTTCTCCACCACCATGGACGCTTCTCGGATGATCTGTGACTGTGAGTAGTCCACCTTGGACCATGGGTCCATGATAAGTAGATATGTGATGTTCTCCTCCCCTCTTTGTTCTTCATGGACCAGACCTTGTGAGCTGCCCTACATGATCAAGGCACATATGTAATTCAGTCTGTTGTTGCTATGCTGAGTTTGCTGGTATTTGATGGATTATGAGACTATGTTCAGATTGTGATTGAGTAATATATTTGGTTCTTCTCTTTTATATTTTTGTTCTTGAGTAATTCTTGCATGTTCTCCGTTGTTGTTTATTGCTTTGGCCAAGTAGTAGGTAGTGACTCCAAGAGGGAGCGTTATGCTTGATTGTGGGTTCATGCCCCCTGATGATTAGCTTGAGTGACAGAAACATAAGTCTAGGGTATGTGTTGTTGCCACAAGGGGGAAAACAACGGTTCTTGTAACCGCGGTTGCAATGATTGTTTACTTTACGCAAAGTTCTTTTAATGCAGTTGTCTGTTGCGTTGGGTTTACACTTTGGGTGGGGCTCGCAACTTAATACAAGCGAGATGCTCTGGATAGATATCTTAAGATGAATGATTAGTAGTAGATGCTGATGGATTTCGGTCTACTTATTTTCGCATACTGCCCATGCTTTTGAGCCTCTTCCTTTCTATGTAGCATAGTTAGCATTGGTTTGCGCCCGTAATCCTGTCAATTGCCAAGTTGTGAATTTTTTACCTCGCATATCAGTTTTATCGTCTTTTGGGAGAGAGACATCACTAGTGAACATCATGGGACCCCGGTCCATATTTCCACCACTGTTTACATCCTCAATTTACTTATTTCTTTTACTTTCCAGTTGCAATTGTCACCACTATTATCTGTTGCGTTTGATCCTTTGTAAACAACAAGGCCGGAGAGATTGACAACCTCTCTGAACTTCGTTGGGAGAAAAGTTATTTGTATTTGTGTGCAGGTCCAGGTAAAGTAAGCAACCTTGGTTCTGAATGGAGCCATTGTTCACTTTACCACCTTCTTGTCGACCTTGGAGTCTTCATGGTTCGATCTCAACCTTGGTATCTTTGCCGAGGGAAATTTGCTGCTATCCTACATCTCACCTTCCACTAGGGGTAACCAACGAAGGGCGATAAGCCATTATCATCTCTCATGTTGGATATGTGCCCTAGAGACAAATTAATAAAGATATTTGTCACATATCCGTTTTGTTCATAATACGTTTTATACTTTGCTATAACTGTATTACTTGGAAATACTAATACAGGTGTAGTATAAAACATGGTCCGTAGTTTAACTCGGGTAAACTATCTCATTGGGCAATTGATTGATCAAGCTTTCCTGATCATGGCGACACTTAAGTCCATTGACAATGAGGTCATATCGTTAAGGGGAATGATGTGATGGACGTACACCCACCTAAAGTATTGAAATGTGATCGAGTCACATAGTTCAGCGTTGCTATGACTTTGTAAAATATGGCTTAGTCCTTAGACCGTAATGATCATACGTAATTGTCATCTATGAGGAGACTTTGATTTGTATCCCACCGCCTGACTGAAATATGTTGGCTATAACGGTGCACTTTGGGTATTCCGAAATAGATGGTTGAAGAGTATGTTAATAGATCAGAGCGGGATTTGTCAGTCCTTGTGACAGGACAGGTACTCTGGGCCCACTCGGTGATATTGCATCAACACCTTGCAAGGACGTGACTAGGTCACAAGAGATGCAATGATCATGGACGAGAGAAGTTGTTTGTTGTGAACGAGATGTGAACACGGTATGTAGGATACCGACGATCAAACCTCGGACAAACAAAGTACCGCAACACAAAGGGATTACGTCGTATCGTTAACGGTTTCCAAAAGCGATCGAAGTTCATTCGATGGAAGCGCAGGGGCTGTCAAGGATTGTAACCAGGTCCAACTAACTAGTCATTTGTCAATGAGAAGAGTCTCGACCATGTCTGCTGTTTCCCGGACCGTTAGGGTGTTACACTTAAGGGCAATCGATGCATAGGAAAGTTACGGGATCAATCGGTGAAATAGGTGGAATCACCGGAATAGTTCCGGAGGAGGACGGAATGGTTTCCGGAAAATTTGAATAGTTCAAAATAAAGTTTAATTGTTTTAATAATGTTTTATTATTTAATTATCTGAATTAAATATTTAAAACATATTAAATAAATTAAAAAATGGGAAAAGGCTAAATGGGCCCATGGGGCCCATTAAGGGAGGAGGGGGTCTCCCCCCTTGGGCTTGGCGCCAAGGGTGGGGCCCACCACCCCCCATGGCCGGCGCACTCCCCCCCTTGGGAGTTTAGTCCCACATGGGGGAGGGGAGGAGGATGGCACCCCCCTTGGCCTATATAAGGAGGGGTAGACCCCCCTTTTTCCAACACACCAATATCTCCTTCTTCCTCCTTCTCCTTCCCGGAAGTGGACTCCCCTTGTTTGGAGTCTGCACCTGGATTGGAGTTCTCCACCATAAGGCAGGCCGTCGTTCTGCTGGAGTCGGGATCCGTAGCCGTCATTCTTCCGCTGCTCGCCTGGTTCGGGGCCCGGGAGGAACATCGATTGTACCGTACGTGTATAATCTCTTCGAGGCACTACACCTGTGGTGCTACTTCGTCGCTGGAGGTTTACCGGGAGTCATCCTCGCCGGTGGTGGTTTTCTACACGACAGGGAGGTCGTAGTTCCGAGTCTACGCCAACCACGTTCGCAAGAACGTTTCCCTCTTTCGGTCTTCAAAGGTATGAACACCGATTGCCCCCGTTACTTTACATCGCCATAGCATAGATCTTGGGTTCGGGTACCGTAGGTATGAAAAATTTGTGTTTTCTGCCCCGTATCCCAACAGTGGTATCATGAGCTAGCTATGCGTAGATGTATTGTACGGGTAGAACACATCTAGGATGTGGGCATCGAATCTTCATTCGTTACCCTCCCACGTGTACTCATTTAGCGTTGCGGCAATGTTTGATGAAGCGGCCCCCGACCGACCTTACGCGTTTATGCGAGACTGGTTCCACGCTTGACATATGGCTTGTACCATATAAAGTGCCTGGGGGTGTCTGTCTCTCTGCACTAGTGATGCGAAGATATTTGCAACGGAGGGCCCCGACAGGGGTGTAATAGAGACGGATGGGAGACGGTGTTGTGGCATGTTTTTCGCAGGATAGAAACGGTTCTCTCTCTCGAAAACCCTAGCAGCCACGTAAAACTTGCACAAGCTAAAGTAGAAAGGCGTTTAACTTTTCTTTGCATGAAGGGGGGTCATAGGTTGTATGATTTACAGGTTTACTTCCTGTTTTATGCTAGTATGCTAGATATATCGACGGTAGCACGAAACAGGACCATCTCTCACAATACCAACATCGTGTTCTCCCTTGGTGGGCACTGCCTGGAAGGTTCTCCCATATGGCTTGATGCTCCGTACATATCAGAGTTGTCCTATATATTCAACGGAGTTCGCATGAGGTTGGGTTCGGCAAGCCTCGCATATGCAGATATGGCCTTGCTGAACAGCTAACATCAAGGTTCGATTGGCAGGCTTGACGTATGTAGATGCGGGCCTGGAACACAGGAGACCGAAAGGTCGAGCACGAGTCACATGCCTGATGTGATTGGCTTAGAGGCCTACCTGGTTCGCATACTGATGGCCGTGACGATCGGGGGAGGTACGGGGGCTGGGATTGTGTAATCACTTAGTTAAATTGAGAGGTGTTTATCTAAGTGGGAGCTTTCTAGAAATTGAGATTAAATTGAAACTCCACATTATGAACAAAAGTATAAATATGTATCCTTGTGAATCAACCTTGTAGATGGCAGCACCTCGCCCCTCGTTCAACTTAGGATCATTCCTAGAGAAAGATAAGCTAAAAACAGATGGGACAAACTTCACCAACTGGTTCCGCACCCTGAGGATTCTCCTCGTTCCCCTCAAGATGGCATACGTACTAGAGGGCGCGTTAGGTGACGCACCAGCAGATGATGCCAGTCAGGATGAGAAGAATGTCTATCTCCCCAGGACTGATGATTACAACCTTGTCCAGAGTGGAATGCTCTAATCCATGGAGGCTGAGCTGCAGAAACGCTTTGAGAGGATGGGTGCATATGAGATTATCACTAACCTCAAGGCGGTCTTCGCACCTCAAGCCAAGGCTGAACGGTACGAGGCTTCTGAAGCCTTCTAATCAGCAAAGATGGACGAGCAAGGCAGCGTGAGTGAGCACGTAGTCAAAATGTCTGGCTACGTTCAGCGCTTGAATGCTCTGGAATGCCAGATTCTAGATGAACTTGCTGTTGATAGGGTGTTGCAGTCGCTTCCTCCTAGCTACAAAGGCTTTGTGCTGAACTACAACATGCAGGGGATGACCAAAACCCCTTCTGAGTTGTTCGCCATGCTGAAGAGCGCTGAGGTTGAGATCAAGAAGGAGCACGCCGTCTTCATGGTCAACAAGACCACTGACTTCAAGAAGTCAAGCAGGCGAGAGAAGGCCAAGAGAGGTGGCCCCAAGAGGGATGGCAAGTCAGTTGCCGCTCCTCCCAAGGCACCCAAGCCTAAACCCGGAGTGGAGTGCTTCTACTGCAAGGGTGAAGGTCACTGGAAACGCAACTGCCCCAAGTACCTAAAGGACAAGAAGGCTGGCAAGCTCCCCAAGAGAGACGAAGGTATATTTGATATACATATTGTTGATCTTCTCTTGACAAGCGTCGGGAACACATCCTGGATACTTGATACAGGATCTGTCGCTCATATTTCTAATTCCATTCAGGTAATAAGGAATAGGAGACGCTTGCTCAAGGATGAAGTGACGATGCGCGTGGGGAATGGCTGTCAAATTGAAGTCTTGGCGGTCGGCACGAAGCATCTTAGTCTCCCTTCAGGATTGGTTTTAGTTATGAATAATTGCTACTATGTACCCGCGTTGAGTGTGAACATCGTTAGTGTCTCTTGCTTGAAGCGAGACCGCTATTCTTTTAAGTATGATACAATTGGTTGTTTGATTTATAAGGATGCAATGTTTTATGTTCACGCACAGGAGTTGCATGGTTTATTCGTACTTGATCTCGATGGTGACGTGTGTCACATTAACAATATTGAGGCCAAAAGATTGAAGAATGATGAAGATCACATGAAGATGTGGCATTGCCGACTTGGTCATATTGGTATAAAGCGCATGGAGAAGCTCCATAAGGATAGACTTCTTGAGTCATTGGATTTTGGATCCCTTGATACATGTGAACCATGCCTCATGGGCAAAATGACAAGGACTCCATTCAATGGGATAATGTAGCGTGCGGATGAATTATTGGGGATCATACACACGGATGTATGTGGACCCATGAACGTCCCCACTCACAATGGTCTTCGTTACTTCGTGACCTTTACTGATGACTTGAGTAGATATGGATATATTTACTTGATGAAGCACAAGTCTGAAACCTTTGAAAAGTTCAAGGAATTTCAGAATGAGGTCGAAAATCAACTCGGAAAGAAAATCAAGCACCTTCGATCGGATCGAGGTGGCGAGTATTTGAGTCACGAGTTTGGCAATCATCTGATGTCTTGTGGCATAGTGCCACAACTTACGCCGGCAGGCACACCTCAGAGAAACGGTGTGGCTGAGCGACGTAATCGAACCGTATTGGATAGCGTACGATCGATGATGTCTCATACTGATTTGCATGTGTCATTCTGGGGGTATGCATTAGAAACTGCCGCTCATATTCTTAATAGGGCACCATGCAAATCCGTAAAGACAACACCATTTGAAGAATGGCATGGCACGAAACCTAAGTTGTCTCACCTGAAGATTTGGGGTTGTGAGGCTTATGTTAGGAAACTACAGCCTGACAAACTTGAATCCAAAGCGGATAAGTGCATCTTTGTGGGCTATTGTAAGAGCAAAGTTTTGCCCCCGTGTGTTTTGGATATTGTTGGACAAGACAGTAGAGGAACTAACAATGTTTTCTAGTGTAAATAGTTGTATAGGTTCATGAAGGACAAGCTAGGTGATAAAGCTTCAGGGAAGGTCTTCAAGTTATCGAAGCATTACCCCCCTGAGCGAAGCTTAATCACGGAGGATGACCCCCAAAAATGAAGGTGTCCTGAAGCTCAATTCATTGAAGGAAATGAAGAAGACGGCGCAAGACTTAGATGTTTTTGTGTAGTTCTCTTTCTGTTCCTTGAGTCATAGGACAAACCGTACTATCAAGAGGGGTCTTTAGTTTGTGGACACCGAAGTCATTGAGAAAATTATCAGATCAAATCCAAACCAAGTGAGAAGTCTGAGCGAAGAAATCTCATGTGCACTGAGTTAAGCTTCAGTAGCAAAGACTTCGTTCTTTGGCTTCTGAAGCAGAACTAAGTCCGTGAGTCAGCTTTACTTGTTCCGCAAGTAAAGTTGCGCAGTGATGACAAATCCGACCATTGTGGACACGTGTCAAACTATCACCTCAGGTCAATTTGGTCATTCCGCACCTCGGGATTGCCAACTATAAATACGCCGCCCCCTCCTCCATTTGCGGGTGGCTGCTCCAAGAATATTCCTGAGAGTGACTGAAGAGAGCACCCCAAAAACGCCACCGAAGCAAAACCCAAAATCCAGAATACTGAAGCCTAAGTCCCATTGATCTGAGTAGATTCGAGATGACTTAGGTGAAAGCTTTCTAGCCTTTTTATCTTGTGGAACTGCAATTCTCCTAGACGGTTAGAGTGTTGTTCTTCAGAGAGCGAAGAGTAATTGTCGCCTCGAAGTCCAGTTTTTCAAAGGTTTC
The DNA here is from genome assembly GCA_950022295.1 of Bromus sterilis. NCBI lineage: Eukaryota > Viridiplantae > Streptophyta > Magnoliopsida > Poales > Poaceae > Bromus > Bromus sterilis. The sequence continues at coordinate 73,377,608 of OX465600.1, read as the reverse complement.
GGTGATTTCCTCAATAATCAACCACGAGTGAAGAACTGACCAAGCTCAAGGAGTTTAGTACAGTGGAGCAACGGACGGAGAGAGATTTGCTCCAGGTGTTCAATCACCAGTCCCTCCAACCAGACGTAGCGCTTTACAGAGCGTGAACTGGTAACAAACATCGCCGAGTCCCAGTTCGTTTTACTTCGAGCATTTACCTTCAGTATTGCATTTGCTTCGCAGTTATGCTTCAATGTGTTTTGATTCACTTCATTTAGTTTCGCTTCCAGTTTAACATCGCTTTTCCGCCCTACTTATGCTTCACTTCAATAGTTTCAGTAGAAAATTTTGAAGTGATCATTCACCCCCTCCCCCTCTGATCACATACTTGGACTTTCAATTGGTATCAGAGCTAGTCACTCCCTACACTCTGTGTGTTTTGGATTAACCTCCTGGAGTGTCTTCAAGTATGTCTTTCGCAGCTATTCGCTCCGGCGAACCTATTCCTGTCTTCAATGGGAAGGACTACCTGTACTGGAAGGACAAGATGAAAAGAAATATCATGGCTATCAACTCAACTGCCTGGCAAGTTGTCTTGTATGGAGTCACTGTTGCCGATGAGAAGGCCATCACCCCTGAAGAAGCAAAACTGATTGATCTTGATTCTGAAGTTTGGGTTTTCATCACCAATCACTTGACACCAGAAAAGTATCATGAAGTGAAGAATATTCCATCTGCCAAAGGTGTCTGGGACTATCTTGAAAAGATTGGTGAAGGTGTTTCTACCCAGAAGGATGCCAGAATTGACACACTCCGAAGCAAATTCTATCGCTTCAAGAGAAACGAGGGTGAAAAAGTCAGCTCCATTTACAGCAGACTCACAGCTCTTGCTAATGAGTTGATTTCCCTCGGTGCTGATGACATTACTCCTCACTCAGTTGTAAGAACTTTGCTTCGCTCATTGGGTGACTCGTTTGATCACATTGTGCTGATGATCAAGGAAAGGACTGATTTCAGACGTCTTGTTGCCGCTGATATTCTTGAGAGACTCAATACCTTTGAAATGGAAGAAGATGAGAAACGTGACATTAATGGCTCTCGAAGAAAAACTCATGCTTTGAAAGCAAAAGCTTCGCGTCATTCTTCGCCCGAAGCCAGTTCTGCCTCAGGTGTCGAATCAGATGATCCTGCAAGCATTGGAAAAGATTTAGCTTTGATCATGAGACGCTTCAACAGCTTCCAAAGAAAAGGTTTTTCTTCACCGAAAAAGAGTTATTCTTCAAGGAGCTCAACTCACTCATCTCACCGCTCATCCTCAAGAAGCTCTCCATCGAAGGACAACTGCTGCTACAAGTGCAAGAAGCCAGGTCACTACATTGCTGATTGCCCTCTGTGGGAAGCTGAGAACAAAGCAAAGCATTCGCTCAGAGACTCCTCAACCAAGTCCCACAGATCTTCCAGAAGCTATGAATCCAAGAGACATGACTTCAGTCCGAGAAGAGATAAGAAGAAAGATTCTGATGATGACAAGAGGAAGAAGTATCATAAGAAGCGTGAGGGTTCTTCATCGAAGACTCACTCGTCTCGGCGAAGCAGCTCTCACCGTGCCAAGGCCTATCTGGGAAAGGAGATGAACTCTGAAGACGAAGCCTCTGGGTCCGAAGCTGAATCAGGCTCAAGGTCTGGGTCTGGGTCCGAATCAGATGGTGTTGCTGGTTTGGCATTCGCTTCAGCAGATGCTTCGACTAAAGCTTCGAGCTCATTCTTCACCAACAACAGTAGTGAAGATGAAACTCCTTCATATTGCTTCATGGCCAATGCGAAGGTATCTTCATCCAAATCTAACTATGATACTTCTGATTGTTCCTCATATGATAGTGATTCGAAGATAAGCTATGCTAAACTTGCTAAAATTGCTTCAATCCAACAAGATGAACTTGATTCGCTAAGCAAAACCATTAAGAAATCAGAAACTCTGTTGATCGATGAGATAGAGAAAGGTCAAACTTTGACTAATGAGCATGCAGCTCTGAAGGAAAAGTTTGAAGAATTATCCTCTCGGCATGATCTTATTTCAGTTGATTATGAGAAGCTCACCTATGAATTTCTTCAGAGGAAAATGGCTCTCAAAAGACTAAAAGAGTCTCATGAAGAGTTGGAAAATGTCAATCTCTCTCTCATGGCTCAACAAGGTTCTGAAGAAAATCATAAAACTTATTCACCTTGCTTAACTTGTCTGGAACGAAGAAAAACTGATTCCAAAGGCAAAGCTCCTATTGTTATTGATGATACTAATGCCTCTGATGAGGAAAATCCTGCTGTTACCGAGGAACTCCTCAGGTTGAAAAACTTATTTGAGACATGCATGTTCAAAAGTGTGCAAGGTCACCAGTATCTCTGTGATATCCTGAGGAAGGCTCTCCTTCACAGGAATCCCAGGAATGAAGGTGTTGGTTTCGAGAGAAAGATAAACCCTGATGGCACCTATTGGGTACCTGAGCAGTACCCTAAAACTGTTTGGGTCCTAGCGAAGGTGAATCCTATTGATATTGCTAACCTTTCAGGTTTTGATTGAAAAATGAACAAAGCTATTGTAGACGAATCACTTGATTCTGACTACAAGCTCATCAAAGACGAACAGGGAAAGGTTACTGCTGAGTATGTTGGCACTCCTCCTAAGAATGGCTTCTATAAGAGGCAGATATGGGTGCAAAAAGCACTTGTGGAAAAACTACCTGCTAACCATACCATGCAGGGAAAGCCTTCGGTACCACCGAATCATTTCTATTCTCTAGAAACAAGAAATGATTCACTGGTGCCCGAATCAAATGTTCCGCAGAAGCAATACTATCACACTGGTCGTCATACTTATCGTCCTCATAATAATCATAATAAGATTGCATATGCTCATTCTTATCCTAACCATTCGCAGAGGACTTACATTTATGGTGTGCTTGATGGTACACCGAAGCAATACACTCCTGTTCGATTTAATATTGCTTCAACCAGTGCTTCAACATCTTCTCAGTCACCTGCTCGTTTGTGGGTGGTTAAGAAGAACTAATTGTTTTGCAGGGCTATGTCTCCGGTGGATCCGAATGGGTCATGGATAGTGGTTGCAAAAATCATATGACTGGAGACAAGGAGTTATTCACTGAAGAAAAACTATCTCACTCTTCTCAGAAGTACATTACCTTCGGTGATAACAACAAGGGTAAAGTTTTAGGTTTGGGTAAGGTTGCCATATCGAAAGATAAGCACATTGACAAGGTTATGCTAGTCCAATCCCTTGGATATAATCTTATGTCTATTTCTAAGTTATGCGATATGGGTATGCTTGTTCTATTTTCTGCTTCGCGTTGTGTTGTCTTTTCATAGGTTGACTATACGTTTGTCTTCGAGGGTTACCGAAAAGGAGATTTATACATTGTTGATTTTTCTTCGGGCCCTGCCGTATCCACATGCTTAATGGCAAAAGCTTCATCTGGATGGTTATGGCATCGAAGACTTGCTCATGCAGGGATGAAAAATCTTCATAATTTAGTGAAGAAGAACCATGTTATTGGCCTTAGCGAAGTAAAATTCGATAAGGATCGTCTCTGCAGTGCTTGTGAAGCTGGTAAAATTACGAAGAAACATCATTCAGCGAAGACTATCATGACTACTACTCGTCCTCTTGAATTGATTCATATGGATCTTTTTGGTCCTCAAAATTATGCAAGCCTGGGAGGAAACAAATATGGTCTTGTTATTGTTGATGATTTCTCTCGTTATACTTGGGTTTTGTTTGTGGATGACAAGAGCAAAGTTGTTGAAATCTTCAAGTCATTCGCTAAGAGAGCTCAAACCGAATATGAATTATCTCTGAAGCATATCCGAAGTGATAATGGAACTGAATTCAAAAATACTCATATTGAAGATTTTCTTGATGATCATGGTTTTACTCATGAGTTCTCTGCTGCTTATACACCTCAACAGAATGGTGTTGTTGAAAGGAAGAATATAACTCTTATTGAAATGGCCAGAACCATGCTTGCTGAATACAAGACTCCTATTAGGTTCTGGGCCGAAGCAATTAACACAACTTTTCATATCATCAAGAAGGTTTACCTTCACAAATTTCTGAAGAAAACTTCACATGAGCTTATCACTGGTAACAAACCAAATGTTTCGTACCTTAGGGTATTTGGTGCTCCTTGCTTTATTAGAGATATGAATCATAGCTCCAAATTTGCCCCTAAGGCACATGAAGGTTTTCTTTTAGGTTATGGCTCAAACTCTCACACTTACAGAGTGTATAACTCTCACTTTGGGAAAGTTATGGAAACTGAAATGTGAGGTTTGATGAAACTAATGGCTCTCAGAAAGAGCATTTTCCTCATGATCTAGATGAACCACCTCTTGATGAAATGATCAGGTCCATGGCTATTGGAGATATTCGCCCTGTTGAAGCTAATGATCGTCAAGCTAATAGGGATGATGATGGTCCAATGTTCCCACACATAGCCCGGGGCGCTGGAGATCAACATCCTGAAGCTAATGATGAACAGGACGAAGAAGAACAAGAGAACGAAGGAAATGCTAATCCCGAAGGAAATGCTGAAGCTGAAGGTGAACCAAATCCTGAAGCTCAAGCAGATCCTGAAGCAGAAGCTGAGCATGAAGCAAATGATTCAACCTTATCATGAGTTCGAAGAAGAGTTGATGTTGATTCGATCCTTGAAGAAATTCATCAACCAGGTCGTCCCACAACTCGCTCTCGCACTCGTTTGGCTAACTTCTGTGGAAACTTTTCGTTTGTCTCCATGCTAGAACCATCAAAGTTTGATGAAGCCATGAAGGACCCAGATTGGTTAACTGCTATGCTCGAAGAACTTAACCAATTCGAGCGAAACAAAGTCTGGTCCTTAGTTGATAGACCTGATCCCACGAAGCAAAACATCGTTGGTACAAAGTGGATATTTCGCAACAAGCAAGATGAAGACGGTATAGTGGTAAGAAACAAAGCACGACTGGTAGCACAAGGATACACCCAAATCGAAGGTATCGATTTCGGCGAAACTTATGCTCCAGTTGCTCGTCTCGAATCCATTCGTGTTATGCTTGCTTTTGCAAATTTCAATGGCATTCTACTTTATCAAATGGATGTGAAAAGTGCTTTTCTTAACGGAGAAATCGAGGAAGAAGTGTATGTTATGCAGCCTCCAGGTTTTGAAGACCCAAAGAAACCCGACATGGTGTACAGATTACACAAGGCCCTCTATGGGTTGAAGAAAGCACCTCGTCCTTGGTATGACACATTGAAGGATTTCCTTCTGAAGAAAGGCTTCAAACCAGGAACAACTGACCCAACACTTTTCACTCGATCTTATAATGGTGATTTTTTTGTATATCAAATATATGTAGATGATATCATTTTTGGATGCACTAACACTGAAATCAGCGAAGAATTTGCCAATATGATGTCGAAGAAATATGAGATGTCAATGATGGGTGAATTGAAGTTTTTCCTTGGACTTCAAATTCGTCAACAGAAGAACGACACCTTTATTTCTCAAGAAAAATATCTCAAGGATTGCCTGAAGAAGTTCGGTCTTACTGATTGCAAAACTATTAAGACTCCTATGCCTACCAATGGCTTCTTAGATGCAGATGAGAAGGGCAAAGCCTTCGACCAGAAGAAATATCGGTCTATGATTGGATCTCTCTTATATCTTTGTGCATCTAGACCTGACATTATGCTTTCAGTATGTATTTGTGCTCGTTTTCAGGCCAATCCAAAGGAATCTCATCATACAGCTGTAAAGCGAATTCTTCGGTATCTTGCTCACACACCAACCTTGGGTTTGTGGTATCCCAAGGGAGCTCAGTTTGATCTTATTGGCTATTCTGATTCAGACTGGGCTGGTGATCGTGTGGATAGGAAATCAACTTCAGGGACTTGTCATTTCCTTGGAAGATCACTTGTGTGTTGGGCTTCAAAGAAGCAAAACTGTGTTTCAATATCTACTGCTGAAGCTGAATACATGGCTCCTGGAACATGTTGTACTCAGATTCTTTGGCTGAAGCAAACACTGAAGGATTATGGTATTCATGTGAAGAAAATTCCCCTTCTATGTGATAATGAGAGTGCAATCAAAATTGCTCACAATCCTGTGCAACACTCTCGCACGAAGCATATTGATATTCGCCATCATTTTCTTCGTGATTATGTTCAGCGTGAAGATATTGTCATAAGTCATGTCAGAACTGAAGATCAACTGGCTGACATATTCACGAAACCATTGGATGAGAAAAGGTTCTGTGCGTTAAGATGTGAGCTCCATATATTGGACTCACGAAATGTACTGTAAGACCGAACCTTTTACTCCTGTATATACTCATTTACTTCGTTGTTTACCTTTTTAGTTTCGCTATTTGATTTTTCTTCGCTTATTTTATTTTATTTCGCTTGGATTTAGTCCCCTATGCTTATCACCTTTTGCATCGTTTGGTTTTTCTTCGAGGTGATAAGTTTCGGACCCTATCCCTTCTATTCTTCTTCTTTCTTATTCTGTCTGTCCAAAGTGGTTGAGCACAATTGAAACAGAAAGTATTTTGCTTCGAACATCATTGAGTTCCGAATCAAATGCTTCCAATTTTTATCGAAGTTTTACTCAACTCGAGGACTTATTCTTCGTTTATTGAGATCCCATCAAATCCGGGTCGTTGAGATTTTCTCGCGATTCGCCACGAAATCCTCGCCGTAGAATCCGGAGAGACAGACGCTGGGAGCCGTTCGATCTGATCTGACAACTCATGTCAGACCGGCCTATATAAGGCATCCCACCCCAGCGAATCCTTCCTTCCAAATCATTCGCATCTCTCCGGAACCCTCTTTCTCTCCCGAGCGCCGCCGAGCTCCTTGTCCCCGTCGCCGTTCTCGCCGCTTCACTGCCGGAAGAGCGCCGCCGTGGACTTCACGCCGTCGACGAGCACGTCCTCCTCGCTCTTCGCCGCCGTAGCAGCTCGACGCCACCGAGTTAGGGTACGCCGAGCCCCCGATCCGATCTCTATTCTCTTTGCTCCTCCTGCTTCTAGATCGGATCCATGTTCTTAGTCTGTTTGTTGGGATGAATTCCTTAGGTTTCTTTGTTCCGTTGGATCGTTGCACTGCTGGGAAATCTGTTTCTGCTAGCAAAAGGTTCCCATCTCGATTCAGGTTAGAAGTTAGGGTTTGAGATCACCTGTTCTGTGTTAGGGTTTCAGTTCATCATTGCATGAGGTTAAGTCTAGCTCAGAACAGACAAGAATCATCACCCAAAATTCTTCACTGAATCTCTTGTCAAAACTTTTTGTTTTTGGATCAAAACTTTTGCTGGTGCTCATTCCATACTTGCCTTTTCCCTCGCAACCCTTATGCTTTTCACAGGATGTCTTCTGAGTTAGGCTTCGGGAATGAGTCCCCAAATCTTGACCACATCAACGAAGCAGAACGGTCTGCTCCGAAGAAGAAAGGTGGCAGAACGAAGGAAACCAACAATGCAAGAGGTATCCCCGAATCCATTCGCATTGAGGTTGGATATGATACGCCCCCTGGAGAAACCAAGGATCAGCGCAAGAATCGCCTGCAAAACATTCGCCGGTACTAGGCTGTAAGATGGTACAAGTACAAGAGCAGCCCTGACTGGAAGTGGGCTATGCAATTTGCCTTCAGCCCACCCTTTCGATGTACTTCGGCCATGTGTAGTCAGTACACCGAAGAAAATCGCCATTTATATTACCCAGTTCCACCGAAGCTTCCTCACCCCAACACTCTCAAGACTCCAGCTGACTATCCTGACGAAGAAGAACGTTTGAGGATTGCTGCTGAAAACAAGAGACTGAAAGAAGAGAAGAAGGCAGCCAAGTTGGCTGAAGCTGAAGCCCATGATGTTGGGCCTAGCTCGAAGAAGAAGAAGAAGAAGAAGCTGAAGAAGAAATCTTCTTCTTCTCCACATGCTACCACAGAAGATGAAGAGCAAGCTAAGCTAGAGCAAGCAGCTCTGGAGGATTCAATGTTGGACGAATCAAATGCTGCTGACAACGAATCAGAATCCGAAGCAGATGATGAATCCGATGATCCTGCTCCCCCCAAGAAGCAAAGGCTTCAGATTCCTTTGAAGAAAAAGCCAGGGGAGAAACCTACTGCTAAGGGGATTAAATTTCAAGACCCCAAGGACAAGTCTTCTGCTCGCCCCACCATTGATTTGTCGAACTTGGTGGTTGCGAAGCCCTTGGCCTCCAAGCCACCGGCTGATGCTCTCAATACTGAGAAGCGATCGAAGCAGCGGCATGACCCTGCTAGGAAACAATCTACAAAGGCTTCAGCATCAACGAAGCCCAAGCAGTCTGAACCACCAAACCCTTCAGCGAAGCGAAAGCTCACTGAAGAAGAATTGAGACAGAAAGATCTCGAAGAGGCACTTGAGCGCAACATACTTGCCAGAAGTTCTCCTGAGAAGAAGAAAGCAGATGAGGACACTGCAAGAAAGAAAAAGGAGTTGGACTCTGCCAGATTGGCTGCAGAGAAGGCTGAGACGAAGCACAAGCTCGCCGAAGCCGAAAAGAACGAAGAGAAAGTTGCCGCTGAAGCTAAACAGCTGGCCGAGCTTGAAGCAAAACGCAAGGCCACTCTAGACAGCCTCAGGACAAAGAAAGTAGAGAAAGCTGCTAGGGCAAGTCAAAAGAAGCCCGTTGTTGATATGACTCCCTCCTCTATTCCATCAAAGCAGAAAGGCATATCTATGCCTGAAGATCAAGATGAAGCTGATCGCCACAGTGACCATCAGTTCCCTGACCCACGTGAAGGCGAACTCTGGGATCAGTTGGGCATCACTGAAGCCCTTTGGGAAAAATGTGCTGCTGAAGAGCCAGAAGCTGTTGATCTTGGAGAAGTGTACATCTCAAGCTCCATCGAAGCTATGATCTCCACAATGACCAGTCAGCTGAAGGATCTGCATTCTAGAGATAGGTCTGAAATAAAAAAGATTCACAACTATCAGAAGCGAGCTGAATCTGAACCAGATGAAGAATTCAAACATCACGCTCTGAAATTGCTTCAGCAAGTGACGGACGTTAATTCCACCACCAAGAATAATATCAAAATCTTCAAAAGCAAAGTCAAGGCCGCTGTTGATGAAATGGTGAAGACCCATAATGCATCCATTATGGAAAGGGATTCAAGGAAGCGAAAGGCTTCGCCCGAAGCTGAACCAGTTGTTGCACAACCATCGGCTGTAAAGCCTACTGCTTCAAAGGCTTCGGGTCCTTCACCCAAGAAGAGAACCACCAAGAAGAGGAAGGTTACTTTGGCTTCAGCTGCCGACATGGACACCAGTGATGAACAGCCGAAGGAATCTCCAGAAGCAGTTCCCACTCCTACACCGAAGCCAAAGCCATCCCAGCCCATCCCAAAACCTTCAGCTCCACTCACCAAGACTCCCACACCTCCTCCTACCAAAACCACCCCCAAACCAACTCCACCTCAAAGAGCTCCTACCCCTACTCCAACACCTGCACGAACTACCACACCCATTCCACCTCGTGCACCCACACCCATCCGTGCCCCAATCCCCTCACCACAAAGAATTCACACTCCACCAGCTGCTCCCGCACCACTTCCATCACCTCCCCATGAAGAAAATGCACCGTCCCCAACCCACTTCCAAACTCATGTCACCCGAGACTTTTCCCCTGCCAGATCCATTCAAGAATCCGAAACCATTGTGCCTCGCACCGAAGCACATGACGACGAAGAAGAACAAGTTCAGATCCTGAATTTTTCGCAAGAGCAAGCGCTTATAGTCGCTCAAACTGCTGGCCCTTCTAGCGCCAATCCAATTGCTCCTCTGCAAAGGTTTCGCGCACATTCGCGCCCCTGCCAAGATACCCAGCTTGAATCGAATGACCCTCGTGAAACCTTTCCTATTTTCAAGGGTGCTGGTTATTCTTCAAGACATGGCCCGGACTTCAACTTGGAACAGCATCAGAAGCGCCACCGTTTCTTTGGTGTCATTCCGTATGCTTCAGATCGCACCGCGGATGATCTTCGCTTTTGGACTGCAGAGCAACAAATCCTATACACCAAAGTCTTCTGTCAGCAAGGAGTTCTGTTCAGGCATAAATTTCTGGATATGCGAAGTCTTTCCACTGCCACTTGCTTTCAGAATGTCGCCGAAACTATTGAGAATCAGAATTTGACTTGGTTGTTTGCTTTGAGTACTCCCTTCAATTCTGAACTTATCAAGCAATTCTATGCAACTCTCTATGTTTCTGGTGAAGCAAATGAACCCAACTCATGGACGCTGGAATGGATGATACAAGGTAAAGTCTTCAAGATGTCCTCTACCGAATTCATGGAGATTGTCAATATTCCAAGGCATTTTGGAGTCCAAGAAAAGATTCACTTAGAACCTGATCTGGCTGAAGAAGAATTTGCTATTCTGTTGGACTCTGAAGTCTCTGCAAGCTTCCTTCTTGAAAACATTCGCCCGAAGGATTTGAACTTCATCTCCAGGACTTGGTTTTACATCTTGTCCAACTCATTGATCCCTTTGAGTACTGCTTCGGAAGAATCGAACATTTATCCAGAGACAAGGCATGCCATTATGAAGCTCACTCATGGTCTCATCTTTGAATTTGAGGATTGCTTCATTAGGAACTTGGTTCTTGCAGCAGAGCTACCATTCACACTGAAACCTTATGCTCCCTGGCTGCAAGTTGTCTGCGATTATGGTAGGAATGAAGACTTTGTGGCTCGCCATCATCCAAAGCTTTTCCTTCCACCAGTGCGTGACACTTTGGCATTGCTGAGGAAGCCCAATGATCCTTTTGCCACATATGTTGGCGTGCGCCATGAAGTCCACGAGCGAAACTTATCAAAGAAGTTCCAGAAAGACTGCCACCACTTTGAAGTTAATATTCGGTCGCAGCAAATGCTTAACAATTACATCGAAGCCAATCAGCGCCAAATGCAATTTCTTGCTGATGAGATCAACAGAGTTGGCAACATTGCACTCAACAACAATCAGTTTCTGCGTGTGCTCAAGCGTCATTCGTTGAAGGGGCTTCGGAAATTCAACTCTGTCAAAGGCCTTCGTAAAGATCGCATTTACAAAGAGTATGAGCACCTCCAGCGAAACTTTTCTCGTGATGATACAGTTGACCGCCCGAATCAGAAGATCCCTCCCCTGCACAAGATTGATGAAGTATTCTACGTCAACGAACCTAAACCCATCCGGCCTGACACCGTCTCCGAGAACTACTCCATTACTTCAAAGGACGACGACGGCCTTGACGACAGCGACCTCGACATCAACCTCATCACTCAGTCGCACCACGAAGCTATTCCTACGTCTTCTTCCGAAGAAGAATCCTCAGGCGACCAGTCTTCGTCGTATGAGTCTTCGTCAATCTCAGCTTCGTCGGGTTCTCAGGGTGCTGATGCCGCACACTAGTTCTCTCGAACCTCTTCTCAACCTTTTGTCCAATAATTGACAAAAAGGGGGAGAATGAGGGCATCGATGAGTTAGATTTGCATCGGGTAAAGGGTTTGCTATTTGCTTTTGCTTCGTTCGGTTAAATTACAACAAACATTACATTCTCTTCGATTGGGTTGTAACTTAAGTTTAACCTCGGTCCTGCTACTTCTGTGACACGCTTAAGTTTTAATAACCCCTTTTCTTGCAAGTATTTCTTCGTATCTTCTATCTTGCAGGTGGTTATTATTTTCTAAGTCACAGGTCATTGGAAGCAATTGCATACATTATTGGATATATATCTTCCACTGCAATTGTCTTCACTAAGATATTTGTTTTGCTCTCCACCGAAGAAAATTATCGCAAGCATTAACTTCGATTATATAAATCTTCGATGCTTGCATTCAGGGGGAGCCAAAAACTTCATATCTTAGAGTTTGTCCCATCTCTTCACAAAAACTTCAATATCTTTTATCGATGCCTGTTTTGTCAACAATAGTCCAAAAAGGGGGAGATTGTAAGAGCAAAGTTTTGCCCCCGTGTGTTTTGGATATTGTTGGACAAGACAGTAGAGGAACTAACAATGTTTTCTAGTGTAAACAGTTGTATAGGTTCCTGAAGGACAAGCTAGGTGATAAAGCTTCAGGGAAGGTCTTCAAGTTATCGAAGCATTACCCCCTGAGCAAAGCTTAATCACGGAGGATGACCCCCAAAAATGAATTTGTCCTGAAGCTCAATTCATTGAAGGAAATGAAGAAGATGGCACAAGACTTAGATGTTTTTGTGTAGTTCTCTTTCTGTTCCTTGAGAGTCATAGGACAAACCGTGCTATCAAGAGGGGTCTTTAGTTTGTGGACGCCGAAGTCATTGAAAAAATGCTCAGATCAAATCCAAACCAAGTGAGAAGTCTGAGCGAAGAAATCTCATGTGCATTGAGTTAAGCTTCAGTAGCAAAGACTTCGTTCTTTGGCTTCTGAAGCAGAACTAAGTCCGTGAGTCAGCTTTACTTGTTCCGCAAGTAAAGTTGCGCAGTGATGACAAATCCGACCGTTGTGGACACGTGTCAAACTGTCACCTCAGGTCAATTTGGTCATTCCGCACCTCGGGATCGCCAACTATAAATACGCCGCCTCCTCCTCCATTTGCGGGTGGCTGCTCCAAGAATATTCCTGAGGGAGACTGAAGAGAGCACCCCAAAAACGCCACCGAATCAAAACCCAAAATCCAGAATACTGAAGCCTAAGTCCCATTGATCTGAGTAGATTCGAGATGACTTAGGTGAAAGCTTTCTAGCCCTGTTATCTTGGAGAACTACAATTCTCCTAGACGGTTAGAGTGTTGTTCTTCAGAGAGCGAAGAGTAATTGTCGCCTCGAAGTCCAGTTTGTCAAAGGTTTCGGTGATTTCCTCAATAATCAACCACGAGTGAAGAACTGACCAAGCTCAAGGAGTTTGGTGTAGTGGAGCAACGGACGGAGAGAGATTTGCTCCAGGTGTTCAATCACCAGTCCCTCCAACCAGACGAAGCGCTTTGCAGAGCGTGAACTGGTCGAACAAACATCGCCGAGTCCCAGTTCATTTTACTTCGAGCATTTACCTTCAGTATTGCATTTGCTTCGCAGTTATGCTTCAATGTGTTTTGGTTCACTGCATTTAGTTTCAATTCCAGTTTAACTTCGCTTTTCCGCCCTACTTATGCTTCACTTCAATAGTTTCAGTAGAAAATTTTGAAGTGATCATTCACCCCCTCCCCCTCTGATCACATACTTGGACTTTCAATTGGTATCAGAGCTAGTCACTCTCTACACTCTGTGTGTTTTTGATTAACCTCCTGGAGTGTCTTCAAGTATGTTGACAAGATATTGAAAAGGTTCAGTTTGGGTAACTCCAAGAGAGGCCTCTTGCCAGTTATAAAAGGTGTCAAATTAAGCGTGACTCAATGCCCAACCACAGAAAAAGAGAAGGAGGAGATGTCCTCAAAGCCCTATGCCTCAGCCATAGGTTCTCTCATGTATGCTATGTTAGGAAGAGACTACTCGGGACTACATCCAGAGGTGGATCACACTCCACAACTCGGTTGAAGGAGTCTCCGAATTCTAGGCCATTCACGCCTTCAAGCAAGGGGTCAAGTACAAGGAGCTAAGTCTCAAGTTGGCAAGATCACCACACATCACCTCACTCAGGAAGCTGATGGAGATAGCAAACAAGTATGCCAACGGTGAAGAAGAAATTCGACAGAAGAACCAGCAGCATAGAGGAGGTGGTAACTCGGCGCCAAACCCGAAGCAGAAGACCGCAAACAACAACAAGAGAAAAGCAGAAGATGCCCCGACGGATGCAGAGCTGGTGGCAGCAGCAAACGCTTCGGGCCTTCATGGCAGGGGTCAGGCGCGAAAGGAGTAGTAACCGCAGCAGAAAAAGCCGTCCAATGATGATGAAGTGCTGGACCAACCCTGTCCTCTCCACACCACCCGCGATGCCGAGGGAAAGTTGGTTATTCCAAAGCATACAGCTCGGCAGTGCCGCCTGATCAAGAGAGCAGCCCAGAACGCAAGAGCAGCCCCCAGCAAGATAAGGAGACCGGGAAAAAGAAAGCGCCCAGCCCAAAACTGGACAGCGAAGGCTTCCCGAGAGAAGACGGAGTGCTGGTCATCTTCGCAGGGCGAGAGTCGAAGAGGGTGGAAAAGATAAGATTCAGAGAAGTCAACTCGGCAGCTCCGGCAGTTCCGAGTTACATGAAGTGGGCCGACGTCCCAATCACTTTCGATCAGTCAGATCACCCTCCTCACATTCCTCACCCGGGAAGACACGCTCCGATTGTGGACCCTTTGGTGGAAACGGAACACGGTAACTTCAGGATCAGGAATTTCTTGACGGACGGCGGTAGCGGAATTAACACCCTATATGCAAGCACTCTGAAGAGCATGAACATCCCGATGTCCAAGCTCCGCAAAAGCTATCTGGAATTTCATGGGATAATCCCGGGGAAAAAGGCGTACTCACTCGGAATGATATCCCTCAATGTGGTCTTCGGTACTCCGAGTAACTTCCGGAAAGAGAAGATCACCTTTGAAGTAGTGGACTTTCCGAGTGCGTACCATGCTTTACTCCGAAGGCCGGCCTATGCGAAATTTATGGCCATCCCCTGCTATGTCTATCTGAAACTCAAGATTCCCGGCCCTCACGGCGCGATCACTGTCTCAGGAGACTACAAGCAAGACGAAGAAATGCTACAGAAAGGCTCCCTGATAGCTGATCAGCAGATGGCCGAGGTCGAATTGGCCGAGTACAAGAAAGCCGCTGACTCGTCCGAGTTGCTGCAGCCAAAGAAGACATCTTCATTTGAGTCGGCCGGAGAGACCAAGAGGGTACAGATACACCCCACAGATGAAGGTAAACACACCAACATCGCCACCGATCTGGATCCCCAATAGGAACTCGAGCTCGTCAACTTCCTCCGTGAGAATTGGGACATCTTCGCGTGGAAGCCTGCCGATATGCCTGGAGTCCCAAGGGAGTTGGCCGAGCACAAGTTGCATGTAGATCCGAAAGCAAGACCAGTAAAAGAGTCCCTCCGATGGTTTTCCTCTGAGAAAAGGAAGGCCATCGGGCAAGGGATAGCTAGACTGTTAGCAGCCGGATTCATTAGGGAAATCTTCCACTCTGAGTGGTTAGCAAATCCTGTAATGGTTCCGAAGAAAGATAAATCTTGGAGAACTTGTGTTGATTTTCGTCATATCAATAAAGTTTGTCCAAAAGACCATTTCCCTCTTCCTCGTATTGACTAGATTGTGGACTCCACGTCAGGTTGCGAGAGATTATGTTTCCTCGATGCATACTCGGGTTACCATCAAATCCGACTATACGAACGAGACGAGCTCAAAACAACATTCATAACCCCATTCGGATGTTTCTGTTACGTCACGATGCCATTCGGACTGAGAAACGAAGGCGCCACGTACCAGCGCATGATGCAAAATTATCTGATCTGGCAGATCGGCAGAAACGCGGAAGTCTATGTGGATGACATTGTGATCAAGTCGTCGAAAGGAAGTAGTTTACTAGCCGACCTAGCCGAAACTTTTCAGAGCCTCAGAGCCTACAACATTAGGCTTAATCCTGAGAAATGGGTTTTTGGCATTCCAGCAGGGAAGCTACTCGGATTCATGGTCTCCGAGCGAGGGATAGAAGCCAACCCGGAAAAAATCTCGGCAATTCAGAACATGAAGCCTCCCAAGCAGCTCCGAGACGTCCAAAAGTTAACAGGTTGTCTCGCAGCACTCAGTCGTTTCATCTCCAGATTGGGAGAGAAAGCCCTACCTCTCTACCAACTGATGAAAAAATCGCCGAATTTCGTCTGGACGGAAGAAGCTCAAATGGATTTCGAAGAACTCAAAAAGCAACTGTCAACTCGGCCAGTCCTGGCAGCACCCCAGGAAAAAGAGCCGCTCTTGTTGTATATTGCTGCCACAAGCCGAGTTGTCATCGTAGCCATAGTGGTGGAGAGGGAAGAAGAAGGAAAATCACAGAAAGTACAAAGACCGATGTACTACATCTCCGAAGTCCTCACACCATCCAGACAAAGATATCCTCACTACCAGAAGATAGCAATGGGAATTTACTTGGCATCTCAGAAGCTTGCACATTACTTCCAGGATCATTCCATCACAGTGGTTTCTGAAGCTCCCCTGGAAGAAATTATGAACAACAGATATTCAACAGGCAGAATAGCAAAATGGAGTTTGGACCTACTCCCCTTTGACCTCAATTACCAAGCCAAAAAAGCAATCAAGTCACAAGCACTGGTGGACTTCCTAGCCGAGTGGATTGAGGTCCAACATCCCCCACAGCCAACACCAGAACATTGGAAGATGTTCTTCGATGGCTCCAAGATGCTGCACGGCGCAGGGGCAGGGGTGGTACTAATCTCACCAAGAAAGGATGAGATGAGATACGTCCTCCAAATCCATTTCCCAGCAACAAACAACGAAGCCGAATATGAAGCTCTCCTGTATGGTATGCGAATGGCTATCTCACTCGGAGTCAGGATACTTATGGTATTCGGCGATTCAGACTTGGTAATCAACCAAGTAATGAAAGAGTGGGACATCCGAAGCCCAGCAATGACAACCTACTGTGTAGCAGTGAGAAAATTGGAGAAAAAATTTGATGGGCTGGAGCTCCATCACATCCCAAGGATTAAAAATCAGGCAGCAGACGACCTAGACAAATTGGGTTCCACCCGAGGACAGATCCCGCCAGGGATCTACATGGAGCACTTGCATTCCCCAACAGTTAAAGAGGACCCTTTCCTGGAAGCCGATCCGGATATGCTGCCTGATAAGAACATCCCCAACAAGGAAGATATACCCACCGTAGTTGACATGGTGTTTGATGTGGAAGTCATTCCCCCCGAGTTGACACGTCCAATCCTTGCCTATCTGCAAAAGCAGGAGTTTCCCGATGACAAGGTAGAAGCCAAGAAGATCGTCCGCAAATCCAAGTCCTACTCGGTGATCAATGGGGAGCTATACAGGAACAACATCACTCACGTCCCCCAACGATGCATCTCCGAGGAAGAAGGCCGCTGCATACTACAAGAGATCCACTCGGGAGATTGCGGCCATCATGCCTCAAGTCGGACGTTGGTGGCAAAAGCTTTCCGAGCTGGTTTCTTCTGGCCCGACGCCCTCAACGATGCTTGGTACATCGTGGACCACTGCGAAGGCTGCCAGTTTTATGCCAAATAGCCCCGCAAACCAGCTTCCGAGCTGAAGACAATTCCCCTGGCCTGGCCATTTGCAGTATGGGGACTGGACATGATCGGACCACTCCGCACGGGCAAGCACGGCTTCACCCACATTTTGGTTGCAGTGGACAAGTTCACAAAATGGATAGAAGCAAAACCTATCAAGACCCAAGACTCCGCCACAGCAGTCAGCTTTATGCAAGGCATCATACATCGGTTTGGCGTCCCGCACGACATCATCACTGACAACGGATCGAACTTCAACTCGGCTGAATTCAAGAAATTCTGTTGGACCAATGGTATCCAGGTCAACTTCGCCTCAGTCGCACACCCGCAGTCCAACGGCCAAGTCGAACGAGCCAACGGACTAATACTCAAAGCAATCAAGCCTCGGCTACTTCGGGAACTAAAGGAAGCAGCGGGCGCCTGGGTTGACGAACTCCCTTCAGTCTTGTGGGGATTGCGTACAACTCCAAATCGCTCAACTCGGTCCACCCCCTTCTTCCTTGTCTACGGCTCAGAAGCAGTCCTTCTGAGTGACCTCAAGCACAACGCCCCCCGGTATAAGCCAGTACACAGAAGCCGAAGCTGAAGAAGCACGACAAGACGACGTTGATCTCTTGGAAGAGGAACAAAATTTATCTCTCACCCGTTCGACGTTTTATCAGCAAGATCTTCGCCGATACCACGACCGACACGTCCGAGCTCGCTCCATCCAAGAGGGCGACATGGTACTTCGCATCAAGCAAACTTCGGAACACAAACTAGCTCCCCCATGGGAAGGCCCATTGATCATCTCCAGAGTATTGCACAACGGGGCCTATCATCTGTACGATGTAACTAATAAGATAGAAGAGCCTCATGCATGGAACACCCATCTACTGCGCCGTTTCTATGCATGAGCACCTTTGTAAGATATGAATAAATATTACTTCGTACGCCTAGTGCGTCTCGCTCAATTTATTTTCACAACTTAACATCAGGTTTTGCTTTGTCCGAGCTGTGCATAGCTCGGACGAGAACTTAGAAAACTTATGTTAAATGCTCACCAACGCCCCAGAGGCTTGGGAAAGCACGACATCATCTGCATTGAGGACTGATACGTCTCAAACGTATCTACTTTTCCAAACACTTTTGCTATTGTTTTACCCTCATTCTTGCATGATTTGGACGAAACTAACCCGGACTAACGCTGTTTTCAGCAGAGCTGCCTGTATGGTTTTATTGTGTGCAGGAAATGGATTTTTAGACGTTCCAGAAAATTCCCAGAAAAATACCAAAAAATCCACGCACCCGAAGGAGCCAGAAGCTAGAAGTGGGACCAGAGGGGAGGCCTGGGGGCCACAGGCGCCCTCTTGGCGCGGCCAGGAGTGGGCCGCACCCTCTGGCCGCCTCCCCCCTCCTCTGGTGCCCTACCGAGACTCCTATTTATCCCCGTGACGGGAAAACCCCAAAACAAAAGTCATTTTCCCAGTTTCCGTCGCGGAGCCGCTGCCACCCTCTGTTCTTCTTCGGGAGGGCTAATCTGGAGGCTGATTTGGCCTCCGGAGAGGGGAGATCGTCGCCATCGTCATCACCATCACCACTCCATCCATCCTCCATGTCTTCTCTTCACATGTGTGAGTAATTCCCTGCTGTAGGCAAAAGGGGATGGTAGGGATTGGATGAGTTTGATCATGTAATAGTTCGTCAGATTGTTGGGGGCATGTTGCCTATCATCTAGATTGGTGTTTATCTTCTTTGCTTCAACTTGTTGCTCTTAATGCTTGTCACTTTGGGCCCGAGTGCCATGTCCCTTTGGCCCCGTTCGTAGCGGGATGGTAGGACAAAAGATGTTGTGCAAGTTCTTATTGCAAGCACGCACAACTACCTACGGGATACACGCCTAATGTTTGATATTTTCCTAGATTATCATTGATTTTCTGTGTGCCTTGCCCCGTGTTAGAATTCATTACATGTTCACTCTCATCCATGCAGCGCCCAACCATCCATCTCCCTAGCCTACAATGTTTTCAATCATGCTGGTCATTAGTTGTTACTTTTTCTGTTACTTTTGTTGTTGCCACTATCATTATCCTATTACCATTACCACTTATCTTTTGTTGAAAGCAAGTATATTTCAGGTGCGGTTGAATTGACAACTCAACTGTCAAAGCTTATAAGTACTCTTTGGCTCCCCGTGTGTCGAATCAATAAATTGGGTTAACTTACCCGCGAAGACTATCTCGATCCCTTACGCCTGTGGGGCATCAAGCAGCGTTTTCTGGCGCCGTTGCCGGGGAGCATAGCAATATTTACAAGTCTACTTGAAGTATCCTGCCTGCTGCACATCATCCTCTATGGGTAAGAAAGGAGACCCCAAGGTCCCGATCTTACCACCCCGTACAAGAAAAGGTACTGTTCAGAATACTAGTGCTACACTTGATTCACCTTCTGTTATGAGTAAGTTTACTTCACCACCACTACATGATGCTTCTATTGAGTCTGTCACTATGTCCGATACTTTTGATGATGCTTCCACTACTCTTGATGATGCTACTTTTCTTGGTCACTATATTGAAACTCTGACTGCTAAGGCTGCAGCAGAATCCAAGACCGAGACCCCTGCTACCTGTATTCCTACCTGCAAAACCTTTGGTTACCCGTGCTTAGATGAACTCAAGGAGAGAATCCTTGATGATGATTATGTTACTCTTGATGATGATTTTTGCAGGGAACTCATAGAGTGTGTCGACTCTGACCCTGGTGCTGTTAAGGAGCTGCTAAAAAGGCACTCCATGAAGAACAAAGCTATTCCTGATCCTCAATTTTCCACGTCTCCTATATGCATCACTGATCCTGATTATGATTTCTCTGTTGATCTTTCACTTATATCTACAGTCGAGGCTGACCCCTTTTATGGCAGAGAAAATGATGATGCTATAGCACACTTGACCAAACTCGCTGAGCTAGGTAACCTATTCACTACTGATGAGAAGATACAAAACTTCTATGTGGCCAAGATTTTTCCTTTTTCTTTGATGGAAGATGCTAAATCATGGTATGATGCACTACCCTATGGTTCCATTAAGAGTCCTCAAGACTTGGTACAATTCTTTGTTGATAAATATTTCCCAGCTCATCTGCAACATGCTGCTTTGCATGGAATCTATAACTTTAAACAACTGCAGGACGAGCACCTCCCTAAAGCTTGGGGGAGGTTTTGTGATTTACTTAAGGTTATGCAGGGACATGGAATCCCCAAAAATGAACTGCTTGACATATTTTACGCTGGCTTAACCGATGAATCCAGATCCTATCTGGATAGTTGTGCTAGTTGTGTTTTCAAGGAAAGAACACCGGACGATGCAGAAGAATTAATGTGCAAAATTGCCAAGAACTATGAAGATTGGTCCGTTCCTGAACCACTTCTACCACCTAAAAAGAGGGGCATGCTAGTTCTGAACCCCGAAGATATGCAAGAAGCGAAGAAGTCTATAAAGGAGAAATGTATTAAAGCCGAAGACGTGAAGAATTTACCGCCTATCGAGAAGTTGTGTGAGCCTACTACTCACCCTCCCTTGGTAGAGGTACACTCTCTATTAGACTTTACTGAAAGTGACATCCCTAAAGGTAAGCCTCCTGACCAATTCTTAGATGAGCTTGATAATTTTATTGTTAAGCAAGACCATTTTAATAGGAAGTTACAAAGTCAGTTGCATGATAACTCTCTCGCTATCAAAAGTTTATGTGATGTTCTAGAAAGAACAGTTAATGATGTTAAATGTCTTGTTAAGCATTTTCATATGGTTCAAACTCAGCTTGAAAAAATTTCTAATGTGCAAAAATATTTGCTTGCTAATAATGCGAAACAGGACATACAAGCTTATGGCATCAAAACTAGGGGTGGAACACATACCCAGGACCCACTCTATCCTGAGGGGCATCCAAAGAGGATCGAGCAAGATTCTCAAGTACAAGAAGAAGACGAGACTGTTAGCTCTCCGAAGAAGAAAAAGAAGAAGAAACACAAGAAGGCTGACAATCCCGATGATCCTATGCTAAGTGAAAAGCCAGCTGTTGATCCTAACAACATATCTACCTCCGATGCTGAAACAGAAAACGGTGCCGAGCCTGAAGGAAAGGACACGGAGAAGGATGATTCTCCCAAGGTAAGAGAAGAAGAAGCACCCGGTAAACGCAAGAGGTACTCTAGAGAAGACTTCATCGCAAGAAGACATGGGAAGGAAAGAGAACCATGGATACAGAAACCCATGCCCTTTCCAAGTAAGTCCCTCAAATCTAAAGAAGAAGAGCATTATAATAAATTTTGTGAATGGATGAAACCTCTTTTTCTTCAAATTCCTTTGGCTGATGCTATTAAGTTACCTCCCTATTCGAAATATATGAAAGATATTGTTACTAATAAAAGAAAAGTTCCTAATGAGGCAATATCTACTATGCTTGCTAACTACTCTTTCAGTGGCAAGATTCCTAAGAAGCTCGGTGATCCAGGTATACCCACCGTTCCTTGCTCCATAAAGAATAATTACGTCAGAACTTCTTTATGTGATCTTTGTGCAGGAGTGAGTGTTATGCCTTTCTCTCTTTACAAGAGGCTTTGTTTAGAGAAACTAATCCCTACAGATATCTCTCTTCAGATGGCTGACAAGTCAACAACTGTCCCCATTGGTATTTGTGAGGATGTTCCCGTTGAAGTTGCTAACTGTTTGATCCTTACATATTTTGTTGTGCTTGACATGCCCGAGGATGGGAGCATGTCCATTATTCTTGGTAGACCTTTTCTTAACACCGTAGGTGCTATTATTGATTGTAATAGAGGAAAGGTCACTTTCAACGTTGATGATAAAGAACACACAGTGTATTTTCCAAAGAAGATCGACAAGAGGCATGGCCTTAAATCTATAGAGAATATCAAGACCGTGAAGATTGGAGAATGGGACTGTCCACTACATGTGCACCACAAATACAAAACCATTATGGTGGGGACAATGTCCATTAAAGTAAAGGTGCAATGACCACTTCATAAGAGGGGAGACTTCTTGTTCTATATATCGCCGGTTCGTTGGTAAGACTTGATCAACCTAACTAGTGAGCTTGTTTTATATAGGTAAAAAGTTAAGCTTGTTATGTTTTCATTTGCTTTAGCTTTCATTCTCTTTGCTGTAGCAAGTTTTTTGTGTTTTTGAGGCTTCACAATACTAATCACTGCTTTAAGTTTTCAGAAAGTTTTGCATCTTTTTGAACTCCGAGAAATTTTCAACAGTGAAGTTTTCAGGAAAATTCCAGAAAAATAAAAATAAAAATTTCCATGCCGGGAGTGAGCCAGAAGCACCTGGGGCTGACCAGGGGGGCCACCAGTGGCCCAGGCGGCCAGCTGGCGCGGCCTGCCCCCTGGCCACGCCCACAGGGCGCCTGTGGCCCACAGGCCCCACTTCCAGGTATGTCTTCTTCCAATTCCTTCCTCTCTCTCCAAAAACACGAGTTCTGCTCCAGTTCTTGCGTTCTTGCTGTCCTTGGAGGCGATTTTTGATCTCTCTCTACAGCCCACTATTCGAGCTGAAATTTTGAGCAAATACTCCCTGGTATGTAACTCCTCCACTCCTCCAATTAGATTTTTGATTGGTGGCCTCATTTGTGAGTATTTAGTATCTCTTGGTGCTTTTTATATGAGCTTGCATGCATGTGTAGAATTTTATTTTCCAAGTTTTGATGGAAGTTTATGCCTTAGGTAAGTGAGTTGAGTAGTTTTCCTTAACTCACTTTGTTTAAATCCTTGTTTTTGTAATTTGTCAAAAATTTCAGAAATGAGTTTGCTAGGAAGAGCAAAGGGGTGGCTTGGGAAGAAAAGGCCCGAGCGCTCCGATCGAGTCACAACAGCTGTAGCTTCACCCTCGACTGCTAGGGTCAGCTACAACGAAGATCATGTGCCCTTAGAGTTGTTTGAGGACACAAATCCAGCACGTGCTATGACTTTCCCATGCGATGAATTCCTTGAAGCTGCAGGAAGTAAGGAGGAGTTCTATAATCTTTGTGCTAATGCAGGTCTGACGCGGCTCGCAACGTGCCGTGTTGCCCAGTATCAGAAACTCACCTCCTGCTTCCTTAACAGTTTTAGATATAACCTTGATGCTGGTTCTGTTGAGTTTAAAATTTACAATGATCTTTTGACCATGCCTTTGGAAAAGTTTTGTGAAATAATAGGTGTACCGAATGTTGGACTGACAACGAAGATGAGATCTCAGCCCTCCGAGCTTAGAACCGTCTTCAACTCTCTCTGTAGCATGGATACAAGGGATATTCATCGGTCAAAGATCTCCAACATCTTATTCCCACACCTCAGGTATTTTGCGTATTTTATTGCTAGAGGGGTGTTAGCTCGTGACAACACGAGCAACATATCTGCGCCGGATATTGCTATCCTGGCAACCGCCCTTTCGGGGAGGTTTGATTATAATGTGGGTGCCTTAATTGCTCGACGCCTTGCTATGAACGGTAACAAGGGAGATTTATTTGGTGGCGTTTACGCCACACTTATCCTAGAGTCTCTTAATGGCACCTCACACCCCGATGATAAGCCTTTTACTTCTTTAAGTTTTGATCTTGCTGCTATGAAATGGCATAAGTTTGTTACCATGAATTCCGAGTTTGGTAACCTTGATTATATCTTGCGTTTCGGAGCTACCACGGAACGCAAGATCCGTCTACCTGCACCTATTTTGTTCGATTTTTCTCGCAGGAACGGATGGTCCTTTGATGTTACCCAGTTCGATGAGTTCGTGGCCCAGCATCAGTTTCATAACCCCATGGAGGGGGTTGTGCCCGACGAGGAGGAGCATGGTGAGTTCCCACCTTTCCAGGGGGAGACTGTCACCCAGTTGGGTGAATGGTCTTCCTCTGCTTGGAGCGCGGATCCTTCTTCGTGGGAGGATCCGAGGACTTCGGTGTACGCGCCGGAAGCCTCATACGGCCCTTGGACTCACCAGTACTACCCTGGAGCAGGAGGCTCCTGGGGACATTAGCTAGTACCAACTTAGGCCAAAATCCTAAGCTTGGGGGAGTACGTGCCCTTCTCACTTTTCCATTGTATTATCCGTTTTATTTTTGTTCGCTTTGATCTTTTCGAAGTTTTTGCCCGTTTTTCTTTCTTTATTTCTTTGCAAAAACAACAAAAAGATTTTCTCTTTTCTTTTGCTCTCGTTTAAACCTTTAAAAACCCAAAAAGATTTCTTTTCTTTCTTTAGTTTGCTATGTTTTCAGAGTTCAGCTGGAGTCTGTGATGGCATTTGATTATATTTCCCACGTTCGATCGTGCAAGTGACAAGGCAGTAATGACGAAGATCGATGGAAGGGAAGCAACAAGGAAAACCGGTATGAACTCTTCTTGTTTCTACTTCTGTACATATGCTTGTACTTATGATCTAGAGACCAGCTTGTAGCGACATAGTGCTATGTTTACAATGCTTTCCCAGTGTTCATGCTTTCCTTGTGGCTAGTCTCAAATAGCTAGAGTATATAATGTGTTGTTGAAATGATTTACATGCATTGCATTGTTCATGGTTCACACCTGCTTATGACTAAAAAAGTCTATTTTTCCTTGATGATCTTTTTGTTTCAGAATAGTTATATCACTTTCATACCCGATTCAATGTTGCTTTGTCGCTCTGCATGATTATGACATTTATTGCTCTCTAGTTGGTCGCTTCCCAGTCTTTTGCTAGCCTTCGCTCGCACTAAGCGGAATTCTGCTTGTGATTCCAAACTCCTTTTCAAACCCAGTTGTTCCATTTGAGTCCACCATACCTACCTATATGTGGTATTTACCGGCCACTCCTAACTTAGACTTTCTTGTGCCATCTCAAAATTTATTCAAAAGTTTCCCTGTTGTAACCGTACAAGCTCATGGTGCGGTGAGGGGAAATCAATATCTTTCATGCCAAAAATATTTTGACGGAAGTTTTAACTAGTCAAAAAAAAATATATGAGAGTTACACTTCCCCCATACTTGATGATGGAGTGAAATGGACCAAATGCTGCTTATGATAGATGGAACGATACCCTCCTTCCATCCTTGAGGCAAAATAAAAGGTTCCGTAGACCATCAAAGGATTTATGGATAAGGGAATATGTGTAAGCAAAAGGCATTATATATGGTTGGCATGGGAGATATTGAGAGACCTTTACCGTTCACCGTTGACTGGAAAGTTGAACTTCTCAAAAATGTTTTATCTCTGTTTTCAAAACCAAGAGCTCTGGCACATGATTAGTCTTTGCTTCCTTTCACGGGTTTTCAACCTTGCCATCAAAAGCCACGGTTCGAGCGTCTCCCCTTCTTTCTTCAAAGCACCAGCTATGAGAGCATAATTGTCATTCTTAGTGTAACATGCATTGTCCAAAAGTATTACCTTGTCTTCTGCATGCTTGTGTTATTACTAGTCTGAAATATTAAGTTCTAGTCACCTTTAAAACTCCGGAGGAGTTTCTGCATTTATGTTTTGCTTCAGTCATGGAGGCTAGCGAAATGCCACTCAAGTATGTTCAAGTTATGTGCATTGTGATCCTGTCTTGATTTTCAGCAGTATATTATTTACTTTTAGTTGTTTGTGACTGATCACATGAAAGAAGAATTGCTTCGTGCATTGTACTTATAGCACCGTTTCAACACTTGCTAAACTCTTTTCGTAGTACATGCTTATATACATCTAATGAAGCAAAAGAGTTTGTCAAAGTTTTCTTTGTCGCGTCCAGTTCGTTGAACTGAATTGCTTGAGGACAAGCAATATGCTAAGCTTGGGGGAGTTGATACGTCTCAAACGTATCTACTTTTCCAAACACTTTTGCTATTGTTTTACCCTCATTCTTGCATGATTTGGACGAAACTAACCCGGACTAACGCTGTTTTCAGCAGAGCTTCCTGTATGGTTTTATTGTGTGCAGGAAAATGGATTTTTAGACGTTCCAAAAAATTCCCAGAAAAATACCAGAAAATCCACGCACCCGAAGGAGCCAGAAGCCAGAAGTGGGACTAGAGGGGAGTCCTGGGGGCCCCAGGCGCCCCCTAGCGCGGCCATGGGTGGGGCCGCGCCCTCTGGCCGCCTGGGCGCCTCCCCCCTCCTCTGTTGCCCTACCGAGACTCCTAATTATCCCCGTGACGGGAAAACCCCAGAACAGAAGTCGTTTTCCCAGTTTCCGTCGTGGAGCCGCCGCCACCCTCTGTTCTTCTTCGGGAGGGCTAATCTGGAGGCTGATTTGGCCTCCGAAGAGGGGAGATCGTCGCCATCGTCATTACCATCACCACTCCATCCATCCTCCATGACTTCTCTTCACATGTGTGAGTAATTCCCTGCTGTAGGCAAAAGGGGATGGTAGGGATTGGATGAGTTTGATCATGTAATAGTTCGTTAGATTGTTGGGGGCATGTTGCCTATCATCTAGATTGGTGTTTATCTTCTTTGCTTCAACTTGTTGCTCTTAATGATTGTCACTTTGGGCCCGAGTGCCATGTTTTCAGATCTGAACCCTATGTGTTTTCATGAATATATTTGTGTTCTAGATCCTATCTATGAGTTGTATGCACCTATTACGGCCCGAAACCGGCGATCCCAAAGGTGGCAGCTTGGGACACCAAAGGGGATGGTCCATAATTTGAGGATTCCATGTATCCATTGAGTTTATTGCTTTGTTCCGGTGCTCTTTGATAGGAGCACCTTAATCTCCATAAGTTCCCTTTGGCCCCGTTCGTAGCGGGATGGTAGGACAAAAGATGTTGTGCAAGTTCTTATTGCAAGCACGCACAACTACCTACGGGATACATGCCTAATGTTTGATATTTGCCTAGATGATCATTGCTTTTCTGTGTGCCTTGCCCCGTGTTAGAATTCATTACATGTTCACTCTCATCCATGCAGCGCCCAACCATCCATCTCCCTAGGCTATAGTGTTTTCAATCCTGCTGGTCATTAGTTGTTACTTTTGCTATTACTTTTGCTGTTGCCACTATCATTATCCTATTACCATTACCACTTATCTTTTGTTGCAAACAAGTATATTTCAGGTGCGGTTGAATTGAAAACTCAACTGTCAAAGCTTATAAATATTCTTTGGCTCCTCGTGTGTCGAATCAATAAATTGGGTTAACTTACCCGCGAAGACTATCTCGATCCCTTACGCCTGTGGGGCATCAAGGACCTTGTATACAAGAACATCAATAGAAATTTTTTCTAATTACTTTCAAGCCTCAGGGGGCTTCGAGCTGCTTAAAGTTATAAAAACAGGTTTTTCCCCGACCTGTGCGCAGCTCGGACGAAAACGGTTAATCAGGTTTTCCATCCGAGCTGTGCGCAGCTCAGACGAGAACTTAGAAAACTTATTTTAAGTGCTCACGAACGCCCTAGAGGCTTGGGAAAGCACAACATCATCTACATTGAGGACCTTGTATACAAGATCTTCAATAGAAAATTTCTAAGTACTTTCAAGCCTCAGGGGGCTTGGGGGCTGCTTAAAGTTATAAAAACAGGTTTTTCCCCGAGCTGTGCGCAGCTCAGACAAAAACGGTTAATCAGGTTTTCCATCCGAGCTATGCGCAGCTCCGACGAGAACTTAGAAAACTTATGTTAAGTGCTCACCAACGCCCCAGAGGCTTGGGAAAGCACAACATCATCTGCATTGAGGACCTTGTATACAAGATCTTCAATAGAAAAAAATTCAAAGTACTTTCAAGCCTCAGGGGGTTTGGGGGCTGCTTAAAGTTATAAAAAAAGGTTTTTCCCGAGCTATGCGCAGCTCAGACGAAAACGGTTAATCAGGGTTTCCATCCGAGCTGTGCGCAGCTCGGACGAGAACTTAGAAAACTTATGTTAAGTGCTCACCAACGCCCCAGAGGCTTGGGAAAGCACAACATCATCTCCATTGAGGACCTTGTATACAAGATCTTCAATAGAAAAAATTTCTAAGTACTTTCAAGCCTCAGGGGGCTTGGGGGCTGCTTAAAGTTATAAAAACAGGGTTTTTCCCACAGCTCGGACGAAAACGGTTAATCAGGTTTTCCATCTGAGCTGTGCGCAGCTCAGACGAGAACTTAGAAAACTTATTTTAAGTGCTCACCAACGCCCTAGAGGCTTGGGAAAGCACAACATCATATGCATTGAGGACCTTTTATACAAGATCTTCAATAGAAAAATTTTCTAAGTACTTTCAAGCCTCAGGGTGCTTGGGGGCTGCTTAAAGTTATAAAAACAGGTTTTTCCCCGAGCTGTGCGCAGCTCGGACGAAAACGGTTAATCAGTTTTTCCATCCGAGCTGTGCGCAGCTCGGATGAGAACTTAGAAAACTTATGTTAAGTGCTCACCAATGCCCCAGAGGCTTGGGAAAGCATAACATCATCTGCATTGAGGACCTTGTATACAAGATCTTCAATAGAAAAAATTTCTAAGTACTTTCAAGCCTCAGGGGGTTCGGGGGCTGCTTAAAGTTATAAAAAAGGTTTTTCCCGAGCTGTGCGCAGCTCGGACGAAAACGGTTAATCAGGTTTTCCATCCGAGCTGTGCGCAGCTCGGACGAGAACTTAGAAAACTTATGTTAAGTGCTCACCAACGCCCCAGAGGCTGGGGAAAGCACAACATCATCTGCATTGAGGACCTTGTATACAAGATCTTCGAAAGAAAAAATTTCTAAGTACTTTCAAGCCTCAGGGGGTTTGGGGGCTGCTTAAAGTTATAAAAAAAGGTTTTTCCCGAGCTGTGCGCAGCTCGGACGAAAACGGTTAATCAGATTTTCCATCCGAGCTGTGCGCAGCTCGGACGAGAACTTAGAAAACTTACGTTAAGTGCTCACCAACGCCCAGAGGCTTGGGAAAGCACCACATCATCTGCATTGAGGACCTTGTATACAAGATCTTCAATAGAAAAAATTTCTAAGTAGTTTCAAGCCTCAGGGGGCTTGGGGGCTGCTTAAAGTTATAAAAACAGGTTTTTCCCCGAGTTGTGCGCAGCTCGGACGAAAACGGTTAATCAGGTTTTCCATCCGAGCTGTGCGCAACTCGGACGAGAACTTAGAAAACTTATGTTAAGTGCTCACCAACGCCCCAGAGGCTTGGGAAAGCACAACATCATCTGCATTGAGGACCTTGTATACAAGATCTTCAATAGAAAAAATTTCTAAGTAGTTTCAAGCCTCAGGGGGCTTGGGGGCTGCTTAAAGTTATAAAAACAGGTTTTTCCCCGAGTTGTGCGCAGCTCCGACGAAAACGGTTAATCAGGTTTTCCATCCGAGCTGTGCGCAACTCGGACGAGAACTTAGAAAACTTATGTTAAGTGCTCACCCACGCCCCAGAGGCTTGGGAAAGCACAACATCATCTGCATTGAGGACCTTGTATACAAGATATTCAATAGAAAAAATTTCTAAGTACTTTCAAGCCTCAGGGGGCTTGGGGGCTGCTTAAAGTTATAAAAACAGGTTTTTCCCCGAGCTGTGCGCAGCTCGGACGAAAACGGTTAATCAGATTTTCCATCCGAGCTGTGCACAGCTCAGACGAGAACTTAGAAAACTTATTTTAAGTGCGCACCAACGCCCTAGAGGCTTGGCAAAGCACAACATCATCTGCATTGAGGACCTTGTATACAAGATCTTCAATAGAAATAAATTCTAAGTACTTTTAAGCCTCAGGGGGCTTGGGGGCTGCGTAAAGTTATAAAAACAGGCACAGCTCGGACGAAAACGGTTAATCAGGTTTTCCATCCGAGCTGTGCGCAGCTCAGACGAGAACTTAGAAAACTTATTTTAAGTGCTCACCAACGCCCTAGAGGCTTGGGAAAGCACAACATCATATGCATTGAGGACCTTGTATACAAGATCTTCAATAGAAAAATTTTCTAAGTACTTTCAAGCCTCAGGGGGCTCGGGGGCTGCTTAAAGTTATAAAAACAGGTTTTTCCCCGAGCTGTGCGCAGCTCGGACGAAAACGGTTAATCAGGTTTTCCTTCCGAGCTGTGCGCAACTCGGACGAGAACTTAGAAAACTTATGTTAAGTGCTCACCAACGCCCCAGAGGCTTGGGAAAGCATAACATCATCTGCATTGAGGACCTTGTATACAAGATCTTCAATAGAAAATATTTCTAAGTACTTTCAAGCCTCAGGGGGTTCGGGGGCTGCTTAAAGTTATAAAAAAGGTTTTTCCCGAGCTGTGCGCAGCTCGGACGAAAACGGTTAATCAGGTTTTCCATCCGAGCTGTGCGCAACTCGGACGAGAACTTAGAAAACTTATGTTAAGTGCTCACCAACGCCCCAGAGGCTTGGGAAAGCACAACATCATCTGCATTGAGGACCTTGTATACAAGATCTTCAATAGAAAAAATTTCTAAGTACTTTCAAGCCTCAGGGGGCTTGGGGGCTGCTTAAAGTTATAAAAACATGTTTTTCCCCGAGCTGTGCGTAGCTCGGACGAAAACGGTTAATCAGGTTTTCCATCCGAGCTGTGCGCAACTCGGACGAGAACTTAGAAAACTTATGTTAAGTGCTCACCAACGCCCCAGAGGCTTGGGAAAGCACAACATCATCTGCATTGAGGACCTTGTATACAAGATCTTCAATAGAAAAAATTTCTAAGTAGTTTCAAGCCTCAGGGGGCTTGGGGGCTGCTTAAAGTTATAAAAACAGGTTTTTCCCCGAGTTGTGCGCAGCTCCGACGAAAACGGTTAATCAGGTTTTCCATCCGAGCTGTGCGCAACTCGGACGAGAACTTAGAAAACTTATGTTAAGTGCTCACCCACGCCCCAGAGGCTTGGGAAAGCACAACATCATCTGCATTGAGGACCTTGTATACAAGATATTCAATAGAAAAAATTTCTAAGTACTTTCAAGCCTCAGGGGGCTTGGGGGCTGCTTAAAGTTATAAAAACAGGTTTTTCCCCGAGCTGTGCGCAGCTCGGACGAAAACGGTTAATCAGATTTTCCATCCGAGCTGTGCACAGCTCAGACGAGAACTTAGAAAACTTATTTTAAGTGCGCACCAACGCCCTAGAGGCTTGGCAAAGCACAACATCATCTGCATTGAGGACCTTGTATACAAGATCTTCAATAGAAATAAATTCTAAGTACTTTTAAGCCTCAGGGGGCTTGGGGGCTGCGTAAAGTTATAAAAACAGGCACAGCTCGGACGAAAACGGTTAATCAGGTTTTCCATCCGAGCTGTGCGCAGCTCAGACGAGAACTTAGAAAACTTATTTTAAGTGCTCACCAACGCCCTAGAGGCTTGGGAAAGCACAACATCATATGCATTGAGGACCTTGTATACAAGATCTTCAATAGAAAAATTTCCTAAGTACTTTCAAGCGTCAGGGGGCTCGGGGGCTGCTTAAAGTTATAAAAACAGGTTTTTCCCCGAGCTGTGCGCAGCTCGGACGAAAACGGTTAATCAGGTTTTCCTTCCGAGCTGTGCGCAACTCGGACGAGAACTTAGAAAACTTATGTTAAGTGCTCACCAACGCCCCAGAGGCTTGGGAAAGCATAACATCATCTGCATTGAGGACCTTGTATACAAGATCTTCAATAGAAAATATTTCTAAGTACTTTCAAGCCTCAGGGGGTTCGGGGGCTGCTTAAAGTTATAAAAAAGGTTTTTCCCGAGCTGTGCGCAGCTCGGACGAAAACGGTTAATCAGGTTTTCCATCCGAGCTGTGCGCAGCTCGGACGAGAACTTAGAAAACTTATGTTAAGTGCTCACCAACGCCCAGAGGCTTGGGAAAGCATAACATCATCTGCATTGAGGTCCTTGTATACAAGCTCTTCAATAGAAAAAATTTCTAAGTACTTTCAAGCCTCAGGGGGTTTGGGGGCTGCTTAAAGTTATAAAAAAAGGTTTTTCCCGAGCTGTGCGCAGCTCGGACGAAAACGGTTAATCAGATTTTCCATCCGAGCTGTGCGCAGCTCGGACGAGAACTTAGAAAACTTACGTTAAGTGCTCACCAACGCCCAGAGGCTTGGGAAAGCACAACATCATCTGCATTGAGGACATTGTATACAAGATCTTCAATAGAAAAAATTTCTAAGTAGTTTCAAGCCTCAGGGGGCTTGGGGGCTGCTTAAAGTTATAAAAACAGGTTTTTCCCCGAGTTGTGCGCAGCTCGGACGAAAACGGTTAATCAGGTTTTCCATCCGAGCTGTGCGCAACTCGGACGAGAACTTAGAAAACTTATGTTAAGTGCTCACCAACGCCCCAGAGGCTTGGGAAAGCACAACATCATCTGCATTGAGGACCTTGTATACAAGATCTTCAATAGAAAAAATTTCTAAGTAGTTTCAAGCCTCAGGGGGCTTGGGTGCTGCTTAAAGTTATAAAAACAGGTTTTTCCCCGAGTTGTGCGCAGCTCGGACGAAAACGGTTAATCAGGTTTTCCATCCGAGCTGTGCGCAACTCGGACGAGAACTTAGAAAACTTATGTTAAGTGCTCACCAACGCCCCAGAGGCTTGGGAAAGCACAACATCATCTGCATTGAGGACCTTGTATACAAGATCTTCAATAGAAAAAATTTCTAAGTACTTTCAAGCCTCAGGGGGCTTGGGGACTGCTTAAAGTTATAAAAATAGGTTTCGCACAGCTCGGACGAAAATAGTTAATAGAGTTTTCCATCCGAGCTGTGCGCAGCTCGGATGAGAACTTAGAAAACTTATGTTAAGTGCTCACCAACGCCCTAGAGGCTTGGGAAAGCACAACATCATCTGCATTGAGGACCTTGTATACAAGATCTTCAATAGAAAAAATTTCTAAGTACTTTCAAGCCTCAGGGGGCTTGGGGGCTGCTTAAAGTTATAAAAACAGGTTTTTCCCCGAGCTGTGCGCAGCTCGGACGAAAACGGTTAATCAGGTTTTCCATCCGAGCTGTGCGCAGCTCAGACGAGAACTTAGAAAACTTATTTTAAGTGCTCACCAAGACCCTAGAGTCTTGGGAAAGCACAACATCATCTGCATTGAGGACCTTGTATACAAGATCTTCAATAGAAAAAAAATTCTAAGTACTTTCAAGCCTCAGGGGGCTTGGGGGCTGCTTCAAGTTATAAAAACAGGTTTTTCCCCGAGCTGTGCGCAGCTCGGACGAAAACGGTTAACCAGGTTTTCCATCCGAGCTGTGCGCAGCTCGGACGAGAACTTAGAAAACTTATGTTAAGTGCTCACCAACGCCCCAGAGGCTTGGGAAAGCACAACATCATCTGCATTGAGGACCTTGTATACAAGATCTTCAATAGAAAAAAATTCTAAGTACTTTCAAGCCTCACGGGGTTTGGGGGCTGCTTAAAGTTATAAAAAAGGTTTTTCCCGAGCTGTGCGCAGCTCGGACGAAAACGGTTAATCAGGTTTTCCATCCGAGCTGTGCGCAGCTCGGACGAGAACTTAGAAAACTTATGTTAAGTGCTCACCAACGCCCTAGAGGCTTGGGAAAGCACAACATCATCTGCATTGAGGACCTTGTATACAAGATCTTCAATCGAATTTTTTTCTAAGTACTTTCAAGCCTCAGGGGGCTTGGGGGCTGTTTAAAGTTATAAAAACATGTTTTTCCCCGAGCTGTGCGCAGCTCGGACGAAAACGGTTAATCAGGTTTTCCATCCGAGCTGTGCGCAGCTCAGACGAGAACTTAGAAAACTTATTTTAAGTGCTCACCAACACCCTAGAGGCTTGGGAAGCACAACATCATCTGCATTGAGGACCTTGTATACAAGATCTTCAATAGAAAAAAATTCTAAATACTTTCAAGCCTCACGGGGCTTGGGGGCTGCTTAAAGTTATAAAAACAGGTTTTTCCCCGAGCTGTGTGCAGCTCGGACGAAAATGGTTAATCAGGTTTTCCATCCGAGCTGTGCGCAGCTCGGACGAGAACTTAGAAAACTTATGTTACGTGCTCACCAACGCCCCAGAGGCTTGGGAAAGCACAACATCATCTGCATTGAGGACTTTGTATACAAGATGTTCAATAGAAAAAATTTCTAAGTACTTTCAAGCCTCACGGGGTTTGGGGGCTGCTTAAAGTTATAAAAAAGGTTTTTCCCGAGCTGTGCGCAGCTCGGACGAAAACGGTTAAGTAGGTTTTCCATCCGAGCTGTGCGCAGCTCGGACGAGAACTTAGAAAACTTATGTTAAGTGCTCACCAACGCCCCAGAGGCTTGGGAAAGCACAACATCATCTGCATTGAGGACCTTGTATACAAGATCTTCAATCGAAATTTTTTCTAAGTACTTTCAAGCCTCAGGGGGCTTGGGGGCTGCTTAAAGTTATAAAAACATGTTTTTCCCCGAGCTGTGCGCAGCTCGGACGAAAACGGTTAATCAGGTTTTCCATCCGAGCTGTGCGCAACTCGGACGAGAACTTAGAAAACTTATGTTAAGTGCTCACCAACGCCCCAGAGGCTTGGGAAAGCACAACATCATCTGCATTGAGGACCTTGTATACAAGATATTCAATAGAAAAAATTTCTATGTACTTTCAAGCCTCAGGGGGCTTGGGGGATGCTTAAAGTTATAAAAACAGGCTTTTCCCCGAGCTGTGCGCAGCTTGGACGAAAACGGTTAATCAAGTTTTCCATCCGAGCTGTGCGCAGCTCAGACGAGAACTTACAAAACTTATGTTAAGTGCTCACCAACGCCCCAAAGGCTTGGGAAAGCACAACATAATCTGCATTGAGGACCTTGTATACAAGATCTTCAATAGAAAAAAATTCTAAGTACTTTCAAGCCTCAGGGGGCTTGGGGGCTGCTTAAAGTTATAAAAACAGGGTTTCCCCGAGCTGTGCGCAGCTCGGACGAAAACGGTTAATCAGGTTTTCCATCCGAGCTGTGCGCAGCTCGGACGAGAACTTTAGAAAACTTATGTTAAGTGCTCACCAACGCCCCAGAGGCTTGGGAAAGCACAACATCATCTGCATTAAGGACCTTGTATACAAGATCTTCAATAGAAAAAAATTCTAAGTACTTTCAAGCCTCAGGGGTCTTGGGGGCTGCTTAAAGTTATAAAAACCGGTTTTCTCCGAGCTGTGCGCAGGTCGGACGAAAACGGTTAAACAGGTTTTTCTCCGAGCTATGCGCAGCTCGGACGAGAACTTAGAAAACTTATGTTAAGTGATCGCCAACGACCCAGAGGCTTGGCGAAGCACAACATCATGTGCATTGAGGACCTTGTATACAAGATCTTCAATGGAAAAAAGATTCTAAGTACTTTCAAGCCTCAGGGGGCTTGGGGGCTGCTTAAAGTTATAAAAACAGGTTCTTTTCCGAACCATGCGCAACCCGAGTAAAAATTTCGAAAATTCATACAAAAAGAAAAGCAAGCATCGGAACAAATATTCGTTTCCAACAAAGAAACAGAGTACGAGTTCATCAACCACACGAAGCAGTGTCATGACACAACCACACAGTGCAACTTATTACAGATCCACTCGGCATCCCGAGGAAAATATCAAACCAGTGTTTTTCACCACACTCCAATCATTCCTCGCCCGCCTCGTCCGACTCACTGGTTACACCTGTTGACTCAACAAAGAAATCCTGATCGGGCATCAGGGAAATTCGGCTAGCAGTTTCAGCATAGTGCGGCAGGCAGGAGGGGCAGCTCTGACCCTCTTTCTGATCTCCACCACCGACTCGCTCAAGATTATGGACCCGCTCCGGAAAATGCGCCTTGGTCAATGCCAGTGCGTAATTCGCACCGCTCCGTGCCGCTGAGCGTTTCCAGCGGGCTAGCTGATGCGGAGCCTCCTGGAGGACGGCTACAACAGTATCTAACTTCACTCTTCTTCCCCCATCAGGCGACAGCTTGCTCTTCAAAGCCAGGGTAGCACCCATAACCTCTTAAGCAAATTTCTTTGCTTTGGCGCACCTTATGGTCAGCAGTCCCCGAGCCAGAGCAAATTCTGTGGTCACTGGCGTATAGTTATCCCTTTTCATGATCTCCGAAAAGTCGGCCATGCGAGCTTGCTCAGCCTCCGGATCTGTTCCATATGCTGCCTCAAAGGACAAAATGAGTACACAATCTAAGACCGGGAAACAGGTCCCTATCACAACTCGGACGACAAAACTCACCAGACAAG
Source organism: Bromus sterilis (assembly GCA_950022295.1). Lineage (NCBI taxonomy): Eukaryota > Viridiplantae > Streptophyta > Magnoliopsida > Poales > Poaceae > Bromus > Bromus sterilis. The sequence continues at coordinate 73,341,307 of OX465600.1, read as the reverse complement.
GTCTCACTGAAAACGGCGAACCGTCCAGTGCAATATTCTTCAGCTGCCTTCACCGCCTTCCGAGTGGTTTCCAACTCAGCTTGATGTTTCTTCTTATCTTCGGCGCGCAGCTCGGACAGTTTTTCCAAGTCCGACTCCAGCTTCGAGATGCAAGCCTCATTTTCCTTCACTGCCTGTTTGTAATAGTGAAGACTGGTCTCCAAAGCTTTCTGAGCCTTGGCTCATTTCTCAATCTGGTCTATTTCTTTCTTCATCTTAGCAACAAAATCATCATTCTCTTTTACCTTCGCATCAAAGGCTTTCTTCGCCGCCTCTGCAAGCACAACGTCAAACGGAAAAACAAGAAGATAAACAATGGCAGCTTAGAAACCCAAGAGCTTTTACCATTGTCCTCAGCATGTTGTTTCTTCAGTTTGTTGTGCTCCTCAAGCAGCACTTCATACGCACTCTGAGCGGCAGTTTTCTCCTCCTGCAACTTCACGAAGGCCGACCCAAGCTTGCATGCCTCCTATGAAGACAAGAGGAATGCCATATTCAAACAAAACCTCCTATCAAAAGACTCCGAATAACTTCACAAAATTACTTGGAGCCTTGGGGGCTACACCCAGTGGGTGCACTAAGAAGTGCTCCCACTGGAAGTTCACTAAAATAAAAACCTCCTATCACAAGACTCCGAATAACTTCACAAAGTTACTCGGAGCCTTGGGGGCTACACCCAGTGGGTGCACTAAGAAGTGCTCCCACTGGAAGTTCACCAAACTAAAAACCTCTTATCAAAAGACTCTGAATAACTTCACACAGTTACTCGGAGCCTTGGGGGCTACACCCAGTGGGTGCACTAAGCAGTGCTCCCACTGGAAGTTCACCAAAATACAAACTGTTGGGGTTCGCAGCAGAAAACACAAAATTTTCTAACTAGCGTTCCCATAACCCAAGATCTAGCTAGCCGTATTACCGTAACGGAAAGGAGTGCGGAAATAACATACCTCGGGGTGTAGTCCGTTGCGCGGGAAACGTTCCCGCAAACGTGGTTGATGTAGCCGATCAAGTTTCACAGCCCCCTGGCAGTGTTGAGCACCTGGATGGGTGTAGTGCCACACGTGTAGCACCTCGTAGTACTCGCACACGTACGAGACTCGATGACGACCTCCGTTCTCCGATCCAGCGAAGGTGGCGGAAGCAGACGTCCGGACGGAGCTTCGGCAGCACGACGGCCTCCGATTCTAGCAGAGAAGCCTCAATTCCACTATAGGCTCACACTAGGGAGCCCACCGTGAAAGAGACAAGGGAGGGGAGAAGACCGGAGAAAACCGATCTCAATTCGGAGTAAATACTAATTTAATCCGATTTATTGTCTATTTGGCTTAATTAAATATGTGCACCATGGCCCTCTTTATATAGGGGTAGGGGAGGGAGTCAACCCCCCTCCCTTAGCAATGTGGGACTATCCCACATGCTAGGGGGGGGGGGCGCCGGCCAAGGGGGGAGAGGGGGCGCCACCCTCATGGGCCCTAGGGCCCATGGCGCCTCCCCCCCACTCCCTTTTTTTCTTTTTCTTTTTCCCTTTTATTTCTTCCCCTAATGGGCCTTTTTCTCCACTAAGGCCCATTTCACATATTAATTATAAATAAAATGATTTTAATTATTAATTCAATTAATTAATAACTAAAACATAATATTCCATCTCCCGGTGCTCTGGAACACCTTCCGGTTCACTTTGAACTTGTTCGGTTCAACACGGTACTTCTCCGATGTTGTTTCCTTTATTCTCTGGTTACTCCGATGGTTCCGAAAAGGTCTCCGATTTCATCGAGCCCTTAAGTGTGTTACCCTACGGTCCGAGAACACTCCAGTCATGACTGAGATGAGGCTACGGTCAATGATCATCAGCGGGACCTGGATGCCCATAATGACCCATTTGCATTCCAGATATCAAACACCGATTGGACCTTACGCCGTATAGCATTCCCTTTGTCCGCGATACTGGATTGTTCCGAGATTCGATCAATGACATCCTATGTCTGGTTAAACCTCGTTCTGAACTAATCCTCATTCACTCGTTCCCGTGATATTCATCCCCGTGACCTAGTCACACGCTGCAGCTTTATGGATGGAATCTCACCGAGTGGGCCCCGAGTATCTATCCATTATATGGATTGACAAATCCCGCTCTTGTATCAATACTCCTCAACATATCTCCACGGAATACCCAAGATACAACCGTTATGACCCGCATATTTCAGTCAGGTGGTGGGATGTAGGTCAAAGCATCCGGGAAGATAGCAATTATGCACGTACTCACGGTCAAAGGAACGGTCTACCACGTTCTGTAATTACAACACGGAACCTTCACAAGATTTGATCATGCTGTAATGCTTACTTTGGGTAATGTTCATCACGTCACTTAACCATTGAGGTGATCTCATAGTCAAGAGACTTAATTGTCCATGATCGCGAAACCACGACCATCATGTTGACCATGAACTAGTTATCGATGTAGAGGCTAACTAGGAACTCTGGGGGTTTCTATACCACACCTGCATCATTGTTTCACTGACACAGTTCTAGCACGGTATGAAACTAGTTATGAACTTGCTTAGATATATTGGAATAATCATATATTATTTGCCTCTAGAGCATATATCCAACAGTCTCCCACTTGCACTAGAGTGCTAATAATCTAGCCGCATTTTTCCGATCATAATCATCTTATCACATAAGTGTTCATTGATCATGCATGCTCATGGAAGAGGTTTCGTCAACAAACTGCACCAATTCAGATTCGTATGTTTTCTTTGCAACTGGTATAGGTCAAAATCTCTTTTGACATACCACTCATTATCATATAATGGTTGGATATAAGTTTCGCGGGAGAGTGAGACTATTATTTCACAGTATCCTCCAATGATCTCTTGGTTCAGTCTTTAGAAGACTCATCCATAGTCATATATACTGGGAAATACACTCAACCAGAAGTCCAATACTTCTAACGCTAAACTTTTATCCATACGTCTACTTTCTTAAGTAGTATTATGTTTGTAGTGCCTTGAATTTTGCTCACATTTCTTTCATGTCTTTGGTGATGTCTCTAATTCCATATAGACCCATAATATGGCTTGCAATATTAATCTTGCATTACATTCAAGTCTATTATCCTTTCTATACTTTAGAGAATAGTCCTCAGTATTCCTCATATACTGAATGCATGGAATTTATTCAGATTCTGTGTTTTACTCCTAAAGCACATCGGAATCTGTTCTTTTTCCAAGAACTTTTGAGTCATTCTGTTGTTGGATTCACAACGCATGTTATATGGTAGAATCATATGTCAAGAACATATAAGATCACATGTCCAGTACATGGTGCATATCTATTCTTCCATCAAGACATTTCTTGTGATATTTGGATTTCATCCATTATATAATTTCTAGCCACAAGAACCTGTTTCTTGTCTCAGAAGATTATTCCAACCTTCACTTCGTTTCATTATCCGTATCTTAATCTACTCATATAGATTTCAACGTGTAATGTGTTGGTATTTCGCATAAAAGAAGATTCTTGCAATCTTGTATTTTATTTGCCTTATGCTCTATATATATCATAATGCACATATGTATATAAGACGATTCTCTATATACACAATCAATGCATATACATATATATACATATGAGATCATTCTTCACACATATCAATGCATATATGTTTGAGACAATGATCATGCTCCCACTCAAATATATCCATCATATACTCATATATTTTTGGTTCAGCTTTCATCAAGTCATTTTTATTGTTCACTATGTCTCACATAATGACAAAGCTTCCAAAGCTCCCACTCATAAAATGCCCTCTGCATTCCAAGTTTCCGGGAAGTCTTCAAAGCTCCCACTGAGTTTCATGAAACTGCAGGCCCACTCAATATTTTGGTCATCACAAAATCACTTGATCAAATCAAGGTTGAGGGTTCCTCTCTTGAGGTACTATAGTCCATCCTTTTAACGAAATAACCTTCGTCATGCCCATTGCAATTCTCTTTCAAATCCCAAATTTGACTGAGATGCAATTTCAGGCTATGGTCCATCGTAGTGTAAATGAAATATTTTATTGATTAAAGCATTCCTACGTTTCCGTAGTCAATCACCATTGAACTTTGGTCATAACCAAATAATGACTTATGCCCATTACATTATTCTCAATAACTCTCCAGTTTGTCGAGAATATGCAATAACCGATTTATTTCACGGGACGTGAGCCATCCTATATGTAACTCAATATTATTTCATTTCTCCTCGTGTTCTAGGCTACCATCATTCCTTTGTGTTTCAAGCAATGTTATTCCCTATTGTTTTATTAAGAAGACTCATGATTATTGTTCTGTACAGAACGTATTCATGACAACCTTCTAAATTCAACAATGGCTTCAACTCATATACCAAGATCAATCATCTATGGCATATCCTTCCTTATACAGTGTCATTACAACGGAACATGCTTCCGTTGCAATACTCTGATATTCTGAAGGCAAGGTCCAATACCCCGGTCAAAGTTTCCATTATTTCCCATTGGATCTGTGTCGAGAGACTTCTTCTCGCATTACCAATCAAGCAACACACATTTTGCTATTCGGGGAGAATATGTAATTTCAATTGCTTGTAATCTTATTACAATGAAATTCTTTCTTTTAAGAAACCTTATAACACCATCAGTTATGGAGCTATCATGTCTCGTTAGATTCAGGATGGTTTCCTATTCATGAAGTGGGTGTTTTAACTTAATGAATTAAGAAACCTTATTCGATAATAACTATAGTGCTAGGGGAAAGAACGTTTAGACCATACTACGGTTTAGTATGACTATGAATGGTTTAAGTAGTCTAGCACTTTCAACTTCCATCGTAGTTTGTGGTACAACTTCCACAAGTCTCCCATTATGTCAATATCAATACTTATCACTTAGGATCGTAGCGTAGTGATGTGTATCCTTGTATTCTCACTTCTCACTGTGATTCCCGAATCTCAGTTTTATGATTTCAATTGAATACAACTTTCAATTAATCATATGAAGTCTTTAATGATAACTCACGTGCCCATTTAGTACATCATTTATGTATAATGATTGGCACAAGTTCTACTTGCTAGAACCTTGTCATGGTCATATTTATTGCAGAGGTTCATAGATCGTGTATCTAATCCATCTCATGCAATCAAGTTATGACTTTCATTCGATAATGAACTCAGAAGTTAATAGATCATACATTTAATGAATTCATCAGTTATGAAGTCACCTCATGCAATCAAATCTTTGACTTGTTATAATCAAGACAACTTTATCAATAAACATTGAATACTTCTTGACAATAATAGCAGTATTATAAATGCTTTCTATCATATCATAAATCACGACGTAATCAAAGTATAAGCACACTTTTATTCATAAAGATGGAACAACTGACTTGTCTCATTACATGAATAACTTTGTCTCGCGAGATGCAAGACACACAATTAAGTGTTCATACTATAATGATTACATAAGATTTATCTAATACTCTAAGTATCTCCTATGATAGATGTCTTGGCGGAATCCATGCTGGCCATCAAGTGACTTGATATCCATCAATCCTCGATTTCACCTCTTCCCGTCCATGCAACGGCAGGTCCTGTTTTCATAAAACAGAATAAGTATCAGATACTCATTTACTGCAAAAATGTTGTATAAGGGAGTAAACATTTATAAAGTATATCAAGTATATACCTTCTCCATCCACGACTTCTACATCCTCGATAGGAGCAATGTCCGCGGCCAAGAGATCAGTCCTGAAGTTCTGGAGACTCATATTAGCTCCTCTTCCGACATAGCTATGAACATAATCACCATAACTCAGAGGGAGTGAGTGCAATAACGTGTTTATTGCAAACTCTTCTGTGGTGCTTTTGTTCATTGTCCAATATTCATAGTCCTCCACCAGGGTCAGGTACATCTCATGCATCCTGTCCAAGTGATCACCAAGGCTTGTGCGTTCTTCCATCTTTGTAGATAGAAACTTGCTTTCTAACTCAAAACTGGCAACTCTGAACTCACGTACGAACATTGTCTTTAGCGTGTCCATCATGTCATATGAGCCAGTGTCCTGAAACTGTATGCCCAAAACCTCTGACATGCTGAAGATCATGACATTCCTGACTACGGAGCATTTCTGTCGGCGAGCATAATGATCAAGTATCCCTTGATCGCCAACATGATCGTCCGGATGTTCTTCCACATGCACTTCTATTGTAAACAAGATGTTTGCTCTCTTAAGCGACGTCCTAAGGCGTAAGTACCAGTCAGCAAAGTTTGACCCATTTTCTCTAAGTCTTTCACCTTCCATGAAGAAAGATAGTTCACGTTGCTCTAGTGCATTCATTTTCTACAAACATAATTGGAAGGAACACAATTAAGACTAGTTCACAACAATGAGTTCATATAATCATATTATAAATGAGCTCGCACTAAAACAATTCATCCCTAGGAAGTTTTAGTGATTACATGATCCAGATTCACTGCCCGACCTCGAATATCACACGGCCGACGGGTCAGTTTCAAAGGTAGACAACAACTTGTGCGATCACATTATCTTATATGTACTGTGACTCATGCTCGATCTTTCGATCTCTAGTATTCCGAGACCATATCTGCATATGCTAGGCTCGCCAAATTAACCTCCATGTTATATGCTGCTCAGCGAGGCCATATCTGCATATGCCAGGCTTGCCGAACCCAACCTCATGCGAACTCCATTGAATATGTAGGACAACTCCGGTATGTACGGAGCATCAAGCCATATGGGAGAACCTTCTAGGCGGTGCACACTTCGGTAGAATACTTGTGTTTGGCTTTGTTAAGGGATCATCTTATCACATGCTACCATCGTGTATCCTATACTAGCAAGTTTTAAGATGTCTGAGCTATGGCAACACTAAGTCTACAGTGTCTCCATTTTAGTTTGTTTTATGATGACGATTACTACTTACTAGTAACACATAGCAAAGCTATCGCTACATCACAAACAAACGAATGATAGCCCCCACTTAGCAATACAAGGTTTAGACGGTCTAGTTGTATATTGCAAGTTTTACGTGGCTGCTAGGGCTTTCATAGTTAAACAGGTTTTAACCTACGAGTCAACCACAACGTCAACCATACGATTGTCTCTATTACACCCCGCACGGGGCCCTCCGTTGCAAATGCCACATACGCTAAAGTAGAGAGACAGACACCCCCCAGCCACTTTATACGGTACAAGCCGTATGTCAAGCGTGGAACCATTCTCGCGTAAGCGTACGCGTAAGGTCGGTCGGGGGCCGCTTCATCAAACAATGCCGTAGATGTGAACAAGTATACGTGGGAGTGTAACAATCATACAATCAACGCCCACATCCCCGATGTGTTCTATCCGTACAGTAATACTAAGCATAGACCTAGCTCTGATACCACTGTTGGGGTTCGCAGCAGAAAACACAAAATTTTCTAACTAGCCTTCCCATAACCCAAGATCTATCTAGCCGTAATACCGTAACGGAAAGGAGTGCCGAAATAACATACCTCGGGGTGTAGTCCGTAGCGCGGGAAACGTTCCCGCAAACGTGGTTGATGTAGCCGATCAAATTTCACAGCCCCCTGGCTGTGTTGAGCACCCGGATGGGTGTAGTGCCACACATGTAGCCCCTCGTAGTACTCGCACACGTACGAGACTCGATGACGACCTCCGTTATCCGATCCAGCGAAGGTGGCGGAAGCAGACCTCCGGACGGAGCTTCGGCAGCACGACGGCCTCCGATTCTAGCAGAGAAGCCTCAATTCCACTATAGGCTCACACTTGGGAGCCCACCGTGAAAGAGACAAGGGAGGGGAGAAGACCGGAGAAAACCGATCTCAATTCGGAGTAAATACTAATTTAATCCGATTTATTGTGTATTTGGCTTAATTAAATATGTGCACCATGGCCCTCTTTATATAGGGGTAGGGGAGGGAGTCAACCCCCCCTCCCTTAGCAATGTGGGACTATCCCACATGCTTGGGGGGGGGGGGGCGCCGGCCAAGGGGGGAGAGGGGGCGCTACCCTCATGGGCCCTTGGGCCCATGGCGCCTCCCCCCCACTCCCATTTTTTCCTTTTTCTTTTTCCCTTTTATTTCTTCCCCTAATGGGCCTTTTTCTCCACTAAGGCCCATTTCACATATTAATTAGAAATAAAATGATTTTAATTATTAATTCAATTAATTAATAACTAAAACATAATAATCCATCTCCCGGTGCTCCGGAACACCTTCCGGTTCACTCCAAACTTGTTCGGTTCAACACGGTACTTCTTCGATGTTGTTTCCTTTATTCTCTGGTTACTCCGATGGTTCCGAAAAGGTCTCCGATTTCATCGAGCCCTTAAGTGTGTTACCCTACGGTCCGAGAACACTCCAGTCATGACCGAGATGAGGCTACGGTCAGTGATCATCAGCGGGACCTGGATGCCCATAATGACCCCTGTGCATTCCGGATATCAAACACCGATTGGACCTTACGCCGTATAGCATTCCCTTTGTCCGCGATACTGGATTGTTCCGAGGTTCGATCAATGACATCCTATGTCTGGTTCAACCTCGTTCTGAACTAATCCTCATTCACTCGTTCCCGTGATATTCATCCCCGTGACCTACTCACATGCTGCAGCTTTATGGATGGAATCTCACCGAGTGGGCCCCGAGTATCTATCCATTATATGGATTGACAAATCCCGCTCTTGTAACAATAGTCCTCAACATATCTCCACGGAATACCCAAGATACAACCGTTATGACCCGCATATTTCAGTCAGGTGGTGGGATGTAGGTCAAAGCATCCGGGAAGATAGCAATTATGCACGTACTCGCGGTCAAAGGAACGGTCTACCACGTTCTATAATTACAAGACTGAACCTTCACAAGATTTGATCATGATGTAATGCTTACTTTGGGTAATGTTCATCACGTCACTTAACCAGTGAGGTGATCTCATAGTCAAGAGACTTAATTGTCCATGATCGCGAAACCACGACCATCATGTTGACCATGAACTAGTTATCAATGTAAAGGCTAACTAGGAACTCTGGGGGTTTCTATACCACACCTGCATCATTGTTTCACTGACACAGTTCTAGCACGGTATGAAACTGGTTATGAACTTGCTTAGATATATTGGAATAATCATATATTATTTGCCTCTAGAGCATATATCCAACATAAACCTCCTATCAGAAGACTTCGAATAACTTCACAAAGTTACTCGGAGCCTTGGGGGCTACACCCAGTGGGTAAGAAAACTTACGTAAGTACTTACGTGCATGTTGGACTTCACCAACTCAGCCTCAGACGCTAGCTCCCGCAGCCGCAGCTCAAACTGAGTCGCCTTCACCAAGGACTCCTTCAACCCACCAATAATAGCACTCTCCACTGGGGCTCCGACTGGAATGGCCCCCGAGCTAGCAGGCCCACCCCCTCGAGCAGCTGCCGAAGCGACAGGGGCCTCCTTAATAGCCTCCCTAAATGGAGCGTCAGGTGCAGAAGCTCGGGAACCAGACCCAGAGGATAACGTCCCCTCAGGAACAATCACCTCAGGAGGAGTGACCCCAACAGCGGTGGAATCGGCAGCAATCCGAACTGGATCAGCAGTAGGGTCAACATCCATGTCTGCAGCAGAAACAACAAACAATTAAAAGCGAAAAGACGACAGCGGCAAACGTCTCAACAAAGAAAACAGCGAAGAATTCCCACCAACAACCGCAGCATCTTCTGGAATAGTGTCCATTCCAGGAAAATCAGTCACCTCTCAAGTGCTAACATCCTCCATAGCTTCGACCTCGGGACCTTCCTCGATGCCAGGCAACATCTTAGAACCACTCGGACGAATACTGCAAAATGAAACAGCTAAGGATGGGCCTGAGAAACAAAAAGAGCCTTAAAGCATACGATAACCAACAACATTACGTATGAACGGTCTTCAAGCTACGCCTCGGGGGAGCAACCCTGGCCGAACCAGATCCAGCCCCCTTGGCCTTCTCAACAGCAGCACCCCCTGAGGGATTAGCCTCTCGGCGCCCAAGAGTGACAAGTTTTTTCTTCTTCATGGGCGCAACCTTTCCAGAGCTGAGGCCCAAGGGAGGAAGCTTCCCGCTGTCCTCCTCGCCACTCGGAGTATGAGCCCTTTTACGGGTATGAGTAAGCCCCTCCCGCGCCGACTCGCGGTCCTGGTTGTTCTTCGAGCGTTGCTGTCTTCATCCGCAGACAACTCCCACCTCGGACTCCAGCTCCTCCCCTGCCTCAACTCCGACCCCCGCACCAGCAGTGCTGTCTTCATCCTCCTCGACAGGATGCTGCGGAGCCAGAGGAATAGGGCAGCGGAATTTGGTAAAATCCTAGCAATAAACAAAGAGTTCTGACTTAGAACCAACAAATGAAGCACATTCATGATACATATGGCACGAGGCAGCATACCAAGGTGGGAGGATTGTCGATGCTGAGGGGTCTAACTCGGCCAGTCTCCTGAAGACCTTGGGTCACACTGGTTATTATCTTCATCTGAAGTTCAAACTCGTCCAAAGGCATCTCAGTGTAACTATAGCAGGTGTCATCCTGCAACCCGGAGTATGTCCACATCCCCCGAGCTCGGTCCTGGAGCGGCTGGATCTTCCGAATCACAAAAGCAACTATCAAATCTATGGCGTCCAGACCATTCTTCTTCAGCCTGATGACTTCGCGCATCAAGGGGAGCACCTGCTCCTTATCAGCATTGGTGAGTCGGGGGTTACAGCCCTGAGAGGAAGTCAGCCTAACGTCCGAGTAAGGAGGCAAGGTATGCACCCCCTGCTCCTCGGCCACCTTGCAGTAGAACCAACTATTCTGCCAGATCTTGACAGAATCAGGCACACAAGAGGCAAAATACTGTACCCCCTGCTTCTTGGCCAAAAACAGACCGCCACAAAGATGATTGAACTCAACGCCGCCACCCTCCCCAGACTTCTTCGCCTTCTAAGGCTTGATGGCTTATATGGTACGGAAAAGATGCCAGTGGGGCTCTATGCCTAAAATCCCTCACAAAGGGTGAAAAAGCTGGAGAGTAGGGTAACCGCGTTGGGAACAACGTGATGAAGCTGATCACCCATGAAAGCCAAAAAATCCAAAAAGAAGGGATGTGGGGGAAGAGAAAAGCCGCGGTCCACATGTGAAAGCAGGAGAACTCTCTCACCGTCCCGTGGAGCAGGCTCGTCTTCCCTAGCCGCGGGAAGACGACAACCCTCGAGGGGAAACAGGCCGGCGTCCTGGTACCCCAGCATCATATCCTCCGTCACGATCAACGGAAGCCACTCCCTCGCAGACATGGTCGCGGCGGCGGTGGAAGGGCGGTGCGAGTGGCGGCCTCCCAGGGTAGAACAGAACGGCCGGCGGAGATGTCTCGGCGGCGAGATTAAGTAGGCAAGGGAAGAGGCAGAGCGAAAGAGAGAAGCGGGAACGGACGCGCAGGGGGGAAATGAGTGGATCTGTTCCAAACCGAAAGGTAGGGGGATTTCATAGCTCGAGGTAGCAACCGCCTTGCGTCAGATCCGCACCCCACTAATGGGCTTGCCGGTTGCTCTTCCCCGTAAAACCGCTCCACTTCCCCATAATCCCTCCCACTTCCCCACAGGCAGTTAATTATTATCCTATAAAACCGCCACGGGAATCGAGGAGACAAGCCCAAACAGTGCGCCCACTCACCTGGGCAAGGAGATTCTCTGACAAGGAAAAATCTTTTGTTAAATACCAAATCTGATTTCGACCCGAAGCTCGGAACCGCCCCAACCACTCGGAAGACGCGAAGCATAACACCGATCAAACTCTCCGAGTACGCCATCACTCGGAAGAAAACGCAAAGCTCCCGCAGCATCCGAGTAAGCTGTCACTCGGAAGCGCTGCGAAAGGAACCACTCGAAGATCCCTCGCAAGACGAAGAATCCCGCACCCGGTTACTCGGGTAAGAATCCGAGTAATAATCTCGCTGGTGGCCCGTCTCTGACGAAGAATGCCAGGCCGCCGGTAAGACCCGGCGCAGGGGGTAAAGAATCAATGTCCCACGTGGCATGGCCTAGGACTCGACACGATGTCCTAGGACATTGAACTTTACAAATTTGGTTCATATGGAGTTTAAGGCCTTTTACTCCGAGACACGCCTTCCGAGGCCTCAGTCCACCTCTTCCGAGAGATGTTTGAGTGTCGCCAAATTTTTCCGCTAACCTGCCCAACTCTCACTCGAGGGAAAAGTTCGAACATCAATAAAGCCCTTCCGGGCCTCTTACTGACTTTAATCTTCGCATACCTCAGAAAGACTAAATGTCAGCCAACTCACTTACGAGCACCCGAAAGCGCTTGGGGGCTACTGTCGTGGTAATACTAAAGGAATACCCCTAGGCGAGGGAAACCCAGGGGTACGCTTAGGCCCTGGGTTTCCCCAACGCACACCAAGCAAAATAAAACCAACGAAAAACATGAAGCACTGGTTGTCTCCGAGTAACTTGTTACTCGGAGAAAAGAAGTCATTTCCGAGTAAATGGCTACTCGGAAGCCCAGCAAGATCCGAGTAGGCCGATACTCGGAAGCAATCAACGAATCCTCCCTTACTCGGAAGATGGAACGCAACGGTCAGGGAGCATTGAATGCCGCGGGCGTTTCCTCTCTTTTATTAGTAGTAATGGGTAGACCGTTTCTGTATTTAAGTATGCATTTCAACCTTGTAATTAAGACCCATTTAAGCCGAGGCATTAAGAGGGCAGGGGCGCACTCTATATAAGCCCCCCCCCTCCCCCTCCGGCAAGGGCACGCGCAACACTTCTGACTCTCAGTTTTCCTGAAGAAAGAACACCCGAGTAAGCCTGGCACAGGACTAAGGTTTTTATCTCTACGGAGAGGCCTAACCTGTATACCCCCTTTGCGTCAACCCTCTCTACGTACAGATCATTTATCTCCTTTCGTACCCCCATATCTATTGTCAGATTTATATCCACGACATCTATGGAAGAAGAAATTACTGAACCTGAAAGCTCCTTCAATGAAAAAGAGGAGGAGAGTGACGAACAAAAGGAGGAAGAATGGAGTCATCCATGTCTACCTTCTAATGAGAGTAGATCTTTGACTCTTACCTTATATGAGTGTTATGATCCTATGGATTCTTTTGAAATATCCCTTTTTGATGAAGTTGATGCCTTCTATACTTGTGGCCATGATGCCATTATGAATGATGCTTACGGAGATGAACTTTCTATGGTTCCTCGTATTAAGCATGAAATTGTTGCACACACACTTGATTTTCCTATTATCCTTTTGAAATCTCCAAATCATATTCCGGAGAATTTTGTTCTTATTAAGGCTCAATGTGATGGGTTGCATTTATCTTATGATCCTAAAGACCGTGTTGAAAACTATGCACGTGTGCTTGTAGGTCATGAACATCATGATTTATGTGATAGATATATTCTTAATGTTGTTCATGATACTACTGAAAATTATTTTGAGAGAGGGAAGTTTGGTTGTATAAACTTCTATATTACTAAAACTGCTCTCTTTATGTTGAAAGTTTTGAAGTTGTTCTTTTTCCACCTTCCTATGCTTGTCTCTTTGTGCTTCTTTAATTTATTTTCTTACAAGATTCCTAGGCATAGGAAGTGGGTTAGGCTTAAACTTGTTTCATATTTTCTTCTTGATGCTCTCTTTTGCTTCAAATCCTTATTTTTACGAGAGAATCTTTTATAATCATCTTGCCTAGCTTAAAGGCGTAAAATAAAGCGCTTGTTGGGAGGCAACCCAAGATGTTTTTAATTCTGTTTTTAGTGGTCTTGATGATTGTTACTACTGTAGCAACATCATTGTATCTTTATTTTCAAGCTTTGTGTCAAGTTTAGCCTCCGATTGCAAGAAAGTTCAAGAGTTGCGACATGCTGTCCAGAAAACAGATTATGTCCTTGGACGGAAAAATTCACGATAAATCACTAGATCATATTTTTATATGATTTTTTTGACAGCATGCTCTATACAACTAGCTTTCGGGTGTCTGTTTTGAGTGTTTTGATTTGAGTTGCAGAAGTACCCCAAAAAAAATTCTACTACCGGCTGGTTTGTTTTTCACAGATTCTGCCACGTTTTGCCTTTCCTCACTTTTTCAAGTCTTGCGCTAGCTTCTTCTTTGCAAAAACTTTTTGGCGGTCTTGTGAAACAGTAGCCCTCGAAGAAAATCTTTATTTCCAGTAGAGGCAAATTGTTTTATTGTGGGTACTAACCTCTCTAATCAGATTACGATGAGTTATGTATGAAGCGAGTTTTCAAGTGTGCGAGGAAAGATGATGAAAGAAGATCCGGGAGTGTCAAACGCTCAAACTTGGGGATGCACCCATGCATCCCCAATAAATATCCAAGGAGACTCGAGAGTCTAAGCTTGGGGATGCCCCCGTGCATCCCCTTCTTCATCAACAATTATCAGTTCGTCCTTCGTCTCACTATATTTTTATCACTTCATGCGTTATGTGCTATGCTTGGAGCGTCTTGCTCTTTAGTTTACTTTTTAGTTTTCTTTTGCCTTGTTAGAACCCAGCTTTCTTTGTGTGGAAGAGAAACACGCTCCACTTCAAACTAGAACACATCATAGGATTTAATGCTTATCTTTCTATTGGTGTGTGTTCTTTATCTTTTTGTAGTTGTTTTCATGTTTAGCTCTTAGTTTTCATGTTTATCTTTTTCAAGAGCTGTTGTTTACTTTGTTGCTAGAACTCTCTTTATTTTTCATGTTTATCTTGTTAAGAGAGTTGGTTGTTGCACTGAGTTGTGTCTTGACTTTAAGTAGGTAATGGAGGTTGCTATTAAATTGTAGTAGTAACTTGCAATATTTTTGAGGTATTGTTGTGAGTAATGTTTGAAATTTTGGTGTCAAGAGCTCTAGCCTATTAGTGATAGGTGTCATATTTTGGGCAATCCGTGTTTATTTCCAAAAACTACAAAAACTAGTTGAGAACTCTAGCTACTAGATGGATCACTAATATTTGGAGAGGTCAAATATTCGAGTACACGCACGTACCATGAGTCGAGGATGCACAAGGATAACCAAACCCCCATACACTCCTCCTTGGGGTACTTGTCTCTTTGTGAACCTCCTGGTTAGATTGAGAGTTACCGATAATAAGTGCATGAGTTCTTCGGGCTAATCTAAGTATTGAAAGTTGACACTCCCACCTCCTCATATTAGCTAGCCTCTTCGATACTGTGCATTGCCCTCTTCTCACTACGAGAGGTAGCGCCTACTCGCCAGTGCATCCAAACCCTTGGCATGATACGCTCTGTCATCATAAACCTCCTTATATATTTCCTGAAAACAACCACCATACCTACCTATAAAGGCATTTCCATATCCTTTCTGAGATATATTGCCATGAAACATCCACCTTCTCATGACTTGATCTTCATGTCATACATGTTCCTGCTACACTAGCAGAGGCATACATTTTCATACATCATGATAGCTACATCTTATTTATGTTGAGTACCTTGTAAAGTGTGAAAGATCTTCTATACTTCTTGTAAAATGGAGTGTTGCCCTTAAGTGAGGAAAAGATCCCAACGAGGAAAAATTTAAAAGATCCCAAAGAGGACAAATGAGAGTTAAATAGAAAGAGCCATTGAGGCCACCAAAAAAACACAAAAAGAGAAAAAATAGAAAAAGAAAATAAAAAGAGAGAAGGGGAACACTACTATTCCTTTTGAAAGATCCACACTTGTACTCCCTCTATATCTTGTACTCCATAGAAATGATCATATATGCATATAGCTATGTGGGGACCTCCACACTATAGAACTTGGCTTGTATATTCCAATGATTAGCCTCCTCAAATGAGGTCTAGGTCTTTTGAGAGAGCAAGTTGGATGCACCCCCACTAGTTCCATTGAAGAGCTTTTCTAAGCTCATATGTCAATCCGTTGCATGGCAATCCTTACTCCTCACATCATATCTATCATTTGGCATTCTCTCGCCTATGATTGTCCTCATTGATGTGATCCTTTCACACCTTTTTGTCTTCCTCCTCCACCATATCTCTCTTTGCCATCCGAAGTGTCAACTCTCGTGCTTACGCTCATCCATTGCATGAGTGCTCAAAATATCGAAAGGGAGTGGATCAATTTGACTTGTACCTGGCTAGTGGTCTGGAGACGAGTCAAGATAAGATTGCAAAGAAGACTAAGTGTGAAACTTTAGTAGATTGAGTTCTCAACAACTAAATATTTTTTCTCGTATTCCCATCTCCCACTTCTTGCACGCAAACACCATATGGACATATTCGAGTCACGGACAGCGAGAGCTCTTGCACCTTAATGTTCTTATGTTTCTTGTTTCAATGCCAATATAGACTCTTGCCTGTTATGACTTGAATTGAATTACATACCTGGATTGCTTTACTTAAAATTCTTATACGGTTGGTAGAATGTAACCACATAAATTATGCTTGTTATCATTTACCTACTCGAGAACGAGCAGGAATTAAGCTTGGGGATATTGATACGTCCCAAACATATCTTCAATTTTTGCTTGCTCCATGCATGTTTTGTGTGATATTTCTATGTTTTAGATACACTTTCATACACTTTTGATCAGGTTTTTCCATTACGTAAAATGCCAGAAAAATCCAATAAAAATCAACGCAACGGAAGCTTCCGGATCCTCGAAGGATGACTCAGGGGGCACCCTGTGCCTAGGCGTCCAGGGGGCGCGGCCCCACCCTAGGCCGCTCTAGGGCGCGCCTGCACTCCCTGGTGGCCCCCCGGATGACCCCCTTCGCCTATATGTTTCCTTCGCCCCAAAACCTCCAAAGACAGAACCCTTTTTCGCGATCTCGCCTCTGTTCCTCCGCCGCCGCGCTTCCAAGATCGGGAGCACCAGAATACCTCATCCTGGCACCCTGCTGGAGGGAGGATTGAACTCCGGGAGCTTCTGCACCACCATGGACGCTTCCCGGATGATCCGTGAGTAGTCCACCTTGGACCATGGGTCCATGATAAGTAGCTTTGTGATGTTCTCCTCCCCTCTTTGTTCTTCATGGATTAGACCTTGTGAGCTGCCCTAAATGATCAAGGCACATATGTAATTCTTTCTGCTATTGCTATGCTGAGTTTGCTGGGATATGATGGATTATGAGACTATGTTCAGATTGTGATTTAGTAATATATTTGGTTCTTCTCTTTTATATTTTTGTTCTTGAGTAATTCTTGCATGTTCTCCGCTGCTGTTTATTGCTTTGGCCAAATAGTAGGTAGTGACTCCAAGAGGGAGCGTTATGCTTGATTGTGGATTCATCCCCCCTGATGACTAGCTTGAGTGACTAAAACATGAGTCTATGGGATGTGTTGTTGCCACAAGGGGGAAAACAACGGTGCTTGTAACCGCGGTTTCGAGGATTTTTACTTTACGCAAAGTTCTTTTAATGCAGTTGTCTGTTGCTTTGGGTTTACACTTTGGGTGGGGCTCAAAACCTAATACCAGCGAGATGTTCTGGATAGATATCTCAAGGTAGATGATTAGTAGTAGATGCAGATGGATTTCGGTCTACTTATTTTGGCGTACTGCCCATGATTTTGAGTCTCTTCCTTTTTTTGTAGCATAGTTAGCATTGGTTTGCACCCGTAATCCTGCCAATTGCCCAACTGTGATTTGTTTACCTTGCATAGCAGTTTTATCGCCTTTTGGGAGAGAGACATCACTAGTAAACATCATGGGACCCTAGTCCATATTTCCACCACTGTTTACATCCTCAATTTACTTATTGCTTTTACTTTCTAGTTGCAATTATCACCACTATTATCTGTTGCGTTTGATCCTTTGTAAACAACAAGGCCGGAGAGATTGACAACTGATACGTCCAAAACGTATCTATAATTTCTGCTTGCTCCATTTATCTTTTGTGTGATATTGCTATGATATTGATGCACTTCCATACACTTTTGATCATATTTGGACTAACCTATTAACTCAGTGCACCCCAGTGCCAGTTCCTGTTTTCTGCTGTTTTTGTATTCAGGTTTTCCCATTACTTAAAGTGCCAGCAAAATTCCACAAAAAGAATAGGAAAAATCAGCGTACAGGAAGCTTCGGGAAGAGCCAAAGTGGGGCCACAGGGGAGCCAAGGGTGGCCCAGCCGGTCAACTGGCACGGCCACCCCCTAGGCCGCGCCAGGGGGGCACCTAGGGCCCCTGGTCCACCTCTGGCTGCCCCCCTTCGCCTATATATCTCTATCGTCCCGAAACCCTCGAGGACAGAACCCTTATTCGCGATCTCTCCTCTGTTCCTCCGCCGCAGCGCTTCCAAGATCGGGAGCACCAGGATCCCTCTTCCCGGCACCAAGCTAGAGGGAGGAACCACCTTCGGGAGCTTCTCCACCACCATGGATGCTTCCCGGATGAACCGTGAGTAGTCCACCTTGGACCATGGGTCCATGATCAGTAGCTATGTGATGTTCTCCTACCCTCTTTCTTCTTCATGGTTTAGACCTCGTGAGCTGCCCTACATGATCGAGGTACATATGTAATCTTTCTGCTGTTGCTATGCTGAGTTTGCTGGGATCTGATGGATTATGAGACTATGTTTAGATTGTGTTTGAGTAATATATTTGATTCTCCTCTTTTATATTTATGTTCTTGAGTAATTCTTGCATGTTCTCCGTTGCTGTTTATTGCTTTGGCCAAGTAGTAGGTAGTAACTCCAAGAGGGAGCGTTATGCATGATTGTGGGTTCATGCCCCCTGATGACTAGCTTGAGTGACAGAAACATGAGTCTAGGGGATGTGCTGTTGCCACAAGGGAGAAAACAACGGTTCTTGTACTTGTGGGTGCAAGGATTGTTTACTTTACGCAAAGTTCTTTAATGCAGTTGTCTGTTGCTTTGAGTTTACACTTTGGGTGGGATTCACAACTTAATACCACCGAGATGTTCTGGATAGATATCTCAAGGTGGATGATTAGTAGGTAGATGCAGATGGATTTCGGTCTACTTGTCTTGGCGTACCGCCCAAGCTTTTGAGTCTCTTCCTTTCTTAGTAGCATAGTTAGCATTGGTTTGCGCACATAATCCTGTCAATTGCCCAGCTGTGATTTTTTTACCTTGCATGGCTATTTTATCGTCTTTTGGGAGAGAGACATCACTAGTGAACATCATGGGACCCGGTCCATATTTCCACCACTGTTTACACCCGCTAATTATTTTTTGCTTTATTTCCTTTTCGGTTGCTATCTATCTCATTATTATCCCATGCGTTTGATCCTTGGTAAACAACAAGGTCGGAGGGATTGACAACCTCTATGTACTCGTTGGGACCAAATTATCTGTTGTGTGTGCAGGTTCACGTCAACCGCCTAATTGTCGGCGCCGTTGTCACCCTCCTGTCGTTGTCGGAGTCCTACTGGAGACAAACCTTGATATCTTCACCGAGGGAAATTTGCTGTTGTCTACATATCAACCTTCCACTTTGGGTAACCAACGAGGGGCGAGAAGCCATCAAAGCTAATTTCTCGCGCCGTTGCCGGGGACTCCAATCTTCAAGATAGGGGAGTTGCACACTATCTTTTACCTTTGCTTTTTAGTCTTGTTAGTTTGCTTTCTAGTTTTTGCTTTTTCTTCTGAGTCTTATATGAAAAACCAAAAAAATAGTTGCTACCTTTTGCCTTTGTCTTCCTTTGCCTTCTGATGCTATCTTTACCATGGGTGTGGAACCACCCAAATATGGTAGGATGGACATTTTTCACTTGGATCGTCTTCAATCTATTTGTGCTCGCGCTAAAAACCCAACCGACTTGGTTGAGGGAAAATCATTGGATGAGCATGCTCATTATACGCGGCACCGCCTATCTCAGAAAGGGAAACACTTATGGGATCAAATAAAAACTTCTTATTGCTATGCTGAGTGTTTACGCGACATTTATGATTTTACTTGCTGCTCTAATATAGATCATAAACACCTTCCTTTCCAATGTCAGTTTAATGACAATGAGATCCTATCTTCTTATGCTAAAGGTGTTTATGATTACTTTGATGTTGAAAGGATTGAAGAATTTGTTGCTTTTAAGGGTGCTTATGAGATTGCTTCTTTGATTGAAAAGTATTACGATACTATTCACAAGTCTGAAAACTTTGCAGTCCTTGATTATTGCTTTGAGAATTATATTTGCAATGATTATATTGAGGATTTTAAAAACAAAATATTTGCTACCCAATAAAAGTCCAATGAATGCTTTGATGATTAATCCTATGATTCCGAGGACTCACTTAAAGTATACCTTTCTCTGAAGAACTTGATACTTGTTGTGTTTTTGGCCAAGATGCCACTTTGGATGATGCTTATGGAGATGAACTTGCTATAGTTCCTCATGTTAAGCATGAAATTGTTGCTATTGCACCCAAACTTGATTGTCCTATTATCCTTTTGAAATCTCCAACTCCGGATAATTTTAATCTTATTAAGGCTCATAATTATGGGTTGCATTTATCTTATGTTCCTAAAGACCGTGTTGAAAACTATACACGTGTGTTTGTAGGTCATGAACAACATGTTTTATGTGATAGTTATATTCTTTATGTTGTTCATTATGCTACTGAAAATTATTTTGAGAGAGTAAAGTTTGGTTGTAGAAACTTTCATATTACAAAAACACCTCTCTTTATGATGAAAGTTTTGAAGTTGTTCTTCTTTGACCATCCTATGCTTGTTACTTTGTGCTTTCATGATTTATTACTTTACAAGGTTCCTAGGCATAGGAAGTGGGTTACACTTAAATGTGTTTCATATTTGCTTCTTGATGCTCTCATTTGCTTCAAATCTTTATCCTTATGAGAGAACCTTTTATAATCATCATGCCTAGCTAAAAGGCATAAAAGAAAGCGCTTGTTGGGAGGCAACCCAAGATGTTTTTACTTTCAGTTTTAGTGGTCTTGATGTTTGTTACTACCGTAGCAACATCATTGTATCTTTATTTTCAAGCTTTGTGCAAAGCCTAGCCTTTGATTGCAAGAAAGTTCAAAAGTTGTGACATGCTGTCCAGAAAACAGATTCTGTCCCCTTGACAGAAAAATTCGGTTAAAATCATAAGATCATCTTTTTGACCTGAATTTTTTTGAAAGCTTGCTCTATATAATTGGCTTTCGAGCGTCTGTTCTGAGTTTTTTGATTTGAGTTGCATAAGTGCACCAAAAAAATTATTTACTACCTGCTGGTCTCTTTTTCACAGATTCTGTCCTGTTTTGCCTTTTCTTCGTTTTGCAAACCTTAATCTTGATTTTTCTTTGCAAATTTTTTTTGGCGATCTTGAGAAACAGTAGCTCTTAAAGAATATCCTTATTTCCAGTAGAGAAAAATTATTTTATTATGGGTACTGACCTCGCTAATCAGATTATGATGAGTTATGTATGAAGGGAGTTTTCAAGTGTGCGAGGGAAGATGATAAAAGAAGATTCAGGAGGGTCAAACGCTCAAGCTTGGGGATGCCCCCATGCACCCCCAAGAAATATTAAAGAAGACTCAAGCATCTAAGCTTGGGGATGCCCCCATGCATCCCCTTCTCCATCAACAATTATCAGTTCGTCTTTCGTTCCACTATATTTTTATCACTTTATGCATTATGTGCTATGCTTGGAGCGTCTTGCTCTTTATTTCCTTTTTAGTTTTCTTTATCTTTGCTTGGTGTTCATAACAAGTTAGAACCCAGCTTTCTTTGTGTGGGAGAGAAACACGCTCCACTTAATCCTAGAACACAACATAGGATTTTCATGCTTATCTTTGATGTGTGTGTTCTTTATCTTTTTCGTAGCTGCTCTCATGTTTAGCTCTTAGTTTTCATGCTTATATTTTTAAGAGCTTTTGTTTAGTTTGTTTCTGGAACTCCCTTGAGTTTTCATGTTTATCTTGCTTAGAGAGTTTGCCTGTTGCACTGAGTTGTGTGTCTTGACTTGAAGTAGCTAATTGAGGTTGCTATTCTATTGTAGTAGTAACTTGCAATAGTTTTGAGGTATTGCTATGAGTAATGTTTGAACTTTTGGTGTCAAGAGCTTTAGCCTATTAGTGATAGATGTCGTATTTTGGGCAATCCGTGTTTATTTTCAAAAAACCTACAAAATTAGTTGAGAACTTTAGCTACTAGATGGATCACTAATCTTTGGAGGGATCGAATATTAGAGTACACTCACGTACCATGAGTCGAGGATGCGCAAGGATAACCAAACCCCTATACACTCCTCCTCCGGGTACTTGTCTCTTTGTGAAACTCCTAATTAGATTGCGAGTTACCGATAATAAGTGCATGAGTTCTTCAGACTAATGTGAGTATTCGAAAGTTGACACTTCCACCTAGCCATATTTTTCTAGTCTCTTTGGTACCGTGCATTGCCCTTTCTCACCTCGAGAGTTGGCGCATACTTCGCCGGTGCATCCAAATCCTTGGCACGATACGCTCTATCATCATAAGCCTCATTAGGTCTTGTACAATGAGAAATGCTTATCACAAGTGCTTAAGGAGAGAGAATAGGCTGGCTTCTTAATAAAAATTAATACCTACAACGCCAAGTGCTTTGGTACAGGTGCTTAGCCTAAATGAATACGTGCAAGTTTAGTACTCAAAAGCTGAAGCATCGGTGCCAACCAGAAGCAAACTTTAGCACCTGTTACTCTTTTGAAGCACCGGCTAAGACATGCAAGAGTAATAAAACCGGGTTCTTTGCCCCAAGCATCGATGGAGGCACCTCCATTGTACAAGGCCTTATATCCTTCCTCAAAACAGCCACCATACCTACCTATCAAGGCATTTCCATAGACTTTCAGAGATACATTGCCATGCAACATCCACCTTCTCATGACTTTATCTTCATGTAATACATGCTTTTGCTTGATCGATGAGCCGCATGCTAGTTGGGCCTTGCCCTAATCATTGCTACATGACGCGCTAGTATCATTGCATATCCTGCTACACAGGCAGAGGCATAGATTTGCATACTTCATGATAGTTTCATTTTCTTTATGTTGAGTACTTTTGTAATGTGTGAAGGATCTTCTATACTTCTTGTAATATATAGAGTGTTGCCCCTAAAGTGAGGAAAAGATCCCAAAGAGGACAATATCAAAAGATCCCAAAGAGGACAAATGAGAGTTAAATAGAAAGAGCCATTGAGGCCACCAAAAAAAATTAAAAAAAGAGAAAAATAAATAAAAAGAGAGAAGGGGCACACTACTATTCCTTTTGAGAGATCCACACTCGTACTCCATCTTATATCTTGTACTCCATAGAGATTACCATTCATGCATATAGCTATGTGGGGACCTTCACACTATAGAACTTGGCTTGTATATTCCAATGGTGAGCCTCCTCAAATGAGCTCTAGGTCTTCTTGAGCAAGCAAGTTGGATGCACCCCCAGTAGTTCCATTGGAGAGCTTACCTTAGCTCATATGTGCATCCGTTGCATGGCAATCCCTACTCCTCATATCATATCTATCATTTGGCTTTCTCTCGCCTATGATTGTCCTCATTGATGTGAGCCTTTCACACATTTTTTGTCTTCCTCCTCCATCATTTTTCTCTCTTTGCCATCCTAAGTGTCAACTTTCTTGCTTACGCTCATCCATTGCATGAGTGCTCAAAATATCGAAAGGGAGTGGATCATTTTGACTTGTACCTGGCTAGTGGTCTGGGGATGAGTCAAGATAAGATTCCAAAGAAGACCAAGTGTGAAACTTTAGTAGATTAAGTTATCAACAATAAAAAATATGTTTTACTCTCTCGTATATCCCTATCCCCTTTCTTGCACGCAAACACCATTTGGAGACATTCGAGTGACGGACAGCGAGAGCTCTTGAACCTTTATGTTCTTATGTTGCTTGTTTCAATGCTAATATAAACTCTTGCTTGTTATGACTTGAATTGAATTGCATGTATCGATTGTTTTACTTAAAAGTTCTTATATGGTTGGTAGCCAACGAGGGACGAGAATTCGTACCATCAAAAGCATTTTCATGCGCCGTTGCCGGGGACTGCACTCTTCAAGATATGGGAGTTGCACACTATCTTTTATCTTTGCTTTTTAGTCTTGTTAGTTTACCTTTCAGTTTTTGCTTTTGTTTCTTTTATGAAAAACCAAAAAAAATACTTGCTACCTTTCTTCTTTGTCTTTCTCTGCCCACTGATGCTATCTTCACCATGGGTGTGGAACCACCAAAATATGGAAGGATGGACATGTTTCACTTGGATCGTCTTCGATCAATTTGTGCTCGCGCTAAAAACCCAACCGACTTGGTTGAGGGAAAATCATTGGATGAGCATGCTCATTATACACGGCACCGACTATCTCAGAAAGGGAAACACTTATGGGACCAAATACAAACTTCTTATTGCTATGCTGAGTGTTTATGCCACATTTATGATTTTACTTGATGCTCTAATATAGAGCATAAACACCCTCCTTTTCAATGTGAGTTTAATGAAAATGAGATCTTATCTTCTTATGCTAAAGGTGTTTATGATTACTTTGATGTTGAAAAGATTGAAGAGTTTGTTGCTTTTAAAGGTGCTTATGAGATTGCTTCTTTGATTGAAAAGTATCACGATACTATTTACGAGTCTGAAAACTTTGCAGTTCTTTCTTATTTATTAGAGAATTATACTTCCAATTCTTATATTGAGGATGTAAAAAATAAAATGTTTGCTGCCCAAGAAGAGGCCAATGATTGCTTTGAGGAGGGATCCCATGATTCCGAGGATTCACTTGATACTTCCCTTTTTGATGAACTTAATACTTGCTTTGTTGATGGCCATGATGCCAATATGGATTATGCTTGCGAAGATGAACTTTCTATAGTTCCTTATGTCAAGCATGAAATTGTTGCTATTGCACCCACACTTGATTGTCCTATTATCCTTTTGAAATCTCCAACTTATATTCCGGAGAATTGTGCTATTATCAAGGCTCAAATCGATGGGTTGCATTTATCTTATGATCCTAAAAACCATGTTGAAAACAATACACGTGTGCTTGTAGGTCATGAACAACATGATTTATTTGATAGTTATATTCTTCATGTTGTTCATGACACTACTGAAAATTACTTTGAGAGAGGAAAGTTTGGTTATAGAAACTTCCATGTTACAAAAACACCTCTCTCTAAATTGAAACTTTTGAAGTTGTTCTTGTCCTACCTTCCTATGCTTGTCTCTTTGTGCTTCTTTGATTTATTTTCTTACAATATGCCAATGCATATGAAGTGGGTTAGGCTTAAATGTGTTTCATATTTTATTCTTTATGCTCTCTTTTGCTTCAAAATTCTTATTCTTGTGAGAGCATCTTCTATAATCTTCAAGCCTAGCTAATGGCTTTAAAGAAGCGCTTTCGAGAGGCAGCCCGCAACGAATTTAGTATTTCCTTTTTGTTTTTTCTTCTGTTTTTAGTGGTCTTGATGATTTTTAATACTGTAGCAACATCATTGTATCTTTACTTTTCAAGCTTTGTGCCATTTATAGCCTCATATGACATGGGAAGTGAAAGTTGTGACATGCTGTCCAGAAAACAGATTCTGTCCTCGTGACTAGAAAAATCACAGAAAAATCCCAGTTCATCCTTTTGAGCTGAAATTTTTAAAAAGCGTGATCTATACAATTAAGGAACTTTCGTATGTTCTGAGTTTTTTTATTTGAGTTGCAGAAGTATCCCTAAAAAATTCTTTACTACCTGCTGGTCTGTTTTTCATGGATTCTGTCCTGTTTTGCCTTTTCTGCGTTTTGCAAACCTTAAGCTTGCTTTTTCTTTGCAAAAACTTTTTGGCAATCTTGAGAAACAGTAGCTCTTCAAGAATATCTGTGTTTCCAGTAGAGAAAAATATATTTTATTATGGGTACTAAACTCGCTAATCAGATTATGATGAGTTATTTATGAAGGGAGTTTTCAAGTGTGCGTGGGAGGATGATGAAAGAAGATTCAGTAGTGTCAAGTGCTCAAGCTTGGGGATGCCCCTGTGCATCCCCAAGAAATATTCAAGGACACTCAAGCGTCTAAGCTTGGGGATGCCCCCGTGCATCCCCTTCTCCATCAACAATTATCTGTTCGTCTCTCGTTTCACTATATTTTTATCACTTCATGCGTTATGTGCTATGCTTGGAGCGTCTCGCTCTGGATACATGAATTTGGTGTCCTGCCCAAGAAAGAGACCCAAGTCCTAATATTCGAAGATTTTTCTTCGTTTATTTTACTTTCAGACGAATTCCTAATTGTTTGAATTGTGTAATCTCCCATTATGGAACCTTAAGGAGCAGCGTTCGCTTCAAGGGCGCCTGGCATACATCAGGCGATCGCCTTTCTTCATCCAGCAATGAGAAAAAGGAAGATGCAAGGGCTTGCAGCTTTAGATCACGTAACCATTCACTAGATTTCCTAGCCCCAGGATCTAGAGATTGCCACTGAAACCCAAAAAATTAAGAACATTGCCAACTGGTCTTCTCCGCAATCAGTCAAAGAAGTCCGCAGCTTCTTAGGTTTGGCCGGCTATTACAGGCGCTTCGTTCGCCATTTCGGGTAGGTTTAATTTTTTGTTTTCTTTAGCTTTGCTTGCTGGTCATAACAAGTTAGAACCCAGATTTCTTTGTGTGGGAGAGAAACACGCTCCACTTTCAAAATATAGAACACATCATAGGATATTTCATGCCTATATCTTTGCTGTGATTGTTCTTTATCTTTTTCATAGCTACTGTCATGTTTAGCTCTTAGTTTTCATGCCTGTCTTTCTAAAGAGCTATTGTTTAGTTTGTTGCTGGAACTCTCTTCAGTTTTCATGTTTATCTTGTTTAGAGAGTTTGCCTCTTGCACTTAGTTTTGTGTCTTCACTTGAAGTAGGTAATTGAGGTTGTTATTCTTTTGTAGTAGTAACTTGCAATAGTTTTGGGGTATTGTTTTGAGTAATGTTTGGACTTTTGGTTTCAAGAGCTTTAGCATATTAGTGATAGATGTCGTATTTTGGGCAATCCGTGTTTATTTTCAAAACTTACAAAATTAGTTGAGAACTTTAGCTACTAGATGGATGACTACTCTTCTGAGGGGTCGAATATTAGAGTACACTCACGTACCATGAGTCGAGGATGCGCAAGGATAACCAAACCCCCATACACTCCTCCTCGGGGTACTTGTCTCTTTGTGAAACCTCCTGGTTAGATTGAGAGTTACCGATAATAAGTGCATGAGCTCTTCGTACTAATGTGACACTTCCACCTTCCCATATTTTTCTAGCCTCTCATGTTCCGTGATTGCTTTCTTCTCACTCCGAAAGTTGGCGTCCACCTTTGCCGGTACATCCAAACCCTTGGCACGATACGCTCTGTCATCATAAACCTCCTTATATCCTTCCTCAAAACAGCCACCATACCTACGTACCAAGGCATTTCCATAGCCTTTCCGAGATATATTGCCATGCAACATCCACCTTCTCATGACTTGATCTTCATGTCATACATGCTACTTGCTAGATTGATGAGCCGCATGCTAGTTCGGCCTTGCCCTAATCATTGCTACATGACGCGCTAGTATCATTGCATATCCTGCTACACTGGCAGAGGCATACATTTGCATACATCATGATAGTTACATCTTCTTTATGATTTGAGTACTTTTGTAAAGTGTGAAAGATCTTCTATACTTTTTGTAATATATAGAGTGTTGCCGCTAAAGTGAGGAAAAGATCCCAAAGTGTAAAAAATTAAAAGATCCCAAAGAGGACAAATTAAAAGATCCCAAAGAGGACAAATGAGAGAAATAGAAAGAGCCATTGAGGCCACCAAAAAAATACAAAAATAGAAAAAAGAGAAAAAGAAATAAAAAGAGAGAAGGGGGCACACTACTATTCCTTTTGAGAGATCCACACTCGTACTCCCTCTTATATCTTGTACTCCATAGAGATTATCATTTATGCATATAGCTATGTGGGGACCTTCACACTATAGAACTTGGCTTGTATATTCCAATGATGAGCCTCCTCAAATGAGCTCTAGGTCTTCTTGAGCAAGCAAGTTGGATGCACCCCCACTAGTTCCATTGGAGAGCTTTTAGCTCATATGTGCATCCGTTGCATGGCAATCCCTACTCCTCACATCATATCTATCATTTGGCTTTCTCTCGCCTATGATTGTCCTCATTGATGTGAGCCTGTCACACCTTTTTGTCTTCCTCCTCCACCATATTCTCTCTTTGCCATCCTAAGTGTCAACTTTCTTTCTTACGCTCATCCATTGCATGAGTGCTCAAAATGTCGAAAAGGAGTGGATCATTTTGACTTGTACCTGGCTAGTGGTCTGGGGATGAGTCAAGATAAGATTCCAAAGAAGACAAAGTGTGAAACTTTAGTAGATTGAGTTCTTGATGGTACGAATTAACACCCCCTGGTTGGTTACCCAAAGTGGAAGGTTGAGATGTAGACATCAGTAAGTTCTCCTTAGCGAAGATGCTAAGGTTGAATGTCGAACCAATAGGACTCCAAGATCGAGAAGTACGTGGCAAGGAAACAATGGCACCGTTTTAGACAAAAGTTGCTTTCTTGACCTGGACCTGCACACACAGAAAATAACTTTGCTTCCCAACGAGTACAGAGGAGTTTTCAATTCCTTCGGCCTTGTTGTTTACAAAGGATAGAACGCACGGGATAATGATGATAGTGATAGCAACGGAAAAGGAAATAAAGCAGTAATTGATAGCGGGTGTAAACAGTGTTGAAAATATGGACCGGGATCCTATGATGTTCACTAGTGATGTCTCTCTCCCAAAAGACGATAAAATAGCTATGCGAGGTAAACAAATTACAGCTGGGCAATTGACAGGATTTTGTGCGCAAACCAATGCTAACTATGTTATAAAGAAAGGAAGAGTCTCGAAAGCATGGGCGGTACGCCAAGAAAAGTAGACCGAAATCCATCTGCATCTACCTACTAATCATCCACCTTGAGATATCTATCCAGAACATCTCGCTGGTATTAATTTGCGAATCCCACCCAAAGTGTAAACTGATACATCTCAAACGTATCTACTTTTCCAAACACTTTTGCTATTGTTTTTCCCTCATTCTTGCATGATTTGGACGAAACTAACCCGGACTAACGTTGTTTTCAGCAGAGCTGTCTGTATGGTTTTATTGTGCGCAGGAAAATGGATTTTTGAACATCCCGGAAAATTCCCAGAAAAAAACCAGAAAATCCACGCACCCGAAGGAGCCAAATGCCAGAAGTGGGACCAGCGGGGAGTCCAGGGGGCCCCAGGCGCCCCCCCCTGGCGCGGCCAGGGGTGTGGCCGCGCCCTCTGGCCGCCTGGGGGCCTCCCCCCTCCTCTGGTGCCCTACCGATGCTCCTATTTATTCCCGTGACGCGAAATCCCCAGAATAGAAGTCGTTTTCCCAATTCTCGTCGCGGAGCCGCCGCCACCCTTTGTTCTTCTCCAGGAGGGCTAATCTAGAGGCTGTTTTGGCCTCCGGTGAGGGGAGATCATCGCCATCGTCATCGTCATCACCACTCCATCCTCCCTCCATGATTTCTCCATCCATGTGTGAGTAATTCCCTGCTGTAGACAATGGGGATGGTAGGGATTGGATGAGTTATATCATGTAATAGTTTATCAGATTGTTGGGGGCATGTTGCCTATCATCTAGATTGGTGTTTATCATCTTTTCTTCAACTTGTTGTTCTTAATGCTTGTCACTTTGGGCCCGAGTGCCATGATTTCAGATCTGAACCCTTTATGTTTTCATGAATATATTTGTGTTATTGATCCTACCTATGAGTTGTTTGCACCTGTTATGGTCCGGAACCGACGATCCCAAAGGTGACAGCTTGGGACACCAAAGGGGATGGACTATAATTTGGGGATTCCATGTATCCATTGATTGTTAATGCTTTGTTCCGGTGCTCTTTGACAGCAGCACCTTAATCTCCATAAGTTCCTTTTGGCCCCGTTCATAGCGGGATGGTAGGACAAAAGATGTTGTGCAAGTTCTTATTACAAGCACGTACAACTACATGTGGGATACATGCCTGATGATTGATTTATGCCTAGATGATCTTTGCTTTTCTGTGTGCCTTGCCCCAAGTTGATTACATGATGTGTCTTATCCATGCAGCGCCCAACCATCCATCTCCCTAGCCTACAGTGTTTAAATTCTCCTAGTTACTAGTTGTTTACTTTTGTTGTTACTATTACCGTTGCTATCTTCACTACTACTATTATCGCAGTTGCTATTAATATCTTGTTGCAAGTAAGTGTATCTCAGGTGCGGTGGAACTGACAACTCCACTGTTAAATCTTGTGGATATTCTTTGGCTCCCCTTGAGTCGAATCAATAAATTGGGTTATCTTACCCGCGAAGACTATCTCGGTCCCCTGCAGTTGTGGGTTATCAAGCCTGTTTTCTGGCACCGTTGCCGGGGAGCATAGCTTTATTCACAAGTCTACTTGAAGTATTTTACCTGCTGCAATTTATCCACTATGGGTAAGAAAGAAGACCCCAAGGTCCCGATCTTGCCATCCCGTACAAGAAAAGGTATTGTTCTGAACACTAGTGCTACACTTGATTCACCTTCAGTCATGAGTAAGTTTGCTTCACCGCCACCACATGATGCTTCTACTGAATCTGTTACTATGTCCGACACTTTTGATGATGCTTCTACTACTCTTCATGATATTGGTTCTCTTAGTCACGCTCTTGAGAAATAGATTGCTGCTGCTGCCAAGAAATCTGGGAATTAAATTCTCGATACTTGCTATCCTTGTGATGGGACTTACACTTATCCCGATCTGAGTAAACTCAAGGAGATACTCCTTGATGATGATTATATTATACTTGATGATGATTTATGCAGGGAGCTAACAGAATTTAACGACTCTAACCCTCATGCTATTAATAAGCTGCTCGAGAAACATTCTTTGAAGAACAAGACCGTACCTGATCCTACTTTTTCTACGTCTCCTATATTCATCAATGATCCTGGTTATAATTTCTCTGTTGATCTTTCACTTATATCTATGGTTGAAGCTGACCCTTTTTATGGCAGAGAAAATGATGATGCTATTGCACACCTAACCAAACTCACTGAGTTAGGTGGCTTGTTTACTACAGATGAGAAGATACGAAACTTCTATGTTACTAAGCTTTTTTCTTTCTCTTTAAAGGAAAGTGCTAAAGCATGGTATGATTGATACGTCTCAAACGTATCTACTTTTCCAAACACTTTTTCTATTGTTTTGGCTTCATTCTTGCATGATTTGAACGAAACTAACCCGGACTGACGTTGTTTTCAGCAGAGCTACCAGTGTTGTTTTCTTTTGTGCAGGTTTCGGGATATTTAGGTACGCTGGAAAAATCCCAAGAAAATATATAAAAAATCAGCATTCCGGAAGCTTCCGAGGATCCAAAGGAGGGCCACAGGGCAGCCAGGGGGCAGCCAGGAGGGTGCCTGGCGCGGCCCAGCCCCTGGCCACGCCACCTGCCCTCCTGGCTGGGTCCTACACCCCCTGGTGACCTACCTTGGCCCCTATTTATTCTCCCGACGCAGAAACCCCAGAAGAGAAGTCGCTTTTCCAATCTACGTCGCGGAGCCTCCGCAACCCTCTGTTCTTCTCCGGGAGAGCTAATCTGGAGGCTGCTTTGGCCTCCGGTGAGGGGAAATCATTGCCATTGTCATCATCATCGCCTCTCCATCACCCCTCCATGACTTCTCCATCCATGTGTGAGTAATTCCCTGCTGTAGGAAAAGGGGATGATAGGGATTGGATGAGTTAGATCATGTAATAGTTCAATCAGATTGTTGGGGGCATGTTGCCTATCATCTATTTGGTGATTATCATCTCTGTTACAACTTGTTGCTCTTAATGCTTGCCACTTTGGGCCCGAGAGCCATGATTTCAGATCTGATCACCCTTTTGTTTCTTGAGTTTGTGGTGTTCTTGATCCTATCTATGAGTTGTATGCACCTATTATAGTCCAGAACCGGCGATCTCAATGGTGACAGCTTGGGACACCAAAGGGGATGGACTATAATTTGAGGATTCCGTGTATCCATGAAGTGTTAATGCCTTGTTCCGGTGCTCTTTGACAGGAGTACCTTAATCTCCCTAAGTTCCTTTTGGCCCCGTTTTTAGCGGGAGGGTAGGACAAAAGATGTTGTGCAAAGTTCTTATTGCAAGCGCGTACAACTACCTTGGGATACATGCCTGATGTATGATATTTGCCTAGATGATCCTTTCTTTTCTGTGATCCTTGCCTGTGTTAGAATCTATTACATGTTCGTTCTCATCCAAGCAGCGCCCAACCATCCATCTCCGTAGCCTACATTGTTTTCTTTCCTGCTGGTTACTAGTTCTTTACTTTTGCTGTTTCACTACCACTATCACCACTATTATCACCACCACTATTACCACCGTATCACAGTTGCTACTAATACCTTTGTGCAAGAAAGTGTTTATTTCAGGTGTGGTTGAATTGACAACTCAATTGTCAAAGCCTGTACGTATTCTTTGTGTCCCCAAGTGTCAAATCAATAAATTGGGTTATCTTACCCGCAAAGACTATCTCGATCCCCTACAGTTGAGGGTTATCAAGTACTGTTTTCTGGCGCCGTTGCCGGGGACCATAGCTTTATTTACAGGTCTACTTGAAGTATCCTACCTGCTGCACGCTATCCACTATGGGCAAGAAAGGAGACCCCAAGGTTCCGATCTTACCATCCCGTACGAGATGAGGTACTGCTCTTAGCACTAGTGCTAAACTTGATTCACCTTCAGTTATGAGTCAGTTTGATTCACCTCAGTTACATGTTACTTCTGCTGAGTCTGGCAATATGTCAGATACTTTTTATGATTCTTCTACTACCTTTGAGACTACAGGTTCAGTTGGTTCTTTTATTGAAGAACAGATTGCTGCTGCCGCCCGATTCTCGGGTGTTGAAATTCCTGTTACCCAAACACCTATTGGAAAAATTCATGATCTTGCTGGCCTTAAGGAGAAACTCCTTGAGGACGATTATGTTATACTTGATGATGATTTATGCAGGGAGCTTAATGAATGTGCTGATTTCGACCCTGCTACTATAAAGAAGTTGCTAGCAAAGCACTCCCTGAAGAACAAGTTTACTCCTGATCCTACTTTTACTACGTCTCCTATATGCAT
Source organism: Bromus sterilis (assembly GCA_950022295.1). NCBI lineage: Eukaryota > Viridiplantae > Streptophyta > Magnoliopsida > Poales > Poaceae > Bromus > Bromus sterilis. The sequence continues at coordinate 73,308,074 of OX465600.1, read as the reverse complement.
CACTGGTCCTGATTATGATTTCTCTGTTGACCTTTCACTTATATCCATAGTTGAAGCTGATCCCTTTTATGGCAGAGAAAATGATGATGCTATCGAGCACCTGACCAAACTCACTGAGTTGGGTGTCTTGTTTACTACTGATGAAAGGATCCGAAACTTCTATGTGACCAAGCTTTTTTCCTTTTTCCTTGAAAGGAGATGCTAGAGCATGGTATGATGCACTACCATGTGGTTCCATTCAGAGTCCTCAAGATATGGCTATATCTTTCGTTGATAAGTATTTTCCTTCTCATATGCAACATGTTGCTTTACAAAGAATTTATAACTTTAAACAGTTGCAGGATGAGCATCTCCCTAAAGCTTGGGGGAGATTTTGTAGTTTGCTGAAGGCTATACCGGGACATGAGATCCCTAAGAATGAATTACTTGATATATTTTATGCTGGTCTAACCGATGGGTCTAAATCCTATCTAGATAGTTGTGCTGGTTGTGTTTTCAGGCAAAGAACACTGGACGATGCGGAAGAATTGATGGGCAAGATTGCCAAAAACCATAAAGATTTGTCCGTGCCTGAACCACCTCCACCACCAAAGAAGAGGGGCATGCTTGTCCTAAGCCCCGAAGATATGCAAGAAGCAAAGAAGTCTATAAAAGAGAAAGGTATTAAAGCTAAAGTCGTGAAGAATCTACCTCCAATTGAGAAGCTGTGTGAGCCTACCACTCACCCGCCAATGGTAGAGGTACACTCTCTTTTAGATTTCAATGCAAGTGACATCCCTAAAGGTAAACCTCCTGACCAATGTTTAGATGAGCTTGATAATTTTATTATGAAGCAGAATCACTTCAATGCGAAGGTACAATGTCAGCTGCATGATAATACTCTTGCTATAAAAAATTTGCTTGATTTTCTAGGAAGAACAGTTAATGATGTTAAATGTCTTGTGAAGCATTTTCATATGGTTCAAACTCAGCTTGAACAAATTTCTAATGTGAAAAAATATTTGCTTGCTAATAATGCCAAACAAGACAATTTACAGGCTTATGGTATAAAGACCCGGGGTGGAACACACACCCAGGATACTCTCTACCCAGAAGGGCATCCGAAGAGGATTGAGCAAGATTCTCAAGTGCAGGAAGAAGAAATTGTTAGCTCTCTAAATAAGAAGAAGAAGAAGAAGAAGAAACACAAGGAAGATGACAATTCCAATGATCCAATAGAAGAAGAAGAACTAGCTGTTGATCCAAACAGCATATCTACCTCCGATGCTGAGACTGAAGACGGTGCTGAACCTGAAAAAGATGCTGAAAATAATGATCCACCCGAGGTTCGTGAAGAAGAAGCACCCGATATGCGCAAGAAGTATACTAGAGAAGACTTTCTTGCAAGGAGACATGGGAAGGAACGAGAACCATGGGTACAGAAACCCATGCCTTTCCCAAGAAAGTCCGTCAAAACCAAAGAAGAAGAGCACTACAACAAGTTTTGTGAGTGGATGAAACCTCTTTTTCTTCAAATCCCTTTGACTGATGCTATTAAGTTACCTCCTTACTCTAAAGATATGAAATATATTGTTACTAATAAAAGAAAAGTCCCTAATGAAGCAATATCTACTATGCTTGCTAACTACTCTTTCAGTGGCAAGATTCCTGAGAAGCTCGGTGACCCAGGTATACCTACCATTCCTTGCTCCATAAAAAATAATTATGTTAGAACTGCCGTATGTGATCTTGGTGCAGGAGTGAGTGTTATGCCCTTTTATCTCTACAAAAGACTTTGTTTAGAGAAACTAATTCCTACAGATATCTCTCTACAGATGGCCGACAAGTCCACGGCCAACCCGATCGGTATTTGTGAGGATGTTCCTGTTGAAGTTGCCAATTGCTTAATACTTACTGATTTTGTTGTGCTTGACATGCCTGAAGATGGGAGCATGTCCATTATCCTTGGTAGACCTTTTCTTAACACCACATGTGCTGTTATTGATTGCAATAAAGGGAAGGTTACCTTCAACGTGAATGACAAAGAACACACAGTGTATTTTCCGAAGAAGATCGACAAAAGGCATGGCCTTAACTCCGTTGAGAATATCGAGACCGTGAAGATTGGAGAATGGGATTTTCCACTACATATATACCACAAATACAAAACAATTATGGTGGGGACAATGTCCATTAAAGTGAGAGTGCAATGATCACTTCATAAGAGGCGAGACTTTCTACGCTATATACCACATGTTTGTTGGTAAGACTTGATCAACCTTGCTAACTAGCATGTTTTATATAGGTAAAAAGTTGAGCTTGTTATGTTTTCATTTCCTTTAGCTTTTATTCTCTTTGATGTACCCAAGTTTTTGTGTTAAAAGCTTCACTTGTTCTAACTTTTGTCTCAAGTTCACGGAAGTTTTTGCAGCTTTTTGAACTTTGAAAAGTTCTTTACAGTGAAGTTTTCCAGAAAATTCCAGAAAATTCAAAATATAAATTTCCAGGTAAAAAGCCATCAGGGAGTACCTGTGGCTGACCAGGGGGGTCCACCCCTGGCCCAGGAGGCCAGGTGGCGCGGCCCATCTCCTGGCCGCGCCACCCACCCTCCTGGGGGCCACAGGCAGCCCCTGCTGGCATCTCTTCTTCCACTCTCTCTCTCTCACCCCGAAAACTCGTGTTCTTGCTCTGGTTTCGTGTTCTTGCTGTTCTTGAGCACGGAACTTCGATCTCCCTCTACAACCACTCATTTGAGCTAAAATTTGGAACGAATACTCTCTGGTATGTGACTCCCTCACCCCTCCAATTAGTTTTCTAGTTGGTGGCTTCATTAGTGAGTATTTAGTGGTTCTTGGTGCTGTTTAGTTGAGCTTAAATGTTTGTGTAGAAATTTATTTTTCAAGTTTTGTTGCTAAGTTTGAGCCTTAGTAAAGTAAGTAGAATGTTTTGCCCAAACTAGTTTTGCTTAAATCTTCGTTTTTCTGAATTGTTAAAAATTTCAGAAATGGAGAGGCTAGGAAAGTGGCTTAGGAAAAAGAAGCCCGAGCGCTTTAGCCGTGTTACGCATTTCGCAGCTTCACCTTCAACCAAAAGGGTGAGCTATAATGAAGATACCGTACCCATGGAGATGTTGGACGCGTCACCCGCAAGAGCTATGGCATTTCCATGCGAAGACTTCATGGAGGATGCCGGCATACGAGAAGAGTTCTATGCTCTGTGTGCCAATGCAGGTTTGACACGGCTCGTTACGAGCCGTGTACCACAGTACGAGACACTCACCGCTATTTTTGTTAACAGTTTATGGTTTTATCCTGATAATGATACTGTGGTGTTTCGACTCTATGAAAGATTGCTGACCATGCCTATGAGTACATTTTGTGAAGCTTTAGGTTTGCCAGGCTTGGTCGAGAAGAAGAAGAGGAAAAATGTCAAAACTGTTGCACCCAACACCCTCCTCGACTCGTTTTGTAACACTGAAGTGAGGGCATCCAACCGCCAGAAGATTTCCAACATTTTGTTCCCTCACCTCAGGTATTTCGCCTATTATATTGCAAGAGGAGTGTTGGCTCGAGACAACACGAGCAGCACTTCTACGCCTGATACTGCTATCATGGCGAATGCCCTCTCAGGGAAGCATGAGTATCATGTGGGTTCTCTTATTGCGAAACGCCTTGCTACTAATAGTAACAAGGGGCACCTCTTTGGTGGTGTCTATGCCACACTTCTTTTGCAGTTTCTCCAAGGAGAACCGCACCCAGATGATACAGTCTTTCCTTTTGTCAGCCTTGACTTGGCTGCCATGAAGAGGCATTTCTTTGTTACTAAGACCTCTGACCGCTATGCACTTGATTATATTTTGCAGTTTAAAGACGGTGTGGAACGCACTGTCCGTCTACCTACACCACTTGTGTTTGATTTTTCTCGCAGGAACGGATTTCGTTTTTCAGTGGTCGAGTTTGATGAGATCACGGGGAGATACCAGTTTCACGACCCCACGGAGGGGGTCGAGCCAGACGAGGAGGAGCACATGGTATATCCAACAGTTTAGGAGGATACCGTCACCCCCTAGGGTGAAGGGTCTTCCTCTCGATGGGGGGCGGGACCTTCCTCTTCCACGTGGGAGGATCCGAGGACTTCGGTGTACGCACCGGAGGGCTCATACAACCCTTGGGCTTACCATTACCCCGGAGCAGGAGGCTCCTCGGGACCGAAGTGGAAGAGCCCAACTTAGGCCAAAAGCCTAAGCTTGGGGGAGTACGTGCTCTCCTCCCCTTTCCATTGTATCTACCATTGGTTCGCTTTTATCTTTTTGCAAGTTTTTTCCTGTTCTTCTTTGCTCTTTTAGTTTGCAAAAACCCAAAAAAAAGATTCCTCCTTTCTTTTGCTTTCATTAAACCTTAAAAAGAACCAAAAATATGTTTCCTTTGCTCTTTAGTTTGCTTTGTTTCAGAGCTCAGCTCGAGTCCGTGATGATTATATTTCCTACGTTCGCTCGTGCAAGTGACAAGGCAGTAATGACGAAGATCGACGGAAGGGATGCAACAAGGAAAGCCAGTATGAACTCTATTCGTTTCTACTTTTGTACATACGCCTGTACTTATGATTAGAGACCAGCTTGTAGCGACATAGTGCTATGTTTACAATGCTTTCCCAGTGGTTCATGCTTTCTTTGTGGTTAGTCTCAAATATCTAGAGTTTATAATGTGTTGCTTGAAATGATTGAAATGCATTGCATTGTTCATGGTGTGGCATATTGAAGTGGTATTTACCTCCGGGGGATTCTTGGATTGACATGGCACATGTTCACGCATGTTAAGACTAAAAATTCTGTTATGCCTTGATGATCTTTTTACTTCAGGGTGAGTTATATCACTTTCATGCCCAATTCAATGTTGATTTGTCGCTCTGCATGATTATGACTGTTATGCTCTCTAGTTGGTTGCTTCCCCATCTTTTGCTAGCCCTCCTCCAGCACCAAGCGGAATTCTTCTTGTGCTTCCAAACTCCTTTTCAAACCAGTTGTTCCATTTGAGTCCACCATACCTACCTATATGTGGTATTTACCAGCCACTCCTAACTTAGACATTCTTGTACCATCTCGAAATTTATTCAAAAGCTTCCCCTTTGCAACCGTACAAGCTCATGGTGCGGTGAGGGAAAATCAGTATCTTTCATGCCAAAAATATTTTGACGGAAGTTTTAACTAGTCAATAAAAAATAAATATATATATGAGAGGTACACCTCCCCCATACTTGATGATGGAATGAAATGGAACAAATTTTGTTTATGATAGGTGGAACGATATCCTCCTTCCATCCTTGAGGCAAAATAAAAGGTTCCGTAGACCATCAAAGGATTTATGGATAAGGGAACATGTGTAAGCAAAAAGCATTAATATGGTTGGCATGGGAGATATTGAGAGACCTTTACCGTTCATCGTTGACTAGAAAGTTGCACTTCTCAAAAGAGTTTTATCTCTGTTCTCAAAACCAAGAGCTCTGGTACATGTTTAGTCTTTGCTTCCTTTCACGGGTTTTCAACCTTGCCATCAAAAGCCACGGTTCGAGAGTGTCCACCTTCCTTTTACCAAAGCACCAACTAGGAGAGCATAATTGTCATTATTAGTGTAACATGCATTGTCCGAAAGTATCACATTGTCTTCTGCATGCTTGTGATGTTTCTTACTTTGAGTTCTAAGTTCTAGTCTCCTTTAGAACTCCGGAGGAGATTCTGCATTTATGTTTTGCTTCACTCATGGAGGCTAGCGAGATACCACTCTTATATGTTCATGCTATGTGCATTGTGATCTTAGATTGATTTTCAGCAGCATATTGTTTACTTTTTGTTTGTTTGTGACTGATTACATGAAAGAAGGATTGCTTCGTGCATTGTCCTTGTAGCATGGTGTCAAAACTTGCTAAACTCTTTCATAGTACATGCTTATATACATCTATTGAAGCAAAAGAGTTTGTCAAAGTTTTATTTGTCGCGTCCAGTTCGTTGAACCGAATTGCTTGAGGACAAGCAATAGCTAAGCTTGGGGGAGTTGATACGTCTCAAACGTATCTTCCAACCACTTTTACTATTGTTTTGGCTTCATTCTTGCATGATTTGAACGAAACTAACCCGGACTGACGCTGTTTTCAGCAGAGCTACCAGTGTTGTTTTCTTTTGTGGAGGTTTCGGGATATTCAGGTACACTGGAAAAATCCCAAGAAAATATATAAAAAAATCAGCGTTCCGGAAGCTTCCGAGGATCCAAAGGGGGCCACAGGGCAGCCAGGGGCAGCCAGGAGGGTGCCTGGCGCGGCCCATCCCCTGACCGTGCCACCTGCCTTCCTGGCTGGGTTCCACATCCCCTGGTGACCTACCTTGGCTCCTATTTATTCTCCCGACGCAGAAACCCCAGAAGAGAAGTCGCTTTTCCAATCTACGTCGCGGAGCCGCCGCAACCCTGTGTTCTTCTCCGGGAGAGCTAATCTGGAGGCTGCTTTGGCCTCCGGTGGGGGGAAATCATCGCCATCTTCATCATCATCGCCTCTCCATCACCCCTCCATGACTTGTCCATCCATGTGTGAGTAATTCCCTGCTGTAGGCAAAGGGGATGGTAGGGATTGGATGAGTTAGATCATGTAATAGTTCAATCAGATTGTTGGGGGCATGTTGCCTATCATCTATTTTGTGTTTATCATCTCTGTTACAACTTGTTGCTCTTAATACTTGCCACTTAGGGCCCGAGTGCGATGATTTCAGATCTGATCACCCTTTTGTTTCTTGAGTTTGTGGTGTTCTTGATCCTATCTATGAGTTGTATGGACCTATTATATTCCGGAACCGGCGGTCTCAATGGTGACAGCTTGGGACAACAAAGGGGATGGACTATAATTTGAGGATTCCGTGTATCCATGAAGTGTTAATGCTTTGTTCCGGTTCTCTTTGACAGGAGTACCTTAATCTCCCTAAGTTCCTTTTGGCCCCGTTTGTAGCGGGAGGGTAGGACAAAAGATGTTGTGCAAAGTTCTTATTGCAAGCACGTACAACTACCTTGGGATACATGCCTGATGTTTGATATTTGCCTAGATGATCCTATATTTTATGTGAGCCTTGCCCGTGTTAGAATCTATTACATGTTCGTTCTCATCCAAGCAGCGCCCAAGCATCCATCTCCCTAGCCTACAGTGTTTTCTTTCCTATTGGTTACTAGTTGTTTACTTTTGTTGTTTTACCTTTGCTGTTTCACTACCACTATCACCACTATTATCACCACCACTATTACCACCGTATCACAGTTGCTACTAATACCTTTGTGCAAGGAAGTGTTTATTTCAGGTGCGGTTGAATTGACAACTCAATTGTCAAAGCCTGTACGTATTTTTGTGTCCCCAAGTGTCGAATCAATAAATTGGGTTATCTTACCCGCGAAGACTATCTCGATCCCCTACAGTTCAGGGTTATCAACGAAGAACTACCATGTGGTTCTATTATGAGTCCTCAAGACTTAGCTCAGTCTTTTGTTGATAAGTATTTTCCAGCTCATATGCAACATGCTGCTTTACGAAAAATTTATAACTTTACGCAGTTGCAGGATGAGAACCTCCCTAAAGCTTGTGGGAGGTATTGCAGTCTGATCCAGGCTAGACCGGGACATGGAGTCCCTAAGAATGCATTAATTGATATATTTTATGCTAGTATAACTGATGAATCTAGATCCTACTTGGATAGTTGTGTTGGTTGTGTTTTCAGGAAAAGAACACCGTACGATGAAGAAGAATTAATGGTAAAGATTGCCAAGAACCACGAAGATTGGTCCGTCCCTGAACCACCTCCACCACCAAAGAAGAGGGGCATGCTTGTCCTAAGCCCCGAAGACATGCAAGAAGCTAAGAAGTCTATTAAAGAGAAGGGTATTAAAACTAAAGACGTGAAGAATCTACCCCCTATTGAGAAGTTGTGTGAGTCTACCACTCACCCTCCTATGGTAGAGGTACACTCTCTTTTAGATTTCAATGCAAGTGACATTCCTCATGGTAAGCCTCCTGATCAATGTTTAGATGAGCTTGATAATTTTATTATGAAGCAGAATCATGTTAATGAGAAGATACAAAGTCAATTGCATGATAATTCCATCGCTATCAAAAGTTTGCTTGATGTTCTAGGTAGAACAGTTAATGATGTTAAATGTCTTGTGAAGCATTTTCATATGGTTCAAACTCAGCTTGATCAAATTTCTAATGTGCAAAAAGATTTGCTTGCTAATAATGCCAAACAGGATATACATGCCTTCGGGATTAAAACCCGAGGGGGAACTAGCACTCAAGATCCTCTCTACCCTGAGGGGCATCCTAAGAGGATCGAGCAAGATTCTCAAATCCAGGAAGAAGAAATTGTTAGCTCTCCGAAGAAGAAGAAACACAAAGAAGCTGACAATTCCAATGATCCAAATAGTATATCTACTTCCGATGCTGAGACTGAAGACGGTGCTGAGCCTGAAAAGGATGGTGAAAAGAATGATCCACCCGAGGCTCGAGACGAGGAAGCACCCGACAAACGCAAGAAATACACTAGAGAAGACTTCATCGCAAGAAGACATGGGAAGGAACGAGAACCATGGGTACAGAAACCTATGCCCTTTCCAGGTAAGTATCTCAAAACCAAAGAAGAAGAGCATTACAATAAGTTTTGTGAGTGGATGAAACCTCTTTTTCTTCAAATTCCTTTGACTGATTCTATTAAGTTACCTCCCTATTCGAGATATATGAAAGATAGGGCTACTAATAAAATAAAAGTTCCTAATGAAACAATATCTACTATGCTTGCTAACTACTCTTTTAGTGGCAAGATTCCTGAGAAGCTTGGTGATCCAGGTATACCCACAATTCCTTGTTCCATAAAGAATAATTATGTCAGGACTGCTTTATGTGATCTTGGAGCAGGATTGAGTGTTATGCCCTTTTCTCTTTACAAGAGATTATGTTTAGAAAAACTAATCCCTACAGATATCTCTCTTCAGTTGGTTGACAAGTCAACAGCTGTTCCCATAGGTATTTGTGAGGATGTTCCCGTTGAAGTTGCTAATTGTTTAATCCTTACTGATTTTGTTGTGCTTGACATGCCCGAGGATGGGAGCATGTCTATTATTCTTGGTAGACCTTTTCCTAACACTAGCTGGAACGAATGGTCCTTCAATGAAATTCAGTTCGATGAGCTCTTGGCTAATTACCAGCCGCATAACCCCATGGAGGGGGTTGTGCCCGACGAGGAGGAGCATGGTGAGTTCCCACCTTTCCAGGGAGAGACCTTCACCGAGCATGGTGAGGGATCTTCTTCCGTTTGGAGCGCAGGACCTTCCTCATGGGAGGACCCGAGGACTTCGGTGTACGCACCGGAGGGCTCATACGACTCCTAGACTTACCCTTTCCCTGGAGCAGGAGGCTCCTGGGGGCAGTAGCTGCTACCAACTTAGGACAAAAGCCTAAGCTTGGGGGAGTACGTTTCCTTCTCAACTTTCCATTGTATTATCCGTTTTATTGGTTGTTGTTTGCTTTGATCTTTTCAAAGTTTCTGCCCGTTCTTCTTTGTTCTTCTATTTTGCAAAAAAAACAAAAAGATTTCTCTTTTCTTTTTCTTTCGCTTAACCTTTGAAAAATCCAAAAATATTTTCTCTCTTTAGTTTGCTTTGTTGCAGAGTTCAGCTCGATTCCGTGATGGCATTTGATTACATTTCCCACGTTCGGTCGTGCAAGTGACAAGGCAGTAATGACGAAGATCGACGAAAGGGATGCAACAAGGAAAACTGGTATGAACTCTTTTTGTTTCTACTTTTGTACATATGCTTGTACTCATGAATTAGAGACCAGCTTGTAGAGACATAGTGCTATGTTTACAATGCTTTCCCAGTGTTCATGCTTCCTTTGTGGTCAATCCCAAGTAGCTAGAGTGCATAATGTGTTGTTGAAATGATTTACATGCATTGCATTATTCATGGTTTGGCTTGCTGAAGTGGTATTTCCATTTGGAGAATTCTTGGATCGACTTGGCACATGCTTACACATGTTTATGACTGGAAAGTCTACTATGCCTTGATGATTTTTGAATTTCAGAATAGACATATCATTTTCATGCCTGATTCAATGTTACTTTGTCGCTCTGCATGATTATGACTGTTATTGCTCTCCAGTTGGTCACTTCCCAGTCTTTTGCTAGCCTTCGCTCGCACTAAGCGGATTTCTGCTTGTGCATCCAAAATCCTTGAAACCAGTTTTTCCATATGAGTCCACCAGACCTTCCTATGTGGTATTTACCGGCCGTCCTAACGAAGACTTTCTTGTACCATCTCGAAATTATTCAAAAGCATTCCTGTTTTGTGCCTCTGTTTCAGCTCATGAGGAAGTAGTAGGTAATTCATCACCGTCTTATGTTAGACATGTTTTATTCCGGGATTGCATGTCTAATCTGCAAACCCCAATACGAGGAGGGACTGGCATGAGTGCGCCCAGCTCACAAAAGATAATCACAACCAACAAACCCTCCTTCACGCTTTGTCTATGAGAAATCAGAAAACTTTGGAAGTGATAAACAAAGGAGATTAAGGGGATGTGATCGTCTCCATCTTGGGAGTCGTTCCTTGAAACATGTCTAGCGTAAGAGGTGATTGAGTTTTCTACTAGCATTCCTTGACAAAGCATGCACCTCCCAAAACACCTTTTTTATCTTTGTTTTCAAAACCAAGAGCTCTGGTACAAGTTTAGTCTTTGCTTCCTTCCATGGGTTTTCAACCTTTCCATCAAATTCCACGGTTTGAGAGTCTCCACCTTCTTTCTTCAAAGCACCAACTAGGAGAGCATAATTGTAATTCTGAGTGTAATGTGCATTGTCCCAAAGTATTACATTGTCTTTTGCATGATTGTGGTATTATTTATTCTGAAATTTCTTAGTTCTAGTCTCCTTTAAAACTCCAGAGGAGCTTCTGCATTTATGTTTTGCTTCACTCAGGGAGGCTAGCGAAATACCACTCTAGTATGTTCAAACTTTGTGCATTGTAATCATGTCTTGATTTTCAGTAGCATACTATTTGCTTATAGTTGTTTGTGATTGATCACTTGAAAGAAGGATTGCTTCGTGCATTGTCTTCATAACATTGTTTTGATACTTGCTAAATTATTTTCGTAGTACAGGCTTATATACAATTATTGAAGAAAAAGAGTTTGTCAAAGTTTTATTTGTCGCGTTCAGTTCGTTGTACTGAATTGCTTGAGGACAAGCAATATGCTAAGCTTGGGGGGTTGATACGTCTCAAACGTATCTACTTTTCCAAACACTTTTTCTATTGTTTTGCCCTCATTCTTGCATGATTTGGACGAAACTAACCCGGACTAACGCTGTTTTCAGCAGAGCTTTCTGTATGGTTTTATTGTGCGCGGGAAAATGGATTTTTGGACATCCCGAAAAATTCCCAGAAAAATACCAGAAAATCCACGCACCCGAAGGAGCCAGATGCCAGAAGTGGGACCAGAGGGGAGTCTTGGGGGCCCCAGGCGCCCCCCTGGCGCGGTCAGGGGTGGGGTCGCGCCCTTTGGCCGGCTGGGGGCCTCCCCCTTCCTCTGGTTCCCTACCGATGCTCCTATTTATTCCCGTGACGCGAAAACCCTAGAACAAAAGTAGTTTTCCCAATTCTCGTCGTGGAGCCGCCGCCACCCTCTGTTCTTCTCTGGGAGGGCTAATCTGGAGGCTGTTTTGGCCTCCGGTGAGGGGAGATCATCGCCATCGTCATCGTCATCACCACTCCATCCTCCCTCCATGACTTCTCCATCCATGTGTGAGTAATTCCTTGCTGTAGGCAAAGGGGATGGTAGGGATTGGATGAGTTATATCGTGTAATAGTTTATCAGATTGTTGGGGGCATGTTGCCTATCATCTAGATTGGTATTTATCATCTTTGCTTCAACTTGTTGTTCTTAATGCTTGCCACTTTGGGTCCGGGTGCCATGATGTCAGATCTGAACCCTTTATGTTTTCATGAATATATTTGTGTTCTTGATCCTACCTATGAGTTGTTTGTACATGTTATGGTCTGGAACCGGCGATCCCAAAGGTGACAGCTTGGGACACCAAAGGGGATGGACTATAATTTGGGGGTTCCATGTATCCATTGATTGTTAATGCTTTGTTCCGGTGCTCTTTGACAGGAGCACCTTAATCTACATAAGTTCCTTTTGGCCCCATTCATAGCGGGATGGTAGGATAAAAGATGTTGTGCAAGTTCTTATTGCAAGCATGTACAACTACCTGTGGTATACATGCTTGATGTTTGATTTATGCCTAGATGATCTTTGCTTTTCTGTGTGCCTTGCCCCAAGTTGATTACATGATGTGTCTTATCCATGCAGCGCCCAACCATCCATCTCCCTACCTACAGTGTTTCAATTCTGCTAGTTACTAGTTGTTTACTTTTGCTGTTACTATTACCGTTGCTATCGTCACTACTACTATTATCGCAGTTGCTATTAATATCTTGTTGCAAGTAAGTGTATCTCAGGTGCGGTGGAGCTGACAACTCCACTGCTAAATCTTTTGGATATTCTTTGGCTCCCCTTGAGTCGAATCAATAAATTGGGTTATCTTACCCCCGAAGACTATCTCGATCCCCTGCAGTTGTGGGTTATCATAAACTCAAAGCAACGGAAAACTCCATTAAAGAACTTTGCGTAAAGTAAACAATCCTTGCACCCGCAAGTACAAGAACCGTTGTTTTCCACCTTGTGGAAACAACACATCCCCTAGACTCATGTTTCTGTCACTCAAGGTAGTCACCAAGGGGCATGAACCCACAATCATGCATAACGCTCCCTCTTGGAGTCACTACCTACTACTTGGCCAAAGCAATAAACAGCAACGGAGAACATGCAAGAATTACTCAAGAACATAAATATAAAAGAGGAGAATCAAATATATTACTCAAACACAACCTGAACATAGTCTCATAATCCATCGGATCCCAGCAAACTCAGCATAGCAACAGCAGAAAGATTACATATGTGCCTCGATCTTGTAGGGAAGATCACGAGGTCTAATCCATGAAGAACAAAGAGGGGAGGAGAACATCACATAGCTACTGATCATATACCCATGGTCAAAGGTGGACTACTCACGGTTCATCCGGGAAGCATCCATGGTGGTGGAGAACCTCCCGGAGGTGGTTCCTCCCTCCGGCAGGGTTCCAGGAAGAGGTCTTCTGGTGCTCCCAATCTTGGAAGCGCGGCGGCGGCGGAACAGAGGAGAGATCACGAAAAAGGGTTCCCGTCATGGGGGTTTCACGTCACGAGGGATATATAGGAAAAGGGGGGCAGCCAGGGGGGCCACCAGGGGTCCAGGCGGCCCCCTGGCGCGGCCCCACCCTAGGGCGCGCTGGAAGGGCGCCTGGGGCCCTGGTGGGTCCCCTCTGGCCCCCCTCGGTGATTCCCGAAGCTTCTTCTGTGCTGATTTTTTATTGTATTTGTCCTGAATTTTTGGAGCACTTTTAATATGGGGGAAATCTGAAATAGAAAAATAGCAGACAACAGGAACTGGCACAGGGGTGCACTGAGTTAATAGGTTAGTCGAAATGTGATCAAAAGTGTATGAAAGTTCATCAATATCATAGCAATATCACACAAAAGAGGCATGGAGCAAGTCGAAATTATAGATACGTTTTGGACGTATCAACATCCCCAAGCTTAATTCCTGCTCGTCCTCGAGTAGGTAAATGATAAAAGCGTAATTTCTGTGGTGACATGCTAACAACCATATAAGAACTTTTGAGTAAAGCAATCAAGGCATGTAATTCAATTCAAGTCATAACAGGCAAGCGTCTATATTTAGCATTGAAATAAGCAACATAAGAACATAAAGGTGCAAGAGCTCTCACTGTCCGTGACTCGAATGTCTCCAAATGGTGTTCGCGTGCAAGAAAGGGGATAGGGATATACGAGAAAAAGTATTTTTTGTGTTGAGAACTCAATCTACTAAAGTTTCATCTTCTTTGGAATCTCATCTTGACTCATCCCCAGACCACTAGCCAGGTACAAGTCAAAATGATCCACTCCTTTTCGACATTTTGAGCACTCATGCAATGGATGAGCGTAAGCAATAAAGTGGACACTTAGGATGGCAAAGAGAGAATATGGTGGAGGGGGAAGACAAAAAGGTGTGAAAGGCTCACATCAATGAGGAAAATCATAGGCGAGAGAAAGCCAAATGATAGATATGATGTGAGGAGTAGGGATTGCCATGCAACGGATGCACATATGAGCTAAAAGCTCTCCAATGGAACTAGTGGGGGTGCATCCAACTTGCTTGCTCAAGAATACCTAGAGCTCATTTGAGGAGGCTCATCATTGGAATATATAAGCCAAGTTCTCTAGTGTGAAGGTCCCCACATAGCTATATGCATGAATGATAATCTCTATGGATTACAAGGTATAAGATGGAGTACGAGTGTGGATCTCTCAAAAGGAATAGTAGTGTGCCCTTCTCTCTTTTTATTCCTTTTTCTCTTTTTTCTATTTTTTGTATTTTTTTGGTGGCCTCAATGGCTCTTTCTATTTCTCTCATTTGTCTCTTTGGGATCTTTTAATTTGTCCACTTTGGGATCTTTTAATTTTTTCCACTTTGGGATATTTTAACTCACTTTAGGGGCTACACTCTATATATTACAAAAAGTATAGAAGATCTTTCACACTTTACAAAAGTACTCAAATCATAAAGAAGATGTAACTATCATGAAGTATGCAAATGTATGCCTCTGCCAGGGTTGCAGGATATGCAATGATACTAGCGCGTCATGTAGAAATGATTAAGGCAAGGCCCAACTAGCATGCGGCTCATCGATCAAGTAAGTAGCATGTATGATATGAAGATCAAGTCATGAGAAGATGGATGTTGCATGGCAATATATCTCGGAAAGGCTATGGAGATGCCTTGATAGGTAGGTATGGTGGCTGCTTTGAGGAAGGATATAAGGAGGTTTATGATGACAGAGTGTATCATGCCAAGGGTTTGGATGTACCGGCAAAGGTGGACGCCAACTCTCGGAGTGAGAAGAAAGCAGTGCACGGCATAGGAGAGGCTAGAAAAATATGGGAAGGTGGAAGTGTCAACTTTCGAATACTCACATTAGTCCGAAGAACTTGTGCACTTATTATCGATAACTCTCAATCTAATAATGAGGTTCACAAAGAGAAAAGTACCCCGAGGAGGAGTGTATGGGGGTTTGGTTATCCTTGCGCATCCTCGACTCACGGTATGTGAGTGTACTCTAATATTCGACCCCTCAGAGTAGTGATCCATCTAGTAGCTAAAGTTCTCAACTAATTTTGTAAGTTTTTTAAAATAAACACGGATTGCCAAAAATATGACATCTATCACTAATAGGCTAAACCGCTAAAGCTCTTGACACCAAAAGTCGAAACATTAATAAAAACAATACCTCAAAACTCTTGCAAGTTACTACTACAAAAGAATAGCAACCTCAATTACCTACTTCAAGTCAAGACACAAAACTCAGTGCAACAGCCAAACTCTCTAAACAAGATAAACATGAAAACTCAAGAGAGTTCCAGCAACAAACTAAACAAAAGCTCTTAAAAAAGATAAGCATGAAAACTAAGAGCTAAACATGACAGTAGCTATGAAAAAGATAAAGAACACACACAACAAAGAAAAGCATGAAAAATCCTATGTTGTGTTCTAGATTTTGAAAGTGGAGCGTGTTTCTCTCCCACACAAAGAAAGCTGGGTTCTAACTTGTTATGAAAAGCAAGCAAAGCTAAATAAAACTAAAAATAAAACTTAAGAGCAAGACGCTCCAAGCATAGCACATAATGCATGAAGTGATAAAAATATAGTGAGATGAGAGACGAACTGATAATTGTTGATGGAGAAGGGGATGCACGGGTCATCCCCAATCTTAGACGCTTGAGTCTCCTTGAATATTTATTGGGGATGCATGGGGGCATCCCCAAGCTTGAGCGCTTGACACTCCTGAATCTTCTTTCATCATCTTCCCTCGCACATTTGAAAACTCCCTTCATACATAACTCATCATAATCTGATTAGCGAGGTTAGTACCCATAATAAAATAAGTTTTTCTCTACTGGAAATAAGGATATTCTTGAAGAGCTACTGTTTCTCAAGATTTCCAAAAAGTTATTGCAAAGAAAAAGCAAGCTTAAGGTTTGCAAAACAAAGAAAAGGAAAAACAGGACAGAATCTGTGAAAAACAGACCAGCAGGTAGAAAATATTTTTTTAAGGATACTTATGCAACTCAAATTAAAAAACCTCAGAACATACGAAAGTTCCGTAATTGTGTAGAGCACGCTGTGTAAATATTTCAACTAAAAAAGATGAACTGGGATTTTTCTATGATTTTTCTAGTCATGAGGACAGAATCTGTTTTCTGGACAGCATGTCACAACTTTCACTGCCCTTGTCATATGAGGCTATAAATGCCACAAAGCTTGAAAAGTAAAGATACACTGATATTGCTACAGTAGTAACAATCATCAAGACCACTAAAAACAGAAGAAAAACAAAAGTAAATCCTAAATTCGTTGTGGGCTGCCTCCCGAAAGCGCTTCTTTAAAGCCATTAGCTAGGCTTAATGCAAAAAGGAGGAATCAAAGATCATCATAATAATCGAAGTTGTAAATCGATTCAAATGGTTCCTCAACAAGTTCATCCTTGTTTCTTTTAGGAAAGGGGTATATTCCTTTTTCTTTCCCGCGTAGGTGGATTTGTCCCTTACCTATATCAATGAAGCCTTTCACGGCCCGGAGGAAATCCCTCCCAAGCACTATATTTCCTTGGTTTGGCTTCATGACGAAGAAATCAACCATTGCAATCCCTTTAAGGAATGTCACTGGTACGTCTTTCATCCTTCCCTGGATCTCAGAAATATCTCCATTAGCATGTTCATGATAGGATGACAATTTGTCCATGTTAAATTTTAAAGAATCATGAACAACTTTTGGCATAGTAGAAACCATGGACCCAATGTCATAGAAAGCAAGGAATTCTTTATTAGAGATGCTAATTCTAACAAAGGGTTCCCAGTCACCATCTAACTCATAAACATCTTTCTTATTTGGCTGGGGTTTCTTCACTTTTCTCAAGTCTAGAGCATCCAATCTCTTTTCAATTGTAGCAAGTCTATCTATGATAGTGTCAAAACTATGATCATAAACAAACTAACTTGATAGACCATGTATAATTTCAAGAGCTCTAGCTTCATCACAATCTAAGAAATCCCCTTCGGCTATAATATCCAAAGAGTGTTTGCACCATATAAAAAGACCATGGTAAAAATTTCTAAGCACAATTTTTATAGGTATCCAAGGCATAATTCTTCTATGTGCATCAGAAATTCTATCCCAAGCCTTCTTCATATTTTCTCCATCCCTTTGATGGAAATCTAAAACCTCAGATTCCCTCAAGGCACCAAATCCTAACATGCTTGACTAAACAGAAAGGATAACTAAAAGCAAGATAACTATTTTTTTTGTTTTTTGATAAAGAGAACTAAAGCAAAAACTGAAAGGTAAACTAACAAGACTAAAAATCAAAGATAAAAGATAGTGTGCAACTCCCCTATCTTGAAGAGTGGAGTCCCCAGCAAAGGTGCCAGAAATTGCTTTTGATGGTACGAATTAACGCCCCCTGCTTGTTTACCCAAAGTGGAAGCTTGAGATGTAGACAGCAGCAAGTTTCCCTTAGCGAAGATGCTAAGGTTGAATGTCGAACCAATAGGACTCCAAGATCGACAAGTAGGTGGCAAGGAAACAATGGCACCGTTTTAGAAAAAAGTTGCTTGCTTGACCTGGACCAGCACACACAACAAATAACTTTGCTTCCCAACGAGTACAGAGGAGTTGTCAATTCCTCCGGCCTTGTTGTTTACAAAGGATAAAACGCACGGGATAATGATGATAGTGATAGCAACGGAAAAGGAAATAAAGCAGTAAATTGATAGCGGGTGTAAACAGTGTTGAAAATATGGACCGGGGTCCTATGATGTTCACTAGTGATGTCTCTCTCCCAAAAGACGATAAAATAGCCATGCGAGGTAAACAAATTACAGCTGGGAAATTGACAGGATTATGTGCGCAAACCAATGCTAACTATGCTATAAAGAAAGGAAGAGGTTCAAAAGCATGGGAGGTACGCCAAGACAAGTAGACCGAAATCCATCTGCATCTACCTACTAATCATCCACCTTGAGATACCTATCCAGAACATCTCGCTGGTATTAAGTTGTGAATCCCACCCAAAGTGTAAACCCAAAGCAACGGACAACTACATTAAAGAACTTTGCGTAAAGTAAACAATCCTTCCACCCGCAAGTACAAGAACCATTGTGTTTCCCCCTTGTGGCAACAGCACATCCCCTAGACTCATGTTTCTGTCACTCAAGGTAGTCATCAGGGGGCATGAAACCACAATCATGCATAAAGCTCCCTCTTGGAGTCACTACCTACTACTTGGCCAAAGCAATAAACAACAACAGAGACCATGCAAGAATTACTCAAGAACATAAATATAAAAGAGGAGAATATATTACTCAAACACAATCTTTACATAGTCTCATAATCCGGGAAGCATCCATGGTGGTGGAGAAGCTCCCGGAGGTGATTCCTCCCTCCGGCAGGGTGCCGGGAAGAGGTCTTCTGGTGCTCCCGATCTTGGAAGCGCGGCGGCGGCGGAACAGAGGAGAGATCGCGAAAAAGGGTTCCCGTCACGGGGGTTTCACGTCACGAGGGATATATAGGCGAAGGGGGCAGCCAGGGGGGCCACGAGGGGTCCAGGCGCCCCCCTGGCGCGGCACCACCGTAGGGCGCGCCGGGAGGGCGCCTGGGGCCCTGGTGGGTCCCCTCTCGCCCCCCCCCCCCCCTCGGTGATTCCCGAAGCTTCTTCTATGCTGATTTTTTATTGTATTTTTCCCGAATTTTTGGAGCACTTTTAATATAGGAGAAATCTGAAATAGAAAAACAGCAGAAAACAGGAACTAGCACTTAGCTGCACTGAGTTAATAAGTTAGTACAAATATGATCAAAAGTGTATGGAAGTTCATCAATATCATAGCAATATCACACAAAAGAGGCATGGAGCAAGCAGAAATTATAGATACGTTTTGGACGTATCAGTTCTCAACAAAAAAATACTTTTTCTCGTATATCCCTATCCCCTTTCTTGCACGCAAACACCATTTGGAGACATTCGAGTCACGGACAGCGAGAGCTCTTGCACCTTTATGTTCTTATGTTGCTTGTTTCAATGCTAAATATAGACTCTTGCATGTTATGACTTGAATTGAATTACATGCCTTGATTGCTTTACTTAAAAGTTCTTATATGGTTGTTAGCATGTCACCACAGAAATTATTCTTTTATCATTTACCTACTCGACGACGAGGAGGAAATAAGCTTGGGGATGTTGATACGTCCAAAACGTATCTATAATTTATGCTTGCTCCATGCCTCTTTTGTGTGATATTGCTATGATATTGATGAACTTCCATACAATTTTGATCATATTTGGACTAACCTATTAACTGAGTGCACCCCAGTGTCATTTCCTGTTTTCTGCTGTTTTTCTATTTCAGGTTTCCCCCATATTAAAAGTGCTCAAAAATTCGGGAAAAATCCAGTAAAAAATCAGCGATACAGAAGCTTC
Source organism: Bromus sterilis (assembly GCA_950022295.1). NCBI lineage: Eukaryota > Viridiplantae > Streptophyta > Magnoliopsida > Poales > Poaceae > Bromus > Bromus sterilis. The sequence continues at coordinate 73,288,389 of OX465600.1, read as the reverse complement.
GGGAATCACTGAGGGGGGCCAAAGGGGACCCACCAGGGCCCCAGGCGCCCTCCTGACGCGCCCTAGGGTGGGGTCGCGCCAGGGGCCGCCTGGACCCCTGGTGGCCCCCCTGGCTGCCCCCCTTCGCCTATATATTCCTCGTGACGTGAAACCCCTGTGACGGGAACCCTTTTTCACGATCTCTCCTCTGTTCCGCCGCCGCCGCGCTTCCAAGATCGGGAGCACCAGAAGACCTCTTCCCGGCACCCTGCCGGAGGGAGGAACCACCTCCGGGAGCTTCTCCACCACCATCGATGCTTCCCGGATGAACCGTGAGTAGTCCACCTTGGACCATGGGTCTATGATCAATAGCTAAGTGATGTTCTCCTCCCCTCTATGTTCTTCATGGATTAGACCTCGTGAGCTTCCCTACATGATCGAGGCACATATGTAATATTTCTGATGTTGCTATGCTGAGTTTGCTGGGATCCGATGTATTATAAGACTATGTTCAGATTGTGTTTGAGTAATATATTTGATTCTCCTGTTTTATATTTATGTTCTAGAGTAATTCTTGCATGTTCTCCGTTGTTGTTTATTGCTTTGGCCAAGTAGTAGGTAGTGACTCCAAGAGGGAGCGTTATGCATGATTGTGGGTTCATGCCCCCCCCCCAATGACTAGCTTGAGTGACAGAAACATGAGTCTAGGGGATGTGCTGTTTCCACAAGGGGGAAACAACGGTGCTTGTACTTGCGGGTGCAAGGATTGTTTACTTTACGCAAAGTTATTTAATGCAGTTGTCTGTTGCTTTGAGTTTACACTTTGGGTGGGATTCGCAACTTAATACCAGCGAGATGTTCTGGATAGATATCTCAAGGTGGATGATTAGTAGGTAGATGCAGATGGATTTCGGTCTACTTGTCTTGGCGTACCGCCCATGATTTTGAGCCTCTTCCTTTCTTTATAGCATAGTTAGCATTGGTTTGCGCACATAATCCTGTCAATTGCCCAGCTGTAATTTGTTTTCCTTGCATGGCTATTTTATCGTCTTTTGGGAGAGAGACATCACTAGTGAACATCATAGGACCCCGGTCTATATTTCCAATACTGTTTACACCCACTATCAATTTACTCCTTTATTTACTTTTCCGTTGCTATCACTATCATTATTATCCCGTGCGTTTTATCCTTTGTAAACAACAAGGCCGGAGGAATTGACAACTCCTCTGTACTCGTTGGGAAGCAAAGTTATTTGATGTGTGTGCAGGTCCAGGTGAAGTAAGCAACCCTGAGTTGTGAACGGCGCCATTGTTCACTTCACCACCTTATTGTATCCGTTGGAGTCCTACTGGTTCGATACAAAACCTTAGCATCTTCGCTAAGGGAAACTTGCTGCTATCTACATCTCAACCTTCCACTTTGGGTAACCAACTGTGACGCCCCCAAAATCAATCCGTGTACAGTAATCATACACGCAGAGTACACGGCTGAGATTAGGGTGCCACGGTGAGAATATCACAGCACAACACTAAACACAAAAGGATAAACCAATATGTTACAATAAAGGGGGTCACGCGGACCCGAATACATAAGTTATACAAGCCATAATATCTGAGTATAGACATAGTTAGTCAAGTTTTGCCTTAAGAAGGATAACACAAATAACATCAGAGATACCGATCGAAAAGGCAAGGCCTCCTTCCTGGGAGCCTCCAAAACTACTCCTGGTCCTGGTCAGCGGGGGTCTCGACGTAGTAGTAACCGCCTCCGGGGTACTGCTGCTCCTGGGCTCCAACGTCGACTGCAGCGGCCGATCAGGCAAAACAGTAAAGGAAATAAAGCAGGTGAGTATCTAGTATACCCGCGAGTCTTACGTCAGCTACTAAGCATTATGCATTTGTATCAACGGAAAGAAGAGGCTGTATATAGTGGACTGTAAGATAGAAATCCAGAGCAAAGGTAAGAAGCTAGGCCTAACGAAGACTAGAATCTTGCGACGTTGTCTTGCAGCATGAGAAGAGAAAGAGCCAACAGTTCATATAAAGCAATAAAATAACAATGAAGCAGAAGTTGCTGCAACATTGTATAATATAAGTTGTAATGATTAATAATAACAATGCCTCCGAGTTCCCCTCCTCGACTCCCTGCGAGGAAGAAGACCCGGAACCATATAGTTTAATAGTAATAGTTTCTAGTGGTAAGATCCAGCTTCATCATAAAGCGTCATGTTACCGTGGACACAGCTATTCGAATAGATTAAACTCCCTGAAGGGGTGCACTACTGTTCAGCCTGCACGCTCGGATCTCCAGGGTGGCGTGAACCTTGTTAGGGAACGCCCCACCGAGGCTATCCGACACGACGCAGCCCATCCTAGGCTCAGCAGAGAGGCCATCCGCCGGACTATATCCTATGCGCCAAGGGGTCTAGGTCCCTCACCCTTGCACGCTCCTGCACGGTACGAGACTGGCCGGTGAAGCAAAAGCAAATCCAAAACACACCTGCTGCAGCAAATAAGACAAGACCGCTTCCCGGCTATCAGCATGTGGTACTGCTGACGTCTGAAGAGCTTTCGGACAAACTACGACGCGGAGGGCCCACACCGTAATCCCACGTATAGGTAGTGCGTACAGACAAACGGGTCTCTCAAGTCATCCGCCGAACCATTTAGAATTTTAATATTATCTCGCAGACAACCGTTATCGTTGTCTGACTAACAACACAACGGACAACGAACAGCAACAAGGCCCACCAGTAACGTCGGGGCCTGCCCTGTCGTCCCGTCAAAGCGCGCGGTTACCGACAAGGTGAACCGTCTCCTTACCTTGTCTCGCGTGTGCTCTTGGTACAACTCAACTTTTGCGTGGTTTGGTAACTCTCGCGAGATACGAGCAGGGGCCAAGCACGCCAGTAACGTCGGTCGTACCCTCCCTGTCGTTCCCGACACAATACCGCACGCGGGCACCGTTGGGTCGCCCGACTTCTTACCTTAAGGACAACCGCTGTTCAGGACCCTATGGCGGCAAGACAAAGTTAGCCTCGAATGGAGTACAAGGATTACTCCTTGATAGCTCACACTTGAGGTGACTAGGCATAACCCAGATAGGGGCCTTTGGCGGTGTCTGCATTGTACCGTACCTGTGCAGTTGTATTTAATGTATCCGCGATCGCTCCCATAGTGATCACGACCCGCTATCTAGTCCAAGCTAACAATGCGCAGGGTTCACTGCTGAATATATGCATAATTATAATAGGCAGCATAGGATAAGAAAGGTACATCAAGGGGCGACAAAAATCAGGCTATGCAATTGAATAGGATTGTAATCGTAGCAGCAGCAGTAACAATGCCTAGTGCAAGAAAGTACGGAAAAGGTAGGCGATATCTGGGGAAGAGAATGGCTCTGCTTGCCTGGAAGCTCGACGGTAGGGGTCGGGTCGTCGACGAAGTAGTCGTACCCGGCAGCGGTGTAGTCGACGGTAGCAGCAGGGTCTACCGAAGGTTAAGGGGGGGGAGGAAACAGTAAATACACGGCAATAATATACAAACATATGCATGACATGACAGATGAAATGTTAACGGTGTTCTAACGCAGTGCAAAGTACGTTGCTCGGAGCGGGAATTCATCCGGGGATGAACTACCGGCTCCGGGTGATTACCGGACAGGGTGTCCGGAGGGGGGAGGGTTCATGCCGGAGGTGTCTTGGACACCGGACAAACATAAGGGGGGTGTATCCGTGTTAGTTGAACCATTCCGGACAACTTTCGTGTTCGGAATAAATTCATCCGGCAGGTTTTTACCGGCACCGGGAATTATCGACAGACAGCCCGGAGGGGGGGATGTCGGTGTTCGTTGTGTTAGAGGGTGTGGGCTGTATACAGATAGCGTATTCATATTTGTTATATTTTTCTGATCAATTTTCATGTATAAAGTTTTTGAATCTGACTTACGTGTTAAAAGATATTTAAATTCAAAGTTTTAATCATTTTAAAAGATTTTCTGAATTTAATTTAATAATTAAATAACAACATTATCCACAAGTTCTGTTGACTGGTCAACTGACAGAGGGGACCCACCTGTCAGCCTCACATTATTAATAATATAAATGATTAAATTTAATAACAGTGGGGTCCAACATGTCATACTCACAAGCTTAATACAATTCTTAATTTAACTAAACATCAGTAATGGCGGCCACGGCGGCACGGCGTGCCGTGGCGCCGGCCGATGTCTGCCACGGGGGTTGGGGGGGTTGAACAGGGGGAAGATGCCGGTTCGGGGGGCTGGTGGGCTGGGTGGGCTAGGCGGCCCAAGGGGGGGAGTGAAATGGGCTCCGCCCAGGGGTTAGATTAGGTTAGGTTGGTTTCTCCCTTTTATTTCTCTTTTCTTTTTCTGTTATTTATCTTTTGTACTTAATTTATTAGCTTAGGCATTTTTGTAAAATGTTTTATGTGACCCAAAATTAAGGTTTCACCTAAGGTTAGTGCCACAAGAAGTTTGGGCAATATTAAAAGTCATTTAATATTTGATTTAAATATTAAATGATTAATATGGGGTTTTTGGCTACTGTTTGAATTGTTTGGAATTTTCCATAGCACAATAAATACCCAAACCCATATGGATTTGGTCCACTGAATATTTGTGATTATACAAAAGTGGTTCCACAATTTTTGGACAAAGTTTTATTCATCACTTATTTTTAATATTCAACAAAAGGCACTTTGGGTTTTGTTTGGACTCAAGGTTTATCAAGGCTTGATCAAATGTGATTAGAGGCTTGCTAATCACAAAGAATTATATTAACAAAAGTTTTACAGATGCCTGACACTGAGGGTGTTACAAATCTCCCCCACTACAAGAATTCTCGTCCCGAGAATCTAAGCGGTAGAGGGGAAAAGATCGGGGTATTCCTCACGAAGACGATCTTCGCGTTCCCAAGTGGCTTCATCTTCAGAATGATTCAACCACTGAACTTTGAGGAACTTGGTTGTCTTGTTGCGGCTTTTGCGTTCAGACTGATCGAGAATGCGGCTCGGATGTTCTTGATAAGTCAAGTCCTGCTGAAGCTCAATCATATCATGTTCCACTTCGCGAATAGGGTCCTTAAAGCAGCGTCGGAGTTGCGACACGTGGAAGACATCGTGGACTTGAGAGAGGTTCGGCGGCAATTCCAAACGGTATGCCACTGGTCCACTCCGAGAAAGAATACGGAACGGGCCAATGTAGCGAGGAGCTAACTTGCCTTTGATTCCGAAACGATGAGTGCCTCTCATCGGAGTGACACGGAGGTACGCGTATTCGCCAGGTTGATAGACCATTTCCTTATGCTTGCGATCATAGTTGCTCTTCTGACGGGACTGAGCAGCTTTCAAGTGTTCACGAATAACGCGAACCTGATCTTCGGCCTGCTGAATAATGTCCGGACCAATGAGAGCTCTTTCTCCAGTTTCTGACCAATTCAGAGGGGTTCGACACTTACGTCCATAGAGAACTTCAAAGGGTGCCATCTTCAAACTAGCCTGATAGCTATTGTTGTACGAGAATTCAGAAAATGGAAGAGATTCCTCCCATTTCTTACCGAATGAAATAACACAAGCTCGGAGCATATCTTCAAGCACTTGGTTGACTCGTTCAACTTGTCCTTGCGACTGGGGGTGATAAGCGGTGCTAAAATTTAGGTGAGTGCCCATAGCTTCTTGGAAACTATCCCAGAACTTAGAGGTGAAAATGCTGCCACGGTCTGAACTGATGTCCAACGGAATACCGTGGAGGGAAACAATTCTGGAAAGATATAAGTCTGCTAACTGACTAGCAGAGATCGTCTCCTTGACAGGCAGAAAATGAGCAACCTTGGAGAATCGGTTGATGACAACAAAGATGGCATCATGACCCTTCTGTGATCGCGGAAAACCGGTGATGAAGTCCATTTCAATCTTGTCCCATTTCCATTCAGGAATAGAGAGTGGTTGCAGAGTTCCAGCAGGTCTTTGATGTTCTGCTTTGACGCGACGGCAAACGTCACACTCATCAACATAACGAGCAATGTCTTGTTTCATGTTGGACCACCAGTACCGCTGACGAATGTCTTGGTACATCTTGGTACTACCAGGGTGAATCGACAAGGGTGTATCATGAGCTTCTTTCATGACATCAGAGGCGTAATTCAGGTTGGCCTTGGCTACCGGAACCACTAAACGACCCTTGAAGTACACCGCATTATCATCATTTGCATCAATAGTGAAGAATGAGGGCCCTCCGCTGGCGACACGACGCTTAATCTTCCAAATGTCAGAGTCATAATGTTGTACCGTCTTGATGCGGGTGTCGAGGTCTGGTTGGACCACCAGGGAGTTCACATATCCCTGCGGAACAATTTCGATGTTCAGCTTGCGGAGTTCTGCATACAGACGTGGCTGTTGCACTTGAACTTCAAGTTCACTACAATAGCCTTTGCGGCTTAAGGCATCGGCCACCACATTAGCTTTTCCCGGGGTGTAAGAAATTCCCATGTTGTAGTCGGCTGTTGTCTCGAGCCATCTCTGTTGGCGGAGATTCAGGTCTGGTTGCGTAAACAGGTACTTCAGGCTTTGGTGGTCGGTGAAGATCTCGCAACGATTACCAACGAGGTAATGTCGCCACATCTTCAATGCATAAATTACCGCTGCCAACTCGAGATCATGAGTTGGATAGTTTTCTTCGTGAGCACGCAACTGACGAGATCCATAAGCAATCACTTTGCGCTCTTGCATTAGGACACAGCCTAATCCTTGACGAGACGCGTCACAATAAATCACAAAGTCCTTCTGAGTATCAGGAGGAGCAAGCACCGGGGGTGAAGTGAGCTTGTCCTTCAGAGCTTGAAAACTTTCTTGACATTTATCAGTCCACTCAAACTTGACGCCTTTGTGAAGAAGATTAGTCAGAGGCTTGGCAATCTTGGAGAAATTCTCAACAAAACGACGGCAATAGCTGGCAAGGCCGAGGAAACTTTGGACTTGCTTGACAGTCCTGGGCGGAGTCCAATCAAGAATAGCCTGGATACGTTCGGGGTTGACGGCAACGCCATCCTTGGAAATCACATGACCAAGGTAGGTTACTTCGGGAAGCCAGAACTCACACTTTGAATACTGAGCATAGAGTTTGTGTTCTCGAAGCTTTTCCAGTATAAGACGAAGATGTTCAGCATGTTCTGCATCGGTCTTGGAGTAAATCAATATATCATCCAGATAAACCACGACAAACTTGTCAAGATATTCCATGAATATAAAGTTCATCAATCTGGAGAAAGTGGCTGGGGAATTCGTCAAGCCAAAGTACATGACAGTGTACTCGTATGAACCATAGCGAGTAATGAATGCGGTCTTCGGGATGTCCTCATCACGGAACCGGATCTGATGGTAACCCAACCTTAAGTCGAGTTTTGAAAACACCGTGGATCCAGCAAGTTGATCATAAAGATCATTGATCCGAGGGAGGGGGTACTTGTTCTATATCGTGGCCTGGTTGATATGTCGGTAATCTTGGACCAAACGGTTTGTGCCATCACTCTTCTTGACAAAGAGCGAAGGTGCTCCCCAAGCAGAGGAACTTGGACGGATGAAGCCTTTCTCGAGGGCCGTGTCGATCTCCTTCTTCAATTCAAGGAGGTGGTGAGGTGGCATCTTATATGGGGGCTTGGCAATAGGGACGGTGCCGGGTTTCAAGTGGATGACGAATTCAACTTCCCTAATCGGGGGTGTCCCCGGCAGTTCTTCTGGGAATACGTCGGTAAAATCACAAACGATTGGGACTTTCTCAATCCCTTCGAGAGGTGTGACATTCAAGGCATTCAGAGCATATATACGAGCTTCGGCATTCATCGACACAATGGCAGTGTGACTCACAATCGCGCCAGAAGGATGAAAAAGTTGGATGACCTTGATGCCACAATAAAGTGCGGCATCGTGGGCTTTCAGCCAATCCATACCCAAGATAAGGTCAATAGTGGATGTTTTCAGAATATGTGGGAAGACAAGGAACTCAATCCTTTCGATCTCGACGGTGATGTTAGGTGCTAGCATGTCAACGTGACACATGCCGCCGGGTGTCTTAACGGCCAAGGGGGTGCGCATCTTTTCGTGGAAAATGCCATGCTTAGATGCAAATGCTCCAGACATAAATGAATGCGATGCTCCTGTATCAAATAAAACGGTAGCAGGTATTGAGTTAACGAGGAGTGTACCCATCACAGTAGCGGGCTGTTCCTGAGATGCTTCAACATCAATGTTGTAAGCATGACCACGAGCATGAGGATTTGACCCAGTATTATAGTTGAGGGTCCCATGGTTGCCACGACCATTTCCGCGGCCAGCAGGGTGAACTACCAGTTGATTCTGTCGCTGAGGGCAGTCTCTGGAAATATGGCCTGGCTGACGGCACTTGAAACACAGGCTATCTTGAGGACGGAGAGGTGCAGTCTCAGTCTTCGGCTGTCTCGGCGGGGGCGGAGGCAGACAGGGTGCAACATACGACGGCCTTGGTGCAGGGGCAGTTGGACGCATAAGACTGTGTGGAAGCCAAACGCGTTGCTTCTGTGCTGTGCCCAAAGATGAGCCAGCATCACGGGGGCGCTTCGGCGAACCACCGAACTTAAGCTGAGCGGTCTCAAGAGTGATAGTCTGGTTCACCATGGTGGAGAAGTCGGGGAAGGCGTGCAAAGCCAGTGCAAGCTGGAGATCTGGGTTGAGCCCATCACGGAACTTCTCTTTCCTACTTGCATCATTCGGAAGGTCACTTGCAGCATAGCGGGAGAGGCGGAGGAATTCCCTCTGGTATGCCTCGACAGTTTTGTTGCCCTGAACAAGGTTGCGGAACTCGGCCTTCATACGGTTCATAATCGCCTGGGGGACATAACGAGCACGGAAGGCAGTCTTGAAGTCATTCCAGGTGACGACAGTCCCTTCAGCTAGCAAGCCCTTGTAAGTGTCCCACCACTGAGCAGCGGGACCACACAGGAAATAGGACGTGAAGTTGACATAATCAGCAGCGCTCACATTAGCGAATTCCAGCTGACGAGTGATGTCACGAAGCCAATCATCAGCATCCAGCGGCTGTTCCGGTTGGTGGAAGAGAGGGGGATTGAGACGCATGAAGTCCCGCAGAGTAACCACAGGCGGTTGGTTCTGGTGCTGGTTCTGGTGCTGGTTCTGGTTCTGGTTCTGGTTCTGGAGCTGATCTATGACTCCTTGCATGAACACCTGGTTCATCTGAAACTGCTGCATCATCGCGGCCATGTAGTCCGGCGGCGGAGGTGGATCGTTGGCACCATGACCACGACCACGACCACCACGACCAGCCATCCTGCTAGAATTTAACAGGGGTATTTCAGCGATGAACATTTTTAACGAGATGCCCGAAACGAGTAATAGGTACTACGACAACAAAGAGGAGGCACGGATATATAGGAGTAGTCATATAATACATACACATCCACAAATAGAATCAATCGAAAATCGGGCAGCGTAACGGCGTAGAAATTAAGGAAAAAGGACACACTAGGCGGCGCGCAGACCGCGGTAAGGATTACACGACGTGACATAGATTTCACTATGTCAATCACGCCGCAAGAAAACAGTTGGCCACAGAAGTTAATGCCAGAGGACGCGCGGCCTGCCCAGAATGAGAATGGGATCCGCGGTCCGGGACCTGGGGTAGAACTCCTGCAACACGACTCAATCAATGGGGAAGCACCAAAACGCCGGATGGAATCAAGAGAACGTGATCCTAATGTCAGAATTTGTAAAACTTACCAGCAAGGATAAGAGAGCAGATTCCCAGAGCATAGGTAAGGAGAAAAGGATCCTAATACCATAGATATCACACGTAGTGACATCGATGTGGGCCCGTAAGCCAAATATTAAGTTAGCAAAATAGTTTTCAAAGTCTAGACTCAACTTCGACCAGGTAGTGGTGGGGTGGCTTCCTACAGGCAGTCGGCTCTAATACCAACTTGTGACGCCCCCAAAATCAATCCGTGTACAGTAATCATACACGCAGAGTACACGGCTGAGATTAGGGTGCCACGGTGAGAATATCACAGCACAACACTAAACACAAAAGGATAAACCAATATGTTACAATAAAGGGGGTCACGCGGACCCGAATACATAAGTTATACAAGCCATAATATCTAAGTACAGACATAGTTAGTCAAGTTTTGCCTTAAGAAGGCTAGCACAAATAACATCAGAGATACCGATCGAAAAGGCAAGGCCTCCTTCCTGGGAGCCTCCGAAACTACTCCTAGTCCTGGTCAGCGGGGGTCTCGACGTAGTAGTAACCGCCTCCGGGGTACTCCTGCTCCTGGGCTCCAACGTCGACTGCAGCGGCCGATCAGGCAAAACAGTAAAGGAAATAAAGCAGGTGAGTATCTAGTATACCCGCGAGTCTTACGTCCGCTACTAAGCATTATGCATTTGTATCAACGGAAAGAAGAGGCTGTATATAGTGGACTGTAAGATAGAAATCCAGAGCAAAGGTAAGAAGCTAGGCCTAACGAAGACTAGCATCTTCCGACGTTGTCTTGCAGCATGAGAAGAGAAATAGCCAACAATTCATATAAAGCAATAAAATAACAATGAAGCAGAAGTTGCTGCAACATTGTATAATATAAGTTGTAATGATTAATAATAACAATGCCTCCGATTTCCCCTCCTCGACTCCCTGTGAGGAAGAAGACCCAGAACCATACAGTTTAATAGTAATAGTTTCTAGTGGTAAGATCCAGCTTCAGCATAAAGCGTCCTGTTACCGTGGACACGGCTATTCGAATAGATTAAACTCCCTGCAGGGGTGCACTACTGTTCAGCCTGCACGCTCGGATCTCCAGGGTGGCGTGAACCTTGTTAGGGAACGCCCCACCGAGGCTATCCGACACGACGCAGCCCATCCTAAGCTCAGCAGAGAGGCCATCCGCCGGACTATATCCTATGCGCCAAGGGGTCTAGGTCCCTCACCCTTGCACGCTCCTGCACGGTACGAGACTGGCCGGTGAAGCAAAAGCAAATCCAAAACACACCTGCTGCAGCAAATAAGACAAGACCGCTTCCCGGCTATCAGCATGTGGTACTGCTGACGTCTGAAGAGCTTTCGGACAAACTACGACGCGGAGGGCCCACACCGTAATCCCACGTATAGGTAGTGCGTACAGACAAACGGGTCTCTCAAGTCATCCGCCGAACCATTTAGAATTTTAATATTATCTCGCAGACAACCGTTATCGTTGTCTGACTAACAACACAACGGACAACGAACAGCAACAAGGCCCACCAGTAACGTCGGGGCCTGCCCTGTCGTCCCGTCAAAGCGCGCGGTTACCGACAAGGTGAACCGTCTCCTTACCTTGTCTCGCGTGTGCTCTTGGTACAGCTCAACTTTTGCGTGGTTTGGTAACTCTCGCGAGATACGAGCAGGGGCCAAGCACGCCAGTAACGTCGGTCGTACCCTCCCTGTCGTTCCCGACACAATACCGCACGCGGGCACCGTTGGGTCGCCCGACTTCTTACCTTAAGGACAACCGCTGTTCAGGACCCTATGGAGGCAAGACAAAGTCAGCCTCGAATGGAGTACAAGGATTACTCCTTGATAGCTCACACTTGAGGTGACTAGGCATAACCCAGATAGGGGCCTTTGGCGGTGTCTGCATTGTACCGTACCTGTGCAGTTGTATTTAATGTATCCGCGATCGCTCCCATAGTGATCACGACCCGCTATCTAGTCCAAGCTAACAATGCGCAGGGTTCACTGCTGAATATATGCATAATTATAATAGGCAGCATAGGATAAGAAAGGTACATCAAGGGGCGACAAAAATCAGGCTATGCAATTGAATAGGATTGTAATCGTAGCAGCAGCAGTAACAATGCCTAGTGCAAGAAAGTACGGAAAAGGTAGGCGATATCTGGGGAAGAGAATGACTCTGCTTTCCTGGAAGCTCGACGGTAGGGGTCGGGTCGTCGACGAAGTAGTCGTACCCGGCAGCGGTGTAGTCGACAGTAGCAGCAGGGTCTACCGAAGGTTAAGGGGGGGGAGGAAACAGTAAATACACGGCAATAATATACAAACATATGGATTACATGACAGATGAAATGTTAACGGTGTTCTAACGCAGTGCAAAGTACGTTGCTCGGAGCGGGAATTCATCCGGGGATGAACTACCGGCTCCGGGTGATTACCGGACAGGGTGTCCGGAGGGGGGGAGGGTTCATGCCGGAGGTGTCGTGGACACCGGACAAACATAAGGGGGGTGTACCCGTGTTAGTTGAACCATTCCGGACAACTTTCGTGTTCGGAATAAATTCATCCGGCAGGTTTTTACCGGCACCGGGAATTATCGACAGACATCCCGGAGGGGGGGATGTCGGTGTTCGTTGTGTTAGAGGGGTGTGGTTGGTATACGGATAGCGTATTCGTATTCGTTATATTTTTCTGATCAATTTTCATGTATAAAGTTTTTGAATCTGACTTACGGTTTAAAAGATATTTAAATTCAAAGTTTTAATCATTTTAAAAGATTTTCTGAATTTAATTTAATAATTAAATAACAACATTATCCACAAGTTCTGTTGACTGGTCAACTGACAGAGGGGACCCACCTGTCAGCCTCACATTATTAATAATATACATGATTAAATTTAATAACAGTGGGGTCCCACATGTCATACTCACAAGCATAATACAATTCTTAATTTAACTAAACATCACAGGGGGTCCACCTTTCAGTGTCCTAGCAGCTTAATCAAAGTTTAATTAGAAGTGTTTAACTAGCATGGGCCCACATGTCATCATCCGTATGGGGGGTTAATTACTTCTCTGTTTATTTAGGGGGGTTAGTTAACTTAATCTGGGGGTTAGGCTAATACAACGGGGTGGGCCTCCTAGGTCAGTGGCACGTAGCCACAGCCTGCGCCCACCGGCGGCGACTGCAGCCCGGCGGCGAGGCCACAACGGCCGGTTCCGGCGGCCAGGCGGTACGGGGAGCGGTGGGATCGAACGAGGGGGAGTAGCCACGCACCGAGGGGAGGTCAGGGGGCTTCGGACGGCCGGAGCCGATCTCCACGCCATCAATGGCGACGGCCGGAGTGCAGGCTACGCGGGGCGACGGCTACAGAGTGCAATGAAGGGCAAGGAGAGGATGGGGGGTGCGGAAGCTCACGGGGAGCCCGATGAAGAGCTCGGGGAGGCCGGACTTGCATTCCCGGTGAGTAATTTTGCGCCGAGGTCGACGGCACCGTGGGTGAGGAGGGATCAAATCCGGCGAAGTGGGGGGTCGTCGACGTCTGCAAACGGCTGAGAAGGCGGACTCGGTGGTGGGGAGGCGCTGGACGAGACCTTGGTCGCCGAGGAGGCCGTTGGCCACGCGGGCCGACGCGACGCGTCGAGGGGAGCTCGAGCAAGGGGGCAATGGCGCAGGGGAGGGTTAGCGCGGCGGCTCGAGGGTGGTTCTAGGGTTCGCGGAACGGGGGGGAAGGGGCGCAGGGGGCCTCTTTAAACTCGCCGGTGTCCATGGGATGGCGGCCACGGCGGCACGGCGTGCCGTGGCGCCGGCCGATGTCTGCCACGGGGGTTGGGGGGGTTCAACAGGGGGAAGATGCCGGTTCGGGGGGCTGGTGGGCTGGGTGGGCTGGGTGGGCTAGGGGGCCCAAGAGGGGGGGAGTTAAATGGGCTCCGCCCAGGGGTTAGATTAGGTTAGGTTGGTTTCTCCCTTTTATTTCTCTTTTCTTTTTCTGTTATTTATCTTTTGTACTTAATTTATTAGCTTAGGCATTTTTGTAAAATGTTTTATGTGACCCAAAATTAAGGTTTCACCTAAGGTTAGTGCCACAAGAAGTTTGGGCAATATTAAAAGTCATTTAATATTTGATTTAAATATTAAATGATTAATATGGGGTTTTTGGCTACTGTTTGAATTTTTTGGAATTTTCCATAGCACAATAAATACCCAAACCCATATGGATTTGGTCCACTGAATATTTGTGATTATACAAAAGTGGTTCCACAATTTTTGGACAAAGTTTTATTCATCACTTATTTTTAATATTCAACAAAAGGCACTTTGGGTTTTGTTTGGACTCAAGGTTTATCAAGGCTTGATCAAAGGTGATTAGAGGCTTGCTAATCACAGAGAATTATATTAACAAAAGTTTACAGATGCCTGACACTGAGGGTGTTACACCAACGAAGGACGAGAATTCGTACCATCAGTTGTGAACGGCATCATTGTTCACTTTACCACCTTCTTGTCGACCTTGGAGTCCTCCTGGTTCGATCTCAACCTTGGTATCTTTGCCAAGGGAAATTTGCTGCTATCCTACATCTCACCTTCCACTTGGGGTAACCAACGAAGGGCGAGAAGCCATTATCATCTGTCGCGTATCACCCATGAAGACACAATACCATCCGAGATAACCACGAGAGTTGACCTTGGGCCGGATGGGCGCACCCCACCCGAGGTCATCAACAGGTGATCTAGAGAGATCTGCGTGGCAGACAGAATAGTACCATGCCGACCTGTCAGACGCATGATGTTCCCTCGACACATCAGCTGACAGGGCGGCGGAGGCGACAAGGCGTTGAGGCAGCCGCAAGGCTAGAAGTAGATCACTCCAGACCTACATAGCAAGATTCCAAGACAAATTAGGGCTACAGCTTTCCGCCGCCTGGCACCCGTAAAGGGCGCAGTCGGTGGGGCCCAGTAGTTCACCAGAGGATTACAACTGGGCCCTGGACCAATTAGAGATTACTATACTACCCTGGGCTCGGCCTATGAGAGCCCCAGGGATCCCTCCTGCGTGAGGGGACGACCACATTTACTTCACTTCACCCACCAGACAGAGACCAAGGAGAGAGTTGTGCTTAGATCCCTCTCCCCTTCCTCTCATACAGCTCACGGAGCATTCATTGTAGCTCGAGTTATTGCTTATAGCTAGCTCGGCAGGACTAGGGGTGTTATGTCTACAGAGATCCCCGAACCTTGGTACATCGCGGTGTCTCACTGTGTTGTCCCCACTCTCGATTCCGGCACTGGCAACACTAACTTAAGTCTGTCCCCCTCTTTAGCCATCCCCCTGACATCTCTCATTACATATCGACGAAAAATAGTTTCATACTATGTTATAATTGTATTAAGCGGAAATATTAATACACATGTAGTATGTAAACAACTAGGTCCCTAGTTAACTCTAGTATACTAGTTCATTGTGCAATTGATGATCAAGGTTTCATGTTCATAGGGACACATACGTCCATTGACAATAAAGGAGGAGGGTTTCCCCTCTCCTCATCGCATCTCATTTTCTTCCTCTCTTCTCCTTCCTACATCGGGTTCCCATTGTTTGGAGCTTGCACCTAGTTTGGGGATCTCTCCACCATAGGCACACCGTTGTGCTTAGGATCCGAGTCCGTTTTCTTCCGCTCCTCTGCTGGACCAAGGTCCAGGAGACGTTGTACACACCGTACGTGTGTAAGACTATGAGGTGTTACACTTGCGGCACTGGGCATCGTCGAGTAGTCAACACGGTCAGGAGACCGTCGGATCGTGCGACTACATCAACCACGTTCGTGAGAAAGATTCCCACTTCTAGTCTTCAAAGGGATGAACACCGATTCCTCCATTACTTACATCAACATAGTATAGGTTCTTGGGCTAAGGTTTGTTGTAGCTAGAAAATTTATTATTTTCTGTGCCGGAACCCTTTAGGTGGAAGTGGTGGAGCAAGCGGAGGGTGAGGAGGAACTTACTCCAGTGCATCGCCGACAACTCTGTTGGTAGAGGCAAGAGAAATGCTCCGTCGAGCCAACTGTCTTGGCGGATCTTGTGTTGGTGGAGCAATAGGTAATCCTCAACTCCATCAATCGGAGCACGAGGTGGAATGGAACCGCAACCTGCTCTGCGAGCAACATATATGTACCGACGAGATCTTCGTCGGTCTCGAGGACGATCGGGATCAACCGGAGGAGATGGAGGTGCAAGACGAGGTCGCGGAGGCGAACATGGAGTTTGATTTTCTTAAGTATTAAACTACTTCAATGGACGAAAAATCTACGGTCTATGTAAATTATGTTGTAATTTTAATGAATTTGCGTTTTATTTTATCTGAATATTTCATTTTTTAGTTTAAATGATTTTGATGAATGACATCCATCTGAATTTTGTGTGAATTTTCTGGATTTATGATAAACTTCTGATGAATGGATGCATCCAAGGTTGGATGGTCGGCTCCCGCATATGTGTTGGCTCACTAGCCCCCTGTTCATCTACAGAGGCGGCATTCATTTTGGGGGGTCAGCATTGGAGATGCCATTGGGCATCTTCAAATCCACCTCACATGTCATTCAAAAATGTTGGGTTTGCATATTTGGATCCATAGTCTCACAAATCATGAACATGTTCGCTCGTTCGAATTCTTCTAAATTGGACACATAGTTGTGGATGATTTGCGGAAGTTTGAACCTCCACCATTAGTACTTTGACGCCCTCAACCCACCTAAAACCCTACCCAAAGCCGGCACAATTGACCATATCCACGTTGGTTTCAGGCCAAAAGCCCGCACATCCTCACCTCTTCAGCCGATGGCCACCACCCATCATCCATTGTTGCCAAGGACAAGTCGGTTGTAATACTTATGATGAAAAAAATATCTTGATGCTACTAGGATAATGGCAATAGGCATATGAAGATTAGAAGCACGGGTACAAAAACAGGCGTCGATGGTATATTGTAGTAGCGCGGTGTAAAAGAACGCCCTGCGGGTGACAAGTCATTAGCAGCGCAGGTTTAGGTAAAATGCGCTGCTACTATGTGGTCACCATACATGCCATTTGTCCTTGAGTTGAGCGAGCATCAAATTCATGAAATTAGCTTGGTAAGATTTTTACGATTCAATCACAAATGTATTCTTATTAAGTATACTGTATTGCTATCTATGTTACTAATATGTTCTTCAACAGAGGCTCCCGAAAGATGTTGTGCCTAGGTTGATGTCTGACAGAGGTGAGCTCACAATTGTTTATGCACAACTATGGGGTCAACCTTTCAAACATGACTTCTCTACCGAAAGTGGAACAAATGGGTGCCTAAGAATCAAAGGATAGAGAAAGATGGTGGCTCAGAGGAGAACAAAAGCTGGAGACAAGTTTATCTGTATTCTACATAATGAAGAAGGAGGTGTTTTTTGTTTTATTCTATTTTACCTTTGCGTGAGTAGGTGCTACTAGTCATGTGCTCAGAGTAGGTCCTAGCTAGTAGTAGTGGAGGTGAAAAATTAGATATTACTATGCTCGAAAGGTCATTGTTGTTATCATGAGACTTGTGATATTTTGTTACTTATGATGTGCCTATAAGTTATTTGTGATGTACTCTAAAGTGACTTGTCTTTGATCACTATGATGATAATGATATAAATATGTTGGATTACTTTGTTGATAATGATGATGATGTAATGTATGGATGTTACTATATCATAAATTGTATATGTGTATGCATGATGAGCATGTATAAAATCAGTATACCTATAGTGAAAATACATAGGACATCTTAAAGTAAAATAAAAACATACCAGTAGTGCGGGCCCAGGCCCAGTAGCAGGGTGGGTAGGTGAGCTTCTAGTACCTCATATAACAGAAGTGCGGGTTAGTTTCCTGCGCTGCAGATAGGTAGTAGCAGTGCGGATGTCCAGCATCGCTCCTACCAGCTAGCGACATCGGCAACGTGGGTTCGTCTCCCCGCTACTAGTGAACAGTTAGCTGCAGCGTGCTAGTAGCAGCGCGCCACCCCGCGCTGCTACTAGATGTTTACTCCGCGTTGTTGATGACCATTATCCTAGTAGTATGAGGATAACGAAATATCAGCATCGTTGCCAAGTCCACTTTTCACTTGCATTAATTATAGTTGCTTATTCATTGTTTGTAGGGATCAAGCCTAAATTAATGTGCAACAATATTCATTTACCACGCGCACTTATAATTGTTCACCCACAAACTAATTCAACTAGAAGGAAATACCCAACCATATATTTGTCATTTTGGATCCCCGTTTTCCATCATTCCATAACTTGTAAACTCATGAACCGGTAATATTTGTCACTTTATCATCCCATCCTAAGCTTATCATTATAGAGTGCTCTCCTCTATGTCCATATAGATGAAGTGTAATGAAGTCAATGTTCTCACAACACCTCTAGAGAATTACACTAAAATATGACCAAACAGCAATCTTTACTATACATTATTCTCAAATTTAATAACTAGCCTTCTCCCATATCCTCATGAACACAATGGAATTACTCACAACACATGATGATGATCATGTTCAGTATGTATAAAATAATTTCAACAATATGAAAGTAATGATCTTTCACGAACAAAACACGAGGCATCAACCACTAATATAGTAAGTGTCACCACAAGTGCTAGAGGAGATTGAAACTAAACAATATTACAAAAAAAGATTGATGAGATGGGATAAAGGTGTTGGTGATGGTGATGGAGATGTCTTGAATGAAGACCTTACAATTGATGTAGTAGAGTAGGTGATGATGATCGCTTCCAATTTCTCCATCCGGACTGGGCAAATCAAATAAAAAATGGGTCTCCCTAAACTCTTAGGAGAGACCTAAAAAGGTCGGGGAGTTGGCCAGTGGATCCCCAAGGTCCTCATGCCCCCCCCACAAACACACACACATGTGCCCTAGGGGTAGGCGCTTGTGCACCCTGGGGGGCACAAGGTGGCCCCTTTGACTCCTGGTCTCTTCTGATGTGAAACTCCATTGACTATTCTTGGTGCATTTTTTTGGAGTTATATGGTGCATTTTCTTCATATATGTTAAATATACATTCTACCAGCATTTGTAGTGATAAATATGCATTTTAAAATGAACCTCGGTTAAATTGACATAAAGGTTGTTGAAAAGATATCAAAATAAAGTAATTATTATATGAAATTGTGATAAAAATGCATGTATCAACCTCCTTTTGCTTCTTCTTATTGAATGGCAGGCATCCCTATTCATCAAGGCTTGTATCCCAAAAGAGAAATAGTTCGAGCCCCATCTCCAAAGCCATGGTGAGTAGGCATCATATTGTCCTCGGCAACGTCATGGTTCGATCTTGATGGCAGCTATCATGGAACCGACTATACTTCTATATTTATGTACAATGCCCTTGTTAGATCAAGGGTTAGTTGTGATTTCGCATTTTGTTTGGGTCAATTTTTATTGATGTATTGCCTAACTGTTTGATTAGTGTAGTATTGGGCCTTTCTAGGACCTTCTTGTGTTAAAAATGGTACAAAATTGTACACACTCATCACATTCTGATATTTGAATTTATAAAGATAAGAACAACACACCATGTATCTATGTATGCTTTCTACATATGTTCCTTGAGGATCTTAAAATTAAAAACTGAAACAAACCAAAAATTAATAGTTAAAAACCCACAATAACTGAATAAGTTTCAATAAATAAAATATAAGCATCCAAACACATAACATAAAAATATTTACTTGGACCGTAAAATCCCTTCTACCATGCAATCGATGTCATCTACATCACATCACAACAATCCCAATCTCTTCCCGCAATCTACACTACAATTAAGCACCTCCTCCGCTCCGTACTTATACTTGAATCCTAGCTCCACAAGCTTTTTTGTGTTAGCCTGCACTCTCACTTCGCTTCCTTCCACCCTAGCAGTTCACAGACCCAAAAAACACAATACTGATAAAAAACAACCACATAGGAGTAATCAAACTAAGTTATTTTGTTTAAGAACATACTCTTTGATCACAAGCTCAAGTTCGGGGTGCTTGTCGGCATAGTTCTCCAAGATGTCCTGCATATTGGTGTGTGCGGTGGTGCAAAGGTATCGACCACCAACGACATCCGACAACCTCTCCATGCAGAATAAGTGTGCTTCACATACGTCATCTACATGCACCAGTGGTATGGAGCCGAGGAGGGTCTGCATGAACTTTAAGGAGTTGTTGTAGGTCTCCACACCAGTGAGAGGTGACAAAATGACATTCATGCTATCACTAATGTAAGGAAAGAGGGTGTCTCCTCCTACAAGTCCGCATAACAAGACAACAACGTCAAACGTTCTGCCCTCGGAGAATTCACCGTTGTAGTTGAGTAACTCCTCTGAAGAGATGGTCTTGGATGAGACATAAGACTGCAGATAACACAAGTCCATATGAAGATATATATGGGAGAATGGAGCATGGAATATTCAAATTAAAAATAAGTATGTTATGAATAAAAAATTTAAATGATGGAGGAGTGTGACAAGAGTTACTCTGTAATACGTATCTCCACTTGCACATGCTTTCTAGGTTACGGTAAATCCATCAAACTCTCTTTTCTGAAAAATCCTATTGTGAGTTAAGAAGATTTTTATTGTGTGTTGAGTTCATGGTTGGAAGTGGTACATATAAAAGTGACTCGTGGATAGGACTCTCAGCGAGGAGGATCCTGCCTTGTATAGTATTCCCAGGCGGTAATATGTCACTAGACTGATGTTTTCTCAAGTATATGGTTTAATACTAATGTTCTACGAGCTTTGAATAAGGATAAGTGCATGTTCCGACTTCACTTGGTGCAATGCTTGATGGCAATCAATTTTTCTAGGAGTCCAATGTGTTCTAATGTAAACCTCACGATTAGGGTTCAGTTTATGTCAAATCAATATGTATATTCATTATGATTTATGTATGAGAAGTTGGTAACCATGTGTTTATGTGCCCTTTTTCATGTAAGCTTAAGATACCCTACCAGTTAAGATCTTTATTTTGTATTCAATTATAATAAAGTTCACTTAAGAGCATCTCCAGCAGAGTCGTCATATCTATGGTCATGATAATGCATATGAAGCATGCATATATGGTCATCATAATGCATATGAAGCATGCATATATGGTCATCATAATGCATATGAAGCATGCTTACTATGCATTTGGAGGCTCATTGATCGGCGTACAAACTAAGAGTCGGCATATCTCGGTATTCATATGTTTCTTTTTAACATGGGATTCATTTGTTATGGGCTACCTACTTTTTGGTAGGTGGGGATCCAATTGCCACCTACCATAAAAATATTGTACTCCATGTTCTCACCACATTCAAAAAAAATATGAAGTGTACTTCATCCGTGCTCCAAATATGAAGACTGAAAAGTCAAATACAGAGCTCTCCCCATAAAGTATGACGACTATACTAGAGCGAGTTTTTAGCATGATGCCTTCATATTGACGGTTATTATGCAGTTTCAATGAATATGACGATATCACTTGAATTGCTCTAACTAACTAGAATTGTCACAACCATAAAAAATATTCTACTTGCAATGAAGATGAAACGAATGCGTCACATGTTCTCTGTGTGTCCTCATGCACGGTATGTGTGGTAAGCGATGTTTCTGGCATTAGAGAATTGGTTGGAGGGGTTGCTACCTATCTTAAGGCTCAAATATGGGTGGGGCTTGCGCTTATGTGTTACTCCCTTCGATCCGCATTAAAATTTTCTGAAATAGATGTATCTAGACTTATTTTAATGCTAGATGTATTCGTTTCAGCTACAATTAATATGGATCGGAGGGAGTAGATTTTTAGCCCTTGGACTAATAAATTTTGTACATCCTAGTTAAAATTCAAAAATCTCAAAGGACCAATTGAGTTGCATGGAATTGTGTAACTTTAGTATTGTACAGCTAGTTGAGGAAGAGTAGTACCAACATCAATGGTGTGTTGTTCAACTAATCTTTGAAGAATGAGAAAAAAGAGGAACATCACACGCAATCACTCACTTCACACCACGCAGCACAAAGAACTTATGTTTTGCTTGATAGTACATTTTTTAGTTCAACATGTACATGTCCATACTCGAGGTCATTCTGAACATGTTTTTACTCTCAGAGAGTTCTTCCATCACTTGTCACGTCTCTTTTCTCTCGCACACGTCCCTTTCATGTAATAGGAGACCCTACCTAGAACGGAGATAGAGCAATAGACATAAGACACATACACGTGCACGCGTGCGCGCACACACACACTAGCCTAGTTCCCTATGCTGAGATGTTTCTCCGGCAAGACCATCTCGATGATTGTGTGCACAACCATTTGGAAGAGTAGGCCTATGAAACCTGCATCGAGTAAGTGTGATAATGTTGTTTGGGGGCATCTTGGAGGACACTCAATAAAATTCCACCACTTCCTCAACATCAGTCCGCCAACTTTTTCTACAGAAAAAACCCACCTAGTCTTCACCATCGTGGCTGATGATGATGTTGCATCAAAGTTTTCGATGATCTCGTATGATTTGTTCATCTCTCACTTGAGATGTGTGTTTGTACCATATGCACATATGCTAGATGTTTATAGTTTTTCATGTGCGATTTTCATATAAATACTCTTGTAATAATGCTAATTAGACTTAGCCTTCGTTGGGTTGAGATTGTTTACCCAAATTCTGTTGCGAAAAGGTATAAGCCAAACAAAGGGAGATTTTTTAGAACATATCTTGTAAGGGAAAACTTTTTTTTGCCATTCTAGCTTTTTCTAGTTTCACTCATGCCACTCTAGATCTTGAAATTTCACTTATTTCACTCTTGGCTAACAACAATGCATCACAATTGCCATTTTGTGGCTAAAGCAAAAAATTTGGAGTGACAACTGTGATACATTATCAAAAGCTAAGAATGAAAAAAGTAAAATGAAAATGTTTACCTTTCCCATGGGATGGAAATTGTGATGCATTTTCAAAAGCTAAGAGTAGAAAAAAAAATGAAATCTCAAAAGCTAGAGTGGCATAAGTGAAATTAACAAAATCTAGAGTGGCAAACCTCATCATTATACGCATGTAAAGAGATAAGAGAGGGAATTCTCCAATCAAAATTATGGTTGGAAACCTACATGCATTAGAGGAAAATGCGCACTTTCCCGTGCCACCTTTATTTATGGGATTAAAAAAATGTCTAGATAATTATTGTAATTAGTTCATTTAATTTGTTTTTATCTTTTTGGCTCGAGTTTAGTTATATTTTGATGATGTGTTTTCTGTTCGCTTATTATGTTGGATTGTTGTTGAAGGCAATATTTCTTCTCAAAGAAGAGTGAAGTTGGTCCGTGTGTTGTTATTTTAGTCGGTTGTTTTGTTTTATTTAATCTATGTTGGCTTGAGTTTAAATTATATTTTAATGGCATTTTTGTTTAAATATAATGTTTGTATAATAATTTTGTGTTATTATGTTGTTTTTGTTACGAGCTGGAGATACATCTTGACAGAAGGGTGAACTTATTAAAACACATGGTTATGGTGTATTTACGCATCTCGACCTTTGTGTCATCTGGTGGTGGTTGTGTGAGCCTTTGAGAAGTCCTATTCCACGCTAGCTAGAACCATAGAATTCCTATTATATCGCTCACATGATCCAACCCACTAAGTCCTTGCTTGCTCAGCTCGGCTCCCTGCTTCGCTCGCTCGTTTAACCTATTTTCGCTTGCTCTACGACTCGCTCAAAAAAAAGGATTATCATTTTTACTTTAAAAAGAAAATTTAAGCAAAAGATCTTCAAAGGTTTAAAAACATCTTCATCACGAAAAACCTTGTTTTTTTGTGGATGTTGGAAAATGACCATGAAATTAAATAAATTCTCAAAATTTTAAAATTTTCAATTATAAAAACATATGTGACTTTTCAAAAAAACATGGAGTTGAAAAATATTTATGGATTTAAAAAATTCATGTTTTAAATGTTCATATATTTTAATAAATATTCATGAATCAAAATGTTGAAAAATAAAATAGGAAAAAGTAACATTAAATAAAAAATAAAATAACTATTAAAACATGTAGGGAAAAGACGAAAAGGAAGAAAATTAAAAAATGTCGTAATACTTTCTAGAATCTTCTCAAAACCAAGAAAAAACCAATCGACCCACTATGACTATATATATGGGTGCATTTTTTACAGAAACTATTCTATGTTGAAAGGGGATAACTCCATCTTTTTCTAAGAGAAATTGTCTGGATTTCATTATATCATAGTATGCAGCATATCGTTAGCCTTTGCATCATTTACGAAGTTTGAAATCACATCTAGTCAGTGTTAGGGCATCCACAATGTTGATAATGCCAAATCTGAGACACTAGTAGTATTTGGCATTGGTGCTAAACTTCATATTTCTCTTCAACATAAGCAGTTCTGAATTTCTATACAGTGGAGCCCAATATTGAATAAAGCATCAATGCATCATATAAAATTGTGTTCACTCTTCTTACAAGTGACCCTTCTTGTGAGATTTGCATAAATTTATTTGACAGCTAGGAAAAGAAACGTTATTTTATTCGAAGGTAAGATTTGGCATCAGAGCAAAAGAAAGCGTCGGTTCCTTCTTTTTCTTAATTTAGCAATATCTCCAGAATGGTGGGAAGTAGTGCAAAAGCTATTTTATCATTTGGCACTAACAAACTGGCATACATTGTGGATGCCCTTGTTGGCATTGTTGGCATGTGTTTTCACATAGGATCACTGGGTTTATAGAGATGAACTCGGAATTCTCAGCGACATAGGTACGATTCCATAGTCCTCGACGCATCAAGAGACTATGAATATGAGAAGCTCATAGTATCCAAATAGTTGCGTTCCCACACAGAGGATTGTATATCTAGATTAGATGGGTCGACCGTACAATGGCCCATGGGATGTTAACGATACTCCCTCCGTTCATGTGTAGGAGTATTTACTATTTATACTTGCTAGGATGTGCATCACAACCAAAGTGAAGATCGATTCGATGATGAAATATCTTATTAGCTCTTCCTTCTTCCAATCAATTAATCATCGAATTAATTAGGGATCATTTTTCCAAATCACATGCAGCTTCACATGCAAATTTCATCTGTTTTACATCTTCCATTCAAGTTAAAATAAAGGAAAATAAAGGTGCAAAGTAACTAAAGATCAAGAGTTTCTTTTCATTAATTACCCTACGAAATCTTAGTGGGAAGGTAATTTGGAACAAATAATTTTTGCTAAGGCTGCCTGTAATGGGAGTACCATAGATAATATCATGCATGCCAATTAGGCAATTTTAATGAGGTGACATGTAATTTAATGAGAAAAGAGAAGATGTAGTATCATACTATGATATCGTATCATATTAAATGTCGTAGTAGTATGTTTTTTGCATGATAATAAATAAGACCAGATATGATACTATTATATGATACTATGCATTAGAGGTAGTATCATACACTAGTATCATACGCATGATACTAAGTTATGATACTATCCATTATAGGCAGCCCTAGTATCATATGCATGATACTAAGTTATGATACTCTTATTAAAGGGCAGTCTAAGGCTGATCATAATGAGGAGTATCATATACTAGTATTATGCGTATGATATTAGTGTATGATACTACCTCTACAATGCATAGTATCATACGACTAGCCATAGTGAGGAGTAACTTAGACTAGTAATATGACATATGTCACTACTGTATGTTACTACCTCTATAGTGGGTAGTAACATATATGTGATGTCATGCAACACCTTATTTATTAAGCTATAAACTCATTGTATCTTGGTATGTGTGATGTTACGGTAACTACCTATGTCACCACAAACACTTCTCTCTTCATGCCTCATAAGTAAATTTATCTTAATATATGTGTGATGTTACTACCTATGTTACTTTCACTATGTCTAGTCTAAGTATTATGCAAGAGATATTTATTGTCATGCAAGACATATAATAGTCTAACTTATAATATGATATAGTATCATATGATGATACTCAATTTTTTCTTTTCTCATTTAATTGTGTGTCACCTCAATAAATGCCCAGTGACATACTTGCTATGATATTTTCATTGTGACCAGCTTAAAGAGCTTTAAAAAAGAGCTTAACACATCGAAACGGTGAAAGTACTAGAATCATGCATGCTGTACGTGCTAACATCAATGAATTTATTTCAGGAGGTGTCAGCCAGGGAATTAGAAACACTCACATCCAAGAAATCGTTGCTGTGGTCGTAGGGCAGGCCGAGCGGGGTCCAGCAGGATTCGTTCACGAACTCTTTGTACCCGTGGCCGTCCTCCCGGAGCGGCGAGGCCGTGACAACGGAGCCCGTGTGAATGACACGCCTCACCGTTTTGGACCGCTCGCACTGCTGCAGGATGGTGCGTGTAGCGTCCACGGTAGCTTCGGTGGTGTCCTTGTACTGCGAAATCAGATTAAGTAGAAGATAAACGACATTGCTAGCTAGCTAGCTGGGAGTGATTAAACCGAAAAGCACGATGAAATATACTACTATGTGAAATACTCGTGTACATTCATTCAAGTAAAGGCATGTGCAATAATGTTATTTTATGTGTATCATATATAAAAAAGATGAAGAAAAGAGAAACTAAGAAAAATTGAAGTCGTCAAATTATAAGGAAGGCTTATATAATCCCTCAAATAAAATGAAGGGTTATATAATGTAAAATTATTATTTTTAGGGGAAAGATAAAATATTTTATGAATCACTAGTCACTAGACATGCCCTAAGTCGGAAAGCTCAATGCTTACAAAAAGATAAAGACTAGGACTACCCTAGAAACCGAAGGGGGCGCAGTGTGCCAAGGGAGTATAGCTATGGACGACGTCGTTTCGCGGCGAGCCACGATGAAAGAATTGCAAAAATTTACATCTAATTGGAAAAAAATCCTTATGCTTGCCATAAAAAAATGCACCTAATTGCAAAAATTGTTTTTGTGATCGCCACCAAACTTTACCCTAAATTGCATGAATTATTCGTTGTGCTTGCCACAAAACATTTGCACCTAATTTGCAATAATTATTTATTTTGCTTGCCACAAAGACTTGCACCTAGTTGCAAAAATTATCCCTTGTGCTCATCACAAAAATTTACACCTAGTTGAAATGATTATTTATTTTGCTTGCTACCAAAATTTTACACTCGTTACAAGAAAGTATCCATTTATCACCCTACAAATGATTAGTTTCCAAAAATATAAGTATTTGGTTGCCCCATATTTAATATGCTCAATCAACAGATTAAGAAAAGCGTAATTGCTCCAAAATTTAAGCAAACTGCCTAGCTGGATGATACGATTTTAGGACAGCTAATTAGCTAGGTGCGTGGTGTGGCTGCTGCTTGCATAAGCGCGTGGAAGAAATAAGCATGGAAGAGGGCATGGCATATGCGATTAGCAGGATAGCTGCAGGCCTGCAAGGGCTATAAGGGACTATTTGTCGCTGTAGCGGAAAGAGGAGGTCAAGGAGACCGGACTAAAAGTCCTCGGGTAACCCGATACCCATATGAACAGTAAAAAACAAAAAAAATTGAAGCTTTGGAACATTAAACATAAACAAACATTTGATGATCTTGTAAAGTTTCATCCAAAAAATAATTCGATGTGTATTCACCAAAAAAAAATCAGTGTTCAAAAGTGCATGCACTGCTCATGAACTTTGAACAGAGATTTTGTTTTTTTTTTGTGAATGCTTCTCGAATGGATTTTGTGGATGAAACTTTGCAAGAAAACATCAAATGTTTGTTCATGTTTGATGTCCCGAAGTTTTATACTTTTTAATTTTTATTTTATTTTACTGTTCAGAAGGGGTACCGGGTCCCGAGAACTTTCACACCTTTTCGGAGGTGAAGCCTTGAGAGGATAAGGCGAGGCCCTTGCGGCGAGGGGATAAGGTTAGATGGGAGAGAGGGATCTTTGAGTCGGACGGTTCGCCTGCATGCGCGAGTGAGATGTGCGACGTCTTCCCTAATAAGAAATCAGCGCCATGTAAAAAGGAGAGGCGTCCCATGAGCGTACGTGATCACGTGCATATATCTGCAAGTAGATGGAAAGAAATCCTATGCGACCTAGGTCACACGTAGCGATTATGGGACCCTCCCCAGCTATGGACACATGGAAAAATCGAATCTCGATGCGCGTACGTTACTTACCCCCAATTCCCACTTCTCCCCATCGCCCGCTCGCCGTGGCAGCCGCCGCCGCCGCCGCCGACTCCTCTACCCGCTTCTTCGTTTCGCTCACCGCGGCTGCGGCTGTGGCCTCCGTTCCCGCTGCTCTCCTTCGCCATCGACGACCGCGCTCCTCGCCTCTCTGGCAGCTCGTCCTTGAGGCGCAACTCCTGTGCTCGTTGCGTCGCTTCCAACGGCGCTCCATCCACGGTCACCCTCGACGCTGACATGCCAGCTGCATCTTCACATGGGCTGGACTGACATGAGGGTGCACAAAGGAACACAACCCCAACAGTGACCGCAAAGGATACTTCTTGCCAGTGATTTGAGCTGCTGATCTTGCAAGTGATTTCAACTGCTGATACATGTGCAAGATACAATTCTTCAGAGGATCAGCATGACCATCTTCATCGACAGAGTCATGCACAGTAACAGATTTTTTGTTCTTTTGTCTTTCTTTTGCCATCATGCTGATCATCTTCCTTTTGGTTCTTTTATGCTCTGTAAATGAATAAGAGAATAACTCCAGCACAAGCATATTCTGCAGAATAAAGGATGCAAATCGACAGAGCACATATCTATGAGTTGTGCTGCAACGAGCAGATAGCCGGCATGCTCTGAACTTGAATTTATTTTCCAAGATGCAGCTAGCAGATCAATCTAAAGTAGCTATGCACCATCCGGTGGAGCCAAGCTGAGGAGGGTGGCCATGGAAGGAGAGTAATAAACCGGCGCGCAAGAACGACGACATACTGCATACTATGCCGGCGCGGTGCTGCCGGTGGAGGCGCCCAAGACCAGGAGCATCGCCGTGGCTGGCGGGAAGAAGTAGCCGGACTGGTGTCGCCAGCTGGGACACCGATGGGGATGGAACACCCCGATCTGGAGTGGTGTGCTTGGCGTCCAGGAGCACATCGACGGCGATGTGGCGAGCTGCACGGGCATACCACACCGGCGGCGGAATTTGGGAGCCTTTCAGATTTAATCGCGATTTGCAAACAAGGAAGTGGGAAACGAGACAGTTACTGCTTTGAGATTCGTAAGGCCAGGCGTCGTTCGCAGAGGAGGGTATCACAATTAGCTTGGTACGACCCGGGTCTTATAGGATTTTTTTCCCAAGTAGATGGTTCCACACTCAGCTAGAGTGAAGAACATATATATATGTCCACCGGTGTGAGTGTGACAGTAGAAGAACATCCCTGTTATCTTTGTGGTTGTTATACAATCGGCATGGAAAACTAACGTCTGGTTTAATTTGTTACCTTGTCACTGCCAGAGTTGTGCTGAAACGGTGTGGCGACGAGGAAGACGAACTCGCAGCCTTGGATTGCCTGCTCGAAGGAAGCGGCGTCGTAGATGTCTGCCTCGAACAGCACCAGCCGCTCCGCCGCGCCGGGGAGCCCCCTCAGCAGCGCCGTCTTCTTCTCATCCCCTACGACGGACCAAGAACGAACTATCAATCATCAGAGAAGATCGGCCGGGAGTTGCCGCGGCACGCATGAAGAGATGAGCGTGAGAGAGGGCGCATGCATACCGAGGTTCCGTACGGTCCCGTGGACGGTGTGGCCTTTCTCGAGGAGCTTCTTGACGAGCCAGGACGCGATGTACCCTCCAGCTCCGGTGACGCACACCGTGCTCATCTTCTCCGGCCGGTCGCTTATCCCCGGGCGACGTGCTTCAGCGGCGTGCTAGATCTCTTATCTGCACGTACATATACGTGGGCGGTGCACAGGCCTGTGGATCGACTTGCTTGCTTGGACACAGTTCTGGATGTGCATAGTGTCAATCTTGTTTCTGGTCTATTATCACATTATTCATGCTAGCTTTGTCATTTTTGAAAAAACAAAAGGGAGAAATCTGGATGTGCATAGTGTCAATTTTGTTTTTGTCTATTGTCACACTATTCATACTAGATTTGTCATTTTTGTTTTTCAGTGTTTATTTCAAATTTGGATCTGATTTTTGTAGGGGTTGTAGTCACATATGTTATGAACATTCAATAAAAAATTCAGAATTTTTTGAAACATCTAAAATTAAGTTTCTTAAGTTGGTATCAAGGGAGCATTTTAGGTGTGGTATCACCTGATACTCACCCGTACACTGATTAGTTGTACCAATGTTTCTAACACAGCCCAAAAGACAGAGCAAACATGTTTTTAACGGAGAATGTATGTAACGAACGGAAATTCATTTTTAAGCTCGACTTCAGATGCTCATGGTATATGCTATGTCCATGCTCGATCTCAGACTATCCGGGTACCATCTTGACTTTCCAATGTCGCAAGTCAGTCCGAAAAGGAGAATCCAGTTACTGGCAACCAAGTTCAGATAACCAGCCATGGTAGCCGGTGAGGAGTGGGTGGGCGGTTTAAAGTCTCATTTCTGCAAGGTTCAAGTCAGTGCCGGGAGATCTGGTTGCCGGCCTACTCGGGCCGTGTCCATCGGCTATCAGAGTTCCTCTCCTTCTGGGTGGCAGTAGCGTGGTGCCTCCAGTTGTGAAGGAGTTTTTCTTTGGTTCCCCGTCAATAAGCTCACGGGATTGCATCTGGCTGATTCATCTCCTCTCGGTGTCCACCATGGTGGTGGAAAGGGGATTGAGCCCAAATGTGATACTTGTGTCCCTGATCTGCAGCAAGAAAGACTCCATTTCTATGGTGGAAGGAGGCATGGCTTTTCTTCTGCAATAGGCATTTACAGATCTTCTTTGTGCTGACTAGGTTCGAGCTCATCGTAGCGACTCTCACGGTGGAGATGTTGATGTCGTCTTCGTCGAACCGCTGCATCTTCGTGTTGAAGGAAAACCACAACTTATTCTTACTAGTGAGGCAGTCCTTCTCCTTGCTGGTAGCCAAGGTCAGTAGCGCCATCGTGCCCCAAGTGGCTAGTTCCCCGGCGACGGCGAGGTGTGTCCGGCGAGAAGATGGGGGGACCCGAGCGCGTTTTATTTACTCTACAGGGTCCTTCTTGCAAAAGTCCAATGACTTTTATGTAATTTGATGTTTTCCTAGGGGCTTTTGTAAGTTTTAGTGTTTTATCATCTCAGTTTAATAAAGTGTCATTTATGTTCAAAAAAATAAGCCAACACAGCGTCACCGTTGATCCCAAAAAAGTATAGCCACCATGACCACTACAGTCGGCCCTTCGGCCTACCCCTCCGGCCTCCGTCATGTCGCCACTCTTTCCATCTGAAGATCCTCGTTGGCCCCGTCCCCTCTATGCTTCTAGGAACCGTGTGCTAAGCCACACGGATATTAAGGATGGAGGCGACGGGGAGGTCCATGTGTTCGGAGGCGAAATCGTGTTAATGTGTTGGTGGCCACCTAGATCGGGGGCGACTGATCTGTTGCGTTCATCGATGATTCTTGATCAGGATCGAGCGCCTTCACTTTTTCCCACTCGGTGTGCTCCTCCATACGGATCTGGATCGCATGATTTATCGTTTCTAGATGTGGCTAGGGTTGGAGGTGGGGATTCATATCAGGAGAAATACCTAGTCGACATTTTTCGGCCATGACGACGGCATTGCTCAAGGGCATTGTTCTTTCTTCATGGAGACATTCATTAGATTTGCTTCCACCTTCATCATGAAATTTTCCTCTTGGATGAGAAACCTAACTGCGGTGGGTGACGATGACATATTCATTGTTCTCTTCTTGAAGGCACCGCATTGCGAGATAGTTGGCTTGTGGGCATTGTTGGGACAACGTTGGCGACAATCTGAACCAAAAGGTGGTGCATTGTGGCGTCTACTGGCATCGATGGTAGTGGGTCTCGGTGGTGTGGCACGGCGGGGTCTCAGTGATGTATTTTTGTTGATGGATACACACATGATGGTGGTGGTGTATGGCATATATGAGGGTTGGGTCTAAAAAGGTAATTGTGTTGATCTCTTATGAAGTTCTGACGTGGAAAATGGCAGCGGTGGATTCTAGAGCATGGGCATGCAGTGAGCGATGAGGGTCTTCCCGACAGGTTGGTGGTTTCAAATCGTCGTGGAGCGGGTTGGTGAGATCATCTAATTAGATGATGTGCCTTGGTACATGGCCAGGGCACAACATCAAGCTAGTAGGTGTAGCGATATTGATCGCCGGGAGATGGCTTTGGGTTGATCTTGTGTATATTTTTGTGAGACCGGTAAATAATTTAGTAAAGATTAATGTGTGCAGCACTCCATATAGAGATCGGGAGTATCCTCCTTTTCGAAAAAGGGCAGTCTAGACGCCGTTTGGCACTCAGCCTTCCATCCAAAATTATATCTTACGTTAACTCAATCAAATCAGATTAAATCTTACCAAACCTCAACTGAAATTTTCTTTGTCTTTCCCTATTTATATTCAAATCAAATCAGATCCTTTTAAAACCTTAACCAAATCAATATAAATTTTATCTGCCCATATTTGTACTAGAATCAAATCAAATCTTACAAAAATCTAGAATATATAGGATATAAGATATATGTCAGATATGATTGATGTTAAACCATGTAACATCCCAAAATTTTCCAAATTTCGGAATGTTAATAAATTAATTATAGTAATAATTGTTTTGCTTGATATGTTTGATTTTCACTAGGATCTAAAACTTTTGGAGTTCATTGAATACTAAAATAAGAGGGAATAAAAGAACTTTCCCTAATATTCATTGCTGGTGTTTTGAAATTTAATATATAAAACAAATCCAGCTAAAACCAAAAGAGGGAAGGTAACATGACTCATTCATTATAAAAAAAGGGTAGGAATATGTTTTAATATGACTTTATTTGAATTGGAGTTTATTTAAATATTTTTCCTTTCAAAAATAATAATAACTTGAGGGAAAATAAAATGACTTCTTTAGAAAATGGAGTGGAGATTATTTAAATAATTAGTTGACATTTTTATCGATTTTTAAATTATTTTATAACTAAATAAAGTCATTAAAATGTCTTTATTTTTATTTATCTTTTTGGAAAATATGTTCATTGCATAATTTCTGTAGATTATTTCATGAATTTAGGAATTTATTTCATATTTTTTTTATGTGTAGTTATTTCTGTACAATTGTTTGAAGTTTCGGATTTAAAGAAAAAGAAAAACCCGTACCTAGCCGGCCCAGTAACCTTTTCTCGCCCGGGCGCAATTTGAGACCCAGACGGCCCCGTTTTCATTTTTTTTCTCTTTTCTCTCTGTCTATATATAGAATTCCAGAAATTCTTTTTCATTTTTTTGGAAAACCCTAATTGTGGGACCCGCCTCGCCGCCGCCGGAGATTCCGCCACGCCGCCCCGCCGGTTGCCGGAGTCGCCGCCCTTCTCGCCTAGCCGCCAGGCCACCGCACACCGCGCCACGCGGCCCCGTCCTTCTCGCCCCGCCGCCCGCCCGCCACGGCCTCTGTCGCCGGCGCCCCGAGCCCGCGCCTCCTCGCCGGACTCCGCACCGCCGGCCAGCCGACCTCGCCGCGCCGCCGCCGCCTCGCGCTGGTCTTCTGACGAACCGACGCCCGCGTCGCGCGCTTCCCGCTCCCATGCGCCGCCACGCGAGCCGCCGCCGGCCGCCACCTCGCCGCGCTGCTCCGGCCACCGCCGGCGGGACCTTCTCGGAGCGCAGTCGCCGCCACCGGCCGCCGCCTCGACGGAGGTTAAGGTGAGCGCCGCCCTCGTCCGTCGGATGACGATCCGACGATCTAGATCGAACCGACCTAGATCTCAGATCTGTTCCTGGTTTTCTTTAGGGTTCCGGTTAATCGGAGTTGACCCGGTTTTCCTCGGTTAACCGCAGTTCTATTCAACGAACGCTCGCCGGAATATTCACCGGAGCGAACGTTGTTCGTCCCGTAGCGTCCAGGGACCTAGTTGTGATGAAGAAGTTATTTTATTCATGGTTGGGCCCTTTTTCACAGATTTTACCTTAGAATCTCCGTAGCCGTATCTTCTAAACCATAAGTCGGTTTTAGGTGATTCTTTTTCCTAAACGCTTGTAGTGATCTATAGTTTAACATAGAGTTAAGTTTCCACACTTTTGCACACTTTTGAATATGAATTTATTCAAATTCAAATTGAAACCCCCGGGGGCCGTATCTTTTAAACCGTTGATCCAAATCGAGTGATTCTTTTTGCGTTGGATCACTCATGTCATATACTTTCTGTTCACATCATCTATACACCATATTCAAATACTTTTTCATTTGTTTGAATATAAATTTAATTCAAACTTCAACCTGCTATAACTCGTGTTGTAGTATTCTGTTTCACGTGATTCTTTTTTCATATCGGATCATTTTAAGCATCCTATCGGCTTTACCCACACACCTTTCTTTGCCATGATCTTACCTTGAATTCCTAATGTTCTTAGTCATAATCTTTTGTAGTGAAACTTCTTTACTAGTTGACTCACTCCTATCACCTTCGAGCACATCGACACTGTGTCGTGTCAAGCCTTTTTGTTTTTGTTTTGTTGCTAAAACCTTTGTGTGTGATTTGTTAATATTTTGGTTCCTTTATGCGTGATTGCTTATGTGGTATCTTTCCTTTACGATAGATTGGTCGGAGTGTGACGAGTAGAGTTATCTGGATCGTGAGAGCGAAGAACTTCATTGAATGTATAAGGCAAGTCATACTTTGACCATTTCACAACCTATATTTTTCATTATGCATGTAGTACTTATCACCCTATGCATGTGTAGGAATGCTACTATATACTATTCACTAGTGCAAAACAGGTCATTAGAACTGGTTCTGGGAGGCCATTAGAACCGGTTTTGGCAACCGGTGCTAAAGGTTCGGTGCTAGAGGGTGAACCCCTTTAGAACCGGTTGCTCACGAACCGGTTCTAAAAGCTCTGCAGCCAGCCACGTGGTGGCAGGTCGGGCGCGAGGGCTCGGGAACCTTTAGCACCGGTTTGTAACACAAACTGATTTTAAAGGTTTAGAGGTTTAAGTTTTTTTTAATTATTTTCTTTTTGGTTTTAATAGTTTGGCCTTGTTTGGCAGCAGTGTGTGTAGGTGGAAGCCCGTGGATTTTACCAGCCCATCCCGTTACACAAAGAAACACTTCGAAGCCCATTTGGCAGCCCGGTTTGCAGGAGTGGAAGCCCGAGTAAACACTTGGAAACACGTCGGGCCGAAGAGTATTCCAGACGCGAGGGGGTCCTCGCGTTTATTCCTCTTCGTGCGGCGCAGACGCAACAAGCAGGCAAGTCACAGCCTCCTCTTCTTCCTCTCTTCCTCACAAGTCACAAGGTCGGTGGCGCTGTGCTGCGTGGAGGCGATGGGACATCGCCGTGCCTGAGACCGCACCCCACCCGGCGCCTCTTCTTCCCCTGCTCCGGCGCTCCCCCAGCCCCATCCGGCCCGAAGGAAGTGACGGCTACGCGGTGGGAGGAGTACCTCGGATCTGCCACTACCTGCGGCCGCCGGTGACTACCGCCCTTCCGGCCCTCCGCGAGTTGAGGTGAGGTGTTTGTTGCCTACATTTTCTCTGCCTGATGCTACGAATTCACCGATTTGGTGATGCTACATTCGACCTAGGGTTTCGGCCTACTTTTGCCCGGCGGCGGGGCGGGCGCAAGGAGGAGGAGGAGATCTCGCCCGGCGGCGGGGCGAACGCAAGGAGGAGGAGGATCGCTCGCGCAGCGGTGTCCTGGGAGCGAGGAGGAGATCTCGCGCGGCGGCGGCCTGGGAGCGAGGAGGAGGAGCTCCCGCGCATCCTGGACGCGAGCAATCACCCGTCGGCCACCACGTGCCTTCCGATCTAGGTTTGTTTATGATGCCTCCATTGCTGAAGTGAAGGGAACTGCAGGAATGATGTTCTGGACACTGTTGTTTGCTACTCTGCTTTTGCACAATGATGTTCTACTATGGTTGCACCGTCCTTTGCTACTCTGGAAAATTATTTGTGATATGGGCTGTGATGAATGATTCTATATTGTCAGATCCTCGGTAATTAGATGAGGGATGATTGCAACCATCTGGTGGCCAGAGGAAAGATCAAGCAGACTATGTGTGCATTTAAATATTCATGGCGTGTAGATTAGTCAAAAGATGTAACTTCTATTTGATGTTTAGAGTGATTTATACTTGTTGTTAATAGAAGTGATCATAACTATAACTTACTAGAGTTTTCTTATGCCATATACTGTTCAGAAAAACACTATATACTACTTTATGCACTTGTTGTCTATCCAAGAATCAATAAACCTTACAATTAATACGTATTATGTCTACATATTATGTATTCATACGACGAGGGCCTAAACTAATTATGTCTACTTGCGCATGTGTAGTTGACATGCCAAAGGCCCAGTGGAACCACGTACTTGAGAAGTCTTTGGTAGATTTGCTTCATGAGCATGATGATCCATGTTCTAGAGGTGACAATGGATGGGAAAGTGAAACGTGGAACCATATGGTCAAGATCTTCAATGCTCGAAATGGTGTGAATTTTACAAAGTTCCAGATTAAAGATAAGGAGAAAGAAATGAAAATGGACTATAGGCTACTAAAGGAGGCTCGCAGACAAAGCGGCGTTAGTTGGGATGATGTACGATGCACGATTGTTGCGGATGCAAACCTTTGGGAAAACATGATCATAGTAAGTTATTTTACCAACATTGCAACTACAGTTCCATGCTTGAAGTTAGTATTATTTTCTGGTATTAACTGTTTCACTCTTCTTGTTTGTAGACATGGAAAAGGATTGAGAATTTCAGGAGCGGATCTTTCCCCCTATATGAGAGGCTAGGAGACTTGTATGATGGTAAGAAATGTACTGTATTATTTGACATGGATCATTTGTTAGTTTAATACCCAAGTAGCTTAATTTTTCAGGTAGTAAAAGCATAAAATATGTTTGTAGGAAGCTTTCAGTTGTGAACTTGCAGTGATTGCCTGTATGGAATTGCATCCATGTTCATATCTCAATGCGTCTGCATCCATGTTCATATGTCAGAAGAATTTTTTAATTCTTCTTGAAACATTCCAGAAAGATGGAGCCAAACATTAATTGTGTTTATCTAGGTAGGAAATTGTATGTTTGCTTCAATGGAAGTAGCTAGGTGGACTTTGAGTAGTATCCAGTAGTAATAAGCTAGCTGGAGCTCTATATATTTTTTGTCCAGATGAAATTTATTGTGTTATTGCTTTTATACTTTTTGTTCCAACAAAAAATGATGATCAAATTTTATTTTCAGCAAAGGAAGAAGCTCGCTCCCAAGAGTCCAAGTGAACGCGAGCGAAATGATAAAGATGGGCTATGTCCTTTGAGAAATAAAAGATTATATTTTTTCTGCTTCCAGTAGTAGTTTTATTTTGTGTGGTGTTGTTTATGTTGTAGTAAAGATTTGAGTTTTGTCACATGATGGCCTTGATCCTGTGATGAGCATCAGTATAATCTTGCATTTAGATTACTGTTGAAACAGTGTGGTGAAGTGATGTGAAAAGAATAGGTTTTTATTAATGATATAATTTGAATTTAATGTACTATTTAAACTATGTGCCAAAGTGTTATGAAAAGTTCAGTTTTTATTGAATATACACCTTGTGGCTAACCTCCTGTGCCAAACACCTGAGTTTATGGTTGGGGAAGGGGATTGGCGTGGGGGAAGAGGATTGGGTGAGGGACGTGTTTTCACCCAAAACCCTGGGGATAATACACTGCCCAACACCACAAGACACTTCTACCAAACGAAGCCTTTAGGGTTTATTAATTCATTTCTTTTGGGTTTAGGATTACTTTTTATTTTACGCTATTACATAATGTACAATGCATATATATATATACATGTAGAATATCTCGTAGCTAGCTAGAACCATCATATATAGTAGAATTATCGTACCATCAACATATATATACATCATATATAGTACTAGTGCCTCACCACCGCCCCTCTTTGCTTGCCTCGAGCCCACAACAGTGGAGGGCATTTGAATATACATACAGTATACATCATATGGACAACACACCAGTTTCCTATTACATATGGTAAGGGAATTCTTCGGTCGACTTATTTAGGACTTCACGAAGAAGAAATCCCGCTATTTCTTCTTGAAGTGCTCGCATGCGATCATTTATGTCGAGTTTATCCCGCTTCTCCCAAATCTTATTATTTAAAGAAG
Source organism: Bromus sterilis (assembly GCA_950022295.1). NCBI lineage: Eukaryota > Viridiplantae > Streptophyta > Magnoliopsida > Poales > Poaceae > Bromus > Bromus sterilis. The sequence goes on along the minus strand of OX465600.1, from coordinate 73,250,295 downwards.
ATGATCAATATATGAATATATTACATATGGTAAGAACAAAGTCTAGATAGTATTTACGTACCATCATTGTTCTTTGATTAATCTTTTCGGTCATATAGCGAATGTTCTCCATTACGATGTAAGGACAAGGTTCAGTCCCCGATGCCTGCCTCATACACTTCACAACAAAATAGAATTCAAACAGATTTAATAATCAAGCATATATATGATAATGGTATATTGAAACTATAAATATAATTAAATCGAATGTTCTCTCCCATATCTATCGTACTGCCACGTCAGCTTCTCCTTCCATTCACCGCGCTCGAGTTTTTTGAACTTTTCCCAAACTCTGTCGTCAAAGAAAATGAATAAAGGAGTTAATTACTTGATATAACAGAAACTTAAAGTGAACACTAAAGAAGCGTACATGTGTGATAATGATTAAAATTACCTGGCGAATGAGTTCCTAATTTCTATATACTCACTAATATCTTTACGTAGTGAGTCCATTACTGTAACCATTCCTTTTTCCATTTCAATGTCTATCAGTATGAAGTGATAGCTCCGCACAAGTAAGCGGGTATCACTTATATAACAATATCGAGTAAGCAAAACTATAATTTGTAGTACAAAATAATGACACTCACTTGAAGTTGTAAGGAAATAGTATATGTTCTTCTGCATGTAGATCCCTCAAACTTTTAAGCAAAAGGGTCTTCGCGAATTCTGTATTATGTTTTACTATTACTTCCCGGCGGAGCCCAGTCCCAGACATTGCGCATCCCGTTAAGAACTCCCAGAGCGCGACGGTAACGAGGATACGGGCCCGGCATTCTCACTAATGAAACTAATAAAATTGCAACTAAAAATATCTTAATATTTGCATGTTAATAGCTATTGATCTATAGCTCAAATTGTAGAACATCTCATATATATATATACTAATAATATTTAGAACAATATATATACTAATAATATTTATAAAATTATATATACTAACAAAATTTCATTCATGCACCGTTCAAAGCCACATAGTAAAATAATATTTTTTAAATACATTTTTGGCGCCTAGCATATATATACTTGACTACAAGGCTTACAACAAAAAAAATCATCTAGCAAAATGTTCATATAGCAAAAATGTTCATCTAGCAAAATGTTCATCTAGCAAAATTGTTCATCTAGCAATATTTTCATCTAGCAAAATGTTCATCTAGCAACATGTCCATCTAGCAAAAATGTCCATCTAGAAAAATGTTCATCATCTCTAGCAAAAATTTGGGGCCTCGTCGTCGTCGAGATCCTCGCCGTGGACACATGCATGTGGTCGGACAGGGGGGAAGAGGAGAGCTCACCAGCGGCGGCGCCGGCGGAGACGAAGGCGAGGAACGGCCGGCCTGGTGGAGAGGGCGCAGAGGACGTCGACGGCAGAGAGGGTCCGTCGAGGGGCGGAGACGGCGAGAGGCGTGCGGCACGGCTACGGCGACGACGAGGAGAAGCAGCACAAACCGGTGCTAAAGATCTTTAGTATCACAAACCGGTACTAAAGACCCTTTAGCACCGGTCTTTAGCACCGGTTAGTATCACAAACCGGTGCTAAAGGTCTCCAATTTTCTCAATTTTTCGGGCAAATTTTCAGCGGGAAGAGTGGAGACCTTTAGCTCCGGTTAGTATAACAAAGCGCTACTAAAGCTATATAGTTTATATTAGTGTATTATTTGTTTTTAGATTTTGTCTAGCTATTAGAATAGTTCGAGTTTTTTAATGAATCTTTTTTCTTTAGATTAAAAGATAATTATAAACATTCTGTTAGTGGCAGTGCTTTTCAAATTTAAATAGTTTCAAGTTGAATTTTTTTCAAATACTAGTTTGTGAAATACTTTATTAAATAGTTAAAATAAATCCTTAAATGCATAAAAAATATCAAATGAATTTAGAAAGGTTTGAAATTTTAGTATGTGGCTTTGAATGGTGCATAATGACTGTAAAAAAAGTCTTGAGATGAAATAAGTTAAAAAATGAAATGCCTTTGTAACAGATAAGTTTTTGTCTGAAACCCTCGTACTTCGAAAGAGATGGTCCAGTTTGTACACGAAATGCATCCAGTTTTTGCCGTAACCCTCTCAAATTTTGCACACATGTTATGTGGGTCAAATGATGATACCATGCAAAGTTTCAACCTTTTCTGGATTCATTTGTAGTGCTTTCCAATTTCAGGGTCATTTAGCTCAAAATAAATCATTAAATGCAGGAAAAATAGCAAATGAATTTAGAAAGGTTAGAAATTTTAGTATGTGGCTTTGAATGGTGCATAATGAATGCACAAAAAGTCTTGAGTAGAAATAAGTTTAAAAAAATGAAATGCCTTTGTAACAGATGAGTTTTCGTCTGAAACCCTTGTACTTCGAAAGAGATGGTCCAGTTTGTACACAAAATGCATCCAGTTTTTGCCGTAACCCTCTTAACTTGTGCACACATGTTATGTGGATCAAATGATGATACCATGCCAAGTTTCAACCTTTTCTGAGTTCATTTGTAGATGCTTTCCATTTTCAGGGTCATTTGGCACAAAATAAATCATTAAATGCATGAAAAATAGCAAATGAAGTCAGAACGGGTTCAAATTTTAGTATGTGGCTTTGAATGGTGCATATTGAATGCACAAAAAGTCTTGAGTTCAAAAAAGTTTAGAAAAATGAAATGTCTTTGTAACAGATGAGTTTTCGTCTAAAATCCTCACACTTCGAAAGAGATGCTCCAGTTTGTACACGAAGTACATCCAGTTTTTTTCGTAACCCTCTCAACTTTTGCACACATGTTATATGGGTCAAATGATGATACCATGCCAAGTTTCAACCTTTTTCTGAGTTCATTTGTAGATGCTTTCCATTTTCAGGGTCATTTGGCACAAAATAAATCATTAAATGCATGAAAAAGAGCAAATGAAGTCAGAAAGGGTTCAAATTTTAGTATGTGGCTTTGAATGGTGCATATTGAATGCACAAAAAGTCTTGAGTTCGAAAAAGTTTAGACAAATGAAATTTGTAACAGATGAGTTTTCGTCTAAAACCCTCACACTTCGAAAGAGATGCTCTAGTTTGTACACGAAGTGCATCCAATTTTTGTCGTAACCCTCTCAACTTTTGCACACATGTTATATGGGTCAAATGATGATACCATGCCATGTTTCAATCTTTTCTGAGTTCATTTGTAGATGCTTTTCAGTTTTAGGGTCATTTGGCACAAAATAAACCATTAAATGCACTCATGAGCCACCGTCGGGCTGTATGCAGGGGAAACCTTGTGTTTTGTTCTACACATAGAAAACTTTCAGTTCATCAATCGACCGAATACAAATCATTCAGATTCCCTGCATATGTCCGATGGTGCATTGATATGCTTGCACTCATGAGCCACCGTCGGGCTGTATGCCGGGGAAACCTTGTGTTTTGTTCTACACATAGAAATTTTTCAGTTCATCGACCGAATACAAATCATTCAGATTACCTGCATACGTCCGAAGGTGCATTGCACTCATGAGCCGCCACCGTTGGGCTGTATGCAGGGGAAACCATTTGGCGTTGAAGCCGGATCACATCCTAGAGTGGTACATATAAACTATTTCTTCGCGTGTTTCCCTTTCTTTTTGCACCGTAACCATGGAAAATCTTCTTCATTTAACACGATTCTTGGGTCAGTCTTTACTGTGAAGGGAGGAATTTCATGAAACTTTTCATAATCTTCTGACTTGTCTGTCTTGTCCTCCACTCACAAGGTTTCTTTTCCCTCAAAGAACTATGTGGCGCTTTGGCTCACCGTATGATGTATTCGCTTCCTTATCTTTCCTTTTTCTCGTTTTGCTAGACGTGTCCTTCAAATAGAAAACCTGAGCCACATCATTGGCTAGGACGAATGGTTCCTCTCTGTACCCAAGATTGTTGACATCCACTGTTGTCATTCCGTACTGCGGGTCTACCTTTACCCCTGTCAGATTGAACCATTTGCACCAAAACAAAGGGACCTTAAAATCAGGTCCATAGTCAAGTTCCCATATCTCCTCTATGTAACCATAATATGTGACCTTTTGCTTATTGTTGATTGCATCATCAAAGCAGACACCACTATTTTGGTTGGTGCTCTTTTCATCTTGGGCGATCGTGTAAAATGTATTCCCATTTATCTCGTACCCTTTGAAAGTCATTATAGTCAAAGTTGGTGTGCCGGACAACAAGTACAACTCCTCTTCAACAGTGTCGTTACCCGTGAGATGGTCTTGCAACCAACCACTGAAAGTCCTATTGTGTTCCTTCTTAATCCAGACTTCAGACTGCTCCAAGATTCTCGTGTTGACCGATATACGGGGCCACGAAGGCAGAATTATGTAGAAAAATATTGTGTGCTTTTTTCCAAGATTCTGCGTCCCTACATATTATTGGGCCCGATGCTAGCGTGCCTTTTCCACCCATTCTCCCCTCATGCCGCGATTCAGGAAGACCAATCGGCTTAAGGTCAGGAATAAAGTCAACACAAAACTCAATGACCTCCTCTGTTTGATGGCCCATGGAGATGCTTCCTTCTGGCTTAGCACGGTTACGAACATATTTCTTTAAGACTCCCATGAACCTCTCAAAGGGGAACATATTGTGTAGAAATACAGGACCCAGAATTGCAATCTCTTCAACTAGGTGAACCAGCACGTGCGTCATAATATTTAAGAAGGATGGTGGGAACACAAACTCAAAACTGACAAGACATTGGACCAAATCATTTTGTAACCTTGGTAGACTTTCTGGATTGATTACCTTCTGAGAAATTGCATTGAGGAATGCACATAGCTTCACAATGGCTAATCGAACATTTTCTGGTAGAAGCCTCCTCAATGCAACCGGGAGCAGTTGCGTCATAATCACGTGGCAGTCATGAGACTTTAGGTTCTGAAACTTTTTCTCTGTCATATTTATTATTCCCTTTATGTTCAACAAGAAGCCAGACGGGACCTTGATACTGAGCAGGCATTCAAAAAAGATTTCCTTCTCTTCTTTGGTAAGAGCGTAGCTGGCTTGACCCACATACTGCTTTGGGGGCATGCCTTCTTTTTTGTTCATATGTTTCTTGTCCTCTCTTGCCTCCGGTGTATCTTTTGTTTTCCCTTACACACCCTAGAATCCTAGCAGGTTCACGCAAAGATTCTTCGTCACGTGCATCACGTCGATTGCAGAGCGGACATCTAGGTGTTTCCAATAGGGAAGGTCCCAAAATATAGATTTCTTCTTCCACATGGGTGCGTGTCCGTCAGCGTCATGCGGAACAGATTTTCCACCAGGACCCTTTCCAAAGACTATGTCGGGACCCGGGGTTAGCGTATGCAAGACTCGCTACAACACAATCATATGGAGAGCCGAGAACCGTACCCACTTGTCTACGCAAACAAGGCCAAGCACATAACGTTCTCGGAAAGCATCGAACGTGAGGGGCATCCCATCTAGACCGGATGATCAACTGAGATGGGTCCTCATCGTCCGCACACAAGTCTAAATGATATGGGTGGTGAACTCCCATACTCATAGACAAGTCGCCTCAACCATACTATCGATTGTATTATAACCCGTACATAGACTTACTCCAGCCCGATCAATTAGTCGGGGTCTAGGGCGGGCTCGATCATACATCAAAGTGTGCACGTGACAGAATCACGAGCAATCGCATCGCAATGCCCCAAGCTGCGCACATCTAAGGGCCACTTGGTGCATAAAAGACCGCCAGCCAGATCACAACTAAGGTCTCGAAAAGCCATACTAAGAAATGCATGTTATAATCATACACGCAGCACACATGTCTAATATGAACAGCAGGTATAATTGCAATTCTCTACAAAGTTTACAACTTTATTGATAACTCTTACAGAGTGCACACACAGATCACGAGTCTGTGATCCAACATTACATCAAACATGCGGAAGCAAAGTAGGTCTGAGTACAGACAAGTTTAACAAATGGCTTAGAGAAGCCTTATCTATAAACAAGCCCTTCCACGAGGGACCAGTCGTCTGACTGGGACTACACTAGCTTGGCTTCAGTCGTCGAGCTCGAGGAAGAATCCACCTTCGGGGTCAGTGGGTTCATCTAAAACATAGAATAAGCAAACTTGAGTACAAAGTCGTACTCAGCAAGACTTACGTAGGAGCTATACTACTCATGCACATGTATCAAGGTAAAGGGAGGTGGGGTTTCAATGCAGAAGTGCCAGCTTTGACTTGGCTAGTCCTGAACTACAAGTACCAGACATGAGGTAAGAAGCGTACACGAGTCAACTACATGTCTCCAACCAATTACACCACTATGGTGCCTTCCTCGACTTCCCCACGAGAAAGCACGCCATAGCACTCACGCTTATCTTGGCAAGTTTTATAAGTATCCAGTTCAAGTTGTCTAATAATCAGGCACAGCTTTCCAAGTAGTCCCTTACCGCGGACGCGGCTATTCGAATAGTTTATTAACCCTGCAGGGGTGTGCTGCTACACACATGAAACCATCAGTTACCGCCGGGATCTCGTCACCCTTCAAGCAGGTGTCGGCGAGGATAATCTCCACAACTTTTACCTCACAGCCAACTCAAGTTCAATGAAGACGCCTATCTGGGATGGTTTTCACATTTGTAACCCGTCCGGTTTACCGAAGTGGTCCCAGAAGATGTGTGCGTGGTGCATAAGCCGGTCTCGGCTGAGCCGTTCTCTCACTTTGCATCCAGGCCACAAACCTACCAGAACTCCGAACTACTGCGACTCATTGAACTGAGAAGGGGTGAGTTAGTAGGTTGAGCGGGGATCCGTTTTCCCAACATGTGGTAGTACTCTTCAGCTTGGATCACCACACAAGAACTCGGGCTTAAGGCGGTGTTCAACGAGACAACCCACTGTGTACTCCTACAAAGCCTCTCATCGTTCACCTTGTATTAGGGTAGATTTACCAACACATTTCCACCATCATCAACATGATTGCTACCATCCCGACTCACATAACAGTATCAACATTGTATCACTCTAAGCATGCAATAAGCAGTAACAGTTGCAGGGGCCACATGGTATCAACCAACTCCTACATTTGCTAGGATTGTGGTTTGCTTACTACTGTGACAAATGATAGGTGATGCAAAGGAATGGGTTCATCTATGCGGTAGAAACGTAGCATGGGAATCATCCTAAACAATGCATAAGCGAGACTGAGAGGGAAGTGGGATTTTATCGACATGATCAATGGGGGTTTGCTTGCCTTGCTGACGAGGTTCAGTATCAGGGTCTTCAACGAAGGGGGCAGCCTCCTGTTCCGGTTCCACTTCTACTCGACAAACAACAAACAAGGAAGCAATATAAATACAATGCACAATCACATGGTTGAAAGTTGAAACTTGATGTATATGCTTCTGATGTGTGACGGAATTCCATTTAAAAGGAGTGTATTGCAAATGAATTGCAAATTCAAACTCCAATTTGAATTTCAAAAGAATGCATATGCAATGTTGCCACTGTTCACCCAATTTTATTTGGTCAAACATGAAAACAGATTGCATATTCATAATCCTTGCATTTTTCTGATAATTTTACATAAATTATATGTTTAATTTGGAGTTAAAATGAATTAGTTATGAATTTCCAAAGTTTAATTCATGTTTTGGATTTTCTGGAATTGATTTAAATAGAAAACATTTACTACATCAGCATGAGGTCATGCTGACGTCAAGGGGCCACTGACCAGTGGGTCCCACATGTAAGTGACTCTGTTGTTTAATTACACTGATTAAAATTGATTTAAACTTAACAGGGGATTAGCAGGGGGCTGGCCCACATGTCTGTCTCTCTGTACGTGGGGCCAGGGGGATTAAGCTCTGGTTTAGGCGTTAATGGAGGGGGGGTCGTCGCCGGCGCCACTGTAGTCACCGGAATCTCGCCGGAGTTGCGATTTAGGGCTCGGGGTGGGGATTGGATGGCACAGACGGGTTCCTCGTCGTCTTCCGCGTCGACTGGGAGTAGCAGGGGGTCACGGGGAGGGCTCTAGCCTCGCCGGCGTCGAAGACGGCGGAGGCAGTGGCTCGGAACTTGACGAAGAGCTAGCTGCAGTGCACTAAAAGGAGAAAGGAGTAGCGCGTTGCATTCCAGGAGCAGGCAGGGGTCATACGCGCGCTCTGGGCTAAGCTGGGGAGCACGGGAGCAAGGGGGGCATCGTCCATGGCGGCGACCTTCCTCTGCTCTCATGGCAGAATGGGCTAAAGGAGGAGCGGGGAGCTGCCAGGGTGGGGGTTCTGCTCACCAGACGAAGGCGAACGCGATGGAGTAGGCGACGAGCTCGGGGAGGTCACGGTGGCGCTGGAATTCGAAGTGGATCCGCGGCGGCCGGAGTTGAAGACGATGAAGCTCGCGTAGGCTACACAGCACCTCAGGGCGATTCCTCCTGCGACTCGACGTAGACGGCTATGGCGAAGACGATGGACACGATGGCGCGGCTCGGGGACGACGGTGGCCACGCTTGCTTCAATCCATGGCGACGCCGGCGTTCGGGTCATCGTCGAACTCGGCGAGAGAGTGACAGGGAGAGGCTCTGGAGGTGGGGGGAAGGAAGCACGGCGTCTCCAGCGTCTTCGTGGCGTGGCTAGAAGGCGAGGGAGGGGCAGGTGGCGTCTGGAGAAGCGGCGACGTGCTCGGCTAGCTCGGTGGTTATTCCACCGAGAAGCTTGGGGGCGCAGGGTGGGGAAGAAGACCCCCTTGCCCCTTTGGGCCGGCTGGGCCGGATGGGCTGGCTTCGCCTAGGCGTCAGGTAAGGATTTCTATCCTTTTTCTATTTCTTTTCTGACATTTTGTTCTGCCTATTAAATAAAATAGCTAGGCATTTTTATAAATGCTCAAAATTTATATTTGGACTTACATGACCAGTAGCTAGTCATTCCCAACTTTTGAACATTTTTGAAATTCAAAATATTTGAATTTAAATTCAAATAGGGGTATTTGATTAATTCCAAGGTCCTGTTTGAATATTTGAAAAATCCATGAGAATGGGGTTGGTCCCACATCACTTGATATGTGATCACACTCATTTATGTGACTTTTCAAAAATGCAAAAGGAATTTTTGGAGCAACTTTTATTCTGGCCATTTGAATTAAATTCATCTGGGGGTCTTCTCTCTCCCATTTCAATTTCTTTGAATTTTTTAACATGAATGCAATGTAGCTCTTGATCCTAGCACATACCTAACTTGGGGTTGTGACAACTCGCCCCCACTCAACAGAATCTCGTCCCGAGATTCAGAAGTTTGCGGGAGGAAGGAGGGGTACTCGGCACTGAGATGGTCTTCTCTTTCCCACGTGGCTTCTCTCTCAGAGTGGTGTTACCATTGCACTTTCAGAAACTTAATCTTCTGACGACGAGTGACACGCTCTGCTGAATCAAGAATACGAACGGGGTATTCTCCATAAGAAAGGTCATCTTGGAGATCAAGCGTTTCATGGTCGACTTCGCGGATGGGGTCCTTGAAGCAACGCCTGAGTTGTGACACATGGAATACATCATGTACTCGGGAAAGGTGCGGGGGTAGTTCAAGTTGGTAGGCAACTTCTCCATGTTTAGCAAGAATGCGGAAAGGTCCAATGTAACGTGGGGCCAACTTTCCTTTAATACCGAATCGTTGGGTTCCCTTCAGAGGAGTAACCCGAAGGTAAGCCTTCTCATCCAGATTGTAGCTGTCTTTCCTATGATGACGATCATGGTAGCTTTTCTGACGTTACTGGGCTGCTTTCAATTGATCACGAACAATGAGGACTTGCTCTTCTGCTTCTATGATCATATCCGGTCCAAAGAATTGTCTTTCACCAGTTTCTGACCAGTTTAGGGGTGTTCGACATCGTCGTCCATATAGGAGTTCAAAAGGAGCCATGTTCAGACTAGATTGGAAACTATTGTTATAAGAAAATTCGGCAAATGGAAGAGACTTCTCCCAATTCTTTCCGAATGAGATAACACAAGCTCTGAGCATGTCTTCAAGAATTTGGTTAACCCTTTCGACTTGAACGCTAGACTGAGGATGGAAAGCTGTACTAAAGGAGAGATGAGTTCCCATAGCATTCTGAAAACTTCCCGAGAATCTAGAGGTGAAAAGGCTACCACGGTGGGAAATTATTTCCAAAGGAACACCATGAAGAGACACAATTCTAGACACATACAAGTCCGCTAACTGGCTAGCAGTTATAGACTAGCGAACGGGAAGAAAGTGAGCAACTTTGGAAAGTCTATCAACGACAACGAAGATGGCATCATTTCATTTCTGGGTTTTTGGAAAGCCAGTGATGAAATCCATACTGACTTTGTCCCATTTCCACTCTGGAATAGGCAAAGGTTGAAGAGTACCAGCATGTCGTTGGTGTTCTTCCTTAATGCGACGACAAACATCACATTCGGCAACAAATCGAGCAATGTCTCTCTTCATCCTAGTCCACCAAAATCTCTGGCGTAGATCTCGGTACATTTTTGTGCTACCGGGATGAAACGAGAGGGGTGTGTCATGGGCTTCTTTGAGGATGAGTTGCCTTAGTTCCCTATTCTTAGGTACTACCAAACGATTTCCAAAGAATACCGTTCCTTTGCTATCTGTGGAGAAACATTTAGCAACTCCGCTAGCAATGTTCTCCTTGATCCGGTGAACACCTCGTGCACGCTTTTGGGCAACTATGATTTGATCCTCAAGGGTTGGTTTCGCCACCAAGTTGAAAATATATCCACGAGGAACAATCTCGAGATTGAGCTTTCGAAATTCCTCATGAAGAAGTGGTTGATACTGTTGTATCATGAGGTTGTTACAATATGACTTACGACTTAGTGCATCAGCCATGACATTGGCTTTGCCTGGGGTGTAAGAAATTCCTAAGTCATAATGTTTTATCAACTCTATCCAGCGTCTTTTCCTGAGATTAAGATCTGGCTGGGTGAATATATATTTGAGGCTTTGGTGGTCGGAATAGATCTCACAACGATTACCAAGGAGGTAATGTCGCCAAGTTTTCAGGGCATGAACTACGGCAGCGAGTTCAAGATCATGGGTAGGATAGTTCTCTTCATGTGGACGCAACTGGCGTGAAGCATAAGCTACCACATGTCTATCTTGCATAAGTATGCATCCTAACCCTTGTCGTGATGCGTCACAAAAGATCTCAAAATCCTTTTTGGTGTCTGGAGGCGCAAGTACCGGTGCAGAAGTCAATCTTCTTTTTAGCTCTTGAAAGCTTTCCTCCCACTTGGGAGTCCATAGGAATTTCTTATATTTCTTGAGGAGTTCAGTTAGAGGCTTTGCAAATTTACAAAAGTTCTCAACGAAGCGGCGACAATAGCTGGCTAGGCCAAGAAAACTCCTAACTTGCTTAACCGATTCAGATGGAGTCCAGTCAAGGACGGCCTGAACTCTCTCGGGATTCACAGCAATGCCTTTTGCAGAAATCACGTGGCCTAAGTAGATCACTTCTGGTAGCCAAAGTTCACACTTGGAGAATTTAGCATACACGCGATGCTCTCTAAGTTTCATCAATACCAGCCTAAGATGTTCGGCATGTTCTTCTTCGTTCTTCGAGTAGATGAGAAGGTCATCAAGATAAACTACAACAAATTTATCTAGGTACTCCATGAAGATCGAATTCATCATGCGCGAGAAAGTGGCGGGGGCATTGGTTAAACCAAAGGACATGACGGTGTACTTGTAAAGACCATAACGAGTAGTGAAAGCCGTTTTTGGAATGTCCTCGTTTCGGATTTTGATTTGATGATAACCTAATCTCAAATCCATCTTTGAGAAGACAGAGGATCTAGAAAGTTGATCATAAAGATCATTGATCCTGGGAAGTGGGTACTTGTTCTTTATCGTCGCTAGATTTAGCGGGCGATAGTCTATGCACATCCTTTCTGTTCCATCTTTCTTCGTTATGAACAGAACGGGGCAACCCCATGGCGATGAGCTAGGGCGGATGAAGCCTTTTGCCAACAAAGCTTCAAGTTGTATTTTAAGCTCAGCTAACTCACGTGGGGCCATTTTGTATGGGCGTTTGGAAATTGGTGCGGTTCCTGGCATAAGATCCACTATGAACTCTACACATCTGTCGGGTGGCTAGATTTAAGGGGTTGGGTTACTGGATAGTTTTCTAGAGGATGACCATGGCTTACTAGGGGCTACAACAGGTATGTCAGAGTAGCCAAGTACCCCAACACGATGGTTAGTGTGGTTCTTCTTGCTAGAAGACATATAAAGTGGGAGGAAGAGCTGCAAATGAATCACTATAGGTTTCTAGAACAAAACCTGCAACAAACTCTAGAGAACTGTCGGGCATGCCACCTAATAATTCTTCTGGAAAGACATCCGAAATGGAGAGAAGGATTTTGCAAATGCATCAGATTATGAAGAAACCTGGAATGACTCGGACAGCATAACAGTTGTAATTGCCAGAGAAATGGAAATTCTCACAACATTGGAATAGCAATTATACTAGGAAGTCCAAACTGAAGGCACAAAGACTCTAGACAACCGAACACAACTTTCCTACAGCTACAAGGAAGCAATCAACGAGATGTTCTACTAAGACATAGATGAGCCTAGTCCTATCTTCCCGCAGAAAAGATGAGGGTGACTCCGAACTCAGAACGATGAAGATAAGGAGAAAAAGAAGCCTTACGTTGTTCCCTTATATACCCAGAGTAACTATATAACTATAGAAGGCTAGACTCGACTTCGACCAAGGCTGATAATCCTACAGTCAGTCCTGCTCTGATACCAAGTCTGTCGGGACCCGGGGTTAGCGTATGCAAGACTCGCTACAACACAATCATATGGAGAGCCGAGAACCGTACCCACTTGTCTAAGCAGACAAGGCCAAGCACAGAACATTCTCGGAAAGCATCGAACATGAGGGGCATCCCATCCAGACTGGATGATCAACTGAGATGGGTCCTCATCGTCCGCACACAAGTCTAAATGATATGGGTGGTGAACTCCCATACTCATAGACAAGTCGCCTCAACCATACTATCGATTGTATTATAACCCTTACATAGACTTACTCCAGCCCGATCACTTAGTCGGGGTCTAGGGCAGGCTCGATCATACATCAAAGTGTGCACGTGACAGAATCACGAGCAATCGCATCGCGATGCCCCAAGCTGCGCACATCTAAGGGCCACTTGGTGTATAAAAGACCGCCATCCTCATCACAACTAATGTCTCGAAAACCCATACTAAGACATGCATGTTATAATCATACACGCAGCACACATGTCTAGTATGAACAGCAGGTATCATTGCAATTCTCTACAAAGTTTACAACTTTATTGATAACTCTTACAGAGTGCACACAGAGATCACGAGTCTGTGATCCAACATTACATCAAACATGCGGAAGCAAAGTAGGTCTGAGTACAGACAAGTTTAACAAATGGCTTAGAGAAGCCTTATCTATAAACAAGCCCTTCCACGAGGGACCAGTCGTCTGACTGGGACTACACTAGCTTGGCTTCAGTCGTCGAGCTCGAGGAAGAATCCACCTTCGGGGTTAGTGGGTTCATCTAAAACATAGAATAAGAAAACGTGAGTACAAAGTCGTACTCAGCAAGACTTACGTAGGAGCCATACTACTCATGCACATGTATCAAGGTAAAGGGAGGTGGGTTTTCAATGCAGAAGTGCCAGCTTTGACTTGGCTAGTCCTGAACTACGAGTACCAGACTTGAGGTAATAAGCGTACACGAGTCAACTACATGTCTCCAACCAATTACACCACTATGGTGCCTTCCTCGACTTCCCCACGAGAAAGCACGCCATAGCACTCACGCTTATCTTGGCAAGTTTTATAAGTATCCAGTTCAAGTTGTCTAATAATCAGGCACAGCTTTCCAAGTAGTCCCTTAAAGCGGACGCGGCTATTCGAATAGTTTATTAACCCTGTAGGGTGTACTGCTACACACATGAAACCATCAGTTACCGCCGGGATCTCGTCACCCTTCAAGCAGGTGTCGGCGAAGATAATCTCCACAACTTTTACCTCACAGCCAACTCAAGTTCAATGAAGACGCCTATCTAGGATGGTTTCCACATTCGTAACCCGGCCGGTTTACCGAAGTGGTCCCAGAAGATGTGTGCGTGGTGCATAAGCCGGTCTCTGCTGAGCCGTTCTCTCACTTTGCAGCCAGGCCACAAACCTACCAGAACTCCGAACTACTGCGACTCATTGAACTGAGAAGGGGTGAGTTAGTAGGTTGAGCGGGGATCCGTTTGCCCAACATGTGGTAGTACTCTTCAGATTGGATCACCACACAAGAACTCGGGCTTAAGGCGGTGTTCAACGAGACAACCCACTGTGTACTCCTACACAGCCTCTCATCGTTCACCTTGTATTAGGGTAGATTCACCAACACATTTCCACCATCATCAACATGATTGCTACCATCCCGACTCACATAACAGTATCAACATTGTATCACTCTAAGCATGCAATAAGCAGTAACAGTTGCAGGGGCCACATGGTATCAACCAACTCCTACATTTGCTAGGATTGTGGTTTGCTTACTATTGTGACAAATGATAGGTCATGCAAAGGAATGGGTTCATCTATGAGGTAGAAACGTAGCATGGTAATCAACCTAAACAATGCATAAGAGAGACTGAGAGGGAAGTGGGATTTTATCGACATGATCAATGGGGGTTTGCTTGCCTTGCTGACGAGGTTCAGTATCGGGGTCTTCAACGAAGGGGGCAGCCTCCTGTTCCGGTTCAACTTCTACTCGACAAACAACAAACAAGGAAGTAATATAAATACAATGCACAATCACATGGTTGAAAGTTTAAACTTGATGTATATGCTTCTGATGTGTGAGGGAATTCCATTTAAAAGGAGTGTATTGCAAATGAATTGCAAATTCAAACTCCAATTTGAATTTCAAAAGAATGCATATGCAATGTTGCCACTGTTCACCCAATTTTATTTGGCAAACATGAAAACAGATTGCATATTCAGAATCCTTGCATTTTTTTGATAATTTTACATAAATTATATGTTTAATTTGGAGTTAAAATGAATGAGTTATGAATTTCCAAAGTTTAATTCATTTTCTGGATTTTCTGGAATTGATTTAAATAGAAAACATTTACTGCATCAGCATGAGGTCATGCTGACGTCAGGGGGGCGCTGACCAGTGGGTCCCACATGTAAGTGACTCTGTTGTTTAATTACACTGATTAAAATTGATTTAATCTTAACAGGGGATTAGCAGGGGGGTTGGCCCACATGTCTGTCTCTCTGCAGGTGGGGCCAGGGGGATTAAGCTCTGGTTTAGGCGCTAATGGAGGGGGGTCGTCGCCGGCGCCACTGTATTCGCCGGAATCTCGCCGGAGTTGCGATTTAGGGCTCGGGGTAGGGATTGGATGGCACAGACGGGTTCCTCGTCGTCTTCCGCGTCGACTAGGAGTAGCAGGGGGTCACGGGGAGGGCTCTAAACTCGCCGGCGTCAAAGACGGCAGAGGCAGTGGCTCGGACCTTGACGAAGAGCTCGCTGCAGTGCACTAAAAGGAGAAAGGAGTAGCGCGTTGCGTTCCTAGAGCAGGCAGGGGTCATACGCGCGCTCTGGGATAAGCTGGGGAGCACGGGAGCAAGGGGGGCATCGTCCATGGCGGCGACCTTCCTCTGCTCTCATGGAAGAATGGGCTAGAGGAGGAGAGGGGAGCTGCCAGGGTGGGGGTTCTGCTCACCAGACGAAGGCGAACGCGATGGAGTAGGCGACGAGCTCGGGGAGGTCACGGTGGCGCCGGAATTCGAAGTGGATCCGCGGCGGCCGGAGTTGAAGACAATGAAGCTCGCGTCGACTACACAGCACCTCGGGGCGATTCCTCCTGCGACTCGACGTAGATGGCGATGGCAAAGACGATGGACACGATGGCACGGCTCGGGGACGACGGTGGCCACGCGTGCTTCAATCCGTGGCGACGCCGGCGCTCAGGTCGTCGTCGAACTCGGCGAGAGAGTGAGAGGGAGAGGCTCTGGAGGGGGGGGAGGAAGCACGGCGTGTCCAGCGTCTTCGTGGCGTGGCTAGAAGGCACGGGAGGGGCAGGTGGCGTTTGGAGAAGCGGCGACGTGCTCGGCTAGCTGGGTGGTCATTCCACCGAGCAGCTTGGGGGCGCGGGGTGGGGAAGAAGACCCCCTTGCCCCTTTGGGATGGCTGGGCCGGATGGGCTGGCTTCGCCTAGGCGTCAGGTAAGGATTTCTATCCTTTTTCTGTTTCCTTTTTCTATTTCTTTTCTGACATTTTGTTCTGCCTATTAAATAAAATAGCTAGGCATTTTTATAAATTCTCAAAATTTATATTTGGATTTACATGACTAGTAGCTAGTCATTCCCTACTTTTAGACATTTTTGAAATTCAAAATATTTGAATTTAAATACAAATAGGGGTATTTGATTAATTCCAAGGTCCTGTTTGAATATTTGAAAAATCCATGAGCATGGGGTTGGTCCCACATCACTTGATATGTGATCACACTCATTTATGTGAATTTTCAAAAATGCAAAAGGAATTTTTGGAGCAACTTTTATTCTGGCCATTTGAATTAAATTCATCTGGATGTGTTCTCTCTCCCATTTCAATTTCTTTGAAATTTTTAACATGAATGCAATGTAGCTCTTGATCCTAGCACATACCTAACTTGGGGTTGAGACAGACTACTTGCTCTGGTAAATCCTTGACCATATCAAGTATATCATCACCAGTACGGCGGACAGGCTTCTTTCGGTGATATGTCTCGCCTTTGAAATGCTTGCCTTTCTTTCTTAAGGGATGATTGGTCGGAAGAAACCGACGATGTCCCAGGTACACATTCTTATTGCAGTTGGTCAAATATATACTTTTAGTCTCATCTAAACAGTGTGTGCATGCCTTGTATCCCTTGTTTGTCTGTCCTGAAAGGTTACTAAGAGCAGGCCAATCATTGATGGTTACAAACAGCAATGCTCGTAGATCAAATTCCTCATGTTTGTTCTCATTCCACACACGTACACCTAGTTTAGCCCACAATAGTAAAAGTTCTTCAACTAATGGCCTTAGGTACACATCAATGTCGTTGCCGGGTTGCTTAGGGCCTTGGATTAGCACTGGCATCATAATGAACTTCCACTTCATGCACTTCCAAGGAGGAAGGTTGTAGATACATAGAGTCACGGGCCATGTGCTATGATTGCTGCTCTGCTCCCCAAAAGGATTAATGCCATCTGCACTTAAACCAAACCATATGTTCCTGGGGCCCTTTGTAAACTTGCCATTTTCCTTTTCTTCCATTCTCTCGATTTTTCTCCATTGTGACCCATCAGCGGGGTGTCTCAAATTCCCGTCTTTCTTACGGTCTTCGTTGTGCCATCGCAACAACTTGGCATGCTCTTTGTTTCTGAACAGTCGTTTCAACCGTGGTATTATAGGAGCATACCACATCACCTTGGCAGCAACCCTCTTCCTGGGGCGCTCGCCCTCAAAATCACCAGGGTCATCCCGTCTGATCTTATAGCGCAATGCACCGCATACCAGGAATTCATTCAAATTCTCGTACTCACCACGGTAGAGGATGCAGTCATTAGGGCATGCATGTATCTTCTGCACCTCTAGTCCTAGAGGGCAGACAAGCTTCTTTGCTTCGTAAGTGTTGTCAGGCAATTCGTTATCCTTTGAAAGCCTCTTCTTAAATATTTTCAGTACCTTCCCAAATCCCTTGTCAGGTATACCATACTCTGCCTTCCATTGCAACAATTCCAATGCGGCACCGAGCTTTGTGTTTCCCTCTTCGCAATTTGGGTACAATCCTTTTTTGTTATCCTCTAACATGCGATTGAACTTCAACTTCTCCCTTTTGCTTTCGCATCCTCTCTGTGCATCAACAATGACACGGCAAAGCTCATCATCGGGCTCATGTGATGCCTTTTCTTCACCTTCTTGTTCTTTCTCTTGTTCTTCATTCTGTTCCCCCATTGTACCACCGTATTCAGGAAGGAACCCAGGATACCTGTCATCATCCTCATCTTCTTCATTATCTTCCATCAGAACCCCTCTTTCTCCGTTCTTGATCCAGCAGTTATAGCCGGACAAGAAACCATGCTTAAACAGATCGAGGTGAATATCTTTTGAGTCAGAGTAGCTCTTATTATTCTTGCAAACACCACATGGACAACACATAAAACCATCCCGCTTGTTAGCCTCAGCCACTTGCAGAAAACTATGCAAGCCATTAATGAACTCGCCAGAGCGTCGGTCTTCGTACATCCATTGCCGACTCATCTTCATAATGGCACAACATCGAAAAGATAAAATTAATACAAGTAATTCATATACATAAAATTGATCATACATGCATAAAGGTTGTTCATACATAAATTTGATCATACATAACGTTCATACACATACTTATTATCATAAAAACAACATAAAACTATCTACCTAAAGCATTTAAATGCAATAATAAATGCGATCAATATCGCAACAAAGGTACCAATTGCTCCAACAGCATAATGATACCAAGCCTCTTTAGTAAGGGCATATTTTCTAATTTTCCTAATCTTCATGCGCATTACATCCATCTTGTTCTTGTGATCACCGACGACATCGGCAACATACAACTCCAATATCATCTTCTCTTCTTCATCTTTTTTCAATTTTTCTTTTGAATACTCGTTTTCTTTTTCAACTAAATTTAACCGCTCAACCAGAGGGTCAGTTTCAATCTCCGGTTCACATACCTCCTAGATAAAAATATCTATGTCAACTTAATTGGTCATCATTGTCAAACACGAAAAATGGAACAAATTAATAGTTATAAAAGATAATATATATATACCACATCCGAATCATAGACAGGATGAGGGCCGACATGCGCGGATACCATAACCATCGCACTATGTATAACAAATAATCATAGAAGTAAGAAAATTAGACAAGTATCTATCTAAATCATAAAAATAAAATTTCTTATATAAAAAAATAAGAAACACATATATAGAGGTTCACCAAGGTGATGCCGGTGAAGAGGGACGATGGGGGCGATCGACGGTGGTAACTATACGTCCGTGTGCGGGACGGCACTAAGCAATCACTACAAATATGCATACTAATTAACTTGAGCTCAAAGTGCATATAAATCAAATAAACTCCACATATAACTATATTGCTAGCTCCCAAACTAAAGTCCACAAATCTACACATATAGAGCATAGCACAAGCTAATCTAGCAAAAATGAGAGAGGAAAAAGCTGCTAACCTTTGTGAACACTTGGATGTAGAAGGTTTTCTTCAAATCTTCACAAATCTTGGCCAAAATGGAGGATGAACTCGAGCAAAGAGAGAACTGAGCTTCAAAAACAGAGAATGAGCTTGGCCGACTCATGTTGGAGAAGAAGGAGTATATATAGCAGAATCTTTAGCACCAGTTGGTGCTACCAGCCGGTTCTATAGGTGGGACACTCGAACCGGTTGGTAGCACTAACCGGTGCTAAAGGTTCTAGCGGCCCCCCCAGCCCAACGGCAATCTGCCGCCACACCTTTAGCACCGCTTTGTACTACAAACCGGTTCTACAGGTGTGGGTGGCAGGTTGTCGTTGGGCTCGGGCCCACCACACGAACCGGTTCTAAAGCCCAGCCTCACGAACCGGTGCAATTGGGTGAGTAGAACCGGTTCGTGTTCGGGCCGTGTCCTTTGTTCATATCCAAAGGCCTGTTTTGTACTAGTGATTGCTGCAAACCTGGTAGGATAGCCATATGATCTGATCATGTATTCTTTGTCGCCCTAGCTCGTGTTTGTTATTTGTATGCTATGCTTGTAGACGGGGATTGGTTGAGATTACATTGAGTTATGTGAGTATGTAATAATTTCACTAGCAAACATTAAATAGAATTCACCTATGGACGGGCGGGATGCATCCTGGAGGCTGCGCCTTCTTTAAGGGAAGGTTCAGGGTTAAATGCTCCCAATGGTTGTGAATGGTTTGGAGGGAAGGCATCATGGGGTCGTGCACCTTATATAAGGCAATGCGCCCATGAGAGTGCACCCTAAGTGGGCGCCGTCCAGGCTCAAAAAGATCGGACAGACTTAGTGACTAGTAGCTTCCATGTACAACCACTGGCTATATGGGCTCTGGCTTAGTTGAGTACGTTGTGGGGAGCCTGGCCCTGGTAGCTAGAAGATGTAGATATGATAGGTGTACCGGCTACCAAAGGGTGGAGGTGACCTCTTCGAAAAGACTTTGTCTCAATCTTCGGGTTGAGTCTAGTGGGGAAAGTGTACAAACCTCTGCAGAGCGTACAAACTGATCATGACTAGCCGTGTCCCCGGTTATGGACAACTTTGAGCAACTAGGCATTACTGTTGTTGGATGGTCTTGACAGATGAAACACCTTAATAAAACTTGAGTGGGAAAGATTTAATAAAGGGTATGGGTTGGAACTGGTGTAGCCCAGTTCAACCTTATGTAGTATGATGAACTAAAATTCGATTTAGGTAGATTGGGAAAAATTAGCTTTCTGCAAAATAAAACCATAAGCCTTCCTTTGACTTATCCTTCATGTAGGTGTAGGTCTGTTATATACTTTTTTTCATGTGACTTGCCGTACAAATCAAATGTACTGACCCGTTGTCGGGTTGTAACCTTTGGTGTTGCAGGATTGTATACGACGAGTAAGTGATGCGATGTAGGGTTACGATGTCTGTACTCAACTGTGCCGGTGGAGTTGATGGACGCCACGAAGCTTTTATTGTTTTCCGCTGTATTTTATTTGTAAGCTAGCCTTGAGCTATGCATGTATGCTTTATTGTAATACCGGATCTTCGATGTAATATTTATGACATGTGGTTTATTCTTGATATTACATCATGTATTGTGTGTGCTAGTTATTGATCCAGGGACTAGCACAGAATGCACAGAGACTTGGATTCTTAGTGAATTGGGTCGTTACAGATGGTATCAGAGCCCATGTTGACTGTAGGTCGTGAATCTAGAAAATGGATAGGAAAAGCCACAAGAACAAAATTATTTTATCATTCTTTGGTTATCTACTCTCTCCACTAGTATCCCTTATCTATTATTCATTTTCTAAACTCCTTGTCTTGTTTTAATGTAAATACCCCTCCGAGTTGCTTATGCCTCTGAAGATATGAATTTTGAGAAGTAGCTCACACTACTGGAATCTGCTGGTTTGCCGTCAGCCATAGCTGACGGCAAAGGCCACTTTAACCGACGGCAAAGGCTTTGCCGTCAATTTGCTTTCGGCAAAGAGGCTGGCCAAGATTTTATCGGCAAATAGGCTCTTTGCCATCAGCTGGAAATCGACCGACGACAAAGACTTTGTCATCAGCTAGGGGACCATGGCTGACGACATCGAGCGTTGAAGGCAACGTAGTAAGCCCAGCCCCGTTAGAGGGTTAACGGCAGGCTTTGCCGTCAGCTGGCACGTAGCTGACGGCAAAGGTTGCTGCTGCTGGTGGGCCATGCTTGCCAGGGGAGCTGCGACCACTGCCACGTGGGTCCCATCTTTGTCGTCAGCCACGGGCCAGCTGACGGAAAAGGTGATAACCTTGGACATTTGGTCGTCCCAGAGTTGCCAGATTACACAGGTTGCTACCACGTGTCCTTCTTTGCCGTCAGCTCACCGACGGCAAAGGCTTTTCCGTCAGTAAGCTGACGGCAAAGACCCTCTCTGTTTTTTTATAATTAATTTCTGTTAATTCCCTGCATTTTCAAACAATAATATAAATAACACAATATATATTTCTGCCAGGCCCTAAACAGCACCACAAGTGCATCACAAAGTAATTAAACTTCAAACAACAAGATGGCATCACAAGTGCATCACAAAGCATCACAAGTGCATCCGCAAATACAAGTGCATTACAAAGTGCATTACAGAGCATCTAAGACTACAAGTAGAGTCCGTGGAGCATCCATCCACATATGCCATGCTGCTTTATCAACATCTGCATAATGAGAAGAAGAAAGAATTTAGCGATAAGCAATTAGAAGAAGAAGAGGAAGAAGAAGAAGAAGAACACAAGAACAAGAATAAGAAGAATAAGAAGAAGAAGATGGAGAAAAAGAAAGAAGAGAAAAAGGAAGAATAAGAAGATTTGTTTCTTCTTATTCTATCTTTTTCTCCTCTTTCTTCTTCTCTTATTTCTTCATCTCTTCTTTGTTCTTCTCTTCTGGTTTCTTTTGAAACTTTCTAAAGTAATTATGTCATTTTTGAGCTCTAATATCAACTAATTATGTTATTTTTGGTGTTATCACGTAATTATGTCATGTTTGTACCAAATAAGCAAAGTATATGTCATTTTTGAGGTAAGTAAGCTAATTATGTAATTTTTATGTAATTAAGCTAATTATGCAATTTTTTGCCTAACTATAATTTACTAAGCTAACTAAAGCATGGCATAGTCTAAGTTGAGCTAAACAATAAGAATAAGAAGGAGAGGAATAACTTACCGAATGCCAAGTCACGGAGGAGAAGCACCATCTCGGTTGGTCGCCGGGTTGGTAGGGCTCTCACCGGGAGAGGGATTGTGGTATGCGACTCTGGAATGATGCTGCAACAAGGCAAGAGTTGAAATATGTGGTTAGCATGGCGACATACAATGATATAAGACCATGCAAGGTTGGTCATTGAAAGGGAACTCACCGTTCCCACCGGAGAAGGCATCGGCGGAGGGGGCGGAAAACCTTGCTTCTCACACATAGCCTGCAAATTAGTTTTCGAGAAGTCAAAGAAATAGTCTTGTTGCTTCTCACACATAGCCTTGCTTCTCACACAACTGACTTACCGCAACGAAGTCGTGCATGGCCTTCGCATGGGCATTATTGCGTGCCCTCTCCTCCTCTAGCAGCCTCTATGTATTCCGGTCCCTCTCCTCCAACAAGAGTCTGGTGGCCTCCCTCTCCTTCTCAAGTGCGTCCTGCAACCACTTCTCATCATCATCCATCCAAGGTCAAATGAACTAAAGAAATAATGAAGGAAAACTAACCTCGATGGCAAGATTAACTGGCCTCGGGCGTTGCCGTATTACAGGAGCCGAGCTCGTTTGCCTCGCCTTGATCTGAGATAGAGTCTCGGTGATAGGGACGAAGCCATCACACATGGCCACCGCGCCATGACTCTTACCGCCACCAAAGATCATCAACGCCTCCGCATCCATAGGATTCAGGCTCGGGTCAAATTTAAGGCCGCGCAGTTGTTTGACAACCTCAGAATAAGACGTCATCTTGTTGTAGGTTAATGAAGAATGAAACTAAGTATTGTAACTAGCCCTAACAAAACTAATAAAGAATGTAACTAAGGAATGTACGTACCTCCATGTACTGGGTCTTATCAGGGAAAAACTTTCTACATTCAGCCTTAGTCTTCGGCTCGTTTTGCTTGGCGTACCAATCTCGAACGGCCTGAACACGCATATCATGCCTCGTGTTATTCAATAATCTCTTGCACTCTTTCTAGAGGTTCTTCTTGGACGCCTCCTCCGTCCCCTCCTCGACCCTATGGTAACTCTGCAATTATGCCATATAGATGCACAGATGAATAGGAAATACCAAGATATAACATTGGATATTGTATACTTTTATTGGTTAAAATAATAGTTACCCAAAAATCAGCCAACACCTTGTCGGCCACGCTCGCGCAAACAACACCGTTCACGTGTGTGTTTTTCGGGAGCAGCGCGGCTTGGTAGTTCTCCCACTTGAGTCGTGGCTCGGGAACCATACCCTCACCGGGCAACTGCACTATCCCGGGAAAGTGCTCCCTAAGCAAAGCACCAAGGAGGCAGTTTGGATTCCGGGTATTCTCCGGGTAATTCTACCCCCTGCATAATGAGAAGGCAAAGACATTACCTACTTGGTGGAAAATAATGATATAAGGTACACAATAGACATCAACTTACTTCTCACCATATGGCGATATCAACGCCCTGTGCTGCAACTCCAATCGGTCTGGAACTCGTGTCATACCATGTTGGTAGACCGACTTGCTGGCAGACGGGCTCCGCCTCTCTCCCTCATCCTCCGCCTCAGCCCCCTCATCCTCCGCCTTAGCCCCAGCCCCAGCCCCCTCACCGTCCCCCCAACTCCCCCACTCCTCGTGTGAGGATGTCGGCTCCTGGACGGGAGGATCCTGCATCGGTGTTCGCTTCTGGACGGGAGGATCCCGCACCGGTGACACCCTTGTATGCAGGGGTGAAGTGGCTGAGACTGAAGTAGCTGAGGGTGGTGGCGACTGGCTCCTATTAGGCAGCCTCCCTCTCCCGCGACCACGTCCTCTGCCTCTCTTCTTTCTCCTCCTCTCCCACGGGGCTCCTCGGCAAAGCTCTGCAACAACTGTCTCCGTAGATGCCCAGGTGCTATCATCAACTTATCCCCTCATGCCATGTCTCACCACCTGCAACAATACATAGTTAAATACTTAGTACAAATTCAAAGACAATAATTAAATGAACAATAATAAATACATGAATAATTAAACAATTAATTAAATAATTAAACAACAATGTTTGGATGCATACAAAGTACTAATAGTCGTGATCATCTGTCTCTTCTCCATGGTCAACTGAAGCATAATCATCATCAGTATCACACGTGTCGTCATGAATGACATCGTCATCGGGTTCAGGGACATCATGTGGAAGGCCTTTTTGTAACCGATCAAGCATTGATAGCTCATCCGGATTGGTAACCTCTTATACTTCCACTTCTTCCTCATCATCACGTGATTCTTGTTCCTCCGTGTTCAGGGTGGACGTAGAGCAGTTCCGGAGACGACGTCTCACACCATGTGATTCTTGGAAGAATTCTCCATCATATGTTATTGGGTCAATTTGAGGTTCATAATCCTCTTCGTTTGGTGGAGGTGATCTAAGATGGGGCGGCACATCGTACACGACATACCAACCTTCCAGGTTCTTAACACTTTGACGACTGTATGGCAGATAGAAAACTTGGGTGGTCTGTTGAGCCACAATAAATACATCATCACCGCTTAACTTCCTGTCTTGTCGGATTTCGACTAGCCCAACATGTTCATGAGTCCGTCTTGTCTTAGTAGGATCGAACCAATGACATTTGAACACAACAACATTTGGAGGATTTTCACCATAATAATGAAGTTCGTAAACTTCTTCAAGTCTTCCATAATACTAGACACCTCCCTCGCCTATAGCAGAGACACCAGAATTGGTTGTTTTTCGACCGGGCATTGAAAGCTCTTTGCTAGCAGTACGAAAGCGATACCCGTTGATGTCGTACTTCTGAAATGTACGAACCTTAAAGTCAAAACCATTTTCTATTTGTCTCAATTCATCGTCGACTTGCTCATCTGAATTAGCTATTTTTTGAACCAAGAGATGAAACCGGGATAGCCGCCTCCTGTCTTTTCAAGAAGTTCATACTCGAGAATGGATTCTTTTTTGATTGCAACACCATTCGAGAACTGTTCGACGTATCGACTGTATTAATTAATAACATTTGTTAGACACAAAACTTGTTAAAAGTTGCGAAACAATGTATCGAGGACTTACTCGATGTACGGCCGAACTTCTGTTAAGTTGTTTAATATATACATCATTAGTGTGCGCCACTCCTCGACGCCCAGCAACTTTGGTTTTCCCACACCAGAAGGAGCGAGCTTCCCTTTGAAGAGGCTGGGTTTGGATTCACGTCGTTTGGGGTCGCCCACATTGTACCGAGGCTTTGGATTATGCAAGCTGTGCAAAGTGGCATCATAGTGTGCTGTTACAAAGTTTGCCGCCTCCTCGGTAATGAACGCCTCGGCCATCGATGCTTCAATTCTACGTTTATTTTTACATTTTTCTCTAAGTGTCTTCTGTATTCTTGCAGTTGCGTAGCACCAACGATTTTGCACAGGGCCACCCAATCTTGCCTTGGTCGGGAGATGCAAAATCATGTGTTGCATCGGATTAAAGAAGCCCGGTGGAAAAATCTTATCTAACTTGCAGAGAAACTCAGGCGCCAACTCTTCCATGTCATCTATCACGGCACGCGACAACTCTTTAGCAGAAAGAACACGGAAGAAATAACTTAACTCTGCCAATACTAGCCATTCAGACTCTGGGATATAGCCGCGCAACATCACCGGCATTATCCGCTCAAGCCATATGTGCCAATCATGACTCTTGAGCCCTAAAATTTTCATTTTTTCAATGCTCACTCCCCTCGCTAGATTCGCAGCATACCCATCAGGGAACAACAACTTTTGTTGCACCCACAAGAGGATTTCCCTTATTGCTCCCTTCTCAAGATTGTACCAGGCAGGTGGCTTGGACCAATTTTTTCTTCCTTTCGGTTGTCGCATGTTTAGTGATGGCCTATCACAAAGAGTCTCCTGGTCAACTCTATCCTTTGTATTATCTTTGCCCTTATCAGTGCCGAAAAATGTGCCAAGAAGGGCCTCGACGATATTCTTTTCAGTGTGCATCATGTCAATGTTGTGTGGTAGTAAGAGGTCTTCGAAGTAGGGGAGATCCCAGATACATGGCTTGTGGGTCCAGGCGTGTTCCTCATTATAACCCAAGAAATAGCCTGGACGGTTTGGATCAGGCTCCATAGATTTTAACTGTTCATGAATTTGTGCGCCCGTCAACGCAGGTGTTGCCGAGTGTTTGACAACTTTACCTTTCATGAAATTCTTCTTGTCTTTTCTGAATGGATGGTCCATAGGCAAGAACTGTCTATGCAAGTCAAAGCATGAATACTTTCCACCCGCCGGCAACCAATGAAACTTAAGAGCTGCTTTGCATTGTGGGCATGGGAACCTTCCATGCACACACCAGGCAACGAAAAGCGCAAATGCCGGCAGATCATGCAACGAGTATTGGTACCAAACATACATTTGAAAGTTCTCTTTCTTAGCTGCGTCGTATGTGTTGACCCCATTCACCCAAGCTTCTTTCAAGTCATACATCAGCGGTTTCATGTACACACTCATATTCTTCCTCGGATAGTTTGGCCCTGGAACTATCAACGTCAGAAATATGTGCTTTCTTTGCATAATGGATGATGGTGGAAGATTGAGCGGAATAACAAACACAGGCCAGCAACTATATTGGGTAGCCGTCATACCAAAAGGATTGAACCCATCGAGACCGATGGCGATTCGGCAATTCCTTGGCTCTTTAGATTTTTCCGTATGTTTACGATCAAATGCCTTCCATGCGTCACCATCCGAAGGGTGTACCAACATCGGATCTCCGTTTTCATCTAATTCTTTCCTAATTCCATGTTTGTGCCATGTCATCTGTTTTGCTGTTTCTTCGAGCATGTAAAATCGTTGAAGTCTTGGTAGGATCGGCAGATACCGTAGAACACTCACGGGGATTTTGCTCTGCTTCTTCTCACCTTCACCGTTTTCTACCTCAACATATCTGGAGGACTTGCAAAATGGACAATATGTTTCGTCCGCATACTCTTTCCTAAATAAGGCACATCCTTTCTCACAAGAATGTATCTTCTCATATGGCATCTTGAGTGCACTAAGGATTTTGTCTGACTCATATAGGTTTGAAGGCATAATATGACCTTCGGGTAGAAACCGCCCAAATAGGGTCATCATTGAGTCAAACAGGTCTCTTCCAATGTTGAATTGGGCTTTCAGAGCCATTACTTGTGCGATGGCATCTAGCTGAGAAATCTTAGTGTGCTCGTGAAGAGGACGTTTTGAAGACTCCAACATGGCATAGAAGGCCTTTGCGGATTCCTCCATCTCTTCGTCCTTGTTCCGAGCATCATCAAAATCATTCACCATGTCTTCAATCCCTGTACCATAATCGTCGGTGCGCCGACGCAACATCTCGTCTCTGTTACGTTGGGCCGACTCACCATGAAATGTCCACAAGGTATAGCCGGGAGTAAAACCACGCATCTGCAGGTGTTTACCCATTACATCATTTGTCTGTCGCGAATAATTCTTGCACTTAGTGCAGGGGCACCATGTTTTTGGTTGGCCTTTAGAAAATGCCGTTTGCAGGAATTCATAGGTTTTTCTCAACCATTCATCGGTCATGTCTTTCTGACTAGGGTGACCGGAGTACATCCATTCACGATCAGTCATTCTGTCAAGCTAGCTATATAGTATCCACATATGAACAATATAAATTATCAGTTCATCAAGTATGTCAAATTAATTATGGTCATTTTTTAATCATGGTTAAAACATTGGGATGCACGTCATGCACACCTACCAGCTACTAGGTAAAGATGGGTCCTAATCCCAGCCGAGTATGTGTAGATTGGGTCATTTTCCCATGCTCTGCTCCCGATCCAACGAAAAATTTCGGCAGCACCTCCCCGCTGTTCTCCTGATACACGTCTCGGAAACTAACCGAGAGGATGTGTACTCGGAGAACAACAAGGAGGCGCTGTCGAAACTCTGCATCGGATCCGGAACAAAGCATGGGAAAATGACCCAATCTACACATACTCGGGCTGTCCATGGATAACGTTGGACAATTCGAAAGAATCACCGTTAGCATGCATAGTTATAACCGTAACCCTTTCGAACGGGAGACGCATATTGGTTACGCGAAGACTATTAGCTAGTGTCATTGGCACGAACGCCGGAAATAAACAACCTAATACTAACAATAAACATGGAGGCAAAAGCCTAGCTACCTGGTGCCGATGATGAGAGAGTGAAGGAGAGGTAGCCGATGGAAGGAGCAAAGGGGACCGGCGAGGACCTACGGGAAAGAGGGGGAACCACAAAGGTATAGGTTAGTTGCCGACGAAGAGGGAGGCCGGGGGATCAATCGACTAACGATATAAAAAAATTGTAACTACATCTTCTAATGAATTCTTTCAAATATAAATTATTTTGTTTCCTTTTTTCTTTTCCTTATATCCTTTCTATTTCATTTATTTTATTCCTTTCCTTCATTTCCTTTCTTTCATTTCATTTCCTTTCCATTCTTTTATTTCCTTTCCTTTCTTTTATTTTCTTTCTTTCCTTTCCTTTATTACAAGTACATCTAACTAACTATATAAAACTAACTAACAACAACACCCTAGCTAGCACCTAAAACTAAATAAACCTAACTAAACAGATCATATAACTAACAACTAACTATAACAAATAATTTCATAACTAAAATTTCCTAGTAACTACAAATAAACCTATAGAACTAACTATATAAACCTAACTAAACAAATAAACCTATATAACTAACTATATAAACCTATATATAATCCTAGTAACTACAAATAAACCTATATAACTAACAGCTAACTATAACTAACTAACTAAACCTAACTAAAATTTCATAGTAAGTACAAATTGCAAAAAAATCAAAAAAAAAATAAAGAGGGTTGCAGAGAGGAAGCGGGGAAGGGAGGCGGGCGGCGACGCACCTTGGCGGGGAAGGGAGGCGGGCGGCGACGCACCTTGGCGGGGAAGAAGACCATGGCGGCGGCGGGGGAGGCGGCTCGGGGCGGGGGCGAGGCGAGGATGGCGACGGCGGCGACCGTCGACGGGGAGACCGGGGCGGGGATGAAGACGGCGGGCGAGTCGACGACGATTGGCGGCGGCTCGGGTCGTGGATGGCGACGATGGGGGTGATACGTCCAAAACGTATCTATAATTTCTGCTTCCTCCATGCATGTTTTGTGTGATATTTCTATGATCTAGATACACTTTCATACACTTTTGATCATATTTAGACTAACCTATTAACTCAGTGCACCCTAGTGTCAGTTCCTGTTTTCTGCTGCTTTTCTATTTCAGTTTCCCCCATATAAAAAGTGCCAAAAAAATTCGGGAAAATTCAGATAAAAAATCAGCGTGACGGAAGCTTCGAGAAGAGCCCGGGAGGGGCCAGAGGGGAGCCAGGGGGCCCAGGCGACCACCCGGTGCGACCCCACCCCTGGCCGCGCCAGGAGGGCGCCTGGGGCCCCTGGCCCACCTCTGGCTGCCCCCTTTCGCCTATTTATCCCCCGTCACGGGAAAACTCCAGAAGCAGAACCCTATTCCGCGAACTCGCCTCTGTTCCGCCGCCGCCGCGCTTCCGAAGATCGGGAGCACCATAATTCCTCTTCCCGGCACCCTGCCGGAGGGAGGATTGACCTCCGGGAGTGTCCTCTCCACCATGGATGCTCCCCGGATGTCTCGTGAGTAGTTTTCCTTGGACCATGGGTCCGTGATCAGTAGCTATGTGATGTTCTCCTCCCCTCTTTGATCTTCATTGTTTAGACCTCGTGAGCTGCCCAACATGATCGAGGCACCTTTGTAATATTTCTGCTATTGCTATGTTGAGTTTGATAGGATCTGATGGATTATGAGATTATGTTCAGATTGTGATAGAGTAATATATTTGGTTTTTATCTATTATATTTTTGTTCCTAAGTAATTCTTCCATGTTCTCCGTTGATGTTTATTGCTTTGTCAAAGTAGTAGGTAGTGACTCCAAGAGGGAGCGTTGTGCTAGATTGTGGGTTCATGCCCCCCAATGACACGCTTGAGTGACAGAAACATGAGTCTAGGGGATGTGCTGTTGCCACAAGGGGGAAAACAACGGTGCTTGTAACCGCGGTTACAAGGATTGTTTACTTTACGTAGAGTTCTTTTTAATGCAGTTGTCTGTTGCTTTGGGTTTACACTTTGGGTGGGGCTCGCAACTTAATACCAGCGAGATGTTCTGGATAGATATATCAAGGTGGATGATTAGTAGTAGATGCAAATGGATTTCGGTCTACTTACCTTGGCGTACTGCTTGTGCTTTTGAACCTCTTCCTTTCTTTTGTAGCATAGTTAGCATTGCGGTGCGTTCATAATCCTGTCAATTGCCTTTCTGTAATTTGTTTACCTCGCATAGCAATTTTATCGTCTTTTGGGAGAGAGACATCACTAGCGAACATCACGTATTCCGGTCCATATCCTTATCACTGTTTCCACGCTATATTTACTTTTCTGCATTTACTTTCAAGTTGCTATTATTATCCCTTGTGTTTTATCCTTTGTAAACAACAAGACCGGAGAGATTGACAACCTCTCTGAACTTCGTTGGGAACAAAGTTATCTGTGTGTGTGTGAAGGTCCGCGTCAGTTGCGCCGCTGACACCTACTTATCATCTCTAGAGTCCTGCTGGAGACAAACCTTGGTATCTTCACCGAGGGAAAACTGCTGTTGCACTACATCTCAACCCTCCACTTGGGGTAACCAACGATGGGGGCGAGAAGCCATCAGGTGGCTCGAGACGGCGGCGGGTCGACGTTCCACGCGTGCGGCGGCGGCGAGTGGGTGTGGTGGGGGGCTCGATCTGTGTGTGTGCGCGCGCGTGAGAGAGAGAGAGAGAGAGAGAGACGGTAGGGGGGTTAACTGTTCGTGGCTAAGCCGTCAGCCAACTGACGGCAAAGCTTGTCGTTAGCATTTGTCGTCAGCTGGATGACGGCTTAGGCGGCGGCAGTTAGGGCTCGCCCGTTTGTGGGGGGGGGGGGGGGTGGGAGCCCCTTTGCCGTCAGGTGCCCTATGCCGTCAGCTTTGATCCTCACTGTCGTCAGCCGGCTGACGGCTTTGACCCAGCTAACGGCAAATATCTTCTATGCCGTCAGCAATTGATCTGGCTGAGGGCATATCTTCTATGCTGTCAGCCCCGTGAAAATGCTGACGGCAAATTACGTTTTTCCAGTAGTGTCAACGACATCATGGATCAATTGAAGTTACCACTAACAGAACTAGAAGAAGTATCCTATGAGGTTTAATAAGTTTTGACACTGAGGATTTTCAAGATCAGCTTAGCTGAGAAGGATGAAGTTTAGATTCAGAACGCCACTTTTAGGTGAAGTTAGATAAACGATCGCGCGTAGTATGATGAGATCTATGTCTTGCACATATGACCTTACTCTAGGTGTTGTTTGTGTGGTGTGAATTTTGTGATTTTATTGATTAATGTTATGTAATGTTGTTTGCATGTTGGTTTTGCCTTATTCTTGTTTGTGTGCATGTGCTTGGTGCTATCTTTAGTTTGATTCTTGTCTGTATCCTAGTTTCCCTGACCTTTGTCGTTGGGCTCAATAGATGGAGTATGTAGTAGGACTCACCTTTTCTGGGGCGATGACTAGACTAAAGGTGGAACAATGGATTCATAAAATGGAGGAGCATATGGAGCGTAACAAGGTTTGAAGTGATGGCATGGTCCACTATGCTGTCAAGCACTTTGTAGAAGAGGCCGCTACTTGGTGGAGAATGCATTAGGCGATTAACGAATCAAGAAGGAAGATTACTTGGAAGGAGTTTGCAAAGATTAATGCATCTCGCCTCGTCACCCCGATGCAAAGGACGGTAACCCGTAAGAGGCACCGTGTCTGCAAAATTTGCGGGGAAGTAGGACACTCCTATGAAGGACACCAAGATGGATGTCCCTATTGTGAGGAAATGCACTCGGGTGAAGAATGTCCCACTGCTCAAATCACATGTTTTATGTGTGAAGGAACTGATCATTACCCCGTTCAGTGTCACCTTTACACCATGACACAACAAGTGATTCAACAACAAAAGGAAGGAATGAAGAAAATTATCCAGGAGTTCAGGGAAGCACCCGTGAAGAATAAAAAGAAGGACCTTAGCCAACTTAAGTGTTACCGGTGCAGGAACAAGGGACACTACACCAACATGTGTCCAGTATTGTAGAGAAAGAAGAAGATGTGAACATGGGAGCAAAGACATTGGCATATTGAAGTTTATGTTTGAAATTGGAGAATAGAATATTCGTAGGTGTGAACTAAGTGTACGATGTTATCTTTTAATGTTAGTTGTAGATGTGGATCGATGCATGTTTTTGCTGTGGATGAACTAGATATTTTATGCCATGTTTGTTTTGTTAGGTTTTGCTTGTGTCCTTGACCCTGATATGTCGTTGATTAATGTTGTGTGTTGTGCCTTGCGTTTCTTCTATGTGAGAAGAATAAGTTTACGTTTCATTAGACCCCTCATGTATTTAGTATGCTTCAAGACTGAAGGAGACATAAAAACAACAAGAATAAATTGGCAAGTGACTCAACGATATGAAGATTGGTACGACAACGCAAAGCTGAAGCTACCGTCATTGAAGACCTGAAGACCTGGAAGATTCAAGTTTCTACCGTTAGAACGTTTCAGTGAGCTGTCATTTCTTGTTTTACCGACAGCTACACACCAAAACTTAGTTTCAAAACTAGTGTGATGTTTGTATGGGTATCTATCTCTCTCTCTCTACCTCTCTATCTACATTCTATTCACCCTCAACCCGATCCCTACACTGGAGGAGTTACTATAATGGCTGCTAATACCAAGACGAATAATGAAGATGGATGCAACTTAATTAATGCCGAGTTCAAGGATAACCCCATGTGCCAGGATCTTCCAACAAGCAAGCAATCTCTTGCTGAAGGGAGAACCCCGAAGGAAGTGATAGTTCACTGATGTCTACGCACGCTTCTATTCTTGTAGACTATGTTGGGCCTCCAAGCGCAGAGGTTTGTAGGACAGCAGCAATTTCCCTCAAGTGGATGACCTAAGGTTTATCGAACTCAGGGAAGTAGAGGTTGAAGATGTACCCTCTCAAGCAACCCTGCAATTAAGGTACAAGAAGTCTCTTGTGTCCCCAACACACCTAATACAACTAGGAGTTGTATAGGTGCACTAGTTCGGCGAAGAGATGGTAAAATATGGGTGATAGGTGTAGCAAAACAAAGTAATATAAATCTGTAACAAAAAGTGCAGCAAGCAAACATGTGACAAAACTGAGCACAATCGATGTAACAATGGTGGAAACAAGGCCTAGGCTTCATACTTTCACTAGTGGCAACTCCTAACAACATGAACATAGCCTAATCACATGATATTTCCCATATAACATGCAATGGAGACGCACTCGGAGGTCATTCCTTTGTGGTCAAGAGAGGATGAGAATTATGTAGGGCTACAAAAGCACACCTCAAAGTTCGTAGTTCTCAATCTATGGATTTCCCAATGTCACCGCGGCCATCCAAAGAGAGTACCACAATCACCACAACATATCTCAAGGATAGTCAAAGACAAGCACCAAGAGACTCTCAATCTTCAATCAACACACAAAAGAGGAAATCACTCATGATAATATTCTTCTAACCCATGTCCAATAGACTGCTGTCACCTTGGTCTCGGGGATTATACTAGATAAGATCAATTGAGTACGTCAATCCAATACATAGAGGAAGGGGAAATATCATGGGATCACCCTAGATTAACATAGCCTATGATCACAACGAAGATCACATCATGGCAGAGAGAGAAGAACACATAGCTACTGGTAGAAACCTCAGCCCCGAGGGAGAACTACTCCCGCTTCATGGAGGGAGGAAGCAACGTCGATGGAGATGAATCCGGGGGCACTTCCCCGTCCCGGCAGGGTGCCGGCACAGGAATTCTGGTCCCCCGAAGCTTGTTGGCGATGGCGGCGGAGATCGGAATCTCTTCTGGAAAAAGTACTTTGATATTAGGGGTTTCCACCCCGAGGGCTAAATATAGGCGGAGGGGGCATCGAGGGGACCCACAGGGCAGCCAGGAGGCCCCCTGGCGCGGCCTAGGGAGGGGCCGCGCCAGGGACCCTTCTGGAGTCCCTGTGGTGGCCCCCCTCCGGTGCCTTGGTGATTCCGGAAGCTTCCGGGTCGCTGATTTTTTATATAATTTTTCCAGAATTTTTGGAGCACTTTTAATGGCCGGAAAACCTGAAATACAAAAACAGCAGAAAACAACAACTGGCAGCTGGGTGCACTGGGTTAATAGATTAGCCCAAATATGCTCAAAAGTGTATGAAAGTTCAAGAAAAACATGGCAAAGTCACACAAAACATGCATGGAGCAAGCAGAAATTATAGATACTTTTGGGACATATCAACATCCCCAAGCTTAATTCCTGCTCGTCCTCGAGTAGGTAAATGATAACAAGCATAATTTCTGTGGTGACATGCCACACAACCATATAATGACTTTGAAGTAAAGCAATCAAAGCATGCAATTCAAATCAAGTCTTAACAAGCAAGAGTCTATATTAGCATTGACACAAGCAACAAAAGAACAAAAGGTGCAAGAGCTCTCGCTGTCCGTGACTCGAATGTCTCCAGATGGTGTTTGCGTGCAAGAAGGGGACTGGGAAAAAAAGAGAGAAAAGGTTGTTGAGAACAACTATCTACTAAAGTTTCACACTTGGTCTCCTTTAGATTCTTATCTTGACTCGTCCCCAGACCACTAGCCAGGTACAAGTCAAACTGATCCACTCCCTTTCGATATATTGAGCACTCATGCAATGGATGAGCGTGAGCAACAAAGTTGACACCTAAAAGGCAAAACAGAAAGAAGGTGGAGGAGGAAGACAAAAAGGTGTGAAAGGCTCACATCAGTGAGGACAATCATAGGCGAGAGAAGGCCATATGATAGATATGATGTGAGGAGTAGGGATTGCCATGTAACGGATGCACATGTGAGCTAAAAGCTCTTCAAGGGAACTAGTGGGGGTGCATCTAACTTGCTTGCTCAAGAAGACCTAGAGCTCGTTTGAGGAGGCTCATCATTGGAATATACAAGCCAAGTTCTATAGTGTGAAGGTCCCCACATAGCTATATGCATGATGATGATCTTTATGGAGTACAAGGGATAGAGGATGAAGTACTAGTGTGGATCTCTCAAAAGGAATAGTAGTGTGCCCCCTTCTCTCTTTTTATTTTTATTTTTCTCCTTTTTCTATTTTTTGTATTTTTTTGGTGGCCTCAATAGCTCTTTCTATTTAACTCTCATTTGTCCTCTTTGGGATCTTTTGATTTTGTCCTCTTTGAGATCTTTTCCTCACTTTAGGGGCAACACTCTATATTTTACAAGAATATAGGAGATCTTTCACACTTTACAAAGGTACTCACATAAAGAAGATATAACTATCATGATGCAAATGTATGCCTCTCCCAGGATAGCAGGATATGCAATGATACTAGCGCTTCCTGTAGCAATGATTAGTTCAAGGCCCAACTAGTATGCGGCTCATCGATCAAGCAAGTAGCATGTATGACATGAAGATCAAGTCATGAGAAGGTGGATGTTGCATGGCAATGTATCTCGGAAAGGCTATGGAAATGCCTTGTAGGTAGGTATGGTGGCTGTTTTGAGAAAAGATATAAGGAGGCTTATGATGACAGAGCGTATCGTGCCAAGGGTTTGGATGCACCGGCGAAGTATGTGCCAACTCTCAAGGTGAGTAAGGGCAATGCACGGTACCGAAGAGGCTAGAAAAAGTATAGGTGGGTGGAAGTGTCAACTTTCGAATAGTCACATTAGTCCGAAGAACTCATGCACTTATTATCGGTAACTCTCAATCTAATCAGGAGGTTCACAAAGAGACAAGTACCCCGAGGAGGAGTGTATAGGGGTTTGGTTATCCTTGCGCATCCTCGACTCATGGTACGTGAGTGTACTCTAATATTCGAACCCTCCAGAGGTTAGTGATCCATCTAGTAGCTAGAGTTCTCAACAGGGGTTTTTGGTTTTCGAAAAACACACGGATTGCCCAAAATACGACATCTATCAGTAATAGGCTCGAGCTCTTGACACCAAAAGTTAAAACATTACTCTTGTCAATACCTCAAAACTATTGCAAGTTACTACTACAAAGAGAATAGCAACTTCAACTACCTACTTCTAGTCAAGAGACAAAACTCGGTGCAACAGGCAAACTCTCTAACAAGATAAAACATGCAACCTATAGAAAGTTCAACCTAAAACAAAATAAAATCTCTAGAAAGACTAAAGCACTACAACTAAACAGAGCAGCAGCT
Source organism: Bromus sterilis (assembly GCA_950022295.1). Taxonomy (NCBI): domain Eukaryota; kingdom Viridiplantae; phylum Streptophyta; class Magnoliopsida; order Poales; family Poaceae; genus Bromus; species Bromus sterilis. Next base: position 73,213,448 of record OX465600.1, on the reverse strand, counting down.
AAGAAAAGAAAAAGAACAACTCACAGCTGAAAGAATAAGCATGCAAATCCTATGAGGAGTTCTAGTTCAAGCGGAGCGTGTATCTCTCCCACACAAAAGAGTAAGCTGGGGTATAACTTTTTACTATAGCAAACCAAGCAAAAACAAACCTAGAAAAGTAAAGAGCGAGACGCTCCAAGCATAGCACACAACGCATGAAGTGATAAAAATATAGTGCAACGAGGGACGAACTGATAATTGTTGATGAAGAAGGGGATGCACAGGGGCACCCCCAAGCTTAGACGCTTCACTAGTAGAAAAAGGCCCATTTTTCCCGGTTACAGAGGGCCTTCTGTTCTGGTTTTGGAACCGGGACTAAAGGGTCGTTACTAAAGCCCATGACCTTTAGTCCCGGTTCGCTTACAAACCGGGACAGATGGGCCTCCATGTGGCAGCCGGCTGGAGCGGGGGCTGAAGGACCTTTAGTCCCGGTTGGTGTTACCAACCGGGACTAAAGGAATTTTTTCGAAAAAAAATTTGAATTTTTTTTTTCGATTTTTTTCATTTTCGAATCTTTGAATTATTTGACAATTTAATCTCTAGTCACCCCTCCTCACTGCTTCAGAATTTAATCTCTAATCTCTAATCAACACTCATTCCAAATCATCTGACTTCCCGATCAGTCACCCATCCTCTTACTACTCCAGGCCGAGCACGCTTAACTTTCAGGTTCTATCTCCCCTAGTTTCCAAGTGTGCACTTGTTGTTTTCCTGACAATAGTAAGATATCAATCATGTTATAACCCTTAGGTCTTGATATCACATGATTTAATTTTTTGAATTCCAAACAATTATTAAAAAAACAATCACGATTAACAAACAACAATGATTAATTTTCAAACTCAAAAATACTTTTAAAAAGGAAAAAATTATAAAAAAATAAAAAAATCTCAAAAAAATCAAATAATACAAAATAATACAAAAAGTTCAAAATAAAATAAGTAATAATAATATTGAATTACAATGAAAATAAAATAAGTAATATTATTATTATTATGCCATTTATTCATTATTATCAGAAAAAATATGACCATGATGTCACACGCTTCACCGTTTGAGTTTGAAATTATTATTCTAAAAAACAATAATTATTTCATATTGAAACAAACCAAAAATATATATATACTTCATAATATTTATTACAGAAGATCGAAGCTAGAAGCGTCTAATCTAATGACTAGAGCTAACTGATCACCAAAAATATATATATATATATATAATTCGTAATATTTATTACAGAAGATTGAAGCTAGAAGCGTCTAATCTAACGACTAGAGCTAATTAACTACTCGATCTTCTGCTTCTTGGCGGAGGTCCCGGCGCCCTCATCGTCGCCGATGGGCGCCGCCCGCTTGGTGGCCTCCTCCGACGCGACTTTCGCCTCCACACGCGCCGTCATCTCGGCCCTCTTCTTCTCCTTCTTCTTGGCCCTCGCCTTGGCCAGGTTCGCCGAGGACTTCTCCGCACGTGCGGCACGGCGAAGTTCCCGCGCCTCCAGCCGTTCCAGCGCCTCCAGCCGTTCCAGCGGGCTGTCGTCGGCGGGCGGTGGGCTGTCGTCGTCGGCGGGCGGCGGGTTGTCGTCGGCAGCGCGCGATCGTCGCCCGCGTTGAGCTCGAGGCCGCGGCTTCGGAGGCGGGTCGTCGCAGTCCCAAAACTTGCGCCTTTCGGGTTGGTTGTCCTCGTTCGACGGGGTGTCGGAGTCGGACGGCCACCGTAGCGGCGACCCCGACATGGCGGCAAGAAGCTCGTCGGGCGCGAGAGGGGAGATCAAGATGAGAAGGAAGATCAAGATAGATCAAGATATATGAGATGAGATGAGTCGGATGAAACCGGCCCCGGCCTTATACTTATAAAGCCTGAGAAGCTCGTCGGGTGCACGCCGCACGCGCATGGGAAGCTCGTCGGGCGCGCGCCGCACGCGTATACGAAGAAACCGCCTCGGGACGAAGCATGGGAAGACGAAGTGCCATCATTGGTCCCGGTTCGTAGCTGGAACCGGGACTAAAGGTTGGCCTTTAGTCCCGATTCCATCTACGGACCGGGACCAATAGATGGAGGCCGCACTCGCATGGGAAGCTCGTCGGGTGCGCGCCGCACCCGTATACGAAGAAACCTCCTCGGGACGAAGCGCGGGAAGACTAAGCGCCATCATTGGTCCCGGTTAGCTGGTTTTATAGCGGTTTGCGTAAACCTGAGTGTTATGAGGAAACGATAGATGTTTTGTTTAGCTTGCAGAACACATGGATTTATCTGAACCTAGGTCATGGTCAAGGACTTCTGCAATGCTTGTGAGTATGTCCGAGTGTTAGATTGCGATATTCGTTAAACCATATACAAGGTAATGATTTGGGTGCGGAATGGATTGGCCCCCATGACGACTACCCTTATTATTCGCTCTTGCTATGCGGGATAGTAAATCTTGAGTGACTTACCTATAGCAGAGAGACGACGATGTTAAGCATGAACCATAGAATGGAACGATGTTTAAATTCCCCTATATAAGATTATCATTAATGATAGTAGGTTATACGGTGAGTATATGCCAAAACCATTTTCTGCAGGTATCCCGTAAAAGTATTCTGGATGACCACCATGAGAAAATCGATAGTTGCTTAGTATTGGCGCCTGACTTTTCAGCCATGATGGTTCAGTACTTGGAGGACCCATCTTTTGGATGTAGGATTCAAGAAAACAAAGAAATGTATGATATATTCGAAGGATGCAATCGAAGGTGCAACACTCTTGAAGACCAATGTATTTGGAAGACTCCTCCTTGATAAGGATTCAAGACCTCAAGGGAGTTGGTGAAATCTCTATGAAGGATGTCATCGATGGAGCAAGACTCATCAAGACTGTGTCGCATTCCTTTTAAGGGTGGTAGCACCCTGGACCATCAGCGGATCGGTGGATTGTCATGAAGACCCAAACCTAACCTTTTCTTTCTAGCCTTTTCGAATCTCGAGGACGAGATTCATTTTAAGGATGGTAGTCTGTAACATCCCAAAATTTTACAAATTTTGGAATGTTAATAAATTAATTCTAGTAATAATTGTTTTGCTTGATATGTTTGATGTTCACTAGGATCTAAAACTCTTGGAGTTCATTGAATACTAAAATGAGAGGGAATAAAAGGACTTTCCCAAATATTCATTGCTGGTGTTTTGAAATTTAATATTTAAAACAAATCCAGCTAAAACCAAAAGAGGGAAGCTAACATGACTTCTTCATTATAAAAAAAGGGTTGGAATATGTTTGAATATGATTTTATTTGAATTGGAGTTTAATTAAATATTTTTCCTTTCAAAAATAATAATAACTTGAGGGAAGATAAAATGACTTCTTCAGAAAATGGAGTGGAGATTATTTAAATAATTATTTGACATTTTTATTGATTTTTAAAATATTTTATAACTAAATAAAGTCATTGAAAAATGTCTTTATTTTTTATTTATCTTTTTGGAAAATATGTTTGCATAATTTTATTTAGATTATTTCATGAATTTAGGAATTTATTTCATATTTTTCTGATGTGTAGTTATTTCTGTAAAATTGTTTGAAGTTTCGGATTTAAAGAAAAAGAAAAACCTGTACCGAGTCAGTCGAGTAACCTTTTCTCGCTCGGGCGCAATTTTAGACCCAGACGGCCCCGTTTTCATTTATTTTCCTCTTTTCTCTCTGTCTATATATAGAATTCCAGAAATTCTGTTTCATTTATTTTTGGAAAACCCTAAACGTTGGACCCGCCTCACCGTCGCCGGAGTTTCCACCGCGCCACCCCGCCGGTCGCCGGATCCGCCTCCCTTCTCGCCTCGCCGGCAGGCCGCCGCACACCGCGCCACCCGGCCCCGTCCTCGCCGCGCCGGCCCCGCCGCCCGCCCACCACGGCCTCCGTCGTTGGCGTCCCGAGCCCGCGCCTCCTCGCCGGACTCCGCACCGCCGGCCAGCCGACCTCGCCACGCCGCCGCTGGTCGCCGGCCAGGCCGCCTCCGCCTCGTGCTGGTCTTCTGACGAGTCAACGCCCGCGCCACGCGCCTCCCGTGCCCGTGCACCGCCACGCGAGCCGCCGCCAGCCGCCACCTCGCCGCGCTGCTCCGGCCATCGCCGGTGGGACCTCGCCGGAGCACCGTCTCCGCCACTGCCCGCCGCCTCGTCGGAGGTTAAGGTGAGCGCCACCCTCGTCCGTCGGATGACCATCCGACGATCTAGATCGAACCGATCTAGATCTCAGATCTGTTTCTAGTTTTTTAGGGTTCCGGTTAACCGGAGTTGACCCGGTTTTCCTCGGTTAACCGCAGTGCTATTCAGAGAACGCTCTCCGGAATATTCACCGGAGCGAACGTTGTTCGTCCCGTAGCGTCCAGGGATCTAGCTGTGATGAAGAAGTTAGTTTATTCACGGTTGGGCCCTTTTTCACAGATTTTACCCTAGAATCTCCGTAGCCGTATCTTCTAAACCGTAATTCGGTTAAAGGTGATTCTTTTTCCTATACGCTCGTAGTGATCTGTAGTTTAACATAGAGTTAAGTTTCCACACTTTTGCACACTTTTGAATTTGAATTTATTCAAATTCAAACTCCCGGAGGCCGTATCTTTTAAACCATTGATCCAAATCGAGTGACTATTTTTGCGTTGGATCACTCATGTCATATAATTTCTGTTCACATCATCTATACACCATATTCTAATACTTTTTGATCTGTTTGAATTTAAATTTAATTCAAACTTCAACCTGCTATAACTCGTGTTGTAGTATTCTGTTTCACGTGATTCTTTTTGCATATCGGATCATTTGAAGCATTCTATCGGCTTTACACACACACCTTTCTTTGCCATGATCTTACCTTGAATTCCTAATGTTCTTAGTCATAATATTTTGTAGTGAAACTTCTTTACCTGTTGACTCACTCCTATCACCTTCGAGCACATCGACACTGGTGCCGTGTCAAGCCTTTTTGTTTTTTTGTTGTTGCTAAAACCTTTGTGTTTGATTTATTAATCTTTTGGTTCCTTTATGCATGATTGCTTATATGGTATCTTTCCTTTACGATAGATTGCTCGGAGTGTGACGAGTAGAGTTATCTGGATCGTGAGAGCGAAGAACTTCATCGAATGTATAAGGCAAGTCATACTTTGACCATTTCACAACCTATATTTTTCATTATGCATGTAGTACTTATCAGCCTATGCATGTGTAGGAATGCTACTATATACTATTGCTAAAAACCTGGTAGGATAGCCATATGATCTGATCATGTATTCTTTGTCGCCCTAGCTCGTGTTTGTTATTTATCTGTTATGCTTGTAGACGGGGATTGGTTGAGATTACATTGAGTTATGTGAGGATTTAATAATTTGACTAGCAAACATTAAATAGAATTCACCTATGGATGGGCGGGATGCATCCTGGAGGCTGCGCCTTCTTTAAGGGCAGTTTCAGGGTTAAATGCTCCCAATGGTTGTGAATGGTTTGGAGGGAAGGCATCATGGGTTCGTGCACCTTATCTAAGGCAATGAGCCCATGAGAGTGCACCCTAAGTGGGCGCCGTCCAGGCTCAAAAAGATCGGACAGACTTAGTGACTAGTAGATTCCATGTACAACCACTGGCTATATGGGCTCTGGCTTAGTTGAGTACGTTGTGGGGAGCCTGGCCCTGGTAGCTAGAAGATGTAGATATGATAGGTGTACCGGCTACCAAAGGGTGGAGGTGACCTCTTCGGAAAGACTTTGTCTCAATCTTCGGGTTGAGTCCAGTGGGGAAAGTGTACAAACCTCTGCAGAGCGTACAAACTGATCATGACTAGCCGTGTCCCCGGTTATGGACAACTTTGAGCAACTAGGTATTACTGTTGTTGGATGGTATTGACAGATGAAACACCTTAATAAAACTTGAGTGGGAAAGATTTAATAAAGGGTATGGGTTGGAACTGGTGTTGCCCAGTTCAACCTTATGTAGTATGATGAACTAAAATTTGATTTAGGTAGATTGACAAAAATCAGCTTTCTGCAAAATAAAACCATAAGCCTTCCTTTGACTTATCCTTCATGTTGGTGTAGGTCTGTTATATACTTTTTTTGTGTGACTTGCCGTACAAATCAGATGTACTGACCCGTTGTCGGGCTGTAACCTTCGGTGTTGCAGGATTGTATACGACGAGTAAGTGATGCGATGTAGGGTTACGATGTCTATACTCAACTGTGCCGGTGGAGTTGATGGACGCCACGAAGCTTTTATTGTTTTCCGTTGTATTTTATTTGTAAGCTAGCCTTGAGCTATGCAGGTATGCTTTATTGTAATACCGGATCTTCGATGTAATATTGATGACATGTGGTTTATTCTTGATATTACATCATGTACTGTGTGTGCTAGCTATTGATCTAGGGACTAGCACAGAATGCACAGAGACTTGGATTCTTAGTGAATCGGGTCGTTACAAACCAATAAAATATGTATGTTTCCATATGTATGCACGTATATGTATTTGGCTTCGTCCATTATAGGAACATACAAAGTGGCTTAAGAATCCGATAATGAATTATGCTTATTCATAGTTCACATTAGACACATACTAGTGGGAAACTCCGAGTCTTTGAGAACGTTTTAGTCCTATTGATTCCAACAAGTGTTACTTACGCCTTGCACTTTTTGTTTTAATCTTGATTTTTATTATCGTTTTCACTTCAACTTTTCAATATTATAAATTCTCGCTTCCACTTTTCTTTGAGGATGCAACTAAAATGCGGGCATTATATTGTAATTCAATGCAAGAGACAAAGTTGTATGTATTTCCTGTGGTATTGATGCTCTTACTTCGAAAAGACTACAACTAAACCTTGTGCACTTGCAGGACATCAATACCTTGATGATCCCCCCTTGCTTCTCAATACAAAGATCACATGAGTTGTCCTACATGATTATGATCTATCTGATGTAATATTCTGGTGTCTTTGTTGTGATGTGGTGAGTTATCACGTTATGATCATATATATTGTTGATTATTTTATAGATATATTTGGTTTCTTGCTATATAATTCCTATTTATATATGTTCTCTAGTCTATTTTCTTTTCTTTGGACAAGTTTGATATGGGTAATCTCTAAACATCGCCATTGGCTCTGATGAGCTGTGTGCACCCCCTTTTTTCTTAACTTGACTTCCACACTAAGTATTTCCTTGTTACTGATGAATTTATTTCATGTTTAAGCCCATTTCCTATGGAAACATAATGAAGAAAGAATTTCACAGTTTCTTGCATTCATTAGTTATTAGTCGCACTACACGGGTGAAACTCTCAGAAAATGCAAGATAGCCTGGGTTAACAAGGGTGTGATGAGTGAAGAAATATCACTCATCATGAATTCACGATGCATCAGTGCACCTTAGGCAACTTTGACAGCAGAAATGGCGAGCTCGATCTCATGCGCAAAGAGGTGTACAAATGATGGATAACGCTGCCGAGAAGCTTCTAGAGGTAGGCGCAAGAGAGCAGACGAATCATAGGTGAGGATCGAGACTGAAAAAGGTTGGTGCGCCCACTATTCATTTGTGGTTCAGATAGCCGGTATGAAGAAAGAGGAGGAAGGGGAGGCCCAGAGCAATATTCGGGCGATAGGGACACAACTTCGAGTCATCCAGAACATGGCGAGATAAGGCTCAATGATTGGCTTGGACTTGGCGGGGGGGCACGCACTAGAGAGGGCAGAATGAGGAAAAGACGAGTGACATTTGGGTGAACATGCGATGTCGAGGAGGATCAAGTGACACGCAGGAGGGATCTGGGGTTTCCTGGGTGCTTGGGATTGGGGATGCTATAATGAGTGCAGGCACTGTAATGCATCCTAGAGCGCCAAATGCTTGGCATGGACATTTTAAAAGGTGTGCTAGCTATGCCCAGAGGATATAACTGATGGCTTCTCGCCCTTCGTTGGTTACCCCAAGTGGAAGGTGGAGATGTAGCGCAGCAGCAAGTTTCCCTCGGTGAAGATACCAAGGTTTGTCTCTAGTAGGACTCCAGAGATGATAAGTAGGTGTCAGCGGCGTGACTGGCGTGGACCTGCACACAGACACAGATAACTTTGTTCCCAACGATGTTCAGAGAGGTTGTCAATCTCTCCGGTCTTGTTGTTTACAAAGGGTAAAACACAAGGGATAATGATAGCAAGTAAAAGATAGCGTGGAAACAGTAATAAGGATATGGACCGGGATACGTGATGTTCACTAGTGATGTCTCTCACCCAAAAGACGATAAAACCGCTATACGAGGTAAACAAATTACAGAAGGGCAATTGACAGGATTATGAACGCACCGCAATGCTAACTGTGCTACAAAAGAAAGGAAGAGGTTCAAAAGCACAGGCAGTACGCATAAATAAGTAGACCGAAATCCAACTGCATCTACTACTAATCATCCACCTTGAGATATCTATCCAGAACATCTCGCTGGTATTAAGTTGCGAGCCCCACCCAAAGTGTAAACCAAAGCAACAGACAACTGCATTAAAAAGCACTTTGCGTAAAGTAAACAATCCTTGTAACCGCGGTTACAAGCACCGTTGTTTTCCCCCTTGTGGCAACAGCACATCCCCTAGACTCATGTTTCTGTCACTCAAGTGTGTCATCGGGGGGCATGAACCCACAATCGAGCACAACGTTCCCTCTTGGAGTCACTACCTACTACTTGGCCAAAGCAATAAACAGCAACGGAGAACATGCAAGAATTACTTAGGAACAAAAATATAAGAGATAAGAACCAAATATATTACTCTATCACAATCTGAACATAATCTCATAATCCATCAGATCCCATCAAACTCAGCATAGCAATAGCAGAAATATTACAAAGGTGCCTCGATCATGTAGGGCAGCTCACGAGGTCTAAACAATGAAGATCAAAGAGGGGAGGAGAACATAACATAGCTACTGATCACGGACCCATGGTCCAAGGAAAACTACTCACGAGACATCCGGGGAGCATCCATGGTGGAGAGGAGACTCCCGGAGGTTAATCCTCCCTCCGGCAGGGTCCCAGGAAGAGGTCTTCTGGTGCTCCCGATCTCGGAAGCGCGGCGGCGGCGGAACAGAGGAGAGTTTGCGAAATAGGGTTCTGTCTTCGGAGTTTCCCCGTGACGGAGAATAAATAGGCAAAGGGGGTAGCCAGAGGTGGACCAGGGGCCCCAGGCGCCCCCTGGCGCGGCCAGGGGTGGGGCCGCGCCGGGTGGCCGCCTGGGCCCCCCTGGCTCCCCTCTGGCCCCTCCAGGGATCTTCGCGAAGCTTCCTTCACGCTGATTTTTTATCTGAATTTTCCCGAATTTTTCTGGCACTTTTTATATGGGGGAAAACTGAAATAGAAAAACAGCAGAAAACAGGAACTGGCACTGGGGTGCACTGAGTTAATAGGTTAGTCTAAATATGATCAAAAGTATATGAAAGTGTATCTAGATCATAGCAATATCACACAAAACATGCATGGAGCAAGCCGAAATTATAGATACGTTTTGGACGTATCAACATCCCCAAGCTTAATTCCTGCTCGTCCTCGAGTAGGTAAATGATAACAGCATAATTTCTGTGGTGACATGCTAGCAACCATAAAAGAACTTTGAAAAGTAAAGCAATCAAGGTTAGAGATTCAATTCAAGTCATAACATGCAAGAGTCTATATTAGCATTGAAACAAGTAACAAAAGAACATTAGGTGCAAGAGCTCTCGCTGTCTGTGACTCGAATGTCTCCAAATGGTGTTTGTGTGCAAGAAGGGGGATAGGGAATACGAGAAAAAAGTATTTTTGTGTTGAGAACTCAATCTACTAAAGTTTCACACTTGGTCTTCTTTGGAATCTTATCTTGACTCGTCCCCAGACCACTAGCCAGGTACAAGTCAATTTGATCCACTCCTTTTTCAATATTTTGAGCACTCATGCAATGGATGAGCGTAAGCACGAGAGTTGACACTTAGGATGGCAAACAGAGAAATACGGAGGAGGAAGACAAAAAGGATGATAAAGGCTCACATCAATGAGGACAATCATAGGCAAGAGATGCCAAATGATAGATATGATGTGAGGAGTAGGGATTGCCATGCAACGGATGCACATACGAGCTAAAAAGCTCTCCAAAGGAACTAGTGGGGGTGCATCTAACTTGCTCGCTCATGAAGACCTAGGGCTCGTTTGAGGAGGCTCATCCTTGGAATATGCAAGCCAAGTTCTATAGTGTGAAGGTCCCCACATAGCTATATGCATGAAGATCATCTCTATGGAGTACAAGGATATAAAGGGAGTACTAGTGTGGATCTCTCAAAAGGATAGTAGTGTTGCCCCTTTCTCTCTTTTTATTTATTTTTCCTCTTTTTCTATTTTTTTGTATTTTTTGTGGCCTCAATGGCTCTTTCTATTTAACTCTCATTTGTCCTCTTCGGGATCTTTTATTGTGTCCACTTTGGGATCTTTTCCTCACTTAAGGGCAACACTGTATTTTACAAGAAGGTAAAGGAAATCTTTCACACTTTACAAGGTACACAAAATCATAAAGAAGATGTAACTAACATGATGTATGCAATGTATGTCGCTGCCAGTGTAGCAGGAACATGTATGACATGAAGATCAAGTCATGAAGAGGTGGATGTTGCATGGCAATATATCTCGGAAAGGCTATGGAAATGCCTTGATAGGTAGGTATGGTGGCTGTTTTGAGGAAAGATATAAGGAGGCTTATGATGACAGAGCGTATCATGCCAAGGGTTTGGATGTACCAGCGAAGGTGGACACCAACTCTCGGAATGAGAAGAAGGCAATGCACGGCACGGGAGAGGCTAGCAAAATATGGGAAGGTGGAAGTGTCTACTTTCAATACTTACATTAGTCCGAAGAACTCATGCACTTATTATCCGTAACTCTCAATCTAATAAGGAGGTTTGCAAAGAGACAAGTACCCCGAGGAGGAGTGTATGGGGGTTTGGTTATCCTTGCGCATCCTCGACTCATGGTACGTGAGTGTTCTCTGATATTCGATCCCTCCAAAGATTAGTGATCCATCTAGTAGCTAGAGTTCTCAACTAGTTTTGTAGGTTTTGAATATACACACGGATTGCCCAAAATACGACACCTATCACTAATAGGCTAGAGCTCTTGACACCAAAAGTTCAAACATTACTCACATCAATACCTCAAAACTATTGCAAGTTACTACTAGAAGAAAATAGCAACCTCAATTACCTACTCTCAAGACAAGACACAACTCAGTGCAACAACCAAATCTCTTTAACAAGATAAACATGAAAACTAAAAAGAGTTCCAGAAACAAACTAAACAAAATCCAAGGCTCTTGCTAAAGACAAACTAAGACTAAGACTAAACATGGCAGTAGCTATGAAAAGGTAAAGAACACACAACAGCAAAAAGATAAGCAGGAAAAATCCTATGATGTGTTCTAAATTTTGAAAGTGGAGCGTGTTTCTCCCCCACACAAAGTAAGACGGGAACTAAATTGTTATGAACAGAAAGCAAAGCTAAAGAAAACTAAAAATAAAACCTAAGAGCGAGACGCTCCAAGCATAGCACATAACGCATGAAGTGATAAAAATATAGTGAGACGAAGGACGAACTGATGATTGTTGATGGAGAAGGGGATGCACGGGGGCATCCCCAAGCTTAGACGCTTGAGTCTCCTTGAATATTTTTTGGGGTGCATGGGGGCATCCCCAAACTTGAGCGCTTGACACTCCTGGATATTCTTTCATCATCTTCAATCGCACACTTGAAAACTCTCTTCATACATAACTCATCATAAGCTGATTAGAGAGGTTAGTACCCTTAATAAATAATTTTTCCCCACTGTATATAAAGATATTCTTGAAGAGATACTGTTTCTCAAGAGTGCCAAAAAGGTTTTGCAAAGAAAAAGCAAGCTTAAGGTTTGCAAAAGTTAGGAGAGACAAAACGTGGCAGAATCTGTGAAAAACAGAAAAGCAGGTAGTAAAGAATTTTTTAGGGGAACTTCTAAAACTCAAATAAAAAAACTCAGAACATACGGAAGTTTCGTAATTGTATATAGCACGTTGTGTAAAAATTTCAGCTCAAAAAGATGAACTGGGATTTTTCTGGAATTTTTCTGGTCACGAGGACAGAATCTGTTTTCTGGACAGCATGTCACAACTTTTACTTGCCTTGCCGTAAGAGGCTATAATTTGGCAGAAAGCTGAAAAATAAAGATACAATGATGCTGCTACAGTAGTAACAATCATCAAGACACAACAAAATAAAAACGAAAAACCTAAATTCGTTGCGGGCTGCCTCCCGAAAGCGCTTCTTTAGAGCCATTAGCTAGGCTTAAAGATTATAGAAGATGCTCTCACAAGAATAAGAATTTTGAAGCAAAAGAGAGCATCAAGAAGAAAATGTGAAACACATTTAAGCCTAACCCACTTCCTATGCATTGGCATCTTGTAAGAAAATAAATCAAAGAAGCACAAAGTGACTTGCATAGGAAGGTAGAACAAGAACAACTTCAAAAATTTCAACATGAAGAGAGGTGTTTTTGTAACATGGAAGTTTCTACAACCAAACTTTCCTCTCTCAAAGTAATTTTCAGTAGAATCATGAACAACATCGAGAATATAACTATCACATAAATCATGTTGTTCATGACCTACAAGCACACGTGTATTGTTTTCAACACGGTTTTTAGGATGATAAGATAGATGCAACCCATCACATTGAGCATTGATAAGAGCAAAATTCTCCGGAATGGTTGGAGATTTCAAAAGGATAATAGGGCAATCAAGTGTGGGTGCAACAACAATAATTTCATGCTTAACATAAGGAACTATAGCAAGTTCATCTTCGTAGGCATCATCCATAGTGGCATCATGGTCATCAACAAAGCAAGTATCAAAATCATCAGAAAGGGAAGTATCAAGTGAGTCCTCGGAATCATAAGATTCCTCTTCATAGCAATCATTAGCCACTTATTGGGCAGCAAGCATTCTATTTTTAAAATCCTCAATATAAGAATTGGAAGTATAATTCTCGAAGCAATAAGCAAGAATTGCAAAGTTTTCAGACTCGAAATAGTATCGTGATACTTTTCAATCAAAGAAGCAATCTCATAGGCATCTTTAAAAGCAACAAACTCTTCAATCTTTTCAACATCAAAGTAATCATAAACACCTTTAGCATAAGAAGATAAGATCTCATTTTCATTAAACTCACATTGGAAAGGGAGGTGTTTATGATCTATATTAGAACAACAAGTGAAATCATAAATGTGGCACAAAAGTTTAGCATGGCAATAAGAAACATGTATTTGATCCCATAAGTGTTTCCCTTTCTGAGATAGGCGGTGCCGTGTATAATGAGCATGCTCATCCAATGATTTTCGCTCAGCCAAGTCGGTCGGGTTTTTAGCGCGAGCACAAATTGATCGAAGACGATCCAAGTGAAACATGTCCATCCTACCATATTTGGGTGGTTCATCACCCATGGTGAGGATAGCATAAATAGGCAAAGCAAGACAAAGGCAAAAGGTAGCAACTATTTTTGTGGTTTTTCATAAAGGACACTGAGATAAAAACTGAAAGGTAAACTAACAAGACTAAAAAACAAAGGTAAAGGGTAGTGTGCAACTCCCCTATCTTAGCACTCGGAGTCCCCGGCAACGGCGCCAGAAATTCGCTTGATGACTTCTCGCCCTTCGTTGGTTACCCCAAGTGGAAGGTGGAGATGTAGCGCAGCAGCAAGTTTCCCTCGGTGAAGATACCAAGGTTTGTCTCCAGTAGAACTCCAGAGATGATAAGTAGGTGTCAGCGACGCGACTGACATGGACCTGCACACAGACACAGATAACTTTGTTCCCAACGAAGTTCAGAGAGGTTGTCAATCTCTCCGGTCTTGTTGTTTACAAAGGGTAAAACACAAGGGATAATGATAGCAAGTAAAAGCAATAAAGTAAAGATAGCGTGGAAACAGTAATAAGGATATGGACCGGGATACGTGATGTTCACTAGTGATGTTTCTCTCCCAAAAGACGATAAAACTGCTATGCGAGGTAAACAAATTACAGAAGGGAAATTGACAGGATTATGAACGCACCGCAATGCTAACTATGCTACAAAAGAAAGGAAGAGGTTCAAAAGCACAGGCAGTACGCAAAAATAAGTAGACCGAAATCCAACTGCATCTACTACTAATCATCCACCTTGAGATATCTATCCAGAACATCTCGCTGGTATTAAGTTGCGAGCCCCACCCAAAGTGTAAACCCAAAACAACAGACAACTGCATTAAAAAGCACTTTGCGTAAAGTAAACAACCCTTGTAACCGCGGTTACAAGCACCGTTTTTCGCCCTTGTGGCAACAGCACATCCCCTAGACTCATGTTTCTGTCACTCAAGCGTGTCATCGGGGGGCATGAACCCACAATCGAGCACAACGTTCCCTCTTGGAGTCACTACCTACTACTTGGCCAAAGCAATAAACAGCAACGGAGAACATGCAAGAATTACTTAGGAACAAAAATATAAGAGATAAGAACCAAATATATTACTCTATCACAATCTGAACATAATCTCATAATCCATCAGATCCCATCAAACTCAGTATAGCAACAGCAGAAATATTACAAAGGTGCCTCGATCACGTAGGGCAGCTCACGAGGTCTAAACAATGAAGACCAAAGAGGGGAGGAGAACATCACATAGCTACTGATCACGGACCCATGGTCCAAGGAAAACTACTCACGAGACATCCGGGAGCATCCATGGTGGAGAGGAGACTCCCGGAGGTCAATCCTCCCTCCGGCAGGGTGCCGGGAAGAGGTCTTCTGGTGCTCCCGATCTCGGAAGCGCGGCGGCGGCGGAACAGAGGAGAGTTTGTGAAATAGGGTTCTGTCTTTGGAGTTTCCCCGTGACGGAGAATAAATAGGCGAAGGGGGGAAGCCAGAGGTGGACCAGGGGCCCCAGGCGCCCCCTGGCGCGGCCAGGGGTGGGGCCGCGCCGGGTGGCCGCCTGGGCCCCCCTGGCTCCCCTTTGGCCCCTCCAGGGATCTTCGCGAAGCTTCCTTCACGCTGATTTTTTATCTGAATTTTCCCGAATTTTTCTGGCACTTTTTATATGGGGGAAAACTGAAATAGAAAAACAGCAGAAAACAGGAACTGGCACTGGGGCGCACTGAGTTAATAGGTTAGTCCAAATATGATCAAAAGTATATGAAAGTTTATCTAGATCATAGCAATATCACACAAAACATGCATGGAGCAAGCAGAAATTATAGATACATTTTGGACGTATCAATAACCAAAGGGGTTCAAGGGAGGGGAAGCCAAGGGAGGTAGCCAGGGAAAGAAAAATGGAGAGATGCCAAATTTAATTTTTGAACATATCAAAATTTGGGCAAAATTGGTCCAAAGTTGATCAAGTCTCAAGGGTTAAAATAGACCAAGGGGGTGAGGAGATTGAGAGAGATCTGTGGTACAAAAATGAGCCCAATTGAAAAAGGTTTGAATTTTAAAGTTCAAATCCTACAAATGACCAGAAGATGTTTGATTGAATTTTGGGCTTGATGATCCACATGATCATGTTGTGAGACTCATGCATGTTGACCCTTATGATTAACTGACTCTCTCCTATTTTTTCTTAGTTTTTTTAGGAAAATGAAAAGTATTTTTACTTATTTATATATTGGTTTTGCCTTTTTTAAATCATTGAACATAATTAGTATAATAATTTCAAAAATATTATTTCGGTGTAAAGGATGACGTTATACCTACTAGGCCTTCAATATTTTTTTTTGTAAAAACAATGTTATGGAAAAATAAATACTTGTGGTTCAACCTTCTATTTTTGGGGTTTTTGTGACGCCACCAAAATCAATCCGTGTACAGTAATCATACACGCAGGGTACACGACTGAGATTAGGGTGCCACGGTGAGAATATCACAGCACAACACTAGACACAAAAGGATAAACAAATATGTTACAATACCAGGGATCACGAGGATTCGAATACATAAGTCATACAAGCCATAATATCTGAGTACGGACATAGTTAGTCAAGTTTTGCCTTAAGAAGGCTAGCACAAATGACATCAGAGATACAGATCGAAAAGGCGAGGCCTCCTGCCTGGGATCCACCGAACTACTCCTAGTCAACGGGGAAATCGACGTCGTAGTAGTCGCCTCCGGGGTACTCCTGCTCCTGGGCTCCAACGTCGACTGCAGCGGCCGATCAGGCAAAGCGAAAAGGGAAAATAAAGAAAAGGTGAGTATCTAGCATACCCGCGAGTCTTACGTCCGCTACTAAGCATTTATGCATTGTATCAAATGGAAGGGGAGGCTATATATAGTGGACTGCAAGATATAAATCAGAATAAGGGTAAGAAGCTAGGCCTATCGAAGACTAGCATCTTCCGACGATGTCTTGCAGCGTGAGGTAAGAAACAGCCAACGATTTATATAAATCATAAAGTAACAATGCAGCAGAAGTTGCTGCAGCATTGTATAATAATAAGTTGTAATAATTAGCAATGCCTCCAAGTTCACCTCCTCGACATCCCAGCGAGGAAGAAACCCAAAACCATATAGTTTAATAATAATAGTTTGTAGTGGTAAGATCCAGCTTCAGCATAAAGCGTCCTGTTACCGTGGACACGGCTATTCGAATAGATTAATCTTCCCTGCAGGGGCGCACTTCTGTTACACTACACGCACGGATCTCCAGGGTGGCGGGAACCTTGTGAGGGAACGCTCCACCGAGGCTATCCGACACTTCATAGCTCATCTTTCAAACTCAACAGAGAGGTCATCCGTCGGACTATATCCTATGTACGCGGGGCTTTGGACCCTAACCCCGACGTACTCCTGCAAGGTGCGAGGCTGGCCGGTGAATTTAAATCAAAGAAAATACAAATCACACTGCCGCGGAAAATAAGACAACACCACTTCCCGGCGCAGGCCGCGGTACTGCTGACGTCTGAAGAGTCCTCGGACGACACTATGAAGCAGAGGAGCCCATAACTCGTAATTCCCACGGGTAGGTAGTGCGTACATGGCATATAGCCAACACAAGACATTCACTGAACCATTAGTCATTTTATTAACTTGCGGGACAACAGTTATCGTTGCCTCGACTTAACTGACCCGTGGACAACGACAGCAGTCAGGACCCCCAGTACATCGGTGCCTGCCCTGTCGTCCCACCAAGTCTCTGCGGTTACCAACAAGGTGAACCGTCTCCTTACCTTGTCTCGCATGTGCTCCTGGAGGAGCTCAACTTTCGTGGTTTGGTAACTCTCGCGGCCAACGATCAGGGGCCAAGCACACCGGTACACTGGTCGTACCCTCCCTGTCGTCCTGTCGTAATACCACTCGCGGGCACCGTTGGGTCGCCCGACTTCTTACCTTTAAGGACAACCGTTGCTCAAGTACCTAGAGCGGCTATACAGAGTCAGCAACGAGTGGAGTACAAGGATTACTCCTTGATAGCTCACACTTGATGGTGGCTCGGCAGAGCCGAGGTAGGGGCCTAAGGCGGTGTCTGCATTGTACCGTACCTGTGCATATTGTAATAAGTTGTATCCGCGTTCACTCCCCTGAGTGATCACGACCATCTTTCTAATCCTAGCTAATAATGCGCAGGGCTCACTGCTGAATAATGCATAATAATAATAATAGGCGGCATAGGATAAAGGAGGTACATCAAGGGACGACAAAAACAGGCTATGCAATTGAATAGGATTGTAACGTAGTAGAAGCAGTAACAATGCCTAGTGCAAGAAAATTACGGAAAGATAGGCGATATCTGGGGAAGAGAATGGCTCTGCTTGCCTGGAAGCTCGACGGTAGCAGTAGGGTCGTCGACAAAGTAGTCGTACTCAGCAGCGGTGTAGTCGACGGCAGCAGCGGGGTCTACCGGAGATTAAGGGGGGAAGAAACAGTAAATACACAGCAAGCATATACAAACAGATGCATGACATGACAGATAAAATGTTAACGGTGTTCTAACGCAGTGCAATGCACGTTGCTCCGAGCGGGAATTCATCCGGGGATGAACGGCCAGCTCCGGGTGATTATCGGACAAGGTGTCCGGAGGGGGGAGATATCATGCCGGAGGTGTCGTGGACATCTGACACATCTGTGGGTGGTGTATCCGGGTTAGTTGATCTATTCCGAACAACTTTCGTGTTCGAAATAAATTCATCCGGGTACTTTAGCAGTACCGGACAATTTATCGGACAGTCGGTCCGGAGGGGGACGGTTCGATGTTCGTTGTGTTAGAGGGGTGTGATAGACATACGGATAGCGTATTCGTATTCGTTATATTTTTATGATCAATTTTCATGTATAAAGTTTTTGAATCTGAGTTACGGTTTAAAAGTTATTGAATTTCAAAGCTTTAAATCAATTAAGTGATTTTCTGAATTTCTTTTATTATTAAATTCCAACATTATCCAGAACATTATCCACAACAATGCCTGACATGTGGGACCCACATGTCAGCCTTTGTTTATTAATAATTCAATTAACTAAATTTAAATATCCCCTGGACCCACCTGTCATAGATAGTAATTAAACTAAAATGATTTTAATTATTAAACTGACAGATTGGGCCCAGCAGTCAGTGAGACAATTATTATAAAACAGTTTAATTAACTAAATCCAGAGGGTTATTTAGGGAGGTGGCCCACATGTAAGTGGCCCACCGGGCTGTGATTAAGGGCTAACCAAACTTCTGACCAGTGGGGCCCGCATGGCAGTGACTCCGGCGAGCTCACCGGCGACAGAGCGCCGACGAGGTCGAGCTAGCCGTCGTCACAGGGCACGGTAGGGGGTGCCGCCGGTTGCGTTCGAACCAGGGGGCGACGGGGAGGTGAATGGTGGTGGTGCGGTGACTTGGGGGCACCGGAATCGGGGCCGGCGACGTGCGAGGCGGAGGTGCAGTACGGGAGCTCGACGGCGACGAAGTTTACGAGCGCTAGGGTGGGCGGGCACTAGCGTGTTCGAACGGGGAGAGCGCGTGCAATATTTTGACGCGAGCGGCGCGCCAAAGTCTTGCACTAGGACGCGGGGAGGAGCTTGCCGGCGGCAGCAAACTTGCTGCCCTAATGGCGGGGTGGGCTAGATGGCACGATTTGCTCGTCGGGGAGTTGGGGGAGGCGTAGAAGATCACCAGGAGTGCAGTGCAGGTGACGGCGTGCTCGATGGAGGCTCGACGGCGGCGAATCGCGACTGCGACTCAACGGCGGCGAGGAAAAGGGAACTTGGTCGTGCGCTTACTGTGGACGGCGTCGGCTCGATTACTTGCGGTGGACGACGAAGACGACGTTGGTGAACGGCTTGGACAAGGCGGCGTGGCGACGCGAGCTCACTGGCCGCGTGAGCTCACGGCCATGGCGACGGCGGCTCGGGTGGGATCTTTCCCCGACGACTGCGATAAGAGGAGGAGGGGAAATGGAGGGGGAGGTTGTCCAGGGGGTCGGTCGGGGTGGCCTTATCGCGTCGGCGTCGGGAGGGAGCAGGTGGAGGCGGGGCCAGCTTACCAGCGTCGTCGGCGAGCCCGACGCCGTAAGGGGCAGGTGGGGGAGTGGTCGGGGGAAGAAGACAAGGGGAGGGGGTGGGCTGGGCTGAGGTGGGCCTTTGCCCCGGGCGAGTTTTAGTGATTTTTCAATGTGCTTTTCCTTTTTGCATTGTGTTCTTTTCCTTTTGTATTGGGTTTAATTGCTTTAACATTTTTGTAAAATGTGTAACCTGGTCCATAATTAGGAGTGTATATTTCCAGAGTGCCACAAAAAGTTTAGGCTTAAAATAAAACCATTTACTATTTCAGAGGCATAATAAAATACCATAACCACATGGGCATGACCCACTGATTATTTGTGATTTAATAAAAGTGGTTGTATAATTTTTGGACAAGTTTTATTTGCAACATTATTTTTAATATCAACAAAAGGCATTTTGGATTTGATTTGATTCAAATTTGATCATGGTATGATTTAGCAACAGTAATTGTCATTAGCAAAAGGATTACTGTTACAGACAACTCAGGGTGTTACAAATCTCCCCCACTACAAGAATTCTCGTCCCGAGAATTTAGGTGGTAGTGAGTAAAAGATCGGGGTATTCATCGCGAAGGCGATCTTCGCGTTCCCAATTGGCTTCATCTTCAGAATGATTCGACCACTGAACCTTGAGAAACTTGACAGTCTTGTTGCGGGTTCGACGTTCAGATTGATCGAGAATGCGGCTCGGATGTTCTCTATAAGTCAAGTCTTGTTGCAGCTCGATCATATCATGCTCCACTTCGCGGAGAGGGTCCTTGAAGCAGCGGTGGAGTTGAGACACGTGGAAGACATCGTGGACTTGGGAGAGGTTCGACGACAATGCCAACCGGTATGCCACGGGTCCACTCCTGGAAAGGATACGGAACGGGCCAATGTAGCGAGGAGCCAATTTGCCCTTGATACCGAAGCGATGAGTGCCCCGCATGGGAGTGACACGGAGGTAAGCGTATTCACTAGGTTGATAGACCATTTCCCGGTGTTTGCGGTCATAGTTGCTCTTATGACGAGACTAGGCGGCCTTGAGGTTTTCTTGCACAACGCGAACCTGATCTTCAGCTTGTTGGACAAGATCCGGACCAAAGTAGGGTCGTTCCCCAGTTCCTGACCAATTCAGGGGGGTTCGACATTTACGTCTGTATAGAACTTCGAAGGGGGCCATCTTCAAGCTAGCCTGATAGCTATTGTTGTACGAGAATTCCGCGTACGAGAGAGATTCCTCCCATTTCATGCCGAATGAAAGGACACAAGCGCGAAGCATGTCTTCCAGCACTTGATGGACTCGTTCGACTTGGCCTTGCGACTGGGGGTGATAAGCGGTGCTGAGAGGCAGACGAGTCCCGAAGGCTTCCATGAAACTCTTCCAGTATCGTGAGGTGAAAAGGCTGCCACGGTCTGAACTGATCTCCAGCGGAATACCGTGGAGTGACACAATCCGGGAGATATACAAGTTTGCTAACTGACTAGCAGTGATCGTCTCCTTGACCGGCAAGAAGTGAGCAATCTTGGAGAATCTGTCAATGACGACAAAGATGGCATCGTTACCTTTCTGTGACTTTGGAAAACCGGTGACGAAGTCCATTTCAACTTTGTCCCACTTCCAATCAGGAGGAGGGAGTGGTTGCAACCAGCCAGCAGCTTTCTGATGTCCGGCCTTGACGCGACTGCAAACGTCACATTGAGAAACATAGCGGGCGATGTCTTGCTTCATGTAAGGCCACCAGTACCGTTGACGAAGGTCTTTATACATCTTGGTACTGCCAGGGTGGATTGACAAGGGAGAACTATGGGCTTCTTCCATGATATCCGGGCCATAGTTAATGATGGTCGGGCTCACAGGAACTACTAAGCGTCCCTTGAAGTACACAGTATCACCATCATTGGTATCAATGGTAAAAGAGGAGGGCATTCCTGCTACGATGTCTTGCTTGATCTTCACAATGTCAGCGTCATGAGTTTGTCTACTCTTGATGAGGGTGTCGAGGCTTGACTCGAGAACCAGGTTGTTAACGTAACCTTGAGGAACAATCTTGAGGTTCAGCTTGCGAAGCTCTTCATACATATGTGGTTGTTGTACCTGAACTTCAAGTTCAGAACAGTAAGCTTTGCGGCTCAAGGCATCGGCCATCACATTAGCCTTGCAAGGGGTATACGAAATATCCATGTTGAAGTCGGTTGTTGTCTCGAGCCATCGTTGTTGACGAAGATTCAGGTCTGGCTGAGTAAACAGGTACTTCAGACTTTGGTGGTCGGTGTAGACCTCGCAACGATTACCGACGAGGTAATGTCGCCACAGCTTCAACGCATAAATTACTGCTGCCAATTCGAGATCATGTGTTGGATACTTGTCTTCGTGAGCACGCAACTGACGAGAGCCATAAGCAATCACTTTGCGCTCTTGCATTAGGACACAGCCTAATCCTTGACGAGACGCGTCGCAATATATCACGAAGTCCTTCTGAGTATCAGGGGGAGCGAGCACCGGGGGAGAAGTTAGCTTGTCCTTGAGTTCTTGGAAACTTTCTTGACATTTATCTGTCCACTCGAACTTGACGCCTTTGTGAAGCAGATTAGTCAGGGGCCTGGCAATCTTGGATATGTTCTCGACGAAACGGCGACAATAGCTAGCGAGTCCGAGGAAACTGCGGACTTGCTTGACGGTCTTGGGAGGAGTCCAGTCAAGAATAGCCTGGATACGTTCTGGGGTGACGGCAATGCCATCCTTGGAAATCACATGTCCAAGGTAGGTTACTTCGGGAAGCCAGAACTCACACTTAGAATACTTAGCTTAGAGTTTGTGTTCTCGAAGCTTCTCCAGTATAAGACGAAGATGTTCAGCATGTTCTTCTTCATTCCTGGAATATATCAATATATCATCCAGATAAACCACGACGAACTTGTCGAGGTACTCCATGAAAATATAATTCATCAATCTGGAGAAGGTGGCTGGAGCATTGGTTAAGCCAAAGGACATGACGGTGTACTCGTATGAACCATAGAGAGTAATGAAGGCACTCTTCGGAATGTCCTCATCACGGACTCGGATTTTATGATAACCCAACCTCAAGTCGAGTTTAGAAAACACCTTGGATCCGGCAAGTTGATCATACAAATCGTTGATCCGGGGAAGTGGGTATTTGTTCTGGATGGTGGCTTGGTTAATGGGTCGATAATCTTGGGCCAAACGGTTTGTCCCATCGCTCTTCTTGACAAAAAGCGAAGGTGCTCCCCAAGCGGAGGAACTTGGGCGAATGAAACATTTCTGAAGTGCCTTGTCGATTTCCTCCTTAAGTTCAAGGAGTTCATGTGGCGGCATCTTGTAAGGACGCTTGGCAATAGGAACAGTGCCTGGCTTTAAGTCGATGACGAATTCAACTTCTCTGATCGGGGGTATTCCCGGTAGTTCTTCTGGGAAGACGTCGGGAAAATCGCGAACGACCGGAACGTTCTCAATTCCTTCCAGAGGTGAGATATTCAAAGCATTCATCATAAATATCTGTGTTTCAGCATTACGGGTAACTCGGGTGGTGTGGTTAACAATCTCGCCGGAGGGGTGAAAAAGTTGGACAGACTTGGTGCCACAATACAGTGCGGCATCGTGAAATTTCAACCAATCCATTCCCAGAATGAGGTCTATGGTGGAAGACTTTAGGAGGATGGGCGAAGCAAAGAATTCAACTCCTTCGATTTCAATGGTGGTGTTTGGCAATAGCATGGTGGTTCGGCATTGGCCTATCGGGGTGCGAACAACCATCAGTGGTTTCATCGTTTCGTACTTGAAGTTATGCGAAAATGCAAATGCTTCCGACATGAATGAATGCGATGCTCCTGTATCAAATAAAACAGTAGCAGGTACAGAATTAACGAGAAGGGTACCCATCACGGTAGCGGGTTGTTGCTGAGCTTCTTCAACATTGATGTTGTTAGCATGTCCACGAGCATAAGCAGCAGACCCAGTATTATAGTTGGGGGTCCTGTTGTTGCCACGACCATTTCCGCGGCCAGCGGGGTGAACTACCAGTTGCTTCTGTTTCTGGGGGCACTCTCTGGAAAAATGCCCAGGTTGGCGGCACGTGAAGCATAATCCATTCTAAGGACGAAGGGGGTAGCATTGGGTGGTGCAGGCAGAGCTCTTGGCATCTGCGGTGGCGGAGGCAGATGGGGTGCAGCATAAGACGGCCTTGGAGCAGGTACAGGTGAATGGGTCACACTGGTAGGGAGCCAGATACGAAGCTTCTGTGTTGCGCCCAAAGATGAGCCAACGTCACGATAGCGTTTCAGTGATTTCTTGTGCTCCATCTGGGCAGTCTCAACGGTGATAGCCTTGTTCGCCATGGTGGCGAAGTTGGCGAAATCATGAACGGCAAGAGTGAGCCTGAGGTCTGGGTTGAGGCCACGACGGAACTTCTGCTGCCTGCGAGCATCAGTGGTGATCTCCTCTTCCGCATAGAGAGAGAGGTTGAGGAACTCGCGCTGATAGGATTCAACAGTCATGTCGCCCTGAGTGAAGTTGCATAATTCTTCCGCCTTACGATCCATGATCCCCTGAGGAATGTAGCGGGCGCGGAAGGCGGACTGAAACTCATCCCAAGTGATGACTTCTCCAACTGGCAGTGAACGCTTGTGGGTGCTCCACCACTGAGCAGCGGCGCCTTTCAGGTGATAAGACGCAAAGTTCACATAGTCGGCTGGATCGACATTAGTAGACTCCAGCTCGTGCATGATGTCGCGAAGCCAGTCATCAGCATCCAACGGCTGAACAGTGTTGCGGAACATAGTGGGGTTGAGGCGGGTGAAGTCGTGCAGAGTCACAGTGGCGTGCTGATGATGGTGCCCATTCTAATTCGGCTGGGGGAACTGAGCCATGGCATTCTCCATGAACTTACGGTTCAGCTCGAACTGCTGCATCATCCCGGCCATGTAATCTGGCGGCGGAGGTGGGTCGTTGGCAGCACGACCACGTCCACGACCACGACCACCACGACCAGCCATCCTGCTAGAATTTAACAGGGGTATTTCAGCGATTAAAATTTAACGAGATACCGGAATCAAGCCTGAAGTAAAGCGACAACGAAGAGGAGGCGCGGATATATAGGAGTAGTCATATAAGACATACACATTTACACACGGAGTCAATCGAAAATCGGGCAACATAACATCGTAGAAATTTAGGAAAAAGGACACACTAGGCGGCGCGCAGACCGCGGTAAGGATTACATGACGCGACATAGATTCCACTATGTCAATCACGCCGCAAGAAAACTGTTGGCCACTGGAGTTAATGCCAGAGGACGCGCGGCCTTCCCAGAATGAGAATGGGATCCGCGGTCCGGGACCTGGGGTAGAACTCCTGCGACATGACTCAATCAATGGGGGAAGCACCAGAACGCCGAGTGGAATCAAGAGAACGTGATCCTAATGTCAGAGTTTGTAAAACTTACCAGCAAGGAGAAGAGAGCAGAGTTGTCGTGGTCATACCTAAGGCATACCCTTAAGTATCGCATATCATGGGGTACCCTTAACGAGAAAAAAGAATAAGATTGACATATAACCGAGTCAGGTTTACTGGATGATCAAAGTATGATTACGCTTCCGAGTAACAAATAACTCGGGGTGGCATGCTACTCGGACATGAAGCTACTGAGTAACGGGCAACTCGGACAAGACGGTGGTCAACAGTCACCGAAGCTATACAGTCAATCATCCTGCTTCATCCCATTATAATACGACTTAATGGGGGAGTTTCTATGTTTTAATTAGAAGCTTTATTCTAGCACTAATAGGCATTAATCCCTCATTTATGTAATTTGAGTGAGGTGGAGGTGGCGCACTCTATATAAGCCACCCCCCACCACCACTACAAGGGGCTGAGCTCTCTTCTTCCTCCTCTCTCTCACGGGATCTTATCCCATGTAATGCCATGTTCTTCGTGTTCTTACACAGATAAAGGAAACCCTCCAGGGAACGAGACGTAGGGATTTTATCTCTCCTGCGAGAGTCCCGAACTCGATAAAATCGTCTGCGTCACCCATTTGCATCTCGATAGATCATGCTCCGTTCATACCCCCCTCTCTATTGTCAGGATCATATCCACGACAGTTGGCGCCCACCGTGGGGCTGGCGTCTATCGAGCCATGGTGCAAATGGTCTTCCTCAACCTTCGGCGGCAGATTGATTTCTATGGGTGTCCTCCATTTGGGTTCCCTCGACTTCATCGCCGGAAACTCTGCGTTGCGCACCTTGATGCGTCGTTCGTCGGAATCACGCAGCTAAGTACATGCAAACTCAAGTTGTAAATATTTTTGGTCTTACCGTGTATACGAACACCATACATGAAAGATCGGTGCTGACGACAACATCGACAAACACAAAGTTTCATCGTTGCTGCGTTGGTTCGACCTCCATCGATGAAAAGCTAGCAAATAAGTATCCTGATGGATGAGTAATACCAATCATAGCAAATCTACCATGGAAACCTGATGGATGAGCGGTGCCTCTTTCGACCCCACGCCTGTCAGACGACTGCGGCCTGAGCAAAGGCAGGCGCGGTCGCTTCGGCATCTCCCGCGAGCTCGAGTTCATGGACAGCGCGAAGCCGACATCCACTGCCAAGAAGAGTCGCCTCCATGAACTCATTAAGCGACAATTAATGATTTCCTATTGTGGTTACCTTTCTAATTGATGGCATACCATTCGGTTTTCATTTTGCTTAATTTGTGCATGCATACATTGATAGCCAATTAATGATTTCCTATTCTGGTTACCTTTCTAATTGATGGAATACCATTCGGTTTTCATTCTGGTTAATTTGTACATGCATACATTGATAGCCAATTAATGATTTCCTATTCTGATTACCTTTCTAATTGATGGCATACCGTTCGGTTTTCATTCTGGTAAATTTGTGCATGCATACATTGATAGCCAATTAATGGTTTCCTATTCTGACTCTACATACTTGGACGGGGGGCATCTGCCTGCTCCGGCCTGGGACGTACCGACCAGCTCCCAACCGCGTTTATACTTGGACTCAGCGTCCCGCGATACAGCGTCAACTCGGATTCAGCATCGTCCTCGACTTAGCGTCAACTCGGCCTTGCTTCTCCAACTCGGTCATACTTCCCCTGCTACAGGAAGACAACTTGTGTCGTTCAAGCACAACGGCGACTGGGCTGCACCCAGTTACTCCGACGTGGCGACTCGGCGGCTATGTATGGCGACTCAGCTGCAGCACCGGCAGTGCCCAGGCCAGGACAACGCACGACGACTTGGCTACACCGGCAACTCAGCTAAAGCATCGTCAGTGCTCCCCTGCTCCGCTGCTTAGATGTGCTAGATTTTTTAACCGCTCCAACTGGAACGCCGTCGGCTCCCCGACCTGCAAGTTTGCGACGAATAGGGTGCAGCACACGCCGGCTACTCGGCAGTTGGCAGTGCCGGCTACTCGGCAACATCGGCTACTCATCAGCATCACCAGCAGCGACGCAACTCGGACGCCGTCCTCTTCACTCGCCAGCACGCCGACCTGGCCGCAACTCGGACCGCTACAAGCCTACGACTCAGGACACTCCCTGGACGCCATGATCGAGCTGCTCGCGCCCTTGCGCATCCGCACTGCTCCAACTCGGCTAGCTACACCACGATCGGATGGTCCTGCTTCGACTCACTCGGTGCTACGTGCTCCTTCCACGACGCTTCTTCCGTGATGTCATCTGCGATGACTCGGACGAGGCTGCGACTCAACCGCAACTCCGCGATGACATCTCTGATGACTCAAACGAGCGACTCGCCTGCTGCTTCAACCTGGCTGCTATCCGGCCAAGTACTCGTAGAAAGCACGGCGCCGCTCGGCCTTCTCTATGCGCTGCAGATCGGCGTTAGCTGAGACAATGACCTTCAGCAGGAACCTCCAAACAGCTAAGCAATTTTTCTCACTTTACATTCTCATAAACGAATGAACTTTTACGTTTTAGCTGTACACGCATAATTGTTTTGGGATAAGACATGTACTCAGGATTGCGCCAGTAGTAATCATCCGAGTAAAAATCAATTCAGAGACGTGTTACTAGCCGAACGTCGTCTCCTATTCCAACTAGGAGCGACAACTCGGCCTCGACTCAACTTGGACCTCCTCCGCTGCTCGGCCTCGACTCCACAACCCGAACGAGTTACGTTCTCCTACCGAGACGAACTCCGCCACGACTCGGATGAGCTACGCGCTTCTCCCTCAACGATTTCGTCGCTCAGCCGACCTCAAGCACGATCAAGGGACTCCTCTTCGTCATTTCATGGTTTAATCGATTTTGACTACTTCCCCAACGCAGAAACAGCTAAGTTTCTCATACAACCAAGCTTCACATTTTTTTAGTGAGTTCGTCTCTCCCGAGCTTCACCCGGGAACCACTTCTCGTATTTACCCGAGTCTGACTCGATAGACCACAATTTAGTCTCGTTTTCCGATCGGTCCGCCGTCGAAGGCTGTAACGCACTCGGGGGCTACGCCGCACCCGGGGGATACAACTTAAATTATAATCACATTAACTTTTGTAGGCTGCTCTTTACGCCTCCTCCCCCCAGTGGATGCGCCGCCAGTCGGCAGGTTCTTTACTTGGTTTTCTCTTATTCTTCGTGAAATGTCTATACATGCTCGGTACCTAAACGCCTACTCTTCGTCCCCAACCCGGTCGCAACCTGATCGTCTGGTTGGCAAGAGCAAAAGCTAATGGTCCACCGACTCGCTAAATGGCTAAACACGAGAAAACAAATAAACCAAGTGAAATATATTATCTGCAAAGTTTGAGTTCTACACTTTATTATCTGCAAAGTTTAATGTTACGCATTTTCACTCATCTTTCTAAGTAGGAATACTATGATACTTTCATTTTCTATCTGTTTGCATTTTCTTTCAGGTCAATGAAGGAAATATCTTTGGTTCTATTCCATGCCCGCGCATGATGAATTAATTCCAGAATTCCTCCGAAGAAAATGTTCAGTGTCCATGCACGACGAAGAAATTCAAGATTGCTTCAGTAAAAAACTCCAACTAACTACCAGTAGTTGGTCGGAGCCTTGGGGGCTACACTCAGTGGGTGCACTGATCGTGCTCCCACTGGAAGAAAAATTAATCCGAGTAGATCTTCACTCGGAAGAATGACATGACGAGTAAGGCATCACTCGGACACACCCACCCAGTGGGTGGTAAAGAAAAATCGAGTAAGTTACCACTCGGATACCCAACAAAACCAAGTAAGTTGTCACTCGTAGTATTTTTGAATGAGGCTATTTCTCAAGCATGAAGCAGTTTCGAAAGCAATGATACTCGAGACTAAGTGACATGCATGAATGCAGCCATATTTCATAATACACAACAAACGGAAAATCTTGTTTCATTAGCTGTTTGAGAAAAGTTCCGAATAGCTAATTCACTAATAGTCTGTCTCTGACGAAGATTGCCAGATTATTAGTATGATAAGGTGCGAGGGGTAAAGAATCGATATCCCATGTGGTATGACCTAAAGCTCATTGTGATGCTTTAGGATATCGAACTTTACAAATCTGGTTTATATGGAGTTTAAGGCCTTTTACTCCAAGACACGCCTTCTGAGGCCTCAGTCCACCTCTTCCGAGAGACGCTTGAGTGTCGCCAGATTTTTCCATTAACTTTCCTGACTTATATTTGAGGGAAAAGTTAAAATTTCAGTAAAGCCCCTCCGGGCCTCTTATTGAGTTTAATCTTCACATACCTCATGAACCCGCCATCAATAAGGATACACTTCTCTGATGACGTCAATTACCTCAATTACGAGAACCCAAAAGCACTTCAATAGGAAGATCATTCTCCTTTGATGAAATCAATTATCTCAATTAATAAAAAGTCTCCAATCAAAAGACTCCGAGTAACTTCAAGAAGTTACTCGGAGCCTTGGGGGCTACACCCAGTGGGTGCACTAAGAAGTGCTCCCACTGGACGGATTTATACAAAAAGTCTCTAATCAAAAGACTCCGAGTAACTTCAAGAAGTTGCTCGGAGCCTTGGGGGCTACTGTCGTGGTCATACCTAAGGCATACCCTTAAGTATCGCATATCATGGGGTACCCTTAACGAGATAAAAAGAATAAGATTGACATATAACCGAGTCAGGTTTACTCGATGATCAAAGTATGATTACGCTTCTGAGTAACAAATAACTCGGGGTGGCATGCTACTCGGACATGAAGCTACTGAGTAACGGGCAACTCGGACAAGACGATGGTCAACAGTCACCGAAGCTATACAGTAAAGGATCCTGCTTCATCCCATTATAATAAGACTTAATGGAGGAGTTTCTATGTTTTAATTAGAAGCTTTATTCTAGCACTAATAGGCAGTAATCCCTCATTTATGTAATTTGAGTGAGGTGGAGGTGGCGCACTCTATATAAGCCACCCCCCACCACCACTACAAGGGGCTGAGCTCTCTTCTTCCTCCTCTCTCTCACGGGATCTTATCCCATGTAATACCATGTTCTTCGTGTTCTTACACAGATAAAGGAAACCCTCCTAGGAACGAGACCTAGGGATTTTATCTCTCCCGCGAGAGTCCCGAACTCGATAAAATCGTCTGCGTCACCCATTTGCATCTCGATAGATCATGCTCCGTTCATACCCCCCTCTCTATTGTCAGGATCATATCCACGACAAGAGTCCCAGAGCATAGGTAAGGAGAAAAGGATCCTAATACCATAGATATCACACGTAGTGACATCGATGTGGGACCGTAAGCCAAATATTAAGTTAGCAAAATAGTTTTTCAAATTCTAGACTCAACTTCGACCAAGTAGTGGTGGGGTGGCTTCCTACAGGCAGTCGACTCTGATACCAACTTGTGTCGCCCCCAAAATCAATCTGTGTACAGTAATCATACACGCAGGGTACACGGCTGAGATTAGGGTGCCACGATGAGAATATCACAGCACAACACTAGACACAAAAGGATAAACAAATATGTTACAATACCAGGGATCACAAGGATCCGAATACATAAGTCATACAAGCCATAATATCTGAGTACAGACATAATTAGTCAAGTTTTGCCTTAATAAGGCTGGCACAAATGACATCAGAGATACAGATCGAAAAGGCGAGGCCTCCTGCCTGGGATCCACCGAACTACTCCTGGTCAACGGGGAACTCGACGTCGTAGTAGTCGCCTCCGGGGTACTCCTGCTCCTGGGCTCCAACGTCGACTGCAGCAGCCGATCAGGCAAAGCGAAAGGGAAAATAAAGCAAAGGTGAGTATCTAGCATACCCGCGAGTCTTATGTCCGCTACTAAGCATTTATGCATTGTATCAAATGGAAGGGGAGGCTATATATAGTGGACTGCAAGATATAAATCAGAATAAGGGTAAGAAGCTAGGCCTATCGAAGACTAGCATCTTCCGACGATGTCTTGCAGCATGAGGTAAGAATCAGCCAACAGTTTATATAAAGCATAAAGTAACAATGCAGCAGAAGTTGCTGCAGCATTGTATAATAATAAGTTGTAATAATTAGCAATGCCTCCGAGTTCACCTCCTCGACATCCCAGCGAGGAAGAAAACCCGGAACCATACAGTTTAATAATAATAGTTTGTAGTGGTAAGATCTAGCTTCAGCATAAAGCATCCTGTTACCGTGGACACGGCTATTCGAATAGATTAATCTTCCCTGCAGGGGTGCACTTGTGTTACACTACACGCACGGATCTCTAGGGTGGCGGGAACCTTGTGAGGGAACGCTCCACCGAGGCTATCCGACACTTCATAGCCCATCTTTCAAACTCAACAAAGAGGTCATCCGTCGGACTATATCCTATGTATGCGGGGCTTTGGACCCTAACCCCGACGTACTCCTGCACGGTGCGAGGCTGGCCGGTGAAGTTAAATCAAAGCAAATACAAATCACACTGCCGCGGCAAATAAGACAACACCACTTCCCGGCGCAGGCCGCGGTACTGCTGACGTCTGAAGAGTCCTCGGACGACACTATGAAGCAGAGGATCCCATAACTCGTGATTCCCACGGGTAGGTAGTGCGTACATGGCATATAGCCAACTCAAGACATTCACTGAACCATTAGTCATTTTATTAACTTGCGGGACAACAGTTATCGTTGCCTCGACTTAACTCACCCGCGGACAACGACAGCAGCCAGGACCACCAGTACATCGGTGCCTGCCCTGTCGTCCCACCAAGTCTCTGCGGTTACCAACAAGGTGAACCGTCTCCTTACCTTGTCTCGCGTGTGCTCCTGGAGGAGCTCGACTTTCGTGGTTTGGTAACTCTCGCGGCCAACGATCAGGGGCCAAGCACACCGGTACACTGGTCGTACCCTCCCTGTCGTCCCGTCGTAGTACCACTCGCGGGCACCGTTGGGTCGCCCGACTTCTTACCTTTAAGGACAACCGTTGCTCAAGTACCTAGAGCGGCTATACAGAGTCAGCAACGAGTGGAGTACAAGGATTACTCCTTGATAGCTCACACTTGATGGTGGCTCGGCAGAGCCGAGGTAGGGGCCTAAGGCGGTGTTTGCATTGTACCGTACCTGTGCATATTGTAAAAAGTTGTATCCGCGTTCACTCCCCTGAGTGATCACGGCCATCTATCTAATCCTAGCTAATAATGCGCAGGGCTCACTGCTGAATAATGCATAATAATGATAATAATAGGCAGCATAGGATAAAGGAGGTACATCAAGGGACGACAAAAACAGGCTATGCAATTGAATAGGATTGTAATGTAGCAGCAGCAGTAACAATGCCTAGTGCAAGAAAATTACGGAAAGATAGGCGATATCTGGGTAAGAGAATGGCTCTGCTTGCCTGGAAGCTCGACGGTAGCAGTAGGGTCGTCGACGAAGTAGTCGTACTCAGCAGCGGTGTAGTCGACGGCAGCAGCGGGGTCTACCGAAGATTAAGGGGGGACGAAACAGTAAATACACAGCAAGCATATACAAACAGATGCATGACATGACAGATAAAATGTTAAAGGTGTTCTAACGCAGTGCAATGCACGTTGCTCGGAGCGGGAATTCATCCGGGGATGAACGGCCAGCTCCGGGTGATTATTGGACAAGGTGTCCGGAGGGGGGAGATATCATGCCGGAGGTGTCGTGGACATCTGACACATCTGTGGGTGGTGTATCCGGGTTAGTTGATCTATTCCGAACAACTTTCGTGTTCGAAATAAATTCATCCGGGTACTTTAGCAGTACCGGACAATTTATCGGACAGTCGGTCCGGAGGGGGACGGTTCGATGTTCGTTGTGTTAGATGGGTGTGATAGACATACAGATAGCGTATTCGTATTTGTTATATTTATCTGATTAATTTTCATGTATAAAGTTTTTGAATCTGAGTTACGGTTTAAAAGTTATTGAATTTCAAAGCTTTAAATCAATTAAATGATTTTCTGAATTTCTTTTATTATTAAATTCCAACATTATCCACAACAGTGCCTGACATGTGGGACCCACATGTTAGCCTCTGTTTATTAATAATTCAATTAACTAAATTTAAACATCCCCTAGACCCATTTGTCATAGAGAGTAATTAAACTAAAATGATTTTAATTATTAAACTGACAGATGGGGCCCAGCAGTCAGTGAGACAATTATTATAAAACAGTTTAATTAACTAAATCCAGAGGGTTATTTAGGGAGGTGGCCCACATGTAAGTGGCCCACCGGGCTGTGATTAAGGGCTAACCAAACTTCTGACCAGTGGGGCCCTCATGGCAGTGACTCCGGCGAGCTCACCGGCGACAGAGCGCCGACGAGGTCGAGCTAGCCGTCGTCACAGGGCACGGTAGGGGGCGCCGCCGGTTGCGTTCGAACCAGGGGGCGACGGGGAGGTGAATGGTGGTGGTGCGGTGACTTGGGGGCGCCGGAATCGGGGCTGGCGACGTGCGAGGCGGAGGTGAAGTACGGGAGCTGGACGGCGATGAAGTTTACGAGCGCTAGGGTGGGCGGGCGCTAGCGTGTTCGAACGGGGAGAGCGCGTGCAATATTTTGACGCGAGCGGCGCGCCAAAGTCTTGCACTAGGACGCGGGGAGGAGCTCGCCGGCGGCAGCAAGCTTGTTGCCCTAATGGCGGGGTGGGCTACAGGGCACGATTTGCTTGTCGGGGAGTTGGGGGAGGCGTAGAAGCTCACCAGGAGTGCAGTGCAGGTGACGGCGTGCTCGATGGAGGCTCGACGGCGGCGAATCACGACTGCGACTCAACGGCGGCGAGGAAAAGGGAACTTGGTCGTGCGCTTGCTGTGGACGGCGTCGGCTCGATTCCTTGCGGTGGACGACGAAGACGACGTTGGCGAACGGCTTGGACAAGGCGGCGTGGCGACGCGAGCTCACTGGCCGCGTGAGCTCACGGCCATGGCGACGGCGGCTCGGGTGGGATCTTTCCCCGACGACTGTGAGAAGATGAGGAGGGGAAATGGAGGGGGAGGTTGTCCAGGGGGTCGGCCGAGGTGGCCTTATCGCGTCGGCGTCGGGAGGGAGCAGGTGGAGGCGGGGCCAGCTTTCCAGCGTCGTCGGCGAGCCCGGCACCGTACGGGGCAGGTGGGGGAGTGGTTGGGGGAAGAAGACAAGGGGAGGGGGTGGGCTGGGATGAGGTGGGCCTTTGCCCCGGGCGAGTTTTAGTGATTTTTCAATGTGCTTTTCCTTTTTGCATTATGTTCTTTTCCTTTTGTATTGGGTTTAATTGCTTTAACATTTTTGTAAAATGTGTAACCTGGTCCATAATTACGAGTGTATATTTCCAGAGTTCCACAAAAAGTTTAGGCTTAAAATAAGACCATTTACTATTTCTTTTTAACATTCAATTGTCAAATGGTGCTGTTTTGCTTGGTGTTTGAATTGTTTGAATTTTTCAGAGGCATAATAAAATACCATAACCACATGGGCATGACCCACTGATTATTTGTGATTTAATAAAAGTGGTTGTATAATTTTTGGACAAGTTTTATTTGCAACATTATTTTTAATATCAACAAAAGGCATTTTGAATTTGATTTGATTCAAATTTGATCATGGCATGATTTAGCAATAGTAATTGTCGTTAGCAAAAGGATTACTGTTACAGACAACTGAGGGTGTTACAGTTTTGGTAGGGAAAATAATTAAAATACTTTTTGGCAAGATAAATCGTGATACGGATATTTCTATGATCTACTAACATGGCATGATCATTGGGTGGAATTTGGGATCAAGTTTTAGAAGTGTATAGCTTAGGATGTGAATTAAAGTGATATCAAACAAGTGGTCCGAATCAAATTCAAATAAGAACCAAAGTCAGCCAAAAAATAGATGGGTCCAAATTTCACATTTATTAATTTAAGTGATGTACATGATACAAAACCAGGATTTGACATCGTTGGACCTCAATCTTTTTAAGATCCTAGGTCTGCGATTGACAGCAATCCCATTTTTTTCCCGCAATCCACGCTGCCATCAAACACCTCCTCTGCTCGGTACTTAAACTTGAATCCCAACTCCACAAGCTTGTTTGTGTTAGCTTGCACTTTGACTCCCTCTCCCACCACCCTGACAATCCACAAATAAAATGAGATAACTATATATCATAATTCATAAATAGTACACCCATGAGACACTTAATTTGAAATATTTAGTTAAAGAAAGTACTCTTTTCGCGCTAGCTTGAGCTTCGGGTGCTTGCCCATGTAGTACTCCACCAAATCTTGCATATTGGGGTGTGCGGTGGCGCAGAGGTACCGGCCGCCGACGACATCACACATGCGCTCCATGCAGAAGACGTGTGCCTCACTGACATCGTCGACGTGCACCACCGGCACAGAGCCAAGGAGAGCCTGCGTGAATCTTAGAGCATTGTGGTAAGGCTCGATGCCGGTGAAAGGCGACAACATGAAGTGTTGGCTTTCATTGATGTACGACAAAAGGGTGTCTCCTCCTACGAGACCCAATAACAGGACGACAATGTCGAACGCTTTGTCCTCGGAAGGGCGGTCATTGTACTTCACTAGCTCCTTCTCAGCAATGCACTTAGAAGAAAGGTACTCCTGCATATAACACAAGTGAACATCTGTCCGAGATTGCCTTTTCTTTTTGGACTAGTGACAGATTGCTCGATAGTACAACAAGTGAGTAGGCTTGTGAGTTGTGACCATGTTCCGGGCTTTGCATACCGTGCCGGCCAGTGCTCAAAATATACTACTTTCTCCATAAAAACATGCAAAAGATTAGGAACTCTTATTCCACACAGAGTGCATGGAATAGCCTATATAATCGTACAAAGGCCGGCTATATGGGTAGATCCAATATCTTCACAAATGATTTATACCGAAAAAGTATTTATTTAATAGGTTTTAGATAGTATTACTGGAACGAAGTTAAAATGAAAATATATACCAAAAAAAATGAAATGTTCGTATATTCAGAAAAGTGTCCATCCCATGCTTAAGAAAAAGGTTCATGTGTTAGAGAAAGAGTTCATGTATCTATAAAATAATGTCCATGCACGACTAGATGTATGTTCATATACTTCTGACAAAGTGCCCATGCATTAAAAAACATGTTCATGTTAACACAGAAATGTACATGTGTTAGAAAAGATTCACGTATTTAAAAACAATAAACCCGATATCTGTTCTTATACTTCTGAAAAACAAATGTTCAGTTGTAGCTTTATGTATCGAGAAATATCAAAATCGAAAGAGAGCACTCACGTCCATGAATTCGTTGCCGTGCTCGTTGGGCAGGCCGAGCGGGGTCCAGCAGGATTCGTTGGCGAACTCCTTGTACCCTTCCCCGTCCTCCCGGAGCGGCGCCGCCGTGATAACGGAGCCCGTGCTGATGACACGCCTCACTGCTTGGACCGTTCGCACTGCTCCAGGATGGCGCGTGTCGCGTCCTGGATCGCTTCCGTTGTGTCCTTGTACTGCAAAATCAAATCAAGTGGAAAATAACTCAGAAAAATTGAGAGAAAAATTATATTTCTGAAAATAGATGATATTTATGAACTCTTTTCATTGTAATTTTAATTGTACGAGCATGACAAAAGGGATGATATTCATTTTTTCTAAAACCGTTTTTCTTATCAAAGGAACCGCCATCGTTTGATCTCATCAAACGGCTGTGGAGGGTTAGAGCATCTCCAGCCGTTCGGTCCCCCAAGCCGGTTTTCGGCGCTATTTTAGCGCCGCTTGGGGGCGCTCGGGCGGTGAAACTGACTTGGGTTGGCCGGCCTTCCAGCCGCGGCCCCAAGGCGGCTCCCAAGTTAGGTGGTGCCGGGCGCAGTTGCGGTCCAGATTCGACCTAGAAACGGCGCAAATTGATCTTTTGAACGCAAATTCAATGCAGTTCGGCACAATTCGACGCAAATTCAACACGAGAACATGAAATATCATCACAGTTCGGCGGACAGCGTGGAATACAAACACATAGTTCGGCATAAATACAAATACAAATACAAATACAAATACAAATCAAACTAGTCATCGCCTTTGCGCATCCATAGATGATCCACTAGATCTTCCTGCAGTTGACGATGCACGTGCGGGTCTCGGATCTCCTAGCACATGTTGAGATAGGCTGTCCAATCTGGTGGTATCTCGTGATCAACAAATGCAAGAGGCACCTGGTTGAGATATGGTTCAGAGTCATACACTGGATCCTCTTTCTCGCTCTCAATGATCATGTTGTGTAAAATGCCACAACAATTCATCACCTCCCACATTTGATCTTTCGACCAAGTCTGAGCGGGGTACCGGACAACGGCAAATCAAGATTGGAGCACCCCAAATGCCCGCTCGACATCGTTCCTGCAAGACTCCTGACACTTGGCAAGTGGGCGTACTTCCCTCCTGGCACAGGGTTTGAGATAGTCTTCACAAATACCGGCAATCTTAGATAGATGTCATCTGCTAGGTAGTATCCCTTGTTGTACTGGTGACCATTGACCTCGAAGTTCACCGGAGGAGCATGACCTTCGACAAGCCTGGCAAAGACATTTGAGCATTGCAAGACGTTGATGTCATTGTGCGTTCCTGGCATGCCAAAGAAGGAGTGCCAAATCCAGAGATCATGTGTAGCAACTTCCTCAAGTACCACACTGCAGTGACCTTTTGCGCCCTTGTACATCCCCTGCCAAGAAAATGGACAGTGCTTCCATTTCCTATGCATGCAATCGATGCTTCCAAGCATCCCAGGAAATCCTCTTGCCTCATTCTCTGCTAGGATCCGAGCAGTGTCTTCAACATTGGGTGCTCACAAGTACTGTCCTGCAAAGTAGCCCACCACTGCTCTGCAAAACTTGTACATACACTCAAGGGCGGTGGACTCGGCCATGCATGCATAGTCTTCATGTTGATCACCAGGAGCTCCGTATGCAAGCATCCTCATTGCCATTGTGCACTTCTGAATTGTAGAGAATCTAACTGTGCCGATGCAATCTTTCTTGCAAACGAAGTAGTTGTCGTACTCTCGAAGTGAATTGACAATGCGAAGAAAGAGCTTTCGGACCATGCGGTACCAGTGCCGG
Source organism: Bromus sterilis (assembly GCA_950022295.1). NCBI lineage: Eukaryota > Viridiplantae > Streptophyta > Magnoliopsida > Poales > Poaceae > Bromus > Bromus sterilis. The sequence continues at coordinate 73,175,331 of OX465600.1, read as the reverse complement.
AATGTCTTTTCGCTGTGTAGGGGAACATCGGCAAAGTAGTCGGAGTAGAGCAAGCAATAGCCCTTCGAACGGCGCCTCTCCTTTGACTTCTGGCGGCCCATCTTGGAGCCGCCCTGCTGCAGCACCGTGTTGGCGCCGAACAGGTCGGCCAAGGAGGCGAGCATCATGAGGTGCTCGTCGTCCTCGGAGCCGGCGGCAGACTCTTCCTCCTTCATCAGCGCGGCGAAGAGTGCCTCGTCGTCGGAGTCCATCTCGGCGCGGCAATTCACCGAACACCTAGGGTGCGGTGTGGTCGCGGCCAGCCGCCGGTGGTCTCGGCTGTTCGCGTCGCGCCGGCCAACCGCCGCCGTACTAGGCAAGCTTGGAAGGGGGCGGTGGGGTGGAGCAGCGGCATGTTTGGAGGCGAAGCAACGGCTACCTTGCAGCAGCGCGACACCGACGGCGACAAGGGTGGTGGAGAAGAGGCGGTCGTTTTTTGGGCGGTTTGCTCTGCCAGTGGGCCAGCCGGTTCTTTTCGCTTCGTTCGACACCCCCAAGCGACCCCTAGCGCGCCTGGTTGGCTTGGGATCGCCGAACTCAAAATCGGCCCGATCCGGCATTATTTGGGCCCTTGGGGACGCGACTGAGCGTATTTCGTCCGTCCGAAGCAAATATTGCCGGCTTGGGGGCCTCTTGGGGCGCGGCTGGAGATGCTCTTAGCTGCCAGTTTTTTCACAGCTAGTCTTTTCACAATTGACGTTCCGCAATTAACATTATCAAAACAATAGAAAAGGTATAGGAGGGTTTAGCTAAAATCGATTGAAAGATGAACGTTCATGCAACTCACTAGGTTTCACGAGAAAGCTCCCGTGCGGGTGAACATGGCATGGTTATATTTCAACCGTGCCAAAGCTGTATGGGAGCACTATATTATTTTTTCCTAGGGTGTATGCACATTTTAAGATTTTCTTATGTCCATCATTCAGATTGGTAATATATAAATTATGTGATTTAAAAATAATAACATTTCAAACTTTTTAATGCAAAAATATATAACTTTTGTTGCTCACAACCCTTATTGGTTACACTACTGCCCTGTTTGATCTGTTTAGAAAAAATTGTTGAGTAGGTTTTTTTGGAGAAATTTTGAGAAGATGTATGATCTTCTAAATGTTTGTGTAAATTATTAAAAATATCATTAGGAAGTTTTGGAAGTTGAAGACATTTGTTAAAATTTGTTCTGAAAAATTGGAAGTTAATGAATTTTGAGAATATTATTTTGGTAATTTATGAAATCCCACAAAAATTTCTAAAAGATTTTGGAAAAAAATTAAATCAATGGAAAACATTTGAAAGATGGTGAGATTTTTAGCAATCCTTATCTCTGAAGAGAAAAGTGGGTTCGTTCCGAAAAGGCTCATCATAAATAGGAAGGAAGTTCACATGATTGGCTCTTCGGTGGGAAGCATGGCAACGATGATGGCGAGGCCTCTAGGTCGTACGGGCGACAGGGGCGTAGCGGCGGGTGGCTAAATCTTATCCTCCATCATTTGCAAGGCGATGCCCAGATCCAGATTTGGTGGCTTGTGCTTGCAATGGGGATCATACGTGCCTCTGATGATGTCACTGACTCACGGGTGAGGTATCGAGCCAAAGCTTCGCGCTTTGGTGCCGGCGGCGAAGGCACCTGTCTATGTCGTTAGCCTTTTGAGGTCATCGTTGGGTTTTCCTCTTTGTGCCAGGATTTAGGGCGAAGATCCTAAGAGTATTGCCGTGGAGGTTAGATGTCCCTAAGACGTGTCGACTGTCGTGGCATAACATTTAGGTCTTCCTATGTTATTTTTCAGCACTATAGTCTCGCTTGTGTGTTTATGATGTTCAGCTATTTCGAAATGTGCTTTCTAATCCTTCAGCCGTATTTTTTAGTTGTGTTTTGTTTATAAGAAAGAGCAAAAGTCTGTTTGTAAACGTTACAGATGGCAAGAGTTCGAGCGGTTGGAGGGTGACGGCGAGATAACCTATCCCGGCTGAACAGATATGTCCACCGGTGTGACTGTGACTGTGACAGTACCTTTTCTTTCTTAACAACAGCGCCCTTGTTTTCTTGGTGATCGATAAATAGCCGGCCGAGAAAGAAAACTAACGACTTGTTTAATTTGTTACCTTGTCACTGCCGGAGTTGTGCTGCAGCGGTGTGGCGATGAGGAAGACGAACTCGCAACCCTGGATGGCTGGCTCGAAGGAGGCGGCGTCGTAGATGTCGGCCTCGAAGAGCACCAGCCGCTCCGCCGCGCCGGGGAGCCCCCTCAGCAGTGCAGTCTTCTTCTCATCCCCTGCCACGACGGACCAAGAACGAACTATCAGAGAAGATCGGCCGGGACCCGGGAGTTGTGGCTGCATCCACATGAAGATGAAGATATGAGCGTGAGACATGGCGCGTACCGAGGTTCCGTAGGGTCCCGTGGACGGTATGGCCTTTCTCGAGGAGCTTCTTGACGAGCCAGGACGCGATGTACCCTGCAGCTCCGGTGACGCACACCCTGCTCATCTTCTCCGGCCGGTCCCTGCAGGCTGCAGCTATCCTATCAGTTCTGCCGAGTGATCGCCGACAAGGTTGCTGGATTTACTTCGACATGGATGATGTATATATATATCGTGGAAATATCGGTGCCCGGAGTAGGTGCCCACTTCCCAATCGACGACCTCCGGTTAGCTCTGGACTTGCTTGGTCGCGGAATCATCGGAGGCCCCCAGTAGTTGGTGTCCATTCCGGTCCACCATTGGTCAGCTCAGGAGACTCTTGAAAAAGTCTCAAGTTGGCTCGTGGGCGGCGAAGGCGGCCAATGTTTGCTACGGCGCACCGGCAGCCACCATTGTTTAAGGGATTTTTTACAGTACATCATACTACCAAATTTAATGGGTAGTATTAAGTTGATCCAACGGTTGATATATATTACTTTTAATTTTAGCCTAAGGATAGTCTGGCAATTTCATATAATCCTTTCACGTATTAAATCTCATGATTCTAATTAATGGAGTCACAGATGAATACGCTTATCATTTGTCGCATGGTTCTTTAGTCCTTGGGTATCCTAACGCCTCGCATCGGATCAATTTCTTCACAATCCCATGTCGCATATCCGCCTTCCCGTAATTGGCCGCCTGCCTCCGCTAGCTCCCTTTGATACAAGGAGCAGTCGTGACCCATGACCCGTGTGATGGCAAGGCGGCATGTCGCGTCGACGAGGGCGTGCTCACTTGGCTCCGTACTTTCCAGCGTATTTCTACACTATGAATCTTCCGCCGATGCGTTTGGCTGAGAGACACACGTATGAAGCAAGCAACGTGTAACCAGGCAACCAGACCGGTTGATTTGTTCTTGTGCTAAACTCACGTACGGTATTTACTAGCCAATGAATATCTCGCCGGTGAACGGCGGAAAAGGAGCAGCAGCGCCAGCATACTCAGCTACTACGCCTATATGATCAACAGAAATATACGGGACTCCTGCCCAAAATACCCTTTAAGACGAAATATACTACCCAAAATTTGGTGTAGTATTATTATATCTGAGCCCTTGAATCACAAAAATTAACGGTCCAAAATAATCCGATGTACTGTAAAAGGTCTCTTGTTTAAAGACACCTGAACGCAGCCGCAGTTGTACTAGCCTTCGGCTTTATCAGGCCTTCTTTTATTTTAATCAAAAAGTTTGATCATAGATTTTAGCTGGTACTAGTAAAACTAGATGATTCTCCGCGCATTGCTACGATAAGTTTGTTAAAAAAATACGTAAATAGTTGTTAGAAATAACTAAATCTAATAAAAGGAAAATATAAGCTTGAAAATCAATAAAACAACGTGTCTAAAAATAGAATGAACAGTTTTAAAATTAGTGTTTAAAATATTATTTCGAACAAAAATATGAAAGATGTTATGGTAGCGTTACATGCATAGACTAATACAAAAATAATTGTAATTTATAAGTTTGCTTATGTAGCATATTTTACATGGCCTAATGGAAGAGAAAACTTAAATGTATGGCTTAGTGGGGATGATGAGGTGGACACTTTGTATGTTAAGAAAATTGGGACCAACTTCTTAAAAATGTAAGATGTAAGATATAAACTATATGTCATAAAATTATATTATCATACAAAATATCACACACATACAAATCCAATACGTAATCCATTTTTAGCATATAGATGGTTAAATTTTAATCCAAAATTCACCAATAAAAAGTTTAACCCAAAATTCGAGGGGATCGATAAACTAGGACCGCAAAAATATTTATATTTCCCTAAAACATAGAAACACTGCATGACGTCGGCAAGTCCATATCCATAGAGAAATCATATAGAGCGAACGTTAGAAATCTTGTGACCTGCTCGATTGGTTTCGAACCGTCTGATCATTCGCATGTATCACGAAGCTAAGGAAATTATAATGTCATGATTATTTTATGTTCGCGTCAAATGAATGGGCACAACGCTTTGGCTATAGACTCCACGTGACTAACGCAGTGGTACTTCCCACTTGCCGTCATCTAGGTTCGAATCCTAGGTTTTCATTTTTTTTTACTTTTAATGAAGATGGAAAATTATACAAAAAAATCTATAAATAATATTTTTAGTTACATGATTCTTTTAAATAAGTACCTTTTTTCATTTTGTAAAAATATAGTTTAAATATGGAAAAATGAATTAAATAATACATTGATTAAAAATTTTGTAGAAATAATGCACCATTTTGAAAATTTGCAAAAAAATACAGCGTGAGCCCAGTCGTCCTAGGCCTGGCCAACAGGAGCTATTCGGGCCAGCTGGCCTGGCTGTCGGCCGCGAGCTGGCCGACAGAGGTCAGTCGGCCACGGCTGGGCCGACTGGCCACTGTACAACCAGCCGATGCAACGCAGAGGTTCTTCTTCCTTGCTCTTCTTCCTCCTTCCTCATCTCATTTCTTCTTTCTCCAGGGAAACACCAAGCTCCAATTAATACACCATTTTGGACCGATATTTTGTCGATTTTTCACCGTAGTTCTATTGTATACACCTGAGGGAGGGTAGGGGAAACCTTGATATGTTGATGGGATAGCTTGTAGTGGTGACAGTGGTGATGGGGGTGGAGGTGGTCGCCATGGTGGTGGTGCTCAGGTGAACGAGTTGTTGTCGAGGTGGTGGCCACGCTTAAAGGTAAGATTGAACAAAAATATATGTGTGTGAACAATTTATTTAGTCGATCTGGTAGTATATTTATGGTATTAACATGTGAAATTTATATGTTTGCGGACATTTTATTTAGTCGGTCCGGTAGTATATTTATTGTATTTACATAGAGAATATTTTGGTGTGTGAACAATTCATTAAGTTGGTACGGTAGTATTTTTTATGTTTAGTTGTGCGAACATTTTATTTAGTTGACCCGGTAGTATATTTATTATATATAGATACAAAATATTTAGATGTGCGAACATTTTATTTAGTTGGTACGGTTGGATTTTTTAGTTCGTTCGGTAGTATTTTTATTGTATTTAGATGTGCGGTGTAAAAATTAATTAAGTTGGTCTGTTAGTATTATTTATTAATGAAGGTTGAATAATTTTGTAGGTCATCAGAAATGTCTGATATAGTGAAGCTCATATTTTTACTATGGTCCTGGTGTTGTCTAAACAAATAAGATAGGAGTTGATCTTAGTGTATTTCAGTACATAGAGGTGCCATTGACCGACCCTCAAACTTAGGGCACCTCACAGGTTTGGTTGGACGACGCCTACTACACTGCCTAAACGTCGTGGCAGACGCCGTCCGTGACGCTTCTATCTATTAGTAGAGAGATGACTATATGCTTATGTATGAGAATATGCATATTCTATGTATGAGACATGTGACTATCTACTTATGTATGAGAAAAATGATTATGTACTTATGTGTCAAACATCTTAACAAGATACTACATCAAATCATCATCATTATTCTCGCTAACAATAGTATGACATAGTACAAGCTAAATGAAATTAAAGTAATTAAACTCAAAGTAAGATAGAATGTAGTGCTTCTAGCTAACACTTGATAAAGTCGTCATCACATTTTTTTTCTTGGCTGACACTGATGCAACACTTTTACCTAATTTTTTTCCACGGTAAGTTTTTGTGCTTGTCTGGCATAAAGTCATCATCACTATCATCATCGGGCTTTGTTGATGTATCGCTTGATTTCTTATTTTTGGATGACACTAATGCAACACTCTTACCTGTTTTTTTCTTCCACGGTAAGTTTTCGTGCTTGTCTGGCATAAAATCATCATCACTATCTTCAGCGGGCTTTGGTGATACATCACTTGATTTCTTCTTCTTCTTCTTCTTCGAGCTTGAGCCTTCATGAGTTGATACATATTTCGGCGGCGGTCTTCCGTTAACAATCGGAACTGACCCAAATACAAGCTTGAACAAATCCAGGTTATGTAGATTGTGGTTCATTGTATCCAGACCCACATTGTATCTCTACAATTCACAAATTGAATAAAATGAATCAAAACGACAAACATATTAAATACGTAAATCAAATATGAAATTGAAATTACCTTACAAAATTTAATATATTCATCAGTTGGCAAATCTATCATATGATGATCTAAGTCTTCAAATGATCCTATGAATCGCGATGATTCATATATTTTTTCACAAAAAGTCTTTCCCACCTTGCACGCAGCCGAAAAAGCTCTAGTCGAATATTTGTTGTGTTTCTACTTTGATAAGATGTTTGTCTCAACCTCTGCAAGTTGCTCTCACTGCTAACTAGTTCTTCAAAAGATACACCTGGAGTTCCATGAAGCCCTTTCTTCATTCTAACTGCACCTATCAAAATATCATGAGATATCTCTCGTGTAAATTGACGAGGATCACCCATCACCGCGAAAGAAGAAGAGGAAGTGAGGAGAAGAGGAAAATATGAGATCTTTTTAAAAACCTCCGAGTCCCACTGCCCTACTGTTTTCCAGTCACCTCAGTCTGTGTAAAACTGTAAATGTTCTCCTCGAAATTAGCACAATCAGTGTCAAACTCACCACCGAAAGCAGACGGCACAACACAGAACTGACCACCAAAAACACCTACCGACAAATCCCATCGAGCAAGGTCGCTGAAAAAGGTGGCCAGGTGTAAGGTGGCGTGGCCTGCCGGCCTAGCTGTGGCAGACTGGCCTAGTCAGCCCAGCCGCGGCCGACTAGCCTCTGTCGGCCAGCCCGTGGCCGATTGCATGGCTGGTGGGCTGACAGCCAGCCCTGCTGGCCCGACTCGCTCCTCACTACTAGAGAAATAGATATACATGGAAACCTTATTAGTGACGCATTTTTTTATGTAATGGGCCACTATGTTGTAAGGGGTGGCACACTGGTTAAAAATGTGCCACCTATAAGCTCTTATAGGTGGCGCATTTTTTAAAATGCGCCAAATGCGCCACCCCTGGATCTCTTATACGTGGCGCATTTGGAGAAATGCGCCACCCCTAAGAACCTTATAGCTGGCGCATTTTGAAAATGCGTCACCCCTAAGGAATTATTAGTGGCGCATTCAGAATGCGCCACCCATAAGCTCTTAGGGGTGGCGCATCTTCATATGCGCCACTACTAACCTAAAAATGTGAGGGGAAAATTCCCAATAAACAAATACAACCCCCCCCCCCCCCCCGGCCGCCCGTGGACTTCCTTTTCAGTTTGAAAAATAATAATAAATGATAGAAATGTCAAAAAAATAAAAGAAAATAAGATTCCCATGTAATATGTGGTCTAGTTATTAGAAAAATTTAGAAACATGAATTTCGGATTTTTTTGCAAAAACTCTCGAGAATTTGTAAAATGGGCTTAACTTTTGCATACGAACTCCGATAAAAAAGGTTTTATATGAAAAAACATCTACTCGGAAAGTTATATCCAAATTCAACTAGGGGAATCCCGTTGAACATTTTTAGAATCCTCAAAAACCTAACTGAAAAAAGTTACGGGCGTTTGAAGATCTAGAGCCAAAAAAATTGATTTTTTTAAAACTTATTAGTGAAGGCATTTTGTATGAAATGTGCCACTAATAACAGAATTTTTTTTTGAAAATAATAATAATAAATATTTTTATTATTTTTTAAAAGTTCAAAATAGGCTAGAGGACCGATCGGGAAGATTAAAAAAAGTAGCTAGCAATATAAAAAATAAAAATATAAAAAATATTTTTTTCATTTTTTAAAAAAGGTTCAAAATAGGCTTGCATGGGTTTCGAAAAAGTTCAAAATGACCGATCGAGAAGTTTTAAAAAAATGTTGAAAATTTTAGCACACCCACGAACATCAACAAGGTCCTAAACATGAACATGGTTTAATAGGATTGATATGATAGATATATCAACAAGTGCCTGCTAAGTGGGCTGAGGTGGAAGTTGAATAGAACCGAGAAGTTAAGCGTGCTAGGGCTGGAGTAGTGTTAGGATGGGTGACCCTACGGGAAGTTTGACCACAGAGGTGAGTTTGACCTAAGATTAAGCATAGTGACCGGTCATTAAGCATACTAACATGAGATTAAGGAAAAAAATAAAAAAATGTCGTTATCCAGATCCAGATTCAAAATTTAAAATTAAAAAAAATTAATAGTGGCGCATATCCATAATGCGCCACTAAAGCCCTAAAAAAGGCCACTAAAAGGGTTTTTCCTAGTAGTGTCTGTCGGCCAGGCCGAGGAGGACTGGGCCCAATCGGCCGGCCCGTGGCCGACGGTGTATTATGTCTGCAAATTATGAAAATCGTGCATTATTTTTGTTTTTTAATAAATGTATTACTTAAAAAATCTTAAATATATGACAAATTCTTGTTTGTTTATTTTTTATGTAATCATGAAAATTTTAATTATAGATCATGCTAATTTATTTTTTCAACCATGGTAAGTTTATTATTGATCGATGGTAAATTTAGTCCATTTCACACGGTGAATTAATTTCTTGAACCATGGCAAACGAAATTGAACATGGCAATTTTAGTTTATGTTGCATGGTAAATTTATTCTTTTGATCAACTAAAAAATATATTTTTGAACTATGATGAATCTAGTTTATTATCATGAAAATAATTAATTTTGAATCATGGCAACTTTAGTTTCTGCATCTTTATAAATTGTAATTTTCAATCATGGCAAATTTACTTACGTTAACATGAAAAAAAAAATAACCATCGCAATTTTATTTCTTAGCATGGTATATTAAATTTGGGACATGGCTTATTCCTTAAAAATAGTTTTTATATAATACACATGTCATGGCAGAATTACCATTATATATTTTTTGCCCCATAGCACTTGCAATGTTTAAAATAGTGTTTTTCATATAATCTCCATCTCCTAGTAATTTTCATAAAAAAGGTCTAACTATTTTCATATAGCAATAACCTTCTTGCAGGGATTTTTCATGACAAAATTGGTTTTTATTAAAAATGTCAAAAAAAATATTCTTGTATTTTAAATTAATTATAATAAACTGGACCTTTTTTAGACCCAACTATAAAACCGTGAGCGTAGCGGAAGTAGCGATCCGCTCGTGCCCCGTTGCCGCTTGAGCGAATACGGTTAGGTGGATGGTTGTATCCCAGCTCACCAGAGTTCAAATCCCAGATTTGACAATGGTGCTCGCATTTTTTTGGATGCTTTTAGTGGGAGGAGACATTTCCGTCGAAGATGAGGTGGTGACTTCGTTAATCTCAAGATGATATACCGGCTCAGTATTGCGAAGATGCTCATAGGGGTAGGTGTGCGCTTGTGCGTCATAGGGGTGATTGTATACTCGTGTATGACGCGTCAGAGTTGTACTGTGTTCCTAAAAAAAAAAACCTCACCCGAGCCTGACTTGCCGCTCCAGATTAGGATCCTATCCAAAGGACAACTGGTTAAAAAGCATTCCTGCGAAGCTTAACTAAGGATCACCCTAAAAACCTAAAAACGCGTCAGATGCCGTGTCTTCCCTCGTATTTTCAATTTTTTTTGTGAACGCACTTTTGGTATTTAGATTGGGTTTTTTTTAATTGGCTTTTGGTTTTTGCGTGATATTTTTTGGTGAAAATATAATCTAAAAAAAACATGATTGTGCATCTTAAGAAGGCACAAAGCTATTTCTGTGAGGAACACGCCGCGTACCCCCGACCGAAAGAAGGCTCATCTCGTGCCAAAAATCCCTCACGCCGCGTACCTCCAACCAAAAAAAGGCACATCTCATACCAAAAAAACACACACAAGCGTGCTGCCCGTAAAGGCACGAATATGCTTCTATGTGCGTCTAAACAAAAAGACACGTCTCGTATCAGAAGCACGTTCATGCTTTTTGAAAGACACAAAGACACGTCGCGTGCCTCAACAAAAAGAAAATCTCCATGTCACGACAAGTGACGCGCGTATAAAAACCACTTATCAAGTGTTAGCGCGTTTGTTGCGAAGAACACTTGTTAATTAGTATGGGCAAACATACGATATGTGTTGATAGAACAACGAGACGGGCATGCTCGATGGAAATCACCGTGTGACTGTACCAACCGATACATACGCTTTTCTAGTGCTAATCTAAACCAGCAGCCTAAAGAAGAGGAGCTGACGGACGAGCTAGTAGCTGTTGGGAGTTCACTAGCCTAGTGCAACTTTTTCCATCTCCACGGGTGATCTTCGGGCCTGTACTGTACGTTGATCAACTCAGCTGGTCTAAAGTGCAGCAGGATGTTGCTGGGAATAAGTGTCAGGCTTATTGCAGGGCTTTGCCAAAGTCAAGGAGATTGCAGGTCTGAGGGGTCTGGTCCTCTCTTCACCGGGTCCTGCGCACATCGGACAGCGCGTGTAAGATGTCAATGGCTCACCTCAGTGCAGGCAGGCAGCAGGACGGTAGAGCAGCAAAGCTTTCAGTGAAGAATGGCCTACATGTTGATACGAGAGTTGATGACGGGGAAGAAGCCTGGTCCACCTTGTCCACGCTATCGCTTCCGATGAAGTCAAGCAAATGTTTTGCCGCTTCCCTCGGCTTCTCGACATGAGGAATGTGGCCGCACTGCCCTACCTGTCGTAAAATTGCGCTGGGGAGTTCCTGCTGTAACCGCTGCAGAGCACCACACACATTTAAAATGCATTTGAGACATGCATATATCTTGCAACTAGACCACGCACGGCATTTTGGCATTGTCAGGAAAACTTACATATGCTTCTTTATTGCTAATTATCCCATCATCCTCTCCCCATAACACCAGACATTTTTGCTTTACCTGTCCACAAAAACAGGGCAGTCAGAAATAATCATGCTTTTGCACAACCCATTTCATTCTTCTTCCATGCCAGATTGTGATGTCCAACAGTTCAAATCCTCATGACACAAGTATAGGGTCTATAATTGACAGTCAGCAGATGAGAATGAATGATGTAAGACTATCAATTGGTGTTTATATACAACGTTTCAAGCTAATACAATTGATAGTATATTTTGGGGGATGAATTTCATCTTTCCTTTAGCAGAAACTGGTAATCTGGGAGGTCGCTGCACTGTGCTGGAAAATTTGTGAAACATGCAAAGCTGTGTATTTCAAACATAAATTTCCTGATGATCCTTCGGCTCTAATCTTTTAACCTGTGCATCCACATTGACTCCTGGGCGATGTTGCAGAAAGAACAAGGTCGAATAAACGTTTAGGCTGGATTGATACTGCTCAAGAAGGTGCTCACGGAGGCATATGCACGAATGCATTGATGTGCACCGGCCATAAGGATCATAGGGTGAAAGTGATGTTTCTACAGCTTTCCTAGAGACCTATTTGGAGCTTCTCTGATGCTCTATGTTCTGTAATAACTGGAGATGTTCGTTTTTATTTCTGCTTTGGTTAAGTTCTGTAAGACAGTTGTACTGTGGCAGTTTTTTTTTCCGAACCATACTGGAGAGCTGCATGTATTCATTGATACAGAAAGGAGATTACAATGCTAAAGATGGCACGACCGATACAACACCAAGATGGTCCAACCCAAAAGCATAACACAACCTAAAGAAAGACGAACGACATAAGGATCGCTTACACAAGTGTCGATGACCAAACGACTAGCATCCCGGGCAAGAACAAGAACAACAAACAAGCAAGGAAACATCAAACATACACCGAAGGAGCCCGCAGCGACTGGGAGTAACGACCGCAACAGCACAAGACCTCCAGTATGGCATCGCCAATGGCCCGAAGTTAAACACACTTGCTCAATCATGAGTGGCAGCACGAAGATAACAACGACATCATAACTGGTATAACACCATCGTGAGGAGAAGATGACCAACAGTGGTCATCCGGCGCATATATATTTAAATTATTTTGTAACATGTTGGTAGTGTGCATATTTGGATGCAGAGATAGGAGTGTGTTCGCTGATAGGTCCTACAAGCCTACAGCACCAGGATGATACAAATACAACGGAATTGGAAAAGGAATAATTAACATTTAGCATATGGGAACAGCAGATAAAATCATAATTTGGATGTTTAAAAAAATAACCTGCTTTATTTGGTTTAGGACATTATAACCTCCAGTAATCATAAAATTAACCGTAGCATCTTCCCACCAAGGAAGCAGGCAGTGTAGACGGCCAATCTGTAATGAATAATAGATTAATAAAGGAAAAACATATGACTTGAAACCCAAAAGCAAAGAGGAAACTAAATGGTTCCAATTATGTGTGGTGATATCTGCACACTATTAAAAACAACATATCAGGTATACCCAAGATTAATTCGACTAGCAAGAAACATAGGACTGGGATGCAAAGTACAAAACTGAAGCATGAAGCAATTTTTTTTTTTTATGTTTTTGACACATCAAATGAGAATGACTGTCAAGTACATGCAAATTAGGATTTTTTGGGGCAGTTTTAGTCTTTAGCTAGGACACTTTAGCTTTGTTTTGGTAGTTTCGTTTCAGGGTTTATCCCTTGTTTTTGGTTTGGTCAACCTCCACTGTTAGCGTACTTTGCGCCTTCTTGGTGTATACACAACGATAAGCATTTACATGCGTGTTCAAAATTTTTTTTTTGAAGAATTATAGGAAATGGCATACTTGAAAGGTATGAGTACGCCTAATAAAGTAGAGTGGACTAATAGACCAACAACCAGAATATGATTGTTCTGTTCAGTAAGGAATGTACAGAGGCTTACCTGCACCCAATCAAAGAATCCATCTGGAATTTTATAAAATGCCAAGCGTGTAGCTAATAGTCGTAGAGGAAGACTCTTCAGTACAAAAACCTGGGGAGCAAAGAATTACACTGTATTCCAGCCAATACATATGAACATATCACTGGATTGGTTTGATGCAAATAAAAGATAGTAATAAAACATGAACAATTCTTGAGGACAAGCATAATCATCATTAAGTTAAATAAATATACATACAGCAAGCATGGGCATCAGGAGATCAGGACATGACAACTAAACAGTAACAGCAAAATATACCAACAAAAACAGAATGATTCAACACTGAAGCAAAGCTATGTTGATGCAAAAAGCATGCAGTTCAATAAAAGCACTCACCCCAGCATATGGAACAAATTTAGGCACTCTGGTCATATCTCTTGTGCCCTCAGCATATACACTTGCACCAATGAAGATTAATTTTGATACCTGCGATGAACAAGATAGAGTTGGCTTCTTGTAAGAAAGTTTGTGGGATTTGTCCAGTTACAAAAAGTACATACAATTCACATTAGTGACAGCATTAAAGATATATATCTTCAGTTTTGGTACTGTTCCTATGTGCTAGACTGCTAGATAAAGAAAAAAGCGAACACAATAAGTCTAAAAATGCTGGTACCGCTTCTGGATAGTTGACTGCAAAATCAATGGCAACAGCAGCACCCAGACTAGGCCCAACCAGTACCATAGGCCTTTTGATGTAGGATCTCCAGAACTACACAAAGAGGTTGTTAATATGAAGGATATTGCAGCTGTGATTATAAAAACAGTTTTACTACTACATCATCAAAACTGGTCTTAAATGACTGAACATATTTAAACAAGGAAAGGCACACTGAAAGCTTGCTCCATGAAAAGTAGTAATACATAATCTGGAAACACAGTCCTTATTTTGGAATAGTAGCTAGTTTTTGTGCAGCTCTGAGCAAGGCTGAAACTCAGTTACATATCAAACTCATTCTGAATCAAACAGGAAATCTGCAGGCTAGGAAGTAGGAAATGAACTCATCACATGGAAATTATTGACATGTTTACCAGCAGTAGTAGTTAACTTGTACCTGGTAAAGATGCTCACGCTTAGACACGATATCACATGGTGGCCTTGTTTCTATGATCAAATCGGTCGATATATTAGAAGTGGTCACAACTTGCAACTGTGGCAAGCACAATTACCGAACCAATTACACTGGCATGCAGCAGAGTGGGGGCATACCTAAGTTAGAGAAGCCCCATCCAAGGATGTCCACAGCCCAAGGCTCCAACCCAGCATCCTCCAGCAAAGGGTAGGTGTACCTCCACTCTAAACAAGAACTGCATCCAATACTTTCAGTGTCCAGACTGCTAAATGCATGCTAAAAGTACAAGACCACTCTTTTGGCAGCACCCCTTGTGGTACAATGATTGACACCAGAATCGGACATTGCAGGTCGAACGATAAGATGGGCAGCGGCCCGAAATTTGATATTGCATTGCACGCACCTGTCGAAGCCATGGAGCAGCACGACCGGATCGCTGCCCTGCTGCTGCTTGAGTGGCCTCACACAGCTGCTCAGTATGGGGCTCTTGGAGAAGCCAGTCTGAAGTTGGGATCGGTTCCGCAAAAATTCATCACAGGTGTTAGTGTTACTGCGCAGTCCACGCCTCTTCACCGAAGGGGTTTTTAACAGAAGAGCAAAATTACGGCAGTCTGTGGAGAAGCTCGCCTGGACGGGCACGCGCTCGATTCGTTTGACGAGGCGGAGGGCGGCGCCGTCGCGGATGCTCTCGACCGCCCTGGGCAGGAACGGCGGGAAGTCGTTGGCGGGGGCGGGGGCAATGGCGGCTCGGCCGGTGGAGCCGACGTCGGCGGAAGCCGCAAGCCTGAGCCGGGCCCTGGCAGGCGACCGGAGCGACAGCGCCGGCGAGGAGTAGGAGGAGGAGAAGGTGAGCAGCGGCGGCATTGGTGGAGTGGAGTTAGCCGGTAGCCCGCCCGCCCGTTGGAGACGAGTGTGCGCGCACAGGGTTGAGCGGATGTTATGGGGCGGTGAGGAGCAGCGGCCTCGTGGCAGCCTGTGCCGCTACGTTGACGCGCGTCGTGCCCGTGAGCCGTGACCTGGGTCGCACCCACGGAGGAAATATCCTGTGCTCCCATATGTGAAGTGATACGCTGCTCCAGGGCAGGCGGTGTGTTAGATTTGAGATGAAGGGACCAGGGCAGCCGTGCGTGCATGCATGCTCTACCTAGTTTATACGTCACGCATACGCACGTATAACCAGATGAGGATTCAGCTCACGAGAAGAAATGAGAGGCACTGCAGAACCAAAGCGTCGATGCAATGGAGGTTCGGTCATCTGAAGCCGGGTTACCGAGTTCTATTCTTCTCAAATCATCTCGTTCCTATGCGACGCCCCTCCCTCTCTTTGAGGGGCGTTGTTGGGTGGCAATTAGACGGCCAATGCTAAAGGCTACATCTTGCTTGGTTAGATGACGATGGACATCGAAGACCTACTCCGGTTGCTTGTACTAATCTGATCTTTGAATTCGAGTAGTGTTGTTGTGTTGTCTGTGTTGTTGTGGCTATTTCATCTTCTCCTAGGAGAAGTTGGATTAGATGTGTGCTCTTTTTGAGCTTTGTAATGTCTTCTTCTTCATGAATGAAATGCAACGCTGATTGCTTTTCGTCAAAAAAAAAAATCAGACGTATGTCGTGCATGCACTCATCGCTCAATTACAAAATAACGCAGGGTATACTATAGATATTTTACAATGAAAGGTAGACTGCTCCATCCTATCCCTCCAGTTCAGATCCAACGCCTCGCACATAATGGGATCAGCGTATCATACCATGTGCCGTATCACTGGATATTCACCCCGCATCCACGGATTCCTTTTTTTCACAGTTCAACGTTCACATACATGATCATACATATATCCCTATAAACGTATGTACGTACAATACCTTAAAAAACATATGTACGTACAATTTATTTTTACAATCATTTTTATAATATTAAACCGATACATCATCTTAAAATTGACGAAGTAACCACAATTAGCTCTTTGACTGTGAACCTTCTTTCACACGCGTGAATCTGATCATATCCATTACCTTTTGTATGCTCGTAGACAGTGTGCGAAACGAGCGGATCAATGAACAGACCTATGCACTGTATAAGGACATGATCAACGTCGAAAAAGATTTGAATCATTTCTTTCACCAAATGATGTTGTATTTGTACATAGGTTATTTTAACATTACACCGACAATCGAGACCTGCAACAACGATGATGAGTATATCATTTTAATTATAAATAAGTTATACTTTTTGGTTAAGTGCTCACTTGATTAGATAGTTTGAACGAGATAAACAACGTGATTTTTTGTTTAGTTTGATGGCGGCTCAACGGAAGGCGGATCGTGCAGATATTGTTGCCATCGTGACCCTCGTTGAAGCGGATATGAACGGTGTTAAGGTGAACAAGGCGGTGCTTGGGTGCACCTGCATGCTTCGTTTCAAGCGTTGCCAACTTCACATTAACAAGGAACAACGCGTTTGGCTCTTTGAGGAGCTGGAGGTCGAGGGTGACGAGGAGTAGGAGAAGGACGACGACAATACCAAAGAACCACACATTGAAAGTTTTGGATGGTTCGAGCCGGACACTAACTAGAACGAGACCAACGGCTCCCCCGGGGCTCGTCGATATCATTTCTGACCGAGATGAATAGAGTAAATCTTTTGGACTAATTTTAGTTATTTTTAAATATATATTTTTGTGTTGTAAAATAAGTCTAAAGAATGGTGATGCCTAGTTTAACGGATACGGTTGGATGATCCTCATTCGATGGATTTGTTTATGATACAGTCGAATGTGTTAGTTATTTCGTGGAGTTAAGACATGTTCGAATGTCCTCCGCTCCTAGAGTGAAACGGTCCCTGATTAATTCTCGGGAGCTTCTTGAATTTTGATTCACGTTTTCCTAGAGTGGAGGGGTGTTGAGGGAATCCGGATACGCTTTTAGTTTGACGAGTCGCGTTCCAAATGCTAATGGAAGTCAATGCAATTTTTTTAGGGAGGAAGCCAATGCATTCAAAGTGCTCTTCCATCCTCGAAGCCTTTAAATTCATTAAGAAGAAGGTTTAGAGGTCACAACCGCAACGCGGAAAGAAGCAATAGGGAACTAATCTCACGACATTACAATACTCAAATGTTTGGCACCCACCAAATCCCACATAGTCATCTCCTTTTTAATCTTTATGATAATAACCATCGACGGGGCAGTCGTGGACCTAAAGACTCTAGCGTTGCGCGCATTCCAATTCTTCTAGGAAATGAGCATCAACACAAAGGCCAACGCCTTGGACGACCCAAGACGAATCGCCAGGTTGTCTGTAAGGCCCGATATGTGGTACTGTTCCAGATCTAGATGTTTCCATCCAGATCCAGGGACGAAGCACATATCAGTCCCACCGCGACATATGACGAAGTCATATGCCCCGGATTTCCAACATGATATCACAACATTACAGATACAAAGATACAACATCTCATACAATCGGCATACAACTGCCTTAATACAATACAACAACGGAAGATACATGTTTGAGTACAGACTACAATCAAATGCCTAGTGGCAAAGAGAAAAACATCGATCCCCATAACCACACGGGTCCAGGCCCTCCGCTGGGATCCGCCTAACTAGTCGTCGTCGAGTCTTCACGTGAAACGTCGATCACCATACCTGTTGTCGATCAAGAACCCTGAAAAGAGTTTGGGGGTAGTATCATGAGTACAGAAGTACTCGGCATCCAACTGTAGTGGTCAACTGACCCAACAAGGACTTCATCACTCGTCATTCTAGGACAACTAGTAGTTTACAGTAAGGATGGGGTAAGTGGTGAGGTTGCTTCCGCACTAGCATTTATGAAGTGGCTAACGATTTAGAGAGTAAGATAAGAAGCCAAGAATTCGATGAGGAATCGCCTCCAACAAGTCTTTCTATCAGCTATTTATGCAAACATAACACCTATCCTATCCTTGTCCTCCTCTTCGCATCCCGACAAAGAAGAAGCAGTCAAGGCACACACACGTTGATCAAGTTATATTAAGATTATCTCAGTTGTTGTTGTCTATGAACAAGGAGTAGGTCTCAAGTCGTCCATAACCGTGGACACGGCTTCTCGAAAAGATTTAACCCTGCAGGGGTGTACCAACTTCCCATTACAAGGCTCTGCACGCACGCCCATCTCTCTCAGTTGGTACCCATCATAGGCAACCATTTTATGATTTAGTTCCGAGAGATCCGAAACGACAGGTCCCTCTAGCTAACACCGAACAAATCCGGGTGGCCCCCGGGGAGTCGACACCCAATCCAACAGCCGGCCGCGCCCTCGGATCGGACTCTTCCGTCTCAACAGGGCTTGGGTTGCCGGGACACCTCACGTGAGGTCCCGGGCCCTCGCCGGTCAAGGGTGGACCAACAAGGAAACAAAGTCCTCACTGGTCCGGGTTGGTTTAAAGGATATCTGCTAGGAGCGACCCGACAGATATATATATATACATGGTTTGCAAATGGTAAATCAGCTTGGGCCACCTCTAGAAATGTTTGAAGCTAGGTAGGTAAGAAAAGGGGACCCCATAAAATCCCACACGCGGTTAGGCACGCTCAGTCTTAAAACCAATACCCGGAACTCGGATCCTAGGTGACTCAAATGGAACAAAGCGTCGGGGCGGGATAGCCTAGACCTTCCATCCTTCGTCGAATATAGTCAACATTATAATAATCATATCATCCATAACAATATAATAATGTGATATCCCAAACCAAGGAGTAACAGGAGGTAACATCGTAGCATCCTAAGCATGCATACTAAGCAGAGGCTGAGCAACGAGCAATAGTAACATAGCAGTACAAGGTTTGCTGGGAGGGGACATGGCTGTATCGGTTTGAAAGAGGTTGTAAACATGTCGTAGGATCAAACATCGAACCTAACCTAGACTAGCATGCAAACCGCTGGTTGAAATAGAATGGATCATAAGTAATGTATAGTCCTTGCCTGTTGATAAGTCGGGTTCCGAAGGTGTAGTTGATCGCAAGCTCGCATCGTCTCCGAAGGTACCCGCGGAAGCACATAAGATGGTAAATACTGGAAAGCAATCAACGAGCAAGCATCTATTAGTACAAAGCAAACACGAGCAAGCATCAACAAGAAGGCAACACGAGACATCGCACCTACCGTCGAGAGCGGTTACTAACAGGTTAAGTGAAGTATTCGTCACACACGACGATACCGCACGTTTACAAGGGTTCAAGTTGTTTAGCTACACAACGTGAGCAAAGGTTGTTAACATGGCATCTCACTCAAGCATGGCATATCACTCAAACATGGCAAGAGGTGAAGCATAAGGTAAACTATCTATGCTAGTCAATTTAAGTGAGGCACAAACTAAACATGGCATATCACTTAACCATATTTTAGGTTGGTTAACAGCAGCAAACAATAGCATAAACACAAAGCACACGAAAAACTAATCAAGTTACATGTAAAGAACACCCCAAACGGAGTTACGGTTAAAAATATACAAGCAAAACATGTTTGGAACACAATCTGCCAACATCAGGAAGCACACTTTAGAGCATTTCATAAATAGGATAATGAATGAAAACATGCTCACAAATGATATGCAACTAAAGTAGACATGACAAGGAAGGCATCTCAAAAAGAATCATGCAAATAGGCATTATGAACAATTAATTATAGCCCAAACAAAATGCAATAAAACATTACTGGTCTAGGACTTAGTGAAAATCAGGAAAACATGGCAGAAACTGTTATAATCATGTTGTACAAACAGGGGTAAAACTATATGAAAATGTACAACAACTTGACATATCAATATATGAGCATGGAGTAGGCATGATGGTGATCAGGTACAAACAAGAATCAAGGTCATAGGCATAACAGATCAAAAGATATTAAGCATGCAATATGGCATCGGAAAGTTACAGACTTAGAGAAAAACAGAGGTGGTTGCCAACAACGGCAGGATAGCAAACATGACAATGTAATACATATAATGATATCTAAACATATCTATGATCAGGAATGCAAACATGACAATGTAATACATATAATGGAAGTAGACATGATGCTTAACAGCATGCAAAAAGAATTAATGCAATAGGCCTCATGGATGTGTCACAATCATCATGCAAACTTGCTATAAAATAACAGCAGCAACACACTAGCAGAAAATAATAGCAGTTAACAGTCTGATGCCCATTTCAACAATGATTAACAATATCAAGATGGCCTCAAATCAAAATGCTCACGAAATATGAATTGAAGTACACACAAATCTAAACAATTTTCCTTTTGGGCGCAACACGATCCGGGCTACGGTTTACTCGCAATCTACAGCGCAAAACTGAATCAGCAACAATAATTCTCAGGACTTAGAAAAATTTCAGCAGGGTTCTCAGAAAAAAAGCGAAGGGCCTCACCCATCATGGGCCTCGGCCCACTAGCCGACTAGGCACTGGATCTGGACCGGCTGGGCTGCTGGCGGGGCAGTTGGGCCGTGTGGGCACTGGTGGGCCGCCTGGGCTTCACTGGACCAGGGCGCCTGGCTGGAGGCGGTGGTGAGCTCGGGCTCCCCCGAGCAGGCGGCTCGTGCCGGATCGGGCAGAGGAGGTGGCGACCGCCGGTGAGCATGCCGGCGAGGGGCTGCGCTGCGCCGGGCGTCCCGGAGAGACAAGGCGGCGGCGGATCCGCGCGCGGGGAGGTGGATCCAGGCGGGGGCGAGGTGCCAGGGCGGCGGCGCTTCCTGCAGAGAAAGAGGGCGGCGAGGTAAGTGGAGAGGGAGAGGAGAAGGGAGAGGAAAGGGCGCGGGGAGAGGGGATATAACACCCTCAGTTTCTGTAACAGTAATCACTTTGAGTGTTGAATATTACTGTTGCTAAGCATGCCTTGATCAAACCTTGCCTGTACATATGCAAACCATGATGGTTGATATTCAAAACCATATGCTCAATGCACCTTGATCTCTTGGAATCGAATCAAAGTTCAAAACTCCTTTTTGGTGAATATTAAAAATATGTGCAAAATAAAAATTTGTCCAAAAATTGTGAAACCAATTTTATTAAATGCACAAATATCAGTCTACCATGTTGCAAGTGGTCATGCATATTTATTGTGGCATATAAAAAAATTCAAACGACTCAAACAGTAGCAAAACAGTGACATTTATTAACTTTTAAATAGAACAAAATATTAAGTGAGTTTATATAAGCCCCAAACATTTTGTATCACTATTTTGAGGTATAACTTTAATTTAGAAACACCTAACACATTTTAATAAAATGGAAATGTAAAAAAAAATGCAAAAAGAAAATACAAAAAAAAATGAAAAACTACCTAACCCTCGCCTAGGGCGAGGCCCACCCCGGCCCAGCCAGCCCCCTCTCCCACCTGTCTCCCTCCCTCCTCTCTCCTCCCACCTGCTCCCCATTGTGTGGCGCCATGGCCATGGCCAGGGAGCACCCCCAGCCGGCCCCTCCCCCTCACTGGCCTCACCTGCCCCTGGAGATAAGACCCCGCACCCGCCCTCGAGCACGGAACCCTAGCCGCCGCCTCCCAGCTTCCTCCCCGCGCGCCGTTTTCCCCCCTCACCGCCACCCGAGCCGCCGCGGCGAGCCCGCCGTCGTCGGAGCAAGAGGCCAGAGTCCTCGCCTGGCCGCTCCGCCTTGCCCTCGGGCCTCGTTAGCCTCGACCCCGCCTCCCCCACACCGTTCCTCATCGCCGGAAGCCGCCACCGTCCGCGATTCGAGCTCTCCCCGCCGCTGCTCCTCACGACACCGCGGCCTTCGCCCCGCACCGCTACTCCGGCGAACCCCTGCCACCGCGGCCGCTCCTCTGCCCCTCCATGTAAGCGTCCCGCTTGCCTCCCCCCCTCGTTCCCCTGCACATTCGACGCCGGCGCCGCCGTGCCTGGTCACCGGCGGGTACATCAGGAGTTAATCTCCTCCCCTTGTGGTTAACCGGTGGGGTTACCCACTGACAAGGGGCCCCAACCCCCCTAATAATCTGTTAGATTAGACAAAGTTAATTAAACCCCCCTGTTAATATGACATGTGGGCCCTGCCCATTTTAGATTTAATTAAGATGTTAACTATAACATGTGACAATGACATGTGGGCCACTGGTTTAATTTGTTAAATAGAATTGTAATTAAAGGCTACTCTCTATGACATGTTGGTCCCACTTGTAAGTTTGACTGGTTAAAATTTCCTGTTCTGGATAATGTTAATAAAAGAATTAATTAAATACATTAAATGATTTTTAAATGTTTTAAAAATTCAGAAAAATCATATAAAATAAACCGCATGCCGAATTAAAAAAACTTTATACATGAAACTTTCTCAGAAAAATGCAACGATCACGAATATGCTATCCGTTCATCTACCACACCCCTCTAACGTAACGAACCTCGAACCGTCCTCCTCCGGACCGTCTGTCGGATAAATTGTCCGGTACTGCTAAAGTACCCGGATGAATTTATTTCGAACACGAAAGTTGTTCAGAATAGATCAACTAACCCGGATACACCACCCACACATGTGTCGGATGTCCACGACACCTCCGGCATGATATCTCCCCCCTCCGGACACCCTGTCCGGTAATCACCCGGAGCTGGCAGTTCATCCCCGGATGAATTCCCGCTCCGTACAACGTGCATGGCACTGCGTTATAACACCGTTAACATTTCATTTGTCATGTCATGCAACTATTTGTATATGCTTGCTTTGTATTTACTGTTTCTTCCCCCCCCCCTTAATCTCCGGTAGACCCCGCTGCTGCCGCCGACTACACCGCTGCTGAGTACGACTACTTCGTCGACGACCCTGCCTCTACTGCCGAGCTTCCAGGCAAGCAGAGCCATTCTCTTCCCTAGATATCGCCTATCTTTCCGTACTTTTCTTGCATTAGGCATTGTTACTGCTGCTGCTACGTTACAATCCTATTCAATTGCATAGCCTGTTTTTTTGTCGCCCCTTGATGTACCTTCCTTGATCATATGCTGCCTTTTATATACATTATATTCGGCAGTAAACCCTGCGCACTGTTAGTCAATAGGATTAGATAGAGGGACGTGTTCACTCTGGGAGTGAATGCGGATACGATCCATTACAACTGCTACAGGTACGGTTCAGAGCAGACACCGACTCAGCCCCCTACATCGGATCTGCCGAGCCACCTCAAGTGTGAGCGATCGAGGAGCAATCCCCGTACTCCACTCGTGGTCGACTCTGTATATCCGTCTTAGGGTACTGAACCACTGTTGTCCTTACAGGTAAGGAGTCGGGTGCCCGCGCAGGGTATCTTAGCGGAACGACAGGCCAGGTGTATTCCACCGATGTGCGGGGGCCCTGGTACTGTTCGTGGCCGACAGGTATCCTGTTGTACGAAAGTCGAGCTCTCCGGAGCAAACGCGAGACAAGGTAAGGAGACGGTTCACCTTGTTGGTAACCACACGAGTTGGTGGGACGTCAGGGCAGGCACCGATGTTACTGGTGGTCCTGACTGCTGTCGTTGTCCGCGACTCATTCAATAAGGGGCAACGATAACGGTTGTCTCGATAGAAAATTAATAAAATGCTTAACGGGTTCGGCGGATGACTTGAGTAGCCTTTTGGCTTGTACGCACTACCTATACGTGGGATTACGGTGTGGGCCCTCCTCGTTGTGGTCTCGTTCGAAAGCTCTGAAAGACGTCCAGTTAAGCATTGTGGCGCGGTCGGATCCGCATCCATGATAGAGTTGCGTGGTATCCTCCATCCTCACAACGACCCGGAGAGCGAGGGGTGATAGGCCCATGACCCCCTTGCACTTAGGGCTGTAGACCGGCGGGGACCTATCTGATGAGCCGTAGGATGGGCCTCGGCGTGTCGGATAGCCTCGGTGGGGTGTTCCCTAACAAGGTGTACGCCACCCTGGAGATCCGAGCGTGTAGTATGACACTAGTGCACCCCTGCAGGGAGTGTAATCTAATCGAATAGCCATGTCCACGGTAACAGGACGCTTTATGCTGACGCCAGATCCTATCACTACAAACTACTACTATTAAACTGTTGGTTCCAGGTTTTCTTCCTCGCGGGGATGTCGAGGAGGGGAACTCGGAGGCATTGCTAAGTATTAGAACTTATTATTATACAATGCTGCAGCAACTTCTGCTGCATTGTTACTTTATGCTTTATATAAACTGTTGGCTGATTCTTACCTCATGCTTCAAGACTCGTCGGAAGATGCTAGTCTTCGTTAGGCCTAGCTTCTTACCCTTATTATGTTTTCTATCTTGCAGTCCACTATATATAGCCTCCCCTTTCCATTTGATACATGCATAAATGCTTAGTAGCGGACGTAAGCCTCGCGGGTATGCTAGATACTCACCTTTGCTTTATTTCCCCCTTTTTCGCGTTGCCTGATCGGCCGCTGCAGCCGACGTTGGAGCCCAGGAGCAGGAGTACCCCGTAGGCGACTACTACGACGTTGAGTTCCCCGTCGACCAGGAGTAGTTCGGTGGATCCCAGGCAGGAGGCCTCGCCTTTTCGATCTGTATCTCTGATGTCATTTGTGCTAGCCTTCTTAAGGCAAAACTTGACTAACTATGTTTGTACTCAGATATTATGGCTTGTATGACTTATGTATTCGGATCCTCATGATCCCTGGTTTTGTAACATATTGGTTTATCGTTTTGTGTTTAGTGTTGTGCTGTGATATTCTCACCGTGGCACCCTAATATCAGCCGTGTACCCTGCGTGTATGATTACTGTACATGGATTGATTTTGGGGCGTCACAAGTTGGTATCAGAGCCGACTGCCTGTAGGAAGCCACCCCACCACTACTTGGTCGAAGTTGAGTCTAGACTTTGAAAAACTATTTTGCTAACTTAATATTTGGCTTACGGGCCCACATCGATGTCAGTACGTGTGATATCTATGGGATTAGGATCCTTTTCTCCTTACCTATGCTCTTGGAATCTGCTCTCTTATCCTTGATGGTAAGTTTTACAAACTATGACATTAGGATCACGTTCTCTTGATTCCACCCGGCGTTCTGGTGCTACCCCATTGATTGAGTCGTGTCGCAGGAGTTCTACCCTAGGTCCCGGACCGCGGATCCCATTCTCATTCTGGGCAGGCCGCGCGTCCTGTGGCCAACAGTTTTCTTGCGGCGTGATTGACATAGTGGAATCTATGTCGCGTCGTGTAATCCTTACCGCGGTCTGTGCGCCGCCTACTGAGTCCTTTTTCCTTAATTTCTACGACGTTACGCTGTCCGATTTTGACGGACTGTGTGCAATGATCTTTATGTCTTTATGACTACTATTGTTAATCTACCGCACTTCTCGTTCATTGCTCGTACTGCATCGAGTATGACTCCTTATCCTTGCATATGCTTTGTCTGAACTAACCCCTATTGTTCAGGCAGGATGGCAGACGATCCCCCACCTCCGCGTTATCTCGCCGCAATGATGCAACAGTTTGAACTGACCGTGAGCAGTTTGATCTGAACCATCAGTTCATGGCCGGAGTAATGGCCCGGCTTCCAAACCAGAATGCCCCAATCACACTGCTAGAGTTCGTACGCCTCAACCCGTCTGTTTTCCGCAACTCTACCAATCCGATGGATGCTGATGATTGGCTCCGTGACATCCTGTTTGAGATGGAGTCAGCTAAGGTTGCCCCGACCAATTATGTTACGTTCGTGGCATTTCATCTGAAGGGTTCAGCCGCTCAATGGTGGGAAAGCCACAGGCGTGTGCTGCCTGCTGGGACTTTGACCAGTTGGCAAGAATTCCAGTTAGCCTTCCGTGCATG
Organism: Bromus sterilis; assembly: GCA_950022295.1. Taxonomy (NCBI): domain Eukaryota; kingdom Viridiplantae; phylum Streptophyta; class Magnoliopsida; order Poales; family Poaceae; genus Bromus; species Bromus sterilis. The sequence continues at coordinate 73,149,271 of OX465600.1, read as the reverse complement.
GCACATTCCTCGAGGTCTAATGGACCAGAAGAAGGAGGATTTTTTCAAACTTAGACAAGGCACGACAACTATTGTTGAATATCATAGGAGATTCCTTGAACTGTCTCGCTATGCTGAGGATTACGTAGACACCGACGCTCGCAAGTAGCAGAAATTCCGTGAAGGATTGCATCCCAATATGAAGCTCGCACTAGCTGCTAATGATTTCGCAGACTTTGCGACGCTCGTCAGCAAGGCTTTCCAAGTTGAAACTGCTCTGGCTGATCACCAGGAATCCCTCAAGCGTACTCGAGATGTTGGCCCATCCTCGGAAAGACCTACTCAGAAACTTCGAGTCTATATCCCACACAATGTCCACCACCGACCTTCCCCAGCGCCAAGGCCGTCTTATATTGCACCTCGCCTGCCTCCGCCTCCAAGCCAGCTAACGATTCCAAGGGAACAACCCAATATTATGGATCCTCCCCAGAATAATGGCCCATGCCACAAATGTGGACAACCAGGTCACAGTGGTGTCAACTGTCGCCCGGTTCAGCCTCAGAATGCACCATGTTCCCCTGGTAGTCGTAAGAAGAGAGGTCGAAATCGTCGTTTCAGGGACTGTAAGGACAAGACGTCTGCTGTTAGTTGTGCTCACGTCACCCATGTCAAGATGGAAGAAGCTCGTGAGTCCCCAAGAATGGTAGTGGGTACCCTTCTCGTCAATTCAGTGCCAGCTTCTATTCTCTTTGATTCCGGCGCGTCGCATTCATTTATGTCCCAACCGTTTGCTCAACTGCATGGGTTAGCTATGGAACCCTTGGCCACTCCTTTAGCGGTAAATGTCGTTGGAGCTCAGAGTCGTGCCACCATGATGAGCCCCGATACCACCATTGCAATTATGGGTCTGTTGTTCCCGGCTCCTCTTATTATCCTCAAGTCGTCCAACATTGATGTCATCCTCGGTATGGATTGGTTGGGGGCACATGATGCCCATATCCACTGTGCCACTAAGACAGTTCAGCTCACGCACCCTTCTGGCAAGAAGATTCTGTACTCGGCCCGAACAGCTCAACATGCCGAAGGCCAAATGTATGCTCTGAATGCTTTGAATACCTCACCTCTTGAAGGGATCGAGAATGTTCCAGTTGTTCGCGATTTTCTCGACGTCTTCCCAGAAGAACTGCCGGGAATACCCCCGATCAGAGATGTCGAGTTCGTCATCGACTTGAAGCCTGGCACCGTCCCTATTGCTAAGCGCCCTTATAAGATGCCTCCTCACCACCTCCTTGAACTGAAGAAGGAGATCGACATGGCACTCCTCAAAGGTTTCATTCGTCCAAGTTCCTCTGCTTGGGGAGCACCTTCGCTCTTTGTCAAGAAGAGCGATGGGACGAACCGTTTGGTCCAAGATTACCGACCTATCAACCAGGCCACAATACAGAACAAGTATCCACTTCCTCGGATCAACGATCTGTACGATCAACTTGCTGGATCTATGGTGTTTTCGAAACTCGACTTGAGGTTGGGTTACCATCAGATCCGGGTCCGCGAAGAAGACATCCCAAAGACCGCTTTCATTACTCGCTATGGTTCATACGAGTACACCGTCATGTCCTTTGGCCTGACCAACGCTCCAGCCACCTTCTCACGATTGATGAACTATATATTCATGGAATACCTCGACAAGTTTGTCGTGGTTTATCTGGATGATATCTTGGTATACTCCAAGAATGAAGAGGAACATGCTGAACATCTTCGTCTTATACTGGAAAAGCTTCGAGAACACAAACTCTATGCTAAGTATTCCAAGTGTGAGTTCTGGCTTCCCGAAGTAACCTACCTTGGTCATGTGATTTCCAAGGATGGCGTTGCCGTCACCCTAGAACGTATCCAGGCTATTCTTGACTGGACCCCTCCCAAGACCGTCAAGCAAGTCAGAAGTTTCCTCGGCCTCGCTAGTTATTGCCGCCGTTTCGTCGAGAACTTCTCCAAGATTTCCAAGCCTCTGACTAGTCTGCTTCACAAAGGCGTCAAGTTTGAGTGGACAGATAAATGTCAGGAAAGTTTTCAAGCTCTCAATGACAAGCGCACTTCTCCACCAGTGCTTGCTCCGCCTGATACTCAGAAGGACTTCATGATATATTGTGACGCGTCTCGTCAAGGATTAGGCTGTGTCCTAATGCAAGAGCGCCGCGAGATTGCTTATGGCTCTCGTCAGTTGCGTTCTCATGAAGATAATTATCCAACGCATGATCTCAAATTGGCAGCAGTAATTTATGCATTGAAACTGTGGCGACATTACCTCGTTGGTAATCGTTGCGAGATCTACACCGATCACCAAAGCCTGAAGTACTTGTTTACTCAGCCAGACCTGAATCTCCGCCAACAAAGATGGCTCGAGACAATAGCCGATTTCAACATGGATATTCATTACACCCCTGGCAAGGCTAATGTGATGGCCGATGCTTTGAGCCGTAAAGCTTACTGTAGTGAACTTGAGGTTCAACTAGAACAACCACCTCTGTATGAAGAGTTTCAAAAGCTGAACCTCGAGATTGTTCCTCAAGGTTATGCAAATAACCTGGTTATTGAACCGGATCTCGTCAAATCCGTCAAGGGTATACAGTTTTATGATGATTTAGTACACAAGATTAAGCGCGATATCGCCAATGGGAGACCCTCACCCTTCACCATTGATAGCAAAGGTGCGGCGTTCTACCAGAACCGTTTAGTGGTTACTCACAGCAAGGGCAGGCATGAGAACCTGGATATGACCCCGAAGGTCATGAAAGCGGCTCACGATACCCCGTTGTCCATTCATCCTGGAAGCACCAAGATGTACCAAGTCATTCATCAGCAATTCTGGTGGCCCAACATGAAGCAAGACATTGCCTGATATGTTTATGAATGTGACGTTTGTCGTCGCGTCAAGGGTGAACATCAAAAACCCGCTGGAACTCTACAACCACCTGAAATTCCTGTATGGAAGTGGGACAAAGTTCAGATGGACTTCGTCACCGGTTTTCCCCGATCACAGAAAGGTAACGATGCTATCTTTGTCGTCATCGACCGTTTCTCCAAGGTTGCTCACTTTATACCAGTCAAGGAGAAGATCACGGCTGCTCAGTTAGCGGAATTGTATATCGCCGAAATTGTGTCGCTCCACGGTATTCCGGTTGAGATTAGTTCTGATCGTGGCAGCCTTTTCACCTCAAGATATTGGCGGAGTTTCCAAGAAGCTTTGGGGACTATTCTGCATCTTAGCACCTCTTATCACCCCCAGTCACAAGGCCAAGTTGAATGTGTCAATCAAGTGCTGGAAGACATGCTTCGAGCTTGCGTTATTTCCTTCGGTAAGAAATGGGAGGAATCTCTTCCGTTGGTCGAGTTCTCGTATAACAATCGCTACCACGCTAGTCTGAAGATGGCCCCCTATGAAGTTCTCTATGGGCGTAAGTGTCAGACCCCTATGAGTTGGTCAGAAACTGGGGAACGCGCACTCATTGGCCCGGATATTATTCAGCAAGCTGAAGATCAAGTTCACGTCATCCGTGAACATTTGAAGGCCGCTCAGTCCCGCCAAAAGAGCAACTATGACCGCAAACACCGAGAAATGGAGTATCAACCCGGTGAATACGCCTACCTCCGTGTCACTCCCATGAGGGGCACTCATCGCTTCGGTATCAAGGGCAAGTTGGCCCCTCGCTATGTTGGCCCGTTCCGTATCCTCTCCAGGAGTGGACCCGTGGCATACCGATTGGAATTGCCGCCGAACCTCTCCCAAGTCCACGATGTCTTCCACGTGTCGCAACTCCGTCGCTGCTTCAAGGACCCTATTCGTGAAGTGGAACATGATATAATTGAGCTGCAACAGGACTTGACTTATCAAGAACATCCGAGCCGCATTCTTGATCAGCCTGAACGTCGGACCCGCAACAAGACGGTCAAGTTCCTCAAGGTTCAGTGGTCAAATCATTCTGAAGATGAAGCCACCTGGGAACGCGAAGATCGCCTTCGCGATGAATACCCCGATCTTTTCCTCGCTACCACTTAAATTCTCGGGACGAGAATTCTTGTAGTGGGGGAGATTTGTAACACCCTCAGTTTCTGGAACAGTAATCACTTTGACTGTTGAATATTACTGTTGCTAATCCTGGTTGCTAAGCATGCCTTGATCAAACCTTGCCTCTACATATGCAAACCATGATGGTTGATATTCAAAACCATATGCTCAATGCACCTTGATCTCTTGGAATCGAATCAAAGTTCAAAACTCCTTTTTGGTGAATATTAAAAATATGTGCAAAATAAAACTTTGTCCAAAAATTGTGAAACCAATTTTATTAAATGCACAAATATCAGTCTACCATGTTGCAATGGTCATGCATATTTATTGTGGCATATAAAAAAATTCAAACAACTCAAACAGTAGCAAAACAGTGACATTTATCAACTTTTAAATAGAACAAAATATTAAGTGAGTTTATATAAGCCCCAAACATTTGGTATCACTATTTTGAGGTATAACTTTAATTTAGAAACACCTAACACATTTTAATAAAATGTAAATGTAAACAAAAAAATACAGAAAAAAATAAAAGAAAAATGAAAAACTACCTAATCCTCGCCTAGGGCGAGGCCCACCCCGGCCCAGCCAGCCCCCTCTCCCACTTGTCTCCCTCCCTCCTCTCTCCTCCCACCTGCTCCCCATTGCGTGGCGCCATGGCCATGGCCAGGGAGCACCCCCAGCCGGCCCCTCCCCCTCACTGGCCACACCTGCCCCTGGAGATAAGACCCCGCACCCGCCCTCGAGCACGGAACCCTAGCCGTCGCCTCCCAGCTTCCTCCCCGCGTGCCGTTTCCCCCCCCCCCCCCCCACCCCCACCCGAGCCGCCGCGGCGAGCCCGCCGTCGTCGGAGCAAGAAGCCAGAGGTCTTGCCTGGCTGCTCCGCCTTGCCCTCGGGCCTCGTTAGCCTCGACCCCGCCTCCCCCACACCGTTCCTCGTCGCCGGAAGCCGCCACCGCCCGCGATTCGAGCTCTCCCCGCCGCTGCTCCTCACGACGCCGCGGCCTTCGCCCCGCACCGCTACTCCGGCGAACCCCTGCCACCGCGGCCGCTCCTCTGCCCCTCCATGTAAGCGTCCCGCTTTCCTCCCCCCCCCCGTTCCCCTGCACATTCGACGCCGGCGCCGCCGTGCCTGGTCACCGCCGGGTACATCAGGAGTTAATATCCTCCCCTTGTGGTTAACCGGTGGGGTTACCCACTGACAAGGGGCCCCAACCCCCCTAATAATCTGTTAGATTAGAAAAAGTTAATTAAACCCCCCTGTTAATATGACATGTGGGCCCTGCCCATTTTAGATTTAATTAAGTTGTTAACTATAACATGTGACAATGACATGTGGGCCACTGGTTTAATTTGTTAAATAGAATTGTAATTAAAGGCTACTCTCTATGACATGTTGGTCCCACTTGTAAGTTTGACTGGTCAAAATTTCCTGTTCTGGATAATGTTAATAAAAGAATTAATTAAATACAATAAATGATTTTTAAATGCTTTAAAATTCAGAAAAATCATATAAAATAAACCGCATGCCGAATTAAAAAAAAACTCTATACATGAAACTTGCTCAGAAAAATGCAACGATCACGAATATGCTATCCGTTCGTCTACCACACCCCTCTAACGTAACGAACCTCGAACCGTCCCCCTCCGGACCGTCTGTCGGATAAATTGTCCGGTACTGCTAAAGTACCCGGATGAATTTATTTCGAACACGAAAGTTGTTCAGAATAGATCAACTAACCCGGATACACCACCCACACATGTGTCGGATGTCCACGACACCTCCGGCATGATATCTCCCCCCTCCGGACACCCTGTCCGGTAATCACCCGGAGCTGGCAGTTCATCCCCGGATGAATTCCCGCTCCGTACAACGTGCATGGCACTGCGTTATAACACCGTTAACATTTCATCTGTCATGTCATGCAACTATTTGTATATGCTTGCTTTGTATTTACTGTTTCTCCCCCCCCCCCCCCCTTAATCTCCGGTAGACCCCGCTGCTGTCGTCGACTACACCGCTGCTGAGTACGACTACTTCGTCGACGACCCTGCCTCTACTGTCGAGCTTCCAGGCAAGCAGAGCCATTCTCTTCCCTAGATATCGCCTATCTTTCCGTACTTTTCTTGCATTAGGAATTGTTACTGTTGCTGCTACGTTACAATCCTATTCAATTGCATAGCCTGTTTTTTTTGTCGCCCCTTGATGTACCTTCCTTGATCCTATGTTGCCTTTTATATACATTATATTCAGCAGTAAACCCTGCGCACTGTTAGTCAATAGGATTAGATAGAGGGACGTGTTCACTCTGGGAGTGAATGCGGATACGATCCATTACAACTGCTACAGGTACGGTTCAAAGCAGACACCGACTCAGCCCCCTACGTCGGATCTGCCGAGCCACCTCAAGTGTGAGCGATCGAGGAGAAATCCCCGTACTCCACTCGTGGTCGACTATGTATATCCGTCTTAGGGTACTGAACCGCGATTGTCCTTAAAGGTAAGGAGTCGGGTGACCCCACGGTGCCCGCGCAGGGTATCTTAGCGGAACGACAGGCCAGGTGTATTCCACTGATGTGCGGCGGGCCTGGTACTGTTCGTGGCCGACAGGTATCCTGTTGTACGAAAGTCGAGCTCTCCGGAGCAAACGCGAGACAAGGTAAGGAGACGGTTCACCTTGTTGGTAACCGCACGAGTTGGTGGGACGTCAGGGCAGGCACCGATGTTACTGGTGGTCCTGACTGCTGTCGTTGTCCGCGAATCATTCAATAAGGGGCAACGATAACGGTTGTCTCGACAGAAAATTAATAAAATGCTTAACGGGTTCGGCGGATGACTTGAGTAGCCTTTTGGCTTGTACGCACTACCTATACGTGGGATTACGGTGTGGGCCCTCCGCGTTGTGGTCTCGTTCGAAAGCTCTGAAAGACGTCCAGTTCAGCATTGTGGCGCGGTCGGATCCGCATCCATGATAGAGTTGCGTGGTATCCTCCATCCTCACAACGACCCGGAGAGCGAGGGGTGATAGGCCCATGACCCCCTTGCACTTAGGGCTGTAGACCGGCGGGGACCTCTCTGATGAGCCGTAGGATGGGCCTCGGCGTGTCGGATAGCCTCGGTGGGATGTTCCCTAACAAGGTGTACGCCACCCTGGAGATCCGAGCGTGTAGTATGACACCAGTGCACCCTTGCAGGGAGTTTAATCTATTCGAATAGTCGTGTCCACGGTAACAGGACGCTTTATGCTGACGCCAGATCCTATCACTACAAACTACTACTATTAAACTGTTGGTTCCGGGTTTTCTTCCTCGCGGGGATGTCGAGGAGGGAAACTCGGAGGCATTGCTAAGTATTACAACTTATTATTATACAATGTTGCAGCAACTTCTGCTGCATTGTTACTTTATGCTTTATATAAACTGTTGGCTGATTCTTACCTCATGCTGCAAGACTCGTCGGAAGATGCTAGTCTTTGTTAGGCCTAGCTTCTTACCCTTATTATGTTTTCTATCTTGCAGTCCACTATATATAGCCTCCCCTTTCCATTTGATACATGCATAAATGCTTAGTAGCGGACGTAAGCCTCGCGGGTATGCTAGATACTGACCTTTGATTTATTTCCCCTTTTTCGCTTTGCCTGATCGGCCGCTGCAGCCGACGTTGGAGCCCAGGAGCAGGAGTACCCCGGAGGCGACTACTACGACGTCGAGTTCCCCGTCGACCAGGAGTAGTTCGGTGGATCCTAGGAAGGAGGCCTCGCCTTTTCGATCTGTATCTCTGATGTCATTTGTGCTAGCCTTCTTAAGGCAAAACTTGACTAACTATGTCTGTACTCAGATATTATGGCTTGTATGACTTATGTATTCGGATCCTCATGATCCCTGATTTTGTAACATATTGGTTTATCCTTTTGTGTTTAGTGTTGTGTTGTGATATTCTCACCGTGGCACCCTAATATCAGCCGTGTACCCCGCGTGTATGATTACTGTACACGGATTGATTTTGGGGGCATCACAGGGGAGGATATGAGAAGACCGGCGGCTGCGGCTTGCCGGCCGGCGGCGGCGGCCTGGCCGGAGGCGCGCGGCGGCGAGGTCCCTCGGGAGGAGGGAGAGGAGGTTGGTGGAGGCCAGAGCCGATCTGGGCCGTTGGATCTCCGGTTCTGACGGTCCAGATCAGAAGGGGCTAGGGTTTGGACGAAAATTGGGTTTTTTGTGCCAGATCTGGACATTGTGAGGGGGTCGGCTGCAATTTTTAGGCTAGGGAAACCCTAGAAAGGGATGGGAGTGTGGTGGTCTTTATAAAGCCCAGGTGGCTGGCAGTTTGCAAAAACATCCCCGGATTTTCTCTCGCGCGCGCGGTGTTTACGTTTCAGACCGTCGGGGGTCCGCAGGACCTCCGATTCGGGTAAAACTTCGAACTGCGCGATCAGCGCGTCGAGCCGGCGGCGTTCACCTTGCGCTGGAACCGTTCCGAGAACACTTTCCGGCGCGCTATAAAAATAAACCGTTTAATTATTAAACGGGGTTTTTTTCGTTACGTTGGCTGCGGCTGGTCTCGTGCGGTTTTCGCGACGGTGGTCGGGTGAAACCCGGTGTCGCGAAGGTCGAGTGTCAGGGTGGCAAGAGTCGGTCTCCGTCCGGTACAATAATCGTCGATCGATAAATCGGGGATGCAAACACAGCAAACAAATCAGACAATCAAACAATTCATACCGAAAACAAAATTTGTATTTTTTGTGAAATCTGGGCTGTTACATTGTCATTCCACCACTTTCTCACTGAGTTCCTCGCAACCAAGTTGTCGTATCGATGTGGTGTATACCGAGCCAAGGAAGGATGACATTCTAAGTCCATAGAGTGAAGCGGCACTGAAAGAAAGATGGACCACCGATTTTTGACCTTGCTTGCAAAGCTGGCACAAATCACATTTTGGTCAACCTCGACGGATTAAACAATCAAATGTTCAGATCTTGTTTTTGCATGACGATCCACGCGAAGAATTTGCCCCTTGGAGGTGCCCACACTCCCAACCCGAGTGGACGGGCTTCAAGGAGGTGAGACCCTCATACTAAGGGTCAGTTCTTTTGGCGGCTTCTCCCAGAAGCTGCCCTCCCCCCAGCTTCTCTGAGAAGCCGCCCCAAAAAGTTAGGAAGGCTTCCGGCGGAAGCCTTCCTAACTTTTTGGGGCGGCTTCTTAGAGAAGCTGGGGGAGGGCAGCTTCTGGGAGAAGCCGCCAAAAGAATTGGCCCTAAGCCTTGTAGGCCAAGGAGGCATAGTACATCTCATCCTTGCTGAATTTTCAAACAATGGAATCATCAACCTCATCAACAAGGGTGATCAAGGCCAGCTTTTCCCATAAATCAGCAAATAGTTGGATGTGCACAAGTGAGAGTCCATTTGGAAGTGTTGATGAGGGTAATCCGGTTATTGTTTGCCATGGCTTCATGAACAGTTGCGCCTTTCTTGCGGAAGGGATAAAAAAAATTAGGTGTAACATCACAGGGGCAGCATAACCCATGGAGCCACGGCGAGCTTCAAAAACCTGTGCTTCGCCCATTACCCAAGCGCTGTCGTCCTCCGTACATGGCGTGACCAAAGCCAAACCAAGTACGGTCTCAGTCCCCGTTTGGTAATGCATATCTGTAGTACTACGTATTTGGTCCCCGTTTTGGCAAAGCAATCAGCGGTTAATGGACCTTCCACCGGCGGGCGATGGCGCCAACGCGGTCGCCTTCAAGCTTTGGCAAAGCACATCAGTCAGTCAGCAGTAAACCATTCTCTGTCGGCAAACTTCAAATAGCGACGCATTCATACGTGAGCTGCTTACTTCAGCTGTTCAGCACCGCACGGCAGAACAGCAGCACAGTCGGAGCGTCCTCCGTGTGGACATGGAGAGTGCCACGCTGCGTGCCTCGCCAAACATATGGTCCTCGCGCATCGCGTGGCGGCCGGCGACGACGGCGACGGGCGTCCATGCCTGTGCTCTGTGGACTTGTCGCCTGGGCGTGGCCGTCGCGACGTCGGAGTCTGCCCGGCGGCGAGTGGCGCGATGACGGACAAACCTGGTACGGTTGCAATCGATCGTCGATGGGACTGTTCGACCTGCCTGCATCGTTTTGCAGCAAGCAACCATGCATGCATGTGCCCAGATGGGACGCGCCCAACAAGACAAGTACCGTGAATGTGGCCGACATGGCCCATCTTCTGTTTCCCGACCGTCACGTTTTTTGGATCGAGTGATTTAGAGTATTTATAATCGGGTTTCTAAAATTAACTGGACGGATGATCCGGCCATATTCGATCAAGAAAATGTAATTCAGATATTCACTGCAACCTTATACACCCGGGTAGATCGGTATTCCTCGTATCTAGTTTAAATCTGAAAATGGTATAAGCAAGCTCACATGCGTTCGAACGCGTTCATCACCTTAACCTGACAGCGAGGAATCAACCAAAATCCCAAATATATCCCCTTTAAAAACTCTAGAACCAATCTCCGTTCATTTCAATCCATTTTTTTTACATCACTTCCACTCTCGATCTCTCCACCTTCTCATCCATGGAGTTCGCTCGGAGCAACTTCGGTTTCGGTGGCGGACCCCGCTTTCCCACCTCCTCCAATTGGAAAAGTTTGCTTCGCACAGGAGTCGAACGATGTAGGGGACATTGCCCTCTGCATCGCTTTCTGCCAATCGTGGCTCGAGCTCTACCCCCCCCTCCCTGATGATGTCGCCGCCCCTCGCATCGGGCGATCCAACCCATCCAGGTACGCCGATGCAAATCCACCTTCTCTTCGGATCTAGGTCTAGAACGCGTCCCCGGTAACCCTTGGGTCCTCGTTCCTACGGCGTCGGCATAACGGACACCCGAGTCAGAGGCTAGGGCAGCCTTTCACGAGCGATAGTGGGTGAGGGAGCTGCTAGCGTACGGGGAGTCTGGGCTCATATGCGAGTTGGTCGATCCCGATACCATTAGCCGGAGGCATCTTGTATCAGGGAAATTCATCAAGGACTTAGGACACAAGGGGACGGTAGGTAGTAATCCACCAAAAGGTCAGATGGTGTATAGAGAGTCTGGTATGAGTATCGATACTCAACCATAAGAAGAAAGAATGCAAAGATATCGGAGATAGAAGCATCTGAATAGTTCGATGATTGAATTCAAAGGAATTATGATTCCCGGAATGAGGGATCAGAAGCAGAAGCTCCGAGCAAAAGATGAGTAAGCTGAATGGAACTGGACGGACAATCAATCAAGGTTTGATTTACCGAGATCCAGCCCATGTACGGAATGACGTCTGAGATGGAAGAATGAATTCATAGGGATCAACTGATGATTGCATGCACTAGCACACACGATGATTCAACATATCAGAATGGCAATGCCAAGGGAGGTCATCGAAGACTACAAGACAAACGAGATTAATCATAGTGCAAGCAGGTAAGAAGAATCTCCAAAGCAATAGGCTGCCGAGGATTGTCGCGAGATCGAATAGTATTTCAAAGTATTTTGGAAATCACAGGAACCACTGAGGATGAACGGATCATCGATAAATGCGAGGAATTATCCGCAGGGTGAAAAGAAGCTGCAAGGCAGTAGGAACAAACAATTTTCGAAACAACAGAGAATATTACGGGATCGAACGGCCGAACGTAAGGTGTATGTAATTATCCACACAGACTTATAGGTGGTGGGGAATTGAAAAGTAGTGGGCATAAGGGTCTCGGAAATTCATCGGAGAGTATCCTCGGAATCTTCTGGTGAACCAGGCGACCATCTGCAATGCGGGGCTCTCCGGGAGGAAGTAGTCACGAGAACCTAGAGTTAGAGTTAGTAAATTTTTAACCCGAAAGGAAAAGAGAACAGAGTCCCAGAGTAAGGGTGAGGAGAAAAAAAATCCTAATACCATCCATTTTGCGACGTGGGCCGATAAGCCACACGACACCTTTAGTAAGTAGTTTTGCAAAGACTAGACTCGACTTCGACCAAAGTGTTGAAAGGGGGTTTCCTACAGGCAGTCGGCTCTGATACCAACTTGTGACACCCCCGATTTACGATCATGTACTTAATCATGCATGCACTTTACACGATCGAGATCAGGGTGCCACGGTAAAATATCACAACACAACACTAGACACAAATAGGATAAACCTTTAAGCTATAAGCGAGGGATCACGAGGATCCGAATACATAAGTCCAAGAACACAAAGTTAGCGGAAGCAATAGTATCTGAGTACACACACAAGGAATACAATGTTGCCTTAAGAAGGCAAGCATAAAATCAACACTCGATCGAAAAGGCAAGGCCTCCTGCCTGGAGACCTTTGAACTACTCTTGGTCAACGGGGAACTCGACGTTGTAGTAGGCGCCTCCGGGATACTCCTGCTCCTGGGCACTAGCGTCTGATTGCAGCAATCCGGATACATAAAACAAAGTGGGAGAAATAAAGCAAGGGTGAGTATTTATCATACTCAGCGAGACTTAAACCCAGGCTACTAAGCATTTATGCATTTGTATCAAAATGGAAGGGCAGGCTGTATAGTGGACTACAAGACAGAAATACTAGGGTAAGGGGTAATATGCTAGGCCTATCGAAGACTAGCATCTTCCGACGATTCTTGAAGAACAAGAAGAGAACAGTCAACATTTATACATAAAGCATAAAGTAACAATGCAGCAGAAGTTGCTGCAACATTGTATAATAGTAAGTTGTAATAATTATCAATGCCTCCGAGCTTCCTTCCTCGACTCCCCTGCGAGGAAGAAAACCCGGAACCAACAGTTTAGTAATGTACTAGTTTGTAGTAGTTGGATTTGGCTTCAGCATAAAGCGTCCTGTTACCTTGGACACGGGTATTCGAATAGATTAGTCTTCCCTGCAGGGGTGCACTTCTATTACACTACAACGCACAGATCTCCAGGGTGGCGTACACCTTGTTAGGGAATGCCCCACCGACGCTATCCGACACACCGTAGCCCATCCTTCAAACTCAACAGAGAGGTCATCCGCCGGTCTAAATCCTAAGTATGCAGGGCTTTGGACCCCAAACCTGACGTACTCCTGCACGGTGCGTGACTGGTCGGTGAAGCAAAAGCAAATACCACCGCTCGAGCGAAAAAGACACACCACTTCCCGGCAATCAGCCCGCGGCGCTGCTGACGTCTAAAGAGTTCTCGAACGAGACTACGAAGCAGGGAAGCCCATAAATCCTTACCCCACGTGAAGGTAGTGCGTATAAGCATAATGCCACTCAAGTCATCCACCGAAACCTTAGTCATTTTATTATCTCGCGGACAACCGTTATCGTTGCCCGACTAATTCACACAACGGACAACGAACAACAATCAGGGCCACCAGTGCATCGGGGCCTGCTCTGTCGTCCCGTCAAAGCTCTGCGGTTACCGACAAGGTGAACCGTCTCCTTACCTTATCTCGCGTGTGCTTTTGGAAGAGCTCGACTGTAACAGCCCAGTTTTCACAAAAATCAAAAATTTTGTTTTCGGTGTGAATTGTTTGATTGTCTGATTTGTTTGCGGTGTTTGCATCCCCGATTTATCAATCGGCGATTATTTTCCCCCCTTCTTATCTCGTACCGGACGGAGACCGACCCTTGCCACCCTGACACTCGACCTTTGCGACACCGGGTTCCACCCGATCACCGTCGCGAAAACCGCACGAGACCAGCCGCAGCCAACGGAACGAAAAACCCCGTTTATTTAATAAACGGATTATTTTATAGCGCGCCGGAAAATGTTGTCAGAATGTCACCGCAGTGAAGTACTATCGACGGGCTCGACGCGCTGAGCGCGTGGTTCGAGATTTCATCGGAATCGGAGTCTGTATGCACCTTCGGCGGTCACGAACGCGATCACCGGACACGCGAGAGGGGTACCGAGGGCGTTTGCATCAACTGGCCAGCCAACCAGCCCTATATAAAGACCACCAGCCTCCCACACCCAATTAGGGTTTACCCCATGGAAAATTTGCAGCCACCCCCCTCACAAACCTCCAGATCTGCAAACCCCCCCTCCAAACCGAAACCCTAGCCCCCAGGAGCTCCTAGCCGTCAGATCTTCAGATCTGGGGCTGAGAAGCCTCCACGTCACCCCCAACCAGAGCTGGCCAGCTCCACCGCGCCCCGGGCCCCGCAGGGCCGGATCTGCCGCCGCCGGGCCCGTCTCGGCCCGGATCCCGCCGCCGCCCGTGGGGAGCACGGCTGCCCGAGAGCCGCCGGCGGCCGGCGAGCAGCCGCCGCGCCTCCCCCGCAGACCTCTCCTCCTCTCCTCTGCCGCTCCCTTCTCCTCTCCTCTGTCCTCCTCTCACCACCTCCCTCGCCCCCTTCGCAAGTCCGCCGCGCCATGGCCAGGGGCCGCGAGCTCGCGGCCGCCATGTAGCTCGGAGCCGCCGCCGCTAGGGAGCTCTGCCCGCTCCACCTCACCGTCCCGCAGCCTGGATCCGTCCGCCGCACGTCCCCCTCGACCCGATCCGCACCTGCACCGCCCGCCGGCGTCCTCCGCCTCGCCGGAGCTCCGGCTGCCGCCGACCGTCACCGTGGCCGAGCCGCTCGGGAGCTCGAGGCCGAGCGTCCTCGCTCCAGCCGCTCCAACCGCCTGGACCGGCCAGGTGGGCCGGCCAGCCAGGCCTCCCGTGGCCCAGCTCGCCCCCTCGGCCCAGGACGCCCAGCCCGAGCCAGCAAGCCACTTGGGCCGAGCCCATGTGGGGTGAGGCCCCCTTTTCTTTTTTTATATATGTATCTGCTCAGTTGCTGTTTTTTTTGCTAAGTGTTGGGAAACTGTGTGCTGATTCAATTTTGCAACGACGATAGCAAGCGATCTGTAACTCTGATGAACGTGCCCCCAAAACGAAAGTTGCTCAGAATTACGTGTACTTTAATTCATCTTTTGTGAGCTTTTGCGTTTGAGCTCATCTTGATTGTGTAAATGTGTGCTGAACAGGGCATCAGGCCGTTGAACTGCTACTTTTCCTATTAGTGTGCTGCTGTTATTATTTTGTTGCAACTTTGCATGATGATTGTAAGAAATCCATGAGGCCTATTGGATTGATTCTTTTTGCGTTGCGTTAAGCAATGTTTATACTTCAGTTTCATGCATTCACATGCCATATTTGCTTGCTGCATCATGTTTATATCTTGCTCCAAAGTAGCTATCATGATGTTATTGTGCTGCTATTGCTGAATATGTTATTTTGTTGCAACTTCGGTCGACGATTGCTTCGCAACCGTTCATCGGAATTGAGTGATTCCAATTGCATATTGTTAAGCATCATGTCTACTTTCATCCCATGTATTGCTATGTCATGTTGCTGCACTTTTGCATATAGATTTACCCCTGTTTTTACAACATGTGTGCATAAATTGTTTTGCTTATATCTTTTTAACCGTAACTCCGTTTGGAGTGTTCTTTATATGTAACTTGATTAGTTTTTCGTGTTCTTTGTGTTTATGCTTTTGTTTTCTGTTGTTAACCAAGATAAAATATGGGTTAGGACAGAACAGTACCAAATCTTTTAATCATCGTGCGGCACTAGTGTTATGCCATGTTTAGGTTGTGCCTCACTTAAATTGTCTAGCATAGATAGTTTACTTTGTGCTTCACCTCTTGAAATGTTTGTGTGCTATGCCATGCTTGTTTGAGTTGCCATGTTAATAACCGTTGTCTGGTCACCTGTAGCTAATCAACTTGAACCACCGTAAATGTGCGGTATCGTCGTGTGTGACGAGTACTCCACTTAAATTGTTAGTAACCGCTCTCGACGGTAGGTGCGATGTCTCGTGTTGCTTCTTGTTGATGCTTGCTCGTGTTTGCTCCGTAGTAATAGTGGTGCACCTTTGATTGGTTTCCAGTGTTTACTTCTTGTGTGCTCCCGCGGATACTCTCGGAGACGATGCGAGCGTGCGATCGACTACACCTTCGGAACCCGACTTATCAACAGGCAAAGACTATACATTACTTATGATCCATTCTATTTCAACCAGCGGTTTGCATGCTAGTCTAGGTTAGGCTCGATGTTTGATCCTACCACATGTTTACAGCCTTTTTCAAACCGATATAGCCATGTCCCCTCCCAGCAAACCCTGTACTGCTATGTTACTATTGCTCGTTGCTCAGCCCCTGCTTAGTATGCATGCTTAGGATGCTACGATGTTACCCTGTTACTCTTTGGGTTGGGATATCACATTATTATTATTATTGTTGTTGATGATATGATTATTATTAATGTTGACTATATTCGACAAAGGATGGAAGGTCTAGGCTATCCCGCCTCGACGCTTTGTTCCATTCGAGTCACCTAGGATCCGAGTTCCGGGTATTGGTTTTAAGACTGAGCGTGCCTAACCGCGTGTGGGATTTTATGGGGTCCCCTCTTCTTACCTATCTAGCTTCAAACATTTCTAGTGGTGGCCCAAGCTGATTTACCATTTGAAAACCGTGTGTGTGTCTGTTGGGTCGCTCCTGGCAGATATTATTTTTAAACAACCCGGACCAGCGGAGACATGGTTTCCCTGTTGGTCCACCTTTGGCCGGCGAGGGCCCGGTCTCATAAGAGAACTAACCGGTAACCCAAACCCTGTTGAGACGGAAGAGTCCGATCCGGGAGCGTGGCCAGCTTTTGGATTGGGTGTCGACTCCCCGGGGGCCACCCGGATTTGTTCGTTGTTAGTTAGAGGGACCTGTCGTTTCGGATCTCTTGGAACTAAATCATAAAATGGTTGCCTATCATGGGTAGCAACTGAGAGTGATGGACGTGCGTGCGGAGCCTTGTAATGGGCAGTTGGTACACCCCTGCAGGGTTAAATCTTTTCGAGAAGCCGTGTCCACGGTTATGGACGACTTGAGACCTACTCCTTGTTCATAGACAACAACAACTGAGATAATCTTAATATAACTTGATCAACGGGTGTGTGCCTTGACTGCTTCTTCTTCGTTGGGATGCGAAGAGGAGGACAAGGATAGGATAGGTGTTATGTTTGCGTAGTAGGTGGATAGCAAGACTTGTTGGAGGCGATTCCTCATCGAATGCTTGGCTTCTTATCTTACTCTCTAGATCGTTAGCCACCTCATAAATGCTAGTGCGGCAGCAACCTCACCACTTACCCCTTCCTTACCGTAAACTACTAGTTGTCCTAGACTGACGAGTGATGAAGTCCTTGCTGGGTCAGATGACCACTACAGTTGGATGCTGAGTACCTCTGTACTCATGATACTACCCCCAAACTCTTTTCAGGGTTCTTGATCGACAACAGGTACGGTGATCGACGTTTCACGTGGAGACTCGACGACGACTAGTTAGGCGGATCCCGATGGAGGGCCTGGACCCGTGTGGTTATGGGATCGATGCTTTTCTCTTTGCCAGTATGCATTTGCTTGTAGTCTGTACTCAGACATGTATCTTCCGCGGTTGTATTGTAGTTGAGGCAGTTGTGTGCCAATTGTATGAGATGTTGTATCCTTGTATCTATAATGTTGTGATATCATGTTGGAAATCCGGGGCTTATGGCTTTGTCATATGTCGCGGTGGGACCGATATGTGCTTCGTCCCCGGATCTGGGTGGAAACACCTAGATCTGGAACAGTACCGCATATCGGGCCTTACAACTTGGTATCAGAGCCTTACCGACCGTAGGATCCCCTCTCTGGCCGAAGTCGAGTCTAGACAAAAACTATTTTGTAGTTACTAAGTTAGTTATCGGAGGGTAGCAATCTTTTTACTCCTTACCCTTGCTATGGTCAGGACAAGTGCCGTAAGTGTTTTAATTCTTGACTTATCCCCTTTCAAACTCTAGGATCTCGAGTGTGTCGAGTTTCGGAACCGTTAGAATGCCTTGCTTGCAGCGTATTGTCTTGATTCCGAGCTCAGGTGGGAATTCCTGTAGTACCTTTAGCTTCTCCGGTTTCGGTTATCATCTGGGTCATCCATTGCCATCCATCCTTTTGCCCGGTGTTTTTACGACTTGCGTCGAAAATCACTATCCCTTGATCTGGTTTACGCGATCGTTCTTCCTCTTGTCACTGACGTTTTCGTTATTCCGACGATGCCGTCTCCCTGCGGAAATTTATCTCGACAGAAGTTCGACGTCGACATGGAGCAGAGTCCCTTGTTGGTGGTGTTGAAGATCGTCGACTCTTTTCTCTCCCCCCTCTCCCCCGGATCGTCCTGGATCTCGGGACGAGATCCCTTGTTGGTGGTGTTGTCTGTAACAGCCCAGTTTTCACAAAAATCAAAAATTTTGTTTTCGGTGTGAATTGTTTGATTGTCTGATTTGTTTGCGGTGTTTGCATCCCCGATTTATCAATCGGCGATTATTTTCCCCCCTTCTTATCTCGTACCGGACGGAGACCGACCCTTGCCACCCTGACACTCGACCTTTGCGACACCGGGTTCCACCCGATCACCGTCGCGAAAACCCCACGAGACCAGCCGCAGCCAACGGAACGAAAAACCCCGTTTATTTAATAAACGGATTATTTTATAGCGCGCCAGAAAATGTTGTCAGAATGTCACCGCAGTGAGGTACGATCGACGGGCTCGACGCGCTGAGCGCGTGGTTCGAGATTTCGTCGGAATCGGAGTCTGTATGCACCTTCGGCGGTCACGAACGCGATCACCGGACACGCGAGAGGGGTACCGAGGGCGTTTGCGTCAACTGGCCAGCCAACCAGCCCTATATAAAGACCACCAGCCTCCCACACCCAATTAGGGTTTACCCCATGGAAAATTTGCAGCCACCCCCCTCACAAACCTCCAGATCTGCAAAAAAAAAAAACCTCCAAACCGAAACCCTAGCCCCCAGGAGCTCCTAGCCGTCAGATCTTCAGATCTGGGGCTGAGAAGCCTCCACGTCACCCCCAACCAGAGCTGGCCAGCTCCACCGCGCCCCGGGCCCCGCAGGGCCGGATCTGCCACCGCCGGGCCCGTCTCGGCCCGGATCCCGCCGCCGCCCGTGGGGAGCACAGCTGCCCAAGAGCCGCCGGCGGCCGGCGAGCAGCCGCCGCGCCTCCCTTGCAGACCTCTCCTCCTCTCCTCTGCCGCTCCCTTCTCCTCTCCTCTGTCCTCCTCTCACCACCTCCCTCGCCCCCTTCGCAGGTCCGTCGCGCCATGGCCAGGGGCCTCGAGCTCGCGGCCGCCATGGAGCTCGGAGCCGCCGCCGCTAGGGAGCTTCGCCCGCTCCACCTCACCGTCCCGCAGCCTGGATCCGTCCGCCGCACGTCCCCCTCGACCCGATCCGCACCTGCACCGCCCGTCGGCGTCCTCCGCCTCGCCGGAGCTCCGGCTGCCCCCGGCCGTCGCCGTGGCCGAGCCGCTCGGGAGCTCGAGGCCGAGCCTCCTCGCTCCAGCCGCTCCAACCGCCTGGACCGGCCAGGTGGGCCGGCCAGCCAGGCCTCCCGTGGCCCAGCTCGCCCCCTCGGCCCAGGACGCCCAGCCCGAGCCAGCAAGCCACTTGGGCCGAACCCATGTGGGGTGAGGCCCCCTTTTCTTTTTTTTATATATGTATCTGCTCAGTTGCTGTTTTTTTTGCTAAGTGTTGGGAAACTGTGTGCTGATTCAATTTTGCAACGACGATAGCAAGCGATCTGTAACTCCGATGAACGTGCCCCCAAAACGAAAGTTGCTCAGAATTGCGTGTAATTTAATTCATCTTTTGTGAGCTTTTGCGTTTGAGCTCATCTTGATTGTGTAAATGTGTGCTGAACAGGGCATCAGGCCGTTGAACTGCTACTTTTCCTATTAGTGTGCTGTTGTTATTATTTTGTTGCAACTTTGCATGATGATTGTAAGAAATCCATGAGGCCTATTGCATTGATTCCTTTTGCGTTGCGTTAAGCAATGTTTCTACTTCAGTTTCATGCATTCACATGCCATATTTGCTTGCTGCATCATGTTTATATCTTGCTCCAAAGTAGCTATCATGATGTTATTGTGCTGCTATTGCTGAAACTGTTATTTTGTTGCAACTTCGGTCGACGATTGCTTCGCAACCGTTCATCGGAATTGAGTGATTCCAATTGCATATTGTTAAGCATCATGTCTACTTTCATCCCATGTATTGCTATGTCATGTTGCTGCACTTTTGCATATAGATTTACCCCTGTTTTTACAACATGTGTGCATAAATTGTTTTGCTTATATCTTTTTAACCGTAACTCCGTTTGGAGTGTTCTTTATATGTAACTTGATTAGTTTTTCGTGTTCTTTGTGTTTATGCTTTTGTTTTCTGTTGTTAACCAAGATAAAATATGGGTTAGGACAGAACAGTACCAAATCTTTTAATCATCGTGCGGCACTAGTGTTATGCCATGTTTAGGTTGTGCCTCACTTAAATTGTCTAGCATAGATAGTTTACTTTGTGCTTCACCTCTTGAAATGTTTGTGTGCTATGCCATGCTTGTTTGAGTTGTCATGTTAATAACCGTTGTCTGGTCACCTGTAGCTAATCAACTTGAACCACCGTAAATGTGCGGTATCGTCGTGTGTGACGAGTACTCCACTTAAATTGTTAGTAACCGCTCTCGACGGTAGGTGCGATGTCTCGTGTTGCTTCTTGTTGATGCTTGCTCGTGTTTGCTCCGTAGTAATAGTGGTGCACCTTTGATTGGTTTCCAGTGTTTACTTCTTGTGTGCTCCCGCGGATACTCTCGGAGACGATGCGAGCGTGCGATCGACTACACCTTCGGAACCCGACTTATCAACAGGCAAGGACTATACATTACTTATGATCCATTCTATTTCAACCAGCGGTTTGCATGCTAGTCTAGGTTAGGCTCGATGTTTGATCCTACCACATGTTTACAGCCTTTTTCAAACCGATATAGCCATGTCCCCTCCCAGCAAACCCTGTACTGCTATGTTACTATTGCTCGTTGCTCAGCCCCTGCTTAGTATGCATGCTTAGGATGCTACGATGTTACCCTGTTACTCTTTGGGTTGGGATATCACATTATTATTATTATTGTTGTTGATGATATGATTATTATTAATGTTGACTATATTCGACAAAGGATGGAAGGTCTAGGCTATCCCGCCTCGACGCTTTGTTCCATTCGAGTCACCTAGGATCCGAGTTCCGGGTATTGGTTTTAAGACTGAGCGTGCCTAACCGCGTGTGGGATTTTATGGGGTCCCCTCTTCTTACCTATCTAGCTTCAAACATTTCTAGTGGTGGCCCAAGCTGATTTACCATTTGAAAACCGTGTGTGTGTCTGTTGGGTCGCTCCTGGCAGATATTATTTTTAAACAACCCGGACCAGCGGAGACATGGTTTCCCTGTTGGTCCACCTTTGGCCGGCGAGGGCCCGGTCTCATAAGAGAACTAACCGGTAACCCAAACCCTGTTGAGACGGAAGAGTCCGATCCGGGAGCGTGGCCAGCTTTTGGATTGGGTGTCGACTCCTCGGGGGCCACCCGGATTTGTTCGTTGTTAGTTAGAGGGACCTGTCGTTTCGGATCTCTTGGAACTAAATCATAAAATGGTTGCCTATCATGGGTAGCAACTGAGAGTGATGGACGTGCGTGCGGAGCCTTGTAATGGGCAGTTGGTACACCCCTGCAGGGTTAAATCTTTTCGAGAAGCCGTGTCCACGGTTATGGACGACTTGAGACCTACTCCTTGTTCATAGACAACAACAACTGAGATAATCTTAATATAACTTGATCAACGGGTGTGTGCCTTGACTGCTTCTTCTTCGTTGGGATGCGAAGAGGAGGACAAGGATAGGATAGGTGTTATGTTTGCGTAGTAGGTGGATAGCAAGACTTGTTGGAGGCGATTCCTCATCGAATGCTTGGCTTCTTATCTTACTCTCTAGATCGTTAGCCACCTCATAAATGCTAGTGCGGCAGCAACCTCACCACTTACCCCTTCCTTACCGTAAACTACTAGTTGTCCTAGGATGACGAGTGATGAAGTCCTTGCTGGGTCAGATGACCACTACAGTTGGATGCTGAGTACCTCTGTACTCATGATACTACCCCCAAACTCTTTTCAGGGTTCTTGATCGACAACAGGTACGGTGATCGACGTTTCACGTGGAGACTCGACGACGACTAGTTAGGCGGATCCCGGCGGAGGGCCTGGACGCGTGTGGTTATGGGATCGATGCTTTTCTCTTTGCCAGTATGCATTTGCTTGTAGTCTGTACTCAGACATGTATCTTCCGCTGTTGTATTGTAGTTGAGGCAGTTGTGTGCCAATTGTATGAGATGTTGTATCCTTGTATCTGTAATGTTGTGATATCATGTTGGAAATCCGGGGCTTATGGCTTTGTCATATGTCGCGGTGGGACCGATATGTGCTTCGTCCCCGGATCTGGGTGGAAACACCTAGATCTGGAACAGTACCGCATATCGGGCCTTACATCGACTTTCATGGTTTGATAACTCTCGCGAACAACGATCAGGGTCCAAGCCCACCAGTACGTCGGTGTACCCTCGCTGTCGTCCCGTCGCAATAGCACTCGTGGGCACCGTTGGGTTACCCGACTTCTTACCTTTAACGACTACCGTGGTTCGGGACCCTAGGGCGGTACAACAGAGTCAGCAAAGAGCGGAGTATAGGGATCAATGTAAAAAATAGCGTGCTATGACAAAATAACGTGACCCTAAAAATATGCTATTAGCGTGCTATTTCGCGTTATAGCGTGCTATTATCGAGACATTGTACACAGATTCATTTAGCGAGGCATTGCCCGAAACGCTATAGCGTGCTATTAGCGACGCTATAGCGCGCTATTTTTTTTCATTGATAGGGATTACTACTCGATAGCTCACACTTGATGTGGCTCGGCAGGACCATTGTAGGGGCCTTTGGCGGTTTCTGCTCTGTACCGTACCTGTTGAAGTAATAATATATTGTATCCGCGTTCACTCCCGAGAGTGATCACGACCCGCTATCTAAGCCTAGTTCACAAACAATGCGCAGGGCTAACTGCTAAATTATATATATATATATATACATGCCGTCTATTCTACAATCGATGATAGAATAATATTCTGCAATAATATCGTACTGCTCGGGGTAAAGATCCCGTACTGCTTTTGTTTTACACTGACGTACTTCTTTTTCGTGAAGTCGGTACTTCTCTTTCCGTACCTGTGTAGTAATTCTATCGTAGATTCTAAACCATTAATCGAAATTGCGCAAAGGATATACCGTTGGAAGGCTACAGAAAATCCCCAACTTATTTGTATTGTGATTTTTTTCAAATTTTTATATATTTTTATTATGAACTTTCAAAAAACAGAAATCATCACAAGGTTATTGAAAAGTGTTTTGAACGACAAATTTTACCCACTTGTCGGAATAGCGCAAATGATATACCGTTGGAAAGCTACTGAAATTTCTAAACGTTTTCATATTTTAATGTTTTTAAAATTTTACATAATTTTTGAACAGTTTTGAAAATACTAAAAACCAGTTTTATTAAAAGATGATTATAGATAAGTTTTAGAACTCAAAATGATGCAAATGATATGGCGTTGGAAAGCTATTGAAATTCCCCATCTTTTTTGTGTATTAAGGTTTTTCAAATTTTAAATAAGTTTTGAGCATTTTTGAAAATACTGAGATTCATTCGAAATTGATGAACAATAATTTGATATTAATATTTTAACCACTTCTCGGAATAGCACAAATGATATACCATTGGAAAGCTACTGAAATTTACAAACGTTTTCATGTTGTAAGTTTTTTCAAATTATGCATAGTTTTTGAATAGTTTTGAAAATACAAAAAATCAGATATTTTAAAAGATGATCATTGATTTTCATTTGACCTCAAAATGACGCAAATGATATGGCGTTGGGAAGGTATTGAAATTTGGCAACTTTTTCGTGCTTTAACATTTTTTCAATTCTTAATGGTTTTTGAATAAAATTCAAAATACCGAGATTTTTCATGTTCGAAGAAAACATAGTATTGTACTTCTGTGAATATGAGTTTCATACTGCCTGACAATAAATAAGTTTGTGTACTTCTCAAAATCATTAAATTGTACTGCCCATATTTTATCTAGAGAACTAAAGTTCTCTCCACATGTACCTTGTACTTCTCTGGAATATGAGTTTCGTACTTCCCTCGACAAGCATCTTGTACTTCCCTCGAAATACTAATATTTTCTCTGTTTCTGTAAACAGTTTTTGTACTTCCCTCGACATGCATCTTGTATTTCCCGGAATATAAGTTTTGTACTGTGATTTTTCACAATGTTGTACTTCATTATTGGCAGACATTTTTTCATTCAATTACGTAGAAAAATAAATCTACGGTACTACTCAAAATGAATCTACGGTACTGCCCAAAATAAAAAATTGGCACTACCCATGATTACTCAATGGTACCGCCCAGAATGCCTCAATGGTACTACCCGACAATAAATAAGTATGTACTTCCCATAATGATTTAATGTTACTACCTAAAATTGTCTTATTATTCATTTGTTCCTCTAATCATTCATGGGTTGTACTGGTCGCAATTGTTTTCCATAGAATTCAATTTTCCTTCTCATGCATCTTGTACTTCTGTAAATTATGAATTTTGTACTCCTCAAAATTAATAATCTGTACTGCTCGCAATGAATCAATGGTACTTGCCAGGGTATTGGCGAGTGCCATTCACTGATACTACCGAGTAATAAAAAGGTATATACTACATGTTTGGAATTTGTAGTTTATAATGCTTTATACATTTGTTTTGTACTGCTGACGAAATTGTTCTTGTATTTCTTACTATAAGATTGTTGTACTGATTATGATTTGCATAGGAGGAGAGCATCAATGGGATAATTTAACAGAACAAATTATACATTGACTAATATAGACGAAGCTGGCGTTAAAAAAACCACGCTGCTCCTGATCCGCATTGAGGAGGAGCTCCACCACAATGGTGCGGCATACCAGGGAGCGATAACCATGGGGTACATGCAGAGCACAACGAGGAAGGAGGCCGTGGAGGGACGTCGTGGCCGGCGTAGGGGGAGAGGCCAATAAAAAGTTTTAAATGCATAAATTGTATTGCCCAAATTGAATCAACGATACTGCCCAGAGTGGGACAATGGTACTGACCAGAGTGATTCAATAGTACTTCCCAACAACAAAATATGTGTACTTCCTAATATAAATAAATGGTACTGTTTAGAATGAATCAACGATACTACCTAGAGTGATTGAATAGTACTGACCGGCAAATAAAAAATTAAACATATTTTTTTGTACTGCTATATATATATTTTGTGCTTTGTTGATGATATTATTTTTGTATTTTTATAAATGAGATTATTGTACTGCTTATGAATTACGTATGCATTTCTTTATTGTGTATGAAAAACTGCAACCATTCCATCTAAAAGTGCCTTCCCGATGTTTTATACCTTTGTTCCCATGTTTGAAAAAGGACAATGCAATGTCTACCCGCTGCACACTATCTCTGGCTCTCTGCTGATGGCAAATGTTTTGAATGGAATGACACACATATCTACGGATATCTAGTTAATGGCTTTCAGTTCGTGCACCAAGCTACTCTTGGATGCACAAATGTTCAGAGAAAAAGTTTTGACACCAGCACAACCTTTGCCTCGAACGTGCAGCAACCGAACAACACACGCATGTCTAGTTCCATTTAAGTAGCAGCATCAACACATATAGGCTTAACAACCTGGCTGCTTTCTTGGGCAATACCAACTCTTCAAAAGAATCTTTCAAGTTGCAATTTTTAACCTTTAGCTCTGGTTCGATTTGAGCAGCAGCCGCACCACATATGGAACTAACTTCCTCTCTGCTTTCTTGGGCAATACCAGATTCTTCAGCTGCGGTTACATGTTGTTCAAGCAAATTGTTTACGGCGCCATCATGCTGTTCAGAAGCATCCTCTGCATTCACATTCAGAGAAGAAAAGCACAACCTCTGACTTGACGCGGGAGCAACTGAGGAACGTGTGCACCTAGTTAACAGCCTTGGCTTGCTTCAATCGCTTCGCCGCTAGGTGCCGCCGCCATGGGGAAGCAGAGTGCAGCGCACAGCCAGCCGGCGTCGCCATGGCTGCTGTGGTGGAAGTGGTCGCCGACTCAGAGGTCGTGGATCCTGTGGAGACGGCCATGGAGGCTCGTGATCGAGCAGGAGCGGGCCCTTGAGGCATAATCCATGGCGCGCTCGTGCAGTGGTTTGTGCGTACATGCCGCCGCCGCTCTGCTCCGATGTGGTGGATGCCACCGCCGCTCCACGAGGCTGGATTCCGGCGGAATTTATTCGACTGCGGAGGGGCCAAGGTCAGGGGAGACATGCGGCAGCGGTTGGAGGTCAGGCAGAGAAGAGGAGGCGATTTATTGAAGGCGTCACGATTCTCGGCGGCGCACGACGGCGCGATGCCGGGTAGAGCTCCGGCGCGCTTGGTGGCGGCGTGGCAGCTCAGAGGAGAGAGGCCATGGCAGCGGGGCGCGGGGGTGACAGGCCGTGGCGGCGGGTCGGGGCGGCGATGCGGGAGGAGGCAGATGTGTTACTAGAAAGTTCTTTTTTGCAAACGTGGTAGTAGAAAACTTGACCAACCATTATATAGGCTATTTTATTGTAGAATAATATTCTATAACTAATTGTAGAATAGATCTACACTATATATACTAGTAGAATGCCCGTGCGTTGCGACGGGCTTTTCAAATATTTTGCTGGAACTATATATAAGTATAATACCCTCCTATTGAAAATATAAGATGTCAGCCAGTAACAATGGGATAATAATTGAAATCCTCAAAGGAACTTCTATTTAGGTGTTCTTCATTGATAAAACCTACCATCTACTAAGATATTTGTAGTTGTTTTGGAAAAAAGAAAATGATTGTCTACAATTGCTATCTATGCAAGCTTATAGTTTATATTTTTGTCTACCCACCAAGGTCACTCATAAGATCAATACACTTTTAAAGATTATATTTCAATATAAAAAGTGCAAACTTAAAAAAAATCCCGTAATATGTATTTCCCTTTTTCCTTCTTGCACCTCTCCCATTGCTGCTATTGTGCTCCTCGTTCGCCGCCTTTGAGAACTATCATCTCCAAGATTCATATAATTATCACAATCGGTAATGGTATTCTCGTTTTGACAAACATACTTAAAGAAATTGTAAAGCTTAAAAGAAAATCAATTGAAATCATTGTTATTAGACCCGATCCGCACCTGCACCGACCACTTAGCTAGCCTTCTCACCTTTTTGAGAAAATTGGAAAGTTTCTTGTGCAAGATTTAGCATTAGTCTAAGTATTTTCATGAAATCAGCCACATCACATAATCTGAATGATTCTGACTACAATCATTCTGAATGATTTCTTCTCCGAAGGCTTTTGTCGAATTTCTTCTTAGATAGCATCTGCATCAAAAAAATTACTGCACCAAACATATACATATATCTTTAGGAGTGACATTGAAATCAGATTGTTAGTGTGGATCAATAGAGAGTCCTGGAGAATTCTGACGATCTTGCAAACCGTAATAGGTTACAACCTGCATCATGCATGTAATTTTATCAAATTTGTATAGATTCTCCTATGAGTGAAATATTGGGCATCCTTGTCAAACCCTAATGCACTGACCATGAAGCCAACTTCTTCAGTTGTTAAGAGGACATTTGCAAAACCGGAGTTCTATGTCAGTGTAGCTTTCCTATGCTCACATTTTTTACTCTAACCGTGTAATTGTAAAAACCATAGATGACAATACTTTTAATAATCACAAGTGAATAATGGTCTCTTACATGTAGTGTTTTCTAGCTCTTACGAATTTCACCCAGTTCCTAGATTCGCCGCTCCCAGAATAGCATTCCGAGAAGGTGAGCATATCAGGTTCAAATTTTTCATAGCTTATGTGGGTGAAGAAAATTAGCTTGTACTGCATAGTCTCCAAGGTTCCTTTGCCTGCCTACCAGAGACACTTCGTCCAACCTCTCGATCCCACCTCCTTTGTTTCTGTTTTTTCTCTTAAGTTATGTCGAGCATTTTTGGCGACCACGATTCAACCAATCCCGTAAATCTTGCTACCTTCCTCCTCAACCTCATCCTCATATCCTCCCCGTACAGGATATCAAGTGCTACAGGAGCTCAAGTGTACAGAATGTAATTCTGAATATCAGTCTTGCCAACAGAATAATGTATTTCACATACTAAGAAATCTCCAAGTCCACTGACCACGGGAATAGTATGACCAACAGCTACATTCAAGTCAACATAACTACGAAGACAAATATTAATTGGAAGAAACCTAAAGAACACCCAGGCATGAACACCTCAGAGGCTCAAACCAACCATTTCTAATTTATTTCTGCACTAAAAATCATAAATGGACCAGATATTCTTTTAATTAATCTAAGATTGTGTCCACTATCAGATTTTGAATTTAGAGCCAGTCATAAGGCTCAGCCTCAATTTATGGCACCAGTGTATACAACATGGATGCATTAATTTTTAGAACACAATTAAGAATTTTTTTTATGCCAAATACATATATTTTATACCCAGATAGCTACAGGTATTTTATACATAGAACAAGCTATTGTGTAATGGAAAAAATGAACATAGCAAATCGTGTAACAATTGATAGGTTCATGGCATAGCAAATGAATTCCAACAATGTGCTTATATAAGTCAAATTTGATCTCTAATTAGCAAGCACAACCACACAACATTATTTTTTGCCTTCACATTGTATATATTTACAAGCAGGCTTCAATGATAATAGTTCCATGTAGTTTCATGCAGCAGCTGTTAATTTCTAGTAGATCAGTGAAAAGAAAATACTGTGATGAAATCTGCATGGTAATCATCATGTCCCCTGATTCGACGTCCATTCGGAACCGGTGAACTACAGGAGCAGGCACCATTCACCAACATCTGCACATCCATCCAGTAAGATCATAGATATCCCAGAAAACAAGAGCAGCCAAGACAGAAGAGCTACACGGATCGATCCGGGGAGCGGACCTGGAGCGCGTCCGTCGGTACGCCGGGAGTTGCGGGTTGTACATGAGCACGCGCACGGGTGACGGGCCTCCCCACCGCGGCCTCGGAAAATAAGAGTGCCTCGAGGGTATCGGACCCCGCGGCCACCGGCCGGTGCCCATGACCCCATGTCCGGGCACGAGGCCATGCCGGCTTCATCGAAGCCGTCGGAGATGACGGTGACGCAGAAGTGGGCGGCGGGCGGCGGGACGGTGGCGAGTAGGTGCCGCATCGTGACGAGCGTGGGGCGGAGACTGTGGGGCGCCAGGCGGCGACCGAGCTGCATGTTGAGTTGGCCATGCGCCCCCGAAAGGCAAGGAGGAGGACATGGCCGCCGTCGTCGCTGTCTGGCTATCTGCTCGGACGGAAGGTGAGGAAGAAGTGCCAGGTAGACGCACATCCATTGTGTAGGAGGTTCGATTCAGACCCTAATCGATGGGGTAGGGGAGGAAGAGTCTGAATCTTGCAGCGGGGAGGAGGAATCCAGCGGCGGCGGCGGCGATCTCGCTCTCGTGGAACCCTGCGAGAGGGGAATCTCGCAGAAAATAAACGGACAGGAAAGGAGCGGCTCGTTCGATGCGCGAGATAAAAATCGGTGAGGGAAAAAAAACCAGCGTGATAGGAGATGGTGGGTTGTGGAGGCGAAAGAGATGGTGGAGGCGAAAAAACCCGTGGAGGGCAGCCTATCAACTCCTCCTTTAGGTCTTGTTTGGCAACAGTGTGTGTAGGTGGAAACACTTCGAACCCCGTGGATTTTACCAGCCCATTCCGTTACACAAAGAAACACTTCGAAGCCCATTTGGCAGCCCGGTTTGCAGGAGTGGAAGCCCGAGTAAACACTTGGAAACACGTCGGGCCGAAGAGTATTCCAGACGCGAGGGGGTCCTCGCGTTTATTCCTCTTCGTGCGGCGCAGACGCAACAAGCAGGCAAGTCACAGCCTCCTCTTCTTCCTCTCTTCCTCACAAGTCACAAGGCCGGCGGCGTTGTGCTGCGTGGAGGCGACGGGACATCGCCGTGCCTGAGACCGCGCCCCACCCGGCGCCTCTTCTTCCCCTGCTCCGGCGCTCCCCCAGCCCCATCCGGCCCGAAGGAAGTGACGGCTACGCGGTGGGAGGAGTACCTCGGATCTGCCACTACCTGCGGCCGCCGGTGACTACCGTGCTTCCGGCCCTCCGCGAGTTGAGGTGAGGTGTTTGTTGCCTACATTTTCTCTGCCTGATGCTACGGATTCACCGATTTGGTGATGCTACATTCGACCTAGGGTTTCGGCCTACTTTTGCCCGGCGGCGGGGCGGGCGCAAGGAGGAGGAGGAGATCTCGCCCGGCGGCGGGGCGAACGCAAGGAGGAGGAGGATCGCTCGCGCAGTGGTGTCCTGGGAGCGAGGAGGAGATCTCGCGCGGCGGCGGCCTGGGAGCGAGGAGGAGGAGCTCCCGCGCAGCCTGGACGCGAGCAATCACCCGTCGGCCACCACGTGCCTTCCGATCTAGGTTTGTTTATGATGCCTCCATTGCTGAAGTGAAGGGAACTGCAGGAATGATGTTCTGGACACTGTTGTTTGCTACTCTTCTTTTGCACAATGATGTTCTACTATGGTTGCACTGTCCTTTGCTACTCTGGAAAATTATTTGTGATATGAGCTGTGATGAATGATTCTATATTGTCAGATCCTCGGTAATTAGATGAGGGATGATTGCAACCATCTGGTGGCCAGAGGAAAGATCAAGCAGACTATGTGTGCATTTAAATATTCATGGCGTGTAGATTAGTCAAAAGATGTAACTTCTATTTGATGTTTAGAGTGATTTATACTTGTTGTTAATAGAAGTGATCATAACTATAACTTACTAGAGTTTTCTTATGCCATATACTGTTCAGAAAAACACCATATACTACTTTATGCACTTGTTGTCTATCCAAGAATCAATAAACCTTACAATTAATACGTATTATGTCTACATATTATGTATTCATACGACGAGGGCCTAAACTAATTATGTCTACTTGCGCATGTGTAGTTGACATGCCAAAGGCCCAGTGGAACCAAGTACTTGAGAAGTCTTTGGTAGATTTGCTTCATGAGCATGATGATCCATGTTCTAGAGGTGACAATGGATGGGAAAGTGAAACGTGGAACCATATGGTCAAGATCTTCAATGCTCGTAATGGTGTGAATTTTACAAAGTTCCAGATTAAAGATAAGGAGAAAAAAATGAAAATGGACTATAGGCTACTAAAGGAGGCTCGCAGACAAAGCGGCGTTAGTTGGGATGATGTACGATGCACGATTGTTGCGGATGCAAACCTTTGGGAAAACATGATCATAGTAAGTTATTTTACCAACATTGCAACTACAGTTCCATGCTTGAAGTTAGTATTATTTTCTGGTATTAATTGTTTCACTCTTCTTGTTTGTAGACATGGAAAAGGATTGAGAATTTCAGGAGCGGATCTTTCCCCCTATATGAGAGGCTAGGAGACTTGTATGATGGTAAGAAATGTACTGTATTATTTGACATGGATCATTTGTTAGTTTAATACCCAAGTAGCTTAATTTTTCAGGTAGTAAAAGCATAAAATATGTTTGTAGGAAGCTTTCAGCTGTGAACTTGCAGTGATTGCCTGTATGGAATTGCATCCATGTTCATATCTCAATGCGTCTGCATCCATGTTCATATGTCAGAAGAATTTTTCAATTCTTCTTGAAACATTCCAGAAAGATGGAGCCAAACATTAATTATGTTTATCTAGGTAGGAAATTGTATGTTTGCTTCAATGGAAGTAGCTAGGTGGACTTTGAGTAGTATCCAGTAGTAATAAGCTAGCTGGAGCTCTATATATTTTTTGTCCAGATGAAATTTATTGTATTATTACTTTTATACTTTTTGTTCCAACAAAAAATGATGATCAAATTTTATTTTCAGCAAAGGAAGAAGCTCGCTCCCAAGAGTCCAAGTGAACGCGAGCGAAATGATAAAGATGGGCTATGTCCTTTGAGCAATAAAAGATTATATTTTTTTCTGCTTCCAGTAGTAGTTTTATTTTGTGTGGTGTTGTTTATGTTGTTGTAAAGATTTGAGTTTTGTCACATGATGGCCTTCATCCTGTGATGAGCATCAGTATAATCTTGCATTTAAATTACTGTTGAAACTGTGTGGTGAAGTGATGTGAAAAGAATAGGTTTTTATTAATGATATAATTTGAATTTAATGTACTATTTAAACTATGTGCCAAAGTGTTATGAAAAGTTCAGTTTTTATTGAATATACACCTTGTGGCTAACGTCCTGTGCCAAACACCTGAGTTTATGGTTGGGGAAGGGGATTGGCGTGGGGGAAGAGGATTAGGTGAGGGACGTGTTTTCACCCAAAACCCTGGGGATAATACACAGCCCAACACCACAAGACACTGCTACCAAACGAAGCCTTAGGAGTAGAGATATATCTTTACCTAATAATAAAGCAAGGTGATTTTCTTAGTCCGTTTTAGTCTTTTTTCTAAAAAACCCTTGCACTTTTTGGTAATCAACCCGCAATACAGTTTATAAGTGGCAGAAAACGATTCATTTTTTTCTATGTCACCCGTATTGGGCCAAATCCACGTGCTGATGGGCCTGCTGAAAAATACGATACTGGGCCACTTGACAGCTAAAAATTGATGCTCTCGAGTGGAGGAGAAACAGGAAATCGAACATAGAACTTCCTTCGAGTCAAACCAATTGGGCTAGATGGCAATTATATGAGTGAAATAGGCTCAGTTGTTAATTATATAGTCCCACCTCGCCTATTTTGATTAAATCTCACCTATTTATATAGGTACGTCCGGAACTTGAATCAGCGAGCAGGCCCGAGAAATAATACGTAACAGAGAATAAAGTGTGGCCCCCATGGTGTGGTCGCTTTATCGGACTTGAAAGGAATCTGGCTCCTACAAGCGCAGAAGAATAAGAATGGGAGTGTGCCGCCCTGCTCTCTATGGTAGATGAGCATCATTAAAAATTCAGAAGAACGGATCGCCCGAGAGAGAGAGAGAGAGGTGATGGAAGCTACGCGCTTTGCCCTACCATGACTGTTCCATCTGCGTGAGATTGAAAAGGAGCGAGTGCAGCCACAGCGGCGGATCCTGACAATTGCTCAAACGAACAGTTCTTTTCGTTTATCAGTTGGTGATTGCTCAAGTTGCAGCCATGTGTCGATTGGTGATCGCTCAAGTTGCAGCCATGTGTATTAGGATCAAATAGCTAATTGAAAGTTAAATTAGAGCTTTCATTTTTGAAAGTTCTCACTGCAAATATGACAAAAAAAATCCATACTTTATTATTTGTATGATTTCTCTGATTCATATTTTTAATTTCATGGATAAAAATAGAGCTACTATATGAACCATGTAGCTTTTATGGAAGAATTGTTTTTCTTTCTTTCCATCACCAATCTAAATATTCTGATGTATTGAATAATATGTGTTTCATCCCGCAACTTTATGTCTCGATGGTAACAACTGACCAAAGTGTGTGCTATAAGTAGCAACATTATAACATTTTTTGAGCATGGATGGAAAGCAAGGTTCATCCTATGACCTGCTAACTTCGGTATTGTTTATTGTCATCTGTTATTATTTTGTTTAATGAATAATTTTGTAGCTTCTTTTCAATCTTTTAGTGTCAATGGACGTAGTTAATTATTGTGCTATCGATATCAAGGTTGTCAGCATGAGTGAAAGTAAGGTTTAAGACTTATTATTTTATTTGCAACCTACTAATTTTGGTATTGCCATTCTCCTCTACTATATATAACTTTTGAATGTGAGGAATAACATGAAGAAGACATCCTGGAAAAAAAGTGATTGATTAAATGATTAAATGAAAATATTTTGATTTTCTTCTCACAGTTTTTCTTCATTTTCTTAATATCCTTCGGGTCTAGAAAAAAAAAACGGTATGCTAATTTTCCATACGAACTTATGCACATATGGTTTTTATTATTTTTTTGTCCATTTAATTTTGCATTGGAAAGCATGACATTGATGTAATTTTTATTAGTTCTGATGTTCTTTATACTGTCATAATGTTTGAAGAATAATCAAAAGTCTTGTGGGGCATTATATTTGCACATATGATTCTTACTAATTTTGGGTTATGTTTGATCCTTAATAATTTTGCGCCAATTTGTTTTCGGTGGAATAATCAAAAGTCTTGTGGGGCATTATAGTTTTATTACTTGTGACATTTTTTCATACTGACATGATATTTAATGAATGGATCAAAAGTTTTCTATAAAATAATGTTATCAATCACATCAATTTAATCTTAATCAAACCCTATGTCCTAAGCTTCACGTTGTGATCCTCACTGATGCATCTTTTTATTGTATCATTACCATAGTTCACATAACAATTACCCCGCGGGCGACCCGGGCGAACCCTAGCCACACCAACTTCCTCCCTCCTAGATCTCCCCCCTCCCCTCGCCGCCGTCGGCAAGCGCTGCCGGGCAAAGCCTGCGCGGCGTCGGCGGCGGCGGCATTCTTCCCCTCGTGCGAGGTCCAGGCGTAGCGGGGCGCGGGACCGAGGAGAGGGCGCGGCGGTGCGCGGTCGACGCGGTGAGCAGGCGCGTGCGCGCTCTGGCGCGGGTGCGGCGGCCAGGCGCGGCCAAGCGCAGCGCGGGCTGGCGCTGGGAGGATCGAGAGCGGCCGCCCGTGCGGTTCTGGGGAGGCTCGTCCAGAAGTGGCGCACACGCGAGGAAGAGCATGCCAGGAGGGGTTGCGTGGGGCGACCGGATCTGTGGGTCGCTCGCGTTTTTGCGGCTTGGCGCGCCAGGAAGGCTTGGATCTAGCCCGTGCATGGTGGGGAGACGAATGGCGCCGCCTTCCAGCGGTCGTTGCATCCTCCGGTGGCCAGGGCAGCACGGCGTGATGGGATAGGTGATGGTGCGAGGAATTGGTGGCCGGCGGGCGACGAATGGCGCTGTCGAGGGGCGTTGCATCCGCCCGTCCGAGGCGGGGAAGTGGAAGAAGGTTGGCATCACGTCGGTCCGTCCTGAGTGTTTCTCTAGGTGGTCACCACCCCCTGCCAACGGCATGGATGGCCTCTCATCGGTGGCGTGCTCTCGCCGCTAGCTGCCATTGGCATGAGAATGGAAGGTGGGGACGATGTTGGGCCGAGAGAAATCCTGTGCTGTTGCGGACGACGGCGACGCCTCCGGGCGCCATCACCTTCTTGAAGGCGCCTTCCTTGCCTCTTCATCCCCCTCCCGTGCAACGGGGGAAAACCTAGATCCAGCTTGCTGGTTTAGGAAGTGGCGGTGCTTTGGAGTCGTTTCCCTCCTTGGAGGCGCTATTCGGGTTGCTCGTGGAGTTCCACGACTATGCTTGGCGTTAGGGCTGGCATTCACTTGAGCGTGAGCCTCGAGGGCGCAATGTACACTAAGGCGGCATCTCTTCGACGACGCTGTCCTCAGGTCCATTCGGGTCCTGCTGTTCACTCGCCACTTTCCTCTTGGCGTCAAGGGTGGACTGTAGGTTGACATGTGCCTGCCTGCAGTTTGTGTTGTGTTTCGAGTTGTTTGCTTCAGTTGAGAAGCGGTCTTGTGGCTCTGTGTCTCGACCTCTCGTCATCTCGACAGTGGTTAGGCAAGGTGTATCCGTATTGTTGTGCGTGTGGTTGTGCGTTGTAAGCCGATGGGCATCACTTGTATGGTTTTTGGTCCGGTTTTCTTTATAAACTGGACCAACTCTTTCTCTCTATTCAATGAATTTACCGGTGATCCTGCTAACATTCGAAAAAAAAACATAACAATTGCTATTTTTCCCGTTGCAACGCACGGGCATTTGTCCTAGTAGGTAATTATATGGGACACCTAGGTGCATGGGCACCTAGATCCGGTCCAAACTGTTTTAATTTCCTTTCCATATTTGCTTGCATGCACTTGTTTTATCCATTAATGCTAATGAATTACTCCATTAAATACTTTAAATACTCTTTCCATAGTAGCAACGCCTTGCATTTAATGCTTATTTATTTAAAGTTATATAATACGTATGTATATTTTAGGGTATATATACTGTATAAGTACCTAGTGATTTATTACATACATGATCTAAAATTTCATACGGGTATTTAAATATACCCACTATATTTTGAGTAAATAAACATACCTTAGATATTTTTGATTATGTACTAGATACTCAGTGATTTTTCATTTTTTTGGATATATACGATCCACATAGGCATAGATACCCGGTATATGTGTACGCACATATACCTACATACTGTAGCAACATCTCTTTCTTCAATATTCACGTATGATTTGAAAATATACCCAAAATTACATATCTTATATGGCCATGAGACAGGCAACGCACGTACCATGCATGAGAGTATGAGACATGCATGGCCTTACTTAATCTAGGCATTAAGTGTCCACTTAATGACACAATTAGCAATAATTCTTTCCTAATAAAAGGCTAACGGATTTACCCATTAATGCTAATACTAATTACATAGGCACACATCTTAGTGTGATCCAACGGTTTCTAGGCAAGGTGCCTGGGCACTTAGGTGTCCCAAACGGGCGTCCTATATATATATATAATAGGCAACATAGGATAAAGGAAGGTACATAAAAGAGCGATAATGACAGGCTATGTAATTGAAAAGGATTATAGTGTAGCTGCAACAATGCCTAGTGCAATAGATAAATATAGACAGATAGGCGATATATGAGAGAGGTGATGGGGCACTGCTTGCCTGGAAGCTCGACAGTAGGGGTACGGTCGTCGACGACGTAGTCGAACTCAGCAACGGTGTAGTCGGCGGCAGTCGCGGGGTCTACTAGAGAATTAGGGGGGAAGAAACAGTAAATACAAAGCAATCATATGCAAACAGATGCATGGCATGACAGACGCAATGTTAACGGTGTTCTAACGCAGTACAAAGTGTTTGGCTCAGAGCGGGAATTCATCTGGGGATAAACTGCCAGCTCCGGTGATTATCGACTGACGATCCGTAGGGGGGAAGGTTCCATGTTCGGTTTGCTAGAGGGGGTTGGTGGGTATATGGATAGCGTATTCGTACTCGTTATTTTGTGTGTGATCAACTTTCATGTAAAAATTATTCCGATCTGACTTACGGTTTAAAAGATATTTGTTTTCAAAGTTTAAATCGTTTTAAATCCATTTCTGGAATTCTTTATTATTAAATCAGCCTTATCCACAACAGTGATAGTTGACTGTTCAAACCTAAACAGTGGGTCCCACTGATCACCCTCTAGCCATTTAATTAATTCATTATATTTATTTTAAAATCATCTGGACCCACATGTCATTCTCTACAATATCATAAATTCATTTTATTTATACCTTTATTAAATCTAAACAACCAAGGGCCCACATGTCATACTCATAGAGCCAATTAAACTAACTTAATTTAATTAAGTAGTGAAGGGGCCCATTGTCAGTCTAACAGAGGCTTAACTAAAGCAGATAATTATCCAGAGGGTTAATTAAAGGGCTAGGCCCACATGTAATACACAGGGGGTTTATTATTAACACATTTTAATTAGCAAGTTTTTTATCTCCTTTGAATTTGTTGTTAGTGGCTAATCACCCTGGGCCCCCACTTCTTAGTGGGGTGTGTGCGTGGGGTGGGGGGGGGGGGTTAACCCACTGGCCAGCCGACTGTGCCCACGCCGGCGAGGCCGTTCCGACGAGGGGCCACGTCGGGGTTAAGGGTTAGGCGCCGGGGCGGCCACGCGCACGTGCGAGTGCACGCTGGGGCGTAGCCGGAGTGCGCGGGGAGGAGGCAGGGGGTGGCCCGGCCATGGCAGCACGGCGGCAGCGAGCTCGGACAGGGAGGTGGCTGCGGCGGCGTATTCGAGGGGGAAACAGGGGGATTTGGCGAGGAGCTCACCGAGGAGCGCGATGGAGATGGCAGTGGGCTGGGGGGAGGTCCGGTGATGGCGAATCGAAGCTGTGTTCGCTGGCGGCCGTGGCGGGAGAACACGACGATGACAGCGGCGTGGGGGTGTCCCCGATCGATTCCCTTCCTGGGATGGTGAAGACAACTGAGGCGTGTCCACTGGATAGGATGGAGCGGCGAGGCCGTTGGCCGCGAGTACGGCAGCGGCGTGTCCACTAGCGGCTCGGGCGTGGTGGGAACCGACAGAGGGCGAGGGGATCTGGCGATCTAGGGTTTGAGGGAGGGTCCTTGGGTCGCCCTTATCCACGGGGGTGGGCACTGTAGCGACGCGGATGAGCTGGTTCGACGGGAACGGCGGGCGCGGTCGCCATGGCGTGGGGGGGGGGGGAGCAGGGGAACAGTGGAGGGGAAGAAGGAGAGAGGTGACTGGGCCGGGCTAGCAGTTTCCCTAGGCGTTAGATATGTCTTTTCCTTTTTAGTTATGTTTCTATTTTGTTTAGCTAGCTTTTTATTTTTGCAAAGAGTGAAACTAGTTTATTAATTAGTGCCACATGATATTACATTGCCACAAAAAGTTTGGTGGCAAAATAAAATCATTTGGGTTTCTGTTATATTTAAAACGATTAAATAGGGTGGTTTTGCCACTAATTTGAATTGTTTCAAATAGTTAAATGGTATACTAAATTCCCATTGTTGGTTTAACATGGTGAACTACTTTTATGCAATTTACAAAAATGGTTGCACAATTTTTGGGCAAGGTTTTTTATTTCCACATTGTTTTGGCAATTCAATTTGGTTTGAATTTGACTTGGCCAGATCAAGGATGATTAGGGGCTTGCTAATCACAGAGAATTAATATTAACAAAAGGTTTACTGTTGTCTAACACTGAGGGTGTTACAAATCTCCCCCACTACAAAGAATTCCCGTCCCGAGAATTAAAAGGTAGTGTAAGGGGTAGAGTTTTGGTTTCGTATTCTAGCGATTCTTCTGGTTCTTGTTCCCTTCTCGAGGAAGTTAATCCTTGTCGTTGATGTATTCATTTTCCTGCATCAGTGCATCTTGACGAGTTGTCATCCTTCCTTCGGGGACTTCATTGTACTTACGTATAGGCTAGGACGAAAAACTTAAGGGGGCTTGACCGGTACAAGGTTAATCGACCAAGGCTGTCCAAGGGGATGGGGTAAAAAGTATCTTCCGAGTTTAACTCAGGGAAATACATCGAGAGAAACAAAAGAAGGCATGAGAAGTTTCAAGAGGATAGGCATGCATTCGATATCGATGACGGATGATGAAAGGGGTCCAGAGCATCAGGCCTAAGCACTACGTTTCATACTGGACTGAAAATCACAAGGTAGGGGACTCGTGAATTGCATACGAGGTCAAGCAAGAGGAATAACCTCGGAAACAGAAAGGTAAAGGAGAGTCAGGTTTCGGTCCTGTGGAACTGTGGCATAGTGCGGATTATGAGTAGGAGGGGTGGTGACATAGTATGCGACCACAATGCAAGGTTTGTCAGAGAACAACTTGTCAGCTATGTCGGCAACAATGTCGGTACCAAGGGCGAGGGACAAATATAACCATTTTCCTACTCGTTAATACGAGGCAGACCAATTGGCAAAGTTCTCGTCCATCGGTGGTTATCGAAATTTTATCAACAATAGTCACAAGTTGTACTAACAGAGTAGTAGACCGAGGTGTTTACATAATCAGGGGAATTTCACTACTTCGATAAGTCATACCACAAGAAAGGTTAAACAGACCAATGGAAAGGAAAATGTGATTATCAAATTAAACTGACCAATGGAAAGGAAAATGTGATTATACACCAGTACTAGGTGTATATCCTTCCCAAGGAAGGGCAACTATGTTACCGAGGACAACCCAAATTATCGAGGGGGCAAGGATGGTATTTCTCACAATGAATTCAATTAACACTTGGAAGAAGCCAAGATGTCGATGATGACCACGACACATCATGTCAAAAGATTTCAAGAGAATACAATCGAACAGTGGGAGCGAGGAATACAAGTTCGAAAGCAGAAGGTTGATGACACGGAGTAAAAGATACCATTGGCCGGAGGCATCTTGTATCAGGGAAATTCATCAAGGACTTAGGACACAAGAGAATGGTAGGTAGTAATCCGCCAATAGGTCAGGTGATGTACATAGAGTCTGGTATGAGTATCGGAACTCAACCATAAGAAGAAAGAATGCAAATACATCGGAGATAGAAGCATCTAAGTAGTTCGATGATTTAATTCAAAGGAATTTTGATTCCCGGAATGAGGGATCGGAAGCATAAGCTCCAATCAAAAGATGAGTAAGATGAATGGAACTGGACGGACAATCAATCAAGGTTTGATTTTCCGAGATCCAGCCCATGTCCAGAATGACGTCTGAGCCGGAAGAATGAATTCATAGGGATCAACTGATGATTGCGTGCACTAGCACACATGATGATTCAACAGATCAGAATGGCAGTGCCAAGGGAGGTCATCGAAGACTACAAGACAAACGAGATTATTCATAGTGCAAGAAGGTAAGAAGAATCTCCAAAGCAGTAGGCTGCCGAGGATTGTCGCGAGATCGAATAGTATTTCAAAGTATTTTGGGAGTCACAGGAACCACTGAGGATGAACGGATCCTCGAGAAATGTGAGGAATTATCCGAAGGGTGAAAAGAAGCTGCAAGGCTGTAGGAACAAACGATTTTTGAAACAACAGATAATATTACGGGGTATCTTGTATTAACATGAGCAATTGGGATTGAACGACCGAATAGAAAGGTGTATGTAATTATCCACACAGACTTATCGGTGGTGGGTAATTGCAAAGTATTGGGCATAAGGGTCTCGGAAATTCATCGGAGAGTATCCTCGGAATCTTCTGGTGAATCAGGCGACCATCTGCAATGCGGGGCTCTCCGGGAGGAAGTAGTCACGAGAACCTAGAGTTACCGTTAGTAAATTCTTTAACCCGAAAGGAAGAGAGAGCAGAGTCCCAGAGTAAGGGTGAGGAGAAAAGATCGTAATACCACCCATTTTGCGACGTGGGCCGATAAGCCACGCGACACCTTTAGTAAAGTAGTATTGCAAAGACTAGACTCGACTTCGACCAAAGTGTTGGAAGGGGGTTTCCTACAGGAAGTCGGCTCTGATACCAACTTGTGACGCCCTCGATTTACGATCATGTACTTAATCATGCATGCATTGTACACGATCGAGATCAGGGTGCCATGGTAAAATATCACAGCACAACACTAGACACAAAATAGGATAAATCTTTAAGATGTAAGCCAGGGATCATGGGTATCCGAATACATAAGCTCAAGAACACAAAGTTAATGGAAGAAATAGTATCTGAGTACACATGCAAGGAATAAAAGGTTGCCTTATAAAGGATAGCATAAAATCAACACTCGATCGAAAAGGCAAGGCCTCCCGCCTGGGAACCTCCGAACTACTCCTGGTCAACGAGGAACTCGAAGTCGCAGTAGGCACTTCCGGGGTACTCCTGCTCCTGGGCGCCAGCGTCTAATTGCAGCAATCCGGGTATATAAAACAAAGGGGGGAAATAAAGCAAGGGTGAGTATCCAACATACTCAGCGG
Organism: Bromus sterilis; assembly: GCA_950022295.1. Lineage (NCBI taxonomy): Eukaryota > Viridiplantae > Streptophyta > Magnoliopsida > Poales > Poaceae > Bromus > Bromus sterilis. The sequence continues at coordinate 73,107,705 of OX465600.1, read as the reverse complement.
GACTTAAACCCATGCTACTGAGCATTTACGCATTTGTATCAAAATGGAAGGGGAGGCTGTATAGTGGACTGCAAGACAAAAATACCAGGGTAAGGGGTAATATGCTAGGCCTATCGAAGACTAGCATCTTCCGACGATTCTTGAAGCACAAGAAGAGAACAGCCAACGGTTATACATAAAGCATAAAGTAACAATGCAACCGAAGTTGCTGCAACATTGTATAATAGTAAGTAGTAAATATTATCAATGCCTTCGAGCTTCCTTCCTCGACTCCCCTACGAGGAAGAAAACCCGGAACCAACAGTTTAGTAATATAGTAGTTTGTAGTAGTAGGATTTGGCTTCAACATAAAGCGTCTTATTACCGTGGACACGGCTATTCGAATAGATTAATCTTCCCTGTAGGGGTGTACTTTTGTTACACTACAACGCACGGATCTCTAGGGTGTTGTACACCTTGTTAGGGAATGCCCCACCGAGGCTATCCGACACACCGTAGCCCATCCTTGAAACTCAACAGAGAGGCCATTCGCCGGTCTAAATCCGAAGTACGCAGGGCTTTGGACCCCCAACCCTGACGTACTCGTGCACGGTGCGTGACTGGCCGGTGAAGCAAAAGCAAATACCACCGCTCGAGCAAAAAAGACACACCACTTCCCGGCAATCAGCCCGCAACACTGCTGATGTCTGAAGATTTCTCGAACGAGACTACGAAGCAGGGGAGCCCATAACTCCTTATCCCACGTGAAGGTAGTGTGTATAAGCATAATGCCACTCAAGTCATCCACAGAACCCTTAGTCATTTTATTATCTTGCGGACAACCATTATCGTTGCCCGACTAATTCACACAACGAACAACGAACAACAGTCAGGGCCACCAGTGCATCGGGGCCTGCCATGTCGTCCCGTCAAAGCTCTGCGGTTACCGACAAGGTGAACCGTCTGCTTACCTTATCTCGCGTGTGCTCTTGGAAGATCTTGGCTTTCATGGTTTGGTAACTCTCGCGGACAACAATCAAGGTCCAAGCCCACCAGTATGTCGGTGTACCCTCCCTGTCTTCCCGTCGCAATACCACTCGTGGGCACCATTGGGTCACCCGACTTCTTACCTTTAAGGACAACCGTGGTTCGGGACCCTAGGGCGGCACTACAGAGTCAGAAACGAGCGGAGTGCAGGGATTACTCCTCGATAGCTCACACTTGATGTGGCTCGGCATGGCCGTGGTAGGGGCCTTTGGCGGTGTCTGCTCTATACCGTACCTGTTGCACAATAATAATATATATTATCCGCGTTCACTCCCCAGAGTGATCACAACCGGCTATCTAATCCTAGTTGACTAACAATGTGCAGGGCTAACTGCTGAATATATATATATTTATTTATAGGGGGCATAGGATAAAAGAAGGTACATCAAAGGGCGACAATGACAGGCTATGCAATTGAATAGGATTGTGACGTAGCTGCAATAATGCCTAGTGCAATAGATAAATATAGACAGGTAGGCAATATATAGGAGATGTGATGGGGCACTGCTTTCCTGGAAGCTCGACAGTAGGGGTACGTCGTCGACGACGTATTCGTACTCAGTAGCGGGGTAGTCAATGGCAGTCTCGGGGTCTACCGGAGAATAAGGGGGGAAGAAACAGTAAATACAACGCAATCATATGCAAACAGATGCATGGCATGACAGACGCAATGTTAACGGTGTTCTAACGCAGTACAAAGTGTTTGGCTCGGAGCGGGAATTCATCCGGGGTTAAACTGCCAGCTCCGGTGATTATCGACTGACGATCCGGAGGGGGGAAGCTTACATGTTCGATTTTCTAGAGGGGTTGGTGGGTATATGGGTAGCGTATTCGTACTCGTTATTTTTTTGTGTGATCAAATTTCATGTATAAATTATTTTGATCTGACTTACGGTTTAAAAGATATTGGTTTTCAAAGTTTAAATCGTTTTAAATCCATTTCTTGAATTCTTTATTATTAAAACAACCTTATCCACAACAGTGATAGTTGACTGTTCAAACCTAATCAGTGGGTCCCACTGGTCAGCCTCTAGCCATTTAATTAATTCATTATATTTATTCTAAAATCATCTGGACCCACATGTCATTCTCTACAATATCATAAATTCATTTTATTTATACCTTTATTAAATCTAAACAGCCAAGGGACCACATGTCATACTCACAGAGCCAATTAAACTAACTTAATTTAATTAAAAAGTGAAGGGGGCCCATTGTCAGTCTAACAGAGGCTTAATTAAATAAGATAATTATCCATGGGGGTAATTAAAGGGTTGGGCCCACATGTAATACACAGGGGGTTTATTATTAACACATTTTAATTAGTAGGAGTTTTATCTCCTTTTAATTTGCTGATAGTGGCTAATCACCCTGGGGGCCTCACTTGTGCCACGGTGGGTTTGCGGGTGAGGCGCGGGGGCAGCCACACGCACATGCGCGTGCACGCTGGGGCGCAGCTGGAGTGCGCGAGGCGGAGGCAGGGGGCGTCCCGTCCATGGTAGCACGGCGGCGGCGAGCTCGGACGGGGAGGTGGCTGCGGCGGCGTATTCAAGGGTAAAATAGGGGGATTTGGCGAGGAGCTCACCGAGGAGCGCGATGGAGATGGCAGTGGGCTCGAGGGAGGTTCGGTGACGGCGAAATATAGCTGCATTCGCTGGCGGACGTGGCGGGAGAATGCGACGATGATGTCGATGTGGGGGTGTCCCCGCTTGATTTCTTCTTTGGGGTGGTGATGACGACCGAGGCGCATCCACTGGACAGGATGGAGCGGTGAGGTGAGGCCGTTGGCCACGAGCACGATGGGGGAACTTCCACTGGCGGCTCGGGCGTGGTGGGAACGGACAGGGGGCGAGGGGATCTGGCGATCTAGGGTTTGATGGAGGGTCCTAGGGTCGCCCTTGTCCACGGGGGTGGGCACTGTAGCGACGCGGGTGAGCTGGTTCGACGGGAACGGCGCGTGCGGGCGCCATGGCGTGGGGGGAGCAGGGGAACAGTGGAGGGGAAGAAGGAGAGAGGTGGTTCGGCCGGGCTAGCATTTGCCTTATGCGTTAGATAGGTCTTTTCCTTTTTATTTCAGTTTCTATTTTGTTTAGTGATGGTCGAGATGATGATAATGGTTTCTCGCCCTTCGTTGGTTTCCCCAAGTGGAAGGTGAGATGTAGGATAGCAGCAAATTTCCCCTATGTAGAGGATAGGGTTTGTCTCCCGTAGGACTCCGGCAATGATAAGTAGGTGTCAACAGCGCAACTGACATGGACCTGCACACAGAAACAAATAACTTTGCTCCCAACGAAGTGTTGGATATATGCTCTAGAGGCAAATAATATATGATTATTCCAATATATCTAGGCAAGTTCATAACCAGTTTCATACCGTGCTAGAACTGTATCAGCGAAACAATGATACAGGTGTGGTATAGAAACCCCCAGTGTTCCTAGTTAGCCTCTATTTCAATAACTAGTTCATGGTCAACATGATGGTCGTGGTTTCGCGATCATGGACAATTAAGTCTCTTGACTATGAGGTCACCTCACTGGATGAGTGAAGTGATGAACATTACCCAAAGTAAGAATTACAGCACGATCAATCTTATGAAGGTTCAGTGTTGTAATTACAGAACGTAGTAGACCGTTCCTTTGACCGTGAGTACATGCATAATTTCTATCTACTCGGATGCTTTGACTTACATCCCACCACCTGACTGAAATATGCGGGTCATAACGGTTGTATCTTGGGTATTCCGTGGAGATATGTTGAGGAGTATTGTTACAAGAGCGGGATTTGTCAATCCATGTGATGGATAGATACCCAGGGCCCACTCGGTGAGATTCCATCCATAAAGCTGCGCATCATGTGACTAGGTCACGGGGATGAATATCACGGGAACGAGTGAATAAGAATTTGTCATAACGAGGTTGAACCAGACATAGGATGTCATTGATCGAATCTCGGACTAATCCAGTATCGCTGACAAAGGGAATGCTATACGACGTAAGGTCCAATCGGTATTGATATCCGGAATGCACAGGGGTCATTATGGGCATCCAGGTCCCGCTGATGATCATTGACCGTAGCCTCATCTCAGTCATGACTGGAGTGTTTTCGGACCGTAGGGTAACACACTTAAGGGCTCGATGAAATCGGAGACCGTTTCGGAACTATTAGAGTTACCAGAGAATAAAGGAAGCAGCATCGGAAAAGTTCCGTGTTGAACCGAAGGAGTTTCGGAGTGAGCCGGAAGGTGTTCCGGAGCACCAGGAGAAGGAATAATATGTTTTAGTTATTAATTAATTGAATTAATAATTAAAAAATATTATTAAAAAAGTGATATGGGCCTTATTTATGAAAGAGGCCCATTAGGGGAAATAAAAGGGAAAAAGAAAAAGGAAAGAAGGGGGAGGCGCCATGGGCCCTAGAGGGTGGCGCACCCCTCCCTCCTTGACCGGCCACCTCCCCCTAGCAAGGGAGTTTATTCCCACCTTGCTAGGGGAGAGGGGTTGACTCCCTCCCCTCTGCCTATATATAGATGGGCAGGGTGCACACATTTATTACACCGTAATTTGTGAGAAAACAAATATTACTCCGAATTGAGATCGGTTTTCTCCGGTCTTCTCCCCTTCCTCGTCTCTTCCATGGTGGGCTCCTTAGTGTGAGCTTGTAGTGGAATTGAGGCATATCTGCTAGAATCGGAGGCCGTCGTGCTGCCGAAACTCTCGAGCTCGCATAGTATCACCACGATCTCTTCTTGTAGCCTTCTTACTTTCCTCACGCCAATCGACTTCCGAGAGATGACATCGAAAAAGTTGCATAGGCCAAATAGCATTTCACGGACGTGGTCGTCCATGATTCCGCACATTGCAACCGGAAGTAGCTGCGTCATCATCATGTGACAGTCGTGAGACTTCATCCCGCTGAACCTCTGCTTCGCTGAGTCTAGGTATCTGCTGATCTTCCTAGCGAAACCGTAAGGAAGTTTTATTCCTAGGAGGAAGTTGATAAACTGCTGGATCTCCTTCTGACTTAGAGTGAAGCATGCGGGGGGGGGGGGGCTGTAATAATGTTCGCTCTGCTTCTTGGCCTTTTTGCCTTTGCGACGACTTTCCGTGTCCTCCGGTGGCTCACCATCATCATCATCGTCATCATCATCATCATCATCATCATCATCATCATCATCATCATCATCATCATCGTCATCAACATCATTAGGGCGGTTTGCGTGAAGCTCCTCCCTGATGCCCATTGATAGCAAGTCTGTCCTTGCTTTCGTCCCATCTTTGGTCTTTTCTGGCATGTTGAGCAGGGTAGCAAGCAGACTCTCGCACACATTCTTCGTGATATGCATGACATCAAGGCTGTTTGGCACACCGAGGATGTTCTAGTACGGCAAGTCCCAAAAAATAGACCTCGTTTTCCATACCTTCAACAACGGATCTGGCGCCTTTCGCTTAGAATTGATCTTTCCTGGCGGTGGGCACTCTTTCCAATTTTTCAACAGCATGTCTATTTCGGTGCCGCTCCTCCTACGTGGGGCCTTTCGGGGTTCGGCTGTTCCATCGAACAAATCCTTGCGTTTTCTCCATGGGTCATTGTGAGGAAGCCATCTTCGATGTCCCATGAACACGGTTTTTGAAGACCCGGGATCCTTAGGTAGCTGGTGATACGTTGTGTCGTCCATGCACCTAGCGCATCCACAATGTCCGTGGACCACCTGCCCACGACATATCCTAAACCGAGATAGTCGTGCACCGTCGTGAGAAGTGCGGCTTTCATAGGGAAATATGTTTCTTCTAGAGCGTCCCATGTATTCACTGGCGTTCTCCATAGTGTATCTAGCTCCTCTTTCAGGAGCCCCAGATACAGATTGAGGTCGTTTCCTGGTTGTTTTGGCCCTTCAATTAGCACACTCATATGCATGTACTTCCTCTTCATGCACTCCCAGGGGGGATGTTGTACATGCACACAAACACTGGCCAGGTGCTATGTGTGCTTCTATGGTTGCCGAAAGGATTGACTCCATCGGTGCTCGCGACCAACACTACGTTCCTTGGATCCTTCCCAAAGTCCTCCTCGAAGTTCAACGCCTCCCACTGGGTCCCATTAGAAGGGTGACTCAACATCCTGTCTTTTTCTGGATCATTTTTTTCAGCTTCTTCCTTTTGCTGCTTCCTTTCCGCATGCCAGCGCATGAGCTTAGCTTGCTTAGGGTCCGCGAAATAACGCTGCAGACGAGGAATGATCGGAAAGTACCACACCATTTTTTGAGGAGCTTTCTTCTTCTTCTTGTATTGACTGGTGCCGCACTTCGGACATACGGTAGACTCCGCGTACTCATGCCGATAAATGATGCAATCATTAACACAGACATTGTATCTAACATGCGGTAAATCTAGAGGACACACGATTTTCTTCGCCTCATTGAAACTGGTCGGGCACGTGTTCCCCTTGGGAAGACGGTCTTGCCAGAATGACATGTTTTCGTCGAAGCATGTGTCAGTCATTTTGTGTTTTATTTTCATCTCCAGAGCCATGAGCGCTACTTTCAGGCGGGTATCCTCGGGATTGCATCCTTCATACAATGGAGTAACCGCGTCCATCTCAAGTTGATTCAGCTTGGCTTTCTCTTGGGCGGCAGCTCTTGCGTTATTACTCGCGTGGTTCAGAAGCAACTCTTGAAGATGAGGGTCCTGCACCCAGTCCATCGACGATGGTCCATCATCGCCGTCTTCTCCGGCATCTTCATCTTCATGATGATCATGCCCTTCGTCTTGATCTTCCTCATGATCATGTCCTGCATCTTCTACATGATGATTTTGTCCTGCATCGTGATCATGTCCGGGAGATTCTTCGTCTTCTCGCCCTCCCTCGGCGCTATTTCTGCTTACTATTGCCCGGCCACCCTGGACGAATTCATAATCTTCTTCATCACCTTGCCACCGATAGCCATCCATGAAACCACGCGTGAGCAGGTGCCCCTTTATGGTTTTTGAATCCGGGTCCAAAAGGCACTTCAGCTTGCATCTTCGACTCGGACATCTTATCTCCGTCTCGTTCTTTTGAATCATCTCGGCCTTCGCGGAGCTCAAAAACCTATCCACGATGCCTCCGGTCATCTTGCGAACCATGGTCGCCTGCGGGGCATAGAGAAAAACGATATTTTAGAACCAAATTTTTTTGGCATGACCTTGCCTAATTATTAGGACAAAAAAGAATGCAAAGTGTGCCAAATTTTCACCGAAAAGGAAATGAATCAACATTCCGGCAAAATATTGGCAACTATCGCATATGTGAGGTACCTGCAAACACACATGTACATACATATCCCATGATCATCACACACCCATTATCACAACACACATACATATATACCCCATGATCATCACATCACACCACACATATACACCGACAAAAAGTGTGTTCGAGAGAGAACAAACTAGATCTACACAACAATAAAGAGAGATAGCTTACTTACCAATGAAAAAAGGAGATACAACTACTTATTTTGGGTAGATCTATGGTGCAAATAAGGTGAGGAGAAGGAAGGAACCGAGAGAAGCCTGTTGGAGGTGGAGAAAGTGAGTGTGATGTGCTGCAAAAACATCTAGCTGGTCCCAGAGTTAGTAATGGCACACCTCATCAAATATGCGCCATTACTAACTCTGGGACATGTGGTCCCAGCTGGCCAAAAGGGGGACCAGGGTAGCAATGGCGCACATCCCAGAAGTGCGCCATTAGAGTTCCACACTTAGTAATGGCGCACTTATCCAATATGCGCTATTGCTATGTCATCAGGCTTGGGCCCACCCCTCCCCTGACTTAGCAATGGCGCACATCCCAGAAGTGCGCCATTAGCATCCCTCGTGTCTTATGGCACACTTCCAAGAAGTGCACCATTGCTAAGTCAGGGGAGGGGGGCTTGTCTAGGAGCGAATGGGCGGTGGCGCACCTGTTGGTACATGCGCCATTAGTAACAGGGGCACTAATGGCGCACCAGCACATGGTGCACCATTTCTATTTAGTAATGGCACACTTCATATGTGGTGCACTATTAGTGTCCATACTATCTATAGCTATTTTTTCAGTAGTGTCTGGTTCCGGAGGTCTACTTCCGCCACCTTCGCTGGATCGGAGATCAGAGGTCGTCATCGAGTCTCGTACATGTGCGAGTACAATGAGGTGCTACACGTGTGGCACTACACCCATCCGGGTGCTCAACACAGCCAGGGGGATGTGAAACTTGTTCGACTACACCAGCCACGTTTGCGGGAACGTTTCCCGCGCAATGGACTACACCCCGAGGTATGTTATTCCGCACTCTTTTCCGTTACGGTAATACGGCTAGCTAGATCTTGGGTTATGGGAAACGCTAGTTAGGAAAAATTTGTGTTTTCCGCTGCGCACCCCAACAGTGGTATCATGAGCTAGGTCTATGCTTAGTATTACTGTACGGATAGAACACGTCGGGGATGTGGGCGTTGATTGTATGATTTTTACCCTCCCACGTGTACTTGTTCACATCTGCGGCATTATTTGATGAAGCGGCCCCCGACCGACCTTACGCGTACTCTTACGCGAGACTGGTTCCACGCTTGACATGCGGCTTGTACCGTATAAAGTGGCTCTAGGGGGCGTCTGTCTCTCTACTTTAGCAGATGTGGAATTTGCAACGGAGGGCCCCGTGCGGGGTGTAATAGAGATAATCGTATGGTTGACGTTGTGGTTGACTCGTAGGTTAAAACCTTTTTAACTATGAAAGCCCTAGCAGCCACGTAAAACTTGCAATATACAACTAGATCGTCTTTGTATTGCTAAGTGGGGGCTATCGTTTGTTTGATTGTGATGTAGTGATAGCTTTGCTATGTGTTACTAGTAAGTAGTAAACGTCATCATGATAAAACAAACTCAAATGGAGACACTGTAGACTTAGTGTTGCCATAGCTCAGACATCTTAAAACCTGCTAGTATAGGATACACGATGGTAGCATGTGATAAGATGATCCCTTAACAAATCCAAACACAAGTATTCTACCAAAGTGTGCACCACCTGGAAGGATCTCCCATATGGCCGACATTCCATACATATCGGGTGTCACACATATTAAACGGCGTTCGCATGAGGTTGGGTTCGACAAGCCTACCATATGAAGATATGGCCTTGCTGAGCAGCATATAACATGGAGGTTTATTTGGCGAGCCTAGCATATGCAGATATGGCCTCAGAATACTAGAGATCGAAAGATCGAGCATGAGTCATAATATACAGATAATGTGATCGCACAAGTTGTTGTCTACCTTTGAAACTGACACGTCGACCGTGTGATATTAGAGGGCGGGCAGTGAATCTGGATCATGTAATCACTAAACCTTCTTAGGGATGATTGTTTTAGTGCGAGCTCATTTATAATATGATTATATGAACTCATTGTTGTGAACTAGTCTTAATTGTGTTCCTTGCAATTATGTTTGTAGAAAATGAATGCACTAGAGCAACGTGAATTATCTTTCTTCATGGAGGGTGAAAGACTTAGAGTAGATGGGTCAAACTTTGTTGACTGGTACTCACGCCTTAGGACTTCGCTCAAAAGAGAAAACATCTTGTTCACAATAGAGATGCATGTGGAAGAACATCTGGACGGCGATGTTGGCGATCAGGAGATACTTGATCCTTATGCTCGCCGACAGAAGTGGTTTGTAGTTAGGAATGTCATGTTTTTTAGCATGTCAGAGGATTTGGGTATTCAGTTTCAGAACACTGGCTCATATGACATGATGGACACGCTAAAGGCAATGTTCATATGTGAGTTCAGAGTTGCCAGATTTGAGTTAGAAAGCAAGTTTCTATCTACAAAGATGGAAGAACGCACAAGCCTTGGTGATCACTTAGACAGGATGCATGATATGTACCTGACTCTGGTGGAGGATTATGAATATTGGACAATGAACGAAACCACCAACGAAGAGTTTGCGATAAACACGTTATTGCACTCGCTTCCCCCGAGTTATGGTGATTATGTTCATAGCTATGTCGGAAGTGGAGCTAATATGAGTCTCCAAAACTTCATGACTAATCTCTTGGCTGCAGACATTGCTCCTATCGAGGAAGCAAAATTCGTGGATGTGGAAGGTATATACTTGATATACTTTATAAATGTTTGTTCCCTTATACAACACTTGCAGTTAATGAGTATCTGATACTTATTCTGTTTTATGAAAACAGGACCTGCCGTTGCATGGACGGGAAGAGGTGAAATCAAGGATTGATGGATATCAAGTCAGTTGATGGCCAGCATGGATTCCGCCGAGACATCTATCATAGGAGATACTTAGAGTATTAGATAAATCTAATGTAATCATTATAGTATGAACACTTAGTTGTGTGTCTTGCATCTCGCGAGACAAAGTTATTCATGTAATGAGACAAGTCAGTTGTTCCATCTTTATGAATAAAAGTGTGCTTATACTTTGATTACGTCTTGATTTATGTTATGATAGAAAGCATTTATAATACTGCTATTATTTTCAAGTAATATTCAATGTTTAATGATAAAGTTGTCTTGATTATAACAAGTCAAAGATTTGATTGCATAAGGTGATTTCATAACTGATGAATTAATTAAATGTATGATCTATTAACTTGTGAGTTAATCATCAAATAAAAGTCATAACTTGATTGCATGAGATGGATTAGATACACGATCTATGAACCTCTGCAATAAATATGACCATGACAAGGTTCTAGCAAGCAGAACTTGTGCGAATCATTATACATAAATGATGTACTAAATGGGCACATGAGTTATCATTAAAGACTTCATGTGATTAATTGAAAGTTGTATTCAATTGAGATCATAAAACTGAGATTCAGGAACCACAGTGTGAAGTAGAATATAAGGATACAAATCACTACGCTATCCGAGTGATAAGTATTAAAAATGACATAATGGGAGACTTGTGGAAGTTGTACCGCAAATTATGATGGAAGTTTAAAGTGCAATACTACTTATACCATTCGTAGTCATACTAAACTGTAGTATGGTCTAAACGTTCTTTCCCCTTGTACTAAATTTTTTAACGAACAAGGTTGTTTAATTCATTAAGTTAAAACACCCACTTCATGAATAGGAAACCATCCTGAATCTAATGAGATAAGATAGCTCCATAAATGATGGTGTTATAAGGTTTCTTAAAGAAATAATTTCTTTGTGATAAAGCTACAAGCAATTGAAATTACATATTCTCCCCGAATAGCAAAATTTGTGTTGCTTGATTGGTTGGGCGAAAAGAAGTTTCTCGACACGGATCCAATGGGATATAATGGAAACTTTGACCAAAGTATTGGACCTTGCCTTCAGAATATCAGAGTATTGCAATGTAAGCATGTTCCGCTGTAATGACGCTATATAAGGAAGGATATGCCAAAGACGATTGGTCTTGGTATATGAGTTGAAGCCTTAGTTGAGTTTAGAAGGTTGTCATGAATACGTTCTGTACAGAACAATTATCATGAGTCTTCTTAATAAAACAAAAGGAATACCATTGCTTGAAACGCAAAGGAATGATGGTAGCCTAGAACACGAGGAGAAATGAAATAATATTGAGTTACATATAGGATGGCTCATGTTCTGTGAAATAAATCGGTTATTTCATATTCTCGAAAAACTAGAAAGTTATTGAGAATAATGTAACGGGTATAAGGCATAATTTTGGTTTATAAAACGGTTATGAGCAAAGTTTTTGCTGGTGATTGACTGCGGAAATGTAGGAATGCTTTAATCACTAAAATATTTCATTTACACTACAATGGACCATAGCCTGAAATTGCGTCTCAGTCCAATTGGGATTTGAAAGAGAATTGCAATGGGCATGACGAAGGTTTATTTCGTTGGAATGATGGACTGTAGTACCTCAAGACAGGAACCCTCAACATTGATTTGATCAAGTGATTTTTTGTGAATGACCAAAATATGGAGTGGGCCTGCAGTTTCATGAAACTAAGTGGGAGCTTTGAAGATTTCCGGAAACTTAGAATGCAGAGGGCATTTTCTGAGTGGGAGCTTTGGGAGCATTGTCATTATGCAAGACATAGTAACAATTCAATGACTTGATGAAAGCTGAACTACAAATATATGAGTATGTGATGGATATTTTTGAGTGAGAGCATGATCATTATCTCAGACATGCATGTTATGACATATGTGGAGAATGATCACGTGTATGTATATATGGACATGCGAATGATATATGTATATGGAGAATCGTCTCATATGCACGTATATGCATTATGATATATATATATATATAACATAAGGTAGATATAACGCAAGATTACAAGAATCTTCCTTTATATGAAGTACTAAACACATCACATGTTGAAATCTATAGTGATAGATACGTATGATGAAACAAAGAAAAGTTGGAATAATTTTCTAGACAAGAAACAGGTTCTTGTAGCTAGAAATTATATAATGGATGAAATCCAAATATCACAAGCAATGTCTTGATGGAAGAATAGAGATGCACCATGTACTAGGACATGTGATCTCATATGTACTTTGACATATGATTCTACCATATAACATGCATTGTGAATCCAACAACAGAATGTCTCAAAAGTTCTTGGAAGAAGAACAGATTCCGATGTGCTTTAGGAGTAAAACTCATAATCTGAATAAAGTCCATAAATTCAGTATATGAGGAATACTGAGGACTATGCTCTAAAGTATAGAAAGATAATAGACTTGAATGTAATACAAGATTACAATTGCAAGCCATATTATGAGCCTATATGGAATTAGAGACATCACCAAAGACATGAAGGAAATGTGAGCAAGATTCACGGCACTACAAACATAATACTACTTAAGAAAGTAGACGTATGGATAAAAGTTTAGCGTAAGAAGTTTGGACTTCTAGCTGAGTGTATTTCCCAATATATGGGACGCTGGACAAGTCTTCTGAAGACTGAACCAATCGATCACTGAAGGATACTGTGAAATAATAGTCTCACTCTCCCGCGAAACTTATATCCAACCATTATATGATAATGAGTGGCATGCCAAACTAGTTGACCTATACCAGTTGCAAAGGAAACATACGAATCTGAATTGGTGGAGTTCGTTGATGAAACCTCTTCCATGAGCAAGCATGATCAATGAACACTTATGCGATAAGATGGTTATGATCGGGAAAATGCGGCTATATTATTAGCACTCTAGTGCAAGTGGGAGACTGTTGGATATATGCTCTAGAGGCAAATAATATATGATTATTCCAATATATCTAAGCAAGTTCATAACCAGTTTCATACCATGCTAGAACTGTATCAGTGAAACAATGATACAGGTGTGGTATAGAAACCCCCAGTGTTCCTAGTTAGCCTCTATTTAAATAACTAGTTCATGGTCAACATGATGGTCGTGGTTTCGCGATCATGGACAATTAAGTCTCTTGACTATGAGGTCACCTCACTGGATGAGTGACGTGATGAACATTACCCAAAGTAAGAATTACAGCATGATAAATCTTATGAAGGTTCAGTGTTGTAATTACAGAACTTAGTAGACCGGTCCTTTGACCGTGAGTACGTGCATAATTGCTATCTACTCGGATGCTTTGACTTACATCCCACCACCTGACTGAAATATGCGGGTCATAAAGGTTGTATCTTGGGTATTCCGAGGAGATATGTTGAGGAGTATTGTTACAAGAGCGGGATTTGTCAATTCATGTGATGGATAGATACTCAGGGCCCACTCGGTGAGATTCCATCCATAAAGCTGCGCAGCATGTGACTAGGTCACGGGGATGAATATCACGGGAACACGTGAATAAGGATTTGTCATAACGATGTTGAACCAGGCATAGGATGTCATTGATCGAATCTCGGATTAATCCAGTATCGCTGACAAAGGGAATACTATACGACGTAAGGTCCAATCGGTATTGATATCCGGAATGCACATGGGTCATTATGGGCATCCAGGTCCCGCTGATGATCATTGACCCTAGCCTCATCTCCGCCATGACTGGAGTGTTCTCGGACTGTAGGGTAACACACTTAAGGGCTCGATGAAATCGGAGACCTTTTCAGAACTATCGGAGTTACCGGAGAATAAAGGAAGCGGCATCGGAAAAGTTCCGTGTTGACCCGAAGGAGTTTCGGAGTGAGCCGGAAGGTGTTCCGGAGCACCGGGAGAAGGAATAATATGTTTTAGTTATTAATTAATCTAATTAATAATTAAAAACACTTTATTTAAAAAGTGATATGGGCCTTATTTATGAAAGAGGCCCATTAGGGGAAATAAAAGGGAAAAAAAGAAAAAGGAAAGAAGGGGGAGGCGCCATGGGACCTAGGGCCCATGAGGGTGGCGCACCCCTCCCCACCTTGGACGACCACCTCCCCCTAGCAAGGGAGTTTAGTCCCACCTTGCTAGGGGAGAGGGGTTGACTCCCTCCCCTCTTCCTATATATAGATGGGCAGGGTGCACATATTTAATACACAGAAATTCATGAGAAAATAAATATTACTCCGAATTGAGATCGGTTTTCTCCGGTCTTCTCCCCTTCCTCGTCTCTTCCACGGTGAGCTCCCTAGTGTGAGCTTGTAGTGGAATTGAGGCACCTCTGCTAGAATCGGACGCCGTCGTGCTGCCGAAACTCTGGTTCCGGAGGTCTACTTCCACCACCTTCGCTAGATCGGAGATCGGAGGTCGTCATCGAGTCTCGCACGTGTGCGAGTACTACGAGGTGCTACGCGTGTGGCACTACACCCATAAGGGTGCTCAACACAGCCAGGGGGCTGTGAAACTTGTGTAACACCCCGGGTGTCAGCTACAGTAATCAGTATTACTGTTGCTAATCACTGTTGCTAAAAGTGGCCTTGATCAAAATTTTGCTTTTGTTCATCTTCAGATCATGGTGGGGGTATTGAAACCAATGTACCCATCATGCCCTGACCAAACTCTGATGTTGATCATGTTCAATACCATGATGGTTGATACTAATAACCATGTGCCAAGTGTGCCTTGATCATCATCATGCAAATCAAGTCAAACCCTAAACCCTTTTGAATTAATATTTAAAAACTAGTGGCAAATAAAAGTTCAACCAAAAATTGTGCAACAACTTTTGTTAAATCCCAAATATTCAGTGGATCACTTCAATGTGTGCATTGGAATTTATTGAGCTCTAAAATAAATCAAACAAATATAAACAGTAGCCAAAACCCCCTTTTCATCAATTGTATAATTAAAACAAATGTTATATGATTTTATTTGTGGCCAAATATTTTTGTGGCATTGATACATGGTATAACACTAATTATGGGGCCTATAACATAATTTGCAAAATTATAAAACAACTAAAAGAAATGCAAGAGAGAAAAGAACAGAAAAGAAAATAAAAGAAAATCAAAGGAACCTATCTACCGCCTGGGGCGTAACCCATCCCCCTCTCCCCCCACTGGGCCAACCCAGCCCACCTAACCCACCCGGCACAGCCCAGCACGCACCCCCTCCATCCCCTTCACTATTCACGCAATGGCGTGGCAACCATCCATGGCCGTCAACGCCGCCGTGGCGGCAATCCGGCGAGCCGCCGGCAGGGTTAAGACACGAGCCACCCCGCGCAACCTCCCGCGAACCCTAGATCGAGCCTCAACCCTTTTCCCCCTTCCTCCTCTCTCTGGTTGTTGCGCTGAGCTCGCCCCGGCGGGACCGTGGGCGCGCCGCCGTGCGCCGGCGTGGCCAATGGCCACCAAGGCCAAGCGGGCACGTCCTGGGAGCTCGCCTTCGTCGCCCTCGTCACCTCTCGCAAACACTTGGCCAGGGAAGCCCCTCTGCGCTATGAATCGTTGTCGTCTTCAACCTCCAGCACCGCTGGCGTTCTTCGTCGATTCGTCGCCCCAAGGCCTCCCCGAGCCCACTGCCACCTCCCTGCAGCCTCGCCGTGAGCTTCCTCCCGTTTTCCCCCTCCCCCCTCCACCGATACGCCGCTGTAGCTCCTTTTTCCCGTCGGGCCGTGCCCCGCCGTGGACACCGTGGCTAGACACGCACGGGTCGTGCCTCGGCCGTGCCCTTCGTTCCCTTGCCGCGCCCTCGCCGCGCTGGTTGACCCTGGACCGCGCCCCGTGCGTACCCTGGCCACACCTCGCGCACGCCCCCCACTCGTCGTGCACCAGACGCCCCTACCCCCGCCGGCCAAGCCTGCTTCTGGCCGCGACACGCGCCCTGGGCCGCGCCGCCCGTCCTGCCCTGCAGGTGCGGTCGCGCCTCGCCGCGCCCTCTCAGGCCGCCGCGTTCCGCCGTGCCCCTCGCCGCCGGCGAGCACGACGTGGGCACGGTTGTGCCAACCGGGGCTAATCCCCTTTAGGAGTTAACCAACCCCCCCTCCTAGGTCAATGACACATGGGCCCCCTGCCCCTCTAATTTAAACAATAGGTTTAATAAAGTGAATACCCCTTTGTGCCACTGACTGCTGAGCCCTAGGCCATTAAACAAATTAAATAACAATTTTTTAACACATGTGTCACTGATAGGTTGGGCCCATTGCTAGTTTAGATGATTTAGGATTAATAAAATAGTTTTATTGATGGTGGGGCCCCACTGTCAGTTTTGACCTGTTCAAAAGCACTGTTTTGGATAATGTTTATATTAAATAATAAAAGAAATTCTAGAAAATGTTTTAAAACTTTGAAATTCAATATCTTTTAAACCGTAACTCCGATGAAAATAATTTATATATCAAAGTTGATCAGAAAAATATAACGAATACGGATACTCTATCTGTATGTCTACCCCACCCCCTAACACACCGATCATCGATATTCCCCCCTCCGGGCTGTTTGTCGATAATCCCCGGTGCCGGTAAAAACCTGCCGGATGAATTTATTCCGAACACAAAAGTTGTCCGGAATGGTTCAACTAACACGAATACACCCCCTTATCTTTGTCGTGTCGGGACCCGGGGTTAGCGTATGCAAGTACAGCTAAGACATAGTCATATGGAGAGCCGAGAACCGTACCCACTTGTCTAAGCAGGCAAGGCCAAGCACAGAACGTTCTCGGAAAGCATCGTACGTGAGGGGCATCCCATCCAGGTCGGATGATCAACTGAGATGGGTCCTCATCGTCCGCACACAAGTCTAATGATATGGGTGGTGAACTCCCATATTCAAAGACAAGTCGCCTCAACCATACTATCGACTATCTCAAAACTCTTACATAGACTTACTCCAGCCCGATCACTTAGTCGGGGTCTAGGGCGGGCTCGATCATACCACAAAGTGTGCACGAGACGGAGTCTCGAACAATCGCATCGCGATGCCCCAAGCTGCGCACATCTAAGGGCCACTTGGTGTATGAAAGACCGCCAGCCAGAACACAACTAAGGTCTCGAAAACCCATACAAAGACATGCATGTTATAAACATACACGCAGCACTCATGCCTTGTATGAACAGCAGGTACCATTGCAATTCTCTACAAATGTACAATTTTATTGATAACTCTTATAGAGTGCAAACAGAGATCACAAACATGTGATCCAACATTACAACACAAACAGAAGCAAATTATGTCTGAGTACAGACAAGTTTAACAAATGGCTTAAGAAGCCTTATTTAAACACAAGCCCTCCACGAGGGAACCAGTCGTCTGACTGGGACTAGACTAGTTGGTCTTCAGTCGTCCAGCTCGATGAAGAAGCCACCTTCGGGGTCAGTGGCATCATCTAAAACATAGATTAAGCAAACGTGAGTACAAAGTCGTACTCAGCAAGACTTACATAGGAGCTATACTACTCATGCATATGTATCAAGGTAAAGGGAGGTGGGGTTCAATTGCAGAAATGCCAGCTTTGACTTGGCTAATCCTGAACTACGAGTACTAGACTTTGAGGTAAGAAGCGTACACGAGTCCACTACTTTCACCAACCAATACACAACTATGGTACCTTCCTCGACTTCCCACGAGGAAGCACGCCATAACACTCACACTTATCTTGGTGTGTTTTAGAAGTATCCGGTTCAAGTTATCTAATAATCAAGCTAAGCTTTCCAAGCAGTCCATAACCGCGGACGCGGCTATTCGAATAGTTTTGTTAACCCTGCAGGGGTGTACCGCTACACACATGATCATCATTTACCGCCTTTGTACTCGACACCGTTCAAGAAGTGTCGGCGAGGATGCTCACCACAACTGTTACCTCATAGCCGATCTAGTCCGAGAAAGCCGCCTACTTGGGTTGGTTACCACAATCGTGAACCCGGCCGGTTTACCGAAGTGGACCCAAGTGATGTGTGCGTGGTGCATAAGCCGGTCTCGGATGAGCCGTTCTCTCACTTAGCAGCCAGGCCACAAACCTACCAGAACTCCGAACTATTGCGACATCTGGACATCGAAAGGGATGAGTTAGTAAGTTGAGAGGGGTCAGTGAGCCCAATGTGTGGTTGTACTCTTCATCTTGGATCACCACACAAGAACTCGTACTAGGGCGGTGTTCAACGAGACAACCCACCGTGTACTCCTACACAGCCTCTCATCGTTCACCTTGTATTAGGGTCGATTCACCAACACTTTTCTACCATCATCAACATGATCATTCCCATCCCGACTCACATCACAGTAACAACATGGTATCATACTAAGCATGCAATAAGCAGTAACATTGCAGGGGCCACATGATATCAAACAACTCCTACATTTGCTAGGATTGTGGTTTGCTTACTACTGTGACAAAATGATAGGTCATGCAAAGGAATGGGTTCATCTATGCGGTAGAAACGAATCATGGTGATCATCCTAAACAATGCATAAGCGATACATGAGAGGGAAGTGGGATTTTATCGACATGATCAATGGGGGTTTGCTTGCCTTGCTGACGAGGTTCGGGTTCGGGGTCTTCAGCGAAGGGGGTAGCCTCCTGCTCCGGTTCCAACTCTACTCGACAAACAACAAGAAAAGTAGCAAAGTAAATACAATGCACAATCACATGATGGAAGTTTGAATCTTGATGTATGTTCTTTGATGTGTAAGGCAATTCCATTTAAATGGAGTATATTGCAAATTGAATTGCAAATTCAAACTCCATATTTGAATTCAAATTAACCAAGTTGTATGTGACATTGTTTGATCATTTTGAATCTTTTGGAATGTGTATGATATGCCTCTGATGTGTGATTGAAATGTAGCATGTTGCCATGGTTCAAGTTGCAAAAATATTTGATTTGAATTTGATTTAATTCCATTTAAATCAAATAGCAAATGCTACTGATCACATTTTAAATTCAACTCAAACAGAGTTGAAAGTTGCATATTTGGAAAGATAATTTTCTCCTGATCATTTTTCATATATTATTTGTCCAATTTGGAGTTAATATGAATTTTCTATGAATTTCCAAAGTTTGGGGTATTTTCTGGAATTTCTGGAATTTCTTTAATTCAAATAATCTCTGGAAATTCATTTAAATGATTTAATGCGTCAGGATGACGTCAGGGGGGGGGGGGGGCTGACAAGGGGGTCCCACCTGTCAGTGGCTGGATTTAAATAAACCGTGGGGTTAATTAATCCAGTGGCTTAATTAAGCCACTGGGCCCACTGGTCAGGGACCCAGGGGGTCATTAACTGGGTGATTAACGTGGGAGGTTTGGCTGACACGCCGGCGACTGGACCGCGGCGGCGCTGCACGGGGAGGGCGAATCCGGCCATCATTTGGAGCGCGAAGACCATCAACTTGAAGCCCTCACTCGCGCGCGTCGAATGGGACCGAAACCAAGCGCTGGGGTGCACCGTACGCTCGCCGGCGTCAAGCTTTGCGGCGACTTAGATACGGCCGTGATCGGGATTTCGTTCCAGGGCACGACTTGAGGCGGGGCTAGGCTGGTTCGACGAGGAGGAGCACGGGGAACACGTTGGACATCATGGCGGGTTCGATTTCTTAGCGGGTGGACGTCGCCATGGATCCCGGCGGCGAGGAGCTTTGGCTCTCATGGCGATCAAGGCTAGAGGGAGTAATCGAAGGGGGAAAGCGAGGGGTCCCGGCCGTGAGCTCACCAGGAACTCAGTAGAGGTGGTGGCGAAGGCTGGGGTGGCTCAACTGCGACGTAATCGACGAAGACCTTCTCTGCGGCCGGCGAGAACTCGAGGAAGAATCTGGCGTCTACGCGGGCTCCGGGCTCGATTACTTGCACTGCTCGACGAAGACGACGGCGGCGAAGAACTTGGACACGGTCTTGGGGCTTCTCGGCGTGAATGGCCACGTGGGGGCTCAACGGTGCTCCGACGTGCTTCTCGGGCGGCGACGAATCGGGCGAGAGAGGAAGGGGAGGTGTTCCTGGAGGGAGGGGAAAGAACTGGGGCGGTGCTAGGGTGCGTCCAGACGCGAGAAGAGGGCACGGGGCGGCCTGGAAGCTTGAAGGCGTCGAGGTGTTGTCGTCGCCGCGCTCGGCCGCTCCAGCGAGCTGCTTGGGCGCGCGGGGTAAAAGACGACAAGGGGGAGGCTGGGCTGGGCCGGCCAGGTGGGCTGCGGGGAGTTAGTTGGGCTGCTTCCAGGTAAGTTCCTTTTCCCTTTTCTCTTATGTTTTCTTTTCTGCTATTTGTTTTGCTGTGCTAAAATAATTAGCTAGGCATTTTATTAAATGCTGAAAATTTTTATGTGGCCTCATAATAATATAGACTAGCCACTTATAAAGTTTCAACATTTTTAAAATTCAAATAATTTGAATCTTAAATCAAATAGGGGTATTTGATTAATTCCAAGGCACTGTTTGAATATTTGAAAAATCTATGAGCATGGGATGGGTCCCACATCACTTGATATGTGATCACACTCATTTATAAGACGTTTCAAAAATCTAACATGAATTTTTGGAGAAGATTTTTATCTGGCCTTTTGAATTAATTCATTTGGGGGGGTTCCTTCTCCCATTTTGATTTTGAAAATGAATTTCCTTTGATTTCTTTCATGAATGCAAAGTGAAATTGATCCTAGCACATTACCTAACAGAGGGTTCTGACATGTCGGATGTCCACGACACCTCCGGCATGATATCTCCCCCCTCCGGACACCCTGTCCGGTAATCACCCGGAGGTGGCAGTACATCCCTGGATGAATTCCCGCTCCGAGAAATACACCTTTCACTGTGTTAGAACACCGTTAACATTGCATACGTCATATAAATCATTTGTTTGCTATAATTGATTTATATTTACTGTTTCTCCCCCCTTTATTGTCCGGTAGACCTGCTGCTACCACCGACTACACTGCTGCCGGGTACGACTACTTCGTCGACGACCCTACCCCTACTGTCGAGCTTCCAGGCAAGAAGAGCCATTCTCTTCCCTAGATATCGCCTACCTTTCCGTACTTTCTTGCACTAGGCATGTTTACTGCTGCTGCTGCGTTACAATCCTATTCAATTGCATAGCCTGATTTTGTCTCCCTTTGTTGTACCTTCCTTATCCTATGCTGCCTGCTATATCTATATATTATATTCAGCAGTGAGCCCTGCGCATTATTAGCTAGGATTAGATAGCGGGCTGTGATCACTCAGGGGAGTGAACACGGATACGACGATTATAACTGCACATGTATGGTACAATGCACACACCGCCTAAGGTCATAGGGACCTGAGCACGGTTGTCCTTAAAGGTAAGAAAGTCGGGCGACCCAACGGTGCCCGCGAGAGGTATATTGTCGGGAACGACAGGGAGGGTACGACCGACGTTACTGGCGTGCTTGGCCCCTGCTCGTATCTCGCGAGAGTTACCAAACCACGAAAGTCGAGCTCTACCAAGAGCACACGCGAGATAAGGTAAGGAGACGGTTCACCTTGTCGGTAACCGCAGAGACTTGGTGGGACGACAGGGTAGGCACCGATGTACTGGTGGTCCTGACTGCTGTCGTTGACCGCGGGTCAGTTAAGTCGAGGCAACGATAACGGTTGTCACGCAAGTTAATTAAAATGCTAAATGGTTCAGCGGATGACTTGAGAGATGTGTTGGTTTGTACGCACTACCTTCACGTGGGATAAGGAGTTATGGGCTCCCCTGCGTCGTAGTTTGTCCGAAAGCTCTTCAGACGTCAGCAGTACCACAGGCTGATAGCCGGGAAGCGGTCTTGTCTTCTTTGCTGCAGCAGGTGTGTTTGGATTTGCTTTTGCTTCACCGGCCAGTCTCGTACCGTGCAAGAGCGTGCAAGGGTGAGGGTCCTAGACCCCTTGGCGCATAGGATATAGTCCGGCGGATGGCCTCTCTGCTGAGCCTAGGATGGGCTGCGAGGTGTCGGATAGCCTCGGTGGGGCGTTCCCTAACAAGGTTTACGCCACCCTGGAGATCCGAGCGTGCAGGCTGAACAGTAGTGCACCCCTGCAGGGAGTTTAATCTATTCGAATAGCCGTGTCAACGGTAACAGGACGCTTTATGCTGAAGCTGGATCTTACCACTACAAACTATTACTATTAAACTGTATGGTTCCGGGTTTTCTTCCTCGCAGGGAAGTCGAGGAGGGGAACTCGGAGGCATTATTATTAATCATTACAACTTATATTATACAATGTTGCAGCAACTTCTGCTTCATTGCTACTTTATGCTTTTATGAACTGTTGGCTGTTTCTCTTCTCATGCTGCAAGACATCGTCAGAAGATGCTAGTCTTTGATAGGCCTAGCTTCTTATCCTTATTCTGATTTCTATCTTGCAGTTCACTATATATAGCCTCCCCTTTCCATTTGATACAATGCATAATGCTTAGTAGCGGACGTAAGACTCGCGGGTATGCTAGATAATCACCTGCTTTATTTTTCCCTTTTATTGTTTTGCCTGATCGGCTGCTGCAGTCGACGTTGGAGCCTTGGAGTCTAGGAGCAGGAGATCCCCGATGTCGACCACCGCAACATGAAGATCCCCGATGCCTTCTACGACATCGAGTTCCCCTTTGACCAGGAGTAGTTTGGATGTTCCCAGGCAGGAGGCCTTGCCTTTTCGATCTGTATCTCTGATGTTATTTGTGCTAGCCTTCTTAAGGCAAAACTTGACTAACTATGTCTGTACTCAGATATTATGGTTTGTATAACTTATGTATTCGGGTCCGAGTGAACCCCCCCCCTTTATTGTAACATATTGGTTTATCCTTTTGTGTTTAGTGTTGTGCTGTCATATTCTCACCGTGGCACCCTAATCTCAGCCGTGTACCCTGCGTGTATGATTACTGTACACAACTTGTTCAACTACACCAGCCATGTTTGCGGGAACGTTTCCCGCGCAATGGACTACACCCCGAGGTACTCTTTTCCGTTACGGTAATACGACTAGCTAGATCTTGGGTTATGGGAAACGCTAGTTAGGAAAAATTTGTGTTTTCCGCTGCGCACCCCAACACAAAGTTCAGAGAGGTTGTCAATCTCTTCGGTCTTGTTGTTTACAAAGGATCAAAAGCAAGGGATAATGATAATGGTGACAGCACCTAGAAAGTAAAAGCAGGAAAATAAAAGAGCGTGTAAACAGTGATGAGAGTATGGACCGAGGTCCCGTGATGTTCACTAGTGATGTATATCTCCGAAAAGACGATAAAACTGCTATGCGAGGTAAAAAAATTACAGTTGGGAAATTGACAGTATTAAAAACGCACCGCAGTGCTAACTATGCTACAAAGAAAAGAAGAGGCTCAAATGCATGGGCGGTACGCCAAAATAAGTAGACCGAAATCCAACTTCATCTACTACTAATCATCCACCTTGAGATATCTACCCAGAACATCTCGCTGGTATTAAGTTGCGAGCCCCACCCAAAGTGTAAACCCAAAGCAACATACAACTGCATTAAAAAGCATTTTGCGTAAAGTAAACAATCCTTGCAACCGCGGTTACAAGCACCGTTGTTTTCCCCCTTGTGGCAACAACACATCCCCTAGACTCATGTTGCTGTCACTCAAGTGTGTCATCGAGGGGCATGAACCCACAATCGAGCATAACGTTCCCTCTTGGACTCACTACCTACTACTTGGACAAAGCAATAAACAACAACGGAGAACATGCAAGAATTACTTAGGAACAAAAATATAAAAGATAAGGACCAAATATATTACTCAATCACAATCTGAACATAGTCTCATAATCCATCATATCCCAGCAAACTTGGCATAGCAACAGCAGAAAATTACATATGTGCCTCGATCATGTAGGGCAGCTCACGAGGTCTAAACCATGAAGAACAAAGAGGGGAGGAGAACATCACATAGCTACTGATCACGGACCCATGGTCCAAGGGAAACTACTCACGGCACATCTGGGAAGCGTCCATGGTGGAGGGGAAGCTCTCGGAGGTCAATCCTCCCTCCGGCAGGGTGCCGGGAAGAGGGCTGATGGCACTCCCGATCTTGGAAGCGCGGCGGCGGTGGAACAGAGGCGAGATCGCCAAAAAGGGTTCTGTCTTCGGGGATTTCGCGACATGGAGAATAAATAGGAGAAGTGGAGCAGCCAGGGGGGCACCAGGGGTCCAGGCGCCCCCCGACGCGGCCAGACCCTAGGCCGCGCCAAGTGGCCGCCTGGGTCCCAGGTGGTGGCCCTCTAGCCCCTCCCTGGTGATTTCGGAAGGTTCCTTCACGCTGATTTTTTATCTGATTTTCCTGAATTTTAGGAGCACTTTTAATATGGGGGAAACCTGAAATAGAAAAAAAGCAGAAAACAGGAACTGGCACTGTGGTGCACTGAGTTAATAAGTTAGTCCAAATATGATCAAAAGTGTATCTATATCATAGGAATATCACACAAAACATGCATGGAGCAAGAAAAAAAATTATATATACGTTTGGGACGTATCAACATCCCCAAGCTTAATTCCTACTCGTCCTCGAGTAGGTAAATGATAACAAGCATAATTTCTGTGGTGACATGCTAGCAACCATATAAGAACTTTGAAAGTAAAGCAATCAAGGTATGTGATTCAATTCAAGTCATAACAAGAAAGAGTCTATATTAGCATTGAAACAAGCAACGAAAGAACATTAGGTGCAAGAGCTCTCGCTGTTCGTGACTGGAATG
Source organism: Bromus sterilis (assembly GCA_950022295.1). Classification (NCBI taxonomy): domain Eukaryota; kingdom Viridiplantae; phylum Streptophyta; class Magnoliopsida; order Poales; family Poaceae; genus Bromus; species Bromus sterilis. Next base: position 73,082,649 of record OX465600.1, on the reverse strand, counting down.
TCTCCAAATGGTGTTTGCGTGCAAGAAAGGGGATATGGGAATACGAGAGAAAAATATATTTGTTGAGAACTCAATCTACTAAAGTTTCACACTTGGTCTTCTTTGGAATCTTATCTTGACTCGTCCCCAGATCACTAGCCAGGTACAAGTCAATTTTATCCACACCTTTTCGATATTTTTAGCACTCATGCAATGGATGAGCGTAAGCACGAGAGTTGACACTTGGGATGTCAAAGATAGAAATATGGTGGAGGAGGAAGACAAAAAGGGTGGGAAAGGCTCACATCAATGAGGACAATAATAGGCGAGAAGGCCAAATGATAGATATGATGTGAGGAGTAGGGATTGCCATGCAACGAATGCACATATGAGCTAAGAAAATCTCTCCAATGGAACTAGTGGGGGTGGATCCAACTTGCTCGCTCATGAAGACCTAGAGCTCGTTTGAGGAGGCTCATCCTTGGAATATGCAAGCCAAGTTCTATAGTGTGAAGGTCCCCACATAGCTATATGCATAAATGATCATCTCTATGGAGTACAATGATAAGAGGGAGTACTAGTGTGGATCTTTCAAAAGGAATAGTAATGTTGCCCCTTTCTCTCTTTTTATTTCCTTTTCTCTTTTTTTCTGTTTTTTTTTCTATTTTTTTGGTGGCCTCAATGGCTCTTTCTATTGAAATCTCATTTTGCCTCTTTGGGATATTTTAATTTTTTCCACTTTGGGATCTTTTTCTCACTTAAGGGAAACACTCTATTTACAAGAATGTATGGAAGATCTTTCACACTTTACAAGGTACTAAAACATAAAGAAGATGTAGCTATCATGATGTATGCAAGGTATGCCTCTGCCAGTGTAGTAGGAACATGTATGACATTAAGATCAAGTCATGGAGAGGTGGATGTTGCATGGCAATATATCTCGGAAAGGCTATGGAAATGCCTTGATAGGTAGGTATGGTTGCTGTTTTGAGGAGAGATATAGGGAGGTTTATGATGATAGAGCGTATCATGCCAAGGGTTTGGATGTACCGGCGAAGGTGGAGGGCAACTCTCGGAGCGAGAAGAGGGCAATGCACGGTACGGAAGAGGCTAGCAAATATGAGGAGGTGGAAGTGTCAACTTTCAATACTTATATTAATCCGAAGAACTCATGCACTTATTATCGGTAACTCTAATCTAATAAGGAGGTTCACAAAGAGACAAGTACCCCGAGGAGGAGTGTATGGGGGTTTGGTTATCCTTGCGCATCCTCGACTCATGGTACGTGAGTGTACTCTAATATCCGATCCCTCCAAATATTAGTGATCCATCTAGTAGCTAGAGTTCTCAACTAGTTTTGTAGGTTTTGAAAATAAACACGGATTGCCCAAAATACGACACATATCACTAATAGGCTAGAGCTCTTGACACCAAAAGTTCAAACATTACTCACAATAATACCTCAAAACTATTGCAAGTTACTACTATAATTAAATAGCAACCTCAATTACCTACTTTCAAGACAAGACACAACTCAGTGCAACAACCAACTCTCCTAACAAGATAAACATGAAAACTAAAGAGAGTTCCAGCAAAAAACTAAACAAAAGCCAAGGCTCTTGCTAAAGACAAACACTAAAACTAAAACTAAACATGGCAGCAGCTACGAAAAGATAAAGAACACACAACAGCTGAAAGATAAGCATGAAAAATTCTATGGTGTGTTCTAGATTGGAGTGGAGCGTGTTTATCTCCCACACAAAATAAGCTGGGGTCTAACTTGTTATGAACAGCAAGCAAAGCTAAAGAAAACTAAAAATAAAACCTAAGAGTGAGACGCTCCAAGCTTAGGACATAACGCATGAAGTGATAAAAATATAGTGAGACGAAGGACAATATGATGATTGTTGATGGAGAAGGGGATGCACGGGGGCATCCCCGAGCTTAGACGCTTGAGTCTCCTTGAATATTTATTGGGGATGCATGGGGGCATCCCCAAGCTTGAGCGCTTGACACTCCCGGATCTTCTTTCATCATCTTCCCTTGCACACTTGAAAACTCCCTTCATACATAACTCATCATAAGTTGATTAGAGAGGTTAGTACCCTTAATAAAATAATTTTTCTCCACTGGAAATAAAGATAATCTTGAAGAGCTATTGTTTCTCAAGAGTGCCAAAAGTTTTTGAAAAGAAAAATCAAGCTTAAGGTTTGCAAAAGTAAGGAAAGGCAAAACGTGGCAGAATCTGTGAAAAACAGAAGAGCAGGTAGTAAATAATTTTTTCGGGGTACTTCTGCAACTCAAATAAAAAAAACTCAGAACATACGAAAGTTTCACAATTGTATAGAGCATGCTGTGTAAACAATTCAACTCAAAAATATGAACTGGTGATTTGTTTTGATTTTTTCTGTCAAGCAGACAGAATCTGTTTTCAGGACAACATGTCACAACTTTTGCTTCCCTTATCATAAGAGGCTAGAACTTGGCACAAAGCTTGAAAATAAAGATACAATGGTGTTTCTACAGTAGTAACAATCATCAAGACCAGTAAAAACAGAAGTAAAAAAAACTTGGGTTGCCTCCCAACAAGCGCTTTTTTTACGCCTTTAAGCTAGGCATGAGGATTATAGAAGATGCTCTCACAAGAATAAGAATTTTGAAGCAAAAGAGAGCATCAAGAAGCGAATATGAAACACATTTAAGCCTAACCCACTTCCTATGCATAGGCATCTTGTAAGAAAATAAATCAAAGAAGCACAAAGTGACATGCATAGGAAGGTGGAATAAGAACAACTTCAAAACTTTCATCATAAAGAGAGGTGTTTCTGTAACATGAGAGTTTCTACAACCAAACTTTCCTCTCTCAAAATAATTTTCAGTAGCATCATGAACAACATCAAGAATATAATTATCACATAAAGCATGTTGTGCATGATCTACAAGAACACGTGTGTAGTTTTCAACACGGTCTTTATGAACATAAGATAAATGCAACCCATCACATTGAGCCTCAATAAGAGCACAGTTCTCCGGAATATGAGTTGGAGATTTCAAAAGGATAATAGAACAATGAAGTGTGGGTTCAATAGCAACAATTTCATGCTTAACATAAGGAACTATAGCAAGTTCATCTTCGCAAGCATAATCCATATTAGCATCATGGCCATCAACAAAGCAAGTATTAAGTTCATAAAAAAGGGAAGTATCAAGTGAGTCCTCGGAATCATGGGATTCCTCATAAAAGAAATCATTAGCCTCTTCTTGGGCAGCAACCATTTTATTTTTTAAATCCTCAATATAAGAATTGGAAGTATAATTCTTGAAGCAATAAGCAAGAACTGCAAAGTTTTCGGACTTGTGAATAGTATCATAATACTTTTCAATCAAAGAAGCAATCTCATAAGCACCTTTAAAAGCAACAAACTCTTCAATATTTTCAACATCAAAGTAATCATAAACACCTTTAGCATAAGAAGATAAGATCTCATTTTAATTAAACTCACATTGGAAAGGAAGGTGTTTATGATCTATATTAGAGCAGCACGTAAAATCATAAATGTGGCATAAACACTTAGCATAGCGATAAGAAGTTTGTATTTGATCCCATAAGTGTTTCCCTTTCTGAGATAGGCGGTGCCGTGTATAATGATCATGCTCATCCAATGATCTTCCCTCAACCAAGTCGGTTGGGTTTTTAGCGTGAGCACAAATTGATCGAAGACGATGCAAGTGAAACATGTCCATCCTAACGTAATTGGGTTGTTCCACACCCATGGTAAAGATAACATAACTAGGCAAAGAAATACAAAGGCAAAAGGTAGCAACTATTTTTGTGGTTTTTGATAAAGGACACTAAGATAAAAACTGAAAGGTAAACTAACAAGACTAAAAAGCAAAGGTAAAAGATAGTGTGCAACACCCCTATCTTAGCACTCGGATTCCACGGCAACGGCGCCAGAAATTTGCTTGATGGTCGAGATGATGATAATGGTTTCTCACCCTTCGTTGGTTACCCCAAGTGGAAGGTGAGATGTAGGATACAAGCAAATTTCCCCTATGTAGAGGACAGGGTTTGTCTCCCGTAGGACTCCGACAATGATAAGTAGGTGTCAACGGCGCAATTGAAGTGGACCTGCACACAACACAAATAACTTTGCTCCCAACGAAGTTTAGAGAGGTTTTCAATCGCCCCGGTCTTGTTTTTTACAAAGGATCAAACGCAAGGGATCATGATAATGGTGATAGCAGCTAGAAAGTAAAAGCAGGAAAATAAATGAGCGTGTAAACAGTGATAAGAATATGGACCGGGGTCCCGTGATATTCACTAGTGATATCTCTCTCCCAAAAGACGATAAAACTGCTATGTGAGGTAAAAAAATTACAGCTGGGAAATTGACAGGATTAAAAATGCACCGCAATGCTAACTATGCTACAAAGAAAGGAAGGGGCTCAAAAGCATGGGCTGTACGCCAAAACAAATAGACTGAAATCCAACTTCATCTACTACTAATCATCCACCTTGAGATATCTATCCAGAACATCTCGCTGGTATTAAGTTGCGAGCCCCACCCATTGTGTAAACCCAAAGCAACAGACAACTGCATTAAAAAGCACTTTGCGTAAAGTAAACAATCCTTGCAACCGTGGTTACAAGCACCGTTGTTTTCCCCCTTGTGGCAACAACACATCCCCTAGACTCATGTTGCTGTCACTCAAGCGTGTCATCGGGGGGCATGAACCCACAATCGAGCATAACGTTACCTCTTGGAGTCACTACCTACTACTTGGCTAAAGCAATAAACATCAACGGAGAACATGCAAGAATTACATAGGAACAAAAATATTAAAGATAAGAACCAAATATATTACTCAATCACAATATGAACATAGTCTCATAATCCATCAGATCCCAGCAAACTAACCATCCTCGATCATGTAGGGAAGCTCACGTGGTCTAAACCATGAAGAACAAAGAGGGGAGGAGAACATCACATAGCTACCGATCACGGACCCATGGTCCAAGGGAAACTACTCACGGCACATCCGGGAAGCGTACATGGTGGAGGGGAAGCTCCCGGAGGTCAATCCTCCCTCCGACAGGGTGCCGGGAAGAGGGCTGCTGGCGCTCCCGGAGGTCAAGCCCTAGGCCGCGCCAGGTGGCCGCCTCGGTCCCTGGTGGTGGCCCTCTGGACCCAGTTTGGTGATTCCAAAAGCTTCCGTTGCGCTGATTTTTTATCCGATTTTCCCGAATTTTTGGAGCATTTTTAATATATGGGGGAAACCTGAAATAGAAAAACAGCAGAAAACATGAATTGACATTGTGGTGCACTGAGTTAATAGGTTAGTCCAAATATGATCAAAAGTGTATGAAAGTGTATCTAGATCATAGAAATATCACACAAAACATGCCTCTTTTGTGTGATATTTCTATGATATTGATGAACTTCCATACACTTTTCATCATATTTGGACTAACCTATTAACTCAGTGCACCCCAGTGCCAGTTCCCGTTTTCTGCTATTTTTCTATTTCAGGTTTCCCCCATATAAAAAGTGCTCCAAAAATTCGGGAAAATCCAATAAAAAATCAGCGTAGAAGAAGCTTCGGGAATCACCGAGGGGGGCCAGAGGGGACCCACCAGGGCCACAGGCGCCCTCCCGGCGCGCCCTAGGGTGGGGCCGCGCCAAGGGAGCGCCTGGACCCCTGGTGGCCCCCCTGGCTGCCCCCTTCGCCTATTTATTCCTCGTGACGAGAAACCCCCGTAACGGGAACCCTTTTTCGCGATCTCTCCTCTGTTCCGCCGTCGCCGCGCTTCCAAGATCGGGAGCACCAGAAGACCTCTTCCCGGCACCCTGCCGGAGGGAGGAACCACCTCCGGGAGCTTCTCCACTACCATGGATGCTTACCGGATGAACTGTGAGTAGTCCACCTTGGACCATGGGTCTATGATCAGTAGCTATGTGATGTTCTCCTCCCCTCTTTGTTCTTCATGGATTAGACCTCGTGAGCTTCCCTACATGATCGAGGCACATATGTAATATTTCTGCTGTTGCTATGCTGAGTTTGCTGGGATCCGATGGATTATGAGATTATGTTCAGATTGTGTTTGAGTAATATATTTGATTCTCCTCTTTTATATTTATATTCTAAAGTAATTCTTGCATGTTCTCTGTTTCTGTTTGTTGCTTTGGCCAAGTAGTAGGTAGTGACTCCAAGAGGGAGCATTATGCATGATTGTGGGTTCATGCCCCCCGATGACTAGGTTGAGTGACAGAAACATGAGTCTAGGGGATGTGTTGTTGCCACAAGGGGGAAAACAACGGTGCTTGTACTTGCAGGTGCAAGGATTGTTTACTTTACGCAAAGTTCTTTAATGCAGTTGTCTGTTGCTTTGAGTTTACACTTTGGGTGGGATTCGCAACTTAATACCAGTGAGATGTTCTGGATAGATATCTCAAGGTGGATGATTAGTAGGTAGATGCAGATGAATTTCGGTCTACTTGTCTTGGCGTACCGCTCATGCTTTTGAGCCTCTTCCTTTCTTTATAACATAATTAGCATTGGTTTGCGCGCATAATCCTGTCAATTGCCCAGCTGTAATTTGTTTACCTCGCATGGATATTTTATCATCTTTTGGGAGAGAGAAATCACTAGTGAACATCATGGGACCCCGGTCCATATTTCAAATACTGTTTACACCCACTATCAATTTACTGCTTTATTTACTTTTCCGTTGCTATCACTATCATTATTATCCCGTGCGTTTTATCCTTTGTAAACAACAAGGCCGAAGGGATTGAGAACCCCTTTGTACTCGTTGGGAGCAAAGTTATCTGTTGTGTGTGCAGGTCCACGCCAACCGCTAATCTCTGGCGCCGTTGTCACCTTCATGTCGTTGTCGGAGTCCTACTAGAGACAAACCTTGGTATCTTCACCGAGGGAAATTTGCTGTTGTCTACATATCAACCTTACACTTTGGGTAACCAACGAGGGGGCGTTAATTCGTACCATCAAAAGCAATTTCTGGCGCCGTTGCCGGGGACTCCGCTCTTCAAGATAGGGGAGTTGCACACTATCTTTTATCTTTGCTTTTTAGTCTTGTTTGTTTACCTTTCAATTTTTGCTTTAGTGTCCTTTATCAAAAATCAAAAAAATAGTTATCTTGCTTGCTTCTACTATGGGTTCCTCTGAGAACACCAAGTTGTGTGACTTCACTAGTCACAACAACAGTGACTTTATCTGCACTCCTATTGCTACACCTGCTACTTCAGCACCTTCTTATGAGATTAAACCTGCTTTGCTGAATGTTGTTATGAAATATCAATTCTCCGGTGCTAGAGATGATGTTGCTTTGCACTTAAATAATTTTATTGAGCTTTGTGATATGCAAAAGTACAAAGAAGTATATGGTGATATTGTTAAGCTTAAGCTTTTTCCTTTCTCCTTGAGAGATGAAGCTAAAATCTGGTTTCAATCCTTGCCTAGGAATAGCATAGATTTTTGGGATAAGTGCAAGGATGCTTTTATTGGGAAGTACTACCCCCCTGCTAAGATTATCCAATTGAGGAGTTTTATTACGAATTTTAAACAATTGGATAATGAACACGTTGCCCAAGCTTGGGAATGCATGAAAACTCTTGTTAAGAATTGCCCTACGCATGGTTTGACTACTTGGATGGTTATCCAAACTTTTTATGCAGGCTTGAACTTTACCTCGCGGAACTTGCTAGATTCGGCCGCGGGAGGAACCTTTATGTCAACTACACTTGGTGCTGCCACAAAACTTCTCGATGAGATGATGACCAACTATTCCCAATGCCACACCGAAAGAGCTCCAACAGGTAGGAAGGTAAACTCTGTCGAGGATATCTCCTCCCTAAATGAAAAAGTTGACTTGATTATGTCTCTACTTACCAAGAAATCTCCTATTGATCCTCAAGATGTTCCTTTAAATTCTTTGATTGCTCAAGATCAAGTAGATGTGAACTTTATCTCTAGAAACAACTTCAATAACAATGCTTATAGGAGTAACTTTGGTAGCAATCCTAGACCGTTCCCCTCCAACAACTAAGGGAACAACAACACTTACCCTAGCACCAAAAACTCCACTTCTGAATTAGAGAGTATGCTTAAAGACTTTATCACTACCCAAAAAGCCTTCAACAAGAGTGTAGAGGAAAAACTAGACAAATTAGAAAACCTCTCGTCAAAGTTAGACAATTTAGCCCATGAAGTAGAATTGCTTAAAATTAGAACTTCTCCCCTTGAGGAGAGGAAGGTCACTCCTATGAATGCTATCCAAATGCAAATTAATGAAAACATTAGGATGATGGCTAAACTTAAAGAGAGATGGGCTAGAGAAAAGGAGGAAGAAGATAGAATTCAAAGCCTTCCTACACACCATACTGTTGCTACTATCCAAGTGGTTGAGGTTATCCAAACTCTTAGCACCCAATGCACCCCTAGTCCCATAGGACCTATTAATGGTGATGCTATGACCTCAACCGTAGAAGAAGAAATTCCTATGACTATAGGAGCTACCAAACAAGTGATCCTAAAGGACACCACTACTACTTTACTTGATATTAGTGACCTTGATTTTGATAATTGCACCCTTTCTGAAGTTATTCGTTTCCTTCACAAGATGCCTAGAGACCCCCACACTAGCACACTTAATCTTGCCTTCACGGAGCATATCACTAATGCTCTCATTAAAGCTAGGGAGGAGGAGCTTAGGGTAGAAGCCTCCATACCTAGAAAGCTAGAAGATGATTTGGATCCTATGATTAAAATTAAGTTGAATAACTTTTCTTGCTATGCTTTATGTGATGTTGGAGCTAGTACCTCCGTTATGCCCAAAATAATGTATGATATATTTGAATTGAAACCTTTTGATCCTTGTTCTTTTGGTGTTCGTCTTGTCGATTCTTCCGTAAAGAAACCTTTGGGGAAGATCGATGATGTTCTTATAATTGTCAATGGAAATTATGTTCCCGTTGATTTTACTATTATGGACATTGAATGTGAACCTTCTTGTCCAATTATTTTGGGACGTCATTTTCTTCGCACCGTGGGTGCTGTTATTGATATGAAAGAAGGGATTATAAAATTCCAATTCCCTCTCAAGAAAGGGATGGAACATTTCCCTAGGAAAAATATTAAGTTTCCTTTTGAGTCCGTTACACGGGCTAGTTATTTTCTTGAAAAGACTTGATCTTATTTGCATTAAGCCTAGTAATGGCTTTAAAGAAGCGCTTTCGGGAGGCAGCCCGCAACGAATTTAGGATTTACTTTTTGTTTTTCTTCTGTTTTTAGTGGTATTGATGATTGTTACTACTGTAGCAACATCATTGTATCTTTACCTTTCAAGCTTTGTGCCATTTATAGCCTCATATGACAAGGGAAATGAAAGTTGTGACATGTTGTCCAGAAAACAGATTCTGTCCTCGTGATTAGAAAAATCACAGAAAAATCCCAGTTCATCTTTTTGAGCTGAACTTTTTACACAGCGTGCTCTATACAATAAAGGAACTTTCGTATGTTCTGAGTTTTTTGATTTGAGTTGCAGAAGTATCCTTAAAAAATTGTTTACTATCTGCTGGTCTGTTTTTCACAGATTCTGTCCTGTTTTGCCTTTTCTTCGTTTTGCAAACCTTAAGCTTGCTTTTTCTTTGAAAAAACTTCTTGGAAATCTTGAGAAACAGTATCTCTTCAAGAATATCTTTGTTTCCAGTAGGAAAAAATATTTATTATGGGTACTAACCTCGCTAATCAGATTATGATGAGTTATGTATGAAGGGAGTTTTCAAGTGTGCGAGGGAAGATGATGAAAGAAGATTCAGGAGTGTCAAGCGCTCAAGCTTGGGCATCCCCAAGAAATATTCAAAGAGACTCAAGCGTCTAAGCTTGGGGATGCCCCCTTGCATCCCCTTCTCCATCAACAATTATCAGTTCGTCTTTCGTTTCACTATATTTTTATCACTTCATGTGTTATGTGCTATGCTCGGAGCGTCTCGCTCTTAGGTTTTATTTTTAGTTTTCTTTACCTTTTCTTGATGTTCATAGCAAGTTAGAACCCAGCTTTCTTTGTGTGGGAGAGAAACACGCTCCACTTCCAAAATTTAGAACACAACATAGGACTTTTTCATGCTTATCTTTGCTGTGTGTGTTCTTTATCTTTTTCATAGCTACTGTCATGTTTTGCTCTTATTTTTCATGTTTATCTTTTCAAAGAGCTTTTGTTTAGTTTGTTTCTGGAACTCTCTTGAGTTTTCATGTTTATCTTGTTTAGAGAGTTTGCATGTTGCACTGAGTTTTGTGTCTTGACTTGGAGTAGGTAATTGAGGTAGCTATTCTTTTGTAGTAGTAACTTGCAATAGTTTTGAGGTATTGTTTTGAGTAATGTTTGGACTTTCGGTGTCAAGAGATTTAGCCTATTAGTGATAGATGCCGTATTTTGGTGAATCCGTGTTTATCTTCAAAACTTAAAAAATTAGTTGAGAACTTTAGCTACTGGATGGATCACTACTCTTCTGAGGGGTCGAATATTAGAGTACACTCACGTACCATGAGTCCAGGATGCGCAAGGATAACCAAACCCCCATACACTCCTCCTCGAGGTACTTGTCTCTTTGTGAACCTCCTTATTAGATTGAGAGTTACCGATAATAAGTGCATGAGTTCTTCGGACTAATGTGAGTATTCGAAAGTTGACACTTCCACCTTCCCATATTTTTCTAGCCTCTCTTGTGCCGTGCATTGCTTTTTTCTCACAACGAGAGTTGGCGTCCACCTTCGCCGGTACATCCAAACCCTTGGCATGATACGCTCTGTCATCATAAACCTCCTTATATCATTCCTCAAAAAGCCACCATACCTACCTACCAAGGCATTTCCATAGCCTTTCCGAGATATATTGCCATGCAACTTCCATATTCTCATGACTTGATCTTCATGTCATACATGCTACTTGCTTGATCGATGTGTCGCATGCTATTTGGGCCTTGCCCTAATCATTGCTACATGACGCGCTAGTATCATTGCATATCCTGCTACACTGGAAGAGGCATACATTTGCATACATCATGATAGTTACATCTTCTTTATGATTTGAGTACTTTGTAAAGTGTGAAAGATCTTCTATACTTCTTGCAATTTATAGAGTGTTTCCCCTAAAGTGAGGAAAAGATCCCAAAGAGGAAAAAATCAAAAGATCCCAAAGAGGACAAAATTAAAAGATCCCAAAGAGGACAAATGAGAGAAATAGAAAGATCCATTGAGACCACCAAAAAAATACAAAAAATAGAAAAAAGAGAAAAAGAAATAAAAAGAGAGAAGGGGCACACTACTATTCCTTTTGAGAGATCCACACTCGTACTCCCACTTATATCTTATACTCCATAGAGATTATCATTTATGCATATAGCTATGTGGGGACCTTCACACTATAGAACTTGGCTTGTATATTCCAATGATGAGCCTCCTCAAATGAGCTCTAGGTCTTCTTGAGCAAGCAAGTTGGATGCACCCCACTAGTTCCATTGGAGAGCTTACCTTAGCTCATATGTGCATCCGTTGCATGGCAATCCCTACTCCTCACATCATATCTATCATTTGGCTTTCTCTCGCCTATGATTGTCCTCATTGATGTGAGCCTTTCACACCCTTTTTGACTTCCTCCTCCACCGTATTCTCTCTTTGCCATCCTAAGTGTCAACTTTCTTGCTTACACTCATCCATTGCATGAGTGCTCAAAATGTCGAAAAGGAGTGGATCATTTTGACTTGTACCTGGCTAGTGGTCTGGGGATGAGTCAAGATAAGATTCCAAAGAAGACCAAGTGTGAAACTTTAGTAGATTGAGTTCTCAACAGAAAAATACTTTTTCTCGTATATCCCTATCCCCTTTCTTGCATGCAAACACCATGTGTAGACATTCGAGTCACGGACAGCGAGAGCTCTTGCACCTTTATGTTCTTATGTTGCTTGTTTCAATGCTAAATATAGACTCTTGCCTGTTATGACTTGAATTGAATTACATGCCTTGATTGCTTTACTTAAAAGTTCTTTTATGGTTGTTGGCATGTCACCAAAGAAATTATGCTTTTATCATTTACCTACTCGAGGACGAGCAGGAATTAAGCTTGGGGATGTTGATACATCCAAAACGTATCTATAATTTCTGCTTGCTCCATGCCTCTTTTGTGTGATATTGCTATGATATTGATGAAATTCCATCCACTTTTGATCATATTTGGACTAACCTATTAACTCAGTACACCCCATTGACAGTTCCTGTTTTCTGCTATTTTTCTATTTCACGTTTCCCCCATATAAAAAGTGCTCCAAAAATTCGAGAAAAATCCAATAAAAAAATCAGCCTAGAAGAAGCTTCGGGAATCACCGAGGGGGGCCTGAGGGGACCCACCAGGCGCCCTCCCGGCGCGCCCTAGGGTGGGGCCGCGCCAGGGGGCCGCCTAGACCCCTGGTGCCCCCCCTGGCTGCCCCCCTTCGCCTATTTATTCCTCGTGACGAGAAACCCCCGTAATGGGAACCCTTTTTCGCGATCTCTCCTCTGTTCCGCCGCCATCGCGCTTCCAAGATTGGGAGCACCAGAAGACCTCTTCCCGGCACCCTGCCGGAGGAAGGAACCACCTCCGGGAGCTTCTCCACCACCATGGATGCTTCCCGGATGAATCGTGATTAGTCCACCTTGGACCATGGGTCTATGATCAGTAGCTATGTGATGTTCTCCTCCCCTCTTTGTTCTTCATGGATTAGACCTCGTGAGCTGCCCTACATGATCGAGGCACATATGTAATATTTCTGCTGTTTCTATGCTGAGTTTGCTGGGATCCGATGGATTATGTGATTATGTTCAGATTGTGTTTGAGTAATATATTTGATCCTCCTATTTTATATTTATGTTCTAAATTAATTCTTGCATGTTCTCCGTTGTTGTTTATTGCTTTGGCCAAGTAGTAGGTAGTGACTCCAAGAGGGAGCGTTATGCATGATTGTGGGTTCATGCCCCCCGATGACTAGCTTGAGTGACAAAAACATGAGTCTAGGGGATGTGCTGTTACCACAAGGAGGAAAACAACGGTGCTTGTACTTGCGGGTGCAAGGATTGTTTACTTTACGCAAAGTTCTTTAATGCAGTTGTCTGTTGCTTTGAGTTTACACTTTGGGTGGGATTCACAACTTAATACCAGCGAGATGTTTTGGATAGATATCTCAAGGTGGATGATTAGTAGGTAGATGCAGATGGATTTCGGTCTACTTGTCTTGGCGTACCGCCCATGCTTTTGAGCATCTTCCTTTCTTTATAGCATAATTAGCATTGGTTTGCGCGCATAATCCTGTCAATTGCCCAGCTGTAATTTGTTTACCTCGCATGGCTATTTTATCTTGTTTTGGGAGAGAGACATCACTAGTGAACATCATGGGACCCCGGTCCATATTTCAAATACTTTTTACACCCACTATCAATTTACTGCTTTATTTACTTTTCCGTTGCTATCACTATCATTATTATCCCGTGCCTTTTATCCTTTGTAAACAACAAGGCCGAAGGGATTGACAACCCCTTTGTACTCGTTGGGAGCAAAGTTATCTGTTGTGTGTGTAGGTCCACGCCAACCGCTAATCTCTGGCGCTGTTGTCACCTTCATGTCGTTGTCGGAGTTCTACTGGAGACAAACCTTGGTATCTTCACCGAGGGAAATTTGCTGCTGTCTACATATCAACCTTCCACTTTGGGTAACCAACGAGGGGGCGTTAATTCGTACCATCAGATGAGCGTCTCCCTAAAGCTTGGGAGAGATTTTGTCGTTTGCTGAAGGCTAGACCGGGACATGAGATCCCTAAGAATGAATTACTTGATATATTTTATGCTGGTCTAACCGATAAATCTAAATCCTATCTAGATAGTTGTGTTGGTTGTGTTTTCAGGCAAAGAACACCGGACGATGCATAAGAATTGATGGGCAAGATTGCCAAAAACCACGAAGATTGGTCCGTCCCTGAACCACCTCCACCACCAAAGAAGGGGGTCATGCTTGTCCTAAGCCCCGAAGATATGCAAGAATCAAAGAAGTCTATAAAAGAGAAAGGTATTAAAGCTAAAGACGTGAAGAATGTACCTCCTATTGAGAAGCTGTGTGAGCCTACCACTTACCCACCTATGGTAGAGGTACACTCTCTTTTAGACTTCAATGCAAGTGACATTCCTAAAGTTAAGCCTCCTGATCAATGTTTAGATGAGCTTGATAATTTTATTATGAAGCAAAGTCACTTCAATGAAAAGATACAAGGCCGGTTGCATGATAATACTCTTGCTATCAAAAGTTTGCTTGATGTTCTAGGAAGAACAGTTAATGAAATTAAATGTCTTGTGAAACATTTTCATATGGTTCAAACTCAGCTTGAACAAATTTCTAATGTGCAAAAAGATTTGCTTGCTAACAATGCCAAACAGGACAATTTACATGCTTACGGTATAAAGACCCGGGATGGAACACACACCCAAGACCCTCTCTATCCAGAAGGACATCCGAGGAGGATCGAGCAAGATTCTCAAGTGCAGGAAGAAGAAATTGTTAGCTCTCCAAAGAAGAAGAAGAAGAAAAATAAATACAAGGAAGCTGACAATGCCAATGATCCTATAGAAGAAGAAGAACATGCTGTTGATCCAAACAGCATATCTACCTCCGATGCTGAGACTAAAGACGGTGATGAACCCGAAAAATATAATGAAAAGAATGATCCACCTGAGGTTCGAGAGGAAGAAGCACCTGATAAGCGCAAGAAGTACACTAGAGAAGACTTCCTTGCAAGGAGACACAAGAAGGAAAGAGAACCATGGGTACAGAAATCCATGCCATTTCCAAGCAAGCCCGTCAAAACCAAAGAAGAAGAGCACTACAATAAGTTTTGTGAGTGGATGAAACCTCTTTTTCTTCAAATTCCTTTGACTGATGCTATTAAGTTACCTCCTTACTCTAAATATATGAAAGATATTGTTACTAATAAAATAAAAGTTCCTAATGAGGAAATATCTACTATGCTTGCTAACTACTCTTTCAGTGGCAAGATTCCTGAGAAGCTCGGTGATCCAGGTATACCCACCATTCCTTGCTCCATAAAGAATAATTATGTTAGAACTGCCTTATGTGATCTTGTGTCGGGACCCGGGGTTAGCGTATGCAAGCCTCGCTACAACACAATCATATGGAGAGCCGAGAACCGTACCCACTTGTCTAAGCAGACAAGGCCAAGCACAGAACATTCTCGAAAAGCATCGAACGTGAGGGGCATCCCATCCAGGACGGATGATCAACTGAAATGGGTCCTCATCGTCCGCACACAAGTCTAAATTATATGTGTGGTGAACTCCCATATTCATAGACAAGTCACCTCAACCATACTATCGATTGTATTATAACCCTTACATAGACTTACTCCAGCCCGATCACTTAGTCGGGGTCTAGGGCGGGCTCGATCATACATCAAAGTGTGCACGAGACGGAGTCTCGAGCAATCGCATCGCGATGCCCCAAGCTGCGCACATCTAAGGGCCACTTGGTGTATAAAAGACCGCCAGCCAGATCACAACTAAGGTCTCGAAAACCCATACAAAGACATGCATGTTATAAACATACACGCAACACACATGCCTTGTATGAACAGCAGGTATCATTGCAATTCTCTACAAAGTATATACTTCATTAATAACTCTTACAGAGTGCACACAGAGATCACAAGCATGTGATCCAACATTACATCAAACAAGCGGAAGCAAAGTAGGTCTGAGTACAGACAAGTTTAACAAATGGCTTAGAGAAGCCTTATCTAAAAACAAGCCCTCCACGAGGGAACCAGTCGTCTGACTGGGACTACACTAGCTTGGTCTTGGTCTGAGTCTTCATTCTTCGAGCTTCGGGTAGAAGCCACCATCGGGGTCGGTGGGTTCATCTAAAACATAGAATAAGCAAACGTGAGTACAAAGTCGTACTCAGCAAGACTTACGTAGGAGCTATACTACTCATGCACATGTATCAAGGTAAAGGTAGGTGGGGTTTCACTTGCAGAAGTGCCAGCTTTGACTTGGCTAGTCCTGAACTACGAGTACCAGACTTGAGGTAAGAAGCATACACGAGTCCACTACATCTCTTCAACCAATTACACCACTATGGTTACTTCCTCGACTTCCCCACGAGAAGCACACCATAGCACTCACGCTTATCTTGGTGTGTTTTAGAAGTATCCAGTTCAAGTTGTCTAATAATGAAGCTAAGCTTTCCAAGCAGTCCTTAACCGCGGACGCGGCTATTCGAATAGTTTTGTTAACCCTGCAGGGGTGTACTGCTACACACACGTGTCATCAGTTACCGCCTTTTGCATGTCACCGTTCAAGAGGTGAAAACGAGGATGCCACCACAACACTTCGCCCACAGCTCCGTTCTAGTCCAGAGAGTCGCCTATCTGAGGGGGATCCGTATGGAAGTCCGGCCGAGGTTCCAGTACAGCCTCAAACGATGTGTGCAGGGTCCCAAGCCAGTCTTGAAAAGCCGTTCATCCACTTCGCAGACCGTGCCATAGCCCTACCAGAACTCCGAACTACTGCGACTCTTGGGGTTCAAACGGGGTGAGGTACTAGGATGAGAGGGGTCAGTGAGCCCAATGTGTGGTTGTACTCTTCTTCTTGGATCACCACACAAGAACTCGGACTTAAGGCGGTGTTCAACGAGACAACCCACTGTGTACTCCTACACAGCCTCTCATCGTTCACCTTGTATTAGGGTAGATTCACCAACACGTTTCACTTTCATCAACACCATGTTTATCATCATCCCGACTCACATCAAAAGCAACCTCGTTGTATCACTAAGCATGCAATAAGTAACAGTTGCAGGGGCCACATGATATCAACCAACTCCTACATCTGCTAGGATTGTGGTTTGCTTACTACTGTGACAAGATGATAGGTCATGCAAAGGATATGGGTTCAACTATGCGGTAGAAACGTTATCATGGTGATCATCCTAAACAATGCATAAGCGAGACATGAGAGGGAAGTGGGATTTTATCGACATGATCAATGGGGTTTTGCTTGCCTTGCTGACGAGGTTCGGGTTCAGGGTCTTCAACGAAGGGGGCAGCCTCCTGTTCCGGTTCCACCTCTACTCGACAAACATCAAACAAGGTAGTAAGTAAATACAATGCACAAACACATGATGGAAGGTTGAAACTTGATGTATATGCTTTGATGTGTTTAGGAAATTCCATTTAAATGGAGTATATTGCAAAATGAATTGCAAATTCAAACTTAGTCAAGTTACATGTGACATTGTTTGATCAATTTGAATCATTTTCAAATGTGTATGATATGCCTCTGATGTGTGGTTGAAATGTAACAACTTTCCATGGTCCAAGTTGCAAAATCATTTGAATTAAATTTGAATAAATTCCAAATAAATCAAATGACATATGCTACTGGTCCCAATTTAAATTCAACTCAAACAAATTTTAAAGGTGGATATTTGGATAGCTTATTTTCTCCTGATCATTTTTCATATATTATTTGTCCAATTTGGAGTTAATATGAATTTTCTATGAATTTCCAAAGTTTGGGCTATTTTCTGGATTTTCTGGAATTTCTTTAATTCGATTTAAATCTTTTACTGCGTCAGCCTGGCGCAGTGCTGACGTCAGGGGGCAGCTGACGAGTGGGTCCGGGCTGTCAGTGGGGGGTTAAATAACCCGGTTAATTAAACTAAACAGGGGGTTAGTTAGTGGCCTTGGGCCCACTTGTCATTGACCCCTGGGGTCAATTAGGAGGTGGATTAGCTTAAGGGGGGGGGTCTAATGGTGGGGCTCAACGCCGGTGGCTTCCAGACGGCGGCGCCTCGCCGGAATTCCTCTGCAGGGCTCGGGGGAGGGATTGGAGTGCACCAGCACGTCGCTCGTGCTCCCGCGCGTCCAGTGGACCCATTGGGGAGTCACTGGCGTGCTTCAGAGCTCGGGGGCATCGGCCATGGCGGCGGCTGGGCTCGGGCAACGGCGAATTCGGGAGGGAGAGCACGAGGAGAGTCACGAGAGGGGGCAAACAAAGCGGAAGCTCACCCCAAACTTGTTGACGAGCTCGTCGGAGCCGGAGCGGAGCTGGAGGACGCGGGATTTGACGTCGGAGTCGTGGCGGACGGCGGTGAAGAAGACGAAGCCCACGTCGCCGGAGTCGTGCCCTTGCTCAAATTGGGAGGGGGATTCGAAGGAGACCTCGGCTGCGCGTCGACTGGACACGAAGGCGCGCGCTGGTTCGCTCAGTGGCCACGCCGGAGCAGCTCCATGGCCGGCTAGGGTTTCGGGACCTTGCAGTTCTTCGCCGGTGAGGAGGAATGGAGGCCAGGGATGGGGGAAAGAAAGCGCGGGGCGTCTCCTGGCGTGCGTGGCGTCGAGAAGGAGGCAGGGGCGTGGCTGGGGAGCTGCCACCGCGACGGCTGCGGCATGCCGGGCACGCAGCTGTGTGCTCGTGCCCGGGGAAGACGACAGGGGAGCCCCCTGGTGGGCTGGGCCGGCTGGGAAGGTGGGCCTCGCCCCTGGGCAACAGGTAAGCTCCTTTTCCTTTTCTGCTTTCTTTTTCTTTTCTGTAAATTTGTTTTGCTTAGCAAATAAATAGCTAGGCATTTTATTAAATGCTGAAAAATTTTATATGGCCTCATAATAATATAGACTAGCCACTTATAAAGTTTCAACATTTTTAAAATTCAAATAATTTGAATCTTAACTCAAATAGGGGTTTTTAATTAATTCCAAGGCACTGTTTGAATATTTGAAAAATCCATGAGCATGGGGTGGGTCCCACATCACTTGATATGTGATCACACTCATTTATAAGACTTTTCAAAAATCTAACATGAATTTTTGGAGAAGATTTTTATCTGGCCTTTTGAATTAATTCATCTGGGGGGTGTTCTCTCTCCCATTTTGATTTCTTTTGAAATTTTTATCATGATGCAAAGGGTCTTGCTAATCCTAGCACATACCTAACTTGGGGTTGTGACATCTTGGTGCAGGAGTGAGTGTTATGCCCTTTTCTCTCTACAAAAGGCTTTGTTTAGAGAAACTAATTCTTACAGATATCTCCCTTCAGATGGCTGACAAGTCAACGCCCGTCCCGATCGGTATTTGTGAGGATGTTCCTGTTGAAGTTGCCAATTTCTTAATACTTACTGATTTTGTTGTTCTTACATGCCCGAGGATGGGAGCATGTCCATTATTCTTGGTAGACCTTTTCTTAACACCGCAGGTGCCATTATTGATTGCAATAAAGGGAAGGTTACCTTCAACGTGAATGACAAAGAACACACGGTGTATTTTCCAAAAAATATCGACAAAAGGCATGGCCTTAACTCCATAGAGAATATCGAGACCGTGTGGATTGGAGAATGGGATTTTCCACTACATGTATACCACAAATATAAAACAATTATGGTAGGGACAATGTCCATCAAAGTGAGAGTGCAATGATCACTTCATAAGAGGCGAGACTTTCTACTCTATATATCGCCGGTTTGTTGGTAAGACTTGATCAACCTTGCTAACTAGCATGTTTTATATAGGTAAAAAGCTGAGCTTGTTATGCTTTCATTTCCTTTAGCTTTTATTCTCCTTGTTGTACCCAAAGTTTTTTGTTTAAAGCTTCACTTGTTCTAACTTTTTTCTCAAGTTCACGAAAGTTTTTGCAGCTTTTTGAACTTTGAAAAATTCTCTACAGTGAAGTTGCCCAGAAAATTCAAGAAAATTCAGAATAAAACCAGGTAAAAAGCCATCGGGAGGCACCTGAGGCTGACCAGGGGGGTCCAACCCTGTCCCAGGAGGCCAGGTGGCGCGGCCCAACCCCTGGCCGCGCCACACACCCTCCTGAGGCCCACAGGCACCTCCTGCTGGCATCTCTTCTTCCACTCTCTCCCTTTCACCCCAAAAACGCGTGTTCTTGCTCTGGTTTCATGTTCTTGTTGTTCTTGAGCACGGAACTTCGATCTCCCTCTACCGCCACTCGTTTGAGCTGAAATTTGGAACAAATACTCCTTGGTATGTGACTCCCTCACCCCTCCAATTAGTTTTCTAGTTGGTGGCTTCATTAGTGAGTATTTAGTAGTTCTTGGTGCTGTTTAGTTGAGCTTAAATGTTTGTGTAGAAATTTATTTTCCAAATTTTGTTGCTAGTTTGAGCCTTGGTAAAGTAAGTAGAATGTTTTTCCCATACTAGTTTTGCTTAAACCTTCATTTTTGTGATTTTTCAAAATTTTCAGAAATGTATAGGCTAGGAAGATGGCTTGGGAAGAAGAAACCCGAGCGCTCTAGCCGTGTTACGCGGTCCACAACTTCAGTTTCAACTACGAGGGTGAGCTACAACGAAGAAATCGTACCCTTGGAGCTGTTGGATGCATCACCCGCAAAAGCCATGGCATTTCCATGCAGAGATTTCATGGCAGATGCCGGCATACAGGAAGAGTTCGACGCCCTGTGTGCCAGAGCAGTTTTGACACGGTTGGTGACGAGCCGTGTGCCACAATATGAAACGCTCACTGCTATATTTATTAACAGTTTCAGATTCTATCCTGAGAGTGACGTTGTTTTATTTCAGATTTATGAAAGGTTACTAACCATGCCTATGAGTACCTTTTGTGAAGCTTTAAGTTTGCCTGACTAAGGAGAGAAGAGGAGAATTTTTTTTCTCAAACTGCTGCACTCAAGAACCTTCTCGACTCGTTGTGCAACATTGAAGTGAGGAACATGATACGTCCAAAATGTATCTATAATTTATGCTTGCTCCATGCTTCTTTTGTGTGATATTGCTATGGTATTGATAGACTTTCATACACTTTTGATCATATTTGGACTAACTTATTAACTCAGTGCACCCCAGTGCCAGTTCCTGTTTTCAGCTGTTTTTTTATTTTAGGTTTCCCCCATATTAAAAGTGCTCCAAAAATTCGGGAAAATCCAATAAAAAATCAGCGCTTCGGAAGCTTCGGGAATCACCAAGGAGGGGCTAGAGGGGACCCACCAGGGCCCCAGGCGCCCTCCCGACGCGCCCTAGGGTGGGGCCGCGCCAGGGGTCCGCCTGGACCCCTGGTGGCCCCTGGTTGCCCCCCTTCGCCCATATATTCTCCGTGACGCGAAACCCCCAAAAGAAGAACCCTTTTTTGAAATCTCTCCTCTGTTCCGCTGTCGCCGTGCTTCCAAGATCGGGAGCACCAGGAGACCTCTTCTCGGCACCCTGTCGGAGGGAGGAACCACCTCCGGGAGCTTCTCCACCACCATGGATGCTTCCCGGATGAACCGTTAGTAGTTCACCTTGGACCATGGGTCTATGATCAGTACCTATGTGATGTTCTCCTCCCCTCTTTGTTCTTCATGGTTTAGACCTCGTGAGCTGCCCTACATGATCGAGGCACATATCCAATATTTCTGCTGTTGCTATGCTGAGTTTGCTGGGATCTGATGGATTATGAGACTATGTTCAGATTGTGTTTGAGTAATATATTTGATTCTCCTCTTTTATATTTATGTTCTTGAGTAATTCTTGCATGTTCTCCGTTGCTGTTTATTGCTTTGGCCAAGTAGTAGGTAGTGACTCCAAGAGGGAGCATTATGCATGATTGTGGGTTCATGCCCCCTGATGACTAGCTTGAGTGACAGGAACATGAGTCTAGGGGATGTGTTGTTGCCACAAGGGAGAAAACCACGGAGCTTGTACTTGCAGGTGCAAGGATTCTTTACTTTACGCAAAGTTCTTTAATGAAGTTGTCTGTTGCTTTGAGTTTACACTTTGGGTGGGATTCTCAACTTAATACCAGCGAGATGTTTTGGATAGATATCTCAAGGTGGATGATTAGTAGGTAGATGCAGATGGATTTCGGTCTACTTGTCTTGGCGTACCGCCCATGCTTTTGAGCATCTTCCTTTCTTTATAGCATAGTTAGCATTGGTTTGCGCACATAATCCTGTCAATTTCCCAGCTGTAATTTGTTTACCTCGCATGGCTATTTTATCGTCTTTTGGGAGAGAGACATCACTAGTGAACATCATGGGACCCCGGTCCATATTTCCAATACTGTTTACACCCACTATTTATTTTCTGCTTTATTTACTTTTTCGGTGCTATCACTATCATTATTATCCCGTACATTTTATCCTTTGTAAACAACAAGGACGGGAGGATTGACAATCCCTCTGAACTCGTTGGGAGCAAAGTTATCTGTTGTGTGTGCAGGTCCACGTCAACCGCCTAGCGCCGTTGTCACCTTCCTGTCGTTGCCGGAGTCCTACCAGAGAAAAAACTTGGTATCTTCACCGAGGGAAATTTGCTGCTGTCTACATCTCAACCTTCCACTTTGGGTAGCCTACGAGGGGCGAGAAGTAAACTCTCGCGACATCAAAGCAATTTCTGGCGCTGTTGTCGGGGACTCCGCACTTCAAGATAGGGGAGTTTCACACTATCTTTTATCTTTGCTTTTTAGTCTTCTTTGTTTACCTTTCAGTTTTTGCTTTAGTGTCCTTTATCAAAAATCAAAAAAATAGTTACCTTACTTGCTGCTACTATGGGTTCCTCCGAGAACACCAATTTGTGTGACTTCACTAGTCATAACAACAGTGACTTTATCAGCACTCCTATTGCTACACCTGCCACTTCAGAACCTTCTTCTGAGATTAATCCTGCTTTGCTGAACCTTGTTATGAAAGATCAATTCTCCGGTGCTGGAGATGATGTTGCTTTTCACTTAAATAAATTTTTTGAGCTCTGTGATATGCAAAAGTACAAAGAAGTAGATGGTGATATTGTTAAGCTTAAGCTTTTTTCCTTTCTCCTTGAGAGGAGGAGCTAAAATCTGGTTTAAATCCTTGCCTAGGAATAGCATAGATTCTTGGGTTAAGTGCAAGGATGCTTTTATTGGGAAGTACTACCCCCCAGCTAAGATTATCCAATTGAGGAGTAATATTATGAATTTTGAGAAATTGGATAATGAACATGTTGCCCAAGCTTGGGAACGCATGAAATATCTTGTTAAAAATTGCCGTACGCATGGTTTGACTACTTGGATGGTTATCCAAACTTTTTATGCAGGCTTGAACTTTACCTCGCGGAACTTGCTAGATTCGGCCGCGGGAGGAACAATTATGTCAACAACGTTAGGTGCTGCCACGAAACTACTCGATGAGATGATGACCAACTATTCCCAATGGCACACTGAAAGAGCTCCAACAGGTAGGAAGGTAAACTCTGTCGAGGAGATCTCCTCCCTAAATGAAAAAGTTGACTTGATTATGTCTTTACTTACCAAGCAATCTCCTATTGATCCTCATGATGTTCCTTTAAATTCTTTGATTGCTCAAGATCAAGTAAATGTGAACTTTATCTCTAGAAACAACTTTAAAAACAATGCTTATAGGAGTAATTTTTGTAGCAATCCAAGACCGTTCCCCTCCAACAACTATGGGAACAACAACACTTATGCTAGCACCAAGAACTCCACTTTTGAATTAGAGAGTATGCTTAAAGACTTCATCACTACCCAAAAAGTCTTCAACAAGTGTGTAGCGGAAAAACTAGACAAATTAGATAATCTCTCGTCGAAGGTAGACAATTTAGCCGATGAAGTAGAATTGCTTAAAATTGGAACTTCTCCTCTTGAGGAGAGGAAGGTCACTCCTATGAACGCTATCCAAGTTCAAATTAATGAAAACATTAGGATGATGGCTAAACTTAAAGAGAGATGGGCTAGATAAAAGGAGGAGGACGATAGAATTAAGAGCCTTCCTACACACCATACCGTTGCTACTATCCTAGTTGTTGAGGATATCCAAACTCTTAGCACCCAGTGCACCCCAAGTCCCGTAG
Source organism: Bromus sterilis (assembly GCA_950022295.1). Lineage (NCBI taxonomy): Eukaryota > Viridiplantae > Streptophyta > Magnoliopsida > Poales > Poaceae > Bromus > Bromus sterilis. Next base: position 73,058,764 of record OX465600.1, on the reverse strand, counting down.
GACCTATTAATGGTGATGCTATGACCTCAACCGTAGAAGAAGAAACTCCTATGACTATAGAAGCTACCAAACAAGTGAGCCTAAAGAATACCACTACCACTTTACTTGATAGTAGTGACCTTGATTTTGATAATTGCACCCTCTCTGAAGTTATTCGTTTCCTTCACAAGATGTCTAGAGACCTCCACACTAGCACACTTACTCTTGCCTTCACGGAGCATATCACTAATTCTCTCAATAAAGCTAGGGAGGAGAAGCTTAGGATAGAAGCCTCCATACCTACAAAGCTAGAAGATGGTTGGGATCCTATGATTAAAATTAAGTTGAATAACTTCTCTTGCTATGCTTTATGTGATGTTGGAGCTAGTACCTCCGTTATGCCCAAAAGAATGTATGATATATTTGAATTGAAACCTTTTGATCCTTGTTCTTTTGGTGTTCGTCTTGCCGATTCTTCCATAAAGAAACCTTTGGGGAAGATCGATGATGTTCTTATCATTGTCAAAGACAATTATGTTCCCGTTGATTTTTACTATTATGGACATTGAATGTGAACCTTCTTGTCCAATTATTTTGGGACGCCCTTTTCTTCACACCGTGGGTGCTGTTATTGACATGAAAGAAGGGATTATAAAATTCCAATTCCCTCTCAAGAAAGGGATGGAAAATTTCCCTAGAAATAAGATTAAGTTACCTTTTGAGTCTGTCACACGGGCTAGTTATTTTCTTGAAAAGACATGATCTGTTTGCATTAAGCCTAGCTAATGGCTTTAAAGAAGCGCCTTCGGGAGGCAGCCCGCAACGAATTTAGGATTTCCTTTTTGTTTTTCTTCTGTTTTTAGTGGTCTTGATGATTGTTACTACTGTAGCAACATCATTGTATCTTTACTTTTCAAGCTTTGTGCTAATTATAGCCTCATATGACAAGGGAAGTGAAAGTTGTGACATGGTGTCCAGAAAACAGATTCTGTCCTCGTGAAGGGAAAATCATAGAAAAATCTCAGTTCATCTTTTTGAGCTGAAATGTTTACACAGCGTGCTATATACAATCGCGGAACTTTCGTATGTTCTGAGTGTTTTTATTTGAGTTGCAGAAGTATCCCTAAAAAATTCTTTACTGCATGCTGGTCTGTTTTTCACAGATTCTGTCCTGTTTTGCCTTTTCTTCGTTTTGCAAACCTTAAGCTTGCTTTTTCTTTGCAAAAACTTTTTGGCAATCTTGAGAAACAGTAGCTCTTCAAGAATATCCTTATTTCCAGTAGATAAAAAATTATTTTATTATGGGTACTAACCTCGCTAATCAGATTATGATGAGTTATGTATGAAGGGAGTTTTCAAGTGTGCGAGGGAAGATGATGAAAGAAGATTCAGGAGTGTCAAACGCTCAAGCTAGGGGATGCCCCCGTGCACCCCCAAGAAATATTCAAGGAGACTCAAGCGTCTAAGCTTGGGGATGCCCATGTGCATCCCCTTCTCCATCAACAATTATCTGTTCGTCTTTCGTTCCACTATATTTTTATCACTTCATGCGTTATGTGCTATGCTTGGAGCGTCTTGCTCTTTATTTCCTTTTTAGTTTTCTTTAGCTTTGCTATATGTTCATAACAAGTTAGAACCCAGCTTTATTTGTGTAGGAAAGAAACACGCTCCACTTTCAAAACCTAGAACGCATTGATACGTCCAAAATGCATCACTATTTTATATAGTAATTCTTTCTTATTCATTGATATATTTCATGATATGATGCTATTCTCATGTTGTTTTGGCTTATTTTATACATTTTGCAACTTTCCAGTGCCGAAGCAGCAGACGCAGGATTCAACGGTAAAAAGTGGACGTTGAGTTGCTGAAGAAGAACACCTCCAAATTACCTGAAAATCGACGGAGGCTGTTTTCCAGCAGGATCATGAAGACACGCAAAAGAGCGACCAGAAGGGGGCCACAGGGTGCCCAGGCGGCCACCTGGCGCGGCTCCACCCCTGGCCGCGCCGGGAGGGCGCCTGGACCCCCGGGGCCACTCCCGGCTCCCCCCTCTGGCCTATATACTCCTCGTCGTCCAAAAACCCTAAAAGAGAGAGAGTTTCCGGAGTTCCGCCGCCGCTCCGTGGCGGAAACCTACAGAGAAGAAAATCCATCTCTGGCGGGCAGATTCCGTCGGGGAGATCACCTCTCGGAAGGGGAGATCGTCGCCATCGTCATCACCATCGTCACGGGCATCATCGAGATCATCATCAAGATCCTCCCCACCATCAACACCATCTCCACCTCCATCCAATCTTGTCTCACAATTGCAACTCGTGTTGTAATCAGTACTATCTATCCTCTCTACTCTATCAGTGTTGATTACTACTTTGTGGTGAATGCTATTGAGTTTTGTTGGAGAATTATTATTGTGTTCAGATTGTTTATCATCTATTTATCCCCACTGATCATGATCTATTTTATGTCTTGTGAGTAGTTACTTTAGTTCTTGAGGACATGGGAGAAGTCTAGTTGTTAGTAGTCATATGATGTTGAAGTAATTTGTGTTGGTTGATATTCAAGTTGTGTTGTTATTTTCCTAGCGGTGCTATGTGAGTCGAACACTCAACACTTCGCCTTATCAAGGACCTAGGGGAATGCATTGTGTATAAAGAATGCTTACGGTGGGTTGCCGGAGTGACAGAAACCTAAACCCCAGTTCGCACACTTTTGCACAAGGGAACAATGGATCACCGATCGTATTGCTATGGTTAGGCTTTTTCCTTAAATACCATCTTGTATTTGCGGATGCTTGCAAGGTGTTTAATCATAAGAGTACACTTATCTTAGTCTAGAGGGTGTACTGTGAGATGCAGAATATGGCGAAAGCACATGACTACCTCTCCCGTGTGTCCTCAAGAACACTTTAGCTTTTATAAGTTCAGTTGCTAAGCCTCTCCTTTGCTAAGAAAGGATTGGGCCACTCTTCACTTTCCAGTATCTTTTACTTTGCTTGTTTTTACTATCCTGTCGCTTATACCGAGAAAACCCCTAAAAAGTTATCTTTCAGTGCTTGCAGTTATCTCCTTACCAAAGTCACTTGCTACTACCTTCTGCTCCTCGTTGGGTTCGACACTCTTACTTATCGAAAACACTGCAATAGATCCCTCTACGTTGAGGGTCATCACGCATCATAGGATTTTTCATGCCTATATCTTTGCTGTGAGTGTTCTTTATCTTTTTCATAGCTGCTGTCATGTTTAGCTCTTAATTTTCATGCTTATCTTTTTAAAGAGCTTTAGTTTAGTTTGTTGCTTGAACTCTCTTGAGTTTTCATGTTTATCTTGTTTAGAGAGTTTGCCTGTTGCACTGAGTTGTGTGTCTTGACTTGAAGTAGGTAATTGATGTTGCTATTCAGTTGTAGTACTAATTTGCAATAGTTTTGAGGTATTGTCTTGAGTAATGTTTGGACTTTTAGTGTCAAGAGATTTAGCCTATTAGTGATAGATGTCGTATTTTGGGCAATCCGTGTTTATTTTCAAAACTTACAAAATTAGTTGAACACGCCCATCGAAATATGAACAAGAATCACCTTTGGCGTGATTGGCAAGTTGGCCTACCGGTCCAGTCTAAGTCATCAGTGATGTCACATCAATGGCGGACGATTGGGTTGGATCTTGAATCACTCCAGCATCAATTACGAGAGATATTGATCTGAGTGGGAGCACACTTAGTAATTAAATTGATTAATCACAAGTGCAACTTAATTATGAACAAAGTCTTAGTATTTGCATTATCGTTGTAGAATAATGGCTCGCGTTACCACCTTCCCAATTGATTTTGATTAACTGTATTATCTTGTAAAAACTTTACGATTGGTACCGTATTGTGAGGACTATCCTCAATAGTGTCGAGAAGGAGCTTGTCCTATCGCAAATTTTTGATGCTCTCCCGCTGATGCTATGGATGATGTGACTTACGTCCATAATCCAAAATGCTAGAATTCCACCACAGCTAAGTGCATTGTCTTCACCACCATGAAACCCGAACTTCGAAACGTTTGGGATAGTTATGTTATATTCATGGAACTGAAAAATTGTTTTCAGTAGTAAGACAATTAATGTTGGATATAAGATATCTAGTACAATGTATGATTGTAAGCATTAATGAAAATGTTCACTATGCTCTAAACAAAACTGATAAGTGTGGGATCCAGAAGAACACCGATCATATGATGATGAGAATTAAGGGAAAGGAAGTCCAAAGGATGTTAGTAAGACTTACACGCCGGAAATTCCATGTCCTGTGCCATCCTTAATCATGTGTTAGCTTTTGTGAGTAGGAGTGACATTGGAAATAGAACTATGATACATATAAAGGCAAAACGAAAGAAGACTGGAATAACCAGCTCAGAAATGAAAGTCATACGGAGTTATAGATGAATTCATTGATGGTCAAGAGATGTAATTCTTGGGAATCATGATTAAGCAGTTAATTGTGGATTCTGTATATTGCGATTAAACTGTTGATCACCGGAATATCACATCGATTGCATATTGTTGCAACTCGATGCAAGAAATACTGTGGCCTTTATGACTAGCTAATGATGAGTTTTGACACGCTCGGGAGCACGGTAAAAGGTTTACTATACCGTGTGTTGACTCTATGATTATCTTCATAATTCATTTTAGAGTTGAGTAAATTGTTACTACACTTTAGCCTTGTTGCAAAACATCATTTTGAATCATGTTTGTTGCAAGAGAGTTGTTCAAAGCTATGAATAACGTAAAAGCCATACTTCCATTATGAATAGGTTGTATGTTATGAATCTTGATAATAATACTAAACATCCATAACACTGACGCTAAACGTCGCAAGACTGACAGAAATACCACATAGATGTGGCACTGCCGTTTATCACAAGTGACATAACATGCATGAAGAATTACCATAAGTGATGGACTTTCGAGTCATATGATTATGAATCACTTGACGCTTGCGATCTTTGTCTCGAAGTAATGTGACTAAAACACCGTTGATAGTCCATACATGAACGGGCAACTAAACCATTGGTAATCATACATGATGATGTGTGTGGTCCAATATGTGTAGTTGTGTGCAGTGGATTCCCTATCTTCACTCATGAGTTGAAGTAGATATGTGGATATCTGTTCAATAGAGACATACGTCTGAAATCTTTGAAATGTTCAAGGAATTTTAGAGTGAAATAGAAATTCATTGTAACGAGAAAATAAATCTTCTGCAAATTAGATTGTAGAAAGTAATATTTGAGTTACAAGTTTAGCAAACGTCTGATGAGTTGTGAAGAAGTGTCATAACTTGCGTCTCCCGGAAACACCACTATGAGTAAAGTGTTCGAGAGATGTAATCAAGCCATGTATGACACGGTAAGATCAAATATGACGTTTATCAATTTGCCATTATACTTATTAAAGTTATGTGTTAGTGACTACGACTTTTACACTGAAAAGACCACCATCAAATCTGTTGAAATGACACCATATTAGATGTGGTATGAACTGTTAAAACCATGTTGTCTTTTCTTAAAATTTGGGTATATGAGGCATATGTTTGACATACTCAAAACCCGAAATCAGATAAGTGCTACTTTGTTAAGGTTATGACAAAAGTTTTGGTATTCCTCTATCACTACACCAAAGCAAAAATGTTTGTTGTTTAGAACGGTGTGTTTTGACGAAAATAATTTCTTGCAAAAGAGTGAGTGGGTGGACAATGCAGCTTGTTAAAGATTGTTGAATCTTCAAATAAGTGCGCAGCTGAACCACACAGGTTAGACAAAACTCGTACAAACATTCATGATATGTAAAACGAGATATTGTTGTTCGACAATGATAAACCTGTGATATACAAAGAAGCGTGGATGGGCCCTGACTCCGGGATTTGGCTAAATGCCAAATAAATCCGAGATAGTATCCATGGAAGTAAGTCAAGTTTTGAACTTGGTAGACCCCCTGAAAGACTAAAAGTCTGAAGAATATATATATGGATCTATAATTGATTCGGATGAAATTGTTTTATCCATAAAGCTCAACTCGTTGGAAAATTGTTTTCTAGCAAGTTCAAAGGTTCACTACGGTGAAATAGTTTCAACCGTAGAGATGCTTTAGTCAGTTCGGGTTATATTAGCAATTACTACATATCTCATTTATAGGTTATGGTAGAATGAACGTCAAAACAAAGTTCCTACACGGAAATATAACAAAGTACGTATATGTGATACGACTGGAATGTTTTGTCGATTCAAAGGATGCTAAAATAGATGCAAGCCTTAGATATCCAGTGATGGACTGAAGCTAGCACAAATGAGTTGGAATTTTCGTTATGATGAAATTGCCAAAAGAGTTTGTTTTCATCGGGAATAAACGAAGATGCTTGAATGTTCAAGAAAGTAAGTGGGAGCTGAATGATATTTCTAAAACCTTATGTAGATGACATATTGATGATTAGAAGTGATATAAATTTCTTGACATGAATAAGGACTTCATTGGAAATAGTTTTCAGCTGAAGTACTTGGGCTAATATAGCATTAGTATTGAGCACAATGATCTATGCAGATAGTAAGTGATTGATCATGCTAAAGCCAACGTTACATGTTGACATGATACTAAAGTAGTTTAGTATGAAAACGCCAGGAAGGATGTTCTTGTCGAGGTCTCGGTGAAAAGTTGTTTGCGGAAATCGGTGTTCATGAACACAGATAAGCAAAACAAATGAATTGAATTTCACTCACATGTGTGTTTGGATTAATCATGTACACCATAATATGTAAAACAACCAGATATGTCCAGTGCTCCAAAAGGTTGTGAGCAAGATACCAAAGTGATCAAGATGTTGATCATTGGACAAACAGTGAAAAGTTAAACTTATGATAGATAAGATATGTTTCTCGAAAAATGGAGATAATGAAGAGCTCGTTGTAATAAGATACACCAGGTGGATTTTGATGTAACCAGTTACACCAATTCAGTCTTCATACTTACTCCGACCGATTTTCGATTTTAATTGGGATTATGTGTTTCACACGTAAGGGTGGCACAGTATGAAGGAACTGTGTTAAGTTAGATACTGTGGCGAATTCTATAACAGAGGCTAAGTATATTGTTGCTTAAAGAAGTAACAAGGGAGGATATTTTGAATCATAAGTTCATTTATGAACGTGGTATGGTTTCCTAGATGTTGAAGCACATGGAACATTGATGAATGATTTCATGAGTTATTCTAAGGAACAAAGGTCCTACCAAATGATCCAAAACATATACAAAGCTAAACTGATAAAATTAGTGAATTTTATGATAGCGTGAAAAATGCAAAGATATGCAAGATACAAACGGGCCTGAAACGTCAGATTCGTAGATGAAGTCCATACCACAAATGAAGCATGTATTACACCGTATGCCATAGGTGTAAAGTGCTCAAGCACTGAAAATATTATTGACTCTAGTGCAAGTGGGAGACTGTTGGAAATATGCCCTAGAGGCAATAATAAAATGTTATTATATATATTTCAACGTTCATAATTAATGTTTATATTTCTGTGCTATAATTGCAATGACCCTGACTGTGAGATTCAGAAGAAAACTCATTTGCATGTGTGGAAATGTAAAAACCAAGAGTTCCTGGTTTATCCTCTAAGACCAGCTCATGTGCTAACTGATGATTATGTTTTCTTAATCATGGACATTATTCTTGTAACAAGGATGTCAGTAGCAATGGGAACATATTGTTAGCAGAACAATGATGTTGAACCAACCCCAGTATTGAATGATATACTTAGAGATCACATCGTAACTACGTTATAAGTCATATCATGAAATGTTATCATATACGTAATTCCTTAGACCATGAGAGTATCGAGTTGCTTCACACAGGAAGACATGCTTTGGTTCTTAGATGAATCCTCCCGTAAATGGGAAGTAGTAAAATAAGTTCTGGGTATGTCAGATGGTGTGGCTAGTGACTGTGATAGTTCAAGAATGGGATTATCTCCTTCACGATGAAGAGATATTGACTTTGGGCCCACTCGGTATGACGGTATCCATTCTAGTCTGGCCAGACGCATTGTGATTTAATCACGGGGATATCGGAATACAATAACGAGAAATAGAGACAAACGAGCAAAGAGGATAACGAGTGGCTTGTTTTCAAGAAGTTGTTACACATGGGTGCCAAACATCTCTCCTCTAACTTTGTCATATATCACGAAGCAAAGGGAATGGTACATGAATAAACATAATGGTTCACTCGAAGTTTCTTCGTGTATGTGCGGGAGTCAACATGTGTGTCCATGGCTCCGCTGTTGATTATTGACTATTGACAAAAGGCTGTTGACCTATGTCCGGAAGATGTTCTGAGTCATGTCCGCATTATACCGAACCTATTGGGTCACACACTTAACGAGCAGTAGTCTGTTAGAATACTGGAATGGTAGAAGGTTTAGTGGAAGCAAAGCAGAATAGTTCATACGGGTACCGGAAGTAGTTCCCGGGATTTATGGAATTGTTCATAAGGGCACCAGAAGTAGTTCTGGCTATTTAAAGATATATCCGGATCACTCTGGAATAGTCCCAGGTGGTTCTGGAACATATGAGAATGGTACTGGGGAAGTCCTGGATCAACCGGAATAGTTTCCGATTAATCGGTGGACGTCCCGAAAACGACCGACGAACCGACGCAGGGCATCGGGCAGGCTATACCGTAACCCGGATCATCCCGGAACCTATCCAGATAGTTCCGGAACGTCCGAAAACGGCCCCGGAAGGTCTTGGAAGTGTTCCAGAAGGTTCCGGAATGTCCCGAAACCATCCCGGAAGGTCCCGGAATGGCCGAGAATGGTCCCAGCGGGTCCAGAAAGGTCATGGAAGGTTCTGGAAGCTTCCGGAAGGTTCCATAAGGTTCAGGACAGTACCATATGCGCCCCATCACCCTTAGCCTTGGGGGGCAAGGCACCCCAAGGGGGCTGGCCGAAATTTGGGTGGTGGGGGCGCCACATGTGGGGGGAGTCCTCCTTGGCTCCAGACTCCCCGGTGGGAAGGACTCCCTTTGGGAGTAGGAGTCCCAGGGGGACTCCACACCTCCCAGGTCGGCCAGGACAGCCCCCTGGCCACCTATATAATGATGGGCAAGGGTGGGGGGCGCAAGACAACTTGTCCCCAAGGCCTATGCTCGACCCTCCCTCCTCTAAACCCCGTTGCTCCACAATTAGACCCCGGTTTAGACGTTGTTCTAGATCGGAATCTGTTAGGGTTTTCTCCCTCTAGTTTTCTCGGTGGCGTTCATCTCTGGACGGCGGAGCGCTGCTGGATTGCTGCTATGGGATGTGTGGATACTAATATAGGGATCATATCTTTGGTCCTTCTCCGAGGAGCTTCTTCTTCCTCGGAGATCTTGTTCGAGGGACTTGTGTGTGGGACGGATCGAGGTGCTTCTTCTTCCTCGGTGATCTTGATCGAGGGACTGTTTGTGGGACGATCCGCGAGATCTACTTCAACGAGCTACACCGAATCTACTTCCGCTACATCAGTTGGTGAGCCATGACCTAAAACCTTGTATGCAATCTTCTTGGATGATCTTGGGTTCTTGATTCGTAGGCTGATTTTTTTTGTTTTCTACTACGTTTCCCAACACCCTAATCATTGCTACATGAAGCGCTAGTATCATTGCATATCCTGCTACACTGGCAGAGGCATACATTTGCATACTTCATGATAGTTCATTTTCTTTATGCTGTGTACTTTTTTAAAGTGTGAAAGATCTTCCATACTTCTTGTAATATATAGAGTGTTGCCCCTAAAGTGAGGAAAAGATACCAAAGAGGACAAAATCAAAAGATCCCAAAGAGGACAGATGAGAGAAATAGAAATAGCCATTGAGGAAAAATAAGAGAAAAAGAAATAAAAATAGAGAAGGGGGCACACTACTATTCCTTTTGAGAGATCCACACTCGTACTCCATCTTATATCCTGTACTCCATAGAGATTATCATTCATGCATATAGCTATGGGGGGACCTTCACACTATAGAACTTGGCTTGTATATTCCAATGATGAGCCTCCTCAAATAAGCTCTATGTCTTCTTGAGCAAACAAGTTGGATGCACCCCCCACTAGTTCCATTGGAGAGCTTACCTTAGCTCATATGTGCATCCATTGCATGGCAATCCCTACTCCTCACATCATATCTATCCTTTGGCTTTCTCTCGCCTATTATTGTCCTCATTGATGTTAGCCTTTCACACCTTTTTTGTCTTCCCCCTCCTTCATTCTTTCTCTCTTTGCCATCCTAAGTGTCAAATTTTCTTGCTTACGATCATCCATTGCATGAGTGCTCAAAATATCGAAAAGGAGCGGATCATTTTGACTTGTACCTGGCTAGTGATCTGGGGATGAGTCAAGATAAGATTCCAAAGAAGACCAAGTGTGAAACTTTAGTATATTGAGTTCTCAACACAAAAATACCTCTTTCTCTCGTAATCCCTATCCCCTTTCTTGCACGCAAACACCATTAGGAGACATTCGAGTCACGGAAAGCGAGAGCTCTTGCACCTTTATGTTCTTATGTTGCTTGTTTCAATGCTAATATAGACTCTTGCCTGTGATGACTTGAATTGGATTACATGCCTTGATTGCTTTACTTAAAAGTTCTTATATGGTTGGTAGCATGTCACCACAGAAATTATGTTTGTTATCATTTACCTACTCGAGGACGAGCAGGAATTAAGCTTGGGGATGTTGATACGTCTAAAAACTATCTATAATTTCTGCTTGCTCCATGCTTCTTTTGTGTGATATTGCTATGGTATTGATACACTTTCATACACATTTGATCATATTTGGACTAACTTATTAACTCAGTGCACCCCAGTGTCAGATCCTGTTTTCTGCTGTTTTTCTGCGAAACCCTTTTCCGCGATCTCTCCTCTGTTCCGCCGCCGCCGCGCTTCCAAGATCGGGAGCACCAGGAGACCTCTTCCCGGCACCCCGCAGGAGAGAGGAACCACCTCCGGGAGCTTCTCCACCACCATGGATGCTTCCCGGATGAACCGTGAGTAGTCCACCTTGGACCATGGGTCTATGATCAGTAGCTATGTGATGTTCTCCTCCCCTCTTTGTTCTTCATGGTTTAGACCTCGTGAGCTGCCCTACATGACCGAGACACATATGTAATATTTCTGCTGTTGCTATGTTGAGTTTGCTGGGATCTGATGGATTATGAGACTATGTTCAGATTGTGTTTGAGTAATATATTTGATTCTCCTCTTTTATATTTATGTTCTTGAGTAATTCTTGCATGTTTTCCGTTGCTGTTTATTGCTTTGGCCAAGTAGTAGGTAGTGACTCCAAGAGGGAGCGTTATGCATGATAGTGGGTTCATGCCCCCTGATGACTAGCTTGAGTGACAGAAACATGAGTCTAGGGGATGTGCTGTTGCCACAAGGGAGAAAACAACAGTGCTTGTACTTGCGGGTGCAAGGATTGTTTACTTTACGCAAAGTTCTTTAATATAGTTGTTTGTTGCTTTGAGTTTACACTTTGGGTGGGATTCGCAACTTAATACCAGCGAGATGTTCTGGATAGATATCTCAAGGTGGATGATTAGTAGGTAGATGCAGATGGATTTTGGTCTACTTTTCTTGGCGTACCGCCCAAGCTTTTGAGCCTCTTCCTTTCTTTATAGCATAGTTAGCATTGGTTTGCGCACATAATCCTGTCAATTGCCCAGCTGTAATTTGTTTACCTCGCATGGCTATTTTATCGTATTTTGGGAGAGAGACATCACTAGTGAACATCATCGGACCCCGGTCCATATTTCCAATACTCTTTACACCCACTATTTATTTTCTGCTTTATTTACTTTTCCGTTGCTATCAGTATCATTATTATCCCGTATGTTTTATCCTTTGTAAACAACAAGGCCAGAGGGATTGACAACCTCTATGAACTCGTTGGGAGCAAAGTTATCTGTTGCGTGTGCAGGTCCACGTCAACCGCCTAGCGTCGTTGTCACCTTCCCGTCGTTGCCGGAGTCCTACCGGAGACAAACCTTGGTATCTTCACCGAGGGAAATTTTCTGTTGTCTACATCTCAACCTTCCACTTTGGGTAACCAACGAGGGGCGAGAAGTAAACTCTCGCGACATCAGAACACTAACCGTCAGAAGATCTCCAATATTTCGTTTCCTCATCTCAGGTATTTCGCGTATTATATTGCTAGAGGGGTGTTGGCTCGAGACAGCACGAGCAACACTTCTTCACCTGATACTACTATCATGGCGAACGCCCTCTCAGGGAATCACGAGTATCATGTGGGCACGCTGATTGCTAGATGCCTTTATGCTAATAGCAACAAGGGGTCTCTCTTTGGTGGCGTCTATGCCACACTTCTTTTGCAGTTTCTCGAAGGAGAACCGCGTCCAGATGATACAATTTTTCCTTTTGTTAGTCTTGATTTAGTTGCCATGAAGAGGCATTTCTTTGTTACTAGGGCCTCTGACCGATATGCACTTGATTATATTTTGCGGTTTGAGGGCGCTGTGGAACGCATCATCCGTCTACCTGCACCACTTGTGTTTGATTTTTCTCGCAGGAACGGATAACACTTTTCAGATACACAATTTAATGAGATCAAGGGGAGATACCAGTTTCACGACCCCACGGAGGGGACTGCGCCAGATGAGGAGGAGCGCGTGGTGTATCCACCCGTCCAGGAGGAGACCGTCGCCCGATGGGACAGAGGGTCTTCCACTGGTTGGGATGAGGGATTTTCCTCATGGGAGGATTCGAGAACTTCAGTGTACGCACCGGAGGGCTCATACAACCCTTGGACTTACCATTACCCCGGAGCACGAGGTTCCTCGGGACCGCAGTAGACGAGCCCAACTTAGGCCAAAAGCCTAAGCTTGGGGGAGTACATACTCTCCTCCCCTTCCATTGTATCTTCCGTTTTGTTCGCTTTGATCTTTTTGAAGTCTTTGCCTGTTCTTCTTTGTTATTTATATTTTGCAAAAACCCAAAAATATTTCTTCTTTCTTTTTCTTTTATTTTAGCCTTTGAAAAACCCCAAAAAGATTTTCTTTCTCTCTTTAGTTTGCTTTGTTTTCAGAGTTCAGCTCAAGTCCGTGATGGCATTTGATTATATATTTCCTACGTTCGATTGTGCAAGTGACAAGGCAGTAATGACAAAGATCGACGGAAGGGATGCAACAAGGAAAGACGGTATGAACTCTTTTTGTTTCTACTTTTGTACATATGCCTGTACTTATGATTAGAGACCAGCTTGTAGCAACATAGTGCTATGTTTACAATGCTTTCCCGGTGGTTCATGCTTTCTTTGTGGTTAGTCTCAAATAGCTAGAGTTCATATTGTGTTGCTTGAAATGATTGACATGCATTGCATTGTTCATGGTTTGGCATATTGAAGTGGTATTTCTTTTCGGAGAATTCTTGGATTGACTTGGCACATGTTCACGCATGTTAAGACTAAAAAGTTTGTTCTGCCTTAATGACCTTTTTATTTCAGAATAGTTATATCACTTTCATGCCCGATTCAATGTTACTTTGTCGCTCTGCATGATTATGAAAATTATTGCTCTCTAGTTGGTCGCTTCCCAGTCTTTTGCTAGCCTTCACTCGCACTAAGAGGAATTCTGCTTGTGCATCCAAACTCCTTTTCAAACCAGTTGTTCCATTTGAGTCCACCATACCTACCCATATGTGGTATTTACCGGCCACTCCTAACTTAGACTTTCTTGTGCCATCTCAAAATTTATTCAAAAGCTTCCCTTTTGCAACCGTACAAGCTCGTGATGTGGTGAGGGAAAATCGGTATCTACCATGCCAAAAATATGTTGACAGAAGTTTTAACTAGTCAATGAAAAATATATGAGAGTTACACCTCCCCCATACTTGATGATGGAATGAAATGGACCAAATGCTTCTTATGATAGATGGAACGATACCCTCCTTCCATCCGTGAGGCAAAATAAAGGTTCCGTAGACCATCAAAGGATTTATGGATATGGGAACATGTGTAAGCAAAAGGCATTAATATGGTTGGCATGGGAGATATTGAGAGACCTTTACCGTTCACCGTTGACTGGAAAGTGGCACTTCTCAAAAGAGTTTTATCTCTGTTTTCAAAACCAAGAGCTCTGGCACATGTTTAGTCTTTGCTTCCTTTCACGGGTTTTCAACCTTGCCATCAAAATCCACGGTTCGAGAGTCTCCACCTTCCTTTCTCCAAAGAACCAGCTATTGAGAGCATAGTTGTCATTCTTAGTGTAACATGCATTGTCCCAAAGTACTACATTGTCTTCTGCATGCTTGTTGTATTGCTAGTCTGAAATTCTTAGTTCTAGTCTCCTTTAAAACTCTGGAGGAGCTTCTGCATTTATGTTTTTCTTCACTCATGGAGGCTAGCGAGATCCCACTCTAGTATGTTCATGCTATGTGCATTGTGATCTTGAATTGATTTTCAGCAGCATATTATTTACTTTTGTTTGTTTGTGACTGATCACATGAAAGAAGGATTGCTTCGTGCATTATCTTTGTAGCATGGTGTCAAAACTTGCTAAACTCTTACGTAGTACATGCTTATATACATCTAATGAAGAAAAAGAGTTTGTCAAAGTTTTCTTTGTCGCGTCCAGTTCGTTGAACTGGATTGCTTGAGGACAAGCAATAGCTAAGCTTGGGGGAGTTGATACGTCTCAAACGTATCTACTTTTCCAAACACTTTTGCTATTGTTTTGGCTTCATTCTTGCATAATTTGGACGAAACTAACCCAGACTGACGCTGTTTTCAGCAGAGCTACCAGCGTTGATTTATATTGTGCAGGTTGCTGGATATTTAGGTACGCTGGAAAAATCCACAAAAATTATATACAAAATCAGTGTGCCCGAAGCTTCGACGATGCCAAAGGGGGGCCACAGAGCAGCCAGGGGGCACCCAGAAGGGTGTGGGGCACTGCCCAGCCCCTGGCCGTGCCACCTGCCCTCCTGGGTGGGTCCCACACCCCCTGGTGCCCTACCTTGGCCCTATTTATTACCTCGGCGAGGAAACTCCGAAACATAAGTCGCTTTTGCAATCTACGTCGCGGAGCCGCCGCCACCCTCTGTTCTTCTCCGGGAGAGCTAATCTGGATGCTGCTTTGGCCTCCGGTGAGGGGAAATCATCGCCATCGTCATCATCATCGCCTCTCCATCACCCCTCCATGACTTATTCCCTCATGTGTGAGTAATTCCCTGTTGTAGGCAAAGGGGATGGTAGGGATTGGATGAGTTAGATCATGTAATAGTTTATCAGATTGTTGGGGGTATGTTGCCTATCATCTACTTGGTGTTTATCATCTCTGTTACAACTTTTTGCTCTTAATGCTTGCCACTTTGGGCCCGAGTGCCATGATTTCAGATCTGATCACCCTTTTGTTTCTTGATTTTGAGGTGTTCTTGATCCTATCTATGAGTTGTATGCACCTATTATAGTCCGGAACCGGCGATCCCATGGTGACAGCTTGGGACACCAAAGGGATGGACTATAATTTGGGGATTCCGTGTATCCATGAAGTGTTAATGCTTTGTTCCGGTGCTCTTTGACAGGAGTACCTTAATCTCCCTAGGTTCCTTTTTGCCCCGTTCGTAGCGGGAGGGTAGGACAAAAGATGTTATGCAAAGTTCTTATTGCAAGAACGTACAACTACCTTGGGATACATGCGTGATGTTTGATATTTGCCTAGATGATCCTTTCTTTTCTGTGAGCTTTGCCCGTGTTAGAATCTATTACATGTTTGTTCTCATCCAAGCAGCGCCCAACCATCCACCTCCCTATCCTACAGTGTTTCTTTCCGCTGGTTATTAGTTGTTTACTTTCGTTGTTTTACTTTTGCTGTTTCGCCACCACTATCACCACTATTATCACCCACACTACCACTACCATATTACCGTTGCTACTAATACTTTTGTGCAAGAAAGTGTTTATTTCAGGTGCGGTTGAACTGACAACTCAATTGTCAAAGCATGTACGTATTTATTGTGTCCCCAA
This sequence comes from Bromus sterilis, assembly GCA_950022295.1. Taxonomy (NCBI): domain Eukaryota; kingdom Viridiplantae; phylum Streptophyta; class Magnoliopsida; order Poales; family Poaceae; genus Bromus; species Bromus sterilis. Next base: position 73,042,727 of record OX465600.1, on the reverse strand, counting down.
GTGTCGAATCAATAAATTGGGTTATCTTGCCCACGAAGACTATCTCGATCCCCTACACTTGAGGGTTATTAGGCCTCCAAGCGCAGAGGTTTGTAGGACAGCAGCAATTTCCCTCAAGTGGATTACCTAAGGTTTATCAAACTCAGGGAAGTAGAGGTTGAAGATGGTCCCTCTCAAGCAACCCTGCAATTACGATACAAGAAGTCTCTTGTGTCCCCAACACACCTAATACAACTAGGAGTTGTATAGGTGCACTAGTTTGGCGAAGAGATGGTAAACTATGGGTGATAGGTGTGGCAAAAGGAAGTAATATAAATCTGTAATCAAAATTACAGCAAGCAAATAGGTAGTAAACGTGAGCACAAACGGTATTGCAAAGGTGGAAACAAGGCCTAGGCTTCATACTTTCACTAGTGGAAACTCCCAACAACATTAACATAGTCTAATCACATGATCTTTCCCATAAAAAATGCAATGGAGACGTACTCGGAGGTCATTCCTTTGTGGTCAAGAGAGGACGAGAATTATGTAGGGCTACGAAAGAACACCTCAGAGTTCTTAGTTCTCAATCTATGGATTTCCCAATGTCACCGCGGCCATCCAAAGATACCACAATCACCACAATATATCTCAAGGATAGTCAAAGACAAGCACCAAGAGACTCTCAATCTTCAATCCACACACAAAAGAGGAAATCACTCATGAAAATATTCTTCTAATCCATGTCCAATAGACCGCTGTCACCATGGTCTCGGGGATTATGCTAGATAAGATCAAGTGAGTACATCAATCCAATACATAGAGGAAGGGGAAATATCATGGGATCACCCTATATTAACATAGCCTATGATCACAATGAAGATCACATCATTGGAGAGAGAATTGACCACATAGCTACTGTAGAATCCTCAACCCTGAGGAGGAACTACTCCCGCATCATGGAGGTAGGAAGCAACGTCGATGGAGATGAATCCGGGGGCACTTCCCCATCCCGGCAGGGTGCCGGCATAGGAATTATGGTCCCCAGAAGCTTGTTGGCGATGGCGACGGAGATTAAATTGCTTCTGGAGAAAAGGGTTCTGGAATCAGGGTTTTCACGACAGGAGTATAAATAAGAGCCAATGGAGGCAGCCAGGGGGGCACCAGGAGTCCAGGCGGCCTCCCGGCGCGGCCCCACCCTAGGCCGCGCCAGGAGGGCGCCTGGGGGTTGTGGGCCACCCCTTGACCACATCCTCCGGCTGGGGGACTCTTCTAGAGAGCTGATTTTTATTTATTTTCCCGGAATTTTCTGAGCACTTTTAATAATGGGAAAATCTGAAATACAAAAACAGAAAAAATCAGGAACTGGTACTAGGGTGCACTGAGTTAATAGGTTAGTCCAAATATGATCAAAAGTGTATGAAAGTGTATCAAAAGCATAGCAATATCACCAAAAACATGCATGGATCAAGAAGAAATTATAGATGCTACCAACCATATAAGAACTTTTAAGTAAGACAAGCAAGACATGTAATTCAATTCAAGTAATGACAGGCAAGAGTCTATATTAGCATTGAAAGAAGCAACATAAGAACATAAAGGTGCAAGAGCTCTCACTGTCCGTGACTCGAATGTCTCCAAATGGTGTTTGCGTGCAAGAAGCTGGCGATGAGAATACGAGAGAGAAAATATTTATTTGTTGAGAACTCAATCTACTAAAGTTTCACACTAAGTCTTCTTTGGAATCTTATCTTGACTTGTCCCCAGACCACTAGCCAGGTACAAGTCAAACTGATCCACCCCCTTCTGATATTTTGAGAACTCACGCAATGGATGAGCGTAAGCAAGAAAATGGACACTCAGGATGGCAAAGAGAGAGGTGTAGTGGAGGAGGAAGACAAAAAGGGTGTGAAAGGCTCACATCAATAAGGAAAATCATAGGCGAGAGAAAGCCAAATGATAGATATGATGTGAGGAGTAGGGATTGCCATGCAACGGATGCACATACGAGCTAACGTAAGCTCTCCAATGGAACTAGTGGGGGTGCATCCAACTTTCTTGCTCAAGAAAACCTAGAGCTCATTTGAGGAGGCTCATCATTGGAATATAGAAGCCAAGTTCTATAGTGTGAAGGTCACATAGCTATATGCATATATGATCATCTCTATGGAGTACAATATATAAGAGGGAGTACGAGTGTGGATCCCTCAAAAGGAATAATAGTGTTTCCCCCTTCTCTCTTTTTATTTTCTTTTTCTCCTTTTTCTCTTTTTTATATTTTTTTGTGGCCTCAATGGCTCTTGCTGTTTAACTCTCATTTTTCCTTTTTGGGATCTTTTAAATTTGTCCTCTTTGGGATCTTTTCCTCACTAGGGGCGACACTCTATTTTACAAGGAGTATAGAAGATGTTTCACACTTTACAAAAGTAATCAGCATAAAGAAGATGTAGCTATCATGATGTATGAAAATGTATGCCTGTGCCAGTGTAGCATGAACATGTATGACATGAAGATCAAGTTATGAGAAGGTGGATGTTGCATGGCAATGTATCTCGGAAAGGCTATGGAAATGCCTTGATAGGTAGGTATGGTGGCTGTTTTGAGGAAAGATATAAGGAGGTTTATGATGACAGAGCGTATCATGCCAAGGGTTTGGATGCACCAGTGAGGTAGATGCCAACTCTCGGAGTGAGAAGACGGCAATGCATGGTACCGAAGAGGCTAGCAAATATGAGGAGGTGGAAGTGTCAACTTTAGAATACTTACATTAGTTCGAAGAACTCATGCACTTATTATTGGTAACTCTCAATCTAATCAGGAGGTTCACAAAGAGACAAGTACCCCGAGCAGAATTGTATGGGGGTTTGGTTATCCTTGCGCATCCTCGACTCATGGTACGTGAGTGTACTCTAATATCCAATCCCTCCAAAGATTAGTGATTCATCTAGTAGCTACAGTTCTCAACTAGTTTTTGTAGTTTTTTAAAATAAACACAAATTTCCATAAATACGACATCTCTTACTAATAGGCTAAAGCTCTTGACACCAAAAGTTCAAACATTACTCACAACAATACCTCAAAACTATTGCAAGTTACTACTACAATTGAATAGCAACCTCAATTACCTACTTCAAGTCAAGACACAACTCAGTGCAACAAGCCAACTCTCTAAACAAGATAAACATGAAAACTCAAGAGAGTTCCAGCAACAAACAAAAAAATATCTCTTAAAAAGATAAGCATGAAAACTAAGAGCTAAACATGACAGCATCTACGAAAAGATAAAGAAAACACAACAAAAGAAAGATAAGCATGAAAATCCTATGATGTGTTCTAGTTTAAAGTGGAGCGTGTTTCTCTCCCACACAAAGAAAACTGGGTTCTAACTTGTTATGAACAGCAAACAAAGCTAAAGAAAACTAAAAATAAAGTAAAGAGCAAGATGCTCCAAGCATAGCACATAACACATGAAGTGATAAAAATATAGTGGAACGAAGGACGAACTGATAATTGTTGATGAAGAAGGGGATGCACGAGAGCATCCCCAAGATTAGACGCTTGAGTCTCCTTGAATATTTCTTGGGGTGCATGGGAGAATCCCCAAGCTTGATCGTTTGACACTCCCGGATCTTCTTTCATCATCTTCCCTCGCACACTTGAAAACTCCCTTCATACATAACTCATCATAATCTGATTAGAGAGGTTAGTACCCACAATAAAACAATTTTCCTCTACTGGAAATAAAGATTTTCTTGAAGGGCTACTATTTATCAAGATTTCCAGAAAGTTTTTGCGAAGAAAAAGATAGCGCAAGACTTGCAAAACTGAGGAAAGGAAAAACGTGGCAGAATATATGAAAAATAGACCAGCAGGTAGTAAATATTTTTTTGGGGTACTTCTGCAACTCAAATCAGGACACTCAGAACAGACGCTCGAAATCTAATTGTATAGAGCATGCTGTCAAAAAAATCAGATAAAAAAGAAGATCTGGTGATTTATCGTGAATCTTTCCATCCAAGGACAGAATTTGTTTTCTGGCAGCATGTCACAACTTTTGAACTTTCTTGCAATCGGAGGCCAAAACTTGGCACAAAGCTTAAAAATAAAGATACAATGATGTTGCTACAGTAGTAAGAAGCATCAAGACCACTAAAAACTGAAAGTAAAAAACTCAAAGTAAAGATAACAAGGGTTGTCTCCCTAGAGCTCTTTCTTTATAGCCATCAAGATAGGCTTAAGATTTTAATGATGCTCTTGTAGGAATAAGAGTTGAAGAACAAAATAGAGCATCAAGAAGAAAATACCAAACACATTTAAGTCTAACATGTTTCCTATGCATAGGAATATTGCTATAGAATAATTCATTGAAGCACAAAGCAATAAGCATAGGAAGGAAAAACAAGTGCAACTTCAAAACCTTCAACATAAAGAGAGGGAACTTGATATTATTGGAATATCTATAAGCATATGTTCCCCTCTCATAATAATTTTCAGTGGGATCATGAGTAAACTCAACAATATAAGTATCACATAAAAAATTCTTATCATGATCCATAAGCATATAAAATTTATTACTCCCCACATAAGGAAAATCCTTCTCATTAGTAATAGTGGGAGCAAACTCAACAAAGTAGCTATCACATGAATCATTCTTATCATGATCCACTTGCAAAATTTTATTCTTTATAGCATAAGTGCCATCACAATAATCATCATAGATAGGAGGCAAAGCATCATCAGACTAAATTTCCTCATCAAAACTTGGGGGGCTAAAAAGATCATCTTCATAAAACGTAGCATCCCCAAGCTTATAACTTTGCATATCATTAGCATCAAGGGTATTCATAGAAGACATACTAGTAACATTGCAGTCATGAAGAGTATGCAAATAAAGTTCCATAGGTTTTTTTATTTTCTCTTCAAACACTTCATGTCCCAATTCAAGGTAGAGCTCATAAAGCTCTTTTTTCCATAAGCCTAACTAGTGAAAATAAAAACAAGAAACAAAAATATTTAATTGCAAGATCTAAATATATACCTTCAAACCTTACCTCCCCGACAATGACGCCAGAAATAGCTTGATGTCTACGCGCGCTTCTATTCTTGTAGACTATGTTGGGCCTCCAAGCGTAGAGGTTTGTAGGACAGCAGCAATTTCCCTCAAGTAGATGACCTAAGGTTTATCGAACTCAGGGAAGTAGAGGTTGAAGATGGTCTCTCTCAAGTAACCCTGCAATTAAGATACAAGAAGTCTCTTGTGTCCCCAACACACCTAATACAACTAGGAGTTGTATAGGTGTACTAGTTCGGCGAAGAGATGGTAAAATATGGGTGATAGGTGTGGCAAAAGGAAGTAATATAAATCTGTAATCAAAATTACAGCAAGCAAACAAGTAGTAAACGTGATCACAAACGGTATTGCAAAGGTGGAAATAGGGCCTAGGCTTCATACTTTAACTAGTGGCAACTCCCAACAACATTAACATAGTCTAATCACATGATATTTCCCATAAAACATGCAATGGAGACGTGCTCAGAGGTCATTCCTTTGTGGTCAAGAGAGGACAAGAATTATGTAGGGCTACGAAAGCACACCTCAGAGTTCGTAGTTCTCAATCTATGGATTTCCCAATGTCACCGCGTCCATCCAAAGAGAGTACTACAATCACCACAACATATCTCAAGGATAGTCAAAGACAAGCACCAAGAGACTCTCAATCTTCAATCCACACACAAAAGAGGAAATCACTCATGAAAATATTCTTGTAACCCATGTCCAATAGACCACTGTCACCATGGTCTCAGGGATTATACTAGATAAGACCAAGTGAGTACATCAATCCAATACATAGAGGAAGGGGAAATATCATGGGATCACCCTAGATTAACATAGCCTATGATCACAACGAAGATCATGTCATGGGAGAGAGAATTGACCACATAGCTACTGTAGAAACCTCAGCCCCGAGGAGGAACTACTCCCGCGTCATGGAGGGAGGAAGCAACTGTTGGGAAATGCAGTAGAAAACAAAAAAAATCGTGCCTACGTAGCAAACACCCAAGATCATCTATGAAGATTGCATATAAGGTTTTAGGTCATGGCTCACCAACCTATGTAGCGGAAGTAGAGTTGGTGAAGACCGTCAATGAAGATCCCCGCAGCTAGGAATTTCAATGACCTCCCAACCGCGAGGATGTCGATCCCTTGAACCGTCCTGCGATCTAGTCCCACGAACAAGCTCCTCGAAGAAGGGTCGAAGGTACGACCCCTCCATTGGTATCCAGACATCCCGTAGCAGCAATCCAGAAGCACTCCGCCGTACAGAGAAGAACGCCACCGAGAAAACTAGAGGGAGAAAACCCTAACGGATTCTGATCTAGAATAGCGTCTAAACCGGGGTTTAATTGTGGATCAACGGGGTTTAGAGGAGGGAGGGTGACGCGGGGCGGGGGGGGGGGGGCTAGGGTTGAGTTGGGTTGCGCCCCTTTACCCTCCCCCTCATTATATTGGTGGCCAGGGGGTTGTCCTGGCCGACCTAGGACTCCTACTCCCAAAGGGAGTCCTTCCCACCGGGGAATCCTACTCCAAGGAGGATTGCAATCCTACTTGGAGTAGGATTGCTCCCTTATGGCGCCCCCACCTCCTAGGTCGACTTGGGGCAGCCTAGTTGGCTTTACCCCCAAGCTAGGGGCGTGGGGTAGTGAGTTGTACTGCTCGAAACTTCCGGAACCTTCCAGAAGCTTCCAAGACCTTACAGGACCTTCCGGGATGGTTTCGGGACATTCCGGAACCTTCTGGAGCACTTACAAGACCTTCCGGGGCCGTACTTGGACGTTTCGGAACCATATGGATAGTTTTCGGGACCATAGGAGTTACAGTTTAAGCTAATCGATGACCGCGTAAGTTGTCGGGACGTCCACCGATTAACCGGAAACTATTCCGGTCGATCCAGGACTTCCCCAGTACCATTCTCATATGTTCCGGAACCACCCGGGACTATTCTAGAGTGATCCGGACATATTCTTAAATATCCAGAACTTCTTTTGGTGCCCTTATGAACAATTCCATAAATACCCGGAACTACTTCCGGCGCCCGTATGAACTATTCTTCTTTTCTTCCACTAAACCTTCTACCATTCCAGTATTCTAATAGACTACTTCTCGTTAAGTGTGTGAGCCAATAGTTTCGGTATTATGCAGGCATGACTCAGAGCATCTTCTGGACATAGGTCAACAACCTTTTGTCAATAGCCAATAATCAACATCGGACATGACTCAGTACATCTTCCTGTGTGAAGAAACTCGATACTCTCATGGTCTAAGGAATTACGTGTATGATAACATTTCATGATATGACTTATAACATTGTTACGATGTGATCTCTAAGTATATCATTCAATACTAGGGTCGGTTCAACATCATTGTTCTGCTAACAATATGTTCTCATTGCTACTGACATCCTTGTTACAAGAACAATGTCCATGATTAAGAAAACGTAATCATCAGTAAGCACATGAGCTGGTCTTAGAGGCTAAACCAAGAACTCTTGGTATTTACATTTCCACAAATGCAAATGAGTTTTCTTCTGAATCTCACAGTCAGGGTCATTGCAATTATAGCACAGAAATATAAACATTAATTACGAACGTGGAAATATATATAATAACATTTTATTATTGCCTCTAGGGCATATTTCCAACAGTATCCCACTTGTACTAGAGTCAATAATATTGTTAGTGCTTGAGCACTTTACACCTATGGCATACCAGTGTAATGCATGCTTCATTTGTGGTATAGACTTCATCTTCGGATCGGACGTTTCAGGACCGTTTGTATCTTGCATATCTTCGCGTTTTCACACTATCATAAAATTCACTAATTTTATCAGTTTAGCTTGTATATGTTTGAATCATTTGGCAGGACCTTGGTTCCTTAGATTAAGTCACAAAATCATTCATCAATGTTCCATGAGCTTCAAGCATATAGGAAACCATACCATGTTCATAAATGAACTTATGATTCAAAATACCCTTCCTTGTTACTTCTTTAAGCAACTTATACTTAGCCTCTGTTATAGAATTCGCCACAATATCTAACTTGACAAAGTTCCTCCATACTGCGCTACCCTTACGTGTGAAACACATAATCCCAATCAAAAAAAAATTGGTCGGAGTAAGTATGAAAACTGAATTGGTGTAACTATTTACATCAAAATTCAGCTAGTGTAACTCATTACAGCGAGCTCTTCATTATATCCATTTTCCGAGAAACATATCTTATCTGACATAAGTTTAACTTTTCACTGTTTGTCCAATGATCAACATATTGATCACTTTGGTATCTTGCTCACAACCTTTTGGAGCACTGGACATATCTGGTCGTTTTACATAATATGGTGTACATGATTAATCTAAACACATATGTGAGTGGAATTCAATTCACGTGTTTTTTCTTAAATGTGTTCATGAACACCGAATTCTGCAAACAATTTTTCACCATGACCTCGGCAAGAACATCTTTCTTGGCGTTTTCATAATAAACTACTTTAGTATCATTTCATTATGTAACATTGGCTTTTGCATGATCAGGCACTTACTATCTTCATAGATCAATGTGCTTAATACTAATGATATATTAGCCCAAGTACTTCAGCTGAAAACTATTTCCAATGAAGTCCTTATTAGTGTCGAGAAATTTATATCATTTCTAATCAACAATATGTCATCTACATAAGGTTTTAGAAATATCATTCAGCTCCCACTTACTTTCTTGAATATTCAAGCATCTTCGTTATTCCTGATGAAAACAAACTCTTTTGGCAATTTCATCACAACGAAAATTCCAACTCCATTATGCTAGCTTCAGTCCATTACTGGATATCCGAGGTTTGCATCTATTCCAGCATCCTTTGAATCAACAAAACATTCTGGTCGTATCACATATACTTCCTTTGTTATATTTCCATGTAGGAACTTTGTTTTGACGTTCATTCTACCATATCCTATAAATGAGATATGTAGTAATTGCTAGTATAACCTGAACTGACTAAAGCATATATATACGATCGAGACTAGTTCGCCGTAGTCAACCTTTGAACTTGCTAGAAAACATCTTTCCAACGAGTTGAGCTTTATGGATAAAAAAATCATCTGAATCAGATATAGATCCATTTATTTATTCTTCAGACTCTTAGTCTTTCGAAGGGTCTACCAATTTCAAAACTTGACTTACTTCCATGAATACTATCTCGAATTATTTGGCATTTAGCCAAATACTGGAGTCAGGGCCCATCAACGCTTCTTTGTATATCACAGGTTTATCGTTGTCGAACAACAATATCTCGCTTATATAACATAAATGTTTGTATGAGTTTTGCCTAACATGTGTGGTTCAGCTGCGCACTTCTCTGAAGATTCAACAATCTTGACAAGTTGCACCGTCCTCCCACTCACTCTTTTGCAAGAAACTATTTTCTTCAAAACACACCGTTTTTAACAACAAATAGTTTTGCTTTTGTGTAGTGATAGAGGAATACCAAAACTTTTGCCATAACCTTAACAAAGTAGCACTTATCTGATTTGGGGTTTTGATTATGTCAAACATATGCTTCATATACCCAAATTTTAAGAAAAGACAACATGGTTTTAACAGTCCATACCACATCTAATATGGTGTCATTTCAACAGATTTGATGGTGCTCTTTTTAGTGTAAAAGTCATAGTCACTAATGCATAACTTTAATAAATATAATGGAAAATTGATAAACGTCATATTTGATCTTACCATGTCATACATGGATTGATTACGTCTCTCGAACACTTTACTCATAGTAGTGTACCGGGAGGTGTAAGTTATGACACTTCTTCACAACTCATCAGACGTTCGCTAAACTTGTAATTCAAATATTAATTTCTACAATCCAATTTGCAGAAGCATTATTTTCTTGTTACAATGATTTCTATTTCACTCTAAAATTCCTTGAGCATTTCAAAGATTTCAGACGTATGTCTCCATTGAGTAGGTATCCACATATCTACTTCAACTCATGAGTGAAGATAGAAAATCCAATGCACACAACTACACTTATTGGACTACACACATCACCATGTATGATTTCCAATGGTTTCGTTGCCCGTTCATGTATGGCCTATAAACAGTGTTTTAGTCACATTACTTCGAGACAAAGATCGCAAGCGTCAAGTGATTCATAATCATATGACTCGAAAAGTCCATCACTTATGGAAATTCTTCATGCATGTTATGTCACTTGTGACAAACTGCAGTGCCACACACTTGTGGTATTTCTGTCAGTCTTGCGAAGTTTAGCTTCAGTGTTATGGATGTTTCGTATTATTATCAAGATTCATAACATACAACCTATTCATAATGGAAATATGGCCTTCACGTTATTCATAGCTTTGAACAACTCTCTTGCAACAAAAATGATTCAAAATGATGTTTTGCAACAAGGCTAAAGTGTAGTAACAATTTACTCAACTCTAAAATGAATTATGCAGATAATCATAGAGTCAACACGCGGTATAGTAAACCTTTTACCGTGTTCCCGTGCGTTTCAAAACTCGTCATCAACTAGTCATAAAGTCCATAGTATTTCTTGCATCGAGTTGCGACAATATGAAATCAACGTGATATTCCAGTGATCAACTTGTTTAATCACAATACCTAGAATCAACAATTAACTACTTAATAATGATTCCCAAGAATTACATCTTTTGACCAGCAATAAATTCATCTATAACTTCGTATGACTTTCATTTCTGAGCTAGATATTCCAATCTTCTTTCGTTTTGCCTTTATACATATCATAGTTCTATTTCCAATGTCACTCCTACTCACAGAAGATCACACATGATCAAGGGTGTGTATGCCATGGACTTTCCGGCCTGTAAGTCTTACTAACACCCTTTGGAACTTCCTTTCCCTTAATTCCCATCACCATATGATCGGTATTCTTCTGGATCCCACACTTATCAGTTTTGTTTGTGGACAACGAAAATTTTCACTAATGCTTACAATCAGACATTGTACTAGATATCTTATATCCTACATCAATTGTCTTATGACTGAAAACAATTTTTCAGTTCCATGAATATAATATAACTATCCCAAACGTTTCAAAGTTCAGATTTCATGGTGATTACGACAATACACTTAGCTGTGGTGTAATTCTAGCCTTTTGGATTTATTGACATAAGTCACATCATCCATAGCATTAGTGGGAGAGCCATTATTGAGTATAGTTCTCACAATATGGTACCAATCGTAAAGTTTTAACCAGATAATACAGTTAATCAGAATCAATCGGGAAGGTGGTAACGCGAGCCATTATTCTATAACGATAATGCAAATACTAAGACTTTGTTCATAATTAAGTTGCACTTGTGATTAATCAATTTAATTACTAAGTGCGCTCCCACTCAGATCAATATCTCTCGTAATTGATGCTGGAGTGATTCAAGATCCAACCCAATCTTCCGCCATTGATGTGACATCACTGATGACTTAGACTAGACCGGTAGGCAAACTTGCCAATCACGCCAAAGGTGATTCTTGTTCATCTTTCGATGGGCGTGTTCCGGTAGCAAACTTTTATCCAAACCATCATGACAACGATGGGTAATATGCAGTGTGTTCTTAACACACCCGTCTTTGCGTCACATCGTGTGCACCCATGTGACATAACCTGCTTCGGTGTGAAACATAGTATTGATGGTTCTACAGTTGCAAGAACACTATCAACTTGATATTGTTTTGCGAGAGATCACCCAAATAAAATACGACTACCGCGCATCAAACAAGGGTGCATTAAAGGGATAAACATCACATGCAGTTCATAAAATTATGTGATATAGTATAGCCCTTTTGTTGCATAAAGTCTTCGTTGTCTTCACGTCGTCGTGGTAGAAGTCACCGTGTCCACCAACTGTGTCCTTTGCGCCGGGAACATCACCACGGCTTCCGGCATGTGCGTCGGGGTCCACCTCTGCATCTTTGATCATCACCTTGTCTCCATCTATTGCCTTGCCTTAAGCTAATAAACAGTTCTGGCACACATGCCATAATTAAGTGACAATCATATGACTCCAGTCATCATGCCGTACCACGACACGCAGGCCGCGAATAAATATTACACAACATATAGCATCTCATACAAACACATTGCAAATCTTGAAGGCTATACCACATCACATGCATACTCTGCAAAAACAAGTTAGATCGCCATCTACACGGGTTGTTGCAATTTTTATCGTGGTTGATTAGCAAGTTACATGCAAACGTTGTTCCCTATACAAACCAAACACGATACTTCATTGTTGCTAGTTTAACATTCGGGGTGTGTGCAGCAACTAATGCTACAAGCCAAATGATACGTCCCACACGTATCTATATTTTTTGCTTGCTCCATGCATGTTTTGTGTGATATTGCTATGATCTAGATACACTTTCATACACTTTTGATAATATTTGGACTAACCTACTCAGTGCACCACAGTGCCAGTTCTTGTTTTCTGCTGTTTTTCTATTCCAGGTTTCCCCCATATTAAAAACTAGATGATACCCCGCGCGTTGCTGCGGGAACTATTAACAAATACTTTAATGTTTTAAAACATGAGAAAAATTATGAAACATATTATAATTTTATTATATATTTTTTTCAAAAAATATTGTTAATTTATTACCTTGACAATCTAAGATAATTTGATGAAAATCTAAAAATATGTGTGATTTTTTGCTTTGTTAATTTATTACCTTGACAATATATCGGTGAGATGATAAGATACGAAAAGAAGTTGAGTAGAGACAGTGGAAACATCTCTACCCTTGACTAAACCTATAATAATGATAGCAACTACAGATGTGCATTCATAGAAAATTTGCCGCATAGATAAATAACATGCGAGGTAACTTATAATTTGATTTTCTATAAGTAAATCATTTATAAATCGTGGAGCAAAGTGCATAATTTTATTAATATTTTCTTGTGATGCATGGAGAATTAAATGGGAGCATGTGCATAAAGAATTGGACAATGATAACAACTGCAGATGTGCATTCATAGAAAATGTATCAAATAGAAAAATAACATGCAAGGTAATTTATAATTTGATTTTTTATAAAAAACGTTTATAAATCGTGGAGCTAAGTGCATAATTTTTTTAAATATTTATTTGTGATGCATGGAGAATTAATGGGAGCATGTGCATGAAGAGGTAGTGGAAATTAGTTTTTGCATGGTGGGCCTACTTGATGATGTGGATAGCTTGCATGTCAAGATAGAAAGGTTAGTGGGGATGAACTATTTAGGTATTATAGATGCTCCAAAAATTCGGGAAAAATTAGATTAAAAAATCAGCGCAACGGAAGCTTCCGGAATCCCCAAAGTGGGGCCAGAGGGCCACCACCAGAGACCCAGGAGGCCACCTGGCGCGGCCTAGGGCCCTTCCGCGCCACGGGGGCGCCTGGACCCCTGGTGGTCCCCCTGGCTGGCCCCCTTCGCCTATATATTCTCCGTGATGTGAAACCTCTAAAGACATAACCCCTTTTGCGATCTCGCCTCTGTTCCGCCGCCGCCGTGCTTCCAAGATCGGGAGCACTAACAGACCTCTTCCCGGCACCCTGTCGGAGGGAGGATTGACCTCCGGGAGCTTCCCCTCCACCATGGACGCTTCCCGGATGATCCGTGAGTAGTCTCCCTTGGACCATGAGTCCGTGATCAGTAGTTATGTGATGTTCTCCTCCCCTCTTTTGTTCTTCATGGTTTAGACCTCGTGAGATGCCCTACATGATCGAGGCACATATGTAATTTTCTGTTGTTGCTATGTTGAGTTTGCTGGGATCTGATGGATTATGAGACTATGTTCAGATTGTGATTGAGTAATATATTTGGTTCTTATCTTTTATATTTTTGTTCCTAAGTAATTCTTCCATGTTCTCCGTTGTTTCTTATTGCTTTGGCCATGTAGTAGGTAGTGACTCCAAGAGGGAATGTTATGCTCGATTATGGGTTCATGCCCCCTAATGACACGCTTGAGTGACAGAAACACGAGTCTAGGGGATGTGATGTTGCCACAAGGGGGAAAAAACGGTGCTTGTAACCGCAGTTGCAAGGATTGTTTACTTTACGCAAAGTGCTTTTTAATGCAGTTGTCTGTTGCTTTGGGTTTACACTTTGGGTGGGGATCGCAACTTAATACCAGCGAGATGTTCTGGATAGATATCTCAAGGTGGATGATTAGTAGTAGATGTAGTTGGATTTCGGTCTACTTATTTTGGCGTACCGCCCATGCTTTTGAGCCTCGTCCTTTCTTCGTAACATAGTTAGCATTGCGATGCATTTTTAATCATGTCAATCGCCCAGCTGTAATTTGTCTACCTCGCATAGCAGTTGTATCGTCTTTTGGGAGAGAGACATCACTATTGAACATCACGGGACCCCGGTCCATATTCTCATCATTGTTTACACGCTCTTTTATTTTCCTGCTTTTACTTTCTAGCTGTTATAGTTATCCCTTGCGTTTGATCCTTTGTGAACAACAAGGCCGGAGAGATTGACAACCTCTCTGTACTCGTTGGGAAGCAAGCTCCTATTGATCCTCATGATGTTCCTTTAAATTCTTTGGTTGCTCAAGAGCAAGTTGATGTTAATTTTATTTCGAGGAACAACTTTAATAATAATGCTTATAGGAGTAATTTTGGTAGCAATCCTATACCGTTCCCATCCAACAACTATGGAACAACAACACTTATCCTAGCACCAAAAACTCCACTTCTGAAATAGAGAGCATCACTTCTCAAAATTCCTTCAATAAGAGTGTAGAAGAGAAATTAGGAAAACTAGATAGCCTCTCTTCGAAGGTTGACAATATAGCTCATGAGGTAGAATTTCTTAAGATTAGAACTTCTCCCCTTCAGGAGAGGAAAACCACACCCATGAATGCTATCCAAGTCCAAATTAATGATAATATTAGAATGCTAGGCAAACTTAAGGATAGATGGGCTAGACAAAAGTAAGAGGAAGATAGAATTAAGAGCCTTCCTACACACACCACTGTCTCCACTATACAGGTTGAGGATATCAAAACTTTTAGCACCCAACACATCCCTAGTCCCACTGGACTTATTAATGGTGATGCTAATACCTCAACCTTAGGACAAGAAACTCCTATCAATCTAGAGACTACCAAACTAATAAGCTTAGATGATATCACCACCACTTTAATTAATGGTAGTGATCTTGATTTTGATAATTTTAGTCTCTCATAAGTTATCACCTTTTTTGCAAAGAATGGCTAAAGACCCCCACACTAGCACACTTAACATTGCTTTTACCGAGCATATTACCAATGCTCTTATCAAAGCTAGGGAGGAGAAGCTCAACCTTGATACTTCCATACCTAGGAAGCTAGAAGATGGTTGGGATCCTATAGTCAAAATTAAATTGAATAACTTCTCTTGCTATGATTTATGTGAGGTTGGAGCTAGTGCCTCCGTTTTGCCCAAAAGAATGTATGCTATGCTTAATTTTAAACCTTTTGATACATGTTCTTTTGGTGTTCGTCTTGATAATTCTTCCGTAAAGAAACCTTTAGGAAGGATTGATGATGTGCTTATTATTTTCAATGCTAATTATGTTCCCGTTGACTTTCTTGTTATGGACATTGAGTGTGATCCCTCATGTCCAATTATTTTGGGACATCCTTTTCTTCGCACTGTTGGTGCTATCATTGACATGAAAGAGGGGACAATTAGATTTCAGTTCCCCCTAAAAAGGGGAATGGAACACTTCCCTCGAAAGAAAATCAAGTTACCTTATGAGTCCGTTACACGGCAAGCTATTCTTTTGATATTGATAAAACTCGATTTCTTGTATCATGCCTAGCTAAAAGGCATAAAAGAAAGCGCTTGTTGGGAGGCAACCCAAGATGTTTTTACTTTCAGTTTTAGTGGTCTTGATGTTTGTTACTACTGTAGCAACATCATTGTATCTTTATTTTCAAGCTTTCTGCCAAGTTTTAGCCTCCGGTTGCAAGAAAGTTCAAAAGTTGTGACATGCTGTCCAGAAACATATTCTATCCCCTTGACGGAAAAATTGGCAATAAATCACCAAATCATCTTTTTGATCTGAATTTTTTTACAGTATGTTCCATACAATTGGCTTTCGTGCGTATGTTCTGAGTTTTTTTATTTGATTTGCAGAAGTACCCCGAAAAAATTATTTACTACTTGTTGGTTTGTTTTTCACAGATTCTACCACGTTTTGTGTTTTATTCGTTTTGCAAACCTTAAGATTGCTTTTTCTTTGCAAAACTTTTTGGAAATCTTGAGAAATAGTATCTCTTCAATAATATCTTTATTTCTAGTAGAGAAAAAATATTTTATCATGGGTACTAACCACTCTAACCAGCTTATGACGAGTTTCGTATGAAGGGAGTTTTCAATTATGCGAAGGAAGATGATGAAAGAAGATTTGGGAGTGTCAAGCGCTCAAGCTTGGGGATTCCCCCATGAACCCCCAAGAAATATCCAAGGAGACTTAAGAATGTAAGCTTGGGGATGCCCCCACGCATCCCATTCTCCATCAACAATCATCAGCTCTTCCTTCTCTATGATATATTTTTATCGCTTCATATGTTATGTGCTAAACTTGGAGCGTCTCGCTCTTTACTTTTTAGTTTGTTTTAGTTTTGCTTGTTTGTAACACCTCGGGTGTCATGCTACAGTCATCACCTACAGTAATCAGGATTACTGTTGCTAATCACTGTTGATAATCTTTGTTGCTCAAACTGACCTTAATCAAAATTTTGGTTTTTGTTAATCTTCAGATCATGATGGGGGTATTGAATCCAATGTACCCATCATGCCTTGATCAAACTTTACAGTTGATCATGTTCTGTATCATAATGGTTGGTATCAATAAACCATGTGCCAAGTGTGCCTTGATCATCATCTTCCAAATCAAAGTCCAACCCGCCTTCTTGATCTGGATCATAAAAATAAAGTGGAAAATAAACTTTGCCCAAAAATTATGAAACCACTTTTATAAAATCACTAATAATCATTGGACCATGCTAGTATGGTTGGGGTTATTTTTGGAGCTATGGAAAAATACAAACAATTCATAACAGCAGCAAAACAACACCCATTTCAAGTTGCAATCCAAAAAGAAATACTAAAAGATTTTATAAACTACCTAAACTTTTTATGGCATCACTACATGGTGCAGCACTAATGTACCAACAGGTTTTACCTTGTACAAAAATGTCTAAGCTAGTAAATTAATTGCCAACAGAAAAGAACAGATGAAAGAAATAAAGCAATAAAAGAATAAAGCAAAAGGAGCCCACCCCTTGTTTCCCCCTAGCCCACTAGCCAGCCCACCCGCGCAGCCCATCGGCCCACCCCGGTCATCTCCCTCCTCTGCTCACGTCCCCCTTGCGTGGAGGACATCCCACGGTGCCACGCCGACGACCTCGTCGTGGCGGCCATCCGCTGCTCCCCGGCGTGGGTAAGAGGCCCCCTGGCACACCGAACCCTAACCCTAGACCCTTCCCCTCATATCTCATCCACTCTCCGTCCCTTTCTGTGCTCCTTTCTCACCGTGCACGGCCGGAACCGCCATGGTCGCGACCACGTGAACCCCCGCGACCAACGGCCTCATCGGCGACCAGGACCTCTTCCTTGCGACTCCTTATAGCCCTCCTCGTCTCCCCGCATTGTTGATCGTTGACAGGAACCGCCACCTCACCGGAATCAACGCTCCTTCCCCGCCACAGCCGTCGTCGTCCTTGCCGAAATCCCAGCCGCTACGGACCTCTCCGGCCACTCTGACATCTACCCTCCCCTCACGGTGAGCCGCCGCGTCCGTTTTCCCCTCTCCCTGTCCCGATTTCGAACCGTAATAGCCGCCCCAGGCTCGGCCGCCATTGTCGCCGGAGCCCAGCTCCCCTACCCCCCGTTCTGTTGGTAGTACTACTTGCGCAGCTGCGATGCCTACACCACCTACCGCTCGCGCGCATCCCCCCCTCGTCGTGGTCTCGAGCTCCCCCCCCCCCCCACTGGCTGGCCTCGTCGCTCCGGCCTTCCGCCGCGAGCTTCGCCCGCGCTCCCTAACGATGGCCGCGCTGCCCCCCACTCACCCTCCCCCGCTATTGCTGCTGCTACTTGTAGCTGCAGATCGACGCGCGCACGCCCACGCCCCAGCACCCCGCCCTCGCCGGAACAGCCTCGCCGGCGTCGACCTTGCCGGAGTGTGCGCGCCGGTGAGATGAACCGTGGGGTTAATCCCCTGTTAGCCTAAGTCTCACCCCTCTCTGTCTATGACCAGTGGGGCCATACCCCCTTAATTGTGTGATAATTAAATGAAAGGAAATAAACCCCCCCCCCCTGAGTATGACAGATGGGCCCCAGTCCTTTAAACTTAAATAAAAAGATTAATTGGCACTGTGTGACTGACACCTGGGCCCCACTGCCTTTTTATTAATAAAAATGATTTGTAATTGTTTAGTGTATGACATGTGGGTCCAGGGGTTAATTAAATTTGATTAAATGATTTATTAAAATTTGAGGCTGACTAGTGGGACCCACTGGTTAGTTTGACCTGGTCAACCCCCTCTATGGATAATGTTGGATTTAATATTAAAATAAATTCAGAAAATGTTATAAAATGATTAAAATTTGGAAATTCAATATCTTTTAAACCGTAAGTCAGATTCAAAAACTTTATACATGAAACTTGATCAGAAAAATATAACGAATACGGATACGCTATTCGTATGTCTACCCCACCCCCCTAACACACCGATCATCGACATTCCCCCCCTCCGGGCTGTCTGTCGATAATTCCCGGTGCCGGTAAAAACTTGTCGGATGAATTTATTCCGAACACGAAAGTTGTCCGGAATGGTTCCACTAACACGGATACACCCCCCTTATCTTTGTCGGATGACCACGACACCTCCGGCATGAACCCTTCCCCTCCGGAACCCCTGTCCGGTAATCATCCGGAGCCGGTAGTTCATCCCCGGATGAATTCCCGTTCCGAGCAACGTGCTTTGCACTTCGTTAGAACACCGTTAACTTTAAATTTGTCATGTCATTCATATGTTTGCATTGCTTGCTTTGTATTTACTGTTTTCCTCCCCCCTTAATCTCCGGTAGACCCCGCTGCTACCACCGACTACACCGCTGCCGGGTACGACTACTTCGTCGACGACCCGACCCCTACCGTTGAGCTTCCAGGCAAGCAGAGCCATTCTCTTCCCCAGATATCGCCTACCTTTCCGTACTTTCTTGCACTAGGCATTGTTACTGCTGCTGCTACGTTACCATCCTATTCAATTGCATAACCTGATTTTTGTCGCCCCTTGATGTACCTTCCTTATCCTATGATGCCAATTATAATTATGCATTATTCAGCAGTGAGCCCTGCGCATTGTTAGCTAGGATTAGATAGTGGGCCGTGACCACTCAGAGGAGTGACGCGGATACAAAATATATACAACTGCTACAGGTACGGATCAATGCAGCCGCCCTAGGGAACCTACAACGGCGAGACTCTGCCGAGTCGCTTCGAGTTTGACTTACGAGGGGACTGACTCGTAATTCACTCTCGTCGGCTCAGTAGCGTAGTATCACTGGGCTGATAGGAGGGCATTCCTCTTTAGTTCATTCCGCTAGTGTCTCGGCACCACCGGGGTGATACGAGAATATTCCTCTTTAGTTCATTCCGCTGATGTCTCTATCGAACCTCGTTAAGTGTGCCATCGAGGGTGATACCTCCTGGTTTCACTTAATGGTAGGCACTCGAACCAACTGGTGTCCTTAAAGGTAAGAGTCGGGCGACCCAACGGTGCCCGCAAGAGGTATATTGTCGGGAACGACAGGGAGGGTACGACCGACGTTACTGGCGTGCTTGGCCCCTGCTCGTATCTCGCGAGAGTTACCAAACCACGAAAGTCGAGCTCTACCAAGAGCACACGCGAGACAAGGTAAGGAGACGGTTCACCTTGTTGGTAACCACAGTGACTTGGTGGGACGACAGGGCAGACACCGATCTACTGGTGGACCTGATTGCTATCGTTGACCGCGGGTCGGTTAAGTCGAGGCAACGATAACGGTTGTCATGCAGGTTAATTAAAATGCTAAATGGTTCGGCGGATGTCTTGAGTAGCCTTTTGGCTTGTACGCACTACCTACACGTGGGACGAGGAATGTGGGCTCCCCTGCATCGTAGTCTCGTTCGAGGGTCTTCAGACGTCAGCAGTACCGCGGGCTGATTGCCGGGAAGTGGTGTTGTCTTCTCTTGCTCGAGCGGTGTATTTGTATTTTCTTTGATTTTGCTTCACCGGCCAGTCACGCACCGTGCAGGAGTACGTCTGGGTTAGGGTCCAAAGCCCGGCGTACATAGGATATAGTCCGGCGGATGACCTCTCTGTTGATAGCCGAAGGATGGGCTACTTTGTGTCGGATAGCTTTGGTGGAGCGTTCCCTAACAAGGTTCCCGCCACCCTGGAGATCCGAGCGTCGTAGAGTCACACCAGTGCACCCCTGCAGGGAAGATTAATCTATTCGAATAGCCGTGTCCACGGTAACAGGACGCTTTATGCTGAAGCTGGATCTTACCACTAGAAACTATTACTATTAAACTGTATGGTTCCGGGTCTTCTTCCTCGCAGGGAGTCGAGGAAGGGAACTCAGAGGCATTATTATTATTATCATTACAACTTACTATTATACAATGTTGTAGCAACTTCTGCTTCATTGTTACTTTATTGCTTTATATAAACTGTTGGCTGATTCTTACCTCATGCTGCAAGACATCGTCGGAAGATGCTAGTCTTCGATAGGCCTAGCTTCTTACCCTTGCTCTGGATTTCTGTCTTTCAGTCCACTATATACAACCTCTTATTTCCGTTGATACAATGCATAATGCTTAGTAGCGGACGTAAGACTCGCGGGTATGCTAGATACTCACCTTTGCTTTATTTCCCCTTTTTAACTTTGCCTGATCGGCCGCTGCAGTCGACGTTGGAGCCCAGGAGCAGGAGTAACCCGGAGGCGGATACTACTACGTCGAGACCCCCGCTGACCAGGACCAGGAGTAGTTTCGGAGGCTCCCAGGCAGGAGGCCTTGCCTTTTCGATCTGTATCTCTGATGTGAATTGTGCTAGCCTTCTTAAGGCAAAACTTGACTAACTATGTCTGTACTCAGATATTATGGTTTGTATAACTTATGTATTCGGGTCCGAGTGACCCCCCTTTTTTGTAACATATTGGTTTATCCTTTTGTGTTTAGTGTTGTGCTGTGATATTCTTACCGTGGCACCCCAATCTCAGCCGTGTACCCTGCATGTATGATTACTGTACACGGATTGGTTTTGGGGGCGTCACATTGTTGTTCATAACAAGTTTGATCCTAGCCTTCATTTTTTGGGAGAGAAACACGCTCCACTCCACCGTAGAACAAAACATAGGCTTGCATGCTTATCTTTCTTTTTGTGTGTGTTCTTTATCTTTTCATAGCTGCTGTCATGCTTAGCTCTTAGTTTTCATGCCTACCTTTTTAAGAGCTTTTGTCTAGGTTGCTCTAGAAACTCTGTTGAGTCTTCATGTTTATCTTGTTTATAGAGTTGGCTTGTTTCACTAGTTGTGTGTCTTGCATGAGTAGGAAATTAAGGTTGCTATTACAAGTGTAGTAGTAACATGCTTTAGTTTTGAGGTATTGATTAGAGTAATGTTTGGACATCAAGGTGCAAAGGGCTTGAGCCTATTAGTGATAGGTGTCGTATTCTGGGAAATCCATGCTTATTTTAAAAAACTACAAAAAATTAGTTGAGAACTCTATCTATTATATGGATTGCTAACCTCTGGATGGGTTGGAATATATAGAGTACCCTCACGTACCATGGGTCGAGGATGCACAAGGATAACCAAACCCACATACACTCCTCCTCGGGGTACTCGTCTCTTTGTAAACCTCCCGATTAGATATAGAGTTACCGATAATAAGTGCATGAGTTCTTCGGACTAATGCGAGTATCGATTGTTGGCACTTCCACATTCCCATATTTTGCTAGCCTCTTCGATACCGTGCATTGCCCTTTCTCACCTCGAGAGTTGGCGCATACTTTGCCGGTGCATCCAAACCCTTGGCATGATTCGCTCTGTCATCATAAACCTCCTTATATCTTTCTCAAAATCGCCACCATACCTACCTATCAAGGCATTTCCATAGCCTTTCCGAGATACATTGCCATGCTAAATCCACCATCTCATGACTTGATCTTCATGTCATACATGCTTTTGCTTGATCGAGGAGCCGCATGATAGTTGGGTTTTTCCCTTATTATTGCTACATGACGCGCTAGTATCATTGCATATCCTGCTACACTCGCAGAGGCATACAATTGCATACATCATGATAGTTTTCATTCTTTCTTTATGTTGAGTACTTCTAATAAAGTGTGAAGATCTTCTATATTATTGTAAAATATAGAGTGTTGCCCTTAAGTGAGGAAAAGATCCCAAAGATGACAAATTAAAAGATCCCAAAGAGGAAAAATTAAAAGATCCCAAAGAGGATAAATGAGAGATAAATAGAAAGAGCCAAAGAGGCAAAAAAATAAAAAAATTAGAAAGAGAAAAAGAAATAAAAAGAGAGAAGGGGCAACTCTATTACTCATGTTGAAAGATCCACACTCGTACTCCATTGCTATATTTGTACTCCATAGAGATTATCATTCATGCATAACTTTGTGGGCACCCTTATACTATAGAACTTGGCTTGCATATTCCAAGGATGAGCCTTCTCAAATGATCTCTAGGTCTTCATGAGCAAGCAAGTGGAATGCAACCCCACTAGTTCCATTGGAGAGCTTACCTTAGCTCATATGTGCATCTGTTGCATGGCAATCCCTACTCCTCACATCATATCTATCACTAGATTAAGGATGGCGCGTGTTGCCACACCCGTCTATTTGACAACAGAATGGCAGGATCTACATAGATATTTGTATATGTATATTTTTCAGATAACGAATATCCATTAGTAAAAGCATTTAGTTGATAAAGCTCAAAGAATTCCATTTGATGTCCTTAATGGGGATATGCAAGTTCCTTGATGTGTTGGTGATGCTAGCAAGGAAGATACTTCTCTCGCTCCTCGTTGGTTACCCCAAGTGGAAGGTGAGATGTAGCGTAGCAGCAGAATTTCCCCTATGCAGAGGATAGGGTTTGTCTCCCGTAGGACTCGCAGAGATAAAAGAAGGTGGTAAAGTGAACAATGGCGCCGAGGTTGCTAACTTCGCCTGGACCTGCACACACAGCAAATAACTTTGCTCCCAAAGAGTACAGAGGAGTTGTCAATTCCTCCGGCCTTGCTGTTTACAAAGGATCAACGCAAGAAATAATAATAATGGCAACTGAAAGTAAGAACTGAAAGTAAATTGAAGGTTTAAACAATGGTGTGAATATGGACCAGGGTCCCATGATGTTCACTAGTGATGTCTCTCTCCCAAAAGACGATAAAAGTGCTAGCGAGGTAAACAAATCACAGTTGGGCAATTGACAGGATTATGAACGCACCGAAATGCTAACTATGCAACAAAAGAAAGGAAGAGGCTCAAAAGCAATGGGCAGTACGTCAAGGTAAGTAGACCGAAATCCATCTCCATCTACTACGAATCATCACCTTGAGATATCTATCAAGAACATCTCGCTGGTATTAAGTTGCGAATCCCACCCAAAGTGTAAACTCAAAGCAACAGGCAACTGCATTAAAAGAACTGTGCGTAAAGTAAACAATCCTTGCATCCGCAAGTACAAGCACCGTTGTTTTATCCCTGGTGGCAACAGCACATCCCCTAGTCTCATGTTTCTGTCACTCAAGATAGACATCAAGCGGCTGAACCCACAATCAAGCATAACGCTCCCTCTTGGAGTTGCAACAAATCACCTGGCCAAAGTAAAATACGGCAACGGAGAACATGCAAGAATTTACTAAAGAACACAAATATAAAAGAGAACCAAATATATTACTCATCACAATCTGAACATAATCTCATAATCCATCAGATCCCAGCAAACTCAACATAGCAACATAGAAAACTACAAAAGTGCCTCGATCATGTGAGGCAGCTCACGAGGTCTCGAAAGTGGAAGCACAAAGAGGGGAGGAGTGCATCACATAGCTACTGGTCACGGACCCATGGTCCAAGGGGGACTACTCACGGTACATCTGGGAGGCGTCCAGGGCGATGGATGGTCTCCCGGAGGGGATTCCTCCTTCCGGCAGGGTGTCGGGGCAGCTTCTCCTGGCAGCCCCGATCTTGAAACGGCGGCGGCGGTGGAACAGAGAGGAGAACGGGAATAGCATATCGATCTTAGGGGTTTCCGTCACAGGGGGGTAAATATAGGCGAAGGGGGGCACTGAGAGGGGCCACAGGGGCAGCCAGGAGGCCTCCTGGCGCGGCCTAGGGTGGGGCCCTGGTGGGTCCACCCCCTCCTCTCTTGATTATTTCGGAAGCTTCCGGATCGCTGATTTTATTATTGGATTTTTCCGGGATTTATATGGTACTTTTAATGGCCGGAAAACCTGAAATACAAACACAGCAGAAAACATGAACTGGCAACTGGGTGCACTGAGTTAATAGGTTACTCCAAATATGATAAAAAGTGTATGAAAGTTCAAGCAAAACATGGCAAAGTTACACAAATCATGCATGGAGCAAGTAGAAATTATAGATACATTTGGGACGTATCAACATCCCGAAGCTTGATTCCTGCTCGTCCTCGAATAGGGAAATGATAACAAGCATAATTTCTATGGCGACATGCCACACAACCATACAAGGACTCTTAAGTAAAGAAATCAAAGCATGCAACTCAATTCAAGTCTTAACAAGCAAGAGTCTATATTAGCATTGACACAAGTAACAAAAGAACAAAAGGTGCAAGAGCTATCGTTGTCCGTGACTCGAATGTCTCCAGATGGTGTTTGCGTGCAAGAAAGGGGATAGATAATACGAGATAAAAAATAGTTGTTGAGAACCACTATCTACTAAAGTTTCACACTTAGTCTCCTTTGGATTCTTATCTGGACTCGTCCCCAGACCACTAGTCAGGTACAAGTCAAACTGATCCACTCCCTTTCGATATTTTGAGCACTCATGGAATGGATGAGCGTGAGCAAGAAAGTTGACACCTAAAAGGCGAAATAGAAAGAAGGTGGAGGAGGAAGACAAAAATGTGTGAAAGGCTCACATCAATGAGGACAACCATAGGCGAGAGAAAGCCATATGATAGATATGATGTGAGGAGTAGGGATTGCCATGCAACGGATGCACATGTGAGCTAAAAGCTCTCCAAGGGAACTAGTGGGGGTGCATCCAACTTGCTAGCTCAAGAAGACCTAGAGCTTTTTTGAGGAGGCTCATCATTGGAATATACAAGCCAAGTTTTATAGTGTGAAGGGTCCCCACATATCTATATGCATGTATTATGATCTCTATGGAGTACAAGGGATAGAGTTTGAAGTAATAGTTTGGATCTCTCAAAAGGAATAGTAGTGTGCCCCCTTCTCTCTTTTTATTTTTATTTTTCTCTTTTTTCTATTTTTTGTATTTTTTGGTGGCCTCAATGACTCTTTCTATTTCTCTCATTTGTCCTCTTTGGGATCTTTTGATTTTGTCCTCTTTGGGATCTTTTCCTCACTTTAGGGGCAACACTCTATATTTTACAAGAATATAGGAGATCTTTCACACTTTACAAAGGTACTCACATAAAGAAGATGTAACTATCATGATGCAAATGTATGCCTCTGCCAGGGAAGCAGGATATGCAATGATACTAGCGCGTCATGTAGCAATGATTAGGGCAAGGCCCAACTAGCATGCGGCTCATCGATCAAGAAAGTAGCATGTATGACATGAAGATCAAGTCATGAGAAGGTGGATGTTGCATGGAAATATATCTCGGAAAGGCTAGGGAAATGCCTTGGTAGGTAGGTATGGTGGCTATTTTGAGGAATGATATAAGGAGGTTTATGATGACAAAGCATAGCATGCCAAGGGTTTGGATGTACCGGCCAACTCTCGGAGTGAGAAGGAGGCAATGCACGGCACAGAAGAGGCTAGAAAAATATGGGAAGGTGGAAGTGTCAACTTTCGAATACTCACATTAGTCCGAAGAACTCATGCACTTATTATCGGTAACTCTCAATCTAACCAGGAGGTTCACAAAGAGACAAGTACCCCGAGGAGGAGTGTATGGGGGTTTGGTTATTCTTGCGCATCCTCGACTCATGGTACGTGAGTGTATTCTAATATTCGAACCCTCCAGAGGTTAGTGATCCATCTAGTAGCTAGAGTTCTCAACAGGGGTTTTGGTGTTCGAAAATCACACGGATTGCCCAAAATACGACATCTATCACTAATAGGCTCGAGCTCTTGACACCAAAAGTTCAAACATTACTCTAGTCAATACCTCACAACTATTGCAAGTTACTACTACAAACAGAATAGCAACTTCAACTACCTACTTTCTTGTCAAGACACAAAGCTCAGTGCAACAGGCAAACTCTCTAACAAAATAAAACATGCAACCTATAGAAAGTTCAACCTATGACAAAATAAAATCTCTAGAAGAAAACTAAAGCACAATAACTAAACAGGGGAGCAGCTAAGAAAAGAAAAAAGAACAACTCACAGCTAAGAGAATAAGCATGCAAATCCTATGAGGAGTTCTAGTTCAAGCGGAGCATGTTTCTCTCCCACACAAAAGAAAGTTTGGGTCTAACTTGTTATCAACAGCAAACAAAGCAAAAACAAACCTAAAAAGGTAAAGAGCGAGACGCTCCAAGCATAGCACATAACGCATGAAGTGATAAAAATATAGTGGAACGAGGGACGAACTGATAATTGTTGATGAAGAAGGGGATGCACGGGGGCATCCCCAAGCTTAGACGCTTGAGTCTCCTTGAATATTTATTGGGGATGCATGGGGACATCCCCAAGCTTGAGCGTTTGACACTCCAGGATCTTCTTTCATCATCTTCCATCGCACACTTGAAAACTCCCTTCATACATAACTCATTGTAAACTGATTAGAGAGGTTAGCACCCTATTAAAATAATTTTCCTCTACTGAAAATAAATATATTCTTGAAGATCTACTGTTTCTCAAGATTGCCAAAAAAAAATTGCAAAGAAAAAGCAATCTTAAGGTTTGCAAAAGTTAGGAGAGACAAAACGTGGCAGAATCTGTGAAAAACAGAACAGCGGGTAGTAAAGAATTTTTTAAGGATACTTCTGCAGCTCAAATCGAAAAACTCAGAACATACGAAAGTTCAGTGATTGTATAGAGCACACTGTGTAAAACATTCAGCTCAAAAAGATGAATTGAGATTTTTCTACGATTTTTTCCGTCATGAGGACAGAATCTGTTTTCTGGACAACATGTCACAACTTTCACTTCCCTTGTCATATGAGGCTATAATTGGCACAAAGCTTGAAAAGTAAAGATACAATGATGTTGCTACAGTAGTAACAATCATCAAGACCACTAAGAACAGAAGAAAAACAAAAAGGAAAATCTAAATTCGTTGTGGGCTGCCTCCCGAAAGCGCTTCTTTAAAGCCATCAGCTAGGCTTAAAGCAAAAGATCAAGCCTTGTCAAGAAAATAACTAGCGCGTGTGACGGACTCAAAAGGAAACTTAATCTTTTTCCTAGTTAAATGTTCCATCCCTTTCTTGACAGGGAATTGGAATTTGATATTCCCCTCTTTCATGTCAATAACAGCACCAACGGTGTGAAGAAAAGGACGTCCCAAAATAATTGGACAAGAGGGCTCACACTCAATGTCCATAATAGTGAAATCAACGGGAACATAATTGTCATTGATAATGATAAGAACATCGTCGATCTTCCCCAAAGGTTTCTTTACGGAAGAATCGACAAGACGAACACCAAAATAACAAGGATCAAAAGGTTTCAATTCAAGCATATCATACATTCTTTTGGGAAAAACGGAGGTACTAGCTCCAACATCAAAAAGAGCAAAGCAAGAGAAGTTATTCAATTTGATTTTTATCATAGGACCCCAACCATCTTCTAGCTTACTAGGTATGGAGGCTTCTAGTATAAGCTTCTCCTCCCTAACTTTGATTAGAGAATTGGTGATATGCTCTGTGAAGGCAAGATTAAGTGTGCTAGTGTGGGGGTCTCTAGACATTTTGTGTAGGAAACCAATAACTTCAGGTAAGGTGCAGTTGTCAAAGTCTAGGTCACTACTATCTATCAAGGAGGTAGTGATATCATTTAGGCTCACTTGTTTGAAAGCCTCTATGTTCATAGAGGTTTCTTCATCTATGGTTGAGGTGGTAGCATCACCATTGATAGGTCCTGTGGGACTAGGGGTGTGATGGGTGCTAACAGTTTGGACATCCTTAACAACTTGGATAGTAGCTACTGTGTGGTAGGTAGGAAGGCTCTTAACTCTCTCTTCTTCCTCCTTTTCTCTAGCCCATCTCTCTTTAAGTTTTCCCAACATCCTAATGTTTTCATTAATTTAAACTTGGATAGCATTCATAGGAGTGGTTTTCCTCCCCTCGGGGGGAGAAGTTCTAATCTTAAGCATCTCAACATCATGGGCTATGTTGTCTACCTTCGAAGAGAGAATATCTATTTTTTCTAATTTCTCTTCTACACTCTTGTTGAAGGCCTTTTGGGTAGTAATAAAGTCTTTGAACAAGGTCTCTAGTTCATAGGTGGAGTTTTTGGTGCTAGTATAAGTATTGTTGTTCCCATAGTTGTTGGATGGGAAAGGTCTAGGATTGTTGCTACCAAAATTATTCCTATAAGTATTATTGTTGAAGTTGTTTCTAGAGATAAAGTTCACATCTACTTGTTCTTGAGTAACCAAGGAATTTAAAAGAACATCCTGAGGATCAATAGGAGCTTGCTTGGTAAGTAGAGACATGATCAGGTCAACCTTTTCATTAAGAGAGGAGATATCCTCGACATAATGTACCTTCTTACCAGTTGGATATCGTTCGGTGTGCCATTGAGAGTAGTTCCGCATCATCTCCTCAAGTAGCTTCGTGGCAGCACCAAGTGTGGTTGACATAAAGTTCCTCCCACGCCCGAGTCTAACAGATTCCGCGAGGTAAAGTTTAAGCCTGCATAAAAAGTCTGCATAACCATCCAAGTAGTCAAAGCATGTGCAGGGTAGTTCTTAACAAGAGATTTCATACGTCCCCAAGCTTGGCCAACATGTTCATTATCCAATTGCCTAAAATTCATAATGTTACTTCTCAACTGGATAATTCTAGCAGGGGGATAGTACTTCCCAATAAAAGCATCCTTACACTTGTCCCAGGAATCAATACTATTCTTAGGTAAGGATTGCAGCCACTCCTTGGCTCTTCCTCTCAAGGAGAAAGGAAAAAACTTCAGGTTGATGATGTCTCCATCTACTTCCTTGTATTTTTGCATATCACAAAGCTCAATAAAATTATTTAAGTGCAAGGCAGCATCCTCTCCAGCACCTGAGAATTGATCTTTCATAACAAGATTAAGCAAAACAGGTTTAATTTCATAAGAAGGTGCTGAAGTGGCAGGTGGAGCAATAGGAGTGCAGATAAAGTCACTGTTGTTGTGACTAGTGAAGTCACATAACTTGGTGTTTTCATTGGAACCCATAGTAGCAGCAAGTATTTTTGGTATTTTTTATAAGGGACACAAAAGTAAAAACTGAAAGGTAAACTAGCAAGACTAAAAAGCAAATATAAAAGATAGTGTAAAACTCCCCTATCTTGTAGACTGGAGTCCCCGGCAACGGCGCCAGAAATTGTTTGATGCTAGCAAGGAAGATACTTCTCTCGCTCCTCGTTGGTTACCCCAAGTGGAAGGTGAGATGTAGCGTAGCAGCAGAATTTCCTCTATGCAGAGGATAGGGTTTGTCTCCCGTAGGACTCGCAGAGATACAATAAGGTGGTAAAGTGAACAATGGCGCCGAGGTTGTTAACTTCGCCTGGACCTGCACACACAGCAAATAACTTTGCTCCCAACGAGTACAGAGGAGTTGTCAATTCCTCCGACCTTGCTATTTGCAAAGGATCAACGCAAGAGATAATAATAATGGCAACTGAAAGTAAGAACTTAAAGTAAATTGAATGTGTAAACAATGGTGTGAATATGGACCGGGGTCCCGTGATGTTCACTAGTGATGTTTCTCTCCCAAAAGAAGATTAAAGTGCTAGCGAGGTAAACAAATCACAGCTGGGCAATTGACAGGATTATGAACGCACCGCAATGCTAACTATGCAACAAAAGAAAGGAAGAGACTCAAAAGCAATGGGAAGTACGCCAAGGTAAGTAGACCGAAATCCATCTGCATCTACTTCGAATCATCCACTTTGAGATATCTATCCAGAACATCTCGCTAGTATTAAGTTGCGAATCTCACCCAAAGTGTAAACTTAAAGCAACAGACAACTGCATTAAAAGAACTATGCGTAAAGGAAACAATCCTTGCACCCGCAAATACAAGAACCTTTGTTTTATCCCTGGTGGCAACATCACATCCCCTAGTCTCATGTTTCTGTCACTCAAGCTAGACATCAAGGGGCTGAACCCACAATCAAGCATAACGCTTGCTCTTGGAGTTGCAACAAATCACGTGGCCAAAGTAAAATACGGCAACAGAAACATGCAAGAATTTACTAAAGAACACAAATATAAAAGAGAACCAAATATATTACTCATCACAATCTGAACATAATCTCATAATCCATCAGATCCCAGCAAACTCAACATAGCAACATAGAAAACTACAAAAGTGCCTCGATCATGTGAGAAAGCTCACAAGGTCTCAAAAGTGGAAGCACAAAGAGGGTAGAAGTACATCACATAGCTAATGGTCACGGACCCATGGTCCAAGGGGGATTACTCATGGTACATCCGGGAGGCGTCCATGACGATGGATGGTCTCCCGGAGGGGATTCTTCCTTCCGGCAGGGTGCCGGGGCAGCTTCTCCTGGCAGCCCCGATCTTGAAATGGCGGCGGCGGCGGAACAGAGAGGATAACGGGAATAGCAGATCGATCTTAGGGGTTTCCGTCACGGGGGGTAAATATAGGCGAAGGGGGCACCGAGAGGGGCCACAGGGCAGCCAGGAGGGCCTCCTAGGGTGGGGCCGCGCCAGGGACCCTCCTGGGGCCCTGGTGGGTCCACCCCCCCTCCTCTCTTGATTATTCCGAAAGCTTCCGGATCCCTCATTTTTTATTGGATTTTTTCGGGATTTATTTGGTACTTTTAATGACCGGAAAACCTGAAATACAAAAACAGCAGAAAACATGAACTGGCAACTGGGTGCACTATGTTAATAGGTTAGTCCAAATATGATAAAAAGTGTATGAAAGTTCAAACAAAACATGGCAAAGTCACAGAAATCATGCATGAAGCAAGCAGAAATTATAGATACGTTTGGGACGTATCAGTTGGACACATTATATTGCTTTTATAAAGGTGACTACCTTTATGGATGACGTCATACTTTGTCACTATGACTACATGTCCCAAGCCCAAAGTTATACTGTTATACGAAAAGCCAGGCTTGTGGAATACGTTCGTCTGCATTTATAGATATACATAGTTACATATCATAAGGGAGTAGCATAGAAGACACAATTCAGCAATTGATGACCTTTTAGCCGAAGAAATCAGAAGACATCTAACATGACGAAGGTAATTAGTGGCTCGTTATTGAGCATGGTGCTTGATTCTTCAGCATCACTTTCCTCGATAGTAGCCAATAGTTCTACTGAACATTGGTTCCAATCATTTCTCCGAAATCCTTGAAACCTTCAATAGAGTAGAAGAAGAAAGATGATTTAATACAACCATCACAATAAAATATATTTTACATGTCAATGTACAAGAGTACATCAACAATTTGGGCAACCATTGTAACATTTTCGGGCTTACTGAATTTGTAAAATCATGTTCGTACATAGATGATGATTGCACTCTGGTAAGCCTGCACACACATAACAACTTTGGAATTAACGCACACACAGAAAAACTTTGGAATTAAATACTTTTGGCATTCAAATTGTGATACTGTTTACCAAAACACACCATTTCCAACATATGTTTTTCATTTCACACATGGACATTTTATTAGGGATAAACCTCCCAGTAACTGTAGATCGAAGCCGACCTTCAAGCTGACACGGAGATCACCTAGATGACATCGATCTGAATTTTCTTGGCCAGCACTGAGACGACAATGTTTTGGACATCTAATCACCACAGAACAAGAGCATGCTGATAAAGAAAATAAATATGTGTATTATGGCGGGCATTCATCTTGCTGGTAAATATTAGTGGCAAAGTGACACGGCTGCATCTCAATACTCTTATCCATACAAAAATAACCAGGAAAGTAATCCTGAAAATATGAACAAAGGAAAAAGTTTTCAACATGGCATGCAACCAATTTACATATAACGCAATGCATGTTAAGTGGTACTTGCTAATTAACATCTTAGTATACCAGCTTCTGATATGTGTCATATGTGACTATCAACATGTGGAGAGCTGTCGAAAAGAAGTCATTGAACCTCTGACAAATCATATATAAATCTTGCATAAAGTGATCGAACGGAGTCTAATCAATAGCAAGCTATCAAAAAGCAAGTAGGCACACAATTAGTTAATACTGCTGATCCAAAAAAGCTGAAGGAACTTCTCCATGGAGCATACACTATCTTCTTTCAGCTAGCCAAAATGACATCAATATTGGAATAGAAGCATTAGACACTCAAGTAAATGCAAAAATAGGTGCCTGGACATTAGCTGCAAAAATGTAGATGACTTCAAGCATTAAACTTGCATGAATCCCAAGAAAAATGAAAGAACTGTTTATTTTAAAATATAATGTAAGCAAAAGAACATCCTAGAAATGAAAGGGTCGTTGTCTAAAGATCCTAAGGATCAAGGGGATTTTCATTCTGAATGATAATGCATGTTTTGTTTTCTTGGCATTCAACTTATTATTATACCTACAAATAGGGAATGAACTGTAAAATAAATAGGAATGCATCACAACACACATATGTGAAAATAAAAATTCAATGTTGTTGTAATGGTCAAAGTGGAAAACACCATATCGATATTTCAAAGATAAATAGATTGCAATGGAATGATCCCCGTAAGAAGACAATTTTCTTTCACTAAAGTCAAGAATACAATTTTTACAACCAAGGGAAGCTCTGTCAGTTGTAATATTTTCTTGTCTACAGGATGCAAATATCAATTTTCCCTATCATTTGCGATTATACTTTCATGAAGAACACAAACTCAATCTTCCATAGTCCTACATTTCTTGTAAAGGATACCATGTCTTATTTAAGGAGAGGGTTCTGTAGAGAATAAAATAGGGATCAAACACCAATAACATGATATACCTGGTGAAGCCATTTCTTATGGAGTAATTGACAGATGAAGCACTGTATGAAAGAACATAATCTGCATGCCTCCAGTGTAGCTGCACGTTTGGTCAATGCAAAAAAAAATTGATTTTTCCCGGGCTTGGATTCTTGTTGCATGTTTTGATGACATGAATAATCTCCTGCTGGTAGCCTTAATAGTGTGACAATAGATTATATATTTTCTCCCTAATCATAATCAATTGAGAAATCAGTCTAGGATGTCGCCATAGAAAGTTTGGTAAGAAATCACAGGAAACATGTACAACTGACCAGATTTTCATTTGGCTCAATGAAATTCAGTTACTCAAGTTTGAAAACTTTCGGTTCAGATTTCCTGAGATGTAGAAAGTTGGTCGATGCAGGTGAACGAACCTGTTTGGCAAAAGCGATGCACGTCTGAACACGTCCCAACAGATGTCCCCAACCAACAATTGCCTGATGTCCGGGCATACCTTGGTGTGGGTGATCGATGCTGAATCTTGCTGAAGTAGATTGTGCTGCCGGAGTGTAAAGGCTGAGTGAAAAGTGGTAGGAGAGAGAACATATATGCACGTACATGTACTCCAAGGCAGCAAGAAGGATTTCCACATCCCCTGTCATGAATGTGTGCACACAATCTGAACAATGCCTTCATCCTTGAAATTTCCGTGGAGCATCTTCACTCAAACGAGGCGGAGGCAAGATGGATCCCCTCCTTCCTCCCTCACAGATTGATCTCCTGCCTTGGCTGGATCGAGCGATCCCCGTGTCGCCCACGTCGTGCGTTGGCTGGATCCCCTCATGTCTCCCTCGGAAACCAATCACCAACATCGGCTGGATCAAGAGATCCCCAATCATCGCAACAATTATGTAAAGATAAGGAGTGGAATAATTATCTGTACAAAAGTAATTCCAGATTATGAACTGCGGAACAAAAATGTACCAAGCTCAAATATATGTGCAAATAAGTTTAGTACAATCACCATACATGAATCGTATATGTACTGAAAAGAGAATCCTACCCAAACGTCATGCTGAAAGATTTCGTGCTACCAAAAGTGGGGAGGGCGATCGAAGAGTAGCAGGGTAGGAATCAGCGGAAACGAACAGCACATCACCCGCCATGAATGTGCGCTCTATAACTGAAATATTATTGCATCTATTAAATCTCAGTGGAGAAGTTTCGAGCAGCTGATGTGAGACCTTAATTGCTCGCATCCCCTTCCTTCCTGACCACCGGTGTCGGCTGGATCGAGCGGCCCCCGAATCATCTGCAACGCATGCGTCAGCTCGATCCGCTGCTCTGCATCCGAGCGGTGTATTCATTGCGCTCGACTGGCGTCCGCTGGATGCGGTTTTTTTAGGGGAAAGACACTTCTCTATTCATTCACCACCAACACTCTCGGAATACACGCTGGATCGTGCGAATCTAAAATCCATAAGTGTCTTCCCGAAACTAAACTAGTCGCAAACTTAACCAAGAAATGTGCATCGGAATTATAATTCCTCCCTTCGAAAACAAAATTACATTGATCAAACAAAATTTTATTAGCTACTACTTCCGAAGTAATCATACTGAAGTTGCCGCCAGTTTCGTCCCCGATGTCCTTTAACACATTCTTCGAGTCACATGAGATCAATATGTTTGAGAATAAGAGGTCTTGGGCTAGCGCATGTGCTTCCCTACACGCCATCATCTCCAAGCAAGTAGGATCAGTAATACCTGGGTAAACCACTGCTGATGATCCCCTGAAGATGCCCATGTGATCTCTACACACAGCCGCCACGGCTCCCACTTCACCGTTCCTGGATATTCCACCATCCACCCTGATGTGAACCACACGTTGAGTTGGCGCCTTCCAATCGCGCCTCACTTCCACCTGATGCGGACCTGTGTTGCCTACAGCCGGTGTAGAAGTGATCTCAATATCCTTAATAAAATTGCAGATAAACATATGGGTGGAAAGAGGGCTCTGGTTGATGTCTTCGTGTATAAGCTTTCTTCTAGCGTGTCAAATAGCCCACATGGTTATAACACCAGAGATGCATCCCTTTGGCTCATTCCATCAATAACCTCCGCAATCCACATCTTTGGACTCGATGCTCGGATCTCCATTAGGTGTTCATAGATTTCTCCCTCCTCCAGCGCCCAGACCGCCCTCGCCATATTGCACTCCAAGAGTGAGTGCCTCCATGAATCCAGACAACCACATACCTGGCAACAATCAGATGATGCCATTTTCCTCCGTCTTCGGACATCTTCCGTGGGAATTGAAACCTTGGCCATTCTCCAATAAAATGTCGTACTTTCCCCGGAACCTTGCAGCCCCACAGGTCCTTCCACATACCCGTCTCGGCCGCCCCATCAGACTGTGCTGGTCTGTGTTCGAGCCAGTCTTCTCTGCGTAACTTCGTCGCAACGAGCATTCGGTAAGCTGATCTCACAGTAAACGATCCTTTTTTCTCAAAAGCCCACTCCCACCGGTCCTCTGTGTTGCGGGTGCTCAGAGGAATCCCCTTAATTAAGATTATGTCCACTGGTAGAAACATTCGATCAAGCTCCGCCTGGTTCCACGACGTTGTGGCTTGATCCATTATTTCATGCACAAAGACAGGCGGGTTCGCTACCAGGCATGCTATCGGCCTCATGTTGATCTCCCTCGGCAACCAGTTCTCATCCCAGATTTTGGTGGTGCTCTGTAACAACCCAGATTTCACAAAAAATAAAAAATTTGTTTTCGATGTGAATTGTTTGATTGTCTGATTTGTTTGCCGTGTTTGCATCCCCGATTTATCGATCGGCGATTATTTTCCCTCTTATCTCGTACCGGTCGGAGACCGACCCTTGCCACCCTGACACTCGACCTTTGCGACACCGGGTTTTGACCAGAGCACCGTCGCAACCGGCACAAGACCAGCCGTAGCCAACGGTGCGAAAAAAACCCATTTATATTTAAATGTGTTATTTTATCGGGAGGTGCTCGACGTTCTCTTTTGGTGTTAAACGATGCAGACGACGTCAGTTCGGTGCTCTCAGGCGGTGTTTCGAATTTCGCGCGATTCCGACTTCGTCGGATAGGTGAACGTTCGGATGTGCCAGGCATAGTAGCCAGTATAAGTCCGAGGGGCGTATTTACAAAATGCCACGCGTGCCTTTAGCTGGACCCCCGGATTCCCCGCTTATCTTTGGATTCTAGCCCACCCGAAAAAACCGGACCCGAAACGGCCCGTTTTGTGGCCCAAAACCCTTCCAAACAACCACTTGCTATATAGCAGTGCTACCCCTTCCAAATCTGGACAAACCCTAGCCTAGCTCCTCTCCTTTCGTGCCCCCCAACCCAGCGCCGCCACCCACCACAGAATTCTGTGTAGAGCCAATCCCTCCCTACCTAAATCTGGAGACCAGCCGACCTCGATCTGGACCGTTGGATCGGCTGATCCAATGGCCCAGCGATTGCCACGTCGCCCCGTGGAGCCTCCCGAGCCGGCCGCTCCTGCCCGAAGCCCCGCAGCCGTCCCGGCCTCCTCCCGTCGCCTCTCCAGCCGGCGAGCCGCCGCGTCCCCGGCGAGCAGCCGCCCCGCAACAGGTCATGGCTCCCACGCACCCTCCTTCCCTCTATATCTCTCCTCTCCTCCCTCAACCTCCTCTTCTCCCTGTCCAGGAGGTTGCTGCCGGAGCCATGGCGTCCGACGCCCCGTGCCCGCCCCCGATATGCTCGCCGGCGGCCTCCCCATGCCCCTGCACCCCGCAGCTCACCGGATCCGGCCGCCCTCACGTCCTCGCCGCGCCTCCTGGCCTCCCCCGCGTCGTTCCCCTGCCTTCCCTCGTCGGAAGTCAGCCAGGGCTTCCACCGCTGCCTGGATCGAGGGGATCCAGCGACCGAGCGCCCTGCTCCCCTGCTGGACCGCCCGCTCGTGCTGCCTGCTGGGCCGGCGCAGCCCCAGCGGCCCAGCCGCCGCCCTTCGCTCCAACGCCTCAAGCGGCGCGCAGCTAACCGCGGCCACCCCGGCCAGATGGGCCTCGGCTCATTTTGGTGAGCTCCCCTATTTTTTTAACGCGCAGTGGGCTCGGCCGAGTTCATGTTTCGGCCCGTTGCCCTGTTTTTTTTC
This sequence comes from Bromus sterilis, assembly GCA_950022295.1. Taxonomy (NCBI): domain Eukaryota; kingdom Viridiplantae; phylum Streptophyta; class Magnoliopsida; order Poales; family Poaceae; genus Bromus; species Bromus sterilis. Next base: position 73,005,148 of record OX465600.1, on the reverse strand, counting down.
CTGGGCAATTTAAATTGGCAGATTGTATTATTTTCTCGCGGTAGCTATATCTTTTAAACCGTAACTCGAATCGCAACGCTTTAAACATGAAAGTTGCTTAGAATTTTGTGTAGATTAATAAAATGTGCTCCTTTGCCATGTTTGACTTTGTTTACATGTTGTTTGACTGCTCATTACATCGCATGCCACCGTAAATTGTTTCTTTAATAACTTTTTTATCGTTGCTCCGTTTAAAATGTTCTTTATATATAACTTGACTAGAATTGCATGTAGATCATGTTTATGATGTTCTTGCTTGCTAAATAAAATAATAAAATTGTGCTTGAGGTCAAAACAGTACCAAATTCCATTTTATCGTGGGTTTCGCAATAGTTTTCCAAGTATAGGTTTTACCCCCCCCCCCCTTAAAGTGACTAGATTAGATAGTTTACTTTATGTTTCACCTCTTGCCATGATTGTGTGCTATGCCATGCTTGGGTGAGATGTCATGTTAATAACCTTTGCTCACCTTGTGTAGCTAAACAACTTGAACCATTCTAAATGTGCAGTACCGTCATGTGTGACGAGTACTCCACTTAACCTGTTAGTAACCGCTCTCGACGATAGATGCGATGTCGTGCTTTGTCTCGTGTTACCTTCTTGATGTTGCTTGCTCGTGATTGCTTCGAAGTAATAGATGCTTGCTCGTTGATTGATTTCCAGTGTTTACCGTCTTGTGTGCTTCTTTGGGTACCTCTCGGAGACGATACGAGCTTGCGATCAACGACACCTTCGGAACCCGACTTATCAACAGGCAAGGACTATACATTACTTATGATCCATTCTATTTCAACCAGCGGTTTGCATGCTAGTCTAGGTTAGGTTCGATGTTTGATCTTACCACATGTTTACAGCCTCTTTCAAACCGATACAGCCATGTGCCTTCCCAGCAAACCTTGTACTGCTATGTTACTATTGCTCGTTGCTCAGCCCCTGCTTAGTATGCATGCTTAGGATGCTACGATGTTACCCTGTTACTCCTTGGTTTGGATATCACATTATTATATTGTTGTGTATGATATGATTATTATTAATGTTGACTATACTCGACGAAGGATGGAAGGTCTAGGCTATCCCGCCCCGACGCTTTGTTCCATTCGAGTCACCTAGGACCCGAGTTCCGGGTATTGGTTTTAAGACTGAGCGTGCCTAACCGCGTGTGGGATTCTATGGGGTCCCCTCTTCTTACCTATCTAGATTCAAACATTTCTAGTGGTGTCCCAACCTGATTTTACCATTTGAGAAACCGTGTGCGTAACTGGTCTGCACCAGTGGATTTAAAATAAACCGGGCTAGTGGGATGGTATATCCTGTTGGTCCACACCTGGAAGCTAGGGAGCCTGCCCGGGTGACGAGGGGGTGACCCCACGACTCCTCTACGAGAGGGTACCTGGTGCGTGTCATGGTTGGAGGCCCACCAGGGGCCCATTCGTGGACACCGACATGATGGAATAAGACGTGAAGCCGAAGACTTGAGGCGCAAGACAAGGAATCCTACTTGTAGCTGACTAGGACTCATGTAAACCCCTACCTGGATATCTATATAAAGCGAGGCAGGGGCACCTCTCGAGACAGCTCATGACTCAAAACACACAAGCTCTCAACCCCCACGCATAGGACTAGACAGATCTCTCTCCACCAAAGCCCTCACGGCACCTCTGTAAATCATCATCAATACAAGATCAGACAAGCAGCATGTAGGGATTTCCCTCCGGGGGCCTGAAGCTGGGAAATCGTGCCCCATGTGTCGCTTGTCCGCCGTCCGAGGAAACGAATACGCAATATGTAACCCTAGCCTTGTGCGCACTAGCCTTGGCCTTCCTGTAATCGCCATCTCCAAGCAATAATATCGAGCAGGAACGTCTCCTCCTGTTAGCCGACGAGATATCGTCCGACCTGTGCCTCTCATGATTAACCCAGGGTGCCTGACCATGGGATTTGCCGGGGTACATCCCCGTCAATTGGCGCCGTCTGTGGGAACTACACAGGTTGGAATTACGATCTCGGCGGTTCCGTCTTCAGCAAGTCACAACTCAAGAGCAAGAACCAGATCCAATCCACCAGAAGAATTCAAGATCACGGCAAACATCTCTACCGCCCCAGCGATATCGCTCGGCCTACAGTTGTGCCAAGACCCATACTATGGCGGCAACCGATCCCACCGTCAGCGAAGGAGAACTCGACGACCCAAAAGAAAGGCGCGAGGGTTCTACACAGAGATCCCGATCGATGAGCTACAACACGAAGCAGAGGACCCACCGAGCACTCAACGACCCGCCGCCACCCAAGCACCCGCCGCACAACAAGACGCCGACTCCGAGCGCGAGATCAGCGATCCTCAAGACCACCGCCAAGAAAGAAGAAATCGACAATGATTCACTATGAAGATCCAGATCGAAGAAGAAGAAAAAACGCAGTCGAAACCGTCGCCGCAACAGATTGCGGAATCAGGCTGCGCACGTCTACGGGCAAGGCATCGACTATGTCCTCTACATCGACTTCGGGCGCGACATCGACCACGGCCGCGGCATCGACTCCGTCCTCTACATCAACCATGGAAGAATCACGACGCGCACTCGATGCTCGGGGGCTGGCACTTTTTCGACATCAACAACGACATCAACTTCATCGGCTCCAGTGCGGATACACGCCGTGAAATTTCGTCACGTCGACTCCGCCTGACGCGTTGAGTCCTTCTCGGTCACTCGCCGCACCGTCGACTCCAAGCACACAAATCATCATGCGCCGAGCTTCTTTGTATGGGCTCTCCCGTACCGAGCTCCATCGCGCAGGAATCGCGGCGTCGAGTCCTCTTGTCACTCGCCGGATAAATTCATCACGACGACTTTGCTACGCAACTCCGCCGCCTCACCACTCAGGGCTCGCGGACTCGGGGGCTCACGGACTCGGGGGATGAACGTCGCAGTCGCCGTCACATCGACTCCGTTCTCGCCTCGTCGACTGCTCATCTTCGACATCCTCCGCCGCGTCGATCCTACAGCTAAGTTTTCTTTACATTCTTATGCTATGATTCCAAAACCTTTATACATTCTCGATCAGCTGCCAAAGACGACTACGCAGTCGCACACAAACATCTGAGGGCTACAAAATCATACTTTGGATCATGCTTAGTTTTATATGCTGTTTATTCGCGTTCGTCAAAATAGTGAGGCTGGGTACCAAAAGGCCGCTCTTGTCTCCGGGTTCAACAAGTCTGGCATCGTGTCCCTGTTACCCGGCAGGAGTTTGCTGCTGGAGGGCCTACTCACAAAAAGACACGCTTAAACCGTATATGCAGCTACATTTTCCACTCGAAAAAAGTGCAATGTCTACAAATCACGTACCTTACAATTGTTTTTCTCACAAGTACACCTTAATACAGTTACACCTTTTTCTCCTTCTCAGCAGATGCTCGGGGGCTGGACGCCCTCATGACGCAGCGACGCCAACCTCCTCGTCCACGACTGATCCCTACAACAACTCACGCCTACGAAGCAAGACCCGAGTCGAGCACTTCCTCGGATGAAAATTACTCGATGACGAAGAAGTCTTGATTCTATGCTCGACTGCAAGCAGTCGAACATAGCCTCGGGGGCTACTCCCATCGGGAGCGCTGACGCGCACCCGACGACCGCTCGACTGGGAAATTTCTCCCCACCCGACGATGAAACAAGAAGACGAACCGGACTGCAATTTTGATGCTTCATCCAAATACTCCCATCGGGAGCATACTCACGACATCTTCGACAGTTCATCAAAAAATGATCGACACGCACTACGGCGGCTATTGCAGATTCGAGTCCCTGCACGACTCTTCGAGTCCCCCAGGCACTCGGGGGCTACTGACGAGGGGGTGACCCCACGACTCCTCTACGAGAGGGTACCTGGTGCGTGTCATGGTTGGCGGCCACCAAGGGCCCACTTGTGGACACCGACATGATGGAATAAGACGTGAAGCCGAAGACTTGAGGCGCAAGACAAGGACTCCTACTTGTAGCTGACTAGGACTCATGTAAACCCATACCTGGGTATATAGATAAAGTGAGGCAGGGGCACCTCTCGAGACAGCTCACGACTCAAAACACACAAGCTCTCAACCCCCACGCATAGGACTAGACAGATCTCTCTCCACCAAAGCCCTCACGGCACCTCTGTACATCATCATCAATACAAGATTATACAAGTAGCATGTAGGGTTTTCCCTCCGGGGGCATGAAGCTGGATATATCGTGCCCCATGTGTCGCTTGTCCGCCGTCCGAGGAAACGAATATGCAATCTGTAACCCTAGCCTTGTGCGCACTAGCCTTGGCCTTCCTGTAATCGCCAACTCCAAGCAATAATATCGAGCAAGAACGTCTCCTCCTGTTAGCCGATGAGCTATCGTCCAACCTGTGCCTCTCATGATTAACCCAGGGTCCCTGACCATGGGATTTGCTGGGGTACATCCCCGTCCCCGGGCGAGGGTAGGTTATCCCGACCTCGTCCAGACGGTAGAGACCGATTCGAGAGCGCGGCCGGCTTTTGAGTTGGATGTCGACTCACCGGGGGCCACCCGGATTTGTGCGTTGTTAGTTAGAGGGACCTATCGTACCGGATCTCTCGGAACAACTCTTTAATGAGTGTCTTTAACGAACCTGACTGAGAGAGATGGGCGTGCGTGCGTGTCTTTAGTTGGTACACCCCTGCAGGGTTATATCTTTTCGAGAAGCCGTGTCCACGGTTATGGACGACTTGAGACCTACTCCTTGTTCATAGACAACAACAACTGAGATAATCTTAATATAATTTGATCAACGTGTTTGTGCCTTGACTGCTTCTTCTTTGTCGGGATGCGAAGAGGAGGACAAGGATAGGATAGGTGTTATGCTTGCGTAAGTAGGTGGATAGCAGACTTGTTGGAGGCGATTCCTCATCGAATTCTTGGCTTCTTATCTTACTCTCTAGATCGTTAGCCACTTCATAAATGCTAGTGCGGCAGCAACCTCACCACTTACCCCATCCTTACCGTAAACTACTAGTTGTCCTAGAATGACGAGTGACGAAGTCCTTGCTGGGGCAGTTGACCACTACAGTTGGATGCTGAGTACTTCTGTACTCATGATACTACCCCCACACTTTTTTCAGGGTTCTTGATCGACAACAGGTATGGTGATCGATGTTTCACGTGGAGACTCGACGACGACTAGATAGGCGGATCCCGGTGGAGGGCCTAGACCCGTGTGGTTATGGGGATCGATGTTTTTCTCTTTGCCAGTAGGCATTTGCCGCATTTTCTTGTAGTCTGTACTCAGACATGTATCTTTCGCTGATGTAATGTATTAAAGCAGTTGTATGCCGATTGTATGAGATGTTGTATCCATGTAGCTGTAATGTTGTGATATCATGTTGGAAATCCGGGGCATATGGCTTCGTCATATGTCGCGGTGGGACCGATATGTGCTTCGTCCCCGGATCTGGATGGAAACATCTAGATCTGGAACAGTACCGCATATTGCGCCTTACAACATGGTATCAGAGCCTTACCGACCATAGGATCCCTTGTCTGGCCGAAGTCGAGTCTAGACAAAAACTATTTTGTAGTTACTAAGTTAGTTATCGGAGAGTAGGATTCTTTTTCCTCCTTACCCTTGCTCTGGTCAGGACAAGTGTCGTCAGTGTGTTATTCTCGCCTTATCCCCTTCAAACTTTAGGATCTCGAGGTGTGGAGTTTCAGAATCGTTACAATGCCTTGCTTGCAGCATATTGTCTCGATTCCGATCTCAGGTTGGGAAATCCGGTAGTACCTTTAGTCTATCCGACTCGGGTTTACATCTTGGTCATCCGTTGACTACAGTCCTCTTGCCTAGTATCCTCACGACTTGAGTGGGAGTACTTCCCTTGATCGTTGTTTTGAATTGTTGTTCTTCCTCTTGATCTCCTGATGGCTTCGTTCTTTGACGTGGCCATCTCCCTGCGGAAATTTATCTCGACAGAAGTTCGTCGTTCGACATGGATCAGAGTCCCTTGTTGGTGGTGTTGAAGATCGTCGTCTCTCTTTTCTCTCCCCCCTCTCCCCGGATCGTCCTGGATCTCGGGACGAGATCCCTTGTTGGTGGTGTTGTATTGTAACAGCCCAGATTTCATAAAAATTAAAAATTTTGTTTTCGGTGTGATTTGTTTGATTGTCTGATTTGTTTGCGGTGTTTGCATCCCCGATTTATCGATTGGCAATTATTTTCCCTCTTATCTCGTACCGGATGAAGACCGACCCTTGCCACCCTGACACTCGACCTTTGCGACACCGGGTTTTCACCCGAGCAGCGTCGCAACCGGCACAAGACCAGCCGTAGCCAACGGTGCGAAAAAACCCCATTTATATTTAAATGGGTTATTTTATCGGGAGGTGCTCGACGTTCTCTTTTGGTGTTAAACGATGCAGACGACGTCAGTTCGGTGCTCTCAGGCGGTGTTCTGAATTTCGCGCGATTCCGACTTCGTCGGGTAGGTGAACGTTCGGATGTGCCAGGCATAGTAGCCGGGATAAGTCCGAGGGGCGTATTTACAAAATGCCTCACGTGCCTTTAGTTGGACCCCGGATTCCCCGCTTATCTTCAGATTCTAGCCCACCCGAAAAAACCGGACCCGAAACGGCCCGTTTTGTGGCCCGAAACCCTTCCAAACAACCACTTGTATATATAGGTGTGCTACCCCTTCCAAATCTGGACAAACCCTAGCCTAGCTTGTCGGGACCCGGGGTTAGCGTATGCAAGTCCCGTTACAACACAATCATATGGAGAGCCGAGAGTCGTACCCACTTGTCTAAGCAGACAAGGCCAAGCACAAAACGCTCTCGGAAAGCATCGAACTTGAGGGGCATCCCGTCCAGGCCGGATGATCAACTGAGATGGGTCCTCATCGTCCGCACACAAGTCTAAATGATATGGGTGGTGAACTCCCATATTCATAGACAAGTCGCCTAAACCATACTCTCGATTGTATTATAACACTTACATAGACATACTCCAGCCCGATCACTTAGTCGGGGTCTAGGGCGGGCTCGATCATACATCAAAGTGTGCACGTGACGGAGTCACGAGCAATCGCATCGCGATGCCCCAAGCTACGCACAACTAAGGGCCACTTGGTGTATAAAAGACCGCCAGCAAGATCACAACTAAGGTCTCGAAAACCCATACTAAGACATGCATGTTATAATCATACACACAACACACATGTCTAGTATGAACAGCAGGTATCATTTTAATTCTCTACAAAGTTTATAACTTTATTGATAACTCTTACAGAGTGCACACAGAGATCACAAGTCGGTGATCCAACATTACATCAAACATGCGGAAGCAAAGTAGGTCTGAGTACAGACACGTTTAACAAATGGCTTAGAGAAGCCTTATTTATAAACAAGCCCTTCCACGAGGGATCAGTCGTCTGACTGGGACTACACTAGCTTGGCTTCAGTCGTCGAGAACCAGTAAGAATCCACCTTCGGGATCAGTGGGTTCATCTAAAACATAGAATAAGCAAACGTGAGTACAAAGTCATACTCAGCAAGACATACGTAGGAGCTATACTACTCATGCACATGTATCAAGGTAAAGGGAGGTGGGGTTCATAAGCAGAAGTGCCAGCTTTGACTTGGCTAGTCCTGAACTACGAGTACCAGACTTGAGGTAAGAAGCGTACACGAGTCCACTACAAGTCTCCAACCAATTAGACCACTATGGGTCCTTCCTCGACTTCCCCACGAGAAAGCACACCGTAGCACTCACGCTTATCTTGGCAAGTTTTATAAGTATCCAATTCGAGTTGTCTAATAATCAGGCATAATTTTCCAAGCAGTCATTAACCGCGGACTCGGCTATTCGAATAGTTTCGTTAACCCTGCAGGGGTGTACCGCTACACACACACACGCATCAGTTACCGCCTGGGAGTGGGACCCTTCAAGCGGGTACCGGCGAGGATGTTGCCACGACACTTTGCCCACAGCTCCGTTCTAGTCCAGAGAGTCGCCTATCTGAGGGGGATCCGTAAGGAAGTCCGGCCGAGGTTCCAGTACGGCCTCAAACGATGTGTGCAGGGTCCCAAGCCGGTATGAAGTTACGAAACATTCTTATGGTCATGAAGGACACATGCATATTAACTTTGGATGATTTTACTTATAACATGGAAATGATGTGATCTCAAAGTAAATCATACAATTGGGTCGGTTTAGCACCCTTGTTCTAGAAACAATGTGCTCCCATGTGTTACCGGCATTTCCAATGCCCTATGAATAGGAAAATATGTCATCCATAACACACGGGTTAGTCTTAGAGGCAGACTAAGAACACTTGGTGTTTATACTCCACACCTGCATATGGCTTTTCCTCCGGAGGCAGTTAACACGCTACTTGGCAAACCTCCGGATAAGCCATTTGCAGTTATAACACAGACATATAAACTTTAATAATGAACCTGGAATTATAATAATACAATTTATTATTGCCTCTATGGCATAATTCCAATAGGATCACCACACAAGAACTCGGACTTAAGGCGGTGTTCAACGAGACAACCCACTATGTACTCCTACACAGCCTCTCATCGTTCACCTTGTATTAGGGTAGATTCACCAACACATTTTCACCATCATCAACATGATTGCTACCATCCCGACTCACATAACAGTATCAACATTGTGTCACTCTAAGCATGCAATAAGCAGTAAAAGTTGCAGGGGACACATGGTATCAATCAACTCCTACATCTGCTAGGATTGTGGTTTGCTTACTACTGTGACAAATGATAGGTCATGCAAAGGAATGGGTTCATCTATGCGGTAGAAACGTATCATGGTAATCATCCTAATCAATGCATAAGCGAGACTGAAAGGGAAGTGGGATTTTATCGACATGATCAATGGGGGTTTGCTTGCCTTGCTGACGAGGTTCAGTATCGGGGTCTTCAACGAAGGGGGTGGTCTCGGGTTCCGGCTCCACTTCTATTAGCAACATGAAAATCATAGGATCTACATAATGTACAATGCACAATCACATGAATAAGATTGTAATGTGATGTTCCTGGTCACCATGTGTTGACAATTCCATTTAAAAGAAGTGGGTTGCAAAGTCATTTGCAAATTCACTCCAAATTTGAACTCAAATTAATGCCATGTGGACAAATGCTACTATTCACCCAATTTAAATTGGTCAAAAATGAAAACAAAGTCCATATTCACATTCCTTGCATTTTTTCTGATAATTTTAGACATATTATTTGTCCAATTTGGAGTTAAAATGAATTAGTTATGAATTTCCAAAGTTTAAGCCTTTTGGTGGATTTTTATGAATTAAATAAATCAATTTAACCAATTACTGCGTCAGCATGACGCAAGGCTGACGTGAGGCGGGGCTTCTGACAGGTGGGTCCGGTTTGTCAGTGGCTGGGGGTTAGTTTAGCTTCTGTTTAAAATAAACCCCAGTTTAATTAAGTCCTGGGCCCACTGGTCAGTGGTCCAGGGGGTAATTAGCGTGGGGATTAGGAGGGGTTTAAGGCTAAGTTGTCGCCGACGACCTCTGTGCTCGCCGGAGCACCGCCGGGGTTGCTGTACAGGGCACGGGGAGGGAAGTTGGAGGCACGGGCGAGTAGCTAGCGCTCGTCTGCATCTGCTAGGGCTATCTGGGGCTCACAGGGACGTCTCGGGGCACGTCTACGACGACGAAGCGGCGGCTGGATCTTCGTTCCTCGATGAGCACGGTGATAGCGGCCACAGGATGGAGCTCGGCTAGAGGAAAAATAAGTGCGCGCTCACCCTGAAGACGAAGACGAGCGCGACGTCATCGGGAAGGAACCGGAGAGGGCTCGATTTGTCGTCGGAGCTGCGGCGGCCGGCGGTGAAGACTCGAGGCTCGCGTCGTCTACGAAGGCTCCCGGCTCGAATCAACGGTGCAGGGCGACGAAGTCGAAGGAGGGGAGGACGTTGGACATGGCGGCGGATCTTGAAGGGCACGGTGGCCACGGGATCTCCTCGTCGCGCTCCGGCAGGCTCTCGGGTCTCCGCGGAAATGGTGAGGAGGAAGGGGGAAACAGTGTGCTGCGTGGGGGAAATGGAACACGGCGGCCAGGGCATCTCCAGGGCGCGAGAAGAGGACACGGGGAAGCAGGAGGTGGCCAGGGCGTCGACGGCATGCTCGCGCCGTCGGCAGCAGCCTGGCTGGCGCGAGGAAGAAGACCAGCCTGCCCCTAGGCTGGGCTACCTCAGTTACTTGGGCCTCTTTGCTAGGTAGGCCTTTTCCTTTTTGATTTTGTTTTCTTTTCTACCATTTGTTGTGCCTTGCTAAAAAAATAGCTAGGCATTTTATAAAATGCCCCAAATTTTTATATGGACTTCTAATGCATATAGCTAGCCACTTATAAAGTTTGGGCATTTTTTAAATTCAAATAATTTGAACTTTAATCCAAATAGGGGTTTAATTTAATTCCAAGCTCTTGTTTTGAATTTTTGAAAAATCTATGAGCATGGGAATACTACCACATCACTTTATATGTGATCACACTCATTTATGAGACTTTTCAAAAATGCAAAAGGAATTTTTGGAGAAATTTTTATTCTGGCCATTTGAATTAAATTCATCTGGGGGGTGTTGTCTCTCCCATTTCAATTTCTTTTTGAAAAAAATTACATGATGTAAATTGAGTCTTGATCCTAGCACATACCTAACAGAGGGTTCTGACAACTCGCCCCCACTCAAAAGAATCTCGTCCCGAGATTCAGAAGTCTGCGGAAGGAAGGAGGGGTACTCGGCACTGAGACGGTCTTCTCTTTCTCACGTGGCTTCTTTCTCAGAGTGGTGTGACCATTGCGCTTTCAGAAACTTAATCTTCTGACGACGAGTGACACGCTCTGCTGAATCAATAATACGAACGGGGTATTCTCGATAAGAAAGGTCATCTTGGAGATCAAGCGTTTCATGGTCGACTTCGCGGATGGGGTCCTTGAAGCAACGCCTGAGTTGTGGCACATGGAATACATCATGTACCTTGGAAAGGTGCGGGGTAGTTCAAGTTGGTAGGCAACTTCTCCACGTTTAGCAAGAATGCGGAAAGGTCCAATGTAACGTGGGGCCAACTTGCCTTTGATACCGAAGCATTGGGTTCCCTTCAGAGGAGTAACCCGAAGGTAAGCCTTCTCGTCCAGATTGTAGTTTTCTTTCCTATGATGACGATCATAGTAGCTTTTCTGAGGAGACTGGGTTGCTTTCAATTGATCACGAACAATACGAACTTCCTCTTCTGCTTCCATGATCTTATCCGGTCCAAAGAATTGTCTTTCACCAGTTTCTGACCAGTTTAGGGGTGTTCGACATCTTCGTCCATAGAGGAGTTCAAAAGGAGCCATGTTCAGACTAGATTGGAAACTATTGTTGTAAGCAAATTCGGCGAATGGAAGAGACTTCTCCCAATTCTTTCCGAATGAGATAACACTAGCTCTGAGCATGTCTACAAGAATTTGGTTAACCCTTTCGACTTGACCACTAGACTGAGGATGGAAAGTTGTACTAAAGGAGAGATGAGTTCCCATAGCATTCTGAAAGCTTCCCCAAAATCTGGAGGTGAAAAGGCTACCACGATCAGAATTGATTTCCAAAGGAACACCATGAAGAGACACAATTCTAGAGACATACAAGTCCGCTAACTGGCTCGCAGTTATGGACTCACGAACGGGAAGGAAGTGAGCAACTTTGGAAAGTCTGTCAACGACAATGAAGATGGCATCATTTCCTTTCTGGGTTTTTGGAAAGCCAGTGATGAAGTCCATACTGACTTTGTCCCATTTCCACTCGGGAATAGGTAAAGGTTGAAGAGTAGCAGCAGGTCTTTGATGTTCTGCCTTAATGCGACGAGAAACATCACATTCAGCAACAAATTGAGCAATGTCTCTCTTCATCCTAGTCCACCAAAATCTCTGGCGAAGATCTCGGTACATTTTTGTGCTACTGGGATGAATCGAGAGGGGTGTGTCATGGGCTTCTTTGAGGATGAGTTGCCTTAGTTCCCTATTCTTAGGTACTACCAAACGATTTCCAAAGAATACCGTTCCTTTACTATATGTGGAGAAACATTTAGCAACTCTGCTAGCAATGTTCTCCTTGATCCGGCGAACACCTCGTGCACGTCTTTGGGCAACTATGATTTGATACTCAAGGGTTGGTTTCGCCACCAAGTTGAAAAGATATCCACGAGGGACAATCTCGAGATTGAGCTTTCGAAATTCCTCATGAAGAAGTGGTTGATATTGTTGTAACATGAGGTTGTTACAATACGACTTACGACTTAGTGCATCAGCCATGACATTGGCTTTGCCTGGGGTATAAGAAATTCCTAAGTCATAATCTTTTATCAACTCAATCCAGCGTCTTTGCCTGAGATTAAGATCTGGCTGGGTGAATATGTATTTGAGGCTTTGGTGGTCGGAATAGATCTCACAACGATTACCAAGGAGGTAATGTCGCCAAGTTGTCAGGGCATGAACTACGGCAGCGAGTTCAAGATCATGGGTAGGATAGTTCTCTTCATGTGGACGCAACTGGCGTGAAACATAAGCTACCACATGTCTATGCATCCTAACCCTTGCCATGAGGCGTCACAAAAGATCTCGAAATCATTTTTGGTGTCTGGAGGCGCAAGTACGGGGGCAGAAGTCAATCTTCTTTTTAGCTCTTGAAAGCTTGCCTCGCACTTGGGAGCCCATTGGAATTTCTTATCTTTCTTGAGGAGTTCAGTTAGAGTCTTTGCAACTTTAGAAAAGTTCTCGACGAAGCGGCGACAATAGCTTGCTAAGCCAAGAAAACTCCTAACTTGCTTAACCGATTCAGATGGAGTCCAGTCAAGGACGGCCTGAACTCTCTCGGGATTCACAACAATGCCTTTTGCAGAAGTCACATGGCCTAAGTAGGTCACTTCTGGTAGCCAAAATTCACACTTAGAGAACTTGGCATAAAGGCGGTGCTCTCGAAGTTTCAACAATACCAACCTAAGATGTTCGGCATGTTCTTCTTCGTTCTTCGAGTAGATGAGAATGTCATCAAGATAAACTACAACAAATTTATCTAAGTACTCCATGAAGATCGAATTCATCATGCGCGAGAAAGTGGCGGGGGCATTGGTAAAACCGAAGGACATGACGGTGTACTCGTAAAGACCATAACGAGTAGTGAAAGCCGTTTTTGTAATGTCCTCGTTTCGGATTTTGATTTGATGATAACCTAATCTCAAATCCATCTTGGAGAAGACAGAGGATCCAACAAGTTGATCATAAAAATCATTGATCCTGGGAAGTGGGTACTTGTTCTTTATCATCGCTAGATTTAGCGGGCGATAATCTACGCACATCCTTTCTGTTCCATCTTTCTTCGTTACGAACAGAACGGGGCAACCCCATGGCGATGAGCTAGGGCAGATGAAGCCTTTTGCCAACAAAGCTTCAAGTTGGATTTTAAGCTTAGCTAACTCACGTGGGGCCATTTTGTATGGGCGTTTGGAAATTGGTGCGGTTCCTGGCATAAGATCCACTATGAATTCTACACATCTGTCGGGTGGCAAGATTTAAGGGGTTGGGTTACTGGATGGTTTTCCTGAGGATGACCATGGCTTACTAGGGGCTAAAACCGATGTCAGAGTAGAAAATTACCCCAACACGATGGTTAGTGTGGTTATTCTGGTTAGAAGACATCTAAGCTGGGAGGAAGAGCTGCAAATGCATCAAGATAGGTTTCTAGAAGAAAAACTACAACAAAGTCTATGGAACTGTCGGGCTTTCCACCTAGCAATTCTTCTGAAAAGACAACCGAAATGGAGAGAAGGATTTTGCAAATGCATCAGATTATGAAGAAACCTGGAATGACTCGCACAGCATAACGGCTGTAATTGTAAGAAAAGACAATTTCTTACAACATAGAAACAACACTTACATACGATGTAAGAAATCAGGAAGCACAACCACTCTAGCAAACTGAACACAACTCTCCTACGGCTACAAGGAAGCAATCAACGAGATGTTCTAGTAAGACATGGATGAGCCTAATCCTATCTTCCTGTAGAAAATATGAGGGTGACTCAGAACTCAGAACGATGAAGGTAAGGAGAAAAAAGAAGCCTTACGTTGTTCCCTTATATACCCAGAGTAACTATATAACTATAGAAGGCTAGACTCGACTTCGACCAAGGATGATAATCCTACAGTCAGTCCTGCTCTGATACCAAGTCTGTCGGGACCCGGGGTTAGCGTATGCAACTCCCGTTACAACACAATCATATGGAGAGCCGAGAGCCATACCCACTTGTCTAAGCAGACAAGGCCAAGCACAAAACGCTCTCGGAAAGCATCGAACGTGAGGGGCATCCCATCCTTGCCGGATGATCAACTGAGATGCGTCATCATCGTCCGCACACAAGTCTAAATGATATGGGTGGTGAACTCCCATATTCATAGACAAGTCGCCTCAACCATACTCTCGATTGTATTATAACACTTACATAGACTTACTCTAGCCCGATCACTTAATCGAGGTCTAGGGCGGGCTCGATCATACATCAAAGTGTGCACGTGACGGAGTCACGAGCAATCGCATCGCGATGCCCCAAGCCGCGCACATCTAAGGGCCACTTGGTGTATAAAAGACCGCCAGCCAGATCACAACTAAGGTCTCGAAAACCCATACTAAGACATGCATGTTATAATCATACACACAACACACATGTCTAGTATGAACAGCAGGTATCATTGCAATTCTCTACAAAGTTTAAAACTTTATTGATAACTCTTACAGAGTGCACACAGAAATCACAAGTCGGCGATCCAACATTACATCAAACATGCGGAAGCAAAGTAGGTCTGAGTACAGACAAGTTTAACAAATGGCTTAGAGAAGCCTTATTTATAAACAAGCCCTTCCACGAGGGACCAGTCGTCTGACTGGGACTACACTAGCTTGGCTTCAGTCGTCGAGCTCTAGTAAGAATCCACCTTCGGGATCAGTGGGTTCATCTAAAACATAGAATAAGCAAACGTGAGTACAAAGTCGTACTCAACAAGACTTATGTAGGAGCTATACTACTCATGCACATGTATCAAGGTAAAGGGAGGTGGGGTTCATAAGCAGAAGTGCCAGCTTTGACTTGGCTAGTCCTGAACTACGAGTACCAGACTTGAGGTAAGAAGCGTACACGAGTCCACTACAAATCTCCAACCAATTACACCACTATGGGTCCTTCCTCGACTTCCCCACAAGAAAGCACGCCATAGCACTCACGCTTATCTTGGCAAGTTTTATAAGTATCCAGTTCGAGTTGTCTAATAATCAGGCACAGTTTTCCAGGCAGTCCTTAACCGCGGACGCGGCTATTCGAATAGTTTTGTTAACCCTACAGGGGTGTACCGCTACACACACGCGCGCATCAGTTACCGCCTGGGAGTGGGACCCTTCAAGCGGGTACCGGCGAGGATGTTGCCACGACACTTTGCCCACAGCTCCGTTCTAGTCCAGAGAGTCACCTATCTGAGGGGGATCCGTAAGGAAGTCCGGCCGAGGTTCCAGTATGGCCTCAAACGATGTGTGCAGGGTCCCAAGCCGGTCTGAATAGCCGTTCTTCCACTTTGCAGACCGTGCCACAGCCCTACCAGAACTTGCGAACTAATGCGACTTCTGGGGTTCGAACGGGGTGAGGTACTAGGTCGAGAGGGGTCAGTGAGCCCAATGTGTGGTTGCACACTTCTTCTTGGATATGTTGGGATTCGGAGTAGAAAACAAAAAAAAATCTGGCACTACGAAAACCAAACCCAAGAACGGATCTAGGAAGATGCAGAGGAGGATATCGATCTTGTTACCTTCTTGCAACCGTTCAACGGATGCACTCTCTCGCAGCGGAAGATGTTGATGGAGAGCTGAAGAAGCGTGAAGATGAAAAATCCCACGAACAGATCTAATCACCGTGGAGTCCCTCGAACAAAGATCGAACGCACGATCTCTCTACGGTTGATCCACACGTACAGTGTAGATGATCCGGCAGGGCTCCGCCGTCCAGAGCTCGGCGCCACCGGAGTAGAGAGGAGGGAGGAGCAGCCCTTCGGGGTTACGGTGGAGATTGGATCTAATGAGAGGGAGAGAGAGGGGGCAGCCCTTCGGCGGAGAACAAATCCAATTGTGTGTTGAAGGGGTGCCCCCACCTCCTCTATTTATAGGGGAAGGGGGAGGGGAGCCATCTTGGAGGAGGGGGCAGCCCTAGGGGCTGCGCCCTAGGGTTGCGCCAAGGAGGTGGGGGGAAGCTTCCTGGAAGCTCCCCCAAGGCGCCCTCCCCTCTTTGGCTCCCTTGGCCCAAGTGCTCCCTCCCCACTTGGGCCTTCCAAGTGAGAGGGAGCCCATGTAACAGCCCAGTTTTTACAAAAATTAAAATTTTTGTTTTCGGTGTGAATTGCTTAATTGTCTGATTTGTTTGCGGTGTTTGCATCCCCGATTTATTGATCAGCGATTCTTTTCCCCCTCTTATCTCGTATCGGACGGAGACCGACCCTTGCCACACTGACACTCGACCTTTGCGACACCGGGTTTCGCCCGATCACCGTCGCGAAACCGCACGAGACCAGCCGCAGCCAACGGAATGAAAACCCCGTTTAATAATTAAACGGGTTATTTTTATAGCGCGTCGGAAAGTGTTTTCGGAACGGTTCCAGCGCGAGGTGAACGCCTCCGGCTCGACGCACTGATCGCGCAGTTCGAAGTTTTACCCGAATCGAAGGTACTGCGGACCCCCGTCGGTCAGAAACGTGAGCACCGCGCGCGAGAGAGAAAAACCGGTGATGTTTTTGCAAACTGCCAGTCACCTGGGCTACAAATAGACCACCCCACCACTTAGGGTTTCCCTAGCCAGCCCTCAGATCCAGATTGACCCCCAAAATAGCCATTTTCGCAACCCTAGCTCCCAGATCCGTTTTCAGCCGTCGGATTTCGCGATCGGACGGCTCTGGGGATGCCACGTCAGCGCCCCAGCCTCCACCAACCACTCCTCTCCTCTCTCCTCCCGCAGCCTCCCATGGCTAGTCGCGCGCCCGCGGGCAGCACGTCGCCGCCGGCGAGGCAGGCCGCTCCGGCCAGGACCCCCACGCCTCCCTCTCCTCCTGTACCTTCCTCTTCTCCTCCCTCTCACCCCGCCTCCTCTTACCTCGTAGGAACTGCGCCAGGCAGCCATGGCCGTGGAGGACCGAAGCCGCCGCCCGAGCCGAAGCCCCTCCGCCACCTTGCCGCCCGGCCGACGAGCCCAGCGTGGCCGCCCCCGCCGGTGAGCCCCTCCATGCCGCGGCCACGCCTCCTCTTCTCCCCTGAACCCTCTCGTTCCCTTGCCGCAGGTCCCGAAGGATCCCGCCGTGCCGACGCGCCATGGCTTGGTCGCGGCCCGAGCTCGCGCCCCTTGGAGGTCCCTCCTCCGCCGCCTCGTCGCCGGATCCGATGGGATCCCGGCCGCTGCCGCCGCGCCTGGTCCGTGCCCCCTGCTCCGCTTCGCCCGGCCGGCGAGCCGCCGGCGAGCCGTGCGCCAACCGACGCCGCCACCTGGAGACGAGGTCGAGGCAGCCGTCCAGGCCGCCAGCCGCGAGTGGGCCGGCTTCGCAGCCCAGGCCGAGCCGAGCCAGCAGCCAGCCCAGCCGGCGCCTAGGCCCAGGCCGGCCACCACTCCAGCCAGTGGGCTGAGGCCCATGGTGGGCGCCCCCCTTCTTTTTTTTATTTTTTTTGCTGTTGTGCACTGTTGGGCCGGCCAGTAGCTTTCGGCCCGTTTAGCTTTTTTTCTGTTCTGCTAGATTTTTTATTAAATTGGCAGATTGTGTTTCTTTTTTGCGGTGCCCGTATCTTTTTGCTCGTAGCTCCGATCGCGACGCGTAAAATATGAAACTTGCTTAGTTTTGTGTGTAGTTTAATAAAATGTTGCTTGCTGCCATGTTTGACTTTGTTTACCTGCTGTTTAACTGCTAATTACACTGCTTGCCACTGTAAACTGTAATTGCAATATCTTTTTAACCGTTGCTCTGTTTAAAATGTTCTTTATATGTAACTTGACTAGAATTGCATGTAGATTGTGTTTTTGCTGTTCTTGCTTGCTAATAAAAATAATAAAATATTGTTTAGGGAAAAATAGTGCAAAATGCAATAAATATCGTGGGGTCCGCAATAGTTTGCCTGTATAGGTTTTACCCCCCACTTAAAGTGACTAGATTAGATAGTTTATTTTGCTCCACCCTTGCCATGTTTGAGTGCTATGCCATGCTTCTGTGCTTGCCATGTTAACAACCTTTGTTGATCACCTGTAGCTAAGCAACTTGAACCACCGTAGATGTGCGGTATCGTCGTGTGTGACGAGTACTCCACTTAACCTGTTAGTAACCGCTCTCGACGGTAGGTGCGATGTCTCGTGTTGCCTTCTTGTTGATGCTTGCTCGTGTTTGCTTCGTAGTAATAGATGCTTGCTCGTTGATTGCTTTCCAGTGTTTCCTTCCTGTGTGCCTCCCGCGGTTACCTTCGGAGACGATGCGAGCTTGCGATCGACTACACCTTCGGAACCCGACTTATCAACAGGCAAGGACTATACATTACTTATGATCCATTCTATTTCAACCAGCGGTTTGCATGCTAGTCTAGGTTAGGTTCGATGTTTGATCCTACCACATGTTTACAGCCACTTTCAAACCGATACAGCCATGTCCCCTCCCAGCAAACCATGTACTACTATGTTACTTTTGCTCGTTGCTCAGCCCCTGCTTAGTATGCATGCTTAGGATGCTACGACGTTCCCTGTTACTCCTTGGTTTGGGATATCACATTATTACTATTGTTGTTGATGATATGATTATTATAATGTTGACTATATTCGACGAAGGATGGAAGGTCTAGGCTATCCCGCCCCGACGCTTTGTTCCATTCGAGTCACCTAGGATCCGAGTTCCGGGTATTGGTTTTAAGACTGAGCGTGCCTAACCGCGTGTGGGATTTTATGGGGTCCCCTTTTCTTACCTATCTAGCTTCGAACATTTCTAGTGGTGGCCCGAGCTGATTTACCATTTGAAACCCCGTGTGTGTGCTTGGTGGATCCCCTCGCAATTTTTAAACAACCCGGACCAGCGGAGACATGGTTTCCCTGTTGGTCCACCTTTGACCGGCGAGGGCCCGAGGCCTCACGTGAGGCGTCTCGGTAACCCAAACCCTGTTGAGACGGAAGAGTCCGATCCGAGAGCGTGGCCAGCTTTTGGATTGGGTGTCGACTCCCCGGGGGCCACCCGGATTTGTTTGTTGTTAGCTAGAGGGACCTGTCGTTTCGGATCTCTTGGAACTAAATCATAAAATGGTTGCCTGTGATGGGTAGCAACTGAGAGAGATGGACGTGCGTGCGGAGCCTCGTAATGGGCAGTTGGTACACCCCTGCAGGGTTAAATCTTTTCGAGAAGCCGTGTCCACGGTTATGGACGACTTGAGACCTACTCCTTGTTCATAGACAACAACAACTGAGATAATCTTAATATAACTTGATCAACGTGTGTGTGCCTTGACTGCTTCTTCTTCGTCGGGATGCGAAGAGGAGGACAAGGATAGGATAGGTGTTATGTTTGCGTAGTAGGTGGATAGCAGACTTGTTGGAGGCGATTCCTCATCGAATGCTTGGCTTCTTATCTTACTCTCTAGATTGTTAGCCACTTCATAAATGCTAGTGCGGCAGCAACCTCACCACTTACCCCTTCCTTACCGTAAACTACTAGTTGTCCTAGAATGACGAGTGATGAAGTCCTTGCTGGGTCAGTTGACCACTACAGTTGGATGCTGAGTACTTCTGTACTCATGATACTACCCCCAAACTCTTTTCAGGGTTCTTGATCGACAACAGGTATGGTGATCGACGTTTCACGTGGAGACTCGACGACGACTAGTTAGGCGGATCCCGGCGGAGGGCCTGGACCCGTGTGGTTATGGGAATCGATGTTTTTCTCCTTGCTAGTAGGCATTTGATTGTAGTCTGTACTCAGACATGTATCTTCCGCTGTTGTATTGTATTAAGGCAGTTGTATGCCGATTGTATGAGATATTGTATCCTTGTATCTGTAATGTTGTGATATCATGTTGGAAATCCGGGGCATATGGCTTTGTCATATGTCGCGGTGGGACTGATATGTGCTTCGTCCCCGGATCTGGGTGGAAACACCTAGATCTGGAACAGTACCGCATATCGGGCCTTACAACCCATTTATATTAAATTCATTGATTTAATTCTGAAACCTTTTCGAAATACATAATAAATGAATATTAAATATATCTAGACCAACTCGGAACTTTTCCGGCCCTCCGGTTTTACCCGGTTTTCTTAAAACTCTTCCCGGTACCTTACCGGGTCCCCGAAACGGTTCCGGTTTTCTCATCGATCATAACCCGGTCACTCCGAGACTTTCACGGTGTGATAAATACATGCTCCTATCAGTCTAGTACTCTACAGATCATCTACCTTTAAGTGTGCGACCCCATAGGTTCGATAGGATACGGACATGAACCGGAAACTGACTTTCCCGCGGAACAATAACCGATAGCGGAGCCATGGACACCCATAACGGTTCCCGTACCTACATGAATATAAATTCGAGTGAACCACAAACTTAACATGCCAGTCCTATTTGCTTCACGATACTATACAAAACCTGAGGTGAGATCTATTAGGTATCCGCATGATTAACCATTAACCATTATACCAAGTCATCCTCCTTCTCGTTCTGTTCCATTTTCTCGTTTAGTATTCTGGTATCCCTTGTGATCAATTCACAGTGTCTGGCCAGATGATGTTGGATGCCGTAATACCGAGAGGGCCCATAGAAGTATCTCTCCATCGTTAGAGGAGAAAATTCCCAACTCGAATCGTTAAGTCCCTTGACACACTTTCATGTGTGAGTGATCAAAGCCGTTATTGCCACGCCTGTTACGGGTGGTGTTGGGACAGTGTCAAAACCCACCCTCTAGTATGAAGTTACGAAACATTCTTATGGTCATGAAGGACACATGTATATTAACTTTAGATGATTTTACTTATAACATGGAAACGATGTAATCTCAAAGTAAATCATACAATTGGGTCGGTTCAGCACCCTTGTTCTGGCAACAATGTGCTCCCATGTGTTACCGGCATTTCCAATGCCCTATGAATAGGAAAACATGTCATCCATAACACACGGGTTAGTCCTAGAGGCAGACTAAGAACACTTGGTGTTTATACTCCACACCTGCATATGGCTTTTCCTCCGGAGGCAATTAACATGCTACTTGGCAAACCTCCGCATAAGCCATTTGCAGTTATAGCACAGACATATAAACTTTAATAATGAACCTGGAATTATAATAATACAATTTATTATTGCCTCTAGGGAATAATTCCAACAGGATCATCACACAAGAACTCGGACTTTAGGCGGTGTTCAACGACACAACCCACTGTGTACTCCTACACAGCCTCTCATCGTTCACCTTGTATTAGGGTAGATTCACCAACACATTTCCACCATCATCAACATGATTGCTACCATCCCGACTCACATAACAGTATTAACATTGTATCACTCTAAGCATGCAATAAGCAGTAACTGTTGCAGGGCCCACATGATATCAATCAACTCCGACATCTGCTAGGATTGTGGTTTGCTTACTACTGTGACAAATGATAGGTCATGCAAAGGAATGGGTTCATCTATGCGGTAGAAATGTATCATGGTAATCATCATAATCAATGCATAAGCGAGACTGAGAGGGAAGTGGGATTTTATCGACATGATCAATGGGGGTTTGCTTGCCTTGCTGACGAGGTTCAGTATCGGGGTCTTCACGAAGGGGGTGGTCTCGGGTTCCGGTTCCACTTCTATTAGCAACATGACAATCATAGGATCAACATAATGTACAATGCACAATCACATGAATAAGATTGTAATGTGATGTTCCTGGTCACCATGTGTTGACAATTCCATTTAAAAGAAGTGGGTTGCAAAGTCATTTGAAAATTCACTCCAAATTTGAATTCAAATTAATGACATATGGACAAATTCTACTGTTCACCCAATTTTAATTGGTCAAACATGAAAACAAAGTCCATATTCACATTCCTTGCATTTTTCTGATAATTTTAGACATATTATTTGTCAAATTTGGAGTTAAAATGAATTAGTTATGAATTTCCAAAGTTTAAGCCTTTTTCTGGATTTTTCTGAATTAAATAAATCAATTTAACAAATTACTGCGTCAGCATGACGCAAGGCTGACGTGGGGCGGGGCTTCTGACAGGTGGGTCCGGCTTGTCAGTGGCTGGGGGTTAGTTTAGCTTCTGTTTAAAATAAACCCTAGTTTAATTAAGTCCTGGGCCCACTAGTCAGTGGCCCAGGGGGTAATTAGCGTGGGGATTAGGAGGGGGTTAAGGCGAAGTCGTCGCCGGCGACCTCTGTGCTCGCCGGAGCACCGCCGGGGTTGCTGTACAGAGCACGGGGAGGGGAGTTGGAGGCACGGGCGAGTAGCTAGCGCTCGTCCGCATCTGCTAGGGCTCACAGGGACATCTCGGGGCACGTCTCCGACGACGCGGTGGCTGGAGCTTCGGTCCTCGATAAGCACGGCGATAGCGGCCACGGGATGGAGCTCTGCTAGAGGAAAAAGAAGTGTGCACTGACCCTGAAGACAAAGACGAGCGCGACGTCATCGGGGAGGAACCGGAGAGGGCTCGATTTGTCGCCGGAGCTGCGGCGGCCGGCGGTGAAGACTCGAGGCTTGCGTCGTCTACGAAGGCTCCCGGCTCGAATCAACGGTGCAGGGCGACGAAGTCGAAGGAGGGGAGGACGTTGGACATGGCGGCGGAGCTTGAAGGGAACAGTGGCCACGGGATCTCCTCGTCGGCGCTCCGGCAGGCTCTCGGGTCTCCGCGGAAATGGGGAGGAGGAAGGGGGAAACGGTGTGCTGCATGGGAGAAATGGAACATGGCGGCCAGGGTATCTCCAGGGCGCGAGAAGAGGACACGGGGAAGTAGGAGGTGGCCAGGGCATCGACGGCATGCTCGCCACGGCAGCATCAGCCTGGCTGGCGCGAGGAAGAAGATCAGCCTGCCCCTGGGCTGGGCTGCCTCAGTTAGTTGGGCCTCTTTGCCTGGTAGGCCTATTCCTTTTTGTTTTTGTTTTTCTTTTCTTCCATTTGTTGTGCCTTGCCAAAAAAGTAGCTAGGCATTTTATAAAATGCCCAAAAAATTTATATGGACTTCTAATGCATATAGCTAGCCACTTATAAAGTTTGGGAATTTTTTAAATTCAAATAATTTGAACTTTAATTCAAATAGGGGTTTAATTTAATTCCAAGCTCCTGTTTGAATTTTTGGAAAATCTATGAGAAGGGAATGATACCACATCACTTTATATGTGATCACACTCATTTATGAGACTTTTCAAAAATGCAAAAGGAATTTTTGGAGCAACTTTTATTCTGGCCATTTGAATTAAATTCATCTGGGGGGTGTTCTCTCTCCCATTTCAATTTCTGTTCGAAATTTTTTACATGATGCAAATTGAGTCTTGATCCTAGCACATACCAAACAGAGGGTTCTGACATAGCTCATCTCCTTCCGTGTCCCCCAACCCAGCGCCGCCACCCACCACAGAATTCTGTGTAGAGCCAATCCCTCCCTACCTAGATCTGGAGACCAGCCGACCTCGATCTAGACCGTTGGATCGGCTGATCCAACGGCCCAGTGATTGCCGCGTCACCCCGTGGAGCCTCCCGAGCCGGCCTCTCTTGCCCGAAGCCCTGCAGCCGTCCCTGTCGGGACCCGGGGTTAGCGTATGCAAGCCTCGCTACGACACAATCATATGGAGAGCCGAGAACCGTACCCACTTGTCTAAGCAGACAAGGCCAAGCACAGATGATCCCACTTCTCGGAAAGCATCGAACGTGAGGGGCATCCCATTCAGGCCGGATGATCCACTGAGATGGGTCCTCATCGTCCGCACACAAGTCTAATTGATATGGGTGGTGAACTCCCATACTCATAGACAAGTCGCCTCAACCATACTATCGATTGTATTATAACCCTTACATAGACTTACTCCAGCCCGATCACTTAGTCGGGGTCTAGGGCGGGCTCGATCATACATCAAAGTGTGCACGAGACAGAGTCTCGAACAATCGCATCGCGATGCCCCAAGCTGCGCACATCTAAGGTCCACTTGGTGTATAAAAGACCGCCAGCCAGATCACAACTAAGGTCTCGAAAACCCATACAAAGACATGCATGTTTATAAACATACACGCATCACACATGCCTTGTATGAACAACAGGTATCATTGCAATTCTCTACAAAGTATACATCTTTATTAATAACTCTTACAGAGTGCACACAGAGATCACAAGCATGTGATCCAACATTACAACACACAAGCGGAAGCAAAGTATGTCTGAGTATAGACAAGTTTAACAAATGTCTTAGAGAAGCCTTATCTAAAAACAAGCCCTCCACGAGGGAACCAGTCGTCTGACTGGGACTACACTAGCTTGGTCTTAGTCTGAGTCTTCATTCTTCGAGCTTCGGGGAGAAGCCACCATCGGGGTCGGTGGGTTCATCTAAAACATAGAATAAGCAAACGTGAGTACAAAATCGTACTCAGCAAGACTTACGTAGGAACTATACTACTCATGCACATGTATCAAGGTAAAGGGAGGTGGGGTTTCACTTGCAGAAGTGCCAGCTTTGACTTGGCTAGTCCTGAACTACGACTACCAGACTTGAGGTAAGAAGCGTACACGAGTCCACTACATCTCTTCAACCAATTACACCACTATGGTTACTTCCTCGACTTCCCCACGAGAAGCACACCATAGCACTCACACTTATCTTGGTGTATTTTAGTAGTATCCGGTTCAAGTTGTCTAATAATCGAGCACAGCTCTCCAAGTAGTCCCTTACCGTGGACGCGGCTATTCGAATAGTTTTGTTAACCCTGCAGGGGTGTACTGCTACACACATGAAACTATCAGTTACCGCCTTTGTACTCGACACCGTTCAAGAGGTGCCGGCGAGGATAATTCCCACAACTTTTACCTCACAGCCAACTCAAATTCAATGGAGATGCCTATCTGGGCTGGAATCCACATCGTGAACCCGGCCGGTTTACCGATGTGGTCCCAGAAGATGTGTGCAGGGTCCCAAGCCAGTCTAAATAGCCGTTCTTCCACTTCGCAGACCGTGCCACAGACCTACCAGAACTCCGAACTAATGCGACTCATTGAATTGAGAAGGGGTGAGGTAGTAGGTTGAGCGGGGGTCCATGTGCCCAACATGTGGTAGTACTCTTCGTCTTGGATCACCACACAAGAACTCGGGCTTAGGGCGGTGTTCAACGAGACAACCCACTGTGTACTCCTACACAACCTCTCATTGTTCACCTTGTATTAGGGTAGATTCACCAACACAGTTTCACTTTCATCAACACCATGTTCACTACCATCCCGACTCACATCAAAAACATCCTCATTGTAAACTCTAAGCATGCCATAAGCAGTAACAGTTGCAGGGGCCACATGATATCAACCAACTCCTACATCTGCTAGGATTGTGGTTTGCTTACTACTGTGACAAGATGATAGGTCATGCAAAGGACATGGGTTCAACTATGCGGTAGAATCAATACAAGATGATCTCCTAAACATGCATAAGCGAGACATGAGAGGGAAGTGGGATTTTATCGACATGATCAATGGGGGTTTTCTTGCCTTGCTGACGAGGTTCGGGTTCGGGGTCTTCAACGAAGGGGGTAGCCTCCTGCTCCGGTTCCACCTCTACTCGACAAACAACAAACAAGGTAGCAAAGTAAATACAATGCACAATCACATGATGGAAGGTTGAAACTTGATGTATATGCTTTGATGTGTGAAGCAATTCCATTTAAATGGAGTATATTGCAAATTGAATTGCAAATTCAAACTCCAATTTGAATTCAAACTTAGCCAAGCTACATGTGACATTGTTTGATCAATTTGAATCATTTTGAAATGTGTATGATATGCCTCTGATGTGTGATTGAAATGTAGCATGTTGCCATGGTTCAAGTTGCAAAAATATTTGAATTGAATTTGATTTAAATCCATTTAAATCAAATAGCAAATGCTACTGATCACATTTTAAATTCAACTCAAACAAAGTTGAAAGTTGGATATTTGGATGGGTTATTTTCTCCTGATCATTTTTCATATATTATTTGTCTAATTTGGAGTTAATATGAATTTTCTATGAATTTCCAAAGTTTAACCAATTTTCTGGATTTTTCTGGAATTTCTATAATTCTTTTTAATCTGTTTTTCTGTTTACTGCGTCATGCTGACATCAGCATGACGTGGGGGGGTTCTGACTGGTGGGGCCTCTCTGTCAGCCTCAGTGGGGGTTAAACCCGTGGTTAATTTAAACAAGCAGAGGGATTAGGGGGCCTGGCCCCACTGTCAGTGGCTGGGTTAGGTTTAGTGGGGGGTTAGGTTAGCTCTAATGGTGGAGCTCGCCGAGGAGTCGCCGGAGCTTCGTCGGAACTGCCTATAGGGCACGAGGTGGGGCAAGGGTGGTACTGGGAGGAAGCCCTCGTGCTTGCGCACGCGTTGGAGTAGGAGGGGGCCAAGGGGGGCTCTGTAGCGACGGCAGCGCCAAGCACGGCGGCGGCCGAGGCACGGACCTCGCCGGAATTGAGCTGCGGGGCACAGGAAGAGGCGGGGTTAGGGGCGTTCGAACGAGACGCTCACCCTGGAGCCAACGGCGTAGACGGCGGAGCTGGAGGGGGCTTGGTTGCGGCGAATTGGAGCTCGAGCTCCTCGGCGGCCGGCGGCGAACTGGAGAAGGGGGCGGCGTCTCGGGGGCCTCCGGGCTCGATTCCGCGTGTGGGGCGACGAAGACGACGTCGAGGAAGATCCTGGACACGACGGCGGAGCTCCTCGCTGCCATTGGCCACGGCTACGCGCGTCGGTGAGCTCGGGCGGCGCTCGGTTTCGGCGGGCACGGCGAGAGAGGGCGAGGGAGAGACGCGCTGGAGGGGGGGGGGGAATGGAGCGGGAGGCTTCTAGACGCCTCCAGGTGCGAAGAGGTGGCCTCGGGAAGCTGCTGTGTGGCCGCGGCTCGTCGGCGGCGTCGGTGGAGTGCTGCATGCATTCCACCAAGCACCTTCGGGACGCGGGGAGGAAGAGACAAGCGGGGGAGATGGGTTGGGCCGCCTGCTGGGCTGGGGGGGGAAGAGTTCGGCCAGATGGACAGGGGGCTTCTTCCTTTTCTTTTTCTTTTAAATTTCTTTTCTGTTAATTTGTTTTGCCCCAAATAAAAATAGCAGAGCATTTTTTAAAATCATGAAAACTTTTATGTGGGCTTATAACATATATAGCTAGCCACTTTTAAGGTTTGGGCATTTTTGAAATTCAAAACATTTGAATTCCAATTCAAATAGGGGTCAAATTTAATTTCCAGGGCACCTTTTGAATTTTTGAATATTCCATGGGCATGGGAAAATACCCAAAGCACTTTTAAAATGATCAGCATCATTTATAGGAATTTTCCAAATACTCAAATGATTTTTGGAAAAAGATTTTTATCTGGCCATTTGATTTAAATTCTCAGGGCTTTTCTTTTCCCCATTTTTGAATTTCTTTTGAATTTTTACATGATGCAAAGGAGCACTTGATCCTAGCACATACCTAACTTGGGGTTGTGACAGTCCCGGCCTCCTCCCGTCGCCTCTCCGGCCGGCGAGCCGCCGCGTCCCCGGCGAGCAGTCGCCCCGCAGCAGGTCTCGGCTCCCACGCACCCTCCTTCCCTCTTTATCTCTTCTCTCCTCCCTCAACCTCCTCTTCTCCCTGTCCAGGAGGTTGCCGGCGGAACCATGGCGTCCGCCTCTCCGTGCCCGCCCCCGATCTGCTCGCCGGCGGCCTCCCCATGCCCCTGCACCCCGCAGCTCACCGGATGCGGCCGCCCTCACGTCCTCGCCGCGCCTCCTGGCCTCCCCCGCGTCGTTCCCCTGCCTCCCCTCGTCGGAAGCCAGCCATGGATTCCGCCGCTGCCTGGATCGAGGGGATCCAGCGATCGAGCGCCCCGCTCCCCTGCTGGACCGCCCGCTCGTGTTGCCTGCTGGGCCGGCGCAGCCCTAGCGACCCAGCCGCCGCCCTTCGCTCCAACGCCTCAAGCGGCACGCAGCTAACCGCCGCCACCCCGGCCAGATGGGCCTCGTCCCATTTTGGTGAGCTCCCCTGTTGTTTTTTCCAACTCGCAGTGGGCTCGGCCCAGTTCATGTTTCGGCCCGTTGCCCTGTTTTTTTTCTCGGCAATTTAAATTGGCAGATTGTATTATTTTCTCGCGGTAGCTATATCTTTTAAACCGTAGCTCGGATCGCAACGCTTTAAACATGAAAGTTTCTTAGAATTTTTTGTGCATAAATAAAATGTTCTCCTTCGCCATGTTTGACTTTGTTTACATGTTGTTTGACTGCTAATTACATCGCATGCCACCGTAAATTGTTTCTTTAATAACTTTTTAATCGTTGCTCCGTTTAAAATGTTCTTTATATGTCACTTCACTAGAATTGCATGTAGATCATGTTTATGATTTTCTTGCTTGCTAAATAAAATAATAAAATTGTTCTTGAGGTCAAAACAGTACCAAATTCCATTTTATCATGTGGTTCGCAATAGTTTTCCATGTATAGGTTTTACCCCCACTTAAAGTGACTAGATTAGTTAGTTTACTTTATGTTTCACCCCTTGCCATGATTGTGTGCTATGCCATGCTTGGATGAGATGCCATGTTAATAACCTTTGATCACCTTGTGTAGCTAAACAACTTGAACCATTCTAAATGTGCAGTACCGTGGTGTGTGACGAGTACTCCACTTAACCTGTTAGTAACCTCTCTCGACGATAGATGTGATGCTGTGCTTTGTCTCGTGTTACCTTCTTGATGTTGCTTTCTCGTGATTGCTTCGTAGTAATAGATGCTTGCTCGTTGATTGCTTTCCAGTGTTTACCGTCTTGTGTGCTTCCGCGGGTACCTCTCGGAGACGATGCGAGCTTGCGATCAACGACACCTTCGGAACCCGACTTATCAACAGGCAAGGACTATACATTACTTATGATCCATTCTATTTCAACCAGCGGTTTGCATGCTAGTCTAGGTGAGGTTCGATGTTTGATCTTACCACATGTTTACAGCCTCTTTCAAACCGATACTGCCATGTCCCTTCCCAGCAAACCTTGTACTGCTATGTTACTATTGCTCGTTGCTCAGCCCCTGCTTAGTATGCATGCTTAGGATGCTACGATGTTACCCTGTTACTCCTTGGTTTGGATGTCACATTATTATATTGTTGTGTATGATATGATTATTATTAATGTTGACTATACTCGACGAAGGATGGAAGGTCTAGGCTATCCCGCCCCGACGCTTTGTTCCATTCGAGTCACCTAGGACCCGAGTTCCGGGTATTGGTTTGAAGACTGAGCGTGCCTAACCGCGTGTGGGATTCTATGGGGTCCCCTTAATACACGAGATAACTTCTCTCCCACGTTGGTTACCCCGACTAGAAGGTGAGATGTAGATAGCAGCAAATTTCCCTTAGCAAAAATGCTAAGGTTGAGTATCGTCCAGGTGGAACCCAACAGATACAAGTAGGTGGAGAAGTGAACAATTGGCGTCGTTGACAATCTAAGGATTGCTAACTTCACCTGGACCTGCACACACAACAGATAGCTTTGCTCCCAACGAGTACAGAGGAGTTGTCAATTCCTCCGGCCTTGTTGTTTACAAAGCATAAAACGCACGGGATAATAATGATAGTGATAGCTACAAAAAAGTAAATACTGAAAGTAAATTGAAGGTGTAAACAGTATTGGTAATACGGACCGGGGTCCCATGATGTTCACTAGTGATGTCTCTCTCCCAAAAGACGATAAAATAGCCAAGCGAGGTAAACAAATTACAGATGGGCAATTGACAGGATTATGTGCGCAAACCAATGCTAATTATGCAAAACAGAAAGGAAGAGGTTCAAAAGCATGGGCGGTACGCCAAGACAAGTAGACCGAATGTTGGATATGTGCCCTAGAGGCAAATTAATAAAGATATTTGTCACATATCTGTTTGTTCATAATATGTTATATATTGTGCTAGAACTGTATTAAGCGGAAACATTAATACACGTGTGATATATAACAACCTGGTCCCTAGTTAAACTCAGGCATAGTAGCTCATTAGGCAATTGATGATCAAGGTTTCCTGATCATGAGAACATAATAGTCTATTGACAATGAGGTCATATCATTAGGAGAATGATGTGATGGACACACACCCACCTTAAGCATTGCAATGTGATCAAGTCACATAAGTTCAACATTGCGATGACTTAATAACATAGTGACTGAATCCTTAGACCGTGATGATCATACATAATTGCTATCTATTCGGATGCTTTGAGTGCATTAACCGTTACACTGAAACATGGTAACTGAAAAGGTGTATCTTGGGTATTCCGAAGTAGATATGTTGAGGAGTATGAAATAGATCAGAGCGAGATTTGTCAATCCGAGTGACGGATAGGTACTCTGGGCCCACTCGGTGGTGTTGCATCAATAGCTTGCAAGCAAGTGACTAGGTCACAAGAGATGTAATATTCACAGACGAGTAAACATGTTATGTCGGAGATGCGGAAGAACTAGGTATTGGATACCGACGATCATACCTCGGACAAACATAGTACCAAAGCACAAAGGGATCAAGTCATATTGTTAACGGTTCAACAACGATGAAGTTTATTCGATGGAAGCGTAGGGGCACATCAAGGATTGTAATCAGATCCCACATGATGGTCATTGGTCAGAGAGTGTCTCGATCATGTCTACTGTTTCCCGGACCGTAGTGTGTAACACTTAAGGGCAATCGATGCATTAAGGATTGATTCGGGATCATCGGTGAAAAGAGAGAAAACACCGGAAATGTACCGGGAGGTGCCGGAAGCTGTTCCGGATATTTTGAAAGGTTCAAAATAATATATATTAATGTTTAAATATGTTTTATTATTTAATTGACAGAATTAAATATTAAAAATGATTTAAATAATTAATTAAAAAGGTGAAAAGGTATTTGGGCCTTAAAAGGGCCATGAGGGGAAGGGGGAGCCTCCCCCCTTGGGCTTGGCGCCAAGGGAGGGGCCCATCCCCCCTCCTAGCCGCACCACTCCCCCCCCCTTGGGGGTTTACTCCCACATGGGGGAAGGGGAGGGGGTGGATCCCCTCCTTAGCCTATATAAGGAGGGGTGGGGGTGCCTTTTTTTCTACACAACATTGAGTTTCTCTCTCTCTCTCTTTCTCCGACCTAGAGCGGACTCCCCTGGTTTTGAGTTTGCACCTAGTTGGGGTTTCACCATCATCCGGACGCCGTCGTGCTGCTGGAATCGGGATCCGGATCAATCTTCTTTCCGCTGCTCTTCTGGTTCGGAGCCCGGAGGGACGTCGGTTGCACCGTACGTGTGTAATCCCGCGAGGCACTACACGTGTGGTGCTACTTCATCGTCGGAGGTTCTTCAACACGACAGGGAGGTCGTAGGTTCAGAGTCTACGCCAACCACGTTCGAGGAACGTTTCCCTCTTTCGGTCTTCAAAGGTATGAACACCGATTCCTTCCGTTACATACATCAGCATAGCATAGATCTTGGGTTCGGGACTCGTAGGTAGGAAATTTTTTGTTTTCTGCGCCGATCCCCAACATCGAAATCCATCTGCATCTACCCACTAATCATCCACCTTGAGATATCTATCCAGAACATCTCGCTGGTATTAAGTTGCGAATCCCACCCAAAGTGTAAACTCAAATCAACAGACAACTGCATTAAAGAACTTTGTGTAAAGTAAACAATCCGTGCACCCGCAAGTACAGGCACTGTTGTTTTCCCCCTTGTGGCAACAACACATCCCCTAGACTCATGTTTCTGTCACTCAAGCTAGTCATCGGGGGCATGAACCCACAATCATGCATAACGCTCCCTCTTGGAGTCACTACCTACTACATGGCCAAAGCAATAAACAGCAACGGAGAACATGAAAGAGTTACTCAAGAACATAAATATAAAAGAAGAGAATCAAATATATAACTGAATCACAATCTGAACATAATCCATCGGATACCAGCAAACTCAGCACAGCAACAGCAGAAAGATTACATATGTGCCTCGATCATGTAGGGCAGCTCATGAGGTCTAATCCATGAAGAACAAAGAGGGGAGGAGAACATCACATAGCTACTGATCATGGACCCATGGTCCAAGGTGGACTACTCACGGTTCATCCGGGAAGCATCCATGGTGGTGGAGAAGCTCCCGGAGGTAATTCCTCCCTCCGGCAGGGTGCCGGGAAGAGGTCTTCTGGTGCTCCCGATCTTGGAAGCGCAGCGGCGGCGGAACAGAGGAGAGATCGCAAAAAAGGGTTCCGTCCCCGAGGGTTTCTCGTCACGGGGAATAAATAGGCGAAAGGGGGTAGCCAGAGGTGGGCCAGGGGCTCCATGCGCCCCCCTGGCGCGGCCAGGGTCCTGGCCGCGCCCTCTGGCCGCCTGGGGCCCCCTGTCTCCCCTCTGTCCCCTCTCGGGCTCTTCGCGAAGCTTCCTGTACGCTGATTTTTCCTATATTTTTCCCGGATTTTCTCTGGTACTTTTAATAAGGGGGAAACCTGAAATAGAAAAACAGCAGAAAACAGGAACTGGCACTGGGGTGCACTGAGTTAATAGGTTAGTCCAAATATGATCAAAAGTGTATGGAAGTTCATCAATATTATAGCAATATCACACAAAAGAGGCATGGAGCAAGGAGAAATTATAGATACGTTTTGGACGTATCAACATCCCCAAGCTTAATTCCTGCTCGTCCTCGAGTAGGTAAATGATAACAAGCATAATTTTTGTGGTGACATGCTAACAACCATATAAGAACTTTGTAAGTAAAGCAATCAAAGCATGCAATTCAATTCAAGTCATAACAAGCAGGAGTCTATATTTGGCATTGAAACAAGCAACATAAGAACATAAAGGTGCAAGAGCTCTCGCTGTCCGTGACTCGAATGTCTTCAAATGGTGTTTGCGTGCAAGAAAGGGGATAGGGATATACGAGAAAAGTATTTTTATGTTGAGAACTAAATCTACTAAAGTTTCACACTTGGTCTTCTTTGGAATCTTATCTTGACTCATCCCCAGACCACTAGCCAGGTACAAGTCAAAATGATCCACTCCTTTTCGACATTTCGAGCACTCATGCAATGGATGAGCGTAAGCAAGAAAGTTGACACTTAGGATGGAAAAGAGAGAATATGGTGGAGGAAGACAAAAATGTGTGAAAGGCTCACATCAATGAGGACAATCATAGGCGGGAGAAAGCCAAATGATAGATATGATGTGAGGAGTAGGGATTTCCATGCAACGGATGCACATATGAGCTAAAAGCTCCCTAATGGAACTAGTGGGGGTGCATCCAACTTGCTTGCTCAAGAAGACCTAGAGCTCATTTGAGGAGGCTCATCATTGGAATATACAAGCCAAGTTCTATAGTGTGAAGGTCCCCACATAGTTATATGCATAAATGATAATCTCTATGGAGTACAAGATAAAATAAGGAGTACGAGTGTGGATCCCTCAAAAGGAATAGTAGTGTGCCCCCTTCTCTCTTTTTATTTCTCTTTTTTATCTTATTCTATTTTTTTGTATTTTTTAATGGCCTCAATGGCTCTTTCTATTGAACTCTTATTTGTCCTCTTTGGGATATTTTAATTTGTCCTCTTTGGGATCTCTTAATTTGTCCACTTTGGGATCTTTTCCTCACTTTAGGGGCAACACTCTATATATTACAAAAAGTAACGAAGATCTTTCACACTTTACAAAGTACTCAAATCATAAAGAAAATGTAACTATCATGATGTATGCAAATGTATGCCTCTGCCAGTGTAGCAGTGTAACAGCCCAGTTTTCACAAAAATTAAAAAAAAAATTCGGTGTGATTTGTTTGATTGTCTGATTTGTTTGCAGTGTTTGCATCCCCGATTTATCGATCGGCGATTATTTTTCCCCCTCTTATCTCATACCGGACGGAGACTGACCCTTGCCACCCTGACACTCGACCTTTGCGACACCGGGTTTCACACGATCACCGTCTTGAAAACCGCACGAGACCAGCCGTAGCCAACGGAACGAAAACCCCGTTTAATAATTCAACGGGTTATTTATATAGCGCGCCGGAAAGTGTTCTCGGAACGGTTCCAGCGCTAGGTGAACGCCGCCGGCTCGACGCGTTGATCGCGCAGTTTGAAGTTTTACCCGAATCGGAGGTACTGCGGACCCCCGACGGTCAGAAACGTGAGCACCGCGCACGCGAGAGAAAAACCGGGGATGTTTTTGCAAACTGCCAGCCACCTGGGCTATATAAATACCACCACTCCCCACCCCTCTTCTAGGGTTTCCCTAGACCAAAATTGCAGCCACCCCCCTGTTTTTGCCCCAAATCTGCCCAATAGACCCCCCAAATCCTGAAACCCTAGCTCCCCCACTGATCCAGACCGTCAGATCTGGGATCTGACGGCCCAGATCGCGCCTGGCTTCGCACCAACCGGCCTCCTCTCTCCTCTGTCTCTCTCCAAGCCGCCGCCGCCTCCATGCCGTGGAGCCACCGCCGCCTCCATCTCAGGCCGCCGGCCGCCGCTGCACCCCTCCGGTGATCTCGCCGCCCGCGCCTCCCTCCTCCTCTCCTTTCTCTCCCTCTCATCTCTCTTCTCTTCTCTGCCCCGCAGGACCGAAGCCCAGCCGCCATGGCCATGGTAAGCTTGGCCAGGAGCTTGGCTGCAGGTCCGAGCCGCGCCGCCCTCAGACAGCCCTAGCCGTCGCGCCTCCGTCTTCAACAGCCGACCGGATCCGCCGCCTCCCCGCGCCGTCCTGCCTCCATCCCGGCCTCCCCTGCACCACCTCCTCGCCGGAGACCGGCGCTGCGCCGCCGCCTGGTCGCCGGGATCGGGCCCGAGCCGTCGCCCGCCACCAACCACCGAGGCCAGTCGGGCCAGCCTCCTGTCCCGCGCGGCCCACGTGGGCCGGCCTGCCAGGCCAACGAGGCCCACTAGTGCGGCGCCCCTCTTCCTCCTTTTTTTTATTTTATTTGTTCCCTGTTGGGCCCGTGTAGGCAGTTTCGGCCCGTTGCCCTGTTTTTTTTCCTGGACAGTTTATTTTAGCAGATTGTATTAGTATTTTTGCGGTGCCCGTAACTTTTTAACGGTAGCTCGGATCGCGACTCGTAAAACATGAAACTTGCTTACAATTTTGTGTAGATTAATAAAATGTGCTCCTTTTCCATGTCTGACTTTGTTTACATGTTGTTTACCTGCTATTTACAACTGCTTGCCGCTGAAAATTGTAATTGCCATAACTTTTTAACTGTTGCTCTGTTTAAAATGTTTCTTATATGTAACTTGACTAGAATTGCATGTGGATTGTGTTTATGCTGCTCTTGCTTGCTAATAAAAATAATAAAATATTGTTTAGGGAAAAACAGTACCAAACATTATAATTATCGTGGGGTCCGTAATAGTTGGCATGTGTAGGTTTTACCCCCACTTAAATTGACTAGCTTAAGTAGTTTGTTTATGCTTCACCTCTTGCCATGTTTATGTGCTATGCCATGCTTGAGTGAGATGCCATGTTAATAACCTTTGCTCATCTTGTGTAGCTAAACAACTTGAACCCTTGTAATTGTGCGGTATCGTCGTGTGTGACGAGTACTCCACTTAACCTGTTAGCAAACGCTCTCGACGGTAGGTGTGATGTCTCGTGTTGTCTTCTTGTTGAGGCTTGCTCGTGATTGCTTCGTAGTAATAGATGCTTACTCGTTGAATGCTTTCCAGTGTTTACCCTCTTGTGTGCTTCCGCGGGTACCTCTCGGAGACGTTGCGAGCTTGCGATCAACTACACCTTCGGAACCGGACTTATCAACAGGCAAGGACTATACATTACTTATGATCCATTCTATTTCAACCAGCGGTTTGCATGCTAGTCTAGGATAGGTTCGATGTTTGATCCTACCACATGTTTACAGCCTCTTTCAAACCGATACAGCCATGTCCCCTCCCAGCAGACCTTGTACTGCTATGTTACTATTGCTCGTTGCTCAGCCCCTGCTTAGTATGCATGCTTAGGATGCTACGATGTTACCCTGTTACTCCTTGGTTTGGGCTATCACATTATTATATTGTTGTTGATGATATTATTATTATAAATGTTGACTATATTCAACGAAGGATGTAAGGTCTAGGCTATCCCGCCCCGACGCTTTGTTCCATTCGAGTCACCTAGGACCCGAGTTCCGGGTATTGGTTTTAAGACTGAGCGTGCCTAACCGCGTGTGGGATGCTATGGGGTCCCCTTTTCTTACCTACCTAGCTTCAAACATTTCTAGAGGTGGCCCAAGCTGGTTTTACCATTTGAAAACCGTGTGTGTGACTGGTGAGCTCCCAGCAGATTTTCAAATAACTCGGGCCAGCAGAGACAGAGTTCCTTTGTTGGTCCAAACCTGGAAGCTCGAGGGCTACCCAAAGTGATGGGTTAGTTACCCCGACCTCGTCCAGCCGGAAGAGTCTGATCCGATAGCGCGGCCGGCCTTTGGATTGGGTGTCGACTCCCCGGGGGCCACCCGGATTTGTTCGTTGTTAGCTAGAGGGACCTGTCATTTCGGATCTCTTGGAACTAAATCATAAAATGGTTTCCTGTGATGGGTAGCAACTGAGAGAGATGGGTGTGCGTGCGGAGCCTTGTAATGGGCAGTTGGTACACCCCTGCAGGGTTAAATCTTTTCGAGAAGCCGTGTCCACGGTTATGGACGACTTGAGACCTACTGCTTGTTCATGGACAAAAACAACCGTGATAATCTTAATATAACCTTATCAACGTGTGTGTGTGCCTTGACTGCTTCTTCTTTGTCGGGATGCGAAGAGGAGGACAAGGATAGGATAGGTGTTATGTTTGCGTAAGTAGTTGATAGCAAGACTTGTTGGAGGCGATTCCTCATTGAATGCTTGGCTTCTTATCTTACTCTCTAGATCGTTAGCCACTTCATAAATGCTAGTGCGGCAGCAACCTCACCACTTACCCCATCCTTACCGTAAACTACTAGTTGTCCTAGAATGACGAGTGATGAAGTCCTTGCTGGGTTAGATGACCACTACAGTTGGATGCTGAGTACCTCTGTACTCATGATACTACCCCCAAACTCTTTTCAGGGTTCTGATCAACAACAGGTATGGTGATCGACGTTTCACGTGGAGACTCGACGACGACTAGTAAGGCGGATCCCGGCGGAGGGCCTGGACCCGTGTGGTTATGGGGACCGATGTTTTTCTCTTTGCCACTAGGCATTTGATTGTAGTCTGTACTCAGACATGTATCTTCCGTTGTTGTATTGTATTAAGGCAGTTGTACGCCGACTGTATGAGATGTTGTATCCTTGTATCTGTAATGTTGTGATGTCATGTTGTAAATACGGGGCATATGACATTGTCATATGTCGCGGTGGGACCGATATGTGCTTCGTCCCCGGATCTGGATGGAAACATCTAGATCTGGAACAGTACCGCATATCGGGCCTTACAAGCAGGATATGAAATGATACGAGCGCGTCATGTAGCAATGATTAGGGCAAGGCCCAACTAGCATGCGGCTCATCGATCAAGCAAGTAGCATGTATGACATGAAGATCAAGTGATGAGAATATGGATGTTGCATGGCAATATATCTCGGAAAGGCTATGGAAATGCCTTGATAGGTAGGTATGGTGGCTGTTTTGAGGAAGGATATAAGGAGGCTTATGATGACAGAGTGTATCGTGCCAATGGTTTGGATGTACCGGCGAAGGTGGACGCTAACTCTCGCAGTGAGAAGAAAGCAATGCACGGCACAGGAGAGGCTAGGAAAATATGGGAAGGTGGAAGTGTCAACTTTCGAATACTCACATTAGTCCGAAGAACTCATTCACTTATTATCGGTAACTCTCAATCTAATAAGGAGGTTTCACAAAGAGACAAGTACCCCGAGGAGGAGTGTATGGGGGTTTGGTTATCCTTGCGCATCCTCGACTCATGGTACGCGAGTGTACTCTAATATTCGACCCCTCAAAAGAGTAGTGATCCATCTAGTACCTAGAGTTCTCAACTAATTTGTAGTTTTTGAAAATAAACACGGATTTCCCAAAATACGTCATCTATCACTAATAGGCTAAAGCTCTTGACACCAAAAGTCCAAACATTACTCAAAACAATACCTCAAAACTATTGCAAGTTACTACTACAAAAGAATAGCATCCTCAATTACCTACTCCAAGTCAAGACACACAACTCAGTGCAACATGCAAACTCTCTAAACAAGATAAACATGAAAACTCAAGAGAATTCCAGAAACAAACTAAACAAAAGCTCTTTGAAAAGATAAGCATGAAAGCTAAGAGCAAAACGTGACAACAGTTACGAAAAGATAAAGAACAAACACAGCAAAGATAAGCAGGGAAAAGTCCTATGTTGTGTTCTAAATTTTGGAAGTGGAGCGTGTTTCTCTCCCACACAAAGAAAGCTGGGTTCTCAATTGTTATGAACATCAGGCAAAGCTAAAGAAAACTAAAAACAAAACCTAAGAGCGAGACTCTCCAAGAATAGCACATAACGCATGAAGCCATAAAAATATAGTGAAACGAGAGACGAACTGATAATTGTCGATGGAGAAGGGGATGCACGGGGGCATCCCCAAGCTTAGACGCTTGAGTCTCCTTGAATATTTCTAGGGGATGCATGGGGGCATCCCCAAGCTTGAACGATTGACACTTCTTAATCTTCTTTCATCATCTTCCCTCGCACACTTGAAAACTCCCTTCATACATAACTCATCATAATCTGATTAGCGAGGTTAGTACCCATAATAAAATAATTTTTCTCTACTGGAAATAAGGATAACCTTGAAGAGCTACCGTTTCTCAAGATTTCCAAAAAGTTTTTGCAAAGAAAAAGCAAGCTTAAGGGTTGCAAAACGAAGAAAAGGCAAAACAGGACGGAATCTGTGAAAAACAGACCAGAAGGTAGTAAAGAATTTTTTAGGGATACTTCTGCAACTCAAATAAAAAACTCAGAACATGCAAAAGTTTCGTAATTGTATATAACACTCTGTGTAAAAAATTCAGCTCAAAAAGATGAACTGGGATTTTTCGCTGATTTTTCTAGTCACGCGGACAGAATCTGTTTTCTGGACAGCATGTCACAACTTTCACTTCCCTTGTCGTATGAGGCTATAAAAGGCACAAAGCTTGAAAAGTAAAGATACAATGATGTTTATAAAGTAGTAAAAATAATCAAGACCACTAAAAACAGAAGAAAAACAAAAAGGAAAACCTAAATTCGTTGCGGGCTGCCTCCCGAAAGTGCTTCTTTAAAGCCATTAGTTAGGCTTAATGCAAATAGATCAAGTTTTTTCAAGAAAATAACTAGCCCGTGTGAAGGACTCAAAAGGCAACTTAATATTTTTCCTAGGGAAGTGTTCCATCCCTTTCTTGAGAGGGAATTGTAATTTTATAATCCCTTCTTTCATATCATTAACAACACCAACAGTGCGAAGAAAAGGACGTCCCAAAATAATTGGACAAGAAGGTTCACATTCAATGTCCATAATAGTAAAATCAACGGGAACATAAT
Source organism: Bromus sterilis (assembly GCA_950022295.1). Classification (NCBI taxonomy): domain Eukaryota; kingdom Viridiplantae; phylum Streptophyta; class Magnoliopsida; order Poales; family Poaceae; genus Bromus; species Bromus sterilis. The sequence continues at coordinate 72,965,336 of OX465600.1, read as the reverse complement.
TGTCATTTACAATGATAAGAACATCATATATCTTCCCCAAAGGTTTCTTTACGGAAGAATCGACGAGACGAACACCAAAAGAACAAGGATCAAAAGGTTTCAATTCAAATATGGCATACAATCTTTTGGCCATAACAGAGGTACTAGCTCCAACATCACATAAAGCATAGCAAGAAAAGTTATTCAACTTAATTTTAATCATAGGATCCCAACCATCTTATAGCTTTCTAGGTATGGAGGCTTCTACCCTAAGCTTCTCCTCCCTAGCTTTGATGAGAGCATTAGTGATATGCTCCGTGAAGGCAAGATGAAGTGTGCTAGTGTGGGGGTCTCTAGACATCTTGTGAAGGAAACGAATAACTTCAGAAAGAGTGCAATTATCAAAATCAAGGTCACTAATATCAAGTAAAGTGGTAGTGGTGTCCTCTAGGCTCACTTGTTTGGTAGCTTCTATAGTCATAGGAATTTCTTCTTCTACGGTTGAGGTCATAGCATCACCATTAATAGGTCCTATAGGACTAGGGGTGCATTGGGTGCTAAGAGTTTGGATATCCTCAACCACTTGGATAGTAGCAACAGTATGGTGTGTAGGAAGGCTCTTAATCCTATCTTCTTCCTCCTTTTCTTTAGCCCATCTCTCTTTGAGTTTAGCCATCATCCTAGTGTTTTCATTAATTTGCAATTGGATAGCATTCATAGGAGTGACCTTCCTCTCCTCAAGGGGAGAAGTTCTAATTTTTAAGCAATTCTACTTCATGGGCTAAATTGTATACCTTCGACGAGAGGGTGTCTAGTTTGTCTAGTTTTTCCTCTACACTCTTATTGAAGGTCTTTTGGGTAGTGATAAAGTCTTTAAGCATACTCTCTAATTCAGAAGTGGAGTTTTTGGTGCTAGGATAAGTGTTGTTGTTCCCATAGTTGTTGGGGGGAACGGTCTAGGATTGCTACCAAAGTTACTCCTATAATCATTGTTGTTGAAGTTGTTTCTAGAGATAAAGTTCACATCTACTTGATCTTGAGCAATAAAAGAATTTAAAGGAACATTTTGAGGATCAATAGAAGATTGCTTGGTAAGTAGAGACATGATCAAGTCAACTTTTTCATTTAAGGAGGAGATCTCCTCGACAGAGTTTACCTTCCTACCTGTTGGAGATCTTTCGGTGTGCCATTGGGAATAGTTGGTCATCATCTCATCGAGAAGTTTTGTGGCAGCACCAAGTGTAGTTGACATAAAGGTTCCTCCCGCGCCCGAATCTAACAAGTTCCACGAGGTAAAGTTCAAGCCTGCATAAAAAGTCTGGATAACCATCCAAGTAGTCAAACCATGCGTAGGGAAATTCTTAACAAGAGATTTCATGCGTTCCCAAGCTTGGGCAACGTGTTCATTATCCAATTTCTTAAAATTCATAATAAAGCTCCTCAACTGGATAATTTTAGCAGGGGGATAGTACTTCCCGATAAAAGCATCCTTGCACTTATCCCAAGAATCTATGCTATTCTTAGGCAAGGATTGAAATCAGATTTTAGCTTCATCCCTTAAGGAGAAAGGAAAAAGCTTAAGCTTAACAATATCACCATCTACTTCTTTGTACTTTTGCATATCACAAAGCTCAATAAAATTATTTAAATGCAAAGCAGCATCATCTCTAGCACCAGAGAATTGATCTTTCATAACAAGGTTCACCAAAGCAGGTTTAATCTCATAAGAAGGTGCTGAAGTAGCAGGTGTAGCAATAGGAGTGTAGATAAAGTCACTGTTGTTGTGACTAGTGACGTCACACAACTTGGTGTTATCAGAGGAACCCATAGAAGCAGCAAGCAAGATAACTATTTTTTAGATTTTTGATAAAAGACACTAAAGCAAAAACTGAAAGGTAAACTAACAAGACTAAAAAGCAAAGATAAAAGATAGTGTGCAACTCCCCTATCTTGAAGAGTGGAGTCCCCGGCAACGGCGCCAGAAATTTGCTTGATACACGAGATAACTTCTCGCCCCCGTTGGTTACCCCAAGTGGAAGGTGAGATTTAGATAGCGGCAAATTTCCCTTAGCAAAAATGCTAAGGTTGAGTATCGTCCAGGGGGACTCCTACAGATACAAGTTGGTGGTGAAGTGAACAATTGGCGCCGTTGACAATCTAAGGATTGCTAACTTCACCTGGACCTGCACACACAACAGATAGCTTTCCTCCCAACGAGTACAGAGGAGTTGTCAATTCCTCTGGCCTTGTTGTTTACAAAGGATAAAACGCAAGGGATAATAATGATAGTGATAGCTACGAAAAAGTAAATACTGAAAGTAAATTGAAGGTGTAAACAGTATTGGTAATATGGACCGGGGTCCCATGATGTTCACTAGTGATGTCTCTCTCCCAAAAGACGATAAAATAGCCATGCGAGGTAAAAAAATTACAGATGGGCAATTGACAGGATTATGTGCGCAAACCAATGCTAATTATGCAAAACAGAAAGGAAGAGGTTCAAAAGCACGGGCGGTATGCCAAGACAAGTAGACCGAAATCCATCTGCATCTACCCACTAATCATCCACCTTGAGATATCTATCCAGAACATATCGCTGGTATTAAGTTGCGAATCCCACCCAAAGTGTAAACTCAAAGCAACAGACAACTGCATTAAAGAACTTTGCGTAAAGTAAACAACCCTTGCACCCGCAAGTACAAGCACCATTGTTTTCCCCCTTGTGGCAACAGCACATCCCCTAGACTCATGTTTCTGTCACTCAAGCTAGTCATCGGGGGGCATGAACCCACAATCATGCATAATGCTCCCTCTTGGAGTCACTACCTACTACTTGGCCAAAGCAATAAACAGCAACGGAGAACATGCAAGAGTTACTCAAGAACATAAATATAAAAGAAGAGAATCAAATATATAACTCAATCACAATCTGAACATAATCTCATAATCCATCGGATCCCAGCAAATTCAGCATAGCAACATGTCACAACCCCAAGTTAGGTATGTGCTAGAATAGCAAGTCACTTTGCATCATGATAAAAAAATTCAAAAGAAATTGAAATGGGAGAGAGCCCCCCCCAGATGATTTTTTTTCAAATGGCCAGAATAAAAGTTGCTCCAAAAATTCCTTTTGCAATTTTGAAAACTCCTATAAATGAGTGTGATCACATATCAAGTGATGTGGGACCAACCCCATGCTCATGGATTTTTCAAATATTCAAACAGGAGCATGGAATTAAATTTAAACCCCTATTTGAATTAAAGTTCAAATAAGTTGAATTTTAAAAATGTTCAAACTTTACAAGTGGCTAGCCTAATATATTATGAGGCCATATAAAAAGTTTCAACATTTAATAAAATGCCTAGCTATTTATTTAGCACAGCAAAACAAATTAACAGAAAAAGAAAGGAAAGATTAAACAGAAAAATAAAAACAGAAAAGCTTACCTGAAGAAGCCCAACTCATCGCCTGCGGCCCACCAGCCTGGCCCAGCCCAGCCCACAGGGGCACATGCGTCTTCAACCCCGGCCAGGCAGGCACACAGGTTGCCGGTGAGCGCCGTGGGCGCGCCAGGCAGCTGCCTGCCTGCCCAGGGGTTATCCCCTCGCCTGGAGACTCCCAGCTACGTCCTAATCCTTTTCCCCCTCTCCAGCGCCAGCTTCCCCTCCTCTCTCGCCGGAATCGAAGACGACCCGAGGACCCGCCGGAGCACGACACCGCACAACCGTAGCCAACGCCGTCGAGGAGCCCAGCCAAGCTGTCCCCCGTGTCCAGCGACATCCTCTTCGTCAATCTACAGAAGATGGCGTGGCCGAAGCCTCCGTAGCCGCCGAATTCGAGCCCACATCGTCGCTGGAGCAGGAGGAGATCGACGACGATTGCGCCGCCATCCAGCCACCTAAGCACACGCCTCCACCGCCGTTGAACTCCTGGTGAGCAGGCGGTTCAAACCCCTCTTTTCCCGCCCCCTTTTGCTGCCTCTGTCACGATCTGCCATGGGAGCCGTAGCTCAGCGCCGCCGTGGTGCTCGTCGGCGAGCACCCGTAAAGCAATCGAGCTCGGGGCCATGTCCTTCACCTTCATCGTGCTCCTCTGGTTTGATCCTGCCTAACCCCGCTCCTTTTAGTGCCCCGTAGCAGAATCCACCTCGCAGCCGTGGCTCCGCTGCCGCAAAGCTCGACGCCGGTGAGCCTACAGGGCACCTCAGGCCCTGTTCTTGGTCCCATTCGATGTGCGGCACCAAGAGCTGCGTCTCAGTGGTTGCAGCGCTCGATTTGGGCCACGGGAACGCCGTCTCCGCGGACACCGCCGTCCCTGGACGTCGCCGGCGACTAGCCGCCGGCGAGGCTGACGTGGTGGACCAGATTAACCACTAATCCCCCCCCCAGCAGTCACTGCCATGTGGGCCCTAGGCCCTAATTAACCTTTGGGTTAATTTAAAACTAAACTAAACGTTTTAATTAACCCATGAGAGACTTACAGGTGGGACCCCCTGGTCAGAACCCCCCTGACGCCAGCATGACATCACAGTGACGCGGAAATGCTTATTTGATTAAAAAAATCCAGAAAATGACAGAAAATATGTTAAACTTTAGAAATTCATAGGAAATTCATCCTAACTCCAAATGTAGAAAATAATATGTCTAAAATTATTAGAAAAATTCAAGGAATCTGAATATGCAATATGTTTTCATGTTTTACCAAGTTTTCTTGGGTGAACAGTGGCAACAAGGCATATGCATTCCTTTTAAATTCAAAATGGAGTTTGAATTTGCAATTCATTTGCAATACACTCCTTTTAAATGGAATTAACTCACACATCAGAAGCATATACATCAAGTTTCAACCTTCAACCATGTGTTTGTGCATTGTATTTACTTTGCTTCCTTGTTTGTTGTTTGTTGAGTAGAAGTGGAACCGAAACAGGAGGCTGCCCCCTTCGTTGAAGACACCAATACCGAACCTCGTCAGCAAGGCAAGCAAACCCCCATTGATCATGTCGATAAAATCCAACTTCCCTCTCAGTCTCGCTTATGCATTGTTTAGGATGATTACCATGCTACGTTTCTACCGCATAGATGAACCCATTCCTTTGCATGACCTATCATTTGTCACAGTCGTAAGCAAACCACAATCCTAGCAAATGTAGGAGTTGATTGATATCATGTGGCCCCTGCAATTGTTACTGCTTATTGCATGCTTAGAGTGTTACAATGATGATACTGTTATGTGAGTCGGGATGGTAGCAATCATGTGGATGATGGTGGAAATGTGTTGGTGAATCTACCCTAATACAAGGTGAACGATGAGAGGCTGTGTAGGAGTACACAGTGGGTTGTCTCGTTGAACACCGCCCTAAGCCCGAGTTCTTGTGTGGTGATCCAAGATGAAGAGTACAACCACACATTGGGCTCACTGGCCCCTCTCAGCCTACTAACTCATCCCTTTCGATGTCCAGATGTCGCAGTAGTTCGTAGTTCTGGTAGGTTTGTGGCCTAGCTGCTAAGTGAGAGAACGGCTCAGCCGAGACCGGCTTATGCACCACGCACACATCATCTGGGTCCACTTCGGTAAACCGGCCGGGTTCACGATAGTGGTAGCCAACCCAGGTAGGCGGCTTTCTTGGACTAGATCGGCTATGAGGTAACAGTTGTGGTGAGCATCCTCGCCGACACTTCTTGAACGGTGTCGAGTACAAAGGCGGTAACTGATGATCATGTGTGTGTAGCGGTACACCCCTGCAGGGTTAACAAAACTATTCGAATAGTCGCGTCCGCGGTAAGGGACTGCTTGGAAAGCTTAACTTGATTATTGGACAACTTGAAATGGATACTTATAAAACTTGCCAAGATAAGCGTGAGTGCTATGGCGTGCTTTCTCGTGGGGAAGTCGAGGAAGGCACCATAGTGGTGTAATTGGTTGGAGACATGTAGTGGACTCGTGTACGCTTCTTACCTCAAGTCTGGTACTCGTAGTTCAGGACTAGCCAAGTCAAAGCTAGCACTTCTACTTTTGAACCCCACCTCCCTTTACCTTGATACATGTGCATGAGTAGTATAGCTCCTACGTAAGTCTTGCTGAGTATGACTTTGTACTCACGTTTGTTTATTCTATGTTTTAGAGAACCCACTGACCCCGAAGGTGGATTCTTCCTCGAGCTCGACGACTGAAGACCAAGCTAGTGTAGTCCCAGTCGGCAGACTGGTTCCCTCGTGGAGGGATTGTGTTTAAATAAGGCTTCTTAAGCCATTTGTTAAACTTGTATGTACCCAGACATAATTTTCTTCCGCATGCTTGTTGTAATGTTGCATCACGGTCTCGTGATCTCTGTGTGCACTCTGTAAGAGTTATCAATAAAGTTGTATACTTTGTAGAGAATTGCAATGATACCTGCTGTTCATACAAGGCATGTGTGTTGCGTGTATGATTATAACATGCATGTCTTAGTATGGCTTTTCGAGACCTTAGTTGTGATCTAGCTGGCGGTCTTTTATACACCAAGTGGCCCTTAGATGTGCGAAGCTTGGGGCATCGCGATGCGATTGCTCATGACTCGGTCACGTGCACACTTTGATGTATGATCGAGCCCGCCCTAGACCTCGACTAAGTGATCGGGCTGGAGTAAGTTATGTAAGGGTTATAATACAATCGATAGTATGGTTCTCGGCTCTCCATATGATTGTGTTGTAGCGAGTCTTGCATACGCTAACCCCGGGTCCCGACAGACTTGGTATCAGAGCAGGACTGACTGTAGGATTATCAGCCTTGGTCGAAGTTGAGTCTAGCCTTCTATAGTTATATAGTTACTTTGGGTATATAAGGGAACAACATAAGGCTTCTTTTTTCTCCTTACCCTCATCGTTCTGAGTTCTGAGTCACCCTCATCTTTTCTACGGGAAGATAGGATTAGGCTCATCTATGTCTTACTAGAACATCTCGTTGTTTGCTTCCTTGTAGCCGTAGGAAAGTTGTGTTCGGTTTGCTAGAGTAGTTGTTATTCCTGATTTCTTACATCGTATGTAAGTTTTGTTTCTATGTTGTAAGAAAATTGTTTTCTCTTGCAATTACAACCGTTATGTTGTCCGACTCATTCCAGTTATCTTCATAATCTGATGCATTTGAAAAATCATTCAACTCTGTTTGACATTGATCTTATCCTTCAGGATGTCTCAAGGAACCCGTGGCCACCTTGGTCGTGCCCAAGCTCGTGGGGATGATCCGGAGGAAGGCAATTTTCCACCCTCACCCACGATGGTTCAAGTTCTCATGGAGGTTAAAAGAAACCGCCGAGACTCTCACAAGTTGCTGGAGGTCATTGCCCACAACACCACTCAGCAGCGCAATGAGTTGGTGTCTTTGAATGACTTCATCCGGCTTCATCCCCCGGTTTTAAGCTACTCCACCGAGCCCCTTGACGCCGATGACTGGCTTCGCGGCATCGAGAGGAAGCTCCAGGCAGGCCATGTTGCAGATGGTGACAGGGTCAGCTATGCCACTTACCACCTCGAGGGTGCAGCTAGCTCTTGGTGGGAGAATTTCCTGAACATGCGTCCCGTTGGACCGCCCACAACTTGGGATGAGTTCTGCACTTCATTCCGTGAGCACCACATTCCAAAGGGTCTTATGGACCGCAAGCGTGAGGAGTTCTGCAACCTCACCCAAGGCAGGAGGATTGTTGACGAGTTTAGTCGTGAGTTCAACCGATTGGCTCGTTATGCTACTGAAGAGGTCTCCGCTGACGCCAAGAAGCAAGAGAGGTTCCGTCGTGGACTCAATTCTGGACTCCGTTGTGAGCTCAACCTGCATGACTTCGCCACCTTCAGGTCCTTGTCAACAAGGCCATCAAGGCAGAGGACATGAACACCCCCAATGACTTCCGCAAACACCCTAGAGATGATGGTTCATCCAGCTCAGGCTCTCAGAAGCGCAAGATCTGGATCCCCAACAGCATGTTTCGCCAGAACAACCCATCGAGGTCATCCTATGTGGCGCCTCGTCCACCAGCTTCGTTCCACCCCGCTCCACCGAACAACCCAGCTCCCCGCACTGTCTTTGGAGCCTGTTACAAGTGTGGTCAGGCAGGCCACTACTCCCGCGAGTGTCCCCAGAACCAGCTCCAGAATCAGAATGCTCCACCTCGTGCCGGAGGTAACAACAATGGTCGTCGCAAGCCACCCCCGAAGGTCTACACCACCAAACCCGCTCCTCCCGCAAATCGTGGACGTGTGAACTAGATATCAGCTGAAGAGACTGACGACACTTCTGACGTCATTCTTGGTACGCTCCCAGTCAATTATGTTCCTACTTCCGTTCTTTTCGACCCAGGAGCATCTCATTCATTCATGTCGGAAATCTATGCACTTCGTCATGAGTTATCCTTTGTTGAATTGTCCACCCCAATGATTATTCAAACTCCAAGGTCAAGATGGCAAACTAATAGAGTAAGCCATGGTAATCAAATTGCAATTGAGGGTTTAGTATTCCTTGCTTCACTCATAGCCCTCAAGTCTTCCGACATCGATGTAATCCTTGGCATGGATTGGCTATCAAGGCAGAATGCCTACCTTGATTGCAAAAGCAAATCAGTGAAACTAACCCACCCTTCAGGCAAGACAGTCAACTACACCTCACCCAGAACGAGAACCCAGGTGCCTCTTTGAATGTGCTTCCCCTTCCCGACCTTGAAGATATTCCGGTGGTTCGTGACTTCCCGGATGTCTTTCCTGAAGAGCTGTCGGGCATGCCACCCGACAGATGTGTAGAGTTCATAGTGGATCTTATGCCAGGAACCGCACCAATTTCCAGACGCCCATACAAAATGGCCCCACGTGAGTTAGCTGAGCTTAAAATCCAACTTGAAGCTTTGTTGGCAAAAGGCTTCATCTGCCCTAGCTCATCGCCATGGAGTTGCCCCGTTCTGTTCGTAACGAAGAAAGATGGAACAGAAAGGATGTGCATAGACTATCGCCCGCTAAATCTAGCGACGATAAAGAACAAGTACCCACTGCCCAGGATCAATGATCTTTATGATCAACTTGCTGGATCCTCTGTCTTCTCCAAGATGGATTTGAGATTAGGTTATCATCAAATCAAAATTCGAAACGAGGACATTCCAAAAACGGCTTTCACTACTCGCTATGGTATTTACGAGTACACCGTCATGTCCTTTGGTTTAACCAATGCCCCCGCCACTTTCTCGCGCATGATGAATTCGATCTTCATGGAGTACCTAGATAAATTTGTTGTAGTTTATCTTGATGACATTCTCATCTACTCGAAGAACGAAGAAGAACATGTCGAACATCTTAGGCTGGTATTGATGAAACTACATGTGAGACTACCTGGTGCATGTGAAGACAGAAGGCCCACTGGGAAGCCACGACAGGCCCGCGATTGGCCCAACCAAGCACCAACGTAGGAGTTCGCGACTAACATGGAAGGTGCAACTTGGCGTAAAAGGCAGGACTAGAATTAGGAAACTACCTATGTAACCTAGCACGGACTCCCCGAGACTTAGCCTAGTATATAAAGGCTAGGAGGGGAGACGTCCAAATCAACTCAATACGCATCTACTCACCCTAGCCTTGCGAGAACTCGCCTTGGCCTCCATTGTAATCGCCTCCTCACGCAATAATATCGAGCAGGAAGTGCTTCTCCTGTTAGCCGACGAGTATCGTCCAACCTGTGCCTATCTCAATGACTAACCCACAGTCCCTGACCATGGGATTTTCCGGGGTTGATCCCCGTCAATTGGCGTCGTCAGTGGGAACTTCGCAGGTTGGAATCGCGATCTCGGCGGCCTCATCATCGGCACTCGTCAAGGCAGCAACTTCATCAGCACTCATCAACTCTACGATCCGGGCAGACTCCGATCTATTCGGATCCCTCGGTTTCATGGCTCACCTCCCGGCTTCGCCGACCTACGCACTGGAGTCAACCTGATTTTCGGAGCATATCAAATCTACATCAACCACTGGGGACCCCTTCGTCTCACGGATCGTGCTCGAGCACCCGCGACGGCAGATCCTACATCAACAATCGAAGCAGCTCCCGCCCGCGTGACGACTCCGTGAGTCAGCCACGACCCCCATCCCGACTACTCGAGTGGTCCCTGGAAGAAGCGCATCGCACGCGCAAGCAAGACGACATTCAAGACGATGTCCCAAGTATTCATGGCAGACATCCACGATCCAACCACAGATGGCAAAAACCAAGATGATGACCCGAGCAGTCGCCGGGACAACCACTCGAATAGCAAAGACAGTGATCCTGACAACACTGGCCAGGTCACCGTCACGCTTGGAGAACCAGGAACCATACCAAAAAATATACAAAAGAGAGGAGCATAGAAATCGCAGGAGCGACGAGCCAGAAAGCAGCAAGCATCAGACCCCAGGCATGGTGAAAGAGGACCATCACGTAGAAAAGATCTACCTGTCCAAGGAAGCAATCGCCAGAATAAGGGACGCAGTGAAAAGCGGCAAACTACTACCGGAGAATGCATCACGAGACGAGCTCAGAGCATACAACAAGCTGGCAAGTGACGCCACCAAGAGAGCAAGACAACAACGCCTAGAATTAGGGAAGCAAGGAAAAGCTACCATCGACTCAAGAAATAACCACAGGGCATCTCCCAGAAGCGACTCCTCCGACTACGATTCCCCTATCCGAGCAAGATCCAGATTCAGCAATCTGAGACGCACGGACAAGAAGAAGGTGGCCCGCAAGCTAGATGACGACTTCAAACTAGAGGAGGACGACGACGAGGAAGAGCAACTCACGCCAGCCGAAGCCCTGTTCACTGCCCAAGAGTACCTATCTCATGCTCAGAAAGGCAAGAAAGGCGGCTTAGATCACAACACGACGATGGCACTCAAAATAATGAAAGACGCCATCCCAGCCCCCAAAAGAGCAGGCGCAAGACAAGCTCCACGCGAGCAGACCCCGGACAGGGACCCCAGCTCACCTGACGACGACAAAAGCGAGGACTGGCGCAAGCGCCCAAACAAAAACAAAAACCACGACAGCGACGACAACAGCAACAGACGCAACAGCAATCGGCGAGACGCGCGCAACGACATAACACAAAGCAAAGTCAACCGTGGAAGACGAAGGCGAGCAGCCTGCGAAGAGTACTCGGACGAGCAAGCTTCCGACGAGAACGTAGAACCATGCGGAGCACTGTGCTTCACACGGTCCATACGGAAAACAAAGATGCCGAAAGGTTTCAAGCTAAACTCCACAACGCACAAGTACGATGGGCTGGAAGAACCAGAAGCATGGCTCGACGACTACCTAACGGCCATAAAATTCCAACGTGGAACCAATATTACAGCAATGCAGTACATACAACTCATGCTCGAGAGCTCAGCACGACACTGGCTGAAGAACCTACCACGAGGATCAATCGACTCCTGGAAGCAGTTCCGCAGTGCCTTCATCGAGAACTTCAAGTCCACTTACAAACGAAAGGCATCACTCGAAGAGCTGAGGGACTGTAGGCAAGGATCAAGAGAATCCCTACGAGCATACATCCAACAATGGACCATACTCAAAAACTCAGTCGAGGACATTTTAGACGAAAGCGCAATCGACGCATTCAGGAGGGGCTTGCAACGCATCGACTTCAAGGAGTAGCTCGGGCAGATGAAAGTCCGAACACTCGCACGACTTCTCGAGCAAGCCAACAACTGGGCAGATGGATAAGACTCCGTACGGAACGAATCGGAGATCCAGACACCGCGCTCAGAACGCGACTACGACTACCACGCCAGCGACAGAGGATTCGACAGAAGAAGAAAACGCCCGAGGCGCAACTTCTATGATGACAGAGGACCCGACATGGTCGCGGCCGGCTTCCCAGATGATAGAGAAGGCAGATATCGCGATGACAGGAGAATACAGCACAGGGACAACCAAGAAGAAGCACACCAAATTCAAAAACGGGACTGGAGAACAAGGCAACCACGAGACGACACCCGAGCATATCGTTCGGCTAAAGAGCAGCTCGACGGACCATGCACAATACACGGGTTCAGAAATGAGGGCGGAGAGCTCAGATCAGGGCACACCCTCAGGAACTGCAGGCGATTCATCGAGCTCTCAGAAGAAAAAAGCCGATCTACAACAACAGCAGCACAACCTCTCACAAGCGTAGCAGTCGGAACTATCGCCCACAACGCACCGCCAGCGCCTGAAATACCAACAAGGCAAGTAGAAGTATTCCAAGAACGAAGCACGACACCCGAGGAAGAAAAATACCCAGAAGCGCACGGCCGGATCTACATGATACAAGAAGGAAGACCATCAAACAGGCAGCAGAAGCAGGTCAACAGACAAGTTTTCCTCGCAGTCTCCTCGCACCCTGCTGTCCCAGAATACCTGCGCGGGTCCGAGACTGAAATCACCTTCTCTCGAGAAGACCACCCGCCAGCCATCCCGCGCCCAGGACACGCCGCACTAGTACTCCAAGCAAGAATCGGAAACTACGACATGTCACGTGTCTTCATGGACGGCGGCAGCGGAATCAACATCATATTCACCAGAACCCTGGAAGAAATGCTCATCCAAAACTCAGCACTGAAAACCTCAGGCACAACATTTCATGGAATCGTGCCAGGGAAAGAACTATACCCCCTCGGAAAAATAAGTCTCGAGGTGGTTTTTGGCAGCACGAGCAACTTCCGCAAAGAGACATTGGATTTTGAAGTGGTCAACTGGAAATCACAATACCACGCCATCCTAGGACGACCAGCCTTCGCGCGTTTCATGGAAGTGCCACACTACGCCTACCTCAAGATGAAAATGCCAGGCCTACGAGGAGTGATCACAGTCAGCGGCAGCTTCGTCAGATCCGACCGTTGCGACAAAAAGTTCCACAAAATATCAGAAACCTTTGGAGCACACCAAGCCAGCGGAGCCACAGCATCAGAGGAAGAGGCCCTACCATAGAAGCAAAAGGGATCCACAACAATCTATCGTCCTTAGGGCTACTAAGCCATCGATCCAAATAAAGGGGCTGCCTTCAAGCAACAGCCCCCCCCCCCTCATGTAAGAAACAAATGAGGAATATTGAAAATATTTTTCCAAAAGCTCTTTTCATCGGCACTCGGGGGCTCGCCAAAGCAGCCACCCCCCGAGGCGTTCTTCGCAAACGCGACTCTAAAAAATTGGCACTCGGGGGCTCGCCGAAGCAGCCACCCCCCGAGGCGTTCTTCGCAAACGCGACTCTAGAAAATTGGCACTCGGGGGCTCGCCGAAGCAGCCACCCCCCGAGGCGTTCTTCGCAAACGCGACTCTAAAAAATTGGCACTCGGGGGCTCGCCGAAGCAGCCACCCCCCCCCCCCCCCGAGGTGTTCTTCGCAAAACGCGACTCTAAAAAATTGGCACTCGGGGGCTCGCCGAAGCAGGCACCCCCCGAGGCGTTCTTCGCAAACGCGACTCTAAAAAATTGGCACTCGGGGGCTCGCCGAAGCAGCCACCCCCCGAGACGTTCTTCGCAAACGCGGCTCTAAAAATTGGCACTTGGGGGCTCGCCGAAGCAGCCACCCCCCAAGGCGTTCTTCGCAAACGCGACTCTAAAAAATTGGCACTCTGGGGCTCGCCGAAGCAGCCACCCCCCGATACGTTCTTCGCAAACGCGACTCTAAAAAAAATTGGCACTTGGGGGCTCACCGAAGCAGCCACCCCCCGAGGCGTTCTTCGCAAACGCGACTCTAAAAAATTGGCACTCGGGGGCTCGCCGAAGCAGCCCCCCCCGAGGCGTTCTTCGCAAACGCGACTCTAAAAAATTGGCACTCGAGGGCTCGCCGAAGCAGCCACCCCCCCCCCCCGAGACGTTCTTCGCAAACGCGACTCTAAAAAATTGGCACTCGGGGGCTCGCCAAAGCAGCCACCCCCCGAGGCGTTCTTCGCAAACGCGACTCTAAAAAATGGCACTCGGGGGCTCGCCGAAGAAGCCACCCCCCGAGACGTTATTCGCAAACGCGACTCTAAAAAAATTTGGCACTCGGGGGCTCGCCGAAGGAGCCACCCCCCGAGGCGTTCTTCGCAAACGCGACTCTAAAAAATTGGCACTCGGGGGCTCGCCGAAGCAGCCATCCCCCGAGGCGTTCTTCGCAAACGCGACTCTAAAAAATTGGCACTCGAGGGCTCGCCGAAGCAGCCACCCCCCGAGGCGTCTTCGCATACGCGACTCTAAAAATCGGCAAGAAAGGACCCCTCGCCCAAAAACTCAGCAACCGACAAGACAAACCTTACCACGCAAGTTTGATTTACAGCAGACGAACAAAGTAAAGCAAAATAGAAACAGCAACAAAACGTTGCTCAGCAAAGGAACGAGCGCCAAGCAAGGGCTAATCCCCAGGCTCTGACTTTACTTTACACAGAGCACCCAACCGACGGTCATTATCCTCGACCACCCACTTCACAACTTCACTTGCAGGCTCATCCGCCACGGCGTAATGGTCGTCCATCGGCTGAGCTCGACCACCAGGAGGACCTCGAGCTGCCAACATAATATCAACCCCCGGCCAATGAATATGGACGAAGGCAAAAGCACAGCGAGCACCTGCATAAATCTGGTGATTAACTATGCGTCGAAGATCCGCAGGCTAGGAGAACATCCGACAAAGCTTCTCAAGAGATGAAGGGACAAGATCCAAAGGGTAAAATTCAGCAAAATCCTGCCAAACACTCTGCGGCAGTACTCAAGAGCCCGCGGTACCCTCTCAGCCTGCATCCGCAAAATGGCGGACACCCGAGCACGCGCCTTGTCCATCCAGAAAGGATTGTTCTCCTGCAGAACTGGGTCCTCCAGCCGCAGCAACTCAGACTGTACTGCCTCCTCTTCCTCGCGAGAACGCCCAGCAAGCACTTCGCAACGAAGAACAAAGGTCAGCCGCAGAGCACAAAGGAAAGAACCCGCGCAGCCGAGCGATCGAAGAAAAAAGCAAACTCACCCTTCAGAAGGTCAGACAGCTTCAACATCCAAGATGCCAAGCCATCCAAGACAGCCTCAGCACGCTCGCGTTTCGAGCGATGGACCGCAACAACACCTTTCAGTCGAACGATCTCACGTTCGGCCTCTCTCAGCCTCAAGCAAACGGACTCATAAGCACCTTCGCGAGCATCCTCCTTCAGCAAATTCCAAGCCCGAGAAACGCCCGGGATGGCCTACCGCAAAGAGAAACAAGTCAAAAGAAACAAGGCAACAAGAAGCACAAGAAAACAAAGCAGGTCCATGAATTAGATCCGCCGTCCCGCAGGAGGCACATTACAACCGAAAGTTCTCAAAACAAAAACAGGATCACCCTACTCCTTGGCTGCAGGATTGTCCGCCTCTACGACCAGTTGCAGCTGGCGGGCCAGCCGAGTAGCCCGAGCACTCTGCTCGTCAGTGTAATCAGGCAAAGTATCCACCATGGAATCCTCAATAGGGAGACCATGGCCCAAAAGAACAACAATAGACGTGGCAAGCCCACTCACCACGTTCTCACGAACCAAGCCCTCCAGCTGATCACCATCCGGACCGAAGGAAGCTACCAGAGAATCAAGACCCTCAGGACGCTCCGCCGCATCTGGGAACATATGCTCATGGAGAAGCTTCCGAAGAGTTGAAGCCCGAGCACAGACATCCCCAACAGCCACAACAGCGCCCGAGACAGCATCTATAGAGCCACGAAGAACACCCGAACTTGTAGCAGCAACCTCCACCGCTCCAATACCCACAGAACCTGGAAAAAGGAAAATCTCAGAGACAGACAAACCCCAGTAAACGGACGACAGGAAGAGCACACTCACCAGTCAAAGAGCCCGCCAAATCCTGCAGACGCTCACACTCAGCCTTATCAACCTGGAGAAAGTGCTGCTCCACCCGCCGCAACCGCTCGAGCTCGCCATGCTGCGCCTGCAACTCCTTTTCCTTGGACTCCAGGGCAGCCTGAAGCTCAGCAAGCTCCTTCTTTGCAGCCTCCGCCCGCTTGTCAGCACCCTTCTTGCGGCCTACGGAACAAAACATCAGTCAGGCAAAATCAATGAGCAAAAGAAACAAAAAACCAAGAATTAGGATCTCACGTCTTATAGCACTCAAGCTCCCTTGGACCGAGTCGTGAGCGTGTCGCCACCGATCAGTTTCAGACAGCACACGTTCGCACATCCGGAACAAAGGCTGCACCCAAGCAAATACGTTAAGACAATAGCAAAGGAAAGAAGAAAATCAAAGACTACAACCAATCATAAATGATTGCTTGCAGCCTCGGGGGCTACTCCCATTGGGAGCACTGTCGTGCTCCCAATACATATAAGCGAAGACCAAAATCACAGACTACAACCACTCACAAGTGACTGCTTGTAGCCTCGGGGGCTACTACAGCAAAACACAGAAGGGCAAGAAGCCACATACCTGCTCCGCCATACGATCAAAGAATTTCGCTTTATCCTCGAAAGAAAGATCTCGCCTTGTCAAGAAGTGATCCTTAGGGATCACAGGCTTAACGTCTGGAGGAAAGTCCCCTTCAAAAGCCGCAACAGCCGCGGCGGACCCCACCAGACGGAGCAGTCGCAGAAGTTCCCTCCGCGCCTGGAGTCAGAGGAGTTTTCCCAGCACCCGAAGCCGCAGGAGTGGCGGAACCATCCAATCGATCAGACGCAGCACCAGAATCAGTCGAAGGAGCAGCAACAGCACCAGCACTCGCAGAGGAAGCAGTCGGAGCAGGAGCAGTACTACAAGACAGTTTACCCTTAGAAACACCGGCCAAAGCAATGAAAATCAGAGATGACAAAGCGAAAATGTAAACTAACCCAGTAGGCGCAGCACCTGGACGCAGCATATCTCGAACCTGCGTTTCTTTGATGCAGCGGGACGAGGACACGACGCAGCGGGCTGCACGACCACTGGCAAGTCGTCACCGTCACCCTCCGTGTCACGACCACTCGCAGGGCGAGTGCGTTTGACACGAAGAGGACTTGAATCCCCAGAGCCATCAGCAACTGATGGTGGGGCACCCACGGACTCGACAGCAACAGCACCCGACGCACCAGAAGCACCCCCACCACTCACAGGCATAGGATCAACCTCACCAGGTTCATCGAGTATATCCGCATCTTCAGGCTGCGGTGGATTGTTCAACAAAGGGACGTGACCCTACAGATCAAACCAACATCAGCAGCCAACAGAAACGAGTCACCAGTACAAAAATAAATCAAAGACAAGTACCTGGGGAAGTGGAAAATCAGCAGAGTAAGGACGAACAAGAATCTGCTCCCCAATGCTCGTGCACTTTGTGACTTGCTGAACCCGGGCCAAAAGGTCGTCATCAGAAAACTCCTCGGGTGAACACCTGGTCGAGTTACCAGGCCTAGTGTATTTCCACATGGGACGCACCCGATGCTAAAGCGGCTGGACACGTCTCTTGACAAACACGGAGATAAGCTGGCCACCAGTCAATTCATCCTTCAAAGAAGTAATCCTTTGCACAAACGGTTCCACGAGAGACGACTCGCGAGCAGAAAAAGGATGGGCCCATGAAGATCGCTTAACCGCCCGCGCAGCAGGATCGAAAGGGGGCAGACCAAGCCGCTGGCCCTCAACGCATTGGTCCTTCAGATAAAACCAGCTCCTCCGCCACGAAAAGACAGAGTCCAGCTTCTCCAGATCAAAATAGGCAGATTTCTCCTTAATAGAAATACCCACGCCCCCAATGGCATATTCAGAATTTGTCCTCTTCACATTGAAGAGACGTTTCCAGAGGCCCCAATGGGGATAGATTCCCAAAAAACCCTCACAGAGCGTAATGAAACAGGCAATGTGCAGAATCCCATTGGGGGTCAAATCATGCAGTTGCAACTGATAGGCGCAAAGCAACCCCCGGAGGAAAGGACGAATGGGAAGTGCAAAACCACGGGGGAAGAAACTCTGAAAGCATACCCGCTCATCTGGATGGGGCGCAGGAACTTCCTCATCACCAGGAATCCGGGCGGCATCACGCGCCACCACGCCGTCGGCCACCAGCTCATCCAGATCTGCAGCTCCAAAAGCAGAGCGCTCCCATCTACCGGTCATTCTCGCCGACTCTTGCGCTGCACTACGGGGGCGCTTGGACATGGATCTTAACTAGCAAGCCGCACGAAAAGACATGCGGAAGGCAAAGAAGAATGAAGGAAGAAGAAAAAGAGACAGGAGAAGGCAATGGCTGGGTGAAAACCTAAACACACCAGACCCCCCGGTATTTAACCAATAGCCGGAGCAAGAAAATCGTCACCACTCGTTGTGGAATCCAGCAGACGTGGCACGATCCCACGATAGCCGAGAAACATGGAAAACTCAACCGGCGCACTAACCATACTGCCCACCGCGCGCGAAAAACGAGGGCCATCATCACGAAGTGCGAAATTTTCGGGCCATAGATGTCAAGTCACCCCATTTTCACTTGACATGGCGACCCAACCTGTCAGGAGAACCAGCAAACATCACACCTCAGCAATGCGTCTCAAGCACGCATCTTCGGTCAGCATCCAGCTCTTTACAAGCTTTTTCATGTTATTTCAAAAAATCTTTACTCCCATTGGGAGTACCTTTATTCGAGTTCGGGTGCTCCCTCACCCAGAAGGCAAAGATGTGCTCGAGTGATCACTTGCACCAGCAGAAAAACAACATACTCTCAGAGTTCGGGTGCTCCCTCACCCCAAGAGCAGAAAAGCATTCGAGTGACCACTCGCCAAAAAGATTCAACCATTCAGCAAACATGACTTACTCGCGCACTCGACGACATTCCGAGTGGGTGCTATCTTATTTTCCTCGCCTGAGTTCACTACAAACTCCGCGAGTGACGACTAAAACAGCTCACTTGATTGTTTATTCCAAGTGGGTGCATCGCTAACCAGGCTCCGTGCCTCTATAAAAACAATTATGCCTGGGCTACGACACACTGTACCCAGATGCCGCGCAAGCTTAGCGTGTAGGTAAGACCCCGCTGCGCAGAACGGCCGGGCTGGGACTTGCCGCAGAGCGATTTCACTCCCGACCTTTTCCATGTGCTCGCATGATAGAAAGAGTCGAGCGGACGCGCTCGGGCTATGTGCTTAGACTGGCAGCAATTGATCCTATAAGACCTGCAGCGGCATGACTTTGCTTGACACCAGTGTTCCAAGTTCATGTCGAGGGACGTGGGCTTGATTGGGCTACTGTGGTATTTGTCACTAGCACAATTCACCAAGGCTCGACCAGTCGACTCCTTGGGCCCTTTCAGCTTAGCAATCCCTCGAAACAGATATTGTCATGGCTCAAAACAGCCAGCGACCCGTGGCGATGCCGCTCTTACAAACAATAAAGGCGCAGATGAATTCGAGTCCCTGCGCGACTCTTCGAGTCCCTCAGGCACTCGGGGGCTACTGACGAGGGGGTGACCCCACGACTCCTACATGTGAGACTACCTGGTGCGTGTGAAGACAGAAGGCCCGCTGGGAAGCCACGACAGGCCCGCGATTGGCCCAACCAAGCACCGACGTAGGAGTTCGCGACTAACATGGAAGGTGCAACTTGGCGTACAAGGCATGACTAGAATTAGGAAACTACCTATGTAACCTAGCACGGACTCCCCGAGACTTAGCCTAGTATATAAAGACTAGGAAGGGAGACGTCCAGATCAACTCAATACGCATCTACTCACCCTAGCCTTGCGAGAACTCGCCTTGGCCTCCATTGTAATCGCCTCCTCACGCAATAATATCGAGCAGGAAGTGCTTCTCCTGTTAGCCGACGAGTATAGTCCAACCTGTGCTTATCTCAATGACTAACCCAGAGTCCCTGACCATGGGATTTGCCGAGGTTGATCCCCGTCAGCAGCTCACGAGGTCTAATCCATGAAGAACAAAGAGGGGAAGAGAACATCACATAGCTACTGATAATGGACCCGTGGTCCAAGGTGGACTACTCACAGTTAATCCGGGAAGCATCCATGGTGGTGGAGAAGCTCCCGGAGGTGATTTCTCCCTCCGGCAGGGTGCCGAGAAGAGGTCTTCTGGTGCTCCCGAACTTGGAAGCGCAGCGGCGGCGGAACAGAGGAGAGATCGCAAAAAAGGGTTCCGTCCCCGAGGGTTTCTCGTCACGGGGAATAAATAGGCGAAAGGGGGCAGCCAGAGGTGGGCCAGGGGCTCTAGGCGCCCCCCTGGCGCGGCCAGGGGCCTGGCCGCACCCTCTGGCCGCCTGGGCCCCCCCGGCTCCCCTCTGGCCCCTCTCGGGCTCTTCGCGAAGCTTCCGGTACGCTGATTTTTCCTATATTTTTCCCGGAATTTTTCTGGTACTTTTAATATGGGGGAAACCTGAAATAGAAAAACAGCAGAAAACAGGAACTGGCACTGGGGTGCACTGAGTTAATAGGTTAGTCCAAATATGATCAAAAGTGTATGGAAGTTCATCAATATCATAGCAATATCACGCAAAAGAGGCATGGAGCAAGCAGAAATTATAGATACGTTTTGGACGTATCACCCCTCTTCTTACCTATCTAGCTTCAAACATTTCTAGTGGTGGCCCAAGCTGATTTTACCATTTGAGAAACAGTGTGCGTAACTGGTCTGCAGCCAGTGGATTTAAAATAAACTGGGCCAGTGGGATGGTATATCCTGTTGGTCCACACCTGGAAGCTAGGGAGCCTACCCGGGCGAGGGTAGGTTATCCCGACCTCGTCCAGACGGTAGATACCGATTCGAGAGCGCGGCCGGCTTTTGAGTTGGATGTCGACTCACCGGGGGCCACCCGGATTTGTGCGTTGTTAGTTAGAGGGACCTGTCGTACCGGATATCTCGGAACAACTCTTTAATGAGTGTCTTTAATGGACCTGACTGAGAGAGATGGGCGTGCGTGCGGAGCCTTGTAATGGGCAGTTGGTACACCCCTGCAGGGTTAAATCTTTTCGAGAAGCCGTGTCCACGGTTATGGACGACTTGAGACCTACTCCTTGTTCATAGACAACAACAACTGAGATAATCTTAATATAATTTGATCAACGTGTTTGTGCCTTGACTGCTTCTTCTTCGTCGGGATGCGAAGAGGAGGACAAGGATAGGATAGGTGTTATGCTTGCGTAAGTAGGTGGATAGTAGACTTATTGGAGGTGATTCCTCATCGAATGCCTGGCTTCTTATCTTACTCTCTAGATCGTTAGTCACTTCATAAATTCTAGTGCAGCAACAACCTCACCACTTACCCCATCCTTACCGCAAACTACTAGTTGTCATAGAATGACGAGTGATGAAATCCTTGCTAGGGCAGTTGACCACTACAGTTGGATGTTGGGTACTTCTGTACTCATGATACTACCCCCAAACTCTTTTCAGGGTTCTTGATCGACAACAGATATGGTGATCGATGTTTCACGTGGAGACTCGACGAGGACTAGATAGGCGGATCCCGACGGAGGGCCTGGACCCGTGCGGTTATGGGGATCGATGTTTTTCTCTTTGCCAGTAGGCATTTTCCGCATTTTCTTGTAATCTGTACTCAGACATGTATCTTCCGCTGATGTAATGTATTAAAGCAGTTGTATGCCGATTGTATGAGATGTTGTATCCATGTAGCTGTAATGTTGTGATATCATGTTGGAAATCCGGCGCATATGGCTTCGTCATATGTCGCGGTGGAACCGATATGTGCTTCGTCCCCGGATCTGGATGGAAACGTCTAGATTTGGAACAGTACCGCATATCGGGCCTTACATGCTCCCATTGCCTATTCTCTTTATCAACCCCACCTTTAGAATATCCCTCCCTTCGATGATTAACCTCCAAACCTGGGAGGGATGGCTTCCCAGCTCAGCTCCAAGGATGTCACGTCCACTGGATGCGTGGATCCCGTCAAGTCGTCAACCTCATCGCTAGTTTCGTTGGGCCAGTTCGATAGTTAAATGGGCAACTAAAGCCCAATCAACCACGTGCCTTCGAAAAATTTTCTGGAGCAGCCTTCGCTCAGGACAGCCAGCCCACGATGCAAAAAACTGGCATGTGAGAGCTGATCGAACGGTTGGAGACAACTGAAGCACGAAATCAAAATGCTCACGAGGAAAATAGCATGAGATGGCTCGAATATGGTGCAGTTTTACTGTCCTAAATTTGGCTTTCTCTCGCCTATGATTGTCCTCATTGATGTGAGTCTTTCACACCTTTTTGTCTTCCTTCTCCATCATTTCTCTCTTTTCCATCCTAAGTGCCAACGTATCTTGCTCGCGCTCATTCATTGCATGAGTACTCAAAGTCGAAAGGGAGGGGATCAGTTTGACTTGTATCTGACTAATGGTCTGGGGATGAGTCAAAATAAGATCCCGAAGGAGACCAAGTGTGAAACTTTAGTAGATTGAGTTCTAAATTAAACTATATAATACTTTTATTCTCTAATCCCATCTCCCATTGCTTGAACGCAATTGACAGGATTAAAAACGCATCGCAATGTTAACTATGCTAGAAAGAAAGGAAGAGGCTCAAAAGCATGGGCGGTACGCCAAAATAAGTAGACCAAAATCCAACTGCATCTACTACTAATCATCCACCTTGAGATATCTATCCAGAACATCTCGCTGGTATTAAGTTGCGAGCCCCACCAAAAGTGTAAACCCAAAGAAACAAACAACTGCATTCAAAGAACTTTGTGTAAAGTAAACAATCCTTGCAACCACTGTTACAAGCACCGTTGTTTCCCCCTTGTGGCAACAACACATCCCCTAGACTCATGTTTCTGTCACTCAAGCTAGTCATCAGGGGGCATGAACCCACAATCGAGCATAACGTTCCATCTTGGAGTCACTACCTACTACTTGGCCAAAGAAATAAACAACAACGAAGAACATGCAAGAATTACTCAAGAACAAAAATATAAAAGACAAGAACCAAATATATTACTCTATCACAAACTGAATATAGTCTCATAATCCATCAGATACCAGCAAACTCAGCATAGCAACAGCAGAAAGAATTACATATGTGCCTTGATCATGTAGGGCAGCTCACAAGGTCTAATCCATGAAGAACAAAGAGGGGAGGAGAACATCACATTGCTACTGATCACGGACCCATGGTCCAAGGAAGACTACTCACGGATCATTCGGGAAGCGTCCATGGTGGAGGAGGAGCTCCCGGAGGTCAATCCTCCCTCCGGCAGGGTGCCGGGGAGAGGTCTGCTGGCGCTCCCGATCTTGGAAGCGTGGCGGCGAGCAATGCTAACTATGCACCGCAATGCTAACTATGCTGCAAAGAAAGGAAGGGCTCAAAAGCAATGGGCAGTACGCCAAGGTAAGTAGACCGAAATCCATCTGCATCTACTACGAATCATCCACCTTGAGATATCTATCCAGAACATCTCGCTGGTATTAAGTTGTGAATCCCACCCAAAGTGTAAACTCAAAGCAACAGACAACTGCATTAAAAGAACTTTGTGTAAAGTAAACAATCCATGCACTCGCAAGTACAAGCACCGTTGTTTTATCCCTGGTGGCAACAACACATCCCCTAGTCTCATGTTTCTGTCACTCAAGCTAGACATCAAGGGGGTGATCCCACAATCGAGCATAACGCTCTCTCTTGGAGTTGCAAATAAAATACTTGGCCAAAGCAAATACCATAACGGAGAACATGCAAGAATTTACTCAAGAACAAAATATAAAAGAGAAGAACCAAATATATTACTCATCACAATCTGAACATAGTCTCATAATCCATCAGATCCCAACAAACTCAGCATAGCAACAGCAGAAATTACATAGATGCCTCGATCATATGAGGCAGCTCACGAGGACTCGAAAGTGGAAGCACGAAAGAGGGAGAGATAGATCACATAGCTACTGGTCACGGACCCATGGTCCAAGGGGAACTACTCACGGTACATACGGGAGGCGTCCATGGCTATGGATGGTCTCCCGGAGGGGGTAGCTTCTCCCGGCAGGGTGCCGGAGCAGCTTCTCCAGACAGCCCCGATCTTGAAACGGCGGCGGCGGAACAGAGGCGAGATCGCGAAAAAGGAGTTCGTCTTAGGGGTTTCCGTCACGGGGGGTAAATATAGGCGAAGGGGGGCGTCAAGGGGACCCACCAGGCAGCCAGGAGGCCTCCTGGCGCGGCCTAGGGTGGGGCCGCGCCTGGGACCCTCCTGGCTCCCTGGTGGTGGCCCCCCTTCGCTGCTTTGGTGTTTCCAGAAGCTTCCGCGACGCTGATTTTTTATCTGATTTTCCTGGATTTTTTGGAGCACTTTTAATGGCCGGAAAACCTGAAATACAAAAACAGCAGAAAACAGCAACTGGCAGCTGGGTGCACTGGGTTAATAGATTAGTCCAAATATGTTCAAAAGTGTGTGAAAGTTCAAGCAAAACATGGAAAAGTCACACAAAACATGCATGGAGCAAGCAGAAATTATAGATACGTTTGGGACGTATCAGTAGCGTCTGGTGTTGTTAATCCTGATGTCAAGCCTGCTGCTCCAGGTCATCCTTATTTGGGTCGTCTTGGTCTCGCCGCTGAAGATAAAGTCCGCTTTTTCGACCGCATAGCTGGGCTGATGAGTTTGTTTCCTGTTTGCTTGTGTAGTTTTTGTCATCGGGGGCATGGCAGTGCTCCCGATGGGAGTAGCCCCCGAGGCTGCAAGCAAGTGTTTGCGGTTGATTGTAGTCTTGCCTTGGCTTTGTCTTTGCATTGTATCGTCATTGG
This sequence comes from Bromus sterilis, assembly GCA_950022295.1. Taxonomy (NCBI): domain Eukaryota; kingdom Viridiplantae; phylum Streptophyta; class Magnoliopsida; order Poales; family Poaceae; genus Bromus; species Bromus sterilis. Next base: position 72,940,671 of record OX465600.1, on the reverse strand, counting down.
GAGCACGGCCAGTGCTCCCGATGGGAGTAGCCCCGAGGCTGCAAGAAACCGCTTGCGGTTGATTGTAGTCTTGCTTTGGTACTGTCTTAATATTTCATTTCTTCGAATAGCCGGTGTTCCAACACTGTGAGCGTCTGGTGGTCGAAGCTGAGCATTGGCAACAGGCCCACAATTCTGCCCAGGATGCTTTATCTGCCATGAGTAGTAAGTATTTCTTCCTGTACTGCTGTGCTTGAACTGTTGGGTCCTCTATTCTGAGTGTTGTCTTGTTTCTCAAACCGTCGCCAAACTGCCGAGAAGCAGGTCGAGAAGCCAAAAAGAACGATTTCCGACCTCAAGGCTGCTTTGGCTTCCAAGGAGAAAGAGTTGCACGATTAGCACGAGGAGCTGGTATGCCTGGGTCAGGCCGAGAAGGCGCTTGTGCAGGCGGAGGCGGTCGAGTGCGAGCGTCTTCGGGTCTTGGCGGACTCGCTTGTGTGTAATTCGTCATTCCTTTGCTGGGCGCTTTGTCTTTTTGTCTTCCCGTAGTAATTTTGGTTGCATGGTGCAGCCTCTACGGGTGCGAGTGCGACAGAGGTGGTTGCAACGGGGTCTGGAGTTCTCCGTGGGGCCGTGGATGCCATGTCGGCTGCTGTTGATGTTGCCAAGGGTGTCTGTGCCCGTGCTTCCACTCTTGTGGGTCTTGTTCATGAGCACCTCATGCCGGAGGGCACGAAGTTGCCAGCTGGTCTAGACGCCCGTGTTGCTGCATTTGGAGATGGCGGGGATTTCTTGGAGGAGCTAGTTGGCGAGAACGTCGTGAGTGGTCTTTCCACGTCCCTTGTTGTTCTTATGGGGCACGGAATTTCCATTGACGACTCTCTGGTTGAGACTGTCCCTGATTACACCGACGAGTAGAGTGAGCGAGCCACTGTTCTGGCTCGTCGCTTGCAAAAAGTTGTTGATGCTCAGTATCCCTCCTCTACGGGCAAGGGGGGCGTAGCCATGTCGTGTCGTCTGAAAATTTTTGTTGTAATATGCCTCCTTTGTGGTGATGAATATGTGCTGCTTTTATCGGAATAACTGCTTGGCCATTCCTGCTGTTGTGCTTGATTTTCCTTTCTTTTTGTTCGTTTTGCGGTAGGCCGCCCCGGAGGTTCTTCAGGCTTGGAGTTCGTTGAAGGAGGATGCTCGCGAGGGTGCATACGAGTCCGTGTGATTGAGGCCGAGAAACATTGAGCGGGAAGTTGTTCGCCTCAAGGGGGTTGTAGCAGTCCATCGTTCCAAGCGCGAGCGCGCTGAGGCCGTGCTGGATAGCCTTGCTTCGTGGGTGGTGAAGTTGTCTGACCTCCTGCGGGGTGAGTTTAGCTTCTGCTCGATTGCTCGACTGCATTTAGTAGCTTTTCTGTCTTCGTCTTGATTTTGATCCTGTTTTTCGAAGTGCTATCGGGGTGCTCCTGGGATGAAGAGAAGGCCGTTCGATCGGAACTGTCGCGGCTGGATGACCTTAACGTGCAGGCGAACAATCCTTTCTGGGCAGATGAGGCTCGTGCTTGAGCATTTGTTGTGCTTCTTCTTCGAGTTGAGCGGGTGCCGACTGCTCTGCGGTACTGTCAACAGCTGCTGGGCGGGATCCATTCTGAGTTTTATCCGCTGCAGGTGGTGCCATCGTCCTTTGAGACGCTCTGTCGCGTATTTTCTCAGCCTGCAGAGCTGCGTCGCATGATGGATCACCAGATTCATGCTGGAGCTCGGGCTGCCTTGGGCTTGGTCCATAGTCATTGGCCGGGAGCTAATATTGCTCAAGTGGTGGAGGGTCCTCCAGGTGGTAGGGATCACCCGATGGATGAGCACTACGCGGCGGTTGATGAACCTGCACGCCGAGTTGTGAAGCGGGTTTGTGAAGAGAACGACCTCTATCTGGGTTCTCTTATTAAGACGAAGATGGAGCCTGGGGGCTAGGTGCTTCCTCTTGGTGTACTGTACTCCTTTGTTGTCTTGGTTTTGTAGTAAGGGGTTTTGCTGCTGCGGCGAGTCTGTGCTAATTTTTTTGTGTCGCAGTTGCGAAGAATGCCTCGGGGGGTGGCTGCTGCGGCGAGCCCCCGAGTGCCAATTTTTATGTCGCGATTGCGAAGGACGCCTCGGGGGGTGGCTGCTGCGGCGAGCCCCTGAGTGCCAATTTTTATGTCGCGATTGCGAAGGACGCCTCGGGGGGTGGCTGCTGCGGCGAGCCCCCGAGTGCCAATTATTATGTCGCGATTGCGAAGAACACCTTGGGGGGTGGCTGCTGCGGCGAGCCCCCGAGTGCCAATTATTATGTCGCGATTGCGAAGAACGCCTCGGGGGGTGGCTGCTGCGGCGAGCCCCCGAGTGCCAATTATTATGTCGCGATTGCGAAGAACGCCTCGGGGGGTGGCTGCTGCGGCGAGCCCCCGAGTGCCAATTATTATGTCGCGATTGTGAAGAACGCCTCGGGGGGTGGCTGCTGCGGTGAGCCCCCGAGTGCCAATTATTATTTCGCGGTTGCGAACAACGCCTCGGGGGGTGGTTGCTGCGGCGAGCCCCCGAGTGCCAATTTTTATGTCGCGATTGCGAAGAACGCCTTGGGGGGTGGCTGCTGTGGCGAGCCCCCGAGTGCCAATGAATCAATTTTTGGAGAAATATTTTTCCATATTCTTCCTGCTGTTTCTTACATTTAGTAAGGAGGGGGGTTCTGATGAAGACAGTCCCCTTTATTTAAAACGGCGGCGTGGTAACTTTAAGGGCTAGGTAGCTTCTTTTCTGAGTGCTCGGGTCCTTCAGGTGGTGTCTTCTTATGGGAGCGCTTCTTCTGCGAGTCCCGTGGTTCTGCTGGCTTGGTGAGTTCCAAAGGCCTCTGATATCTTGTGGAATTCTTTGTCGCAGCGGTCGGACCTGACGAAACTGCCGCTGACTGTGATGACCCCATGTGGGCCTGGCATTTTTAGCTTAAGGTAGGCATAGTGTGGCACTGCCATGAAGCGGGCGAAGGCTGGTCGCCCGAGGATTCCGTGGTACTGCGACTTCCAGTTGACTACTTCAAAGTCTAGGGTCTCCTTGCGAAAGTTGGTCGCATTGCCAAAAACCACCTCGAGGCTTATTTTTCCCAAAGGGTAGACTGCTTTTCCTGGCACAATCCCATGGAAGGTTGTACCTGAGGATTTGAGCGCGGAGCTCTGGATGAGCATTTCTTCGAGTGTCTTGGTGAAGATGATATTGATCCCGCTGCCGCCGTCCATGAACACTCGTGACATGTCATGGTTTCCAATTCTGGCCTCGAGCACTAGTGCGGCATGTCCTGGTCGAGGGATGGCTGGCGGGTGGTCCTCCCGGGAGAAAGTAATTTCTGTCTCGGACCCGCGCAAGTACTCCGGGACAGCGGGGTGCGAGGAGGCTACGAGGAAGACTTGTCTTGTGACCTGCTTCTGCTGCCTATTTGAAGGCATGCCTTCTTGTATCATGTAGATCCTGCCGTGGGCTTCTGGATACTGCTCCTCTTCTTCTGGTGTCCTGCGTCGTTCCTGGATTGCGGCCACTTGCCTTGTTGGCAGAGGAGGGGCCGGTGGTGCGTCGTGGGCGATAGGCCCGACTGCTATGCTTGCGAGTAGCTCGGCCGCTGTTGTCGCAGATCGATTTTTTTTCCTCGGCCAACTCGTTGAAGCTTCTGCAGTTCCTGAGGGTGTGCCCTGATCTAAGCTCCCCTCGTTCGTTTCTGAATCCGTGTATCGAGCACGGTCCGTCGAGTTGTTCTTTGGCCGATCGGTATGCTCTGGTGTTGTCGCGTGGCTGCCTCGTCCTCCAGTCTCGTTTCTGCGCTTGGGGCGCGTCTTCGGGGTTATCTCTTCGCTGTGTTCTGCTGTCGTCATGATGCCTATCGTATCTGTCATCTGGAAAGCCGGAGGCGACCATCTCGGGTCCTCTGTCATCGTAGAAACTGCGCCTGGATCGCTTCCTTCGTCGGTTGATTCCTCTTTCTCCGTTGTGGTAGTCGTAGTCATGTTCTGAGCGTGCGATGTGGATTTCTGTTTCGTTGCGAACGGAATCCTTGCCGTCCGCCCAGCCGTTGGCTTGCTCTAGTAGTCGTGCGAGTGTTCGGACTTTCATCTGCCCGAGCTGTTCCTTGAATTCAATGCGCTGCAGGCCTCGCCTGAACGCGTCGATTGCGCTTTCGTCTGATATGTCTTCTACTAAATTCTTGAGTATGGTCCACCGCTGGATTTAGGCTCGCAAGGTTTCCCTTGTTCCTTGCTTGCATGCCTGCAACTCCTCGAGCGATGCTGGCCGCTTGTATGTAGATTTAAAGTTTTCTATGAAGGCTTCACGGAACTGCCTCCATGAGCTGATGGATCCTCGCGGGAGATTCTTCAGCCAGTGTCGTGCCGAGCTCTCGAGCATGAGCTGCACGTACTGCATTGCCGTGACGTTGGTCCTTCGTTGAAACTTAACTGTTGTTAAGTAGTCGTCGAGCCATGCCTCTGGCTCCTCGAGTCCATTGTATTTTAGCGTCGTGGAGTTCAATTTGAACCCACTCGGCATTCGTGTCTCGCGTATGGAACGCGTGAAGCATAATGCTCCGCATGGCTCAATTTCTTCGTCGGAAGCTTCTTCGTCCGAGTACTCTTCACGTGCTGCGCGTCTTCGCCTGCTCCGGTTGACTTTGTTTTGTGTGATGTCGTCGCACGCGTCTCGTCGACTGCTGCGGCGCCTGTTGTCGTTGTCGTCGCTGTCGTGCTTCTTGTTTTTGCCGGAGCGTTTGTGCAAGTCATCACTACTGTCGTTGTCGTCGGGTGAGCCGGGGTCCCTGTCTGGTGTCCTCTCACGGGTCGGTCGCCTTGCACTTGATTTTTTGGGTGCTGAGGCGGTGATGGCATCTTTCATTATCTGCAAGGCTATTGATGTGTTGCGGTCTAGTCTGTTCTGCCTATTTTTCTGGGCGCGAGATAAGTAGTCTCGGGCGCTCATAAGGGCTTTTGCTGGTGTGAGGGGTTCCTCTTCATCGTCCTCCTCTGAAAGTCCAAGTATGTGATCAGAGGGGGAGGGGTTGAATGATCACTTCAAAAATTTCGACTGAAACTTTTGAAGTGAAGCATAAGTAGTGCGGAATAGCGAAGTAAAACTGGAAGCGAAACTAAATGCAGTGAATCAAAAGCCATTGAAGCATAACAGTGAAGCAAATTCAATACTGAAGGTAAATGCTTGAAGTAAAACGAACTGGGACTCGGCGATGTTTGTTCGACCAGTTCACGCTCTGTAAAGCGCTACGTCTGGTTGGAGGGACTGGTGATTGAACACCTGGAGCAAGTCTCTCTCCGTCCGTTGCTCCACTGCACCAAACTCCTTGAGCTTGGTCAGTTCTTCACTCGTGGTTGATTATTGAGGAAATCACCGAAACCTTTGACAAACTGGACTTCGAGGCGACAATTACTCTTCGCTCTCTGAAGAACAACACTCTAACCGTCTAGGAGAATTGCAGTTCTCCAAGATAAAAAGTCTAGCAAGCTTTCACCTAAGTCATCTCAAATCTACTCAGATCAATGGGACTTAGGCTTCAGTATTCTGGATTTTGGGTTTTGCTTCGGTGGCGTTTTTGGGGTGCTCTCTTCAGTCTCTCTTGGAATGATCTCAGAGCAGCCATCCGCAAATGGAGGAGGGGGCGGCGTATTTATAGTTGGCGATCCCGAGGTGCGGAATGACCAAACTGACCCGAGGTGACAGCTTGACACGTGTCCACAACGGTCGGATTTGTCATCAATGCGCAACTTTACTTGAGGAACAAGTAAAGCTGACTCACGGACTTAGTTCTGCTTCAGAAGCCAAAGAACGAAGTCTTTGCTACCGAAGCTTAACTTAGTGCACATGAGATTTCTTCGCTCAGGCTTCTCACTTGGTTTGGATTTGATCTGAGCATTTTCTCAATGGCTTCGATGTCCACAAACTAAATACCCCTCTTGATAGTACGGTTTGTCCTATGACTCAAGGAACAGAAAAAGAACTACACAAAAACATCTAAGTCTTGCGCCGTCCTCTTCATTTCCTTCAATGAGTAGAGCTTCAGGACACCTTCATTTTTGGGGGTCAACCTTCGTGATTAAGCTTCGCTCCGTGGGTTATGCTTCGATAACTTGAAGACCTTCCCTGAAGCTTTATCACATAGCTTGTCCTTCAGGAACCTATGCAACTGTTTATACTAGAAAACATTGTTAGTTCCTCTACTGTCTTGTCCAACAATATCCAAAACACACGGGGGCAAAACTTTGCTCTTACAATCTCCCCCTTTTTGGACTATTGTTGACAAAACAGGCATCGATAAAAGATATTGAAGTTTTTGTGAAGCGATGGGACAAACTCTAAGATATTAAGTTTTTGGCTCCCCCTGAATGCAAGCATCGAAGATTTATATAATCGAAGTTAATGCTTGAGATAATTTTCTTCGGTGGAGAGCAAAACAAAATATCTTAGCGAATACAATTGCATTGAAGATATATATCCAGGAATGTATGCAATTGCTTCCAATGACCTGTGACTTAGAAAATAATAACCACCTGCAAGATAGAAGATACGAAGCAATACTTGCAAGCAAAGGGGTTATTAAAACTTAAGCGTAGCACAGGAGTAGCATGACCGAAGATAAACTTAAGTTACAACCCAATCGAAGAGAATGGAATGTTTGTCGTAACTTAACCAAACGAAGCAAAAGCAAATAGCAAACCCTTTCCCCGATGCAAAACTAACTCATCGATGCCCTCATTCTCCCCCTTTTGGTCAATGATTGGACAAAAGGTTGAGAAAAGGTTCGAGAGATCTATTGCGCGGCATCAGCACCCTGAGAACCCGACGAAGCTGTGCTTGACGAAGACTCATCCGACGAAGACTGATCGCCGGAGGATTCTTCTTCGGAAGAAGACGTAGGAATAGCTTCGTGGCGTGTATGAGTGATGAGGTTGATGTCGAGGTCGCTGTCGTCGAGGCCGTCGTCATCCTTGGAAGTGATGGAGTCATTCTCGGAGACGGTATCAGGCCGGATGGGTTCAGGTTCGTTGACGAAGAATACTTCATCAATCTTGTGCAGGGGAGGGATCTTCTGATTCGGGCGGTCCACTGAGTCATCAAGAGAAAAGTTTCGCTGCAGGTGCGGATACTCTTTGTAGATGCGATCGTTACGAAGGCCTTTGACAGAGTTGAATTTCCGTAGCCCCTTCCAGGAATGACGCTTGAGCACACGCAAATACTGATTGTTGTTGAGAGCAATATTGCCAACTCGGTTGATCTCATCAGCAAGAAACTGCATCTGGCGCTGATTTGCTTCAATGTAGTTTTCAAGCATTTGCTGCGATCGAAGGTTAACTTCAAAATGATGGCAGTCTTTCTGGAACTTCTTGGATAAGTTTCGCTCATTGACTTCATGGCGCACACCAACATATGTGGCAAATGGATCATTGGGTTTCCTCAGCAATTCCAAAGAGTCACGCACTGGTGGGAGGAAAAGCTTCGGATGATGGCGAGCCACAAAGTCTTCGTTCCAACCATAGTTACATACAACTTGCAGCCAGTGAGCATAAGGTTTCAGTGTGAAAGGTAGCTCTGCTGCATGAACCAAATTCCTAAGGAAGCAATCCTCAAGGTCAAATATGAGACCATGTGTGAGCTTCATAATTGCATGCCTTGTCTCTGGATAAATGTTCGATTCTTTCGAAGCAGTACTCAAAGGGATCAATGAGTTGGACAAGATGTAGAACCAAGTCCTTGAAATGAAGTTCAAATGCTTAGGGCGAATGTTTTCAGGAATGTAGCTTGCAGTGACTTCGGGGTCCAACAGAGTAGCAAACTCTTCGTCAGTCAAATCAGATTCGAAGTGAATCTTTTCGGGGACTCCAGAATGCCTTGGTATATTGACAATTTCCATGGATTCAACAGAGGACATCCTGAAGACTTTGCCTTGTATCATCCATTCCAGCGTCCAGGAGCTGGGTTCATTTGCTTCACCAGAAACATAGAGAGTTGAATAGAATTGCTTGATAAGTTCAGAATTGAAGGGAGTGCTCAAAGCAAATAACCGAGTCAAATTCTGATTCTCAATGGTTTCGGCGACGTTCTGAAAGCAAGTGGCAGTGGAAAGACTTCGCATATCCAGAAATTTATGCCTGAACATAACTCCTTGCTGACAGAAGACTTTGGTGTATAAGATTTGTTGTTCTGCAGTCCAAAAGCGAAGATCATCTGCAGTGCGATCTGAAGCATATGGACTGACACCAAAGAAACGGTGGTGCCTCTGATGCTGTTCCAAGTTGAAGTTCGGGCCATGTCTTGAAGAATAACCAGCACCCTTGAAAATAGGAAACGTTTCACGAGGGTAATTGGAGTCAAGCTGGGTATCTTGGCAGGGGCGCGAACGCGCGCGAATCCTTTGCAGAGGAGCAATTGGGTTGGCTCTTGAAGGGCCAGCAGATTGAGCGACTATAAGCGCTTGCTCTTGCGAGAGATTCAGAATCTGTACTTGTTCTTCTTCGTCGTCATGTGCTTCGGTATGGGGCACATTTGCTTCAGAATCTTGAACAGTCCTGGCAGGGGGAAAATCTCGGGATATATGAGTTCTGGAGTGGGTTGGTGATGGTGCATTAGCTTCACGGGGAGGTGATGGAGGTGGTGCGGGAGCAACTGGTGGAGTGGGAATTCTTTGTGGTTCTGGGGTTGGAGCACGGATGGGTGTGGGAACACGGGGTGGTATGGGTGAGGGGTTTCGTGCAGGCGTTGGTGTAGGGGTTGGAGCTCTTTGTGGTGGAGTTTGTTTGGGGGTAGTTCTGGTAGGAGGAGGTGTGGGAGTCTTGGTGGGTGGAGCTGAAGGCTTTGGTGTGGGCTTGGATGGCTTTGGCTTCAATGAAGGAGCGGGAGCTGCTTCAGGAGTTTCCTGAGGCTGTTCATCACTGGTATCCATGTCTGCGGCTGAGGCCAAAGTAACCTTGCGCTTCTTGGTGGTTCTCTTCTTGGGTGAAGGACCTGATGCCTTAGATGCAGCAGGCTTAGGAGATGGTGCCGGAGCAACAACACGTTCAGCTTCGGGCGAAGCCTTGCGTTTCCGCGAATCTCTTTCCATAATGGAAGCATTATGGGTCTTCACCATATCATCCACAGCAGCCTTGATTTTGCCTTTGAAGATTTTGATGTTGTTCTTGGTGGTGGAATTGACATCCATCACTTGTTGAAGCAACTTCAAGACGTGCTGTTTGAATTCTTCATCAGGTTCTGATTCAGCTCTCTTCTGATAGTTGTGAATCTTTTTTATTTCAGCCCTGTCTCTTGAATGCAAATCCTTCAGCTGACTGATCATTGTGGTGATCATTGCTTCGATAGATCTGGAGATGTAAACTTCTCCAAGATCAGCAGCATCAGGATCTTCAGCTGCACACTTCTCCCAAAGGGCTTCAGTGATGCCCAACTGATCCCAGAGTTCGCCTTCACGAGGGTCAGGGAATTGATGGTCACTCTGACGATCAGCTTCAGGCAGAGATATGCCTTTCTGCTTCGATGGAATAGCTGAGGGAGTCATATCAACTATGGGCTTCTTCTGACTTGCCCTAGCAGCTTTCTCAGCTTTCTTTGTCCTGAAGCCATCTAATGTAGCCTTTCGTTTAGCTTCAAGCTCTGCCAGCTGTTTAGCTTCAGCGGCAGCTTTTTCTTCATTCTTTGCGGCTTCGGCGAGCTTGCGCTTCGTCTCAGCCTTCTCTGTAGCCAATCTAGCGGAGTCCAACTCCTTTTGTTTTCTGGCAGCTTCCACATCTGCCTGCTTCTTCTCAGCTGAGCTTATGGCTAGAATGTTTCGCTCAAGTGCCTCTTCGAGGTCTTTCTGTCTCAATTCTTCTTCAGTGAGCTTGTGCTTCGCTGAAGGGTTTGTTGCAGCAGACTGCTTGGGCTTCGTTGATGTTGAAGCCTTTGCAGGTTGTTTCTTGGCGGGGTCGTGCTTCTGCTTCGTTCGCCTCTCAGTGTTGAGGGCATCAGCCGGTGGCTTGGAGGCCAAGGGCTTCGCAACCACCAAGTTTGACAAATCAATGGTGGGGCGAGCAGAAGACTTGTCCTTGGGGTCTTGAAACTTAAGCCCCTTAGCATCAGGTTTCTCTCCTGGCTTCTTCTTCAGAGGGATCTGAAGTCTTTGCTTCTTGGGGGAGCAGGATCATCAGATTCATCATCTGCTTCGAATTCTGATTCGTTGTCAGCAGCATTTGATTCGTCCATGATTGAATCTTCCAGAGCAGCTTGCTCTAGCCTGACATGCTCTTCGTCTTCTGTGGTAGCATGGGGAGGAGAAGCAGATTTCTTCTTCAGCTTCTTCTTCTTCTTCTTCTTCTTCGTGCTAGGCCCTTCATCATGGGCTTCAGCTTCAGCCATCTTGGCTGCCTTCTTCTCTTCTTTGAGTCTCTTGATTTCAGCAGCGATTCTCAAACGTTCTTGCTCTTCTGGATAATCATCTGGTGTCTTAAGAGTGTTGGGGCGAGGAAGCTTCGGTGGAACTGGGTGGTAAAGGTGGCGATTCTCTTCGGTGTACTGACTGCACATGGCCGAAGTATACTGATAGGGTGGGCTGAAGGCAAACTGCATAGCCCACTTCCAGGTAGGGATGCTTTTGTACTTGTACCATCTAACTGCCCAGTACCGGCGAATGTTTTGCAATCGATTCTTGCGCTGATCCTTGGTTTCACCAGGAGGCGTGTCATATCCCAGAGCAATACGAATGGATTCGGGAATGCCTCTGGCGTTGTTGGTTTCCTTCGTTCGGCCTCCTTTCTTCTTCGGAGCAGACCGTTCTGCTTCGTTGATGTGGTCAAGATTGGGTGACTCATTTCCGAAGCCTAACTCAGCAGACATCATGTGAAAAGCGCAAAGGTAGCGAGGGAAAAAGGCAAGTATGGAATGACCACCAGCAAAAGTTTCGATCCAAAAACAAAAGTTTTGACAAGAGATTCAGTGAAGAATTTGGGTAAAGATTCTGGTCTATTCTGAGCTAGACTTAACCTTATGCAATGATAAGCCGAAACCCTAACACAGAACAGATGGATTCTAACCCTAACTTCTAACCTGAATCGGGATGGAAACCTTTGGCTAGCAGAAACAGATTTCCCAACAGTGCAACGATCCAACGGATCAAAGAAACCTAAGAAATTCATCCAAAAAGACTAAGAACACGGATCCAATCAGGAAACGGAAGAGCAGAGGGATGGAGATTGGATCGTGGCTCGGCGTACCCTAACTCGGTGGCGTCGAGCAGCTACGGCGGCGATGAGCGGTGAGGACGTGCTCGTCGACGACGTGAAGTCCACGGTGGCGCTCTTCCGGCAGTGAAGCGGCAAGAACGGCGACGGGGACGAAGAGCTCGGCGGCGCTCGGGAGAGAGAGGGTTCCGGGGAGATGCGAATGAGGTGGGATGGATTTGCTGGGGTGGGATGCCTTATATAGGCCGGTCTGACAGGAGCTGTCAGATCAGATCGAACGGCCCCCAGCGTCTGTCTCAACGGATTCAACGGCGAGGATTTCGTGGCGTATCGCGAGAAAATCTCAACGACCCGGATTTGATGGGATCTCAACGACCGAAGAATAAGTCCTCGACTTGAGTAAAAACTTCGATAAGAACTGGAAGCATTTGATTCGGAACTCAATGATGTTCGAAGCAAATGTTTTCCGTTTCAATTGTGCTCAACCATTTTGGACAGACAGAATAAGACAGAAAAAGAATAGAAAGGGTAGAGTCCGAAACTTATCACCTCGAAGAAAAACCAAATGAAGCAAAACGTGATAAGCATAGAGGACTAAAACCAAGTGAAATAAAAAATAAACTAAACGAAGCAAAAACAAACAACGAAACTAAATAGGTAAGCAACGAAGTAAATGAATATATACCGAAGTAAATGAATATATACAGAAGTAAAAAGGTTCGGTCTTACAGTACATGTCGTGAGTCCAATATATTGAGCTCACACCTTAATGTGCAGAACCTTTTCTCATCCAACGGTTTCGTGAAAATGTCTGCCAGTTGATCTTCAGTTCTGACATGACTAATAACAATATCTTCACGCTGAACATGATCACGAAGAAAATGATGGCGAATATCTATATGCTTCGTGCGAGAGTGTTGTACAGGATTGTGAGCAATTTTGATTGCACTCTCATTATCACATAGGAGAGGGATTTTCTTCACATGAATACCATAGTCCTTCAGCGTTTGCTTCAGCCATAGAATCTGAGTACAGCATGACCCAGCAGCAATGTAATCGGCTTCAGCAGTAGATATTGAAACACAGTTTTGCTTCTTTGAAGCCCAACACACAAGTGATCTTCCAAGGAAATGACAAGTCCCTGAAGTTGATTTCCTATCCACACGATCACTAGCCCAGTCTGAATCAGAATAGCCAATAAGATCAAACTGAGCTCCCTTGGGATACCACAACCCCAAGGTAGGTGTGTGAGCAAGATAACGAAGAATTAGCTTTACAGCAGTATGATGTGATTCCTTTGGATTTGCCTGAAAGCGAGCACAAATACATACTGAAAGCATAATGTCAGGTCTAGATGCACAAAGATATAAAAGAGATCCGATCATAGACCGATATTTCTTCTGGTCGAAGGCTTTGCCCTTCTCATCTGCATCTAAGAAGCCATTGGTAGGCATAGGCGTCTTAATAGTTTTGCATTCAGTAAGACCAAACTTCTTCAGGCAATCCTTGAGATATTTTTCTTGAGAAATAAAGGTGCCATTCTTCTGTTGACGGATTTGAAGTCCAAGGAAGAACTTCAATTCACCCATCATAGACATCTCATATTTATTCGACATCATTTTGGAAAATTCTTCGCTGATTTCAGTGTTAGTGCATCCAAAAATGATATCATCTACATATATTTGACATACAAACAAATCACCATTATAAGATCGAGTGAAAAACGTTGGGTCAGTGGTTCCTGGGTTGAAGCCTTTCTTTAGAAGGAAATCCTTCAATGTGTCGTACCAAGCACGAGGTGCTTGCTTCAACCCATAGAGGGCCTTGTGTAACCTGTACACCATGTCGGGTTTCTTCGGGTCTTCAAAACCTGGAGGCTGCATAAGATACACTTCTTCCTCGATTTCTCAGTTAAGAAAAGCACTTTTCACATCCATTTGATAAAGCAGAATACCATTGAAATTTGCAAAAGCAAGCATAACACGAATGGATTCGAGACGAGAAACTGGAGCATAAGTTTCGCCGAAATCGATACCTTCGATTTGGGTGTAACCTTGTGCTACCAGACGTGCTTTGTTCCTTACCACTATACCGTCTTCATCTTGCTTATTGCGAAAAATCCACTTTGTACCAATGATGTTGTGCTTCGTGGGATCAGGTCTATCAACTAAGGAACAGACTTTGTTTCGCTCGAACTGGTTAAGTTCTTCGAGCATGGCAGTTAACCAATCTGGATCCTTCATAGCTTCATCAAACTTTGAAGGTTCTAGCATGGAGACAAACGAAAAGTTTCCACAGAAGTTAGCCAAACGAGTACGAGAGCGAGTTGTGGGACGACCTGGTTGATGAATTTCTTCAAGGATCGAATCAACATCAACTCTTCTTCGAACTCGTGATAAGGTTGAATCATTAGCTTCAGGCTCAGCTTCTGCTTCAGGATTTGCTTCAGCTTCAGGATCTGCTTCACCTTCAGCTTCAGCATTTCCTTCGGGATTAGCATTTCCTTCGTTCCTTTGTTCTTCTTCGTCATGTTCATCATTAGCTTCATGATGTTGATCTCCAGCGCCCCTGGCTATGTGTGGGAACATTGGACCATCATCATCCCTTTTAGCTTGACGAGCATTGGCTTCAACAGGGCGAATCTCTCCAATAGCCATGGACCTGATCACTTCATCAAGAGGAGGTTCATCTAGATCATGAGGCAAATGCTCTTTTTGAGAGCCATTAGTTTCATCAAACCTCACATTCACAGTTTCCATAACTTTCCCTAAGTGAGAGTTATAGACTCTGTAGGTGTGAGAGTTTGAGCCATAACCTAAAAGAAAACCTTCATGTGCCTTAGGGGCAAATTTGGAGTTGTGATTCATATCTCTAATAAAGCATGGAGCACCAAATACCCTAAGGTACGAAACATTTGGTTTGTTACCAGTGATGAGCTCATGTGAAATCTTCTTCAGAAATTTGTGAAGGTAAACCTTGTTGATGATATGACAAGCTGTGTTAATTGCTTCGGCCCAGAACCTAATAGGAGTCTTGTATTCAGCAAGCATAGTTCTGGCCATCTCAATGAGAGTTCTATTCTTCCTTTCGACAACACCATTCTGTTGAGGTGTATAAGCAGTAGAGAACTCGTGAGTAAAACCATGATCATCAAGAAAATCTTCAATATGAGTATTTTTGAATTCAGTTCCATTATCACTTCGGATATGCTTCAGAGATAATTCATATTCTGTTTGAGCTCTCTTGGCGAATGACTTGAATATTTCAACAACTTTGCTCTTGTCATCCAAAAAGAAAACCCAAGAATAACGAGAGAAATCATCAACAATGACTAGACCATATTTGTTTCCTCCCAGGCTTGCATAATTTTGAGGACCAAAAAGATCCATATGAAGCAATTCAAGAGGACGAGTGGTAGTCATGATAGTCTTCGCTGAATGATGTTTCTTCGTAATTTTACCAGCTTCACAAGCACTGCAGAGACGATCCTTATCGAATTTTACTTCGCTAAGGCCAATAACATGATTCTTCTTCACTAAGTTATGAAGATTTCTCATCCCTGCATGACCAAGTCTTCGATGCCATAACCACCCAGATGAAGCTTTTGCCATTAAGCATGTGGATACAGCAGGGCCCAAAGAAAAATCAACAATGTATAAGTCTCCTTTTCGGTAACCCTCGAAGACAAACGCATAGTCATCCTGTGAAAAGACAACACAACGCGAAGCAGAAAATAGAACAAGCATACCCATATCGCATAACTTAGAAATAGACATAAGATTATATCCAAGGGATTGGACTAGCATAACCTTGTCAATGTGCTTATCTTTCGATATGGCAACCTTACCCAAACCTAAAACTTTACCCTTGTTGTTATCACCGAAGGTAATGTACTTCTGAGAAGAGTGAGATAATTTTTCTTCGGTGAATAACTCCTTGTCTCCGGTCATATGATTTGTGCAACCACTATCCATGACCCATTCGGATCCACCGGAGACATAGCCCTGCAGAAGAATTAGTTCTTCTTAACCACCCACAAACGAGCAGGTGACTGAGAAGATGTTGAAGCACTGGTTGAAGCAATATTAAAGCGAACAGGAGTGTATTGCTTCGGTGTACCATCAAGCACACCATAAATGTAAGTCCTCTGCGAATGGTTAGCATAAGAATGAGCATATGCAATCTTAGTATGATTATTATGAGGACGATAAGTATGACGACCAGTGCGATAGTATTGCTTCTGCGGAACATTTGATTCGGTCACCAGAGGATAATTTCTCGTTTCAAGAGAATAGAAATGATTCGGTGGTACCGAAGACTTTCCCTGCATGGTATGGTCAGCAGGCAGTTTTTTCACAAGTGCTTTCTGCACCCATATCTGCCTCTTATAGAAGCCATTCTTAGGAGGTGTACCAACATACTCAGCTGTAACCTTTCCCTGTTCATCTTTGATGAGCTTGTAGTCTGAATCAAGTGATTCGTCTACAATAGCTTTGTTCATCTTGCATTCAAAACCTGAAAGGTTAGCTATATCAATGGGGTTCCCCTTCGCAAGGACCCAAACAGTCTTAGGATACTGCTCAGGTTCCCAATAGGTGCCATCAGGGTTTATCTTTCTTTCGAAACCAACACCTTCATTCCTGGGATTCCTGTGAAGGAGAGCCTTCCTCAGGATATCACAGAGATACTGGTGGCCTTGCACACTTTTGAACATGCCTGTTTCAAATAAGTTTTTCAACCTGAGGAGTTCCTCGGTAACAGCAGGATTTTCCTCATCAGAGGCATTAGTATCATCAATAACAATAGGAGCTTTGCCTTTGGAATCAATTTTGCTTCGTTCCAAACAATCCAAACAAGGTGATTCAGTTTTATGATTTGCTTCAGAACCTTGTTGAGCCATGAGAGAGAGATTGACATTTTCCAACTCTTCATGATCCTCTTTCAGTTTTTCGAGAGCCATTTTCCTCTGAAGAAATTCATAGGTGAGCTTCTCATAATCAACTGAGAGAAGATCATGCCGAGAGGATAATTCTTCAAACTTTTCTTTCAGAGCTTCATGCTCATTAGTTAAAGTTTGACCTTTCTCTATCTCATCGATCAACAGAGTTTCTGATTTCTTAATGGTTTTGCTTAGTGAATCAAGTTCATCTTGTTGGATTGAAGCAATTTTAGCAAGTTTAGCATAGCTTATCTTTGAATCACTGTCATATGAGGAACAATAAGAAGTATCATAGTTAGATTTTGATGAAGATACCTTCGCCTTGGCCATGAAGCAATATGCAGGAGATTCACCTTCACTACTGTTGTTGGTGAAGAATGAGCTCGAAGCTTTTGTCGAAGCATCTGCTGAAGCGAATGCCAAACCAGCAACACCATCTGATTCGGACCCAGACCCAGACCTTGAGCCTGATTCAGCTTCGGACCCATAGGCTTCGTCTTCAGAGTTCATCTCTTTTCCCAGATAGGCCTTGGCACGGTGAGAGCTGCTTCGACGAGACGAGTAAGTCTTCGATGAAGAACCCTCACGCTTCTTGTGATACTTCTTCCTCTTGTCATCATCAGAATCTTTCTTCTTATCTCTTCTCGAACTGGAATCATGTCTCTTGGATTCATAACTTTTGGAGGATCTGTGGGACTTGGTTGAGGAGTCTCCGAGCGAATGCTTTGCTTTGTTCTCAGCTTCCCACAGAGGGCAATCAGCAATGTAGTGACCTGGCTTCTTGCACTTGTAGCAGCAGTTCTCCTTTGATGGAGAGCTTCTTGAGGATGAGCGGTGAGATGAGTGAGTTGAGCTTCTTGAAGAATAACTCTTCTTCGGTGAAGAAAAACCTTTTCTCTGGAAGCGGTTGAAGCGTCTCATGATCAGTGCTAAATCTTTTCCAATGCTTGCAGGATCATCTAATTCGACACCTGAAGCAGAACTGACTTCGGGTGAAGAATGACGCGAAGCTTTTGCTTTCAAGGCATGAGATTTTCTTCGAGAGCCATTTATGTCACGTTTCTCATCTTCTTCCATTTCAAAGGTATTGAGTCTCTCAAGAATATCAGCGGCAACAAGACGTCTGAAATCAGTCCTTTCCTTGATCATCAGCACAATGTGATCAAACGATTCATCCAATGAGCGAAGCAAAGTTCTCACAACAGAGTGAGGAGTAATGTCATCAGCACCGAGGGAAATCAACTCATTAGCAAGAGCTGTGAGTCTGCTGTAAATGGAGCTGACTTTTTCACCCTCGTTTCTCTTGAAGCGATAGAATTTGCTTCGGAGTGTGTCAATTCTGGCATCTTTCTGGGTAGAAACACCTTCACCAATCTTTTCAAGATAATCCCAGACACCTTTGGCAGTTGGAATATTCTTCACTTCATGATACTTTTCTGGTGTCAAGTGATTGGTGATGAAAACCCAAACTTCAGAATCAAGATCAATCAGTTTTGCTTCTTCAGGGGTGATGGCCTTCTCATCGGCAACAGCGACTCCATACAAGACAACTTGCCAGGCAGTCGAGTTGATAGCCATGATGTTTCTTTTCATCTTCTCCTTCCAGTAAGGGTATGTTGGGGTTCGGGGCAGAAAACACAAATTTTTCATAACCTACGAGACCCATACCCAAGACCTATGCTATGGCGATGCAAGTAACGGACAGAAATAGATCACATACCAGTATGTAGTCCGTTAAGCGGGAAACGTTCCCGCATGAACGTGGTTGGTGTAGTCGTACCGGCAATCCCCGATGCCGCGCAGATCCACGATGACTCCTGTAGCCACCCGATCCTTGTGGACCGATGACGGGATTACGTCCCCGTCGGAACGTTGTCGATGAAGACCTCGCGATACGGCCACGACGATGAAGTAGCACCACAAGTGTAGTGCCTCGCGGGATTATACACATACAGTATACCCGACGTCCCTCCGGGCTCCGAACCAGTAGAGCAGCGGAAAGAAGATGGATTCGGATCCCGATTCCAGCAGCACGACGGCGTGCGTATAGTGGAGAAATCCCCAACCAAGTGTAGACTCCAAACAAGGGGAGTCCACTTGAGGAAGGAGAAAGGAGGGAGAGAGAGATGAGAACTTATCTCAAAAATATGATGAATAAAAGGGCACCTCTACCCCTCCTTATATAGGCCAAGGAGGGGTGCCACCCCCCCTCCACTTCCGGGGTGGGACTAATCCCAAGGGAGGGGGTGGCGCACCAAATAAAAGGGGGTGGGCCCCCTCATGGCGCCATGGCCCATGGGGGAGGACTCCCTCCCCCCCTAATGGGCCCTATGAGGCCCATATGCCTTTTAATTCATTTTTTATTATATTTAATTATATTTTAATATTTAATTCAGATAATTAAATAATAAAACATTAATTAAACATTATTAAATATATTTTGAACCTTTCAAAATACCCGGAACAACTTCCGGCCTTCCTCGGAACAATTCCGGTGTTCTCTCCAATTTCTCCGGTGATCCCGAATCAATCCTTACTGCGTCGAGTACCCTTAAGTGTAACACCCTACGGTCCGGGAAACAGCAGACATGATCGAGACAATTCTCATTGATCAATGACTAATCAATTGGACCTGGTTACAATCCTTGATAGCCCCTGCGCTTCCATCGAATGAACTTCAATCGCTGTTGGATCCGTTTAACCGTGTGCCTGTTCCCTTTGTCTTATGGTACTTTGCTTGTCCGAGGTTTGATCATCGGTATCCACTATACCTAGTTCGTCCTCGTTCTCAACAAACAAGTTTACTCGTTCCCGTGATATTACAACTCCGTGACCTAGTCACACGTTTGCAAACTTTATGATGCTATATCACCGAGTGGGCCCAGAGTACCTATCCGTCACACGGATGGACAAATCCCGCTTTGATCTATTTGCATACTCATCAACCATCAATTTCGGAAGACCCAAAGTGCACCGTTATGGCCAGCATATTTCAGTCAGGCGGTGGGATACAAATCAAAGTCTCCTCATAGATGAAAATTACGTATGATCATTACGGTCAAAGGATCTGGTCACTACGTTATAGTTATCGCAATGTCGAACTATGTGACTTGATCACATCGCAACACTTATGGTGGGTGTATGTCCATCATATCATTATCCAATGATACGACTCCATTGTCAACAGACGCCATTGTCTCATGATCAGGAAACCTTGATCATCAATCGCCCAATGGACTAGTATACTAGGGTTTACTAGGGACCTGGTTGTTTGTATACCACACCTGTATTAATGTTTCCGCTTAATACAGTTCTAGCACGGTATCAAACGTATTATGAACTAATGGAATATGCTCGATAAAACATATTTTATTTGCCTCTAGGGCACATTCCCAACAGGGTAGTCCTTCCCATTGAAAACAGGAATAGGTTCGCCGGAGCGAATAGCTGTGAAAGACATACTTGAAGACACTCCAGGAGGTTAATACAAAACACACAGAGTGTAGGGAGTTACTAGCTCTGATACCAATTGAAAGTCCAAGTATGTGATCAGAGGGGGAGGGGGTGAATGATCACTTCAAAAATTTCGACTGAAACTTTTGAAGTGAAGCATAAGTAGTGCGGAATAGCGAAGTAAAACTGGAAGCGAAACTAAATGCAGTGAATCAAAAGCCATTGAGGCATAACAGTGAAGCAAATGCAATACTGAAGGTAAATGCTTGAAGTAAAACGAACTGGGACTCGGCGATGTTTGTTCGACCAGTTCACGCTCTGCAAAGCTCTACGTCTGGTTGGAGGGACTGGTGATTGAACACCTGGAGCAAGTCTCTCTCCGTCCGTTGCTCCACTGCACCAAACTCCTTGAGCTTGGTCAGTTCTTCACTCGTGGTTGATTATTGAGGAAATCACCGAAACCTTTGACAAACTGGACTTCGAGGCGACAATTACTCTTCGCTCTCTGAAGAACAACACTCTAACCGTCTAGGAGAATTGCAGTTCTCCAAGATAAAAAGGCTAGCAAGCTTTCACCTAAGTCATCTCAAATCTACTCAGATCAATGGGACTTAGGCTTCAGTATTCTGGATTTTGGGTTTTGCTTCGGTGGCGTTTTTGGGGTGCTCTCTTCAGTCTCTCTTGGAATGATCTCAGAGCAGCCACCCGCAAATGGAGGAGGGGGCGGCGTATTTATAGTTGGCGATCCCGAGGTGCGGAATGACCAAACTGACCCGAGGTGACAGCTTGACACGTGTCCACAACGGTCGGATTTGTCATCAATGCGCAACTTTACTTGAGGAACAAGTAAAGCTAACTCACGGACTTAGTTCTGCTTCAGAAGCCAAAGAACGAAGTCTTTGCTACCGAAGCTTAACTTAGTGCACATGAGATTTCTTCGCTCAGGCTTCTCACTTGGTTTGGATTTGATCTGAGCATTTTCTCAATGGCTTCGATGTCCACAAACTAAATACCCCTCTTGATAGTACAGTTTCTCCTATGACTCAAGGAACAGAAAAAGAACTACACAAAAACATCTAAGTCTTGCGCCGTCCTCTTCATTTCCTTCAATGAGTAGAGCTTCATGACACCTTCATTTTTGGGGGTCAACCTTCGTGATTAAGCTTCGCTCCGTGGGTTATGCTTCGATAACTTGAAGACATTCCCTGAAGCTTTATCACATAGCTTGTCCTTCAGGAACCTATGCAACTGTTTATACTAGAAATCATTGTTAGTTCCTCTACTGTCTTGTCCAACAATATCCAAAACACACGGGGGGAAAACTTTGCTCTTACATCCTCTTCTAGCTTGAAGTCATCGTCGAGCTTCCGAACCACTCTCTTCTTGTCTGTTCGTCGCAGGTTGCTGAATTTTGATTTAGTGCGGAGAGGGGAGCCGTGATCCGGAGAGTCGCCTCTGGGGGTGGTTTGTGATTGTTTTTCTGCTCGGCGGCCGCCCTTTCTTGCTTCTCCATCTCTAGGCGTCGTTGTCTCGTTTGTTGGGTTAGCTCGCTTGCCATTTTGTTGTATGCCCTGAGATCGTCCCTTGTTGTGTTTGATGGTAGTAGATTGCCGTGTTAGACTGCATCCCTTACTCTGGCCATTGATTCTTTGGACAGGTATATTCGCTCTTTGGGTGGGTCATCTGCCGCCGCACCCGGGGCTTGTTGCTTGCTGCTTGATGGCTCGTTGCTCTTGTTGTTGCTCTGCTCTTGTCCCTGTGGAACTTTCATTGGTATGCTTCCCACTGCTCCCAGTTTCACGACGGTCTTACTGGTGGTTCCGGACTCTTTTGTGTTGCCATTGGTTTGGTTATCTTGGCGAGTGTTCGAGTCGTCGTCTTGGCCCTAGCCGTTTTCTGGTGTGTCGTCGGCTTCTGCCATGAACACCTGCCATGGTGCCCTAACTGCCTTCTTGCTCGCGCGTGTGATACTGCTCTTCCAGACCGAGGGTTCACCCGAGCGTTCGCGGGTGACGTGAAGTCTTGGGTTGGGTGGGCAGTTGCGGCTGGCTCGAAGGGTGGCCGCGCGGCTGGCGACTGCGTCGATTGTTGCTGTAGATGTCGTCGCAGGTGCTCAAGCGTCGTCCGCGAGGCGGAGGGCGCCCAAGTGGTTGATGTAGATCTGATATGCTCCGAAGATCAGGTTGATGCCGGAGCGTAGGTCGGCGAAGACTGGTCGGAGAGTCGAAAGATGAGCCGTGAAACCGAGGGACCCAAACTGATCGGATTCCGCCTGGGTTGTCGGATCGAAGAGTGCTGGTGGAGTCATCGCGTTGACGGGTGTTGAAGATGCTGGTGAGGCCGCCGAGATCGTGTCCCAACCTGTGCGGTTCCCACAGACGGCGCCAATTGACGGGGATCAACCCCGGCAAATCCCATGGTGATACAGTGATGATCTCTCACTCCTCGTTGGTTACCCCAAGTGGAAGGTGAGATGTAGCGTAGCAGCAAATTTCCCCTATACAGAGGATAGGGTTTGTCTCCCGTAGGACTCGCAGAAATACAAGAAGGTGGTAAAGTGAACAATGACGCCGTTCACAACCGAGGGTTGCTAACTTCACCTGGACCTGCACACAGATACAAATAACTTTGCTCCCAACGAGTACAGAGGAGTTGTCAATTCCTCCGGCCTTGCTGTTTACAAAGGATTAACGCAAGAGATAATGATAGTGATAGCAACTGGAAAGTAAACTAAGGATGTAAACAGTAACGTGAAGATGGACCGGGGTCCCGTGATTTTCACTAGTGATGTCTCTCTCCCAAAAGACGATAAAAGTGCTAGCGAGGTAAACAAATAACAGTTGGGCAATTGACAGGATTATGAAGGCACCGCAATGCTAACTATGCTGCAAAGAAAGGAAGGGCTCAAAAGTAATGGGAAGTACGCCAAGGTAAGTAGACCGAAATCCGTCTGCATCTACTACGAATCATCCACCTTGAGATATCTATCCAGAACATCTCGCTGGTATTAAGTTGCGAATCCCACCCAAAGTGTAAATCCAAAGCAACAGACAACTGCATTAAAAGAACTTTGCGTAAAGTAAACAATCCTTGCATCCGCGGATACAAGCACCGTTGTTTTATCCCTGGTGGCAACAGCACATACCCTAGTCTTATGTTTCTGTCACTCAAGCTAGACATCAAGGGGCTGGACCCACAATCAAGCATAACGCTCCCTCTTGGAGTTGCAACAAATCACTTGGCCAAAGTAAAATACGGCAACGGAGAACATGCAAGAATTTACTCAAGAACAAAATATAAAAGAGAAGAACCAAATATATTACTCATCACAATCTGAACATAGTCTCATAATCCATCAGATCCCAACAAACTCAGCATAGCAAAGGCAGGAAATTACAAAGGTGCCTCGATCATGTGAGGCAGCTCACGAGGTCTCGAAAGTGGAGGCACAAAGAGGGGAGAGGAACATCACATAGCTACTGGTCACGGACCCATGGTCCAAGGGAAACTACTCACGGTACATACGGGAGGTGTCCATGGATATGGATGGTCTCCCGGAGGGGGTAGCTTCTCTCGGCAGGGTGCCGGAGCAGCTTCTCCAGGCAGCCTTGATCTTGAAGCGGCGGCGGCGGTACAGAGGCGAGATCGTGGAAAAGAGATCGATATTAGGGGTTTCCACCCCGAGGGCTAAATATAGGCGGAGGGGGTGTCGAGGGGACCCACCAGGCAGCCAGGAGGCCTCCTGGAGTGACCTAGGGTGGGGACGCGCCAGGGACCCTCCTGGTCTCCAGGTGGTGGCCCCCTCCACTGCCTTGGTTATTCCGGAAGCTTCCGGGTCGCTGATTTTTTATCTGATTTTTCCGGATTTTTTGGAGCACTTTTAATGGCCGGAAAACCTGAAATACAAAAACAGCAGAAAAGAGCAACTGACAGCTGGGTGCACTGGGTTAATAGATTAGTCCAAATATGCTCAAAAGTGTATGAAAGTTCAAGAAAATCATGGAAAAGTCACACAAAACATGCATGGAGCAAGCAGAAATTATAGATACGTTTGGGACGTATCAACATCCCCAAGCTTAATTCCCGCTCGTCCTCGAGTAGGTAAATGATAACAAGCATAATTTCTGTGGTGACATGCCACACAACCATATAAGAACTTTGTGAGTAAAGCAATCAAAGCATGCCATTCAATTCAAGTCTTAACAAGCAAAAGTCTATATCAGCATTGACACAAGCAACAAAAGAACAAAAGGTGCAAGAGATCTCGCTGTCCGTGACTCGAATGTCTCCAGATGGTGTTTGCGTGTAAGCAGAGGATAGGGAAATACGAGATAAAAAAAGTAAGGTTGTTGAGAACAACTATCTACTAAATTTTCACACTTAGTCTCCTTTGGATTCTTATCTTGACTCATCCCCAGACCACTAGCTAGGTACAAGTCAAAATGATCCACTCCCTTTCGATATTTTGAGCACTCATGCAATGGATGAGCATGAGCAAGAAAGTTGACACCTAAAAGGCGAAACAGAAAGAAGGTGGAGGAGGAAGACAAAAAAGGTGTGAAAGGCTCACATCAATGAGGACAATCATAGGCGAGAGAAGGCCATATGATAGATATGATGTGAGGAGTACGGATTTCCATGCAACGGATGCACATGTGAGCTAAAAGCTCTCCAAGGGAACTAGTGGGGGTGCATCTAACTTGCTTGCTCAAGAAGACCTAGAGCTCGTTTGAGGAGGATCATCATTGGAATATATAAGCCAAGTTCTATAGTGTGAAGGTCCCCACATAGCTATATGCATGATGATGATCTCTATGGAGTACAAGGGATAGAGGATGAAGTACTAGTGTGGATCTCTCAAAAGGAATAGTAGTGTGCCCCCTTCTCCCTTTTTATTTTTCTTTTTCTCCTTTTTCTATTTTTTTGTATTTTTTTGGTGGCCTCAATGGCTCTTTCTATTTAACTCTCATTTGTCCTCTTTGGGATCTTTTGATTTTGTCCTCTTTGGGATCTTTTCCTCACTTTAGGGGCAACACTCTATATTTTACAAGAATATAGGAGATCTTTCACACTTTACAAAGGTACTCACATAAAGAAGATATAACTATCATGATGCAAAGGTATGACATGAGGATCAAGTCATGAGAAGGTGGATGTTGCATGGCAATGTATCTCGGAAAGGCTATGGAAATGCCTTGTAGGTAGGTATGGTGGCTGTTTTGAGGAAAGATATAAGGAGGCTTATGATGACAGAGCGTATCGTGCCAAGGGTTTGGATGCACCGGAGAAGTATGCGCCAACTCTCAAGGTGAGAAAGGGCAATGCACGGTACCGAAGAGGCTAGAAAAAGTATAGGTGGGTGGAAGTGTCAACTTTCGAATACTCACATTAGTCTGAAGAACTCATGCACTTATTATCGGTAACTCTCAATCTAATCAGGAGGTTCACAAAGAGACAAGTACCTCGAGGAGGAGTGTATGGGGGTTTGATTATCCTTGCGCATCCTCGACTCATGGTACGTGAGTGTTCTCTAATATTCGAACCCTCCAGAGGTTAGTGATCCATCTAGTAGCTAGAGTTCTCAACAGGGGTTTTTGGTTTTCGAAAAACACACGGATTGCCCAAAATACGACATCTATCACTAATAGGCTCGAGCTCTTGACACCAAAAGTTCAAACATTACTCTAGCCAATACCTCAAAACTATTGCAAGTTACTACTACAAAGAGAAAAGCAACTTCAACTACCTACTTCTAGTCAAGACACAAAACTCAGTGCAACAGGCAAACTCTCTAACAAGATAAAACATGCAACCTGTAGAAAGTTCAACCTAAAACAAAAGAAAAGCTCTAGAAAAACTAAAGCACTACAACTAAACAGAGCAGCAGCTAAGAAAATAAAAGAACAACTCACAGCTAAAAGAATAAGCATGCAAATCCTATGAGGAGTTCTAGTTCAAGCGGAGCGTGTAATTCTCCCACACAAAAGAGTAAGCTGGGGTCTAACTTGTTACTACAGAAAACAAAGCAAAAACAAAACTAAGAAAAGTAAAGAGCGAGACGCTCCAAGCATAGCACATAACGCATGAAGTGATAAAAATATAGTGCAGCGAGGGACGAACTGATAATTGTTGATGGAGAAGGGGATGCACGGGGGCATCCCCAAGCTTAGACATTTGAGTCTCCTTGAATATTTCTTGGGGATGCATAGGGGCATCCCCAAGCTTGAGCTTTTGACACTCCAAGATCTTCTTTCATCATCTTTCATCGCGCACTTGAAAACTCCCTTCATACATAACTCGTTGTAGACTGATTAGAGAGGTTAGTACCCTACTAAAATATTTTTTCCTCTACTGGAAATAAAGATAAACTTGAAGATATACTGTTTCTCAAGATTGCCAAGAAGTTTTTGCAAAGAAAAAGTAGCTTAAGGTTTGCAAAAGTAGAGAGAGACAAAACATGGCAGAATCCGTGAAAAACAGAACAGCAGATAAAAACGAATTTTTTAGGGGTACTTATGCAACTCAAATAAAAAAACTCATAAAATAAACAAGTTTTGTAATTGTATAGAGCACGCTGTGTAAAAAAATCAGCTCAAAAAGATGAACTGGGATTTTTCCATGTTTTTTCTAGTCACGAGGACAGAATCTGTTTTCTGGACAGCATGTCACAACTTTTACTTCCCTTGTCGTATGAGGCTATAAAAGGCACAAAGCTTAAAAATTAAAGATACAATGATGTTTCTACAGTAGAAACAATCATCAAGACCACTAAGAACAGAAGAAAAGCAAAAAATAAAAACCTAAGTTCGTTGCGGGCTGCCTCCCGAAAGCGCTTCTTTAGAGCCATTACCTAGGCTTAAAGCAGAAGATCAAGTTGTATCCATTGAACCATCATCACGATCATCAAAAAGCTCTTCAATAGTACAACTAGTCTTAATAGGTTTCTCAAATAAAGGACGAATGAAAATGCTTTTTGGAATAAAATCAAAAGGAGGGAAATCAATTGGAATTTCATTAAAGTTAAAGATAGGTGTCTCCTCCAAAGTTTTCACCGTTTCAACTCTCTTGGCAATGGGTGTGTTTGCTTTAGCTCGAGGAACCTTGGGAACGTAAACGGACTTAGGTTCCTTCTTTGCCGTAGTTTCATCCTTTTTGGTTTTGATTGAGGAAATGGTAGTTCCTAGAGTTTCAATAACTTCCTCAATCTTTTCTATCCTAGAAGACTTCTCATCAAGGGATTTGATAGTCTCCAAAGTTTTTATAATTTTCTGCATGGAGTTATCTAATCTATTCAAATTCCCTTGAATCTTACGATCCAGCTCATTCACCCTACCGATACTTGGCATCTCTAGCTCTAATTTTTCAAGTTTTCTCATAATGTGAGCTAAAGTAATGTCCTCCTTAATACAAACAACTGGGAGACTTCCAACAAGATTTTCAATAATATTAAGAGCTTCCACAACTGGGGCCTCTATGAAGTTACCATTGATAGCAGTGTCTAAAAGAAACCTATTACAAGAAGTGATCCCAACATAAAAATTTCTAAGCAAGATAGTAGTGGATTGCTTCTTGGTGGCTCTTTTTTGAGAATCATTAATTCTATACCAAGCATCTTTCAAACTTTCACCACCTCTTTGAGTAAAGGTAAGTACTTCTGCCTTACCTAAGGCAAAAGGACCAGCCATAGTGGTAACTACTAACAAGGTAACAGGTATTTTTGGTATTTTTTATAAGGGACACAAAAGTAATAACTGAAAGGTAAACTAACAAGACTAAAAAGCAAAGATAAAAGATAGTGTGCAACTCCCCTATATTGTAGACTGGAGTCCCCGGCAACGGCGCCAGAAATTGGCTTGATACGGTGAGGACCTCTCACTCCTCGTTGGTTACCCCAAGTGGAAGGTGAGATGTACCGTAGCAGCAAATTTCCCCTATATAGAGGATAGGGTTTGTCTCCCGTAGGACTCGCAGAAATACAAGAAGGTGGTAAAGTGAACAATGGCGCCGTTCACAACCGAGGGTTGCTAACTTCACCTGGACCTGCACACAGATACAAATAACTTTGCTCCCAACGAGTACAGAGGAGTTGTCAATTCCTCCGGCCTTGCTATTTACAAAGGATTAACGCAAGAGCTAATGATAGTGATAGCAACTGGAAAGTAAACTAAGGATGTAAACAGTAACGTGAAGATGGACCGGGGTCCCGTGATTTTCACTAGTGATGTCTCTCTCCCAAAATACGATAAAAGTGCTAGCGAGGTAAACAAATAACAGTTGGGCAATTGACAGGATTATGAAGGCACCGCAACACTAACTATGCTGCAAAGAAAGGAAGGGCTCAAATGAAATGGGCAGTACGCCAAGGTAAGTAGACCGAAATCCATTTGCATCTACTACGAATCATCCACCTTGAGATATCTATCCAAAACATCTCGCTGGTATTAAGATGCGAATCCCACCCAAAGTGTAAATCCAAAGCAACAAACAACTGCATTAAAAGAACTTTGCGTAAAGTAAAAAATCCTTGCATCCGCGGATACAAGCACCGTTGTTTTATCCCTAGTGGCAACAACACATCCCCTAATCTCATGTTTATGTCACTCAAGCTAGACATCAAGGGGCTGAACCCACAATCAAGCATAACGCTCCCTCTTGGAGTTGCAACAAATCACTTGGCCAAAGTAAATTACGGCAACGGAGAACATGCAAGAATTTACTCAAGAACAAAATATAAAAGAGAAGAACCAAATATATTACTCATCACAATCTAAACATAGTCTCATAATCCATCAGATCCCAACAAACTCAGCATAACAACAGCAGGAAATTACAAAGGTGCCTCGATCATGTGAGGCAGCTCACGAGGTTTTGAAAGTGGAGGCACAAAGAGGGGAGATGAACATCACATAGCTACTGGTCACGGACCCATGGTCCAAGGGAAACTACTCACGGTACCTACGGGAGGTGTCCATGGCTATGGATGGTCTCCCGGCAGGGTGCCGGAGCAGCTTCTCCAGGCAGCCCCGATCTTGAAGCGGCGGTGGCGGCGGCGGTACAGAGGCGAGATCGCGGAAAAGAGATCGATATTAGGGGTTTCCACCCCAAGGGCTAAATATAGGCGGAGGGGGGGGGGGTCGAGGGGACCCACCAGGCAGCCAGGAGGCCTACTGGCGCGACCTAGGGTGGGGCCGCGCCAGGGACCCTCCTGGTCTCCTGGTGGTGGCCCCCCTCCGCTGCCTTGGTTATTCCGGAAGCTTCCGGGTCGCTGATTTTTTATCTGATTTTTCCGGATTTTTTGGAGCACTTTTAATGGCCGGAAAACCTGAAATACAAAAACAACAGAAAACAGCAACTGGCAGCTGGGTGCACTGGGTTAATAGATTAGTCCAAATATGCTCAAAAGTGTATGAAAGTTCAAGCAAATCATGGCAAAGTCACACAAAACATGCATGGAGCAAGCAGAAATTATAGATACGTTTGGGATGTATCACATGGTCAGGGACCCTGGGTTAGTCATGAGAGGCACATGTTGGACGATAGCTCGTCGGCTAACAGGAGGAGACTCGGCGCAGGATGATTTTGTGTGCTTGGAGTCGACGATGCGGCGAGTGACCGAGAAGGACTCGGCGCGCCTGGTGGAGTCGACGTGACCAAATTTTACGGCGTCTATCCGCACAGGAGCCGATGAAGTTGATGTCGTTGTTGATTTCGAAAAAAGTGCCATCCCCCGAGCATCGAGTGCGCGTCGTGATTCGTCTGTGGTTGATGTAGAGGACGGAGTCGATGCCGCGGCCGTGGTCGATGTCGCGCCCGAAGTCGATGTAGAGGACGGAGTCGATGTGGCGGACGGAGTTGATGCCTTGCCCGTAGACGTGCGCAGCCTGATTCCGCAATCTGTTGCGGCGACGGTTTCGACTGCGTTTTTTTTTCTTCTTCGATCTGGATCTTCATAGTGAATCATTGTTGATGTAGTCGCCGAGTCGTCGAGTTGTCAATTGCTCGTCGTGTGTTGTTGTTGTAGCGGCTTGAGTCGATGTAGAAACATTGGCGAATCATCCATGGCATGTCGAGTTGGAGTAGAAGCCTTGTGGGTCAAGATTGAACCCGAATTCGCGATTGGAAATTCGCGATCTCGCGTAGATCCAAAAATGCGTTGCAGTGCGAGAGCCGCTGACGGAGATCTAACCGTTGGAATTTTCTGATTTTTTTTGTGCTGATGGGAGATTGATACCCTCAAGCTTTCACCAGAGGGATCTTCAAGTTGATGTCCGAGCTAATGTCAGGAATATATTTTCTGGAGTCGCGCGTAGTTCCGTCAGATTCCGAGAGTGCTTCAGTGCGGGAGTCGCCGACGGAGATCCAGCCGTTGGAATTTTCTACAATTTTCATAGATTTTCGAAAATTGGATTTCGCATCTTTCCACCGAAGGGATCGTCGAGATGAGCTCCGAGTCGCCGTCGCGAGTGCTCACAACACGGACGTGTTTTTTTCCTGTAGGCTGCGCATGAGCGCTTTTGTTGATGTCGATCTTCGAGAGGAGCGCACGAAAATTTTCTTGTTTTCTCCGTGAGCTTGATGTAGTTGTTTAAGAAGCCCTTGAGTTGTGACTTGCTGGAGACGGGACCGCCGAGATCGCGATTACAACCTGTGTGTTTCCCACAGACGACGCCAATTGACGGGGATGTACCCCGACAAATCCCATGATCAGGGACCCTGGGTTAGTCATGAGAGGCACAGGTTGGACGATAGCTCGTCGGCTAACAGGAGGATACGTTCCTGCTCGATATTATTGCTTGGAGATGCGATTACAGGGAAGGCCAAGGCTAGTGCGCACAAGGCTAGGGTTACAGATTGTGTATTGGATGATCTCGACGTCTACCCTCCTAGCCTTTTATATAGTCGGCTAGGTCTCGGGGAGTCCGTCTTGGATTACACATGAGGTTTCCTACCCCTAAGCTTGTACCGCACGACAGGTTTTTCTCTTTCCTTATGAGTCGTGGACTCCTACGTCGGTACCACTAGTGGACCAAGGCTGGGTCCAGGCGGCATCCTTGTGGGCCTTATGTCTTCGGGTACACCGGGTAGGCCCATCCATAGGAGTCGTGGGGTCACCCCCTCGTCAGTCACTCAAGCTAGTCATCGGGGGGCATGAACCCACAATCATGCATAACGCTCCCTTTTGGAGTTACTACCTACTACTTGGCCAAAGCAATAAACAACAACATAGAACATGCAAGAATTACTCAAGAACAAAAATATAAAAGAGAAGAACCATATATATTACTCATCACAATCTGAACATAGTCTCATAATCCATCAGATCCTAGCAAACTCAACATAGCAACAACAGAAAGAATTACATATGTGCCTTGATCATGTAGGGCAACTCACAAGGTCTAATCAATGAAGAGCAAATAGGGGGAGATGACCTCACATAGCTACTGATCATGGACCCATGGTCCAAGGTGGACTACTCACGGGTCATCCGGGAAGCGTCCATGGTGGTGGAGAAGCTCCCGGAGGTCAATCCTCCCTCCGGCAGAGTGCCGGGAAGAGGTCTTCTGGTGCTCCCAATCTTGGAAGCGCGGTGGCGGCGGAACAGAGGCGAGATCACGAAAAAGGGTTCTGTCCTCGGGGGTTTCGGGACGAGAGAGATATATAGGCGAAGGAGGCAGCCAGGGGGGCCACCAGGAGTCCAGGCGGCCTCCCGGCGCGGCCCCACCCTAGGTCGCGCCCCCTGGCCGCCTGGGCACCAGGTGGGGCCCCTCTGGCCCCCCTTCGGGCATCTGGAAGCTTCCGGTACGCTGATTTTATATATATTTCCCAGAATTTGTCTGGCATTTTATGTAATGGGAAAACCTGAAATAAAAAGACAGCAGAAAACAGAAACTGGCACTGGGGTGCACTGAGTTAATAGGTTAGTCCAAATATGATCAAAAGTGTATGAAAGTGTATCAACAGCATAGCAATATCACCCAAACACATGCATGTAGCAAACATAAATTATAGATACATTTGGGACGTATCAGGTCCAGGTAAAGCAAGTGATTATCATAAACGACACGTCACTTGCCGTACCACCTACTTGTCGACCTTGGAGTCCTACTGGAGACATAAACCCTATCCTCTAAGTTAGGGGAAATTTGCTGCTACACTACATCTCAACCTTCCACTTGGGGTAGCCAACGAGGAGCACTACTTCAGTGTCATCAATCCCTCGCCCAGATGACGAAGTGCTCGAGTGGCTACTCACACCAACAACCAAGACTAGATAAATAAGCAGAAGGACAATTCACCTGAGCACTCGAACACTCCATGGGTGCTCATTCTATTAGTCCACTCGATGACTCTCCAAGTGGGTGCATCTCATATTTATTCCTCGCATGAGCTCGCAAACGCTCCGCGAGTGACTTCTATTAGTACACTCGATTGTTTTCCAAGTGGGTGCATTCTATTTTGGCACTACGCCCCTACAAACATTGCCTGGGCTACGACACACTGCACCCCAGATGCCGCGCAAGCTCGCGCGTAGGTAAGACCCCGCTGCACAGACGACCGGGCCGAGACTCATTGATCCTGTAAGCCCTGCAACAGCATGGACCTTGCTTGACACCAGTTGTATTCAAGTTCGTGTCGAGGGACGCGAACTTGATTGGGCTACTGAGGTATTT
This sequence comes from Bromus sterilis, assembly GCA_950022295.1. Taxonomy (NCBI): domain Eukaryota; kingdom Viridiplantae; phylum Streptophyta; class Magnoliopsida; order Poales; family Poaceae; genus Bromus; species Bromus sterilis. The sequence continues at coordinate 72,908,410 of OX465600.1, read as the reverse complement.
GCCGCTAGCGCAATTCACCAAGGCTTGACCAGTCGAGTACCTTGGGCCCTTTCAGCTTAGCATCCCTCGAAAAAACTATCTTTCATGGCTAGCACCCGATGACTCGCAACAAAGCGACACACACGACTACAACGGATTACGGGCTTGAGTCCATGCGCGACTCTTCGAGTCCCCCAGTCACTCAAGGGCTACTGACGAGGGGGTGTCCCGACAACTCCTGCGGATGAGGGTACCTGGTGCGTGTCAAGACAGTAGGCCCACTAGAAGCTTCAACCAGCTTACGAATGGCCCACTCGAAGCACCGACGTAGGAGTCCTTGGTGTTATGGAAACCGCGACTTGGTATCCAAGACTAAAGCTAGATTAGGCAACTGCCCTGTAAACCTAGACGAACTCCTTGCAACCCAGCCTAGTATATAAAGGCTGGGAGAGGGGACGTCTAGGGCATCCAATCTCATAGAAACACCTCCGGTCCCGAGCAATCTCGCCTCGACCGCCACTGTAATCACCTCCATCATAGTACAACAAAGCAGGAAGTAGGGGTTTCACCGATCGAGGGCCCTGAACCTGGGTAAATCCCTATCTCCTGTTAGCCGACGAATATTGCCAACCTGCACCTCCTCTCTACGATCTAAACCCAGGGTACCTTACCATGGGATTCGCCGAGGCCGATCCTCGTCAATCGACCTCTTCACCCTCTCTTTCTCGTTCTTATTCCCATCTGACTTGCCCTTACAAGGGAGCCTTCTTGGAGGAGATTCTTTGTCCCTCAAACTCCATTCCTCACTATCCTTAAGCAAGAGCCAACAATGTCCAAGTGTGAATGACCCCCCCTTGAAACCCGAGATTTGCTTGAACAACTCATTGGCAATCCGATCCTATAATAAGCATGAAAGGATGTGTAGAACTACTCGTAAAAAAATGATGCAATGATGAAACACAAACAAGGCTGAAACTTACATAACCATCGATTGTGCATCCACTCGGAGGGGCATTTCTCATTTGGGACAAACATCGACTCCATCGGCTACATGTTTTCTTGATTATTACCCATTGACCTTGAAGTGATTTCAAAGAACGGATCAAGGGAATTGGCACAAACTTATGGTATTTATCTTCAACCCTTTGCTAATATTTCTTACCATTTTGATCTTTCCCCGTCACCGTGTCCAGAGAGACACTCTTCCATGCCCGAATTAAACATGTGTCCTCCACTTCGGTATAGTTTTCAGTCATCTTCGCAACATTGCCTTGGATACCATTAACCTATTATTCATCAACTTCTTCCACTTCATCATCATCGCCATCATCCCTCTCCTCCGTCTCTGAATTTGCATCGCCTTCCACATCCATTCCCGGTTCAAAGTCGTCAAGAGGCGCACTCAAGTCCACCACGTTTGTATCCAACATATCAAAATATGATTGGGTGCTATAAAAGCGATTTGAGAATCCTCACAAAAAAAATGCAGGATGAAACAAATATTTGTTCGGACTTTTACTTTGATATCGTATATCGATGATTATTTTCCGAGATGAATGAAAACTATAAATCTGTTAGAGTTGCTCTAACTGATGTGGCTAGCTACTTGGCACCCTCCCAATCTTTTGCCGCTATGCGAATTCGAAGTCTCGCACAGATCAAAATTCAGAAAGCCCGGAGCTCACACTTCCATGCGGGCCCCAAGGCCAGCACGCGCACGCACACAACAAACAAAAGAGAAGCTCCTCCAATCAGCGGCAACCAACCCAGTCTCCAGTCGTCTCTCCCGTCTCCCCTCCGCCCCGAGTTCCGACCCGTCTCGCCCCTTTCGCCTCCCGGCCTCTGCGCCGCCTGCGCGAGGCGATCGCCGGCGCAGGATGGAGGCGGCGGGTTCATCCAGCCCCGTGGGCGCAGCGCCCAGGGTGGGGCTGCTATACGACGATAGGATGTGCGCGCATGCGACGCCTGACGGGGAGGAGCACCCGGAGAACCCCGAGCGGCTCCGCGCCATCTGGCGCAAGCTCGCCGCCGAGGGCGTCGCCTCCAGGTACGCCCCACCCGCGACTCTCTAAGCGAGAACATCGCGATTTCGTGCGGGGATTCGTGTTCGCGAGGAGGCGTTTGTATCTCCTCTTTTTTTTAACACCGTACCGTCGAATCGCCGGAGATGGGATGTCCTCGCGCGCTTCCGCTGTGCTTAATTTATCTCCGTTGCGTATTACGGCTGTATCCATGTCCATTTCGATCTACATCTGCTAGAAACTGTATTTTTGGTCTCGTGAAAAAAGTTAGTATCCATCCATGATTATAACTGCATGCTTATGTTTTGATTATTTGAAGTGGCCCAAATGGTAAAGGGCCTGAGAAAGGGTGGAGAGTAGAGAGATCTTTCATACAATGGGTTCAAACATGTATGCACTGTATCTGCTGAAAGGAATAGAGTCCTGGTATTTGTGCAATTTTGGGTAGTCAAGCCCTTGCTTGTTTACAGTAGTAACTTGGATGCTACTAGAGTTAAGTTTGAACATTAGCATTATAGCTTCTGTGATGTGCACTGTCTGAATTACTTTGATTAGCTTAATAACTGTATGGCTTCGCAAGGTTGTGCCGCTGTAGTGTAACATAAGTTTCTTCCAGGTGTGTGAACATGAAGGCAAAGGAAGCCAAGGAAAAATATATAGCCTCTGTCCATACCCCAAACCATATAAAACTGATAAGGGATATCAGCTCGAAGGAATATGATTACCGTCGAGACAAGACTGCTAGGAAATTCAATTCCATTTACTTCAACAAGGGCTCCTCGGAGTCTGCTTTCCTTGCGGCTGGTTCTGTCATCGAGGTAATTTATCGTGTACCTTTCCTGCATTACATATGTACATTCCCTAGTCTCACACAGAAGATTTTAGTTCCATTGATCCCGAGTGGTGACAAAACGACTCATTTGACATGTAGGTTGCTGAGAAGGTTGCGTCTGGTGAGTTGAGTTCTGCTATTGCTCTAGTCAGACCTCCAGGCCACCACGCCGAACATAATGAGCCAATGGGATTTTGTCTCTTCAACAACGTGGCTATTGCAGCTAATTATCTCTTAAATGAGAGGGTACGTATTTGAAACTTCCCTGTTGATTTTTCTAGTAAAGATCAACATGTGCTACTCTTATTCATCATTTTCTAAGCAATTAAAAAAAAGAACTAGGTGTTGATTGTGTGTTTTGCCACCGCCTTGCTCTTTTCTGACCAAAGTGCACGCTTAAGCGCAGTTATGCACACATTAGGCGCTTGGCCTTTTGCTATCACCTATAGCCTAGGCACGCTTTAAAAAACTATGTTTCTATGTAGGAATAATTATCACAATTCTGTATGATGTGACCTACTAAAAGGATAGATTTATTTTCTGACCTTCTATGTTCTGTTGCAGCCTGACCTAGGTATCAACAAGATATTAATCGTGGATTGGGATGTCCATCATGGAAATGGCACACAGAAGATGTTTTATGATGACTCTCGTGTATTGTTCTTTTCGGTGCACAGGTATGACACATCACCTTTGCGTTGCTTTGCATGATGGACACAGTTGTTCTACTGCTATTATTCCAATTCAGATATTGTGAAATCTCAAACTTACACAGTTGTTCTATTGCATGCTTATAGAAGCCAAACTTTTCTGGCCTGTGTCATGTGGTATTCTGTTGTTCCTTCAACAGTGTGTAAACTATTATTCCAATGTTTGCTTTGTAGATTTGATTACGGAAGCTTTTACCCTTGTGAAGGGGATGCATCTCACTGTTTTGTTGGGGAAGGAGCTGGTGAAGGGTACAACATTAATGTGCCATGGGAGCATGGTAAATGTGGTGACGCAGATTATGTTGCTGCATGGGACCATGTACTGCTTCCTGTTGCAGAAGAATTTAGTCCTGATATAATATTACTGTCTGCTGGGTTTGACGCAGGTAGGCAGCTGGAATTTTTTTAGTAACTATCTTGTCCATAAAAGTTAAACATGTTTAACCAAATCTAGGCACTTCTTACTTATGAAGCCTGACTGTTGATATATACTGACATTGTAGTTTATTCTGTGGGCTATAAGTGCACTGCTTCGAGTAGTACATCTCACATACCTGATTTCTTTCTTGCTTAACCATTGAGATATTCACTGAAGATATTTTGACAATCGCTGGGACTTTGTTGTATTATATTGCTATTACATGCGAATGGAAATGAAATTTTTGTGTGTCTCATGTAGTAATCATGCATGTTATTTTTACTCACTTGTTTTGAATCTCCTTTTCTCTTTTTTTGGTAGCAATGGGTGATCCTCTTGGTGGTTGCTGCATCACTCCAGATGGATATGCACTGCTACTAACAAAGGTATGCATTTGCAGGCTTGCAGAAAAATGACCTCTTATATAACTGACCGAACCATGCACTCTTCTAGTAGCCTTAAAAACATCGATCATGCTTGACCGTGCAGTTTGGATATACTAGAGTAATGTTTATCTGTTTTCCAGTCATTCCTTTTTGTTCTCATGCTTTGCTGTTACTTGTTGGAAAAACTTCATTTGATCTCATCAATTTATTACTATCTTTTTCTTTTCTTGTACTTTCTGCTCAGCTGATGGGTGCTTATGCTTGTGCCTGTCTGCCTATTACCTGCAGCTGTTAGGGTTTGCAAAAGGAAGGGTTGTGATGGCTCTTGAAGGTGGTTATAACCTAAAGTCCATAGCAAACTCAGTTTGTGCTTGCGCAAAAGTTTTGTTGGGGGACAACTTCACATTTAACTCTCCACAAATGCAACCATTCGAATCTACATGGAGAGTCATACAAATGGTAATGGTCTGCAATGTACTATTTCTGTGCAATTATGATCTTGATATAAATATCTGTAATAAGTCCCCCCCTCCCCCCCAAACACTGATCAGGTACGCGATGAATTAAAGACATACTGGCCTGTTTTGAGCAGTAAGCTTCCGGATAATGTACCTTTGAGGAGTACACCGTCATATATCGAGGTAAATTTCCTCTTTCAGATTTTTTTTCTTGGTGGCTTGAGTTTGGGCCTGCTTGGTCTAACCTCCGACTAATGAATTGTGCATTTGTGCTCTTAAGTTCAAGATGTGGATCGCTTTGTTCCAGATCTGTTTGCTGGGAAACTTGACAACCCTCTTCTCTTACTTTATAAAGACATGTCATATCAATAGTTGCAGCTTTCAAACCACTTTCTTAATGGATAATTGTTTTTTTTTGTTCCAGGTTTTAATTGAAGTACCAAATGTAACCCAATTCCTTTGATGAATGCATTTTCATGAGTTATGTGGAATTGTGGACTGTGTTACAAAGCTCAAGTGATAGGATATTCCATATTAGCTGCAGGCAGTCCATACTCAATGAAACTTTTTTTTTCTTGTTGTGATAAATGCTTCCTGTATATGTTCTGAGGTGCCTATGAAGTATTTAAACTGTGCATCTTTAATTATCTCGTGTCAATAGTTTCATTTACCATTTATGCATCATGATGCTTGGCGGCTTACTGCATAGCTGAGATGCATAGTAGAGAATATTAACCCAATGGTGGAGCCCTTGAATAATTCCTCTTTCTTGTTTTCCCCTTTGGGGAATGAACAGCCGTACACTTCCTCCGGTTCTGAGTCTGATGTTGAAGATGTTAGTGAGCTTCCTGATGCTATTTCAGCTGTCAGTGCTATTCAAGTTGATGATTTAAGTGAACACATCACAATGTTAAAACTTGATGAAGATAACCTTGTGACGAAGAACACCTCAAGTGATTCAGTTCAAGCACAAGATGACAGACCTGTTGTTGCGTCTACAAGAATATATGATCTACCAATTACTTGGAGATCAGCATTGTCAAAAGTTTATGTTTGGTATGCCAGTTTTGGTTCAAACATGTGGAAACCAAGGTTCTTGTGCTACATTGAAGGGGGGAAGGTAAAGTTGAAAACACATTGTCTTTTATATCTTGCAAGGAACATTAGGTTCCTCTATTTGAGTTTTGTAGCCCGTTGCTGCATTCATCACATCGTTGATTTCTCAGGGAGATTTCATTCGGTACACCCCTTTGGAAAAATAGCTTATGGAACTCAAATCACTTACGGATGGCACTTTTGTACCTTTCACACAAATCGGGAATACATATTTCTTGACTGCGTACATTAGTCTGCTATGCGTTGGTATATCACTTCAATAGGAGAAGTCGTTACTGCCCAGAATGATGGCAGCTCACGCTTGCTCGGCAACAATTGAACAAACCTTCTCTGCTCCATGGCTCTTCATCCCTTAGTCGCTGCTCCTCTTAGTTGGTTTGGTCTAGCATGTGAATCACAATTGTTGACCTGAGGATTGGTGTATATGAATGGAAAGCTTCATGGCCACTGGCTGTGGCAATGGCGGAAGAGATTGAACTGACTGCAGCTTCTTTCTGTATCTTCACTCCTGCCTCTAGCGTACGAGGGAGATCTGGGGGGAGCAAGCTGTGGTGGAAGGAGATGCAGATGGAATGAAATGAGTTGGGCCTGGAGGCGGGCTGTGTAGGTTGGGCCATGCTGAATATCCCACCACGTGAAATAGGCTACATTACCCTTGATGACGTAGCGTCTCATTCTAATCCCCCACCATTGACCCACATGAAATTTGTAAAGTTTTCTAAAAAGGTCTGTGCCGAAGGAACTCTTATCAGGGGAACCTTTTCCTCTGTATGAATCTATACTATTCCATTCCAATTTCTTCCTGAAACTTCCCAAGAAAAATCCTGAATTGGATCCAAAATTGTCGGGTTAATGTGAGCTTATCCATGTGGTTAGGTACTGTTCAAATAGGAATCCACCTTTTGATAAAAGAAAGGGCTCTGGTGTATAGAGAGGGCCTCACTGTTTAAAAGGAACCATAGAAACGTTGGAACCCATTATTCTTTTGAGTATTATGAGAGTGAATTTGTTATTTCGTATAGAAATAACTGAATGGAGACCCTCGGGAAGTGTTTTTAGTGCTTTCCGCAAATGTAAAATGCACAAGTGTCTTCTTATTACTCCGTATAATCTTTAGGAATCACTAATACAATATTCCCTTTGTCTTGCTTATGACAACCCTTGTTTTTTCCTTTTCTTGTAAGCAGTATGCTTTGTTTGAAAGATTGCTATTCATTTTGATCTGTGACAGGTTGATGGTATGAGTATATCATGCTTTGGTTCACATGACACAAGCCCACCAAGAGATACCATGTGGAAGACTGTGCCTCATAGATTGTTTTTTGGAAGATCTTCTACGCCTTGCTGGGGTACTGGTGGTGTTGCTTTCCTTAACCCTGAGATAAACTACAATGATGAGTCATATGTATGCATGTACAAAATAACGTATGTATATTGTAGCCACATCTACATTGTATCGATCCTTGATTCAGGGCTGGTTGGAACCTGATCTTTTGTCAGTGCTCTGATATCATCATAAATTTCCGTTTTTTACAGGCTTGAGCAGTTCAATGATGTATTGTTCCAAGAGAACCGTTTAGTGAAGGATAGCAGCAAAGATGGAGAAAATGAATCTCCCAGCTCTCCTTTGATTGGCTTGTCTGAAATAGAGTCCGTCTCTTCGAACAAAGCTCTTCATCTTGAACCAATTAAGGTTGGATTTACTGCTTTCCACATCAAGCGTACACTTGTACTTAGTTGGCATACAATTTTCCATATGCCTATAAATGGGAATAGTTAATATCACACCATTGAAAAAAAAAACGCTCTTAAGGGTGACTGCTCTTCCGGCAGCACTTTGATAAAGGACACAACCAACCTCTTTCATGGCCATCACTGGCAGAATCTCACTCTTACCAGATGAAGGTTGTTAATAGTTGATCCTTTGGTAATAAAATGCTATGTCCTGCCTCTTTGGTCCGTAAGGTTCATCCGAACTTAGGCTTCCTTTGGTTCATAGGATAAGAATATCATAGGAATAGGAAAACCATAAGCAGTGAGATGACATGCATCTCATTTCCTATAGAAAAAGAGATGCCATTTGACACATAGGATATGATTTTTTCCATTGAGTTTAGGCTAATGTTTCTTTTCCTTTGAAATTCCTATTTCCCATAGGAACAGGAATCCATTCCTACTAATCAAAGGGCTTCAAAGAAATTTTTCCTACGATATTCCTTCAAAATTCCTACAAACCAAAAGAGGCCTTAGAAGTTATAAGTTCTTGTATTACCTGGGACCTGATGCCTAGTCGAGATTGCAGTGTAGAATGTTATCTTGGGTTTGAAGCTCTCTTAACATCATTATAGCAGTTAAATAAGGTCTTTTGTCAGCACATTACAAACCAAAAATATCAAATTAACAATTTTTTCCTCATAATAATGGATACATTTTTAATGCCGTAATTTCGTAAATAAATCTGACACTATTGATATTTTCATTTCAGCCAATTATTTCTGCAAATTGTTAGTTTCATAAATCTTGTTCATGTCTGATATACAAATTTGCCAATTTGGTGCAGGATAGCTGGTACTCCAATGTACTTTACCTTGGAGAGGAGGACGGCCTTCCAATTTTAACTATGACGTAAGTTCCAGTCTTCCCTTAGCAATTTCTTTAGATACTATTCGATGCATTACTTGAAGGGAAACTGCCAATGAAATCGTTTTTCATGGATGGTGTGAAACTGTCTGTTTCCATGCAGATGCCCCTCAACAGCTGTTACGCTGCACAAATCCGGTGAGCTGCCATTAGCTCCTCCATCTGAGACCTACTCTGCCACTCTGATCAAGGGACTCGTGGAAGGGAAGCAGCTGGACACCAACGAGGCTGCCAACTACATCACCGCTGCTGCCGCAAGAAGCCTGTGAAGTTGTGGAGGCTGCCACGCCGTCGTGTGTTTTGTACAGCCAGTGGGAATGAAGGAAGGAAGGAATGAATGATGCGTAGTAGGCGTGTAAAAATGTAGTTTGATTCGGAACTAGGTGAGCCGTAGAGGCCTCATTTTGTGCCACGACTGGATCCGAGTATGTTCATTAGTGGGATCGTTTGGAGTTTGCGCTGGTTTGATGACTACTGAGAATATTTAAATGTATTCAAGACAGCACGAACCAAACCAAAGTCTTGGATCAACTTGGGAATCAGTTGCCCCTGCACTTGTTTTGTCTGTGTTATGTTGTAGCTGTTGCTTGGGGTCTCTGACGCAGAAACTCACACGCACCTGCACTTGGACAGTACGGAGCCTAGTTTAGCTGCCCGCGGCCTGCCCTTTCCAAGTTATATGCATGATAGGTGCCCGCTGACTGCCCTTTCCCAAATATCATGTTTTGATAGAAAACTGATCGATCTATAAGAACGGACCAGGCCATCGATCAATCGATTTGAATCATATCACTTCTCTGTTCATTTCAGCGACGCCATAATAACTGCCACAATAAGAAGCAAGTGAAACAAGCTAGAAGCGCAGGGAAATGCCATATGATCAGGATACTCCCATGTTACTGTCAAGTGTCAAACACGTTTTACAGCCGCAGCCGCGCACAGCAGAGAGAAGATCTGATTCAAACCGCGTGCTCTGTTTGTTTTGTTTAGGTACCGAGACCATCATTTTAAAGAGGAAGAAAATCTAGAGGCAATCTGTTCCGTTTGGGATACAACTATTTGAAAATGAATGGGACAAGAAATGCTATAGATGGAAACTAAGTAGAAAATAAAAAACGAAAAGTATACCCAGGCCATCTGGCATGCGCAGTTTGGAACAAAATTGATAAAACAAAAGCAGCTAGAAATGGAAACATCCTCAAAAAAATAAAAAAATAAGGAAAATTGAAAAATAAAATCGCTAGAAGGAGGGCTCGAACCTCCGACCTTGTGGTTAACAGCCACACGCTCTAGCCAACTGAGCTATTCCAGCTGAGTGATGGTTTTGAGAACATTACCTATATGTCTTATATTACCTTTGGGTTATTTGTCACCGCGTCCAGTTACATCATGTCATTTGAAGGATACGTATGAATTGTTTTGAGCTGTTGAAAGTAACCATGACCCACTAACGTCCACCCACTGACCTGAAAAGACATTAATATGCTATTTTTTCCTTAGCACAACTCGATATTGCAACACAAATGCTAATACAACTCCATGCATGAATGCTTGTAGAGAAGTTCCAAAAAATTGATCCTACATATCGAATTCATGGTCAGCAATATTTTATTAGATGACATCAAGTTTAGATCCTAAAGTAAATAAACACTATATTCGTAGAAAAAGTTCCTCAAAAAAAAACATATATACATATACAAAGAACACACAAACTGTTGGATGTATGCTCCAAAGGCAAATAATAAATGATTATTTTTATATATCTAAATAGGTTCATAACCAGTTTCATACTGTGCTAGAACAATATTAGTGAAACAATGATATATGTGTGGTATAGAAACAACCAGAGTTGTAGTTAGCCTCTCATGATAACTAGTTCATCGTCAACTGATGATTGTGGTTTCACGATCATGGACAATCAAGTCAATTGACGATGAGGTCACCTCATTAGATGAATGACGTGATGAACATTATCCAACGTAAGCATTGCAACATGATCAAATCATAAAAGTTCAGTGTTGTAATTAAAGAACGTGGTAGCCTGTTCCTTAGACCGCGAGATCACATATAATTGGTATCTCCGGAGGATGCTTTGAGTGTATTAACCGTCACACCGTAAAAGGGTGGCCATAAAGGTGTATCTTGGATAATCCAATGGGATATGTTGAGGAGTGTTGGATCAAGAGCGAGATTTGTCAATCCACATGATGGATAGATACTCAGGGCCCGCTCGATGAGATTACATCCATAAAGCTGCGCAGTGTGTGACTATGTCACGGGGATGTAATATCACAGAACGACTAAAGCAGATTTGTCAGTAACGAGATTGAACTAAGCATTGGATGTTGATGATCGAGTCTCAGACTAATCTAGTATCACAGGACAAAGGGAATGGATTACAACGTGTACGGTTCAATCGGTTTACTTCCGAAATGCACATGAGTCATTATGGGCATCCAGGTCCCGCCGATGATCATTGACCGTGGCCTCGTCTCGGTCATGACTGAAGTGTTCTTGGACCGTAGAGTAACACACTTAAGGGCTCAATGAATATCTGAGACCGTTTTGAAACTATCGGAGTTACTGGAGAAGAGAGAAGAACAAACCGAAAAAGTTCAGTGTTGGTCCGAAGGATGTTCAGAGTAACCCGGAAGGAGTTTTGGAGCAGAGGAAGAAGAAATAATATGTATTATTAATTAATTAAACAAATTAATAATCAATAACATTTTATTTATAATTAAAAAGTGCAATGTGCCTACTTTGTGAAAAAAGCCCATTAAAAGAAATAAAGGAAAAAAAGAAAAAGAGAGAGAGAGAGAGAGAGGGGGGGGGGCGCCATGGGCCTTGGGCCCATGAGGGGTGCGCCCCCATCCCCTTGGTCGGCCACCTCTCCTCTTAGCAAAGGGATTAGTCCCACAATGCTAAGGGAGAGGGGTTGACTCCCTTCCCTCCTCATATTATCATATATAGACGAGGAGGGTGCAATTATTTAATAGAACAATAATTCATGGTATAATCCCGAATTGAGATCGATTTTCTCCAGTTTTATCCCCTCTCTCATCTCTCTCACGCCGGGTTCCCTTTGTTTGGAGCCTGTAGTGGGATTGCGACTTGTCATACGAACGCTGTCATGCTGCCGAAACTTCGGTTCTGAGAGGTCTACTTCCGCAACCTTCGCTGGATATTCATGAATCGATCTAAACCTATTTGCATATTCATGAATAATCTTAGAAGTTTATTTCGTAGGACGATTTTTTGTTTTTGGGCTCTGCTAATTTAAAGTCGGGCTCCACTTACTCCTTCATTCTAAGAAACCCCCCTCCATGTAAGGATGAAACCGTAACAATATCCAACAAAACCAAGTAAATTCTAATTCAGGCATCCAATTTAAATTAGAAAACCTCCGACGCGTATTTTAGTTTGCACAAAACTTTAAATGCATGGATTGATCGGTAGAAAAAATGGGTAAATATGTTGCCCCAAATGTACCGACGAAGTTGGCTTCGTGTTGTTCTGTCCGTTGCTTACTCATTCTGTGGCCATAACAGCTCTGTCGCATCTAGAGTATTCCGTGAATTGAAACATGATACAGTTTTAACATGGCAGCTAATAATTTGTCACGACCTCTCGCCCGGTTAACTTAACTTATGAAGAGAAACGAGAACAGAGTGTCGGTCTGTTGGCTGGGCGCCTGAGGTTGGTGCCAGCCTGTCCGCGTTCGAGTCCCCTCTGGCGCATGCTCACAAAGTTTTCTTTTATAAAAAAAGCCACAAGGGTTCGCCCTTGGTTGGTCTTACTTTTTTTGCAGAGAAACATCCCAAAGGAACACTGTGCTGCCTTTGCACCTGCTCAATGTGCTCTCGTATGCTGCACTATCCAAAGATAGGATATCATGGGAGAAACATTAGACATGTTGCTCAAGAGAAAATCATATGACGATGTACCAGAAAATCAGAATAAAGTTGATAAAACGACCAGTAAAACTATATGACCATTGTTTTCTTATTGGTATTACAATATATGGGGAAATAAATCCAACTGGGATTAAAACGAATTAAACATGACGGAAACAAAACAAGATGTACGAGTACATGTTCTCTTTAAAACGACGGAAGGTAGCCTTGCTGCTTTCACAGTTTTTCACGCGAAATGTTGCTCCAAGTTTTGCTAGCCTTGAAGTTTATTATTGTCTCAACTCAACCTCACCCCTTGAAGACCAATGTATCACGCATATCTACGCCACGGGAAAGAACAAAAGCAGCCTTTTCTTCTCCCCGGTAGAATTAGCTGCGATCACATTTGTATGGCGTCCACCTTAAAGTCGTAGGACACTTCCTTGAGCCAGGCATGCTGCCCCTCCGATCCCACGATACTGTAGTAGGTGCAGTCCCTCCCTTGCTGACTGCAGTAAGGGGGCCCCATGACATCGAGCACAGCGCAGGGGGTCATGGCGGTGAAGCAGTGCAGGTTCCCTCCGTCCTCCGGGTACAGCACCGCCGTCTCCGACGACGCGTCGAACACGGCGTCCGTCTTGAGCTTGGCCTTCCGAGCTACTGAATCTGAAAGTATGCATCAAGAAAATTCACATCAGAAACATGAGTGCTTACTAGATGATGATCCATAAACCTTCAGCAGAAACACGCTGTGAAGCGAACTGACCGTCTGAGGCTCTGGTGGCCTTTGGTTTAACCCAGTCGTAGGACTTGATGTGCATGGAGCCAAGGAGGATCTTGCTGAAGACGGTCATCCCAGGGTGGTCGTGGAGCGGGATCACGGCCGACCTCGGCAGGAAAAAGACCCCAAACTGTAATTTTTAACCGTGAAATGGGGAAATAAATAATCATGTATACGAACAAGTGCTAGCATAAATCGTGTGCAGCTTATGTCCAATAGTTCTCGATTGAATTTTGAAAACTAAAGTTGCGCATAATTTTAAAAATATGTAATGCACAAATTTCTGCTAGATACAGACTCAACGCTTGTGATCATCTCCATCAACTTAGAAATACACTCATTTTACAAAATGCTCACTGATTTGTATTTTCTTAAGAAGTTACCATAAACTGGTCACGGTTGACAAAATGCAGGTAGGTCACTTTAGGTTCTCCACGAGAGTTAGTAGCTCTCAAGACCGATATGCTTGCGTCAAGACCAACATCTTTGAGCGTCAGGGTATCTGCATGCATGTGTACACACGGTTAAGGGCAGCACCAGGTGATATTTGGTCAAGAGCAACATCTATTTTTTCCATTCTGTTATAAAAACTATGCACTCAATGCAGCATATCTTTATTTGGGCTCAGACAGAACGAATTATTGATAGGTTCATACCAGGTTTCGGTTACTCCCTCCGTTAAAAAATATAAGAACGTTTAGATCACTAATTTAACAACCTAAACATTCTTACATTTATTTACGGAAGGAGTACTTGCCATATACCAACTATGAGCATACAAAACCGGCCTGCTGCCATATACCAACTTCACAGTTATTTTGTATGCTTAAAAGTAACAATTTCACAATCATCTTAATAATAAAGTAACAATATCTCAATTATTTTTTATAATAATGGAGCCGCATCCTCGTCATCTATCAAATATGAGAATACAAAACCTGCAACATGGTCATGTTGATTGTTTCCTTGCATTTCAGGAAACCCATCAAGGTGTGTTTTTCATATTTTACTATCAAGAAGATGCCATATTCAGCCCACAACAATAAAATCTACCTTTTGGTGTTTAATTCTCGGTCAAATTTGGTAACACGATTTAAGCTTCAAATTCTATGTCTACTCCTAGTGCCACTCTATGCTCATTGGCCACATCGACGTGGCCCTCCCACCTCTGTTCATTAGCCTTCTATTGCATGGTTTCACACCCTCTTAATTCTTCTTTTTTTCACAAGTTTCTTTCTTCTCTCCAGAAATCTTCTTCTCGTAGCCCAATGATGATGCTACAAATTGCTACTCTAGAAACCTATTTGGTTTGTTAAATTTGATGTACTATCCATAAAGTTCTTAAAGCACCGACATTACGCATCTTGGCTCAATATCATTTTTTCTCTTCCCAGCGATATTTGATGTCACTGAAGTGGACCTTTAGCACATCGAGACCATATAAAGAAACGAAAAGAAGACCAGCTTCACTGAAATCCCCATATCGATATTTTTCTTTATCAGATTTGAGATAACTTGTCATGCTTGCCATGTGCTAATCTCAACATGGGTCTAGTGGTGAGTACATTAGTGGTGATCTAGCAAAATTGGTATTCCTGCACTATTAGAATCCTTTCCTAAAAATGATAACTACTTCCCCATTCACAAATAAGTGACATGGTTTTAGTTCGAACTAAAACCACGTCACTTATTTGTGAACGGAGGGAATAGTAGATATTGAATTTCTACAGCTTCAATTGGAACAACTGGGCAATTGGAAATGGTCTATGGCATTCTCATGAGCATTTTGTTCATTAATTGTGTGGGACCAATCCCAACGTGTACCGACAAATTGGATGGGCTTGAAAGTATCATGCATTGTTTGTGAAAACGAAGAAAACAAAAAATGGCGTGTCTCGGTAGGGTCTCCAGGCTGGCTGCACGCGCTTGAGATTTCTCTACAAGTATACAACAACCTAGGAAAAATCGATAAGCAATGCAATATTTGTTGAGGACCGCATGGCAATCTTACGCGTGAAAAAACATGCGACATGAATGCAATATATGTGTCACCATGAAGAAAAAGGGAGCAGGGAGGATGATAACATACTAAGGAATCGACGGAGCTCCGCGACGAACTGTGCTGGCGGTAGGAAGCCCGGACTGGCCGTGGCGAAGACATTCTTGGACAGATCTTCGATCCTCCTCTTCGTCAACAACCCAGTTGGTATCACTGCCGAGGCAGGTGGTGAGGCAGATGCCTTCTGACGCCTACGGCTTTTCTTGGAAGAGGAAGCCTCTGACGTTGTTGAGGAGTCTTCCACCTTGTTCCCTCCTAGCGGCATCATGGTAGTCAGCTGCAACATGGAAATCGCAAAAATTATGAAAGAGTCTCTCATATCATCTCTTGAATTGCCACAATATTAACAAATTTTGTGGGGGAACACACGTCTCGAGCCCAATGATCGGTCAACTATCCAATGATGGCGAGGGAGGCAGAAGAGAAATTAGGATGGGTGCAGGCATCTGGGATGGATGTGGGCTATATATATGCTTGAAAACTTTCGGTGATCATGAAAACCAGGGGCCATGGTAAGGTTTCCTGTGGGCTGATAAAGCTACAAAAAACCATACCACTGGTTTTCGTGAATATATCATAATTAATGATGAAAATCCCGAGCATATAAGAGAAAATTATGGAAATAACAAAAAAGCGCGTATGTGTGAATGGGGCACAACACATAAGATCAATGTGGGTTACCCGCTCCCCTCCACACATCACTAATGTCGCTTCTGCATGCAAATATCCTCTGCCACAAAATCCTTAATTTTACAATCTGAGAAATAGAGCATCAATGTGCGGAGCTTGATTGTAAGGTGATGTAACAAACCAGGACCAACATTTTCCTTAGGAATTGATTTATGCAACATGAGTATCTCATTTGCGTTGTATCCATTTAATTTTAATTTGAAATGAGGAATTAATCAATCCTAATATTTTATAAAGAGCTAAACCCCTAAATTATTGTCAATTGTACAAAATATCCTAACTAAAATCCTACAATATTTGGCAATGGCCTCATATTTATTATGTAGGACCTCTCGGAATATCAAGTATTAAAGGGAATAAATTTGGATTAAAATGCAATATTTAATAAATTGATAGATTTGATCTATTTCAACCGGGGGACTTTGACATGGTGGAATCACATGCAACCCTAAATAGAGCCTTCCACTAATATTAGAAGTTCATAATTTTTGGAATAATTTATCATATACTTACATATTAACCCATAATATTAATTTGCAGATTTAATTCCATATAAAATATAAATATTGACCCCAAAAATGCAAGATATTTTGTGTGATATTAATTTGGTCAATGAGGCTACACATTTTTTATAGAATTTAGGGACCATGGTTGAATCCTCAAAAAAATTAAATGAAAGAAAATCATTTTTAAACAAGATTATCAACCCTCTTCAACAATAGGCGTTGGATAAAAATTGTGTATGGACGAGCTCACTTCAACTAACTAGCGTGTACCCGCCTAAACAAAACCATAGGACCAGCATGGCCTAATTGGCCCACCTAACCACTACATAGCCCAGATCACCCCCACAGTAGAAACCCTAACCCTACTGTTCATTCCGTAGCCCCGGATCAAGATAAACTACGAGCAACGGAGATCGGCTCGACGCGGCCGCCCGCATATGTGCCCCTCTACCGTTCCTTTGTCCATTGACCTATCCTTGACCTATTCTTTCTTGGATCCTCTTCTTCCATCCATCCTCACCACACTTCCGCGCAGCCTGAATCAGACCGTTGCTCCAATCGCCTATTCCCTCCGTCATCACCTAGAATACCGGCATGCCTCGACCTCCACTCACTGATAACCATTTCCCTCAATCCACCCATGTGCAACACCATTACGAGTCGCATCATCGGCATTTACCTCAGTCACTTGTGCTGCAATGGCGACCCATCATCGTTTGGTTCTTCCACCGTTCCATGGCATTCGGCTACTCCGAGACGCACCGCTTGTACTTCCCGGGCACCAACAATCCATGACGCCTGTTGTCTTGCCACCTCACGCCAACGGGTCTGACATGTTCAGATCCTTGTTAATCTTGCATATTTTCACATATCCCTTGTCTACAAACTCTTGGATGATGTGATACTAACATTCAATGTGTTTGGATTTCTGGTGGGACCTTTTCTCCCTTGCCTGCACCACGTCAACATTGTTATCACAATAGAGTTCCATGGATTCTTCGACAGTTGGAATCACACCTAGCTCGATGACGAACTTCTTAATCCAGTATTCCTCATTTCATGCTTCTGAAGCAGTGAGATACTCCGTCTTCGTAGTAGAATCTGCGATCGTACTCTACTTGGAACTCTTCCAAATTATCGCACTCATGTTGAGTGTGAAAACATATCTCGACTGAGATTTGAAGTCGTCTGGATCAGCAATGAAGCTAGCATCTGCATAACTCCTTACTCATCTCCATAGACCAGGAACATATCCTTTGTCTTGTTCAGATACTTCAGAAAACAATTGAGTGCTATACGGTGACTGATGACCCTCAACTGTAGGGGATCGGTTGTAGTGTTCTCGCGAGTAAGTTAACTCAATTTATTGATTCGACACAAGGGTACACAAAGAGTATTTATAAGCTTTGACAGTTGAGTTGTCAATTCAACCGCACCTGAAATATGCTTGCTTGCAACAAAGTATTAATAGCAACTGTGATATGATAGTGATAACGATAATGGCAAAAGTAACTAGTAGTAACCAGCAGAACTAGAACACTGTAGGCTAGGGAGATGGATGGTTGGGCGCTGCATGAATAAGAATGATCATGTAATAGATTCTAACAACGGGCAAGGCACACAGAAAAGTAATGATCATCTAGGTAAATATCAAACATTAGGCATGTATCCCATAGGTAGTTGTGTGTGCTTCAATAAGAACTTGCACAACATCTTTTGTCCTACCATCCCGCTATGAACGGGGCCAAAAGGAACTTATGGACATTAAGGTGCTCCTGTCAAAGAGCACCAGAACAAAGCAATAAACTCAATGGATACATGGAATCCTCAAATTATGGACCATCCCCTTTGGTATCCCAAGCTGTCACCTTTGGGATCGCCGGTTTCGGACCATAATAGGTGCATACAACTCATAGATAGGATCTTGAACATAGATAAACTCATGAAAACATAAGTGGTTCAGATCTGAAAACATGGCACTCGGCCCCAAAGTGACAAGCATTAAGAGCAACAAGTTGTAGCAAAGATGATAAACACCAAAGTAGATGATAGGCAACATGCCCCCAACAATCTGACGAACTATTACATGATCCATCTCATCCAATCCCTACCATCCCCTTTGCCTACAGCAGGGAATTACTCACACATGTGAAGAGAAGTCATGGAGGAAGGATAGAGTGGTGATGGTGATGGCGATGGCGATGATCTCCCCTCTCCGGAGGCCAAATCAACCTCCAGATTATCTCTCCCGAGGAAGAACAGAGGTTGGCGGCGGCTCCTCGGCGGGTTCTGGAAAGCGACTTCTGTTTTGGAGTTTCCCCGTCACGGGAATAAATAGGAGCCAAAGTAGGGCACCAGGGGAGGGGGGGTCGCCCAGGCGGCCTCCTGGCGCTGCCCCATCCCTGGCCGCGCCAGGGGGGCGCCTAGGCCCCCCTTGGCTGCCCTCTGGCCCATCTTCTGGCTCCGGGCTCCTTCGGATGCGTGGATTTTCTGGTATTTTTCTGGGAATTTTCTGAGATGTCCAAAAATCCATTTTCCCGCGCACAATAAAACCATACAGGCAGCTCTGCTGAAAACAACGATAGTCCGGGTTAGTTTAGTTCAATTCATGCAAGAATGAGGGCAAAACAATAGCAAAAGTGTTTGGAAAAGTAGATACGTTTGAGACGTATCAACTCCCCCAAGCTTAGCCTATTGCTTGTCCTCAAGCAATTCAGTTCAACGAACTGGACGCGACAAATAAAACTTTGACAAACTCTTTTGCTTCGTAAGATGTAATAAGCCGGTACTACGAAAAGAGTTTAGCAGGTATCAAAACAATGCTATGAGGACAATGCACGAAGCAATCTTCTTTCAAGTGATCAATCACAAACAGTCTAAAGTGAATAATATTTTGTTGAAAATCAAGACAAGATCACAATGCACATAGCCTAAACATATCAGAGTGGTATCTCACTAGCCTCCATGAGTGAAGCAAATCATAAATGCAGAAACTCCTCCGGAGTTTTAAAGGAGACTAGAACTAAGAACTTCAGACTAGCAATATAACAAGCACACAGAAGAGAATGTAATACTTTGAGACAATGCATGTTACACTAAGAATGACAATTATGCTCTCAATAGTTGGTGCTTTGAATAAAGAAGGTGAGACTCTCGAACCGTGGATTTTTTTGATGGCAAGATTGAAAACCCGTGAAAGGAAGAAAAAACTAAACATGTGCCAGAGCTCTTGGTTTTGAAAACAGAGACAAAGTTCTTTTGAGATGTGCAACTTTCCAGTCAACGGTGAACGGTAAAGGTCTCTCAATATCTCCCATGCCAACCATATTAATGCTATTTTCTTACACATGTTCCCTTATCCATAAATCCCTTGATGGTCTATGGAACCTTTTATTTTGCCTCAAGGATGGAAGGAGGGTATCGTTCCACCTATCATTAGCAGCATTTGGTCCATTTCATCCCATCATCAAGTATGGGGAGATGTAACTCTCATCTTTTTTTTATTGACTAGTTAAAACTTCCATCAAAATATTTTTGGCATGACAGATACTGATTTTCCCTCACCGCACCATGAGCTTGTACGGTTACAAAGGGAAGATTTTGAATAAATTTCGAGATGGCACAAGAAAGTCTAAGTTAGGAGTGGCCGGTAAATACCACATATAGGTAGGTATGGTGGACTCAAGTGGAATAACTGGTTTGAAAAGGAGTTTGGATGCACAAGCAGAATTCCGCTTGGTGCGAGTGAAGGCTAGCAAAAGACTGGGAAGCGACCAACTAGAGAGCAATAATTGTCATAATCATGCAGAGCGACAAAGTAACATTGAATCGTGCATGAAAGTGATATGACAATTCTGAAATAAAAAGGTCATCAAGGCATGATAGACATTTTAGTCATAAACATGTGTGAACATGTGCCAAGTCAATCCAAGAATCCTCCGAAAGGAAATACCACTTCAATATGCCAAACCATGAACAATGCAATGCATGTAAATCATTCCAACAACATATTATGCACCCTAGCTATTTGAGATCAACCACAAAGAAAGCATGAACTCTGGGAAAGCATTGTAAACATAGCACTATGTCCCTACAAGCTGGTCTCTAGATCATAAGTACATGCATATGTACAAAAGTAAAACAAGAAGAGTTCATACCGGTTTTCCTTGTTGCTTCCCTTCCGTCGATCTTCGTCATTACTGCCTTGTCACTTGCATACCAGGGAGTATTTGTCCAAAATCTCAGCTCAAATGATGGGTTGTAGATAGAGATTGAAATTCTGGACGGAGGAGAGCAAGAACGCAAGTTCCAGGTGCAGAACTCGTGTTTTTGGAGAGAGAGAAGGGAGGAGGAAGAAGAAGACTTACCTGGAGGTGGGACCTGTGGGCCCCAGGCGCCCTGTGGGCGCGACCAGGGGGCTGGTCGCGCCAGCTGGACGCCTGGGCCACTGGTGGTCCCCCCTGGTCAGCCCCAGGTGCCTCTGGGTCACTTCCGGCATGGAAATTTTTAATATAATTTTTTCTGAAAACTTCAATGTTGAAAATTAAAGCTACGAAACTTTCTGAAAACTTGAAGCAGTGATTAGAATTGTGAAGTTTCAAAAACATATAAACTTGGTACAGCAAGGAGAATAAAAGCTAAAGCAAATGAAAACATAACAAGCTCCACTTTTTGCCTATATAAAACATGCTCACTAGCAAGGTTGATCAAGTCTTACGAACGAACCGGCGATATATAGAACAAAAAGTCTCACCTCTTATGAAGTGATCATTGCACCTTCACTTTAATGGAAATTGTCCCCACCATGATGGATTTGTATTTGTGGTGCACGTGTAGAGGAAAATCCCATTCTCCAATCTTCAAGGTTTCAATATTCTCTATTGAGTTAAGGCCATTCCTTTTGTCGATCTTCTTTGGAAAATACACCGTGTGTTCTTTATCGTCTACGTTGAAGGTGACCTTTCCTTTATTGGAATCAATAATGGCACCTGCGGTGTTTAGAAAAGGTCTACCAAGAATGATGGACATGCTCCGATCCTCGGGCATGTCAAGCACAACAAAATCAGTAAGAATTAAACAATTAGCAACTTCAACTAGAACATCCTCACAAATACCTATCGGGACGGCTGTTGACTTATCAGCCATTTGAAGAGAGATATCTGTAGGGATTAGCTTATCTAAACATAGCCTTTTGTAAAGATAAAAAGGCATAACACTCACCCCTGCTCTGAGATCACATAAGGCAGTCTTGACATAATTATTTTTTATGGAGCAAGGAATGGTGGGTATAGCTGGATCACCAAGCTTCTCAGGAATCTTGCCTCTGAAAGAATAGTTAGCAAGCATAGTAGATATTGCCTCATTAGGAACTTTTCTTTTATTAGTAACAATATCTTTCATGTATTTGGAATAAGGACGTAACTTGATAGCACCAGTCAAAGGAATTTGCAGAAAAAGAGGTTTCATCCATTCATAAAATTTATTATAATGCTCTTCTTCTTTAGATTTGAGAGACTTACCTGGAAAGGGCATGGGTTTTTGTACCCGTTGTTCTCTTTCCTTCCCATGTCTTCTTGTTATGAAGTCTTCCCTTGTGTACTTCTTGCATTTATCGGGTGCTTCTTCTTCTCGCACCTCGGGAGGATCATTCTTCTCCTTATCATTTTCTTCGGTCTCAGTACCGTCTTCAGTTTCAGCATCGGAGGTAGATATGCTGTTGGGATCAATGGCAGGTTCTTCACTTGTAATAGGATCATTGGAGTTGTCAGCTTCCTTGTGTTGCTTCTTCTTCTTTTTCTTCTTAGGAGAGCTAACAATCTCGTCTCCTACTTGCACTTGAGAATCTTGCTTGATCCTCTTTGGATGCCCCTCAGGATAGAGTGGGTCCTGGGTGTGTGTTCCACCCCTGGTTTTGATGCCATAAGCTTGTATGTCCTGTTTGGCATTGTTAGCAAGCAAATCTTTTTGCACATTAGAAATTTGTTCAAGCTGAGTTTGAACCATATGAAAATGCTTAACAAGACCTTTAACATCATTAACTGTTCTTTCAAGAACACCAAGTAAACTTTTGATAGCAAGAGAATTATCATGCAACTGACTTTGTATCCTCCTATTAAAATTGTCTTGCTTAATAATAAAATTATCAAGCTCATCTAAGCATTGGTCGGGAGGCTTACCTTTAGGGATGTCACTTTCAGTAAAGTCTAATAGAGAGTGTACCTCTACCAAGGTGAGTAGTAGGCTCACACAACTTCTCGATAGGCGGTAGATTCTTCACATCTTCGACTTTAATGCCCTTCTCCTTAATAGACTTCTTTGCTTCGGGACTCACAACAAGCATGACCCTCTTCTTTGGTGGTGGAGGTGGTTAAGGGATGGACCAATCTTCATGATTCTTCGAAATCTTGCCCATTAATTCTTCAACATCGGCTGGCGTTCTTTCCCTGAAAACACAGCCAGCACAACTATCCAGATAGGACCTGGATTCATCGGTTAGACCAGCATAAAATATATCAAGCAACTCATTCTTTGGGACTTCATTTCCGGGTCTAGCCTTAATTAAATCACAATACCTCCCCCAAGATTTAGGGAGGTGCTCATCCTGCAACTGTTTAAAGTTATAGATTCTTTGCAAAGCAGCATGTTGCATATGAGCAGGAAAATATTTATCAATGAAAAATTGAATTAAGTCCTGAGGACTCTCAATGGAACCATAGGGTAATGCATCGTACCATGATTTAGCGTCTCCCTTTAAAGAAAAAGGAAAAAGCTTGGCCACGTAGAAGTTTCGTATCTTCTCATCAGTAGTGAATAGGTCACCTAACTCAACAAGTTTGGTCAGGTGTGGTATAACATCATCATTTTCTCTGCCATAAAAAGGGCCAGCCTTGACTGTAGATATAAGTGAAAGATCAACAGAGAATTCATAAACAGGATCATTGATGCATATAGGAGATGTGGCAAATTTAGGATCAGGAATATTCTTGTTCTTCATGGAGTGCTTCTTGAGCAACTCCTTAACAGCTCCAGGGTCAGAGTCGGCACACTCTCTGAGTTCCCTGCAAAGATCATCATCGAGAATAACATAATCATCATCAAGGAGTCTCTCCTTGAGTTCATTTAAATCTGGGTAACCAAAGGTTTTGAAAGTAGGGATATAAGTAGCAGGTATCTCAGTCTTGGGCTCTGCTGCAGCCTTAGTAGTCTCATGTTCAATATAGTGACCAAGAAAATTATCATTATCAAGAGTAGTGGAAGCATCATCAAAAGTATCGTACATAGTAACATACTCAGTAGAAGTAGCATGTGGTGGTAGTGGTGAAGCAAACTTACTTATAACGGAAGGTGAATCAAGCGTAGCACTGGTACTCAGAAAGGTACCTTTTCTTTTAGTGGATGGTAGGATCGGAACCTTGGAGTCTCCTTTCTTACCCATAGCGGATGAAGTGTGGCAGGCAGGATACTTCAAGTAGACTTATAAATATTACTATGGTCCCTGGCAACGGCGCCAGAAAACAATACTTGATGACCCTCAACTGTAGGGGATCGATTGTAGTGTTCTCGCGGGTAAGTTAACCCAATTTATTGATTCGACACAAGGGGACACAAAGAGTATTTATAAGCTTTGACAGTTGAGTTGTCAATTCAACCGCACCTGAAATATGCTTGCTTGCAACAAAGTATTAATAGCAACTGTGATATGATAGTGATAACGATAATGGCAAAAGTAACTAGTAGTAACTAGCAGAACTAGAACACTGTAGGCTAGGGAGATGGATGGTTGGGCGCTGCATGAATAAGAATGATCATGTAATAGATTCTAACAACGGGAAAGGCACACAGAAAAGTAATGATCATCTAGGCAAATATCAAACATTAGGCATGTATCCCATAGGTAGTTGTGCGTGCTTCAATAAGAACTTGCACAACATCTTTTGTCCTACCATCCCGCTATGAACGGGGCCAAAAGGAACTTATGGAGATTAAGGTGCTCCTATCAAAGAGCACCAGAACAAAGCAATAAACTCAATGGATACATGGAATCCTCAAATTATGGACCATCCCCTTTGGTGTCCCAAGCTGTCACCTTTGGGATCGCCGGTTCCGGACCATAATAGGTGCATACAACTCATAGATAGGATCTTGAACATAGATAAACTCATGAAAACATAAGTGGTTCAGATCTGAAAACATGGCACTCGGCCCCAAAGTGACAAGCATTAAGAGCAACCAGTTGTAGCAAAGATGATAAACACCAAAGTAGATGATAGGCAACATGCCCCCAACAATCTGACGAACTATTACATGATCCATCTCATCCAATCCCTACCATCCCCTTTGCCTACAGCAGGGAATTACTCACACATGTGAAGAGAAGTCATGGAGGAAGGATAGAGTGGTGATGGTGATGGCGATGGCGATGATCTCCCCTCTCCGGAGGCCAAATCAACCTCCAGATTATCTCTCCCGAGGAAGAACAGAGGTTGGCGGCGGCTCCTCGGCGGGTTCTGGAAAGCGACTTCTGTTTTGGAGTTTCCCCGTCACGGGAATAAATAGGAGCCAAAGTAGGGCACCAGGGGAGGGGGGGTCGCCCAGGCGGCCTCCTGGCGCTGCCCCATCCCTGGCCGCGCCAAGGGGGGCGCTACGCCCCCCTTGGCTGCCCTCTGGCCCATCTTCTGGCTCCGGGCTCCTTCGGGTGCGTGGATTTTCTGGTATTTTTCTGGGAATTTTCTGAGATGTCCAAAAATCCATTTTTCCGCGCACAATAAAACCATACAGGCAGCTCTGCTGAAAACAACGATAGTCCGGGTTAGTTTAGTTCAATTCATGCAAGAATGAGGGCAAAACAATAGCAAAAGTGTTTGGAAAAGTAGATACGTTTGAGACGTATCAGTGACCCATAGCTAGGTTACTCTGATGTCTTCTACTAACACATAGTGCACAGGGAACATCTGGTCTTATACATATCACGTCATACATGATAGATACAAATACCGAAACAAATAGAACTGAACTCATCTCTACTTGCTCCAATGGTCCACGGGCACCGCCTCTTGCTAAGTACTATGACATGTGACATTGGAAGAGCTCCATTCTTTTCATTCTACATTTTGAACCTCTTCAAAACATTGTCAATGTACATGCTCTGGCCAAGTGCTATTAGGCGCCGGAATCTATCCCTATAGATCTTAATGGCAAATATATACCCAGCTTCTCCTAAGTCTTCCATTGGAAATCTAAATTTCAATGAATTTTGTATAGTGTTAAGAAATTCTTTATCATTTCAAATCAGCAGTATGTCGTCTCTATATAGTATTAGAAATTCTATTGCACCCCCAGATAATTTCTTGCATAGACATATGTAATCTTTCTGTTGTTGCTATGATGAGTTAGCTGGGATCTGATGGATTATGTGACTATTTCAGATTGTGTTCGAGTAATATATTTGATTCTCCTCTTTTATATTTATGTTCTTAAGTAATTCTTGCATGTTCTCCGTTGTTGTTTATTGCTTTGGCCAAGTAGTAGGTAGTGACTCCAAGAGGGAGCGTTATGCATGATTGTGGGTTCATGCCCCTGATGACTAGCTTGAGTGACAGAAACATGAGTCTAGGGGATGTGTTGTTGCCACAAGGGAGAAAACAAGGGTGCTTGTACTTGCGGGGTGCAAGGATTGTTTACTTTACGCAAAGTTCGTTAATGCAATTGTCTGTTGATTTGAGTTTACACTTTGGGTGGGATTCGCAACTTAATACCAGCGAGATGTTCTGGATAGATATCTCAAGGTGGATGATTAGTAGGTAGATGCAGATGGATTTCGGTCTACTTGTCTTGGCGTACCGCCCAAACTTTTTAGCATCTTCCTTTCTTTATAGCATAGTTAGCATTGGTTTGCGCACATAATCCTGTCAATTGCCCAGCTGTAATTTGTTTACCTCGCATGGCTATTTTATCGTCTTTTGGGAGAGAGACATCACTAGTGAACATCATGGGACCCCGGTCCATATTTCCACCATTTTTTACACCCGCTATTTATTTTCCGTTTTATTTCCTTTTCTGTTGCTATCGCTATCATTATTATCCCATGCGTTTGATCCTTTGTAAACAACAGGGCCGGAGGGATTGTCAACCTCTCTGTACTCGTTGGTAGAAAAGTTATATGTTGTGTGTGCAGGTCCACGTCAACCGCCTAATTGCTGGCGCCGTTGTCACCTTCCTGTCGTTGTCTCAGTCCTACTGGAGACAAACTTTGGTATCTTCACCGAGGGAAATTTGTTGTTGTCTACATCTCAACCTTCCACTTTGGGTAACCAACGAGGGGCGAGAAGCCATCAAAGCTAATTTCTGGCGCCGTTGCCGGGGACTCCACTCTTCAAGATAGGGGAGTTGCACACTATCTTTTATCTTTGCTTTTTAGTCTTGTTAGTTTACCTTTCAGTTTTTGCTTTAGTGTCCCTTATCAAAAATCAAAAAATTAGTTACCTTGCTTGCTGCTGCTATGGGTTCCTCCGAGAACACCAAGTTGTGTGACTTCACTAGTCATACCAACAGTGACTTTATCTGCACTCCTATTGCTCCACCTGCCACTTCAGCACCTTCTTATGAGATTAAACATGCTTTGTTGAACCTTGTTATGAAAGATCAATTCTCCGGTGCTGGAGATGCTGCCGATTTGCACTTACATAATTTTGTTGAGCTCTGTGATATGCAAAAGTACAAAGAAGTAGATGGTGATATCGTTAAACTTAAGCTTTTTTCCTTTCTCCT
Source organism: Bromus sterilis (assembly GCA_950022295.1). Taxonomy (NCBI): domain Eukaryota; kingdom Viridiplantae; phylum Streptophyta; class Magnoliopsida; order Poales; family Poaceae; genus Bromus; species Bromus sterilis. Next base: position 72,881,154 of record OX465600.1, on the reverse strand, counting down.
TGAGAGGAGGAGCTAAAATCTGGTTTCAATCCTTGCCTAGGAATAGCATAGATTCTTGGGATAAGTGCAAGGATGCTTTTATTGGGAAGTACTACCCCCAGCTAAGATTATCCAATTGAGGAGTAATATTATGAATTTTAAGCAATTGGATAATGAGCATGTTGCCCAAGCTTGGGAACGCATGAAATCTCTTGTTAAGAATTGTCCTACGCATGGTTTGACTACTTGGATGGTTATCCAAACTTTTTTATGCAGGCTTGAACTTTACCTCGAAAAACTTGCTAGATTCGACCGTGGGAGGAACCTTTATGTCAAAAACGCTTGGTGCTGCCACAAAACTACTCGATGAGATGATGACCAACTATTCCCAATGGCACACCGAAAGAGCTCCAACAGGGAGTTTTCAAGGGTGCGAGGGAAGATGATAAAAGAAGATTCAGGAGAGTCAAACGCTCAAGTTTGGGGATGCCCCCGTGCACCCCCAAGAAATATTCAAGAAGACTCAAGCATCTAAGCTTGGGGATGCCCCCATGCATCCCCTTCTTCATCAACAAATATCAGTTCATCTTTCGTTCCACTATATTTTTATCACTTCATGCGTTATGTGCTATGCTTGAAGCGTCTTGCTCTTTATTTCCTTCTTAGTTTTCTTTAGCTTTGTTTGTTGTTCATAACAAGTTAGAACCCAGCTTTCTTTGTGTAACATCCCAATTTTCTAAATTTGGATGTTAGTAGATCATCATATGCATCTCATGTTGTTTTCGCATTTTTTTTCTGGAGTTTTAAAATATTTTAAACAATTTCCAACACATGGCAGTTCGCTGGAGAGGATATAAAATGACTTATCCCCATTTTTAAATGGTTGGAAAATAGTTTAAAATATTTTTGGAGACATTTTAAATTTACTTTAGGGTTATAAATAATTTCTAAAAATATTTTGGGAATTTATTTATGCTCCCGAAAAGATTAAAAATCATTTTTGGAGTTTTTCGGTATTTTTAAATTACCGGAAAAAGTATTTAAAAATAATTTGCAAAGTTTTTATTTTTTTTGAATATTTTGGTAATGCCAAAAATTCAATTTTATTATTTTAAAAGTTTTGGTGAAAACGGAAATTAAAAATAATTATCCGTTATTTTTCTAAAATTGTTTCGGGCCTCCGAGCGTTCGTTCTGTTTTTTTTTCCGAGCTGGGCGCTAATTAGAGTTTGGGTCGGACTCAGATTAAAAATAAAAAAATGAAGGAGAGGCTGTCTATAAATAGCTCCGTTTAGGGTTAGATTATTTTCTTTTAGAGTTTTAAGTTTAGCCCTAAACTAATTCGTCGGGACCCGCCGCCGACGTCATCCCGACGTCATCGCTGGATGTTCGCCGGAAGATCGCCGGAGTTCATTTTTTTTCGTTGCCGGTGAGCACCCCGCCTCCCTAACCGCCGCCCCGCCGCCTAGCGCCGCCACCCCCAGCCCCGCGCCGCCGCTTGGCCGCCGCCGGCGAGCCGGCGAGCTCGCCCGGCCACGGGCGCCGCCGCGCCCCTGTGCGCCTCGCCGCCGCCCCCGACCCGTCGACCCTCGGCCGGAGTTCGCCGCCGCAGCCCTCATGGCCGTCAGCCTCGTGGTGAGGAGAGGAGAGAGTTTTAAAAAAGGAAAACGCGTTGAAAAAAAAGAGTCCAGATCTGGTCAACCGTCGGCAAGGAACCCGATCGCATTTTTAGTAAATTTTTTATTTATGGATAGGTCCTTTTTGAAGATTGGACCCCGATGCCACCCCGGTACCGTTTTCGCGGTTACTTTTTAACCGTAGCTCGGAATCAAGTGATTCCAGTTGCGTTGCGACCGTGACGAAAAGTTCTAGCCAGTAGACTAAGTTTTGCAGAAGTTTGAAGTTTTCAAAATTGAATCCCAAGCGGAATCAAATTTGAACTTCCGGTAGCTGTATCTTTTTAACGGTGCGCCCGTTTGCGTCGTTTCTTTTTGCGTTAGTTTTATTTTGTCGAGTACTTTAAGTTTAGATTCTGTTAGGCACGTTTTGCTACTGTTATTTTTATGTTTACTACTGTTTGTGCATATTTGTGTTGAATATATGTTGATTGGTGCTATGGTTGCTCGTATAGATTGTCCGGAGTGCGCCGCATCGTTTTGTGAGGATTGTGATCGTCAGGAACAGGAAGAAGGCAAGTGATGCTTTGACCATACTCATACCTATAATTTTTATATGCATTTTGTTAAGATTATCACCTTATTGCATGATAGGTAGTTTACTTTACTGTTGCTGCAAAACCAGTTAGGATAGCCACATGTATTGACTTGTATTTGTAGATCAACCTAGCACGTGTTGTTACTTTATTGCTATGTTGTGTAGACGTGGTTTGGGTTGTGAGAATTCATGGAGTGCATGTGAGCTATTTAATAATTTGTGTAGCAACTTTATAATAAATAGAAATCACTTCTGGACGGGCGGGTTGCATCCCGGTGGCTGCGCCTTGTCTAAGGACAGTGCCGGGGTTAAATGCACCCAATGGTTGTTTTGGTGGTGAACCGGGTGCGACATGGTGTCTACCCTCTGAACGCAGTGGGCGCCGTCCAGGCTCAAAAAGATCAGACAGGCAATATTACTAGTAGCTTCCGTGTACAGCCACTGGCTATATGGGCTCTGGCTTAGCATGAGTACGTTGTGGGGAACCTGGCCCTGGTAGCTAGCTGATGTAGATGTGTGTTAGGTGTACCGGCTACCAAAGGGTGGAGGCAACCTCTTCGGAAAGTCTTCGTCTCAATCTTCGGGTTGAGTCCAGTGGGGAACGTGTACAACCTCTGCAGAGCGTATAAACTAATCATGATTAGCTGTGTCCACGGTTACAGGCGAACTTTGAGCAACTAGTCAGTCCTGTTGATGAATGATCTTGAAAGATGAACACTTAATAATAATTTGGTGGGAAAGATTAGCATGGGTTGCTGTGTGTTTCAGGTAGATTTCAACTTAAAATTTTGACTAGTTTAGTCAGGAGAAAATTGGCTTTCTGCAAAACAAAACCATAAGCCTTTCCTTTGACTCACCTTGCATGTAGTTGTAGGTCCTTTATATATACCTTTTCCGTGTCACTTGCCGTACAAATCAGATGTACTGACCCATTGTCGGGCTGTAACCTTCGGTGTTGCAGGTTTCTCAGACGACCAGTAAGGTGCGTTTAGGGTTGTGGGTCTACACTCAGCATGTTCGCTTGTGGATGTTGATGGGACTCCTCGTTATTTGCTTTTGCTTCCGCTATATTTATGTTGAATAAGCTAGCCTTGAGCTATGCAACTTGTTATTTGTTTTACTCTGAATCATACGTTGTAATAATGATGCACTTGTACTTTGATATACATCTACGATACTGTGTGTGCCAGCGAGTTCGATCCAGGGACTGGCACTTGAACACAGAGACTTCAATTCTATGTGAATTGGGTCGTTACAGATGGTATCAGAGCAGTGTTTTGACTGTAGGACGTGACCCTAGAAAATGGATTAGAAAAGCCATAGGAATGAAAATATTACTTTACATCACTCTGTCTTGTACTTACTTACCTTCTCTATCTCGTATTCATACCTGTTCTAATCTTGCCTTTCCTCTCTTTGATTATAGATGACTACTTTGTCATACTGCGCTATGGCGTTTGGACCTGAGCTCAGGGGGATTTGCCATTACCTGAACATCTACGCGCCAGTCTTTCAGCCGGACATAGTGGAGACAAGGGGAGCTGATGACTACTGGCAAGTGGAGACATTTCTCCTAGGGAGCATGACGGAAGAAAGGGTGATCACGGAGTCATTCGAGGTGCATGCCCCGGAGAAGGAGCAGTGTGTGCGCATAGCCGCTCACATGGCTCTTGGATGCATCGTTGAGAGGTATGTCGGCCAGCTAAAGGGTATGGTGTACGAGAAGATGACCAGGATCCTTCCATCGGGGATCATATGGCCAAAGAAGTTCAAGTATGTGCCTGGGGCCATTTGGCCAGGCACAACTACCTACTTCATCCAGAGCCTGGAGAAGCACATCCATGACCTGGAGAAGAGCACTCAGTCGGATCTCTACACCACCACTGAGTTGCAGCAGAAGAACACCAAGCTCAAGAGGGACACCAACAAGTTGAAGAAGGAGAGGTTGGAGATGCAAGCGGAGATAAAGAGGCTGAAGGAGAAGATGAAGGCAAATGGAATTGAAGAACAAGAAGAGGAACCAGAAGTGGAGACCTCGGCAGAAGAAGATGACCGAGTCCCAAAAGGCGCAACCGTATTAGCGGGCGCGAATACCGCATGCTGTTTAGCAAAGACAACATTCGGAATTACTTCACCGGCAATTGGTTTACTACCGTTATCGTGTTAGCGTATTTGACCATGTCGACTTATTCGGTATGGCAATACTAGGTTGCTTGATATACTCTTATTCGTGGTTGTGTTGAGGATCTTATATTATTCGTGGTTGTGTTGAGGATCTTATATCAGTTATGCAATATATTTTGAGACTATATGGTGTGATATGTGATGGTTTTTCATATGAGTGCAATGGTTGATGATTGTTATATGTTTGATGCTATGGTGATATTGTTTGGTGAAGTTGATTGGTGATATATGTATTGTATATATAATGCTTGCCATGATCATCATAAGCATATGGGGTAGGATATATTTCCCTAGCTACTTTCTGTCTACAACTTACCTATTCTTGCCCAACAGATGCCGCCGAGACGTGATCCCACAGGAAATGGGAACAACAACAATGAAGTGCCAGCTTACATGCAGCAGTTACTTCAAGGACAAGCTCAGTTGATCCAGTTGCTCACTCAGAACATGGGCAACAACAACAACAATGTGCCACCACCACCACCTGTGGACACGCTTGCGAGGTTCCTGAGGCTGAATCCTCAGAGGTTCTCTAGCACTCCTGAACCCATAGTGGCGGATGCCTGGCTTCGTTTAGTGAGCCGGAACATGGAGACAGTTGGTTGTACTGAAGTAGAGAGAGTGAGGTTTACCTCACATTTGCTGGAGGGTCCTGCCGCAGCATGGTGGGACAACTACTTGGTGACTTATCCCATCAATACCATCACTTGGGCGCAGTTCCAGTCTGCTTTTCGCGCCACACATGTTTTAGCGGGCGCCATGAGTTTGAAGAAGAAGGAGTTCCGCAGCTTGCGTCAGGGAGGCCGTTCAGTGGCCGAGTATGTTGAGGTGTTCAACAAGCTTGCAAGATATGCTCCAGATGATGTAAGGAATGATGCAGCAAGGCAGGAGAAGTTCTTGCAGGGGCTGAATGATGAGTTGGGAGTCCAGTTGACAGTGCTACTTTTGCTAATTTCCAGGGGCACATAGACAAAGTGATTGTGTTGGAAGGCAAGCAACAGGCCATTGAGAACCGCAAGAGGAAGTACAACAACAACAACGGTGGCAAGTATAACTCTGGACCGCATCAGAATCCACGCAACTCTTATGGTGGCAATGGAGGACATAACCATGGACATAACCACAATGGTGGGAATGGCCATGTTCACAGTGGAGGACATAACCATCATGGTGGAAATGGTCACAACCATAATGGCCACAACCACCACAATGGTAACAGGAATGGCAATGGCAATGGCAATGGCAATGGAAGGAACAATGGGAATGGGAGAAGCAATGGAGCCAATGGAGGCAATGGTAACAACCGTCAGAATGGCCAGGCACCAAAGGACATGAGTCACATCCAGTGTTTCAAGTGTAAGAACATGGGACACTATGCCACAGACTGCCCAGAGTCGGAGCCCAATGGGAATGGAGTCGTCAAGCCCAATCCTTTCAACAAGGGGCATGTGAACCATGTCAACGTGGAGGAGATTTATGATGAGCCTGATGTTGTGATTGGTAAATTCTTTATCAATTCAGTACCCGCACTTGTTCTTTTTTATTCTGGTGCATCGCATTCTTTCATATCGAGGGTATTTTTGGATAAGCATGAGTCACCTACCGTAGTTCTTAAGTCATCTATGCTCATAAGTTAACCGGGAGCGGAGATGTCAGCTAGTTTGGGATGCTATCAGATAAGTCTAGCCATAGGGAAGCATTGTTTTTCCTACATATTTGATTATATTGAAGTCACAAGGTTTGGATGTTATATTGGGCATGGATTGGCTAGCTAAGTACCAAGGTGTTATTGATTGTTCCAGTCGGTCCATCACTCTCCGTACACCGAATGGGCAGAAGATCAGATATGTGTCCAAGTATAAACATCAACACGCTCAGGTGAATTCTCTTAAGGGGGGTAGCCTGGATGATGTGCGTGTTGTGAGGGATTATACGGATGTGTTTCCAGATGAGTTGCCAGGTATGCCACCGAATAGGGAGATTGAGTTCCTTATTGATTTAATACCAGGCACGGGGCCTATTGCTAAGAGACCGTATAGGATGCCCGCTAATGAACTTGCAGAGTTAAAGGAACAGATTAGAGAGTTGCAGGCAAAGGGCTTCATTCGCCCAAGCTCGTCACCTTGGGGATCTCCAGGGTTGTTTGTTGAGAAGAAGGATGGAACCCAGAGGATGTGTGTGGATTACCGTTCTCTGAATGATGTCACTATCAAGAACAAGTATCCTTTACCTGTGATTAATGATCTATTTGACCAGTTGGAGTGAGCTTGTGTATTCTCTAAGATTGATCTTCGTTCTGGTTATCATCAAGTGAAGATTCGGGAGAAGGATATTCTGAAGACTGCTTTTACTACAAGGTATGGGTTGTATGAGTATACTGTTATGTCATTTGGATTGACTAATGCTCCTGCATACTTCATGAATATGATGAACAAGGTGTTTATGGAGTTCTTGGATAAATTCGTTGTGGTGTTCATTGATGATATATTGGTGTATTCCAAGAATGAGCAAGAGCATGAGGCACATCTGCGTTTAGTATTGGAGAAGCTCACGGAGCACAAATTGTATGCCAAGTTCAGCAAGTGTGAGTTTTGGTTGAAGGAGGTAGGATTCCTTGGACATGTTGTGTCAGGAGAAGGAGTAGTTGTGGACCCATCCAAGGTTTCCACAGTTACAGAATGGGAGACACCCACGACAGTTGGAGACATTCACAGTTTCTTGGGGCTTGCAGGATATTATAGGAGGTTCATTGAGAATTTCTCCAAGCTTGAAAAACCAATGACTGAGCTGTTGAAGAAAGAGAATAAGTTTGTTTGGAGCGAGGAATGTGAAACCAGCTTTCAGGAGTTGAAGAAACGGTTAGTAACTGCACCTGTTTTATGTTTGCCTGATATACATAAGGATTTCCAAGTATATTGTGATGCATCTCGTCGAGGTCTTGGTTGTGTTTTGATGCAAGGGGTAGAGTTATTGCTTATGCTTCACGTCAGCTTAAGAACCATGAGCAAAACTATCCTACACATGATTTGGAGTTAGCTGCAGTTATTCATGCATTGAAAACATGGAGGCAATATCTGGTGGGTAATCATTGTGATGTTTTTACTGATCATACGAGTTTGAAGTATATCTTTACTCAGAAGGAGTTGAATCTCAGGCAGAGTCGATGGCTGGAGCTCATTAAGGATTATGATTTGAATGTGCAATATCATCCTGGTAAAGCGAATGTGGTTGTTGATGCATTGAGCCGTAAGAGTCATATCAATGTTGCTAATGTTGAGGATATGCCACTTGAGTTATGTGAGCAGTTCAAGAATCTCAGGTTGGAGATAGTTCCTAAGGGATATGTGGCAACATTGGAGGTGAAGCCAAATCTGTTGGAAAGAATCAGAGAAGCTCAGAAGGGTGATGCAGAAATTGATGAGATAAAGGAGAATATGACCAAAGGGAAAGCAGAGGGTTTCCGTGAGGATGAGCGTGGAGCCATTTGGTTTGAGAAGCGCATTTGTGTACCGCAGGATGCAGAGATCAGGAAGTTGATTCTTCAGGAGGCACATGATTCACCTTATTCTATTCATCCCGGGAATACCAAGATGTATTTGGTGGCCTAGCCTGAAGAGAGAGATAGCCCAGTATATTGCATTGTGTGATGTCTGCCAGAGAGTCAAAGCTGAGCATCAGAAGCCAGCAGGATTGTTGCAGCCTTTGCCTATACCAGATTGGAAGTGGGATCAGATAGGTATGGACTTTATTACTGGTTTACCCAGGACTCGGTCAGGATATGATTCTATTTGGGTGATTGTGGATCGTTTGACCAAGGTTGCTCACTTCATTCCAGTAAAGACAACTTATACAAGTGCTAAGCTAGCCACGATTTATATGTCCAGGATCGTTTGTCTGCATGGAGTTCCAAGCAAGGTAGTGTCTGATAGAGGTACTCAGTTTACATCCAAGTTTTGGCGTCGGTTGCATGAGACTTTGGGCACTAGTCTGGAGTTCAGTACAACGTTCCATCCTCAGACAGATGGGCAGACCGAGAGAGTCAATCGGATCTTGGAGGATATGTTGAGAGCTTGTGCGTTGGATTATGGTTCGAGTTGCGATGACAACTTACCGTATGTTGAGTTCTCATACAACAACAGTTATCAGGCTAGTCTACAGATGGCACCATTTGAGTTACTGTATGGCAGGAAGTGCAGAACACCGTTGATGTGGGATGAGGTAGGAGAACGTCAGTTGTTTGGACCAGACCTGATCAGAGATGTTGAGGAGAAAGTCAAGTTGATCCGTGATAGACTGAAGATAGCACAGTCCAGGCAGAAGAGTTATGCAGATACTAAGCGCAAGGACGTAACCTATGAGGTTGGAGACCGTGCGTATCTCAGAGTTTCACCAATTCGCGGAATCAAGAGGTTTGGAATCAAGGGCAAGTTAGCACCACATTTTGTGGGGCCTTACAAGATCTTGGAGCGCAGAGGAGAGGTAGCTTATCAGTTGGAGTTGCCAGAAGCTTTGTCAGGAGTTCATGATGTGTTTCACGTATCACAGCTGAAGAGGTGTCATGCAGAGATGGCAGATATTCCTTTGAGAGATACAGTGCCACTTGAGGCAATTCAGTTGGAGAGTGACTTGACTTATGAGGAGAAACCTGTAAAGATTCTAGAGACTGCAGAAAGAGTTACCCGCACCAAGACAATCAAGCTATGCAAAGTTCAGTGGGATCATCATACCGAGGAAGAAGCCACTTGGGAGCGAGAAGAAGATTTGAAGCAAGATCATCCACACCTCTTTGCTAGCCAACCCGAATCTCCAGGACGAGATTCATCTTAAGGGGGGTAGGTTTGTAACATCCCAATTTTCTAAATTTGGATGTTAGTAGATCATCATATGCATCTCATATTGTTACCGCATTTTTTCCGGAGTTTTAAAATATTTTAAACAATTTCCAACACATGGCAGTTCGCTGGAGAGGATATAAAATGACTTATCCCCATTTTTAAATGGTTGGAAAATAGTTTAAAATATTTTTGGAGACATTTTAAATTTACTTTGGGGTTATAAATAATTTCTAAAAATATTTTGGGAATTTATTTATGCTCCGGAAAAGTTTAAAAATCATTTTTGGAGTTTTTCGGTATTTTAAAATTGCCGGAAAAAGTATTTAAAAGTATTTAAAAAATAAGTTGCAAAGTTTTTCTTTTTATTGAATATTTTGGTAATGCCAAAAAATCAATTTTATTATTTTAAAAGTTTTGGTGAATACGGAAATTAAAAATAATTATCCGTTATTTTTTTAAAATTGTTTCGGGCCTCCGAGCGTCCGTTCTGGGTTTTTTTTCGAGCTGGGCGCTAATTAGAGTTTGCGCCGGACTCGGATTAAAAAGAAAAAAACGGAGGAGAGGCTCTCTATAAATAGCTCCGTTTAGGGTTAGATTATTTTCTTTTAGAGTTTTAAGTTTAGCCCTAAACTAATTCGCCGAGACCCGCCGCCGACGTCATCGCCCGAAGTTCGCCGGAAACTCGCCGGAAGATCGCCGGAGTTCGTTTTTTTTTCGTCGCCGGTGAGCACCCCGCCTCCCTAGCCGCCGCCCCGCCTCCGCCCCGACCCCACCGCCTAGCGCCGCCACCCCCAGCCCCGCGCCGCCGCCGCATGGCCACCGCCGGCGAGCCGGCGAGCTCGCCGCGGCCACGGGCGCCGCCGCCCCTGTGCGCCCCGCCGTCGCGCCCCTAAGCGCCCCGCCGCCGCGCCCCTGTGCGCCTCGCCGCCGCCCCCGACCCGTCGGCCCTCGGCCGGAGTTCGCCGCCGGCCGGAGTGGCCGCTGCCCGCCGCCGCAGCCCCCATGGCCGTCGGCCTCGTGGTGAGGAGAGGAGAGAGTTTATAAAAAAAAGGAAAACGCGTTGAAAAAAAGGAGTCCAGATTTGGTCAACCGTAGGCCAGGGACCCGATCGCGTTTTTTGTAAAAAAATTATTTACGGATAGGTCCTTTTTGCAGATTGGACCCCGATGCCACCCCGGTACCGTTTTCGCGGTTACTTTTTAACCGTAGCTCGGAATCAAGTGATTCCAGTTGCGTTGCGACCATGACGAAAAGTTCTAGCCATTAGACTAAGTTTTGCAGAAGTTTGAAGTTTTCAAATTTGAATCCCAAGCGGAATCAAATTTGAACTTCCGGTAGCCGTATCTTTTTAACGGTGCGCCCGTTTGCGCAGTTTCTTTTTGCGTTAGTTTTATTTTGTCGAGTACTTTAAGTTTATCTTCTGTTAGTCAAGTTTTTATACTGTTCTTTGTATGTTTATTACTGTTTGTGCATATTTGTGTTGAATATATGTTGATTGGTGCTATGGTTGCTCGTATAGATTGTCCGGAGTGCGCCGCATCGTTTTGTGAGGATTGTGATCGTCAGGAACAGGAAGAAGGCAAGTGATGCTTTGACCATACTCATACCTATAATTTTTATATGCATTATGTTAAGATTATCACCTTATTGCATGATAGGTAGTTTACTTTACTGTTGCTGCAAAACCAGTTAGGATAGCCACATGTATTGACTTGTATTTGTAGATCAACCTAGCACGTGTTGTTACTTTATTGCTATGTTGTGTAGACGTGGTTTGGGTTGTGAGAATTCATGGAGTGCATGTGAGCTATTTAATAATTTGTGTAGCAACTTTATAATAAATAGAAATCACTTCTGGACGGGCGGGTTGCATCCCGGTGGCTGCGCCTTGTCTAAGGACAGTGCCGGGGTTAAATGCACCCAATGGTTGTTTTGGTGGTGAACCGGGTGCGACATGGTGTCTACCCTCTGAACGCAGTGGGCGCCGTCCAGGCTCAAAAAGATCAGACATGCAATATTACTAGTAGCTTCCGTGTACAGCCACTGGCTATATGGGCTCTGGCTTAGCATGAGTACGTTGTGGGGAACCTGGCCCTGGTAGCTAGCTGATGTAGATGTGTGTTAGGTGTACCGGCTGCCAAAGGGTGGAGGCAACCTCTTCGGAAAGTCTTCGTCTCAATCTTCGGGTTGAGTCCAGTGGGGAACGTGTACAACCTCTGCAGAGTGTATAAACTAATCATGATTAGCTGTGTCCACGGTTACAGGCGAACTTTGAGCAACTAGTCAGTCCTGTTGATGAATGATCTTGAAAGATGAACACTTAATAATAATTTGGTGGGAAAGATTAGCATGGGTTGCTGTGTGTTTCAGGTAGATTTCAACTTAAAATTTTGACTAGTTTAGTCAGGAGAAAATTGGCTTTCTGCAAAACAAAACCATAAGCCTTTCCTTTGACTCACCTTGCATGTAGTTGTAGGTCCTTTATATATACCTTTTCCGTGTCACTTGCCGTACAAATCAGATGTACTGACCCATTGTCGGGCTGTAACCTTCGGTGTTGCAGGTTTCTCAGACGACCAGTAAGGTGCGTTTAGGGTTGTGGGTCTACACTCAGCATGTTTGCTTGTGGATGTTGATGGGACTCCTCGTTATTTGATTTTGCTTCCGCTATATTTATGTCGAATAATCTAGCCTTGAGCTATGCAACTTGTTATTTGTTTTACTCTGGATCATACGTTGTAATAATGATGCACTTGTACTTTGATATACATCTATGATACTGTGTGTGCCAGCGAGTTCGATCCAGGGACTGGCACTTGAACACAGAGACTTCAATTCTATGTGAATTGGGTCGTTACACTTTGTGTGGGAGAGAAACACGCTCCACTTCACCCTAGAACACAACATAGGATTTTCATGCTTATCTTTGCGGTGTGTGTTCTTTATCTTTTTCGTAGCTGTTGTCATGTTTAGCTCTTAGTTTTCATGCTTATCTTTTTAAGAGCTTTTGTTTAGTTTGTTGCTGGAACTCTCTTGAGTTTTAATGTTTATCTTGTTTAGAGAGTTTGCCTGTTGCATTGAGTTGTGTGTCTTGACTTGAAGTAGGTAATTGAGGTTGCTATTCAATTGTAGTAGTAACTTGCAATAGTTTTGAGGTATTGCCATGAGTAATGTTTGAACTTTTGGTGTCAAGAAATTTAGCCTATTAGTGATAGATGTCGTATTTTTGGCAATCCGTGTTTATTTTCGAAAAACCTACAAAATTAGTTGAGAACTTTAGCTACTAGATGGATCACTAATCTTTGGAGGGATCGAATATTAGAGTACACTCACGTACCATGAGTCGAGGATGCGCAAGGATAACCAAACCCCCATACACTCCTCCTCGGGGTACTTGTCTCTTTGTGAACCTCCTAATTAGATTGAGAGTTACCGATAATAAGTGCATGAGTTCTTCGGACTAATGTGAGTATTCGAAAGTTGACACTTCCACCTACCCATATTTTTCTAGCCTCTTCGGTACCGTGCATTGCCCTTTCTCACCTCGAGAGTTGGCGCATACTTCGCCGGTGCATCCAAATCCTTGGCACGATACGCTCTGTCATCATAAGCCTCATTATATCCTTCCTCAAAACAGCCACCATACCTACCTATCAAGGCATTTCCATAGCCTTTCCGAGATACATTGCCATGCAACATCCACCTTCTCATGACTTGATCTTCATGTCATACATGCTTTTGGTTGATCGATGAGCCGCATGCTAGTTGGGCCTTGCCCTAATCATTGCTACATGACGCGCTAGTATCATTTCATATCCTGCTACACTGGAAGAGGCATACATTTGCATACTTCATGATAGTTTCATTTTCTTTATTTTGAGTACCTTTGTAAAGTGTGAAAGATCTTCTATACTTCTTGTACTCCCTCCGATCCATAATAGGTGTCGCTCATTTTGTACTAAGCTAGTACAAACTTTGTACTATATAGGCGACACTTATTATGGATCGGAGGGAGTAATATATAGAGTGTTGCCCCTAAAGTGAGTAAAAGATCACAAAGAGGACAAAATCAAAAGATCCCAAAGAGGACAAATGAGAGTTAAGTAGAAAGAGCCATTGAGGCCACCAAAAAAATAAAAAAATAAAAAAAGAGAAAAAGAAATAAAAAGAGAGAAGGGGGCACACTACTATTCCTTTTGAGAGATCCACACTCGTACTTCATCTTATATCTTGTACTCCATAGAGATTATCATTCATGCATATAGCTATGTGGGGACCTTCACACTATAGAACTTGGCTTGTATATTCCAATGATGAGCCTCCTCAAATGAGCTCTAGGTCTTCTTGAGCAAGCAAGTTGGATGCACCCCCACTAGTTCCATTGTAGAGCTTACCTTAGCTCTTATGTGCATCCGCAATCCCTACTCCTCACATCATATATATCATTTGGCTTTCTCTCTCCTATGATTGTCCTCATTGATGTGAGCCTTTCACACCTTTTTTTTTCTTCCTCCTCCATCATTTTTCTCTCTTTGCCATCCTAAGTGTCAACTTTCTTGCTTACGCTCATCCATTGCATGAGTGCTCAAAATATCGAAAGGGAGTGGATCATTTTGACTTGTACCTGGCTAGTGGTCTGGGGATGAGTCAAGATAAGATTCAAAAGAAGACCAAGTGTGAAACTTTAGTAGATTAAGTTATCAACAATAAAAACTATGTTTTACTCTCTCGTATATCTCTATACCCTTTCTTGCACGCAAACACCATTTGGAGACATTCGAGTCACGGACAGCGAGAGCTCTTGCACCTTTATGTTCTTATGTTTCTTGTTTCAATACTAATATAGACTCTTGCCTGTTATGAGTTGAATCGAATTACATGCCTTGATTGCTTTACTTAAAAGTTCTTATATGGTTGGTAGCATGTCACCACAGAAATTATGCTTGTTATCATTTACCTACTCGAGGACGAGCATGAATTAAGCTTGGGATGTTGATACGTCCAAAACGTATCTATAATTTCTGCTTGCTCCATGCTTCTTTTGTGTGATATTGCTATGATATTGATGCACTTCCATACACTTTTGATCATATTTGGACTAACCTATTAACTCAGTGCACCCCAGTGTCAGTTCCTGTTTTCTGCTGTTTTTGTGTTTGAGTAATATATTTGATTCTCCTCTTTTATATTTATGTTCTTGAGTAATTCTTGCATGTTCTCCGTTGCTATTTATTGCTTTGGCCAAGTAGTAGGTAGTGACTCCAAGAGGGAGCGTTATGCATGATTGTGGGTTCATGCCCCCTAATGACTAGCTTGAGTGACAGAAACATGAGTCTAGGGGATGTGTTGTTGCCACAAGGGATAAAACAACGGTGCTTGTACTTGCGGGTGCAAGGATTGTTTACTTTACGCAAAGTTCTTTAATGCAGTTGTCTGTTGCTTTGAGTTTACACTTTGGGTGGGATCTGCAACTTAATACCAGCGAGATGTTCTGGATAGATATCTCAAGGTGGATGATTAGTAGGTAGATGCAGATGGATTTCGGTCTACTTGTCTTGGCGTACCGCCCAAACTTTTGAGCATCTTCCTTTCTTTATAGCATAGTTAGCATTGGTTTGCGCACATAATCCTGTCAATTGCCCAGCTGTAATTTGTTTACCTCGCATGGCTATTTTATCGTCTTTTGGGAGAGAGACGTCACTAGTGAACATCATAGGACCCCGGTCCATATTTCCACCACTGTTTACACCCGCTATTTATTTCCTGTTTTATTTCCTTTTCTGTTGCTATCACTATCATTATTATCCCGTGCGTTCGATCCTTTGTAAACAACAAGGCCGGAGGGATTGACAACCTCTCTGTACTCGTTGGGAGCAAAGTTATCTGTTGTGTGTGTAGGTCCACGTCAAACGCCTAATTGTTGGCGCCGTTGTCACCTTCCTGTCGTTGTCGGAGTCCTACTGGAGACAAACCTTGGTATCTTCACCGAGGGAAATTTGCTGTTGTCTACATCTCAACCTTCCACTTTGGGTAACCAACGAGGGGCGAGAAGCCATCATCGTAGCTCGCTGCCGCTGCCGCCTCCATCGTCGATGGAAAATTTGCCATGTTTTACTGAATTTAAAATATCATATCCCGCGTATAAGAATTGCCATGTTCCACTACGAATAAGAATTTTCATGTCCCATGCATAACAAATGCCATGTTACACATAATATCATGTCCCTGCATATAGGAATTGCCATGCGGTACAAGTAAGAATTGACATGTCCCATATATAACGAATATCATGTCGCCGTCGTCGTCGTTGTAGCTCGCCGCCATTGTCGCCGCAACTTGCCGTTATCGTCGTCGTCGTAGATCGCCGCAGCTCGCCACCGTCGTCGCTTCCATCATCGTAGCTCGCTGCCGCTGCCGCCTCCATTGTCGATGGTAAATTTGCCATGTTCTATTAAAAAAATAGCCATATTCAACAATTTCAAATATCATGTCCCGCGCATAAGAATTGCCATGTCATACAAAATAAGAATTGGCATGTCCCATATATAACGAATTTCATGTTCCACACGATATCATGTTCCGCAATATAAGAATTGACATGTCGTACAAAATAAGAATTACCATGTCCCATATATAACGAATGCCATGTCATGCAAAATAAAAAAATGCCATAGCCGACAAACAAGAATTGTCATCTCACACAAAATAATAATTATATTCTCACACAAAAAAGAAATTTTCATGTCCTACGAACAAGAATTGTCATGTCGTACAAACAAAAATTGCCATGTCCTAACAATAAGAATTGCTATGTCCTGCTAGTAAGAATTACCATGTCGTATGAATAAGAATTGTCATGTCCTACGAATAAGAATTGTCATGTCCTATGAATAAGAATTGCCATGTCCAAGGAATAAGAATTGTCGTGTCCTACTAGTAAGAATTGTCATGTCCTATGAATAAGAATTGCCATGTCCTACGAACAAGAATTGCCATGTCTGATGAATAAGAATTGCCATGTCCTACGAATAAGAATTGTCATGTCCTACGAATAAGAATTGGAACATTGGCGATTTGATTTTGCCATGTTCTACTAAAAATTGGCATGTCCAACACAATAAGAATTGCCATGACCCATAAATAAGAGTTACCGCACATCACCCCCCCACACACACACCGGATATTTTCTTGGGGTTCACGAGTCGTCATCGCAGCTCTCTAGAATCATCGATGTATTACTACAAATTGTCGTTGTCGTATGGTAGATTCGCCGCCATCGCAACACCGCAACACCGACAAACCGCTCCAACCGAACCACATCCCCACCCCTCGCCGTCGCAATTGAGATGCGCCGGAGGATCTCCCCCGACGCATATGTATCCCAAGAACCCCTCATACCGCGCACCATCACCCCACCCTCTCTTGACCGCCGGATATCTGCCCGGGGTACACTGGTCGTTGAAGCAACTCTCCGGGGTCCTAGCCGATGAGTAAAAACAGTTGAAAATACAATGGGAACCCCGTCATGCCGTCCAACATAACCCTCCCCCACCCCCACACCTTTCGACCGGCGAATATCTACTATACGCAGCTCTCCGGGGTGCTCACCAATTAGTGAAAAGTATCTGAAAAACAATGGTAGCTTTAAATCTAGCAAAAAAACAGATGAAACAAAATCATGGCAAATTTAATACAAACAACATGGCAATTTCAGTGTGAATATCATGGCAATTTTCGGTCGGAAAAAAAGTTATCGAAACAATGTCAATATGGGGTCTAGTTTCGAAGATCTCGTCGCGACGGATTTAATAGTACAAACGGAATTTTGAATGGATTTTTTATTTAAGAGATAAAACCTTTTAAAATTTGAAAAGTCTAAAAACTGCCTAATACGTGCGTACTAGTGGCAAGCAACAATCCATTCGCTCTTCCGAACGAATGAAAAATGATGACGTCGCAACCGTCCCAGCGTCGTGATTGGTACGCCGATCCAGCGGTGGCTGATACGTTCGGACGGGAGAGACTACCCTGGCGTTCGGTGAGTATTATTATCTTTTTTTTAATGATGAGGGAGCACACATGGAGCAGGCAACGGCGTCCGTAGTAGGGTGGGGGGACGTGGCCTCGTGCTGTGTACACGTGCCAGCGTGCCCTCTGGTGGCGAGCACCGCACCATCTCTGGCCGTATTCCACTCGTCATCCACCAGACCCACCACCACCGCCCCCCTCCCCTCCCCTGGATTACGAGCCAAGAAAACCAGCAAGCCAAGATCATAGAGATAGATCCTCCGAAACCAGCGCTTCCAATCCATTCCGCCTTTACCGCCTCCTCCCCCACCTGGAGGCCGAGCGCTCCCGCCGCAAGTCGCAACCGAGGTGAAAAATATTACTAGTAACTCCCTAAACTCCGTGCTCTTTTTCGTAAATTCGTTCGTCCGTCCATGCTCCCGTGCGAGTTTTGATTGATTGATGCGCTAGGTTGGAAATTTGGTGAATTCCGCTTGCTTCCCTGAGGCCGAGAGGCTCTGATTTTGCTCGGCTGATAATTAGTTGAAGCTACTTGCATCTACTATATGCCCATGCCTTATGGTATGTTTGTTGTAATGCAAATAAGGGATTTGGCACCAAACAATAAGAGTTTCTTTTGATTCAGAAGCCCAAACCGTATGTCCGTAGTTCTTGCAGTTAGAATTACTAATCTACTTATGCTCGAGTGGGATTATTTGCCAGAGAACTTCCTCTAGATGCTCTGCATCCACTGTGTGTGTAATGCACTTCGTTATCTGGTGATGATTGATAGATTTTTCCTGTTGGATAAATCCTTCATCTATTTGTTGTAGAGATGGCTGGACCTGAGGAAGACGCGAAATTCCCTAGCTGTGATGCCTACTTTGACACCATCCAGTCCAAGAAGAAGCTCCCGCTAGCTTTGCAAGAGTCTTTGACCTCTGCCTTTGCTCAGATCCCGGTCGCGTCATTTCCTGATGTTCCTAGTGGCCGAGGTATGCCCTTCTGCCTTTGAAATGACTCAATCTGTATATTCTCTCTTATATTTTATCGCATATACATATATTGTACAATAGTGGTTTTTGTAACGGCCAACTTGTTTTCTGTAGTAACTGAAATTCCTGGAGAAACCTCTGTTCTTGATGCTGTTAGAATTTTGTCTGAGCACAACATAAGGGCAGCGCCAGTGCTTAACCCTGAACCTGGGGCTCCGGCTGATTGGCAAGGGAGGTATCTTGGCATTATTGAATACTCGGCAATCATCCTTTGGGTACTCGATAATGCCGATCTCGCAGCCGTAGCTCTATCAGCTGGATCAGCAACTGCTGCAGGAGTTGGAATGGGCGCTGTTGGTGCAGTGGGTGTGGCGGCATTAGGTGCAACTGGCCCTGCAGCTGTTGCTGGGTTGACTGCTGCTGCAGTAGGGGCTTCTGTTGCTGGCGGGTTAACTGCTGAAAAGGGTGTTGCAAAGGATGGAGTAACTGCTGCCGATCATTTAGGGGAAGATTTCTACAAAGTTCTGCTTCAGCAAGAACCTTTCAAATCGACTACAGTATGTCAATTGCTCTATTTTGAACGGTTATGTCTTGCATGAAAATTAGGATTCTCTTTTCTTTTTCTTGTTATGTTGATCAAGCATTGAATCCATGCACCGAGCAACATAATTTACATAATGTTTTGTTGTTTGGCTAAACCAAAGTTCAGCTACACTTGAGTTAGAACCCAGTATTTAAAATCCGATTGGACTGGTAATCTGACCGAAAAGACCAGGACCTTAGTCTGGTTTCTATTTTAAAGACTGGTTGAGATAGTACTTACCCCGCAAAAAAAAGATAGTACTTGCTAAAAAATATATTTTTAGTGTAAATTCGTGATTGGGGGTGTCCTCACATCCACGGATCTGTGTGCTAACGCCCTGAATGTAAGCAGGTAAGGATGATTTTGTGGTTGGGAACTAAATGATATATCTGTGCATGCAAGGGCATACAAGTATAAATGAATTAATTTATTTGAATTGTTTAAATATTGTTTTTTGACCACCGTGAGATTGTTTGAACTGATGGGCTGGCGTCGTCTTCACTGCCGTTTTTCTGTTAATGGTCTTGTCCAGTTTTGATTGCGATGTTACACCATCCAAGTTGACATAATTCATACACAACTTGCTTGGCTTTGTGGTTTGTCAGCTGCATTGCGACTTGTTGCTAAGGTTTATTTGGTTATCTGTTCAGACCCTTTAATTTAGCATTGCATGAGTATCTTCTCTTGTAGACCCTGCTAACGTGTATCCTTTCTCCTTCTGTTGTAGGTTCGATCAATTGTTGAGTCCTACCCATGGTCTCCTTTTGTGCCTGTTACGCTTGACAGTTCAATGCTTACTGTACTACTGTTGCTCTCCAAGTACAGGTTGAGGAATGTCCCTGTGATTGAACCTGATAAGCCAGTTATTAAGAACTTCATTACTCAGACTGGTGTTGTTAAAGGACTTCAGCAGTGTAAAGGAAGGGATTGGTTTGACTATATTTCTGCACTTCCTCTTTCAGACTTGGGGCTTCCATTTATGTCGCTCGATGAGGTTATTTGTCTCACTTATCTGCCTCTTTAAAACTCGTCTTTGTAGTGTAAGATTTAGTCCTCTATGCTATCCTGATTAATTTGGATCGGCAGGCTGAAACATCTAAATCAGGACCTTCTAATAGGCTTTGATTGTGCTATAAAAACTTGTTCACTGAGGCAATTACAATCTTGTGTTTTCTTCAGGTTATTACGGTTAACAGTGATGATCTAATATTAGAAGCTTTCAAGTGCATGAAGGATAACAAAATTGGCGGCGTACCCGTAGTAGAAGGTCCGAAAAGGAAACTTGTTGGTAGTGTGAGCATAAGGGACATTCGCTTCCTGTTGCTTAGGCCTGACTTATTTTCTAATTTCAGGTACGAATCGACCCAACCCAATGATTTATTCTCCTGTGTGTTTTTGTCAAATGTGTCTCTTCATGTGCCTAATGGTATGTTTGATCCATACAGGCAGCTTACAGTCTTGGAGTTCATGGAGGCTCTGGGTTCCACCCTTACTGATTCAGGGGGCAACGGACTGGTGAAGCCGCCGCTCACCTGTGCACCTGATGCTTCTATGGGCAGCGTGATCGACAGCATTGGATCAAGGATAACCCACCGGATATATGTGGTGGAGGGTGACTTTGAGGTAGTTGGTGTTGTGACACTGCGAGACGTGATCTCCTGCTTCATCCACGAGCCCCCTGGTTACTGTGACAGTTATCTTGCTTCAGCGATGGAGAAGCTTGAGGACAAAGGCAATGCTGATTCCATTGAGAAGAGCTGAGGTCTCTGTAGCGCATGACTGTCGCAATAGCAGACAAGGTTAGTGAGTAAGTCTTGTAGTTGGACTG
The DNA here is from genome assembly GCA_950022295.1 of Bromus sterilis. Taxonomy (NCBI): domain Eukaryota; kingdom Viridiplantae; phylum Streptophyta; class Magnoliopsida; order Poales; family Poaceae; genus Bromus; species Bromus sterilis. The sequence goes on along the minus strand of OX465600.1, from coordinate 72,860,530 downwards.
ATTCGTTCAGGTTGTGGTGCAAATTCTGTGTGGGGTGACAAGACATTTCAGTGCTCTGTTAGTGTGCTTTAGTCCCAAGTTTGCTGATCCGCACTGTTTCCTGGTGCAAACACTGCACTGACGATTCTGTGATGTGTAAAAATGTTAAACACACCAAAAGTTATCTAATCTCTGTCACATGTATTTCCTCAGTTCACAATTATAAGATGTTTTAACCTTTTTCTGATTCGAATGTATATAGATGTTTTTTACTGTGTTTGTTCATTCATTTCAGTTTGTATGTAGTTGCATATAAATATCCAAAACATCTTATATTTGTAAACGGAGGAAGTACCTCTGCACCCTCCTTGATCAAGTAGTCTAATGTATGGCAGTTGCTTAAGCTTTCAGGTTTTATTTTTTATCCTTGACCTAGATATGTAATGCTACTATTATTTTTCCAAGCGTTTGATAATTGCAATTCCTCGGTGCGGGCGACTTGGGAGGAGCCGCCACCCACTGCCCCCTCCCTCCCTCCGTTCCCTCCGCTGCCGCTGGAAGACGTCGCCGGGCAAAGCCCGGGCGACCGATGGCGGTGGCGGAGGGCTCTTCCCCTCTTGTTTCCTGGGGTGGCGCGGGACGCCCCACGAGCGGGTCTCGCCCCGGATCTGGCAGCTGCTACGCCGGATGCCGGCGGCTAGGGGCGCTTGTGGCCGTGGGCGGCCGCGGCGAGCGCGCGGTGTGCAGCTGCTTGGGCGTGCCGAGCGCGGTCGTGTCGGTGCCCGGCGCCGGCTTCGGCGATTGGGGGCGCGAATCTGGGTCATGCTGGATGGGTGTGCGACGCCCAAGGACGCCCAACGGCGGCCTCGGGAGGCGCACATGGCTGGCTGCGGCGAGGGATGCTGCATCGCGAGTGGGGTGGCCGCTCGGAGCGCGGGAAGTTTGCGCGGAGGGAAGCTGCGCCTCGCCGGATCTGGCTTCCACGGCTGGATTTTGGGTAAGCTTGGCAGCGTCTGGCTTTGGCAAGGCGTCGGGAGGAGGAGGTGTGGAGGCCGCGAGGTGTTCCTGCTGCCATCGACTGGCGCGTGGGCTACGGTCAAGGACCGTGGTGGTCCGTGGCTTCGGGCGGCGCTCCTTCAAGCCTTGCTAGCGTGGTGCATGGTACGCCGTGTTAGCTCGTGCTGCGTCCGGTGGTCCTGCTTCGGTGTTGGCCGTGTGACGGAAGAGTTGGTGGTGGTCTTCGCGGTGGAAGTGTTGGTTGGCGGGCTTGTCAGCACCGGTGAGGGATGATGTGCAACTAAGGTGGTGTGGAAGTGGGGGTGAAAACCATGTCTCGGCATTGTGTCGTGACCGGCGGTGGTGAAGGTGACGTCCATGCTTCTGTGGCAACGATGGCGGTGGAAGTGATGAAGGCAACACGGCAATGGTTGTGTTAGTCGGCTCTTCTCCGGCGTGTCTGCGGGGCTACCTTGGTTCGTTTTGTTGCTGTGAAGTCGAAGCAGCGGTGGCGGGGCCCTGTGGTATACGATGATTGGCTGTAAGTGAACCTTTCGGTGATCTTCTGTGGCGCCTACCGTGCCTGGTTTCTGTCCTTCGGAGCTCTCTATCAAAGTCGGAGTTGCGCTGTTTGGTCGCGGGATTTAGGGTTGGCGAGGACGACTCTTGGGGATATGCGGTGACGATGACGCATGTGTGCGGTCTAGGTGTGACACTTTTTGTAGTGTTGTGTGTGAAGTTTTTTAGGGTGCCGCTCAACGGATGTGAGGGTTTTCGCTCGGTTTTTCCCTAATTAACTGAGCAACTCTTACTCTCTTAATTAATAGATGTGGCAAAACTTTTGCCACCGTTTAAAAAAAAAGAATTCTGGCTACCTGGTGCAAACTGTCTCTGTGCCACCGTCAGATCCTATGTATTATGATGAGAGTTTCTTCTCATCTAGCTCCTCGCGAATGAAATGAGAAGCATATAAATTTCTCCAATGTGTACCCTTGATACGCCTAGCCGCCACCACGTGTCACGCACTTGGCATGTCCGTTTGTTTTCAGGGGGTTTTCTTGTTAGATTGAGGTTTTGCTTGGTTTTCTCTCAGTTTTGGTGAAAATTTGTGCTTTCATGCTTTTCTTTGTTTTTTGGTTTATAAGTTTTTTTAACGGATTTTTAAGTTTTTTTGTAAAAAAATTACATACTAAAATTTATAAACATGGTATCTAGTTTTAAAAATCTTGATGCGAGAAATCCAACGGTAAAAACTGTTCGAAAAAGGTGAAAGTGATCTCTATAGTGGTACCCTTTAATTGATGATCTTAAAAATAGTACTTCCTCTCATCCATATTAATGTCGATCATTTATTACAAAATTTGTATTAACTTAGTACAAAATAAGCGATATTTATTATGGATCGTATCGAATTCATGGTCACCAACATTTTGTTACATCAAATGCTAGATCCAAAATAAATGAACACTACTCCCTCCATCCACAAATAAATGACAATATATACATAGAAAGTGTTCCCGGCAGAAGATATACATACATAGGAAATTAACACGGAAGAGAAGAGACATTAAAAGTGTTTAGGCAAGCCAGCGACCTAGATCGTAGTACAAACTAAACAACGGCTACGGGCTTCAGAAACTGAACCGTGCCACCACCCCGCTGAACCTCATCACTATGTACTACATCAAAGACAGGGAAAATGACCTTGAAATCTAACACCACAACCAGAAATACGAGGGAACGACCCAAGAACGCACGCACTGGAGCGGCCACGAACTAATCTTCTTGTTGCTCCTGTGGAGCGACACGGGCGGCCGAACATTGACACCAGCTTCCCAGCCAACACAAAGAGAATAAAGTCATGCAAGTACATGCAGCACCGAGAATCTACAAGGAAGATATAGTTAGCCACCCACAAAGGAAAAAATAGATACAGATAGCGAGAAAGTCCTCTTAATACTACCATCGAGCACGATAAAGAGGTACAGTACTTCCTTGGATCCATAATGAATCGGAGGGAGTAACAAATTAAGCGTAAGGAAAGAAAACTCACAACGACAGCCAGGATCCCAAGGACAAGAAGTCGGAGAAGTGCCCAAAAGTGCCGGGACGAAATCGGCTCCGTGGGAATCAGCACTGCGTCGATGAGGTAGACAGCGAGATGGTCGTCGTCGACGACCGTCTTGGTGATCCTGGCCTCGTTCCCCGTCGACGAAGAAAGTATCACCATGACACTGCCGTGACGGATGGTGAGCATGAGCCCCCTATCAAGCGTCACCACCCAGCCCCAGCCCCAGTGAATCCTGCTTAGCACCTCCTCCTCGGAGTAAGCCACGGCCAGTCCGTGGTACAGAAGAAGCATGACCTGGCCGTCGACGGTGAGGTTGTTGAACCTCGGGATGAACGCCGCCACTGCCTCGTCGTCCGGGCAGAAGATCGTGAGCCCCGTGAAGCCGGCGCTCTTCTCGCGGAACACCTCGCCCACGCCTGGTGTCGCTGCGACGAGGCTGGCGAAGGCACCGCACCCGTTCTCGGACAGGATGTGCTCGATGATGAAGCCCCCCGACGTCGCCTCCGGTGGTTGCCCCTCGGCCCAGGGGGCGAGCAGGAGGAGCAGGATGCTGCAGGAGGCGATGGCGGCTCCGGCGATCGGCGCCATTGTGCTTCTCCGGCCCCGTGGACCTCGTCCTTGATTGTGTTCCTCTTCTTCACTGAGAACTGAGGATGGAGATGGAGATGGACAGGGGGGAAAGAGGGGGTTTTGGGTTTCAACTCCAGACCCAGTGTGTTCCTCTTCACTGAGAAGTGAGAACTGAGGAGGATGGGGATGGACAGGGGAAGAAGAGGGGTTTTGGCTTGGCGTTCAACTCCAGACCCAGTGCCTACCTTATCCCAACACCCATGTCAATTCCAATTCTCTTTGGGCTCTGTCCATGGGCAGATGTGCTATCTTTTCTCCTTGCATTCAACTGGAAATGCGACTGAAAAGATGGTCTTGGGGAGTGAATGCACATGGCTGGCTCTGCTACTAGTATCGCTGAAAATGGTTGGTTTCATAGCGTTCTTGCAGAGGATGTGCATTGCTGATTGAGGAAGTTGTACACTGATGGGTGGTGGCAACTTTGGCCTATCAGACCTTTGTGGGACTTTCCACGAAACTTCGTGCTTGCTACGTGAAATTTTACACGTCCTGGTATGTTGCGCACGTGAACTTGTGTCCAAAATTGAGTTAGATATCACTTTGAGCAATTACTCTTACATTGTCACGCAGTAGGATGAAGAAGCCGATAACACAGCCTAATCGACAGGCTAAACATCCTTTTTCCATCTCAATATAAGATAAAACAGTGCACAATTTCCTCGATCAATAGTAAAAGATAAAATTACCCTTTGCACAGGATGGTTATGTTACAGAATAAGCTCCTGGCATCTTCCCAACATGTGTGAACTTACGTTGTCACGCAGTAGGATGAACAGGCTGATAAAAAAAATCCAAATCAACAGGCTAAACAGCCATTTTCCATCTCAATATAGGAAAAAACAGTAATCGTTGCCAGAAACATCACCATAACTGTTCTTCGCTCGAAAGAGCATGCAAAACCAAAGCAGAATAACTAACTAGTGCTTTTTTTAATTAACCTATCCCAAAGGCATCAAGCTTTGCGTTTTCTCAAACAAGCCCCCACTGGGTATTAATTATTGTTACCTTGGCTCAAGATGTTCCGCGACACTGTAAACTTACGCTGACCTGCGTGCATGACGGTCCTCCGACTCGGAGAAGTAGTCAGCACCCAGCAGGTCGTCTTGGCCCTTGTACTGCACCTTGTTAGCTCCAAGAGTCTCACCGCCGCCAAATCCTCCGGCATAGCTGTTGCCATTGTGGCTGTCAGCAAAGTTGCCAATGCTGCTGACATTTCCGTCAACTTTGCCGCTGTTGTTGCTACCAGCAACAGTTGAATACCCACTGCTGAAACCGCCAGCACTTCCGCTGAAGACTGCATCGCCAGCAGCTCTGCTGTTGTAGTTGCTGGCGCCATAGGTGTTGGGGGAATTGTGCCCACCAGCGTTGCCGTTGTTGCCACCAGCAACAGGAGGATGCCCACTGCTGAAATTGCCAGTGCTTTCGCCGAAGACTGCATTGCCACCAGCTCCGCTGTTGTAGTTGCCGGCGCCATAGGTGTTGGGGGGATTGTACCCACCAGTGCTGTTGTTGTTGCCGCCAGCAACAGCAGAATGCCCATTGCTGAAACTGCCACTGCTTTCACCGAAGGCTGCACTGCCGCCAGCTCCTCTGTTGTAGTTGCCGCCGCCATAGGTGTTCGGGGCACTGTACCCACCAGGGCCGCCATAGCTACCAGTGCTTTCGCCGAAGGCTGCACTGCCACCAGCTCCTCTGTTGTAGTTGCCGCCACCATAGGTGTTCGGGGCACTGTACCCACCAGGGCCACCATAGCTACCAGTGCTTACGCCGAAGGCAGCACTGCCGCCAGCTCCTCTGTTGTTGTTGTTGCCGCCGCCATAGGTGTTCGGGGCACTGTACCCACCAGGGCCACCATAGCTAACAGTGCTTTCGCCAAAGGCTGCACTGCCGCCAGCTCCTCTGTTGTAGTTGCTGCCGCCATAGGTGTTCGGGGCACTGTACCCACCAGGGCCTCCATAGGTGTTCGGGGCACTGTACTCACCAGGGCCGCCATACCTACCAGTGCTTTCACCGAAGGCTGCACTGCCGCCAGCTCCTCTGTTGCTGTTGTCGCCGCCGCCATAAGTGTTCGGGGCACTGTACCCACCAGGGCCGCCATAGGTGTTCGGGGCACTGTACCCACCAGGGCCGCCATAGCTACCAGTGCTTTCGCCGAAGGCTGCACTGCCACCAGCTCCTCTATTGTAGTTGCCGCCACCATAGGTGTTTGGGTTGCCGTCACCATAGGTGTTTGGGTTGCCGCCATCATAGGTGTTCGGGGCACTGTACCCACCAGGGCCGCCATAGCTACCAGCACTTCCACCTGAGTTGCTGGCATTCTTGTAGCTTCTGCCACCGCCCCCATAGCTACCAGAACTTCCACCCGAGTTGCTGGAATTATTGTAGCTTCCGCCACCGCCACCATAGCTACCAGCACTTCCACCCGAGTTATTGGCATTATTGTTGCTTCCGCCACCGCCGCCATAGCTATCAACATTTCCACCCAAGTTACTGGCATTATTGTAGCTTCCGCCACCGCTATATCCACCAGCAACAGGATTGCTGTTGATGCTAGAATACTCACCGCCACCTGCAGCACCACTGTAACTACCATATGCTGAATTACCATATCCACCACCACTGACATGCCCTCCACTTCCGTAATCAGCGCCATTGCCAGCATGTCCACCGCCGCCACTTCCATATCCCGTGCTGCCATATCCGCCACTTCCGTAATCACCACCACTGCCAGCATATCCACCACCGCCACTTCCATATCCTGCGCTGCCATATCCGCCACTTACGTATCCACGTGTAACACCAGCACGGTCACTGGCGTAATCCACCTTTATCATTCGTCCGTGAAGGTCCTAAAGCAGATGGATGTGTTACAAATTTGCAAAAGATAAACATAACAGACAACTTGGTAATGACAGGTATATGCATATCTTAGAAATAGTGCAACTTTAATCAAGGCAGAAGACAATTCCCAACTTGCAATGGTAGAACAACATTTCCGCAAGAATCAGGGGAGGTCACCTTTACAGCTCAGCAAAATATCCTGGACATGAATTAAGTCAAAATAATTCACATATTTATGGGAAAAGTTATCTCATGCGGCAATATGCCAAAATTGTGAATAGTCAACTACTCCCTAAAGCATGCATTCCCTGGTGTTCATGAATCATGGGATTTATTAACATCTGGAATAATGCATCTAGGAAACAAGTGCCAACAGCTTCAGATTCAAATTATAAGAATTGATTAACAACAATATGCGCTCAAAATGTCAAAGGTCAGGAGCTCTAGCACAATTGGGTCAATACTCATAGAGCTGGTGTTTGTATCAAGGTATGGCGTGAACTGAAGGGGGAAATGGAAGATGTTTGCCATTATCCTTGGCAGAACATAAGTTGATGAGATTGTTATTTTACTCAGCTTGATGCACAGAAATAAGACAAAGGTAAAATCAGCAGAGAGGCATAGTTTAATGGTTAGTGAATCAATGCAATTCAGACATCTCCATTTCAGATCGAAGACAAAAAAAAATGCTAATCATATTGCATCACTGCATTAATAAAACAGTTTGGCAATTGCAGCACATGAAAAGTGTCTTGTAAAAAGGCAGTAAACAAGAACAATGAATAGACAACAGGACAAGCTACTCCTGAAGCGAAAACATGCAACCTGAAATTTGGGACCATATTTGCAAAGTAACGCAGAGGATATAAGCAAAACAATAGGCATGAATGCAATAGCATGTAGGTGGTATTTGTAAAATCACCTTGCCATCCATGGCACTAATGGCAGCCGCGGCAGCTTCAGTAGATGCATAAGTAACAAATCCAAAACCCTTTGACCTGCCAGACTCCCTGTCCATGATGATTCTAGCTGAACCCAACACCAGAAGAAAGGAAACGTTAACAACAGGGCCAACATGCCAAAAATACATATCAGATGTGTCAGACTAATTGGGAAAATAACCTTCAACGACGTCCCCGTAACCAGAAAAGGCATCCCTCAGAGTTGGGTCATCTGTTGCATATGATAGTCCTAAAAGGAGGTACACCAGACATGTAATTAGATAATTCACTGGCATCAATAACATGCGCGAACCTTCGAATCAGAAGGAGCTCCAACAGTGATCCATATGTACATACCTCCAACAAAAAGCTTGGAAGAAGACATGCATCTCACTGCCTGGAGCAGCGACAAATTCGAGGACTGCGAGGCCCTCTTCAGCACGATTCCCATCCTACTTGCAAAAGCCATTGCACAAATCCCCTGCTGCAGACCACGGGCACTGAAGAAGAAGAAAACCTTTTATGAGACAAATCCACGACTGCTAACGCAGAAGGATCAACCCGAAATGGGGATCCAGTTGAACCACCAAATTTTGTAGAATCAATCTGCTATTAGGAGCACCACCACTAATACGAAATCTCAAATTAGTGGGAAATGGAGCCCGAAATGCACGGCGCAGTTCGCTTCGGATGTTCACGGCAACGGAAGGCAAAGGCAAGAACAGAACGAGCAGTATTCTGAGTAAAGAAGCTAGGGGTCGTTAATCCTTACCAGCGAGAGGAACCGCGTCCGGAGCACGCCGCCGGTGGAGCCGGATCTGAAGAGGGGGAGGAGAGCGGTTGCGGGAGAACGGGAGTTCCGCCGTAGCAGGGGTGATTTGGAAGGAGGGGGAGGGGAGGGGTTCGGCGGCGAGAGACTCGGGGTCGGGGACGGCGGCTGCGCTCCTAACCTTCTTCTTCTTAAACCCTATACCGGTGGGGTTGTTCCTTGAACCCCAGGGGCTTGTGTGAAAAAACAAATCTTCAGAAAAATTAGCGATGGGTGGCCATCCGGAGGTGCACGCCCGCATTTACATCGAAACTTACAACATTTCAACGGGGACCCTACAGAAAACTTAAATTATGCACGCATCCTCCATTTATACACAAAGATCCCTAGAGATAGACAAGAACAAAAATTGGGCCCTGCATAGACGGTCATCGGTTTGAGCAATCAAAATCACAAAAAAACTCGTTTTAATCCCAGGAGTCATTTGAGAATCGCTAGAATCACCTGTTTAGCCGCGATTCTAGCGCCTCATGTTTCGCTCTAAACAACTACCCTATCGCACATGATTATTTACGAGAGGAATGCCTCTCGAGCCCGAGAAAGGAGCCCAATCGCGTCCTCTCTCTCGTCGTTCCCCGGTCGCGCTCCTCTCTCTCATCGTTCCCCAGTCGCGTTCCTCTGTCGACGCTAGGGTTTCCGCCGCCAGCGGCGACTCTGGACCGGCGTGTTCGGCCCACCTGTCGCGGGCTCCGGCGTTCCGTCCACGGCCTCCCGGAGAGCAAGCCGTCGCGTTGTAGACCCCCATCTCCTCTCCCCCAGCCTCCCTCTGTTTCTTTCTTCGTAGGATTTGATGTTGTATGATTTTTCCACTGTTAGGTATTTTTCTCCCCCAGCCTCCCTCTCTTTCCACTTTGTTTCTTTCTCCGTAGGATTTGATGTTGTATGAATTTGCCACTATTAGGTATTTTTCGCCCCCAGCCTCCCTCTGTCTCCTCCCTGTTTCTTTCTCCGTAGGATTTGATGTTGTATGAATTTTTCACTGTTAGGTATTTTTCTCCCCCAGCCTCCCTCTGTCTATGATGTTACTACTCACGTGTAGGATTTTTTAAAACCAACATGTTATTCTCTGTTTTGGTATTATGTGTTGTACACTTGTACATTTTATATGTTGCAAATTCATTTAGTATGAATTTTATAGTGCTACAAAATAATGGTTGCGTAATACAAAAATTTCAGCACACACATTATGACATTTGCAAATCATTTTTATATTGTAATATTAAAGACTTTATGAGATTTGCAACTCGCTTTTGTGTTTACATTAGTAATTCAACACTCAGTTCACTTTATGGGCGTTACATTCCACCATACAATTCATGCAACAATCACAGGGTAGAATCACAGGAAAAAAACTGGATGGTTGATTCTCTGGTCAGATTATTTTATGGGCAGTTTCCTAGAATCGGATTCTGTAGAATCACGAAGCGAAAAGAACTGGCCCTATAACCATCATTTCCAGTATCATCCTTGCCCCATTGTGTGAACAAAGAAGAAAAAACGAATGAGGATAGATTCGGCCACCTATTAGCATGGAGAGACGAGGATGTTATTCCCCTGCCGCGACCTCACCCCTCTTTGGAATGAGCTAACCAGTCTTCACAATGGAACTACTGATGGTCTCATGCACATCTGGGAGGGCACCATGAACAACCAAATCCAGATCCACGGTTATGATATCCATTCTCTAGAACATCTGGAAAAGACGCAATGCCAAAGTTTTCCGAAATGAAAGTCAAGACCTTCACACATTGTTAGATCTGTTGCTGACAACCTGCTACTTTGATCTTTTTCGCAAAAAAAAAAAACCCTGCTACTTTGATCTCATTTATATACATATACCCCAAAACAAACTATGCTCTGTTAGTGGGGCTCTATGTTGCTCCACCTAGCTGAGAGATTATAAGCTTTTTCTTTATCTGTATTTTGTAATTTTCTTTTTTTTTCTCTTTCCTCGTCGCTTCCCCTTGCCTCCTTGGCTGGTTGTAATGGTTTGGTTGTGTTGGTAATAAGTTTAGTTCACGCAGACGTAAACCCGCCGTTGATATGCCATTTTTTATGGTTGTGTGCATCATGATGATACAGAGACCAACCGTGGGTAACCCCCCTTTTCCAAAAAGCCTTGCATTCTCCAAACCATCCATGGATTAAGTGGTTGTTTGAAGGATGTAACCACTCTACATATTATTACATTGGTGAATCTCCACTCTTTTTTTGTCACTTTAAAAGTATATTACTCCTAGATGGGTATGAGACTATGAGCTGGAATTTAAATGACTCAAACGTACCTGAACAGGTGTGTGTGACAGTACTGAACAGTGAGTACGTAGCTAATATACATTGTGCTCCTAAAGGACTTCTTCTAGTATGAAGCAGCAGCAGTTCTTTGCTCTTTCATTTCATTGGCCTTCTGAATCCATTCAACGAATGAGCTCTGAAGCTTATGAGGTGCGTGCGCGACCCAGAGATTAAGAAAGTCTATGACCACCTGTATCCACCTCTCCAGCTTCGGGTCACGGCGTCGCTGCATCGCCAGCCTTCTCGTCCCAGCCTCCCCGAATCTCGTCGGCGGCATCTTCACCAAGCTCGTCTTCTCAACCTGCAGGAACGCGGTGCCATGCTTGGACTTCCAGAACATCTGATACGCCGTGGCGTCGGGCCTCTTGTAAAGGCAGTCTATGGCCTTGGGCAGCATCACCTCGTCCAGCTGCTCCAGGCTGATGTTCGTGTGCATCCCGCTCTGCTCCTCGCCGTCGATGACCTCGATCGCGGAGCTCTCGACGGCGGGCACCAGGTCCTCCGAGGATCCATGGGGGGAGAAGAGGAGCCCGAGCTTCAGATGCGGCACTTCTTTCAGACAGTCGCCTTGGACGGCGGTCTTGCTTCTGTGCACGTTGTACTCGGACAGTGGGATGTGGCGCTGCAGGAACATCTCGATGACTGGTTCCAGAGAGACATCTGACAGCCTCGTCGTGCGTGTGGTGCTGCTGCTGCTGCAGGGATGGAGGAGCTCGTCATGCTGCTGCTTGCAGCACAGTGGGTTGGGGCGGAACCACTGGGTGAGGCTGCTGTGGATGCTGTTCCAGTGGTCCTGGTAGCTGGAGTCGAGGTAGGGCACCCAGGAGAAGTCCTGCGTGGGGAGTCCGGCGAGCTCCTTCCTGGCGGACTCGGCGGTGGAGCGGAAATGAGGGATCACCAGCTGCAAGCACTTGATGGTGATCCCGACGACGTCCGTGCTCTCCGAGAGCCGCAGGATGGAGCCGAGGCAGAGGTTCTTCTCCGGCGCCTCGTCGTCCTCGTACATGAACAGCATCTTGGCCTCCACCCCGCGGTCCTCGAAGCTGATGGGACGCACGCAGAAGAGATGGTACTGGCTTCCCCGGACGAGCCTGTACCGCAGCTCCTGGCCGGCGAGGAGGCGCCCGATGAGCGGGTCGAAGAAGGTGTACCCGCGCGGCGTGCCGCCCAGCTCCACGAACCTCAGGAACTCGTTGGCGCCGTCGGCGAACCACTCGAACCTTCGAACGGCCGAGCCGCCGTCGCTGTCGCCGTCGCGGCGGAAGAGGCCGGTGACGAACGACTTGGTGGCACGGGCCAGCCGTCTAGGGAAGGAGGAGCTCCTTGCCCCCTCTTCCTCCTCGTCGTCTTCCATGGCGCGCTGCTTGGACCTCTGCAGCGCGGCGTCGCACTCCTGAGCCGCACGCTTCAGCTTGTGGCGCCAACGTAGCAGCGACGCGTCGTTGATCTGCCACTTGCCGGACGTCGCGAGCGCCGCCTCCAGCTTGATGTGCGCCATCTCCAGCCTCTCCATTTGCTCCGTCTGCTCTGGTCTCTCTTCGTGCTTGTCAATCAGACCAGAAATAATCTGGTTTACTGTCTCCCCTACAACCGCAGAACCCACCATCTCCGCCATTGATAGATACGGTTCCTACTCAGAGAAGAGTAGTGAAATAATACGCAAAGATGAGTAACTGTCTCAGTGATCTGATGATACCCCGCGTCGTGGCTGCGGAAACTTTTAAAAAATAATTTAATATTTTAAAATATAAAAATAATATGAAATATAGTATAATTTCATTATAAATTTTTTTTGAAAGAGGAATTCGTTAGAGTAAAAATATAAAAATATTTAATGAAAAAAAATGAGTGTGATTTTTTTGTAGGAATTTATGACCTTAACGATATATTAGCGAGATGATATGAGACGAAAAACAACGTTGAGCAGAGACAGTGGAACATCAACCTTGGATAAACCTAAAACAATGATAGCAATTCATAAAAAAATATTGCGCATAAAAATAAAATGCAAATAACTTATAATTTAATTTTAATAAAAAAGTTGCTTGTAAATCATGAAGTTGAGTACATATTTTTTTATTTGTGATAGTTACATGTGCATGCGAATTTAATGAGAATATATGCATGAAAAGTTAGTGAATTTTTTTGCATGGTGGACCTACTTGATGATGTAGATAACTTGCATGTCAAGAGAAATAGGTTAGTGAGATGAACTATTTAGAGAATCTCCAGCCGTTCGGCCCCCCAAGCCATTTTTCGGCGTTATCTTAGCTTCGCTTGGGGTCGCCTCATTGATGAAAGTGGCTCGGGGCCGACCGGCCACTCAGCCGCGGCCCCAAAGGAGCCCCCCATGTTCGGCCAAATTCAACTAAACTTAGCAAAGTTGAACGAAATTTAATGAAATTCAGCGAAATTCATAATATTTGGTCTTAATTTACATAATAAATAGCAAATAAAAAACTACTGGGGCCCCGTCGTCGTCGCCGTCTTCACGGGTAGGCCTTCTCCTGCGGCCCACTCGTCGTCGCCGTCGTCGTCACCGTCGTCTTCACGGGTACTCGAGTCGCGGCTCGTTGCCGCCCTCGTTGTAGTCGAGGACGGCGGGGAGGGTGCGTCCCTCGCCGCTCCACCACAGCCATCGGCCGTGTCGGTTCAGCCAACCCGACACCGGTTCCAAGCCGTTGGTGGAGGCGATCGTCTGGGCGCGACGCTCCTCGAAGTGCGTCATTCAGTGGGTGACGTTGCCCGGCGCGTTCGCCGGGTCGGCGCGCTCGGCCTCCGTCATGGAGGCGCGGATGGCCTGGACCTCCCGGTCGAAGGGTGCCCCCTCACGAGGCACCGACACTGAGCACCCAGCCGCGCGGCGGGCGCGTGTCCAGCGGGCATGGGTATTCCGCCTGAGCGAGGAGGACCGCCTCAACGACGGCGAGGGTGCGGCGGTTGGCCATTAGGAGCAGAACGCGGCAAGGAGAAGAGCGCGACGAGGCGATGAGGAGCAGATCACGACGAGAGGAGGAGGACACTACTAGGGAAATAGCTATACATGTAAAGCTTATTAGTGACGCATATAACAAGCCATGCGCCACCACCTGTTAGGGGTGGCGCACTAGAAAATAATGCGCCACCCATAAGACCTTAGGGGTGGCGCATTATTTTCCAGTGCGCCACCCCTAAGAGTGGGCCAGCCTGGATGAGCTTATACGTGGCGCATTTGGTAAAAATGCGCCACCCGTAAGAACCTTATAGGTGGCGCATTTCCAAAATGCGCCACCCCTAACAGCTTAGGGGTGGCGCATCTTGCGTATGCGCCACTAATAAGCAGAAAATTCCCAACACACAAATACACCCCCCCGGTGGACCGTCTTTTCAGTTTAAAAATAAATAAAATAAAATGATAGAAATGTCAATAAAATAAAATAAAATAAGTTTCCCAAATGATATGTGGTCTAGTTGTAAGGAAAATTTACAAATATGAATTTCGACTTTTTTTGTAAAATCTCCCGAGAATTTCGTAAAATGAGCTTAACTTTTGCATACGACCTCCGATGAAAAAGTTTTTTATATGAAGAATCATCTACTCGAAAAGTTATATCCAAATTCAATAGTCTAACCCGTTGAACATTTTTAGAATCCTCAAAAACCTAACAGAAAAAAAGTTACGGGTGTTTGAAGATTTGGAGGCCAAAAAATTTGAAAAAAAATCGAAACTTATTAGTGGCGCATTTTGCTAGGTGCGCCACCCCTAAGGTTCTTATGGGTGGCGCATTTTGCTATATGCGCCACTAATAAGGGTATATATAACCCGTCCGGATTCCTTCTCCTCCTTACCTCTTCATTCTTATCCTCCTCTCCATCATCTCCTCCTCCTCTCCACCTTCTCCATGGCGCCCTCCTCCTCTCCACCTTCTCCATGGCGCCCTCCTCCTCCTCCCCTCCTCCATGGCTCCAAGTCTGCTGCTCCTCCTCATCCTCCCCTCCTCCATGGCTCATCCTCCTCCTCATCCTCCCCTCCTTCATGGCTCATCCTCCTCCTCCAAGTTTCCCCCTCCTTAACGGGTCTTCTTCCTCCTCCTCTCCTCCATGGCTCCTAATCCTCCAAGGTTCCTCCTCCCCTTTCTTCTTCCTCCTCCCCTCCTCCATGGCTCCTACTCCTCATGCATGGTTCCTCCTCCCCTTTCTTGGCTCCTCCTCCTCCTCGTCTCTTCCTCCATGGCGCCTTACATCCTGAACAAAAAAAGTTAGATGAACGAGACAGAGAATAAAAATGACCAAGCAAAGTGGCTAGATGAACGGGACAAATCATTCAAACAAAAAACGAGCAAAAAAACGAGCAAAAAAATCGTAATCCAGATCCAGATTCAAAAAAAAAAGTTAATGTTGGTGCATCTTCAAAATGCGCCATCCCTAAGAATCTTAGGCGTGGCGCACCACGCCTAAGATTCTTAGGGGTAACACATTTGAAATGCGCCACTATTAAGGCCTTATTAGTGGCTTATCGTTAGTGGCGCATTTGAAATGCGCCACTAAACGCAAAAAAAGGACGCCACTAAAAGGCTATTCCCTAGTAGTGGGAGGGGAGACGGGTAGTGTGCGGCGTTCTACAGCGAGCTCGGGTTTTTATAGCGGGAGGCCGTGGACGTGCGGCGTTACCGCTGGGAAACACGCGGCGACGTGGCCGGCGGTCGATTGGACTACTCCACGGTGCCTTGATTCGCATGCTGCGGCGATTGGACTCGACTCCGATGCCGCATTGATTTCACTGCGGCGGCGCCAGGAGCGGGGAAGACGAGGCGAGTGGATGAGGACGCCGCGTGGGAAAGACGCCGCCAGGTGGGGGCCGTGGACGAGGTGCGCGCGAAAGGGCTCAAAAGGTTCCCGCGTTCGCGTCGTTTTATTTCATCCGGCGCCCCCAAGCGACCGCAGCGCGCCGGTTGGCTTGGGATCACCGGACTCAATTTTGACCCAATCCTGCGCTATTTGGGCTCCTGGAGAGGCGACTGGACAAAATTCGTCCGTCCGGTGCAAATAACGCCGGTTTGGGGCCTCTTGGGATACGGCTGGAGATGCTCTTAGGTATTATAGATGTGGTACTGTACCGTGTACGGGAAAATTAATCTCAACGATGAAGACGAACAAACCGTGTAAGATTATACTCCCTGGTTACTCGTGGTTGAAGTGCCCGGGGTAGTGTCTGCCCGAGAGTGGTTCTATATATAGACAGAGGGAAATACCCTGGAAGTTACCAGGTAGACTTGGAAGTGTTTCTTTACCAAGACTACGTTGACAATGAATAGTAAGAAATGGAAGTCATCCAGGTCTCTGTACTGGTCATCAACTTATCAACGTCGAATGAGTTAGTTATTGTAAAACCCAACAACGAATACACCGCCATGTATACGCTAAAGACGGAGTCAAAAGTAAGTTTGGAGGTGAAGTGATGACGTGACACATATATTCACGGTCCTGGACCGGGAAGAAATTTCTGGAAATGGACTTTAGTGCTTTGCAGTCGGTCAAGATAACAGGAAGGGATAAGTATATTTTTGGTCCTTAACTTTTTCGAAAGTATAGAGTTGGTCTCTCAATTTTAAAAAGTATAGAATTGGTCCTTTAACTTTTAAAATCGGTTACTTTTAGTCTCTCGTATCGCTTCAGATGATTTTTTACCGACGCGGATTGTTAAAAATAAAAAAAGAGGAGCGAGGGAAGGTTGTGTGCTACCTACGGCACTCGCCGCCTACCATCGACAAAGTACGGCATGCATATGACGCAACCAACACGAACAAATATGCAGTGTTGCTGCTTTGCTTGTCCATCAATGAGACGGTGTCATAAGTGGCGAAGGGGAGTATGGTGAGGGTCATAGACAGCGCACAACTTTCCCCCGTTTATTTTTATTTATTTATAGCATTTCACGTCAGTAAAAAATCAGTCGAAGCGGCACGAGGGACTAAAAATAACCGATTTTCAAAGTTAAGGGACCAATTCTATACTTTTTAAAGTTAAAGGATCAATTCTATATTTTCAAAAGAATTTAGGGACTAATAATATACTTATCCCTAATAGGAACTATAGGGAAGGGAAGGAACATGCCTTCAAAATGTCAACACATTCAATAATTAACACAACCATAATTGATCAGCGCGCTTCAAAATGTTAGATAACTAGATGATGCCCCGCACGTTGTTGTGGGATTTTTTTGCAAAATATTTCAGTAAATGAAACATGAATATTTGTATAAATAGTTTTTTAACTAATATATGAATTTAATATAAATATCATAATAGAGTGAAAATTTTCATGCATTCAAGTTGCATGTTGGTTTTTATTATGAATAATGACATATTGAGGTGGGCTTTTCATATGCATGTTAGATGATGATGTGGCATGCTTGCATGTTGAAAGAAATATGGTAGTGAGGGTTAGCTATTTAGATATAGAAGATATGCTCTCCCGCAATGGTATCAGAAAATATCTTGATAATCTTAAGTGTGGGGAATTGTTGGAGCACTTACAAATGTGAAGGTGAAAGTAATAAGGAGTGTTCATATCCCAAAGGAGCTAAAGGTAGCAACCGTATTATCTCAGGCTCTATCTGTCGTTGGTACAACCTTTCGTACACCAATGTTTTGCTTACCTAGACTCTGTGACGAAAGATAGTTTGCAATTCATAACGAGCAGCGAGCTCTAGAAGAAGGGACGATTACAGAAACTTCATCATCAGAGAAACAGTTGTGGACTCGGTTATGGAAGCTCAAGATTCAGCCTAAAGTGCGTGTTTTCTTCTGGCGAGTTCTGCGTGGAATATTGCCAGTGGAATCAATGCTAAAGTACAAACATATTGCTACAGAGAGCAAGTGCAAGATTTGCATGCATGCAGATGAGACCATGGTTCATGCCTTGATGGATTGTTCGCATGCCAGATCGTTCTGGAACCTGGCGCCGGACTGGTTACAGATTAAGAGGCCTACTCTTCATCCTCACACATGGGCAAAGGATATCCTATGTGATGCAATGTTCGCTGATGAGGAAAGAGTAAAAATGATTTCCATCATGTGGGTTATATGGACTTCTAGAAATAATATAACACATGATAAAGATGGCTTGGATCCGGTACAGTCAATGAAGATGACTAAGGAAACTTTGTCTCTCATTGATTTACCTGTATCCCATGCTCGGATTCTCCCGGGGCATGGATGGCATCCTCCTGATGTTGGTACAGTTAAGATTAATACAGATGGAAGTATATCTGCAGAGGCACGGAGAGGGGGAGCTGGAGGTGTGGTTCGTGACCGCTCCAGCTTTCTCGCAGCTTGGTGTAAACCATATGACGGTATATCTGATCCCCTGGTAGCTGAGGCTTATGCTGTGCGTGATGGTGTTATTTTTGCGAAGCTTCGGGGATACGAGAAAGTTATTCTGGAAACAGACTTTCTAGAGTTTGTTAATCTCTGGACATCACGCCACGATGATCGGTCTATGGTGGCGCCACTACTTCAAGAAATTAGGGAGCTTTCTATTTGTTTTAAATCTTTTGTTATTCAGCATGTATTACGGGAAGCCAATTTCTGCGCTCATCTTTGTGCAAAGCAAGCTAGCACAATAGATGTCACAGATAGTTGGTTGTTTTTCCCGCCTAGTTTTATTGTAACTTGCCTTATGGAAGACTCTGCCGGTGCGGCTTGTGTTGAATAAAAACTCCCAAATTCTCCGCAAAAAAAAGAGTGCAAAGAAGGTAGTGTGCAAGATTATAAAGTGCAAGTAAATAAAAGTTGAGTACTAAAATTAAAGTTGCCATATGTAAAAGAGCATGCGCGTGAAAGTAGTGGTGGTAGATATTGTGGAGTTGTCCCTAGGTTATTTGCTACGATACTATAACTTATAACTGGTAGACATAGTTGTAGTTTTATATGTCGAAGATGCATTTTTTCCGATAAAAGGTGCTCTATTACTTAAAATTTAAGCATTACGCTCGGCCTCAGCATAACTAGATGCACACATCCATTTCAAATCCGAACACTAGAAAGTAAAGTACTCCGTATAAAAAACTGTGAAATACAAGCACTAGATAGAGTTATTGATCATCGTCGATGGAGGAGATCCAATCCGTAGATTATGCTGTCATCCACGTTGGAAAAAAAACATCCCTCATCGTGTTCTCCAACCATGTACAGACCTCCATAAACATCAATATTGATACACCGATAAATAACCTGCAAAAAGGAAGTACAATAAGAATTTATTAAGGTAAACCCAACACTAACATTAATATATATGAGTCCTCTTTATCCCATATGCATTGACTCCTAAGTACGGTATCTATCCTTCCGGCCATCCTAGTGCAAATTCATCATTACACATTACAAATCCTCAAGTGTGATCCAATATATGCACACTTTCATACATTAGAACAAGAGGATAACATCATATTATAACACGCAATTTATATCAACTATAATAGATCACGAATAAAACTAATCATTGTGCTCATTGTGTTTTGTATCATTTTGATGCTACATTTTGAGTCAATAAAACCCATCCTTTATTGAAAAATAATATATCACCGATGCCACAAGTTCAACCCCCCCCAATGGCACTATGACGCCATCAAAAGAGAGAGAGGGAGCCCCTCTCCTTGTTATTATTTGGCACATTGCCCTTTCCCTAGGTGGAGGAAGGGTTTCCCCTCTAGTTTTTGGTCACCAGGGCTGTGAAGGACGAGAGCTTCCCCGAGATTGGATCTTACTTTCGGGGGAGAAATTTTCTTGATGTTTTTTTAGTCCCCTTCAACATTTTATTAATTCCTGGTGATCCATAACTCTAAAAAATGAGGGCTCTCTTCAACGTAAATGGTGAACCATTCAAGAGAGCATCAATAAGTTTTTTTGGTTTCTATTCACAAGTGGTTGGATGGAACCAAAGTCGCATTGGAGTCAATAGCCATGTAAGTTTGACTTGCTTTACATTGTCATCATTTTTATTGGAAGCTTAATTTTTTTATTTGTCTTGAGTGATTTTGTTTGCTAGATGGATTGATGACAACTTTCTACCAACAAATCAAGGGTAATGCATTCACTTTCTCAAAAAAAATTGTAATTGAATGGAAAATCAAAGTGGAGAATTGTCCTTGATGAGCTAAAAAAAATCTCACCAAGAAGTTGAAGAAAAATGATGGCTCAAGCTCCCAATAATTTATTGAATTGGATGGCAACGATGAGAAAAGTGAGGGGCAGACGGGCCAACGAGAAACAAGTGGAAAAAAGGTGACGAAGATGCGTGATAGCGCAACAAGCAAAATGTGCACAATTAAGAGGGGAAAGATGGCCTTGGAGAAGCAAGAGAAATATAAAAAATGAAAAGATAATACAAACAATTGAGTTCAACAAATAGATGATGAAGCTTGCGAGACACAGAGTGACGGGGATCAACCCCGGCAAATCCCATGGTCACGGACCCTGGGTTAGTCATAGAGATGGCACAGGTTGGACGATACTCGTCGGCTAACAGGAGAAGCACTTCCTGCTCGATATTATCACGTGAGCGGGCGATTACAATGGAGTCCAAGGCGAGTTCTCTCAAGGCTAGGATGAGTAGATGCGTATTGAGTTGATCTGGACGTCTCCCCTCCCAGCCTTTATATATTAGGCCAGGTCTCAGGGAGTCCGTGCTAGGTTACAGTAGATGGTTTCCTAGTTCTAGTCTTGCCTTGTACGCCAAGTTGCACCTTCCATGTTAGTCGCGGACTCCTACGTCGGTGCCTGGTTGGGCCAATTGTGGGCTTGTCGCAGCTTCCCGGTGGGCCTTCTATCTTCACACGCACCAGGTAGTCTCACATGTAGGAGTCGTGGGGTCACCCCCTCGTCAGTAACCCCCGAGTGCCTGGGGGACTCGAAGAGTCACGCAGGGACTCGAATTCATCTGCACCTTTATTGTTTGTAAACGCGGTGAAAGGATCGGAATGTCGACTAGAGGGGGGGTGAATAGGCGACTAACAATTTTTATGACTTCTTAATAAGTTTAGGCTCAACAAGAAAAGTAAGTTGTCTAGATATGCAACTAGGTGAGATCCTATATGACAACTTAACAACTACAACAAGAAATCAAGCAAGATATAAGCAATGAAAAGTAAATTGCAAAGTAAAGGTAGAGGGAACACGGAGACAAGGATATGTTACCGGAGTTCCTTCTCTCTCGAGAAGTACGTCTCCGTTTGGAGAGGGTGTGGAGCACAATGCTCACACGAAGGCCAACGAGGGCCACCCTATTCTCCTCACGCTCTTACCAATGCAAGATGCCGTGAACCACTACGCGGTGGCCTTGAAGGTGGCAACCGAACCTTTACAATACAAGGTTGGGGCAATCTCCATAACTTAATTGGAGGCTCCCAACAAACCACGGAGCTTCACCACAATGGAATGTGGCTCTGAGGTGACCTCTTCCGTCTAGGGCACCAACGCACCCAAGAGTAACAAGATCCACAAGAGAATAATGGGGGGAATCAAATATCCTTTGGTGGAAGTGTAGATCGGGGGCTCCTCTTCCAAACCCTAGAGAATCAACAAGTTTTGATGGCTAGGAAGGGAGATCGGGCAAGAATAAGCTTTGGGCGTCAATGGAGGAGCAACAATTAATGAGGTGAGGTCTCCTTGGAGAAGAAGACCCCCTTTTATAGGGGGCGCATTAAACAGTCGTTGGATCCCCACCAACCACGGTACTACCGCTCTTAGAGCGGTACTACCGCAGTGGGTGCGGTACTACCGCGCTGCCGTAGTACCGCAGCCTAGTGTCGTGCCCACTACCGCTTTAGTCAGTGCGCTTGCGGTAGTGGTTACGGTACTAGCCTACCGTACTACCGTAACGCGGTACTACCGCGCTGGGTGCGGTACTACCGTGGTACCGTAGTACCGCACTCTAGTGCCGTGCCCACTACCGCTCAGTCAGAACGCTTGTGGTAGTGGTTGAGGCACTAGACTGCCGTACTACCGTACCGCGGTACTACCGCGCTGGGTGAGGTACTACCGTGGTACCGTAGTACCGCACTCTAGTGCCGTGCCCACTACCGCTCAGTCAGTACGCTTGCGGTAGTGGTTGCGGCACTAGACTGTCGTACTACCGTACCGCGGTACTACCGCAGTGGGGGCGGTACTACCGCATGAGCGGTACTACCGCACTCCAAGCGGTACTACCGCCCCAGCAGACCCAGGCTGGAATGGCCTCCTATACCGACTCCTCCGAAGGCGCCAAGAAGATATGTGGGTGCAGAGAAAAGTGTAGTGTGATGATTCCACCCATCATATCACCGCGGATCCCTTCTTAATAGTACGGATTTCCTATGACTCAACAACCAAAAAAATAATCCGAGAGGGAAACTCCGTCTTCACGTTCCATCGACCGAGGGGATGATAACCGTCCTGTGCCATGGCTTAAGTTATCTGAAATACTCAAGGCACACGGTTAAACCGCAAATGTGTTGTCATCAATCACTAAAACCAATCATGGGGAAATATGCCCTATCAATCTCCCCCTTTTTGGTGTATTGATGACAACAACCGATTTGCTCAAAAAGATAATAGGGAATGAAACATATGGCATGGTGCCACAAAATATAGGCTAGCTTCCCCTAGATGTGTGCCCCTTTTGAGATTAGCCTTTGGATTGCATGGTGCACACATTAGAATGGACACTCCCCCTATATTTTATCTACCATGCCACACAAGCTACCAACAACAATTATATGAGCGAGAATTAGCACAAGCATAGCATAAGCAATATATAAAGTATTTTAAGCAAAGGGTAGCGTATGTCTCACACCATACTTCACGAAGGTCTCACAAGGCAAACGAACAACGAAAGCAAACACATGGAGTTCACAAGTGGAGGCAAAGGCAACACAGAAACACACTTGTGACTCGACAACCCTGAAAGAAAGCAAATCGGGGTCCTAAACTCTCTCCCCCTTTGGCATCGAGACGCCAAAAAGGCAGAGAGTGACGTAACGCCCCACGGTGGTGGACTACTCCTCCGCCTGATAATCGTCATCACCATCATCAGACTCATCCGAAGATCCCGTCTCTGACTCCTCAGCAGTCTCCTCAACAGTCTCAGCAGCAGGTGGAGCAGAAGCAGACGTGCCGGCAGTGTCCTCGTCAATCTCCCATGTGCTGAACTGGTAGATCCATTCATCCTCTTCAGTGATCTTCCCCTCAGATCCGGACTGCACTTCCATGCCTTGGTGCCTGTAGAACAGCTTCTGACGCTGGCGGTTTTCCTTCTCCCTCTTGTGAGCCTGATACATCCTGTGCTGCATGTGAGACTGCATGCAGAACAACTTCTTCACCTTGCGAGTGAGCTTAGCAGCCCAACCCGGCTGCTCCAAGTCCTGGGAGGAAGACCTCCCACTGCCACCAAAGCTCGTAACCGAGCGAGTGCGGCGGACGCTGCCACCACCAGCCGCAGGCTCATCAGCATCACCAGCTCCACCCTCCTCATCAGCCATCTCCGCATCAGAAGCAACTGGGGAACCCTAAGAAGCAGCCTCACCACCAGCCCAGTTGGCCTTAATCCGCAGCTGCACCACCTCATGCCTGGTAAGAGGCCCCAGCCGAAGAGGATCCTCATAAGTGTCACTCCAGACCTTCTCAAACAACAACTGAAGGTAAGGCCCATAGATAGGGACCTTGCGCTCCATAACTGCAGTGTAGAGCTCCTCATACATGATCGAGCAGATATCCAGAGTCATCGCCGTCCCCCTGTACTCCTGGAAGAGAATAATCATGTTGACCAAGTAGCTATGGATCTTATCCAGATCGCCAACCCGAGGGAACAGAGAGGTCCGGAAAATCCGGTGCATAATATCCAGAAACGGGGTGAGCATCAACTTGTGCTTCTCGTTGCCCTTCGCATCATAGTAGACAACAGAAGTCTGATAGGGGGCCAACTCACCCTTCTTCTTAGCAGGGGCAGAGGTGTGAGGACGCAGCCCCACCGGCTCATCGGCAGTGGTGTAGGGGACATGGAGAAGATCCATGAATACCTTCCACTTGCAGGTGAGAACATCATCATCACACATCCAGGTGATGTTCCTATCAGCATCATTATGGAAGAAGACGGTGGCGAAGAACTGGGCCACGAGATCTGCGTCAAAAGGGTTGTTGAAGGAAATGATGTGGCGAAGTCCAAACTGATCCACCAGAGCAAGAGCATCAGCAAAGTAGTACATATGCTGCTCCATGTATGCCAGACTGACGGACTTCACATTGGGCACAAACTTGTTCTTCCTGTCAGATATGAGCAAGTAGAAGACATCACGCTGCTCCTTGTTCCAGAACTTGGACTTCATCAAGGATGGATCACGAGGCTGTCTGTAGGGATTGATCCTACGGTAGTCCCGGTACTCTGGCAGAGGGAGCTCGACCACTGGCTTCACCTTCGGCTTCTCTCGGTGAGCGGTCTTCTTCATTGAACTGTACGGTGCTTTGCCCCTGGCTGGAGCCTTGCGCTTCAAGTGCGAACGAGAGACACCACCTGACCAAACCCAAAACAGACAGACACAAAAAGAACAAGAGGATGAGATGCAAAAGTCCAGGAGATGAATAATAGAGCAGAGAAGGTGATACAGGTTGCAGGTTCTGGAGGTACGGTAGTACCGTGGTGAATGCGGTACTACCGCTCCACGGTAGTACCGTAGGGTACTACGGTAGTATCGCTCGAGCGGTAGTACCGTAGTAACACTGCGATAGTACCGTGCAGACAGCTGAGACCACGGATCTGAGATCTGGTACTACTGTGCCTCCACAAATCACAACCACACGAACAAATCTACTCTATGACTATCTAGCAATCCTTCCATGTCCTCAAAATTCCTAGGAATAGCCAAAAACCTAGTGGATCTAAAAGCATTGCCCTAAACACAAAAGCTCAAGAACACGAGCCAACACGAGGGAGAAACAGGGCAATACCGGGATCCATGGAACACGGGGGAGGTGGGGATCGATCCCACCGGAGGAGAACACGGAGGGGGAGCACGGATGCGGCACTCCGGGGAGGGCGCCGCGGGAGAGCCTTGCTGCTTCGAGAGAGGAGAGAAGGGGAAACACTGGGGGTATGGGGACAACTTCCCGTACCCCTTCGGTTTTGACTCTCCCCGAGACCGCGGTAGTACCGCACTGGGCGCGGTAGTACCGCTTCCCCGGGCGGTAGTACCGCAGGAAGCAGAAAACTCAGCCAAGGTTGCAAACAAGGAGAACTTTTGCGCGACGGCTAAGGGGGGAAAGGGCTTAGGATGGAGACAAGACAAAACACGACTGGGAAGGGTCACTTCATGATCAAGGAACACATGAACAAGAGAGCAATGTTGAAGTGACCAAAACGCAAAACAAAAAAACGGACACAAGAACACAAACACTCTCCAACGAAGAGGGGCGGTGGCCGAAGCCACCATGTTTGAGCTTATTTGGTATGACACCACAAAGATGTATCTTGGGTTCATGGCCAATGCTCTTCTTTGAAGCACTGTTATCACCTTGGGTGACCTAGAAAGGCCGCCGAAAGTGACCATAGTGAAAGAATTGTTTCTCTTTATGCATAATAGGTGGAGTGGTTGCCCATTAATTAAGCAACACTTCCATGCCTACATACAAGCTAGATACCTTGTCGAGATGGGGTGTGTGTGCCAAGTCTTCAAACCGCATTACTCGAATCAATGATATTTAGCTCATGCCTTAACTCTCGGAATCTTGCTTCATCCAAAGGCTTGGTGAAAATATCCGCAAGTTGATCTCCGGTGCCCACATATGAAAGATCAATATCACCCCGCTTCACATGGTCTCGAATGAAATGATGTCGAATTTCAATATGCTTCGTCTTGCTATGTTGAACGGGGTTGTAGGCAATCTTGATAGCACTTTCATTATCACATAATAGAGGCACTTTGTCACAAGTGACACCGTAATCCTTTAAAGTTTGCCTCATCCACAATAATTGAGCACAACAACTTGCGGCAGCAATATACTCGGCTTCGGTAGTTGAGAGAGATACACAATTTTGCTTCTTGGATGACCAACTCACCAAAGACCTACCAAGGAATTGAAATCCTTCGGAAGTGGACTTCCTCTCCACTTTGTCTCCCGCCCAATCCGAATCCGTGTAGCCAATGAGATTGAAGCTTGAGCCCTTAGGATACCACAAGCCAAAGTTTGGGGTATGAACCAAATATCGAAAGATTCTCTTGACAGCCACCACGTGGCTCTCCTTTGGTGCGGCTTGAAATCTTGCACACATACCCACACTCAACATGATATCCGGCCTAGATGCACAAAGGTAAAGCAAGGAACCGATCATGGAACGATACTCCCTTTGGTCTACCTCTTTTCCGTTCGGGTCGAGGTCAAGTTGACACTTGAGTAGCATGGGGGTCTTGGCTCCTTTAAGACCATCATACTTGAACCTCTTGAGCATGTCTTGAGTGTATTTGGCTTGGTTGATGAAGGTTCCCCTAGATAATTGCTTCACTTCAAAGCCGAGGAAGAACTCCAACTCTCCCATCATGGACATCTCAAACTTGTTGGTCATTAGCTTAGCAATTTCTTCATAAAAGATTGGTTAACCGAACCAAAGATAATGTCATCAACATATAGTTGGCATATGAACAATTTCCCACCAACCCTCTTAGTAAAAAGAGTGGGATCGATTTGCCCAATTTGAAACCCATAATCGACTAAGAACTCGGTAAGGTGATCATACGAAGCTCTTGGGGCTTGTTTTAGGCCATAGAGCGCCTTGTCGAGTTTATAGACATGATTAGGGAAATTGGGGTCCTCGAACCCGGGGGGTTGCTTGACATATACCAACTCATTAATGGGACCATTAAGAAAAGCACTCTTCACATCCATTTGATATATCTTGAAGTTATGATGAGAAGCATAAGCAAGAGCTATACGAATGGACTCAAGGCGAGCCACGGGGGCAAAAGTTTCACCGTAGTCAATGCCTTCGACTTGGGAAAAACCTTGTTCCACCAACCTTGCCTTGTTCCTTATGACAACACCATTAGCATCTTGCTTGTTCTTGAAGATCCACTTGGTCCCAATGACATTATGATCACCTTTGGGTCTCTCCACTAATGACCACACCTTGTTGCGCTTGAAGTTGTTGAGCTCATCATGCATGGCCTCAAGCCAATCCGGGTCTTCAAGCGCCTCAAAAACCTTTTGGGGTTCAACACAAGAAACAAACGCATTATGGGCACAAAAGTTTCTCAATTGACTACGAGTTGTTACCCCTTTCTTGATGCTTCCGAGCACTTGATCCATCAAGAGATCTTGAGACTTTAACCGGGATGCAATCTGGAGTGCTCGACGTGATCTTTCTTCCTCCATGGCCTCTTGAGATGGCTCGAGAGGAACATCTTCGGAAGAGGGAGCATCAACAAGGACTTTCTCAACATCTTGAGTTTGTCCTTGAACTTGAACTTGATCTTGGTCATCATTGGGTGCGACACCCTCAACATTGATGTGATCTTGACCTTGACCTTGTTCGGTAACGAGAGGGCCTTCATCTTGTTCTTGGTTGGCTTGTTGATCTTGAGGAGGTGATGGCTCCACTTGAGTAGAGCATTGTCCTTCTCCTTCCGCCACAAGGGGTTCCTCAATGGGTAGGAAAAATCCCACACCCATTCTTCTTATGGCTTTCGGAGGAATTTCATCACCTACATCATTAAGATCACTTTGCCCCACTTAGGAGCCATTATGTTCGTCAAACTCCACGTTGCTAGATTCTTCAACAAGCCCGGAAGACTTGTTGTAGACTCTATACGCGTGAGAGTTTGAAGCATACCCAACAAATATGCCCTCAATTGCCTTAGACTCAAACTTAGACAAAAGGGCACCCTTTTTAAGAATGAAACACTTACACCCAAAGACCCGGAAGTACTTGATGTTGGGCTTTTTCCCGGTAAGGATTTCATATGGAGTCTTGTTCAAGATCTTGCGGAGATAAAGACGATTGGTAGCATGACAAGTGGTGTTGATGGCTTCCGCCCAAAAGTTGTAGGGACTTTTGAACTCCGCCATCATTGTCCTTGCCGCATCAATTAAAGTGTGATTCTTTCTCTCCGCAACACCATTTTGTTGAGGGGTATAAGCAGCGGAATATTGATGTTTGATCCCCTCATCACCAAGAAATTCATCCAAGGTATAGTTCTTGAACTCGGTGCCGTTATCACTTCTAATAGCCAATATCTTTGAGTTATGTTGACGTTGAGCTTCATTGGCAAACTCGATGACGGTTTGTTGAGTCTCACTCTTCCTCTTGAAGAAATAAACCCATGTGTATCTTGAATAGTCATCCACAATCACCAAACAATACTTCCTTCCGCCAAGACTATCATAGGATGGAGGCCCGAAGAGATCCATGTGAAGGAGCTCCAACGGCCTCTTGGTGGAGATGATATTCTTGATGGGATGTTTCTTCTCGTGAAGCTTTCCTTCAATACAAGCCCTACAGGCACGATCTTTGGCAAAACTAACATTTGTTAGTCCCACAACATGATCACCGTTGAGGAGGGTTTGCAAAGATCTCATATTGACATGGGCTAGTCGGCGGTGCCAAAGCCATCCCACATCAACTTTAGCCATTAGACACATGGCGGTTTTGGTGGGAACTTTGGAGAAGTCCACCACATACATACCGTCCTCCACGTGTCCAACAAAGGCTACTTTAAGAGTTTTTCTCCACATCAAGGTGACCATGTCTTTATCAAAGAAGGTACAAAGACCCATCATAGCAAGTTGACGAACGAAGAGTAAATTAAAGGCACAAGTCTCAACGAGTAATAATTTCTCAATGGACGAGTCCGGAGAAATTATTACTTTACCGAGACCCAATACCTTAGACGTGTTTGCATCACCAAATTGGACACGGGTGGTTCGAGAAGGTCCATAGTCAATGTCCACCAACATGTCCTTGCTTCCGGTCATATGACTTGTAGCCCCGCTATCAAGTATCCATGAGCCACCACCGGAAGCCGCCACCTACATGGAATCAATGCTTGGTTTTAGGTACCCATTCACGAATGGGTCCTCTCGCGTTAGTAACAAGGGTCTTAGGGACCCAAATAGACCAAGCAATATATTCATCATAAGAACCAATAAATTTGGCATAGACATGCCCATCGTTAGTGCAACAAAGAGCATAAGAAGGATTAGTTGGTCCGGCAAAGTCATTGGGGATGGCATCACCCCTTTTGGCAACACCACCCTTATTGACCTTTGCCACTTTCTCTTGAGGCTTCTCCCCTTCCTTCACGAATGCTACACCTTTTGTGGGAGGGGGAGCTTTTCCTTTCTTCTTCTTGTTCTTCCTTTTCTTGTTCTTCTTTTTGGATGAACTAGCACCAAACCCAATGCCTTCCTTGCCGATCACCTCCTTTTGGGAACTCAAGAGATCATTGAGATTCTTTTCTCCTTGGATGCAAGAAACAAGTCCCTTCTCTAGTTGTGCCTTCAACCTAGCGTTTTCCTCAATAAGAGGGATATGCTCACAACAAGGATTAGTGGAACTAGGTTTCTCTATCATAAGAATAGGAGAAAAAGTATTAATCTCTTTAGTGAGTTTAATGGAGGTTTCCTCATGTGCTTTCTTGAGAACCATGAGTTCGTGTTTTAAGGACTTGTGGTCCCTTTCAACTTTCTCATGATCCACAAGAAGTATCTCATGAGCCTCCACAAGTTCATCATTTTTAGTCTTTAGGTCACAAGCAATGGCATTAGCATGTTTAAGATCAACTTTGAGCTTAGAGGTATCACTAGCATATGTCTCCTCGAGAGACAACTTAAGCTCACGCTCTTCTTCAAGAGATTGAGATAGCTCTCCTATCTCATACACATAGTCTCGACTATGACCTTGCAACTCGGTGATGGACTCCTCAAGTTCCTCAATGTGGGCATGAGCTCCACCTAATTGCTCCAAGAGAGCCACAAAGTGTCTCTTAGCCTCACCTTTGAGTTTGCTCATGAAAAGCTCAAACTCATTTCCTTCTTGAACCTTGGGCTCCTCATTATCCTCCACACAATCCAACAAAGATGGGTTAGTGGGAGTAAATGGTTTAAGGGGAGGAGTTACCGAAGTGGTCTTCGCCATGAGACACTTGTGGATGATGTGAGGATTTTCGTTGGGGGAGTTGAAGAGCGAAGACGATGAGGGAAACTCCATGGCGATGGCGACAGTGGCGGTTGCCACAATCTCACCACCTTCTTCATCATCCTCATCATCGGAGAAGTATTCTTCATGAGCCACCAACACACGTTGTGGCTTCTTCTTCACAAAATTCTTGTTCAACGGTGACTTGGACTTGTCCTTCCGGATGAGCTTGCCACCATGATCTTCTCTCTTCTCATATGGACAATCCGCAACGAAATGACTCACATTTCCACAATTGAAGAAAGTTCTTATTCTTTGTCCCTTGGGCTTGAAGCTACTAGGGTTGTACTTGAAGTTCTTCTTGTTGCTCCAAAATTGTCTTGATGCAAGAGCCATGTGCTCATTGTAAGCATACTTGGTGTCTTCCGGACCGACATCCTCTTCATCAACATCTTCCTCAAAATGAACTTCCTTTGCCTTCAAGGCGAGGGATTGCATCTTAGGACCTCCATGGCGTGTTATCTTCGTCTTGGCCGTGTCATTCAAAATCTCCATGGCCACAAATTCATCCAAGACTTGGTTGGAAGTCAAGTCACGGAAATCCGGTCTTTGATGAATGACTTGAGTGAGATGCTCCTTATAGAGAAGCATAGCCGAGATGAACTTCCTTTTGACCCAATCATCATCGGTGTGCTTGCTTCCATGATCCGTCATATCATTGGCAAGAGCAACCAACCTTCGATGAACATCCTCGGAAGACTCTCCTTCATTTCTGACAAAGTTATCGGCTTGGTCTTGGACCTTGTCAAATTTGGAGCTTCTAATACTTGCACTTCCCATGAGTGTCCTTTCAAGAAGATCCCAACACTCCTTGGCCGTTTCACACTTTCTGACAAGATTTTCTTGCTCGGGCTTCAAACCATTCCCAATGAAAACTATAGCATGACTGTTGATGAAGTTGTCACGGTATTCTCTTGGAGTCATGTTGTGGCGATCATATGGATGAAAGCCTTCTTGGATAATTCGCCACAAATCCTCTGATGAACCCTTCAAGTGCCTCTTCATACGGTATGCCCATATAGGATACTCATCTTTGTTAAGGATATGTATTGGTCCTGCATGTGCAAAATGAGGCTCGGGTAGAGGTAAAGGGTGATAGCTCGAGGGAGGGGCAACCGCGGAATTGACACCCGCTCCATTCCCATGAAGGGGAATGAAAGGGTTGCCATTCCTACCATCATCACGAACTTGAGAGACCGACTCTACACCTCCCAACGTTTGAGTGTTGGGTGTGATGACGGCGTTGCCCCCCTCGGGAGCCTTAGACATGAGAGCTCTAAGCAATTGGGTCATTTCATTCATTTGAGCTTTTATGGCGGACATGCCGTCATTATACTCATGTATAGAGACGGTGGTTGTGTCATCCCTCAAAGACGTGTTCGTGAGTCCCGCGGTACTTGGACTTTCCCCCAAGGAGGGATTGGCCGAAGTACCTACCAACTCAACGTCTTTGTCTTTCCCCTCCGTCGCCATCCTCTTAAGGCTGTAAAGCCCTTAATAAGAGACGAGGCTCTGATACCAATTGAAAGGATCGAAATGTCGACTAGAGGGGAGGGGGGTGAATAGGCGACTAACAATTTTTATGACTTCTTAATAAGTTTAGGCTCAACAAGAAAAGTAAGTTGTCAAGATATGCAACTAGGTGAGATCCTATATGACAACTTAACAACTACAACAAGAAATCAAGCAAGATATAAGTAATGAAAATTAAATTGCAAAGTAAAGGTAGAGGGAACACGGAGACAAGGATATGTTACCGGAGTTCCTTCTCTCTCGAGAAGTACGTCTCCGTTTGGAGAGGGTGTGGAGCACAATGCTCACACGAAGGCCAACGAGGGCCACCCTATTCTCCTCACGCTCTTACCAATGCAAGATGCCGTGAACCACTACGCGGTGGCCTTGAAGGTGGCAACCTAACCTTTACAATAAAAGGTTGGGGAAATCTCCACAACTTAATTGGAGGCTCCCAACAAACCACGGAGCTTCACCACAATGGAATGTGGCTCCGAGGTGACCTCTTCCGTCTAGGACATCAACGCACCCAAGAGTAACAAGATCCACAAGAGAATAATGGGGGGAATCAAATATCCTTTGGTGGAAGTGTAGATCGGGGGCTCCTCTTCCAAAACCTAGAGAATCAACAAGTTTTGATGGCTAGGAAGGGAGATCGGGAAATAATAAGCTTTGGGCGTCAATGGAGGAGCAGCAATTAATGAGGTGAGGTCTCCTTGGAGAAGAAGACCCCTTTTATAGGGGGCGCATTAAACAGCCGTTGGACCCCCACCAACCACGGTACTACCGCTCTTAGAGCGGTACTACCGTGGCGCGGTACTACCGCAGTGGGTGCGGTACTACCGCGCTGCCGTAGTACCGCAGCCTAGTGCCGTGCCCACTACCGCTTTAGTCAGTGCGCTTGCGGTAGTGGTTACGATACTAGCCTGCCGTACTACCGTAGCGCGGTACTACCGCGCTGGGTGCGGTACTACCGTGGTACCGTAGTACCGCACTCTAGTGACGTGCCCACTACCGCTCAGTCAGAACGCTTGCGGTAGCGGTTGCGGCACTAGACTGCCGTACTACCGTACCGCGGTACTACCGCGCTGGGTGCGGTACTACCGTGGTACCGTAGTACCGCACTCTAGTGCCGTGCCCACTACCGCTCAGTCAGTACGCTTGCGGTAGTGGTTGCGGCACTAGACTGCCGTACTACCGTACCGCGGTACTACCGCAGTGGGGGCGGTACTACCGCATGAGCTGTACTACCGCACTCCAAGCGGTACTACCGCCCAGCAGACCCAGGCTGGAATGGCCTCCTATACTGACTCCTCCGAAGGCGCCAAGAAGATATGTGGGTGCAGAGAAAAGTGTAGTGTGATGATTCCACCCATCATATCACCGCGGATCCCCTCTTAATAGTACGGATTTCCTACGACTCAACCACCAAAAAAAGAATCCGAGAGGGAAACTCCGTCTTCACGTTCCATCGACCGAGGGATGATAACTGTCCTGTGCCATGGCTTAAGTTATCTGAAATACTCAAGTCACACGGTTAAACCGCAAATGTGTTGTCATCAATCACTAAAACCAATCATGGGGAAATATGCCCTATCACGCGGCAGGGCCACGGGTCGCTGGCATTTTTGAGCCATGACAACATCTGTTTCGAGGGATTGCTAAGCTGAAAGGGCCCAAGGTGTCGACTGGTCGAGCCTTGGTGAATTGTACTAGTGACAAATACCAGAGTAGCCCAATCAAGGACACGTCCCTCGACATGAACTTGGAACACTGGTGTCAAGCAAAGTCATGCCGCTGCAGGTCTTATAGGATCAATTGCCGCCAGTCTAAGCACATAGCCTGAGCGCGTCCGCTCGGCTCTTTCTATCATGCGAGCGCATGGAAAATGTCGGGAGTGAAATCGCTCTGCGGCAAGTCCCGGCCCGGTCGTTCTGCGCAGCGGGGTCTTACCTACACGCTAAGCTTGCGTGGCATCTGAGTACAGTGTGTCGTAGCCCAGGCATAATTTGTTTTTGTTGACGCACGGAGACTGATTTAGCAATGCACCCACTTGGAATAAACAATCAAGTGAGCTGTTTTAGTCGTCACTCGCGGAGCTTGTAATGAACTCAGGCGAGGAAAATAATATAGCACCCACTCGGAATGTCGTCGAGTGCGCGAGTAAGTCATGCTTGTTGAATTGCTGAGTCTTTTTCTGCGAGTGGTCACTCGAATGCTTTTCTGCTCTTGGGGTGAGGGAGCACACGAACTCTGAGAGTATGTTGTTTCTGCTGGTGCGAGTGATCACTCGAGCACATCTTTGCCTTCTGGGTGAGGGATCACCCGGACTCAAAAGGGTACTCCTGATGGGAGTAAGAATTTTTTATAGTCAGAAAATTTAGACGTATGGCTGGCTCTTGGAATCGTTTGGATCTTTCCAACTGTTTTTACCTTTATTCTTTCCCTTTGGGATGCATTGTCGTGTTGTTTGATGACGTATGACGATGCTTGATTTTCTTGATCCGTCACGTCTTTTGAACCGCCATAATGATGATTTGGACGTCGCGCTGCTTGTTACCTGTTGGGTTTCCGAGGCTTGTATGGGAAACAAGCGAGATTTGACGTGTCGTGTAAATAATGCTGACCGTGTGAAGGCATCTTTGTCTTGGAATTCGTAACGCTTGGCCCTTTTGGTCTTTGATGCAATGATGGCGTCGCCTGGGCTTCTGTGTGTTTTTCCTGGTTTGCCCTTGGTTTGTGCTATAAGTACTTCCTTTGGTTGCCCGTCCTTGGCATCCATTCTTCGCATCTTTCCCTTTTGCTTGTTCTTCTTCGGATGGCACCCAAACGTGGTAGCGGTGTAACTGGGCGAGGCCGTGGTGTTGTAGGGCGAGGTCGTGGCCGCCGTGGTCGTGGTGGCCGCACCCCTCGCTCCTCACGTGGTGGGCGTCATGGTACCGCGTTGGCGCTTTCTTCTTCTTCCTCCATGGAAGACGGATTTTGGCGCCATGATTTTCTTTTGCATGTTCTTGGGCGGAATGCTGCCCGGATTCCTCTTCCTGCCTCGTTTGCCTTCATTGCTTCTGAGCGTGGCTTAAAGGGCTTCTGGCTCCGTCTTCATGGATGCTCTCGTTCTTCTTCTTGGGTGGAGCTGGATTTTGATAGTTCTTCCTTGATCTTCCTTGGGTTTGGCTGGAGGACATTTTCTCAGTAGTTGAACTTGCACGGCGGGGACAGCCTTTGCTGTCGTTTTGACGGCGAAGATACTGTTATTATCCGTGCGTTTGATGCTGGGGGCAACCGTCTGGAGCCATACTGTGAGGAAACGAGCAACAACTATTCTGATGGCTCGAGTGGTGGTTCGCCTGCTTCTCCCGTTTCTTCGTCTTTGGCTGGTCCCTCTGGTGATGGTGCTTGCTCTCTAGTTCTAAGGAATAAATGGATGTCAAGCCAGTCGTCAAGCGGCAGCGGCAGTAGGCGAGGCACCTTGTAGAACTGGAGGACGGCGAGCTTCTCCCTCGTCGGCTAGGCTGCTGCTTTGTCTGTGATGACGCCCGCCAGGCTGTGGCACAAAAGTGCCAATTATCTCAGCATGAGCACACATGTAGTAGTTAAATGTAGCCCAGCTTGTAGTTCCGCATGTCCTTCTGTAACGGAAAACTGTCGTTTCGACTTCTTTGTAATGAGGACGTCTTTGACTCCTTTGTAATGAGAATGTCTTCGACTCCTTTGTAATGAGAATGTCTTCGACTCCTTTGTAATGAGAATGTCTTTGACTCCTTTGCAATGAACGCGTCTTCTCGGGTGCGCGCCAGCGCTCCCGATGGGAGTAGCCCCCGAGGCTACGTTTGATTTGTAGAATCAAGCATATGCTTTATGAATTTTTTATCTCACTAGTTTGTAGCTTGTCTTTGAATTTTTCCAAGTTTATATCGGGTGGGCGTCAGCGCTCCCGATGGGAGTAGCCCCCGAGTCTTTAGGCGATCGCTTGCGATCGGGTGAAGACTAAAGAATCGTGCGCTTTTTGATGCGACTTTCTTTTGCCTTAGCTTTGTTGCTCACGACGGTCTTGCGTATTTAGCGAAGATAACATCTTTCGGGGGAAGTTTCATGCCCGAGTCCCCGAGTCTTTTTTTTGAGTAAAAGTCGCGTTTGCGAAGATAGCGTCTCTCTCGGGGGGGGGGGGTTCTTGGCTCGAGCCCCCGAGTGCTTGTAAGTAAAGGTCGTGTTTGCGAAGATAGCGTCTCTCGAGGGGAGTTTTTGGCTCGAGCCCCCGAGCGCTTTGTAAATAAGGGTCGCGTTTGCGAAGATAGCGTCTCTCGGGGGGAGTTCTTGGCTCGAGCTCCCGAGCGCTTTGTAAGTAAAGGTCGCGTTTGCGAAGATAGCGTCTCTCGGGGGGAGTTCTTGGCTCGAGCCCCCGAGCGCTTTGTAAGTAAGAGTGCTTTGGGCAACATTGTTTTATTCCTTCAAATTTTACATGTGTTGCCGATCGGTGCTGCTGCCGATAACTTGATAATGTCTAGAGGTATATGGGTAGAACAGGCGTAGGTTCGCTACGTTCCATGGGTTTCCCACGTCCTCATTAGTCTTTGGATTCTGCAGTTTGTATGCTCCTCCTCCAATGACTTCTGAGATGATGAATGGTCCTTCCCATTGTGGGGCAAGTTTGTGCACTTTTTCCTGTATTAGCCGCAACACAAGGTCTCCTTTGTTGAACGTTCTTGTCCGCAGGAGACTGCTTTGATATGCGCGTAATTTTTCCTGGTACCCTTCGGACCTTGTGATGGCTGTGTCCCGTGATTCGTCTGCTACGTCTTTGTCGTCCTGCATCGATTCTTCTGCCTCTTCTTCTTCGTACCCTGAGACTCTGGGCGCTCCGAATTTTAAGTCGTGCGGTAGTACTGCTTCTGCCCCGTATACCAAGAAGAAGGGTGTATACTGGGTTGAGCTGTTTGGGGTGGTGCGTAGGCTCCATAGGACTGCGGGGAGCTCCTCTATCCAGTTGCCCGCGGCCTGTTCGAGTGGTGCTAGGAGTCGCTTCTTTAATCCTCCGCATACTAAGTCCTTTGCTTTCTCCACTTGGCCATTAGACTGCGGGTGTGCGACTGATGCGTAGTTGATTTTGATGCCCAACTCTTGACAGAAGTTTTGGAACTCTGCTGCTGTGAAGTTGGTACCATTGTCTGTGATGATGTTGTGTGGTACTCCGAATCTGAAGATGATTGATTTGATGAAGTTCACTGCCGTGAGGGCTGTTGAGCTGGTGATTGGTACTGCCTCGATCCATTTGATGAATTTGTCGACTGCGACCAGTAGATGTGTTCTTCCTCCTTTTGATGATTTCTTGAGTGGTCCTACCATGTCGAGTCCCCATGTGGCGAATGGCCATGATAACGGGATGGTTTTGAGTTCCGATGCTGGGGCGTGCGGCCTGCTGGCGAACTTTTGGCAGGCAATGCAACGCCGTACAATATCCTCTGCATTTCTTATGGCTGTCGGCCAGTAGAATCCTTCCCGAAAGGCTTTTGCCACGAGTGCTCGACTGCTGGCATGATGCCCGCAGGTGCCTTCGTGAATCTCCAGTAGTAGGGCTTTGCCGTCTTCTTCGTCTATGCACTTTTGTAGTACCTGGGAAATGTTGCGCTTGTAAAGCTTTCTGTTGATTACTGTGAATGCTTTGGATCGTCGACTGATCCGTCGGGCTTCTGCAACGTCTTATGGTAGGGTGCCTTCAATTAGGAATCAAAGAAAAGGTCCTGCCCAGGCCGGGTCTTCGAGTGTTCCTGGTGCTTCGACTTCGATCGCTTGGCTGTTTGTAGCGCCAGCTGCGCTCGTTGCTGCCACCTGTGCTGGCTCATTTGTGTCGTCTTCTTCTGCGACTGCTTTGGGCTCCGCTGGCGTTACTTTTATTGATCTCTGATTGATGCTCTCGAGGAAAACGCCTGGTGGTATTGGTCGACCCGATGTTCGCGAGTTCGTCGGCTTCTGTATTATTTGCTCTGGGGATGTAGTTGAGTTCACAGCCGTCGAATCCTCCTTCTAGCACGTTGTAGAGCTTCTGGTAGGCTACCATGTTGTCTGCGACTGCGATACAATCTCTCATCGCCTATTGGACGGCGAGGTTGGAGTCGCCATAGATCGATAGGCGAGTGGCGCTGCAAGTTTTTGCCATGTGCATGCCGTGAATCAGTGCCTCGTACTCTGCTTCATTGTTGGAGGCGTTGCTGAAGTTGATCTGGAGGATGTATTTGAGCTTGGTTACTTTGGGGGAGACTAGGACGACGCATACTCCGGCTCCTTGTTGTCTTTTGGATCCGTCGAAGTACATCGTCCATGAGTTGGATAGGTCTGGGGGGCCTGGTGTTTGGACTTCTGCCCACTCGACCAGGAAGTCTGGGAGTACTTGGGCTTTTATTTTTGTCGGGTGTTTGAACTGCAGGTATCGCGGGCTGAGCTCCATGTTCCACTCGGCGACTCGACCGGTCGCGCCAAGATTGTTGAGGATGTCCGCGAGTGGTGCACTGCTCACGATTGTGATGGAGTGTTCGTCGAAGTAGTGCGATACTTTCCTGGAGGTCATGATAATGGCGAGCAGGAGCTTTTGGTAGTGCGGGTACCGCTGCTGTGGCTTCGTGAGTAGCGTGCTCATGTAGTAAATTGGTCTTTGGATGCTCTGGATTTTTCCTTCTTCTGCACGCTCGACGACAAGCACTGTGCTCACAACGCTGCTGCGTGCTTCTATGCAGAGATATAACTTTTCCCTTTCTTTTGGCACCGCCAAGATTGGTGGGGTCGAGAGGGTCTGCGAATGCATTGCTGGCCTCCTCGGTCCACTCGAATTTTTCTCCTTTTCTCAGCAGTTCGTAGAAAGGTAGGGTCCTTTCGCCTAGCCTGCTGATGAAGCGGCTCAATGCTGCGAGCTTTCCTGTGAGCTGTTGTATTCCTCTGATGTTGGTTGGCCTTTGCATCTTGGCGATTGCTTGAACCTTTTCTGGGTTTGCTTCAATTCCTCGGGCGGAGACCATGTACCCGAGTAATTTTCCGGCTGGGACGCCGAACACGCATTTTTGGGGTTTAGCTTGATCCTGTACTTGTTGAGGGCCGCGAACGTCTCGCGGAGGTCGTCGAGTAGTGTGTTTGCGCTGTAGGTTTTGATGACAATGTCGTCTACATAGACCTGGACGTTCCTGCCGATCTGGTCTCTCAGACATGCTTGCATCATCCGCTGGTACGTGGCTCCGACATTTTTTAGCCCGAAGGGCATTGTTTGGTAACAGGATACTTCGTAGGGGGTGATGAACGAGGTGTGCTCTTCGTCTTCTTCCTTCATCCCGATCTGATTGTATCCTGAGTATGCGTCGAGAAAAGATAGGAGGTCGCATCCTGCTGTGGAGTCGATTATTTGATCGATTCTTCGTAGGGGGAAGTGGTCTTTTGGGCAATGCTTGTTGATGGGCCCATAGTCGACGCACATCCTCAGTACCTCCGTGTCCTTTTTAGGGACTAGGACTGGGTTTGCTATCCATGTTGCTTTCTTTGTCTCTCTGATGAACCGTGCGTCGAGTAGTTGATTGACTTCTTCTCCGATTGCTCTGTGTTTGGGCTCTGAAAACCGTCGCAGCTCCTTCTTTACTGGCTTCGTGTTTGGCTTGATATGGAGCGCGTGTTCCGCGAATTCTCGTGGTATCCCAGGCATGTCGGCTGGGCACCAGGCGAAAATTTTCCACTCTTTGCGAAGGAAGGTTATGAGGGCGGTTGCTTGCTCTTCTAGAAGGTGGGCATATACGCGGACTGTCTTCTCTGGGTCTGTTGGGCGTACTTGGTGTGTGATCGTGTCACTGTCGACGCTAAAGTCGCGACCAAATTCTTTTGTCTCGCTTCTGTTCGCTAGTGGAAATATGTTTTTTTCCGTCACCATGGATATTTCTTTGAGCTGTTGTTGGGCTCCAAACGTGTCAGATACTTTGTGGAAGTCGCGGTCGCACTGGTCCGATTTGGTGAAGCTTCCCTTGACTGTGATGATTCCTGCGGGTCCTGGCATCTTGAGCTTGAGATATGCGTAGTGTGGAACTGCCATGAACTGCACGAACGCTGGTTGGCCGAGTATGGCGTGATACTGCGACTGCCAGTCGAGCACTTCGAACTCGAGTGTTTGCTTTGCGAAGTTGCGCTTGCTGCCAAAGATTACATCGAGCTGCATTGTTCCGATGGAGGTGTCTGCTTTGCCCGGGACTACGCCGTATATTGTGGTTCCTGACTTCTTCCAAACTGATCGCGGGATGAACATCTTGCGTAGAGTGCTGGCGAAGATTATATTTAGACTGCTGCCTCCATCCATGAAGATTCTGTCCATGTCGTATCCTCCAATTTGGGCTTCAAGGACCAAGGGTGCATGCCCAGGCCTTGGGGATGCGGGCGGGTGGTCGCTCTGTGAGAAAGTGATGCTGGTCTCCGCGCCGTGCAATTTGTAGGTCTCTTTTGATTTTAGTTCTTCGGCTGCTTCGGCTTGCTGGGTGTAGGCATCTTGCTTTGCTTTCGAGGGTCTTCCTTCTTGGATCATGCCGATTCGTCCATGGGACGTGGGGTATTGCTCCTCTGCACTTTGTGCGGGCGACTGCGTGTTTCTTCGAGTGCGTTTGGCTTCGAAGGCTAGCATGAGTAGATGCGTATTGAGTTGATCTGGACGTCTCCCCTCCCAGCCTTTATATATTAGGCCAGGTTTCGGGGAGTCCGTTCTAGGTTACAGTAGATGGTTTCCTAGTTCTAGTCTTGACTTGTACGCCAAGTTGCACATTCCATGTTAGTCGCGGAATCCTACGTCCGTCCCTGGTTGGGCCAATTGTGGGCTTGTCGCAGCTTTCCGGTGGGCCTTCTATCTTCACACGCACCAGGTAGTCTCACATGTAGGAGTCGTGGGGTCACCCCCTCGTCACAGAGGATTTGAGGACCATATTGCAGGACGTTTAGTCTCTTGAACGAGGGAAGTAAGAAATGGTTTCACATGAAAAGGAGATGAGCATGCGCAAAGCAAGAGATATTTATTCATTCTTGTATCACTTATATATGAATTTGTTATATGTTAAACTATTGAATTATGATATTTTTTTTGTTGAATAGTTAAATTGATAATAAATTGATGCTATATGATGAAGGTGCATGTTTTGCATGAATATCAAGATTTGAGTATAAAATGTATGGTTGCTCGAAAGGACAAATAACAAACCAGTATGCGATCCACGAACGTGAACATACATTTAGAGAGTCGAATTTATTCAACTCAACATTTTTAAGTCACCAAACACCGGCTATTACAGGTTGCACATTGTAGACTAAATACATACTCGTACTCACATTTTGAATAACGAGTCTAACAATCATAAGTCAGCTTTTTACGCCACTTTAAGGAATCTTAATGCAGATTATGAAAACTCTCGTAAACATCTGGATAAAGTTGTTTGCACATTTTTTTGTCATCCAACGAGATCTTACATGTAACAGCCCAGATTCCACAAAAATTAAAAATTTTGTTTTCGGTGTGAATTTTTGATTGTCTGATTTGTTTGCGGTGTTTGCATCCCCGATTTATCGATCAACGATTATTTTCCCCCCTCTTATCTCGTATCGGACGGAGACCGACCCTTGCCACCCTGACACTCGACCTTTTCGACACCGGGTTTCACCCGATCACCGTCGCGAAAACCGCACGAGACCAGCCGCAGCCAACGGAACAAAAACCCCGTTTAATAATTAAACGGGTTATATTTTATAGCGCACCGGAAAGTGTTTTCGGAACGGTTCCAGTGCGAGGTGAACGTCGCCGGCTCGACGCGCTGATCGCGCAGTTCGAAGTTTTACCCGAATCGGAGGTCCTGCGGACCCCCGGCGGTCAGAAACGTAAACACCGCGCGCGAGAGAGAAAAACCGGGGATGTTTTTGCAAACTGCCAGCCACCTGGGCTATATAAAGGCCACCACACTCCCACCCCTTTCTAGGGTTTCCCTAGCCACAAAATTGCAGCCACCCCCCTCACAATAGCCCCAATTTTCGCAATTAGCCCATTTTTGCCAAAATTCCAGCCTCCCTGCGATCTGGACCGTTGGATCGACCGATCCAAC
Organism: Bromus sterilis; assembly: GCA_950022295.1. NCBI lineage: Eukaryota > Viridiplantae > Streptophyta > Magnoliopsida > Poales > Poaceae > Bromus > Bromus sterilis. The sequence goes on along the minus strand of OX465600.1, from coordinate 72,819,142 downwards.
GGCCCAGGGAACTCCCCACCAACCACCTCCATCCCTCTCTCTCCTCCACGCAGCCGCCACCCGTGGGCAACCGCCGGCGCCTCCAACTCCGGCAGCGCCCGCCGCCGCGCGTGCCCCCGCTGGTGAGCTAGCCCCGTCGCGCTCCTCTTCTCCCCTTCCCTCTCTCCCTCATCTGCCCTCTCCCTCTCCTCGCGCAGGCTTCACAGGAAGCTGCGGCCGCCGCCCATGGCGCCATGGCGCGCTTGAGCCGCCGCGCCCCGTCGCCCTTGGCCGCCGACGTCCTCCACCGGACGGATCCGGCCGTCCTCGAGCCGCAGCCGCCCCTCCGGCCAGCCTCGTCCCTTCCGTGCTCCGGCGAACGGAGACGGCAGCCGCACCACCAGCCATGGCCGACGGGGAGCTCGGGCTCCCCGATCCAGCCGCTCGCGCCCGCTGTGGGCCGGTCCAGCGCGCCACTGCGGCCCACGGCCTCCCAGCCAGCTGGCCAACCGAGCCCAGCCACCAGCCGCCTCAAGTGGGCCGAGCCCAGTAAGGGGTGAGGCCCTTTTTATTTTTTTCCTTCCCTCTGCTCAAAATTTTCTAAGTCTGAGATGTAACTGCTGCCGGTACTTTTTTGCAACGTAATTTTCCGTTGACTCGTAGCTCCGAATGAAGTGATTCTTTTTTTGTTTGGTTATGCTTTGTGTGCTCTAGAGTTCATCTTTAGGAAGTTATTTATTTTGAGGTTATCTTGAATATGTATTTGTGTGTTGAACAGGGCACCAGATCGTTAAGTTGCTAAACCTGCTGTTAACTACTGCTGCTGTTATTTTGTTCAAACTTTGGGTGATGCTTGTGTCAAATCCATGAGGCCTATTGCATTGATTCTTTTTCCTATGTGTTAAGCATCATGTGTACTTCATTTCCATGCTTTAACTTGTCATGTTTGGGTGCTTTAGCTATATTAAATCTTGCTCCAAAGTGGTGACCCTGATGTTAAAGTGCTGCTGTGCTGAAAACTGTTAATTTGTTGCAACTTCGGGTGACGGTTGCGTCGCAACCGTTTATCGGAATTGAGTGATTGCAATTTCATATTGTTAAGCATCATGTCTACTTCCATTATATGTATTTCATTGTCATGATATGCTTTCTGGTCATATATATTTTTAGCTCCAAAGTTGCTATGCTGCTGTTTTTGACAACCACCTTTGTTTTTCTCTAAGTTTGTAACGTTCCGATGCCATGTTGCATGCTTAATATCTTTTGATCTATGATGCCTAATTGCATGATTCTTTTTTCCATGTCTTACCTGTCATGTCTACTTTAGTTCTGTATCGTTTGTGAGCATGTTTGCATTGATTATCCTGTTTATGCATTGCTCTAAAGTGTGCTTCCTGATGTTGGCAGATTGTGCCTGTAACTTGTTTTGCTTATATCTTTTTAACCGTAAATCCGTTTGGAGTGTGCCTTATATGTAACTTGATTAGTTTTTCGTGTATTTTGTGTTTAAGCTATTTTTTCTGTTGTTAACCAACCTAAAATATGGTTTAGGACAGAACAGTACCAAATCTTTTAATTGTCGTGCGACACTTAGTGTATGCCATGTTTAGGTTGTGCCTCACTTAAATTGACTAGCATAGATAGTTTATCTTATGCTTCACCTCTTGTAATGTTTGTGTGTTATGCCATGCTTGAGTGAGATGCCATGTTAACAACCTTTGTTGATCACCTGTAGCTAAACAACTTGAACCCTTGTAAATGTGCGGTATCGTCGTGTGTGACGAGTACTCCACTTAACCTGTTAGTAACCGCTCTCGACGGTAGGTGCGATGTCTCGTGTTTCCTTCTTGTTGATGCTTGCTCGTGTTTGCCTCGTAGTAATAGAGTTCTTGCTCGTTGATTGCTTTCCAGTGTTTACCGTCTTGTGTGCTTCCGCGGGTACCTCTCGGAGACGATGCGAGCTTGCGATCGGCTACACCTCCGGAACCCGAGTTATCAACAGGCAAGGAGTATGCATTACTTATGATCCATTATATTTCAACCAGCGGTTTGCATGCTAGTCTAGGTTAGGTTCGATGTTTGATCCTACCACATGTTTACAGCCTCTTTCAAACCGATACAGCCATGTCCCCTCCCAGCAAACCCTGTACTGCTATGTTACTATTGCTTGTTGCTCAGCCCCTGCTTAGTATGCATGCTTAGGATGCTACGAGGTTACCCTGTTACTCCTTGGTTTGGGCTATCACATTATTATATTGTTGTTGATGATATGATTATTATAATGTTGACTATATTCGACGAAGGATGGAAGGTCTAGGCTATCCCGCCCCGACGCTTTGTTCCATTCGAGTCACCTAGGATCCGAGTTCCGGGTATTGGTTTTAAGACTGAGCGTGCCTAACCGCGTATGGGATTTTATGGGGTCCCCTTTTCTTACCTACCTAGCTTCAAACATTTCTAGTGGTGGCCCAAGCTGATTTACCATTTGAAACAGTGTGTGTGCTGGTCAGCCGCCAGTAGTTTTTAAACCAACCCAGACCAGTGAGGACATAGTTCCCTTGCTGGCCCACCTTGTTCAGCTGAGGACCCGGTTTCCCATGTGTGATTAACCGGCTATCCAAACCTGCGACAGACGGTAGAGACCATATCGAGAGTGTGGCCGGATCCTGAGCTGGATGTGGACTCACCGGGGGCCACCCGGATTTGTTCGTTGTTAGCTAGAGGGACCTGTCGTTTCGGATCTCTTGGAACTAAATCATAAAATGGTTGCCTGTGATGGGTAGCAACTGAGAGAGATGGGCGTGCGTGCGGAGCCTTGTAATGGGCAGTTGGTACACCCCTGCAGGGTTAAATCTTTTCGAGAAGCCGTGTCCACTGTTATGGACGACTTGAGACCTACTCCTTGTTCATAGACTACAACAGCTGAGATAATTTTAATATAACTTGATCAACGTGTGTGTGCCTTGACTGCTTCTTCTTCGCCGGGATGCGAAGAGGAGGACAAGGATAGGATAGGTGTTATGTTTGCGTAAGTAGCTGATAGCAAGACTTGTTGGAGGCGAATAATCATCGAATGCTTGGCTTCTTATCTTACTCTCTAGATCGTCAGCCACTTCATAAATGCTAGTGCGGAAGAAACCTCACCACTTACCCCATCCTTACTGTAAACTACTAGTTGTCCTAGAATGACGAGTGATGAAGTCCTTGCTGGGTCAGTTGACCACTACAGTTGGATGCTGAGTACTTCTGTACTCATGATACTACCCCCAAACTCTTTTCAGGGTTCTTGATCGACAACAGGTATGGTGATCGACGTTTCACGTGGAGACTCGACGACGACTAGTTAGGCGGATCCCGGTGGAGGGCCTGGACCCGTGTGGTTATGGGGGTCGATGTTTTTCTCTTTGCCACTAGGCATTTGCTTGTAGTTTGTGTCCAGACATGTATCTTTCGCTGTTGTATTGTATTTAAGACAGTTTTATGTCGATTGTATGAGATGTTGTATCCTTGTATCTGTAATGTTGTGATATCATGTTGGAAATCCGGGGCATATGGCTTTGTCATATGTCGCGGTGGGACCGATATGTGCTTCGTCCCCGGATCCGGGAGGAAACACCTAGATCTGGAACAGTACCGCATATCGGGCCTTACATTACATTTGTTCATGAATCAGTTTGTGCGTTCATTTTTTCTAAATCGGACACAAATCGAAGAAGGTTTATGGGAGTTTAGACCACTGCTATGTAGGATTCTGATACCCCGACTCACTCAAATCCTCCTTTCGGATCATTCTTTTTTCAATCCGCCTTTGCGCTTTCCTTGCTTTGCACCTACACCCTCTTCGTCTGATGGCCGTTGTATTGTCCCGTGGCCACCAATGTATTACTGGACGTTTGTAAACTCCACCAGCGCGCGTATGCACTCTTAGGTACCCTTTGCCCATTGTTGGCGCCGTCCATGACAGATACCACACCTAGCAGGCGTCCGGTTAAATACAATTGAGATTTTATTTTAACTTCTTGTTGTTCCTATATAGCACGGGATACTCGATGATGAAGGATAAGTTATTGTGTGATATATGGTTGGCCGTATCTACGGACTTCGTAGGCATGAAGCAACGAGACTTGACCTTTTGAAAAAAAAACATGCGTTTTTTGTTTCATGAGCAAAATCACATCGTGTTCTACAACTTGCACATTATCTATGATCGCGATGTGCAATCGTTAGCCCATGGGTGATACATCATCTCTAACTTCCTTTTCTAAGTTGGGAGTTGGAGATGATGTATCACCGATGGGTAACGACTTCCCATTGCGATATAGATCATGTGCAAGTATTACATGGCGATTGCACAAATGGGAAGAAAGTGGTACTCGAGCACGTCAACTATGAAGATCGTAAGTTTTAATGGTAGCTTATTTATATTCATACATTGTTGAATGGAGCTCAAAAGACGTAATGTGTGAAATGAGATGTGTGTATTCTGAGTTGAGTATCGTCCAAATTAGAATCAATGAATTAAAAAAACTTATTAAATTTGATTATTTTATATGTGATATTTACATTCAAATCATTGTGATATTTATGAATGAATTGTGTTGTTTTCTATAATTATTTCAAATGTTACGCATTTGAGAAAATAGACAAAAAAATTAAAAGCAAAGTTGAATTGTCGACTTTCGTATTTTTGTTTGTTGAACAAATAATGTTTACATTGAAGATGTCCTTAGGTCGATGTGTTTTAGCAAGCTAGTTGAGCTGGTTCATTATGCACCCCTGAACAAAACAAGTGTCTACCTAACCCGCCTACACTAGTGAGCAGAAACGCATCATTTCTTGACTGGTATCGAGAGGGTGCAGCGTACGTTGCACGTGAGTGCTGACCCGATTGCATTTTCATTTGACCGGCGTTCAACTCGGTCCTATACAACATATGAAAATGAAAAGAACTGATCATAACGAATTGCCTGACTGGACTAAAATTGGACGTGGCTATAGCTGCTGAACCGAGCAGATCCAAGGTAGAGAAGAGAGGATGGGATGATCCCTACCCCTCGCTCCCTCCCTCGGGCCGCCACCCGCGAGGCGGCCGGGGAGGGCCTCTTCTTCCTCGCCGCTCGTCCCCTCCCCCTCCTCCTCCTCCTCCCTCGCCGCCGCCGGGGGGCGCGGGCGGCGGGGGTCTCTCTCCCTCCGGCGCGGTGGGGGGCGCGGGCCGCCCTTCCGGCTTGGAGCGCGGTGCGGCGCGCCGGCGCGTGCGTGGAGGGCCGTGGGCGCTCCCGTGGTGGGCAGGTGCCGGTGGCTGCGGGCGGAGGGCGGCCCGGCGGCGGCGCTCGACGTCCTGCTGGTGGCGGCGCCTGGTGTCCTGCTGCGTGCAGCGGCGGCGACGCCCCCATCTAGGGAGGTGACGCGCGGTCACGACCCCGAGGCGGATCTGGCCAGGTCTGGTGCGGTGGTCGACCGGCGACGTCGGTGGTGGGCGTCTGGGGCGGCGGTGGTTCTGACCGGGCGGTTCGGGCTGGGTCCCTTCCGGCGGCTGGTGGTGGTGCGTGCCCGGCGGTGCGGCGACGGGTCTGGACGGCGGTCGACCCGTCGATAGCGGTCCTGTCGGACCAACCTGCGAGGCGGCGCGGGCCGAAGGCGACTTTAGTGGAGGTGCGTGCCTGCGCTGCGACGGCTAGTTCTGGCCGGCAGGAGCGCGGGCTTCGGTGGCGTGGTTCGAAGGCGGAGTTGGTGGTGCGGGCTGGTGCTGACCGCGGCGGCGTGGCGGCTGCGGTCCGGCTGGCAGCGCAGGGCGGTGGTGCGGCAGCCTCCTTCTCCTGGGTCTGGGCCAGGTGCCTGGTCCTAGGGTCTGTGCTGGGGCAGGTTGGATTTGGGCCCGGGGCAGATCGGGGTCGATCCCCGGGTAGGAGTGGCTGGCCTCGGCCTGGGGTGTCTCTGTGGACGGGCCGTCACGAAGGCGGTGTTCGATGGCGGTGGCCTGGCATTGCTACCCGGTCTATTGATCAGGGCCTTGATCTCGAATTTGGCGTCGTGCGAGCTCCAGGAGGGCTTGCCGGCGGCCGTCGGCAGTCCTAGGATCATGTCCCCTCGCTCCAGGCGGGCTTGATGGGGATGCAGACATCGACGCCTCCTACGTGGAGGGTCAACCCAGATCCGAGGACTGATGCCGGGCACTGAGTGGACAGTGAGCTCTACTCGTCCTAACGAGGTTGTTGCGTCGTGAGGTGGAGGGTGGAGGTGTCTGGGGCATGGATGCCGGGGCGGCGGCCCTGGATGGTGGACCATATGGTTGCTTTCCGGCAGGCACCATGATGGTGGTGGTGGCTCCTCCCGGTTGTGTGCGCAACGGGTGGCGGAGCGGCGGGTGACTCGGGCATTCCCTCTCTTGTAGGGGCGATGCCCTGATCCGGATCTGGGGACTATACTTCCTCACGCTCTCCCTGGCGGCATCGGAGACACGGGTGAGTTGCCGAGTGAAAACTCTGTGCCTTGGCATTGGCGGCGGCGACACCCGTGGGTGCCGCTCTCTTCCTGAAGACGTCGTCGTGGATTTTCTCCTCGTTTCAAGGCTCCGGGTGAAGACATTTGTCCTGCTGGACTCGGCAACGGCGACGCTCAGCACCGTCTCCCTCTTGAGGGCGTTGCGGTGGAGCCTAGGTATGTTAGGGTGTAGTGTGGGGTGTGTGTAGTTCTGTCGATGCCTTCTGCTAGTAGCATAGCTGCACTGCTCATTTCATGATCGGCTTTGTAAGAGGATTACCTCACCACCTTGTATCGTTCAGCCGTATACCATGGTTCGACTCCTTTATCTATAAAAGGGAGCGAAAGCCTAGTTTCTCATAGCTGCTGAACCTTCCAGTGGACAATAGACACCTAGTAGAATCAACGACTACGTACTACTGTCGATCACCGACGAACACCGGATACGACGACCAGAACTCCACGACAAGACGGGGCTCAACAAGACAAACGTACTGCACACTAGCCATTGTTACTTTGACTAGCGGACCGAAGCTTGTCGATAGCACCATAAGATTCATTACGCCACTGTTGTGACAGACAGACAAGTCAATAGACATGATGCAAAATTTCGGCGTGAAAAAGGTTCGTGGAAATTAAGAATACCGATACAAGAAAATGGAACATCACTAGTCCATACCAGGAACATTGGGTGTGTTTGGTTTTAACTTACACTTGCTTTATCAAATACTTCTTCCGTTTCAAAATGTAAGATCATCCTTTTTTCAAATTGGTAAAAATTGAAAAATGATCTTGCATTTCAAAACGAAGGGAGTAGTTGGCTAGCCAAAATTTTGAGGGAGCTTTTGCTTCCTACGACCTGGTGCTACCAGACTCGGCATCGGGATGGTTCAGTTTGGGCGACGACCTATGTTGGTATGGGGTGAAAGCCACGTTCCAACTTCTGACGATACCGACAACGTTGACTTTGTGGCTCTGTTTTCCATTTTGAAGGAGTCATTGTGGATCTTTCACTCCTAGATTATTTGGGTTCTGTGCAAAAGCCTCGAATCTAGCTTCTAGACTGGACAACAGTGTCATAACCACCTTGGAAGCATTGTCTTGGAGTCATTAATCACACCTTGCTTATTTCACGTCTTGATTGGGGTGCATTTGGGCGGTATGAGCCATGCGGCTAAAGGATGGTTGTGTTTGTGCCTAGTCTTTTCTTTCTCGGGTGTTCCTCTGTCGAGATGTGCATGTTGATCTTCTCGCTCAACCATGTTTGCGGAAAATTTGATGCTCTCGTCTAAAGCCGAGTTCGCGAGACCGACGATCCACCCTTGACCCCTTCATTACATATCAAGACTCCTCCTTCTTGAAGGTCTTGTCGATTGACGCTTGATCAGATTCAGATGGAAGTTGAAGTCCTCCTTCATGTTAGTTGTGTCAATGAGATTTGTAATTGCAAGCAACAACTATTTTCTTCCTTGTAGCTATTATGTTGTTCTCTCTCTCTCTCTCTCTCTCTCTCTCTCTCTCTTCAGATGTGACCTATGATCGTCTCATTATGTATTCTCTTATAATTTCCTCTAACCCGTTTCTTTATTATAACAAACAAAATATGGGGGATTGCCCTACCTCGATTCTACCGATCGGTGTGGGTGAGCTTGGTGGGAGCACCGCGGCTGCGACGACCATGATGTAGGTGAAGACCATTGCGGTTGCCCGTCCCGATATATTAATGAAGGTTGCGATTAGGATGATGTGCGATGGTGGATGAAGTGCGGACATGCAAGCGGGTTGCACATCGTGCACGCTTAGGTAGTGTCGTGATGCTGTGGCGGTGGCTCATGTGAAGGACGTCGGGGCAGCAGCCCTAGTTTCATGGCGGATGCTTCGAGTCAGTTTACGCGGGTATGAAGTGACTACAGTGATATTTGCATCATCGTATAGATGACCCCTCGACGACCAGGGTGGTGGTCAATGGTGGGAAGATGCCCCACCCTTTATCTAATGCATGTTAGCCTAGCTTCGACTATATGCATGCATAACTTTTGAAAGATCCATCACAAGATGATCTTCGAAACATCGCTTCATGTTCGGGGTGAAATCTCTGTTCTAACCTTGATTGGTTCGGCACAGCAGCGGAGAACTTGCCCTGTTACTTGTTGAAGGCATCGTCTACTTAGTGATGTGTTAACCTTCGATGGATGGTGTCGACAATTGTAACACCCTCAGTTGCTGTAACAGTAATCATCATCACTGTTGACCATCACTGTTTATTAATCACTGTTATCCCCTGTCCTTAATCAAACTTTTCTTCTGCTCTTTTCAAACCATGATGGTTGGTAATCAAAACCCTAATCCCAATGCATATCCCTCATCAAGAAACTATACCCTAGTTGAAACTACTTTGAATGGAAATTAAAACAAAAGTGCTCAAATAAAGTTGTTCCATAAATCCTGAAAACCATTTTTGTAAATTTCCTAAAATCATTATAATCATGTTGGACCAACTTTGGTAATTTTTGAAGTTACAGAAAATTCCAAACAATTCAAACAGTAGGTTAAAACCCTTACTTTGGGCATTTAATATTTAAAAATAAATATCTAATGAATTTCTTTTGCTGAAAAAACTTTTGTGGCACCTCAGTAATAGGTAACCCTAATTTACAGACACCAATAACATTTTACAAAAATGCTAGGGTTAATAAATCAATTACAGAAAAGAAATAGAGCAAACAGAAAACAAAACAAAATAAAATGGGGCTTAAACCTCGCCTGGGGCGAGGCCCACCTCAGCCCAGCCCACCCCACCCTTGTCTTCTTCCTCCCCCACCTGCTCCCACCTGCCCCGTACGGCGGCGACCGTCGCCACGCCGTTGCCAGCCCGGACCCGCCTCCACCTGCTCCCTCCCGACGCCGACGGGACAAGAGCGCCACCGGCCACCTCCTGGACATCCTCCCCCTTCCCTTCCCCTCCTCCTCTCCTCTCACGACTCGGGGAAAATTTCCCGAGCGCCGCCGTCGCCATTGTCGTGGCCAGACGTGGCCAACGGGCACGGTCCGCCCCGAGGTGGTGCCCAGAGGCCGCGCCTTGGTCGTCTTCGTCGACTACAACGGCTAATCGAGCCCGAGTCCACCACATCGAGCGCTACTCCACCGCCTTCGTCTTCGGCTCCGGCGGGATCCGCGACGAATTCCGGCCACAACAAGCCCGCATCGAGCCCGCTGCCACCTCCTTCGTGCTCCTGGTGAGCTCCCCGTTCGTCGCCAACTGCCCGTTGAGTCCCGATAGCGCCGTAGTCGTTTCCCCCTTCGAGCTCGCTCCGGCCGCCGTGGTTCGTCGTCGTAGCCGTCGGCCTAGACCGTCCCAGCTCACACCAAGGACACCCGCGTGCTCCCCGTGGACCATAGATTCGATCCCACCCCGTAGCGCGTTCGTTTTCCTCGCCTGTACCATAGTGCCATTGGAGCCCGAGCACCCCCTCCGCCATTGTTGAGCTCGAGCTCGCACCTGTCCACCCCAAGCCACCGCACCGCCACCAAACTCCTCCCCGTGGTCGTCCGCGTCGAGTGGTACCCGCCGCGCCTCCTCCCGTGCACCACAGAGGGGGCAGCATCCACCTCGCCGGCGTTCTGCCGCCGGCTAGCCTCCGGTGAGGCTGCCCCTTGGGCCCCGCCTGTCGGGTTCGCTGTTAGAGGCTAATGAGTCACTGACAGTGGGCCACCCCTTGGACTGTTTAATTAAATTAAACTTGATAATTACCTCTGTGACACTGACAACTGGGCCCCAGCTGTAAGTCATTTAGAAATAAATAAAATTATAAAAACTAGTCACTGACATGTGGGTCCAGAGGCATTTCTGATTTAATTAAATGTTTTATAAATAACAGAGGCTGACATGTGGGTCCCACATGTCAGCACTGTTCTGGATAATGTTTTGGATAATGTTTAATAAATAATAAAAGAAATTCCAGAAATGCTTTTAAATTGATTTAAACTTTGATATTCAATAACTTTTAAACCGTAACTCGGATTCAAAAACTTTATACATGAAAATTGATCAGAAAAATATAACGAATACGAATACGCTATCTGTATGCCTATCACACCCCTCTAACACAACGAACATCGAACCGTCCCCCTTTGGACCGCAGTCCGATAAATTGTCCGGTACTGCTAAAGTACCCGGATGAATTTATTCCGAACACGAATGTTTCTCGGAATAGATCAACTAGCACGGATACACCCCCCTTATGTTGTTCCGGTAACCACGACACCTCCGGCTTGATCCTTTCCCCCTCCGGACACCCTGTCCGGTAATCACCCGGAGCCGGTAGTTCATCCCCAGATGAATTCCCGCTCCGAGCATATTGCATTGCACTGCGTTAGTACACCGTTAACATTTCATCTATCATGTCATGCATCTGTTTGTATATGCTTGCTTTGTATTTACTGTTTCTTCCCCCCTGAATCTTCGGTAGACCCCGCTGCTGCCGTCGACTACACCGCTGCTGAGTACGACTACCTCGTCGACGACCCTACTACTACCGTCGAGCTTGCAGGCAAGCAAAGCCATTCTCTTCCCCAGATATCGCCTATCTTTCCGTACATTTCTTGCACTAGGCATTGTTACTGCTGCTGCTACGATTACAATCCTATTCAATTGCATAGCCTGATCTTGTCGCCCCTTGATGTGCCTTCCTTTATCCTATGTTGCCTATTATTATTATTATGCATTATTCAGCAGTGAGCCCTGCGCATGGTTAGCTAGGATTAGATAGAGGGTCGTGATCACTCAGGGGAGTGAACGCGGATACAAATATTATCACTGCACAGGTACGGTACATGCAGACACCGTCTAAGGCCCCTATCTGGGTTATGCCTAGTCACCTCAAGTGTGAGCTATCAAGGAGTAATCCTTGTACTCCACTCGAGGCTGACTTTGTCTTACCGCCATAGGGTCCTGAACGGCGATTGTCCTTCAGGTAAGAAGTCGGGCGACCCCACGGTGCCCGCGAGAGGTATTACGACGGGACGACAGGGAGGGTACGACCAGTGTACCGGTGTGCTTGGCCCATGATCGTTGGCCGCGAGAGTTACCAAACTACGAAAGTCGAGCTCCTCTAGGAGCACACGCGAGACAAGGTAAGGAGACGGCTCACCTTGTTGGTAACCGCAGTGACTTGGTGGGACGACATGGCAGGTACCGATGTACTGGTGGCCCTGGCTGCTGTCGTTGTCCGCGGGTCGGTTAAGCCGAGGCAACGATAACGGTTGTCACGCAGGTTAATTAAAATGCTAAATGGTTCAGTGAATGTCTTGAGTTGGCTATATGCCATGTACGCACTACCGACCCGTGGGAATTACGAGTTATGGGATCCTCTGCTTCTTAGTGTCGTCCGAGGACTCTTCAGACGTCAGCAGTACCGCGGGCTGATTGCCGGGAAGTGCGCTGTCTTCTTGGCTCGAGCTGTGTTGTTTTTGTTACGGCTTCCCGGCCACCCACGCACCGTGCAGGAGTACGTTAGGGTTGGGGTCCAAGGCCCTGAGTACTTAGGATTTAGACCGGCGGATGGGCTCTCTGTTGAGTTTGAAAGATGAGCTAGGAAGTGCCGGATAGCCTCGGTGGAGCGTTCCCTAACAAGGTTCCCGCCACCCTGGAGATCCGTGCGTGTAGCGTAACATAAGTGCACCCCTGCAGGGAAGATTAATCTATTCGAATAGCCGTGTCCACGGTAACAGGACGCTTTATGCTGAAGCTGGATCTTACCACTAGAAACTATTATTATTAAACTGTATGGTTCCGGGTTTTCTTCCTCGCGGGGATGTCGAGGAGGTGAACTCGGAGGCATGGTTAATTATTACAACTTATTATTATACAATGTTGCAGCAACTTCTGCTGCATTGTTACTTTATGCTTTATATAAACTGTTGGCTGATTCTTACCTCATGCTGCAAGACATCGTCGGAAGATGCTAGTCTTCGTTAGGCCTAGCTTCTTACCCTTGCTCTGGATTTCTGTCTTTCAGTCCACTATATACAGCCTCTTCTTTCCGTTGATACAATGCATAATGCTTAGTAGCGGACGTAAGACTCGCGGGTATACTAGATACTCACCTGCTTTATTTTCCCCCTTTATTGTTTTGCCTGATCGGCCGCTGCAGCCGACGTTGGAGCCCAGGAGCAGGAGTACCCCGGAGGCGCCTACTACGACGTCGAGTTCCCCGTTGACCAGGAGTAGTTCGGTGGATCCCAGGCAGGAGGCCTCGCCTTTTCGATCTGTACCTCTGATGTGATTTGTGCTAGCCTTCTTAAGGCAAAACTTGACTAACTATGTCTGTACTCAGATATTATGGCTTGTATGACTTATGTATTCGGGTCCGCGTGACCCCCTCTATTGTAACATATTTGTTATCCTTTTGTGTTTAGTGTTGTGCTGTGATATTATCACCGTGGCACCCTAATCTCAGTCGTGTACCCTGTGTGTATGATTACTGTACACGGTCTGATTTTGGGGGCGTCACAAGTTGGTATCAGAGCCGACTGCCTGTAGGAAGCCACCCCACCACAACTTGTCGAAGTTGAGTCTAGACTTTGAAAAATATTTTGCTAACTTAATATTTGGCTTACGGACCCACATCGATGTCACTACGTGTGATATCTATGGTATTAGGATCCTTTGCTCCTTACCTATGCTCTGGGAATCTGCTCTCTTATCCTTGCTGGTAAGTTTTACAAACTCTGACATTAGGATCACGTTCTCTTGATTCCACCCGGCGTTTTTGGTGCTTCCCCCATTGATTGAGTCGTGTCGCAGGAGTCGTACCCCAGGTCCCAGACCGCGGATCCCATTCTCATTCTGGGCAGGCCTCGCGTTCTCTGGCATCAAGTCCTGTGGCCAACAGTTTTCTTGCGGCGTGATTGACATAGTGGAATCTATGTCGCGTCGTGTAATCCTTACCGCGGTCTGCGCGCCGCCTAGTGAGTCCTTTTTCCTTAATTTCTACGACGTTACGCTGCCCGATTTTCGATTGATTCTGTGTGCGAATGTGTATGTCTTATATGGCTACTCCTATATATATCTACGCCTCCTTTTCGTTGTTGTTTTACTTCAGGCTTGATTCCGGTTTCTCGTTAAATTTTCATCGCTGAAATACCCCTGTTAAATTCTAGCAGGATGGCTGGTCGTGGTGGTCGTGGTCGTGGTCGTGCTGCCAACGACCCACCTCCGCCGCCGGATTACATGGCCGCGATGATGCAGCAGTTCGAGATGAACCGTCAGTTCATGCAGAATATCATGGCTCAGTTCCCCCAGCCGAATCAGAATGGGCACCACCATCAGCATGCCGCCGTGACTCTGCACGACTTCACCCGCCTCAACCCCACTATGTTCCGCAACACTGTTCAGCCGTTGGATGCTGATGACTGGCTTCGCGATATCACTCACGAGCTGGAGTCTGCTAATGTCGATCCAGCCGACTATGTGAACTTTGCGTCTTATCATCTGAAAGGCGCCGCTGCTCAGTGGTGGAGCACCCACAAGCGTTCCCTGCCAGTTGGAGAAGTCATCACCTGGGAAGAATTTCAGTCTGCCTTCCGCGCCCGCTACATTCCTCAGGGGATCATGAATCGTAAGGCGGAAGAATTCCGTAACCTCACTCAGGGCGACATGACTGTTGAAGCCTATCAACGCGAGTTCCTCAACCTCTCTCTCTATGCGGAAGGAGAGATCACCACTGATGCTTGCAGGCAGCAGAAGTTCCGTCGTGGCCTCAACCCAGAACTCAGGCTCGCTCTTGCCGTTCATGATTTCGCCAACTTCTCCACCATGGTGAATAAGGCTATCACCGTTGAGACTGCCCAGATGGAGCACAAGAACTCTCTGAAGCGTTATCGTGACGTTGGCTCATCTTCGGGCGCAACGCAGAAGCGTCGTATCTGGCTCCCTACCAGTGTGACCCATTCACCTGTCCCTGCTCCAAGGTCGTCTTATGCTCCACCCCGTCTGCCTCCGTCACCGCAGATGCCAAGAGCTCTGCCTGCACCACCCCATGCTACCCCACTTCGTCCTCAGGATGGATTATGCTTCACGTGCCGCCAACCTGGGCATTTTTCCAGGGAGTGCCCCCAGAAACAGAAGCAACTGGTAGTTCACCCCGCTGGCCGTGGAAATGGTCATGGCAACAACAGGACCCCCAACTATAATACTGGGTCTGCTGCTCATGCTCTTGGACATGCTTACAACATTAATGTGGAAGCAGCTCAGGAACAACCCGCTACAGTGATGGGTACCCTTCTCGTTAATTCCGCACCTGCTACTGTTTTATTTGATTCAGGAGCATCGCATTCATTCATGTCGGAAGCATTTGCATTGTCGCGTAACATTAAGTTTGAGAGGATGAACCCACCGATGGTTGTCCGCACCCCTGGAGGCCGTTGCCAAACCTCCATGATGGTACACGATGTCACCATTGACGTCGAAGGGATTATATTCCTTGTGTCCCCCATCATCCTGAAAACCTCCACCATTGACCTAATTCTGGGCATGGATTGGTTGAAATTTCACGATGCCGCACTTTATTGTGGCACCAAGTCTGTCCAACTTTTTCACCCCTCCGGCGAGATTGTTAACCACACCACCCGGGTTATCCGTAATGCTGAAACACGGATATTTATGATGAATGCTTTGAATGCCGCCCCCCTCGAAGGCATCGGGAACGTTCCAGTCGTTCGCGATTTTCCCGAAGTCTTCCCAGAAGAACTGCCGGGAATACCCCGATCAGAGAAGTTGAATTCGTCATCGACTTGAAGCCAGGCACTGTTCCTATTGCCAAGCGTCCTTACAAGATGCCGCCACATGAACTCCTTGAACTTAAGGAGGAAATCGACAAGGCACTTCAGAAAGGATTCATTCGCCCCAGTTCCTCAGCTTGGGGAGCACCTTCGCTTTTTGTCAAGAAGAGCGATGGGACAAACCGATTGGTCCAAGATTATCGGCCCATTAACCAAGCCACCATCCAGAATAAATACCCACTTCCCCGGATCAACGATCTGTATGATCAACTTGCCGGATCCAAGGTGTTTTCTAAACTCGACTTGAGGTTGGGTTATCACCAAATCCGAGTCCGTGATGAGGACATTCCGAAGACTGCCTTCATTACTCGCTATGGTTCATACGAGTACACTGTCATGTCCTTTGGATTAACCAATGCTCTAGCCACCTTCTCCAGATTGATGAATTATATTTTCATGGAGTACCTCGACCAGTTCGTCGTGGTTTATCTGGATGATATATTGATATATTCCAAGAATGAAGAAGAACATGGTGAACATCTTCGTCTTATACTGGAGAAGCTTCGAGAACACAAACTCTACGCTAAGTATTCTAAGTGTGAGTTCTGGCTTCCCGAAGTAACCTACCTTGGGCATGTGATCTCCAAGGATGGCATTGCCGTCACCCCAGAACGTATCCAGGCTATTCTTGACTGGACTCCTACCAAGACCGTCAAACAAGTCCGCAGTTTCCTCGGGCTCGCTAGCTATTGCCGCCGTTTCGTCGAGAATTTCTCCAAGATTGCCAGGCCTCTAACTAATCTGCTTCACAAAGGTGTCAAGTTTGAGTGGACAGATAAATGTCAAGAAAGTTTTCAAGCACTCAAGGACAAGTTAACTTCTCCCCCGGTGCTCGCTCCCCCTGATACTCAGAAGGACTTCGTGATATATTGCGACGCGTCTCGTCAAGGATTAGGCTGTGTCCTATTGCAAGAGCGCAAGGTGATTGCTTATGGCTCTCGTCAGTTGCGTGCTCACGAAGACAAATACCCAACACATGATCTCGAATTGGCAGCAGTAATTTATGCATTGAAGCTGTGGCGACATTACCTCGTCGGTAATCGTTGCGAGGTCTACACCGACCACCAAAGTCTGAAGTACCTGTTTACTCAGCCAGACCTGAATCTTCGTCAACAACGATGGCTCGAGACAATAGCCGACTTCAACATGGATATTTCGTATACCCCTGGCAAGGCTAATGTGATGGCCGATGCCTTGAGCCGCAAAGCTTACTGTTCTGAACTTGAGGTTCAGGTGCAGCAACCACTTCTGTATGAAGAGTTTCGCAAGTTGAATCTCGAGATTGTTCCTCAAGGTTACGTCAATAACCTGGTTCTCGAGTCAAAACTCGACGCCCTCATCAAGAGTAGACAATCTCTGGCCCCTGACATTGTGAAGATCAAGCAGGACATCGCAGAAGGAAAGCCCTCCTCTTTTACCATTGATGCCAATGATGGTGATACTGTGTACTTCAAGGGCCGCTTAGTAGTTCCTGTGAGCCCAGCCCTCATTAACTGTGGTCCGGATATCATGGAAGAAGCCTATAATTCTCCCTTGTCAATCCACCCTGGCAGTACCAAGATGTATAAGGACCTTCGTCAACGGTACTGGTGGCCTTACATGAAGCAAGACATCGCCCGCTATGTTTCTCAATGTGACATTTGCAGTCGCGTCAAAGCCGGACATCAGAAACCTGCTGGTTGGTTGCGACCACTCCCTCCTCCTGATTGGAAGTGGGACAAAGTCGAAATGGACTTCGTCACCGGTTTTCCTAAGTCACAGAAAGGTAACGATGCCATCTTTGTCGTCATCGACCGATTCTCCAAGATTGCACACTTCCTGCCGGTCAAGGAGACGATCACTGCTAGTCAGTTAGCACACTTGTATATCTCCCGAATTGTGTCACTCCACGGTATTCCGATGGAGATCAGTTCAGACCGTGGCAGCATTTTCACCTCCCGATACTGGAATAGTTTCATGGAAGCTTCCGGGACTCGTCTGAATCTCAGCACCGCTTATCACCCCCAGTCGCAAGGCCAAGTTGAACGAGTTAATCAAGTGCTGGAAGACATGCTTCGCGCTTGTGTCCTTTCTTTCAGCATGAAATGGGAGGATGCCCTCCCGTACGCGGAATTCTCGTACAACAATAGCTATCAGGCTAGCTTGAAGATGGCCCCCTTCGAAGTTCTATACGGACGTAAATGTCGAACCCCCCTGAATTGGTCAGGAACTGGGGAACGACCCTACTTCGGACCGGATATTGTCCAAGTAGCTGAAGAACAAGTTCGCATTGTGCAAGAAAATCTCAAGGTCGCACAGTCTCGTCAGAAGAGCAATTATGACCGCAAACACCGTGAAATGGAGTATCAACCTGGTGAATACGCGTACCTCCGTGTCACTCCCATGAGGGGCACTCATCGCTTCGGTATCAAGGGAAAGTTAGCTCCTCGCTACATTGGCCCGTTCCGTATCCTTTTCAGGAGTGGACCCGTGGCATACCGGTTGGAATTGCCGCCGAACCTCTCCCATGTCCACGATGTTTTCCACGTGTCGCAACTCCGTCGCTGGTTCAAGGATCCTATCCGCGAAGTGGAGCATGATATGATCGAGCTGCAACAAGACTTGACTTATCGGGAACATCCGAGCCGCATTCTCGATCAGTCTGAACGCCGAACCCGCAACAAGACCGTCAAGTTCCTCAAGGTCCAGTGGTCGAATCATTCTGAAGATGAAGCCACTTGGGAATGCGAAGATCGCCTTCACGATGAATACCCCGATCTTTTCCTCGCTACCACTTAAATTCTCGGGACGAGAATTCTTGTAGTGGGGGAGATTTGTAACACCCTCAGTTGCTGTAACAGTAATCATCATCACTGTTGACCATCACTGTTTATTAATCACTGTTATCCCCTGTCCTTAATCAAACTTTGCTTCTGCTCTTTTCAAACCATGCTGGTTGGTAATCAAAACCCTAATCCCAATGCATCTCCCTCATCAAGAAACTATACCCTAGTTGAAACTACTTTGAATGGAACTTAAAACAAAAGTGCTCAAATAAAGTTGTTCCATAAATCCTGAAAACCATTTTTGTAAATTGCCTAAAATCATTATAATCATGTTGGACCAACTTTGGTAATTTTTGAAGTTACAGAAAATTCCAAACAATTCAAACAGTAGGTTAAAACCCTTACTTTGGGCATTTAATATTTAAAAATAAATATCTAATGAATTTCTTTTGCTGCAAAAACTTTTGTGGCACCTCAGTAATAGGTAACCCTAATTTACAGACACCAATAACATTTTACAAAAATGCTAGGGTTAATAAATCAATTACAGAAAAGAAATAGAGCAAACAGAAAACAAAACAAAATAAAATGGGGCTTAAGCCTCGCCTGGGGCGAGGCCCACCTCAGCCCAGCCCAGCCCACCCCACCCTTGTCTTCTTCCTCCCCCACCTGCTCCCACCTGCCCCGTACGGCGGCGACCGTCGCCACGCCGCTGCCAGCCCAGACCCGCCTCCACCTGCTCCCTCCCGACGCCGACGGGACAAGAGCGCCACCGGCCACCTCCTGGACATCCTCCCCCTCCCCTTCCCCTCCTCCTCTCCTCGGGGAAAATTTCCCGAGCGCCGCCGTCGCCATTGTCGTGGCCAGACGTGGCCAACGGGCACGGTCCGCCCCGAGGTGGTGCCCAGAGGCTGCGCCTTGGTCGTCTTCGTCGACTACAACGGCTAATCGAGCCCGAGTCCACCACATCGAGCGCTACTCCACCGCCTTCGTCTTCGGCTCCGGCGGGATCCGCGACGAATTCCGGCCACAACAAGCCCGCATCGAGCCCGCTGCCACCTCCGTCGTGCTCCTGGTGAGCTCCCCGTTCGTCGCCAACTGCCCGTTGAGTCCCGATAGCGCCGTAGTCGTTTCCCCCTTCGAGCTCGCTCCGGCCACCGTGGTTCGTCGTCGTAGCCGTCGGCCTGGACCGTCCTAGCTCACACCAAGGACACCCGCGTGCTCCCCGTGGACCATAGATTCGATCCCACCCCGTAGCGCGTTCGTTTTCCTCGCCTGTACCATAGTGCCATTGGAGCCCGAGCACCCCCTCCGCCATTGTTGAGCTCGAGCTCGCACATGTCCACCCCAAGCCACCGCACCGCCACCAAACTCCTCCCCGTGGTCGTCCGCGTCGAGTGGTACCCGCCGCGCCTCCTCCCGTGCACCACAGAGGGGGCAGCATCCACCTCGCCGGCGTTCTGCCGCCGGCTAGCCTCCGGTGAGGCTGCCCCTTGGGCCCCGCCTGTCGGGTTCGCTGTTAGAGGCTAATGAGTCACTGACAGTGGGCCACCCCTTGGACTGTTTAATTAAATTAAACTTGATAATTACCTCTGTGACACTGACAACTGGGCCCCAGCTGTAAGTCATTTAGAAATAAATAAAATTATAAAAACTAGTCACTGACATGTGGGTCCAGAGGCATTTCTGATTTAATTAAATGTTTTATAAATAACAGAGGCTGACATGTGGGTCCCACATGTCAGCACTGTTCTGGATAATGTTGTGGATAATATTTTGGATAATGTTTAATAAATAATAAAAGAAATTCCAGAAATGCTTTTAAATTGATTTAAACTTTGATATTCAATAACTTTTAAACCGTAACTCGAATTCAAAAACTTTATACATGAAAATTGATCAGAAAAATATAACGAATACGCTATCCGTATGCCTATCACACCCCTCTAACACAACGAACATCGAACCGTCCCCCTCTGGACCGGCAGTCCGATAAATTGTCCGGTACTGCTAAAGTACCCGGATGAATTTATTCCGAACACGAATGTTTCTCGGAATAGATCAACTAGCACGGATACACCCCCCTTATGTTGTTCCGGTAACCACGACACCTCCGGCTTGATCCTTTCCCCCTCCGGACACCCTGTCCGGTAATCACCCGGAGCCGGTAGTTCATCCCCAAATGAATTCCCGCTCCGAGCATATTGCATTGCACTGCGTTAGTACACCGTTAACATTTCATCTATCATGTCATGCATCTGTTTGTATATGCTTGCTTTGTATTTACTGTTTCTTCCCCCCCTGAATCTTTGGTAGACCCCACTGCTGTCGTCGACTACACCGCTGCTGAGTACGACTACCTCGTCGACGACCCTACTACTACCGTCGAGCTTGCAGGCAAGCAGAGCCATTTTCTTCCCCAGATATCGCCTATCTTTCCGTACATTTCTTGCACTAGGCATTGTTACTGTTGCTGCTACGATTACAATCCTATTCAATTGCATAGCCTGATCTTGTCGCCCCTTGATGTGCCTTCCTTTATCCTATGTTGCCTATTATTATTATTATTATTATGCATTATTCAGCAGTGAGCCCTGCGCATGGTTAGCTAGGATTAGATAGAGGGTCGTGATCACTCAGGGGAGTGAACGCGGATACAAATATTATCACTGCACAGGTACGGTACATGCAGACACCGTCTAAGGCCCCTATCTGGGTTATGCCTAGTCACCTCAAGTGTGAGCTATCAAGGAGTAATCCTTGTACTCCACTCGAGGCTGACTTTGTCTTACCGCCATAGGGTCCTGAACGGCGATTGTCCTTCAGGTAAGAAGTCGGGCGACCCCACGGTGCCCGCGAGAGGTATTACGACGGGACGACAGGGAGGGTACGACCAGTGTACCGGTGTGCTTGGCCCCTGATCGTTGGCCGCGAGAGTTACCAAACTACGAAAGTCGAGCTCCTCCAGGAGCACACGCGAGACAAGGTAAGGAGACGGTTCACCTTGTTGGTAACCGCAGTGACTTGGTGGGACAACAGGGCAGGTACCGATGTACTGGTGGCCCTGGCTGCTGTCGTTGTCCGCGGGTCGGTTAAGTCGAGGCAACGATAACGGTTGTCACGCAGGTTAATTAAAATGCTAAATGGTTCAGTGAATGTCTTGAGTTGGCTATATGCCATGTACGCACTACCTACCCGTGGGAATTACGAGTTATGGGCTCCTCTGCTTCTTAGTGTCGTCCGAGGACTCTTCAGACGTCAGCAGTACCGCGGGCTGATTGCCGGGAAGTGCGCTGTCTTCTTGGCTCAAGCTGTGTTGTTTTTGTTACGGTTTCCCGGCCACCCACGCACCGTGCAGGAGTACGTCAGGGTTGGGGTCCAAGGCCCTGAGTACTTAGGATTTAGACCGGCGGATGGCCTCTCTGTTGAGTTTGAAAGATGGGCTATGAAGTGTCGGATAGCCTCGGTGGAGCGTTCCCTAACAAGGTTCCCGCCACCCTGGAGATCCGTGCGTGTAGCGTAACACAAGTGCACCCCTGCAGGGAAGATTTATCTATTCGAATAGCCGTGTCCACGGTAACAGGACGCTTTATGCTGAAGCTGGATCTTACCACTAGAAACTATTATTATTAAATTGTATGGTTCCGGGTTTTCTTCCTCGCGGGGATGTCGAGGAGGTGAACTCAGAGGCATGGTTAATTATTACAACTTATTATTATACAATGTTGCAGCAACTTCTGCTGCATTGTTACTTTATGCTTTATATAAACTGTTGGCTGATTCTTACCTCATGCTGCAAGACATCGTCGGAAGATGCTAGTCTTCGTTAGGCCTAGCTTCTTACCCTTGCTCTGGATTTCTGTCTTTCAGTCCACTATATACAACCTCTTCTTTCCGTTGATACAATGCATAATGCTTAGTAGCGGACGTAAGACTCGCGGGTATACTAGATACTCACCTGCTTTATTTTCCCCCTTTATTGTTTTGCCTGATCGGCCGCTGCAGCCGACGTTGGAGCCCAGGAGCAGGAGTACCCCGGAGGCGCCTACTACGACGTCGAGTTCCCCGTTGACCAGGAGTAGTTCGGTGGATCCCAGGCAGGAGGCCTCGCCTTTTTGATCTGTACCTCTGATGTGATTTGTGCTAGCCTTCTTAAGGCAAAACTTGACTAACTATGTCTGTACTCAAATATTATGGCTTGTATGACTTATGTATTCGGGTCCGCGTGACCCCCTCTATTGTAACATATTTGTTATCCTTTTGTGTTTAGTGTTGTGCTGTGATATTATCACCGTGGCACCCTAATCTCAGTCGTGTACCCTGTGTGTATGATTACTGTACACGGTCTGATTTTGGGGGCGTCACAACAATCAAGATGAAAATCCTTGTCTTGTTCAACTTTAACCGGACTTGGCGATGGCGATGTGAAGGTGCTTATTCTTTTTGAAGGCTTTGTTTTGGAAGAAGTTTACTTTCTCGTAGGTATTTTCATATATCTTGTGACAGTTCAACTTTGGTTGTTTTTGCTCTTTAGTTTGCTTAACAATTCATAAAATTAGTTGTGTGCATTATATTGATATAGAGGTCCTAGATTTAATATCCTTTAAAAAACCGATACATAGGGCTCCCACATTTCCTTAGAAATATATGCAAGTGGCTACAATATACAAGCGAAAGCAATTTTCACCATGTTGACCATCACTGTTGACCACTGGGTCTCCCAGATTAATATTGATGCTAACATCATTGTTGACCATCTCACTCAGTTTGTCAAGCTATGGCGAAAGTTTTCTCACGTTCATCTTAATTTGGATGTGGCTTGACAGTATCTTTTGGAAGCTCACTAATGATGGTCATTATTCGGCCGCGTCGACCTATATCGCTCAATTTCTTGGGTTAGTTGACACGGACATGTTGCAGCTTGTGTGGAGGTATTGGGCTCCCCCCAAATGCAAATTCTTTGCTTGATTGGTCATCAACAACATTTTGTTTGAACGATTTTTTAATGGTGTCATCAACAACATGATATGAACGGATGACAGATTTCAACGATGGGGATGACGCAATTGCAACTTATGCCCCCTCTACAAGCAAGTTCAAGAGTCCGCGGCTCATCTTCTCTTCCAATGTCGCTACACCGTCGGAGTTTGGGGGATGATTATTTCCTCACTTGGTCTTCATGATGTGCACACTCTAAACTGGAGTGTTGTAGATTCTGTGAAGGAGTGGTGGAGACTTAAGGTGTGTTTGGTTCAAGTGTTCATCCCGCTTGGCTCGCGGCCGTGCGGATCGGTCGATTCGGCCGCTTCACCCCACCTGCTCGGCCCGTAGGAATTTGCCTCGCCCCGCCCAGCTCGTCAGCTCGAACGCCAGACCAAACACTTCGCCCCGCTCGTTTGCTCGCTCGACACGGGCCGACACCTCCAACCAAACATACCCAATGTGTTCAAGAAGACCTAGTTCCATAGGGCGCAAATTTCTCTTATGTTGCTTATCTCATGGGAAATCTTGGAAAAGAGGAATGCCCGTGTTTTTTCGAAAATCGCAGTCCCGATTGAGGTCATACTTGCTACAATCAAAGATGAGATTTAGTTGGGGTGTTTTGCGGGAGCTAAATACGTGTGTAACATAGTGCCGCGAGAGTAATGTTTTGTAATTGGCCTTGCCCCTAAACCTCTAAAACAATGAAAATGGTAAATCTTTTGCTTTGTATAAAAAAAATCACCATGTCTATGACCATCTCCAACACGAACATTTCAGTTTGAATATTTACACATATCATCTGTCGAAATAACAGGCAGGGCAATTCGACTAAGTTAAAACTGACTAGTACTAGCTCACTCATTAGTCATTACACAATTTGTCTAATTTCCACCTTACTCTTCCTGGATCCCGAGCGCAGGCAGCGTTGCCGGCCTCCCTGAGCCAGGCCACACCTCAGCGCAGGCATCCTGGCAATGGCGTCGTCGAGCAGCGTGCACCTCCGAGGCGCGCCGCCGGAGCCGGACTGCAGGTACCTCAGGAAATCCCCGGCGCCATCGGCCAGCTTCTCGAACCTCTGGACGGCCTTGGCATGGGACTCCTCGCCGCGGCGGCGGCTGAGGAGGGACGACGCGAAGGAGGCCACGATGCGCGCGACCCGCCTCGGGAACCACGCGCGCGCCAGCGCCTCCCTGGCCTCGTCCTCCTCCAGGGCGCGCAGCCTCCAGCGGTGCACCGCGGCGTCGCACTCGTCGGCGTCGCGGCGCAGCCTCCGGCGCCACCGCAGCATGGCCACGTCCGTGAGCTGCCACCGGGCGGACACCTCCAGCGCCGCCTCCATCTTGATGTGCGCCATCTCCAGCCTCTCCAGGCTCTCGCTCGCGCAGGCCGACGCCGCCGACCGCTCCTTGTGCTTGCTGATGAGGAAGGAGGAGGTCCTGCTGACCACCTCGCCGACGACCACCGATCCGACCATCTCGGCCATCGTGACGACTGACGAGCACGGAAGAACCAACGAGCAAATGAGAGAGGAGCCAACAAAGGATCGTTGCGATTACGACTTGTCCATTTTATTGGATGGATTCGGTGAATGAATGAATGAATTCTGGATGTTTCGATGATGACTGAAGGTCGCTCTACTGACGGAGGTCGCTGTCGAGTGATTCGGAGTGTCGATGATCAACGAAGTACGCTGTGGTAGCAGGACCACGATTGGTCTATTTCCTTGGGTCAAGTCGCCCGGGCAATGCCAAAAATTCTTACGCGGTTGCCTGCGTGGACACCACGGGCAAGCTGCAACTCATTAGGTTCAAACCACCTTCCTTGACCATACTTGAGACTTATGTTACGGCGGGGTAACGACCTCTTCTTGACCATGATGAGGGCATGGAGAGCATAGTTTTTGGGTCCTAATATCCACCAAACGTCACGAGCCAGCGTCTTTAATTTGGTCCTAATGATTTGTTCAGTAGGAGGGATCGGGAGAAAATAAAGAAAATAGGACTTCACTACGGGTGTGTTTGGTAGTTGTTTTCACCTTAGCATGGTTGTTCCCATTTGATGCATGCTAAGTTCAGACATGCTGAGTACATGCATGTGCAGTTGTTTGATAGTGATGTATGTGTCAATACATGCTCAGCACTTCACTACGGGTGTGTTTGGTAGTTGTTCCCACCTTAACATTGTTGTTCCCATTTGATACATGCTAAGTCCAGGCATGCTGGGTACATGCATGTGCAGTTATTTGATAGTGATGTATGTGTCAATACATTCTGAGCTGAGACTTTATTTGGCAACCTGCATGTGTTTAGACATGCTGAACAATTTTGAATTCCGAATAATTTTTTTGAATGGTGAACAAAATTTGTAGAAAGTGAAGAAAAATTAAACGCATTTTGGAATTCCCATTTTTTTGAAAATTTTATTTTTTTGAAAATTGAAACAAATTTTGAATTTCTATTTTTTAATAAACAAATTTTGAACATTTTTTTGAAAATCTAAACATTTTTTGAAATTCTAAATATTTTTTGAAAATTGAACGAAGTTTGAAATTTTGATTTTTTTTGAAAACTTAAACAAATTATGGCAATTTTTGAAAATTTAATAAACTTGGGAATTTTGAACATTTTTTGAAAGTTTAAACAATTCTGAATATTTTTTGAAAAAATAAAACAAAATTTGGAAATTCTAAATCGTTTTTCAAAATTTAACAAGCTTTGGATTTTTCAAAATTTAAACAAGTTTTTTATTTCTTACAATTTTTGAAACGTGAGTGTTCTCTCTTCGTGCATGCTGACCAGCGAACAACTGTTGGGGTATTCTCTCTTCGTGCATGCTACGGGGGTATTTGAGCTGAGCTCGTGCATGCTGAGGAGACCCCATGCAGGCTACCAAACACCAAAAATGGGTTGAGTAGGGAAATTTTGCCCTCATGCACCATCCATGAACCCTATCAAACACATCCTACAGAGCGGCGCCGCACCAACGGGCTTATGGTGCGGTGGCTCTCCTTTTCTTTAAGTACTACTTAGTACATTAGCAAAAAGGACTACCTTTTTATTTTTTATTTTTGAACAATTGTATCTCTTAAACCGTTAATTCAATTGATGATCCGTTTTAACCATTAGGTTCCTTACGACGAGATTTTGCAACTAGATCTCATGTCAATATGTTTTGACAAACTTTTTTTTCCATCAATACTCGTCACATTACTATTCTACTTACCTGGTAATTATTCATATAATTGTCAGATTATACCAACTTGATTGTTAAAATTATTATTTTCATCAGTACTTGTCACATTACAGTTCTACTTACCTGATAATTATTCATATAGTTGCCAGATTATACCAACTTGGTTGTTAAAATACTATACACTAACATACATAAATGAAATACTTGTTTTGTGGTATTTGTATGCGTTTCTTCTTAGAATTACCTAAAAAAAACACTCATACTTTTCATATTATTTATACTCAAATGTCATAATGACTTGTTGTTCTTGAACGATTGGTTACCGGTTTACTTATTTTCGGTTGCCGTATTATTTACATCTAATTGACATGATGGTTTATTATTCTTGCCAGTTTATCATTTTAAGTTGCCATTTTATTTTATCGTTTGTATCATAAGCTTAAGTATACAACTATTCCCCGGCAACTATGTATAAACATTTGTGACAACAATTCACGGTAAAAATGGCAACTAGGATGACCTAATCTGGCAACTGACGATGACGAAAAAAATTCGTCAAAACATATCAGTACGAGATCTTGTTTTGAAGCCTCGTGAAAACAAACCCGACGGCGAAGACGAAACGCAAATCGAATTAATGGTTTGTAAGATAAATAATTTTGAAAAAACAAAAAAACATAATGTGATGATGTTAGCATGATGTAATAGATACTTGCATGCAAATCTCCCATGCTAAGCCGCCGCACCATACCATCTCCATGTGACGGTGCTAGTTAGCCTCTCCCACGAAAATAATAAGCTCATTAATCTCTATTTCTCTATCTCTATCTCTATCTCTATCTCTATCTCTTCTCATCTCTACTCTTCTATCTACCTCTACCTCTATCTACTCTACCTAATAATAAAAGAAATTGTGTTTCTTCGGTTTTTTGGTCTGTCCTGACGTCATCATCTTTTTCGTAGTGTATTGTTGTCTTTTCATCCGTGCGAAGGAAAAAATTACATACCTGGGATTCGAACCAAGGACCTCGGCGTGTACATGAGCCACCCTATCTGGTCCACCAGGGAAGTTTCTTTGTCAAAGGTCCATATGTACTCTTTATATAACAGCGAGTTAACATATTCATTTTTTTAGGGGTCGAATATAACAGATTTATGGCTGGACTAGACGCAAGTCATTCTTCGTGGGCCGACCCAAACACGCTGCAAAACATTGTTCATTGAGTTGTTTTCTTCGGCCCAAGGCCCAGGCACGTAGTAACAAGGATTCATAAATTGAATAATCCCACCTTGCTACTTTAGAATTTAGATGCAATCACATCAGTTTAAACTCAATAATCCTTCTTCAAAACCAATAAAAGAAATACAGTATGAGCTAATCAAAGGAAGGGTAGTGTGCATCTCAAGAAAATAAAAATGTGACTAAACAAGAGGAATAATTAAAAGAAGGATTATGTGGGGGTCAAAGGGAGATTGGGATAATTAAAGAGGTGTTGGCTTGTTTTCCATCGCAAAAATGAGAGCAGTGCCGCGGAGACGGAAGCACCAGCAGCATGTCAGAGGAGACGATTCGCCGCAAACTTCAACCCATAGGGTAGGGAAAGTGCATCCTCAACTTCAAAAGGTTGTATGAAATTTCGCCGCAAACTTCAGGTAGGGAAAGTGGATCTTGAACTTCAAAAAAGCGCACGAAATTTCTTTTGTGCATTTCGTTGTAGTAATTGTTCGTGTACTGGTAGTAAGATTGTCTCCTTATATTGCAGCGGGAATTTAAAACATTTAAAATTCTTTCATGACTATAAATTTGTGACGTGTTCACATGTTTTAATATTTTATGTGTCATTTAAAACATGTTTGTGCCTTTGATTTTTCTTATGTAATTTATAAAAATATATACTTCAAATGTTTGTGCAATTTCAAGAAAAGTGTTTCCGTATCAAAATATGTTCATACAATTTAAAGAATGTTCACCATTATTTAAAAAAATGTTTAGGTAATGCTTAAAAATATATAATTAATGAAAATCTCCACCCAAATATAAAAGTGTTTACATGTTTTCAAAAGAATGATGATGAATTTTGGAAAATACATGTACAGTTTAAAAGTCAACAGACAAAAGAAAAGGTGTATGGATTAGGTATAGATTGGAGTTCAGGTAGGACGTTCATCAAAACCATCTCGAAGAAATTAGTAAGAATAGTATTAAACATTCACTTGTGATGATAATGTTTAATGACATGTGTTTCATACCGTGACTAAGATCATCATCTTTAGACTGAACACGCTCGAATCTATTGCGATCAGATGAACAACGTGATCATAATAAGTAAGAGTGGGAAGAAGGATAAGGCAATATGGATGAGGTGTCATGCTGAAATATATATTGTGAACATGTGTAAATCTTGAGCCTTGCTAATTGCGCTAGGATATGTAGTTTTTTTCTCCCGTGCAAAGCACGGGCAATTTTCCGAGTCTACACTTACTAATAAAGAACGAACAATTTCTTCAAATTTTTCGTCCGTAATGATGTTTTCACTAAAAAGTCCCTTCTATTTACTCTAATTAACACGCAGTACATTATAAGTGGTAAAAAATCGATTCGTATACTGGCTGGGCTTCCTGCATGTACAACAGCCTGGGCTGGCAGGGCGGGACTGATAATGGCCCATTTATTTGTCGCTCGTTTGAGAGCTTCAACACCGTAGTACATCGCGCTGCAATATGGGCCTTCGATCGGCCTTTAATTAATTCCGCCAAAAAAATATGTGTGTACGCAACTTTACATATGATGGCTGAATTTTTTTAAATTACAAAATTTAAACTGTGGAATTTCAAATAATTCTGAAAATGAACAAGGATTTAATGTATGTTTGTACAATTTTCATGATAAAACAAATCATGAATGCGAGATGTACAAAACAAAATTGTGTGTAGACCATTTTAAAGATGAAGGGTAAAAAATTTAAAATTCCAAAATGTAAGCTTTCAAGTTTAAAATAATTTTGAGAAAACACACGGATGTAATGTATGTGTATAGAATTTTCATGATAAACAATCTCATGAACTGTGAGCTGCACACAAAAATTAAAACCATCGATCTTGAGGAAAACAACAATATGTATATGTTGAAAAGGCATATTTTGTTTTGTGTTGCTCTCATTTTAATGTATTTTATTAGTTTTGGGGAATTTTCAAAAACCAACATTCATGAATCTTGTGCTCCATTTAGCATTTTTTATCAGTTCATCCAAAATAACATTTCAAAACATCATAATAAATATAATTAGTTTGATGCACTAAAATATCTCAAAGGATTTAAGTTGCAACAATTTAGGAGTTTTTATGCTGCTATTCTTTTCGAATAAATTCTCTTGCAATAATTCATAGTGAAAAAATATCGCATATGCAATATGTGATAAGGACCTTCTAAATTTTGGGTCTTTTTTTGCGACATCTCCTTAGATTGCACTCAAATAATGACATACCAAGCCTTAAACACTTAATAGGTTTGTTATTTTCAGTTGAAATAGTACATGTCTAGATTTTATAACCTATTTTTGATACTCACTACAAATTCAGTTCCATTGCACAAAAGAAAATTAAATATAAATTGTGAACTAATTCTGCATAGATAATTACAATTAAATTTTAATGCACATTAAATTTTCTTTCCGTTCCAACGCACGGGCAAATGTCTTATCCTAGTCTCTATCTCTACCTAATAATAATAAAAATTGCGTTTCTTCGGATTATTCGTCTGTCATGCCCTTTTTTAGATAACCCCCTGAAAGTTATAGAAATTAACCCTCAGTATCTCTTTCAGAGAGAAAAAAACAATTCAATCTTTTTGAACTATTTCTACTCCCGCGGCCCATCCCGGCCCATCAGTGCAGCCCGCAGAAAAGAAAAAACGATTTTTTTTGTCTGTTTCCAGTCCCACCGCCCGTCTAGGCCCATCAGCGATTATCTTTCTTTTTCTACTTTTTCTGTTTTTAACTCAATTAACTTTTGAATATATGAAAAATAAATTTATTTAAAGATTCATATAAATTTCTATAAGGCATATGGGCTTTCGATCGCTCTTTGATTAATAGCGACAAAAATATATATGTGTGTATACCATTTTACAGATGAAGGCTGAATTTATTCAAATTAAAAAACTTAAAATTTGGAGTTTCAAATAATTCTGAACAAACACGAGGATATAATGTATGTATGTGCAATTTTAATGATAAAATAATCATGAAAATGAGCTGCACAAAAAAATATGTGTAGACCATTTTAGAGATGAAGGTTGATTTTTCTTAAATTCCAAAATTTCAACTTTCGAGTGTGAAATAATTCTGAAAAAACACGAGGATATGATGTATGTGTGTACAATTTTTATGATTAAAATATCATAAACTGCGATCTGCACATAAAAATATAATCATAAATTTTTAGAAATGAACAATATGTATATGTTGAAAAGGCACATTTTTTTTGTTGCTTTGAAATTAATATATGTGTTTAGTTTTTCTGAGATTTTTTAAAACCCAGCGTCCATGAAGCTTGTGCTCCATTTAGCAGTTTCGATCAGTTCATCTCAAATAACATTAAAAAACATTATGATAAATACGATTAATTTGATGCACTAAAATACCTCAAGGCTTTAAGTGGCAACTATTTAAGAGTTTTTATGCAGCTATTATTTTCGAACAAATTCTCTTGCAATTATTCATAAAGGAAAAAATTTCACTTATGTTATATGTGATAAGGACCTTCTAAATTTTGTGTCTTTTTTTTGCGACATCTCTCAAGATTACATTAAAATAGTGACACACCAAGCCTTAATCACTTAATAGGTTTGTTATTTTCAGTTTCTCTATTGTTACTTAAATTTTTACTTCAAATTGAAATAGTGCATGTCTAGATTTCAAAATAAACTTAAATATAAATTGTGAATTCATTTTGTATAGAGAATTATAATTAAATTGAAATGCACATCAAAAAAATTCCCGTTGCAACGCACGGACAAATTTCCTACTAATACCAATAAAAATGTGATTCTCTGAATTTTCATCATCATGCACATTTAAAAAACACAGTAGCAATTAACCCGAGGTACCTGGGAGAGAGAAAATGATTCATTTTTATTGTCTGTGTTTCCACTCTCACGGCCCATCCCGGGCCATCAGCGCAGCCTGGTGAAATGAGAAAGCAATTCGTTTTTTTTCTTTGGTCTGTTTCCTTCCACCCACTCTCACAGCTCGTCCAGGCCCATCAGCGACTATCTTTCTTTTTCCTCTTTTTCTGTTTTCTTTTAAACTCAAATAATTTTTGGATTATTTGAACAACTAATTTATTTAAAAATTATTATAAATTTATATAAGGCATATGGGCTTTAGATCCGTCTTTGATTAATACCGGCAAAAATATATGTGTGTATACCATTTTACAAAATCACAGACTGGATTTTAGAAAATTCTAAAATTTAAAATTTAGAGTTTCAAATAATTCTAAAAAACAAAAGAATGTAATGTATGTGTGTGCAATTTTCGTGATAAAAAAATCATGAACTGCAAGCCATAAAAAACCCATGCATTTCGAGAAATGAACAAAATGTATATGTTGAAAAGTCACATATTATTTTTGTTTGCTGCTCTCAAATAAATGTATATTTCTATTTCTTTAGGAATTTTCAAAACCCAGCGTCCTTGAAGCTTGTGCTTCATTTTGCATTTTCAATCAGCTCATCCCAAATGACATTCCAAAACATTGTGATAAATATGATTAGTTTGATACACTAAAATACCTCGAGGGCTTTAAGTGGCAACTATTTCTGAGTTTTTATGCTGCTATTCTTTTCCAACCAATTCTCTTGCAATTATTCATAGAGGAAAAATCTCACATATGCAATACGTGATAAGGACCTTCTAAATTTTGTGTCTTTTTGGTGACATCTCCCTAGATTGCATTGAAATAGTGACACATCAAGCCTTAAGCACTAAATATGTTTGTTATTTCCAGTTTCTCTATAGTTACTGTCGTCGATATGTGACGTCAGATGCCATGGGGATGAATAAAGTGGGGAACAATGCACAGACGACGGCGCTCCGGACGGGTCAAGGTACAAAGCACACGGCGAGGTACCCAGGTTCGGGGCTCTCCGTAGAGATAAAACCCTTACTCCTGCCTGTCTGGACTATAGGCATATATCTGTACACTGGTGCTCCTGGAGCTGTATTTGCTAAGCTACTTGACTCATGGCCGAACTAAACTACTAGCGTGGGATGAATGGAAAGAAAGCTCTCCAGGGGAGGCACAAGGGCTCAACCCCTTGATGTGATGTAATGTGACATCTAACCACTATACTATTCCTTACATGACTAGAGATGTCACTCAGTTGTCTTGTCGGCTTGTCTTGTCTGCTTGATATAGATGTCTCGGTTGACCTCTTGGACAGCCGAGTGCGCGAACGGTCGGCCGAGTGCGCGGACGGCCGACTGCGGGCAATCGGCGCGGGGCAATCGACCGGCGACCGAGCTGGCGCACAATCGGCATGGAGCAGTCGGCGGGGGGCCGAGCCGGAGTGAAGTCGGCGAAGGTGCGCGGTTGGCGTTGCGTCGAATTCGTGACTTTGGTATACCCGGGGGTATTTCCTCCGACAGTAGCCTCCGAGCCTCCGGGTGACTCGGTGAGTCATCCGAAGGGTTTCTTCTTTGTCGATGTAGACGGACGTCGATTGCACTTGGTGCAACTTCTTTCCAGTGGGGGCGCGCAAGCGCACCCACTGGGTGTAGCCTCCGAGCCTCCGGGTGACTCGGAGAGTCATTCGGAGGGTTCCTTGATTTTGTTGTAGTCGATGGCGTCGAGGGTCTCAGTAGTTTCCCCCCGGAAACAATCATGCATAAGGCAAACGTTAGTTATCTCGGATATATCGAATACTTCTTATTTTTCTAAAAATGTAGATTTGTGCAATCGGGAGGCCGACTCGGCTTTGCCTTCGCCCCGCAGTCATTTTTCTGTTCATTCCACCCTTTGGCTCTTGCTCTCGCCAGCATTACAGCCGGCTTGCGGTCTGTAGATGGATCGAACAGTCGGCCGCAAGATGAAGTGTACAGTACTTAGACTTTGGGGAGCAAACTCAACCGAGAAAACTTCCAAAAGGAAACGACCGGGTCGTCCAAATTGTTTTCTCTTTGGACGTTGTTCATGTGTGGTGACTTCCAGCTTTTTCTCTTTGCCAGCGTTGCAGCCGGCATGCGGTCTGCAGATGGATCAAATCGCAGGCCTTTGGCCCCGTACACACTACTAATCCGTCTGTCAAAAATAACTATTTGGGTTATCCGGTCTACCCAGAGGCAGCCGGTCCCGAGCCGAACATGCAGCCAACTGGAAATAACGCGGAGATAACCCCCGAAGACTACTCAGGTTCATCCTTCATGCTTGCTATGGTAAGCAGTATTGAGTGAGAACTCACATTGAATTTTTTTGGCGCAGTCGGAACACCCACTGGGTGAAGGTGTACCCTCCGGGTGACTTGGAGAGTCATCCGGAGGGTTTCTGTTGATGTAGTAGACGGGACACTCGGCAGGCTCGTCCTCCGAGCCTCCGAGTGACTCGTCGAGTCGTTCGGAGAGTCTTTTGTTGATGAAGACGGGGCACTCGGCGGGTTCGTCCTCCGAGCCTCCGAGTGACTCGTATTCAGGCAAGTGATCCCCTGTGGTTGCTCCAGCGGATGGTCTGCCATCCGGGTCACAACCACACTTCTTTTTCGCAATCGGCTGACCGGTCAGCGCAATCGAATTGACACCGGCCGACCTAACTCTTTTTTTTTGCCGACCTGACGCAGTCAACAGTCCGATCTGACGCAGTCGATCCAACACATAGCACACTGATATGCTCGCAGTGAGACGAAAATTTCATCGCAACCGGCTCCGTCACCGGTTTTGTCTTCTTGGGCAATCGGATGCTTAAACAAAGCAATCGGCCTTTGCCAAATAGCAACCGACAGTCTTTTTTTTTTCGTCGGCCCTGCACCCAGCCGACTTGCCAGTGCAGTCAGCCAGGGCGCAGCCGGTCTGACTAGTAGACTCAGAGCAGTCGGCCTTTCTCTTCTTTTGCTTCTTAGTCGCAATCGGCCCCAACTAGACAGCACAACCGATCTCTTGCTCTCTTTTTCCTTTCTTTTTCTCTCAAACTTTCAGTTCTTGCTTGCACTCGGCAGCCGACCTCTTTTTCTTTGATTCTCTCTTTCTTCAGCCGGAGCGGTAGGGGAGCACGGACAGGCCGCCGCTGGCAAGCTGGGCACGCGGCCACAGGGGAGGGTCCGAGCAGGGCCCGCTGCAGTCGGAGGCCGACTGCGGCGTGCAGCCGGATGGGAGCGCGCGCGGCCGGGTGCGAAGGGCGCAGAGTCGGAGGGGAGCGAGGACGGGGTTGCTTAGTTCGGCAGCGAGGGCTGCAATCGGAGGAGGTGGCCGAGGCGTCCGCGACCTTGGGCGCGGAGACGAGGCAGCGGCTGAGCTGGGCGCTGACCACGAGCGGCGCGGCCGACTGAACGCAGGGAGGAGGAAGCCCGGTTGACTGCTGGCGCAATCGGTGCGAGAGGAGCAGGGCTCGAGGAGGACGAGGCTGGGCTGGGAGCCGTAGGCAGAGCGGAGCTCGGAGGTGCAGCACAACTCGGCGAAGAGCCGGGAATCAACTGGATGGATGTACGCGGGATTTAATGGCCAAAATCTGGGCTACACGCAAGGATAATCTGACAGGTGTATGGCTTGTGAACGGTTTGTGTATGGAAATTGTATGGATAATATCTGGGCTGCATCTGACTGTTAGGTTGCGTCTAGCTAGAACAAACTAGAAGAAGCGCAACGACATCTTGAGGGCGCTCCGGGCCAAGGGCAGCCGGCGTCGGTCTCCCGTGAATGTCGATGGGCGGGGCGCGTCGGGCAGAGTGCAGCTGCATCCCCCAAAGGAGGAAAACGGCGACGGGGGCCATGGTCGGGCGGCGCGGAGACGCAATCCGGCGACGGGGCTTGGAGCCGCAGCCTTCGAGACGGACCAGGCGAGCGACGCGAAGCATGCTGCAGCCTCGGCGCGGATGGAGAAAAAACTCGGGGGAACCGAAGCGAGGCCGCCGGAGACCGCGACGACGGCAGAAAACCGGGCGCAGAGGACGCCGGAGGACGCCGCGGGCGCTGACGGCGCAGGGGCGGACGGGCGAAGATGGGCCCGGCCGAGGCGGAGCCATCGCGGGGAGGAGGAGCTTGAGATGTGCTCGGGGAAGAGCAGCATGCGCACGCCGGAGGAGCACGGCTGCAGACCCGACGAGGAGCTGACGGCCCGCGTAGCCTCCGGGCAGCTGGACCGTGATCCAGATCCAGAAACTATTGCATTGAAGAAACCGTTGATGAAGAAAGGTCCCGGCCGGAACGGAGATCCGGTCGCTGCAATTTGCCCTACGGTGGGCGCCAACTGTCGTCGATATGTGACGTCAAATGCCATGGGGATGGCTAAAGTGGGGAACAATGCGCAGACGACGGCGCTCCGGACGGGTCTAGGTACAAAGCACACGGCGAGGTACCCAGGTTCAGGGCTCTCCGTAGAGATAAAACCCTTACTCCTGCCTGTCTGGACTATAGGCATATATCTGTACACTGGTGCTCCTGGAGCTGTATTTGCTAAGCTACTTGACTCATGGCCAAACTAAACTACTAGCGTGAGATGAATGGATAAAAAGCTCTCCAGGGGAGGCACAAGGGCTCAACCCTTTGATGTGATGTAATGTGACATCTAACCACTATACTATTCCTGACATGACTAGAGATGTCACTCAGTTGTCTTGTCGGCTTGTCTTGTCTGCTTGATATAGATGTCTCGGTTGACCTCTTGGACAGCCGAGCGCGCGAACGGTCGGCTGAGTGCGCGGACGGCTGACTGTGGGCAATCGGCGCGGGGCAATCGACCGGCGACCGAGCTGGCGCGCAATCGGCATGGAGCAGTCGGCGGGGGGCCGAGCCGGAGCGTAGTCGGCGAAGGCGCGCGGTTGGTGTTGCGTCGAATCCGTGACTTTGGTATACCCGGGCGTATTTCCTCCGACAGTTACTTTGATTTTTTTTCCTTCAAGTTGAAATAGTACACGGCTAGATTTTATAACCTATTTTTGACAGTTAATACAAATTCAGGTCCATTGTTCAAAATAAAATAAAATATAAATTGTGAATTCATTTTTCATAGAGAAGTGCAATTAAACTTAAATGCACACAAATGTTCTTCCCGTTGCAACGCACGGGCAAATGTCCTAGTAATGAATTAAATGAAAAAATCACATTTTGTTTCTTCCTACGGAAAATAAAAGCTCAATTTTAGCAGGACAAATGGAATTCCCCAAAAAATTGTCATACGAGTTTGACCAAACTATTTATAATTTGCCATCAATTTCTTTACAATGGCAGGTTTATACAAAATATGGATTACCTAATGAAAGCATGGCAAAAAATTCCATGAATAGAAAAATTGTCATCGCACAAAATGTGTTCAAAAAATGACATGGCGATTTTCCATGTGTATCTAGATCCAAAAATTACCATGGAAATTTTGAAAAACACAATGCATGTGAGTTCAACATCAAATGTTGCCATGGCGAACATCAGAAACACAATGCATGTGTATCCATGAAAAGTTGCACAAAAACAAGTTGATCAAGTTAGCCGAAAGTATATCCAAATCATGGAAAAAAACGTCGTACAAGAAAAGGAAATGCATATGTACCCACACAAGCGATACATGCATATCCACACCGTTCACTAAAAAGCATGTTGTTTTGAGATTTGTGCAACCATGCACCACGGATTGCATAAAATCATATAGTATTTTTGTCACACTAGTAGAATATCCGGATACAATTCATGTGGATGTGATGATTTTTCTAAATTAACAATGTGCATCAAATAAAACTGCTTAGGTGCAACGGGATCTAAATGCACAGATGAATGTTGTAAATATGACATGCATAACTTGTAATGGTACAAAATCCGCACTCGTTTTGTACTAACACAAATTATGATAAAAAAAATCCATGGAAAATGGGCGTTAAAAAATGCCATAGTGTTTTAATTAAAATCAAAATGTCATACGACTAACATATTTTTTTTGCCATATCACATAAATAAGAATTTCCATGATACACATATAAGAATTGCGATATCGCATAAATAAGAATTATCATGTCACACAAATAAAAATTGTCTTGTCACACAAATAAGAATTTACATGGCAATTTTTAATCATAATTTGTGTTGTACATGGCAAAATTCTTTTATATAAGCATGGTAATTTCAAATTATGCATCTGCCATGGTAAAATTTTAGCCCTACATTTTTTTATTTAATGAGGCATGCAATTGTAGTTTTAGGGACATGGCAATTTCATACTTCATAACATGCAAAAAGTAGTCATAGGAAAAACATCTTAAACCTTTTTTCATGCCCACCAATATAAAAACTCCCCATGGAAAAAATATTTACAACTTTTGCAATGTCACCAATAAAAATTTGCCAACAAATTTTGTGATGAAAAAAAATCTTACAACATTTGCCATGGCAAGTTCAATAACTCAGAACTATATTACAAAGCATGAAAATTTCTATATACATTTGTCATTGCAGATCTTATATACATTTGCAACGGCATGTTTTAATCATAATTTGCCATGGAAAAATGCATGTTAAAAATGCCATGGTGTTTTAATTAAACTAAAAAATTCATATGATAAACATATGAGAATTGCCATATCACATAAATAAGAATTGTCATGTCACACAAATAAAAATTGCCATGTCATTTTTAATCATAATTTGTGTTATACATGACAAATTTTCTTTTATATAAGCATGACAACTTTTAAATATGCATCTACCATGGTTATATTTTATCCTAATCTGCCATGGTTGTTCTTCCGTTTAATTAAGCCTTTGCAGTTTTACCGGTCGAACATAACAAAGGCACATGCATAACTGTTCTTGGTTAGTGCAAATAATTAAGACTAGTTAGGAGTCTTTCATCGCTCTTTTCTCTGGATTGATTCTGGAAGGAAAGAAGCTAGTGAGGTTTAGGGCCTGTTCGGATTCCATCCGCTCCCGAAACTTCGCTCCCAGAGCTGGCTGATTGGCGACGAACATGTCAACTCCATTGAGGAGCAAACATGGAGCGAAGCAGTGGACAATTGTTTTTTCAGAGTTTCTAATTTAACGCTTTGGGCGCTCCACTCCGCCCCAAATACGGAGGGAATCTGAACAGGCTCTTAGTTTCAAGTTCTCAAGTTGAACACCAAATCTTATTTTCATTTCACTTCAACACCAACATCACAACTGAACTTTCTTCTTGTGCGGATATAATATTGCCGCACGTGGCTGCTCTTAATTTGATGCTCTCTGCAATTCATGGAAAAACCAACAAGCTTATTTTTAGGTTCTGCTTAGATAAAATTTATCGTGTTTACTCACATTTGCAAAGACGACCACCATCCCTACTTAATTTCAAAGCATATTTGCCGCTTCATTTGCCACTTTTTTTTAGTAACTAACCGGGGGAGGACCCCCTCCACCTAAAAATATTGCTTAAAGTGGCAATTATGCCAGAAGAGTGATCCAGTTTATAAGAAAAAAATAGATCAAAAACCTGAACAAATTGTCCGTGTTTATAAGAGAACCCGACCCAAAAACCGAACAAGAAACATGAAAAAGAAGAGAGAAAAAGGGACACCCAAGATAGGGCCCGCCTAGCTAACATGCCGGAGAACCACCACATGAAAGGCACAAGTAGATGTGGGGTGTCGTCGAGGGATCACAATGCCAGGACATTACAAGAGGCCTAACGCACCACTGGCGTGCGCAGCTGAGCCCCACGATGCTACTTAGGAGCATCAACAATCAACGAATGCCACAACACGAACCTTGACTGAGGGTTCCGCCATGGAAATTAGAACGATTAACCAATTGAGGAGGATTCTTGCACCATCACCGAGCAAGATGTGTTGTGGCACGCGGTACGCTACGCTAGCGCCAAATTAAAATTTCTACTGCGCACAACCAAGATCACTGCTATTGGGGATGAACTACGTGATTAGGGTTTACCACTAGAGGCGCAGTCACGACAGCGGAAGGGGAGTTGACGATGCGTGTCGACGGCTGCTCCTCGAATCCCTCGAACCGATCTCGCGAACAGTTTGTCCGAGCGCCGCAGGTGCAGCGCCTCCAAAGGATGCGCACGTACAAGGAGGAGCGTCGGGCGGCGGACTGCTAGGTCCGGCGGCTCGGCTTGGAGGTGGAGTGGCGGCTAGGGTTGTGGTCTGACCTCTACCCCTTCGGGGTTCGCCCTAGCCCTTATATAGGTGCCCGTGGAATGGCCTCAGCCCTTAAGGAAATCCGGACCCTCCATCCATATTCCATTCGGATCACATTCGAATGGGCTCCTTTCCCATTAAGGGCGCGACCCTATAGGTTCACGTACGCATGGACACATCCCGGATCACATCCGGTTCGATAGTCGGTAGCGGTTCCTAGCAGAACGTGCTAGCTCCCATATATGCGTAACGTCATAAGACGAACCATTACAAAGTGTCATATGCAACATTCCTTTTACCTCACGATATATGTTGTCAAGCTCAAGGCGAGTACTTGTCATCCTTGTGATAGCTTGACCTCTCTTCTCGAAACCGTGATACAGATTCATGAACCGGGTTAACACTTAACCCATGTCGCATGGCCATGCTTTCTGAATCTGATCACTCGAGAGGGCCCAGAGAATCTCTCCATGGTGGAGGGGCAAATCCCATCTTGATCAACCATGTCTCGCGCCATGTATCATGACTCACCCTTAAGCTACCCTTATACTACCCACCTACGGTGTAGCGTTTGTTAGTCCCTAAGTGAGTCATTCCTCATCCGGAGAACATGCGAGGACCTCAGGTCTAGGACATGGCATATACATTGTATTGAGACTAAAAGATGACAATATCTCGTTGCGTCTCAAAGTGGGTCTTTGTCCAACTCAGTGATCCCATCACTAAGTCCATACTATCGGTAGCATCTCTATGCTCATGACTTGTGAAACATAGTCATCAACCGAATCATATACTAGTCAAGGATATGTGTCCGCATAACCTTATCAACTAAGGACCATTAGGACAATCATCATAGAATATATAGTCTCACAAACAAGTCACATACTTATTGATACATATCAGTGATAATGTCAAAAGGACAATACAAATAACTCATGAATACATAAGGAGACAACATCATAACATGATTGCCTCTAGGGAATATCTCCAACAGTCTCCCACTTGCACTAGAGTCAATCAGTTAGGCATCTAAGGCCCATGGTTCTTACGTGCGCCTCATGCTTCGGCATCGGGAGAGGCTTCGTCAAAGGATCAACAACATTTGCATCCGTGTGTACTTTGCATACATTTATATTACCATCATCTACGAATTGTCGTATGAGATGATAACGCCTTTCTATGTGCTTGGACTTCTGGTGATGCCTTGGCTCCCTGGCCTGTGCGATGGCACCACTATTATCACAATAGAGGTCCAACGGGTTTGCCGAGTCTGGAACCACACCAAGTAGGGTAATGAAATCCCTTATCCAAACACCTTCCTTTGAACCTTCAGAAGCTGCAAGGTACTCGGCCTCTGTTGTAGAACCAGCTACCGTCTCTTGCTTGGAACTCTTCCAGCTCACTGCACCTCCGTTCAGAATGAACACATAACCAGATTGCGAACGAAAGTCATCCATGTTAGTTTGGAAACTAGCATCGGTGTAACCCTTTACAACGAGTGCATCCTCACCTCCATAAACTAGGAACATATCCTTAGTCCTTCTCAGGTACTTTAGGATGCACTTAACTGTTGTCCAGTGGCTCCCGCCTGGATTAGCCTGGTATCCGCTCGTAGCACTTAGAGCATAGGAAACATCTGGACGATTACATACCAATGGCCGAAGCATACATAATCTTATCCATGCGTCTTTGCTCATCAGGAGTCGAAGGACCCCGAGTCTTGCTTAGATGAATGCCATGTGACGCAAGCAAGAACCCATTCTTAGCCTCATGCATGTTGAACCTTTTCAACACCTTGTTAATATACATACTCTGTCTTAATCCAATAAGCCTCCTTGATCTATCTCTATAGATCTTGATTCCCAAAATGTAAGCTGCTTCTCCCAAGTCCTTCATTGCAAAACTATTTTTCAATGAGTCCTTGACAGCTTCAAGCATTGGAATGTCATTCCCAATCAGCAATATGTCATCCACATATAAGATTAGAAATACGATTGAGCTCCCACTAAACTTCCTGAACACACAAGGTTCCTTTTCGTTCTCGATGAAGCCAAACAATTTGACAACTTCCTTAAAACGAATATTCCAACTCCGAGATGCTTGCTTCAATCCATAAATGGATTTCTGAAGTTTCCATACCTTACTAGCATTCTCTGGATTGACAAAACCCTCGGGTTGTATCATATACACGTCCTCATCTAGATTTACGTTAAGGAAAGCTGTTTTGGCATCCATCTGCCAAATCTCATAATCGAAATAGGAAGCTATAACTAGAATAATCCGAACTGATTTAAGCATCGCTACAGGCGAGAAGGTCTCGTTATAGTCAATTCCTTGAACTTGTCGAAACCCCTTCGCGACAAGTCG
Source organism: Bromus sterilis (assembly GCA_950022295.1). Lineage (NCBI taxonomy): Eukaryota > Viridiplantae > Streptophyta > Magnoliopsida > Poales > Poaceae > Bromus > Bromus sterilis. The sequence continues at coordinate 72,777,211 of OX465600.1, read as the reverse complement.
AGCTTTATGGATTTGAACATTTCCATCCATATCAGTTTTCTTCTTAAAGATCCATTTGCACTCAATGGTTCTTGCACCATTTGGCAGATCAACCAAGTTCCAAACTTGATTGTCATCCATGGACTTTAACTCGGATCTCATGGTCTCAAGCCATAACTCGGAATCTGGATCCACCATCGCTTCCGCATATGTCAAAGGCTCATCGTTGTCCAACAACAATACATTGCTTGCATTATGCAGCCTTTCTGACCTTCGTGGTGCGGGTGCTACTTCAACCACGGGTTCACTGACTGGCTCTGCCATAATGGCATCACTTGTCGTGTCTACCCCGAGTGGTTTATCTCGAACCTCTTCAAGTTTCACCTTCCTCCCACTAGCCTTCCGAGTGAGAAACTCTTTCTCAAGAAAGGTACAGTGTCGAGCGACAAACACTTTGCCCTCTTGTCGGTTGTAGAAGTAATACCCTAAGGTTTCCCTTGGATATCCCACGAATATGCACTTATCCGATTTGGGTGCGAGTTTGTCCGACTGAAGTCGCTTGACAAATGCTTCACAACCCCAAATATTTAGAAAAGACAAACTGTGACGCTTCCCAGTCCATATCTCATTATGGTGCCTTATCTACGGATTTAGATGGTACTCTGTTTAGTGTGAAAGCTGCAGTTTCTAGAGCATAACCCCAAAATGCCAACGGTAGATCTGACTGACTCATCATCGATCGAACCATGTCCAACAAGGTGCGATTCCTCCGTTCCGATACACCATTTCTTTGCGGCGTTCCAGGAGGAGTGAGTTGTGGAACTATTCCACGACTCTTGAGATGATCATCAAACTCTTGACTTAGATATTCACCTCCACGATCTGATCGTAGAAGTTTGATCGTCTTGCCGAGTTGATTCTCTACTTCATTCTGAAACTCCTTGAACTTTTCAAAGGTTTCCGACTTGTGCCTCATCAAGTAGATATAATCATATCTGCTCAAGTCGTCGGTGAAAGACACGAAGTACTGGTAAACACCTCTAGCAGTCGTGCTCATTGGTCCACATACATTAGTATGTATGAGTTCCAATAAGTCGGACGCCCTCTCGCAACTCTTTTCAAAAGGTGTATTGGTCATCTTGCCGAGTAGGCATGATTCGCCTGCCTCAAATGATTCAAAATCAAACGAATTTAAAAGTCCATCATCATGGAGCTTCTTCATGCGCTTTTCACTAATATGACCAAGCCGACAGTGCCAAAAGTAGGTTGTATTCAGATCATTAGGTTTAAGCCTCTTGGCATTTATATTATAGACAGATTCACCTTCAAGATTCAAAATGAATAACCCATTCACAACGGGTGCCAAGCCATAAAACATCTTATTGAAATATATAGAACAACCATTGTCCTTAATAATAAATTCATAACCTTGTCTCATCAAACATGAGGCAGAAATAATTTTTCGGCTTAACGATGGAACATAATAACAATTATCAAGCTCCATTACAAATCCAGAAGGTAAATTAAGTTGCATGGTGCCGACGGCTAATGCAACAACTCTTGCTTTATTCCCGACGCGAATGTCAACTTCTCCTCTTGCGACATCTCTACTTCCTTTTAGTCCCTGCATCGAGTTGCAAATGTGAACAACCGATCCGGTATCATATACCCAAGAACTATTAGAAATATCCGCAAGATAAATGTCTATAACATATACAACAAGTGTACCTGTAGAAGACGTACTCCCACTGCTCTTGCCCTTGCTGGCGAGACACTTGTTGCAGTTCCTCTTCCAGTGACCATTCTCCTTGAAATAGAAGCAAATGGTCTCTGCGTCAGGTCTAGGCTTAGGCGCCGGGGCTGGAGTCGGGATCACATCCTTGTCCTTGCCCTTTGCGTTGGCCTTCTTCTTGGTCCATGACTTCTTGAACTTGGTCGTGTTCTGCACCATCAACACTTGATGCTTGCCCTTCTTAATGTCCTTCTCTGCTATCTTAAGCATCCCATGCAATTCAGTGGGCTTCTTTTCCATGCCATGCATATGAAAGTTCGTAATGAACGAGTTATAGCTTGGCGGAAGAGAACCCATAATTGTATCTGTAGCTGACTCAGGAGTCAACAGATGCCCAAGACGATCCAAAGCTTGCATGTACCCCCTCATTTTGATGACATGCGGGCTCAGTGGATCACCCTCTTTCAGCTTTCAATCCATCAGGGATTGTCAGACGTTGAACCTTTCGGTCCTAGACTGAACCTGAAACATGCCCTTAAGACTCTCGATCATATCGAAAGCCCTAATGTCTTCGAACTACTGTTGCAGCTCGGGCTCCGTAGAAGCCAGCATGAGGCAGCTGATCTCAGTAGACTCATCCTTGAGTTTCTGATATGCATTCTTAACAGCAGCGGTGGCATTATCAGCCGATTCCTCTGGAAGCGGTTCCTCTAGAACATTTTCCTTTTTATCATGCTTGAGAACAATTCTCAGATTTCTATACCAGGTGGTAAAGTTTGTTCCATTCAGTTTATCTTTCTCAAGGATGGATTTCAACGCAAAATTGGTAACTGGAGCAGGTGGTGCCACTGATCTACAACATAAAATGCAAAATACTAAGACATGTATTCATGAAGAGAAACTCATATTAAACACTTTAATAATATTACTCCCACTAAGTTCAACATCCCTCTAGTTGACACTAAGTGATTCAGGATCCGATGGAGCGAATTGACTAGTGAGCTTTTGCATCACTGCTAGCCGACTCGATCTACTGGTAAGAAACTCCTTGCTAATCGCATCAACCATACGACTCCTGTTTGTTTATACGCATCACATACATACCAACTCCTATGCCCCGAAGCCCAAAACTGTTTTGATAGCCTCGACAAGTTAACCAAATTCTATGTGTGTAAGTGTCCGACACAAACCCATCACGCCAAGGAGATCTAACAACACCCTAATTTATAGGCCTACTACTAAATATACATGACATGTGATGTGCAGCAATTGGGGAGGCAAATTTTTACTTGACATTCTTTGAGGGATCATCCTACCTAAAACATCTACATGTCAAAGAAGGATGCATAAAGGGATAAACTTTCACAAGAAGTTTATACAAGTGATATGGTATAGCCCCTTTATCATAGCGCATGGTGATCTCCATCTCCATGTGCGCGAACCTCCCATGGCGATCTCCATCTCCATGTACGGTCGTCTTCGTGGTGATCTCCATCTCCACGCCGTAGTGTCAACCGCCAAGTGTTACATAAGATAATACGCTATTAAAAACTAATAGCTATGAAAGTAAGTTACATTACATGGCTCCACAAGTTGACACGCAGGTCATTAATACAATAATGAGACAACCATATGGCTCCAGCCGGTTGTCAAAACCATGACACGCAGGTCATGAATAATAACATACACAATTAAGGATGGCAATGGGTAGGGTATGGGCAGGGTAGAGCAATACCAAACCCATACCCATATAGTTCATGGGTACAAAATTTTACCCATACCCTTACCCGTGGGTATAAAACTATACCCACACCCATACCCGGTGGATACTCGTACCCATCGGGTACCCATTGGGTAGATCAAATAGTACATTATTTTCATCTTTTTACATTCATTGGTAGCGCATTAGCAAAAAAATATTGACAACTCAATAGCAGGTAGATGAATACATGAAAATTAACTATATAGACTATAGGTACCCACTTAGTAGATAAAATAGTATATATACACATTGAATTGGTCAAATAGTACATCGTTATACATGGGTAGGGTATGGGTATACCCATGGGTACAAAGCTATACCCGTGCCCTACCCACGACTTGATGGGTAGGGTATGGGTACTACCCATGGGTATAAAAATGTACCCATACCCTACCCATGCGGGTAGGGTACCCGCGGGTACCCGTACCCATGGGTAAAATTGCCATCCTTATACACAATGGGCTATACCAGATCACAATCATTCCCTGCAAAATCGAGTTAGAAATTCTACCGTCGTTGTTTTGCATATCTTTTCATTCTGCATCGTTTGGTAGGTCACAGAGCTCAATCGGAGTTCATATGACCAAGATATGGCCTCTGAACCGAACCTGCTCACAGATTTCTGGACAGCGCGGATCATATCCACGCCGTGTCCTGATCCGTGTCCCGGATCAATCACAAAGTGATATCCGCGTGCTACAACAGGGTTTACGACACACTGTCTATCCCAATGGAGGATAACCGACCTCTAGGGATAAGTTGTGGCACGACCTAAGTAGCTCGCGCCTCGGGACAGATCAAGAAACCAAGAGCCTCAAACATGCAAAACCAATCTGATCTACCAACACAAGATCTGATCTACATATCTCCATATGAATTTCTATCACGAATTCAACACCACGCAGCAGACGATCCGATACCACTGTTGTGGCACGCGGTACGCTACGCTAGCGCAAAATTAAAATTTCTACCGCGCACAACCAAGATCACTGCTAGTAGGGATGAACTGCGTGATTAGGGTTTACCACTAGACGCGCAGTCACGACAACGGAACGAGAGTTGACGTTGCGCGTCGGCGGCTGCTCCTCAAATCCCTCGAACCGATCCCTCGTACCGATCCCTCATATGGAGTCCCGTGATCCGATCCCGCGAACAGTTCGTCCGAGCGTCGCAGGTGCAGCGCCTCCAAGGGATGCACACGTACAAGGAGGAGCGCCGGGCGGCGGACTGCTAGATTCGGCGGCTCGGCCTGGAGGTGGAGTGGCGGCTAGGCTTGTGGTCTGACCTCTACCCCTTCGGGGTTCTCCCTAGCCCTTATATAGGCGCCCGTGGAATGGCCTCAACCCTTAAGGCAATCCGTACCCTCCATCCATATCCGAATGGGCTCCTTTCCCATTAAGCGTGTGACCCTATAGGTTCACGTACACATGGACACGTCCCGGATCACATCCGGTTCGATGGTCGGTAGTGGTTCCTAGCAGAACGTGCCATCTCCCATATATGCGTAAAGTCATAAGGCGAACCATTACAAAGTGTCATATGCAACATTCCTTTTACCTCACGATATATGTTGTCAAGCTCAAGGCGAGTACTTGTCACCCTTGTGATAGCTGACCTCTCTTCTCGAAACCGTGATACAGATTCCTGAACCGGGTTAACACTTAACCCATGTCGCATCACTATGCTTTCTGAATATGATCACTCGAGAGGGCCCAGAGAATATCTCTCCATGGTGGAGGGGCAAATCCCATCTTGATCAACCATGTCTCGTGGCATGTATCATGACTCACCCATAAGCTACCTTTATAACTACCTAGTTATGGTGTAGCGTTTGATAGTCCCTAAGTGAGTCATTCCTCATCCGGAGAACATGCGAGGACCTCAGGTTTAGGACATGGCATATACATTGTATTGAGACTAAAAGATGACAATATCTCGCTGCGTCTCAAAGTGGGTCTCTGTCCAACTCAGTGATCCCATCACCAAGTCCATACTATCGGTAGCATCTCTATGCTCATTACTTGTGAAACATAGTCATCAACCGAATCATATACTAGTCAAGGATATGTGTCTGCATAACCTTATCAACTAGGGACCATTAGAACAATCATCATAGAATATATAGTCTCACAAACAAGTCACATACTTATTGATACATATCAGTGATGATGTTCAAGGACAATACAAATAACTCATGAATACATAAGGAGAAAACATCATAACATGATTGCCTCTAGGGCATATCTCCAACAAGATGTACCGAGACAACACCAACGGCGGAAGCTCGCTGCAACACATCGGAAGCCACGAGTGTTCTTGAGCTTGCGGAGCAAAGGGCGAGACATCTTCACAAGGGGGGAAATTGGCCCCTCTTTGGCATCAGAGGCACCGCCGCGAACTCCCAAAGAATATCACAAAACTACCACCGTCACCAAACACCAACCACCACCACAACCACCTAACGCAACAGCCAAAACATCAAGAGGAACGAAAGCCAGCGTTAGGGTCTCCAAGATGCGCCTCCAAGGTGGTAGTGATGTGAAGGACACAACACCGTCACCTGATCCGGCAAGCTTGATCTTAGGATTTCGCCCGGAGACTACATAACAAAGAGTTGTGAGTGATGGAGCTCCACGACGGAACCTCTTGTCAGGGATGCGACTTCCGTAGACGCCGCTACCATCGGCATTGACAAGGACGATGGAAGATTTTCATCAGGAGTTTGAGCACATACCCACAGCAGGACGACAATGAGAGGGGTTAACAATATGACCACGACGCCTTCAGGAATTTTAGAGACGCCCTCGGGCGCCACCATCGCAGGCTCCAAAGGAGCAAGTCTTTCACCCAAATTGATAATACAACCTCTCAACAGACGGGCTGTGTGAAAGAAATTGCTCACCGCCACGAGGGGCCATGGCAGCCCCGACACCGCACACAACTAAATCCATGCACCACACAGGCAGGATCCGAGTGAATCCATGTCGCTGCCAAACACACAGCCAAATCGGTGACTGCCCCACCACCCGCGCCCAATCCGGAAGAGTGGACAGAACCACCATCCCAGACCACGTAGCCACCACCACCCGCATCACCAAAACCACCATTTTGTCGCTGCCACATGACACAACCAAGCAACCAGAGCCGCCCGCACATCCACCCCGTCATCCCCCCCCCCGAGGCCAGTCCACGACCAGGCGATCCCGTGACCAACAACATGCACTGGATCCGGGAAGTGTCACCCCATATTCGTGCCCAGGCGCCGCCAGTCGTGTCCCCATACCTCTTGAGCACGCCCCGCGGCTCCAACTCTTCCTGGTCGAGACATTGTCATTATCATTAGGGTCTGCTTAAAAGCAATTGGTTAGGCTATTCAGCTTTACTTCCCTCTATTGTCACTGAAAGTAGAGATAGCATACATTTGGGGGCTGATACGTCCAAAATGCATCATTATTTTATATAGTAATTCATTCCTATTCATTTATATATTTCATTTTATGATGCTATCCTTATGTTGTTTTGGCTTGTTTTACACAGTTTGCAACTTTCCGGTGTCGAAGCAGCAGACGCAGGATTCAGCAGTAAAAAGTGGACGCTGAGTTGATGAAATAGAAGACCTTAAAATTACCTGAAAATCGACGGAGGTCATTTTCTAGAAGGATGATGAAGACATGAAAAAGAGGGGTCAGAGGGGGCCACAGGGTGCCCAGGCGGCCACCTGGCGCGACCCCACCCCTGGCCGCGCCGGGAGGGCCCTGGATCCCTGGGGCCACTCCCGGCTCCCCCCTCTGGCCTATATATCACTCGTTATCCGAAAACCCTAAAAGAGGAGTTTCGCGAGTTTCGCCGCCGCTCCGTGGCGGAAACCTACAGAGGAGAAAAGACATCTTCGGCGGGCAGATTCCGCCGGGGAGAACACCTCCCAGAAGGGGAGATCATCGCCATCGTCACCACCATCGTCATGGGCATCATCGAGATCATCATCAACATCATCCCCAACACCAGCACCATCTCCATATTCATCTCATCTCACCTCACAGGTTCAAATTGTGTTGTAACCCGTACTATCTATCCTCTCTACTCTACCCGTGTTGATTACCGTCGTGTGATGAATGCTATTGAATTTTGTTGGAGAAATATCATTGTGTCCAGATTGTTTATCATCTATTTATCCCCTCTGATCATGATCTCTTTTATGTCTTGTGATTAGTTACTTTATTTCTTGAGGACAAGGGAGAAGTCTAGTTGTTAGTAGTCATATGATGTTGAAGTAATATGTGTTGTTTGATATTTAAGTTGTGTTGTTATTTTCCTAGTGGTGTTCTGTGAGTCGAACACTCGACACTTCACCTTATCAAGGACCTACGGGAATGCATTGTGTATTAAGAATGCTTACGGTGGGTTGCCGGAGTGATAGAAACCCGAACCCCAGTTTGCACGCTTTTGCACAAGGGAACAATGGATCATCGATCGTATTGCTATGGTTAGGATTTTGCCTTAATTACTATCTTGTATTTGTGGATGCTTGCAAGTTGTTTAATCATAAGAGTGCAATCATCTTAGTCTAGAGGGTGTACTAGCATAGATCCACCCACTCGACACTTATCAACACAACGCATAGTACCGATACGGATTATGGCGAAAGCACGTGACTATTTCTCCCGTGTGTCCTCAAGAACGCTTTAGCCTTTATAGGTTCAGTTTTCAGGCCTATCCTTTGCTCAAAAGGATTTGGCCACTTGTTACTCCTCAGTGCCTTTTAGTTTGTTCGCTTTTACCTTCTGTCGTTTATATCGAAAACCCCTAAAAAGTTATCTTTTAGTTCCTGCAGTTGTTTCTTTACCAAAGTCACTTACCAATACCTTCTGCTCCTCGTTGGGTTCGACACTCGTATTTATCGAAAACGCTACAAACGAACCCCTACAGTTGAGGGTCATCAAGTACTATTTTCTGGCGCCGTTGCCGGGGAGCGTAGCGCTATTAGTAAGTGAAGCTGGTAAGGAAGTTTTTATATTCCCGTTTTTATTTTGCTGTTGCTGCTCTTTGTCCCAATGGACACCTCTACTCTTGGATCGTTGTTTATGGGGAAACGCCCCACAACTGTGGTGGTCACTCCTACCCCTACTGAAATTGTGCCCTACAAAATACCTTCTGGTATTATCAGTTATGTCTTGGCTAATCGTTATGCAGGAGATAGACATCCAGGTGAACACTTGATATATTTAGCACAACTATGTTCATTATTTAAGCTTGCAGGTGTGTCGATGGAGTTCGTCATGAAGAAATTATTCTCCATATCTCTTATAGATAAAGCTTCAGATTGGTATAAGCTCCTCGATAACTCACATCTACTTAATTGGCAAGAGCTTATGTCTCTCTTTTATACAAAGTTTTATCCTCTTCACGAAATTCATCGAGACAGGAACTACATCTATAACTTTTGGTCTCGTGACGAAGAGAGCATCACTCAAGCTTGGAGGAGACTGAAGTCCCTAATGTTCAAATGTCCTATTCATGAACTCCCCAAAGATATTATACTTACAAATTTTTATTCCAGGCTTTCTCGTCAGGAAAGGGGATGTTGGATGCCTCCTCTAGTGGGGTATTCCAAACAAGAAGCATTGAAGAAAAATGGGATCTCATTGAGAGGATCCAGAAGAACACCAAAGACTAGGAAATCGAACAAAGGTATTGAACTCGCTATAAATTATGAGCATGATTACATTGAGAGCTATGTGAAAACTGATTATTTTAATACCTTTTGCTCTAAGATTGGTCTTGATTCCCAGCTTATGATTGATTTTTGTAAGAACTTTGCCTCTCACATTGACTCTTCCAAGGAGGAGAAGGATCAGTACCACAAACCCTTTAAGGAATTACCTGTTGATATTAATGTTGCTGACCCTATATTGCCTGCAGTTATGTATGAACATCCCCCTTTTCCTACAAGGATAAGGGAGCACTCTTTTGTCACAGGCACAATAAACAAAAGTGAGAGAAGAACTGACGAACCCGAGGAGATGATCAAGGTCAATCCTCAAGTTGCGGTGGTTAAGGATTTAGTTACTGATGATATTTCAGATTCCAATATAAATTTTTGTGTCGTTTCAACTAACATTGTCACAACTAAGAATAAAAGCCCAGTTTCAGGTACACCAGTAGTATCTGTCAAAATAGGAGATCATAATTATTACGGGCTATGCGATTTGGGATCAAGTGCTAGCGCCATTCCATATTCACTCTATCAGGAGATCATGGGTGAGATTTCACCTTGTGAAATTGAAGATGTGGATGTCACTATTTATCTAGCAAATAAAGAAATTATCTCTCCCATCGGAATTGTGAGTGATGTTGAAGTCCTATGTGGAAAGGTAAAATATCCTACCGACTTTCTAGTACTTGGTTCAGTGCAAGATAGTTTTTGCCCTATTATTTTTGGTAGGCCTTTCCTCAGAACTTGTGGAGCTATAATAGACTGTAGAAAAGGTAAAGTTTCTATTGAATTCAATGGTGAGAAATATGAATTTAACTTTTCTAAGTTCTCCAAGCAGCCTCGTGGTACTGATTTACCTAGTAATGATAAAATTATTGAAGATATTGCTTCCATTGCTATTCCTCCTAAGGATCCTTTGCAGCAATATATGGAAGACCACGAGAATGATATACATATGCAAGAAAGAAATGAGTTGGATGAAATATTCGCAAGACAAACTACTATCCTGAAGCACAACCTTTCGGTTGATCCTTTAGGAATCCTAGCACAACCGAAAGAAGACCCGGTGTTTGACCTTAAACCACCACCCGATACGCTCAAGTATGCTTATTTAGATGAAAAGAAAATATATCCTGTTATTATCAATGCTAACCTTTCAGCATTTGAAGAAGAGCGATTATTGAAGACACTTCGCAGACACCGTGGTGCCTTTGGCTATACCCTTGATGACCTTAAGGGGATTAGTCCATCGATCTGCCAACACACTATCAATCTCGAGCCCGACGCTAAGCCAGTTGTTGATCATCAACGACGTCTGAACCCAAAGATGAAGGACGTGGTTAGGACAGAGATTCTCAAGCTTCTAGCCGCAGGTATCATCTATCCTATAGCTGATAGTAGGTGGGTAAGTACAGTTCATTGTGTTCCTAAGAAAGGAGGTATGACTGTTGTTCCTAATGATAAAAATGAACTAATACCTCAAAGAGTTATTGTTGGATATAGAATGTGTATTGATTACAGGAAGTTGAACAAAGCTACCAGGAAGTACCACTACCCGCTGCCCTTCATCGATCAGATGCTTGAGAGGTTGTCTAAAAACACCCACTTTTGTTATCTTGACGGGTACTCTGGCTTCTCTCAAATTCATGTTAACACTACGGATCAAGAGAAGACCACTTTCACGTGTTCCTACGGTACTTATGCTTATAGACGTATGCCTTTTGGTTTATGCAATGCCCCTGCTACTTTTCAGAGATGTATGTCTTCTATTTTTCATGGTTTTTGTGAGGAGATTGTGGAAGTATTCATGGATGATTTCTCCGTCTATGGAACTTCCTTTGACCACTGTCTCCACAATCTTAACAAAGTTTTGCAGAGATGCGAGGACACAAATTTAATGCTTAATTGGGAAAAGTGCCACTTCATGGTTAACGAAGGAATCGTTCTTGGTCACAAGATTTCCGAGAGGGGGATTGAGGTGGACAAGGCGAAGATTGAACCTATTGAAAGGATGCCCTATCCAAGGGACATTAAAGGTATTCGTAGTTTTCTCGGTCATGCTGGTTTCTATACAAGATTTATTAAAGACTTTTCTAAGACTTCGAGACCCCTCACTAATCTTCTCCAGAAGGATGTTCCTTTTGTATTTGATGAAGATTGTAAGGAATCCTTCGAAGTTCTTAAGAAAGATTTAATAATCTCTCCTATAATACAACAACCTGATTGGAATTTTCCCTTTGAAATTATGTGTGATGCTAGTGATTTTGCTATTGGAGCTGTGTTAGGACAAAGGGTTGATAAGAAATTAAATGTTATACATTATGGTAGAAAAACCCTTGATAGTTCTCAAAAGAATTATGCTACTACTGAGAAGGAATTCATAGCAGTAGTGTTTGCTTGTGATAAGTTTAGACCTTATATTGTTGATTCAAAAGTCATTATTCATACTGATCATGCTGCTCTTAAGTACCTTATGACAAACAAGGATGCCAAATCAAGGCTTATCAGGTGGGTACTCCTTCTTCGGGAGTTTGATCTACAGATTGTTGATAGAAAAAGAGCAGACAATCCGGTGGCGGACGATCTTTCAAGAATGGAAGATATACCGCATGACCCCATCCTAGTCAACGATAGTTTTCCAGACGAACAACTTGCCGTTATAAGAGTACAATCTCTTTTCGATCCTTGGTTTGCAGATTATGCTAATTTTATTGTTGCAAAGTATTTGCCTCCAGGTTTAACATTTCAGCAAAGGAAGAAGTTCTCCCACGATTTGAGGCATTACTTTTGGGATGACCATAATCTTTTCAAAGAAGGTCCTAACAGGATCGTGAGAAGATGCATACCGGATCACGAACAGAAGGACATTCTCAGACAATGTCACGATAGTCCCTACGGAGGACATCATGCCGGTGAGAGGACTTCACATAAGATTCTCCAATCAGGTTTTTATTGGCCTACTCTCTTTAAAGATGCTAGAAATTATGTTTTATGTTGTGATAAGTGTTAGAGAGTTGGTAAAATTAGTAGGAGGAATGAGATTCCTATGAATTACTCTCTAGTGATTGAGCCTTTTGATTGTTGGGGCTTTGATTTTATGGGTCCTTTTCCTCCCTCACACATGTACACTCACATTTTAGTAGCTGTTGATTATGTGACCAAGTGGGTTGAAGCAATCCCCACTGAGAGTGTTGATCACAAGATATCTTTGAAAATGCTCAAATATGTAATTTTTCCTAGGTTTGGTGTACCAAGGTATCTTATGACTGATGGAGGATCACACTTCACACATGGAGCTTTTAGAAAATCTCTAGCCAAGTACGATGTCAATCATAGAATTTCTTCACCGTACCATCCTCAAACTAGTGGGCAAGTTGATCTCACCAATAGAGAGATCAAGTTGATCTTGCAAAAGACAGTTAACAGTTCTAGAAAGGACTAGTCGAAGAAGTTAGGAGATGCTTTGTGGGCGTATAGAACTACTTACAAAAAACCCATGGGCATGTCCCCGTACAACATGGTCTATGGAAAGGCTTGCCATTTGCCATTAGAATTAGAACACAAAGCTTTCTGGGCTGTTAGAGAGCTTAATGCTGACCCAAAGTTAGCCGATGAAGAGCGTCTCATGAACTTGACTTCTCTAGATGAGTGGAGAAGTGAAGCTTACGAGAGTGCTAAAATGTTTAAAGAGAAGGTAAAGAAGTGGCATGATAGAAGGATTCTGAAACGTGAATTTAATGTTGGTGATAAAGTTTTATTGTTTAGATCTCGTTTCAGGTTTTCTCCAGGTAAATTACTTTCCATATGGGAAGGACCATTTCATATCGAAGAAGTATACCGCTCCGGTGCAATCAAGATTAACAATTTTGATGGCACCAAACCTCAAGTTGTGAATGGGCAAAGACTCAAGCATTACATGGCGGGAGACCCCGTCAATGTTGATGTAAATTCTATATACACAACAACTCATGAAGAATATGTTGCAGCCCCGTTTCAGACGCCAGCAGGAACAGAATAAGAAAAGGTATGTATTACGGTAAGGAAACATCGCGAACCGCCATAAAAGTTCCATTTTATAAGTTTTTTCAAAATATAGAAAATTCAGAGCCTAATTGGAGCCGGAGAGGAGCTCCAGGGGGCCCAGGCGCCCCCCTGGCGCGGCCTACCTCCTGGCCGTGCCGGGTGGCCGCCTGGGCACCCCGGAGTCCGTCTCCGACCCCACTTTGGCTCGTTACCTTCCTTTTGTTGAAGAAACTTTTGCTATATATTTGCCCGGATAGTCCCGACACCGTATCTCGCGATTTCGTGTGTTTTATTTTCGGTCTGTTTCTGCCAGACAATCTTTTAGTTAGACCTAGGTGCCATGGCTTCCCCAAGTGCCCCAAGGACAATTTCGTCGTCAACGTCATCAACCCTTACCTCGCTGAGGTGAAGAAGCACCCTCAAACCGTCTGGTTGGAGGATGGTGTTCTCGACCAAGAAGATCTAAAGGAACCTGTCAAGGAGGGGAGCATCAAGGCCAGGCTAGAAGAAGTGGAGCAAGAAGTATCCAAGTACAAAAAGATGGTTGAGCGTGGTGTTGAAGCCAACTTCGACCTCATCAACGAGCTGAAGGTGTTCTACAATAAGGAGATGAAGGAGATGTGGGCAAGAATCACCGCACCAGAAGAAAGAATTGAAGAGCTCCAATGGAAAATTTATGATCTGCACCACCAGAACTGTGAGTATGAGCTAAAGTTTATGCGCATGGGTATGGGTGCTGCATGCAGGATTCCGGAGACCGACTTCTCTTTTGAGACTGGAGAACCTCTTCCATGGAAGCGTTTCGCCGAGGACTATGTGATCAACATGACCAGGAAGGAGGAGTAAATCTCCTCGGGTAATGGCACCCCCTTAGCTTTTTCCAAGCTTGGGGTAGTGCCCGGTATCTTTATCTTTATCTTAGTCTTTTAGAGTCAACTAGATTCGTATCATGCCTAGGAAAGTTATTATATGAAAGAGGTGTTTGCATTGAGGTCTATCACTCCTTCTGTGGAGAGTTTGTATCCGTGAGTGTGGAGTCGTCTATGATGGAATATTAATGAGAAGTCTATTGATCCCTTCGCTGCACTCGATATTCTCTTCATGCAATCAGCCTTATATGATGATTCTTATGGGGAGTATTGACCTTATATCATGTATGGCTTTGAAAACCTTATTTAAATTTTTGCAAACATAGCTTTGGTCATGACAAAATGCATGTTTTCTCAAGTAGCGACATAGCCAAAACCTTTATGTTATTATGCTTGAAGTGTTATGTTGACAAGGAAGACAACTTGATGTATTATGCTCACCTTAATGTTTATGCTTTATGTGCTTTGCATCTAAGTTAGCATCAATTGTCTGTTCTCTCAAAGCCTTTGCTAGCCAAACCTCTGTACTAAGCGGAATTCTTCTTGTGCATCCATACCCTGAAACAAAAATCTTCCATATGAGTCCACCATACCTTCCTATTCGTGGTATTTCCCTACCACTCCTAAAATTATAGAATTTATGTGTTATCCTTAAATGTTCAAAATCTTCTGTTTTGTGTCTCTAGTTTAGCCCATGAGGAAGTAGTAGGTAATTCATGATCTTCTTAAGTTGGACAAGTTTTACCCCGGGATTGCATGTCTAATTTGCAAACCCATAATACGAGGAGGAACTGGCATGAGTGCGCTCAGCTCGTAAGATAATACAACAAACAAACCCTCCTTCACGCTTGGTCTATGAGAAATCAGAAACTTTGGCAGTGATAAATAAAGGAGACTAAGGGGATGTGATTGTCCCCACTTGGGAGCCGTTCCTTGAAACTTGTCCAGCTTGAGAAGTAATTGAGCTATCTATTAGCATTCGTTTACAAACTATGCACCTCCCAAAATATATTTTCATTCTTTTTGATTTAAGGATAGCACCTGAGTGTTTCCCGCTTGTCTATAACAAGTCCTATCTTTTACTTTTATGTTGAGTCAGTTTTCCTACTTCCTTCCTTCCCCAAAGAGAACAGACACTTGATGTTAATGAGGATTCATTCATATAATGCTGCATTAAGTTTTGCCATGCCACATCCTTGTTGACGTTATCTTTTGATAAAAAGTTGTTTGCGGAAGCTTATGCCAAGCAAGCATCTTCCTTTGTGTTGGAATTTGCACTTCATGACTAATAACATGTTCTTTCAAAATCTTCAAATTGTTCCATTATATAGTGAAAGAGCAAAGTAAAAGTTATTAGTTGTCCTTTGACCAAGGATATGTTTACCATAATTTCATGAGTTTTCTCAGCCCTACTTTTGATTATAATTATTATTACTTTCTCATAAGGACCTTATGAGTTGAGCTTGCTGTTGAGGATGCTTAAGTTTGGTGAAGAAATCATGATGCTTCTTGTCCGTATTCTATTTATGGACACTTCATTCTCTAAACTTGTGGACAGGTTTACCGAGCTCAGTATTCGCTTGGGGACAAGCGAGGCCTAAGCTTGGGGGAGTTGATACGTCCAAAATGCATCATTATATTATATAGTAATGCATTCCTATTCATTGGTATATTTCATGTTATGATGCTATCCTTATGTTGTTTTGGCTTGTTTTACACAGTTTGCAACTTTCTGGTGCCGAAGCAGCAGACGCAGGATTCAGCGGTAAAAAGTGGACGCTGAGTTGCTGAAACGTAAGACCTCCAAATTACTTGAAAAACAACGGAGGTCATTTTCCAGAGGGATGATGAAGACACGCAAAAGAGGAGCCAGAGGGGGGCCACAGGGTGCACAGTCGGCCACATGGCGCGACCCCACCCCTGGCCGTGCCGGGAGGGCGCCTGGATCCCTGGGGCCACTCCCGGCTCCCCCCTTTGGCCTATATATCACTCGTTATCCTAAAACCCTAAAAGAGGAGGAGTTTCGTGAGTTCCGCCACCGCTCCGTGGCGGAAACCTACAGAGGAGAAAAGACATCTTCGGCGGGCAAATTCCGCCGGGGAGAAAACCTCCCGAAGGGGAGATCATCACCGTCGTCACGGGCATCATCGAGATCATCAACAACATCATCCCCAACACCAGCACCATCTCCATCTTCATCTCATCTCACCTCACAAGTTCAACTTGTGTTGTAACCCGTACTATCTATCCTCTCTACTCTACCTGTGTTGATTACCGCCATGTGATGAATGCTATTGAGTTTTGTTGTAGAAATATCATTGTATCCAAATTGTTTATCATCTATTTATCCCCTCTGATCAGGATCTCTTTTATGTCTTGTGAGTAGTTACTTTAGTTCTTGAGGACATGGGAGAAGTCTAGTTGTTAGTAGTCATATGATGTTGAAGTAATTGATACGGTGAGGATAGTTCTCGCACTCCTCGTTGGTTACCCCAAGTGGAAGGTGAGATGTAGCGTAGCAGCAAAATTCCCTCGGTGAAGATACCAAGGTTTGTCTCCAGTAGGACTCACAGAAATACAAGAAGGTGCCAACGGCGCCAGAAATTAGCTTATGGCTAGGGAGTTGACAGGACCTGCACACAGAAACAAATAACTTTGCCCCCAACGAGTATAGAGGAGTTGTCAATTCCTCCGGCCTTGCTGTTTACAAAGGATCAACGCAAGAGATAATAATAGTGGCAACTGAAAGTAAAGACTGAAAGTAAACTAAGGGTGTAAACAATAATGTGAAGATGGACCGGCGTCCCATGATTTTCACTAGTGATGTCTCTCTCCCAAAAGACGATAAAAGTGCTAGCGAGGTAAACAAATCACAGATGGGCAATTGACAGAATTATGAAGGCACCGCAATGCTAACTATGCTGCAAAGAAAGGAAGGGCTCAAAAGAAATGGGCAGTACGCCAAGGTAAGTAGACCTAAATCCAACTGCATCTACTACGAATCATCCACCTTGAGATATCTATCCAGAACATCTCGCTGGTATTAAGTTGCGAATCCCACCCAAAGTTTAAACTCAAAGCAACAGACAACTGCATTAAAAGAACTTTGAGTAAAGTAAACAATACTTGCACCCGCGGGTACAAGCACCGTTGTTTTATCCCTGGTGGCAACAACACATCCCCTAGTCTCATGTTTCTGTCACTCAAGCTAGACATCAAGGGTCTGAACCCACAATCAATCATAACGCTCCCTCTTGGAGCTGCAAGCAAACTACTTGGCCAAAGCAAAATACTGCAACGGAGAACATGCAAGAATTTACTCAAGAACAAAATATAAAAGAGAAGAACCAAATATATTACTCATCACAATCTGAGCATAGTCTTATAATCCAGCAGATCCCAGCAAACTCAGCGTAGCAACAACAGAAATTACAAAAGTGCCTCGATCATGTGAGGCAGCTCACGAGGTCTCGAAAGTGGAAGCACAAATATGGGAGAGGTACATCACATAACTACTGGTCACGGATCCATGGTCCAAGGGGGACTACTCACGGCACATCCAGGAGGCGTCCATGGCTATGGATGGTCTCTCGGAGGGGGTTCCTCCTCCCGGCAGGGTGCCGGGGCAGCTTCTCCAGGAAGCCCCGATCTTGAAACGGCGGCGGCGATATAGAGGCGAGTTCGCGGAAAAGAGATCAATATTAGGGGTTTCCACCCCGAGGGCCAAATATAGGCAAAGGGGGGCGTCGAGGGGACCCACAGGGCAGCCAGGAGGCCCCCTGGCTCGGCCTAGGGTGGGGCCGCCAGGGACCCTCCTGGTCTCCTGGTGGTGGCCCCCTCCGCTACCTTGGTGATTCCGGAAGCTTCCGGGTCGCTGATTTTTTATCTGATTTTTCCGGATTTTTGGAGCACTTTTAATGGCTGGAAAACCTGAAATACAAAAACAGCAGAAAACAACAACTGGCAGCTGGGTGCACTGGGTTAATAGATTAGTCCAAATATGCTCAAAAGTGTATGAAAGTTCAAGCAAATCATGGCAAAGTCACACAAAACATGCATGGAGCAAGCAGAAATTTTAGATACGTTTGGGACGTATCAACATCCCCAAGCTTAATTCCTTCTCGTCCTCGAGTAGGTAAATGATAACAAGCATAATTTCTGTGGTGACATGCCACACAACCATATAAGGACTTTTAAGTAAAGAAATCAACGCATGCAATTGAATTCAAGTCTTAACAAGCAAGAGTCCATATTAGAATTGACACAAGCAACAAAAGAACAAAAGGTGCAAGAGCTCTCGCTGTCCGTGACTCGAATGTCTCCAGATGATGTTTGCGTGCAAGCAGGGGACTGGGAAAAAGAGAGAAAAAAGGTTGTTGAGAAGAACTATCTACTAAAGTTTCACACTTGCTCTCCTTTGGATTCTTATCTTGACTCGCCCCCATACCACTAGCCAGGTACAAGTCAAACGGATCCACTCCCTTTCGATATTTTGAGCACTCATGCAATGGATGAGCATGAGCAAGAAAGTTGACACCTAAAAGGCGAAACAGAAAGAAGGTGGAGGAGGAAGACAAAAAGGTGTGAAAGGCTCACATAAATGAGGACAATCATAGGCGAGAGAGGGCCATATGATAGATATGATGTGAGGAGTAGGGATTGCCATGCAACGGATGCACATGTGAGCTAAAAGCTCTGCAAGGAAACTAGTGGTGGTGCATCTAACTTGCTTGCTCAACAAGACCTAGAGCTCTTTTGAGGAGGCTCATCATTGGAATATACAAGCCAAGTTCTATAGTGTGAAGGTTCCCCACAAATCTATATACATGATGATGATCTCTATGGAGTACAAGGGATAGAGGATGAAGTACTAGTGTGGATCTCTCAAAAGGAACAGTAGTGTGACCCCTTCTCTCTTTTTATTTTTATTTTTCTCTTTTTTCTCTTTTTTGTATTTTTTTGGTGGCCTCAATGGCTCTTTCTATTTAACTCTCATTTGTCCTCTTTGGGATTGATACGTCCAAAATGCATCACTATTTTATATAGTAATTCTTTCTTATTCATTGATATATTTCATGATATGATGCTATTCTTATGTTGTTTTGGCTTATTTTACACAGTTTGCAACTTTCCGGTGCTGAAGCAGCAGACGCAGGATTCAACGGTAAAAAGTGGACGTTGAGTTGCTGAAGAAGAACACCTCCAAATAACCTGAAAATCGACGGAGGCTGTTTTCCAGAAGTATCACGAAGACACGCAAAAGAGCTACCAGAGGGGGGCGACAGGGTGCCCAGGTGGCCACCTGGCGCGGCCCCACCCCTGGCCGCGCCGGGAGGGCGCCTGGACCCCCGGAGCCACTCCCGGATCCCCCCTCTGGCCTATATACTACTCGTGATCCAAAAACCCTAAAGAGGGAGAGTTTTCGGAGTTCCGCCGCCGCTCTGTGGCGGAAACCTACAGAGAAGAAAAGCCATCTCTGGCGGGCAGATTCCCCCGGGGAGACCACCTCCCGGAAGGGGAGATCATCGCCATCGTCATCACCATCGTCATGGGCATCATCGAGATCGTCATCAACATCATCCCCATCATCAGCACCATCTCCACCTCCATCCAATCTCGTCTCACAATTGCAACTCGTGTTGTAATCCGTACTATCTATCCTCTCTACTCTATCGGTGTTGACTACTACTTTGTGGTGAATGCTATTGAGTTTTGTTTGGGAAATATTATTGTGTTCAGATTGTTTATCATCTATTTATCCCCACTGATCATGATCTCTTTTATGTCTTGTGAGTAGTTAATTTAGTTCTTGAGGACATGGGAGAAGTCTAGTTGTTAGTAGTCATATGATGTTGAAGTAATATGTGTTGGTTGATATTTAAGTTGTGTTGCTATTTTCCTAGTGGTGTTGTGTGAGTCGAACACTGAACACTTCGCCTTATCAAGGACCTAGGGGAATATATTGTGTACAAATAATGCTTACGGTGGGTTGCCGGAGTGATAGAAACCTAAACCCCAGTTTGCACGCTTTTGCACAAGGGAACAATGGATCACCGATCGTATTGCTATGGTTAGGCTTTTGCCTTAATTACTATCTTGTATTTGCGGATGTTTGCAAGGTGTTTAATCATAAGAGTACACTTATCTTAGTCTAGAGGGTGTACTAGCATAGATCCACCCACTCAACACTTATCAACACAGCACATAGTACTGATACGGAGTATGGTGAAAGCACATGACTACCTCTCCCGTGTGTCCTCGAGAACACTTTAGCCTTTATAAGTTCAGTTGCTAGGCCTCTCCTTTGCTCAGAAGGGATTGGGACACTCGTTACTCTCCATTATCTTTTACTTTGCTCGTTTTTACTATCCTGTTGCTTATACCAAGAAAACCCCTAAAAAAGTTATCTTTCAGTGCTTGCAGTTATCTCCTTACCAAAGTCACTTGCTATTACCTTCTGCTCCTCGTTGGGTTCGACACTCTTACTTATCGAAAACGCTGCAATCGATCTCTTACGTTGTGGGTCATCAAGTAACGTTTTCTGGCGCCGTTGCCGGGGATCGTAGCGCTATTAGTAAGTGAAGCTGGTAAGGAAGTTTTTATATTTCTGTTTTAGTTTTGTTGTTGCTGTTTTTGTCCTTATGGACACCCCTACTCTTGGATCGTTGTTCTTGGGGAACCGCCCCACAACTAAGGTAGTCACTCCTACCCCTACTGAAATTGTGCCTTATAAGATACCATCTGGTATTATCGATTATGTCTTAACTAATCGCTATGCAGGAGACAGACATCCAGGTGAACACTTGCTATATTTATCACAACTATGTTCATTATTCAAGCTTGCAGGTGTGTCACTGGAGTTCGTTATGAAGAAATTATTCTCCATATCGCTTACAGACAAAGCTTCAGATTGGTATAAGCTCCTCGATAACTCACATTCTCTTAATTGGGAAGAGCTTATGTCTCTCTTTTATACAAAGTTTTACCCTCTTCATGAAGTTCAACGAGACAGGAATTACATCTATAACTTTAGGTCTCGCGACGGAGAGAGCATCGCTCAAGCTTGGGGGAGACTTAAATCCCTAATGTTCAAATGTCCTATCCATAATCTCCCCAAAGATATTATACTTACAAATTTTTATGCCATGCTTTCTCGTCAGAATAAGGAAATGCTGGATGCCTCCTCTAGCGGGGTATTTCAGACAAAGAGCGTTGAAGAAATATGGGATCTCATCGAACGGATCCAGAAGAATACTGAAGACAGGGAAATCGATAAAGGTATTGAACCTGCTATAAATTATGAGCATGATTATATTGAGAGTTATGTGAAAACTGATTATTTTAATACCTTTTGCTCTAAGATTGGTCTGGATTCCCATCTAATGATTGATTTTTGTAAGAACTTTGCCTCTCATGTTGATTCTTCTAAGATGAAGAAGGATCAGTAC
Source organism: Bromus sterilis (assembly GCA_950022295.1). Taxonomy (NCBI): domain Eukaryota; kingdom Viridiplantae; phylum Streptophyta; class Magnoliopsida; order Poales; family Poaceae; genus Bromus; species Bromus sterilis. Next base: position 72,755,685 of record OX465600.1, on the reverse strand, counting down.
CATAAGCCTTTCAAAGAAGTGCCTATTGATATTCACGTTGCTGATCCTATTTTGCCTGCAGTTATATATGAACATCCCCCTTTTCCTTCAAGGATAAGGGAGCACTCTTTTGTGACAGGCATCGTAAATAAAAGTGAAAGGAGAACATGCGAACCTGAGGACCAGATCAGAGTCGATCCTCAAGTTGCTATGGTTAAAGATTTAGTTACTAATGATGTTTCAGATTCTATTATAAATTTTTGTGTTGTTTCAACTAACATTGTCACAGCCAAGAATAATAGCCCAATTTCAGTTACACCAGTTGTATCAGTTAAAATAGGAGATCACAATTATTACGGGCTATGCGATCTGGGATCAAGTGCTAGCGTGATTCCTTATTCGCTTTATCAAGAGATCATGAGTGAGATTTCACCCTGTGAACTCGAAGAGATCGATGTTACTATTCATCTTGCAAACAAAGCTACTATCTCTCCTATTGGGATTGTGAGAGATGTTGAAGTCCTATGTGGAAAGGTAAAGTAACCTACCGACTTTCTTGTACTTGGTTCAGTACAAGATAGTTTTTGTCCTATTATTTTTGGTAGACCTTTTCTCAGAACTTGTGGAGCTATTATAGATTGCAAGAAAGGTAAAGTTTCTGTTGAATTCAATGGTGAGCCATATGAATTTAATTTTTCTAAGATCTCTAAGCAGCCTCGTGATACTGAATTACCTAGTGATGATAAAATTATTGAAAGTATTGCTTCTATTGCTATTCCCCCTAATGATCCTTTGCAGCAATACATGGAGGACCACGAGAATGATACTCATATGCAGGAAAGAAACGAAATTGATGAAATCTTCTTGAGACAACCTGCTATCCTGAAGCACAACCTTCCGGTTGAACCATTAGGAATTCTATCCAAACCAAAATAAGACCCGGTGTTTGATCTCAAACCTCTTCCCGATACACTCAAGTATGCTTATTTAGATGAAAAGAAAGTTTATCCTGTTATTATCAACTCTAACCTTTCAGGATATGAGGAAGAGCGATTATTGGAGATACTTCGTAAACACCGCGGTGCAATTGGCTATACCCTTGATGATCTTAAGGGAATTAGTCCATCTATCTGCCAACATACCATCAACCTCGAGCCCGATGCTAAACCTGTTGTTGACCATCAACCACGGTTGAACCCAAAGATGATGGATGTTGTGAGGACCGAGATCCTCAAGGTTCTAGCCGCATGTATTATCTACCCTATAGCTGATAGTAAGTGGGTAAGTCCAGTTCATTGTGTTCCTAAAAAAGGAGGGACAACTGTAGTCCCTAATGATAAGAATGAACTAATACCTCAGAGAATTATTATTGGATATAGAATGTGTATTGATTACAGGAAGTTGAATAAGGCAACCAGGAAGGACCACTACCCGCTGCCCTTTATTGATCAGATGCTTGAGAGGCTGTCGAAAAACACCCACTTTTGCTATCTTGACGGGTATTCAGGCTTCTCGCAAATTCATGTTAACACTGTCGATCAAGAGAAGACCAATTTCACTTGTCCTTATGGTACTTATGCTTATAGGCGTATGCCTTTTGGTTTATGCAATGCCCCTGCTACTTTTCTGAGATGTAGGTCTGCAATATTTCATGGTTTCTGTGAGGAGATTGTGGAAGTCTTCATGGACGATTTCTCCGTCTATGGAACTTCCTTTGACCACTTTCTCCACAATCTTAATAAAGTTTTGCAGAGATGCGAGGATACAAACTTAGTTCTAAATTGGGAAAAGTGCCACTTCATGGTTAACGAAGGAATCGTACTTGGCCACAAGATTTGTGAGAGGGGAATTGATGTGGACAAGGCGAAAATTGAAGCTATCGAAAGAATGCCCTATCCAAGGGACATTAAAGTTATTCGTAGTTTTCTCGGTCATGCCGGTTTCTATAGAAGATTTATTAAAGAATTTTCTAAGACCTCGAGACCCCTCACTAATCTTCTCCAGAAGGATGTTCCTTTTGTATTTGATGAAGATTGTAAGGAGGCTTTCGAAGTTCTTAAGAAAGCTTTAATAACCGCTCCTATAGTACAACCGCCTGACTGGAATTTGCCCTTTGAAATTATGTGTGATGCTAGTGATTTTGCTGTTGGAGCTGTTTTAGGGCAAAGGGTTGATAAAAAATTGAATGTTATTTATTATGCTAGTAAAACCCTTGATAGTGCTCAAAAGAATTATGCTACTACTGAGAAGGAATTCTTAGCAGTAGTGTTTGCTTGTGATAAGTTTAGGCAGTATATTGTTGATTCTAAAGTTATTATTCATACTGACCATGCTGCCATTAAGTATCTTATGACGAAGAAGGATGCCAAACCAAGACTCATCAGGTGGGTACTCCTCCTTCAAGAATTTGATTTGCAGATTGTTGATAGAAAAGGAGCAGACAACCCTGTAGCGGACAATCTTTCAAGGATGGAAGATATACCGCATGATCCCATTCCAGTCAATGACAGTTTTCCAGACGAACAACTTGCCGTTGTTAAAGTACAATCTCTTTCCGATCCTTGGTTTGCAGATTATGCTAATTTTATCGTTGCAAAGTATTTGCCTCCAGGTTTAACATTTCAGCAAAGGAAGAAGTTCTTCCATGATTTGAGGCATTATTTTTGGGATGACCCACATCTTTTCAAAGAAGGTCCAGACGGGATCGTGAGAAGATGCATACATGAACACGAGCAGAAGATCATTATCAAGCAATGTCACGATAGTCCCGATGGAGGACATCACGCCGGTGAGAGAACCGCACATAAGGTTCTCCAATCAGGTTTTTATTGGCCTACTCTCTTTAAAGATGCTAGAAATTATGTTTTAACCTATGATAAATGTCAGAGAGTTGGTAATATTAGTAGAAGGAATGAGATACCTATGAATTACTCACTAGTGATTGAGCCTTTTGATTGCTGGGGTTTTGATTTTATGGGTCCTTTTCCTTCTTCGCACAAGTACACTCACATTTTAGTTGCTGTTGATTATGTAACCAAGTGAGTTGAAGCAATCCCCACTGAAAGTGCTGATCACAAAACATCTTTGAAAATGCTTCAAAGATGTAATTTTCCCTAGGTTTGGTGTACCTAGGTATCTCATGACTGATGGAGGATCACACTTCACGCATGGAGCTTTTAGAAAAGATTTAGCCAAGTACGATGTCAATCATAGGATTGCGTCACCGTACCATCCTCAAACTAGTGGGCAAGTTGAGCTCACCAATAGAGAGATCAAGTTGATCTTGCAAAAGACAGTTAACAGAAATAGGAAGGACTGGTCAAATAAGTTTGGATATGCTTTGTGGGCGTATAGAACTGCTTACAAAAACCCCATGGGCATGTCTCCCTATAAAATGGTCTATGGCAAGGCTTGCCATTTGCCATTAGAGTTAGAGCACAAAGCTTTCTGGGATGTTAGAGAGCTTAATGCTGACCCAAAGTTGGCTGGTGAAAAACGTCTCATGAACTTGACTTCTTTAGATGAGTGGAGAAGTGAAGCTTACGAGAGCGCTAAAATGTTCAAGGAAAAGGTAAATAAGTGGAGGATTCTGAAACGTGAATTTAATGTTGGTGATAAAGTTTTATTGTTTAGACCCCGTTTCAGGTTTTCTCCAGGTAAACTACTTTCCAGGTGGGAAGGGCCATTTCATATCGAAGAAGTCTACCGGTCTGGTGCAATCAAGATTAACAATTTTGAAGGAACCAAACCTCAAGTTGTGAATGGGCAAAGACTCAAGCATTACATGGCGGGAGATCCAGTCAATGTTGATGTAAATATAATACGCACAACAACTCATGAAGAACATGTTGCAGCCCTGTTTCAGACACCGACAGAAGCAGAGTAAGAAAAGGTATGTATTACGGTAAGGAAACATCACGAACCGCCATAAAAGTTCCATATTACGAGTTTTTTGCAAAATTAGGAAAATTCAAGGCCTAAGTGGAGCCGGAGAGGAGCTCCAGGGGGCCCAGGCGCCCCCCTGGCGCGGCCTACCTCCTGGCCGCGCCGGGAGGCCGCCTGGGCACCCAGGAGTCCGTCTCCGACCCCACTTTGGCTCGTTACCTTACTTTTGTTGCAGAAATTTTTGCTATATATTTGCCTGGATCGTTCCGGCAACGTATCTCGCGATTTCGTGTGTTTTCTCTTCAATCTGTTTCTGCCAGGAAATCTTTTAGCTAGACCTAGGTGCCATGGTTTCCCCAAGTTCCCCCAAGGACAAGTTCGTCGTCAACGTCATCAACCCTTACATCGCTGAGGTGAACAAGCACCCCCAGGTCCTTCGTGTGGAGGACGGTGTTCTCCACAAGGAAGATCTGAAGGGACCAGTCATGGAGGGGAGCACCGAGGAGCGGCTGAAGGAGATGGAACATGAGGTCTTCAAGTTCAAGAAGATGGTGGAGCGTGGTGTTGAAGCCAACTTCGACATCAGGAACGAGATCGAGGCTTCCCATAGGAAAGAGATGAAGGAGATGTGGTCAAGTTTGTCCGCACTTGAAGAAAAAGTTTTTCAGCCCCAAGCACAAATCTATGATCTGCACAACCAGAACTGTGAGTATGAACTAAAGTTTCTGCACATGGGTTTAGGTGCTAAGTGCAGGATCGTGGAGACGGGAATGTCCTTCGAGACTGGAGAGGAGCTACCATGGAAGCGCTTCGCCAAGGAGTACCTGATTGAGAAGAACAAGAATGAGGAGTAAATCTCCTCGGGTAATGGCATTCCCTCAGCTCGTTCCAAGCTTGGGGGAGTGCCGGGAATCTTTATCTTTACCTTAGTCTTTTAGAGTCAAGTAGAGTCGTATCATGTCTAGGGAGTTTATTATATGAAATAGGTGTTTGCTTCGAGGTCAATCACTCCGTCTGTGGAGAGATTGTATCCGTGAGTGTGGAGTCGTCTATAATGGAATATTAATGGGAAGTCTATTGGTTCCTTCGCTGCACTCGGTATTCTCTTCGCGCAATCGACCTCATATGACGATTCTTATGGGGAGTATTGACCTTATATCAGGTATGGCTTTGAAAACTTTATTTAATTTTGGCAAACATAGCTTTGGTCTTAACAACTTGCATGCTTTCAAAAGTAGCGACATAGCCAAAACCTTTATGTTATTATGCTTGAAGTGTTATGTTGACAAGGAAGACAACTTGATGTGTTATGCTTACCTTAATGTTTATGCTTTATATGTTTTGCATCTAAATTAGCATCAATTGTCTGTTCTATCAAAGCCTTTGCTAGCCAAACTCTTTGCCAAGTAGATTTCTGCTTGTGCATCCATACCCTGAAACCATTACCTTCCATATGAGTCCACCATACCTTCATATTCGTGGTATTCCCCTACCACTCCTGTAAGTATAGAATTTATGTGTTATCCTTAAATGTTCAAAATCTTCTATTTTTTGCCTCTTGTTTAGCTCATGAGGAAGTAGTAGGTAATTCATGATCTTCTTAAGTTGGACAAGTTTTACCCTGGGATTGCATGTCTAATCTGCAAACCCATAATACGAGGAGGAACTGGCATGGGTGCGCCCAGCTCGAAAGATAATACAACAAACAAACCCTCCTTCACGCTTGGTCTATGAGAAATCAGAAACTTTGGCAGTGATAAACAAAGGAGATTAAGGGGATGTGATCGTCCCCACTTGGGAGCCGTTCCTCGAAACTTGTCTCGTTGACAAACTATGCACCGCCTCAAAATCTATTTTTATTCTGTTTGATTTAAGGATAGCACATGAGTTTTCCCTGTTTGCCCTTAACAAGGCCTTTCATCCACCTTCATGTTGAGTCAGTTGTCCTACTTCCTTCTTTTCCCTAAGAGAACAGGCATTTGATGTTGATGAGGATTCATCCATATAAAGCTGCATTAAGTTTTTCCATGCCATATCCTTGTTGACATTATCTTTTGATAAGTAAGTTGTTTGCGAAAGCTTTTGCCTAGCGAGCATCTTCCTTTGTGTTAGCATTTGCACTTCATGACTATTAACATGTTCTTTCAAAAGCTTCAAATTGTTTTTAGTTGTCCTTTGACCAAGGTTATGTTTACCATAATTTGATGAGTTTCCTCAGCCCTACTTTTGATTATAATTGTTACTACTTTCTCATAAGGGCCTTATGAGTTGAGGTTGCTGTTGAAGATGCTTGAGTTTGATGAAGAAACCTTGATGCTTCTTGTCCGTATTCTATTTATCGACACTTCACTCTCTAAACTTGTGGACAGGTTTACCGAGCTCAGTATTCGCTTGGGGACAAGCGAGGTCTAAGATTGGGGGAGTTGATACGTCCAAAATGCATCACTATTTTACATAGTAATTCTTTCTTATTCATTGATATATTTCATGATATGATGCTATTCTTATGTTGTTTTGGCTTATTTTACACAGTTTGCAACTTTCCGGTGCCGAAGCAGCAGACGCAGGATTCAGCGGTAAAAAGTGGACATTGAGTTGCTAAAGAAGAAGAACACCTCCAAATTACCTGAAAATCGACGGAGGCTGTTTTCCAGAAGTATCACGAAGACATGCAAAAGAGCTACCAGAGGGGGCCATAGGGTGCCCAAGCGGCCACCTGGCGCTGCCCCACCCCTGGCCGCGCCGGGAGGGCACCTGGACCCCCGGGGCCACTCTCGGCTCCCCCCTCTGGCCTATATACTCCTCGTGATCCAAAAACCCTAAAGAGGGAGAGTTTCCGGAGTTCCGCCGCCGCTCCGTGGCGGAAACCTACAGAGAAGAAAAGCCGGGGAGATTCCGCCGGGGAGACCACCTCCCGGAAAGGGAGATCATCGCCATCGTCATCACCATCGTCACGGGCATCATCGAGATCGTCATCAACATCATCCCCATCATCAGCACCATCTCCACCTCCATCCAATCTCGTCTCACAATTGCAACTCGTGTTGTAATCCGTACTATCTATCCTCTCTACTCTATCGGTGTTGATTACTACTTTGTGGTGAATGCTATTGAGTTTTGTTGGAAAAATGTTATTGTGTTCAGATTGTTTATCATCTATTTATCCCCACTGATCATGATCTCTTTTATGTCTTGTGAGTAGTTACTTTAGTTCTTGAGGACATGGGAGAAGTCTAGTTGTTAGTAGTCATATGATGTTGAAGTAATATATGTTGGTTGATATTTAAGTTGTGTTGCTATTTTCCTAGTGGTGTTGTGTGAGTCGAACACTCAACACTTCGCCTTATCAAGGACCTAGGGGAATACATTGTGTACAAAGAATGCTTACGGTGGGTTGCCGGAGTGACAGAAACCTAAACCCCAGTTTGCACGCTTTTGCACAAGGGAACAATGGATCACCGATCGTATTGCTACGGTTAGGCTTTTGCCTTAATTACTATCTTGTATTTGCGGATGCTTGCAAGGTGTTTAATCATAAGAGTACACTTATCTTAGTCTAGAGGGTGTACTATCATAGATCCACCCACTCAACACTTATCAACACAACACATAGTACTGATACGGAGTATGGTGAAAGAACATGACTACCTCTCCCGTGTATCCTCGAGAACACTTTAGCCTTTATAAGTTCAGTTGCTAGGCCTCTCCTTTGCTCTGAAGGGATTGGGCCACTCGTTACTCTCCAGTATCTTTTACTTTGCTCTTTTTTACTATCGTGTTGCTTATACCAAGAAAACCCCTAAAAAAGTTATCTTTCAGTACTTGCAGTTATCTCCTTACCAAAGTCACTTGCTATTACCTTCAGCTCCTCGTTGGGTTCGACACTCTTACTTATCGAAAACGCTGCAATCGATCCCTTACATTGTGGGTCATCAGGGATCTTTTGATTTTGTCATCTTTAGGATCTTTTCCTCACTTTAGGGGCAACACTCTATATTTTACAAGAATATTGGAGATCTTTCACACTTTACAAAGGTACTCACATAAAGAAGATATAACTATCATGATGCAAATGTATGCCCCTGCCAGGGTAGCAGGATATGTAATGATACTAGCGCGTCATGTAGCAATGATTAGGGCAAGGCCCAACTAGCATGCGGCTCATCGATCAAGCAAGTAGCATGTATGACATGAGGATCAAGTCATGAGAAGGTGGATGTTGCATGGCAATGTATCTCGGAAAGGCTATGGAAATGCCTTGTAGGTAGGTATGGTGGCTGTTTTGAGGAAATATATAAGGAGGCTTATGATGACAGAGCGTATCGTGCCAAGGGTTTGGATGCACCGGCGAAGTATGCGCCAACTCTCAAGTTGAGAAAGGGCAATGCACGGTACCGAAGAGGCTAGAAAAAGTATAGGTGGGTGGAAGTGTCAACTTTCGAATACTCACATTAGTCCGAAGAACTCATGCACTTATTATCGGTAACTCTCAATCTAATCAAGAGGTTCACAGAGAGACAAGTACCCCGAGGAGGAGTATATGGGGGTTTGGTTATCCTTGCGCATCCTCGACTCATGGTACGTGAGTGTACTCTAGTATTCGAACCCTCCAGAGGTTAGTGATCCATCTAGTAGCTAGAGTTCTCAACAGGGGTTTTTGGTTTTCGAAAAACGCACGGATTGCCCAAAATACGACATCTATTACTAATAGGCTCGAGCTCTTGACACCAAAAGTTCAAACATTAGTCTAGTCAATACCTCAAAACTATTGGAAGTTACTACTACAAAGAGAACAGCAACTTCAATTACCTACTTCTAGTCAAGACACAAAACTCAGTGCAACAGGCAAACTCTCTAACAAGATAAAACATGCAACCTATATAAAGTTCAACCTAAGACAAAAGAAAAGCTCTAGAAAAACTAAAGCACTAGACCTAAAAAGAGCAGCAGCTAATAAAAGAAAAAGAACAACTCACAACTAAAAGAATAAGCATGCAAATCCTATGAGGAGTTCTAGTTCAAGCGGAGCGTGTATCTCTCCCACACAAAAGAGTAAGTTGGGGTCTAACTTGTTACTACAGCAAACAAAGCAAAAACAAAACTAGAAAAGTAAAGAGCGAGACGCTCCAAGCATAGCACATAACGCATGAAGTGATAAAAATATAGTGCAACGAGGGACGAACTGATAATTGTTGATGAAGAAGGGGATGCACGGGGGTGCACATGGGCATCCCCAAGCTTGAGTGTTTGACACTCCAAGATCTTCTTTCATCATCTTCCATCGCGCACTTGAAAACTCCCTTCATACACAACTCATTGTAGACTGATTAGAGAGGTTAGTAACCTACTAAAATAATTTTTTCTCTACTGGAAATAAAGATAATCTTGAAGAGCTACTGTTTTTCAAGATTTCCAACAAGTTTTTGCAAAGAAAAAGCAAGCTTAAGGTTTGCAAAACGAAGAAAAGGCAAAACAGAACAGAATCTATGAAAAACAGACCAGCAGGTAAAAACGAATTTTTTAGGTGTACTTATGCAACTCAAATCAAAAAACTCAGAACATACGAAAGTTTCTTAATTGTATAGATCACGCTGTGTAAAAAATTCAGCTCAAAAATATGAACTGGGTTTTTTCTCTGATTTTTCTAGTCACGAGGACAGAATCTGTTTTCTGGACAGCATGTCACAACTTTCACTTCCCTTGTCGTATGAGGCTAAACTTGGCACAAAGCTTGAAAAGTAAAGATACAATGATGTTGCTACAGTAGTAACAATCATCAAGACCACTAAAAACAGAAGAAAAACAAAAAGGATAACCTAAATTCGTTGCGGGGTGCCTCCCGAAAGCGCTTCTTTAAATCCATTAGCTAGAATTAATGCAAATAGATCAAGTCTTTTCAAGAAAATAACTAGCCCGTGTGACGGACTCAAAAGGCAACTTAATATTTTTCCTAGGTAAGTGTTCCATCCCTTTCTTGAGATGGAATTAGAATTTGATATTCCCCTCTTTCATGTCAATAACAACACCAACTGTGCGAAGAAAAGGACGTCCCAAAATAATTGGACAAGAGGGCTCACACTCAATGTCCATAATAGTGAAATCAACGGGAACATAATTGTCATTGAAAATGATAAGAACATCGTAGATCTTCCCCAAAGGTTTCTTTACGGAAGAATCAACAAGACGAACACCAAAAGAACAGGGATCAAAAGGTTTCAATTCAAGCATATCATACATTCTTTTGGGCATAACAGAGGTACTTGCTCCAACATCACAAAGAGCATAACAAGAGAAGTTATTCAATTTGATTTTTATCATAGGATCCAAACCATCTTCTAGCTTCCTAGGTATGGAGGCTTCTAGTCTAAGTTTCTCCTCCCTAACTTTGATTAGAGCATTGGTGATATGCTCTGTGAAGGCAAGATTAAGTGTGCTAGTGTGGGGGTCTCTAGACATCTTGTGTCGGAAACCAATAACTTCAGGTAAAGTGCAGTTGTCAAAGTCTAGGTCACTACCATCTATCAAGGAGGTAGTGATATCATTTAGGTTCACTTGTTTGAAAGCCTCTATGTTCATAGAGGTTTCTTCATCTATGGTTGAGGTGGTAGCATCACCGTTGGTAGGTCCAGTGGGACTAGGGGTGTGATGGGTGCTAACAGTTTGGACATCCTCAACTACTTGGATAGTGGCTACTGTGTGGTAGGTAGGAAGGCTCTTAACTCTCTCTTCTTCCTTGGGAATGACTTCTGGTTTGGCTGCCATCTGGTTTATCAAGGTAGATTGGGTGTGAGACATGTTTGAAACGTAGGTCTCAATGGCAGTGAGTCTAGTTTGGAGGCTGGAAATGTCACTATTCAGGCTCCCAAGTTTTTGCTAATGTTTTGCAGGATAGAGGAGTGCTCATCTAACTGTCTGGAAAAGGCCTTGTTTTGTTCAAACTGTGTGTGCATATAGCTTTTGGTGCCTTTTTCTATTTCTATAAGTTTCTCATAGCTGGGTAGGTCTCTTTCCCTATAATTCTGTCTGTAGGAGTTGCTATTACCGTTCCCATAGTTGTTGGATGGGAAAGGCCTAGGATTGTTGCTACCAAAATTACTCCTATAAGCATTATTGTTGAAGTTGTTTCTAGGGACAAAGTTCACATCTACTTGCTCTTGAGCAACCAAAGAATTTAAAGGAACATCCTGAGGATCAATAGGAGCTTGCTTGGTAAGTAGAGACATGATAAGGTCAACCTTTTCATTTATAGAGGAGATATCCTCGACAGAATTTACCTTCTTACCATTTGGAGATCTTTCGGTGTGCCACTGAGGGTAGTTCAGCATCATCTCATCAAGTAGCTTTGTGGCAGCACCAAGTGTGGTTGAGATAAAAGTTCCTCCCGCGGCCGAATCTAACAGGTTCCGCGAGGTAAAGTTCAAGCCTGCATAAAAAGTTTGGATAACCATCCAGGTAGTCAGTCCATGTGTGGGGCAGTTCTTGACAAGCGTCTTCATACGTTCCCATGCCTGGGCAACGTGTTCATTATCCAATTGCCTGAAATTCATAATCTTACTCCTCAATCGAATAATTTTAGCAGGGGGATAATACTTCCCTATAAAAGCATCTTTGCATTTACTCCAAGAATCGATATTGTTCTTGGGTAAGGATTGCAGCCACTCCTTGGCTCTTCCTCTCAAAGAGAAAGGCAAAAGCCTCAGCTTGACGATGTCTCCATCCACTTCCTTGTACTTTTGCATATCACAGAGCTCGATAAAATTGTTTAAGTGCAAGGCAGCGTCCTCTCCAGCACCCGAGAATTGATCTTTCATAACAAGATTAAGCAGAGCAGGTTTAATTTCATAAGAAGGTGCTGAAGTGGCAGGTGGAGCAATAGGAGTGCAGATAAATTCACTGTTGTTGTGACTAGTGAAGTCACACAACTTGGTGTTTTCATTGGAACCCATAGTAGCAGCAGGTATTTTTGGTATTTTTGATAAGGGACACAAAAGTAAAAACGGAAAGGTAAACTAACAAGACTAAAAAGAAAAGATAAAAGATAGTGTGCAACTCCCCTATCTTGTAGACTGGAGTCCTCGGCAACGGCGCCAGAAATTAGCTTGATACGGTGAGGATAGTTCTCTCACTCCTCGTTGGTTACCCCAAGTGGAAGGTGAGATGTAGCGTAGCAGCAAATTTCCCTCGGTGAAGATACCAAGGTTTGTCTCCAGTAGGACTCGGAGAAATACAAGAAGGTGCCAATGGCGCCAGAAATTAGCTTCTGGATAGGGAGTTGACAGGACCTGCACATAGAAACAAATAACTTTTCTCCCAACGACTACAGAGGAGTTGTCAATTCCTCCGGCCTTGCCGTTTACAAAGGATCAACGCAAGAGATAATAATAGTGGCAACTGAAAGTAAAGACTGAATGTAAACTAAGGGTGTAAACAATAATGTGAAGATGGACCGGGGTCCCATGATTTTCACTAGTGATGTCTCTCTCCAAAAAGACGATAAAAGTGCTAGCGAGGTAAACAAATCACAGCTGGGCAATTGACAGAATTATGAAGGCGCCGCAATGCTAACTATGCTGCAAAGAAAGGAAGGGCTCAAAAGCAATGGGCAGTACGCCAAGGTAAGTAGACCGAAATCCAACTGCATCTACTACGAATCATCCACCTTGAGATATCTATCCAGAACATCTCGCTGGTATTAAGTTGCAAATCCCACCCAAAGTGTAAACTCAAAGCAACAGACAACTGCATTAAAAGAACTTTGCGTAAAGTAAACAATCCTTGCACCCGCGGGTACAAGCACCATTGTTTTATCCCTGGTGGCAACAACACATCCCCTAGTCTCATGTTTCTGTCACTCAAGCTAGACTTCAAGGGTCTGAACCCACAATCAAGCATAACGCTCCCTCTTGGAGTTGCAAGCAAACTACTTGGCCAAAGCAAAATACTGCAACGAAGAACATGCAAGAATTTACTCAAGAACAAAATATAAAAGAGAAGAACCAAATATATTACTCATCACAATCTGAACATAGTCTCATAATCCATCAAATCCCAGGAAACTCAGCGTAGCAACAGCAGAAATTACAAAAGTGCCTTGATCATGTGAGGCAGCTCACGAGGTCTCGAAAGTGGAAGCACAAAGAGGGGAGAGGTACATCACATAGCTACTGGTCACGGACCCATGGTCCAAGGGGGACTACTCACGGAACATCCGGGAGGCGTCCATGGCTATGGATGGTCTCCCGGAGGGGGGTTCCTCCTCCCGGCAGGGTGCCGGGGAAGCTTCTCCAGGCTGCCCCGATCTTGAAACGGCGGCGGCGGCGGTACAGAGGCGAGTTCGCGGAAAAGAGATCGATATTAGGGGTTTCCACCCGGAGGGCTAAATATAGGCAGAGGGGGGTGTCGAGGGGACCCACAGGGCAGCCAGGAGGCCCCCTGGCGCGGCCTAGGGTGGGTCCACGCCAGGGACCCTCCTGGTCTCCTGGTGGTGGACCCCTTCGCTACCTTGGTGATTCCAGAAGCTTCCGGGTCGCTGATTTTTTATCTGATTTTTCCGGATTTTTTGTAGCACTTTTAATGGCCGGAAAACCTGAAATACAAAAACAGCAGAAAACAGCAACTGGCAGCTGGGTGCACTGGGTTAATAGATTAGTCCAAATATGCTCAAAAGTGTATGAAAGTTAAAGAAAATCATGGCAAAGTCACACAAAACCTGCATGGGGCAAGCAGAAATTATAGATACGTTTGGGACGTTTTTCTTTTTATCAGTAATATGTGTTGTTTGATATTTAAGTTGTGTTGGTATTTTCCTAGTGGTGTTGTGTGAGTCGAACACTCAACACTTCACCTTATCAAGGACCTAGGGGAATGCATTGTGTATTAAGAATGCTTACAGTGGGTTGCCGGAGTGACAGAAACATGAAACCCAGTTTGCACGCTTTTGCACAAGGGAACAATGGATCATCGATTGTATTGCTATGGTTAGGCTTTTGCCTTAATTACTATCTTGTATTTGCGGATGCTTGCAAGATGTTTAATCATAAGAGTGCACTCATCTTAGTCTAGAGGGTGTACTAGCATAGATCCACCCACTCAACACTTATCAACACAGCGCATAGTACCGATACGGATTATGGCGAAAGCACGTGAATATTTCTCCCGTGTGTCCTCAAGAATGCTTTAGCCTTTATAAGTTCAGTTTCCAGGCCTATCCTTTGCTCAAAAGGATTGGGCAACTTGTTACTCCTCAGTGCATTTTACTTTGTTCTCTTTTACCTTCTGTCGCTTATATCGAAAACCCCTAAAAAGTTATCTTTCAGTTCCTGCAGCTATTTCTTTACCAAAGTCACTTACCAATACCTGCTGCTCCTCGTTGGGTTCGACACTCTTATTTATCGAAAACGCTACAAACGATCCCCTACAGTATAGGGTCATCAGGAGCCTAGAGAAGCACTAGGATATTCAGATTTTCATATTCAAAATAGCACTAGCTATATTCAGCTCTTTCATGATACTTTGATGGAAAGTTGCAGCAATTGATGACTACACACTCGATTATAAGTACTCCAATTCATGATTCGACGCATGGGAACATCCCTCGTCTATTGAACTTAACATGTAAGTACTCCAATTCAATTCTGCAAGTGAGAAGAAGAGGACATGTTGTTGGGCATATAGGAGCGGCGCCTCGGCCTGGAGGAGGAGGAGCGGATCCTGGTCGTGGAGAGGAGGCGATGGGCGTGGAGGAGTATCTCGCCTCCGTGGGCACCAGCGGGGGTGGTCGGCAAGGTGTCACTCCCACCCTGCAGCGTGGTGGCCGCGTTCGCGGTTCGTTGCTCGTCGAGGTGGTGCGTGCCGCCTAGCCCTATCGTCGCCTAATGTCTAGGCACGCTTCTATTCTTGTAGACTATGTTGGGCCTCCAAGCGAAGAGGTTTGTAGGATAGCAGTAATTTCGCTCAAGTGGATGACCTAAGGTTTATCGAACTCGGGGCAGTAGAGGTTGAAGATGGTATCTCTCAAGCAATCCTGCAATTAAGAAACGAGAAATCTCTTGTGTCCCCAACACCTAATACAACTAGGAGTTGTATAGGTGCACTAGTTCGGCGAAGAGATGGTAAAATATGGGTGATAGGTGTGGCAAAGCAAGGTAATATAAATATGTAATAAAAGTGAGCACAAACGGTGTAACAATGGTGATAAACAATGCCTAGGCTTCATACTTTCACTAGTGACAACTCCCAAAAACATTAACATAGTCTAATCACATGATATTTCCACTAAAATATGCAATGGAGACGTACTCGGAGGTCATTCCTTTGTGATCAAGAGAGGACAAGAATTATGTAGGGCTACAAAATCACACCTCAGAGTTCGTAGTTCTCATCTATGGATTTCCCAATGTCACTGCGGCCATCCAAAGAGAGTACCACAATCACCACAATATATCTCAAGGATAGTCAAAGACAAGCACCAAGAGACTCTCAATCTTCAATCAATTCACAAAAGAGGAAATCACTCATGAAAATATTCTTCTAATCTATGTCCAATAGACCGCTGTCACCATGGTCTTGGAGATTATACTAGATATAGACAAGTGAGTACATCAAAACCAATACATAGAAGAAGGGGAAACATCATGTGATCACCCTAGATTAACATAGCCTATGATCACAATCAAGATCATATCATGGGAGAGAGAATTAACCACATATTGTAGAAGACCTCAGCCCCGAGGAGGAACTACTCCCGCATCATGGAGGGAGGAAGCAACGTCGATGGAGATGAATTCGGGGGCACTTCCCCGTCCCGGCAGGGTGCCGGAGCAAGAAATTCTGGTTCCCTTTTCTTGCCGCAGGATTCGAATAGCAGCGACCAGCATGGGGTGGGGGTTTGGGTGTGTGGGTACCGGTGGAGTTGGGTGTGTGGGTAGCGGTGGAGTTGGGTGGAGTGGACAACTTATTCGGGCGAACTCTATTAGCACTGAAAGATTCGTTCATGATGATGGGGTGAGGTGATGTCATCAAGATTCCTGCAACGGTTGCGACCGTATTCGGGTGAGAAGCCCTCCTCCCTGACGTCAGACATTTATCATTTTGCTAGTTTTAACCACTTCAAACAGATTTCGGTCACCCCCTCAGTCAAGAGACAACACCATAAACATGGGTGCGCTAGACCTACCCTCTTTGAACCTATTGGACCTGGAGAGGTTCCCGTTGCACGACAATTTTTGCAGGAAATTTGTGACCTTCTGGTGGATGAAGCTTCCAAGACGAACGGACTCACCGACAAATTCTACCAAAAGTGTTGGCCGATCACTAAGGAAAGATTTTTGGTGGCGGTTGATCAATTTTTCTCCAGGGATCATCATTGTTTTCATCTTCTCAACACGATTTCCATCACTGTGATGCCTAAGCGAATTGACGCTACTTTGATATCAATTTTTTTGAAACGCGATTCTTTAGGGACAGATTCATTTAATAAGAAGAGAGTTATCCGGTTAATTAACGGAAACCTGGGCCAAAACCGTTACAACACACGCACAAAAGCTCACCATCAACACATGATGACCCCGAGGTCACGCACTAGACGAGCCGCCGGCTTCCTTGCCCAAGCAACCCAAAGCCGAAGCCGCCACTTCGGCATCCACGCCGACCCCAAGGTCGCACACCAGGCGAGCCGCCAGCTCTGTCGCCCGAGCGATCCGCACTGACATTGTACAACCATTCTCGGAGTCGCTGCTCCGACTTACAAACAAAACAACTCATGCGTCGACCCTGAGGACGCGCACCAGGAGAGCCGCCTGATGACCCACAACCGTAAGGGATCTATTTCCATCACTTCGATAAGTAAGAGTGTCGAACCCAACGAGGAGCGAAAGGTATTGATAAGTGATTTTGGACAAGGAATAACTGCAAGCACTGAAAGATAACTTTTTAGGGGTTTTCGGTATAAGCAACAATAAGACAAAAGCAAGCAAAGTAAATGGTGTTGAGGAGCAGCAGGTGGCCCAATCCTTTTTGAGCAAAGGATAAGCCTGGCAGCTGAACTTATAAAGACTAAAGCGTTCTTGAGGACACATGGAGAGGTAGTCATGCGCTTTCGCCATATTCCGCATTGATAACATGTTTTGTGTTGATAAGTGTTGAGTGTGTGGATCTATGCTAGCACACCTTCTAGACTAAGATAAGTGAACTCTTATTATTAAACAACTTGCAAGCATCCGCAAATACAAGGTAGAAATTAAGGCAAAGCCTAACCACGGCAATACGATCAACGATCCATTATTCCCTTGTGCAAAAGTGTGCAAACTGGGGTTCAGGTTTCTGTCACTCCGGCAACCCACCGTAAGCATTCTTTATACACAATGTATTCCCCTAGGTCCTTAATAAGGAGAAGTCTTGAGTGTTCGACTCACACAACACCACTAGGAAAAATAACAACACGACTTAAATATCAAACAACACATATTACTTCAACATCATATGACTACTAACAACAAGACTTCTCCCATGTCCTCAAGAACTAAAGTAACTACTCACAAGACATAAAAGAGATCATGATCAGAGGTGATAAATAGGTGGTACACAATCTGGTCATAATGATATTTCTCCAACAAAACTCAATAGCATTCACCACAAAGTAGTAATCAACACCGGTAGAGTAGAGAGGATAGATAGTACGAGTTACAACACAAGTTGCAATTGTGAGATGAGATTGGATGAAGATGAATATGGTGCTGATGTTGGGGATGATGTCGATGATGATCTCGATGATGCCCGTGACGATGGTGATGATGATGGCGATGATCTCCCCTTCCGGGAGGTGATCTCCTCGGCGGAATTTGCCCGCCGGAGAGCCCTTTTCTTCTCTGTAAGTTTCCGCCACGGAGCGGCGGCGGAACTCCGTAAAAACTCCTCTTTTTAGGGTTTCTAGATGACGAAGAGTATATAGGCCAGAGGGGGAGCATGGGGTGGTCCCAGAGCTCGAGGCGCCCTCCCGGCCCGACCAGGGTGGGGGACGCACCAGGTGGCCGCCTGGGCACCCCGTGGCCCCCCTCTGGTCCATCTTTTGCGTGTCTTCGTCAATCCTCTCAAAAACACCCTCCGTAGATTTTCAGGTAATTTGGAGGTGTTCTTCTTCATCAACTCAGCGTTCACTTTTTACCGCTGAATCCTATGTCTGCTGCTTCGGCACCAGAAAGTTGCAAACTGTGTAAAACAAGCCAAAACAACATAAGAACATCATCGTAATGTGAAATATATCAATTAATAAGGACGAATTATGATATAAAATAGTGATGCTATTTAGACGTATCAACTCCCCCAAGCTTAGACCTCGCTTGTCCCCAAGCGAAAACTGAGCTCGGTAAACCTGTCCACAAGTTTAGAGAGTGAAGTGTCGATAAATAGAATACGGACAAGAAGCATCATGATTTCTTCATCAAACTCAAACTTCCTCAACAGCAATCTTCAACTCATAGGGCCCTTATGAAAGATTAATAACAATTATAGTCAAGAGTAGGGCTAAGGAAACTCATCAAATCATGGCAAACATGTCCTTTGGTCAAAGAACAACTAATAGCTTTTACTTTTGCTCTTTATTTTTATATTTTGATGAGATCAATTGAAGCTTTTGAAAGAACATGATGTTAGGCACGAAGTGAAAATGTTAACACAAAGGAAGATGTTTGCTTCAGCCAGGCTTAACAAACAACTTACTTATCAAACGATAATGTCAACAAGGATGTGGTATGACAGATCTTAATGCAGCTTTATATGAATGAATCCTTGTCACATCAAGTGTCTGCTCTCTTTAAGAATAGAAAGAAGTAGGAATAACTGACTCAACCTAAAACTAAAAGATAGGCCCTGCTCTAGGGAAGTAGGGAAAACTCATGTGCTATCCTTAAATCAAAAAGAATGAAAACAAGTTTTGAGAGGTGCATGATTTGTCAACGAATGCTAATAGATAACTCAATTACTTCTCAAATTGGACAAGTTTCGAGGAACGGCTCCCACACAGGGACGATCACATCCCCGCAATCTCCTTTGTTTATCACTGCCAAAGTTTTGTGATTTCTCATGAACAAAGCGTGAACGAGGGTTTGTTTGTTGTATTATGTTTTTATGAGTTGGGCGCACTCATGCCAAATCCTCCTTGTATTAGGGGTTTGCAGATAGAGATGCAATCCCGGGATAAAACTTGTCCAACTTAAGAAGATCATGAATTAACTACTACTTCCTCATGAGCTAAAATAGGGGCACAAAATAGAAGATTTTGAACATTTAAGGATAACACATAAATTCTATACTTTAGGAGTGGTAGTGGCATACCACGAATAGGAAGGTATGGTGGACTCATATGGAAGATTTTGGTTTCAGGGTATGGATGCACAAGCAGAATTCCGCTTAGTACAGAGGTTTGGCTGGCAAAGGCTTTGGGAGAACAGACAATTGATGATGAGTTAGATGCAAAGAAGTATAAAGCATTAACATTAAAATACGCATAGCACATCAAGTTGTCTTCCTTGTCAACATAACACTTCAAGCATAATAACATAAAGGTTTTGGCTATGTCGCTACTTTGAGAAAATCATGCTTGTTATTATGACCAAAGCTATGTTTACCAAGATTAAATAAAGTTTTCAAAGCCATACCTGATATAAGGTCAATACTCCCCATAAGAATCATCATAAGGTTGATTGCGTGAAGAGAATACCGAGTGCAGCAAAGGAATCAATAGACTTCTCATTAATATTCCATCATAGACGACTCCACACTCACAGATACATAACTCTCCAAAAAGGAGTGATAGACCTCAATGCAAACACCTATTTTATAAGATAACTTCCCTAGACATGATACGACTCTACTTGACTCTAAAAGACAAAGATAAAGATAAAGATACCGGGCACTCGCCCAAGCTTGGGACAAGCTAAGGGGATGCCATTACCCAAGGAGATTTCACTCCTCATCTTGTTGTGGTTGTTTCTTCAGATCTTTGATGACACGACGAAGGGTTCAGTTCTCTGACTCCAAGACTTCCACTTGTACTTTTAGTACACGGAAATCTTCACAGAGTTGGTTGGTGATGCGGTAGGCCTCGGAGATGGTGGAAAGCATGCGTTGATCTTCAAGTGAAGTGGAGGGCCCTGAAAGGATAAGAGAGAGATCATATTGAGGTTGGACAGATCCCACCATGATGGGATTGCTTGGACCTCCTTGTTGTTGGGCAGTGACAGTCTTGACTTCCTCTCTCCCGGAGCACTCCATCTCCGCTTGTCTTGCGCCAATTTCTTCTTCGGTAGCCGAATCAACGTGCTTCCCTTGATTAAGATCCTTCTGGACGTGACGTAGACTCCATCCCAAGAAGTCCTCTCCGCTTGAGCCACAAGAAGACATTTCTACTAATCAACTTGTAGTCCTGGCAGAAATAGCTCGAGAAAGAAAACACGCGAAATCGAGAGATACGGTGTCGGGACGATCCGGGCAAATATATAGCAAAAATATCTACAACAGAAGGAAGGTTTCAGGCCAAAGTGGGGTCGGAACGGATTCCTGGGTGCCCAAGTGGCCTCCCGGCGCGGCCAGGGGATAGTCCGCGCCAGGGGGGCGCCTGGGCCCCCTGGAGCTTGTCTCCGGCTCCACTTAGGCCTCAAATTTTCCTAATTTTACAAAAACTCATAATATGGGATTTTTATGGCGGTTCGCGATGTTTCCTTACCGTAATACATACCTTTCCTTATTCTGCTTCTGCTGGTGTCTGAAATAGGGCTACAACATGTTCTTCATGAGTTGTTGTGTATACCAAATCCACATGAACATTGACAGGATCTCCTGCTATGTGATGCTTAAGTCTTTGCCCATTCACAACTTGAGGTTTGGTGCCTTCGAAATTGTTAATCTTGATTGCACCCGAGCGGTAGACTTCTTCAATATGAAATGGCCCTTCCAACCTGGAAAGTAGTTTACCTAGAGAAAACCTAAAACGGGATCTAAACAACAAAACTTTATCACCAACATTAAATTCACGTTTCAGAATCCTCCTATCGTGCCACTTCTTTACCTTTTCCTTGAACATTTTAGCGCTCTCGTAAGCTTCACTTCTCCACTCATCTAGAGAAGTCAAGTTCATCAGGCGCTTTTCACCAGCTAATTTTGGGTCAGTATTAAGATCTCTAATAGCCCAGAAAGCTTTGTGTTCTAATTCTAATGGCAGATGGCAAGCCTTGCCATAGACCATCTTATAGGGAGACATGCCCATGGGGTTTTTGTAAACAGTTCTATACGCACACAAAGCATATCCTAACTTATTTGACCAATCTTTCTATTTCTATTAACTGTCTTCTGTAAGATCAACTTGATCTCTCATTGGTGAGCTCAACTTGCCCACTAGTTTGAGGGTGGTACGGTGAAGCAATTCTATGATTGACATCGTACTTGGCTAAAGCTTTTCTAAAAGCTCCATGCGTAAAGTGTGAACCCCCGTCAGTCATGAGGTACCTGGGTACTCCAAACCTAGGAAAAATTACATCCATGAGCATTTTCAAAGATGTCTTGTGATCAGCACTTTCAGTGGGGATTGCATCTACCCACTTGGTTACATAATCAACAACAACTAAAATGTGAGTGTACTTGTGCGAGGGAGGAAAAGGACCCATAAAATCAAAACCCCATCAATCAAAAGGCTCAATCACTAGAGAGTAATTCATAGGCATCTCATTCCTTCTACTAATATTACCAACTCTCTGACACTTATCACAGGATAAGACATAATTTCTAGCATCCTTAAAGAGAGTAGGCCAATAAAAACCTGATTGGAGAACCTTATGTGCGGTCCTCTCACCGGCATGATGTCCTCCATATGGACTATCGTGACATTGTTTGAGAATGTCCTTCTGCTCGTGTTCCGATATGCATCTTCTCACGATCCCATCGGGACCTTCTTTGAAAATATGTGGGTCATCCCAAAAGTAATGCCTCAAATCATGGAAGAACTTCTTCCTTTGCTGAAATGTTAAACCTGGAGGCAAAAACTTTGCACCGATAAAGTTAGCATAATCTGCAAACCAAGGATCGGAGAGAGATTATACTATTAAAAAGGCTAGCTGTTCGTTTGGAAAACTGTCGTTGACTGGAATGGGATCATGCGGTATATCTTCCATCCTTGAAAGATTATCCGCCACCGGATTGTCTGCTCCTTTCCTATCGACAATCTGCAAATCAAATTCTTGAAGAAGGAGTACCCATCGGATGAGTCTTGGTTTGGCATCCTTCTTCTCCATAAGATACTTAATAGCTGCATGGTCAGTATGAATAATAACCTTAGAATCAACAATATACTGCTTAAACTTATCTCAAGCAAACACTACTGCTAAGAATTCCTTCTCAGTAGTAGCATAATTCTTTTGAGCACTATCGAAGGTTTTGCTAGTATAATATATAACATTCAATTTCTTATCAACCCTTTTCCCTAAAACAGCTCCAACAGCAAAATCACTAGCATCATACATAATTTCAAAAGGTAAATTCCAATCAGGTGGTTGTACTATAGGAGCGATTATTAAAGCTTTCTTAAGAACTTCGAAGGCTTCCTTACATTCTTCATCAAAAACAAAAGGAACATCCTTCTGGAGAAGATTAGTGAGGGGTCTTGAAGTATTAGAAAAGTCTTTAATAAATCTTCTATAGAAACCAGCATGACCGAGAAAACTACGAATACCTTTGATGTCCCTTGGATAGGGCATCCTTTCAATTGCTTCGATCTTGGCCATGTCCACCTCAATTCCCCTCTCGGAAATCTTGTGGCCAAGAAAAATTTCCTCGTTGACCATAAAGTGGCACTTCTCCCAGTTAAGCACCAAATTTGTCTCCTCACATCTCTGCAAAACTTTATGAAGGTTGTGGAGACAATGGTCAAAAGAGGTTCCATAGACGGAGAAATCGTCCATGAATACCTCCACAATTTCTTCACAAAAAACATGAAAGATAGCAGACATACACCTTTGAAAAGTAGCAGGGGCATTACATAAACCAAAAGGCATACACCTGTAAGCATAAGTACCATAGGGACAAGTAAAAGTGGTCTTCTCTTGATCAGCTGTGTTAACATGAATTTGAGAGAAGCCAAAATAACCATAGAGATAACAAAAGTGAGTATTTTTGGATAACCTTTCAATCATTTGGTCGATGAACGGCAACGGGTAGTGGTCCTTCCTGGTTGCCTTGTTCATCTTCCTGTAATCAATACACATCCTATATCCAATAATAATTCTCTAAGGTATTAGTTCATTCTTATCATTAGGAACCACAGTTGTACCTCCTTTCTTTGGAACACAATGAACCGGGATTACCCACTTACTATCAGCTATAGGGTAGATAATACATGCGGCTAGAAGCTTGAGAATCTCAGTCCTTACAACATCCATCATTTTCAGATTCAACCATCGTTGATGATCAACAACTGGTTTAGCATCAGGCTCAAGGTTGATGGTATGTTGACAAATAGATGGACTAATCCCCTTAAGGTCATCAAGAGTATAGCCAATTGCACCTCGATGTTTGCGAAGTACTTCCTATAGTCGCTCTTCTTCATACCCTGAAAGGTTAGAATTGATAATAACAGGATATACTTTCTTTTCATCTAAATAAGCATATTTGAGCGTATCGGGAAGAGGTTTAAGATCAAACACTGGATATTCTTTTGGTTTCGATAAAATTCCCAAAGGCTCAACTGGAAGGTTGTGCTTTAGGGTAGCAGGTTGTCTTAAGAATATTTCGTCCAGATCATTTCTCTCCTGCATATGCAAATCATTCTCGTGGTCCTCCATATATTGCTGCAAAGGATCATTAGGAGGAATAGAAATGGAAGCAATATCTTCAATAATCTTATCGTTACTAGGCAAATTAGTACCACGAGGCTGCTTAGAGAACTTAGAAAAGTTAAATTCATATGGCTCACCATTGAATTCAACAGAAACTTTACCTTTCTTGCAATCTATTATAGCTTCACAAGTTCTGAGAAAAGGTCTACCGAAAATAATAGGACAAAAATTATCCCTTACTGAACCAAGTACTAGAAAGTCGGTAGGATATTTTACCTTTCCGCATAAGACTTCAACGTCTCTCACAATTCCGATAGGACAGATAGTTGCTCTGTTTTCAAGATGAATAATAACATCAACTTCTTCAAGTTCACAAGGTGAAATCTCACCCATGATCTCTTGATAAAGTGAATACGGGATAGCACTAGCACTCAATCCCAAATCGCATAGCCCATAATAATTGTGATCTCCTATTTTAACAGATACTACTGGAGTACCTGAAATTGGGCCTTTCTCCTTGGTTGTGACAAGGTTAGTGGAAACAGCAAAAAAAATTATATTGGAATCTAAAGCATCATTAGTAACAAGATCCTTAACCAATGCAACTTGAGGATCGACCTTGATCTGGTCCTCAGGCTCATCAATTCTTCTCTCAATTTTATTTATTATGCCCGTCACAAAAGAGTGCTCCCTTATCCTTGCGGGAAAAGGGGGTTTTTCATATAGAACTGCAGGCAAAATAGGGTCAGCAACATGGATATCAACAGGTAATTCTTTGAAGGGTTTATGATGCTGATCCTTCTTCTTCCTAGAAGATTCAACATGAGAGGCAAAATCCTTACAAAAATCAATCATTAGATGGGAATCAAGACTAATCTTAGAGCAAAAGGTATTAAAGTAATCAGTTTAAACATTACTCTCTATATAATCATGCTCATAATTTATAGTGGGTTCAATACCATTATCTATTTCCCAATCTTCGGTATTCTTCTGGATCCTTTCAATGAGATCCCATCTTTCTTCAACGCTTTTCGTCTGAAATACCCCACTAGAGGAGGCATCCAGCATCTCCTTATCCTGACGAGAAAGTCTAGCATAAAAATTTGTAAGTATAATTTCCTTGGGGAGCTCATGAATAGGACATTTGAGAATTAGGGATTTCAATCTCCCCCAAGCTTGAGCGATGCTTTCTCCGTCACGAGACCTAAAGTTATAGATATAGTTTCTGTCTCGATGAATTTCATGAAGAGGATAAAACTTGGTATAAAAGAGAGACATAAGCTCTTGCCAATCAAGCAAATCTGAGTTATCGAGAAGCTTATACCAATCTGAAGCTTTATCTACAAGCGATACGGAGAACAATTTCCTCATGGCAAACTCCATTGATACACCTGCAAGCTTAAATAGTGAACATAGTTGTGACAAATATAGCAAGTGTTCACCGGGATGTCTGTCTCCTGCATAACGATTAGCCAAAACACAATCGATAATACCAGCTGGTATTTTATAAGGCACAATTTCAGTAGGGGGGGAAACAACCACCACAGATGTGGGGCATTTCCCCGTAAGCAACGATCCAATAGCTAGGTTGTCCATATGGACAAAGAGCAGCAACAGCAAAATAAAAAACAACAATATAAAAATTTCCTTACCAGCTTCACTTACCAATAGCGCTATGCTCCCCGGAAACGGCGCCAGAAAACGGTACTTGATGACCCACAACCGTAAGGGATCTATTGCAGCATTTTCGATAAGTAAGAGTGTCGAACCCAACGAGGAGTGAAAGGTATTGATAAGTGATTTTGGACAAGGAATAACTGCAAGCACTGAAAGATAACTTTTTAGGGGTTTTCGGTATAAGCAACAATAAGACAAAGCAAGCAAAGTAAATGGTGCTGAGGAGCAACAGGTGGCACAATCCTTTTTGAGAAAAGGATAAGCCTGGCAACTTGACTTATAAAGACTAAAGCGTTCTTGAGGACACATGGAGAGGTAGTCATGCGCTTTCGCCATATTCCGCATTGATAACATGTTTTGTGTTGATAAGTGTTGAGTGGGTGGATCTATGCTAGCACACCTTCTAGAATAAGATAAGTGCACTCTTATGATTAAACAACTTGCAAGCATCCGCAAATACAAGGTAGAAATTAAGGCAAAGCCTAGCCACAGCAATACGATCAACGATCCATTATTCCCTTGTGCAAAAGTGTGCAAACTGGGGTTCAGGTTTCTTTCACTCCGGCAACCCACCGTAAGCATTATTTATACACAATGTATTCCCCTAGGTCCTTAATAAGGCGAAGTGTTGAGTGTTCGACTCACACAACACCACTAGGAAAATAACAACACGACTTAAATATCAAACAACACATATTACTTCAACATCATATGACTACTAACAACAAGAATTCTCCCATGTCCTCAAGAACTAAAGTAACTACTCACAAGACATAAAAGAGATCATGATCAGAGGTGATAAATAGGTGGTAAACAATATGGTCATGATGATATTTCTCCAACAAAACTCAATAGCATTCACCACAAAGTAGTAATCAACACCGGTAGAGTAGAGAGGATAGATAGTACGAGTTACAACACAAGTTGCAATTGTGAGATGAGATTGGATGAAGATGAAGATGGTGCTGATATTGGGGATGATGTCGATGATGATCTCGATGATGCCCATGACAATGGTGATGACGATGGCGATGATCTCCCCTTTCGGGAGGTGATCTCCTCGGCGGAATCTGCCCGCCGGAGAGCCCTTTTCTTCTCTGTAAGTTTCCGCCACGGAGCGGCAGCAGAACTCCGTAAAAACTCCTCTTTTTAGGGTTTCCGGATAACGAAGAGTATATAGGCCAGAGGGGGATCCTGCGGTGGTCCCAGGGCTCCAGGCGCCCTCCCGGAGCGGCCAGGGTGGGGGCCGCGCCAGGTGGCCGCCTGGGCACCCTATGGCCCCCCTCTGGTCCCTCTTTTGCGTGTCTTCGTCAATCCTCTCAAAAACACCCTCCGTAGATTTTCAGGTAATTTGGAGGTGTTCTTCTTCAGCAACTCAGCGTCCACTTTTTACCGCTGAATCCTGCGTCTACTGCTTCGGCACCGGAAAGTTGAAAACTGTGTAAAACAAGCCAAAACAACATAAGAACATCATTGTAATGTGAAATATATCAATGAATAAGGACGAATTACGATATAAAATAGTGATGCATTTTCGACGTATCACCGCTAACACTGTAACCCGAGAGACAGGAGCAAACACCCAACCACCAAATGCGGAGCCGCCTCTCTAGCATCCACGCCAACCCCAATGTTGCGCACCATACTGGTTATCGACACTGCCACCCAAATGACCGGTGTAGACACCCCTCCATGAAGACTATATCCTAAGCCGCTGCTCCGACTTCCACATCGACCCCGACTACGCACCACCCGAGAGCACTCTAGGACGATGCCTCCAAGATGGACCGCGACACCTAAGCACCGCCATCATCTGCTCTAGGAGTTTGGAACAAGGGTTTTCCCCGAAGTGCGAGAAAGGAGTTCAAAGGCCCTCGAACGAAGATGCCTCCCAGAAGGTGTGCAACGCCCACATGCGTCGCTGCCGTCGGCTCCGACCAAGGCTAGATCAAGGCTTACACCTAATACGTCCCAAACGTATCTATAATTTTTGCTTGTTCCATGCTCATTTGGGTGAAATTACTATGTGTTTTGCTACACTTTCATACCTTTTTACACATATTTGTACTAACCTACTAACTCAGTGCACCCTGTGTCAGTTTCTGTCTGCTGATGTTTGTGAATTACAAGTTTTTACCCATATTTACAGAGCTCCAAAAATTCCAATAAAAAAAATCAGCGCATCAGAAGACTCCAGAAGCCCGAGGGAGGCCAAGCCCCACCCAGGCGGCCAGGTGGCGCGACCCCACCCATGGCCGCGCCAGGAGGGTGCATGGGCGGGGGAACCTCCCCTGGTGACCCCCTTCGGCCTATATTTACACCCCGTTCCAAAAACCCTCGAGAGGATCCCCGCATCGCGATTTTCACCTCTGTTACACCGCCGCCGCGCTTCCAAGATCGGGAGCACTAGAAGACCCCTTCCCGGCTGTTGGATATATGCTCTAGAGGCAAATAATATATGATTATTCCAATATATCTAAGCAAGTTCATAACCAGTTTCATATCGTGCTAGAACTGTGTCAGTGAAACAATGATGCAGGTGTGGTATAGAAACCCCCAGAGTTCCTAGTTAGCCTCTACATTGATAACTAGTTCATGGTCAACATGATGGTCGTGGTTTCGCGATCATGGACATATAAGTCTCGTGACTATGAGATCACCTCACTGGTTAAGTGACGTGATGAACATTACCCAAAGTAAGCATTACAACATGATCAAATCTTGTGAAGGTTCAGTGTTGTAATTACAGAACGTGGTAGACCGTTCCTTTGACCGTGAGTACGTGCATAATTGCTATCTTCCCGGATGCTTTGACCTACATCCCACCACCAGACTGAAATATGCGGGTCATAACGGTTGTATCTTGGGTATTCCGTGGAGATATGTTGAGGAGTATTGTTACAAGAGCGGGATTTGTCAATCCATATAATGGATAGATACTCAGGGCCCACTCGGTGAGATTCCATCCATAAAGCTGCAGCGTGTGACTAGGTCACGGGGATGAATATCACGGGAACGAGTGAATGAGGATTAGTTCAGAACGAGGTTGAACCAGACATAGGATGTCATTGATCGAATCTCGGAACAATCCAGTATCGCTGACAAAGGGAATGCTATACGGCGTAAGGTCCAATTGGTGTTTGATATCCGGAATGCACAGGGGTCATTATGGGCATCCAGGTCCCGCTGATGATCATTGACCGTAGCCTCATCTCGGTCATGACTGGAGTGTTCTCGGACCGTAGGGTAACACACTTAAGGGCTCGATGAAATGGGAGACCTTTTCGGAACCATCGGAGTAACCAGAGAATAAAGGAAACAACATCGGAGAAGTACCGTGTTGAACCGAACAAGTTCAGAGTGAACCGGAAGGTGTTCCGGAGCACCGGGAGATGGAATATTATGTTTTAGTTATTAATTAATTGAATTAATAATTAAAATCATTTTATTTCTAATTAATATGTGCAATGGGCCTTAGTGGAGAAAAAGGCCCATTAGGGGAAGAAATAAAAGGGAAAAGAAAAAAGAAAAGGGAGTGGGGGGAGGCGCCATGGGCCCTAGGGCCCATGAGGGTGGCGCCCTTTCTCCCCCCTTGGCCGGCGCCCCCCCCCCTAGCATGTGGAATAGTCCCACATTGCTAAGGGAGGGGGGTTGACTCCCTCCCCTACCCCTATATAAAGAGGGCCATGGTGCACATATTTAATTAAGCCAAAATACACAATAAATCGGATTAAATTAGTATTTACTCCGAATTGAGATCGGTTTTCTCCGGTCTTGTCCCCTCCCTTGTCTCTTTCACGGTGGGCTCCCTAGTGTGAGCCTATAGTGGAATTGAGGCTTCTCTGCTAGAATCGGAGTCCGTCGTGCTGCCGAAGCTCCGTCCGGAGGTCTGCTTCCGCCACCTTCGCTGGATCGGAGAACGGATGTCGTCATCGAGTCTCGTACGTGTGCGAGTACTACGAGGTGCTACACGTGTGGCACTACACCCATCCGGGTGCTCAACACAGCCAGGGGGCTGTGAAACTTGATCGGCTACATCAACCACGTTTGCGGGAACGTTTCCCGCGCAAGGGACTACACCCCGAGGTATGTTATTTCCGCACTCCTTTCCGTTACGGTAATACGGCTAGCTAGATCTTGGGTTATGGGAACGCTAGTTAGAAAAATTTGTGTTTTCTGCTGCGAACCCCAACAGTGGTATCAGAGCTAGGTCTATGCTTAGTATTACTGTACGGATAGAACACATCGGGGATGTGGGCGTTGATTGTATGATTGTTACCCTCCCACGTGTACTTGTTCACATCTGCGGCATTGTTTGATGAAGCGGCCCCCGACCGACCTTACGCGGACGCTTACGCGAGACTGGTTCCACGCTTGACATACGGCTTGTACCGTATAAAGTGGCTGGGGGGTGTCTGTCTCTCTACTTTAGCGGATGTGGCATTTGCAACGGAGGGCCCCGTGCGGGGTGTAATAGAGACAATCATATGGTTGACGTTGTGGTTGACTCGTAGGTTAAAACCTGTTTAACTATGAAAGCCCTAGCAGCCACGTAAAACTTGCAATATACAACTAGACCGTCTAAACCTTGTATTGCTAAGTGGGGGCTATCATTCGTTTGTTTGTGATGTAGCGATAGCTTTGCTATGTGTTACTAGTAAGTAGTAATCGTCATCATAAAACAAACTAAAATGGAGACACTGTAGACTTAGTGTTGCCATAGCTCAGACATCTTAAAACTTGCTAGTATAGGATACACGACGGTAGTATGTGATAAGATGATCCCTTAACAAAGCCAAACACAAGTATTCTATCGAAGTGTGCACCGCCTGGAAGGTTCTCCCATATGGCTTGATGCTCCGTACATACCAGAGTTGTCCTACATATTCAATGGAGTTCGCATGAGGTTGGGTTCGGCAAGCCTGGCATATGAAGATATGGCCTTGCTGAGCAGCATATAACATGGAGGTTAATTTGGCGAGCCTAGCATATGCAGATATGGCCTCGGAATACTAGAGATCGAAAGATCGAGCATGAGTCACAGTACATATAAGATAATGTGATCGCACAAGTTGTTGTCTACCTTTGAAACTGACCCATCGGCCGTGTGATATTCGAGGTCGGGCAGTGAATCTGGATCATGTAATCACTCAAACTTCCTAGGGATGAACTGTTTTAGTGCGAGCTCATTTATAATATGATTATATGAACTCATTTTTGTGAACTAGTCTTAATTGTGTTCCTTGCAATTATGTTTGTAGAAAATGAATGCATTAGAGCAACGTGAACTATCTTTCTTCATGGAAGGTGAAAGACTTAGAGAAAATGGGTCAAACTTTGCTGACTGGTACTTACGCCTTAGGACGTCGCTCAAGAGAGCAAACATCTTGTTTACAATAGAAGTGCATGTGGAAGAACATCCGGACGATCATGTTGGCGATCAAGTGATACTTGATCATTATGCTCGCCGACAGAAATGCTCCGTAGTCAGGAATGTCATGATCTTCAGCATGTCAGAGGTTTTGGGCATACAGTTTCAGGACACTGGCTCATATGACATGATGGACACGCTAAAGACAATGTTCGTACGTGAGTTCAGAGTTGTCAGTTTTGAGTTAGAAAGCAAGTTTCTATCTACAAAGATGGAAGAACGCACAAGCCTTGGTGATCACTTGGATAGGATGCATGAGATGTACCTGACCCTGGTGGAGGACTATGAATATTGGACAATGAACGAAAGCACCACAGAAGAGTTTGCAATAAACACGTTATTGCACTCACTCCCTCCGAGTTATGGTGATTATGTTCATAGCTATGTCGGAAGAGGAGCTAACATGAGTCTCCAGAACTTCATGACTGATCTCTTGGCCGCGGACATTGCTCCTATCGAGGATGCAGAAGTCGTGGATGGAGAAGGTATATACTTGATATACTTTATAAATGTTTACTCCCTTATACAACATTTGCAGTAAATGAGTATCTGATACTTATTCTGTTTTATGATAACAGGACCTGCAGTTGCATGGACGGGAAGAGGTGAAATCGAGGATTGATGGATATCAAGTCAGTTGATGGCCAGCATGGATTCCACCGAGACATCTATCATAGGAGATACTTAGAGTATTAGATAAATCTTATGTAATCATTATAGTATGAACACTTAGTTGTGTGTCTTGCATCTCGCGAGACAAAGTTATTCATGTAATGAGACAAGTCAGTTGTTCCATCTTTATGAATAAAAGTGTGCTTATACTTTGATTACGTCTTGATTTATGATATGATAGAAAGCTGTAACATCCCAATTTTCAAAATTCGGATGTTAATAGGTCATCATAAGCATTTCATGCTGCTTCCGCATTTTTCTGGAGTTTTAAAATATTTTTCAACACATGGCAGTTCGGTGGAGAGGATATAAGAGGACTTATCCCCATTTTTAATTTGTTGAAAAATAGTTTAAAATAATTTGTGAGACTTTTTAATTT
Organism: Bromus sterilis; assembly: GCA_950022295.1. Taxonomy (NCBI): domain Eukaryota; kingdom Viridiplantae; phylum Streptophyta; class Magnoliopsida; order Poales; family Poaceae; genus Bromus; species Bromus sterilis. The sequence goes on along the minus strand of OX465600.1, from coordinate 72,723,842 downwards.
TACTTTGGAGTTAAAAATATTTTCTAAAAATATTTTGGGAATTTATTTATGCTCCGGAAAAGTTATTAAATCAATTTTCGGAGTTTTCGGTATTTTTAAAATGCCAGAAAAGTATTTTAAAATATTTAAAAATAAGTTGCAAAGTTTTTGTTTTATTTTAATATTTTGGTCAAGCCAAAAATTTAGTTTTATTATTTTAAAAATATTGGCGAAGACGGAATTTCAAAATAAATTTCCGTGATTTTTCTAATATTGTTTTGGGCCTAATGGGCCTGTTCTGTTTTTTTTTTCGTAGACCGATTTTGTATTTATCTCAGATTTAAAAAAAAGATGATTAGGGGCTGGCTACAAATAGCCCCGATTAGGGCTAAATTATTTTTTCGCTTAGCGTTTTTAGGATTAGCCTAAACTAATCTGCGGGACCCGCCGCCGCCGACATCATCGCCGACGTCATCGTCGGAATCTCGCCGGAGCATCGCCGGAGTTGCGTTTTTTCGCCGTTTTTCGAGGTATCTTCGCGACGCACCACCGCCTGCGCCCGACCCCGCCGCCTAGCCGTCCTAACCGCCGCCCCGCGCCACCCCGGCCCGCAGCCGCCGCGCCGCCGCCGCGCCATGGGCCGCCCCGCCGCCCACGACCGCCACCGCGCCCCGCCTCGGCCGGCCCTCGGCCGGAGAAGCCGGAGCCGAGCTCCTGTGCTCCCATGGCCATGGCCGCTGGCCCCTGTGCCCGTGGAGAAGAAGCACTGGAGAAAAAAAAGTAAAACGCGTTTCAGAAAAAAAATTAGATCTGGATCCAAACCGCTCGAGGACCTGATCGCGTTTTTCAGAAAAAATTTATTTACGTACGGGTCCTTTTTACAGTAGAACACCCCGGTACCCCCGGTGTCACCCCGATACCGTTTTTGCAACTACTTTTAACCGTAACTCGGAATTGGTCGATTCCAGTTGCGTTGCGACCGTGGTGAAATTTTCTAGCCAGTAGACCTAGTGTTATAGAAGTTTGAAGTTTTCAAATTTGAATCCCAAGTTGATCCAAATTTGAACTTCCGGCAGCCGTAACTTTTTACCGGGGCGCCCGTTTGCGCCGTTTCTTTTTGCGTTGGTTTTATTTTGACAAGTACTTTAAGTTTAGCTACTGTTAGGCAAGTTTTGCTACTGTTAGTTGAATGTTTATTATTGTTTGAGCATATTTGTATTGAACATATGATTGATTGGTGCTATGTTTGCTCGTATAGATTGTCCAAAGTGTGCCGCCTCGTATTGTGAGGATTGTGACCGTCAGGACCAGCAAGAAGGCAAGTGATGCTTTGACCATACTCACACCTATATTTTTCTATATGCATTATGTTAAGAAATATCACCCTATTGCATGATAGGTAGTTTATTATTCTGTTGCTGCAAAACCAGTTAGGATAGCCACATGTCTTGACTTGTCTACCGTAGATCAACCTAGCCGTGTTGTTGCTTTATTGCTATGCTTTGTAGACGTGGTTTGGGTTGTGCAAATTCATGGAGTGCTTGTGAGCTATTTAATAACTTGTGTAGCAACTGTTTAATAAATAGAAATCATCTCTGGACGGGCAGGGAGTGCTTCCTGGGGGCCCGTTCCTTATCTAAGGTCGAGACCAGGTTGTACCCCTAATGGTTGGTTTGGTGGTTGACAGTACGTCATGGCGAGTACCCTCTGACGAAGTGGGCGTCGTCCAGGCTCAAAAAGATCAGACATACTTGGTGACTAGGAGCTTACATGTACAGCCGCTGGCCATATGGGCTCTGGCTTAGTTGAGTATGATGTAGGAAGCCTCTCCCGTGCAAAGCTATTAGATGTAGATGTGATAGGTGGTACCGGCTTGCCGTTGGGTGTAGGTGACCTCTTCTGAAAGACTTCGTCTCAATCTTCGGGTTGAGTCCAGCGGGGAAAGTGTACTAACCTCTGCAGAGTAAAAAACTAATCATGATTAGCCGTGTCCCCGGTTATGGACATCCTTGAGCTACTAGACATTACTGTTACTGGAGGATCTTGACATATGAATCACCATAATAATTTGAGTGGGCAAGATTAAATAAGGGTGTGGTGTTGGAACTGGTGTGCCCAGTTCGTTCTTAAGTAGTAAGTTCAACTTAAAATTTTGACTAGTTTAGTTCAGGAGAAAATTGGTTTTCTGCAAAACAAAACCTTAAGCCTTTCCTTTGAGTTGCCTTGCATGTAGTTGTAGGTCCTTTATATAAACTTTTCCGTGTCACTTGCCGTACAAATCAGATGTACTGACCCGTTGTCGGGCTGTAACCTTCGGTGTTGCAGGTTTTTCAGACGATCAGTAAGGTGCGTTTAGGGGTTGCGAGTCTACACTCAGCATGTTCGCATGTGGCTGTTGATGGACTCCATGTTATTTGATTTTGCTTCCGCTATATTTATATTGAATAAGCTAGCCTTGAGCTAGGCAACTTGTTATTTATTTTACTCTGGATCATACGTTGTAATAATGATGCACTTGTACTTTGATATACATCTATAATATTGTGTGTGCCAGCGAGTTCGATCCAGTGACTGGCACTTGAGCACAGAGACTTCAATTCTGTGTGAATTGGGTCGTTACAGATGGTATTAGAGCAGTGTGTTGACTGTAGGACGTGACCCTAGAAAATGGAGTAGAAAAGCCATAGGAATAAAAATATTACTTATATCACTCTGTCTGGTACTTACTTACCTCCTCTATATCGTATTCATACCTGTTCTAATCTCGCCTTACCTCTCTTTGATTATAGATGACCACTATTTCATACCGCGCTATGGCGTTTGGACCTGAGCTCAGGGGGATTTGCCACTTTCTGAACATCTACGCGCCAGTCTTTCAGCCGGACATCGTGGAGACAAGGGGAGCTGATGACTACTGGCAAGTGGAGACTTTCATCCTTGGAAGCATGGAGAATGAAGAACGGGTGATCACGGAGACCTTCGAGGTGCATGCCCAGGAGAAGGAGTGGTGTGTGCGCATGGCCGCTCACATAGCTCTTGGACGCATTGTGGAGACGTATTCCGCCCGACTAAAGGGTATGGTGTACGCAGAGATGTCCAAGGTTCTCCCATCGGGGAACATAATACCGAAAAGGTTCAGGTATGTGCCTGGGGCCATTTGGCCAGGTACAACCAGCTACATCATCCAAAGCCTGGAGAAGCACATTCATTGCTTGGAGAAGTGCACTCAGTCAGACCTCTACACCATTACTGAGTTGCAGCAGAGGAACACCAGGCTCAAGAAGGACAACAATAAGCTGAAGAAGGAGAAGTTGGAGATGCAAGCAGAGATGACAAGGCTGAAGGAGAAGATGAAGGCCAATGGAATTGAAGAACCAGAAGAGGAGCCAGAAGTAGACACCTCGGCAGAAGAAAGGGAGCCGAGTCCCAAAAGGCGCAACCGCATCAGCGGGCGCGATTACCGCATGTTGTTTAGCAAAGACAGCATTAAGAATTATTTCGTCGAGAATTAGTGCTCTACCGTTATCGTGTTGGCGTATTTGACCATGTCGACTTATTCGGTGTGGCAATACTAGGTTGCTTGATATACTCTTATGTTATTCGCGGTTGTGTTGAGGATCTTATATTACCCGAGGTTGTTTTGAGGATCTTATATCAGTTATAAAAGATATTTTAAACTATATGGTGTGATATGTGATGGTTTTCCGTATGAGTGCATTGGTTGGTGATTGTTATATGTTTGATGTTATGGTGATATTGATTGGTGAAGTTGATTGGTGATATATGTATTGTATATATAATGCTTGTCATGATCATCATAAGCATATGGGTAGGAGTATATTACCCTAGCTACTTTCTGTCTAAATCTTACCTATTCTTACCCAACAGATGTCGCCGAGCATGAGTTACCTACCGTAGTTCTTAAGTCATCTATGCTCATAAGTTCACCGGGAGCGGAGATGTCAGCTACTTTGGGATGCTATCAGTTGAGCCTAGCCATAGGGAAGCATGTGTTTCCTACAGATTTGATTGTGTTGAAGTCACAAGGTTTGGATATTATTTTGGGCATGGATTGGTTAGCCAAGTACCAAGGAGTTATTGATTGTGCCAGTCGGTCTATCACTCTCAGTACACCGAGTGGACAGAAGATCAGATATGTGTCCAAGTATAAGCATCAGCACGCCCAAGTGAATTCTCTTAAGGGGGGTAGCCTGGATGATGTGCGTGTTGTGAGGGATTATCCGGATGTGTTTCCGGAGGAGTTGCCAGGTATGCCATCGGATAGGGAGATTGAGTTCCTTATTGATTTAATACCAGGAATTGGGCCTATTGCTAAGAGACCGTATAGGATGCCCGCTAATGAACTTGCAGAGTTGAAGGAACAGATCAGAGAGTTGCAAGAAAAGGGGTTCATTCTCCCAAGATCGTCACCTTGGGGATCTCCAGTGTTGTTTGTTGAGAAGAAGGATGGAACCCAGAGGATGTGTGTGGATTACCGTTCTCTGAATGATGTTACTATCAAGAACAAGTATCCTTTACCTGTGATTAATGATCTATGTGACCAGTTGGAGGGAGCTTGTGTATTCTCTAAGATTGATCTTCGTTCTGGTTATCATCAAGTGAAGATTCGGGAGAAGGATATTCGGAATACTGCTTTTACTACAAGGTATGGGTTGTATGAGTATACTGTTATGTCATTTGGATTGACTAATGCTCCTGCATACTTCATGAATATGATGAACAAGGTGTTTATGGAGTTCTTGGATAAATTCGTTGTGGTGTTCATTGATGATATATTGGTGTATTCCAAGAATGAGCAAGAGCATGAGGCACATTTGTGTTTGGTATTGGAGAAGCTCAGGGAGCACAAGTTGTATGCCAAGTTCAGCAAGTGTGAGTTTTGGTTGAAGGATGTCGGATTCCTTGGACATGTTGTGTCAGGAGAAGGAGTAGCTGTGGACCCATCCAAGGTTTCAACAGTTACAGAATGGGAGACACCCGCGTCAGTTGGAGACATTCGCAGTTTCTTGGGTCTTGCAGGATATTATAGGAGGTTCATTGAGAATTTCTCCAAACTTGCAAAACCAATGACTGAGCTGCTGAAGAAATAGAATAAGTTTGTTTGGAGTGAGGCGTGCAAAGCCAGCTTTCAGGAATTGAAGAAACGGTTAGTAACTGCACCTGTTTTATGTTTGCCTGATATACATAAGGATTTCCATGTATATTGTGATGCATCTCGTCGAGGACTTGGTTGTGTTTTGATGCAAGGGGGTAGAGTTGTTGCTTATGCTTCTCGTCAGCTTAAGAACCATGAGCAGAACTATCCTACACATGATTTGGAGTTAGCTGCAGTTGTTCATGCATTGAAGACTTGGAGGAAATATCTTGTTGGTAATCATTGTGATGTTTTTACTGATCATAAGAGTTTGAAGTATATCTTTACTCAGAAGGATTTGAATCTCAGGCAGAGTAGATGGCTGGAGCTTATTAAGGATTATGATTTGAGTGTACAGTATCATCCTGGTAAAGCGAATGTGGTTGCTGATGCATTGAGCCGTAAGAGTCATATCAATGTTGCTAATGTTGAGGATATGCCACGTGAGTTATGTGAGCAGTTCAAGAATCTCAGGTTGGAGATAGTTCCTAAGGGATATGTGGGAACATTGGAAGTGAAGCCAAATCTGTTGGAAAGAATCAGAGAAGCTCAGAAGGGTGATGCAGAAATTGATGAGATAAAGGTGAATATGACCAAAGGGAAAGCAGAGGGTTTCCGTGAGTATGAGCATGGAGCCATCTGGTTTGAGAAGCGCATTTGTGTACTGCAGGATGCAGAGATCGGGAAGTTGATTCTTCAGGAGGCACATGATTCACCTTATTCTATTCACCCCGGGAATACCAAGATGTATTTGGATTTGAGGGAGAGATTTTGGTGGCCTAGCCTAAAGCGAGAGATAGCGCAGTTTATTGCTGTGTGTGATGTTTGCCAGAGAGTCAAGGCTGAGCATCAGAAGCCAGCAGGATTGTTGCAGCCTTTGCCTATACCAGATTGGAAGTGGGATCAGATAGGTATGGACTTTATTACTGGTTTACCCAGGACTCGGTCAGGATATGATTCTATTTGGGTGATTGTTGATCGTTTGACCAAGGTTGCTCACTTCATTCCAGTAAAGACAACTTATAACAGTGCCAAGCTAGCCAAGATTTATATGTCCAGGATCGTGTGTTTGCATGGAGTTCCAAGCAAGGTTGTGTCTGATAGAGGTACTCAGTTTACTTCGAAGTTTTGGCGTCAGTTGCATGAGACCTTGGGCACTAGGCTGGAGTTCAGTACAGCGTTCCATCCTCAGACAGATGGGAAGACCGAGAGAGTCAATCAGATCTTGGAGGATATGTTGAGGGCTTGTGCGTTGGATTATGGTTTGAGTTGGGATGACAACTTACCGTATGCAGAGTTCTCATATAACAACAGTTACCAGGCTAGTCTTCGGATGGCACCATTCGAGTTACTGTATGGCAGGAAGTGCAGGACTCCGTTGATGTGGGATGAGGTAGGAGAACGTCAGTTGTTTGGACCAGACCTGATCAGAGATGCCGAGGAGAAAGTCAAGTTGATCCGTGATAGACTGAAGATAGCACAGTCCAGGCAGAAGAGTTATGCAGATGCTAAGCGCAAGGATGTAACCTATGAGGTTGGAGACCGTGCGTATCTCAGAGTTTCACCAATTCGCGGAATCAAGAGGTTTGGAATCAAGGGCAAGTTAGCACCACGTTTTGTGGGGCCTTACAAGATCTTGGAGCGCAGAGAAGAGGTAGCTTATCAGTTGGAGTTGCCAGAAGCTTTGTCAGGAGTTCATGATGTGTTTCACCTATCCCAGCTGAAGAAGTGTCATGCAGAGATGGCAGATATTCCATTGAGAGATACAGTGCCACTTGAGGAAATTCAGTTGGAGAGTGACTTGACTTATGAGGAGAGACCTGTGAAGATTCTGGAGACTGCAGAAAGAGTTACCCGCACTAAGACGATCAGGCTATGCAAGGTTTAGTGGGATCATCATACCGAAGAGGAAGCAACTTGGGAGCGTGAAGAAGATCTGAAGCAAGACCACCCGCATCTCTTTGCTAGCCAGTCCGAATCTCGAGGACGAGATTCATCTTAAGGGGGGTAGGTTTGTAACATCCCAATTTTCTAAATTCGGATGTTAATAGATCATCATATGCATTTCATGCTGCTTCCGCATTTTTCTGGAGTTTTAAAATATTTTTAAATAGTTTTCAACACATGGCAGTTCGCTGGAGAGGATATAAGAGGACTTATCCCCATTTTTTATTTGTTGAAAAATAGTTTAAACTATTTTGTGAGACTTTTTAATTTTACTTTGGAGTTAAAAATATTTTCTAAAAATATTTTGGGAATTTATTTATGCTCCGGAAAAGTTTTTAAATCAATTTCGGAGTTTTCAGTATTTTTAAAATGCCAGAAAAGTATTTTAAAATATTTAAAAATAAGTTGCAAAGTTTTTATTTTACTTTAATATTTTGGTCAAGCCAAAAATTTAGTTTTATTATTTTAAAAATATTGGCGAAGACGGAATTTTAAAATAAATTTCCGTGATTTTTCTAATACTGTTTTGGGCCTAATGGGCATGTTCTGTTTTTTTTCCCGCAGACCGATTTTGTATTTATCTCGGATTTAAAAAAAAAGAGGATTAGGGGTTGGCTATAAATAGCCCCGATTAGGGCTAAATTATTTTTTCGCTTAGCGTTTTTAGGGTTAGCCTAAACTAAACCGCGGGACCCGCCGCCGCCGACATCATCGCTGACGTCATCGCCGGAATCTCGCCGGAGTTTCGCCGGAGCATCGCCGGAGTTGCGTTTTTTCGCCGTTTTTTGAGGTATCTTCGCGACGCACCGCCGCCTGCGCCCGACCCCGCCGCCTAGCCGTCCTAACCGTCGTCGCTCGCCGGAGCGAGCCGGCCGGCCGGAGCGCCGCCGCCGCGCCATGGGCCGAGCCGCCCTGGCCGCCCCGCTCTGCCGCGCGCCCGCGCCCGGCGCTGGCCGCCCGCCCCGCCTCGGCCGGCCCTCGGCCGGAGAAGCCGGAGCCGAGCTTCTGTGCTCCCATGGCCATGGACGCTGGCCCATGTACCCGTGAAGAAGAAGCACTGGAGAAAGAAAAAAAAAAGTAAAACGCGTTTCAGAAAAAAAATTAGATCTGGATCCAAACCGCCCAAGGACCCGATCGCGTTTTTCAAAAAAAAAATATTTGCGTACGGGTCCTTTTTACAGTAGAACACCCCAGTACCCCTGGTGTCACCCCGATACCGTTTTTGCAACTACTTTTTAACCGTAACTCGGAATTGGGCGATTCCAGTTGCATTGAGACCGTGGTGAAATTTTCTAGCCAGTAGACCTAGTGTTACAGAAGTTTGAAGTTTTCAAATTTGAATCCCAAGCTGATCCAAATTTGAACTTCCGGCAGCCGTAACTTTTTACCGGGGCACCCGTTTGCGCTGTTTCTTTTTGCGTTGGTTTTATTTTGACAAGTACTTTAAGTTTAGCTACTGTTAGGCAAGTTTTGCTACTGTTTGTTGAATGTTTATTATTGTTTGAGCATATTTGTATTGAACATATGATTGATTGGTGCTATGTTTGCTCGTATAGATTGTCCGGAGTGTGCCGCCTCGTATTGTGAGGATTGTGACCGTCAGGACCAGCAAGAAGGCAAGTGATGCTTTGACCATACTCACACCTATATTTTTCTATATGCATTATGTTAAGAAATATCACCCTATTGCATGATAGGTAGTTTATTATTCTGTTGCTGCAAAACCAGTTAGGATAGCCACATGTCTTGACTTGTCTACCGTAGATCAACCTAGCCGTGTTGTTGCTTTATTGCTATGCTTTGTAGACGTGGTTTGGGTTGTGTAAATTCATGGAGTGCTTGTGAGCTATTTAATAATTTGTTTAGCAACTGTTTAATAAATAGAAATCATCTCTGGACGAGCAGGGAGTGCTTCCTGGGGGCTCGTTCCTTATCTAAGGTCGAGACCAGGTTGTACCCCTAATGGTTGGTTTGGTGGTTGACAGTACGTCATGGCGAGTACCCTCTAACGCAGTGGGCGCCGTCCAGGCTCAAAAAGATCAGACATACTTGGTGACTAGGAGCTTACATGTACAGCCGCTGGCCATATGGGCTCTGGCTTAGTTGAGTATGATGTAGGAAGCCTCTCCCGTGCAAAGCTAGCAGATGTAGATGTGATAGGTGGTACCGGCTTGCCGTTGGGTGTAGGTGACCTCTTCTGAAAGACTTCGTCTCAATCTTCGGGTTGAGTCCAGCGGAGAAAGTGTACTAACCTCTGCAGAGTAAAAAACTAATCATGATTAGCCGTGTCCCCGGTTATGGACATCCTTGAGCTACTAGACATTACTGTTACTGGAGGATCTTGACATATGAATCACCATAATAATTTGAGTGGGCAAGATTAAATAAGGGTGTGGTGTTGGAACTGGTGTGCCCAGTTCGTTCTTAAGTAGTAAGTTCAACTTAAAATTTTGACTAGTTTAGTTCAGGAGAAAATTGGCTTTCTGCAAAACAAAACCTTAAGCCTTTCCTTTGACTTGCCTTGCATGTAGTTGTAGGTCCTTTATATAAACTTTTCCGTGTCACTTGCCGTACAAATCAGATGTACTGACCCGTTGTCGGGCTGTAACCTTCGGTGTTGCAGGTTTTTCAGACGATCAGTAAGGTGCGTTTAGGGGTTGCGAGTATACACTCAGCATGTTCGCATGTGGCTGTTGATGGACTCCACGTTATTTTCTTTTGCTTCCGCTATATTTATATTGAATAAGCTAGCCTTGATCTAGGCAACTTGTTATTTATTTTACTCTGGATCATACGTTGTAATAATGATGCACTTGTACTTTGATATACATCTATAATACTGTGTGTGCCAGCGAGTTCGATCCAGGGACTGGCACTTGAGCACAGACACTTCAATTCTGTGTGAATTGGGTCGTTACAAAAGCATTTATAATACTGCTATTATTGTCAAGAAATATTCAATGTTTAATGATAAAGTTGTCTTGATTATAACAAGTCAAAGATTTGATTGCATGAGGTGACTTCATAACTGATGAATTCATTAAATGTATGATCTATTAACTTGTGAGTTCATTATCAAATGAAATTCATAACTTGATTGCATGAGATGGATTAGATACACGATCTATGAACCTCTGCAATAAATATAACCATGACAAGGTTCTAGCAAGTAGAACTTGTGCCAATCATTATACATAAATGATGTACTAAATGGGCACGTGAGTTATCATTAAAGACTTCATATGATTAATTGAAAGTTGTATTCAATTGAGATCATAAAACTGAGATTCAGGAATCACAATGAGAAGTGAGAATACAAGGATACATATCACTACGCTACGATCCGAAGTGATAAGTATTGATATTGACATAATGGGAGACTTGTGGAAGTTGTACCACAAACTACGATGGAAGTTGAAAGTGCTAGACTACTTAAACCATTCGTAGTCATACTAAACCGTAGTATGGTCTAAATTTTCTTTTCCCTAGCACTATAGTTATTGTCAAATAAGGTTGTTTAATTCATTAAATTAAAACACCCACTTCATGAATAGGAAATCATCATGAATCTAACAAGACATGATAGCTCCATAACCGATGGTGTTATAAGGTTTCTTAAAAGAAAGAATTTCTTTGTAATAAAACTACAAGCAATTGAAATTACATATTCTCCCCGAATAGCAAAATGTGTGTTGCTTGATTGGTAATGCGAGAAGAAGTCTCTCGACACGGATTCAATGGGAGATAATGGAAACTTTGACCGAGGTATTGGACCTTGCCTTCAGAATACCAGAGTATTGCAACGGAAGCATGTTCCGCTGTAATGACACTGTATAAGGAAGGATATGACATAGATGATTAATCTTGGTATATGAATTGAAGCCGTTGTTCAATTTAGAAGGTTGTCATGAATACGTTCTGTATAGAACAATAATCATGAGTCTTCTTAATAAAACAATAAAGAATAACATTGCTTGAGACACAAAGGAATGATGGTAGCCTAGAACACGAGGAGAAATGAAATAATATTGAGTTGCATATAGGATGGCTCACGTCCCGTGAAATAAATCGGTTATTTCATATTCTCGACAAAGTGGAGAGTTATTGAGAATAATGTAATGGGCATAAGGCATTATTTGGTTATGACCAAAGTTCAATGGTGATTGACTACGGAAACGTAGGAATGCTTTAATCAATAAAATATTTCATTTACACTACGATGGACCATAGCCTGAAATTGCATCTCAGTCAAATTTGGGATTTGAAAGAGAATTGCAATGGGCATGACGAAGGTTATTTCGTTAAAAAGATGGACTATAGTACCTCAAGACAGGAACCCTCAACCTTGATTTGATCAAGTGATTTTGTGATGACCAAAATATTGAGTGGGCTTGCAGTTTCATGAAACTGAGTGGGAGCTTTGAAGACTTCCCGGAAACTTGGAATGCAGAGGGCATTTTCTGAGTGGGAGCTTTGGAAGCTTTGTCATTATGTGAGACATAGTGAACAATAAAATGACTTGATGAAAGCTGAACCACAAATATATGAGTATATGATGGATATATTTGAGTGGGAGCATGATCATTGTCTCAAACATATATGCATTGATATGTGTGAAGAATGATCTCATAGGTATATATATGGATATGCATTGATTGTGTATATAGAGAATCGTCTTATATACATATGTGCATTATGATATATATAGAGCATAAGGCAAATAAAATACAAGATTGCAAGAATCTTCTTTTATGTGAAATACCAACACATTACACGTTGAAATCTATATGAGTAGATTAAGATACGGATAATGAAACGAAGTGAAGGTTGGAATAATCTTCTAAGACAAGAAACAGGTTCTTGTGGCTAGAAATTATATAATGTATGAAATCCAAATATCACAAGCAATGTCTTGATGGAAGAATAGAGAAGCACCATGTACTGGACATGTGATCTTATATGTTATTGACATATGATTCTACCATATAACATGCATTGTGAATCCAACAACAGAATGACTCAAAAGTTCTTGGAAGAAGAACAGATTCCGATGTGCTTTAGGAGTAAAACACAGAATCTGAATAAAGTCCATGCATTCAGTATATGAGGAATACTGAGGACTATTCTCTAAAATATAGAAAGGATAATAGACTTGAATGTAATGCAAGATTACAATTGCAAGCCATATTATGGGTCTATATGGAATTAGAGACATCACCAAAGACATGAAAGAAATGTGAGCAAAATTCACGGCACTACAAACATAATACTACTTAAAAAAATAGACGTATGGATAAAAGTTTAGCGTTAGAAGTATTGGACTTCTGGTTGAGTGTATTTCCCAGTATATATGACTATGGATGAGTCTTCTAAAGACTGAACCAAGAGATCATTGGAGGATACTGTGAAATAATAGTCTCACTCTCCCGCGAAACTTATATCCAACCATTATATGATAATGAGTGGTCTGTCAAAAGAGATTTTGACCTGTACCAGTTGCAAAGGAAACATACGAATCTGAATTGGTGCAGTTCGTTGACGAAACCTCTTCCATGAGCATGCATGATCAATGAACACTTATGTGATAAGATGATTATGATCGGAAAAATGCGGCTAGATTATTAGCACTCTAGTGCAAGTGGGAGACTGTTGGATATATGCTCTAGAGGCAAATAATATATGATTATTCCAATATATCTAAGCAAGTTCATAACCAGTTTCATACCGTGCTAGAACTGTGTTAGTGAAACAATGATGCAGGTGTGGTATAGAAACCCCCAGAGTTCCTAGTTAGCCTCTACATCGATAACTAGTTCATGGTCAACATGATGGTCGTGGTTTCGCGATCATGGACAATTAGGTCTCTTGACTATGAGATCACCTCACTGGTTAAGTGACATGATGAACATTACCCAAAGTAAGCATTACAGCATGATCAAATCTTGTGAAGGTTCAATGTTGTAATTACAGAACGTGGTAGACCGTTCCTTTGACCGTGAGTACGTGCATAATTGCTATCTTCCCGGATGCTTTGACCTACATCCCACCACCTGACTGAAATATGCGGGTCATAACGGTTGTATCTTGGGTATTCCGTGGAGATATGTTGAGGAGTATTGTTACAAGAGTGGGATTGGTCAATCCATATAATGGATAGATACTCTGGGCCCACTCGGTGAGATTCCATCCATAAAGCTGCAGCGTGTGACTAGGTCACGGGGATGAATATCACGGGAACGAGTGAACGAGGATTAGTTCAGAACGAGGTTGAACCAGACATAGGATGTCATTGATCGAATCTCGGAACAATCCAGTATCGCTGACAAAGGGAATGCTATACGGCGTAAGGTCCAATCGGTGTTTGATATCCGGAATGCACAAGGGTCATTATGGGCATCCAGGTCCCGCTGATGATCATTGACCGTAGCATCATCTCGGTCATGACTGGAGTGTTCTCGGACCGTAGGGTAACACACTTAAGGGCTCGATGAAATCGGAGACCTTTCCGGAACCATCGGAGTAACCAGAGAATAAAGGAAACAACATCGGAGAAGTACCGTGTTGAACCGAACAAGTTCGGAGTGAACCGGAAGGTGTTCCGGAGCACCGGGAGATGGAATATTATGTTTTAGTTATTAATTAATTGAATTAATAATTAAAATCATTTTATTTCTAATTAATATGTGCAATGGGCCTTAGTGGAGAAAAAGGCCCATTAGGGGAAGAAATAAAAGGGAAAAAGAAAAAAAGAAAAGGGAGTGGGGGGGATGCGCCATGGGCCCTAGGGCCCATGAGGGTGCCGCCCCCCCTAGCATGTGGGATAGTCCCACATTGCTAAGGGAGGGGGGTTGACTCCCTCCCCTACCCCTATATAAAGAGGGCCATGGTGCACATATTTAATTAAGCCAAAATACACAATAAATCGGATTAAATTAGTATTTACTCCGAATTGAGATCGGTTTTCTTCGGTCTTCTTCCCTCCCTTGTCTCTTTCACGGTCGGCTCCCTAGTGTGATCCTATAGTGGAATTGAGGCTTCTCTGCTAGAATCGGAGGTCGTCGTGCTGCCGAAGCTCCGTCCGGAGGTCTGCTTTCGCCACCTTCGCTGGATCGGAGAACGGAGGTCGTCATCCAGTCTCGTACGTGTGCGAGTACTACGAGGTGCTACACGTGTGGCACTACACCCATCCGGGTGCTCAACACAGCCAGGGGGCTGTGAAACTTGATCGGCTACATCAACCACGTTTGCGGGAACGTTTCCCACGCAACGGACTACACCCCGAGGTATGTTATTTCCGCACTCCTTTCCGTTACGGTAATACGGCTAGCTAGATCTTGGGTTATGGGAACGCTAGTTAGAAAAATTTGTGTTTTCTGCTGCAAACCCCAACACCGGCACCCTGCCGGAGGGAGGATTGACCTCCGGCAGCTTCTCCACCATCATGAGCGCTTCCCGAATGTGTCGTGAGTAGTTCCCCTTGGACCATGGGTCCATGACCAGTAGCTATGTGATGTCTTCTCTCCAATTTTGTGCTTCAATTCTTAGCCCTTGTGAGCTTATGTTCAGATTGTGATGAGTTATATATTTGGTTCTCCTTTTATATTTTGTTCTTGAGTAATTCTTGCATGTTCTCTGTTGCTTTTTATTGCTTTGGCCAAGTAGTAGATAGTAACTCGAAGAGGGAGCATTTATGCTTCATTGTGGGTTCATGTCCCCCGATGTCTAGCTTGAGTGACAGAAACATGAGACTAGGGGATGTATTGTTGCCACCAGGGAGAAAACAACTATGCTTGTAACTACGGTTGCAAGGATTGCTTAACTTACGCAAAGTTTGTTAATGCAGTTGTCCGTTGCTTTGGGTTGACACTTTGATGGGGCTCGCAACTTAATACCAGCGAGATGTTCTGGATAGATATCTCAAGGTGGATGATTAGTGAGTAGATGCAGTTGGATTACGGTCTACTTGTCTTGGAATACTAGCCGTACTTTTGAGCCTCTAACTTTCTTTGTAGCATAATTAGCATTGCGGTGCATTTATAATTCTGTCAATTGTCTAGCTGTAATTTGTTCACCCAGCTTAGTTATTTTATCGTCTTTTGGAAGAGAGACATCACTAGTGAACATCATGGGACCTCAGTCCATATTTCCACCACTGTTTACACCTCAACTCATTTACTGCATTATTTCCTTTCAGTTGCAATCACCACTACTATTTCCCGCTTGAGTTTTGATCCTTTGTAAACAACAAGACCGGAGGGATTGACAACCTCTCTGACTCGTTAGGAACAAAGTTATTTGCTTTTGTGTGCAGGTCCAGGTCAAGTGAGTAACTTATCTCAAACGACGCCTTGCTCGTTTGACCACCTTCTTATTGATCCTCAGATTCCTCTTGGATTCGATAACCTTACAGTCCTCATGTAAGAGAAATTGGCCGCTATCTACATATCTACCTTCCACTTGGGGTAACCAACGAGGAGCACTATTTTGGTGCCATCAACGCCCCATTAGCCAATGAAAGCCTCCCCTCAAACCGGCACTAGAGATCGACCACCCACCTAAGTCACCACCGGCGGAACAGGACACCGCCACCACCTGCACCATGCCAAGTTGTCGACCAAGCCACGATCAACGCCAAGCATTCCTAGCATGAACAAAGGTTGACACACCCAATCTCCAGTCGTGGCGCTGCCCACGCAGCCACCACGGCCGCCGTCCCCAAGGAAGAAGAAGCCCAAGGTCGTCGCCCCTACTTCCGAGCACCACAACAATGCCAACAGTCTGCCGAAGAAGCCTATAAGCCTGAATCACAACTTTGCGAAGATTTTGGTTAAGGCCTTTGCCAATCAACTGACCCCCAACCTAATTGTCGGGAATCAAAGTGCCTTCATTAGCAACACGTGCATTCAATATAATTTTGCCCTAGTTGATCTGGCCATGAAAACATCCACCAGCAAAAGGAACATGCTCTATTCATTAAGCTTGATGTTGCGAAGGATTTTGACACTGTTGCTTGGCCCTTACTTGCTCTTGGACTGGAGAACCCCTAGGCTTCCACGTCGTTTGGTTTGTTGATAGAGGAAAATCTAACCATATGATATTTTCACTTTGTTTCGTCGGCCTTCCAAAAAAACCTTGCTCGAACCTATTGAATTGATCATGTGCACCATTAAGGAGGAGGAAAATCCGAAGTGTATGTTAGAATTGATGAAAGGCACGCCCTTGCAAAATCTCTTTGGTGTGTTTTTCCCTTTTGTATTTCTATAGTCACGGAACCGAACTCACGGTACAAGATGAAATATGTGCTCACGTTTTAGTTAAATATGCATAGATAGGATGAACTAAGAATCGTGATTGAAATATAATACAACGGAGGCACCATTGTTGAGCCAGAAACATCGAGCATGATTAGACTTGTTCAATGAGCATCAAGAAAAAAGATCCAATTAGCTAAATAAAACATACACAATGGAAAATACTGATGAGGACATCCCTAATTAAGCCCCATAACAACACCCAACTCTATCAGTTCCCATGTGTTCTATCTATCAGTTTAGTTTGCATCCTTTTTTGGTTTTTGCTTCTTTGTCCAATTTAAACTTCTAGAAAGCAAAAAAACAAGGGTTCTAGCTACCACTTTGACTATAGATATTTTTTTGCATCATCTCTTTCGTCGCCCCATAGATCCATCCCTCATCATCCTGCACCCATCGTTCATTGCCTCCATTCGCCACCGATCGTCGCCAACGTCCAAGAGAATGGAAGGCAAGCTATTCGTTGCCCCTATCGATCAGTCCTTCACATCTCTGCGCCCACTGTTCATTGGAACCATCTACCATCGACCATCACCGACATATGCTCCTTAATATTCCTTGTAGGGAGGATGCCCATCAACAGCAACGGCAGTGGTGCATCGATGTAAGCGGTCAACGCCCTCTCCCACAGGTGCTCTCATGCCTGATAGCCACAACTACTTGGTACTGTCCATGGAAAAGTTGTACGTGGCCATGATGTTGATATGGCTCCTGGTTGCCTTCGTCACCAGACTTTGGTGGTCTGTTGCTTAATGTGCAATCGTTGGATATTACGGCTGCTTGATGTTCCGCGGTTGCTCTATGTGCATCGCAAGGCGATCTACGTGATGTTCATAGGTCACTTTCGTCTTTCCTCCCTCCTCTTATGTTTATGTGGTTCTCTATCTAGAAGTTGATCTCTTCTCTCGGATTGAATTTCATTTTTCGGATGTGCTACTTTGGTTCATGTTTATGCTCTAGGCTTATGTGCTATTGTGATTCAATTCCTCCTTTTGCAGCATTGTTCTAAAAAAAATTAAGATCTTAGTAGCAACTAGACATACGTCGTTTGTCACTCGGGAACACCAGAGGAGAAGCCTTTGCCGATGTTAGATGCCATCCATCGATGTGATCATGGTCATTTATTGTGGATTGCCAATTCATTGACTGAGTAAGAAGGTGTCCTAGGTCTGAGTCCATCAACACATTTAGTTTGGTGATGTCCGTCGGTGATTCTTACTCTGCTTCTTAATTTTTCTTGATACAATTAATAGTGGTATAGAAAACACTAAGCACTCAGTTGTTATTTAAATAGATTGAATGTATTTAATATTTGTAAAAAGTCAAGTGTTATTCTCCTTGAGCACATTACAAAAAATATAACTTGATATAATTTATTTTTTCTTAACGAATTAGTAAAAATTACCTTGCACACTAAGTTGCATGTTAATTTTCTGTTGCTAGTTTTGTGACCATACTTCTTTTTCTTTACGTTGATTTAGGTATTTAGTTCCTAAAGGTATCCCTATATGAAACCACTTCCAGTAGGTTTCTCTTGGATATTGATGCTTTGCTAAATATTTTGTGCAACTACATCTGTTAAAACACACACCCAATAACAGTCAAACTCTTCTCTAATAGAGCATATAGGTTTAAGTTATGTTGCATTTTAGTTTGTACATTGAATGCTTACAAATCATGAGATCTTCATTTTACCTACCATTAAATCTTCGCAACAAATAAACGAAGTGTCAGCCTAATTTCTCGCATATTTTACTAACTTGGTGATCAAATCAAAGATGTTATGAATGAGTTTTGGATACCCCTAAACCTCTGATTGTGACCTAGCTACTACATGAAAGAACCTAGCATTCTCTTGCTATCTCACATTGAACGTGGATCATACCGCATGACATACTTATCGCTCCGACGAACATCTCTCTTGTGTACCAACATGAGCCAGGCTTAAAGGGAAGCTATGTGTGTTTCCGCCTGAACAACCAACTTCATTCTTTTGGCCATAACCTAACGAAGAGGTCGATGGTGCGATAAGCAATGGTTAAGAATCTAATAGAGGAGATGGTTTGAAGGCTTATACTTTTACAAGCTGGCGGCCCTCCCATGGCACAAACGAGGAGGATGAGACATAGTCAAAGAACAAGGAAATCAGCAGGTCCTATCGCAGGAGACTACAATCCTCATCGTCGTCTCTGCCACGGATCTGATTCATCACCATCGACCGTGCTAAAAACTGATGATGGTTTTGTACCATCGAAAGAGTGAGCAAGAAAATTGGGGGTGGGGGCTGAATTTCATGCCATCTCGTCCCGACCAATTTTCCCCTCCCGCCATCTTCGGGATGCAATCGCATGCACCCGTGCGCCATCCCCCCTTTTGCGCTCGGCTGAGGGGTCCTATAAGACATCTGCGAGCAGCGAAGAGTCGCACCTTCACTGAAGGCGCATCTCGATTAGGCCGACCCACTTGCAACAAGCGGGGGTTTTTCTTGCTTTTTTATCGATTTTTATCCAAAACATGTTGTTATTTTTTAATAGTTTGTATTAAAAATCATTTCTAAAAATCTATATTATTAGATAAATGTGTATGTATTTTATAAAAAAAGTTCAGTGTATATTAAAAAATCATTATTGAAAAAATATTCTATGTGCATTAAAAAGTGTCCATTGTACAATATAAAAACTTTACTATTTATGAAAAAAAATCATTGTATATTAAAAATGTTTGGTGTATTAGATTTTTTTTCATCATAATACAAAAATAATAATTTATATTAAATAAAAGTTCATTATATATTAAATTGGCTCAACTTATATTACAAAGAAGTTTAATTTGTATTTTAAAAAGTTCATCACGTTTTTAACAAATTGGTAAATATTTCAAATATTCATCCTATCTTAAAACAATCACCTGATATTGTAAAAAGATATAAAAAAATCAAAGAGATTAAAAAAGTTAAAGGAAACCCAAAACTTAAAAAGGAGAGAAAAATAAACGAAAAAACAATAAAGAAAGCCGAAACAGGAAAAAAAACATACGAAAGAAGTGGGAACGTGGTCGAACCGCCTGGTGTCGCTCGCGCTTTAGTGAAGCCTCAACAGGGGATGCCACTATACAGCGGCGCCGCACCTGTGGAATACTGTGCGGCGGCTTCCTATTGATTAGCAAAATATGCTAGCTTAGTCCAACTTTGATTTTTAAAAATATTTTTCTCTCAAACCGTTAATTCAATTCATTAACCGTTTGTATCATTGGCTTTCTCGCGACGAGATCTTTAAAACTAGATTCCATGCCAACATGTTTTGACAACTTTTTTTCATCAGTATTTGCCACATTTATGTTACTTACTTACCTGATAATGATCCATACAATTGCCAGATTATACCAATTTAGTTCTCAAATCACTGCACACTAATATATATATTTGTAAGTGCTTCTCTTTAGAATCACCTAAAAAATCGTTCGTACTTGTCATATTATTTTTACTCAATTGTCATAATAACTTGTTGTGATTGAACGATTGGTTATTGGTTTAATTATGTTTAGTTTCCGTATTCTTTAGATCTAATTGACATGATGATTTATTGTTCTTCTAATTTACATGATGGTTTATTGTTCTTGTTAGTTTTATCAGTTTGAGTTGCCATTTTATTTTATCGAGTTATATCATAAGCTTAAGTGCATGGCACTATTTCCCGGTAACTATGTACAAACATTTGTGGCAACGGTTCACGTTAAAAATGGCAACTAAGGTGACCTAAATCTGTCAATTGACGGTGACGAAAAAAATTCATTGAAACATATCAATATGGGATCTTGTTTCGTAGCCCTCGTAAAAACAAACTTAACAGTGAAAACAAAATGCAAATCAAATTAATAATTTTTAAGATAAATTATTTTAAAATTATAGAAAACGCATTTAATATAAAGATGTCAGCATAAGATAATTGCTCGTTGCATGCAAAGAAGCTGCCGCACCAAAGTGCTCCTATGCAGCGGTGCTGGCTATCAATTCCTTTTTATTAAACCTGGCTATAAAGTGATTGAAGGTTTATGCCAATAGGAATCATGCCTCCGCATTCAACAGATCTGTTCAAAGATAATACACGCTACCAAACGCGTATTTGGTTTACCGACTGCATAAACACATCGTCCAGCGATCAGTATAGTCGGATTGTAAATCTGCTGCTGCTGCCAAAAAAAAACGTTATCCTCTCATCGAAAAACTGAGACATCGTTGCACCTATTAGAGGCCGATGGTCGGTTGGATTTGGATATGACGCCGGAAATGTTGAATTGTTTCGCACCACTCGTGGTTGCTCACCGCCACTTTGCGCTTCTTTAGATATTCCAAAGGAAAGAAACAACTGAGCAGCTCAGACATGAAGCCTTTGCCGTCAAGAAACAAAGTTATCGTCCATCACTAGCGACGCAGCAGCAAGTCACCTAACACACACCCAAAAAAAAAACATGTTCAGAGACTAAGACGGTTTTCTAACCTGGCTCGGAGTCAGCCAAGTTAGCTTAACCTCGACCTTGTCCTGAGAGCATCTCCAACCGTGCCCCAAACAGGCCAAGGACGGTGCTATTTTACGTCGGATGGAAAAACATCTTCAATCACGTCCCAGAGGCTCAAATTTTTCCGGATTAGGTTGAAATTGGATCCGGCGATCTCAAACTGATCCAGCACGCTGGGGTCTTCTGGGGTGCCGAACGAAAGAAAACACGCACAAAATCCCAACGGGCACAGCGTTTGCGGGCCCGCCAAGTCAGCGATAGACCGTTCGTCGTCCTCATCACTTCGCCTCGGCCTTCTCGCATCGAATCGATTCCTGCCGCCAGTGAGCCTTCCCACGGGAATCAATGCTGACCGCTGAGCAGTCCAATCGATCACGTGTGGCGCAGTAATGGCAACGGGACGCCGCGTGTAGCTCGCCGCACCGCGCAGCGCGTCCAAACCCGTTATATAACTCGATGTCATCGCCGCACAAGCTCTCCATCCCCTCGCCGCAAAAGCTCTCCTAGCCTCGCTTCTCCCTCGCCCTCTCCCTCTCCCAACCATGGCCGAGCGTTTCCCCGGAGACGGCGCCACACTCAACGGCTTCGGCCGCCGCACCCTCCAGGAGTGGGAGGCGGTGCTGCTATGTCGGGCGAACTACCCATGTCCGCCCGACATGCGCGCCCCCATTGACTAGGTTCTCATTGTCGTCGACGTGCCAATGCCGTCGATCCCGCCCGGCGTAGCCTTCGCCGACGAGGTCGAGGCCATCTGCGCCGCCATGTCGCCGGGGGTCCGGCAGAACCCCTTCTATGCGGCGGAAAACGAGGAGGAGTGGCTCTCCTACTTCGCGCGACACAACGCCGAGGCCAGAGCGTCCACCAACGGCGGCCCAACGTCGTCGGGGTGGAAGAACTCCAACGGCTGCCGCCGTTGGTGGGGCGCCCCCGGTCGCACCCTCCACGCCGTCCTCACCCACATCGAGGATGGCAACGACCCGCCGCTCACCTACCGCCGGAGTCTGTGCCCGATTTTGTGCCTGTCGGTGGCCGCGCCCGCACACCTCTGATGGCGTGGAAGTGGTAATGGTTTCACGCCCTTCGTTGGTTACCCAAAGTGGAAGGTGAGATGTAGGATATAAACAAATTTCCCTATGTAGAGGATAGGGTTTGTCTCCCGTAGGACTCCAGAAATGATAAGTAGTTGTCAGCGGCGCAACTGACGTGGACCTGCACACAATACCATTAACTTTGCTCCCAACGAAGTTCAGAGAGCTTGTCAATCTCTCCGGTCTTGTTGTTTACAAAGGGCCAAACACACAAGGGATGATGGTAATGATGATAGCAACTGAAAGTAAATACTCAAAATAAATGAGTTTGTAAACAATGATGAGAATATGGACCGGGGTCCCGTGATGTTCACTAGTGATGTCTCACTCCCAAAAGACAATAAAACTGGTATGCGAGGTAAACAAATTACAGATGGCAATTGACAGGATTATAAACGCATCGCAATGCTAACTATGCTACAAAACAAAAGGAAGAGGCTCATAAGCATGGGCAGTACGCCAAAATAAGTAGACCGAAATCCATCTGCATCTACTACTAATCATCCACCTTGAGATATCTATCCAGAACATCTCGCTGGTATTAAGTTGCGAGCCCCACCCAAAGTGTAAACCCAAAGCAACAGACAACTGCATTAAAAAACTTTGCGTAAAGTAAACAATCCTTGCAACCGCGGTTACACGCACCGTTGTTTTCCCCCTTGTGTCCACAGCACATCCCCTAGACTTATGTTTCTATCACTCAAGCGTGTCATCAGGGGGCATGTACCCACAATCGATCATAACGCTCCCTCTTGGAGTTACTACCTACCACTTGGCCAAAGCAATAAACAGCAACGGAGAACATACAAGAATTACTTAAAACGAAAATATAATAGATCAAAACCAAATATATTACTCTATCACGATCTGAACATAATCTCATAATCCATCATATCTCATCAAAATCATCAAAGCAACAGCAGAAGAATTACATATATGCCTCGATCATGTAGGGCAGCTCACGAGGTCTAAACCATGAAGAACAAAGAGGGGAGGAGAACATCACGTAGCTACTGATCACAAACCCATGGTCCAAGATAGACTACTCACGACACATCCGGGAAGCGTCCATGATGGAGGGGAAGCTCCCGGAGGTCGATCCTCCCCCCGGCAGGGTGCCGGGAAGGGTCCTGACGTTGCTCCCGATCTTCGAAGCACGGCGGCGGTAAAACAAAGGAGAATTTGTGAAATAGGGTTCTCTCCTCGGAAGTTTCCCGTGACGGAGAATAAATAGGCGATGGGGGCAGCTAGGGGGCCATCAGGGACCCAGGCGCCCCCCTGGCGCGGCCAGGCCCCTGGCCATGCTAGGTGGCCGCCTGGGTGCCTGGTGGTGGCCCCCTGGCCCTCCTTCGGGCTTCGGGAGTCTTCCGAGACGCTGATTTTTTATCTGAATTTTCCCGGATTTTTGGAGCACTTTTTATATGGGGGAAAACTGAAATAGAAAAACAGCAGAAAACAGGAACTAGAACTGGGGTGCACTGAGTTAGTAGGTTAGTCCAAATATGATCAAAAGTGTATGAAAGTGTATCTAGATCATAGCAATATCACACAAAACATGCATGGAGCGAGCAGAAATTGTCGATACGTTTGAGACGTATCAACATCCCCAAGCTTAATTCCTGCTCGTCCTCGGGTAGGTAAATGATAGCAGGCATAATTTCTGTGGTGAAATGCTAGCAACCATATAAGAACTTTGAAAAGTAAAGCAATCAAGGTATGTAATTCAATTCAATTCAATTCATAACATGCAAGAGTCTATATCAGCATTGAAACAAGCAACGAAAGAACATTAGGTGCAAGAGCTCTCGTTGTCCGTGACTCGAATGTCTCCAAATGGTGTTTGCGTGCAAGAATGGGGATAGGGAATACGAGACAAAATTATTTTTGTGTTGATAACTCAATTTACTAAAGTTTCACACTTGGTCTTCTTTGGAATCTTACCTTGACTCGTCCCCAAACGACTTGCCAGGCACAAGTTAATTTAATCCACTCCTTTTCGATATTTTGAGCACTCATGCAATGGATGAGCGTAAGCACGTGAGTTGACACTTAGGATGGCAAAGAGAGAATATGGTGGAGGAGGAGGACAAAAAAGGGTTAGAAAGGCTCACATCAATGAGGACAATCATATGCGAGAAGGCGAAATGATTGATATGATGTGAGCAGTAGGGAATGCCATGCAACGGATGCACATATGAGCTGAAAACCTCTCCAATGGAACTAGTGGGGGTGCATCTAACTTGCTCGCTCACGAAGACCTAGAGCTCTTTTGAGGAGGCTCGTCCTTGGAATATGCAAGCCAAGTTCTATAGTGTGAAGGTCCACACATAGCTATATGCATGATCATCTCTATGGAGTACAAGGATAAGAGGGAGTACTAGTGTGGATCTTTCAAAAGGATAGTAGTGTTGCCCCTTTCTCTCTTTTTATTTTATTTTTCTCTTCTTTCTATTTTTTTGGATTTTTTGGTGGCCTCAATGGCTCTTTCTATTTAACTCTCATTTGTCCTCTTTGGGATCTTTTATTTTGCCCACTTTGGGATCTTTTCCTCAGTTAAGGGCAACACTCTATTTTACAAGAGGGTATAGAAGATCTTTCACACTTTACAAGGTACTCAAATCATAAAGAAGATGTAGCTATCATGATGTATGCAATGTATGCCGCTGCCAGTGTAGCAGGAACATGTATGACATGAAGATCAAGTCATGAAGAGGTGGAAGTTGCATGGCAATATATCTCGGAAAGGCTATGGAAATGCCTTGATAGGTAGGTATGGTGGCTGTTTTGAGGAAAGATATAAGGAGGTACTTACATTAGTCCGAAGAACTCATGCACTTATTATCGGTAACTCTCAATCTAATAAGGAAGTTCACAAAGAGACAAGTACCCCGAGGAGGAGTGTATGGGGGTTTGGTTATCCTTGCGCATCCTCGACTCATGGTACGTGAGTGTACTCTAATATCCGACCCCTCAGAAGAGTAGTGATCCATCTAGTAGCTAGAGTTCTCAACTAGTTTTGTAGGTTTTTGAAAATAAACACGGATTGCCCAAAATACGACACATATCACTAATAGGCTAGAGCTCTTTACACCAAAAGTTCAAACATTAATCAATACCTCAAAACTATTGCAAGTTACTACTAAAATTAAATAGCAACCTCAATTACCTACTTTCAAGACAAGACATAACTCAGTGCAACAACCAACTCTCTTAACAAGATAAACATGAAAACTAAAGAGAGTTCTAGCAATAAACTAAACAAAAGCCAAGGCTCTTGCTAAAGACAAACTAAGACTAAAACTAAACATGACAGTAGCTACGAAAAAGATAAAGAACACACAACAGCAAAAAGATAGGCATGAAGAATCCTATGATGTGTTCTAGATTTTGAAAGTGGAGCGTGTTTCTCTCCCACACAAAGTAAGACGGGATCTAACTTGTTATGAACAGCAATCAAAGCTAAGCAAAACTAAAAATAAACCTAAGAGAGACACGCTCCAAGCATGGCACATAACACATGAAGTGATAAAAATATAGTGAGACGAAGGACGAACTGATGATTGTTGATGGAGAAGGGGATGCACGGGGGCATCCCCAACCTTAGACGCTTGATTCTCCTTGAATATTTATTGGGGATGCATGGGGGCATATGATGTCACGATAGTTTACTTCTCGCCCCTCGTTAGTTACCCAAAGTGGCGGGTGAGATGTAGTGTAGCAGCAAATTTCCCTTAGAGAAGATGCTAAGGTTGAGTATCGAACCAGTAGGACTCCAAGGTCGACAAGTAGGTGGTAAAGTGAACAATGGCGCCGTTCACAACCGAGGTTGCTTACTTTACCTAGACCTGCACACACAACAGATAGCTTTGCTCCCAACGAGTACAGAGGAGTTGTCAATTCCTCCGGCCTTGTTGTTTACAAAGGATAAAACGCACGGGATAATAATGATAGTGATAGCAACGGAAAAGTAAATAAAGCAGTAAATTGATAGCGGGTGTAAACAGTATTGGAAATATGGACCGGGGTCCTATGATGTTCACTAGTGATGTCTCTCTCCCAAAAGACGATAAAATAGCCATGCGAGGTAAACAAATTACAGCTGGGCAATTGACAGGATTATGTGCGCAAACCAATGCTAACTATGCTATAAAGAAAGAAAGAGGCTCAAAAGCTTGGGCGGTACGCCAAATCAAGTAGACCGAAATCCATCTGCATCTACCTACTAATCATCCACCTTGAGATATCTATCCAGAACATCTCACTGGTATTAAGTTGTGAATCCCACTCAAAGTGTAAACTCAAAGCAACGGACAACTGCATTAAAGAACTTTGCGTAAAGTAAACAATCCTTGCACCCGCAAGTACAAGAACTGTTGTTTTCTCCCTTGTGGCAACAGAACATCCCCTAGACTCATGTTTCTGTCACTCAAGCTAGTCATCGGGGGGCATGATCCCACAATCATGCATAACGCTCCCTCTTGGATTCACTACCTACTACTTGGCCAAAGCAATAAACAGCAACGGAGAACATGCAAGAATTACTCTCGAACATAAATATAAAAGAGGAGAATCAAATATATTACTCAAACACAATCTGAACATAGTCTCATAATCCATCGGATCCCAGCAAACTCGGCATAGCAACAGCATAAAGATTACATATGTGCCTCGATCATGTAGGGCAGCTCACGAGGTCTAATCCATGAAGAACAAAGAGGGGAGGAGAACATCACATAGCTACTGATCATAGACCCATGGTCCAAGGTGGAATACTCACGGTTCATCCGGGAAGCATCCATGGTGGTGGAGAAGCTCCCGGAGGTGATTCCTCCCTCCGGCAGGGTGCCGGGAAAAGGTCTCCTGGTGCTCCCGATCTTGGAAGCGCGGCGGCGGCGGAACAGAGGAGAGATCGCGAAAAAGGGTTCCCGTCACGGGTAATATATGGGCAAAGGGGGGAAGCCAGGGGGCCACCAGGGGTCCAGGCGCCCCCCTGGCGTGGCCCCACCCTAGGGCGCGCCGGGAGGGCGCTTGGGGTCCTGGTGGGTCCCCTCTCCCCCCCCCCCTCAGTGATTCCCGAAGCTTCTGTATCGCTGATTTTTATTGGATTTTTCCCGAATTTTTGGAGCACTTTTAATATGGGGGAAACCTGAAATAGAAAAACAGCAGAAAACAGGAACTGGCACTGGGGTGCACTGAGTTAATAAGTTAGTCCAAATATGATCAAAAGTGTATGGAAGTTCATCAATATCATAGCAATATCACACAAAAGAGGCATGAAGCAAGCGGAAATTATAGATACGTTTTGGACGTATCAACATCCCCAAGCTTAATTCCTTCTCGTCCTCGAGTAGGTAAATGATAAAAGCATAATTTCTGTGGTGACATGCTACCAATCATATAAGAACTTTTAAGTAAAACAATCAAGGCATGTAATTCAATTCAAGTCATAACAGGCAAGAGTCTATATTTAGCATTGAAACAAGCAACATAAGAACATAAAGGTGCAAGAGCTCTCACTGTCCGTGACTCGAATGTCTCCAAATGGTGTTTGCGTGCATGAAAGGGGGTAGGGATATACGAGAGAAAAAGTATTTTTGCGTTGAGAACTCAATCTACTAAAGTCTCACACTTGGTCTTCTTTGGAATCTTATCTTGACTCATCCCCAGACCACTAGCCAGGTACAAGTCAAAATGATCCACTCCTTTTTGAAATTTTGAGCACTCATGCAATGGATGAGCGTAAGCAAGAAAGTTGACACTTAGGATGGCAAAGAGAGAATATGGTGGAGGAGGAAGTCAAAAAGGTGAGAAAGGCTCACATCAATGAGGACAATCATAGGCGAGAGAGAGCCAAATGATAGATATGATGTGAGGAGTAGGGATTGCAATGCAACGGATGCACATGTGAGCTAAGGTAAGTTCTCCAATGGAACTAGTGGTGGTGCATCCAACTTGCTTGCTCAAGAAGACCTAGAGCTCATTTGAGGAGGCTCATCATTGGAATATACAAGCCAAGTTCTATAGTGTGAAGGTCCCCACATAGCTATATGCATGAATGATAATCTCTATGGAGTACAAGATATAAGAGGGAGTACGAGTGTGGATCTCTCAAAAGGAATAGTAGTGTGCACCCTTCTCTCTTTTTATTTCTTTTTCTCTTTTTTATATTTTTTGTATTTTTTTGGTGGCCTCAATGGCTCTTTCTATTTCTCTCATTTGTCCTCTTTGGGATCTTTTAATTTTGTCCATTTTGGGATCTTTTCCTCACTTTAGGGGCAACACTCTATATATTACAAAAAGTATAGAAGATCTTTCACACTTTACAAGGTACTCAAATCATAAAGAAGATGTAACTATCATGAAGTATGCAAATGCATGCCTCTGCCGGTGTAGCAGGATATGCAATGTTACTAGCGCGTCATGTAGCAATGATTAGGGCAAGGCCCAACTAGCATGCAGCTCATCGATCAAGCAAGTAGCATGTATGACATGAAGATCAAGTCATGAGAAGGTGGGTGTTGCGTGACAATATATCTCGGAAAGGCTATGGAAATGCCTTGATAGGTAGGTATGGTGGCTGTTTTGAGGAAGGATATAAGGAGGTTTATGATGACAGAGCGTATCATGCCAAGTATTTGGATGTACCGGCAAAGGTGGACGCCAACTCTCAGAGTGAGAAGGAGGCAATGCACGGCATAGGAAAGGCTAGCAAAATATGGGAAGGTGGAAGTGTCAACTTTCGAATACTCACATTAGTCCGAAGAACTCATGCACTTATTATCGGTAACTCTCAATCTAATCAAGAGGTTCACAAAGAGACAAGTACCCCGAAGAGGAGTGTATGGGGGTTTGGTTATCCTTGCGCATCCTCGACTCATGGTACGTGAGTGTACTCTAATATTCGATCCCTCCGAAGAGTAGTGATCCATCTAGTAGCTAGAGTTCTCAACTAATTTGTAAGTTTTGAAAATAAACACGGATTGCCCAAAATACGACATCTATCACTAATAGGCTAAAGCTCTTGACACAAAAAGTCCAAACATTGCTCAAAACAATACCTCAAAACTATTGCAAGTTACTACTACAAAAGAATATCAACCTTAATTACCTACTTCAAGTCAAGAAACACAACTCAGTGCAACAGGAAAACTCTCTAAACAAGATAAACATGAAAACTCAAGAGAGTTCCAGAAAAAAAACTAACCAAAATCTCTTAAAAATATAAGCATGAAAACTAAGAGCTAAACATGGTAATAGCTATGGAAAAGATAAAGAACACTCACAGCAAAGATAAAGGCATGAAAAATCCTATGATGTGTTCTAGATTTTGAAAGTGGAGCGTGTTTCTCTCCCACACAAAGAAAGCTGGGTTCTAACTTGTTATGAACAGCAAGCAAAGCTAAAGAAAACTAAAAATAAAACCTAAGAGTGAGACGCTCCAAGCATAGCACATAACGCATGAAGTGATAAAAATATAGTGAAATGAGAGACGAACTGATAATTGTTGATGGAGAAGGGGATGCACGGGGGCATCCCCAAGCTTAGACGCTTGAGTCTCCTTGAATATTTCTCGGGGATGCATGGGGGAATCCCCAAGCTTGAGCGCTTGACACTCCTGAATCTTCTTTCACCATCTTCCCTCGCACACTTGAAAACTCCCTTCATACATAACTCATCATAATCTGATTAGCGAGGTTGGTACCCATAATAAAATAATTTTTACTCTATTGGAAATAAGGATATTATTGAATAGCTACTGTTTATCAAGATTTCCAAAAAGTTTTTGCAAAGAAAAATCAAGCTTAAGGTTTGCAAAACGAAGAAAAGGCAAAACAGGACAGAATCTGTGAAAAACAGACCAGCAGGTAGTAAAGAATTTTTTAGGGATACTTCTGCAACTCAAATCAAAAAACTCAGAAAATACGAAAGTTCTGTAATTGTATATATCACTCTGTGTAAAAATTTCAGCACAAAAATATGAACTGGGATTTTTCTGTGATTTTTCTAGTCACGAGGACAGAATCTGTTTTCTGGACAGCATGTCACAACTTTCACTTCCCTTGTCATATGAGGCTATAAAAGGCACAAAGCTTGAAAAGTAAAGATACAATGATGTTGATACAATAGTAACAATCATCAACCACTAAAAACAGAAAAAAAAGGAAATCCTAAATTCGTTGCGGGCTGCCTCCCGAAAGCGCTTCTTTTACGCCTTTAAGCTAGGCATAAGGATTATAGGAGATGCTCTCACAAGAATAAGAATTTTGAAGCAAAAGAGAGCATCAAGAAGAAAATATGAAACACATTTAAGCCTAACCCACTTCCTATGCATAGGCATCTCATAAGAAAATAAATCGAAGAAGCACAAAGTGACATGCATAGGAAGGTGGAACAAGAACAACTTAAAAACTTTCAATAAAAAGAAAGGTGTTTTTGTAACATGGAGGTTTCTACAATCATACTTTCCTCTCTCAAAGTAATTTTCAGTAGTATCATGAACAACATCAAGAATGTAACTATCACATAAATCATATTATTCATGACCTACAAGCGCACGTGTATTGTTTTCAACACGGTTTTTAGGATCATAAGATAAATGCAACCCATCACATTGAGCTTTGATAAGAGGAAAATTCTCCGGAGTTGGAGATTTCAAAAGGATATTAGGGACATCAAGTGTGGGTGAAATATCAACAATTTCATGCTTGACGTAAGGAACTATATCAAGTTCATCTTCTCAAGCATAATCCATATTGGCATCAAGGCCATCAACAAAGCAAGTATTAAGTTCATCAGAAAGGGAAGTATCAAGTGAGTCCTCGGAATCATGGGATTCCTCATCAAAGCAATCATTAGCCTCTTCTAGGGCAGCAAACATTTTATTTTTAAAATCCTCAATATAAGAATTGGAAGTATAATTCTCGAAGCAATAAGCAAGAACTGCAAAGTTTTCATATCTGTAAATAGTATTGTGATACTTTTCAATCAAAGAAGCAATCTCATAAGCACATTTAAAAGAAAAAACTCTTCAATCTTTTCAACATCAAAGTAATCATAAACACCTTTAGCATAAGAAGATAAGATCTCATTTTCATTAAACTCACATTGGAAAGGAAGGTGTTTATGATCTATATTAGAACAACAAGTAAAATCATACATGTGGCACAAAAGTTTAGCATGGCAATAAGAAACATGTATTTGATCCCATAAGTGTTTCCCTTTCTGAGATAGGTGGTGCAGCGTATAATGAGCATGCTCATCCAATGATTTTCCCTCAACCAAGTCGGTTGGGTTTTTAGCGCGAGCACAAATTGATCGAAGATGAACCAAGTGAAGCATGTCCATCCTACCATATTTGGGTGGTTCAGCACCCATGGTAGAGATAGCATCAGTAGGCAGACAAAGACAAAGGCAAAAGATAGCAACTATTTTTTTTGTTTTCATATAAGACACAAAGATAAAAACTGAAAGGTAAACTAACAAGACTAAAAAGCAAAGATAAAAGATAGTGTGCAACTCCCCTATCTTGAAGAGCGGAGTCCCCGACAACGGCGCCAGAAATTGCTTTTATGTCACGATAGTTTACTTCTCGCCCCTCGTTGGTTACCCAAAGTGGAAGGTGAGATGTAGTGTAGCAGCAAATTTCCCTTAGCGAAGATGCTAAGGTTGAGTATCGAACCAGTAGGACTCCAAGGTCGACAAGTAGGTGGTAAAGTGAACAATGGCGCCATTCACAACCGAGGTTGCTTACTTTACCTAGACCTCCACACACAACAGATAGCTTTGCTCCCAACGAGTACAGAGGAGTTGTCAATTCCTCCGGCCTTGTTGTTTACAAAGGATAAAACACACGGGATAATAATGATAGTGATAGCAACGGAAAAGTAAATAAAGCAGTAAATTTATAGCGGGTGTAAACAGTATTGGAAATATGGATCGGGGTCCTATGATGTTCACTAGTGATGTCTCTCTCCCAAAAGACGATAAAATAGCCATGCGAGGTAAACAAATTACAGCTAGGCAATTGACAGGATTATGTGCGCAAACCAATGCTAACTATGCTATAAAGAAAGGAAGAGGCTCAAAATCTTGGGCGGTACGCCAAATCAAGTACACCGAAATCCATCTGCATCTACCTACTAATCATCCACCTTGAGATATCTATCCAGAACATCTCGCTGGTATTAAGTTGCGAATCCCACCCAAAGTGTAAACTCAAAGCAATGGACAACTGCATTAAAGAACTTTGCGTAAAGTAAACAATCCTTGCACCCGCAAGTACAAGCACCGTTGTTTTCTCCCTTGTGGCAACAACACATCCCCTAGATTCATGTTTATGTCACTCAAGCTAGTCCTCGGGGGGCATGAACCCACAATCATGCATAACGCTCCCTCTTGGAGTCACTACCTACTACTTGGCCAAAGCAATAAACAGCAACGGAGAACATGCAAGAATTACTCTAGAACATAAATATAAAATAGGAGAATCAAATATATTACTCAAACACAATCTGAACATAATCTCATAATCCATCGGATCCCAGCAAACTCAGCATAGCAACAGTAGACAGATTACATATGTGCCTCGATCATGTAGGGCAGCTCACAAGGTCTAATCCATGAAGAACAAAGAGGTGAGGAGAACATCACATATCTACTGATCATAGACCCATGGTCCAAGGTGGACTACTCACGGTTCATCTGGGAAGCATCCATGGTGGTGGAGAAGCTCCCGGAGGTGGTTCCTCCCTCTGGCAGGGTGCCGGGAAGAGGTGTCTTGGTGCTCCCGATCTTGGAAGCGCGGCGGCGGCGGAACAAAGGAGAGATCGCGAAAAAGGGTTCCCGTCACGGGGAATATATGGGAGAAGGGGGCAGCCAGGGGGGGCACCAGGGGTCCAGGCGGCCCCCTGGCACGGCCCCACCCTAGGGCGCGCCGGGAGGGCGCCTGGGGCCCTGGTGTGTCCCCTCTGCCCCCCCCCCCCCTGGTGATTCCCGAAGCTTCTGTATCGCTGATTTTTTATTGGATTTTCCCGAATTTTTGGAGCACTTGTAATATGGGGGAAACCTGAAATAGAAAAACAACAGAAAACAAGAACTGGCACTGGGGTGCACTGAGTTAATAAGTTAGTCCAAATATAATCAAAAGTGTATGGAAGTTCATCAATATCATAGAAATATCACACAAAAGAGGCATGGAGCAAGCAGAAATTATAGATACGTTTTGGACGTATCAGCATCCCCAAGCTTGAGCGCTTCACACTCCCGAATCTTCTTTCATCATCTTCCATTGCACACTTGAAAACTCCCTTCATACATAACTCATCATAAGCTGATTAGAGAGGTTAGTACCCTTAATAAATAATTTTTCCTTACTGGATATAAAGATATTCTTGAAGAGATATTGTTTCTCAAGATTTCCAAAAAGTTTTTGCAAAGAAAAAGCAAGCTTAAGGTTTGAAAATTTTAGGAGAGACAAAACATGGCAGAATCTGTGAAAAACAGAACAACAGGTAGTAAAGAATTTTTTAGGGGTACTTATGCAACTCAAATAAAAAAACTCAGAACATATGAAAGTTCCGTGGTTGTATAGAGCACTCTGTGTAAAAAAATCAGCTCAAAATATGAACTGGTGATTTGATCCGATTTTTTCCTTCACGAAGACAGAATCTGTTTTTTGGACAGCATGTCACAACTTTCACTTCCCTTGTCATATGAGGCTATAACTTGGCACAAAGCTTGAAAATAAAGATACTATGATGTTGCTACAGTAGTAACAATCATCAATACCACTAAAACAGAAGTAAAAACATATTGGGTTGCCTCCCAACAAGCGCTTTCTTTTACGCCTTTAAGCTAGGCATGAAGATTACAAAAGGTGCTCTCATAAGAATAAGAATTTGAAGCAAAAAAGAGCATCAAGAAGCAAATATGAAACACATTTAAGCCTAACCCACTTCCTATGCATAAGCATCTTGTAAGAAAATAAATCAAAGAATCACAAAGTGACATGCATAGGAAGGTGGAACAAGAACATCTTCAAAACTTTCAACATAAAGAGAGGAGTTTTAGTAATATGGAAGTTTCTACAACCAAACTTCCCTCTCTCAAAATAATTTTCAGTGGTATCATGAACAACATCAAGAATATAACTATCACATAAATCATGTTGTTCATGACCTACAAGAACACGTGTATAGTTTTCAACATGGTCTTTAGGATTATAAGATAAATGCAACCCATCACATTGAGCCTTGATAAGAGCACAATTCTCCGGAATATGAGTTGGAAATTTCAAAAGGATAATAGGACAATCAAGTGTGGGTGCAATAGCAACAATTTCATGCTTAACATAAGGAACTATAGAGAGTTCATCTTTGTCAGCATCATCCATATTGGCATCATGGCCATCAACAAAGCAAGTATCAAGAACTTTAGAAAGGGATATTTCAAGTGAGTCCTCGGAATCATGGGATTCCTCATCATAGCAACCATTGGCCTCTTCTAGGGCAGCAAACATTTTATTTTTAAATACTAAATATAAAAATTGGAAGTATAATTCTCGAAGCAATAAGGAAGAACTGCAAAGTTTTCGGACTGGTGAATAGTATCGTGATACCTTTCAATCAAAGAAGCAATCTCATAAGCACCTTTAAAAGAAACAAACTCATCAATCTTTTCAACATCAAAGTAATCATAAACACCTTTAGCATAAGAAGATAAGATCTCATTTTCATTGAAATCACATTGGAAAGGGAGGTGTTTATGATCTATATTAGAACAGCAAGTAAAATCATAATTGTAGCACAAAAGTTTAGCATAGCAATAAGAAACATGTATTTGATCCCATAAGTGTTTCCCTTTCTGAGATAGGCGTTGCCGCGTATAATGAGCATGCTCATCCAATGATTTTCCCTCAACCAAGTCGGTTGGGTTTTTAGCGCGAACACAAATCGATCGAAGACGATCCAAGTGAAACATGTCAAACATGTCCATCCTACCATATTTGGGTGGCTCCACACCCATTGTAAAGATAGCATCAGTAGGCAGACGAAGGCAAAGATAAAAGTTAGCAACTATTTTTTGGTTTTTCATAAAGACACAAAAGCAAAAGCAAAAACTGGAAAGTAAACTAACAAGACTAAAAAGTAAAGGTAAAAGGTAGTGGGCAACTCCCCTATCTTAGCACTCGGAGTCCCCGGCAACGACGCCAGAAATTTGCTTGATGGCGTGGAAGTGGTAATGGCTTCTCGCCCTTCGTTGGTTACCCCAAGTGGAAGGTGAGATGTAGGATAGCAGCAAATTTCCCCTATGTAGAGGATAGGGTTTGTCTCCCGTAGGACTCCGGCGATGATAAGTAGGTGTCAGCGGCGCAACTGACGTGGACCTGCACACAATACAATTAACTTTGCTCCCAACGAAGTTCAGAGAGGTTGTCAATCTCTCCGGTCTTGTTGTTTACAAAGGGTCAAACACACAAGGGATAATGGTAATGATGATAGCAACTGAAAGTAAATACTGAAAATAAATGAGCTTGTAAACAATGATGAGAATATGGACCGGGGTCCCGTGATGTTCACTAGTGATGTCTCTCTCCCAAAAGACGAAAAAACTGCTATGCGAGGTAAACAAATTACAGATGGCAATTGACAGGATTATAAACGCACCGCAATGCTAACTATGCTACAAAAGAAGGGAAGAGGCTCATAAGCATGGGCAGTACGCCAAAATAAGTAGACCGAAATCCATCTGCATCTACTACTAATCATCCACCTTGAGATATCTATCCAGAACATCTCGCTGGTATTAAGTTGCGAGCCCCACCCAAAGTGTAAACCCAAAGCAACAGACAACTGCATTAAAAGAACTTTGCGTAAAGTAAACAATCCTTGCAATCGCGGTTACAAGCACCGTTGTTTTCCCCTTGTGGCCACAACACATCCCCTAGACTCGTGTTTCTGTCACTCAAGCGTGTCATCAGGTGGCATGTACTCACAATCGAGCATAACTTTCCCTCTTGGAGTTACTACCTACCACTTGGCCAAAGCAATAAACATCAACAAAGAACATGCAAGAATTACTTAGAAACGAAAATATAAGAGATCAAAACAAAATATATTACTCTATCATGATCTGAACATAATCTCATAATCCATCAGATCCCGTCAAACTCAACATAGCAACAGTAGAAGAATTACATATGTGCCTCGATCATGTAGGGCAGCTCACAAGGTCTAAAACATGAAGAACAAAGAGGGGAGGAGAAAATCACGTAGCTACTGATCACGGACCCATGGTCCAAGGTAGACTACTCACGACACATCCGGGAAGCGTCCATGGTGGAGGGGAAGCTCCCGAAGGTCAATCCTCCCTCCGGCAGGGTGCCGGGAAGGGTCCTGACGGTGCTCCCGATCTTGGAAGCGCAGCGGCGGAACAGAGGAGAATTTGCGAAATAGGGTTCTCTTCTCGGAAGTTTCCCGTGACGAGGAATAAATAGGCGAAGGGGGGCAGCCAGGGGGCCCACCAGGGGCCCAAGCGCCCCCCTGGAGAGGCTAGGCCCCTGGCCGCGCCATGTGGCCGCCTGGGTGCCTGGTGGTGGCCCCCTGGCCCTCCTTCGGGCTTCGGGAGTCTTTCGACACGCTGATTTTTATCTGAATTTACTCGGATTTTTGGAGCACTTTTTATATGGGGGAAAACTGAAGTAGAAAAACAGCAGAAAATAGGAACTGGCACTGGGGTGCACTGAGTTAGTAGGTTAGTCCAAATATGATCAAAAGTGTATGAAAGTGTATCTAGATCATAGCAATATCACACAAAACATGCATGGAGCGAGAAGAAATTATCGATACGTTTGAGACGTATCAGCCGCTCTGGGCGTCCATGCCATGGTGCATGGACGTCGGGTCATCGTCATCCTCCGGGTCGGGCTCTCGCTCCCCCGTCGCGTCCGCTCCTCTCGCCGCCGTCAAGCAGAAGGCAGCGACGCCGCTCGGCCGGCGCACACGCTCCGGCGGCCTCGTTATAAACAAAGGCCGCTGCCGTGTTCGCTCCGGCGCGCAGTCTTGCACGCCGAAGTTTCCTCTCCCGCCTCCGCCAGCCGAAGAAGGAGGCCGAGCCCGAGCCCCCGGCCTACGTCAAGCCGGAGCACGAGGCTATGGCCGCCGACGACGACTACGCCCTTGAATGGCCGAAGAAGGACTCGGAGAGGGGGGAGCTCGAGTACCTCGAGGCGCTGCACCTCGCGAATCAGGCGCGAGGGCGCGATAGCAGGCTGGCGGCGGGGCGGGGGGGGGGGGGTAGCAGCAGGCCGACGGGAGGCGGCAACAGCGGTGGCGTCAGGCAAGCTCGCTGCTCGTGGCAATCGGC
This sequence comes from Bromus sterilis, assembly GCA_950022295.1. Taxonomy (NCBI): domain Eukaryota; kingdom Viridiplantae; phylum Streptophyta; class Magnoliopsida; order Poales; family Poaceae; genus Bromus; species Bromus sterilis. Next base: position 72,686,484 of record OX465600.1, on the reverse strand, counting down.
GTCGTCCTCCTCGACAGCGACGACGAGGAGGACAAGGCGCCGCTCCGCGTGAAGAGGAGGAGGTTGGCGCCCGGCGGCGCGGGGTGCAGCAGCAGCAAAGCCTCGAAGGACGAGCCGCCGAGTGACGACGACGACGGCTACGGCGGCGACTACGACGCCGAGATCTACCGCATGCTCGGTATGCAGTAGATCTATTTTTTAATGTTTTATGTAAAAAACGCCGAACTATCTATGAATTCGCCTATATTTCGTCTAATTTGTGTGAATTTTGTTCAAGAATTTTATCCTAGTTTCGTCGTTTTTATTCGCCGGTTCATGAGTGCGCGGCTAGGAAGAAAATCGGTCCAAGCCGTAATTTGCGTCGGCGGAACCCAAACGACGCTAAAATAGCGCCGAAAAACGGTTTAGAGGGGCGAACGGCTAGAGATGATCTGCAGCAACCAACGCAACTACAGTGGTGTACTCATACAGTAGCTTTTATTATTGGACAAAACGCAGGTACTACTATTTGATACAGTACTGTTTCTTTCTTTCTTCCGGCGGCCTGGCACGCACGCAAAGGCCAAAGGCAGCGCGGCCGGAAAGAATGGCCGGAAAAGGCTAGCGAGGCGGCTGGCGGGCGGAGCTGCTTTTTCCCGGAGCCATGCCCCGTCGGCGTCGTGCCGGATCCACGCCACACCGCACTCTGGCTCTCCGCGCGTGCTCCACTACCGGACCGGAGCCGCGGCTTTGACCGCCCCTCGCCGTCGTTGACTGGCCCCAGGCCCCACGGCTCCACTACCGGAGCGGAAACCACCAACCCATCCCACTGCCTGCCTACTGGCCCGTACGTGGTGGTGGTGGGCTCTGGGGCCCCGTCTCTTTCGGAGCTCCGAGCCCCTCGGCGCGGAAAGCAGCGGGTCGGGACGCACCAGCGAGGAGGCACTGCGTTTGGACACGGCCGTCGGATTCATTGAAGAGGGCACGAGGATTTTCTTGTGTGTGTGTTCGTGGGTTCGTGCGGGAGGAGACGGTGAAAAGCATCGGCCGTGGGTGGGCGGACAGACGGAGGAAGGGCAGGAAAGGGAAAGCGGGGGCTTTTCGCATGTTTCGCGACAGAAAAACAATACTTCCTCCATTTTAAAATGTACTGTGTCTGCGCTTTTTAAGATTTAATTTTGATCATAAATTTAACCATCGAGACCGACTACGGAAGAAGAAAAAATTACATAATCGAAAACTTCTTTCGAACACGAATTTATTGGTATAATTTTTGCCCCCACCGTAATTGATCTCGTTGATTAAACTTATGGTCAAAATTAAAGCACGGAAACCGAAGACACACTATATTTTGAAATGGAGGGAGTACTACACCATGCTCGTATTCGTACGGGGTGTGTTCGGTTAGGGTGCATTTGGTTGTCATTTGGGGTGTTTCAGCCGTATAGCCTTTTCAATTCAGCTTGATTAACGGTAAACAGGTAAAAACTAGAGTCTTTTTTATGATGCATCAAGTAAATATGAACCATTCGATTTGATCAGATTGAACGCAGATTCGAATATGATACGCTGGTGTTACATGCATCATAACAGGCCGAGGGGCATTTTCGGTAAGATGAATTATTTTGAACATATTCGTTATTTTTTCTCATAAAAGAAGCAAGAACGGTTTTGGTATGATTTATTTACCACTGCAGTGAAACAAAGTGACCTCTCTTTATGTAATCTTACATTCTTAAGAAGTTGGTCCCAATTCTCTCAACATGCAATGTGTCCACCTCATTATCCCCACTAAGCCATGCATTTAAGTTTCTCTTCCACTAGAACATGCAAAATATGGCACATAAGCAAACATATAAATTATAATTTTTTTTGTTAGTCTATGCATGTAATGCTACCACAACATCCTTCATATTTTTGTTCGAAATGCTATTTTAAACAGTAACTTTATAAGTTTTCATTCTATTTTTAGATACATTTCTATTGATTTTCAAGCTTATATTTTCTTTTCATTAGATTTAGTTATTCTAAGCAACTATTTACACATTTTTAACAAAGTTACCGCAACAACGCGTGGGGGATCATCTAGTTTGAATAGTTGGATCATCCAAATGATACACCTCCCTTCGTGTATCATGATGCACCATAAAATCTCTTAAAAACTAACATATGTCTTTTGCTTGGTCGTGTGCATACATTTCAGCTAGGCTGGACGGAAACGGGTGTGCAGACTGTTTGGTTGCTCGCAAAAATGCTTCCGGGGTGAGTAGATGCAAAGTACAGCTGTTTGGTTGCGTACATGTACGTGCTCTGCTCACCCCTGCCGCTACAATGTGGTCCTCGAAGTTCTAAATTTGCTTCCAAAACTAACACCACTTTACGATAGAGAGCCGCACTACGGGCAGCGGCTTGATGGCCAGTCATTGCTTCATCATCTCCCTGAACTAGGGAGAGATGATGAGCATGGCTAGGTCCTCGGCATTCATGATTTGCACGTAGAAGCGTATGGGCTCTCGAACGCCCACCTCCTTGGGTTGCGCCCCATCGTGTGCGGCACCCTCATGGCAGCGACCCTGCCAGGGTGGTCCACCCTCCCGAGCCATCGGTTCATGGGGATGTTGTCCTCGTCGTCCTTAGTGCCTTGCACAAAAATGAACAGGGTTAGAAGTTTTAGATCATGAGTGACACTTTCCATATTTGGAAACTGCCACAGATGATGTGAATAAAGGATTGTATATTGTGGGACTGCATGTTTACCAACTGCCACTCATAAGTGGCAGTTGCCAAACATGGGCATGATGCAAGAACAAGGAAGGAACTTTTCAAAGCAAAACAAGGAGCATGCATTTTTGTTGGCACATAGGGAGCATGATCATAGCACACATTCTAAGCATATACATGATCATAACACATGTTCTAAGCACATATGTTTAGCATGGAAGGTGCATGATCAGTATGCAGCAGGCAAGACCATTCTACACTGTAAGTGACACATACAGATGAAAAAGCAGTACCATTGCATGAATATTCTACACTAGAAAAACATTACCATTGCAGCAAAAGGGAAAGTTGAATCATATTGAATCAGGTCGAATCCAATCCAATCCAAGCAATGCTAGTATCAAGGAAATCCTCGATGGAGAGGAACAAACTCACCGGAGCCGGTGGCGCTGGAGCGAAGGCCGGCCGGAGCGCTTGGTCTGCATCGACAACTTATCGGTAGTTTGTTTCGTCGAGGAGTAGGCGTAGCGATGACATCGAGCTATGCTTCGATGGATGCAGAAAAAAGAACACTTCCGCACTTCCAGTGATTTGATTGTCGTTTTATCTTTTTACACGGATGTATTTATAAAGGACCCGGCTAGCAAGCGCGCGTGCGCTAGTTGGTGCATGCGGGAAAACTTTCTATAAATAGTAAAAAGCTCGTTACCTTATACTACCATATTTACTTGCATTCATTTGTGATTTTAAAAAGTTTAAAATGCTATAACTTTTGATTCGAACATCAGAATTCAGATCCGTTTTCACCGTTGGCTTTCTCGCGACGAGTTCTTTAAAACTAGATCCCATATTGATAGGTTTCGACGAACTTTTTTATTTTGAGCAACTTTGTGTGTTTTTTGGGCAACTTTAATGTTATACGAAAGCAACTTCTAAAGAGTTTGCTTAGATTGAAAACCTCATTTCTAGTCGACATCCTCGATGTGGTCTCCCTTCTCCTCGGTCTATGTAGAAGGTGTGGATGTGACCGGGTGCGGATGCTAGTCAGAATGTCGCTCCACTATCTGGCAGCATGGCATCGAGGACCATAGTATCGCGCACCCTCTACCTCAATCAGGAGACACGTCGACTTCCTATCATCTTGGTTTGTGTAAAACCAAATGTCCTAACAAAATCAAGCAACTGCCGTAGTAAACCAAGCAACTGTCATAACAAAATCAATCGATTGTCCTAATAAATCAAGCTACTGTCCTAACAAAACTAAGCAACTATCCTAACAAAATCAAGCAACTGTCCTAGCAAAATCCATGCAAATATATTATCACAACACACAATGCATAATGTCTTAGCAAACCAAACAACTGTCCTAACAAACCAAGTAACTATCTTAACAAAAAAAACCTTAATAAAAAAACCAAGCAATTGTCCTAACAAACCAAGCAACTGACCTAACAAACCAAGGAACTGTCCTAGTAAATCAAGCAACTGTCATAACAAAACCAAGAAACTATCCTAGCAAAAAGTAAGCAATTGTTCTATCCAAACAAAGCAACTGTCCTAGAAAAGCCAAGAAACTATCCTATCAAAAATGAAGCAACTATCATAATAAAACAAAGCAACTGTCCTAGCAAAGTCAAGCGACTATCCTAACAAAACCAAGCAACTGTTATAACAAACCAAGCAACTATCTTAACAAAAAATCAAACAACTTTCAAAATAAATCAAGCAACTATATCCTAACAAAACCAAGCAACTATCGTAACAAACAATCAACCGTCTTAACAAAAATCAAGTAATTATCATAATAAAACCGAACAAATACATTACCATATTTGATGGGAGAAATACATCTCGTGTATCAATCCTCCTTGTTCTCCAAAGAATTTGTACGAATTTATTTAATGAAAAAAGGGTGCCATCAAATATATTGTCACCATCGAAGTCACCTTTCGATGATGTTGAATTGCTTATATACGGTGAAAATTTGTTTGTTGAGATTTATAAGGGGTCTATGGCATATTTGATAGATAAATGTGGTTTACGAAAGTTGCTTCTATTTAGCACTATAGTTGCCTCATTTAGCATCAAAGTTGCTCATTTAAAAAAATCATTAAAACATATTCATATGGGATCTAGTTTTAGATCTCGTCGCGAAAAACCTAACGGTGAAAACGGATCTTCGTTTCAACACTCGGTTTAGAAGTTATAGCATTTTGAAAAAGAAACAAAACGAAATAAATGTGTGACGTCAAACTTGCATGCACACGTACTGTCATATGCCCATGCAGTAGGAATAATCTTTGTCGGGTAGCTACTTCATCCGCATGCACTAGCAATAATATTTGTCGGGTGCGCTCAATTCATCCGAAGAGCCCAGCTGCGCTTTTAAAAAACAGGTTATAAGAAACTGTGATATTTAATATATATAGCCTTTGGGCTTAAAAAGAAAAAGAAATCTGAGGTTATCCAAGCAGCGCAGCCAAAATGTGTAACCAGAGTCAATGTGACAGTAACCAGAGTCTCCTTCCCTGCGCCAAGTGCCGACCACACTCCACTCACGCCGTGCTACTGTGCCCAACTCGCTCGCCCGCTCCGAGCTTCCAAGCCAAGCAAACCCCACGCCACCCCCCACCCCAGTGCTCGGAACGCGGAGCTTCATCCCAGCCGAGGTCCCCGCCGCAAAAAAAACCCTGCCTTCAGCCGCCGCCGTGCTCCCGCACCGGGCCCCGAGCCTCCCCCAGTGTCTCACTCCAATGCGACGGCGGCACCCGCCGCCGCCGCGTCCCATGGCCACTCTCCTTTCCCAACAAACCCTACCCACGCTGCTGCTGCTGCTGCTCGTCACAGCAGTTCTTGCGTCTGGCGGCGGAGGCGACGGCGAGAGGGAGGACTTGCTTCGGTTCAAGGCGGCCGTGACGGACGACCCGGGCGGCCTCCTCCGCGACTGGTCGCCGGGGTCGGCCGACCACTGCCTCTGGCCGGGCGTGTCCTGCGCCGCTTCCGGCGAGGTCGTGGCGCTCAACGTCTCCTCGTCCCCCGGCCGCCGCCTCTCGGGCGCTCTCTCCCCGTCCGTCGCGGCGCTGCGCGGCCTCCGCGTGCTCGCGCTCCCCTCCCACGCGCTCTCGGGCCCGCTCCCCGCCGCGATCTGGTCGCTGCGCCGCCTCCTCGTGCTCGACCTCTCCGGCAACCGCCTCCAGGGCGAGATCCCGCCGTCGCTCGCTTGCGCCGCACTGCACACGCTCGACCTCGCCTACAACGAGCTCAACGGCTCCGTGCCAGCTGCGCTTGGCTCGCTCGCGCGGCTGCGGCGCCTTTCGCTTGCCTCCAACCGCCTGGGCGGCGCCATCCCTGACGAACTGGGTGGTGCCGGCTGCCGCAGCCTACAGTTCCTCGATCTCTCCGGGAATCTCCTAGTCGGCGGCATCCCCCGGGGCTTGGGGAACTGCAGCAAGCTGGAGGCGCTGTTGCTCTCCTCCAACCTGTTGGATGACGTCATCCCTCCGGAGATCGGACGTCTCGGCAATTTGCGGGCTTTGGATGTGTCAAGGAACAGTTTGAGCGGCCCTGTGCCAGCAGAGCTTGGTGGCTGTGTAAAACTTTCAGTGCTAGTCTTGTCCAATCCTTATGCGCTGGTTGATGGTTTGAATGCGTCGGATGGTGTGGATGTTGAGGACTTCAACTATTTCGAGGGAGGGATTCCAGAAGTTGTCGTTGCGTTGCCGAAGCTGAGGGTGTTATGGGCGCCAAGGGCTACACTGGAGGGGGAGTTGCCGGGGAATTGGAGTTCTTGCCAGAGCTTGGAGATGGTGAACTTGGGAGAGAATTTGATCTCTGGTGGAATTCCTAAAGGGTTGTTGGAGTGCAAGCATCTGAGGTTCTTGAATTTGAGCTCAAACAAGTTAACAGGTTCAGTCGATCCGTCACTTCCTGTGCCTTGCATGGATGTGTTTGATGTCAGCGGAAACCGACTGTCTGGGTCGATTCCAGTGTTTCTCTCACAGGATTGCCCTCCATCTCAGCTCCCATTTGATGACCTGGTGTCAGAATACTCTTCCTTCTTTGCGTATCAGGCGATTGCTGGCTTCTTCTCGTCTTCAGCAGTCATGGCTACTGATCTGACGAGTTACCATAGTTTTGCCCGGAACAATTTTACAGGAGCAGTGGCATCCTTGCCGGTTGCCGCCGAGAAGCTGGGAATGCAGGGGTCCTATGCTTTCCTGGCTAATGGGAATGATCTTGTCGGTGAGTTGCAACCTGATCTATTCAACAAGTGCAATAGTTCAAGGGGTTTCATTGTGGACGTTAGCAACAACCTGGTAACAGGAAGTATCCCTGTAGAGATTGGATCATTGTGCAGTTCTCTTGTTGTTCTTGCTGTTGCTGGCAACCGCCTTTCTGGTTTGATACCAACAAGTATTGGACAGTTGAATTATCTTACCAGCTTGGATTTGAGTAGGAACCAGCTTGGTGGTGAAATTCCGACTTCTGTTAAGAACTTACCACATTTGGAGCTCCTCTCTTTGGGTCATAATTTTCTGAATGGAACAATTCCAAGTGATATTAATCAGCTGCAGTCTCTGAAGGTTTTGGACCTGTCCTCAAACCTCCTCTCAGGAGAGATCCCTCGTGCACTTTCTGACTTGAAAAATCTCACTGCCCTCCTCCTTGATAATAATAAACTTACTGGGAAGATACCAGTCGAATTTGCCAATGCGGCATCTCTTACCATGTTTAACGTGTCATTCAACAATTTGTCTGGTCCAGTGCCAACAAATAGCAGTGCAGTTGGATGTGACAGTGTTATTGGAAATCCTTTGCTACAATCTTGTCACATGTATACCCTGGCAGTCCCCTCTGCTGACCAGCAGGGTCGTGATCTGAATTCAAATGACAACGATACAGCACCTGTGGATCCACAAAACCAAGGAGGAAACAGTCCGTTCAACGCAATTGAAATAGCTTCAATAACGTCTGCCACAGCTATTGTTTCTGTCCTTCTTGCTCTGATCGTACTATTTATTTACACAAGAAAGTGTGCACCCTTCATGTCAGCTCGATCGTCTGGAAGAAGGGAAGTTATAATATTCCAAGAAATCGGGGTGCCGATCACTTATGAGACCGTTGTTCGAGCTACTGGAACTTTCAACGCAAGCAATTGCATTGGCAGTGGGGGTTTTGGAGCTACATACAAAGCTGAAATTTCACCTGGAGTGTTGGTAGCTATTAAGAGGCTCTCTGTTGGGAGATTTCAAGGAGCGCAACAGTTCCATGCTGAGATCAAAACTCTTGGGAGATTAAGACATCCCAATCTTGTTACCTTGGTAGGCTACCATCTTGGTGAGTCGGAAATGTTTCTCATATATAACTACTTGCCTGGAGGAAATCTTGAAAGATTCATCCAAGAGAGACCAAAGAGACCGGTAGAGTGGAAGAGGCTACACAAGATTGCTTTGGACATTGCAAAAGCACTTGCTTATCTGCATGATACTTGTGTTCCTAGGATCCTTCATCGTGACGTGAAACCAAACAATATTTTGTTGGACACTAACCATAACGCTTACCTCTCAGACTTTGGACTGGCAAGGCTCTTGGGAAATTCAGAAACCCATGCAACCACTGGTGTAGCTGGAACTTTTGGATATGTTGCTCCAGAGTATGCTATGACTTGCCGTGTTTCAGATAAAGCCGATGTGTATAGCTATGGTGTTGTACTGATGGAGTTAATATCAGACAAGAAGGCCTTGGATCCATCATTTTCTCCATATGGTAATGGGTTTAACATAGTTGCTTGGGCATGCATGCTGCTTCGTCAAGGCCGTGCTCGTGATTTCTTTGTCGATGGTTTGTGGGATGAGGGTCCACATGATGACTTGATAGAGGTGTTGCACTTAGCAGTGATGTGCACTGTTGAATCGCTCTCTATACGACCAACTATGAAGCTAGTTGTTCAACGACTAAAGCAACTTCAGCCTCCAATACGCGAACACCGATGAGGGTGCATGACTCACATACTGAGCATGGTATAGATAACTGTAACTTGGGGCCCTTGATGATCTTTTTTCCTAATCATCTGTTTAACTAGATTTTATCTTGTAGATGCCAGCTTTGTATAATACAGTTCTCCCCTTAATTGCCCACTAATGACTAATGTATCTGCAGATAAGGCAAGCAGATGTAAATTAACAATCTTAATTCTAAAGATTTCATTTATGATTGGCTGACTCCATCTTATTGTATCTTCTACTTAAAGATTGTTCAGTGTGTTGGTATGCAAGAAAATGCATCAATTTTTTGTATGTCATGCAAATATAGCATATCTCTATACATCATCTGCTGTAGTGTTGGCATGGATATGTTTCTCATTGTTTTCCTTTTCTTTTCCGACCGTGAACTTGTATATGGAGAAATGTCTTGATGTTGTCAATTAATTCAGCATGTACACGTTATGCACACCAACCAGGAACCACAGGATGAATATTCAACTTTTATGTTCAGTTGACACCTTACTGTCTTTCTTACTGATCTGTGGTCTGCATCTCCTCTGGTTAGAAATATCAATGGTTGCTAATTTTGCCTTGAATTGATTGGGGGTCCATTGAAGAAACATTTTAACTCTCACCAATAGAAGGAAAATAGAAAGAAACTTGGCCTGATACTGTCGCTGGTAGCTTGCAGTAACTGTGAACCCAGATTTTTGCTTCTGAAGAAGGGGATTGCTAAATCTCAGTCGACTAAGATTTAACGAAGTCTCAGTCAATGTTATATTTGTGAGATCGTGTGTGAAGATTCGTGCAATTTTTTTATTGTTTTTTCTTTTACATGTTCTACCACTTGACGAGACTTTGTTAAGTCTTTTTTTATTGTTTTTTCTTTTACATGTTCTACCACTTGACGAGACTTTGTTAAGTCTTAGTCGACTGAGATCTCAGATCTAGACACGCACTCTGAAGAAGTTTTGTCTGTACTGCACTTTTTTCAAGTGGCACCATGCATTTGAGCTTTAGGCACTCCACTGATGGCATAAACCATTGTCCTACCTAAACTAATCCCTCGAGGGTCATCAGATGATATGTCAGGAAATTTGTAGTCTGTAAATCGCAATTTCAGTGGATCTGATCATACACAGAGCATTTTCAGTTCATTAGTTTCTTACCTGCTCCCATGTATGTATCGAATTGGCTGTTAGTCGAATCAAATCAATCCTTACTCCCTCCGATCCATATTAATGTACTTAAGTTTGTCTAGATACACATGCATCTAGTCTAAATACTTAACTAGATACATACGAATCTAGACAAAGTTGAGTACATTAATATGGATCAGAGGTAATAAGAAAAACACAGCCAAGTATGATAGGCCAATGTAATGAATCTGTATAGCCAATGCAAAATCCTTAGACTAATTTATCTCACAACGCAAAACCTATCTGAACCTGTATGTGGTGGCTGCATGCTCATCTAAGGTTTCCCGATCAGTTCTTGACGGCGGTCCATTCCTGGAAGCGGCGGAGGCTGGCGGGGAAGTCGGTGAAGAGGCCGTCGACGCCGACGTCGTTGATCCAGTAGTCGTACTCGGCGTAGGGGTCCTGCCGGAAGTTGTAGTGCAGGAAGCGGTTCTCGTTGCGGTACGTGTAGGGGTGCACCTGCAGGCCCCTGGCGTGCGCCACGGCGACGAGGTCCGTCGGCGTCGACAGCTTGTTGTCCTTGGTCGGCGGCACCACCGTGTCCTTCCACGGCCCGATCCCGACCACGTACTCCTTCATGTAGTCCAGGTACTCGTCGGAGGTGATCTCCTCGTACGACTGGTCCGTGTCCTCCGTCCGCACCGTCACGTCGTCGATGAGGAACACCTTGGGCATGTCGGTGAGCTCCGCCGCGTAGATGAGCGACGTCGGCGCGAAGGACTGGATGAACACCGGCTTCTCCGTCCACCGCTTCGTCTTGTACTTTCCCCCGTACCCGTACTTCTTCAGCGTCGCTATGAACTTGTCCTCGTACTTCTTCCCGTCCGCCCACTTCACCTGCATATATCGTGATTCATGGAGAGTTTACGATCGAGCCTGGATTCAGGGAGCAGCTTTTTCTAGTTTTGTACTGTATGTTCATGGCGTACGTGCTGGTTGATGAACACTGGGCTCTTCATCTCCGGGTAGATGCCGACGACCCTCTTGGCGTTCAGCGCGATGTTGATGAACTCGTCGAAGGTGATGATGGGAGAAACGCCTGGACAACACAAAGTGTAGGATTATTGTTGATAATCCAGATGATCTGATTTTTCATCACAATAATATGATGGAATTGATGTAGTACCATCGTGAGATTTGTCGCGGAACGACCATCTCTGCTTCACTCGCAGCTTTTTCAGCTCCGCCAACGTGAAATCGGCTGGCAAATCATGGAGACAGTTGGTTAATCAATCGCCGGATCTTGGCGGATCCACAGGAGATAAGGAAAGTTGTTACGACTCCGGTGAGGAAAATGAAAATGTGGTTATGACGGGCGGACGGGCGTACTGATGAAGAATCCGGTGACGTTGGCCCACTGCACCTCGAGCGTGCGGCGGCGGCCGGCGAACTCTTTGTGGTCGGCGACGTCGGTGGTGTCGTCGAGCGTCATGTCGTGGAAGCAGACGAGGTGGCCGTCCTTGGTCGCCACGATGTCCGACTCTATGAAGTCGGCGCCCTCGTCGACCGCGCGCATGTACGCCGCCGCCGTCTCCTCGGGGAGCTCGCCGTTGGAGCCCCTGTGCGCGATGTTGTACGGCCGCGACGTCTGCAGAGGCTGCTTCGCCGCCGAAGCCGCCGCCCCGACCAGCGGCCGCGCCGTCGCGCCGCTGCTCTCGCACCCGAGCGCCACCAGCGCCGCCGCGACGATGATCCCTGCGACCGAAAGCATTGAAACAGACGTCAGACGTACGCGGAGATTGATACGGCGGGATGAGGAGGGAGATCGGAGACGTTACAGAGGGAAGCCATTTCCCCGGACGGCGCGCGGGCTTGTGTTGGCGGCGTTGCGCTACCGCCGGCTGGACGGCTGGCCGTAGGTGGTGGTGAGGTGGTTCAGATGGCGGCGGTGCCGAGTATATATAAGAAGACTTGGGAGGAATATCCCAACAGATTTTAGGGTATTTTCACGCTGTAAACAATCTGTTCCCGAGATTATCCCACTGTACCTAAAGATCAAAGAGAAAACATAGGTGGTTCCGCCGCATAGTGGCTGTGTATGTAAGGTTTGGACATGCAAAACGATTACCTTATGGCTTATGCTAATATTATTGTATTAAATGTATTTCTTTTTTCAAAATAATTTATCTTATACATCGGTTAATTCGATTTGTGTTTCGTTTTCACGAGGACTTCGAAACAAGATTTCATATTGATATGTTCTGACGAATTTTTTTCGTCGCCGTCAATTGCCAGATTAGGTCAACCTAGTTGCCATTTTTACCGTGAACTATTGTCACAATGTTTGTATATAGTTATCGGAAAATAGTTTCGTACACTTAAGGTTACGATACAACCCGATAAAATAATATGGCAACTCGAAATGATAAAACTGACAAAAACAATAAATCATCATGTCAATTATATGTAAAAAATATAACAACTGAATATAATTAAAATGGTAACCAATCGTTCAGGCACAACAAGTCATTATAACATTTTAGGTAATAAGTAAGAGTGTCGAACAAAACGAGGAGCAGAAGGTACTCACAAGTGATCTTGAGAAAGAAATAACTGCAAGCACTAAAAGGTAACTTTTTATGGGTTTTCTGATATAAGCAACAAGAAAATAAAAGCAAGGAAAGTAAATGGTGCTCAGATGCAGCAAGTGGTCCAATCCCTTTGAACAAAGGATAAGCCGAATAATCAAACTCATAAAGACTAAAGCGTTCCTGAGGACACACGGAAGAGGTAGTCAAGTGCTTTCGCCATACTTCGTCTAGTACTACGTTTTGTATTGATAGGTGTTGTGTGGGTGGACCTATGCTAGTCCACTGCCTAGACTAAGACAAGTACACTCTTATGATTAAATCCCTTGCAAGCATCTGCAAATACGAGAGAGAAATTAAGGCAAAGCCTAACCATAGCAATAAACTGTAGGATCCAACACTCGTGCAAAAGTATGCGAACTGGAGTTCAGATTTCTATCACTCCGGCAACCCACCATAAGCATCCTTTATACACAGTGTATTCCCCTAGGTCCTTAAAAAGGCGAAGTGTATGTAGTTGACGTTCAAATAACACCACAACTTAAATAACAATCACCACATATTACTTCAACATCATATGACTATTACCAACAAGACTTCCCCCATCTCCTCAAGAACTAAAGGAACTACTCACAAGACATAAAAGAGATCATGATCAGAGGTGATGAATATATGATGAACAATCTAGTCATAACAATAATTTTCCAACAAAACTCAATAGCATTCACCACAAAAGAGTAATCAACACTCGCAGAGTAGAGGGGATGAATAGTGCAAGGTACAACTCGGATTGCAATGGTAAAGTGAGATGGGATGAAGATGGAGATGGTGCTGGTGATGAGGATGATGGTGATGATGATCTCGATGATGCCCGCGACGATGATGAGGACGATCTCCCCCTCCGATAGGAGTTCTCCCAAGTGGAATCTGCCCGTTGGAAAGGTCTTTTCTTCTCTGTAGGTTTCCGCCATGGAGCGGCGGCGGAACTCCCGATCCAACTTCTGTTCTCGGGTTTTTAGGTAACGAGAGACATATATGTCAAAGGAGAGCCCCGTGGTGGGACCCCCTCCTAGGCGGCCACCTGGCGCGGCCTAGGGGGGGGGGGAATGCCACCAGGCCGTCTGGAGGCCTGGTGGTCCCCCTCCGGCTCCCCTTTCATGTGCCTTCGTGATTTCTCCAGAAAGTTCTTCCTCGAAAATTTCAGGTCATTTGGAGATGTGTTGATATGCCCACTGACGAGGGGGTGACCCCACGACTCCTGCGTGAGAGGATACTTGGTGCATATGAAGACAGAAGGCCCGATAAAAGCCTCAACGGGCCCACGACTGGCCCACTCAAAGCACCGAAGTAGGAGTCCGTGACCAGCATGGAGGTAAAGATTTGGCGTCCAAGCCGAAACTAGTTTAGGAAATCATCCTTGTAACCTGAGAAGGACTCCCCGAGACCCAACCTAATATATAAAGGCCGGGAGGGGTGACGACTCAGGACAAACAATCTACAATCGACACCTTCGGTCTTGAGCGAACTTGCCTGGACCTCCACTGTAATCGCCCCCTCACAATAATACAATCGAGCAGGAAGTGCTTCTCCTGTTAGCCGACGAGTATCACCAACCTGTTCCTTCTCTACGATCTAACCCAGGGTCCCTGACCATGGGATTTGCCGAGGCTAATCCTCGTCAATTGGCGCCGTCTGTGGGAACTACACACGTTGGAATCACGATCTCGACGGTCCCTTCTTCAGCAAGTCACAATTCAAGGGCTCGTGCAAGATCCAATCGGCTCGAAGAACTCAAGTTCATCGCTAACCTCTCCATCGCACCACCAAGATCGTTCGGCCCACAGCTAGGACAAGTTCGATCTTTTGGCGACTATCAAAGTCGTCACCGGCGGAAAAGAACTCGACGATCCAGAAGGCAAGCGCAAGCCACGACCACGAAGCCAGCCAAAAAACTGGAACAAGTACAAGAAGTCTGCATAGAAATTCCACTCGAGGAGTCACAGCGTGTGGCAGAAGCCTTGCCAGCCACTCGAAGACCCGCCGCCACCCAGACACCCGCCGCGAGACATGACAGCGAATCTGAAACCCAGTCCGGCGAGTACTACGACCCAGATCGAAGACCAGATGAGTTCACAAAGTTTATTTGGAACCACTCGATCAACGACGGAATAGAGCTCGACCCAAGGCTCCACTCCCGTTCAGAAGACCACTCGCAGTCGTTCCCAGTCACAAGAAGAAGAAGGCACGCCGGCTCCAACAAGCTCACAACCAAAGAACAACTGGATGGACCCTGCACAATCCACTGTTTCGAAGACGACTGGGGACACCTCTGAGAAGGTCACACCTTGAGAGATTGTCGTCTATTCACCATACTCTCCAATAGCCTCAAGGAAGAAAAGCGGCGCGAAACCAAACGGGCTCGAGGAACCGCGCAGCCTCCAGCACCAAATACAGAAGAGCAATACCCTCTGTCTCATGGACGGGTCTGCATGATCCAAGAAGGACGACCCTCAAAAGAAAAACAGGACGCCCACACCCTGCAGACCCGAGCAGCCGAAGACCTAAAAACAACCGAAAATTACCATCTGTACGGCGCATAAACCAACATTACTTTCTCACAAAGAGATCACCCGCCCGCAGTTCCAAGGCCAGGGCACGCACCGCTGGTCCTCGATGCTCAGATCGGCGGCTATGACATGGACAAAGTTTTCATGGACGGGGGCAGCAGTTTAAACATAATCTTCACCAGCACCTTACGCAAGATGCTGATTCCGCGGTCAGTCTGGAAGAAGTCAGGCGTCACACTCTACGACGTAGTTCCAGGAGCATCAGCCGTCTCCCTCGGAATAATTGAGCTTGATTTCGTCTTCGGCAGCAGGGGCAACTTCGCAAGAAAAGTCCTCGAGTTCGAAGTACTCGACTGGCAGTCCCAATACCACGCCATACTCGGGCGACCCGCATTCGCTCAATTTATGGCAGTCCCGCACTATGCATACCTCAAGCTCAAGATGCTAGGACCCTCAGGGGTCATTACGGTCAATGGGAATTTTATCAAATCAGACCAATGTGACCGCGATTTTCACGAAGTTTTTGACACATTTGGAGCTCAGCAGCAGCTCAAAGAAATAGCCATGGTGATAGACAAGAGCATTTTTCCACTGGCAAGCAGAAGCGAATCAAAAGAATTTACTCGTGACTTCAGCGTCTATAGCGACACAGTCACCCATCAGGTGCACCCAACGGACCCGGACAAGACGGTCTGAATCTACGCCCATCTCCCAGAAGAACAAGCAACTGCCCTCATGGTCTTCCTCCACGAAGAATGGAAATTTTTCGCCTGGTGCCTGACCGATATTCCCGGAATACCACGAGAGTTCACAGCGCACGCGCTACACATACATCCAAACACCAAACCAGTAAAGCAGGCGTTGCGCCGATTCTTAGAACCCAAGCGCAGAGCCATTGGAGAAGAGATCAACCGACTACTCGACGCGCAATTCATCCGGGAGACGAAGAAGGCTACCTGGATCGCAAACCCAGTCTTGGTACCTAAAAAGGACACCGACGTACTACAGATGTGCGTTGACTACGGGCCCGTCAACAAACACTTCCCAAAGGACCACTTCCCTCTGCCAAGGATAGACCAGATAATTGACTCTACCGCAGGATGCGACCTCCTGTTTTTCCTCAACGCCTACTCAGGATACAACCAAATCAGGATGAAGGAAGAAGACTTAGAACACACCTCGTTCATCACACCCTACGGCGTATTCTTCTACAGAACAATGCCTTTCAGACTGAAAAACGCCGAAGCCACGTACCAACGGATGATGCAAGCTTGCTTAAGAGACCAAATCGGCAGAAACGTCCAAGTCTAGGTCGACGACATCATCATCAAAACTTACAGCGCAAAAACGCTACTCGACGACCTCCACGAAACCTTTGCAGCACTCAACAAATACATAATCAAGCCCAACCCAAAAAAGTGTGTGTTCGGCGTCCCAACCGAAAAACTGCTCGGATACATGGTCTCTGCTCGAGGATTCGAAGCGAACCCTGAAAAAGTCCAAGCAATCTCCAAGATGCAAGAGCTAGTGAACATCAAAGGCGTACAAAAACTCACAGGAAGACTCGTAGCACCGAGCCGTTTCATCAGTAGGCTTGGAGAAAGGACCCTAGCATTCTACTAGTTGCTCAGAAAAGGAGAGAAATTCGAGTGGACCGAGGAAGCTCGCAACGCATTCGCAGACCTAAAAAAGACCCTCTCGACACCACCAATCCTGGCGGTGCCCAAGGAGCGAGAACCCCTCTACCTCTACATAGTGGCACGCAACAGCATAGTCAGCACAGCGCTCGTCGTTGAGCGCGCGGAAGAAGGCAAAGTCCAGAGCATACAGAGGCCAATCTACTACCTCAGGGTGATCGTCACAAAATCTCAGTAGCGGTACCCGCACTACCAGAAGCTCGTATATGCCATCGTCATGACTTGAAGAAAAGTAACACATTACTTCGACGAACATCTCATCATGATTGTGAGCAGCGCACCACTCACAGACATCCTCAACAACCCTGGAGCAACTGTCCGAGTCGCCGAATGGAACATTGAGCTCAGTCCCCGCGACCTGTAGTTCAAACATCCAACGGCAATCAAAGCCCAAGTACTCCCAGACTTTCTGGTCGAGTGGATAGAAGTGCAAACACCTGGCCCTCCAGACCTCTCCAACTCATGGACGATGTTCTTTGATGGATCAAAAAGACATCAAGGAGCTGGATCAGGCGTCGTACTAACCTCGCCCAAAGGAGCCAAACTCAGATACGTGCTCTAGATCAACTTCAGCAATGCCTCAAATAACGAAGCAGAATACGAGGCACTACTCCATGGCATGCGCATGGCAAAAGCTTGCGGCACCACCCGTCTCTCAATCTATGGCGACTCCAACCTCGTCGTCCAGCAAGCAATGAGGGACTGTGAAGCAGTCGTAGAAAACATGATAGCTTACCAGAAGCTCTACAACACTCTAGAGGGAGGATTCGATGGTGTGAGCTAAATTACGTTACCAGAGCAAATAACACCGAAGCAGACGAGCTCGCAAACATTGGATCAACTCGAGGACCAATTCCCCCAGGCGTTTTCCTCGAAAGTATCAGCCAGAGGTCAATCAAAACCAAGGCACTCGCGCCAGAAGCAGCCACAGAGGATGACGACACAAGTGAACCAACGCAAGTGGCGGTTGCAAACTCAACCGCTGACGCAGGTAGCAAAGCAGTCGAGGAGGCAGAGCCAGCCACACCCGAAGGCCCAGCTTGGAAAAAAACGTTCCTTAGATTCCTAATTCAAGGCACCTTACCACAAGACGTCGATGAAGCCCGACGCATCAGTCGACGATCCAAAGCATTCACAGTAATCAACGGACATCTCTACAAGCGTAGCATCTCCCAAGTCCTCCAAAAGTGCATCAAGGAAGAAGACGGCTGACAAGGGGGTGACCCCACGAATCCTATGGATGAGCCTACCCGGTGTACCAGAAGACAGAAGGCCCACAAAGATGCCGCCTGGGCCCAGCCTTGGCCCACTAGTGGCACCGACGTAGGAGTCCGCGAGTCATAAGGAAGGTGCAAACTTGCCGTACGGAACAAGATCATGGTTAGGAAACCTCATATGTAATCCAGGATGGACTCCCCGAGACCTAGCCTAGTATATAAGGGTTGGGAGGGGAGACGTCGAGATCAAGCAATACACAATTTGTAACCTAGCCTTGTGTGCACTAGCCTCGGCTTCCCT
Source organism: Bromus sterilis (assembly GCA_950022295.1). NCBI lineage: Eukaryota > Viridiplantae > Streptophyta > Magnoliopsida > Poales > Poaceae > Bromus > Bromus sterilis. The sequence continues at coordinate 72,668,291 of OX465600.1, read as the reverse complement.
GTAATCGCCATCTCCAATCAATAATATCGAGCAGGAACGTATCCTCCTGTTAGCCGACGAACTTATCGTCCAACCTGTGCCTCTCATGACTAACCCAGGGTCCCTGACCATGGGATTTGCCGGGGTACATCCCCGTCAATTGGCGCCGTCTGTGGGAACTACACAGGTCGGAATTACGATCTCGGCAGTTCCGTCTTCAGCAAGCCGCAACTCAAGAGCAAGAACCAGATGCGATCCATCCAAGGAATTCAAGATCACATCGAATATCTCCGCCGCCCCAGCAAGATCACTCGGCCAGCAGCCGTGCCAAGACCAATACTACGGAGGCAACCGAGCCCACTGCCAGCGAAGGAGAACTCGACGACCCAAAAGAAAGGCGCGAGGGTTCTACACGGAGATCCCGATCGACGAACTACAACACGAAGAGGAGGACCTGCCGACCACTCGACGACCCACCGCCACCCGAGCACCCGCCGCATAACAAGACACTTACTCCGAGCTCGAGACAGCGACCGCCAAGATCATCGCGAACAAGGAAGAAAACGACGACCCAGAAGACAGGCGCGAGGATCCTACGAAGCGACTCCACCCGACGAGTCGAACTATACAGCCACACGATCGCCGACCACTCGACGACCCGCCGCCGTGCGGACAGCCACCACCCGCCAGGACAGCGACTCCGAGACTCGGACCGGCGAATACTACGACCCAGATCGAAGGCCAGATGAATTCGCCAATCTCATAAGGAACCAGAATCTAAGTGAAGGGATCAAAGTCGCCCCGTGAGCTCACGAGCAACCAGCGGACCACGCGCTATTCTTCCGAATCTCAAGGAGGAAACGGCACGCCGGATCTAGCAAGCTCACGGTCAGGGAACAACTAGAAGGACCCTGCACGATCCACTGCTTCGAAGACAACTGGGGAAACATCAGATCGAGCCACACTCTGGGAAACTTCCGTCTGTTCAATGAACTCGCCGACAACCTCAAGGAGGAAAAACAGCAAGAAGCCACGCGCCTGACGAGCCGAGCAGTTGCCCACTCAAGGAAGGTGTACACGATCCAAGAAGGCAAAGTATCGCAAGACCAACAGGACGCCTACACCCTGCAGGCTAGAGAAGCCGAGAATCTTAAGTCGAAGTCTACCAGCTACACGACGCAGAAACCAGCATCACATTCTCCCAGAGCAACCACCCGCCTGCAGTCCCAAGGCCGGGGCACGCGCCCCTGGTCCTCGACGCCCAAATCGGAGGGTACGACATGGACAGAATCTTCATGGACGAAGGCAGCAGCATGAACATAACCTTCGTCAGCACCCTGGGCAAGATGCCGATCCCTCGATCAGCATGGAAGAAATCAAGCACCGTGTTATACGGAGTAGTCTCAGGAGAAGCAGCTACCTCCCTTGGACTAATCGAGATCGAAGTCGTCTTCGGCAACAGACGGAATTTTGCAAGACACACCCTCGAGTTCGAAGTACTCGATTGGTAATCACAGTATCACGCCATATTGGTACCACCAACGTTCGCACAATTCATGGCGATTCCTCACTACGCCTACCTCAAACTCAAGATGCCAGGATCCGCGGGCGTCATTACAATCAATGGGAGTTTCATCAAGTCAGACAAATGTGACCGAGATTTCCACAAAGTCTCTGACACATTCGGAGCCGAGCAAGAACTCACAGAAACAGTCACGGCAACAGATAAAAGCACCTTCCCACTAGCAAGCAGAAGCGAGTCAAAAGAGCATGGATGGGACTCTAGGATCAACAGCGACGCGGTCAAACACCAAGTACACCCGACGGACTCAGGAGAATCAGGCCGCCCCAAAATGCCCTTCGGCTTAAGCAACGCAGGAGCAATACACCAATGAATGGCGCAATCACACATGAGAAACCGGATCGGTGGAAACATTCAGGCCTATATAGACGAGACCCTCACCACAATCAAAGGACTCGGACCAGAAGCAGACATGGAGGATGACAACACAGTTGAACCAGCACAAGTGGCAGCCGCAGACCCAATAGTTAATGAAGAAGCCCACAACGCAGACGAGGAGCCAGAGCCACCCGCACCAGAGGACCAATCTTGGAGAGAGCCACTGCACAGGTTCCTAATCGACGACATCCTACCGCAGGATGTCGCAGAAGACAAACGCATTAGTCGGCGCTCCAAAACATTCACAGTAATCAACGGACAACTCTACAAGCGTGGCGTTTCCCAGGTCCTACAAAAATGCATAGACGAGGAAGACGGCAAGACCCTACTACTGGAGATCCACGAAGGCACCTGCGGGCACCATGCCTGCAGTCGAGCACTCATGGAAAAAGCCTTTGGAACAGGACTTTATTGGCCAACAACCATGAGGAACGTAGAGGACATCATGCGGCGTTGCATGGCCTGCCACAAATTTGCCAGCAGACCACATGCTCCAGCCTCAGAATTCAAGACCATACCACCCTCATGGCCCTTCGCCACCTGGGGACTCGACATGGTGGGCCCACTAAAGAAATCATCAAAGGGAGGAAGAACTCACCTGCTAGTAGCAGTCGACAAGTTCACCAAATGGATTGAAGCAGTGCCCATCACCAGCTCCACAGCCCTCACGGCGGTGAACTTCATCAAATCAATCATCTTCAGGTTCGGGGTGTCACAACGACAGAATTACAGAACTTCTGCGAAGAACTGGGCATCAAAATCAACTATGCATCAGTCGCACACCCGCAATCAAACGGCCAGGTGGAAAAAGCAAACGGCCTAGCATGCAGAGGACTCAAAAAGCGGATCCTCGCACCACTCGAGCAGGCCGCGGGCAACTGGGTAGAAGAACTCCCTGCCGTACTATGGAGCCTACGCACCACCCCGAATACTGCAACCCAATACACACCTTACTTTATGGTGTACGGGTCGGAGGCGGTGCTACCACATGACCTCAAATTTGGGGCACCCCGGATCTCAGGGTACGAAGAAGAGGAAGCAGAAGAAGCGCTGCAAGATGAAAAGGTCACAGCAGACGAAGCAAGGGACACAGCCCTAGAAAATTCAGAGGGATACCAGGACAAACTGCGCACTTACCAAAGCAGTCGCCTGCGCACCAAAACCTTCAATAAAGGCGACCTTCTCCTACGGCTCATACAAGAGAAAGTTCACAAGCTCGCCCCCCAACGGGGGCTCGAGCACAAAAACTCCCCCCGAGAGACGCTATCGTCGCAATCGCGATCTTTCACAAAAGCACTCGGGGGCTCGAGCACAAAACCCCCCCGAGATACGCTATCGTCGCAATCGCGATCTTTCACAAAAGCACTCGGGATCTCGAGCACAAAACCCCCCGAGAGACGCTATCGTTGCAATCGCGATCTTTCACAAAAGCACTCGGGGGCTCGATTCCAAAATCTCCTCCCGAGAGACATCATCATCGCTCACGCAGCCCGAAGCTCAAAAGGGTCCAAGAAAAAACCCATCGACAAGCGCCACCCATTGAACTCTGTCCGGAATCAAAAGGAAAGACACGGCTACAACCAGATGGAACACCCTGTACTCTGAAGAAATACGGACGGAGCGCAAGACGCAGACAAATATTTAAGTCTTCACCTAATCGCCAACGATCACCCAAAGACTCGGGGGCTACTCCCATCGGGAGCGCTGCCGCACACCCGATAAAAGACAGAAAATAATGGAAGAATGAAAAAGGAAACAGATCTCAGCCTACGATTCGACTCTTCGACTCAAACTTAGCCTCGGGGGCTACTCCCATTGGGAGCGCTGTCGCGCACCCGATAGAACCCACAGTGTGAAGTTTTGATGGACTTGAAGACAACTCTCGGTTGCAAAGGACTCGAAGATAGCTCTCGAACACCAAGGACTCGAAAACAGCTATCGGTTGCAGAGGGCTCAAAGACAAATTCCATTACAAAGGCTCAAGCACAAGTTCATATCACAAAGGATCACTTTCAGTACAAAAAAAAGATTCAAAGTACATTGGATAGAAGGCAGCTCTGATTACTTGAAGGCAATCCTCATTACATGGAGAACTAACCTAGGTACAAAGGCACAAGCAGCTGATAATCTTACAAGGAATTATGACTTCTACATTAGTGCCCATGCCGGGATGACCGGCACTAAGATAGCGAGCATCATTACAGACAAAGGAGGAGTCGAAGAAGCAGGCTCACGATGTCAATGACATAACAAAAGGTGAAGCTTGAATTATTTGCGGGGCAGTCGAAGACGATACTCCACCAGCTTCTTCTCCTGCTCCACTAGCTTCTTCTCCTGCTCCACCAGCTTCTTCTCCAGCTCCACCCGAGTTGCCGGCGAAGATGACGTCGTTGCCTCCAGTTCTACAAGGTCACCCGGCACGCCCTCTTGATTGGTGGCTTGATGTCAAGGTCCTCTTCAGAGTCGGAGGAGGAAGCAGTTGAAGACATTTCAACACCAGCACCCGAAGAATCACCGGAGGAGGAAGCAGTTGAAGACGCAGGCAAAGGACTCCTTGACCTGCCGGAACCATCGCTACTTGTCTCTGGCCAGTACGGATCCATACGGTTGCCGCTCGGGTCAAAAGCGCGGATGACAAGAGTATCTTCGCCACCAAAACGGCAACAAAGAGTGTCACCATCACGCAAATTCAATCGACGAGCAAAAGATTTCCTGCCAGATCCAAGGAAAATCAAGCGAGAACTATCGATCTCCAACTTAACATAAGAAGGAGAATGAGCGCACCCCTGAAGATGAAGCAGCAAGTCATCAAGACCGCGCTCAGAAACAAGGGCAGAAAAAGAAGAAGGAAGAAGAATGCGAGCAGCGTTCCGGCCACGGACGCGCAGGAGGAAATCATAGCGCCAAAAACCCTCCTCCGAAGAAGAGGAGGAAGGCGTTGACGGTGTACCACGAAGGCCACCGCGAGAAGAACGCGGAGTACGACCACCGCGACCACGGCGAACCCGGCCGCGGCTAATTGTACCTTCACCTCGCTTTGGCCCCATGAGAAGATGAAGAAGAAGAGAAAGATGGGCAGAGGATAAACACTACTGCGAGACGAACAAAAGGTGGCTATTTATAGCACAAGCCCAAGAGCACGCAGAAGCCCAGACAACGGAAGCAATTAATTCAAAGACCAAAGCATGCTGGGCGATTCAAATTCCAAGACAAAGATGCCTTCACACGGGCGGCACAGTGCGCTGGATGCGTCAAATCTCGCGCGGTTTCAATGCGCGCATCGATAAATCAACAGGCGGCTGCAGCACGCCACCAAAATCCATCATTATGACCGGTCATGCAGACATGACGGTTAGCAGCCAGAGCATCTTTTGACGATCCTCCAACAAGGAGATAGTTATCTTCACCAAACAAGAGGTAAATTAAAGAGGCATTCAGCAGAAGAGGCATCTTACAAGCACCGTTTTTTGCATAGTTTAAATACATTTTTCAAATATATCTAACTCCCATCGGGAGCGTATCCACCTGCGAGAGTTTCGGGTGCTCCCTCACCCAGAAGAAAAAATGTGCTCGAGTGATCACTCACACCTACGAGAGTCTCAGGTGCTCCCTCACCTGGAAGCAAAAACGTGCTCGAGTGATTACTCGCACCCATGAGAGTTTCGGGTGCTCCCTCACCACGACGCGAGATGAGCAGAATTTCACTCACCAGATCGAGCGGTCCCGGAGTATCGGGTGCTCCCTCACCCCGAGAGCAAAAGCGATATTAGAGTGATTACTCGCAAAACCCTATATACTCAAGCACTCGACGACCTCCCGAGCAAATCTCCCTCTACGCCCGAGCACTCGGAGAAGCTCCACGAGTGACCGCTAAAACCGCCCACTTGATTGTTTATTCCAAGTGGGTGCATTATCTACTAGGCTCCGCGCCTCAATAAAAATACATATTCCTGGAACACGATACACTGTGCCCAGATGCCACGCAAGCTTAGCGTGTAGGTAAGACCCCGCTGCGAAGATCGGCCGGGCTGGGACTTGCCGAAGAGCGATTTCACTCCCAACCTTTTCCATGCGCATGCATGATAGAAAAAGCCGGGCGGACGCGCCTAGGCTACGAACTTTATTGGCGGCAATTGATCACTGTAAGACCTGCAGCGGCATGACTTTTGCTAGACACCAGTGTTCTAAGCTCATGTCGAGGGACATGGGTTTGAATGGGCTAATGCGGTTTTTGTCACTAGTGCAATTCACCAAGGCTCGACCAGTTGACACCTTGGGCCCTTTCAGCTTAGCATCCCTCGAAACAGGTTTTGTCATGGCCCCAGACTGCCAGCGACCCGCGGTTGAACCGTGCATACATCAAAACGGCGCTAGAGTGGATTCGAGTCCCTGCGCGCCTCTTCGAGTCCCCCAGGCACTCGGGGGCTACTGACGAGGGGGTGACCCCATGACTCCTATGGATGAGCCTACCCGGTGTACCAGAAGACAGAAGGCCCACAAAGATGCCGCCTGGGCCCAGCCTTGGCCCACTAGTGGCACCGACGTAGGAGTCCGCGAGTCATAAGGAAGGTGCAAACTTGCCGTACGGAACAAGATCATGGTTAGGAAACCTCATCTGTAATCCAGGATGGACTCCCCGAGACCTAGCCTAGTATATAAGGGCTGGGAGGGGAGACGTTGAGATCAAGCAATACACAATCTGTAACCTAGCCTTGTGCGCACTAGCCTCGGCTTCCATGTAATCGCCATCTCCAATCAATAATATCGAGCAGGAACGTATCCTCCTGTTAGCCGACGAGCTTATCGTCCAACCTGTGCCTCTCATGACTAACCCAGGGTCCCTGACCATGGGATTTGCCGGGGTACATCCCCGTCAACGGCAAAGCCCTGTTGCTCGAGATCCACGAAGGCACTTGCGGGCACCACACGAGTATTCGTGCACTAGTGGCCAAAGCCTTTCGAGCAGGGTTCTACTGGCCAACCGCAATGCGAAACGCGGAAGACATCGTGCGACGCTGCATCGCCTGCCAAAAATTCGCCAGCAGGCCACACGCCCCAGCATCAGAACTCAAAACCATACCACTATCCTGGCCGTTCGCCACATGGGGACTCGACATGGTGGGCCCACTCAAGAAATCCTCAAAAGGAGGTCGAACACATCTCCTAGTAGAAGTGGACAAGTTCACCAAGTGGATCGAGGAAGTACCAATCACCAGCTCAATAGCCCTCATGGCAGTTAACCTCATCAAATCCATCATCTTCTGATTCGGTGTACCACATAACATCATCACAGACAACGGTACAAACTTCACAACAGTAGAATTTCAGAACTTCTGCCAACATTTGGGCATCAAAATCAACTATGCATCAGTCACGCACCCACAATCTAACGACCAGGTGGAGAAGGCAAACAGCTTAGTGTGCGGAGGAATAAAAAAGAGGCTCCTCGCACCACTCGAATAGGCTGCAGGCAACTGCGTAGAAGAACTCCCCGCAGTCCCGTGGAGCCTGCGCACCACCCCCAACGCCTCAACCCAGTACACATCTTTTTTCATGGCATATGGGGCAGAAGCTGTGCTACCACACGACCTAAAGTTTGGAGCTCCCCGAATCTCGGGATACGAAGAAGAAGAGGAAGAAGAAGCACTCCAGGATGATAAAGACACCACAGACGAAGCAAGGGACATAACTATAGCAAGGTTAGAAGGATGCCAGGACAAACTACGCACATACCAAAGCCGTCGCCTGCGGACAAGAACTTTCCGCAAAGGAGATCTTGTCCTGCGGCTAATACAAGAAAAAGTCCACAAGCTTGCCCCGCAGGGGGAAGGACCCTTCATAATCTCAGAGGTCATAGGAGGAGGAGCATACAAGCTGAAGAACCCGAAGACCGACGAAGATGTGGGAAATCCGTGGAACGTGGCAAACTTGCGCCTGTTCTACCCATAGTCTACCCACAAGGCAATCTCGGCAGCATCGACAGCAACACCGATAGGCAACCCATGTAAAACTCGAAGCAATAAAAGAGGTGTTGCCCAAATAATATTACTTAAAGCACTCGGGGGCTCGAACACTGAATCCCCCAGAGAGACGTTATTTTCGCTTACGCGACGTTTCTTAAAGCACTCGGGGGCTCGAGCACTGACTCCCCCCGAGAGACGTTATTTTAGCTTACGCGATGTTACTCAAAGCACTCAGGGGCTCGAGAACTGACTCCCCCCGAGAGACGCTATTTTCGCTTACGCGATGTTACTTAAAGCACTCGGGGGCTCGAGCATCGACTCCCCCCGAGAGACGTTATTTTCGCTTACGCGATGTTCCTTAAAGCACTCGGGTGCTCGAGCACTGACTCCCCCCGAGAGAAGCTATTTTCGCTTACGCGATGTTACTTAAAGCACTCGGGGGCTCGAGCACTGATTCGCCCCCGAGAGACGCTATTTTCGCTTACGCGACGTTACTTATAGCCCTCGGGGGCTCGAACACAAACTCCCCCTGAAAGACGCTATTTTCGCTAAAGTCGACGCTACTTAAAGAACTCGGGGGCTCGAGCAAAGACTTCCCCCGAAAGACATCACTTCACCCGCATCGTTTTAGAAGCCTCACTCAAAGTCACCACACCAGTGCAATCTATCTTCCAAAGACAAAGGGCATAGCAGACTTCGGTCAAAGCAATTTGAGTCTTCACCCGATCACAAGTGATCACCTAAAGACTCGGGGGCTACTCCCAACGGGAGCGCTGCCGTGCACCCGACGAAATTTTGGAACAACAGCCACAAGAAGGGCCAGCATGAACGGGAAAAGCTCAAAGTTTACGTCTGACTTTACAAATCGAACGTCGCCTCGGGGGCTACCCCCATCGGGAGCGCTTCCGCGCACCCGATAGTACTACAAAGGCACTCGAAGACAGTTTTTCCATTAAACAAGGACCTGAAAAGACAAAGAACTCAAAGACAATTTTCTATTAAACAAGGACCCGAAAGACAGAGCACTCGGAGACAATTTACAATTACAAAGGACTCGATGACAATCCATTACATATCAGAGATACATCAGTACAAAGCTTCCACCACATACCACAGTTTACAAAGGGACTCGAGCAATTACCAAAAGGACTACAACACCAATCATCCCAGGGAATTATGACTTCTACATGTGTGCTCATGCTGAGATAATTGTCACTTTCGGGCCACATCTTGACGATCATCATCACAGACAAAGTAAGAACAAAGCCTGCGAAGAAGCGGCTCACCTCCTTCCTGAGCCTGGTGACCTTGCCCGACGCGACCGCTTGACGGGTGGATTGACGTCGAGCTCCTCCCTAGAACTAGAAGATAAAGCACCGACAGCCGAGGAGTCGGCAGAAGATGAAGCCACAAGAGAAGTAGTCGAAGCATCCCTCGACCCACCAGAGCTGTCGCTGCTTGTTTCCTCCCAGTACGGGTCCAGGCGATTGCCACCGGCATCAAACGCATGGACGATGAGAGTATCTTCACCATAAAAACGACAACAAAGGCTATCCCCATCACGCAAATTCAGCCGTCGTGAAAACGACCTCCAGCCAAATCCAAGAAAAATCAGGAACAAACTATCAACCACCAGCTCTACCCAAGAGGGAGATCGAGCACACCCTTGAAGCCGGAGCCACAGACCCCTCAAATTGAGCTCAGAAATCATGGAGGCAAATGAGAACGGAAGAGGGATCCGGGTAGCGGTCCGAATAAGAACACGAAGAAGGAAGTCGTAGCGCCAAACACCCTCCTCCGCCCAAGAAGAAGAGGGCGTCGTCGTAGCTCCACGACGTCCACCACACGAAGATCGAGGCGTGCGGCCACCACGGCCGCGTCGACCACGACCCCGACCAACCACACCGCCACCACACTTGGGCGCCATATCAAGAAGAAGAAGAAGGGAAAGATGGGAGAAGAGCAGATTTCGAGCCCAGCCAAACAACAGGAAGGTATTTATTGTTGGGTCTTGCAGCAGAAAACAATAATTTTTCTAACTAGCATCGCCCTTAACCCAAGATCTATCTAGATGTGATGCCGTAACGGAAAGACTTGCGGAAACATACCTCGGGGTGTAGTCCGTTGCGCGGGAAACGTTCCCGCAAACGTGGTTGATGAAGCCGTAAACCTTTCACAGCCCCCTGGCTATGTTAGCACCCTGTTGGGTGGTAGTGCCACACCTGCAGCACCTCTTAGTACTCGCACACGTACGGACTCGATGACGACCTCCGTTCTTCGATCCAGCGAAGGTGGCGGAAGTAGACCTCCCGGAACCGGAGTTTCGGCAGCACGACGGCGTCCGCGTGGCAGAGAAGCCTCAATCCCAGCACAGGTTCCAGACAAGGGGACCCCAGCTTGAGAGAGACGAGAGAGGGGAGAAGACTGGTGAAAACCGATCTCAATTCGGAGTAATATTGAATTCTCTGCGAATTTTTCTGTGTTAAAGAAGTGCACCCCTGCCCATCTTTATATAGGCAGACGGAAGGAGTCAACCCCCCTTCCCTTGGCAATGTGGGACTAATCCATTGCCAAGGGGGGAGGGTGTGGCTAGGAGGAGGGGGGAAGTGGGGCGCCACCCACATGGGCCCCAAGGCCCATGGCGCCCCCTTTTTTTTCTTTTCCTTTTCCCTTTTATTTTCCTCCTTCCCCTAATGGGCTTCTTTCACAAATAAGGCCCATTGCACTTTTTAATATGAAATAAATTATTATTAATTCACTTAATTAATAAATAATACATATTATTTCATCTCTTGATGATCCGGAACTCCTTCTAGCTCACTCCGAACGTCCTTCGGACCAACACAGAACTTTTCTGGTTTTCTTTCTCTCCTCTCCGGTAACTCCGATAGTTCTGAAAAGGTCTCCGATATTCATCGAGCCCTTAAGTGTGTTACCCTATGGTCCGAGAACACTCCAGTCAAGACCGAGACAAAGGCTACGGCCAATGATCAATAGCGGGACCTGGATGCCCATAATGAACCCTGTGCATTCCGGAAGTAACCGATTGAACCGTACACGTTGTATACCTTTCCCTTTGTCATGCGATACTAGATTAGTCCAAGATTCGAGCAACTGCATCCAATGCATTAGTTCTATCTTGTTACCGACAAATCTTATTCACTCGTTCCGTGATATTCATCCTTGTGACCTAGTCACACGCTGCGCAGCTTTATGGATGCAATCTCACCGAGTTGGCCATGAAGTATCTTTCCATTATATGGATTGAAAAATCCCGCTCTTGAACCAACACTCCTCAACATATCCCATCGGATAGCCCAAGATACACCTTTATGGTCACCATGTTTCAGTGTGACGGTTAATGCACTCAAAGCATCCTCAGAAGATAGCAATTATGCGTGATCTCACGGTCAAAGGAACAGGCTACTACGTTCTGTAATTACAACACTGGACTTTTACGATTTGATCATGTTGCAATTCTTGCATTGGGTAATGTTCACCACGTCATTCATTCAATGAGGTGACCTTACCGTCAATTGACTTGATTGTCCATGATCGTGAAACCACAATCATCAGTTGATGATAAACCAGTCATCATGAGAGGCTGACTAGGAACTCTGGTTGTTTCTATACCACACCTGTATCATTGTTTCACTGATACAGTTCCAGCACAGTATGAAACTGGTCATGAACTTATTTAGATATATTGGAATAATCATATATTATTTGCCTCTAGAGCATATATCCAACAGTCTCCCACTTGCACTAGATAGCAAATAATCTAGCTGCATATTTTCTCGATCATAATCATCTTATCATATAAGTGTTTATTGATCATGCTTGCTCATGGAAGAGGTTTCGTCAACGATCTGTACCCGTTCAGATTCGTATGTTCCTTTGCACCAGGTATTGGTCAACTTGCTTGATATACCCTTCATTATCTAATAATGCTTGAATTATAAGTTTGGCGGGAGAGTGAGACTTCTTATTTTACAGTATTCTCTAATGACAAAATGGTTTTAGTCCCTAGGACTCCCATAGTCATGTATACTGAAAAATACACTCAGCCAAAAGTCTAAACTTCTTACGCTAAACTTTATTCAACCTTCTACTTCCTTAAGTAGATATTTATATTTTGTAGAGTTTTGGTTCGTGAAATTATAGCTCACATTTCCTTTCTATTCCTTTTGGTGATATCTCTAATTCATATAGACCCATAATAAGGCTTGCAATCGTAATCCAGTATTACATTCAAGTATATTATCTTTTCTATCATTTAGAGTATTGCCCTCAGTTTCTCTTCAGATACTGAATGCTTGGACTTTGCTCAGGTTCTGTGTTTTGCCAACCAAGCACATCGGAACATGTTCTTCTTCTAAGAACCTTTGAGTCATTCTGTTATTGGATTCACAACTTCCGTTTTATGGTAGAATCATATGTCAAAGGTCATATAGGATCACATGTCTTGAGACAAAGTGCATCCCTATTCTTCCATTAAAACATTATTTTGTGATATTAAGGTTTTACATCCTTTATATAATTCCTAGCCACAAGAACCTTTTCTTGTTTAGGATATCATTCCAATACTTTTGATGTTCATTACACGTGTCCTAATCTATCCTTATAGATTTTAGTGTGTGACACATCTGTATTTCGTTCATATAAGATTCTCGTAATCCTTTCATCTTATTAGCCTTAATCTCCATGTATATCAACGTATATATATGAGATTGTTTTCACATATATCATCGTATATATATGAAATTGACATTGTGCTCCCACTCAAATATATCCGACATATATCTGTAAGTAAGCTTTTATTAAGTTTCTATTCTAATTATGTCAGACATAATAATATTGCTCCCAAAGCTCCCACTCAGGAAATGCTCTCTGCATTCCAAGTTTTCAGGAAGTCTTCAAAGCTCCCACTCAGTTTCATGAAATTGCAGTCCATCTCAATATTTTGATTACTTCAAAATCACTTGATCAAATCAAGGTTGAGAGTTTCTGCCTTGAGGTACTATGGTCCATCTTATCGAAACATTCTTTCGTTATGCCATTTGCTACTTCTCTTCAAATTCCAAATTTGAATGTGATGCAATTTTCTTCAGGCTATGGTCCCAGTATAGTGTTTGTGAATGAAATGCCCATATTGATTTAGCATTGCTACACTTCCGTAGTCAATCATTATTGAATTTAGCCATAATATCTTTTATGTGCCAAATCAATCTTTATGTGTTTCATCATTCTTAATAACTTTCTGGTCATTCGGAATGTGAAATAACTACTTTATCTCATAGGATGTGAGCCATCCCATATGCAACTCAATATGATTTCATTTCTCCTCGTTTCCTAGGTAACCATCAATCCTTCGTAATTTATGAGTAGTGTCCCTTTTGTTTCACTTAAGAAGACTCATGATTATTGTTCTGTACAGAACGTATTCATGACAATCTTCTTATTTTTAAACTAAGGCTTTAACTAATATACCATGATCATCATCAATAGCATATTTCCTCTTCTCATGGAGTCATATCAGCGGAACATTTTCCGTTGCGTTACTCTGTTATCTGGAGGCAGGGTCAATCACCCTGGTCAAAGAATTCACTTTTCTCCCATTGGTTTAATCCTTGAGAACCATCTTCTCATTCACCAATTCAAGCAATACAAGTTTTTCTATTTGGGAAGGTGTGTTTTACAATTGCTCAAAACTCTAATACGAAGAAAGTTATATCATATAAAACTTCTAGAAACTTTCTAACACCATCATCATATGGAGTCATCAGCTTCATTAAATTCAGAATGGTTTCCTTATTTCATGAAGTGGGTGTTTTAACTTAATAAATTATAACAACTTTGTTCATTCAAAATAGCATTAGCGTAAGGGGAATGTATTTAGACCATACTACATTTTAGTATGACTACGAATGGTTCAGGTGCTTGAGCACTTTAAACTTCCATCGTAATTTGTGGCATTATTTCCACAAGTCTCCCATTTATGTCAACTATAATACTCATCACTTTGACCACATCATGGTGATTTGTATTCTTATATCCAACTTCACTGTGATTCCGTAATCTCAGATTTATGATCTTAATTTAATTCCTTGTTCAATTAATCATGCGAAGCATCTTTAATGATTATTCAAGCGCTTGGTTAATACATCATTTATGTACAATGTTTGTTGCAAGTTCTACTTTGCTAGAACTCCTTCATTAGTCATCTTGGTTGATAATAAATTCATGAGTTAATAGATCAGGTATCTAATGACTTCACCATTTATGAATTCATCTCATGCATTTAATATAGTTATGACTTTTGACTTTATTGTTATTCAAAATAAGTTAATCATTAAACATTGAATATCACTTGACAATTATGGTGTTTTATAAATGCTTCTATCATATTATAAACTCAATTGCAATCATAGTATAAGCACACTTTATTCATCAAACTGGAACAACTAACTTGTCTCAAAACATGAATAACTTCGTCTTGCGAGATGCAAGACATATCACTAAGTGTTCATACTTAATCGATTACAAAAGATTTATCTAATACTCTAAGTATAATTCTATGATAGATGTCTTGGTGAAATATTGGTGGCCATCAACTGTCTTGGTTGCCATCAATCCTGGATCGCACTTCTTCCCGTCCATGCAACGACAGGCCCTGTTTTCATAAAACAGAACAAGTATCAAATACTTATTAAACTGAAAATGTTGTATAAGGGAACAAACATTTATAACGAGTATATCAAACATATACCTTCTCCATCAACAATTTCTCCTTCAATGGGTGCAACCTTTGCATCAAGAAGATTAGTCATGAAATCCTGGAGATGCATGTTATCTCCTCTCCCGACATAGCCATGGACATAATCTTGATAACTCGGTGGAAGCGAATGTAGCCCCGTGTTTATCGCAAACTCCTCTATGGTAGATTCATTTGTTGTCCAATAGTCAAAGTCTTCCACAAGGCTCAGATACATCCTATGCATCTTGTCTAGGTGGGCTCTCAGGCAGGTGTGCTCTTCCATCTTTGTAGAAAGAAACTGTTTTTCTAACTCAAATCTGGCCACTCTGAATTGACGTATAAACAATGACTTTAGCGTGTCTATCATGTCATAAGCAATAGTTTCCCTAAACAGATTTCTCAACTCAGTTGACATGGAGTGTTCCATAACATTCTTCACCACAAAGTATTTCTGTCGACGAACATAGTAATCCATCATTTTTTGTTCATCTCCATTGTTATCCGGAGGATCTCCCACATGGCTTTCTATTATGAACAAGATGTTTACTCTCTTGAGTGAAGTCCTAAGGCGTAGATACCAATCAACGAAGTTTGACCCATTTATTTTAAGTCTATCACCACCCATGAAAGAAAGCAATTCATGATGTTCATTTGGATTCATTTTCTACAAAATATTTGCAAGGAAAACAATTAAGACTAGTTCATAACAATGAGTTCATAATAATCATATTATAGATGAGCTCACACTAAAACAATCACCCCTAAGAAGTTTTAGTGATTACATGATCCAGATTCACTATCCGTCCTCAAATATCACAACGGCCGACGGATTAGTTTCAAAGGTAGACAACTAGTTTGTGCGATCACATCCTATGTGTGACTCATGCTCGATCGTTCGATCTCTAGTATCCCGAGGCCATATCTACATATGCTAGGCTCGCCAAATTGACCTTAGTGTTATATGATGCTTAGCAAGGCCATATTGACATATGCTAGGCTTGCCAGGACCAACCTCATGCGAGCTCTAATGTATGTATGACACCCGATCGTCACGGCCTGCCTATCATAAAGAGAACCTTCCAAGTGGTGCACACTTCGGTAGAATACTTATGTTTGGTATTTTAAGGGATCATCTTATTTAATGCTACCATCGTGTATCCTATACTAGCAAGTTTTAAGATGTATGATCATGGTGGCACTAAGTCTACAGTGTCTCCATTTAAGTTTGTTTCATCATGATGAACGTTTACTACTTTCTAGTAACACATAGCAAAGCTATCACTACATCAAGATTAGGCAAAAAACAATAGCCCCCTCTGCAATATAAAGTTAGACGCCTCTATATTTGTATATTGCATGTTTTACGTGGCTGCTAGGGCTTTTGATAGATCAACCGTTTCTACGAACATTGAACCACAACGCTGATTATAGATTGTCTCTATTACACCCCGTACGGGGCCCTCCTTTGCAAATGCCATATCCGCTAAAGTAAGAGAGACAGACACCCCCCAGAGCCACTTTATACGGTACAAGCCGTATGTTAAGCGTGGAACCAGTCTCGTGTAAGCGTACATGTAAGTTCGGTCGGGGGCCGCTTCATCAAACAATTCCACAAATATAACAAGTACGCGTGAGAGGGTAACAATCGTAGAATCAACGCCACATCCCCGATGTGTTCTAACCGTACAGCAATACGAAGCATAGATCTAGCTCATGATACCGCTGTTGGGTCTCGCAGCAGAAAAAAATAATTTTCCTAACTAGCCTCGCCCTTAACCCAAGATCTATCTAGCTGTAATGCCGTAACGGAAAGACTTGCGGAAACATACCTCGGGGTGTAGTCCGTTGCGCGGGAAACGTTCCCGCAAACGTGGTTGATGAAGCCGTAAACCTTTCACAACCCCCTGGCTGTGTTAGCACCCTGTTGGGTGGTAGTGCCGCACGTGCAGCCCTCGTAGTACTCGCACACGTACAGACTCGATGACGACCTCCGTTCTCCGATCCAGCGAAGGTGGCGGAAGTAGACCTCCCGGAACCGGAGTTTCGGCAGAACGACGGCGTCCGCGTAGCAGAGAATCCTCAATCCTAGCACAGGTTCCAGACAAGGGGACCCCGGCTTGAGAGAGACGAGAGAGGAGAGAAGACCGGTGAAAACCGATCTCAATTCGGAGTAATATTGAATTCTCTGCGAATTTTTCTGTGTTAAAGAAGTGCACCCCTGCCCATCTTTATATAGGCAGACAGAAGGAGTCAACCCCCTTCCTTGGCAATGTGGGACTAATCCCTTGCCAAGGGGGGAGGGTGCGGATAGGAGTAGGGGGGGAAGTGGGGCGCCACCCACATGGGCCCCAAGGCCCATGGCGCCCCCTTTTTTTCTTTTCCTTTTCCCTTTTATTTTCCTCCTTCCCCTAATGGGCTTCTTTCACAAATAAGGCCCATTGCACTTTTTAATCTGAAATAAATTATTATTAATTATTAATTCAGTTAATTAATAATTAATACATATTATTTAATCTCCCAATGATCCGGAACTCCTTCCAGCTCACTCCGAACGTCCTTCGGACCAACACGGAACTTTTCCGGTACGTCTTATTCTCCGGTAACTCCGATAGTTCCGAAAAAGTCTCCGATATTCATCGAGCCCTTAAGTGTGTTACCCTACGGTCCGAGAACACTCCAGTCATGACCGGGACAAAGGCTACGACCAATGATCAATAGCGGGACCTGGATGCCCATAATGACCCCTGTGCATTTCGGAAGTAACCGATTGAACCGTACACGTTGTATACCATTCCCTTTGTCATGCGATACTACATTAGTCCAAGATTCGATCAACCGCATCCAATGCATTATCTATCTTGTTACCGACAAATCGTATTCAATTGTTCCGTGATATTCATCCTTGTGACCTAGTCACACGCTGCGCAACTTTATGATGCAATCTCACCGAGTTGGCCATGAAGTATCTTTCCATTATATGGATTGACAAATCCCGCTCTTGAATCAACACTCCTCAACATATCCCATCGGATAGCCCAAGATACACCTTTATGGTCACCATGTTTCAGTGTGACGGTTAATGCACTCAAAGCATCCTCAGAAGATAGCAATTATGCGTGATCTCACGGTCAAAGGAACAGGCTACTACGTTCTGTAATTACAACACTGAACTTTTACGACTTGATCATGTTGCAATGCTTGCATTGGGTAATGTTCATCACGTCATTCATTCAATGAGGTGAACTTACCATCAATTGACTTGATTGTCCATGATCGTGAAACCACTATCATCAGTTGACGATAAACTAGTCATCATGAGAGGCTGACTAGGAACTCTGGTTGTTTCTATACCACACCTGTATCATTGTTTCACTGATACAGTTCCAGCACAGTATGAAACTGGTCATGAACTTATTTAGATATATTGTAATAATCATATATTATTTGCCTCTAGAGCATATATCCAACATTTATAGCGCAGCCCAGGGGAAAACCAGGAAAACACGCAGAAGCCCAGGCGGCGCTATCATTAATCCAAGACCAGCACGCCGAGCGTTATGAATTCCAAGACAAGATGCCTTTTCACGGCCAACGCTATCCAATAAAGGACACATCAAATCTCGCGTGTTTCCCATACACGCCTCGAAAATCCAACGGGTAGCAGTAGCGCGGCGTCCAAGTTGTCATTATGACGGGCCAGGATATGCGACGGTTCGAGGACCAAGCGTCGTCACCACATCGGTCACCAAAGAGCATTATTACGATGCTTATCCATGCGACTTCCCAAGAAGGACGATCCAAGATAAAAGCAACTGGAAAAATCAAGCCCGGCACCTGTCTCTTGGTGCCAAATCTCCTGATTTTTGTTCCAAAATTTTTACTCCCATCGGGAGTACCTTGCCTTTGCTAAAAACAGAGCAAAGTCCAAACTTTGAGGACACGAGTGGCTATTCCCCTTATCAAGAAAAAACCTCGAGAGTTCGGGTGCTCCCTCACCAAGAAGACGAAGACGTGCTCGAGTGACCACTCGCACCAACAGTAATCACTGCATCTATAGAGTTTCGGGTGCTCCCTCACCCAGAAGCCAATGATGTACTCGAGTGACCACTCGCACTGACAAGACGACGCATCTACAAAGTTCGGGTGCTCCCTGACCGAGGAGACGACGAAGCGTTCGAGTCGCTACTCGCAGGACTCAACTAATACCCGAAAAGAGAATTCGCCCATGCACTCGATGACATTCCGAGTGGTTGCTTTCTTATCGACTCCTCGCTCGAGCTCGCAAAAGTTTCCGCGAGTGACTACTAATATTCCACTTGATCGTTTATTCCAAGTTGGTGCATCTCTAATTAGGCTCCGCGCCTCTATAAGAAATGAAGCCTGGGCTGCGACTCGCCGTATCCCAGATGCCACACAAGCTTAGCGTGTAGGTAAGACCTCGCTGCGCAGTCGGCCGGGCCGAGACTTGCCACAGCACGACTTCACTCCCGACGTTTTCCATGCGCCTGCATGATAGAAAGATGAGCCGATAACGGACGCGTTAAGGCTATTTGCTGGGACCGACGACATCAATCCTGTAAGGCGTGTGGCGGCATGGACTTTGCTAGACACCGGTTGTTTCCAAGTTCGTGTCGAGGGACACGAGCTTGATTGGGCTACTGAGGTATTTTCCACTAGCACAATTCACCAAGGCTCAACTAGTCGACTACCTTTGGCCCTTTCAACTTATCATCCCTCGAAATAAACATTGTCATGGATAAACAACCAACGACTCACAGCCGCGCTACGCATATGAAAGCAAGCGATGACGGATTCGAGTCCTCGCGCGACTCTTCGAGTCCCCCAGGCACTCGGGGGTGATCCCACGACTCCTGCGTGAGAGGATACCTGGTGCATACGAAGACAGAAGGCCCGATAAAATCCTCTATGGGCCCACGACTGGCCCACTCAAAGCACCAACGTAGGAGTCCGCGACCAGCATGGAGGTCAAGACTTGGCGTCCAAGCCGAAACTAGTTTAGGAAATCATCCTTGTAACCCGAGAAGGACTCCCCGAGACCCAGCCTAATATATAAAGGCTGGGAGGGGTGACGACTCAGGACAACCAATCTACAATCGACACCTCCGGTCTTGAGAGAACTCGCCTGGACCTCCACTGTAATCGCCCCCTCGCAATAATACAATCGAACAGGAAGTGCTTCTCGTGTTAGCCGATGAGTATCGCCAACCTGTTCCTTCTCTACGATCTAACCCAGGGTCCCTAACCATGGGATTTGCCGAGGCTAATCCTCGTCACTCACTCTATGTGCACTTTTCCCTGTTGATTCCTGCGTCTGCTGTTTCGGCACCGGAAAGTTGTAAACTGCGTAAAACAAGCCAAAACACTATAAGAACAACATCATATTATGAAATATATCAATGAATAGAGGTGAATTATGATACAAAATAGTGATCCATTTTGGACGTATCAACTCCCTCAAGCTTAGACCTTGCTTGTCCCCAAGCGAATACTGAGCTCGGTAACCTGTCCACCAGTTTAGAGAGTGAAGTGTCGATAAATAATAATACGGACAAGAAGCATCATAATTTCTCTACTAAACTCAAACATCCTCAATGCAATCTCAACTCATAAGGCCCTTATGAAAGAGTAATATCAATTACAATAAAAAGTAGGGCTAAGGAAACTCATTAAATCATGGCAAACATGTTGGTCAAAGAACAACTAATAACTTTTAACTTTTTGCTCTTCCTCTTATATTTTCATGAGATCAATTGAAGCTTTTGAAAGAACATGTTATTAGTCAAGAAGTAAAAATTCTAACACAAAGGAAGATGTTTGATGTAGCCAAGCTCAACAAACAAGTTATTTATCTTAATTGATAATGTCAACAAAGATGTGATATGGAAATTCTTAATGAAACAATATATATGTATGCATCTTTGTCAACATGAGGTGTCTGATCTTTTATAAGAGAGGAGGAAGTAGGCTTTACTGACTCAACATAAAAGTAAAGACTAGACCCTTCACAGAGGGAAGTAGAGAAAACTCATGTGCTAGATATTTTAGTGGTTTTGAAAGCAATATGATTATTAAATAAGCTTTTGGGAGGTGCATAATTCGTCAACGAATGCTAGCAAATAGGCCAATACTTGTCAAACTGGACAAGTTTCGAGGAACGACTCCCACGGTAGGACGATCACATCCCATTAGTTTCCTTTGTTTATCACTGCCAAATTTTTCTGATTTCTCATGAACAAAGGGTGAAGGAGGTTTTGTTTGTTGCTATTATCTTTTATGAGCTGGGCGCACTCATGCCAGTACCTCCTCGTATTAGGGCTTTGCAGATTAGACATGCAAACCTAGGGTAAAGCTTGTCCAGTATAAGAAAATCATGAATTATCTACTACTTCCTCATGAGCTAAAACAGGGGCACACAACAAGGAGTAATACTATTTTGATGGTTTAAAGATAACACATGAGTAATATACTTTAGGAGTGGCGGTGAAATACCACATATAGGAAAGGTATGGTGGACTCTTTGGAAGGTTGAGGTTTCAAGGTATGGGTGCACAATCAGCATTCCCGCTTAGTACAAGGTTTGGCTAGCAAAGGCTTTTGAAAGCAGAAAAATGATATTGACTTAGATGCAAAACAATATAAAGTCTAACATTAAGAATTGGCATGAAACATCAAGTTGTATTCCTTGTCAACATAACACTTCAAGAATAAGAACATAAAGGTTTTGGCTATGTCGCTACTAGAAAAACTCATGTTTGTTGTTATGACCAATGCTATGTTTTCCAAGATTAAATAAAGTTTTCAAAGCCATACCTGATATATAAGATCAATGCTCCTATAAGAATCAACATATAAGGTTGATTGCGTGAAGAGAATACCAAGTGCAGCGAAGAAACCAATAGACTTGTCATTAATATTCCATCATAGACAACCGCACACTCACGGATACAAGACTCTCCATAAAGGAGTGATAGACCTCAATGCAAACACCTATTTTATAAGATAACTTCCCTAGACATGATACGACACTAAACTTTTGACCACGAAAGATAAAAGATAAAGATAAAGATACCGGGCACTCCCCCAAGCTTGGAGCAAGCCAAGGGGATGGCATTGCCCATGAAGATTTTAATCTTGATTCTTCTTGGAGATCTTGATGTGATGTTTAGCAAAGAGCTTCCATGGAAAACGTACCCCATCCACACATGATTCCTCCGTTTCCAGCATACTGTAGCTAGAAGCCGCGCTCATGCGGAGAAACCTTAGTTCATACTCACAGTTCTGGTTGTGCAGATCATAGATCTGCCCTTGAAGCTCGAACACCTTGGTCTCTAGTGCGGACATGCTTGACCACACCTCCTTCATCTCCCCCTGATGTTGTGCCTTCAACTCGACGATGATGTCGATGTTAGCTTCGACACCACGCTCGATCATCTTCTTGTACTTGAAGACTTCTTGCTCCACTTCCTCCAATCTTTCTTTGGTGCTCCCCTCCTTGACAGGTCCCTTCAGATCTTCTTTGTGGAGGACACCGCCCTCCACCCAAAGAGCTTGAGGATGCCTCCTCACCTCCGCGAGGTGAGGGTTGATGACGTTGACGAGGAACTTGTCCTTGGGGTAGCTTGGGGAAGCCATGTCACCTAGGTTTTGCTGAAGGTTTTCCTGGCAACAACAGATCGAAAAGAAAACGCACGAAATCGCAAGGATGTGCTAACTGATGATTACGTTTTCTTAATCATGGACATTGTTCTTGTATCAAGGATGTCAGTAGCAATGAGAACATATTGTTAGCAGAACAATGATGTTGAACCGACCCCAGTATTGACTGATATACTTAGAGATCACATCGTAACTACGTTATAAGTAATATCATGAAATGTTATCATATACGTAATTCCTTAGACCATGAGAGTATCGAGTTGCTTCACACAGGAAGACATGCTTTGGTTCTTAGATGAATCCTCACGTAAATGGGAAGTAGTAAAATAAGTTCTGGGTATGTCAGATGGTGTGGCTAGTGACTGTGATAGTTCAAGAATGGGATTTGCTCCTTCACGATGAAGAGATATTGACTTTGGGCCCACTCGGTATGACGGTATCCATTCTAGTCTGGCCAGACGCATTGTGATTTAATCACGGGGATACCGGAATACAATAACGAGAAATAGAGACAAACGAGCAAAGAGGATAACGAGTGGCTTGTGTTCAATAAGTTGTTACACATGGGTTCCAAACATCTCTCCTCTAACTTTGTCATATATCACGAAGCAAAGGGAATGGTACATGAATAAACATAATGGTTCACTCGAAGGTTCTTCGTGTATGTGCGGGAGTCAACATGGGTGTCCATGGCTCCGCTATTGATTATTGGCTATTGACAAAAGGCTGTTGACCTATGTCCGGAAGATGTTATGAGTCATGTCCGCATTATACCGAACCTATTGGGTCACACACTTAACGAGCAGTAGTCTGTTAGAATACTAGTATGGTAGAAGGTTTAGTGGAAGCAAAGCAGAATAGTTCATACGGGTACCGGAATTAGTTTCGGAGATTTATGGAATTGTTCATAAGGGCACCAGAAGTAATTCTGGGTATTTAAGGATATGTCCGGATCACTCTGGAGTAGTACCAGGTGGTTCCGAAACATATGAGAATGGTATTGGGGAAGTCCTGGATCAACCGGAATAGTTTCTGGATAATCGCTGGGCGTCCCGACAACCTTCGCGGTCATAGGGTGGCTTAAACTGTAACTTGGATGGTCTTGGAAACTATCCGAATGGCTCCGGAACGTCCGAGAACGGTCCCGGAAGGTCCTGTTAGTGCTCCAGAAGGTTCCGGAATGTCCCGAAATGACCCCGGAAGGTCCCGGAAGGTCCTGGAAGCTTCTGGAAGGTTCCGGAAGTTTCCGGGCAGTACCACCCACTACCCCACGCCCCTAGCCTTGGGGGGCAAGCCACCTAGGCTGCCCTGGCCGGCCAATGGGTGGGGGGCGCACCAAGGGGGAGGAATCCTCCTCCAGGTGGGAAGTGCAACTCTCCAATATGGCAGGTTTCCGGTGGGAAGGTTTGGGAGGTTTGGGAGTCCAAATTGGACTCCCCACCCCATTTATTGCGCCCCAAGGGCCTCCTGGCCACCAATATAATGAGGGGAGGGGGTGGGGGCGCATAACACAACTTGTCCCCAAGGCCTATGCGCCACCCTCCCTCCTCTAAACCCCGTTGCTCCACAATTAGACCCTGGTTTAGACGCTGTTCTAGATCGGAATCCGTTAGGGTTTTCTCCCTCTAGTTTTCTCGGTGGCGTTCATCTCTGGACGGCGGAGCGCTGCTGGATTGCTGGTACGGAACGTGTGGATACTAATAGAGGGATCATATCTTTGCTCCTTCTCCGAGGAGCTTCTTCATCCTCGGAGATCTTGTTCGAGGGACTTGCTCGAGGGACTTGTGCGTGTGACGGATCGAGGTGCTTCTTCTTCCTCGGTGATCTTGATCGAGGGACTGTTTGTGGGACGATCCGCGAGATCTACTTCAACGAGCTACACCAACTCTACTTCCGCTACATCGGTTGGTGAGCCATGACCTAAAACCTTGTATGCAATCTTCTTGGATGATCTTGGGTTCTTGATTCGTAGGAACGATTTTTTTTGGTTTTCTACTATGTTTCCCAACAATGGACGCCTCCCGTATGTACCGTGAGTAGTCCCCCTTGGACCATGGGTCCGTCACCAGTAGCTATGTGATCTATCTCTCCCCTCTTTGTGCTTCCACTTTCGAGACCTCGTGAGCTGCTTCACATGATCGAGGCAACTTTGTAATTTTCTGCTGTTGCTATGCTGAGTTTGTTGGGATCTGATGGATTATGAGACTATGTTCAGATTGTGATGAGTAATATATTTGGTTCTTCTCTTTTATATTTTGTTCTCTAGAAAATTCTTGCATGTTCTCCGTTGCCGTATTTTACTTTGGCCAAGTGATTTGTTGCAACTCCAAGAGGGAGCGTTATGCTTGATTGTGGGTTCAGCCCCTTGATGTCTAGCTTGAGTGACAGAAACATGAGACTAGGGGATGTGCTGTTGCCACCAGGGATAAAACAACGGTGCTTGTATCCGCGGATGCAAGAATTGTTTACTTTACGCAAAGTTCTTTTAATGCAGTTGTCTGTTGCTTTGAGTTTACACTTTGGGTGGGATTCACAACTTAATACCAGCGAGATGTTCTGGATAGATATCTCAAGGTGGATGTTCTAAGATTTTTAGGTCACGAGAGACATATATGCCAAAGGAGAGCCCCAGGGATGGGACCCCCTCTCAGGCGGCCACCTGGCGTGGCCTAAGGGGGGCCACGCCACCAGGCCGCCTGGAGGCCTGGAGGTCCCCCTCCGGCTCCCCTTTCGCGTGCCTTTGTGATTTCTCCAAAAAGTTCTTCCCCGAAAATTTCAGGTCATTTGGAGATGTGCTGATATGCCCACTCTATGTGCACTTTTCCCCGCTGATTCCTGTGTCTGCTGCTTCGGCACCGGAAAGTTGTAAACTGTGTGAAACAAGACAAAACACTATAAGAACAACATCATATTAATGAATAGAGGTGAATTATGATACGAAATAGTGATCCATTTTGGACGTATCACGCGTTGATGACCCCGATTGACGGCTCCTCGTTGGTTACCCCAAGTGTAAGGTTAGGATGTAGTAGCATCAAATTTCCCTTACACGAGGACTATAAGGTTTGTCGAATCCAGGAGGACTCCAAGGATCAACAATTAGGTGGTCAAACGAGCAAGGTGCCGTTTGAGATAAATTACTCACTTGACCTGGACATGCACACAAACGCAAATAACTTTGCTCTCAACAGTCAGAGAGGTTGTAAATCTCTCCGGTCTTGTTATTTACAAAGGATCAAAACACAAGGGTGAAATAGTAGTGGCAACTTAAAGGAAAGTAAAAGCAGTAAATTGGAGCGGTGTAAACTATGATGGAACTATGGACCGGGTTTTCACTAGTGATCTCTCTCTCCAAAGAGACGAAAATAACTATGCTGGATGAACAAATTAAGCTAGGAAATTGACATAATTATAAACGCACCGCAATGCTAATCATGCGACAGGAAAGTGGGAGGATCAATCATGTGGGAATTACACAAAAACAAGTAGACCGTTTATCCATCAGCATCTACTCACTAATCATCCACCATGAAATATCTATCCAGAACATCTCGCTGGTATTAAGTTGCGAACCCCAGCCAAACTGTAGGCCCAAAGAAACGGACGACTGCCTTAACACTCTATGCGTAATGTATGCAATCCTTGCAACCGCAGTTACAAGCACCGTTGTTTTCTCCCTGGTGGCAACCGCGCATCCCCTAGTCTCATGTTTCTGTCACTCAAGCTAGACATCGGGGGGGGGGGGGCATGAACCCACAATCATGCATAACGCCTTCTCTTGGAGTTACAATCTACTACTTGGCCAAAGCAACAGACATAACTAGGAACAAGCAAGAACACTCAAGAATTAAAATATAAAGGTAAACCAAATATATTACTCATCACTAACTGAACATAATCTCATAATCCATCTGATCTTAGCAAACACAACATAGCAAAACAGGAACTAATACATATGTGCCTTGATCATGATAGGCAGGTCACGAGGGCTAAAAATTGAAGCACAAGATTGGAGAGAAGTGTCTCCAGTAGGACTCCAAGAGATACAAGAAGGTGGTAAAGTGAACAATGGCGCCGTTCAGAATCTAAAGATTGCTTACTTCACCTGGACCTGCACACACAACAAATAACCTTGCTCCCAATGAATTCAGAGGAGTTGTCAATTCCTCCGGCCTTGCTATTTACAAAGGATCAACGAAAGAGATAAAAGTGCAACTGAAAGCAAGAACTGAAAGTAAATTGAGGGTGTAAACAATGGTGGAAATATGGACAGGGGTCCCATGACGTTCACTAGTGACGTCTCTCTCCCAAAAGACGATAAAAGTGCTAGCGAGGTAAGAAAATCACAACTGGGCAATTGACAGGATTATAAACGCACCGCAATGCTAACTATGATACAAAAGAAATGAAGATGCTCAAAAGCAATGGGCAGTACGCCAAGGTAAGTAGACCGAAATCCATCCGCATCTACTACGAATCATCCACCGTAAGATATCTATCCAGAACATCTCGCTGGTTTAAGTTGCGAATCCCACCCAAAGTGTAAACTCAAAGCAACAGACAACTGCATTAAAAGAACTTTGCGTAAAGTAAATAATCCTTGCATCCGCAGGTACAAGCACCGTTGTTTTATCCCTGGTGGCAACAACATATCCCCTAGTATCATGTTTCTGTCACTCAAGCTAGACATCAGGGGGCTGAACCCACAATCAAGCATAACGTTTCCTCTTGGAGTTGCAACAAATCACTTGGCCAAAGTAAAATACGGCAAAAAAGAACATGCAAGAATGAACTCAAGAACAAAAATATAAAAGAGAACCAAATACATTACACATCACAATCTGAACATAGTCTCATAATCCATCAGATCCCAGCAAACTCAGCATAGCAACACAAAAAATTACAAAGGTGCCTCGATCATGTGAGGCAGCTCACGAGGTCTCGAAAGTGGAAGCACAAAGAGGGGAGGAGAACATAACATAGCTACTGGTCATGGACCCATGGTACAAGGGGGAGTACTCACGGCACATCCGGGAGGCGTCCATGGCGATGGATGGTCTCCCGGAGGGGGTTCCTCCTTCCGGCAGGGTGTCGGGGAAGCTTCTCCTGGCAGCCCAATCTTGAAACGGCGGTGGCGGCGGTACAGAGAGGATAACGGGGATAGCAAATCGATATTAGGGGTTTCCTCCGCGGGCACTAAATATAGGCCAGGGGGGCACCGAGGGAGGCCACAGGGCAGCCAGGAGGGTGCCCGGCGCGCCCTAGGGGGGGCGCCAGGGACCCTCCTGGGGCCCTGGTGGGTCCACTCCCTTACATCCTTGGTTCTTCGGGAAGCTTCCAGGACACTGATTTTTTATATAATTTTTTCTGGAATTTATTTGGCACTTTTAATGGCCGGAAAACCTGAAATATAAAAACAGCAGAAAATAGGAACTAGCAACTGGGTGCACTGAGTTAGTAGGTTAGTCCAAATATGACCAAAAGTGTATGAAAGTTCAAGCAAAACATGGAAAATTCACACAAATCATGCATGGAGCAAGCAGAAATTATAGATACGTTTGGGACGTATCAACATCCCCAAGCTTAATTCCTGCTCGTCCTCGAGTAGGGAAATGATAACAAGCATAATTTCTGTGGCGACATGCCACACAACCATATAAGGACTTTTAAGTAAAGCAATCAAAGCATGCAATTCAATTCAAGTCTTAACAAGCAAGAGTCTATATTAGCATTGACACAAGCAACAAAAGAACAAAGGGTGCAAGAGCTCTCGCTGTCCGTGACTCGAATGTCTCCGGATGGTGTTTGCGTGCAAGCAGGGGACTAGGAGAAAGAGAGAAAAAAGGTTGTTGAGAACTACTATCTACTAAAGTTTCACACTTAGTCTCCTTTGGATTCTTATCTTGACTCGTCCCCAGACAACTAGCCAGGTACAAGTCAAACTGATCCACCCCCTTTCGATATTTTGAGCACTCATGCAATGGATGAGCGTGAGCAAGAAAGTTGACACCTAAAATGCGAAACAGAAAGAAGGTGGAGGAGGAAGACAAAAAAAGTGTGAAAGGCTCACATCAATGAGGACAACCATAGGCGAGAGAAGTCCATATGATAGATACGATGTGAGGAGTAGGGATTGCCATGCAACGGATGCACATGTGAGCTAAAAGCTCTCCAAGGGAACTAGTGGGGGTGCATCCAACTTGCTTGCTCAAGAAGACCTAGAGCTCGTTTGAGGAGGCTCATCATTGGAATATACAAGCCAAGTTCTATAGTGTGAAGGGTCTCCACATAGCTATATGCATATATGATGATCTCTATAGAGTACAAGGGATAGAGGATTAAGTACTAGTGTGGATCTCTCATAAGAAATAGTAGTGTGCCCCCTTCTCTCTTTTTCTTTTTTTTCTTTTTTATTTTTTTTCGTATTTTTCTGGTGGCCTCAATGGCTCTTTCTATTTAACTCTCATTTGTATTCTTTGGGATCTTTTGAATTTTTCCTCTTTGGGATCTTTTCCTCACTTTAGGCAACACTCTATATTTTACAAGAATATAGGAGATCTTTCACACTTTACAAGGGTACTCACATAAAGAAGATGTAACTATCATTATGCAAATGTATGCCTCTGCCAGGATAGCAGGATATGCAATGATACTAGCGCGTCATGTAGCAATGATTAGGGCAAGGTCCAACTAGCATGCGGCTCATCGATCAAGAAAGTAGCATGTATGACATGAAGATCAAGTCATGAGAAGGTGGATGTTGCATGGAAATGTATCTCAGAAAGGCTATGGAAATGCCTTGTAGGTAGGTATGGTGGATGTTTTGAGGAAGGATATAAGGAGGCTTATGATGAAAGAGCGTATCATGCCAAGGGTTTGGATGCACCGACGAAGTATGCGCCAACTCTCGAGGTGAGAAAGGGCAATGCACGGTACCGAAGAGGCTAGAAAAATATGGGAGGTGGAAGTGTCAACTTTCGAATACTCACATTAGTCCGAAGAACTCATGCACTTATTATCGGTAACTCTCAATCTAATCAGGAGGTTCACAAAGAGACAAGTATCCCGAGGAGGAGTGTATGGGGGTTTGGTTATCCTTGCGCATCCTCGACTCATGGTACGTGAGTGTACTCCAATATTCAAACCCTCCAGAGGTTAGTGATCCATCTAGTAGCTAGAGTTCTCAACAATGTGTTTTGGTTTACGAAAATCACACGGATTGCCCAAAATACGACATCTATCACTAATAGGCTAAAGCTCTTGACACTATAAGTTCAAACATTACTCTAGTCAATACCTCAAAACTATTGCAAGTTACTACTACAAAGCGAATAAGAACTTCAGCTACCTACTTTCTAGTCAAGACACAAAACTCAGTGCAACAGGCAAACTCTCTAAACAAGATAACCATGAAACCTATAGGAAGTTCAACCTGAGACAAAAGAAAATCTCTAGAAGAAAAGTAAATCACTACAACTAATGTAATGACCCGGTCCCGAAGGGAACCAAGTCTACTGTGTCTCTGTGCTATCCCTGGATCCGTATGCTAGCACACACAGTACTCGATGAAATACCATAGTATCACATGTCATAAATCAACGTAAATACATGGTATTTATTACCTTACAACCCTTGGGGGCTAGAATACACAACAGAACAAACAATATATAAGTGGACTCCCATCAAGGCCAACGGCAAAGTTGAGTGTAGACTTCACGACCCTATATCGTATCACTTACTCGTTGTATATAATCCTGCAACACCGAAGGTTACAGCCTGAGAACGGGTTAGTACATTTGAATGTACGACAAATCATATCCCAGAAATAAATAAATTTCCTACAATACATGCAATTTGGCTGGTGGAGCTTCTACATTTATTTTTTCAAAAATCTAATTTTCCCTATAGAATAATAATAACTAAGTTCTACAATAGCATACGATTGAGATGGAAAAATTCCACTCAATCTATCCCAAAGTGATTAAACCAATCAGTTAATTAAAGATGATGAGACAAATCAATATTACCACATCTAGTCGCTCAAATTGTCCATAACCGGAGACACGACTAATCGATTAGTTTTACACTCTGCAGAGGTTTGCGCACTTTTTCCCAGAAGAATCGATCGCCTCCTTTGTATTTCGTCACACTGCATGATGTATGACAACTGAAAGATCAAGACATGGTCTTTCAGAAGAGTTTCCCTTACTCCGGTAGCACCCATCCCACCTACTCACAACTACGTTCACATCACTACCAAGTAAGAGTCCCTACAACTGATCAACCAAGCCAGAGCCCATAGTAGCTTGTGGCTGCACACGTAAGCTTCTAGGTATGACAACACAATTAGTCCCTTTGAGCCTGGGTGGATTTCCGCAATGAACAGTGCCCACCCGCAGGTCACTCCCAACCATCCCACCCAGGTAGTTCATTAACTTTATCTTGGTCCTAATTACTACATTATCACTCGTACCTCATAATGATTCACTTCCCGATCCACGTCTACTTAGCATAGCAATATCATATTATACGACGGTGACAATGATGTAAGGATCAGACCTACCTCAATGAACTGTTGGGTGTAATAACATAGCATAACCTATCATGCAATCTAAAGAAGAAGAACTAGTGCATTGAAAACATAGGTAATAGGGAGTATGATCAAAGTTATGACTTGACTTGAATCTTGATGAAGTTATTCGCGCTCACAATTCCGACAATTCTACCTGTCGGGGGAATGACCCCCGGGTAGGGTCACCTAGGGGAAACAATGCATCAAGGCAAAGATCACTGACCTGATGGTCACCGATCTAATCAAGGCCGAGCTAATCAAGAGTAAGCAAGAAGTGGGCCGAGCTGTTCAAGTTGAGGGCCGATTGCCCCAGAGAGGGCGCAATCGGCCTCACCAGGAAGCATTCGGCCGAAGTAAACAGAGTAACATCCGATTAGAATTACAGGTCGGACATCTGGTACAAGAGTATTCAATGCGCAATCCCTTAAGATCGGGACGGTCAGAGGCGTGCGGTCTCCTCCAGCGCCGATCACGCGGACAGGACGACAGGCCTAGGTCTCTAGCTCCACTGTTCATCGCCGAGGTCTACAAGATAGCGGTATGGTGAGCCGCAAGTCTACACCGGGTCATCCGGGAGTACGCGATGTGAGGTCCCTAGCTTGTCTGAGGTTGAAAGTTGGGCCCTCCCCTTTGTACATTTACCTTTTTACACCGGGCTCGACCTATAAGAGCCCCGGGTACCCCTCCTACGTGAGGGGCGAGGGAGCACTTATTGCAATCTCACCCACCATAGAGAGAGCCTGGAGAGAGTTGTGCTTAGATCCCTCTTCTCCTTCCTCTCAAACAGCTCAAGGAGCATTCATTGTTTCCAGAGTTATTGCATATAGCTAGCTCGGCAGGACTAGGGGTGTTATCTCTACGGACAGCCCCGAACCTGGGTACATCGTGGTGTCTCACCGTGTGTTCCCATTCTCGATTCCGTTACCAGCGACACTAACCTCAGTTTGTCCCCCTCTCAAGCCATCCCCATGGCATCTGCCGTTACATATCGATGACAGTTGGCGCCCACCGTGGGGCAGGCCGAGTGATACGTCCCAAACGTATCTATAATTTCTGCTTGCTCCATGCATGTTTTGTGTTACTTTGCCATGTTTTGCTTGAACTTTCATACACTTTTGAGCCTATTTGGACTAATCTATTAACCCAGTGCACCCAGCTGCCAGTTGCTGTTTTCTGCTGTTTTTGTATTTCAGGTTTTCCGGCCATTAAAAGTGTTCCAAAAATTCCGGAAAAATTATAAAAAAAATCAGCGTCCCGGAAGCTTCCGGAATAACCAAGACATGGCAGGAGGGCCACCACCAGGGGCCCAGGAGGGTGCCTGGCGCGATCCCACCCTAGGCCGCGCACCTGCCCTCCTGGCTGCCCTGTGGCCCCCCTCGGTGCCCCCTTTGGCTCCTATTTTTTCTCCCATCGCGAAAACCCTGATTCCAGACCCCTTTTCTCCAGAAGCAACTCCGATCTCCGCCGCCATCGCCGACAAGTTTTGGGGGGGGGGACAGAATTCCTGTGTCGGCACCCTGCCGGGACGGGGAAGTGCCCCCGGATTCATCTCCATCGATGTTGCTTCCTCCCTCCATGAAGCGGGAGTAGTTCTCCCTCGGGACTGAGGTTTCTACCAGTAGCTATATGTTCTTCTCTCTCTCCCATGATGTGATCTTCGTTGTGATCATATGCTATGGCAATCTAGGGTGATCCCATGATATTTCCCCTTCCTCTATGTATTGTATTGATGTACTCAATTGATCTTATCTAGTATAATCCCCGAGACCAAGGTGACAACGGTCTATTGGACATGGGTTAGAAGAATATTATCATGAATGATTTTCTCTTTTGTGTGTTGATTGAAGATTGAGAGTCTCTTGGTGCTTGTCTTTGACTATCCTTGAGATATGTTGTGGTGATTGTGGTACTCTCTTTGGATGGCCGCGGTGACATTGGGAAATCCATAGATTGAGAACTACGAACTTTGAGGTGTGCTTTTGTAGCTCTACATAATCCTCATCCTCTCTTGACCACAAAGGAATGACCTCCGAGTGCGTCTCCATTGCATGTTTTATGGGAAATATCATGTGATTAGACTATGTTAATGTTGTTGAGAGTTGCCACTAGTGAAAGTATGAAGCCTAGGCCTTTTTTCCACCATTGTTACACCGTTTGTGCTCACTTTTGTCACATGTTTGCTTGCTGCATTTTTTATTACAGATTTATATTACCTTGCTTTGCCACACCTATCACCCATATTTTATCATCTCTTCGCCGAACTAGTGCACCTATACAACTCCTAGTTGTCTTAGGTGTGTTGGAGACACAAGAGACTTCTTGTATATTAATTGCAGGGTTGCTTGAGAGAGACCATCTTCAACCTCTACTTCCCTGAGTTCGATAAACCTTAGGTCATCCACTTGAGGGAAATTGCTGCTGTCCTACAAACCTCTGCACTTGGAGGCCCAACATAGTCTACAAGAATAGAAGCGTGCGTAGACATCAAGCTATTTCTGGCGCCGTTGCCCGGGAGGTAAGGCTTGAAGGTAGATCTTTAGATCTTGCAATTAAATCTTTTTGTTTCTTGTTTTTATTTTCACTAGTTATGCTTTATGGAAAACAACAACAAAATTATGAGAGAACTTTATGAGCTCTATCTTGAGTTAGGACATGAAATGTTTGAAGAGAAAATCAAAAAGCCTATGGAGCTTTACTATTTGCACAACACTCATGATAGTAGCAATGTTATTAGTATGTCTTCTTTCAATACCTTTGATCCTAATGATATGCAAAGCTATAAGCTTGGGGATGCTATGTTTTATGAAGATGATCTTTTTAGCCCCCCAAATTTTGATGAGGAAATTTATTTTGATGATACTTTGCCTCCTATCTATGATGATTATTGTGATGACACTTATGCTATAAAGAATGAATGTTTGGAAGTGTATCATGATAAGAATGATTCATGTGATAGCTATTTTCTTGAGTTTGCTCGCACTATTACTAATGAGAAGGATTTTTCTTACGTGGGGAGTATTAAATTTTCGATGCTTGTGGATCATTGATGGCGGAGAAGTTAATAGGTTTAGTTGGGTTGCCTTCCTTGTTAACCGCGCCAATAAACGATTCTTGATAACACACAAGTCTAGGGGATCAATTGTAGCTTTTCGATAAATAAGGATGTCGATCCCAACGAGGAGCAGAAGGTGCTGATAAGTGACACTGGATAAGGAAAGGCTGCACACACTCGAAGGTAAATATTTAGGGGTTTTTGGTTTAAGCAACAGAAAAGTAAAAGACAAGCAAAGTAAACAGGGTAACTGAGGAGTAGCAAGTGGCCCAATCCTTTCACAAGGATAAGCCTAGGAACTAAACTTATAAAAGCTATAGCGTTCTTGAGAACACACGGGAGAGATATGCAAGTTACTTTGACCATACTCCGCCAAGTAATATGTATTGTGTTGATAAGTGTTGGTGGGTGGATCAATGCTAGTACACCTTCTAGACTAAGATAAGTGTACTCTTATGATTACACACCTTGCAAGCATCCGCAAATACAAGGTAGTAATTAAGGCATAAGCCTAACCACAACATTACGATCAAGGATCCATAACTCCCTTGTGCAAAAGTGTGCGAACTGCGGTTCAGGTTTCTGTCACTCCTGCAACCCACCATAAGCATCCTTTGTGCACAATATATTCCTCTAGTCCCATGAAAGGTGAAGTGTTAAGTGTTCGACTCACATAACACCACTAGAGAAATAACAACACAACTTAAGTATCAAACAACACATAATACTTCAACATCATATGACTACTAACAACTAGACTTATCCCATGTTCTCAAGAACTAAAGTAACTACTCACAAGACATAAAAGAGATCATGATCAGAGGTGATAGATGGGTGGCAAACAATCTGTACACAATGATATTTATCCAACAAAACTCAATAGCATTCACCACAAAGTAGTAATCAACACCAAAAGAGTAGAGAGGATAGATAGTGCGGATTACAACACAAGTTGCAATTGTGAGATGAGATGAGATGGAGATGGAGATGGTGCTGATGTTGGGGATGATGTTGATGATGATCTCGATGATGCCCGTGACGACGATGATGATGGTGGCGACGATCTCCCCTTCTGGTAGGTGATCTCCCCGGCGGAATCTGCCCGCCGGAGATGGCTTTTCTCCTCTGTAGGTTTCCGCCCCGTGACGGCGGTGAAACATGGAAACTCTTCTCTTTTTAGGGGTTTCACCCCAGGGGGGGTTTATAGGCGAGAGGGGGCACCGAGGGGTGCCACCAGGCATCCAGGAGGGTGCCTGGCGCGGCCAGGAGGCTGGCCGTGCCAGGCACCCTTCTGGCAGCCTGGTGGGTCCCCTCACCTCCTTCCTCGGTGATTCCTAGTCAACACCGATAAAAACGATCCCCATAAATTTTCATCGCATTTGGACTTGATCTGATTCAGCAACTTGGTGTCCACTTTTCACCGCTGAATCCTGGTTCTGCTGCTTCGGCACCGGAAATTTGTAAACTGTGTAAAACAAGTCAAAACAACATAAGAACAATACTTTAAAGTGGAATATATCAATGAATAGGATGAAATTACGATATAAAATAGTGATGCTTTTTGGACGTATCAATCATGATAAGAATTTTTTATGTGATACTCATATTGTAGAGTTTATTCATGATCCCACTGGAAATTATTATGAGAGGGGAACATATGCTTATAGATATTTCAATAATATCAAGTTCCCTCTCTTTATGTTGAAGGTTTTGAAGTTGCACATTTTTTGCCTTCCTATGCTAATATCTTTATGCTAATTTGAGTTATTTCTCTACAAGATCCCTTTGCATAGGAAGCATGTTAGACTTAAATGTGTTTGGTATTTGCTTATTTATTCTCTCTTTTGTGCTTCAACTCTTATTCGTATGAGAGCATCACTAAAATCTTAAGCCTATCTTTAGGGCTATAAAGAAAGAGCTCTAGGGAGAAAACCCTTGTTATCTTTATTTTGAGTTTTTACTTTCAGTTTTTAGTGGTCTTGATGATTGTTACTACTGTAGCAACATCATTGTATCTTTATTTTCAAGATTTGTGCCAAGTTATAGCCTCATATGACAAGGGAAGTGAAAGTTGTGACATGCTGTCCAGAAAACAGATTCTGTCCTCGTGACGGGAAAAAATCAGATAAAATCACCAGTTAATCTTTTTGAGCTTATTTTTTTACACAGCATGATCTATACAATCACGGAACTTTCGTATGTTCTGAGTTTTTTTATTTGATTTGCAGAAGTACCCCTAAAAAATTCTTTACTACCTGCTGTTCTGTTTTTCACAGATTCTGCCACGTTTTGTCTCTCCTAACTTTTGCATAACATTAAGCTTGCTTTTTATTTTCAAAAAACTTTTGGAAATCTTGAGAAACAGTAGATCTTCAATAATATTTTTATATCCAGTGGAAAAAATATATTTATTAAGGGTGCTAACCTCTCTAATTAGCTTATGATGAGTTATGTATGAAGGAAGTTTTCAAGTGTGCGATGGAAGATGATGAAAGAAGATTCGGGAGTGTCATGCGCTCAATCTTGGGGATGCCCCCATGCATCCCCAATAAATCTTCAAGGAGACTCAAGTGTATAAGCTTGGGGATGCCCCCGTGCATCCCCTAATCCATCAACAATCATCAGTTCGTCCTTCGTCTCACTATATTTTTACCACTTCATGCGTTATGTGCTATGCTTGGACCGTCTCGCTCTTAGGTTTTATTTTTAGTTTTCTTTAGCTTTGCTTGCTGTTCATAATAAGTTAGATCCCGTCTTACTTTGTGTGGGAGAGAAACACGCTCCACTTTCTAAATCTAGAACACATCATAGGATTCTTCATGCCTATCTTTTTGCTGTTATGTGTTCTTTATCTTTTCGTAGCTACTGTCATGTCTAGTTTTAGTCTTAGTTTGTCTTAGCAAGAGCCTTGGCTTTTGTTTAGTTTGTCGCTGGAACTCTCTTTATTTTTCATGTTTATCTTGCTAAGAGAGTTGGTTGCTGCACTGAGTTATGTCTTGTTTTTGAGAAGTAGGTGATTGAGGTTGCTATTTAATTTCAGTAGTAACTTGCAACAGTTTTGAGGCATTGATGTGAGTAATGTTTGAACTTTTGGTGTCAAGAGCTCTAGCCTATTAGTGATAGGTGTCCTATTTTGGGAAATCCGTGTTTATTTTCAAAACTTACAAGTTAGTTGAGAACTTTAGCTACTAGATGGATCACTACTCTTTGGAGGGATCGAATATTAGAGTACACTCACGTACCATGAGTCGAGGATGCGCAAGGATAACCAAACCCCCATACACGCCTCCTCGGGGTACTTGTCTCTTTGTAAAAGACAAGTAAAGTAAACAGGGTAACTGAGGAGTAGAAAGTGGCCCAATCCTTTCTCAAGGATAAGACTAGGAACTAAACTTATACGAGCTAAAGCGTTCTTGAGAACACACGGGAGAGATAGCCAAGTTACTTTCACCATACTCCGCCAAGTAATATGTATTGTGTTCATAAGTGTTGTTGGGTGGATCAATGCTAGTACACCTTCTAGACTAAGATAAGTGTACTCTTATGATTACACACCTTGCAAGCATCCGCAAATACAAGGTAGTAATTAAGGCATAAGCCTAACCACACCATTACGATCAAGGATCCATAACTCCCTTGTGCAAAAGTTTGCGAACTGGGGTTCAGGTTTCTTTCACTCCGGCAACTCACCATAAGCATCCTTTGTGCACAATGTATTCCTCTAGGCCCATGAAAGGTGAAGTGTTAAGTGTTCGACTCACATAACACCACTAGAGAAATAACAACACAACTTAAGTATCAAACAACACATAATACTTCAACATCATATGACTACTAACAACTAGACTTCTCCCATGTTCTCAAGAACTAAAGTAACTACTCATAAGACATAAAAGAGATCATGATCAGAGGTGATAGATGGGTGGCAAACAATCTGGACACAATGATATTTCTCCAACAAAACTCAATAGCATTCACCACAAAGTAGTAATCAACACCAACAAAGTAGAGAGGATAGATAGTACGGATTACAACACAAGTTGCAATTCTGAGATGAGATGGGATGGAGATGGAGATGGTGCTGATGTTGATGATGATATCGATGATGCCCGTGACGATGATGATGATGATGATGGCGACGATCTCCCCTTCCGGGAGGTGATCTCCCCGGCGGAATCTGCCCGCCGGAGATGGCTTTTCTCCTCTAAAGGTTTCCGCGCAGTGACGGCGGCGAAACACGGAAACTCTTCTCTTTTTGGGGTTTTCACCCCAGGGGGGTTTTATAGGCGAGAGGGGGCAGCGAGGGGGGCCACCAGGAATCCAGGAGGGTGCCTGGCGCGGCCAGGAGGGGGGCCGCGCCAGGCACCCTTCTGGCTGCCTAGTGGGTCCCCTCACCTCCTTCCCCGGTGATTCCCAGTCAACTCCCATAAAAACGATCCCCATAAATTTTCATCCATTTGGACTTGATCTGATTCAGCAACTTGGTGTCCACTTTTCACCGCTCAATCCTGGTTCTGCTGCTTCGGCACTGGAAAGTTGTAAACTGTGTAAAACAAGCCAAAACAACATAAGAACAATAATTTAAAGTGGAATATATCAATGAATAGGATGAAATTACGATATAAAATAGTGATGCTTTTTAGACGTATCAACTCCCCCAAGCTTAGACCTCGCTTGTCCCCAAGCGATTACTGAGCTCGGTAAACCTGTCCACAAGTTTAGAGAGTGAAGTTTCGATAAAAGAATACAGACAAGAAGCATCAAGATTTCTCACCAAACTGAAGCATCCTCAATAGTAACCTCAACTCATAAGGTCCTTATGAGAAAGTAGTAACAATTATAACAAAGTAGGACCTGGAAAACTCATCAAATCATGGCAAACATAGCCTTGGTCAAGGAACAACTAATAACTTTTACTTTTTCTCGTTCACTTATAATGGAACCAATTGAAGCTTTGTAAAGAACATGTTATCAGTCAAGAAGTGCACATGTTAACATAAAGGAAGATGTTTACTAGGCATAAGCTTTTGCAAACAACTCACTTATCAAAAGATAATGTCAACAAAGATGTAACATGCTAACTTTCAATGGAGCTTTGTATGCAAGAATCTTTATTAACATCAAGTGTCTGTTCTCTCTCAAGAAGGAAGGAAGTAGGAAGGATTGACTCAGCACAAAATAAAGGATAAACCCCGTGCAAAAGGGTAAGCAGGGAAAACTCATGTGCCATCTCTAGATCAAACAGAATAAAAACAGGCCTTTGGGAGGTGCATGATCCGTCAACGACTGCTGATGGATAACTCACTCACTTCATGATTTGGATAAGTTTCGAGGAACGGCTCCCATGTGGGGATGATCACATCCCCTTAAATTCCTTTGTTTATCACTCATAGATGGGTGAAGGAACTTGTGCATTAGTATTTATTTTTTCGAGCTGGGTACTCATGCCAGTCCCTTCTCGTATTAGGGGTTTGCAGATTAGACATGCAATCCCAAGATAAAACTTGTCCAAATTAAGAAGATCATGGGTTACCCACCACTTCCTGATGAGCTGAATCAGTGGAACAAAACAGAAGATTTGAACATCTAGAGATAGCACACAAATTATATACTTTAGGAGTGGTAATGGAATACCACAAATAGGAAGGTATGGTGGACTCAAGTGGAAGATGTTGGTTTCAGGGTATGGAAGTACAAGCAGAATTCCGCGTAGTACAGAGTTTTGGCTAGCAAGGCTTTGAGAGACCAGACAATTGATGACAACTTAGATGCAAGCAATACAAAGCATAAACATTAAAACTAGCATGAAACATCAAGTTGTCTTCCTTGTCAACATAACACTTCAAGCATAATAACACAAAGGTTTTGGCTATGTCACTACTTTGAGAAAAACATGCTTGTTGTTATGACCAAAGCTATACTTGCCAAGTTTTAAATAATGTTTTCGAAGCCATACCTGATATAAGGTCAATACTCCCCATAAGAATCAACTCATAATGTCGATTGCGTGAAGAGAATACCGAGTGCAGTGAAGAAACCAATAGACTTCTCATTAATATTCCTTCATAGACGACCCCACACTCACGGATACAAAGCTCTCCACAAAAGGAGTGATAGACCTCAAAGCAACACCTATTTCATAAAGTAACTTCCCTAGACATGATACGACTCTACTTGACTCCTAAAGACAAAGATAAAGATAAAGATACCCGGCACTCCCCCAAGCTTGGAACAAGCTAAGGGGATGCCATTACCCGAGGAGATTTACTCCTCATTCTTGTTCTTCTCAGTCAGGTACTCCTTGGCGAAGCGCTTCCATGGCAGCTGTTCTCCAGTATCGAAGGACATTCCCGTCTCCAAGATCCTGCACTCAGCACCTAAACCCATGCGCAGAAACTTTAGTTCAAACTCACAGTTCTGGTTGTGCAGATCATAGATCTGTGCTTGGAGCCCATAAAATTTTTCTTCCAGTGCGGCAAAACTTGACCACATCTCCTTCATCTCCTTCTTGTGGGAAGCCTCGGCACCTAGATTTGATGAAAGTTTTCCTGGCAGAAACATACCGAGAAAGGAAACACACGAAATCGAGAGATACGATGCCGGGACGATCCGGGCAAATATATAGCAAAAATTTCTGCAACAGAAGGAAGGTTTCAAGCCTAGGTGGAGTCGGAGTCGGAGTCCAGGGCACCCAGGAGGGTGCCTGGCGCGGCCAGGAGGGGGGTCGCGCTAGGTGGCCTCCTGGGCCCCCTGGAGCTCCTCTCCAACTCCACTTGGGCTTGGGATTTTCCTAATTTTGCGAAAACTTTGAAAAGTAAACTTTTATTGACGTTCGCGATGTTTCCTTACCGTAATACATACCTTTTCTTATTATGCTCTTGCCGGAGTCTGAAACTGGGCTGCAACATGTTCTTCGTGAGTCTTTGTATATATCATGTTTGCATCCACATTGATAGGATCACCTGCCATGTAATGTTTGAGTCTTTGTCCATTCGCAACTTGAG
This sequence comes from Bromus sterilis, assembly GCA_950022295.1. Taxonomy (NCBI): domain Eukaryota; kingdom Viridiplantae; phylum Streptophyta; class Magnoliopsida; order Poales; family Poaceae; genus Bromus; species Bromus sterilis. The sequence continues at coordinate 72,627,327 of OX465600.1, read as the reverse complement.
GTTTGGTGCCTTCGAAATTATTGATCTTGATTGCACCAGACCGATATACTTCTTCAATATGAAAAGGTCCTTCCCATCTAGAAAGTAGTTTACCTGGAGAAAACCTGAAACGAGATCTAAACAACAAAACTTTATCACCAACATTAAATTCACGTTTCAGAATTCTTTTATCGTGCCACTTCTTTACCTTTTCCTTGAACATTTTAGTGCTCTCGTAAGCTTCACTCCTCCACTCATCTAGAGAAGTCAAGTTCATGAGACGCTTTTCACCAGCTAACTTTGGGTCAGCATTTAGCTCTCTGACAGCCCAGAAAGCTTTGTGCTCTAACTCTAATGGTAGATGGAAAGCCTTGCCATAGACCATTTTATACGGAGACATGCCCATGGGGTTTTTGTAAGCAGTTCTATACGCCCACAAAGCATCTCCTAACTTCTTTGACCAGTCCTTTCTAGAACTGTTTACTGTCTTCTGTAAGATCAACTTGATCTCCCTATTGGTGAGCTCAACTTGCCCAGTAGTTTGAGGGTGGTACGTTGATGCAATCCTATGATTGACATCGTACTTTCCTAGAGCTTTCCTAAAAGCTCCATGCGTGAAGTGTGACCCTCCATCTTTCATGAGGTACCTTGGTACTCCAAACCTAGGAAAATTACATCCTTGAGCATTTTCAAAGATGTCTTGTGATCAACACTCAGTGGGGATTGCTTCAACCCACTTGGTTACATAATCAACAGCAACTAAGATGTGTGTGTACTTGTGTGAAGGACCCATAAAATCAAAACCCCAGCAATCGAAAGGTTCGATCACTCGCGAGTAATTCATAGGCATCTCATTTCTCCTGCTAATGTTACCAACTCTCTGACACTTATCACAACATAGAACATACCTTCGGGCGTCCTTAAAAAGAGTAGGCCAATAAAAACCTGATTGTAAAACTTTATGTGCGGTCCTTTCACCAGCATGATGTCCTCCATAGGTACTATCGTGACATTGTCGAAGAATGTCATGCTACTCGTGCTCCGGTATACATCTTCTCACGATCCCATTTGGAACCTCTTTGAAAAGATGTGGATCATCCCAAAAGTAATGCCTCAAATCCGTGAAGAATTTCTTCCTCTGCTGAAATGTAAAACCTGGAGGCAAAAACTTTGCAACGATAAAATTAGCATAATCTGCAAACCAAGGGTTGGAATGAGATTGTACTTTTACAACAGCAAGTTGTTCATCTGGGAAACTATCGTTGACTGGAATAGGATCGTGCGGGATATCTTCCATCCTTGAAAGATTATCCGCCACCGGATTGTCTTCTCCTTTTCTATCGACAATCTGCAAATCAAATTCTTGAAGGAGTACCCATCTGATGAGTCTTGGTTTGGCGTGCATTTTCTGCATAAGATACTTAATGGCAGCATGGTCAGTATGAATAATAACTTTAGAATCAACAATATACTGCCTAAACTTATCACAAGAAAACACCACTGCCAAGAATTCCTTCTCGGTAGTAGCATAATTCTTTTGAGCACTATCAAGTGTCTTGCTGGCATAGTGGATGACATTCAACTTCTTGTCAACCCTTTGTCCTAAAACAGCTCCAACAGCAAAATTACTAGCATCACACATAATTTCAAACGGCAAATTCCAGTCAGGTGGTTGTACTATAGGAGCGGTTATCAAGGCTTTCTTAAGAGCTTCGAAAGCTTCCTTACAATCTTCATCAAATACAAAAGGAGAATCCTTCTGGAGAAGATTGGTAAGGGGTCTCGAGGTCTTAGAAAATTCCTTGATAAATCTTCTATAGAAACCAGCATGACCTAGAAAACTACGAATACCTTTGATGTCCCTTGGATAGGGCATCCTTTCAATAGCATCAATCTTTGCCTTGTCCACTTCAATTCCCCTTTCGGAAATCTTGTGTCCAAGTACTATCCCTTCGTGAACCATGAAATGACACTTCTCCCAATTGAGCACCAAATTCGTTTCTTCACATCTCTGCAAAACTTTATTAAGATTGTGGAGATAGTGGTCAAAGGAGTTTCCATGGACGGAAAAGTCATCCATGAAAACTTCTACAATCTCCTCACAGAAACCATGAAATATCGCACACATACACATCTGAAAAGTAGCAGGTGCATTACACAAACCAAAAGGCATACGCCCATAAGAATAATTACCGTAAGGACACGTAAAGGTGGTCTTCTCTTGATCCGCGGTGTTAACATGAATCTGGGAGAGGCCAGAATACCCATCAAAATAGCAGAAGTGGGTGTTTTTAGACAGCCGCTCGAGCATGTGATCAATAAAGGGCAGAGGATAGTGGTCCTTCCTGGTGGCCTTGTTCAACTTCCTAAAATCAATACACATTCTATATCCAATAATAGTCCTCTGAGGTATTAGTTCATTTTTAACATTAGGAACAATAGTTATACCTCCTTTCTTAGGAACACAATGGACGGGACTTACCCACTTACTATCAGCTATAGGATAGATGATACCTGCGGCTAGAAGTTTGAGAACCTCGGTCCTAACCACGTCCTTCATCTTTGGGTTCAACCGTCGTTGATGATCAACAACTGGTTTAGCATCTGGCTCGAGATTGATAGTATTTTGGCAAATGGATGGACTAATACCCTTGAGATCATCAAGAGTATAGCCAATAGAACCTCGGTGTCCGCGGAGTGTCTCCAATAATCGCTCTTCTTCATACCCTGAACGGTTAGAATTGATAATAACAGGATATAATTTCTTTTCATCTAAATAAGCATACTTGAGCGTATCGGGTAGTGGTTTTAGATCAAACACCGGGCCTTCTTTTGGTTGCGAGAGGATTCCTAAAGGTTCAACCGGGAGGTTGTGCTTCAGGATAGGAGTTTGTCTTAAAAATATGTCTTCTAGTTCATCCCTCTCCTGTATATGTATGACATTCTCGTGGTCTTCCATAAATTGCTGCAAAGTATCATTAGGAGGAATAGCAATAGAAGCAATTTCTTCAATAATTTTGTCATTACTTGACAAGTCAGTACCACGAGGCTGCTTAGAAAACTTAGAAAAATTAAATTCATACGGCTCACCGTTGAATTCAACAGAAACTTTACCTTTCTTGCAATCTATTATAGCTCCACAGGTGCTGAGGAAGGGCCTACCAAAGATAATAGGGAAAAAACTATCTTGCACTTAACCAAGTACAAGAAAGTCAGTAGGATATTTTACCTTCCCACAGAGTACTTCAACATCTCTCACAATCCCAACTGGAGAGATTGTTTGTTTATTTGCAAGATGAATCATGACATCAATGTCCTCAATCTCACACGGCTGAATCTCGTGCATGATTTATTGATAAAGTGTGAAGGGAATAGCGCTGACGCTAGATACCAAATCACATAGCCCATAGTAATTATGATTTCCTATTTTGACAGATACAACTAGTGTACCTGAAATTGGGTGACAGGGATGTACCCCGGCAAATCCCATGGTCAGGGACCCTAGGTTAGTCATGAGAGGCACAGGTTGGACGATATCTCGTCGGCTATCAGGAGGATACATTCCTGGTCGATGTTATTGATTGGAGATGGCGATTACAGGAAAGCCAAGGCTAGTGCGCATAAGGCTAGGGTTACAGATTGCGTATTGCTTGATCTCGACGTCTCCCCTCCCAGCCCTTATATACTAGGCTAGGTCTCGGGGAGTCCGTCCTGGATTACAAATGAGGTTTCCTAACCCTGATCTTGTTCCGTACGACAAGTTCGCACCTTCCTTATGAGTCACGGACTCCTATGTCGGTGCCACTAGTGGGCCAAGGCTGGGCCCATGCGACATCTTTGTGGGCCTTCTGTCTTCGGGTACACTGGGTAGGACCATCCATAGGAGTCGTGGGGTCACCCCCTCGTCAGTAGCCCCCGAGTGCCTGGGGGACTCGAAGAGGCGTGAAGGGACTCGAGTCCTTTCTTGCATCGTTTCAATGTATGCACGGTTCAACCGCGGGTCGCTGGCAGTCTAGGGCCATGACAAAACCTGTTTCGAGGGATGCTAAGCTGAAATGGCCCAAGGAGTCGACTGGTCGAGCCTTGGTGAATTGCACTAGTGGCAAATACCACAGTAGCCCAATCAAACTCATGTCCCTCGACATGAGCTTGGAACACTGGTGTCTAGCAAAAGTCATGCCGCTGCAGGTCTTATAGTGATCAGTTGCCGCCAGTAAAGTTCATAGCCTAGGCGCGTCCGCCCGGCTTTTACTATCATGCAAGCGCATGGGAAAGATTGGGAGTGAAATCGCTCTGCGGCAAGTCCCAGCCCGTCCGATCTGCGCAGCGGGGTCTTACCTACACGCTAAGCTTGCGTGGCATCTGGGCACAGTGTGTCGTGTTCCAGGAATATGTATTTTTTATTGAGGCGCGAAGCCTAGTTGATAATGCACCCACTTGGAATAAACAATCATGTGAGCTGTTTTAGCAGTCACTCGCGGAGCTAGGTCGAGCGCTCGGGCGAGGAGTAATGTAGAGGAGTACTTGCTCGGAAGGTCTTCGAGTGTTCGGGTACTTAGAGTTTTGTGAGTAATCATTCGAGTATCGTCTTTGCTCTCGGGGTGAGGGAGCACCCGATACTCTAAGCTCGTACGTTCTGGCGAGTGCAGGTCTGCTTATCTTGTGTCGTGGTGAGTGAGCACCCGGAACTCTCATGGGTGCGAGTAATCACTCGAGCACGTTTTTTCTTCTAGGTGAGGGAGCACCCGAAACTCTCATGGGTGAATACGCTCCCGATGGGAGTTAGATATATTTTAAAAATGTATTTAAACCATGTAAAAACGATGCTTGCAGGCTGCATTTTCTGTTTGCTGCCCCTTTGATTTACCTCTTGTTGGTGAGGATAACTATCTCCTTGCTGGAGGACCGTCAAAGATGCTCTGTCTGCTAACCGTCATGTCTTCATGACCGGTCATAATGATGGCTTTTGGTGGTGTGCTGCAGCCGCCTGTTGAGTTATCGATGCGAGTATTGAAAACGCGCGAGATTTGACGCGTCCAGCGCACAGTGCTCCCGTGTGAAGGCATCTTTGTCTCGGAATTCGAATCGACCGGTTTGCTTGGTCTTTGAATTAATTGCTGCCGTCGTCCGGGCTTCTGCGTGCCCTTGTGGTTGTGCTATAAATAGACCCCTTTTTCTTCATCTGGCAATAGTGTTCGTCCTCTGCCTCTCTAGATCTTCTTCTTCATCTTCTCATGGGGCCAAAACGAGGTGCAGATATGACTAGCCACGGCCGGGTTCGCCGTGGTCGCGGTGGTCGTACTACGCGCTCTTCTCGCGGTGGTCATCGGGGTGCACCGTCGACACCTTCCTCCTCGTCTTCGGAGGAGGGTTTTTGGCGCTATGATTTCCTCCTGCGCGTCCGTGGCCGGAACGCCGCTCGCATTCTGCTTCCATCTGCATTTTCTGCCCTTGTTTCTGAGCATAGTCTTGATGGAGTGCTGCTTCGTCTTCAAGGGTGCACTCGATCTCCTTCTTATGTTAAGTTTGAGCTCGATAGTTCCCGCTTGATTTTTCTTGGCTTTGGCTGGAAGTCGTTTGCTCGACGCTTGAACTTGCGCGATGGTGATACCCTCTGTTGCCGATTTGATGGCGAAGATACTCTTATCATCCGCGCCTTTGATTCGAGCGGCAATCGCATGGATCCGTACTGCCAGGAGACAAGCAGCGACGGTTCCGACAGGTCGAGGAGTCCTGCGCCTGTGTCTTCAACTGCTTCCTCCTCCGGAGGCTCTTCGGGTGGTGATGCTGAGCCGTCTTCAGCTGCTTCCTCCTCTGGCTCTGAAGAGGACCTCGACGTCAAGCCACCGATCAAGCGGGCCCTCCCGGCGACCTTGTAGGACTGGAGTCGGCGGCGTCATCTTCGCCGGCAGCTCGGGTGGAGCTGGAGAAGAGGCTGGTGGAGCAGGAGAAGAAGCTGGTGGAGCATCGTCTTTGGTGCTCCATAAATAAGTCGAGCTTTACCTTTTGTTATGTTATTGACATTATGAGCTGGCTGCTTCGACTCCTCCTTTGTCTGTGATGATGCTCGTTGTCTCGGTGCCAATCATCCCAGCATGGGCACACATGTAGAAGTCATAATTCCTTGGGTGATTGATGCTGTAGGCTTATTAGCTGCTTGTGTTTTTTGTAACTAGGTTAGTTCTCCATGTAATGAGGATTGCCTTTGAGTAATCAGAGCTGCCTTCTATCCAATGTACTTCAAATTTTTTGTATTGAGAATGATCTTCGGGTCCTTGTAGTGCGAACTGTGTTTGCGTCTTTGTAATGGGATATGTCTGCGAGTACTTTTGCGAGGTGATCTATCTTTATGCCTTTCAACGAGAGCTGTCTTCGAGTCCGTCAAGTCCTTGTACTGTCGATTCTATCGGGTGCGCAACAGCGCTCCAGATGGGAGTAGCCCCCGAGGCTACGTTCGAGTTGTAGAGTCGAATGTAGGCTGATCTTTATTGTTTTCATCGTTCTTCTGTTAACTGCTGTCTTTTATCGGGTGTGCGGCAGCGCTCCCGATGGGAGTAGCCCCCGAGTCTTTAGGTGATCGTTGGCGATCAGGTGAAGACCAAAGGATTGTCTGCGTCCTGCGCTCCATCCATATTTCTCCAGAGTGCTTTGTGTTTCATCTGGTTGTAGCCGTGTCTTCCGAACCGTTTTTCAGCAGGTGTAGCCTGTTAGGGGTTTTTTCTTGGGCCCCCTTTAAGTTTCGGACTGCGTGGGCGTTTCTCGGGGGGAGGTGGTGCTCGAGCCCCCGAGTGCTTTGAGTGAAGATCGCGTGATGACGATAGCATCTCTCGGGGGGAGTTTTGTACTCGAGCCCCCGAGTGCTTTGGGTGAAGATCGCGTGAGCGATGATAGCGTTTCTCGGGGGGGGGGGGAGTTTTGTACTCGAGCCCCTGAGTGCTTTGGGTGAAGATCGCGTGAGCGACGATAGCGTCTCTCGGGGGGAATTTTGTACTCAAGCCCCCGAGTGCTTTGAATGAAGATTGCATGAGCGATGATAGCGTCTCTCGGGGGGAGTTTTGTACTCGAGCCCCCGAGTGCTTTGAGTGAAGATCGCGTGAGCGACGATAGCGTCTCTCAGGGGGAGTTTGTGCTCGAGCCCCCGAGCACTTTAAGTAAAGATCGCGTGAGCGATGATAGCGTCTCTAGGGGGGAGTTTGTACTCGAGCCCCCGAGTGCTTTGAGGTGGTAGTATTTGGGCAACATCATTTTATTGCGTCGAAGGTTTACATGAGCTGCCAGGTGAGCATGACTGGTGGAGACTATGGGTAGAACAGGCGTAGGTTCGCTACGTTCCATGGATTTCCCACGTCCTCGTCAGTCTTCGGGTTCTTCAGCCTATAGGCGCCTCCTCCTATGACTTTTGTGATTATGAACGGTCCTTCCCATTGCGGGGCAAGCTTGTGGACTTTCTCTTGTATGAGCCGTAGGACAAGGTCTCCTTTGTTGAAGGTTCGGGTGCGCAGGCGGCTGCTTTGGTAAGTGTGCAGTTTGTCCTGGTATCCCTCTGACCTTGCTAGGGCTGTGTCCCTTGCTTCGTCTGCTGTGTCCTTGTCATTTTGTAGTGCTTCTTCTACTTCTTCTTCTTCGTATCCTGAGATCCGTGGTGCCCCGAATTTGAGGTCGTGTGGTAGCATTGCCTCCGACCCGTACACCATGAAGAAAGGTGTGTACTGGGTTGCGGTATTTGGGGTGGTTCCCAGGCTCCATAGTACTGCAGGGAGTTCTTCTACCCAGTTGCCCGCGTCCTGCTCGAGTGGTGCGAGGAGCCGTTTTTTGATTCCCCCGCATACTAGGCCGTTTGCTTATTCCACCTGGCCGTTGGATTGCGGGTGCGTGACTGATGCATAGTTGATTTTGATGCCTAGTTCTTCGCAGAAGTTCTGGAATTCTGCCGCTGTGAAGTTCGTACCGTTGTCCGTGATGATGTTGTGTGGCACCCCGAACCTGAAGATGATTGATTTGATAAAATTCACTGCCGTGAGGGATGTGGAGCTGGTGATGGGCACTGCTTCGATCCACTTGGTAAACTTGTCGACTGCTACCAGCAGGTGTGTTCTTCCTCCTTTTGATGATTTTTTGAGCGGGCCCACCATGTCGAGTCCCCAGGTGGAGAACGGCCATGATAGTGGTAGGGTCTTGAGTTCTGAGGCTGGAGCGTGCGGTCTGCTGGCGAATTTTTGACAGGCAATGCAACGCCGCATGATGTCTTCTGCGTTTTTCATCGCAGTGGGCCAATAGAACCCTGTTCGGAACGCTTTGGACACGAGCACTCGACTGCTCGCGTGGTGCCCGCAGGTGCCCTCGTGGATTTCGAGCAGTAGGGCTTTGCCGTCTTCTTCATCGATGTACTTCTGGAGTATCTGGGTGATGCTACGCTTGTATAACTTTCTGTTTATCACTGTGAATGCCTTGGATCGATGACTGATGCGCCGAGCTTCTGAGACGTCTTGCGGTAGCGTGCCTTCGATTAGGAATCGGAGGAACGGTTTTGTCCACGCTGGTCCTTCGAGTGCTGTTGGATCTGTAGGTTCGAACGCTTGGCTGCTGTTGCATTCAGATGGACTGGCTGATGCCACCTGTGCTGGCTCTGTGATGTCGTCATCTACGGCTGCCTCTGGTGCTACTGTTTTTTCTTTGATGGATCTCTGGCTGATGCCTTCGAGGAAGACGCCAGGTGGTACTGGTCCTCAGGTCGAGCCGATGTTTGCAAGTTCGTCGGCTTCTGTGTTGTTTGTTCTGGGGATATAATTGAGCTCGCAGCCGTCGAAACTTCCTTCGAGCGTGTTGTAGAGCTTCTGATAGGCCGCCATGTTGTCGGCTACTGCATTGCAGTCTTTCATCGCCTGCTGGACGACGAGGTTGGAGTCTCCGTAGATTACGAGGCGAGTGGCACCACATGTTTTGGCCATGCACATGCCATAGAGCAGTGCTTCGTATTCGGCTTCGTTGTTGGAGGCGTGGCTGAACTTGATCTGGAGGAGGTATTTAAGCTTGGTTCCTTTGGGGGAAACCAGAACGACTCCTGCTCTGGCTCCTTGCTGTCTTTTGGACCCATCGAAGAACATTGTCCATGATTTCGACAGGTTCGGGGGGCCTGGTGTCTGGACCATCGTCCACTCGACCAGAAAATCTGGGAGTACTTGGGCCTTGATTGCTGTTGGGTTCTTGAATTGCAGGTCCCGTGGACTGAGCTCAATGTTCCACTCGGCGACTCGCCTAGTCGCTCCGGGGTTGTTGAGGATGTCTGCGAGTGGTGCGCTGCTCACGATTGTGATAGGGTGTTCGTCGAAGTAGTGTGACACCTTTCTTGAGGCCGTGATGATGCCCAGTAGTAGCTTCTGATAGTGCGGGTACCGCTGCTGGGATTTTTTCAAGAGCATGCTGAGGTAGTAGATCGGCCTTTGTATGCTCTGGACCTTGCCTTCTTCTGTGCGCTCGACGACGAGTGCTGTGCTTACCACGCTGTTGTGTGCTGCCACGTAGAGGTACAACTTTTCTTTTTCTTTGGGTACCGCCAAGATCGGTGGGGTCGAGAGTGTCTTCTTCATATCCGCGAACGCTTTGCGGGCTTCTTCGGTCCACTCGAATTTCTCTCCTTTTCTCAGCAACTGGTAGAATGGCAACGTGCGCTCTCCCAATCTGCTGATGAAATGACACAGGGCTGCGAGTCTTCCAGTGAGCTGCTGCACGCCTGTGATGTCGGTTGTTTCCTGCATTCTAGCGATTGCTTGAACTTTCTCGGGGTTTGCTTTGATTCCTCGAGCGGAGACCATGTACCCGAGCAGCTTCCCGGCTGGGACGCCGAACGCGCACTTCTTCGGGTTGAGTTTGATTCTGTATTTGTTGAGTGCTGCGAAGGTCTCGCGCAGGTCGTCGAGTAGCGTGTTTGCACTGTAGGTTTTGATGACGATGTCGTCCACGTAGACCTGCACGTTTCTTTCGATTTGCTCTTATAGGCAGGCTTGCATCATCCGCTGGTATGTGGCACCGGCGTTCTTGAGCCCGAAGGGCATTGTTCTATAGCAGAATACGCCGTAAGGGGTGATGAATGATGTATGCTCTTCGTCTTATTCCTTCATCCTGGTATGATTGTATCCTGAGTAGGCGTCGAGGAACGATAGTAGATCGCATCCTGCTGTCGAGTCGATTATCTGATCGATTCTTGGCAAGGGAAAATGATCCTTTGGGCAGTGTTTGTTGACTGGCCCGTAGTCTACGCACATCCGCAACACGTCAGTGTCTTTCTTGGGGACCAGCACAGGGTTGGCGATCCAAGTGTCTCTCTTCGTCTCTCGGATGAATTGGGCGTCGAGTAATCGGTTGACCTCCTCTCCGATTGCTCTGCGCTTGGGTTATGAGAATCTCCGTAGTGCCTGCTTTACTGGCTTGGTGTTTGGCTTGATGCTCAGCACATGTTCCGCGAACTCTCGCGGTACTCCTGGCATGTCGGATGGGCACCAGGCGAAGATTTCCCATTCTTCGTAGAGGAAAGCGATGAGGGCAGCCGCTTGCTCTTCCGGGAGGTGGGCGTACACGCGGACTATTTTTTCTGGGTCCGTCGGGTGCACATGGTGGGTGAACGTGTCGCTGTCGATCCTGAAGTCTCGTCCATATTCTTTTGACTCGCTTCGGCTTGCTAGTGGAAAGATGCTTTTGTCTGTCGCCATGGCTATTTATGTGAGTTCTTGCTTGGCTCCGAAGGTGTCGAAGACTTTGTGGAAATTGCGATCGCATTTGTTTGATTTGGCGAAGCTCCCGTTGACTGTGATGACGCCCGCGGATCTTGGCATCTTGAGTTTGAGGTAGGCGTAGTGCGGAATCGCCATGAATTGTGCGAACGCTGGACATCCCAATATGGCGTGATACTGTGATTGCCAATCGAGTACTTCAAACTCGAGGGTGTGTCTTGCGAAATTGCGTCTGCTGCCACAGACGACTTCGAGCTCGATTAGTCCAAGGGAAGTAGCTGCTTCTCCTGTAACTACTCCGTATAACACGGTGCTTGATTTCTTCCATACTGATCACGGGATCAGCATCTTGCGTAGGGTGCTGACGAAGATTATGTTCATGCTGTTGCCTCTATCCATGAAGATTCTGTCCATGTCGTACCCTCCAATTTGAGCGTCGAGTACCAGGGGCTCGTGCCCCGGCCTTGGGACTGCAGGCGGGTGATCGCTCTGGGAGAACGTGATGCTGGTTTCTGCGCTGTGTAGCTGGTAGACTTCGACTGTGCTTAGATTCTCGGCTGCTCTGGCCTGTAGGGTGTAGGCGTCCTGTTGGGCTTGTGATACCCTGCCTTATTGGATTGTGTACACCTGTCCTTGAGTCGGCGACTGCTCGTTTCGTCGGGTGCGCTTGGCTTCTTGTTCTTTTTCCTCCTTGAGGCTGTCGACGAGTTTGTTGAACAGGCGGCAGTCTCCCAGGGTGTGGCTCGATCTGATGTGTCCCCGGTTGTCTTCGAAGCAGTGGATCTTGCAGGGTCCTTCTATCTGTTCCGTGACCGTGAGTTTGCTGGATCCGGCATGTCGTTTCTTCCTTGAGATTCGGAAGAACAGCGCGTGATCCGCTGGGTGATCGTGAACTCGCGGGTCACTTTCGATCCCCTCGCTTAGGATCTGGTTCCTTATAAGATTGGAGAATTCGTCTGGTCTTCGATCTGGTTCATAGTATTCGCCGATCTGAGTCTCAGAGTCGCTGTCTTGGCGAGCGGAAGATGTCTGCACGGTGGCGGGTCGTCGAGTGGTCGGCGAGCGCGTGGCTGTATAGTTCGACTCATCGAGTGGGGTCTCTTCGTAGAATCCTCGCTCCTGTCTTCTGGGTCGTTGATTTCTTCCTCGTTGGTGATGATCTTGGCGATCGCTGATCTCGAGCTCGGAGTCGGTTTCTTGTTGTGCGGCGGGTGCCTCGGTGGCGGTGGGTCGTCGAGTGGTCGGCGGGTCCTCTGCTTCGTGCTGCAGCTCGTCGATCGGGATCTCCATGTGGAACCCTCGTGCCTTTCTTTTGGATCGTCAAGTTCTCCTTCGCTGGCGGTGGGCTCGGTTGCCGCCGTAATATTGGTCTTGGCACGGCTGCAGGCTGAGCAATATCCCTGGGGCGGCAGAGATGTTCGCCGTGATCTTGAATTCCTCGGGTGGATTGCATCTGGTTCTTGCTCTTGAGTTGTGGCTTGCTGAAGACAGAACCGCCGAGATCGTAATTCCAACCTGTGTAGTTCCCACAGAAGGCGCCAATTGACGGGGATGTACCCCGGCAAATCCCATGGTCAGGGACCCTGGGTTAGTCATGAGAGGCACAGGTTGGACGATAGCTCGTCGGCTAACAGGAGGATACGTTCCTGCTCGATGTTATTGATTGGAGATGGCGATTACAGGAAAGCCAAGGCTTGTGCGCACAAGGCTAGGGTTACAGATTGCATATTGCTTGATCTTGACGTCTCCCCTCCCAGCCCTTATATACTAGGCTAGGTCTCGGGGAGTCCGTCTTGGATTACAAGTGAGGTTTCCTAACCCTGATCTTGTTCCGTACGGCAAGTTCGCACCTTCCTTATGAGTCGCGGACTCCTACGTCGGTGCCACTAGTGGGCCAAGGCTGGGCCCAGGCGGCATCTTTGTGGGCCTTCTGTCTTCGGGTACACCGGGTAGGCCCATCCATAGGAGTCATGGGGTCACCCCCTCGTCATTGGGCCTCTGTTCTTGGTTGTGACAATGTTAGTGGAAACAGCACAAAAACTAATAGTGGATTCTTTAATATCACTGGTTACCAGATCCTTGACCATTGCAACTTGATGCTTGACCTTGATCATATCCTCAGGTTCGTCAGTGGTCCTTCCGTTTTTGTTTAGAATACCTGTAACAAAAGAGTGCTCCTTTATCCTTGATGGATAAGGAGGCTGTTCATACATAACTGCAGGTAAAACAGGATCAGTAACATTAATCTCAATAGGTGACTCCTTGAAAGGTTTATGATGTTGACTCTCCTTCTTCTTAGAAGAATCAATATGAGAAGCAAAGTCCTTGCAAAACTCAACCCTTAGCTGGGAATCAAGACCAATTTTAGAGCAAAAGGTATTAAAGTAATCAGTCTTCACATAGCTCTCAATGTAATCATGTTCATAGTTTATAGCGGGTTCAATACCTTTATCAATTTCCCAATCTTCAGTGTTCTTCTGGATCCTTTCTATAATATCCCATTTTTCTTCCATACTTCTGGTCTGGAATACCCCGCTAGAGGAGGCATCCAACATCTCCTTGTCCCGACGAGAAAGCCTGGCATAAAAATTTGTAAGTATAATTTCCTTGGGGAGCTCATGGTTTGGGCATTTGAGAATCAGGGACTTCAGTCTCCCCCAAGCTTGAGCGATGCTCTCTCCGTCGCAAGACCAAAAGTTGTAGATGTAATTCCTGTCTTGGTGAATTTCACGAAGAGGGTAAAACTTTGCATAAAAGAGATTCATAAGCTCTGGCCATTCAAGCAGATCAGAGTTAATGAGTAGCTTATACCAATCTGAAGCTTTATCTTTGAGTGATATGGAGAATAGTTTCTTCATGACGAACTCCATTGTTACACCTTCAAGCTTAAATAAAGAACATAATTGTGATAAATATAGCAGGTATTCTCCCGGATGTCCTTCTCCTGTATAACGATTAGACAAGACATGATCAATAATACCAGGTGGTATTTTATAGGGCACAATTTCAGTAGGGGTAGGAGTGACCACCACAGTCGTGGGGCGGCTCCTTACCAGCAATGAACCAACAACCAAAGAGTCCATAAGGACTGAAAGTAACGGCAGAAAATAAAGGTTTCCTTACCGGCTTCACTTACCAATAGCGCTACACTCCCCGGCAACGGTGCCAGAAAAGCTCGTTGATGGAGGAGAAGTTAATAGGTTTAGTTGGGTTGCCTTCCCTGTTAACCGCGCCAATAAACGATTCTTGATAACCAACAAGTCTAGGGGAGCAATTGTAGCTTTTCGATAAATAAGGATGTCGATCCCAACGAGGAGCAGAAGGTGCTGATAAGTGACACTGGATAAGGAAAGGCTGCACACACTCGAAGGTAAATATTTAGGGGTTTTTGGTTTAAGCAACAGAAAAGTAAAAGACAAGCAAAGTAAACAGGGTAACTGAGGAGTAGCAAGTGGCCCAATCCTTTCACAAGGATAAGCCTAGGAACTAAACTTATAAAAGCTAAAGCGTTCTTGAGAACACACGGGAGAGATAGGCAAGTTACTTTCACCATACTCTGCCAAGTAATATGTATTGTGTTGATAAGTGTTGGTGGGTGGATCAATGCTAGTACACCTTCTAGACTAAGATAAGTGTATTCTTATGATTACACACCTTGCAAGCATCCGCAAATACAAGGTAGTAATTAAGGCATAAGCCTAACCACATCATTACGATCAAGGATCCATAACTCCCTTGTGCAAAAGTGTGCGAATTGTGGTTCAGGTTTCTGTCACTCCGGCAACCCACCATAAGCATCCTTTGTGCACAATTTATTCCTCTAGGCCCATGAAAGGTGAAGTGTTAATTGTTCGACTCACATAACACCACTAGAGAAATAACAACACAACTTAAGTATCAAACAACACATAATACTTCAACGTCATATGACTACTAACAACTAGACTTATCCCATGTTCTCAAGAACTAAAGTAACTACTCACAAGACATAAAAGAGATCATGATCAGAGGTGATAGATGGGTGGCAAACAATCTATACACAATGATATTTATCCAACAAACTCAATAGCATTCACCACAAAGTAGTAATCAACACCAACAGAGTAGAGAGGATAGATAGTACGGATTACAACACAAGTTGCAATTGTGAGATTAGATGGGATGGAGATGGAGATGGTGCTGATGTTGGGGATGATGTTGATGATGCTCTCGATGATGCCCGTGACGATGATGATGATGATGGCGACGATCTCCCCTTCTGGGAGGTGATCTCCCCGGCGGAATCTGCCCGCCGGAGATGTCTTTTCTCCTCTGTAGGTTTCCGTCACGTGACGGCGGCGAAACACGGAAACTCTTCTCTTTTTGGGGTTTTCACCCCAGGGGGGTTTATAGGCGAGGGGGCCACCGAGGGGGGCCACCAGGCATCCAGGAAGGTGCCTGGCGCGGCCAGGAGGGGGGCCGTGCCAGGCACCCTTCTGTGCTTCACTAAAATCTTAAGCCTATCTTTAGGGCTATAAAGAAAGAGCTCTAGGGAGAAAACCCTTGTTATCTTTACTTTGAGTTTTTACTTTCAGTTTTTAGTGGTCTTGATGATTGTTACTACTGTAGCAACATCATTGTATCTTTATTTTCAAGCTTTGTGCCAAGTTATAGTCTCATATGACAAGGGAAGTGAAAGTTGTGACATGCTGTCCAGAAAACAGATTAGATGGGAAAAATCAGATAAAATCACCAGTTCATCTTTTTGAGATGATTTTTTTACACAGAGTGCTCTATAAAATCATGGAGCTTTCGTACGTTCTGGTTTTTTTATTTGAGTTTCAGAAGCACCCCTAAAAAATTCTTTACTATCTGCTGTTCTGTTTTTCACAAATTCTGCCACGTTTTGTCTCTCCTAACTTTTGCATAACCTTAAGCTTGCTTTTTCTTTGCAAAAACCTTTTGGCAATCTTGAGAAACAGTAGCTCTTCAAGAATATCTTTATATCCAGTGGAAAAAATATATTTATTAAGGGTGCTAACCTCTCTAATCAGCTTATGATGAGTTATGTATGAAGGAAGTTTTCAAGTGTGCGATGGAAGATGATGAAAGAAGATTCGGGAGTGTCAAGCGCTCAAGCTTGGGGATGCCCCCATGCATCCCCAATAAATATTCAAGGAGACTCAAGTGTCTAAGCTTGGGGATGCCCCCGTGCATCCCCTAATCCATCAACAATCATCAGTTTGTCCTTCGTCTCACTATATTTTTATCACTTCATGCGTTATGTGCTATGCTTGGAGCGTCTCGCTCTTAGGTTTTATTTTTAGTTTTATTTAGCTTTGCTTTCTGTTCATAATAAGTTAGATCCCGTCTTACTTTGTGTGGGAGAGAAACACGCTCCACTTTCTAAATCTAGAACACATCATAGGATTCTTCATGCCTATCTTTTTGCTTTTATGTGTTCTTTATCTTTTCGTAGCTACTGTCATGTCTAGTTTTAGTCTTAGTTTGTCTTAGCAAGAGCCTTGGCTTTTGTTTAGTTTGCCGCTGGAACTCTCTTTAGTTTTCATGTTTAGCTTGTTAAGAGAGTTGGTTGTTGCACTGAGTTATGTCTTTTTTTGAGAAGTAGGTGATTGAGGTTGCTATTTTATTTCAGTAGTAACTGGCAATAGTTTTGAGGCATTGATGTGAGTAATGTTTGAACTTTTGGTGTCAAGAGCTCTAGCCTATTAGTGATAGGTGTCCTATTTTGGGAAATCCGTGTTTATTTTCAAAACTTACAAGTTAGTTGAGAACTTTAGCTACTAGATGGATCACTACTCTTTGGAGGGATCGAATATTAGAGTACACTCACGTACCATGAGTCGAGGATGCGCAAGGATAACCAAACCCCCATACACTCCTCCTCGGGGTACTTGTCTCTTTGTGAATCTCCTTATTAGATTGAGAGTTACCGATAATAAGTGCATGAGTTCTTTGGACTAATGTGAGTATTCGAAAGTTGACACTTCCACCTTCCCATATTTTGCTAGCCTCTCCTGTGCCGTGCATTGCTTTCTTCTCACTCCGAGAGTTGGCGTCCACCTTCGCCGGTACATCCAAACCCTTGGCATGATACGCTCTGTCATCATAAACCTCCTTATATCTTTCCTCAAAATAGCCACCATACCTACCTATCAAGGAATTTCCATAGCCTTTCCGAGATACATTGCCATGCAACATCCACCTTCTCATGACTTGATCTTCATCTCATACATGATACTTGCTTGATCGATGAGCCACATGCTAGTTGGGCCTTGCCCTAATCATTTCTACATGACGCTCTAGTATCATTCCACATCCTGCTATCTTGGCAGAGGCATACATTTGCATCATGATTGTTACATCTTCTTTATGTTTTGAGTACCTTGTAAAGTGTGAAAGATCTTCTATACCCTCTTGTAAATTAGAGTGTTTCCCTAAAGTGAGGAAAAGATCCCAAAGAGGACAAAATCAAAAGATCCCAAAGAGGACAAATGAGATAAATAGAAAGAGCCATTGAGGCCACCAAAAAAATAAAAAAATATATAAAAAAGAGAAAAATAAAATAAAAAGAGAGAAGGGGGCACACTACTGTTCCTTTTGAGAGATCCACACTAGTACTTCATCCTCTATCCCTTGTACTCCATAGAGATCATCATCATGCATATAGCTATGCGGGGACCTTCACACTATAGAACTTGGCTTGTATATTCCAATGATGAGCCTCCTCAAACGAGCTCTAGGTCTTCTTGAGCAAGCAAGTTAGATGCACCCCCACTAGTTCCCTTGGAGAGCTTTTAGCTCATATGTGCATCCGTTGCATGGCAATCCCTACTCCTCACATCATATCTATCATATGGCCTTGTCTCGCCTATGATTGTCCTCATTGATGTGAGCCTTTCACACCTTTGTGTCTTCCTCCTCCACCATATTCTCTCTTTGCCATCCTAAATGTCAACTTTCTTGATTACGCTCATCCATTGCATGAGTGCTCAAAATATCGAAAAGGAGTGGATCATTTTGACTTGTACCTGGCTAGTGGTCTGGGGATGAGTCAAGATAAGATTCTAAAGAAGACCAAGTGTGAAACTTTAGTAGATTAAGTTCTCAACACAAAAATACTTTTTTCTTGTATATCCCTATCCCCTTTCTTGCACGCAAACACTATTTGGAGACATTCGAGTCACGGACAGCGAGAGCTCTTGCACCCTTTGTTCTTTTGTTGCTTGTGTCAATACTAATATAGACTCTTTCTTGTTAAGACTTGAATTGAATTGCATGCTTTGATTGCTTTACTTAAAAAGTCTATATATGGTTGTGTAGCATGTCGCCACAGAAATTATGCTTGTTATCATTTCCCTACTCGAGGACGAGCAGGAATTAAGCTTGGGGATTTTGATACGTCCCAAACGTATCTATAATTTCTGCTTGCTCCATGCATGTTTTGTGTGCCTTTTCCATGTTTTGCTTGAAGTTTCATACACTTTTGAGCATATTTGGACTAATCTATTAACCCAGTGCACCCAGGTGCCAGTTGCTGTTTTTGTATTTCAGGTTTTCCGGCCATTAAAAGTGCTCCAAAAATTCCGGAAAAATTATATAAAAAATCAGCGTCCCGGAAGCTTCCGGAATAACCTAAACATGGCAGGAGGGCCACCACCAGGGGCCCAGGAGGGTGCTTGGCGCGGCCTGTCAGAACCCCAATTTGGGTAAGTGCTAGGGTTTGAGTGCCCCTTTGCATCATGTGAAAAATCCAAAAAGAAATTCAAAAATGGGGTAAAGGAAAGCCCTGAGAATTTAAATAAATGGCCAGATAAAAATATTTTTTCAAAAATCATTTGAACATTTGGAAAATTCTATAAATGATGGTGATCATTTCAAAAGTGGTTTGGGTTCATTCCCATGCCCATGGAATTTTCTAAAATTCACAAAGTGAGCCGCACATCATTTCGCCCCAAGCCCTGCCTCCTCTCGTGCCACGTAGATGGATCTCACCGTAGTCAGAGCCCAGCCACCGCCGTGGTTGACACTGTCGTCGCCATAGGCCGCTCCCTTGACCCTCTCCTGCACGTACAGACGCGCGAGCGAAAGGGCTACCTGCCCATGCCCTTGGATTCTACCCCTGTGCCCGGAATCGAAACTCCGATGAAGCTCGGGTGGCCCTCTGGCGACCTCGCCATTAGAGGACTAAGCCCGAGCCCTAATCCCACTAATTACCCCCTAACCCACTCACTGACAGTGGGCCCCAGGCCCTTAACTAACCACTGTTAGTTTATAACTAACACGGGATTAACCCCAGAGCCTATGACACCCTGACCCCACATGTCAGCCCCCCTGCGACATCACCCTTGCGTCATGCTGACGCCACAATTGGAAAAGAATTAAAAATAAAAGGATTAGAGAATTAAAGAAAATTCAGAAATTGCAGAAAATAGCCAAAACTTCAATAAATCATAGAAAATTCATATTAACTCCAAATTGGACAAATAATATATGAAAAATGATCAGCAAAAAATAATCTATCCAAATATAAAACTTTCAGCTATGTTTGAGTTGAATTTAAAATGGGACCAGTAGATTTTTATATTTTGTTTAAATGGAATTAATTCAAATTTAATTCAAATGCTTTTCCACTTTGAACCAATACATTGCAGACATGATCACTTGTACATCAGAGGCATATCACACACATGAACACATGCTTTACAATGATCCAACATTAGCAAACGCAATTTGGCTAATTTGAAATGATATATGGAGTTTGAATTCGCATTCCAAATGCAATACCCTTCATTTAAATTGAATTTGCTACAAACCAGTACCATTCACATCATGGACAACATTATCATGTGATTGTGCATTTAAATTCAATGTTGCCCCTCTCTTATTGATGATTGTGCCGGTAACAGTGCCTCCGAGACGGTGATCACCCCAAAGAAGAAGACCACCGTTAAGAACCATGTATCGTCAGCAAGGCAAGAAAACCCCATTGATCATGTCTATAAAATCCTACTTCCCTCTCAGTCTCGCTTATGCATCTTTAGGAGATCACTGAGACACGTTCTTTCGCTTAGTTGAACCCACTTCGATGCATGACCTATCATTTTGTCACCGTATTAAGCAAACCACAATCCTAGCAGATATAGGAGTTGAATGATGAGCATGTGGCCCCTACAACTCTTACTGCTTATTGCTTCTTAGTGGTACAATGAGGTTACATTGAATGTGAGTCGGGATGGATGATCACAGTGATGCTGATGATAACGTGTTGGTGAATCCACCCTAATACAAGGTGAACGATGAGAGGCTGTGTAGGAGTACACAGTGGGTTGTCTCGTTGAACACCGCCTTAAGCACCGAGTTCTTGTATGGTAATCCAAGACAAAGAGTACAACCACACATTGGGCTCACTGACCCCTCTCGGCCTAGTACCTTGATCCGTGTTGGCGTCCAGGAGTCACATTAGTTCGGGCTTTCCATTTCACATGTGCATAGAAAAAGAATGAAGGAATAGTTGCATCATATAGATATGTGGGTGCATCTGTGAGGCAAGAAAACCATCTGCCAAAGGTGACGTCTCGGTCACTTGCATTGTTTGAGTCCGTTTGTTGATCCGGCCGAGCTCTCGAGCGGAGGCAACTCAGATAGTAGACTCCTAGCATAGACCGGTTGTGAGCGAAGTGTCGTGGTGAACATCCTCGCTGTCACCTCTTGAACGGTGGCGAGAAAAAGGAGGTAACCGATGGTCATGTGTGTGTAGTTTACACCCTTGCAAGGTTAACAAAACTATTCGAATAGTCGCGCCTGCGGTTAAGGACTACTTGGAACATGTACCTGATTATTAGACAACTTGAATGGATACTATAAAACTCGCAAGATAAGCATGAGTGCTATAGCATGCTTTCTCGTGGGGAAGTCGAGGAAGTATCCATAGTGGTGTATTGGTTGGAGACTTGGTAGTGGACTCGTATACGCTTCTTACCTCAAGTCTGGTACTCGTAGTACAAGACTAGCCAAGTCAAAGCTGGAACTTCTGCATGTTGAAACCCCACCTCCCTTTACCTTGAAACTTGAGCATGAGTAGTGTAGTTCTGATGTAAGTCTTGCTGAGTACGACTTTGTACTCACGTTTGCTTATTCTATATTTTAGATGAGAAACCGGACCCCGATGGAGTCACCAACCTGAAGCTCGACGTTGAGCTTGGTAGTATAGTTCCAGACAACAGTCTGGTCCCTCGTGGAAGGGCATGTATGTTTACAAGGCTTCTTTAAGCCATTTGTTAAACTTGTCTGTACTCAGAACTAATTTGCTTCCGTTGTATGATGTAATGTTGATCACAGACATGTGATCTTTGTATGCTCTATGTGTAAGTCAATAAAGAAGTACTTTGTAGAGTTATGTGATGATACCTGCTGTTCATACTAGACATGTGTGCTGCGTGTATGATTATAACATGCATGTCTTAGTATGGGTTTTTCGAGACCTTAGTTGTGATCTGGCTGGCGGTCTTTTATACACCAAGTGGCCCTTAGATGTGCGCAGCTTGGGGCATCGCGATGCGATTGCTCGTGACTCTATCACATGCACACTTTGTTGTATGATCGAGCCCGCCCTAGACCCCGACTAAGTGATCGGGCTGGAGTCTGTTTATGTAAGGGTTATGATTCAATAGATAACATGGTTGAGGCGACTTGTCTATGAATATGGGATTTCACCACCCATAATCATTTAGACTTGTGAGCGGGCGATGAGGACCCATCTCAGTTGATCATCTGGCCTCGGTGGGATGCCCCTCACGTACGATGCTTTCCGAGAGTGTTCTGTGCTTGGCCTTGTCCGCTTAGACAAGTGGGTACTGCTCTCGGCTCTCTATGTGATTGAGTTGTGACTGAAATTACATACGCATATTCCGGGTCCCGACAGACTTGGTATCAGAGCAGGACTGTCTGTAGGATTATTCAACCCTTGGTCGAAGTCGAGTCTAGCATTCTATAGTTATATAGTTACTTGGGTATAAAGGGAACACCGTAAGGCTTATTTTCTTCTTACCCTCGTCGATCTGAGTTCTGAGTCACCTCATCTTGTTCTACGGGAAGATAGGACTAGGCTCATCTATGTCTTACTAGAACATCTCGTTGTTTGCTTCCTTGTAGCCGTAGGAAAGTTGTGTTCGGTTGTCTAGAGTCGTTGTGCTTCCTATTTTGTGACTTCCTATGTAAGTGCTGTTGAAATGTTGTGAGGATTTCCAATTCTCTTGCAATTACATCCGTTATGTTCTCCGAGTCATTCCAGGTTTTCCTCATAATCTGATGCATTTGCATAATCCTTCTCTCCATTTCAGTTGTCTTTTGTAAGGCCCGATATGCGGTACTGTTTCAGATTCGGACGTTTCCGCCCGAACCCGAGGACAAAGCACATATCGGTCCCACCGCGACATATGACAAAGCCATATGCCCCGGATTTCCAACATGATATCACAACATTACAGATACAAGGATACAACATCTCATACAATCGGCATACAACTGCCTTAAATACAATACAACAGCGGAAGATACATGTCTGAGTACAGACTACAAGCAAATGCCTACTGGCAAAGAGAAAAGCATCGATCCCATAACCACGCGGGTCCAGGCCGTCCGCCGGGATCCGCCTAACTAGTCGTCGTCGAGTCTCCACATGAAACGTCGACCACCATACCTGTTGTCGATCAGAACCCTGAAAAGAGTTTGGGGGTAGTATCATGAGTACAGAGGTACTCAGCATCCAACTGTAGTGGTCATCTGACCCAGCAAGGACTTCATCACTCGTCATTCTAGGACAACTAGTAGTTTACGGTAAGGATGAGGTAAGTGGTGAGGTTGCTGCCGCACTAGCATTTATGAAGTGGCTAACGATCTAGAGAGTAAGATAAGAAGCCAAGCATTCGATGAGGAATCACCTCCAACAAGTCTTGCTATCAACTACTTACGCAAACATAACACCTATCCTATCCTTGTCCTCCTCTTCGCATCCCGACAAAGAAGAAGCAGTCAAGGCACACACACACGTTGATCAAGTTATATTAAGATTATCTCAGTTGTTGTTGTCTATGAACAAGGAGTAGGTCTCAAGTCTTCCATAACCGTGGACACGGCTTTTCGAAAAGATTTAACCCTGCAGGGGTGTACCAACTGCCCATTACGAGGCTCCGCACGCACGTCCATCACTCTCAGTTGCTACCCATTATAGGCAACCATTTTATGATTTAGTTCCAAGAGATCCGAAACGACAGGTCCCTCTAGCTAACAACGAACAAATCCGGGTGGCCCCCGGGGAGTCGACACCCAATCCAAAAGCTGGCCACGCTCTCGGATCGGACTCTTCCGTCTCAACAGGGTTTGGGTTACCGGTTAGTTCTCTTATGAGACCGGGCCCTCGCCGGCCAAAGGTGGACCAACAGGGAAACCATGTCTCCGCTGGTCCGGGTTGTTTAAAAATAATATCTGCCAGGAGCGACCCAACAGACACACACACGGTTTTCAAATGGTAAATCAGCTTGGGCCACCACTAGAAATGTTTGAAGCTAGATAGGTAAGAGAAGGGGACCCCATAAAATCCCACACGCGGTTAGGCACGCTCAGTCTTAAAACCAATACCCGGAACTCGGGGCCTAGGTGACTCGAATGGAACAAAGCGTCGGGGCGGGATAGCCTAGACCTTCCATCCTTCGTCGAATATAGTCAACATTATAATAATAATCATATCATCTACAATAATATAATAATCAGGTGATATCCCAACCCAAAGAGTAACAGGGTAACATCGTAGCATCCTAAGCATGCATACTAAGCAGGGGCTGAGCAACGAGCAATAGTAACATAGCAGTACAAGGTTTGCTGGGAAGGGACATGGCTGTATCGGTTTAAAAGAGGCTGTAAACATGTGGTAGGATCAAACATCGCCTAACCTATACTAGCATGCAAACCGCTGGTTGAAATAGAATGGATCATAAGTAATGCAAGTCCTTGCCTGTTGAAAAGTCGGGTTCCGAAGGTGTAGTCGATCGCAAGCTCGCATCGTCTCCGAGAGGTACCCGCGGGAGCACACAAGAAGATAAACACTGGAAAGCAATCAACGAGCAAGCATCTATTACTACGAGGCAAACACGAGCAAGCATCACCAAGAAGCAACACGAGACATCGCACCTACCGTCGAGAGCGGTTACTAACGATTTAAGTGGAGTACTCGTCACACACGACGATACCGCACATTTACGGTGGTTCAAGTTGCTTAGCTAAAGGTGACCAAACAACGGTTATTAACATGGCAACTCAAGCAAGCATGGCATAGCACAAAAACATTATAAGAGGTGAAGAACAAAGTAAACTATCTATGCTAGACAATTTAAGTGAGGCACAATCCTATACATGGCATAACACTAAGTGCCGCACGACAAATAAAGGATTTGGTACTGTTCTGTCCTAAACCATATTTTAAGTTGGTTATCAACAGCAAACAACAGCATAAACACAAAGAACACGAAAAACTAATCAAGTTACATATAAAGAACACCCCAAACGGAGTTACGGTTAAAAAGATACAAGCAAAACAATTTATGCACACTTGCTGTAAAAACAGGGGTAAATCTATATGCAAAAGTGCATCAACATGACATAGCAATACATTGAATGAAAGTAGACATCATGCTGAACAATATGCAATTGGAATCACTCAAATCCGATGAACGGTTGCGAAGCAATCGTCATCCAAATTTGCAACAAAATAACAGTTTCAGCAATAGCAGCACAACAACATCAGGATAGCTACTTTGGAGCAAAATATAAACATGATGCAGCAGACAATTATGGCATGTGAATGCATGAAACTGAAGTAGAAACATTTCTGAACGCAACGCAAAAGGAATCAATGCAATAGGCCTCATGGATTTGTTACAATCATCATGCAAAGTTGCAACAAAATAATAACAGCAGCTCAATAACAGAAATTGTAGCAGTTTAACGGCCTGATGCCCACTTTGAACAGCAAAAACTATATCTAAACAACCTCAAAACAATTAACTCACAAAAGACGGGTTAAAGTACACGCGATTCTAAGCAGTTCGTCTTTTGGGCGCAACGCGATCCGAGCTACGGCTTAACGGGAAATCGCATTGAAAAATTGAATCAGCAGCAATATTTTCCAGACTTAGCAAAATCTGAAAAATGGAAAAAAACAACAGAAAAAAAAAGGATGCCGGCCTCACCCAAACGGGCTCGGCCCAACTGGCGCTGGAGGCCTGGCCTGGCCGTGGCTGGTGCTGGGCCGGGGGCGCGGCCCACGTGGTCGTTGGAGCGTGCTGGAGCAGCCGGCTCGGGTCGCGCCCGACCCTGGCGAGGCAGGCGGCGGCGGCGCCGGAGCTCCGGCGAGGCGGAGGACGCCGGCAGGCGGTGAAGACGACGGAGAACGGGCGCGGGGCTGCAGATCGGAGGCGGGGGCGGCCAGATCCAGGCGGTTCCGGTCGAGCTCCTCGTCGGGGTGGCGCGCCGCGAGCTCGGGCCGTCGTGGCTCGCCGGCCGGCCATGGAGGATGTGGCTGAGCTCGGCGGCGGCGTCGTCTGCAGGGAAGGCGAGGGAGGCGGTCAGGAAGAGGAGAGAGGGAGAGGGAGAGGCCCGGCAGAGGAGAGGGGGTCACCGGCGCGGTGGCTCGCCGTGGCCGGTGGGAGCGGCGGCTCCATGGGAGGAGCTCCACGGGAGGGACGACCTCGGGCCCAGATCCGGCCCGGGGCGGGCCACGGCGGCGCTGGGGGGGCCCTGTGGGGCCCGGTTGCTGGGGGCTGCGTCTGGGGAGGCTGAGGGGTATTGGGATCCCTCTGATCTGGATCTAACGGTCCAGATCGAGGGTGGGGGCTAGGGTTTCGAGCTGTGAGGGACCAACTAGGCAGATCTGTGATTTTTCCAGGGGTGTGGCTGCAATTTTCCATGGGGGGAAACCCTAATTGGGGTGTGGGAGAGTGGTGGTCTTTATATAGGGCTGGTTGGCTGGCCAGTTGACGCAAACGCCCTCGGTACCCCTCTCGCGTGTCCGGTGATCGCGTTCGTGACCGCCGAAGTTGCATACGGACTCCGATTCCGACGAAATCTCGAACCACGCGCTCAGCGCGTCGAGCTCTTCGATCGTACCTCACTGCGGTGATGTTTCGACAACATTTTCCGGCGCGCTATAAAATATCCCGTTTAATTATTAAACGGGGTTTTCCGTTCCGTTGGCTGCGGCTGGTCTCGTGCGGTTTTCGAGACGGTGATCGGGCGAAACCCGGTGTCGCAAGGTTGAGTGTCAGGGTGGCAAGGGGCGGTCTCCGTCCGATACGAGATAAGGGGGGGGGGGAAATAATCGTCGATCGATAAATCGGGGATGCAAACACCGCAAACAAATCAGGCAATCAAACAATTCATGCAGAAAACAAAATTTTAATTTTTGTGAAATCTGGGCTGTTACATCTTTCCAGAAGAAGTATTAGGTGGCATGGCTGGCAGTTCCATAGTGGTTGTTGTAGGTTTTCTTCTAGAAACCTATAGTGATTCGTTTGCAGTTCTTCCTCCCAGTTTAGATGTCTTCTAGCCAGAAGAACCACACTAACCATCGTGTTGGGGTACTTTGCTACTCTGACATATCTGTTGTAGCCCCTAGTAAACCTTGGTCATCCTCTAGGAAGTTATCCAGAGATCCAACCCCTTAAACTATGCCACTCGACAGATGTGTAGAGTTCATAGTTGATCTTATACCAGGCACATCCCCAATTTCAAGACGTCCATATAGAATGGCCCCACATGAGTTAGCTGAGCTAAAAACCCAACTTGATGCTTTGTTGGCAAAAGGCTTCATCCGCCCTAGCTCATCGCCATGGGGTTGCCCCGTTCTGTTCGTAACGAAGAAAGATGGAACAAAAAGGATGTGCGTAGACTATCGCCCGCTAAATCTAGCGACGATAAAGAACAAGTACCCATTGCCCAGGATCAATGATCTTTATGATCAACTTGCTGGATCCTCTGTCTTCTCCAAGATGGATTTGAGATTAGGCTATCATCAAATCAAAATCCGAAACGAGGACATTCCAAAAACGGCTTTCACTACTCGATATGGTCTTTACGAGTACACCGTATGGTCCTTCGGTTTAACCAATGCCCCCGCCATATTATCGCGCTTGATGAATTCGATCTTCATGGAGTACCTAGATAAATTTGTTGTAGTTTATCTTGATGACATTCTCATCTATTCGAAGAATGAAGAAGAGCACGCAGAACATCTTAGGTTGGTATTGATGAAACTTCGAGAGCATCGCCTATATGCCAAGTTCTCTAAGTGCGAATTTTGGCTACCAGAAGTGACCTACTTAGGCCACGTAATTTCTGCGAAAGGCATTGCTGTCAATCCCAAGAGAGTTCAGGCCGTCCTTGACTGGACTCCACCTGAATCGGTTAAGCAAGTTAGGAGTTTTCTTGGCTTAGCAAGCTATTGCCGCCGCTTTGTCGAGAACTTTTCCAAAGTTGCAAAGCCTCTAACTGAACTCCTCAAGAAATATAAGAAATTCCAATGGACTCCCAAGTGCGAGGAAAGCTTTCAAGAGCTAAAAAGAAGATTGACTTCTGCACCCGTACTTGTGCCTCCAGACACCAAAAGGGATTTCGAGATCTATTGTGATGCTTCACGGCAAGGGTTAGGATGCATACTTATGCAAGATATACATGTGGTAGCTTATGCTTCACGCCAGTTGCGACCACATGAAGAGAACTATCCTACCCATGATCTTGAACTCACTGCCGTAGTTCATGCCCTGAAGACTTGGCGACATTACCTCCTTGGTAATCGTTGTGAGATCTATTCCGACCACCAAAGCCTCAAATACATATTCACCCAGCCAGATCTTAATCTCAGGCAAAGACGCTGGATAGAGTTGATAAAAGATTAAGACTTAGGAATTTCTTACACCCCAGGCAAAGCCAATGTCATGGCTGATGCACTAAGTCGTAAGTCGTATTTTAACAACCTCATGTTACAACAGTGTCAACCACTTCTTCATGAGGAATTTCGAAAGCTCAATCTCGATATTGTTCCTCGTGGATCTCTTTTCAACTTGGTGGCGAAACCAACCCTTGAGGATCACATCATAGTTTCCCAAAGGCAAGCACGAGGTGTTCGCCGGATCAAGGAGAACATTGCTAGCGGAGTTGCTAAATGTTTCTCCACAGATAGTAAAGGAACGGTATTCTTTGAAAATCATTTGGTAGTACCTAAGAATAGGGATCTAAGGCAACTCATCCTCAAAGAAGCCCATGACACACCCCTCTCGATTCATCCCGGTAGCACAAAAATGTACCGAGATCTACGCCAGAGATTTTGGTGGACCAGGATGAAGAGAGACATTGCTCGATTTGTTGCTGAATGTGATGTTTGTCGTCGCATTAAGGCAGAACACCAAAGACCTGCTGGCACACTTCAACCTTTGCCTATTCCCGAGTGGAAATGGGACAAAGTAGGTATGGACTTCATCACCGGCTTTCCAAAAACCCAGAAAGGAAACGATGCCATCTTCGTTGTCATAGATAGGCTTTCCAAAGTTGCTCACATCCTTCCCGTTCGCGAGTCTATAACTGCTAGTCAGTTGGCGGATTTGTACTTCTCTAGAATTGTGTCTCTTCACGGTGTTCCTTTGGAAATCAATTCTGATCGAGGTAGCCTTTTCACCTCTAGATTTTGGGGAAGCTTTCAGAATGCTATGGGAACTCATCTCTCCTTTAGTACAGCTTTCCATCCTTAGTCTAGCGGTCAAGTTGAAAGGGTTAATCAAATCTTGGAAGACATGCTCAGAGCTTGTGTTATCTCATTCGGAAAGAATTGGGAGAAATCTCTTCCATTCGCCGAATTTGCTTATCACAATAGTTTCCAATCTAGTCTGAACATGGCTCCTTTTGAACTCCTTTATGGACGACGATGTCGAACACCCCTAAACTGGTCAGAAACCGGTGAAAGACAATTCTTTGGACCGGATATGATCAAGGAAGCAGAAGAGCAAGTTCGCATTATTCGTGATCGATTGAAAGCCGCCCAGTCTCGTCAGAAAAGCTACTATGATCGTCATCATAGGCAAGAAAGCTACAATCTGGATGAGAAGGCTTACATTCGGGTTACTCCTTTGAAGGGTACCCAACACTTCGGTATCAAAGGCAAGTTGGCCCCACATTACATCAGACCTTTCGGCATTGTTGCTAAACATGGAGAAGTTGCCTACCAACTTGAAATACCCCTGCACCTTTCCCGAGTACATGATGTATTCCATGTGTCACAACTCAGGCGTTGCTTCAAGGACACCATCCGCGAAGTCGACCATGAAACGCTTGATCTCCAAGATGACCTTTCTTATCGAGAGTACCCTGTTCGTATTCTTGATTCCGCAGAGCGTGTCACCCGTCGTGAGAAGATCAAGTTCCTCAAAGTGAAATGGTCACATCAC
Source organism: Bromus sterilis (assembly GCA_950022295.1). NCBI lineage: Eukaryota > Viridiplantae > Streptophyta > Magnoliopsida > Poales > Poaceae > Bromus > Bromus sterilis. The sequence goes on along the minus strand of OX465600.1, from coordinate 72,598,130 downwards.
TCCGAGAAAGAAGCAACATGGGAAAGAGAAGACCGCCTCCATGCCGAGTACCCGTCCTTCCTCTCGACGACTTCTGAATCTCGGGACGAGATTCTTTTGAGTAGGGGCGAGTTGTCAGAACCCCAATTTGGGTAAGTGCTAGGGTTTGAGTTCCCGTTTGCATCATGTGAAAAATCCAAAAAGAAATTCAAAAATGGGGAAAAGGAAAGCCCTGAGAATTTAAATAAATGGCCAGATAAAAATCTTTTTCCAAAAATCATTTGAACATTTGGAAAATTCGTATAAATGATGGTGATCATTTCAAAAGTGGTTTGGGTTCATTCCCATGCCCATGGAATTTTCTAAAATTCACAAAGTGCCTTGGAAATTAAATTTGACACTTATTTGAATTGAAATTCAAATGTATTGAATTTCAAAAATGCTCAAAACCTAGGGGTGGCTTGCTTCTAGTCACCTAGGGTCTATAAAATTATTTGGGCATTTAATAATAATGCTCTGCTATTTATTTGGAGCAAAACATATCAAAGGAAAATAGAAAATAGAAAGAAAAAAGAGGAAAAAAGAAAAAGGAAAGTAAACCCACCTACCCAGGCCTTGGGCCCAACTAACCGGACAGGCCCAGCCCACTGGCCTCCCCTTGTCGTCTTCCCCTTCCCGGCGCCAGAGCAGGCAGCTCGCCGCCGTGGCGAGCATGCCCGCGGCTGTCGAGCCACCTAGGCCCTCCCCTTCCTCATCTCCTCGCCACCGCGACGCCCAGAGGCCCCCGAACCCTTTCCCCCACCTCTCGCTCACCCAGATCCTCTCTGCGTCGCTTGTCCACGCGCCCCGAGAGCATCCGCAGAGCACGACCGTGGATACTCGTGGCGAGCGAGCTTCCCCCACTCTGCGACCCTGTCCAGCATGCGCAGCAATTTCGTCCTCGTCCCCAAGTCGAAGATCAGGAGGCCGGAGCCACTGCAGCCGACGTTTTATTCAACGACACCTCGCCGGAGCTGCGGGCACTCGCCGGAAAATTCGTCGTCCACGGTGCCTCTCCGCCTCGGCCGTCAACATCTTGGTCTTCAGGGTGAGCCGCGTATAATTTCGCCCCAAGCCCTGCCTCCTCTCGTGCCGCGTAGCCAGATCTCACCGTGGTCAGAGCCCAGCCGCCGCCGTGGTTGACACTATCGTCTCCATAGGCCGCTCCCTTGACCCCCTCCTGCACGTACAGACGCGCGAGACAAAGGGCTACCCGCCCATGCCTTTGGATTCTACCCCTGTGCCCGGAATCGGAACTCCGGCGAAGCTCTGGTGGCCCTCCGGCGACCCTGCCATTAGAGGCCTAAGCCCGAGCCCTAATCCCACTAATTACCCCCTAACCCTCTCACTGACAGTGGCCCCCAGGCCCTTAACTAACCACTGTTAGTTTATAACTAACACGGGATTACCCCCAGAGCCTATGACACCCTGACCCCACATGTCAGCCCCCCTGTGACATCACCCTTGCGTCATGCTGACGCCATAATTGGAAAATAATTAAAAAGAAAAGGATTAAAGAATTAAAGAAAATTCAGAAATTGCAGAAAATAGCCAAAACTTCAATAAATCATAGAAAATTCATATTGACTCCAATGGACAAATAATATATGAAAAATGATCAGCAGAAAATAATCTATCCAAATATACAACTTTCAGCTATGTTTGAATTGAATTTAAAATGGGACCAGTAGCTTTTGCTATTTGGTTTAAATGGAATTATTTCAAATTTAATTCAAATGCTTTTCCACTTTGAACCAATATATTGCAAACATGAGCACTTGTACATCAGAGGCATATCACACACATGAACACATGATTTACAATGATCCAACATTAGCAAATGCAATTTGGCTAATTTGAAATCATATATGGATTTTGAATTCACATTCCAAATGCAATACCCTTCATTTAAATTGAATTAGCTACAAACCAGTACCATTCACATCATGGACAACATTATCATATGATTGTGCATTTAAATTCAATGTTGCCCCTCTCTTGTTGATGATTGTGCCGGTAACAGTGCCTCCGAGACGGTGATCACCCTGAAGAAGAAGACCACCGTTAAGAACCGTGTATCATCAGCAAGGCACGCAAACCCCATTGATCATGTCTATAAAATCCTACTTCCCTCTTAGTCTCGCTTATGCATGTTTAGGAGATCACTGATACACGTTCTTTCGCTTAGTTGAACCCACTCCGATGCATGATCTATCATTTTGTCACCGTATTAAGCAAACCACAATCCTAGCAGATATAGGAGTTGAATGATGAGCATGTGGCCCCTACAACTGTTACTACTTATTGCTTCTTAGTGGTACAATGAGGTTACATTGAATGTGAGTCGGGATGGATGATCACAGTTATGCTGATGATAATGTGTTGGTGAATCCACCCTAATACAAGGTGAACGATGAGAGGCTGTGTAGGAGTACACCGTGGGTTGTCTCGTTGAACACCGCCTTAAGCACCGAGTTCTTGTAAGGTAATCCAAGACAAAGAGTACAACCACACATTCGGCTCACTGACCCCTCTCGGCCTAGTACCTAGATCCGTGTTGATGTCCAGGAGTCACATTAGTTCGGGCTTTCCATTTGACATGTGCATAGAAAAAGAATGAAGGATTGGTTGCATCATATAGATATGTGGGTGCACCTGTGAGGCAGGAAAACCATCTGCCAAAGGTGGCGTCTCGGTCACTTGCATTGTTTGAGTCCGTTTCGTTGATCCGGCCGGGCTCTCGAGCGGAGGCAACTCAGATAGTAGACTCCTGGAATAGACCGGTTGTGAGTGAAGTGTCGTGGTGAACATCCTCGCTGTCACCTCTTGAACGGTGGCGAGCAAAAGGGGCTAACCGATGGTCATGTGTGTGTAGTTTACACCCTTGCAAGGTTAACAAAACTATTCGAATAGCCGCGCCTGCGGTTAAGGACTACTTGGAACATGTACCTGATTATTAGACAACTTGAATGGATACTCTAAAACTCGCAAGATAAGCGTGAGTGCTATTGCATGCTTTCTCGTGGGGAAGTCGAGGAAGTATCCAGAGTGGTGTATTGGTTGGAGACTTGGTAGTGGACTCGTGTACGCTTCTTACCTCAAGTCTGGTACTCGTAGTACAGGACTAGCCAAGTCAAAGCTGCCACTTCTGCATGTTGAAACCCCACCTCCCTTTACCTTGAAACTTGAGCATGAGTAGTGTAGTTCTGATGTAAGTCTTTCTGAGTACGACTTTGTACTCACGTTTGCTTATTCTTTGTTTTAGATGAGAACCTGGACCCCGATGGAGTCACCGACCTGAATCTCGACGTTGACCTTGAAGTATAGTTCCAGACAGCAGTCTGGTCCCTCGTGGAAGGGCATGTATGTTTACAAGGCTTCTTTAATCCAGTTGTTAAACTTGTCTGTACTCCGACCTAATTTGCTTCCGTTATATGATGTAATGTTGATCACAGACATGTGATCTTTGTATGCTCTATGTGTAAGTCAATAAAGAAGTACTTTGTAGAGTTATGTGATGATACCTGCTGTTCATACTAGACATGTGTGCTGCGTGTATGATTTAACATGCATGTCTTAGTATGGGTTTTTCGAGACCTTAGTTGTGATCTGGCTGCCGGTCTTTAATACACCAAGTGGCCCTTTGATGTGCGCAGCTTGGGGCATCGCGATGCGATTTCTCATGACTCTGTCACGTGCACACTTTGTTGTATGATCAAGCCCGCCCTAGACCCCGACTAAGTGATCGGGCTGGAGTTGTTTATGTAAGGGTTATGATTCAATCGATAACATGGTTGAGGCGACTTGTCTATGAGTATAGGATTTCACCACCCATAATCATTTAGACTTGTGAGCGGGCGATGAGGACCCATCTCAGTTGATCATCCGGCCTGGATGGGATGCCCCTCACGTACGATGCTTTCCGAGAGTGTTCTGTGCTTGGCCTTGTCTGCTTAGACAAGTGGGTACGGCTCTCGGCTCTCTATGTGATTGAGTTGTGACTGAAATTACATACGCATATTCCGGATCCCGACACGGCCCCACCCTAGGCCGCGCCACCTGCCCTCCTGGCTGCCCTGTGGCCCCCCTCTGTGCCCCCTTTGGCTCCTATTTATTCTCCCGTCGCGAAAACCCTGATTCCAGACCCCTTTTCTCCAGAAGCAATTCCGATCTCCGCCGCCATCACCGACAAGTTTCGGGGGGACAGAATTCCTGTGCCGACACCCTGCCGGGACGGGGAAGTTCCCCCGGATTCTTCTCCATCGACGTTGCTTCCTCCCTCCATGAACCGGGAGTAGGTATCCCTCGGGGCTGAGGTTTCTACCAGTAGCTATGTGTTCTTCTCTCTCTCCCATGATGTGATCTTCGTTGTGATCATAGGCTATGTTAATCTAGGGTGATCCCATGGTATTTACCATTCCTCTATGTATTGGATTGATGTACTCAATTGATCTTATCTAGTCTAATCCCCGAGACCTAGGTGACAGTGGTCTATTTGACATGGGTTAGAAGAATATTATCATGAGTGATTTCCTCTTTTGTGTGTTGATTGAAGATTGAGAGTCTCTTGGTGCTTGTCTTTGACTATCCTTGAGATATGTTGTGGTGATTGTGGTACTCTCTTTGGATGGCCGTGGTGACATTGGGAAATCCATAGATTGAGAACTACGAACTTTGAGGTGTGCTTTTGTAGCCCTACATAATTCTCATCCTCTCTTGACCACAAAGGAATGACCTCCGAGTGCGTCTCCATTGCATGTTTTATGGGAAATATCATGTGATTAGACTATGTTAATGTTGTTCAGAGTTGCCACTAGTGAAAGTATGAAGCCTAGGCCTTGTTTCCACCATTGTTACACCGTTTTTGCTCACTTTTGTCACATGATTGCTTGCTGCACTTTCTATTACAGATTTATATTACCTTGCTTTGCCACACCTATCACCCATATTTTATCATCTCTTCGCCGAACTAGTGCACCTATACAACTCCTAGTTGTATTAGGTGTGTTGGGGACACAAGAGACTTCTTGTATCTTAATTGCAGGGTTGCTTGAGAGATACCATCTTCAACATCTATTTCCCTGAGTTCGATAAACCTTAGGTCATCCAGTTGAGGGAAATTGTTGCTGTCCTACCAACCTCTGCGCTTGGAGGCCCAACATTGTCTACAAGAATAGAAGCGTGCGTAGACATCACCGAGGCCTCGACTGGAGTTCTTATCCGGATGGGACCATCATCTGAATCGCGCGTGCGCTTCACCTCCGGACTGGTCATGAGGAGCGGAGCATGGGACTACGTCATCGACAACGCCTCGCGGTTTGGGGCAGGAATGCCTCTACCGCGCGGCGTCATCATTCCTTTCGGCGGACATCGCGTCTTCGTCGCGGCACTTCCTGATGTTTTTCCCAGGGAGGTACGAGTGTTTTCTAAGCTCACAGATCCGTTGCCAGGAGGGCCGGATGCCGTGGGAACGGAGGGCACGACTGCGCACATCCAAGCGGAGGTTATGATGGCGGGAGCGTCTAGTCGCCACATCTCTACTTCAGCAACCCGAGCCACGAGGGCAGCAACCACAGCACCAGCAGGCCCAAGAAACCCTCCAGTCGCGCTCAGCACTCCTCTAGGTCTTCATGCCGATCTAGCTGTGGCTCATGCCGAGCTGGAGAAGGTGCGTCAGGCTCTGAAGGAGCAATCAGATCGGATCGACGCTGAAAAGCGCCGGATGGAGGCATCAGTTCGGGAGTACAATGCAGCGCACGGTATTCGACAACGTGTTATCCCACCCTCAGTGATTGAGGAGCTCCGAGCGGCAGGCCGAGAGGTCGGCAGAGAGCTAGGAGGGGCCCAGCAGCCAGTAACATCCATCATCGCCGTTCCACAGATTTCATATAGTTCTCCTGTGAAGAACATGAGAGTTGCCGAGCAGATCGCCACCGAGCTGGAGCACTTGGAAGGAGAAGAGCTGCGGGAGAGGACGCGCCGAATGCGTGACCTCATAACCACAGCAAACCAGCAGCAGAAGGTGGTCACCGAGCAGCAAGGCCAGTGGCGTCAAAATCGGTCCGGGCAACCGCGGGTGCAAACCAGCCGAATGCTCCACCTCGGTAGCAGAGGCAGACATCTTCGCCGCATGGCAGTTTGCACCGCAGTCGAAGGAATCAAGGGGCTGTAGGAGGCAGTCGGAGGGATGAGCCAGCAGTCAACAGCAGGCGCAATGAGCAACCGGCTGCGTCAGTCCGGCCAGCAATAAGTCAGCGTTTAGGTTCCCGAGCAATCGCAGATAATGATGCAAGATACCGAATCGAGCAGTTGCAGCAGGATAAGAAACCGGAAGACGATGTGCCGACGGGTCCAACATGCTTTGGCCCGCGCATTCGGCAAGAGCAGTTCCCCAAAGGCTTCACACTGCCCAGGGACACCCCCAAGTACAATGAATCAGTCAAGACAGAAGATTGGTTGGTCGATTATATGACTGCAGTCAGCATCGCAGGAGGTGGGCGGCGCGTAGCTGTATGCTATGCACCGCTCATGCTTCAGGGTTCAGCTCGGTCCTGGTTGAACAGTTTGCCCAGCAATAGTATCAATTGCTGGAAGGATTTTGAGGATGCGTTTGTTCGCAATTTCACGATTACTTACGAGCGCCCAGGTCTTCCTTGGCACCTGGCACTTTGTGTACAAGGAAAGGACGAGCCCCTTCGCGCTTACCTTCAGCGGTGGATCAAGCTCAGAAACACTTGCGAGGGAGTTCATGAAATCCAAGCCATCCAGTACTTTACTGACGGCTTCTTGGACGGGTTTTTGTTGAAGCACAAGCTCCTGCGCAAGGAGATAACTTCTTTGGCCGATCTGATGAGAATACCCAATTCATTCGCAGCATCTGATTCTGCAATGCGCCCAATCACGTTGAGTCCCAGTGGTTTCATCCAAGGCAACCATCCGGCCAACAGCAGCAGTCTGTCACAACCCCAAGTTAGGTATGTGCTACGATCAAAGTCACCTTGCATTCATCAAAGAAAAACAAATGGAAATCACATTCAAATGCAAAATGGGAGAAGGAACCCCCTAGATGAATTAATTTAAAAGGCCAGAAATAAATCTTCTCCAAAAATTCATGTTTGAATTTTGAAAAGTCTTATAAATGAGTGTGATCACATATCAAGTGATGTGGGACCCACCCCATGCTCATGGATTTTTCAAATATTCAAACAGGACCTTGGATTAATTAAAAAAACCCTATTTGACTTAAGATTCAAATAATTTGAATTTTAAAAAGTGCCAAACTTTGCAAATGGCCAGTATATATTATTATAGGGCCATGTAAAAAGTTTTAGCATTTTACAAAATGGTTTTCTATTTTATTTAGCAAAACCAAAACAAAGACAGAAAAGAAATTAGAAAAGAAAAAAAGAAAGGAGAGAGAAAGGCTTACCTGTCGCCTAGGCGAAGGCAGCCCAGCCAGCCCACCCGGCCCAAAGGGGCTAGGGGGTCTTCTTCCCCGACCCCGCGCCTCCAAGCTGCTCGGTGGAATGCCACCGAGCTAGCCGAGCACGTCGCCGCTTCCCTAGCCTCCACCTGCCCCTCTGGAGCCTCCTAGGCGCGCCTCGCATCTTCTGGAGACGCCGTGCATCAATTCCCCCCCTCCCCAGTGCCTATCCTCCTCTCTCTCGCCGAGCCCCGCGAAGAACCGAACGCCACCGTCGCCATGGATTGAAGCACGCGTGGCCACCGTCGTCCTCGAGCCGCGCCGTCGTGTCCCTCGTCTCCGCCGTCCTCGACTACGTCACCTTGCCCAAGGAATCGTCCCGAGGAGCTCCAGAGCCTCCGCCCCCTTCATCGTCTTCAACTCCGGCCGCCGCGGATCCACTTCTAATTCCGGCGCCACCGTGACCTCCCCGCCTCCATCAGCTGCTCCGTCGTATTCCTAGCACCACGGTGAGCTTTTCCCCTAACCCATCGAAGCCCCGCTCGCCCTCTGTGCCTTTCCACCATGAGAGCCGAAGCATCCCGCCGTCGTGGTCCATGTCGGCGAGCCCCCGCTACGCAATCGAGCTCGCAGCCATGTCCATGGTGTTCGCCTTGCTCCGCTGCTCCTTTTGCACCTACGGCCGCTTCAAATGACGCACCACAGCAAGCTTCACCTCGAGCCAGTGGCTCCGCCGCCGCTAGAGCTCGTCGCCGTCGACGATGCCGTACCCCCCAGGCCCTGTTCTTGGTCCCATTCGATGCACATCACCAAGGGCTGCGTTCCAGTGGCTGCGGCGCTCGATTTGGACCACGGAATCAGTTTCCCGAGCAGCGCCGCCACGGGATTTGGTCACCGGCGACTAGCCGCCGGCGAGATGACGTGGACGTCATTAATTTAGCGCTAATCCCCCTCCTAATGACCCCTAACACCCACTGACACTGGGCCCTAGTGGGTTAATTAAGCCACTTTAGTTTAACTAAACCAGGTTTTAACCCAGAGTCACTGACTAGTGGGACCCCCTGGTCAGAACCCCCTTGACGCCAGCATGACATCACAGTGACGCAGTAATGCATTTTTTTCAATTTAAAAGAATTCCAGAAAATCCAGAAAATGAATTAAACTTTGGAAATTCATAACTAATTCATTTTAACTCCAAATCAAACATATAATATATGTAAAATTATCAGAATAATGCAAGGATTCTGCATATGCACTTTGTTTTCATGTTTGACCATTTTAAAATGGGGGAACAGAAGCAAACATGCATATGGAATTCATTTAAATTCAAATTGGAGTTTGAAATTGCAATTCATTTGCAATACACTCCATTTTAATGAAATTGCCTCACACATCAGAGGCATATACATAAAGTTTCAACCTTCAACCATGTGATTGTGCATTGTATTTATATTGCTTCCTTGTTTGTTGTTTGTCGAGTAGAAGTGGAACCGGAACAGGAGGCTGCCCCCTTCGTTGAAGATCCCGAGACTGAACCTCGTCAGCAAGGCAAGAAAACCCCCATTGATCATGTCGATAAAATACCACTTCCCTCTCATGTCTCGCTTATGCATTGTATAGGATGATTACCATGCTACGTTTCTACCGCATAGATGAACCCATTCCTTTGCATGACCTATCTTGTCACAGTAGTAAGCAAACCACAATCCTAGAAAATGTAGGAGTTGTTTGATATCATGTGGCCCCTACAATTGTTACTGCTTATTGCATGCTTAGAGTGATACAATGTTGTTACTGTTATGTGAGTCGGGATGGTAGTGATCATGTTGATGATGGTGGATATGTGTTGGTGAATCTACCCTAATACAAGGTGAACGATGAGAGGCTGTGTAGGAGTACACAGTGGGTTGTCTCATTGAACACCGCCCTAAGTCCAATTTCTTGTGTGGTGATCCAAGATGAAGAGTACAACCACACATTGGTCTCACTGACCCCTCTCAACCTATTAACTCATCCCTTTTGATGTCCAGATGTCGCAGTAGTTCGGAGTTCTGGTAGGTTTGTGGCCTGGCTGCTAAGTGAGAGAACGGCTCAACCGAGACCGGCTTATGCACCACGCACAAATCATCTGGGTCCACTTCGGTAAACCGTCTGGGTTCACGATAGTGGTAGCCAACCCAGGTAGGCGGCTTTCATGGACTAGATCGGCTATGAGGTAACAGTTGTGTTGAGCATCCTCGCTGACACCCCTTGAATGGTGTCGAGATCAAAGGCGGTAACTGATGGTCTTGTGTGTGTAGCGGTACACCCCTGCAGGGTTAACAAAACTATTCGAATAGCCGCGTCCGCGGTTATGGAGTGCTTGGAAAGCTTAGCTTGATGATTAGACAACTTTAACTGGATACTTATAAAAACTTACCAAGATAAGCGTGAGTGCTATGGCGTGCTTTCTCGTGGGGAAGTCGAGGAAGGCCCCATAGTAGTGTAATTGATTGGAGATGTAGTGGACTCGTTTACGCTTCTTACCTCAAGTCTGGTACTCGTAGTTCGGGAATAGCCAAGTCAAAGCTGGCACTTCTGCTTATGAACCCCACCTCCCTTTACCTTGATACATGTGCATGAGTAGTATAGCTCCTATGTAAGTCTTGCTGAGTACGACTTTGTACTCACGTTTGCTTATTCTATGTTTTAGATGAACCCACTGAACCCGAAGGTAGATTCTTCCTCGAGCTCGACGACTGAAGACCATCTAGTGTAGTCCCAGTCAGCAGAATGGTTCCCTCGTGGAGGGCTTTGTGTTTAAATAAGGCTTCTTAAGCCATTTGTTAAGTTTGTCTGTACTCAGACCTACTCTGCTTCCGTTGAATGTTGTAATGTTGGATCACATACTTGTGATCTCTCTGTGCACTCTGTGAGAGTTATCAATAAAATGTATACTTTGTAGAAAATTGCAATGATACCTGCTGTTCATACAAGGCATGTGTGCTGCGTGTATGTTTATAACATGCATGTCTTTGTATGGGTTTTCGAGACCTTAGTTGTGATCTGGCTGGCGGTCTTATATACACCAAGTGGCCCTTAGATGTGCGCAGCTTGGGGCATCACGATGCGATTACTCGAGACTTTGTCTCGTGCACACTTTGTTGTATGATCGAGCCCGCCCTAGAGCCCGACTAAGTGATCGGGCTGGAGTAAGTCTATGTAAGAGTTATGAGATAGTCGATAGTATGGTTGAGGCGACTTGTCTGTGAATATGGGAGTTCATCGCCCATATCATTTAGACTTGTGTGCGGACGATGAGGACCCATCTCAGTTGATCATCTGGCCTGGATGGGATGCCCCTCACGTACGATGCTTTCCGAGAACGTTCTGTGCGTGGCCTTGTCTGCTTAGACAAGTGGGTACAGTTCTTGGCTCTCCATATGACTATGTCGTAGCGGGACTTGCATACGCTAACCCCGGGTCCCGACACAGTCGGTAGAAGCAAATGGGCTGAACGGTCCCAATCGGCGCGAGATCCAGCGGAACAACAACTTTGGCAACAACAACAACCCCAATTTCAACAACAACCCCAATTTCAAAAACACCCCCAATAACAACAACAACAACAACAACACATGTTTTAACAAGAGGAAGGACGAGCAGCCGGATGCCCAATATGGCAGCCAGCAGGTAGCAGTAGTGCAGCATCAAGATGAACAAGGGGCTGCGGGAGGCAGTCGGAAGCAGAAACCCACAGAAAGTCCGCAAGGTCAGATCAGACCCCCATACACCTTTGAGGACATGATGAACCAACCCTACAAAATGCATTGTGGAGTTGGCAAGCCCGCATCTCACACCACTCGGCAGTGCATCTAGGTTGATCGGTTGGCAAAGGGAGGAGCAGGAAACCTTCCCCCACCACCACCCCCACCCCCAGGTCCACCACCAGCAAATGCTCGGCCGCAGTTCCCACGTCAGGATGCAAAATACATGATCTTCACCAGCGAATCGGATGCCAAGGGAAGTCGGAGAGCCCGTGAACAGGCAGTCAATGCCACCATGCCAGAAATTTCTCAGGGGATGAACTGGTCGGACAATGTCATAGCATGGGGCCCAGAAGACCACCCGAGCGTAATGCCCAACCCGGGAAGTTATGCGCTCGTGGTGGATGCAATCGTGGCAGCACCTTTGTATTCATGCAAGTTCACTAGGACACTCATTGATGGAGGCAGCGCCATCAATATTCTGTACAGAGACACAATGACCAAGCTCTGCATCAGTGAGAGCGAGTTGGAACCCAACAGGACCGTATTTCATGGGATACCGCCTGGCCTCTCATGCACCCCATTAGGCCGCATTCGGCTGGAGGTAGTGTTTGGTTCGGAGGAGAATTTCTGCCGAGAACCTATCTGGTTCGAGGTGTCCGATCTGAGCAGCCCATACCATGTTTTGCTCGGATCGCCTGCAATAGCCAGGTTCATGTTCAACATCATGCAGCCCTACGTAAAGATGAAGCTCCCAGGGCCGAATGGTCCAATCACTGTGTACGGTGATGATACGTCCAAAACGTATCTATAATTTCTTCTTGCTCCATGCATCTTTTGGGTAACCTTCCACTTTGGACTTCCATACACTGTTGATCATATTTGGACTAACTTATTAACACAGTGCACCCCAGTGCCAGTTCCTGTTTTCTGCTATTTTTCTATTTCAGGTTTCCCCATATTAAAAGTGCTCCAAAAATTCGGGAAAAATCCAATAAAAATCAGCGCTTCGGAAGCTTCAGGAATCACCGAGGGGGGCTAGAGGGGACCCACCAGGGCCGCAGGCAACCTCCCGACGCGCCCTAGGGTGGGGCCGCGCCAGGGGGCCGTCTGGACCCCTGGTGGCCCCCCTGGCTGCCCCATTTCGCCATATATTCTTTGGGACGCAAAACCCCCGAGAAGGGAACCCTTTTTCGTGATCTCTCCTCTGTTCCGCCGCCGTTGCGCTTCCAAGATCGGGAGCTCCAGGAGACCTCTTCCCGGCACCCTGCCGGAGGGAGGAACCACCTCCGGGAGCTTCTCCACAACCATGGATGTTTCCCATATGAACGGTGAGTAGTCCACCTTGGACCATGGGTCTATGATTAGTATCTATGTGATGTTCTCCTCCCCTCTTTGTTCTTCAAGGATTAGACCTCATGAGCTGCCCTACATGATCGAGGCACATATGTAATGTTTATGTTGTTGCTATGTTGAGTTTGCTGGGATCCGATGGATTATGAGACTATGTTCAGATTGTGTTTGAGTAATATATTTGATTCTCCTCTTTTATATTTATGTTCTTGAGTAATTCTTGCATGTTCTACGTTGCTGTTTATTGCTTTGGCCAAGTAGTAGGTAGTGACTCCAAGAGGGAGCGTTATGCATGATTGTGGGTTCATGCCCCCTGATGACTAGCTTGAGTGATAGAAACATGAGTCTAGGGGATGTGCTGTTGCCACAAGGGAGAAAACAATGGTGCTTGTACTCGCGGGTGCAAGGATTGTTTACTTTACGCAAAGTTCTTTAATGCAGTTGTCCGTTTCTTTGAGTTTAAACTTTGGGTGGGATTCGCAACTTAATACCAGCGAGATGTTCTGGATAGATATCTCAAGGTGGATGATTAGTAGGTAGATGCAGATGGATTTCGGTCTACTTGTTTTGGCGTAACGCCCAAGCTTTTGAGCCTCTTCCTTTATTTATAGCATAGTTAGCATTGGTTTGCGCACATAATCCTGTCAATTGCCCAGTTGTAATTTGTTTACCTCGCATGGCTAATTTATCGTCTTTTGGGAGAGAGGCATCAATAGTGAACATCATGGGACTCCGGTCCATATTTCCAATACTGTTTACACCACCTATTTATTTACTGCTTTATTTATGTTTCTGTTGCTATCACTATCATTATTATCCCGTGCGTTTAATCCTTTGTAAACAACAAGGCCGGAGAGATTGACAAACTCTCTGAACTCGTTGGGAGCAAAGCTATCTGTTGTGTGTGCAGGTCCAGGTAAAGTAACAAACCTCGGTTGTGAACGGCGCCATTGTTCACTTTGCCACCTACTTGTCGATCTTGGAGTCCAACTGGTCGGTCCTCAACCTTAGCATCTTCTCTAAGGGAAATTTGCTGCTACACTACATCTCACCTTCCACTTTGGGTAACCAATGAGGGGCGAGAAGTAAACTCTCGTGACATCAAAGAAATTTCTTGCGCCGTTGCCGGGGACTCCACTCTTCAAGATAGGGGAGTTTCACACTATCTTTTATCTTTGCTTTTTAGTCTTGTTAGTTTACCTTTCAGTTTTTGCTTTAGTTTCTTTATCAAAAATCAAAAAATAGTTATCTTTCTTTTAGTTATCCTTTCTGTTTAGTCAAGCATGTTAGGATTTGGTGCCTTGAGGGAATCAGAGGTCTTAGATTTCCATCAAAGGGATGGAGAAAATATGAAGAAGGCATGGGACAGAATTTCTGATGCACATAGGAGAATTATGCCTTGGATACCTATAAATATTGTGTGTCAGAACCCCAACTAGGGTAAGTGCTAGGGCTTGCTTGACCCTTTGCAAAATGTTAAAAATTTCAAAAGAAATTGAAATGGGAGAGAAAAACCCCCGAGATAAATTAATTGAAATGGCCATATAAAAAGTTGCTCCAAAAATTCTTTTTGCATTTTTGAAAAGTCTCATAAATGAGTGGGATCACATATCAAGTGATGTGGGACCAACCCCATGCTCATGGATTTTTCAAATATTCAAATAAGACCTTGGAATTAATCAAAAACCCCTAGTTGATTTAAAATTCAAATGTTTTGAATTTTAAAAATGTTCAAATTTTATAAGTGGCTAGCCTATTATATTGTGAGGCCACATAAAAATTTGTAGCATTTTAGAAAATGTCTAGCTATTTTTTTAGCAAGGCACAACAAATAACAGAGTAAAACAGAAAGAAAAAGAGAAAAGGGCCTTACCTTGGTTTTCGGCCCAACTAACCGAGGCAGCCCAGCCCAGGGGCATGCCTGTCTTCTTCCTCGCGCCAGCTAGGCTGCTGCCGCCGTGGCGAGCATGCCGACGACGCCTGGCCACCTCCTGCTTCCCCGTGCCCTCTTCTCTGCGCCAGGAGACGCCCCACTCACTTTCCCCCTTCCTCTGTGCTTCGTTCTCCCTCCCGGCGAGAAATCGCACCGCCACCGAAACCCTAGCCGGGCACTGTCGTGCACCGACGTGGCGACCGAGCCCCTCGAGCCTCGCCGCCGTGTCCATCTGCTTCGCCGTCGACGACTTCATCGCTCCCCCGCTTCAATTGAAGCCGAGCGCCCAACGGAGACACACCAGCTTCGAGTTCACGTCGCCGGCCACAGAAACTCAGGCGTCGAATTGAGCTACACCCGCGTCTTCTCCGGCACCGACGAGGCCTCCATCGTGTTTGGGTGAGCTCTACGCTCCGATTCACCCTCTCCTCTGCTCCTCCCGTGCTTTAAATCTCCTCGCCGGCGAAGTCAGTGCTCGAGCCGCCGCCTCCATTGAAGCCCCCGTGCTCTGGAGCAACCCCTTGACCACCAATGGCACCACCAGACGCGCACGATCCCCAGCTTCCTCCCCGTGCCCTCGGATCCCACCCCCGTGCTTTTTTTCGCAACTCCGACAAAGTTCCGGCGAGGCTCCGGCGAGCCCACCATTAGCAACCTCCCTTAAGCTAATCCCCCCCTGGGCCACTGAAAGTGGGCCCAGGTTAACTAATTAACCTTGGGTTAGTTTAAACAGAACGGATTAATTAACCCCCCCCCCCCACTGACAGCCCGGACCAACACGTCAGCAGCCCCCTGACGTCACACTGACGTCAGCCTGATGCAGTAACTCGTTTAAATGATTTAATCTAATTCCAGAAAATCCAGAAAATAGCCAAATCTTTAGAAATTCATAACTAATTCATATTAACTCCAATTTTTACAAATAATATGTCTAAAATTATTAGAAAAATACAAGGATTCTGAATATGCACTTTGTTTTCATGTTTGACCATTTTAAAATGGGTGAACAGTAGAAAACATGCATATGGCATTCTTTTGAATTCAAATTTGGAGTGAATTTGCAAATGATTTTGCAACACACTTCTTTTGAGATGGATTCATCCACACATCAGAGGCTTTACCTCAGCCATACCACATCACTTCATGCTCAACCTTTTCAAATAAACATTCATGCATTCAAATGCATTTGAAATTCATCGATAAATCAAATGGAGTTTGAATTTGCAATTCGATTGCAATATACTCCTTTTAAATAGAATTGTCCACACAATGCAACCATGAACATCACCATTACAACCTTATTCATGTGATTGTGCATTGTACATTATGTTGATCCTTTGATTGTCATGTTGCTGATAGAAGTGGAGCCGGAACCCGAGATCACCCCCTTCGTTGAAGACCCCGTGACTGAACCTCGTCAGCAAGGCAAGCAAACCGCCATTGATCATGTCTATAAAATCCCAATTCCCTCTCAATCTCTCTTACGCATGTTTAGGAGATCACCTTTTATCGATTCTACTGCATAGTTGAACCCATATCCGATGCATGACCTATCATCTTGTCACAGTAGTAAGCAAACCACAATCCTAGCCGACATAGGAGTTGTTTGATATCATGTGACCCCTGCAACCGTTACTGCTTATTGCATTCTTAGCGTTACAATGAGGTTACTTTTTTGTGAGTCGGGATGGTAGTGATCACGTTGATGATGGTGGAACTGTGTTGGTGAATCTACCCTAATACAAGGTGAACGATGAGAGGCTGTGTAGGAGTACACAGTGGGTTGTCTCGTTGAACACCGCCTTAAGTCCGAGTTCTTGTGTGGTGATCCAAGAAGAAGAGTACAACCACACATTGGGCTCACTGACCCCTCTCGACCTAGTACCTCACCCCGTTCGAACCCCAGGAGTCGCAGTAGTTCGGAGTTCTGGTGGATGAATGGATTTTCAAGACCGCCTTGGGACCCTGCACACATCGTTTGAGGCTGTACTGGAACCTCAGCCGGACTTCCATACGGATCCCCCTCAGATAGGCGACTCTCTGGACTAGAACGGAGCAGTGGGCGAAGTGTCGTGGCAACATCCTCGCCGGTACCCGCTTGAAGGGTCCCACTCCCAGGCGGTAACTGATGAGTGTGTGTGTGTAGCGGTAACTGATGAGTGTGTGTGTGTAGTGGTTAACAAAACTATTCGAATAGCCGCGTCCGCGGTTAAGGACTGCTTGGAAAGCTTAGCTTGATTATTATACAACTTGAATTGGATACTTATAAAAATTACCAAGATAAGCGTGAGTGCTATGGCGTGCTTTATCGTGGGGAAGTCGAGGAAGGCACCATAGTGGTGTAATTGGTTGAAGAGATGTAGTGGACTCGTGTGCGCTTCTTACCTCAAGTCTGGTACTCGTAGTTCAGGACTAGCCAAGTCAAAGCTGGCACTTCTGCAACTGAACCCCACCTCCCTTTACCTTGATACATGTGCATGAGTAGTATAGCTCCAATGTAAGTCTTGCTGAGTACGACTTTGTACTCACGTTTGCTTATTCTATGTTTTAGATGAACCCACCGACCCCCGATGGTGGCTTCTGCCTGAAGCTCGAAGAAGGAAGACTCAGACCAAGACCAAGCTAGTGTAGTCCCAGTCAGACGGCTGTTCCCTCGTGGAAGGGCTTGTTTATAGATAAGGCTTCTCTAAGCCATTTGTTAAACTTGTCTGTACTCAGACCTACGTTGCTTCCGCATGTTTGATGTAATGTTGGATCACAGACTTGTGATCTCTGTGTGCACTCTGTAAGAGTTATCAATAAAGTTGTATAATTTGTAGAGAATTGCAATGATACCTGCTGTTCATACCAGACATGTGTGTTGCGTGTATGATTATAACATGCATGTCTTAGTATGGGTTTTCGAGACCTTAGTTGTGATCTGGCTGGCGGTCTTTTATACACAAAGTGGCCCTTAGATGTGCGCAGCTTGGGGCATCGCGATGCGTTTGTTCGTGACTCCGTCACGTGCACACTTTGATGTATGATCGAGCCCGCCCTAGACCCCGAGTAAGTGATCGGGCTGGAGTAAGTCTATGTAAGGGTTATAATACAATCGATAGTATGGTTGAGGCGACTTGTCTATGAGTATGGGAGTTCACCACCCATATCATTTCGACTTGTGTGCGGACGATGAGGACCCATTTCAGTTGATCATCCGGCCTGGATGGAATGCCCCTCATGTTCGATGCTTTCCGAGAACGTTCTGTGCTTGGCCTTGTCTGCTTAGACAAGTGGGTACGATTCTCGGCTCTCCATATGATTGTGTTGTAGCGAGGTTTGCATACGCTAACCCCGGGTCCCGACAGACTTGGTATCAGAGCAGGACTGACTGTAGGATTATCAACCTTGGCCGAAGTTGAGTCTAGCCTTCTATAGTTATATAGTTACTCTGGGTATATAAGGGAACAACGTAAGGCTTCCTTTTTCTCCTTACCCTTATCGATCTGAGTTCTGAGTCACCCTTATATTTTCTACGGGATGATAGGATTAGGCTCATCTATGTCTTACTAGAACATCTCGTTGATTGCCTCCTTATAGCCGTAGGATTGTTGTGGTTGTCTAGAGTCTCGGTGTTTTGAGTTCCTTGAAGAAGTTCTGTCCAATTTCTTCGAGATTGTTTCATTTTCCATCCCAGTGTAGCCATTATGTTGCAGGATTTGTTCCGTGTTTCTTTGAGTCATTGCCTTCGCATTATTATCTTTTCCGCCTAAATCATATCCTTTTTATCCTTGCCTCCATCGTACAACCTGTTCTGATTGTTGATTTTTATCACACAGGTTGTCAGGTGGAACTCGTAGTGTTGTTCTTCGGAATCGAGACCGTGATCGGAATCGAAATGCTGATGAACCTCCACCCCCGCCTTCTGCGGCGGAAATCATGATGGAAGCTGAACGGAATAGACGTGATCAGACACGCCTTCTGGAGCTCATCGAGCAGAATACCGCCCACCATCGTAATGTGGTGGTCAGCATTCAGGACTTCATCTTCCTCAAGCCACCGGTATTCTCATGTTCTTCTCAGCCCTCGAAGCTGATGATTGGCTCCGTTCCATCGAGCGTAAGCTTGATATAGCACATGTTGCTCCCGATGACCGAATTATTTTCGCGGTATACTTCTTGGAAGGTGCTGCTCTTCAATGGTGGGAGAACTATGTTGCAATGGAGCCAGATGGTTACATAGTGACTTGGCAGGAGTTATGGGTTGCCTTTCGAGGGTACCACATTCTGGATGAGTTGATGGAGCGCAAGAAGGAAGAGTTCTGCAATCTGAATCAAGTAGAGATGTCCATTCATGAGTATGTGAGGGAATTCAACCGTCTTGCTCGTTATGCCCAAGATGAGATCGCCACCGATGCCAGAAAGCAGGCAAGGTTCCGCAAGGGACTTAGCCCCATCCTTCGTCATGATCTCAACCTCCTTGAGTTTGCCACCTTTGAGGATTTAGTCAACAGATCCTTCAGAGCTGAGCATGGCAATGAAGTTTTCGAGAAGTCTCGCAACCATGCTCTTGAGCTTGCCCCTTCTTCCAATTCATGCCCTCAGAAGTGCATGATCTGGATTCCTAACAGTTTGATGCACCAAAAAAACCCACCGAGGCCATCCCTTGTGCCGCCTCGTCCACCAGCTCCACCAAACAACCCAGGTCCCCGCACTATCTTTGGATCCTGCTTCAGATGTGGCCATCCTGGTCACTATTCTCGTGATTGTTCCATAAATCAGAATGCTCCACCCCATGCCAAAGGGAACCCCAATGTTCGTGCCAAGCCACCCCCGAAGGTTTCCACCGCCAAGCCATCCACCTCAGAAAATCTTGGACGTGTGAACCCAATCTCAGTTGAGGAAACTGATAGTACTTCTGACGTCATTCTTGGTACGCTCCCAGTCAATTTTGTTCCCACTTCTGTCCTTTTCGATCCAGGAGCATCTCACTCATTCATGTCAGAGAGTTATGCACTTCGGCATGAAGTATCTTTTGAAGAAATGTTCACCCCTATGATCATTCAAACTCCTAGTTCAAAATGGCAAACTAATAGAGTAAGCCATGGTAATCAAATTGCAATTGAGGGTTTAGTATTCCTTGCTTCACTCATAGCCCTCAAGTCTTCAGACATTGATGTCATCCTTGGTATGGATTGGTTATCAAGACAACATGCTTTTCTTGATTGTAAAGCCAAGTCAGTTAGACTTACACATCCTTCAGGCCAGACAATAGATTACACCTCACCCAGAACAAGAACCCAGGTGCATTCTTTGAATGTGCTTCCCCTTCCCGACCTTGAAGATGTTCCGGTGGTTCGTGACTTCCCAGATGTTTTTCCTGAAGAGCTGCCGGGAATGCCACCCGACAGATGTGTAGAGTTCATTGTAGATCTTGCCCCAGGAACCGCACCAATTTCCAGACGCCCTTACAAAATGGCCCCACGTGAGTTAGCTGAGCTTAAAACCCAACTGGAAGCTTTGTTGGAAAAAGGCTTCATCCGCCCTAGCTCATCGCCATGGGGTTGCCCCATTCTGTTCGTAACGAAGAAAGATGGAACAGAAAGGATGTGCGTAGACTATCGCCCGCTAAATCTAGCGACGATAAAGAATAAGTACCCACTGCCCAGGATCAATGATCTTTATGATCAACTTGCTGGATCCTCTGTCTTCTCCAAGATGGAATTGAGATTAGGTTATCATCAAATCAAAATCCGAAACGAGGACATTCCCAAAACGGCTTTTACTACTCGTTATGGTCTTTACGAGTACACCGTCATGTCCTTTGGTTTAACCAATGCCCCCGCCACTTTCTCGCGCATGATGAATTCGATCTTCATGGAGTACCTAGATAAATTTTTTGTGGTTTATCTCGATGACATTCTCATCTACTCGAAGAAGAACATGCCAAACACCTAAGGCTGGTATTGATGAAACTTAGAGAGCACCGCCTGTATGCTAAATTCTCCAAGTGTGAATTTTGGCTACCAGAAGTGACCTACTTAGGCCACGTGATTTCTGCAAAAGGCATTGCTGTGAATCCCGAGAGAGTTCAGGCCGTCCTTGACTGGACTCCACCTGAATCGGTTAAGCAAGTTAGGAGTTTTCTTGGCTTAGCCAGCTAATGCCGTCGCTTCGTTGAGAACTTCTCCAAATTTGCAAAGCCTCTAACTGAACTCCTCAAGAAAGATAAGAAATTCCTATGGACTCCTAAGTGCGAGGAAAGCTTTCAAGAGCTAAAAAGAAGATTGACTTTTACACCCGTACTTGTGCCTCCAGACACCAAAAAGGATTTTGAGATCTTTTGTGACGCCTCACTGCAAGGGTTAGGATGCATACTTATGCAAGATAGACATGTGGTAGCTTATGCTTCACGCCAGTTGCGGCCACATGAAGAGAACTATCCTACCCATGATCTTGAACTCGCTGCCGTAGGTCGTGCCCTAACAACTTGGCGACATTACCTCCTTGGTAATCGTTGTGAGATCTATTCCGACCACCAAAGCCTCAAATACATTTTCACCCAGCCAGATCTTAATCTCAGGAAAAGACGCTGGATTGAGTTGATAAAAGATTACGACGTAGGAATTTCTTACACCCCAGGCAAAGCCAATGTCATGGCTGATGCCCTAAGTCGTAAGTCGTATTGTAACAACCTCATGTTACAACAATATCAACCACTTCTTCATGAGGAATTTCGAAAGCTCAATCTCGAGATTGTTCCTCATGGCTATATTTCTACCTTGGTGGCGAAACCAACTCTTGAGGATCAAATCATAGTTGCCCAAAGGCGTGCACGAGGTGTTCGCCGGATCAAGGAATACATTTCTAGCGGAGTTGCTAGATGTTTCTCCACAGATAGTAAAGGAACGGTATTCTTTGGAAATCGTTTGGTAGTACCTAAGAATAGGGAACTAAGGCAACTCATCCTCAAGGAAACCCATGACACACCCCTCTCGATTCATCCCGGTAGCACAAAAATGTACCGAGATCTACGCCAGAGATTTTGGTGGACTAGGATGAAGAGAGACATTGCTCGATTTGTTGCCGAATGTGATGTTTGTCGTCGCATTAAGGCAGAACACCAAAGACCTGCTGGTACACTTCAACCTTTGCCTATTCCCGAGTGGAAATGGGACAAAGTCGGTATGGACTTCATCACCGGCTTTCCAAAAACCCAGAAAGGAAATGATGCCATCTTCGTTGTCATTGACAGACTTTCAAAAGTTGCTCACTTCCTTCCAGTTCGCGAGTCTATAACTCCTAGCCAGTTAGCGGACTTGTACCTCTCTAGAATTGTATCCCTTCACGGTGTTCCTTTGGAAATTATATCTGATCGTGGTAGCCTTTTCACCTCTAGATTCTGGGGAAGCTTTCAGAATACTATGGGAACTCATCTCTCCTTTATTACAGCTTTCCATCCTCAGTCTAGCGGTCAAGTCGAAAGGGTTAACCAAATTCTTGAAGACATGCTCAGAGCTTGTGTTATATCATTCGGAAAGAATTGGGAGAAGTCTCTTCCATTTGCCGAATTTGCTTATAACAATAGTTTTCAATCTAGTCTGAGCATGGCTCCTTTTGAACTCCTATATGGACGACGATGTCGAACACCTTTAAACTGGTCAGAAACCGAGGAGAGACAATTCTTTGGACCGGATATGAATCGTCATCATAGGCAAGAGAGCTACAATCTGGATGAGAAGGCTTACCTTCGGGTTACTCCTCTGAAGGGAACCCAACGATTCGGTATCAATGGGAAGTTGGCCCCACGTTACATCAGACCTTTCGGCATTCTTGCTAAACGTGGAGAAGTTGCCTACCAACTTGAACTACCCCTGCACCTTTCCCGAGTACATGATGTATTCCATGTGTCACAACTCAGGCGTTTCTTCAAGGACCCCATCCGTGAAGTCGGCCATGAAACGCTTGATCTCCAAGAGGACCTTTCTTATCGAGAGTACCCCGTTCGTATTCTTGATTCCGCAGAGCGTGTCACTCGTCGTTAGAAGATCAAATTTCTGAAAGTGCAATGGTCACACCACTCTGAGAAAGACGCCACGTGGGAAAGAGAAGACCGCCTCCGTGCCGAGTACCCCACCTTCCTCCCGACGACTTCTGAATCTCGGGACGAGATTCTGTTGAGTGAGGGTGTCACAACCCCAAGTTAGGTATGTGCTAGGTTTAGCCAGTCCCTTTGCATCATGTAAAAATTTCAAAAAGAAATTGAAATGGGAGAGAAAAACCCCCCAGATAAATTTAATTCAAAAGGCCAGATAAAAAGTTTCTCCAAAAATTCCTTTTGCATTTTTGAAAAGTCTTATAAATGAGTGTGATCACATATCAAGTGATGTGGGACCCACCCCATGCTCATAGATTTTTCAAATATTCAAACAGGAGCATGGAATTAAATTTAAACCCCTATTTGAACTAAAGGTCAAATTATTTGAATTTTAAAAATGTTCAAATTTTATAAGTGGCTAACCTAATTTATTGTGAGGCCACATAAAAATTTGTAGCATTTTAGAAAATGTCTAGCTAATTGTTTTAGCAAGACAAAACAAAAGTCAGAAAAGAAAACAGAAAGAAATAAGAAAAGGGGCTTACCTGCGAAGAAGCCCAAATTATCCCCCCAGCCAGCCCAGCCCACCAGCCCCCACTGTCGTCTTCCTCAAGCAGCTCCGTGGCGAGCCAGGGCGCGCCGTGGACGCCACCTCGACGCCGAGGGCCTTCCAGGCGACCCCGAGGCTTATCCTCTCGCCGTGGAGACCGCCTAGACGCCGTGCTTCCTTTCCCTCTCCTCGCAACCTCTTTCCCCCACTGCTCCGTTTGTTTTCGCCGTCACCCGAGACCACGCCGCAGCGCCGACGAGGAGAACGCGTGGCCAACGGAAGCCATCCGCCGCACGAGTTTGTCCAGTGGGATCCCCTCCTTCGTCTTCATCACCGTGCGGAAGATCGCGAGTCCATTCGACCCCGAGCCGCCGGATTCGTCCTCGAGTTCTCGCCGGCCGCCGAGAAGACCACCGCCAAATTCGTCGTCGTTGAAGCCTCCCCGTCTCCACCGTCGGTGCCATCGCATTCACCACCTTCTGGTGAGCATTTCCCCTCGCCTTGCAGCTTCCCGCTCCTCCTCTAGCCACTTCCACCATGAGAGCAGAGCTCTGCCGCTGCCATGGTCGACGCAGCGCAAGCTCTGGTGCCCCTAGCGTTGCCCCAGTGCACGCATTCGGACCCTGGCCTCGTAGCTTTCGAACGCGCCACTAGTTGTCCCAAACCATGCACCACAACCCCGCGCCCGAGCTCGTCGTGGTTCTGTCGCCGCCGAGCTGATCGCCGCCGTCGCCCGAGACCCTCCCCCGAGCCCCTGATGCCACCACTCGACGCGGACGACCTCCAGGAACACGCCCATGCCCTCTGTTCCCCTTCCCGTGCCCGGAATCGCATTGGGCCATTTAAGCCTAAACTCACCTAGCTAACCTACCCCTAACCCACTGACTACTGGGCCCCAGCACCCCTAATCCCTCTCTGTTATTTAAACAGAGAGGATTAACTCTCTCTGCCACTGACATGGCTGGCCCACCTGTCAGCCCCCCCACACGCCAGCATGACGTCAGCCTGGCGCAATAAGTCAGTTAAATTGATTAAATCAATTACAGAAAATCCAGAAAATAGCCAAATCTTTAGAAAATCATAACTAATTCATTTTAACTCCAAATTGGACAAATAATATGTCTAAAATTATCAGAAAAATACAAGGATTATGAATATGCAACTTGTTTCTGTGTTTGACCATTTTAAAATGGGTGAACAGTAGAAAACATGCATATGGATCCTTTTCAAATTCAAATTTGGAGTGATTTTGCAATTGACTTTGCAACACACTTAATTTGAATGGTTTCACCCCCACATCAGAAACATTATCTCAACTATACCACATCACTTCATGATCAACCTTTTCAAATGAACTTTCATGCATTCAAATGCATTTGAAATTCATCGATAAATCAAATGGAGTTTGAATTTGCATTTCAAATGCAATATATTCCTTCTAAATGGAATGCTCAACACATCAGTACCTTGAACATCACCATTACAATCTTATTCATGTGATTGTGCATTGTACATTATGTTGATCCTATGATTGTCATGTTGCTGATAGAAGTGGAGCCGGAATCCGAGATCACACCCTTCGTTGAAGACCCCGTGACTGATCCTCGTCAGCAAGGCAAGCAAACCCCCATTGATCATGTCTATAAAATCCCACTTCCCTCTCATGTCTCGCTTATGCATTGTTTAGGATGATCACCATGATAACGTTTCTACCGCATAGTTGAACCCATATCCTTTGCATGACCTATCACCTTGTCACAGTAGTAAGCAAACCACAATCCTAGCAGATGTAGGAGTTGGTTGATATCATGTGGCCCCTGCAACTGTTACTGCTTATTGCATGCTTAGTGATACAATGAGGTTGCTTTTGATGTGAGTCGGGATGATGGTAAACATGGTGTTGATGAAAGTGAAATGTGTTGGTGAATCTACCCTAATACAAGGTGAACGATGAGAGGCTGTGTAGGAGTACAGAGTGGGTTGTCTCGTTGAACACCGCCCTAAGCCCGAGTTCTTGTGTGGTGATCCAAGACGAAGAGTACTACCACATGTTGGGCACATGGACCCCCGCTCAACCTACTAACTCACCCCTTCTCAGTTCAATGAGTCGCATTAGTTCGGAGTTCTGGTAGGTCTGTGGCACGGTCTGCGAAGTGGAAGAACGGCTATTCAGACCGGCTTGGGACCCTGCACACATCTTCTGGGACCACATCGGTAAACCGGCCGGGTTCACGATGTGGATTCCAACCCAGATAGGCGTCTCCATTGATTTGAGTTGGCTGTGAGGTAAAAGTTGTGGGAATTATCCTCGCCGGCACCTCTTGAACGGTGTCGAGTACAAAGGCGGTAACTGATAGTTTCATGTGTGTAGCAGTACACCCCTGCAGGGTTTGTAAACTATTCGAATAGCCGCGTCCGCGGTAAGGGACTACTTGGAGAGCTGTGCTCGATTATTAGACAACTTGAACCGGATACTCCTAAAACACACCAAGATAAGTGTGAGTGCTATGGCGTGCTTTCTCGTGGGGAAGTCGAGGAAGGCACCATAGTGGTGTAATTGGTTGGAGAAACTAGTGGACTCGTGTACGCTTCTTACCTCAACTCTGGTACTCGTAGTTCAGGACTAGCCAAGTCAAAGCTGGCACTTCTGCAAGTGAAACTCCACCTCCCTTTACCTTGATACATGTGCATGAGTAGTATAGCTCCTATGTAAGTCTTGCTGAGTACGACTTTGTACTCACGTTTGCTTATTCTATGTTTTAGATGAACCCACCGACCCCGATGGTGGCTTCTACCCGAAGCTCGAAGAATGGAGACTCAGACCAAGACCAAGCTAGTGTAGTCTCAGTCAGACGACTGGTTCCCTCATGGAGGGCTTGTTTTTAGATAAGGCTTCTCTAAGCCATTTGTTAAACTTGTCTGTACTCAGACCTACTTTGCTTCCGCATGTTTGATGTAATGTTGGATAACAAACTTGTGATCTCTGTGTGCACTCTGTAAGAGTTATCAATAAAGATGTATACATTGTAGAGAATTGCAATGATACCTGCTGTTCATACTAGACATGTGTGCTACGTGTATGTTTATAACATGCATGTCTTAGTATGGGTTTTCGAGACCTTAGTTGTGATCTAGCTAGCGGTCTTTTATACACCAAGTGGCCCTTAGATGTGCGCAGCTTGGGGTAGCACGATGAGATTGTTCGAGACCCTGTCTCGCGCACACTTTGATGTATGATCGAGCCCGCCCTAGACCCCGACTAAGTGATCGGGCTGGAGTAAGTCTATGTAAGAGTTATCAGATAGTCGATAGTATGGTTGAGGCGAATTTTCTGTGAATATGGGAGTTCATCACCCATATCATTAGACTTGTGTGCGGACGATGAGGACCCATCTCAGTTGATCATCCGGTCTGGATGGGATACCCCTCACATACGATGCTTTCCGAGAACGTTCTGTGCTTGGCCTTGTCTGCTTAGACAAGTGGGTACGGTTCTCGGCTCTCCATACGACTATGTCGTAGAGGGACTTGCATACGCTAACCCGGGTCCCGACAGACTTGGTATCAGAGCAGGACTGGATGTAGGATTATCAGCCTTGGCCGAAGTCGAGTCTAGCCTTCTATAGTTATATAGTTACTCTGGGTATATAAGGGAACAACGTAAGGCTTCTTTTTCTCCTTATCCTCATCGTTCTGAGTTCTGAGTCACCCTCATCTTATTCTACGGGAAGATAGGACTAGGCTCATCTATGTCTTACTAGAACATCTCGTTGATTTCCTCCTTATAGCCGTAGGATTGTTGTGGATGTCCAGAGTCTTCGTGTTTTGAGTTCATTGAAGAAGTTCTGTCCAATTCTTTGAGGTTGTTTCATTTTCCATCCCAGTGTAGCCGTTATGCTGCCGGATTTGTTCCGTGTTTCTTTGAATCATTGCCTTTGCATTATAGTCTTCTTCTGAAATCATATCCTTTTATCCTTGCCTCCATCGTACAACCTGTTCTGATTGTTGATTTTTATCACACAGGATGTCAGGTGGAACTCGTAGTGCTGTTCTTTGGAATCGAGACCGTGATCGGAATCGGAATGATGATGAACCTCCACCACCGCCTTCTGCGGCGGAAATCATGATGGAAGCTGAGCGGAATAGACGTGATCAGACACGCCTTCTGGAGCTCATCGAGCAGAATACCGCCCACCATCGTAATGTGGTGGTCAGCATTCAGGACTTCATCCTCCTCAAGCCACCGGTATTCCGATGTTCTTCTGAACCCCTTGAAGCTGATGATTGGCTCCGTTCCATCGAGCGTAAGCTTGACACTGCACATGTTGCTCCCGATGACCGAGTTGTTTTCGCGGTATACTTCTTGGAAGGTGCTGCTCTTCAGTGGTTGGAGAACTATGTTGCAGTGCAGCCAGATGGTCACGTAGTGACTTGGCAAGAGTTCTGTGTTGCTTTTCGAGGGTACCACATCCTGGATGAGTTGATGGAGCGCAAGAAGGAAGAGTTCTGCAATCTAAATCAAGGAGAGATGTCCATTCGTGAGTATGTGAGGGAATTCAACCGTCTTGCTCGTTATGCCCAAGATGAGATCACCACCGATGCCAGAAAGCAGGCAATGTTCCGCAATGGACTTAGCCCCATCCTTCGTCATGATCTCAACCTCATCGAATTTTCCACCTTTGAGGATTTAGTCAACAGATCCTTCAGAGCTGAGCATGGCAATGAAGTTTTCGAGAAGTCTCGCAAGCATGCTGTTGAGCTTGCCCCTTCTTCCAGTTCACGCCCTCGGAAGCGCATGATCTGGATTCCTAACAGTTTGATCCACCAAAACAACCCACCGAGGCCATCCCTTGTGCCGCCTCGTCCACCAGCTCCACCAAACAACCTAGCTCCCCGCACTATCTTTGGAGCCTGCTTTAGATGTGGCCAGCCTGGTCACTATTCTCGTGAGTGCCCCGTCAGTCAGAATGCTCCACCCCATGCCAAAGGAAACCCACTGTTCGTACCAAACCACCCCCGAAGGTTCCCACCACCAAGCCTTTCACTTCCACAAATCTTGGACGTGTGAACCAAATCTCTGTGAGGAAACTGATAGTACTTCCGACGTCATTCTTGGTACGCTCCCAGTCAATTTTGTTCCCACTTCTGTTCTTTTCGACCTAGGAGCATCTCACTCATTCATGTCGGAGAGTTATGCACTTCGACATGATGTATCATTTGAAGAAATGTTCACCCCTATGATCATTCAAACTCCTGGTTCCAAGTGGCAAACTAATAGAGTAAGCCATGGTAATAAAATTGCAATTAAGGGTTTAGTATTCCTTGCTTCACTCATAGCCCTGATGTCTTCCGACATTGATGTCATCCTTGGTATGGATTGGTTATCAAGGCAGAATGCTTTTCTTGATTGTAAAGCCAAGTCAGTTAGACTTACACATCCTTCAGGCCAGACAATAGTTTACTCCTCACAAAGAACAAGAAGCCAGGTGCATTCTTTGAATGTGCTTCCCCTTCCCGACCTTGAAGATGTTCCGGTGGTTCGTGACTTCCCGGATGTCTTTCCTGAAGAGCTGCAGGGAATGCCACCCGACAGATGTGTAGAATTCATTGTAGATCTTGCCCCAGGAACCGCACCAATTTCCAGACGCCCATATAAAATGGCCTCACGTGAGTTAGTTGAGCTTAAAACCCAACTGGAAGCTTTGTTGGAAAAAGGCTTCATCCGCCCTAGCTCATCGCCATGGGGTTGCCCCGTTCTGTTCGTAATGAAGAAAGATGGAACAGAAAGGATGTGCGTATACTATCGCCCGCTAAATTTAGCGACGATAAAGAACAAGTACCCACTGCCCAGGATCAATGATCTTTATGATCAACTTGTAGGATCCTCTGTCTTCTCCAAGATGGATTTGAGATTAGGTTATCATCAAATCAAAATAAGAAACGAGGACATTCCAAAAACGGCTTTTACTACTCGTTATGGTCTTTACGAGTACACCATCATGTCCTTTGGTTTAACCAATGCCCCCGACACTTTCTCACGCATGATGAATTCGATCTTCATGGAGTACTTAGATAAATTTGTTGTGGCTTGTCTCGATGACATTCTCAACTACTCGAAGAACGAAGAAGAACATGCCGAACACCTAAGGCTGGTATTGATGAAACTTAGAGAGCATCGCCTGTAAGCTAAATTCTCCAAGTGTGAATTTTGGCTACCAGAAGTGACCTACTTAGGCCACATGATTTCTGCAAAAAGGCATTGTTGTGAATCCCGAGAGAGTTCAGGCCGTCCTTGACTGGACTCCACCTGAATCGGTTAAGCAAGTTAGGAGTTTTCTTGGCCTAGCCAGCTATTGCCGTCGCTTCGTCGAGAACTTCTCTAAAGTTGCAAAGCCTCTAACTGAACTCCTCAAGAAAGATAAGAAATTCCTATGGACTCCCAAGTGCGAGGAAAGCTTTCAAGAGCTAAAAAGAAGATTGACTTCTACACCCGTACTTGCACCTCCAGACACTAAAAAGGATTTCGAGATCTTTTGTGACGCCTCACGGCAAGGGTTAGGATGCATACTTATGCAAGATAGACATGTGGTAGCTTATGCTTCACGCCAGTTGCGGCCACATGAAGAGAACTATCCTACCCACGATCTTGAACTCGCTGCCGTAGTTCATGCCCTAACAACTTGGCGACATTACCTCCTTGGTAATCGTTGTGAGATCTATTCCGACCACCAAAGCCTCAAATACATATTCACCCAGCCAGATCTTAACCTCAGGCAAAGACGCTGGATAGAGTTGATAAAACATTATGACTTAGGAATTTCTTACACCCCAGGGAAAGCCAATGTCATGGCTGATGCACTAAGTCGTAAGTCGTATTGTAATAACCTCATGTTACAACAGTATCAACCACTTCTTCATGAGGAATTTCAAAAACTCAATCTCGAGATTGTTCCTCATGGCTATCTTTCTACCTTCGTGGCGAAACCAACCCTTGAGGATAAAATCATAGCCGCCCAGAAACGTGATAGTGGTATTCGAGAGATCAAGAAGAACATTGCTAGCGGAGTTGCTAAATGTTTCTCCATAAATGATCAAGGTGTTGTTTTCTTTGGCACTCGATTGGTTGTACCACGAAAACACAATCTTAGGAGGCTAATCCTCACAGAAGCTCATGACACTCCCCTTTCAATTCATCCTGGTAGCACAAAGATGTACCAAGACCTACGCCAGAGATTTTGGTGGACTAGGATGAAGAGAGAAATTTCTAAGTTCATTGCCGAATGTGATGTTTGTCGTCGCATTAAGGCCGAACATCAAAGACCTGCTGGCACACTTCAACCTTTGCCTATTCCAGAGTGGAAATGGGACAACGTCGGTATGGACTTCATCACCGGCTTTCCAAAAACCCAGAAAGGAAACGATGTCATCTTCGTTGTCATAGATAGGCTTTCCAAAGTTGCTCACTTCCTTCCAGTACGCGAGTATATAACTGCTAGCCAGTTGGCGGACTTGTACGTCTCTAGAATTGTATCCCTTCACGGTGTTCCTTTGGAAATCAATTCTGATCGTGGTAGCCTATTCACCTCTAGATTTTGGGGAAGCTTCCAACATGCTATGGGAACTCATCTCTCCTTTAGTACGGCTTTCCATCCTCAGTCTAGCGGTCAAGTCGAAAGGGTTAACCAAATTCTTGAAGACATGCTCAGAGCTTGTGTTATCTCATTCGGGAAGAATTTGGAGAAGTCTCTTCCATTCGTCGAATTTGCTTATAACAATAGTTTTCAATCTAGTCTGAACATGGCTCCTTTTGAACTCCTTTATGGACGACGATGTCGAACACCCCTTAACTGGTCAGAAACCGGTGAAAGACAATTCTTTGGAGCGGATATGATCAAGGAAGCAGAAAAGCAAGTTCGCATTGTTCGTGATCAATTGAAAGCAGCTCAGTCTCGTCAGAAAAGCTACTATGATCGTCATCATAGGAAAGAGAGCTACAATCTGAATGAGAAGGCTTACCTTCGGGTTACTCCTCTGAAGGGAACCCAAAGATTCTGTATCAAAGGCAAATTGGCCCCACGT
Organism: Bromus sterilis; assembly: GCA_950022295.1. Classification (NCBI taxonomy): domain Eukaryota; kingdom Viridiplantae; phylum Streptophyta; class Magnoliopsida; order Poales; family Poaceae; genus Bromus; species Bromus sterilis. Next base: position 72,566,952 of record OX465600.1, on the reverse strand, counting down.
TACATCGGACCTTTCCGCATTCTTGCTAAACGTGGAGAAGTTGCCTACCAACTTGAACTACCTCCGCACCTTTCCCGAGTACATGATGTATTCCATGTGTCACAACTCAGGCGTTGCTTCAAGGACCCCATCCGCGAAGTCGACCATGAAACGCTTGATCTCCAAGATGACCTTTCTTATTGAGAATACCCCGTTCGTGTTCTCGATTCAGCAGAGCGTGTCACTCGCCGAAAGAAGATCAAGTTTCTGAAAGTTCAGTGGTGACACCACTCTGAGAAAGAAGCCACGTGGGAAAGAGAAGACCGCCTCCGTGACGAGTACCCCTCCTTCCTCCCGCAGACTTCTGAATCTCGGGACGAGATTCTTTTGAGTGGGGGCGAGTTGTCACAACCCCAAGTTAGGTATGTGCTAGGTTTAGCCAGTCCCTTTGCATCATGTAAAAATTTCAAAAAGAAATTGAAATGGGAGAGAAAAACCCCCCAGATAAATTTAATTCAAAAGGCCAGATAAAAAGTTTCTCCAAAAATTCCTTTTGCATTTTTGAAAAGTCTTATAAATGAGTGTGATCACATATCAAGTGATGTGGGACCCACCCCATGCTCATAGATTTTTCAAATATTGAGCATGGAATTAAATTGAAACCCCTATTTGAATTAAAGTTCAAATTATTTGAATTTTAAAAATGTTCAAATTTTATAAGTGGCTAACCTAATTTATTGTGAGGCCACATAAAAATTTGTAGCATTTTAGAAAATGTCTAGCTAATTGTTTTAGAAAGACAAAACAAAAGTCAGAAAAGAAAACAGTAAGAAATAAGAAAAGGGGCTTACCTGCGAAGAAGCCCAACTTATCCCCCCAGCCAGCCCAGCCCACCAGCCCCCACTGTCGTCTTCCTCAAGCAGCTCCGTGGCGAGCCAGGGAGCGCCGTGGACGCCACCTCGACGCCGAGGGCCTTCCAGGCGACCCCGAGGCTTATCCTCTCGCCGTGGAGACCGCCTAGACGCCGTGCTTCCTTTCCCTCTCCTCGCAACCTCTTTCCCCCACTGCTCCGTTCGTTTTCGCCGTCACCCGAGACCACGCCGGAGCGCCGACGAGGAGAACGCGTGGCCAACGGCAGCCATCCGCCGCACGAGTTAGTCCTGTGGGATCCCCGCCTTCGTCTTCATCACCGTGCGGAAGATCGCGAGTCAATTCGACCCCGAGCCGCCGGATTCGTCCTCGAGTTCTCGCCGGCCGCCGAGAAGACCACCGCCAAATTCGTCGTCGTTGAAGCCTCCCCTTCTCCACCGCCGGTGCCATCGCGTTCACCACCTTATGGTGAGCATTTCCCCTCGCCTTGCAGCTTCCCCCTCCTCCTCTAGCCACTTCCAACATGAGAGCAGATCTCTGCCGCCGCCATGGTCGACGCAGCGCAAGCTCTGGTGCCCCTGGCGTTGCCCCAGTGCACGCATTTGGACCCTGGCCTCGTCAGCTTTCGAACGCGCCACTAGTTGGCCCAAACCATACACCACAACCCCGCGCCCGAGCTCTCCGTGGTTCTGTCGCCGCCGAGCTCATCGCCGCCGTCGCCCCAGACCCTCCTCCGAGCCCCTGATGCCACCACTCGACGCGGACGACCTCCAGGAGCACGCCCATGCCCTCCGTTCCCCTTCCCGTGCCCGGAACCGCATTCCGGCGAAGTTCCGGCGAGGCGCCGCCGTCCCAGAGCTCACCGGCGACAACCCCGGCCATTTAGGCCTAAACTCACCCAGCTAACCTACCTCTAACCCACTGACTACTGGGCCCCAGCACCCCTAATCCCTCTCTGTTATTTAAACAAAGAGGATTAACTCTCTCTGCCACTGACATGGCTGGCCCACCTGTCAGCCCCCCCCCACACGCCAGCATGATGTCAGCCTGGCGCAATAAGTCAATTAAATTGATTAACTCAATGACATAAAATCCAAAAAATATCCAAATATTTAGAAAATCATAACTAATTCATTTTAACTCCAAATTGGACAAATAATATGTCTAAAATTATCAGAAAAATACAAGGATTATGAATATGCAACTTGTTTCTGTGTTTGACCATTTTAAAATGGGTGAACAGTAGCAAACATGCATATGGATCCTTTTCAAATTCAAATTTGGAGTGATTTTGCAATTGACTTTGCAACACACTTAATTTGAATGGTTTCACCCCCACATAAGAAACATTATCTCAACTATACCACATCACTTCATGATCAACCTTTTCAAATGAACTTTCATGCATTCAAATGCATTTGAAATTCATCGATAAATCAAATGGAGTTTGAATTTGCATTTCAAATGTAATATACTCCTTTTAAATGGAATGCTGAACACATCAGTACCTTGAACATCACCATTACAATCTTATTCATGTGATTGTGCATTGTACATTATGTTGATCCTATGATTGTCATGTTGCTGATAGAAGTGGAGCCGGAATCCGAGATCACCCCCTTCGTTGAAGACCCCGTGACTGATCCTCGTCAGCAAGGCAGGCAAACCCCCATTGATCATGTCTATAAAATCCCACTTCCCTCTCATGTCTCGCTTATGCATTGTTTAGGATGATCACCATGATAACGTTTCTACCGCATAGTTGAACCCATATCCTTTGCATGACCTATCACCTTGTCACAGTAGTAAGCAAACCACAATCCTAGCAGATGTAGGAGTTGGTTGATATCATGTGGCCCCTGAAACTGTTACTGCTTATTGCATGCTTAGTGATACAATGAGGTTGCTTTTGATGTGAGTCGGGATGATGGTAAACATGGTGTTGATGAAAGTGAAATGTGTTGGTGAATCTACCCTAATACAAGGTGAACGATGAGAGGCTGTGTAGGAGTACACAGTGGGTTGTCTCGTTGAACACCGCCCTAAGCCTGAGTTCTTGTGTGGTGATCCAAGACGAAGAGTACTACCACATGTTGGGCACATGGACCCCCGCTCAACCTACTAACTCACCCCTTCTCAGTTCAATGAGTCGCATTAGTTCGGAGTTCTGGTTGGTCTATGGCACGGTCTGCGAAGTGGAAGAACGGCTATTCAGACCGGCTTGGGACCCTGCACACATCTTCTGGGACAACATCGGTAAACCGGCCGGGTTCACGATGTGGATTCCAGCCCAGATAGGCGTCTCCATTGAATTACAGTTGGCTGTGAGGTAAAAGTTGTGGGAATTATACTCGCCGGCACCTCTTGAACGGTGTCGAGTACAAAGGCGGTAACTGATAGTTTCATGTGTGTAGCAGTACACCCCTGCAGGGTTTATAAACTATTCGAATAGCCGCGTCTGCGGTAAGGGACTACTTGGAGAGCTGTGCTCGATTATTAGACAACTTGAACCGGATACTCCTAAAACACACCAAGATAAGTGTGAGTGCTATGGCGTGCTTTATCTTGGGGAAGTCGAGGAAGGCACCATAGTGGTGTAATTGGTTGGAGAAAGTAGTGGACTCGTGTATGCTTCTTACCTCAAGTCTGGTACTCATAGTTCAGGACTAGCCAAGTCAAAGCTGGCACTTCTGCAAGTGAAACTCCACCTCCCTTTACCTTGATACATGTGCATGAGTAGTATAGCTCCTATGTAAGTCCTGCTGAGTACGACTTTGTACTCACGTTTGCTTATTCTATGTTTTAGATGAACCCACCGACCCCGATGGTGGCTTCTACCAGAAGCTCAAAGAATGGAGACTCAGACCAAGACCAAGCTAGTGTAGTCCCAGTCAGACGACTGGCTGGCGGTCTTTTATACACCAAGTGGCCCTTAGATGTGCGCACCTTGGGGCATCGCGATGCGATTGTTCGAGACTCTGTCTCGCGCACAGTTTGATGTATGATCGAGCCCGCCCTAGACCCCGACTAAGTGATCGGGCTGGAGTAAGTCTATGTAAGAGTTATGAGATAGTCGATAGTATGGTTGAGGCGACTTGTCTGTGAATATGGGAGTTCATCACCCATATCATTAGACTTGTGTGCGGACGATGAGGACCCATCTCAGTTGATCATCCGGCCTGGATTGGATACCCCTCACGTACGATGCTTTCCGAGAACGTTCTATGCTTGGCCTTGTCTGCTTAGACAAGTGGGTACGATTCTCGGCTCTCCATATGACTATGTTATAGCGGGACTTGCATACGCTAACCCGGGTCCCGACAGGGGGCGAGTTGGGAGGCAGCCCGCAACGAATTTAGGATTTCCTTTTTGTTTTTCTTCTGTTTTTAGTGGTCTTGATGATTGTTACTACTGTAGCAACATCATTGTATCTTTAATTTTCAAGATTTGTGCCATTTATAACCTCATATGACAAGGGAAGTGAAAGTTGTGACATGTTGTGCAGAAAACAGATTCTGTCCTGTGACTAGAAAAATCACAGAAAAATCCCAGTTCATCTTTTTGAGCTGAAATGTTTACACAGCGTTGTCGGGACACGGGGTTAGCGTATGCAAGTCCCGTTACGACATAGTCATATGGAGAGCCGAGAACCATACCCACTTGTCTAAGCAGACAAGGCCAAGCACAGAACGTTCTCGGAAAGCATCGTACGTGAGGGGCATCCCATCCAGGCCGGATGATCAACTGAGATGGGTCCTCATCGTCCGCACACAAGTCTAATGATATGGGTGATGAACTCCCATATTCACAGACAAGTCACCTCAACCATACTATCGACTATCTCATAACTCTTACATAGACTTACTCCAGCCCGATCACTTAGTCGGGGTCTAGGGCAGGCTTGATCATACCACAAAGTGTGCACGAGACGGAGTCTCGAGCAATCGCATCGCGATGCCCCAAGCTGCGCACATCTAAGGGCCACTTGGTGTATGAAAGACCGCCAGCCAGATCACAACTAAGGTCTCGAAAACCCATACAAAGACATGCATGTTATAAACATACACGCAGCACACATGCCTTGTATGAACAGTAGGTATCATTGCAATTCTCTACAAAGTATACATTTTATTGATAACTCTTACAGAGTGCATACAGAGATCACAAGTATGTGATCCAACATTACAACACAAGCGGAAGCAAAGTATGTTTGAGTACAGACAAGTTTAACAAATGGCTTAAGAAGCCTTATTTAAACACATGCCCTCCATGAGGGAACCAGTCGTCTGACTGGGACTAGACTAGCTTGATCTTCAGTTGTCCAGCTCGATGAAGAAGCCACCTTCGGGGTCAGTGGGTTCATCTAAAACATAGATTAATCAAACGTGAGTACAAAGTCGTACTCAGCAAGACTTACATAGGAGCTATACTACTCATGCACATGTATCAAGGTAAAGGTAGGTGGGGTTTCACTTGCAGAAGTGCCAGCTTTGACTTGGCTAGTCTTGAACTACGAGTACCAGACTTTGAGGTAAGAAGCGTACACGATTCCACTACTTTCTCCAACCAATTACACCACTATGGTGCCTTCCTCGACTTCGCCACGAGAAAGCACGCCATAGCACTCACACTTATCTTGGTGTGTTTTAGAAGTATCCAGTTCAAGTTGTCTAATAATCAAGCTAAGCTTTCCAAGTAGTCCTTAACCGCGGACGAGGCTATTCGAATAGTTTTATTAACCCTGCAGGGGTGTACCGCTACACACACATGATCATCATTTACCGCCTTTGAGCTCGACACCATTCAAGGGATGTCAGCGAGGATGCTCACCACAACTGTTACCTCATAGCCTATCTAGTCCAAGAAAGCCGCCTACCTGGGTTGGCTACCACTATCGTGAACCCGTCCGGTTTACCGAAGTGGACCCAAGTGATGTGTGCGTGGTGCATAAGCCGGTCTCGGGTGAGCCGTTCTCTCACTTAGCAGCCAGGCCACAAACCTACCAGAACTCTGAACTATTGCGACATCTGGACATCGAAAGGGATGAGTTAATAGGTTGAGAGGGGTCAGTGAGCCCAATGTGTGGCTGTCCTCTTCATCTTGGATCACCACACAAGAACTCGGACTTAGTGCGGTGTTCAACGAGACAACCCACTGTGTACTCCTACACAGCCTCTCATCGTTCACCTTGTATTAGGGTAGATTCACCAACACCTTTCCACCAACATCATCATGATTACTACCATCCCGACTCACATAACAGTATCAACATGGTTTCATTCTAAGCATGCAATAAGCAGTAACAAATGCAGGGGCCACATGATATCAATCATCTCCTACAGTTGCTAGGATTGTGGTTTGCCTACTACTTTGACAAATGATAGGTCATGCAAAGGAATGGGTTCATCTATGCGGTAGAAATGTAGCATGGTAATCATCCTATACAATACATAAGAGAGACATGATAGGGAATTGGGATTTTATCGACATGATCAATGGGGGTTTGCTTGCCTTGCTGACAAGGTTCGGGTTCGGGGTCTTCAACGAAGGGGGCAGCCTCCTGTTCCGGTTCCACCTCTACTCGACAAACAACAAACAAGGTAGCAAAGTAAATACAATGCACAATCACATGGTTGAAGGTTGAAACTTGATGTATATGTTTCTGATGTGTGAGGCAATTCCATTTAAATGGAGTATATTGCAAATTGAATTGCCAATTCAAACTCCAATTTGAATTCATTTTAGCCAAGTTACATATGACATTGTTTGATCAAGTTGAACCACTTTGGAATGTGTATGATATGCCTCTGATGTGTAATTGAAATGTAGCATGTTGCCATGGTCCAAGTTGCAAAAGTATTTGAAAAGAATTTGATTTAATTCCATTGAAATCAAATATCAAATGCTACTGATCACATTTTAAATTCAACTCAAACATGGTTGAAAGTTGGATATTTGGATAGCTTATTTTCTCCTGATCATTTTTCATATATTATTTGTTAAATTTGGAGTTGATATGAATTTTCTATGAATTTCCAAAGTTTCAGCCTTTTTCTGGATTTTCTGGAAATTCTTGAATTCTTTTTATTCTGGAAAATTCATTTACTGCGTCATGCTTGCGCAAGGATGACGTCAGGGGGGGTCTGACCAGTGGGGTCTAGTGGTCAGTCACAATGGGATTAATCCCTCTCTGTTTAAAAAATAACAGAGGGGTTAAGGGCTGGGGGCCCCACCTGTAAGCGACCCAGGGGGTGGATTAGTGCGGGGTTAAGGGTTAACCCACCGGCGGCTTGACGCCGGTGGCCTGGCCACGGCGGCGCCCTTGCCGGAATCGGCTAGAGGCCACGGGAGAGGAAGAGGAGACCACCAACGGGTGCAGAGTCGTCGTCCGCGTCGATTGGACCTGGCCAGAGCTTCAGGGGATCACCAGAGCAACGCCGACGTCGAGGTTGGCGGCGACCGTGGCTAGGGCTGTATCGGGTTCACGCTCCAGAGCGTCATTTTGACAGTGGCGTGTTGCAAACGAGGGCTGAGAGCAACGGGATGCTGCTGCGCGCGCTAGTTGAGCCGAAAGGGCACGACGGCGACCTCGACTTCAACTGTGGCGGCGGCAAGCTTCGGCGTTCATGGCGGCCGTGGATAGAGAACGAGAGGGAGGGCGCTAGGTTAGGGAAACGGTGAGAAGCTCACCACGAACGCGACGGGATGGCTAGCGGGCTCGGGGAAGCTCGGAGCTGGCCGGAATTCGAGGACGACTCGCGGCGGCCGGAGTTGGGGAAGATGAAGCTAGCGTCACGTCCAGGGGCTCTTCTTCTCAATTGGCTGCACTCCTTGGCGTAGAGGACGACGGCGAAGCAGATGGACAAGGTGGCGCGGCTTGTCGACGGCGTTGTCCACGCGTTCTTCTCGTCGGTGCTCCGACGGGGTCTCGGGCGGTGACGAAATCGAGCGGGACAGGAAGGGGAAGAGCTCCGGAGGGGGGGAATGGAGGAGGCGTGCTCCAGGGCGTCTCCAAGCGCGAGAAGGAGGCACGGGGAGGCCTGGAAGGCCCTCGACGGCGACGTGTCGTCCATGGCTGGCTCGGTGGCATTCCACCGAGCAGCTTGGAGGCGCGGGGCGGGGAAGAAGACCCTGCTGCCCCTGGTGGGCTGGCTGGGCTGGGTGGGCTGCTCTCGCCTGGGCGCCAGGTAAGCTTTTCCTGTTTCTTTTCTGTCATTTGTTTTGGCTAGCAAAAATAAATACCTAGCCATTTTCTAAAATGCTGAAACTTTTTATATGGCCTCATAATAATATAGACTAGCCACTTATAAAGTTTGGCACTTTTAAAAATTCAAATAATTTGAATCTTAACTCAAATAGGGGTTTTTGATTAATTGCAAGGCACTTTTTGAATATTTGAAAAATCCATGAGCATGGGGTGGGTCCCAAATCACTTGATATGTGATCACACTCATTTATAAGACTTTTCAAAAATTTAACATGAATTTTTGGGGAAGATTTTTATCTGGCCTTTTGAATTAATTCATCTGGGGGGGTTCCTTCTCCCATTTTGCTTTTGAATTTGATTTCAATGATTTCTTTTGAAATTTTTAACATGATGCCAGATGACTTTCTAACCCTAGCACATTACCTAACACAGGGTTCTGACAAGCGTGCTCTATACAATTACAGAACTTTCTTATGTTCTGAGTTTTTTGATTTGAGTTGCAGAAGTATCCGTAAACTTTTTTTACTACCCGTTGGTCTGTTTTTCACAGATTCTGTCCTGTTTTGCCTTTTCTTCGTTTTGCAAACCTTAAGCTTGCCTTTTCTTTGCAAAACCTTTTTGGCAATCTTGAGAAACAGTAGCTCTTCAAGAATATACTTATTTCCAGTAGAGGAAAAAATATTTTATTATGGGTACTAACCTCGCTAATCAGATTATGATGAGTTATGTATGAAGGGAGTTTTCAAGTGTGCGAGGGAAGATGATGAAAGAAGATTCAGGAGTGTCAAGCGCTCAAGCTTGGGGATGCTGTAAGGCCCGATATGCGGTACTGTTCCAGATCTAGATGTTTCCATCCAGATCCGGGGACGAAGCACATATCGGTCCCACCGCGACATATTACATAGCCATATGCCCCGGATTTCCAACATGATATCACAACATTAAAGATACAAGGATACAACATCTCATACAATCGGCATACAACTGCCTCAATACAATACAACAGCAGAAGATACATGTCTGAGTACAGACTACAAGCAAATGCCTAGTGGCAAAGAGAAAACATCGATCCCCATAACCACACGGGTCCAGGCCCTCCGCCGGGATCCGCCTAACTAGTCGTCGTCGAGTCTCCACGTGAAATGTCGATCACCAACCTATTGGCGATCAAGAACCCTGAAAAGAGTTTGGGGGTAGTATCATGAGTACAGAAGTACTCAGCATCCAACTGTAGTGGTCATCTGACCCAGCAAGGACTTCATCACTCGTCATTCTAGGACAAATAGTAGTTGACGGTAAGGAAGGGGTAAGTGGTGAGGTTGCTGCCGCACTAGCATTTATGAAGTGGCTAACAATCTAGAGAGTAAGGTAAGAAGCCAAGAAGTCGATGAGAAATCGCCTCCAACAAGTCTTGCTATCAACTACTTACGCAAACATAACACCTATCCTATCCTTGTCCTCCTCTTCGCATCCCAACGAAGAAGCAGTCAAGGCACACACACGTTGATCAAGTTATATTAAGATTATCTCAGTTGTTGTTGTCTATGAACAAGGAGTAGGTCTCAAGTCGTCCATAACCGTGGACACGGCTTCTCGAAAATATTTAACCCTGCAGGGGTGTACCAACTGCCCATTACGAGGCTCCGCACGCACGTCCATCTCTCTCAGTTGCTACCCATCACAGGAAACCATTTTATGATTTAGTTCCAAGAGATCCGAAACGACAGGTCCCTCAAACTAACAACGAACATATCCGGGTGGCCCCCAGTGAGTCGACATCCATCTCAGGAGCCGGCCGCTCTCTCGATCTGGTCTCTACCATCCGTCGCAGGTTTGGATAGCCGGTTAATCACATATGGGAAACCGGGTCCTCGGCCGGACAAAGTGGGCCAGCAAGGGAACTATGTCCTCACTGGTCCAAGTTGGTTTGTAAACAACTGGCGGCCGACCAGCACACACACGGTTTCAAATGGTAAATCAGCTTGGGCCATCACTGGAAATGTTTGAAGCTAGGTAGGTAAGAAAAGGGGACCCCATAAAATCCCACACGTGGTTAGGCACGCTCAGTCTTAAAACTAATACCCGGAACTCGGGTCCTAGGTGACTCGAATGGAACAAAGCGTCGGGGCGGGATAGCCTAGACCTTCCATCCTTCGTCGAATATAGTCAACATTGTAATAATAATAATAATCATATCATCCAAACAATATATTAATGTGATATCCCAAACCAAGGAGTAACAAGGTAACATCGTAGCATTCCTAAGCATGCATACTAAGCAGGGGCTGAGAAACGAGCAATAGTAACATAGCAATACATGGTTTGCTGGGAGGGGACATGGCTGTATCGGTTTGAAAGAGGCTGTAAACATGTGGTAGGATTAAACATCGAACATAACCTAGACTAGCATGCAAACCGCTGGTTGAAATAGAATGAATCATCAGTAATGCATAGTCCTTGCCTGTTGATAAGTCGGTTTCCGAAGGTGTAGCTGATCGCAAGCTCGCAACGTCTCCGAGAGGTATCCGCGAAAGCACACAAGAAGTAAACACTGGAAAGCAATCAATGAGAAAGCATCTATTACTACGAAGCAAACACGAGCAAGCATCAACGAGGAGGCAACACGAGACATCGCACCTACCGTCAAGAGCGGTTACTAACAGGTTAAGTGGAGTACTCGTCACACACGACGATACCGCACATTTACAATGATTCAAGTTGTTTAGCTACATGTGATCAGCAAAGGTTGTTAACATGGCATCTCACTCAAGCATGGCATAGCACTCAAACATGGCAAGAGGTGAAGCATAAATAAACTACCTGAGGTAGTCAATTTAAGTGGGGTGAAATCCTAGACATGGCAAACTATTGCGGACCCCACGATAAAATTGGAATTTGGTACTGTTCTGCCGTAAACATAATTTTATTATTTTTATTAGCAAGCAAGAGCAGCATAAACACAAAGTACATGAAAAACTAATCAAGTTACATATAAGAAACATTTTAATCAGAGCAACGGTTAAAAAGATATGGCAATTACAGTTTACAGTGGCAAGCAGTGTAATAAGCAGGTCAACAGCATGTAAACAAAGTCAAACATAGCAAAAGAGCACATTTTATTAAACCACACGAAAAACTAAGCAACTTTCATGTTTAAATCGTCGCGATCCGAGGTACGGTTGAAAAGTTATCGCCCTCGCAAAAAAAACTATTACAATCTACCTAAATTAATAAAAAAACCTAGCAGAAAAAAAACTAAAAGGGCCGAAATCTACTGAGCCCGACAGAAAATAAAAAAAAGAAAAGAAAAAAAAGGGCGCCTCACCTTGGGCCTGGCCCAGGCCGGCTGTGGGCAGCAGATGGGCCGCTGGGGCGCGCGAGGCCCACGAGCGCGACCACGCGAGCGGGGCAGGCGGGGCTCGTCCCGACTGGATCGAGCCGCTCCAGCGGCGGCGGCTGGCTCGCCGGACGGCTGGCTCCAGCGACGGCGAGCGGCCAGGGGCGAGGGGCGAGCGCTGCGGGGTCCAGGGGGCGCGGCAGGCGGGATCCCGGCGGCGAACGACGCTGTCGTGGCGCGGGCGGCGGCTTGAAGGTTCTGGTGACCTCGGGGCATCGATGGCGGCTTCGGTGTCTCCTGCAGAGGCGGACGGCAGTTGCCCACGGGCTGCGGCTGCGTCCTCGCGGTAGAGGAGAGAGCAGGGAGAAGGATGGAGGTAGGTGGAGAGCTAGGAGAGATCTGGGCCGTCGGATCTCTGGATCGGACAGTCTAGATCTGAGGACGGCTAGGGTTACGAAAATTGAGGTGCTATTTGGCAGATTTGGGGCAAAAACAAGGGGTGGCTGCAATTTTGTGGCTAGGGAAAACCTAGAAAGGGGTGGGAGTGTGGTGGTCTTTATATAGCCCAGGTGGCTGGCAGTTTGCAAAAACATCCCCGATTTTCTCTCGAACGCGCAGTGTTTACGTTTCTGACCGCCGGGGGTTCGCAGTACCTCCAATTCGGGTAAAACTTCGAACTGCGCGATCAGCGTGTCGAGACGGTGGCGTTCACCTCACGCTGGAACCGTTCCGAGAACACTTTCCGACGCGCTATAAAAATATCCCGTTTACTAATTAAACGGGGTTTTTCGTTCCGTTGGATGCGGCTGGTCTCGTGCGGTTTCGCGACGGTGATCGGGTGAAACCCGGTGTCACAAAGGTCGAGTGTCATGGTGGAAAGGGTCGGTATCCGGCCGGTACGAGATAAGAGGGGGAAAAATAATCGCCGATCGATAAATCGGGGATGCAAACACCGCAAACAAATCAGACAATCAAACAATTCACACCGAAAACAAAATTTTTGATTTTTGTGAAATCTGGGGTGTTACAATACAACACCACCAACAAGGGATCTCGTCCCGAGATCCAGGACGATCCGGGGGAGAGGGGGGAGAGAAAAGAGAGTCGACGATCTTCAACACCACGAACAAGGGACTCTGCTCCATGTCGACGTCGAACTTCTGTCGAGATAAATTTCCGCAGAGAGACGGCAACGTCTGAAAACGAAACCATCAGTGTCAAGAGAAAGAACGACAATTCAAAACAATGATCAAGGGAAGCATTCTCACTGAAATCAGGAGGATACCCGGCAAGGGAACTGAAGTCAACTAAAGACCAAGATGTTTACCCAGAGTCGGAAGAACTACAGGAATTCCCAAACCTGAGATCGAAATCGAGACAATACGCTGCAACCAAGGCATTGTAACTGTTCTGAACTCCACACACTCGAGATCCTAGGGTTTAAGGAGGATAAGACGAGAATAAACCACTTACGACACTTGTCCTGACTAGAGCAAGGGTAAGGAGTAAAAAGATTCCTACTCTCCGACAACTAACTTAGTAACTACAAAATAGTTTTTGTCTAGACTCGACTTCGGCCAAAAAGGGGATCCTACGGTCGGTAAGGCTCTGATACCAAGTTGTAAGGCCCGATATGCGGTACTGTTCCAGATCTAGATGTTTCCATCCAGATCCGGGGACGAAGCACATATCGGTCCCACCGCGACATATCACGAAGTCATATGCCCCGAATTTCCAACATGATATCACAACATTGCAGATACAAGGAGACAATATCTCATACAATCGGCATACAACTGCCTCAATACAATACAACATCGGAAGATACATGTCTGAGTACAGACTACAAGCAAATGCCAAGTGGCAAAGAGAAAACATCGATCCCCATAACCACACGGGTCCAGGCCCTCTGCCGGGATCCGCCTAACTAGTCGTCGTCGAGTCTCCACGTGAAACGTCGATCACCATACCTGTTGTCGATCAAGAACCCTGAAAAGAGTTTCGGGTTAGTATCATGAGTACAAAAGTACTCAGCATCCAACTGTACTGGTCATCTGACCCAGCAAGGACTTCATCACTCGTCATTCTAGGAAAACTAGTAGTTTACGGTAAGGAAGGGGTAAGTGGTGAGGTTGCTGCCGCACTAGCATTTATGAAGTGTCTAACGATCTAGAGAGTAAGGTAAGAAGCCAAGCAGTCGATGAGGAATCGCCTCCAACAAGTCTTGCTATCAACTACTTACGCAAACATAACACCTATCCTATCCTTGTGCTCCTCTTCGCATCACAACGAAGAAGTAGTCAAGGCACACACACGTTGATCAAGTTATATTAAGATTATCTCAGTTGTTGTTGTCTATGAACAAGGAGTAGGTCTCAAGTCGTCCAGTGGACACGGCTTGTCGAAAAGATTTAACCCTGCAAGGGTGTACCAACTTCCCATTATGAGGCTCCGCACGCACGTCCATCTCTCTCAGTTGCTACCCATCACAGGCAACCATTTTATGATTTAGTTCCAAGAGATCCGAAATGACAGGTCCCTCTAACTAACAACGAACAAATCCGGGTGGCCCCCGGTGAGTCGACATCCATCTCAGGAGCCGGCCGCTCTCTCGATCTGCTCTCTACCGTCTGTCACAGGTTTGGATAGCCGGGTAATCACACATGGGAAACCGGGTCCTCAGTCGGACAAAGTGGGCCAACAAGGGAACTATGTCCTCACTGGTCCAGGTTGGTTTGTAAACAACTGGCGGCCGACCAACACACACACGGTTTCAAATGGTTAATCAGCTTGGGCCACCACTAGAAATGTTTGAAGCTAGGTAGGTAAGAAAAGGGGACCCCATATAATCCCACACGCGGTTAGGCACGCTCAGTCTTAAAACCAATACCCGGAACTCGGGTCCTAGGTGACTCGAATGGAACAAAGCGTCGGGGCGGGATAGCCTAGACCTTCCATCCTTCGTCGAATATAGAAAACATTATAATAATAATAATCATATCATCCAAACAATATATTAATGTGATATCCCAAACCAAGGAGTAACAGGGTAACATCGTTGCACTCCTAAGCATGCATACTAAGCAGGGGCTGAGCAACGAGCAATAGTAACATAGCAGTACATGGTTTGCTGGGAGGGGACATGGCTGTATCGGTTTGAAAGAGGCTGTAAACATGTGGTAGGATCAAACATCGAACCTAACCTAGACTAGCATGCAAACCGCTGGTTGAAATAGAATGAATCATAAGTAATGCATAGTCATTGCCTATTGATAAGTCGGTTTCCGAAGGTGTAGGTGATCGCAAACTCGCAACATCTCCGAGAGGTATCCGCAAAAGCACACAAGAAGTAAACACTGGAAAGCAATCAACGAGCAAGCATCTATTACTACGAAGCAAACACGAGCAAGCATCAACGAGGAGGCAACACGAGACATCGCACCTACCGTTGAGAGCGGTTACTAACTGGTTAAGTGGAGTACTCGTCACAAACGACGATACCACACATTTACAATGATTCAAGTTGTTTAGCTACATGTGATCAGCAAAGGTTGTTAACATGGCATCTCACACAAGCATGGCATAGCACTCAAACATGGCAAGAGGTGAAGCATAAATAAACTACCTAAGCTAGTCAATTTAAGTGGGGTGAAATCCTAGACATGGCAAACTATTGCGGACCCCACGATAAAATTGGAATTTGGTACTGTTCTGCCCTAAACATAATTTTAATATTTTTATTAGAAATCAAGAGCAGAATAAACACAAAGTACACGAAAAACTAATCAAGTTACATATAAGAAACATTTTAATCAGAGCAACGGTTAAAAAGATATGGCAATTACAGTTTACAGTGGCAAGCAGTGTAATTACCAGCTCAACAGCATGTAAACAAAGTCAAACATTGCAAAAGAGCACATTTTATTAAACTACACGAAAAACTAAGCAACTTTCATGTTTAAATCGTCGCGATTCGAGGTACGGTTGAAAAGTTATCGCCCTCGCAAAAAAAACTATTACAATCTGCCTAAATTAATAAAAAAACCTAGCAGAAAAAAAACTAAACGGGCCGAAATCTACTCAGCCCAATAGAAAAAAAATAAAAAAAGAAAAGAAAAAAAAATGGCGCCTCACCTTGGGCCTGGCCCAGGCCGGCTGTGGGCAGCAGATGGGCCGCTGGGGCGCGCGAGGCCCACGAGCGCGACCATGCGAGCGGGGCAGGTGGGGCTCGTCCCGACTAGATCGAGCCGCTCCAGCGGTGGCGGCTGGCTCGCCGGCCGGCCGGCTCCAGCGACGAAGAGCGGCCAGGGGCGAGGGGCGAGCGTGGCGGGGTCCAGGGGGCTCGGCAGGCGGGGTCCCGACGGCGAACGACGGCGTCGTGGCGCGGGCGGCGGCTTGAAGCTTCCGTTGACCCCGGGGCATCCATGGCGGCCTCGGTGTCTCCTGCAGACGGCGGCCGGCGGTTTCCCACGGGCGGCGGCTTTGTCCTCGCGGTAGAGGAGAGAGGAGGGAGAAGGCTGGAGGTAGGTGGAGATCTAGGAGAGATCTGGGCCGTCGGATCTCCGGATCGGACGGTCCAAATCTGAGGAAAATTGAGGTGCTATTGGGCAGATTTGGGGAAAAACAGGGGGGTGGATGCAATTTTGTGGCTAGGAAAACCCTAGAAAGGGGTGGGAGTGTGGTGGTCTTTATATAGCCCAGGTGGCTGGCAGTTTGCAAAAACATCCCCGGTTTTTCTCTCGCGCGCGCGGTGTTTACGTTTCTGACCGCCGGGGGTCCGCAGTACCTCCGATTCGGGTAAAACTTCGAGCTGCGCGATCAGCGTGTCGATCCGGTGGCGTTCACCTTGCGCTGGAAACGTTCCGAGAACACTTTCCGACGCGCTATAAAAATATCCCGTTTACTTATTAAACGGGGTTTTTCGTTCCGTTGGATGCGGCTGGTCTCGTGCGGTTTCGCGACGGTGATCGGGTCAAGTCCGGTGTCGCAAAGGTCGAGTGTCAGGGTGGCAAGGGTCGTTCTCCGTCCGGTACGAGATAAGAGGGGGGAAATAATCGCCGATCGATCAATCGGGGATGCAAACACCGCAAACAAATCAGACAGTCAAACAATTCACACCGAAAACAAAATTTTTAATTTTTGTGAAATCTGGGCTGTTACAGATGCTCACATGCATCCCCAAGAAATATTCAAGAAGACTCAAGCGTCTAATCTTGGGGATGCCCCCGTGCATCCCCTTCTTCATCAACAATTATCAGTTCGTCTCTCGTTTCACTATATTTTTATCAGTTCATGCGTTATGTGCTATGCTTGGAGCGTCTCGCTCTTAGGTTTTATTTTTAGTTTTCTTTAGCTTTGCTTGCTGTTCATAACAAGTTAGAACCCAGCTTTCTTTGTGTGGGAGAGAAACACGCTCCACTTTCAAAATCTAGAACACATCATAGGATTTTTCGTGCCTATATCTTTGCTGTGATTGTTCTTTATCTTTTTCATAGCTACTGACATGTTTAGATCTTAGTTTTCATGCTTATCTTTTTAAGAGCTTTTGTTTAGTTTGTTGCTGGAACTCTCTTGAGTTTTCATGTTTATCTTGTTTGGAGAGTTTGCCTGTTGCACTGAGTTTTGTGTCTTGACTTGAAGTAGGTAATTGAGGTTGCTATTATTTTGTAGTAGTAACTTGCAATAGTTTTGAGGTATTGTTTTGAGTAATGTTTGGACTTTTGGTGTCAAAAGCTTTAGCCTATTAGTGATAGATGTCGTATTTTGGGCAATTCGTGTTTATTTTCAAAACTTACAAATTAGTTGAGAACTCTAGCTACTAGATGGATCACTACTCTTTGGAGGGATCGAATATTAGAGTACACTCACGTACAATGAGTCGAGGATGCGCAAGGATAACCAAACCCCCATACACTCCTCCTCGGGGTACTTGTATCTTTGTGAACCTCCTTATTAGATTGAGAGTTACCGATAATAAGTGCATGAGTTCTTCGGATTAATGTGAGTATTCGAAAGTTGACACTTCCACCTTCCCATATTTTTCTAGCCTCTCCTGTGCCGTGCATTGCTTTCTTCTCACTCCGAGATTTGGCGTCCACCTTCGCCGGTACATCCAAATCCTTGGCATGATACACTCTATCACCATAAACCTCCTTATATCCTTCCTCAAAACAGCCACCATACCTACCTATCAAGGCATTTCCATAGCCTTTCCGAGATACATTGCGATGCAACATCCACCTTCTCATGACTTGATCTTCATGTCATACATGCTACTTGCTTGATCGATGAGCCGCATGCTAGTTGGGCCTTGCCGTAATCATTGCTACATGACGCGCTAGTATCATTGAATATCCTGCTACACTGTCAGAGGCATACATTTGCATACTTCATGATAGTTACATCTTCTTTATGATTTGAGTACTTTTGTAAAGTGTGAAAGATCTTCTATACTTCTTGTAATATATAGAGTGTTTCCCCTAAAGTGAGGAAAAGATCCCAAAGTGTACAAATCAAAATATCCAAAAGAGCACAAAATTAAAAGATCCCAAATAGGACAAATGAGAGAAATAGAAAGAGCCATTGAGCATCATGGGCAGAACCGTTCATGGGCAGAACCGTTCAGAAACTTCTTGGTGGATGGCACACTCCCACAAGATGAAGTAGAAGCTCGGAAAATCCAGCGCCGATCTGGAGCATACAATATCATCAACAACGAGCTGCCAGCAGTGCTTTGGAGTTTGCGTACCACACCGAACCGTTCAACTGGATTTACTCCCTTCTTCCTAGTATATGGCGCTGAAGCAATGCTCCCCTGCGACATTGAATTAGATTCATCTCGTCACGCCATGTACACGGAGGAAGAAGCCAAGGAAGCTCGCGAGGAGGGTGTTGATCTAAGAGAAGAAGCATGTCTCTTGGCCTTGTCCAAGTCGTCAATATACCAGCAGAAGCTGCGTCACTACCACAACAAGAAGATCCGTCCCCTAGCTTTTCGTGAGGGTCACTTGGTGTTGCACCGAATACAGAAATCGGATGGCCAGCACAAGTTATCTTCTCCTTGGGAAGGTCCATTCATCATAAGTCGAGCGCTAAAAGCAATGCATATTACCTCATTGATCTCAGGAAGCCGACCCGATATGTGGACACTTCGGGGCAAGAAACGGAGCGTCCTTGGAACGCCGAGCTGTTATGTCCGTTTTATAGTTGAGCGGTATTGTTGTATCCCCTCCCTTTGTGGAAATATTATCAATGAGAATAGAGGTGCGTCCATGAGACTGCATTTTCGGCAGGAGTTATAAAATTATTTGTATATGTTTTCCAGTCACAAGGTCGGCAAAAGCAGACCCGGGGACTGGCAGGTTGCCCCGAAAAGGGTATACTTGGAGAAAGAGCAAAACGAGTGACGGGTTTGCAAAAGCTAGTCCGAACGGAATGCAGACCGCAGGTCGGCTGTAATGTTGGGTGGATGTGGCCGAGCAGAACTATCAATCGGAGAGTTCATACTCTAAAAGTATATCTAATTCAAAGTTAGCCGATAGCAGACCCACCGATTGTGACCAGACCGGCTGGCCAACAGTCGACAGGTTGTAATCGGCCCATCTGTATAGCCCTACCTTTGCGAGAAAAACTGAGAGCCTGGAAGTAATTGCCAAAAGTTCCTTCGAGGTCTGTTCTCCAATCCGACCATAGACCGCAGTTCAGTTGTAAGGTTGGCGGGAGTATCGACCAAGAGAGAAAAAAAGGCAAAGAAAAAGGCAATCAGTTGAAAAGCGCAAAGGCAGAGTGCCATATATGTCTAAGGAAAAGCAAGTTCTCAAGCAAGAAGGGCCGATTGGCCGAATAGTGTTCATTACATGAAAGTGGCCCTTGACGGACTCACTTGGAATTTAACTAGTGTTTTTCAAGAAAAAGCAGGTAATTGAAAGACGTGCCGAGCTTAACCAGTCGGCGCATCCGGAGCGGATGGAGCAGTCGGAACTGAAGCAGCTGGGGCCGTGCTGGTGGCACCTCCCGGAGCGGAAGAGGCGGTAGTCTTGGTCTGACTGTGTGATGGGTCCTGGGCAGCACTCGCCGAGTTCCCGTCGGAGGAGTCTTCAACTTCTTCATCAACATCGTCATCAGCATAGTCCGAGGAGTGGGAGCCATCGCTGCCAGTCCGCAGAGCAGGTCGGGACTGGGGCGCATCTTCACTGGTAGTATATAAAATTTCGCTGAGGGAGGAAACTCTGGTCGGCTGACCAGCTGAATCAAGATAAGGAGTAACTTCCAGGAGATCCATGCCATCCGCGAGCTCTTAGGCAATGTGGAAGATTTGGGTCCAGAGTTCACCAACGGATTCCTCAGATCCGTCTCGCAGAGCAGTCATCAGCTTAAGGTCAATGTCAGGGTACCAGCTCTTCGCAATAGAGAGAGCAGCTTGCACTCCAGATCGGAAGGAAGAATCAAGCATATTTTCCACCTGGCAAGGCACAACCTTGAGATTTCGAGCAACATCTTCATTGGTCTCAAAGGCAATCGGCTTCTGCCTGCCCTTGAAAAGCTTGTCGTTCAACTTCTGGATACCAGTCTTGTAAGTGCACATGGCACCTTTCACATGGGGGATTCAGGCATCCAAAGCAACAACAAAGTCCTCGGCATCCCAGCCGGCATCAACAGGAAGTACTACACCTCGCACTCGGCGGGCTTCAGCAACAGCTTCATCGGCAACAGTGGTGGAGCAGTCGGAGAAAAAAGTTAGTTCGGAGAGCAGTAGGATCAGATCGGAATACAAGAATAAGCAGAATAAAAGGAGTACCTGCAAGGGCGATATCCACTCGGTGGAGGCAGGAGAGGGCAAGGTCAACAATGGCTTGCGCATGTCGGATTTCTGTCTGGTGTTGTACATCCATGTCCTCGGCGCGTTTGACAGCAGCGTCCCTTTCCTTCATGAGCTGACCCTCAACCTCAATCCGAGCATCGGACAACCTCTGCATGTCGGCTTCATGAGAAACCTTGACGGCCGAGAGGTCGGCAGTCACCCTTTGAACTCTAGCCTACAGTTCGGTCTCAATACCAGCCAGTCGAGCACGTTCCTTCTCAACATCTCCGAGCTGGGCGTTCTTCTCACCGAGCTGATTCTCCAGCTCGGCGATCCTCTTCTGGGCGGCCTCTAGCTCGGAGGTGTGAGTGGCGGAAGCTACAAGTTCAGTTAAGTAAGGAAGCAGTAGCAATCGGGAGAAGAAAAAAAGGCAAGCAGAAGTATACCTGTCAGTTCTTGGATCTTGGCAGCTTGGGCTTCAACATTTCTTTTGAGAGCAGTAATGGACTTTTGGCCCGCTGAATAAGCGTCCAAGAGCTCGTCAAATAAAGCTTGGCTTCTATCGCAAATGCCCTGAAAAATGGGCCGGTCAGATCTGAGCAAGGCACAAGAGTTAAAAGAAAGTAAGATCCGAGCTCATTGCATGCAATCGGCCCGAATCTCGGGGACTACACCCAGTGGGTGCGCTAGGCGCGCCCCCACTGAAAGGAAAACTAACAGAATCAGAGTACTCGGAAGCGAGGATTTGGCCCATAACTCCATCGGCAAAACGTCTAATATGGGAGGCAAGGCCACCCAATCGGTTCAAAAGATGGGACGTGACCTGGTCCTCGGATCCAGGAGGCGGAGGAGTGGCACAATCGGTAGCAGTCAGGACCGGGGAGACATCAGCAGCGCCAGTGTACGCCTCGCGGAACCGGTCAGCTCGCGAGAGCAGGCGGCCTGTGGTCGGCGACTGGAGCACAAGGGCGCTGGAGGACAGTGTTGTGGTACCGCTGGATCCGGCAGGAGTGTGAGTAGGAAGCGGAAAACTAACCTGCGGATCGGCGGGTGGAGAAGCAGTTGGTTCGAGGTAGGCAGCACTAGCACCCTCCGAGTTGGCGGTAGGAGTTGGATTTACAGTAGTGGCCTTGGCTGAAGAAGCCCCAGGCTGAGCAGCATCAGCAGTAGACCGATCTGGCATGGGCACATCAAGGTGCGCGACACTAGAGGGGTCCATCAGGATTGGAGGAGGAGCAGCGATGGTTGTTGCAGGAGTGGTCGATTGCACGCCAGCAGTCGGAGGGGCGGCAGAGGTCGGCAGGGGAGCAGTCGGCTATGCCTGTTTGGCGGCTGCGACAACCCTCTGTTTCTTGGCCCACTCGGCTTTGGTGGTGTCGGCGGCGGCTCTCTTACGAGAAGGCACAGGAATGTTGGAGGTAGCAGAGCCCGCGGGGGTGACCCTCGGAGGGACATCAGAGGTGGCAGGGGGAGCAATAGGAGCCACCCCAGGCGGCACGAGAGCGACAGATCGGGCAGCCCTGCAAAACAAAGAGCAAAGTGAGAAAAGTAGTTGAGCAGGATTGAAAGAAGCAAACAGTGCAAAGAAACATACCTAGAAGCTCGGGGTAGCTGTGCAACAAACTTGGCCATGGAGAAGATAGGGCGAGCAATGTTCAGAGGAGTGGGAGAGAGCACAGGGCCACTCGGCTTGAGGGAAGTCGGACCTGGAGCAGGGCGGCGCGCGCCGTATTTGCCTTTCTTCTTGGCAACCTTGGAGGTACCGGTGGCGTCGTCGTCTCGGGGGCATTTCCCCTCGGCCACTGTCCGCTCTGCCGGCTCAGATTCTGCGCCAAAGTCACCAAGGGAATCAGCATCACTGCTCCATTCAGACATGAAGCGTTTGATGGAGGAATCAGACTCACCCAACTGTTTGAGGCCGAGCCCGAAAGAAGCAGTCCGAGCTTCAGTCTCGGAATTTGTTTCCTCTTCAAGCTCCAAGTCCTTGGCGTCTTCCTCAACGCGGTCGGGATGGTAGCCCGAGGCGGCCTGTCCGTCCTGCATAACCCTAGAGCCAAGGAACTCCTGGGGAGGAAGGCCCGATCAGAATCAGCAAGAGAGGAATAAGAGCTAAGATAAAGATAAGATCAAGAGCATACCACGGGGTAGGTTCGGTGTCGGTTGTACGCCGTTTTTCCGAACTCAAAGGGCCCAACAACCTTGAGGTCGGCGATCTTGTTGATTCGGCGGAGGAACTCAGCTTCGTTTATGCGGAATGTGGAGATACGAGTGGGCTATAGGAGGAGTCTCATATCACAGATACGGTGGCAACGGCGTTGTAGCGGAAGCACTCGGCGGCAGAGCCATGTCGCCACCTGGTCGGCAGGTTGCAATCCTTTGGTCATCAGGGTTTGGATCTGGGCCATCTGACGATCCATGTCGGTGTCCCCTTCCCCTGGCTTTTCGGACCAGTGATACTTCGCAGTCGGAGGCGGTAGAGAGAATTCAGGCAGATTAAGCAAGTCCTTGTCCTTCAGTGAAGAAACATAAAAGAACCCCATCTGCCAGTTCTTGATGGGCGGTGGTGGCTGGGGATGATGGTAGAGTCCGATCTTGCGGACATATATGGTGGCGCCACCACACTCGGCCATCACTTTCACCTCTTCTTGGTCTTGGGGTGTCGGGACCCGGGGTTAGCGTATGCAAGTCCAGCTAAGACAGTCATATGGAGAGCCGAGAACCGTACCCACTTGTCTAAGCAGACAAGGCCAAGCACAGAACGTTCTCGGAAAGCATCGTACGTGAGGGGCATCCCATCCAGGCCGGATGATCAACTGAGATGGGTCCTCATCGTCCGCACACAAGTCTAATGATATGGGTGATGAACTCCCATATTCAAAGACAAGTCGCCTCAACCATACTAACGACTATCTCATAACTCTTACATAGACTTACTCCAGCCCGATCACTTAGTCGGGGTCTAGGGCGGGCTCGATCATACCACAAAGTGTGCACGAGATGGAGTCTCGAGCAATCGCATCGCGATGCCCCAAGATGCGCACATCTAAGGGCCACTTGGTGTATGAAAGACCGCCAGCCAGATCACAACTAATGTCTCGAAAACCCATACAAAGACATGCATGTTATAAACATACACGCAACACACATGCCTTGTATGAACAGTAGGTATCATTGCAATTATCTACAAAGTATACATTTTATTGATAACTCTTATAGAGTGCACACAGAGATCACAAACATGTGACCCAACATTACAACAACAAGCGGAAGCAAAGTATGTCTGAGTACAGATAAGTTTAACAAATGGCTTAAGAAGCCTTATTTAAACACAAGCCCTCCACGAGGGAACCAGTTGTCTGACTGGGACTAGACTAGCTTGATCTTCAGTCGTCCAGCTTGATGAAGAAGCCACCTTCGGGGTCAGTGGTTTCATCTAAAACATAGATTAAGCAAACGTGAGTACAAAGTCGTACTCAGCAAGACTTACATAGGAACTATACTACTCATGCACATGTATCAAGGTAAAGGGAGGTGGGGTTTCACTTGCAGAAGTGCCAGCTTTGACTTGGCTAGTCCTGAACTACGAGTACCAGACTTGGGGTAAGAAGCATACACGAGTCCACTACATCTCTTCAACCAATTACACCACTATGGTTACTTCCTCGACTTCCCCATGAGAAGCACAGCATAGCACTCACACTTATCTTGGTGTGTTTTAGAAGTATCCAGTTCAAGTTGTCTAATAATCAAGCTAAGCTTTCCAAGCAGTCCATAACCGCGGACGCGGTTATTCGAAAAGTTTTGTTAACCCTGCAGCGGTGTACCGCTACACACACATGATCATCAGTTACCGCCTTTGTACTCGACACCGTTCAAGAAGTGTCGGCGAGGATGCTCACCATAACTGTTACCTCATAGCCGATCTAGTCCGAGAAAGCCGCCTACCTGGGTTGGCTACAACTATCGTGAACCCGGCCGGTTTACCGAAGTGGACCCAAGTGATGTGTGCGTGGTGCATAAGCCGGTCTCGGGTGAGCCGTTCTCTCACTTAGCAGCTAGGCCACAGACCTACCAGAACTCTGAACTATTGCGACATCTGGACATCGAAAGGGATGAGTTAGTAAGCTGAGAGGGGTCAGTGAGCCCAATGTGTGGTTGTACTCTTCATCTTGGATCACGACACAAGAACTCGGACTTAGGGCGGTGTTCAACGAGACAACCCACCGTGTACTCCTACACAGCCTCTCATCGTTCACCTTGTATTAGGGTAGATTCACCAACACTTTTCTACCATCATCATCATGATCACTACCATCCCGACTCACATAAAAGTATCATCATGGTATCACTCTAAGCATGCAATAAGCAGTAACAATTGCAGGGGCCACATGATATCAATCAACTCCTACATTTGCTAGGATTGTGGTTTGCCTACTACTGTGACAAATGATAGGTCATGCAAAGGAATGGGTTCATCTATGCGGTAGAAACGTAGCATGGTAATCATCCTATACAATGCATAAGCGAGACATGAGAGGGAAGTGGGATTTTATCGACATGATCAATGGGGGTTTGCTTGCCTTGCTGACGAGGTTCGGGTTCGGGGTCTTCAACGAAGGGGGCAGCCTCCTGCTCCGGTTCCACCTCTACTCGACAAACAACAAACAAGGTAGCAAAGTAAATACAATGCACAATCACATGATGGAAGGTTGAAACTTGATGTATATGCTTTGATGTGTGAAGAAATTCAATTTAAATGGAGTATATTGCAAATTGAATTGCAAATTCAAACTCCAATTTGAATTCAAACTTAGCCAAGTTACACGTGACATTGTTTGATCAATTTGAATCATTTTGGAATGTGTATGATATGCCTCTGATGTGTGGTTGAAATGTAGCATGTTGCCATGGTTCAAGTTGCAAAAACTTTTGAATTGAATTTGATTTAATTCCATTGAAATCAAATAGCAAATGCTACTGATCCCAATTTAAATTCAACTCAAACAAAGTTGAAAGTTGGATTTTTGGATAGCTTATTTTCTCCTGATCATTTTTCATATATTATTTGTCCAATTTGGAGTTAATATGAATTTTCTATGAATTTCCAAAGTTTGGGCTATTTTCTGGATTTTCTGGAATTTCTTTAATTTATTTCAATTTCTGGAAAAACATTTACTGCGTCATGCTTGCGCAAGGCTGACGTGGGGGGGGTCTGACGTGTGGGCCAGGGTTGTCAGCCACTGGGTTAAATAACACGGCTGTTTAAATTAACCAGTGGCTTGATTAAGCCACTTGGCCCATTGTCAGTGACCTAGGGTCACTTAACCCAGGTGGGGTTAAGCCCCTAAGCATGGTCACGTCGGCGGGCTGCCGGCGGTTAAATGCCAGCGTCACAGACGCGGCGGCGCTGCACGGGGAGGGTGCTCCCGGCCACCATTTGGCACGGGGAGAGCACGGGACGGCTCCTCGAGCTCGTCTGCGTCTCGTGGTGAACACGGGGGACCTTGGGGGGCACCGGAGCTACGCTGGCGACGACCTTTGGCGGCGGCCGTGGCTCGGTTTAGAAGCAGTAGTCG
This sequence comes from Bromus sterilis, assembly GCA_950022295.1. Taxonomy (NCBI): domain Eukaryota; kingdom Viridiplantae; phylum Streptophyta; class Magnoliopsida; order Poales; family Poaceae; genus Bromus; species Bromus sterilis. Next base: position 72,541,183 of record OX465600.1, on the reverse strand, counting down.
ACTCCGTGCATCAAAGCGGACGGGAAGCAGTGCGTTGAAACGCTGGGGTGGAGGGGAACGCGACGCGCGCTCTGGCTGAGACGGAGGGGCACAGGGGCAACCTCGAGCTCATCCATGGCGGATGCCGTGCTCGGCTCTCATGGAAAATCGCAAAGGAGAAGGAGAAAAACTCCGGGGTTGGTTGGGGAGGATGAAGAAGCTCACCCTGAAGCTAGCAGAGGAGTCAGGGAGGTCGGGGAGGTCGTGGTGGCGGCGAATTCGACGACGGCGACTTGTGGGTCCGGCGACTCCTCGATGAAGCTGGCGTCGTCTGCTGAGGCGCTCGGGCTCGATTGATTGAGGGAAACGACGAAGACGCCTGCTGTGGTTCTTCTGGACACGGTGGCACGGCTCGGGGACGACGGTGGCTGCATGGACTTGGCGGCGTGCTCCACGGCGGTCCTCGGGCGGCGACGAAATCGAGCACGGGAGGAGGAGGAGGAAGCTCTAGAGGGGGGGAATGGATTGGGACGAGCGAGAGACCTCTCCAGGCGCGAGAAGGAGGCACGGGGAGGCCTGGAAGGTGCTCGACGGCGACGTGTCGTCCACGGCTGGCTCGGTGGCATTCCACCGAGCAGCTTGGAGGCGCAGGGCGGGCAAGAAGACCCTGCTGCCCCTCTGGGCCGGGTGGGCTGGATGGGCTGCTCTCGCCTGGGCGCCAGGTAAGCTTTTCTGCTTATTTTTCTGTTTTTCTTTTCTGACATTTGTCTTGGCTAGCAAAAATAAATACCTAGCCATTTTCTAAAATGCTGAAACTTGTTATATGGCCTCATAATAATATAGACTAGCCATTTATAAAGTTTGGCACTTTTTAAAATTCAAATAATTTGAATCTTTACTCAAATAGGGGTTTTTAATTAATTCCAAGGCACTGATTGATTATTTGAAAAATCCATGAGCATGGGGTGGGTCCCACATCACTTGATATGTGATCACACTCATTTATAAGACTTTTCCAAAATCTAACATGAATTTTTGGAGAAGATTTTTATCTGGCCTTTTGAATTAATTCATCTGGGGGGGTTCCTTCTCCCATTTTGCTTTTGATTTTGATTTCAAAGATTTCTTTTGAAATTTTAACATGATGCAAGAGACTTGCTAACCCTAGCACATTACCTAACAGAGGGTTCTGACAACTCGCCCCCACTCAACAGAATCTCGTCCCGAGATTCAGAAGTCTGCGGAAGGAAGGTGGGGTACTCGGCATTGAGACGGTCTTCTCTTTCCCACGTAGCTTCTCTCTCAGAGTGGTGTGACCATTGCACTTTCAGAAACCTAATCTTCTGACGACGAGTGACACGCTCTGCGGAATCAAGAATACGAACGGGGTATTCTCGATAAGAAAGGTCTTCTTGGAGATCAAGCGTTTCATGGTCGACTTCGCGGATGGGGTCCTTGAAGCAACGCCTGAGTTGTGACACATGGAATACATCATGTACTCGGGAAAGGTGCGGGGGTAGTTCAAGTTGGTAGGCAACTTCTCCACGTTTGGCAAGAATGCGGAAAGGTCCGATGTAACGTGGGGCCAATTTTCCTTTGATACCGAAACGTTGGGTTCCCTTCAGAGGAGTAACCCGAAGATAAGCTTTCTCATCCAGATTGTAGCTCTCTTGCCTATGATGACAATCATAGTAGCTTTTCTGACGAGACTGGGCTGCTTTCAATTGATCACGAACAATGCGAACTTGCTCTTCTGCTTCCTTGATCATGTCCGGTCCAAAGAATTGTGTTTCACCGGTTTATGACCAGTTTAAAGGTGTTCGACATCGTCGTCCATAAAGGAGTTCAAAAGGAGCCATGTTCAGACTAGATTGAAAACTATTGTTATAAGAAAATTCGGCGAATGGAAGAGACTTCTCCCAATTTTTTCCGAATGAGATAACACAAGCTCTGAGCATGTCTTCAAGAATTTGGTTAACCCTTTCGACTTGACCGCTAGACTGAGGATGGAAAGCTGTACTAAAGGAGAGATGAGTTCCCATAGCATTCTGAAAGATTCCCCAAAATCTAGAGGTGAAAAGGCTACCGCGATCAGAATTGATTTCCAAAGGAACACCGTGAAGGGACACAATTCTAGAGACGTACAAGTCTGCTAACTGGCTAGAAGTTATAGACTCGCGAACTGGAAGGAAGTGCACAACTTTGGAAAGCCTATCTATGACAACGAAGATGGCATTGTTTCTTTCTGGGTTTTTGGAAAGCCGGTGATGAAGTCCATACCGACTTTGTCCCATTTCCACTCGGGAATAGACAAAGGCTGAAGTGTACCAGCAGGTCTTTGATGTTCTGCCTTAATGCGACGACAAACATCACATTCGGCAACAAATTGAGCAATGTCTCTCTTCATCCTAGTCCACCAAAATCTCTGGCGTAGATCTCGGTACATTTTTGTGCTACCGGGATGAATCGAGAGGGGTGTGTCATGGGCTTCTTTGAGGATGAGTTGCCTTAGTTCCCTATTCTTAGGTACTACCAAACGATTTCCAAAGAATACCGTTCCTTTACTATCTGTGGAGAAACATTTAGCAACTCCGCTAGCAATGTTCTCCTTGATCCGGCGAACACCTCGTGCACGCCTTTGGGCAAATATGATTTGATCCTCAAGAGTTGGTTTCGCCACCAAGGTAGAAAGATAGCCATGAGGAACAATCTCAAGATTGAGCTTTCGAAATTCCTCATGAAGAAGTGGTTGATACTGGTGTAACATGAGGTTGTTACAATACGACTTACGACTTAGTGCATCAGCCATGACATTGGCTTTGCCTGGGGTGTAAGAAATTCCTAAGTCATAATCTTTTATCAACTCAATCCAGCGTCTTTGCCTGAGATTAAGATCTGGCTGGGTGAAAATGTATTTGACGCTTTGGTGGTCGGAATAGATCTCGCAACGATTACCAAGGAGGTAATGTCGCCAAGTTGTTAGGGCATGAACTACGGTAGCGAGTTCAAGGTCATGGGTAGGATAGTTCTCTTCATGTGGCCGCAACTGGCGTGAAGCACAAGCTACCACATGTCGATCTTGCAGAACTATGCATCCTAACCCTTGCCGTGATGCGTCACAATAGATCTCGAAATCCTTTTTGGTGTCTGGAGGTGCAAGTACGGGTGCAGAAGTCAACCTTCTTTTTAGCTCTTGAAAGCTTTCCTCGCACTTGGGAGTCCATAGGAATTTCTTATCTTTCTTGAGGAGTTCAGTTAGAGGCTTTGCAACTTTAGAAAAGTTCTCGACGAAGCGACGACAATAGCTGGCTAGGCCAAGAAAACTCCTAACTTGCTTAACCGATTCAGGTGGAGTCCAGTCAAGGACGGCCTGAACTTTCTCGGTATTCACAGCAATGCCTTTTGCAGAAATCACGTGGCCTAAGTAGGTCTCTTCTGGTAGCCAAAATTCACACTTGGAGAATTTAGCATACAGGCGATGCTCTCTAAGTTTCATCAATACCAGCCTTAGGTGTTCGGCATGTTCTTCTTCGTTCTTCGAGTAGATGAGAATGTCATCGAGATAAACCACAAAAAAATTATCTAAGTACTCCATGAAGATCGAATTCATCATGCGTGAGAAAGTGGCGGGGGCATTGGTTAAACCAAAGGACATGACAGTGTACTCGTAAAGACCATAACGAGTAGTAAAAGCCGTTTTGGGAATGTCCTCGTTTTGGATTTTGATTTGATGATAACCTAATCTCAAATCCATCTTGGAGAAGATAGAGGATCCTGCAAGTTGATCATAAAGATCATTGATCCTGGGCAATGGGTACTTGTTCTTTATCGTCGCTAAATTTAGCGGGCGATAGTCTATGCACATCCTTTCTGTTCCATCTTTCTTCGTTACGAACAGAACGGGGCAACCCCATGGCGATGAGCTAGGGCGGATGAAGCCTTTTTCCAACAAAGCTTCCAGTTGGGTTTTAAGCTCAGCTAACTCACGTGGGGCCATTTTGTATGGGCGTCTAAAAATTGGTGCGGTTCCTGGTACAAGATCCACTATAAACTCTACACATCTGTCGGGTGGCATGCCCGGCAGCTCTTCAGGAAAGACATACGGGAAGTCACGAACCACCGGAATATCTTCAAGTTCGGGAAGGGGAAGTACATTCAAAGAATGCACTTGGGTTCTTGTTCTGGGTGAGGTATAGTTGACGGTTTTGCCTGAAGGGTGGGTTAGTTTCACGGATTTGCCTCTGCAATCCAGGTAGGCATTCTGTCTTGATAGCCAATCCATGCCAAGGATGACATCAATATCCGAAGACTTGAGGGCTATGAGTGAAGCAAGGAATACTAAACCCTCAATTGCAATCTGATTACCATGGCTTACTCTATTAGTTTGCCATCTTGACCCTGGAGTTTGAATAATCATGGGGGTGGATAATTCAACAAAAGATAACTCATGACGAAGTGCATAACTTTCCGACATGAATGAATGAGATGCTCCTGGGTCGAAAGAACGGAAGTAGGAACATAATTGACTGGGAGCGTACCAAGAATGACGTCAGTGGTGTCGTCAGTCTCTTCGGCGGCAATCTGGTTCACACGTCCACGAGTGGCGGGAGGAGCGGGTTTGGTGGTGTAGACCTTCTGGGGGGGCTTGCCATGACCATTGTTGTTGCCTCCGGCATGGGGTGGAGCATTCTGATTCTGTAGCTGGTTCTGGGGACAATCACGAGAGTAGTGGCCTGCCTGACCACACTTGCAACAGGCTCCAAAGACAGTGCGGGGAGCTGGGTTGTTTGGTGGGGTTGGGTGGAACTGAGTTGGTGGACGAGGCGCCACATAGGATGGCCTCGGTGGGTTGTTCTGGCGGAACATACTATTGGATCCAGATCTTGCGCTTCTGGGAGCCGGAACTGGATGATCCATCATCTCTAGGGTGTTTGCGAAAGTCGTTGGGGATGTTCATGTCCTCTGCCTTGATGGCCTTGTTGACAAGGACCATGAATGTGGCAAAGTCATGTAAGTTGAGCTCACGACGGAGTCCAGAATTGAGTCCACGACGGAACCTCTCTTGCTTCTTTGTGTCGGTGGAGACTTCTTCAGTAGCATAAAGAGCAAGTCGGTTGAACTCACGACTAAACTCGTCAACAGTCCATCTGCCTTGGGTGAGGTTGCAGAACTCCTCACTCTTGCGGTCCATAAGACCCTCGGGAATGTGGTGCTTACGGAAGGAAGTGCAGAATTCATCCCAAGATGCAGGCGGTCCAACGGGACGCATATTCAGGAAGTTCTCCCACCAAGAGCTAGCTGCACCTTCAAGGTGATAGGTGGCATAGCTGACCTTGTCGCCATTTGCAACATGGCCTGCTTGGAGCTTCCTCTCGATGCTGCGAAGCCAGTCATCGGCGTCAAGGGGCTCGGTGGAGTAACTGAAAACCGGGGGATGAAGCCGCATGAAGTCGTTCAGGGACACCAACTCGTTGTGCTGCTGAGTGGTGTTGCGGATAATGACTTCTAGCAAATGGTGAGAGTCTCGGCGGTTCCTCTCAACCTCCCTCAGAACCTGAGCCATCGTGGGTGGGGGTGGAAGGTTGCCTTCCTCCTGGTCATTTCCACGAGCCTGGTTACGACCAAGCTGGCCACGGGTTCCTTGAGACATCCTGAAGGTTGAAAACTGTCAGAACCCTCTGTTAGGTAATGTGCTAGGGTTAGTAAGTCTCTTGCATCATGTTAAAATTTCAAAAGTAATCTTTGAAATCAAAATCAAAAGCAAAATGGGAGAAGGAAAACCCCCCAGATGTTTTAATTCAAAAGGCCAGATAAAAATCTTCTCCAAAAATTCATGTTAGATTTTTGAAAAGTATTATAAATGAGTGTGATCACATATCAGGTGATGTGGGACCCATCCCATACTCATGGATTTTTCAAATATTCAAACAGTGCCTTGGAATTAATAAAAAACCCCTATTTGAGTTAAGATTCAAATTATTTGAATTTTAAAAATGGTCAAACTTTATGAGTGGCTATTCTATATTATTATGAGGCCATATAAAAAGTTTCAACATTTTATAAAATGGTTTGGTATTTTTATCAGAGCCAAAACAAAATTACAGAAAAAGAAAGGAAAGATTAAACAGAGAGAAAAAGAAAAGGGAGCTTACCTGGCCATTCGGCCCAACAGAGAGAAAAGCAAGCAGCTCGCTGGAGCGCATGCCGACGCCGGCGGGAGCAGCCTGCCTGCCTGGAGGCCTCCCAGGCGTCCTTATCGCGCCAGGAGACGTCCCGTGGACGCCCGCTTCACTTCCCCCTCTTCTCCACTGCTCTCGCGATCCCCTTCGTTTGATTTCGTCGCCGACAGGAAGCTCACCAGAGCGCACCGCCGTGGAAGACGTGGCCACCGTGTCCTAGAGCTCAAGCTGCTGTGTCCCTCGTACTCGCCGTTGTCGACTTCCTCTTCCCAAAGCAGGCGGAGCCGTGATTTGGACTCAAGCCACCGCAATCGTCCTCGAGCCCTCGCCGGATCCGCGACTCATCGTCGTCAAATACTCCGGCTACGTTCCCTCCCCGACTCTATCGACCGCACCGTTGCACTCCCCGCGTCTCGGTGAGATTTTCCCCTCAAGCCACGGCACCTCTCAGCTCCTCTAGCTCTTTCCGCCATGGACGCCGGAGAACAGAGCCGCCATGCTCGTCGTCGACGAGCCTACGCAAAGCTTTCGACCCTCTCACCCTGTCCGTTGTCACCGCAGAGCTCCTCTGGTTCGATCCAGCCTAAAACCGCCCCAAATGGTGCCCCGTAGCGGAGTTCACCTCGAGCCAGCAGCTCCGCCGCCGCTAGGGCTCGTCGTCGCCGTCAAACCAGTGCCTCCTAGGCCCCCACTTGGTTCCATTCGATGCGCAGCACCAAGAGCGAAGTCTCGGTGGTTGCGGCGCTCGATTTGGACCACGGGAGCGCCTTTCCGTACAGCGCTGCCGCGGTTCTGGTCACCGGCGGCTAGCCGCCGGCAAGTCCGACCTGGCCGGGGTGGTTAGCCCTAATCCACCCGCCTAATGACCCCCAGAGCCGATGACATGTGGGGCCAGCCCCTGACTAAACACTGGATTAAGTTTAAATCGTTTTAATTAAACAGTGAGAGGCTGAACAGTGGGTCCCAGCAGTCAGTGGCCCCCTGCCGCCAGCATGAAGTCATGCTGACGCCATAAAGACTTTTCCGGAAATTGAAATGAATTAAAGAATTCTAGAAAATACAGAAATTAGCCCAAACTTTGGAAATTCATAGAAAATTCATATCAACTCCAAATTGGACAAATAATATATGAAAAATGATCAGGAGAAAATAAGCTATCCAAATATCCAACTTTCAACTTCGTTTGAGTTGAATTTAAAATGTGATCAGTAGCATTTGCTATTTGATTTAAATGAAATTAAATCAAATTCAATTAAAAAGTTTTTGCAACTTGAACCATGGCAACATGCTACATTTCACTTACACATCAGAGGCATATCATACACATTTCCAAATGATTCAAATTGATCAATCAATGTCACATGTAACTTGGCTAGGTTTGAATTCAAATTGGAGTTTGAATTTGCAATTCAATTTGCAATATACTCCATTTAAATTGAATTGCTTCACACATCAAAGCATATACATCAAGTTTCAACCTTCCATCATGTGATTGTGCATTGTATTTATTTTGCTACCTTGTTTGTTGTTTGTCGAGTAGAGGTGGAACCGGAGCAGGAGTCTGCCCCCTTCGTTGAAGACCCCGAACCCGAACCTCGTCAGCAAGGCATGCAAACCCCCATTGATCATGTCGATAAAATCCCACTTCCCTCTCATGTCTCGCTTATGCATTGTTTAGGATGATTACCATGATGCGTTTCTACCGCATAGATGAACCCATTCCTTCGCATGACCTATCATTTGTCACTGTAGTAGGCAAAACCACAATCCTAGCAAATGTAGGAGTTGATTGATATCATGTGGCCCCTGCAATTGTTACTGCTTATTGCATGCTTAGAGTGATACCATGATGATACTATTATGTGAGTCGGGATGGTAGTGATCATGATGATGATGGTAGAAAGGTGTTGGTGAATCTACCCTAATACAAGGTGAACGATGAGAGGCTGTGTAGGAGTACACGGTGGGTTGTCTCGTTGAACACCGCCCTAAGTCCGAGTTCTTGTGTGGTGATCCAAGATGAAGAGTACAACCACACATTGGGCTCACTAACCCCTCTCAGCTTACTAACTCATCCCTTTCGATGTCCAGATGTCGCAATAGTTCGGAGTTCTGGTAGGCTTGTGGCCTGGATGCTAAGTGAGAGAACGGCTCATCCGAGACCGGCTTATGCACCACGCACACATCACTTGGGTCCACTTCGGTAAACCGGCCGGGTTCACGATAGTGGTAGCCAACCCAAGTAGGCGGCTTTCTCGGACTAGATAGGTTATGAGGTAACAGTTGTGGTGAGCATCCTCGCCGACACTTCTTGAACGGTGTCGAGTACAAAGGCGGTAAATGATGATCATGTGTGTGTAGCGGTACACCCCTGCAGGGTTAACAAAACTATTCGAATAGCCGCGTCTGTCAGAACCCTCTGTTAGGTAATGTGCTAGGGTCTTTTTCACTTTGCCTTCATGAAAGAATTCAAAGGAAATTCAATTTCAAAATCCAAATGGGAGAAGGAACACCCCCCAGATGAATTAATTCAAAAGGCCAGATAAAAATCTTCTCCAAAAATTCATGTGAGATTTTTGAAAAGTCTTATAAATGAGTGTGATCACATATCAAGTGATGTGGGACCCCTCCCATGCTCATAGATTTTTCAAATATTCAAACAGTGCCTTGGAATTAAAGAAATACCCCTATTTGATTTAAGATTCAAATTATTTGAATTTTAAAAATGTTGAAAATTTATGAGTGGCTAGTCTATATTATTATGAGGCCACATAAAAGTTTTCAGCATTTAATAAAATGTTTAGCTATTTTATTTAGCTAAACAGAACAAATGTCAGAAGAGAAAACAGAAAAGAAAAATAGAAAAGGAAGCAGAAACCTTACCAGACGCCCAGGCGAAGCCGGCCCACCCCAGCCCAGCCGGCCCAAAGGGGCAGCGGCGTCTTCTTCCCCGTCCCGCGCCTCCAAGCTGCTCGGTGGAATGCCACCGAGCTAGCCGGGGACGCCACGTCGCCGCCGAGAGCTTCCAGGCCTCCCCGTGGCCTCTTCTCGCGTCTGGAGACTCCCCGCAGCCTCCCTGATCCATTCCTCCCCTCCAGCGCGACTCCTTCCTCCTCCTTCGCCGATTTCTTCCTCCACCCGAGAGCGCCGCCGCTCGCCGTCGCAAGAACTCGCGGCCATCGACGTCGAGGAGCCAAGCCAAGGTGTCCAGGGAGTTCGTCGTCGTCGTCTTCATCGACCTACGAAAGGAGTCGGAGCCGGACGCCTCCACGAGCTCGCTAGCTTCGTCGTCTTCATCGCCGGCCGCCGTGGATCGACTTCGAATTCCGGAAACTCCAGCGCCTCCCCGAGCAATCCACCACTCCAGATAGATTCAGGGTAAGCTCACGGCCGGAACCCCTCACTTCTCCCCCTCGTTTGCTTCCTCTAGCCGGATCCGCCATGGGAACCCGAGCACCTCTCCGCCATGGTCGTCGTCCTCCTCGCTCCAGTGCTCGTCGTGAACCCCCAGTGCACGCGTTTGACTCCCAGTGACTCTAGCTTTCGAACGCACGCGATCTCAGCCCAAACCGTACACTACAACTTCAACTACGACCTCACCGCCGTTCTGTTGCCGTCGGAGTCGTCGCCGTCGTCGCTCCCGACCACCCCGTGACCCCCTGTTGCCTCCAGAAGACGCGGACGAAGCTGTTGCATCCATTGGTGTCCTCCCCGTGGCCTCCCGTGGCCCCTAGCCCTTTCTCGTGCAGCGCCGCCGTGGCTCCAGTCGCCGGCGAGTTAGCCAGACCCCCTCCGTTAAGCACCTGGCTAATGACCCCCTGGGTCACTGACCAGTGGGCCCAGTGGCTTAATTAAGCCACTGGATTAATTTAACCCACGGGTTAATTTAACCCAGTCACTGACAAGGTGACCCCACATGTCAGCCCCCCCTGACGTCAGCACTTGCGCAATAATTCAGTTAAATGAATTTCCAGCGATTATTTGAATTAAAAGAATTCCAGAAATTCCAGAAAATACCCCAAACTTTGGAAATTCATAGAAAATTCATATTAACTCCAAATTGGACAAATAATATATGAAAAATGATCAGGAGAAAATTATCTTTTCAAATATGCAACTTTCAACTCTGTTTGAGTTGAATTTAAAATGTGATCAGTAGCATTTGCTATTTGATTTAAATGGAATTAAATCAAATTCAAATCAAATAATTTTTGCAACTTGAACCATGGCAACATGCTACATTTCAATCACACATCAGAGACATATCATACACATTTGAAGTTGTTTCAAAATGATTAAACCATGTCATATACAACTTGGTTAATTTGAATTCAAATGTGGAGTTTGAATTTGCATTTCAAATGCAATATACTCCACTTAAATGGAATTGCCTCACACATCAAAACTTATACTTCAAGTTTCAACATTCATTCATGTGCTTAAGCATTGCATTCATATTGATTGCTACTTCGTGCTTTGTTTGTCGAGTAGAGGTGGAACCGGAGCAAGAGGTTGCAACCTTCGTTGAAGACCCCGAACCCGAACCTCGTCAGCAAGGCAAGCAAATCCCCATTGATCATGTCGATAAAATCCCACTTCCCTCTCATGTCTCGCTTATGCATTGTTTAGGATGATCACCATGCTTCGTTTCTACCGCATAGATGAACCCATTCCTTTGCATGACCTATCATTTTGTCACAGTAGTAAGCAAACCACAATCCTAGCAAATGTAGGAGTTGGTTGATATCATGTGGCCCCTGCAATGTTATCTCTTATTGTATGCTTAGTATGATACCATGTTGTTACTGTGGTGTGAGTCGGGATGGGAATGATCATGTTGATGTTGGTAGAAAAGTGTTGGTGAATCGACCCTAATACAAGGTGAACGATGAGAGGCTGTGTAGGAGTACACAGTGGGTTGTCTCGTTGGACACCGCCCTAGTACGAGTTCTTGTGTGGTGATCCAAGATGAAGAGTACAACCACACATTGGGCTCACTGACCCCTCTCAACTTACTAACTCATCCCTTTCGATATCCAGATGTCACAATAGTTCGGAGTTCTGGTAGGTCTGTGGCCTGGTTGCTAAGTGAGAGAACGGCTCATCCGAGACCGGCTTATGCACCACGCATACATCACTTGGGTCCACTTCGGTAAACCGGCCGGGTTCACGATTGTGGTAACCAACCCAAGTAGGCGGCTTTCTCGGACTAGATCGGCTATGAGGTAACAGTTGTGGTGAGCATCCTCGCTGGCACCCCTTGAATGGTGTCGAGATCAAAGGCGGTAAATGATGGTCATGTGTGTGTAGCGGTACACCCTTGCAAGGTTAACCAAACTATTCGAATAGCCGCGTCCGCGGTTATGGACTGCTTGGAAAGCTTAGCTTGATTATTAGATAACTTGAACCGAATACTTCTAAAACACACCAAGATAAGTGTGAGTGCTATGGCATGCTTCCTCGTGGGGAAGTCGAGGAAGGTACCATAGTGGTGTATTGGTTGGAGAAACTAGTGGACTCGTGTACGCTTCTTACCTCAAAGTCTGGTACTCGTAGTTCAGGATTAGCCAAGTCAAAGCTGGCACTTCTGCAAGTGAACCCCACCTCCCTTTACCTTGATACATGTGCATGAGTAGTATAGCTCCTATCTAAGTCTTGCTGAGTACGACTTTGTACTCACGTTTGCTTAATCTATGTTTTAGATGATGCCACTGACCCCGAAGGTGGCTTCTTCATTGAGCTGGACAACTGAAGACCAACTAGTCTAGTCCCAGTCAGACGACTGGTTCCCTCGTGGAGGGCTTGTGTTTAAATAAGGCTTCTTAAGCCATTTGTTAAACTTGTCTGTACTCAGACATAATTTGCTTCCGTTTGTGTTGTAATGTTGGATCACATCTTTGTGATCTCTGTTTGCACTCTATAAGAGTTATCAATAAAATTGTACACTTTGTAGAGAATTGCAATGGTACCTGCTGTTCATACAAGGCATGTGTGCTGCGTGTATGTTTATAAGATGCATGTCTTTGTATGGGTTTTCGAGACCTTAGTTGTGTTCTGGCTGGCGGTCTTTCATACACCAAGTGGCCCTTAGATGTGCGCAGCTTGGGGCATCTCGATGCGATTGCTCGAGACTCCGTCTCGTGCACACTTTGTGGTATGATCGAGCCCGCCCTAGACCCCGACTAAGTGATCGGGCTGGAGTAAGTCTATCTAAGAGTTTTGAGATAGTCGGTAGTATGGTTGAGGCGACTTGTCTTTGAATATGGGAGTTCACCACCCATATCATTTGACTTGTGTGCGGACGATGAGGACCCATCTCAGTTGATCATCCGGCCTGGATGGGATGCCCCTCACGTACGATGCTTTCCGAGAATGTTCAGTGCTTGGCCTTGTCTCCTTAGACAAGTGGGTGCGGTTCTGGGCTCTCCATATGACTATGTCTTAACTGTACTTACATACGCTAACCCCGGGTCCCGACAGCGTCCGCGGTTAAGGACTGCTTGGAAAGCTTAGCTTGATTATTAGAAAACTTGAACCAGATACTTCTAAAATACACCAAGATAAGTGTGAGTGGTATGGCTTGCTTTTTCGTGGGGAAGTCGAGGAAGGCACCATAGTTGTGTAATTTGTTGGAGAAAGTAGTGGACTCGTGTACGCTTCTTACCTCAAAGTCTGGTACTCGTAGTTCAGGATTAGCCAAGTCAAAGCTGGCACTTCTGCAAGTGAACCCCACCTCCCTTTACCTTGATACATGTGCATGAGTAGTATAGCTCCTATGTAAGTCTTGCTGAGTACGACTTTGTACTCACGTTTGCTTAATCTATGTTTTGGATGATGCCACTGACCCCGAAGGTGGCTTCTTCATCGAGCTGGACAACTGAAGACCAACTAGTCTAGTCCCAGTCAGACGACTGGTTCCCTCGTGGAGGGCTTGTGTTTAAATAAGGCTTCTTAAGCCATTTGTTAAACTTGTCTGTACTCAGACATAATTTGCTTCCGTTTGTGTTGTAATGTTGGATCACATCTTTGTGATCTCTGTTTGCACTCTATAAGAGTTATCAATAAAATTGTACACTTTGTAGAGAATTGCAATGGTACCTGCTGTTCATACAAGGCATGTGTGCTGCGTGTATGTTTATAAGATGCATGTCTTTGTATGGGTTTTCGAGACCTTAGTTGTGTTCTGGCTGGCGGTCTTTCATACACCAAGTGGCCCTTAGATGTGCGCAGATTGGGGCATCGCGATGCGATTGCTCGAGACTCCGTCTCGTGCACACTTTGTGGTATGATCGAGCCCGCCCTAGACCCCGACTAAGTGATCGGGCTGGAGTAAGTCTATGTAAGAGTTTTGAGATAGTCGGTAGTATGGTTGAGGCGACTTGTCTTTGAATATGGGAGTTCACCACCCATATCATTTGACTTGTGTGCGGACGATGAGGACCCATCTCAGTTGATCATACGGCCTGGATGGGATGCCCCTCACGTACGATGCTTTCCGAGAATGTTGACTGCTTGGCCTTGTCTGCTTAGACAAGTGGGTGCGGTTCTGGGCTCTCCATATGACTATGTCTTAACTGTACTTACATACGCTAACCCCGGGTCCCGACAGCGTCCGCGGTTAAGGACTGCTTGGAAAGCTTAGCTTGATTATTAGAAAACTTGAACCGGATACTTCTAAAATACACCAAGATAAGTGTGAGTGGTATGGCGTGCTTTCTCGTGGGGAAGTCGAGGAAGGCACCATAGTTGTGTAATTTGTTGGAGAAAGTAGTGGACTCGTGTACGCTTCTTACCTCAAAGTCTGGTACTCGTAGTTCAGGATTAGCCAAGTCAAAGCTGGCACTTCTGCAAGTGAAACCCCACCTCCCTTTACCTTGATACATATGCATGAGTAGTATAGCTCCAATGTAAGTCTTGCTGAGTACGACTTTGTACTCACGTTTGCTTAATCTATGTTTTAGATGAAACCACTGACCCCGAAGGTGGCTTCTTCATCGAGCTGGACGACTGAAGATCAAGCTAGTCTAGTCCCAGTCAGACGGCTGGTTCCCTCGTGGAGGGCATGTGTTTAAATAAGGCTTCTTAAGCCATTTGTTAAACTTGTTTGTACTCAGACATACTTTGCTTCCGCTTGTGTTGTAATGTTGGATCACATGTTTGTGATCTCTGTGTGCACTCTATAAGAGTTATCAATAAAAATGTATACTTTGTAGAGAATTGCAATGATACCTACTGTTCATACAAGGCATGTGTGCTGCGTGTATGTTTATAACATGCATGTCTTTGTATGGGTTTTCGAGACCTTAGTTGTGATCTGGCTGGCGGTCTTTCATACGCCAAGTGGCCCTTAGATGTGCGCAGCTTGGGGCATCGTGATGCGATTGTTTGAGACTCTGTCTCGGGCACACTTTGTCGTATGATCGAGCCCGCCCTAGACCCCGACTAAGTGATCGGGCTGGAGTAAGTTTATGTAGGAGTTATGAGATAGTCGATAGTATGGTTGAGGCGACTTGTCTTTGAATATGGGAGTTCACCACCCATATAAATTAACTTGTGTGGGGACGATCAGGACCCATCTCAGTTGATCATCCGGCCTGGATGGGATGCCCCTCACGTACGATGCTCTCCGAGAACGTTCTGTGCTTGGCCTTGTCTGCTTAGACAAGTGGGTACGGTTCTCGGCTCTCCATATGACTATGTCTTAACTGGACTTGCATACGCTAACCCTGGGTCCCGACAAAAACCAAAGTCAAACAGAGTTGATTGAAGAATCTAATCAAGGTATTGAAGTACTGGAAGGATTACAAAGCAAAGGAAGTAATCATCTTGACAACATGGCGATAAAAGCATACAAGCCATATATTCACAAGCTGTCATACAAACCATACATCGTTTTAGTACAAGCACCAAGCTAATACAAACGTGATGAAGATGATACATCCTTCAGAGGCACTTTGACTTCCTATAAATTATTTATCTAAGCCTCTGGAACTTAGACACCTTGCGTACAATATACTAAGATACTACTACATCCTCACTAAGTAAGACCACAGGCGGTCTCACTCATCTCCATCTCCATAGTAGTCCTCATAAAAGTTACCCGCGTATCCCGGTAGCTGAAGGTGACCATCGGAAAACACGGAGGCCTGTGGACCTTGATATCCATTTGGGCAAGGATGGGGCCTAGGTCTAGCGTAGGGTGGAAGCAAAAGACCACTGGGTGGAAAAATGCCTCCAATCTCGGGCCAAGCAACTCGAGAAGGCATCTGAGTCCTCACAGGGTAGATAGCATCATACTCAACTGATCCAACACTCACGAAGGGTGCCAAGAGTGTCAGTGCTCGATACAGATGAACACGGGTGGCGTGAAGCTCAAAATGGAGAGCGCGTGCATCACGATCTCGATCACTAGCAAATCTAGCAGTCATCTGAAGTGTTGGATCTTCTGCAGAGTGATCTGAGTAGAGTCCGGTTTAATATCCCTCTTCTCCTGGAAGTGCAGCAGGGATATAGCGGAATGAGGTCTCTCTCAACATAGTGTGCTCCTCTCTCAGCAGGGTAATACATGAGTATGCAGCATCCTGCACAGCCATGTTCTCGGTCACGCCAATGCCATGTCCAAAGTGGATTGGCTGAGTGACTCCAACGTGGTGCGGGTAGATCCGGACAATGCAGTGGAACTGCGTCTGGTTGAAGTCGTGGAACTGCTCCTCGACGGTGTACTCAGGATACCATCGATATCCCACATAGGACATCATCTCGATCAACGTGGCGGGATGGCCACGCACACCGAGGCACCTGGTCAAACGAACTATCTGCCGAGGGGGAAGATCTGCCATATGAAACAGAAAGAAGGAGTTTGCAAATGCATCAGATTATGAGATAAACCTGGAATGACTCGGACAGCATAACGGCTGTAATTGCAAGAAAATGACAATTTCTTACAACATGGAAACAACACTTACATATGATGTAAGAAATCAGGAAGCATAACCACTCTAACAAACCGATCACAACTTTCCTACGGCTACAAGGAAGCAAACAACGAGATGTTCTAATCAGACAGAGGAGAGCCTAGTCCTATCTTCCCGTAGAATAAGATGAGGGTGACTCAAAACTCAGAACGAAGGGGGTAAGGAGAAAAAAGAAGCCTTACGTTGTTCCCTTATATACCCAGAGTAACTATATAACTATAGCAAGCTAGACTCGACTTCGGCCAAGGCTACTAGTCCTACAGTCAGTCCTGCTCTTATACTAAGTCTGTCGGGACCCGGGGTTAGCGTATCAAAGTCCAGCTAAGACATAGTCATATGGAGAGCCGAGAACCGTACCCACTTGTCTAAGCAGACAAGGCCAAGCACAGAACATTCTCGGAAAGCATCGTACGTGAGAGGCATCCCATCCAGGCCGGATGATCAACTGAGATGGGTCCTCATCGTCCGCACACAAGTCTAATGATATGGGGGATGAACTCCCATATTCAAAGACAAGTCGCCTCAACCATACTAACGACTATCAAATAACTCTTACATAGACTTACTCCAGACCGATCACTTAGTCGGGGTCTAGGGCGGGCTCGATCATACCACAAAGTGTGCACGAGACGGAGTCTCGAGCAATCGCATCGCGATGCCCCAAGCTGCGCACATCTAAGGGCCACTTGGTGTATGAAATACCGCCAGCCAGATCACAACAAAGGTCTCGAAAACCCATACAAAGACATGCATGTTATAAACATACACGCAGCACACATGCCTTGTATGCACAGTAGGTATCATTGAAATTCTCTACAAAGTATACATTTTATTGATAACTCTTATAGAGTGCACACAGAGATCACAAACATGTGATCCAACATTACAACAACAAGTGGAAGCAAAGTATGTCTGAGTACAGACAAGTTTAACAAATGGCTTAAGACGCCTTATTTAAACACAAGCCCTCCACGAGGGAACCAGTCGTCTGACTGGGACTAGACTAGCTTGATCTTCAGTCGTCCAGCTCGATGAAGAAGCCACCTTCGGGGTCAGTGGTTTCATCTAAAACATAGATTAAGCAAACGTGAGTACAAAGTCGCACTCAGCAAGACTTACATAGGAACTATACTACTCATGCACATGTATCAAGGTAAAGGGAGGTGGGGTTTCACTTGCAGAAGTGCCAGCTTTGACTTGGCTAGTCCTGAACTACGAGTACCAGACTTGTGGTAAGAAGCGTACACGAGTCCACTACATCTCTTCAACCAATTACACCACTATGGTTACTTCCTCGACTTCCCCACGAGAAGCACACCATAGCACTCACACTTATCTTGGTGTGTTTTAGAAGTATCCAGTTCAAGTTGTCTAATAATCAAGCTAAGCTTTCCAAGCAGTCCATAACCGCGGACGCGGTTATTCGAATAGTTTTGTTAACCCTGCAGGGGTGTACCGCTACACACACATGATCATCAGTTACCGCCTTTGTACTCGACACCGTTCAAGAAGTGTCGGCGAGGATGCTCACCACAACTGTTACCTCATAGCCGATCTAGTCCGAGCAAGACGCCTACCTGGGTTGGCTACCACTATCGTGAACCCGGCCGGTTTACCGAAGTGGACCCAAGTGATGTGTGCGTGGTGCATAAGCCGGTCTCGGGTGAGCCGTTCTCTCACTTAGCAGCCAGGCCACAGACCTACCAGAACTCCGAACTATTGAGACATCTGGACATCGAAGATGAGTTAGTAAGCTGAGAGGGGTCAGTGAGCCCAATGTGTGGTTGTACTCTTCATCTTGGATCACCACACAAGAACTCGGATTTAGGGCGGTGTTCAACGAGACAACCCACCGTGTACTCCTACACAGCCTCTCATCATTCACCTTGTATTAGGGTAGATTCACCAACACTTTTCTACCATCATCATCATGATCACTACCATCCCGACTCACATAAAAGTATCATCATGGTATCACTCTAAGCATGCAATAAGCAGTAACAATTGCAGGGGCCACATGATATCAATCAACTCCTACATTTGCTAGGATTGTGGTTTGCCTACTACTGTGAGAAATGATAGGTCATCCAAAGGAATGGGTTCATCTATGCGGTAGAAACGTAGCATGGTAATCATCCTATACAATGCATAAGAGAGACATGAGAGGGAAGTGGGATTTTATCGACATGATCAATGGGGGTTTGCTTGCCTTGCTGACGAGGTTCGGGTTCGGGGTCTTCAACGAAGGGGGCAGCCTCCTGCTCCGGTTCCACCTCTACTGACAAACAACAAACAAGGTAGCAAAGTAAATACAATGCACAATCACATGATGGAAGGTTGAAACTTGATGTATATTCTTTGATGTGTGAAGCAATTCAATTTAAATGGAGTATATTGCAAAGTTACACGTGACATTGTTTGATCAATTTGAATCATTTTGGAATGTGTATGATATGCCTCTGATGTGTGGTTGAAATGTAGCATGTTGCCATGGTTCAAGTTGCAAAAACTTTTGAATTGAATTTGATTTAATTCCATTTAAATCAAATAGCAAATGCTACTGATCCCAATTTAAATTCAACTCAAACAAAGTTGAAAGTTGGATTTTTGGATAGCTTATTTTCTCCTGATCATTTTTCATATATTATTTGTCCAATTTGGAGTTAATATGAATTTTCTATGAATTTCCAAAGTTTGGGCTATTTTCTGGATTTTCTGGAATTTCTTTAATTTATTTCAATTTCTGGAAAAACATTTACTGCGTCATGCTTGCGCAAGGCTGACGTGGGGGGGGGGGGGTCTGACGTGTGGGCCAGGGTTGTCAGCCACTGGGTTAAATAAACCGGCTGTTTAAATTAACCAGTGGCTTAATTAAGCCACTGGGGCCCATTGTCAGTGACCTAGGGTCACTTAACCAAGGTGGGGTTAAGCCCCTAAGCATGGCCACGTCGGCGGGCTGCCGGCCACGATTTGGCACGGGGAGGGTGCTCCCGGCCACCATTTGGCACGGGGAGAGCACGGGACGGCTCCTCGAGCTCGTCTGCGTCTCATGGTGAACACGGGGGACCTTGGGGGGCACCGGAGCTACGCCGGCGACAACCTTTGGCGGCGGCCGTGGCTCGGTTTAGAAGCAGTAGTCGACTCCGTGCATCAAAGCGGACGGGAAGCAGTGCGTTGAAACGCTGGGGTGGAGGGGAACACGACGCGCGCTCTGGCTGAGACGGAGGGGCACAGGGGCGACCTCGAGCGCATCCATGGTGGATGCCGTGCTCGGCTCTCATGGAAAATCGCAAAGGAGAAGGAGAAAAACTCTGGGGTTGGTCGGGGAGGATGAAGAAGCTCACCCTGAAGCTAGCAGAGGAGTCAGGGAGGTCGGGGAGGTCGTGGTGGCGGCGAATTCGACGACGGCGACTTGCGGGTCCGGCGACTCCTCGATGAAGCTGGCGTCGTCTGCTGAGGCGCTCGGGCTCGATTGATTGAGGGGAACGACGAAGACGCCTGCTGCGGTTCTTCTGGACACGGTGGCACGGCTCGGGGACGATGGTGGCTGCGTGGACTCGGCGGCGTGCTCCACGGCGGTCCTCGGGCGGCGACGAAATCGAGCACGGGAGGAGGAGGAGGAAGCTCTGGAGGGGGGGAATGGATTGGGACGAGCGAGAGACGTCTCCAGGCGCGAGAAGGAGGCACGGGGAGCCCTGGAAGGTGCTCGGCGGCGACGTGTCGTCCACGGCTGGCTCGGTGTCATTCCACCGAGCAGCTTGGAGGCGCGGGGCGGGGAAGAAGACCCTGCTGCCCCTCTGGGCCGGGTGGGCTGGATGGGCTGCTCTCGCCTGGGCGCCAGGTAAGTTTTTCTGCTTCTTTTTCTGTTTTTCTTTTCTGACATTTGTCTTGGCTAGCAAAAATAAATACCTAGCCATTTTCGAAAATGCTGAAACTTTTGATATGGCCTCATAATAATATAGACTAGCCATTTATAAAGTTTGGCACTTTTTAAAATTCAAATAATTTGAATCTTAACTCAAATAGGGGTTTTTAATTAATTCCAAGGCACTGATTGATTATTTGAAAAATCCATGAGCATGGGGTGGGTCCCACATCACTTGATATGTGATCACACTCATTTATAAGACTTTTCAAAAATCTAACATGAATGTTTGGAGAAGATTTTTATCTGGCCTTTTGAATTAATTCATCTGGGGGAGTTCCTTCTCCCATTTTGCTTTTGATTTTGATTTCAAAGATTGCTTTTGAAATGTTAAAATGATGCAAGAGACTTGCTAACCCTAGCACATTACGTAACAGAGGGTTCTGACATGGGGTCAATAGCAAACACCCTAGTGCCTACTCGGAAACTGCGAAAGTAGAAGATCGTGCTCCAAAGTCCAATGGTCGGCCGAACTCCGAGGTAGCCCTCGCACAGCGTCACGAAAGCGGAGAGCAGCATGATAGCATTCGCCCCGAGGTGGTGCGGTTGCAAGCGGTAAAAGTCGAGGAATTCGCGGAAGAAGTGGCTCACCGGGAGCCCGAAGCCGCGCTGAAAATGTGTGAGGAAGACGACGCGCTCACCGCCCCGGGGCACGAGCGCAAGCTCAGGGTCGGGAGCGCGAAAGTTGAGGTCCGCCGGGATCTTGCGCGACCGGTGGAGGAGAGCGATGTGCATTTCAGTCACAATGGACCCTTTCTACGAGCCCCGCTGAGAAACGGTGGCGCCGGCATCGTCCCCCATGGAAGCGTCGGACTCCATGGTGGGGGAAGAGAAGCAAGACAAGGACGAGGACGGCGGTGAAGATGGCGGCGGCGGAAGAAATCTAGATCCGCGTCCACCAATTGTGGCGGAGGAGGAACAAAGGCAGCGACGGCGGTGGAGTGCGGCCGCGAGATCCTCGGCGCAGCAGCTCCAAGCTCTGGGGGCAGTGGCAGCAGCATAGAGAGGCACGCAGTGTGGCGGCGGCGGAGGAAGAGGAGGAGAGTGCGAGGAAGACGATGGAGTGGGGGCGCGTGGCGCATCTCTCACCCCGCGGGGTATTTAAAGACCTGGCGAGGAGGTAGTGGGATCCAGTGTGCCGATCCGTCAGGCGGTGTGGCCGCGTGTATCCACAGAGCAACATCAGTTCGAAGCACAGAAGATCCGGCGGATGGGACGGGACGTGCACGTGTGGGTCGAGGCAGCGGTTATGGCATGTCAAATCGTGGCACGACGTCCTTTATTCCTCAGTGAATTCAAAGCGGCAAGTTCACTCAACATTCCAGTCAAACAAACCGTTGGGCAGATCGGTCAGAAGATGAAGAGAAATTGGCAAATAGCAAGCAATCGGTCAAAAATAAAGATTCAGCATTCCAGAAGTATAGAAGGAACCTGTGCAGGCCTTGCCATCTCTGAGTTCGGCGGGACCTCCGCAACTTTAGGGGCTACTGTCGGGGGAATGACCCCCGGGTAGGGTCACCCAAGGGAAACAATTCATCAAGGCAAAGATCACCGACCTGATGGTCAACGATCTAATCAAGGCCGAGCTAATCAAGAGTAAGCAAGAAGTGGTCCGAGCTGTTCAAGTTGAGGGCCGATTGCCCTAGAGAGGGCGCAATCGGCCTCACCAGGAAGCATTCGACCGAAGTAAACAGAGTAACATCCGAGCAGAATTACAGGTCGGACATCTGGTACAATAGCGTTCAATGCGGAATCCCTGAAGATCGCGACTGTCAGAGGCGTGCGGTCTCCTCCAGCGTCGATCACGCAGACAGGATGATAGGCCTAGGTCTCTAGCTCCACTATTCATCGCCGAGGTCTACAAGATAGCGGTATGGCGAGCCGCAAGTCTACACCGGGTCATCCGAGAGAACATGATGTGAGGTCCCTAGCTTGTCTGAGGCTGACAGCTGGGCCCTCCCCTTTGTACATTTACCTTTGTACCCCGGGCTCGGCCCATAAGAGCCCCGGGTACCCCTCCTGCGTGAGGGACGAGGGAGCACTTATTGCAATCTCACCCACCATAGAGAGAGCCTGGAGAGAGTTGTGCTTAGAGCCCTCTTCTCCTTCCTCTCAAACATCTCAAGGAGCATTCATTGTAGCCAGAGTTATTGCACATATCTAGCTCAGCAGGACTAGGGGTGTTATCTCTACGCAGAGCCCCGAACCTGGGTACATCATGCTGTCTCACCGTGTGTTCCCATTCTCGATTCCGGTAACAGCGACACTAACCTCGCTTTGTCCCCCTCTTTAGCCATCCCCATGGCATCTTCCATTACATATCGATGACACTACCCGTCATACTCCGAGCAATCTATCGTAAGCAAGCACACAAGGTTGCACAAAATCAATACACAAACAAAGGAAAAACAAAGTTCATGAACTCCAAAAAGAAAAACCAAATAAAAGTTTTTGCAAAACAGATCATGATTGAGTTCAAACGTGGGTTTCAAAGTGTCTAGAAACTAGGATTTAACTAGGGTTTCCGTTTGCAAAAAGAAGCAATCAAATCCGAGTTGTAAAGCAAAAGTTACGATCAAAAGAAGATCAAATTTGAATCTGTCCACATTTAAACTTTTAGAAAATACAAAATAAAGTTTTAGTGTTGTACTGGATAGAAGATTTCAAAACAAAACCGTGGGCTTTGGAATCACGCAAAACGGATCTACGGTCAAAAAGATATTCACAAGAACAAATCTACATAGGATTTAGATATTTTTTGATCTAACGAAAAATAATTTTCTCAAAACTTGGATCTACAGTACCTAATGTGTAGAGGGTTTAGAAACAACCAATTGGCCGCTAGTTTCATCTAAAACGGAGCAACGGTTAAAAGATTACGACGTTTTTACTAATCGCGGCGGGTAGACTTTGACGCGACGAAGATGACGGTTCGAACGATCTCCGGCGACAAAGAAGTCGTCTAGCGTGTAGAGCTTGACTAGGAGATCACAATGGTGGTGGTGATGATCCCCAACGTCGTCCGTACGGGCGTAGAGGCGCGATGAACCGAGCGCGCTCCAATGAACTCCCGTGGTGCGCGCAAAAATTGGAGATCAATATTGCGCAAGAAAAGAAAGAGGGAAAAGATGTCCATTAGATACACAACGAAGAAAGAAGTCGGTATGCAAAATTTGGGGTCAATGGGAGGTGCACCGGCGACGGGATCTACAGGAAAAGTTGAAATTTTCCGGCGAGATGTACTTCGAAATTGTCTCGATTTGGGACGGTTTGAGACGAAATTTTGTGAGGAATCGGTGAAGGGGGCTGTGGGGTATTTATGGGACAAGATTTCGTTGACAAGAGGGCAACCGGAGAGCAGTCCCTCGGGTACAGGCACGGTGCCGCCATTGGAACCGAGTCCTCGTTGGACTCGTGTTCTCTCTCGGGAAGAAGACGAGGGCGCCGGCGTCCTGGGCCAGTTCGGCCATTTTGGCCCGCTGTGCCTGGCGCTCTGGTAGGCCGGCCCGCCCGTTTTTTTTACGATTTTTTTTAAAATTAATTTTTTTCGAAAAACTGACTATAGAGATATTTTTACAATAATAAAATAACTCCAAAAAATAACTCAATATTTTAAAAAATAATAATAGTAATAAAATATATTTATTTATTTACTTATTTTTAACACAACTTTAGAGAGTTTTGTAAAATAATTTACAACTCCAAAAATTTCCAAATAAATATCTAAAATCTTAGAATAATTTAAATAGAATATTCAATAACTTTTTATTCGAAATAAAAATATTCAATTTTTTTTTCTAATAAACCCAAATAAAACTCAAGCAAGGTTTTAAATCATTTTCAAATGAAATTAAAGAATCATCTTATCTTCCCTCATTTAATTATTTTTTATTTTCAATATAAAAGTATTCAAAATTGGATCCAATACAATAAAACTTCTAATGAAACATTTTTCCAACTATCTTTTGTTTGTTGAAGGAGTCATATTACCTTCTCTTTTCTTTTTATAGTTGGATTGGTTTTACATAATAATGTAAAAGAACGAAAATGAATATTAGGAAAGTAATTTTATTCCCTCTCTTTTTAATATTCATTTAAATTCCAAAAGTTTCAGATCATAGTCTATCTCACTCAGATCAATAACACACAAATCAAACAACACAATCTTAATTATTTAATATTTATAACATCGCAAATTTAGAATTTTGGGATGTTACAACTAAACAGGCCAGCAACTAAGAAAAGAAAAAGAACAACTCATAGCTAAGGAAATAAGCATGCAAATCCTATGAGGAGTTCTAGTTCAAACGGAGCGTGTTTCTCTCCCATTCAAAAGAAAACTGGGGTCTAACTTGTTACTATAGCAAACAAAGCAAAAACAAACCTAAGAAAAGTAAAGAGCGAGACGCTCCAAGCATAGCACATAACGCATCAAGTGATAAAAATATAGTGCAACGAGGGACGAACTGATAATGGTTGTTGAAGAAGGGGATGCACGGGGGCATCCCCAAGCTTAGACGCTTGAGGCTCCTTGAATATTTGTTGGGGATGCATGGGGGCATCCCCAAGCTTGATCTTTTGACACTCCACAATCTTATTTCATCATCTTCCATCGCACACTTGAAAACTCCCTTCATACATAACTCATCATAAGCTGATTAGAGAGGTTAGTACCCTTAATACATAATTTTTCCCCACTGGAAATAAAATTTTTCAGGAATGGCTATGTTTTTCAAGATTGCCAAAAGATTTTTGCAAAGAAAAAGCAAGCTTAAGGTTTGCAAAAGTTAGGAGAGACAAAACGTGGCAGAATCTGTGAAAAACAGGACACTTCTGCAACTTGAATCAAAAAACTCATAACATACGAAAGTTCCATGATTGTATAGAGAAAGCTGTGTAAATAATTCAGCTCAAAAACATGAACTGGTGATTTATTCTGATTTCCCCGACACGAGGACATAATCTTTTTTTGGACAACATATCACAACTTTCACTTCCCTTGTCATATGAGGCTATACTTGGCACAAAGCTTGAAAAATAAAGATACAATGATGTTGCTACAATAGTAACAATCCTCAAGACCACTAAGAATAGAAGGAAAAAAAATTTGGTTGCCTCCCAACAAGCGCTTTCTTTTACGCCTTTGAGCTAGGCAGAAAGCAAAAGATCAAGTTTTATCAAGAGAAAGATAATAGCTAGCTCTCGTAACGGACTCAAAAGGCAACTTTATATTTTTCCTAGGGATGTGTTCCATCCCTTTCATGAGAGGGAATTGGAATTTGATATTCCCCCATTTCATGTCAATAACATCACCAACGGTGCGAAGAAAAGGACGTCCCAAAATAATTGGACAAGAGGGCTCACCCTCAATGTCCATAATAGTAAAATCAACGGGAACATAATTGTCATTGATATCTATAAGAACATCATCGATCTTCCCCAAAGGTTTCTTTACGGAAGAATCTACAAGACGAACACCAAAAGAACAAGGATCAAAAGGTTACAATTCAAGCATATCCTACATTTTTTGGGAATAACAGAGGTACTAGCTCCAACATCACAAAGAGCAAAACCAGAGAAGTTATTCAATTTGATTTTTATCATAGGATCCCAACTGTCACACCCCGGGTGTCACGCTACAATAATCACCTACAGTAATCACAATTACTGTTGCTAATCATGCCTTGATCATTTTTGAATCAACACAAACTCAAAATGCCTTTTCATGAATATTAAAAATATAAGATAAATAAGACTTTGTCCTAAAATTATAAAACCACTTTTGTTAAATGCACAATATTCATTGGACCATTGTAAACCAACTTTGAGTATTTATCATGCCACTGAAAAATTCAAACAATTCAAACCAGTGGCTGAACAACAACAATTCTTAGTTGAATATTAATAAGAAATAATAATTAATTATATTTTGCCACCAAACTTTTTGTGGCATCTCAATATGGTGTTACACTAAGCTTCAAAACAAATATGGTGTTACGCTATTTGTGCCACAAGCAACTTATTTTACAAAACTCATTTGCTTGTTCGATTTAAATCAAACAGAACAGCGGTATTAATTGCGGTAACTGGAAATTGCGAAAGCTTATTTAACGCCCAATGCGAATACCCGCCTGTCCCAGCCCACCGTGGCCCACCTACCCCCTTCCTCTACCTCCTATTCACGGGGGAGCCGTGGCAGGCATCCCCCGGCCAGACCACGACCTCGACGCCGTGGAGGCTATCCGGCGGCTCGGTGGCAACTATAAGGCCAGGGCGACCCCGTGGAAACCCTAGCCCCCTTCCTCAGTTCTTCTCCCTCACGCATAGCTCAATCTCATGCCCCTCTTTGATCCCCTTGCTGGTTCCATGGTTGCCGGCCGATTCCGACCGCGCCCGGCCGTCGCAGCCGCCGCGCTGTGACTCCCTGGATCCCTTCACGACGGCGCACCTGCTCCCCCCGAGACTCGTCGCTCGCCCCCACCTCGTGCTGGCCCTGACCAACCTTTGCACGCCATGGAACGCCGCGGCGTCGCCGCCGCTGCTGCTGCGGCCCGGCCGCCTCCCGACGCCCTCATCCTCACCCTGGAGCCACGCCTCCTCTCCTGGCCTGGCCTGCTGCACCCCCCTGTGAGCCTTCCCTCCGCCTCCCCATTCGCCATATTTCCCGAATGCTGGCCACGACCGCCATGGGCGGTCGGCACGCTCGCCGTGCCCCGCGCGTGCGCCCGCGCCACCCATAGCTCGCTCGCGCCCTTGTCGTCGCTCCGCTCTGGGCCGTGGATGTGTCCCGCCGTCCAGTGGCCACCGCCGGCGAGCACGCCATGGGCAACCCCCCTAACCTCCCTATTAGCCTAATCCCTCATCTAATTAACCCTCCATGGAGTCCCTAACGGGTGGCCCCTAGTGGATTAACTAGCAGATTAAAACTAATCTAATAACCCCCTAGCCTATTACATGTGGGCCCCTAGACTTTTAAAATAAATTGAAATTTTTAATTATGTCTCTGTTAGTATGACAGATGGGCCCCACTGTTATTTGATTTAAAAAAATGAATATTATAGATGTCGAGAGTATGACATGTGGGCACTTGCTTTGTTAAATAGAAAAATAAAATGTTTTCAATAAAGAGGCTGACATGTGGGACCCCATGTGAGTGGTACTGTTCTGGATAATGTTGATTTTATTAATAAAAGAATTCCAAAAGTCATTTAAATATTAAAAATTCAATATCTTTTAAACCGCAAGTCAGATTCAAAAACTTTATACATGAAAATTGATCAGAAAAATATAATGAATACGGATATGCTATCTGTATGTCAACCACACCCATCTAACACAGCGAATACCGAACCGTTCCCCTCCGTACCGTTTGTCCGATGATTTGTCCGGTACTGTTAAAGTATCCGGATGAATTTATTCTGAACAAGAAAGTTGTTCGGGGTGTTTCAACTAGCACGGTTACACCATCCACACGTTTGTCGGATGTCCACGACACGTTCGGCATGAACCCTTCCCCCTCCGGACACCCTGTCCGGTAATCACCCGGAGCCGGTATTTCATCCCCGGATGAATTCCCGTTCCGAGCAATGTGCATTGCACTGCGTTAGAACACCGTTAACATTGCATTCGTCATGCCTTTCATCTGTTTGATATGATTGCTTTATATTTATTGTTTCTCCCCCCCTTTTATTCTCCGGTAGACCCCGCTGCTACCGCCGACTACACTGTTGCCGAGTACGACTACTTCGTCGACGACCGTACCGCTACCGTCGAGCTACCAGGCAAGCAGAGCCATTCTCTTCCCCAGATATCGCCTACCTTTCCGTACTTTCTTGCACTAGGAATTGTTACTGCTACTGCTACGATTGCAATCCTATTCAATTGCATAGCCTGATTTTGTCGCCCCTTGATGTACCTTCCTTTATCCTATGTTGCCTATTATAATTATGCATTATTCAGAAGTGAGCCCTGCGCATTGTTATCTAGGAATAGATAGCGGGCCGTGACCACTCAGGGGAGTGAGCACGGATACGATATATTAACTGTAACAGGTACGGTACAATCAAGACACCGCCTGAGGGCCCCTAGCTCGACTTTGCCTAGCCACCATCAAGTGTGAGCTAACAAGGAGTAATCCTCGTACCTCCACTCGTTGCTGACTCTGTATAGCCTCTCTAGGGTCCTGAGCCCTGGTTGTCCTTAAGGTAAGAAGTCGGGCGACCCAGTGGTTCCCGCGAGCGGTATTGCGTCAGGAACGACAGGGAGGTACGACCGACGTTACTGGCGTGCTTGGCCCCTGCTCGTATCTCGCGAGAGTTACGAAACTACGAAAAGTCGAGCTCTGCCAAGATCACGAACGAGACAAGGTAAGGAGACGATTCACCTTGTTGGTAACCGCAGATACTTGGTGGGACGACAGGGCAGGCACCGATGTACAGGCGGATGTCTTGAGTAGCCTTTTGGCTTGTATGCACTACCTACACGTGGGATAAGGAGTGTGGGCTCCCCTGCATCGTAGTCTCGTTCGAGGGTCTTCAGACGTAAGCAGTATCGCGGGTTGATTGCCAGGAAGTGGTGTTGTCTTCTCTTGCTCTAGCGGTGTATTTGTATTTGCTTTGATTTTGCTTCACCGGCCAGTCACGCACCGTGCAGGAGTACGTTCGGCTTAGGGTCCAAAGCCCGGCGTACATAGGATATAGTCCGGCGGATGACCTCTCTGTTGATTGCCGAAGGATGGGCTACTTTGTGTCGGATAGCTTCGGTGGGGTGTTCCCTAACAAGGTGTACGCCAGCCTGGAGATCCGAGCGTCGTAGAGTCACGCCAGTGCACCCCTGCATGGGAGATTAATCTATTCGAATAGTCGTGTCCACGGTAACAGGACGCTTTATGCTGAAGCTGGATCTTACCACTACGAACTACTACTACTAAACTGTATGGTTCCGGGTCTTCTTCCTCGCAGGGAGTCGAGGAAGGGAACTCGGAGGCATTATTATTATTATTAATTATTACAACTTACTATTATACAGTGTTGTAGCAACTTCTGCTGCGTTGTTATTACATTCATGTTATTGAACTGTTGGCTCTTTCTCTTCTCATGTGGCAAGACACGTCAGAAGATGCTAGTCTTCGATAGGCCTAGCTTCTTACCCTTATTTCGATTTCTACCTTGCAGTCCACTATATACAGCCTCCCCTTTCCATTTGATACAAATGCATAAATGCTTAGTAGCGGACGTAAGACTCGCGGGTATGCTAGATACTCACCTTTTCTTTATTTCCCCCTTTATGTTTTCCTGATCGGACGCTGCAGTCGACGTTGGAGCTTTGGATTCCAGGAGCAGGAGATCCCCGATGCCGACCACCGCAACATGAAGATCCCCGATGCCTTCTACGATGTCGAGTTTTCCTCGTTGACCAGGAGTAGTTTGGAGGTTCCCAGGCAGGAGGCCTCGCCTTTTCGATCGTTGTTGTTATTTGTGCTAGCCTTCTTAAGGCAACCTTTTATCCTTGTGTCTGTACTCAGATACTATTGCTTCTGCTAACTTTGTGCTCTCGAGCTGTTCTATTCGAGCCCTTGTGGCCCCTGGCTTGTATTAAACAGCTTGTATTATTTTATTTGTAGAGTTGTGTTGTGATATCTTACCGTGAGTCCCTTATCTCGATCCTGTACCTTACGTGTATGATTACAGTACACGGTCTGATTTTTGGGGCGTCACAAGTTGGTATTAGAGCCGACTGCCTGTAGGACACCCCCTTCCAACTCCTTGGTCGATTTCGAGTCTAGTCTTTGCAAAACTAGTTTACAAACAGTGCCGTGTGGCTTATCAGCCCACGTCGCAAACTGGGTGGTATTAGGATATTTTTCTCCTCACCTTTACTCTGGGACTCTTCTCTCTCTTCCTTTCGGGTTAAAGATTTTGCTAACTCTGACTTTAGGTTCTCGTGACTACTTCTTCCTGGAGAGCCCCTCAATACAGATGATCGCTTGCTTCACGAGAAGATGCCGAAGATTACTCTCCGATAAAACTCCTGAAACCATAGGTGCCGATCACCTTTACAATTCCCTGCCACCGATAAGTCCATATGTATAACCACATACACCTTTCGTTCATCCATTTAATCCTAGTTGCTCTTGTCTTCACAAGATGAATCGAAATACTTTCCGTTGTTTCGGGAATCCTTTGAGCCTACTACCTTGCCGCTTATT
This sequence comes from Bromus sterilis, assembly GCA_950022295.1. Classification (NCBI taxonomy): domain Eukaryota; kingdom Viridiplantae; phylum Streptophyta; class Magnoliopsida; order Poales; family Poaceae; genus Bromus; species Bromus sterilis. The sequence goes on along the minus strand of OX465600.1, from coordinate 72,510,919 downwards.
TTCACCCTGCGGATAATTACTCACATTTATCGAGGATCCGTTCATCCTAAGTGGTTACTGTGATTCCCAAAACACTTTGAAATACTATTCGATCTCGGGGAAATCCTCGGCAGCCTACTGCTTTGGAAATTCTTCTTACCTGCTTGCACTATGATTAATCCCATTTGTCTTGTGGTCTTCGGTGACATCTCTTGGCATTGCCATTCCGATCTGTTAAATCATTGTGTGTGATAGTGCACGCAATCATCTGTTGATCCATATGTATCCATTCTTCCGGCTCAGACGTCATTCCGGACATGAGCTGGTTCTCGGTAAATCAAACCTTAATTGATTAACCGTCAAGCTTCTATTCAACTTATTCATGGTTGATCGATGTATCTGAATCTGATACACCGATATGGAAGTCATATTTCCTTTGTACTTAAGCATCAAATTATTCCGATGCTTCTATCACCCGATGCCTTTGTATTCTTTCTTCTTATGGTTGAGTACCGATACTCACGCCGGACTCTTTGTATATAGCCTGACCTTTTTGGTGGATTACTACCTGCCGTCCCCTTGTGTCCTAAATCATTGACGAGCTTCCCCTGATACGAAATGCCTTTGGCGAACTGTATCATCTGGTCTGTGTCATCAGCCTTCTACTTTCAAACTTGTATCTCGTGTTTTTTTTGTTTGTCGTATAGATTCGTAAGATGTCCCTATGGGTTGTACCTATGTTTCAACCATCTGTGTGAACCCAGAAAACTTCTGCGGGTCATACTCTACTGGTGTTACGCCAGATAAATTTCCTACTCTACAACTTCATCGAAAGCGAGAAGTGATTGAAATGTTATGCATTGAAGAAGTGGGAGTCGACCCTGAACCTTGTGTTCATGCCCATGGATATTATGTAGAACTTATCATGAGAGCTTCTTGTAAAGGAATTTTCCCCTTGGTATAAATTTTGTTGCACCTATGATCCTCCATTCTACCTTTGAGTATTACCTCCTGGTATCTCAAGGATATCATGCCTTTGCACTACATCTTATGAATTATGATGAAACAATGTCTATCCCTGTCATAGCCATTTCATGGTTCTGGGTTGTCGTCAACCGGGAACACCGAATACTTTTGCTTCACCATTCCGTTTGCTTGATGTCGCCGTTGTTCGATTATATTTTTCTTGAAACCTTTTGATAGGATGTGTCGTGGTCATCATCGACATCTTGGCTTCTACCAAGTGTTAATTGGATTCATCGTGTGAAACACCATCCTTGCCCTCGATGACTTTTTGTTATTATCGACAACATCCTTTGACTCCCTGCCAATACAAACTTGGTCATATATCTTTCTCTACTTTCCTTTGGGAAAGATATACCCCTGATACTTATGTATCATCACATTTTCCTTTCCATTGTTCTGTTTAACCTTTCTTGTAATGTGTCTTGTCTGAGAAGTGATAATTCCCTGCTTATGTAAACACTTCGGTGTACGACTTTGTTCGTACAACGTGTTACTACTGTCGATAACATTTCGGTAATCACCGATGGACGAGAACTTTGCCTATTGGTCCGCCTCGTCTTAACGAGCAGTAAGATGGTTCTCTTCGTCCCTCGCCCTTGGTACCGACATTGTTGCCGACATAGCTAACAAGTTGTTCCCTGACTTACCTTGCAATTTGATCGCATTGTTTGCCGTCACCCTTCTTATTCAATGTGGGCCCATAACCCACAGTTCCACAGGATCGAAACCTGACTCTCTTGTACCTTTATGTTCTCGAGGTTATTCCTCTTGCTTGACCTCGTATGCAACTCACGAGTCCTCTACCTGGAGATGTTCAGTTCGATATCAAACTCAGTGCTTATTCCTGATGCTCTGGACCCTTTTTCATCCCCCGTTAACATCGTCGAATGCTTGCATATCCGCTTGAAAACTTCTCATGCCTTCTTTTGTTTCTCTCGATGTATCTCCCTGAGTTTAACTCGTGAGATACTTTGTACCCCATTCACTTGGACCATCTCGGATGATTAACCTGGTACCGATCCGACCCCCTCCCCTGAAGTTTCCCCCTAACCTATTCGTAGGTACGATGCAACCCTTAATGAAGGATGACAACCCGTCGATATGCACTGATGCAGAGAAATGAAGACGTCAACGTGAATGATTAACTTCGTCGAGAAGGACAACAAGCACCAGAAGAATCGTTAGAATACGAAACCAAAGCTTTACCCCTTTCACTACCTTTAATTCTCGGGACGAGAATTCTTTGTAGTGGTGGAGATTTGTAACGCCCCGGGTGTCACGCTACAGTAATCAGCTACAGTAATCACAATTACTATTGCTAATCATGCCTTGATCATTTTTTAATCAACACAAACTTAAAATGCCTTTTCATGAATATTAAAAATATGTGATAAATAAAACTTTGTCCTAAAATTATAAAACACTTTTGTTAAATGCACAATATTCATTGGACCATTGTAAACCAACTTTGAGTATTTATCAAGCCACTGAAAAATTCAAACAATTCAAACTAGTGGCTGAACAACAACAATTCTCAGTTGAATATTAAAAAGGAATAATAAATAATTTTATTTTGCCACCAAACTTTTTGTGGCATCTCAATATGGTGTTACACTATTTGTGCCACAAGCAACTTATTTTACAAAACTCATTTGCTTGTTCGATTTAAATCAAACAGAACAGCAGTATTAATTGCGGTAACTGGAAATTGTGAAAGCTTATTTAATGCCCAATATGAATACCCCCCCTGTCTCTGCCCACCGCGGCCCACCTACCCCCTTCCTCTATCTCCTGTTCACGGGGGAGCCATGGAAGGCATCCCCCGGCCAAACCACGGCCTCGACGCCGTGGAGGCTATCCGGTGGCTCGGCGGCAACTATAAGGCCAGGGCGACCCCGTGGAAACCCTAGCCCCCTTCCTCAGTTCTTCTCCCTCACGCATAGCTCAATCCCATGCCCCTCTTAGATCCCCTTGCTGGTGCCATGGCCGCCGGCTGATTCCGACTGCGCACGGCCGTCGCGGCCGCCGCGCTGCGCCTCCCTGGATCCCTTCACGACGGCAAACCTCCTCCCCCCGAGACTCGTCGCTCGCCCCCACCTCGTGCTGGCCCCGACCATCCTTGGCCCGCCATGGAACGCCGTGGCGTCGCCTCCGCTGCTGCTGCGGCCCGGCCGCCTCCCGACTCCCTCGTCCTCAACCTGGAGCCACGCCTTCTCTCCTGGCCTGGCCTACTGCACCCCCCCTGTGAGCCTTCCCTCCGCCTCCCCATTCGCCCGGTTTCTCGAATGCTGGCCACGGCCGCTGGGCACGCTCGCCGTGCCCCGCGCGTGCGCCCGCGCCACCCATAGCTAGCACGCGCGCCCTCGTCCTCACCTTGGAGCCACGCCTCCTCTCCTGGCCTGGCCTGCTGCACCCCCCTGTGAGCCTTCCCTCCGCCTCCCCATTCGCCATATTTCCCGAATGCTGGCCACGACCGCCATGGGCGCTCGGCCCGCGCGTGCGCCCGCGCCACCCATAGCTCGCTCGCGCCCTTGTCGTCGCTCCGCTCTGGGCCGTGGATGTGTGCCGCCGTCCAGTGGCCACCGCCGGCGAGCACGCCATGGGCAACCCCCCTAACCCCCCTATTAGCCTAATTCCCCATCTAATTAACCCCCCATGGATTCCCTAACGGGTGGCCCCTAGTGGATTAACTAGTAGCTTACAACTAATCTAATAACCCCCTAGCCTATTACATGTGGGCCCCTGGCCTTTTAAAATAAATTGAAATTGTTAATTATGTCTCTGTTTGTATGACAGATGGGACCCACTGTTATTTGATTTAAAAAATGAATATTATAGATGTCGAGAGTATGACATGTGGGCCCTTGCTCTGTTAAATAGAAAAATAAAATGTTTTAAATAACCAGAGGCTGACATGTGGGACCCCCATGTCAGTGGTACTGTTCTAGATAATCTTTTGGATAATGTTGATTTTATTAATAAAAGAATTCCAAAAGTCATTTAAATAATAAAAATTCAATATCTTTTAAACCGCAAGTCAGATTCAAAAACTTTATACATGAAAATTGATCAGAAAAATATAACAAATACGGATACGCTATCCGTATGTCAACCAGACCCCTCTAACACAGCGAACATCGAACCGTTCCCCCCGCCCGGACTGTCTGTCCGATGATTTGTCCGGTACTGTTAAAGTATCCGGATGAATTTATTCTGAACACGAAAGTTGTTCGGAGTGTTTTAACTAGCACGGTTACATCATCCACACGTTTTTCGGATGTCCACGACATGTCCGGCATGAACCTTCCCCCTCCGGACACCCTGTCCGGTTATCACCCGGAGCCGGTATTTCATCCCCGGATGAATTCCCGTTCCGAGCAACGTGCATTGCACTGCGTGAGAACACCGTTAACATTGCATTCGTCATGCCTTTCATCTGTTTTATATGATAGCCTTACTGTTTCTCCCCCACCCCTTTTATTCTCTAGTAGACCCCGCTGCTACCGCCGACTACACTGTTGCCGAGTACTACTACTTCGTCGACGACCGTACCGCTACCGTCAAGCTACCAGGCAAGCAGAGCCATTCTCTTCCCCAGATATCGCCTACCTTTCCGTACTTTATTGCACTAGGCATTGTTACTGCTGCTGCTACGATTACAATCCTATTCAATTGCATAGCCTGATTTTGTCGCCCCTTGATGTACCTTTCTTTATCCTATGCTGCTTATTATAATTACGCATTATTCAGCAGTGAGCCCTGCGCATTGTTAGCTAGGAATAGATAGCGGGCCGTGACCACTCAGGGGAGTGAGCATGGATACGATATATTAACTGTAACAGGTACGGTACAATGCAGACACCGCCTGAGGACCCCTAGCTCGGCTCTGCCGAGCCACCATCAAGTGTGAGCTAACGAGGAATAATCCTCGTACCTCCACTCGTTGCTGACTCTTTATAGCCGCTCTAGGGTCCTAAGCCCCGGTTGTCCTTAAGGTAAGAAGTCGGGCGACCCAACGGTGCCCGCGAGCGGTATTGCGTCGGGAATGACAGGGAGGGTACGACCGACGTTACTGGCGTGCTTGGCCCCTGCTCGTATCTCGCGAGAGTTACCAAACTACGAAAAGTCGAGCTCTACCAAGAGCACACGCGAGACAAGGTAAGGAGACGGTTCACCTTGTTGGTAACCGCAGAGACTTGGTGAGACGACAGGGCAGACACCGATTGACTGGTGGTCCTGACTGCTGTCGTTGTCCGCGGGTCAGTTAAGTCGAGGCAACGATAACGGTTGTCATGCAGGTTAATTAAAATGCTAAATGGTTCGGCCGATGTCTTGAGTAGCCTTTTGGCTTGTACGCACTACCTAAACGTGGGATAAGGAGTGTGGGCTCCCCTGCATCGTAGTCTCATTTGAGGGTCTTCAGACGTCCGCAGTATCGCGGGCTGATTGCCGGGAAGTGGTGTTGTCTTCTCTTGCTCGAGCGGTGTATTTGTATTTGCTTTGATTTTGCTTCACCGGCCAGTCACGCACCAGTCACGTTCGGGTTAGGGTCCAAAGCCCGGCGTACATAGGATATAGTCTAGCGGATGACCTCTCTGTTGATTGCCGAAGGATGGGCTACTTTGTGTTGGATAGCTTCGGTGGGGTGTTCCCTAACAAGGTGTACGCCACCCTGGAGATCCGAGCGTCGTAGAGTCACGCCAGTGCACCCCTGCAGGGAAGATTACTCTATTCGAATAGTCGTGTCCACAGTAACAGGACACTTTATGCTGAAGCTGGATCTTACCACTACGAACTACTACTAATAAACTGTATGGTTCCGCGTCTTCTTCCTCGCAGGGAGTCGAGGAAGGGAACTCGGAGGCATTATTATTATTAATTATTACAACTTACTATTATACAATGCTGCAGCAACTTTTGCTGCATTGTTATTACATTCATGTTATTGAACTGTTGGCTCTTTCTCTTCTCATGCTGCAAGACACGTCAGAAGATGCTAGTCTTCGATAGGCCTAGATTCTTACCCTTATTATGATTTCTACCTTGCATTCCACTATATACAGCCTCCCTTTTCCATTTGATACAAATGCATCAATGCTTAGTAGCGGACGTAAGACTCGCGGGTATGCTAGATACCCACCTTTGCTTTATTTCCCCCTTTATGTTTTGCCTGATCGTCCGCTGCAGTCGACGTTGGAGATTTGGAGTCCAGGAGCAGGGGATCCCCGATGCCGACCACCGCAACATGAAGATCCCCGATTCCTTCTACGACGTCGAGTTTTCCTCGTTGACCAGGAGTAGTTCGGAGGTTCCCAGGCAGGAGGCCTCGCCTTTTCGATCGTTGTTGTTATTTGTGCTAGCCTTCTTAAGGAAACCTTGTATCCTTGTGTCTGTACTCAGATACAATTGCTTCCGCTAACTTTGTGCTCTCGAGCTGTTGTATTCGAGCCCTTGTGGCCCCTGGCTTGTATGAAACAGCTTGTATTATGTTATTTGTAGAGTTGTGTTGTGATATCTTACCGTGAGTCCCTGATCTCGATCATGTACCTTGCGTGTATGATTACAGTACACGGTCTGATTTTGGGGGCGTCGCACCAACCATCTTCTAGCTTCCTAGGTATGGAGGCTTCTAGTCTAAGCTTCTCCTCCCTAACTTTGATTAGAGCATTGGTGATATGCTCTGTGAAGGCAAGATTAAGTGTGCTAGTGTGGGGGTCTCTAGACATCTTATGTAGATAACCAATAACTTCAGGTAAGGTGCAGTTGTCAAATTCTAGATCACTATTGTCTATCAAGGAGGTAGTGATATCATTAAGGCTCACTTGTTTGAAAGCCTTTATGTTAATAGTTTGGACATCCTCAACAACTTGGATAGTAGCTGCGATGTGGTAGGTAGGAAGGCTCTTAACTCTCTCTTCTTCCTCCTTTTCTCTAGCCCATCTCTCTTTAAGTTTGCCCAACATCCTAATGTTTTCATTAATTTTCATTTGGATAGCATTCATAGGAGTGGTTTTCCTCTCCTCGGGGGGAGAAGTTCTAATCTTAAGCTTCTCGACATCATGGGCTATGTTGTCTACCTTCGAAGAGAGGATATCTAATTTTTCTAATTTCTCTTCTACACTCTTGTTGAAGGCTTTTTGGGTAGTGATAAAGTCTTTAAGCATACTCTCTAGTTCAGAAGTGGAGTTTTTTGTGCTAGGGTAAGTGTTCTTGTTCCCATAGTTGTTGGATGGGAAAGGTCTAGGATTGTTGCTACCAAAATTACTCCTATAAGTATTATTGTTGAAGTTGTTTCTAGAAATAAAGTTCACATCTACTTGTTCTTGAGCAACCATGGAATTTAAAGGAACATCCTGAGGATCAATATGAGCTTGCTTGGTAAGTAGGGACATGATCAAGTCAACCTTTTCATTAAGAGAGGAGATCTCCTCGACAGAATTTACCTTCTTACCAGTTGGAGATCGTTCGGTGTGCCACTGAGAGTAGTTCAGCATCATCTCATCAAGTAGCTTCGTGGCAGCACCAAGTGTGGTTGACATAAAAGTTCCTCCCGCGGCCGAGTCTAGCAGATTCCGCGAGGTAAAGTTTAAGCCTGCATAAGAAGTCTGGATAACCATCCAAGTAGTCAAACCATATGTAGGACAGTTCTTAACAAGAGATTTCATACATTCCCAAACTTGGGCAACGTGTTCATTATCCAATTTCCTAAAATTCATAATGTTACTTCTCAACTTGATAATTTTAGCAGGGGATAGTACTTCCCAATAAAAGCATCCTTACACTTGTCCCAAGAATCACTTCTATTCTTAGGTAAGGATTGCAGCCACTCCTTGGCTCTTCCTCTCAAAGAGAAAGGAAAAAGCTTCAGCTTGACGATGTCTCCATCTACTTCCTTATACTTTTGCATATCACAAAGCTCAATAAAATTATGTAAGTGCAAGGCAGCATCCTCTCCAGCACCTGAGAATTGATCTTTCATAACAAGATTCAGCAAAGCAAGTTTAATTTCATAAGAAGGTGCTTAAGTGGCAGGTGGAGCCATATGAGTGCAGATAAAGTCACTGTTGTTGTGACTAGTGAAGTCACACAACTTGGTGTTTTCATTGGAACCCATAGTAGCAGAAGTTATTTTTGGTATTTTTTATAAGGGACACAAAAGTAAAAACTGAAAGGTAAACTAACAAGACTAAAAAGAAAAGATAAAAGATAGTGTGCAACTCCCCTATCTTGTAGACTGGAGTCCCCGGCAACGGCGCCAGAAATTAGCTTGATACAGTGAGGAAGATAGTTCTCTCACTTCTCGTTGGTTACCCAAGTGCAAGGTGAGATGTAATGTAGCAGGAAATTTCCCATAGCGAAGATGCTAAAGTTTAGATTGTATCCAATAGGACTCCAAGAGATACAAGAAGGTGGTAAAGTGAACAATGGCGTCGTTCACAATCTAAAGATTGCTTACTTCACCTGGACCTGCACACACAACAAATAACTTTGCTCCCAACGAGTTCATAGGAGTTGTCAACTCCTCCGGCCTTGCTGTTTACAAAGAATGAACGCAAGAGATAAAAGTGCAACTGAAAGTAAGAACTGAAAGTAAATTGAGGGTGTAAATGATGTTACGAGAGTTTACATCTCGCCCCTCATAGGTTTACCCAAAGTGGAAGGTGAGATGTAGCGCAGAGGCAAATTTTGCTTAGCGAAGATGCTAAGGTTTAGGATCGACCGGTAGGACTCCAACAGATACAAGAAGGTGGTGAAGTGAACAATGCCGCCGTTCACAACCGAGGTTGCTTCCTTTACCTGGACCTACACACACAGCAAATAACTTTGCTTCCCAACGAGTACCGAGGAGTTGTCAATTCCTCCGGCCTTGTTGTTTACAAAGGATAAAACGCACGGGATAATAATGATAGTGATAGCAACGGAAAAGTAAATAAAGCAGTAAATTGATAGTGGGTGTAAACAATATTGGAAATATGGACCGGGGTCCCATGATGTTCACTAGTGATGTCTCTCTCCCAAAAGACGATAAAATAGCCATGCGAGTTAAACAAATTACAGCTGGGCAATTGACAGGATTATGTGCACAAACCAATGCTAATTATGCTATAAACAAAGGAAGAGGCTCAAAAGCATGGGCGGTACGCCAAGACAAGTAGACCGGAATCCATCTGCATCTACCTACTAATCATCCACATTGAGATATCTATCCAGAACATCTCGCTGGTATTAAGTTGCGAATCCCACCCAAACTGTAAAATCAAAGCAACAGATAACTGCATTAAAGAACTTTGCGTAAAGTAAACAATCCTGACACCCGCAAGTACAAGCACCGTTGTTTTCCCCCTTCTGGCAACAACAAAACCCATAGACTCATGTTTTTGTCACTCAAGCTAGTCATCGGGGGGCATGAACCCTCAATCATGCATAACGCTCCCTCTTGGAGTCACTACCTACTACTTGGCCAAAGCAAGAAACATCAACGGAGAACATGCAAGAATTACTCTAGAACATAAATATAAAAGAGGAGAATCAAATATATTACTCAAACACAATCTGAACATAATCTCATAATCCATCAGATCCCAGCAAACTCAGCATAGCAACAACAGAAATATATCATTTGTGCCTCGATCATGTAGGTCAGCTCACGAGGTCTAATCCATGAAGAACAAAGAGAGGAGGAGAACATTACATAGCTACTGATCATAGAACCATGGTCCAAGGTGGACTACTCATGGTTCATCCGGGAAGCATCCATGGTGGTGGAGAAGCTCTCGGAGGTGGTTGAGGTCTTCTGGTGCTCCCGATCTTGGAAGCGCGGCGGCGGCGGAACAGAGGAGAGATCACGAAAAAGGGTTCCCGTCTCGGGGTTTTTGCGTCACGGGGAATAAATAGGCGAAGGGGGGCAGCCAGGGGGGCCACCAGGGGTCCAGGCGGTCCCCCTGGCGCGGCCCCACCCTAGGGTGCGCCAGGAGGGAGCCTGGGGCCCTGGTGGGTCCCCTCTAGCCCCCCCTCGGTGATTCCGGAAGCATCCTGTACGCTGATTTTTTGTTGGATTTTTCCCAAATTTTTGGAGCACTTTTAATATGGGGGAAATGTCGGGACCCGGGGTTAGCGTATGCAAGACTTGCTACAACACAATTATATGGAGAGCCGAGAATCGTACCCACTTGTCTAAGCAGACAAGGCCAAGCACAGAACGTTCTCGGAAAGCACCGAACGTGAGGGGCATCCCATTCAGGCCGGATGATCAACTGAGATGGGTCCTCATCGTCCGCACACAAGTCTAAATGGTATGGGTGATGAACTCCCATACTCATAGACAAGTCGCCTCAACCATACTATCGATTGTATTATAACCCTTACATAGACTTACTCCTGCCCGATCACTTAATCGGGGTCTAGGGCGGGCTCGACCATACAAAAAAGTGTGCACGTGACAGAGTCACGAGCAATCGCATCGCGAGGCCCCAAGCTGCGCACATCTAAGGGCCACTTGGTGTATAAAAGACCGGCAGCCAGATCACAACTAAGGTCTCGAAAACCCATACTAAGACATGCATGTTATAATCATACACGCAACACACATGTCCAGTATGAACAGCATGTATCAATGCAATTCTCTACAAAGTATACAACTTTATTGATAACTCTTACAGAGTGCACACAGAGATCACGAGACCGTGATCCAACATTACAGCAAGCATGCGGAAGAAAAGTAGGTCTGAGTACAGACAAGTTTAACAAATGTCTTAAGAAGCGTTATTTAAACACAAGCCCTTCACGAGGGAACCATTCGTCTGACTGGGACTACACTAGCTTGGTCTTCAGTCGTCAAGCTCGAGGAAGAATCCACCTTCGGGGTTAGTGGGTTCATCTAAAACATAGAATAAGCAAACGTGAGTACAAATTCGTACTCAGCAAGACTTACATAGGAGCTACACTACTCATGCACATGTATCAAGGTAAAGGGAGGTGGGGTTCAATTGCAGAAGTGCCAGCTTTGACTTGGCTAGTCCTGAACTACGAGTACCAGACTTGAGATAAGAAGCGTACACGAGTCCACTACATCTCCAACCAATTACACCACTATGGTGCCTTCCTCGACTTCCCCGCGATAAAGCACGCCATAGCACTCACGCTTATCTTGGCAAGTTTTATAAGTATCCAGTTCAAGTTGTATAATAAACAAGCTAAGCTTTCCAAGAAGTCCCTTACCGCGGACGCGGCTATTCTAATAGTTTTGTTAACCCTGCAGGGGTGTAACGCTACACACACGTGTCATCAGTTACCGCCTTTTGCGTGTCACCGTTCAAGAGGCGACAGCGAGGATGCCACCACAACTGTTACCTCATAGCCGATCTAGTCCAAGAAAGACGCCTACCTGGGTTGGCTACCACTATCGTGAACCCTGCCGGTTTAACGAAGTGGACCCAGATGATGTGTGCGTGGTGCGTAAGCCGGTCTCGGCTGAGCCGTTCTCTCACTTAGCAACCAGGCCACAAACCTACCAGAACTCCGAACTACTGCGACATATGGACATCGAAAGGGATGAGTCAGTAGGCTGAGAGGGGTCAGTGAGCCCAATGTGTGGTTGCACTCTTCATCTTGGATCACCACACAAGAACTCACACATAGGGTGGTGTTCAACGAGACAACCCACTGTGTACTCCTACACAGCCTCTCATCGTTCACCTTGTATTAGGGTAGATTCACCAACACATTTCCACCATCATCAACATGATCACTACCATCCCGACTCACATAACAGTATCATCATTGTATCACTCTAAGCATCAAATAAAAAGTAACAATTGTAGGGGCCACATGATATCAAACAACTCCAACATTTGATAGGATTGTGGTTTGCTTACTACTGTGAAAACTGATAGGTCATGCAAAGGAATGGGTTCATCTATGCGGTAGAAACGTAGCATGGTAATCATCCTATACAATGCATAAGCGAGACATGAGAGGGAAGTGGGATTTTATCGACATGATCAATGGGGGTTTGCTTGCCTTGCTGACGAGGTTCAGTCTCGGGATCTTCAACCAAGGGGGCTGCTTCCTGTTTCGGTTCCACCTCTACTCGACAAACAACAAACAAGGTAGCAAAGTAAATACAATGCACAAACACATGGTTGAAGGTTGAAACTTGGTTTGCATGCTTCTGATGTGTGAGGCAATTTCATTTAAATGGAGTATATTGCAAATGAATTGCAAATTCAAACTCCAATTTGAATTCATTTAGCCAAGTTATAAATGTTATTGTTTGATCAATGTAATTCATCTTGAAATGTGCATGATATGCCTCTGTTGTTTAAGTGAAATGTGGCATGTTGCTAAGGTTCAAATTGCAAAGGCATTTGAATTTAATTTGATTAAATTCCAATTAAACCAAATAGAAAATGCTACTGGTCCCATTTTTAATTCAACTCTAACATAGTTGAAAGTTGTATATTTGGATAGATTATTTTCTCCTGATCATTTTTCATATATTATATGTTAAATTTGGAGTTAATATGAATTAATTATGAATTTCCAAAGTTTGGGTTATTTTCTGGAATTTCTGGAGTATTTTTAATCGATTTAATCATTTATGGCGTCATGCTGACGCAGGGCTGACGTGTGGGGGGGGGGGGGCGGACAGGTGGGTCCGGCTTGTCAGTGACACTGGTTAATTAATCCAGTGGATTAACTTAACAGGGGGGGATTAGTGGCCTTGGGCCCACGTGTCAGTGTCACTAGGGGTGCTGGTTAGCGCTAATTAACACGGCCACGTCGGCCCGCCGGTGTTTGAGCCGGCGGTGACCACGGGATGCGGCGGCGCTGCACGGGGACGACGTTCCAGGGGGTTATCTGGTGCGCTGATTGCACCGTTGGGACCCCCGTGCTCCCGCGCGTCGAGGGAGGTAGGGCAGCGTCTTGGGGGTGGCCAAAGTCGTCGCCGGCGTTGAGGACGGCGGAGGCCGTGGTGCTGTTTCAACGAGGAGGTCGCTAGCGTGCGCAAAAAAGAGAACGGCGAGAGGCGTTGGGTTTCTGGAGCGTGCAGCAACACAACGGACATCAAGGCAGGGGATTAGGTGCACGGGAGCGAGCTTAACATCGACCATGGCGGCGAGCTCGCTCGGCTCCCATTGCGGACGTGGCTAGAGGACACACGGGGCCGCTCCAACTTGGGGAAAACAGAGAGAAGCTCACCCTGATTCGAATGAAGAAGACGGCGGGGTCGGGGGTCTCTCGACGGCGACGAATTTGGAGCTCCTCTTCTCAGCGGCCGGCGGCGAAACTTTGAACCCGGCGTCGTCTCCAGTGGCGCTGAGCTTCGATTGGCGCGGCGGCTCGACGTAGACGACGGCTGCGGACGTGCTGGACAAGTCGACGGAGCTCGAGGGCTTCAGTCGCCCCATCGGGGCGTCGCCGTGCTCCGGCTAGGTTACGGGGGCGCTCGGGTTTTCTTCGCCGGAGAGGAAGGGGAAGGCCAGAGAGAGGGAACGGGGTGCGAGGGGGGTTCTGCAGCTGCGTGGCACGCTCGGGTGCAGAGGGGAGGCCTAGAGGAGCCTCGGCGTTGCGGTGGCAGCCGGCGTCTCTCTGCCCTCCACCGAGCTGCTTGGCTCGGCGGGGAGGTAGAAGACAAGGCGCCCCCGGGTGGGTTGGGCCGGCCAGGTTAGGTGGGCCTTGCTCTGGGCGCAAGGTAAGATTCTGTCCTTTTTGTTTTCATTTTATTATTTCTTCATATAGGTTGACCTAGCTAATAAAAATAGCTAGGCATTTTATAAAATGCCACAATTTTTTATATGGCCTCACAAAATAGAGAGCTAGCCACTTACAAAATTTGAGCACTTTTAAAATTCAAAACATTTAAATTTTAAATCAAATAGGGGTTTTTGTTTAATTCCAAGGTCCTATTTGGAATTTTTGACAAATCTTGGTGCATGCAGTGGAACCCACTTCACTTTATATGTGATCATGCATATTTATAAGACTTTTCAAAAATACTAGAGGAATTTTTGGAAGATATTTTTGTCTAGCCATTTAATTAAATTCTTTAGGGCTTTTCTTTTCCCCATTTTTGAATTTCTTTTGAAAATTTCACATGATGCAAAGTGACTTGCTATTCTAGCACATACCTAACTTGGGGTTGTGACAGGAAACCTGAAATAGAAAACAGCAGAAAACAGGAACTGGCACTGGGGTGCACTGAGTTAATAGGTTAGTCCAAATATGATCGGCGAGTAGATTTGCGAGTAGACCCTAGCTCGGATGACGTTGCGCCCAAAAGGAAAATTGTTTAGTTTTGTGTGTACTTCAATTCATAATTTGTGAGATTTTTGATTTGAGGCCATCTTGATGATGTTAATCACTGTTGAAGTGGGCATCAGGCTGTTAACTGCTGTTATTTTTTGTTATGTGATGCTGCTGTTATTTTATTGCAAGTTTGATTGATGATTGTGACTCATCCATGAGGCCTATTGCATTGATTCCTTTTGCATATTGTTAAGCATCATGTCTACTTTAATTATATGTATTGCATTATCATGTTTACATTTCTGGTCATAGATATGTTTAGCTCCAAATTTGCTATGCCACTGTTTTTGACAGCCACCTCTATTTTTCACAAAGTCTGTAACTTTCCGATGCCATGTTGAATGCTTAATATCTTTTGATCTGTTATGCAGCATGTCTACTTCATGCCCATATATTGCTATGTCATGTTGCTTCACTTTTGCATATAGCTTAACCCCTGTTTATACGGCATGAAAATAACAGTTTTTTCCCTTTGCATATAGCTTCCTAGACCAGTAATGTACTATTGCATTTTGCTTGGGCTATAATTAGTTGTTCATGATGCCTATTAGCATGATTCCTTTTGCCATGCCTTCACTGCCATGTCTACTTTAGCTGCATATCATTTGTGAGCATGTTTGCATTCATTATCATGTTTATGCATTGCTCTAAAGTGTGCTTCTTGATGTTGGCAGATTGTGTTCCAAACTTGTTTTGCTTATATCTTTTTAACCGTAACTTTGTTTGGAGTGTTATTTACATGTAACTTGGTTAGTTTTTCGTGTAATTTGTGTTTATGCTATTTTTTGATGTTGTTAACCAACCTAAAATATGGTTTATGTAACAGCCCAGTTTTCGCAAAAATTAAAAATTCTGTTTTCGGTGTGAATTGTTTGATTGTCTGATTTGTTTGCGGTGTTTGCATCCCCGGTTTATTGATCGGCGATTATTTTCCCCCTCTTATCTCGTATCGGACGGAGACCGACCCTCGCCACCCTGACACTCGACCTTTGAGACACCGGGTTTCACCCGATCACCGTCGCGAAAACCGCACGAGACCAGCCGCAACCAACGGAACGGAAAATCCCGTTTATTTAATAAACGGATTATTTTATGGGGCACCGAAAAATGTTGTCAGAATGTCACCGTAGTGAGGTACGATCAACGGGCTCGATGCGCTGAGCGCGTTGTTCGAGATTTCGTCGGAATCGGAGTCCGTACGGAGTCTCGGCGGTCACGAACGCGATCACCGGACGCACGAGAGGGATACTGGGGGCGTTTGCGTAAACTGGCCAGCCAACCTGCCTATATAATGACCCCCACCTCCCAAACCAGCCAATTAGGGTTCCCCTTTGTAAATTTTGCAGCCACCCCCCTGAAAAATATCCAGATCTTCCCAATCTGACCCCAAAATTCCGAAACCCTAGCTTCCAATTAATCCCGACCCTCAGATCTGGGGATCAATGGCCAAGATGGAGGCCACGTCACCCCCAGATCACCACAGCAGCCTCTGCAGCAACCCGGGCCCTGCAAGGCCGCCTCCAGCCCGCTCGGGCCCGATCTGGGCCGAGCGTAGCCGCCTCCCGAGTGCCTCCATCGCGCCGTCGTCTTCCTCGCCATGGGAAGCCGCCGCCGCACCTCGCTCCGGCCGGCAAGCCACGCATGCCGCCGCCGTCGGTCACCCCAGGCCAGCCCCGAGCCCCTCTCTCTCCCCTTCCTCATCTCCTCAACTCTCTCATGTCCCTCTCTCTGTCCAGGGAGCTTGCCGCGCCATGAAGGGAAGCCCGAAGAGCTCGTCGTCACGCGCCATTGGAGCCGCCTTCGAGCTTGCCGCGCCGGATCTGCGCCTCCTCCGCCGCCTTGCGCCCGTTCCACCCCTCCTCTGGCGTCCCCGGCCCGCGCCGCCGCTCGTCGGCAGGAGCCAGCCGACGTCCGCGCCGCCAGCCGCCGTGCGGGAACGGCGTCGTGGCCAGGCCACCAACCACCACCGCCAACTAGGCCTGCTCGCCCCGTGCGGCCCACTCCAGCGCAAGCCGGCCAGGCCACCTGCGGCCCACGTCCTCCAGCCGGCCAGTGGGCCGAGCCCACTAAGGGTGAGGCCTCTCTTTTTTTTCTGTTATGTTTTCTTTTCTTTTCTTTTTACCTGTTATTTTCTAAGTCTGGAATTATTGCTGCTGTGATCTGTTTTGCGATTAGATTTGCGGTAAATCTGTAGCTCGGATCGCGATGTGCCCAAAATGAAAGTTTCTCAGAATTGCGTGTACTTTAATTCATCTTTTGTGAGCTTTTGCATTGGAGGTCATCTTGATTGTGTAATTGTGTGCTAAACAGGGCATCAGGCCGTTAAACTGCTACAAATTGCTGTTATGTGCTGCTGTTATTACTTTGTTGCAACTTTGCATGATGATTGTAACAAATCCATGAGGCCTTTTGCATTGATTCTTTCTCCTATGTGTTAAGCATCATGTGTACTTCATTTCCATGCTTTAACTTGCCATGTTTGGGTGCTTTAGCTAAATTAAATCTTGCTCCAAAGTGGTTATCCTGATGTTATTGTGCTGCTGTTGCTGAAACTGTTATTTTGTTGCAACTTCGGTCGACGAGTGTGTCGGGAACGTTTATCGGAATTGAGTGATTACAATTGCATATTGTTAAGCATGATGTCTACTTTCATTACATGTATTGCATTGCCATGTTATGCTTGCTGGTTATATAGTTATTTAGCTCCAAAGTTGCTATGCTGCTGTTTTTGACAGCCACCTCTGTTTTTCTCTAAGTCTGTTATTTCGCGATGCCATGTTGTTTGCTTAATATCTTTTGATCTATGATGCCTATTTGCATGATTCTTTTTTCCATGCCTTACCTGCCATGTCTACTTTAATTTCAAGTCATTTGTGAGCATGCTTGCACTGATTAACCTGTTTATGCAATGTTCTAAAGTGTGCTTCCTGATGTTGGCAGTTTGTGCCCGTAACTTGTTTTGCTTGTATCTTTTTAACCGTAACTCCGTTTGGGGTGTTATTTATATGTAACTTGATTAGTTTTTCATGTACTTTGTGTTTATGCTATTGTTTTCTGTTGTTAACCAACCTAAAGTATGGTTTAGTACAGAACAGTACCAAATCCTTTAATTGTTGTGCGGCACTTAGTGTTATGCCATGTTTAGGATTGTGCCTCACTTAAATTGTCTAGCATAGATAGTTTACTTTGTGCTTCACCTCTTGACATGTTTGTGTGATTTTCCATGCTTGCTTGAGTTTCCATGTTAATAACCGTTGGTTGAACCACCGTAAACGTGCGGTATTCGTCGTGTGTGACCGATACCCCACTTAAATTGTTAGTAACCGTTCTCGACGATAGATCCGTACCGCGTTGCCGTGCCTTGTGTTGCCTCTTGATCTTGTTTTTCCTGGTAGTAATAGATGCTTGCTCGTTGATTTCTTTCCAGTGTTTATCGTCTTGTGTGCTTCCGCGGGTACCTCTCGGAGACGATGCGAGCTTGCGATCAACTACACCTTCGGAACCCGACTTATCAACAGGCAAGGACTATGCATTACTTATGATCCATTCTATTTCAACCAGCGATTTGCATGCTAGTATAGGTTAGGTTCGATGTTTGATCCTACCACATGTTTACAACCTCTTTTAAACCGATACAACCATGTCCCCTCCCAGCAAACCTTGTACTGCTATGATACTTTTGCTCGTTGCTCAGCCCCTGCTTAGTATGCATTCTTAGGATGCTACGATGTTACCCTGTTATTTTGGTTTGGGATATCACATTATTATATTGTTGTTGATGATATGATTATCATAAATGTTGACTATATTCGACGAAGGATGGAAGGTCTAGGCTATCCTGCCCCGACGCTTTGTTCCATTCGAGTCACCTAGGATCCGAGTTCCGGGTATTGGTTTTAAGACTGAGCGTGCCTAACCGCGTGTGGGATTTTATGGGTCCCCTTTTCTTACCTACCTAGCTTCAAGCCTTTCTAGTGGTGGCCCAAGCTGATTTTACCTTTTGAAACCGTGTGTGTGCTGGTCATACGCCAGTAGTTTTCAAACAACTCGGGCCAGCGGAGACATAGTTCCTTTGTTGGTCCACACCTGGGAGCTAGGGGGTTGTCCACATCTGTTTGGGCAACTAACCCGACCTCATCCAGACGGTAGAGGCCGATTCGAGAGCGCGGCCGGCTTTTGAGTTGCGTGTGGACTCACCAGGGGCCACCCGGATTTGTTCGTTGTTAGCTAGAGGAATTGTCGTTTCGGATCTCTTGGAACTAAATCATAAAATTGTTGTCTGTGATGGGTAGCAACTGAGAGAGATGGGCGTGCGTTCGGAGCCTTGTAATGGGAAGTTGGTACACCCCTGCAGGGTTAAATCCTTTCGAGAAGCCGTGTCCACGGTTATGGATGACTTGAGACCTACTCCTTGTTCATAGACAACAACAACTGAGATAATCTTAATATAACTTGATCAACGTGTGTGTGTGCCTTGACTGCTTCTTCTTCGTCGGGATGCGAAGAGGAGGACAAGGATAGGATAGGTGTTATGCTTGCGTAAGTAGGTGATAGCAGACTTGTTGGAGGCGATTCCTCATCGAATGCTTGGCTCCTTATCTTACTCTCTAGATCGTTAGACACTTCATAAATGCTAGTGCGGCAGCAACCTCACCACTTACCCCTTCCTTACCGTAAACTACTAGTTGTCCTAGAATGACGAGTGATGAAGTCCTTGCTGGGTCAGATGACCACTACAGTTGGATGTTGAGTACTTCTGTACTCATGATACTACCCCAAACTCTTTTCAGGGTTCTCGATCGACAACAGGTATGGTGATCGACGTTTCACGTGGAGACTCGACGACGACTAGTTAGGCGGATCCCGACGGAGGGCCTGGACCCGTGTGGTTATGGGAATCGATGTTTTTCTCTTTTCCAGTAGGCATTTGATTGTAGTCTGTACCCAGAAATGTATCTTCCGCTGTTGTATTGTATTAAGACAGTTGTATGCCGATTGTATGAGATGTTGTATCCTTGTATCTATAATGTTGTGATATCATGTTGGAAATTCGGGGCATATGACTTCGTGATATGTCGCGGTGGGACCGATATGTGCTTTGTCCCCGGATCTGGATGGAAACATCTAGATCTGGAACAGTACCGCATATCGGGCCTTACAGTTTAGGGCAGAACAGTACCAAATGCTTTAATTGTCGTGGGGTACTTAGTGTATGCCATGTTTAGGTTGTGCCTCACTTAAATTGACAAGATTAGATAGTTTACCGGCGATCCCAATGGTGACAGCTTGGGACACCAAATGGGATGGGCTATAATTTGAGGATCACATGTGTTCATAGAATGTTAATGCTTTGTTCCGGTGCTCCGCTGCAGGAGCACCTTAATCTCCATAAGTTCCTTAAGTGGCCCCGTTTGTAGCGGGATGGTAGGACAAAAGATGTTGTGCAAAGTTCTTATTGCAAGCACGTACAACTACATACGGAACACATGCCTACGTTTGGTTCTTATACTAGGATGCTCTAGTTTGTTCTTTGGCTAGAGTTGGTGCAATTCTGTCAATTTCCCAACTCTAATTTGTTCACCCAGCACCTTGTTCTTTTGCCTAGAGAGGTACCACTAGTGAAACCTTGAACCCCGGTCCATCTTTCACCTTCATTGCCTTCGTTGTTACTTTTACTTTCTTTGCTACTCCTACTACTTTGTTACTACTTTGTGGTGTTGGTGATTGGGGAAGCCTTAAAGGCTACACCCGTCAACACACCGTTGCTACTTATATCTTGTCTAGTGCTTTTTCAGGTGTGGTTGAATTGAAAACTCAACTGCTAAGGCTTATAAGTATTCTTTGGCTCCCCTTGTGTTGAATCAATACAGTGGGTTACTCTTACCCGCGAAGACTGTTGCGATCCCCTACACTTGTGGGTTATCAAGATTATTTTTTGGCGCCGTTGCCGAGGAGGATAGCTCTAGTTATAAGTTCACTTGATAAGTACACTTTTGCTTATTACTCTGTTTTCTACTAATGGCTACTTTCTTTGAGACTAGATCTTATTGGCAAGGAGGATTCACGGAGGATCAAAAAATATATTATAAGGAATACCGCTTGTCTCAAAAAGGGATATACTCATGGGGACTAATACAGGAGTTGTATGACTATGTTAGAAACTTGTGCTCAATATATAATATATCTTTCTGCAGGGATGAATCTTGTTGCTTTATGAGGCAAAAACACCTTGCTTTCCAATGTGAGTACAATGATGATGAAACCTTAGCTTCTTATGCTTAGGGAAACTATGATTTTTATGATGCAGAACAAATAGAAGAATTTGTTATTTTGAAGGGTGCCTATGAAATTACTTCTTTTCTTAAAAATATTGATGATGCCCCTTACCAATCCGAGAGTCTTGAAATACTTAATTATTGCTTTGAGGATTTTAATGACAATTATTATATTATTGACCATCTCAAAAGGTTCTCTCCACAAGAGGAAGTGACTAATGCTTTGCAGGACTCTACGGAAGAAGAAACTGCTGAAACTGAATGCTCCTTGGATGAAAAAGAGGAGGAGAGTGACGAACAAAAGGAGGAAGAATGGAGTAGCTACCCATCTCTACCTACTAATGAGAGTAACTCTTTGACTCTTACTTTATATGATTGCCCTCCATGCTTACCAAAGGAGGATGAATGCTATATTGATTGCTATGATCCTATGGATTCTTTTGAAATATCCCTTTTTGATGAAATTGATGCTTGTGGCCACGATGCCCCTATGAATGATACTTGCAAGGATGATTTTTCTACTTTTATTTATGATAAACCTTGCTATCTTGATGAATCTTATGATAAACCTCTATTTTTGCCTGCTATGGATGTTCTTAATGATGATGAGGTTTTCTTAGAAAGTCTACATGATTATGTGCTAGTAGATCATGAAAAGCATGCTTTGTGTGATAATTATATTTTTGAGTTTGTTCATGATTCTACTGAAAATTATCATGAGAGGGAAATATGGTTATAGAAAGTTTCAAGTTAGGAAAACACCCCTCTCCATGTTGAAAATCTTGAAGGTGCTCTCGTTTTACCTTCCTATGCTTGTTGCTTTTTGCTTTATTTATTTATTTTTCTTCAAGTTGCCCATGCATAGGAATCATGTTAGACTTAAATGTGGTTTGTCTTTGCTCCTTTGATGCTCTCTTTTGTGCTTCAACTCATATTCTTTCATGAGCATCGTTACACTCATGCCTAGCTAATGGCTTTAAAGAAGCGCTTTCGGGAGGCAACCGCAACGAATTTAGGTTTTTATTTTTGCTTTTCTTCTGTTCTTAGTGGTCTTGATGATTGTTACTACTGTAGCAACATCATTGTATCTTTACTTTTCAAGCTTTGTGCCAAGTTTAGCCTCATACGACAAGGGAAGTGAAAGTCGTGACATGTTGTCCAGAAAACAGATTCTGTCCTCGTGACTAGAAAAATCAGAGAAAAATCCCAGTTCATCATTTTGAGCTGAATTTTTTACACAGCGTGCTCTATACAATTATGAAACTTTCGTATGTTCTGAGTTTTTTTATTTGAGTTGCAGAAGTATCCCTAAAAAATACTTTTCTCTCTGCTGTTCTGTTTTTCTCAGCTTCTGACCCGGTTTTTCTTTTCGCAGTTTTGCAATCCTTAAGCTTGCTTTTTCTTTGCAAAATCTTTCGGGCAGGCAAGAGAAACAGTAGCCCTTCCTGGAAATATTTGTTTGCAGTAGAGGAAAATTATTTTAATAGGGTACTAACCTCTCTAATCAGCTTATGATGAGTTATGTATGAAGGGAGTTTTCAAGTGCGCGATGGAAGATGATGAAAGAAGATCTTGGAGTTTCAAAAGCTCAAGCTTGGGGATGCGGCCGGAACCCCCAAGAAATATTTAAGGAGACTCAAGCATCTAAGCTTGGGGATGCCCCATGCATCCTTTTCTTCATCAACAATCATCAGTTCGTCCCTCGTTCCACTATATTTTTATCACTTCATGCGATATGTGTTATGCTGGAGCGTCTTGCTCTTTACTTTTCTTAGTTATTTTGTTTTGTTTCCTGGTCATTACAATGTCGGAACCAAACATGCTTGATTGGGAGAGATACATGCTCCACTTTAAACTAGAACACCTCATAGGATTTTCATGCTTATTCTTTGCTGTGAGTTGTTCTTTATCTTTTCTTAGCTGCTGCCCTGTTTAGTTTGTGTGCTTTAGAGTTTTCTTCTAGAGCTTTTAATTGGTTCAGGCTTGAACTTTTTATAGTTTGCATGTATATCTTGTTTAGAGAGTTTGCCTGTTGCACTGAGTTTTGTGTCTTGACTAGAAAGTAGGTAGTTGAAGTTGCTATTCTCTTTGTAGTAGTAACTTGCAACAGTTTTGAGGTATTGACTGAAGTAATGTTTGAACTTATGGTGTCAAGAGCTTTAGCCTATTAGTGGTAGATGTCGTATTTTGGGCAATCCGTGTGATTTTCGAAAACCTAAACCCTATTGATAACTCTAGCTACTAGATGGATCACTAATCTCTGGAGGGGTCGAATATTAGAGTACACTCACGTACCATGAGTCGAGGATGCGCAAGGATAACCAAACCCCCATACACTCCTCCTCGGGGTACTTGTCTCTTTGTGAACCTCCTGACTAGATTGAGAGTTACCGATAATAAGTGCATGAGTTCTTCGGACTAATGTGAGTATTCGAAAGTTGACACTTCCACCCACCTATACTTTTTCTAGCCTCTTCGGTACCGTGCATTGCCTTTTCTCACCTCGAGAGTTGGCGCATACTTCTCCGGTGCATCCAAACCCTTGGCACGATACGCTCTGTCATCTTAAGCCTCCTTATCTCTTTCCTCAAGACAGCCACCATACCTACCTAAAAGGAATTTCCATAGCCTTTCCGAGATATATTTCCATGCAACATCCATTGTTCTTCATGTTTATATGACTTATCCTTCATTGTCATATTGCCTTGCATGATCTCATAGCCTGCATGTAGTTGGGCTTTGCCCGCTATTCATATTTTTGTTGCATGTTGCGCTTGATCATTGCACATACTGCTACACTGGCAGAGGCATTCATATAGAGTCATTACTTTTTGTTTCATAATTGTAAGTAGATAAAAGTGTGTTGATGTTCTTCTAGAGTGTTGCCCCTACAGTGAGGAAAGGAATAAAAGATCCCACAGTGGAAAAAATACAAAAAAAAGAAGAGAGAGAAATAAAGAGCCACGGAGGCCACCCAAAATCAAAAAAATACAAAAAAAGGTGAAAAAGAAAAAAAAAAGAAAAAAAGGAGAGAGGGGATAACACTACTATCCTGTATTCCACACTTGTGCTTCATAGTAGCACTTGTACTTCAGTTTGTAGAGAATTTTCATGTTGTACTTGCATAACTAAGTGGGGATCTTTACACTATAGAACTTGGCCTGCATATTCCAAGGATGAGCCTCCTCAAAAGAGCTCTAGGTCTTCATGAGCAAGCAAGTTGGATGCACCCCCACTAGTTCCATTGGAGGGCTTTCATACACTTCTAGCTCTATGTGCATCCGCATGTTGCATGGTAATCCCTACTCCTCATATCATATCTATCATATGGCTTTGTCTCGCCTATGATTGTCCTCATTGATGTGAGCCTTTCACACCTTTTTGTCTTCTTCCTCCACCATTTTTCTATTTCACCGTTTAGGTGTCAACTTTCTTGCTCACGCTCATCCATTGCATGAGTGCTCAAAATATCGAAAGGGAGTGGATCTGTTTGACTTGTACCTGGCTAGTGGTTTGGGGACGAGTCCACATAAGACTTCAAAGGAGACATTCGACTCACGGACAGCGAGAGCTCTTGCACCTTATGTTCTTTAGTAGATATAGTTCTCAACAATAAAAAGTTTTCTCTCTCGTATTCCCAAATTCCCTTTCTTGCACGCAAACACCATTTGGAGACATTCGAGTCACGGACAGCGAGAGCTCTTGCACCTTATGTTCTTTTGTTGCTTGTGTCAATGCTAATATAGACTCTTGCTTTTTAAGACTTGAATTGAATTGCATGCTTTAATTGCTTTACTTGAAATTCCTTATATGGTTGTGTGGCATGTCACCACAGAAATTATGCTTGTTATCATTTACCTACTCGAGGACGAGCAGGAATTAAGCTTGGGGATGTTGATACGTCCCAAACGTATCTATAATTTCTGCTTGTGCCATGCATGTTTTGTGTGACTTTACCATGTTTTGCTTGAACTTTCATACACTTTTGAGCATATTTGGACTAACCTATTAACTCAGTGCACCCAGTTGCCAGTTCCTGTTTTCTGCTGTTTTTGTATTTCAGGTTTTCCAGCCATTAAAAGTGCTCCAAAAATTCTGGAAAAATTATATAAAAAATCAGCGTCCCGGAAGCCTCCGGAAACACCAAGGAAGGAAGGGAGGGAAACCACCAGGACTCCAGAAGGGTCCATGGCGCGGCACAGCCCTAGGCCGCGTCAGGCACCCTCCTGGCTGCCTGGTGGCCCCTCTCGGTGCCCCCTTTGGCCCCTATTTTTACCCCCGAGGAGGAAACCCCTAATATCGAAGTACTTTTTCCAGAAGCGATTCCGATCTCCGCCGCCATCGAAAACTAGCTTCGGGGGTCACCAGGATCCTGCTCCGGCACCCTGCCAGGGAGGGCCTTGGCCCCCGGGGCCATCTTCATCGACTCTCCTTCCCCCATGATGCTTCTTGAGTAGTTCCTCCTTGGACTACGGGTTCTTGGAAGTAGCTATGTGGTATTCTCTCCCCCTAGATCTTCAATACAATGTTCTCATGAGCTACCCTACATGATTGAGATCCATATGATCTAATTGGTGTTGTGTTTTTTGGGATCCGATGAATTGTTACCTTTTTCAGTCCTAAGAGGTTTATGAATTATTGTTGCTGCAATTTGTTGTTCTTATTGCTTGTTACTAGTGCACGAGTAGCATGATCTCAGATCTGAGCACGTTATGGTTGTATGATTATAATTTTTGTTCTAGATCTTATCTATGGTTGTATGCACCTATTATAGTCCGAAACCGGCGATCCCAATGGTGACAGCTTGGGACACCAAAGGGGATGGGCTATAATTTGAGGATCACATGTGTTCATAGAGTGTTAATGCTTTGTTCCGGTGCTCCGCGGCAAGAGCACCTTAATCTCCATAAGTTCCTTAAGTGGCTCCGTTCGTAGAGGGATGGATGGACAAAAGATGTTGTGTAAAGTTCTTATTGCAAGCACGTACAACTACATACGGAACACATGCCTACGTTTGGTTCTTAGACTAGGATGCTCTAGTTTGTTCTTTGGCTAGAGTTGGTGCAATTCTGTCAATTGCCCAACTCTAATTTGTTCACCCAGCACCTTGTTCTTTTGCCTAGAGAGGTACCACTAGTGAAACCTTGAACCCCGGTCCATCTTTCACCTTCATTGCCTTTGTTGTTACTTTTACTTTCTTTGCTAATCCTACTACTTTGTTACTACTTTGTGGTGTTGGTGATTGGGGAAGTCTTATAGGCTACACCCGTCAACACACCGTTGCTACTTATATCTTGTCTAGTGCTTTTTCAGGTGTGGTTGAATTGAAAACTCAACTGCTAAGGCTTATAAGTATTCTTTGGCTCCCCTTGTGTCGAATCAATAAATTGGTTTACTCTTACCCGCGAAGACTGTTGCGATCCCCTACACTTGTGGGTTATCAGTTGTTAGCTAGAGGGACCTGTCATACCGGATCTCTCGGAACAACTCTTCAATGAGTGTCTTTAACGGGCCCGACTGAGAGAGATGGGCCTGCGTGCGGAGCCTTGTAATGGGAAGTTGGTACACCCCTGCAGGGTTAAATCTTTTCGAGAAGCCGTGTCCACGGTTATGGACGTCTTGAGACCTACTCCTTGTTCATAGACCACAACAACTGAGATAATCTTAATATAACATGATCAACGTGTGTGTGCCTTGACCGCTTCTTCTTCGTCGGGATGCGAAGAGGAGGACAAGGATAGGATAGGTGTTATGCTTGCGTAAGTAGGTGGATATCAAGACTTGTTGGAGGCGATTCCTCATCGCATGCTTGGCCTCTTATCTTACTCTCTAGATTGTTAGCCACTTCATAAATGCTAGTGCGGCAGAAACCTCACCACTTACCCCTTCCTTACCGTAAACTACTAGTTGTCCTAGAATGACGAGTGATGAAGTCCTTGCTGGGTCAGATGACCACTACAGTTGGATGCTGAGTACTTCTGTACTGATGATACTACCCCAAACTCTTTTCAGGGTTCTTTCCCGACAACAGGTGTGGTGATCGAAGTTTCACGTGGAGACTTGACGACGACTAGTTAGGCGGTTCCCGGCGGAGGGCCTGGACCCGTGTGGTTATGGGAGCGATGTCTTCTTCTCTTTGCCACTAGGCATTTGATTGTAGTCTGTACTCAGACATTTATCTTCCGATGTTGTATTGTATTAAGGCAGTTATATTCCGAATGTATGAGATGTTGGAAATCCGGGGCATACGACATTGTCATATGTCGCGGTGGGCCGATATGTGCTTCATCCCCGGATCTGGATGGAAACATCTAGATCTGGAACAGTACCGCATATCGGGCCTTGCAATTGCCATGCAACGGATGCACATATGAGCTAAGGTAAGCTCTCCAATGGAACTAGTGGGGGTGCATCCAACTTGCTTGCTCAAGAAGACCTAGAGCTCATTTGAGGAGGCTCATCATTGGAATATACAAGCCAAGTTCTATAGTGTGAGGGTCCCCACATAGCTATATGCATGAATGATAATCTCTATGGAGTACAAGATATAAGAGGGAGTACGAGTGTGGAAATCTCAAAAGGAATAGTAGTGTGCCCCCTTCTCTCTTTTTATTTCTTTTTCTCTTTTTTCTATTTTTTTTTATTTTTTTGGTGGCCTCAATGGCTCTTTCTATTTCTCTCATTTGTCCTCTTTGGGATCTTTTAATTTGTCCACTTTGGGATCTTTTCCTCACTGTAGGGGCAACACTCTATATATCACAAGGAGTATAGAAGATCTTTCACACTTTACAAAGTACTCAAATCATAAAGAAAATGTAACTATCATGAAGTATGCAAATGTATGCCCTGCTAGTGTAGCAGGATATGCAATGATACTAGCGCGTCATGTAGCAATGATTAGTGCAAGGCCCAACTATCATGCGGCTAATCGATCAAGCAAGTAGCATGTATGAAATGAAGATCAAGTCATGAGAAAGTGGATGTTGCATGGCAATGTATCTCGGAAAAGCTATGGAAATGCCTTGATAGGTAGGTATGGTGGCTATTTTGAGGAAGGACATAAGGAGGTTTATGATGACAGAGCGTATCGTGCCAAGGGTTTGGATGTACCGGCGAAGGTGGACACCAACTCTCGGAGTGAGAAGAAAGCAATGCACGGCACAGGAGAGGCTAGAAAAATATGGGAAAGTGGAAGTGTCAACTTTCGAATACTCACATTAGTCCGAAGAACTCATGCACTTATTATCGGTAACTCTCAATCTAATAAGGAGGTTCAAAAAGAGACAAGTACCCCGAGGAGGAGTGTATGGGGGTTTGGTTAACCTTGCGCATCCTCGACTCATGGTACGTGAGTGTACTCTAATATTCGACCCCTCAGAAGAGTAGTGATCCACCTAGTAGCTAAAGTTCTCAACTAATTTTGTAAGTTTTGAAAATAAACAAAGATTGACCAAAATACGACATCTATCACTAATAGGCTAAATCTCTTGACACCAAAAGTCCAAAAATTACTCAAAACAACAATTCAAAACTATTGCAAGTTACTACTACAAAAGAATAGCAACCTCAATTACCTACTTCAAGTCAAGACACACAACTCAGTGCAACAAGCAAACTCTTTAAACAAGATAAACATGAAAACTCAAGAGAGTTCCAGCAACAAACTAAACAAAAGCTCTTTGAAATTATAAGCATGAAAGATAAGAGAAAAACATGGCAGTAGCTATGAAAAAGATAAAGAACACACACAACAAAGATAAGTATGAAAAATCCTATGTTGTGTTCTAGATTTTGAAAGTGGAGCGTGTTTCTCTGCCACACAAAGAAAGATGAGTTCTAACTTGTTATGAACAGAAAGCAAAGATAAAGAAAACTAAAAATAAAACCTAAGAGCGAGACGCTCCAAGCATAGCACATAATGCATGAAGTGATAAAAATATAGTGAAACGAGAGACGAACTGATAATTGTTGATGAAGAAGGGGATGCACGGGGGCATCCCCAAGCTTAGACGCTTGAGTCTTTCTTGGGGATGCATGGGGGAATCCCCAATCTTGATTGCTTGACACTCCTGAATCTTCTTTCATCATCTTTCCTCGCACACTTGAAAACCCCCTTCATACATAACTCATCATAATTGGATTAGCGAGGTTAGTACCCATAATAAAATAATTTTTCTCTACTGGAAATAAAGATATTCTTGAAGGGCTACTGTTTCTCAAGATTGTCAAAGAGTTTTTGCAAAGAAAAAGCAAGCTTAAGGTTCGCAAAACGAAGAGAAGGCAAAACAGGACAGAATCTCTGAAAACAGACCAGCAGGTAGTAAATAATTTTTTATGGATACTTCTGCAACTCAAATAAAAAAACTCAGAACATACGAAAGTTTCGTAATTGTATAGAGCACGCTATGTAAAAAATGAACTGGGATTTTTCTATGATTTTTCTAGTCACGAGGACAGAATCTGTTTTCTGGACAACATGTCACAACATTCACTTCCCTTGTCATATGAGGCTATAAAAGGCACAAAGCTTGAAAAGTAAAGATACAATGATGTTTCTACAGTAGTAACAATCATCGAGACCACTAAAAACAGAAGAAAAAAAAGCAAATCCTAAATTCGTTGCGGGCTGCCTCCCGAAAGCGCTTCTTTAAATCCATTAGCTAGGCTTAATGCAAATAGATCAAGTCTTTTCAAGAAAATAACTAGCCCGCGTGACGGACTCAAAAGGAAAAATGATCTTTTTCCTAGGGAAGTGTTCCATCCCTTTCTTGAGAGGGAATTGGAATTTTATAATCCCTTCTTTCATATCAATAATAGCACCCACGGTGCGAAGAAAAGGACGTCCCAAAATAATTGGACAAGAAGGTTCACCTTCAATGTCCATAATAGTAAAATCAACGGGAACATAATTGTCATTGACAATGATAAGAACATCATCTATCTTCCCCAAAGGTTTCCTTACGAAAGAATCGACGAGACGAACACCAAAAGAACAAGGATCAAAAGGTTTTAATTCAAATATATCATACATTCTCTTGGGAATAACAGAGGTACTAGCTCCAACATCACATAAAGCAAAGCAAGAAAAGTTATTCAACTTAATTTTAATCATAGGATCCCAACCATCTTCTAGCTTTCTAGGTATGGAGGCTTCTACCCTAAGATTCTCCTCCCTAGCTTTAATGAGAGCATTAGTGATATGCTCCATGAAGGCAAGATTAAGTGTGCTAGTGTGGGGGTCTCTAGACATCTTGTGAAGGAAACGAATAACTTCAGAAAGGGTGCAATTATCAAAATCAAGGTCACTACTATCAAGTAGAGTAGTAGTCGTGTCCTTCAGGCTCACTTGTTTGGTAGCTTCTATAGTCATAGGAATTTCTTCTTCTACGGTTGAGGTCATAGCATCACCATTAATAGGTGCTATGGGACTAGGGGTGCATTGGGTGCTAAGAGTTTGGATATCCTCAACCACTTGGATAGTAGCAATGGTATGGTGTGTAGGAAGGCTCTTAATTCTATCTTCGTCCTCCTTTTATCTAGCCCATCTATCTTTGAGTTTAGCCATCATCCTAATGTTTTCATTAATTTGCAATTGAATAGCATTCATAGGAGTGACCTTCCTCTCCTCAAGGGGAGAAGTTCTAATTTTAAGCAATTCTACTTCGTGCGCTAAATTTTCTACCTTCGACGAGAGGTTATCTAGTTTTTCTAGTTTTTCCTCCACACTCTTGTTGAAGGCTTGTTGGGTAGTGATAAAGTCTTTAAGCATACTCTCTAATTCAGAAGTGGAGTTTTTGGTGCTAGGATAAGTGTTGTTGTTCCCTTAGTTGGAGGGGAACGGTCTAGGATTTCTACCAAAGTTACTCCTATAAGCATTGTTATTGAAGTTGTTTCTAGAGATAAAGTTCACATCTACTTGATCTTGAGCAATCAAAGAATTTAAAGGTACATCTTGAGGATCAATAGGAGATTGCTTGGTAAGTAGAGACATAATCAAGTCAACTTTTTCATTTAGTGAGGAGATCTCCTCGACGGAGTTTACCTTCCTACCTGTTGGAGCTCTTTTAGTGTGCCATTGGGAATAGTTGGTCATCATCTCATCGAGAAGTTTTGTGGCAGCACCAAGTGTAGTTGACATAAAGGTTCCTCTAGCAAGTTCCGCGGGGTAAAGTTCAAGCCTGCATAAAAAGTTTGGATAACCATCCATGTAGTCAACCCATGCGTAGGGCAATTCTTAACAAGAGATTTCATGCGTTCCCAAGCTTTGGCAACGTGTTCATTATCCAATTGTTTAAAATTAATAATAATGCTCCTCAATTGGATAATCTTAGCAGGGGGTAGTACTTCCCAATAAAAGCATCCTTGCACTTATCCCAAGAATCTATGCTATTCCTAGGCAAGGATTGAAACCAGATTTTAGCTTCATCTCTCAAGGAGAAAGGAAAAAGCTTAAGCTTAACAATATCACCATCTACTTCTTTGTACTTTTGCATATCACAAAGCTCAATAAAATTATTTAAGTGCAAAGCAGCATCATCTCTAGCACCAGAGAATTGATCTTTCATAAAAAGGTTCAGCAAAGCAGGTTTAATCTCATAAGAAGGTGCTGAAGTACCAGGTGTAGCAATAGGAGTGCAGATAAAGTCACTGTTGTTGTCACTAGTAAAGTCACAAATTTGGTGTTCTCAGAGGAACCCATAGTAGCAGCAAGCAAGATAACTATTTTTTTGATTTTTGATAAAGGAAACTAAAGAAAAAACAGAAAGGTAAACAAACAGTACTAAAAAGCAAAGATAAAAGATAATGTGCAACTCCCCTATCTTGAAGAGTGGAGTTCTTGGAAACCGCGCCAGAAATTGCTTTGATGTTACGAGAGTTTACTTCTCGCCCCTCGTTGGTTTACGCAAAGTGGAAGGTTAGATGCAGCGTAGCGGAAAATTTCCCTTAGCGAAGATTCTAAGGTTTAGGATCGACCAGTAGGACTCCAACAGATACAAGAAGGTGGTGAAGTGAACAATGGTGCCGTTCACAACCGAGGTTGCTTACTTTACCTAGACCTGCGCACACATCAAATAACTTTGCTTCCCAACGAGTACATAGCAGTTGTCAATTCCTCCGGCCTTGTTGTTTACAAAGGATAAAACACACGGGATAATAATGATAGTGATAGCAACGGAAAAGTAAATAAAGCAGTAAATTGATAGTGGGTTTAAAAAGTATTGGAAATATGGACCTGGGTCCCATGATGTTCACTAGTGATGTATCTCTCCCAAAAGACGATAAAATAGCCATGCGGGGTAAACAAATTACAGCTGGGCAATTGACAGGATTATGTGCGCAAACCAATGCTAATTATGCTATAAAGAAAGGAAGAGGCTCAAAAGCATGGGCGCTACGCCAAGACAAGTAGACCGAAATCCATCTGCATCTACCTACTAATCATCCACCTTGAGATATCTAACCAGAACATCTCGCTGGTATTAAGTTGCGAATCCCACCCAAAGTGTAAACTCAAAGCAACAGACAACTGCATTAAAGAACTTTGCGTAAAGTAAACCATCCTTGCACCCGCAAGTACAAGCACCATTGTTTTCCCCCTTGTGGAAACATCACATCCCCTAGACTCATGTTTCTATCACTCAAGCTAGTCATTTGGGGGCATGAACCCACAATCATGCATAACGCTCCCTCTTGGAGTCACTACCAGAAATATTACATATGAGACTCGATCATGTAGGGCAGCTCACGAGGTCTAATCCATGAAGAACAAATAGGGGAGGAGAACATCACATAGTTACTGATCAAAGACCCATGGTCCAAGGTGGACTACTCACGGTTCATCCGGGAAGCATCCATGGTGGTGGAGAAGCTCCCGGAGGTGGTTCCTCCATCTGATAGGATGCCGGGAAGAGGTCTTCTGGTGCTCCCGATCTTGGAAGCGCGGCGGCGGCGGAACAGAGGAGAGATCGCGAAAAAGGGTTCTCGTCTCGGGGTTTTTGCGTCACGGGGAATAAATAGGCGAAGGGGGGCAGCCAGGGGGGCAACAGGTGTCCAGGCGGCCCCCCTGGCGCGGCCCCACCCTAGGGCGCGCCAGGAGGGCGCCTGGGGCCCTGGTGGGTCCCCTATGGCCCCCCTCGGTGATTCTGGAAGCTTCCTGTACGCTGATTTTTTATTGGATTTTCCTGAATTTTTGGAGCACTTTTAATATGGGGTAAACCTGAAATAGAAAAACAGCAGAAAGCAGGAACTGGCACTGGGGTGCACTGATTTAATAGGTTAGTCCAAATATGATCAAAAGTGTATGGAAGTTCATCAATATCATAGAAATATCACACAAAAGAGGCATGGAGCAAGTAGAAATTATAGATACGTTTTGGACGTATCAGTAAACAATGGTGGAAATATGGACCGGGGTCCCATGAAGTTCACTAGTGATGTCTCTCTCCAAAAATACGATAAAAGTGCTAGCGAGGTAAACAAATCACAGCTGGGCAATTGACAGGATTATAAACGCACCGCAATGCTAACTATGCTACTAAAGAAAGGAAGAGGCTCAAAATATATAGGCAGTACACCAAGGTAAGTAGACCAAAATCCATTTGCATATACTACGAATCATCCACCTTGAGATATCTATCCAGAACATCTCGTTGGTATTAAGTTGTGAATCCCACACAAAGTGTAAACACAAAGCAACAGAAAACTGCATTAAAAGAACTTTGCGTAAAGTAAACAATCCTTGCACCCGCAGGTACAAGCATCTTTGTTTTATCCGTGGTGGCAACAGCACATCCCCTAGTCTCATGTTTCTGTCACTCAAGCTAGACATCAGGGGGCTGAACTCACAATCAAGCATAACGTTCCCTCTTGGAGTTGCAACAAATCACTTGGCCAAAGTAAAATACGGCAACGGAGAACATGCAAGAATTAACTCAAGAACACAAATATAAAAGAGAACCAAATATATTACTCATCAGAATCTGAACATAGTCTGATAATCCATCAAATCCCAGCAAACTCAGCATAGGAACACAGAAAATTACAAAGGTGCCTCGATCATGTGAGGCAGCTCACGAGGTCTCGAAAGTGGAAGCACAAAGAGGTGAGGAGAACATCACATAGCTACTGGTCATGGACCCATGATCCAAAGGGTACTACTCACGGAACATCCGCGAGGCGTCCATGGCTATGGATGGTCTCTCGGAGGGGGTTACTCCTTCCGGCAGGGTGCTGGGGCAGCTTCTCCTGGCAGCCCCGATCTTTAAACGGCGACGGTTGTACAGAGAGGAGAACATGAATAGTAGATCAATATTAGGGGTTTCCTCCGCGGGCACTAAATATAGGCCAAGGGGGCACCGAGGGGGGCCACAGGGCAGCCAGGAGGGTGCCCGGCGCGCCCTATGGGGGGCGCTAGGGACCCTCCTGGGCCTTGGTGGGTCCACTCCCTTCCATCCTTGGTTCTTCGGGAAGCTTCCGGGACGCTGATTTTTTTTATAATTTTTCCGGAATTTATTTGGCACTTTTAATGGCCGGAAAACCTGAAATATAAAAACAACAGAAAACATGAACTGGCAACTGGGTGCACTGAGTTAAAAGGTTAGTCCAAATATGACCAAAAGTGTATGAAAGTTAAAGCAAAACATGGCAAAGTCACACAAATCATGCATGGAGCAAGTAGAAATTATAGATACGTTTGGGACGTATCAACATCCCCAAGCTTAATTCCTGCTGGTCCTCGAGTAGGGAAATGATAACAAGCATAATTTTTGTGGCGATATGCCACACAACCATGGTCCAAGGGCGACTACTCATGGTGGTGGAGAGGTCTCCAGAGGTCAATCCTCCCTCCGGTAGGGTGCCGGTACAGCTTCCCCTGGCGATCCAGAGATTGGAATCGCTCAAGAGGCGGAACAGTGGACAAAATCGCGTAACGGGGTTGCTCCGAGGGTTTTCGAAGCGAGGGAGATATATAGGCCAAAGGGGAGCCTGAGGGGTGCTCCCCCCGGCCCAGGCGGCCAGAGGGCGCGATCACCCCCCTGGCCGCGCCAGGTAGCTGCCTAGCTGGGGGCGGCCCCCTCGGAGCCCCCTTATGGCTCCTGGCCTCTTCTGTCTTGCATATTTTTTATATGATTTTTCTGGAATTTTCGGAGCACTTTGATTTTTGACATTTTCCTGCAATGCACGGTAAACAGCAGATAGAAACTGGCACTGGGCACTGAGTTAATAGGTTAGTCCAAATATGTTGTAAAAGATATGAAAGTGCATCAAGACATATAGCGATATCACCAAAATAAGCATGGAACAAGAAGAAATTATACATACGTTTGGGACGTATCAACATCCCTAAGCTTAATTCCTGCTCGTCCTCGAGTCGGTAAATGAAAACAAAGATAATATCTGTGGTGACAGGCTAACAACAAAGATTTGAACTATAAAGTACATCAAGTAAGATATGCAATTCAAGTCAAGACAATAACAAGCAAGAGTCTATATCTAGTATTGAAACTAGCAAAGTAAGAACATAAAGGTGCAAGAGCTCTCGCTGTCCGTGACTCGAATGTAACCAATCGGTATTCCCGTGCAGAAAGTGGGAGATGCGTTCCGAGCATAAAAAAACTGAATAGTTGTTGAGAACTCAATATACTAAAACTTCACACTTTAGTCTCCTTTGGAATCTAATTATGACTCGTCCCCAGACCACTGGCCAGGTACAAGTCAAACTGATCCTCTCCCTTTCGATTTTGAGCACTCATGCAATGAATGAGCGCGAGCAAGATTAGTTGGGATGGATTCTCGCCCCTCATTGGTTACCCCAAGTGGAAGGTTGAGATGTAGCACAACAACAAGTTTCTCTTAGTGAAGATATCGAGGTTTATGTCTCCGACGGTTTCCGAATACTACAAGTAGGTGGCAAGGAAACAATGGAGCCGTTTACAACCAAGGTTGCTTACTTGACCTAGACCTGCACACACAATAGATAGCTTTGCTCCCAATGAGTACGGAGAGGTTGTCAATCTCTCCGGCCTTGTTGTTCACAAAGGATAAAACACAAGGGGATAATGATAGTGGTAATTGCAACTGAAAGTAAAAACAGGAAATAAAATTGAAGGTGTAACAGTGGTGGAAATATGGACCGGGGTCCCATGATGTTCACTAGTTATGTCTCTCTCCCAAAAGATGATAAATAACTAAGTTCGGTGAATAAATTACAGATTGGCAATTGACATAATTATAAACGCACCGCAATGCTAATTATGCTACAAGAAATCTAGAGGCTCAATCGTATGGGCTGTATGCCAAGACAAGTAGATCTTTTATTCATCAGCATCTACTCACTAATCATCCACCTTGAGATATCTAT
Organism: Bromus sterilis; assembly: GCA_950022295.1. Lineage (NCBI taxonomy): Eukaryota > Viridiplantae > Streptophyta > Magnoliopsida > Poales > Poaceae > Bromus > Bromus sterilis. The sequence continues at coordinate 72,474,970 of OX465600.1, read as the reverse complement.
CCAGAACATCTCGTTGGTATTAAGTTGCGAGCCCGACCCAAAGTGTAAACTCAAAGCAATAGACAATCGCATTAACAATCTATGCGCAAGGTTAACAATCCTTGCAACCATGGTTACACGCACCGTTGTTTTCTCCCTGGTGGCAACAACACATCCCCAAGTCTCACGTTTCTTTCACTCAAGCTAGACATCAGGGGGCATGAACCCACAGTCATGCATAACGCTCCCTCTTGGAGTCACTATCTACTACTTGGCCGAAGCAAGAAAAAGAAACCGAGAACATGCAAGAATTATTCAAGAACAAAATATAAAAGGTAAACCAAATATATAACCCATCACGATCTGAACATAATCTCGTAATCCGTCGGGTCCCAGCAAACACAGCATAGCAACAGTAGGAAAATTACATAGGTGCCTTGATCATTTAGGGAAGCTCACAAGGTCTAAACATTGAAGAATAAGGATGGAGATGAGACATCACATAGCTATTGGTCATGGACCCATGTTCCAAGGGAAACTACTCACGGCACATCCGGGAGGCGTCCATGGTGGTGGAGAGGCTCCCGGAGGTCAATCCTCCCTCTGACAGGGTGTCGGGAAGAGGTCTTCTGGTGCTCCTGATCTTGGAAGCGCGGCAGCGGCGGAACAGAGAGGTATTTTGCGATGCGGGATTCTCCTCGAGGGTTTGTGCGACGCGGGTTAAACTAGGCCGAAGGGGGCACCAGAGGTGGGGCCCACCTCCCAGGCGCCCTGGTGGCGCGGCCAGGGGTGGGGCCGCGCCACCTGGCCGCCTGGGTGAGGGGTGGCCCCTCCGGCACTTCTTTGGTGGTTCCGGAAGCTTCCTTGATGCTAATTTTTATTCTGATTTTTCAGGAATTTTTCTGGCATTTTAAATTGGGGAAAATCACTGCAACTAAAGACACCAGCAGATAGGAACTGGCACTGGTTGCACTGAGTTAGTAGGTTAGTCCAAATATGTGTAAAATGATATAAAAGTGTAGGAAACATTTAGCAATGTCACATAAAAGTGCATGGAACAAGCAGAAATTATAGATACGTTTGGGACGTCTCAACATCCCCAAGCTTAATTCCTGTTCGTCCTCGAGTAGGTAAATGATAACACAGATAATTTCTGTGGTGACATGCAAACACACACATATAAGAACTTCAAATTAAAGCAAGTAAGATATGCAATTCAAGTCAAGACAATAACAAGCAACAATCTTATCATTAATTCTAGCAAAGCATAAACATAAAGGTGCAAGAGCTCTCGCTGTCCGTGACAAGAATGTCTCCAAATGGTGTTTGCGTGCAAGCAATGGGAGATGAGATTAAGAGAGAAAAATATGTATAGTTAATTGAGAACTCAATCTACTATAATTTCAAACTTGGTCTCCTTCGGGATCTTATTTTGACTCATCCCCAGACCACTAGTCAGGTACAAGTCAAACTAATCCTCTCCCTTTCGACTTTGAGCACTCATGCAATGGATGAGCGCGAGCAAGATACTTTGGCACTTAGGATGCAAAAAGAGAGAAATGATGGGGAAGGAAGACAAAAAAGGTGTGAAAGGATCACATCAATGAGGAAAATCATAGGCAAGAGAAGGCCAAATGATAGATATGATGTGAGGAGTAGGTATTGACATGCAACGGATGCACATGTGAGCTAAGGTAAGCTCTCCAAAGGAACTAGTGGGGTTGCATCCAACTTGCTTGCTCATGAAGATCTAGAGCTCATTTGAGGAGGCTCATCCTTGGAATATGCAAGCCAAGTTCTATAGTGTAGGGGTCCCCACATAGTTATGCATGAATGATAATCTCTATGGAGTACAAGTATATCAATGGACTACGAGGGTGGATCTTTCAAAAGGAATATTAATGTTGCCCCCTTCTCTCTTTTTATTTTTTTATCTCTTTTTTCTATTTTTTTATATTTTTCTGTCCTCTTTGGCTCTTTCTATTTATTTCTCATTTGTCCTCTTTGGGATCTTTTATTTTTTCCTCTTTGGGATCTTTTACTCACTTAAGGGACCACTCTATATTTTACAAGAATATAGAAGATCTTCACACTTTACAAGAAGTACTCATACATAAATAATAATGAAAACTATCATGATGTATGCAAATGTATGCCTCTGCCAGTGTAGCAGGATATGCAATGTTACTAGCGCTAGATGTAGCAATAATAAGGGAAAATCCCAGCTATCATGCGGCTCCTCGATCAAGCAAAAGCATGTATGACATGAAGATCAAGTCATGAGATGGTGGATGTTGCATGGCACTGTATCTCGGAAAGGCTATGGAAATGCCTTGATAGGTAGGTATGGTGGCTATTTTGAGGAAGATATAGGGAGGTTTATAATGACAAAGCGTATCGTGCCAAGGGTTTGGATGCACCGGCGAAGTATTTGCCAACTCTCAAGGTGAGGAAGGGCAATGCACAGTACCGAAGAGGCTAGAAAAATATGGGAAGGTGGAAGTGCCAACAATTGAATACTCGCATTAGTTAATTGAGAACTCAATCTACTATAGTTTCACACTTGGTCTCCTTCGGGATCTTATTTTGACTCACCCCCAGACCACTAGTCAGGTACAAGTCAAACTAATCCTCTCCCTTTCGACTTTGAGCACTCATGCAATGGATGAGCGCGAGCAAGATACTTTGGCACTTAGGATGCAAAAAGAGAGAAATGATGGGGAAGGAAGACAAAAAAGGTGTGAAAGGATCACATCAATGAGGAAAATCATAGGCAAGAGAAGGCCAAATGATAGATATGATGTGAGGAGTAGGTATTGACATGCAACGGATGCACATGTGAGCTAAGGTAAGCTCTCCAAAGGAACTAGTGGGGTTGCATCCAACTTGCTTGCTCATGAAGATCTAGAGCTCATTTGAGGAGGCTCATCCTTGGAATATGCAAGCCAAGTTCTATAGTGTAGGGGTCCCCACATAGTTATGCATGAATGATAATCTCTATGGAGTACAAGTATATCAATGGACTACGAGGGTGGATCTTTCAAAAGGAATATTAATGTTGCCCCCTTCTCTCTTTTTATTTTTTTATCTCTTTTTTCTATTTTTTTATATTTTTCTGTCCTCTTTGGCTCTTTCTATTTATTTCTCATTTGTCCTCTTTGGGATCTTTTATTTTTTCCTCTTTGGGATCTTTTACTCACTTAAGGGACCACTCTATATTTTACAAGAATATAGAAGATCTTCACACTTTACAAGAAGTACTCATACATAAATAATAATGAAAACTATCATGATGTATGCAAATGTATGCCTCTGCCAGTGTAGCAGGATATGCAATGTTACTAGCGCTAGATGTAGCAATAATAAGGGAAAATCCCAGCTATCATGCGGCTCCTCGATCAAGCAAAAGCATGTATGACATGAAGATCAAGTCATGAGATGGTGGATGTTGCATGGCACTGTATCTCGGAAAGGCTATGGAAATGCCTTGATAGGTAGGTATGGTGGCTATTTTGAGGAAGATATAGGGAGGTTTATAATGACAAAGCGTATCGTGCCAAGGGTTTGGATGCACCGGCGAAGTATTTGCCAACTCTCAAGGTGAGGAAGGGCAATGCACAGTACCGAAGAGGCTAGAAAAATATGGGAAGGTGGAAGTGCCTACAATTGAATACTCGCATTAGTCAAAGAACTCATGCACTTATTATCGATAGCTCTCTATCTAATCGGGAGGTTCACAAAGAGACGAGTACCCCGAGGAGGAGTGTATGGGGGTTTGGTTATCTTTGCGCATCCTCGACTCATGGTACGTGAGGGTACTCTGTATATTCCAACCACTCCAGAGGTTAGTGATCCATCTAGTAGCTAGAGTTCTCTAATAATTTTTGTAGTTTTGAAAATAAGCACGGATTTTCCAAAATAGAACACCTATCACTAATAGGCTCAAGCTATTGGAACCTTGATGTACAAACATTACTCTAATCAATACCTCAAAACTATTGTATGTTACTACTACACTTGTAATAGCAACCTTAATTACCTACTCATGCAAGAAACACAACTCAGTGCAACAAGCCAATTCTCTGAACAAGATAAACATGAAGGCTATGAGAGTTCCTAGAACATCATAAACAAAATCTCTTAAAAAGATAAGCATGAAAACTAAGAGCTAAGCATGAAAGTAGCTATGAAAAGATATAGAACACACACAAAAGATATGATAAGCATGCAAGCCTATGTTGTGTTCTACGGTGGATTGGAGCGTGTTTCTCTCCCTAACAATGAAGGATAGGATCCAACTTGTTATGAACAGGAAGCAAAACTAAAACAAACTAAAAATTAAAGAGCAAGACGCTCCAAGTCTAGCACATAACATATGAAGCAATAAAAATATAGCATGGAGCAGGACGAACTGATGATTATCGATGGAGAAGGGGATGCACGGGGGTATCCCCAATCTTAGACGCTTGAGTCTCCTTGGGTATTTCTTTGGGGTGCATGGGGGCATCGCCAAGCTTGAGCGCTTGACACTCCTGAATCTTCTTTCATCATCTCCCTTCGCATACTTGAAAACTTCCTTCATACGAAACTCATCATAAGCTTATTAGAGTGGTTAGTACCCATGATAAAGTAATTTTTCTCTCCTGGAAATAAAGATATCCTTGAAGGGCTAATGTTTCTCAAGATTGCCAAAAAGTTTTTGCAAGGAAAAAGAAAGCTTAAGGTTTGCAAAACGAAGAAAAGGAAAAACGTGGCAGAATCTATGAAAAACATACCAGCAGGTAGTAGATAATTTTTTCAGGGTACTTATGCAACTCAAATAAAAAAACTCAGAAAATATGAACGAAAGCTAATTGTATAGGTCATGCTGTCAAAAAAATTCAGATAAAAAAGATGGTCTGGTGATTTTAGCTGAATTTTTCCGTCAAGGGGACAAAATCTGTTTCTGGACAGCATGTCACAACTTTTGAACTTTCTTGTAATCGGAGGTTGGCACAAACCTTGAAAATAAAGATACAATGATGTTTCTACAGTAGTAACAAGCATCAATACCACTAAAAATGAAAGTAAAAACATCCCAACAAGCGCTTTCTTTTATGCCTTTTAGCTAGGCATGAAGATTACAAAAATTTGCTCTCATATGAGAATAAGTGTTTAAGCAAAAGAGAGCATTAAGAAGAAAATGTGAAACACATTCAAGCCTAACCCACTTCCTATTCATAGGAATTTTGTAAAGGAATAAATCATGAAAGCACAAAGTCACAAGCATAGGAAGGTAAAAGAAGAACTACTTCAAAACTTTCATCATAAAGAGAGGTGTTTCTGTAACATGGAAGTTTCTATAACCAGACTTTCCTCTCTAAAAGTAATTTTCAGTAGTATCATGAACAAAATCAAGAATATAAATATCACATAAAGCATGTTGTTCATGACCTATAAGCACACGTGTGTAGTTTTCAACACGGTCTTTAGGAACATAAGATAAATGCAACCCATTACTATGATCTTTAATAAGAGAAAAGTTCTCCGGAATATGATTTGGAGAATTCAAAAGGATAATAGGAAAATCAAGTATGGTTGCAATAGCAACAATTTCGTGCTTAACATGAGGAACTATAGCAAGTTCATCTCCGTAAGCATCATCCATAGAGGCATCAAGGCCATCAACAAAGAAAGTATCAAGTTCTTCAAAAAGGGATATTTCAAGTGAGTCCTCGGAATCATAGGATTCCTCATCATAGCAACCATTGGCCTCTTATTGGGTATCCAACATTTTGTTTTTAAAATCCTCAATATAATAATTTCAAACATAATTCTCAAAGAAATATGCAAGAACTGCAAAGTTTTCGGACTTGTGAATAGTATCGTAATACTTTTCAATCAAAGAAGCAATCTCATAAGCACCTTTAAAAGCTACAAAATCTTCAATGTTTTGAACATCAAAGAAATCATAAACACATTTAGCATAATAAGATGGCTCATTCTCATTAAAATCACATTGGAAAGGTAGGTGTTGACGTTCTTTTTTAGAGAAGCAAGTAAAATCATAAATATAGCACAAAGATTCAGCATAGCAATGAAGAAACTTGTATTTGATCCCATAAATGTTTCCCTTTCTGAGATAGGCGGTGCCGCGTATAATGAGCATGCTCATCCAATGATTTTACCTCAACCAAGTCGGTTGAGTTTTTAGCGCGAGCACAAATTGATCGAAGACGATCCAAGTGAAACATATCCATCCTACCATATTTGGGTGGTTCCACACCCATGGTAAAGATAGCATAACTAGGCAAAGCAAGACAAAGGTAAAAGGTAGCAAATAATTTTTTGGTTTTTCATAAAGACACACAAGCAAAAGCAAAAACTGAAAGGTAAACTAACAAGACTAAAAAGCAAAGATAAAAGATAGTGCGCAACTCCCCTATCTTGAAGATTGGAGTCCTCGGCAACGGCGCCAGAAATTACTCTTGATGGCACTGAAGTAGTGCTTCTCGTTGGCTACTCCAAGTGGAAGGTTGAGATGTAGCGTAGCGGTAATTTCCCTTGGCAAAGATACCAAGGTTGAGATCGAACCAGTAGGACTCCGACGACGACAAGTAAGTGGTAAAGTGAACAATGGCGTTGTTCACAACCGAGGGCTGCTTACTTTACCTGGACCTGCACACACAACAAATAACTTTGCTCCCAACGAGTACAGAGGGGTTGTCAATCCCACCGGCCTTGCCGTTTACAAAGGATCAAATGTAAGAGTATGGTAGTGATAATGTCGAAGTAAAGTAATTACGATAAATAAAGTAAGGTGTAAACAATGCTGGAAAGATGGACCGGGGTCCCGTGATATTCACTAATGATGTCTCTCTCCCAAAAGACGATAGAAAAGCTAAGCTGGGTGACCAAATTACATCTTTGCAATTGACAGAATTATAAACGCACCTCAATGCTAATTATGCTACTTGAAAGTAAGAGTGCTCAAAAGTATGGGCAGTACGCCAAGACAAGTAGACCGAAATTCATCTGCATTTACTCACTAATCATCCACCTTGAGATATATGTCCAGAACATCTCGCTGGTATTAAGTTGCGGGCCCCACCCAAAGTGTAAACTCAACGCAATGGACAATTGCATTAACAATCTATGCGTAAGGTAAACAATCCTTGCAACCGCGGTTACAAACACCGTTGTTTTCTCCCTGGTGGCAACATCACATACCCTAGACTCACGCTTCTGTCACTCAAGCTAGTCATCGGGGGGCATGAACCCACAATCATGCATAACGCTCCCTCTTGGAGTTACTATCTACTACTTGGCCAAAGCAACAAACAACAACGGAGAACATGCAAGAATTACTAAGAAAAAAATATAAAAGGTAAACCAAATATATAACTCATCCCGATCTGAACATAATCTCATAATCCATCGGATCCCAACAAACACAGCATAGCAACAACAGGAAAATTACATAAGTGCCTTGATCATGTAGTGCAGCTCACAAGGTATAAACATTGAAGAACAAAGGTGGAGAGAAGACATCACATAGCTACTGATCACGGACCCATGGTCCAAGGGAGACTACTCACGTCACACCCGGGAGGCGTCCATGGTGGTGGAGAGGCTCCCGGAGGTCAATCCTCCCTCCGACAGGGTGCCGGGAAGGGGTCTTCTGGTGCTCCCGATCTTTGGACCGTGACAGCAGAGGAACAGAGAGGTAATTCGTGATGCAAGATTCTCCCCGAGGGTTTCCTTGATGGGGGGTAAAAATAGGACGAACGGGGGCACCAGAGGTGGGGCCCACCTCCCAGGCGCCCTGGTAGCGCGACCAGGGGTGGGGCCGCGCGCCACCTGGCCGCCTGGGAGGGGGGTGGCCCTGTTGGGAATGTGCCCTAGAGGCAAATAAAATATGTTTTATTGGCATATTCCGTTAGTTTATATATGTTCTATACAATGCTATTACTGTATTAAGAGGAAACCTTAATACACGTGTGGTATACAAACAACCAGGTCCCAATTTAACTCTAGTATACTAGTCGATTGGGCAATTGATGATCAAGGTTTCCTGATCATGAGCAATTAAGCTGCTGACAATGGAGTCGTATCATCGAGAGAATGATATGATGGACATACACCCACCAGAAGTGTTGCAATGTGATCAATTCACATAGTTCAACATTGCGATAACTACAACGTAGTGACCAGATCCTTTGACCGTAGTGATCATACGTAATTGCTATCTATGAGGATGCTTTGATCTGCAACCCACCGGCTGACTGAAATATGCTGGCCATAACGGTGTACTTTGGATATCCGAAATAAATATGTTGATGAGTATGCAAACAGATCAAAGCGGGATTTGTCCATCCGAGTGACGGATAGGTACTCTGGGCCCACTCGGTGATATTACATCATAAAGATTGTGCAATCATGTGACTAGGTCACGGGGTTGTAATATCACGGGAACAAGTAAACTTGTTTGTTCGTAACGAGGACGAACTAGGTATATTGGATACCGACGATCAAACCTTGGACAAGCAAAGTACCGCAAGAAAAAGGGATAATGCTCAACGTTAAATGGATCCAACAACAATGAAGTTTCATTCGATGGAAGCGCAGGGGCTATCAAGGATTGTAACCAGGTCCAATTAATTAGTCATTGATCAATGAGATTATCACGATCATGTCTGTTGTTTCCCGGACCGTAGGGTGTTACACTTAAGGGTATTCAACGCATTAAGGATAGATTCGGGATCACCGGAGAAATAGGAGAGAACATCATAATTGTTTCCGGTGGAGGCCAAAAATGTTTCTGGAGATTTTGAATTGTTCAAAATATTATTTAAATATGTTTTAATATTTAATTAATGAATTAAATGTTAAATATCTGATTTAAATAATTTAATAATGAATTAAAAGGCACATGGGCCTCAAAGGGCCATTAGGGGAAGAGGGAGTCTTCCCTCATGGGCCATGGCGCCAAGAGAGGGCCCACCTCCCTTTATTTGGTGCGCCTCCCCGTCCTAGGTGGTATTAGTCCCACCTCGGGGAGGGAGAGAGGTTGCCCCCCTCCTCACCCTATATAAGGAGGGGTAGGGGTGCTCTTTTATTCATCCAATCAATTCTCTCTTTGACGAGGGGGTGACCCCACGACTCCTACGGATGAGCCTACCTGGTGTCCATGAAGGCAGAAGGCCCATGAAGATACGGCCTCGGCCCACTAGTTGGCACCGACGTAGGAGTCCTCGACTCACAAGGAAGGTGCGAAGACCTGCCGTACGGAGCAAGCTAGGGTTAGGAAAGTTTACCTGTACGCGTAGATGAACTCCCCGAGACCTAGCCCGGTATATAAGGGCTAGGAGGGGTGACGCTAAAGACATCCAATCTCACCTGTAACCCTAGCCTTGAGCTCTCCAGCCTTGGCCTCCAATGTAATCGCATCTCCCTAATCAATAATATCGAGCAGGAGCGAGCCTTCCTGTTTGCCGACGAGCTATCGTCCAACCTGTGCCTCTCATGACTAACCCAGGGTCCCTGACCATGGGATTTGCCGGGGTTGATCCCCGTCAATTGGCACCGTCTGTGGGAACTACGCAGGTTGGGATCACGATCTCGGCAGTCCCGTCCTCAGCAAGCCACAACTCAAGGGCAAGAACCAGACCTAGCCCACTCGAAGGATTCAAGATCACGGGGGACATCTCCGCCACCCCATCAAGACCACTCGAGCTACAGTCATGCCAAGACCGATACTACGATAACGACCAAGTACAGCGCCAGCGTCGAATGAGTCGACGACCCAGAGGAACGGCGAGGGGCCTCTACGAAGGAATCCCACTCGACGAACTGCGACGTGCAACGGAGGACTCGCAAATCTTCCGACAACCCACCACCACCCGGGCACCCGCCGCATATCAAGACGATGACTACAAGATCGAATCCAGCGATCAGCAGAACCGCCGCCAAGGCAGAAAGAATCGACGACCCAAAATGCGAGCACGGGATAACTACGGCGGGGCCCTAATGAACGAGCCACATCACGCAGTCGCGCAACCGACGACCACTCGACGACACGCCGTCGCACGAGCATTTGCCGCCAACCAAGACAGCGACTCCGAGACACCTGTAGGCGAGTACTACGACCCAGATCGAAGGTCGGATGAATTCGCCAACCTCATCAAGAACTAAGACATGAGTCGAGGAATCGAAACCGATCCTCGCTTCCACGAACACCCGGAGGATCACGAGCAGATCTTCAGAATCTCAAGAAGGAAGAGGCACGCCAGATCTAGCAAAATCACGGCTAGAGAGCAGCTAGCAGGACCCTGCACGATCCATAGCTTCAAGGATGACTGGGGACGCGTCAGGTCAGGCCACACTTTGAGAGACTGCCGCCTATTCAACGAGCTAGCCGACGACCTCAAGAAGGAGAAGCAGAAAGAAGACAGACGCAAGCAACGACCCGAGCAATCTCCGACCTCAAACCCGGAAGGACGTCATAGCCCGTCGCAAGCACAGGTGGTCATGATCCAAGAAGGAAGGGCACCGCAAGCACAACGCGACACCCAAACCCTGCAGGCCAGAGCAGCTGAGAGCATAAACATAGTCGAAGTCTACCAATTACATGGCTCGGAGACCAGCATCACGTTCTCACAGGACGACCATCCACCTGCAGTCCCAAGACCGGGGCATGCGCCCCTAGTGCTCGATGCACAAATCGGAAAATACGACATGGATCGGGTCTTCATCGACGGAGGCAGCAACATGAAGATCATCTTCGCCAGCACCCTGCAAAAGATGATGATCCCACGATCAGTATGGAAAAAATCAAGCACCAAGTTGCACGGGGTAGTCCCAGGAGAAGCAGCCACATCCCTCGGAGTCATCGAACTCGAAGTTGTCTTTGGCAACCGACGTAACTTTGCAAAGCACGTCCTCGAGTTTGAGGTACTCGACTGGCAATCGCAGTATCACAACATACTGGGACGGCCAGCACTCGCGCAATTCATGGCGGTCCCACACTACGCCTACCTTAAGCTCAAGATGCCAGGATCATCAGGAGTCCTCACGATCAACGGAAGCTTCATCAAATCAGATCAATGTGACCGTGACTTCCACAGAATCTCCGACACATTCGGAGCCAAACAAGAACTCAGAGAAATAGCCATGCTGACGGATAAGTGTACCTTCCCATTGGTGAACCGAAGCGAATCCAGGGAGTACGGACGCGACTTCAGCATCGACAGCGACACAGTCACTCACCAAGTGCACCCGACGGACCCTGACAAAATAGTCCGCGTGTACACCCACCTACCAGAGGAGCAGGTGGCGGCTCTCGTCGCTTTCTATCGAGACGAGTGGGAAATATTCGCCTGGTGCCCAGCCAACATGCCTGGGATACCACGCGAATTCGCGGAACACGCCCTACGCATCAAGCCAAACACGAGGCCAGTGAAGCAAGCGCTGAGACGATTCTCGGAGCCCAAACGCAGAGCAATCAGGGAGGAAGTCAACGGTTACTCGACGCTCAGTTCATCCGAGAAACGAAGAAAGCCACATGGATAGCCAATCCAGTGCTGGTGCCCAAGAAAGACACGACCGTGCTGCGCATGTGTGTCGACTACGGACCAGTCAACAAACATTGCCCGAAGGATCACTTCCCCCTGCCTAGAATCGATCAGATAATTGACTCAACAGCAGGGTGCGATCTACTCTCCTTTCTTGACGCTTATTCAGGATACAACCAGATCAGAATGAAGGAAGAAGACGAAGAACACACATCGTTCATCACCCCCTATGGAGTATTCTGCTACAGGACCATGCCCTTCGGGCTCAAAAACGCAGGCGCCACTTACCAACGAATGATGCAGGCCTGCCTAAAGGAGCAAATCGGAAGAAACGTCCAAGTCTACGTGGACGACATCGTCATCAAGACCTACAAAGCAGCCACATTACTCGACGACCTGCGCGAAACCTTCGCAGCGCTCAACAAATACAGAATCAAACTCAACCCAAAGAAGTGCACATTCGGCGTACCGGCGGGAAAACTTCTTGGCTATATGGTCTCTTCTCGCGGAATCGAGGCAAATCCCGAGAAAGTCCAAGCCATCACCCGCATGCAAGAACCAACCGACGTCAAAGGAGTACAGCAGCTCACTGGAAAACTTGCAGCCCTAAGCCGCTTCATCAGCAGGCTAGGAGAACGGACACTGCCTTTCTAACAACTGCTCAGGAAAGGGGAGAAATTCGAGTAGACAGAGGAAGCCCTCCAAGCATTCGCGGACCTGAAAAAGACACTCTCGACCCCACCAATCCTGGAGATACCCAAGGAACGAGAGAAGCTATACCTCTACGTGGCAGCACGCAGCAGTGTAGTAAGCACAATGCTCGTCGTCGAACGCATAGAAGAAGGCAAGGTCCAGAGCATCCAGAGACCAATCTACTACCTCAGCATGCTCCTGACCAAATCCCAGCAGCGGTACCCGCACTATCAGGAGCTACTACTGGCCATCGTCATGACCTCAAGAAAGGTGTCCCAATACTTCGACGAGCACCCCATCACAATCGTGAGCAGCCCTCCACTCGCCGACATACTCAACAACCCTGGAGCAACCGGGCGAGTCGCCGAGTGGAACATCGAGCTCAGCCCACGAGACCTGCAGTTCAAGCACCCAATAGCCATCAAAGCCCAAGTACTCCCAGATTTCCTGGTTGAGTGGACGGAGGTTCAAACACCAGGCCCCCCAGACCTATCAAGCTCATGGTCAATGTTCTTCGATGGATCCAAAAGACAACAAGGAGCTAGGGCAGGAGTTGTACTCATCTCCCCCAAAGGAACAAAGCTGAAATATGTCCTCCAGATCAACTTCAGTCACGCCTCCAACAATGAAGCAGAATACGAGGCACTCCTCCATGGCATGCGCATGGCCAAAACATGCGGAGCCACTCACCTCATAATTTACGGGGACTCCAATCTCGTCGTCCAGCAGACAATGAGAAACTGCAACGCAATAGACGACAACATGGCGGCCTACCAAAAGCTCTACAACGAACTCGAAGGAAATTTCGACGGTTGTGAGCTCAACTACATCACCAGGGACAACAACACAGAAGCTGACGAGCTCGCAAACATCGGTTCGACCAGGGCGCCTGTACCACCCGGCGTTTTTCTCGAAAGCATAAACCGGAGGTCCATCAAGGTGCAGGCAACAACACCTGAAGCAGTTGTGGACGGCGAGGACGCAACAGAAATAGTGCAGGTGGCAGCAACAACCCTATCAGAAGGCACAAGTACCAGCACATCCGACAACACAGCCCCGACAGAGTTCGAAGGACTTGTCTGGACGAAACCACTCGTCCGATTCCTAATCGAAGGCACGCGACCACAAGACGTGGCCGAAGCACGACGCATCAGCCGACGATCCAAGGAATTCACGGTGATCAACAGACAACTATATAAGCGCAACATCACCCAGATATTCCAAAGGTGCATTGACGAAGAGGACGGCAAAGCCCTATTACTCGAAATCCACGAAGGCAACTGCGGGCACCACGCGAGCAGTCGGGTGCTCGTGTCCAAAGCATCCCGAGCTGGGTTCTACTGGCCCATAGCCATGAAAAACGCAGAGGAAATCGTGCGACGTTGCGTCGCCTGTAAAAAATTCGCCAACAGGCCACACGCTCCCGCATCAGAGCTCAAGACCATACCACTATCCTGGACGTTCGCCACCTGGGGACTCGACATGGTGGGCCCATTAAAGAAATCATCAAAGGGAGGAAGGACACACCTGCTAGTCGCAGTCGACAAATTCACCAAATGGATCGAAGCAGTGCCCATCACCAGCTCTACAGCTCTCACAGCTGTCAACTTCATCAAGTCGATCATCTTCAGATTCGGAGTGCCACACAACATCATCACGGACAACGGCACGAACTCCACGGCCACAGAATTTCAGAACTTCTGCGATGAACTGGGCATCAAAATCAATTATGCATTAGTCGCGCACCCACAGTACAACGGCCTGGTGGAAAAACCAAACGGCCTTGTCTGTGGGGGAATCAAGAAACGGCTCCTCGCACCACTCGAGCAAGCCGCCGGCAACTGGGTAGAAGAACTACCCGCGGTCCTATGGAGCTTACGAACCACACCAAACACTGCGACCCAATACACACCCTTCTTCATGGTGTACGAGGCAGAGGCAGTCCTACCACATGACCTCAAGTTCGGAGCACCCCGGGTCACCGGATACAAGGAAGAAGAAGCAGAAGAAGCACTACAAGACGAAAAAGATACGGCTGACGAAGCAAGAGACACAGCCCTGACAAAATCATAAGGGTACCAAGACAAACTACGTACCTACCAAAGCAGTCGACTGCGCACTAGAACCTTCAACAAAGGTGACCTAGTCCTACGACTAATACAAGAGAAGGTCCACAAACTTGCCCCCCAATGGTAACGACCATTCATAATCTCAGAAGTCATCGGAGGCGGTGCCTACAGGCTGAAGAACCCAAAGACAGACGAGGACGTGGGCAACCCATGGAACGTAGCAAACTTGCGACTGTTCTACCCATAACACCTATCGGTCGAAAATGACTGGCAACTCATGTAAATCGCTTGACCGCAATAAAATAAATGTTGCCCAAATACTGCCATCTCAAAGCACTCGGGGCTGAAGAGGAAACTCCCCCCAAGCAACTCTATCACCTACTCGATCTTAACCGAAGCACTCGGGGGCTGAAGAGGAAACTCCCCCCCCCCCGAGCAACTCTATCGCCTACGCGATCTTAATCACTCGGGGGCTGAAGAGGAAACTCCCCCCCAAGCAACTCTATCGCCTACGCGATCTTAATCGAAGCACTCGGGGGCTTAAGAGCAAAACTCCCCCTGAGCAATTCTATCGCCTACGCGATCTTAATCGAAGCACTCGGGGGCGTAAGAGAAACCCCCCCCCAAGCAATTCTATCGCCTACGCGATCTTAATCGAAGCACTCAGGGGCTTAAGAGCAAAACTCCCCCCCCCCGAGCAATTCTATCGCCTACGCGATCTTAATCGAAGCACTTGGGGTTTAAGAGCAAAACTCCCCCCCCCCGAGCAATTCTATAGCCTACGCGATCTTAATCGAAGCACTCGGGGGCTTAAGAGCAACCCCCCCCCCCCCCCGAGCAATTCTATCGCCTACGCGATCTTAATAAAAGCACTCGGGGGCTTAAGAGCAAAACTCCCCCCCCCCCGAGCAATTCTATCACCTACGCGATCTTAATCGAAGCACTCGGGGGCTTAAGAGCAAAACTCCCCCCCCCCTCGATAAATTCTATCGCCTACGCGATCTTAATCGAAGCACTCGGGGGCTTAAGCATAAAATCCCCCTGAGCAACACTATCGCCTACGCGATCTTCTTTATGAAGCACTCGGGGTCTCGAGTACAAACCCCACCCGAGAGACGACCATCAACGCTCCAAATGAAATCCAAGCACTTTTGAAGAAACTTTGGAGGAAGCACAAGCTCATTTAGTCTTCACCTGATCGCCAACGATCACCTAAAGACTCGGGGGCTACTCCCATCGGGAGCGCTTCCGCGCACCCGATAAAAGACAACAAAGGAAAAAAAATTAGCCTACGCCTGACCCTTCGACTCAAGCGTAGTCTCGGGGGCTACTCCCATCGGGAGCGCTGTCGCGCACCCAATAGAACCCACAGTACCAAGTATCGGATGCACTCGAAGACAGTTCTCAGCCGCAAAAGACTCGAACATAACTCTCAGTTCCAAAAGGATTCGAAGACAGCTTCTGATGGTCAAGACACAGTTTTCGGTGGCATAAAGGCCCAAATATAAATTACATTACAAAGGATAAAGTACAGTTTACATCATAGTTATCATCTTCAGTACAAAAAGGACTCAACTACATTTGGATAGAAGGCAGCTCATGTTACAAGAGGAAATCACCCAAGGAATTATGACTTCTACATGTGTGCCCATGAGGGGTAATCGACTCTAGTACAAGAGCATCATCACAGACAAAGTAAGAGTGGAAGCAGCAGGCTCATGATGTCAATGACATAATAAAAGGTGAAGCTCGACTTATTTGCGGAGCCATTGGGGACGCTGCTCCACCAGCTTCTTCTCCTGCTCCTCTAGCTTCTTCTCCAGCTCCGCCCAAACTGCCGGCGAAGATGACGCCGTTGCCTCTAGTTCTACAAGGTCGCCTACCGTGCTCGTTTAACCGGTGGCTTGACATCGAGGTCTTCTTCAGAGGCAGAGGAGGAAGCAGTGGAAGACAGCTCACCACCACCACCAGAAGAGTCCACGAAAGAAGAAGCAGTTGAAGACGCAGGCGAAGGACTCCTCGACCTTATGGAGTTGTCGCTGCTCGACTCCTGCCCATGCAGATCCATACTATTTCCACTCGGATCGAATGCGCGGACAGTGACAGTGCTCTCACCGTCAAAGCGACAGCTGAGCATATCGCCATCTCGCAAATTCAACCGCCGAGCAAACAAACTCCAACCAGAGCCAAGAAAAATCAAGCGAGAGCTATCAACCTCCACGTCAACATAAGAAGGAGACCGATAGCTCCCTTGAAGGTGCAAAAGCAAGCCATCCAAGCCACGTTCAGAGATAATGGCAGAAAAAGGAGAGGGAAGAAGGATGCGACTGGCACTTTGGCAACGAACACGTAAAATAAAATCATAGCGCCAGAATCCCACCTCCAAGGGAAAGGAGGAAGGCACTTGCGCCGCACCATGGTGACCACCGCGGCAGGAGCGTGGTGCGCGGCCACCACGGCTACGACGACCACGGCCACGGCCAACACCTCGCCTGGGAACCATGAGAAGAAGAAGAGATGAAGGAAGAGCCAAAGCAGGGAGTTGGATAGAGGCGTGGAAGAGAAAGGCCTATTTATAGAACAATAATCCTCAAAGCACAGAGAAGCCAAGATGACAGCAGCAATTAATTCAAAGACCAAACGTCCCAGCCGTCTCGGAATCCAAGACAAAGATACTTTCCCACGGGGCGCACTGTACGCAAGACGAGTCAATTCGCGCGCGTTTCCAACGCGCGTATGGGAAACTCAACCGGCGCCTGCCGCACGCCACAGCGGCCATTATTATGACCGGTCCTGAAGACGTGACGGTTCACTGGCAGATGCATTGCAACCCCTGACAAGCGGCGAAGAAAACCAAACAGACATCAAAACCTTGAGATTCCATCTCTCAGATCTTTTCCCCAAGGAAGAAAAACATCTTACTCCCATCGGGAGGGTACATCATAAGAGTCCCGGGTGCTCCCTCACCCAAAGGTCAGCCTCGTGCTCGAGTGAACACTCGCACTTATGAGAGTGTCGGGTGCTCCCTCAACCCGACATAAGACAAACAAACATTCGCCAAGACCACACGGCGCTAAGAGTCTCGGATGCTCCCTCACCTGAAGAGCCAAAACGGCGCTCGAGTGATTACTCGCGAAAAACCCCCGACTGAGCACTCGAAAACAAAGCTCCTCGGGTGAATGAGTGAACAGCTCGCTTGATGTTTTGTTCCAAGCGGGTGCAATGCTATAAGGCTCCGCGCCTCAAAAACACACATTCCTGGAATACGATACACTGTGCCGAGATGCCACGCAAGATTAGCGTGTAGGTAACACCCCGCTGCAAAGTACGGCCGGGCTGGGACTTTCCGAAGAGCGATTTCACTCCCAACCTTTCCCATGCGCAGAGCATGATAGAAAAGTCGGGCGGATGCGCCTTAGGCTACACACATTACTGGCGGAAAATGAACACCGTAAGACCTGAAGCGGCCGGACTTTTGCTCGACACCAGTGTTCCAAGCTCACGTCGAGGGACGTGGGTTTGATTGGGCTACTGTGGTATTTGCCCTAGTGCAATTCATCAAGGCTCGACCCATCGAATCCTTGGGCCCTTTCAGCTTAGCATCCCTCGAAACAGGTTTTTGTCATGGCCACCAGACTGACAGCGACCCACGGATGAACCGTGCATATCAATGAACGACAAATGAATGTACTCGAGTCCCTGCGCGACTCTTTAAGTCCCCCAGGCACTCGGGGGCTACTAACGAGGGGGTGACCCCACGACTCCTACGGATGATCCTACCTGGTGTCCATGAAGGCTGAAGGCCCATGAAGATACGGCCTTGGCCCACTAGTTGGCACCGACGTAGGAGTCCTCGACTCACAAGGAAGGTGCAAAAACCTGCCGTACGAAGCAAGCTAGGGTTAGGAAAGTTTACCTGTACGCGTAGATGAACTCCCCGAGACCTAGCCCGGTATATAAGGGCTAGGAGGGGCCACGCCAAAGACATCCAATCTCACCTGTAACCCTAGCCTTGAGCGCTCCAGCCTTGGCCTGCAGTGTAATCGCATCTCCCCAATCAATAATATCAAGCAGGAGCGAGCCTTCCTGTTTGCCGACGAGCTATCGTCCAACCTGTGCATCTCATGACTAACCCAGGGTCCTTGACCATGGGATTTTCCGGGGTTGATCCCCGTCACTCTTTCTTCCTCCTTTCTCCTTTCCTCGAGTGGACTCCCCTTGTTTGGAGTCTACACTTGGTTGGGTATTTCTCCACCATACGCACGTCGTCGTGCTACTGGAATGGGATCCGAATCCATCTTCTTGCCGCTGCTCTTCTGGTTCGGAGCCCGGAGGAACGTCGGGTATACTGTATGTGTATAATCCCGCGAGGCGCTACACTTGTGGTGCTACTTCATCGTCGTTGCCGTATCGCGACGTCTTCACCGACAACGTTCCGACGGGGACGCAATCCCGTCATCGGTCTCTAGGACCGGGTGGCTACTTGAGTCATCGTGGAGCTGCGCGGCATCGGGGATTGCCGGTATGACTATACCAACCACATTCACGCGGGAACGTCTCCCGCTTAACAGACCACATACTGGTATGTCACCTATTACATATGTTACTTACATCGCCATAACATAGGTCTTGGGATTGGGTATCGTAGGTTATGAAAATTTTGTGTTTTTTGCCCCGAACCCCAACAGTGGTATCATGAGCAAGTCTATGCGTAGATGTATTGTACGGATAGAACACATCTAGTATGTGGGCATCAATTCTCCAATTGTTACCCTCTCAGGTGTACTCGGTTAGCATTGCGGCAATGTCCTGATGAAGCGACCTTATGCGTTTACACGAGACTAGTTCCACGTTTGACATATGGCTTGTATCATATAAGTGGCTGGGGGTGTCTGTCTCTCTAACATTAGCTTTGAGAAGACGTCTGCAACGGAGGGCCCCGACATGGGTGTAATAGAGACAATTGCGGGATTGGTTTTGTGCTTTTTTTCGTAGGATAGAAACGGTTATTTTGTCGAAACCCCTAGGAGCCACGTAAAACTTGCAAAAGATAAAGTAGAAAGGAATTTTTAAATTTAATTTTCATGTCGAGGGGAATCATAGCTTGTATGATCTATAATGTTGCATCATGTTTGCTAATATGCTAGATATAATGACGGTTGCATAAATAGGATCATCTCTCACAATACCAACATTGTGTTCTCCCTTGATCGGCACCGCCTAGAAGGATCTCCAATATGGCCGACATACCACAAAATGGGTGTCACACATATTAAACGGCGTTCGCATAAGGTTGGGTTTGTCAAGCCTGGCATATGCAGATATGGCCTTGTTGAACAACTGACATTAAGGTTGGATTGGAAGGTTTGACGTATGTAGATGCGGTTCTGGAACACAGTAGATCGAAAGATCGAGCACGAGTCACACAGATGATGTGATTGGCATGATGGCCTACCTTAAACAACATATTGATGGCCATGACGATCGGGGGAGGTATGGTGTTCGAGGATTGTGTAATCACTTAGTAAATTTGAGAGATGTTGTACTAAGTGGGAGTTTTAGAATTAATTAAAACTAGGAGAGTGGCCCTCGCAAATGCGAGGGCAACATCTTTCATCAATTTAAAGTGTTAAATAACAATTTCCGAGATTCATCTTATGAGAATGGTATTATTATAGTCATATATATTATATTGAAAATAAAATATTATATGGAACAAAGTCAATTTTTATCATTCCGAGATAACATCATTGGTGTATATATAGTTTCTCGTGCTGGAGACATTTTATATTCATTTTTTTCATTTGCCATATATTACTTCCATAAGCTTATATCGAACTGTTGTACTATTGTGTGCCTACGATTGTATGTATCTTCTTATGTGCTGGCGCTAGGAAGTTGATATTTTTGGCAGAGTTAGCGACATATTTCCAGAATTTTGGCTAAAATCATATTTAAAAAATTTGTTTATGCATTTTTTTCCTTATAGTGCACTGCCATAATATATAATTCTGCTGATTTTCACAAGTATACTGCAGCATGAATAAGTTGTTGAACCTCTGTTTTGTACATGTAGTCATGTGCACGTTATTATTCGGCTTGGTGATCTCATACAACTGGGAGATCGCTATGGTTTGGTAGGAATAAATCGAACACACCTATAACACATTTTTTCAAAGTGAGGGAGTGCAACACATTATTATTCTGCTTGCAAATAGATGAACTATATGGTATTGATCATTCAAAAATACTGGTGTGTACTTCTATTTCTAGCCGGCTACTTCCTAACAAATTCCAGGCAGCAGGGGGGCAAAGTATGCAAGAGTTTCATCTAGAGGCCAGCCACGCACAATCTCTCAGGATCTAATTGCCACCGGAGTTTTGGTCAGGTTGTGGCAGCGACAACACAACCCAAACTGGAAACTTGTGTATAAACAATCAGGTGGAATAACATATTAAGCCAAAGATCTTCTATTATCGAGGAACGATGAAGATCGAACTTATTAATAGATGATTATGAGCATGCATACCTGAAGACATGACCCGGCCGTGCCCCTGGTTGCCGGCCGGCTTGAAATTGAAAATTTGAAAGACCATGTTATGATTCCGAGTACCATCCGTGCATTCTCTATGGCTGCTTGTGAGTCGTGAGCACATGACGTGATTGATTGTTGTAGATGAAGATCAAGATTTTAAGATGTGAAAAAAAAGCCAAGGAGATAGTAGAGGCGCTTCGGAGAATTAGGGTAGACCATGCGTGTTTGTACATGGAGATTAGTCTGTTTTTTTTCTAACATGCTGGGGAGATTAGTTTTTTTTAACTCTAGGGAGATTTTTTTATTATGGCAGTTTCTACCTAAATTTTTTATTTGACGTGGGTCCACTTTAAGTTATGAAAATCTAAGGGTTATTAATGAAGTGTCCACCAAATCAACGATGAGATGCTTCTAATTAATGTGGGATTTTCTAAATAATTCCTCTATTTTTCATCCATATTTTTCTTTTAGTATATAATAGATTGAACTCCACATATTATGAACTTAGTCTTCATGTCTTACCAAAAATGTTTATAACTATGGCTCTTTAGTGTTATGAAGAACTTAAGGTAGATGGGTCTTACTTCATTGATGTGTACCAATACCGTTAGAGACATACTCATTACTAATGACTTGCTAAACGTAATACGAAATGCTAGGAGATACACCTGATAACTCCGTAATTAAGGAAGATGATGATGAGTATCGTACTCACCGTCACTTATGAATGAATGACCAATATACCATACTTCATTCTATGAGTTTGAATTGTGAATTCATGTTAACCAACACGTATGCCGTGCTAGGTGAACTTTAAAGCACTAGGTCAGAAATCCGAGTAATGGAATATGAGTATATGGACGGGGTTTATTTCAACCATGGTGCAAGGAACAACCTGCTGAGAGAGTCACTTGGAAATTGTATAAGATACATGAACACCTTGTGTACAACTTGGACTACTAAATTGACTAGTTACTTTGCGATAGTTGGGGAGTTACATCCGCTTCCTCCCAGCTAAAAAGACCACGTCTAGACTATGTCATGAAGGATAATCATTCACCTTTAATGAGGTCAAGGTTAAAGTTAAGAACTTTGAAGGTAGAATCAATGCAGGAATAGTCATTGACGGAGAAAGTATATTTGATATACAAGTTATAAGTGTATTTCCCCACAAAACACTAATTGCGGTGGATTACGTATTTGATGCTTGAACATACTGCTTAAGGAGTGTCTTGGAAGGGATGAGGTGACAATGTGTGCTGACGGTAATCAAGATAGATGATGGTTGACAACACTCTCCCTCTACATCTATCATTTTATTAAATATATGAATTAATTTATGATCGGTTGAATGTGAACTATATTAGTGTGTCTTGCATCTCGCGAAGACAATTATTCATATTAGCGAGCAACAAGTTAGTTGTTCTTATTTTATGAATGATATCTTTTATGGTCACATTACAGTTATGAATGAGTTATTCTTATATTGATGATAGTAGTATGATCATTTATAAGAAATATTGTAATACCAAGAATTATCCAGACTTAATAATGACACTACAGTTTAAGTCATGAATGGTATGATGATGTTTTGAGATACTTGATCTCTTGACACATGGAAACCATGCCTCTTTAGGTGAGATGACTAAAACCTCGCGTTCTGGTAAAACAGAGTGTGTACTGATTGTTGAAATATCATACATTGTGATCAGCATGTAGTGAATTTCATTATTTCGTGAACTTCGTATGTGGACTTAGATGAATATGTGTATTCACTAATGAAACATGAGTCTGAAATAATTTGATATGATCAAAAGGGATTTCAGAGTAAAGATGGATATTAAATTAACAAGAAAGACAAGTCTCTATGATCTGATCAAAATGACATATGTTTTGACTTAGTCTTGGGCATAAAGACTTGTGAAGGTTGTTTCACAAATTACAATGCTTGGACACTTCAATATTTTTGATGTGCCTGAACATCGTAATCAGACTCTATTGAATAGTGTATGGTCTAAGTTATCTCTTATTGAGTTACGTTATTATTGTTTATAGTTATTAATTTAATATGCAAACACTCACTTCAATATAGGGAACCATCTGAGTTCGTGGAAACCAACGCTATATATGTTATGGTTATTCATGGTTTCTAGGAAGCCTGATTTATATGATAAATCATCTTTGTAGTGTATCCTTAGACAACTATGGATACATCTTTCATAACTAGAGCCAAAGGGGAAAAACTTGTATTGCTAAGTTTGGTGTTTGTCAAGAATTCTCCTTGATAAATGTGGTAATGGAAGAAAAGTGAAAGTTCAACCAAGATAATTGAACTTGCCTCCAAATGTCAGAGTAGCACAACGGAATATGTTCCGGAAGCAAAAATCTACAATTAGAGGAGAAACTAATGATAATGATCATGATGTTTTGATTAAAGCTTTTACTGAACAAAGTAGGATTCAAGAATACATATTTTCCCCTTACGCAAAATGATATTCATGATTCACTTGTCAAGTTAATGAAACAAGACATACCTACGAACTACGAAGAAGCGATGGTGGACCTAAGTACGAGATATGACTATGAGTCATGAAATCCTATATTGAGTTTCATTTAAGATTGCTTGAATCTTATCAAGTAAGGAGGTTACTTGATATTCCCAATAACTTCATGGTTATAAGGAATAAATGTGAACATCAAAGAAGACATCAAGATTGATTTTCCACAAAGAATGCTTCTGACAAATTCAATAGATTGACTACAACATGTAGCAATGTTTGAGTCAATGGGATATTCACTAAAATTGATCCAAAAATTTTATCAACACCGTGACTTCCTCAAATTTTTCTTTTGAAGAAGTGTTGTAATTGGTACAACAAGAAGGTTTTGGAAACATATGGATTCTAGTGTCTCGTGACAGGAATTATCGATTTGATTAATGATCAAAGGATTTTGGACATATCCATAATATCGAGGAAACATGCATTTGCATGAAACTGAGTGGGAGCTGTGGGAGTATTACCCTAGTCTTATATGTAACTGACATATTTGAGTAGGATCCATGTGGTTATTATCCTGAACTTAATATTTGTCTGAAATATCTGAGTGGGAGCTATGTGGATGTTATCCTTACCTTATATGTAACTGACATATTTGAGTGGGAGCTATGTTAGTGTTATCCTGAACTTAATATGTGCAAGACATATTTTGAGTGGAAGCGTGACAACATTCTCATATATGGATAACATATTAAGAATGGTGTAGTTGGTATTAGTGATTATTTGAATCTTGCATAAATGAAGATGAATAAGTATTAAACATTAAAAATCTATTAAGATAGATTAATGTGTTTGATAAACATTGATTCGAAATACTTTCATGGATAAGATTCTGAAGGATTTCAGAATGGGACAAGTCAAGAAGTAGTTCTTGCTTGTATATCCAAGAGAAGTATCGAGTTAATCTCAGTACAAGAACAATGGTTAAATGAAAGAAATGGATGTGCTACATCCTCTATGCCTTTTTCATTGGTTCTTTCATACAAAACCAGAGTTATGTACTCGATGTAATGTGACCCAAGTTCTTAGTAGTAAGAACATGTTGCGATTTGATTTATGAGTAAATCATTGAACAAAGATTTAAGTTTATCCTTCCGTGTCTGGAGAGAACTGAGGATACATCTCTAATTTGTAAAGGATAGTGGACTTGACCATAAATGTTATGCTGGTTCAAGTTCTGACACTAACCTAGAAAATTGAGATATCATACTAATAAATGCCTAAGTTGAAAGAAACATGGTTAGACATCAAAGTTGCATACAATGCACTAAGGATTAAATCTACATTGATGTGGCTTCTTTAGAAGTGGCAGGAGTTATAATTTGGCTGGAGAAGTTCGACTTCTGACTAAGTGGGTTTTTAGTGTGCATGACTAAGTGAAGGTCCGCGTGATCCAACGGACGTCATTGCTGAAACACAACGAACACAGTCTCACTCCACCGCCAAAGAAATATACCTCATCATTGTAATAGATAATGAAGGAATGTCAACCTAGGTGAAATTAATGATTTGCAAAATACATACGGATCTGAATGGTACCCAGACCGTTGATACAACCTTTTCCACAGGCAAGCATGATCAATAACCATATACATGATATGGAGTTATGATCCACAGAAAAATGCAGCTAAATTATTTGTACTCTAGTGCAAATGGGAGACTATTGGGAATGTGCCCTAGAGGCAAATACAATATGTTTTATTGGAATATTCCATTAGTTCATAATACGTTTTATACTATTGAAAGACAAAGTATGTGATCAGAGGGGGAGGGGGTGAATGATCACTTTAAATTTTCGCATGAAACTCTGAAGTGAAGCACAACTTAGCAGCAAAAGTAACTCAACAGGAAGATAAACAGTGAAGCAGAACTAGAGTGAAGCATAACATAGCGAATCAAGAGGATCGAATCAATTGCATCGAATCAAATCACAGAAGCAATTGCAATACTGGATGTAAGTGCGGAATGTAAAACAAACTCTTGACTCGGGGATGTTTGGTCGACCAGTTCACATTCTGCAAAGTGCTACGTCTGGTTGGAGGGACTTGTGATTGAACACATGAGCTAACCTCTCTCCGTCCGTATCTTCACTGCACCAATCTCCTTGAGCTTAGCCAGTTCTTAACTCGTGGTTGATTACTGAGGAAATCACCGAAACCTTTGACAGACTGGACTTCGAGGCGACAATGACTCTTTGCTCTCTGAATAATAACTCTCTAACCGTCTAGGAGAATTGCAGTTCTCCAAGATAACAAGGCTAGAAAACTTCTTCCTAAGTCATAGTGAATCAACTCAGATCAGTAGGACTTATGCTTCAGTGGATGGGTTTCGGTTTGGCTTTGGTGGGGTGCTCTCTCTCTCTTATCTGTCAGAGAATAATCTTTGGAGCACCCACCCGCCAATGGAGGCGGGGGGTGGCCTATTTATAGGTGGTGATCCCTAGGATCGAAATGACTGAAGTGACCTGATGTGACAGCTTGACACCTTTCCACAATGTCGGATTTCTAATCAATGCGCAACTTTACTTGCGGACCAAGTAAAGATGGCTCACGGACTTGGTTAAGTTTCAGGAGGCGAAAGAACATAGTCTTCGCTGGTGAAGCATTACCTAGTGCACATCAGATTTCTTATCTCTGGCTTCTCACAGGTTTAGATTCGATCTGAGTCTTTTTACTAAAACCTTCGGTGTCCATTCACTAAACCCCTCTTGATAGTACAATTTTTCCTACGACTCAAAGAACTGAAAAAGAACTACACAAAAACTACTAAGTCTTGCGCCATCTTGATCATCTCCTTCAATGAGACGTGCTTCAGGATTCCTTATCTTTTTGGGGGGGTCGACATCCGTGATGAGCTTCGCTCCAGAGGATATGCTTCAGTGAATGTGTAAATTTTCCTTGAAGCGTTATCCTCATCCTATAACTTCAGGAACTTAACCATCTGTTTCACACTATAAAACTTGTTAGTTCCTCTACTATTTTGTCCAACAATATCCAAAACTCACGGGGGCAAAACTTTGCTCTTACAATCTCCCCCTTTTTGGACTATTGTTGACAAAACAGGCATCGATAAGAATATGAAAGTTTGAGTTGAGTTGAGATCAAACTCTAAGATATGAAGCCTTTGAATCCCCCTGAATGCAAGCATCAAAGATTTGTATAATCGAAGTAAATGCTGGATAGAGAATATCTTCGGTGGGGAGCTTAACACATATCTTAGCGAATCAATTGCATTTAAAGATTTTAGTCTTGAAGAATATGCAATCATCCAATGACCTAAGAACTTAATATAAATAACCACCTGCAAGGAAGAATATACGAGAGAAACTTGCAAGCAAGGGGGTTATTAAAACATAACAGGTAGCAGCAGTTCATAGACAACAGTAAAACTTAAGTTACAACCCAATCGAAGCGAATGGAATGTTTGTTGTAACTTAGCACACAAAATATCGAATCAGAACCCTTAAACCCGTAGTGAATCTAAACTCAAACGATGCTACATTCTCCCCCTTTTTTGTCAATGATTGGACAAAAGGTGGAGAGGTAGACCAAGAGTATCTACGCATCGGCTGCAACCCAGGGACTCCGCTGACGGTCTTCGCCCGAAGAAGATGCATCTCCAGAAATGGTTCCGTCGGCCGAGGTAGGCGACTGATACGTCCAAAACGTATCTATAATTTCTGCTTGCTCCATGCATGTTTTGTGTGATATTGCTATGATCTAGATACACTTTCATACACTTTTGATCATATTTGGACTAACCTATTAACTCAGTGCACCACAGTTTCGGTTCCTGTTTTCTGCTATTTTTCTATTTCAGTTTTCCCCCATATAAAAAGGGCCAGAAAAATTCCCGGAAAAATATAGGAAAAATCAGCGTACAGGAAGCTTCACGAAGAGCCCGAGTGGGGACAAAGGGGAGCCAGGGGTGGCCCAGGCGGCCACCCGGCGCGGCCCCACCCCTGGCCGCGCCAGGGGGGCGCCTGGGGCCCCTGGTCCACCTCTGGCTGCCCCCCTTCGCCTATATATTCTCCGTCACGGGAAACTTCGAAAAAGAGAACCCTTTTTCGCGATCTCGCCTCTGTTCCGCCGCCGTGCTTCCGAGATCGGGAGCACCAGAAGAACTCTTCTCGGCACCCAGCCGGAGGGAGGATTGACCTCCGGGAGTCTCCTCTTCACCATGGATGCTCCCCGGATGTCTCGTGAGTAGTTTTCCTTGGACCATGGGTCCGTGATCAGTAGCTATGTGATGTTCTCCTCCCCTCTTTGTTCTTCATGGTTTAGACCTCGTGAGCTGCCCTACATGATTGAGGCACTTTTGTAATCTTTCTGCTATTGCTATGCTGAGTTTGATGGGATCTGATGGATTATGAGATTATGTTCAGATTGTGATTGAGTAATATATTTGGTTTTTATCTCTTATATTTTTGTTCCTAAGTAATTCTTGTATGTTCTCCGTTGATGTTTATTGCTTTGGCAAAGTAGTAGGTAGTAACCCCAAGAGGGAACGTTATGCTCGATTGTGGGTTCATGCCCCCCGATGACACGCTTGAGTGACAGAAACATGAGTCTAGGGGATGTGTTGTTGCCACAAGGGGGAAAACAATGGTGCTTGTAACCGCGGTTGCAAGGATTGTTTACTTTACGCAAAGTGATTTTTAATGTAGTTGTTTGTTGCTTTGGGTTTACACTTTGGGTGGGGCTCGCAACTTAATACCAGCGAGATGTTCTGGATAAATATCTCAAGGTGGATGATTAGTAGTAGATGTAGTTGGATTTTAGTCTACTTATTTTGGCGTACTGCCCGTGCTTTTGAGCCTCTTCCTTTCTTTTGTAGCATAGTTAGCATTGCGGTGTGTTCATAATCCTGTCAATTTCCCTTCTGTAATTTGTTTACCTTGCATAGCAGTTTTATCGTCTTTTGGGAGAGATACATCACTAGTGAACATCACGTATCCCGGTCCATATCCTCATTACTGTTTCCACGCTCATTTACTTTTCTGCTTTTACTTTCAGTTGCTATCATTATCCTTTGTGTTTGATCCTTTGTGAACAACAAGACCGGAGAGATTGACAACCTCTCTGAACTTCGTTGGGAACAAATTATTTGTTTCTGTGTGCAGGTCCGCGTCAGTAGCGCCGCTGACACCTACTTATCATCTCTGGAGTCCTACTTGAGACAAACCTTGGTATCTTTACTGAGGGAAATTTGCTGCTGTGCTGCGTCACGCGTTCCACTTGGGGCTCACCAATGAAGGGCGAGAAGACTACACCCGTCGACTCTCGTGCCATCAAGCAAATTTCTGGCGCCGTTGCCGAGGACTCCGAGTGCTAAGATAGGGGAGTTGCACACTACCCTTTACCTTTGTTTTTTTAATCTTGTTAGTTTACCTTTCAGTTTTTCTTTTTGCTTTTGTTCTGTCTTGATGTTTGTTACTACTGTAGCAACATCATTGTATCTTTATTTTTCAGCTTTGTGCCAAGTTATAGCCTCTTATGATAAGGGAAGCAAAAGTTGTGACATGCTGTCCAGAAAACAGATTTTGTCCCTTGACAGAAAAATCCGAATCAAATCACCAGATCATCTTTTTGATCTAAATTGTTTTGACAGCATCCTCTATACAATTGTGAAACTTCCGTATGTTCTGAGTTTTTTGATTTGAGTTGCAGTGTCAACTCTCGTGCTTACGCTCATCCAGTGCATGAGTGCTCAAAATATTGAAAAAGGAGTGGATCAAATTGTCTTGTACCTGACTAGTGGTCTGGGAACGAGTCAAGATAAGATTCCAGAAAAAGACCAAGTGTGAAACTTTAGTAGATTGAGTTCTCAACAAATAAATGTTTTTCTCGTATTCCCTATCCCCCTTCTTGTACGCAAACACCATTTGGAGACATTCGAGTCACGGACAGCGAGAGCTCTTGCACCTTTTGTTCTTTTGTTACTTGTTTCAATGCTACTATAGACTCTTGCATGTTATGACTTGAATTGAGTTTCTAACCTTGATTGCTTTACTTTTCAAAGTTCTTTTATGGTTGCTAGCATGTCACCACAGAAATTATGCCATTATCATTTACCTACTCGAGGACGAGCAGGAATTAAGCTTGGGGATGTTGATACGTCCAAAACGTATCTATAATTTCTGCTTGCTCCATGCATGTTTTGCGTGATATTGCTATGATCTAGATACACTTTCATACACTTTGGATCATATTTGGACTAACCTATTAACTCAGTGCACCACCGTGCCGGTTCCTGTTTTCTGCTGTTTTTCTATTTCATTTTTCCCCCATATAAAAAGTGCCAGAAAAATTTCGGGAAAAATATAGGAAAAATCAGTGTACAGGAAGCTTTGCGAAGAGCCCGAGTGGGGCCAGAGGGGAGCCAGGGGTGGCCCAGGCGGCCACCCGGCGCGGCCCCACCCCTGGCCGCGCCAGGGGGGCGCCTGGGGCCCCTGGTCCACGTCTGGCTGCCCCCTTCGCCTATATATTCTCCGTCACGGGAAACTTCGGAAAAGAGAACCCTTTTTCGCGATCTCTCCTCTGTTCCGCCGCCACCGCGCTTCCGAGATCGGGAGCACCAGAACACCTCTTCCTGGCACCCTGCCGGAGGGAGGATTGACCTCCGGGAGTCTCCTCTCCACCATGGATGCTCCCCGGATGTCTCGTGAGTAGTTTTCCTTGGACCATGGGTCCGTGATCAGTAGCTATGTGATGTTCTCCTCCCCTCTTTTTTCTTCATGGTTTAGACCTCGTGAGCTGCCCTACATGATCGAGGCACTTTTGTAATCTTTCTGCTATTGCTATGCTGAGTTTTATGGGATCTGATGGATTATGAGATTATGTTCAGATTGTGATTGAGTAATATATTTGGTTTTTATCTCTTATATTTTTGTTCCTAAGTAATTCTTGCATGTTCTCCGTTGCTGTTTATTGCTTTGGCCAAGTAGTAGGTAGTAACCCCAAGAGGGAACGTTATGCTCGATTGTGGGTTCATGCCCCCCGATGACACGCTTGAGTGACAGAAACATGAGTCTAGGGGATGTGTTGTTGCCACAAGGGGGAAAACAACGGTGCTTGTAACCGCGGTTGCAAGGATTGTTTACTTTACGCAAAGTGATTTTTAATGCAGTTGTATGTTGCTTTGGGTTTACACTTTGGGTGGGGCTCGCAACTTAATACCAGCGAGATGTTCTGGATAGATATCTCGAGGTGGATGATTAGTAGTAGATGTAGTTGGATTCGGTCTACTTATTTTGGCATACTGCCCATGCTTTTGAGCCTCTTCCTTTCTTTTGTAGCATAGTTAGCATTGCAGTGTGTTCATAATCCTGTCAATTGCCCTGCGGTAATTTGTTTACCTTGCATAGCAGTTTTATCGTCTTTTGGGAGAGAGACATCACTAGTGAACATCACGTATCCCGGTCCGTATCCTCATTACTGTTTCCACGCTCATTTACTTTTCTGCTTTTACTTTCAGTTGCTATCATTATCCTTTGTGTTTGATCATTTGTGAACAAGAAGACCGAAGAGATTGACAACCTCTCTGAACTTCGTTGGGAACAAAGTTATTTGTGTCTGTGTGCAGGTCCGCGTCAGTAGCGCCGCTGACACCTACTTATCATCTCTGGAGTACTACTGGAGACAAACCTTGGTATCTTTATTGAGGGAAATTTGTTGCTGTGCTGCATCACGCCTTCCACTTGGGGCTCACCAACGAAGGGCGAGAAGACTACACCCGTCGACTCTCGCGCCATCAGCGACTCATGTTCTTCAATGTTCAGCGGCTCCTGCAGCAAGTCGAGGTCACTTTGATTGAGAGGATCATCTTCTTTCTTCGACGTGTGAGAATCTTCATCAGATACAGTGTCGGGGTGAATCTGTTCAGCTGTGTTCACAAACAATACTTCATCAATCTTCTCCAACGGAGGAATCTTCGGATGGGGGCGATCAATCGAATCATTTCTGGAAAAGTTTCGCTGAAGATGTGGATATGTCTTGTATATGCGTGCATCAGCAAGTTTCTTGACATAGTTGAATTTCCTCAAACCTTTCCAGGAGTGGCGCTTTAAAACCTTCAGATACTGATTATTGTTCAAAGCAATGTTGCCAACTCCATTGATTTCATCTGAAAGATATTACATTTGGCGTTCATTTCCGTCGATGAAGTTCTGAAGCATCTGTTGAGAGTGAATGCCAATTTCAAAGTGGTAGAATTCCTTCTGGAATGTCTTTGACATATTCATTTCATTTACATGTTGTCTGACTCCAACATAAGTAGCAAATTGATCATTTAGCCTTCTGAAGATATTCATTGTATCACGCACAGGAGGACAGAACAACTTCGGGTGATGTCTGGCAACATAATCTTCACTACGTCCATAATTGTATATGGCTTGGAGCCAGGGAGCATAAGGCTTCAATTGATGGACCAGTTCAGCAGCTTGGACCATGTAGCGAAGAAAACAGTCCTCAAAGTCGAACACATGACCATTGGTGAGCTTCAGAAGTGCATGAAGGACATGATAGTGAATGTTTGATTCATTTGAGGCAGTGTTGAGTGGCATCAAGGATTGAGACAAGATATAAAACCAAGTCTTTGATATGAAAACCAGATGCTTCGGGCGAAAGTTTTCTGGCATGTGATCACCAGTGACATCGGGATCCAGGAGTGAAGCAAATTCAGCATCTGTTGGATCAGGAAGCAAATGGATTGCTAACTTGCCAGTATGCTGAGGGATATTGACGATTTCCATGAACTCTTGCAAGTGTATGCGAAATACTTGTCCTTGAATCATCCACTCGAGTATCCAAGTGGCAGTATCATCAGGATTGCCGGATACATACAAGGTGGCATAAAATTTCTTGATTAACTCTGAGTTGAATGGTTTCTCCATTGCAAACAGACCTGTCAGATTCTGTGCTTCGATAGTTTCCATTATATTTTGGAAGCACGTTACAGACGATAGGCTTTTCATATCCAGGTACTTGTGCCGAAATAGAACACCTTTGTGCCAGTAAAGCTTCGTATAGAGTATCTGTTGTTCAGCAGTCCAGAACCGAAGGTCATCAGCTGTTCTGGGCGAAGCATATGGGCTTGTAGCAAAGAAGCGAAGCTTCTGGCGATGCACTTCGACATCGAATTCTGGCCCATGTCTGGTGGCAGTACCAACACCCAGGAAGATTGGAAAAGTTTCACGCGGGTAGAGTCCAGTTGAGTATCTTGAGCAGGTGTGCAATGGGACGCTGGCCTTCGAGCAACCATAGATCATTCTTGAGGTTGATTCATAATGGTCAAGTCATTTGCTTCAGCAGCAAAATCTGCATTGGCTTTGGGCACTTCTGGAGCAACATGTTCTTCAGCTTCTTCTTCGGACTCATCCTCAGAGTGAGCCGAAGAGTAATCCTTTGATGTAGCAGGCTCTTCATGAGCAGGGGGGAGGCTGTGGTTCAAAATTGTCATGGTGCGAAGGTTGTGGAGCAAATTGAGGTGGAGAAGAAGCATGCAGATGAGGAGGAGCTTGGGGTGGAACGGCTTTAGGAGCAGGGGGATTTGCAGGAGGAGAGGGGATATGGAGGATATTGCATCGGGGGGGTAAAGCATTTCTTGGGATCTTCTCAGGGGGATGGGAGTTAACTTCGTCAACATCATCTGTTGCATCAGTGAGTAAGCGTCTCTTTCTTGGCAGCAGTTTGGGAAGGGGAGAAGCAAGCTCCCTGAGCATTGCTTCATGCTTCTTGGCGTCAACTGCCATTACTGAAGCATTATGCAACATGCAACAATCTACAACGGCAGATCAAATCTTGCCTTGATAGACTTGAATATTTTGCTTCGTCTTCTCATTCACATCAGCAATTTTCTTCGAAGCAGCTTCTGCTTCAGCCTTGAAGTCTTCGTCAGATTGGTCGTTGGCTTTCTTCTTGAACTTCAATATTTTGGTTGTTTCAGCCTTGTCCCTGACATGCAAGTCTCTCAACTGATTGTAAAGATTTTCGATCATGGCAGTGACAGTTGGTGGAATATACACATTGCCAATGTCAACAGCTTCTGGATCAACAGCTTCAGCTTTCTTGCATAAAGCCTGATGCAGGTTTATACTGTCCCATAGTTCACCTTCTCTTGGATCAGGGAAGTTGTGGTGACTATGTTCAGCTTCTTCTTGAGCTTCGGAGGCAGGCGTTGTAGTTTTCTTCGGAGTAATTTCTTTAGGAGTCATGTCTACAGGAGCCTTCTTTTGAGAATCACGAGCATCTTTCTCGGCTTGCTTTGTCTTTGAAGTATTCAGTGTCGCCTTGCGCTTGGCTTCGGCTTCACTAATTTGATTAGCTTCGGCAGCAGCCTTGGCTTCTTGCTCTTTAGCTTCAGCGAGCTTACGCTTCGCTTCAGCTTTCTGATTTGCATCTTCCAGGCCCTTCCGTTGTTTTTCAAGCAGAGCAACTTATTTGTCTGCCTTCTCCTTCTCTTGAGCTTCTTTATCAGCCTTAGCTTGGGCTTTTGCTTCTAAGTATCTTCTTTTAGCTTCGGCAAGATCATTCTTGCGTAGTTCAGCTTCAGACATTTTCTTGGTGCCAACCTGGGCGTAAGATTGGCCAGGCTTTGCAACAGTCGTCTTCATCTTTGAAGCTTTGACAGGTTTAGGAGCAGCAGCTTCGGGCTGACCAGCAGACGTCTGCTTCGACGGGTCATGCCTCTCTTTGGTCCTTTGCTCAACTGGGACCAGGCAGCGAGGTGGCTTTGAAGCCAATGGAGCCTCTAGGACCAAATGAGTTGTTTCAATTGGTTACCGTGATGCAGGAGGGTCTGCGGGGTCTTGAATTTTAATGCCTCTCGAAGAAGGCGGTTTTTCTCCAGCCTTTTTCTTCAGCGACTTCCGAAGCTTTTGCCTCTTGGGATCCGGAGAAATTGGGGTATGCTCAGACTCATCGTCGGCATCAGCAGCAGGATCCCCATGAATGGAATCCTCAAGATGTGCTGCAGCAGCAGCAGCAACATGTGCTCTGTCTTCATCCGTGTGAGCAGGCGGCGGTGAAGCAAGTTGTTTCCTCAACTTGCGCTTCTTTGGCTTCGACGCGCCAGGCTCACCAGTAATGCCTTCAGTAGCGAGTGCTTTGGATTTCTTCTCATCTTTGAGTCTTTTCTTCTCAGCAATAATAGCGAGTCTTTCTTGTTCTTTAGGGTAGTCATCAGGTGTCTTGATAGAATTGGGGTGAGGGACCTTTGGTGGTTTGGGGTAGAATTTGCTTCGGTTCTCAGCAGTGTACTGACCACACATAGCAGAAGTGTACTAGTATGGTGGATTGAAGGAAAACTGCATTGTCCACTTCCAATCAGGAATGCTCTTGTACTTGTACCACCGAATTGCCCAGTAGCGGCGAATCTTTTGCAATCGAATCTTTATCAGATGATCTAATTCACCGGGCGGAGTGTCATAGCCCATTTTCTCGCGAATAGATTTAGGAATGCCTCGGGCATTGTTGAATTCCTTCGTTTTGCCTCCTTTGCCTTTCTTCCTTGGAGGATTAGGGAGGTTCTCAAGACCATCAATAATAGGTGATTCATCACCGAAGGCAGCCTCTTCATCAGACATCCTGTGAACAGAATAACAGAAGAGAGGGAAAAGAGAATTGGGATGGATAAGCACCGGCAAAGGTTTCGACCAAAACAATTTTGACATGAGTTCAGGGAAAAACCAAGATCAGATGCATATCTGGTGTTGAATTAGGCTAGAACAAATTCAAGAACAAGTTCTAACTAAATTCAATCCCAAGTAGATCCAACCCTAAGACTGACCTGAATCGAAAGGGAATCTTCTGATGCTAAAAACAAGTTTCCCAAAGATCAAAGATCATCACGGATCAGACAACCCTAGAAAACAAAAGACAAAACAAACTACGAGTCTCGCATCCAATCCCTAAGAAGATGAACACGGGGAACAGATTGGATACGAGAGAGCTTGGCGTACCCTAACTTGGTGACGCGAACCGGCTACGGCGACGGAGGGCGGTGAAGTGCTCTTTGTCGGCGGGAACGTCCACGGCGGCGACAGTCCGGCGGTCAAGCGACGCGGTCGTCGTCGGGGGCGAGAGCTCGTCGGCGAACTCGAGGTGGAAGATGGGGAGCGGAGGAGACGAATGAGTGGGGGTGACGGTTCGCTGGGGAGGAATTGCCTTATATAGTGGCCGATCTGACATGGCAGTTAGATCACATCGGACGACACCCAGCGATTGTCTCTTCCGATTCTACGGTAGGGATTTAGTGGCGGTTCGTGAGCGAATCTGATCAGACCGAAAAAGACGGGGACTCAACGGGCAAAGACTAACTCTTGAGCGAGAGCAAAAACTTTGATAAAATTGGAAGCAATTGATTCGGAACTCAATGATGTTCGAAGCAATATGCTTTCCGTTTCAAATGTGCTTAACCATATAAGAATGAATAGATTGGGGGCGAATCAGAATGGAGGGATAGGGTCCGAAACTTATCACTTCGAAGAAAAACAACAACGAAGCTAAAAGTGATAAGCACAGGGGACAAACAAAACGAATAAAAACAAAAAAGAACTGGAAGTAAATGGCGAACGAAGCTAAACACTTAAACAAGGACGAAGGAAAACACAAGCAAAACTAAACAAACACACAACGAAGGTGAATATATACAGGGGGAAAGTTTCGATCTTACTGAACATTATGTGAGTCTAGGAAGTTTAGCTGACATCTCAATGCACAGAACCTTTTCTCATCCAATGGCTTCGTGAATATGTCTGCCAATTGATCTTCAGTTCTGACATGACTAATCTCAATGTCTTCGCGCTGAACATGATTTCGAAGAAAATGATGGCGAATATCAATATGCTTCGTTTCTAGAGTGTTGCACGGGATTGTGAGAAATTTTGATAGCACTCTCATTATCACACATCAAAGGGATTTTCTTCACATAAATACCATAATCTTTCAGCGTCTGTTTAAGCCAAAGAATCTGAGTGCAGCATGAGCCAGCAGCGATGTATTCGGCTTCAGCAGTAGATATTGAGACACAGTTTTGCTTCTTTGAAGCCCAACACACAAGAGATCTACCAAGGAAATGACATGTGCCTGAGGTAGATTTCCTGTCAACTCTATCACCATCCCAGTCTGAATCAGAATATCCAATCAAATCAAACTGAGTTCCTTTGGGGTACCAAAGTCCCAATGAAGGAGTATGTGCTAGATACCGAAGAATTCGCTTTACAGCAGTATGATGTGATTCCTTCGGATTGGCCTGAAAACGAGCACAAATACAAACTGATAGCATGATATCTGGTCTAGAT
This sequence comes from Bromus sterilis, assembly GCA_950022295.1. NCBI lineage: Eukaryota > Viridiplantae > Streptophyta > Magnoliopsida > Poales > Poaceae > Bromus > Bromus sterilis. The sequence goes on along the minus strand of OX465600.1, from coordinate 72,438,283 downwards.
GCACACAGGTATAAGAGGGAACCTATCATAGACCGATACTTCTTCTGATTGAAGGGTTCGCCCTTCTCATCAACATCAAGGAAGCCATTGGTTGGCATGGGAGTTTTGATAGTCTTGCAATCAGTAAGTCCAAATTTCTTCAGGCAATCCTTCAAATATTTTTCTTGAGAAATAAAGGTTCCATTCTTCTGTTGTCAAATTTGAAGTCCAAGGAAAAACTTCAATTCACCCATCATGGACATCTCGTATTTCTTCAACATCATCCTTGCAAATTCTTCGCTGATTTCAGGGTTAGTGCAGCCAAGATAATATCATCTACATATATCTGACACACAAATAGATCATTGTTATATGATCGAGTGAAAAGAGTGGGGTCAGTGGTTCCAGGTTTGAAGCCTTTCTTCAGGAGGAAATCCTTCAATGTTTCATACCAAGCACGAGGTTCTTGCTTCAGTCCATACAAAGCTTTGTGAAGCTTGTACACCATCTCAGGATTGTTTGAGTCTTCAAAAACTGGAGGCTGCATAACATACACTTCTTCTTCTATCTCACCATTAATAAAATCACTTTTGACAGCCATTTGATATAACAATATGTTATTGTGGTTAGAAAAAGCAAGCATGACACGAATGGATTCCAGACGGGCTACTGGAGCATAGGTTTCGCCAAAATCAATGCCTTCGATTTGGGTGTACCCTTGTGCTACCAGTCTAGCCTTATTTCTTACCACAATACCATCCTCATCTTGCTTGTTGCGAAATATCCACTTAGTGCCAATAATATTGTGCTTCGTGGGATCAGTCTTATCAACTAGAGACCAAACTTTGTTTCTCTCAAACTGGTGAAGTTCTTCCATCATAGCCAATAACCAGTCTGGATCCTTCATGGCTTCATCAAATTTTGAAGGCTCTAGCATGGAAACAAAAGAAAAACTTCAACAGAAGTTAGCCAAATGAGTACGAGAGCGAGTAGTGGGACGACCTGGTTGACGAATGTCTTCGAGGATCGAATCAAGATCAACTCTTCTTCGGACTCGAGATAGAGCAGTATCATTTGCTTCAGGCTCAGCTTCAGCTTCAGGATCTTCTTCAGCTTCAACTTCAACATTTCCTTCGGGATCAGCATTTTCATCGTTCCCTTGCTCTTCTTCGACCTGTCGGGCTAGGTGTGGGAACATTGGATCATCGTCATCCCTGTTAGCTTGACGAGGATTTGCTTCGACAGGGTGAATCTCTCCAATAGCCATGGACCTGATCACTTCATCAAGTGGAGGTTCATCTAGATCATGAGGAAAATGCTCTTTTTGAGAGCCATTAGTTTCATCAAACCTCACATTTACAGTTTCCATAACATTCCCAAAGTGAGAGTTATACACTCTGTAAGTGTGAGAATTTGAGCCATAACCGAGAAGAAAATCTTCATGTGACTTAGGGGAAAATTTAGAGCTATTATTCATATCTCTAATAAAACATGGAGAAGAAAATACCCTAAGGTAGGACACATTAGGCTTGTTACCAGTCATAAGTTCATGTGATGTTTTCTTCAGGAACTTGTGAAGGTAAACCTTGTTGATGATATGGCATGCAGTGTTGATTGCGTTGGCCCAGAACCTGATAGGTGTCTTGTATTCAGCAAGCATTGTTCTGGCCATCTCAATAAGAGTACGATTCTTCCTTTCAACAACACCATTCTGTTGCGGTGTATAAGCTGCAGAGAATTCATGAGTGAAGCCATATTCATCAACAAAATCTTCAATATGAGTATTTTTAGATTCAGTTCCATTATCACTTCTGATATTCTTCAGCTTCGAATCATATTCAATTTGAGCTCTCTTAGCGAATGACGTGAAGATATCAACAACTTTGCTCTTGTCATCCAAAAAGAAAACCCAAGTGTAACGAGAGAAATCATCAACAATCACAAGGCCATACTTATTGCCTCCCAGGCTAGCATAATTTTGAGGACTGAAGAGATCCATATGAAGCAATTCAAGAGGACGAGTAGTGGTCATGATTTTCTTCGTTGAATGATGTTTCTTAGTAATCTTTCCTGATTCACAGGCACTGCAGAGATGGTCCTTCTCGAATTTTACTTCAGTAAGGCCAATAACATGTTTTTTCTTCGCTAGGACTTGAAGATTTCTCATTCCTGCATAACCAAGCCATCAATGCCATAACCAACCAGATGAAGCTTTTGCCATTAAGCAGGTGGAAACAGCAGGGCCCAAAGAGAAATCAACAATGTAGAGATCTCCCTTTTGGAAACCTTCGAAGACAAATGTGTAGTCAACCTGTGAAAACACAACACAACGTGAAGCTGAAAACAGAACAAGCATACCCATATCACATAGCTTTGATATAGATATTAGATTGTATCCAAGAGATTGGACAAGCATAACCTTATCAATATGTTTATCTTTTGATATAGCAACCTTACCCAATCCAATAACTTTACCCTTATTGTTGTCACCGAAGGTAATGTATTTCTGTGAAGATTCAGTGAGCTTGTCTTCGGTGAATAACTATTTGTCTCCGGTCATATGATTTGTGCAACCACTGTCCATGACCCATTCGGATCCACCGGAGACATAGCCCTTAGCCTTGGCCATCAAGCAGTAGGCGGTAGTCTCGTCTTCATTGCTGTTGTTGGTGAAGAAAGAGTTCAAAGCTTTGGTTGAAGCATCTGCCGAACCGAATGCCAAACCAGCAACACCATATGATTCGGACCCAGACCCAGACCTTGAGCCTGATTCAGCTTCGGACCCATAGACTTCTTCTTCAGAGTCCATTTCTTTACCCAGATAGGCGTTGGCACGGTGAGAACTGCTTCGATGAGACGAGTGAGTCTTCGACGAAGAACCCTCACGCTTCTTATGGTACTTCTTCTTCTTCTTCTCATCACCAGAAACTTTCTTCTTTTCTCTTCGATAACTAGATTCATGCCTCTTTGACTCATAGCTTTTTGAAGATCTGTGATGCTTGCTTGAGGAATCTCGGTGCGAATGCTTTGACTTGTATTCAATTTCCCACATAGGGCAATCAGCAATAAAGTGGCCTGTTTTCTTGCACTTGAAGCAGCAATTGTCTTTAGTAGGAGAGCTTCTTGAGGACGAACGGTGGGAGGAACTGCTTGAGTGACGTGAACGATAGCTTTTCTTCGGAGAAGATGAACTTCTTCGCTGGAACCGATTGAAGCGCTTCATTATGAGAGCCAAGTCCTTTCCAATCCCTGAAGGGTCATCTGATTCGATACCTGAAGTAGAACTGGGTTCAGGCGAGGAGTGGCGTGAAGCTCTTGCCTTTAGCGCATGTGATCTTCTTCGAGTTCCATTGACATCACGTTTCTCCTCTTGTTCCAGTTCATAGGTAGTGAGTCTCTCAAGAACATCTGCGGGACTCAGATCCTTGTAATCAGTCCTTTCCTTTATCATCAGTATGAGATGCTCGAAGAATTCATCAAGGGATCGAAGCAATTGTCTGACCACCAGATTATCGGTGATATCGGGAGCATCAAGGGAAATCAACTCACTGGAGAGAATGGTGAGTCTGTTGTAGGTAGCCTCAACTCTTTCACCGTCCTTGCGAGCGAATCGATAGAACTTGCTTCGAAGGGTATCAATTCGTGCATCTTTCTGTGTCGAAGCACCTTCACCAATCTTTTCCAGATAATCCCAAACACCTTTGGCAGAGGCAATGTTCCTCACTTCCAGGTACTTCTCAGCAGAAATGTGATTTGTGATGAATACCCGGACATCAGAATCAAGAGCCATACATTTGAGCTCATCAGCAGTGATATCTTTCTTGTCCCTGATGATAACTCCATCCTGGACAATTTCCCAACCAGCCGGATTGATAGCAATAATATTCCTCATCATCTTGTCCTTCCGGTAAGGGTAATCCTTCCCATTGTAAGTGGGAATGGGTTCCCAGGAGTGTATAGCTGCGAATGGCATACTTGCAAACACTCAAGGAGGTTAATCCAAACAAAGAGTGACTAGCTCTGATACCAATTGAAAGGCCAAGTATGTGATCAGAGGGGGAGGGGGTGAATGATCACTTCAAATTTTCGCGTGAAACTCTGAAGTGAAGCACAACTTAGCAGCAAAAGTAACTCAACAGGAAGGTAAACAGTGAAGAAGAACTAGAGTGAAGCATAACATAGCGAATCAAGAGCATCGAATCAAATCACAGAAGTAATTGCAATACTGAATGTATGTGCGGAATGTAAAACAAAATCTTGACTCGAAGATGTTTGGTCGACCAGTTCACACTCTGCAAAGTGCTACGTCTGGTTAGAGGGACTTGTGATTGAACACAGGAGCTAACCTCTCTCCGTCCGTATCTCCACTACACCAATCTCCTTGAGCTTGGCCAGTTCTTCACTCGTGGTTGATTATTGAGGACATCATCGAAACCTTTGACAGACTGGACTTCGAGGCGACAATGACTCTTCGCTCTCTGAAGAATAACTCTCTAACCGTCTAGGAGAATTGCGGTTCTCCAAGATAACAAGGCTAGCAAACTTCTTCCTAAGTCATAGTGAATCAACTCAGATCAGTAGGACTTATGCTTCAGTGGATGGGTTTCGGTTTGGCTTCGGTGGGGTGCTCTCTCTCTTATCTGTCAGAGAATAATCTTTGGAGGAGCCACCCTCCAATGGAGGCGGGGGTGGCCTATTTATAGGTGGCGATCCCTAGGTGCGAAATGACTGAAGTGACCCAATGTGACAGCTTGACACCTGTCCACAACGATCGGATTTCTAATCAATGCGCAACTTCACTTGCGGACCAAGTAAAGCTAACTCACGGACTTGGTTAAGTTTCAGGAGCCGAAAGAACATAGTCTTTGCTGGTGAAGCATTACCTAGTGCACATGAGATTTCTCATCTCTGGCTTCTCACAGGTTTAGATTCGATCTGAGTCTTTTGACTAAAACCTTCGGTGTCCATTCACTAAACCCCTCTTGATAGTACGGTTTTTCCTATGACTCAAAGAACTAAAGATGAACTACACAAAAACTACTAAGTCTTGCGCCATCTTGATCATCTCCTTCGGTGAGACGTGCTTCAGGATTCCTTATCTTTTTGGGGGTTGACATCCGTGATGAGCTTCGCTCCAGAGGATATGCTTCAGTGAATATGTAAATTTTCCTTGAAGCTTTATCCTCATCCTATAACTTCAGGAACCTAACCATCTATTTCGCACTAGAAAACTTGTTAGTTCCTCTACTGTTTTGTCCAACAATATCCAAAACTCATGGGGGGAAAACTTTGCTCTTACAACTATGCTATAATTGTATTAAGCGGAAACCTCAATACACGTGTGGTATACAAACAACCAGGTCCCTAGTTAACTCTAGTATACTAGTCCATTGGGCAATTGATGATCAAGGTTTCCTGATCATGAGCAATTAAGCTGTTGACAATGGAGTTGTATCATCGGGAGAATGATATGATGGACATACACCCACCAGAAGTGTTGCAATGTGATCAAGTCACATAGTTCAACATTGCGATAACTACAACGTAGTGACCGTAATGATCATACGTAATTGCTATCTATGAGGATGCTTTGATTTACAACCCACCGCCTGACTGAAATATGCTGGCCATGACGGTGTACTTTGGGTATCCGAAATAGATATGTTGATGAGTATGCAAATAGATCAAAGCGAGATTTGTCCATCCGAGTGACAGATAGGTACTCTGGGCCCACTCGGTGATATTACATCATAAAGATTGCGCAATCATGTGACTAGGTCACGGGGTTGTAATATCACGGGAACGAGTAAACTTGTTTGTTGGTAACGAGGATGAACTAGGTATATTGGATACCGATGATCAAACCTTGGACAAGCAAATTACCGCAGGACAAAGGGATAATGCTCAACGTTAAATGGATCCAACAGCGATGAAGTTTCATTCGATGGAAGCGCAGGGGCTATCAAGGATTTTAACCAGGTCCAACTGATTAGTCATTGATCAATGAGATTGTCTCGATCATGTCTTCTGTTTCTCGGACCGTAGGGTGTTACACTTAGGGGTATTCGACGCACTAAAGATAGATTCGGGATCACCGGAGAAATAGGAGAGAATACCAGAATTGTTTCCGGTGGAGGCCAAAAATGTTTCTGGAGATTTTGAATTGTTCAAAATATTATTTAAATATGTTTTAGTATTGAATTAATGAATTAAATATTAAAATCTGATTTAAATAATGAATTAAAAGACACATGGGCCTCATAGGGCCCATTAGGGGAAGATGGAGTCTTCCCCCATGGGCCATGGCGCCAAGAGAGAGCCCACCTCCCTTTATTTGGTGCGCCACCCCCTCCTAGGTGGGATTAGTCCCACCTCGGGGAGGGAGAGAGGTTGCCACCCTCCTCGGCCTATACAAGGAGGGGTAGGGGTGCTCTTTTGTTCATCCAATCAATCCTCTATTTCTTCCTCCTTTCTCCTTTCCTCGAGTGGACTCCCCTTGTTTGGATTTCTCCACCATACGCACGTCGTCGTGCTGCTGGAATCTGGATCCGAATCCATTTTTTTTCCGCTGCTCTTCTGGTTCGGAGCCCGGAGGGACATCGGGTATACTGTATGTGTATAATCCCGCGAGACGCTACACTTGTGGTGCTACTTCATCATCGTGGCCGTATCGCGACGTCTTCACCGACAATGTTCCGACGGGGACGCAATCCCGTCATTGGTCTTTAGGACCGGGTGGCTACTGGAGTCATCGTGGAACTTCCCGACATCGGGGATTGCCGGTACGACTACACCAACCACATTCACGCGAGAACGTTTCCCCCTTAACGGACTACATACTGGTATGTGACTTATTCCATCTGTTACTTACATCGCCATAGCATAGTTCTTGGGATTGGGTATCGTAGGTTATGAAAATTTTGTGTTTTCTGCCATGAACCCCAACATGCCCCCCTCCGGCTCTCCTTCCGTGCTTCCGGAAGCTTCCTGGACGGTGATTTTTCTGGAATTTTTCTAGCATTTTAAATTGGCGAAAAATCACTGCAACTAAAGACATCAGCAGACAGGAACTGGCACTGGGTGCACTGAGTTAGTAGGTTAGTCCAAATATGTGTAAGATGATATAAAAGTGTAGCAAAACATGTAGCAATGTCACATAAAAGTGCATGGAACAAGCAGAATTTATAGATACGTTTGGGACGTATCAGGGACGTACTGTACAAGCGGGCGTCAGGGTTTCAATGATTGGGCACTCGGCGGCCGTTCGAGTTTGCTATCGTCTGCTACTTATACCGGGCCGGGTGCGCTATAGGGGTTTCATACTTCGCCACCCCAGACCGCAATTTTTCTCTTCCACTTCGCTCCTCCAACTCCGGTTATCTATTCAATGGCTAGCAACTCAGCCGAAGGTCCTGGCCTCGGAGGAAATGGCGGATCCCGCGGAGGACGTGGTCGTGGAGGAAACGTCGACGGCTCCCTCGGCGACCACGGTTCCGGTAGCTCCATGAGCCCCGGTACCTAAACGTTCATTCCGGCGGGCGTCGAAGGCGGCGGCGATATTTGGTCGAGCGCCCTCGGGTTACCCGAGAGCTCCGGTCGGCTCTGGCTAAGCTCTACCACGCCGAGCAGGATCTCCGCGCTGCTGATGGCACTGAAGTAGTGCTCCTCGTTGGCTTCCCCAAGTGGAAGGTTGAGATGTAGCACAACAGCAAATTTCCCTTGCCAAACATACCAAGGTTGAGATCGACAAGTAGGACTCTAAGGTCGACAAGTATTTGGTGAAGCGAGCAACGTGCCGTTTGAGAGATATTGCTCCCTTAACCTGGACCTGCACACACGACAAATAACTTTTCTCCCTACGAGTACAGAGAGGTTATCAATCTCTCCGGCCTTGCCGTTTACAATGGATCAACTCAACAGATAATAGGTAGTGATAATTACAACTGGAAAGTAAAAGCACGAAGTAAATTGAGGGTGTAAACAGTGGTGGAAATATGGACCGGGGACCCATGATGTTCACTAGTGATGTCTCTCTCCCAAAAGACGATAAACCTGCTATGCGAGGTAAACAAATCACAGCTGGTCAATTGGCAGGATTACGGGCGCAAACCAATGCTAACTATGCTACAAATAAAGGAAGAGGCTCAAAAGCATGGGAGGTACCCCAAAATAAGTAGACCAAAATCCAACTGCATCTACTACTAATCATCCGTAAGTGCATCTAGTGCCTCCTTTGAGGTTTTGGAGTATTTGATGACAAAACGGTTAAGGGACTAATGTGTTTGTGAGTATACACAGGAGAACAGTCCCTGGAGAAGAGGTTACCACCATTGTCGACCCCCCCCCCAATCCTGAGGAAACAGAATCCTGGGGCATTCGGCTGATGCTGAAGAAGTCGTGCGCCATCCTAAGGCAACTCGCGCTGAAGCTGAAGTAGAAGTGTGGTCTTCTTTAAGACTTTTATACTTCTTGAGTCATAGGAAAACACCGCACTGTTGGAGGGGTTGAGTAAAATGAGTTTCGTATTTCTCAGGAAGTGCTCAAATACAAATCCTGAAGAAAACCCTGAGGAATCTCCTGCAGAAGAAGTTCAGTTCCTCGGGTGGCTAAGACCTTGTTCTTCAAGACACTGAGGAATCTAACTTTGGTTGAGGAGTCAGGAAACTGCTAGTGCAGATTTCCTGAAGAAGAAAGAGAGAGAGAATACTTTGGACCATGCCACATGTTGCGTGGTAAGATGCTAGAACATGTCTAGCAACGGTCCGAAGGGTGGGCACGATGGTAACTTCGTGCATGGGCATTTATGTCCTTTCACCTGGGGTTGCTCCCCGGCTATAAATAGCCGCCCCCAGCCCCATTGGAGGATTGGCTGCTCCGAGAGAGAAACTGACACTTGTCATCTGAGAGCAACCCACCTATGAGGAACCTGAAGAACCTAAGTGAGGAAAACCACCAGCCTGAGTAGTTGAGCATTTATGAGGAAGGCGTTTCAAGTGATCCGAAGCTTTTTACTCTTGACGACTATGATCTTCCAGCCGGTGTGGGATTCATCGTTGTGAGGAAGTCAAGATGCAATTGTGACTTCCTTGAGTGAACGGAGTTTTTGAAGGTTTCGGGAGTCTACCTTGAAGACTCGCCTGAGTGATTGGATGGAGTCTGAGGACCTTAGGGCCTTTTCGGAAGTCTACCGGCTCCACGCTCCACCAACTCAACGTGTGAAGCCGGGCTGAACGCCCCAACTCCACGGAGCTAGCTTCGCGAAGCCAAGCCATCCTCTAGTGTAAAATAGTGGAGAGGACAAAGCCCAGCTTCGTCAAAACGGTGGATCGAAGAGTTCGTTGTAATTACGAAAGCATACCACCGCCAAGTCAAAGAAAATGCATCGCAAGAAATAACTCGTCCCCGTAGCCTAAAGCTCGCTTGTAGGGTTTTTTTTAGGCAAAGCTCGCTTGTAGGTGCATACGTGGAAGCATCTTGTTCGTATGTGCCTTCACTTTCGATTGGGCCTGCATCCCATTTTCTTTTTTCTTCACCGGGCTATCTGTTGTCTAATTGAGGATTGCCGAATGAATACAAATTCTTAGAAGAAGCTGGATACGTGATCGAGGAGACGGAGTTGAGGATTTAGAGAAGTCGGAGGACTTCCGAACACGCCCTTAGTTCAACGAGAATAAGGTGAAGACTATGTCTTCCGAGTTCAATCTCAGCCTCTCCAACCAGATGTAGAGTTGTCATAGAAACTTGAACTGGTCCATCCAATTAATGTCTTCAGTGCCCTGGTGCTATTTCTTCAAACCTTACTCTTCTGTTTCTGCACTGATGACTTGTCCTGATACCTTCCCTTCTGAGTTTCCTCAGTTCTGATTCCTCATGCATTGCATCAGTTACACTTTAACACTTTCGTTAGAAGTTTTTTCCCTGCAATATGATGTTACGTGGTCATGTCAACATTCTATAAAGTTTTTTTGCTTCTTCATTCTGTGAGTTTCCTCAATTTCGAATTGCCTTAGTCCTGAGGAAATTGAAATTCCTCGAGAAATTTGAAAATCTCCCATTCACCCCCCTGGTCGATATACTGCGCTTTCATCATCCACCTTGAGATATCTATCCAGAACATCTCGCTGGTATTAAGTTGCGAACCCCACCCAAAGTGTAAACCCAAAGCAACAGACAACTGCATTAAAAGAACTTTGCGTAAAGTAAACAATCCTTGCAACCGCGGTTACAAGCACCGTTGTTTTCCCCCTTGTGGCAACAGCACATCCCCTAGACTCATGTTTCTGTCAGTCAAACTAGTCATCAGGGGGCATGAACCCACAATCAAGCATAACGCTCCCTCTTGGAGTCACTACCTACTACTTGGCCAAAGCAATAAACAACAACGGAGAACATGCAAGAATTACTCAAGAACAAAAATATAAAAGAGAAGAACCAAATATATTACTCAATCACAATCTGAACATATTCTCATAATCCATCAGATCCCAGCAAACTCAGCAGAAAGAATTACATATGTGCCTTCATCATGTAGGGCAGCTCACAAGGTATAATCCATGAAGAACAAAGAGGGGAGGAGAACATCACATAGCTACTGATCATGGACCCATGGTCCAAGGTGGACTACTCACGGATCATCCGAGAAGCGTCCATGGTGGTGCATAAGCTTCCGGAGGTCAATCCTCCCTCCGACAATGTGCCGGGAAGAGATCTTCTGGTGCTCCCGGTCTTGGAAGCGCGGTGGCGGCGGAACAGAGGCAAGATCACGAAAAAGGGTTATGTCTTCGGGGGTTTCGGGTCGAGAGATAAATATAGGCGAAGGGGGCAGCCAGGGGGCCACTAGGGGTCCAGGCGCCCCCCTGGCGCGGCCCCACCCTAGGGCGCGCCGAGAGGGCGCCTGGGGCCCTGGTGGGTCCCCTCCGGCCCCCCTTCGGGACTCTGGAAGGTTCCCGTACGCTGATTTTTTATTGGATTTTTCTGGAATTGTTGGAGCACTTTTAATACGGGGGAAACCTGAAATAGAAAAATAGTAGAAAACAGAAACTGGCTCTGAGGTGCACTGAGTTAATAGGTTAGTCCAAATATGATCAAAAGTGTATGAAAGTGTATCTAAAACATAGGAATATCAAACAAAACATGCATGGAGCAAGCAAAAATTATAGATACGGTTGGGACGTATCAACATCCCCAAGCTTAATTCCTGCTCATCCTCGAGTAGGTAAATGATAACAAGCATAATTTCTGTGGTGACATGCTACCAACCATATAAGAACTTTTAAGTAAAGCAATCAAGGCATGTAATTCATTTCAATTCATAACAAGCAAGAGTCTATATTAGCATTGAAACAAGCAACATAATGACATTAAGGTGCAAGAGCTCTTGTTGTCCGTGACTCGAATGTGTCCAGATGGTGTTTTCGTGCAAGAAGTGAGTGTACTCTAATATCAGGTAACTCTCAATCTAGTCAGGAGGTTCACAAAGAGACAAGTACCCCGAGGAGGAGTGTATGGGGGTTTGGTTATTCTTGTGCATCCTCGACTCATGTTACGTGAGTGTACTCTAATATCCGATCCCTCCAAAGATTAGTGCTCTATCTAGTAGCTAGAGTTCTCAACTAGTTTTTGTAGTTTTTTGAAAATAAACACGGATTTCCCAAAATACGACACTTATCACTAATAGGCTAGAGCTCTTGACACCAAAAGTTCAAACATTACTCACAACAATACCTCAAAACTATTGCAAGTTACTACTACAATTGAATAGCAACCTCAATTACCTACTTAAAGTCAAGACACAACTCAGTGCAACAACCAACTCTCTAAACAAGATAAACATGAAAACTAAAGAGAGTTCCAGCAACAAACTAAACAAAAGGCTTTTGAAAAGATAAACATGAAAGAACAAGAGCTAAACATGACAGCAGCTACGAAAAGATAAAGAACACACAACAGAAGAAAGATAAGCATGAAGATCCTATGATGTGTTCTAGTTTGAAGCGGAGCGTGTTTCTCTCCCACACAAAGAAAGGTAGGTTCTAACTTGTTATAAATAGAAAAAAAGCTAAATAAAAATAAAAAGTAAACTAAAGAGCGAGACGCTCCAAGCATAGCACATAACGCATGAAGTGATAAAAATATAGTGAGACGAAGGACAAACTGATAATTGTTGATGAAGAGGGGGATGCACGGGGGCATCCCCAAGCTTAAACGCTTGAGTCTCCTTGGATATTTATTGGGGATGCATGGGGGCATCCCAGAGGTTAAGCGTTTGACACTCCCGGATCTTCTTTCATCATCTAACCTTGTAACCTTGAAAACTCCCTCCATACATAACTCATCATAAGCTGATTAGAGAGGTTAGTACCCTTAATAAAAAAAATTGCCTCTACTGGAAATAAATATTTTCTTGAAGGCAGACTGTTTCTCAAGACTACCAAAAAGTTTTTGCAAAGAAAAGGCTAGCACAAGACTTGCAAAACTGAGGAAAGGCAAAACGTGGCAGAATTTGTGAAAAACAGACCAGCAGGTAGTAAATATTTTTTTTCGAGGTACTTCTGCAACTCAAATAAAAAAACTCAGAACAGACGCTCGAAATCCAATTGTATAGAGCACGCCTTCAAAAAAATTCAGATCAAAAAGATGATCTGGTGATTTTAGGCGAATTTTTCCGTCGAAGGACAGAATCTGTTTTCTGGACAGCATGTCACAACTTTTGAACTTTCTTGCAATCGGAGGCTAAACTTGGCACAAAGCTTGAAAATAAAGATACAATGATGTTTCTACAGTAGTAAAAATCATCAAGACCACTAAAAACAAAAGTAAAAACACCTTGGGTTGCCTCCCAACAAGCGCTTTATTCTACGCCTTTATGCTAGGCAAAAAGATTTTAAAAGATGCTCTCATCAGAATAAGGATTTGAAGCAAAAGAAAGCATCAAGAAACAAATACGAAAAAATTTAAGCCTAACCCACTTCCTATGCATAGGCATCTTATAATAATTAAATCAAAGAAGCTCAAAGTGACAAGCATAGGAAGGTGGAACAAGAACAACTTCAAAACTTTTAACAAAAAGAGGGGTGTTTTTAGTAACATGGAAGTTTCTACGACCAAACTTCCCTCTCTCAAAGTATATATTTTTTATTTTAAGAATGTGAAGCATGAGCTCCACAGTATTTTATTGCATGGGAGAACCAAAGGTTCTCAAAGAATAGTACAAGGAAATAGTAAAGCAGAACAAGAAAGTAAAGGAAAAAAATCTAATCCTACCTATACTATTGCAGTGAATTGATCCAAGAAATCAATCTGTTTTTAGGATCTCCCTGCAATCTATGTGAAAGCAAGGTGATATCATGCACAAAGTGCCTTCTCCAGGAATGAAAAGAAGTTCTCTCATTCCTGAAGTCATCCCATTTCTGACTATCCAGATACACCAAGAGGCAGTAAGCATGACTTCCATGAAGAAAGACTGACCAAATGAATCTTTGGCCTGTTGTAAACAGGAATGCAAGGATCCATTGGCCCCCCATGTAATTTGCAGATAGTTCCAAACTCTGCAACTAAAGTTGCAAGAGAAGAACAGATGCAGTCTGTCTTCTAGAGCATTTGAGTGACACATCACACAAGAATTATCCTCAGTGGGTGGTCTCCAATGTCTCCTAACAAGTAGATCTTTAGTGTTTAATCTGTCAAACATCAGGAGCCAACCAAAGACTTTGATCTCAAAGTAATTTTCAGTAGTTTCATGAACAACATCAAGAATATAACTATCACATAAATCATGTTGTTCATGAACTACAAGCACATGTGTATAGTTTTTAACACGGTTTTTAGGATCATAAGATAAATGCAACCCATCACACTGAGCCTTGATAAGAGCAAAATTCTCCGGAATATGAGTTCGAGATTTCAAAAGGATAATAGGGAAATAAAGTGTGGGTGCAATAGCAATAATTTAATTCTTAACATGGGGAACTATATAAAGTTCATCTCCATAAGCATCATTCATAATGGCATCATGGTCACAAGTATAGAAGGCATCAACTTCATCAAAAAGGGATATTTCAAAAGAATCCATAGGATCATAACACTCATATAAGGTAAGATTCAAAGAGTTACTCTCATTAGAAGGTAGATATGGATGGCTCCATTCTTCCTCCTTTTGTTCGTCACTCTCCTCATTTTCATCCAAGGAGTTTTCAGTTTCAGCAATTTCTTCTTCCATAGAGTCCTGCAAAACATCAGTCTCTTCTTTTGGGGGAGAGATTCTCTCTAGATGATCAGTAATATAATAATTTTCATCGTAATTTTCAAGGCAATAGTTAAGTATAGCAAGACTCTCATATTTGTAAGGGGCATCGTCAATGTTTTTAAGAAGAGAAGTAATTTCATAGACACCCTTATAAGCAACAAATTCTTATATTTTCTCTGCATCATAAAACTCCTAATTTATCTTAGCATAAGAATCTAAGGTTTCATCGTCATTGTTCTCAAATTGGAAAGCAAGGAGTTTATGCCTCATAAAGCAACAAGATTCATCCCTGCAGAAAGATATATTATATATTAAGCACAAGTTTCTAGCATACTCATACAACTGATGCATTTGTTTCCATAAGTGTATCCCCTTTTGAGACAAGCAGTGTTCCTTGTACCATTCTTGTTGATCCTTAGTGAATCCTCCATGCCAATAGGATCTGGTTTCAAAGAAGTTAGGCGTTGGTGGCAAGCAAGTAACTATACATACTATTTTTTTGGTTTCTAGTAAAAGACACAAAAGCAAGAACTGAAAGGTAAACTAACAAGAATAAAAAGCAAAGATAAAAGATAGCGTGCAACTCCCTGTGACACCCCCAAAATCAGACCATGTACAGTAATCATACACGCAAGGTACACGATCGAGATCAGGGACTCACGGTGAGATATCACAACACAACTCTACAAATAAAATAATACAAGTTGTATAATACAAGCCAGGGGCCACGAGGGCTCGAATACAACAGCTCGAAAGCACAAAGTTAGCGGAAGAAATAGTATCTGAGCACAGACACGAGAATACAAGGTTGCCTTAAGAAGGCTAGCACGAAAACAACACTCGATCGAAAAGGTGAGGCCTCCTGCCTGGGAACCTCCAAACTACTCCTGGTCAACGGGGAACTCGACGTCGTAGAAGGCATCGGGGATCTTCATGTTGCGGTGGTCGGCATCGGGGATCTCCTGCTCCTGGACTCCAAGGCTCCAACTTTGACTGCAGCGGCCGATCAGGAAAAACCAAAAAGGGGGAAAATAAAGCAGGTGAGTATCTAGCATACCCGCGAGTCTTACGTCCGCTACTAAGCATTATGCATTGTATCAACGGGAAGAAGAAGTTGTATATAGTGGACTGCAAGATAGTAATCAGAATAAGGGTAAGAAGCTAGGCCTATCGAAGACTGGCATCTTCCGACGAGTCTTGCAGCATGAGGTAAGAATCAGCCAACAGTTTAATATAACAATAATGAAAGTAACAATGCAGCAGAAGTTGCTGCAGCATTGTATAATAATAAGTTGTAATCATAATTAACAATGCCTCCGAGTTTCCCTCCTCGACATCCCTGCGAGGAAGAAAACCCGGAACCAACAGTTTAATAATAGTAGTTTGTAGTGATAGGATCTGGCTTCAGCATACAGCGTCCTGTTACCGTGGACACGGCTATTCGAATAGATTATCTTCCCTGCAGGGGTGCACTGGTGTCATACTACACGCTCGAATCTCCAGGGTGGCGTGCACCTTGTTAGGGAACACCCCACCGAGGCTATTCGACACGCCGAGGCCCATCCTACGGCACATCAGAGAGGTCCCCGCCGGTCTACAGCCCTAAGTGCAAGGGGGTCATGGGCCTATCACCCCTCGCTCTCCGGGTCGTTGTGAGGCGGGAGATCCGTACACCACAGGTGAAGATCAGTCCCGGCCACAATGCTGAACTGGACGTCTTTCAGAGCTTTCGAACGAGACCACAACGCGGAGGGCCCACACCGTAATCCCACGTATAGGTAGTGCGTACAAGCCAAAAGGCTACTCAAGTCATCCGCCGAACCCGTTAAGCATTTTATTAATTTTCTGTCGAGAAAACCGTTATCGTTGCCCCTTATTGAATGAGCCGCGAACAACCATAGCAGCCAGGACCACCAGTAACATCGGTGCCTGCCCTGACGTCCCACCAATTCGTGCGGTTACCAACAAGGTGAACCGTCTCCTTACCTTGTCTCGCGTTTGCTCCGAAGAGCTCGACTTTCGTACAACATGATATCTGTCGGCCGCGAGCAGTACTAGGCCCGCCGCACACTGGTGGAATACACCTGACCTGTCGTTCCGCTAAGATACCCTGCGCGGGCACCGTTGGGTCACCCGACTCCTTACCTGTGAGGACACGAGTTGATTCGAGTGCCTACCATCAAGTGAAACCAGGAGGAATCACCCTCGATGGTACACCTGAAGAGGTTCGACTGAGACATCAGCGGAATGAACTAAAGAGGAATATTCTCGTATCACTCCGGTAGTGCCGAGACACCAGCGGTATGAACTAAAGAGGAATACCCTCGTATCATCCCAGTGATGCTACGCTACTGAGCCGACGAGAGTGAAATACGAGTCCATTCCACTCGTAAGCCAAACTCGAAGCGACTCGGCAGAGTCTCGCCGTTGTAGGTTCCCTAGGGTGTCTGCATTTATCCGTACCTGTTTCAGTTGTAATATATCGTTCCCGCGATCACTCCCAGAGTGATCACGGCCCGCTATCTAATCCTAGCTAACAATGCGCAGGGCTCACTTCTGAATAATGCATAAGTAATAATAGGCAGCATAGGACTAAAGGAAGGTACATCAAGGGTCTACAATGACAGGCTATGCAATTGAATAGGATTGTAGTCGTAGCAGCAGCAGGAACAATGCCTAGTGCAAGAAATGTAAGGAAAGATAGGCGATATCTGGGGAAGAGAATGGCTCTGCTTGCCTAGAAGCTCGGTAGTAGCGGTACGGTCGTCGACGAAGTAGTCGTACTCAGCAGCGGTGTAGTCGGCGGCAGCGTCGGGGTCTATCGGAGAATAAAGGGGGGGAGAAACAATAAATACACAACAATAATAGCAATACAAATGCAAGACATAGCAGATACCGGGCTCTAACGCGGTGTTAAGTATTTTTCGGCGGAGCGGGAATTTATCCGGTGATGACTCATCAGTACCGGGTGATTACCGGACAGATGATCCGGAGGGTAAGTTTCCATGTCTGCAGTGTTGGAGACATCTGACAGACATGTAGATAGTGTATCCGTGTTAGTTGATCCATTCTGAACAACTTTCGTGTTCAGAATAAATTCATCCGGAGGGTTTATCGGTATCGGGCAATTATCGGACTGACGGTACCGGAGGCAGGTGGTTCGATGTTCGGCATGTTATAGGGGTGTGGTGGGGGTATGGGTATCATATCCGAACTCCGTGATCCGTTCTGAGCAACTTTCGTATACAAAAGTTTTACATCCGGGCAACGTAGATCGGTACCGGGAATTATCGACAGACGGCCCGAAGGGGGGAATGTCGATGTTCGGTACGTTAGAGGGGGTTGGTAGACATACGGATAGCATATTCGTATTCGTTATATTTTTCTATTCAATTTTTATGTATAAAGTTTTTCAATCTGATATACGGATTAAAAGATATTAATATTTGAAGTTTAATTCATTTTTAAAAGAATTTCTGAATTTTCTTTTATTAGTTTAATCCAACATTATCCAAAACATTAACCAGAACAGTGTCACTGACATGGGGGACCCACATATCATCTACACATTAATAAACTGTATTTTAATTAATTTAGAAAAAACCAGTGGGGCCCATGCGTCATTGCCACATTTGTTAAATATTTGTTATTATTTTGTTTAATGGCCTGGGGCCCATCTGTCATACACACGGTTAATCTTAACAATTTTTCTATTTGATTTAAACACTTATCAACCTGGGGGGGTCCACATGTCATTTGCACAGAGGGGGTTAATCCCCACTTTTAATTAAACTTGGGGCTGATTAAAGAGCACAAGGCCCACACCGCAGTGACAGGGGAGGGGGTTATTAGCAGGGGGTTAGTGGCAGGGGGTTGCCCACGCCGGCGAGGGAGCACGGCGAGGCCACGCTGGAGACGAGTGGAGAAAGCCAGCGGGGAGGGGGCGGCGGAGGCCGGAGAGGCGAGGCGGAGCGGCCTCAGGCAGGTGCGGCGGCGCGCTCGGCCGCGGACAGAGGGCAACGGGGCATGGCCATGGCGCGGCCACGGGCAGCTGGGCGCGGTGGCTGTGGCCACGGGTACAGGGTTCTTGCGCGGGCGTGGAGGGAGGGGGGTTGTGGCACGGTGGGGGTGCAGCACACACAAATGGCGGCCGGGCCCGAGCTGTGCGGGGAAGACGTGTGCGCGGCGAGCCGATCTCGGGAACTCGAGCTCCCGTGAATGGCGGCCCAGACGGGGGGGGGGGGGGGCATGACCGTAGGGTGGCGGAACGGCGAGGAAGAGGGGGGGAATGGATGCGGCGGCTCACCGGGAGGGCAGGGGAGCGGTCAGGGAGGCCGGGGGGCTTCGGGGTGGCGCGAATTCCGGCGAGGTCGCCGACGATCGTGGCGAAGGGATTGACGCGATTCGTTGCTTCCGGTGCGTCTCAGGCGCGATTGGGGGCGGTAGGAGACGAGGCCGAGGGTGGTGAAGCCATGGGACACGTCGGCGCAGCCCGAGATGGATGCTGGCCACGGCGAGCACGTCGGCTCGGCGACGACGTCCATGGCGATTCCGGGGAGGGAGGCAGGAGAGTGAGAGGGGAAAAAAGGGGCCTCGATCTAGGATTCATGGGGAAGGAGGGCGTGGTCGTTCTTATCCTTCGGGGTGCGGTGGGGGGCAGGTGAGCTCGGGCTCGGCATGGCCAAAGTGGCCATGGTTGCACTGCTTGCCGTGCGTGGTGGGGGAGGGGTGGGGGTAGGTGGAAGGGAGAAGAAGGAGAGAGAGAGGGGCTGGGCCTGGCCCCCGACGAGATTTAGGGTGTTTTTCTTTTTTTTTTCTTTTTTTTTGTATTCCTTTCTTTTTGTTTTCTTTCTGTTTTATTTAGTTTAGCTACCAATTGAGTTTTGTAAAATATGGATATGGATCCATTAATTGTGTTGCTTATTATTGCAGTGTTCTAAAAAGTTTGAGACCAAACAAAAATCATTTTAAATTTGTTATATATTTTAAAGGGTTAAATGGGGGCCTTTTAGCTACTGTTTCAATTGTTTAAAATTGTAAAATGTTATGATAAATATTCTTAATCATGGCATATTGATCTACTAACTTTTAGGTATTTTATAAAATTGTTTGCACCATTTTTTTGTTCATTTAAAAATTCCCACCTGTTTATTAAAATTTACATGGCAACTTAATAATTCCCGAAGCTACTGTTTTTATTCCATTTATTATTCCCTAATATTACTATACCATTTTAATAAGATAACCATTGCTATATAATCATGGCCTACTGATGAATTTCTATTAAATAATGAAAGTGCTTGGATCACTTAGGGTTTGCTATGATTTTCATTTTCATTTTGAATTCAATAGAAATTTTGATAACCCAACACTGGTTTCATAATCATCGTGGCCTTGGGATCATTCAAATGACTAGGGGGATTTGGTTTAACCATCACTAGGGTGATGGACATGCATCCACAATTCTTGGAGCAAATTTATAATCTGAAAATTTTATCAGGGTGAGAATCTGACAGAGCTATGATCAAGGTGATATTGGCTTGATCAGTTACAGTGATGACCAGGAATAGTGAAATCACTGTAGTGATTACTGTACTGGATCTGAGGGTGTTACACTCCCCTATCTTGTAGATTGGAGTCCCCGGCAACGGCGCCAGAAATTAGCTTGATGACACTGAAGTAGTTCTCCTCGTTGGCTACCCCAAGTGGAAGGTTGAGACGTAGCACAACAGCAAATTTCACTTGGCAAAGATACCAAGGTTGAGATCGACCAGTAGGACTCCAAGGTAGACAAGTAGGTGGTGAAGCGAGCAACGCGCCGTTTGAGAGATATTGCTCCCTTAAACTGGACCTGCACACACAACAAATAACTTTTCTCCCAACGAGTACAGAGAGGTTGTCAATCTCTCCAGCCTTGCTGTTTACAAAGGATCGACGCAACAGATAATAGGTAGTGATAATTGCAACTAGAAAGTAAAAGCAGGAAGTAAATTGAGGGTGTAAACATTGGTGGAAATATGGACCGGGTCCCATGATGTTCACTAGTGATGTCTCTCTCCCAAAAGACGATAAAACTACTATGCGAGGTAAACAAATCACAGCTGGGCAATTGACAGGATTATGGGCGCAAACCAATGCTAACTATGGTACAAAGAAAGGAAGAGACTCAAAAGCATGGGCAGTACGCCAAAATAAGTAGACCGAAATCCAACTGCATCTACTACTAATCATCCACCTTGACAAATCTATCCAGAACATCTCGCTGGTATTAAGTTGCGAGCCCCACCCAAAGTGTAAACCCAAAGCAACAGACAACTGCATTAAAAGAACTTTGCGTAAAGTAAACAATCCTTGCAACCGCGGTTAAAAGCACCGTTGTTTTCCCCATTGTGGCAACAAGACATCCCCTAGACTCATGTTTCTGTCACTCAAACTAGTCATCAGGGGGCATGAAGCCACAATCAAGCATAACGCTCCCTCTTGGAGTCACTACCTACTACTTGGCCAAAGCAATAAACAGCAACGGAGAACATGCAAGAATTACTCAAGAACAAAAAATATAAAAGAGAAGAAACAAATATATTACTCAATCACAATCTTAACATAGTCTCATAATCCATCATATCCCAGCAAACTCAGCATAGCAACAGCAGAAAGAATTTTATATGTGCCTTGATCATGTAGGGAAGCTGACAAGGTCTAATCCATGAAGAACAAAGAGGGGAGGATAACATCACATAGCTCCTAATCATGGACCCCTGGTCCAAGGTGGACTACTTACGAATCATTCGGGAAGTGTCAATGGCAGTGGAGAAGCTCCGGGAGGTCAATCCTCCCTCCGACAGGGTGTCGGGAAGAGGTCTTCTAGTGCTCCCGATCTTGGAAGCGCGGCGGCGGCGGAACAGAGGCGAGATCGCGAAAAAGGGTTCTGTCTTCGGGGTTTCGGGTCGAGAGATAAATATAGGTGAAGGGGGGAAGCCAGGGGGGACACCAAGGGTCCAGGTGGCCCCCTGGCGCGGACCCACCCTAGGGCACGCCGGAAGGGCGCTTAGGGCCCTGGTGGGTACCCTTCGGCCCCCCTTCGGGACTCTGGAAGGTTGTCGTACGCTGATTTTTTTATTGGATTTTTCTGGAATTTTTGGAGCGTTTTAATACGGGGGAAACCTGAAATAAAAAAACAGAAGAAAACTGAAACTGGCACAGAGGTGCACTGATTTAATATGTTATTACAAATATGATCAAAAGTGTATGAAAGTGTATCTAAAACATAGCAATATCACACAAAACATGCATGGAGCAAGCAGAAATTATAGATATGTTTGGGACGTATCAGCCGCTAATTAATGCGGCACTCGTGGTCATGGAAGATCGGGAGGCCGTACGCCGTGTCGTGGCAAAAGCGGCGTATGACGTCGCCTATGCTGAACACAAGGCGGTGATCGACCGCCCTACATCCACCCAGCCGTGAGCCGGCGCCGACTTCACCTGCAGTGCCATTCTAGCTAGTACTGTATTTCAAGTTTGAATGATTTAAAAGTCTAAGGATGAACTCTGGGTGTGTACTCTCTATATTTAAATGTTTTCTGAATGCTCATAGTAGACAGTTGTTTGGACGGACCGTCAACCTTGCTTCCACCCAAAGAAGGATTTTCAGAAACGTGCCTGATAGATTACACATCCACACGTTTCAGTAATTACAAATGATTGTGAAGAAAGGCTAGCGGTTCATTCTTTGATACCGTGTGTTTTCTGTCTGCTCATGCGGAAGGTTGTTTGAATGTAAGCCCTTGTTTCACACATGAAAGGATTTTCAGAAGCGTACCTGATAGATTAGGCATTCCAAACATTTCGGTAACTATGAACGATTGCGTAGACAGGCTGGCGGTCCTTTATTTGCAACCGTGGGTTTTCACCCTAAACATCACAGACGGGTTTTCAAAGACCCGTCAGCCCTACATCACCCACGCAATAATTTTCAGAATGGTGACCGTTTGTGTACCTTCCCCTGACGGTTCAGTTTCGGGTACACGGATTTTTATTTATACCATTTGCGTTGATAGCATCGCAAACAGTTTCGGACAAGGGACTGGGAAAGGAGTGTCATGTTAGCCCCTCTTTGCACTAGTGAGACATCATCTAGCTACTGATCATGGACCAGTGGTCCAAGGGGGACTACTCACGGCACATCCGGGAAGCGCTCATGGTGGTGGAGAAGCTCCCGGAGATCAATCCTACCTCCAGCAGGATGCCGGGACAGGTTCGTCTGGCGATCCCGATCTCGGGATCGCGACGACGGCGGAACAGTGGTGAAAATCGCGTAACAGAGGGCCTCCCGAAGGTTTATGTATCAAGGGCTAGATATAGGTGGAAGGGGGATCCAGGGGAGGCCCCACCTGACCAGGAGGCCAGGTGGTGCAGCCTCCCCCCTGGCCGCGCCGTGAGGCCGCCTGGACATGGGGTGGCCCCCCTCCGGCTCTCCTTCAGGCTTCTGATGTCTTCTGTCGCGCTGATTTTTTATCTGATTTTTCTAGAATTTTCCGAGCACTTTAATAATTGGTATTTTCCCCGCAATGCACGGACAACGGCAGACAGAAACTGGCACTTAGTTAGTAGGTTAGTCCAAATATGTTGAATAAGGTATGAAAGTGTAGAAAAACATATAGCAAAGTCACCAATATAAGCATGGAACAAGCAGAAATTATAGATACATTTGGGACATATCAGGTGTCGGGGGCATCCCCAAGCTTGAGCTTTTGGTACTCCTGGATCTCCTTTCATCATCTTCCTTCGCGCACTTGAAAACTCCCTTCATACGAAACTCATCATAAACGGATTAGAGTTGTTAGTACCCATAATAAAATAATTTTCCTTTGCTGGAAATAAGTATTTTCAACAAGTTCTACTATTTCTCAAGATTGCCAATAAGTTTTTGCAAGGAAAAATCATGCGCAAGATTTGCAAAACTGGTAAAGCGTAAAACAGGACAGAATTTGGGAAAAACAGAAGAGCAGGTAGTAAATAATGTTTTCGGGGTACTTCTGCAACGCAAATCAAAAAATCAGAATATGTGGCAGCTTCAAAATTTTATAGAGCATACTGTCAAAAAAATCCAGATAAAAGAGATGATCTGGTGATTCTGAAATATTTTTGCAATGAAGCAAACAAAATCTGTTTTCTGGAAAACATGTCACAACTTTTTATCTTCTTGCCATCGGAGGCTAAAACTTGGCATAAAGATTGGAAATAAAGATACAATGATGTTGCTACAGTAGTAACAAGCATCAAGACCACTAAAATTGTAAAAACATTTTAGGTTTCCTCCGAATAAGCGCTTTCTTTTATGCCTTTGAGCTAGGCATGAAGCAACAAGGTCAAGTTTTGTCAATATCAAAAGCATAGCTTTCCCGTATAACGGACTCAAAAGGTAACTTAATCTTCTTTCTAGGGAAATGTTATATGCCCTTCTTGAGGGGAAATTGGAATTTTATAGTCCCTTCTTTCATTTCAATGATAGCACCAACGGTGCGAAGAAAAGGTCGTCCCAAAATAATTGGACATGAGGAAACACACTCAATGTCCATGACAAGAAAATCAACGGGAAAATTTATCATTGAAAACAATAAGCACATCATCAATCCTTCCTAAAGGTTTCTTTACAGAATAATCAAAAAGATGAACACCAAAAGAACAAGGATCAAAAGGTTTTAATTCAAGCCTATCATACATTATTTTGGGTAAAACGGAGGCACTAGCTCCAACATCACATAAAGCAAAGCAAGAAAAGTGATTCAATTTAATCTTGACCATAGCATCCTAACCATCTTCTAGTTTTCTAGGAATAGAAACATCTAGTTTAAGCTTCTCCTCCATAGCTTTGATAAGAGCATTAGTGATATGCTCGGTGAAGGCAATGTTAAGTGAACTAGTGTGGAGGTCTTTGGCCATTCCTTGCAAGAATTTGATGACTTTGAAAAGGCTACAATTATCAAAGTCAAGTTCACTGCCATTAATTAAAGTGGTAGTGGTGTTGTCTGGATTGAATTTGCTTTCTTCTATATCTACTTTGACATCCTCCCAAATACGAGGACGTTTTGGGATTTCTTCAAACCTAAGCTCTGGTTCCTTACTAGGTTGACCATGCCAAGGGCGTAGTTCCCCAGAAAAGCTAGTGTAGTTGATACGTCCCAAAAGTATCTATAATTTCTACTTGTTCCATGCTTATATGAGTGTCTTTGCTACACTTTCATAAATTTTCCACATATTTGGACTAACCTTCTAACGCAGTGCCCCAGTGCCAATTTTTGTCTGTTGTTATCCGTGCATTGCAGGTATTTCCCAATATTTAAAGTTCTCAGAAAAATCCAGAAAAAAGCATATAAAAAATCAGCAGTCTAGAAGCATCCGGAAGACCGAAGGAGAGCCGGAGGGGGGGGGGTCTCCCAGTGTATTTCATACTAACTCTGTTCCCCTCCCAGGAGGCCACCTGGCGCAGACCAGGGGGAGGCTGCGCCAGGGACCCGCCTGGTGGGGCCAGGCCTCCCCCGGTTCCCTTCTTCCGCCTATATTTAGCCCTCGGGGTGAAAACACCCGAGAGGCCCTCCGTTACGCAATTTTCCCCATTGTTTGCCGCCACCGCGATTCCGAGATCATAATCGCCAGAAGACCCTGTCCCGCCACCCTGCCAGAGGGAGGATTGATCTCCGGGAGCTTCTCCACCACCATGAGCACTTCCCGGATGTGTCATGATTAGTCCACCTTGGACCATGGGTCCATGACCAGTAGATATGTGATGTTTTTTCTCCAATCTTG
This sequence comes from Bromus sterilis, assembly GCA_950022295.1. Taxonomy (NCBI): domain Eukaryota; kingdom Viridiplantae; phylum Streptophyta; class Magnoliopsida; order Poales; family Poaceae; genus Bromus; species Bromus sterilis. The sequence continues at coordinate 72,413,250 of OX465600.1, read as the reverse complement.
TGCCTCAATTCTTAGCCCTTGTAAGCTTCCCTACATGATCAAGGCACATATGTATTAGTTTTGTTGTTTCTATGCTGTGTTTGCTGGGATTCGATGGATTATGAGATTATGTTCAGATTGTGATGAGTAATATATTTGGTTTAACTTTTATGTTTTAGTTCTTGAGTATTCTTGCATGTTCTCCGTTGCTATTTATTGCTTTGGCCAAGTAGTAGATTGGAACTCCAAGAGAGAGCGTTATGCATGATTGTGGGTTCATGCCCCCCCCCCGATGTATAGCTTCAGTGACAAAAACATGAGACTAGGGGATGTGATTTTTCCACCAGGGATAAAACAACGATGCTTGTAACTACGGTTGCAAGGATTGTTTACCTTACGCATAGTTTGTTAATGCAGTTGTCTGTTGCTTTGAGTTTATCCTTTGGGTGGGGCTCGCAACTTAATAGCAGCGAGATGTTCTGGATAGATATCTCAAGGTGGATGATTAGTGAGTAGATGCTGATGAATAAAAGATCTACTTGTCTTGGTGTACAGCCCATACGATTGAGCCTCTAGCTTTCTTGTAGCATAATTAGCATTGCGGTGCGTTTATAATTATGTCAATTTCCCAGCAGTAATTTATTCACCCAACTTAGTTATTTATCGTCTTTTGGGAGAGAGACATCACTAGTGAACATCATGGGACCCCGGTCCATATTTCCACCATTATTTACACCTCAGCTATTTACTGCTTTTATTTCCTTTCCGTTGCATTGACCACTACTATTCCCACTTGTGTTTTGATCCTTTGTAAAGAACAAGACCAGAGAGATTGAAAACCTCTCTGGCTCGTCGGGAGCAAAGTTATTTTCTTTTGTGTGCAGGTCCAGGTCAAGTAAGCAACCTCTAGGTTGTAAACGGCGCCATTGTTTTCTTACCACCTTCTTGTTGATCCTTGGAGTCCTCCTGGTTCGATAAACCTTAAAGTCCTCGTGTAAGGGAAATTTGATGCTACTACATCCTAACCTTCGACATGGGGTAACCAACGAGGAGGTCTGTTACTCTTATAAGTACCCATAATAACAGCAGCAAGAAAAAAAAAGTAACTATCTTTTTTGCCTTTTGATAAAAGACTCTAAAGAAAAAAATAAAAAAATCAAAGGTAAAAGATAGTGTGCAACTCCCCTATCTTGAAGACTGGAGTCCCCGGCAACGGTGCCAGAAATTCGCTTGATGACACCGATTGACGGCTCCTCGTTGCTTACCCCAAGTGGAAGGTTAGGGTGTAGTAGCTGCAAATTTCCCTTACACGAGGGTTGTAAGGTTTGTTGAATCCAGGAAGACTCCAAGGATCAACAAGTAGGTGGTCAAACGAGCAAGACGTCGTTTGAGATAAATTACTCACTTGGCCTGGACCTACACACAAACGCAAATAACTTTGCTCCCAATGAGTCGGAGAGGTTGGAAATCTCTCCGGTCTTGTTGTTTACAAAAGATCAAAACACAAGGGTGGAAATAGTAGTGGCAACTGAAAGGACCTAAAAGTAGTAAATTGGAGCGGTGTAAACTATGATGGAAATATGGACCGGGGTCCCATGATTTTCACTAGTGATATCTCTCTCACAAACTATGAAAACAACTATGCTTGGGGAACAAATTACAGCTAGGCAATAGACATAATTATAAACGCACCTCAATACTAATCATGCTACAAAAAAGTTAGGGGCTCAATCATGTGGGCATTACACCAAAACAAGTAGACTGTTTATCCATTAGAATCTACTCACTAATCATCCACCTTGAGATATCTATCCAGAACATCTGGCTGGTATTAAGTTGTGAACCCCAGCCAAACTGTAGGCTCAAAGCAATGGACAACTTCCTTAACACTCTATGTGTAATGTAAGCAATCCTTGCAACCGCAGTTACAAGCACTGTTGTTTTCTCCTTGGTGGCAACAACACATCCCCTAGTCTCATGTTTCTGTAACTCAAGCTAGACATCGGGGGGCATGAACCCACAATCATGCATAATGCTCCCTCTTGGAGTTACATTCTACTACTTGGCAAAATCAACAAACATAACGGGTTACATGCGAGAACACTCAAGAACTAAAATATGAAGGTAAACCAAATATATCACTCATCACAAACTGAACATAATCTCATAATTCATCGGATTCCAGCAAACATAGCATAACAAAACAGGAACTAATACATAGGTGCCTTGATTATGATAGGAAGCTCACACGGGCTAAACATTGAAGAACAAGATTGGAGAGAAGACATCACATAGCTACTGGTCATGGACCCATGGTCCAAGGGGGACTACTCACGGCACATCCCGGAGATGATCATGGTGGTGGAGAGGTCTCCGAAGGTCAATCATCCCTCCAGCAGGGTGCCGGGACAGCTTCTCCTGGCGATCCCGAGATCGTAATCGCTCCAGCGGTAGAACAGTGGACGAAATCGCGTAATGCGGTCTCTCTCGAGGGTTTTCTGAGCGAGGAACATATATAGGCCAAAGGGGAGCCTGAGGGGTGTCCCCCTGACCCAGGCTGCCAGAGGGCTCGGCCACCCCCTGGCCACGCTGGGCAGCCACCTGGCTGGGGGTGGCCCCCTCGGGGCCCCCTTCTGGCTCCTGGCCTCTTATATCTTGCATATTTTTTATATGATTTTTCTGGAATTTTCTAAGCACTTTAATTTTTGACATTTTCCTGCAATTCACGAACAATAGCAGACAGAGACTTACACTGGGCACTGAGTTAATAGGTTAGTCCAAATATGTTTTAAAAGATATGAAAGTGCAACAAAACATATAGCAATATCACACAAATAAGCATGAAACAAGTAGAAATTATAGATACGTTTGGGACGTATCAACATCCCAAGCTTAATTCCTTCTCGTCCTCGAGTAGGTAAATGACAACAAAGATAATTTTTGTGGTGACAGGCTAACAAAAAAGATTTGAACTTTAAAGTACATCAAAGTAAGATATCGAGAGAAGTCAAGACAATAATAAGTAAGAGTCTATATCTAGTATTAAAACTAGCAAAGTAAGAACATAAAGGTGCAAGAGCTCTCACTATCCGTGACTCGAATGTCTCTAAGCGGTGTTCCCGTGCAGAAAGTGGGAGATGGGTTTAGAGCATAAAAATACTAAATAGTTGTTCAAAACTCAATCTACTAAAACTTCACACTTAATCTCCTTTGGAATCTTATTATGACTCGTCCCTAGACCGTTGGCCAGGTACAAGTCAAACTGATCCTCTCCCTTTCGATTTTGAGCACTCATGCAATGAATGAGTGCGAGCAAGATTAGTTGGCACTTATGATGGCAAAATTGAATAAATGATGGGGAAGAAAGACAAAAAAAGGTGTGAAAGGCTCACATCAATGAGGACAACCATAGACGAGAGAAAGCCAAATGTAGATATGATGTGACGAGTAGGGATTGACATTCAACGGATGCACATATAAGCTAAGAAAAACTCTCCAATTTAACTAGTGTGGGTGAATCCAATTTTCTTGCTCACGAAGACCTAGAGCTCTTTTGAGGAGGCTCATCATTGGAATATATAAGCCAAGTTCTATAGTGTAAGAATCCCCACATAGTTATGCATGAATGATATAAAAAACTCTCTATGGAGTACAAATTCTACTTTGAAGCACGAGTGTGAATCTTTCAAAAGGAATAGTAGTGTTGCCCCCTTCTCCCTTTTTATTTCTTTTCTTTCTTTCTTTCTTTTTCTATTTTTTTCTATTTTTTTGGCCTCATTGGCTCTTTCTATTTATCTCTCATTTTCCCTCTTTGGGATCTTTTAACGTGTCCTTTTTTCAGATCTTTTATTTGTGTCTTCTTTGAGATCTTTTCCTCACTTTAAGAGCAACACTCTATATTTTACAAGGATGTTGAAGATCACACACTTTACAAAAAGTACTCAACATAAAGTAAACTGGTGATAGATACACCATAGCCAGGGACACACAAAAGAGACACTAGGCCACACTAACTTGCCTGCCTGAGGTAAAATTTTTCGTTTTATTTGGATTTTTAAATTGTGCCAGACTAATCTCTACCTAATAATAAAGTGAGGTGGGTTTCTTGGTATGTCATGCCATTTTTGCAAAAGAGCCCCTCCTTAAAGGCAAATCAACCCGAAGTCCGATAATTTACTTAAAAAAAATGTTCCGCTGCTCTGTTTTTTTTTGTTGGGCCACTTTCTCTTGGGATACGGCCAGTAGAAAAAAAAGTGAGGCAAACCAGAGAACACTACGACCTTGCCACGAGTCATTTTTTTATTTTTGTGTTCTCTGATGAAAAATCATTTAGTTTGTTAAATTATAAAAATATTTTGCTCCAAAATTTATAAATTTTGTAAAAGTATTCAAAAAAACTTAAAAATATTTGTACTTATAAATATTTGTTTTGCTCGGAATTCATTTTTTTGCATCACTTTTCAAAGATGTTTAAACCAAAATAATTTTTTTAATGAATATTTTATTTTTATTTTTTTGAATCATTTAGTGTGTTAAATTTATATAATTATTTGGCTCGAAAATTTATTAAATATGTAAATATATTCATAAAATTTACAAAATGTTTGCACTTAATAATATTTTCTTTTCTCGGAATTATTTTTTTTGAATCACTTTTCAAAGAGGTTTAAACTAAATATATAAATTTGTTAATAACTGTACTTATAAAATGTATTGAAAATCTGTTAACAAATCTATTTAATAGTTCACATTTTTAAATGTGTTAAATGTTCGCATTTTTTTAGTGCAATTATTTTAGAAAATCAAAGCATAGTGAGCGTGCGAGCAACGTGCTAAAATTTCCGAACACTTTATTAGTCATTATGAAAATTTCCGAACACTTTATTAGTCATTATGAAAATTTCCGAACGTGCTAAAATTATCAAGTTTTCTAAGTGCAAACATTTTGTAGGATTATAAAAAACTTGAGGTCGATTTTATTAGTCATTATGAAAATTTTGAAAAATTAATTATCATGAAGAAAATAAAAGACTAGAATATGAAGAAAAAATATAAAGAAATAAAAATAAATAAAAATTAAAAAAAAGTAGCTCAGCTACTGCGGTAATCGGCCTGCCTGTTTCATCCTCGTATCTAGCGACCAGTGAACAATCGCGCTCAAGGTTTGGAATAGATCAGGATATAAAAGATCGGTGTGCGGAATTCCGGGATTAAAAGTTCAAGGTTCAATTTAGCTTTCGTTTACAAGTTCAAGGTTCATTTTAGTATTTTTTTTCCTTTAAGAATAGTGTTCACTACCTGTGTTGTGGCAAAAATAAATTAGGAATAAACTCTGATGTGCAAGGAAGAAAAACACATTTTTTGTGCCTTTTAAAATATGTTTTTTATTTTTTAAAAATCATTCATGCTGTTTAAATGTTTGTTTAGTTTTCAGAAAACTGTTCACTATCTGCGATATGCCAGCAAGGAAAGGAATTAGGACCGGGACAAACAAAGAAACGGAATGAATTAGGAATGAACTCCGATGTGCCAGGAAAAAAACATATTTTAGGTTTTTGTGCCTTTTGAAATATGTTCTTTATTTTAAAAAAATCATTCATGCTCTTTAAATGGTTGTGTAGTCTTAATAAAAGTGTTCACAATCTGCGATGTGCCAGCAAAAAAAACATGTTAGCACTTTTGTGTCTTTTGAAATATGTTCTTAAATTTGTAAAAAGCATTCATGCTCTTTAAATAATGTTCGTATAATTTTAAAAATATTCACTTTTTTTCTCAAAAACAAATTATGTCATTCAAAACAGTGTTCACATGCTTAAATATATATTAATATTAAAAAATCATTCTCTTTACAAAAGTTCAAGTGATTTGAAAAGTGTGTATATCTTTTAAAAATAATGTTGATGCATTTAATATAAATAAATATACAATTTGAAAATAAGTGGGTGCATGATGAATGATGTACGCTGTAGCTCAGGAAGCATGGACATCACGTACAAATCAACGAGATTAGCTTTCGAACTACTAGACATTCACTTTCAATGATGTGATTCAATGACAGGTTTGTTTGCAATGGTCAAGATTATCACATTGGTATTCACCACATAGAACTTTAGGTGTATACCATGACCATTCAAGGTAAGGAGGATAGACAACAACACAATTCAGGCGCTATGTTAAAATATATGATGTAGACATGCAGAGTGGTCTTGAGTCAAGCTTATTATCATGGAAGCATATGACTCTTTTCTCCCGTTGCAATGCACGAGCATGTACGTACGTTAATTTCCATTCGTTTTCGTACGTTATCGTCGTGTTTGTGCCCTCCAAAAAGCACGTAACGATTGACTAAAAATGATGCCCATGTGGGGGATCGAGCCCATGACCTCGCTTCCGCTATGGGCCGACCATGCAATGGGCATATCGCTGGTAAACGTTCCAGTGAGGCCTCAACCAACTAGGCGATGATCTTGACTTACAAATTCGGGTTAGTTCCTTTAATGAATAGTCCCGCCTCTTTATATCGTTCCTTACCAACTTACATATAAGTTTGAGTTTTGAAAAACATCAACAAGGAACAAGCTGCTTTGGGAATCAATAAACAGAGGAAAAAACATAAGTCAAAGGTTTAACCGTACCCAATCACAACAATGGCAAGTGCCTAAAGGTGGCTGCACAAGAAGGATTCAAAATGAATCAAGAAGGACTCAAAATGAATTAGACATGGATGGGCCTGGACCTTTAAAATACATAACAATCACTCTGAATGAGGCGTGGTGGCTAGCCTAGCTGAACAAGGTAGTGCATAAAATTTACATATCAATTCCAGTAGTCCTCGGCAAATTAAATTTAACAATTTGTTTTGTGCAACGAAAAATTATATTCATCTTAAATAGAAAATATGTAGCTTATACTTCATGTAATTTGCAAGTAACTATTTCTCTTTTTTGTGTTGCTTTACTCAGCTTTTTGTGTCTGGCCATTCTATATTTTTGTGTGATTTTGATGTGAATCATGATTCAATAAATAGACGAGGATACCCAATATACATCGCGACACTATTCGAATGGCTAGATAATGCAATCTTTTTTTCTTCAATATGTATTAGTTGTGAGAATTCGTGATGAAAGGAGGCATGTAGAGGTGCATGGAGGACCATCATCCCTTCATGAAGCAAGTCCACGCTCAAAAGCGAGCGAGAGTATGATAAAACATATATGTACCAAGTGGGGATGGTGTATGAAACATATACGAAAAGGGGATCACTATAGGCAGTCCTCACGTACAAGTAGGAAGATTAGCTTAATTTGTTTTGTCATGGCGCGATCCAATGATAGGTGTGATATGAGATTGATAAGTTCACCGCATTAGGATTAATCACATCTGAACACATTGTGATCAAGTACACAACTCAACTATAAACGCGAAGATGAAATGAAATATAAGCAACAACATAGATAAAAACCTTTCAAAATAAATAATACGAACATGCATAGACAATGAAGTTAGATTAAATGTGTATAATATTTTGTATCTCCGTTGCAACACACGGGCAATTTTCCTAGTCATTCTACCATGAAAAGCAGACCAAGCTATCACTTTATGTTTCAGGGCATTGACCAAACAGCTACCGGCGCTGCTCATCTACCACGTCAATAGTGCCGCGGCAAGGACACCAACTGTGTACAGTTTACTACCAAATTACTACACCACTACTACTAATTATGAAATTTCTATCCCGGACTACTAATGATATTTGATTGCTAATATGTACTTCCTCTATTTTTTTACTTCGCATATAAGATTTGGTCAAAGTTAAATTTAATAAAGTTTGACCAAATTTATATTAAAAAGTATCAATATTTACAACATCAAAGTTATACCATATGAAAATTAATATCATGATGCTTCTAATGATATTGGTTTCATATTGTAAATGTTCATAATTTTCTCTATAAAATTGGTCAAACTTTAGTAAATTTGACTTTGACCAAATTTTATATGCGGAGTAAAAAGAGACGAGGAAGTACTAGTATATCATTTGCTCCGTTCCAAAAAATGGTTAAATTTTGGTCTCAAATTATTGTCCGTCTATTTTGAATGAATCTAGGTATTTTCCAAACTGCTTAAAATTTATGCATAATTTGAAAAACCTAAATACATGAAAAGATGTGGAATTTATGTACCTTTCCAATGCCATATCATTTGCACTATTTTCAAGTCCAAAAATTATCCATGATAATGTTTTAGTATATCTGAATTTTAAAATTTTCAAAACCATTCAAAATAGTGCATAATTTGGAAAAACATAAAACATGGAAATGTCGAGAAATTTCAGTACCTCTCTAACGGTATATCATTTGCTCCATTCTGATAAGTGGTTAAAAAATTCATAATCAAATTACCAAAAATTTGAAGAAAGTTAGAACACGAAAAAGTTAAGTATTTTCTGTAAATTTACAATGGTATATCATTTGCGCAATTCTGACTAATAAGTTTAGAATCTACAAGTGAATTAGTAGGGAGGTACGAAAAAACAGTACCGTGTTTAAGAAAAAGAAGTACCGAGTATATAGGCAGTATCGGATTATCATCCCGGGTAGTACGAAACTACTATTCCACAAAAACAATAGTACATTCATTTTTATTGTCAGGCAGTATGATTGTATCATTTTGTGCAGTGCCGTTGTTTCGTCATGGGCAATACAATTTATTCATTTTGAGTAGTACAAATATTTCCATTGTAGAGCAGTACCATAAAATCACCCCTCGGTAGTAACATTGATTCATTCCGGGTAGTATAAAAATATTCATTTAGAGAAATAAAAAACTTATTATTGTTGGGAGGTACGAAACTCATATTCCAAAGAATTACAAGATACACATCGAGGATAGTTGAGTTCTATAGGAAAAAAATACAAGCAGTACTGTTTGGTGGGTCGCCGCACCATTTTCGAAACTGCTCTTAATCCGTGAAGAATCGGGGGAAGTGTTCAACATACGGAAGATGCTCCTTTTCCATACGAATCCAACGGTGTATCATACGCTCAATTCCGACAAATGGTTAAAAAGTTATCGCGAAAATACTGCATGTGGTTCGTTTTTACCCGAGCTGCAGTGCTCCGAATTCAGCAGTGCGGTTCTCTTTGCGAAAATACTGCAGTTCGGAATGTTGTCGGAATAGTTATTCTAACATCGATGTCATAATAGACCGGTATATATATATACCATTAGTAACTTTGTACATAAATTTACAATGTCCTCAGCAATAGCGGGGATCAACTTGTGTGAATTCTATGTTTGTAAAATCATGAGCTGCTTAGCCCGATCTCCTGCAATATAGAATTCCAACAAACTATCATGAGCTGCTTAGCCCGATCTCCTGCCTTCATTCAGTGACATTGAGATACTTAGCATGCACTATTACTTTTTCTGGATGAATAATGTGCTTGATGTGGAGATTATTTGTTGAATAGTATTTTTTGGCAAATTTAATACCGGTGGGGCTAATTGAATTATGATTTTTATCATGCCATTTCCATACGATAACACACGGTGCAACTATTTCAACGTCTGCGATATTACAATTCAACCGTAAGCAAAGAAAGCAATACAACGCTTCTTAGAACGGAACCGTCTATGATATATAAAAACTACAAAACTAAAACACAACCATGGGCGATATACATATCATCACACATTTACAATTTTTATTGTCAGGCAGTATGTATGTCTGTGTAGTACCTCATAAATCGATCTAACCATGCGCGATTGCAAGGTATCAAAAACATTTGCGTCAAATCGATTGTGTCTTATAAAGAATACATCACAGATGCTTCCTCCTAGTATTTCGTGTGCGCTATCGCCTCTATCGCACACAATTTTAAGAAACAAAAATGTGTGGGATCTACTACATATAGCAAACGTTAATATTGTGGCAACCGTTTGTAATACCATAGCCATTACATACAATTCATTCTTCCCGACCCTGTGATACCTAGTTAAGATCCCGGCCCACAGGTTTCTTATTCCACCTTCGTCTGGTATAAAATTTAGTTAGACCGGTTTTTCCAAAACTACTCGTGTGGGATGATTTATTCATTTCACATGATTTGTGTTATAAAATTGTTTGAAATAGCTTTCTGCAAATCATACGAGTGGTTTTCCCAAAGCGTCTGTTTTACCTGCCATTATAGCAAACTGTTTTAATGTACCGTCTAGAATAGGACTCATCACAATCGAACGCAAGACGACGGTTTTGAAACGCGTAGGAAAAGGACTTGCATGTAAATATAGAAATATACATGCATATACAACCAGGACTTGCATGTAAGCAACAAGGATATGCATGTGATTAAGTAAATGTATATTGTAATAAGTGGTGGAACGACATGATATTTACGTTCCTTCTCAAAACGTGTACAAACAGATAAAGTATATTTTTTTAGAAATATTATCCTTTATTTATAAAAAATATTGGCTTTCTAAATTATATAAATTATTTTATGCGTTATTGTTTGTGTAAAAGAATTGTCGATTATAAGCCTGCCTTAGGGTTCATATTCTTTTTAATAAATTTGCATGACATGAACATATTGGCAAGCACATAAATTAAAAGACTTTTGTAGGGCATGAAAAGCAAACTACGTGCGTGAAGGTAAACTTAAAAGGATTGTTGGTGTAAACGAACCTTCCTCGGTGAAACACGCCGAGCAACATCCCGACGACACAAACACTGTAGAGATGTAGATAAAAACGACACCACAAATTTTTCCGACGATGAACGCCGCGACACTCGCGCGAACATCCGTATCATGGTTTTATTTATCACAACGACTTGAACACATACGTAGAGATACATGATACTACCGAAGGAGCTCTCCTGCCAGCCGGCCACATACCAGGATCCGGCGGCAATGGCGGGCCCATTTTTTTCGGCAACATGGAAACTTTGCATTCTTAACTACCCAAAGCACATTATAACATTTACAAGAATATCATGTGCGGTAAATAAAATCCAGTTGTAGATCCTTCCATCACGGTCGCCCGACAATGATGAAAAATGTCTTTTCATCTTTTATTTCTATGACATGAGATAAATCGATATCAAAATTCATTCAGTTTTAAGATCAATCATATATATAACATATAGGCAGAACTAATGACACTGAATATTTGATTTAGCTTTCAATTAAAAAAATTCATACACAATACTGTTCACACCAATGAGCTAGGAACATGGGGGCGTAGCCGGCAACCATGCAGTGGCAGGTAGGAGGGGGCGGCACCAGGGGTGGCAGTCACCGAAGGACGCACTACTGGAAAAACAGCTATAGATAATATTGACAATAATGGCGCACTATACATGTGGTGCGCCATTACTATTTAGTAATGGCGCACCATGTGCAGGTGCGCCATTAGTAACCTAAACAGTAATGGCGCACCAGGTGAAAAGTGCGCCATTACTATGTTTGACCAAGATTTGATCCATTCCTGGACATAGTAATGGCGCACTTTTTATAAGTGCGCCATTAGTAATGTGACATAGTAATGGCGCATCTTTCGCCAGGTGGGCCATTACTATGTTTGACCAAGGTTTGACATAGTAATGGCGCACCTTTACAAAGTGCGCCATTACTATGAATTTGACCAAGGCTGACCCAGTCAAAGGCATAGTAATGGCGCACTTTGTGAAGGTGCGCCATTACTAACTTTCTGAGTTGGCCAATTTTTTTACCAAATGCACCCCCTCTCCCCGTGGACCGCCTTTTCAGTTTAAAAAAAATAAACGAAAATGATAGAAATGTCAAAAAAATAAAATAAAATAAGATTCCCATGAGATATGTGGTCTAGTTGTTAAGAAAATTTAGAAACATGAATTTTGACTTTTTTTCCAAAATCTCTTGAGAATTGTGTAAAATGGCCTTAACTTTTGCATACGACCTCCGATGGAAAAGTTTTTAGAATCCTCAAAAACGTAACAGAAAAAAAGTTACAGCCATTTGAAGATCTAGAGGGCAAAAAAAATGAAAAAAATTCAAACTTACTAATGGCGCACTATTGGAAAAGTGCGCCACTAGTAACAGGAATTTTTTTTGAATTTTTTTTGAAAAAAGTTCAAAATATGATAGGACACTAGTCGGTAAGTTTCAAAAAAAAGTTCACCATTTTATCACACCCATGGACATGAACAAGGTCCTAGACATGAGCAAGGTTTAATAGGATTGATATGATACATATATCAACAAGTGCTTGTGAGGTGAGGTGGGGCAAGAGGTGAATAGAACTAAGAAGTTAAGTGAGATTAAGCCGTAGTGACTCGAGATTAAGAAATAAAAAAAAATAAAAAATATATATATTAAAAAAATTGAAAAAAGTTAGTAATGGCGCACCTTAGATAGCAATGTGCGCCACTACTATGTTCCAGTGGCGCACTAGTAGAGGTAGTAATGGCGCATATGTGGTGCGCCATTAGTAATGGCGTGCTAGTAATGGCGCACCGGATGTGCGCCATTACTAGCAAAAAAAGGTGCGCCATTAAAGGCCATTTTTCCAGTAGTGACGGTGCGGCGGCCCGGTGACGCACGATCATAAGGAAGGAGTGGAGTGGTCGCGGTGTCGCACCCGGTTGCTCGCGCCCTCCCGTGCGTCGATGCATCACTTATGGGAAGTGGGCTCTTGCCCCTCGCGATCATGGCTGACCGTAGCAGGTGGTGGTGGTAGTGTTTGGCCGTTTGAAAGACTAGATGGGTCTGGGCTATTTCCAAGGCTTCACTAGTAGGAGAAAGCCTACTGCCGGCAGAAGTATTTTCGCTAGCGCTGGCGAACAAGCGTTCGCCAACACAGCCACACCAATGGTAATGACTACCGTTGGCAGACACGTTGTACGCCAGTGCTATGGGACATTACTGCTGGCGTGTGTCTATTCAGCCCGCCAGAGGTATGCCACTCTTTCTCTGGTGAACATATCTGCATGCCAATGATACCTTACATTGTATGCCAGCAGTAATAAAAGGTGTATGACAACAGTTTATTTTCTAGATTTATCTTTTTAACATATTCCAGCAATATGTTATACAATAATATATAATATTCCACAACAACAACAATATATACAACAATATCAATACACCAATAATCCACAATGACAAATCACTTTAAAGCACATCATAAATAACAATATCTTACCATAACAAATAACGTACATCACAAGTAACAATATCTTACGATAACCACAATACATTGAAACACAGTAATACCTAATTGTTCACGTCCACGATTATAGGACCTACTCCGAGCACATATGACTAGTAAGACCTACTCCTCAGCACGCGAAGGTAAAAAAAAACACCACCATTTCCATTATCTAATATAGAGAACAACTTGTCTCCAGCTTTTGAATTCTTCTGAACCACCAACTTTCTCCATCCTTTTATTCTTAAGCAGCCATCTCTTTCACTTTGAGTTGAGTAGTCATGTTCGAAGATTACCTCCCCATGGTTGTGCTGAAACAATTGTGAGCTTGCCTCTGTCAGGCATCCAGCTAGGCACAACAACTTTTGGGATCCTCTATTAAAGAACATATTAGTAAAATAGTTAGTAATGCAATATACTTAATAAGAATGCATTTTTGAAAAAAGATCTTACCAAGCTAATACCATGAATTTGATGTTGATACGTCTACAAAGTATCAACTTTTCCAAACACTTTTGCTATTATTTTGGCCTCATTCATGATTTCAATGGAACTAACCCGGACTGAAGCTGTTTTCAGCAGACCTACTTGTATGTCTGATTTTTGTGCAGGAAAAGGGGAAACTGAAACATCTCAGAAAATTTCCAGAAAATTCCTAAAAATTCCACGTTCCAGAAGACTCCAGGAGCCAGAAGATGGACCGGAGGGGGCCACCCCTAGCCTAGGCATTCTTACTATGCCTAGGCAAGGAAACCATGAAACAGAAGTCATCATCCCAGTTTCCATCGCGGAGCCGCCACAACCTCTGTTCTTTCTCGGGGAGAGCTAATCTAGAGGCAGTTTTGGCCTTCGGCGAGGGGAAATCGTCCCCATCGCCATCACAATCATCCCTCCATGTGTTCCCCCATCCATGTGTGAATAATTAATTACCTACTGTAGGCAAAGGGGATGGTAGGAATTGGATGAGATTGATCATGTTATAGTTCGTCAGATTGTTGGGGGCTTGTTGCCTATAATCTACTGTGGTTTTTATCATCTTTGTTGCATCTTATTGCTCTTAATGCTTGACACTTTGGGCCTGAGTGCCATGATTTCAGATGTAAACATTATTTATTTTCATGAGTATATTCATGTTCTTGATCCAATTTACAAGTTGTATGCACCTGATATAGTCCGGAACCGGCGATCTCAATGGTGACAGCTTGGGACACCAAAGGGGATGGACTATAACTTGAGGATTACATGTCTTCATAGATAATTAATGATTTTTTCTGGTGCTCTTTGACAGGAGCACCTTAATCTCCATAAGTTCCTGTTGGCCTCGTTGGTAGCGGGGTGGTAGGATAGAAGATGTTGTGCAAGTTCTTATGGCAAGCACACACAACTACCTTTGGGATACATGCCTCCTAGATGATCATTACTTTTCTCTGAGACTTGCCCCGTGATAAATCTATTACGTGTTATATCTCATCCATGCATCGCCCATTCATCCATCCCTGAGCCTATAGTGTTTTGATCCTGCTTGTTACAAGTTGCTTTACTTTTCTGTCTTTAATCTCGCTGTTTTGCCACCACTATTTTCGTTGCCACCTCTACTATCATCACACCGTTGCTACTAATAAATTGTTGCCAAGCAAGTATCTTTCAGGTGCGGTTGAATTGACAACTCAACTGTTAAAGCTTATAAATATCCTTTGGCTCCCCTTGTGTCGAATGTATAAATTTGGTATTCTTACCCGCGAAAACTGTTGCGGCCCCCTACACTTGTGGTCATCAAGACTATTTTATGGCGCCATTGCTGGGGAAGATAGCTTTATTTACAAGTCTACTTGGAGTTATTTTGCTTTCTGCGATTTATCCACTATGTGTAAGAAAGGAGACCCCAGAGTTCCGATTTTACCATCCACTACAAGAAAAAGTACCGTTCTGGGCACTAGTGCTACACTTGATTCACCTTCTGTTATAAGTAAGTTTGCTTCACCAACACCATATGTTGCTTCCATTAAGTCTGGTAATATGTCTAATACTTTTGATGATGCTTCTACTGCTTTTTATGAGACTGGTTCACTTGGTCATTTTATTGACTCTCAAATTACTAAAGTTGCAAAACATAATGGTGTCGACATTCCTTTTGTCAAACGTTATCATATTGGTAGATCCTCTAATTATCCTAAATTGAGTAAGTTTAAGGATAAATGTTTTGATGAAGATTATATTGAGCTTAATGATGAGGTTATTAAAGAATTTGCATAGTGTAATGATTATGCAGATCCTAATGCTATTAAGAAGCTGCTTGAAAAGCATGGTATGAAGAACAAGTTTGCTCCTGATCCTGAGTTTGCCACCTCTCCTATTTGCATTAAAGATGTTGATTTTGATTTCACTGTTGATCTTTCACTTATATCTATGGTTGAGGCTCACCCCTTTTATGGCAGAGAAAATGAAGATGCTATTGCACACCTCACTAAACTCACTGAGTTAGGTGGTTTATATTCCAATGTGGAAAAGATACGAAACTACTATGTTACAAAACTACTTCCTTTTTCCCTAAAGGAGGGTGCTAAAGCTTGGTCTGATGGACTACCATGTGGTTCTATTAAGAGTCCTCAGGACTTAATTAGATCAATCTTTTGTTGCTAAATATTTTCCTGCTCATATGAAACATGTTGCTTTACAGAGAATTTATAACTTCAGACAGTTGCAGGATTAGCACCTCCCTAAATCTTGTGGGAGGTATTTCACCTTACTCGAGGCTAGGACAGAACACGGAGTCCCTAAGAATGAACTCCTCAATATATTTTATAATGGAGTATCCGCTGAATCTAGATCCTATCTAGATAGTTGAGTTGGTTGTGATTTCAAGAAAAGAACACCTGACGAGGCCAAAGAATTAATGGGCAAGATATCCAAAAATCATGATGATTGGTCCGTCCCTGAACTTCCTCCCACCGAAGAAAAGGGGTATGATGGTGCTAAACCCCAAATATATGCAAGAAGCTAAGAAATCTATTAAAGAGAAATGTATTAAAGCTAAAGATGTGAAGAATTTACCTCCTATCGAGAAATTATGTGAGCCTATTACTCATCCTCCTATCATAGAGATACACTCCCTTTTCGATTTCAATGCAAGTGATGTTCCTTATGGTAAGCCTCTTGATTAATGTCTAGATGAGCTTGATAATTTTATTACGAAGAAGAGTCATTTCAATGAAAGAATTAAGAATCATTTGCATGAAAATTCCCTTGCTATCAAATATTTGCTAGATGTTTTAGGTAGAACTGTTAATGATGCTAAGGGACTTGTCAAGCACTTTCATATGATCCAAAGTCAGCTTGAAATTTTTTCTAAAGTGCAAAAAGATTTGCTTGCTAACAATTATCAACAAGTTGACATGAAGGCTTATGGTATTAAGATTCGGGGTGGAACACTCACCCAGGATCCTCTCTATCTTGTGGGACATCCAAAGAGAGTCGAACAAGATTCTCAAATGCAGGAAGAAGACATACTTAGCTATCCAAAGAAGAAGAAGAAGGAAGGAACACAAGGAGGCTGACAATTATAATGATCATGTAGCTAATTAAGAACCTATTGTTGATCCTAATATCATATCTATTTCTGATGTTGAAACTGAAGATGGTGCTGAGCCTGGTAGTAATGAGAAAAATGATCCACCTGAAGAAGAACAAGAAGAAGAAGCACCTGATGGGTGCAGATAGCAACTCCTCGTTGGTTACCCCAAGTGGAAGGTTATGATGTAGATAGCAACAAATTTCCCCAGTAAAGATACCAATCTTTATGTCTCCCGTAGGATTCCAAGAGTTGCAAGAAGGTGGTGAAACGAGCAACATGCCGTTTGAATATATATTACTCGTTTAACCTAAAACTGCACACAAGAGACAAATAACTTTGCTCCCAATGAGTTCAGACAGGTTGTCAATCTCTCTGGCCTTGCTGTTTACAAAGGATCAACAACTACAGGAAAATAATAGTGGTAGTGCAACTGAAGGAAATAAAAGCAGTAATGAGAGCGGTGTAAACTATGGTGGAAGTATGGTCTGGGGTGTCATGACTTTCACTAGTGATGTCTCTCTCCCAAAAGACGGTAAACAACTATGCTGGGTGAACAAATTACAACTGGTAAATTGACAGAATTAAGCACCGCAATGCTAATTATGCTACTAGAAAGTAAAGAGGCTCAATCGTATGGGCATTACACCAAAATAAGTAGACTTTTTATTCATCAGCATCTACTTACTAATCATCCACCTTGAGATATCTATCCAGAACATCTCGCTAGTATTAAGTTGCGAACCCCAATCAAATTGTAGGCTTAAAGCAACGAACAACTGCCTTAACACTCTATGCGTAATGTAAGTAATCCTTGCAACACGCAATCACAACCACCACAGTTTTACCCCTGGTGGCAACAGCACACACTACAAAATATTCAATCTCTTTTGACAAAAAATCTCATGACATAGGGATAAACGTCATCGAAGTTTGGTTTTTCTTTGACGGATACCGTCACCAGGTAATCCGCCAATTTCGATGACAGTATCGCCTGATTTTAGAGGACGTATTTGGCTGTCACCGGGCCTTTTATTTTCTGCGACAGTTATACGTGTCACATAACCTGGGTTAACTCGTCAACACGATTGTATTTTGATTGTCGGCAAATAAAAAAAATGTCTTAGCGCTCGAAAACAAGTATGTCCATCGGGTTGAATATATGAAAAGAAGATAGTAGTCTACGAGATTTGAACCCGGGAACATCACTCTTTCATACGCGTTCGCCTCGGAGATTTACCAATAGGCTAGAGTTAGAATTGTGAAAATGTATTGTACGCTAATAATCTTCTAGTCCGTATAATAACCATTTTCATGTTATTTAGCCCAATGGCCCCATGAATTAAAAAACCAATACATGCTCATGTATTATTACATAACCACCATGCATTTGTACGTCAACACAACACTATGTTTTTACATAAAACAATTAAATATGATTAGAAACACTTATTGTTCTACGTAATTAAATAATACAATACATAAAACATGAATGATCTAGTACGATCCTAGTAATAACATAGGATGGATCAATCTAAATTAATCTATAATATGTTCTACTATATACACTAGTTGAACGTAGGCATGTGATACGTCCCAAACGTATCTATAATTATTGCTTGCTCCATGCATGCTTTGTGTGATATTGCTATGATCTAGATACACTTTCATACACTTTTGATCATATTTGGACTAACTTATTAACTCAGTACACAACAGTGCCAGTTCCTGTTTTCTGTTGTTTTCCTATTTCAGGTTTCCCCCATATTAAAATGCTCCAAAAATTTGGGAAAATCAAATAAAAATCAGCGTGAAGAAACCTTCCCGAATCACCTCGGTGGGGCCAGAGGGCCACCACCAGGGACCCAGGCGGCCACCTGGCGCGGTCTAGGGTCTGGCCTCTCCGGGAGGGGGGGGGCGCCTGGACCCCTGGTGCCCCCCTGGCAGCCCCCTTCGCCTATTTAATCTCCGTGACGTGAAACCCCCGAAGAAAGAACCCTTTTTCGCGATCTCGCCTCTGTTCCGCCGCCGCCACTCTTCCAAGATTGGGAGCGCCAACAGACTTCTTCCCGGCACCCTGCCGGAGGGAGGATTGACCTCCGGGAGCTTCCTCTCCACCATGGACGCTTCCCGGATGTGCCGTGAGTAGTTTCCCTTGGACCATGGGTCCGTGATCAGTAGCTATGTGATGTTCTCTTCCCATCTTTGTTCTTCATGGTTTATACCTCGTGAGATGCCCTACATGATCGAGGCACATATGTAATTTTCTGCTGTTGCTATGCTGACTTTGCTGGGATCTGATATATTATGAGATTATGTTCAGATTGTGATTGAGTAATATATTTGGTTCTTATCTTTTATATTTTTGTTCCTAAGTAATTCTTGCATGTTCTCTGTTGCTATTTATTGCTTTGGCTAAGTAGTAGGTAGTGACTCCAAGAGGGAACGCTATGCTCGATTGTGGGTTCATGCCCCCCGATGACACGCTTGAGTGACAGAAACATGAGTCTACGGGATGTGCTGTTGCCACAAGGGGGAAAACAACGGTGCTTGTAACCGCGATTTCAAGGATTGTTTACTTTACGCAAAGTGCTTTTTAATGCAGTTGTCTGTTGCTTTGGGTTTACACTTTGGGTGGGGCTTGCAACTTAATACCAGCGAGATGTTCTGGATAGATATCTCAAGGTGGATGATTACTAGTAGATGCAGTTGGATTTCGATCTACTTATTTTGGCGTACCGCCCTTGCTTTTGAGCCTCTTCCTTTCTTTGTAGCATAGTTCGCATTGCGGTGCATTTTTAATCCTGTCAATTGCCCAGCTGTAATTTTTTTACCTCGCATAGAAGTTTTATCGTCTTTTGGGAGAGAGACATCACTAGTGAACATCACGGGACCCCGGTCAATATTCTCATCACTGTTTACACGCTCATTTATTTTCCTGGTTTTACTTCCTAGTTTCTATCACCATTATCATTATCCCTTGTGTTTGATCCTTTGTAAACAACAAGACCGGAGAGATTGATAAGCTCTCTGAACTTTGTTGGGAGCAAAGTTATTTATGTTGTGTGCAGGTCCACGCCATTTGCACCGTTGAGACCTACTTATGATGCCAGAGTCCTACGGGAGACAAACCTTATCCTCTACATAGGAGAAATTTGCTGCTATCCTACATCTCACCTTCCACTTGGGGTAACCAACGAAGGGCGAGAAACCATTATCATCATCTCGCACATCAATCAAATTTCTGGCGCCGTTGCCGGGGACTCCGAGTGCTAAGATAGGGGAGTTGCACACTATCTTTTACCTTCTCTTTTTAGTCTTGTTAGTTATCTTTCATTTTTTATCTTTGTGTCCTATATCAAAAATCACAAAAAAAATCTGCCACACTTGCTGCTACTATGGGTTCCGCTGAAAACACCAAGTTGTGTGACTTCACTAGTCACAACAACAAGGACTTTATCTGCACTCCTATTGCCACACCTGCCACTTCAGCTACCTCTTATGAAATTAAACCTACTTTGGTAAACCTTGTTATGAGAGATCAATTCTCTGGTGTTGGAGATGATGCTTCTTTACCCTTGAACAATTTTGTTGAGTTATGTGATATGCAAAAGTATAAAGAAGTAGAAGGTGATGTTGTTAAGCTCAAGCTTTTTTCCTTTCTCCTTGAGGGAAGGAGCTAAAATCTGGTTTCAATCTTTGCCTTGGAATAACATAGATTCTTGAGATAAGTGCAAAGATGCTTTTATTGGGAAGTACTACCCACCTGCTAAAATTATCCAATTGAGGAGTAACATTATGAATTTTAAGAAATTGGATAATGAACACGTTTCCCAAGCTTGGGAACGAATGAAATCTCTTGTTAAGAAATGCCCTACACATGGTTTGACTACTTGGATGGTTATCCAGACTTATTATGTAGGCTTGAAATTTACCTCGCGGAACCTGTTAGATTCGGCCACGGGAGGAACCTTTATGTCAACTACACTTTGTGTTGCCACAAAAGTTCTCGATGAGATGATGACCAACTATTCCCAATGGCGAAACCTGACATAGAAAAACAGCAGAAAACAGGAACTGGCACTGTGGTGCACTAAGTTAATAAGTTAGTCCACATATGATCAAAAGTGTATGAAAGTATATCTAGATCATAGCAATATCACACAAAACATGCATGGAGCAAGAATAATTTATAGATACGTTTGGGACTTATCAACATCCCCAAGCTTAATTCCTGCTCGAGCTCGAGTAGGTAAATGATAACAAGCATAATTTCTGTGGTGACATGCTATCAACCATATAAGAACTTTGAAAGACCATACAAGCATACAAGCATAATAAGCTCGAGTAGGTAAATGATAACAAGGTATGTGATTTAATTCAAGTCATAACATGCAAGAGTCTATATTAGCATTGAAACAAGAAACAAAAGAACATTAGGTGCAAGATCTCTCGCTGTCCGTGACTCGAATGTCTCCAAATGGTGTTTGCGTGCAAAGAGGGGGATATGGGAATACGAGAGAAAAAGTATTTTTGTTGAGAAACCAATCTACTAAAGTTTCACACTTGGTCTTCTTTGGAATCTTACCTTGACTCGTCCCAGACCACTAGCCAGGTACAAGTCAATTTGATCCACTCCGTTTCGATATTTTGAGCACTCATGCAATGGATGAGCGTAAGCACGAGAGTTGACACTTAGGATGGAAAAGAGAGAAATGTGGTGGAGGAGGAAGACAAAAAGGTGAGAAAGGCTCACATCAATGAGGACAATCATAGGCGAGAGAAGGCGAAATGATAGATATGATGTGAGGAGTAGGAATTTCCATGCAACGGATGCACACATGAGCTAAGAAAAGCTATCTAATGGAACTAGTGGGGGTGCATCTAACTTGCTCGCTCATGAAGACCTAGAGCTCCTTTGAGGAGGCGCATCCTTGGAATATGCAAGCCAAGTTCCCTAGTGTGAAGGTCCCCACATAGCTATATGCATAAATGATCATCTCTATGGAGTACAAGGATAAGAGGGAGTACTAGTGTGGATCTTTCAAAAGGATAGTAGTGTTGCCGCTTTCTATCTTTTTATTTTCTTTTTCTCCTTTTGCTATTTTTTTGTATTTTTTGGTGGCCTCAATGGCTCTTTCTATTTAACTCTCATTTGTCCTCTTTGGGGTCTTTTATTTTGTCCACTTTGGGATCTTTTCCTCACTTAAGGGCAACACTCTATTTTACAAGAAGGTATAGAAGATCTTCACACTTTACAAGGTACTCAAACATAAAGAGGATGTAGCTATCAAGATGTATGCAATGTATGCCTCTGCCAGTGTAGCAGGAACATGTATGACATGAAGATCAAGTCATGAAGAGGTGGAAGTTGCATGGCAATATATCTCGGAAAAGCTATGGAAATGCCTTGATAGGTAGGTATGGTGGCTGTTTTGAGGAAAGATATAAGGAGGTTTATGATGACAGAGCATATTATGCCAAGGGTTTGGATGTACCGGCGAAGGTGGATGCCAACTCTTGGAGTGAGAAGAGGGCAATGCACGGTACGGAAGAGGCTAGCAAATATGAGGAGGTGGAAGTGTCAACTTTCTATGCTTACATTAGTCTGAAGAACTCATGCACTTATTATCGGTAACTCTCAATCTAATTGGGAGGCTCACAAAGAGACAAGTACCCCGAGGAGGAGTGTGTGGGGGTTTGGTTATCCTTGCGCATCCTCGACTCATGGTACGTGAGTGTACTCTAATATCCGATCCCTCAAAAGATTAGTGATCCATTTAGTAGCTAGAGTTCTCAGCTAGTTTTGTAGGTTTTTGAAAATAAACACGGATTTCCCAAAATACGACACCTATCACTAATAGTCTAGAGCTCTTGACACCAAAAGTTCAAACATTACTCACAACAATACTTGAAAACTATTGCAAGTTACTACTAAAATTAAATAGCAACCTCAATTACCTACTTTCAAGACAAGACACAACTCAGTGCAACAACCAACTCTCTTAACAAGATAAACATGAAAACTAAAGAGAGTTCCAGCAACAAACTAAACAAAATCCAAGGCTCTTGCCAAATACAAACTAAAACTAAAACTAAACATGGCAGTAGCTACGAAAAGATAAAGAACACACAACAGTAAAAAGATAGGCATGAAAAATCCTATGATGTGTTCTAGATTGGAGTGAAGCGTGTTTCTCTCCCACACAAATTAAGATGGGGTCTAACTTGTTATGAACAGCAAGCAAAGCTAAAGAAAACTAAAAAGTAAACCTAAGAGCGAGACGCTCCAAGTATAGCACATAACGCATGAAGTGATAAAAATATAGTGAGACGAAGGACGAACTGATGATTGTTGATGGAGAAGGGGATGCACGGGGGCATCCCCAAGCTTAGACTCTTGAGTCTCCTTGAATACTTATTGGGGATGCATGGGGGCATCCCCAAGCTTGAGCGTTTGACACTCCCGGATCTTCTTTAATCATCTTCACTCGCACACTTGAAAACTCCCTTCATACATAGCTCATCATAAGCTGATCAGAGAGGTTAGTACCCATAATAAAATAATTTTTCCCCACTGGATATAAATATATTCTTGAAGAGCTAATGTTTATCAAGATTTCCAAAAGGTTTTTTAAAATAAAAAGCAAGCTTAAGGTTTGCAAAAGTAAGGAAAGGCAAAACGTGGCAGAATTTGTGAAAAACAGAACAACAGGTAGTAGAGAATTTGTTTCGGGGCACTTCTGCAACTAAAATAAAAAAACTTAGAACATACGAAAGTTTCGCAATTGTATAAAGCACGCTGTGTAAAAAATTCAGCTCAAAAATATTAACTGGTGATTTGTTTCGATTTTTTCCGTCAAGCAGCCAGAATCTATTTTCAGCACAGCACGTCACAACTTTTGCTTCCCTTATCATAAGAGGCTATACTTGGCACAAAGCTTGAAAAATAAAGATTCAATGATGTTGCTACAGTAGTAACAATAATCAAGACCACTAAAAACATAAGTAAAAACATCTTGGGTGGCCTCCCAACAAGCCGTGGCCTTGCGGCTCGCTGCCGGCGAGGGAGGGGCTCCGGCGGGGAAGGGGAGGCGGCGAGGCCACTGGAGTGGTCCACGGGGAGGCTAGGGGCTGGCTAGAGGGGGAGAGAGGGATCGGGCGCTCGGATTTGCTCAAATTTTTTTGGAGGGAGGAGATGGTCGTGGTGGCCGAGAGGGCAATGCGGGGCTCCGGCGATCAAATTGCGAGGGGGGGTGGAGCTAGGAGATGCGGAGGAGCTGCTGGGTGCTCTGGGAGGGCCTCGAGAGTGCGCTCTTTATAGCCAGGGTGAGATGCTCGTGGCCAGGACGCGCCAAGGGGAACGCGGAGATGCTCGGATGTGCTGGCGACGTTGAGGAGGTTCCAGAGGGGGTGGCATGGAGAACGTGGCCTGAGAAAAGCCTTGCGGCGCGGCTTGACAAGAAGAAGAGGACGAGGACACACTATGGCAGGACGTGGACGCGTCGGGCACGATCGGAGCGCGACCAGAGCACGACTGCTGCAGTCTGGGAGCGTGGCCACCAAGGGGAGGTTTAACCAGGGGAGTTTCCATCGGGGCCAATGTTGTCTGGGGTAGGGTCCTTCTGGAGCTGATCACATTGGTGTGCTAGGTTGGCCACATGGGCTACTATGGTGAGCTCTATCTCAAGGATGTGTTTGATGCAGCAAACTTGGAGCAGAAGCATACCTCGCATGGTGGGGTTAGGGGAGGTGACAGGTTGTCTTCTGGCTTTGGGGTACAAAGGACTAGAGTACTGTGGAGTTTGGGCTCAAATGGATCAATGTACATGGTACTTCCTTTGCAAATGCAGCATTGAGGCTGAAGGTGTTTGTACTGGGATGTGGCTAGCACATGGCTCTCCTATGCATGATATTTGGCAGAGAATAATCATACACTAGGGTGAGTATGTGTACCAAGTTGTAGCTCAAATGGATCAAGCTAGCTAGCACTTCCTTTGCAAATGTCCAATTAGGCCAGAATGCAAAGTTGAAGCTAGCATCTCATAGGTTTGGTGTAATTGGCTGAAAATTGGTGTACTAAGGTTATTTGGCATGGTGCACACGTGTATAAAATTTCATAGCCATTGGACACACATAGCTAGCACTTGCTTCACAATGTGTCCCACTGGTCAGAAACTTAATATTGACAATGCACTCACATGGGTAATGGGATTTCGCTCACATTTGGTTTGGTGGAGTTATTTGGTGGTAGGATCATGCTAAAAAAGTTTCAAGGAAAATGAGATCCCCTATCATGCACTTGCTTCACAATGCCCCCTTGCCGCACTAGAACTTTGGGAATTTATTGTGGGAGTTTGGCTAGGAAAAATGTGGTGGAATTTGGTGGAGATCAATGATATGATCATATGAGCTTGCACAAAAAGTTCCACCAGCAATGGATCAAGAGAAGTGGCACTCCCTTCACAAATCTCCATTCTGCCCCCATAGACAAATGAATTTTTCTAGAGGAAAAATCCACTTGGGCTGTGAAATGTTTTTGGAGAATTTGGCAAGATATGATGTCAATGACATGTGGGAATTGTTTGGGGATTTTTGGGGCAATATAAATAGGGGTTGCTTCACAAACCTCAAATAATGAGAATACTCCTTTTATTGGAAATGGAATATATGGTTTGAATAAAATGGTTGCTTGAATGGGATGGATCAATGGGATGACATGGAGAGGCTTGAAAACAAGGGCCACTTGAGCATGGAAAGAAAATATGCTCAAGTTTCAAGTCCAAAGAGGTGCTCAAAATCAAATCCAATAGCAAATCCAGAAATAAATCAGAAAAGTTTTTGGAAAAAGAAAGTTCCAAAATCCAGGGTGTCACAAACCTACCCCCCTTAGAAAAATATCGTCCTCGAGATTTGGTTGCTCAGGGAACCATCGCAAACTTACCGTCCTTCGTAAACTTGCTGCTTCTCGGATTTCCTTTTTACCGCATACTGTTCCCATGGTAGCATCCACTATACCTCTGCTGAGGGGGTTTACTTCACCCGGTCCACAGTTCTGACGGAAAGTTCTTCCTTGATACCTCACATCCTTTCCCGCTGATTTCCATCCTCATATCTTCTGACTTGTATGATAACGGGATGTCTTGTCATAGGTTGAATGCTGACGATACCCATACTGTGTCTAGGGTACCTCGGGCGTTATTCGTGGTACAGTCTTGAATCCTTTGCATTGGCCTATTTGACAAGAGCTTGGCCGTCATCGGTAGTTGGTATCTCAGAATGTTTACTATCGGGACCTTGACTGACGGCACGTGGGGTTGCCTCGCATTTCTGTTGGCCTGTCCACCGTGCTCAAGGATTCGGAGCGGGGCAAAAATTCCGGACATTCACTTATGCTGAGATTTTCCTTACAGGTAGACCTATCCGGGTGGCGATAGGTCATGATATGCTTCCATCCATTTCTTGTTTTTAAAATGCCGAGCTGAGCGGGTGACCTTCAATGAAGCAGACTGGGGTATCTTGGCAAGACGGACGATGCCGAACCTGAGGAATTGCTCGGGCTGATGGGCTGGATACGCGGTACTTTGCCCATACTGAATGGGATTCCTTCGTTGCAGGTGTCCATGGTGGTCCACACGACTTCAACTGATCGAGGCAATTTTGAATTGAGGTCCATACAATGCATTCTTTTGCCTTACCCGTCGGCTTGCAAGAGTTGCGTACTTTTGACCGCTTACGATGTGCAATGCTCACTCCGGGGGTATACATTGCAACAACGGTTTGACATATACCATGTATGTCTGCCCTGGGTCTTGCTCCTGTAGCAATCACATTTCTTGTACTGGCTTTTCTTTAGTACGGGTTCTTTTCTTCTTGCATCACGACTTATTGTTCTGCTAAAATCTTCCTCTGAGATAGACAGGTTACCATCACCTTTTGTCTCTTGGATTACCATGATAATATTGATTGCCATGAAGGGTATCTCAGGATTGTACTTTTTCCGGGCCTTGTCGGACGGGAAAAGCTGACCCTCGCGATTGGGGTGAGGTCCAAGGCTCTACTACTTCCGGTCTTCAGGGGGTTCTTTCATGACTTTGTCAGTCTTTCTGCCAGGCCGAGGTGTGTATTTGATTCTTCTGCTGACTTGTCTCCCAAGAGTTGCGGTTTCTCACCGATGTTCAAGTGCATAACTCTTTCCCGATTGCAAGCATGGTGGTATCCACGCGGGGGTAGCTTGCATACTTGAGAAGGATGCCCATAAGATGTGCGGGTCCTGACGATGCTGACGCCTTTGCGGTCTTCGAATAACTGACTTTCTGACAATATCGTTGCAGATCTGATGGCATGTCGAGGAAGACTGTGTAGCTTGTCTGCGAAGCTTGGCTGGGGTTGCTTGCTAGGGAAGGTCGGGTACTGTTCCTCAGAAGCTTGCTCTGGTGGCGTATCGAGGAATGCGGGGTGTCGTGCATGGGAAGCTGCCTCGATAGCTTGCTGAAGAAGACTGGGTGTCCTTCCTTGGAAGCATTCTTAATAACTCACTGACGAAGATAGGTTGTCTTGCTTTGGAAGTCTGCCTCTTTATACTGTGGATACATCGGTTCCTTATGCTGGAAGTTTCGGTGGCCGGTCACTGTAGATGGCCGAGTAGCTTTTGCTGAAATCCATCGGTGGGGCGTACTGAGTACAACTGAGTGTCTTGCACCGAAAGCTTCACCAGGTGACTTGTGGCGGAAGAATGGGTATCTTGGCCGGGAAGATAAGAGGATGGCGTACTGAGGAAGGCGGGTACACTATATGTGTCGGCTGCGCCGGGTACCTTCTCATGGAGGACTGAGGTTCCTTTTGTCCAAAGCTTTCCCTCACTGATGTGGGAACAAAACTAACCACGGTACCTGAAAATTTTATGACTGCTGGCTTATCAGAGGAAACACTCTTCCAATCATTCCTTTGCTGGATGCGAGCTTCATGATAGGTTCTGACCATCTTCTGGAATATATCGAAATAATTTGCATCTGACAAGATTGTAGCTGGTGCTTGCCATGTCTCGGACGCATATGCTTCTGGGTCACAATTTCTGCTTTCCTTGCCTGAATCCTTGTGGCAGTCATAGCTGATGCAGACTTGATTCAAGAGATGGCTTGGGTAACGTCCCTTCGTGAGCCACATGTTTCCAATGGGATTGGGCATGAGTCTTGTTTGACTTGCTGATTTTCCACATCATCGCGGCCTTTAACTGATCAAATCTTTACGATTGTACTGGTTACCGGAGAAATGTATGCCTGATTGAAATGATGGTTGCCGTATGATTCATACTTGAGCCAGAATGCTTCAGTTGCAACCGGGTACGAGCTTTTCTTGTCTTGCTTATTCCTTTGAGGTATTTCACTGATGGAATCTTCATGGCCATAACAGTTAACAGACTGATGCAGACCTGATTCATTCGGGTAAAACTCATACGGGAGCTGAATATTCCTGCGGCAAGATGGTGTGGGTCCTTGACTTGGTGTCTTCATGATGCCCGGCGGTCTTGCACTGATTCTTCGAGGTATGCGGGGGTTATGAGCAACTTTCCATCGGGGCGGATAAAGTGACACCAAAGAACCAAACGAAGAACCAACGAAGAAAACCACGGAGCAAAAAGCAAATGAGGAACGGCTCGCTACCTCATCAGCTTTAGCGGTAGTCGATGACCATCCGGACTCCTTGCAAAGAAAAACAGAGAATAACCCAGTAGCCACCAGAACGGTCTTTACAACTCAGATATGGGACTTGTACTAGAATAGCTCAAGCATTTCTCACGACGGCTGACCGAAATCAGCTCAGAGCATGAGACAATGTTGATAAAAAGAATGCAGAGGTCACCTAAGATGGCCAAGAAAACAGCTCAGAGCATAGGGTCTCCACTGCGAAAATAAACACAACAACTGCCCGAGACGGCCGAAAAGCAGCTCAGAACACGGGCCGGTTGTTGAAAAGAGAAATGTAAAACAGGCATCCACTCCGGACGGCTGACGATGCATCAGCTCAGAACCAGACGTGGTGCCAATATCGAAGAACAACAATCAATGGTCCGTCCAAGTCATCTAATACCTTCCAAAATAGAGTTAGCAGCTGCCGAAGAAACTAAACAAATAACCAACAACGAGAACCAACTAAACAGGAAAAACAATACTAAACAAGCACTGAGATCGCACGCGGGATCTCAACTTATTTCTATTCACATCAACATGCAACAAGCAACAAGCAACATGCAACACTACTACTCATGCATTACGAACTACGCGAAGCTCAGGCGTTCTGATCTGACGGCGGGTTGTCGGGGGTCGCAGGAGTGAGTGGAGGAGTCGACAACGATAAGGCTGCAACAAGAGCTCTCCTTGCATCTCTTGCATCACGGACTAGCTCGACGAGGAGGGCGTACTGGGAGATCATGTAGCGGGACATGGTGATCACCGCCGAATTGGCTTCCGCCGAAGGGCGAGGAAACCTTACTTGCTCCAGAGTCGCCCCCAAGGAGGGGTAAAAATGGAAGGCGCAATTCTGCTGCATCGCACTTTCCTGGTGGCGTAGGCCTAACAGTCCTGCCAACGCGGCAAGCTGAATGGCACGATCCAGGGTAGAAGCGGGTCCACCCTGCAAGTTGTAGGAGCGCACGCCGATGGGGATGGTGGAGGTCACGTAGACGTTGGCACGGTACTCAAGAAGCTGCCCTCCGATCGGCGTCTGGGAAACTTGGTACCTTGGAATATCTCCACTGGGGTAGAGAGTCCACCATACGTCTGCAAGGAGGTAGTCAAAGTTGGTCATGGACGAGGATCCTGTGTAGCCCACCGGGTATTCCGCCATCTACACTCGTCAGATCAGATTGTTAGCGAAAACATACGGTCTATATGCAGCAAACAAATGCAACAGGCAACTCTAGCTCTAACGTCAATCTAACGTTCGCACGAACTAGGGAGTCCTACAACCAGTCCTGCTCTGATACACGGCCTTGTGGCACCCTGGCTCAGAGGACCGGAACGCCCCGTGCTCCAGCCCAGAGATCAAGTCTTCTGGAACACGACACTGCTTGATATAGAACTGAACATCTTTCTATTACCGAAGATAGGGGTACATGAGGTCTATTACAATGCTAGCGGAGACACAGCTTGCTCCTCAGGCTAGCCTCAGCTCTACACAAAGCAGCAACATAACTCTCTAGCAGCGGAATATAACTCGACAACGGAACAACAACGGCGGTGATGAACTCCACTCCATAGGGACATTGGCGGGGACACCTCCTAGCTCGCGAACACCGGGAACGTCGTCCTACGCATCCAAGGCACGACCTGCAAATCTGGCATCCAAGGGTGGAAGCTCACAACATCCAAAGCAACAAGGAAAAACAATAACATGGTTACCGCGAGATAGCTTCTCGTCCCTCGTTGGTTACCCCAAGTGGAAGGTGAGATGTAGCGTAGCAACAAGTCTCCCTTAGCAAAGATGCTAATGTTTAAAGTATCGAACCAGTAGGACTCCAAAAGATACAAGTAGGTGGTGAAGTGAACAATTGGCGCCGTTGACAATCTAAGGATTGCTAACTTCACCTGGACCTGCACACACAACAGATAGCTTTGCTCCCAACGATTACAGAGGAGTTGTCAATTCATCTGGCCTTGTTGTTTACAAAGGATAAAACGCACGGGGTAATAATGATAGTGGTAGCTACGGAAAAGTAAATACTGAAAGTAAATTGAAGGTGTAAACAATGTTGTAAATATGGACCGGGGTCCTATGATGTTCACTAGTGATGTCTCTCTCCCAAAAGACGATAAAATAGCCATGCGAGGTAAACAAATTACAGCTGGGCAATTGACAGGATTATGTGCGCAAACCAATGCTAATTATGCTAGACATAAAGGAAGAGGCTCAAAAGCACGGGCGGTACGCCAAGACAAGTAGACCGAAATCCATCTGCATCTACCTACTAATCATCCACCTTGAGATATCTATCCAGAACATCTCGCTGGTATTAAGTTGCGAATCCCACCCAAAGTGTAAACTCAAAGCAACAGACAACTGCATTAAAGAACTTTGCGTAAAGTAAACAATCCTTGCACCTGCAAGTACAAGCACCGTTGTTTTCCCCCTTTTGGCAACAACACATCCCCTAGACTCATGTTTCTGTCACTCAAGCTAGTCATCGGGGGGCATTAACCCACAATCATGCATAACCCTCGCTCTTGGAGTCAGTACCTACTACTTGGCCAAAGCAATAAACAGCAACGGAGAACATGCAAGAGTTACTCAAGAACATAAATATAAAAGAAGAGAATCAAATATATAACTCAATCACAATCTGAACATAATATCATAATCCATCGGATCCCAACAAACTCAGCATAGCAACAACAGAAATATTACATATGTGCCTCGATCATGTAGGGCAGATCACGAGGTCTAATCCATGAAGAACAAAGAGGGGAGGAGAACATCACATAGCTACTGATCATAGAACTGTGGTCCAAGGTGGACTACTCACGGTTCATCCGGGAAGCATCCATGGTGGTGGAGAAGCTCCCGGAGGTGATTCCTCCCTCCGGCAGGGTGCCGGGAAGAGGTCTTCTGGTGCTCCCGATATTGGAAGCGCAGCGGCGGCGGAACAGAGGAGAGATCGCGAAAAGGTTCCGTCCCCGAGGGTTTCTCGTCACGGGGAATAAATAGGCGAAAGGGGGCAGCCAGAGGAGGGCCAGGGGCTCCAGGCGCCCCCTGGCGCGGCCAGGGGTGGGGCCGTGCCCTCTGTCCGCCTGGGCCCCCCTGGCCCCTCTAGGGCTCTTCGTGAAGCTTCCGGTACGCTGATTTTTCCTATATTTTTCCCGGAATTTTTCTGGTACTTTTAATAAGGGGGAAACCTGAAATAGAAAAACAGCAGAAAATAGGAGCTGGCACTGGGGTGCACTGAGTTAATAGGTTAGTCCAAATATGATCAAAAGTGTATGGAAGTTCATCAATATCATAGCAATATCACACAAAAGAGGCAAGGAGCAAGCAGAAATTATAGATACGTTTTGGACGTATCAACATCCCCAAGCTTAATTCCTGCTCGTCCTCGAGTAAGTAAATGATAACAAGCATAATTTCTGTGGTGACATGCTAACAACCATATAAGAACTTTTAAGTAAAGCAATCAAGGCATGTAATTCAATTCAAGTCATAACAGTCAAGAGTCTATATTTGGCATTGAAATAAGCAACATAAGAACATAAAGGTGCAAGAGCTCTCGCTGTTCGTGACTCGAATGTCTCCAAATGGTGTTTGCGTGCAAGAAAGGGGATAGGGATATACGAGAAAAAGTATTTTTTTGTTGAGAACTCAATCTACTAAAGTTTCACACTTGGTATTCTGTGGAATCTTATCTTGACTCATCCCCAGACCACTAGCTAGGTACAAGTCAAAATGATCCACTCCTTTTCGACATTTTGAGCACTCATGCAATGGATGAGCGTAAGCAAGAAAGTTGACACTTAGGATGGCAAAGAGAGAATATGGTGGAGGAGGAAGACAAAAAGGTGTGAAAGGCTCACATCAATGAGGATAATCATAGGCGAGAGAAAGCCAAATGATAGATATAATATGAGGAGTAGGGATTGCCATGCAACGGATGCACATGTGAGCTAAAAGCTCTCCAATGGAACTAGTGGGGGTGCATCCAAATTTCTTGCTCAAGAATACCTAGAGCTCATTTGAGGAGGCTCATCATTGGAATATACAAGCCAAGTTCTAAAGTGTGAAGGTCCCCACATAGCTATATGCATGAATGATAATCTCTATTGAGTACTAGATATAAGAGGGAGTACGAGTGTGGATCTCTAAAAAGGAATAGTAGTCTGCCCCTTCTCTCTTTTTATTTCTTTTTCTCTTTTTTCTATTTTTTGTATTTTTTTGGTGGCCTCAATGGCTCTTTCTATTTCTCTCTCATTTGTCCTCTTTGGGTTCTTTTAATTTATCCACTTTGGGATCTTTTCCTCACTTTAGGGGCAACACTCTATATATTACAAAAATTATAGAAGATCTTTCACACTTTACAAAGTACTCAAATCATAAAGAAGATGTAACTATCATGATGGATGCAAATGTATGCCTCTGCCAGTGTAGCAGGATATGCAATGATACTAGCGCGTCATGTAGCAATGATTAGGGCAAGGCCCAACTAGCATGCGGCTCATCGATCAAGCAAGTAGCATGTATGCCATGAAGATCAATCATGAGAAGATGGATGTTGCATGGAAATATATCTCGGAAAGGCTATGGAAATGCCTTGATAGGTAGGTATGGTGTCTGTTTTGAGGAAGGATATAAGGAGGTTTATGATGACAGAGCGTATCGTGACAAGGGTTTGGATGTACCGGCGAAGGTGGACGCTACCTCTCGGAGTGAGAAGAAATCAATGCACGACACAGGAGAGGCTAGAAAAATATGGTAAAGTGGAAGTGTCAACTTTAGAATACTCACATTAGTCCAAAGAACTCATGCACTTATTATCGTTAACTCTCAATCTAATAAGGAGGTTTCACACAGAGACAAGTACCCCCGAGGAGGAGTGTATGGGGGTTTGGTTATCCTTGCGCATCCTCGACTCATGGTACGTGAGTGTGCTCTAATATTCGACCCCTCAGAAGAGTAGTGATCCATCTAGTAGCTAAAGTTCTCAACTAGTTTTGTAAGATTTGAAAATAAACACGGATTTCCCAAAATACGACATCTATCACTAATAGGCTAAATCTCTTGACACCAAAAGTCCAAACATTACTCAAAACAATACCTCAAAACTATTGCAAGTTACTACTACAAAAATAATAGCAACCTCAATTACCTACTTCAAGTCAAGACACAAAACTCAGTGCAACAGGCAAACTCTCTAAACAAGATAAACATGAAAACTCAAGAGAGTTCCAACAACAAACTAAACAAAAGCTCTTTGAAAAGATAAGCATGAAAGCTAAGAGCAAAACATGACAGTAGCTCCGGAAAGATAAAGAACACACAACAAAGATAAACATGAAAACTCCTATTTTGTGTTCTAGATTTTGGAAGTGGAGCGTGTTTCTCTCCCACACAAAGAAATCTGGGTTCTAACTTGTTATGAACAGCAAGAAAAGCTAAACAAAACTAAAAATAAAACCTAAGAGCGAGACGCTCCAAGCATAGCACATAACACATGAAGCATAGCACATAACACATGAAGTGATAATTGTCGATTGAGAAGGGGATGCGCGGGGGCATCCCCAAGCTTAGATGCTTGAGTATTCTTGAATATTTCTTGGGGATGCATGGAGGCATCCCCAAGCTTGAACGCTTGACCCTTCTTAATCTTCTTTCATCATCTTCCCTCGCACACTTGAAAACTCCCTTCATACATAATTCATCATAATCTGATTAGCGAGGTTAGTACCCATAATAAAATAATTATTATCTACTGGAAATAAAGATAATATTTAAGAGCTACTGTTTCTCAAGACTGCCAAAAAGTTTTTGCAAAGAAAAAGAAAGTTTAAGGTTTGCAAAATGAAGAAAAGGCAAAACAGGACAGAATCTGTGAAAAACAGACCAGCCGGCAGTAAAGAATTTTTTAGGGATGCTTCTGCAACCCAAATCAAAAAACTTAGAACATACGAAAGTTTCGTAATTGTATAGAGCACGCTTTGTAAAAACTTCAGCTCAATAAGATGAACTGGGATTTTTCTTTAATTTTTCTAGTCACGAGGACAAAATCTGTTTTCTGGACAGCATGTCACAACTTTCACTTCCCTTGTCGTATGAGCCTATAAAAGGCACAAAGCTTGAAAAGTAAAGATATAATGATGTTGCTACAGTAGTAAAAATCATCAAGACCACTAAAAACAGAAGAAAAATAAAAAAGGAAAACCTAAATTCGTTGCGGGCTGCCTCCCGAAAGCGCTTCTTTAAAGCCATTAGCTAGGCTTAATGCAAATAGATCAAGTCTTTTCAAGAAAATAACTAGCCCGTGTGACAGACTCAAAAGGCAACTTAATCTTTTTCCTAGGGAAGTGTTCCATCCCTTTCTTGAGAGGGAATTGGAATTTTATAATCCCTTCTTTCATATCAATAACAGCACCCACGGTGCGAAGAAAAGGACGTCCCAAAATAATTGGACAAGAAGGTTCACATTCAATGTCCATAATAGTAAAATCAACGGGAACATAATTGTCATTAACAATGATAAGAACATCATCTATCTTCCCCAAAGGTTTCTTTACGGAAGAATTGATGAGACGAACACCAAAATAACAAGTATCAAAAGGTTTCAATTCAAATATATCATACATTCTTTTGGGCATAACAGAGGTACTAGCTCCAACATAAAATAAAGCATAGCAAGAAAAGTTATTCAACTTAATTTTAATCATAGGATTCCAACCATCTTCTAGATTTCTAGGTATGGAGGCTTCTACCCTAAACTTCTCCTCCCTAGCTTTAATGAGAGCATTAGTGATATGATCCGTGAAGGCAAGATTAAGTGTGATAGTGTGGGGGTCTCTGGACATCTTGTGAAGGAAACGAATAACTTCAGAAAGAATGCAATTATCAAAATCAGGGTCACTACTATCAAGTAGAGTAGTGGTGGTGTCCTTTAGGCTCACTTGTTTGGTAGCTTCTATAGACATAGGAATTTCTTCTTCTACGGTTGAGGTCATAGCATCACCATTAATAGGTCCTATGGGACTAGGGGTGCATTGGGTGCTAAAAGTTTGGATATCCTCAACCACTTGGATAGTAGCAATAGTATGGTGTGTAGGAAGGCTCTTAATTCTATCTTCTTCCTCCTTTTCTCTAGCCCATCTCTCTTTAAGTTTAGCCATCATCCTAATGTTTTCATTAATTTGCAATTGGATAGCATTCATAGGAGTGACCTTCCTCTCCTCAAGGGGAGAAGTTCTAATTTTAAGCAATTCTACTTCGTGGGCTAAGTTGTCTACCTTCGACGAGAGGTTATCTAGTTTTTCTAGTTTTTCCTCTATACTTTTGTTGAAGGCTTTTTGGGTAGTGATAAAGTCTTTAAGCATACTCTCTAATTCAGAAGAGGAGTTTTTGGTTCTAGGATAAGTGTTGTTGTTCCCGTAGTTGTTGGAGGGGAACGGTCTAGGATTGCTACCAAAGTTACTCCTATAAGCATTGTTGTTGAAGTTGTTTCTAGAGATAAAGTTCACATCTACTTGATCTTGAGCAATCAAAGAATTGAAAGGAACATTTTGAGCATCAATAGGAGATTGCTTGGTAAGTAGAGACATAATCAAGTCAAATTTTTCATTTAGGGAGGAGATCTCCTCGACAGAGTTTACCTTCCCACCTGTTGGAGCTCTTTCGGTGTGCCATTGGGAATAATTGGTCATCATCTCATCGAGAAGTTTTGTGGCAGCACCAAGTGTAGTTGACATAAAGGTTTCTCCCGCGGCCGAATCTAGCATGTTCCGCGAGGTAAAGTTCAAGCCTGCATAAAAAGTCTGGATAACCATCCAAGTAGTCAAACCATGCGTAGGGCAATTCTTAACAAGAGATTTCATGTGTTCCCAAGCTTGGGCAACGTGTTCATTATCCAATTGCTTAAAATTCATAATAAAGCTCCTCAATTGGATAATCTTAGCAGGGGGATAGTACTTCCCGATAAAAGCATCCTTGCACTTATCCCAAGAATCTATGCTATTCTTAGGCAAGGATTGAAACCATATTTTAGCTTCATTTCTCAAGGAGAAAGGAAAAAGCTTAAGCTTAACAATATCACCATCTACTTCTTTGTACTTTTGCATATCACAAAGCTCAATAATATTATTTAAGTGCAAAGCAACATCATCTCTAGCACCAGATAATTAATCTTTCATAACAAGATTCAGCAAAGCAGGTTTAATCTCATAAGAAGGTGTTGAAGTAGCAGGTGTAGCACTAGGAGTACAGATAAAGTCACTGTTGTTGTGACTAGTGAAGTCACACAACTTGTTGTTCTCAGAGGAACCCATAGTAGCAGCAAGCAAGATAAATATTTTTTTGATTTTTCATAAAACACTGAAGCAAAAACTGAAAGGTAAACTAACAAGACTAAAAAAACAAAGATAAAAGATAGTGTGCAACTCCCCTATCTAGAAGAATGGAGTCCCCGACAACGGCGCCAGAAATTTGCTTGATACACGAGATAGCTTCTCGTCCCTCGTTGGTTACGCCAAGTGGAAGGTGAGATGTAGCATAGCAACAAGTTTCCCTAAGAAAAGATGCTAAGGTTTAAAGTATCGAACCAGTAGGACTCCAACAGATACAAGTAGGTGGTTGATACGTCCAAAACGTATCGATAATTTCTTCTTGCTCCATGCATGTTTTGTGTGATATTGCTATGATCTAGATACACTTTCATACATTTTTTTATCATATTTGGACTAACCTATTAACTCAGTGCACCCCTGTGCCAGTTCCTGTTTTCTGCTGTTTTTCTATTTCAGTTTTCCCCCATATAAAAAGTGCCAGAAAAATTCGGGAAAATTCAGATAAAAAATCAGCGTGACGGAAGCTTTGAGAAAAGCCCGGGAGGGGCCAGAGGGGGGCCAGGGGGGCCCAGGAGGCCACCCGGCACGGCCCCACCCCTGGCCGCGCCAGGGGGGCGCCTGGGGCCCCTGGTCCACCTCTGGCTGCCCCCCTTCGCCTCTTTATCCCCCGTCACGGGAAAACTCCAGAACAGGAACCCTATTCCGCGAACTCGCCTCTGTTCCGCTGCCGCCGCGCTTCCAAGATCGGGAGCACCAGAAGACCTCTTCCCGGCACCCTGCCGGAGGGAGAATTGACCACCGGGAGTCTCCTCTCCACCATGGATGCTCCCCGGATGTCTCGTGAGTAGTTTTCCTTGAACCATGGGTCCGTGATTAGTAGCTATGTGATGTTCTCCTCCCCTCTTTGATCTTCATTGTTTAGACCTCGTGAGCTGCCCTACATGATCGAGGCACCTTTGTAATATTTCTGCTATTGCCATGTTGAGTTTGATCGGATCTGATGGATTATGAGATTATGTTCAGATTGTGATAGAGTAATATATTTGGTTTTTATCTCTTATATTTTTGTTCCTAAGTAATTCTTGCATGCTTTCCGTTGCTGTTTATTGCTTTGGCCAAGTAGTAGGTAGTGACTCCAAGAGGGAGCGTTGTGCTAGATTGTGGGTTCATGCCTCCCCGATGACATGCTTGAGTGACAGAAACATGACTCTAGGGGATGTGTTGTTGCCACAAGGGGGAAAACAACGATGCTTGTAACCGCGGTTACAAGGATTGTTTACTTTACGCAAAGTTCTTTTTAATGCAGTTGTCTGTTGCTTTGGGTTTACACTTTGGGTGGGGCTCGCAACTTAATACTAGCGAGATGTTTTGGATAGATATCTCGAGGTGGATGATTAGTAGTAGATGCAGATGGATTTCGGTCTACTTACTTTGGTGTACTGCCTGTGCTTTTGAACCTCTTCCTTTATTTTGTAGCATAGTTAGCATTGCGGTGCGTTCTTAATCCTGTCAATTGCCTTTCTGTAATTTGTTTACCTCGCATAGCATTTTTATCATCTTTTGGGAGAGAGACATCACTAGCGAACATCACGTATCCCGGTCCGTATCCTCATTATTGTTTCCAAGCTATATTTACTTTTCTGCATTTACTTTCGAGTTGCTATCATTATCCCCTTGCGTTTTATCATTTGTGAACAAGAAGACCGGAGAGATTGACAACCTCTCTGAACTTCGTTGGGAGCGAAGTTATCTGTGTCTGTGTGCAGGTCCACGTCAGTTGCGGCGCTGACACCTACTTATCATATCTAGAGTCCTACTGGAGACAAACCTTGGTATCTTTACTGAGGGAAAACTTGCTGCTGTACCGCATCACGCCTTCCACTTGGGGCCTGCCAACGAAGGGCGAGAAGCCGTCCTCAAGAGCAATTTCTGGCGCCGTTGCCGGGGACTCCGAGTGCTAAGATAAGGGAGTTGCACACTACCCTTTACCTTTGTTTTTTTAGTCTTGTTAGTTTACCTTTCAGTTTTTACTTTTGTGTCCCTTATCAAAAATACCAAAAATACCTACTGATGCTATCTTCACCATGGGTGTGGAACCACCCAAATATGGTAGGATGGACATGTTTCACTTGGCTATTCCTCGATCAATTTGTGCTCGCGCTAAAAACCCAACCGACTTGGTTGAGGGAAAATCATTGGATGAGCATGCTCATTATACGCGGCACCACCTATCTGAGAAAGGGAAAAACTTATGGGACCAAATACAAACTTCTTATTGCTATGCCGAGTGTTTATGCCCCATTTATGATTTTACTTGATGCTCTTATATAGAGCGTAAACACCTTCCTTTCCAATGTGAGTTTAATGAAAATGAGATCCTATCTTCTTATGCCAAAGGTGTTTATGATTACTTTGATGTTGAAAAGATTGAAGAGTTTGTTGCTTTTAAAGGTTCTTCTGAGATTGCTTCTTTGATTGAAAAGTATTACGATACTATTCACAAGTCTGAAAACTTTGCTGTTCTTGCTTATTTCTTTGAGAATTATACTTCCAATGCTTATGTTGAGGATTTTAAAAATAGAATGCTTGCTGCCCAAGAAGAGGCTAATGGTTGCTATGAAGAGGAATCTTATGATTCCGAGGACTCACTTGATACTTTCCTTTCTGATGATTTTGATACTTGCTTTGTTGATGGCCATGATGCCACTATGGATGATGCCTACGAAGATGAACTTGCTATAGTTCCTTGTGTTAAGCATGAAATTATTGTTGTTGCACCCACACTTGATTGCCCTATTATCCTTTTGAAATCTCCAACTATTGCGGAGAATTTTCTACTTATCAAAGCTCAATGTGATGGGTCACATTTATCTTATGATCCTAAAAACCGTGTTGAAAACAATACACGTGTTCTTGTAGGTCATGAACAATATGATTTATATGATAGTTATATTCTTGATGTTGTTCATGATAT
The DNA here is from genome assembly GCA_950022295.1 of Bromus sterilis. Lineage (NCBI taxonomy): Eukaryota > Viridiplantae > Streptophyta > Magnoliopsida > Poales > Poaceae > Bromus > Bromus sterilis. Next base: position 72,373,508 of record OX465600.1, on the reverse strand, counting down.
TACTGAAAATTACATTGAGAGAGGAAAGTTTGGTTATAGAAACTTCCATGCGACAAAAACGCCTCTCTCTAAACTGAAACTTTCGAAGTTGTTCTTGTTCCACCTTCCTATGCATGTCACTTTGTGCTTCTTTGATTTATTTTCTTACAATATGCCTATGCATAGGAAGTGGGTTAGGCTTAAATGTGTTCCAAATTTTCTTCTTGATGCTCTCTTTTGCTAAAATTCCCATTCTCTTGTGAGAGCATCTTTTATAATCTTTAAGCCTAGCTAATGGCTCTAAAGAAGCGCTTTCGGGAGGCAGCCCGCAACGAATTTAGGTTTTTCTTTTTTTATTTTGTTGTGTCTTGATGTTTGTTACTACTGTAGAAACATCATTGTATCTTTACTTTTCAGCTTTGTGCCAAGTTATAGCCTCTTACGGCAAGTGAAGTAAAAGTTGTGACATGCTGTCCAGAAAACAGATTCTGTCCTCGTGACCATAAAAATTCCATAAAAATCCCAGTTCATCTTTTTGAGCTGAATTTTTTACACAGTATGCTATATACAATTACGAAACTTCCATATGTTCTGAGTTATTTTATTTGAGTTGCAGAAGTGCCCCTAAAAAATTCTTTACTATCTGCTGTTCTGTTTTTCACAGATTCTGCCACGTTTTGTCTCTCCTTACTTTTGCAAACAGTAGCTCTTCAAGAATATCTTTATATGCAGTGGATAAAAAATTATTTATTAAGGGTACTAACCTCTCTAATCAGCTTATGATGAGTTATGTATGAAGGGAGTTTTCAAGTGTGCGTTGGAAGATGATGAAAGAAGATCCAGGAGTGTCAAGCGGTCAAGCTTGGGGATGCCCCCATGCATCCCCAATAAATATTCAAGGAGACTCAAGCGTCTAAGCTTGGGGATGCCCCCCGTGCATCCCATTCTCCATCTACCATCATCAGTTCGTCCTTCCTCTCACTATATTTTTATCACTTCATGCGTTATGTGCTATGCTTGGAGCGTCTCGCTCTTAGGTTTTGTTTTTAGTTTTCTTTAGCTTTGCTTGCTGTTCATAACAATTTAGATCCTGTGTTACTTTGTGTGGGAGAGAAACACACTCCACTTTCAAAATCTAGAACACATCATAGGATTCTTCATGCCTATCTTTTTGCTGTTGTGTGTTCTTTATCTTTTCATAGCTACTGCCATGTTTAGTTTTAGTCTTAGTTTGTCTTTAGCAAGAGCTTTGGCTTTTGTTTAGTTTGTTGCTGCAACTCTTTTTAGTTTTCATGTTTATCTTGTTAAGAGAGTTGGTTTTTGCACTGAGTTGTGTTTTTTCTTGAAAGTAGGTAATTGAGGTTGCTATTTAATTTTAGTAGTAGCTTGCAATAGTTTTCAGGCATTGTTGTGAGTAATGTTTGGACTTTTGGTGTCAAGAGCTCTAGCCTATTAGTGATAGGTGTCGTATTTTGGGAAATCTGTGTTTATTTTCAAAAACCTACAAACTAGTTGAGAACTCTATCTACTAGATGGATCACTAATCTTTGGAGGGATCGAATATTAGAGTACACTCACGTACGATGAGTTGAGGATGCGCAAGGATAACCAAACCCCCATACACTCCTCCTCGGGGTACTTGTCTCTTTGTGAATCTCCTTATTAGATTGAGAGTTACCGATAATAAGTGCATGAGTCCTTCAGACTAATGTAGGTATTGAAAGTTAACACTTCCACATTCCCATATTTTGCTAGCCTCTCCCGTGCCGTGCATTGCCTTCTTCTCACTCCGAGAGTTGGTGTCCACCTTCGCCGGTACATCCAAACCCTTGGCATGATACGCTCTGTCATCATAAACCTCCTTATATCTTTCCTCAAAACAGCCACCATACCTACCTATCAAGGCATTTCCATAGCCTTTCCGAGATATATTGCCATGTAACATCCACCTCTTCATGACTTGATCTTCATATCATACATGTTAATGCTACACTGGAAGCGACCTACATTGCATACATGATGTTAGTTACATCTTCTTTATGATTTTGAGTACCTTGTAAAGTGTGAAAGATCTCCTTTACCTTCTTGTAAAATAGAGTGTTGCCCTTAAGTGAGGAAAAGATCCCAAAGTGGACACATTAAAAGATCCCAAAGAGGAAAAATGAGAGTTAAATAGAAAGAGACATTGAGGCCACCAAAAATACAAAAAATAGAAAAAAGAGAAAAAGAAATAAAAAGAGAGAAAGGGGAAACACTACTATCCTTTTGAGAGATCCACACTAGTACTCCCTCTATATCTTTGTACTCCATAGAGATGATATTTATGCATATAGTTTGGAGAGCTTCTTAGCTCGTATGTGCATCCATTGCATGGCAATCCCTACTCCTCACACCATATCTATCATTTGGCATATCTTGCATATGATTGTCTTCATTGATGTGAGCCTTTCTCATCCTTTTTGTCTTCCTCCTCCACCATATTTCTCTCTTTGCCATCCTAAGTGTCAACTCTCGTGCTTATGCTCATCCATTGCATGAGTGCTCAAAATATCGAAAAGGAGTGGATCAAATTGACTTGTACCTGGCTATTGGTCTGGGGACGAGTCAAGATAAGATTCCAAAGAGGACCAAGTGTGAAACTTTAGTAGATTGAGTTCTCAACAAAAATACTTTTTTCTCGTATTCCCTATCCTCCTTTCTTGCACGCAAACAACATTTGGAGACATTCGAGTCACGGACAGCAAGAGCTCTTGCACCTATTGTTCTTTTGTTACTTGTTTCAATGCTAATATAGACTCTTGACTCTTATGACTTGAATTGAATATCTGACCTTGATTGCTTTACTTTTCAAAGTTCTTTTATGGTTGCTAGCATGTCACCACAGAAATTATGTTGTTATCATTTACCTACTCGAGGACGAGCAGGAATTAAGCTTGGGGATGTTGATACGTCCAAAACGTATCGATAATTTCTGCTTGCTCCATGCATGTTTTGTGTGATATTGCTTTGATCTAGATACATTTTCATACATTTTTTATCATATTTGGACTAACCTATTAACTCAGTGCACCCTAGTGCCAGTTCCTGTTTTCTTCTGTTTTTCTATTTCAGTTTTCCCCCATATAAAAAGTGCCAGAATAATTCGGGAAAATTCAGATAAAAAATCAGCGTGACGGAAGCTTCGAGAAAAGACCGGGAGGGGCCAAAGGGGGGCTAGGGGGACCCAGGCGGCCACCCGGCGCGGCCCACCCCTGGCCGCGCCAAGGGGGTGCCTGGGGCCCTGGTCCACCTTTGGCTGCCCCCCTTCGCCTATTTATCCCCTGTCACGGGAAAACTCCAGAACAGGAACCCTATTCCGCGAACTCGCCTCTGTTCCGCCGCCGCCGCGCTTCCAAGATCGGGAGCACCAGAAGACCTCTTCCCAGCACCCTGTCGGAGGGAGGATTGACCTCCGGGAGTCTCCTCTCCACCATGGATGCTCCCCGGATGTCTCGTGAGTAGTTTCCTTGGACCATGGGTCCGTGATCAGTAGCTATGTGATGTTCTCCTCCCCTCTTTGATCTTCATTGTTTAGACCTCGTGAGCTGCCCTACATGATCGAGGCACCTTTGTAATATTTCTGCTATTGCTATGTTGAGTTTGATCAGATCTGATGGATTATGAGATTATGTTCAGATTGTGATAGAGTAATATATTTGGTTTTTATCTCTAATATTTTTGTTCCTAAGTAATTCTTGCATGCTCTCCATTGCTGTTTATTGCTTTGGCCAAGTAGTAGGTAGTGACTCCAAGAGGGAGCGTTGTGCTAGATTGTGGGTTCATGCCTCCCCGATGAAATGCTTGAGTGACAGAAACATGAGTCTAGGGGATGTGCTGTTGCCACAAGGGGGAAACCAACGGTTCTTGTAAACGCGGTTACAAGGATTGTTTACTTTACGCAAAGTTCTTTTTAATGCAGTTGTCTGTTGCTTTGGGTTTACACTTTGGGTGGGGCTCGCAACTTAATACCAGCGAGATGTTCTGGATAGATATCTCAAGGTGGATGATTAGTAGTAGATGCAGATGGATTTCGGTCTACTTACTTTAGCGTACTGCCTGTGCTTTTGAACCTCTTCCTTTCTTTTGTAGCATAGTTAGCATTGCGGTGCGTTCTTAATCCTGTCTATTGCGTTTCTATAATTTTTTTACCTCGCATAGCATTTTTATCGTCTTTTGGGAGAGAGACATCACTAGCGAACATCACGTATCCCGGTCCATATCCTCATTATTGTTTCCAAGCTATATTTAATTTTCTGCATTTAATTTCGAGTTGCTATCATTATCCCCTTGCGTTTTATCATTTGTGAACAACAAGACCGGAGAGATTGACAACCTCTCTGAACTTCGTTGGGAGCAAAGTTATCTGTGTCTGTGTGCAGGTCCGCGTCAGTTGCGCCGCTGGCACCTACTTATCATCTCTGGAGTCCTACTGGAGACAAACCTTGGTATCTTTACTGAGGGAAAACTTGCTGTTGTACCGCATCACGCCTTCCACTTGGGGCCTACCAACGAAGGGCGAGAAGCCTTCATCAGTGGTGAAGTGGACAATTGGCGCCGTTGACAATCTAAGGATGGCTAATTTCACCTGGACTTGCACACACAACAGATAGCTTTGCTCCCAACGAGTATAGAGGAGTTGTCAATTCCTACGGCCTTGTTGTTTACAAAGGATAAAACACACGGGATAATAATGATAGTGATAGATACGGAAAAGTAAATACTGAAAGTAAATTGAAGGTGTAAACAGTGTTGTAAATATGGACCGGTCCTATGATGTTCAGTAGTGATGTCTCTCTCCCAAAAGATGATAAAGTATCCATGAGAGGTAAACAAATTACAGCTGGGCAATTGACAGTATTATGTGCGCAAACCAATGCTAATTATGCTAGATAGAAAGGAAGAGGCTCAAAAGCACGGGCAGTACGCCAAGACAAGTAGACCGAAATCTAGTTGCATCTACCTACTAATCATCCACCTTGAGATATCTATCCAGAACATCTCGCTGGTATTAAGTTGCGAATCCCACCCAAAGTGTAAACTCAAAGCAACAGACAACTGCATTAAAGAACTTTGCGTAAAGTAAACAATCCTTGCACCCGCAAGTACAAGCACCATTGTTTTCTCCCTTGTGTCAACATCACATCCCCTAGACTCATGTTTCTGTCACTCAAGCTAGTCATCGGGGGGCATGAACCCACAATCATGCATAACGCTCCCTCTTGGAGTCACTACCTACTACTTGGCCAAAGCAATAAACAAAAACGGAGAACATGCAAGAGTTACTCAAGAACTTAAATATAAAAGAAGAGAATCAAATATATAACTCAATCACACTCTGAACATAATCTCATAATCCACCGGATCCCAACAAACTCGGCATAGAAACAATAGAAAGATTACATATGTGCCTCGATCATGTAGGGCAGCTCACGAGGTCTAATCCATGAAGAACAAAGAGGGGAGGAGAACATCACATAGCTACAGATCATAGAACCATTGTCCAAGGTGGACTACTCACGGTTCATCCGGGAAGCATACATGGTGGTGGAGAAGCTCCCGGAGGTGATCCTCCCTCCGGCAGGGTGCCGGGAAGAGGTCTTCTGGTGCTCCCGATCTTGGAACCGCAGCGGTGGCGGAACAGAGGAGAGATCGCGAAAAAGAGTTCCGTCCCCGAGGGTTTCTTGTCACGGGGAATAAATAGGCGGAAGGGGCAGCTAGAGGTGGGCTAAGGACTCCAGGCGCCCCCCTGGCGCGGCCTGGGGTGGGGCCGCGCCCTTTGGCCGCCTGGGGCCCCCTGGCTCCCCTCTGGCCCCTCTCGGGCTCTTCTCGAAGCTTCCGGTACGCTGATTTTTCCTATATTTTTCTCGGAATTTTTCTGGTACTTTTAATAAGGGGGAAACCTGAAATAGAAAAACAGCAGAAAACATGAACTGGCACTGGGGTGCACTGAGTTAATAGGTTAGTCCAAATATGATAAAAAGTGTATGGAAGTTCATCAATATCATAGAAATATCACACAAAAAAGGCAAGGAGCAAGCAGAAATTATAGATACGTTTTGGACGTATCAGGGACCGCGCGCATAATAATCTGGCTGTCAAGACTATCGCCGTTTACCCGGCCAAGGCAACTGCCGCGCATAGCCTTCCCTCTTTGGTGATACGCATAAGAGAACCCACCGGTGATTGGTCACCTCCTCCTGCTACGAATGACAAGCGGGACCCGCGACCTTTCTCTCTCCTCCCCTGTCTCGTCTTCTTTCTTCAGCCAGCGGAACAGAGGACGGCCGCAGCGGGGGTTGCCGCCAGCTACTGGCACGGGAGGTCTCGCCGTCAGGCCCGCTGGACGCGGCGCACCGAGGCGCGCTCGCAGGTGACCGCGGGAGCACTCGCGGAGGCCTACGGCGTAGCCGGCTGCGGCAGTCGTGGGCTTGGCCGTGGCCTTGCAGCTCGCTGCCGGCGAGGGAGGGGCTCTGGCGTGGAAGGGGACGAGGCGAGGCCACTAGAGTGGTCCAGGGGGAGGCTAGGGGCTGGCTAGAGGGGGAGAGACGGCTCGGGCGCTCAGATTTTCTCAAATTTTTCCGGAGGGAGGAGATGGCCGTGGTGGACGAGAGGGCAATGCGGGGCTCCGGCGATCAAATTGCGAGGGGGGTGGAGCTAGGAGATGCGGAGGAGCTGCTGGGTGCTCTGGGAGGGCCTCGGGAGTGCGCTCTTTATAGCCAGGGTGAGATTCCCGTGGCCAGGCCGCGCCAAGGGGAACGAGGAGATGCTCGGATGTGCTGGCGACGTCGAGGAGGTTCCAGAGGGGGTGGCGTGGAGAACGCGGCCTGATCAAAGCCGTGCGACGCGGCTTGACAAGAAGAAGAGGACGAGGACAGACTTTGCAAGACGTGGACGTGTCGGGCACGCGCGGAGCGCGACCAGAGCACGCCTGCTGTAGTCTAGGAGCGTGGCCACCAAGGGGAGGTTTAACCAGGGGAGTTTCCATCGGGGCCAATGTTGTCTGGGGTAGGGTCCTTCTGGAGCTGATCACATTGGTGTGCTAGGTTGTCCACATGGGCTACTGTGGTGAGCTGTATCTCAAGGATGATTTTGATGCAGCAAACTTGGAGCAGAAGCATAGCTCACATGGTGGGGTTAGGGGAGGTGACAGGTTGTCTTCTGGCTTTGGGGTACAAAGGACTAGAGTACTGTGGAGTTTGGGCTCAAATGGATCAATGTACATGGTACTTCCTTTGCAAATGCAGCATTGAGGCTGAAGGTGTTTGTACTAGGCTGTGGCTAGCACATGGCTCCCCTATGCATGATATTTGGCAGAGCTTAATCATACACTAGGGTGAGTATGTGTACCAAGTTGTAGCTCAAATGGATCAAGCTAGCTAGCACTTCCTTTGCAAATGTCCAATTAGGCCAGAATGCAAAGTTGAAGCTAGCATCTCATCGGTTTCGTGGAATTGGCTGAAAATTGGTGTACTAGGGTTATTTGGCATGGTGCAAATGTGTATAAAATTTCATAGCCATTGGACACACATAGCTAGCACTTGCTTCACAATGTGGTCCACTGGTCAGAAACTTAATATTGACAATGCACTCACATGGGTAATGGATTTCGCTCACATTTGGTTTGGTGGAGTTATTTGGTGGTAGGATCATTCTCCAAAAGTTTCAAGGCAAATGGGATCCCCTATCATGCACTTGCTTCACAATGCCCCCTTGCTGCACCAGAACTTTGGGAACTTATTGTGGGAGTTTGGCTAGGTAAAATGTGGTGGAATTTGGTGGAGATCAATGATATGATCATATGAGCTTGCACAAAAAGTTTCAGCAGCAATGGATCAAGAGAAGTGGCACTCCCTTCACAAATCTCCATTCTTCCCCCACAGACAAATGAATTTTTCTAGAGGAAAAATCCACTTGGGCTATGAAATGTTTTTGGAGAATTTGGCAAGATATGATGTCAATGACATGTGGGAATATTTGGGGATTTATGGGGCAATATAAATAGGGGTTGCTTCACAAACCTCACATAATGAGAATACTCCTTTTATTGGAAAAGGAATATATGGTTTGAATAAAATGGTTGCTTGAATGGGATGGATCAATGGGAGGAGACGGAGAGGCATGAAAACAAGGGCCACTTGAGCATGGAAAGAAAATATGCTCAAGTTTCAAGTCCAAAGAGGTGCTCAAAACCCTTTTTCGCGATCTCGCCTCTGTTCCGCCGCCGCCGCGCTTCCAAGATTGGGTGCGCCAACAGACTTCTTCCCGGCACCCTGCCGGAGGGAGGATTGACCTTCGGGAGCTTCCCCTCCACCATGGACGCTTCCCGGATGTGCCGTGAGTAGTTTCCCTTGGACCATGGGTCCGTGATCAGTAGCTATGTGATGTTCTCTTCCCATCTTTGTTCTTCATGGTTTATACCTCGTGAGCGGCCCTACATGATCGAGGCACATATGTAATTTTCTACTGTTGCTATGCTGACTTTGATGGGATCTGATGGATTATGAGATTATGTTCAGATTGTGATTGAGTAATATATTTGGTTCTTATCTTTTATATTTTTGTTCCTAAGTAATTCTTGCATGTTCTCCGTTGCTGTTTATTGCTTTGGCTAAGTAGTAGGTAGTGACTCCAAGAGGGAACGCTATGCTCGATTGTGGGTTCATGCCCCCCGATGACACGCTTGAGTGACAGAAACATGAGTCTACGGGATGTGCTGTTGCCACAAGGAGGAAAATAACGGTGCTTATAACCGCGATTGCAAGGATTGTTTACTTTACGCAAAGTGCTTTTTAATGCAGTTGTCTATTGCTTTGGGTTTACACTTTGGGTGGGGCTCGCAACTTAATACCAGCGAGATGTTTTGGATAGATATCTCAAGGTGGATGATTACTAGTAGATGCAGTTCGATTTTGGTCTACTTATTTTGGAGTACCGCCCTTGCTTTTGTGCCTCTTCCTTTCTTTGTAGCATAGTTAGCATTGCGGTGCGTTTTTAATCCTGTCCATTTCCCAACTGTAATTTTTTTACCTCGCATAGCAGTTTTATCGTCTTTTGGGAGAGAGACATCACTAGTGAACATCACGGGACCCCGGTCCATATTCTCATCACTGTTTACACGCTCATTTATTTTCCTGGTTTTACTTCCTAGTTCCTATCACCATTAGCATTATCCCTTGTGTTTGATCCTTTGTAAACAACAAGACCGGAGAGATTGATAACCTCTCCGAACTTCGTTGGGAGCAAAGTTATTTATGTTGTGTGCAGGTCCACGTCAGTTGCACCGTTGACACCTACTTATGATGCCAGAGTCCTACGGGAGACAAACCTTATCCTCTACATAGGAGAAATTTTCTGCTATCCTACATCTCACCTTCCACTTGGGGTAACCAACTGATGGCTTCTCTCCCCTCGTTGGTTACCCCAAGTGGAAGGTTTGAGATGCAGTGCAGCAACAAGTGTCCCTCGGTGAAGATACCAAGGTTATCGAAACAGTAGGACTCAGGAGATACAAGTAGGTGGCAACGTCGCCAGAAATTGCTTCCTGACTAAGGTGTTGTCGTGGACCTGCACACAACAACAAATAACTTTGCTCCCAACGAGTACAGAGGAGTTGTCAATTCCTCCGGCCTTGTCCTTTACAAAGGATCAACGCAAGAGATAAAAGGTGCACAGGAAAGTAAAAGCTGAAAGTAAATTGAGGGTGTGAACAATAATGTGAAGATGGACCGGGGTCCCGTGATTTTCACTAGTGATGTCTCTCTCCCAAAAGACGATAAAAGTGCTAGCGAGGTAAACAAATCACAATTGGGAAATTGACAGGATTATAAAGGCACCGCAATGCTAACTATGCTGCAAAGAAAGGAAGGGCTCAAAAGCAATGGGAATTACGCCAAGGTAAGTAAACCAAAATCCATCTGCATCTACTACGAATCATCCACCTTGAGATATCTATCCAGAACATCTCGCTGGTATTAAGTTGCGAATCCCACCCGAAGTGTAAACTCAAAGCAACAGACAACTGCATTAAAAGAACTTTGCGTAAAGTAAACAATCATTGCACCCGCGGGTACAAGCACCGTTGTTTTATCCCTGGGGGCAACATCACATCCCCTAGTCTCATGTTTCTGTCACTCAAGCTAGACATCAAGGGGCTGAACCCACAATCGAGCATAACGCTCTCTCTTGGAGTTGCAAATAAAATACTTGGCCAAAGCAAATACCGCAACGGAGAACATGCAAGAATTTACTCAAGAACAAAATATAAAATAGAAGAACCAAATATATTACTCATCACAATCTGAACATAGTCTCATAATCCATCAGATCCCAACAAACTCAGCATAGCAACAACAGAAATTACATAGATGCCTCGATCATGCGAGGCAGCTCACGAGGACTCCAAAGTGGAAGCACAAAAGGGGGGAGAGATTCATCACATAGCTACTGGTCACGGACCCATGGTCCAAGGGGGACTACTCACGGCACATCCGTGAGGCGTCTTTGGCTATGGATGGTCTCCCGGAGGGGGTTCCTCCTTCCGGCAGGGTGCCGGGGCAGCTTCTCCAGGAAGCCCCGATCTTGAAACGGCGGAGGCGGCGGTACAGAGGGGAGTTCGCGAGAAAGAGATCGATATTAGGGGTTTCCACCCCGAGGGGTAAATATAGGAGAAGGGGGGCATCGAGGGGACCCACGAGGCAGTCAGGAGGGTCCCTGGCGCGGCCCAGGGTAGGGCCGCGCCACCTGCCCTCCTGGCTGCCTGGTGGTGGCCCCCCATCCCTCTCTTGGTGATTCCAGAAGCTTCTGTTGCGCTGATTTTTTTATATATTTTTCCCGGAATTTTTGGAGCACTTTTAATGGCCGGAAAACCTGAAATACAAACACAGCAGAAAATAGAAACTGGCAACTGGGTGCACTGAGTTCATAGGTTAGTCAGAATAGGTTCAAAAGTGTATGAAAGTTCAAGAAAAACATGGCAAAGTCACACAAAACATGCATGGAGCAAGCAGAAATTATAGATACGTTTGGGACGTATCAACATCCCCAAGCTTAATTCCTGCTCGTCCTCGAGTAGGTAAATGATAACAAGCATAATTTCTGTGGTGACATGCCACACAACCAAATAAGGACTCTTAAGTAAAGAAATCAAAGCATGCAATTCAATTCAAGTCTTAACAAGCAAGAGTCTATAGTAGCATTGGCACAAGCAACAAAAGAACAAAAGGTGCAAGAGCTCTTGCTGTCTGTGACTCAAATGTCTCCAAATGGTGTTTGCGTGCAAGCAAGGGACTGGGAAGAAAGAGAAAAAAGGTTGTTGAGAACAACTCTCTACTAAAGTTTCACACTTGGTCTCCTTTGGATTCTTATCTGGACTCGTCCCCAGACCACTAGCCAGGTACAAGTCAACCTGATCCACTCCCTTTCAACATTTTGAGCACTGATGCAATGGATGAGCGTGAGCAAGAAAGTTGACACCTAAAACGAGAAACAGAAAGAAGGTGGAGGAGGAAGACAAAAAGGTGTGAAAGGCTCACATCAATGAGGAAAATCATAGGCGAGAGAAGGCCATATGATACATATAATGTGAGGAGTAGGGATTGCCATACAACGTTTGCACATGTGAGCTAAAAGCTCTCCAAGGGAACTAGTGGGGGTGCATCTAACTTGCTTGCTTAAGAAGACCTAGAGCTCGTTTGAGGAGGCTGATCATTGGAATACACAAGCCAAGTTCTATAGTGTGAAGGGTCCCCACATAGCTATATGCATGATGATGATCTCTATGGAGTACAAGGGATAGAAGATGAAGTACTAGTGTGGATCTCTCAAAACGAATAGTAGTATGCCCCCTTCTCTCTTTTTATTTTTATTTTCTCTTTTTCTCTTTTATTTTTATTTTTTGGTGGCCTCAATGGCTCTTTCTATTTAACTCTTATTTGTCCTCTTTGGGATCTTTTGATTTTGTCCTCTTTGGGATATTTTCCTCACTTTAGGGGCAATACTCTATATTTTACAAGAATATAGGAGATCTTTCACACTTTACAAAGGTACTCACATAAAGAAAATGTAACTATCATGATGCAAATGTATGCCTCTGCCAGGGTAGCAGGATATGCAATGATACTAGCGCTTCATGTAGCAATGATTTGGGAAAGGCCCAACTAGCATGCGGCTCATCGATCAAGCAAGTAGCATGTATGACATGAAGATCAAGTCATGAGAAGGTGGATGTTGCATGGCAATGTATCTCGGAAAGGCTATGGAAATGCCTTGTAGGTAGGTATGGTGGCTGTTTTGAGGAAAGATATAAGGAGGCTTATGATGACAGAGCATATCATGCCAAGGGTTTGGATGTACCGGTGAAGTATGCGCCAACTCTCGAGGTGAGAAAGGGCAATGCATGGTACCGAAGAGGCTAGAAAAAGTATAGGTGGGTGGAAGTGTCAACTTTCGAATACTCACATTAGTCCGAAGAACTCATGCACTTATTATCGGTAACTCTCAATCTAATCAGGAGGTTCACAAAGAGACAGGTACCCCGAGGAGGAGTGTATGTGGGTTTGGTTATCCTTGCGCATCCTCGACTCATGGTACGTGAGTGTACTCTAATATTCGAACCCTCCAGAGGTTAGTGATCCATCTAGTAGCTAGAGTTCTCAATAGGGGTTTTTTGGTTTTCGAAAAACACACGGATTGCCCAAAATACGACATCTATCACTAATAGGCAAGAGCTCTTGACACCATAAGTTCAAACATTACTCTAGTCAATACCTCAAAACTATTGCAAGTTACTACTACAAAGAGAATAGCAACTTTAACTACCTACTTCCAGTCAAGACACAGAACTCAGTGCAACAGGAAAACTCTCTAACAAGATAAAACATGCAACCTATATAAAGTTCAACCTAAGACAAAAGAAAATCTCTAGAAAAACTAAAGCACTACAACTAAGCAGAACAACAGCCAAGGAAAGAAAAAGAACATCTCACAGCTAAAAGAATAAGCATGCAAATCCTATGAGGAGTTCTAGTTCAAGCGGAGCGTGAATTTCTCCCACACAAAAGATTAAGTTGGGTTCTAACTTGTTAATACAGCAAAGAAAGCAAAACAAACCTAGAAAAGTAAAGAGCGAGACGCTCCAAGCACAACACATAACGCATGAAGTGATAAAAATATAGTGCAACGAGGGACAAACTGATGATTTTTTATGAAGAAGGGGATGCATCGGGGGCATCCCCAAGCTTAGACGCTTGAGTCTTCTTGAATATTTATTGGGGGTGCACATGGGCAGCCCAAGTTTGACCGTTTAACACTCCTGAATCTTCTTTCATCATCTTCCATCGCGCACTTGAAAACTCCCTTCATACATAACTCATTGTAGGATGATTAGAGCGGTTAGTACCCTAATAAAATAATTTTCCTCTACTGCAAATAAAGATTTACAGGAAGAGCTACTGTTTCTCTTGCCTTCCCAAAAAAAGTTTGCAAAGAAAAAGCAAGCTTAAGGATTCCAAAACCGCGAAAAGAAAAACCGGGGCAGAAGCTGAGAAAAACAGAACAGCAGAGAAAGGAGAATTTTTTCGAGGTACTTCTGCAACTCAAATCAAAAAACTTTGCACAGACGCCTAAGAGGTAATTGTATGGAGCATGCTGTCAAAAAAATTCAGATCAAAAAGATGATCTGGTGATTTACTGAGAATATTTCCGTCAAGCAGACAGAATCTGTTTCTGGACAGCAAGCACCAACTTTTGACTTTTCTTGCAATCTGAGGCTAAACTTGGCACAAAGCTTGAAACGTAAAGATACAATGATGTTGATACAGTTGTAACAATCATCAAGACCACTAAGAACAGAACACAAGGAAAAAGAAAAACCTAAATTCGTTGCGGGCTGCCTCCCGAAAGCGCTTCTTTAGAGCCATTAGCTAGGCTTAAAGCAGAAGATCAAAGTTCTCCAAAATCATCGGAAGGTTCACCAAGGATTTCAAAAGGGTTTTCAATAAGCTCATCCTTGTTCTTCCGAGGGAAGAGGTACGTACCTTTTGCCTTACCACGCAAACGTATTTGTCCTTTACCTATATCAATGAAGCCTTTCATGGCTCGGAGGAAGTCCCTTCCGAGCACTATATTTCCTTTGTTGGACTTCATGATGGCAAAGTCAATCTCTACACTCCTTTTCAGAAACATGACCTGGACATCTTTTAATCTTCCCTGGATCTCAGAAATATCACCATTAGAATGTTCATGGAAAGATGGAAATTTGTCCATGCTTGCAAGGTACAAAGAATCATAAATAAAGCTTGGCATTATAGAAACTGTAGATCCAATGTCACAAAAAGCAAGGAAGTTTTGATTAGAGATAACAACCCTAACAAAAGGCTCCCAGTCATTTTCTATTTCCAAAATCTCCTCTCTAGGGGGATTTAACTTCTCTATTTCTTTTAAGTCTAGAGTATCAAGTCTCTTCTCAATAGTAGCAATTCTGCCTACAACAGTGTTAAGACCAACAAAATAACCTGATAAACCATGTATAATTTCAAGAGCTCTAGCTTCATCACACTCTAAAAAGTCTCCTTCAGCTATAAGATCAAGAGAGTGCTTACACCACTTAAAAAGGCCAAAGTAAAAATTTCTAAGCACAATTCATATAGGTAACCAAGGCATATTTTCCTTATGTGCATCAGAAACTCTGTCCCATGCCTTCTTCATATTCTCCCCGTTCCTTTGATGGAAATCCAAGACTTCGGATTCCCTCATAGTACCAACTCCTAACATACTTAACCACACAAGAAGGGTAACATGTATTTTTGGTATTTTTTATTAGGGACACAAAAGTAAAAACTGAAAGGTAAACTATCAAGACTAAAAAGCAAAGGTAAAAGATAGTGTGCAACTCCCCTATCTTGTAGACTTGAGTCCCCGGCAACGGCGCCAGAAATTTGCTTGATGGCTTCTCGCCCCTCGTTGGTTACCCCAAGTGGAAGGTTTGAGATACAGTGCATCAGCAAGTTTCCCTCGGTGAAGATACCAAGGTTATCGAACCAGTAGGACTCAGGAGATACAAGTAGGTGGCAACGTTGCCAGAAATTGCTTCCTAACTAGGGTGTTGTCGTGGACCTGCACATAGCAACAAATAACTTTGCTCCCAACGAGTACAGAGGAGTTGTCAATTCCTCCGGCCTTGTCATTTACAAAGGATCAACGCAAGAGATAAAAGGTTGCAAAGGAAAGTAAAATCTGCAAGTAAATTGAGGATGTGACCAATAATGTGAAGATGGACCGGGGTCCTGTGATTTTCACTAGTGATGTCTCTCTCCCAAAAGACGATAAAAGTGCTAGCGAGGTAAACAAATCATAGTTGGGCAATTGACAGGATTATGAAGGCACCGCAACGCTAACTATGCTGCAAAGAAAGGAAGGGCTCAAAAGCAATGGGCAATACGCCAATGTAAGTAGACCGAAATCCATCTGCATCTACTACGAATAATCCACCTTGAGATATCTATCCAGAACATCTCGCTGGTATTAAGTTGAGAATCCCACCCAAAGTGTAAACTCAAAGAAACAGACATCTGCATTAAAAGAACTTTGCGTAAAGTAAACAATCCTTGCACCCGCAGGTACAAGCACCGTTGTTTTATCCCTGGTGGCAACAACACATCCCCTAGTCTCATGTTTTTGTCACTCAAGCTAGACATCAAGGGGCTGAACCCACAATCGAGCATAACGCTCTCTCTTGGAGTTGCAAATAAAATACTTGGCCAAAGCAAATACCGCAACGGAGAACAAGCAAGAATTTACTCAAGAACAAAATATAAAAGAGAAGAACCAAATATATTACTCATCACAATCTGAACATAGTCTCATAATCCATCAGATACCAACAAACTCAGCATAGCAACAGCAGAAATTACATAGATGCCTCGATCATGTGAGGCAGCTCACGAGGACTCGAAAGTGGAAGCACAAAAGGGGGGAGAGATTCATCACATAGCTACTGGTCACGGACCCATGGTCCAAGGGGGACTACCCACGGCACATCCGGGAGGCGTCCATGGCTATGGATGGTCTCCCGGAGGGGGTTCCTCCTTCCGGCAGGGTGCCGGGGTAGCTTCTCCAGGCAGCCGAGATCTTGAAACGGCGGCGGCGGCGGTACAGAGGGGAGTTCGCGAGAAAGAGATCGATATTAGGGGTTTCCACCCCGAGGGGTAAATATAGGCGAAGGGGGGCATCGAGGGGACCCACGAGGCAGTCAGGAGGGTCCCTGGCGCGGCCCAGGTTGGGGCCGCGCCACCTGTCCTCCTTGCTTCCTGGTGGTGGCCCCCCTTCCCTCTCTTGGTGATTCCGGAAGCTTCTGTTGCGCTGATTTTTTATATATTTTTTCCCAAAAAAATTTGGAGCACTTTTAATGGCCGGAAAACCTGAAATACAAAAACAACAGAAAACAGAAACTGGCAACTGGGTGCACTAAGTTAATAGGGTAGTCCAAATAGGTTCAAAAGTGTATGAATGTTCAAGAAAAACATGGCAAAGTCACACAAAACATGCATGGAGCAAGCAGAAATTATAGATACGTTTGGGACGTATCACCAACGAAGGGCGAGAAATCATTATCATCATCTCGCACATCAAGCAAATTTCTGGCGCCGTTGCCGGGGACTCCGAGTGCTAAGATAGGGGAGTTGCACACTATCTTGTCCCTTCGCTTTTTATTCTTGTTAGTTATCTTTCAGTTTTTATGTTTGTGTCCTATATCAAAAATCACAAAAAAAAATCTGTCGCACTTGCTGCTACTATGGGTTCCACTGAAAACACCAAGTTGTGTGACTTCACTAGTCACAACAACAAGGACTTTATCTGCACTCCTATTGCCACACCTGCCACTTCAGCTACCTCTTATGAAATTAAACCTGCTTTGGTAAACCTTGTTATGAGAGATCAATTCTCTGGTGCTGGAGATGCTGCTTCTTTACACTTGAACAATTTTGTTGAGTTATGTGATATGAAAAAGTATAAAGAAGTAGAAGGTGATGTTGTTAAGCTCAAGCTTTTTCCTTTCTCCTTGAGGGAAGGAGCTAAAATCTGGCTTCAATCTTTGCCTAGTAATAACATAGATTCTTGAGATAAGTGCAAAGATTCTTTTATTGGGAAGTACTACCCACCTGCTAAAATTATCCAATTGAGGAGTAACATTATGAATTTTAAGAAATTGGATAATGAACACGTTGCCCAAGCTTGGGAACGAATGAAATCTCTTGTTAAGAAATGCGCTACACATGGTTTGACTACTTGGATGGTTATCCAGACTTATTATGTAGGCTTGAACTTTACCTCGCGGAACCTGTTAGATTCGGCCACGGGAGGAACCTTTATGTCAACTACACTTTGTGTTGCCACAAAACTTCTCGATGAGATTATGAACAACTATTCCCAATGGCGAAACCTGACATAGAAAAACAACAGAAAACAGGAACTGGCACTGTGGTGCACTAAGTTAATAAGTTAGTCCAAATATGATCAAAAGTGTATGAAAGTATATCTAGATCATAGCAATATCACACAAAACATGCATGGAGCAAGCATAAATTATAGATACGTTTGGGACGTATCAACATCCCCAAGCTTAATTCCTGCTCGTGCTCAAGTAGGTAAATGATAACAAGCATAATTTCTGTGGTGAGATGCTAGCAACCATATAAGAACTTTGAAAAGTAAATCAATCAAGGTATGTGATTTAATTCAAGTCATAACATGCAAGAGTCTATATTAGCATTGAAACAAGCAACAAAAGAACATTAGGTGCAAGATCTCTCGCTGTCCGTGACTCGAATGTCTCCAAATGGTGTTTGCGTGCAAAGAGGGGGATATGGGAATACGAGAGAAAACATATTTTTGTTGAGAAACCAATCTACTAAAAATTCACACTTGGTCTTCTTTGGAATCTTATCTTGACTCGTCCCCAGACCACTAGCCAGGTACAAGTCAATTTGATCCACTCCCTTTCGATATTTTGAGCACTCATGCAATGGATGAGTGTAAGCACGAGAGTTGACACTTAGGATGGCAAAGAGAGAAATATGGTGGAGGAGTAAGACAAAAAGGTGAGAAATTCTCACATCAATGAGGACAATCATAGGCGAGAGAAGGCGAAAAGATAGATATGATGTGAGGAGTAGGGATTTCCATGCAACGGATGCACATATGAGCTAAGAAAAGCTCTCCAATGGAACTAGTGGGGGTGCATCTAACTTGCTCGCTCATGAAGATCTAGAGCTCGTTTGAGGAGGCGCATCCTTGGAATATGCAAGACAAGTTCTCTAGTGTGAAGGTCCCCACATAGCTATATGCATAAATGATCATCTCTATGGAGTACAAGGATAAGAGGGAGTACTAGTGTGGATCTTTCAAAAGGATAGTAGTGTTGCATCTTTCTATCTTTTTATTTTCTTTTTCTCCTTTTTCTATTTTTTTTGGTGGCCTCAATGGCTCTTTCTATTTAACTCTCATTTGTCCTCTTTGGGATCTTTTATTTTGTCCACTTTGGGATGTTTTCCTCACTTAAGGGAAACACTGTATTTTACAAGAAGGTATAGAAGATCTTCACACTTTACAAGGTACACAAACATAAAGAGGATGTAGCGATCATAATGTAGGCAATGTATTCCTCTGCCAGTGTAGCAGGAACATGTATGACATGAAGAACAAGTCATGAAGAGGTGGAAGTAGCATGTCAATATATCTCGGAAAGGCTATGGAAATGCCTTGATAGGTAGGTATGGTGGCTGTTTTGAGGAAAGATATAAGGAGGTTTATGATGACAGAGCATATCATGCCAAGGGTTTGGATGTACCGGCGAAGGTGGATACCAACTCTCGGAGTGAGAAGAGGGCAATGCACGGTACGGAAGAGGCTAGCAAATATGAGGAGGTGGAAGTGTCAACTTTCAATGCTTACATTAGTCCGAAGAACTCATGCACTTATTATCGGTAACTCTCAATCTAATTGGGAGGTTCACAAAGAGACAAGTACCCCGAGGAGGAGTGTGTGGGGGTTTGGTTATCCTTGCGCATCCTCGACTCATGGTACGTGAGTGTACTCTAATAACCGATCCCTCAAAAGATTAGTGATCCATTTAGTAGGTAGAGTTCTCAGCTAGTTTTGTAGGTTTTTGAAAATAAACACGGATTTCCCAAAATACGACACCTATCACTAATAGGCTAGATCTCTTGACACCAAAAGTTCAAACATTACTCACAACAATACTTGAAAACTATTGCAAGTTACTACTAAAATTAAATAGCAACCTCAATTACCTACTTTCAAGACAAGACACAACTCAGTGCAAAAACCAGCTCTCTTAACAAGATAAACATGAAAACTAAAGAGAGTTCCAGCAACAAACTAAACAAAAGCCAAGGCTCTTGGTAAAGACAAACTAAAACTAAAACTAAGCATGGAAGTAGCTACGAAAAGATAAAAAACACACAACAGTAAAAAGATAGGCATGAAAAATCCTATGATGTGTTCTAGATTGGAGTGAAGTGTGTTTCTCTCCCACACAAAGTAAGATGGGGTCTAACTTGTTATGAACAGCAAGCAAAGCTAAAGAAAACTAAAAAGTAAACCTAAGAGCGAGACGCTCCAAGTATAGCACATAACGCATGAAGTGATAAAAATATAGTGAGACGAAGGACGAACTGATGAGTGTTGATGGAGAAGGGGATGCACGGGGGCATCCCCAAGCATAGACTCTTGAGTCTCCTTGAATACTTATTGGGTATGCATGGGGGCATCCCCAAGCTTGAGCGTTTGACACTCCCGGATCTTCTTTCATCATCTTCACTCGCACACTTGAAAACTCCCTTCATACATAACTCATCATAAGCTGATTAGAGAGGTTAGTAACCGTAATAAAATAATTTTTCCCCACTGGATATAAAGATATTATTGAAGAGCTACTGTTTATCAATATTTCCAAAAGGTTTTTTCAAATAAAAATCAAGCTTAAGGTTTGCAAAAGTAAGGAAAGGCAAAACGTGGAAGAATCTGTGAAAAACAGAACAACAGGTAGTAGAGAATTTTTTTTGGGGCACTTCTGCAACTCAAATAAAAAAACTTAGAACATACGAAAGTTTCGCAATTGTATAGAGCACGCTGTGTAGAAAATTCAGCTCAAAAATATGAACTGGTGATTTGTTTCGATTTTTTCCGTCAAGCAGACATAATCTATTTTTTGAACAGCACGTCACAACTTTTGCTTCCCTTATCATAAGAGGCTATACTTGGCACAAATCTTGAAAAATAAAGATACAATGATGTTTCTACAGTAGTAACAATAATCAAGACCACTAAAAACATAAGTAATAACATCTTGGGTTGCCTTCCAACAAGCCGTTGCCTTGCGGCTCGCTGCCGGCGAGGGAGGGGCTCCGGCGGGGAAGGGGAGGCGGCGAGGCCACTGGAGTGGTACAGGGGGAGGCTAGGGGCTGGCTAGAGGGGGAGAGAGGGCTAGGGCGCTCGGATTTGCTCAAATTTTTCCGGAGGGAGGAGATGGACGTGGTGGCCGAGAGGGCAATGCGGGGCTCCGGCGATCAAATTGCGAGGGGGGGTGGAGCTAGGAGATGCGGAGGAGCTGCTGGGTGCTCTGGGAAGTCCTCGGGAGTGCGCTCTTTATAGCCAGGGTGAGATGCCCGTGGCCAGACCACGCCAAGGGGAACGCGAAGATGCTCGGATGTGCTGGCGATGTTGAGGAGGTTCCAGAGGGGGTGGCGTGGAGAACGCGGCCTGAGAAAAGCCGTGCGGCGCGGCTTGACAAGAAGAAGAGGACAAGGACACACTATGGAAGGACGTGGACGCGTTGGGCACGCGCGGAGCGCGACCAGAGCACGATTTCTGCAGTCTGGGAGCGTGGCCACCAAGTGGAGGTTTAACCAGGGGAGTTTCCATCGGGGCCAATGTTGTCTGGGGTAGGGTCCTTATGGAGCTGATCACATTGGTGTGCTAGGTTGGCCACATGGGCTACTGTGGTGAGCTCTATCTCAAGGATGAGTTTGATGCAGAAAACTTGGAGCAGAAGCATAGCTTGCATGGTGGGGTTAGGGGAGGTGACAGGTTGTCTTCTGGCTTTGGGGTACAAAGGACTAGAGTACTGTGGAGTTTGGGCTCAAATGGATCAATGTACATGGTACTTCCTTTGCGAATGCAGCATTGAGGCTGAAGGTGTTTGTACTGGACTGTGGCTAGTGCTTGGTGGCTTCTCTCCTCCTTCGTTGGTTACCCCAAGTGGGGGTTTGAGATGTAGTGCAGCAGCAGTTTTCCCTCGGTGAAGATACCAAGGTTTGTCTCCAGCAGGACACCAGAGATGATAATTAGGTGTCAGCGGCGCAACTGACGCGGACCTGCACAGAGACACAGATAACTTTGTCCCCAACAAAGTTCAGAGAGGTTGTCAATCTCTCCGGTCTTGTTGTTTACAAAGGATAAAACGCAAGGGATAATAATAGCAACTTGAAAGTAACTGCAGAAAAGTAAGTATAGCGTGGAAACAATGATAAGGGTATGGACCGGGATACGTGATGTTCGTTAGTGATGTCTCTCTCCCAAAAGACGATAAAATTGCCATGCGAGGTAAAAAATTTACAGAAAGGCAATTGAAAGGATTATGAACGCACCGCAATGCTAACTATGCTACAAAAGAAATCCATCTGCATCTACTACATGCAGTACGCCAAGGTAAGTAGACCGAAATCCATCTGCATCTACTACTAATCATCCACCTTGAGATATCTATCCAGAACATCTCGCTGGTACTAAGTTGAGAGCCCCACCCAAAGTGTAAACCCAAAGCAACAGACAACTGCATTAAAAGAGCTCTGCGTAAAGTAAACAATCCTTGTAACCGCGGTTACAAGCACCGTTGTTTTCCCCCTTGTGGCAAGAGCACATCCCCTAGACTGTCACTCAAGCGTGTCATCGGGGGGCATGAACCCACAATCTAGCACAACGCTCCCTCTTGGAGTCACTACCTACTACTTGGCCAAAGCAATAAACAGCAACGGAGAACATGCAAGAATTACTTAGGAACATAAATATAAGAGATAAAAACCAAATATATTACTCCATCACAATCTGAACATAATCTCATAATCCATCAGATCCTATCAATCTCAACATAGCAATAGCAGAAATATTACAAAGGTGCCTCGATCATTTTGGGCAGCTCACGAGGTCTAAACAATGAAGATCAAGGAGGGGAGGAGAACATCACATAGCTACTGATCACGGACCCATGGTCCAAGGAAAACTACTCACGGGACATCCGAGGAGCATCCATGGTGGAGAGGAGACTCCCGGAGGTCAATCCTCCCTCCGGCAGGGTGCCGGGAAGAAGTCTTCTGGTGCTCCCGATCTTCGGAAGCGCGGCGGCAGCGGAACATAGGCGAGTTCGCGGAATAGGGTTCTGCTTCTGGGGTTTTCCCGTGACGGGGAATAAATAGGCGAAAGGGGGCAGCCAGAGGTGGGCCAGGAGCCCCAGGCGCCCCCCTGGCGCGGCCAGGGGTGGGGCCGCGCCGGGTGGCCGCCTGGGCCCCCTGGCTCCCCTCTGGCCCCTCCCGGACTCTTCTCGAAGCTTCTGTCACGCTGATTTTTTATCTGAATTGTCCCAAATTTTTCTGGCACTTTTTATATGGGGGAAAACTGAAATAGAAAAACAACAGAAAACAGGAACTGGCACTGGGGTGCACTGAGTTAATAGGTTAGTCCAAATATGATCAAAAGTGTATGAAAGTGTATCTAGATCATAGCAATATCACAAAAAACATGCATGGAGCAAGCAGAAATTATAGATACGTTTTGGACGTATCAACATCCCCAAGCTTAATTCCTGCTCGTCCTCGAGTAGGTAAATGATAACAACATAATTTCTGTGGTGACATTCTAGCAACCATATAAGAACTTTGAAACGTAAATCAATCAAGGTTAGAGATCCAATTCAAGTCAGAACAGGCAAGAGTCTATATTAGCATTGAAACAAGTAACAAAAGAACAATAGGTGCAAGAGCTCTCGCTGTCCGTGACTCGAATGTCTCCAAATGGTGTTTGAGTGCAATAAGGGGGATAGGGAATACGAGAAAAAAGTATTTTTGTGTTGAAAACTCAATCTACTAAAGTTTCACACTTGGTCTTCTTTGGAATCTTATCTTGACTCGTCCCCAGACCACTAGCTAGGTACAAGTCAATTTGATCCACTCCTTTTCGATATTTCGAGCACTCATGCAATGGATGAGCGTAAGCACGAGAGTTGATACTTAGGATGGCAAAGAGAGAAATATGGTGGAGGAGGAAGAAAAAAAAGATGAGAAAGGCTCACATAATTGAGGACAATCATAGGCAAGAGATGTCGAATGATAGATATGATGTGAGGAGTAGGGATTGCCATGCAACGGATGCACATACGAGCTAGGAATCTCTCCAATGGAACTAGTGGGGGTGCATCTAACTTGCTCGCTCATGAAGACCTAGAGCTCGTTTGAGGAGGCTCATCCTTGGAATATGCAAGCTAAGTTCTATAGTGTGAAGGTCCCCACATAGTTATATGCATAATGATCATCTCTATGGAGTACAAGGATATAAAGGGAGTACTAGTGAGGATCTCTCAAAAGGATAGTAGTGTTGCCCCTTTCTCTCTTTTTATTTCTTTTTTTTTCTATTTTCTATTTTTTTGTATTTTTTGGTGGCCTCAATGGCTCTTTCTATTTAACTCTCATTTGTCCTCTTTGGGATCTTTTAATGTGTCCACTTTGGGATCTTTTCCTCACTTAAGGGCAACACTCTATTTTACAAGAGGGTAAAGGAGATCTTTCACACTTTACAAGGTACTAAAAATCATAAAGAAGATGTAACTAACATGATGTATGCAAGGTATGTCGATGCCAGTGTAGCAGGAACATGTATGACATGAAGATCAAGTCATGGAGAGGTGGAAGTTGCATGGCAATATAACTCGGAAAGGCTGTGGAAATGCCTTGATAGGTAGGTATGGTGGCTGTTTTGAGGAAAGATAAAGGGAGGCTTATGATGACAGAGCGTATCATGCCAAGGGTTTGGAAGTACCGGCGAAGGTGGACACCAACTCTCGGAGTGAGAAGAAGGCAATGCACGGCACGGGAAAGGCTAGCAAAATATGGGAAGGTGGAAGTGTCAACTCTCAATACTTACATTAGTCCGAAGAACTCATGCACTTATTATCGGTAACTCTCAATCTAATAAGGAGGTTCACAAAGAGACAAGTACCCCGAGGAGGAGTGTATGGGGGTTTGGTTATCCTTGCGCATCCTCGACTCATGGTACGTGAGTGTACTCTAATATTCGACCCCTCAAAAGAGTAGTGATCCATCTAGTAGCTAGAGTTCTCAACTAGTTTTGTAGGTTTTGAAAATAAACAACGATTGCCCAAAATACGACATCTATCACTAATAGGCAAGATCTCTTGACACCAAAAGTTCAAACATTACTCACATCAATACCTCAAAACTATTGCAAGCTACTACTAAAATTAAATAGCAACCTCAATTACCTACTTTCAAGACAAGACACAACTCAGTGCAACAACCAACTCTCTTAACAAGATAAATATGAAAACTAAAAAGATTTCCAGCAACAAACTAAAACAAAAGCCAAGGCTCTTGCTAAAGACAAACTAAAAACTAAGACTAAACATGGCAGTAGCTATGAAAATATAAAGAACACACAACAGCAAGAGGATAGGCATGAAAAATCCTATGATGTGTGCTAGATTTTGAAAGTGGAGCGTGTTTCTCTCCCACAGAAAATAAGACAGGACCTAACTTGTTATGAACAGCAAGCAAAGCTAAACAAACTAAAAATAAAACCTAAGAGCGAGACGCTCCAAGCATAGCACATAACGCATGAAGTGATAAAAATATAGTGAGACGAAGGATGAACTGATGATTGTTGATGGAGAAGGGGATGCACGGGGGCATCCACAAGCTTAGACGCTTGAGTCTCCTTGAATATTTATTGGGGATGCACGGGGTCATCCGCATGCTTGAGCGCTTGACACTCCTGGATCTTCTTTCATCATCTTCCATCGCACACTTGAAAACTCCCTTCATACACAACTCATCATAAGCTGATTAGAGAGGTTAGTACCCTTAATAAATAATTTTTCTCCACTGGATATAAAGATATTCTTGAAGAGCTACTGTTTCTCAAGAGTGCCAAAAAGTTTTTGCAAAGAAAAAGCAAGCTTAAGGTTTGCAAAAGTTAGGAGAGATAAAACGTGGCAGAATCT
Organism: Bromus sterilis; assembly: GCA_950022295.1. Lineage (NCBI taxonomy): Eukaryota > Viridiplantae > Streptophyta > Magnoliopsida > Poales > Poaceae > Bromus > Bromus sterilis. The sequence goes on along the minus strand of OX465600.1, from coordinate 72,348,184 downwards.
GTGAAAAACAGAACAGCAGATAGTAAAGAATTGTTTAGGGGCACTTCTGCAACTCAAATCAAAAAACTCAGAACATACGGAAGTTTCGTAATTGTATAGAGCATACTGTGTAAAACTTTCAGCTCAAAAAGATGAACTGGGATTTTTCTGGAATTTTTCTGGTCACGAGGACAGAATCTGTTTTCTGGACAGCATGTCACAACTTTTACTTCCCTTGCCGTAAGAGGCTATAACTTGGCACAAAGATGAAAAATAAAGATACAATGATGTTGCTACAGAAGTAACAATCATCAAGATACAACAAAATCAAAAATAAAAACCTAAATTCGTTGCGGGCTGCCTCCCGAAAGGGCTTCTTTAAAGCCATTAGCTAGGCATAATGCAAAAGATCAAGTTGTAGCAATCGAATCATTATCAAGATCATCAAAAAGCTCTTCAATTGTACAAATAGTCTTTAGAGGTCTTTAAAATAAAGGCCTAATGAAGATACTTCTAGGGAGAAAACCAAAAGGCGGAAAATCAATGGAAGATTCATTTATAAAATTATCAAAGAGAGGTATTTCTTCCAAAGTTTTCACGATTTCAACTTCTTTGGAAATAGGTGGTTTATTTTTGGGTCGGAGAACCTTAGGGACATAATTGAACTTAGGTTCCCTTCTTGCCGAAGTCTCTACCTTTTTTGGTTTGATTGAGGAGAAAGTAGTTCCTAGAGTATTAATGATTTCCTCAATCTTATCTATCCTAGAAGGATCCGTATCACGGGATTTGATGTCCGCCAAGGTTTTAATAATTTTAAGCATGGAGCTATCAAGCCTATTCAAATTCCCTTGAATCTTGCGATCCAACTCATTCATCCTAGTTATACTTGGTATTTCTAACTCTATCTTTTCAAGTTTCTTCATAATATGAGATAGAGTTATATCTTCTTGTACGCTAGCAATAGGGAGATTTCCAACAAGATTTTCAATAACATTAAGAGACTCCCAAGTCGGGGCTTCTAGAAAATTCCCATTGATAGCAGTATCTAATATGAACCTATTCCTAGGATTAATCCCGACATAAAAATTTCTAAGCAGGATAGTAGTGGATTGCTTCTTGGTGGCTTTTCTATGAGAATCATTAATTCTATACCAAGCATCTTTTAAACTTTCTCCACCTTTTTGTTTAAAGGTGAGAACCTCTGTCTCAACAAAGGCAGAAGGGCCAGACATAATCACAACTAGAAAGATAAACTAACAATACTAAAAAACAAAGGTAAAGGGTAGTGTGCAACTCCCCTATCTTAGCACTTGGAGTCCCCGGCAACGGCGCCAGAAAACTTCTTGCTTGGTGGCTTCTCACCCCCTTCGTTGGTTACCCCAAGTGGAGGGTTGAGATGTAGTGCAGCAACAGTTTTCCCTCGGTGAAGATACCAAGGTTTGTCTCCAGCAGGACTCCAGAGATGATAAGTAGGTGTCAGCGGCGCAACTGACGCGGACCTGCACACAGACACATATAACTTTGTCCCCAACGAAGTTCAGAGAGGTTGTCAATCTCTCCGGTCTTGTTGTTTACAAAGGATCAAACGCAAGGGATAATAATAGCAACTTGAAAGTAAATGCAGTAAATAATATATAGCGTGGAAACATTGATCAGGGTATGGACCGGGATACGTGATGTTCGCTAGTGATGTCTCTCTCCCAAAAGACGATAAAATTGCTATGCGAGGTAAACAAATTACAGAAAGGCAATTGACAGGATTATGAACGCACCGCAATGCTAACTATGCTACAAAAGAAAGGAAGAGGTTCAAAAGCACAGGTAGTACGCCAAGGTAAGTAGATCGAAATCCATCTGCATCTACTACTAATCATCCACCTTGAGATATCTATCCAGAACATCTCGCTGGTATTAAGTTGCGAGCCCCACCCAAAGTGTAAACCCAAAGCAACAGACAACTGCATTAAAAGAACTCTGCGTAAAGTAAACAATCCTTGTAACCGCGGTTACAAACACCATTGTTTTCCCCCTTGTGGCAAGAGCACATCCCCTAGACTCATGTTTCTGTCACTCAAGCGTGTCATCGGGGGGCATGAACCCACAATCTAGCACAACGCTCCCTCTTGGAGTCACTACCTACTACTTGGCCAAAGCAATAAACAGCAACGGAGAACATGCAAGAATTACATAGGAACAAAAATATTAGAGATAAAAACCAAATATATTACTCTATCACAATCTGAACATAATCTCATAATCCATCAGATCCTATCAAACTCAACATAGCAATAGCAGAAATATTAAAAAGGTCCCTCGATCATGTTGGGCAGCTCACGAGGTCTAAACAATGAAGATCAAAGAGGGGAGGAGAACATCACATAGCTACTGATCACGGACCCATGGTCCAAGGAAAACTACTCACGGGACATCTGGGGAGCATCCATGGTGGAGAGGAGACTCCCGGAGGACAATCGTCCCTCCGGCAGGGTGCCGGGAAGAGGTCTTCTGGTGCTCCCGATCTTCGGAAGCGCGGCGGCGGCGGAACAGAGGCGAGTTCGCGGAATAGGGTTCTGCTTCTGGGGTTTTCCCGTGACGGGGGATAAATAGGCGAAAGGGGGCAGCCAGAGGTGGGCCAGGGGCCCCAGGCGCCCCCCTGGCGCGGCCAGGGGTGGGGCCGCGCCGGGTGGCCGCCTGGGCCCCCTGGCTCCCCTCTGGCCCCTCCCGGGCTCTTCTCGAAGCTTCCGTCACGCTGATTTTTTATTTGAATTTTCCCGAATTTTTCTGGCACTTTTCATATGGGGGAAAACTGAAATAGAAAAACAGCAGAAAATAGGAACTGGCACTGGGGTGCACTGAGTTAATAGGTTAGTCCAAATATGATCAAAAGTGTATGAAAGTGTATCTAGATCATAGCAATATCACACAAAACATGCATGGAGCAAGGAGAAATTATAGATACGTTTTGGACGTATCAGCTAGCACATGGCTCCCCTATGCATGATATTTGGCAGAGATTAATCATACACTAGGGTGAGTATGTGTACCAAGTTGTAGCTCAAATGGATCAAGCTAGCTAGCACTTCCTTTGCAAATGTCCAATTAGGCCAGAATGCAAAGTTGAAGCTAGCATCTCATAGGTTTGGTGTAATTGGCTGAAAATTGGTGTACTAGGGTTACTTGGCATGGTGCACACGTGTATAAAATTTCATAGCCATTGGACACACATAGCTAGCACTTGCTTCACAATGTGGCCCAGTGGTCAGAAACTTAATATTGACAATGCACTCACATGGGTAATGGGATTTCTCTCACATTTGGTTTGGTGGAGTTATTTGGTGGTAGGATCATGCTAAAAAGTTTCAAGGCAAATGAGATCCCCTATCATGCACTTGCTTCACAATGCCCCTTTTCTGCACCAGAACTTTGGGAATTTATTGTGGGAGTTTCGCTAAGAAAAATGTGGTGGAATTTGTGGAGATCAATGATATGATCATATGAGCTTAAACAAAAAGTTTCACCAGCAATGGATCAAGATAAGTGGCACTCCCTTCACAAATCTCCATTCTGCCCCCACAGACAAATGAATTTTTCTAGAGGAAAAATCCACTTGGGCTATGAAATGTTTTTGGAGAATTTGGCAAGATATGATGTCAATGACATGTGGGAATTATTTGGGGATTTATGGGGAAATATAAATAGGGGGTTGCTTCACAAACCTCAAATAATGAGAATACGCCTTTTATTGGAATAGGAATATATGGTTTGAATAAAATGGTTGCTTGAATGGGATGGATGTAAGGCCCGATATGCGGTACTGTTCCAGATCTAGGTGTTTCAACCCAGATCCGGGGACGAAGCACATATCGGTCCCACCGCGACATATGACAAATCCATATGCCCCGGATTTCCAACATGATATCACAACATTACAGATACAAGGATACAACATCTCATACAATCGGCATACAACTGCCTCAGATACAATACAACAGCGGAAGGTACATGTCTGAGTACAGACTACAATCAAATGCCTACTGGCAAAGAGAAAAACATCGATCCCATAACCACACGGGTCCAGGCCCTCCGTCGGGATCCGCCTAACTAGTCGTCGTCGAGTCTCCACGTGAAACGTTGATCACCATACCTGTTGTCGATCAAGAACCCTGAAAAGAGTTTGGGGGTAGTATCATGAGTACAGAGGTACTCAGCATCCAACTGTAGTGGTCATCTGACCCAACAAGGACTTCATCACTCGTCATTCTAGGACAACTAGTAGTTTACGATAAGGAAGGGGTAAGTGGTGAGGTTGATGCCGCACTAGCATTTATGAAGTGGCTAACGATCTAGAGAGTAAGATAAGAAGCCAAGCATTCGATGAGGAATTGCCTCCAAAAGTCTTGCTATCGACTACTTGCGCAATCATAACAGCTATCCTATCCTTGTCCTCCTCTTCGCATCCCGACGAAGAAGAAGCAATCAAGGCACACACACACGTTGATCAAGTTGTTAAGATTATCTCAGTTGTTGTTGTCTATGAACAAGGAATAGGTCTCAAGTCGTCCATAACCGCGGACACGGCTTCTCGAAAATATTTAACCCTGCAGGGGTGTACCAACTGCCCATTACGAGGCGTCGCATGCTCGCCCATCTCTCTCAGTTGCTACCCATCATTGGCAACCATTTTATGATTTAGTTCCAAGAGATCCGAAACGACAGGTCGCTCTAACTAACAACGAACAAATCCGGGTGGCCCCCGGGGAGTGGACACCCAATCCAAAAGCTGGCCATGCTCTCGGATCGGACTCTTCCGTAAGGCTAAGGTCGGGAAATCACACCTGACATCAGGGGACCCCTAGCTCACCAAGTGTGGACCAACAGAGGAACTAAGTCTCCGCTGGCCCGAGTTGTTTGAAAACTACTGGCAGCTGACCAGCACACACACGGTTTCAAATGGTAAATCAGCTTGGGCCACCTCTAGAAATGTTTGAAGCTAGGTAGGTAAGAAGAGGGGACCCCATAAAATCCCACACGCTATTAGGCACGCTCAGTATTAAAACCAATACCCGGAACTCGGGTCCTAGGTGACTCGAATGGAACAAAGCGTCGGGACGGGATAGCCTAGACCTTCCATCCTTCGTCGAATATAGCCAACATTATAATAATCATATCATCAACAACAATATAATAATGTGATATCCCAAACCAAGGAGTAACAGGGTAACATCGTAGCATCCTAAGCATGCATACTAAGCAGGGGCTGAGCAACGAGCAAATGTAACATAGCAGTACAAGGTTTGCTAGGAAGGGACATGGCTGTATCGGTTTGAAAGAGGCTGTAAACATGTGGTAGGATCAAACATCGAACCTAACCTAGACTAGCATGCAAACCGCTGGTTGAAATTGAATGGATCATAAGTAATGTATAGTCCTTGCCTGTTGATAAGTCGGATTCCAAAGGTGTAGTCGATCGCACGCTCGCAACGTCTCTGAGAGGTACCCACGGAAGCACACAAGAAGGAAACATTGGAAAGCAATCAACGATGCACCACTATTACTACAGAGCAATACAAGATCAAAGAGACAACACAAGGAACGGCAACGCGATACGGATCTATCGTCGGGAACGGTTACTAACAGTTTAAGTGGGGTATCGGTCACACACGACGAATACCGCATGTTTACGGTGGTTCAAGTTGTTTAGCTACAGGTGATCAACCAACGGTTATTAACATGTCAACTCAAGCAAGCATGGCATATCACACAAACATGGCAAGAGGTGAAGCATAAAGGAAACTATCTATGCTAGTCAATTTAAGTGAGGCACAACCTAAACATGGCATAACACTAAGTGCCGCACGATGATTAAAACATTTGGTACTGTTCTGCCCTAAACCATATTTTAGGTTTGTTAACAACAGAAAAAATAGCATAAACACAAAGTACATGAAAAACTAATCAAGTTACATATAAATAACACCCCAAACGGAGTTACGGTTAAAAAGATACAAGCAAAACAAGCTACGGGCACAAACTGTCAACATCACGAAGCACACTTTAGAGCAATGCACAAACAGGATAATCAATGCAAAAATGCTCGCAAATGATATGAAATTAAACTAGACATGACAAGGAAGGCATGGCAAAAAGAATCATGCAAAAATGCATCATAGATAAAAAGATATTAAGCAAACCACATGGCATCGCAAAGTAACAGACTTAGAGAAAAACAGAGGTGGCTGTAAAAAACAGCAGCATAGCAACTTTGGAGCTCAATAAATATATTACCAGCAAGCATATCATGACAATGCAATACATATAATGAAATTAGACTTGATGCTTAACAATATGCAATTGGAATCACTCAATTCCGATAAACGGTCGCGACACACTCATCGACCGAAGTTGCAACAAAATAACAGTTTCAGCAACAGCAGCACAATAACATCAGGATAGCTACTTTGGAGCAAGATTTAATATAGAAAAATCACCCAAACATGACAAGTTAAAGCATGGAAATGAAGTACACATGATGCTTAACACATAGGAAAAAGAATCAATGCAATAGGCCTCATGGATGAGTCACAAACATCATGCAAAGTTGCAACAAAATATAAACAGCAGCACTTAACAGGAATTTGTAGCAGTTTAACGGCCTGATGCCCACTTCAACACACAATTACACAATCAAGATGATCTCAAATGCAAATGCTCACAAAAGATGAATTGAAGTACACATGAAACTAAGCAACTTTCATTTTGGGGGCATCGCGATCTGAGCTACGGATTAACGGGAAATTACATCACAAAACAGATCACAACAACAATAATAAAGGACTTAGCAGATTTTTGCAACAGGAAAAAAAATAACAGAGAGAAAAATAAATAAACAAGGGGATGGCCTCACCCCAAACGGGCTCGGCCCATGAGGCGGCTGGGCTGGCAGATTTGGGCCAGCTTAGGGCTGCTGGGCCGGCCGGCCTGCCACGGCGGCGGCCACGCGGGGAGGCCGAACTGGGTGGCTCCCGTGCCCGTGCACGCCAGTGGAGGCGGCTGGAGCTCGCCGACGAGCGGCACCGGCGGCCTGCGCAGACGACGGTGGAGGACGACGAGGCAGGAGGTCCGGGCGGCGCGGGGGCGAAGGATCCAACGACGGGAGGTCCAGCGGCGAGCGGGTCGGGGCCGGCTTGGCGTCGGCATGGCAAGGAGCTCGGCTCCGAATTCATGGCAGCCATGGCGTGTGCTTGCGAAACAGAGAGAGAAAATGGAGATTAGAAGGAGAGGTAGAAGAGAGGGAGAGGGAGAGGGGCGCGAGCCGTGACCTGCGGGGCTTGCCGGCGGGGTGCTGGCCGCGGCTCACTGGCCGAAGTTGGAGGCGGCGGCGGCTGCGGTTGGTGAGGAGAGAGAGGAGAGAGGCTGGTGGAGGGGAGACTCGATCTGGGTCATCGGATCGTGAGATCTGACGGTCCAGATCGTAGGAGGCAGTTTTCCAGATCTAAGGCTAGGGTTTGCTACGAAAATTGGGAATTTTGGGCCAGATCTGAAATTAGAGAGGGGGGTGGCTGCAAATTGTGGCTAGGGAAACCCTAGAAATGGGTGGGAGTGTGGGGGTCTTTATATAGCCCCGGTGGCTGGCAGTTTGCAAAAACATCTCCGGTTTTTCTCTCGCGCAGGCGGTGCTCACTTTTCTGATCGCCGGGGGTCCGCAGTACCTCCGATTCGGGTAAAACTTCGAACTGCGCGATCAGCACGTCGAGACGGCGGCATTCATCTCGCGCTGGAACCGTTCTGAAAACACTTTCCGGCGCGCTATAAAATATCCCATTTAATTGTTAAACGGGGTTGTTTCGTTCCGTTGGCTGCAGCTGGTCTCGTGCGGTTTTCGCGACGGTGATCGGGCGAAACCCGGTGTCACAAAGGTCGAGTGTCAGGGTGGCAAGGGTCGGTCTCCGTCCGGTACGAGATAAGAGGGGGGAAAATAATCGCCGATCGATAAATCGGGGATGAAAACACCGCAAAAAAATCAGACAATCAAACAATTCACGCAGAAAACAAATTTTTTTAATTTTTGTGAAAACTGGGCTGTTACAATGGATCAATGGGATAACATGGAGAGGCTTGAAAAAAAGGGCCACTTGAGCATGGAAAGAAAATATGCTCAAGTTTCAAGTCCAAAGAGGTGCTCAAAATCAAATCCAATAGCAAATCCAGAAATAAATCAGAAAAGTTTTTGGAAAAAGAAAGTTCCAAAATCCAGGGTGTCACAAACCTACCCCCCTTAGAAAAATATCGTCCTCGAGATTTGGTTGCTCAGGGAACCATCGCAACTTACCGTCCTTCGTAAACTTGCTGCTTCTCGGATTTCCTTTTTACCGCATAATGTTCCTATGGTAGCATCCACTATACCTCTGCTGAGGGGGTTTACTTCACCTGGTCCACAGTTCTGACGGAAAGTTCTTCCTTGATACCTCACATCCTTTCCCACTGATTTCAATCCTCATATCTTCTGACTTGTATGATAACGGGATGTCTTGTCATAGGCTGAATGCTGACGATACCCATACTGTGTCTAGGGTACCTCAGGCGTTATTCGTGGTACAGTCTTGAATCCTTTGCATTGGCCTCTTCGACAAGAGCTTGGCCATAACCGGTAGTTGGTATCTCAGAATGTTTACTATCGGGACCTTGACTGACGGCATGTGGGTCTGCCTCGCATTTCTGTTGGCCTGTCCATCGTGCTCAAGGATTCGGAGCGGGGCACAAATTCTGGACATTCACTTATGCCGAGATTTGCCTTACAGGTGACCCTATCCGGGTGGCGATAGGTCATGATATGCTTCAATCCAGTTCTTTTTTTTAAAATGCCGAGCTGAGCGGGTGACCTTCAATGAAGCAGACTGGGGTATCTTGGCAAGACGGACGATGCCGAACTTGAGGAATTGCTCGGGCTGATGGGCTGGATATGCGGTACTTTGCCCATACTGAATGGGATTCCTTCGTTGCAGGTGTCCATGGTGGTCCACACGACTTTAACTAATCGAGGCAATTTTGACTTGAGGTCCATACAGTGCATTCTTTTGCCTTACCCGTTGGCTTGCAAGAGTTGCGTACTTTTGACCGGTTACGATGTACAATGCTCACTCCGGGGGTATACATTGCAACAACGGTTTGACATATACCATGTAGCAATCAAATTTCTTGTACTGGCTTTTCTGTAGTACGGGTTCTTTTCTTCTTGCATCACGACTTATTGTTCTGCTAAAATCTTCCTCTAAGATAGACAGGTTACCATCACCTTTTGTCTCTTGGATTACCATGATAATATTGATTTCCATGAAGGGTATCTCAGGATTGTCCTTTTTCCGGGCCTTGTCGGACGGGAAAAGCTGACCCTCGCGATTGCGGCGAGGTCCAATGCTCTACGGCTTCCGGTCTTCAGGGGGTGCTTTCATGACTTTGTTAGTCTTTCTGCCAGGCCGAGGTGTGTATCTGATTCTTCTGCTGACTTGTCTCCCAAGAGTTGCGGTTTCTCACCGATGTTCAAATGCATAACTCTTTCCCGATTGCAAGCATGGTGGTATCCACGCCGGGGTAGCTTGCATACTTGAGAAGGATGCCCATAAGATGTGCGGGTCCTGACGATGCTGACGCCTTTGCGGTCTTCGAATAACCGGATTTCTGACAATACTGTTGCAGGTCTGATGGCATGTCGAGGAAGACTGTGTAGCTTGTCTGCGAAGCTTGGCCGGGGTTGCTTGCTGGGGAAGGTCGGGCACTGTTCCTCAGAAGCTTGCTCTGGTAGCGTATCGAGGAATGCGGGGTGTCGTACACGGGAAGCTGCCTCGATAGCTTGCTGAAGAAGACTTGGTGTCCTACCTTGGAAGCTTTCTTCATAACTCACTGACGAAGATAGGTTGTCTTGCTTTGGAAGTCTGCCTCTTTATACTGCGTATACATCGGTTCCTTATGCTGGAAGTTTCGGTGGCCGGTCACTGTAGACGGCCGAGTAGCTTGTGCTGAAATCCATCGGTGGGGCGTACTGAGTACGACTTACTGTCTTGCACCGAAAGCTTCACCAGGTGACTTGTGGCGGAAGACTGGGTATCTTGGCCGGGAAGATAAGAGGATGGCGTACTGAGGAAGGCTGGTACACTGTATGTGTCGGCTGTGCCGGGTACCTTCTCATGGAGGACTGAGGTTCCTTCTATCCGAAGCTTTCCCTCACTGATGTGGGAAAAAAACTAACCACGGCGCCTGAAAATTTTATGACTGCTGGCTTATCAGAGGAAACACTCTTCCAATCATTCCTTTGCTGGATGCGAGCTTCATGATACGTTCTGACCATCTTCTGGAATATATCGAAATAATTTTCATCTAACAAGATTGTAGTTGGTGCTTGCCATGTCTCGGACGCATATACTTCTGGGTCACAATTTCTGATTTCCTTGCCTGAATCCTTGTGGCGGTCATAGCTGATGCAGACTTGATTCAAGAGATGGCTTGGGTAACGTCCCTTCGTGAGCCACATGTTTCCAATGGGATTGGGCATGAGTCTTGTTTGACTTGCTGATTTTTCACATCATCGCGGCCTTTAACTGATCAAATCTTTACGATTGTACTGGTTACCGGAGAAATGTATGCCTGATTGAAATGATGATTGCCGTATGATTCATACTTGAGCCAGAATGCTTCCGATGCAACCGGGTACGAGCTCTTCTTGTCTTGCTTATTTCTTTGAGGTCTTTCACTTATGGAATCTTCATGGCCATAACAGTTACCGGACTGATGCACACCTGATTCATTCGGGTAAAACTCATACGGGAGCTGAATATTCCTGCGGCAAGCTGGTGTGGGTCCTTCACTTGGTGTCTTCATGATGCCCGGCGGTCTTGCACTGATTCTTCGAGGTATGCGGGGGTTATGAGCAACTTTCCATCGGGGCGGATAAAGTGACACCAAAGAACCAAACGAAGAACCAACGAAGAAAACCACGGAGCAAAAAGCAAACGAGGAACGGCTTGCTACCTCATCATCTTTAGCGGTAGTCGATGACCATCCAGACTCCTTGCAAAGAAAACAACGAATAACCTAGTAGCCACCAGAACGGTCTTTACAACTCAGATCTGGGACTTGTACTGGAATAGCTCAAGCATTGCTCACGACGGCCGACCGAAATCAGCTCAGAGCATGAGACAATGTTGATAAAAAGAATGCAGAGGTCCCCTAAGACGGCCAAGAAAACAGCTCAGAGCATAGAGTCTCCACTGCGAAAAGAAACTCAACAACTGCCTGAGACGACCGAAAAGCAGCTCAGAACACGGGTCGGTTGTTGAAAAGAGAAATGTAAAACAGGCATCCACTCCGGACGGCCGACGATGCATCAACTCAGATCCAGACGTGGTGCCAATATCGAAGAACAACAAGCAAGGGTCCGTCCAAGTCATCTAATACCATCCAAAACAGAGTTAGCAGCTGCCGAAGAAACTAAACAAATAACCAACAACGAGAACCAACTAAACAGGAAAAACAATACTAAACAAGCACTGAGATCACACGCGGGATCTCAACTTATATTGCTATTCACATCAACATGCAACAAGCAACAAGCAACATGCAACACTACTACTCATGCATTACGAACTACGCGAAGCTCAGGCGTTCTGATCTGACGGCGGGTTGTCGGGGGTCGCAGGAGTGGGTGGAGGAGTCGACAACGATAAGGCTGCAGCAAGAGCTCTCCTTGCATCTCTTTCATCACGGACTAGCTTGAAGAGGAGGGCGTACTGGGAGATCATGTAGCGGGACATGGTGATCACCGCCGCATTGGCTTTCGCCGAAGGGCGAGGAAACCTTACTTGCTGCGGAGTCGCCCCCAAGGCAGGGTAAAAATGGAAAGCGGGATTCTGCTGCATCGCACTTTCCTGGTGGCGTAGGACTAACAGTCCTGCCAATGCGGCAAGCTGAATGGCACGATCCGGGGTACAAGCGGGTCCACCCTGGAAGTTGTAGGAGCGCACGCCGATGGGGATGGTGGAGGTCACGTAGACGTTGGCACGGTACTCAAGAAGCTGCCCTTCGATCGGCGTCTGGGAAACTTGGTACCTTGGAATATCTCCACTGGGGTAGGGAGTCCACCATACGTCTATAAGGAGGTAGTCAAAGTTGGTCATGGACGAGGATCCTATGTAGCCCACCGGGTATTCCGCCATCTACACTCGTCAGATCATATTGTTAGTGAAAACATACGGTCTATATGCAACAAACAAATGCAACAAGCAACTCTAGCTTTAGCGTCAATCTAACGTTCGCACGGACTAGGGTGTCCTACAACCAGTCCTGCTCTGATACACGGCCTTGTGGCACCCTGGCTCAGAGGACCGGAAGGCCCCGTGCTCCAGCCCGGAGATCAAGTCTTCTGGAACACGACACTGCTTGATATAGAACTGAACATCTTTCTATTACCGAATATAGGGGTACACGAGGTCTATTACAATGCTAGCGGAGACACAGCTTGCTCCTCAAGCTAGCCTCAGCTCTACACCAAGCAGCAGCATAACTCTCTAGCAGCGGAATATAACTCGGCAGCGGAACAACAACGGCGGTGATGAACTCCACTCCATAGGGACATTGGCTAGGACACCTCCTAGCTCGCAAACACCGGGAACGTCGTCCTACGCATCCAAGGCACGGCCTGCAAATCTGGCATCCAAGGGTGGAAGCTCACAACATCCAAAGAAACAAGGAAAAACAATAACATGGCAACAGGTTAAAGTATATTAGTGAATTAAACATGTGAGCCTCAACATCATGCAAACAGGTAATCATCAAGCATATCAGCACATATTATCAGTACTTTATCAACATGAAGACTAATGCACAATCAATCATCATTTAAGGTCACATGGACCCCACATGATCATCGCATGATCACGTGGCTTACCTCGGAGTCCTTACAGACTCAAGCACCGGGTCGTCGCATGACCAAACGGGTCATCGCATGACCAATCAACGGGTTAGGTGTCCTTCGTTACCACCCAACCAATCCGGTCATCGCATGACCATCCACTTACCACAAACATAGCACCGAACTCATGTTGATCTCATGGTGTGACCTAGTACGAACTGTGTCCATTACCATGGACGCGGCTATTCGAATAGATTTGTGACTCTGCAGAGTTTGTGCACGTTACCCACACTATGGAGTTCTTCCTCCATCCAGTACCTCGGAACTCGTCCCACAAGATCCTTGGAACTCGTACCGCAGGAGTGGACTAGGACTTCTCCAACGAGACCGTCCTACTGCGTGTCCCTCTTACCGTATCACCGACATCCCGTCTTGGGAAGCCCCTGTGTCCTTCCGACAATGACCATCACATGGCCCAGACCATCACCTGGTCCATAAACTTTGTCCTCCTCAGGGACTGATACACGAGATAGCTTCTCGTCCCTCGTTGGTTACCCCAAGTGGAAGGTGAGATGTAGCGTAGCAACAAGTTTCCCTTAGCAAAGATGCTTAGGTTTAAAGTATCGAACCAGTAGGACTCCACTAGATACAAGTAGGCGGTGAAGTGAACAATTGGCGCCGTTGACAATCTAAGGATTGCTAACTTCACCTGGACCTGCACACACAAAAGATAGCTTTTCTCCCAACGATTACAGAGGAGTTATCAATTCCTCCGGCCTTGTTGTTTACAAAGGATGAAACGCACGGGGTAATAATGATAGTGATAGCTACGGAAATAAATACTGAAAGTAAATTGAATGTGTAAAAAATGTTGTAAATATGGACCGGGGTCCTATGATGTTCACTAGTGATGTCTCTCTCCCAAAAGACGATAAAATAGCCATGCGAGGTAAACAAATTAAATCTGGGCAATTGACAGGATTATGTGCGCAAACCAATGCTAATTATGCTAGATAGAAAGGAAGAGGCTCAAAAGCACGGGCAGTACGCCAAGACAAGTAGACTGAAATCCATCTGCATCTACCTACTAATCATACACCTTGAGATATCTATCCAGAACATCTCGCTGGTCTTAAGTTGTGAATCCCACCCAAAGTGTAAACTCAAAGCAACAGACAACTGCATTAAAGAACTTTGCATAAAGTAAACAATCCTTGCACCTGCAGGTACAAGCACCGTTGTTTCCCCCTTGTGGCAACAACACATCCCCTAGACTCATGTTTATGTCACTCAAGCTAGTCATCGGGGGGCATGAACCCACAATCATGCATAACGCTCCCTCTTGGAGTCAGTACCTACTACTTGGCCAAAGCAATAAACAGCAACGGAGAACATGCAAGAGTTACTCAAGAACATAAATATAAAAGAAGAGAATCAAATATATAACTCAATCACAATCTGAACATAATCTCATAATCCATCGGATCCAACAAACTCAGCATAGCAACAGCAGAAAGATTACATATGTGCCTCGATCATGTAGGGCAGCTCACGAGGTCTAATCCATGAAGAACAAAGAGGGGAGGAGAACATCACATAGCTACTGATCATAGAACCATGGTCCAAGGTGGACTACTCACGGTTCATCCGGGAAGAATCCATGGTGGTGGAGAAGCTCCCGGAGGTGATTCCTCCCTCCGGCAGGGTGCCGGGAAGAGGTCTTCTGGTGCTCCCGATCTTGGAAGCGCAATGGCGGCAGAACAGAGGAGAGATCGCGAAAAAGGGTTCCGTCCCCGAGGGTTTCTCTTCACGGGGAATAAATAGGCGAAAGGGGCAGCCAGAGGAGGGCCAGGGGCTCCAGGCGCCCCCCTGGCGCGGCCAGGGGTGGGGCCGTGCCCTCTGGCCGCCTGGGGCCCCCTGGCTCCCCTCTGGCCACTCTCGGGCTCTTCGTGAAGCAGAAATAGAAAATAGGAATTGGCACTAGGGTGCACTGAGTTAATAGGTTTGTCCAAATATGATCAAAAGTGTATGGAAGTTCATCAATATCACAGCAATATCACACAAAATAGGAAAGGAGCAAGCAGAAATTATAGATACGTTTTGGACGTATCAACATCCCCAAGCTTAATTCCTGCTCGTCCCCGAGTAGGTAAATGATAACAAGCATAATTTCTGTGGTGACATGCTAACAACCATATAAGAACTTTTAATTAAAGCAATCAAGGCATGTAATTCAATCCAAGTCATAACAGGCAAGAGTCTATATTTGGCATTGAAATAAGCAACATAAGAACATAAAGGTGCAAGAGCTCTCGCTGTCCGTGACTCGAATGTCTCCAAATGGTGTTTGCGTGCAAGAAAGGGGATAGGGATATACGAGAAAAAGTATTTTTATGTTGAGAACTCAATCTACTAAAGTTTCGCACTTGGTCTTCTGTGGAATCTTATCTTGACTGATACCCAGACCACTAGCTAGGTACAAGTCAAAATGATCCACTCCTTTTCTACATTTTGAGCACTCATGCAATGGATGAGCGTAAGCAAGAAAGTTGACACTTAGGATGGCAAAGAGAGAATAAGGTGGAGGAGGAAGACAAAAATGTGTGAAAGGCTCACATCAAAGAGGACAATCATAGGCGAGAGAAAGCCAAATGATAGATATGATGTGAGGAGTAGGGATTGCCATTCAACGGATGCACATGTGACCTAAAAGCTCTCCAATGGAACTAGTGGGGGTGCATCCAACTTTCTTGCTCAAGAATACCTAGAGCTCATTTGAGGAGGCTCATCATTGGAATATACAAGACAAGTTCTAAAGTGTGAAGGTCCCCACATAGCTATATGCATGAATGATAATCTCTATGGAGTACTAGATATAAGAGGGAGTACGAGTGTGGATCTCTAAAAAGGAATAGTAGTGTGCCCCCTTCTCTCTTTTTATTTCTTTTTCTCTTTTTTCTATTTTTTGTATTTTTTTGGTGGCCTCAATGGCTCTTTCTATTTCTCTCTCATTTGTCCTCTTTGGGATCTTTTAATTTGTCCAGTTTGGGATCTTTTCCTCACTTTAGGGGCAACACTCTATATATTACAAAAAGTATAGAAGATCTTTCACACTTTACAAAGTACTCAAATCATAAAGAAGATGTAACTATCATGATGGATGCAAATGTATGCCTCTGCCAGTGTAGCAGGATATGCAATGATACTAGCGCGTCATGTAGCAACGATTAGGGATAGGCCCAACTAGCATGCGGCTCATCGATCAATCAAGTAGCATGTATGACATGAAGATCAAGTCATGAGAAGATGGATGTTGCATGGCAATATATCTCGGAAAGGCTATGGAAATGCCTTGATAGGTAGGTATGGTGTCTGTTTTGAGGAAGGATATAAGGAGGTTTATGATGACAGAGCGTATCGTGCCAAGGGTTTGGATCTACCGGCGAAGGTGGACGCAAACTCTCGGAGTGAGAATAAATCAATGCACGGCACAGGAGAGGCTAGAAAAATATGGTAAGGTGGAAGTGTCAACTTTCGAATACTCACATTAGTCCGAAGAACTCATGCACTTATTATCGGTAACTCTCAATCTAATAAGGAGGTTTCACAAAGAGACAAGTACCCCGAGGAGGAGTGTATGGGGGTTTGGTTATCCTTGCGCATCCTCGACTCATGGTACGTGAGTGTGCTCTAATATTCGACCCCTCAGAAGAGTAGTGATCCATCTAGTAGCTAAAGTTCTCAACTAGTTTTGTAAGATTTGAAAATAAACACGGATTTCCCAAAATATGACATCTATCACTAATAGGCTAAAGCTCTTGACACAAAAAGTCCAAACATTACTCAAAACAATACCTCAAAACTATTGCAAGTTACTACTAAAAAAAGAATAGAAACCTCAATTACCTACTTCAAGTCAAGACACAAAACTCAGTGCAACAGGAAAACTCTCTAAACATGAAAACTCAAGAGAGTTCCAGCAACAAACTAAACAAAATCTCTTTGAAAATATAAGCATAAAATTTAAGAGAAAAACATGACAGTAGCTCCGGAAAGATAAAGAACACACACAGCAAAGATAAGCATGAAAACTCCTATTTTGTGTTCTAGATTTTGGAAGTGGAGCGTGTTTCTCTCCCACACAAAGAAAGTTGGGTTCTAACTTGTTATGAACAGCAAGCAAAGCTAAAGAAAACTAAAAATAAAACCTAAGAGCGAGACGCTCCAAGCATAGCACATAACGCATGAAGTGATAAAAATATAGTGAGACGAAGGACGAACTGATGATTGTTGATGGAGAAGGGGATGCACGGGGGCATCCCCAAGCTTAGACGCTTGAGTCTCCTTGAATATTTATTGGGGATGCATGGGGGCATCCCCAAGCTTGAGCGCTTGACACTCCTGGATCTTCTTTCATCATCTTCCATCGCACACTTGAAAACTCCCGTCATACATAACTCATCATAATCTTATTAGCAAGGTTAGTACCCATAATAAAATAATTATTCTCTACTGGAAATAAATATAATATTGAAGAGCTACTGTTTCTCAAGACTGCCAAAAAGTTTTTGCAAAGAAAAAGCAAGCTTAAGGTTTGCAAAATGAAGAAAAGGCAAAACAGGACATAATCTAGGAAAAACAGACCAGCAGGTAGTAAAGAATTTTTAGGGATGCTTCTGCAACCCAAATCAAAAAACTCAGAACATACGAAAGTTTCGTAATTGTATAGAGCACGCTGCGTAAAAAATTCAGCTCGAAAAGATGAACTGGGATTTTTCTCTGATTTTTCGAGTCACGAGGACAAAATCTGTTTTCTGGACAGCATGTCACAACTTTCACTTCCCTTGTCGTATCAGGCTATAAAAGGCACAAAGCTTGAAAAGTAAAGATATAATGATGTTGCTAAAGTAGTAACAATCATCAAGACCACTAAAAACAGAAGAAAAACAAAAAGGAAAACCTAAATTCGTTGCGGGCTGCCTCCCGAAAGCGCTTCTTTAAAGCCATTAGCTAGGCTTAATGCAAATAGATCAAGTCTTTTCAAGAAAATAACTAGCCCGTGTGACGGACTCAAAAGGCAACTTAATCTTTTTCCTAGGGAAGTGTTCCATCCCTTTCTTGAGAGGGAATTGGAATTTTATAATCCCTTCTTTCATATAAATAACAGCACCCACGGTGCGAAGAAAAGGACGTCCCAAAATAATTGGACAAGAAGGTTCACATTCAATGTCCATAATAGTAAAATCAACGGGAACATAATTGTCATTGACAATGATAAGAACATCATCTATCTTCCCCAAAGGTTTCTTTACGGAAGAATCGATGAGACGAACACCAAAAGAACTAGTATCAAAAGGTTTCAATTCAAATATATCATACATTCTTTTGGGCATAACAGAGGTACTAGCTCCAACATCACATAAATAATAGCAAGAAAAGTTATTCAACTTAAATTTAATCATAGGATTCCAACAATCTTCTAGATTTCTAGGTATGGAGGCTTCTACCCTAAGCTTCTCCTCCCTAGCTTTAATGAGAGCATTAGTGATATGCTCCGTGAAGGCAAGATTAAGTGTGCTAGTGTGGGGGTCTCTAGACATCTTTTGAAGGAAACGAATAACTTATGAAAGAGTGCAATTATCAAAATCAGGGTCACTACTATCAAGTAGAATAGAGGTGGTGTCCTTTAGGCTCACTTGTTTGGTAGATTCTATAGTCATAGGAATTTCTTCTTCGACGGTTGAGGTCATAGCATCACCATTAATAGGTCCTATGGGACTAGGGGTGCATTGGGTGCTAAAAGTTTGGATATCCTCAACCACTTGGATAGTAGCAACAGTATGGTGTGTAGGAAGGCTCTTAATTCTATCTTCTTCCTCCTTTTCTCTTGCCCATCTCTCTTTAAGTTTAGCCATCATCCTAATGTTTTCATTAATTTGCAATTGGATAGCATTCATAGGAGTGACCTTCCTATCCTCAAGGGGAGAAGTTCTAATTTTAAGCAATTCTACTTCGTGGGCTAAGTTGTCTACCTTCGACGAGAGGTTATCTAGTTTGTCTAGTTTTTCCTCTATCCTTTTGTTGAAGGCTTTTTTGGTAGTGATAAAGTCTTTAAGCATACTCTCTAATTCAGAAAAGGAGTTTTTCGTGCTAGGATAAGTGTTGTTGTTCCTGTAGTTGTTGGAGGGGAACGGTCTAGGATTGCTACCGAAGTTACTCCTATAAGCATTGTTGTTGAAGTTGTTTCTAGAGATAAAGTTCACATCTACTTGATCTTGAGCAATCAAAGAGTTGAAAGGAACATTTTGAGGATCAATAGGAGATTGCTTGGTAAGTAGAGACATAATCAAGTCAACTTTTTCATTTAGGGAGGAGATCTCCTCGACAGAGTTTACCTTCCTACCTGTTGGAGCTCTTTCGGTGTGCCATTGGGAATAATTGGTCATCATCTCATCGAGAAGTTTTGTGGCAGCACCAAGTGTAATTGACATAAAGGTTTCTCCCACGGCCGAATCTAGCAAGTTCCGAGAGGTAAAGTTCAAGCCTGCATAAAAAGTCTGGATAACCATCAAAGTAGTCAAACCATGCGTAGGGCAATTCTTAACAAGAGATTTCATGTGTTCCCAAGCTTGGCCAACGTGTTCATTATCCAATTGCTTAAAATTCATAACAAAGCTCCTGTAACATCCCAAAATTCTCCGAATTTTGGAATGTTAATAAAATAAAATAGATAATGAATGTTTTCTTGATGTGTTTGATTTTCTCTGGGAATTAAAACTTTTGGAGTTTATTGAATATTAAAAAGAGAGGGAATAAAAGGACTTTCCCTAATATTCATAATTGGTCTTTTTGGAATTTATTATTTTAAAACAAAACCAACAAAATAAAATGAGAGAACGTAATATGACTCCTTCAACCTATTAAAAGGTTGGAAAATGTTTTAAATCATTATTGGGAATTCTTTTGAATATTCAAAACATTTTTCAACCCAGGGAAATTCTTTTGAGAGGATATAAAATGACTTATCCCCTTTTTAATAATGTTGGAAAATAATTAGAATATTACTTTAAAGTTTTTAAAATTTATCTTGAGTATTATAAAT
This sequence comes from Bromus sterilis, assembly GCA_950022295.1. Taxonomy (NCBI): domain Eukaryota; kingdom Viridiplantae; phylum Streptophyta; class Magnoliopsida; order Poales; family Poaceae; genus Bromus; species Bromus sterilis. Next base: position 72,328,202 of record OX465600.1, on the reverse strand, counting down.
AACTCTAAAATTATTTTAGGGATTTTATAATGCTAAGAGATTTTTTATTCCATTGAAATGATTTATTAACTATTTTAAAAGAGTGGAAAAACTATTCCAATGGGATATTTTTGTTTTACCAAATTATTTATTGGTGTAACAATTTGAAAATTTATATTTTATTATTTGGAAATGGGTTGACAATGCTTTCGACCAAATAAAAATGTTTTTAATAATTTATTGAACTTTATTTGATTTATGAAAAGTATTTTATATTTAAATAAAGAATTTAGAAAATGTTTTTATTTTTATTTTACTTTTTGGAAAATGTATTCATTAAATAAATATTTTTGTATTATTTGATGAATTTAGAAATTTATTTCATATTTTTCTGATGAGTATTTATTTTTCTACAATTGTTTGAAGTTTCGATTTTAAATATTTCTTTTGAGGGTTTTATACTAATTTATTTCTCAAAATCTAAAACAGGTAAGATATAAACTGGGTCATGAGAAGTTCCAAGCCACAAGTGGCGACCCGGTTGAAGATTACAAGCAAACTTAGATAAGTTTTGGGCATCTAAATTAAAACTACGACCTTCGAAAATAAAAGAACAGAAATTAAATGACAGCCTTCTGTTGTTCGCCTCCTTTACCACCAAGTCCAACTTTCCTCCCGTCTGTCTCTCTATGGCATCAACCACCAGCTTATTACCACATGCGATAATAAAACTCTGAATAGAGAGGTCAGCTGCAAGAGCCTGCGCCTCCCTACATGCAATAGCTTCGCCAATCTCCAGGTCTTTGAGTCCCGCTAGAACCAGTGAAGAAGATCCCAAGAACAACCCCTGATCATCTCGGCAGACAGCCGACGCCGCACACACCTCCCTGTCCTGGTCATACCATGCCTCCACCATAATTTTTCCATTCTTAATGGGGGTCTTCTCACACCACCATTTCTTGTACTCTTCCCTTTCCCCACATGTGATGACACTAACGGGCGCGAAGAGCTGGTCCTTCCCTTTGTCAATAACTCCAGCATATTGAGTTCTTTGATGTAGTGGTCGACGAACAACTTCGTCCCCATAGGGCTTTGAAAGGTGCTCTCGTGTATGGCTTTCCGTCTAGCAGTCCATATTGCCCATAGCATGACCGAAAATTTGACAAAATCAACATGAGACAGAGAGTCCCTCAGATTAAAGATCCAGGTTCTTCTCTATCATCTCCTCCACAATGTTTTCGTTTGCAAGGGCCCAAACACAGCTTGCCATGGTACAGTCAATAAGAGAATGGCTCCAAGAACCAGACTCGCCGCAGAATTGGCATTTGTCATCAGTGCTCATATTCCGGTGCATCCTCACATCTTCCGTTGCCAAGGAGTGTTTGGCAAGCGCCACAAGAAATTTTTGATTTTTGCAGGGACTTTGGTCTTCCATAAAGTACTCCAAGCCTTCTGTTCGCCCAAGGGGTCAGAGGCCGCACCCCTAGAATCAAGCAGATCTTCGGATATGTTCCTAGTCTTGATCAGCAACTTGTACATAGATTTAACTGAAAGTCCCCCCTTTTGTCATAATGCCAAGCCCACTGATCACTCATAGTCTGGGTACAGACCGGAATGTTTAGGATCAGCTCTGCTTCATTCGGAAGAAAAACCCGGTGAATCAAGTCTTCCTTCCATCTTGCTTCCATAGGGACTAGAAGCTCGGACACCAAAATTGGCTTTTCCGCTGAAAGGAAAGCAACAGGACGAAGGCCATAGTCCCGTGGGATCCAATTGTCGTGCCATATCCGAGTAGAGATCCCGTCCCCAATGCGTCTGATAAGCCCAATTTTCAAGGCTTCCTTTCCTTCCACTATAGCACGCCAGATTTGTGAAGGGTGATTACCCAGCTCCGCCATGAGAAAATCAGTACTAGGGAAATAGACAGCCTTTAAAAGCTTTGCACACAAAGTCCCAGGATTGGTCAAGATTCTCCATGCCTGTCTCGCAAGAAGAGCGATGTTTAAAACCTCAAGGTCCCTGAAGCCGAGCCCCCCATCTTGTTTTGGTTGGGTCATCGCCTTCCAAGATACCCAATGAGTTTTTCTCCTTCCCTGTTTACTGCCCCAAAAAAATTGTCTGATTAGCTTATTTAGATGTTCACATAAACCATGGGGGATCTTGAAGCAAGACATGGAGTAGACAGGAACGGCTTGGGCAACAGATTTAATGAGGATTTCCTTTCCTGCAGCGGAAATAGTCCTCTCAATCCACCCTTTGACTTTCCCCCACAAGCGATCTTTAAGATATTTGAAAGCCCCCGACTTGGAAGATCCAATATCAGAAGGGAGTCCAAGATATCTCTCATTTAAAGTCTCAGTGTGAATATACAAGGTACCTTTAACAGCCTCCCTCACAATTTCTGGGAACTTGAGCTGAAGAAAACTGAAGATTTGTTTTTGTTCAATCTTTGACCTGAAGCTTGACAGAATTGGTCCAACAAGTTTGATACCTCACTCGCTCCTTCTGCATTTGCCTTGAAAAACAACAGGCTGTTGTCAGCATATAATAAGTGGTTAACTCGTGGCGCCTCCGGAGCCACCTGTAAACCGCATACTTGCGACGATGAATCTCTGGTTTTGAGGAGGCCTGAAAGGCCCTCTGCTGCTAAAAGGAAAAGATAGGGAGAGATGGGATCTCCTTGCCGAATGCCTCTCGTCGGTTTAAATTCCTCTAGTCTCTTACCATTGAACATGACCGAATATGAGACCGTGGTCACCATGTTCATTATGACAGACACCCATTTATCTGAAAAGCCCAGTTTTAACATGATGGCCTGAAGGTACGACCACTCGACCCTATCATAGGCTTTCATCATATCAAGTTTCAGTGCACAGTGGCGATGCTTCAGAGATTTGTTCCTTTTCATAAACTGTAGACACTCGTAAGAAACAATGATGTTATCCGTAATAAGGCGACCCGGCACAAAGGCGGATTTCTCTGCAGAGACTACATCAGGGAGGATAACTTTCAAGCGGTTTGCCAAGACCTTCGAAGCAATTTTGTATAGAACATTGCACAAACTTATTGGACAAAACTGAGTAAGAAAAGAGGGACTCTTAACTTTAGGAATAAGCACTAAGTATGTGTTGTTTATACTCTCCGGGCTCTCCTCTCCCCTCACAATAAGAAGGACTGCTTTCACAACTTCTTCCCCACAGATGTCCCAATGCTTCTGGAAGAAGTGAGCCGGATAACCATCTGGGCCTGGGGCCTTAAGAGGAAACATCTGAAAAAGTTCCCTTTTAACTTCCTCCTCTGTGTAATCAGCCTCAAGCGCTACATTCATCTCGGCAGTGACTTTAGACTGGACACACCCGAGGACATTCTCCATGTTAGAAACTCCCTCGGTAGTGAACAGGTCCTTGTAAAACTTTGTGGCCATATCCTCCAATTCATCTATGTTGCTTATAATGTCACCATTAGAATTCTGCAGCGCCTTGATGAGGTTTTTGCGCCGCCGAAAGGAAGCCCGGAGGTGAAAAAATTTCGTGTTCTTGTCACCACAAGCTCGCCATTCCACCCTAGACCGCTGCTTCCAAAGCACTTCCTCTCTGTGATAGAGTTCAACGAGCCTATCAACAATCTGGAGTTCACGATGTGATGCGCCGGTGCGGCCAGGGATAGCCCGAAGATTTTCCAGCTCCCGTTTGATACATTGGATCTCCTTGCGAACGTTGCCAAACGTGGACCGGTCCCAGTGAGAAAGTCCGTCAGAGAGGGCAGCAAGCTTATCCTTTACCTCCACAACCGAGTTCTCCTTTGGGGAACCGTTCCAGTTCTCCAATACGCAGGGTTTTAGTTCATCATGCGATTCCCACATCAGTTCATACCGGAAGGGTTTAACTCCCCGCTGTTCCATCAAGTCACTATCAATATTCAGGAGAAGATCCACATGGTCAGAGCAAGCAGTAGTGTGATGTTGAACTTGAGAACCCGGGAAAAGGCTCGACCATTCAGGATCCGCAACAGCACGATCAAGGCGAACCCGGGTATAAGTGCCACCCGAAACACGCCTTTCAAAAGTCCAGGGAATCCCCACGTGACCAAGATCATTCAAGCCGCAAATACCTAATGCATCTTTGAAACCATCCAGCTGTGTCTGGCTTCTAGTTCCTACACCTTCATACTCTGAGTGGTTAAGAACCTCGTTAAAATCTCCAAGCACCACCCAAGGGAAAACAGCAGAGACAGCGATAGATCGGAGCATGTCCCAAGTTTTGTATCTGTCTGGGATTTGAGCTTCTCCGTAGATACAAGAGAGCCTCCACGGGCTTGGACCCAGGACATAAATAACTGAATCAATATGATACTTGGATGAACTCTGAATTTCCAGGTTGAGATCATCCTTCCAGAACATAACCAGGCCGCCACTCCGGCCTGAACTGCCAACCACAAAAGCTTTGTCATAACCAAAAGAAACAGCTAGAATTTCCGCCCGTGATTTATTTATTTGAGTCTCCAATAAACAAAGCACGGCAGGGGTAAACTTGCTCGCTAGCTCCCGAGCCTCTCGGACCGTCGCGGGGTTACCCAGCCCACGACAGTTCCAACAGAGGAGACTCATTGAGATTGGCGCGGCACGTCAATGGTGCCCGCCGAAGAAGTGTTGGTGCTCTTTGCGTTCTTCTCTGATCCTTTTTCTCCATTATTAGTTTTTGATCTTTTCGGATCCTGCTTAGGAGGTGGGCTCGGTGGAAGTGACTCATTTGTCTGACCACTTGGAGCCGTGGGAAGTTCAGTGCTCGATGACAAAGCCAGAGGAGGTTGATCAGTGTTTTCAATGGCATTCCTTTTCCTGGTTAGGTCTTCATCCGCATCAGCCATCTGTACATCATTGGACACCACCACAATCTGCTGTGATTTTATGTCACCCTCCTTGGTATTCTTTGAGTTCTTTGATCCTACAGGGCCCGGACCAGCCCCCCTAAACCATCCAGCTTTAATATCTTTGAAACGGAGCACCGCAGGAGGGTGTATTCCGTCACCACACTCCTTATACAAGTGTCCCAGGAGTCCGCAGACGCCGCACCAGTCCGGCAGCCGTTCCTAACGTACATGGAAGATCTGTCTCCGGCCATCCTTGATCAACGAGACAACATTCTTTAAGGGGTTGTGTACATTGATTTTCACCTTAACCCTCACGAAATTCCCCTCAAAGTCTTGGGACCTTGGTTCGGAGTAGAGATACACCCCGATCTTGTTGGCTAGAGCCGGCAGTAGAGGGAAGAAGCCATCTGCGAAATCGTGGATCTGCGCCCATATATCCAAAGTATCTAATGGAATCGATGTTGGCTTGACAAAACCATCATATTCAGCAAGAACCACCGCGTTAACACGAAAGTGCCAAGGTCCTTCCTCCATTGCTCTTTCCCAATCACCCAAACAGGAAAACTGCATCGTATAGAGATTATCGCCCAAAGGCCTGATATTCACCTTCTGCGCTAGATTCCACGCACTTCTGATGTTTTTGTAGAACCAAAACTGACTATAGGGCTTAAGTGTATGAACCCTAGCCACATCCATCCATCTAGTGCTTTCCTTTGGGAGCTCCATCGACTCATCAACCACAACATCATCAAGGTCCTCTTCCTGGAGCCCTAGGTCAACCATCAACCGCTCCAGATCATCATCCTTCGATCCCGATCCTGATACTTTTGAAGCCATCGTAGCACGAGATCAAACAGAACAGGAAACCCTAGTCCGCAAGTTGAAGCGCAGACTAAACCGGGAGTTTCCCTAGCCTTCTTCTGCGAGCGAGGAAGGAGGGAAACAAGGTCAGGCGTCGCTCAACGTCGCCCTAGACAGGTCACCACCGCGGCGCGATGGAGAGAAAGCCTCAACTCGAGGGAGATCGGACTACCCCGAGAGAGAAGAAGGGAACCCTAACTCGCCGAGACGAGAGGGAAAAAAACTGCTCGTAACAAAAACTCGTAGTCCCGGCCCAATAGCCTTTTTCGACCGTGGACGCAGTAGAGCCCAAGTCGGACCCGTTTTGGTTTTTTTTTTAGACTATAAATAGTTTTCCTTTTCTTTTCTTTTCTCTTTTTTTTAAAACCCTAGCGGACCCCACGGCCCACCCCGCCGCCGCCGCCACGTCACCCGCCGCCGCCGGCTGGAACCTCCACGCCGCCAGCCGGAGTCGACGCCGCCGACCACCACGCCGGGAGCCGTGCCTGCCGGCCCCGCCACCCGCCCTCCCCGGCACGCGCCGCCGCCCGCGCCCCCCGTCGCCCGTGCCTCCCGTGCGCCCCGCGGCCACCTTTCGCCGGATCTCGCCACCGTGGCCAAGCCGGCCGAACCGCCGCCGCGCCGCTAGGGCCGAGCGCGCCGCCCGGCCGCACTACTCGCCGCCCGAGCCGGCAGCCACGTGTGCTCCGCACCACTGTCGCTCCTTGCTCGCCGTAGCCACCATGCCGCCGCCCGTTCGCCTCGCCGGAGCATCGCCGGAGCTCCAACTCCAGTCAGATCTGGGCGAGGGACCCGATCGCTTTTTCTGAAGATATTTTAATTGCGGATCAGTACTTTTGGCAGAAAACCCCCCGTTCTCGCGCCCGCGATATCTCCGCAACCGTAAGTCGGATCGAGGTGAAACTTTTTCCTACGCACTCGTGTTGTTCTGTACTTTTGCATGGTATAATTTTTTGCAAACTTTTGAATTTGAAGTTATTTCAAATTCAAATTCAAATTCCGGAGGCGATATCTTTTATACCGTTGATCCAAATCGAGTGATTCTTTTTGCGTTGGATCACTCGTTCCATGTACTTTCTGTATATATCATGTGTACACAAAAATTCACAAGTTTATTGATCTGTTTAAATTCAAATTAAATTCAAATTTGAACTTGCTATGACCTGCGTTGTAGTATTCCGTTTCACGTGATTCTTTTTGCATATCGGATCACTTGAGACATGTTATCGGTAAGATTCACACACTTTTCATGTGGGCATGTTATTCACCTTGAATTCATAAATTTCCATGATCACAATTCCTTACCGATGAATCTTTAACTGTTGACTCTCTCGAGTTCACTTCCACCGATCACCTTCGAGCACATCGACAGTTGTACCGTGTCAAGCCGTTTGTTTTGTTGCTAAAACCTTTGTGTTTGTTTGTTGATCTTTTGTTTGTGTTGTTGGTGTGATTTCTTATTTGAGTTCCTTCATTGCGATAGATTCTCGGAGTGTGACGAATAGAGTTGACTGGACCGTGAGAGCGAAGAACTTCACCGAATGGAAAAGGCAAGTTACACTTTGACCATACCTCATCCTATATTTTGTAATATGCATGTAACAAATTATCACTCTATGCATGTGTAGGACTATATATTAGTTATGCTTTAAACCTAGTAGGATAGCCATATGCTCTGACCGTGTATTTCATTGTCGCCCTAGGATCGTGGTTGTTATATACTGCTATTGCTTTGTAGACGGGGACTGGCTGAGTTATCATTGAGCTATGTGAGGATTAATGACTTGACTAGCAAACTTAAATAGAAATCACCTCTGTACGGGCAGGGAATGCATCTTGGGGCTCATGCCTTGGATAAGGAGAGACCAGGGCTAAATGCTTCCCGAATGGTTGTTTTGGTGGTGAACCGGGTGCGTCATGGCGAGTACCCTCTGACGCAGTGGGTGCCGTCCAGGCTCAAAAAGATCGGACATACAGTGTGACTAGTAGCTTCCATGTACAACCACTGGCTATATGGGCTCTGGCTTAGATGAGTAAGTTGTCGGGAACCTGGCCCTGGTAGCTACCTGATGTAGATATGATAGGTGTACCGGCTACCAAAGGGTGGAGGCAAACTTTTCTGAAAGACTATGTCTCAATCTTCGGGTTGAGTCCAGTGGGGAAATTGTACAAACCTCTGCATAGTGTAAAAACTGATCATGATTAGCCGTGTCCAAGGTTACAGACAACTTTGAGCAACTGGGCATTATTGTTGTTGGATGGTCTTGACAGATAATTCACTTTAATAAGAATTTGAGTGGGAACTTTTAATAAAGGGATGGTTGGAATTGGTGTAGCCCGATTCAACCATACTTAGGACTAGCAAGTTAAGTTAAAGTTTGATTAGTTGTAGTATGTGAGGGAAAAATCAGCTTTCTGCAAAACTAAACCATAAACCTTTCCTTTGACTTATCCTTGCATGTAGAAGTAGGTCTATTATATTCTTTTCCGTGTGACTTGCCGTACAAATCAGATGTACTGACCCGTTGTTGGGCTGTAACCTTCGGTGTTGCAGGATTGCATACGATGAGTAAGTGATGCGTTGTAGGGCTACGATGTCTATACTCAACTATGTCGGTGGAGTTTATGGACGCCACGAAGCTCTTTATTGTTTTTCCGCTGTAATATGCTTGTAAGATAGCCTTGAGCTATGCAGGTATGTTTATTTGTATTACTGGATCTTCGATGTAATATATATGACATGTGGTTTATTCTTGATATTACATCATGTACTGTGTGTGCTAGCTATTGATCCAGGGACTAGCACAAAATGCACAGAGACTCCGGTTTGTGGTGAACCGGGTAGTTACAGCTCCTCAATTGGACAATCTTAGCAGGGGGATAGTACTTCCCGATAAAAGCATCCTTGCACTTATCCCAAGAATCTATGTTATTCTTAGGCAAGGATTGAAACCAGATTTTAGCTTCATCTCTCAAGGAGAAAGGAAAAAGCTTAAGCTTAACAATATCACCATCTACTTCTTTGTACATTTTCATATCACAAAGCTCAATAATATTATTTAAGTGCAAAGCAGCATCATCTCTAGCACCAGAGAATTGATCTTTCATAACAAGATTCAGCAAAGAAGGTTTAATCTCATAAGAAGGTGCTGAAGTAGTAGGTGTAGCAATAGGAGTACAGATAAAGTCACTGTTGTTGTAACTAGTGAAGTCACACAACTTGGTGTTCTCAGAGGAACCCATAGTAGCAGCAAGCAATATAACTATTTTTTTGATTTTTCATAAAAGAAGATGAAGCAAAAACTGAAAGGTAAACTAACAAGACAAAAAAAGCAAAGATAAAAGATAGTGTGCAACTCCCCTATCTTGAAGAGTGGAGTCCCTGGCAACGGCGCCAGAAATTTGCTTGATACACGAGATAGCTTCTCGTCCCTTGTTGGTTACCCCAAGTGGAAGGTGAGATGTAGCATAGCAACAAGTTTCCCAAAGCAAAGATGCTAAGGTTTAAAGTATCGAACCAGTAGGACTCCAACAGATACAAGTAGGTGGTGAACTGAACAATTGGCGCCGTTGACAATCTAAGGATTGCTAATTTCACCTGGACCTGCACACACAATAGATAGCTTTGCTCCCAACGAGTATAGAGGAGTTTTCAATTCCTCCGGCCTTGTTGTTTACAAAGGATAAAACACACGGGATAATAATGATAATGATAGCTACGGGAAAGTAAATACTGAAAGTAAATTGAAGGTGTAAACAGTGTCGTAAATATGGACCGGGGTCCTATGATGTTCACTAGTGATGTCTCTCTCTCAAAAGAGGATAAAATATCCATGCGAGGTAAACAAATTACATCTGGGCAATTGACAGGATTATGTGCGCAAACCAATGCTAATTATGCTAGATAGAAAGGAAGAGGCTCAAAAGCACGGGCAGTACGCCAAGACAAGTAGACCGAAATCTATTTGCATCTACCTACTAATCATCCACCTTGAGATATCTATCCAGAACATCTCGCTGTTATTAAGTTGCGAATCCCACCCAAAGTGTAAACTCAAAGCAACAGACAACTTCATTAAAGAACTTTGCGTAAAGTAAACAATCCTTGCACCCGCAAGTACAAGCACCATTGTTTTCCCCCTTGTGGCAACATCACATCCCCAAGACTCATGTTTCTGTCACTCAAGCTAGTCATCGGGGGGCATGAACCCACAATCATGCATAACGGTCCCTCTTGGAGTCACTACCTACTACTTGGCCAAAGCAATAAACAGCAACGGAGAACATGCAAGAGTTACTCAAGAACATAAATATAAAAGAAGAGAATCAAATATATAACTCAATCACAATCTGAACATAATCTCATAATCCATCGGATCCGAACAAACTCGGCATAGCATCAACAGAAAGATTACATATGTGCCTCGATCATGTAGGGCAGCTCACGAGGTCTAATCCATGAATAACAAAGAGGGGAGGAGAACATCACATAGCTACAAATCATAGAACCATTGTCCAAGGTGGACTACTCACGGTTCATCCGGGAAGCATCCATGGTGGTGGAGAAGCTTCCGGAGGTGATTCCTCCCTATGGCAGGGTGCCGGGAAGAGGTCTTCTGGTGCTCCCGATCTTGGAAGTGCAGCGGCGGCGGAACAGATGAGAGATCGCTAAAAAGGGTTCCGTCCCTGAGGGTTTCTCGTCACGGGGAATAAATAGGCGGAAGGGGAAGCTAGAGGTGGGCCAGGACCTCCAGGCGCCCCCTGGCGCAGCCTAGGGTGGGGCCGCGCCCTCTGGCCGCCTGGGGCCCCCCTTGCTCCCCTCTGGCCCCTCTCGGGCTCTTCTCGAAGCTTCCGGTACACTGATTTTTCCTATATTTTTCCCGGAATTTTTCTGGTACTTTTAATAAGGGGGAAACCTGAAATAGAAAAACAGCAGAAAACAGGAACTGGCACTGGGGTGCACTGAGTTAATAGGTTAGTCCAAATATGATCAAAAGTGTATGGAAGTTCATCAATGTCATAGCAATATCACACAAAAGAGGCAATGAGCTAGCAGAAATTATAGATACGTTTTGGACGTATCAGGGACCGCGCGCATAACAATCTGGCTGTCAAGACTATCGCCGTTTACCCGGCCAAGGCAACTGCCGCGCATAGCCTTCCCTCTTTGGTGATACGCATAAGAGAACCCACCGGTGATTGGTCACCTCCTCCTTCTACGAATGACAAGCGGGACCCGCGGCCTTTCTCTCTCCTCCCCTGTCTCGTCTTCTTTCTTCAGCCAGCGGAACAGAGGACGGCCGCAGCGGGGGTTGCCGCGCATAGCCTTCTTGCTGCCCTCTCTGGCACGGGAGGTCTCGCCGTCAGGCTCGTTGGACGCGTCGCACCGAGGCGCGCTCGCCGGTGACCGCGGTAGCATGGGGGGCGGTCTGCGGCGTAGCCAGCTGCGGCGGTCGTGGGCTCGGCCGTGGCCTTGCGGCTCGCTGCTGGCGAGGGAGGGGCTCCGGCGTGGAAGGGGAGGCGGCGAGGCCACTGGAGTGGTCCAGGGGGAGGCTAGGGGCTGTCTAGAGGGGGAGAGACGACTCGGGCGCTCAGATTTGCTAAAAACATTCCGGAGGGAGTAGATGGCCGTGTTGGCCGAGAGGGCAATGCGGGGCTCCGGCGATCAAATTGCGAGGGGGGTGGAGCTAGGAGATGCGGAGGAGCTGCTGGGTGCTCTGGGAGGGCCTCGGGAGTGCGCTATTTATAGAAGGGTGAGATGCCCGTGGCCAGGCCGCACCAAGGGGAACGAGGAGATGCTCGGATGTGCTGGCGACGTCGAGGAGGTTCTAGAGGGGGTGGCGTGGAGAACGCGGCTGATCAAAGCCGTGCGGCGCGGCTTGACAAGAAGAAGAGGACGAGGACACACTGTGGCAGGACGTGGACGCGTCGGGCACGCGCGGAGCGCGACCAGACCACGCCTGCTGTAGTCTAGGAACGTGGCCACCAAGGGGAGGTTTAACCAGGGGAGTTTCCATCGGGGCCAATGTTGTCTTGGGTAGGGTCCTTCTGGAGCTGATCACATTGGTGTGTTAGGTTGTCCACATGGGCTAATGTGGTGAGCTCTATCTCAAGGATGAGTTTGATGCAGCAAACTTGGAGTAGAAGCATAGCTCACATGGTGGGGTTAGGGGAGGTGACAGGTTGTCTTCTGGCTTTGGGGTACAAAGGACTAGAGTACTGTGGAGTTTGGGCTCAAATGGATCAATGTACATGGTACTTCCTTTGCAAATGCAACATTGAGGCTGAAGGTGTTTGTACTGGGCTATGATATTTGGCAGAGCTTAATCATACACTAGGGTGAGTATGTGTACCACGTTGTAGCTCAAACGGATCAAGCTAGCTAGCACTTCCTTTGCAAATGTCCAATTAGGCCAGAATGCAAAGTTGAAGCTAGCATCTCATTGGTTTGGTGGAATTGGCTGAAAATTGGTGTACTAGGGTTATTTGGCATGGTGCACACGTGTATTAAATTTCATAGCCATTGGTCACACATAGCTAGCACTTGCTTCACAATGTGGCCCACTGGTCAGAAACTTAATATTGACAATGCACTCACATGGGTAATGGGATTTCTCTCACATTTGGTTTGGTGGAGTTTTTTGGTGGTAGGATCATTCTCCAAAAGTTTCAAGGAAAATGGGATCCCCTATCATGCACTTGCTTCACAATGCCCCCTTGCTGCACCAGAACTTTGGGAATTTATTGTGGGAGTTTGGCTAGGCAAAATGTGGTGGAATTTTGTGGAGATCAATGATATGATCATATGAGCTTAAGCAAAAAGTTTCACCGACAATGGATCAAGAGAAGTGGCACTCCCTTCACAAATCTCCATTCTTCCCCCACAGACAAATGAATTTTTCTAGAGGAAAAATCCAGTTGGGCTATGAAATGGTTTTGGAGAATTTGGCAAGATATGATGTTAATGATATGTGGGAATTATTTGGGGATTTATGGGGCAATATAAATAGGGGTTGCTTCACAAACCTCACATAATGAGAATACTCCTTTTATTGCAAAAGGAATATATGGTTTGAATAAAATGGTTGCTTGAATGGGATGGATAAAAGGGATGACATGGAGAGGCTTGAAAACAAGGGCCACTTGAGCATGGAAAGAAAATATGCTCAAGTTTCAAGTCCAAAGAGGTTCTCAAAATCAAATCCATTAGCAAATCCAGAAATAAATCAGAAAAGTTTTTGGAAAATGAAAGTTCCAAAATCCAGGGTGTCAAAATGGTGCAGCGGTGCATGGAGACAACAACGACCTCGTCGTCCTCTGGATCGGGCTCGTGCTCTTCCGGCCCGGCAAAATCGCCGCAACTCGTCCCCGCCAATCCCCAGCCGCAGACGCCGCTCGGCTGACGCACCCGCTCCGGCGGTCTCATTATCAACGAAGGTAGCTCCGCTCCGAATCCTTATCCTCCTTGCCGGAGTCTCCTCGCTCGGCTGGTGAAGCCGAAGACGGAGAAGAAGGAGAAGGAGCCCTCAATCTTCGTGAAGCAAGAGCACGAGGCCATGGCCGCCGACGAGGACGTAAGCGAAGGAGGAGTGGGCCCGACAGGAGATGGAGCTCCAGCACCGCGCTATGAAAGAGATCGAGGCGAAGCATCACTTGTATATGGCGTGGCGCGGGCCGCAACAGCGACGGGAGCATGGCGGACAGCAGCAGCGGCGGGTGCAGGGCAGCAGCAGCATCGTTGTCATCCTTGATGCCAGCGACGACGAAGACCCGACGCCGCTGAGGATGAGGATGACGAGGAGGCCGCCGTCCACCGGCGGCGAAGGACGAGCAGCCGAGTGACGACGACGACGGCGACTACACCACCGAGATCTACCATATGCTCGGGATGGGCTAGATCTTTGTTTTCATCAATGTTTTATTTAAAATTCGTCCAAACATCTATGAAATCACCTATATTTCGTCCAAATCGAATGACGTTCGTTAAGTTTTTGCCTTTTTTTTCATCGCCCACGATTTCACGGCTGGAAAACTAATCGTCCCCAAGCCGAAACTTCCGTCGACGGACCCTCAAATGACGATAAAATCACCGGAAAAACGCCATTGAGCCTGAATGGCTAAAGATGCTCTTACCGCTTGATCACACTTAACTGTCCATCCAGGTCCGGTCCATAGACTGGGCAAAAAGGGCGACCGCCCAAGGCCCCTAGAAAAGCAGGGCCCAAAATAATAAAGAATATACTAATAATTGTGCTATTATCCATTACACACAATAAAATATAAATACTATTTTTTAAAATTAATGAGTGATTTTTTTGGTCAACAACGTGCAACTTTGACCATGATTTTTTATTTATAATATGTCTACATTAATATCAATACATATAAAAGTATTTCACAAGACAAAATGCCGAGGTGCCATTTATACAACTCAATCCATACACTTGACAAATATTTACATATTTAATTATGTGGAATACATTTTTATTTCATAAATTGGCATGGATTTCTATAAACAATGATGATTACAAACACATTTTCATAAGGTCATATTAAATAATTAAATTTATTTATTTTTATTGATGGTTACTTAATGTCATAAATTCGCATTGGCGAAGTTTATAGTCTAAAACTTTCTATACATATGTTTACTTAATCATATACTAGAAACCACTATTGTGATATATCAGAAATCACTATTGTGATATTTATTGGATCATACTTTGTATAGATCTTTATCATAAATACTACTCCCTCCTTATCTTTATATAAGTCATTTTTTAACTTTATGATAGTGTTAAAAACATCTTATATTAAGTTACAGATACAGTATAAATTATGTATTTTAGAAAAATGATTTTAACACAAATTTTGTTACGAAATAGATTTTACTATCTTCCTATGATATTCAGTACAAACACAAAATACATCAACTAATATTTATTAAAATTATCATGTGATAAATTATGCCAACAAAAAAAATATACTTATAAAATTGTAACATGTTAAAAATAAGATTTGAATAAGTAAAATAATTTAGTAAAAAATATATTTATTTATATTCGCCTCGGGCCCAAAATTTTGTTGGACCGGGGCTGTGTCTATCTGGTGCACCCCGGGGAAGGATGGTGAGACGGTGCACTAAATGCGAGGCCATTATATATGAACCCCCACGGCCACCTCGCTTCGCTTCTCTCACGCTCTCCCTGCTGCGCGTGCTCTTCATTCTGCGCACACCACGCCGGCCGGATCCATCCCTTCTCTCCGCACACCACCGACCGAAGTCAGGCCGAGGTAGATCATAATCGTGCCTAGCATCCTAGTTGGCCTCACGATCCATGCACCTAGCTATTATTTCTGTCCGATCTGAGTTCAGTGTTGAATCGCTCCACTACCACTAGTCGATCGGTGTGTGGTTTAGGCAGGCATTGGTAGGAGTTGGATCTCGTGTAGTATTTTTTTTTTGCTCCTTCTCTTGCATCTCTCTCTCTCTCTCTCCTGATGAAGTTGTATAGTAGTACCTTGCATCTTCTGGTTGCTTGTTGATTATTTCGTCCGAACTTAGTTTAAATGGGCAGGTTGATTTGCTTAAGTCGGTGGACTGCGAATATTTGTTGTATGTGCGAGTGATTGCATGCATTTCCGTGCGATTGTTCTATTTTGTAGGGGAAACCGTGCGAGATTCCTTGAGTTTTACTAGTTGCACTTATATTTCTGTTGAAGTTTTTTGCTCATGGTCCGATCTTAGTTGTGCAGATGGGAAAAGGAAAAGCTACGGGGTAAAGGACGAAGAAGGCTAAGGAGACCATCAGGCTGAAGCAGCCGTGCCACCGTTGTGGCATGTCCTTCGTGGAGTTGACGACGACCCTCGAGCATAGCCGGAAGGTGTGCAACATGCGTCTCAATGATATCCAGAAGGAGGCCGAGGCGAAGCGCAAGAGTGCCGCCGTCAAGCCCAAGAAGAAATGAGAGCTTTCAGTTCATTTTGATCTGCATGAGGAATTACGAGGAGAACTTGTGTTTGTTGTTTTGTTAGGCGATGAATTTCTGTCCTAGTTTATCGGATACGTACGTGAACTCTTTGGTTAAACTCTGTGGTCAAAGAGGAGGATGGATATGCTTGCTTCATTCATGGCTGTTTTGCTTTTCCGTTTTTTCTCTTGAACTTTTATTTTGACTGCTGCGTGGGTTTTTTACTGCTCCGTGTGGGTGGGTAGTGGATGCCGAGTAGGGGCCCGCTACCCACGGTGCACAGCCAATCCCTTGCTCTTTCCATTGTTTTTGGCTTTTTTTTGCGGAGGAGAGAGGAGGTATGGAATGGCGTTATCTGGGAGATTCCGGCCCCTCCTCCTCCCCCCAAATCGACGTGACGCTCTGGTGGATGGAGGCGGCGTCCTCCTCTGGTCATGTCCGTCTCACCTCAAGCGAAGCCATGACGTTCACCGACCATCGGAGGAGGGCAAAATCCACACTTTTGACCTTTTTGCGAAAGAAATTCACAATCTAAACCTAGTAGCAAACTATTTCACAAATCTGACCCTTTTGTCTAGCGCCCAACAACCAGGCGCTAGACCTATACACATAGCGCCCGATCGGGTTATTGTTATACACAAATCAGACCTATACACATACCTATACACATAGCGCCCGATCTGATCCAAATAGGCGCTAAGACCCTGCCAGCGTGGCGAGGCTGGACCCGCATCGGGCCCCACCCTGGATATCTAGCGCCCTAGTAAGAGGCGCTATACGTACTAGTTTAGCGCCTCTCCCTGAGGCTCTACACTAGAAATCCACTTAAAGGCCGAAGGCCACGCCCTAGGCCATACATAGACAGAAGGTGTCGTCCATATTTGGACAGTGGGTGCTGTTTTACTCTCCCCCCTCTCAAATCTACCCTCAAATCCTCACCATTTGAAGGTTTTGACCGTGGATTTGTTCCTCAAATCATCTCCTAAGGTATTCTCCTCCGATCCCTAAGTTTTCATCCATTAGATCCATGCCATTTCTCCTTTTTGAGAATTTTTTGGTGAACCCTAGATTGAAATGGATTTTCAATCTTTGTAGTTGCAATGGCATTATTGTTAGATGTATAACATTAGTATTGTGGTAGTAGTATTTGAGAACAAATTAGGATTGCTAGGCTTAGTGAAACCCTAATTCCTTTGGATTTACATTTGTTATTAGATTATGTGTTTTCTTTAGAAAATGTTTTGTTTGAAGAAATGGCAAGATTGATATGAAGCAATGGCGTTGATAAGATTGATATTATAGGATGAATTGGCATAGGTTGTCGGCAAGCTCATGCTCGTTTGACGATGACGATTATGTGACAAGTGAAATTTGCGAGGTTAGCATGTTCTTTATGAGTGTCAATTTGATGGTTATGGTTATAGGATAAATGGGTATTGATTTCATTTATCTTCTTTGTAGCTACCAACCATGGAGTGTACGGAATGAAGCGGATTGGCTTTGAATCAACCTTGTAGGTGTGAGCATGGACCCCCTTGTGAAAGATTTGTGGCATTTAAATCGATCGATACCGGAAGGAGGTTCTTAGCTTGTGCAAAAAAGGTTTGCAATATTGCATTAGTCATTCATTCTTCTTGTCAAGAATCTTTTTATATCATTAATGTTGCTTTGTATTTGAATATTTTTGATTTTATAGGATGCATCCAAGTGCAACTTTTAGAAGTGGGTTGACAATGAGTGGCCAATCACATTGAAGCAAGGCCTAGCTAGGATATGGAGCATGTATGAAGAGGAAAACACAATGAGGCTGAGACAAAAAGTAACCAATGCTGAAGAGAACTTGAAGTTCCTGGAAGATAAGAGAAAGATGGAAAATGACCTGAGATCTTTTAAAATAGATTTTTCTAAAACGGTGGCTGACAAGGAGGATGTTGTTCTCAGTTAAGAAAAGCACATAGAGTTATTGGTGACCCAAGGGAGGAGCTTGAGAAGAAGAAGTTGGATGACAAAGCAGGCATTACCATCCATCAAGTGTTAAGAGCAAAAGCAGAGAAAGAGAGAGAACAAAGGAAGCAAGAGAAGTCGATTTGGATGGAGGAGATGGAGCAAATGAAGTAAGAGAAGGGGAAGTGGGTGGAGGAGAGAGAGGAAATGGTGCAAGAGAAGGTGAAGTGGGTGGTAGAGAGAGAGCAAATGGTGCAGGAGAAGGCCAAGTTAAAGCTAGAAAAAAGGAACGTAGAGTACTCACTACGTGATTTATTCTATGACAGAGAAGTGCTTCGGCACAACCTCATGAAGCTACAAGATGTACTTGACGAGTGACTGAGTGTTCTTATTTGTAGACTTATATTTGCAAGACATGTGCACTCTCATTTGTTTAAAATATTGTAATTTGTTGTACTTTCGATGGATGGTTAATTTCAACTATGATGTATGGTATGCAACATTTGTGCCATTTATGTCTTTTCCCAGTAGTTATATCTGAATTTTGGTGTGGACATTGTTCTAGGACAGTGTACAAGGTGTAGCATGCCATTGGGAAACATATGAGGGCATATGGGGGGCCCCAAACCCCACTTAAGTGGCTGGGGGGTAAGGCGCTATTCTCTACACTCTAGCGCCTCTGGCTTAGGCGCTATACACCCCAGCCACTTAAGTGGGGTTTGGGGCCCCCCATATGCCCCCCACCTCATACCCCCAACACTTGAGCTCGAAAAACAGAAATGGTGCTCTCTCTCCCCCTCTCCCCTCCTCTCAAAACCCTCACCCAAATCCTCTAGATTTGAAGATTCCCTTCGTGGATTTGAATTATCTCAAGTTGCTAGAGGTACCCTCTCTCAATACCTAGCTTTGGACCCATTGGAATCTTCGTTATTGGTTGGATATCTTCAAATTTTGGAAACCTAGAAGAACTTTGATTTCATTGCCCTTGGTTTATTTTTGTTGCTTATATGTATGAAACAAAAAAATTAGTGACTAATATGTTACATGTGCACTATTTTGTTAGGGTGAAAGATGTGTTCTTTTATTATGTTAGGGTTAGGGTTATTGTTAATTTAGTGTTAGGGTTAGGGTTAGGGTTAGAGATGTGTTTTTATTGCATGTTTTTATGTTGTTGGTTAGACTAAATTTGTTATTAATACTTAATGATAAATTTTTCCTTTTTTCCTATAATTAATGTAGGGATGGAAAGAATTGTTCATCTTCATCATGTGAATAAAGATGCATTTTTGAAAGGGAATGTAGAGCCGGACTTGGATGAGCAAGATTTGGTGTTTGATGCTAGTCCCAACTATGTGGAGTTGTTGGAACAAGTAAGGAAGGAGTTGAATTGGATGGGCCCAAGTGATGTGGTTATGTTGGAGGGAAGGCATAATGTTGGGTTTGGACATCACATCCGTTCGAAAAAAATGGGTATCAACTCGGAACAACGTTGGCTTGCATACAAGGAAGTGGTGGACGAATCCCAAGACAAGGCTCTTGAAATATTTGCCACCAAAAGGAGCCCTCCACCCATGGACCAAGAGGAATTGATTCAACCTATCTTGACCCAACAAGAAGTGAGGCAAACATTTAGCCCTCCACGCATGAACCAAGATGAATTGAGTCAACCTTCCTTGAGCCAACAAGAAGTGAGGCAAATATTGAGCCCTCCACGCATGAACCAAGAGGAAAATGCGAATGATGTTTATGAAGATGAGGAGAATGATGTTGATCTCGTTGACAACAATGTTGGTGACTTGGAGGCATATAATTTGCAAGAGAACATGGACCAATCCATCCCGTACTCTCGATGCTATGCATTCGATTCGGATGATGACGGTCCCGATGAAGAAGTTGATGAGGACGGGTTCAATAGCAAGGAGGTCGAAGCTTTCAATAAGGTATTGGGGAAGGATCCTCATACACCATTGTTCGAGGATCTTACTCTCGCGGATGAAGCCATTGTGGATGGTGGGAAGACTATAGTTCTCAGAGCTAGACCAATTTCATACCGTGATATGGATCATGCAATAAACGGGATTGCTCCTGGTGCGAAGTTTGGCACCTTCTTGGAGTTGAAGATATGGATCAAGGAGTTCTCGGTTAAGCATTTTCGTCCTTACATGGTGGTGCACTCGGATATAAAAAAGCGCTACACGGTCAAATGTGCGGAGGATGGATGTCCATGGATTGTGCGGGCAACACCATTCAAAGGAGGACCAAGTTGGCACATAGTGAGTTGTGTACAAACTCACATGTGTCGTGGCCAGAAGATGGATGGTGAAGATGCAAACCCAGACCACAGGCAACTTACCTCTGAGTTCATCGCTTATAGGCTTTCCAACTCGATATCTTCATTGCCCACAATGAAGGTTCAGAGCATCATTGACATGGTGAAGGAAATCTTCTTCCACCAAGTGAAATATGGTAAGGCATGGAAGGAGAAGCAAATAGCATTCAGGATGTTGTATGGTGATTGGGAGGAAGCATACAACCGGATGCCAAGGTTGTTGGGAGCGATGGCCGCCACTAAACCGGTCATGGTTCATGTGGTTGAGCCGTATGGTGAGAAAACAATGATGCGCGACGGAAGGCTAGTCCGAGTATTTGGCCGTGCATTTTGGGCATTTGAGCAATGTGTGAGGGCTTTTGAACATTGTAGACCGGTCATCTCCGTCGATGGCACATTCTTGACCGAGCAATTCAAGGGTACTTTGTTGGTGTCAGAACCCCAACTAGGGTAAGTGCTAGGATTTGAGTGCCCTTTGCATCACGTGAAAATTTCAAAAGAAATTCAAAATTGGGGTAAAGAAAAGCCCTGAGAAATTAAATCAAATGGCCAGATAAAAATATTTTTCCAAAAATCTTTTGAACATTTGAAAAATTCCTATAAATGATGGTGATCATTTTAAAAGTGGTTTGGGACCAATCCCATGCTCATGGAATTTTCTAAATTTCAAACAATGCCTTGGAAAATTAAATAAACCCCTATTTGATTTGAAATTCAAATTGTTTGAATTTCAAAAATGCCCAAAAGTTATAAGTGGCTAGCTATATAATTTGTGAGGCCACATAAAATATTTGGGGCATTTATAAAATACTTTGGTATTTATTTATCAGAGCAAACAAATGAAAGAAAAAGAAAAAAAACAAAAAAGAAAGAAAAAGGAAAAAAAAAACAAAGCAACCCACCCCCTAAGGCCTCGGGCCCATCTAACCCTCCCGAGCCCAAGCCCACGTGGGGCTTGTCGTCTACCCCAAGCAGCTCGCTGTCGAGCATGCCGGGGGCGACGATTGCCACCACGACGCCGGCGGCCCTCTAGACTACCCCCTGCCCCTCCTACGTGTCGCGGAGACCACCTCACCCCCGCTCAACCCTTTCCCCCTTCCCTGTGGCTCGTCCCCTTCGTCTCCGGCGAGATCCCGTGAGGGCCCGACCGCACCGGAGATCACCGACGAGGGAGAGCGCGGCCAACGACACCTTCTCGCCGAACCATCTTGTCCAGAAGCTCTGCAAGCATCCTTTCCTTCGAGCTACTCAATCAATTGAGCTCCGGAAGCCCAAGAACCGACGCCATCTTCTCCGCTTTCCGCCGGCTGCCGTGGACCTCGTCGCTAAATTCGTCGTCCTCGAGCTCTCCTCGGCCCCCTCGACTGCTCCATCAACTTCGGGGTGAGAATACACTCGATTTTCCCCCTTCTCCTGCCTTGTTCCGAGCCCTAGCTCGACCTTCCACCTGAGCAGAGCCACGGTCGCCGCCCGCGGTGACGCTGGCATTGCTGCGGTGCTTCTGAGGTCCCCCCGATGACGAAGATGGACGCGGGAGAGCGCGGGGCACGTTTTGGCGCAAGGGCCCTTCCCTCCCGTGGCCATTTGGCCAAGTCCGGCAAGCTCCCCGGCCGGCAACAGTAAAGTCCGGCGAGCCCGCCATTAAGCCCCCCCCCCTAAACCTAAGCTAATCACCCACTAACCCCCTTCCAGAGTCCATGACAAGTGGGGCCAGCCCCCCTTAACCTCTGTTTAATTTAAATCGAAGCAGAAATTAACAGTGAGCCACTGACAGGAATGGCCCACATGATAGCCCTGCTGATGTCATGCTAAGGTCATGTTGATGCAATAAAAAAAATTCCAGAAAGAAAACAATTCCAGAGAAATTATAGAAAATCATTTAAACTTTGGAAATTCATAGAAAATTCATTTTAACTCCAAATTAAACAAATAATATATGAAAAATTATCAGAAAAATGCAAGGATTCTGAATATGCACTTTGTATCTATGTTTGACCATTTTAAAATGGGTGAACAGTAGCAAATGTGCATATGGAGTTCTTTTGAATTCAAATTTGGAGTGAATTTGCAAATGATTTTGCATTCCACTTCTTTTAAATGGAATTGTACCCACATTGCAACCATGAACATCACCATTGCAATCTTATTCATGTGATTGTGCATTGTAATTTATTTTGATCCTATGATTGTCATGTTGCTAATAGAAGTGGAACCGGAACCGGAGGCCACCCCCTTCGTTGAAGACCTCGATACTTAACCTCGTCAGCAAGGCAAGCAAAACCCATTGATCATGTCTATAAAATACCAATTCCCTCTCAGTCTCGCTTATGCATGTTAGGAGATCACTTTGTATCAATTCTACCGCATAGTTGAACCCATATCCGATGCATGACCTATCATCTTGTCACAGTAGTAAGCAAACCACAATCCTAGCTGACATAGGAGTTTATTGATATCATGTGGCCCCTGCAACTGTTACTTCTTATTGCATGCTTAGTGGTACAATGAGGTTGCTTTTGATGTGAGTCGGGATGTTAGTGAACATGGTGTTGATGAAAGTGAAACTGTGTTGGTGAATCCACCCTAATACAAGGTGAACGATGAGAGGCTGTGTAAGAGTACACAGTGGGTTGTCTCGTTGAACACCGCCTTAAGCACCGAGTTCTTGCATGGTAATCCAAGATGAAGAGTACAACAACACATTGGGCTCACTGACCCCTCTCGGCCTAGTACCTTGATCCGTGTTGATGTCCAGGAGTCACATTAGTTCGGGCCTTCCAGTTGACATATGCATAGAAAAAGAGTGAGTGGAAATGTTGCATCATCCTAGATATGTGGGTGGATCTGTGAGACAGTGAAACCATCTGTCAGAGGTGGCGTCTCGGTTGCCTACATTGTCTGGGTCCGTTTCGTTGATCCGGCCGGACTCTCGAGCGGTGACAAACTCAGATAGTCGACTCCTGGAATGGACCGGTTGTGAGCGAAGTGTCGTGGTGAACATCCTCGCTGTCACCTCTTGAACGATGGCGAGACTTGGCGGTAACTGATGGTCATGTGTGTGTATTTTACACCCTTGCAAGGTTAACAAAACTATTCGAATAGCCGCGTCCGCGGTCATGGACTACTTGGAACCTATACCTGATTATTAGATAACTTGAATGGATACTTATAAAACTCGCAAGATAAGTGTGAGTACTATGGTGTGCTCCTCGTGGGGAAGTCGAGGAAGTTACCATAGTGGTGTATTGGTTGGAGACTTGATAGTGGACTCGTGTACGCTTCTTACCTCAAGTCTGGTACTCGTAGCACAGGACTAGCCAAGTCAAAGCTGGCACTTCTGCATGTTGAACCCCACCTCCTTTACCTTGGAACTAGAGCATGAGTAGTATAGATCTGATGTAAGTCTTGCTGAGTACGACTTTGTACTCACGTTTGCTTATTCTATGTTTTAGATGAGAACCCGGACCCCGATGGAGTCACCTTCCTGAAGCTCGACGTTGAACTTGGTAGTATAGTTCCAGACAGCAGTCTGGTCCCTCGTGGAAGGGCATGTATGTTTACAAGGCTTCTCTAAGCCATTTGTTAAACTTGTCTGTACTCAGACCTAATTTGCTTCCGTTGTATGATGTAATGTTGATCACATACATGTGATCTTTGTATACTCTATGTGTAAGTAATTAAAGAAGTGCTTTGTAGAGTTATGTGATGATACCTGCTGTTCATACTAGGCATGTGTGCTGCGTGTATGTTTATAACATGCATGTCTTAGTATGGGTTTTCGAGACCTTAGTTGTGATCTGGCTGGCGGTCTTTTATACACCAAGTGGCCCTTAGATGTTCGCAGCTTGGGGCATCGCGATGCGATTGCTCGTGACTCTGTCACGTGCACACTTTTTTGTATGATCGAGCCTGCCCTAGACCCCGACTAAGTGATCGGGCTGGAGTAAGTCTATGTAAGAGTTAGGATTCAATCGATAACTTGGTTGAGGCGACTTGTCTATGAATATGGGATTCACCACCCATAAGCATTTAGACTTGTGAGCTGACGTTGAGGACCCATCTCAGTTGATCATCCGGCCTAAATGGGATGCCCCTTACGTTCGATGCTTTCCGAGAGTGTTCTGTGCTTGGCCTTGTCTGCTTAGACAAGTGGGTACTGCTCTCGGCTCTCCATGTGATTGTATCGTGACTGGAATTACATACGCCTATTTCGGGTCCCGACAGTTGGTTGCAATAGAAAGTGATGCAAATAACCGCTTGATGCCTTTGGCTTTTGCTTTGGTAGAGGCAGAGAACAATGTTAACTGGGAGTGGTTCTTCCATCTTTTGAGAACCAAGGTTTTACCCATTGATAGTTTAACTTGTGTCATCTCGGATAGTTATCAAGGAATTCTTAATGCGGTGGAGATTGAAATTCCAGGGCATCCTCCTTTGCACCATCGATGGTGTATGAGGCACTTTTGTGCAAACTTCTTTAGGGCATGTGGAAAGAAGGAGTTGGCCGATGAACTTAGAGATATTTGTACTGCTTTCTTTGACCGTCGTTTCGCAAACTTATACAACAAATTGCTTGCAAACAACAAGTTTGATGCAGGGGGAAAGATTTCCTGAATAGGAACATCCTACTTAGGACAAAGTGGGCTCGAGCTTCTGATGATGACGGTCGGAGGTACGGTCAAATGAGCAATAACATGGTAGAATGCTTCAACTCGGTGTTCAAGGGTGTACGTGCATTTCCCGTGACAGCAATAGTGCAATACACATTCACCAAGTTGAATCATTACTTCATCAAGTACTCAAAGGAAACGTATAGGAAAATTGCTGGAGAGAACAAGCACAACTACAAGTACAAGTTCCCACCAAAGGTTGATGAATTCATGGATTTTCAGTCTCGGAAGGCGGATTCCCAAAGTGCTACATTGTATGATGATAAGGAGTGGATTTACCAAGTTAATGAGCCGGGCGGAACTACAAACGATGGGGTCCAGCATGGAGGTCGTGCATTCAAGGTTTCGCTAAAGACACGTGACTGCACTTGAGGGAGAACAAAGATGCTTCATATCGCACGCTCGCATTTGTATAAGGAAGCTCGCACGAGGAATGTGAACCTAAATCACCCGCTTACTGATACGTCCAAAACGCATCTATAATTTTTGCTTGCTCCATGCATGTTTTGTGTGATATTGCTATGATCTAGATACACTTTCATACACTTTTGATCATCTTTGGACTAACCTATTAACTCAGTGCACCATAGTGCCAGTTCCTGTTTTCTGCTGTTTTTCTATTTCAGATTTCCCCCATATAAAAAGTGCTCCAAATATTCGGGAAAAATCAGATAAAAAATCAGCGCAGAAGAACCTTTCGGAAGAACCTGAGTGGGGCCACAGGGCCACCACCAGGGGCCCAGGCGCCCTGGCGGCGCGCCCTAGGGGCTGGCCGCGCCAGGGGGGCGCCTGGACCCCTGGTGGCCCCCCTGGCTGCCCCCCTTCGCCTATATATTCTCCGGGACGAGAAACCCTCAGAAGAAGAACCCTTTTTCGCGATCTCGCCTCTGTTCCGCCGCCGCTGCGCTTCCGAGATCGGGAGCACCAGCAGACCTCTTCCCGGCACCGTGCCGGAGGGAGGGCCGACCTCCGGGAGTCTCCTCTTCACCATGGATGCTTCCCGGATGTACCGTGAGTAGTTTTCTTTGGACCATGGGTCCGTGATCAGTAGCTATGTGATGTTCTCCTACCCTCTTTGTTCTTCATGGTTTAGACCTCGTGAGCTGCCCTACATGATCGAGGCACTTTTGTAATCTTTCTGCTGTTGCTATGCTGAGTTTGATGGGATCTGATGGATTATGAGATTATGTTCAGATTGTGATAGAGTAATATATTAGGTTCTTATCTCTTATATTTTTGTTCTTATGTAATTCTTGCATGTTCTCCGTTGCTGTTTATTGCTTTGTCCAAGTAGTAGGTAGTAACCCCAAGAGGGAACGTTATGCTCGATTGTGGGTTCATGCCCCCTGATGACACGCTTGAGTGACAGAAACATGAGTCTAGGGGATGTGCTGTTGCCACAAGGGGGAAAACAACGGTGCTTGGAACCGCAGTTGCAAGGATTGTTTATTTTATGCAAAGTGCTTTTTAATGCAGTTGTCTGTTGCTTTGGGTTTACACTTTGGGTGGGGCTCGCAACTTAATACCAGCGAGATGTTCTGGATAGATATCTCAAGGTGGATGATTAGTAGTAGATGCAGTTGGATTTCGGTCTACTTATTTTGGTGTTCTGCCCATGCTTTTGAGCCTCTTCCTTTCTTTTGTAGCATAGTTAGCATTGCGGTGCGTTCATAATCCTGTCAATTGCCCTTCTGTAATTTGTTCACCTCGCATAGCAGTTTTATCGTCTTTTGGGAGAGAGACATCACTAGTGAACATCACGTATCCCGGTCCATATCCTCATCACTGTTTACACGCTCATTTACTTTTCTGCTTTTACTTTCAGTTGCTATCATTATCCCTTTCGTTTGATCCTTTGTGAACAACAAGACCGGAGAGATGACAACCTCTCTGAACTTTGTTGGGAACAAAGTTATTTGCGTCTGTGTGGAGGTCCGCGTCAGTTGCACCGCTGACACCTACTTATCATCTCCGGAGTCGTACTGGAGACAAACCTTGGTATCTTTACTGAGGGAAATTTTCTGCTGTGCTACATCACACCTTCCTCTTGGGGTTTACCAACGAAGGGAGAGAAATCACTATCATCACCTCGCACACCAAGCAAAGAATTTCTGGCGCCATTGCCGGGGACTCCGAGTGCTAAGATAGGGGAGTTGCACACTACCCTTTACCTTTGTTTTTTAGTCTTGTTAGTTTACCTTTCAGTTTTTATCTTTGTGTCCTTTATAAAATCACAAAAAAAAAATTTATCTTGCTGTTAGTAGTCCTCCTTATTTAGATGAACATGTTAGGGCTAAGTTCTTTGCGGGAATCGGAAGTTCTCGATTTGCGTCAAAGAGATGGAGAAAATATGAAGAAGGCATGGGACAGAATTTCTGAAGCACATAAAAGAATTATGCCTTGGATACCTATAAAAATTGTGCTTAGAAATTTTTACCATGGTCTTTTTAAGTGGTGTAACCACTCTCTTGATATTATAGCTGAAGGAGATTTTCTAGAGTGTGATGAAGTTAGGTCTCTTGATATTTTGCATAGTCTATCTAGTTATTTTGTTTATGATCGTAGTATTGATACTGTCATAGATAGACTTGCCACTATTGAAAAAAGATTGGATGCTCTAGACTTGAGGAAAGTAGAGGAACTTCAGTCCAACAAGAAATAAATGTTGGAGATAGATGATGATTGGGAGCCCTTTGTTAGGATTAGCATCTCTAACCAAGGCTTCCTTGCTCTTTGTGATATTGGATCCACAGTTTCTACTATGCCAAAAATAGTTTATGATTCTTTAAAGCTAGATATGGATAAATTATCATCTTATCATGAACATTCTAATGGAGATATCTCAGAGATTAAAGGAAAGGTAAAAGAAGTCCAAGTTTCATTCCTTCATAGGACTGCACCAATGGATTTCTTCATCATGGAGCCAAACCAAAGTGACATTGTGCTCGGAAGAGACTTCCTCCGTGCTATGAAAGGCTTCATTGATATTGGTAACGGGCACATACGCTTACGCGGTATGGCGAAAGGTAAGTACCTCTTTCCTAGGAAGAAGAAGAATGAGATTATTGAAAATCAATTTGAAGGTTTTTATGATTCTGATCTTGGAGACCCTTGATTCTTCTTTTGCATCATGCCTAGCTTAAAGGCATAAAAGAAAGCGCTTTTGGGAGGCAGCCCACAACGAATTAGGTTTATTTTTGCTTTTGTGGTGTCTTGATGTTTGTTACTACTGTAGCAACATAATTGTACCTTTAATATTCAGCTTTGTGCCAAGTTATAGCCTCCTATGATAAGGGAAGCAAAAGTTGTGACATGCTGTCCAGAAAACAGATTATGTCCCTTGACAGAAAAATTCGAATAAAATCACCAGATCATCTTTTTGATCTGAATTTTTTTGACAGCATGCTCTATACAATTGTGGAACTTTCGTATGTTCTGAGTTTTTTGATTTGAGTTGCAGAAGTGCCCCGAAACAATTCTCTACTACCTGCTGTTCTGTTTTTCACAGATTCTGCCACGTTTTGCCTCTCTTCACTTTTGCAAACCTTAAGCTTGCTTTTTCTTTGCGAATTTTTTTTTCACTCTTGAGAAACAGTAGCTCTTCAAGAATATCTTTATATACAGTTGGTAAAAATTATTTTATTAAGGGTACTAACCTCTCTAATCAGCTTATGATGAGTTATGTATGAAGGGAGTTTTCAAGTGTGCGATGGAAGATGATGAAAGAAGATCCAGGAGTGTCAAGCGCTCAAGCTTGGGGATGCCCCCATGCATCCCCAATAAATATTCAAGGAGACTCAAGCGTCTAAGCTTGGGGATGCCCCCGTGCATCCCCTTCTCCATCAACAATCATCAGCTCGTCCTTCGTCTCACTATATTTTTATCATTTCATCCGTTATGTGCTATGCTTGGAGCGTCTCGCTTTTAGGTTTTATTTTTAGCTTTCTTTAGTTTTGCTTGCTGGTCATAACAAGTTAGACCCCATCTTACTTTGTGTGGGAGAGAAACACGCTCCACTCCAATCTAGAACACATCATAGGATTTTTCCTGCTTATCTTTTTGCTGTTATGTGTTCTTTATCTTTTCGTAGCTGCTGCCATGTTTAGTTTTAGTCTTAGTTTGTATTTAGCAAGAGCCTTGGCTTTTGTTTAGTTTGTTGCTTGAACTCTCTTTAGTTTTCATGTTTATCTTGTTAAGAGAGTTGGTTGTTGCACTGACTTGTGTCTTGTCTTGAAAGTAGGTAATTGAGGTTTCTATTTAATTCTAGTAGTACCTTGCAATAGTTTTGAGGTATTGATGTGAGTAATTTCTGAACTTTTGGTGTCAAGAGCTCTAGCCTATTAGTGATAGGTGTCGTATTTTGGGCAATCCGTGTGTATTTTCAAAACCTACAAAAACTAGTTGAGAACTCTAAACTACTAGATGGATCACTAATTTTTGGAGGGATCGAATATTAGAGTACACTCACATACCATGAGTTGAGGATGCGCAAGGATAACCAAACCCCCATACACTCCTCCTCGGGGTACTTGTCTCTTTGTGAACCTCCTTATTAGATTGAGAGTTACCGATAATAAGTGCATGAGTTCTTCGGACTAATGTAAGTATTGAAAGTTGACACTTCCACCTTCCCATATTTTGCTAGCCTCTCCCGTGCCGTGCATTGTCTTCTTCTCACTCCGAGAGTTGATGTCCACCTTCGCCGGTACATCCAAACCCTTGGCATGATACGCTCTGTCATCATAAGCTCCTTATATCTTTCCTCAAAACAGCCACCATACCTACCTATCAAGTCATTTCCATATCCTTTCCGAGATATATTGCCATGCAACTTCCACCTCTTCATGACTTGATCTTCATGTCATACATGTTCCTGCTACACTGGCAGCGACATACATTGCATACTTCATGATAGCTACATCTTGTTTATGAATTCGAGTACCTTGTAAAGTGTGAAAGATCTCCTTTACCTTCTTGTAAAATAGAGTGTTGCCCTTAAGTGAGGAAAAGATACCAAAGTGGACACAATAAAAGATCCCAAAGAGGACAAATGAGAGTTAAATAGAAAGAGCCATTGAGGCCACAAAAAAATACAAAAAAATAGAAAAAAAGAGAAAAATAAATAAAAAGAGAGAAAGGGGCAACACTACTATCCTTTTGAGAGATCCACACTAGTACTCCCTCTATATCCTTGTACTCCATAGAGATGATCATTATGCATATAGCTATGTGGGGACCTTAACACTATAGAACTTGGCTTGCATATTCCAAGGATGAGCCTCCTCAAACGAGCTCTAGGTCTTCATGAGCGAGCAAGTTAGATGCACCCCCACTAGTTTCATTGGAGAGCTTCATAGCTCATATGTGCATCCGTTGCATGGCAATCCCTACTCCTCACATCATATCTATCATTTGGCATCTCTTGCCTATGATTGTCCTCATTGATGTGAGTCTTTCTCATTCTTTTTCTTGTCTTCCTCCTCCACCATATTTCTCTCTTTGCCATCCTAAGTGTCAACTCTCGTTCTTACGCTCATCCATTGAATGATTGCTCAAAATATTGAAAAAGGAGTGGATCAAATTGACTTGTACCTGGCTAGTGGTCTGGGGACGAGTCAAGATAAGATTCCAGAAAAAGACCAAGTGTGAAACTTTAGTAGATTTAGTTCTCAAAAAATAAATATTTTTCTCGTATTCCCTATCCCCCTTTTTGCACGCAAACACCATTTGGAGACATTCGAGTCACGGACAGCAAGAGCTCTTGCACCTAATGTTCTTTTGTTACTTGTTTCAATGCTAATATAGACTCTTGCATGTTATGACTTGAATTGAATCTCTAACCTTGATTGCTTTACTTTTCAATGTTCTTATATGGTTGCTAGCATGTCACCACAGAAATTATGCTGCTATTATTTACCTACTCGAAGACGAGCAGGAATTAAGCTTGGGGATGTTGATACGTCCAAAACGTATCTATAATTTCTGCTTGCTCCATGCATGTTTTGTGTGATATTGCTATAATCTAGATACACTTTCATACACTTTTGATCATATTTGGACTAATCTACTAACTCAGTGCACCACAGTGTCAGTTCCTGTTTTCTGCTGTTTTTCTATTTCAATTTTCCCCCATATAAAAAGTGCTCCAAAAATTCGGGAAAAATCAGATAAAAAATCAGCGCAGAAGAACCTTCCGAAAGAACCTGAGTGGGGCCAGAGGGCCACCACCAGGGGCCCAGGAGCCCTGGTGGCGCGCCCTAGGGGCTGGCTGCGCCAGGGTGGCGCCTGGACCCCTGGTGGCCCCCCTGGCTGCCCCCCTTCCCCTATATATTTTCCGTGACGAGAAACCCTCAGAAGAAGAACCCTTTTTCGCGATCTCGCCTCTGTTCCGCCGCCGCCGCGCTTCCGAGATCGGGAGCACCAGCAGACCTCTTCCCGGCACCCTGCCGGAGGGAGGGCCGACCTCCGGGAGTCTCCTCTCCACCATGGAGGCTTCCCGGATGTAGCGTGAGTAGTTTTCTTTGGACCATGGGTCCGTGATCAGTAGCTATGTGATGTTCTCCTCCCCTCTTTGTTCTTCATGGTTTAGACCTCGTGAGCTGCCCTACATGATCGAGGCACTTTTGTAATCTTTCTGCTGTTGCGATGCTGAGTTTGATGGGATCTGATGGATTATGAGATTATGTTCAGATTGTGATAGAGTAATATATTTGGTTCTTATCTCTTATATTTTTGTTCTTAAGTAATTCTTGCATGTTCTCCGTTGCTGTTTATTGCCTTGTCCAAGTAGTAGGTAGTAACCCCAAGAGGGAACGTTATGCTCGATTGTGGGTTCATGCCCCCTGATGACACGCTTGAGTGACAGAAACATGAGTCTAGGGGATGTGCTGTTGCCACAAGGGGGAAAACAATGGTGCTTGTAACCGCGGTTGCAAGGATTGTTTACTTTATGCAAAGTGCTTTTTAATGCAGTTGTCTGTTGATTTGGGTTTACACTTTGGTTGGGGCTCGCAACTTAATACCAGCGAGATGTTCTGGATAGATATCTCAAGGTGGATGATTAGTAGTAGATGCAGTTGGATTTCGGTCTACTTATTTTGGCGTTCTGCCCATGCTTTTGAGCCTCTTCCTTTCTTTTGTAGCATAGTTAGCATTGCAGTGCGTTCATAATCCTTTCAATTGCCCTTTTGTAATTTGTTCACCTCGCATAGCAGTTTTATCGTCTTTTGGGAGAGAGAAATCACTAGTGAACATCACGTATCCCGGTCCATATCCTCATCACTCTTTCCACACTCATTTACTTTTGTGCTTTTACTTTCAGTTGCTACCATTATCCCTTGTGTTTGATCCTTTGTGAACAACAAGACCGGAGAGATTGACAACCTCTCTGAACTTCGTTGGGAACAAAGTTATTTGCGTCTGTGTGCATGTCCACGTCAGTTGCGCCGTTGACACCTACTTATCATCTCCGGAGTCCTACTGGAGACAAACCTTGGTATCTTTACTGAGGGAAATTTTCTGCTGTGCTACATCACACCTTCCTCTTGGGGTTTACCAACGAAGGGCGAGAAATCACTATGATCACCTCACACACCAAGCACTTACTGTGAGGGAATCCGAGTTATCGATCATTGCCACCAAGAACACATGGGCTCCCAGATTCAACCCGTACTTTGACCAAACATAGTGGCCGGAGTACCATGGAGTTCAACTATGTCCGAATCCGGATTGGAAAGTGGTTACACGGGGAAGACGGAGGACTAAACGTTTTAGAGGTGACATGGATGGATGGGGACATGGTGGTACCCGATAATGGGGTAACGACCAATTCGAAGAGACTCGTGAGAGAGCCCGTTGTGGAAAGTGTGGTGCTTCATTCTTGCATGATTTTGGACGAAACTAACCTGGACTGACGCTGTTTTCAGAAGAGCTGCTAGTGCTGTTTTATATTGTGCAGCTTTCTGGATATTTAGGTACGCTGGAAAAATCCACAAAAAATATATAAAAAATCAACATTCCCAAAGCTTCGACAAGGCCAAAGGGGGTCCATAGAGCAGCCATGGGACACCCAGAAGGGTGTGGGGCGCGGCCCAGCCCCTGGCCGCGCAACCTTCCCTCCTGGGTGGGTCCCACACCCCCTGGTGACCTACCTTGGCCTCTATTTATTCTCGTGACGAGGAAACTCCGAAAGGGAAGTCGCTTTTCCAATCTACGTCGCGGAGCCGCCGCCACCCTCTGTTCTTCTCCGGGAGATCTAATCTAGAGGCTGTTTTGGCCTCCGGTGAGGGGAAATCATCGCCATCGTCATCATCATCGCCTCTCCATCACCCCTCCATGACTTCTTCTCTCATGTGTGAGTAATTCCCTGCTGTTGGCAAAGGGGATGGTAGGGATTGGATGAGTTAGATCATGTAATAGTTCATCAGATTGTTGGGGGCATGTTGCCTATCATCTACTTGGTGTTTATCATCTCTGCTACAACTTGCTGCTCTTAATGCTTGCCACTTTGGGCCCGAGTGCCATGATTTCAGATCTGATCACTCTTTTGTTTCTTGAGTTTGAGGTGTTCTTGATCCTATCTATGAGTTGTATGCACCTATTGTAGTCCGGAATCGGCGATCCCAATGGTGAAAGCTTGGGACACCAAAGGGGATGGACTATAATTTGAGGATTCCGTGTATCCATGAAGTGTTAATGCTTTGTTCCGGTGCTCTTTGACAGGAGTACCTTAATCTCCCTAAGTTCCTTTTGGCCCTGTTCGTAGCGGGAGGGTAGGACAAAAGATGTTGTGCAAAGTTCTTATTGCAAGCACGTACAACTACCTTGGGATACATGCCTGATGTTTGATATTTTCCTATATGATCCTTTCTTTTCTGTGAGCCTTTCCCGTGTTAGAATATATTACATGTTTGTTCTCATCCAAGCAGCGCCCTACAGTGTTTGTTTCCGCTGGTTACTAGTTGTTTACTTTCGCTGTTTTACTTTTGCTGTTTCACCACCACTATCATCACTATTATCACCTACACTACCACTACCATATTACCGTTGCTACTAATACTTTTGTGCAAACAAGTGTTTATTTCAGGTGCGGTTGAATTGACAACTCAATTGTCAAAGCCTGTACGTATTCTTTGTGTCGCCAAGTGTCGAATCAATAAATTGGGTTATCTTGCGCGCGAAGACTATCTCGATCCCCTACAGTTGAGGGTTATCAAGTACTGTTTTCTGGCGCCGTTGCCAGGGACTATAGCTTTATTTACAGGTCTACTTGAAGTATCATGCCTGCTGCACGTTATCCACTATGGGTAAGAAAGGAGACCCCAAGGTTCCGATCTTACCATCCCGTACGAGACGAGGTACTACTCTTAGCAGTAGTGCTAAACTTAATTCACCTTCACTTATGAGTAAGTTTGATTCACCTCAGTTACATCCTACTTCTGCTGAGTCTGGAAATATGTCAGACGCTTTTGATGATGCTTCTACTACCTCTGAACTACTGGTTAACTTGGTTCTTTTATTGAAGAACAGATTGCTGTTGCTGCCTGATTCTCGGGAGTTGAAATTCCTGTTACCAAAACCCATATTGGAAAAATTCATGATTTTACTGGCCTTAAGGAGAAACTCCTTGAGGACGATTATGTTATACTTGATGATGATTTTTGCAGGGAGCTTAATGAATGTGTTGATTCCGACCCTGCCGCTATAAAGAAGTTTCTAGCAAAGCACTCCTTGAAGAACAAGTTTACCACTGATCCTACTTTTTCTACGTCTCCTATATGCATCACTGATCCTGATTATGATTTCTCTGTTGACCTTTCATTATATCCACAGTTGAAGTTGATCCCTTTTATGGCAGAGAAAATGATGATGCTATCGAGCACCTGACCAAACTCACTGAGTTGGGTAGCTTGTTTACTACTGATGAAAGGATCCGGAAATTTTATGAGACCAAGCTTCTTCCTTTTTCCTTGAAAGGAGATGCTAGAGCATGGTATGATGCACTACCATGTGGTTCCATTCAAAGTCCTCAAGACATGGCTATATCTTTCGTTGATAAGTATTTTCCTGCTCATATGCAATATGCTGCTTTACAAAGAATTTATAA
The DNA here is from genome assembly GCA_950022295.1 of Bromus sterilis. NCBI lineage: Eukaryota > Viridiplantae > Streptophyta > Magnoliopsida > Poales > Poaceae > Bromus > Bromus sterilis. The sequence continues at coordinate 72,293,476 of OX465600.1, read as the reverse complement.
CTTTAAACAGTTGCAGGATGAGCATCTCCCTAAAGCTTGGGGGAGATTTTGCAGTTTGCTTAAGGCTAGACCGGGACATGAGATCCCTAAGAATTAATTACTTGATATATTTTATGCTGGTCTAACCGATAAATCTAAATCCTATCTAGATAGTTGTGTTGGTTGTGTTTTCAGGCAAAGAACACCGGACGATGCAGAAGAATTGATGGGAAAGATTGCCAAAAAAGACGAAGATTGGTCCGTCCCTGAACAATCTCTACCACCAAAGAAGAGGGGCATGCTTGTCCTAAGCCCTGAAGATATGCAAGAAGCAAAGAAGTCTATAAAAGAGAAAGGTATTAAAGCTAAAGACGTGAAGAATCTACCTCCAATTGAAAAGATGTGTGAGCCTACCACTCACCCACCTATGGTAGAGGTACACTCTCTTTTAGATTTCAATGCAAGTGACATCCCTAAAGTTAAGCCTCCTGACCAATTTTTAGATGAGCTTGATAATTTTATTATAAATAAAAGTCACTTAATTGAAAAGATACAAGGTCGGTTGCATGATAATACTCTTGCTATCAAAAGTTTGCTTGATGTTCTAGGAAGAACAATTAATGATGTTAAATGTCTTCTTAAGCATTTTCATATGGTTCAAACTCACCTTGAACAAATTTCTAATGTGAAAAAAGATTTGCTTGCTAACAATGCCAAACAAGATAATTTACATGCTTATGGTATAAAGACCCGGGGTGGAACACACACCCAGGACCCTCTCTATCCAGAAGGGCATCCGAAGAGGATCGAGCAAGATTCTCAAGTGCAAGAAGAAGACAAGATTGTTAGATATCCTAAGAAGAAGAAGAAGAAAAAGAAACACAAGGAAGCTGACAATTCCAATGATCATATAGAAGAAGAAGAACATGTTGTTGATCCAAACAGCATATCTACCTCCGATGCTGAGACTGAAGACGGTGCTGAACCTGAAAAAGATGCTGAAAAGAATGATCCACCTGAGGTTCGAGAAGAAGAAGCACCTGATAAGCATAAGAAGTACACTAGAGAATACTTCATCGCAAGAAGACATGGGAATGAACGAGAACCATGGGTACAGAAATCCATGCCCTTTCTAGGCAAGTCAATCAAAACCAAAGAAGAAGAGCACTACAACAAGTTTTGTGAGTGGATGAAACCTCTTTTTCTCCAAATTCCTTTGACTGATACTATTAAGTTACCTCCTTACTCTAAATATATGAAAGATATTGTTACTAATAAAATAAAAATTCCTAATGACGCAATATCTACTATGCTTGCTAACTACTCTTTCAGTGGCAAGATTCCTGAGAAGCTCGGTGATCCAGGTATACCAACCATTCCTTGCTCCATAAAGAATAATTATGTTAGAACTGCATTATGTGATCTTGGTGCAGGAGTGAGTGTTATGCCCTTTTCTCTCTACAAAAGGCTTTGTTTAGATAAATTAATTCCTACAGATATCTCCCTTCGGATGGCTAACAAGTCAACGGCCGTCCCGATTGGTATTTGTGAGGATGTCCCTGTTGAAGTTGCCAATTTCTTAATACTTACTGATTTTGTTGTGCTTGACATGCCCGAGGATGGGAGCATGTCCATTATTCTTGCTAGACCTTTTCTTAACACCGCAGGTGCCATTATTGATTGCAATAAAGGGAAGGTTACCTTCAACGTGAATGACAAAGAACACACGGTGTATTTTCCAAAAAAGATCGACAAAAGGCATGGCCTTAACTCCATTTAGAATATCGAGACCGTGAAGATTGGAGAATGGGATTTTCCACTACATGTATACCACAAATACAAAAAAATTATGGTAGGGACAATGTCCATCAAAGTGAGAGTGCAATGATCACTTCATAATAGGTGAGACTTTCCGCTCTATATATCGCCGGTTTGTTGGTAAGACTTGATCAACCTTGCTAACTAGCATGTTTTATATAGGTAAAAAGCTGAGCTTGTTATGTTTTCATTTCCTTTAGCTTTTATTCTCCTTGCTGTACCCAAATTTTTTTCTTAAAGCTTCACTTGTTCTAACTTTTGTCTCAAGTTCACAAAAGTTTTTGCAGCTTTTTGAACTTTGAAAAATTCTCTACAGTGAAGTTCCCAGAAAATTCTAGAAAATTGAAAATAAAAATTTCGAGGTAAAAAGTCATCGGGGAGTACTTGTGGCTGACCAGGGGGTCCACCCCTGGCCCAGGAGGCCAGGTGGCGCGGCCCATCCCCTGGCCGCGGCACACACCCTCCTGGGGCCCACAAGCACCCCTTGCTGGCATCTCTTCTTCCACTCTCTCTCTTTCTTCTCAAAAACTCGTGTTCTTTCTCCGGTTCGTGTTCTTGCTGTTCTTGAGCACGGAACTTCGATCTCCCTCTACAGCCACTCGTTTGAGCTGAAATTTGGAACAAATACTCCCTGGTATGTGACTCCCTCACCCCTCCAATTAGTTTTCTAGTTGGTGGCTTCATTAGTGAGTATTTAGTAGTTCTTGGTGCTATTTAGTTGAGCTTAAATATTTGTGTAGAAATTTATTTTCCAAGTTTTGTTGCTAGTTTGAGCCTTGGTAAAGTAAGTAGAATGTTTTGCCCAAACTAGTTTTTCTTAAACCTTCATTTTTATGATTTGTCAAAAACTTCAGAAACGGATAGGCTAGGAAGATGGCTTGGGAAGAAGAAACCCGAGTGCTCTAGCCGTGTTACGCGGTCCATAGCTTCACCTTCGGCTACGAGGGTGAGCTATAACAAAGAAATCGTACCCTTGGCGCTGTTGGACGCATCACCCACAAAGGCCATGGCATTTCCATGCAGAGATTTCATGGCGGATGCCGACATACAGGAGGATTTTGACGCCCTGTGTGCCAGAGCAGGTTTGACACGGCTTGTGACGAGTCGTGTGCCACAGTATGAAACGCTCACTGCTCTATTTATTAATAGTTTCAGATTCTATCCTGAAAGTGATGCTATTGCATTTCAGATTTATGAAAGGTTACTAACCATGCCTATGAGTACCTTTTGTGAAGCTTTAGGTTTGCCCGAAAGAGGAGAGAAGAGGAGGAAAAATTCTCAAACTGCTGCACTCAAGACCCTTCTCGACTCGTTGTGCAACACTGAAGTGAGGAACACTAACCGTCTGAAGATCTCCAATATTTTGTTTCCTCATCTCAAGTATTTCGCGTATTATATTGCTAGAGGGGTGTTGGCTCGAGACAACACGAGAAACACTTCTTCGCCTGATACTTCTATCATGGCGAACGCCCTCTCAGGGAATCACGAGTATCATGTGGGCACGCTGATTGCTAGACGCCTTGCTGCTAATAGCAACAAGGGGGATCTCTTTGGTGGCGTTTATGCCACACTTCTTTTGCAGTTTCTCCGAGGAGAACCGCGCCCAGCTGATGCAGTTTTTCCTTTTGTTAGTCTTGATTTGGCTGCCATGAAGAGGCATTTCTTTGTTACTAGGGCCTCTGACCAATATGCACTTGATTATATTTTACGGTTTGAGGGCGATGTGGAACACATCATCCGTCTACCTGCACCACTTGTGTTTGATTTTTCTCGCAGGAACGGATATCGCTTTTCAGATATCCAGTTTGATGAGATCATGGGAAGATACCAGTTTCACGACCCCTCGGAGGGGGTTGCGCCAGATGAGGAGAAGCGCGTGGTGTATCCACCCATCCAGGAGGAGACCGTCGCCCCATGGGACGGAGGGTCTTCCTTTTGTTGGGATGAGGGACCTTCCTCATGGGAGGATCTGAGGACTTCAGTGTACGCACCGGAGGGCTCATACAACCCTTGGACTTACCATAACCCCGGAGCAGGAGGCTCCTCGGGACCGCAATAGACGAGCCCAACTTAGGCCAAAAGCCTAAGCTTGGGGGAGTACGTATTCTCCCCCCTTTCCATTGTATCTTCCGTTTTGTTCGCTTTGATCTTTTTGAAGTTTTTTTTGTCTATTCTTCCTTGTTATTTTTATTTTTGCAAAAACCCAAAAAGATTTTTTTATTTAGCCTTTGAAAAACCCCAAAAATATTTTCTTTCTCTCTTTAGTTTTCTTTGTTTTCAGAGTTCAGCTCAAGTCCGTGATGGCATTTGATTATATATTTCCTACGTTCGGTCGTGCAAGTGACAAGGCAGTAATGACGAAGATCGACGAAAGGGATACAACAAGGAAAGTCGGTATGAACTCTTTTTGTTTCTACTTTTGTACATATGCCTGTACTTATGCTTAGAGACCAGCTTGTAGCGACATAGTGCTATGTTTACAATGCTTTCCCAGTGGTTCATGCTTTCTTTGTGGTTAGTCTCAAATAGCTATAGTTCATAATGTGTTGCTTGAAATGATTGACATGCATTGCATTGTTCATGGTTTGGCATATTGAAGTGGTATTTTGGCCTCCGCCGCGGAGCCACCGCCACCCTCTATTCTTCTCCGGGAGAGCTAATCTGGAGGCTGTTTTGGCCTCCGGTGGGGGGAAATCATCGCCATTGTCATCATCATCGCCTCTCCATCACCCCTCCATGACTTCTTCTCTCATGTGTGAGTAATTCCCTGCTGTAGGCAAAGGCGATGGTAGGGATTGGATGAGTTAGATCATGTAATAGTGCATTAGATTGTTGGGGGCATGTTGCCTATCATCTACTTGGTGTTTGTCATCTCTGTTACAACTTGTTGCTCTTAATGCTTGCCACTTTGGACCCGAGTGCCATGATTTCAGATCTGATCACCCTTTTGTTTCTTGAGTTTGAGGTGTTATTGATCCTATCTATGAGTTGTATGCACCTATTGTAGTCTGGAACCGGCGATCCCAATGGTGAAAATTTGGGACACCAAAGGGGATGGACTATAAATTGAGGATTCCGTGTATCCATGAAGTGTTAATGCTTTGTTCCAGTGCTCTTTGACATGAGTACCTTAATCTCCCTAAGTTCCTTTTGGCCCCGTTCATAGAGGGAGGGTAGGACAAAAGATGTTGTGCAAAGTTTTATTGCAAGCACGTACAACTACCTTGGGATACATGCCTGATGTTTGATATTTGCCTAGATGATCCTTGATTTTCTGTGAGCCTTGCCCGTGTTAGAATCTATTACATGTTTGTTCTCATCCAAGCAGCGCCCAACCATCCATCTCCCTAGCCTACAGTGTTTCTTTCCGCTGGTTACTAGTTGTTTACTATCGTTGTTTTAATTTTGCTGTTGCACCACCACTATCATCACTATTATCACCTACACTACCACTACCATATTACCATTGCTACTAATACTTTTGTGCAAGCAAGCGTTTATTTCAGGTGCGGTTGAACTGACAAGCCTGTACGTATTCTTTGTTTCGTCAAGTGTCGAAACAATAAATGGGGTTATCTTTCCCGCGAAGACTATCTCGATCCCCTACAGTTGAGGGTTATCAAGACCCTAGCCAACAAAGTGCTAACCAACATGGTCCTAGGCAAAGAGGTCGGAATCTTGGGTTTAGAGGTGGTGGTGGTAGTGTCCTTGGTGGTAGTGGCCTTGGTGGTGGTAGAGGCCGTGGTGGTCTTCGTAGAGGCCGTGGTGGTAGTGGTAGAGACATTGGTGGTGTTGGTAGACCCACGGCGATGAGGGGATACCTAAGAGGACCATTCCCGTACGTCTCGTCACTCATGTTATTCATAATTTTTTGTCCTTATTAAGTAGTAACAATAAATTCTGTGTGCTTAGGTTTGAAGGCCCGTCATGCAATGGGGAATGAGACGATCCGGTACAAGAGAAGAAGATAAATAGCAAAGGGAATTGGAGCTTTGTTCTTTGAACTTTCATGTGCACATTGATGTAACATTTGTCTACCTTCTCCTCTTTTGGTAGTGAACCTTAATGGAACTTGGATGTGAATCTTGTGATGCAATTTGATACCTTCTCCTCTTTCTACCTCGATGGAACTTGCATGTGAATCTTTCTACCTAGATGGAACTAGTATACTTTCCAAAACACTTTTCAAATCCTTTTTTCTTAGTAAATACACCTTGCTTGCAAGTAACACAGCATGTTACATGCTTGGCTTGATTCCCTTGAACATGATTTGCTCCCTTGAGCTATTTAGCATGTATAGCGCCCAGGGGAGAGGCGCTAAGCCTATAGCGCCCAGCTCTAGGGCGCTATACATGTTAAATAGCCTCGGGTCCAGAAAGGGCTAGCCTCGGGTCCAGAGGCTATTTAACAAGTATAGCGCCCTAGAGCTGGGCGCTATAGGCTTAGCGCCTCTCCCCTGGGCGCTATACATGCTAAATAGCTCAAGGGAGCAAATCATGATCAAGGGAGGCAAGCCAAGCATGTAACTTGTTGTGTTCACTTGTAATTTGGCAAAAAAGTTACAGAAAAGCACAACAACTTCATCATCAAGTTGCAACACACTTCATCAAGTTGAATCATCAAGTTGGAACACAACCACAAGTTAAACAAACATTAACTTCACCTCATCCACTGGACATTAAGTTCACCTCATCCACTACACAACAAGTTCAACAAGACGACAAGTTCACCATAAGTTGACACGACAAATTACATGAACAATCCCATGACTACCACGACAAGTTCAACAAGACGACAAGGTCACCATAAGTTGACACGACAACTTACATAAACGATCCCACGACTACCACGACAATCATGAAATTCAACCTCCACGACCCCCTCGCCGACCCCTCTTTCGAACGTGCTTCCTCCTGATAAAATAATCTGGATCAAGCTATATATGTGGCTCTGGCACCTCCTCCTCTGAATCCGTCTCCACCATTTCTTTCCCCTTCCCCTTGTTTCTCCAATCATCCGGTGAGTAACGATGGTAGGACCGTCTTTCCCTCAACATGTAAGCCGAGAGTTCTTGATACCGCTGCAGTGTCATGTCGCCGTCCTAAAGAGAATGATCAAGATGAAACTCAAACAGCTAGAAAAAGAGGAATGTAGAACAAGCACTATTAGGAAAGAGGATGAAACTCCGATACCAGATCATAATCCTGTGTGATGACCGCTTCATCCACAAAAGTCAACGGAGTCGACGAAAGTTTCCTCCATGTTAGTCACAGGTTTCGAGGGTGTAGACCTTGACTCCGACCGAGACTGCAACCTTGACTTCGATGGTGAAGACATTTCCTCGGGGTCACGACAACCTAGTACATTCGAGAGCCGACGTAACTTCTTCCCTTGACGCTGTCAAATTGACAAATGAATTGGATGTCAAAGTCGGATATGATATGCAAGAGATGGAACAAAGGGATGTTTGTGTTACCTTAATAAAAGCTCGAAATGCAGAATCGGCCTTCGTAGTAGCCGAGTGAGTGTCCAGAAATTCTTCAAAGTCATCAGCTTTTTGATGGACCTCGCCCCTCTAAGCATGAATAGAAATTCACAAGTCAGGCAAGCAAATAGGGTATGTGATACGTCCCAAACGTATCTATAATTTCTGCTTGCTCCATGCATGTTTTGTGTGACTTTGCCATGTTTTGCTTGAACTTTCATACACTTTTGAGCATATTTGGACTAATCTATTAACCCAGTGCACCCAGCTGCCAGTTGTTGTTTTCTGCTGTTTTTGTATTTCAGGTTTTCCGGCCATTAAAAGTGCTCCAAAAAATCTGGAAAAATTAGATAAAAAATCAGCGACCCGGAAGCTTCCGGAATCACCAAGGCAGCGGAGGGGGGCCACCACAGGGACTCCAGAAGGGTCCCTGGCGTGGCCCCACCCTAGATCGCACCAGGGGGCCTCCTGGCTGCCCTGTGGGTCCCCTCGACACCCCCTCCACCTATATTTAACCCTCGGGGTGGAAACCCCTAATATCGATCTCTTTTTTGCGATCTCGCCTCTGTACCGCCGCCGCCGCCGTTTCAAGATCGGGGCTGCCTGGAGAAGCTGCCCCGGCACCCTGCCGGGAGGAGGAACCCCCTCCGGGAGACCATCCATAGCCATGGAGGCCTCCCGTATGTACCATGAGTAGTCCCCCTTGGACCATGGGTCCGTGACCAGTAGCTATGTGATCTATCTCTCTCGTCTTTGTGCTTCCACTTTCGAGACCTCGTGAGCTGCCTCACATGATCGAGGCACCTTTGTAATTTTCTACTGTTGCTATGCTGAGTTTGTTCGGATCTGATGGATTATGAGACTATGTTCAGATTGTGATGAGTAATATATTTGGTTCTTCTCTTTTATATTTTGTTCTCTAGTAAATTCTTGCATGTTCTCCGTTGCCGTATTTTACTTTGGCCAAGTGATTTGTTGAAACTCCATGAGGGAGCGTTATGCTTGATTGTGGGTTCAGCCCCTTGATGTCTAGCTTGAGTGACAGAAACATGACACTAGGGGATGTGTTGTTGCCACCAGGGATAAAACAACAGTGCTTTTATCCGCGGATGCAAGGATTATTTAATTTACGCAAAGTTATTTTAATGCAGTTGTCTGTTTCTTTGAGTTTACACTTTGGGTGGGATTCACAACTTAATACCAGCGAGATGTTCTGGATAGATATCTCAAGGTGGATGATTCGTAGTAGATGTAGTTGGATTTCGGTCTACTTACCTGGGCGTACTGCCCATTGCTTTTGAGCCCTTCCTTTCTTTGCAGCATAGTTAGCATTGCGGTGCCTTCATAATCCTATCAATTGCCCAACTGTGATTTGTTTACCTCGCTAGCACTTTTATCGTCTTTTGGGAGAGAGACATCACTAGTGAAAATCACGGGACCCCGGTCCATCTTCACATTATTGTTTACACCCTTATTTTATTTTCAGTCTTTACTTTCAGTTGCCACTATCATTATCTCTTGTGTTGATCCTTTGTAAACAGCAAGGCCGGAGGAATTGACAACTCCTTTGTACTCGTTGGGAGCAAAGTTATTTGTTGCTGTGTGCAGGTCCACGTCAACCGCTTAATTGCTGGCGCTGTTGTCACCTTCTTGTATCTCTTGGAGTCCTACTGGTTTGATAACCTTGGTATCTTCACCGAGAGAAATTTGCTGCTACGCTACATCTCACCTTCCACTTGGGGTAACCAACGAGGAGTGAGAACTATCCTCACCGTATCAAGCTAATTTTGGCGCCGTTGCTGGGGACTCCAGTCTACAAGATAGGGAAGTTGCACACTATCTTTTATCTTTGCTTTTTAGTCTTGCTAGTTTACCTTTCATTTTTTACTTTTGTGTCCCTTATCAAAAATACCAAAAATACCTGCTGCTACTATGGGTTCCAATGAAAACACCAAGTTGTGTGACTTCACTAGTCACAACAACAATGACTTTATATGCACTCCTATTGCTCCACCTGCTACTTCAGCACCTTCTTATGAGATTCAACCTGCTTTGCTGAACCTTGTTATGAAAGATCAATTCTCTGGTGCTAGAGATGATGCTGCTTTGCATTTAAATAATTTTATGGAGCTTTGTGATATGCAAAAGTACAAAGAAGTAGATGGTGAAATTGTTAAGCTGAAGCTTTTTCCTTTCTCCTTGAGGGATGAAGCTAAAATCTTGCTGCAATCCTTACCCAAGAACAGTATCGATTCTTGGAGTAAATGCAAAGATGCTTTTATAGGGAAGTACTATCCCCCTGCTAAAATTATTCAATTGAGGAGTAACATTATGAATTTCAGGAAATTGGATAATGAACACGTTACCCAGGCATGGGAACGTATGAAGACGCTTGTCAAGAACTGCCCCACACATGGACTGACTACCTGGATGGTTATCCAGAATTTTTATGCAGGCTTGAACTTTACCTCGCGGAACCTGTTAGATTCGATCGCGAGAGGAACTTTTATGTTAACCACACTTGGTGCTTCCACAAAGCTACTTGATGAGATGATGCTGAACTACTCTCAGTGGCACACCGAAAGATCTCCAACTGGTAAGAAGGTAAATTCTGTCGAGGAGATCTCCTCTCTAAATGAAAAGGTTGACCTTATCATGTCTCTACTTACAAAGCAAGCTCCTATTGATCCTCAGGATGTTCCTTTAAATTCCTTGGTTGCTCAAGAACAAATAGATGTGAACTTTATCTCTAGAAACAACTTCAACAATAATGCTTATAGGAGTAATTTTTGTAGCAACAACCCTAGGCCTTTCCCATCCAACAATTATGGGAACAACAACACTTATCCTAGCACCAAAAACTCCACCTTTGAACTAGAGACTTTACTTAAAGACTTTATCACTACCCAAAAAGCCTTCAGCAAGAGTGTGGAAGAGAAATTAGATAAATTAGATACCCTCTTGTCTAAGGTAGAAAATTTAGCCCACGAAGTAGAATTGCTTAAAATTAGAACTTATCCCCTCGAGGAGAGGAAGGTCACTCCTATGAACGCTATCCAACTACAAATTAATGAAAACATTAGGATCATGGCTAAACTTAAAGAGAGATGGGCTAGAGAAAAGGAGGAAGAAGATATAATTAATAGCCTTCCTACCTACCACACACTAGCCACTATCAAGTAGTTGAGGATGTCCAAACTGTTAGCACCCATCACACCCCTAGTTCCACTGACCTATCAATGGTGATGCTACCACCTCAACCATAGATGAAGAAATCTCTATGAACATAGAGTCTTTCAAACAAGTGAGCCTAAATGATATCACTACCTCCTTGATAGATAGTAGTGACCTAGACTTTGACAACTGCATTTTACCTGAAGTTATTGGTTTCCTACACAAGATGTCTAGAGACCCTCCCACTAGCACACTTAATCTTGCCTTCACAGAGCATATCACCAATGCTCTAATCAAAGTTAGGGAGGAGAAGCTTAGACTAGAAGCCTCCATACCTAGGAAGCTAGACGATGGTTGGGATCCTATGATAAAAATCAAATGGAATAACTTCTCTTGTTATGCTCTTTGTGATGTTGGAGCAAGTACCTCTATTATGCCCAAAAGAATGTATGATATGCTTGAATTGAAACCTTTTGATCCCTGTTCTTTTGGTGTTCGTCTTGTTGATTCTTCCGTAAAGAAACCTTTGGGGAAGATCGACGATGTTCTTATCGTTGTCAATGACAATTATGTTCCCGTTGATTTCACTATTATGGACATTGAATGTGAACCTTCTTGTCCAATTATTTTGGGACGTCCTTTTCTTCGCACAGTTGGTGCTATTATTGACATGAAAGAGGGGAATATCAAATTACAATTCCCTCTCAAAAAAGGGATGGAACATTTCCCTAGAAAAAATATTAAGTTACCTTTTGAGTCCGTCACACGGGCTGGTTATTTTCTTGAAAAGACTTGATCTTCTGCTTTAAGCCTAGCTAATGGCTCTAAAGAAGCGCTTTCGGGAGGCAGCCCGCAACGAATTTAGGTTTTTCTTTTTGCTTTTCTTCTGTTCTTAGTGGTCTTGATGATTGTTACTACTGTAGCAACATCATTGTATCTTTACTTTTCAAGCTTTGTGCCTTTTATAGCCTCATACGACAAGGGAAGTGAAAGTTGTGACATGCTGTCCAGAAAATAGATTCTGTCCTCATGACGAGAAAAATCCCAGTTAATCTTTTTGAGCTGAAGTTTTTACACAGCATGCTCTATACAATTACGAAACTTGCGTATGTTCTGAGTTTTTTGATTTGAGTTGCAGAAGTATCCCTAAAAAAATCGTTTCTACCTGCTGTTCTGTTTTTCACAGTTGAGAACTCTAGCTACTAGATGGATCACTAACCTCTGGAGGGTTCGAATATTAGAATACACTCACGTACCATGAGTCGAGGATGCGCAAGGATAACCAAACCTCCATACACTCCTCCTCGGGGTACTTGTCTCTTTGTGAACCTCCTGATTATATTGAGAGTTACCGATAATAAGTGCATGAGTTCTTCGGACTAATGTGAGTATTCGAAAGTTGACACTTCCACCCACCTATACTTTTTCTAGCCTCTTCGGTACCGTGCATTGCCCTTTCTCACCTTGAGAGTTGGTGCATACTTCGCCAGTGCATCCAAACCCTTGGCACGATACTCTTTGTCATCATAAACCTCCTTATATCTTTCCTCAAAACAGCCACCATACCTACCTACAAGGCATTTCCATAGCGTTTCCGAGATACATTGCCATGCAACATCCACCTTCTCATGACTTGATCCTCATGTCATACATTTGCATCATGATAGTTATATCTTGTTTATGTGAGTACCTTTGTAAAGTGTGAAAGATCTCCTATATTCTTGTAAAATATAAAGTGTTGCCCCTAAAGTGAGGAAAAGATCCCAAAGAGGACAAAATCAAAAGATCCCAAAGAGGACAAATGAGAATTAAATAGAAAGAGCCATTGAGGCCACTGTCAGAACCCTCTGTTAGGTAATGTGCTAGGATCAAAGTCATCTTGCATCATGTTAAAAATTTCAAAAGAAGTCATTGAAATCAAATTCAAAAGCAAAATGGGAGAAGGAACCCCCCCCAGATGAATTAATTCAAAAGGCCAGATAAAAATCTTATAAATGAGTGTGATCACATATCAAGTGATGTGGGACCCACCCCATGCTCATGGATTTTTCAAATATTCAAACAGTGCCATGGAATTAATCAAAAACCCCTATTTGATTTAAAGTTCAAATTATTTGAATTTTAAAAATGTTCAAAATTTATAAGTGGCTAGTATATTATTTGGTGAGGCCATATGAAAATTATGAGCATTTAATAAAATGCCTAGCTATTTATTTAGCACAGCAAAACAAAAATACGGAAGAAAAACAGAAAGGAAAAGGAAAAGGCAAAGTGGCCCACTTACCTGGGCCTCCCCGGCACAACTTACCGTCCCAGCAGCCCAGGCCCGCAGCCTCCTTGTCGTCTTCCCCCAGCGCGGCAAGCACCTTGCTGGAGGGCATGCCGACGCCGGCGACAGCTGCTAGCCTGCCTGGCGCCTCCCCACGCCTCCTTCTCGCGCCTGGAGACGCCCAGAAGCAGGCCACGTCCTTTCCCCCTCGCAGAGCCCAGCTCCCCTTCCTCCTCCTCGTCTGTTCTTCGCGCCGCGAGCCCTAGAAGAGAGCGCCGACGTGCACCGCCGTGGCCACCATGTCCTAGAGCCCGGAAGACCTTGTCCATCGTCTTCCCCGTCCATGACTCCGTCGAGCTGCAGCAAGGAATCGAGCCAAGGCCCAGAGAAGGAGACGCCCGACTCAAGATCTTCCTCGCCGGACCCGTGCGTCGCCGTCGTCAAATTCCCCGGCTACCCAGCATCCCAGGCCTCGCCTTCTTCTCCGATAGCTTCAGGGTGAGCTTCTTCACCTTTCCCCTAAGGCCACAACGTCTCATTTTCCCCACAGCCGATTCCGCCATGAATCCCGAGCAATCTCGCCGCCATGGTCGAGCTAGAGCTTGCTCTCGTGCCTCTGTTGATGCCCTAGTGCGCGCGTTTGGCTCCTGCGTGCACTAGCGTTCGAATGCGCCAAGAATCAGCTCAAGTCGTGCCCTCTAGCTACATCCCCGACCTCGCTGGTTCTCTGCCACCGCCAAGTTCGACGCCGCCGTCGCTCCCGACCTCCCCTCGAGCCCCAGCTTGCACCGTTCGATGCGCGGTAACGCCAGCAACCCAGCCATGGCCTCCTCTTCCTCTCCCGTGGCCCCTAGCCGATTCTGGCAAGGGCGCCGCCGTGGCCAGGCCACCGGCGTCAAGCTGCCGGTGGGTTAACCCCTAACCCCGTGCTTAATCCACCCCTAGTGAGGCCGACAAGTGGGCCCAGGGCCCTTAATCCCCCCGGTTAGTTTAAACTAACTAGGTTAATTAACCCAGTGACTAACACCCCGGCCCCACAAGTCAGACCCCCCCCACGTCACACTGATGTCACAGTGACGCAATAAAAGAATTTCCAGAATAAAAAGAAATCAGAGAAATTACAGAAATTCCAGAAAAAGGCTGAAACTTTGAAAATTCATCGAAAATTCATATTTACTCCAAATTTAACAAATAATATATGAAAAATGATCAGGAGAAAATAAGCTATCCAAAAATCCAACTTTAAACTATGTTTGAGTTGAATTGAAATTGGGACCAGTAGCAATTGTCATTTGATTTAATTGGAATTTATTCAAATTAAATTCAAATGCTTTTTCTTTTTGAACCATAGCAACATACCACATTATACTTGAACTTCAGAGGCATATCATACACATTTTCAAAAAGGTTTAACTTTATCAAACAATATCTTTGTAACTTGGCTAAATTTGAATTCAAATTGGAGTTTGAATTTGCAATTCAATTTGCAATATACTCCATTTAAGTGGAATTGCTTCACACATCAAAGCATATACATCAAGTTTCAACCTTAAACCATGTGATTGTGCATTGTATTTACTTTGCTACCTTGTTTGTTCTTTGTCGAGTAGAGGTGGAACCAGAACAGGAGGCTGCCCCCTTCGTTGAAGACCCCGAACCCGAACCTCGTCAGCAAGGAAAGCTAACCCCCATTGATCATGTCGATAAAATCCCACTTCCCTCTCATGTCTCGCTTATGCATTGTATAGGATGATTACCATGCTACGTTTCTAGCGCATAGATGAACCCATTCCTTTGCATGACCTATCATTTGCCACAGTAGTAGGCAAACCACAATCCTAGCAAATGTAGGAGTTGATTGATATCATGTGGCCCCTTCAATTGTTACTGCTTATTGCATGCTTAGAGTGATACAATGATGTTACTGTTATGTGAGTTGGGATGGTAGTCATCATGGTGATGATGGTGGAAATGTCTTGGTGAATCTACCCTAATACAAGGTGAACGATGAGAGGCTGTGTAGGAGTACACGGTGGGTTGTCTCGTTGAACACCGCCCTAAGTCCGAGTTCTTGTGTGGTGATCCAAGATGAAGAGTACAACCACACATTGGGCTCACTGACCCCTCTCAACCTATTAACTCATCCCTTTCGTTGTACAGATGTCGTAATAGTTCGGAGTTCTGGTAGGTCTATGGCCTGGCTGCTATGTGAGAGAACGGCTCACCCGAGACCAGCTTATGCACCACGCACACATCATCTGGGTCCACTTCGGTAAACCGGCCGGGTTCACGATAGTGGTAGCCAACCCAGGTAGGCGGCTTTCTTGGACTAGATAGGCTATGAGGTAACAGTTGTGGTGAGCATCCTCGCCGACACTTCTTGAACGGTGTCGAGTACAAAGGCGGTAACAGATGATCATGTGTGTGTAGCGGTACACCCCTGCAGGGTTAACAAAACTATTCTAATAGCCGCGTCCGCGGTTAAGGACTACTTGGAAAGCTTAGCTTGATTATTAGACAATTTGAACTGGATACTTCTAAAACACACCAAGATAAGTGTGAGTGCTATGGCGTGCTTTCTCGTGGGGAAGTCGAGGAAGGCACCATAGTGGTGTAATTGGTTGGAGAAAGTAGTGGACTCGTGTATGCTTCTTACCTCAAGTCTGGTACTCGTAGTTCAGGACTAGCCAAGTCAAAGCTGGCACTTCTGCAAGTGAAACCCCACCTCCCTTTACCTTGATACATGTGCATGAGTAGTATAGTTCCTATGTAGGTCTTGCTGAGTACGACTTTGTACTCACGTTTGCTTATTCTATGTTTTAGATGAACCCACTGACCCCGTAGGTGGCTTCTTCATCGAGCTCGACGACTGAAGATCAAGCTAGTCTAGTCCCAGTCAGACGACTAGTTCCCTCGTGGAGGGCTTGTGTTTAAATAAGGCTTCTTAAGACATTTGTTAAACTTGTCTGTACCCAGACATACTTTGCTGCCGCTTATTGTTGTAATGTTGGATCACATGCTTGTGATCTCTGTGTGCACTCTATGAGAGTTATCAATAAAATGTATACTTTGTAGAGAATTGCAATGATACCTGCTGTTCATACAAGGCATGTGTGCTGCGTGGATGTTTATAACATGCATGTCTTTGTATGGGTTTTCGAGACCTTCGTTGTGATCTGGCTGGCGGTCTTTCATACACCAAGTGGCCCTTAGATGTGCGCAGCTTGGGGTATCGCGATGCGATTGCTCGAGACTCCGTCTCGTGCACACTTTGTGGTATGATCGAGCCCGTCCTAGACCCCGACTAAGTGGTCGGGCTGGAGTAAGTCTATGTGAGAGTTATGAGATAGTCGATAGTATGGTTGAGGCGACTTGTCTTTGAATATGGGAGTTCATCACTCATATCATTAGACTTGTGTGCGGACGATGAGGACCCATCTCAGTTGATCATCCGGCCTGGATGGGATGCCCCTCACGTACGACGCTTTCCGAGAACGTTCTGTGCTTGGCCTTGTCTGCTTAGACAAGTGGGTACGGTTCTCGGCTCTCCATATGACTATGTCATAGCGGGACTTGCATATGCTAACCCCGGGTCCCGAGAGCCACCAAAAAATACAAAAAAATAAAAAAAAGAGAGAGAAGGGGGCACACTACTATTCCTTTTGAGAGATCCATACTAGTACTTCATCCTCTATCCCTTGTACTCCATAGAGATCATTAACATGCATATAGCTATGTGGGGACCTTCACACTATAGAACTTGGCTTGTATATTCCAATGATGAGCCTCCTCAAACGAGCTCTAGATCTTCTTGAGCAAGAAAGTTAGATACACCCCTACTAGTTCCCTTGGAGAGCTTTTAGCTCACATGTGCATCCGTTGCATGGCAATCCCTACTCCTCACATCATATCTATCATATGGCCTTCTCTCGCCTATGATTGTCCTCATTGATGTGAGCCTTTCACACCTTTTTGTCTTCCTCCTCCACCTTCTTTCCGTTTCTCCTTTTAGGTGTCAACTTTCTTGCTCACGCTCATCCATTGCATGAGTGCTCAAAATATCGAAAGGGAGTGGATCAGTTTGACTTGTACCTGGCTAGTGGTCTGGGGACGAGTCAAGATAAGAATCCAAAGGATACCAAGTGTGAAACTTTAGTAGATAGTTCTTCTCAACAACCTTTTTCTCTCTCTTTTTCCCAGTCCCCTGATTGCACGCAAACACCATCTGGAGAAATTCGAGTCATGGACAGCGAGAGTCTTGCACCTTTTGTTCTTTTGTTGCTTGTGTCAATGCTAATATAGAATCTTGCTTGTTAAGACTTGAATTGAATTGCATGCTTTGATTGCTTTACTTAAAAGTCCTTATATGGATGTGTGGCATGTCACCACAGAAATTATGCTTGTTATCATTTACCTACTCGAGGACGAGCACAAATTAAGCTTAGGGATGTTGATACATCCCAAACGTATCTATAAGTTCTGCTTGCTCCATGCATGTTTTGTGTGACTTTGCCATCTTTTGCTTGAACTTTCATACACTTTTGAGCATATTTGGACTAATCTATTAACCTAGTGCACCCAGCTGCCAGTTGTTGTTTTCTGCTGTTTTTGTATTTCAGGTTTTCCGGCCATTAAAAGTGCTCCAAAAAATCCGGAAAAATCAGATAAAAAATCAGCGACCCGGAAGCTTCCGGAATCACCAAGGCAGCGAAGGGGAGCCACCACAGGGACTCGAGAAGGGTCCCTGGCGCGGCCCCACCCTAGGCCGCGCCGGGGGGCTCCTGGCTGCGCTGTGGGTCCCCTCGACACCCCCATCCACCTATATTTAGCCCTTGGGGTGGAAACCCCTAATATTGATCTCTTTTTCGCGATCACGCCTCTGTACCGCCGCCGCCGCCGTTTCAAGATAGGGGCTGCCTGGAGAAGCTGCCCCGGCACCCTTCCGGGAGGAGGAACCCCCTCCGGGAGACCATCCATAACCATGGACGCCTCCCGTATGTACCGTGAGTAGTCCCCCTTGGACCATGGATCCGTGACCAGTAGCTATGTGATCTATCTCTCCCCTCTTTGTGCTTCCACTTTCGAGACCTCGTGAGCTGCCTCACATGATCGAGGCACCTTTGTAATTTTCTACTGTTGCTATGCTGAGTTTGTTGGGAT
Organism: Bromus sterilis; assembly: GCA_950022295.1. Taxonomy (NCBI): domain Eukaryota; kingdom Viridiplantae; phylum Streptophyta; class Magnoliopsida; order Poales; family Poaceae; genus Bromus; species Bromus sterilis. Next base: position 72,275,591 of record OX465600.1, on the reverse strand, counting down.
CTGATGGATTATGAGACTATGTTTAGATTGTGATGAGTAATATATTTGGTTCTTCTCTTTTATATTTTGTTCTCTAGTAAATTCTTGCATGTTCTCCGTTGCCGTATTTTACTTTGGCCAAGTGATTTGTTGAAACTCCATGAGGGAGCGTTATGCTTGATTGTGGGTTCAGCCCCTTGATGTCTAGCTTGAGTGATAGAAACATGAGACTAGGGGATGTGTTGTTGCCACCAGGGATAAAACAACGGTGCTTGTATCCACGGATGCAAGGATTGTTTACTTTACGCAAAGCTCTTTTAATGCAGTTGTCTGTTGCTTTGAGTTTACACTTAGGGTGGGATTCGCAACTTAATACCAGCGAGATGTTCTGGATAGATATCTCAAGGTGGATGATTCGTAGTAGATGAAGTTGGATTTCGGTCTACTTACCTTGGCGGACTGCCCATTGCTTTTGAGCCCTTCCTTTCTTTGCAGCATAGTTAGCATTGCGGTGCCTTCATAATCCTATCAATTGCCCAACTTTGATTTGTTTACCTCGCTAGCAATTTTATCGTCTTTTGGGAGAGAGACATCACTAGTTAAAATCACGGGACCCCGGTCCATCTTCACATTATTGTGTAAGAGCAAAGTTTTTCCACCGTGTGTTTTGGATATTGTTGAACAAGACAGTAGAGGAACTAACAATGTTTTCTAGTGTAAATAGTCGAATAGGTTCCTGAAGGACAAGCTAAGTGATAAAGCTTCTTGGAAGGTTTTCAAGTTATCGAAGCATTACCCCCTGAGCGAAGCTTAATCACGGAGGATGACCCCCAAAAATGAAGGTGTCCTAAAGCTGAACTCGTTGAAGGAAATGAAGAAGACGGCGCAAGACTTAGATGTTTTTGTAGTTCTTTTTTTCTGTTCTTTGAGTCATAGGACAAACCGTACTATCAAGAGGGGTCTTTAGTTTGTGGACACCGAAGTCATTGAGAAAATGCTCAGATCAAATCCACACCAAGTGAGAAGCTAGAGAGAAGAAATCTCATGTGCACTAAGTTAAGCTTCAGTAGCAAAGAGTTCGTTCTTTGGCTTCTGAAGCAGAACTAAGTCCGTGAGTCAGCTTTACTTGTTCTGCAAGTAAAGTTGCGCAGTGATGACAAATCCGACCTTTGTGGACACGTGTCAAGCTGTCACTTCGGGTCAATTTGGTCATTCCGCACCTCAGGATCGCCAACTATAAATACGCTGCCCCATCCTCCATTTGCGGGTGGATGCTCTGAGAATATTCCTGAGAGAGACTGAAGAGAGCACCCCAAAGACTTCACCGAAGCAAAACCCAAAACCCAGAATACTGAAGCCTAAGTCCCATTGATCTGAGTAGATTCGAGATGACTTAGGTGAAAGCTTACTAGCCTTTTAATCTTGGAGAACTGCAATTCTCCTAGACGGTTAGAGTGTTGTTCTTCAGAGAGCGAAGAGTAATTGTCGCCTCGAAGTCCAGTTTGTCAAAGGTTTCGGTGATTTCCTCAATAATCAACCACGAGTGAAGACTTGACCAAGCTCAAGGAGTTTGATGTAGTGGAGCAACGGAAGGAGAGAGATTTGCTCCAGGTGTTCAATCACCAGTCCCTCCAACCAGACGTAGCGCTTTGCAGAGCGTGAACTGATCGAACAAACATCGCCGGGTCCCAGTTCGTTTTACTTCAAGCATTTACCTTCTGTATTGCATTTGCTTCGCAGTTATGCTTCAATGTGTTTTGATTCACTGCATTTAGTTTCTCTTCCAGTTTTACTTCGCTGTTCCGCCCTACTTATGCTTCACTTCAATAGTTTCAGTCGAAAATTTTGAAGTGATCATTCACCCCCTCCCCCTCTGATCACATACTTGGACTCTCAATTGGTATCAGAGCTAGTCACTCCCTACACTCTGTGTGTTTTGGATTAACCTCCTGGAGTGTCTTCAAGTATTTCTTTCGCAGCTATTCGCTCCAGCAAACCTATTCCTATTTTCAATGGGAAGGACTACCCGTACTGGAAGGACAAATGAAGAGAAATATCATGGCTATCAATTCAGTTGCCTGGCAAGTTGTCTTGTATGGAGTCACAGTTGCCGATGAGAAGGCCATCATTCCTGAAGAAGAAAAACTGATTGATCTTGATTCTGAAGTTTGGGTTTTCATCACCAATCATCGGACACCAGAAAAGTATCATGAAGTGAAGAATATTCCATCTGCCAAAGGTGTCTGGGACTATCTTGAAAAGAATTGACACACTCCGAAGCAAATTCTATCGCTTCAAGAGAAACGAGGGCGAAAAAGTCAGCTCCATTTACAGCAGACTCACTGCTCTTGCTAATGAGTTGATTTCCCTCGGTGCTGATGACATTACTCCTCACTCAGTTGTAAGAACTTTGCTTCGCTCATTGGATGATTCGTTTGATCACATTGTGCTGATGATCAAGGAAAGAACTGATTTCAGACGTCTTGTTGTCGCTGATATTCTTGAGAGACTCAATACTTTTGAAATGGAAGAAGATGAGAAACGTGACATAAATGGCTCTCGAAGAAGATCACATGCTTTGAAAGCAAAGGCTTCGCATCATTCTTCACCTGAAGTCAGTTCTGCTTCAGGTGTCGAATCTGATGATCCTGCAAGCATTGGAAAGGATTTAGCATTGATCATGAGACGCTTCAACCTCTTCCAAAGAAAAGGTTTTTCTTCACCGAAAAGAGTTATTCTTCAAGAAGCTCAAATCACTCATCTCACCGCTCATCCTCAAGAAGCTCTCCACCGAAGGACAACTGCTGCTACAAGTGCAAGAAACCAGGTCACTACATTGCTGATTGCCCTCTGTGGGAAGCTGAGAACAAATCAAAGCATTCGCTCAGAGACTCCTCAACCAAGTCCCACGGATCCTCCAGAAGCTATGAATCCAAGAGACATGATTCCAACTCGAGAAGAGAAAAGAAGAAAGATTCTGATGATGACAAGAGGAAGAAGTATCATAAGAAGCGCGAGGGTTCTTCATCGAAGACTCACTCGTCTCGACGAAGCAATTCTCACCGTGCCAAGGCCTATTTGGTAAAGGAAATGAACTCTAAAGACGAAGCCTCTGGGTCCGAAGCTGAATCAGGCTCAAGATCTGGGTCTGGGTCCAAATCATATGGTGTTGCTGGTTTGGCATTCGCTTCAGCAGATGCTTCGACCAAAGCTTCGAGCTCATTCTTCACCAACAACAGTAGTGAAGATGAAACTCCTGCATATTGCTTCATGGACAAGGCGAAGGTATCTTCATCCAAATCTAACTATGATACTTCTGATTGTTTCTCATATGATAGTGATTCGAAGATAAGCTATGCTAAACTTGCTAAAATTGCTTCAATCCAACAAGATGAACTTGATTCGCTAAGCAAAACCATTAAGAAATCAGAAACTCTATTGATCGATGCGATAGAGAAAGGTCAAACTTTAACTAATGAGCATGCAGCTCTGAAGGAAAAGTTTGAAGAATTATCCTCTAGGCATGATCTTCTTTGAGTTGATTATGAGAAGCTTACCTATGAATTTCTTCAAAGGAAAATGGCTCTCGAAAGACTGAAAGAGGCTCATGAAGAGTTGGAAAATGTCAATCTCTCTCTCATGGCTCAACAAGGTTCTGAACCAAATCATAAAACCGATTCATCTTGCTTAACTTGTCTGGAACGAAGCAAAACTGATTCCAAAGGCAAAGCTCCTATTATTATTGATGATACTAATGCCTCAGATGAGGAAAATCCTGCTATTACCGAGGAACTCCTCAGGTTGAAAAACTTATTTGAAACAGGCATGTTCAAAAGTGTGCAAGGTCACCAGTATCTTTGTGATATCCTGAGGAAGGCTCTCCTTCGCATGAATCCCAGAAATGAAGGTGTTGGTTTCGAGAGAAAGATAAACCCTGATGGCACCTATTGGGAACCTGAGCAGTATCCTAAAACTGTTTGGTTCCTAGCGAAGGTGAAACCCATTGATATAGCTAACCTTTCAGGTTTTGACTACAAAATGAACAAAGCTATTGTGGATGAATCACTTGATTCAAACTACAAGCTCATCAAAGACAAACAGGGAAAGGTTACTGCTGAGTATGTTAGCACTCCTCCTAAGAATGGCTTCTACAAGAGGCAGATATGGGTGCAGAAAGCACTTGTGGAAAAACTGCCTGCTAATCATACTATGCAGGGAAAGCCTTCGGTACCACCGAATAATTTCTATTCTCTAGAAACGAGAAATGACTCACTGGTGCCCGAATCAAATGTTCCGCAGAAGCAATACTATCGCACTGGTCGTTATACTTATCTTCCTCATGATAACAATACTAAGATTGCATATGCTCACTCTTATCCTAACCATTCACAGAGGACTTACATTTATGGTGTGCTTAATGGTACACCGAAGCAATACACTCCTATTCGCTTTAATATTGCTTCAACCAGTGCTTCAACATCTTCTCAGTCACCTACTCGTTTGTGAGTGGTTAATAAGAACTAATTCTTCTGCAGGGCTATGTCTTCGGTGGATCCGAATGGGTCATGGATAGTGGTTGCACAAATCATATGACCGGAGACAAGGAGTTATTCAGCGAAGAAAAACTATCTCAATCTTCTCATAAGTACATTACCTTCGGTGATAACAACAAGGGTAAAGTTTTAGATTTTGGTAAGGTGGCCATATCGAAAGATAAGCACATTGACAAGGTTATGCTAGTTCAATCTCTTGGGTACAATCTTATGTCTATTTCGAAGTTATGCGATATGGGTATGCTTGTTCTATTTTCTGCTTCGCGTTGTGTTGTCTTTTCACAGGATGACTATACGTTTGTCTTAGAGGGATACCGAAAAGGAGATTTATACATTGTTGATTTTTCTTCGGGCCCTTCCGTATCCACATGCTTAATGGCAAAAGCTTCATCTGGTTGGTTATGGCATCGAAGACTTGGTCATGCAGGGATGAGAAATCTTCATAATCTAGTGAAGAAGAAGCATGTTATTGGCCTTAGCGAAGTAAAATTCGATAAGGATCGTCTCTGCAGTGCTTGTGAAGCTGGTAAAATTAAGAAGAAACATCATTCAGCGAAGACTATCATGACTACTACTCGTCCTCTTGAATTGCTTCATATGGATCTTTTTGGTCCTCAAAATTATGCAAGCCTGGGAGGAAACAAATATGGTCTTGTTATTGTTGATGATTTTTCTTGATACACTTGGGTTTTCTTTTTGGATGACAAGAGCAAAGTTGTTGAAATCTTCAAGTCATTCGCTAAGAGAGCTCAAACCGAATATGAATTATCTCTGAAGCATATCCGAAGTTATAATGGAGCTGAATTAAAAAATACTCATATTGAAGATTTTCTTGATGTTCATGGTTTTACTCATGAGTTCTCTGCTACTTATACACCTCAATAGAATGGTGTTGTTGAAAGGAAGAATAGAACTCTTATTGAAATGGCCAGAACTATGCTTGCTGAATACAAGACTCCTATTAGGTTCTGGGCCGAGGAAATTAACACAGCTTGTCATATCATCAACAAGGTTTACCTTCACAAATTTTTGAAGAAAACTTCACACGAACTTATCACTGGTAACAAACCAAATGTTTCGTATCTTAGGGTATTTGGTGCTCCTTGCTTTATTAGAGATATGAATCATAGCTCCAAATTTGCCCCTAAGGCACATGAAGGTTTTCTTTTAGGTTATGGCTCAAACTCTCACACTTACAGAGTGTATAACTCTCACTTTGGGAAAGTTATGGAAACTGTAACTGTGAGGTTTGATGAACTAATGGTTCTCAAAAAGAGAATTTGCCTCATGATCTAGATGAACCACCTCTTGATGAAGTAATAAGGTCCATGGCTATTGGAGAAATTCGCCCTGTTGAAGCCAATCCTCGTCAAGCTGATAGGGATGATGATGGTCCAATGTTCCCACACATAGCCCGAGGCGCTGGAGATCAACATCCTGAAGCAAATGATGAACAGGACAAAGAATAGCAAGGGAACGAAGGAAATGCCAATCCCGAAGGAAATGCTGAAGCCGAAGGTGAAGCAGATCATGAAGCTGAAGGTGAAGCAGATCCTGAAGCTGAAGCAGATCCTCAAGCATAAGATGAGCCTGAAGCAAATGATTCAACTTTATCACGAGTTCGAAGAAGAGTTGATGTTGATTCGATCCTTGAAGAAATTCATCAACCAGGTTGTCCCACAACTCGTTCTCGTACTCGTTTGGCTAACTTCTGTGGAAACTTTTTGTTTGTCTCCATGCTAGAACCTTCAAAGTTCGATGAAGCCATGAAGGACCCAGATTGGTTATTTGCTATGCTCGAAGAACTTAACCAGTTCGAGCGAAAAAAAGTCTGGTCCTTAGTTGATAGACCTGATCCCACGAAGCACACCATCATTGGTACAAAGTGGAATTTCACAATAAGCAAGATGAAGATGGTATAGTGGTAAGTAACAAAGCACGACTGGTAGCACAAGGCTACTCCCAAATCAAAGGTATCAATTTCGGCAAACTTATGCTCCAGTTTCTCATCTCGAATCCATTCGTGTTATGCTTGCATTTGCAAATTTCAATGGTATTCTACTTTATCAAATGGATGTGAAAAGTGATTTTCTTAATGGAGAAATCGAGGAAGAAGTGTATGTTATGCAGCCTCCAGGTTTTGAAGACCCAAAGAAACCTGACATGGTGTACAGGTTGCACAAGGCCCTCTATGGGTTGAAGCAAGAACCTCGTGCTTGGTATGACACATTGAAGGATTTACTTCTGAAGAAAGGCTTCAAACCAGGAACAACTGACCCAACACTTTTCACTCGATCTTATAATGGTGATTTGTTTGTATGTCAAATATATGTAGATGATATTATTTTTGGCTGCACTAACACTGAAATCAGCGAAGAATTTGCCAAAATGATGTTGAAGAAATATGAGATGTCAATGATGGGTGAATTGAAGTTTTTCCTTGGACTTCAAATTCGTCAACAGAAGAATGGCACCTTTATTTCTCAAGAAAAATATCTCAAGGATTTCCTGAATAAGTTTGGTCTTACTGATTGCAAAACTATTAAGACTCCAATGCCTACCAATGGCTTCTTAGATGCAGATGAGAAGGGAAAAGCCTTCGACAAGAAGAAATATCGGTCTATGATTGGATCTCTTTTATATCCTTGTGCATCTAGACCTGACATTATGCTTTCAGTATGTATTTGTGCTCGTTTTCAGGCCAATCCCAAGGAATCACATCATACGTCTGTAAAGAGAATTCTTCGGTATCTTGCTCACGCACCAACCTTGGGCTTGTGGTATCCCAAGGGAGCTCAGTTTGATCTCATTGGCTATTCTGATTCAGACTGGGCTGGTGATCGTGTGGATATGAAATCAACTTCAGGGACTTGTCATTTCCTTGGAAGATCACTTGTGTGTTGGGCTTCAAAGAAGAAAAACTGTGTCTCAATATCTACTGCTGAAGCTGAATACATTGCTGGTGGGTCATGCTGTCTCAGATTCTTTGGCTGAAGCAAACGCTGAAGGATTATGGTATTCATGTGAAGAAAATTCCTCTTCTATGTGATAATGAGAGTGCTATCAAAATTGCTCACAATCCTGTGCAGCACTCTCGCACGACGCATATTGACATTTGCCATCATTTTCTTCATGATCATGTTCAGTGTGAAGATATTGTCGTAAGTCATGTCAGAACTGAAGATCAATTGGCTGACATATTCACAAAACCATTGGATGAGAAAAGGTTCTGTGCACTAAGGTGTGAGCTCAATATATTGGACTCACGCAATGTACTGTAAGACAGAACCTTTACCTCCTTGTATATATTCATTTACTTCGTGTTTATCATTTGGTTTCGTTACTTTTTTTTGCTTCAACTTTATTTTTCTTGGATTTGGTCCTCAATGCTTATCACCTTTTGCTTCGTTTGGTTTTTCTTCGAGGTGATAAGTTTCAGACCCTACCCCTTCTATTCTTCTTCGTTCTTATTATGTCTGTCCAAAATGGGTGAGCACAATTGAAACGGAAAGTATTTAGCTTCGAACATCATTGAGTTCCGAATCAAATGCTTCCAAATTTTTATCAAAGTTTTACTCAAGTCGAAGACATATTCTTCGTTAGTTGAGATCCCATCAAATCTGGGTCGTTGAGATTTTCTCGCGATTCTCCATGAAATCCTCGTCGTAGAATCCGGAGAAACGGTCGCTGGGAGCCGTCCGATCAGATCTGACAACTCCTGTCAGACCTGCCTATATAAGGCACCCCCCCGGCGAATCCATCTCATCACCTCAGTCTCATCTCTCCGGAACCCTTTCACTCCCGAGCGCGTGATACGTCCAAAATGTATCTATAATTTCTGCTTGCTCCATGCATGTTTTGTGTGATATTGCTATGATCTAGATACACTTTCATACACTTTTGATCATATTTGGACTAACCTATTAACTCAGTGCACCACAGTGCCAGTTCCTGTTTTCTGCTGTTTTTCTATTTCAGTTTTCCCCCATATAAAAAGTGCCAGAAAAATTACGGGAAAAATATAGGAAAAATCCGCGTACAGGAAGCTTCGCGAAGAGCCCGAGTGCAACCAGAGGGGAGCCAGGGGTGGCCCAGGCGGCCACCCCCTGGGCCGCGCCAGGGGGCGCCTGGGGCCCCTTGTCCACCTCTGGCTGCCCCCCTTCGCCTATATATTCCCTGTGACGTGAAACCCTCAAGGACAGAACCCTTATTTGCGATCTCGCCTCTGTTCCGCCGCCGCCGCGCTTCCGAGATCAGGAGCACCAGAAGACCTCTACCCGGCACCCTGCCGGAGGGAGGGTTGATCTCTGGGAGTCTCCTCTCCACCATGGATGCTTCCCGGACGTCTTGTGAGTAGTTTTCCTTGGACCATGGGTTCGTGATCAGTAGCTATGTGATGTTCTCCTCCCCTCTTTGTTCTTCATGGTTTAGACCTCGTGAGCTGCCCTACATGATCGAGGCACTTTTGTAATCTTTCTGCTATTGCTATGCTGAGTTTGATGGGATCTGATGGATTATGAGATTATGTTCAGATTGTGATTGAGTAATATATTTGGTTCTTATCTCTTATATTTTTGTTCCTAAGTAATTATTGCATGTTCTCCGTTGCTGTTTATTGCTTTGGCCAAGTAGTAGGTAGTAACCCCAAGAGGGAACGTTTTGCTCGATTGTGGGTTCATGCCCCCCGATGACACGCTTGAGTGAAAGAAACATGAGTCTAGGGGATGTGCTTTTGCCACAAGGGGGAAAACAACGGTGCTTGTAACCGCGGTTGCAAGGATTGTTTACTTTACGCAAAGTGCTTTTTAATGCAGTTGTCTGTTCCTTTGGGTTTACACTTTGGGTGGGGCTCGCAACTTAATACCAGCGAGATGTTCTGGATAGATATCTCAAGGTGGATGATTAGTAGTAGATGCAGTTGGATTTCGGTCTACTTATTTTGGCGTACTGCCCATGCTTTTGAGCCTCTTCCTTTATTTTGTAGCATAGTTAGCATAACGGTGCGTTCATTATCCTGTCAATTGCCCTTCTGTAATTTGTTCACCTCGCATAGCAGTTTTATCGTCTTTTGGGAGAGAGACATCACTAGTGAACACCACGTATCCCGGTCCATATCCTCATCACTGTTTACACGCTCATTTACTTTTCTGCTTTTACTTTCAGTTCCTATCATTATCCCTTGCGTTTGATCCTTTGTGAACAACAAGACCAGAGAGATTGACAACCTCTCTGAACTTCATTGGGAACAAAGTTATTTGTGTCTGTGTGCAGGTCCGCGTCAGTTGCGCCGCTGACACCTACTTAACATCTCTGGAGTCCTACTGGAGAAAAACCTTGGTATCTTTACTGAGGGAAATTTTCTGTTGTGCTACATCACGCCTTCCACTTGGGGTTTACCAACGAAGGGCGAGAAATCACTATCATTACCTCGCACATAAGGCCAAATTTCTGGCGCCGTTGCCGGGGACTCCGAGTGCTAAGATAGGGGAGTTGCACACTACCCTTTACCTTTGTTTTTTAGTCTTGTTAGTTTACCTTTCAGTTTTTATCTTTGAGTCTTATATCAAAAATCACAAAAAAAAATCTGCCACACTTGCTGCTGCTATGCGTTCCACTGAAAACACCAAGTTGTGTGACTTCACTAGTCACAACAACCAAGACTTTATCTGCACCCCCATTGCCACACCTGCCACTTCAGCTGCTTCTTATGAAATTAAACCTGCCTTGCTAAACCTTGTTATGAGAGATCAATTCTCTGGTGCTGGAGATGATGCTGCTTTACACTTGAACAATTTTGTTGAATTATGTGATATGAAAAAGTATAAAGAAGTAGAAGGTGATATTGTTAAGCTCAAGCTCTTTCCTTTCTCTTTAAGGGGAGACGCTAAAATCTGGTTTCAATCTTTGCCTAGGAATAGCATAGATTCTTGGGATAAGTGCGAAGATGCTTTTATAGGGAAGTACTACCCACCTGCTAAAAATATCCAATTAAGGAGTAACATTATGAATTTTAAGCAATTGGATAATGAACATGTTGCCCAAGCTTGGGAACGAATGAAATCTCTTGTTAAGAAATGCCCTACACATGGTTTGACTACCTGGATGGTTATCCAGAATTTTTATGCAGGCTTCAATTTTACCTCGCGGAACCTGTTAGATTCTCGATGAGATGATGACCAATTATTCCCAATGGCACACGGAACGCGCTCCAACAGGTAGGAAGGTAAACTCTGTCGAGGAAATTACCTCCCTCAATGAAAAAGTTGACTTAATTATGTCTCTACTTACCAAGCAACCCTCTTTTGATCCTCGTGATGTCCCTTTAAATTCTTTGGTTTCCCAAGAACAAGTAGATGTGAACTTTATTGCTAGAAACAACTTCAACAACAATGGTTGTAGGGGTAATTTTGCTAGCAATCCTAGACCATTTCCATCCAACTATGGGAACAACAACACCTACCCTAGCAACAAGAACCCCTCTTCTGAATTAGAAAGCATGCTTAGAGACTTTATCACTACCCAAAAAGCCTTCAACAAAAATGTAGAGGAGAAACTAGCTAAATTAGATAATCTCTCTTTGAAGGTAGAAAGCTTAGCCCTTGATATTGAGATGCTTAAAATTAGAACCTCTCCCCTTGAGGAGAATAAGGCCACTCCTATTAATGCTATCCAATTACAACATAATGAAAATATTAGGATGATGGCTAAACTTAAAGAAAGGTGGGCTAAAGAAAAAGAGGAAGAGGATAGAATTAAGAGCCTTCCTACACACCACACAGTTGCCACTATCCAAATTGTTGAGGACACCCAAACTATTAGCACCCAATGCACTCCTAGTCCCGTTGGACCTATTAATGGTGATGCTAATACCTCAACCGAAGATGAAGAAACTCCTATGAACATAGAGGGTTTCAAACAAGTGAGCCTAGACGACACTACTACCACCTTTGATAGTAGTGATATTGATTTTGATAGTTGCACCCTCTCAGAAGTTATTAGCTTGCTACAAAAAATGTCTAGAGACCCCCACACTAGCACACTTAATCTTGCCTTCACGGAGCATATCACAAATTCTCTCATCAAAGCTAGGGAGGAGAAGCTTAGAGTAGAAGCCTCCATACCTAGGAATCTAGATGATGGTTGGGACCCTATGATCAAAATTAAATTAAATAACTTATCTTGCTATGCTTTATGTGATGTTGGATCTAGTACCTCCGTTATGCCCAAAAGAATATTTGATATGTTTGAATTGAAGCCGTTTGAGCCTTGTTCTTTTGGTGGTCGTCTTGTTGATTCTTCCGTAAAGAAACCTTTGGGGAAGATCGACGATGTTCTTATCATTGTCAATGACAACTATGTTCCCGTTGATTTTATTGTTATGGATATAGAGTGTGAACCTTTGTGTCCAATTATTTTGGGACGGCCTTTTCTTCGCACCGTTGGTGCGGTTATTGACATGAAAGAGGGGAATATAAAATTCCAATTCCCATTCAAAAAGGGGATGGAACACTTCCCTAGAAAGAAAATCAAGTTACCTTTCGAGTTCGGTACACGGGCTAGTTATTCTCTTTCTCTTGATAAAACTTGATTCTTCTTTTGCATCATGCCTAGCTTAAAGGCATAAAAGAAAGCGCTTTCGGGAGGCAGCCCGCAACGAATTTAGGTTTTTCTTTTTGCTTTTGTTGTGTCTTGATGTTTGTTACTACTGTAGCAAAATCATTGTATCTTTATTTTTGTAAGGCCCGATATGCGGTACTATTCCTGATCTAGATGTTTCCATCCAGATCCGGTGACGAAGCACATATCGGTCCCACTGCGACATATGACGAAGTCATATGCCCCGGATTTCCAACATGATATCACAACATTACAGATACAAGGATACAACATCTCATACAATCGGGATACAACTGCCTCAAATACAATACAACAACGTAAGATATATGTCTGAGTACAGACTACAAGCAAAAGCCTAGTGGAAAAAGAAAATCAACGATCCCATAACCACACGGGTCCAGGCCCTCCGCCGGAATCCGCCTAACTAGTCGTCGTCGAGTCTCCACGTGAAACGTCGATCACCATACCTGTTGTCGATCAGAACCCTGAAAAGAGTTTGGGGTAGTATCATGAGTACAGAGGTACTCAGCATCCAACTGTAGTGGTCATCTGACCCAGAAAGGACTTCATCACTCGACATTCTAGGACAACTAGTAGTTTACGGTAAGGAAAGGGTAAGTGGTGAGGTTGCTGCCGCACTAGCATTTATGAAGTGGCTAACGATCTAGAGAGTAAGATAAGAAGCCAAGCATTCAATGAGGAATCGCCTCCAACAAGTCTGCTATCCACCTATTACGCAAACATAACACCTATCCTATCCTTGTCCTCCTCTTTGCATCTCGACGAAGAAGAAGCAGTCAAGGCACACACACGTTGATCAAATTATATTAAGATTATCTCAGTTGTTGTTGTCTATGAACAAGGAGTAGGTCTCAAGTCGTCCATAACCGTGGACACATCTTCTCGAAAAGATTTAACCCTGCAGGGGTGTACCAACTGCCCATTACGAGGCTCCGCACGCACGTCCATCACTCTCAACTTCTACCCATCACAGGAAACTAATTTATGATTTAGTTCCAAGAGATCCGAAACGACAGGTCCCTCTAACTAACAACAAACAAATCCGGGTGGCCCCCGGTGAGTCGACATCCATCTCAGGAGTCGGCCGCTCTCTCGATCTGGTCTCTACCGTCTGTCGGAGGTTTTGATAGCCGGTTAATCACACATGGGACACCGGGTCCTCAGCCGGACAAAGTGGGCCAGCAGGGGAACTATGTCCTCACTGGTCCGGGTGGTTTGAAAACAACTGGCAGCTGACCAACACACACACGGTTTCAAATGGTAAATCAGCTCGGGCTACCACTAGAAATGCTTGAAGCTAGGTAGGTAAGAAAAGGGGACCCCATAAAATCCCACACGCGGTTAGGCACGCTCAGTCTTAAAACCAATACCCGGAACTCGGGTCCTAGGTGACTCGAATGGAACAAAGCGTCGGGGCGGGATAGCCTAGACCTTCCATCCTTCGTCGAATATAGTCAACATTATAATAATCATATCACCAACAACAATATAATAATGTGATATCCCAAACCAAGGAGTAACAGGGTAACATCGTAGCATCCTAAGCATGCATGCTAAGCAGGGGCTGAGCAACGAGCAATAGTAACATAGCAGTACAAGGTTTGCTGGGAAGGGACATGGCTGTATCGGTATGAAAGAGGCTGTAAACATGTGGTAGGATCAAACATCGAACCTAACATAGACTAGCATGCAAACCGCTGGTTGAAATAGAATGGATCATAAGTAATGTATAGTCCTTGCATGTTGATAAGTCGGGTTCTGAAGGTGTAGTTGATCGCAAGCTCGCATCGTCTCCGAAAGGTACCCGCGGAAGCACACAAGACGATAAACACTGGAAAGCAATCAACGAGCAAGCATCTATTACTACGAGGCAAACACGAGATCAAGAAGACAACACATAGCATGACAACGCGATACGGATCTATCGTCGAGAACGGTTACTAACAGTTTAAGTGGGGTATCGGTGACACACGACGAATACCGCACGTTTACGGTGGTTCAAGTTGATTAGCTACAGGTGATCAACCAACGGTTATTAACATGGCGACTCAAGAAAGCATGGCATAGCACACAAACATTTCAAGAGGTGAAGCACAAAGTAAACTATCTATGCTAGTCAATTTAAGTGAGGCACAATCCTAAACATGGCATAACACTAAGTACCCCACGACAATTAAAAGATTTGGTACTGTTCTGTCCTAAACCACATTTTAGGTTGGTTAACAACAGAAAAAAAATAACATAAACACAAAGTACACAAAAAACTAATCAAGTTACATATAAAGAACACTCCAAACGGAGTTACGGTTAAAAAGATATAAGCAAAACAAGTTACGGGCACCATCTGCCAACATCACGAAGCACAGTTTAGAGCAATGCATAAACAGGTTAATCAAAGCAAACATGCTCACAAACGACTTTAAATTAAAGTAGACATGGTAGAGAAGGCATGGCAAAAAGAATAATGCAAATAGGCATCATAGATCAAAAGATATTAAGCAAACAACATTGCATCGCAAACTAACAGACTTAGAGAAAAACAGAGGTTGCTGTCAACAACAGCAGCATAGCAACTTTGGAGCTCAATAACTATATGACCATTAATGATAACATGAAGATGCAATACATATAATGAAAGTAGACATGATGCTTAACAATATGCAATTGGAATCACTCAATTCCGATAAACGGTCGCGACACACTCGTCGACCGAAGTTGCAACAAAATATAAACAGCAGCACACTAACAGCAGGGTAGCTACTTTGGAGCAAGATACAATTATGATGCAGTGTCACAACCCTAGTTTTGGTATGTGCTTTTATTACTATAAATAATTGCATCATGTTTAAATTCCTTGGTTTAATAATTGGGGATTTGGAAAAGCCTCAAAAAGAATTTAAATAAAAGGCCAGATAAAAAGTTTTTCCAAAAATCCTCCAAATAATTTTGAAAAGTCCTATAAATGAGTATGATCATTTTAAAAATGATTTGGAGTCAAACCCATGCTCATGGATTTTTTAAATATTCAAACAGAGGCTTGGAAATTAAATTTAAATGCTATTTGAATTGGATTCAAATAATTTGAATTCCAAAAATCTCCAAAACTTGGGAGTGACTAGTAATATGTCACATATGTCCAAGATAAATATTTGAGGATTTTATAAAATGAATTGATATTTAATTCAATTCAAAACAAATAATACAGAAAACAAAACAAAAGAGAAAAGAATAAAAAGGCCGAAGCTACCCACCTCTCTTACCTCCGGCCCAGCTGGCCCAAGCGCAGCAGAAGGCGGCCCAGCCTGCCAGGGGCAGGGGCGTCTTCAACCTCTGCCTTCTGGCAGAGGCGTGGAGCGCATGCCCGCCGCGGCATGCCACGTCCTGCTCGCTCGAGGCCCCCCCCCCCCCGTCCTCATCTCTTCGCCGTGGATGCCCCGTGCTCATCCCCTTCTGTCCCCCTCCTCTGGACCCCTTTCCCCTCTCCCTCCAGCGAAAAACCGTGAGAGCCCGAGCGCCCCGTAGCTCGCCGCCGTGCGCCACCGCGGCCACTGGCCTCCACTCGCCGTACCAGCTTGTCCAGTGCGTCCTCCATCGTCGTCTTCGTCACCGTGGCCGCCTCAATTGAGCCGAGGAGGCCCCGAGAACGTCGCTCCCTTCATCGACTCGCCGCCGGCCGCCGTACCTTCCTCCGAGAAATACACCGCCACCGAAGCTCCTCCGCCTCTCCCGTCTGCGCCAACGCGCTCGTGGTGAGCTCCTCTCCCCTCCCCTCCTCCCCGTTCTTCTCCGGGAACCCCGGTTGTCGCGTTCGCCTGGAGCCCGAGCTCCGGCCGCCGTGGGGCTGTTAGCCGGCGTGCTCCAGGCCCGCCCTTTTCCTTCCCTTCCCCTCCAGACGATGCACGCGTGCGAGAGGGCCTGTTTGGCGCCTCTCCCGTGCCAAGAGGTTGCCGGACGGCCCGTCTCCATTGGGCGCCGCCGCACCCAGTGCCGCCGGTGGCTAAACGCCGGTCGGCTGGGTCATTAGGAGCTAAACCCCCCCTCCTAATCCGTCTCTCTCTCACTGACTGGTGGGACCCAGCCCCCCTTAATCCCCTGTCTTTTTTAATTAAAACAAAGATAACACCAGAGACAATGACAGATGGGCCCCGCGTGTCAGGTTGACTGGTCAGCCCCCCCTGCGTCATGCTGATGTCATCCTTGCGCAATAAATCCTTTTTCTTATTTAACAGAATTCCAGAAATTGGTTAAATCTTGTAAATTCAATAACTTTTAAACCATAACTCCAAATCAAATAAATTATATATGAAAAATCATCAGAAAAATTCAAGGATTCCAAATATCATACTTTCATAGATGAAAAACACATCTATGATGGGGAACCAGTAGCATTTAGCTATATGGCTTATTTGGAATAATTCAAAATAAATGTTTAAATCATTTCAAATTAAATCTTTGCAATGCCAACCTTATCACATGAATATCAGAGGCATATCATACACATGACAACTTGGTTTACCATATCCAAACATTAGAAAATGCAACTTGGGATGTTTTGAACAACATTTGGAGTTTGAATTTGAATTTCTTATTCAAATCAACTTCAATTAACTTGTTGGAAATTGAACATAGATCACATCAGTACCTTGCCATGTTTCATTCTTGAATTTGCGTTGCAATGTGATGTTTATACTTTGTTGTCTCGGTGTTTGCTTCTTCTCGATAGATCCATTGCCGGACGTAGTTCCTGTTTCTTCGAAGAGTGGCACCCCCCGAGTCTCGACAATAAGGCAAGCAAACCCCCTTTGATCATATCTATAAAAACCCAGTTTCCCTCTTGTTCTCTTATGCATGATTAGGTGATTCACATGTTACCGTTCTTCCGCTAGTTGAACCCATCCTTTCCATGACCTATCATTGCTACCACAGTATTAAGCAAACCTCAACCTAGCAGATACAAGATTGTTTGTGTTCATCATGTGGCCCTTCATCCATGATATGCTATGCCATGCTAGAGTTGTTTGCAATAAAGTTGATCCATCTGGGTGATGTATCGGGATGGTAGTGAACAGATGCAACAAGGTGGTAACGTGTTGATGAAGTCACACTAATATAAATGAATAATGAGAGGCTGTGTAGGAGTACACAGTGGGTTGTCTCATTTACACTGCCCTAGGCCCCGAGTTCTTGTGTTGTGATCCAAGACACAGATTACTACCACATGTTGGGCTCTTTGACCCCTCTCGACCTATTAACTCACCCCGACTAGGGTCCAGGATTCGCATGGGTTAACTTTATTCTATTTGCTTTCATAACGTAGCACGGTTTTAGGCAAGCGTAGCACCATCCGTCGAGGTGGGCTTGTCGGACCGTCCATACATCGTCTGGGTCCGGAACGGAAACCCCGGCCGGATTCCTGATTGGGGTACAACTCAGATAGGCGATTCCCTGGACTAGAGTTGGAGCCGTGAGGTAAGTGTCGTGCTACTATCCTCGCCGACACCGCTTGAAGGTGACGAGTTCTAGGCGATAAGTGGTAGCTACGTATGTGAAGAAGTACACCCCTGCAGGGTTAATGAACTATTCGAATAGCCGTGTCCGCGGTTATGGACTACTTGGAGATCTTTACTTGATTATTAGACAACTCAAATGGATACTCTAAAAATCTCAAGATAAGTGTGAGTGCTTTGGGTTGCTTCCTCGTGGGGAAGTCGAGGAAGGATCCATGGTTGTGTATTGATGTGGTGATCAAGATTAGATGGACTCGTGTGCGCCTCTCATCTCAACTCTATGTAGTCGTAGTACAGGATAGCCAAGTCAAAGCTTTCTGCATTACAAACCCACTTGTCTTTACCTTGATACCTGAGCATGAGTAGTATAGTTCTGATGTAAGTCTTGCTGAGTACGACTTTGTACTCACGTTGCTTATTCTATGTTTTAGAGACGAGACCACTGACCCTGAAGGTGGCCTCCCCCTCAAGCTCGACGTCGACGAAGTAATGTAGTCCCAGACAGCAGCCTGGTCCCTCTGGAGGGTCGTTGTGTTTTCTTGAAGGCTTCTTAAGCCATTTGTTAACCTTGTCTTTACTAAGACATAATTTGCTTCCGTTGTTGTATGATGTAATGTTGGATCACAGTGATGTGATCTCTTCTTGTAACACTACTATATCTGCTCTGTTTAGCAGATGCAATAAAACTATGAGTTTGTAGAGTTCATGTTGTGTTACCTGCTGTTATACACTTGGCATGCATGCTGCGTGTATGTTTATATTGTGCATGTCATGTGTGGGGTTCGATACCTTAGTTGTGCTCTCGCCGGCGGTCTTTTATACACCAAGTGACCCTTAGATGTGCGCAGCTTGGGGCATCGCGATGCGATTTATCGTGACTCTGTCACGTGGCACACTTTGTTGTATGATTGAGCCCGCCCGAGACCCCGACTAAGAGATCGGGCTGGAGTCTGTTTATGTAAGTGTTAGGATTCAATCGATAATATGGTTGAGGCGACTTGTCTATGAGTATGGGATTTCACCACCCATAATCCTTTAGACTTGTGAGCGGGCGATGAGGACCCATCTCAGTTGATCATCCGGCCTGGATGGGATGCCCCTCACGTTCGAGCTTTCCGAGAGTGTCTTGTACTTGGCCTTGTCTGCTTAGACACATGGGTATGGCTCTCGGCTATCCATATGATTGAATTGTGACTGGAATTACATACGCAAACCCCGAGTCCCGACAGACTTGGTATCAGAGCAGGACTGCCTGTAGGATTAGTAAACCTTGGCCGAAGTCGAGTTTAGCATTCTATAGTTATATAGTTACTTTGGGTATAAGGGAACAACGTAAGGCTTCTTTTTCTCCTTACCCTCATCTATCTGAGTTCTGAGTCACCCTCATCTTTTCTACGGGAAGATAGGACTAGGCTCTTCTATGTCTATACTAGAACATCTCGTTGTTTGACTCTCCTTAGCTGTAGGAATGTTTTGGTTGTCTAGAGTCACCATTCCATCAAGCCTTTTGAGAAGGTTTTGATCATTCTTGCAGATTGATTCATTTTTCCACCCCGGTACAGCCGTTATGTTGTCTGATTTGTCCCGTGTTTCCAGTGATTCCAATGCTTTTGCATTACAATCTTGTCCGCTCTTAAATTATATCATCTTTGCTTTGATTCCATCATAAATCCTACTCTGATTGTTGATTTTTATCACATAGAATGTCAGGTGGAACTAGATGTGTTGAATCTGGTCACGGTAATCAAAGTGGTGATGATGATCCTCCTTCACCGCCTTCTGCAGCGGAAATCATGATGGAGGCTGAGCGAAATTGACGTGATCAAACACGCCTTTTGGAGCTCATTGAGAAGAATACTTCTCTTCAGCGAGATGCGGTAATATCCATCCAGGATTTTATCCTTTTGAACCCGCCAGTTTTTCGATGTTCATCTGAGCCCCTGGATGCCGATGATTGGCTCCGTTCCATCGAGCGTAAGCTTGAGACGACGCATGTTTCTCCAGATGATCGTGTGATGTTCGCGGCATACTTTCTGGAAGGTGCTGCTGGTGAATGGTGGGAAAGTTTTGTTGCAATGCAGCCTGATGGTCACGTAGTGACTTGGCAGGAGTTCCGTGATGCCTTCCAAGGGTACCACATTCTGGATGAGCTGATGGAAAGAAAGAGAGAAGAGTTCTGCACCCTATCTCAGGGAAATATGACTGTTCATCAGTACAGGACTGAGTTCAAACGACTTACTCGGTATGCCCCTGAGAAGATATCAACCGATGCCAAGAAGCAAGCAAGGTTCCGCAAGGTACTTAACCCTGTCCTTCGTCATGATCTCAATCTCCTTGAATTCGTCAACTTCGAAGATTTTGTCAATAGATCATTCAGAGCTGAGCATGGAAATGAGGTCTTTGAAGAGTCTCGCAAGCGTGATCGTGATCTTGCTTCCTCTTCTAGTTTGGGTTCTCAAAACGTCGAATTTGGATCCCAACTAGTGCCCTTCCTTCGCACTTGATTCCAAGACCATCTCCACAAAGCAAGAAAACCCAGAAAGGTAGTAGAGAGCTTGCCATACCAACTCCACAACCTAACACCCGTTTGTGCTACATGTGTGGTAATCCTGGCCACATTGCACGATAGTGTTCATTGCATGAGAATGTTCCTCCTCGTCCAAAACCTAAAGCCAAAGCTAAGCCACCAAAGCCTTCCAAAGCCAAGTACGCTATTGTTGAATACGGACGTGTGAACCATGCCACCATCAAAGAAGCCCAAGAGGATACTAAGGTTGTACTCAGTACACTTCCTGTCAACTCCAAACCTGCTTCTGTTCTATTTGATTCTGGAGCTTCTCATTCCTTTTTGTCTGAAAAGTTCGCACTCCTGCATGACATATCATTTGAGGAGTTGCCTAACCCTTTCATGATTAAAACTCCAGGAACCACATGGCGTACCAGTAGGGTAAGTCATGACGATGAGATTGTTGTTGAGGATGTTGTATTCCTTGCTTCTCTCATAGCCCTCAAATCTTCAGATATCGATATCATCTTAGGTATGGATTGGTTATCCAAACACCGTGCCAAGATTGATTGTGCCACTAAATCAGTTCAACTCAATCATCCTTCCGGCAAGATAGTCCATTTCACATCTCAAGGTTCAGACACCCAGCTATATTCATTGAATGAACATCCCCTTCCTAACCTTGAAGATATTCCGATAGTTTGTGACTTTCCGGATGTCTTTCCAGAAGAGCTGCCGGGAATTCCACCCGACAGGTCTGTGGAATTCATAGTGGATCTTATACCAGGCACAGCCCCAATTTCCAGACGCCCATATAGAATGGCCCCACATGAGTTAGCTGAGCTAAAAACCCAACTTGATGCTTCGTTGGCAAAAGGCTTCATCCTCCCTAGCTCATCGCCATGGGGTTGCCCCGTTCTGTTCGTAACGAGGAAAGATGGAACAGAAAGGATGTGAGTAGACTATCGCCCGCTAAATCTAGCGACGATAAAGAACAAGTACCCACTTCCCAGGATCAATGATATTTATGATCAACTTGCTGGATCCTCTGTCTTCTCCAAGATGGATTTGAGATTAGGTTATCATCAAATCAAAATCAGAAACGAGGACATTCCCAAGACGGCTTTCACTACTCATTATGGTCTTTATGAGTACACCGTCATGTCCTTCGGTTTAACCAATGCCCCAGCCACTTTTTCGCGCTTGATGAATTCGATCTTCATGGAGTACTTAGATAAATTTGTTGTGGTTTATCTTGATGATATTCTCATCTACTCGAAGAACGAAGAAGAGCACGCAGAACATCTTAAGCTGGTATTGATGAAACTTAGAGAGCATCGTCTTTATGACAAGTTCTCCAAGTGTGAATTTTGGCTACCACAAGTGACCTACTTAGGCCACGTGATTTCTGCAAAAGGCATTGCTGTGATTCCCGAGAGAGTTCAGGCCGTCCTTGACTGGACTCCACCTGAATCGGTTAAGCAAGTTAGGAGTTTTCTTGGCCTAGCCAGCTATTGCCGCCGCTTCGTCGAGAACTTTTCTAAAGTTGCAAAGCCTCTTACTGAACTCCTGAAGAAAGATAAGAAATTCCAATGGACTCCCAAGTGAGATGAAAGCTTTCAAGAGCTAAAAAGAAGATTGACTTCTGCACCCGTACTTGCACCTCCAGACACAAAAAAGGATTTCGCAATCTATTGTGATGCTTCACGGCAAGGGTTAGGATGCATACTTATGCAAGATCGACGTGTGGTAGCTTATGCTTCACGCCAGTTGCGTCCACATGAAGAAAACTATCCTACCCATGATCTTGAAATCGCTGCCGTAGTTCATGCCCTGAAGACTTGGCGACATTACCTCCTTGGTAATCGTTGTGAAATCTATACCGATCACCAAAGCCTCAAATACATATTCACCCAGCCAGATCTTAATCTCAGGAAAAGACACTGGATAGAGTTGATAAAAGATTACGACTTGAGTATCTCGTACACCCCAGGCAAAGCCAATGTCATGGCTGATGCACTAAGTCATAAGTCGTATTGTAACAACCTCATGTTACAACAGTATCAACCACTTCTCTATGAGGAATTTCGAAAGATGAATCTCGAGATTGTTCCTCATGGATTCCTTTCCACCTTGATTGTGAAACCAACCCTTGAGGATCAAATCAAAGCTGTTCAACAACGTGCTCGAGGTATCCGGTATATCAAACAGAACATTGCTAGCGGAAAGGAAAAATGTTTTACCCTAGACAATGTACTGTGTACTTCGAGAATAGGATGGTAGTTCCGAAGAATAGGAATCTAAGGCAGCAGATCCTTAAGGAAGCTCATGACACCCCTCTCTTGATTCATCCTGGTAGTACTAAGATGTATCAAGATCTACGCCAGAGATTTTGGTGGACTAGGATGAAGCGAGAAATCGCTCAATTTTTTGCTAAGTGCGATGTTTGTCGTCGTGTGAAAGCAGAGCATCAAAGACCTGCTGGTACTCTTCAACCTTTAGCCATTCCTGAGTGGAAATGGGATAAAGTCAGTATGGATTTCATCACTGGCTTTCCAAAGTCTCAGAAAGGAAACAATGCCATCTTTGTGGTCATTGACCTTCTTTCCAAAGTTGCTCATTTCCTTCCTGTTCGCGAGAGTATAACTGCTAGCCAGTTGGCGGATTTATATGTCTCCCGGATCGTTTCTCTCCATGGTGTTCCTTTGGAAATCAATTCAGACCGTGGAAGTCTTTTCACCTCTCGATTTTGGGAAAGTTTTCAAAATGCTATGGGAACCCATCTCTCCTTTAGCACCGCCTTTCATCCCCAGTCAAGTGGTCAAGTAGAAAGAGTCAATCAAATTCTCGAAGACATGCTCAGAGCCTGTGTTATCTCATTCGGAAAGAGTTGGGAGAAATCTCTTCCATTCGCCGAGTTTGTTTATAACAAAAGCTTCCAATCTAGCTTGGGCATGGCACCCTTCGAATTTCTCTATGGACGAAAATGTCGAACACCATTGAACTGGTCAGAAACCGGTGAAAGACAATTCTTTGGACCGGATATGATCCAGGAAGCAGAAGAGAAGGTTCGCATTTTTCGTGAGCAATTGAAAACAGCCCAGTCTCGTCAGAAAAGCTATTATGATCGTCATCATAGGCCAGAGAGTTACGAGATGGACGAGAAGGCTTACCTCCGGGTTACTCCTCTGAAGGGAACCCATCGCTTCGGTATCAAAGGCAAATTGGCCCCACGTTACATAGGCCCCTTTCGCATTCTAGCAAAACGTGGAGAAGTTTCCTACCAACTTGAACTACCGCCGCATCTTTCTCAGGTTCACGATGTCTTCCACGTATCTCAACTCAGGCGTTGCTTCAAGGACCCCATCCGCGAAGTAGACCACGAAACGCTTGATCTCCAAGAAAACTTGTCATATCGAGAGTATCCCGTCTGTATCCTCGATGAAGCTTAGCGTACCACCCGACGTCAGAAGATCAAGTTCCTTAAAGTGCAATGGTCCAACCATTCTGAGAAGGAAGCCACCTGGGAACGAGAAGACCGTCTCCGAGTCGAGTACCCCACCCTCTTCCCGACTACTTCTGAATCTCGGGACGAGATTCTTTTGAGTGGGGGCGAGTTTTCACAACCCTAGTTTTGGTATGTTCTTTTATTACTAGAAATAATTGCATCATGTTTAAATTCCTTGGTTTAATAATTGGGGATTTGGAAAAGCCTCAACAAGAATTTAAATAAAATGCCAGATAAAAAGTTTTTCCAAAATTCCTCCAAATAATTTTGAAAAGTCCTATAAATGAGTATGATCATTTTAAAAATGATTTGGAGTCAAACCCATGCTCATGGATTTTTCAAATATTCAAACAGAGGCTTGGAAATTAAATCTAAATGATATTTGAATTGGATTCAAATAATTTGAATTCCAAAAATCTCCAAAACTTGGGAGTGACTAGTAATATGTCACATATGTCCAAGATAAATATTTGAGGATTTTATAAAATGAATTGATATTTAATACAATTGATAACAAATAATACAGAAAACAAAACAAAAGAGAAAAGAATAAAAAGGCCGAAGCCACCCACCTCTCTTACCTCCGGCCCAGCTGGCCCAAGCGCAACAGAAGGCGGCCCAGCCTGCCAGGGGCAGGGGCGTCTTCAACCTCTGCCTTCTGGCAGAGGCGTGGAGCGCATGCGCGCCGCGGCATGCCACGTCCTGCTCGCTCGAGGGCCCCCCCCCCCGTCCTCATCTCTTCGCCGTGGACGCCCCGTGCTCATCCCCTTCTTTCCCCCTCCTCTGGACCCCTTTCCCCTCTCCCTCCGGCGAAAAACCGTGAGAGCCCGAGCGCCCCGTAGCTCGCCGCCGTGCGCCACCGCGGCCACTGGCCTCCACTGGCCGTGCCATCTTGTACAGTGCGTCTGCCATCGTCGTCTTCGTCACCGTGGCCGCTCAATTGAGCCGAGGAGGCCCCGAGAACGCCGCTCCCTTCATCGACTCGCCGTACCTTCCTCCGAGAAATACACCGCCACCAAAGCTCCTCCGCCTCTCCCGTCTGCGCCAACGCGCTCGTGGTGAGCTCCTCTCCCCTCCCCTCCTCCCCGTTCTTCTCCAGGAACCCCGGTTGTCGCGTTCGGCTGGAGCCCGAGCTCCGGCCGCCGCGGGGCTGTTAGCCGGCGTGCTCCCGGCCCGCCCTTGTCCTTCCCTTCCCCTCCAGACGATGCACGCGTGCGAGAGGGCCTGTTTGGCGCCTCTCCCGTGCCAAGATGTCAGAACCCCAACTTAGGTATGTGCTAGGGTAAGCTTAGGCCTTTGCATCATGAAAAAAAAATCAAAATTGGGGAAAAGAAAAGCCCTGAGATTTTAATTCGAATGGCCAGATAAATATCTTTTTCCAAAAATCATTTGAATATTTGGAAAATTCCTATAAATGATGGTGATCATTTTAAAAGTGGTTTGGGTTCATTCCCATGCCCATGGAATATTCAAAAATTCAAAAGGTGCCCTGGAAATTAAATTTGACCCCTATTTGATTTGAAATTCAAATGTTTTGAATTTCCAAAATGCTCAAATTCCACAAGTGACTAGCTACTGGTCACCTAGGAATTATAAAATTAATTGGGCATTTAATAAAAATGCTTTGCTAAAATTTTTTTTCAAAGCAAAACATAAAGCATAAAATAGAAAACAGAAAGAATAAAGAAAGGGGCCTTACCTGGGATTTTGGCCCAACTGATCCCCCCACGGACCAGCCCACCACCTCCTCCCTTGTCTTCTTCCTCCAAGCAGCTCGGTGGCGAGCCGTGGACACGCCGACGCTGCCACCGCGACGCCTCGCGGCTTCCAGAGCCCCCCTCCTCCTAAGCGTGCCACGGAGACGCCCAGAGCCCCGCAGCACTTCTCCCCCTCTCCCTGCTTCCTCTACCTCTCTCTCGTCGATTTCCTCCCCATCCCGAGGCCGCCGGAGAGCACCGCCGTGCGCCATCGTGACCAACGGCTGCCACTCGCCGTGCAACCTTGTCCAGGGCGCGCGCCGTCATCGACTTCGTCTCCGTGTGCAAGCAATCGAAGCCGGGAGCCCCGAGCACGCCGTCCTCTTCGCCGAGCCGCCGCTGGACCCGCAAGAACTCGTCGGGAAATTCGTCGCCGACGTACTTCCTCCGACCCCGCCGTCTCCTCTGCTCGAATCGGGGTGAGCTCCTCGCCATTTTACCCTGTCCAGTGCCCCTCCCCGTGGCCTCCTTCGCCGTCGTCTTTTCTCCAGTGCTCCGGCCGCCGCACTTGTCGACGCCGATGTCGCCCCCGTGCCCCTGGAGACCCTCGGATGGCTTCAACGTATGCGGGAGCACGCGGGCTTCATTTTTCCGTTTCCCCCGTGCCCTCCCGTGGCCAAATACCCAGTCTGGCGAGAGCGCCGCCGTGCCCGAGCCGCCGGCGTTAAGCCGCCGGCACTTAGCCCTAATCCACCCCTAACCCCCCCCCCTCCTAATTGACCCCATGGGTCAAAGACTAGTGGGTCAGCCCCCCCCCTAACCCTCTCTGTTAATTAAACAGAGGGGATTAAACCCCTCTCCCACTGACATGGGGGTCCCAGCAGTCAGCCCCCCCTGATGTCACAATGACATCATGCTGACGCAGTAAAGCTTTTAAATCTTTTTATATAATTCCAGAAATTACAGAAAATGGCCAAAACTTCAATAAATCATAGAAATTTCATATTAACTCCAAATTGGACAAATAATATGTCTATAATTATCAGAAAAATACAAGGATTATGAATATGCAATTTGTTTTCATGTTTGACCATTTTAAAATGGGTGAACAGTAGCAAACATGCATATGGATCCTTTTCAAATTCAAATTTGGAGTGATTTTGCAACACCCTTAATTCCAATGGATTCATCCACACATCAGAGACATTACTTCAACTATACAACATCACTTCATGATCAAACTTTTCAAGTGAAATTTCATGCATTCAAATGAATTTGAAATTCATCGATAAATCAAATGGAGTTTGAATTTGCATTTCAAATGCAATATACTCCTTTTAAATGAAATTCTCAACGCATCAGTACCATGAACATCACCATTACAATCTTATTCATGTGATTGTGCATTGTACATTATGTTGATCCTATGATTGTCATGTTGCTGATAGAAGTGGAGCCGGAACCCGAGATCACCCCCTTCGTTGAAGACCTCGTGACTGAACCTCGTCAGCAAGGCAAGCAAACCCCCATTGATCATCTCGATAAAATCCCAATTCCCTCTCATGTCTCGCTTATGCATTGTTTAGGATGAGCACCATGATAACGTTTCTACCGCATAGTTGAACCCATATCCTTTGCATGACCTATCATCTTGTCACAGTAGTAAGCAAACCACAATCCTAGCAGATGTAGGACTTGGTTGATATCATGTGGCCCCTGCAACTGTTACTGCTTATTGCATGCTTAGTGGTACAATGAGGTTGCTTATGATGTGAGTCGGGATGATGATAAACATGGTGTTGATGAAAGTGAAATGTGTTGGTGAATCCACCCTAATACAAGGTGAACGATGAGAGGCTGTGTAGGAGTACACAGTGGGTTGTTTCGTTGAACACCGCCTTAAGTCCGAGTTCTTTTGTGGTGGTCCAAGAAGAAGAGTACAACCACACATTGGGCTCACTAACCCCTCTCATCCTAGTACCTCACCCCGTTCGAACCCCAAGAGTCGTAGTAGTTCGGAGTTCTGGTAGGGCTGTGGCACGGTCTGCGAAGTGGATGAATGGCTTTTCAAGACTGGCTTGGGACCCTTCACACATCGTTTGAGGCTGTACTGGAACCTCGGCAGGACTTCCATACGGATTCCCCTCAGATAGGCGACTCTCTGAACTAGAACGGAGCTGTGGGCGAAGTGTTGTGGTGAACATCCTCGCCGACACCCCTTGAATGGTGTCGAGGCCAAAGGAGGTAACTGATGGTCATGTGTGTGTAGTAGTACACCCCTGCAGGGTTAACAAAACTATTCGAATAGCCGCGTCCGCGGTTAAGGACTGTTTGGAAAGCTTAGCTTGATTATTAGACAACTTGAACTGGATACTTCTAAAACACACCAAGATAAGCGTGAGTGCTATGGTGTGCTTCTCGTGGGGAAGTCGAGGAAGTAACCATAGTGGTGTAATTGGTTGAAGAGATGTAGTGGACTCGTGTACGCTTCTTACCTCAAGTCTGGTACTCGTAGTTCAGGACTAGCCAAGTCAAAGCTGGCACTTCTGCAAGTGAAACCCCACCTCCCTTTACCTTGATACATATGCATGAGTAGTATAGCTCCTATGTAAGTCTTGCTGAGTACGATTTTGTACTCACGTTTGCTTAATCTATGTTTTAGATGAACCCACCGACCCCGATGGTGACTTCTACCTGAAGTTCAAAGAATGAAGACTCAGACCAAGACCAAGCTAGTGTAGTCCCAGTCAGACGACTGGTTCCCTCGTGGAGGGCTTGTTTTTAGATAAGGCTTCTCTAAGCCATTTGTTAAACTTGTCTGTACTCAGACCTACTTTGCTTCCGCTTGTCTGTTGTAATGTTGGATCACATGCTTGTGATCTCTGTGTGCACTCTGTAAGAGTTATTAATAAAGATGTATGCATTGTAGAGAATTGCAATGATACCTGTTGTTCATACGAGGCATGTGTGCTGCGTGTATGTTTATAACATGCATGTCTTGGTATGGGTTTTGAGACCTTAGTTGTGATCTGGCTGGCGGTCTTTTATACACCAAGTGGCCCTTATATGTGCGCAGCTTGGGGCATCGCGATGCGATTGCTCGAGACTCCGTCTCGTGCACACTTTGATGTATGATCGAGCCCGCCCTAGACCTCGACTAAGTGATCGGGCTGGAGTAAGTCTATGTAAGGGTTATAATACAATCGATAGTATGGTTGAGGCGACTTGTCTATGAGTATGGGAGTTCACCACCCATATCATTTAGACTTGTGTGCGGACGATGAGGACCCATTTCAGTTGATCATCCGTCCTGGATGGGATGCCCCTCACGTTCGATGCTTTTTGAGAATGTTCTGTGCTTGGCCTTGTCTGCTTAGACAAGTGGGTACGGTTCTCGGCTCTCCATATGATTGTGTTGTAGTGAGGCTTGCATAAGCTAACCCCGGGTCCCGACACAAGAGGTGGCCGGACGGCCCCTCTCCAGTGGGCGCCGCCGCGTCCAGTGCCGCCAGCGGCTAAACGCCGCTCGGCTAGGTCATTAGGAGCTAACCCCCCCCCTCCTAATCCCTCTCTCTCTCACTGACTGGTGGGACCGAACCCCCCTTAATCCCCTGTCTTTTTTAATTAAAACAGAGTTAACACAAGAGACAATGACAGATGGGCCCCGCGTGTTAGGTTGACTGGTCAGCCCCCCCTGCATCATGCTGATGTCATCCTTGCGCAATAAATCCATTTTCTTATTTAACAGAATTCCAGAAATTGGTTCAATCTTGTAAATTCAATAACTTTTAAACCATAACTCCAAATCAAATAAATTATATATGAAAAATCATCAGAAAAATTCAAGGATTCCAAATATCATACTTTCATAGATGAAAAACACATCTATGATGGGGAACCAGTAGCATTTAGCTATATGGCTTATTTGGAATAATTAAAAATAAATGTTTAAATCATTTCAAATTAAATCTTTGCAATGCCAACCTTATCACATGAACATCAGAGGCATATCATACACATGACAACTTGGTTTACCATATCCAAACATTAGAAAATGCAACTTGGGATATTTTGAACAACATTTGGAGTTTGAATTTGAATTTCTTATTCAAATCAACTTCAATTAACTTGTTGCAAATTGAACATAGATCACATCAGTACCATGCCATGTTTCATTCTTGAATGTGCATTGCAATGTGATGTTTATACTTTGTTGTCTCGGTGTTTGCTTCTTCTCGATAGATCCATCGCCGGACGTAGTTCCTGTTTCTTCGAAGAGTGACACCCCCCGAGTCTCGACAATAAGGCAAGAAAACCCCCTTTGATCATATCTATAAAAACCCAGTTTCCCTCTTGTTGTCTTATGCATGATTAGGTGATTCACATGTTACCGTTCTTCCGCTAGTTGAACCCATCCTTTGCATGACCTATCATTGCTACCACAGTATTAAGAAAACCTCAACCTAGCAGATACAAGATTGTTTGTGTTCATCATGTGGCCCTTCATCCATGATATGCTATGCCATGCTAGAGTTGTTTGCAATAAAGTTGATCCATCTGGGTGATGTATCGGGATGGTAGTGAACACATGCAACAAGGTGGTAATGTGTTCATGAAGTCACCCTAATATAAGTGAACAATGAGAGGCTGTGTAGGAGTACACAGTGGGTTGTCTCATTTACACTGCCCTCGGCCCCGAGTTCTTGTGTTGTGATCCAAGACACAGATTACTACCACATGTTGGGCTCTTTGACCCCTCTCGACCTATTAACTCACCCCGACTAGGGTCCAGGATTCACATGGGTTAACTTTATTCTATTTGCTTTCATAAAGTAGCACGGTTTTAGGCAAGCGTAGCACCATCCGTCGAGGCGGGCTTGTCGGACCGTTCGTACATCGTCTGGGTCCTGAACGGAAACCCCGGCCGGATTCCCGATTGGGGTACAACTCAGATAGGCGATTCCCTGGACTAGAGTTGGAGCCGTGAGGTAAGTGTCGTGGTACTATCCTCGCCGACACCGCTTGAAGGTGACGAGTTCTAGGCGATAAGTGGTAGCTACGTATGTGAAGAAGTACACCCCTGCAGGGTTAATGAACTATTCGAATAGCCGTGTCCGCGGTTATGGACTACATGGTGATCTTTACTTGATTATTAGACAACTCAAATGGATACTCTAAAAATCTCAAGATAAGTGTGAGTGCTTTGGGTTGCTTCCTCGTGGGGAAGTCGAGGAAGGATCCATGGTTGTGTATTGATGTGGTGATCAAGATTAGATGGACTCGTGTGCGCCTCTCATCTCAACTCTATGTAGTCGTAGTACAGGATAGCCAAGTCAAAGCTTTCTGCATTACAAACCCACCTGTCTTTACCTTGATACCTGAGCATGAGTAGTATAGTTCTGATGTAAGTCTTGCTGAGTACGACTTTATACTCACGTTTGCTTATTCTATGTTTTAGAGACGAAACCACTGACCCTGAAGGTGGCCTCCCCCTCAAGCTCGACGTCGACGAAGTAATGTAGTCCCAGACAGCAGCCTGGTCCCTCTGGAGGGTCGTTGTGTTTTCTTGAAGGCTTCTTAAGCCATTTGTTAACCTTGTCTTTACTAAGACATAATTTGCTTCCGTTATTTTATGATGTAATGTTGGATCACAGTGATGTGATCTCTGCTTGTAACACTACTATATCTGCTCTGTTCAGCAGATGCAATAAAACTATGAGTTTGTAGAGTTCATGTTGTGTTACCTGCTGTAATACACTTGGCATGCATGCTGCGTGTATGTTTATATCGTGCATGTCATGTGTGGGGTTCGATACCTTAGTTGTGCTCTCGCCGGCAGTCTTTTATACACCAAGTGGCCCTTAGATGTGCGCAGCTTGGGGCATCGCGATGCGATTGCTCGTGACTCTGTCACGTGGCACACTTTGTTGTATGATTGAGCCCGCCCGAGACCCCGACTAAGAGATCGGGTTGGAGTCTGTTTATGTAAGTGTTAGGATTCAATCGATAATATGGTTGAGGCGACTTGTCTATGAGTATGGGATTTCACCACCCATAATCCTTTAGACTTGTGAGCGGGCGATGAGGACCCATCTTAGTTGATCATCCGGCCTGGATGGGATGCCCCTCCCATTCGAGCTTTCCGAGAGTGTCTTGTACTTGGCCTTGTCTGCTTAGACAAGTGGGTATGGCTCTCGGCTCTCCATATGATTGAATTGTGACTGGAATTACATACGCAAACCCCGGGTCCCGACATGCAGCAAGAGATTATGGCATGTGAATGCATGGAACTGAAGTAGAAGCAATGCTTAACACAACGCAAAAGGAATCGATCAATTCCGATGACCGGTTGCGAAGAAATCGTCACCCGAAGTTGCAATAAAATAATAACAGCTACACTCAAGAGGAATTAGTAGCAATTTAACGGCCTGATGCCCACTTCAACGCAGAATTAAACTATATAGACGGCCTCAAACGGAAAAACTTTCTACATACGAACGCTAGAGCACGCAAAACTAAGCAACTTTCGTTTTTGGCGCATCGCGATCCGAGCTACGGTTTAACGGGAAATTACAGCGCAAAATTGAATACAGCAAGCAATTTCAGGGACTTAGCAAAAATTACAGGGGCTAGGGAAAAAAATAACAGAGTGAATAAAAAAAAGAAGGGGGGTGCCTGGCTCACCCATGGGCCAAGCCCACTGGCCAGAGGAGGCTGGACCTGGCCTGGCAGGCCTCGGGTTGCTGGGGCTGGCTGGGCCGGCCGTGTCTGGGGCGGCCCATGTGGCAGGTGGAGCCCAGCTGGGCGGTTGCTGGCGGCTCATCCAGCCGTGACCACGGCGGCGGCCGTGCTTCCCTCCGGCGAGGCGGCGCGCCACGGTAGAGGCCGGAGGGAAGGGGCGGCCCGAGGCGGATCCGTGCGGCGGCAGCTCCTACGGCAGAGGGCTTCGTCGGCCTGCGGGATCCGGTACGGCGACACGGCTCCGAGTGGAGGCGAGCTTGAGCGGATCCTCATGGCGGCAGCGTCCTGCAGGTGACCGGCGGCGCGGCGCGTGGCGTCCTGCGAGGAGGAGAGGCAGGGGGATTAGGAGAAGAAGGAGGGAGAGGTGAGAGGGAAGGAGGGGCGGGGGCGGCGGTTGCTGCGGCATGGCGGCGGCGCTCGGGTGCTTCCACGGGGAGAGGAGGCGGTTGGAGAGAGAGAGGAGGAGAGAGAGAAAGGTGGGAGACGATCTTGGCCGTCAGATCGGGCGATCTGACGGTCCAGATCTGCTGGGATGGAACTGCTGCGAAAAATTGGGGTATTGGGCAAATTTTGGGGCAAAAACAAGGGTGTGGCTGCAAAATTTGTGCTAGGGAAACCCTAGAAGGGGTGAGAGTGTGGTGGTCTTTATATAGCCCCGGTGGCTGGCAGTTTCCAAAAAAATCTCCGGTTTTTCTCTCACGCGCGCGGTGCTCACGTTTCTGGCCGCCGGGGGTCCGCATTACCTCCGATTCGGGTAAAACTTCGAACTGCGCGATCAGTGCGTTGAGCCGGCAGCGTTCACCTCGCGCTGGAACCATTTCGAAAACACTTTCCGGCGCGCTATAAAAATAACCCGTTTAATTATTAAACGGGGTTTCTCGTTCCGTCCGCTGCGGCTGGTCTCGTGCGGTTTACGCGACGGTGATCGGGTGAAACCCGATGTCGCAAAGGTCGTGTGTCAGGGTGGCAAGGGTCTTTCTCCGTCCGATACGAGATAAGAGGGGGAAAATAATCGCCGATCGACAAATCGGGGATGCAAACACCGTAAACAAATCAGACAATCAAACAATTCACGCAGAAAACAAAATTTTTGATTTTTGTGAAAACTGGGCTGTTAAAATACAACACCACCAACAAGGGATGTCGTCCCGAGATCCAGGACGATCCGGGGAGAGGGGAAGGGGAAAGAGAGTAGACGATTCTTCAACACCACCAACAAGGGACTCTGCTCCATGTCGACGTCGAACTTCGGTCGAGATAATTTTCCGCAGAGAGACGATATCGTCGGAAAAACGAAACCGTCAGTGACAAGAGAAAGAACGATTGCGAAAACCGGATCAAGTGATAGTGATTTTTGACGCAAGTCGTGAACACACCGGCAAAAGGATGGATGGCAATGGATGACCCAGATGATTCCCGAAGTCGGAGAAGCTAAAGGTACTACAGGAATTCCCAACTGAGATCGGAATCGAGACAATACGCTGCAAGCAAGGCATTGTAACGATTTCGATACTCCACCAACTCGAGATCCTAAAGTTTTGAAGGGGGTTAGATAAGGATTAAAACACTTACGACACTTGTCCTGACCAGAGAAAGGGTAAGGAGTAAAAAGAATCCTACTCTCCGATAGCTAACTAGGTAACTACAAAATAGTTTTTGTCTAGGACTCGACTTCGGCCAGAGAAGTGATCCTACGGTCGATAAGGCTCTGATACCAAGTTGTAAGGCCCGATATGCGGTACTGTTCCAGATCTAGATGTTTCCATCCAGATCCCGGGACGAAGCACATATCGGTCCCACCACGACATATGACGAAGTCATATGCCCCGGATTTCCAACATGATATCACAACATTACAGATACAAGGATACAACATCTCATACAATCAGCATACAACTGCCTCAAATACAATACAACAGCGGAAGATATATGTCTGAGTACAGACTACAAGCAAAAGCCTAGTGGAAAAAGAAAATCAATGATCCCATAACCACACGGGTCCAGGCCCTCCGCCGGGATCCGCCTAACTAGTCGTCGTCGAGTCTCCACGTGAAACGTCGATCACCATACCTGTTGTCGATCAGAACCCTGAAAATAGTTTGGGGGTAGTATCATGAGTACAGAGGTACTCAGCATCCAACTGTAGTGGTCATCTGACCCGGCAAGGACTTCATCACTCGTCATTCTAGGACACCTAGTAGTTTACGGTAAGGAAAGGGTAAGTGGTGAGGTTGCTGCCGCACTAGCATTTATGAAGTGGCTCACGATCTAGAGAGTAAGATAAGAAGCCAAGCATTCGATGAGGAATCGTCTCCAACAAGTCTGCTATCCACCTATTACGCAAACATAACACGTATCCTATCCTTGTCCTCCTCTTTGCATCCCGACGAAGAAGAAGCAGTCAAGGCACACACACGTTGATCAAATTATATTAAGATTATCTCAGTTGTTGTTGTCTATGAACAAGGAGTAGGTCTCAAGTCGTCCATAACCGTGGACACGGCTTCTCGAAGAGATTTAACCCTGCAGGGGTGTACCAACTGCCCATTACGAGGCTCCGCACGCACGTCCATCACTCTCAGTTGGTACCCATTACAGGCAACCATTTTATGATTTAGTTCCAAGAGATACGAAACGACAGGTCCCTCTAAGTAACAACGAACAAATCCGGGTGGCCCCCGGTGAGTCGACATCCATCTCAGGAGCCGGCCGCTCTCTCGATCTGGTCTCTACCGTCTGTCGCAGGTTTGGATAGCCGGTTAATCACACATGGGACACCGGGTCCTCAGCCGGACAAAGTGGGCCAGCAAGGGAACTATGTCCTCACTGGTCCGGGTGGTTTGAAAACAACTGGCAGCTCACCAGCACACACACGGTTTCAAATGGTAAATCAGCTCGGGCCAGCACTAGGAATGCTTGAAGCTAGGTAGGTAAGAACAGGGGACCCCATAAAATCCCACACGCGGTTAGGCACGCTCAGTCTTAAATCCAATACCCGGAACTCGGGTCCTAGGTGACTCAAATGGAACAAAGCGTCGGGGCGGGATAGCCTAGACCTTCCATCCTTCGTCGAATATAGTCAACATTTTAATAATCATATCACCAACAACAATATAATAATGGGATATCCCAAACCAAGGAGTAACAGGGTAACATCGTAGCATCCTAAGCATGCATGCTAAGCAGGGGCTGAGCAACGAGCAATAGTAACATAGCAGTACAAGGTTTGCTAGGAAGGGACATGGCTGTATCGGTATGAAAGAGGCTGTAAACATGTGGTAGGATCAAACATCGAACCTAACCTAGACTAGCATGCAAACCGCTGGTTTAAATAGAATGGATCATAAGTAATGTATAGTCCTTGCCTGTTGATAAGTCGGGTTCCGAAGGTGTAGTTGATCGCAAGCTCGCATCGTCTCCGAAAGGTACCCGCGGAAGCACACAAGACGATAAACACTGCAAAGCAATCAACGAGCAAGCATCTATTACTACGAGGCAAACACGAGATCAAGAAGACAACACATAGCACAACAACTCCATACGGATCTATCGTCGAGAACGGTTACTAACAGTTTAAGTGGGGTATCGGTCACACACGACGAATACCGCACGTTTACGGTGGTTCAAGTTGCTTAGCTACAGGTGATCAACCAACGGTTATTAACATGGCGACTCAAGAAAGCATGGCATAGCACAAAAACATTTCAAGAGGTGAAGAACAAAGTAAACTATCTATGCTAGTCAATTTAAGTGAGGCACAATCCTAAACATGGCATAACACTAAGTACCCCACGACAATTAAAAGATTTGGTACTGTTCTGTCCTAAACCACATTTTAGGTTGGTTAACAACAGCAAACAATAGCATAAACACAAAGTACACGAAAAAATAATCAAGTTACATATAATAAACACTCCAAACGGAGTTACGGTTAAAAAGATATAAGCAAAACAAGTTACGGGCACCATCTGCCAACATTACGAAGCACAGTTTACAGCAATGCAATACAGGTTAATCAAAGCAAACATGCTCACAAACGACTTGCAATTAAAGTAGACATGGCAGAGAAGGCATGGCAAAAAGAATCATGCAAATAGGCATCAAAGATCAAAAGATATTAAGCAAACAACATGGCATCGCAAAGTAACAGACTTAGAGAAAAACAGAGGTAGCTATCAACAACAGCAGCATAGCAACTTTGGACCTCAATAACTATATGACCAGTAACTCTAACATGAATATGCAATACATATAATGAAAGTAGACATGATGCTTAGAAATATGCAATTGTAATCACTCAATTCCGATAAACGGTCGCGACACACTCGTCGACCGAAGTTGCAACAAAATATAAACAGCAGCACACTAACAACAGGGTAGCTACTTTGGAGCAAGATACAATTATGATGCAGCAAGCAATTATGGCATGTGAATTCATGGAACTGAAGTAAAAGCAATGCTTAACGCAACGCAGAAGGAATCAATCAATTCCGATGAACGGTTGCGAAGCAATCGTCACCCGAAGTTGCAATAAAATAATAACATCAACACTTAACAGGAATTAGTAGCAGTTTAGCGGCCTGATGCCCACTTCAACGCAGAATTAAACTATCTAGACGGCCTCAAACGAAAAAACTTTCTACATACGAACGCTAGAGCACACAAAACTAAGCAACTTTCGTTTTTGGCGCATCGCGATCCGAGCATCGGTTTAACAGGAAATTACAGCGCAAAATTGAATACAGCAAGCAATTTCAGGGACTTAGCAAAAATTACAGGGGCTAGGGAATAAAAATAACAGATACAATAAAAAAATAAAAAAAAGAAGGGGGGCGCCTGGCTCACCCATGGGCCAAGCCCATTGGCCAGAGGAGGCTGGACCTGGCCTAGCAGGCCTCGGGTTGCTGGGGCTGGCTGGGCCGGCCGGGTCTGGGGCGGCCCATGTGGCAGGAGGAGCCCAGCCAGGCGGTTGCGGGCGGCTCATCCAGCCGTGACCGCGGCGGCGGCCGTGCTTCCCGCCGGCGAGGTGGCGCGGACGGTGGAGGCCGGAGGGCAGGGGCGGCCCGAGGCGCATCCGTGCGGCGGCAGCTCCTACGGCAGAGGGCGGCGTCGGCCTGCGGGATCCGGGGCGGCGACACGGCTCCGAGCGGCGGCGAGCTTGAGAGGATCCTCATGGCGGCGGCGTCCTGCAGGTGACTGGCGGCACGGCGCGTGGCGTCCTTCGAGGAGGAGAGGCAGGGGGATTAGGAGAAGAAGGAGGGAGAGGTGAGAGGGAAGGAGGGGGGTCCGGCGGTTGCTGCGGCATGGCGGCCGGAGGCGCAGGCGGCGGCGCTCGGGTGCTTCCACGGGGAGAGGAGACGGTTGGAGAGAGAGAGGAGGAGAG
This sequence comes from Bromus sterilis, assembly GCA_950022295.1. NCBI lineage: Eukaryota > Viridiplantae > Streptophyta > Magnoliopsida > Poales > Poaceae > Bromus > Bromus sterilis. The sequence continues at coordinate 72,238,079 of OX465600.1, read as the reverse complement.
AGAGAAAGGTGGGAGACGATCTCAGCCGTCAGATCGGGCGATCTGACGGTCCAGATCTGCTGGGCCGGAACTGCTGCGAAAAATTGGGGTATTGGGCAAATTTTGGGGCAAAAACAAGGGTGTGGCTGCAAAATTTGTGCTAGGGAAACCCTAGAAGGGGTGGGAGTGTGGTGGTCTTTATATAGCCCCGGTGGCTGGCAGTTTGCAAAAACATCTCCGGTTTTTCTCTCACGTGCACGGTGCTCACGTTTCTGACCGCCGGGGGTCCGCAGTACCTCCGATTCGGGTAAAACTTTGAACTGCGCGATCAGTGCGTCGAGCCGGCAGCGTTCACCTCGCGCTGGAACCGTTCCTAAAACACTTTCTGGCGCGCTATAAAAATAACCCGTTTAATTATTAAACGGGGTTTCTCGTTCCGTTGGCTGCAGCTGGTCTCGTGCAGTTTACGCGACGGTGATCGGGTGAAACCCGGTGTTGCAAAGGTCGTGTGTCAGGGTGGCAAGGATCGGTCTCCGTCCGATATGAGATAAGAGGGGGAAAATAATCGCCGATCGATAAACCAGGGATGCAAACACCGCAAACAAATCAGACAATCAAACAATTCACACAGAAAACAAAAATTTTGATTTTTGTGAAAACTGGGCTGTTACAATTTTTCAGCTTTGTGCCAAGTTATAGCCTCTTATGATAATGGAAGCAAAAGTTGTGACATGCTGTCCAGAAAACAGATTCTCTCCTTTGAAAAAAAAATTCGAATCAAATCACCAGATCATCTTTTTGATCGGAATTTTTTTGACAGCGTGCTCTATACAATTTTGAAACTTTCGTATGTTCTGAGTTTTTTTATTTGAGTTGCAGAAGTGCCCCTAAAAAAATTCTTTACTACCTGCTGTTCTGTTTTTCACAGATTCTGCCACGTTTTGTCTCTCCTAACTTTTTCAAACCTTAAGCTTGCTTTTTCTTTGCAAATTTTTTTTGGCACTCTTGAGAAACAGTAGCTCTTAAAGAATATCTTTATATCCAGTGGAAAAAGATTTATTTTATTAAGGGTACTAACCTCTCTAATCAGCTTATGATGAGTTATGTATGAAGGGAGTTTTCAAGTGTGCGATGGAAGATGATGAAAGAAGATCCAGGAGTGTCAAGCGCTCAAGCTTGGCGATGCCCCCATGCATCCCCAATAAATATTCAAGGAGACTCAAGCGTCTAAGCTTGGGGATGCCCCCGTGCATCCCCTTCTCCATCAACAATCATCAGTTCTTACTTCGTCTCACTATATTTTTATCACTTCATGCGTTATGTGCTATGCTTGGAGCGTCTCGCTCTTAGGTTTTTTTTTTCTTTAGTTTTGCTTGTTGTTCACAACAAGTTAGACCCTGTCTTACTTTGTGTGGGAGAGAAACACGCTCCACTTTCAAAATCTAGAACACATCATAGGATTTTTCCTGCTTATCTTTTTGCTGTTGTGTGTTCTTTATCTTTTCATAGCTGCTGCCATGTTTAGTTTTAGTCTTAGTTTGTCTTTAGCAAGAGCCTTGGCTTTTGTTTAGTCTGTTGCTGGAACTCTTTTTAGTTTTCATGTTTATCTTGTTAAAGAGAGTTGGTTGTTGCACTGAGTTGTGTTTTGTCTTGGAAGTAGGTAATTGAGGTTGCTATTTAATTCTAGTAGTAACTTGCAATAGTTTTGAAGTTTTTATGTGAGTAATGCTTGAACTTTTGGTGTCAAGAGCTCTAGCCTATTAGTGATAGGTGACGTATTTTGGGCAATCCGTTTGTATTTTCAAAACCTACAAAACTAGTTGAGAACTCTAGCTACTAGATGGATCACTAATCTTTGGAGGGATCGAATATTAGAGTACACTCACGTACCATGAGTCGAGGATGCGCAAGGATAACCAATCCCCCATACACTCCTCCTCGGGGTGCTTGTCTCTTTGTGAACCTCCTTATTAGATTGAGAGTTACCGATAATAAGTGCATGAGTTCTTCGGACTAATGTAAGTATTGAAAGTTGACACTTCCACCTTCCCATATTGGCTAGCCTCTCCCGTGCCGTGCATTGCCTTCTTCTCGCGCCGAGAGTTGGTGTCCACCTTCGCCGGTACATCCAAACCCTTGGCATGATACGCTCTGTCATCATAAACCTCCTTATATCTTTCCTCAAAACAGCCACCATACCTACCTATCAAGGCATTTCCATAGCCTTTCCGAGATATATTGCCATGCAACATCCACCTCTTCATGACTTGATCTTCATGTCATACATGTTCCTGCTACACTGGCAGCGACATACATTTTGAGTACCTTGTAAAGTGTGAAAGATCTCCTTTACCTTCTTGTAAAATAGAGTGTTGCCCTTAAGTGAGGAAAAGATCCCAAAGTGGACACAATAAAAGATCCCAAAGAGGACAAATGAGAGTTAAATAGAAAGAGCCATTGAGGCCACAAAAAAATACAAAAAAATAGAAAAAAGAGAAAAAGAAATAAAAAGAGAGAAAGGGGAAACACTACTATCCTTTTGAGAGATCCACACTAGTACTCCCTTTATATCCTTGTCCTCCATAGAGATGATCATTATGCATATAGCTATGTGGGGACCTTCACACTATAGAACTTGGCTTGCATATTCCAAGGATGAGCCTCCTCAAACGAGCTCTAGTTCTTCATGAGCGAGCAAGTTAGATGCACCCCCACTAGTTCTATTGGAGAGCTTCCTAGCTCGTATGTGCATCTGTTGCATGGCAATCCCTACTCCTCACATCATATCTATCATTTGGCATCTCTTGCCTATGATTTTCCTCATTGATGTGAGCCTTTCTCACCCTTTTTGTCTTCCTCCTCCACACTATTTCTCTCTTTGCCATCTAAAGTGTCAACTCTCGTGCTTATGCTCATCCATTGCATGAGTGCTCAAAATATTGAAAAAGGAGTTGATCAAATTGACTTGTACCTGGCTAGTGGTCTGGGGACGAGTCAAGATAAGATTCCAGAAAGAGACCAAGTGTGAAACTTTAGTAGATTGAGTTCTCAACAAATAAATGTTTTTTCTCGTATTCCCTATCCCCCTTCTTGCACGCAAACACCATTTGGAGACATTCGAGTCACGGACAGCGAGAGATCTTGCACCTAATGTTCTTTTGTTACTTGTTTCAATGCTAATATAGACTCTTGCATGTTATGACTTGAATTGAATCTCTAACCTTGATTGCTTTACTTTTAAAAGTTCTTATATGGTTGCTAGCATGTCACTACAGAAATTATGTCGTTATCATTTACCTACTCGAGGACGAGCAGGAATTAAGCTTGGGGATGTTGATACGTCCAAAACGTATCTATAATTTCTGCTTGCTCCATGCATGTTTTGTGTGATATTGTTATGATCTAGATACACTTTCATACACTTTTGATCATATTTGGACTAACCTATTAACTCAGTGCACCACAGTGCCAGTTCCTGTTTTCTGCTGTTTTTCTATTTCAGTTTTCCCCCATATAAAAAGTCCCAGAAAAATTCCGGGAAAATATAGGAAAAATCAGCGTACAGGAAGCTTCGCGAAGAGCCCGAGTGGGGCCAGAGGGGAGCCAGGGGTGGCCCAGGCGGCCACCCGGCGCGGCCACCCCCTGGGCCGCGCCAGGGGGCGCCTGGGGCCCCTGGTCCACCTCTGGCTGCCCCCCTTCGCCTATATATTCCCCGTGAAGTGAAACCCTCGAGGACAGAACTCTTTTTCGCGATCTCGCTTCTGTTCCGCCGCCGCCGCGCTTCCGAGATCGGGAGCACCAGAAGACCTCTTCCCGGCACCTTGCCGGAGGGAGGGTTGACCTCCGGGAGTCTCCTCTCCACCATGGATGCTTCCCGGACGTCTTGTGAGTAGTTTTCCTTGGACCATGGGTCCGTGATCAGTAGCTATGTGATGTTCCCCTCCCCTCTTTGTTCTTCATGGTTTAGAACTCGTGAGCTTCCCTACATGATCGAGGCACTTTTGTAATCTTTCTGCTGTTGCTATGCTAAGTTTGATGGGATCTGATGGATTATGAGATTATGTTCAGATTGTGATTGAGTAATATATTTGGTTCTTATCTCTTATATTTTTGTTCCTAAGTAATTCTTGCATGTTCTCCGTTGCTGTTTATTGCTTTGGCCAAGTAGTAGGTAGTAACCCCAAGAGGGGACGTTTTTCTCGATTGTGGGTTCATGCCCCCAATGACACGCTTGAGTGACAGAAACATGAGTCTAGGGGATGTGTTGTTGCCACAAGGGGTAAAACAACGGTGCTTTTAACCGCTGTTGCAAGGATTGTTTACTTTACGCAAAGTGCTTTTTAATGCAGTTGTCTGTTGCTTTGGGTTTACACTTTGGGTGGGGCTCGCAACTTAATACCAGCGAGATGTTCTGGATAGATATATCAAGGTGGATGATTAGTTGTAGATGCAGTTGGATTTCGGTCTACTTATTTTGGCGTACTGCCCATGCTTTTGAGCCTCTTCCTTTCTTTTGTAGCATAGTTAGCATTGCGGTGCGTTCATAATCCGGTCAATGGCCCTTCTGTAATTTGTTCACCTCGCATAGCAGTTTTATCGTCTTTTGGGAGAGAGACATCACTAGTGAACATCACGTATCCCGGTCCATATCCTCATCACTGTTTACACGATCATTTACTTTTCTGCTTTTACTTTTAGTTGCTATCATTATCCCTTGCGTTTGATCCTTTGTGAACAACAAGACCGGAGAGATTGACAACCTCTCTGAACTTCGTTGGGAACAAAGTAATTTGTGTCTGTGTGCAGGTCCGTGTCAGTTGCGCCGCTGACACCTACTTATCATCTCTGGAGTCCTACTGGAGACAGACATTGGTATCTTTACTGAGGGAAATTTGTTGTTGTGCTACATCACGCCTTCCACTTGGGGTTTACCAACGAAGGGCGAGAAATCACTATCATTACCTCGCACATCAGCGCGCCGCCGAGCTCCTCGTCTCCGTCGCCGTTCTCGCCGCTTCACTGCCGGAAGAGCGCCGCCGTGGACTTCGCGCCGTCGTCGAGGCCCTCCTCTGCTCGTCGTCACCGTAGCTGCTCGTTGTCACCAAGCTAGGGTACGCCGAGCCCTCGATCCAATCTCTGTCTCTCTCAGTTCATCCTATTCTAGATTGGATCCGAGTTCTTAGTCCTTTTGTTGGTTGATTTTCTTAGGTTGCTTTGATCCGTTGGATCTTTGCTCCGTTGGGAAACTTGTTTCTGCTAGCAAAAGATTCCCATCTCAATTCAGGTTAGAAGCTAGGGTTAGATATTATCTGTTCTGTGTTAGGGTTTTTCACTCAATTGATATTGCGAAGTCTAGCTCAGAACAGATAGAATATATCTCCCATATTCAACTCTGAACATCTTGTCAAAACTTTTGATTTTGGGAGAAACTTTTGCTGGTGCTGATTCCATACTTGCCTCTTTCCCTCGCAACCTTATGCTTTTCACAGGATGTCTGAGGATTTAGGCTTCGGGAATGAGTCCCCAAATCTTGATCACATCAACTAAGCAGAACAGTCTGTTTCAAAGAAGAAAGGTGGCAGAACCAAGGAAACCAACAATGCTCGAGGCATCCCCGAATCCATTCGCATTGAGCTTGGATATTATACGCCTCCTGGAGAAACCAGAGATCAGCGCAAGATTCGCTTGCAAAACATTCGCCGATACTAGGCTGTCAGATGGTACAAGTACAAAAGCATCCCTGACTAGAAGTGGGCTATGCAATTTTCCCTCAGTCCACCGTATCAATATACTTCGGCCATGTGCAGTCAGTACACCGAAGAAAATCGTCATTTATACTACCCAGTTCCACCGAAACTCCCTCACCCCAATACCCTTAAGACCCCAGATGATTATCCAGAGGAGCAAGAACGATTGAGAATTGCTGCTAAGAAAAAGAGACTCAAGGAAGCCAAGAAAGCTGCCAAGTTGGCTGAAGCTGAAGCCCATGTTGTTGGGCCTAGCTCGAAGAAGAAGATGAAACTGAAGACGAAATCTTCTTCTCCTCCTCATGCTTCCACAGATGATGAAGAGCAAGCCAGACTAGAGCAAGCTTCTCTGGAAGATTCGATGTTGGACGAATCAAATGCTGCTGCTGATAACGAATCTGAATCTGAAGCAGATGATGAATCAGATCCTGCTCCCCCAAGAAGCAAAGGCTTCGGATTCCATTGAAGAAGAAGCCAGGAGAAAAACCTGCTGCTAACGGAATTAAGATTCAAGACCCCAAGAATAAGCCCTCTACTCGCCCCACCATTGACCTATCCAACTTGGTGATTGCGAAGCCCTTGGCCTCCAAGCCACCGGCTGAAGCTCTTAACGCTGAGAGGCGCTCGAAGCAGAGGCATGACCCTGCTACACAACTAACTGCAAAAGCTTCTGCACCAACGAAGCCCAAGCAGTCTGCCCCGCCAAACCCTTCAGCGAAGCGAAAGCTCACTGAAGAAGAATTGAAACAGAAAGACCTCGCAGAGGCACTTGAGCGAAACATTCTCGCCAGAAGCGCTGCCGAAAAGAAGAAAGCAGATGAGGATACCGCCAGAAAGCAAAAGGAGTTGGACTCCGCCAGATTGGCTGCACAAAAGGCAGAGACGAAGGGCAAGCTCGCCGAAGCCGAAAAGAATGAAGAGAAAGCTGCCGCTGAAGCCAAACAGATGGCTGAGCATGAAGCAAAACGGAAGGCCTCACTAGAAGGCCTCAGGACAAAGAAAGCTGAGAAAGCGGCTAGGGCTAGTCACAAAAAGCCCGTTGTTGATATGACTACCTCCTCTGAAGCTATTCCATCGAAGGAGAAAGGAATATCTTTGCCTGAAGCTCAAACTGAAGCTGATCGCCTTAGTGAACATCAGTTCCCTGACCCTCGTGAAGGCGAACTATGGGATCAGTTGGGCATCAGTGAAGCCCTTTGGGAGAAGTGTTCTGCTGAAGAGCCTGAAGCTGTTGATCTAGGAGAAGTTTATATCTCTAGCTCCATCGAAGAAATCATCTCCACAATGATTAGTCAGCTAAAGGATTTGCATTCTAGAGATAAATCTGAAGTTACAAAGATTCAGAACTATCAGAAGCGAGAGGAAACTGAACCAGATGAAGAATTCAAACAGCACGCTTTGAAATTGCTTCAGCAAGTGACAAATGTCAATACCACCACCAAGAACAACATCAAAATCTTCAGGGGCAAAATTAAAGCCGCTGTCGATGAAATGGTGAAGACCCATAATGCGTCTATTATGGAAAGGGATTCACGGAAGCGCAAGGTTTCGCAAGAAGCTGAACCAGCTACTGCAAAACCAGTTGCTGCCAAGGCTACTGGTTCAAAGGCTTCGGACCCTTCTCCAAAGAAGAAATCTACCAAGAAGAGGAAGATTACTTTGGCTTCAGCTGCTGACATGCACACTAGTGATGAGCAGCCGAAGGAAATTCCTGAAGCAGTTCCCACTCTTGCTTCGAAGCCAAAGCCTGCCCAGCCCATACCAAAACGTTCAGCTCCACCCACCAAAACCCCCACACCTCCTCCTACCAGATCCACTCCCAAACCAACTCCACCACAAAGAGCTCCTACCCCAACTCCAACACCTGCACGAACTCCCGCACCCATTCCATCCCGTGCACCCACACCCATCCGTGCTCCAACCCCCGAACCGCAAAGGATTCCCACACCACCTGCTGCTCCCGCACCACCTCCATCACCTCCCCATGAAGCACATCAACCCTCTCCATCCCACTCCAGAACCCGTGGCACCCGAGACTATTCCTCTGCTAGAACCGCTCAAGAGTCTGAATCTCATGCGCCTCACACCGAAGCACATGAAGACGAAGACGATCAAGTTCAGATACTGAATCTTTCGCAAGAGCAAGCGCTCATAGTCGCTCAAACTGCTGGCCCTTCTAGAGCCAATCAAATTGCTCCTCTGCAAAGGTTTTGCGCTCATTCGCGCCCCTGCCAAGACACGCATCTTGAATCAAATTACCCTCGTGAAACTTTTCCTATCTTCAAGGGAGCTGGTTATTCTTCAAGGCATGGTACGGATTTCAACTTAGAACAACATCAGAAGCGACAACGTTTCTTTGGTGTCAGTCCTTATGCTTCAGATTGAACTGCAGATGATCTTCGCTTCTGGACTGCAGAGCAACAAATTTTATACACCAAAGTCTTCTGTCAGCAAGGAGTTCTGTTTAGGAACAAATATCTGGATATGCGAAGTCTTTCCACTGCCACTTGCTTCCAGAACATCACCGACACCATTGAGAATCAGAATCTGACTCGGCTGTTTTCTTTAAGCACTCCCTTCAATTCTGAACTCATCAAGCAATTCTATGCCACTCTTTATGTTTCGGGTGATGCCAATGAACCCAGCACATGGACGCTGGAATGGATGATCCAAGGTAAAGTCTTCAGAATGACCTCTGCCGAATTCATGGAGATAGTCAATATTCCAAGGCATTCTGGAGTCCAAGAAAAGTTTCACTTAGAACCTAATCTAGCCGAAGAAGAATTTGCTACCCTGTTGGATACTGAAGTCTCTGCAAACCACTTTCCTGAAAACATTCGCCCGAAGCATTTGAACTTCATCTCCAGGACTTGGTTTTACATCTTGTCCAACTCTTTGATTCCACTGAGTACTGCTTCGGAAGAATCGAATATTTATCCAGAGACAAGGCATGCAATTATGAAGCTCACTCATGGTCTCATTTTTGACTTTGACGACTACTTTATTAGGAACTTGGTTCATGCAGCAGAGCTGCCATTCACCTTGAAGCCTTATGCTCCCTGGCTGCAAGTTTTCTGCGATTATGGCAGGAATGAAGACTTTGTGGCTCGCCGTCATCCGAAGCTTTTCCTTCCACCAGTGCATGACACTTTGGAATTGCTGAGGAAGCCCAATGATCCGTTTTCCACATATGTTGGCGTGCGCCATGAATTCAATGAGCGAAACTTATCCAAGAAATTCCAGAAAGACTGCCATCACTTTGAAGTTAATCTTCGGTCGCAGCAAATGCTTGAAAACTACATTGAAGCCAATCAGCGCCAGATGCAATTTCTTGCTGATGAGATCAACCGCTTTGGCAACATTGCGCTCAATAACAATCAGTATTTGCGTGTTCTATAACGCCATTCCTGGAAGGGGCTCCGGAAATTCAACTCTGTCAAAGGCCTTCGTAAAGATCGCATCTACAAAGAGTATGAGCACCTCCAGCGAAACTTTTCCCATGATGATACAGTACACCGCCAGAATCAAAAGATCCCTCCCCTGCACAAGATTGATGAATCCTTCTTCTTCAACGAACTAGAACCCATCCGGCCTGACACCGTTCCTGAGAACGACTCCATCACATCAAAGGACGACGACGGCCTCGACGACAGCGACCTCGACATCAACCTCATCACCCAGACGTGCCACGAAGCCATTCCTTCGTCCTCTTCCGAAGAAGAATCCTCTGGCGATCAATATTCGTTGGATGTGTCTTCGTCAAGCTCAGCTTTGTTGGGTTCCCAGGGTGCTGATACCGCGCAATAGATCTCTCGAACCTCTTCCCAACCTTTTGTACAATCATTGACAAAAAGGAGGAGAATGAGGGCATCGATGAGTTCGATTTGCATCGGGGAAAGGGCTGTTGCTATTTGCTTTTGCTTCACTTGGTTAAGTTACAACAAACATTCCATTCTCTTCGATTGGGTTGTAACTTAAGTTTAACTTCGGTCCTGCTACTCCTGTCCTACGATTAAGTTTTAATAACCCCTTTGCTTGCAAGTATTGCTTCGTATCTTCTATCTTGCAGGTGGTTATTACTGTCTAAGGTACTGGTCATTGGAAGCAATTGGATACATTCCTCGATATATATCTTCAAATGCAATTGTATTCGGTAAGATATTTGTTTTGCTCTCCACCGAAGAAATTTCCTTCAAGCATTAACTTCGATTATATAAATCTTCGATGCTTGCATTCAGGGGGAGCCAAAAACTTCATATCTTAGAGTTTGTCCCATGTGTAGTTTTGGATATTGTTGGACAAGACAGTAGAGGAACTAACAATGTTTTCTAGTGTAAACTGTCGAATAGGTTCCTGAAGTACAAGCTAAGTGATAAAGCTTCAGGGAAGGTTTTCAAGTTATCGAAGCATTAACCCCTGAGCGAAGCTTAATCACGGAGGATGACCCCCAAAAATGATGGTGTCCTGAAGCTCAACTCGTTGAAGGAAATGAAGAAGACGGCGCAAGACTTAGATGTTTTTGTGTAGTTCTTTTTTCTGTTCTTTGAGTCATAGGACAAACCGTACTATCAAGAGGGGTGTCACATTCCAACTTTTACTCTCTAGTAAATTTAGATAACACAAAATTAGGGCCAATAAAAACTTTGCATGAAATGTTAGGTTGTTGTTTCAATGCTTGAACCTGTGTGCTTAGGGTTAGCTATGTTGTTTCTTGGTGATGAACTTGTGGTGATGATCATTTTGTTGTGCATGCAACTCATCTTGAGATGATCATATAACGACAACTTGATAAATCCTAAAGCCCTTATTGCTAAAACCTAATAAATTTTCTGTATAATAAGAATACTAATAATTTTAACCCCTACAAAACCCTTAGGCATTAAACTTTTGTTGAATAGAAATAACTAAAAAAATTATCAATAAAAATACCTAACTACATAAAATCATAATGAGATGAATGCATGACCTTCATAACTCATTAAAAAAATGTGTATGTTTATAATTTCTCCAAACAAAAATTCCTTGGGTGTTTTTTTATGTGTTAACCCAGATTTCCTTTTTAATCAAGTAATTTTTTTATATTAACAAGAATTAAAAAAAAAAGAGAACTATCCTAACCACCCCCCCCTAATCTCTCTCTCCCTCACGATCTCTCCCTCTCCCACGGTTCCCTCTCTCCCGTAACCTCTCTCCCTCAACCCACCTGTCAGCCTCGTGCTCTCGTTGCCCAACCGAAGGAGAATTCCAGGATCGATGTCGTGGCCTGACAAGTTTCCGTACCCCCCAACCCTCTTCTGCGATGTGTCCGGCGACGCCCACGTCGGAATCGACCCTCCTGCACTCCCCTCACGAGCTCACCGCCGCCCCTCCCGCCCAGTCCGTGGCGAGGCCACAGATCGCCCCCGTGGTCTCCCGCCCGTTGTAGCTCGCCCGCCTAGCCGCTCCTCCGTCGCTCGCCTATAAAAGGAGGCAACTCCGGCCCTCCTCTCCACACTCGCCTCACCACCACCCAGCCACCTCGCCCGCTAGCACCAGCCCGACCAGAGAAGGGAGACGGGAAGAAGGAACAGAGAAGGAGGAGTTAAGGGAAAGAAGAAGGGAGAAGAGGAGGAAGGGAGGAGGAGAAGAAGGCTAGGAGGAAGGAGGCCTAGGCGCTCCGCCTCGACGCCGGCACCGCTCCGGCGGACCTCCGGCGCTGCCCCGAGCCTCGCCACGGCCACGCCCGTCTTCCCCAAGCCGCTCTCGTTCCCGACGTTGGAAGTCGCCCCCGAGCACAAAAATGGAGCCCTGAGGCCCTCCCGCACCCGCGCCGCCCTTCCCCGCGGCTCTCCGGCCACCGGAACGCCTCCGGCGAGACGCTTGACGTTGCAAGTGAAGACTCCTTCCAATCCGAAGAAGCCGTACCAGGAGACACCGTCGAGGAAGGCAAGCCATCTTCAAAAACTCAAACCCTTGTCCTACATTTTACTTTCTTTGTACCATATTATATATCACTCTACCGTTATATCATTCTGGGGATGGGATTGTATTAGTTTATTAGGTGAAACACCACATACCTTGTAAGCCTACCTATTTGGGAGAAAGAAATTAGACAACGATGATCTTGATCCCTAGCCTTGCTAAAGAACTAATAACAACATAATAACTGGATTAATCTTGCTCCAGCCTAATGAATTGATATACATCTAAGAAGATGGGATGGCCAAGATTGTGGTTGTTGGAAACATCGTTGAACATATTCAAAGTCTGGAAGGACTCTCTATAAGTGCCGCCGAAACCTAGTCTTACAGTACAACCACAATACTCTGGTATGGGACAGGGCTAGTTGGAAACTTGTTTATCTTAGTACGGGGGTATTATAACTACACATGGATGTTTGATTCCACAAATCTGATAGCCCTCGAAGTCGAGTGGTGAAATTCGCTAGGCTTGGCGTCAGAGGGAACCTTGGTGCTCTTCGACTACGATGCAGGCTTGGGTCCAAGAGGAGCATGACCTGGCACGCGGACAGTCCATGTAGTACGCAAGGGGTAGATTCACCTGTACTAGGATAGACAGGGGGAAAACTACGGTTGATTATCTGAAAACCGCATACTGAGGTATGACGAACCGTGGGGACTCAGGCCGGATGTATCGAATGTTGTGGGTAAAGTGTACAACCTCTGCAGAGTGAAAACTATTCGAGTAGCCGGAGTCCACGGTCATGGACAGCTAGTGAGGTCACACTTTGTGGGGAATAGATGAGAAATTCTAGTACTGAGATTATGGTTCACGATGATGATGTTGGTATTATGAAAAGGGTTGGACATGATTAAATCAAATATATTTGTGGGATTAAAATTTGTCAAGATTAAAATGTTGCCAACTTAATTAATAATGAGTAGTTAGGATTTCCCCATGGTAAACTCCACCATATAGCCATCCCAATATTTTCTTGTACAAAACATTTGTTCATTTCTTTAGGTGGTTTGCGAGTACTTTGTATGTACTTACGGCTTTGTCCCTGGTTATTCAATCGGCCAGGCTTGGAGGAGCAGGTATTTGACGATGCCGCGACTAACGAGTACTAGGATGTGCTACGCTCTGAGCTTTGCCTGTGGATTGTGATGCTGCTATCTATCTTGCTTTTGCTTATTCCGCTGCCATTTTAGCCCGATGAGGCCGTGTAAGACTATGTTTATGTATGAATTTGTATTCGGTACTGTATGAACTTGTGACTGTGATATCCATTGTCGAGTTGTGCTTCATGCGACACTGATCATGGGACCATGACGGTATGCACAACTGGCCGCTTCGGACATATAGTCCGGGGTGCCCATAGACTTGGTATCAGAGCCCCTGTTCGGACCGTAGCAGCCTAGTTAGAATGGACGGTAGATAGGATGGGAGAAAATCAAAAACTATTTTCCAAAATACAGAGATGGTAATTTTCATAGTACAAAATTCTTACCTCTCTTATCCCTTCTATAGTAAACCATTTATAACTGTTTTGTTATGTTTAAAATATTGCACACTTGTCATCTAACTTAAACTTATAAAAATTGTAGATGGCTGGAGTTCCTGTGCACCACCTGCAATTGACTTAGGCTGGGGATACGCTCTTTGCTCATGATCTGATCGAGCTGCTTCAGCTTGTTCACCGCCCCGTTGTAGAGTTCTGGGCCCTGGTTGTGCGGTGTGCGCTCCGAGGATCGGAGGTTACTCCGCGGTTGGACACCATCGCCTTTGTGTTGTACGCCCGTACTTGGGAGGAGGGTCTGCGTCGAGCTTGTCAGGAGGCGATTTCTCGCATTGTGAGGTTCCACCAGTACGAGCTAAGATCCACGCGGTTCCGTCACTACGGGATGCGCGATGGCGAGGGAGATCCCACTCCCGGCATTCCTCACCCGATCATGAGGGATCACCTGATCGCTATGGAGAAGCACTTGGCTTTGACTGAGGCTCAGCTGGATGAAGCCCGGTTTAAGCACGACTACAACCTCCAGACAGGGGGTCACGCCCACATCGACCACATCGACCTAGAGTCCCGGGACTGGATTATAAAAGAGCTGCAGGGCCAGGTCGCCCGTCTGGAGGGGAGTAATGAGATGCTGAGGAAGAGTACCAGGAGCCTGAAGCGTAAGTGCGCTGTCAGAACCCTCTGTTAGGTAATCTGCTAAGATCATTTTCACTGTGCATTCATGAAAGAAATCAAAGGAAATTCAAAATCAAAATCAAAATGGGAGAAGGAACACCCCCCAGATGAATTAATTTAAAAGGCCAGATAAAAATCTTCTCCAAAAATTCATGTTAGATTTTTGAAAAGTCTAATAAATGGGTGTGATCACATATCAAGTGATGTGGGACCCATCCCATACTCAGGGATTTTTCAAATATTCAAACAGTGCCTTGGAATTAATCAAATAACCCTATTTGAGTTAAGATTCAAATTATTTGAATTTTAAAAATGCTGAAACTTTATAAGTGGCTAGTCTATATTACTATGAAGCCATATAAAAATTTTCAGCATTTAATAAAATGCCTAGCTATTTATTTTAGCACAGCAAAACAAATAGCAGAAAGAAAAACAGAGAGGAAATTAAAAAAGGGGAAAAGAGCCCACCTACCTGGGCCTCTCGGCCCAACTTACCGTTTCGGCAGCCCGAGCCCACCTGGCTCCTTGTCGTCTTCCAGCACGACGGCAAGCAGCTCGGTGGCCGGCATCCCACAGCCGCCACGCCACCTGCTTGCCTGGCGCCTCCCGCGCCTTCTAGCCACGTCCTGGAGACGCCTCTCCGCCGCCCCAGTACATTCCCACCCTCCTCGTCGTCTTCCCCTTCCTCCTGCGCCCGTTTTCGTCGCCGCCGTAAGCATCCGTGGAGCACGCCGCCGTCTTCACGCGGCCACCGTCGACGAGAGGCCGCTACGCCAAGTCCAACCGCTCCGCCGTCGTCCACTACCTCAACCTGCAGAAGTAATCGGAGCCAGACGCCCCCAAGAACTCGCTAGCTTCATCTCCTTCGTCTCCGGCCGCCGTGGATCGACCTCGAATTCCGGCAGCACCAGAGCCTCCCCGAGCAAGCCGTCGCTTCAGTTAGACTCAGGGTGAGCTCGGGATCAAAAACCCTCTTTCTCCCCCCTCGATTGCTTCCTCTAGCCGGATCCGCCTTGGAAGCCGATCACGGTTGCCGCCGAGGTTGACCATACGCTCTCTCCCGTGCACCTTCGTCCTCACCAGTGCGTCCGTAGTGCTCCTGGAGTCCCCAGCAACCCAACGCAACCATGCACGTTTCTCCCCGTGGCCGTTTTCCAAGTTCTACTCCAAGCCGTGGCTCCGGCCGCCGCCAAAGTTGAAACAATCGACGAACGTGACCTCAACGGCGACGTACAGGTGGTGCTTTAGACGCGGCTCATCACGGGCTTTCAAACGGTGGCCCTAGCGCAGAGAATGGAGGCCAGGAGAGGGAGAACGCAGAGCGCCGCTGCGGTCTGGTCGCCGGCGGGTTAGCCCAACCCCCCCCCCGTTAATCACCCGCCTAATGACCCCCTGGGTCACTGACCAGTGGGCCCAGTGGCTTAATTAAGCCACTGAATTAGATTAACCAACCGGTTAATTGAACTCAGTCACTGACACCCTGGACTCACATGTCAGCCCCCCCTGACGCCAGCGTCATCCTGACGCAATAAATCGATTTAATGAATATCCAGAGATTAATTGAATTAAAGAATTCCAGAAATTCCAGAAAATACCCCAAACTTTGGAAATTCATAGAAAATTCATATTAACTCCAAATTGGACAAATAATATATGAAAAATGATCAGGAGAAAATTATCTTTCCAAATATGCAACTTGCAAATATGTTTGAGTTGATTTTAAAATGGTACCAGTAGCATATGTCATTTGGTTTATTTGAAATTAATTCAAATTCAAATCAAATGCTTTTGCAACTTGGACCATGGATTTATGCTACATTTCAACCACACTTCAGAGGCATATCATACAAAATTCCAAAAGGTTCAAAATGATCAAACAATGTCACATGGAACTTGGCTAACTTGAATTCAAATGTGGAGTTTGAATTTGCACTTCAATTTGCAATATACTGCATTTAAATGGAATTGCTTCACACATCAAAGCATATACATCAAGATTCAAACTTCCATCATGTGTTTGTGCATCATATTTACTTTGCTACTTTGCTTGTTGTTTGTCGAGTAGAGGTGGAACCGGAGCAGGAGGCTGCCCCCTTCGTTGAAGACCCAGAACCCGAACCTCATCAGCAAGGCAAGCAAACCCGCATTGATCATGTCGATAAAATCCCACTTCCCTCTCATGTCTCGCTTATGCATTGTTTAGGATGATCACCCTTATTCGTTTCTATAGCATAGATGAACCCATTCCTTTGCATGACCTATCATTTTGTCACAGTAGTAAGCAAACCACAATCCTAGCAAATGTAGGAGTTGTTTGATATCATGTGGCCCCTGCAAATTTTTATCGCTTATTGCATGCTTAGTATGATACCATGATGTTACTGTGATGTGAGTCGGGATGGGAGTGATCATGTTGATGATTGTAGAAAAGTGTTGGTGAATCTACCCTAATACAAGGTGAACGATGAGAGGTTGTGTAGGAGTACACGGTGGGTTGTCTTGTTGAACACCGCCTGAAGTCCGAGTTCTTGTGTGGTGATCCAAGATGAAGAGTACAACCACACATTGGGATCACTGACCCCTCTCAACTTATTAACTCATCCCTTTCGATGTCCAGATGTCGCAATAGTTCGGAGTTCTGGTAGGTCTGTGGCCTGGTTGCTACGTGAGTGAACGGCTCACCCGAGACCGGCTTATGCACCACGCACACATCACTTGGGTCCACTTCGGTAAACCGGCCGGGTTCATGATAGTGGTAACCAACCCAAGTAGGCGGCTTTCTCGGACTAGATCGGCTATGAGGTAACAGTTGTGGTGAGCATCCTCGCTGGCACCCCTTGAATGGTGTCGAGATCAAAGGCGGTAAATGATGATCATGTGTGTGTAGCGGTACACCCCTGCAGGGTTAACAAAACTATTCGAATAGCCGCGTCCGCGGTTATGGACTACTTGGAAAGCTTAGCTTGATTATTAGATAACTTGAACTGGATACTTCTAAAACACACCAAGATAAGTGTGAGTGCTATGGCGTGCTTTCTCGTGGGGAAGTCGAGGAAGGCACCATAGTGGTGTAATTGGTTGGAGAAAGTAGTGGGCTCGTGTACGCTTCTTACCTCAAGTCTGGTACTCGTAGTTCAGGACTAGCAAAGTCAAAGCTGGCACTTCTGCAAGTGAACCCCACCTCCCTTTTACCCTTATACATGTGCATGAGTAGTATAGCTCATATGTAAGTCTTGCTGAGTACGACTTTGTACTCATGTTTGCTTAATCTATGTTTTAGATGAACCCACTGACCCCGAAGGTGGCTTCTTCAACGAGCTGGACGACTCAAGATCAAGCTAGTCTAGTCCCAGTCAGACGACTGGTTCCCTCGTGGAGGGCTTGTGTTTAAATAAGGCTTCTTAAGCCATTTGTTAAACTTGTCTGTACTCAGACATAATTTGCTTCCGTTTGTGTTGTAATGTTGGATCACATGTTTGTGATCTCTGTTTGCACTCTATAAGAGTTATCAATAAAACTGTACACTTTGTACAGAATTGCAATGGTACTTGCTTTTCATACAAGGCATGTGTGCTGCATGTCTGTTTATAACATGCATGTCTTTGTATGGGTTTTCGAGACCTTAGTTGTGTTCTGGCTGGCGGTCTTTCATACACCAAGTGGCCCTTAGATGTGCGCAGCTTGGGGCATCACGATGCGATTGTTCGAGACTCCGTCTCGTGCTCACTTTGTTGTATGATCGAGCCTGCCCTAGACCCCGACAAAGTGATCGGGCTGGAGTAAGTCTATGTAAGAGTTTTGAGATAGTCGATAGTATGGTTGAGGCGACTTGTCTTTGAATATGGGAGTTCACCACCCATATCATTAGACTTGTGTGCGGACGATGAGGACCCATCTCAGTTGATCATCCAGCCTGAATGGGATGCCCCTCACGTACTATGCTTTCCGAGAACGTTCTGTGCTTGGCCTTGTCTGCTTAGACAAGTGGGTACGGTTCTCGGCTCTCCATTTGACTATGTCTTAGCTGTACTTGCATACGCTAACCCCGGGTCCCGACAGACTTGGTATCAGAGCCGGACTGACTGTAGGACTAGTAGCCTTGGCCGAAGTCGAGTCTAGCTTGCTATAGTTATATAGTTACTCTCGGTATATAAGGGAACAACGTAAGGCTTTTTTTTTCCTTACCCCCTTTGTTCTGAGTTCTGAGTCACCCTCATCTTATTCTACGGGAAGATAGGACTAGGCTCTCCTCTGTCTGATTAGAACATCTCGTTGTTTGCTTCCTTGTAGCCGTAGGAAAGTTGTGATCGGTTTGTTAGAGTGGTTATGTTCCCTGATTTATTACATCGTATGTAAGTGTTGTTTTCCATGTTGTAAGAAATTGTCTTTTTCTTGCAATTATAGCCGTTATGCTGTCCGAGTCATTCCAGGTTTATCTCATAATCTGATGCATTTGCAAACTCCTTCTTTCTGTTTCAGATGGCAGATCTTCCCCCTCGGCAGATTGTTCGTTTGACCAGGTGCCTCGGTGTGCGTGGCCATCCCGCCACGTTGATCGAGATGATGTCCTATGTGGGATATCGATGGTACCCTAAGTACACCGTCGAGGAGCAGTTTCACGACTTCAACCAGACGCAGTTCCACTGCATTGTCCGGATCTATCCGCACCACGTTGGAGTCACTCAGCCTATCCACTTTGGACATGGCATTGGCGTTACCGAGAACATGGCTGTGCAGGATGCTGCATACTCATGTTTGACACTGCTGAGAGAGGAGCACACTTTGCTGAGAGAGACCTCTTTCCTCTATATCCCTGCTGCACTTCCAGGAGAAGAGGGATATTACACCGGACTCTACTCAGATCACTCTGCAGAGGATCCAGCACTCCAGGTGACTGCTAGGTTTGCTAGTGATCGAGATCGCGATGCACGCGCTCTCCGTTTCGAGCTCCACGCCACCTGTGTTCGTCTGTATCGAGCACTGACACTTTTGGCCCCCTTTGTGAGCGTTGGATCAGTTGAGTATGACGCTATCTACCCAGTGAGGACTCAGATGCCTTCTCGAGTTGCTTGGCCCGAGATTGGAGGCATTTTTCCACCCCGTGGTCCTTTGCTTCCACCCTACGCTGGACTTAGGCCCCATCCTTGCCCAAATGGATATCAGGGTCCACAGGCCTCCGTGTTTTCCGATGGTCACCTCCAGCTACCGGGATACGCGGGTAACTTTTATGAGGACTACTATGGAGATGGAGATGAGTGAGACCGCCTGTGGTCTTACTTAGTGAGGATGTAGTAGTATCTTAGTATATTGTACGCAAGGGTCAAATGTTCCAGAGGCTTAAATAAATAATGTATAGGAAGTCAGAGTGCCTCTGAAGGATGTATCATCTTCATCACGTTTGTATTAGCTTGGTGCTTGTACTAAAACGATGTATGGCTTGTATGACAGCTTGTGAATATATGGCTTGTATGTTTTATCACCATGTTGTCAAGATGATTACTTCCTTTGCTCTGTAATCCTTCCATTACTTCAATACCTTGTTTAGACTCTCCCAATCAACTCTGTTTGACTTTGGTTTTTCACCTTCAGGATGTCTCAAGGAACCCGTTGCCAGATTGGTCGTAACCAGGGTCGTGGGAATGACCAGGAGGAAGGCAACCTTCCACCCCCACCCACGATGGCTCAGGTTCTGATGGAGGTTGAGAGGAACCGCCGAGACTCTCACCACCTGCTGGAAGTCATTGCTCGCAACACCACTCAGCAGCGCAATGAGCTGGTGTCCCTGAACGACTTCATCTGGCTTCATCCCCCAGTTTTCAGTTACTCCACCGAGCCCCTTGACGCCGATGACTGGCTTCGCAACATCGAGAGGAAGCTCCAAGCAGGCTGTGTTGCAAATGGCGACAAGGTCAGCTATGCCACCTATCACCTTGAAGGTGCAGCTAGCTCTTGGTGGGAGAACTTTCTGAATATGCGTCCCGTTGGACCGCCCGCATCGTGGGATGAATTCTGCACTTCCTTCCGTGAGCACCACATTCCCAAGGGTCTTATGGACCGCAAGCGTGATGAGTTTTGCAACCTCACTCAAGGAAGAAGGACCGTTGATGAGTTTAGTCGTGAGTTCAACCGACTTGCTCGTTATGCTACCGAAGAAGTCTCCACCGACTCCAAGAAGCAAGAGAGGTTCCGTCATGGCCTCAACACTGGACTCCGTCGTGAGCTCAATCTTCATGACTTTGCCACATTCTAGGTCCTTGTCAACAAGGCCATCAAGGCCGAGGACATGAACACCCCCAACGATTTTCGAAAACATCCCAGAGACAACAGTTCATCCAGTTCTGGCTCCCAGAAGCACAAGATCTGGATCCCAAACAGTATGTTCCGCCAGAACAACCCACCGAGGCCATCCTATGTGGCGCCTCGTCCACCAACCCAGTTCCACCCAGCTCCACCAAACAACCCAGCTCCACGCACTGTTTTCGGAGCCTGTTACAAGTGTGGTCAGGCAGGCCACTATTCTCGTGAGTGTCCCCAGAACCAGATCCAGAACCAGAATGCTCCACCCCGTGCCGGAGGCAACAACAACAATGGTCGTGGCAAGCCACCCCAGAAGGTCTACACCGCCAAACCCGCTCCTCCCGCCACTCATGGACGTGTGAACCAGATCGCCGCCGAAGATACTGACGACACCACTAACGTCATTCTTGGTACGCTCCCAGTCAATTATGTTCCTACTTCCGTTCTTTTCGACCCAGGAGCATCTCATTCATTCATGTCGGAAAGTTATGCACTTCGTCATGAGTTAACTTTTGTTGAATTGTCCACCCCAATGGTTATTCAAACTCCAGGGTCAAGATTGCAAAATAATAGAGTGAGCCATGGTAATGAAATTTCAATTGAGGGTCTAGTATTCCTTGCTTCACTCATAGCCCTCAAGTCTTCAGATATTGATGTCATCCTTGGCATGGATTGGCTATCAAGACAGAATGCCTACCTGCATTGCAAAGGCAAATCCGTGAAACTCACCCACCCTTCAGGCAAAACAGTCAACTATACCTCACCCAGAACAAGAACCCAAGTGCATTCTTTGAATGTACTTCCCCTTCCCGAACTTGAAGATATTCCGGTGGTTCGTGACTTCCCGGATGTCTTTCCTGAAGAGCTGCCGGGCATGCCACCCGATAGATGTGTAGACTTTATAGTGGATCTTGCCCCAGGAACCGCACCAATTTCTAGACGCCCATACAAAATGGCCCCACGTGAGTTAGCTGAGCTTAAAACCCAACTGGAAGCTTTGTTGGAGAAAGGCTTCATCCGCCCTAGCTCATCGCCATGGGGTTGCCCCGTTCTATTCGTAACGAAGAAAGATGGAACAGAAAGGATGTGCGTAGACTATCGCCCGCTAAATTTAGCGACGATAAAGAACAAGTACCCATTGCCCAGGATCAATGATCTTTATGATCAACTTGCAGGATCCTCTGTCTTCTCCAAGATGGATTTGAGATTAGGTTATCATCAAATCAAAATCCGAAACGAGGACATTCCCAAAACGGCTTTTACTACTCGTTATGGTCTTTACGAGTACACCGTCATGTCCTTTGGTTTAACCAATGCCCCCGCCACTTTCTCACGCATGATGAACTCGATCTTCATGGAGTATTTGGACCCGTTCGTCGTGGTTTACCTCGATGACATTCTCATCTACTTGAAGAACGAAGAAGAACATGCCGAACACCTAAGGCTGGTATTGATGAAACTTATAGAGCATCGCCTGTATGCTAAATTCTCCAAGTGTGAATTCTGGCTACCAGAAGTGACATACTTAGGCCACGTGATTTCTGCAAAAGGCATTGCTGTGAATCCCGAGAGAGTTCAGGCCGTCCTTGACTGGACTCCACCTGAATCGGTTAAGCAAGTTAGGAGTTTTCTTGGTCTAGCCAGCTATTGCCGACGCTTCGTCGAGAAATTTTCTAAAGTTGCAAAGCCTCTAACTGAACTCCTCAAGAAAGATAAGAAATTCTTATGGACTCCCAAGTGCGAGGAAAGCTTTCAAGAGCTAAAAAGAAGATTGACTTCTGCACCTGTACTTGCACCTCCAGACACCAAAAAGGATTTCGAGATCTATTGTGACGCATCACGGCAAGGGTTAGGATGCATACTTCTGCAAGATCGACATGTGGTAGATTATGCTTCACGCCAGTTGCGGCCACATGAAGAGAACTATCCTACCCATGACCTTGAACTCGCTGCCGTAGTTCATGCCCTAACAACTTGGCGACAATACCTCCTTGGTAATCGTTGCGAGATTTATTCCGACCACCAAAGCCTCAAATATATTTTCACCCAGCCAGATCTTAATCTCAGGCAAAGACGCTGGATTGAGTTGATAAAAGATTACGACGTAGTAATTTCTTACACCCCAGGCAAAGCCAATGTCATGGCTGATGCACTAAGTCGTAAGTCGTATTGTAACAACCTCATGTTACAACAGTATCAACCACTTCTTCATGAGGACTTTCGCAAGCTCAACCTTGAGACTGTTCCTCATGGCTATCTTTCTACCTTGGTGGCGAAACCAACTCTTGAGGATCAAATCATAGTTTCCCAAAGGCGTGCACGAGGTGTTCGCCGGATCAAGGAGAACATTGCTAGCGTAGTTGCTAAGTGTTTCTCCACAGATAGCAAGGGAACGGTATTCTTTGAAAATCGTTTGGTAGTACCTAAGCATAGGGAACTAAGGCAACTCATCCTCAAGGAAGCCCATGACACACCCCTCTCAATTCATCCCGGTAGCACAAAAATGTACCGAGATCTACGCCAGAGATTTTGGTGGACCAGGATGAAGAGAGACATTGCTCAATTTGTTGCCGAATGTGATGTTTGTCGTCGCATTAAGGCAGAACATCAAAGACCTGCTGGTACAGTTCAACCTTTGTCTATTCCCGAGTGGAAATGGGACAAAGTCGGTATGGACTTCATCACAGGCTTTCCAAGAACCCAGAAAGGAAACAATGCCATCTTCGTTGTCATAGATAGGCTTTCCAAAGTTGCTCACTTCCTTCCGGTTCGCGAGTCTATAAATGCTAGCCAGTTAGCGGACTTGTACATCTCTAGAATTGTATCCCTTCACGGTGTTCCTTTGGAAATCAATTCTGATCGCGGTAGCCTTTTCACCTCTAGATTTTGGGGAAGCTTTCAAAATGCTATGGGAACTCATCTCTCCTTTAGTACGGCTTTCCATCCTCAGTCTAGCGGTCAAGTCGAAAGGGTTAACCAAATTCTTGAAGACATGCTCAGAGCTTGTGTTATCTCATTCGGAAAGAATTGGGAGAAGTCTCTTCCATTCGCCGAATTTGCTTATAACAATAGTTTTCAATCTAGTCTGAACATGGCTCCTTTTGAACTCCTATATGGACGACGATGTCGAACACCTTTAAACTGGTCAGAAACCGGTGAAAGACAATTCTTTGGACCGGATATGATCAAGGAAGCAGAAGAGCAAGTTCGCATTGTTCGTGAACAATTGAAAGCAGCCCAATCTCGTCAGAAAAGCTACTATGATCGTCATCATAGGAAAGAGAGCTACAATCTGGATGAGAAGGCTTACCTTCGGGTTACTCCTCTGAAGGGAACCCAACGTTTCGGTATCAAAGGCAAGTTGGCCCCACGTTACATCGAACCTTTCCGCATTATTGCTAAACGTGGAGAAGTTGCCTACCAACTTGAACTACCTCCGCACCTCTCCCGAGTACATGATGTATTCCATGTGTCCCAACTCAGGCGTTGCTTCAAGGACCCCATCCGCGAAGTCGACCATGAAACGCTTGATCTCCAAGATGACCTTTCTTATCGAGAATACCCCGTTCGTATTCTTGATTCCGCAGAGCGTGTCACTCGTCGTCAGAAGATTAGGTTTATGAAAGTGCAATGGTCACACCACTCTGAAAGAGAAGCTACATGGGAAAGAGAAGACCGTCTCAGTGCCGAGTACCCCACCTTCCTCCCGCAGACTTCTGAATCTCGGGACGAGATTCATTTGAGTGGGGGCGAGTTGTCAGAACCCTCTGTTAGGTAATGTGCTAGGATCATTTTCACTTTGCATTCATGAAAGAAATCAAAGGAAATTCAAAATCAAAATCAAAATGGGAGAAGGAACACCCCCCAGATGAATTAATTTAAAAGGCCAGATAAAAATCTTCTCCAAAAATTCATGTTAGATTTTTGAAAAGTCTTATAAATGGGTGTGATCACATATCAAGTGATGTGGGACCCATCCCATACTCAGAGATTTTTGAAATATTCAAACAGTGCCTTGGAATTAATCAAATAACCCTATTTTAGTTAAGATTCAAATTATTTGAATTTTAAAAATGTTGAAACTTTATAAGTGGCTAGTCTATATTATTATGAAGCCATATAAAAAATTTCAGCATTTAATAAAATGCCTAGCTATTTATTTTAGCACAGCAAAACAAATAGCAGAAAGAAAAACAGAGAGGAAATTAAAAAAGGGGAAAAGAGCCCACCTACCTGGGCCTCTCGGCCCAACTTACCGTTTCGGCAGCCCGAGCCCACCTGGCTCCTTGTCGTCTTCCAGCACGACGGCAAGCAGCTCGGTGGCCGGCATGCCACGGCCGCCACGCCACCTGCTTGCCTGGCACCTCCCGCGCCTTCTAGCCACGTCCTGGAGACGCCTCTCCGCCGCCCCAGTCCATTCCCCCCCTCCTCATCGTCTTCCCCTTCCTCCTGCGCCCGTTTTCGTCGCCGCCGTAAGCATCCGTGGAGCACGCCGCCGTCTTCACGCGGCCACCGTCGACGAGAGGCCGCTACGCCAAGTCCAACCGCTCCGCCGTCGTCCACTACCTCAACCTGCAGAAGGAATCGGAGCCAGACGCCCCCAAGAACTCGCTAGCTTCATCTCCTTCGTCTCCGGCCGCCGTGAATCGACCTCGAATTCCGGAAGCACCAGAGCCTCCCCGAGCAAGCCGTCGCTTCAGTTAGACTCAGGGTGAGCTCGGGATCAAAAACCCTCTTTCTCCCCCCTCGATTGCTTCCTCTAGCCGGATCCTCCATGGAAGCCGAGCACGTTTGCCGCCGAGGTTGACCATACGCTCGCTCCCGTGCACCTTCGTCCTCACCAGTGCGTCCGTAGTGCTCCTAGAGTCCCCAGCAACCCAACGCAACCATGCACGTTTCTCCCCGTGGCCGTTTGCCAAGTTCTACTCCAAGCCGTGGCTCCGGCCGCCGCCAAAGTTGAAACCATCGACGAACGTGACCTCCCCGGCGACGTACAGGTGGTGCTTTCGACGCGGCTCATCACGGGCTTTCAAACGGTGGCCCTGGCGCAGAGAATGTAGGCCAGGAGAGGGAGAACGCAGAGCGCCGCCGCGGTCTGGTCGCCGGCGTTTAGCCGCCGGCGGGTTAGCCCAACCCCCCCCCCCCCCCCCGTTAATCACCCGCCTAATGACCCATTGGGTCACTGACCAGTGGGCCCAGTGGCTTAATTAAGCCACTGAATTAGATTAACCAACCGGTTAATTGAACTCAGTCACTGACACCCTGGACCCACATGTCAGCCCCCCCCATGACGCCAGCTTGACGTCAGCCTGACGCAATAAATCGATTTAATGAATTTCCAGAGATTAATTGAATTAAAGAATTCCAGAAATTCCAGAAAATACCCCAAACTTTGGAAATTCATAGAAAATTCATATTAACTCCAAATTGGACAAATAATATATGAAAAATGATCAGGAGAAAATTATCTTTCCAAATATGCAACTTGCAACTATGTTTGAGTTTATTTTAAAATGGGACCAGTAGCATATGTCAGTTGGTTTATTTGAAATTAATTCAAATTCAAATCAAATGCTTTTGAAACTTGGACCGTGGATTGATGCTACATTTCAACCACACTTCAGAGGCATATCATACACAATTCCAAAAGGTTAAAAATGATCAAACAATGTCACATGCAACTTGGCTAAGTTGAATTCAAATGTGGAGTTTGAATTTGCACTTCAATTTGCAATATACTCCATTTAAATGGAATTGCTTCACACATCAAAGCATATACGTCAAGATTCAAACTTCCATCATGTGTTTGTGCATCATATTTACTTTGCTACTTTGCTTGTTGTTTGTCGAGTAGAGGTGGAACCGGAGCAGGAGGCTGCCCCCTTCGTTGAAGACCCAGAACCCGAACCTCGTCAGCAAGGCAAGCAAAGCCGCATTGATCATGTCGATAAAATCCCACTTCCCTCTCATGTCTCGCTTATGCATTGTTTAGGATGATCACCATTATTCGTTTCTACCGCATAGATGAACCCATTCCTTTGCATGACCTATCATTTTGTCACAGTAGTAAGCAAACCACAATCCTAGCAAATGTAGGAGTTGTTTGATATCATGTGGCCCCTGCAAATTTTTATCGCTTATTGCATGCTTAGTATGATACCATGATGTTACTGTGATGTGAGTCGGGATGGTAGTGATCATGTTGATGATGGTAGAAAAGTGTTGGTGAATCTACCCTAATACAAGGTGAACGATGAGAGGTTGTGTAGGAGTACACGGTGGGTTGTCTCGTTGAACACCGCCCTAAGTCTGAGTTCTTGTGTGGTGATCCAAGATGAAGAGTACAACCACACATTGGGATCACTGACCCCTCTCAACTTATTAACTCATCCCTTTCGATGTCCAGATGTCGCAATAGTTCGGAGTACTGGTAGGTCTGTGGCCTGGTTGCTAAGTGAGAGAACGGCTCACCCGAGACCGACTTATGCACCACGCACACATCACTTGGGTCCACTTCGGTAAACCGGCCGGGTTCACGATAGTGGTAACCAACCCAAGTAGGCGGCTTTCTCGGACTAGATCGGCTATGAGGTAACAGTTGTGGTGAGCATCCTTGCTGGCACCCCTTGAATGGTGTCGAGATCAAAGGCGGTAAATGATGATCATGTGTGTGTAGCGGTACACCCCTGCAGGGTTAACAAAACTATTCGAATAGCCGCGTCCGCGGTTATGGACTACTTGGAAAGCTTAGCTTGATTATTAGATAACTTGAACTGGATACTTCTAAAACACACCAAGATAAGTGTGAGTGCTATGGCGTGCTTTCTCGTGGGGAAGTCGAGGAAGGCACCATAGTGGTGTAATTGGTTGGAGAAAGTAGTGGGCTCGTGTACGCTTCTTACCTCAAGTCTGGTACTCGTAGTTCAGGACTAGCCAAGTCAAAGTTGGCACTTCTGCAAGTGAACCCCACCTCCCTTTTACCTTGATACATGTGCATGTGTAGTATAGCTCCTATCTAAGTCTTGATGAGTACGACTTTGTACTCACGTTTGCTTAATCTATGTTTTAGATGAACCTACTGACCCCGAAGGTGGCTTCTTCATCGATCTGGACGACTCAAGATCAAGCTAGTCTAGTCCCAGTCAGACGACTGGTTCCCTCGTGGAGGGCTTGTGTTTAAATAAGGCTTCTTAAGCCATGTGTTAAACTTGTCTGTACTCAGACATAATTTGCTTCCGTTTGTGTTGTAATGTTGGATCACATGTTTGTGATATCTGTTTGCACTCTATAATAGTTATCAATAAAATTGTACAGTTTGTAGAGAATTGCAATGGTACCTGCTGTTCATACAAGGCATGTGTGCTGCGTGTCTATTTATAACATGCATGTCTTTGTATGGGTTTTCGAGACCTTAGTTGTGTTCTGGCTGGCGGTCTTTCATACACCAAGTGGCCCTTAGATGTGCGCAGCTTGGGGCATCGCAATGCGATTGTTCGAGACTCCGTCTCGTGCACACTTTGTGGTATGATCGAGCCCGCCCTAGACCCCGACTAAGTGATCGGGATGGAGTAAGTCTATGTAAGAGTTTTGAGATAGTCGATAGTATGGTTGAGGCGACTTGTCTTTGAATATGGGAGTTCACCACCCATATCATTAGACTTGTGTGCGGACGATGAGGACCCATCTCAGTTTATCATCCGGCCTGAATGGGATGCCCCTCACGTATGATGCTTTCCGAGAATGTTCTGTGCTTGGCCTTGTCTGCTTAGACAAGTGGGCACGGTTCTCGGCTCTCCATATGACTATGTCTTAATTGGACTTGCATACGCTAACCCCGGGTCCCGACATGCGCGGATTTGGAGGACGAGATTGCTGCTCTGGATGACGGCGAGGACATCCGGAAGGAGGATGATGCCTACGTTAGTGTTGACGAGGACCACGACGAGGAGGCGGACGTCTCGAACTCCGAGGATCGTTCTTTAATCGATGATGAGGAGGAGAGTGTCGCGTAGGAGGTGTCCCATTGAGTAGTTTCCACTTTTGGGTTTAGTCGTGGCTCGGTTTGATGATGTGTGGTTGGTTATCTGTAAGACATGGTTATGTATGAGACTTATGCTATCGTATGCTACCATGTGATGATTTGCTAGTTGCATGCTTATTGCCTATTTTAGATGTCTTGCTTGTGTATGATAACTAGATTGTCAGAGACTTACCCCCCTTTGTAGACTAAATTCACTCTTATCTTGCGCAACAACCTCAGGATGCTGAGGAGCTCCCGCGCCAACCCAAGTGGATCCGGTGATGTGCCACCGCCACCACCTGACCCGAGCATGGCGCAAATTCTGCGACTGCTTATGGAGGAGCGCCAGGCTGCTCGTGACGAGCGCCAGGAAAACATGGCTGCACTCCAGCAGCTAGTCCAAGCCGCCAACAATGCCAACCAAGGAGGCGGAGGAGCTGGTGGGAATGAGGAGCCCAGGTCTCGGCTCCGAGATTTCCAGAACACCAACCCGCCCGTGTTCTCGCAGACGAAGGAGCCTCTGGATGCTGAGGATTGGCTCCGCACCATGGAGAACAACCTTGTTGTCGCCGTTGTTGGAAACAACGAGAAGGTCCTGGATGCCACCCACTACCTCGCCGGCACCGCCAGGAGCTGGTGGGAAGGAGTGCGTGCCCGTCTTCCTGAAGGGCAAGTACTCACCTGGGCCGAGTTCTCCGAGAAATTCAAGAAGGCGCACATCCCGACTGCACTGATCAGGAGGATAAAGGACGAGTTCCGCCACCTCAAACAAGGGGGCATGACTGTGGTTGGATATCTTGACCGCTTCACTCAGCTGTCGAGGTATGAGGTATGCCCCGGAGGAGGTGGACACTGAGGAGAAGCGGAAGGACCGTTTCTTGGATGGACTGCACGATGAGCTGTAGGTTGTCCTGGTGGCCATGCAGTTCCCCGATCTTGAATCTCTTGCCGATGTTGCTATCATGATGGAGGGCAAGCTCAAGATGGCCTCTGAGAACCGCAAGCGCCGCATGATGCAGCAGGGTGGGTCCAGCAACCCCCGACTGCGTCCGACACAGCTGCCAAGGCTAGGACCCCAGCCTCAGAGGAGCCCTTACCCAGCGCCACGCCCCAATGCTACTTCCCACCCTGTTGGAGTTACGCGTCCAGCAGGCGGAGTTCCCCGCAACCCTGGAGTGATCTGCTTCGGATGTTGACAGAAGGGCCACTACTCGACAGAGTGTCCCACCAAGAATAACACTGCTCCGCGCCCCAATGCACCAGCACCAGTCAGAGGGAACCCCGGACGCAACAATGCCCAGCGCGGTGCGTCTAAAGCCGCGAAGGGAAGTCTGCATCATGTGCAAGCCGAGGAAGCCCAGGAGGCAGCAGACGTCATCTTGGGTACGTTCCTAGTAAATTCAGTACCTGCCACAGTTTTGTTTGATTCTGGTGCATCCCACTCTTTTATTACAGAGCCATTTGTGACTAGAAGTAATCTGATACCTAGCCGAATGAAGAAGTCCATGATAGTCCAAATACCTGGATCCAAACTTAGGGCCAGCGTATCTTGCTCAAGAGTTCCAATAAAGATCAGCGGAGAAATATTTCCAGCAGACTTGATAGTGCTGGGAACCAAAGGGATAGATGTGATACTTGGCATGAATTGGTTGTCCAAGCACAGAGGTCAGTTAGATTGCACCTTGAGGACAGTCAACCTCACCAGCCCAAAGGGAGTCCAGGTAGAGTACACAGATAAGACCGACAAGACCCGAGCTTGCTGTCATCAGTGTATCTCGGTGACAACCCTTGAGGAAGTGAATGTTGTATGTGAATTCCCGGATGTCTTTCCGGAGGAGTTACCCGGTATGCCGCCTGATCGGGATATCGAGTTAGTGCCTGGCACAGCCCCAATTGCATAGAGACCCTACCGGATGAATGCCGAAGAGCTGGTTGAGTTGAAGAAGCATCTAAATGATATGCTCCAGAAGGGACTGATTCGACCCAGTGCTTCACCCTAGGGTTCGCCAGTTCTCTTTGTGGACAAGAGAGACGGCACCATACCCATGTGTGTGGATTACCGTAAGCTGAATGAAGTGACCATCAAGAACAAGTATCCGCTCCCCAAGATCGAGGATCTGTTCGACCAGTTGAACGGCGCCCGAGTCTTCTCCAAGATTGATCTAAGGACAGGATACCACCAGCTTAAGGTCCGTGAGTCGGACATCCCCAAGACAGCCTTCACGACACGCTATGGTTTGTTTGAGTACACTGTGATGTCCTTCGGACTTACCAATGCCCCGGCCTATTTCATGAACCTCATGAACAAGATCTTCATGAAGTATCTCGACAAGTTTGTGGTGGTGTTCATTGACGATATCCTGATATATTCCAAGACTGAAGAAGAGCACGCCGAGCATTTGCGCTTAGTCCTCCAGACTTTGCGTGAGCACCAGCTGTATGCCAAGTTTAGCAAGTGTGAATTCTGGCTCAAGAAAGTCGGATTTTTGGGACATGTATTGTCGGAAGGAGGAATATCCGTCGACCACTCCAAGATTCAGTCCATCATGGACTGGACAGCTCCGACCACTCAGACCAAAGTCAGAGGATTCCTCGGATTAGCGGGATTTTACCGAAAATTCGTGGAAGGATTCTCAAGCATTGCCCGACCCATGACCCAACTGTTGAAGAAGGATCAGAAGTTTGTGTGGTCAGAGAAGTGTGAAGCCAGTTTCCAGGAGTTGTAGAGGAGATTGGTATCCGCCCCAGTGTTGACTATGCCTGACCAGACCAAGAGCTTTGATGTGTACTGTGACGCATCGAAGATTGGTTTGGGTTGTGTTCTTATGCAAGTGGGCAAGGTGATTGAGTACATGTCACAACAGTTGAAGCCGCACGAGTTGAACTACCCCACACACGACTTGGAGCTAGCCGTTGTTGTGCTTGCTCTCAAGAGATGGAGACATTACCTGATGGGTCACCGTTGCGACATCTACACAGACCATAAGAGCCTGAAGTACATTTGCTCGCAGAAGGAGTTGAACATGAGGCAGAGGAGATGGATCGAGCTGATCAAGGACTACGATCTAGAAATCCACTACCATCCTGGCAAAGCCAACGTGGTAGAAGATGCCCTCAGTCGCAAGCCCTGCACACTTAATGCGATGATCAGAAAGGAGCAGCCAGCTCTGCACGAGGAGTTCGAGAAGCTGGGTTTGGAGCTTGTTACACCCGGTTTTCTTTCTCACCTCGAGCTGACTCCGACCCTATTTGATCAGATCAAGGAGGCACAGAAGGGACACGACAGTATCGAGGGAATCAAGAAGAAGATACCACTCGGCAAGGCCCCGAAGTTCACGATAGATGATAAAGGAGTTCTTTGGTTTGATGGCCGATTGTGTGTGCCTGATGTGGAGGAGTTGAAGCTCACTATCCTTAAGGAAGCTCACGATACACCTTACTCCATCCACCCCGGAGGTACTAAGATGTATCAAGACCTGAAGGACTTGTTTTGGTGGCACGGTATGAAGCGTGAGATTGCCTTGTATGTTGCGAAGTGCAACATCTGCCAGAGAGTGAAAGCAGAGCACCAGAGACATGCAGGATTTCTGCAACCACTCCGAGTTCCTGAATGGAAGTGGGAACAGATAGGCATGGACTTCATCACAGGACTACCGAGGTCGAGCAAGCGTCATGACTCTATCTGGGTCATCGTCGACCGACTCACAAAGGTAGCACACTTTATTCCAGTGCGAACCACCTATCGAGGAGATCAGCTGGCGGATTTGTACATGTCAAGGATCGTATGCCTGCACGGAGTTCCGAAGGAGATTGTGTCAGACCGAGGTACCCATTTTACCTCGAGGTTCTGGAAGCAAGTCCAGGAGGCACTAGGAACCAAGCTCGCATTCAGCACAGCCTATCACCCGCAGACTGGAGGCCAGACCGAGCGAGTAAACCAGATACTAGAGGATATGCTCCCCGCATGTGCTCTAGCCTATGGTTCCAAGTGGGAGGACTGCTTGCCTTATGCAAAATTCTCCTACAACAATAGTTACCAGTCGAGTTTGCAGATGGCCCCATTTGAAGCCCTGTATGGGCGGAAGTGCCGCACGCCCCTAAACTGGTCTCAGACCGGGGAAGGGAAGATTTTCGGACCGGATGTTTTGAAGGAAGCTGAGGAACAAGTCAAGTTGATTCGTGAGCGTCTCAAGACCGCTCAGTCTCGTCAGAAGAGTTATGCCGACCCCAAGCATCGAGAGGTGACTTTTGAAGTTGGAGATTTTGTGTATCTCCGAATCACCCCACTGAAGGGAATGCAGCGATTCCATGTGAAGGGAAAACTAGCACCTCGTTACATTGGACCATTTGAGGTGACAGCCAGACGAGTCTAGGTTGCTTATCAGTTGAGACTGCCCGATGAGCTATTCGATGTGCACAACGACTTCCATGTATCGCAGCTCCGGAAGTGTCTGGAGGTGCCGGACAAGCCTGCTGTTTTCAAAAACATCGATCACCGCACAGTGGATATCAACCAGGATCTCACATACCGCAAGACACCCCTTCGTATCCTGGAAGAGGCCACTCGAGTCACCCGTAAGCGCGCGATCAAGTTCCACAAGGTACAGTGGACAAATCACACAGAGGAGGAAGCCACCTGGGAACGGGAGGACTACCTCAAGCGCGAGTTCCCGCATCTCTTCACTAGCTTGTGAATCTCGGGGACGAGATTCTTTTTAAGGGGGGAAGGTCTGTCACATTCCAACTTTTACTCTCTATTAAATTTAGATAACCAAAAATTAGGGCCAACAAAAACCTTTCATGAAATGTTAGGTTGTTGTTTCAATGCTTGAACCTGTGTGCTTAGGGTTTGCTGTGTTGTTTCTTGATGATGAACTTGTAGTGATGATCATTTTGTGGTGCATGCAACTCATCTTGAGATGATCATATAATGACAACTTGATAAATCCTAAAGCCCTTATTGCTAAAACCTAATAAATTTTCTGTATAATAATAATAATACTAATAATTTTAACCACTACAAAACCCTTAGGAATTATACTTTTGTTGATTAGAAATAACTAAAACAATTATCAATAAAAATACCTAACTACATAAAATCATAATGAGATGAATGCATGACCTTCATCACTCATTAAAAAAACTGTGTATATTTATAATTTCTCCAAACAAAAAATTCTTGGGTGTTTTTTTTATGTGTTAACCCAGATTTCCTTTTTAATCAAGTAAAAAAATATTAACAAGAATTAAAAAAAAGAGAACTAGCCTAAGCACCCCCCAAATCTCTCTCTCTCCCCCTCATGACCTCTCCCTCTCCCACGGTTCCCTCTCTCCCGTAACATCTCTCCCTCAACCCACCTGTCAGCCTCGTGCTCTCGTTGGCCAACCGAAGGAGAATTCCAGGATCGATGTCGTGGCCTGACAAGTTTCCGTACCACCCAACCCTCTTCTGCGATGTGTCCGGCGACGCCCATGTCGGAATCGACCCGCCTGCACTCCCCTCACGAGCTCACCGCCGCCCCTCTCGCCCAGTCCGTGGAGAGGCCACGGATCGCCCCTGTGGTCTCCCGCCCGTTGCAGCTCGCCCGCCTCGCCGCTCCTCCGTCGCTCGCCTATAAAAGGAGGCCACTCCGGCCCTCCTCTCCACACTCGCCTCACCACTACCCAGCCACCTCGCCCGCTAGCACCAGCCCGACCAGAGAAGGGAGACGGGAAGAAGGAACAAAGAAGGAGAAGTTAAGGGAAAGAAGAAGGGAGAAGAGGAGGAAGGGAGGAGGAGAAGAAGGCCAGGAGGAAGGAGGCCGCGGCCAGGGGAGGCCTAGGCGCTCCGCCTCGACGCCGGCACCACTCCGGCGGACCTTCGGCGCTGCCCCGAGCCCCGCCACGGCCACGCCCATCTTCCCCAAGCCGTCGTCGTTCCCGACGTTGGAAGTCGCCCCCGAGCACAAAAATGGAGCCCTGAGGCCCTCCCGCACCCGCGCCTCCCTTCCCCGCCGCTCTCCGTCCATCGGAACGCCTCCGACGAGATGCTTGACGTTGCAGGTGAAGACTCTTCCAAGCCAAAGAAGCCGTACCAGGAGACACCGTCGAGGAAGGCAAGCCATCTTCAAAAACTCAAACCCTTGTCCTACATTTTACTTTCTTTGTACCATATTATATATCATGCTACTGTTATGTCATTCTGGGGATGGGATTTTCTTAGTTTATTAGGTGAAACACCACATACCTTGTAAGCCTACCTATTTGGGAGAAAGAAATTAGACGCCGATGATCTTGATCCCTAGCCTTGCTAAAGAAATAATGACAACATAATAACTTGTTTAATCTTGCTCTACCCTAATGAATTGGCATACATCTAAGAAGATGTGATGGACAAGATTATGGTTGTTGGAAACATCGTTGAACATATTCAAAGTCTGGAAGGACTCTCTATAAGTGCCGCCGAAACCTAGTCTTACAGTACAACCACAATACTCTGGTATGGGACAGGGCTAGTTGGAAACTTGTTTATCTTAGTACGGGGGTCTTATAACTACACATGGATGTTTGATTCCACGAATCTGATAGCCCTCGAAGTCGAGTGGTGAAATTCTCTAGGCTTGGCGTCAGAGGGAACCTTGGTGCTCTTCGACTACGGTGCAGGCTTGGGTCCAAGAGGAGCATGACCTGGCACGCGGACAGTCCATGTAGTACGAAAGGGGTAGATTCACCTATACTTGGATAGACAATGGGAAAACTACGGTCGATTATCCAAAAACCGCATACTGAGGTATGACGAACCGTGGGGACTCACGCCGGATGTATCGAATGTTGTGGGTAAAGTGTACAACCTCTGCAGAGTGAAAACTATTCGAGTAGCCGGAGTCCACGGTCATGGACAGCTAGTGAGGCCACACTTTGTGGGGAATAGATGAGAAATTCTAGTACTGAGATTATTGTTCACGATGATGATGTTGGTATTATGAAAAGGGTTGGACATGATTAAATCAAATATATTTGTGGGATTAAAATTTTTCAGGATTAAAATGTTGCCAACTTAATTAATAATGAGTAGTTAGGATTTCCCCATGGTAAACTCCACCATATAGCCATCCCATTATTTTCTTGTACAAAACCTTTGTTCATTTCTTTAGGTGGTTTGCGAGTACTTTGTATGTACTCACGGCTTTGTCCCTGGTTATTCAATCGGCCAGTCTTGGAGGAGAAGGTATTTTACAATGCCGCGACTGACGAGTACTAGGATGTGCTACGCTTTGAGATTTGCCTGTGGATTGTGATGCTGCTATCTATCTTGATTTTTCTTATTCCGCTGCCATTTGAGCCCGATGAGGTCGTGTAAGACTATGTTTATGTATGACTTTGTATTCGGTACTGTATGAACTTGTGACTGTGATATCCATTGTCGAGTTGTGCGTCATGCGACACTGATCATGGGAGCATGACGGTATGCACAGCTGGCCGCTTCGGACATATTGTCCGGGGTGCCCACAAGGGGTCTTTAGTTTGTGGACACCGAAGTCATTGAGAAAATGCTCAGATCAAATCCAGACCAAGTGAGAAGCCAGAGAGAAGAAATCTCATGTGCACTAAGTTAAGCTTCAGTAGCACAGACTTCATTCTTTGGCTTCTGAAGCAGAACTAAGTCTGTGAGTCAGCTTTACTTGTTCCGGAAGTAAAGTTGCGCAGTGATGACAAATCCGACCGTTGTGGACACGTGTCAAGCTGTCACTTCGGGTCAATTTGGTCATTCCGCACCTCGGGATCGCCAAATATAAATACGCCGCCCCATCCTCCATTTGCGGGTGGCTGCTCTGAGAATATTCCCGAGAGAGACTGAAGAGAGCACCCCAAAGACTCCACCGAAGCAAAACCCAAAACCGAGAATACTGAAGCCTAAGTCCCATTGATTTGAGTAGATTCGAGATGACTTAGGTGAATGTCACAACCCCAATTTAGGCAAGTGCTAGGGTTTGAGTTCCCTTTGCATCATGTGAAAAATTCAAGGAGAAAATCAAAAATGGGGAAAAGAAAAGCCCTGAGAAATTAAATCAAATGGCCAGATAAAAATCTTTTTCCAAAAATCTTTTGAACATTTGAAAAATTCCTATAAATGATGGTGATCATTTTAAAAGTGGTTTGGGATCAATCCCATGCTCATGGAATTTTCTAAAATTCAAAAGGTGCCCTGGAAATTAAATTTGACCCCTATTTGATTTGAAATTCAAATGTTTTGAATTTCAAAAATGCTCAAATTCTACAAGTGACTTGCTACTGGTCACCTAGGATTTATAAAATTATTTGGGCATTTTTTATAAAATGTTTTGATATTTTTTTTATCAAGACAGAACAAATGTCAGAAGAAATAAAAGAAAAACAGTGAAGAGGGGCTTACCTTGCGCCCACGGGCGAAGGCCCACCTCTTCTCACCGGCCCAGCCCAGCCCGAGGCGTTGTCGTCTTCTACCCCCTCGCCCCAAAGCTGCTCCGTGGCGGCCAGAGCACGCCGACGGCCACCTCGATGTGGAGAAGACGTCTAGGCCCCCCCCTCTTCCCTCTCTACGCGCCACGTAAACCTCCAGAAGCCCCCGCACCTTCTTCCCCCTCTCTCCGCTCTCTGCCTCGCCCAACCGGACCGGAATCTCGCGCCACCCGTAGCTCCCTGTCGCCACCGACGTGCGCCCGCGTGGCCAGAGACGCTCGCAAGTCGAGCCACCATGTCCAGGGGAACCACAGCCACCGACTTCATCAATCCACGCCATCAATTGGACCCAAGACGCCTCCTAATCGTCGCCCGCGTCTGCATCTCGCCGCCGGACACCGTGGAACTCCGACGTGGAATTCGTCACCGGCGCAGCTCCTCCGTCCTCTACGACCACGCCTTTCTGCTCAGGGTGAGCTTGCGACCCTTTTCCCCCTTTTCTCCGCTTTCTTCCGCGCATGTTTCGCCGATCCCCTCTTCACCAGTGGCCGGCCGCCGCCATTGCCGTCGTTGGCATGGCCTGGGACCTCCCCAGGAACCTCCGATGGCAGAGGTGGGTGCGGGAGTTCACGGGCTACACGCCCACACCAACCGAGCCCTTCCCCGTGCCCTAAACGCCACTCCGGCAAAATTCCGGCGGTCTACAGTGGCAACGCCGACGAGCCCCTCCATTAGAACACCTAAACACCCCCTAATCCTCACCCTAGTCACTGACAGGTGGGGCCCTGCCCCTAATAACCCTTGTTTATTTTTAAACAGAGGGGATTAACCCCTGTGGGACTTGCAGGGTGGACCCACTGGTCAGACACCCCCCCACGTCATGCTGATGTCAGCATGACGCAGTAAATCAGTTTCTGATTAAAAAGGAATTTAAAAGAAATCAGAATATTCCAGAAATTTAGCCAAACTTTGGAAATTCATAATAAATTCATATTAACTCCAAATTGGACAAATAATATATGAAAAATGATCAGCATAAAATTCTCTATCCAAATATGCAACTTTCAACCATGTTTGAGTTGATTTTAAAATGGGACCAGTAGCTTTTTCTATTTGGCTTAATTGAATTTAATTCAAATTTCATTCAAATGCCAATTCAACTTGAACCATTGCAATGCAACCTTGATCACTTATACATCAGAGGCACATCACACACATGATCACATGGTTTATAAAGAACAAACAATGGCACTTGCAACTTGGCTAAATTAACCAACATACGGAGTTTGAATTTGCATTTCAAATGCAATACACTTCATTTAAATCAAATGTGCCATAAACAATACCAATCACATCATGGACAACATAATCATGTGCTTGTGCATTCTATTACATTGTTGCCTCCCCCCTCTTGTTGATGATTGTGCCGGTAACAGTGCTTCCGAGACGGTGATCACCCCCGACGAAGAAGAGGATCAGTAAACCCCGTGTATCGTCAGCAAGGCAAGCAAACACCATTGATCATGTCTATAAAATCCTATTTCCCTCTCAGTCTCGCTTATGCATGTTTAGGAGATCACCGAGACACGTTCTTTCGCATAGTTGAACCCATTTCGATGCATGACCTATCATTTTGTCACCGTATTAAGCAAACCACAATCCTAGCAGATTTAGGAGTTGATTGATGAGCATGTGGCCCCTACAACTGTTACTGCTTTTGCTGCTTAGTGATACAATGAGGATGTTATGTTGTGAGTCGGGATGGAATGAACACAGTGATGCTGGTGTTAACGTGTTGGTGAATCCGCCCTAAACAAAGGTGAACGATGAGAGGTTGTGTAGGAGTACACAGTGGGTTGTCTCGTTGAACACTGCCCTAGGCCCCGACTTCCTGTTTTGTGATCCAAGACAAAGAGTATGACCACATGTAGGGTTTTATGGGAACCCCGTTTGGCCTCTTTACATACCCGATCCGGTCCAGGACTCACAATAGATTCGGGCTTTCCATTTGGCATATGCATAGAAAAAGTATGAAGAAAAGGTTGTATCATATAGATATGTGGGTGGACTTGTGAGGCAGTGAAACCATCTGGCAGAGGTGGCGTCTCGGTCCCTTACATTATCTGAGTCCGTTTCGTGGAACCGGCCGGACTCTCGAGCGGTGCCAAACTCAGGTAATCGACTCCTGGATTAGAGAAGGTGATGTGAGGTTAGTGCCTTGGTTTCATCCACGTCCGACACCCGCTTGAAGGGTGACGAGAACGAGGCGATAAGTGATGACACGCGTGTGAAGATATACACCCCTGCAGGGTTAACGAACTATTCGAATAGTCGTGTCCGCGGTTATGGACTACTTGGAGACCTCTACTTGATCATTAGATAACTTAAATGGATACTTATAAAACTCGCAAGATAAGCGTGAGTGCTATGGTGGGCTTCCTCGTGGGGAAGTCGAGGAAGTAACCATAGTGGTGTATTGTTTTGGAGACATGTAGTGGACTCGTGTACGCTTCTTACCTCAAGTCTGGTACTCGTAGCACAGGACTAGCCAAGTCAAAGCTGGCACTTCTGCATGTTGAACCCCACCTCCTTTACCTTGATACTTGAGCATGAGTAGTGTAGTTCTGATGTAAGTCTTGCTGAGTACGACTTTGTACTCACGTTTGCTTATTCTATGTTTTAGATGGAAACCCAGACCCCGATGGAGTCACCGACCTGAAGCTCAACGTTGACCTTGGTAGTATAGTTCCAAACAGCAGTCTGGTCCCTCGTGGAAGGGCATGTATGGTTACAAGGCTTCTCTAAGCCATTTGTTAAACTTGTCTGTACTCAGACTTAATTTGCTTCCGTTGTATGATGTAATGTTGATCACAGACACGTGATCTTTGTATGCTCTGTGTGTATATCAATAAAGATCACTTGTAGAGTTATGTGATGATACTTGCTGTTCATACTAGACATGTGTGATGCGTGTATGATTATAACATGCATGTCTTAGTATGGGTTTTCGAGACCTTAGTTGTAATCTGGCTGGCGGTCTTTTATACACCAAGTGGCCCTTAGATGTGCGTAGCTTGGGGCATCGCGATGCGATTGCTCGTGGCTCTGCCACGTGCACACTTTGTTGTATGATCGAGCCCGCCCTAGACCCCGACTAAGTGATCAGGCTGGAGTTTGTTTATGTAAGGGTTATGATTCAATCGATAACATGGTTGGGGCGACTTGTCTATGAGTATGGGATTCACCACCCATAAGCATCTAGACTTGTGAGCGAACGATGAGGACCCATCTCAGTTGATCATCCGGCCTGGATGGGATGCCCCTCACGTTCGATGCTTTCCGAGAGTGTTCTGTGCTTGGCCTTGTCTGCTTAGACAAGTGGGTACGGCTCTCGGCTCTCCATGTGATTGCATCGTGACTGGGATTACATACGCATATTCCGGGTCCCGACAGTGAAAGCTTACTAGCCTTTTTTATCTTGGAGAACTGCAATTCTCCTAGACGGTTAGAGTGTTGTTCTTCAGAGAGCGAAGAGTAATTGTCGCCTCGAAGTCCAGTTTGTCAAAGGTTTTGGTGATTTCCTCAATAATCAACCACGAGTGAAGAACTGACCAAGCTCAAGGAGTTTGGTGCAGTGGAGCAACGGACGGAGAGAGATTTGCTCCAGGTGTTCAATCACCAGTCCCTCCAACCAGACGTAGCGCTTTGCAGAGCGTGAACTGGTCGAACAAACATCGCCGAGTCCCAGTTCGTTTTACTTCAAGCATTTACCTTCTATATTGCATTTGCTTCGCAGTTATGCTTCAATGTGTTTTGATTCACTGCATTTAGTTTCGCTTCCAGTTTTACTTCGCTGTTCCGCCCTACTTATGCTTCACTTCAATAGTTTCAGTTGAAAATTTTGAAGTGATCATTCACCCCCTCCCCCTCTGATCACATACTTGGACTTTCATATTGTTTAAACCCTTAGTTTATTTTCAGTCTTTACTTTCAGTTGCCACTATCATTATCTCTTGAGTTGATCCTTTGTAAACAGCAAGGCCGGAGGAATTGACAACTCCTCTGTACTCGTTGGGAGCAAAGTTATTTGTTGTTGTGTGCAGGTCCATGTCAACCGCTTAATTGCTGGCGACGTTGTCACCTTCTTATATATCTTGGCTTCACCGAGGGAAATTTGCTGCTACGCTACATATCACCTTCCACTTGGGGTAACCAACAAGGAGTGAGAACTATCCTCACCGTATCAGTATGGCATGAAATTGTATTGACAAAAAATATGGACGCACACTATACTTACCACAAAGGTGAGCACCGGAGCAAAGGCTGTTTGGGTACCCTCCCTCACAGCCTTGTTGTAATTCTCCCTAGCAAGGGCATAATAATCAGTAGGTTGCTCCAATATGCCTGGCTGAAAAGCCGGTGGGCACATCGACACACGAGTAGAACCAATAAACCAACGAAGATAGTTGGTGAATGCAAGCTCGTTATGCGGCTTGAAGTCAGGCACATGTGAATTAGCGTGAGCCAAAGTCTTCTTGAACATGGCTATGTAACTGCTGTGATGGCTAGGCCAATCCTTGATCGCTCTTTGCCTCTTCCTATCCAGCCTACAACATAAGACGAACATCTATTAGCAAAACAAAATGTGGTGCTTTTAGGATAAGTGAAGGCATGTAATTCTCTCTTACCCATGAAGCACAATGTGTTTGTTAATCCACTCCGGCGGGTGAGGCTGAAACTGCCCGAATTGCCTCATCACACGATGTGGCAAATGAAACTCAACTGCCCACATACATATCATTGGACACCTCAGAAGCCAACGATGCGCTTCCGCTCGACACATTGGATTCACTTCGAATTCGTGTGTAAAACCGAGATCTTCCCCAGAACCATACGGCTCCCATATCACCTGAAATTTGACACAATGTATTCATGTCTAGTTTAGGAGAATAAATTGGTACGAAATCATACATGTCAAGACAATAGATACCTGCTCGGGGGTAAGAGTATCCAACTCGTTGATGTACTGCTTGTTCATGATTTCCACATCACTCGTCATCTCAGATAGAACGTCCCATTTGTAAGCCCAAGTGGCTAGACGCATCGGGTTATGTTTATCGTCCCATGGCTTGAATGACACGGTCCTAGGCCGTCCAACTGGCAACCACTCCCATGACCATATGGAAAGTAGAACCAAAGGACCGCCAATGGAGGCTCCTTTTGTGCACCTACGACAGGCTTCGCCCAACTGCAAACAAAAGAAAACACGGTCATGTCATGTCATGTTGGAACACAACTAAACTTCTAATGAACAGTTCTTTACCTGCCGGTACAAGTAGGCCAGTGCTTCCGTACCCCAACTCCATCTGTTGTCGAAAACGGACAACGCCTTCAGCCATATCCACTGCGCTACATTGCCCTTGCCGTCGGAAAATAGTGTCCTAGAGAGAACATACCACGTGTACACACGGGAACATGTCCTGACCACCGCATCATCAGCACCTTGAGGGAAAATCCTGAAGTTATCTGTGATCCACGTGTATTCAGCGTCGGCTGCAATATTCTTGTCCTTGTTCTCATTAGGAGCCATGCCAATCATGGTCATCATCTCTGCTTGCCACCCTACAGAATCTGTGTTCAAACACAGAGGCTGACCAACGATAGGAAGTGCAAATATCATCGACATGTCTTGAAGTGTCACGGTCATCTCCCCTGTCCGAAGGTGGAAAGTGTGTGTCTTCGGTCTCCACCGATCCACAAGCGCCGTGATTTGCGCTGCATTGAAGTTAGGAGTGGATCGGGTCACTAGTGAGAAGAACGGAAGGATTCCTAATGCCTCGATGTTCGGTGTGTACCGCTCATCGTACGGCATTTC
Source organism: Bromus sterilis (assembly GCA_950022295.1). NCBI lineage: Eukaryota > Viridiplantae > Streptophyta > Magnoliopsida > Poales > Poaceae > Bromus > Bromus sterilis. The sequence goes on along the minus strand of OX465600.1, from coordinate 72,195,609 downwards.
AGAGACCCCGTGAACCCGCAGCTTCAAGGTTTTAAGCTTCTGCAAATAAATAGAAACAACTTGGTCAAGCAAAGGCAAGGCAATACATAATTCAAAACAAGTAAGGTCAACAAAAATATTACCTTATTGTCCACCACCATAGCATAAGATCGGTGTGCAACATCATAATGACTATGGAGAAGAGTCCCCATCCTATATTTTTCAAACAAAAAGCATTTGATTATCACTTTGTTCCATAACAAAATAATATGATTTAGCAAATGTTAGTGCTCAAGATCTAAATTTCACTATGTAAAACACATGGTACCATATAAAAATATACATTCATGCCATCCATATTAATAATGTCATAACAACATATCAACATAAACACATAGTTCCATTGCATGTTATTGGTACACATAGTTTATCACAATTGCATGACATTGTGCCATTGGTATACATAGATCCATTCATATGTTGTAATTTCTCCATACAAAACTAATCCACATAGTGTCATTATATTTTTAAACCAAATGTGATTTAGGGTTTCCCTAAATTTAGTCTCTCTAATATGTATCAGTGCTTACTACAACTCAACCATATTGCTATAGAACCATCAAACATCCCATTCTACCATAACAATTTCAAAATCAAATGGAATTTAGGGTTTCATACAAACTTGAACAAAGAGGACAAATGTGATGCATTTTTGGATGAAAAAGAGGGGAATGGAGGGGAGTACCTTAGGGGATGGATTGACAACAATCTCCATGGTTGAATCCGTCAGATCTGGGGAATTTGGGGGAGGATTTGAGAGGGGGGGAAGAACTGCCGCTGCCACCCTTGGCTTCTGTCAAGAGAGACCCTCTCTGTTGTGGTGTCTGCCCATTTTGTTATTGAGAAGTATAGCGCCTAAGAGCACGGCGCTAGACTAGTATATGTAGCGCCTTTCCCTGGGGCGCTAGATATCCAGGGTGGGGCCCGGTGCGGGTCCAGCCTCGCCACGCTGGCAGGGTCTTAGCGTCTTTGCCTCGGGTGCTATGTGTATAGGTATATCGCCTGGCTGTAGGGCGCTAGACTAAAGGGTCATATTTGTGAAATACTTTGCAAGTGAGTTCAGTTCATGAATTTCTTTCGCAAAAAGGTCAAAAGTGTGGATTTTGCCCCGGAGGAGAGGGGGAAGGGGCGTATGATAACCCACAACTACAGGGGATCGAGATAGTCTTCGCGGGTAAGAATAGCCCAATTTATAGATTCGACTCAAGGGGAGCCAAAGAATATCCACAAGCTTTAACAGTGGAGTTGTCAATTCCACCGCACCTGAGATACACTTACTTGCAACAAGATATTAAAAGTAACTGCGATATGGAAGTGATGATAGCAACAGTAATAGTAAAACAGCGAAAGTAAATAACTAGTAACCACCAGAATTAAAAACACTGTAGGCTAGGGAGATGGATGGTTGGGCGCTTGTAACATCCCAAAATTCTTCGAATTTTGGAATGTTAATAAAATTAAATAGATAATGATTTTTTGATTGATGTGTTTGATTTTCTCTGGGATTTAAAACTTTTGGAGTTTATTAAATATTAAAAAGAGAGGGAATAAAAGGACTTTCCCTAATATTCATAATTGTTGTTTTTGGAATTTATTATTTTAAAACAAAACCAACAAAATAAAATGAGAGAAGGTAATATGACTCCTTCAACTTATTAAAAGTTTGGAAAAGGTTTTAAATCTTTATTGGAATTCTTTTGAATATTCAAAACATTTTTCAACACATGGCAGTTCGCTGGAGAGGATATAAAAGGACTTATCCCCATTTTTGATTTGTTGAAAAATAATTCAAAATATTTTTGGGAGACTTTTTAATTTTACTTTGGAGTTATAAATATTTTCTAAAATTATTTTTGGAATTTATTTATGCTCTGGAAAAGTTTTTAAATCAATTTTCGGAGTTTTCGGTATTTTTAGAATGCCAGAAAAGTATTTAAAAATATGTTGCAAAGTTTTTATTTTATTTTAATATTTTTGTCTAGACAAAAATTCAATTTATTATTTTAAAAATATTGGCAAAGACATAATTTTAAAATAAATTTCTATGATTTTTCTAATATTGTTTTGGGCCCGACGAGCCTGCTCTGTTTTTTTTTCCGCAGACCGATTTTGTATTTATTTCGGTTTTAAAAAAAAGATTAGGGGCTGGCTATAAATAGCCCCGATTAGGGCTAAATTATTTTCGCTTAGCGTTTTAGGGTTAGCTCTAATTTAATCTGCGGGACCCGCCGTCGCCGACGTCATCGCCGGAATCTCGCCGGAGTTGCGTTTTCGCGTTTTTTTCGAGGTATATCTTCGCGAGCCGCCGTGTGCCGCCATCCCCGCCGCCCCTAGCCCCGCCGCCTGCTCGCCGCTCGCCGCCGCCCGGCCGGAGCTAGCCCGAGCCGGACCGCCATGGCCGCGAGTCGCCCTGGTCGCCCGTGCTCCAAGCCGCGCGCCCCGTGCGCCCCTAGCCCCGTGCGCCGCGCCGCACCTGGCCGTGGCTGGCCGCCCCCGCCGCGCCGCCTGGCCGCCTGGCCGCCGGCCCTCGCCCTCGCCGGAGCCGAGCCGGTGAGGCCTGGCCGAGCCAAGCCATGGCCGGCCTCCTCCATGACCTGTGCCCGCGTGTGTGAGGAAGAAGATAGATTAAAAAAAAAGTCAAAAAAAAAACGTTTCGATTTTTTTTTCAGATCTGGATCGAAACCGTCCGGGGACCCGATCGCGTTTTTCGTAAAAACTTTATTTACGTACGGGTCCTTTTTACAGTAGAACCCCCCGGTACCCCCGTTTTTCACCCGATACCGTTTTCGCGACAACTTTTTAACTGTAACTCGGAAGCGAGTGATTCCAGTTGCGTTTCGACCGTGTAGAAATTCTCTAGCCAGTGGACCAAGTGTTACAGAAGTTTGAAGTTTATAAATTGGATCCCAAGCTGATCCAAATTTGGACTTCCGGCAACCGTAACTTTTTACCGGTGCGCCCGTTTGCGCCGTTTCTTTTTGCGTTGGATCACTCGTTCCATGTACCTTCTGTTTATATCCTGTGTACACAAAAATTCACAAGTGTATTGATCTGTTTAAATTCAAATTCAATTCAATTTTTCACCTGCTACGACCTGTGTTGTAGTATTCCGTTTCACGTGATTCTTTTTGCATATTGGATCATATGAGACATCTTATCGGCAATATCGACATACTATTCGTATTGCTATGATCTTTACCTTGATTTCGTAATGCCTTGATCATACTTTTGTATCGACAACTCTTTATCCGTTGACTCTCTCGAGTTCACGTTCCACTGATCACCTTCGAGCACATCCACACCTTTGCACTTCAAAACCTTTTGTTTTGTTGCTAACACTTTAGTGATTGTTTTGTTGATCTTGTGTTTTGTCCTTGTGGTGTGATTGCTTATTGAGTTCTTTCGTTGACGATAGATTGCTCGGAGTGTGACGAGTAGAGTTGACTGGAACGTGAGAGCGAACATCTTCATCGAATGTATAAGGCAAGTGATACTTTGACCATACTCATACCTATATTTTCTATATGCATTATGTTAAGAAATATCACCCTATTGCATCATAGGTAGTTTATTATACTGTTGCTGCAAAACCAGTTAGGATAGCCACATGTTTTGACTTGTCTACCATAGATCAACCTAGCCGTGTTGTTGCTTTATTGCTATGCTTTGTAGACGTGGTTTGGGTTGTGCAAATTCATGGAGTGCATGTGAGCAATTTAATAACTTGTGTAGCAACTGTTTAATAAATAGAAATCACTTCTGGACGGGCAGGGAGTGCTTCCTGGGGGCTCGTTCCTTATCTAAGGTCGAGACCAGGTTGTACCCCTAATGGTTGGTTTGGTGGTCGAGAATACGTCATGGTGAGTACCCTCTGACGTAGTGGGCGCCGTCCAGGCTCAAAAAGATCAGACATACTTGGTGACTAGAAGCTTACATGTACAGCTGCTGGCCATATGGGCTCTGGCTTAGTTGAGTATGATGTAGGAAGCCTCTCCCGTGCAAAGCTAGCAGATATAGATGTGATAGGTGGTACCGGCTTGCCGTTGGGTGTAGGTGACCTCTTCTGAAAGACTTCGTCTCAATCTTCGGGTTGAGTCCAGCGGGGAAAGTGTACTAACCTCTGCAGAGTATAAACTAATCATGATTAGCCGTGTCCCCGGTTATGGACATCCTTGAGCTACTAGACATTACTGTTACTGGAGGATCTTGACAGATGAATCACCATAATAATTTGAGTGGGAAAGATTTTAATAAAGGGTGTGGATTGAGACTGGTGTGCCCAGTTCAATCTTTAGTAGTAAGTTCAACTTAAAATTTTGACTAGTTTAGTTTAGCAGAAAATTGGCTTTCTGCAAAACAAAACCATAAGCCTTTCCTTTGACTTACCTTGCATGTAGGTGTAGGTCCTTTATATAAACTTTTTTGTGTCACTTGCCTTACAAATCAGATGTACTGACCCGTTGTCGGGCTGTAACCTTCGGTGTTGCAGGTTTTTCAGACGATCAGTAAGGTGCGTTTAGGGGTTGCGAGTCTACACTCAGCATGTTCGCATGTGGCTATTGATGGGACTCCACGTTACTTGCTTTTGCTTCCGCTATATTTATATTGAATAAGCTAGCCTTGAGCTATGCAACTTGTTATTTATTCTACTCTGGATCATGCGTTGTAATAATGATGCACTTGTACTTTGATATACCTCTATAATACTGTGTGTGCCAGCGAGTTCGATCCAGGGACTGGCACTTGAGCACAGAGACTTCAATTCGGTGTGAATTGGGTCGTTACAGATGGTATCAGAGCAGTTTGTTGACTGTAGGTCGTGACCCTAGAAAATGGATAGAAAAAGCCATAGGAACAAAATTATTTTTATCACTCTTTGATTACTTTCTCTCTCACTAGTATTTCTCATCTATTATTCATCTTCTAAAACTTCTCATCTTGTTTTACTATGAATACCCCTTGAGTTGCTTACCCCTGAAGACAAGACAATTGAGAAAAACATCATCAACCTCGTGGATCAATAGAAGTTATGATCACAAGAACTAGAAGGAATAACCCACAGTGATCAATACGTTTGACACCGCGAGAGGAACCTTTAAGATCAGCTTAGCTGAGAAGGATGAAGCTAGAATCAGACCACCACCTTTTAGGTGAAGTTAGATGAACGAATTTCGCGTAGCATGATGAGATCGTATGTCTTGCACATATGACCTTACTCTAGGTGTTGTTTGGGTGTTTTGACTTTTGTGACTGTATTGTTTGGTGTTGTGTGTTACGGACGAACGTAGGTGTTTTTCCTCTTTTTGTTTGAGTGCATATGTTTGGTGTTATCTTTAGTTGTTGTCTGGTCGGTGTTATAGATTTCCCCTAACCCTGGTCGTATGGGTTTAATAGATGGAGTATGGAGTAGGACTCGCCTTTTTCGGGGAGATGTCGAGACTGAAGGTGGAGCAATGGATTCGTAATATGGAGGAGCTTATGAGGATAAACAAGGTTGGAAGTGAGAACATTGTCCCATATGCAGTTAAGTACTTGGTAGAAGAGGCTGCTACTTGGTGGAGAATGCACCAAGCGATTGACGGATCACAAAGGAAGATTACTTGGAAGGAGTTCACAAGGATTTTGTTGGGATCCCGCCTTGTCACCCCGACGCAAAGGACGGTAAACCATAAGAGGCCTCGTGCTTGCAAAATTTGCGGGGAAGTAGGACACTCCCATGAAAGACACCAAGATGGATGTCCCTATTGTGAGGAAATTCACACGGGTGAAGAATGCCCCACTGCACAAGTCACATGTTTTACGTGTGAAGGAACTGATCATTACCCCACTCAGTGTCAATTTTTCATCATGACACAACAAGTTGTTCAACATCAAAAAGAAGGAATGAAGAAAGTTATCCAAGAATTGAAGGAAGCACCCGTGAAGAAGAAAAAGAAGGACATTAGCCACATTCATTGTTTTCGGTGCAGGAACATGGGACACTACCGCGATATGTGTCCAGAATTGAAGGGAAGGAGAAGTTGTGAACGTGGAAACAAGGATGCTGACTCGAAGAAGCTTATGTTTGGCAATTGGAGGACAGACGTCGTAGGTGTGCACTAAGTGCACGATGCTACCTTTTTATGTTAGTTGGGATGTGTATCGATGCATGTTTGCTATGGATTGACTAGATGTTTTATGTCATGATTGTTTTGTTAAGTTTTGTCTTGTACCCTGTGGCCTTGATATGTATTTGATTGATGTGATGTGTTGTCCTTTGTGTTTCTTCTATGCGAGTAGAATAAGTTTACGTTTCGTTAGACCCCTCATCTATTTAGTATGCTTCAAGACTGAGGGAGACACAACAGCAAGAAGAACAAGTTGAAAAATGACTCAACGATATGAAGATCGCTTCGACATTCCAAAACTCAAGCTGCCGTCATTGAAGACTTGAAGACCTGAAGACTTGAAGACCTGGAGATTCAAAGTTTCTACCGTTAGATCGTTTCTGTGAGCTGTCATTTCTTGTTTTACCGATAGCTACACACCGAAACTTATGTTTCAAAACTAGTGTGATGTTTGTATGAGTATCTCTCCCTATCTCTCTCTCTACCTCGCTATCTACATTATATTCCCCCTCATCCTCATCCCTAAACTGAAGAAGCTACTACAATGGCTGCAAATGTCAAGACTGGAATGAAGATGGATGCCACCGATGTTGAGTTCAAAGTTAACCTCTTGTGCCAAGATCTTACGACAAGCAAGCACAATCTTGCTGAAGGAAGAACCCCGAAGAAAGTTGTAGTCCACCAGTACACGTTTTATAGAAGTTTGCGTAAACCTGAGAGTTGTGAATAAACGCTAGATGCTTTGGTTGGCTTGCAGAACCATGGATTTATCTGGACCCAGTTCAAGATAAGGAGGACTTCTGCAATGCTTGGGAGAATGACCGAGTGTTAGATTGCGAGATTCACTAAACCATGTACAAGGTAATGATTTGGGTGCGTAATGGATTGGCCCCCATGACGACTACCCTTATTATTCGCTCTTGCTATGCGGGATAGTAAATCTTGAGTGACTTACCTATAGCAGAGAGACGACAATGTTAAAGCCCGAACCATAGAATGGTACGATGTGTGACCCATGTGGGAGATTACCGTTTGTGTTATGCGGTGAGTATAGACCAAGACCATTTGCTGCAGATATCCCATAGAAGTATTCTTGATGACCACCATGAGAAAATCGATAGTTGCTTAGTATGAGCGTCTGACCTATCAGCCATGAAGTCTTAGTACTTGGAAGACCACTCTCTTGCTAAGGAATGAAACCTCATAGGAGGAATTCGTGAAACCTCGAAGACCGAAGGTGAAATCCGTACGAAGAATGTCATCGATGGATTAAGATACTGGGAGCCCACACTTGTGATGAAGAATTCAATGCCCCAACTGAGTATGAAGAGTATGGGTGAAGAGCTCGCTGAGGGAGCAAGCTTTTGGAGACTAAGTCGTTTTCCTTTTAAGGGTGATAGCACCCTAGCTCATCGGAGGATCAACAGACTGTCATGAAGACTCGAACCCTAACCTTTCTTTCTAGCCTTCTCGAATCTCGAGGACGAGATTCCTTTTAAGGGTGGTAGTGTGTAACATCCCAAAATTCTTCGAATTTTGGAATGTTAATAAAATTAAATAGATAATGATTGTTTGATTGATGTGTTTGATTTTCTCTGGGATTTAAAACTTTTGGAGTTTATTGAATATTAAAAAGAGAGGGAATAAACGGAGTTTCCCTAATATTCATAATTGGTGTTTTTGGAATTTATTATTTTAAAACAAAACCAACAAAATAAAATGAGAGAAGGTAATATGACTCCTTCTACTTATTAAAAGTTTGGAAAAGGTTTTAAATCTTTATTGGAATTCTTTTGAATATTCAAAACATTTTTCAACACATGGCAGTTCGCTGGAGAGGATATAAAAGGACTTATCCCCATTTTTGATTTGTTGAAAAATAGTTCAAAATATTTTTGGGAGACTTTTTAATTTTACTTTGGAGTTATAAATATTTTCTAAAATTATTTTTGGAATTTATTTATGCTCTGGAAAAGTTTTTAAATAAATTTTCGAAGTTTTCGGTATTTTTAGAATGCCAGAAAAGTATTTAAAAATATTTAAAAATAAGTTGCAAAGTTTTTACTTTATTTTAGTATTTTGGTCAAGCCAAAAATTCAATTTATTATTTTAAAAAATATTGGCAAAGACGGAATTTTAAAATAAATTTCCGTGATTTTTCTAATATTGTTTTGGGCCTAATGGGCCTGCTCTGTTTTTTTTTTCCGCAGACCGATTTTGTATTTCTCTCGGTTTAAAAAAAAAGATTAGGGGCTAAATTATTTTCGCTTAGCGTTTTAGGGTTAGCTCTAATCTAATCCACGGGACCCGCCGCCGCCGACGTCATCGCCGGAATCTCGCCGGAGCATCGCCGGAATTTCGCCGGAGCATCGCCGGAGTTGCGTTTTCGCGTTTTATTCGAGGTATATCTTCGCGAGCCACCGTGTGCCGCCGTCCACGCCTCGCTGGAGCACCCCGCCACCCCTAGCCGCGCCGCCCCGCCGCCTGCTCGCCGCTCGCCGCCGCCCGGCCGGACCTAGCCCGAGCCGGAGCGCCATGGCCGCGAGCCGCCCGTGCTCCAAGCCGCGCGCCCCGTGCGCCCCTGGCCCCGTGCGCCGCGCCGCCCCTGGCCGTGGCTGGCCGCCCCCGCCGCGCCGCCTGGCCACCGGCCCTCGCCGGAGCCGGAGCCGAGCCGGTGAGGCCTGGCCGAGCCAAGCCATGGCCGGCCTCCTCCATGGCCTGTGCCCGCGTGCGTGATGAAGAAGATAGATTAAAATAAAAGTCAGAAAAAAAACGTTTCGAAATCTGGATCCAAACCGCCCGGGGACCCGATCGCGTTTTTCGTAAAAAATGTATTTACGTACGGGTCTTTTTTACAGTAGAACCCCCCGGTACCCCCGTTTTTCACCCGATACCGTTTTCGCGACTACTTTTTAACTATAACTCGGAATCGAGTGATTCCAGTTGCGTTGCGACCGTGTAGAAATTCTCTAGCCAGTGGACCAAGTGTTACAGAAGTTTGAAGTTTCTAAATTGGATCCCAAGCTGATCCAAATTTGGACTTCCGGCAGGCGTAACTTTTTACCGGTGCGCCCATTTGCGCCGTTTCTTTTTGCGTTGGATCACTCGTTCCATGTACCTTCTGCTTATATCCTGTGTAAACAAAAATTCACAAGTTTATTGATCTGTTTAAATTCAAATTCAATTCAATTTTGCACCTGCTACGACCTGTGTTGTAGTATTCCGTTTCACGTGATTCTTTTTGCATATTGGATCATATGAGACATCTTATCGGCAATATCGACATACTATTCGTATTGCTATGATCTTTACCTTGATTTCATAATGCCTTGATCATAATTTTGTATCGACAACTCTTTATCCGTTGACTCTCTCGAGTTCACGTTCCACCGATCACCTTCGAGCACATCCACACCTTTGCACTTCAAAACCTTTTGTTTTGTTGCTAACACTTTAGTGATTGTTTTGTTGATCTTGTGTTTTGTCCTTGTGGTGTGATTGCTTATTGAGTTCTTTCGTTGACGATAGATTGCTCGGAGTGTGACGAGTAGAGTTGACTGGAACGTGAGAGCGAACATCTTCATCGAATGTATAAGGCAAGTGATACTTTGTCCATACTCATACCTATATTTTCTATATGCATTATGTTAAGAAATATCACCCTATTGCATGATAGGTAGTTTATTATACTGTTGCTGCAAAACCAGTTAGGATAGCCACATGTTTTGACTTGTCTACCATAGATCAACCTAGCCGTTTTGTTGATTTATTGCTATGCTTTGTAGACGTGGTTTGGGTTGTGCAAATTCATGGAGTGCATGTGAGCAATTTAATAACTTGTGTAGCAAGTGTTTAATAAATAGAAATCACTTCTGGACGGGCAGGGAGTACTTCCTGGGGGCTAGTTCCTTATCTAAGGTCGAGACCAGGTTGTACCCCTAATGGTTGGTTTGGTGGTCGAGAATACGTCATGGTGAGTACCCTCTGACGTAGTGGGCGCCGTCCAGGCTCAAAAAGATCAGACATACTTGGTGACTAGAAGCTTACATGTACAGCCACTGGCCATATGGGCTCTGGCTTAGTTGAGTATGATGTAGGAAGCCTCTCCCGTGCAAAGCTAGTAGATGTAGATGTGATAGGTGGTACCGGCTTGCCGTTGGGTGTAGGTGACCTCTTCTGAAAGACTTCGTCTCAATCTTCGGGTTGAGTCCAGCGGGGAAAGTGTACTAACCTCTGCAGAGTATAAACTAATCATGATTAGCCGTGTCCCCGGTTATGGACATCCTTGAGCTACTAGACATTACTGTTACTGGAGGATCTTGACAGATGAATCACCATAATAATTTGAGTGGGAAAGATTTTAATAAAGGGTGTGGATTGCGACTGGTGTGCCCAGTTCAATCTTTAGTAGTAAGTTCAACTTAAATTTTTGACTAGTTTAGTTTAGGAGAAAATTGGCTTTCTGCAAAACAAAACCATAAGCCTTTCCTTTGACTTACCTTGCATGTAGGTGTAGGTCCTTTATATAAACTTTTCCGTGTCACTTGCCGTACAAATCAGATGTACTGACCCGTTGTCGGGCTGTAACCTTCGGTGTTGCAGGTTTTTCAGACGATCAGTAAGGTGCGTTTAGGGGTTGCGAGTCTACACTCAGCATGTTCGCATGTGGCTATTGATGGGACTCCACGTTACTTGCTTTTGCTTCCGCTATATTTATATTGAATAAGCTAGCCTTGAGCTATGCAACTTGTTATTTATTTTACTCTGGATCATGCGTTGTAATAATGATGCACTTGTACTTTGATATACCTCTATAATACTGTGTGTGCCAGCGAGTTTGATCCAGGGACTGGCACTTGAGCACAGATACTTCAATTCGGTGTGAATTGGGTCGTTACAGCGCTGCATGGCTAAGACACATTATGTATTTAACTTGTGGCAAGGCACACAGAAAAGAAATTATCATCTAGGCATAAATCAAACACCAGGCATGTATCCCAAAGGAAGTTGTACGTGCTTGCAATAAGAACTTGCACAACATATTTTGTCCTACCATCCCGCTACGAACGGGGCCAAAAGGAACTTATGGAGATTAAGGTGCTCCTGTCAAAGAGCACCGGAACAAAGCATTAACAATCAACGGATACATGGAATCCTCAAATTGTAGTCCATCCCCTTTGGTGTCCCAAGCTGTCACCATTGGGATCGCCAGTTCCGGACTATAACAGGCGCATACAACTCATAGATAGGATCAAGAACACAAATATATTCATGAAAACACAAAGGGTTCAGATCTGAAATCATGGCACTCGGGCCCAAAGTGACAAGCATTAAGAGCAACAAGTTGAAGCAAAGATTATAAAAAACAATCAAGATGATAGGAAACATGCCCCCAACAATTTGATAAACTATTACATGATCTAACTCATCCAATCCCTACCATCCCCTTTGCCTACAACAGGGAATTACTCACACATGGATGGAGAATTCATGGAGAGAGGATGGAGTGGCGATGACGATGACGATGGAGATGATATCCCCTCTCCGGAGGCCAAAACAGCCTCCAGATTAGCCCTCCCGGAGAAGAACAGAGGGTGGCGGCGGCTCCGCGACGAGAATTGGGAAAATGACTTCTGCTTCGGGGTTTCTCTGTCACGGGAATAAATAGGAGTCTTGGTAGGGCACCAGAGGAGGGGAGAGGCTCCCAGGCGGCTAGAGGGCACGCCCCCACCCCTGGTCGCGCTAGGGGGGCGCCTGGGGCCCCCTTGGCTCCCCTCTGGTCCCACTTCTGGCTTCTGGGTCCTTCGGGTGCGTGGATTTTCTGGGACGTCCAAAAATCCACTTTCCTGCGCACAATAAAAATCCATTGTCTTTTGCTGTGTGGATTTCTATTTTGGACTTGTCCATACACTCTCTTTTGGACTTGTCTACCGTAGATCAACCTAGCCGTGTTGTTGCTTTATTGCTATGCTTTGTAGACGTGGTTTGGGTTGTGCAAATTCATGGAGTGCATGTGAGCAATATAATAACTTGTGTAGCAACTGTTTAATAAATAGAAATCACTTCTGGACGGGCAGGGAGTGCTTCCTGGGGGCTCGTTCCTTATCTAAGGTCGAGACCAGGTTGTACCCCTAATGGTTGGTTTGGTGGTCGAGAATACGTCATGGCGAGTACCCTCTGACGTAGTGGGCGCCGTCCAGGCTCAAAAAGATCAGACATACTTGGTGACTAGAAGCTTACATGTACAGCCGCTGGCCATATGGGCTCTGGCTTAGTTGAGTATGATGTAGGAAGCCTCTCCCGTGCAAAGCTAGCAGATGTAGATGTGATAGGTGGTACCGGCTTGCCGTTGGGTGTAGATGACCTCTTCTGAAAGACTTCGTCTCAATCTTCGGGTTGAGTCCAGCGGGGAAAGTCTACTAACCTCTGCAGAGTATAAACTAATCATGATTAGACGTGTCCCCGGTTATCGACATCCTTGAGCTACTAGACATTACTGTTACTGGAGGATCTTGACAGATGAATCACCATAATAATTTGAGTGTGCAAGATTTTAATAAAGGGTGTGGATTGAGACTGGTGTGCCCAGTTCAATCTTTAGTAGTAAGTTCAACTTAAAATTTTGACTAGTTTAGTTTAGGAGAAAATTGGCTTTCTGCAAAACAAAACCATAATCCTTTCCTTTGACTTACCTTGCATGTAGGTGTAGGTCCTTTATATAAACTTTTCCGTGTCACTTGCCGTACAAATTAGATGTACTGACCCGTTGTCGGGCTGTAACCTTCGGTGTTGCAGGTTTTTCAGACGATCAGTAAGGTGCGTTTAGGGGTTGCGAGTCTACACTCAGCATGTTCGCATGTGGCTGTTGATGGGACTCCACGTTACTTTCTTTTGCTTCCGCTATATTTATATTGAATAAGCTAGCCTTGAGCTATGCAACTTGTTATTTATTTTACTCTGGATCATGCGTTGTAATAATGATGCACTTGTACTTTGATATACCTCTATAATACTGTGTGTGCCAGCGAGTTTGATCCAGGGACTGGCACTTGAGCACAGAGACTTCAATTCGGTGTGAATTGGGTCGTTACAGCGCTGCATGGATAAGACACATTATGTATTTAACTTGGGGCAAGGCACACAGAAAAGAAATTATCATCTAGGCATAAATAACACACCAGGCATGTATCCCAAAGGAAGTTGTACGTGCTTGCAATAAGAACTTCCACAACATATTTTGTCCTACCATCCCGCTACGAACGGGGCCAAAAGGAACTTATGGAGATTAAGGTGCTCCTGTCAAAGAGCACCGGAACAAAGCATTAACAATCCATGGATACATGGAATGCTCAAATTGTAGTCCATCCCCTTTGGTGTCCCAAGCTGTCACCATTGGGATCGCCAGTTCCGGACTATAACAGGCGCATACAACTCATAGATAGGTTCAAGAACACAAATATATTCATGAAAACACAAAGGGTTCAGATCTGAAATCATGGCACTCGGGCCCAATGTGACAAGCATTAAGAGCAACAAGTTGAAGCAAAGATGATAAACAACAATCTAGATGATAGGCAACATGCCCCAACAATCTGATAAACTATTACATGATCTAACTCATCCAATCCCTACCATCCCCTTTATCTACAGCAGGGAATTACTCACACATGGATGGAGAAGTCATGGAGGGAGGATGGAGTGGCGATGACGATGACGATGGAGATGATCTCCCCTCTCCGGAAGCCAAAACAGCATCCAGATTAGCCCTCCCGGAGAAGAACAGAGGGTGGCGGCGGCTCCGCGATGAGAATTGGGAAAACGACTTCTGTTTCGGGGTTTCTCCGTCACGGGAATAAATAGGAGTCTCGGTAGGGCACCAGAGGAGGGGGAGGCTCCCAGGCGGCCAGAGGGCGTGGCCCCACCCCTGGCCGCGCCAGGGGGGCGCCTGGGCCCCCCTTGGCTCCCCTCTGGTCCCACTTCTGGCTCCTTCGGGTGCGTGGATTTTCTGGTATTTTTCTGGGAATTTCCGGGACGTCGGAAAATCCATTTTCCTGCGCACAATAAAACCATACAGACAGCGCTGCTGAAAACAACGTTAGTCCGGGTTAGTTTCGTCCAAATCATGCAAGAATGAGGGCAAAACAATAGCAAAATTGTTTCGAAAAGTAGATACGTTTGAGACGTATCAGCGTAGCAGGCCCGGCCCTAGGGGGAGAGGGGCGGCCGCCCCGGGCCCCCGAAATTGAGGGGTCCCAAGCTGAGGTCTGTAGCAGCACGCAGCACCCCTCGCAGACGCCATTCGAAGAGAGCGCATGAAGCTATCTTCGTCTTCGCGAGGAAGAAGGCCGAAGCGTTTTCTTTAGCGGACATTTTTTATCAACTTTTCTTTAGCGATCTGTTGTGGTATTTGGGCCCCCGGTGTATTTGGATGATGGATGATATGTGCGTGTAATTAGCTCATGTATTACTCGGCTTGCCGCAACACATCAGGGCAGTCTCCTCATCTTTTATTCCCTCTAATCTCCTCCTTAATTGGCAACAAATCATGCCAAGGTCGCTGGCGACCCTCCCGCGTTGTCTAATCAAGATTTTCTGGTGTTGGATGAGATTAATATGCCAAAAGGTAATGCGATGCAGATCCCCTCTTTTAGAAGTCTAGCCAGATTCCTTCTAAAGCACATAGAAGTGGGGTGACACAGTTGGATCAAGAGATCGCGAGGACGGCAGAGCGCACTAACTCCCTGAGAGCTGCTTCACCGCCGCCGACCACTCTTGCCACGGCGGCCACCGCATAGTCTGTCGTGTGCCACTCCGGCCATGGAAGCCACCCTACGTCTGCTTTGAACCACTCCGGACTTAGCATCCACACATCAGTTTCTTTGTGCTGGGAGAAATCAGAGAAGCTATGGCGCTCTCTGATCTGGACTTCACGAGGGGCAAGGAGTTCGATCAACACATCAGGCATGTGTTCAACCTTCCGATAAACAACAGGGATGGAAGCACACACAATGATTTCATCATGGTGGTGGAATTCCAGAGATCAAAGCTTCGTCTCAATGATGAATCTGTGGGACTCATTCTTAGGAATGTTTTGGAGGTTCGGCAATCAGGTTCAAATTTTCCAGGCTTATGAATCTCTCATTCAAGTTTTGTGTTTCGTCTCGCCATGTTGGTTTTGAGATTCTTAAAAGTGGAAATATTGCAAACAATCTGTTCAATGTGGAATTTTTTCTCTGGGGCAATGGAGGACCCAATTTAGTTAGAGAATATAGAAAATATCTTCATGAACTAGATAGTGAATGGACTACGATCAATCGAGGTAGCAACAAAAGATCATTTGCTCAAGTTGTCCAAACACCTAGGATCATGTCCAGCAATCAAAATTTTGAACAACACACCAATTCCAGCGAGGTTCCTGCTAGCAATTATGACAGAGGTATTAATCGGACCAGTAATGGTGCATTAACATCACCTAATAATGTACCATTAGGGCATAGAGGTAATCAGGCTAATTCCGTTCGGGTTTACCGGTCAGGGTTTTTTTTGTTTCCGTTGCCTGTCAACGGAGCACAATAGAGATAAGTGCACCAATCGCATTAGATGCAATGCATGCAAGAGATGGGCCACATTCAGCGGGACTGCCATTTCAGAGGAGACAGGGCCCATTATGGGGCTGCAAACATGTGGAATTCGGTGTCACTGACGCATCCAGTTTTTTTAAGTCCCGCAGAAAATATGGCGCCTGTCGATCCAGGCCCAGTCACCAGTGACCCGACGATTCCAATTCCAGGGGGTACAAATGATCCCACTAGCAGGATAGAGACAGCAGCTATTACTTCCCCACCGCCCCCCTGCGGACATCTCCACCAGCTTCTTCAGAATCTTCACCTCTTGTGAGTGCTGCAATGACTAACTTCGTCTTCGATCCTACGCCATTCCTGCCGCATGGCTGTCAGACCATTGAAGTGGAAGGGCATCCGGCGAGGGTGCGGGACATCCATGGACCCATCTCTAGCAGCAATGACGACCTGGCCATTGCCACCATCGTTCCCATGTGAAAGGACGTGGATGTCGCCTAGAGGGGGGGGGTGAATAGGCGTTTAAAATAATTACGGTTTCGGCTTGAACAAATGCGGAATAAAACTTAACGTTTAATTTTCCAAGCAAGAAACCTAAATAAGCTAGGCTCAACCATGTGCAGCAACAACTTATACTAAGCAAGATAAACAACTATGTGATAGCAAGATATATAACAAGAGCACTAGGGCTATCACAAAGTAGGTGCACAAGTAAATAGGTTGACTAGATGAACAACCTATGGGACAAGCAATGCACAATAATATGAGCAAGCACAAGATAAACAATGTAATAAGCTTGCTCAAAGTAAGGGTAGAGATAACCGCAAGTGGAGCCGATGGAGACAAGGATTTGTTACCGAAGTTCCTTCTCTTGCGAGAAGTACGTCTCCGTTTGGAGAGGGTGAGGAGCACAATGCTCACACGAAGCCAACGAGGGCCACCCTATTTCTCCTCACGCTCTTACCAATGCAAGATGTCGTGATTCCACTATTAGGACACTTGAGGGCGTTCACCGAACCCGTACAAATGGCAACCCTTGGGGGCGGTCACCGAACCCGTACAAATGCTCGGGGCAATCTCCACAACCGAATTGGAGGCTCCCGTAGTGTCCCGAAGCTTTCCACCACAATGATTGAGCTCCGTAACAACAAGCTCCTAGGTGCCAACGCACCCACGAGGTACAAGCTCTAGAGTGCCTATGCACTCAAGAATAGCTATCTTCTCAACTTCACTCACTACAAAGAATCCTCGGAGAGAACTCAAACCGATGCACCAAATGATATGGCAAGAGCACAGTAAGTGCTCAAGTCCCCAACTCTCAAATCCCACCAAAGCAAGAAAAGCTATGGAGGAATATGAGAGGAAGAACAAGGAGAACACAAAGAACTCCAAGATCTAGATCCACAAGGTTCCCCTCACTTAGAGGAGAGATGGCTTGGTGGAGAATGTGGATCTAGACCTCCTCTCTCTTTTCCCTCAAAAGGAGCAAGAATCACAGGAGGGGAAGAGAGTAAGCAAGCTCAAAGAGGTCAACAATGGGGGAAGAACTTGCACAAAACCGGTGGAGACAAAAGAGGAAGAAGACCCCCTTTTATAGTCTCCCACGAATCCAGCCGTTGGAATCCGTTGGCAGCCCACCAACCACGGTACTACCGCACCGGGAGCGGTACTACCGCCCCATGGTACTACCGAACCCCAGTGCCGCCCCCACTACCGCAAAGTCCAGTGGGAATCCGGTAGTGGATGCGGTACTGGTCCACGGTACTACCGTGGCACGGTACTACCGCGCTGGGAGCGGTACTACCGCCCCACGGTACTACCGGGGGCCAGTACCGTGCCCACTACCGCAGAGCCCAGTGGACTTACGGTAGTGAGTGCGGTACTCGCCCACGGTACTACCGTGGCGCGGTACTACCGCTCCAAGAGAGGTACTACCGCCCTGGCAGAACCAGGGAGCCCATGCCACACAACAGATGAACTCCAAATGAAACAGGCAAACCCTGAACTGCCACAACTTCTGCAAATGAACTCCGATTAACGCCAACAGGAAAGCTAACGAACAGAGATGCCTAATCACGACTGGAAATATTTCAAAGTGGCAAGGGAGAAATGCCAAACACATAGAGGTGTGAAACCTCTAACCAAGAATAACCGGCAAATCTCCCGCATCGAAAATCATAAGAGAAGATGCATATGAAATCCGTTTTCGATGAACACGAGCTTGTCATGAAGAAGACCACAAGCTCCAAAACTCACAAAGAGAAAAGCCAAACAAGAACCAATAAAGATGATGCCAAGGATGCAAAAGGTTTGAGCTCTCCACGAACGACTCGGCCTAGCCTATAACACGGTCTCCTAACTACTACCAAGAGAACGGTAAACTAGACTCCTATCTAGTCAAACCTTTTTCTTGGGCATAATCCACTTGAGCTTGATGATGACGATCATGCCCGCCTCATGTTGGAACATTGTGACGCCCCCAAAATCGGACCGTGTACAGTAATCATACACACAAGGTACACCATCGAAATCAGGGACTCACGGTGAGATATCACAACACAACTCTACAAATAAAATAATACAAGCTTTTTAATACAAGCCAGGGGCCACGAGGGCCCGAATACAACAGCTCGAGATCACATGTCAGCGGAAGCAATAGTATCTGAGTGCAGACACAAGGATACAAGGTTGCCTTATGAAGGCTAGCACAAATATCAACAACGATCGAAAAGGCGAGGCCTCCTGCCTAGGAACCTCCAAACTACTCCTGGTCAAAGGGGAACTCGACGTCGTAGAAGGCATCGGGGGTCTTCATGTTGCGGTGGTCGACATCGGGGATCTCCTGCTCCTGGACTCCAAGGCTTCAACGTCGACTGCAGCGGCCGATCAGGCAAAAAAAAGGGGGGGGGAAATAAAGCAGGTGAGTATCTAGCATACCCACGAGTCTTACGTCCGCTACTAAGCATTTATGCATTTGTATCAAATGGAAAGTGGAGGCTGTATATAGTGGACTGCAAGGTAGAAATCAGAATAAGGGTAAGAAGCTAGGCCTATCGAAGACTAGCATCTTCCGACGAGTCTTGCAGCATGATGTAAGAATCAGCCAAAAGTTAATATAACAGTAATGAAAGTAATAATGCAGCAGAAGTTGCTGCAACATTGTATAATAATAAGTTGTAATAAATAATAATAATATATGCCTCCGAGATCCCCTCCTCGACTTCCCTGCGAGGAAGAGAAAACCGGAACCAACAGTTTAATAGTAGTAGTTTGTAGTAGTAGGCTCTTGCTTCAGCATAAAGCGTCCTGTTACCGTGGACACGGCTATCCGAATAGATTATCATCCCTGCAAGGGCTGCACTACTGTTACCCTACACGCTCGGATCTCCAGGGTGGTGTACACCTTGTTATGGAATGCCCCACCGAGGCTATCCGACACTCCAAGGCCCATCCTACGGCTCATCAGAGAGGTCCCCGCCGGTCTACAGTCCTAAGCGCAAGGGGGTCTTGGACCGTCGCCCCTCGCCCTCCGGGTCTTTGTGTGCCAAGTGATTCCATGCAACTCTTCCAGGATGAGGATCGACCTAAGCACAATGATGAACTGGACGTCTTTCAGAGCTTTCGAACGAGACCACAACGCGGAGGGCCCACACCGTAATCCCACGTGGAGGTAGTGCGTATAGGGCACGTCGACCCACTCAAGTCATCCACCTCAACCGTTAAGTCATTTTATTATTATCTGCTAGGACAACCGTTATCGTTGCCCCTTTCTCGGTGAGTCGCGGACAACGACAGTAGCCAGGACCACCAGTAACGTCGGTGCCTGCCCTGACGTCCCACCAACTCGTGCGGTTGCCAACAAGGTGAACAGTCTCCTTACCTTGTCTCGCGTTTGCTCCGAAGAGCTCGAATTTTGTACAACAGGAAATCCTTCGGCCACGAACAGTACCAGGCCGGCCGCACACCAGTGGAATACACCTGACATGTCTTTCCGCTAAGATACCCTGCGCGGGCACCGTTGGGTCACCCGACTCCTTACCTGTAAGGACACTAGTTGATTCGAGTGCCTACCATCAAGTGAAACCAGGAGGAATCACCCTCGATGGTACACTTGAAGAGGTTCGACAAAGACATCAGCGGAATGAACTAAAGAGGAATATTCTCGTATCACCCCGGTGGTGCCGAGACACCAGCGAAATGAACTAAAGAGGAATACCCTCGTATCATTCCAGTGATGCTACGCTACTGAGCCGACGAGAGTGAAATACGGGTCCGTCCACTCGTAAGTCAAACTCGAAGCGACTCGGCAGAGTCTCGCTGTTGTAGGTTCCCTAGGGCGTCTGCATTGATCCGTACCTGTTGCAGTTATAATATTTTGTAATCCGCGTTCACTCACCAGAGTGATCACGGTCCGCTATTCTAAACCTAACTAACAATGCGCAGGGTTCACTGCTGAATATTATATATATAATTATAAGGCAGCATAGGACAAGGAAATGTACATCAAGGGGTGACAAAAACAGGCTATGCAATTGAATAGGATTGTAACATAGCAGCAGCAGTAACCATGCCAAGTGCAAGAAAAGTACGGAAAGATAGGCGATATCTGGGGAAGGAAAATGGCTCTGCTTTCCTGTAAGCTCGACGGTAGAGGTACGGTCGTCGACGAAGTAGTCGATCACAGGGGCTTCAGCAGCGGACGTCGAGACTACCGGACAATAAAATAGGGGGGAGAAACAATAAATGCACAGCAATAATAGCAATACAAATACAAGACATGACATATGCAATGTTAACGATGCTCTAACGTTGTACGATACACGTAGCACGGAGCGGGAATTCATCCGTGGATGAACTGTCAGCTCCGGGTGATTACCGGACAGGGTGTCCGTAGGGGGAAGGTATCATGCTGGAGGTGTCATGGACATCCGACAAACGTGAGGGGGGTGTATCCGGGTTAGTTGCCCTATTCCGAACAACTTTCGTGTTCGAAAGAAATTCATCCGGGTAATATAGCAGTACCGGACAATTCATCGGGCAAATGGTTCGGAGGGGGGCGGTTCGATGTTCGGTATGTTAGAGGGGTGTGGTGGGGATACGGGTAGCGTATTCTTAACCGTTATATTTTTCTGATCAATTTTCATGTATAAAGTTTTTCGATCCGAGTTACGGATTAAAAGATATTTAATTTCAAAGTTTTACTCAATTTAAAAAATTTCTGGATTTTCTTTTATTAAATAAATAAACATTATCCACAGAGGGGTTGACTGGTCAAACCTGACCAGTGGGACACCAGTGGGTCCCACTAGTCATCCTCACATTTTAATAAATCAATTTTATTAATTTAATTAACAATGGGGTCCCACATGTCATAGGCAGTGGGTTAATTAACTTAGTTAATTACTCCCTCCGTTCCAAAATAACTGTCTTACTAGAGCTAGCACAATATTAAGACAGTTATTTTTGGAACGGAGGGAGTAGCAATTTAATAGGGGATTAGCCCTAATACAGCCACCGACAGGTGGGGGCCAACGGGGAGTGGCTGGGGGGGCTCGCCGGCGACGACCAGTGCCACGGATCCGGCGGCCAATTCATGCGCAGAGGGGCGGAACCGAACAGGGGCTCCATCCCGCGTCGACTGGGGGTCACGGCGTCGACAGGGACCCGCCGGAGCGGCGCCAGTGACGAGCGCGACGGCGGTTGTCTTCGGACGCTGGTGGTAACTTGACTACGGCGTGCTTTGGTGAGCGCGAACTGGCTAAGCGTGACCAGGGGCTCACCGCAAGCACGCTGGCGTGCTGGACAGCCAACTGCACACGCTAGGTCACGGTGACAAAGATGCACGGAGGCGACGAGCACGACACCCATGGCGATGGCGGTTCCGGTGGGATACAGAGGGCGCGAACGCAGGGGGAAGACGACCGAGCTCACATTGAGTGCAGTGGTGGTGGAAGCTTGCGCAGGGAGGTCACGACGGCGATGAATTCAGGCTGCGAAGCTCGCCGGAGCCAGAAGAGGGGAAGTGACCGTGTACTCAACTGCGTGCTCCCGAGCTCGATTCCATCCGCGCGGAGACGATGTCGACGATGACGAGCCTGCTCGACAGGTCGGGGCGGGCTTTCGTCACCGCTGGCCACGAGCACGGTGGAGCTCGGTTCGAGCGAGGAGACGACGCGGGCGAGGGGCAGGGGGCGGCGGCTCGAGGGAGGAAGAATTGGACGTCTAGGGTTGCTTTGGGGGGGCTCGGGGCTCTTATCCCGCCGGCGAGCCGCGGGATTGGTGCCAGGGCGACGTCCACGGCGTGGCCGGTCTGGATGGCCGCCACGGGCGTGGGTGAGCAGTGGAGGAGGAAGACAAGTGGGAGGGGGGTTGGGCTAGGCTTGGCCCAGTGGGAGGGATTGCCCAGTGCGGGTATAAGGGTTTCCCCTTTTTTGTTTTATTTTCCTTTTTGTTTTTTTTGTTTGTATTTTGTTTTGATAGGTTTTGACTTTTTATAAAAATATGGAACTTGTGCCATAATTAGTATTGCACATTAATAGAGTGCCACAAAAGTTTGGGAAAATATTAAAAGTAATTTAATATTTAAATTAAATCTTAAATGGTTCATATTGGGTTTTTGGCCACTGTTTATAATTTTTTGAATTATTTGGTAGTTCAATAATTAACCACAACTATACCAACAGGGTCCACTTAATATTTGTGATTTAATAAAAGTACTTTCACAATTTTTGGAGAAAGTTTATTTGGCACCTTGGTTTTAATATTTCACCAAAGGCATTTTTTAAAATTTGATTTTGACTTCAAATGAAATGGGTTGGACATTGTTTTTGATCCATGATGATCAAGGTCCATGATCACCTTGATTTCAATAACAGCACAAGGCATTTGAAAATTTGAAATGACTCAAGTTGATTAAAGAAAAACTTGGAACGGTAATGATGAACAGTAACCGTGATTACTGTTACAAGATCTGAGGGTGTTACAAATCTCCACCACTACAAAGAATTCTCGTCCCGAGAATTAAAACTAGGGCCAGGGGGTAAGGTTTCGGTTTCGTAGTCTAACGAGTCTTCTGGTTGTTGTTTCCCTTCTCGATGAAGTTAATCCTTCTCATTGGTGTCTTCATTTCTTTGCATCATTGCATCTCGACGAGTTATCATCCTTCTTTCGGGGCTCCATAGTACTTACGAATAGGCTAGGAGGTTAAGCTTAAGGGGGTCACATCGGTACAAGGTTAATCAACCGAGGTTGTCCAAGGGAATGGGGTACAAAGTATCTCACGAGTTAAACTCAGGGAGATACATCGAGAGAATCAAAAGAAGGTATGAGAAGCTTCAAACGGATAGCCATGCATTCGATGTCGATGACGGATGATGAAAGGGGCCCAGAACATCAGGCATAAGCACTGAGTCTGATATCGGACTAAATCTGACAAGGTAGGTGACTCGTGAATTTCATACGAGGTCAAGCGCAAGGAATAACCTCGGAACACGAAGGTAAAGGAGAGTCAGGTTTCGATCCGGTGGAACTGTGGGTTATGGGCCCCAGTTGAATAAGAAGGGTGGCGAAATTCTAAGCGATCGCGATGCAAGGTATGTCCGGGAACAGTTTGTCAGCTTTGTCGGTAACAAGGTTGGTACCAAGGGTGAGGGAAGAAGAGAACCATTTTCCTACTCGTTAAAACGAGGTAGAACAATCGGCAAAACTTTCGTCCATCGGTGGTAACCGAAAGGTTATCCATGATAGTAACAGGTTATACCGATAGAGTAGTACACCGAAGTATTTACTTAAGAAGGGAATTATCACTGCTCAGGTAAGTTACATTCCAAGAAAGGTTAAACAGACCAATGGAAGGGGAAATGCAATTATACACAAGTATCAGGTGTATATCTTTCCCAAGGGGAAGCAGAGCAAGAGATACATGACCAAGTTCGTATAGGCACGGAGTCAAAGGAGGCTGTCGATGATAACACAATTCATCGAGGGGCAAGGATGGTATTTCAAACGATGAATCCAATTGTCACATGGAAGAAGCCATGTGAGATTAGTCGGATAATAGTCCACCAAAGGTCGGGTGGTTCCCAAGGAATCTGATGTGAGTATCGACACTCAACCAGAAGGAGAAAGAATGCAAAGGCATCGAGTGATAGAAGCATCAGAATAATTTGATGCTTGAGTACAAGGGAATTATAATTTCCAGATCGGGAGGTGGAGGTAATTATCCATACAGACTTATCGGTGGAAGGTGGTTGCAAAGGCGATGAACACGTAGGTTCTCAGGGATTTATTGGATAGTAATCTTTGACATCTTCAGGTGAAGCAAGCGATCATCTTGGGTGAAGGGATCTCCGGGTAGATGCGACCACGAGATCCTAATGTCAGAGTTAGCAAAATTTCCCGAAGGGATAAGAGAGTAGAATCCCAGAGTAAAGGTACGGAGAAAAATATCCTAATACCACCAAGTTTGCGACGTGGGCCAATAAGCCACACGACACTGTTAGTAAAGTAGTTTCGCAAAGACTAGACTCGACTTCGACCAAGGAGTTGGAAGGGGTGTCCTACAGGCGGTCGGCTTTGATACCAACTTGTGACGCCCCCAAAATCGGACCGTGTACAGTAATCATACACACAAGGTACACGATCGAGATCAGGGACTCACGGTGAGATATCACAACACAACTCTACAAATTAAATAATACAAGTTGTTTAATACAAGCCAGGGGCCACGGGGGCTCGAATACAACAACTCGAGAGCATAAGTCAGCGGAAGCAATAGTATCTGAGTACAGACACAAGGATACAAGGTTGCCTTAAGAAGGCTAGCACAAATATCAACAACGATCGAAAAGGCGAGGCATCCTGCCTGGGAACCTCCAAACTACTCCTGGTCAAAGGGGAACTCGACGTCGTAGAAGGCATCGGGGGTCTTCATGTTGCGGTGGTCGACATCGGGGATCTCCTGCTCCTGGACTCCAAGGCTTCAACGTCGACTGCAGCGGCCGATCAGGCAAAACAAAAAGGGGGGGGGAATAAAGAAGGTGAGTATCTAGCATACCCGCGAGTCTTACGTCCGCTACTAAGCATTTATGCATTTGTATCAAATGGAAAGGGGAGGCTGTATATAGTGGACTGCAAGGTAGAAATCAGAATAAGGGTAAGAAGCTAGGCCTATCGAAGACTAGCATCTTCCGACGAGTCTTGCACCATGAGGTAAGAATCAACCAACAGTTAATATAATAGTAATGAAAGTAAAAATACAGCAGAAGTTGCTGCAACATTGTATAATAATAAGTTGTAATAAATAATAATAATATATGCCTCCAAGATCCCCTCCTCGACTTCCCTGCGAGGAAGAGAAAACCGGAACCAACAGTTTAATAGTAGTAGTTTGTAGTAGTAGGCTCTGGCTTCAGCATAAAGCGTCCTGTTACCGTGGACACGGCAATCCGAATAGATTATCATCCCTGCAAGGGCTGCACTACTGTTACCCTACACGCTTGGATCTCCAGGGTGGCTTACACCTTGTTAGGGAATGCCCCACCGAGGCTATCCGACACGCCGAGGCCCATCCTTCGGCTCATCAGAGAGGTCCCCGCCGGTCTACAGTCCTAAGCGCAAGGGGGTCTTGGACCGTCGCCCCTCGCACTCCGGGTCGTTGTGTGCCAAGTGATTCCACGCAACTCTTCCAGGATGCGGATCGACCTAACCAAAATGATGAACTGGACGTCTTTCAGAGCTTTCGAACGAGACCACAACGCGGAGGGCCCACACCGTAATCCCACGTGGAGGTAGTGCGTATAGGGCACGTCGACCCACTCAAGTCATCCACCTGAACCATTAAGTCATTTTATTATTATCGGCCGGGACAACCGTTATCGTTGCCCCTTTCTCGGTGAGTCGCGGACAACGACAGCAGCCAGGACCACCAGTAACGTCGGTGCCTGCCCTGACGTCCCACCAACTCGTGCGGTTACCAATAAGGTGAACCATCTCCTTACCTTGTCTCGCGTTTGCTTCGAAGAGCTCGAGTTTCGTACAACAGGAAATCCTTCGGCCACGAACAGTACCAGGCCCGCCGCACACCGGTGGAATACACGTGACCTGTCGTTCCGCTAAGATACCCTGCGCGGGCATCGTTGGGTCACCCGACTCCTTACCTGTAAGGACACCAGTTAATT
Source organism: Bromus sterilis (assembly GCA_950022295.1). Lineage (NCBI taxonomy): Eukaryota > Viridiplantae > Streptophyta > Magnoliopsida > Poales > Poaceae > Bromus > Bromus sterilis. The sequence goes on along the minus strand of OX465600.1, from coordinate 72,169,707 downwards.
CGAGTGCCTACCATCAAGTGAAACCAGGAGGAATCACCCTCGATGGTACACTTGAAGAGGTTCGACAAAGACATCAGCGGAATGAACTAAAGAGGAATATTCTCGTATCACCCCGGTGGTGCCGAGACACCAGCGAAATGAACTAAAGAGGAATACCCTCGTATCATTCCAGTGACGCTGCGCTACTGAGCCGACGAGAGTGAAATACGGGTCCGTCCACTCGTAAGTCAATCTCGAAGCGACTCGGCAGAGTCTCGCCGTTGTAGGTTCCCTAGGGCGTCTACATTGATCCGTACCTATTGCAGTTATAATATTTTTTAATCCGCGTTCACTCATCAGAGTGATCACGACCCGCTATTTTAAACCTAACTAACAATGCGCAGGGTTCACTGCTGAATATTATATATATAATTATAAGGCAGCATCGGACAAGGAAATGTACATCAAGGGGCGACAAAAACAGGCTATGCAATTGAATAGGATTGTAACGTAGCAGCAGAAGTAACCATTCCTAGTGCAAGAAAAGTACGGAAAGATAGGCGATATCTGGGGAAGGAAAATGGCTCTGCTTGCCTGTAAGCTCGACGGTAGAGGTACGGTCGTCGACGAAGTAGTCGATCACAGGGGCATCAGCAGCGGACGTCGAGACTACCGGACAATATAATAGGGGGGAGAAACAATAAATACACAACAATAATAGCAATACAAATACAAGACATGACATATGAAATGTGAACGATGCTCTAACGTTGTACGATACACGTAGCACGGAGCTAGAATTCATCCGTGGATGAACTGTCAGCTCCGGGTGATTACCGGACAGGGTGTCCGGAGGGGGAAGGTATCATGCCGGAGGTGTCATGGACATCCGACAAACGTGAGGGGGGTGTATCCGGGTTAGTTTCCCTATTCCGAACCACTTTCGTGTTCGAAATAAATTCATCCGGGTACTATAGCAGTACCGGTCAATTCATCGGGCAAATGGTTCGGAGGGGGCGGTTCGATGTTCGGTATGTTAGAGGGGTGTGGTGGGTATACGGGTAGCGTATTCTTAACCGTTATATTTTTCTGATCAATTTTGATGTATAAAGTTTTTCGATCCGAGTTACGGATTAAAAGATATTGAATTTCAAAGTTTTAATCAATTTAAACAATTTCTGGATTTTCTTTTATTAAATAAATAAACATTATCCACAGAGGGGTTGACTGGTCAAACCTGACCAGTGGGTCCCACTGGTCAGCCTTACATTTTAATAAATCAATTTTATTATTTTAATTAACAATGGGGTCCCACATGTCATAGGAAGTGGGTTAATTAACTTAGTTAATTAGCAGTTTAATAGGTGATTAGCCCTAATACAGCCACCGACAGGTGGGGGTCATCGGGCAGTGGCTGGGGGGGCTCGCCGGCGACGACCAGTGCCACGGCCGACGACGAGGAGCACGGATCCGGCGGCGAATTCATGCGCAGAGGGGCGGAACCGAACAGGGGCTCCATCCCGCGTAGACTGGGGGTCACGGCGTCGACGGGGACCCGCCGGAGCGGCGCCAGTGATGAGCGCGACGGCGGTTGTCTTCGGACGGTGGTGGTAACTTGACTATGGCGTGCTTTGGTGAGCGCGAACTGGCTAAGCATGACCAGGGGCTCACCGCAAGCACGCTGGCGTGCTGGACAGCCAACTGCACGCGCTAGGTCACGGTGACAAAGATGGACGGCGGCGACGAGCACGACACCCATGGCGATGGCGGTTCCGGTGGGATACAGAGGGCGCGAACGCAGGGGGAAGACGGCCGAGCTCACATTGAGTGCAGTGGTGGTGGCAGCTTGCGCATGGAGGTCACGACGGCGATGAATTCCGGCTGCGAAGCTCATCGGAGCCGGAAGAGGGGAAGTGACCGTGTGCTCAACTGCGTGCTCCCGAGCTCGATTCCATCCGCGCGGAGATGATGTCGATGATGACGAGCCTGCTGGACAGGTCGGGGCGGGCTTTCTTCACCGCTGGCCACGAGCACGGCGGCAGCACGGCCACGGCGGAGCTTGGTTCGAGCGAGGAGACGACGCGGGCGAGGGGCAGGGGGCGGCGGCTCGAGGGAGGAACAATTGGACGTCTAGGGTTGCTTTGGGGGGGCTCGGGGCTCTTATCCCGCCGGCGAGCCGCGGGATTGGTGCCAGGGCGACGTCCACGGCGTGGCCGGTCTGGATGGCCGCCATGGGCGTGGGTGAGAAGTGGAGGAGGAAGACAAGTGGGAGGGGGGTTGGGCTGGGCTTGGCCCAGTGGGAGGGATTGCCCAGTGCGGGTGTAAGGGTTTCCCCTTTTTTGTTTTATTTTCCTTTTTGGTTTTTTTTGTTTGTATTTTGTTTTGATAGGTTTTGACTTTTTATAAAATATGGAACTTGTCCCATAATTAGTATTTCACATTAATAGAGTGCCACAAAAAGTTTGGGAAAATATTAAAAGTAATTTAATATTTAAATTAAATCTTAAATGGTTCATATAGGGTTTTTGGCCCCTGTTTATAATTTTTTGAATTATTTGGTAGTTCAATAATTAACCACAACTATACCAACTGGGTCCACTGAATATTTGTGATTTAATAAAAGTACTTTCACAATTTTTGGAGAAAGTTTATTTGGCAACTTGGTTTTAATATTTCACCAAAGGCATTTTTTAGATTTGATTTTGACTTCAAATGAAATGGGTTGGACATTGTTTTTGATCCATGATGATCAAGGTCCATGATCACCTTGATTTCAATAACAGCACAAGGCCTTTGAAAATTTGAATTGACTCAAGTTGATTAAAGAAAAACTTGGAACAGTAATGATGAACAGTAACCGTGATTACTGTTACAAGATCTGAGGGTGTTACAAATATCCACCACTACAAAGAATTCTCGTCCCGAGAATTAAAAGTAGGGCCAGGGGGTAAGGTTTCGGTTTCGTAGTCTAACGAGTCTTCTGGTTGTTGTTTCCCTTCTCGATGAAGTTAATCCTTCTCATTGGTGTCTTCATTTCTTCGCATCATTGCGTCTCGACGAGTTATCATCCTTCTTTCGGGGCTCCATAGTACTTACGAATAGGCTAGGAGGGTAAACTTAAGGGGGTCACATCGGTACAAGGTTAATCAACCGAGGCTGTCCAAGGGAATGGGGTACAAAGTATCTCACGAGTTAAACTCAGGGAGATACATCGAGAGAATCAAAAGAAGGTATGAGAAGCTTCAAACGGATAGCCATGCATTCGATGTCGATGACGGATGATGAAAGGGGCCCAGAACATCAGGCATAAGCACTGAGTCTGATATCGGAATAAATCTCACAAGGTAGGTGACTCGTGAATTTCATACGAGGTCAAGCGCAAGGAATAACCTCGGAACACGAAGGTAAAGGAGAGTCAGGTTTCGATCCTGTTGAACTGTGGGTTATGGGCCCACGTTGAATAAGAAGGGTGGCGAAATTCTAAGCGATCGCGATGCAAGGTATGTCCGGGAACAGTTTGTCAGCTTTGTCGGTAACAAGGTTGGTACCAAGGGTGAGGGAAGAAGAGAACAATTTTCCTACTCGTTAAAACGAGGCAAGATATACATGACCAAGTTCATATAGGCACGGAGTCAAAGGAGGCTGTCGATGATAACACAATTCATCAAGGGGCAAGGATGGTATTTCACACGATGAATCCAATTGTCACATGGAAGAAGCCATGTGAGATTAGTCGGATAATAGTCCACCAAAGGTCGGGTGGTTCCCGAGGAATCTGATGTGAGTATCGACACTCAACCAGAAGGAGAAAGAATGCAAAGGCATCCTAATGTCAGAGTTAGAAAAGTTTCCCGAAGCGATAAGAGAGTAGAATCCCAGAGTAAAGGTACGGAGAAAAAGATCCTAATACCACCAAGTTTGCGACGTGGGCTGATAAGCCACATGTTGGTGAAGTAGAAGAAGTTGAGAATGCAACGCGACCGGAGGTGCAGGGAGAACAATCATCCCCACAAATCTTGGACACACCATATTTACTGGAAGCTTTGTCCACAACTCATGAGCATCCCGAAACGACATGAGTTAAAAAATGTCTACATTACTCAAAGCATCAACAAGCACATTACAAGCTTGAGCATTGAGATAAGAGTTTTTCTCATCCAACAAGGATATGTTTTGAGTATCCTTTGGAGGAGAAAAACCCATATCTACAATTCGCTCCATACACGGGTCAATGCCCCGAAAATATTTAAGCATGCGAATTTTCCAAGCAACATAATTTGTGCCATCGAAACTAAGAGTGTCCATGAAACCTAAACCCCTAGTCGTCATCTTTACTCTCAAGGCGGTGAAGCCCTATAAAGAGAGACGAGGCTCTGATACCAATTGAAAGGACGTGGATGTCGCCTAGAGGGGGGGTGAATAGGCGTTTAGAATAATTATGGTTTTGGCTTGAACAAATGCGGAATAAAACTTAACGTTTAATTTGCCAAGCAAGAAACCTAAATAAGCTAGGCTTAACTATGTGCATCAACAACTTATACTACGGAAGATAAACAATTATGTGATAGCAAGATATATAACAAGAGCACTAGGGCTATCACAAAGTAGGTGCACAAGTAAATAGGTTGACTAGATGAACAACCTATGGGACAAGCAATGCACAATAATATGAGCAAGCACAAGATAAACAATGTAATAAGCTTGCTCAAAGTAAGGGTACAGATAACCGCAAGTGGAGCCGATGGAGACAAGGATTTGTTACCGAAGTTCCTTCTCTTGCGAGAAGTACGTCTCCGTTTGGAGAGGGTGAGGAGCACAATGCTCACACGAAGCCAACGACGGCCACCCTATTTCTCCTCACGCTCTTACCAATGCAAGATGTCGTGATTCCACTATTAGGACACTTGAGGGCGGTCACCGAACCCGTACAAATGGCAACCCTTGGGGGCGGTCACCGAACCCGTACAAATGCTCGGGGCAATCTCCACAACCGAATTGGAGGCTCCCGTAGCGTCCCGAAGCTTTCCACCACAATGATTGAGCTCCGTAACAACAAGCCTCTAGGTGCCTATGCACTCAAGAGTAGCTATCTTCTCAACTTCACTCACTACAAAGAATCCTCGGAGAGAACTCAAACCGGTTGTCAGAACCCTCTGTTAGGTAATGTGCTAGGGTTAGTAAGTCTATTGCATCATGTTAAAATTTCAAAAGAAATCTTTGAAATCAAAATCAAAAGCAAAATGGGAGAAGGAAAACCCCCCAGTTGAATTAATTCAAAAGCCCAGATAAAAATCTTCTCCAAAAATTCATGTTAGATTTTTGAAAAGTCTTATAAATGAGTGTGATCACATATCAAGTGATGTGGGACGCACCCCATGCTCATAGATTTTTCAAATATTCAAACAGTGCCTTGGAATTAATTAAAAACCCCTATTTGAGTTAAGATTTAAATTATTTGAATTTTAAAAATGTTGAAACTTTATAAGTGGCTAATCTATATTATTATGAGGCCATATAAAATTTTTCAGCATTTAATAAAATGCCTAGCTATTTATTTTTGCTAGCCAAAACAAATGACAGAAAAGAAAAACAGAAAAAGAAAAGGAAACCTTACCTGTCGCCCAGGCGAGGGCGGCCCAGCCGGCCCACCAGGGGCAGCAGGGTCTTCTTCCCCCTCCCCGCGCCTCTAAGATGCTCGGTGGAATGCCCACCGAGACAGCCGAGCACGGCGTCGTCCCTCTAGTCGCCACCTGCCACTCTGGAGACGTCTAGCCACGAAACCATTCCGCCCCTCTGGAGACGCCCACACCCTCTCTCTCGCCAAGCTCGACGAAGACCTGAGCGCCACCGTCGCCATGTCGTGAAGAACTCGTGGCCACCGTCGTCCCCGATCCAAGCCAAGGCGTCCATCGCCTCCGCCGTCCTCGACTACGTCACCGTGCAGAAGGAATCGTCCCGAGGAGCTCCAGAGCCGCCGCCCCCTTCGTCGTCTTCAACTCCGGCCGCCGCAAGTCGCCTTCAAAATCCGGCAGCTCTGGTTCCTCCCCAAGCACGCCGTCTGCTCCATCGCCTTCCTGGTGAGCAGCTGCGTCTTATGCCTATCCCCGCGCCCCCTAACTCCTCCTCTGTGCCATTCCGCCATGGGAGCCGAGCACAGCCTCCGCCATGGACGAGCTCGAGCTCACTCCCGTGCTCCTTCGCCTGCACCAGGTTGCCCTTCGTCTTCCCCGTGCTCTTACGCATCGTTTACGCCCACTGTTGCTTCTCCTCGTGCCCCGAATCGACGACTGCGTCTAGCCAGTGGCTCCGCCGCCGCTAGGGCTCGACGCCGGCGTCTCCACGGTGCCTCACAGCACCCGTACCTTGGCCCATTCGACGCGCGACGTCAAGAGCTTCAATCCAGTGGTCGCAGCGCTCAAAATGGTGCCCGGAATCACCCTTTAGTGTGTCGCCGCCGTGCTGGAAGGTCGCCGGCGACTAGCCGCCGGCAAGTCCGATGTGGCCGGGATGGTTAGCCCTAATCCACCCCCCTAATGACCCCCAGAGCCGATGACATGTGGGCCCAGCCTCACTAATCCCCCCTTGTTAAATTAACTTAATTCAAATCGTTTAATTAAACAGTGAGAGGCTGACAGGTGGGACCCCCTTGTCAGTGGCCCCCTGACGCCAGCATGAAGTCATGCTGACGCCATAAATGAATTTCCAGATTTTGAAATGATTTAAAGAATTCCAGAAAATCCAGAAAATAGCTCAAACTTTGGAAATTCATAGAAAATTCATATCAACTCCAAATTGGACAAATAATATATGAAAAATGATCAGGAGAAAATAAGTGTCGGGACCCGGGGTTAGCGTATGCAAGCCTCGCTACAACACAATTATATGGGGAGCCGAGAACCGTACCCACTTGTCTCAGCAGACAAGGCCAAGCACAGAACGTTCTCGGAAAGCATCGAACGTGAGGGGCATCCAATCTAGGCCGGATGATCAACTGAAATGGGTCCTCATCGTCCGCTCACAAGTCTAAATGATATGGGTGATGAACTCCCATACTCATAGACAAGTCGCCTCAACCATACTATCGATTGTATTATAACCCTTACATAGACTTACTCCAGCCTGATCACTTAGTCGGGGTCTAGGGCGGGCTCGATCATACATCAAAGTGTGCACGAGACAGAGTCTCGAACAATCGCATCGCGATGCCCCAAGATGCGCACATCTAAGGGCCACTTGGTGTATAAAAGACCGCCAGCCAGATCACAACTAAGGTCTCGAAAACCCATACAAAGACATGCATGTTATAAACATACACGGAGCACACATGCCTTGTATGGACAGTAGGTATCATTGCAATTGTCTACAAAGTATACATTTTATTGATAACTCTTATAGAGTGCAAACAGAGATCACAAACATGTGATCCAACATTACAACACAAACGGAAGCAAATTATGTCTGAGTACAGACAAGTTTAACAAATGGCTTAAGAAGCCTTATTTAAACACAAGCCCTCCACGAGGGAACCAGTCGTCTGACTGGGACTAGACTAGTTGGTCTTCAGTCGTCCAGCTCGATGAAGAAGCCACCTTCGGGGTCAGTGGCATCATCTAAAACATAGATTAAGCAAACGTGAGTACAAAGTCGTACTCAGCAAGACTTACATAGGAGCTATACTACTCATGCACATGTATCAAGGTAAAGGGAGGTGGGGTTCACTTGCAGAAATGCCAGCTTTGACTTGGCTAATCCTGAACTACGAGTACCAGACTTTGAGGTAAGAAGCGTACACGAGTCCACTACTTTATCCAACCAATTACACCACTATGGTTCCTTCCTCGACTTCCCCACGAGAAAGCACGCCATAGCACTGACACTTATCTTGGTGTGTTTTAGAAGTATCCGGTTCAAATTGTCTAATAATCAAGCTAAGCTTTCCAAGCAGTCCATAACCGCGGACGCGGCTATTCGAATAGTTTTGTTAACCCTGCAGGGGTGTACCGCTACACACACATGATCATCATTTACCGCCTTTGATCTCGACACCATTCAAGGGGTGCCAGCGAGGATGCTCACCACAACTGTTACCTCATAGCCGATCTAGTCCGAGAAAGCCGCCTACTTGGGTTGGTTACCACTATCGTGAACCCGGCCGGTTTACCGAAGTGGACCCAAGTGATGTGTGCGTGGTGCATAAGCCGGTCTCGGATGAGCCGTTCTCTCACTTAGCATCCAGGCCACAGACCTACCAGAACTCCGAACTATTGCGACATATGGACATCGAAAAGGATGAGTTAGTAAGTTGAGAGGGGTCAGTGAGCCCAATGTGTGGTTGTACTCTTCATCTTGGATCACCACACAAGAACTCGTACTAGGGCGGTGTTCAATGAGACAACCCACCGTGTACTCCTACACAGCCTCTCATCGTTCACCTTGTATTAGGGTCGATACACCAACACTTTTCTACCATCATCAACATGATCATTCCCATCCCGACTCACATCACAGTAACAACATGGTATCATACTAAGCATGCAATAAGCGATAACATTTGCAAGGGCCACATGATATCAATCAACTCCTACATTTGCTAGGATTGTGGTTTGCTTACTACTGTGACAAAATGATAGGTCATGCAAAGGAATGGGTTCATCTATGCGGTAGAAACGAATCATGAGGATCATCCTAAACAATGCATAAGCGAGACATGAGAGGGAAGTGGGATTTTATCGACATGATCAATGGGGGTTTGCTTACCTTGCTGACGAGGTTCGGGTTCTGGGTCTTCAACGAAGTGGGCAGCCTCCTGCTCCGGTTCCACCTCTACTCGACAAACAACAAGCAAAGTAGCAAAGTAAATACGATGCACAAACACATGATGGAAGTTTTAATCTTGATGTATATGCTTTGATGTGTAAGGCAATTCCATTTAAATGGAGTATATTGAAAATTGAATTGCAAATTCAAACTCCATATTTGAATTCAAATTAACCAAATTGCATGTGACATTGTTTGATCATTTTGAATCATCTTCAAATGTGTATTATATGCCTCTGATGTGTGGTTGAAATATAACATAATTCCATGGTCCAAGTTGCAAAAGCATTTGATTTGAATTTGAATTAAATTCAAATAAAGCAAATGACATATGCTACTGGTCCCATTTTAAATTCAACTCAAACATAGTTGAAAGTTGCATATTTGGAAAGATAATTTTCTCCTGATCATTTTTCATATATTATTTGTCCAATTTGGAGTTAATATGAATTTTCTATGAATTTCCAAAGTTTGGGGTATTTTCTGGAATTTCTGGAATTCTTTTAATTCAAATAATCTCTGGAAATTCATTTAAATGATTTAATGCGTCAGGCTGACGTCAGGGGGGGGCTGACAAGGGGGTCCCACCTGTCAGTGGCTGGATTTAATTAAACCGTGGGGTTAATTAATGGAGTGGCTTAATTAAGCCACTGGGCCCACTGGTCAGGGACCCAGGGGGTCATTAACTGGGTGATTAACGTGGGAGGTTTGGCTGACACGCCGGCGGCTAAACGCCGGCGACTGGACCGCGGCGGCGCTGCACGGGGAGGGCGAATCCGGCCATCATTTGGAGCACGAAGACCATCAACTTGAAGCCCTCACTCGCGCGCGTCGAATGGGACCGAAACCAAGCGCTGGGGTGCACCGTACGCTCGCCGGCGTCAAGCTTTGCGGCGACCTAGCTACGGCCGTGATCGAGATTTTTTTCCGGGGCACGACTTGAGGCGGGGCTAGGCTGGTTCGACGAGGAGGAGCACGGGGAACACGTTGGACATTAAGTCGGGTTCGATTTCTTAGCGGGTGGACGTCGCCATGGATCCCGGCGGCGAGGAGCTTCGGCTCTCATGGAAACCAAGGCTAGAGGAAGCAATCGAAGGGGGAAGTTTAGGGGTTTTGAACCCGAGCTCACCAGGAACTCAGTAGAGGTGGTGGCGAGGGCTGGGGTGGCTCAACGGCGGCGGAATTGACGAAGTCCTTCACTGCGGCCGGCGAGAACTCGAGGAAGAATCTGGCGTCTACGCGGGCTCCGGGCTCGATTACTTGCACTGCTCGACGAAGACGACGGTGGCAAAGAACTTGGACACGGTCTTGGGGCTTCTCGGCGTCAATGTCCACGCGGGGGCACAACGGTGCTCCGGCGTGCTTCTCAGGCGGCGACGAATCGGGCGAGAGAGGAAGGGGAGGTGTTCCTGGAGGGAGGGGAAAGAACTGGGGCGGTGCTAGGGTGCGTCCAGACGCGAGAAGAGGGCACGGGGCGGCCTGGAAGCTTGAAGACGTGGAGGTGTCGTCGTCGCCACGCTCGGCCGCTCCAGTGAGCTGCTTGGGCGCGCGGGGTAGAAGACGACAAGGGGAGGCTGGGCTGGGCCGGCCAGGTGGGCTGCGGGGAGTTAGTTGGGCTTCTTCCAGGTAAGTTCCTTTTCCCTTTTCTCTTCTGTTTTCTTTTCTGCTAGTTGTTTTGCTGTGCTAAAATAATTAGCTAGGCATTTTATTAAATGCTGAAATTTTTTATGTGGCCTCATAATAATATAGACTAGCCACTTATAAAGTTTCAACATTTTTAAAATTCAAATAATTTGAATCTTAAATCAAATAGGGGTATTTGATTAATTCCAAGGCACTGTTTGAATATTTGAAAAATCTATGAGCATGGGATGGGTCCCACATCACTTGATATGTGATCACACTCATTTATAAGACTTTTCAAAAATCTAACATGAATTTTTGGAGAAGATTTTTATCTGGCCTTTTGAATTAATTCATCTGGGGGGGTTCCTTCTCCCATTTTGATTTTGAAAATGAATTTCCTTTGATTTCTTTCATGAATGAAAAGTGAGATTGATCCTAGCACATTACCTAACAGAGGGTTCTGACAACTCGCCCCCACTCAAAAGAATCTCGTCCCGAGATTCAGAAGTCTGCGGGAGGAAGGTGGGGTACTCGGCACTGAGACGGTCTTCTCTTTCCCACGTAGCTTCTCTTTCAGAGTGGTGTGACCATTGCACTTTCAGAAACCTAATATTCTGACGACGAGTGACACGCTCTGCGGAATCAAGAATACGAACGGGGTATTCTCGATAAGAAAGGTCATCTTGGAGATCAAGCGTTTCGTGGTCGACTTCGCGGATAGGGTCCTTCAAGAAACGCCTGAGTTGGGAGACATGGAATACATCATGTACTCGGGAGAGGTGCGAAGGTAGTTCAAGTTGGTAGGCAACTTCTCCACGTTTAGCAAGAATGCGGAAAGGTCCGATGTAACGTGGGGCCAACTTGCCTTTGATACCGAAACGTTGGGTTCCCTTCAGAGGAGTAACCCGAAGGTAAGCCTTCTCATCCAGATTGTAGCTCTCTTTCCTATGATGACGATCATAGTAGCTTTCCTGACGAGACTGGGCTGCTTTCAATTGATCACGAACAATGCGAACTTGCTCTTCTACTTCCTTGATCATATCCGGTCCAAAGAATTGTCTTTCACCGGTTTCTGACCAGTTTAGTGGTGTTCGACATCGTCGTCCATATAGGAGTTCAAAAGGGGCCATGTTCAGACTAGATTGAAAACTATTGTTATAAGCAAATTCGGCAAATGGAAGAGACTTCTCCCAATTCTTTCCGAATGAGATAACACAAGCTCTGAGCATGTCTTCAAGAATTTGGTTAACCCTTTCGACTTGACCGCTAGACTGAGGATGGAAAGCCGTACTAAAGGAGAGATGAGTTCCCATAGCATTCTGAAAGCTTCCCCAAAATCTAGAGGTGAAAAGGCTACCACGATCAGAATTGATTTCCAAAGGAACACCGTGAAGGGATACAATTCTAGAGATGTACAAGTCTGGTAACTGGCTAGCAGTTATAGACTCGCGAACCGGAAGGAAGTGAGCATCTTTGGAAAGCCTATCTATGACAATGAAGATGGCATTGTTTCCTTTCTGGGTTTTTGGAAAGCCGGTGATGAAGTCCATACCGACTTTTTCCCATTTCCACTCGGGAATAGACAAAGGTTGAAGTGTACCAGCAGGTCTTTGATGTTCTGCCTTAATGCGACGACAAACATCACATTCGGCAACAAATTGAGAAATGTCTCTCTTCATCCTAGTCCACCAAAATCTCTGGCGTAGATCTCGGTACATTTTTGTGCTACCGGGATGAATCAAGAGGGGTGTGTCATGGGCTTCCTTGAGGATGAGTTGCCTTAGTTCCTTATTCTTAGGTACTACCAAACGATTTTCAAAGAATACCGTTCCTTTGCTATCTGTGGAGAAACATTTAGCAACTCCGCTAGCAATGTTCTCCTTGATCCGGTGAACACCTCGTGCACGCCTTTGGGCAACTATGATTTGATCCTCAAGAGTTGGTTTCGCCACCAAGGTAGAAAGATAGCCATGAGGAACAATCTCAAGATTGAGCTTGCGAAAGTCCTCATGAAGAAGTGGTTGATACTATTGTAACATGAGGTTGTTACAATACGACTTACGACTTAGTGCATCAGCCATGACATTGGCTTTGCCTGGGGTGTAAGAAATTCCTACGTCGTAATCTTTTATCAACTCAATCCAGCGTCTTTGCCTGAGATTAAGATCTGGCTGGGTGAAAATATATTTGAGGCTTTGGTGGTCGGAATAAATCTCGCAACGATTACCAAGGTGGTAATGTCGCCAAGTTGTTAGAGCATGAACTACGGCAGCGAGTTCAAGGTCATGGGTAGGATAGTTCTCTTCATGTGGCCGCAACTTGCATGAAGCATAAGCTACCACATGTCGATCTTGCAGAAGTATGCATCCTAACCCTTGCCGTGATGCGTCACAATAGATTTCGAAATCCTTTTTAGTGTCTGGAGGTGCAAGTACAGGTGCAGAAGTCAATCTTCTTTTTAGCTCTTGAAAGTTTTCCTCTTACTTTGGAGTCCATAGGAATTTCTTATCTTTCTTGAGGAGTTCAGTTAGAGGCTTTGCAACTTTAGAAAAGTTCTCGACGAAGCAATGACAATAGCTGGCTAGGCCAAGAAAACTCCTAACTTGCTTAACCGATTCAGGTGGAGTCCAGTCAAGGACGGCCTGAACTCTCTCGGGATTCACAGCAATGCCTTTTGCAGAAATCACGTGGCCTAAGTAGGTCACTTCTGGTAGCCAAAATTCACACTTGGAGAATTTAGCATACAGGCGATGCTCTCTAAGTTTCATCAATACCAGCCTTAGGTGTTCGGCATGTTCTTCTTCGTTCTTCGAGTAGATGAGAATGTCATCGAGGTAAACCACGACGAACTGGTCCAAATACTCCATGAAGATCGAGTTCATCATGCGTGAGAAAGTGGCGGGGGCATTGGTTAAACCAAAGGACATGACGGTGTACTCGTAAAGACCATAACGAGTTGTAAAAGCCGTTTTGGGAATGTCCTCGTTTCGGATCTTGATTTGATGATAACCTAATCTCAAATCCATCTTTGAGAAGACAGAGGATCCTGCAAGTTGATCATAAAGATCATTGATCCTGGGCAGTGGGTACTTGTTCTTTATCGTCGCTAAATTTAGCGGGCGATAGTCTACGCACATCCTTTCTGTTCCATCTTTCTTCGTTACGAACAGAACGGGGCAACCCCATGGCGATGAGCTAGGGCGGATGAAGCCTTTCTCCAACAAAGCTTCCAGTTGGGTTTTAAGCTCAGCTAACTCACGTGGGGCCATTTTGTAGGGACGTCTAGAAATTGGTGCGGTTCCTGGGGCAAGATCCACTATAAACTCCACACATCTGTCGGGTGGCTAGGTTTAAAGAGTTGGGTTACGGGATAGCTTCCTAGAGGATGACCAAGGTTTACTAGGGGCTACAACAGATATGTCAGAGTAGGAAAGTACCCCAACACGATGGTTAGTGTGGTTCTTCTCGCTAGAAGACATCCAAAGTGGGAGGGAGAACTGCAATTGAATCACTATAGGTTTCTAGAGCAAAACCTACATCAAAACACTATAGAACTGTCGGGAATGCCACCTAGAATTCTTCTAAAAGGACAACCGAAAGGGAGGGAAGGATTTTGCAAATGCATCAGATTATGAAGAAACCTGGAATGACTCGGACAACATAACGGCTGTAATTGCAAGAAAACAATTTTCTTTCAATGTAGATACATCACTTACATAATACGATGTAACAAAACAGGGAGCATAACCACTCTAACAAATCGATCACAACTTTCCTACAGCTATGAGGAAGCAAACAACGAGATGTTCTAATCAGACAGAGGAGACCCTAGTCCTATCTTCCCATAGAATAAGATGAGGGTGACTCAGAACTCAGAACGAAGGGGCTAAGGAGAAAAAAGAAGCCTTACGTTGTTCCCTTATATACCCAGAGTAACTATATAACTATAGCAAGCTAGACTCAACTTCGGCCAAGGCTACTAGTCCTACAGTCAGTCCTGCTCTGATACCAAGTCTGTCGAGACCCGGGGTTAGCATATGCAAGCCTCGCTACAACACAATTATATGGAGAGCCGAGAACCGTACCCACTTGACTCAGCAGACAAGGCCAAGCATAGAACGTTCTCGGAAAGCATCGAACGTGAGGGGCATCCCATCCAGGCCAGATGATCAACTAAAATGGGTCCTCATCGTCCGCTCAAAAGTCTAAATGATATGGGTGATGAACTCCCATACTCATAGACAAGTCGCCTTAACCATACTATCGATTGTATTATAACCCTTACATAGACTTACTCCAGCCCGATCACTTAGTCGGGGTCTAGGGCGGGCTCGATCATACATCAAAGTGTGCACGAGCCAGAGTATCGAACAATCGCATCGCGATGCCCCAAGCTGCGCACATCTAAGGGCCACTTGGTGTATAAAAGACCGCCAGCCAGATCACAACTAAGGTCTCGAAAACCCGTACAAAGAAATGCATGTTATAAACATACACGCAGCACACATGCCTTGCATGAACAGTAGGTATCATTGCAATTCTCTACAAAGTATACATTTTATTGATAACTCTTATAGAGTGCAAACAGAGATCACAAACATGTGATCCAACATTACAACAAAAACGGAAGCAAATTATGTCTGAGTACAGACAAGTTTAACAAATGGCTTAAGAAGCCTTATTTAAACACAAGCCCTCCACGAGGGAACCAGTCGTCTGACTGGGACTAGACTAGTTGGTCTTCAGTCGTCCAGCTCGATGAAGAAGCCACCTTCGGGGTCAGTGGCATCATCTAAAACATAGATTAAGCAAACGTGAGTACAAAGTCGTACTCAGCAAGACTTACATAGGAGCTATACTACTCATGCACATGTATCAAGGTAAAGGGAGGTGGGGTTCACTTGCAGAAATGCCAGCTTTGACTTGGCTAATCCTGAACTACGAGTACCAGACTTTGAGGTAAGAAGCGTACACGAGTCCACTACTTTCTCCAACCAATTACACCACTATGGTGCCTTCCTCGACTTCCCCACGAGAAAGCACGCCATAGCAATCACACTTATCTTGGTGTGTTTTAGAAGTATCCGGTTCAAATTGTCTAATAATCAAGCTAAGCTTTCCAAGCAGTCCATAACCGCGGACGCGGCTATTCGAATAGTTTTGTTAACCCTGCAGGGGTGTACCGCTACACACACATGATCATCATTTACCGCCTTTGATCTCGATACCATTCAAGGGGTGCCAGCGAGGATGCTCACCACAACTGTTACCTCATAGCCGATCTAGTCCGAGAAAGCCGCCTACTTGGGTTGGTTACCACTATCGTGAACCCGGCCGGTTTACCGAAGTGGACCCAAGTGATGTGTGCGTGGTGCATAAGCCGGTCTCGGATGAGCCGTTCTCTCACTTAGCATCCAGGCCACAGACCTACCAGAACTCTGAACTATTGCGACATATGGACATTGAAAAGGATGAGTTAGTAAGTTGAGAGGGGTCAGTGAGCCCAATGTGTGGTTGTACTCTTCATCTTGGATCACCACACAAGAACTCGTACTAGGGCGGTGTTCAACGAGACAACCCACCGTGTACTCCTACACAGCCTCTCATCGTTCACCTTGTATTAGGGTCGATTCACCAACACTTTTCTACCATCATCAACATGATCATTCCCATCCCGACTCACATCACAGTAACAACATGGTATCATACTAAGCATGCAATAAGCGATAACATTTGCAGGGGCCACATGATATCAATCAACTCCTACATTTTCTAGGATTGTGGTTTGCTTACTACTGTGACAAAATGATAGGTCATGCAAAGGAATGGGTTCATCTATGCGGTACAAACGAATCATGGTGATCATCCTAAACAATGCATAAGCGAGACATGAGAGGGAAGTGGGATTTTATCGACATGATCAATGGGGGTTTGCTTGCCTTGCTGACGAGGTTCGGGTTCTGGGTCTTCAACGAAGGGGGCAGCCTCCTGCTCCGGTTCCACCTCTAATCGACAAACAACAAGCAAAGTAGCAAAGTAAATACGATGCACAAACACATGATGGAAGTTTGAATCTTGATGTATATGCTTTGATGTGTAAGGCAATTCCATTTAAATGGAGTATATTGCAAATTGAATTGCAAATTCAAACTCCATATTTGAATTCAAATTAACCAAGTTGCATGTGACATTGTTTGATCATTTTGAATCATCTTCAAATGTGTATGATATGCCTCTGATGTGTGGTTGAAATATAACATAATTCCATGGTCCAAGTTGCAAAAGCATTTGATTTGAATTTGAATTAAATTCAAATAAAGCAAATGACATATGCTACTGGTCCCATTTTAAATTCAACTCAAACATAGTTGAAAGTTGCATATTTGGAAAGATAATTTTCTCCTGATCATTTTTCATATATTATTTGTCCAATTTGGAGTTAATATGAATTTTCTATGAATTTCCAAAGTTTGGGGTATTTTCTGGAATTCTTGGAATTCTTTTAATTCAAATATTCTCTGGAAATTCATTTAAATGATTTAATGCGTCAGGCTGACGTCAGGGGGGGGGGGCTGACAAGGGGGTCCCACCTGTCAGTGGCTGGATTTAATTAAACCGTGGGGTTAATTAATCCAGTGGCTTAATTAAGCCACTGGGCCCACTGGTCAGGGACCCAGGGGGTCATTAACTGGGTGATTAACGTGGGAGGTTTGGCTGACACGCAGGCGGCTAAACGCCGGCGACTGGACCGCGGCGGTGCTGCACGGGGATGGCGAATCCGACCATCATTTGGAGCGCGAAGACCATCAACTTGAAGCCCTCACTCGCGTGCGTCGAATGGGACCGAAACCAAGCGCTGGGTGCACCGTACGCTCGCCGGCGTCAAGCTTTGCGGCGACCTAGCTACGGCCGTGATCGAGATTTTGTTCCGGGGCACGACTTGTGGCGGGGCTAGGCTGGTTCGACGAGGAGGAGCACGGGGAACACGTTGGACAACAAGGCGGGTTCGATTTCTTAGCGGGTGGATGTCACCATGGATCCCGACGGCGAGGAACTTCGGCTCTCATGGCAACCAAGGCTAGAGGAAGAAATCGAAGGGGGAAGTTTAGGGGTTTTGAACCCGAGCTCACCAGGAACTCAGTAGAGGTGGTGGCGAGGGCTGGGGTGGCTCAACGGCGGCGGAATTGACGAAGTCCATCACTGCGGCCGGCGAGAACTCGAGGAAGAATCTGGCGTCTACGCGGGCTCCGGGCTCGATTACTTGCACTGCTCGACGAAGACGACGGCGGCGAAGAACTTGGACACGGTCTTGGGGCTTCTCGGCGTCAATGGCCACACGGGGGCTCAACGGTGCTCCGGCGTGCTTCTCGGGCGGCGACGAATCGGGCGAGAGAGGAAGGGGAGGTGTTCCTGGAGGGAGGGGAAAGAACTGGGGCGGTGCTAGGGTGCGTCCAGACGCGAGAAGAGGGCACGGGGCGGCCTAGAAGATTGAAGACGTCGAGTTGTCGTCGTCGCCGCGCTCGGCCGCTCCAGCGAGCTGCTTGGGCGCGCGGGGTAGAAGACGACAAGGGGGAGGCTGGGCTGGGCCGGCCAGGTGGGCTGCGGGGAGTTAGTTGGGCTGCTTCCAGGTAAGTTCCTTTTCCCTATTCTCTTCTGTTTTCTTTTCTGCTATTTGGTTTGCTGTGCTAAAATAATTAGCTAGGCATTTTATTAAATGCTGAATTTTTTTATGTGGCCTCATAATAATATAGACTAGCCACTTATAAAGTTTCAACATTTTTAAAATTCAAATAATTTGAATCTTAAATCAAATAGGGGTATTTGATTAATTCCAAGGCACTGTTTGAATATTTGAAAAATCTATGAGCATGGGATGGGTCCCACATCACTTGATATGTGATCACACTCATTTATAAGACTTTTCAAAAATCTAACATGAATTCTTGGAGAAGATTTTTATCTGGCCTTTTGAATTAATTCATCTGGGGGGGTTCCTTCTCCCATTTTGATTTTGAAAATGAATTTCCTTTGATTTCTTTCATGAATGCAAAGTGAAATTGATCCTAGCACATTACCTAACAGAGGGTTCTGACAATAAGCTATCCAGATATCCAACTTTCAACTTTGTTTGAGTTGAATTTAAAATGTGATCAGTAGTATTTGCTATTTGATTTAAATGGAATTAAATCAAATTCAATTCAAAACTTTTTGCAACTTGAACCATGGCAACATGCTACATTTCACTTACACATCAGAGGCATATCATACACATTTCAAAATGTTTCAAATTGATCAATCAATGTCACATGTAACTTGACTAAGTTTGAATTCAAATTGGAGTTTGAATTTGCAATTCAATTTGCAATATACTCCATTTAAATGCGTTTCTACCGCATAGATGAACCCATTCCTTTGCATGACCTATCATTTTGTCACAGTAGTAAGCAAACCACAATCCTAGCAAATGTAGGAGTTGATTGATATCATGTGGCCCCTGCAATTGTTACTGCTTATTGCATGCTTAGAGTGATACCATGTTGATACTGTTATGTGAGTCGGGATGGTCGTGATCATGATAATGATGGTAGAAAAGTGTTGGTGAATCGACCCTAATACAAGGTGAACGATGAGAGGTTGTGTAGGAGTACACGGTGGGTTGTCTCGTTGAACACCGCCCTAAGTCCGAGTTCTTGTGTGGTGATCCAAGATGAAGAGTACAACCACACATTGGGCTCACTGACCCCTCTCAGCTTACTAACTCATCCCTTTCGATGTCCAGATTGTCGCAATAGTTCGGAGTTCTGGTAGGTCTGTGGCCTGGATGCTAAGTGAGAGAACGGCTCATCCGAGACCGGCTTATGCACCACGCACACATCACTTGGGTCCACTTCGGTAAACCGGCCGGGTTCACGATAGTGGTAGACAACCCAAGTAGGCGGCTTTCTCAGACTAGATCGTCTATGAGGTAACCGTTGTGGTGAGCATCCTCGCTGGCACCCCTTGAATGGTGTCGAGATCAAAGGCGGTAAATGATGATCATGTGTGTGTAGCGGTACACCCCTGCAGGGTTAACAAAACTATTTGAATAGCCGCGTCCGCGGTTATGGACTGCTTGGAAAGCTTAGCTTGATTATTAGACAACTTGAACTGGATACTTCTAAAACACACCAAGATAAGTGTGAGTGCTATGGCGTGCTTTCTCGTGGGGAAGTCGAGGAAGGCACCATAGTGGTGTAATTGGTTGGAGAAAGTAGTGGACTCGTGTACGCTTCTTACCTCAAAGTCTGGTACTCGTAGTTCAGGAATAGCCAAGTCAGAGCTGGCACTTCTGCAAGTGAAACCCCACCTCCCTTTACCTTGATACATGTGCATGAGTAGTATAGCTCCTATGTAAGTCTTGCTGAGTACGACTTTGTACTCACGTTTGCTTAATCTATGTTTTAGATGAAACCACTGACCCCGAAGGTGGCTTCTTCATCGAGCTGGACGACTGAAGATCAAGCTAGTCTAGTCCCAGTCAGACGACTGGTTCCCTCGTGGAGGGCTTGTGTTTAAATAAGGCTTCTTAAGCCATTTGTTAAACTTGTCTGTACTCAGACATAATTTTCTTCCGCTTGTGTTGTAATGTTGGATCACATGTTTGTGATCTCTGTGTGCACTCTATAAGAGTTATCAATAAAAATGTATACTTTGGAGAGAATTGCAATGATACCTGCTGTTCATACAAGGCATGTGTGATGCGTGTATGTTTATAACATGCATGTCTTTGTATGGGTTTTCGAGACCTTAGTTGTGATCTGGCTGGCGGTCTTTCATACAGCAAGTGGCCCTTAGATGTGCGCAGCTTGGGGCATCGCGATGCGAATCTTCGAGACTCTGTCTCGTGCACACTTTGTGGTATGATCGAGCCCGCCCTAGACCCCGACTAAGTGATCGGGCTGGAGTAAGTCTATGTAAGAGTTATGAGATAGTCGATAGTATGGTTGAGGCGACTTGTCTTTGAATATGGGAGTTCACCACCCATATCATTAGACTTGTGTGCGGACGATGAGGACCCATCATAGTTGATCATCCGGCCTGGATGGGATGCCCCTCACGTACGATGCTCTCCGAGAACGTTCTGTGCTTGGCCTTGTCTGCTTAGACAAGTGGGTACGGTTCTCGGCTCTCCATATGACTATGTATTAATTGGAGTTGCATACGATAACCCTGGGTCCCGACAGACTTGGTATCAGAGCAGGACTGACTGTAGGACTAGCAGCCTTGGCCGAAGGCGAGTCTAGCCTTCTATAGTTATATAGTTACTCTGGTATATAAGGGAACAACGTAAGGCTTCCTTTTCTCCTTACCCCCTTCGTTCTGAGTTCTGAGTCACCCTCATCTTATTCTACGGGAAGATAGGACTAGGCTCTCCTCTGTCTGATTAGAACCTCTCGTTGTTTTC
This sequence comes from Bromus sterilis, assembly GCA_950022295.1. Lineage (NCBI taxonomy): Eukaryota > Viridiplantae > Streptophyta > Magnoliopsida > Poales > Poaceae > Bromus > Bromus sterilis. Next base: position 72,148,841 of record OX465600.1, on the reverse strand, counting down.
TTCCTTGTAGCCGTAGGAAAGTTTTGATCGGTTTTTTAGAGTGGTTATGCTCCTTGATTTATTACATCGTATGTAAGTGTTGTTTCCATGTTGTAAGAAATTGTCTTTTTCTTGCAATTACAGCCGTTATGCTGTCCGAGTCATTCCAGGTTTATCTCATAATCTGATGCATTTGCAAACTCCTTTCTGTTTCAGATGGAAGATCTTCCCCCTCGGAAGATTGTTCGTTTGACCAGGTGCCTCGGTGTGCGTGGCCATCCCGCCACGTTGATCGAGATGATGTCCTATGTGGGATATCGATGGTATCCTAAGTACACCGTTGAGGAGCAGTTCCTTGACTTCAACCAGACCCAGTTCCACTGCATTGTCCGGATCTACCCGCACCACGTTGGAGTCTCTCAGCCTATCCACTTTGGACATGGTATTGGCGTGACTGAGAACATGGCTGTGCAGGATGCTGCATACTCATGTATTACACTGCTGAGAGAGGAGCACACTATGCTGAGAGAGACCTCATTCCGCTATATCCCTGCTGCACTTCCAGGAGAAGAGAGATATTACACCGGACTCTACTCAGATCACTCTGCAGAAGATCCAGCACTTCAGATGACTGCTAGGTTTGCTAGTGATCGAGATCGTGATGCACGCGCTCTCCGTTTTGAGCTTCACGCCACTCGTGTTCGTCTGTATCGAGCACTGACCCTTTTGGCACCCTTCGTGAGCGTTGGATCAGTCGAGTATGATGCTATCTACCCAGTGAGGACTCAGATGCCTTCTCGAGTTGCTTGGCCCGAGATTGGAGGCATTTTTCCACCCCGTGGTCCTTTGCTTCCACCCTACGTTGGACCTAGGCCCCATCCTTGCCCAAATGGATATCAGCGTCCACAGGCCTCCGTGTTTTCCGATGGTCACCTTCAGCTACCGGGATATGCGGGTAACTTGTATGAGGACTACTATGGAGATGGAGATGAGTGAGACCGCCTGTGGTCTTACTTAGTGAGGATGTAGTGGTATCTTAGTATATTGTACGCAAGGTGTCTAAGTTCCAGAGGCTTAGATAAATAATGTATAGGAAATCAGAGTGCCTCTGAAGGATGTATCATCTTCATCACGTTTGTATTAGCTTGGTGCTTGTACTAAAACGATGTATGGTTTGTATGACAGCTTGTGAATATATGGCTTGTATGCTTTTATCACCATGTTGTCAAGATGATTACTTCCTTTGCTCTGTAATCCTTCCAGTACTTCAATACCTTGATTAGACTATCCCAATCAACTATGTTTGACTTTGGTTTTCACCTTCAGGATGTCTCAAGGAACCCGTGGCCAGCTTGGTCGTAACCAGGGTCGTGGGAATGAACAGGAGGAAGGCAACCTTCCACCCCCACCCACGATGGCTCAGGTTCTGATGGAGGTTGAGAGGAACCGCCGAGACTCTCACCACCCGCTGGTAGTCATTGCTCGCAACACCACTCAACAGCGCAATGAGTTGGTGTCCCTGAACAACTTCATCCGACTTCATCCCCCGGTTTTCAGTTACTCCACCGAGCCCCTTGACGCCGATGACTAGCTTCGCAACATCGAGAGGAAACTCCAAGCAGGCCATGTTGCAAATGATGACAAGGTCAGCTATGCCACCTATCACCTTGAAGGCGCAGCTAGCTCTTGGTGGGAGAACTTCCTGAATATGCGTCCCGTTGGACCGCCCGCATGTTGGGATGAATTCTGCACTTCCTTCCGTGAGAACCACATTCCCAAGGGTCTTATGGACCGCAAGAGTGAGGAGTTCTGCAACCTCACCCAAGGCAGAAGGACTGTTGACGAGTTTAGTCGTGAGTTCAACCGACTTGCTCGTTATGCTACCGAAGAAGTCTCCACCGACGCAAAGAAGCAAGAGAGGTTCCGTCGTGGACTCAACTCTGGACTCCGTCGTGAGCTCAACCTACATGACTTTTCCACCTTCCAGGTCCTTGTCAACAAGGCCATCAAGGCAGAGGACATGAACACCCCCAACGACTTTCGCAAACACCCTAGAGATGATGGATCATCCAGTTCCGGCTCCCAGAAGCGATAGATCAGGATCCCCAATAGTATGTTCTGCCAGAACAACCCACCGAGGCCATCCTATGTGGCGCCTCGTCCACCAACTTAGTTCCACCCAGCTCCACCAAACAACCCAGCTCCACGCACTGTCTTTGGAGCCTGTTACAAGTGTGGTCAGGCAGGCCACTACTCTCGTGATTGTCCCCAGAACCAACTCCAGAATCAGAATGATCCACCCCGTGCCGGAGGCAACAACAATGGTCGTGGCAAGCCCCCCCAGAAGGTCTACACCGCCAAACCCGCTCCTCCCGCCACTCGTGGACGTGTGAACCAGATTGCCGCCGAAGAGACTGACGACACCACTGACGTCATTCTTGGTACGCTCCCAGTCAACTATGTTCCTACTTCCATTCTTTTCGACCCAGGAGCATCTCATTCATTCATGTCGGAAAGTTATGCACTTCGTCATGAGTTATCCTTTGTTGAATTGTCCACCCCAATGATTATTCAAACTCCAGGGTCAAGATGGCAAACTAATAGAGTAAGCCATGGTAATCAAATTGCAATTGAGGGTTTAGTATTCCTTGCTTCACTCATAGCCCTCAAGTCTTCGGATATTGATGTCATCCTTGGCATGGATTGGCTATCAAGACAGAATGCCTACCTGGATTGCAAAGGCAAATCCGTGAAACTCACCCACCCTTCAGGCAAAATCGTCAACTATACCTCACCCAGAACAAGAACCCAAGTGCATTCCTTGAATGTACTTCCCCTTCCCGAACTTGAAGATATTCCGGTGGTTCGTGACTTCCCAGATGTCTTTCCTGAAGAGCTACCGGGCATGCCACCCGACAGATGTGTAGAGTTTATAGTGGATCTTGCCCCAGGAACCGCACCAATTTCTAGACGCCCATACAAAATGGCCCCACGTGAGTTAGCTGAGCTTAAAACCCAACTGGAAGCTTTGTTGGAAAAAGGCTTCATCCGCCCTAGCTCATCGCCATGGGGTTGCCCCGTTCTGTTCGTAACGAAGAAAGATGGAACAGAAAGGATGTGCGTAGATTATCGCCCGCTAAATTTAGCGACGATAAAGAACAAGTACCCATTGCCGAGGATCAATGATCTTTATGATCAACTTGCAGGATCCTCTGTCTTCTCCAAGATGGATTTGAGATTAGGTTATCATCAAATCAAATCCGAAACGAGGACATTCCCAAAACGACTTTTACTACTCGTTATGGTCTTTACGAGTACACCGTCATGTCCTTTGGTTTAACCAATGCCCCTGCCACTTTCTCAGGCATGATGAATTCGATCTTCATGGAGTACTTAGATAAATTTTTTGTAGTTTATCTTGATGACATTCTCATCTACTCGAAGAACGAAGAAGAACATGGCGAACACCTAAGGCTCGTATTGATGAAACTTAGAGAGCATCGCCTGTATGCTAAATTCTCCAAGTGTGAGTTTTGGCTACCAGAAGTGACCTACTTAGGCCACGTGATTTATGCAAAAGGCATTGCTGTGAATCCCGAGAGAGTTCAGGCCGTCCTTGACTGGACTCCACATGAATCGGTTAAGCAAGTTAGGAGTTTTCTTGGCCTAGCCAGCTATTGCCGTCGCTTCGTCGAGAACTTTTCTAAAGTTGCAAAGCCTCTAACTGAACTCCTCAAGAAATATAAGAAATTCCTATGGACTCCCAAGTGCGAGGAAAGCTTTCAAGAGCTAAAAAGAAGGTTGACTTCTGCACCCGTACTTGTACCTCTAGACACCAAAAAGGATTTCGAGATCTATTGTGACGCATCACGGCAAGGGTTAGGATGCATATTTCTGCAAGATCGACATGTGATAGCTTATGCTTCACGCCAGTTGCGGCCACATGAAGAGAACTATCCTACCCATGACCTTGAACTCGCTGTTGTAGTTCATGCCCTAACAACTTGGCGACATTACCTCCTTGGTAATCGTTGCGAGATCTATTCCGACCACCAAAGCCTCAAATACATTTTCACCCAGCCAGATCTTAATCTCAGGCAAAGACGCTGGATTGAGTTGATAAAAGATTACGATGTAGGAATTTCTTACACCCCAGGCAAAGCCAATGTCATGGCTGATGCACTAAGTCGTAAGTCGTATTGTAACAACCTCATGTTACAATAGTATCAACCACTTCTTCATGAGGAATTTCGCAAGCTTAATCTTGAGATTGTTCCTCATGGCTATCTTTCTACCTTGGTGGCGAAACCAACTCTTGAGGATCAAATCATAGTTTCCCAAAGGCGTGCACGAGGTGTCCGCCGGATCAAGGAGAACATTGCTAGCGGAGTTGCTAAATGTTTCTCCACCGATAGCAAGGGAACGGTATTCTTTGGAAATCGTTTGGTAGTACCTAAGAATAGGGAACTAAGGCAACTCATCCTCAAAGAAGCCCATGACACACCCCTCTCGATTCATCCCGGTAGCACAAAAATGTACCGAGATCTACGCCAGAGATTTTGGTGGACTAGGATGAAGAGAGACATTGCTCAATTTGTTGCCGAATGTGATGTTTGTCGTCGCATTAAGGCAGAACATCAAAGACCTGCTGGTACACTTCAACCTTTGTCTATTCCCGAGTGGAAATGGGACAAAGTCGGTATGGACTTCATCACCGGCTTTCCAAGAACCCAGAAAGGAAACAATGCTATCTTCGTTGTCATAGATAGGCTTTCCAAAGTTGCTCACTTCCTTCCGGTTTGCGAGTCTATAACTGCTAGCCAGTTGGCAGACTTGTACGTCTCTAGAATTGTATCCCTTCACGGTGTTCCTTTGGAAGTCAATTCTGATCGTGGTAGCCTTTTTGCCTCTAGATTTTGGGGAAGCTTTTAGAATGCTATGGGAACTCATCTCTCCTTTAGTACAGCTTTCCATCCTCAGTCTAGCGGTCAAGTCAAAAGGGTTAACCAAATTCTTGAAGACATGCTCAGAGCTTGTGTTATTTCATTCGGGGAGAATTGGGAGAAGTCTCTTCCATTCGCCGAATTTTCTCATAACAATAGTTTTCAATCTAGTCTGAACATGGCTCCTTTTGAAATCCTATATGGACGACGATGTCGAACACCACTAAACTGGTCAGAAACCGGTGAAAGACAATTCTTTGGACCGGACATGATCAAGGAAGCAGAAGAGCAAGTTCGCATTGTTCGTGATCAATTGAAAGCAGCCCAGTCTCGTCAGAAAAGCTACTATGATCGTCATCATAGGCAAGAGAGCTACAATCTGGATGAGAAGGCTTACCTTCGGGTTACTCCTCTGAAGGGAACCCAACGTTTCGGTATCAAAGGCAAGTTGGCCCCACGTTACATCGGACCTTTCCGCATTCTTGCTAAACGTGGAGAAGTTGCCTACCAACTTGAACTACCCCGCACATTTCCCGAGTACATGATGTATTCCATGTGTCCCAACTCAGGCGTTGCTTCAAGGACCCCATCCGCGAAGTCGACCATGAAACGCTTGATCTCCAAGATGACCTTTCTTATCGAGAATACCCCGTTCGTATTCTTGATTTCGTAGAGCGTGTCACTCGTCGTCAGAAGATTAGGTTTCTGAAAGTGCAATGGTCACACCACTCTGAGAGAGAAGCTACGTGGGAAAGAGAAGACCGTCTCAGTGCCGAGTATCCCTCCTTCCCCTCGCAGACTTCTGAATCTCGGGACGAGATTCTGTTGAGTGGGGGTGAGTTGTCAGAACCCTCTGTTAGGTAATGTGCTAGGGTTAGTAAGTCTCTTACATCATGTTAAAATTTCAAAAGAAATCTTTGAAATCAAAATCAAAGCAAAATGGGAGAAGGAAAACCCCCCAGTTGAATTAATTCAAAAGGCCAGATAAAAATCTTCTCCAAAAATTCATGTTAGATTTTTGAAAAGTCTTATAAATGAGTGTGATCACATATCAAGTGATGTGGGACCCACCCCATGCTCATACATTTTTCAAATATTCAAACAGCTCCTTGGAATTAATTAAAAACCCCTATTTGAGTTAAGATTCAAATTATTTGAATTTGAAAAATATTGAAACTTTATAAGTGGCTAGTCTATATTATTATGAGGCCATATAAAAGTTTTCAGCATTTAATAAAATGCCTAGCTATTTATTTTTGCTAGCCAAAACAAATGACAGAAAAGAAAAACAGAAAAAGAAAAGGAAACCTTACCTGTCGCCCAGGCGAGGGCGGCCCAGCCGGCCCACCAGGGGCAGCAGGGTCTTCTTCCCCCTCCCCGCGCCTCCAAGCTGCTCGGTGGAATGCCCACCGAGACAGCCGAGCACGGCGTCGTCCCTCTAGTCGCCACCTGCCCCTCCCGAGACGTCTAGCCGCGCCACGCAGCTCCTGGTCGAGCCACGCAACCATTCCCCCCCTCTGGAGACGCCCACACCCTCTCTCTCACCAAGCTCGACGAAGACCCGAGCACCGCCGTCGCCATGTCGTGAAGAACTCGTGGCCACCGTCGTCCCCGATCCAAGCCAAGGTGTCCATCGCCTCCGCCGTCCTCGACTACGTCACCGTGCAGAAGGAATCATCCCGAGGAGCTCCAGAGCCGCCGCCCCCTTCGTCGTCTTCAACTCCGGCCGCCGCAAGTCGCCTTCAAAATCCGGCAGGTCCAGTTCCTCCCCAAGCACGCCGTCTTCTCCATCGCCTTCCTGGTGAGCAGCTGCGTCTTATGCCTATCCCCGCGCCCCCTAACTCCTCCTCTGTGCCATTCCGCCATGGGAGCCGAGCACAGCCTCCTCCATGGACGAGCTCGAGCTCACTCCCGTGCTCCTTCGCCTGCACCAGGTTGCCCTTCGTCTTCCCCGTGCTCTTACGCGTCGTTTACGCCCACTGCTGCTTCTCCTCGTGCCCCGAATCGACGACTGCGTCTAGCCAGTGGCTCCACCGGTGCTAGGGCTCGACGCCGGCGTCTCCACGGTGCCTCACAGCACCCGTACCTTGGCCCATTCGACGCGCGACGTCAAGATCTTCAATCTAGTGGTCGCAGCGCTCAAAATGGTGCCCGGAATCACCCTCCAGTGTGTCGCCGCCGTGCTGGAAGGTCGCCGGCGACTAGCCGCCGGCAAGTCCGACGTGGCCCGGATGGTTAGCCCTAATCCACCCCCCTAATGACCCCCAGAGCCGATGACATGTGGGCCCAGCCTCACTAATCCCCCCCTGTTAAATTAACTTAATTCAAATCGTTTAATTAAACAGTGAGAGGCTGACAGGTGGGACCCCCTTGTCAGTGGCCCCCTGACGCCAGCTTGAAGTCATGCTGACGCCATAAATGAATTTCCAGATTTTGAAATGATTTAAAGAATTCCAGAAAATCCAGAAAATAGCTCAAACTTTGGAAATTCATAGAAAATTCATATCAACTCCAAATTGGACAAATAATATATGAAAAATGTTCAGGAGAAAATAAGCTATCCAAATATCCAACTTTCAACTTTGTTTCAGTTGATTTTAAAATGTGATCGGTAGCATTTGCTATTTGTTTTAAATGGAATTAAATCAAATTAATTTCAAAAGTTTTTGCAACTTGAACCATGGCAACATGCTTCATTTCACATTTACATCAGAGGAATATCATACACATTTCAAAATGTTTCAAATTGATCAATCAATGTCACATGTAACTTGACTAAGTTTGAATTCAAATTGGAGTTTGAATTTGCAATTCAATTTGCAATATACTCCATTTAAATGGAATTGCCTCACACATCAAAGCATATACATCAAGTTTCAACCTTCCATCATGTGATTGTGCATTGTATTTACTTTGCTACCTTGTTTTTTGTTTGTCGAGTAGAGGTGGAACCGGAACAGGAGGCTGCCCCCTTCGTTGAAGACCCCGAAACCGAACCTCGTCAGCAAGGCAAGCAAACCCCCATTGATCATGTCGATAAAATCCCAATTCCCTCTCATATCTCGCTTATGCATTGTATAGGATGATTACCATGCTACGTTTCTACCGCATAGATGAACCCATTCCTTTGCATGACCTATCATTTTGTCACAGTAGTAAGCAAACCACAATCCTAACAAATGTAGGAGTTGATTGATATCATGTGGCCCCTGCAATTTTTACTGCTTATTGCATGCTTAGAGTGATACCATGTTGATACTGTTATGTGAGTCGGGATGGTGGTGATCATGATAATGATGTTAGAAAAGTGTTGGTGAATCTACCCTAATACAAGGTGAACGATGAGAGGCTGTGTAGGAGTACACGGTGGGTTGTCTCGTTGAACACCGCCCTAAGTCCGAGTTCTTGTGTGGTGATCCAAGATGAAGAGTACAACCACACATTGGGCTCACTGACCCCTCTTAGCTTACTAACTCATCCCTTTCGATGTCCAGATTGTCGCAATAGTTCGGAGTTCTGGTAGGTCTGTGGCCTGGATGCTAAGTGAGAGAACGGCTCATCCGAGACCGGCTTATGCACCACGCACACATCACTTGGGTTCACTTCGGTAAACCGGCCGGGTTCACGATAGTGGTAGACAACCCAAGTAGGCGGATTTCTCGGACTAGATCGGCTATGAGGTAACAGTTGTGGTGAGCATCCTCGCTGGCACCCCTTGAATGGTGTCAAGATCAAAGGCGGTAAATGATGATCATGTGTGTGTAGCGGTACACCCCTGCAGGGTTAACAAAACTATTCGAATAGCCGCGTCCGCGGTTATGGACTGCTTGGAAAGCTTAGCTTGATTATTAGACAACTTGAACAGAATACTTCTAAAACACACCAAGATAAGTGTGAGTGCTATGGCGTGCTTTCTCGTGGGGAAGTCAAGGAAGGCACCATAGTGGTGTAATTGGTTGGAGAAAGTAGTGGACTCGTGTACGCTTCTTACCTCAAAGTCTGGTACTCGTAGTTCAGGAATAGCCAAGTCAAAGCTGGCACTTCTGCAAGTGAAACCCCACCTCCCTTTACCTTGATACATGTGCATGAGTAGTATAGCTCCTATGTAAGTATTGCTGAGTACGACTTTGTACTCACGTTTGCTTAATCTATGTTTTAGATGAAACCACTTACCCCGAAGGTGGCTTCTTCATCGAGCTGGACGACTGAAGATCAAGCTAGTCTAGTCCCAGTCAGACGACTGGTTCCCTCGTGGAGGGCTTGTGTTTAAATAAGGCTACTTAAGCCATTTGATAAACTTGTCTGTACTCAGACATAATTTGCTTCCTCTTGTGTTGTAATGTTGGATCACATGTTTGTGATCTCTGTGTGCACTCTATAAGAGTTATCAATAAAAATGTATACTTTGTAGAGAATTGCAATGATACCTGCTGTTCATACAAGGCATGTGTGCTGCGTGTATGTTTATAACATGCATGTCTTTGTATGGGTTTTCAAAACCTTAGTTGTGATCTTGCTGGCGGTCTTTCATACACCAAGTGGCCCTTAGATGTGCGCAGCTTGGGGCATCGCGATGCGATTGTTCGAGACTCTGTCTCGGGCACACTTTGTGGTATTATCGAGCCCGACCTAGACCCCGACTAAGTGATCGGGCTGGAGTAAGTCTATGTAAGAGTTATGAGATAGTCGATAGTATGGTTGAGGCGACTTGTCTTTGAATATGGGAGTTCACCACCCATATCATTAGACTTGTGTGCGGATGATGAGGACCCATCTCAGTTGATCATCCGGCCTGGATGGGATGCCCCTCACATACGATGCTCTCCGAGAACGTTCTGTGCTTGGCCTTGTCTTCTTAGACAAGTGGGTACGGTTCTCGGCTCTCCATATGACTATGTCTTAATTGGACTTGCATATGTTAACCCCGGGTCCCGACACCGATGCACCAAATGCAATGGCAAGGGCACACGAAGTGCTCAAGTCCCCAACTCTCAAATCCCACCAAAGAAACAAAAGCTATGGAGGAATATGAGAGGAAGAACAAGGACAACACAAAGAACTCCAAGATCTAGATCCACAAGGTTCCCCTCACTTAGAGGAGAGATGGCTTGGTGGAGAATGTGGATCTAGACCTCCTCTCTCTTTTCCCTCAAAAGGAGCAAGAATCACAGGAGGGGAAGAGAGTAAGCAAGCTCAAAGAGGTCAACAATGGGGGGAAGAACTTGCACAAAACCGGTGGAGACATAGGAGGAAGAAGACCCCCTTTTATAGTCTCCCACGAATCCAGCCGTTGGAATCCGTTGGCAGCCCACCAACCACGGTACTACCGCTCGGAGAGCGGTACAACGTGGTGTGGTACTACCGCACCGGGAGCGGTACTACCGAACCCCAGTGCCGCCCCCACTAGCGCAAAGTCCAGTGGGAATCCGGTAGTGGATGCGGTACTAGTCCACTGTACTACCGTGGCACGGTACTACCGCGCTGGGAGCGGTACTACCGCCCCACAGTACTACCGGGGGCCAGTACCGTGCCCACTACCGCAGAGTCCAGTGGACTTATGGTAGTGAGTGCGGTACTCGCCCACGGTACTACCGTGGCGCGGTACTACCGCTCCAAGAGCGGTACTACCGCCCTGGCAGAACCAGGGAGCCCATGCCACACAACAGATGAACTCCAAATGAAACAGGCAAACCCTGAACTGCCACAACTTCTGCAAATGAACTCTGATTAAGGCCAACAGGATAGCTAACGAATAGAGCTGCCTAATCACGACTGGAAATATTTCAAAGTGGCAAGGGAGAAATGCCAAACACATAGAGGTGTGAAACCTCTAACCAAGAATAACCGGCAAATCTCCCGCATCGAAAATCATAAGAGAAGATGCATATGAAATCCGTTTTCGATGAACACGAGCTTGTCATGAAGAAGACCACAAGCTCCAAAACTCACAAAGAGAAAAACAAACAAGAACCAATAAAGATGATGCCAAGGATGCAAAAGGTTTGAGCTCTCCACGAACGACTCGGCCTAGCCTATAACGCGGTCTCCTAACTACTACCAAGAGACCGGTAAACTAGACTCCTATCTAGTCAAACCTTTGTCTTGAGCTTGATGATGACGATCATGCCCGCCTCAAGTTGGAACATCTTCCTTGATTCCTCCGGCTCGATGAAGAATTGTAGATAGCTCCCCCATACTCCATTATGGGTGAGCCTCTTTTAGGCACATCTTCACACGACCAATATCACCAAATGGTCGGCAAGCTCCAAGCATACGATATCTTCATGATGCTCATCTTGACCTTGCACACATCACCTTAACCACTCTTTGGATAGCTCCATGAAGAACACCTTGGTCAACACGAAATCTTCATCTTACCGCCTTGAAGTCAACATATGATCTTCAAGCATTGCCTATGACAAACCTTAAAGTATAACTCAAGAAAACCATTAGTCCATAAAGATTGTCACCAATTACCAAAACCAAACATAAGGGCGCATGCCCTTTCAATCTCCCCCATTTTGGTAATTGATGACAAACACAATAAGAAGGTTTATATGATGAATTATGAAAATCATGCAAAGCAAGTATGCATGAGTAAGAGGGCAAATGCTTAAGAACAAAACCAAAACATGAACCTCCTCCAACAAAACCCTCTAAACTCTTCTCCCCCTTTGGCATCGATTGCCAAAATGGGCGAAAAAAAACTTAGAAGGCCGATATGGAATGTGTTCCTCCCAAAAGGGTGTATTTCTCAAGAAATGAGTGGAATAAAATACACATATCCAAAGATACATGGTGGGAGGAAAAACAAACTATAGATAGGATCCAAAGATTGCAAAAGGATGAGATGGCACAAAGGCATAAGAAGATGCAAGCAATCAAACGATCCAACATGCCAAAAGATTACAAGATATTATGATTTGAGCATAGGAGTGTTCTAAAGAAAATAGAGAAGTTCCCCAAGATTTGTGCACTATTTAGAATCTTTGCATTATAATACAAAGTTCACAAAAATGGGATCATTACTCCACCAAAATTGATAGAAACACAACACATGTGCAAGTGTGCAAAGATATGAGACAAAGTCTAGCACTTGCAACAAACCAATGGTTGAGCAAATAGCAAAAGAGATAATCATAGGAATAGGCTCAACCAACAAGATGTGTGTGAGTCATGGCGAAGCACTTGATATGACTAGTATAAGGATGAATATTTAAGCATCAAGATAGTCTTAAAGAAATGAGACTCAAGATGCTAGACATGTCCTTCCAACATAAGTTAAGAAGGTCACACACACAAACAACAAATGGGTTCACAAGCTTAAGTAAAATGCAAAGTAAAATCAAGGCTTGTGACAACCCCATGGTGAAGATAGAAAATAATAGGCTCATCAAGACAAGCATGAGGACAACAATCTTCACCACCAAAAGAGTGCACCAATAAGAATAGAATTAAGACACGCACTCAACCACACACGCTTTCATGTAACCACCGAAGAATTTAATCATTGAAAATAAAAGGTGGACATGAAAGACCAAGGATATCAATTAAAAGTGTAACTTCTCTCAAGTGTATAAGATTCTAGGTAGATTATATCCACAAAGAAGCATGTACACCCGAGATAGTTACAAAAGGAGAGAACACGATATCCAAATGGAAGTCATAAATATACGAATAAGATCTTTGCTAGAAAGCATAGCCAATGGCTTAATATTATCTTATTGTATAAGGATGAAATCCACACAAACAACCATCAAAGTCATCACAACTAGCAACAAGGTATCAAGAGATAGTTGAGATGCCTTGAAAAACGAAACAAGTATCGCAACCAATAATATATCTTGCAATTCTAGAAAAGATCAAGAACCGCAACAATTGCAAATGAAGAATATCATGCCATGATGCAACCTACACAAGGTTGGAAGCAACAAAAGTATGCATGAGGTAGATACTTGTTACCGTGATAGCATGGGAAAGATGTAGTAGATAAAGTCTTCAATGATCGTCCTATCATGACTCCAAAAGGCACATGGTGACACCACCTTCCTTAAATGAGACGATCCTCCAATGCATATCCAAAGTTCCTACATCAACATTAACACACAAAATGGTACCCAAACTCATTGGGACCCAAAAGTTAGAGGAACAAACATACATAGGACAAACTCCTAAGAGAATAAACATTGCCAACCTTATCCTTCCTAAGAGAATAAACATCATCAACTATAATAGGGTTGGATAAGGTACCATTCGTGCATGAAGAAGCAAGATGACCCTTCTAGCGACATAAGTAGCAACACCTACTCTTTCCTTTCTTCATGGTTGATTTCTCAACATGAAGAACATCTACTTGAGTCTTCTTGGGAAGTGGCTTCACTTCACCTTGCGGTTGAACTTGAGGCCTCTTCCCTAGTTGCTTGTCACAAAGGGGCTTCTTCTTCAAAGGGCAAGATATTACATGGTGCCCTTCAACCTTGCACTTGAAGCAAATAATCTTGGCCGAATTCTTGACTTGTGATTAGCCCTTCTTCTTGTTCAACATGGACTTCTTATTGTTGGAGTTGAATCCAAGTCCACCCTTGTCATTGGGGGATTTTTGTCCACACAAAACATTGTCAAGTGTAGACTTCCCTTCATGACCCTTTTCCAAGTCTTTCTTCAAACAAGTGACTTGGTGTGACAACCCCAACTAGGGTAAGTGCTAGGGTTTGAGTTCTCCTTTGCATCATGTGAAAATTTCAAAAGAAATTCAAAAATGGGGAAAAGAAAAGCCCTAGAGAATTTAGTTCAAAAGGCCTGATAAAAATTGCTTCCAAAAATATGCATGATCACATATTAAGTGAAGTGGGCCCCACTGCATGCACCAAGATTTTTCAAATATTCCAAACAGGGCTTGGAAATTAAATAAATACCATATTTGAATTAAAGTTCAAATTATTTGAATTTTAAAAATGCCCAAACTTTGTAAGTGGCTAGCTATATGCATTACAAGTCCACATAAAAATTTGGAGCATTTAATAAAATGCCTAGCTAATTGTTTTAGCACACCAAAACAAATAACGGAAAAGAAAAGAAGAAGAAAAAGGAAAAAGAAACCCCCTGGCTTCTGGCCCAACTCATCCCCCCTGGCCCAGTTGGCCCAGCCCAGCCCGCACCTCCCTGTCGTCTTCCCAAGGCAGGGGCACACACAGTTGTGTGGCGACCATGCCGTGGCCGCCGACGTGCCCCTGGCCATGCAGCTGCCTCCCCAGCCTTCCCCTTGCGCCACGGAGACGCCCGAGAGGCCGTGGATCCTTTCCCCCCCCTCCAGGTTTGCTCTCCACCCCTCCCTCGCCGGAAAACTGCGACGTCAGAGAGACGCCGCAGAGCACGCCGACGAGCCCGCGTGGCCAACGGCCTCCATTTGCCCCACCGTGGTGCCCAGAAGAATTGCCGTCGACGGCTACGTCTTCCCCCGCAGCCAATCGAGCCGAGGAGCTCCGGAATCGACGCCATCACCGCCGACTCGCCGCCGGCCGCCGAGGACCTCGACGGGAAATACACCGCCACCACGCCCTCCCAGCTCTCGCTGTCGACGCCTTTGACTCCGGGGTGAGCGCCTCTGCTTTTCCCCCTAACCCCGACCTCTTCTGCGTTCGAAAACACCATGCCCGTCGAGCCGAGCTCCGGCTGCCGCCGCTCCTCAACGCCGGCGAGGCTACGGCGCCCCCCTTGCCTCCCCGTGGGCACCAGAAGACGCGGACGAGCACGAGGAGCGTGCTGGTGGTCTCCCCATGCTCTCCCATGGCCGGAGACGCCGACATCAGTGAGCGCCGCCGCGCAGTTTGGTCGCCGCCGGCCAAACTCCGGCGAGGCCCACGTGGGCTAGTTAATTAGGGGCTAAACCCCCTGTTAGTTGACCCGAGGTCAATGACAGGTGGGGCCCTGCCCTAATTAACCCCTTCGGGTTATTTATAAAACGGGGATTAACCCCAGAGAGGCTGACCAGTGGGTCCCTCTGGTTAGAGGCCCCCTACGTCAGCATGATGTCATGCTGACGCAGTAATTAGATTTTGAATTAAAAGAAATCAGAAATTACAGAAAATAGATTAAATTTTAGAAATTCATAGAAAATTCATATTAACTCCAAATTAAACATATAATATATGAAAAAATATCAGAAAAATCATGTTTGACCATTTTAAAATGGGGAAACAGTAGCAAGTTTGCATATGCCTTAATTTGAATTCAAATTTGAAGTTTGAATTTGCAAATCCTTTGCAATACACTTCAATTTAATTGATTTTTCAACAAACCAGTACCATATACATCATGTTCTACAACTTGATCATGTGATTGTGCATTGTACATTATATTGATTGCAATGTTTGTGATGTTTTCTCGAATAGAGGTGGAGCCGGAACCGGAGGCCACCCCCTTCGTTGAAGACACCGTGTGTGAACCTCGTCAGCAAGGCAAGCAAACCCCATTGATCATGTCTACAAAATCCTACTTCCCTCTCAGTCTCGCTTATGCATGTTTAGGAGATCACCTAGACACGTTCTTTAGCATAGTTGAACCCATTCCGATGCATGACCTATCATTTTTTCACTGTATTAAGCAAACCACAATCCTAGCAGATATAGGAGTTGAATGATGAGCATGTGGCCCCTACAACTGTTATTCCTTATTACTGCTTAGTGATACGATGAGGTTATTTTTATTGTGAGTCGGGATGGAATGTTCACAGTGTTGCCGTTGTTAACGTGTCGGTGAATCCACCCTAATAAAAGGTGAACGATGAGAGGTTGTGTAGGAGTACACAGTGGGTTGTCTCGTTGAACATCGCCTTAAGCCCGAGTTCTTGTGTGGTGATCCAAGACGAAGAGTACTACCACATGTTGGGCACATGGACCCCCGCTCAACCTACTAACTCACCCCAGTTCAAGTCCAGGAGTCACTAGTTCGGGCTTTCCATTTGGCATATGCATAGAAAAAGAATGAATGAAAGTTTGCATCATTTAAATATGTGGGTCGACCTGTGAGACAGGAAAACCATCTGCTAAGGTGGCGTCTCGGTCGCCTGCATCGTCTGAGTCCGTATCGTTGACCTGGCCGGACTCTTGAGCGGTAAGAAACTCAGATGGTTGATTCCTGGATTAGAATTGGCTGTGAGGTAAAAGTTGTGAAAATTATCCTCGCCGACACTCGATTGAAGGGTGACGAGATCCCGACGGTAACTGATGGTTTCATGTGTGTAGCAGTACACCCCTGCAGGCTTAACAAAACTATTCGAATAGTCGCGTCCGCGGTAAGGGACTACTTGGAAAGCTGTGCTTGATTATTAGACAACTTGAATGGATACTTCTAAAACTCGCAAGATAAGCGTGAGTGCTATGGTGTGCTCCTCGTGGGGAAGTCGAGGAAGTATCCATAGTGGTGTATTGGTTGGAGACTTGGTAGTGGACTCGTGTACGCTTCTTACCTCAAGTCTGGTACTCGTAGAACAGGACTAGCCAAGTCAAAGCTAGCACTTCTGCATGATGAAACCCCACCTCCCTTTACCTTGAAACTTGAGCATGAGTAGTTTAGTTCTGATGTAAGTCTTGCTGAGTACGACTTTGTACTCACGTTTTCTTATTCTATGTTTTAGATGGAAACCCAGAACCCCGATGGAGTCACCTTCCTGAAGCTCGACGTTGACTAAGCTAGTATAGTTCCAGACAGCAGTACTCAGACCTAATTTGTTAAACAGGGCTTCTCTAAGCCATTTGTTAAACTTGTCTGTACTCAGACCTAATTTGCTTCTGTTGTATGATGTAATGTTGATCACAGACATGTGATCTTTGTATACTCTATGTGTAAGTCAATAAAGAAGTACTTTGTAGAGTTATCTGATGATACCTGTTGTTCATACTAGGCATGTGTGATGCGTGTATGTTTATAACATGCATGTCTTAGTATGGGTTTTCGAGACCTTACATGTGATCTGGCTGGAGGTATTTTATACACCAAGTGGCCCTTAGATGTGCGCAACTTGGGGCATCGCGATGCGATTGCTCGTGACTCTGTCATGTGCACACTTTGTTGTATGATCGAGCCCGCCCTAGACCCCGACTAAGTGATCGGGCTGGACTAAGTCTATGTAAGAGTTAGGATTCAATCGATAACTTGGTTGAGGCAACTTGTCTATGAATATGGGATTCACCACCCATAAGCATTTAGACTCGTGAGCGGACGATGAGGACCCATCTATTATGATCATCCGGCCTGAATGGGATGTCCCTCACGTTCGATGCTTTCCGAGAGTGTTCTGTGCTTGGCCATGTCTGCTTAGCCAAGTGGGTATGGCTCTCGGCTCTCCATGTGATTGTATCATGAATAGAATTACATACGCCTATTCCGGGTCCCGACAGACTTGGTATCAGAGAAGGACTGTCTGTAGGATTATTCAACCCTTGGTCGAAGTCGAGTCTAGCATTCTATAGTTATATAGTTACTTGGGTATAAAGGGAACAACGTCAGGCTTCTTTTTCTCCTTACCCTCGTCGATCTGAGTTCTGGGTCACCTTATCTTTTCTACGGGATGATAGGACTAGGCTCATCTATGTCTTACTAGAACATCTCATTGAGTGCTTCTTTGTAGCCGTAGGATTGTTGTGGTTGCCCAAAGTCTTCATGTCTTTGAGTTCCTTGAAGAAGTTCTGTCCCATCTTCTTGAGGTTTTCTTGTTTTCCATCCCGGTGTAGCCGTCATGCTGCCGGATTTGTTCCGTGTTTCTTTGAGTCATTGCCTTCGCATTACAATCTTTTCCCTCCTAGTCATGTCCTCTTATCTTTGATTCCATCGTACAACCTTTTCTGATTGTTGATTTTTATCACACAGGATGTCAGGTGGAACTCGTAGTACTGTTCTTCGGAATCGAGACCGTGTTCGGAATCGAAATGATGATGAACCTCCGCCACCGCCTTCTGCGGCGGAAATCATGATGGAAGCTGAGCGGAATAGACGTGATCAAACACGCCTTCTGGATCTCATCGAGCAGAATACCTCACGTCATCGCAATGTGGTTGTGAGCATTCAGGACTTCATCCTCCTAAAGCCACCGGTATTCCGATATTCTTCTCAGGCCCTTGAAGCTGATGATTGGCTTCGTTCCATCGAGCGTAAGCTTAATGCGACACATGTTGCTCCCAATGACCAAGTTATTTTCGCGGTATACTTCCTGGAAGGTGCTGCTATTCAATGGTGGGAGAACTATGTTGCAATGCAGCCAAATGGTCACGTAGTGACTTGGTAGGAGTTTTGTGTTACCTTTCGAGGGTACCACATTCTGGATGAGTTGATGGAGCGCAAGAAGGAAGAGTTCTGCAATCTGACTCAAGGAGAGATGTCCATTCATGAGTATGTGAGAGAGTACAACCGTCTTGCTCGATATGACCGAGATGAGATCACCACCGATGCCAGAAAGCAGGCAAGGTTCCGTAAGGGACTCAGCCCCATCCTTCGCCATGATCTCAACCTCCTTGAATTTGCCACCTTTGAGGATTTAGTCAACAGATCCTTCAGAGTTGAGCATGGCAATGAAGTGTTCGAAGAGTCTCGCAAGCATGCTCTTGAGCTTGCTCCTTCTTCAAGTTCAGCCCCTCAGAAACGCCGAATATTGATTCCAACTAGTGACATCAGGCTATACCACATGTGAAGCATATTTTACACCAGTATGCCGTAGGTGTAAAGTGCATTAGCATTGAATAGATTATTGACTCTAGTACAAGTGGGAGTCTGTAGGAGATATGCCCTAGAGGCAATAATAAATGTTATTATTTATCCCCATGTTCCTAATTATGTTTATATTCCATGCTATAACTGCAATGGTTCTCGAGTCTGCAATAACCACGAGGCTCGGAGGAAGACTCATATGCACGTGTGGAATAATAAACAAATAAAATATATATTCCTAGTCTCGCCTCTAAGACTAGCTAAAGTTTTGCATGATGGTTCTGTTTTCCTGATCATGGGCATGACTATGCCGGCAATTTTGAGGGCACAATGTTAGATGAACATTTGTGTTGAAACGACCCAGATTGATGTTATGCTATGAGATACTTTCGTCACCAGTTAATGGATTATAACACAGAGAAAGTTGGGCGTTTGCATAATTTCTTAGACCATGAGAGTATCGAGTTCCTTCGTACTTGCTTCGTGAACTTTGGGGTTTGTTAAACGTCATCTGTAAAAGGGTGGCTATTACGGCGGCTTACGGGTTCACGGAAAAGTATGACAAGGAACTAGGTAGCTCAAGATTGGGATTTGCTCCTCCGTCGATGGAGAGATATTCTTCGGGCCCTCTCGGTGTTACGGTATCCACCATCGTCTGGCCAGACACAGTGTGATTTGATCACAGGGATGCCGGAACGCGGGAACGAGAAAAGAGAACAATACCAGTAACGAGGTAACTGGCATAGTGGACAAGTGTTGATCCACGGGGATGCCGATAAGTCTCACCTCGGGTATTTGTAACATATCGCGAAGCAACAGGAATAGCACACGGCAACTGGAGGTTCACTCGAATATTTATTCATGTCTATACTTCACCGAACCTATAGGGTCACACGCTTAAGGGTCATCTATCTGCTGAATACTAGACAGGGAGTCTAAGAGAAAGTCACCGGAAAGGTTTCGGAGAAAACGGAAAAGTTCCGGAGAGAGAACACCGGAATAGTTTCGGTAAAACCGAAAAGTTGTTTCGGAGTGAACCACTAAGCCGAAAAGGTTTCGGTAAGCACCTGGTACTTTTGGAGGGTGCCAGAATTGTTCTGGTAACTTCTGGAATTTTTCTGGAGAAAAGAATAAAATATATTTTTTTCGGAAATATTTCGGAGCTGCCGGAAATGTTCCGGAGCTGCCGGAAATGCTTAGGTTGCTTTTCGCAGATGAAAATCACTAATCCGGAATTGTTTCGGAACGCGCCCAAAATCATTTTAGTGGGTATTGGAATTATTCTAAGACCCACAGAAATATTTTTGGATTTTTCGGACGCGAAAAAGTGGTGTCATGAATAGTAAAAAGTACTACTTGGGATATTTTTGGAAAGCCTTCTAGAAGGACTTGGGAGCCAAGAAAGCCCCCTTGGGTTTCCTATAAATAGAGGTGTGAGGGAAGCCCCATATGCTTGATCCAAGCTCTCCCTTGAGTTCAATACACAAGCCATGCATGATCTGGCATTCTCTCTCCCTCCCCGCGAAATAGTTTCGTAGAGCCGAAAGGCTGTCTGGGTTCCGGCAGGAACTAGTTCTGGACGGCGAAGCCCTGCCGGATAGATGACACCGTATGTGTGCAACCCCGTAGAGAGGTCGTAGTTTCGATCTTTTGCCCGAGGGGCTGTTCGAGGGTCCTCCCGAAGGGCTGTCCAAATTATCGTTCGAGTTTCAAGGGTCCTCCCGAAGGGCTGTCCGAGTTACCGATCGAGTTTCGAGGGGCCTCCCGAAGGGCTGTCCGTGACATCGTCCGAGGGACTGTCCGACCGCCTCCCTGAGCGCTGTCCGAGGAGCAGACGAGGGAATACATTCTCGCGGTTGGGAGGTTGTAAATCCTAGCTGCGGGGATCTGCACCGACGATCTACATCGACTCTACTTCCGCTGCGCTACGAGTCGGTAACGATCAGATCAAAAACCTTGTATGCAGTCTCCATAGTGGTCCTGGGCTGTTCGTAGTGCGGAAATTTTTTGTTTTCTGCCGCGTTCCCCTACAGTGGTATCAGAGCCGTGCTATGCGTAGATGCATGTTGCGATCTAGAATACATAGAGATGTATGGGTATTGCATAATATAATTTTGGAGTAGATCAGATCTATTGCTGAAATTATTTATGCGGGTGGCAGATGAAATCTGTTACCCGATGTTCTTGTTGCTTCCCTGGAATTTGTGTATTTCTGATCTCAATAACAGTATGGTGGAGTTTCAAAGTTCTGGCAATCTGCGATCCTGATTGATCAAAGAAGTGCTAACAGTTCGTTGAATTCCACCGTAGTTAGAGAAAGAAGAAATTCTGCAGACTAAAGGGCAATGCAGATATGATCTGCACGGGGATCACGCGTATGACGAAGTTCAGTATGGGGCTCGAGATTTTATTATCTCGTGTTTCATACACCCCGCAAAGTTAATCTAGCGACTTGAATAATCATGCTTGATGATAAACGTTGGTAGCTGCGGTTTAAGTCAAAACCTTAGAAGCCATGTAAAATAAAATTTTGCATAAACCGATTAGAGGCGTCTAACTTGGTTTTGCAGGATGTGCATGTGATGTGGTATAGCAAAGCTCATATTAATTTGATTATGTATGAGATGACTATATAATGTAAATTTATTAACATGACCTACGTGTCATGATTCGGCATGATGGCTGGAGCCATATGATTGTCACTTTAATGACCTGCGAGTCAACCTTATGTAATGCACTTATTTTATTAGCTATAGAGATAGCAATATTATTTGGTGCATCGACAAGGTGGTGGCAAACTTCGCGAAGGTGAACTCCGACGCAAATGCCAAAGACGAAGAAATACTTGACTTCTCCGTCAGAAGGGGCTATACCATATCATGCAATTATGAATTACCTGAGATGTTTATCCCTTAAGTTGCACCCTTCTTGATTGCGCGGTAGTCGCTTTTTATTAGGGTGATCTCTCACTTAAAATATCAAGTAGTTAGTGTTCTCCCAAATGTAGCACCGTCACAGCATCTATCCTTTCGGGGTGCGCCATGGATGCATGGGTACGAACGATTGGAGAAATGTAAGGCGGGTGAGGTCAGACCTCGCAGCAAGATCACTTGGTTGTCTTGACGTTCATGGCAGGATCGTCCTGAGCTCGGAACACATGCATCAAAAGATGAACAAGAGTCACATAGAGATGTGATCGGCAAGTTGGCCTACCAAATCAAAATCCTCGTCATGAGATGATGATTCTATGGCGTTGTATTGATATTTGGATCTTGAATCACTCATAATCAATTTTGAGAGATATTGATTTGAGTGGGAGCGCATTTTAGAATTAACTTGTTTAATTCTGAGTGCAATTAATTATGAACACTGTCTAAGTATAATTTGCTAATAGTTGTAGAATAATGGCTCGCGTTTCCACCTTCCCTATTAAAATTGAATAAGCTGTTAAATATCTGGTTAAAACTTTACGGTTGGTAACGTAATGCGAGGATTGTCCTCAAGAGTGCCGAGAAGGATTTTGTCCTATCGCATGCTTTCGGTGTCCTCCCGCTAATGCTATGGATGATGTGACTCTCGTCCTTCGATCCAAAAGCTAGAATTCCATTGTGGTCAAGTGCAATATGTTTGCTTCCATAAGACCCGAACTTCACAAGTTTGGGATAGTTATGTAATATTCATGGAACTGAAAATTGTTTTCAGATACAGACAAAGGCTAAAAGATATGAGATATCCAAAGCAATATTTGTTTGCAAAGTATTAGTAAAGTGTTTACTGGGCATTTGACTGATAAGAGAGGGATCCAGAAGAACGCCTGTCATATGATGAAGGTGAATAAAAAAAACAACTTAAAGAGAAAGGAAATGTCCAAAGGGTGTTAGTATGACTCACACTCCTAGGAAGTCCGGGGCTAACGCCACTCTTAAAGTTGGGTGCTTCTTCTGAGAGTAGGAGAAATATATTGAAAGTTAAACTGTTAAAAGTATAAGGGCAAAAAGAAAGAAGACTGGAATGTCCAGCTCATGTATAAAAGTCATGAAAGTTATTGATGTATGGAAGGCTGGTCAAAAATAAATAGTTCTTGGGAATTGTGATTAAACAGTTAGTCCATAATTCTTGGGTATTATGATTAAAAGTTGATCACAGGAATAGCCGCTCGATTGCATTCTGTTGCAACTCGATGCAAGAACCACTACGGCCTAAAAGACTTGCCAGTAATGAGGTTTAGATACGCGCTGGGAACATAGTAAAAGTTACTATACCTTCCATCGGTGTATCACCATCTGTATTTATTTTCATAATTCGTTTTAGAGTTTTATACACTCTAGCCCATTGCATAAAGTATGTTGCAAGAAGGTTGTTCATAAAAGAACAATTGTTGTTCAGTATTATGAATAACATAAAGGGCCATGCTTCCATCGGGGATGGGATGTATGTTACGAATATTGATGGTAATATGATACATCCATAACAATGACGCTAAATGTCGAAAGACTAAAAGAATACCACATATGTGTGGCACTGCATTTGGTCACATTGGAGAAACCCGCATGGAGAAATTCCATAATGATGGATTTTGAAGTCATTTGATTATGAATCATCTCACACTTGCAACTTTCGTCCGAAAAGTTAAGTGACTGAAATACCGTTCACAGGCCATGAGGAACGAACAACAAACTTATTGGTGATCATACATTTGATGTGTGTAGTCCGATAAATGTTGTTAGTAGTGGATTTATCTATCTTCAGAAAAGACTCAAGTAGATATATGGATATTTACTTGATGAGACGTAAGTCTGGATCTTTTGAAATCATTCGAAAGGTTTTCAAAAATGAAGTGAAAGTTATTGTGACAAGAAAATTATGTTTCTACAATTCGATTGCAGAAAGGAATTTTTGAGTTACAAGTTTAGCCAATGTCTGATGAGTTGTGAAAAGAGTTTTCATAACTTGCACCTCCCGGAACACCACTGCAAGTGGAATGTCCTTGAAGATGTAATCAAACCATTTATGACATGGTAAGATCAAAGATGACATAAATCAATTTTCCATTATCCCTTTTAATGTAATGCTTTAGAGACTGCGGCTTTTACACTGAAAGGAGCGCCATCAGGTCTGTTGAAATGACGCCATGGTATGGTACGCCCAACCATGTTTTATCTTTTCTTAACATTTGCAATATGGGGATTGTGTAAACTGTTTACAAACCTATTCCAAATCAGACAAGTGCTACTTTGTAGGTTATCCCAAATTATTGGGAATTCCTCCACCACTATACCGAGGCAAAAGGTTTTGCCACAAAGAACGGTATGCTTTTAAAGAGAATGGTTCTTGCAAAAAGGTGAGTGGGAGGACAGTGCAACTCTACGAGATAACAGTATCTTCGTCATCAGATCAAAGGAAAGGAACCTTGGAAGTGATTCCAGAGTTTCCTACTGCAACTGATACGGAAGCCTCTACATGAGATGTATGGACTTCGGTCAAACTTGCAACTGAGCCACGTAGGCAAAACTCGTGCAAACCTCTCAGGTGCGCAAATGAGATATTGTTGTTAGACAACAGCATACCTACGATAATCAAGGAAGCGATGATGGGCCCTGACTCCGGAATTGGCTAAATGCCAATACAAATCCGAGATAGTTTCCATATACGTAATTCAAGATTGTATCTTGATGGACCATTCGGAAGACTTAGAGTCTAACGAATATTAATGGAACTATAAACTGATACGGATAAAAATGTTTTATCCATAAAGCTCGACTTGTTGCTTATAACAATTTCAAGGAATTAACTACGGCGAGATTGTCTCTCCGTAGCGATGCTTAAAGTCGGTTCGGGTTAAACTAGCAATTAATACGTATTTCATTCATGAGATATGAAACATGGATGCCAAAAGGATTTCCATGAGATGGAAATACTGCCTTGGAGATACAGTCCAAGGTATTTTGTCAGTCCAGAGGATGCTAGTAAGTATGCAAACTTCAGAGTTCCTGCGATGGACAAAAGAGAGCATAATGGAGTTGGAATCTTCGTTTTTGATGAAATAGTCAAAAGAGTTTGATTTCATCAATGGATGACGAAGATGCTTGTGATTGCAAGAAAGTAAGTGGGAGCATAATAATATTTCTAAAAACCTTGTGTGTGCTTGACACATTGTTAATTGGAAATAATATAAATTTCTTGATGTGAATTAGGACTTCATTGAAAATAGTTTTTTGATGAAGTGCTTGGGCTAAGTAGCCTTGATATTAGGCATAATTATCTAAGAGATAGAATTGCCTAATAGGGCTAAGCCAAAATACATGCTGACAAGATGCCAAAACAATTTAGCATTAAAAACGACAACGAGTGATTCTTGCCAAAGTCACATGGAAAGAGTTTTTGCAAGACTCAGTGTCCCAAAACACTGATGAGCAAATTACATGATGGAGATTCCACACACCTTCATGTTGGGATTAATCATGTATTCCATGGTATGTAAAACAACCAGATATGTCCAATACTCCAAAGTTGTTGCGAGTATAGATACCAAAGTGATCAAAGAACTGATCGTGGGACAACAGTGAAAAATGTCATTGAGTACTAAAGTAGCACTGATGACATGTTTTCTCGCAAGAAGAGATTATGAAGTACTTGTTGTAAGTAATTACATCGATACGGTCTTCATCAATGCTCCATGCGATTTTCAATTTGACTTAAAGTTTTTTTGTGTGTAATACACAATATGGTGGCACAGTAAGTTGGAATTGTTCATAACAGGTTACTGTGGAGAAATTCAATAACAAATGGCTATGTATGTTGCTTCTTTAGAAGCAACAAAGAAAATGTTGAATCATATAGTTCATTCATGAACTTAGTATGGTTCCAATATGGCTTTGGTCAATGGAACACTATTGAAGATAGTTGCTCCATAGCTCAGTCTGAGGAATCAAGGTTCGACCAGTGATTCACATATATACAAAGCCAAGTCCACACAAAATATGAATTTTGTGAAAGCGTGAAAACGCGAGGATATGCAAAGATACACACGGAGTTGAAGTTGTCAGATCCGTTGGACATCAGGCTATACCACATGTGAAGCATATTTTACACCAGTATGCCGTAGGTGTAAAGTGCATTAGCATTGAATAGATTATTGACTCTAGTACAAGTGGGAGTCTGTAGGAGATATGCCCTAGAGGCAATAATAAATGTTATTATTTATCCCCATGTTCCTAATTATGTTTATATTCCATGCTATAACTGCAATGGTTCTCGAGTCTGCAGTAACCACGAGGCTCGGAGGAAGACTCATATGCACGTGTGGAATAATAAACAAATAAAATATATATTCCTAGTCTCGCCTCTAAGACTAGCTCAAGTTTTGCATGATGGTTCTGTTTTCCTGATCATGGGCATGACTACGCCGGCAATTTTGAGGGCACAATGTTAGATGAACATTTGTGTTGAAACGACCCAGATTGATGTTATGCTATGAGATACTTTCGTCACCAGTTAATGGATTATAACACAGAGAAAGTTGGGCGTTTGCATAATTTCTTAGACCATGAGAGTATCGAGTTCCTTCGTACTTGCTTCGTGAACTTTGGGGTTTGTTAAACGTCATCTGTAAAAGGGTGGCTATTACGGCGGCTTACGGGTTCACGGAAAAGTATGACAAGGAACTAGGTAGCTCAAGATTGGGATTTGCTCCTTCGTCGATGGAGAGATATTCTTCGGGCCCTCTCGGTGTTACGGTATCCACCATCGTCTGGCCAGACACAGTGTGATTTGATCACAGGGATGCCGGAACGCGGGAATGAGAAAAGAGAACAATACCAGTAACGAGGTAACTGGCATAGTGGACAAGTGTTGATCCACGGGGATGCCGATAAGTCTCACCTCGGGTATTTGTAACATATCGCGAAGCAACAGGAATAGCACACGGCAACTGGAGGTTCACTCGAATATTTATTCATGTCTATACTTCACCGAACCTATAGGGTCACACGCTTAAGGGTCATCTATCTGCTGAATACTAGACAGGGAGTCTAAGAGAAAGTCACCGGAAAGGTTTCGGAGAAAACGGAAAAGTTCCGGAGAGAGAACACCGGAATAGTTTCGGTAAAACCGAAAAGTTGTTTCGGAGTGAACCACTAAGCCGAAAAGGTTTCGGTAAGCACCTGGTACTTTTGGAGGGTGCCAGAATTGTTCTGGTAACTTCTGGAATTTTTCTGGAGAAAAGAATAAAATATATTTTTTTCGGAAATATTTCGGAGCTGCCGGAAATGTTCCGGAGCTGCCGGAAATGCTTAGGTTGCTTTTCGCAGATGAAAATCACTAATCCGGAATTGTTTCGGAACGCGCCCAAAATCATTTTAGTGGGTATTGGAATTATTCTAAGACCCACAGAAATATTTTTGGATTTTTCGGACGCGAAAAAGTGGTGTCATGAATAGTAAAAAGTACTACTTGGGATATTTTTGGAAAGCCTTCTAGAAGGACTTGGGAGCCAAGAAAGCCCCCTTGGGTTTCCTATAAATAGAGGTGTGAGGGCAGCCCCATATGCTTGATCCAAGCTCTCCCTTGAGTTCAATACACAAGCCATGCATGATCTGGCATTCTCTCTCCCTCCCCGCGAAATAGTTTCGTAGAGCCGAAAGGCTGTCTGGGTTCCGGCAGGAACTAGTTCTGGACGGCGAAGCCCTGCCGGATAGATGACACCGTATGTGTGCAACCCCGTAGAGAGGTCGTAGTTTCGATCTTTTGCCCGAGGGGCTGTTCGAGGGTCCTCCCGAAGGGCTGTCCAAATTATCGTTCGAGTTTCAAGGGTCCTCCCGAAGGGCTGTCCGAGTTACCGATCGAGTTTCGAGGGGCCTCCCGAAGGGCTGTCCGTGACATCGTCCGAGGGACTGTCCGACCGCCTCCCTGAGCGCTGTCCGACGAGCAGACGAGGGAATACATTCTCGCGGTTGGGAGGTTGTAAATCCTAGCTGCGGGGATCTGCACCGACGATCTACATCGACTCTACTTCCGCTGCGCTACGAGTCGGTAACGATCAGATCAAAAACCTTGTATGCAGTCTCCATAGTGGTCCTGGGCTGTTCGTAGTGCGGAAATTTTTTGTTTTCTGCCGCGTTCCCCTACAGATGCATACTTTGAATGTGCTTCCCCTTCCTGACCTTGAAGATATTCCGGTGGTTCGTGACTTCCCGGATGTCTTTCCTGAAGAGCTGCCGGGTATGCCACCCGACAGATGTGTAGAATTCATAGTGGGTCTTATACCAGGCACAACCCCAATCTCCAGACGCCCATATAGAATGGCCCCACATGAGTTAGCTGAGCTAAAATCCCAACTTGATGCTTCGTTGGCAAAAGGCTTCATCCGCCCTAGCTCATCGCCATGGGGTTGCCCTGTTCTATTCGTAACGAAGAAATATGGAACAGAAAGGATGTGCGTAGACTATCGTCCGCTAAATATAACGACGATAAAGAACAAGTACCCACTGCCCAGGATCAATGATCTTTATGATCAACTTGCTGGATCCTCTGTCTTCTCCTAGATGGATTTGAGATTAGGCTATCATCAAATCAAAATCAGGAACGAGGACATTCCCAAAACGGCTTTCACTACTCGTTATGGTATTTACTAGTATACCGTCATGTCCTTCGGTTTAACCAATGCCCCCGCTACATTCTCGCGCTTAATGAATTCGATCTTCATGGAGTACCTAGATAAATTTGTTGTAGTTTATGTTGATGACATTCTCATCTACTCGAAGAACGAAGAAGAGCACGCAGAACATCTTAGGTTGGTATTGATGAAACTTCGAGAGCATCGCCTTTATGCCAAGTTCTCCTTGTGTGAATTTTGGCTACCGGAAGTGACCTACTTAGTCCACGTGATTTCTGCGAAAGGCATTGCTGTCAATCCCGAGAGAGTTAAGGCCGTCCATACTGGACTCCACCTGAATCGGTTAAGTAAGTTAGGAGTTTTCTTGGCTTAGCAAGCTATTGTCGTCGCTTCGTCGAGAACTTTTCTAAAGTTGCAAAGCCTCTAACTGAACTCCTCAAGAAAGATAAGAAATTCCAATGGACCCCCAAGTGCGAGGAAAGCTTTCAAGAGCTGAAAAGTAGATTGACTTCTGCACCCGTACTTGCGCCTCCAGACACCAAAAGGGATTTCGAGATCTATTGTGATGCTTCACGGCAAGGGTTAGGATGCATAATTATGCAAGATAGACATGTGGTAGCTTATGCTTCATGCCAGTTGCGGCCACATGAAGAGAACTATCCTACCCATGATCCTGAACTCGCTGCCGTAGTTCATGCCCTGAAGACTTGGCGACATTACCTCCTTGGTAATCGTTGTGAGATCTATTCCGACCACCAAAGCCTCAAATACATATTCACCCAACCAAATCTTAATCTCAGGCAAAGACGCTGGATAGAGTTGATAAAAGATTATGACTTAGGAATTTCTTACACCCCAGGCAAAGCCAATGTCATGGCTGATGCACTAAGTCGTAAGTCGTATTGTAACAACCTCATGTTACAACAATGTCAACCACTTCTTCATGAGGAATTTTGCAAGCTCAATCTCGAGATAGTTCCTCATGGCTTTCTTTCTACCTTGGTGGCGAAACCAACCCTTGAGGATAAAATTATAGCCGCCCAGAAACGTGATAGTGGTATTCAAGAGATCAAGAAGAACATTGCTAGCGGAGTTGCTAAATGTTTATCCATAAATGATCAAGGTGTCATTTTCTTTGGCACTCGATTGGTTGTACCACGAAAACACAATCTTAGGAGGCTAATTCTTAAGGAAGCTCATGACACACCCCTCTCCATTCATCCCGGTAGCACAAAAATGTACCGAGATCTACGCCAGAGATTTTGGTGGACTAGGATGAAGAGAGACATTGCTCAATTTGTTGCCGAATGTGATGTTTGTCGTCGCATTCAGGAAGAACATCAAAGACCTGCTGGTACACTTCAACCTTTGTCTATTCCCGAGTGGAAATGGGACAAAGTCGGTATGGACTTCATCACCGGCTTTCCAAGAACCCAGAAAGGAAACAATGCTATCTTCGTTGTCATAGATAGGCTTTCCAAAGTTGCTCACTTCCTTCCGGTTCGCGAGTCTATAACTGCTAGCCAGTTGGCAGACTTGTACGTCTCTAGAATTGTATCCCTTCACGGTGTTCCTTTGGAAGTCAATTCTGATCGTGGTAGCCTTTTTACCTCTAGATTTTGGGGAAGCTTTCAGAATGCTATGGGAACTCATCTCTCCTTTAGTACAGCTTTCCATCCTCAGTCTAGCGGTCAAGTCGAAAGGGTTAACCAAATCTTGGAAGACATGCTCAGAGCTTGTGTTATCTCATTCGGAAAGAATTGGGAGAAATATCTTCCATTCGCCGAATTTGCTTATAACAATAGTTTCCAATCAAGTCTGAACATGGCTCCTTTTGAACTCCTCTATGCACGACGATGTCGAACACCCCTAAACTGGTCAGAACCCGGTGAAATACAATTCTTTGGACCAGATATGATCAAGGAAGCAGAAGAGCAAGTTTGCATTGTTCGTGATCAATTGAAAGCAGCCCAGTCTCGTAAGCAAAGCTACTATGATTGTCATCATAGGCAAGAAAGCTACAATCTGGACGAGAAGGCTTACCATTGGGTTACTCCTCTGAAGGGAACCCAACGTTTCGGTATCAAAGGCAAGTTGGCCCCACGTTACATCGGACCTTTCCGCATTCTCGCTAAACGTGGAGAAGTTGCCTACCAACTTGAACAACCCCCGCATCTTTCCCGAGTACATGATGTATTCCATGTGTCACAACTCAGGCGTTGCTTCAAGGACCCCATCCGCAAAGTCGACCATGAAACGCTTGATCTCCAAGATGACGTTTATTATCGAGAGTACCCTGTTCGTATTCTTGATTCCGCAGAGCGTGTCACTCGTCGTCAGAAGATCAAGTTTCTCAAAGTGCAATGGTCACATCACTCCGAGAAAGAAGCTACGTGGGAAAGAGAAGACCGCCTTCGTGCCGAGTACCCCACCTTCCTCCCGAGGACTTCTGAATCTCGGGACTTCTGAGTGGGGGCGAGTTGTCACAACCCCAACTAGGGTAAGTGCTAGGGTTTGAGTTCTCCTTTGCATCATGTGAAAATTTCAAAAGAAATTCAAAAATGGGGAAAAGAAAATCCCTAGAGAACTTAATTCAAAAGGCCAGATAAAAATTGCTTCCAAAAATTCCTCTGGTATTTTTGAAAAGTCTTATAAATATGCATGATCACATATTAAGTGAATTGGGTCCCACTTCATGCACCAAGATTTTTCAAATATTCCAAACAGGGCTTGGAAATTAAATAAATACCATATTTGAATTAAAGTTCAAATTATTTGAATTTTAAGAATGCCCAAACTTTGTAAGTGGCTAGCTATATGCATTAGAAGTCCACATAAAAATTTGGAGCATTTAATAAAATGCCTAGCTAATTGTTTTAGCACAACAAAACAAATAACAGAAAAGAAAAGAAGAAGAAAAAGGAAAAAGAAACCCCCTGGCTTCTGGCCCAACTCATCCCCCCTGGCCCAGTTGGCCCAGCCAAGCCCGCACCTCCCTGTCGTCTTCCCCAGGCAGGGGCACGCACAGCTGCGTGGCGACCATGTTGTGGCCGCTGACGTGCCCCTGGCCACGCAGCTGAATCCCCGACCTTCCCCTTGCGCCACGGAGACGCCCGAGAGGCCATGGATCCTTTCCCCCCCTCCAGGTTTGCTCTCCACCCCTCCCTCGCCGGAAAAATGCAACGTCCGACAGCCGCCGCAGAGCACGCCGACAAGCCCGCGTGGCCAACGGCCTCCATCTGCCCCGCCGTGGTGCCCAGAAGAACTGCCGTCGACGGCTACCTCTTCCCGCGCAGCCAATCGAGCCAAGGAGCTCAGGAATCGACGCCATCACCGCCGACTCGCCGCCGGCCGCCGAGGACCTCGACGGGAAATACACCGCCACTGCGCCCTCCCAGCTCTCGCCGTCGACGCCTTTGACTCCGGGGTGAGCGCCTCTCCTTTTCCCCCCTAACCCCGGCCTCTTCCGCGTCCGAAAAAACTGTGCCCGTCGCGCAGAGCTCCGGCTGCCGCCGCACCTCAACGCCGGCGAGGCTACGGCGCCCCCCTTGCCTCCCCCTGGGCTCCAGAAAACGTGGACGAGCACGAGGAGCGTGCTGGTGGTCTCCCCGTGCTCTCCCATGGCCGAAGACGCTGACATCAGTGAGCGCCGCCCCGCAGTTTGGTCGCCGCCGGCCAAACTTCGGCGAGGCCCACGTGGGCTAGTTAATTAGGGGCTAAACCCCCTGTTAGTTGACCCCAGGTCAATGAAAGGTGGGGCCCTGCCCTAATTAACCCCTTCGGATTATTTATAAAACGGGGATTAACCCCAGAGAGGCTGACCAGTGGGTCCCTCTGGTCAGAGGCCCCCTACGTCAGCATGATGTCATGCTGACGCAGTAATTAGATTTTGAATTAAAAGAAATCAGAAATTACAGAAAATAGATTAAACTTTAGAAAGTCATAGAAAATTCATATTAACTCCAAATTAAACATATAATATATGAAAAATTATCAGAAAACGCAAGTATTAAGAATATGCAATTTGTTTTCATGTTTGACCATTTTAAAATGGGGCAACAGTAGCAAGTTTGCATATGGCTTAATTTGAATTCAAATTTGAAGTTTGAATTTGCAAATCCTTTCCAATACACTTCAATTAAATTGATTTGTCAACAAACCAGTACCATATACATCATGTTCTACAACTTGATCATGTGATTGTGCATTGTACATTATATTGATTGCAATGTTTGTGATGTTTGCTCGAATAGAGGTGGAGCCGGAACCGGAGGCCACCCCCTTCGTTGAAGACACCGTGTGTGAACCTCGTCAGCAAGGCAAGAAAACCCCATTGATCATGTCTATAAAATCCTACTTCCCTCTCAGTCTCGCTTATGCATGTTTAGGAGATCACCGAGACACGTTCTTTCGCATAGTTGAACCCATTCCGATGCATGACCTATCATTTTGTCACTGTATTAAGCAAACCACAATCCTAGCAGATATAGGAGTTGAATGATAATCATGTGGCCCCTGCAACTGTTATTGCTTATTGCTGCTTAGTGATACGATGAGGTTATTTTGATTGTGAGTCGGGATGGAATGTTCACAGTGTTGCTGTTGTTAACATGTCGGTGAATCCACAATAATAAAAGGTGAACGATGAGAGGCTGTGTAGGAGTACACAGTGGGTTGTCTCATTGAACACCGCCTTAAGCCCGAGTTCTTGTGTGGTGATTCAAGACGAAGAGTACTACCACATGTTGGGCACATGGACCCCCGCTCAACCTACTAACTCACCCCAGTTCAAGTCCAGGAGTCACTAGTTCGGGCTTTCCATTTGGCATATGCATAGAAAAAGAATGAATGAAAGTTTGCATCATTTAAATATGTGGGTGTACCTGTGAGACAGGAAAACCATCTGCTAAGGTGGCGTCTCGGTCGCCTGCATTGTCTGAGCCTGTATCGTTGACCCGACCGGACTCTTGAGCGGTGAGCAACTCAGATGGTTGATTCCTGGATTAGAATTGGCTGTGAGGTAAAAGTTGTGGAAATTATCCTCGCCGACACCCGATAGAAGGGTGACGAGATACCGGCGGTAACTGATGGTTTCATGTGTATAGCAGTACACCCCTGCAGGGTTAACAAAACTATTCGAATAGCCGCGTCCGCGGTGTGGGACTACTTGCAAAGTTGTGCTTGATTATTAGACAACTTGAATGGATACTTCTAAAACTCGCAAGATAAGCGTGAGTGCTATGGTGTGCTCCTCGTCGGGAAGTCGAGGAAGTATCATAGTGGTGTATTGGTTGGAGACTTGGTAGTGGACTCGTGTACGCTTCTTACCTCAAGTCTGGTACTCGTAGAACAGGACTAGCCAAGTCAAAGCTGGAACTTCTGTATGATGAAACCCCACCTCCCTTTACCTTGAAACTTGAGCATGAGTAATTTAGTTCTGATGTAAGTCTTGCTGAGTACGACTTTGTACTCACGTTTTCTTATTCTATGTTTTAGATGGAAACCCAGAACCCCGATGGAGTCACCTTCCTGAAGCTCGACGTTGACTAAGCTAGTATAGTTCCAGACAGCAGTCTGGTCCCTCGTGGAAGGGCATGTATGTTGAACAAGGCTTCTCTAAGCCATCCGTACTCAGACCTAATTTTCTTCCGTTGTATGATGTAATGTTGATCACAGACATGTGATCTTTGTATACTCTATGTGTAAGTCAATAAAGAAGTACTTTGTAGAGTTATGTGAGGATACCTGCTGTTCATACTAGGCATGTGTGCTGCGTGTATGTTTATAACATGCATGTCTTAGTATGGGTCCTCGAGACCTTAGTTGTGATCTGGCTGGCGGTCTTTTATACACCAAGTGGCCCTTAGATGTGCGCAGCTTGGGGCAGCGCGATGCGATTGCTCGTGACTCTGTCATGTGCACCCTTTGTTGTATGATCGAGCCCGCCCTAGACCCCGACTAAGTGATCGGGCTGGAGTGAGTCTATGTAAGAGTTAGGATTCAATCGATAACATGGTTGAGGCGAATTGTCTATGAATATGGGATTCACCACCCATAAGCATTTAGACTCGTGAGTGGACGATGAGGACCCATCTCAGTTGATCATCCGTCCTGAATGGGATGCCCCTCACGTTCGATGCTTTCCGAGAGTGTTCTGTGCTTGGCCTTGTCTACTTAGACAAGTGGGTACGTCTCTCGGCTCTCCATGTGATTGTATCGAGACTGGAATTAAATACGCCTATTACGGTTCCCGACACTTGGGCCTTGAGCTCTTTGATTTCCTCTACATGGTTAGTAACAATACAAGTACTAGAGGAAGTAGAAGCACTGTTAGAGCAACAAGGCAAGGGAAGTAATTCATCACATGATGTAGCAACATTATGAGTGGATGAATTACAAGGACTAGCACATGGAAATATAGCATAATGAATAGAGGTAGTGCTAATGTCCACATGAGGAACTAATTTAGAAACCTTAGCCTCATGAGCTAACTTTAGCACATTATGGGAGACTAGAAGATCCTCATAAGAGCTTGAGAGCTTTTCATGATTTTCTTCCAATTTCCCATACTTTCTAGTTAGCAACTCAAGTTGAGACTTTAGCTCAACATTCTCCTTTAGGATGGATGCTTCACAAGAAATAGAGTTAGTAGCACAAGCATCATCAAGAATAACGGAAGGAGAAGACGACATGGCAAGCTCTTTCAAATAAGAAGCTTTTAGTTGAGCATGCGACTCGGTGAGTTTGATGAGCTCACCCTTAATGACCCGTGAGCCATTTCCGAGGTGCTCAAAATCCTCAAGGAGTTTAGCATGTGCAACTTCAAGCTTAACATGTTTAGTTTTGATAGAATTAGCCACCTCAAGGGTTCTATTAAGAGATTCCTTTACTTTAGATAACTCTAAAGTAAAAGTCTCCACAAGAGATTCCTTGGTGGTTTCTTCACACTCAAGAGCTTGAGATAGATCCGCAATTTCATTAGCGTAATCATGCTCTTCGCTTTCCATTTTCTCAATGGTGGCCTCATTCTCCTCAATATGAGCTTCCAACTCCTCAATATGAGCTTCCAACTCCTCAATGTATTTCTTGCCCTCAATGGAAATAGACATGATTTCCATGAAGTTGGAGCAAGCAATTTTATTCTTATGAAGAGCTTTAAAAATCATTTCTCCCTTAATTTTTAAGAGAGCAATATTATCATCCTCTTCAACATTATCTACATCATCACCATCACTAGATATGGGGGTCAAAGTAGGAGATACCTTTAACTCCTTCGCCATAAGGCAAAAATGAGTAACACGGGATGATGATGTAGGATCTCTTGAGGCACCATTCAAGACCACATCTTGTTCCATGGACCGTTGGTTTTCCTCTACATTGTTAGTACAATAACTAGAGGAAATAGATGCATTCTTATCATGGCAACAAGATATAGCAAGCATATCATCATGAGATTTATTCAAGTGATTTCTACATGATATGCAAGGACTATCAACACAAGCATGTAAGGCATTTGTGGTGCTCGAAGTGTTGAGGTACAACAAGGAGGCATTGCGATAAGATAGTGATAAAGGGTTATGAACAATAGGTTAACTATCATAATTGCAATGACTCACACTACTCACCATTTCATTACCTTGTGGAAAACCACATGTTGGTGAAGTAGAAGAAGTTGAGAATGCAT
Source organism: Bromus sterilis (assembly GCA_950022295.1). Taxonomy (NCBI): domain Eukaryota; kingdom Viridiplantae; phylum Streptophyta; class Magnoliopsida; order Poales; family Poaceae; genus Bromus; species Bromus sterilis. The sequence goes on along the minus strand of OX465600.1, from coordinate 72,112,921 downwards.
CGCGACCGGAGGTGGAGGGAGAACAATCATCCCCACAAATCTTGGACACACCATATTTACTTGAAGCTTTGTCCACAACTCATGAGCATCCCGAAACGGCATGAGTTGAAAAATGTCTACATTACTCAAAGCATCAGCAAGCACATTAGAAGCTTGAGCATTGAGATAAGAGTTTTTCTCATCCAACAAGGATAGGTTTTGAGTATCCTTTGGAGGAGAAAAACCCATATCTACAATTCGCTCCATACACGGGTCAATGCCCCGAAAATATTTAAGCATGCGAATTTTCCAAGCAACATAATTTGTGCCATGGAAACTAAGAGTGTCAATGAAACCTAAACCCTTAGTCGACATCTTTACTCTCAAGGTGCTGAAGCCCTATAAAGAGAGACGAGGCTCTGAAACCAATTGAAAGGACGTGGATGTCGCCTAGAGAGGGGGGGGTGAATAGGCGTTTAAAATAATTACGGTTTTTGCTTGAACAAATGCGGAATAAAACTTAACGTTTAATTTGCCAAGAAAGCAACCTAAATAAGCTAGGCTCAACTATGTGCACCAACAACTTATACTAAGCAAGATAAACAACTATGTGATAGCAAGATATATAACAAGAGAACTAGGGCTATCACAAAGTAGGTGCACAAGTAAATAGGTTGACTAGATGAACAACCTATGGGACAAGCAATGCACAATAATATGAGCAAGCACAAGATAGACAATGTAATAAGCTTGCTCAAAGTAAGGGTAGAGATAATCGCAAGTGGAGCCGATGGAGACAAGGATTTGTTACCGAAGTTCCTTCTCTTGCGAGAAGTACGTCTCCGTTTGGAGAGGGTGAGGAGCACAACGCTCACACAAATCCAACTAGGGCCACCCTATTTCTCCTCACGCTCTTACCAATGCAAGAAGCCGTGATTCCACTATTAGGACACTTGAGGGCGGTCACCGAACCCGTACAAATGGCAACCCTTGGGGGCGGTCACCGAACCCGTACAAATGCTCGCGGCAATCTCCACAACCGAATTGGAGGCTCCTGTAGCGTCCCGAAGCTTTCCACCACAATGATTGAGCTCCGTAACAACAAGCCTCTAGGTGCCAACGCACCCACGAGGTACAAGCTCTAGAGTGCCTATGCACTCAAGAGTAGCTATCTTCTCAACTTCACTCACTACAAAGAATCCTCGGAGAGAACTCAAACCGATGCACCAAATGCAATGGCAAGAGCACACGAAGTGCTCAAGTCCCCAACTCTCAAATCCCACCAAAGCAACAAAAGCTATGGAGGAATATGAGAGGAAGAATAAGGAGAACACAAAGAACTCCAAGATCTAGATCCACAAGGTTCCCCTCACTTAGAGGAGAGATGGCTTGGTGGAGAATGTGGATCTAGACCTCCTCTCTCTTTTCCCTCAAAAAGGAGCAAGAATCATAGGAGGGGAAGAGAGTAAGAAATCTCAAAGAGGTCAACAATGGGGGGAAGAACTTGCACAAAACCGGTGGAGACAAAGGAGGAAGATGACCCCCTTTTATAGTCTCCCACAAATCCAGCCGTTGGAATCCGTTGGCAGCCCACCAACCACGGTACTACCGCTCGGAGAGCGGTACTACCGTGGTGCGGTACTACCGCACCGGGAGCGGTACTACCGCCCCACGGTACTACCGAACCCCAGTGCCGCCCCCACTACCGCAAAGTCTAGTGGGAATCCGGTAGTGGATGCGGTACTGGTCCACGGTACTACCGCGCTAGGAGCGGTACTGCCGTCCCACGGTACTACCGGGGGCCAGTACCGTGCCCACTACCGCAGAGTCTAGTGGACTTACGGTAGTGAGTGCGGTACTCGCCCACGGTAGAATAAGATGAGGGTGACTCAGAACTCAGAACGAAGGGGCTAAGGAGAAAAAAGAAGCCTTACGTTGTTCCCTTATATACCCAGAGTAACTATATAACTATAGCAAGCTAGACTCAACTTCGGCCAAGGCTACTAGTCCTACAGTCAGTCCTGCTCTGATACCAAGTCTGTCGGGACCCGGGGTTAGCATATGCAAGCCTCGCTACAACACAATTATATGGAGAGCCGAGAACCGTACCCACTTGACTCAGCAGACAAGGCCAAGCACAGAACGTTCTCGGAAAGCATCGAACGTGAGGGGCATCCCATCCAGGCCAGATGATCAACTAAAATGGGTCCTCATCGTCCGCTCAAAAGTCTAAATGATATGGGTGATGAACTCCCATACTCATAGACAAGTCGCCTTAACCATACTATCGATTGTATTATAACCCTTACATAGACTTACTCCAGCCCGATCACTTAGTCGGGGTCTAGGGCGGGCTCGATCATACATAAAAGTGTGCACGAGCCAGAGTATCGAACAATCGCATCGCGATGCCCCAAGCTGCGCACATCTAAGGGCCACTTGGTGTATAAAAGACCGCCAGCCAGATCACAACTAAGGTCTCGAAAACCCGTACAAAGAAATGCATGTTATAAACATACACGCAGCACACATGCCTTGCATGAACAGTAGGTATCATTGCAATTCTCTACAAAGTATACATTTTATTGATAACTCTTATAGAGTGCAAACAGAGATCACAAACATGTGATCCAACATTACAACAAAAACGGAAGCAAATTATGTCTGAGTACAGACAAGTTTAACAAATGGCTTAAGAAGCCTTATTTAAACACAAGCCCTCCACGAGGGAACCAGTCGTCTGACTGGGACTAGACTAGTTGGTCTTCAGTCGTCCAGCTCGATGAAGAAGCCACCTTCGGGGTCAGTGGCATCATCTAAAACATAGATTAAGCAAACGTGAGTACAAAGTCGTACTCAGCAAGACTTACATAGGAGCTATACTACTCATGCACATGTATCAAGGTAAAGGGAGGTGGGGTTCACTTGCAGAAATGCCAGCTTTGACTTGGCTAATCCTGAACTACGAGTACCAGACTTTGAGGTAAGAAGCGTACACGAGTCCACTACTTTCTCCAACCAATTACACCACTATGGTGCCTTCCTCGACTTCCCCACGAGAAAGCACGACATAGCAATCACACTTATCTTGGTGTGTTTTAGAAGTATCCGGTTCAAATTGTCTAATAATCAAGCTAAGCTTTCCAAGCAGTCCATAACCGCGGACGCGGCTATTCGAATAGTTTTGTTAACCCTGCAGGGGTGTACCGCTACACACACATGATCATCATTTACCGCCTTTGATCTCGATACCATTCAAGGGGTGCCAGCGAGGATGCTCACCACAACTGTTACCTCATAGCCGATCTAGTCCGAGAAAGCCGCCTACTTGGGTTGGTTACCACTATCGTGAACCCGGCCGGTTTACCGAAGTGGACCCAAGTGATGTGTGCGTGGTGCATAAGCCGGTCTCGGATGAGCCGTTCTCTCACTTAGCATCCAGGCCACAGACCTACCAGAACTCTGAACTATTGCGACATATGGACATTGAAAAGGATGAGTTAGTAAGTTGAGAGGGGTCAGTGAGCCCAATGTGTGGTTGTACTCTTCATCTTGGATCACCACACAAGAACTCGTACTAGGGCGGTGTTCAACGAGACAACCCACCGTGTACTCCTACACAGCCTCTCATCGTTCACCTTGTATTAGGGTCGATTCACCAACACTTTTCTACCATCATCAACATGATCATTCCCATCCCGACTCACATCACAGTAACAACATGGTATCATACTAAGCATGCAATAAGCGATAACATTTGCAGGGGCCACATGATATCAATCAACTCCTACATTTGCTAGGATTGTGGTTTGCTTACTACTGTGACAAAATGATAGGTCATGCAAAGGAATGGGTTCATCTATGCGGTAGAAACGAATCATGGTGATCATCCTAAACAATGCATAAGCGAGACATGAGAGGGAAGTGGGATTTTATCGACATGATCAATGGGGGTTTGCTTGCCTTGCTGACGAGGTTCGGGTTCTGGGTCTTCAACGAAGGGGGCAGCCTCCTGCTCCGGTTCCACCTCTAATCGACAAACAACAAGCAAAGTAGCAAAGTAAATACGATGCACAAACACATGATGGAAGTTTGAATCTTGATGTATATGCTTTGATGTGTAAGGCAATTCCATTTAAATGGAGTATATTGCAAATTGAATTGCAAATTCAAACTCCATATTTGAATTCAAATTAACCAAGTTGCATGTGACATTGTTTGATCATTTTGAATCATCTTCAAATGTGTATGATATGCCTCTGATGTGTGGTTGAAATATAACATAATTCCATGGTCCAAGTTGCAAAAGCATTTGATTTGAATTTGAATTAAATTCAAATAAAGCAAATGACATATGCTACTGGTCCCATTTTAAATTCAACTCAAACATAGTTGAAAGTTGCATATTTGGAAAGATAATTTTCTCCTGATCATTTTTCATATATTATTTGTCCAATTTGGAGTTAATATGAATTTTCTATGAATTTCCAAAGTTTGGGGTATTTTCTGGAATTCTTGGAATTCTTTTAATTCAAATATTCTCTGGAAATTCATTTAAATGATTTAATGCGTCAGGCTGACGTCAGGGGGGGGGGCTGACAAGGGGGTCCCACCTGTCAGTGGCTGGATTTAATTAAACCGTGGGGTTAATTAACCCAGTGGCTTAATTAAGCCACTGGGCCCACTGGTCAGGGACCCAGGGGGTCATTAACTGGGTGATTAACGTGGGAGGTTTGGCTGACACGCCGGCGGCTAAACGCCGGCGACTGGACCGCGGCGGCGCTGCACGGGGATGGCGAATCCGACCATCATTTGGAGCGCGAAGACCATCAACTTGAAGCCCTCACTCGCGTGCGTCGAATGGGACCGAAACCAAGCGCTGGGGTGCACCGTACGCTCGCCGGCGTCAAGCTTTGCGGCGACCTAGCTACGGCCGTGATCGAGATTTTGTTCCGGGGCACGACTTGAGGCGGGGCTAGGCTGGTTCGACGAGGAGGAGCACGGGGAACACGTTGGACAACAAGGCGGGTTCGATTTCTTAGCGGGTGGATGTCACCATGGATCCCGACGGCGAGGAACTTCGGCTCTCATGGCAACCAAGGCTAGAGGAAGAAATCGAAGGGGGAAGTTTAGGGGTTTTGAACCCGAGCTCACCAGGAACTCAGTAGAGGTGGTGGCGAGGGCTGGGGTGGCTCAACGGCGGCGGAATTGACGAAGTCCATCACTGCGGCCGGCGAGAACTCGAGGAAGAATCTGGCGTCTACGCGGGCTCCGGGCTCGATTACTTGCACTGCTCGACGAAGACGACGGCGGCGAAGAACTTGGACACGGTCTTGGGGCTTCTCGGCGTCAATGGCCACACGGGGGCTCAACGGTGCTCCGGCGTGCTTCTCGGGCGGCGACGAATCGGGCGAGAGAGGAAGGGGAGGTGTTCCTGGAGGGAGGGGAAAGAACTGGGGCGGTGCTAGGGTGCGTCCAGACGCGAGAAGAGGGCACGGGGCGGCCTAGAAGATTGAAGACGTCGAGTTGTCGTCGTCGCCGCGCTCGGCCGCTCCAGCGAGCTGCTTGGGCGCGCGGGGTAGAAGACGACAAGGGGGAGGCTGGGCTGGGCCGGCCAGGTGGGCTGCGGGGAGTTAGTTGGGCTGCTTCCAGGTAAGTTCCTTTTCCCTATTCTCTTCTGTTTTCTTTTCTGCTATTTGTTTTGCTGTGCTAAAATAATTAGCTAGGCATTTTATTAAATGCTGAAATTTTTTATGTGGCCTCATAATAATATAGACTAGCCACTTATAAAGTTTCAACATTTTTAAAATTCAAATAATTTGAATCTTAAATCAAATAGGGGTATTTGATTAATTCCAAGGCACTGTTTCAATATTTGAAAAATCTATGAGCATGGGATGGGTCCCACATCACTTGATATGTGATCACACTCATTTATAAGACTTTTCAAAAATCTAACATGAATTCTTGGAGAAGATTTTTATCTGGCCTTTTGAATTAATTCATCTGGGGGGGGTTCCTTCTCCCATTTTGATTTTGAAAATGAATTTCCTTTGATTTCTTTCATGAATGCAAAGTGAAATTGATCCTAGCACATTACCTAACAGAGGGTTCTGACAATAAGCTATCCAGATATCCAACTTTCAACTTTGTTTGAGTTCAATTTAAAATGTGATCAGTAGTATTTGCTATTTGATTTAAATGGAATTAAATCAAATTCAATTCAAAACTTTTTGCAACTTGAACCATGGCAACATGCTACATTTCACTTACACATCAGAGGCATATCATACACATTTCAAAATGTTTCAAATTGATCAATCAATGTCACATGTAACTTGACTAAGTTTGAATTCAAATTGGAGTTTGAATTTGCAATTCAATTTGCAATATACTCCATTTAAATGCGTTTCTACCGCATAGATGAACCCATTCCTTTGCATGACCTATCATTTTGTCACAGTAGTAAGCAAACCACAATCCTAGCAAATGTAGGAGTTGATTGATATCATGTGGCCCCTGCAATTGTTACTGCTTATTGCATGCTTAGAGTGATACCATGTTGATACTGTTATGTGAGTCGGGATGGTCGTGATCATGATAATGATGGTAGAAAAGTGTTGGTGAATCGACCCTAATACAAGGTGAACGATGAGAGGCTGTGTAGGAGTACACGGTGGGTTGTCTCGTTGAACACCGCCCTAAGTCCGAGTTCTTGTGTGGTGATCCAAGATGAAGAGTACAACCACACATTGGGCTCACTGACCCCTCTCAGCTTACTAACTCATCCCTTTCGATGTCCAGATTGTCGCAATAGTTCGGAGTTCTGGTAGGTCTGTGTCCTGGATGCTAAGTGAGAGAACGGCTCATCCGAGACCGGCTTATGCACCACGCACACATCACTTGGGTCCACTTCGGTAAACCGGCCGGGTTCACGATAGTGGTAGACAACCCAAGTAGGCGGCTTTCTCAGACTAGATCGTCTATGAGGTAACCGTTGTGGTGAGCATCCTCGCTGGCACCCCTTGAATGGTGTCGAGATCAAAGGCGGTAAATGATGATCATGTGTGTGTAGCGGTACACCCCTGCAGGGTTAACAAAACTATTTGAATAGCCGCGTCCGCGGTTATGGACTGCTTGGAAAGCTTAGCTTGATTATTAGACAACTTGAACTGGATACTTCTAAAACACACCAAGATAAGTGTGAGTGCTATGGCGTGCTTTCTCGTGGGGAAGTCGAGGAAGGCACCATAGTGGTGTAATTGGTTGGAGAAAGTAGTGGACTCGTGTACGCTTCTTACCTCAAAGTCTGGTACTCGTAGTTCAGAAATAGCCAAGTCAAAGCTGGCACTTCTGCAAGTGAAACCCCACCTCCCTTTACCTTGATACATGTGCATGAGTAGTATAGCTCCTATGTAAGTCTTGCTGAGTACGACTTTGTACTCACGTTTGCTTAATCTATGTTTTAGATGAAACCACTGACCCCGAAGGTGGCTTCTTCATCGAGCTGGACGACTGAAGATCAAGCTAGTCTAGTCCTAGTCAGACGACTGGTTCCCTCGTGGAGGGCTTGTGTTTAAATAAGGCTTCTTAAGCCATTTGTTAAACTTGTCTGTACTCAGACATAATTTTCTTCCGCTTGTGTTGTAATGTTGGATCACATGTTTGTGATCTCTGTGTGCACTCTATAAGAGTTATCAATAAAAATGTATACTTTGGAGAGAATTGCAATGATACCTGCTGTTCATACAAGGCATGTGTGCTGCGTGTATGTTTATAACATGCATGTCTTTGTATGGGTTTTCGAGACCTTAGTTGTGATCTGGCTGGCGGTCTTTCATACAGCAAGTGGCCCTTAGATGTGCGCAGCTTGGGGCATCGCGATGCGATTGTTCGAGACTCTGTCTCGTGCACACTTTGTGGTATGATCGAGCCCGCCCTAGACCCCGACTAAGTGATCGGGCTGGAGTAAGTCTATGTAAGAGTTATGAGATAGTCGATAGTATGGTTGAGGCGACTTGTCTTTGAATATGGGAGTTCACCACCCATATCATTAGACTTGTGTGCGGACGATGAGGACCCATCATAGTTGATCATCCGGCCTGGATGGGATGCCCCTCACGTACGATGCTCTCCGAGAACGTTCTGTGCTTGGCCTTGTCTGCTTAGACAAGTGGGTACGGTTCTCGGCTCTCCATATGACTATGTATTAATTGGAGTTGCATACGATAACCCTGGGTCCCGACAGACTTGGTATCAGAGCAGGACTGACTGTAGGACTAGCAGCCTTGGCCGAAGGCGAGTCTAGCCTTCTATAGTTATATAGTTACTCTGGTATATAAGGGAACAACGTAAGGCTTCCTTTTCTCCTTACCCCCTTCGTTCTGAGTTCTGGGTCACCCTCATCTTATTCTACGGGAAGATAGGACTAGGCTCTCCTCTGTCTGATTAGAACATCTCGTTGTTTTCTTCCTTGTAGCCGTAGGAAAGTTTTGATCGGTTTTTTAGAGTGGTTATGCTCCCTGATTTATTACATCGTATGTAAGTGTTGTTTCCATGTTGTAAGAAATTGTCTTTTTCTTGCAATTACAGCCGTTATGCTGTCCGAGTCATTCCAGGTTTATCTCATAATCTGATGCATTTGCAAACTCCTTTCTGTTTCAGATGGAAGATCTTCCCCCTCGGAAGATTGTTCGTTTGACCAGGTGCCTCGGTGTGCGTGGCCATCCCGCCACGTTGATCGAGATGATGTCCTATGTGGGATATCGATGGTATCCTAAGTACACCGTTGAGGAGCAGTTCCTTGACTTCAACCAGACCCAGTTCCACTGCATTGTCCGGATCTACCGGCACCACGTTGGAGTCTCTCAGCCTATCCACTTTGGACATGGTATTGGCGTGACTGAGAACATGGCTGTGCAGGATGCTGCATACTCATGTATTACACTCCTGAGAGAGGAGCACACTATGCTGAGAGAGACCTCATTCCGCTATATCCCTGCTGCACTTCCAGGAGAAGAGAGATATTACACCGGACTCTACTCAGATCACTCTGCAGAAGATCCAACACTTCAGATGACTGCTAGGTTTGCTAGTGATCGAGATCGTGATGCACGCGCTCTCCGTTTTGAGCTTCACGCCACTCGTGTTCGTCTGTATCGAGCACTGACCCTTTTGGCACCCTTCGTGAGCGTTGGATCAGTCGAGTATGATGCTATCTACCCAGTGAGGACTCAGATGCCTTCTCGAGTTGCTTGGCCCGAGATTGGAGGCATTTTTCCACCCCGTGGTCCTTTGCTTCCACCCTACGTTGGACCTAGGCCCCATCCTTGCCCAAATGGATATCAGCGTCCACAGGCCTCCGTGTTTTCCGATGGTCACCTTCAGCTACCGGGATATGCGGGTAACTTGTATGAGGACTACTATGGAGATGGAGATGAGTGAGACCGCCTGTGGTCTTACTTAGTGAGGATGTAGTGGTATCTTAGTATATTTTACGCAAGGTGTCTAAGTTCCAGAGGCTTAGATAAATAATGTATAGGAAATCAGAGTGCCTCTGAAGGATGTATCATCTTCATCACGTTTGTATTAGCTTGGTGCTTGTACTAAAACGATGTATGGTTTGTATGACAGCTTGTGAATATATGGCTTGTATGCTTTTATCACCATGTTGTCAAGATGATTACTTCCTTTGCTCTGTAATCCTTCCAGTACTTCAATACCTTGATTAGACTATCCCAATCAACTATGTTTGACTTTGGTTTTCACCTTCAGGATGTCTCAAGGAACCCGTGGCCAGCTTGGTCGTAACCAGGGTCGTGGGAATGAACAGGAGGAAGGCAACCTTCCACCCCCACCCACGATGGCTCAGGTTCTGATGGAGGTTGAGAGGAACCGCCGAGACTCTCACCACCCGCTGGTAGTCATTGCTCGCAACACCACTCAACAGCGCAATGAGTTGGTGTCCCTGAACAACTTCATCCGACTTCATCCCCCGGTTTTCAGTTACTCCACCGAGCCCCTTGACGCCGATGACTAGCTTCGCAACATCGAGAGGAAGCTCCAAGCAGGCCATGTTGCAAATGATGACAAGGTCAGCTATGCCACCTATCACCTTGAAGGCGCAGCTAGCTCTTGGTGGGAGAACTTCCTGAATATGCGTCCCGTTGGACCGCCCGCATCTTGGGATGAATTCTGCACTTCCTTCCGTGAGCACCACATTCCCAAGGGTCTTATGGACCGCAAGAGTGAGGAGTTCTGCAACCTCACCCAAGGCAGAAGGACTGTTGACGAGTTTAGTCGTGAGTTCAACCGACTTGCTCGTTATGCTACCGAAGAAGTCTCCACCGACGCAAAGAAGCAAGAGAGGTTCCGTCGTGGACTCAACTCTGGACTCCGTCGTGAGCTCAACCTACATGACTTTGCCACCTTCCAGGTCCTTGTCAACAAGGCCATCAAGGCAGAGGACATGAACACCCCCAACGACTTTCGCAAACACCCTAGAGATGATGGATCATCCAGTTCCGGCTCCCAGAAGCGATAGATCAGGATCCCCAATAGTATGTTCTGCCAGAACAACCCACCGAGGCCATCCTATGTGGCGCCTCGTCCACCAACTCAGTTCCACCCAGCTCCACCAAACAACCCAGCTCCACGCACTGTCTTTGGAGCCTGTTACAAGTGTGGTCAGGCAGGCCACTACTCTCGTGATTGTCCCCAGAACCAACTCCAGAATCAGAATGATCCACCCCGTGCCGGAGGCAACAACAATGGTCGTGGCAAGCCCCCCCAGAAGGTCTACACCGCCAAACCCGCTCCTCCCGCCACTCGTGGACGTGTGAACCAGATTGCCGCCGAAGAGACTGACGACACCACTGACGTCATTCTTGGTACGCTCCCAGTCAACTATGTTCCTACTTCCATTCTTTTCGACCCAGGAGCATCTCATTCATTCATGTCGGAAAGTTATGCACTTCGTCATGAGTTATCCTTTGTTGAATTGTCCACCCCAATGATTATTCAAACTCCAGGGTCAAGATGGCAAACTAATAGAGTAAGCCATGGTAATCAAATTGCAATTGAGGGTTTAGTATTCCTTGCTTCACTCATAGCCCTCAAGTCTTCGGATATTGATGTCATCCTTGGCATGGATTGGCTATCAAGACAGAATGCCTACCTGGATTGCAAAGGCAAATCCGTGAAACTCACCCACCCTTCAGGCAAAATCGTCAACTATACCTCACCCAGAACAAGAACCCAAGTGCATTCCTTGAATGTACTTCCCCTTCCCGAACTTGAAGATATTCCGGTGGTTCGTGACTTCCCAGATGTCTTTCCTGAAGAGCTACCGGGCATGCCACCCGACAGATGTGTAGAGTTTATAGTGGATCTTGCCCCAGGAACCGCACCAATTTCTAGACGCCCATACAAAATGGCCCCACGTGAGTTAGCTGAGCTTAAAACCCAACTGGAAGCTTTGTTGGAAAAAGGCTTCATCCGCCCTAGCTCATCGCCATGGGGTTGCCCCGTTCTGTTCGTAACGAAGAAAGATGGAACAGAAAGGATGTGCGTAGATTATCGCCCACTAAATTTAGCGACGATAAAGAACAAGTACCCATTGCCCAGGATCAATGATCTTTATGATCAACTTGCAGGATCCTCTGTCTTCTCCAAGATGGATTTGAGATTAGGTTATCATCAAATCAAATCCGAAACGAGGACATTCCCAAAACGGCTTTTACTACTCGTTATGGTCTTTACGAGTACACCGTCATGTCCTTTGGTTTAACCAATGCCCCTGCCACTTTCTCAGGCATGATGAATTCGATCTTCATGGAGTACTTAGATAAATTTTTTGTAGTTTATCTTGATGACATTCTCATCTACTCGAAGAACGAAGAAGAACATGGCGAACACCTAAGGCTCGTATTGATGAAACTTAGAGAGCATCGCCTGTATGCTAAATTCTCCAAGTGTGAGTTTTGGCTACCAGAAGTGACCTACTTAGGCCACGTGATTTATGCAAAAGGCATTGCTGTGAATCCCGAGAGAGTTCAGGCCGTCCTTGACTGGACTCCACCTGAATCGGTTAAGCAAGTTAGGAGTTTTCTTGGCCTAGCCAGCTATTGCCGTCGCTTCGTCGAGAACTTTTCTAAAGTTGCAAAGCCTCTAACTGAACTCCTCAAGAAATATAAGAAATTCCTATGGACTCCCAAGTGCGAGGAAAGCTTTCAAGAGCTAAAAAGAAGGTTGACTTCTGCACCCGTACTTGTACCTCTAGACACCAAAAAGGATTTCGAGATCTATTGTGACGCATCACGGCAAGGGTTAGGATGCATATTTCTGCAAGATCTACATGTGATAGCTTATGCTTCACGCCAGTTGCGGCCACATGAAGAGAACTATCCTACCCATGACCTTGAACTCGCTGTTGTAGTTCATGCCCTAACAACTTGGCGACATTACCTCCTTGGTAATCGTTGCGAGATCTATTCCGACCACCAAAGCCTCAAATACATTTTCACCCAGCCAGATCTTAATCTCAGGCAAAGACGCTGGATTGAGTTGATAAAAGATTACGACGTAGGAATTTCTTACACCCCAGGCAAAGCCAATGTCATGGCTGATGCACTAAGTCGTAAGTCGTATTGTAACAACCTCATGTTACAATAGTATCAACCACTTCTTCATGAGGAATTTCGCAAGCTTAATCTTGAGATTGTTCCTCATGGCTATCTTTCTACCTTGGTGGCGAAACCAACTCTTGAGGATCAAATCATAGTTTCCCAAAGGCGTGCACGAGGTGTCCGCCGGATCAAGGAGAACATTGCTAGCGGAGTTGCTAAATGTTTCTCCACCGATAGCAAGGGAACGGTATTCTTTGGAAATCGTTTGGTAGTACCTAAGAATAGGGAACTAAGGCAACTCATCCTCAAAGAAGCCCATGACACACCCCTCTCGATTCATCCCGGTAGCACAAAAATGTACCGAGATCTACGCCAGAGATTTTGGTGGACTAGGATGAAGAGAGACATTGCTCAATTTGTTGCCGAATGTGATGTTTGTCGTCGCATTAAGGCAGAACATCAAAGACCTGCTGGTACACTTCAACCTTTGTCTATTCCCGAGTGGAAATGGGACAAAGTCGGTATGGACTTCATCACCGGCTTTCCAAGAACCCAGAAAGGAAACAATGCTATCTTCGTTGTCATAGATAGGCTTTCCAAAGTTGCTCACTTCCTTCCGGTTCGCGAGTCTATAACTGCTAGCCAGTTGGCAGACTTGTACGTCTCTAGAATTGTATCCCTTCACGGTGTTCCTTTGGAAGTCAATTCTGATCGTGGTAGCCTTTTTACCTCTAGATTTTGGGGAAGCTTTTAGAATGCTATGGGAACTCATCTCTCCTTTAGTACAGCTTTCCATCCTCAGTCTAGCGGTCAAGTCAAAAGGGTTAACCAAATTCTTGAAGACATGCTCAGAGCTTGTGTTATTTCATTCGGGGAGAATTGGGAGAAGTCTCTTCCATTCGCTGAATTTTCTTATAACAATAGTTTTCAATCTAGTCTGAACATGGCTCCTTTTGAAATCCTATATGGACGACGATGTCGAACACCACTAAACTGGTCAGAAACCGGTGAAAGACAATTCTTTGGACCGGACATGATCAAGGAAGCAGAAGAGCAAGTTCGCATTGTTCGTGATCAATTGAAAGCAGCCCAGTCTCGTCAGAAAAGCTACTATGATCGTCATCATAGGCAAGAGAGCTACAATCTGGATGAGAAGGCTTACCTTCGGGTTACTCCTCTGAAGGGAACCCAACGTTTCGGTATCAAAGGCAAGTTGGCCCCACGTTACATCGGACCTTTCCGCATTCTTGCTAAACGTGGAGAAGTTGCCTACCAACTTGAACTACCCCGCACATTTCCCGAGTACATGATGTATTCCATGTGTCCCAACTCAGGCGTTGCTTCAAGGACCCCATCCGCGAAGTCGACCATGAAACGCTTGATCTCCAAGATGACCTTTCTTATCGAGAATACCCCGTTCGTATTCTTGATTTCGTAGAGCGTGTCACTCGTCGTCAGAAGATTAGGTTTCTGAAAGTGCAATGGTCACACCACTCTGAGAGAGAAGCTACGTGGGAAAGAGAAGACCGTCTCAGTGCCGAGTATCCCTCCTTCCCCTCGCAGACTTCTGAATCTCGGGACGAGATTCTGTTGAGTGGGGGCGAGTTGTCAGAACCCTCTGTTAGGTAATGTGCTAGGGTTAGTAAGTCTCTTACATCATGTTAAAATTTCAAAAGAAATCTTTGAAATCAAAATCAAAGCAAAATGGGAGAAGGAAAACCCCCCAGTTGAATTAATTCAAAAGGCCAGATAAAAATCTTCTCCAAAAATTCATGTTAGATTTTTGAAAAGTCTTATAAATGAGTGTGATCACATATCAAGTGATGTGGGACCCACCCCATGCTCATACATTTTTCAAATATTCAAACAGTGCCTTGGAATTAATTAAAAACCCCTATTTGAGTTAAGATTCAAATTATTTGAATTTGAAAAATATTGAAACTTTATAAGTGGCTAGTCTATATTATTATGAGGCCATATAAAAGTTTTCAGCATTTAGTAAAATGCCTAGCTATTTATTTTTGCTAGCCAAAACAAATGACAGAAAAGAAAAACAGAAAAAGAAAAGGAAACCTTACCTGTCGCCCAGGCGAGGGCGGCCCAGCCGGCCCACCAGGGGCAGCAGGGTCTTCTTCCCCCTCCCCGCGCCTCCAAGCTGCTCGGTGGAATGCCCACCGAGACAGCCGAGCACGGCGTCGTCCCTCTAGTCGCCACCTGCCCCTCCCGAGACGTCTAGCCGCGCCACGCAGCTCCTGGTCGAGCCACGCAACCATTCCCCCCCTCTGGAGACGCCCACACCCTCTCTCTCACCAAGCTCGACGAAGACCCGAGCACCGCCGTCGCCATGTCGTGAAGAACTCGTGGCCACCGTCGTCCCCGATCCAAGCCAAGGTGTCCATCGCCTCCGCCGTCCTCGACTACGTCACCGTGCAGAAGGAATCATCCCGAGGAGCTCCAGAGCCGCCGCCCCCTTCGTCGTCTTCAACTCCGGCCGCCGCAAGTCGCCTTCAAAATCCGGCATCTCCAGTTCCTCCCCAAGCACGCCGTCTTCTCCATCGCCTTCCTGGTGAGCAGCTGCGTCTTATGCCTATCCCCGCGCCCCCTAACTCCTCCTCTGTGCCATTCCGCCATGGGAGCCGAGCACAGCCTCCTCCATGGACGAGCTCGAGCTCACTCCCGTGCTCCTTCGCCTGCACCAGGTTGCCCTTCGTCTTCCCCGTGCTCTTACGCGTCGTTTACGCCCACTGCTGCTTCTCCTCGTGCCCCGAATCGACGACTGCGTCTAGCCAGTGGCTCCACCGGCGCTAGGGCTCGACGCCGGCGTCTCCACGGTGCCTCACAGCACCCGTACCTTGGCCCATTCGACGCGCGACGTCAAGATCTTCAATCTAGTGGTCGCAGCGCTCAAAATGGTGCCCGGAATCACCCTCCAGTGTGTCGCCGCCGTGCTGGAAGGTCGCCGGCGACTAGCCGCCGGCAAGTCCGACGTGGCCCGGATTGTTAGCCCTAATCCACCCCCCTAATGACCCCCAGAGCCGATGACATGTGGGCCCAGCCTCACTAATCCCCCCCTGTTAAATTAACTTAATTCAAATCGTTTAATTAAACAGTGAGAGGCTGACAGGTGGGACCCCCTTGTCAGTGGCCCCCTGACGCCAGCTTGAAGTCATGCTGACGCCATAAATGAATTTCCAGATTTTGAAATGATTTAAAGAATTCCAGAAAATCCAGAAAATAGCTCAAACTTTGGAAATTCATAGAAAATTCATATCAACTCCAAATTGGACAAATAATATATGAAAAATGTTCAGGAGAAAATAAGCTATCCAAATATCCAACTTTCAACTTTGTTTCAGTTGATTTTAAAATGTGATCGGTAGCATTTGCTATTTGTTTTAAATGGAATTAAATCAAATTAATTTCAAAAGTTTTTGCAACTTGAACCATGGCAACATGCTTCATTTCACATATACATCAGAGGCATATCATACACATTTCAAAATGTTTCAAATTGATCAATCAATGTCACATGTAACTTGACTAAGTTTGAATTCAAATGGGAGTTTGAATTTGCAATTCAATTTGCAATATACTCCATTTAAATGGAATTGCCTCACACATCAAAGCATATACATCAAGTTTCAACCTTCCATCATGTGATTGTGCATTGTATTTACTTTGCTACCTTGTTTGTTGTTTGTCGAGTAGAGGTGGAACCGGAACAAGAGGCTGCCCCCTTCGTTGAAGACCCCGAAACCGAACCTCGTCAGCAAGGCAAGCAAACCCCCATTGATCATGTCGATAAAATCCCAATTCCCTCTCATATCTCGCTTATGCATTGTATAGGATGATTACCATGCTACGTTTCTACCGCATAGATGAACCCATTCCTTTGCATGACCTATCATTTTGTCACAGTAGTAAGCAAACCACAATCCTAACAAATGTAGGAGTTGATTGATATCATGTGGCCCCTGCAATTTTTACTGCTTATTGCATGCTTAGAGTGATACCATGTTGATACTGTTATGTGAGTCGGGATGGTGGTGATCATGATAATGATGGTAGAAAAGTGTTGGTGAATCTACCCTAATACAAGGTGAACGATGAGAGGCTGTGTAGGAGTACACGGTGGGTTGTCTCGGTGAACACCGCCCTAAGTCCGAGTTCTTGTGTGGTGATCCAAGATGAAGAGTACAACCACACATTGGGCTCACTGACCCCTCTTAGCTTACTAACTCATCCCTTTCGATGTCCAGATTGTCGCAATAGTTCGGAGTTCTGGTAGGTCTGTGGCCTGGATGCTAAGTGAGAGAACGGCTCATCCAAGACCGGCTTATGCACCACGCACACATCACTTGGGTCCACTTCGGTAAACCGGCCGGGTTCACGATAGTGGTAGACAACCCAAGTAGGCGGATTTCTCGGACTAGATCGGCTATGAGGTAACAGTTGTGGTGAGCATCCTCGCTGGCACCCCTTGAATGGTGTCAAGATCAAAGGCGGTAAATGATGATCATGTGTGTGTAGCGGTACACCCCTGCAGGGTTAACAAAACTATTCGAATAGCCGCGTCCGCGGTTATGGACTGCTTGGAAAGCTTAGCTTGATTATTAGACAACTTGAACTGGATACTTCTAAAACACACCAAGATAAGTGTGAGTGCTATGGCGTGCTTTCTCGTGGGGAAGTCGAGGAAGGCACCATAGTGGTGTAATTGGTTGGAGAAAGTAGTGGACTCGTGTACGCTTCTTACCTCAAAGTCTGGTACTCGTAGTTCAGGAATAGCCAAGTCAAAGATGGCACTTCTGCAAGTGAAACCCCACCTCCCTTTACCTTGATACATGTGCATGAGTAGTATAGCTCCTATGTAAGTATTGCTGAGTACGACTTTGTACTCACGTTTGCTTAATCTATGTTTTAGATGAAACCACTTACCCCGAAGGTGGCTTCTTCATCGAGCTGGACGACTGAAGATCAAGCTAGTCTAGTCCCAGTCAGACGACTGGTTCCCTCGTGGAGGGCTTGTGTTTAAATAAGGCTTCTTAAGCCATTTGTTAAACTTGTCTGTACTCAGACATAATTTGCTTCCTCTTGTGTTGTAATGTTGGATCACATGTTTGTGATCTCTGTGTGCACTCTATAAGAGTTATCAATAAAAATGTATACTTTGTAGAGAATTGCAATGATACCTGCTGTTCATACAAGGCATGTGTGCTGCGTGTATGTTTATAACATGCATGTCTTTGTATGGGTTTTCAAGACCTTAGTTGTGATCTTGCTGGCGGTCTTTCATACACCAAGTGGCCCTTAGATGTGCGCAGCTTGGGGCATCGCGATGCGATTGTTCGAGACTCTGTCTCGGCCACACTTTGTGGTATTATCGAGCCCGACCTAGACCCCGACTAAGTGATCGGGCTGGAGTAAGTCTATGTAAGATTTATGAGATAGTCGATAGTATGGTTGAGGCGACTTGTCTTTGAATATGGGAGTTCACCACCCATATCATTAGACTTGTGTGCGGATGATGAGGACCCATCTCAGTTGATCATCCGGCCTGGATGGGATGCCCCTCACGTACGATGCTCTCCGAGAACGTTCTGTGCTTGGCCTTGTCTGCTTAGACAAGTGGGTACGGTTCTCGGCTCTCCATATGACTATGTCTTAATTGGACTTGCATATGCTAACCCCGGGTCCCGACACCGATGCACCAAATGCAATGGCAAGGGCACACGAAGTGCTCAAGTCCCCAACTCTCAAATCCCACCAAAGAAACAAAAGCTATGGAGGAATATGAGAGGAAGAACAAGGACAACACAAAGAACTCCAAGATCTAGATCCACAAGGTTCCCCTCACTTAGAGGAGAGATGGCTTGGTGGAGAATGTGGATCTAGACCTCCTCTCTCTTTTCCCTCAAAAGGAGCAAGAATCACCGGAGGGGAAGAGAGTAAGCAAGCTCAAAGAGGTCAACAATGGGGGGAAGAACTTGCACAAAACCGGTGGAGACATAGGAGGAAGAAGACCCCCTTTTATAGTCTCCCACGAATCCAGCCGTTGGAATCCGTTGGCAGCCCACCAACCACGGTACTACCGCTCGGAGAGCGGTACAACGTGGTGCGGTACTACCGCACCGGGAGCGGTACTACCGAACCCCAGTGCCGCCCCCACTACCGCAAAGTCCAGTGGGAATCCGGTAGTGGATGCGGTACTAGTCCACTGTACTACCGTGGCACGGTACTACCGCGCTGGGAGCGGTACTACCGCCCCACAGTACTACCGGGGGCCAGTACCGTGCCCACTACCGCAGAGTCCAGTGGACTTATGGTAGTGAGTGCGGTACTCGCCCACGGTACTACCGTGGCGCGGTACTACCGCTCCAAGAGCGGTACTACCGCCCTGGCAGAACCAGGGAGCCCATGCCACACAACAGATGAACTCCAAATGAAACAGGCAAACCCTGAACTGCCACAACTTCTGCAAATGAACTCTGATTAAGGCCAACAGGAAAGCTAACGAATAGAGCTGCCTAATCACGACTGGAAATATTTCAAAGTGGCAAGGGAGAAATGCCAAACACATAGAGGTGTGAAACCTCTAACCAAGAATAACCGGCAAATCTCCCGCATCGAAAATCATAAGAGAAGATGCATATGAAATCCGTTTTCGATGAACACGAGCTTGTCATGAAGAAGACCACAAGCTCCAAAACTCACAAAGAGAAAAACAATCAAGAACCAATAAAGATGATGCCAAGGATGCAAAAGGTTTGAGCTCTCCACGAACGACTCGGCCTAGCCTATAACGCGGTCTCCTAACTACTACCAAGAGACCGGTAAACTAGACTCCTATCTAGTCAAACCTTTGTCTTGAGCTTGATGATGACGATCATGCCCGCCTCAAGTTGGAACATCTTCCTTGATTCCTCCGGCTCGATGAAGAATTGTAGATAGCTCCCCCATACTCCATTATGGGTGAGCCTCTTTTAGGCACATCTTCACACGACCAATATCACCAAATGGTCGGCAAGCTCCAAGCATACGATATCTTCATGATGCTCATCTTGACCTTGCACACATCACCTTAACCACTCTTTGGATAACTCCATGAAGAACACCTTGGTCAACACGAAATCTTCATCTTACCGCCTTGAAGTCAACATATGATCTTCAAGCATTGCCTATGACAAACCTTAAAGTATAACTCAAGAAAACCATTAGTCCATAAAGATTGTCACCAATTACCAAAACCAAACATAAGGGCGCATGCCCTTTCAATCTCCCCCATTTTGGTAATTGATGACAAACACAATAAGAAGGTTTATATGATGAATTATGCAAATCATGCAAAGCAAGTATGCATGAGTAAGAGGGCAAATGCTTAAGAACAAAACCAAAACATGAACCTCCTCCAACAAAACCCTCTAAACTCTTCTCCCCCTTTGGCATCGATTGCCAAAATGGGCGAAAAAAAACTTAGAAGGCCGATATGGAATGTGTTCCTCCCAAAAGGGTGTATTTCTCAAGAAATGAGTGGAATAAAATACACATATCCAAAGATACATGGTGGGAGGAAAAACAAACTATAGATAGGATCCAAAGATTGCAAAAGGATGAGATGGCACAAAGGCATAAGAAGATGCAAGCAATCAAACGATCCAACATGCCAAAAGATTACAAGATATTATGATTTGAGCATAGGAGTGTTCTAAAGAAAATAGAGAAGTTCCCCAAGATTTGTGCACTATTTAGAATCTTTGCATTATAATACAAAGTTCACAAAAATTGGATCATTACTCCACCAAAATTGATAGAAACACAACACATGTGCAAGTGTGCAAAGATATGAGACAAAGTCTAGCACTTGCAACAAACCAATGGTTGAGCAAATAGCAAAAGAGATAATCATAGGAATAGGCTCAACCAACAAGATGTGTGTGAGTCATGGCGAAGCACTTGATATGACTAGTATAAGGATGAATATTTAAGCATCAAGATAGTCTTAAAGAAATGAGACTCAAGATGCTAGACATGTCCTTCCAACATAAGTTAAGAAGGTCACACACACAAACAACAAATGGGTTCACAAGCTTAAGTAAAATGCAAAGTAAAATCAAGGCTTGTGAAAACCCCATGGTGAAGATAGAAAATAATAGGCTCATCAAGACAAGCATGAGGACAACAATCTTCACCACCAAAAGAGTGCACCAATAAGAATAGAATTAAGACACGCACTCAACCACACACGCTTTCATGTAACCACCGAAGAATTTAATCATTGAAAATAAAAGGTGGACATGAAAGACCAAGGATATCAATTAAAAGTGTAACTTCTCTCAAGTGTATAAGATTCTAGGTAGATTATATCCACAAAGAAGCATGTACACCCGAGATAGTTACAAAAGGAGAGAACACGATATCCAAATGGAAGTCATAAATATACGAATAAGATCTTTGCTAGAAAGCATAGCCAATGGCTTAATATTATCTTATTGTATAAGGATGAAATCCACACAAACAACCATCAAAGTCATCACAACTAGCAACAAGGTATCAAGAGATAGTTGAGATGCCTTGAAAAACGAAACAAGTATCGCAACCAATAATATATCTTGCAATTCTAGAAAAGATCAAGAACCGCAACAATTGCAAATGAAGAATATCATGCCATGATGCAACCTACACAAGGTTGGAAGCAACAAAAGTATGCATGAGGTAGATACTTGTTACCGTGATAGCATGGGAAAGATGTAGTAGATAAAGTCTTCAATGATCGTCCTATCATGACTCCAAAAGGCACATGGTGACACCACCTTCCTTAAATGAGACGATCCTCCAATGCATATCCAAAGTTCCTACATCAACATTAACACACAAAATGGTACCCAAACTCATTGGGACCCAAAAGTTAGAGGAACAAACATACATAGGACAAACTCCTAAGAGAATAAACATTGCCAACCTTATCCTTCCTAAGAGAATAAACATCATCAACTATAATAGGGTTGGATAAGGTACCATTCGTGCATGAAGAAGCAAGATGACCCTTCTAGCGACATAAGTAGCAACACCTACTCTTTCCTTTCTTCATGGTTGATTTCTCAACATGAAGAACATCTACTTGAGTCTTCTTGGGAAGTGGCTTCACTTCACCTTGCGGTTAAACTTGAGGCCTCTTCCCTAGTTGCTTGTCACAAAGGGGCTTCTTCTTCAAAGGGCAAGATATTACATTGTGCCCTTCAACCTTGCACTTGAAGCAAATAATCTTGGCCGAATTCTTGACTTGTGATTAGCCCTTCTTCTTGTTCAACATGGACTTCTTATTGTTGGAGTTGAATCCAAGTCCACCCTTGTCATTGGGGGATTTTTGTCCACACAAAACATTGTCAAGTGTAGACTTCCCTTCATGACCCTTTTCCAAGTCTTTCTTCAAACAAGTGACTTGGTGTGACAACCCCAACTAGGGTAAGTGCTAGGGTTTGAGTTCTCCTTTGCATCATGTGAAAATTTCAAAAGAAATTCAAAAATGGGGAAAAGAAAAGCCCTAGAGAATTTAGTTCAAAAGGCCTGATAAAAATTGCTTCCAAAAATATGCATGATCACATATTAAGTGAAGTGGGCCCCACTGCATGCACCAAGATTTTTCAAATATTCCAAACAGGGCATGGAAATTAAATAAATACCATATTTGAATTAAAGTTCAAATTATTTGAATTTTAAAAATGCCCAAACTTTGTAAGTGGCTAGCTATATGCATTACAAGTCCACATAAAAATTTGGAGCATTTAATAAAATGCCTAGCTAATTGTTTTAGCACACCAAAACAAATAACGGAAAAGAAAAGAAGAAGAAAAAGGAAAAAGAAACCCCCTGGCTTCTGGCCCAACTCATCCCCCCTGGCCCAGTTGGCCCAGCCCAGCCCGCACCTCCCTGTCGTCTTCCCAAGGCAGGGGCACGCACAGTTGTGTGGCGACCATGCCGTGGCCGCCGACGTGCCCCTGGCCACGCAGCTGCCTCCCCAGCCTTCCCCTTGCGCCACGGAGACGCCCGAGAGGCCGTGGATCCTTTCCCCCCCCCCTCCAGGTTTGCTCTCCACCCCTCCCTCGCCGGAAAACTGCGACGTCAGAGAGACGCCGCAGAGCACGCCGACGAGCCCGCGTGGCCAACGGCCTCCATCTGCCCCACCGTGGTGCCCAGAAGAATTGTCGTCGACGGCTACGTCTTCCCCCGCAGCCAATCGAGCCGAGGAGCTCCGGAATCGACGCCATCACCGCCGACTCGCCGCCGGCCGCCGAGGACCTCGACGGGAAATACACCGCCACCACGCCCTCCCAGCTCTCGCTGTCGACGCCTTTGACTCCGGGGTGAGCGCCTCTGCTTTTCCCCCTAACCCCGACCTCTTCCGCGTTCGAAAACACCATGCCCGTCGAGCCGAGCTCCGGCTGCCGCCGCTCCTCAACGCCGGCGAGGCTACGGCGCCCCCCTTGCCTCCCCGTGGGCACCAGAAGACGCGGACGAGCACGAGGAGCGTGCTGGTGGTCTCCCCATGCTCTCCCATGGCCGGAGACGCCGACATCAATGAGCGCCGCCGCGCAGTTTGGTCGCCGCCGGCCAAACTCCGGCGAGGCCCACGTGGGCTAGTTAATTAGGGGCTAAACCCCCTGTTAGTTGACCCGAGGTCAATGACAGGTGGGGCCCTGCCCTAATTAACCCCTTCGGGTTATTTATAAAACGGGGATTAACCCCAGAGAGGCTGACCAGTGGGTCCCTCTGGTTAGAGGCCCCCTACGTCAGCATGATGTCATGCTGACGCAGTAATTAGATTTTGAATTAAAAGAAATCAGAAATTACAGAAAATAGATTAAACTTTAGAAATTCATAGAAAATTCATATTAACTCCAAATTAAACATATAATATATGAAAAAATATCAGAAAAATCATGTTTGACCATTTTAAAATGGGGAAACAGTAGCAAGTTTGCATATGCCTTAATTTGAATTCAAATTTGAAGTTTGAATTTGCAAATCCTTTGCAATACACTTCAATTTAATTGATTTTTCAACAAACCAGTACCATATACATCATGTTCTACAACTTGATCATGTGATTGTGCATTGTACATTATATTGATTGCAATGTTTGTGATGTTTTCTCGAATAGAGGTGGAGCCGGAACCGGAGGCCACCCCCTTCGTTGAAGACACCGTGTGTGAACCTCGTCAGCAAGGCAAGCAAACCCCATTGATCATGTCTACAAAATCCTACTTCCCTCTCAGTCTCGCTTATGCATGTTTAGGAGATCACCTAGACACGTTCTTTAGCATAGTTGAACCCATTCCGATGCATGACCTATCATTTTTTCACTGTATTAAGCAAACCACAATCCTAGCAGATATAGGAGTTGAATGATGAGCATATGGCCCCTACAACTGTTATTCCTTATTACTGCTTAGTGATACGATGAGGTTATTTTTATTGTGAGTCGGGATGGAATGTTCACAGTGTTGCCGTTGTTAACGTGTCGGTGAATCCACCCTAATAAAAGGTGAACGATGAGAGGTTGTGTAGGAGTACACAGTGGGTTGTCTCGTTGAACATCGCCTTAAGCCCGAGTTCTTGTGTGGTGATCCAAGACGAAGAGTACTACCACATGTTGGGCACATGGACCCCCGCTCAACCTACTAACTCACCCCAGTTCAAGTCCAGGAGTCACTAGTTCGGGCTTTCCATTTGGCATATGCATAGAAAAAGAATGAATGAAAGTTTGCATCATTTAAATATGTGGGTCGACCTGTGAGACAGGAAAACCATCTGCTAAGGTGGCGTCTCGGTCGCCTGCATCGTCTGAGTCCGTATCGTTGACCTGGCCGGACTCTTGAGCGGTAAGAAACTCAGATGGTTGATTCCTGGATTAGAATTGGCTGTGAGGTAAAAGTTGTGAAAATTATCCTCGCCGACACTCGATTGAAGGGTGACGAGATCCCGACGGTAACTGATGGTTTCATGTGTGTAGCAGTACACCCCTGCAGGCTTAACAAAACTATTCGAATAGTCGCGTCCGCGGTAAGGGACTACTTGGAAAGCTGTGCTTGATTATTAGACAACTTGAATGGATACTTCTAAAACTCGCAAGATAAGCGTGAGTGCTATGGTGTGCTCCTCGTGGGGAAGTCGAGGAAGTATCCATAGTGGTGTATTGGTTGGAGACTTGGTAGTGGACTCGTGTACGCTTCTTACCTCAAGTCTGGTACTCGTAGAACAGGACTAGCCAAGTCAAAGCTAGCACTTCTGCATGATGAAACCCCACCTCCCTTTACCTTGAAACTTGAGCATGAGTAGTTTAGTTCTGATGTAAGTCTTGCTGAGTACGACTTTGTACTCACGTTTTCTTATTCTATGTTTTAGATGGAAACCCAGAACCCCGATGGAGTCACCTTCCTGAAGCTCGACGTTGACTAAGCTAGTATAGTTCCAGACAGCAGTACTCAGACCTAATTTGTTAAACAGGGCTTCTCTAAGCCATTTGTTAAACTTGTCTGTACTCAGACCTAATTTGCTTCTGTTGTATGATGTAATGTTGATCACAGACATGTGATCTTTGTATACTCTATGTGTAAGTCAATAAAGAAGTACTTTGTAGAGTTATCTGATGATACCTGTTGTTCATACTAGGCATGTGTGATGCGTGTATGTTTATAACATGCATGTCTTAGTATGGGTTTTCGAGACCTTACATGTGATCTGGCTGGAGGTATTTTATACACCAAGTGGCCCTTAGATGTGCGCAACTTGGGGCATCGCGATGCGATTGCTCGTGACTCTGTCATGTGCACACTTTGTTGTATGATCGAGCCCGCCCTAGACCCCGACTAAGTGATCGGGCTGGACTAAGTCTATGTAAGAGTTAGGATTCAATCGATAACTTGGTTGAGGCAACTTGTCTATGAATATGGGATTCACCACCCATAAGCATTTAGACTCGTGAGCGGACGATGAGGACCCATCTATTATGATCATCCGGCCTGAATGGGATGTCCCTCACGTTCGATGCTTTCCGAGAGTGTTCTGTGCTTGGCCATGTCTGCTTAGCCAAGTGGGTATGGCTCTCGGCTCTCCATGTGATTGTATCATGAATAGAATTACATACGCCTATTCCGGGTCCCGACAGACTTGGTATCAGAGAAGGACTGTCTGTAGGATTATTCAACCCTTGGTCGAAGTCGAGTCTAGCATTCTATAGTTATATAGTTACTTGGGTATAAAGGGAACAACGTAAGGCTTCTTTTTCTCCTTACCCTCGTCGATCTGAGTTCTGGGTCACCTTATCTTTTCTACGGGATGATAGGACTAGGCTCATCTATGTCTTACTAGAACATCTCATTGAGTGCTTCTTTGTAGCCGTAGGATTGTTGTGGTTGTCCAAAGTCTTCGTGTCTTTGAGTTCCTTGAAGAAGTTCTGTCCCATCTTCTTGAGGTTTTCTTGTTTTCCATCCCGGTGTAGCCGTCATGCTGCCGGATTTGTTCCGTGTTTCTTTGAGTCATTTCCTTCGCATTACAATCTTTTCCCTCCTAGTCATGTCCTCTTATCTTTGATTCCATCGTACAACCTTTTCTGATTGTTGATTTTTATCACACAGGATGTCAGGTGGAACTCGTAGTACTGTTTTTCGGAATCGAGACCGTGTTCGGAATCGAAATGATGATGAACCTCCGCCACCGCCTTCTGCGGCGGAAATCATGATGGAAGCTGAGCGGAATAGACGTGATAAAACACGCCTTCTGGATCTCATCGAGCAGAATACCTCACGTCATCGCAATGTGGTTGTGAGCATTCAGGACTTCATCCTCCTAAAGCCACCGGTATTCCGATATTCTTCTCAGGCCCTTGAAGCTGATGATTGGCTCCGTTCCATCGAGCGTAAGCTTAATGCGACACATGTTGCTCCCAATGACCGAGTTATTTTCGCGGTATACTTCCTGGAAGGTGCTGCTATTCAATGGTGGGAGAACTATGTTGCAATGCAGCCAAATGGTCACGTAGTGACTTGGTAGGAGTTCTGTGTTACCTTTCGAGGGTACCACATTCTGGATGAGTTGATGGAGCGCAAGAAGGAAGAGTTCTGCAATCTGACTCAAGGAGAGATGTCCATTCATGAGTATGTGAGAGAGTACAACCGTCTTGCTCGATATGACCGAGATGAGATCACCACCGATGCCAGAAAGCAGGCAAGGTTCCGTAAGGGACTCAGCCCCATCCTTCGCCATGATCTCAACCTCCTTGAATTTGCCACCTTTGAGGATTTAGTCAACAGATCCTTCAGAGTTGAGCATGGCAATGAAGTGTTCGAAGAGTCTCGCAAGCATGCTCTTGAGCTTGCTCCTTCTTCAAGTTCAGCCCCTCAGAAACGCCGAATATTGATTCCAACTAGTGACATCCGGCTATACCACATGTGAAGCATATTTTACACCAGTATGCCGTAGGTGTAAAGTGCATTAGCATTGAATAGATTATTGACTCTAGTACAAGTGGGAGTCTGTAGGAGATTTGCCCTAGAGGCAATAATAAATGTTATTATTTATCCCCATGTTCCTAATTATGTTTATATTCCATGCTATAACTGCAATGGTTCTCGAGTCTGCAATAACCACGAGGCTCGGAGGAAGACTCATATGCACGTGTGGAATAATAAACAAATAAAATATATATTCCTAGTCTCGCCTCTAAGACTAGCTCAAGTTTTGCATGATGGTTCTGTTTTCCTGATCATGGGCATGACTATGCCGGCAATTTTGAGGGCACAATGTTAGATGAACATTTGTGTTGAAACGACCCAGATTGATGTTATGCTATGAGATACTTTCGTCACCAGTTAATGGATTATAACACAGAGAAAGTTGGGCGTTTGCATAATTTCTTAGACCATGAGAGTATCGAGTTCCTTCGTACTTGCTTCGTGAACTTTGGGGTTTGTTAAACGTCATCTGTAAAAGGGTGGCTATTACGGCGGCTTACGGGTTCACGGAAAAGTATGACAAGGAACTAGGTAGCTCAAGATTGGGATTTGCTCCTCCGTCGATGGAGAGATATTCTTCGGGCCCTCTCGGTGTTACGGTATCCACCATCGTCTGGCCAGACACAGTGTGATTTGATCACAGGGATGCCGGAACGCGGGAACGAGAAAAGAGAACAATACCAGTAACGAGGTAACTGGCATAGTGGACAAGTGTTGATCCACGGGGATGCCGATAAGTCTCACCTCGGGTATTTGTAAGATATCGCGAAGCAACAGGAATAGCTCACGGCAACTGGAGGTTCACTCGAATATTTATTCGTGTGGGTATAGGGGTCAATATGGGTGTCCACGGCTCCGATGTTGATCATTGATCGGAAAGTGTTCCGGGTCATGTCTATACTTCACCGAATCTATAGGGTCACACGCTTAAGGGTCATCTATCTGCTGAATACTAGACAGGGAGTCTAAGAGAAAGTCACCGGAAAGGTTTCGGAGAAAACGGAAAAGTTCCGGAGAGAGAACACCGGAATAGTTTCGGTAAAACCGAAAAGTTGTTTCGGAGTGAACCACTAAGCCGAAAAGGTTTCGGTAAGCACCTGGTACTTTTGGAGGGTGCCAGAATTGTTCTGGTAACTTCTGGAATTTTTCTGGAGAAAAGAATAAAATATATTTTTTTCGGAAATATTTCGGAGCTGCCGGAAATGTTCCGGAGCTGCCGGAAATGCTTAGGTTGCTTTTCGCAGATGAAAATCACTAATCCGGAATTGTTTCGGAACGCACCCAAAATCATTTTAGTGGGTCTTGGAATTATTCTAAGACCCACAGAAATATTTTTGGATTTTTCGGACGCGAAAAAGTGGTGTCATGAATAGTAAAAAGTACTACTTGGGATATTTTTGGAAAGCCTTCTAGAAGGACTTGGGAGCCAAGAAAGCCCCCTTGGGTTTCCTATAAATAGAGGTGTGAGGGAAGCCCCATATGCTTGATCCAAGCTCTCCCTTGAGTTCAATACACAAGCCATGCATGATCTGGCATTCTCTCTCCCTCCCCGCGAAATAGTTTCGTAGAGCCGAAAGGCTGTCTGGGTTCCGGCAGGAACTAGTTCTGGACGGCGAAGCCCTGCCGGATAGATGACACCGTATGTGTGCAACCCCGTAGAGAGGTCGTAGTTTCGATCTTTTGCCCGAGGGGCTGTTCGAGGGTCCTCCCGAAGGGCTGTCCAAATTATCGTTCGAGTTTCAAGGGTCCTCCCGAAGGGCTGTCCGAGTTACCGATCGAGTTTCGAGGGGCCTCCCGAAGGGCTGTCCGTGACATCGTCCGAGGGACTGTCCGACCGCCTCCCTGAGCGCTGTCCGAGGAGCAGACGAGGGAATACATTCTCGCGGTTGGGAGGTTGTAAATCCTAGCTGCGGGGATCTGCACCGACGATCTACATCGACTCTACTTCCGCTGCGCTACGAGTCGGTAACGATCAGATCAAAAACCTTGTATGCAGTCTCCATAGTGGTCCTGGGCTGTTCGTAGTGCGGAAATTTTTTGTTTTCTGCCGCGTTCCCCTACAGTGGTATCAGAGCCGTGCTATGCGTAGATGCATGTTGCGATCTAGAATACATAGAGATGTATGGGTATTGCATAATATAATTTTGGAGTAGATCAGATCTATTGCTGAAATTATTTATGCGGGTGGCAGATGAAATCTGTTACCCGATGTTCTTGTTGCTTCCCTGGAATTTGTGTATTTCTGATCTCAATAACAGTATGGTGGAGTTTCAAAGTTCTGGCAATCTGCGATCCTGATTGATCAAAGAAGTGCTAACAGTTCGTTGAATTCCACCGTAGTTAGAGAAAGAAGAAATTCTGCAGACTAAAGGGCAATGCAGATATGATCTGCACGGGGATCACGCGTATGACGAAGTTCAGTATGGGGCTCGAGATTTTATTATCTCGTGTTTCATACACCCCGCAAAGTTAATCTAGCGACTTGAATAATCATGCTTGATGATAAACGTTGGTAGCTGCGGTTTAAGTCAAAACCTTAGAAGCCACGTAAAATAAAATTTTGCATAAACCGATTAGAGGCGTCTAACTTGGTTTTGCAGGATGTGCATGTGATGTGGTATAGCAAAGCTCATATTAATTTGATTATGTATGAGATGACTATATAATGTAAATTTATTAACATGACCTACGTGTCATGATTCGGCATGATGGCTGGAGCCATATGATTGTCACTTTAATGACCTGCGAGTCAACCTTATGTAATGCACTTATTTTATTAGCTATAGAGATAGAAATATTATTTGGTGCATCGACAAGGTGGTGGCAAACTTCGCGAAGGTGAACTCCGACGCAAATGCCAAAGACGAAGAAATACTTGACTTCTCCGTCAGAAGGGGCTATACCATATCATGCAATTATGAATTACCTGAGATGTTTATCCCTTAAGTTGCACCCTTCTTGATTGCGCGGTAGTCGCTTTTTATTAGGGTGATCTCTCACTTAAAATATCAAGTAGTTAGTGTTCTCCCAAATGTAGCACCGTCACAGCATCTATCCTTTCGGGGTGCGCCATGGATGCATGGGTACGAACGATTGGAGAAATGTAAGGCGGGTGAGGTCAGACCTCGCAGCAAGATCACTTGGTTGTCTTGACGTTCATGGCAGGATCGTCCTGAGCTCGGAACACATGCATCGAAAGATGAACAAGAGTCACATAGAGATGTGATCGGCAAGTTGGCCTACCAAATCAAAATCCTCGTCATGAGATGATGATTCTATGGCGTTGTATTGATATTTGGATCTTGAATCACTCATAATCAATTTTGAGAGATATTGATTTGAGTGGGAGCGCATTTTAGAATTAACTTGTTTAATTCTGAGTGCAATTAATTATGAACACTGTCTAAGTATAATTTGCTAATAGTTGTAGAATAATGGCTCGCGTTTCCACCTTCCCTATTAAAATTGAATAAGCTGTTAAATATCTGGTTAAAACTTTACGGTTGGTAACGTAATGCGAGGATTGTCCTCAAGAGTGCCGAGAAGGATTTTGTCCTATCGCATGCTTTCGGTGTCCTCCCGCTAATGCTATGGATGATGTGACTCTCGTCCTTCGATCCAAAAGCTAGAATTCCATTGTGGTCAAGTGCAATATGTTTGCTTCCATAAGACCCGAACTTCACAAGTTTGGGATAGTTATGTAATATTCATGGAACTGAAAATTGTTTTCAGATACAGACAAAGGCTAAAAGATATGAGATATCCAAAGCAATATTTGTTTGCAAAGTATTAGTAAAGTGTTTACTGGGCATTTGACTGATAAGAGAGGGATCCAGAAGAACGCCTGTCATATGATGAAGGTGAATAAAAAAAACAACTTAAAGAGAAAGGAAATGTCCAAAGGGTGTTAGTATGACTCACACTCCTAGGAAGTCCGGGGCTAACGCCACTCTTAAAGTTGGGTGCTTCTTCTGAGAGTAGGAGAAATATATTGAAAGTTAAACTGTTAAAAGTATAAGGGCAAAAAGAAAGAAGACTGGAATGTCCAGCTCATGTATAAAAGTCATGAAAGTTATTGATGTATGGAAGGCTGGTCAAAAATAAATAGTTCTTGGGAATTGTGATTAAACAGTTAGTCCATAATTCTTGGGTATTATGATTAAAAGTTGATCACAGGAATAGCCGCTCGATTGCATTCTGTTGCAACTCGATGCAAGAACCACTACGGCCTAAAAGACTTGCCAGTAATGAGGTTTAGATACGCGCTGGGAACATAGTAAAAGTTACTATACCTTCCATCGGTGTATCACCATCTGTATTTATTTTCATAATTCGTTTTAGAGTTTTATACACTCTAGCCCATTGCATAAAGTATGTTGCAAGAAGGTTGTTCATAAAAGAACAATTGTTGTTCAGTATTATGAATAACATAAAGGGCCATGCTTCCATCGGGGATGGGATGTATGTTACGAATATTGATGGTAATATGATACATCCATAACAATGACGCTAAATGTCGAAAGACTAAAAGAATACCACATATGTGTGGCACTGCATTTGGTCACATTGGAGAAACCCGCATGGAGAAATTCCATAATGATGGATTTTGAAGTCATTTGATTATGAATCATCTCACACTTGCAACTTTCGTCCGAAAAGTTAAGTGACTGAAATACCGTTCACAGGCCATGAGGAACGAACAACAAACTTATTGGTGATCATACATTTGATGTGTGTAGTCCGATAAATGTTGTTAGTAGTGGATTTATCTATCTTCAGAAAAGACTCAAGTAGATATATGGATATTTACTTGATGAGACGTAAGTCTGGATCTTTTGAAATCATTCGAAAGGTTTTCAAAAATGAAGTGAAAGTTATTGTGACAAGAAAATTATGTTTCTACAATTCGATTGCAGAAAGGAATTTTTGAGTTACAAGTTTAGCCAATGTCTGATGAGTTGTGAAAAGAGTTTTCATAACTTGCACCTCCCGGAACACCACTGCAAGTGGAATGTCCTTGAAGATGTAATCAAACCATTTATGACATGGTAAGATCAAAGATGACATAAATCAATTTGCCATTATCCCTTTTAATGTAATGCTTTAGAGACTGCGGCTTTTACACTGAAAGGAGCGCCATCAGGTCTGTTGAAATGACGCCATGGTATGGTACGCCCAACCATGTTTTATCTTTTCTTAACATTTGGAATATGGGGATTGTGTAAACTGTTTACAAACCTATTCCAAATCAGACAAGTGCTACTTTGTAGGTTATCCCAAATTATTGGGAATTCCTCCACCACTATACCGAGGCAAAAGGTTTTGCCACAAAGAACGGTATGCTTTTAAAGAGAATGGTTCTTGCAAAAAGGTGAGTGGGAGGACAGTGCAACTCTACGAGATAACAGTATCTTCGTCATCAGATCAAAGGAAAGGAACCTTGGAAGTGATTCCAGAGTTTCCTACTGCAACTGATACGGAAGCCTCTACATGAGATGTATGGACTTCGGTCAAACTTGCAACTGAGCCACGTAGGCAAAACTCGTGCAAACCTCTCAGGTGCGCAAACGAGATATTGTTGTTAGACAACAGCATACCTACGATAATCAAGGAAGCGATGATGGGCCCTGACTCCGGAATTGGCTAAATGCCAATACAAATCCGAGATAGTTTCCATATACGTAATTCAAGATTGTATCTTGATGGACCATTCGGAAGACTTAGAGTCTAACGAATATTAATGGAACTATAAACTGATACGGATAAAAATGTTTTATCCATAAAGCTCGACTTGTTGCTTATAACAATTTCAAGGAATTAACTACGGCGAGATTGTCTCTCCGTAGCGATGCTTAAAGTCGGTTCGGGTTAAACTAGCAATTAATACGTATTTCATTCATGAGATATGAAACATGGATGCCAAAAGGATTTCCATGAGATGGAAATACTGCCTTGGAGATACAGTCCAAGGTATTTTGTCAGTCCAGAGGATGCTAGTAAGTATGCAAACTTCAGAGTTCCTGCGATGGACAAAAGAGAGCATAATGGAGTTGGAATCTTCGTTTTTGATGAAATAGTCAAAAGAGTTTGATTTCATCAATGGATGACGAAGATGCTTGTGATTGCAAGAAAGTAAGTGGGAGCATAATAATATTTCTAAAAACCTTGTGTGTGCTTGACACATTGTTAATTGGAAATAATATAAATTTCTTGATGTGAATTAGGACTTCATTGAAAATAGTTTTTTGATGAAGTGCTTGGGCTAAGTAGCCTTGATATTAGGCATAATTATCTAAGAGATAGAATTGCCTAATAGGGCTAAGCCAAAATACATGCTGACAAGATGCCAAAACAATTTAGCATTAAAAACGACAACGAGTGATTCTTGCCAAAGTCACATGGAAAGAGTTTTTGCAAGACTCAGTGTCCCAAAACACTGATGAGCAAATTACATGATGGAGATTCCACACACCTTCATGTTGGGATTAATCATGTATTCCATGGTATGTAAAACAACCAGATATGTCCAATACTCCAAAGTTGTTGCGAGTATAGATACCAAAGTGATCAAAGAACTGATCGTGGGACAACAGTGAAAAATGTCATTGAGTACTAAAGTAGCACTGATGACATGTCTTCTCGCAAGAAGAGATTATGAAGTACTTGTTGTAAGTAATTACATCGATACGGTCTTCATCAATGCTCCATGCGATTTTCGATTTGACTTAAAGTTTTTTTGTGTGTAATACACAATATGGTGGCACAGTAAGTTGGAATTGTTCATAACAGGTTACTGTGGAGAAATTCAATAACAAATGGCTATGTATGTTGCTTCTTTAGAAGCAACAAAGAAAATGTTGAATCATATAGTTCATTCATGAACTTAGTATGGTTCCAATATGGCTTTGGTCAATGGAACACTATTGAAGATAGTTGCTCCATAGCTCAGTCTGAGGAATCAAGGTTCGACCAGTGATTCACATATATACAAAGCCAAGTCCACACAAAATATGAATTTTGTGAAAGCGTGAAAACGCGAGGATATGCAAAGATACACACGGAGTTGAAGTTGTCAGATCCGTTGGACATCAGGCTATACCACATGTGAAGCATATTTTACACCAGTATGCCGTAGGTGTAAAGTGCATTAGCATTGAATAGATTATTGACTCTAGTACAAGTGGGAGTCTGTAGGAGATATGCCCTAGAGGCAATAATAAATGTTATTATTTATCCCCATGTTCCTAATTATGTTTATATTCCATGCTATAACTGCAATGGTTCTCGAGTCTGCAATAACCACGAGGCTCGGAGGAAGACTCATATGCACGTGTGGAATAATAAACAAATAAAATATATATTCCTAGTCTCGCCTCTAAGACTAGCTCAAGTTTTGCATGATGGTTCTGTTTTCCTGATCATGGGCATGACTATGCCGGCAATTTTGAGGGCACAATGTTAGATGAACATTTGTGTTGAAACGACCCAGATTGATGTTATGCTATGAGATACTTTCGTCACCAGTTAATGGATTATAACACAGAGAAAGTTGGGCGTTTGCATAATTTCTTAGACCATGAGAGTATCGAGTTCCTTCGTACTTGCTTTGTGAACTTTGGGGTTTGTTAAACGTCATCTGTAAAAGGGTGGCTATTACGGCGGCTTACGGGTTCACGGAAAAGTATGACAAGGAACTAGGTAGCTCAAGATTGGGATTTGCTCCTCCGTCGATGGAGAGATATTCTTCGGGCCCTCTCGGTGTTACGGTATCCACCATCGTCTGGCCAGACACAGTGTGATTTGATCACAGGGATGCCGGAATGCGGGAACGAGAAAAGAGAACAATACCAGTAACGAGGTAACTGGCATAGTGGACAAGTGTTGATCCACGGGGATGCCAATAAGTCTCACCTCGGGTATTTGTAACATATCGCGAAGCAACAGGAATAGCACACGGCAACTGGAGGTTCACTCGAATATTTATTCATGTCTATACTTCACCGAACCTATAGGGTCACACGCTTAAGGGTCATCTATCTGCTGAATACTAGACAGGGAGTCTAAGAGAAAGTCACCGGAAAGGTTTCGGAGAAAACGGAAAAGTTCCGGAGAGAGAACACCGGAATAGTTTCGGTAAAACCGAAAAGTTGTTTCGGAGTGAACCACTAAGCCGAAAAGGTTTCGGTAAGCACCTGGTACTTTTGGAGGGTGCCAGAATTGTTCTGGTAACTTCTGGAATTTTTCTGGAGAAAAGAATAAAATATATTTTTTTCGGAAATATTTCGGAGCTGCCGGAAATGTTCCGGAGCTGCCGGAAATGCTTAGGTTGCTTTTCGCAGATGAAAATCACTAATCCGGAATTGTTTCGGAACGCGCCCAAAATCATTTTAGTGGGTATTGGAATTATTCTAAGACCCACAGAAATATTTTTGGATTTTTCGGACGCGAAAAAGTGGTGTCATGAATAGTAAAAAGTACTACTTGGGATATTTTTGGAAAGCCTTCTAGAAGGACTTGGGAGCCAAGAAAGCCCCCTTGGGTTTCCTATAAATAGAGGTGTGAGGGCAGCCCCATATGCTTGATCCAAGCTCTCCCTTGAGTTCAATACACAAGCCATGCATGATCTGGCATTCTCTCTCCCTCCCCGCGAAATAGTTTCGTAGAGCCGAAAGGCTGTCTGGGTTCCGGCAGGAACTAGTTCTGGACGGCGAAGCCCTGCCGGATAGATGACACCGTATGTGTGCAACCCCGTAGAGAGGTCGTAGTTTCGATCTTTTGCCCGAGGGGCTGTTCGAGGGTCCTCCCGAAGGGCTGTCCAAATTATCGTTCGAGTTTCAAGGGTCCTCCCGAAGGGCTGTCCGAGTTACCGATCGAGTTTCGAGGGGCCTCCCGAAGGGCTGTCCGTGACATCGTCCGAGGGACTGTCCGACCGCCTCCCTGAGCGCTGTCCGAGGAGCAGACGAGGGAATACATTCTCGCGGTTGGGAGGTTGTAAATCCTAGCTGCGGGGATCTGCACCGACGATCTACATCGACTCTACTTCCGCTGCGCTACGAGTCGGTAACGATCAGATCAAAAACCTTGTATGCAGTCTCCATAGTGGTCCTGGGCTGTTCGTAGTGCGGAAATTTTTTGTTTTCTGCCGCGTTCCCCTACAGTGGTATCAGAGCCGTGCTATGCGTAGATGCATGTTGCGATCTAGAATACATAGAGATGTATGGGTATTGCATAATATAATTTTGGAGTAGATCAGATCTATTGCTGAAATTATTTATGCGGGTGGCAGATGAAATCTGTTACCCGATGTTCTTGTTGCTTCCCTGGAATTTGTGTATTTCTGATCTCAATAACAGTATGGTGGAGTTTCAAAGTTCTGGCAATCTGCGATCCTGATTGATCAAAGAAGTGCTAACAGTTCGTTGAATTCCACCGTAGTTAGAGAAAGAAGAAATTCTGCAGACTAAAGGGCAATGCAGATATGATCTGCACGGGGATCACGCGTATGACGAAGTTCAGTATGGGGCTCGAGATTTTATTATCTCGTGTTTCATACACCCCGCAAAGTTAATCTAGCGACTTGAATAATCATGCTTGATGATAAACGTTGGTAGCTGCGGTTTAAGTCAAAACCTTAGAAGCCATGTAAAATAAAATTTTGCATAAACCGATTAGAGGCGTCTAACTTGGTTTTGCAGGATGTGCATGTGATGTGGTATAGCAAAGCTCATATTAATTTGATTATGTATGAGATGACTATATAATGTAAATTTATTAACATGACCTACGTGTAAATATAACGACGATAAAGAACAAGTACCCACTGCCCAGGATCAATGATCTTTATGATCAACTTGCTGGATCCTCTGTCTTCTCCTAGATGGATTTGAGATTAGGCTATCATCAAATCAAAATCAGGAACGAGGACATTCCCAAAACGGCTTTCACTACTCGTTATGGTATTTACTAGTATACCGTCATGTCCTTCGGTTTAACCAATGCCCCCGCTACATTCTCGCGCTTAATGAATTCGATCTTCATGGAGTACCTAGATAAATTTGTTGTAGTTTATGTTGATGACATTCTCATCTACTCGAAGAACGAAGAAGAGCACGCAGAACATCTTAGGTTGGTATTGATGAAACTTCGAGAGCATCGCCTTTATGCCAAGTTCTCCTTGTGTGAATTTTGGCTACCGGAAGTGACCTACTTAGTCCACGTGATTTCTGCGAAAGGCATTGCTGTCAATCCCAAGAGAGTTAAGGCCGTCCATACTGGACTCCACCTGAATCGGTTAAGTAAGTTAGGAGTTTTCTTGGCTTAGCAAGCTATTGTCGTCGCTTCGTCGAGAACTTTTCTAAAGTTGCAAAGCCTCTAACTGAACTCCTCAAGAAAGATAAGAAATTCCAATGGACCCCCAAGTGCGAGGAAAGCTTTCAAGAGCTGAAAAGTAGATTGACTTCTGCACCCGTACTTGCGCCTCCAGACACCAAAAGGGATTTCGAGATCTATTGCGATGCTTCACGGCAAGGGTTAGGATGCATACTTATGCAAGATAGACATGTGGTAGCTTATGCTTCATGCCAGTTGCGGCCACATGAAGAGAACTATCCTACCCATGATCCTGAACTCGCTGCCGTAGTTCATGCCCTGAAGACTTGGCGACATTACCTCCTTGGTAATCGTTGTGAGATCTATTCCGACCACCAAAGCCTCAAATACATATTCACCCAACCAAATCTTAATCTCAGGCAAAGACGCTGGATAGAGTTGATAAAAGATTATGACTTAGGAATTTCTTACACCCCAGGCAAAGCCAATGTCATGGCTGATGCACTAAGTCGTAAGTCGTATTGTAACAACCTCATGTTACAACAGTGTCAACCACTTCTTCATGAGGAATTTTGCAAGCTCAATCTCGAGATAGTTCCTCATGGCTTTCTTTCTACCTTGGTGGCGAAACCAACCCTTGAGGATAAAATTATAGCCGCCCAGAAACGTGATAGTGGTATTCAAGAGATCAAGAAGAACATTGCTAGCGGAGTTGCTAAATGTTTATCCATAAATGATCAAGGTGTCATTTTCTTTGGCACTCGATTGGTTGTACCACGAAAACACAATCTTAGGAGGCTAATTCTTAAGGAAGCTCATGACACACCCCTCTCCATTCATCCCGGTAGCACAAAAATGTACCGAGATCTACGCCAGAGATTTTGGTGGACTAGGATGAAGAGAGACATTGCTCAATTTGTTGCCGAATGTGATGTTTGTCGTCGCATTCAGGAAGAACATCAAAGACCTGCTGGTACACTTCAACCTTTGTCTATTCCCGAGTGGAAATGGGACAAAGTCGGTATGGACTTCATCACCGGCTTTCCAAGAACCCAGAAAGGAAACAATGCTATCTTCGTTGTCATAGATAGGCTTTCCAAAGTTGCTCACTTCCTTCCGGTTCGCGAGTCTATAACTGCTAGCCAGTTGGCAGACTTGTACGTCTCTAGAATTGTATCCCTTCACGGTGTTCCTTTGGAAGTCAATTCTGATCGTGGTAGCCTTTTTACCTCTAGATTTTGGGGAAGCTTTCAGAATGCTATTGGAACTCATCTCTCCTTTAGTACAGCTTTCCATCCTCAGTCTAGCGGTCAAGTCGAAAGGGTTAACCAAATCTTGGAAGACATGCTCAGAGCTTGTGTTATCTCATTCGGAAAGAATTGGGAGAAATATCTTCCATTCGCCGAATTTGCTTATAACAATAGTTTCCAATCAAGTCTGAACATGGCTCCTTTTGAACTCCTCTATGCACGACGATGTCGAACACCCCTAAACTGGTCAGAACCCGGTGAAATACAATTCTTTGGACCAGATATGATCAAGGAAGCAGAAGAGCAAGTTTGCATTGTTCGTGATCAATTGAAAGCAGCCCAGTCTCGTAAGCAAAGCTACTATGATTGTCATCATAGGCAAGAAAGCTACAATCTGGACGAGAAGGCTTACCTTTGGGTTACTCCTCTGAAGGGAACCCAACGTTTCGGTATCAAAGGCAAGTTGGCCCCACGTTACATCGGACCTTTCCGCATTCTCGCTAAACGTGGAGAAGTTGCCTACCAACTTGAACAACCCCCGCATCTTTCCCGAGTACATGATGTATTCCATGTGTCACAACTCAGGCGTTGCTTCAAGGACCCCATCCGCAAAGTCGACCATGAAACGCTTGATCTCCAAGATGACCTTTCTTATCCAGAGTACCCTGTTCGTATTCTTGATTCCGCAGAGCGTGTCACTCGTCGTCAGAAGATCAAGTTTCTCAAAGTGCAATGGTCACATCACTCCGAGAAAGAAGCTACGTGGGAAAGAGAAGACCGCCTTCGTGCCGAGTACCCCACCTTCCTCCCGAGGACTTCTGAATCTCGGGACTTCTGAGTGGGGGCGAATTGTCACAAACCCAACTAGGGTAAGTGCTAGGGTTTGAGTTCTCCTTTGCATCATGTGAAAATTTCAAAAGAAATTCAAAAATGGGGAAAAGAAAATCCCTAGAGAACTTAATTCAAAAGGCCAGATAAAAATTGCTTCCAAAAATTCCTCTGGTATTTTTGAAAAGTCTTATAAATATGCATGATCACATATTAAGTGAATTGGGTCCCACTGCATGCACCAAGATTTTTCAAATATTCCAAACAGGGCTTGGAAATTAAATAAATACCATATTTGAATTAAAGTTCAAATTATTTGAATTTTAAGAATGCCCAAACTTTGTAAGTGGCTAGCTATATGCATTAGAAGTCCACATAAAAATTTGGAGCATTTAATAAAATGCCTAGCTAATTGTTTTAGCACAACAAAACAAATAACAGAAAAGAAAAGAAGAAGAAAAAGGAAAAAGAAACCCCCTGGCTTCTGGCCCAACTCATCCCCCCTGGCCCAGTTGGCCCAGCCCAGCCCGCACCTCCCTGTCGTCTTCCCCAGGCAGGGGCACGCACAGCTGCGTGGCGACCATGTTGTGGCCGCTGACGTGCCCCTGGCCACGCAGCTGAATCCCCGACCTTCCCCTTGCGCCGCGGAGACACCCGAGAGGCCATGGATCCTTTCCCCCCCTCCAGGTTTGCTCTCCACCCCTCCCTCGCCGGAAAAATGCGACGTCCGAGAGCCGCCGCAGAGCACGCCGACAAGCCCGCGTGGACAACGGCCTCCATCTGCCCCGCCGTGGTGCCCAGAAGAACTGCCGTCGACGGCTACCTCTTCCCGCGCAGCCAATCGAGCCGAGGAGCTCAGGAATCGACGCCATCACCGCCGACTCGCCGCCGGCCGCCGAGGACCTCGACGGGAAATACACCGCCACTGCGCCCTCCCAGCTCTCGCCGTCGACGCCTTTGACTCTGGGGTGAGCGCCTCTCCTTTTCCCCCCTAACCCCGGCCTCTTCCGCGTCCGAAAAAACTGTGCCCGTCGCGCAGAGCTCCGGCTGCCGCCGCACCTCAACGCCGGCGAGGCTACGGCGCCCCCCTTGCCTCCCCCTGGGCTCCAGAAGACGCGGACGAGGACGAGGAGCGTGCTGGTGGTCTCCCCGTGCTCTCCCATGGCCGAAGACGCTGACATCAGTGAGCGCCGCCCCGCAGTTTGGTCGCCGCCGGCCAAACTTCGGCGAGGCCCACGTGGGCTAGTTAATTAGGGGCTAAACCCCCTGTTAGTTGACCCCAGGTCAATGAAAGGTGGGGCCCTGCCCTAATTAACCCCTTCGGGTTATTTATAAAACGGGGATTAACCCCAGAGAGGCTGACCAGTGGGTCCCTCTGGTCAGAGGCCCCCTACGTCAGCATGATGTCATGCTGACGCAGTAATTAGATTTTGAATTAAAAGAAATCAGAAATTACAGAAAATAGATTAAACTTTAGAAAGTCATAGAAAATTCATATTAACTCCAAATTAAACATATAATATATGAAAAATTATCAGAAAACGCAAGTATTAAGAATATGAATTTGTTTTCATGTTTGACCATTTTAAAATGGGGCAACAGTAGCAAGTTTGCATATGGCTTAATTTGAATTCAAATTTGAAGTTTGAATTTGCAAATCCTTTCCAATACACTTCAATTAAATTGATTTGTCAACAAACCAGTACCATATACATCATGTTCTACAACTTGATCATGTGATTGTGCATTGTACATTATATTGATTGCAATGTTTGTGATGTTTGCTCGAATAGAGGTGGAGCCGGAACCGGAGGCCACCCCCTTCGTTGAAGACACCGTGTGTGAACCTCGTCAGCAAGGCAAGAAAACCCCATTGATCATGTCTATAAAATCCTACGTCCCTCTCAGTCTCGCTTATGCATGTTTAGGAGATCACCGAGACACGTTCTTTCGCATAGTTGAACCCATTCCGATGCATGACCTATCATTTTGTCACTGTATTAAGCAAACCACAATCCTAGCAGATATAGGAGTTGAATGATGATCATGTGGCCCCTGCAACTGTTATTGCTTATTTCTGCTTAGTGATACGATGAGGTTATTTTGATTGTGAGTCGGGATGGAATGTTCACAGTGTTGCTGTTGTTAACATGTCGGTGAATCCACAATAATAAAAGGTGAACGATGAGAGGCTGTGTAGGAGTACACAGTGGGTTGTCTCATTGAACACCGCCTTAAGCCCGAGTTCTTGTGTGGTGATCCAAGACGAAGAGTACTACCACATGTTGGGCACATGGACCCCCGCTCAACCTACTAACTCACCCCAGTTCAAGTCCAGGAGTCACTAGTTCGGGCTTTCCATTTGGCATATGCATAGAAAAAGAATGAATGAAAGTTTGCATCATTTAAATATGTGGGTGTACCTGTGAGACAGGAAAACCATCTGCTAAGGTGGCGTCTCGGTCGCCTGCATTGTCTGAGCCTGTATCGTTGACCCGACCAGACTCTTGAGCGGTGAGAAACTCAGATGGTTGATTCCTGGATTAGAATTGGCTGTGAGGTAAAAGTTGTGGAAATTATCCTCGCCGACACCCGATAGAAGGGTGACGAGATACCGGCGGTAACTGATGGTTTCATGTGTGTAGCAGTACACCCCTGCAGGGTTAACAAAACTATTCGAATAGCCGCGTCCGCGGTGTGGGACTACTTGGAAAGTTGTGCTTGATTATTAGACAACTTGAATGGATACTTCTAAAACTCGCAAGATAAGCGTGAGTGCTATGGTGTGCTCCTCGTCGGGAAGTCGAGGAAGTATCATAGTGGTGTATTGGTTGGAGACTTGGTAGTGGACTCGTGTACGCTTCTTACCTCAAGTCTGGTACTCGTAGAACAGGACTAGCCAAGTCAAAGCTGGAACTTCTGTATGATGAAACCCCACCTCCCTTTACCATGAAACTTGAGCATGAGTAATTTAGTTCTGATGTAAGTCTTGCTGAGTACGACTTTGTACTCACGTTTTCTTATTCTATGTTTTAGATGGAAACCCAGAACCCCGATGGAGTCACCTTCCTGAAGCTCGACGTCGACTAAGCTAGTATAGTTCCAGACAGCAGTCTGGTCCCTCGTGGAAGGGCATGTATGTTGAACAAGGCTTCTCTAAGCCATCCGTACTCAGACCTAATTTTCTTCCGTTGTATGATGTAATGTTGATCACAGACATGTGATCTTTGTATACTCTATGTGTAAGTCAATAAAGAAGTACTTTGTAGAGTTATGTGATGATACCTGCTGTTCAT
The DNA here is from genome assembly GCA_950022295.1 of Bromus sterilis. Taxonomy (NCBI): domain Eukaryota; kingdom Viridiplantae; phylum Streptophyta; class Magnoliopsida; order Poales; family Poaceae; genus Bromus; species Bromus sterilis. The sequence goes on along the minus strand of OX465600.1, from coordinate 72,070,103 downwards.
ACTAGGCATGTGTGCTGCGTGTATGTTTATAACATGCATGTCTTAGTATGGGTCCTCGAGACCTTAGTTGTGATCTGGCTGGCGGTCTTTTATACACCAAGTGGCCCTTAGATGTGCGCAGCTTGGGGCAGCGCAATGCGATTGCTCGTGACTCTGTCATGTGCACCCTTTGTTGTATGATCGAGCCCGCCCTAGACCCCGACTAAGTGATCGGGCTGGAGTGAGTCTATGTAAGATTTAGGATTCAATCGATAACATGGTTGAGGCGAATTGTCTATGAATATGGGATTCACCACCCATAAGCATTTAGACTCGTGAGTGGACGATGAGGACCCATCTCAGTTGATCATCCGTCCTGAATGGGATGCCCCTCACGTTCGATGCTTTCCGAGAGTGTTCTGTGCTTGGCCTTGTCTACTTAGACAAGTGGGTACGTCTCTCGGCTCTCCATGTGATTGTATCGAGGCTGGAATTAAATACGCCTATTACGGTTCCCGACACTTGGGCCTTGAGCTCTTTGATTTCCTCTACATGGTTAGTAACAATACAAGTACTAGAGGAAGTAGAAGCACTGTTAGAGCAACAAGGCAAGGGAAGTAATTCATCACATGATGTAGCAACATTATGAGTGGATGAATTACAAGGACTAGCACATGGAAATATAGCATAATGAATAGAGGTAGTGCTAATGTCCACATGAGGAACTAATTTAGAAACCTTAGCCTCATGAGCTAACTTTAGCACATTATGGGAGACTAGAAGATCCTCATAAGAGCTTGAGAGCTTTTCATGATTTTCTTCCAATTTCCCATACTTTCTAGTTAGCAACTCAAGTTGAGACTTTAGCTCAACATTCTCCTTTAGGATGGATGCTTCACAAGAAATAGAGTTAGTAGCACAAGCATCATCAAGAATAACGGAAGGAGAAGACGACATGGCAAGCTCTTTCAAATAAGAAGCTTTTAGTTGAGCATGCGACTCGGTGAGTTTGATGAGCTCACCCTTAATGACCCGTGAGCCATTTCCGAGGTGCTCAAAATCCTCAAGGAGTTTAGCATGTGCAACTTCAAGCTTAACATGTTTAGTTTTGATAGAATTAGCCACCTCAAGGGTTCTATTAAGAGATTCCTTTACTTTAGATAACTCTAAAGTAAAAGTCTCCACAAGAGATTCCTTGGTGGTTTCTTCACACTCAAGAGCTTGAGATAGATCCGCAATTTCATTAGCGTAATCACGCTCTTCGCTTTCCATTTTCTCAATGGTGGCCTCATTCTCCTCAATATGAGCTTCCAACTCCTCAATATGAGCTTCCAACTCCTCAATGTATTTCTTGCCCTCAATGGAAATAGACATGATTTCCATGAAGTTGGAGCAAGCAATTTTATTCTTATGAAGAGCTTTAAAAATCATTTCTCCCTTAATTTTTAAGAGAGCAATATTATCATCCTCTTCAACATTATCTACATCATCACCATCACTAGATATGGGGGTCAAAGTAGGAGATACCTTTAACTCCTTCGCCATAAGGCAAAAATGAGTAACACGGGATGATGATGTAGGATCTCTTGAGGCACCATTCAAGACCACATCTTGTTCCATGGACCGTTGGTTTTCCTCTACATTGTTAGTACAATAACTAGAGGAAATAGATGCATTCTTATCATGGCAACAAGATATAGCAAGCATATCATCATGAGATTTATTCAAGTGATTTCTACATGATATGCAAGGACTATCAACACAAGCATGTAAGGCATTTGTGGTGCTCGAAGTGTTGAGGTACAACAAGGAGGCATTGCGATAAGATAGTGATAAAGGGTTATGAACAATAGGTTAACTATCATAATTGCAATGACTCACACTACTCACCATTTCATTACCTTGTGGAAAACCACATGTTGGTGAAGTAGAAGAAGTTGAGAATGCATCGCGACCGGAGGTGGAGGGAGAACAATCATCCCCACAAATCTTGGACACACCATATTTACTTGAAGCTTTGTCCACAACTCATGAGCATCCCGAAACGGCATGAGTTGAAAAATGTCTACATTACTCAAAGCATCAGCAAGCACATTAGAAGCTTGAGCATTGAGATAAGAGTTTTTCTCATCCAACAAGGATAGGTTTTGAGTATCCTTTGGAGGAGAAAAACCCATATCTACAATTCGCTCCATACACGGGTCAATGCCCCGAAAATATTTAAGCATGCGAATTTTCCAAGCAACATAATTTGTGCCATCGAAACTAAGAGTGTCAATGAAACCTAAACCCTTAGTCGACATCTTTACTCTCAAGGTGCTGAAGCCCTATAAAGAGAGACGAGGCTCTGAAACCAATTGAAAGGACGTGGATGTCGCCTAGAGAGGGGGGGTGAATAGGCGTTTAAAATAATTACGGTTTTTGCTTGAACAACTGCGGAATAAAACTTAACGTTTAATTTGCCAAGCAAGCAACCTAAATAAGCTAGGCTCAACTATGTGCACCAACAACTTATACTAAGCAAGATAAACAACTATGTGATAGCAAGATATATAACAAGAGAACTAGGGCTATCACAAAGTAGGTGCACAAGTAAATAGGTTGACTAGATGAACAACCTATGGGACAAGCAATGCACAATAATATGAGCAAGCACAAGATAAACAATGTAATAAGCTTGCTCAAAGTAAGGGTAGAGATAACCGCGAGTGGAGCCGATGGAGACAAGGATTTGTTACCGAAGTTCCTTCTCTTGCGAGAAGTACGTCTCCGTTTGGAGAGGGTGAGGAGCACAACGCTCACACAAATCCAACTAGGGCCACCCTATTTCTCCTCACGCTCTTATCAATGCAAGATGCCGTGATTCCACTATTAGGACACTTGAGGGCGGTCACCGAACCCGTACAAATGGCAACCCTTGGGGGCGGTCACCGAACCCGTACAAATGCTCGCGGCAATCTCCACAACCGAATTGGAGGCTCCTGTAGCGTCCCGAAGCTTTCCACCACAATGATTGAGCTCCGTAACAACAAGCCTCTAGGTGCCAACGCACCCACGAGGTACAAGCTCTAGAGTGCCTATGCACTCAAGAGTAGCTATCTTCTCAACTTCACTCACTACAAAGAATCCTCGGAGAGAACTCAAACCGATGCACCAAATGCAATGGCAAGAGCACACGAAGTGCTCAAGTCCCCAACTCTCAAATCCCACCAAAGCAACAAAAGCTATGGAGGAATATGAGAGGAAGAATAAGGAGAACACAAAGAACTCCAAGATCTAGATCCACAAGGTTCCCCTCACTTAGAGGAGAGATGGCTTGGTGGAGAATGTGGATCTAGACCTCCTCTCTCTTTTCCCTCAAAAAGGAGCAAGAATCATAGGAGGGGAAGAGAGTAAGAAATCTCAAAGAGGTCAACAATGGGGGGAAGAACTTGCACAAAACCGGTGGAGACAAAGGAGGAAGATGACCCCCTTTTATAGTCTCCCACAAATCCAGCCGTTGGAATCCGTTGGCAGCCCACCAACCACGGTACTACCGCTCGGAGAGCGGTACTACCGTGGTGCGGTACTACCGCACCGGGAGCGGTACTACCGCCCCACGGTACTACCGAACCCCAGTGCCACCCCCACTACCGCAAAGTCTAGTGGGAATCCGGTAGTGGATGCGGTACTGGTCCACGGTACTACCGCGCTAGGAGCGGTACTGCCGTCCCACGGTACTACCGGGGGCCAGTACCGTGCCCACTACCGCAGAGTCTAGTGGACTTACGGTAGTGAGTGCGGTACTCGCCCACGGTACTACCGTGGCGCGGTACTACCGCTCCAAGAGTGGTACTACCGCCCTGGCAGAACCAGGGAGCCCATTCCACACAACAGATGAACTCCAAATGAAACAGGCAAACCCAGAACTGCCACAACTTCTGCAAATGAACTCCGATTAAGGCCAACAGGAAAGCTAACGAACAGATCTGCCTAATCACGACTGGAAATATTTCAAAGTGGCAAGGGAGAAATGCCAAACACATAGAGGTGTGAAACCTCTAACCAAGAATAACCGGCAAATCTCCCGCATCGAAAATCATAAGAGAAGATGCATATGAAATCCATTTTTCGATGAACACGAGCTTGTCATGAAGAAGACCACAAGCTCCAAAACTCACAAAGAGAAAAGCCAAACAAGAACCAATAAAGATGATGCCAAGGATGCAAAAGGTTTGAGCTCTCCACGAACGACTCGGCCTAGCCTATAACACGGTCTCCTAACTACTACCAAGAGACTGGTAAACGAGACTCCTATCTAGTCAAATCTTTGTCTTGCGCATAATCCACTTGAGCTTGATGATGACGATCATGCCCGCCTCAAGTTGGAACATCTTCCTCTATTCCGCCGGCTCGATGAAGACTTGTAGATAGCTCCCCCATACTCCATTATGGGTGAGCCTCTTTTAGGCACATCTTCACACGACCAATATCACCAAATGGTCGGCAAGCTCCAAGCATACGATATCTTCGTGATGCTCCTCTTGACCTTGCACACATCACCTTAACCACTCTTTGGATAGCTCCATGAAGAACACCTTGGTCAACACGAAATCTTCATCTTACCGCCTTGAAGCCAACATATGATCTACAAGCATTGCCTATGGACAAATCTTAAAGTATAACTCAAGAAAACCATTAGTCCATAAAGATTGTCATCAATTACCAAAACCAAACATAAGGGCGCATGCCCTTTCAATCTCCCCCATTTTGGTAATTGATGACAAACACAATAAGAGGGTTTATATGATGAATTATGCAAATCATGCAAAGCAAGTATGCATGAGTAAGAAGGCAAATGCTTAAGAACAAAACCAAAACATGAACCTCCTCCAACAAAACCTCCCCCTTTGGCATCGATTGCCAAAATGGGCGAAAAAAAACTTAGAAGGCCGATATAGAATGTGTTCCTCCCAAAAGGGTATATTTCTCAAGAAATGAGTGGAATAAAATACACAGATCCAAAGATACATGGTGGGAAGAAAAACAAACTATAGATAGGATCCAAAGAGTGCAAAAGGATGAGATGGCACAAAGGCATAAGAAGATGCAAGCAATCAAACGATCCAACATGCCAAAAGATTACAAGATATTATGATTTGAGCATAGGAGTGTTCTAAAGAAAATAGAGAAGTTCCCCAAGATTTGTGCACTATTTAGAATCTTTGTATTATAATACAAAGTTCACAAAAATTGGATCATTAATCCCCCAAAATTGATAGAAACACAACACATGTGCAAGTGTGCAAAGATATGAGACAAAGTCTAGCACTTGCAACAAACCAATGGTTGAGAAAATAGCAAAAGAGATAATCATAGGAATAGGCTCAACCAACAAGATGTGTGTGAGTCATGGCGAAGGACTTGATATGACTAGTATAAGGATGACTATTTAAGCATCAAGATAGTCTTGAAGAAATGAGACTCAAGATGCTAGACATGTCCTTCCAACATAAGTTAAGAAGGTCACACACACAAACAACAAATGGGTTCACAAGCTTAAGTAAAATGGAAAGTAAAATCAAGGCTTGTGACAACACCATGGTGAAGATAGAAAATAATAGGCTCATCAAGACAAGCATGAGGACAACAATCTTCACCACCAAAAGAGTGCACCAATAAGAATAGAATTAAGACACGCACTAAACCACACACACTTTCATGTAACCACCGAAGAATTTAATCATTGAAAATAAAAGGTGGACATGAAAGACCAAGGATATCCATTAAAAGTATAACTTTTCTCAAGTGTATAAGATTCTAGGTAGATTATATCCACAAAGAAGCATGTACACCCGAGATAGTTACAAAAGGAGAGAACACGATATCCAAATGGAAGTCATAAATATACGAATAAGATCTTTGCTAGAAAGCATAGCCAATGGCTTAATATTATCTTATTGTATAAGGATGAAATCCACACAAACAACCATCAAAGTCATCACAACTAGCAACAAGGTATCAAGAGATAGTTGATATGCTTTGAACAACGAAACAAGTATCGCAACCAATAATATATCTTGCAATTATAGAAAAAATCAAGAACCGCAACAATTGCAAATGAAGAATATCATGCCATGATGCAACCTACACAAGGTTGGAAGCAAGAAAAGTATCCATGAGGAAGATACTTGTTACCGAGATAGCATGGGAAAGATGTAGTAGATAAAGTCTTCAATGATCGTCCTATCATGACTCCAAAAGGCACATGGTGACACCACCTTCCTTAAATGAGACGATCCTCCAATGCATATCCAAAGTTCCTACATCAACATTAACACACAAAATGGTACCCAAACTCATTGGGACCCAAGAGTTATAGGAACAAACATACATAGAACAAACTCCACAGGAATAAGTGCATATGCACATGAAGATGAATTCCATTCACATATTAGCCAATAAAGAAGTGGATGGAGTTTAACCTATATATATAGGATCAAAGAAAGAAATCATGCATCGGAACAACACATAGAAAATATGCATGCACAAGACTTTCAAGAACCAAAAGTGAATACAATTTGGACAAAACACCAAGTAAACCAAGATGGCACACAAAAGGGTGACACAACATAAGGTTGTCCAAATTATATCAAAGGTCCAAATCAACACATGATAGGAGACAAGTAGAAATTAACACATGGTAAATTGCTACATTCACCAACAAATGTGAAGAAATACCAATTGAATCCCAACCCAATCAACACATGATTGAATAGGAAAACAATTGAAAAGGATACCAAGTGACCATAAGATTCCAATTGAAAATAAGATTTCAAAATAAACTTGTCAATTGGAGTATCAAGGAATGGGGTATCAATTGACACACCAATTGATAGAGAGCAAGATACCAAAAATAAAAGATATCAAAGACAAGAGGTATCAAACTCTCAAAAGGAAAGCACAATTCCAAACTAACTATGCCCTCAACAAATTTATGATGACACGAAGCACCACAAAGAATATGCCTTCCAAAACCACACACTTGATATGGATCATAAGATGCTAGCTCCCCCAAAAGATGTGCATTAAATAGAATTTCCTTTTGACTACAAAATGCACACGATGGGATCCTCACTTTCACTATATTTAGAGAAACACTAGACAAGATCACGAAAACCCATGATCCACAAGTGGCTAGGAAGACAATGAGGGTTAAAACCACAACAAAACCTTGGCAAGTAATAAGGCAATTAAAAACAAGCCAATGTAATGATGATCAATAATTTCTACCACATATTAGAGTACCAATTGTTAAGTACAAGAGGTATAGGTAATTACTTCCCGGTGGTAGATAACATTCATATATATTATCATCTTCACAACAACAACCATAAGCATGTAACAAAAGATAAGAATTGACCACAATGCTTACAAAGAGATTCTTGATAGCTTCAAATATGCATCCAATCATGCAAGCAATGACTAGAAAACTTGGAGCAAACGGTTCCCACATAGGAAATACAAGTACATGTTGGAGGGAAACCGTAACAAGAAGATCTCACACACTCAAGAACCATAAGATGAGAAATAAATTCAATATAAACAAATTGGAACTTGAGGAGCAACCATGCCACCTAGAAACTAGATAATTTACAATATCAACTCTAAGTGGCAAAACCCCAAATCTACACGTTTTATAGACGAGTAATATACACAAAGCATATTACTCCCCCATAACGTGATATCCCAAAATTCACAACTAGAGGTAAAAAAATACCAACAAGAGATAATTAATGGATACTTTAGAATTGGAATTTCTCATGAGTACGACATACCACATAGTGACTAGATAATCTTATAATATCAATACTAGGTGGTATTCCTCATTTATACACATTTTAGGACCGTAAAGTGCACAAGACACATCACTCCCCCAAAATGGGATGAACCATTAATTTCTCACAAGAGCCAACTAAGATAAAACCAAGATGAAAAATAGGCTCAACACAACACTCAAAACATACATGATGTGCAAACCAATATACACATAATTGATTACTCAAGATATGTAGATTGGAAACACAACATATACAAACACATGCAAGGTACAAAACCAAAACATGCAAAGGGGCAAGTAACTTTCAATGTAAAAAATTTAAGTACAAGTTACCGTAAGGAGGCACATTGGATATAAGATAGACACAAGATAATACAAATGACTTGGCTTGAGATAATGTGATTAATGAAGGTCCCTTAATTCTTCATAATGTAGCCAAGTCTCCAATGCCCTCCACCAACACCTATTGATCAAGTTTGAGCTTGTTTGTACCCAACCAAGTTGGGTCCTAAGAGGTTAGTCACAATAGGCTTGGCAACCCAAATGGTGCTTTTCTTGTCACCCCTTTGAGTGCCAACAAATTTGGCAACCACATTGCCAACCTTATCCTTCCTAAGAGAATAAACATCATCAACTATAATAGGGTTGGATAAGGTACCATTCGTGCATGAAGGAGCAAGATGACCCTTCTCGCGACATAAGTAGCAACACCTACTCTTTCCTTTCTTCATGGTTGATTTCTCAACATGAAGAACATCTACTTGAGTCTTCTTGGGAAGTGGCTTCACTTCACCTTGCGGTTGAACTTGAGGCCTCTTCCCTAGTTGCTTGTCACAAAGGGGCTTCTTCTTCAAAGGGCAAGATCTTACATGGTGCCCTTCAACCTTGCACTTGAAGCAAATAATCTTGGCTGAATTCTTGACTTGTGATTAGCCCTTCTTCATGTTCAACATGGACTTCTTATTGTTGGAGTTGAATCCAAGTCCACCCTTGTCATTGGGGGATTTTTTTCCACACAAAACCTTGTCAAGTGTAGACTTCCCTTCATGACCCTTTTCCAAGTCTTTCTTCAAACAAGTGACTTGGTGTGACAACCCCAACTAGGGTAAGTGCTAGGGTTTGAGTTCTCCTTTGCATCATGTGAAAATTTCAAAAGAAATTCAAAAATGGGGAAAAGAAAAGCCCTAGAGAATTTAATTCGAAAGTCCAGATAAAAATTGCTTCCAAAAATTCCTCTGGTATTTTTGAAAAGTCTTTTAATATGCATGATCACATATAAAGTGAAGTGGGTCCCACTGTATGCACCAAGATTTTTCAAAAATTCCAAATAGGGCTTGGAAATTAAATAAATACCCTATTTGAATTAAAGTTCAAATTATTTGAATTTTAAAAATGCCCAAACTTTGTAAGTGGCTAGCTATATGTACTACAAGTCCACATAAAATTTTGGAGCATTTAATAAAATTCCTAGCTAATTGTTTTAGCACAGCAAAACAAATAACAGAAAAGAAAAGAAGAAGAAAAAGGAAAAAAGTAACCCCCTGGCTTCTGGCCCAACTCATCCCCCACTGGCCCAGTTGGCCCAGCCCAGCCCGCACCTCCCTGTCGTCTTCCCCAGGCAGGGGCACGCACATCTGCGTGGCGACCATGCTGTGGCCGCCGACGTGCCCCTGGCCACGCAGCTGCCTGCCCGGCCTTCCCCTTGCGCCACGGAGACGCCCGAGAGGCCGTGGATCGTTTCCCCCTCCAGGTTTTCTCTCCACCCCTCCCTCGCCGGAAAACTGCGATGTCCGAGAGACGCCGCAGAGCACGCGGACGAGCCCGCGTGGCCAACGACCTCCATCTTCCCCGCCGTGGTGCCCAGAAGAACTGCCGTCGACGGCTACGTCTTCCCGCACAGCCAATCGAGCCGAGGAGCTCCGGAATCGATGCCATCAACGCTGACTCGCCGCCGGCCGCCGAGGACCTCGACGGGAAATACACCACCACCGAGCCCTCCCAGCTCTCGTCGTCGACCCCTTTGACTCCGGGGTGAGCGCCTCTGCTTTTCCCCCCTAATCCCGGCCTCTTCCGCGTCCGAAAAAACTGTGCCCGTCGAGCCGAGCTTAGGCTGCCGCCGCACCTCAACGCCGGCGAGGCTACGGCGCCCCCCTTGCCTCCCCGTGGGCACCAGAAGACGCGGACGAGCACGAGGAGTGTGCTGGTGGTCTCCCCGTGCTCTCCCATGGCCGGAGACGCCGACATCAGTGAGCGCCGCCGCGCAGTTTGGTCGCCGCCGGCCAAACTCCGGCGAGGCCCACGTGGGCTAGTTAATTAGGGGCTAAACCCCCTGTTAGTTGACCCCAGGTCAATGACTGGTGGGGCCCTGCCCTAATTAACCCCTTCGGGTTATTTATAAAACGGGGATTAACCCCAGAGAGGCTGACCAGTGGGTCCCTCTGGTCAGAGGCCCCCTACGTCAGCATGATGTCATGCTGACGCAGTAATTAGATTTTGAATTAAAAGAAATCAGAAATTACAGAAAATAGATTAAACTTTAGAAATTCATAGAAAATTCATATTAACTCCAAATTAAACATATAATATATGAAAAAATATCAGAAAAATGCAAGGATTAAGAATATGCAAAAAAAATCATGTTTGACCATTTTAAAATGGGGAAACACTTGCAAGTTTGCATATGGCTTAATTTGAATTCAAATTTGAAGTTTGAATTTGCAAATCCTTTTCAATACACTTCAATTAAATTGATTTTTCAACAAACCAGTACCATATACATCATGCTCTACAACTTGATCATGTGATTGTGCATTGTACATTATATTGATTGCAATGTTTGTGATGTTTGCTCGAATAGAGGTGGAGCCGGAACCGGAGGCCACCCCCTTCGTTGAAGACACCGTGTGTGAACCTCGTCAGCAAGGCAAGCAAACCCCATTGATCATGTCTACAAAATCCTACTTCCCTCTCAGTCTCGCTTATGCATGTTTAGGAGATCACCGAGACACGTTCTTTCGCATAGTTGAACCCATTCCGATGGATGACCTATTATTTTGTCATTGTATTAAGCAAACCACAATCCTAGCAGATATAGGAGTTGAATGATGAGCATGTGGCCCCTGCAACTGTTATTGCTTATTGCTGCTTAGTGATACGATGAGGTTATTTTGATTGTGAGTCGGGATGGAATGTTCACAGTGTTGCTGTTGTTAACGTGTCGGTGAATCCACCCTAATAAAAGGTGAACGATGAGAGGTTGTGTAGGAGTACACAGTCGGTTGTCCCGTTGAACACCGCCTTAATCCCGAGTTCTTGTGTGGTGATCCAAGACGAAGAGAACTACCACAGGTTGGGCACATGGACCCACGCTCAACCTACTAACTCACCCCAGTTCAAGTCCAGGAGTCACTAGTTCGGGCTTTCCATTTGGCATATGCATAGAAAAAGAATGAATGAAAGTTTGCATCATTTAAATATGTGGGTGGACCTGTGAGACAGGAAAACCATCTGCTAAGGTGGCGTCTCGGTCTCCTGCATCGTCTGAGTCCGTATCGTTGACCCGACCGGACTCTTGAGCGGTGAGCAACTCAGATTGTTGATTCCTGGATTAGAATTGGCTGTGAGGTAAAAGTTGTGTAAATTATCCTCGCCGACACCCGATTGAAGGGTGACTAGATCCCGGCGGTAACTGATGGTTTCATGTGTGTAGCAGTACACCCCTGCAGGGTTACCAAAACTATTCGAATAGCCGCGTCCGTGGTAAGGGACTACTTGGAAAGCTGTGCTTGATTATTAGATAACTTGAATGGATACTTCTAAAACTCGCAAGATAAGCGTGAGTGCTATGGTGTGTTCCTGGTGGGGAAGTCGAGGAAGTATCCATAGTGGTGTATTGGTTGGAGACTTGGTAGTGGACTCGTGTACGATTCTTACCACAAGTCTGGTACTCGTAGAACAGGACTAGCCAAGTCAAAGATGGCACTTCTGCATGATGAAACCCCACCTCCCTTTACATTGAAACTTGAGCATGAGTAGTTTAGTTCTGATGTAAATCTTGCTGAGTACGACTTTGTAATCACGTTTTCTTATTCTATGTTTTAGATGGAAACCCAGAACCCCGATGAAGTCACCTTCCTAAAGCTCGACGTTGACTAAGCTAGTATAGTTCCAGAAACAAGTCTGGTCCCTCGTGGAAGGGCATGTATGTTGAACAAGGCTTCTCTAAGCCATTTGTTAAACTTGTCTGTACTCAGACCTAATTTTCTTCCGTTGTATGATGTAATGTTCATCATAGACATGTGATATTTGTATAGTCTATGTGTAAGTCAATAAAGAAGTACTTTGTAGAGTTATGTGATGATACCTGTTGTTCATACTAGGCATGTGTGCTGCGTGTATGTTTATAACATGCATGTCTTAGTATGGGTTTTCGAGACCTTAGATGTGATCTGGATGGCGGTCTTTTATACACCAAGTGGCCCTGAGATGTGCGCAGCTTGGGGCATCGCGATGCGATTGCTCGTAACTCTGTCATCTGCACACTTTGTTGTATGATCGAGCCCGCCCTAGACCCCGACTAAGTGATCGGGCTGGAGTAAGTCTATGTAAGAGTTAGGATTCAATCGATGACATGGTTGAGGCAACTTGTCTATGAATATGGCATTCACCACCCATAAGCATTTAGACTCGTGAGCGGACGATGAGGACCCATCTCAGTTGATCATCCGTCCTGAATGGGATGCCCCTCACGTTCGATGCTTTCCGAGAGTGTTCTGTGCTTGGCCTTGTCTGCTTAGACAAGTGGGTACGGCTCTCGGATCTCCATGTGATTGTATCGTGACTGGAATTACATAAGCCTATTCCGGGTCCCGACAGACTTGGTATCAGAGCAGGACTATCTGTATGATTATTCAACCCTTGGTCGAAGTCGAGTCTAGCATTCTATAGTTATATAGTTACTTGGGTATAAAGGGAACAACGTAAGGCTTCTTTTTCTCCTTACCCTCATCGATCTGAGTTCTGGGTCACCTTATCTTTTCTACGGGATGATAGGACTAGGCTCATCTATGTCTTACTAGAACATCTCGTTGAGTGCTTCTTTTTAGCCGTAGGATTGTTGTGGTTGTCCAGAGTCTTCGTGTCTTTGACTTCCTTGAAGAAGTTGTGTCCCGTCTTCTTGAGGTTTTCTTGTTTTCCATCCCGGTGTAGCCGTCATGCTGCCGGATTTGTTCCGTGTTTCTTTGAGTCATTGCCTTCACATTACAATCTTTTCCCTCCTAGTCATGTCCTCTTATCTTTGATTCAATCGTACAACCTGTTCTGATTGTTGATTTTTATCACACAGGATGTCAGGTGGAATTCGTAGTGCTGTTCTTCGGAATCGAGACCGTGTTCGGAATCGAAATGATGATGAACCTCCACCACCTCCTTCTGCGGCGGAAATCATGATGGAAGCTGAGCGGAATAGACGTGATCAAACACGCCTTCTGGAGCTCTATTCCATCGAGCGTAAGCCTGATGCGACATATGTTGCTCCCAATGACCGAGTTATTTTCGCGGTATACTTCCTGGAAGGTGCTGCTATTCAATGGTGGGAGAACTATGTTGCAATGCAGCCAAATGGTCACGTAGTGACTTGGCAGGAGTTCTGTGTTGCCTTTCGAGGGTACCACATTCTGGATGAGTTGATGGAGCGCAAGAAGGAAGAGTTCTGCAATCTGACTCAAGGAGAGATGTCCATTCATGAGTATGTGAGACAGTTCAACCATCTTGCTCGATATGCCCAAGATGAGATCACCACCGATGCCAGAAAGCAGGCAAGGTTCCGTAAGGGACTTTGCCCCATCCTTCGCCATGATCTCAACCTCCTTGAATTTTCCACCTTTGAGGATTTAGTCAACAGATCCTTCAGAGCTGAGCATGGCAATGAAGTGTTCGAAGAGTCTCGCAAGCATGCTCTTGAGCTTGCTCCTTCTTCAAGTTCAGCCCCTCAGAAACGCTGAATATTGATTCCAACTAGTGCCATACCTCAAAACCTTCTTCAGAGGCCACCATCCCATATATGCCATCCACCTCAACACATTGTTCCTCCCAGGAATGATGGTGTGCAATCAAGTAATCCTGTTCCCAGCAATTCAGGTAGGGTGTGTTTCAAGTGTGGTCTGCCAGGCCATTACCTCCGTCAGTGCCTCAGGTTTTGATGACACCACGTCATTCTCGACGTAAGCCTTCAAGGAAATCCACCTCCAAACCTTTGCAAGCAAAGCCTTCATCCACTAGTAGTGGTTGTGTGAACCAAATCTCAGTTGAGGAAACCGCTGCTGCTTCTGACGTCATCCATGGTACACTCCCAGTCAATCATGTTCCCGCCTTCGTTCTTTTCGATCCAGGAGCTTCTCATTCATTCATGTCGGAGAGTTATGCACTTCGTCATGAATTCCCTTTTGAAGAAATGTCTTCTCCAATGATCATTCAAACTCCTGGTTCAAAGTGGCAAACTAATAGAGTAAGCCATGGCAATCAAATTGCAATTGAGGGTTTAGTATTCCTTGCTTCAATTATAGCCCTCAAGTCTTCAGACATTGTTGTCATCCTAGGAATGGATTGGTTATCGAGGCAGAATGCTTTCCTTGATTGTAAAGCCAAGTCATTTAAACTCAACCATCCTTCAGGCCAGACAATTGACTACACCTCACCCAGTTCTAGAACCCAGATGCATACTTTGAATGTGCTTCCCCTTCCTGACCTTGAAGATATTCCGGTGGTTCGTGACTTCCCGGATGTCTTTCCTGAAGAGCTGCCGGGTATGCCACCCGACATATGTGTAGAATTCATAGTGGATCTTATACCAGGCACAACCCCAATCTCCAGACGCCCATATAGAATGGCCCCACATGAGTTAGCTGAGCTAAAAACCCAACTTGATGCTTCGTTGGAAAAAGGCTTCATCCGCCCTAGCTCATCGCCATGGGGTTGCCCCGTTCTGTTCGTAACGAAGAAATATGGAACATAAAGGATGTGCGTAGACTATCGCCCGCTACATATAGAGACGATAAAGAACAAGTACCCACTGCCCAGGATCAATGATCTTTATGATCAACTTGCTAGATCCTCTGTCTTCTCCAAGATGGATTTGAGATTAGGCTATCATCAAATCAAAATCAGGAACGAGGACATTCCCAAAACGGCTTTCACTACTCGTTATGGTCTTTACGAGTATACCGTCACAACCAATGCCCCCGCCACATTCTCTCTCTTAATGAATTCGATCTTCATGGAGTACCTAGATAAATTTGTTGTAGTTTATCTTGATGACATTCTCATCTACTCGAAGAACGAAGAAGAGCACGCAGAACATCTTAGGTTGGTATTGATGAAACTTCGAGAGCATCGCCTTTATGCCAAGTTCTCCAAGTGTGAATTTTGGCTACCGGAAGTGACCTACTTAGGCCACGTGTTTCTGCGAAAGGCATTGCTGTCAATTCCGAGAGAGTTCAGGCCGTCCTTGACTGGACTCCACCTGAATCGGTTAAGCAAGTTAGGAGTTTTCTTGGCTTAGCAAGCTATTGTCGCCGCTTCGTCGAGAACTTTTCTAAAGTTGCAAAGCCTCTAACTGAACTCCTCAAGAAAGATAAGAAATTCCAATGGACCGCCAAGTGCGAGGAAATCTTTCAAGAGCTGAAAAGAAGATTGACTTCTGCACCCGTACTTGCGCCTCCAGACACCAAAAGGGATTTCGAGATCTATTGTGATGCTTCACGGCAATGGTTAGGATGCATACTTATGCAAGATAGACATGTGGTAGCTTATGCTTCACGCCAGTTGCGGCCACATGAAGAGAACTATCCTACCCATGATCTTGAACTCGCTGCCGTAGTTCATGCCCTGAAGACTTGGCGACATTACCTCCTTGGTAATCGTTGTGAGATCTATTCCGACCACCAAAGCCTCAAATACATATTCACCCAACCAGATCTGAATCTCAGGCAAAGACGCTGGATAGAGTTGATAAAAGATTATGACATAGGAATTTCTTACACCCCAGGAAAAGCCAATGTCATGGTTAATGCACTAAGTCGTAAGTCGTATTGTAACAACCTCATGTTACAACAGTGTCTACCACTTCTTCATGAGAAATTTTGCAAGCTCAATCGCGAGATAGTTCCTCATGGATTTCTTTCTACCTTGGTGGCGAAACCAACACTTGAGGATAAAATTATAGCCGCCCAGAAACGTGATAGTGGTATTCAAGAGATCAAGAAGAACATTGCTAGCGGAGTTGCTAAATGTTTCTCCACAAATGATCAAGGTGTCGTTTTCTTTGGCACTCGATTGGTTGTACCATGAAAACACAATCTTAGGAGGCTAATTCTTAAGGAAGCTCATGATACTCCCCTTTCGATTCATCCTGGTAGCACAAAGATGTACCAAGACCTACACTAGAGATTTTGGTGGACTAGGATGAAGAGAGAAATTGCTAAGTTCATTGCTGAATGTGATGTTTGTCGTCGCATTAAGGCCGAACACCAAAGACCTGCTGGTACTCTTCAAACTTTGCGTATTCCCGAGTGGAAATGGGACAAAGTCGGTATGGACTTCATCACCGGCTTTCCAAAAACCCAGAAAGGAAATGATGCCATCTTCATTGTCGTTGACCGGCTTTCCAAAGTTCCTCACTTCCTTCCCGTTCGCGAGTCTATAACTGCTAGCCAGTTAGCGGACTTGTATGTCTCTAGAATTGTGTCTCTTCACGGTGTTCCTTTGGAAATCAATTCTGATCGTGGTAGCCTTTTCACCTCTAGATTTTGGGGAAGCTTTCAGAATGCTATGGGAACTCATCTCTCCTTTAGTACAGCTTTCCATCCCCAGTCTAGCGGTCAAGTTGAAAGGGTTAACAAAATCTTGGAAGACATGCTGAGAGCTTGTGTTATCTCATTCGGAAAGAATTGGGAGAAATCTCTTCCATTCGCCGAATTTGCTTATAACAATAGTTTCCAATCTAGTCTGAACATGGCTCCTTTTGAACTCCTCTATGGACGACGATGTCGAACACCCCTCAACTGGTCAGAACCCGGTGAAAGACAATTCTTTGTAATAGATATGATCAAGGAAGCAGAAGAGCAAGTTTGCATTGTTCGTGATCAATTGAAAGCAGCCCAGTCTCGTCAGAAAAGCTACTATGATCGTCATCATAGGCAAGAAAGCTACAATCTGGACGAGAAGGCTTACCTTTGGGTTACTCCTCTGAATGGAACCCAACGTTTCGGTATCAAAGGCAAGTTGGCCCCACGTTACATCAGACATTTCCGCATTCTCGCTAAACGTGGAGAAGTTGCCTACCAACTTGAACTACCCCCGCATCTTTCCCGAGTACATGATGTATTCCATGTGTCACAACTCAGGCGTTGCTTCAAGGACCCCATCCGCGAAGTCGACCATGAAACGCTTGATCTCCAAGATGACGTTTCTTATCGAGAGTACCCTGTTCGTATTCTTGATTCCGCAGAGCGTGTCACTCGTCGTCAGAAGATCAAGTTTCTCAAAGTGCAATGGTCACATCACTCCGAGAAAGAAGATACGTGGGAAAGAGAAGACCGCCTTCGTGCCGAGTACCCCACCTTCCTCCCGACGACTTCTGAATCTCGGGACGAGATTCTTTTGAGTGGGGGCGAGTTGTCACAACCCCAACTAGGGTAAGTGCTAGGGTTTGAGTTCTCGTTTGCATCATGTGAAAATTTCAAAAGAACTTCAAAAATGGGGAAAAAAGCCCTAGAGAATTTAATTCAAAAGGCCAGATAAAAATTGCTTCCAAAATTCCTCTGATATTTTTGAAAAGTCTTATAAATATGCATGATCACATATAAAGTGAAGTGGGTCCCACTGCATGCACCAAGATTTTTCAAATATTCCAAACAGGGCTTGGAAATTAAATAAATACCCTATTTGAATTAAAGTTCAAATTATTGGAATTAAAGTTCAAATTATTTGAATTTTAAAAATTCCCAATTTTGTAAGTGGCTAGCTATATGCATTACAAGTCCATATAAAAATTTGGAGCCTTTCATAAAATGCCTAGCTAATTGTTTTAGCACAGCAAAACAAATAACAGAAAAGAAAAGAAGAAGAAAAAGGAAAAAGAAACCCCCTGGCTTCTGGCCCAACTCATCCCCCCTGGCACAGTTGGCCCAGCCCAGCCCGCACCTCCCTGTCGTCTTCCCCAGGAAGGGGCACGCACAGCTGCGTGGCGACCATGTCGTGGCCGCCGACATGCCCCTGGCCACGCAGCTGCCTCCCCGACCTTCCCCTTGCGCCACGGAGACGCCCGAGAGGTCGTGGATCCTTCCCCCCCCCCCACCAGGTTTGCTCTCCACCCCTCCCTCGCCGGAAAACTCCGACGTCCGAGAGCCGCCACAGAGCACGCCGACGAGCCCGCGTGGCCAACGGCCTCCATCTGCCCCGTCGTGGTGCCCAGAAGAACTGTCGTTGACGGCTACGTCTTCCCACGCAGCCAATCAAGCCGAGGAGTTCCGGAATCGACGCCATCACCGCCGACTCGCCGCCGGCCGCCGAGGACCTAGACGGGAAATACACCGCCACCACGCCCTCCCAGCTCTCGCCGTCGATGCCTTTGACTCCGGGGTGAGCGCCTCTGCTTTTCCCCCCTAACCACGGCCTCTTCCGCGTCCGAAAACACCGTGCCCGTCGAGCCGAGCTCCCGCTGCCGCCGCACCTCAACGCCGGCGAGGCTACGGCGCCCCCTTGCCTCCCCGTGGGCACTAGAAGATGCAGACGAGCACGAGGAGCGTGCTGGTGGTCTCCCCGTGATCTCCCATGGCCGGAGACGCCGACATTAGTGAGCGCCGCCGCGCAGTTTGGTCGCCGCCAGCCAAACTCCGGCGAGGCCCACGTGGGCTAGTTAATTAGGGGCTAAAACCCCTGTTAGTTGACCCCAGGTCAATGACGGGTGGGGCCCTGCCCTAATTAACCCCTTCGGGTTATTTATAAAACATGGATTAACCCCAGAGAGGCTGACCAGTGGGTCCCTCTGGTCAGAGGCCCCCTACGTTAGCATGATGTCATGCTGACGCAGTAATTCGATTTTGAATTAAAAGAAATCAGAAATTACAGAAAATAGATTAAACTTTAGAAATTCATATTAACTCCAAATTAAACATATAATATATGAAAAATTATCAGAAAATGCAAGGATTAAGAATATGCAATTTGTTTTCATGTTTGACCATTTTAAATGGGGCAATAGTAGCAAGTTTGCATATGGCTTAATTTGAATTAATATTTGAAGTTTGAATTTGCAAATCCTTTCCAATACACTTCAATTAAATTGATTTGTCAACAAACCAGTACCATATACATCATGTTCTACAACTTGATCATGTGATTGTGCATTGTACATTATATTGATTGCAATGTTTGTGATGTTTTCTCGAATAGAGGTGGAGACGGAACCGGAGGCCACCCCCTTCGTTGAAGACACCGTGTGTGAACCTCGTCAGCAAGGCAAGCAAACCCCATTGATCATGTCTATAAAATCCTACTTCCCTCTCAGTCTCGCTTATGCATGTTTAGGAGATCACCGAGACACGATCTTTCGCATAGTTGAACCCATTCCGATGCATGACCTATCATTTTGTCACTTTATTAAGCAAACCACAATCCTAGCAGATATAGGAGTTGAATGATGAGCATGTGGCCCCTGCAACTGTTATTGCTTATTGCTGCTTAGTGATACGATGAGGTTATTTTGATTGTGAGTCGGGATGGAATGTTCACAGTGTTGCTGTTGTTAACGTGTCGGTGAATCCACCCTAATAAAAGGTGAACGATGAGAGGCTGTGTAGGAGTACACAGTGGCTTGTCTCGTTGAACACCGCCTTAATCCCGAGTTCTTGTGTGGTGATCCAAGACGAAGAGTACTACCACATGTTGGGCACATGGACCCCCGCTCAACCTACTAACTCACCCCAGTTCAAGTCCAGGAGTCACTAGTTTGGGCTTTCCATTTGGCATATGCATAGAAAAAGAATGAATGAAATTTTGCATCATTTAAATATGTGGGTGGACCTGTGAGACAGGAAAACCATCTGCTAAGGTGGCGTCTCGGTCGCCTGCATCGTCTGAGTCCATATCGTTGACCTTGCCGGACTCTTGAGAGGTGAGCAACTCAGATGGTTGATTCCTGGATTAGAATTGGCTGTGAGGTAAAAGTTGTGGAAATTATCCTCGCCGACACCCGATTGAAGGGTGACGAGATCCCGGCGATAACTGATGGTTTCATGTGTGTAGCAGTACACCCCTGCAGGGTTAACAAAACTATTCGAATAGCCGCATCCGCGGTAAGGGACTACTTGGAAAGCTGTGCTTGATTAATAGACAACTTGAATGGATACTTCTAAAACTCGCAAGATAAGCGTGAGTGCTATGGTGTGCTCCTCGTGGGGAAGTCTAGGAAGTATCCATAGTGGTGTATTGGTTGGAGACTTGGTAGTGGACTCGTGTACGCTTCTTACATCAAGTCTGGTACTCGTAGAACTGGACTAGCCAAGTCAAAGCTGGCACTTCTGTATGATGAAACCCCACCTCCCTTTACCTTGAAACTTCAGCATGAGTACTTTAGTTCTGATGTAAGTCTTGCTGAGTATGACTTTGTACTCACGTTTTCTTATTCTATGTTTTAGATGGAAACCCAGAACCCCGATGGAGTCACCTTCCTGAAGCTCGACGTTGACTAAGCTAGTATAGTTCCAGACAACAGTCTGGTCCCTCGTGGAAGGGAATGTATGTTGAACAAGGCTTCTCTAAGCCATTTGTTAAACTTGTCTGTACTCAGACCTAATTTGCTTCCGTTGTATGATGTAATGTTGATCACAGACATGTGATCTTTGTATACTCTATGTGTAAGTCAATAAAGAAGTACTTTGTAGAGTTATGTGATGATACCTGCTCTTCATACTAGGCATGTGTGTTGAGTTTATGTTTATAACATGCATGTCTTAGTATGGGTTTTCTAGACCTTAAATGTGATCTGGCTGGCGGTCTTTTATACACCAAGTGGCCCTTAGATGTGCGCAGCTTGGGGCATCGCGATGCGATTTCTCGTGACTCTGTCATGTGCACACTTTCTTGTATGATCGAGCCCGCCCTAGACCCCGACTAAGTGATCGGGCTGGAGTAAGTCTATGTAAGAGTTAGGATTCAATCGTTAAAATGGTTGAGGCGACTTGTCTATGAATATGGGATTCACCACCCATAAGCATTTAGACTCGTGAGCAGATGATGAGGACCCATCTCAGTTGATCATCCGTCCTGAATGGGATGCCCCTCACGTTCGATGCTTTCCGAGAGTGTTCTATGCTTGGCCTTGTATGCTTAGACAAGTGGGTATGGCTCTCGGCTCTCCATGTGATTGTATCGTGACTGGAATTACATACGCCTATTCCGGGTCCCGACAGACTTGGTATCAGAGCAGGACTGTCTGTATGATTATTCAACCCTTGGTCGAAGTCGAGTCTAGCATTCTATAGTTATATAGTTACTTGGGTATAAAGGGAACAACGTTAGGCCTCTTTTTCTCCTTACCCTCATCGATCTGAATTACATACGCCTGATTGTTGTGGTTGTCCAAAGTCTTCGTGTCTTTGAGTTCCTTAAAGAAGTTCTGTCCCATCTTCTGGAGGTTTTCTTGTTTTCCATCCCGGTGTTGCCGTCATACTGCCGGATTTGTTCCGTGTTTCTTTGAGTCATTGCCTTCGCATTACAATATTTTCCCTCCTAGTCATGTCCTCTTATCTTTGATTCCATCCTACAACCTGTTCTGATTGTTGATTTCTATCACACAGGATGTCAGGTGGAACTCGTAGTGCTGTTCTTCGGAATCGAGACCGTGTTCGGAATCGAAATGATGATGAACCTCCACCACCACCTTCTGCGGCGGAAATCATGATGGAAGCTGACCGGAATAGACATGATCAGACACGCCTTCTGGAGCTCATCAAGCAGAATACCTCATGTCATCGCAATGTGGTTGTGAGCATTCAGGACTTCATCCTCCTCAAGCCACCGGTATTCCGATATTCTTCTGAGCCCCTTGAAGCTGATGATTGGCTCTGTTCCATCGAGCGTAAGCTTGATACGGCACATGTTGCTCCCAATGACCGAGTTATTTTCGCGGTATACTTCCTGGAAGGTGCTGCTATTCAATGGTGGGAGAACTATGTTGCAATGCAGCCAAATGGTCACGTAGTGACTTGGCAGGAGTTCTGTGTTGCCTTTCGATGGTACCACATTCTGGATGAGTTGATGGAGCGCAAGAAGGAAGAGTTCTGCAATCTGACTCAAGGAGAGATGTCCATTCATGAGTATGTGAGAGAGTTCAACCGTCTTGCTCGATATGCCCAAGCTGAGATCACCACCGATGCCAGAAAGCAGGCAAGGTTCCGTAAGGGACTCAGCCGCATCCTTCGCCATGATCTCAACCTCCTTGAATTTTCCACCTTTGAGGATTTAGTCAACAGATCCTTCAGAGCTGAGCATGGAAATGAAGTGTTCGAAGAGTCTCGCAAGCATGCTCTTGAGCTTGCTCCTTCTTCAAGTTCAGCCCCTCAGAAACGTCGAATATTGATTCCAACTAGTGCCATACCTCAAAACCTTCTTCAGAGGCCACCATCCCATATATGCCATCCACCTCAACACATTGTTCCTCACATGAATGATGGTGTGCAATCAAGTAATCCTGTTCCCAGCAATTCAGGCAGGGTGTGTTTCAAGTGTGGTCTGCCAGGCCATTACCTCCGTCAGTGCCCTCAGGTTTTGATGACACCATGTCATTCTCGACGTAAGCCTTCAAGGAAATCCACCTCCAAACCTTTGCAAGCAAAGCCTTCATCCACTAGTAGTGGTTGTGTGAACCAAATATCAGTTGAGGAAACCACGGCTGCTTCTGACGTCATCCATGGTACACTCCCAGTCAATCATGTTCCCGCCCCCGTTCTTTTCGATCCAGGAGCTTCTCATTCATTCATGTCGGAGAGTTATGCACTTCGTCATGAATTCCCTTTTGAAGAAATGTCTTCTCCAATGATCATTCAAACTCCTGGTTCAAAGTGGCAAACTAATAGAGTAAGCCATGGCAATCAAATTGCAATTGAGGGTTTAGTATTCCTTGCTTCAATTATAGCCCTCAAGTCTTCAGACATTGTTGTCATCCTAGGAATGGATTGGTTATCGAGGCAGAATGCTTTCCTTGATTGTAAAGCCAAGTCAGTTAAACTCAACCATCCTTCAGGCCAGACAATTGACTACACCTCACCCAGTTCTAGAACCCAGATGCATACTTTGAATGTGCTTCCCCTTCCTAACCTTGAAGATATTCCGGTGGTTCGTGACTTCCCGGATGTCTTTCCTGAAGAGCTGCCGGGTATGCCACCCGACAGATGTGTAGAATTCATAGTGGATCTTATACTAGGCACAGCCCCAATCTCCAGACGCCCATATAGAATGGCCCCACATGAGTTAGCTGAGCTAAAAACCCAACTTGATGCTTCGTTGGAAAAAGGCTTCATCCGCCCTAGCTCATCGCCATGGGGTTGCCCCATTCTGTTCGTAACGAAGTGTGACGCCCCCAAAACCAATCCGTGTACAGTAACCATACACGCAGGGTACACGGCTGAGATTATGGTGCCACGGTGAGAATATCACAGCACAACACTAAACACAAAAGGATAAACCAATATGTTACAATAAAGGGGGGTCACGCAGACCCGAATACATAAGTCATACAAACCATAATATCTGAGTATAGACATAGTTAGTCAAGTTTTGCCTTAAGAAGGCTAGCACAAATAACATCAGAGATACAGATCGAAAAGGCAAGGCCTCCTGCCTGGGAGCCTCCGAAACTACTCCTGGTCCTGGTCAGCGGGGGTCTCGACGTAGTAGTATCCGCCTCCGGGGTACTCCTGCTCCTGGGCTCCAACGTCGACTGCAGCGGCTGATCAGGCAAAACAGTAAAGGAAATAAAGAAGGTGAGTATCTAGTATACCCGTGAGTCTTACGTCTGCTACTAAGCATTCTGCATTGTATCAACGGAAATAAGAGGCTGTATATAGTGGACTGCAAGATAGAAATCAGAATAAGGGTAAGAAGCTAGGCCTATCGAAGACTAGCATCTTCCGACGATGTCTTGCAGCATGAGGTAAGAATCAGCCAAGAGTTTATATAAAGCAATAAAGTAACAATGAAGCAGAAGTTGCTGCAACAATGTATAATATAAGTTGTAATGAGTAATAATAATAATGCCTCCGAGTTCCCCTCCTCGACTCCCTGCGAGGAAGAAGACCCGGAACCATACAGTTTAATAGTAATAGTTTCTAGTGGTAAGATCCAGCTTCAGCATAAAGCGTCCTGTTACCGTGGACACGGCTATTCGAATAGATTAAACTCCCTGCAGGGGTGCACTACTGTTCAGCCTGCACGCTCGGATCTCCAGGGTGGCGTGAACCTTGTTAGGGAACGCCCCACCGAGGCTATCCGACACGACGCAGCCCATCCTAGGCTCAACAGAGAGGCCATCCGCCAGACTATATCCTATGCGCCAAGGGGTCTAGGTCCCTCACCCTTGCACGCTCCTGCACGGTACGAGACTGGCCGGTGAAGCAAAAGCAAATCCAAACACACCTGCTGCAGCAAATAAGACAAGACCGCTTCCCGGCTATCAGCCCGTGGTACTGCTGACGTCTGAAGAGCTTTCGGACAAACTACGACGCGGAGGGCCCACACCGTAATCCCACG
Source organism: Bromus sterilis (assembly GCA_950022295.1). Taxonomy (NCBI): domain Eukaryota; kingdom Viridiplantae; phylum Streptophyta; class Magnoliopsida; order Poales; family Poaceae; genus Bromus; species Bromus sterilis. Next base: position 72,045,499 of record OX465600.1, on the reverse strand, counting down.
TGTAGGTAGTGCGAACAGACCAACGGGCCTCTCAAGTCATCCGCCAAACCATTTAGCATTTTAATTAACCTGCGTGACAACCGTTATCGTTGCCTCGACTTAACCGACCCGCGGTCAACAACAGCAGTCAGGACCACCAGTACATCGGTGCCTGCCCTGTCGTCCCACCAAGTCACTGCGGTTACCAACAAGGTGAACCGTCTCCTTACCTTGTCTCACGTGTGCTCTTGGTAGAGCTCGACTTTCGCGTGGTTTGATAACTCTCGCGAGATACGAGCAGGGGCCAAGCATGCCAGTAACGTCGGTCGTACCCTCCCTGTCGTTCCCGACAATATACCTCTCGCAGGCACCGTTGGGTCGCCCGACTTCTTACCTTAAGGACAACCGCTGTTCAGGACCCTATGGCGGCAAGACAAAGTCAGCCTCGAGTGGAGTACAAGGATTACTCATTGATAGCTCACACTTGAGGTGACTAGGCATAACCCAGATAGGGGCCTTTGGCGGTGTCTGCTTTGTTCCGTACCTGTGCAGTTGTATATATAGTATCCGTGTTCACTCCCCTGAGTGGTCACGACCCGCTATCTAATCCTAACTAACAATGCACAGGGCTCACTGCTGAAATATGCTTAAGTAATAATAGGCAGCACAGGATAAAGGAAAAGGTACATCAAGGGGCGACAAAATCAGGCTATGCAATTGAATAGGAGTATAACGTAGCAGCAGCAGTAACCATGCCTAGTGCAAGAAAGTACGGAAAAGGTAGGCGATATCTGGGGAAGAGAATGGCTCTGCTTGCCTGGAAGCTCGACGGTAGAGGTAGGGTCGTCGACGAAGTAGTCGTACCCGGCAGCGGTGTAGTCGGCGGTAGCAGCGGGGTCTACCGAAGATTAAGGGGGAAGAAACAATAAATATAAAGCAATCATAGCAAACAGATGAATAGCATGACGTATGCAATGTTAACGGTGTTCTAACGCAGTGTAATGCACGTTGCTCGGAGCGGGAATTCATCCGGGGATGAACTGCCAGCTCCGGGGGATTACCGGACAGGGTGTCCGGAGGGGGAAGGATCAAGCCAGAGGTGTCGTGGACATCCGACAAACATAAGGGGGGTGTATCCGTGTTAGTTGAACCATTCCGGACAACTTTCGTGTTCGAAATAAATTCATCCGGGTACTTTTTATCGGTACCGGGAATTATCGACAGACAGCCCGGAGGGGGGGAATGTCGGTGTTCGTTGTGTTAGGGGGTGGGGTAGACATACGGATAGCGTATCCGTATCCGTTACATTTTTCTGATCAACTTTCATGTATAAAGTTTTTCGATCTGAAATACGGTTTAAAAGATATTGAATTTCAAAGTTTTAAATATTTTAAATCATTTAAAAATCCCTTTTTAATAATTTCTTTTATTATTTTTAATAACATTATCCAGAACAGTGCTGACATGTGGGACCCACATGTCAGCCTCTGTTTATTAATAATTCAGTTTATTTAATTTAAATGCCCCTAGACCCACATGTCATACACTAATATAAACAAAAACATTTTATTTAAAAACTCTGACAAGGGGGGCCCAGGTGTCATACTCAGGGGGGGGGGGTTTATTTCACTGGTTTTATTTTAAATGGGGGGTTAGGGGCTAATCCTCTGGGTGGGACCCAGAGGTCAGTGGGCTGGGGGGGGGCTATTTAGGGGGGTTGCCCCCGGTTTAAGCCACAGCGCACGTTGGGCACGCCGGAGCATGGCCGGGGCGCAAGGGCGCACGCAGGGGGGCACGGGGCTGGACGGGGCGCGGGGAGCGTGGGCTGCGGCCACGCCCGGTAGCACGGCGAGCATGCGCGCGTGCGCGGCCAGGGCACGGCCGGAGCTTGGCGCGCGCACCCATGGCGGCAACACGGCGGCCGGAGCGCACGTGATGGGGACGGCCAAACATGGCGCCTAATCGAGCAACGAGGAGAGGGAATCGTCGAGGAGCTCACCCTGAGCGCGGTAGTGGAGGCAGTGGGCGCGGAGGAGGTCGGTAGCGAGCTCCCGGTCGTTAATGGCGGGGCGGCTGGAGGAGGAAGAAACGCCTGATTCCTCGAGGTGCGGTGCGTCCCTGGTCGATTGCTAGCGCGAGTGGACGAGGTAGTCGTCGGCAAAGCCTCTGGACACGGCGAGGAGGTGGATGGGCTCCGGTGGTCGCGCGTCCCGGCGAGGTCCGCCCGCGGCGGTGCTCTGGTGCTCACGGGATCGAGCGGGGGGGGGAGAAGGCGAAGCTGGGAGGGTGAGGAATGGCTTGCTCGATCCACAATTTGCGGAGGGAAGGGGGAGATATTTAGCTCCAGCGGGGGGGGGGGGGGCACTGTCGCGACCGGGCGCCGGCGTCGGGCTGGTCCAGCCACGCCATGGCTGGCTCGGCCGAAGGAACATGAAGGGGAGGTGGGGGAAAAAAAGAGAGAAGGCCGCGGTTGGGCCGGGCCGGGTCTTCGCACTGGGCGAAAAATAAACTTTCCTCAATTTCCAGTATTTACAATTTGTGCTGCTGTACTATTTGATTTAATCAAACAAGCAATGAGTTTTGTAAAATAAGTTTCTTGTTGCATAATTAGTATAACCCCATATTGAGATGCCAGAAAAAGTTTGGTGCCAAAATAAAATCAATTGTATTTTTTTTTATTAAAAAGGTATTAAATCCCACTGGTTTGGCTACTGTTTGAATTGTTGGATTTATTTTATTGCTTAATAAATCCCCAAAACCATATGGATGTGATCCACTGATTTTTAGGCAATTTACAAAATTGCTTTCACAATTTCTGAACAAAGTTTTATTTCCACTTATTTTTATTATTCCTCAAAAGGCATTTTTGGGTTTAAATTGATTTCAATGCAAAGGACATTTGAATTGACCAGGTAATGGTTTGATCCAAGTTGATTAAACAAAAGTTTTGAACACTAGAGATGAACAGTAACAGTGATTACTGTTCACTGAAAGTGAGGGTGTTACAAATCTCCCCCACTACAAGAATTCTCGTCCCGAGAATCTAAGCGGTAGAGGGGAAAAGATCGGGGTATTCCTCACGAAGGCGATCTTCGCGTTCCCAAGTGGCTTCATCTTCAGAATGATTCGACCACTGAACTTTGAGGAACTTGGTTGTCTTGTTGCGGGTTTTGCGTTCAGACTGATCGAGAATGCGGCTCGGATGTTCTTGATAAGTCAAGTCCTGTTGCAGGTTGATCATATCATGTTCCACTTCACGGATAGGGTCTTTGAAGCAGCGTCAGAGTTGCGACACATGGAAGACATCGTGGACTTGAGAGAGGTTTGACGGCAATTCCAATCGGTATGCCACTGGTCCACTTCTGGAAAGAATACGGAACGGACCAATGTAGCGAGGAGCTAATTTGCCTTTGATTCCGAAGCGATGAGTGCCTCTCATGGGAGTGACACGGAGGTACGCGTATTCGCCAGGTTGATAGACCATTTCCTTGTGCTTGCGATCATAGTTGCTTTTCTGGCGGGACTGAGAAGCTTTCAGGTGTTCACGAATAACGCGAACCTGATCTTCGGCATGCTGAATAATGTCCGGACCAATGAGAGTTCGTTCTCCAGTTTCTGACCAATTCATAGGGGTTCGACACTTACATCCATAGAGAACTTCAAAGGGTGCCATCTTCAGACTAGCTTGATAGCTATTGTTGTACGAGAATTCAGCAAATGGAAGAGATTCCTCCCATTTTCTTACCGAATGAGATGACACAAGCTTGGAGCATATCTTCAAGTACTTGGTTGACTCGTTCGACTTGTCCTTGCGACTGGGGGTGATAAGCGGTGTTGAAATTCAGGTGAGTGCCCATAGCTTCTTGGAAACTATCCCAGATATTAGAGGTGAAAATGTTGCCACGGTCTGAACTGATCTCCAACGGAATACCGTGGAGCGACACGATTCTGGAAACATATAAGTCTGCCAACTGACTAGCAGAGATCGTCTCCTTGACAGGCAGAAAATGAGCAACCTTGGAGAATCGGTCGATGACGACAAAGATGGCATCATGACCTTTCTGTGATCGGGGAAATCCGGTGACGAAGTCCATTTCAATCTTGTCCCATTTCCATTCAGGAATAGAGAGTGGTTGCAGAGTACCAGCAGGTCTTTGATGTTCGGCTTTCACGCGACGGCAAACGTCACACTCATCAACATAACGAGCAATGTCTTGTTTCATGTTAGACCACCAGTACCGCTGACGAATGTCTTGGTACATCTTGGTACTACCAGGGTGAATCGACAAGGGTGTATCATGAGCTTCTTTCATGACATCAGAGGCGTAATTCAGGTTGGCCTTGGCTACCGGAACCACTAAACGACCCTTGAAGTACACCGCATTATCATCATTTGCATCAATAATGAAGAATGAGGGCTCTCCGCTGGCGACACGACGCTTAATCTTCCAAATGTCAGAGTCATAATGTTGTACCGTCTTGATGCGGCTGTCGAGGTCTGGTTGGACCACCAGGGAGTTCACATATCCCTGCGGAACAGTTTAGATGTTGAGCTTGCGGAGTTCTGCATACAGACGTGGCTATTGCACTTGAATTTCAAGTTCACTACAATAGGCTTTGCGGCTTAAGGCATCGGCCACCACATTTGCTTTGCCAGGGGTGTAAGAAATTCCCATGTCGTAGTCGGCTATTGTCTCGAGCCATCTCTGTTGGCGGAGGTTCAGGTCGGGCTGAGTAAACAGGTACTTCAGGCTTTGGTGGTCGGTGAAGATCTCGCAACGATTTCCGACGAGGTAATGTCGCCACAGCTTCAATGCATAAATTACCTCTACCAATTCGAGATCATGAGTTGGATAGTTTTCTTCGTGAGCACGCAACTGATGAGAGCCATAAGCAATCACTTTGCGCTCTTGCATTAGGACACAACCTAATCCTTGACGAGACGCGTCGCAATAAATCACGGAGTCCTTCTGAGTATCAGGCGGAGCAAGCACTGGGGGTGAAGTGAGCTTGTCCTTCAGAGCTTGAAAACTTTCTTGACATTTATCAGTCCACTCAAACTTGACGCCTTTGTGAAGCAGATTAGTCAGAGGCTTGGCAACCTTGGAGAAGTTCTCGACGAAACGGCGACAATAGCTAGCGAGGCCGAGGAAACTTCTGACTTTCTTTACTATCCTGGGAGGAGTCCAGTCAAGAATAGCCTGGATACGTTCGGGGTTGACGGCAACGCCATCCTTGGAAATCACATGACCAAGGTAGGTTAGTTCGGGAAGCCAGAACTCACACTTTGAATACTTAGCATAGAGTTTGTGTTCTCGAAGCTTTTCCAGTATAAGACGAAGATGTTCAGCATGTTCTGCATCGGTCTTGGAGTAAATACATATATCATCCAGATAAACCACGACGAACTTGTCGAGGTATTCCATGAATATATAGTTCATCAACCAGGAGAAGGTGGCTGGTGCATTCGTCAAGCCAAAGGACATGACAGTGTACTCGTATGAACCATAGCGAGTAATGAATGCGGTCTTCGGGATGTCCTCATCACGGACCCGGATCTGATGGTAACCCAACCTTAAGTCGAGTTTTGAAAACACCGTGGATCCAGCAAGTTGATCATAAAGATCATTGATCCGAGGGAGGGGGTACTTGTTCTGTATCGTGGCCTGGTTGATAGGTCGGTAATCTTGGACCAAACGGTTCATGCCATCACTCTTCTTGACAAAGAGCGAAGGTGCTCCCCAAGCAGAGGAACTTGGACGGATGAAGCCTTTCTCGAGGGCCGTGTCGATCTCCTTCTTCAATTCAAGGAGGTAGTGAGGTGGCATCTTATATGGGCGCTTGGCAATAGGGACGGTGCCAGGCTTCAAGTCAATGACGAATTAAACTTCTCTAATCGGGGGTATCCCCGGCAGTTCTTCTGGGAATACGTCGGTAAAATCACAAAAGATTGGGACTTTCTCAATCCCTTCGAGAGGTGCGACATTCAAGGCATTCAGAGCATATATACGAGCTTCGGCATTCATCGACACAATGGCAGTGTGACTCAAAATCGCGCCAGAAGGATGAAAAAGTTGGATGACCTTGGTGCCACAATAAAGTGCGGCATCGTGGGTTTTCAGCCAATCCATGCCAAGGATAAGGTCGATGGTGGAGGTTTTCAGAATATGTGGGGAGACAAGGAACTCAATCCTTTCGATCTCGACGGTGATGTTAGGTGCTAGCATGTCAACGTGACACATGCCGCCGGGTGTTTTAACGGCCAAGGGGGTGCGCATCTTTTCGTGGTATATGTCATGCTTAGATGCAAATGCTCCAGACATAAATGAATGTGATGCTCCTGTATCAAATAAAACAGTAGCAGGTATTGAGTTAACGAGGAGTGTACCCATCACAGTAGCGGGCTGTTCCTGAGATGCTTCAACATCAATGTTGTAAGCATGACCACGAGCATGAGGATTTGACCCAGTATTATAGTTGAGGGTCCCATTGTTGCCACGACCATTTCCGCGGCCAGCAGGGTGAACTACCAGTTGATTCTGTCGCTGAGGGCAGTCTCTGGAAATATGGCCTGGCTGACGGCACTTGAAACACAGGCCATCTTGAGGACGGAGGGGTGCAGTCTCAGTCTTCGCCTGTCTCGGCGGGGGCGGAGGCAGACAAAGTGCAACATACGACGGCCTTGGTGCAGGGGCAGTTGGACGCATAAGACTGTGTGGAAGCCAAACGCGTTGCTTCTGTACTGTGCCCGAAGATGAGCCAGCATCACGGGGGCGCTTCGCCGAACCACCGAACTTAAGCTGAGCAGTCTCAAGGGTGATAGTCTGATTCACCATGGTGGCGAAGTCGGGGAAGACGTGCAAAGCCAGTGCAAGCTGGAGATCTGCGTTGAGTCCATCACGGAACTTCTCTTGCCTACTTGCATCATTGGGGAGGTCACTTACAGCATAGCGGGAGAGGCGGAGGAATTCCCTCTGGTATGCCTCGACAGTTTTGTTGCCCTGAACGAGGTTGCGGAACTCGGCCTTCATACGGTTCATAATCGCCTGGGGGACATAACGAGCACGAAAGGCAGTCTTGAAGTCATTCCAGGTGACGACAGTCCCTTCAGCTAGCGAGCCCTTGTAAGTGTCCCACCACTGAGCAGCGGGACCACGCAGGAAATAGGACGCGAAGTTGACATAATCAGCAGTGCCCACATTAGCGAACTCCAGCTGACGAGTGATGTCACGAAGCCAATCATCAGCATCTAGCGGCTGTTCCGGTTGGTGGAAGAGAGGGGGATTGAGACGCATGATATCCCGCAGAGTAACCACAGGCGGTTGGTTCTGGTGCTGGTTCTGGTTCTGGTTCTGATTCTGGAGCTGATCTATGACTCCTTGCATGAACACCTGGTTCATCTGAAACTGCTGCATCATCGCGGCCATGTAGTCCGGCGGCGGAGGTGGATCGTTGGCACCACGACCACGACCACGTCCACCACGACCAGCCATCCTGCTAGAATTTAACAGGGGTATTTCAGCGATGAACATTTTAACGAGATGCCAGAAACGAGTAAGAGGTAAAGCGACAACAGAGAGGAGGCGCGGATATATAGGAGTAGTCATATAAGACATACACATCCACACATAGAATCAATCAAAAATCGGGCAGCGTAACGTCGTAGAAATTAAGGAAAAAGGACACACTAGGCGGCGCGCAGACCGCGGTAAGGATTACACGACGCGACATAGATTCCACTATGTCAATCACGCCGCAAGAAAACTGTTGGCCACAGGATTTGATGCGAGAGAACGCGCGGCCTGCCCAGAATGAGAATGGGATCCGCGGTCCAGGACCTGGGGTAAAACTCCTGCAACACGACTCAATAAATGGGGAAGCACCAAAACGCCGGATGGAATCAAGAGAACGTGATCCTAATGTCAGAGTTTGTAAAACTTACCAGCAAGGATAAGAGAGCAGATTCCCAGAGCATAGGTAAGGAGAAAAGGATCCTAATACCATAGATATCACACGTAGTGACATCGATGTGGGCCCGTAAGCCAAACAATAAGTTAGCAAAATAGTTTTTCAAAGTCTAGACTCAACTTCGACCAGGTAGTGGTGGGGTGGCTTCCTACAGGCAGTCGGCTTTGATACCAACTTGTGACGCCCCCAAAATCAATCTGTGTACAGTAATCATACACACAGGGTACACGGCTGAGATTAGGGTGCCACGGTGAGAATATCACAGCACAACACTAAACACAAAAGGATAAACCAATATGTTACAATAAAGGGGGGGTCACGCAGACCCGAATACATAAGTCATACAAACCATAATATCTGAGTACAGACATAGTTAGTCAAGTTTTTCCTTAAGAAGGCTAGCACAAATAACATCAGAGATACAGATCGAAAAGGCAAGGACTCCTGCCTGGGAGCCTCCGAAACTACTCCTGGTCCTGGTCAGCAGGGGTCTCGACGTAGTAGTATCCGCCTCCGGGGTACTCCTGCTCCTGGGCTCCAACGTCGACTGCAGCGGCCGATCAGGCAAAACAGTAAAGGAAATAAAGCACGTGAGTATCTAGTATACCCGCGAGTCTTACGTCCGCTACTAAGCATTCTGCATTGTATCAACGGAAAGAAGAGGCTGTATATAGTGGACTGCAAGATAGAAATCAGAATAAGGGTAAGAAGCTAGGCCTATCGAAGACTAGCATCTTCCGACGATGTCTTGCAGCATGAGGTAAGAATCAGCCAACAGTTTATATAAATCAATAAAGTAATAATGAAGCAGAAGTTGCTGCAACAATGTATAATATAAGTTGTAATGATTAATAATAATAATGCCTCCGAGTTCCCCTCCTCGACTCCCTGCGAGGAAGAAGACCCGGAACCATACAGTTTAATAGTAATAGTTTCTAGTGGTAAGATCCAGCTTCAGCATAAAGCGTCCTGTTACCGTGGACACGGCTATTCGAATAGATTAAACTCCCTGCAGGGGTGCACTACTGTTCAGCCTGCACGCTCGGATCTCCAGGGTGGCGTGAACCTTGTTAGGGAACGCCCCACCGAGGCTATCCGACACGAAGGAGCCCATCCTAGGCTCAACAGAGAGGCCATCCGCCGGACTATATCCTATGCGCCAAGGGGTCTAGGTCCCTCACCCTTGCACGCTCCTGCACGGTACGAGACTGGCCGGTGAAGCAAAAGCAAATCCAAACACACCTGCTGCAGCAAATAAGACAAGACCGCTTCCCGGCTATCAGCCCGTGGTACTGCTGACGTCTGAAGAGCTTTCGGACAAACTACGACGCGGAGGGCCCACACCGTAATCCCACGTGTAGGTAGTGCGAACAGACCAACGGGCCTCTCAAGTCATCCGCCGAACCATTTAGCATTTTAATTAACCTGCGTGACAACCGTTATTGTTGCCTCGACTTAACCGACCCGCGGTCAACGACAGCAGTCAGGACCACCAGTACATCGGTGCCTGCCCTGTCGTCCCACCAAGTCACTGCGGTTACCAACAAGGTGAACCGTCTCCTTACCTTGTCTCACGTGTGCTCTTGGTAGAGCTCGACTTTCGCGTGGTTTGGTAACTCACGCGAGATACGAGCAGGGGCCAAGCACGCCAGTAACGTCGGTCGTACCCTCCCTGTCGTTCCCGACAATATACCTCTCGCAGACACCGTTGGGTCGCCCGACTTCTTACCTTAAGGACAACCGATGTTCAGGACCCTATGTCGGCAAGACAAAGTCAGCCTCGAGTGGAGTACAAGGATTACTCCTTGATAGCTCACACTTGAGGTGACTAGGCATAACCCAGATAGGGGCCTTTGGCGGTGTCTGCTTTGTTCCGTACCTGTGCAGTTGTATATATAGTATCCGTGTTCACTCCCCTGAGTGATCACGACCCGCTATCTAATCCTAACTAACAATGCGCAGGGCTCACTGCTGAAATATGCTTAAGTAATAATAGGCAGCATAGGATAAAGGAAAAGGTACATCAAGGGGCGACAAAATCAGGCTATGCAATTGAATAGGAGTATAACATAGCAGCATCAGTAACCATGCCTAGTGCAAGAAAGTACGGAAAAGGTAGGCGATATCTGGGGAAGAGAATGGCTCTTCTTGCCTGGAAGCTCGACGGTAGAGGTAGGGTCCTCGACGAAGTAGTCGTACCCGGCAGTGGTGTAGTCGGCGGTAGCAGCGGGGTCTACGAAGATTAAGGGGGAAGAAACAATAAATATAAAGCAATCATAGCAAACAGATGAATAGCATGACGTATGCAATGTTAACGGTGTTCTAACGCAGTGTAATGCACGTTGCTCGGAGCGGGAATTCATCCGGGGATGAACTGCCAGCTCCGGGGGATTACCGGACAGGGTGTCCGGAGGGGGAAGGATCAAGCCGGAGGTGTCGTGGACATCCGACAAACATAAGGGGGGTGTATCCGTGTTAGTTGAACCATTCCGGACAACTTTCGTGTTCGAAATAAATTCATCCGGGTACTTTTTATCGGTACCGGGAATTATCGACAGACAGCCCGGAGGGGGGGAATGTCGTTGTACGTTGTGTGAGGGGGGTGGGGTAGACATACGGATAGCGTATCTGTATCCGTTACATTTTTCTGATCAACTTTCATGTATAAAGTTTTTCGATCTGAAATACGGTTTAAAAGATATTGAATTTCAAAGTTTTAAATATTTTAAATCATTTAAAAATCCCTTTTTAATAATTTCTTTTATTATTTTTAATAACATTATCCAGAACAGTGCTGACATGTGGGACCCACATGTCAGCCTCTGTTTATTAATAATTCAGTTTATTTAATTTAAATGCCCCTAGACCCACATGTCATACACTAATATAAACAAAAACATTTTATTTAAAAACTCTGACAAGGGGGGCCCAGGTGTCATACTCAGGGGGGGTTTATTTCACTGGTTTTATTTTAAATGGGGGGTTAGGGGCTAATCCTCTGGGTGGGACCCAGAGGTCAGTGGGCTGGGGGGGGGGGCTATTTAGGGGGGTTGCCCCCGGTTTAAGCCACAGCGCACGTTGGGCACGCCGGAGCATGGCCGGGGCGCAAGGGCACACGCAGGGGGGCACGGGGCTGGACGGGGCGCGGGGAGCGTGGGTTGCGGCCACGCCCGGTAGCACGGCGAGCATGCGCGTGTGCGCGGCCAGGGCACAGCCGGAGCTTGGCGCGCGCACTCATGGCGGCAACACGGCGGCCGGAGCGCACGTGATGGGGACGGCCAAACATGGCGCCTAATCGAGCAACGAGGAGAGGGAATCGTCGAGGAGCTCACCCTGAGCGCGGTAGGGGAGGCAGTGGGCGCGGAGGAGGTCGGTAGCGAGCTCCCGGTCGTTAATGGCGGGGCGGCTGGAGGAGGAAGAAACGCCCGATTCCTCGAGGTGCGGTGCGTCCCTGGTCGATTGCTAGCGCGGGTGGACGAGGTAGTCGTCGGCGAAGCCTCTGGACACGGCGAGGAGGTGGATGGGCTCCGGTGGTCGCGCGTCCCGGCGAGGTCCGCCCGCGGTGGTGCTCTGGTGGTCACGGGATCGAGCGGGGGGGGAGAAGGCGAAGCTGGGAGGGGGAGGAATGGCTTGCTCGATCCACAATTTGCGGAGGGAAGGGGGAGATATTTAGCTCCAGCGGGGGGGTCACTGTCGCGACCGGGCGCCGGCGTCGGGCTGGTCCAGCCACGCCATGGCTGGCTCGGCCGAAGGAACAGGAAGGGGAGGTGGGGGAAAAAAAGAGAGAAGGCCGCGGTTGGGCCGGGCCGGGGGTCTTCGCACTGGGCGAAAAATAAATTTCCTCAATTTCCAGTATTTACAATTTGTGCTGCTGTACTATTTGATTTAACCAAACAAGCAATGAGTTTTGTAAAATAAGTTGCTTGTTGCATAATTAGTATAACCCCATATTGAGATGCCACAAAAATTTTGGTGCCAAAATAAAATCAATTGTATTTTTGTTTTATTAAAAAGGTATTAAATCCCACTGGTTTGGCTACTACTTGAATTGTTGGATTTATTTTATTGCTTAATAAATCCCCAAAACCATATGGATGTGATCCACTGATTTTTAGGCAATTTACAAAATTGCTTTCACAATTTTTGAACAAAGTTTTATTTCCACTTATTTTTATTATTCCTCAAAAGGAATTTTTGGGTTTAAATTGATTTCAATGCAAAGGACATTTGAATTGACCAGGTATTGGTTTGATCCAAGTTGATTAAACAAAAGTTTTGAACAGTAGAGATGAACAGTAACAGTGATTACTGTTCACTGACAGTGAGGGTGTTACACGAAGAAATATGGAACAGAAAGGATGTGCATAGACTATCGCCCGCTAAATATAGAGACGATAAAGAACAAGTACCCACTGCCCAGGATCAATGATCTTTATGATCAACTTGCTAGATCCTCTGTCTTCTCCAAGATGGATTTGAGATTAGGCTATCATCAAATCAAAATCAGGAACGAGGACATTCCCAAAACGGCTTTCACTACTCGTTATGGTCTTTACGAGTATACCGTCACAACCAATGCCCCCGCCACATTCTCGCTCTTAATGAATTCGATCTTCATGGAGTACCTAGATAAATTTGTTGTAGTTTATCTTGATGACATTCTCATCTACTCGAAGAACGAAGAAGAGCACGCAGAACATCTTAGGATGGTATTGATGAAACTTCGAGAGCATCGCCTTTATGCCAAGTTCTCCAAGTGTGAATTTTGGCTACCGGAAGTGACCTACTTAGGCCACGTGTTTCTGCGAAAGGCATTGCTGTCAATTCCGAGAGAGTTCAGGCCGTCCTTGACTGGACTCCACCTGAATCGGTTAAGCAAGTTAGGAGTTTTCTTGGCTTAGCAAGCTATTGTCGCCGCTTCGTCGAGAACTTTTCTAAAGTTGCAAAGCCTCTAACTGAACTCCTCAAGAAAGATAAGAAATTCCAATGGACCGCCAAGTGCGAGGAAATCTTTCAAGAGCTGAAAAGAAGATTGACTTCTTCACACGTACTTGCGCCTCCAGACACCAAAAGGGATTTCGAGATCTATTGTGATGCTTCACGGCAAGGGTTAGGATGCATACTTATGCAAGATAGACATGTGGTAGCTTATGCTTCACGCCATTTGCGGCCACATGAAGAGAACTATCCTACCCATGATCTTGAACTCGCTGCCGTAGTTCATGCCCTGAAGACTTGGCGACATTACCTCCTTGGTAATCGTTGTGAGATCTATTCCGACCACCAAAGCCTCAAATACATATTCACCCAACCAGATCTTAATCTCAGGCAAAGACGCTGGATAGAGTTGATAAAAGATTATGACTTAGGAATTTCTTACACCCCAGGAAAATCCAATGTCATGGTTGATGCACTAAGTCGTAAGTCGTATTGTAACAACCTCATGTTACAACAGTATCTACCACTTCTTCATGAGAAATTTTGCAAGCTCAATCGCGAGATAGTTCCTCATGGCTTTCTTTCTACCTTGGTGGCGAAACCAACACTTGAGGATAAAATTATAGCCGCCCAGAAACGTGATAGTGGTATTCAAGAGATCAAGAAGAACATTGCTAGCGGAGTTGCTAAATGTTTCTCCACAAATGATCAAGGTGTCGTTTTCTTTGGCACTCGATTGGTTGTACCACGAAAACACAATCTTAGGAGGCTAATTCTCAAGGAAGCTCATGACACACCCCTCTCCATTCATCCCGGTAGCACAAAAATGTACCGAAATTGCTAAGTTCATTGCTGAATGTGATGTTTGTCGTCGCATTAAGGCCGAACACCAAAGACCTGCTGGTACTCTTCAAACTTTGCGTATTCCCGAGTGGAAATGGGACAAAGTCGGTATGGACTTCATCACCGGCTTTCCAAAAACCCAGAAAGGAAATGATGCCATCTTCATTGTCGTTGACCGGCTTTACAAAGTTCCTCACTTCCTTCCCGTTCGCGAGTCTATAACTGCTAGCCAGTTAGCGGACTTGTATGTCTCTAGAATTGTGTCTCTTCACGGTGTTCCTTTGGAAATCAATTCTGATCGTGGTAGCCTTTTCACCTCTAGATTTTGGGGAAGCTTTCAGAATGCTATGGGAACTCATCTCTCCTTTAGTACAGCTTTCCATCCTCAGTCTAGCGGTCAAGTCGAAAGTGTTATCCAAATCTTGGAAGACATGCTCAGAGCTTGTGTTATCTCATTCGGAAAGAATTGGGAGAAATCTCTTCCATTCGCCGAATTTGCTTATAACAATAGTTTCCAATCTAGTCTGAACATGGCTCCTTTTGAACTCCTCTATGGACGACGATGTCGAACATCCCTAAACTGGTCAGAAACCGGTGAAAGACAATTCTTTGGACCAGATATGATCAAGGAAGCAGAAGAGCAAGTTCGCATTGTTCGTGATCAATTGAAACAGCCCAATCTCGTCAGAAAAGCTACTATGATCGTCATCATAGGCAAGAAAACTACAATCTGGACGAGAAGGCTTACCTTCGGGTTACTCCTCTGAAGGGAACCCAACGTTTCGGTATCAAAGGCAAGTTGACGCCATGTTACATCGGACCTTTCCGCATTCTCTCTAAACGTGGAGAAGTTGCCTACCAACTTGAACTACCCCCGCATCTTTCCCGAGTACATGATGTATTCCATGTGTCACAACTCAGGCGTTGCTTCAAGGACCCCATCCGCGAAGTCGACCATGAAACGGTTGATCTCCAAGATGACCTTTCTTATCGAGAGTACCCTGTTCGTATTCTTGATTCCGCAGAGCGTGTCACTCGTCGTCAGAAGATCAAGTTTCTCAAAGTGCAATGGTCACATCACTCCGAGAAAGAAGATACGTGGGAAAGAGAAGACCGCCTTCGTGCCGAGTACCCCACCTTCCTCCCGACGACTTCTGAATCTCGGGACGAGATTCTTTTGAGAGGGGGCGAGTTGTCACAACCCCAACTAGGGTAAGTCCTAGGGTTTGAGTTCTCCTTTGCATCATGTGAAAATTTCAAAAGAAATTCAAAAATGGGGAAAAGAAAAGCCCTAGAGAATTTAATTCAAAAGGCCAGATAAAAATTGCTTCCAAAAATTCCTCTGATATTTTTGAAAAGTCTTATAAATATGCATGATCACATATGAAGTGAAGTGGGTCCCACTGCATGCACCAAGATTTTTCAAATATTCCAAACAGGGCTTGGAAATTAAATAAATACCCTATTTGAATTAAAGTTCAAATTATTGGAATTTTAAAAATGCCCAAACTTTGTAAGTGGCTAGCTATATGCATTACAAGTCCACATAAAAATTTGGAGCATTTAATAAAATGCCTAGCTAATTGTTTTAGCACAGAAAAACAAATAACAGAAAAGAAAATAAGAAGAAAAAGGAAAAAAGAAACCCCCTGGATTCTGGCCCAACTCATCCCCCCTAGCCCAGTTGGCCCAGCCCAGCCCGCACCACCCTGTCGTCTTCCCCAGGCAGGGGCACGCACAACTGCGTGGCGACCATGCCGTGGCCGCCGACGTGCCCCTGGCCACGCAGCTGCCTCCCCGGCCTTCCCCTTGCGCCACGGAGACGCCCGAGAGGCCGTGGATCCTTTCCCACCTCCAGGTTTTCTCTCCACCCCTCCCTCGCCGGAAAACTGCGACGTCCGAGAGCCGCCGCAGAGCACGCCGACGAGCCCGCGTGGCCAACGGCCTCCATCTGCCCCGCCGTGGTGCCTAGAAGAACTACCGTCGACGGCTACGTCTTCTCGCGCAGCCAATCGAGCCGAGGAGCTCCGGAATCGTTGCCATCGCCGCCGATTCGCCGCCGTCCCCGAGGACCTCGACGGGAAATACACCGCCACCGCACCCTCCCAGCTCTCGCCGTCGACGCCTTTGACTCCGGGGTGAGCGCCTCTGCATTTCCCCCTAACCCCGGCCTCTTCCACCTCCGAAAACACCGTGCCCGTCGAGCCGAGCTCCGGCTGTCGCCGCACCTCAACGCCGGCGAGGCTACAGCGCCCCCTTGCCTCCCCGTGGGCACCAGAAGACGCGGACAAGCACGAGGAGCGTGCTGGTGATCTCCCCGTGCTCTCCCATGGCCGGAGACGCCGACATCAGTGAGCGCCGCCGCGCAGTTTGGTCGCCGCCGGCCAAACTCCGGCGAGGACCACGTGGGCTAGTTAATTAGGGGCTAAACCCCCTGTTAGTTGACCCCAGGTCAATGACAGGTCGGGCCCTGCCCTAATTAACCCCTTCGGGTTATTTATAAAACGGGGATTAACCCCAGAGAGACTAGCCAGTGGGTCCCTCTGGTCAGAGGCCCCCTACGTCAGCATGATGTCATGCTGACGCAGTAATTAGATTTTGAATTAAAAGAAATCAGAAATTACATAAAATAGATTAAACTTTAGAAATTCATAGAAAATTCATATTAACTCCAAATTAAACATATAATATATGAAAATTTATCAGAAAATGCAAGGATTAAGAATATGAAATTTGTTTTCATGTTTGACCATTTTAAAATGGGGCAACAGTAGCAAGTTTGCATATGGCTTAATTTGAATTCAAATTTGAAGTTTGAATTTGCAAATCCTTTGCAATACACTTCAATTAAATAGATTTGTCAACAAACCAGTACCATATACATCATGTTCTACAACTTTATCATGTGATTGTGCATTGTACATTATATTGATTGCAATGTTTGTGATGTTTGCTCGAATAGAGGTGGAGCCGGAACCGGAGGCCACCCCCTTCGTTGAAGACACCGTGTGTGAACCTCGTCAGCAAGGCAAGCAAACCCCATTGATCATGTCTATAAAATCCTACTTCCCTCTCAGTCTCGCTTATGCATGTTTAGGAGATCACCGAGACACGTTCTTTCGCATAGTTGAACCCATTCCGATGCATGACCTATGATTTTGTCACTGTATTAAGCAAACCACAATCCTAGCAGATATAGGAGTTGAATGATGAGCATGTGGCCCCTGCAACTGTTATTGCTTATTGCTGCTTAGTGATACGATGAGGTTATTTTGATTGTGAGTCGGGATGGAATGTTCACAGTGTTGTTGTTGTTAACGTGTCGGTGAATCCACCCTAATAAAAGGTGAACGATGAGACGTTGTGTAGGAGTACACAGTGGGTTGTCTCGTTGAACACCGCCTTAAGCCCGAGTTCTTGTGTCGTGATCCAAGACGAAGAGTACTACCACATGTTGGGCAGATGGACCCCCGCTCAACCTACTAACTCACCCCAGTTCAAGTCCAGGAGTCACTAGTTGGGGCTTTCCATTTGGCATATGCATAGAAAAAGAATGAATGAAAGTTTGCATCATTTAAATATGTGGGTGGACCTGTGAGACAGGAAAACCATCTGCAAAGGTGGCGTCTCGGTCGCCTGCATCGTCTGAGTCCGTATCGTTGACCCGGCCGGACTCTTGAGCGGTGAGCAACTCAGATGGTTGATTCCTGGATTAGAATTGGCTGTGAGGTCAAAGTTGTGGAAATTATCCTCGCCGACACCCGATTGAAAGGTGACGAGATCCCGGCGGTAACTGATGGTTTCATGTGTGTAGCAGTACACCCCTGCAGGGTTAACAAAACTATTCGAATAGCCGCGTCCGCGGTAAGGGACTACTTGGAAAGCTGTGCTTGATTATTAGACAACCGTAATGGATACTTCTAAAACTCGCAAGATAAGCGTGAGTGCTATGGTGTGCTCCTCGTGGGGAAGTCGAGGAAGTATCCATAGTGGTGTATTGGTTGGAGACTTGGTAGTGGACTCGTGTACGCTTCTTACCTCAAGTCTGGTACTCGTAGAACAGGACTAGCCAAGTCAAAGCTGGCACTTCTGCATGATGAAACCCCACCTCCCTTTACCTTGAAACTTGAGCATGAGTAGTTTAGTTCTGATGTAAGTCTTGCTGAGTATGACTTTGTACTCACGTTTGCTTATTCTATGTTTTAGATGGAAACCCAGAACCCCGATGGAGTCACCTTCCTGAAGCTCGACATTGACTAAGCTAGTATAGTTCCAGACAGCAGTCTGGTCCCTCGTGGAAGGGCATGTATGTTGAACAAGGCTTCTCTAAGCCATTTGCTTCCGTTGTATGATTTAATGTTGATCACAGACATGTGATCTTTGTACTCTATGTGTAAGTCAATAAAGAAGTACTTTGTAGAGTTATGTGATGATACCTGCTGTTCATACTAGGCATGTGTGCTGCGTGTATGTTTATAACATGCATGTCTTAGTATGGGTCTTCGAGACCTTAGTTGTGATCTGGCTGGCGGTCTTTTATACACCAAGTGGCCCTTAGATGTGCGCAGCTTGGGGCAGCGCGATGCGATTGCTCGTGACTCTGTCATGTGCACCCTTTGTTGTATGATTGAGCCTGCCCTAGACCCCGACTAAGTGATCGGGCTGGAGTAAGTCTATGTAAGAGTTAGGATTCAATCGATAACATGGTTGAGGCGACTTGTCTATGAATATGGGATTCACCACCCATAAGCATTTAGACTCGTGAGCGGACGATGAGGACCCATCTCAGTTGATCATCCGTCCTGAATGGGATGCCCCTCACGTTCGATGCTTTCCGAGAGTGTTCTGTGCTTGGCCTTGTCTTCTTAGACAAGTGGGTATGGCTCTCGGCTCTCCATGTGATTGTATCGTGACTGGAATTACATACGCCTATTCCGGTTCCCGACACTTGGGCCTTGAGCTCTTTGATTTCCTCTACATGGTTAGTAACAATACAAGTACTAGAGGAAGTAGAAGCATTGTTAGAGCAACAAGGAAAGGGAAGTAATTCATCACATGATGTAGCAACATTATGAGTGGATGAATTACAAGGACTAGCACATGGCAATATAGCATAATGAGTAGAGGTAGTGCTAATGTCCACATGAGGAACTAATTTAGAAACCTTAGCCTCATGAGCTAACTTTAGCACATTATGGGAGACTAGAAGATCCTCATAAGAGCTTGAGAGCTTTTCATGATTTTCTTCCAATTTCCCATACTTTCTAGTTAGCAACTCAAGTTGAGCCTTTAGCTCAACATTCTCCTTTAGGATGGATGTTTCACAAGAAATAGAGTTAGTAGCACAAGCATCATCAAGAATAACGGAAGGAGAAGACGACATGGCAAGCTCTTTCAAATAAGAAGCTTTTAGTTGAGCATGCGACTCGGTGAGTTTGATGAGCTCACCCTTAATGACCCGTGAGCCATTTCCGAGGTGCTCAAAATCCTCAAGGAGTTTAGCATGTGCAACTTCAAGCTTAACATGTTTAGTTTTGATAGAATTAGCCACCTCAAGGGTTCTATTAAGAGATTCCTTTACTTTAGATAACTCTAAAGTAAAAGTCTCCTCAAGAGATTCCTTGGTGGTTTCTTCACACTCAAGAGCTTGAGATAGATCCGCAATTTCATTAGCGTAATCATGCTCATGGCTTTCCATTTTCTCAATGGTGGCCTCATTCTCCTCAATATGAGCTTCCAACTTCTCAATGTATTTCTTGCCCTCACTAGAAATAGACATGATTTCCATGAAGTTGGAGCAAGCAATTTTATTCTTATGAAGAGCTTTAAAAATCATTTCTCCCTTAATTTTTAAGAGAGCAATATTATCATCCTCTTCAACACTATCTACATCATCACCATCACTAGATATGGGGGTCAAAGTAGGAGATACCTTTAACTCCTTCGCCATAAGGAAAAAATGAGTAACACGAGATGATGATGTAGGATCTCTTGAGGCACCATTCAAGACCACATCTTGTTCCATGGACCGTTGGTTTTCCTCTACATTGTTAGTACAATAACTAGAGGAAATAGAGGCATTCTTATCATGGCAACAAGATATAGCAAGCATATCATCATGAGATTTATTCAAGTGATTTCTACATGATATGCAAGGACTATCAACACAAGCATGTAAGGCATTTCTGGTGCTCGAAGTGTTGAGGTCCAACAAGGAGGCATTGCGATAAGATAGTGATACAGGGTTATGAACAATAGGTTCACTATCATAATTGCAATGAGTCACACTACTCACCATTTCATTACCTTGTGGAAAACCACATGTTGGTGAAGTAGAAGAAGTTGAGAATGCATCGCGACCGGAGGTGGAGGGAGAACAATCATCCCCACAAATCTTGGACACACCATATTTACTTGAAGCTTTGTCCAAAACTCATGAGCATCCCGAAACGGCATGAGTTAAAAATGTCTACATTACTCAAAGCATCAACAAGCACATTAGAAGCTTGAGCATTGAGATAAGAGTTTTTCTCATCCAACAAGGATAGGTTTTGAGTATCCTTTGGAGGAGAAAAACCCATATCTACAATCCTCTCCATACATAGTTCAGTGCCCCGAAAATATTTAAGCATGCGAATTTTCCAAGCAACATAATTTGTGCCATCGAAACTAAGAGTTTCAATGAAACCTAAACCCCTAGTCGACATCTTTACTCTCAAGGCGGTGAAGCCCTATAAAGAGAGACGAGGCTCTGATACCAATTGAAAGGACGTGGATGTCTCCTAGAGGGGGGGTGAATAGGAGTTTAAAATAATTACGGTTTTGGCTTGAACAAATGCGGAATAAAACTTAACATTTAATTTGCCAAGCAAGAAACCTAAATAAGCTAGGCTCAACTATGTGCACCAACAACTTATACTAAGCAAGATAAACAACTATGTGATAGCAAGATATATAACAAGAGCACTAGGGCTATCACAAAGTAGGTGCACAAGTAAATAGGTTGACTAGATGAACAACCTATGGGACAAGCATTGCACAATAATATGAGCAAGCACAAGATAAACAATGTAATAAGCTTGCTCAAAGTAAGGGTAGAGATAACCGCAAGTGGAGCCGATGGAGACAAGGATTTGTTACCGAAGTTCCTTCTCTTGCGAGAAGTACGTCTCCGTTTGGAGAGGTTGAGGAGCACAATGCTCACACAAAGCCAACGAGGGCCACCCTTTTTCTCCTCACGCTCTTACCAATGCAAGATGCCGTGATTCCACTATTAGGACACTTGAGGGCGGTCACCGAACCCGTACAAATGGAATCCCTTGGGGGCGGTCACCGAACCCGTAAAAATGCTCGGGGCAATCTCCACAACCGAATTGGAGGCTCCCGTAGCGTCCCGAAGCTTTCCACCACAATAATTGAGCTCCGTAACAACAAGCCTCTAGGTGCCAACGCACCCACGAGGTACAAGCTCTAGAGTGCCTATGCACTCAAGAGTAGCTATCTTCTCAACTTCACTCACTACAAAGAATCCTCGGAGGGAACTCAAACCGATGCACCAAATGCAATGGCAAGAGCACACGAAGTGCTCAAGTCCCAAACTTTCAAATCCCACCAAAGCAACAAAAGCTATGGAGGAATATGAGAGGAAGAACAAGGAGAACACAAAGAACTCCAAGATCTAGATCCACAAGGTTCCCCTCACTTAGAGAATAGATGGCTTGGTGGAGAATGTGGATCTAGACCTCATCTCTCTTTTCCCTCAAAAAGGAGAAACAATCATAGAAGGGGAAGAGAGTAAGAAAGCTCAAAGAGGTCAAAAATGGGGGGAAGAACTTGCACAAAACCGGGGGAGACAAAGTAGGAAGAAGACCCCCTTTTATAGTCTCCCACGAATCCAGCCGTTGGAATCCGTTGGCAGCCCACCAACCACGGTACTACCGCTCGGAGAGCGGTACTACCGCCCCACGGTACTACCGAACCCCAGTGCCGCCCCCCACTACCGCAAAGTCCAGTTTGAATCCGGTAGTGGATGCGGTACTGGTCCACGGTACTACCGTGGCATGGTACTACCGCGCTGGGAGTGCTACTACCGCCCCACGGTACTACCGGGGGCCAGTACCGTGCCCACTACCGCAGAGTCCAGTGGACTTACGGTAGTGAGTGCGGTACTCGCCCACGGTACTACCGTGGCGCGGTACTACCGCCCCAAGAGCGGTACTACCGGCCTGGCAGAACCAGGGACCCCATGCCACACAACAGATGAACTCCAAATGAAACAGGCAAACCCTGAACTGCCACAACTTCTGCAAATGAACTCCGATTAAGGCCAACAGGAAAGCTAACGAACAGAGCTGCCTAATCATGACTGGAAATATTTCTAAGTGGCAAGGGAGAAATGCCAAACACATAGAGGTGTGAAACCTCTAACCAAGAATAACCGGCAAATCGCCCGCATCGAAAATCATAAGAGAAGATGCATATGAAATCCGTTTTCGATGAACACGAGCTTGTCAGGAAGAAGACCACAAGCTCCAAAACTCACAAAGAGAAAAGCCAAACAAGAACCAATAGAGATGATGCCAAGGATGCAAAAGGTTTGAGCTCTCCACGAACGACTCGGTCTAGCCTATAACACGGTCTCCTAACTACTACCAAGAGACCGGTAAACTAAAATCCTATCTAGTCAAACCTTTGTCTTGCGCATAATCCACTTGAGCTTGATGATGAAGATCATGCCCGCCTCAAGTTGGAACATCTTCCTTGATTCCGCCGGCTCGATGAAGACTTGTAGATAGCTCCCCCATACTCCATTATGGGTGAGCCTCTTTTAGGCACATCTTCACACGACCAATATCACCAAATGGTCGGCAAGCTCCAAGCATACGATATCTTCGTGATGCTCCTCTTGACCTTGCACACATCACCTTAACCACTCTTTGGATAGCTCCATGAAGAACACCTTGGTCAACACGAAATCTTCATCTTACCGCCTTGAAGCCAACATATGATCTTCAAGCACTGCCTATGGACAAACCTTAAAGTATAACTCAAGAAAACCATTAGTCCATAAAGATTGTCATCAATTACCAAAACCAAACATAAGGGCGCATGCCCTTTCACTATGCCTCAAGGTAAAGTGGATTTCCACAATGTCAGAAGTGTCTTGAATGAGTTCCTCATTTCGAGTAGGATTGCTTTCACATCTGTTTCCCGTTGCCCATTTGGTCAAGCTTATGTGAGATTTGTCAGTGTGGTAGATAGGGATCGCCTGATTCAGAGGGCCCTATTCCTTTTGATGATGTTCATATAGTTTTCCAGAAGCATAATGAGGGGATGAATTGGAGAACTTTTAATCTTAATAGAGAGGTTTGGATATTACTCGTTGGATTTCCAGCTGATCTTAGGAACATGCATGAGATTAGTAATGCAGTTGCTAGCTTCGGTAAACTCCTAGTTTGGGAAAGAGTGAAAACTTCTGAAGCTGTTGTTGCTGTCAAAGTGAGACTTAACATGCTACAAGATATCCCAGCTAGCATTGTAGTATCTGATGCACTTCAGAACATGAGCCATTCATGGACGTGCCCAGTTGTCAGTCCAAGTATGTGATCAGAGGGGGAGGGGGTGAATGATCACTTCAAATTTTTTCAAGAAACTATGAAGTGAAGCATAACTTAGCAGCAGAAGAGATTCAACAGAAAGGTAAACATTGAAGCAGAACTAGATTGAAGCATAACATAGCGAATCTAAAGCATCGAATCAATTGCATTGAAACAAATCACTGAAGCAATTGATAAACTGAATCTAAATGCGGAAAGTAAAACAAACTCTTGACTCGGCGATGTTTGTTCGACCAGTTCACACTCTGCAAAGTGCTACGTCCGGTTGGAGGGACTTGTGATTGAACACATGAGCTAACCTCTCTCCGTCCGTATCTCCACTGCACCAATCTCCTTGAGCTTGGTCAGTTCTTCACTCGTGGTTGATTATTGAGGGAATCACTGAAAACTTTGACAAACTGGACTTTGAGGCGACAATAACTCTTCGCTCTCTGAAGAACAATGCTCTAACCGTCTAGGAGAATTACAGTTCTCCAAGATAAAAAAGGCTAGCAAACTTCTTCCTAAGTCATAATGAATAAACTCAGATCAATAGGACTTATGCTTCGGTGGATGGGTTTTTGGTTTGCTTCGGTGGGGTTGCTCTTTCTCTTCACCGTCAGAAAATATTCTTGAAGCAGCCACCAACCAATGAGGGCGGGGGTGGCGTATTTATAGGTGGCAATCCCTAGGTGCGAAATGACTTAAATGACCCGATGCGATAGCTTTCCACCTGTCTGCAACGGTCATAATTTCAATCAAAGCGCAACTTTACTTGCGGTCCAAGTAAAGCTGACTCACGGACTTGGTTCTGCTTCAGGAGCCGAAAGAACGAAGTCTTCGCTGGTGAAGCAGTACCCAGTGCACATGAGATTTCTCAACTCTGGCTTCTTAAAGGTTTGGATTCGATCTGAGTCTTTTCACCAAAACCTTCGGAGTACATTTACTAAACCCCTCTTGATAGTACGGTTTTTCCTACGACTCAAGAAGTGAAAAAGAACTACACAAAAACTACTAAGTCCTACGCCATCTTGGTCATCTCCTTCGATGAGACGTGCTTCAGGATTCCCTATCTTTTTAGGGGTCGACATCCATGATGAGCTTCACTCCAAAGGATATGCTTCAGTAAATATGTAAATCTTCGTTGAAGCTTTATCACCGACCTATAACTTCAGGGACCTAACCATCTTTTTTACACTAGAAAACTTGTTAGTTCCTCTACTGTTTTGTCCAACAATATCCAAAACTCATGGGTGCATAACTTAGCTCTTACAATCTCCCCCTTTTTGGACTATTGTTGACAAAACATGCATCGATAAAGATATGGAATTTTGAGTTGAGTTGAGAGCAAACTCTAATATATGAAGCTTTTGACTCCCCCTGAATGCAAGCATTGAAGATTTATATAATCAAAGTGAATGCTTGATGAAGGATATCCTTGATGGGAAGTCTAACACATATCTTAGCGAATCAATTGCATAAAGAGGATATTAGTCTTGAAGAATATGCAATCATCCAATGACCTGTGAACTTATAGGTAACAACCACCTGCAAGATAAAAGATACGAGAGCAACTTGCAAGCACGGGGGTTATTAACACATAACATGTAGCAGTTCACAACTGAAGTAAAACTTAAGTTACAACCCAATCAAAGTGAATGGAAAGTTTGTTGTAACTTAACACACAAAAGATCGAATCGAATCCCTAAACCACGCAGAGAATCTAAACTCAATCGATGCTACTTTCTCCCCCTTTTTGTCAATAATTGGACAAAAGGTTGAGAGGTAGATCAAGAGTATTTACGCGTGTGCTGCAACCCGGGGACCCTTCTGATTGTCTTCGCCTGAAGAAGATGCATCTCCTAAAGTGTCTCCTTCAGTTGAAGCAGGCGACTCCAGTTCGTCAATGTCCAGCGGCGCTTGAAGAAAATCAAGATCACTGTCGTTGAGAGGTTCATCTTCTTGCTTCGATGTGTGGGAGTCTTCATCAGAGAGAGCATCAGGGAGAATCTGTTCAGCGGGATTAACAAATAAGACTTCATCAACCTTTTCCAGCGGCGGGATCTTTGGGTTGGGGCGGTCGATCGAATCATTTTTGGAGAAGTGGCGTTGAAGATGTGGATACTCCATGAAAATCCGATCAGCTTCAAGCTTCTTTACTGAGTTGAACTTCCTTAAACCTTTCCAAGAGTGGCGCTTCAAAACCTTCAAGTACTGATTGTTGTTCAAAGCAATGTTGCCAACTCTATTGATCTCATCAGAAATATGTTGCATTTGGCGTTGATTTCCTTCAATAAAATTTTCAAGCATCTGTTGGGTGCGAATGCCAACTTCAAAGTGATAAACTTCTTTCTGGAATGACTTCGACATGTTGCGTTCATTGACATGCTGTCTGACTCCGACATATGTGGCAAATGGATCATTTGGCCTTCTGAAGATATTCATTGTATCACGCATAGGAGGACAGAACAGGTTCGGGTGATGCTTCGCAACGAAGTCTTCACGACGTCCATGGTTGCAAATGGCTTGGAGCCAGGGAGCATATGGCTTCAATTGATGTATGAGTTCAGCAGCTTGGACCATATAGCGAAGAAAACAATCCTCGAAGTCAAACACATGTCCGTGAGTAAGCTTCAGCAAAGCATGACGTGTATGATAATGAATGTTGGACTCTTCATGTGCAGTGCTGAGAGGCATCAGTGAGTTGGACAAGATATAAAACCAAGTCTTCGATATGAATACCAGATGCTTCGGGCGAATTTTTTCTGGCATGTGGTCTCCAGTGATTTCGGGATCCAGTAGTGAAGCAAATTCAGCTTCAGTAGGATCAGGCAGCAAGTGAACCTTTGCAAGTTCTCGAGTGTGCCTTGGGATGTTCACAATATCCATGGATTCGTCAGAATGCATTCGAAAGACTTTTCCTTGAATCATCCATTCAAGTATCCAAGAGGTTGTGTCATCAGGATTTCCAGAGACATAGAGAGTGGTATAGAATTGCTTCACTAGCTCGGAATTGAATGGTGTTTCCATAGAAAACAGGCTGGTAAGATTCTGTGCTTCGATGGTTTCCATAATGTTCTGGAAGCACGTTGCTGAAGTTAAACTTCGCATATCCAAATACTTGTGCCTGAATAGAACACCCTTCTGGCAGTATAGCTTTGTGTACAGAATCTGTTGCTCAGCTATCCAGAAGCAAAGGTCATCAGCAGTCCACGGTGAATCATAAGGACTTGCGCCGAAGAGCTTCGAGGTTAAACTCAAGACCATGTCTTGAAGAAGAACCATCTCCCAAGAAAATAGGAAATGTTTCACGTGGGTAGATGGATTCCAGCTGGGTATCTTGCTCAGGAATTCAGTGCGGAGCTTGCCTTCGAGCAACTATGGCTCGCTCTTGAGGTTGAGTCATAATTGCCAATTCATTTGCTTCAGCTTCTGCATTGGCTTCAGGCTCTTCTGGAACATTTGTTCTTTGGCTTCGCCTTCTTGTTCTTCGGACTCATCTGCAGAGTGAGCCGAAGAATAATCCTTTGAAGGAATTGGTATGTCTTGAGCTTGAGGAGAAGGCTCTGGCTCAAAGTTGTCGTGGTGCGATGGTTGAGGAGCGGGTTGAGGAGGAGGTGGAGTTGCAGCAAGGGGTGGAATGACTTCGGGAACGGTTGGCTTTGCAGTGGGGTTGGGAAGAGTAATAATCTTGCATCGAGGGGGCGATGCTTTTCTTGGTGCCTTCTTGGCCGGATGAGAGCTCACCTCATCGGCTTCGTCTGCATCTGTGATAAGACGGCGCTTACTTTGTTGCAGCTGAGGAAGAGGTGAAGCTAGTTGCTTGAGCATTGCTTCGCGCTTCTTTGAATCAAGAGCCATGACCGAAGCATTGTGCGTCTTGCAACATTCTTCAATGGAAGATTTGATCTTGCCTTGAAACACTTGAATATTGTGCTTTGTCTTTTCATTGACATCAGCAATTTTCTTGAACTCTTCATCTGATTCAGCATCTGCTTTCTTCTTAAACTTCAGAATTTTGGCAGATTCAGATCTGTCCCTAGCATGCAAATCCCTTAGCTGATTGTACAGGGTTTCAATCATGGAAGAAAGAGTTGGTGAAATGTAAACATTCCCAACATCCACAGCTTTGGGATCAACAGTTTCAGCAAGCTGACAGAATGCCCGATTCAGGCTCAAACAGTCCCATAGCTCACCTTCTCTTGCATCTGGGAAATTGTGGTGACTATGCTCAGCTTCTTCATGAGCTTCGGGGGAAGGGGCTGCGACTGGCTTCGGGGGATGTCCTTTGGTGCCATGTCTACAGCATCTTCTTTCTGAGCGGCTCTAGCAGCTTTCTCTGCTTTCTTTGTGCGAATGATATCAAGTTGAGCTTGGCGCTTGGCTTCAGCTTCACTAAGCTATTTGGCTTCGGCAGCAGCCTTAGCCTCTTGACCTTGCGCTTCGCTTCAGCTTTCTGATTTGATTCAGCAAGATCTTTCATTTGCTTCTCCAGCTGAGCAGCATCTCTATCTGCCTTTTCCTTTGCTTTAGCTTCTTTATCAGCCTTAGCTTAGGCTTTTGCTTCAGCATGAAGGCGTTCAGCTTCAGCACGATCTCTCTTGCGCATATCTGCTTCAGACAACTTCTTGGTGCCGACCTGGGCATAAGTTTGGCCAGGCTTGGCAACCGAGGTTTTCAGCTTCGAAGCTTTGGATGGTTCAGGAGCTTTAGCTTCGGGCTTAGCAGCAGGCTTTGCCTTCAAGTCATGCCTCTCCTTCGTTCTCTGTTCAGCAGGAACAAGGCGTCGAGGTGGC
The DNA here is from genome assembly GCA_950022295.1 of Bromus sterilis. Lineage (NCBI taxonomy): Eukaryota > Viridiplantae > Streptophyta > Magnoliopsida > Poales > Poaceae > Bromus > Bromus sterilis. The sequence continues at coordinate 72,017,379 of OX465600.1, read as the reverse complement.
TTTGAAGCCAAAGGAGCCTCAACCACCAAGTTTGTCATATCAATGGTTGGTTTAGGAACAGGAGGATCAGTTGGATCTTGAATCCTAATGCCTTTTGGAGCAGGCGGTTTCTCTCCAGCCTTCTTCTTCAACGGCTTCCGAAGCTTTTGTCTCTTAGGACTAGGGGGAACAGGGGAGTGCTCAGACTCATCATCAGCATCATCTGCAGGATCTATAGGATCTTTAGGGAGTGAGACTTCAGGCTGTGCGGCAGGTTCAGCTTCGTCATCAGCTTCCTTATCACTCTCCTCTTCAGAAATAGCAGGAGGCGGTGAAGCACTTAATTTTCGAAGCTTTCGCCTCTTAGGCTTCGATGCACCTGCTTCAGCTTGCCCTACAGCAAGTGCTTTGGCTTTCTTTTCATCTCTGATTCTCTTCTTGTCAGCCAGTATGGCAAGTCTCTCTTTCTCATCAGGATAGTCATCTGGCGTCTTGAGAGAATTGGGGTGAGGAACAGCTGGAGGCTTCGGGTAGAATTTTCTTCTATTGGCTGCATTGTATTGGCCACACATGGCAGTAGTGTACCTATAAGGAGGGCTGAATGCAAACTGCATTGCCCACTTCCGGTCTGGAATGCTCTTGTACGTGTACCACCTTATGGCCCAGTAGCGTCGAATCTTTTGCAGTCGAATCTTTCTATCGTGATCAGATTCTTCAGAAGGTGTGTCATAGCCCATCTTGATTCGACTGGCTTCGGGAATGCCTCGGGCATTATTGACTTCCTTCGACTTGCCACCTTTGCCTTTCTGCTTCGGGGGCTCAGGATAGTTCTCAAGTCCTTCAACAATAGGTGACTCATTCCCCATGGCTGCCTCTTCGTCAGACATCCTGTGACCAGAAGGATAGAAGAGAGGGAATAGAGAAGGGAATGAATAAGCACTGGCAAAAGTTTCGACCAAAACCAAATTTTGACAAGAACCCAGAGCAAACCAAGATCAGATGCAAATCTGTCATTGGATAGGGCTAGAACTAGTTCAAGAACGAGACCTAACTCAGTCCAAACACAGAAAAGATCGAATCTCAATACTGACCTGAGTAGATGGGATTACTTTCATGCTACAAAGTGTTTTCCCAAGGAGCAAAGATCAACACGGAGCAGAACAGTCCTATAAACAGAAACCAAAACCCTAACAAATCTTAGATCCAAGCCCTAGATGAAGAACTCGCAGAGAAGATTGGATCCAAGGAAACTTGCGTACCCTAACTCGGTGACGCGAAGCGGCTACGGCGACGGAGTGCGGAGACATGCTCTTCATCGACGGGGAACGTCCACCGCGGCGGCGGTCCGGCAGTGAAGCGGTGTAGTCGTCGTCGGGAACGAGAGCTTGGCGGCGTGCTCGAGGAGGGAGACGGGGAAATCGGGAGAGAATGAACGTGCGGAACGGTTCGCTGGAGGGTGTGCCTTATATAGGCCCGATCTGAAACGGTTACCAGATCGTATCGGACGGCTGCTAGCGAGTGTCTCTTCCGATTCAACGGCTCAGATGAAGTGGCGGTTCGCGAGCGAATCACAACGACCCGAGAAAGACGTGGACTCAACGGTCGAAGAATAAGTCTTGACCGAGAGCAAAAACTTCGATAAAGTTGGAAGCATTTGATTCGGAACTCAATGACGTTCGAAGCAATATGCTTTCCGTTTCAATTGTGCTTAACCATTCAAGACAGAATAGATTGGGAGCGAATCAGAATGGAGAGGTAGGGTCCGAAACTTATCACTTCGAAGAATAATAACAACGAAGCTAAAAGTGATAAGTACATGGGACAAAAGAAACGAATAAATAAAGCAACACAGAACTGAAAGCAAATGGCGAACGAAGCTAAACACAGAAACTTGGACGAAGGAAAACTCAAACGAAACTAAATAAACAAACACACAACAAAGGTGAATATATACAGTGGAAAAGTTTCGATCTTACTGAACATTGTGTGAGTCTAGGATGTTTAGCTCACATCTCAATGCACAAAACATTTTCTCTTCCAATGGCTTCGTGAAGATATCGACCAATTGATCTTCAGTTCTAACATGGCTGATCTCAATGTCTTCGCGCTGAACATGATCTCGAAGAAAATGGTGACGAATATTGATATGCTTCGTTCGAGAGTGTTGCACAGGATTGTGTGCAATTTTGATAGCACTCTCATTATCACAAAGCAGAGGGATTTTCTTCACATATATACCATAATCTTTCAGCGTCTGCCTAAGCCAAAGTATTTGAGTGCAGCATGAGCCAGCAGCAATGTATTCAGCTTCAGCAGTAGATATTGAGACACAGTTCTGTTTCTTTGAAGCCCACCACACAAGAGATCTACCAAGAAAATGACAAGTGCCTGAGGTAGATTTCCAGTCAACTCTATCACCAGCCCAGTCTGAATCAGAATATCCAATCAAATCAAACTGAGCTCCTTTGGGATACCAAAGTCCCAAAGAAGGAGTATGTGCTAGATATCGAAGAATTCGCTTCACAGCAGTATGATGTGATTCCTTCGGATTGGCCTGAAAACGAGAACAAATACAAACTTATAGAATAATATCAGGTCTAGATGCACATAAGTATAAGAGTGAACCTATCATAGACCGATACTTCTTCTGATCGAAGGGTTTCCCTTTCTCATCAGCATCAAGAAAACCATTTGTAGGCATGGGAGTCCTGATGGTCTTGCATTCAGCAAGATCAAATTTCTTCAGGCAATCCTTCAAGTATTTCTCTTGTGAAATAAAGGTGCCATTCTTCTGTTGGCGAATCTGAAGTCCAAGGAAAAACTTCAATTCACCCATCATAGACATCTCATATTTCTTCGACATCATCCTTGCAAATTCTTCGCTGATCTCAGTGTTAGTGTAGCCAAAAATGATATCATCTACATATATTTGACACACAAAAAGATCATTGTTATATGATCAAGTGAAAAGAGTGGGGTCAGTGGTTCCAGGTTTGAAGCCTTTCTTCAGGAGGAAATCCTTCAATGTTTCATACCAAGCACGAGGTGCTTGCTTCAGTCCATACAAATCTTTGTGAAGCCTGTACACCATATCAGGATTCTTCGAGTCTTCAAAACCTGGTGGCTGCATAACATACACTTCTTCTTCTATCTCACCATTAAGAAAAGCACTTTTGACATCCATTTGATATAGCAATATATTTTTGTGGTTAGCAAAAGCAAGCATGACGCGAATGGATTCGAGACGGGCTACTGGAGCATAGGTTACACCAAAATCAATGCCTTCGATTTGGGTGTAACCTTGTGCTACCAATCTAGCCTTATTTCTTACCACAATACCATCTTCATCTTGCTTGTTGCAAAATATCCACTTTGTGCCAATAACATTGTGCTTCGTGGGATCTGGCCTGTCAAGAAGTGACCAGACTTTTTTTCTTTCAAATTGGTGAAGTTCTTCCATCATAGCCAATAACCAGTCAGGGTCCTTCATGGCTTCATCATATTTTGAAGGCTCTAGCATGGAAACAAAAGAATAACTTCCACAGAAGTTAGCCAAACGAGTACGAGATCGAGTAGTGGGACGACCTGGTTGATGAATATCTTCGAGGATCGAATCAACATCAACTCTTCTTCGAACTCGTGATAACGTAGTGTCATTTGCTTCAGGCTCAGCTTCTGCTTCAGGATCTGCATTAGCTTCGGGATCTGCTTCACCTTCAGCTTCGGCATTTCCTTCAGGATTAGCATTTCCATCGTTCCCTTGTCCTTCTTCGTCCTGTTCATTGTTAGCTTCAGGATGTTGATCTCCAGCGCCCCGGGCTATGTGTGGGAAAATTGGACCATCATCATCCCTAACAGCTTGATGAGTATTGGCTTCAACAGGGTGAATCTCTCCAATATCCATGGACCTGATCACTTCATCAAGTGGAGGTTCATCTAGATCATGAGGCAAATGCTATTTTTTAGAGCCATTAGTTTCATCAAACCTCACATTTACAGTTTCCATTACTTTCCCAAAGTGAGAGTTATACACTCTGTAAGTGTGAGAGTTTGAGCCATAACCTAAAAGAAAACCTTCATGTGCAGTAGGGGCAAATTTGGAGCTATGATTCATATCTCTAATAAATCATGGAGCACCCAATACCCTAAGATATGAAACATTTGGTTTGTTACCAGTGATAAGCTCATGTGAAGTTTTCTTCAGGAATTTGTGAAGGTAAACCTTGTTGATGATGTGACAAGCATTGTTAATTGCTTCGGCCCAGAACCTAATAGGAGTCTTGTATTCAGCAAGCATAGTTCTGGCCATTTCAATAAGAGTTCTATTCTTCCATTCAACTACACCATTCTGTTGAGGTGTATATGCAGCAGAGAACTCATGAGTAAAACCATGATCATCAAGAAAATCTTCCATATGAGTATTTTTGAATTCAGTTCCATTATCACTTCGGATATGCTTTAGAGATAATTCATATTCAGTTTGAGCTCTCTTAGCGAATGACTTGAAGATTTCAACAACTTTGCTCTTGTCATCCCAAAAGAAAACCCAAGTATAACGAGAGAAATCATCAACAATAACAAGACAATATTTGTTTCCTCCCAGGCTTGCATAATTTTGAGGACGAAAAAGATCCATATGAAGCAATTCAAGAGGACGAGTGGTAGTCATGATAGTCTTCGCTGAATGATGTTTCTTCGTAATTTTACCAGCTTCACAAGCACTGCAGAGACGATCCTTATCGAATTTTACTTCGCTAAGGCCAATAACATGCTTCTTCTTCACCAGATTATGAAGATTTCTCATCCCTGCATGACCAAGTCTTCAATGCCATAACCAACCAGATGAAGCTTTTGCCATTAAGCATGTGGATACAGCAGGGCCCGAAGAAAAATCAACAATGTATAAATCTCCCTTTCGGTAACCATCGAAGACAAACGTATAGTCATCCTGTGAAAAGACAACACAATGCGAAGCAGAAAATAGAACAAGCATACCCATATCGCATAACTTCGAAATAGACATAAGATTATATCCAAGGGATTGGACTAGCATAACCTTGTCAATGTGCTTATCTTTCGATATGGCAACCTTACCCAAGCCTAACACTTTACCCTTGTTGTTATCACCGAAGGTAATGTACTTCTGAGAAGATTGAGATAGTTTTTCTTCGGTGAATAACTCCTTGTCTCCGGTCATATGATTTGTACAACCACTATCCATGACCCCTTCGGATCCACCGGAGACATAGCCCTGCAGAAGAATTAGTTCTTCTTAACCACCCACAAACGAGCAGGTGACTGAGAAGATGTTGAAGCACTGGTTGAAGCAATATTAAAGCGAACAGGAGTGTATTGCTTCGGTGTACCATCTAGCACACCATAAATGTAAGTCCTCTGCGAATGGTTAGCATAAGAATGAGCATATGCAATCTTAGTATGATTATTATGAGGACGATACGTATGACGACCAGTACAATAGTATTGCTTCTGCGGAAGATTTCTTTCGGGCACCAGTGAATCATTTCTCGTCTCTAGAGAATAGAACTGATTCGGTGGTACCGAAGGCTTTCCCTGCATAGTATGATTAGTAGGCAGTTTTTCCACAAGGGCTTTCTGCACCCATATCTGCCTCTTATAGAAGCCATTCTTCGGTGGAGTACCTACATACTCAGCTGTAACTTTTCCCTGTTCATCCTTAATGAGTTTGTAGTCTGAATCAAGTGATTCATCCACAATGGCTTTGTTCATTTTGCAGTCGAAACCTGAAAGGTTAGCAATGTCAATGGGTTTCTCCTTCGCTAGAACCCAAACAGTCTTAGGATACTGCTCAGGCTCCCAATAGGTGCCATCAGGGTTTATCTGTCTCTCGAAACCAACACCCTCATTTCTGGGATTCCTGTGAAGGAGAGCCTTTCTCAGGATATCACAGAGATATTGGTGTCCTGCACACTTTTGAACATGCCTATTTCAAATAAGTTTTTCAACCTGAGGAGTTCCTCGGTAACAGCAGGATTTTCCTCATCAGAGTCATTAGTATCATCAATAACAATAGGAGCTTTCCCTTTGGAATCAGTTTTGCTTCGTTCCAAACAAGTTAAGCAAGGTGAATCAGTTTTATGATTTGCTTCAGAACCTTGTTTAGCCATGAGAGAGAGATTGACATTTTCCAATTCTTCATGAGCCTCTTTCAGTCTTTCGAGAGCCATTTTCCTCTGAAGAAATTCATAGGTGAGCTTCTCATAATCAACTGAAAGAAGATCATGCCGAGAGGATAATTCTTCAAACTTCTCCTTCAGAGCAGCATGCTCATTAGTTAAAGTTTGTCCTTTCTCTATCTCATCGATCAACAGAGTTTCTGATTTCTTAATGGTTTTGCTTAGTGAATCAAGTTCATCTTGTTGAATTGAAGCAATTTTAGCAAGTTTAGCATAGCTTATCTTCGAATTACTATCATATGAGGAGCAACCAGAAGTATCATAATTTGATTTGGATGAAGATACCTTTGCCTTGGCCATGAAGCAATATGCAGGAGTTTCATCTTCACTACTGTTGTTGGTGAAGAATGAGCTCGAAGCTTTGGTTGAAGCATCTGCCGAAGCGAAAGACAAACCAGCAACACCATCTGATTCGGACCCAGACCCAGACCTTGAGCCTGATTCAGCTTCGGAACCAGAGGCTTCGTCTTCAGAGTTCATCTCCTTTCCCAGATAGGCCTTGGCACGGTGAGAGCTGCTTCGACGAGACGAGTGAGTCTTCAATGAGGAACCCTCACGCTTCTTATGATACTTCTTCCTCTTATCATCATCAGAATCTTTCTTGTTTTCTCTTCTCGAACTGGAATCATGTCTCTTTGACTCATAGCTTCTGGAGGATCTGTGGGACTTTGTTGAGGAGTCTTTGAGCGAATGCTTCGATTTGTTCTCAGCTTCCCACAGAGGGCAATCGGCAATGTAGTGACCTGGTTTCTTTCACTTGTAGCAGCAGTTGTCCTTCGATGGAGAGCTTCTTGAGGATGAATGGTGAGAAGAATGACTTGAGCTTCTTGAAGGATAACTCTTCTTGGGTGAAGAAAAACCTTTTCTCTGAAAGCGACTGAAGCGTCTCATGATCAATGCTAGATCTTTTCCAATGCTTGCAGGATCATCTGATTCGACACCTGAAGAAGAACTGACTTCGGGTGAAGAATGAGGTGAAGCTTTTGCTTTCAAGGCATGAGATTTTCTTCGAGAACCATTTATGTCACGTTTCTCTTCTTCTTCCATTTCAAAGGTATTGAGTCTCTCAAGAATATCAGCAGCAACAAGACGTCTGAAATCAGTCCTTTCCTTGATCATCAGCACAATGTGTTGGGGTTCGCCGCAGAAAACACAAATTTTTCTAACTAGCGTTCCCAAAACCCAAGATCTAGCTAGCCGTATTACCGTAACGGAAAGTAGTGCGGAAATAACATACCTCGGGGTGTAGTCCGTTGCGCGGGAAACGTTCCCGCAAACGTGGTTGATGTAGCCGATCAAGTTTCACAGCCCCCTGGCTGTGTTGAGCACCCGGATGGGTGTAGTGCCACACGTGCAGCACCTCGTAGTACTCGCACACGTACGAGACTCGATGACGACCTCCGTTCTCCGATCCAGCGGAGGTGGCGGAAGCAGACCTCCGGACGGAGCTTCGGCAGCACGACGGCCTCCGATTCTAGCAGAGAAGCCTCAATTCCACTATAGACTCACACTAGGGAGTCCACCGTGAAAGAGACAAGGGAGGGGAGAAGACCGGAGAAAACCGATCTCAATTCGGAGTAATATTTATTTTCTCACGAATTTCTGTGTATTAAATATGTGCACCCTGGCTATCTATATATAGGCAGAGGGGAGGGAGTCAACCCCCCTCCCTTAGCAATGTGGGACTAAAGTCCCTTGCTAAGGGGGGTGGCCGGCCAAGGGGGGGGAGGGGGCGCACCCCTCATGGGCCCTAGGGCCCATGGCGCCTCCCCCCTCTTTTTCTTTTTCCCTTTTAATTCCCCTAATGGGCCTTTTTCTCCACTAAGGCCCATAGCACATATTAATTAGAAATAAAATGATTTTAATTATTAATTCAATTAATTAATAACTAAAACATAATATTCCATCTCCCGGTGCTCCGGAACACCTTCCGGTTCACTCCGAACTTGTTTCGGTTCTACACGGTACTTCTCCGATATTGTTTCCTTTATTCTCTGGTTGCTCCGATGGTTCCGAAAAGGTCTCCGATTTCATCGAGCCCTTAAGTGTGTTACCCTACGGTCCGAGAACACTCCAGTCATGACCTCGCAGAGGCTATGGTCAATGATCATCAGCGGGACCTGGATGTCCATAATGACCCCTGTGCATTCCGGATATCAAACTGATTAGACCTTACGCCGTATAGCATTCCCTTTGTCAGCGATACTGGATTGTTACGAGATTCGATCAATGACATCCTATGTCTTGTTCAACCTCGTTCCGAACAAATCCTTATTCACTCGTTCCCGTGATATTCATCCCCGTGACCTAGTCACACGCTACGCAGCTTTATGGATGGAATCTCACCGAGTGGGCCCTGAGTATCTATCCATTATATGGATTGACAAATCCCGCTCTTGTAACAATACTCCTCAACATATCTCCACGGAATACCTAAGATACAACCGTTAGACCCGCATATTTCAGTCAGGTGGTGGGATGTAAGTCAAAGCATCCGGGAAGATAGTGATTATGCACGTACTCACAGTCAAAGGAACGGTCTACCACGTTCTGTAATTACAACACTGAACCTTCATAAGATTTGATCATGCTGTAATGCTTACTTTGGGTAATGTTCACCACGTCACTTAACCGGTGAGGTGACCTCATAGTCAAGAGACTTAATTGTCCATGATCGCGAAACCACGATCATCATGTTGACCATGAACTAGTTATCGATGTAGAGGCTAACTAGGAACTCTGGGGGTTTCTATACCACACCTGCATCATTGTTTCACTGACACAGTTCTAGCACGGTATGAAACTGGTTATGAACTTGCTTAGATATATTGGAATAATCATATATTATTTGCCTCTAGAGCATATATCCAATAGTCTCCCACTTGCACTAGAGTGCTAATAATCTAGCCGCATTTTTCCGATCATAATCATCTTATCACATAAGTGTTTCATTGATCATGCATGCTCATGGAAGAGGGTTCGTCAACGAACTGCACCAATTCAGATTCGTATGTTTCCTTTGCAACTGGTACAGGTCAAAAAACTCTTTTGACATACCACTCATTATCATATAATGGTTGGATATAAGTTTCGCGGGAGAGTGAGACTATTATTTCACAGTATCCTCCAATGATCTCTTGGTTCAGTCTTTAGAAGACTCATCCTTAGTCATATATACTGGGAAATACACTCAGCCAGAAGTCCAATACTTCTAACGCTAAACTTTTATCCATACATCTACTTTCTTAAGTAGTATTATGTTTGTAGTGCCGTGAATTTTGCTCACGTTTCTTTCATGTCTTTGGTGATGTCTCTAATTCCATATAGACCCATAATATGGCTTGCAATTGTAATCTTGCATTACATTCAAGTCTATTATCCTTTCTATATTTTAGAGAATAGTCCTTAGTATTCCTCATATACTGAATGCATGGACTTTATTCAGATTCTGTGTTTTACTCCTAAAGCACATCGGAATCTGTTCTTCTTCCAAGAACTTTTGAGTCATTCTGTTGTTGGATTCACAACGCATGTTATATGGTAGAATCATATGTCAAGAACATATAAGATCACATGTCTAGTACATGGTGCATCTTTATTCTTCCATCAAGACATTGCTTGTGATATTTGGATTTCATCCATTATATAATTTCTAGCCACAAAAACCTGTTTCTTGTCTAGAAGATTATTCCAACCTTCACTTCGTTTCATTATCCGTATCTTAATCTACTCATATAGATTTCAACATGTAATGTGTTGGTATTTCACATAAAAGAAGATTCTTGCAATCTTGTATTTTATTTGCCTTATGGTCTATATATATCATAATGCACATATGTATATAAGACGATTCTCTATATACACAATCAATGCATATCCATATATATACATATGAGATCATTCTTCACACATATCAATGTATATATATGTTTGAAATAATGATCATGCTCCCACTCAAATATATCCATCTTATACTCATATATTTGTGGTTCAGCTTTCATCAAGTCATTTTATTGTTCACTATGTCTCACATAATGACGATGCTTCCAAAGCTCCCACTCAGAAAATGCCCTCTGCATTCCAAGTTTCCGGGGAGTCTTCAAAGCTCCCACTCAGTTTCATGAAACTGCAGGCCCACTCAATATTTTGTTCATCACAAAATCACTTGATCAGATCAAGGTTGAGGGTTCCTGTCTTGAGGTATTATAGTCCATCCTTTTAACGAAGTAACCTTCGTCATGCCCATTACAATTCTCTTTCAAATCCCAAATTTGACTGAGATGCAATTTCAGGCTATGGTCCATCGTAGTGTAAATGAAATATTTTATTGATTAAAGCATTCCTACGTTTCCGTAGCCAATCACCATTGAACTTTGGTCAAAACCAAATAATGCCTTATGCCCATTACATTATTCTCAATAACTCTCGAGTTTGTCGATAATATGAAATAACCTATTTATTTCACGGGACGTGAGCCATCCTATATGTAACTCAATATTATTTCATTTCTCCTCGTGTTCTAGGCTACCATCATTCCTTTGTGTCTTCAAGCAATATTATTTCCTATTTTTTTATTAAGAAGACTCATGATTATTGTTCTGTACAGAACGTATTCATGACAACCTTCTAAATTCAACAATGGCTTCAACTCATATACCAAGATCAATCATCTTTGGGATATCCTTCCTTATGCGGTGTCATTACAGCGGAACATGCTTCCGTTGCAATACTCTGATATTCTGAAGGCAAGGTCCAATACCTCGGTAAAGGTTTCCATTATGTCCCATTGGATCCGTGTCGAGAGACTTTTCTCGTATTACCAATTAAGCAACACAAATTTTGCTATTCGGGGAGAATATGTAATTTCAATTGCTCGTAGTTTTATTACAAAGAAATTCTTTCTTTTAAGAAACCTTATAACACCATCAGTTATTTGAGCTATCATGTCTCATTAGAATTAGGATGGTTTCCTATTCATGAAGTGGGTGTTTTAACTTAATGAATTAAACAACTTATTCGACAATAACTATAGAGCTAGGGGAAAGAACGTTTAGACCATACTATGGTTTAGTATGACTACGAATGGTTTAAGTAGTATAGCACTTTCAACTTCCATCGTAGTTTGTGGTACAACTTCCACAAGTCTCCCATTATGTCAATATCAATACTTATCACTTCGGATCGTAGCGTAGTGATATGTATCCTTGTATTCTCACTTCTCACTTTGATTCCTGAATCTCAGTTTTATGATCTCAATTGAATACAACTTTCAATTAATCATATGAAGTCTTTAATGATAACTCACGTGCCCATTTAGTACATCATTTATGTATAATGATTGGCACAAGTTCTACTTGCTAGAACCTTGTCATGATTATATTTATTGCAGAGGTTCATAGATCGTGTATCTAATCCATCCCATGCAATCAAGTTATGATTTTCATTCGATAATGAACTCACAAGTTAATAGATCATACATTTAATGAATTCATCAGTTATGAAGTCACCTCATGTAATCAAATCTTTGACTTGCTATAATCAAGACAACTTTATCATTAAAAATTGAATATTTCTTGACAATAATAGTAGTATTATAAATTCTTTCTATCATATCATAAATCAAGACGTAATCAAAGTATAAGCACACTTTTATTCATAAAGATGGAACAACTGACTTGTCTCATTACATGAATAACTTTGTCTCGCGAGATGCAAGACACACAACTAAGTGTTCATACTATAATGATTACATAAGATTTATCTAATACTCTAAGTATCTCCTATGATAGATTTCTCGGCGGAATCCATGCTGGCCATCAACTGACTTGATATCCATCAATCCTTGATTTCACCTCTTCCCGTCCATGCAACGGCAGGTCCTGTTTTCATAAAACAGAATAAGTATCAGATACTCATTTACTGCAAGTGTTGTATAAGGGAGTAAACATTTATAAAGTATATCAAATATATACCTTCTCCATCGACAACTTCTCCTTCAATGGGTTCAAACCTCCAGATACTGAAGTCTATCCATGAAGTCAGAGAACTCGAGGCTTTCACCTCTGCCGACATAGCCATGGACATGGTCTGTATAGCTCGGTGGAAGCGAGTGTAACACCGTGTATATCGCAGACTCATGTGTGGTCTCATAGTCAAAGTCATCTACGAGGCTCAGATGTATCTCATGCATCTTGGCCAAGTGTGCCTTCAGGCAAGAGCCTTCTTCCATCTTTGTAGAGAGAAACTCACTTTCTAACTCAAATCTGGCAACTCTAAACTGATGCAAGTTTGATGACTTCAGCTCATCGATCATATCGTATGTATCCAAATCAGCATACTCCTCACGCAAAGGTTGCGGAATGCTGGTTTCTATGATACCCTTAGCCATGGCATATGTCCTTCGACGATATTGATAATCAATCGCCGCTCATGCATCCATGTCGTTTTCTGGAGGGTTTCCCACGTGCCTTTTAGTTAAGAATGAAAGGTTGATTCTCTTGAGCACGGCTCTAAGGCGTAAGTACCAACTAACAAAGTTTGACCCATTTTCTTTAAGTCTTTCACCATGTAAGAAGGAAACCATTTCAAGGTACTGGGTATTATCCATTTTCTACAAACATAATTGCAAGGAACACAATTAAGACTAGTTCACAACAAATGAGTTCATATAATCATATTATAAATGAGCTCGCACTAAAACAATTCATCCCTAGGAAGTTTTAGTGATTACATGATCCAGATTCACTGCCCGACCTCGAATATCACACGGCCGACGGGTCAGTTTCAAAGGTAGACAACAACTTGTGCGATCACATTATCTTATATGTACTATGACTCATGCTCGATCTTTCGATCTCTAGTATTCCGAGGCCATATCTGCATATGCTAGGCTCGCCAAATTAACCTCCATGTTATATGCTGCTCAGCAAGGCCATATCTTCATATGCCAGGCTTGCCGAACCCAACCTCATGCGAACTCCATTTAATATGTAGGACAACTCCGGTATGTACGGAGCATCAAGCCATATGGGAGAACCTTCCAGGCGGTGCACACTTCGGTAGAATACTTGTGTTTGGCTTTGTTAAGGGATCATCTTATCACATGCTACCGTCGTGTATCCTATACTAGCAAGTTTTAAGATGTCTGGGCTATGGCAACACTAAGTCTACAATGTCTCCATTTTAGTTTGTTTTATGATGACGATTACTACTTACTAGTAACACATAGCAAAGCTATCACTACATCACAAACAAACAAACGATAGCCCCCACTTAGCAATACAAGGTTTAGACATTCTAGTTGTATATTGCAAGTTTACGTGGCTGCTAGGGCTTTCATAGTTAAACAGGTTTTAACCTACGAGTCAACCACAACGTCAACCATACGATTGTATCTATTACACCCCGCACGGGGCCCTCCGTTGCAAATGCCACATCCGCTAAAGTAGAGAGACAGACACCCCCCCAGCCACTTTATACGGTACAAGCCGCATGTCAAGCGTGGAACCAGTCTCGCGTAAGAGTACGCGTAAAGTCGGTCGGGGGCCGCTTCATCAAACGATGCCGCAGATGTGAACAAGTACACGTGGGAGGGTAACAATCATACAATCAACGCCCACATCCCCGATGTGTTCTATCCGTACAGTAGTACTAAGCATAGACCTAGCTCTGATACCACTGTTGGGGTTCGCAGCAGAAAACACAAATTTTTCGAACTAGCGTTCCCATAACCCAAGATCTAGCTAGCCGTATTACCGTAACGGAAAGTAGTGCGGAAATAACATACCTCGGGGTGTCGTCCGTTGCGCGGGAAACGTTCCCGCAAACATGGTTGATGTAGCCGATCAGTTTCACAGCCCCCTGGCTGTGTTGAGCACCCGGATGGGTGTAGTGCCACACGTGCAGCACCTCATAGTACTCGCACACGTACGAGACTCGATGACGACCTCCGTTCTCCGATCCAGCGGAGGTAGCGAAAGCAGACCTCCGGACGGAGCTTCGGTAGCACGACGGCCTCCGATTCTAGCAGAGAAGCCTCAATTCCACTATAGACTCACACTAGGGAGTCCACCGTGAAAGAGACAAGGGAGGGGAGAAGACCGGAGAAAACCGATCTCAATTCGGAGTAATATTTATTTTCTCACGAATTTCTGTGTATTAAATATGTGCACCCTGGCTATCTATATATAGGCAGAGGGGAGGGAGTCAACCCCCCTCCCTTAGCAATGTGGGACTAAAGTCCCTTGCTAAGGGGGGTGTCCGGCCAAGGGGGGGGAGGGGGCGCACCCCTCATGGGCCCTAGGGCCCATGGCGCCTCCCCCCTCTTTTTCTTTTTCTTTTTCCCTTTTAATTCCCCTAATGGGCCTTTTTCTCCACTAAGGCCCATAGCACATATTAATTAGAAATAAAATGATTTTAATTATTAATTCAATTAATTAATAACTAAAACATAATATTCCATCTCCCGGTGCTTCGGAACACCTTCCGGTTCACTCCGAACTTGTTTCGGTTCAACACGGTACTTCTCCGATATTGTTTCCTTTATTCTCTGGTTGCTCCGATGGTTCCGAAAAGGTCTCCAATTTCATCGAGCCCTTAAGTGTGTTACCCTACGGTCCGAGAACACTCCAGTCATGACCTCGCAGAGGGTATGGTCAATGATCATCAGCGGGACCTGGATGCCCATAATGACCCCTGTGCATTCCGGATCTCAAACCGATTGGACCTTACGCCGTATACCATTCCCTTTGTCAGCGATACTGGATTGTTCCGAGATTCGATCAATGACATCCTATGTCTGGTTCAACCTCGTTCTGAACAAATCCTTATTCACTCGTTCCCGTGATATTCATCCCCGTGACCTAGTCACACGCTGCGCAGCTTTATGGATGGAATCTCACCGAGTGGGCCCTGAGTATCTATCCATTATATGGATTGACAAATCCCGCTCTTGTAACAATACTCCTCAACATATCTCCACGGAATACCTAAGATACAACCGTTATGACCCGCATATTTCAGTCAGGTGGTGGGATGTAAGTCAAAGCATCCGGGAAGATAGTGATTATGCACGTACTCACAGTCAAAGGAACGGTCTACCACGTTCTGTAATTACAACACTGAACCTTCATACGATTTGATCATGCTGTAATGCTTACTTTGGGTAATGTTCACCACGTCACTTAACCAGTGAGGTGACCTCATAGTCAAGAGACTTAATTGTCCATGATCGCGAAACCACGATCATCATGTTGACCATGAACTAGTTATCGATGTAGAGGCTAACTAGGAACTCTGGGGGTTTCTATACCACACCTGCATCATTGTTTCAGTGACACAGTTCTAGCACGGTATGAAACTGGTTATGAACTTGCTTAGATATATTGGAATAATCATATATTATTTGCCTCTAGAGCATATATCCAACACAATGTGATCAAACGAATCATCCAATGAGCGAAGCAGAGTTCTAACAACTGAGTGAGGAGTAATGTCATCAGCACCAAGTGAAATCAACTCATTTGCAAGAGCAGTGAGTCTACTGTAAATGGAGCTGACTTTTTCACCCTCGTTTCTCTTGAATCGATAGAATTTGCTTCGAAGTGTGTCAATTCTGGCATCCTTCTGGGTAGAAACACCTTCACCAATCTTCTCAAGATAGTCCCAGACACCTTTGGCAGAAGGAATATTCTTCACTTCATGATACTTCTCTGGCGTCAGATGATTGGTGATGAAAACCCAGACTTCAGAATCAAGATCGATCAGCTTCGCTTCTTCAGGAGTGATGGCATTCTTGTGTGCAACTGTAACTCCATATAAGACAACTTGCCAGGCAGTCGAGTTGATAGCCATGATATTTCTCTTCATTTTGTCCTTCCAGTATGGATAGTCCTTTCCATTAAACACGGGTATGGGTTCGCCGGAGCGAATGGCTGCGAAAGACATACTTGCAAAACACTCTAGGAGGTTAATCCAAACAAAGAGTGACTAGCTCTGATACCAATTGTAAGTCCAAGTATGTGATCAGAGGGGGAGGGGGTGAATGATCACTTCAAAAAATTTCAAGAAACTATGAAGTGAAGCATAACTTAGCAGCAGAAGAGATTCAACAGAAAGGTAAACATTGAAGCAGAACTAGATTGAAGCATAACATAGCGAATCAAAAGCATCGAATCAATTGCCTTGAAACAAATCACTGAAGCAATTGATATATTGAATGTAAATGCGGAAAGTAAAACGAACTCTTGACTCGGCGATGTTTGTTCGACCAGTTCACACTCTGCAAAGTGCTACGTCTGGTTGGAGGGACTTGTGATTGAACACAGGAGCTAACCTCTCTCCGTCCGTATCTCCACTGCACCAATCTCCTTGAGCTTGGTCAGTTCTTCACTCGTGGTTGATTATTGAGGGAATCACCGAAACCTTTGACAAACTGGACTTCGAGGCGACAATAACTCTTCGCTCTCTGAAGAACAACGCTCTAACCGTCTAGGAGAATTTCAGTTCTCCAAGATAAAAAGGCTAGCAAACTTCTTCCTAAGTCATAATGAATCAACTCAGATCAATAGGACTTATGCTTCTGTGGATGGGTTTTTAGTTTGCTTCGGTGGGCTTGCTCTTTCTCTTCACCGTCAGAAAATATTCTTGGAGAAGCCACCAGCCAATGAGGGCGGGGGTGGCGTATTTATAGGTGGCAATCCCTAGGTGCGAAATGACTTAAATGACCCGATGCGACAGCTTTCCACCTGTCCGCAACGGTCATATTTTCAATCAAAGCGCAACTTTACTTGCGGTCCAAGTAAAGCTGACTCACGGACTTGGTTCTGCTTCAGGAGCCGAAAGAACGAAGTCTTCGCTGGTGAAGCAGTACCTAGTGCACATGAGATTTCTCAACTCTGGCTTCTTACAGGTTTGGATTCGATCTGAGTCTTTTCACCAAAACCTTCGGAGTACATTTACTAAACCCCTCTTGATAGTACTGTTTTTCCTACGACTCAGGAAGTGAAAAAGAACTACGCAAAAACTACTAAGTCCTGCGCCATCTTGGTCATCTCGTTCGATGAGACGTGCTTCAGGATTCCCTATCTTTTTAGGGGTCGACATCCGTGATGAGCTTCACTCCAGAGGATATGCTTCAGTAAATATGTAAATCTTCGTTGAAGCTTTATCACCGACCTATAACTTCAGGGACCTAACCATCTTTTTTACACTAGAAAACTTGTTAGTTCCTCTACTGTTTTGTCCAACAATATCCAAAACTCATGGGGGCAAAAATTTGCTCTTACACCAGTAGTGATCTTCCAGAACCAGACCTTGGGAGGACCTATGAATGAAGAGGATCCCATCCCTGAAGATGGTAACCCACACCCCAGGCCTCAAGAGGTACATCACCACCCTAACCAGGACAATTTATTTGTTGGGCCTTCTGCATTTCATCTGGTGAAACAGGAGGCAGTGGCACAAAACCAGCAAAACATTGAATCTATTTCACCTGATAACGATTGGGGTCAGTGGGAAGATCAGGTTATGCATGAGAAACCCATTATCGATGAAGCAGTTGATCAAGAAAATGAAGCAGGAGAATTCCCCCACATGCATGAATTGGTGGAGCCATTTGTTGCAAAAGAGGGGGTTCAACCAGTGGATAGTGAGCTTACTCTGTCTATTGGTATACTTGGGCCTAGCATTAGCTCTGTAGCATGCTGGGAACAATTCACCCAATTTGATGGATTTAGATGTGGTACTTCCCAATCTACCACCCAGCATGCCCATTCTTCCATTGGATATGATTGACCTGAATGTGCCTGTGTTAGATTCACCTGCAAGAAATGGTCTCCTTCTGCCACTCAATATTCACTCTGCATTACCAGCCCAAGCAGCAGATAACATTGCACCAGAGATCAATAATACTGAAGAGAACAATATGCTTCAGAACATAGAAGTTGCTGCAGTTGCACAGAATAGGAGTCCAGTACATGGAGTTGGTATGCTGCAGATGCATGATGACATGTTGCAAGCTAACCTGAACATTCAAGGTAATGCAACACCCCATACTGATCATCAGTCTGACATATCTCTGTTCCCTGAAATTAACAGTATTTGTCCTCCAGTTATTTCTCAGCTGGTTGTCACTAATGTTGTTATTGAATGTACATAAGAGGGTATAGACAGAGAGATGACACATGAAAGGGATGTTGTCCTGCAAGAGACGCATCACACAAATGAGCAGACTGACAATCTCACTGTTATGGAAGGTAATTCAGAGGCACCACCTCGATTTCCTTTTCCTGTATTTAGACAAGTATGTACTGCTGACAACCAGATTTCTACATTAGGGCAGGAAGAGAATTTGGGGAAAGAGGGACTCCTCAACCAGCAAGGGATGGCCATATGGGAGAAACATTTTGCACCACCATAGAACAGTCCTGCCATTCAGGTGCCAATTATATGGTTTAACTTTATCACTCTTGCCCTATCATCACCTGACAGCTTTGATTAGTACAAAGAACTCCTGAAATCACAGATGTGGAATATCATTGCTGATAAAACTCTCCATGCTGAGTTTATATGCTTCCACTTACCTAATAACTGTCCATTATCTCAGGCACCATCTTGTCAGAATTTGGATAAGAAAGATGAAGATCTGGCTGATAGTGCTTCAACTCACATCATAGAATCACCCCCTGTTATATCTATGCTGGAGCCACACACTATCCAGTATAGGAGAAAGAAAAGGGAGAAAGCACCTATTGTTGAATCTGAGGTAAGAAGAAGCTGCAGAATTAAAGGATTGCACAAAGGCTTTAAACAGAATGCATGTGAAAATCTTCACTGTTTCACATGTAGTACTGTTCCACCTGACATGCCATCTAAGATTGTTAAAAATCTTTCCTTTTCATTCTACAAGGTGAAAGAAAAGGATTGTCAGGAGGAGAACCTGAAGAAGGATAAGAAGAACAAGACTGGGCCTGCTGCAGGAAAGAAGAACATGAAAAAAATGAAAGATTCAGAGTTTAGCAGTTTCAGTAGTATGAGGGTGGTTTCATTTTGTGGCCCATCCAGTGATGATGTAGCTCTCAGCTCTATATTAGCTATGTATCCAGACTCATTTTATCTGCACTTTTTGTGGTCTGTAATATATGGGTGCTGCTCTATGAGACTTTGTCGATGGGATGATAGTTCTGCTTTTCAGAATATGGCTACTGTTTGGTGCAACTTATCTCAGTATCTATATGTGGATATTATTTCTGGTTTGATAGCTTATCAGAAGTTCACAGATTTCACTTATCATCATGAATAGAATCTAGAACATTGTTAATTGGAACATTAGAGGTATCAATGATAGTGACAAATGGATTGCTCTCAGAGATAAAATCAAAGAAGCTGGTGGTGAGATCATTTGTATTCAACAAACTAAAAGAGAACAGTTTGATAGCATATACATCAACAACTTTTTCCCAAGACAGATTAACAAATTTGATTTTGTCCCATCTGTTGGTGCTGCTAGTGGAATCTTAACTGCATGGAATGGTAATCTTTTTGTTGGAGAGACACTTTTCAAAAATGATTTATCTCTCTCAATTAGATTTCTTTCCAAATTGACAGGAGACTCATGGATCCTCACTAATATTTATGGCCCATGTCATGATGATAGAAGATATGAATTTTTAGACTGGTTCCAAACCATTGAAATGCCTGAGGACACTAAGTGGATGATTATGGGGGATTTCAACTATATCAGATATCCTCATAACAGGAGCAGAAGTGGTGATAATTTTCAAGACATGCTTAAATTTAATGAGGCCATTAGCACATTAGGATTAGTGGAGATCCCATTGAAAGGTAGAGAATTTACTTGGAGTAACATGCAAGATGCCCCACTGCTGCAGAAATTGGATTGGATTTTCACTTCTGAATCTTGGACTAATTCTTATCCCAGCACTTGTCTGGTTGAGATTGGCACAACTATACCCAAAGCATCTATATTCAGATTTGAAAATTACTGGCTGAAAGTGGAGGGATTTAAAGAATTTGCTAAGGATAACTGGAATCTACCTATTCATATTGCACACAGTGCTAAAAGAATTACTACTAAGTTCAAAAGACTCAGACATGGACTTAAAATAAGGGCCAGAAATATATCTAAATTGAGCCATGCTATCAAATGCTCCAATGATATGCTTTCACTACTGGATAAGATGGAAGAACTCAGAAACCTGACAGATATTGAGGACAATGGCAGGGACATTATCAAGAACCATATTATGAAATTGTTGCAATAACAGATGATTTACTCGAAGCAAAGAGCCACAATTAGATGGGTAAAATTTGGAGAGGCCAAATCCAAATATTTTCAGGCTAAAGCTACCATTAAGCACAGAATAAATTTTATTGATGCCCTGCAGGACTCCAATGGTATCACTCATAAAGACCACCAGAGCAAAGCAAACATTTTGTGGCAATCATTCAAAGATAGACTTAGCACAAGCCAGCCTACACATAATCCATTACATTTGGAAGAGCTCCTTCCTAGATTTGATCATATGCAGGCAATGGAAGCACCATTCACCAAACAAGAGATTGATAATGTGATTAAGAAGTTGCCCATGGATAAATCACCTGGACCTGATGGGTTCACCAATAACTTTGTTAAAGAGTGCTGGGATTTTTTGGCTGATGATTTCTACGTGATGATTGAGGATTTCTTCCATGGTAGAATTACTCTACAGAGTATCAATGGGTCATTCATTGCTCTGATTCCTAAAAAAGATGCTCCCACTAGTCCTAATGACTTCAGGCTTATTTCTCTTCTCAACTGCTCTATCAAGATTATTACCAAACTACTGGCTAATAGGCTACATAAGATCATTCTTTCTATGGTTCATGCTAATCAATATGGTTTCCTCAATAATAGATCAATTCAAGATTGTTTGGCATGGTCATATGAATTTATTCATCAGTGTCACTCCTCACAAAAGGAATTTATCATTGTGAAACTTGACTTTGAAAAAGCATTCGACATTTTGGAACACAAGGCAATCATGGACATACTTAAATCCAGAGGATTTGGACCCAACTGGATTAAGTGGATACAGATGATTTTGGATACAGGACAATCATCTGTATTACTGAATGGAGTACCAGTTAAGTAATTTTCATGCAAAAGGGGAGTGAGACAAGGAGATCCATTATCTCCACTTTTATTTGTGCTGACAGCTGATCTATTGCAAACCATACTGAATGAAGCCATGAGGAATGGACTGATTGAGCACCCCCTACCTAATCACCCATGCTCAGATTTTCCAGTGATACAGTATGCAGATGACACTCTCCTGATCATGCCCGCATCACCACAGCAACTCAATCAACTCAGTAATATGCTCAGATACTTTCCCTTGTTCACTGGGTTAAAAGTCAACTTTGCCAAATCACATATGGTACCCATTAATGTATCCAATGACCAGATGAATACTTTGTCCACACAATTTGGTTGCTCAGTTGGAAGCTTTCCATTTACTTATCTGGGTTTACCACTCAGAGTGAATAATCCCAATATGGAAGACTTTGTTCCTGTACTCAGCAGAATTGAAAAGAGGTTGGTTGGTTGTTCCACACTTTTATCTCAAGGGGAGAAACTCACATTGCTCAAGTCAGTATTTACTAGCCTGCCAGCATTTTACATGAGCACTCTCACTCTGCCAAAAGGTATTATTGAGCAAATCAACAAGTATCTGAAACACTAATTTTGGAGAAAATAAGGAATGGAAGACAAAGGTGCATTGATTAAATGGGAGAAAGTTTGTAAACCCAAGAAATATGGGGGTCTTGGGGTGCTCAACATTCAATTATAGAACAAGTGTCTGCAGATGAAATTTATTCATAAATTCATCAATCATCATAATCTACCCTGGGTGCACATGATTTGGCATACATACTATAATGATGGTATAATTCACAACAGATCTGTAGGATCATTTTGGTGGAGACATATTTGCAAACATATGGTTGAATTCAAACAGAAGGCCACAGGGAAGGTTGGAATGGGCAATAACATTCAATTGTGGGTGGATAATTGGGGTCATGGTATTATTCAAAGAAGATATCCAGAACTGTTTTCATTTGTGAAACATTCCAATAGCAGCATCAAGCAATTTTGTCAACAACAAGCGATGGATCAGATTTTTCACCTGCCACTGTCTGAAACTGCATATCGACAATATCTAGAATTGCAGCAACTGATGGAGAACACAGAAATGAGTACTGATCATGATAGCTGGTCTTATGAGTAGAGTAGGAAAGGTTTCTCTACCTCCAAACTCTATCTAGCGATTCATCCTAGCGAAGATTGGCCCCAGGTATTTCATCAGATATGGAAAAGTGCAGTTATTCTCAAATATAAGATTTTCAGTTGGCTGGTGATTTATGACAGAATCAACACACGAAATCTACTTCAAAGGAAATCATTTCACTTACCATCTTATAATTGTGTGCTCTGCACATGTGCCACAGAGGAAACTAGCATACATCTGTTCTGGGATTGTACACTGGCATTGCAAGTATGGGATCTTATTGCTCCCAACAGAAAGAGGGGAATTTCGATGATGGATCACATTCTCCTCACTAGGATAAGTTTGCCAAAAGGTATTGCAATGGAGATCATCATCATGAGTTGTTGGCATATCTGGATGCAGAGAAACAACTAGATATTTAAAGGAATGACGCCATCCATCACTTCATGGAAGAGAGGACTCAAAAGAGATTTGCAGCTTATCGAACACAAGATCAAGAATAAATACAAGACTATCCTAACTCAGTGGTGCGATAGTAATTTGAACGATATTCGTTCATAGTTTTTGAAACCAAGACCATTTGTAATGATTAAACATAGAACTGGAATTGGCTGAGCTTTGCTCACCTCGTCTTGTACATTATTTATTATTAATATATTTGCCGTAGAACGATTGTTCTACGGTCTTGGTTTCAAAAAAAGATCACCTCCTACAGTCGTAGTACATGTCTCATCTCATACTGATTTATCTTGTTGACTGGGATTAGAAAGGAGGAACTCCAGCTTTTGTTCATGACTAGTAAGAAGTAGCAACATCTTGCAAATTTTCAATTTTCTAGCCATCCAGGTTCTCACACTCTAATATCTCTTACTCACCAGTGTACTTAATTTGTTGTATCATAAGATTTTAATGCAAAGCCGTAAGATTACTCTTAACTTGGCAATATATCATCTTGATATCCATCTTGTGATCAGAAAAGACAAAGAAAAACATACATATATATGAGTTGATGAATCCTAGGAAGAAGGTATCGATATATTTTGTAGGACAGATACAAATACTTCTAGTGCTAGGAATTATAAGATACTACCTCTGTAAACTTTTATAAGACGTTTTAGAGTTTTAGAGTACTAAAATAGTAATCTAAAACATCTTATAAAAGATTACGGAGGGAGTACCTGCTTTAGTTATTGTCAAAGAACAACCATATGGAAAATTACACAATGATAAGTTGAGTGAGATCTAAAATGTACCAATTTCACCTACTACAAAAACATAATTATCCATGGACAAGAACGATCAGCTTTTACCGTGAATATTTATGACAACATTTTTTCAGAAAATGTAGATAAAAGACAACATAAACTCTAGTACTCCCTTCGGTCCTTTTTAGTCTGCATATAAGTTTTGTCCGAAGTCAAAGTATCTCTATTTTGATCAAACTAGCTTGTAGAAAAAAGTATAAACATTCATAATGCCAAATAATAGATATGGTTAGATTCATCATCAAACGTAATTTCATAGTATATATATTATGTATTGTAGATGTTGATATTTTTTAGTATAAATTTGGTCAAATTTTGTAAAGTTTGACTTGAGCAAATCTAATACGCGGAGTAAAAAGGACCGGAGGGAGTATACTAATTATTCATTTGCAATTGAGATAGAAAAAAACTAGCTTATGTGCCTTTTAGGGGCACTTTGTGTTATCTTGCCCCACGCCCCTAAAACCTCAGGACCGGCCCTGGGCGTAGGCGGCGGAGGAAGGTGTCCCTCGTCGGCGAACGCCGGCCACGCATCTCAGCCGTGAAACGCGGCCAGCCGCTGGGAATCTGCTATGGGAAGAGGGAGGCTAGCTGTTCGGGAGCAGCGGGAGGCAGGAGAGGAGGACGGCGGAGCTCTCCCATCGGGTTCGTCATCATCAAGCGATCGTCGGGGCGGACAGAAGGTACGACGAGCTTTCTCCCATCTCCGTTCCTCTTGTCTTGATCAACCCCCTATTCCAATTTGTGGAAGGCAATTGCCAAGTGTTCACGGTCGCCTGGTTGATTTTGCAGATAGAAGCTGACAGGCCCAGGTGGCCAGGAGGTGGATGACTGGAGACAGCCGCAGGTGGCCCAGAGACGGAGGAGCGGCGGCGCCTGCAGTCGGTGGCTTTTCCAAGGGTTTGCTGCTGCGCGGCGAGTGGTGGCTCCTCGGACGACGTCCCGCGGCAGCGTGGTACGGCTGTAGGCTAGCGCATAGTGCGGCCACGAGGCCAACACGATCAATCAATCCGATGAATTCTGTAACTTTTTTCTCGAGATTTTGTCATGCAAGCTTGATCGTTGTCTCCTTGTTGGCAGTGTAGGTTGAAGCTGCTGGGGACATACCTGTAACCCAAGAACATGCATATGACGCTGCAGATGACGAGGTTGGCCAAGGGCGTCAAGGACGTCTTCGGAGTTCGGAGCATGGTCAGTCTCTCACCTCTCACCCAAATCTCCCATTCACTCCATGCACAGCCAAAATTGTATAGTTGTGTGCTATTTAGGGTTGTCCCAGCTGTATCATTCTGCTCGCATAGCGGTAGTTTTCTGTTTCTGGTTTTTTCTTGGATCCTGTGATGTTTTTTATTACTCTGTGCAAAACAGATGAAATGCAGTATAATTCTTAAACCTGACATGGCAGTGAAATGTTAGACCAAAAGTAGGCAGCAGCACAGCAATACTAATGTGAAACTTTATCATTCCGGGGCTGCACGTGTTATATCTAGTCTGAATGTCATGATTTTTTGCGGCCTGCTGTGGTGTTTAGACTCCCTTTGTTTACCTATATGTTACATATATGTAGCTGTGATAAACCAAATCTAGCTACGACATGTTATGTGAAGCTCGGTGTTAGCTTTTCTGCTAGTATGCATCCTTTAAAGTGTTCAGTTATTGCTCACTTCGAAAGTATAGGATATATTTCCCTCTTTAGGTTCTGCTAACATATGGCAGATTGGGTGAAATTCTAATTTCTCATTCTCTTGTTTCAATGGGCTTATTTCTGCATGATCATCAAGATGGCTAGTCCTGAACTTATTTTAACACAGGCTTGTCCTTTCAAATCACTACTGTGTTACAGTACATGATGTATTTGCTTGTTGCATCTAGTTCTATTAAATTCAGAATAGCATATGCATGAGATTTTGATCACCACTTTAACACAGTTACCTTCATGGTTTAGATGTTCCAGTGCTCCTGTGGTCACATATGGCAAATTGTCTCAAATACAAAACCTAATTATCATTATGTAGCAGCATTTTTCCACCGCAACTTATTTTATTAGTTTCTCAAAGAATATCCTATTACTGATGCACATGTGTTATGTAACTTCAGCATACCAAGCTGAGAAGAGCAACAGAACAGATAAACTTGTTAGAAGCAAAAATTCAACAAGCTGTGAATGAAAACATGAAGCTTAAGGTGAAGCAGACTGAGGATTCAAAGCTCTGGCAGGGGCTAGATTCAAAAGTTTCCTCAACAAAGATGATGTGCGATCAGTTAACTGAAACTATGCAGCAGTTAGCAAGCCAGACCGAAAGAGGTAATGTTTCTGGTGGCACTTTGTCATGCACACCTGTTATTTAGATCTAACTGGCAAAACAATGCAATGTCAGCTGAGGAAGATAAGAAGTATTTCGAGGAGATGCTTGGGAAGACCTCTAAAGCTTCAGATCAATTCAACTGCTTGCTGCATGATTCCTCGACAAAACTGGAGCGTGCAGAACAAAGTATCATGTCAGGTTGGTCTGTCTCTTCTCACTTCACAGCTAGTGCTAATCTGTTAGAATGTTGACAACTAGGTAACTCACCCCTATACATTGTATATCTGCTATATACTGTTGTTTATGTCATCCAGGCTATGATGTCAGTTGTTATTCTGTGCCTATATATTTACGATATGCTTCTAGATAGAATAATTAGCAGTATGCTAATTATATTTACATAATAGTGTGGTAACATTGTCAACTGTCCCATTTATTCAGGTAAACAGGAGATTTTGCGGATCAAACAACAGAAAGAAGAAATGGATCGCAGTTACAAGGAACAGCTCTATGAAAATGATACTACCATGAAGGAAAAAAGTACATGTCAGCTTTTCTGTACCAATTTACTTAGGAGACAAGTCGCATTAGCGAGCAGTAGTGCTAACAAGCAGTAAGCTGTCTTCGCTTTTTAATGCAGATTCTGTCATCAAACAGCTGGAGGGTTCAGTTGAAGAAAATAAATCCCGCTTATTGTGTGCTGACTCCCGCTTGCAGTGCATGGAGCAAGAGTTAAAGCTAAAACAAGATGTTTGCATTTGCCTGAAAGAAAACCTTGCAAGTGTGGAAAGGCTGTGCAAGGACAATAAGGATGCTAATGAATTGCTTAGCAGTTTCATATCAGAAGACTGGAGTCTGAAGCAGAAATATCTGCCTCCAATGTGAATCGCTTAGAAAAGTTATCTTCAGAACTACAAGGGAGAGTTCAAAAGTTACTGGAGGATTCTAGCCTTGCTGAAAATCAGAAGGTTTGCAACTAGCTGGTTAAGAAAAAACAGATAACTGCTACTATTTAACCTGTATTCTTCCTTACTCACGACATTGAAATTTTGCAGGAAGAGCTGTTACAGAAGATTTTAAAGCTAGAATCAGATAATCAGGAGCTTCTAGGCATAGTGCAGTCAATTCTGGATGAGAAATGTGCAATTTTTTTCATGGGGTTTCAGATCCTTCCAGTTTGATTGTTGTTGTCTTAGGTTCTATAGATAGATAGGGAGTAATGTGAAATCTTTGCTCTGCTGATGAGTGCAAGCAAAAGAGTTGTTTGTGGTGGATGTAACTATTTTTAGAACCACTGGTTTTTTGCTCGAATTAATGGAATTATAATCAGTTATGTGCTGTTCAGTGCATACCATGATCGGGATCGCTCCAATTTTTACTTGCCAGGTGTCACCCATGGTTTGCATCTGTCTTCACGGACCACTGTTCCACTGTTGCAGGTTCTACTCCTTTTGGTTCATTCCATCTTCCGGTGGCCGTTCGCTCTGCGCTGTCTTTTACACCTTCATCCTGGGAGTTACAGGTTGACCACCCCCTCCTTCCTTTCTCTGTTCACGTTTATTTGCAAAACCAAAGTGCCATTATTAGAGCATCTCCAGCCGCGCCCCCAAGAAGCCCCAAGACGGCGCTATTTGCGCGGGATGGAGTAAATTCGCCCAGCCGCGCCCCAAGGGCCCAAATAGCGCCGGATTGGGATAAAACTGAGTCCGGCGATCGAAAGCCAAACCCGGCGCGCTGGGGGTCGCTTGGGGACGCCGGATGAAAGGAAACCACGCGAAAGAAAGGAAAGTGCGCGCCTCGCGCCGTCCCCACCTGTCGGCGTGTGAACACGCGTCGTCGTCATCCTCTCGCCTCGGCTTCCCCGCACCTGCCGCCGCCGCAGTGAATCAATGCGGCGCCGGTGACGAGTCCAATCACCGCACAGACAGGTGGGGACGGCGCGTCTAGAAACCCAACGGTCCGTCGACCGCACCGCCGCGTGTCCCGCCCCGGTGAGGCCGCCTGTTCGCGTTCCCCCCGCTATAAAAAGGGGCTCGCCGAGGAACTCTCGCCGCGCACTCTCGACCCTCCTCCTCTCCTTTCTCGCTTCTCGCCTCTTGCTTCTCGCCTTCTCCCTTCTCGCACTCGCGGCCTTCTCCGGCGACATGGCCGACGACAACCTCGCCAGGAACGGCTTCCGTAGCCGCAGCCTGTCGTAGATGGAGGCGCTGCTCCTCGCGCAGGCGGACTACCCCTGCTCACCGAACACCAGGACGCCCCACGGGTTGGTGTTATCCGCCGGTGGCGTGCCGGTGCCTCCTGTCCCTCTGGTGGGCTCCGCCGCCTTCGCCCGGGAGGTGGAGGCAGCTCGTGCCCAGATGACGGCGACAAAACGCGCCGACCCGGAGAACGCGGCGAACAACACGCCGGGGTGGGACGCCTACTTCAGGCTCCGGCGGAACCAAGCCGTCGCTGCCGCGCGACGACGGCTCCTCTTCCTCCTCCGGCGGTCGCCCTTCGCGCTCCACCGGCACCGGCTCCCATTCATCGGGGCCGGCCTTCTCTCCGCCGCAGTTCACACCAGTGAAGCTGGAGGTGAAGAAGGAGGTGAAGAAGGAGCCCACCCCGGCGTCTTCTGGCCGACTCAGCCGCGGCATCACCATCGGCACCCCATCGGCGCAGCCAAAGCGTCGTGTCTTCCTGGGCTCCATGCTCGGTAAGAAGATGGACAAGGAGGTCGCCCCGCCTCCGCCTCCACCGTCGGCCGCCGACGATGACGAGGAGCTCGCCGCCCAGATGGAGTGGGCGAGGAAGGATTACCTCGCCGAGCAGCTGCGTCTCCAGCGGGAGGCGTGGGATCTCGCCGAGGCGAAGAAGTGCGCTGAGGGGGCGAGGAAGAAGGCGGCACGCGGCGAGGGCAGCAGCAGCCGCAGCAAGTGGGCGCCTCCACCGCCGCCATTTAATTGTGCTGGACGGCACAGACGACGAGGAGGAGGAGGAGGAGGCGCCGCTGCGGGTGCGCAGGAGAAGGGGGCCGCTCGGCGGCGGGACCTGCGGCGCGCACGCCGGCATCAAGCCGGAGCCAAAGGATGGCGGCGACGACGACGATGGCACCGCCGCTGGCACTGCTGGAGGAGGCGCCCAAGAGACGTCCATGGACGATCTCTACGCCTTCTTCTTGCAGCAATAGACTAGTTTTTCTTTTTTTTTCGTCGTTTATGTAAAATATGCCCGAATATTAATGAAATCGGTCGAAGTTGGTCTAATTTATTTGATTTGGCCCAAATTTACTTAGAATTGGTCGAAATTTGGCCGAACTTGGGGGGTATCTTGGGGCCGCAGCTGGGTAGCCCACCCCCCCCCCCCCCAAGCCCTTTTCGCCGCCCGAGCGCCCCCAAGCGGCGCTAAAATAACGCCGAAAATCGTCTTGGGGGCGAACGGCTGGAGATGCTCTTACTTCACTGAATAGTTGCTATCCTTGTTGGTTAGCGATTTTATTTGGTTTGTTCTGGCGGTCCATTAGTTCTTCTTGGATTCAAGTGGTCCAAAAGGTTGGCGTCCTTCCTTGTCTTACTGTTGGTAAAGACGAAGTGTTTGTCCCCCGATTTGGTTTAGCTCGTTTGTGGATCTATACTTTTTTAGCTCGTTTAAATTTTGCCATGGTCTCTGTCTAGTGATTCTATTTGGCTTGCTTTACCAGTGCCTTCTGTAAGGTTCAACTGGTATGTAGATTGGTCAATAAACATGCCTCTTTTCTTGTCTTGTTATCGATAGAGACAGGGGTGCCCCCTGGTTGGATTTTTCTTAGCTACTTTCCATCTTCTTGTTCCAAAACCTTTTTGATCTGTTGACTGTAAAAAATATAAAATGTGGACTGTGAATAATTAGGATGCGGTAAACCATGCACTTGATTGGTTTAAAACTTATTAGTTTATCTCAAAGGAAATCAAATACCTTGGAGAAAAAAAAACTAACAAAACACTTTTTTCTTCGAAACGGAGGCAAAAGCTTTGCCCCATCTATTTAATAAGGAAGGATAGTTTGTACATACAAAACCCGATGGCGCGGCATGTCAATTACTCGCGCAAAATAATATCCCCTAGCTTCTTTGCACCCGCAGTAACCCACATACGTGCCTCTTCAAGAATAGAGTCTAAAAGAACCGATGGCGACGCACACTTGTGCCTAAAGACTCGGGCGTTTCTCTCATTCCAAATTGTCCAAGATACAAGCATGGTTAGGGAGGCCATAGCCTTCCGGTTCGGGTTGGCGAGGTTGGTCATCTTGTCCCACCAATTCACAAGCGAGTCCACCGAGTGCCAAGATGAAGTGTCCAAGAACACAAGGCCCAGTTTCTGGATGATCAACCTCCAAAGCCTTAGAGTGAAGCGACACTTGTAGAAAAGGTGGGCACCACTCTCAGGGCCCTTCTTGCAAAGCTGACAAAGACCACAGTTCGCCCATCCACGCTTCTCCAGTCTGTCAGCAGTCCAAATCCGATCTTGCAGCGCAAGCCAAGCAAAGAATTTCACCTTCGGAGGGGCCCAAGCCTTCCAAACCATGAATTCCAAGTGCGAAGAAGTCAAGCCAAGGAATTGGGCTTTGTAGGCGGAGGCCGCGGAGTATATGCCATCATTGGAGTGCTTCCAAATGATGTCATCCTCCATGGACTCATCCAGCTGGACATCATTAAGGAGCTCCCACAGGTTAAAAAATTCAGAGATGTGCTCGCTAGTGACCAAAGTATTGGGGTTGATATTTAGGATCCAAGTTCATTCCGAAGCGCCTCTCGGACAAACCAACATTTTCTTCTTGAAGATTGAAAGATGAGGGGGGCGATGTCTCTAGGCTTTTTCCCAAGTAACCAAGGGGAGCTCCAAAAATGTGTTTTAGCGCCATTCCCAACACGGATGAGGGTGGAGGCATAGAAGAAATCGTAGTCATCCTTGTTGCAAGGATTACCAAATCCCACCCATAGTTTGTTGCGATTCTTCCACTCGAACCATAGACACCGAAGCCTCAAAGCTCTGGAAAACTTCTCGATGTTGAGTACCCCAAGGCCACCAAGCATTTTGGGACGGCAAACGGTCTCCCAGTTGACCTTATATTTGGCGCCGGTCGTCTTGTCACTTCCAGACCAAAGGAAAGCTCTCTCAATCTTGTTCAAGGAGGAAAGTGTGCTTTTAGGGATGGTGAGGGGCGTGATGGTGTACACCGCTTGGGACGAGAGTACCGACTTGACGAGGGTCGTACGCCCAATGGTAGTGATGTTGCTTCCCTCCCAAGAGCACAATTTGCTTGCCGCCTTGTCCTGAAGAAATTGGAAGTCCACCTTCCTGAGTTGGTGAGTCGATAGGGGAAGCCCCAAATATTTCACCGGAAAGGTCGCTCTCTCCGCCGGCATGCTTTGGAGGACAGGGTCCAGATTAATGTTGCCGCATCTAATGGGAACCACTGAGCTTTTAAGGAAATTTGTGCATAGTCCCGTGACCTCCCCAAAGCCATGGAGAATCTCAGCAAGACTATCAGTGTCCTCTTTGATGGGAGCCA
The DNA here is from genome assembly GCA_950022295.1 of Bromus sterilis. Taxonomy (NCBI): domain Eukaryota; kingdom Viridiplantae; phylum Streptophyta; class Magnoliopsida; order Poales; family Poaceae; genus Bromus; species Bromus sterilis. The sequence goes on along the minus strand of OX465600.1, from coordinate 71,985,796 downwards.
TGAATATAGCCGCATCATCCGCATAGAGGGATGTTCTCACCGAAGGGCCGCGTCCGCGAATCTTATGAAGGATGCCCTTACGTGTTGCCAGCTCGAGGATATGATGGAGGGGGTCAATGGCCAAGACAAAGAGCATGGGGGACAAGGGATCCCCTTGGCGCAGACCACGCCCGTGGGGGATGGGGGGGCCCGGCACACCATTGAGCAGAATCCTTGAAGACGAAGTGGACAAGAGAGCCGCAATCCATTCACGCATCTTGCTAGGGAAGCCTTTCCTTTGGAGGATATCAAGGATATAGCCCCATTTGATCGAGTCAAAGGCTTTCTTGATATCAAGCTTGAAGAGTAGAGTAGGAGTCTTGCATTTTTTAAGCCGACGGGAAAAATTCCTCACGTACATGAAATTATCGTGTATACTCCTCTTCTTGATGAAAGCGCTCTGAGCATTGGAGACAAGACACTCCATGTGGGGAGCAAGGCGCAGGGAGATCACTTTCGCCAAGATTTTGGCCAAGGAGTGAATGAGGCTGATGGGCCTATAGTCCGAGATGGCTTCTGCACCTTCCTTTTTAGGCAAAAGCACGACATTGGCGGAGTTGAGCCAATGGAGGTTGGAGGAGTGAAGGGAGTTGAAGCAGTTAATGACCCGCATGATATCAAACTTGATGGTCCCCCAACATTTCTTAAAGGCTCCCGTAAACCCATCTGGACCAGGCGCCTTGTCAGATGGCATGCTTTTGATGTCGTTCCAAACCTCCTCCTCAGTGATGGCATCGTCAAGAGAGCTGAGGTCGCTCGGCTGAAGATTGAGTTCATCCCAGTTGAGGTCTCTGCGTGAACTAGACCCCTTCCCCATGATCTCATAGAAGTGTTCATGAATGATTTTCTCCTTTTCCTCATGCTCGGTAACCCATCCTTGATTGTTCTTTAGCCGAAGAATGTGATTTTTCCTCCTACGAGCATTTATCCGCCGATGGAAAAAATTTGTGTTTGCGTCCCCATGTTTGAGGTTCTTGATTCTAGCACACTGGCACTTTCTCGTTCTTTCAAGAATAGAAAGGCTAATGACCCGCCGCTTGAGCCTGGATCTCAAGTCGAGCTCCATTGACGAGAGAGGGCGCCCCTCCTGGGCGATGTCTAGGTGAAGGATCACCAAGAGGGCCGCATGGAGATAAATCATGGCCTCAGAGAAGAAGCTCTTTCCCCAATGTGAGAGACGCATCGCCGTTCTCTTGAGCTTGTGGTGCAGGATGTGGAAAGGGTCAACATGCGGAACGTGTTCCCCCCAAGCCTTAAGGACAGTATCATCAAAGCCAGGCAAAGATGTCCAAAAAATTTCAAATCGAAAGGACCTAGGCCGCCGTGGGACAATGGCCCTGGCCAACAGGAGTGGGCAATGGTCGGAAAGGGAGGAGGACATCGCATGTAGAACATGCGAGCTGAAGGTTGTATCCCACTCGGAGTTGCAGAAAAAAGAATCAAGCTTGCAAAGCGTAGGGTTGGACCTCTCGTTGCTCCAAGTGAAGCGCCGGTTTTGAAGATGGTTTTCTTTGAGTTCACATGTGGTCAAGGCGGCACGGAACTGGTTAATGCGTCCCCGGTTGAAGGATCTTTTGTTTTTGTCTCGGGCACGGTAGATTTGGTTGAAATCCCCACACACAAGCCATGACATCCCAGGAGTGGGCTTGTGGATAACAATCTCGGCAAAAAAAGCATCCTTAAGCGTGGAGCGAGTAGGCCCGTAAACCGACGTGATCTTGAATGAGACCCCAGAAGAACGAATAGTCACCGTTGCTGATAGGCAAAACGTGGAAGTAGCAACGTTGGTGACATCCAGCAGGGCGCCGTCCAAGAGTAGGAGGATTCCCCAGCGAGTGCCAGTTGTCGGCCTATCCGCAAACATACGGAGTCGGTGACCCCCCAAATAGGAGGCGATGAAAGAGTCCATCGACGCGAGCTTTGTCTCTTGCAGACACACAAGTTCCCAGGACGAAGAAGCAATTGTTGCGCTAACCGTAGCCCTCCTCTTGGGGCAATTCAACCCACGCACGTTCCAGCACAAGGTATTTATAGGTTGTTCAATCATGTGAGAAACAATTAAGCCCCAAGCATTCTAACAGAACACTTGGTTCCTTCGACAATAATAAGCATACATCTAGATTGTATATACTTGCACCTGATACTGAATCCCCTCGTTCCCAGCATGGTTACTTCAGCCCTGCCGTTTCTCCTGTACACCGAAACTTCAGCAAATTTTCCCCATTCTCTACATTTTAGTAATTGTCATCTTACTGTGTTCAGATAATGCAGGTACCAGCCCAAAACCCAAATAAAACATCCCAGAACGAAGGTAGAAAATGTGCTTCTCAATTTGAGTCATGTTGTTTGTTCTGCCATGATCTGCTCATTCTCCTCTCCTTTACACATGGATCCTTGCTCCTTCTATTATTTTATTTTACTTGGTGTCTTCGACTGGGATTGGGTTGTCAGCCACATATGGATACAATTAACTGTTTGGGTTTGATCTCGTCTGGTGCATTGCTGTTGCCCTGCTTGCTTTCTCTACCTTATATTCGCCTTTTGTGTTTACCGTCTTTGGGTTTGTTGTCCTTTGTTTCCTGATCATGGTTGATTTAGTAATGTAGTGCTGATAATTCTTGCTGGTTGATTTTGGTTTTCTATGTGCTTTAATCTTTTCGTTTTCCTTTTCCTGATGAAAGTATATGGTTACGTAAGCACTTGGGTTCGTTAGCTATTTAAAGATGCTGTGAGGGTACTGAACCGGTGTATTAGTGATAGCTTTATAATTTCTGTGATTAGTTAGATTTAAGGACCTAGGCTATGTGTTTCTCTGCATACATAGGTGGTCTGGTCTGCACTATGCACACATGGCTAAATCTCACTTCGTCCAGTAGCTGGACAAGCAAGCAAGTGAACAAATTTAGCCTAATCCTCACACAGTGCATTATGTATGCCTTCCTGGCAGCACAACCGCACTCCTATGCACTCATTCCATTTGCAGGCCATTGGCAATCTAAAGAAGAGAACAAGATCAAAGATACCAACCTATTAGAATCTAGGGAACTAGGAAAAAGCACACACCTTTGGCTGACCATACCAATCTACAGAAAACAACAAGAACAAGGATACTACCCTACTAGGATCTAGACAATACAGAAAAAAAAACACTTGTAATCCAAAAAAAACGTAAAGGAGGCCATGAAATCCCAAACAAAGGATTATATTTTTCTAAGTATGGATGTTTCTCATCTGAACACGTACACACTCTTCCACTTTTGTAAATAATTTACATGTGATTAACCATTAGCTACATCTCTGTTCCTTATCTCCTGTATTGGTTCCAGGAGCATTATTTTCTTACCACGAGTATTATTTCGGTTGCCAAGAATTTCATAGTTTACATTACTTGATCATTCATGAGAATCACCTACTTAGCCTGTTTCCCCTCTCGGTTCGCCTTGCTGGTTACTGCTACTGGGTCTTTTCCTGTTATTATTTCTGACATTACTGTTCTATATATGCTGCTCTCTTCCTCGATTTTTTATGTCTTTCTTCATTCTTTCTCCAGTTTTTCTGGTGCCGGTCGGGCGCAGTGCACCTGTGGACTCTATTGGTTTCTGCTCTTTCTGCTTGGTTCATAAGGTAAGCCATATCTTACATTGCTTGCTTTTGTTTACCATGTAAGTGACTGACATACTGTTTACGTGTTATTGACTGGTTTGGATGTAATTTGCGTGCAGACCCGTCGCTCATGTTCTCTGCGTGCCGGATATGTTCGTGTCCCTTACGATCTGTGGTGTCCCTTATGGTTACTTAAGTACTTTGAGTTATTATTTCAGATAAAACATTTTAGCATCCGCCTCATGCTGCTGTTCATGAGGTTGTCCTTTTTTGTTAGGATGGCAATTTAGAGCAAACGTTCGCTCCGGGACATGGCAAGCGCGAACGTTTTTATGGCAACTCACAGTACAATGCATGGCAACTGCAGTATAAACACATGGCAACTCGCTGTGTTTTTTAATTTTTATGGAAATTGTGTGTTCTGAATTGTCATGCGTTTGTACTGCAGTTTCCATGTAAACCGTTCACTCTTGCCATGTCCTGGAGCGAACGTTCGCTCCCTATGATTTCCCTTTTGTTATACCTCTGGGTCCTGTTGTTTGCTACTCCTTCTGTTTGGTATCTTGCCCTCTTTACTTTTGCTTGCACCTCTGGTTGCTTCTTTCCAATTATAAAGATGAAAGCACCCATTGATCCTTGCTGTTACTGGGTCCAAAATATACTTCTCCTTGATTACATAATGCTAGCTAACTTCCAGATATTTAATCTTAGGCAAGCGTAAGTAACTTATATAAGGAGTAAACTGTTTTAATTTTACCACGCAATTCTGCCAAAATAGTAAAAAAATATAACGAACACAGCGTTTTTAGTGGATCCTTATGATCAGTTACCCTTTGCCGTGTTGCAAGGGTGATGCTTTCTGTTGTTTCGAAGATATTCCTTCATTTGACATGCTGAAGAGATTCATATGGTTTGCTTTGTTTTGGATCTATATCTTGTACAAACTCCATTATTCATCCCCCCATCTCCCTATCCCCCTCTGGTTCCTCCTCTTTCTCTTCTCACATCTTTAGTTTCTCAGTGGATCCAGCAAGTTGCCTGGCGCGATGGTGGCCCAGCGGATTTGGTGGCGCTATGGCCGTCTATTTTGGTAGCACGGCGATGTCACATCCTGGGGGGAAGCAGGCGCGTGAGGAGGCAAAGAGGAAGCAAAAGCGTGGATTTTAAGGGTTGTGTGCGTGCGTTTAGCCGGCGTGCTTCAGTGTGTGTGTTCCAAAAGGGCAAGTGGCAGAGTTCCATTCATATGAAGCGCACAGGTGCATACCAAGGAGACGATTGTTCATATCTAGGTGAACATTATTCTGGTTAGATATCTGTTATGTGGGTGGTTGGGGTCGATAATTATTTATGTAAGTTGTGTGATTTATGGGGCTCTTCGAATGCATTGTTTGTTCAACTTTTTTGTATCAGAACAGTTTTCACATACAGGATGTAGGCAACCTTGAATCTTGGAGCATTAGAAAGAGCACATGCAGGTTCGGTAGAGTACTGTTTCCAATGGTTACGATCATCTTCTAATTGTGTTTACTTAGTGGATGAACCCCAAAACGTTTTCCTAGGGTTTCGAGTGGAGCGGCGGCGCACGGGCGATCTTGATCACCGTGGCGAGATCGCTTTCTCCCTCCGGGCAATCTCCATCAAGGACGGTCGTCATGTGCCGCTCTCCTGGTAGGGCGTGGACAGCGGCTCGGCTCATTGGATGGAGGCGCAGGATGAGCCAGGGATGGCCCAAGCCAAGGATATGGCGGAGAGGCTGGGAAACCTTAATCTGATGGAAGCGGAACAACAGATTGTGGTGATGGATGATCTAGAGGATGCAGGTGAGAAGGAGAAGTTTGCTATCGCTGGGAAAGTGCTCTCAATCGCCGAATTTCATATCCAGACGATTAATAGTGCTCTCCGTCCTGCATGGGGAAACCCTAAGGGGCTGACCTTCAAAGCCCAGGGGGATAATATCTTTGTGGCCACCATGGACCTTAAAGTGGACATCGATCGCATATGGGATAGTGCGCCATGGATGATAGGGAAGCATGCCATGGTGCTTAGCAAGTTTGATTGGAGTATGAGACCACATGAAGTGAAATTTGATAAACTTCCAATCTAGATTCGCTGCCAAGATCTCCCGTTCAACTGGCTAAATGAGGAGAGAGCAACCATTGTGGCATCTCAGGTGGGGGACTTCATCAAGCTAGACCTTTCTGGTACTAGCAAAGGATGGGGGCAGAGTATGCGAGAAAAAGTGTGGATTAATGTCGATGAACCAATAAGAAGGCTGGTCCAATTCAACTCTCTGAGGAGGAAGAAGGTGGACAAATATGGGATCCTTTTCGAGAGGCTACCATATTTTTACTTTGCATGTGGAAAGTTGGGTCATCCGGACTCTCATTGTCCAACGCCACTGCCTCGCAAGGAAGATGGCTCTTGGGAATATGATGCTAGCATAAGGTTTGCAGATCCAAAGAAAACGACACCTCACGTGCAGACCAACGTGTAGCACACCAAGCCACAACAAACGAACCAAAGAGCTGGGGCAGAAAAAACAAAATCTGATGGGCTGAACAAGAACTCTGGTAAAGAGTACCGAAAGGTAACAATCACAGCTAGGGTGGAAATCCACCAAAGTGATGGTCCTGTGTTCCACTTCAATGCAAAGAACTCTGGTACATATATTGCCGAAGAGAAACCTCCGGCTGCTCCATCTAATGCACAAGATGGTAGTGCTGGGGGCTCTGCACAAACCCAGTCTGGGCTGGAGGATCCTCAGGGTGTCAAAAGATATGCGCTGTTAAACTCACCAAGTAAAGTTGGGGATTTACCACGTGATCCAAAGAAGAAGAAGGCTTTGCAATTTGAAGATGAAGCAATGGAAGGGGAAAACACTTAACTCGCGGAAGATGATGAGCAGCGCCGCGAGGAGCAATGAATACCTTAGTATGGAACTGTCGGGGGCTTGGGAACCCAGAGACAGTTCGAGAGTTGCATGATCTGGTGCAACGTGAAGGGTCCACTGTGTTCTTCCTCATTGAGACAAAGATCACAAGTGAAAGATGCACAACTCAGAATACTTCCGCGAATCTATTGATGCTTGCGATCTCCAAGATATGGGCTACTCAGGTGTTCCTTACACCTGGGACAACAACAAGATGGGACTGCTAACGTCAAGGTTCGACTGGATAGGATGATGGCATCACCAAGTTGGATGCAATGCTACTCAGAGTCGGTGGTTAGGTTTCACAACCCTAGTTTTGGTATGTGCTTTTATTACTAGAAATAATTGCATCATGTTTAAATTCTATGGTTTAAGAATTGGGGATTTGGAAAAGCCTCAAAAAGAATTTAAATAAAAAGGCCAAATAAAAAGTTTTTCCAAAATTCCTCCAAACAATTTTGAAAAGTCCTATAAATGAGTATGATCATTTTAAAAATGATTTGGAGTCAAACCCATGCCCATGGATTTTTCAAATATTCAAACAGAGGCTTGGAAATTAAATTTAAATGCTATTTGAATTGGATTCAAATAATTTGAATTACAAAAATCTTCAAATCTTGGGAGTGACTAGTACTATGTCACATATGTCCAAGATAAATATTTGGGGATTTTTTAAAAATGCTTTGGTATTTTTTTCCAGTGAAAACAAATATTACAGAAAACAAAAATAGAGAAAGAAAAAGAGGCCACTTACCCCTTCGGCCTACCTGGCCCACCTGGACCAGCAGAGGAGGCCCAGCCCAAAAGTGCAGGGTCTTCTTCCTCCACTGGACAGGCAGGCAGCCAGGTCGCCGGCGAGCCCGGCATGGCCGCCAGGCAGCTGCCTGGCTGCCTCCCTCGACCTTATCCTCGCCTTGGAGGCCTGGGCAAGCCCCCTTTTCCTTCTCGCCCTTCCCCTGGAGCTTCTCCTCTCCCTCCGGCGCAAATCCGTGAGATCCCGAGCGCCCCGTAGTTCGCCACCGTGCGCCACCGCGGCCACTGGCCTCCCTCCGCCGCACCGAGTTGTCCAGAGAGCGCAGCGCCGTCGTCTTCGTCACCGGGGCCATCCAATTTGAGCCTGGACGCTCTCAAGGCCACGCCGTCGTCACCGTTGTTCCCTGAAGGCCGCCGGACCTCGCCGTTAAATTCGCCGCCGTACAGCCCCCTCTGGCATCCCCGACCAACTCGCCGTACTCACGGTGAGGCCCCGGTTCTTTTCCCCCTAGCCGTGCTCTGCTCCGCGCCCCGGTGCCCTTTTCCCCCCACCATGCCGAGCGGCGCCGCCGCGGAGGTCCTCGCCGTCGTGGCCTCCGGATGCGCGCGTGCAAGGGCCGCGTCCTGGTGCCCTTGGCGCAGCCATCCGTGACCGGAGCCGCTGTCCAGAGCGGGAGCCGCCGCGTCCAGTGGTTGCCGTCGGCTAAATGCCGACCACTGGGTCATTAGGGGCTAACCCCCCTCCTAATCCCTCTCTCTCACACAGACAAGTGGGGCCAGTCCCCTTAATCCTCTATTTAAAATTTAAACTAAACAGAAATTAACCCAGAGACAATGACAGGTGGGTCCCAGGCGTCAGTTTGACCAGTCAGCACCCCTAATGTCAGCATGATGCCATGCTGATGCAGTAAACCTTTTCCAGATTAAAAATAATTACAGAAATTGCAGAAATTGATTAAATCTTTGAAATTCAATAACTTTTAAACCATAACTCCAAATCAAAAGTGTAATATATGAAAAATCATCAGAAAAATGCAAGGATTCCAAATATCATATTTTCATAGATGAAAAACACATCTATGATGATGGACCAGTAGCATTTGGCTATTTGGGTTATTTGGAATAATTCAAAATAAATGTTTAAATCATTTCAAATTAAATCTTTGCAATGCCAACCTTATCACATGAACATCAGAGGCATATCATACACATGACAACATGGTTTACCATATCCAAACATTAGCAAATGCAACTTGGGATAATTTGAACAACATTTGGAGTTTGAATTTGAATTTCTTATTTAAATCAACTTCAATTAACTTGTTGCAAATTGAACCTAGATCACATCAGTACCATGCCATGATTCATTCTTGAATGTGCATTGCAATGTGATGTTTACATTGTTGTTGTCTCGGTGTTTGCTTCTTCTCGATAGATCCATCGCCGGACGTAGTCCCTGTTTTCTCCGAAGAAGTGCACCCCCCGAGTCTCGACAATAAGGCAAGCAAACCCCATTGATCATATCTATATAAACCCATTTTTCCCTCTTGTTCTCTTATGCATGATTAGGTGTTTCACATGTTACCGTTCTACCGCTAGTTGAACCCATCCTTTGCATGACCTATCATTGCTGCCACAGTATTAAGCAAACCTCAACCTAGCAGACACAAGTTTGTTTGTGTTCATCATGTGGCCCTTCATCCATGTTATGTTATGCCATGCTAGAGTTGTTTGCAATGAAGTTGATCCATCTGGTGATGTATCGGGATGGTAGTGAACACATGCAACAAGGTGGTAACGTGTTGATGAAGTCACCCTAATATAAGTGAACAATGAGAGGCTGTGTAGGAGTACACAGTGGGTTGTCTCATTTACACTGCCCTAGGCCCCGAGTTCTTGTGTTGTGATCCAAGACACAGGTTACTACCACATGTTGGGCTCATTGACCCCTCTCGACCTATTAACTCACCCCGACTATGGTACAGGATTCGCATGGGTTAATTGTTATTCTATTTGCTTTCATAACGTAGCACGGTTTTAGGCAAGAGCAGCACCATCCGTCGAGGTGGGCTTGTCAGACCGTCCATACATCGTCTGGGTCCTGAACGGAAACCCCGACCGGATTCCCGATTGGGGTACAACTCAGATAGGCGATTCCCTGGACTAGAGTTGGAGCCGTGAGGTAAGTGTCGTGGTACTATCCTCGCCGACACCGCTTGAAGGTGACGAGTTCTAGGCGGTAAGTGGTAGCTACGTATGTGAAGAAGTACACCCCTGCAGGGTTAATGAACTATCCGAATAGCCGTGTCCGCGGTTATGGACTACTTGGAGATCTTTACTTGATTATTAGACAACTCAAATGGACACTCTAAAAATCTCAAGATAAGTGTGAGTGCTATGGGTTGCTTCCTCGTGGGGAAGTCGAGGAAGGATCCATGGTCGTGTATTGATGTGGTGATCAAGATTAGATGGACTCGTGTGCGCCTCTCATCTCAACTCTATGTAGTCGTAGTACAGGATAGCCAAGTCAAAGATTTCTGCATTACAACCCCACTTGCCTTTACCTTGATACCTGAGCATGAGTAGTTTAGTTCTGACGTAAGTCTTGCTGAGTACGACTTTGTACTCACGTTTGCTTATTCTATGTTTTAGAGACGAGACCACTGAACCTGATGGTGGCCTCCCCCTTCAAGCTCGACGTCGACGAAGTAATGTAGTCCCAGACAGCAGCCTGGTCCCTCTGGAGGGTCGTTGTGTTTTCTTAAAGGCTTCTTAAGCCATTTGTTAACCTTGTCTTTACTAAGAAATAATTTTCTTCCGTTGTTGTATGATGTAATGTTGAATCACAGTGATGTGATCTCTGCTTGTAACACTACTATATCTGTTCTGTTTAGCAGATGCAATAAAGCTATGAGTTTGTAGAGTTCATGTTGTGTTACCTGCTGTTTACACTAGACATGTATGCTGAGTGTATGATTATAACGTGCATGTCTTAGTGTGGGATTCGATAGCTTAGTTGAGTTCTTGCCAGCGGTCTTTCATACACCAAGTGGCCCTTAGATGTGCGCAGCTTGGGGCATCGCGATGCGATTGCTCGTGACTCTGTCACGTGGCACACTTTGTTGTATGATTGAGCCCGCCCAAGATCCCGACTAGGTGATCGGGCTGGAGTCTGTTTATGTAAGTGTTATGATTCTTTCGATAATGTGGTTGAGGTGACTTGTCTATGAGTATGAGATTTCACCACCCATAATCATTTAGACTTGTGAGCGGACGATGAGGACCCATATCAGTTGATCATCCGGCCTGAATGGGATGCCCCTCACGTTGGAGCTTTCCGAGAGTGTCTTGTACTTGGACTTGTCTTCTTACACAAGTGGGTATGGCTCTCGGCTCTCCATATGATTGAATTGTGACTGGAATTACATATGCAAACCCCGGGTCCCGACATTAGGCACATCCCTGCACCGAAAATCTGATCATGTCATGCTTCTGACCAAAATCCGGAAACAAGGACAAAATGACCAATCAGCACAAAGATTGTTCCGGTATGAGAATGCATGGTCTCAGGAGGATAGCTATGTGGATGCTGTTATGCAGGAATGGAAAGGATCCACCTCAACCGAGCATGGCCTAATCTCGATCATTGATCGGCTGGGCATGATGCAAAGGACGGTACAGGCTTGGAGTGCAGAAAAATTTGGCTCGATCCGGAAACGTCTCAAACGAGCCCGACACCTGTATGAAGAAGAGAGAGCCTCCGCCATGTACCGAGGAATGTCAAGACGGGAGAAGGAGCTGGCTAACCAGATCTCAGAACTGTTGCTTCGTGAGGAGATCATGGCAAAACAACGGTCCAAAGTTGACTGGTTAAAGGAGGGAGACAGAAATACGGGTTTCTTTCATGCCAAAGCAACAATCCGACGACGACAAAATAAAATCTTGGCCTTAAAGAACCCGGGGGGGTATTTTATGTGAAGATAAGGCGGACATCCATGCGATTGTCCAGTCCTTTTATAAGGACATGTTCATGACTCAAGGGCAGGTTGATGTCGATGCTATTATCAGATCTGTTCCATCTAAGGTGACGATCCAGATGAATGAAATGCTATGCAGAGATTTTGAGGAGGATGAAGTTCAGACGGCTCTTTTCTCAATGGGACCATCGAAGGCGTCGGGCGTTGATGGTTTTACTGCCGGTTTCTATCAACGCCACTGGAGTTTGATCAAGGAGGACGTGACAAAGGCGGTGTTGGAATTCTTACATGTTGGAGATCTGCCGACAGTAATCAACCGTACGGTCGTAGTTTCGATTCCCAAACTCAAGTCACTGCAAGAGATCTCTCAGTTTAGACCTATTGCGTTGTGTAACGTTCTATACAAAATATGCTCAAAAGTGCTAGAAAACCGTCTCCGCTTAGTACTGGATGAGATCATCTTGGAGGAACAAAGTGCTTTTGTTCTAGGTAGGCTGATTGCGGATAATGTGCTTGTGTCCTATGAGAGCATACACTCTATGAAAAGGAAGAAGGGAAAGGCTGCGTTCTCTGCGGCTAAACTCGATATGATGAAAGCATACGATCGAGTGGAGTGGGTATATCTTAATGGGATCATGCGAAAGCTGGGATTTCCAGATCAATGGATTGAATTGATCATGCGATGTGTCTCTTCTGTTAGTATGGAGGTAAAGGTCAATGGTGAGCTACTGAATTCGTTCACCCCTTCTCGGGGACTCCGGCAAGGTGACCCTATATCCCCATATCTATTTCTTATATGTGGAGAGGGACTCTCATGTCTACTCAAAAACTATGATAATGGCTGGATTGATAGAGGTCTGCGGGTCAGTTATCAATCACCATGGATTACACATCTGTTATTTGCTGACGATTGCCTCATCTTCATGAAAGATGATGAACAAAGTGCCAACCGAATCAATGAAATTCTTGAAATCTATGATGTCGGTTCCGGGCAGCGGGTAAACAAGCAGAAAAGCTCAATCTTTTTTAGCCCAAACTGTCGTGCACCAGCGCGGGAGAGTTTGAGGAATATTCTGCAAATCGATAGGAAGCGCTATCAGAAAAATATCTCGGGCTCGCCACAGCAACCGGGCGTCTCATTGATCGACAGTTTTGATCATATAAATGAGAGAGTGCAGTCTCGAGTCCAAGGTTGGGGAGAGCGACTGATGTCGTATGCTGCGAAAGAGGTGCTACTAAAGTCGATGGTCCAAGCACTACCAACCCACTCAATGAGCTTTTTTAAGCTCTCTAAGGGGTTGTGCTCCAAATTAATGACAACTATGTTTAAATTCTGGTGGGAAGGTTCACTGGACAAAAGAGGGATGCACTGGCAATCTTGGGACAAACTTGCTTGTTGGGACCCAGAATTTGCATATGTAATTCCAGTCACAACTCAATCATATGGAGAGCCGAGAGCCATACCCACTTGTCTAAGTAGAGAAGGCCAAGTACAAGACACACTCGGAAATCTGGAACGTGAGGGGCATCCCATCCAGGCCCGGATGATCAACTGGATTGGGTCCTCATCGTCTGCTCACAAGTCCAAATGCTTATGGGTGGTGAAATCCCATACTCATAGACAAGTCGCCTCAACCATATTATCGATTCAATCACAACACTTACATAAACAAACTCCAGCCCGATTACTTAGTCGTGGTCTTGGGCGGTCTCAATCATACAACAAAGTGTGCCACGTGACAGAGTCACGAGCAATCGCATCGCGATGCCCCAAGCTGCGCACATCTTAGGGTCACTTGGTGTAAGAAAGACCGCCGGCGAGAGCACAACTAAGCTATCGAACCCCACACATGACATGCACGATATGAACATCCACGCAGCATGCATGCCAAGTGTATAACAGCAGGTAACACAACATGAACTCTACAAACTCATAGACTGTATTGCATCTGCTAAACTGAGCAGACATAGTAGTTGTATTACAAGCAGAGATCACATGACTGTAATCCAACATTACATCAAGCAACAACAGAAGCAAATTATGTCTTAGTTAAGACAAGGTTAACAAATGGCTTAAGAATCCTGAAAGAAAATACAACAACCCTCAGAAGGAACCAGGCTGTTGTCTGGAACTATACGACTTAGTCGGCGTCGAGCTCGAGGTAGAGGCCACCATTAGGGTCAGTGGGTCTCGTCTCTAAAACATAAAATAAGCAAACGTGAGTACAAAGACGTACTCAGCAAGACTTACATCAGATCTACACTACTCATGCTCAGGTATCAAGGTAAAGGCAAGTGAGGTTGTAATGCAGAAAGCTTTGACTTGGCTATCCTGTACTACGACTACATAGAGTTGAGATGAGAAGCGCACTCGAGTCCATCTACTCTTGATCACCACATCAATACACCAACATGGATTCTTCCTCGACTTCCCCACGAGGAAGCAACCCAAAGCACTCACACTTATCGTGGCAGTTTAAGAGTATCCGTTCAGGTTGTCTAATAATCAAGTAATGGTCTCCAAGTAGTCCATAATCGCGGACACGACAATTCTAATAGATCATTACCATGCAGGGGTGTACGCTTCACACACGTGTCATCACTTACCGCCCGTGACTCATCATCCTACAAGAGGATGTTGGACGAGGATAAACACCAAGGCACTTACCTCACGGCTCCAACTCTAGTCCAGGGGATCGCCTATCTGAGTATGTATCCCAATCGGGAATCCGGCCGGGGTTTCCCTTCAGGACCCAGACGATGTATGGACGGTCGGACAATCCCACCTCGACGGATGGAACTGCGCTTGCCTAAAACCGTGCTACAAATTAACCGTGCAGCTCCTCCCACTCCGGCACAAAATCAAATCGAAGAAGCAATAACCCATGAGAATCCTGGACCATAGTCGGGGTGAGTTAGTAGGCCAAACGGGATCCCATAGCCCTGCATGTGGAAGTACTCTTGTCTTGGATCACAACACGAAAACTCTGGGCCTAGGGCACTGTAAATGAGACAAACCACTGTGTACTCCTACACAGCCTCTCATTGTTCACTTATATTAGGGTGACTTCACCAACACATTACCAACATGTTGCATTGTTAACTACCATCCCGATACATCACCCAGATGGATCATCTTCATTGCAAACAACTCCAGCATAGCATAGCATGAATGAAGGGCCACATGATGAGCACAAACAATCCTGGATCTGCTAGGTTGAGGTTTGCTTAATACTATGGCAGCAATGATAGGTCATGCAAAGGATGGGTTCAACTAGCGGTAGAACGGTAACATGTGAATCACCTAATCATGCGTAATTGAACAAGAGGGAAGGGGTTTATATAGACATGATCAATGGGGTTTGCTTGCCTTGTTGACGATCACGAGGTGTCACTCTTCAGATGTGAGGTTGAACTCGTCTCCGAGATCAACTCCTACCGAGATGAAGCAATCACCGAAGCACTGAAAGTAATGCACATTCAATGAATTGAAATGCACAACCAATATGTCATGGCATGAAGATAAACAAATGTGTGGATTTGCTCTTTACATAAATGTGAGTTGTATTGCATAGCAATGGTTCAAGTTAAAATGATTTAAACATTTATTTTGAATTATTCCAAATAGGCCATATAGCTAAATGCTACTGGTCCCCCACCATATATGTGTTGTTCATCTATGAAAGTATGATATTTGGAATCCTTGCATTTTTCTGATAATTTTTCATATATTATTTGTTTGATTTGGATTTATGGTTTAAAAGTTATTCAATTTCAAAGATTTAATCATTTTCTGGATTTCTCTGATTATTCTTAATTTGGACAAATGAATTACTGCATCATGCTTGTGTCATGCTGACGCAGGGGGGCTGACGTGTGGGCCAGTCCTGTCAGTGGGACTGGGGTTAATCCCCGTTTAGTTAAACTGACAGGGGGGGTTAAGGGGGCCAGGGCCCCACCTGTCAGTGGCTTAGGTCCAACTAACCAGGGGGTTAGCCCCTAACTAAGCCATCCGGCCGGCGGCTAGCCGGAGACGGCCAAGGAACGCGGTGGAGGCCCGCCGGATTTGCACTACCGGCCACGGGGAGGCACTCCAAGGGCACCAAAATGGAGCCCTCGATGCTGCGCATCCATTGGGGCACATGGGCGAGATGGAGGGGGGCGGAGACGTGGATGGCGTCGAGCCGTGTGGCGGCCGGAGCACGACTCAACGGTGGCGGCGATTCCGGGCGCCAAAACAGGAGCGGCTAGGGGGAAGAGAATCGGGAGCTCACCGTAAACTCAATAGGGTGGTCGTCGGGGTCGGGGATGAACTGGTGGCGCCGAATTTATCAACGGCGAGCGGCGGCCTTGCCGGAGCCGGGGAAGACGCGGGCGTCGTCTTCAAGGCAAGGGGGCTCGATTCCTTTCTCAGGGAGGTCCGGGGTGACCTCTCGGATCTCCTGGATAGCACAGAGGGGCGGCTCGAGGTCGTTGGACACGGCGGTTCATGTGTTGCACTCCGGCGAGCTCTCGGGCAATGGCGAACGCGAGCGGGAGAGAGCGGGAGAGAGACATGAGAGAAGGGGGGAAAGGTTGGGGATGTGCACGGGGTCTCCAAGGCGCTAGAAAGGGGCAGGGGCAGGCAGGCAGCTGGCTGGCAGCCATGCCGCGCTCGCCGGTGACCTGGCTGCCTTCTTGGCCATGGAAGAAGACGGCCATGCCCTTTTGGGCTGGGCCTTCCAGGCTAGGCCTTCCAGGTGGGACAGAAGGTGAGTTAGGTGAGTTGCTTTCCCTTTTTCTTTTATTTGTTTTCTGTTTCTTTTGATTTGTTTTGTTTTTATAACAAAACATTTTTATAAAACCCTGATATTTTTATTGGGGCTATATGTGACTGATATAAAGCCACACCCAAGTTTTCAGGATTTTTGGAGTTCAAATTATTTGAACCCAATTCAAATATGAATAAAATTTAATTTCCAAAGGCACTTTTGGATTTTTTTTCAAAAATCCATGAGCATGACATGGGACCCAAAACACATGAAATGTGATCATGCACATTTATAGGACTTTTCAAAAAGTTCAGAAGATTTTTGGAAAAAGATTTTTGTCTGGCCTTTTATTTAAATTCTTTTTGAGGCTTTTCCAAATCCCCAAATATTAAAGAAGGAAATTTAAACATGATGCCTTATTTCTAGAAAAAAAACACATACCAAAACTAGGGTTGTGACATTGCTGTCTAAAATAATCAAGGGGGGCTGGGTTTACGAGACCTCCCAACTTTCAATATTGCAATGCTTGGCAAGCAGGGCTGGCGCCTCATGGAGAACCCAACCAGCTTGTGCGGCCGGGTCTTGAAAGGCAGGTAATTTCCGAACTCGGACTTCCTCCCTGCAGGGTGTCCAAAGAGTGCATCTCGCATTTGGAAAGCAATCATATGTGGGAGAGATGTGCTCTAGTAGGGTTTGATCAAGAGAATAGGAAACGGTGAAGATTGGTGGATCGCTGACACCCCAACTATGCGGCCTATAGGGCGGCATCCCAACACCACAGTAGACAAGGTGGCCGAGAAGATCGACCCTTTGACTGGCTGTGACGCCCCCAAAATCAATCCGTGTACAGTAATCATACACGCAGGGTATACAGCTGAGATTAGGGTGCCACGGTGAGAATATCACAGCACAACACTAAACACAAAAGGATAAAGAAATATGTTACAATAAAGCGGGGTCACGCGGACCCAAATACATAAGTTATACAAGCCATAATATCTGAGTACAGACATAGTTAGTCAAGTTTTGCCTTAAGAAGGCTAGCACAAATAACATCAGAGATACTCTTGGTCCTGGTCAGCGGGGATCTCGACGTAGTAATATCCGCCTCCGGGGTACTCCTGCTCCTGGACTGCAACGTCGACTGCAGCGGCCGATCAGGCAAAACAAAAGGGGGAAATAAAGCAAAGGTGAGTATCTAGCATACCCGCGAGTCTTACGTCCGCTACTAAGCATTATGCATTGTATCAATGGAAAGGGGAGGCTGTATATATAGTGGACTGCAAGATAGAAATCAGAATAAGGGTAAGAAGCTAGGCCTATCGAAGACTAGCATCTTCTGACGTGTCTTGCAGCATGAGAAGAGAAACAGCCAACAGTTCATATAAAGCATAAAGTAACAACGAAGCAGAAGTTGCTGCAACATTCTATAATATAAGTTGTAATGATTAATAATAATAATAATGCCTCCGAGTTCCCTTCCTCAACTCCCTGCGAGGAAGAAGACCCGGAACCATACAGTTTAATAGTAATAGTTTCTAGTGGTAAGATCCAGCTTCAGCATAAAGCGTCCTGTTACCGTGGACACGGCTATTCGAATAAATTAATCTTCCCTGCAGGGGTGCACTGGCGTGACTCTACGATGCTCGGATCTCCAAGGTGGCGGGAACCTTGTTAGGGAACGCTCCACCAAAGCTATCCGACACAAAGTAGCCCATCCTTCGGAAATCAACAGAGAGGTCATCCGCCGGACTATATCCTATGTACGCCGGGCTTTGGACCCTAACCCGAACGTACTCCTGCACGGTGCGTGACTGGCCGGTGAAGAAAAATCAAAGCAAATACAAATACACCGCTCGAGCAAGAGAAGACAGCACCACTTCCCGGCAATCAGCCCGCGGTACTGCTGACGTCTGAAGACCCTCGAACGAGACTACGATGCAGGGGAGCCCACACTCATCGTCCCACGTGTAGGTAGTGCGTACAAGCCAAAGGGCTACTCAAGACATCCGCCGAACCATTTAGCATTTTAATTAACCTGCATGACAACCGTTATCGTTGCCTCGACTTAACCGACCCGCGGTCAACGACAGTAGTCAGGTCCACCAGTACATCGGTGCCTGCCTTGTCGTCCCGCCAAGTCACTGCGGTTACCAACAAGGTGAACCGTCTCCTTACCTTGTCTCGCGTGTGCTCTTGGTAGAGCTCGACTTTTCGTAGTTTGGTAACTCTCGCGAGATACGAGCAGGGGCCAAGCACGCCAGTAACGTCGGTCGTACCCTCCCTGTCGTTCCCGACAATATACCGCTCGCGGGCACCGTTGGGTCGCCCGAGTTCTTACCTTTAAGGACAACCGCGGTCCAGGACCCTATGGCGGCAAGAAAAAGTCAGCCTCGAGTGGAGTACAAGGATTACTCCTGGATAGCTCACACTTGAGGTGACTAGGCATAACCCAGATAGGGCCCTTTGGCGGTGTCTGCTTTGTTCCGTACCTGCAACAGTTATATATTGTATCCGTGTTCACTCCCCTGAGTGATCACGGCCCGCTATCTAGTCCTAGCTAACAATGCGCAGGGCTCACTGCTGGATATTGCATAAGTAATAATAGGCAGCATAGGATAAAGGAAAGGTACATAAAGGGCGACAAAATCAGGCTGTGCAATTGAATAGGATTGTAATCGTAGCAGCAGCAGTAACAATGCCTAGTGCAAGAAAGTACGGAAAGGTAGGCGATATCTGGGGAAGAGAATGGCTCTGCTTGCCTGGAAGCTCGACGGTAGGGGCAGGGTCGTCGATGAAGTAGTCGTACCCGGCGGCGGTGTAGTCGGAGGTAGCAGCGGGGTCTACCGGAGAATAAAGGGGGGGGGGAGAAACAGTAAATACAAAGCAAGCATAAACAAACAGATGAATAGCATGGCGTATGCAATGTTAACGGTGTTCTAACGAAGTGCAATGTACGTTGCTCGGAGCGGGAATTCATCCGGGGATGAACTACCGGCTCCGGGTGATTACCGGACAGGGTGTCCGGAGGGGAAGGGTTCATGCCGGAGGTGTCGTGGTCATCCGACAAAGATAAGGGGGGTGTATCCGTGTTAGTGGAACCATTCCGGACAACTTTCGTGTTCGGAATAAATTCAGCCACCAAGTTTTTACCGGTACCGGGAATTATCGACAAACAGCCCGGAGGGGGGATGTCGGTGTTCGTTGTGTTATAGGGGTGCGGTTGGTATACGGATAGCGTATTCGTATTCATTATTTTTTTCTGATCAATTTTTATGTATAAACTTTTTTGATCTAAGCTACGGTTTATTTTCTATGATTTTCTAAAGTTTTAAGCAATTTAAATCATTTTCTAAATCATTTTTAAATTATTTTTATTTATTAACAGAAACATTATCCACAACAGTTTGACTGGTCAACTGACATGGGGGTCCCACATGTCAGTGACCCAATTCTAATAAAACATTTTTACTTAAGAAAAATAGGGGTGGCCCACATGTCATACTAACAATTTTTAAATTTCTTTTAATAAAACAAATATCCAGTGGGGGCCCCACTAGTCAGTGACTAGGGGGTTAATTCTTTTGTTTCTGTTTAATTAGGGGGGTTAGGGGGGGTGGGGCCCCCTTGTCAGTGGGGTAACCCCACTATTACTGGAGGGGAGGGGGATTAAGGGGGTTTGCCCCGGTTTAACCCGTGCCTGTGCCCGTGCCCGCCGGCGAACACGGCACGGCGGGGCTGGCCAAACGGCGAGGAGGGCCGCGACAGAGCGCGACCGCGTGGGTGGGCGCGCCGTCAGCGCGGCGAGCGTGCGCGGCCAGGGCGCGGCCGGAGCTTGGCGTGCGCACCCATGGCGGCAACACGGCGGCCGGAGCGCACATGATGGGGACGGCCAAACACGGCGCCTAATCGAGCACCGAGGAGAGGGAATCGTCGAGGAGCTCACACCTGAGCGCGATAGGGGAGTTAGTGGGCGCGGAGGAGGTTGGTAGCGAGCTCCCGGTCGTTAATGGCGGGGCGGCTGGAGGAGGAAGAAACGCCTGATTCCTCGATGTGCGGTGCGTCCCTGGTCGATTTCTAGCGCGGGTGGACGAGGTAGTCGTCGGCGAAGCCTCTGGACACGGCGAGGAGGTGGATGGGCTCGGGTGGTCGCGCGTTCCGGCGAGGTCTTCCCGCGGTGGTGCTCTGGTGGTCACGTGATCGAGCGGGGGGGGGGGGGCGGGGGAGAGCGACGAGGCGAAGGGCAGGTGAGATCTAGGGTTCGGGGGGCCCTTATCTTACCTGGCCCCGGCCTGTAGCGACCCACCGAGCTGGTCCGGCTCGACAGCGTCGAGCATGACGCGGTCGCCATGGCCACGGGGGAAACAGAGGAACAGTGAAGAAGATGGGGAAAAAAAGAAAAGGGCCCGAGTGGGCCAGATCAGTGGGCTTCGCCCCGTGCGACTAATAGTCAGAGCCCCATTTTGTTCTTTTCTTTTTCTGTAAAATTCTGTTAGCATTTATTTAAATGGCTTTGGCATTTTTATATAATGCCATTTTGGTTCCATAATTAGTAGAGCATATTCCTAGAGTACCACAAAAAGTTTAGGGTTTTTCTAAACTCTTTTTCTAATTTATTTTATTATTAAATGAGCAATTGTCCTGGAATTGCTACTGTTATTAATTGTTTACAATTTTCAGTAGCCCAATAAATACCAATGATTAAATGGGCATGGTCCAATGATTATTTGGGATTTATAAAAGTGGTTCCAAGATCTTTTGAAAAGATTTATTGTCACCATATTTTTAATATTCATCAAAAGGCATTTTAGGGTTTGTTTGAATTTTATTTCAAATGGCTTGGACTTTAGTTGGCCAATGATGATCAAGGTCCATGGTTCATATTTGCTTGCAACAATATCAAAGGAGAATTTGAATTTGAACTGAACCAGTTGATCAAACAAAAGTTTTGAACAGTAGAGATGAACAGCAACCCTGATTACTGTTCACTGACAGTGAGGGTGTTACAAATCTCCCCCACTACAAGAATTCTCGTCTCGAGAGTTTAAGTGGTAGAGATGAAAAGATAGGGGTATTCTTCACGAAGACGATCTTCGCGTTCCCAAGTGGCTTCATCTTCAGAATGATTCGACCACTGAACTTTGAGAAACTTTGTCGTCTTGTTGCGGGTTTTGAGTTCAGAATGATCAAGAATGCGGCTCGGATGTTCTTGATAAGTCAAGTCCTGTTGCAGCTCGATCATATCATGTTCCACTTCACGAATAGGGTCCTTGAAGCAGCGTCGGAGTTGCGACACATGGAATACATCGTGGACTTGGGAGAGGTTCGGCGGCAATTCCAATCGGTATGCCACTGGTCCACTTCGAGAAAGAATACGGAACGGACCAATGTAGCGAGGATCTAACTTGCCTTTGATTCCGAAACGGTGAGTGCCTCACATCGGGGTGACACGGAGGTAAGCATATTCGCCAGGTTGATAGACCATTTCCTTGTGCTTACGATCATAGTTGCTCTTCTGACGAGACTGAGCAGCCTTCAAGTGGTCACGGATAACGCGAACCTGATCTTCGGCATGCTGAATAATGTCCGGACCAATGAGGGTTTGTTCCCCAGTTTCTGACCAATTCAGAGGGGTTCGACATTTACGTCCATAGAGAACTTCAAAGGGTGCCATCTTCAGACTAGCCTGATAGCTATTGTTGTACGAGAATTCAGCAAATGGAAGAGATTCCTTCCATTTCTTACCGAATGAGATGACACAAGCTCGAAGCATATCTTCAAGCACTTTATTGACTCGTTCGACTTGTCCTTGCGACTGGGGGTGATAAGCGGTGCTGAAATTCAGGTGAGTGCCCATAGCTTCTTGGAAACTATCCCAAAATCTTGAGGTGAAAATACTGCCACGGTCTGAACTGATCTCCAACGAAATGCCATGGAGGGACACAATTCTGGAAACATACAAGTCTGCTAACTGACTAGCAGAGATCGTCTCCTTGACTGGCAGAAAGTGGGCAACCTTGGAGAATCGGTCGATGACGACAAAGATAGCATCATGGCCTTTCTGTGATCTGGGAAAACCAGTGATGAAGTCCATTTCAATCTTATCCCATTTCCATTCAGGAATAGAGAGTGGTTGCAGAGTTCCAGCAGGTCTTTGATGTTCGGCTTTGACGCGACGGCAAACGTCACACTCATCAACATAACGAGCAATGTCTTGCTTCATGTTGGACCACCAGTACCGCTGACGAATGTCTTGGTACATCTTGGTACTACCAGGGTGGATCGACAAAGGTGTATCATGAGCTTCTTTCATGACATCAGGGGCGTAATTCAAGTTTGCCTTGGCTATTGGAACCACTAAACGACCCTTGAAGTACACCGCATTATCATCATTTGCATCAATAGTGAAGAATGAGGGCTCTCCGCTGGCGACACGCCGCTTAATTTTCCAAATTTCATAGTTATAATGTTGTACCGTCTTGATGCGGGTGTCAAGGTCTGGTTTGACCACCAGGGAGTTCACATATCCCTGCGGAACAATTTCGATGTTCAGCTTGCGGAGCTCTTCATACAAAAGTGGTTGTTGTACCTGAACTTCAAGTTCACTACAGTAGGCTTTGCGGCTGAGGGCATCAGCCACCACATTAGCTTTGCCAGGGGTGTAATAAATTCCCATGTTGTAGTCGGCTATTGTCTTGAGCCATCTCTGCTGGCGGAGATTCAGGTCTGGTTGAGTGAATAGGTACTTCAGGCTTTGGTGGTCGGTGTAGATCTCGCAACGGTTACCGATGAGGTAATGTCGCCACAGCTTCAATGCATAAATTACCGCTGCCAATTCAAGATCATGTGTTGGATACTTATCTTCGTGAGCACGCAATTGACGAGACCATAAGCAATCACTTTGAGCTCTTGCATTAGGACACAGCCTAATCCTTAACGAGATGCGTCACAATATATCACGAAGTCCTTCTGAGTATCAGGGGGAGCAAGCACTGGGGGAGAAGTGAGCTTGTCCTTGAGGGCTTGGAAACTTTCCTGACATTTATCTGTCCACTCAAACTTGACGCCTTTGTGAAGTAGGTTAGTCAGAGGCCTGGCAATCTTGGATAAGTTCTCGACGAAACAGCGGCAATAGCTGGCGAGTCCGAGGAAACTTCTGACTTGTTTGACAGTCTTGGGGGGAGTCCAATCAAGAATAGCCTGGATACGTTCTGGGTTGACGGCAATGCCATCCTTGGAAATCACGTGACCAAGGTAGGTCACTTCAGGAAGCAAGAACTCGCACTTAGAATACTTAGCGTAGAGTTTGTGTTCTCAAAGCTTCTCCAGTATAAGACGAAGATGTTCAGCATGCTCCTCTTTATTCTTGGAGTATATTCAGATATCATCCAGATAAACCACGACAAACTTGTCGAGGCATTCCATGAATATATAGTTCATCAACCGGGAGAAAGTGGCTGGAGCATTCGTCAAGCCAAAGGACATGACAGTGTACTCGTATGAACCATAGCACGTAATGAAAGCGGTCTTCGGAATGTCCTCTTCACGGACTCGGATCTGATGGTAACCCAACCTCAAGTCGAGTTTCGAAAACACCGTGGATCCAGCAAGTTGATCATACAGATCGTTGATCCGGGGAAGCGGATATTTGCTTTGGATGGTGGCTTGGTTGATGGGTCGGTAATCTTGGACCAAACGATTTGTTCAATCGCTCTTCTTGACAAAGAGCGAAGGTGCTCCCCAAGAAGAGGAACTTGGGAGAATGAATCCTTTGTGAAGTGCTTAGTCGATCTCCTTCTTCAGTTCAAGGAGGTGGTGAGGTGGCATCATATAGGGACGCTTGGCAATAGGAACGGTGCCGGGTTTCAGGTCGATGACAAATTCAACCTCACGGATCGGGGGTATTCCCGGGAGTTCTTCTGGGAAGACGTCGGGAAAATAATGAACGACTGGAATGTTCTCAATCCCGTCAAGAGGTGAGACATTCAGAGCATTCATCATATAGATATGCGTTTCAGCATCACGGGTAATCCGGGTGGTGTGGTTAACAATCTCGCCGGAGGGGTGAAAAAGTTGGACAGAACTGGTGCCACAATACAGTGCGGCATCGTGGATTTTCAACCAATCCATGCCGAGAATGAGGTATGTGGTGGAATACTTCAGGAGGATGGGGGAAGCAAGGAACTCAATTCCTTCAATTTCGACGATGGTTTTGGGCACTATCTTGGAGGTGTGGCAATGGCCTATCGGAGTGCGGACAACCATCGGTGGATCCATCTTTTCTATCATGAAGTTATGCGACAATGAAAATGCTTCTGACATGAATGAATGTGATGCTCCTGAATCAAATAAAACAGTAGCAGGTATTGAATTAACAAGAAGGGTACCCATCACGGTAGCAGGTTGCTCCTGAGCTTATTCGACATTAATGTTGTAAGCATGTCCGCGAGTGTGAGAAGAAGACCCAGTGTTATAGTTGGGGGTCCTGTTGTTTCCACGGCCATTTCCACGACCAGCAGGGTGAACTACCAGTTGATTCTGTCGCTGAGGGCAGTCTCTGGAAAAGTGACCTGGCTGATGGCACTTGAAGCACAGGCCATCTTGAGGACGGAGGGGTGCAGTCTCAGTCTTCGGCTGCCTCGGCGGGGGCGGAGGCAGACGAGGTGCAACATACGACGGCCTTGGTGCAGGGGCAGGTGGACGATACACACTGTGTGGAAGCCAAACGCGTTGCTTCTGTGCTGTGCCCGAAGATGAGCCAGCATCACGGGGGCGCTTCGGTGAACCACCGAACTTAAGCTGAGCGGTCTCAAGAGTGATAGTCTGGTTTACCATGGTGGCGAAGTCGGGGAAGACGTGCAAAGCCAGTGCAAGCTGGAGATCTGGGTTGAGTCTATCACAGAACTTCTCTTGCCTACTTGCATCATTGGGGAAGTCACTTGCAGCATAGAGGGAGAGGCGGAGGAATTCCCTCTGATATGCCTCGACAGTTTTGTTGCCCTGAACGAGGTTGCGGAACTCGGCCTTCATACGGTTCATAATCGCTTGGGGGACATAACGAGCACGGAAGGTAGTCTTGAAGTCATTCCAGGTGACGACAGTCCCTTCAACTAGCGAGCCCTTGTAGGTGTCCCACCACTGAGCAGCGGGGCCACGCAGGAAATAGGACGCAAAGTTGACGTAATCAGCAGCGCTCACATTAGCGAACTCCAACTGACGGTTGATGTCACGAAGCCAATCATCAGCATCCAGCGGTTGTTCAGGTTGGTGGAAGAGAGGGGGATTGAGACGCATGAAATCCCGCAGAGTAACCACAGGCAGTTGGTTCTGGTGCTGGTTCTGGTTCTGATTCTGGTTCTGGAGCTGATCTATGACTCCTTGCATAAACACCTGGTTCATCTGAAACTACTGCATCATCGCGGCCATGTAGTACGGCGGCGGAGGTGGATCGTTGGCACCACGACCACGACCACGACTACCACGACCAACCATCCTGCTAGAATTTAACAGGGGTATTTCAGCGATGAACATTTATCGAGATACCGGAAACGAGTAATAGGTAAAGCGACAACAAAGAGGAGGCGCGGATATATAGGAGTAGTCATATAAGACATACACATCCACACATAGAATCAATCGAAAATCGGGCAGCGTAACGTCGTAGAAATTAAGGAAAAAGGACAAACTAGGCGGCGCGCAGACCGCGGTAAGGATTACACGACGCGACATAGATTCCACTATGTCAATCACGCCGCAAGAAAACTGTTGGCCACAGGAGTTAATGCCAGAGGACGCGCGGCCTGCCCAGAATGAGAATGGGATCCGCGGTCCTGGACCTGGGGTAGAACTCCTGCGACACGACTCAATCAATGGGGAAGCACCAAAACGCAGGATGGAATCAAGAGAACGTGATCCTAATGTCAGAGTTTGTAAAACTTACCAGCAAGGATAAGAGAGCAGATTCCCAGAGCATAGGTAAGGAGAAAAGGATCCTAATACCATAGATATCACACATAGTGACATTGATGTGGGCCCGTAAGCCAAATATTAAGTTAGCAAAATAGTTTTCCAAAGTCTAGACTCAACTTCGACCAGGTAGTGGTGGGGTGGCTTCGTACAGGCAGTCGGCTCTGATACCAACTTGTGACGCCCCCAAAATCAATCCGTGTACAGTAATCATACACACAGGGTACACGGCTGAGATTAGGGTGCCACGATGAGAATATCAGAGCACAACACTAAACACAAAAGGATAAAGCAATATGTTACAATAAAGTGGGGTCACGCGGACCCGAATACATAAGTTATACAAGCCATAATATCTGAGTACAAACATAGTTAGTCAAGTTTTTCCATAAGAACGCTAGCACAAATAACATCAGAGATATAGATCGAAAAGGAAAGGCCTCCTGCCTGGGAGCCTCCGAAACTACTCCTGGTCTTGTCCAGCGGGGGTCTCGACATAGTAGTATCCGCCTCCGGAGTACTCCTTCTCCTGGACTCCAACGTCGACTGCAGCGGCCGATCAGGAAAAACAAAAGGGGGAAATAAAGCAAAGGAGAGTATCTTGCATACCCGCGAGTCTTACGTCCGCTACTAAGCATTATGCATTGTATCAATGGAAAGGGGAGGCTGTATATATAGTGGACTGCAAGATAGAAATCAGAATAAGGGTAAGAAGCTAGGCCTATCGAAGACTAGCATCTTCTGACGTGTCTTGCAGCATGAGAAGAGAAACAACAACCAGTTCATATAAAGCATAAAGTAAAAACGAAGAAGAAGTTGCTGCAACATTGTATAATATAAGTTGTAATGATTAATAATAATAATAATGCCTCCGAGTACCCTTCCTCGACTCCCTGCGAGGAAGAAGACCCGGAACCATACAGTTTAATAGTAATAGTTTCTAGTGGTAAGATCCAGCTTCAGCATAAAGCGTCCTATTACCGTGGACACGGCTATTCGAATAGATTAATCTTCCCTGCAGGGGTGCACTGGCATGACTCTACGACGCTCGGATCTCCAGGGTGATGGGAACCTTGTTAGGGAACGCTCCACCAAAGCTATCCGACACAAAGTAGCCCATCCTTCGGCAATCAACAGAGAGGTCATCCACCGGACTATATCCTATGTACGCCGGGCTTTGGACCCTAACCCGAACGTACTCCTGCACGGCGCGTGACTGGTCGGTGAAGAAAAATCAAAGCAAATACAAATACACCGCTCGAGCAAGAGAAGACAACAGCACTTCCCGGCAATCAGCCCGCGGTACTGCTGACGTCTGAAGACCCTCAAACGAGACTATGATGCACGGGAGCCCACACTCCTTGTCCCACGTGTATTTAGTGCGTACAAGCCAAATGGCTACTCAAGACATCCGCCGAACCATTTAGCATTTTAATTAACCTGCGTGACAACCGTTATCGTTGCCTCGACTTAACCGACCCGCGGTCAACGACAGCAGTCAGGTCCACCAGTACATCGGTTCCTGCCCTGTCGTCCCGCCAAGTCACTGCGGTTACCAACAAGGTGAACCGTCTCCTTACCTTGTCTCGCGTGTGCTCTTGGTAGAGCTCGACTTTTCGTAGTTTGGTAACTCTCGCGAGATACGAGCAGGGGCCAAGCACGCCAGTAACGTCGGTCGTACCCTCCCTGTCGTTCCCGACAATATATCGCTCGCAGGCACCATTGGGTCGCCCGACTTCTTAACTTTAAGGACAACCGCGGTCCAGGACCCTATGGCGGCAAGACAAAGTCAGCCTCGAGTGGAGTACAAGGATTACTCCTGGATAGCTCACACTTGAGGTGACTAGGCATAACCAGATAGGGGCCTTTGGCGGTGTCTGCTTTGCTCCGTACCTGCAACAGTTATATATTGTATCCGTGTTCACTCCCCTGAGTGATCACGGCCCGCTATCTAGTCCTAGCTAACAATGCGCAGGGCTCACTGCTGGATATTGCATAAGTAATAATAGGCAGCATAGGATAAAGGAAAGGTACATGAAGGGCGACAAAATCAGGCTATGCAATTGAATAGGATTGTAATCGTAGCAGCAACAGTAACAATGCCTAGTGCAAGAAAGTACGGAAAGGTAGGCGATATCTGGGGAAGAGAATGGCTCTGCTTGCCTGGAAGCTCGACGGTAGGTGCAGGGTCGTCGACGAAGTAGTCGTACCCGGCGGCGGTGTAGTCGGCGGTAGCAGCGGGGTCTACCGGAGCATAAAGGGGGGGGGAACAGTAAATACAAAGCAAGCATAAACAAACAGATGAATAGCATGGTGTATGCAATGTTAACGGTGTTCTAACGCAGGGCAATGTACGTTGCTCGGAGCGGGAATTCATCCGGGGATGAACTACCGGCTCCGGGTGATTACCGGACAGGGTGTCCGGAGGGGAAGGGTTCATGCCAGAGGTGTCGTGGTCATCCGACAAAGATAAGGGGGGTGTATCCGTGTTAGTGGAACCATTCCGGACAACTTTCGTGTTCGGAATAAATTCATCCGGCAGGTTTTTACTGGTACCGGGAATTATCGACAGACAACCCGGAGGGGGGGATGTCGGTGTTCGTTGTGTTAGAGGGGTGCGGTTGGTATACGGATAGCGTATTCGTTATATTTTTCTGATCGATTTTTATGTATAAACTTTTTTGATCTGAGCTACGGTTTATTTTCTATGATTTTCTAAAGTTTTAAGCAATTTAAATCATTTTCTAAATCATTTTTAAATTATTTTTACTTATTAACAGAAACATTATCCACAACAGTTTGACTGGTCAATTGACCCAATTCTAATAAAACATTTTTACTTAAGAAAAACAGGGGTGGCCCACATGTCATACTAACAATTTTTAAATTTCTTTTAATAAAACAAATATCCAGTGGGGGCCCCACTAGTCAGTGACTAGGGGGTTAATTCTTTTGTTTATGTTTAATTAGGGGGGTTAGGGGGGGGCCCTTGTCAGTGGGGTAACCCCACTATTACTAGAGGGGAGGGGGATTAAGGGGGTTTGCCCCGGTTTAATCCGTGCCTGTGCCCGTGCCCGCCGGCGAACACGGCACGACGGGGCTGGCCAAACGGCGAGGAGGGCCGCGACAGAGCGCGACCGCGTGGGTGGGCGCGTCGTCAGCGCGGCGAGCGTGCGCGGCCGGAGCTTGGCGTGCGCACCCATGGCGGCAACACGGCGGCCGGAGGGCACGTGATGGGGACGGCCAAACACGGCGCCTAATCGAGCACCGAGGAGAGGGAATCGTCGAGGAGCACACACCTGAGCGCGGTAGGGGAGGCAGTGGGCGCGGAGGAGGTCGGTAGCGAGCTCCAGGTCGTTAATGGCGGGGCGGCTGGAGGAGGAAGAAACGCCCGATTCCTTGATGTGCGGTGCGTCCCTGGTCGACTGCTAGCGCGGGTGGACGAGGTAGTCATCGGCGAAGCCTCTGGACACGGCGAGGAGGTGGATGGGCTCCGGTGGTCGCGCGTTCCGGCGAGGTCTGCCCGCGGTGGTGCTCTGGTGGTCACGGGATCGAGCGGGGGGGGGGGGGGGGGAAGAGCGACGAGGCGAAGGGCAGGTGATATCTAGGGTTCGGGGGGCCCTTATCTTACCTGGTCCCTGCCTGTAGCGACCCACCGAGATGGTCCGGCTCAACGGCGTCGAGCATGGCGCGGTCGCGATGGCCACGGGGGAAACAGAGGAACAGTGGAGAAGATGAGGAAAAAAAGAAAAGGGCCCGGGTGGGCCAGATCAGTGGGCTTCGCCCCGTGCGACTAATAGTCAGAGCCCCATTTTGTTCTTTTCTTTTTCTGTAAAATTCTATTAGCATTTATTTAAATGGCTTAGGCATTT
The DNA here is from genome assembly GCA_950022295.1 of Bromus sterilis. NCBI lineage: Eukaryota > Viridiplantae > Streptophyta > Magnoliopsida > Poales > Poaceae > Bromus > Bromus sterilis. Next base: position 71,955,906 of record OX465600.1, on the reverse strand, counting down.
TTATATAATGCCATTTTGGTTCCATAATTAGTAGAGCATATTCCTAGAGTACCACAAAAAATTTAGGGTTTTTCTAAACTCTTTTTCTAATTTATTTTAATTTGCTTGCATGGTTCATATTTGCTTGCAACAATATCAAAGGAGAATTTTAATTTGAACTGAACCAGTTGATCAAACAAAAGTTTTGAACAGTAGAGATGAACAGTAACCCTGATTACTGTTCACTGACAGTGAGGGTGTTACACTGGCGGATCAGATGAAAGTATTGTTAGAGCAGCCTTGCTCCCGCCAAACGCAAATGCAGTAATGACTATACCTCGTCCCAGGTGGGCAGGCGCAGATTTCAGGGCTTGCTCGGCGGAACGCTCTGGGAAATATTCAGTTCGTTCTGCATACCGACAGTTAGTGCAGGGCACTCGCAATGATGAAGCCTGCTCAAGCAGCTCGAGTGAGGACCCAGGAGGGGTCTGGCGTGCTCTATGGAAGCTCAACGTTCTACCAAAAATCCGAATATTTTGGTGGAGAGTCTTGAAAGGCCTTCACCCTTCCAAGGAGGCGCTGTCATATCGTCATATCGCAGACAATGCTACGTGCACGCTTTGCGGGTATGCGGAGGAGAGCCTATATCATGCTTTGCTCGTTTGTGACCATGCAAAGATTTTTTGGACCTCTCTGAACGAGAAAAGAGGGCTCAAGCTCCCATGTCTGCATCTGCTTACGTGGGCGGGTGATGTTATCACCTCGGATGTTATCAAGAAAAAGGATGCGGCAATATTTGTGACGGTCATGTGGCGCATTTGATCTAGCAGGAACAAATTCAACCACGGTGAAGAAACACTCCAACCACAATGCTCGATGGAACTTGTAGACGAGCTAGTGGGGGCGCTGGAACTTCCTCTCAGTCACACTACCCCTCGCACTCCGCAAAGAGGGATTCCACCAAAGGAGGGTTGGGTGGAAGATAACTCAGATGGAGCAACTGATACATGCAACAATGTGGCTGGTTCGGGTTATGTTATCCGAGACCATACGAGTGCTTTGTTGGAAGGTGACTATCAACAACACAAGGGCATAGGCGATCCACTCCTCAACGAGTAGCTAGCCTGTCGTGATGGTGTCGAGGCAGCTATAAGGAGGGGGCTCTGTATTTCATGGCCCAGGTCGACTGATCCAGTCTAGTCGAACTGTGGAATGACAAAAGGCCTACTCGCATGAAGGGTGCACACATTATGATGGAAATTTGGAAGATGATCGAACAACTGCAGGGTTTCGGGCTTCTTTGGAGACCATGATACACAAATTGGGCGGCGCACCTATGCGCAAAAGAAGCTCTCAGCAGGGCTGTCGGGACCCGGGGTTAGCGTATGCAAGTCCCGCTACGACATAGTCATATGGAGAGCCGAGAACCGTATCCACTTGTCTAAGTAGACAAGGCCAAGCACAGAACGTTCTCGAAAAGCATCGAACGTGAATGGCATCCCATCCAGGCCGGATGATCAATTGAGATGGGTCCTCATCGTCCGCACACAAGTCTATGATCTGGGTGGTGAACTCGCATATTCACAAACAAGTCGCCTCAACCATACTATCGACTATCTCATAACACTTACATAGACTTACTCCAGCCCGATCACTTAGTCGGGGTCTAGGGCGGGCTCGATCATACAACAAAGTGTGCACGAGACAGAGTCTCGAGCAATCGCATCGCGATGCCCCAAGGTGCGCACATCTAAGGGCCACTTTGTGTATAAAAGACCGCCAGCCAGATCACAATTAAGGTCTCGAAAACCCATACAAAGACATGCATGTTATAAACATACACGCAGCACACATGCCTTGTATGAACAACAGGTATCATTGCAATTCTCTACAAAGTATACATTTTATTGATAACTCTCATAGAGTGCACACAGAGATCACGAGACCGTGATCCAACATTACAACAAGCATGCGGAAGAAAATTATGTCTGGGTACAGACAAGTTTAACAAATGGCTTAAGAAGCCTTATTTAAACACAAGCCCTCCACGAGGGAACCAGTCTGCTGACTGGGACTACACTAGCTTGGTCTTCAGTCGTCGAGCTCGAGGAAGAATCCACCTTCGGGGTCAGTGGGTTCATCTAAAACATAGAATAAGAAAACGTGAGTACAAAGTCGTACTCAGCAAGACTTACGTAGGAGCTATACTACTCATGCACATGTATCAAGGCAAAGGGAGGTGGGGTTCATAAGTAGAAGTGCCAGCTTTGACTTAGCTAGTCCTGAACTAGGAGTACCAAACTTGAGGTAAGAAGCGTACACGAGTCCACTACATCTCCAACCAATTACACCACTATGGTGCCTTCCTCGACTTCCCCACGAGAAAGCACGCCATAGCACTCACGCTTATCTTGGAAAGTTTTATGAGTAGCCAGTTGAAGTTGTCTAATAATCAAGCTAAGCTTTCCAAGCAGTCCCTTACCGCGGACGCGGCTATTCGAATAGTTTTGTTAACCCTGCAGGGGTGTACCGCTACACACACATGACCATCAGTTACCGTCTTTGATCTCGACACCATTCAAGGGGTGTCAGCGAGGATGCTCACCACAACTGTTACCTCATAGCCGATCTAGTCCAAGAAAGCCGCCTACCTGGGTTGGCTACCACTATCGTGAACCCGGCCGGTTTACCGAAGTGGACCCAGATGATGTGTGCGTGGTGCATAAGCCGGTCTCGGCTGAGCCGTTCTCTCACTTAGCAGCCAGGCCATAAACCTACCAGAACTCCGAACTAATGCGACATCTGGACATCGAAAGGGATGAGTTAGTAGGTTGAGAGGGGTCAGTGAGACCAATGTGTGTTTGTACTCTTCATCTTGGATCACCACACGAGAACTCGGACTTAGGCCGGTGTTCAACGAGACAACCCACTGTGTACTCCTACACAGCCTTTCATTTTTCACCTTGTATTAGGGTAGATTCACCAACACATTGCTACCATCGTCAACATGATTGCTACCATCCCCATGCGTTTTCGATAAATAAGAGTGTCGAACCCAACGAGGAGCAGAAGGTATTGGTAAGTGACTTTGGAAAAGAAATAACTACAGGCACTGAAAGATAACTTAATAGGGGTTTTCAGTATAAGCAACGAGAAGGTAAAAAACAAGAAAGGTTACAGATACCGAGGAGCAACAAGTGGTCCAATCCTTTTGAGCAAAGGATAAGCCTAGCACCTAAACTTATAAAGGCTAAAGTGTTCTTGAGAACACACAGGAGAGATAGTCACGTGCTTTCGCCCGTATCGATACTATGTGCCGAGTTGATTAGTGTTGAGTGGGTGGATCGATGCTAGTACACCTTCTAGACTAAGATAAGTGCACTCTTATGATTAAACACCTTGCAAGCATCCGAAAATACAAGGTAGAAATTAAGGAAAAATCCTAACAACAACAATACGATCAAGGATCCATTATTTCCTTGTGCAAAAGCGTGCAAACTTGGGTTCAGGTTTCTGTCACTCCGGCAACCCACCGTAAGCATTCTTTATACACAATGCATTCCCCTAGGTCCTTAATAAGGATAAGTGTTGAGTGTTCGACTCACAAAACACCACTAGGAAAATAACAACACAACTTAAATATCAAACAACACATATTACTTCAACATCATATGACTACTAGCAACTAGACTTCTCCCGTGTCCTCAAGAACTAAAGTAACTACTCACAAGACATAAAAGAGATCATGATCAGTGGTGATAAATAGATGGTAAACAATCTGGACATAATAATATTTCTCCAACAAAACTCAATAGCATTCACCACAAAGTAGTAATCAACACAGGTAGAGTAGGGAGGATAGATAATACGGATTACAACACAAGTTGCAATTGTGAGATGAGATAGGATGGTGGTGGAGATGGTGCTGATGTTGGGGATGATGTTGATGATGATCTCAATGATGCCCGTGACGATGGCGATGATCTCCCCTTCCGGGAGGTGTTCTCCTCGGCAGAATCTTCCTGCCGGAGATGTCTTTTCTTCTCTGTAGGATTCCTCCACGGAGCGGCGGCGGAACTCGCGAAACTCCTCTCTTTTTAGAGTTTCCGTATGACGATGGATAAATAGGCCAAAGGGGGGAGCCTGGGGTGGTCCCAGGGGTCCGGGCATCCACCCGGCGCGCCCCTGGTGGCGACCGCGCTAGGGGGGCGCCTGGGCTCCTGGTGGCCCCCTGATTCCCATTTGGAGGTAAACAGCCTCAGTTAATTTTCAGGAATTTGGAGGTCTTCTGATTCAGCAAATCTACGTCCACTTTTTATCGCTGAATCCCGCGTCTCCTGCTTCGGCATCGGAAAGTTGCAAACTGTGTAAAACAAACCAAAACAACATAAGTATAGCATCATAACATGAAATATATCAATGAATAGGGGTGAATTACGATATAAAATAGTGACATTTTGGACGTATCAACTCCCCCAAGCTTAGACCTCGCTTGTCCACAAGCGGATATTGAGCTCGGTAAACCTGTCCACAAGTTTAGAGAGTGAAGTGTCGATAAATAGAATATAGACTAGAAGCATCATGATTTCCTCACCAAACTCAAGCATCCACAACAGCAACCTCAACTCATAAGGTCCTTATGAGAAATTAATAACAATTATAATAAAAAGTAGGGCAAAGGAAACTCATCAAATTATGGAAAACATATCCTTGGTCAAAGGACAATTAATAACTTTTACATTTTCTCTTTCACTTTATAATGAAACAACTTGAAGATTTTGAAAGAACATGTTATTAGTCATGAAGTGAAAGTGCTAACACAAAGGAAAATTCTTTCTTGGCATAAGCTTTTGCAAACAACTTACTTATCAAAGGATAATGTCAAAAATGATGTGGCATGACAAAACTTAATGCAACATTATATGAATGAATCCTCATCAACATCAAGTGTCTGTTCTCTTTAAGAAAAGAAGGAAGTAGGGAAACTGACTCAACATAAAAGTAAAAGGCATGCCTTGTCAAAGGCAAGTAGGATAAACTCATGTGCCATCCTTAAATCAAACAGAGTGAATTTTTTTCGGAGGTCTATAGTTTGTGAACGAATGCTAATAGATAGCTCAATTACTTCTCAAGCTGGACAAGTTTCGAGGAACGACTCCCAAGTGGGAACGATCACATCCCCTTAATCTCCTTTGTTTATCACTGCCAAAGTTTCTAATTTCTCATAGACCAAGCGTGAAGGAGGGTTTGTTTGTTGTATTATCTTACGAGCTGGGCGCACTCATGCCAGTTCCTCCTCGTATTAGGGGTTTGCAGATTAGACATGCAATCCTGGGGTAAAACTTGTCCAACTTAAGAAGATCATGAATTACCTACTACTTCCTCATGGGCTAAACAAGAGGCACAAAACAGAAGATTTTGAACATTTAAGGATAACACATAAATTCTATACTTTTAGGAGTGGTAGTGAAATACCACAAATAGGAAGGTATGGTGGACTCATATGGAAGATATTGGTTTCAGGGTATGGATGCACAAGCAGAAATCTGCTCGGCAAAGAGTTTGGCTAGCAAAGGCTTTGAGAGAACAGACAATTGATGATGACTTAGATGCAAATCATATAAAGCATAAACATTAAGGTAAACATAACACATCCAGTTGTCTTCCTTGTTAACATAACACTTCAAGCATAATAACATAAAGGTTTTGGCTATGTCGCTACTTGAGAAAACATGCATGTTGTCATGACCAAAGCTATGTTTGCCAAAATTAAATAAAGTTTTCAAATCCATACCTAATATAAGGTCAATACTCCCCATAAGAATCATCATATAAGGTCGATTGCGTGAAGAGAATACCGAGTGCAGCGAAGCAACCAATAGACTTCCCATTAATATTCCATCATAGACGACTCCACACTCACGGATACAAGACTCTCCACAAAGGAGTGATAGACCTCAATGCAAACACCTATTTTATATAATAACTTCCCTAGACATGATACGACTCTACTTGAATCTAAAAGACTAAGATAAAGATAAAGATACCGAGCACTACCCAAGCTTGGAACAAGCCAAGGGGATGCCATTACCCGAGGAGATTTTACTCCTCATTCCTATTCTTTTTGATCACGTAGTCCTTGGCAAAGAGCTTCCACGGAAGGGGTTCTCCAGTCTCATATGAGATGTCAGTCACCGAGATCCTTCACTCAGCACCCAAACCACCCATGCGCAGAAACTTTAGTTCATACTCACAGTTCTGGTTCTGGAGATCATAAATCTGCCCTTGGAGCTCAATAATTCTTTCTTCTATTGTGGTCATGCTTGCTGATACGTCCCAAATGTATCTATAATTTCTTCTTGCTCCATGCCTGTTTTGTGTGATATTGCTTTGATCTAGATACACTTTCATACACTTTTGATCCTATTTGGACTAAGTTATTAACTCAGTGCACCCCAGTGCCAGTTCGTGTTTTCAGCTGTTTTTCTATTTCAGGTTTCCACCATATTAAAAGTGCTCCAAAAATTAGGGAAAAAATAGATAAAAAAATCAGCGCAACGGAATATTCCGGAATCACCAAAGTGGGGGCACGAGGGCCACCACCAGGTGCCCAGGCGGCCACCTGGCGCGGCGTAGGGCTTGGCCGCGCCAGGGGGCGCCTGGACCCCTGGTGTCCCCCTGGCTACCCCCCTTCGCCTATATATTCTCCGTGACGCAAAACCTCAAAAGACAGAACCCCTTTTCGCGATCTCGCCTCTGTTCCGCCGCCGCCGCGCTTCCAAGATCGGGAGCGCCAGCAGACTTCTTCCCGGCACCCTGCCGGAGGGAGGATTGACCTCCAGGAGCTTTCCCTCCACCATGGACGCTTCCCAGATGATCTGTGAGTAGTATACCTTGGACCATGGGTCCGTGATCAGTAGCTATGTGATGTTCTCCTCCCCTCTTTGTTCTTCCTGGTTTAGACCTCGTGATCTGCCCTACATGATCGAGGCACATATGTAATTTTTTGCTATTGCTATGCTGAGTTTGCTGTGATCTGATGGATTATGAGACTATGTTCAGTTTGTGATTGAGTAATATATTTGGTTCTTATCTTTTATATTTTTGTTCCTAAGTAATTCTTGCATGTTCTCTGTTGGTATTTATTGCTTTGGCCAGTTAGTAGGTAGTGACTCCAAGAGGGAACGTTATGCTCGATTGTGGGTTCATGCCCCCTGATGACACGCTTGAGTGACAGAAACATGAGTCTAGGGGATGTGTTGTTGCCACAAGGGGGAAATCAACGGTGCTTGTAACCATGGTTGCAAGGATTGTTTACTTTACGCAAAGTGCTTATTAATGCAGTTGTCTGTTTCTTTCTGTTTACACTTTGGTTGGGGCTCGCAACTTAATACCAGCAAGATGTTCTGAATAGATATCTTAAGGTGGATGATTAGTAGTAGATGCAGTTGGATTTCGGTCTAATTATTTTGGCGTATCGCTCATTCTTTTGAGCGTCGTCCTTTCTTTGTAGCATAGTTAGCATTGTGGTGCGTTTTTAATCCTTCCAATTTTCCAACTGTGATTTGTTTACCTCACATAGCAGTTTTATCGTCTTTTGGGAGAGAGACATCACTAGTGAACTTCATGGGACCCCGGTCCATATTCTCATCACTGTTTACACGCTCTGTTATTTTTCCTTCTTTTACTTTCTAGTTGTTATCGTTATCCCTTCTGTTTAATCCTTCATAAACAACACGGCCAGAGAGATTGACAACCTATCTGTACTCGTTAGGAGAAAAGTTATTTGTGTCGAGTGGAGGTCCAGGAGAAGCAAGTGATTTTCAACAGTGCATCACTTGCCGAACCAGCTACTTATCATTATCAGGAGTCCTACCGGAGACGATCTTTTCAACCTTGGTATCTTTGCCAAGGGAAATTTTCCACTACACTACATCTCAACCTTCCACTTGGGGTAAAAAAAAGGGTAGAGTATCAAGAAAATTTCTGGCGCCGTTGCCGGGGAAAAAATCTGCCACACTTGCTGCTACGATGGGTTCCACTGAAAACACCAAGTTGTGGACTTCACTAGTCACAACAACAAAGACTTTATCTGCACTCCTATTGCCACACCTGCCACTTCAGCTACCTCTTATGAAATTAAATCTGCCTTGCTAAACCTTGTTATGAGAGATCAAATCTCTGGTGCTGGAGATGCTGCTGCTTTACACTTGATTAATTTTGTTGAGTTATGTGATAGTATACAGAAGTAGAAGGTTATGTTGTTAAGTTTAAGCTTTTTCCTTTCTCTTTGAGGGGAGAAGCTAAAATTTGGTTTCAATCTTTGCCTAGGAATAGCATAGAGTCTTGGGATAAGTGCAAATATGTTTCTATTGGGAAGTATTACCCACCTGCTAAAATTATCCAATTGAGGAGAAACAATATGAATTTTAAGCAATTGGATAATGAACATGTTGCCCAAGCTTGGGAACGAATGAAATCTCTTGTTAAGAAATGCCCTACACATGGTTTGACTACTTGGATGGTTATCCAGACTTTTTATGCAGGCTTGATCTTTATCTCGCGGAACCTGTTAGATTCGGCCGCGGGAGGAACCTTTATGTCAACAACACTTGGTGCAGCCACAAATCTTCTTGATGAGATGATGACCAACTATTCCCAATGGCACACCGGACGCGGTCCAACAAGTAGGAAGGTAAACTCTGTCAAGGATATTACCTCCCTAAATGAAAAAGTTTACTTGATTATGTCTCTACTTACCAAGCAACCCTCTATTGATCCTCATGATGTTCCTTTAAATTCTTTGGTTGCTCAGGAACAAGTATATGTGAACTTTATTGCTAGAATCAACTTCAACAACCATGCTTATAGGGGTAATTTTGCTATCAATCCTAGACCGTTTCCATCCAACTATGGGAATAACAACACTTATCCTAGCAACAAGAACACCACTTCTGAACTAGAAAGCATGCTTAGAGACTTTATCACTACCCAAAAAGCCTTCAACAAGAGTGTAGAAGAGAAATTAGCCAAATTAGATAATCTCTCTTTGAAGGTAGATAGCTTAGCCCTTGATGTTGAGATGCTTAAAATTAGAACCTCTCCCCTTGAGGAGAGGAAGGACACTCCTATTAATGATATCCAATTGCAAATTAATGAAAATATTAGGATGGTGGCTAAACATAAAGAAAGATGGGCTAGACAAAAAGAGGAATATGATAGAATTAAGAGCCTTCCTACACACCACACAGTTGCTACTATCCAAATTGTTGAGGACACCCAAACTATTAGCACCCAACACACTCCTAGTCCCACTGGACCCATTAATGGTGATGCTAATACCTCAACCGTAGAAGAAGAAACTCCTATGAACATAGAGGGTTTCAAACAAGTGAGCGTAGATGACACTACTACTATCTTTGATAGTAGTGATATTGATTTTGATAGTTGTACCCTTTCAGAAGTTATTTTCTTGCTACACAAAATGTCTAGAGACCCCCACACTAGCACACTAAATCTTGCCTTCACGGAGCATATCACTAATGCTCTTATCAAGATAGGGAGGAGAATCTTAGAGTAGAAGCCTCCATACCTAGGAAGCTAGATGATGGTTGGGATCCTATGATAAAAGTTAAATTGAATAACTTCTCTTGCTGTGCTTCATGTGATGTTGGAGCTAGTACCTCCGTTATGCCCAAAAGAATGTATGATATGTTTGAATTGAAGCCCTTTGAGCCTTGTTCTTTTGGTGTTCGTCTCGTTCATTCTTCCGTAAAGAAACATTTGGGAAATATCGACGATGTTCTTATCATTGTCAATGAATATTATGTTCCCGTTGATTTTTCTATTATGGATATAGAGTGTGAACCTTTATGTCCAATTATTTTGGGACGTCCTTTTCTTTGCACTTTTGGTGCTGTTATTGACATGAAGGAGGGGAATATAAAATTTCAATTCCCTCCCAAAGAAGGGATGGAACACTTCACTAGAAAGAAAATCAAGTTACCTTTTGAGCCTGTTACGCGGGCTAGCTATTCACTCTCTCTTGAGAAAACTCGATTCTTCTTTTGCTTTATGACTAGCTTAAAAGCGTAAAAGAAAGCGCTTGTTGGGAGGCAACCCAAGATGTTTTTACTTCTGTTTTGAGTGGTCTTGATGATTGTTACTACTGTAGCAACATCATTGTATCTTTATTTTCAAGCTTTGCTCCAAGTTGTAGCCTCTTATGATAAGGGAAGCAAAAGTTGTGACATGCTATTCAGAAAACAGATTGTGTCTACCTGACGGAAAAAATCAAAAAAAATCACTAGTTCATTTTTTGAGCTGAATTTTTTACACAACATGCTCTATACAATTGTGAAACTTTCATATGTTCTGAGTTTTCTGATTTGAGTTGCAGAAGTACCCCCAAACAATTCTTTACTACCTGTTGTTCTGTTTTTCACAGATTCTGCCACGTTTTGTCTTTCTTCACTTTTTCAAACCTTAAGCTTGATTTTTCTTTGCAATTTTTTTTGGAAATCTTGAGAAACAATAGCTCTTCAAGAATATCTTTATATTGAGTGGATAAAAGTTATTTTATTAAGGGTACTAACCTTTCTAATGAGCTTATGATGAGTTATGTATGATGGGAGTTTTCAAGTGTGCGAGGGAAGATGATGAAAGAAGACCCAGGAGTATCAAACGCTCAAGCTTGGGGATGCCCCCGTGCAACCCCTTCTCCATCAACAATCATCAGTTCGTCCTTCATCTGACTATATTTTTATCACTTCATGCATTATGTGCTATGCTTCGAGCATCTTGCTCTTAGGTTTACTTTTTAGTTTTCTTTAGCTTTGTTTGCTGTTCATAACAAGTTAGACCCCATCTTACTTTTTGTGGGAGAGAAACACGCTCCACTCCAATGTAGAACACATCATAGAATTTTCATGCTTATCTTTTCTCTGTTGTGTGTTCTCGATTGAAGCGGTTCCTGGCCTCGATTTGCTGGTGGAGATGAAGTAGGCGACCAGGGCGGAGCACCAGGACATGGAGGGGCGGACGTTGGCCGCGTCCACGGCGAGGTGACGGCGACAGCAGTCCACAGGGGGGCGAGGCAGTGGGAGAGCGGCGGGTGAGGAAGAACTGGGATAGATGTCTAGGGTTTCCAGGGGGCCAGGGGGGCGGGGTCGGCCTTATACTCGCCGGCGACCGCAGGATGCCTGCCACGGCGGCGAGGTGTGTCGTGGCACGGCAGGATGGCCGCCACGCACGGAGAGAGAGGGGGAGGAGGGAGAAGGAGGGGGGGCGCCAGGGTGGGCTGGGCTCAGTGGGGAAGGGGGAGGGAGGGTTGGTGGGCTTTGCCCAGTGCGCAAAATAGCAATTTTCCCATATAGGTTTCTTTTACATTTTACTCTACTGTTTCTTATTTTATTTAGACTTCAAACGATTTTTTGTAAAATGTGGAACATGCTCCATAATTAGTATTCCATCATATTGAAGTGCCCCAAAAAGTTTGGGACCTTTCAAAAGTCATTTGATATTTTATTTAAATAATAAATGATTAAAATGGTCTGTTTAAGCTACTGTTTGAATTGTTTGATTTAATTAATAGCTTAATAAACTCCCAAATTCACAAAGAAGTGATCCACTGAATATTTGGGATTTTTCAAAAGTGGTTGCACAATTTTAGGTTGAACTTTATTTGCCACTTTATTTTTATTATCAATTCAAATGGGGTTGGACTTTGATTTGTATGATGATGATCAAGGAACCCTGGGCACATGGTTTATTGATACCAACCATTATGATACAGAACATTATCAACTGCAAAGTTTGATCAGGGCATGATGGGTACATTGCATTCAATATCCCCGCCATGATCTGAAGATTAACAAAAACCAAAATTTTGATTAAGGCCAGTTTGAGCAACAAAGATTATCAACAGTGATTAGCAACAGTAATTATGATTACTGTAGGTGATTACTGTAGCGTGACACCCGGGGTGTTACAAATCTCCACCACTACAAAGAATTCTCGTCCCGAGAATTAAAAGTAGGGAAAGGGGGTAAGGTTTCGGTTTCGTATTCTAACGATTCTTCTAGTTGTTGTTTCCCTTCTCGATGAAGTTAATCCTTCTCATTGGTGTCTTCATTTCTTTGCATCATTGCATCTTGACGAGTTGTCATCCTTCTTCGGGGTCTTCATCGTACTTACGAATAGGTTGGGGGTAAACTCAAGGGGGTCGGATCGGTACCAGGTTAATCAACCGAGGTAGTCCGAGGGGACGATGTAAAAAAATATCTTCCGAGTTTAAACTCAGAGGAATACATCAAGAGAAACAAAAGAAGGTATGAGCATCTCAAGAGGATAAGCATGCATTCGATGCCGATGACGGATGATGGACAGGAGTTCAGAGCATTAGGCATAAGCATGATATCGGGCCGAATATCGCAAGGTAGATGACAAGAGTCAGGTTTCGATCCTGTGGAACTGTGGGTTATGGGCCCACCAAGAATAGGGAGGGTGGAGACATGTTATGCGATCACGACGCAAGGTTTGTCGGAGAACATTTCGTCAGTTATCTCGGCAACAACGTCGGTAACAAGGACAGTGGACAAAGAGAACCACTTGGCAAAGCTCTCGTCCATCGTCGGTAACCAAAAAGGTTATCCACGATAGTAACAGGTTGTACCACAGAGTAGTACATCAAAGTGTTTACATAAGCAGGGGATTATCACTGCTTAGTTAAGACACCTTATAGGAAAGGTTAAACAGACCAATCGAAAGGAAGATGTGATGATACACATGTATTAGGTGTATATCTTTCCCAAGGGAAAGCAGAGCACGATATACTCGACCAAGTTGTATTGGCAGAGAGTCAAAGGAGGTTGTCGATGATAACACAAATCATCGAGGGCGGGGATGGTATTTCACATGATGAATCCAATTGACACATGGAAGAAGCCATGTAAGAATAGTCGGATAGTAATCCACAAAAAGGTCGGATGGTTCGCAAAGGATCCGATGTGAGTATGGGCACTCAACCAGAAGGGGAAAGAATGCCAAGGCATCGGGTGATAGAAGCACCGGAATAATTCGATGCTTAAGTACAAGGGAATTATGATTTCCATCTCGGGAGATGGATGCAATTATCCACACGGACTTATCTGTGGCATGGGATTGCAAAGGCGACGAACACGTAGGATCTCGGGAATTCATCGGAGAGTAATCGTTGAAATCTTCAGGTGGATCAGGCGATCATCGAGAATGCAGAGCTCTCCGGGAGGAAGGAGGTACGTGAACCTAAGTCAGAGTTATTAAAACTTTACCAGCAAGGATAAGAGAGCAGAGTCCCAGAGCATAGGTACGGAGAAAAAGATCCTAATACCAAAGATATCACACGTAGTGACATCGATGTGGGCCCGTAAGACAAACACTAAGTTAGCAAAGTAGTTTTGCAAATACTAGAGTCAACTTCGACCGAGGAGTGGTTAGGGGCTTCCTACAGGCAGTCGGCTCTGATACCAACTTGTGACGCCCTCAAAATCAAGCCATGTACAGTAAACATACACACAGGGTACACGACCGAAATCAAGGACTCACGGTAAGGTAATCACAGCACAACTCTATAAATAAAATAATACAAGCTATATATTACAAGCCAGGGGCCACGAGGGCTCGAATACAATAGCTCGAGAGCACAAGGTTAGCGGAAGCAATAGTATCTGAGTACAGACACAAGAATACAAGGTTGCCTTAAGAAGGCTAGCACAAAAACAACACGATCGAAAAGGCGAGGCCTCCTGCCTGGGAACCTCCAAACTACTCCTGGTCTTGGTCATCGGGGATCTTCACGTTGCGGTGGTAGACATTGGGAACTCCTGCTCCTGGGCTCCAACGTCGACTGCAGCGGCCGATCAGGCAAAACATAAAAGGGGAAAAAGCAAGGGTGAGTATCTAGCATACCCGCGAGTCTTACGTCCGCTACTAAGCATTATGCATTTGTATCAAATGGAAACGGGAGGCTGTATATAGTGGACTGCAAGATAGAAATCAGAATAAGGGTAAGAAGCTAGGCCTATCGAAGACTAGCTTCTTCCGACGTTGTCTTGCAGCATGAGAAGAGAAACAGCCAACAGTTCATATAAAGCAATAAAGTAACAATGAAGTAGAAGTTTCTGCAACATTGTATAATATAAGTTGTAATGATTAATAATAATAATGCCTCCGAGTTCCCTTCCTCGACTCCCTGCGAGGAAGAAGACCCGGAACCATACAGTTTAATAGTAATAGTTTCTAGTGGTAAGATCCAGCTTCAGCATAAAGCGTCCTGTTACCGTGGACACGGCTATTCGAATAGATTAAACTCCCTGCAGGGGTGCACTACTGTTCAGCCGGCATGCTCGGATCTCCAGGGTGGCGTGAACCTTGTTAGGGAACGCCCCACCGAGGCTATCCGACACATCGCAGCCCATCCTAGGCTCAGCAGAGAGGCCATCCGCCGGACTATATCCTATGCGCCAAGGGGTCTAGGTCCCTCACCCTTGCACGCTCCTGCACGGTACGAGACTGGCCGGTGAAGCAAAAGAAAATCCAAAACACACCTGCTGCAGCAAATAAGACAAGATCGCTTCCCGTCTATCAGCCCGTGGTACTGCTGACGTCTGAAGAGCTTTCGTACAAACTACGACGCGGAGGGCCCACACCGTAATCCCACGTAGGTAGTGCGTACAGACCAACGGGTCTCTCAAGTCATCCGCCGAACCATTTAGCATTTTAATTAACCTGCGTGACAACCGTTATCGTTGCCTCGACTTAACCGACCCACGGTCAACGACAACAGTCAGGACCACCAGTAAATCGGTGCCTGCCCTGTCGTCCCACCAAGTCACTGCGGTTACCAACAAGGTGAACCGTCTCCTTACCTTGTCTCGCGTGTGCTCTTGGTAGACCTCGACTTTCGTGGTTTGGTAACTCTCGCGAGATACGAGAAGGGGCCAAGCACGCCAGTAACGTCGGTCGTACCCTCCCTGTCGTTCCCGACAATATACCTCTCGCGGGCACCGTTGGGTCGCCCGACTTCTTACCTTTAAGGACACCAGTTGGTTCGAGTTCCTACCATTAAGTGAAACCAGTAGGTATCACCCTCGATGGCACACTTAAAGAGGTTTGACAGAGACATCAGCGGAATGAACTAAAGAGGTAAACCTCGTATCATTCCGGTGATGCTACGCTACTGAGCCGACGAGAGTGAAATACGACTCCATTCCACTCGTAAGTCAAACTCGAAGCGACTCGGCTGAGTCTCGCCATTGTAGGTTCCCTAGGGTGTCTGCATTGATCCGTACCTGTTGCAGTTGTATATATTTTGTATCCGCGTCACTCCCATAGTGATCACGGCCCGCTATCCAATCCTAGCTAACAATGCGCAGGGCTCACTGCTGAATAATGCATAATTATAATAGACAACATAGGATAAGGAAGGTACATCAAGGGGCGACAAAATCAGGCTATGCAATTGAATAGGATGGTAACGTAGCAGCAGCAGTAACAATGCCTAGTGCAAGAGTGTACGGAAAGGTAGGCGATATCTTGGGAAGAGAATGGCTCTTCTTGCCTGGAAGCTCGATGGTAGAGGTACGGTCGTCGACGAAGTAGTCGTACTCGATGGTGTCATCAGCGGCAGCAACGGGGTCTACCGGAGAATAAGGGGGGGGGAAGAAACAGTAAATACACAACAATAATAGCAATACAAAGGTATGACACAACAGATACAAAGCAACGGGGCTCTAACGCAGTGTTAGGTGATTGCTCGGAGCGGAAATTCATCCGGGGATGAAATACCAGCTCCGGGTGATCACCTGACAGGGTGTCCGGAGGGGGTAAAGATCAAGCCGGGGGTGTCGTGGACATACGACACACGTGTGGGTTGTGTATCCGGGTTAGTTGATCTATTCCGAACAACTTTCGTGTTCGGAATAAATTCATCCGGGCACTCTAACAGTACCGGACAGTTTGATGGTTATCGGGCAATCTATCGGACAGTGCCACCGAAGGGGGGGACAGTTCGATGATCGGTATGTTAGAGGGGTGTGGTGAGGATATGGGTATCGTATCTGTATTCAGTGATCCTTTCTGAGCAACTTTCGTATACGAAAGTTTTTCATCCGGGCAATATTTATCGGTACCGGGAATTACCGACAAACGGCCCGGAGGGGGGGAATGTCGATGTTCGGTACGTTAGAGGGGGTGGTAGACATACGGATAGCGTATCTGTATTCGTTATATTTTTCTAATCAATTTTCATGTATAAAGTTTTTGAATCTCACTTACGGTTTAAAAGATATTCAAATTCAAAGTTTTAATCATTTTTAAAAGATTTTCTGAATTTAATTTATTAATAAAATGCAACATTATCCACAAAGAGTTGACTGGTCAAACCTGACCAGTGGGTCCCACTAGTCATCCTCACATGTTTTATAAATCATTTAATTAAATTTATTTATCCACTGGACCCACATGTCATACTCAACAGTGATAAATCTATTTATTTTTAATAGCTTACAGCTGGGGCCCATGTGTCATACACATAGTGATACTAATCATTTAAATTAATCCAGTGATTAGTTTAAGTGCTAGGGCCCACATGTCATAGACTTAGGGGGGGGGTTAACTCCTAATGAGGATTAGCCCATAATCAAATGTGGGTCGGCCCCACATGTCATTGGGTCAAACCCACTGTCCCCCACGGGGGCACGGCAGCGACAGGCACCAGGCGCCCGGCGAGGTCCACGGTGACCAGCTCCGGCAACAAAAACGGGTAGCGGAGGGCAGGGAACGGACGAGGCCAACGCTACGCATACCAAGGGGGTGGTGGCAATGGCTGGTACCGACGGGATCCTCACCGGCGGCGAATAACAGCGGCGGCTGGAGCATGCGTCCATGGCGGCCACGACTACGGGCATCGGGGAGGAAAATGGAGTGGCTCAGGAGGTGCAGTATGCTCACATCGAGCTCGGGGGCGTACACGGGGAGTCCAAGGCGCGGTGAGGACGACGAATTTCGGCGAAGCCACCGGCGGCCGTGGCGGAGGGGCGCGGCCCGATTGCGAGCTTGAAGCGGTTCCCGGCCTCGATTTCCTGGTGGAGATGAAGTAGGCGAACAGGGCGGAGCCCCAGGACATGGAGGGGCGGCCGGTGGCGGACGTTGGCCGCGTCCACGCCGAGGTGACGGCGACAGCAGTCCACGGGCGTGCGAGGCAGTGGGAGAGCGGCGGGTGAGGAAGAACTGGGATAGATGTCTAGGGTTTCCAGGGGGCCAGGGGCGCGGGGTCGGCCTTATACTCGCCGGCGGCCGCGGGATGCCTTCCACGGCGGCGAGGTGTGCCGTGGCACGGCGGGATGGCCGCCACGCACGGAGAGAGAGGGGGAGGAGGGACAAGGAGGGGGGGTGCCAGGGTGGGCTGGGCTCAGTTGGGAAGGGGGAGGGAGGGTTGGTGGGCTTTGCCCAGTGCGCAAAATAGGAATTTTCCCATATAGGTTTCTTTTACATTTTACTCTACTGTTTCTTATTTTATTTAGACTTCAAATGATTTTTTGTAAAATGTGGAACATGCTCCATAATTAGTATTGCATCATATTGAAGTGCCCCAAAAAGTTTGGGACCTTTCAAAAGTCATTTGTTATTTATTTAAATAATAAATGATTAAAATGGTCTTTTTAAGCTACCGTTTGAATTATTTGATTTAATTAATAGCTTAATAAACTCCCAAATTCACAAGCAAGTGATCCACTGAATATTTGGGATTTTTCAAAAGTGGTTGCACAATTTTAGGTTGAACTTTATTTGCAACTTTATTTTTATTATCAATTCAAAGGGGGTGGGACTTTGATTTGTATGATGATGATCAAGGAACCCTGGGCACATGGTTTATTGATACCAACCATTATGATACAGAACATTATCAACTGCAAAGTTTGATCAGGGCATGATGGGTACATTGGATTCAATATCCCCGCCATGATCTGAAGATTAACAAAAACCAAAATTTTGATTAAGGCCAGTTTGAGCAACAAAGATTATCAACAGTGATTAGCAACAGTAATTATGATTACTGTAGGTGATTACTGTAGCGTGACACCCGGGGTGTTACATAAGTGCATGAGTTCTTCGGACTAATGTAAGTATTGAAAGTTGACACTTCCACCTTCCCATATTTGCTATCCTCTTCGGTACCGCGCATTGCCCTCTTCTCACTCCGAGTGTTGGCGTCCACCTTCGCCGGTGCATCCAAACCCTTGGCATGATACGCTCTGTCATCATAAGACTCCCTATATCTTTCCTCAAACAGTCACCAAACCTACCTATCAAGGTATTTCCATAGCCTTTCCAAGATATATTGCCATGCAACATCCACCTCTTCATGACTTGATCTTCATGTCATACATGTTCCTGCTACACTGGCAGAGGCATACATTTTCATACATCATGATAGCTACATCTTCTTTATGTTTTAGTACCTTGTAAAGTGTGAAGATCTTCTATACCTTCTTGTAAAATAGAGTGTTGCCCTTAAGTGAGCAAAAGATTCCAAAGAGGACAAATGAGAGTTCAATAGAAAGATCCATTGAGGCCACCAAGAAAATACAAAAAATAGAAAAATAAATTAGAAAGAGAGAAAGGGGCAACACTACTATTCCTTTTGAAAGATCCACACTGGTACTCCCTCTATATCTTTGTGCTCCATAGAGATGATCACTTATACATATAGCTATGTGGGGACCTTCACACTATAGAACTTGGCTTGCGTATTCCAAGGATGAGCCTCCTGAAACGAGCTTTAAGTCTTCATGAGCGAGCAAGTTGGATGCACCCCCACTAGTTCCATTGGAGAGCTTCTCTTAGCTCATATGTACAACCGTTGCATGGCAATACCTACTCCTCACATCATATATATCATTTGGCCTTCTCTCTCCTATGATTGTCCTCATTGATGTGAGCCCTCCTCACCCTTTTTGTCTTCCTCCTCCACCATACTTCTCACTTTGCCATCCTAAGTGTCAACGCTCGTGCTTACGCTCATCCATTTCATGAATTCTCAAAATATCGAAAGGGAGTGGATCAAATTGACTTGTACCTGGCTAGTGGTCTGGGGACGGGTCAAGATAAGATTCCTAAGAAGACCAAGTGTGAAATTTTAGTAGATTGAGTTCTCAACAAAAATATTTATTCTCTCGTATTCCCATCCCCCTTCTTGCATGCAAACACCACCTGGAGACATTCGAGTCACGGACAGTGAGAGCTCTTGCACCTAATGTTCTTATGTTGCTTGTTTCAATGCTAATATAGACTCTTGCCTGTTATGACTAGAATTGAATCACATACCTTGATTGCTTTACTTTCAAAGTTCTTATATGGTTGCTAGCATGCCACCACATAAATTATGCTTGTTATCATTTACCTACTCGAGGAAGAGCAGGAATTAAGCTTGGGGATGTTGATACGTCCCAAACATATCTATAATTTCTGCTTGCTCCATGCATGTTTTGTGTGATATTTCTTTGATCTAGACACACTTTCATACACTTTTGATCATATTTGGACTAACTTATTAACTCAGTGCACCCCAGTGCCAGTTCCTGTTTTCTGCTGTTTTTCTATTTCAGGTTTCCCCCATATTAAAAGTGCTCCAAAAATTCGGGAAAAATCAGATAAAAAACCAGCGCAACGGAATCTTCCGGAATCACCAAAGTGGGGCCAGAGGGCCACCATCAGGTGCCCAGGCGGCCACCTGGCGCGACCTAGGGCTTGGCCACACCAGGGGGGCACCTGGACCCCTGATGGGCCCCCTGGCTGCCCCCCTTCGCATATATATTCTCCGTGACGCGAAATCTCTGAAGACATAACCCCTTTTCGCGATCTCGCCTCTGTTCAGCTGCCATCGCGCTTCCAAGATCGGGAGCGCGAGCAGACCTCTTCCCGGCACCCTTTCAGAGGGAGGATTGACCTCCGAGTGCTTCCCGTCCACCATGGACGCTTCCCGGATGATCCGTGAGTAGTTGATACGTCCAAAATGCATCACTATTATACATAGTAATTCTTTCCTATTCATTGATATATTTCATGTTATGATGCTATTCTTATGTTGTTTTGGATTATTTTACACAGTTTGCAACTTTCTGATGCCGAAGCAGTAGACGTAGGATTCAGCAGTAAAAAGTGGACGCTGAGTTGCTGAAACAGAAGACCTCCAAATTACCTGAAAATCGACGAAGGCCATTCTACAGAAGAATGACGGGGACACGCAAAACGGGAACCAGATGGGGCCCACCAGGAGCCCAGGCGCCCCCCTGGCACGACCCCACCCTTGGCCGCGATGTGTGGCCGCCTGGACCCCTGGGGCCACCCCAAGCTCCCCCCTCTGGCCTATTTATCCCTCGTCATCCAAACAGCCTATAAGAGGAGAGTTTTCGTGAGTTCCGCAGCCGCTCCATGGCGAAGAAATACAGAGGAGAAAAGATATCTCCGGCGGGTAGATTCCGCCGGGGAGAACACCTCCCGGAAGGGGAGATCATCACCATCGTCACGGGCTTCATCGAGATCATCATCAACATCATCCCCAACATCAGCACCATCTCCACCACCATCCAATCTCACCTCACAAGTTCTACTTGTGTTGTAATCCGTACTATCTATCCTCTCTACTCTACCGGTGTTGATTGCTACCGTGTGATGAATGCAATTGAGTTTTGTTGGAGAAATATCATTGTGTATAGATTATTTATCATCTATTTATCCCATCTGATCATGATCTCTTTTATGTCTTGTGAGTAGTTACTTTAGTTCTTGAGGACATGGGAGAAGTCTAGTTGCTAGTAGTCATATGATGTTGAAGTAATATGTGTTGTTTGATATTTAAGTTGTGTTGTTATTTTCCTAGTGGTGTTGTGTGAGTCGAACACTCAACACTTCGCCTTATTAAGGACCTAGGGGAATGAATTTTGTATAAAGAATGCTTACGGTGGGTTGCCGGAGTGACAGAAACCTGAACCCTAGTTCGCACGCTTTTGCACAAGGGAACAATGGATCATCGATCGTATTTCTATGGTTAGGCTTTTGACTTAATTACTATCTTTTATTTGCGGATTCTTGCAAGATGTTTAATCATAAGAGTGCACTTATCTTAGTCTAGAGGGTGTACTAGCATAGATCCACCCACTCAACACTTATCAACACAACACGTAGTACCGATGCGGAATATGGCGAAAGCACATGACTATTTCTCCCGTGTGTCCTCAAGAACGCTTTAGCCTTTATAAGTTCATTTGCTAGGCCTATCCTTCGTTCAAAAGGATCGGGCCACTCGTTACTCTTCCGTGCTTTTTACTTGCTTGCCTTTACCTTCTTGTCGCTTATACCGAAAAACCCCTAAAAAGTTATCTTTCAGTTCCTTTAGCTATTTCTTTGCCAAAGTCACTTACCAATACCTTCTGCTCCTCGTTGGGTTCGATACTCTTATTTATCGAAAACGCTACAAATGATCCCCTACAGTTGAGGGTCATCAAGTACTGTTTTCTTGCGCCGTTGTCGGGGAGCGTAGCGCTATTAGTAAGTGAAGATGGTAAGGAAGTTTTTATATTTCTTCTTTTGTTTTGCTGTTGATGCTATTTGTCCTTATGGACACCTCTACTCTTGGTTCGTTTTTTATGGGGAAACGCCCTAAAAGTGTGGTGGTCACTCCTACCCCTACTGAAATTGTACCTTATAAAATACCGTCTGGTATTATCAATTATGTATTAGCTAATCGTTATGCAGGAGATAGACATCCAGGTGATCAATTGATATATTTATCACAACTATGTTCTTTATTTAAGCTTGCAGGCGTGTCACTGGAGTTCTTCATGAAGAAATTATTTTACATATCACTTATAGCTAAAGCTTCAGATTGGTGTAAGCTCGTCGATAACTCACATTTACTTAATTGGGAAGAGCTTATGACTCTCTTTTATTAAAAAAATTATCCTCTTCATGAAATTCATCGAGACAGGAACTACATTTATAAATTTTGGTCTCGTGACGGAGAGAGCATCGCTCAAGCTTGGGGGAGACTTAAATCCCTAATGTTCAAATGTCCTATCCATGAACTTCCCAAAGATATTATAATTACAAATTTTTATGCCAGGATTTCTCGTCAGGATAAGGAGATGTTGGATGCCTCCTCTAGCGGGGTATTCCAAACAGAAAGCGTTGAAGAAAAGTGGGATCTCATTGAGAGGATCCAGAAGAATATTGACGACTGGGAAATCGATAAAGGTATTTAACCCACTATAAATTATGAGCATGATTACATTGAGAGCTATGTGAAAACTGGTTATTTTAATACCTTTTGGTCTAAGATTGGTCTTGATTCCCAGCTTATGATTGATTTTTGTAAGAACTTTGCCTCTCACATTGACTCTTCTAAGGAGAAGAAGGATCAGTATCGTAAACCCTTTAAAGAATTACCTGTTGATATTCATGTTGATGACCCTATTCTGCCTGTTGTTTTTTTGATGAAAATCCCCCTTTCCCTACAAGGATAAGGGAGCACTCTTTTGTGACAGGTATAATAAATAAAAGTGAGAGAAGAACTGACGAACCTGAGGACCTGATCAAGGTCGATCCTCAAGTTGCGATGGCTAAAGGTTTAGTTACCAATGATGTTTCAAGTTCCAGGATAAATTTTTGTGTTGTTTCAACTAACATTTCCACGACCAAGAATAAAAGCCCAATTTCAGTTACACCAGTTGTATCTGTCAAAATAGGATATCATAATTATTACGGGCTTTGCGATCTGGGATCCAGTGCTAGCGCTATTCCTTATTCACTCTATCGGGAGATCATGGGGGAGATTTCACCCTATGAACTTGAAGAGATCGATGTTACTATTTATCTAGCAAACAAAGAAACTATCTCTCCTAATGGAATTATGAGAGACGTTGAAGTCCTATGCAGAAAGGTAATGTATCCTACCGACTTTCTTGTACTTAGTTTAGTGCAAGATAGTTTTTTTCCTATTATCTTTGGTACACCTTTCCTCAGCACTTGTGGTGCTATTATAGATTGCAAAAATGTAAAGTTTCTGTTGAATTCAATGGTGATCCATATGAATTTAACTTTTCTAAATTCTCCAAGCAACCTCATGGTACTGGTTTACCTAGTGATGATAAAATTATTGCAAATATTGCTTCTATTGCTATTCCTCCTAATGATCCTTTGCAGCAATATATGGAAGACCACGAGAATTATATGCATATGCAGGAAAGAAATGAGTTAGACGAAATATTTGCAAGACAAACTACTATCCTGAAGCACAACCTTCCAGTTGAGCCTTTGGGGATCCTAGCACAACCAAAAGAAGACCCGGTGTTTGACCTCAAACCATTGCCCAATACGCTGAAGTATGCTTACTTAGATGAAAAGAAAATATATCATGTTATTATCAATGTTAACCTTTCAGGATTCGAAGAAGAGCGGTTATTGGAGACGCTTCGCATACACCGTGGTGCCTTGGGCTATACCCTTGATGGCCTTAAGGGGATTAGTCCATCGATTTGCGAACACACTATCAATCTCGATCCCGATGCTAAGCCAGTTGTTGATCATCAACGACGGCTGAACCCAAGGATGAAGGACGTGGTTAGGACGAAGATTCTCAAGCTTCTAGCCGCAGGTATCATCTATCCTATTGCTGATAGTAGGTGGGTAAGTCCAGTTCATTATGTTCCTAAGAAAGGAGGTATGACCGTTGTTCCTAATGATAAAAATGAAGGAATACCTCGAAGAGTTGTTATTGGATATAGAATGTGTATTGATTACAGGAAGTTGAACAAAGCGACCAGGAAGGACCACTACCCGCTGCCCTTTAGTGATCAGATTCTTGAGAGGTTGTCTAAAAACACCCACTTTTGCTATCTTGATGGTTACTCTGGCTTCTCTCAAATTCATGTTAACACTGTCGATCAAGAGAACACAACTTTCACGTGTCCTTACGGTACTTATGCTTACAGGCATATGCCTTATGGTTTATGAAATGCACCTGCTACTTTTCAGAGATGTATGTCTGCTATTTTCATGGTTTCTGTGAGGATATTGTGGAAGTCTTCATGGACGATTTCTCCGTCTATGGAACTTCCTTTGACCACTATCTCCACAATCTTAATAAAGTTTTATAGAGACGCGAGGATACAAACTTAGTTCTCAACTGGGAAAAGTGCCACTTCATGGTTAACGAAGGGATCGTGCTTGGTCACAAGATTTCCAAGAGGGGAATTGAAGTGGACAAGGCGAAGATTGAAGCTATTGAAAGGATGCCCTATCCAAGGGACATTAAAGGTATTCGTAGTTTTCTCGGTCATGTTGGTTTCTATAGAAGATTTATCAAAGACTTTTCTAAGACCTCGAGACCCCTCACTAATCTTCTCCAGAAGGATGTTCCTTTTTTATTTGATGAAGATTGTAAGGAGGCTTTCAAAGTTCTTAAGAAAGCTTTGATAACCACTCCTATAGTACAACCGCCTGACTGGAAATTTCCCTTCGAAATTATGTGCGATGCTAGTGATTTTTTTGTTGGGGATGTTTTAGGACAAAGGGTTGATAAGAAATTGAATGTTATACATTATGCTTGCAAACCCCTTGATAGTGCTCAAAATAATTATGCTACTACTGAGAAGGAATTCTTGGCAGTAGTGTTTGCTTGTGATAAGTTTAGGCCTTATATTGTTGATTCTAAATTCATTATTAATACTGACTATGCTGCTCTTAAGTACCTTATGGCGAAGAAGGATGCCAAACCAAGACTCATCAGGTGGGTACTTCTTCTTCAAGAATTTGATTTACAGATTATTGATAGGAAAGGATCAGACAATCCGGTGGCGGACAATCTTTCAAGGATGGAAGATATACCGCATGACCCCATCCCAGTCAACGACAGTTTTCCAGATGAACAACTTGTCGTTGTAAAAGTACAATCTCTTTCCGATCCTTGGTTTGCAGAATATGCTAATTTTATTGTTGCAAAGTATTTGCCTCCAGGTTTAACATTTCAGCAAAGGAAGGAATTCTTCCACGATTTGAGGCACTACTTTTGGGATGACCCTCATCTTTTCAATGAAGGTCCGGACGGGATCGTGAGAAGATGCATACCGGAACACGACCAAAAGGACATTCTTAGACAATGTCACGATAGTCCCTACGGAGGACATCACGCTGGTGAGAGGACCACACATAAGGTTCTCCAATCAGGTTTTTAGTGGCCTACTCTCTTTAAAGATGCTAGAAATTATGTTTTATCTTGTGATAACTGTCAGAGAGTTTGTAACATTAGTAGGAGGAATGAGATGCCTATGAATTACTCTCTAGTGATTGAGCCTTTTGATTGTTGGGGTTTTGATTTTATGGGTCCTTTTCCTCCCTCACACAAGTACACTCACATTTTAGTAGATGTTGATTATGTGACCAAGTGGGTTGATGCAATCCGCACTGAGAGTGATGATCACAAAACATCTTTGAAAATGCTCAAGGATGTAATTTTTCCTAGGTTTGGTGTACCAAGGTATCTTATGACTGATGGAGGATCGCACTTCACACACGAAGCTTTTAGAAGAGCTCTAGCTAAGTACAATGTCAATCATAGAATTGCCTCACCGTACGGATAACCCACAACTGCAGGGGATCGAGATAGTCCTAGCGGGTAAGAATAACCCAATTTATAGATTCGACTCAAGGGGAGCCAAAGAATATCCACAAGCTTTGACAGTGGAGTTGTCAATTCCACCACAGCTGAGATGCACTTACTTGCAACAAGATATTAATAGTAACTGCGATATGGAAGTGATGGTAGCAATGGAAATAGTGGTGGTGAAACAGCGACAATAAAACAGCAAAAGAAAACAACCAGTAACCAGCAGAATTAAAAACACTGTAGGCTAGGGAGATGGATGGTTGGTTGCTGCAAGGATTAGATACTTCATGCATTTAACTTGGAGCAAGGCACACAGGAAAGTGATGGCGCGAGAGTTGACGGGTGTAGTCTTCTCGCCCTTCGTTGGTGATCCCAAAGTGGAAGGCGTGATGCAACACAGCAGCAAATTTCCCTCAGTAAAGATACCAAGGTTTGTCTCCAGTAGGACTCCAGAGATGATAAGTAGGTGTCAGCGGCGCTACTGATGCGGACCAGCACATAGACACAAATAACTTTATTCCCAACGAAGTTCAAAGAGGTTGTCAATCTCTCCGGTCTTGTTGTTCACAAAGGATCAAACACAAAGGATAATGATAGCAACTAAAAGTAAAAGCAGAAAAGTAAATGAGCGTGGAAACAGTAATGAGGATATGGACCGGGATACGTGATGTTCACTAGTGATGTCTCTCTCCCAAAAGACGATAACACTGCTATGCGAGGTAAACAAATTACAGAAGGGCAATTGACAGGATTATGAATGCACCGCAATGCTAACTATGCTACAAAAGAAAGGAAGAGGCTCAAAAGCACGGGAAGTATGCCAAAATAAGTAGACCGAAATCCAACTGCATCTACTACTAATCATCCACCTTGATATATCTATCCAGAACATCTCACTGGTATTAAGTTGCAAGCCCCACCCAAAGTGTAAACCCAAAGCAACAGACAACTGCATTAAAAATCACTTTGCGTAAAGTAAACAATCCTTGCAACCGCGGTTACAAGCACCGTTGTTTTCCCCCTTGTGGCAATAGCACATCCCCTAGGCTCATGTTTCTGTCACTCAAGCGTGTCATCGGGGGGCATGAATCCACAATCGAGCATAACGTTCCCTCTTGGGGTTACTACCTAATACTTGGCCAAAGCAATAAACAGCAACGGAGAACATGCAAGAATTACTTAGGAACAAAAATATAAGAGATAAAAACCAAATATATTACTCAATCACAATCTGAACATAATCTCATAATCCATCAGATCCCATCAAACTCAGCATAGCAATGGCAGAAATATTACAAAAGTGCCTCGATCATGTAGGGCAGCTCACGAGGTCTAAACCATGAAGAACAAAGAGGGGAGGAGAACATCACATAGCTACTGATCACGGACCCATGGTCCAAGGAAAACTACTCACGAGACATCCAGGAAGCATCCATGGTGGAGAGGAGAATCCCGGAGGTCGGCCCTCCCTCCGGCAGGGTGCCGGGAAGAGGTCTTCTGGTGCTCCCGATCTCGGAAGCGCGGTGGCGGCGGAACAGAGGAGAGATCGCGAAAAATGGTTCTGTTCTCGGAAGTTTCCCGTGACGGAGAATATATAGGCGAAGGGGGGCAGCCAGGGGGGCCACCAGGGTTCCAGGAACCCCCCCTGGCGCGGCCAAGCCCTAGGGCGCGCCACCAGGGCGCCTGGGCCTCTGGTGGTGGCCCTCTGGCCCCACTTGGGCTCTTCGCGAAGCTTCCTGTACGCTGATTTTTCCTATATTTTTCTCGGAATTTTTCTGGCACTTTTTATATGGGGGGAAACTGAAATAGAAAAACAGCAGAAAACAGGAATTGACACTATGGTGCACTGAGTTAATAGGTTAGTCCAAATATGATCAAAAAGTGTATGAAAGTGTATCTAGATCATAGCAATATCACACAAAACATGCATGGAACAAGAAGAAATTATAGATACGTTTTGGACGTATCAGAAAGCAATGATCATCTAGGCATATATCAAAAATTAGGCATATACCCTACAGGTAGTTGTACGTGCTTGCTATAAGAACTTGCACAACATCTTTTGTCCTACCATCCCGCTACAAACGAGGCCAAAAGGAACTTATGGATATTAAGGTGCTCATGTCAAAGAGCACCGGAACAAAGCATTAACAATCAATGGATACACGGTATCCTCAAACTATAGTCCATCCCCTTTGGTGTCCGAAGATGTCACCTTTGGGATCGCCGGTTCCGGACTATAACAGGTGCATACAACTCGTAGATAGGATCAAGAACACAAATATATTCATGCAAACACATAGGATTCAGATCTGAAAACATGAAACTCGGGCCCAAAGTGACAAGCATTAAGAGCAACAAGTCGAAGCAAAGATGATAAACACCAATCTAGATGATAGGCAACATGCCCCCAACAATTTGATAAACTATTACATGATCTAGCTCATCCAATCCCTACCATCCCGTTTTCCTACAGTAGGGAATTACTTACACATGGAAGGAGAAGTCATGTAGGGAGGATGGAGTGGTGATGATGATGACGATGGCGATTATCTCCCCTCACCGGAGGAAAAAACAGCCTCCAGATTAGTCCTCCAGGAGAAGAACAGAGGGTGGCGGCGGCTCCGAGACGAGAATTGGTAAAACGACTTCTGTTCTGGGGTTTTCTCGCCACGGGAATAAATAGGAGGCGAAGTAGGGCACCAGAGGCGGGAGGACCCTCCTAGGAAGCCTCCTGGCGCGGCCATAGGTGGGGCCGCGCCAGCAGGGCGCCTGGGGCCCCCTGGCTGCCCTCTGGCCCCACTTCTGGAACATTTGTCCTTCGTGTGCGTGGATTTTCTGTGATTTTTCCTGGAATTTTCTGAGACACCTAAAAATCCATTTTCCTGCACACAATAAAACCATACAGACAGCTCTGCTGAAAACATCGTTAGTCCGGGTTAGTTTCGTCCAAATCATGCAAGAATGAGGGCAAAACAATAGCAAAAGTGTTTGGAAAAGTAGATACGTTTGAGACTTATCAACTCCCCCAAGCTTAGCATATTGCTTGTCCTCAAGAAATTCAGTTCAACGAACTGAACTCGACAAAGAAAACATTGACAAACTCTTTTGCTTCATTAGATGTATATAAGCATGTACTATGAAAAGTGTCTAGAACGTATTGAAACAATGCTATAAGGACAATGCACGAAGCAATCCTTCTTTCATGTGAACAATCACAAACAACTAAAAGTAAATAATATGCTACTGAAAATCAAACCAAGATTACAATGCACATAGCTTGAACATATTAAAGTGGTATCTGGCTAGCCTCCATGAGTGAAGAAAAACATAAATGCAGAAACTCCTCCGGAGTTTTAAAGGAGACTAGAACTAAAAACTTCAAAATAAGTAATACCACAATCATACAGAAGACAATGTATTACTTTGGGACAATGCACATTACACTCAGAATGACAATTATGCTCTCATAGCTGCTGCTTTGAAGAAATAAGGTGGAGACTCTCGAACCGTGCATTTTGATGGCAAGGTTGAAAACTCGTGGTTGGAAGCAAAGACTAAACATGTACCAGAGCTCTTGGTTTTGAAAATAGAGATAAAAAGTTTTTGGGAGGTGCATGATTCGTCAACGAATGCTACTAGACAACCCAATCACCTCTTATGGTAGACATATTTCGAGGAACGGCTCCCAAGATGGGACGATGACATCCCCTTAATATCCTTTGTTTATCACTACCAAAGTTTTCTGATTACTCATAAACAAAGCGTGAAGGAGGGTTTGTTGCTTGTGACTATCTTTTGTGAGTTGGGCGCACTCATGCCAGTCACTCCTCGTATTAGAGGTTTGCAGATTAGACATGCAATCCCGGGATAAAGCATGTCTAACATAAGAAGATCAAAAATTACCTACTACTTCGTCATGAGCTAAAGCAGAGGCACAACACAGGAGTGTTTTTGAATAATTTCGAGATGGCACAAGAAAGTCTTCGTTAGGATGGCCGGTAAATACCACATAGGAAGGTATGGTGGACTCATATGGAATAACTGGTTTCAAGGATTTTGGATGCACAAGAAGAATTTGTTGGGGTTCGCAGCAGAAAACACAAAATTTTCTAACTAGCGTTCCCAATACCCAAGATCTAGCTAGCCGTATTACCGTAACGGAAATGAGTGCGGAAATAACATACCTCGGGGTGTAGTCCGTTGCGCGGGAAACGTTCCCGCAAACGTGGTTGATGTAGCCGATCAAGTTTCACAACCCCCTGGCTGTGTTGAGCACCCGGATGGGTGTAGTGCCACACGTGTAGCACCTCGTAGTACTCGCACACGTACGAGACTCGATGACGACCTCCGTTCTCCGATCCAGCGAAGGTGGCGGAAGCAGACCTCCGGACGGAGCTTCGGCAGCACGACGTCCTCCGATTCTAGCAGAGAAGCCTCAATTCCACTATAGGCTCTCACTAGGGAGCCCACCGTGAAAGAGACAAGGGAGGGGAGAAGACCGGAGAAAACCGATCTCAATCGGAGTAAATACTAATTTAATCCGATTTATTGTGTATTTGGCTTAATTAAATATGTGCACCATGGCCCTCTTAATATAGGGGTAGGGGAGGGAGTGAACCCCCTCCCTTAGCAATGTGGGACTATCCCACATGCTAGGGGGGGCGCTGGCCAAGGGGGGAGAGGGGGCACCACCCTCATGGGCCCTAGGGCCCATGGCGCCTCCCCCCCCCCACTCCCTTTTATTTTCTTTTTTTCCCTTTTATTTCTTCCCCTAATGGGCCTTTTTCTCCACTAAGGCCCATTGCACATCTTAATTAGAAATAAAATGATTTTAATTCTTAATTCAATTAATTAATAACTAAAACATAATATTCCATCTTCCGGTGCTCCGGAACACCTTCCGGTTCACTCCGAACTTGTTCGGTTCAACACGGTACTTCTCCGATGTTGTTTCCTTTATTCTCTGGTTACTTCGATGGTTCCGAAAAGGTCTCCGATTTCATCGAGCCCTTAAGTGTGTTACCCTACGGTCCGAGAACACTCCAGTCATGACCGAGATGAGGCTACGGTCAATGATCATCAGAGGGACCTGGATGCCCATAATGACCCCTGTGCATTCCGGATATCAAACACCGATTGGACCTTACGCCGTATAGTATTCCCTTTGGCAGCGATACTGGATTGTTCCGAGATTCGATCAATGACATCCTATGTCTGGTTCAACCTCGTTCTGAAGTAATCCTCATTCACTCGTTCCCGTGATATTCATCCCCGTGACCTACTCACACGCTGCAGCTTTATGGATGGAATCTCACCGAGTGGGCCCCGAGTATCTATCCATTATATGGATTGACAAATCCCGCAATTGTAACAATACTCCTCAACATATCTCCACGGAATATCCAAGATACAACCGTTATGACCCGCATATTTCAGTCAGGTGGTGGGATGTAGGTCAAAGCATCCGGGAAGATAGCAACTATGCACGTACTCACGGTCAAAGGAACGATCTACCACGTTCTGTAATTAGAACACTGAACCTTCACAAGATTTGATCATGCTGTAATGCTTACTTTGGGTAATGTTCATCACGTCACTTAACCAGTGAGGTGATCTCATAGTCAAGAGACTTTATTGTCCATGATCGCGAAACCACGACCATCATGTTGACCATGAACTAGTTATCGATGTAGAGGCTAACTAGGAACTCTGGGGGTTTCTATACCACACCTGAATCATTGTTTCACTGACACAGTTCTAGCACGGTATGAAACTGGTTATGAACTTGCTTAGATATATTGGAATAATCATATATTATTTTCCTCTAGAGCATATATCCAACAGTCTCCCACTTGCACTAGAGTGCTAATAATCTAGCCGCATTTTTCCGATCATAATCATCTTATCACATAAGTGTTCATTGATCATGCATGCTCATGGAAGAGGTTTCGTCAACGAACTGCACCAATTCAGATTCGTATGTTTCCTTTGCAACTGGTACAGGTCAAAAGCTCTTTTGACATACCTCTCATTATCATATAATGGTTGGATATAAGTTTCGAGGGAGAGTGAGACTATTATTTCACAGTATCCTCCAATGATCTCTTGGTTCAGTGTTTAGAAGACTCATCCATAGTCATATATACTGGGAAATACACTCAACCAGAAGTCCAATACTTCTAACGCTAAACTTTTATCCATACGTCTATTTTTTAAAGTAGTATTATGTTTGTAGTGCCGTGAATTTTGCTCACATTTCTTTCATGTCTTTGGTGATGTCTCTAATTCCATATAGACCCATAATATGGCTTGGAATTGTAATCTTGCATTACATTCAAGTCTATTATCCTTTCTATATTTTAGAGAATAGTTCTCAGTATTCCTCATATACTGAATGCATGGACTTTATTCAGATTCTGTGTTTTACTCCTAAAGCACATCGGAATATGTTATTCTTCCAAGAACTTTTGAGTCATTCTGTTGTTGGATTCACAATGCATGTTATATGGTAGAATCATATGTCAAGAACATATAAGATCACATGTCCAGTACATGGTGCATCTCTATTCTTCCATCAAAACATTTCTTGTGATATTTGGATTTCATCCATTATATAATTTCTAGCCACAAGAACTTGTTTCTTGTCTTAGAAGATTATTCCAACCTTCACTTCGTTTCATTATCCGTATCTTAATCTACTCATATAGATTTCAACGTGTAATGTGTTGGTATTTCACATAAAAGAAGATTCTTGCAATCTTGTATTTTATTTGCCTTATGCTCTCTATATATCATAATGCACATATGTATATAAGACGATTCTCTATATACACAATGAATGCATATCCATATATATACATATGAGATCATTCTTCAGACATATCAATGCATATATGTTTGAGACAATGATCATGCTCCCACTCAAATATATCCATCATATACTCATATATTTGTGGTTCAGCTTTCATCAACTCATTTTATTGTTCACTATGTCTCACATAATGACAAAGCTTCCAAAGCTCCCACTCAAAAAATGCCCTCTGCATTCCATGTTTCCGGGAAGTCTTCAAAGCTCCCACTCAGTTTCATGAAACTTCAAGCCCACTCAATATTTTGGTCATCACAAAATCACTTGATCAAATCAAGGTTGAGGGTTCCTATCTTGAGGTACTATAGTGCATCCTTTTAACAAAATAACCTTCATCATGCCCATTGCAATTCTGTTTCAAATCCCAAATTTGACTGAGATGCAATTTCAGGCTATGGTCCATCGTAGTGTAAATGAAATATTTTATTGATTAAAGAATTCCTACGTTTCCGTAGTCAATCACCATTGAACTTTGGTCATAACCAAATAATGCCTTATGCCCATTACATTATTCTCAATAACTCTCCAGTTTGTCGAGAATATGAAATAACTCATTTATCTCACGGGACGTGAGCCATCCAATATGTAACTCAATATTATTTCATTTCTCCTCGTGTTCTAGGCTACCATCATTCCTTTGTGTCTCAAGCAATGTTATTCTTTATTGTTTTGTTAAGAAGACTCATGATTATTGTTCTGTACATAACGTATTCATGACAACCTTCTAAATTCAACAATGGCTTCAATTCATATACCAAGATTAATCATCTATGGCATATCCTTCCTTATACAGTGTCATTACAGCAGAACATGCTTCCGTTGCAATAATCTGATATTCTGAAGGCAAGGTCCAATACCCCGGTCAAAGTTTCCATTATCTCCCATTGGATCCGTGTCGAGAGACTTCTTCTCGCATTACCAATCAAGCAACACACATTTCGCTATTCGGGGAGAATATGTAATTTAATTGCTTGTAGTTTTATTACAAAGAAATTCTTTCTTTTAAGAAACCTTATAACACCATCAGTTATGGAGCTATCATGTCTCGTCAGATTCAGGATGGTTTCCTATTCATGAAGTGGGTGTTTTAACTTAATGAATTAAACAACCTTATTCGACAATAACTATAGTGCTAGGGGAAAGAACGTTTAGACCATACTACGGTTTATTATGACTACGAATGGTTTAAGTAGTCTAGCACTTTCAACTTCCATCGTAGTTTGTGGTACAACTTCCACAAGTCTCCCATTATGTCAATATCAATACTTATCACTTCGGATCGTAGCGTAGTGATATGTATCCTTGTATTCTCACTTCTCACAGTGATTCCTGAATCTCAGTTTTATGATCTCAATTGAATACAACTTTCAATTAATCATATGAAGTCTTTAATGATAACTCACGTGCCCATTTAGTACATCATTTATGTATAATGATTGGCACAAGTTCTACTTGCTAGAACCTTGTCATGGTTATATTTATTGCAGAGATTCATAGATCGTGTATCTAATCCATCTCATGCAATCAAGTTATGACTTTCATTCGATAATGAACTCACAAGTTAATAGATCATACATTTAATGAATTCATCAGTTATGAAGTCACCTCATGCAATCAAATCTTTGACTTGTTATAATCAAGACAACTTTATCATTAAACATTGAATATTTCTTGACAATAATAGCAGTATTATAAATGCTTTCTATCATATCATAAATCAAGACGTAATCAAAGTATAAGCACACTTTTATTCATAAAGATGGAACAACTAATTTGTCTCATTACATGAATAACTTTGTCTCGCGAGATGCAAGACACACAACTAAGTGTTCATACTATAATGATTACATAAGATTTATCTAATAATCTAAGTATCTCCTATGATAGATGTCTCGGCGGAATCCATGCTGGCCATCAACTGACTTGATATCCATTAATCCTCGATTTCACCTCTTCACGTCCATGCAACGGCAGGTCCTGTTTTCATACAACAGAATAAGTATCAGATACTCATTTACTGCAAATGTTGTATAAGGGAATAAACATTTATAAAGTATATCAAGTATATACCTTCTCCATCAACAACTTCTCCTTCAATGGGTTCAACCTCCAGGTACTGAAGTCTATCCATGAAGTCAGAGAACTCGAGGCTTTCACCTCTCCTACATAGCCATGGACATGGTCTGTATAGCTCGGTGGAAGCGAGTGTAACACCGTGTATATCGCAGATTCATCTGTGGTCCCATAGTAAAAGTCATCGACGAGGCTCAGATGTATCTCATGCATCTTGGCCAAGTGTGCCTTCAGGCAAGAGCCTTCTTCCATCTTTTAGAGAGAAACTCACTTCCTAACTCAAATCTGGCAACTCTAAACCGATGCAAGTTTGATGACTTCAGCTCATCGATCATATCATATGTATCCAAATCATCATACTCCTCACGCAAAGGTTGCGGAATGCTGGTTTCTATGATACCCTTAGCTATGGCATATGTGCTTCGATGATACTGATAATCAATCGCCGCTTGTGCATCCATGTCGTTTGCTGGAGGGTTTCCCACATGCTCTTTAGTTAAGAATGAAAGGTTGATTCTCTTGAGCACGGCTCTAAGGCGTAAGTACCAACTAATGAAGTTTGACCCATTTTCTTTAAGTCTTTCACCATGTAAGAAGAAAACCATTTCAAGGTGCTGGGTACTATCCATTTTCTACAAACATAATTGCAAGGAACACAATTAAGACTAGTTCATAACAATGAGTTCATATAATCATATTATAAATGAGCTCGCACTAAAACAATTCATCCCTAGGAAGTTTTAGTGATTACATGATCCAGATTCACTGCCCGACCTCGAATATCACACGGCCGACGGGTCAGTTTCAAAGGTAGACAACAACTTGTGCGATCACATTATCTTATATGTACTGTGACTCATGCTCGATCTTTTGATCTCTAGTATTCCGAGGCCATATCTGCATATGCTAGGCTCGCCAAATTAACCTCCATGTTATATGCTGCTCAGCAAGGCCATATCTTCATATGCCAGGCTTGCCGAAACCAACCTCATGCGAACTCAATTGAATATGTAGGACAACTCCGGTATGTACGGAGCATCAAGCCATATGGGAGAACCTTCCAGGCGGTGCACACTTTGGTAGAATACTTGTGTTTGGCTTTGTTAAGGGATCATCTTGTCACATGCTACCGTCGTGTATCCTATACTAGCAAGTTTTAAGATATCTGAGCTATGGCAACACTAAGTCTACAGTGTCTCCATTTTAGTTTGTTTTATGATGACGATTACTACTTACTAGTAACACATAGCAAAGCTATCGCTACATCACAAACAAACGAATGATAGCCCCCACTTAGCAATACAAGGTTTAGACGGTCTAGTTGTATATTTCAAGTTTTACATGGCTGCTAGGGCTTTCATAGTTAAACAGGTTTTAACCTACGAGTCAACCACAACGTCAACCATACGATTCTCTCTATTACACCACGCACTGGGCCTTCCGTTGCAAATGCCACATCCGCTAAAGTAGAGAGACAGACACCCCCCAGCCACTTTATACGGTACAAGTCGTATGTCAAGCGTGGAACCAGTCTCGCGTAAGCGTATGCGTAAGGTCGGTCGGGGGCCGCTTCATCAAACAATGTCGCAGATGTGAACAAGTACATGTGGGAGGGTAACAATCATACAATCAACGCACACATCCCCGATGTGTTCTATCTGTACAGTAATACTAAGCATAGACCTAGCTCATGATACCACTGTTTGGGTTTGCAGCAGAAAACACAAATTTTTCTAACTAGCGTTCCCATAACCCAAGATCTAGCTAGCCGTATTACCGTAACGGAAAGGAGTGCGGAAATAACATACCTCCGGGTGTAGTCCGTTGCGCGGGAAATGTTCCCGCAAACGTGGTTGATGTAGCCGATCAAGGTGCTGCTCGGGATCGAGGATTCCCTCGACAAGATCGAGCGGGCGGTGTCCAGGATGGATCCCGTGGTGGCGGCACTGGAGCCGACCATCCAAGATCTAGTGTCTTGGCGCCCGGGGATCGACGACGCGGTTGACCATATCCACGCAGATCTCAGTGGCATCCGGGTGCAAATCGAGCGCATCGCCAGCGCGCCGGCGGGTCTGACTGCTGCCTCAACTGGGATGGACGCATCCCACATCGCATCAACATCTAGTAGCGACGGCCACGACCTGTTAGGCCACCGCGATACTCTGCAGCATCGGGCGGCGGCGACGTACCGTTGGCCAGGAGCGGCGAATAGAGGAGAGGCCTCCTCTCTACGCCGCTCCCGGCCAACGGTACGTACCGAACGTCGTTTCCTACTATACCTCTACCAAATCCACTCGAGTCGGGTGGGAGTCCGAGGGGTGGTCGCACGGCTCCAGCACACATGGATTGCCCAGGCTTTGATGGGGATAATCCCACTGGGTGGAAAATTTGGTGTGAGGCTTATTTTCGTATATGGGCTATTGATCTCGGCTTATGGGTGGATACAACAGTAGTTAATTTCTAAGGGGCTGCGACTTTATGGTTGGAATGGTCTCACCCACACACGAAATTCTGTCGTTGGGATTTGTTTGTGGCTTTTGTGTTGGAAAAATTTGGGCGAGCTGAGTTTCAGCATCTTCTTCGACGTTTTTCTCGTCTTAAGAAGACAGACTCGATCTTGGAGTATGCAAAACAATTTAATGAAGTCATGCATAGTCTGTTAGCTCATCACAAATCTTGGGATCCTCTATTTTTTACTACGCATTCATGGATGGGCTAGCAAGTGAAATTAAGATTTCTATTATGTTACA
Organism: Bromus sterilis; assembly: GCA_950022295.1. Classification (NCBI taxonomy): domain Eukaryota; kingdom Viridiplantae; phylum Streptophyta; class Magnoliopsida; order Poales; family Poaceae; genus Bromus; species Bromus sterilis. Next base: position 71,918,531 of record OX465600.1, on the reverse strand, counting down.
CCGTCCGAAAGATCTCAAAACTGTCGTGGCTCTTTCTGAATTGCAGGAGGAGGCCATCGAAATTGTGTGAGGGGAGCATCAAGAGGCCTCCCCATCCTCGCGTGGAGGTGCGTTTCGGCACGTGGCGGCTGATACGTCTCAAACGTATCGATAATATCTGCTCACTCTATGCATATTTTGTGTGATATTGCTATGATCTAGATATACTTTCAAACACTTTTTATCATATTTGGACTAACCTATTAACTCAGTGCACCCCGGTGCCAGTTTACGTTTTCTGTTGTTTTTCTATTTCAGTTTTCCCCCATATAAAAAGTGCTCCAAAAATCCGGGAAAAATCAGATAAAAAATCAGCGTATCGGAAGCTTCCAGATTCCAGAAGGAGGGCCGGGGGGCCACCACCAGGTGCCTAGGCGGCCACCTGGCACGTCCTAGGTCTTGTCCGCGCCAGGGGGCGCCTGGACTCCTGGTGGCCCACCTGGCTGCCCCCCTTCGCCTATTTATTCTCCGTCACGGGAAACCTCCAAAGACAAAACCCTTTTTCGCGATCTCCGCCGCCGCCGCGCTTCCAAGATTGGGAGCGCCAGCAGGACACTTCCCGGCACCCTGCCGGAGGGAGGATCGACCTCCGGGAGCTTCCCCTCCACCATGGACTCTTCCCGGATATGCCGTGAGTAGTTTCCTTTGGATCATGGGTTCGTGATCAGTAGCTATGTTTTGTTCTCCTCCCCTCTTTGGTCTTCATGGTTTAGACCTCATGAGCTGCCCTACATGCTCGAGGCACATATGTAATCTTTCTGCTGTTGCTATGCTGAGTTTGATGGGATCTGATGGATTATGAGATTATGTTCAGATTGTGATAGATTCATATATTTCGTTCTTATCTTTTATATTTATGTTCCTAAGTAATTCTTGCATGTTCTCCGTTGTTGTTTATTTCTTTGGCCAAGTAGTAGGTAGTAACTCTAAGAGGGAATGCTATGCTCGATTGTGGGTTCATGCCCCCTAATGAAACGCTTGAGTGACAGAAACATGAGTCTAGGGGATGTACTGTTGCTACAATGGGGAAACAACAGTGCTTGTAACCTCTGTTGCAAGTATTGTTTACTTTACGCAAAGTGCTTTTTAATTCAGTTGTATGTTGCTTTGGGTTTACACCTTGGGTGGGACTCGCAGCTTAATACCAGCGAGATGTTCTGGATAGATATCTCCAGGTGGATGATTAGTAGTAGATGCAGTTGGATTTAGGTCTACTTATGTTGGCGTACTGCCCATGCTTTTGAGCCTCTTCCTTTCTTTGTAGCATAGTTAGCATTGCGGTGCGTTTATAATCCTGTCAATTGCCCATCTATAATTTGTTTACCTCGCATAGCAGCTTTATCGCCTTTTGGGAGAGAGACATCACTAGTGAACATCACGGGACCCCGGTCCATATTCTCATCATTGTTTACACGCTTATTTACTATTCTGCTCTTACTTTCAGTTGCTATCATTATCATTATTATCCCTTGTGTTTTGATCCTTTATAAACAACAAGATCGGAGAGATTGACAACCTCTCTGAACTTCATTGGGAGAAAAGTTATTTGTGTCTGTGTGCAAGTCCACGTCAGTTGCGCCGTTGACACCTACTTATCATCTCCGGAGTCCTACTGGAGACAAACCTCGGTATCTTCACCGAGGGAAACTTGCCGCTACGCTGCATCTCACCTTCCACTTGGGGTAACCAACAAAGGGCGGGAAGCAATTATCATCTCTCGCGTATCAAGCAAATTTCTGGCGCCGTTGCCGGGGACTCCGAGTGCTAAGGTAGGGGAGTTTCCCACTACCTTTTACCTTTACTTTTTAGTCTTGTTAGTTTACCTTTCTATTTTTATCTTTGTGTCCTTTATCAAAAATCACAAAAAAATTATCTTGCTAGTAGCTGTCATTATGTCTGCTCCTTTTTCCTTTGAGATAGAGGTTCTCACCTTTAAACAAAAATGTGGGGAAAGTTTGAAAGATGCTTGGTATAGAATTAATGATTCTCAAAAAGAGCCACCAAGAAGCAATCCACTACTATCCTGCTTAGAAATTTTTATGTGGGGATTACTCCTTGGAATAGGTTCATATTAGATACTGCTATCAATGGGAATTTAGTAAAAGCCCAATTTGGGAGTCTCTTAATGTTATTGAAAATCTTGTTGGAAACCTCCCTGTTGCTAGCATACAATAAGATATAACTCTAGCTCACATTATGAAAAAACTTGAAAAGATAGAGTTAAAAATACCAAGTATAACTAGGATAAATGAGTTGGATCGGAAGATTCATGGGAATTTGAATAGGCTTGATAGCTCCATGCTTAAAATTATTAAAACTTTGAAGACCATCAAATTCCATGATATGGATCCTTCTAGGATTGATAAGATGGAGGAAATCATTAATAGTCTAGGAACTACTTTCTCCTCAATCAAACCAAAAGAGGTAGAGACTCCGGCAAAGAAGGAACCTAAGTACAATTATGTCCCTAAGGTTCCCCGACCCAAAAATAATCCACCCATTGCCAAGGAAGTTGAAACCGTGAAAACTTTGGAAGAAATACGTCTTTTTGATAAATTTATAAATGAAACTCCCATTGATTTTCTGACTTTTGGTTTTCTCCCTAGAAGTATCTTCATTAGGCCTTTATTTGATAGACCTCTTAAGACTAGTTGTACAATCGAAGAGCTTTTTGATGATCTTGATGAGGATTCGATTGATACGACTTGATCTTTTGCCTTATGAATAGCTTCAAGGCGTAAAAGAAAGCACTTGTTGAAAGGCAACCCAAGTTTTTTACTTTTGTTCTTAGTGGTCTCGATGATTGTTACTACTGTAGCAACATCATTGTATCTTTATTTTCAAGCTTTGTGCCAAGTTATAGCTTCATATGACAAGGGAAGCAAAAGTTGTGACATGTTGTCCAGAAAACATATTTTTTCTACTTGACGGAAAAAATCGGAAAAAATCACCACCTCATCTTTTTTAGATGAATTTTTCACACAGCATGCTATATGCAATTGCGGAACTTTCGTGTATTTTGAGTTTTTTGATTTGAGTTGCAGAAGTGCCCCGAATTTTTTAACTACCTGCTGTTCTGTTTTTCACAGATTCTGCCACGTTTTTCCTCTCCTTACTTTTTCAAACCTTAAGCTTGCTTTTTCTTTACAAAAACCTTTTGGAAATCTTGAGAAACAATATCTCTTCAAGAATATCTTTATATCCATTGGGGAAAAATTATTTTATTAAGGGTATTAACCTCTCTAATCAGCTTATGATGAGTTATATATGAAGGAAGTTTTCAAGTGTGCGATGGAAGATGGTGAAATAAGATCCGGGAGTGTCAAGCGCTCAAGCTTGGGGATGCCCATAACCCACAACTGCAGGGGATCGAGATAGTCTTCGCGGGTAAGAATAACCCAATTTATAGATTCGACTCAAGGGGAGCCAAAGAATATCCACAAGCTTTGACAATGGAGTTGTCAATTCCACCGCACCTGAGATACACTTACTTGCAACAAAATATTAATAGTAACTGTGATATGGAAGTGATAGTAGTAATGGAAATAGTGATGGTGAGACAACGGCAGTAAAACAGTAAAAGTAAACAACTAGTAACCAGCAGAATTAAAACATTGTAGCTAGGGAGATGGATGGTTGGGCGCTGCATGGATAAGATACATCATGTATTTAACTTGGGGCAAGGAACACAGAAAAGCAATGATCATCTAGGAATAAATCAAACATCAGGCATGTACCCCATGGGTAGTTGTACGTGCTTGCAATAAGAACTTGCCCAACATCTTTTGTCCTACCATCCTGCTACGAACGGGGCCAAAAGGAACTTATGGAGATTAAGGTGCTCCTGTCAAAGAGCACCGGAACAAAGCATTAACAATCAATGGATACACGGAATCCTCAAACTATAGTCCATCCCATTTGGTGTCCCAAGCTTTCACCTTTGAGATCGCGATTCCGGACTATAACAGGTGCATACAACTCATAGATAGGATCAAGAACACAAATATATTCATGCAAACACATAGGGTTCAGATCTGAAATCATGGCACTCGGGCCCAAAGTGACAAGCATTAAGAGCAACAAGTTGAAGCAAAGATGATAAAAACAATCTAGATGATAGGCAACATGCCCCCAACAATCTGATAAATTATTACATGATCTAACTCATCCAATCCCTACCATCCCCTTTGCCTACAGCAGGGAATTACTCACACATGGATGGAGAAGTCATGGAGGGAGGATGGAGTGGTGATGATGATAACGATGGCGATGATCTCCCCTCACCGGAGGCCAAAACAGCCTCCAAATTAGCCCTCCGGAGAAGAACAGAAGGTGGCGGCGGCTCCGAGACGAGAATTGGGAAAACGACTTCCGTTTCGGGGTTTTTCCGTCACGGGAATAAATAGGGGTCCTGGTAGGGCACCAGAGGAGGTGGGAGCCCCCCAGGCGGCCTCGCGGCGGGGCCAGGGGTGGGGCCGCGCCAGCAGGGCGCCTCGGGCCCCTTTGGCCCCCCTCTGGTCCCACTTCTAGCACAATGGTCCTTCGGGTGCGTGGATTTTCTGTTATTTTTCCTGGAATTTTCTGAGATACCTAAAACTCCATTTTCCTGCACAACATATAAAACCATACAGACAGCTCTGCTGAAATCATCGTTAGTCCAGGTTAGTTTCGTCCAAATCATGCAAGAACGAGGGCAAAACAATAGCAAAAGTGTTTGGAAAAGTAGATACATTTGAGACGTATCAACTCCCCCAAGCTTAGAATATTGCTTGTCCTCAAGCAATTCAGTTCAACGAACTGAAAGCGACAAAGAAAACTTTGACAAACTCTTTTGCTTCATTAAATGTATATAAGCATGTACTAGGAAAAGAGTCTAGAAGATATTGAAACAATGCTATAAGGACAATGCACGAACCAATCCTTCTTTCATGCGAACAATCATAAACAACTAAAAGTAAATAATATGCTACTAAAAAATCAAGACAAGATTACAATGCACAAAGCTTGAACATACTAGAGTGGTATCTCGCTAGCCTCCATGAGTGAAGCAAAACATAAATGCAGAAACTCCTCCGGAGTTTTAAAGGAGACTAGAACTAAGAACTTCAGAATAAGTAATACCACAATCATGCATAAGACAATGTAATACTTTGGGACAATGCACATTACACTTAGAATGACAATTATGCTCTCATAGTTGGTGCTTTGAAGAAAGATGGTGGAGACTCTCGAACCGTGGGGTTTGATGGCAAGGTTGAAAACCCGTGGCTGGAAACAAAGACTAAACATGTACCAGAGCTCTTGGTTTTGAAAAACAGAGATAAAAAGTTTTTGGGAGGTGCATGATTCGTCAACGAATGCTAGTAGACAACCCAATCACCTCTTACGCTAGACATGTTTCGAGGAACGGCTCCCAAGATGGGGACGATCACATCCCCTTAATATCCTTTGTTTATCACTACCAAAGTTTTCTGATTTCTCATAAACCAAGTGTGAAGGAGGGTTTGTTGGTTGTGATTATCTTTTGTGAGCTGGGAGTACTCATGCCAGTCCCTTCTCATATTAGGGGTTTGCAGATTAGACATGCAATCCTGGGATAAAACATGTCTAGCATAAGAAGGTCATGAATTACCTACTACTTCCTCATGAGCTAAAACAGAGGCACAACACGGGGGTATTGTTGAATAATTTCGAGATGGTACAAGAAAGTCTTCGTTAGGATGGCCGGTAAATACCACATAGGAAGGTATGGTGGAATCATATGGAAACTGGTTTCAAGGATTTTGGATGCACAATCAGAATTCCGCTTAGTGCGAGCGAAGGCTAGCAAAAGACTGGGAAGCGACCAACTAGAGAGCAATAACAGTCATAATCATGCAGAGCGACAAAGTAACACTGAATTGGGCATGAAAATGATATAACTATTCTGCAATTCAAAGATCATCAAGGCATAGTAGACTTTTTAGTATTAAACATGTGTAAACATGTGCCAAGTCAATCCAAGAATTCTCCAAAGGGAAATACCACTTCAAGATGCCAAACCATGAACAACGCAATGCATGTAAATCATTTCAACTACACATTATGTACTCTAGCTATTTGAGATTAGCCACAAAGAAAGCATGAACCACTAGGAAAGCATTGTAAACATAGCACTATGTCGCTACAAGCTCGTCTCTAAATCATAAGTACAAGCATATGTACAAAAGTAGAAAAAAAGATTTCATACCGGTTTTCTTTGTTGCGTCCCTTTCGGCGATCTTCGTCATCACTGCCTTGTCGCTTGCACGATTGAACGTAGAGAAATATAATCAAGTGCAAATGCCATCACGGACTCGAGCTGAACTCTGCAACAAAGCAAACTAAAGAGAGAAAAGAAATCTTTTTGGATTTTTCAAAGGATAGCGAAAGAAAAAGAAAAGATAAATCATTTTGTTTTTTTTTGCAAAATAAAAGAACAAAGAAGAACGGGAAAAACCTTCGAAAAGATCAAAGAAAAAAAAAACCGATAATACAATGGAAAGGTGAGAAGGGAACGTACTCCCCCAAGCTTAGGCTTTTGGCCTAAGTTGGTAGCAGCTAATGCCCCCAGGAGCCTCCTGCTCCGGGGTAATGGTAAGTCCAGGAGTCGTATGAGCCCTTCGGTGCGTACACCGAAGTCCCCGGGTCCTCCCATGAGGAAGGCCCTGCGCTCCAAGCGGAAGAAGACCCCTCGCCATGCTCGATGAAGGTCTCTCCCTGGAAAGGTGGGAACTCACCATGCTCCTCCTCATCGGGCACAACCCTCTCCATGGGGTTATGCGGCTGGTAATGAGCCATGAACTCATCAAACTGAATCTCATTGAAGGACCATCCGTTCCTGCGAGTGTTATCAAACAAAAGTGGTGCAGGTAGATGGATCTCATGAGTAATGGTCTTTTCAAACCTCAAAATATAATCAAGGTTACCAAACTGGGAAGTCATGGTAACAAACTTATGCCTCTTCATAGCCGCAAGATCGAGACTTGTGTATGAAAAGGGAACATCATCAGGATGCGAGGTGCGCCCAAGAGACTCAAGGATAAGTGTGGCGTAAACGCCACCATATAAATCGCCTTTGTTACTGTTCATAACAATGCGCCGAGCAATTAAGGCACCCACATTATAATCATTCTTACAAGAGAGGGTGTTCGCATAAATAGCGAAATCTGGTGCAGAACCACTGCTCGTGTTGTCATGAGCTAACACCCCTCTAGCAACAAAATACGCAAAATACCTGAGGTGTGGAAACAGAATGCTGGAAATCTTCGTACGCCAAATGTCGGTCTCCTCCTGGCAACAAAGGGAGTTGAATAGGGTCCTCAACTCGGAAGGCTGCGTGGTCATCTTCGTTGTCTGACCAACGTTCGGCACACCAATTATATCACAAAACTGTGCCAAAGACATGGTTATGAGATCATTATAAAGTTTGAACTCGACGGTTCCAGCATCATGGCTATAACGAAAACTGTTAACAAAGCATGAGGTGAGCTTCTTGTATTGTACCACACGGCATAATTCTAGCCGTGTCAAACCTGCATTGGCACAAAGGCCATAAAATTCCTCCTTAATTCCTGCAGCTGTAAGAAAATCATCGCACGGATACATCATTGCGCATGCTGGACTTGTGTCTTCCAACAACTCCAGGGGCACATGATCTTCATTGTAGCTCACTCTAACTGCTGAGGGTGAAGCTGCAGCTCTAGTAACTCGATCGGAGCGCTCGGGCTTCTTCTTCCCAAGCCACCCCTTTGCTTTTCCAAAGAAACTCATTTCTGAAATTTTTGACAATTCACAAAAACAAGGATTTAAACAAAGTGAGTTGAGGCAAACTACTCTACTCACTTACCTAAGGCATAAACATGCATCAAAACTTGGAAAATAAATTTCTACACATGCTTACAAGCTCATATGAACAACACCAAGAGTTACTAAATACTCACTAATGAAGACACCAATCAAATATCTAATTGGAGGGGTGGAGGAGTTAAATACCAGGGAGTATTTGCTCAAAATCTCAGCTCGAATGATGGGCTGTAGAGAGAGATCGAAATTCGCCTCCAAGAACAGCAAGAACGCAAGAACAAGTGTAGAACTCGTGTTTTGGAGAGAGAGAGAGAGAGAGAGGGGAAGAAGAAATACCTACAGGTGGGGCCTGTGGGCCCCAGGCACCCTGTGGGCGCGGCCAGGGGGCAGGTCGCGCCAGCTGGCCGCCTGGGCCACTCCCCGCATGGAAATTTTTATTTTTATTTTTTTGGAATTTTTTGACAACTTCACTATTGAAAAAATTTCGGAGTTCAAAAAGCTACATGAAGCTTCAAAAACATAAGAACTTGGTACAACAAGAAAGATAAAGCTAAAGGAAATGCAAACATAACAACTTCTACTTTTTACTTATATAAAACTCATTTAATAGCAAGGTTGATCAAGTCCTACCACTAAACTAGCAATACATAGAGCAAAAAGTTTCACTTACTATTAAGCATTCATGGTACCTTCACTTTATTGGATATTGTCCCCACCATAATGGTTTTGTATTTGTGGTGCACATGTAGAGGACAATCCCACGCACCAATCTTCATGGTCTCGATATTCTCTATAGAGTTGAGGCCATGACTTTTGTCAATCTTCTTCGGAAAATACACCGTGTGTTCTTTATCATTCACATTATAAGTAACCTTCCCTTTATTGCAATCAATAATAGCACCTGTAGTGTTAAGAAAAGGTCTACCAAGAATAATAGACATGCTCCCATCTTCGGGCATGTCAAGCACGACAAAATCGGTAAGGATCAGACAATTAGCAACTTCAACGCGAACATCCTCACAAATACCTATGGGAACGGCTGTTGACTTGTCAGCCATCTGAAGAGAGATATCTGTAGGGATTAGTTTCTCTAAAAAAATCCTCTTGTAAAGAGAGAAAGGCATAACACTCACTCCTGCTCCAAGATCACATAAAGCAGTCTTAACATAATTATTCTTTATGGAACAAGGAATGGTGGGTATACCTGGATCACCAAGCTTCTCATGAATCTTGCCACTAAAAGAGTAGTTAGCAAGCATAGTAGATATTGCTTCATTAGGAACTTTTCTTTTATTAGTAACAATATCTTTCATATATCTTGAATAGGGAGGTAACTTAATAGCATCAGTCAAAGAGATTTGAAGAAAAAGAGGTTTCATCCACTCACAAAACTTATTATAATGCTCTTCTTCTTTAGTTTTGAGAGACTTACCTGGAAAGGGCATGGGTTTCTGTACCCATGGTTCTCTTTCCTTCCAATGTATTCTCGCGATGAAGTCTTCTCTGGTGTATTTCTTGCGTTTGTCGGGTGCTTCTTCTTCTCGAACTTCGGGTGGATCATTCTTTTCACCATCCTTTTCAGGCTCAGCACCGTCTTCAGTCTCAGCATCGGAGGTAGACATACTATTTGGATCATTGGAATTGTCAGCTTCTTTGTGTTTCTGCTTCTTCTTCAGAGAACTAACAACTTCTTCTTCCTGCATTTGAGAATCTTGCTCGATCCTCTTCGGATGCCCCTCTGGATAGAGAGGATCTTGAGTGCTAGTTCCTCCTCGGGCTTTAGCCCCGAAGGCCTGTATATCCCGTTTGGCATTGTTAGCAAGCAAATATTTTTGCACATTAGAAATTTGTTCAAGCTGAGTTCGAACCATATGAAAATGCTTCACAAGACATTTAACATCACTAACTGTTCTACCTAGAACATCAAGCAAGCTTTTGATAGAAAGGGAATTATCATGCAACTGACTTCGCATCCTCTCATTAAAGTGATTTTGCTTCATAATAAAATTATCAAGCTCATCTAAACATTGATCAGGAGGCTTACGATGAGGGATGTCACTTGCATTGAAATCTAAAAGAGAGTGTACCTCTACCATAGGAGGGTGAGTGGTAGGCTCACACAGCTTCTCAATAGGGGGTAGATTCTTCACGTCTTCAGTTTTAATACCCTTCTCTTTAATAGACTTCTTTGCTTCTTGCATATCTCCGGGGCTGAGGACAAGCATGCTCCTCTTTTTTGGTGGTGGAGGTGGTTCATGGACGGACCAATCTTTTTGGTTCTTGGCAATCTTTCCCAGTAATTACTCTGCATCGTCCGGTGTTGTTTTCCTGAAAACACAACCAGCACAACTGTCCAAATAGGATCTGGATCATCAGTTAGACCAGCATAGAATATATCAATTAATTCATTCTTAGGGACTCCATGTCCCGGTCTAGCCTGGATCAGACTGCAATACCTCCCCCAAGCTTTAGGGAGGTGCTCATCCTGCAATTGTTTAAAGTTATAAATTCTTTGCAAAGCAGCATGTTGCATACGAGCAGGAAAGTACTTATCAAAAAAAGAGTGAGCTAAATCTTGAGGACTCTTAATGAAACCACAGGGCTTTGCATCTTACCATGCTTTAGCACCTTCCTTTAAAGAGAAAGGAAAAAGCTTAGTGACATAAAAGTTTCGTATCTTTTCATCCGTAGTAAACAGGCCACCCAACTCAGTGAGTTTGGTCAGGTGTGCAATAGCGTCATCATTTTCTCTGCCATAAAAGGGGTCAGCTTCAACCATAGATATAAGTGAAAGATAAAAAAGATAAATTATAATCAGGATCATTGATGCATATAGGAGACGTAGAAAAAGTAGGACCAGGAGAAAATTTGTTCTTCAAGGAGTGCTTTTCTAACAGCTTCTTTATAGCAGCAGGGTCGGAATCAACACATTCATTAAGCTCCCTGCATAAATCATCATCAAGTATAACATAATCGTCCTCAAGGAGTCTCTCCTTAAGGCCAGCAAAATCATAAGTTTTTCCAATAGGGGTTTTGGCAACAGGAATTTCAACTCCCGAGAATCGGGCAGCAGCAGCAATCTGTTCTTCGATAAAAGAACCAAGTGAACCAGTAGTTTCAAAGGTAGTAGAAGCATCATCAAAAGTATCGGACATAGTAACAGATTCAGTAGAAGCATCATGTGGTGGAGGTGAAGCAAACTTACTCATAACTGAAGGTGAATCAAGTGTAGCACTAGTGTTCAGAACAGTACCTTTTCTTGTATGGGATGGTAAGATCGGGACCTTGGGGTCTTCTTTCTTACCCATAGTAGATAAATTGCAGCAGGTAAAATACTTCAAGTAAACTTGTGAATAAAGCTATGCTCCCCGGCAACGGCGCCAGAAAACAGGCTTGATAACCCACAACTGCAGGGGATCGAGATAGTCTTCGCGGGTAAGAATAACCCAATTTATAGATTCGACTCAAGGGGAGCCAAAGAATATCCACAAGCTTTGACAATGGAGTTGTCAATTCCACCGCACCTGAGATAAACTTACTTGCAACAAAATATTAATAGTAACTGTGATATGGAAGTGGTAGTAGTAATGGAAATAGTGGTGATGAGACAGCGGCAGTAAAACAGTAAAAGTAAACAACTAGTAACCAGCAGAATTAAAACACTGTAGGATAGGGAGATGGATGGTTGGGAGCTGCATGGAAAAGATACATCATGTATTTAACTTGGGCAAAGGCACACAGAAAAGCAATGATCATCTAGGCATAAATCAAACATCAGGCATGTACCCCATGGGTAGTTGTACGTGCTTGCAATAAGAACTTGCACAAAATCTTTTTTCCTATAATAACCTTTGAGATCGCGATTCCGGACTATAACAGGTGCATACAACTCATAGATAGGATCAAGAACACAAATATATTCATGCAAACACATAGGGTTCAGATCTGAAATCATGGCACTCGGGCCCAAAGTGACAAGCATTAAGAGCAACAAGTTGAAGCAAAGATGATAAAAACAATCTAGATGATAGGCAACATGCCCCCAACAATCTGATAAATTATTACATGATCTAACTCATCCAATCCCTACCATCCCCTTTGCCTACAGCAGGGAATTACTCACACATGGATGGAGAAGTCATGGAGGGACGATGGAGTGGTGATGATGATAACGATGGCGATGATCTCCCCTCACCGGAGGCCAAAACAGCCTCCAAATTAGCCCTCCGGAGAAGAACAGAAGGTGGCGGCGGCTCCGTGACGAGAATTGGGAAAACGACTTCCGTTTCGGGGTTTTTCCGTCACGGGAATAAATAGGGGTCCTGGTAGGGCACCAGAGGAGGTGGGAGCCCCCCAGGCGGCCTCCCGGCGGGGCCAGGGGTGGGGCCGCGCCAGCAGGGCGCCTGGGGCCCCTCTGCCCCCCCCCTCTGGCCCCACTTCTGGCACAATGGTCCTTCGGGTGCGTGAATTTTCTGTGATTTTTCCTGGAATTTTCTGAGATACCTAAAAATCCATTTTCCTGCACACAATAAAACCATACAGACAGCTCTACTGAAAACATCGTTCGTCCGGGTTAGTTTCGTCCAAATCATGCAAGAACGAGGGAAAAACAATAGCAAAAGTGTTTGGAAAATAGATACGTTTGAGACATATCATGCCCCCATGCATCCCCAATAAATATTCAAGGAGACTCAAGCGTCTAAGCTTGGGGATGCCCCCGTGCATCCCCTTCTCCATCAACAATCATTAGTTCGTCCTTCGTCTCACTATATTTTTATCACTTCATGCGTTATGTGCTATGCTTAGAGAGTCTCTCTCTTAGGTTTTATTTTTAGTTTTCTTTAGCTTTGCTTGCTGTTCATAAAAACTTAGACCCCAGCTTACTTTATGTGGGAGATAAACACGCTCCACTTTCAAAATCTAGAACACATCGTAGGATTTTTCATTCTTGTATTTCTGCTGTTGTGTGTTCTTTATCTTTTCATAGCTACTGCCATGTTTAGTTTTAGTCTTAGTTTGTCTTTAGCAAGATCCTTGGCTTTTGTTTAGCTTGTTGCTGGAACTCTCTTTAGTTCTCATGTTTATCTTGTTAAGAGAGTTGGTTGTTGCACTGAGTCGTGTCTTGTCTTGAAAGTAGGTAATTGAGGTTGCTATTTAATTTTAGTAGTAACTTGCAATAGTTTTGAGGTATTGATGAGAGTAATGTTTGAACTTTTGGTGTCAAGAGCTCTAGCCTATTAGTGATATGTGTCGTATTTTGGGCAATCCGTGTTTATTTTCAAAACCTACAAAACTAGTTGAGAACTCTAGCTACTAGATGGATCACTAATCTTTGGAGGGATCGGATATTAGAGTACACTCACGTACCATGAGTCGAGGATGCGCAAGGATAACCAAAACCCCATACACTCCTCCTCGGGGTACTTGTCTCTTTGTGAACCTCCTTATTAGATTGAGAATTACCAATAATAAGTGCATGAGTTCTCCAGACTAATGTAAGTATTGAAAGTTGACACTTCCACCTCCTCATATTTGCTAGCCTCTCCCTTGCCGTGCATTTCCCTCTTCTCACTCCGAGAGTTGGCGTCCACCTTCGCCGGTACATCCAAACCCTTGGCATGATACGCTCTGTCATCATAAAACTCCTTATATCCTTCCTCAAAACAGCCACCATACCTACCTTTCAAGGCATTTCCATAGCCTTTCCGAGATATATTTCCATGCAACATCCACCACTTCATGACTTGATCTTCATGTCATACATGTTCCTGCTACACTGGCAGAGGCATACATTGCATACATCATGATAGCTACATCTTCTTTATGATTTGAGTACCTTGTAAAGTGTGAAAGATCTTCTATACCCTCTTGTAAATCAGAGTGTTTCCCTTAAGTGAGGAAAAGATCCCAAAGTGGAAAAAATTAAAAGATCCCAAAAAGGACAAATGAGAGTTAAATAGAAAGAGCTTGTGAGGCCACCAAAAAAACCAAAAAATAGAAAATAAAGAGAAAATAAAAAAATAAAAAGAGAGAAAGGGGCCACACTACTATCCTTTTAAAAGATCCACACTTGTACTCCCTCTTATCCTTGTACTCCATAGAGATGATCATACATGCATATAGCTATGTGGGAAGCTTCACACTATAGAACTTGGCTTGCATATTCCAAGGATGAGCCTCCTCAAAAGAGCTCTAGGTATTCATGAGCGAGCAAGTTAGATGCACCCCCACTAGTTCCATTGGAGAGCTTTTCTTAGATCATATGTGCATCCGTTGCATGGCAATCCCTACTCCTCATGTCATATTTATCATTTGGCTTTATCGCCTATGATTGTCCTCAATGATGTGATCCTTTCTCACCTTTTTGTCTTCCTCCTCCACCATATTTCTCTCTTTGCCATCCTAAGTGTCAACTTTCGTGCTTACGCTCATCCATTGCATGAGTGCTCAAAGTATCGAAAAGGAGTGGATCAAATTGACTTGTACCTAGCTAGTGGTCTGGGGACGAGTCAAGATAAGATTCCCAAGAAGACCAAGTGGGAAACTTTAGTAGATTGAGTTCTCAACAAAAATATTTTTTTCTCGTATTCCCTATCCCCCTTCTTGCACGCAAACACCTTTTGGAGACATTCGAGTCACGGAAAGCGAGAGATCTTGCACCTAATGTTCTTTTGTTACTTGTTTCAATGCTAATATAGACTCTTGCATGTTATGACTTGAATTGAATCACATACCTTGATTGCTTTACTTTTCAAAGTTCTTATATGGTTGCCAGCATGTCACCACATAAATTATGCTTGTTATCATTTACCTACTCGAGGACGAGCAGGAATTAAGCTTGGGGATGTTGATACGTCCCAAACGTATCGATAATTTCTGCTTGCTCCATGCATGTTTTGTATGATATTGCTATGATCTAGATACACTTTCATACACTTTTGATCATATTTGGACTAACCTATTAACTCAGTGCACCCATTACCAGTTTCTGTTTTCTACAGTTTTTCTATTTCAGTTTTCCCCCATATAAAAAGTGCTCCAAAAATCCGGGAAAATCAGATAAAAAATCATCGTATCGGAAGCTTCCATAGTCCCGAAGGAGGGCCGGGGGGGCACCACCAGGTGCACAGGCGGCCACCTGGCGCGGCCTAGGGCTTGGCCGCGCCAGGGGGGCGCCTAGACTCCTGGTGCCCCCCATGGCTGCCCCCTTCGCCTATATATTCTACGTCACGGGAAACCTCCAAAGACAGAACCCTTTTTCGCGATCTCGCCTCTATTCCGCCGCCGCCCTGCTTCCAAGATCGGGAGCGCCAGCACGACCCTTCCCGGCACCCTACTGGAGGGAGGATCGACCTCTGGGAGCTTCCCCTCCACCATGGACGCTTCCCGGAATGTGCCGTGAGTAGTTTCCTTTGGACCATGGGTCCGTGATCGGTAGCTATGTGATGTTCTCCCCCTCTTTGTTATTCATGGTTTAGACCTCGTGAGCTGGCCTACAAGATCGAGGCACATATGTAATCTTTCTTCTGTTTCTATGCTGAGTTTGAAGGGATCTGATGGATTATGAGATTATGTTCAGATTGTGATAGAGTAATATATTTGGTTTTTATCTTTTATATTTTTGTTCCTAAGTAATTCTTGCATGTCCTCCGTTGCTGTTTATTGCTTTGGCCAAGTAGTAGGTAGTAACTCCAAGAGGGAGCGTTATGCTCGATTGTGGGTTCATGCCTCCTGATGACAAGCTTGAGTGACAGAAACATGAGTCTAGGGGATGTGTTGTTGCCACAAGGGGGAAAACAACGGTGCTTGTAAACGCGGTTGCAATGATTGTTTACTTTACGCAAAGTGCTTTTTAATGCATTTGTCTGTTGCTTTGGGTTTACACTTTGGGTGGGACTCGCAACTTAATACCAGCGAGATGTTCTGGATAGATATCTATAGGTGGATGATTAGTAGTAGATGCAGTTGGATTTCGGTCTACTTATTTTGGCGTACTTCCCATGTTTCTGAGCTTCTTCCTTTCTTTGTAGCATAGTTAGCATTGCGGTGCGTTTATAATCCTGTCAATTGCCCATTTGTAATTTGTTTACCTCGCATAGCAGTTTTATCGTCTTTTGGGAGAGAGACATCACTAGTGAATATCACGGGACCCCGGTCCATATTCTCATCATTGTTCACACGCTTATTTACTCTTCTGCTTTTACTTTCAGTTGCTATCATTATCATTATTATCCCTTGTGTTTTGATCCTTTGTAAACAACAAGACCGGAGAGATTGACAACCTCTCTGAACTTTGTTGGGAGCAAAGTTATTTGTGTCTGTGTGCAGGTCCACGTCAGTTGCGCCGCTGACACCTACTTATCATCTCCGGAGTCCTACTGGAGACAAACCTCGGTATCTTCACCGAGGGAAACTTGTCGCTACGCTGCATCTCACCTTCCACTTGGGGTAACCAACGAAGGGTGAGAAGCAATTATCATCTCTCGCGTATCAACTGAACACCGCAGTTTGGCTAGCCTGGACGAGCAACGGTTGACAACACCATGCCACCATAAAGCTCTTACCAAACTGCCGAAGTTACAATATTGCATCGAGTACCGTAAAGGAGCTACCAATATAGCCGTTGATGCATTGTCTCGTCGCGACCATGTGTCTGCTCAGACGTTGGCTATCTCCATCTGTGTACCCGCCTAGCTGGATGAGGTAAAACGAGGTTATAATCAGAATCCGAAGTGTTCTCGCATCTTAGCAGCTCATGCAGAAGGAAGTTCAGTGGAGCAGTCGTTCCAGGTGGTTGATGGTGTTATCAGGTATAAAGGGCGCGTCTGGATTGGTACCAATAAGGCAGTTCAGCAGCATCTTTTGCAAGAATTCCATGCAGGGGCTATTGGTGGACACTAGGGGATTCTAGCCACGTACAATAGAATTGTTCGGTTGTTTGGCTGGCCACAACAAAAGAACACCGTTCATCAGTTTGTCTCGTCCTGTGCTATTTGCAAACAGGCGAAACCCGAGCATGTCCGGTATCCCGGCTTACTGCAACCATTGGCAGTGCCTGATCAAGCTTGGCAAGTCTTCACGATGGACTTTGTCGAGGGGCTCGCTACTTCTCATGGGTACAACTCCCTACTTCCCGGCACCCCGCCGGAGGGAGGATCGACCTCCGGGAGCTTCTCCTCCACCATGGACGCTTTCCAGATGTGTCGTGAGTATTCTACCTTGGACCTTGGGTCCGTGATCAGTAGATATGTGATGTTCTCCTCCCCTATTTGTTCTTCATGGTTTAGAACTCGTGAGCTGTCCTACATGATTGAGGCACATATGTAATTCTTCTGCTCTTGCTATGTTGAGTTTGATGGGATCCAATGGATTACGGGATTATGTTCAGATCATGATGGAGTAATATATTTGGTTTTGATCTCTTATATTTTTGTTCCTAAGTAATTCTTGCATGTTCTCCGTTGCTGTTTATTGCTTTGGCCAAGTGGTGGATGATACGTCCAAAACGTATCTATAATTTATGCTTGCTCCATACTTCTTTTGTGTGATATTGCTATGATATTGATGAACTTCCATACACTTTTGATCATATTTGGACTAACCTATTAACTCAGTGCACCCCAGTGCCAGTTCCTGTTTTGTGCTGTTTTTCTATTTCAGGTTTCCCCCTTATTAAAAGTGCCAGAAAAATTCCGGGAAAAATAGAGGAAAAAATCAGCGTACCATAAGCTTCGCGAAGAGCCCGAGAGGGGCTAGAGGGGAGCCAGGGGGACCCAGGCGGCCAGGCCCTTGGCCGTGCCAGGGGGGCGCCTGGAGCCCCTGGCCCACCTCTGGCTGCCCCCTTTCGTCTATTTATTCCCCGTGACGAGAAACCCTCGGGGACAGAACCCTTTTTCGCGATCTCTCCTCTGTTCCGCCGCCGCTGTGCTTCCAAGGTCGGGAGCACCAAAAGACCTCTTCCCGGCACCCTGCCGGAGGGAGGAATCACCTCCCGGAGCTTCTCCACCACCATGGATGCTTCCCGGATGAACCGTGAGTAGTCCACCTTGGACCATGGGTCCATGATCAGTAGCTATGTGATGTTCTCCTCCCCTCTTTGTTCTTCATGGAATAGACCTCGTGAGCTGCCCTACATGATCGAGGCACATATGTAATCTTTCTGCTGTTGTTATGTTGAGTTTGCTGGGATCCGATGGATTATGAGATTATGTTCAGATTGTGATTGAGTTATATATTTGATTCTCTTCTTTTATATTTATGTTCTTGAGTAACTCTTGCATGTTCTCTGTTGTTATTTATTGTTTTGGCCAAGTAGTAGGTAGTGACTCGAAGAGGGTGTGTTATGCATGATTGTGGGTTCATGCCCCCCGATGACTAGCTTGAGTGACAGAAACATGAGTCTAGGGGATGTGTTGTTTCCACAAGGGGGAAAACAACGGTGCTTGTACTTGCGGGTGCAAGGATTGTTTACTTTACACAAAGTTCATTAATGTAGTTGTCCGTTGCTTTGAGTTTACACTTTGGGTGGGATTCACAACTTAATACCAGCAATATGTTCTGGATAGATATCTCAAGGTGGATGATTAGTGGGTAGATGCAGATGGATTTCGGTCTACTTGTCTTGGTATACTGCCCGTGCTTTTGAGCCTCTTCCTTTCTGTTTTGCATAATTAGCATTGGTTTGCGCACATAATCCTGTCAATTGCCCAATTGTAATTTTTTTACCTCGCATGGATATTTTATAGTCTTTTGGGAGAGAGACATCACTAGTGAACATCATGGGACCCCGGTCCATATTTCCACCACTGTTTACACTATCAATTTACTTTCGATATTTACTTTTCCGTAGCTATCACTATCATTATTATCCTGTGTGTTTTATCATTTGTAAACAACAAGGCCGGAGGATTGACAACTCCTCTGTACTCGTTGGGAGCAAAGCTATCTGTGTGTGTGCAGGTCCAGGAGAAGCAAGTGATTATCAAACGGCGCATCACTTGTCGAACCACCTACTTGTTGACCCAGGAGTCCTACGGGTTCGATTTTAAACCTTAGCCTCTTCGCTAAGGGAAACTTACTGCTACGCTACATCTCACCTTCCACTTGGGGTAACCAACGAGGGACGAGAAGCTATCTCGTGTATCAGTGGATAGTAACTCCAAGAGGGAATGTTATGCTCGATTGTGGGTACATGCCCCCTGGTGACACGCTTGAGTGACAGAAACATGAGTCTAAGGGATGTGATGTGGCCACAAGGGGTAAAACAACGGTGCTTATAACCGCGGTTGCAAGGATTGTTTACTTTACGCAAAGTTCTTTTAATGCAGTTGTCTGTTGTTTTGGGTTTACACTTTGGGTGGGACTCGCAACTTAATACCAGCGAGATGTTGATACGTCTCAAACATATCTACTTTTCCAAACACTTTTGCTATTGTTTTGCCCTCATTCTTGCATGATTTGGACGAAACTAACCCGGACTAATGCTGTTTTCAGCAGAGCTGCCTATATGGTTTTATTGTGCGCAGGAAAATGGATTTTTGGACGTCCCAGAAAATTCCCAGAAAAATACCAGAAAATCCACGCACCCGAAGGAACCAGATGCCAGAAGTGGGACCAGAGGGGAGTCCTGGGGGCCCTAGGCGCCCCCCTGGCGCGGCCAGGGGTGGGGCCGCGCCCTCTGGCCGCCTGGGGGCCTCCCCCCTCCTATGTGCCCTACCGACGCTCCTATTTATTCCTGTGATGCGAAAACCCCAAAACAGAAGTCGTTTCCCAATTCTCGTCGCGGAGCCGCCGCCACCCTTTGTTCCTCTCCGGGAGGGATAATCTGGAGGTTGTTTTGGCCTCCGGTGAGGGGAGATCATCGCCATCGGCATCGCCATCACCACACCATCCTCCCTTCATGACTTCTCCATCCATGTGTGATTAATTCCCTACTGTAGGAAAAGGGGATAGTAGGGATTGGATGAGTTAGATCATGTAATAGTTTATCAAATTGTTGGGGGCATGTTGTCTATCATCTATATTGGTGTTTATCATCTTTGCTTCAACTTGTTGCTCTTAATGCTTGTCAATTTGGGCCCGAGTGCCATGATTTCAGATCTGAACCCTTTATGTTTTCATGAATATATTTGTGTTCTTGATCTTATCTATGAGTTTTATGCACCTATTATAGTTCGGAACCGGCGATCCCAAAGGTGACAGCTTGGGACACCAAAGGGGATGGACTATAATTTGGGGATTCCATGTATCCATTGATTGTTAATGCTTTGTTCCGGCGCTCTTTGACAGGAGCACCTTAATCTCCATAAGTTCCTTTTGGCCCCGTTCTTAGCGGGATGGTAGGACAAAAGATGTTGTGCAAGTTCTTATTGTAAACACGTACAACTACCTGTGGGATACATGACTGATGTTTGATTTATGCCTAGATGATCTTTGCTTTTCTGTGTGCCTTTCCCCAAGTTGATTACATGATGTGCCTTATCCATGCAGCGCCCAACCATCCATCTCCCTAGCCTACAGTGTTTCAATTTTGTTGGTTGCTAGTTGTTTACTTTTGCTGTTACTATTACCGTTGCTATCATCACTACCACTATTATCGCAGTTGCTACTAATATCTTGTTGCAAGTAAGTGTATCTCAGGTGCGGTGGAACTGACAACTCCACTGTTAAAGCTTGTGGATATTCTTTGGCTCCCCTTGAGTCGAATCAATAAATTGGGTTATCTTACCCGCAAAGACTATCTCGATCCCCTGAAGTTGTGGGTTATCAAGCTTGTTTTCTGGTGCCGTTGCCGGGGAGCATAGCTTTATTCACAAGTCTACTTGAATTATTTTAACTGCTTCAATTTATCCGCTATGGGTAAGAAAGAAGACCCCAAGGTCCCGATCTTTCCATCTCGTACAAGAAAAGGTAATGTTCTGAACACTAGTGCTACACTTGATTCACCTTCAGTTATGAGTAAGTTTGCTTCACCGCCACCACATGATGCTTCTACTGAATCTGTTACTATGTCCGATACTTTTGATGATGCTTCTACTACTCTTTATGATATTGGTTCGCTTAGTCACGCTCTTGAGAAATAGATTGCTGCTACTGCCAAGAAATCTGGGATTGAAATTCCCGATACTTGCTATCCTTTTGATGGGACTTACACTTATCCCGATCTGAGTAAACTCAAGGAGAGGCTCCTTGATGATGATTATATTATACTTGATGATGATTTATGCAGGGTGCTAATAGAGTTTAACGACTCTGAACCTTATGCTATTAAGAAGCTGCTCGAGAAACATTCTTTGAAGAACAAGACCGTACCTGATCCTACTTTTTCTACGTCTCCTATATGCATCACTGATCCTGATTATAATTTCTCTGTTGATCTTTCACTTATATCTATGGTTGAAGATGACCCCTTTTATGGCAGAGAGAATGATGATGCAATTGCACACCTGACCAAACTCACTGAGGTAGGTGGTTTGTTTACTACTGATGAGAAGATACGAAACTTCTATGTTACTAAGTTTTTTTATTTCTCTTTAAAGAAAAGTGCTAAGGCATGGTACGATGCACTACCATGTGGTTCTATTAGGAGTCCTCAAGAATTAGCTCAATCTTTTGTTGATAAGTATTTTCCAGCTCATATGCAACATACTGCTTTACGAAAAATTTATAACTTTAAACAGTTGCAGGATGAGAACCTTCCTAAAGCTTGGGGGAGGTATTGAAGTCTGATCCAGGCTAGACCGGGACATGGAGTCCCTAAAAATGAATTAATTGATATATTTTATGCTGGTCTAACTGATGAATCTAGATCCTACTTGGACAGTTGTGATGGTTGTGTTTTCAGGAAAAGAACACCGGACGATGGAGAAGAACTAATGGGCAAGATTGCCAAGAACCACGAAGATTGGTCCGTCCCTGAACCACCTCCACCACCAAAGAAGAGGGGCATGCTTGTCCTAAGCCCCGTAGACATGCAAGAAGCCAAGAAGTCCATTAAAGAGAAGGGTATTAAAACTAAAGACGTGAAGAATCTACCCCCTATTGAGAAGTTGTGTGAGCCTACCACTCACCCTCCTATGGTAGAGGTACACTCTCTTTTAAATTTCA
Source organism: Bromus sterilis (assembly GCA_950022295.1). NCBI lineage: Eukaryota > Viridiplantae > Streptophyta > Magnoliopsida > Poales > Poaceae > Bromus > Bromus sterilis. The sequence continues at coordinate 71,896,562 of OX465600.1, read as the reverse complement.
ATGCAAGTGACATTCCTCACTGTAAGTCTCCTGATCAATATCTATATGATCTTGATAATTTTATTAGGAAGCAGAATCACTTTAATGAGAGGATACAAAGTCAGTTGCGTGATAATTCCCTTGCTATCAAAAGTTTGCTTGATGTTCTAGGTAGAACAGTTAATGATGTTAAATTTCTTGTGAAGCATTTTCATATGGTTCAAACTCAGCTTGACCAAATTTCTAATGTGCAAAACTATTTGCTTGCTAATAATGCCAAACAGGATATACAGGCCTTCGGGATTAAAACCCGAGGGGGAACTAGCAATCAAGATCCTCTCTACCCGGAGGGGCATCCTAAGAGGATCGAGCAAGATTCTCAAATCCAGGAAGAAGAAATTGTTAGATCTCCGAAGAAGAAAAAAACACAAAGAAGCTGACAATTCAAATGATCCAAATAGTATATCTACCTCCGATGCTGAGACTGAAGACGATGATGAGCCTGAAAAGGATGGTGAAAAGAATGATCCACCCGAGGCTTGAGAAGAGGAAGCACCCGACAAACACAAGAAATACACTAGAGAAGACTTCATCGCAAGAAGACATGGGAAGGAACGAGGACCATGGGTACAGAAACCTATGCCCTTTCCAGGTAAGTCTCTCAAAACCAAAGAAGAAGAGCATTACAATAAGTTTTGTGAGTGGATGAAACCTCTTTTTCTTCAAATTCCTTTGACTGATGCTATCAAGTTACCTCCCTATTCGAGATATATGAAAGATATTGTTACTAATAAAAGAAAAGTTCCTAATGAAGCAATATCTACGATGCTTTCTAACTACTCTTTTAGTGGAAAGATCCCTGAGAAGCTTGGTGATCCAGGTATACCCACCATTCCTTGCTCCATAAAGAATGATTATGTTAGGACTGCTTTATGTGATCTTGGAGCAGGAGTGAGTGTTATGCCCTTTTCTCTTTATAAGAGATTATGTTTAGAAAAACTAATCCCTACAGATATCTCTCTTCAGATGGCTGATAAGTCAACAGCTGTTCCCATAGGTATTTGTGAGGATGTTCCCGTTGAAGTTGCTAATTGTTTAATCCTTTTTGATTTTGTTGTGCTTGACATGCCCGACGATGGGAGCATGTCTATTATTCTTGGTAGACCTTTTCTTAACACCGCAGGTGCTATTATTGATTGCAATAAAGGAAAGGTTACTTTCAACGTGAATGATAAAGAACACATGGTGTATTTTCCGAAGACAATCTACAAGAGGCATGGCCTCAACTTTATAGAGAATGTCGAGACTGTGAAGATTGGAGAATGGGATTGTCCTCTACATGTACACCACAAATACGAAACCATCATGGTGGGGACAATGTCCATTAAAGTAAAGGTGCAATGATCACTTCATAAGAGGTAAGACTTTTTGCTTTATATATCACCGGTTTGTTGGTAAGACTTGATCAACCTTGCTGGTAAGCATGTTTTATATAGGTAAAAAGTGGAGCTTGTTAGGTTTTCATTTGCTTTAGCTTTTATTCTCCTTGTTGTACCAAGTTTATATGTTTTTTAAACTTCACAATTCTAATCACTGCTTCAAGTTTTCAGAGAGTTTCACGGCTTTTTGAACTTTGAAAAAATTTCAACAGTGAAGTTGTCAGAAAAATTCCAGAAAAAATATTTTAAAAATTTCCATGCTGAGAGTGACTCAGGGGCACCTGGGGCTGACCAGGGGGGGACACCAGTGGCCCCTGGCCGCGCCCACAGGGCGCATGGGGCCCACAAGGCAGCCAACCAGGTAATTCTTCTTCCTCCTCCCTTGTCTCTCTCCAAAAACACGAGTTCTGCACTTTGTTCTTGCATTCTTGCTACTCTCCGTCCAGAATTTTGATCTCTCTCTACGACCCACCATTTGAGCTGAGAATTTGGGAAAATACTCCCTAGTATGTAACTCCTTCACCCCTGCAATTAGATTTTTGATTGGTGGCTTCATTAGTGAGTATTTAGTAACTCTTGGTGTTGTTCTTATGAGCTTGCATGCATGTGTAGAAATTTATTTTCCAAGTTTTGATGCAAGTTTATACCTTAAGTAAGTGAGTAGAGTAGTTTGCCTCATCTCACTTTGTTTAAATCCTTATCTTTGTGAATTGTAAAAAAATTCAGAAATGAGTTTCTTTGGAAAAGCAAAGCGGTGGCTTGGGAAGAAGAAGCCCGAGCGCTCCGATCGAGTCACTAGAGCTGCAGCTTCACCCTCAGTAGTGAGGGTGAGCTACAATGAAGATCATGTGCCCCTGGAGCTGTTGGAAGAAACAAATCCAGCATGCGCAATGATGTATCCGTGCGATGATTTTCTTACAGCTGCAGGAATTAAGGAGGAATTTTATGGCCTTTGTGCCAATGCAGGTTTGAAACGGCTAGCTCTATGCCGTGTGGTGCAATACAAAAAGCTTACCTCCTGTTTTGTTAACAGTTTTTGCTATAGCCATGATACTGGAACCGTCGAGTTCAAACTTTATAATGATCTCATAACCATATCTTTGGCACAGTTTTGTGATATATTAGGTGTGCCGAACGTTGGTCAGACATCTAAGATGACCATGCAGCCTTCCGGGTTGAGGACACTCTTCAACTCCCTTTGCTGCCAAGAGGAGACCGGCATTCAGCGCACGAAGATTTCCAGCATCTTGTTTCCACACCTCAGGTATTTTGTGTATTTTATTGCTAGAGGGGTGTTAGCTCGTGACAACACGAGCAACGGTTCTGCACCAGACTTCGCCATCTATGCGAACGCCCTCTCTGGTAAGAATGAGTATAATGTCGATGCCTTGATTGCTCGGCGCCTTGTTACGAACAGTAACAAGGGCGATTTATATGGTGGGGTTTACGCCACACTTATCCTTGAGTCTCTTGAGCGCACCCCGCATCCAGATGATGTTCCCTTTCCATACGCGAGTCTCGATCTTGCGGCTATGAAAAGGCATAAGTTTGTTACCATGACTTCCCAGTTTGGTAACCTTGATTATATTTTGAGGTTGGAAAGGACTATTACTCGTGAGATCCGTCTACCTGCACCACTTTTGTTTGATAACACTATCAGGAACGGATGGTCCTTCAACGAAATTCAGTTCGATGAGTTCTTGGCTAATTACTAGCCGCATGACCCCATGGAGGGGGTTGTGCCCGATGAGGATGAGCATGGTGAGTTCCCACCTTTCCAGGGAGAGACCTTCACCGAGCATGGCGAGGGATCTTCTTCCGCTTGGAGCGCAGGACCTTCCGCATGGGAGGATCCGAGGACTTCGGTGTACGCACCGGAGGGCTCATACAAATCCTGGACTTACCCTTACCCTGGAGCAGGAGGCTCCTGGGGGCAGTAGCTGCTACCAACTTAGGCCAAAAGCCTAAGCTTGGGGAGTACGTTTCCTTCTCACCTTTCCATTCTATTATCCGTTTTTATTTTGTTTTCTTTGATCTTTTCGAAGTTTTTGCCCGTTCTTCTTTGTTTTCCAAAAACAACAAAAGATTTCTCTCTTCTTTTTCTTCGCTAAATCTTTGAAAAACACAAAAATATTTTCTTTTTCTCTCTTTAGTTTGCTTTGTTGCAGAGTTCAGCTCGAGTCCGTAATGGCATTTGATTATATATTTCCCACGTTCGGTCGTGCAAGTGAAAAGGCAGTAATGACGAAGATCGACGAAAAGGATGCAACAAGGAAAACAGGTATGAACTCTTTTTGGTTCTACTTTTGTACATATGCTTGTACTTATGAATTAGAGACCAGCTTGTAGCGACATAGTGCTATGTTTACAATGCTTTCCCAGTGTTCATGCTTCCTTTGTGGTCAATCCCAAATAGCTAGAGTGCATAATGTGTTGTTGAAATGATTTACATGCATTGCATTGTTCATAGTTTGGCATACTGAAGTGGTATTTCCCTTTGGAGAATTCTTGGATTGACTTGGCACATGCTTACACATGTTTATGACTGAAAAGTCTATTATGCCTTGATGATCTTTGAATTTTAGAATAGTCATATTATTTTCATGCCTGATTCAATGTTACTTTTTCGCTCTGCATGATTATGACTGTTATTGCTCTCTAGTTGGTCGCTTCCCAGTCTTTTGCTAGCCTTCGCTCGCACCAAGCGGATTTTTGCTTGTGCATCCAAAATCCTTGAAACACGTTTTTCCATATGAGTCCACCATACCTTCCTATGTGGTATTTACCGGCCATCCTAACGAAGACTTTCTTGTACCATCTCGAAATTATTCAAAAGCACTCCTATGTTGTGCCTCTGTTTTAGCTCATGAGGAAGTAGTAGGTAATTCATGACCGTCTTATGTTAGACATGTTTTATTCCGGGATTGCATGTCTAATCTGCAAACCCCTAATACAAGGAGGGACTGGCATGAGTGCGCCCAGCTCACAAAAGATAATCACAACCAACAAACCCTCCTTCACGCTTTGTCTATGAGAAATCAAAAAACTTTGGAAGTGATAAACAAAGGAGATTAAGGGGATGTGATCGTCTCCATATTGGGAGTCGTTCCTCGAAACATGTCTAGCGTAAGAGGCAATTAAATTGTCTACTAGCATTCGTTGACAAAGAATGCACCTCCCAAAACCTTTTTTTATCTCTGTTTTCAAAACCAAGAGCTCTGGTACAAGTTTAGTTTTTGCTTCCTTCCACGGGTTTTCAACCTTTCCATCAAACTCCACGGTTCAAGAGCCTCCACCTTCTTTCTTCAAAGAACCAACTAGGAGAGCATGATTGTCATTCTGAGTGTAATGTGCATTGTCCCAAAGTATTACATTGTCTTTTGCATGATTGTGGTATTATTTATTCTGAAGTTCTTAGTTCTAGTCTCCTTTAAAACTCTGGAGGAGTTTCTGCATTTATGTTTTGCTTCACTCATGGAGGCTAGCGAAATACCACTCTAGTATGTTCAAATTTTGTGCATTGTAATCCTGTCTTGATTTGCAGGAGCATATTATTTGCTTTTAGTTGTTCGAGATTGATCACTTGAAAGAAGGATTTCTTTCTTGCATTGTCCTCATAGCATTTTTTTGATACTTGCTAAATTCTTTTCGTAGTACAGGATTATATACATTTATTGAAGCAAAAGAGTTTGTCAAAGTTTTCTTTGCCGCGTTTAGTTCGTTGTACTGAATTGCTTGAGGACAAGCAATATGCTAAACTTGGGGGGGGGGGGTTGATACGTCTCAAACGTATCTACTTTTCCAAACACTTTTGCTATTGCTTTGCCCTCATTCTTGCATGATTTGGACGAAACTAACCCGGACTAACGTTTTTTTCAGCAGAGCTGCCTGTATGGTTTTATTGTGCGCAGGAAAATGGATTTTTGAACGTCCCAGAAAATTCCCAGAAAAATACCAGAAAATCCACGCACCCGAAGGAGCTAGATGCCAAAATTGGGACCAGAGGGGAGTCATGGGGGCCCCAGGCGCCCCCCTGGCGCGGCCAAGGGTGGGGTCGCGCCCTCTGGCCGCCTCGGGGCCTCCCCCTCCTCTGGTGCCCTACCGACGCTCCTATTTATTCCCGTGACGGGAAAAGCCCAGAACATAAGTAGTTTTCCCAATTCTCGTCGCGGAGCCGCCGCCACCCTCTGTTCTTCAACGAGAGGGCTAATCTAGAGGCTGTTTTGGCCTCCGGTGAGGAGAGATCATCGCCATCTTCATCGCCATCACCACTCCATCCTCCCTCCATGACTTCTCCATCCATGTGTGAGTAATTCCCTACTGTAGGAAAAGGGGATGGTAGGGATGGGATGAGTTAGATCATGTAATAGTTTATCAGATTGTTGGGGGCATGTTGCCTATCATCTAGATTGGTGTTTATCATCTTTGCTTCAACTTGTTTCTCTTAATGCTTGTCACTTTGGTCCTGAGTGCCATGATTTCAGATCTGAACCCTTTATGTTTTCATGAATATATTTGTGTTCTTGATCTTATCTATGAGTTGTATGCACCTATTATAGTTCAGAACCGGCGATCCCAAAGGTGACAGCTTGGGACACCAAAGGGGATGGACTATAATTTGGGGATTCCATGTATCCATTGATTGTTAATGCTTTGTTCCGGTGCTCCTTGACAGGAGCACCTTAATCTCCATATGTTCCTTTTGGCCCCGTTCGTAGCGGGATGGTAGGACAAAAGATGTTGTGCAAGTTCTTATTGCAAGCACGTACAACTACCTGTGGGATACATGCCTGATGTTTGATTTATGCCTAGATGATCTTTGCTTTTCTGTGTGCCTTGCACCAAGGTTATTACATGATGTGCCTTATCTATGCAGCGCCCAACCATCCATCTCCCTAGCCTACAGTGTTTCAGTTCTGCTGGTTACTAGTTTTTTACTTTTGCTGTTACTATTACCGCTGCTATCGTCACTACCCCTATTATCGCAGTTGCTACTAATATCTTGCTGCAAGTAAGTGTATCTCAGGTGCGGTGGAACTGACAACTCCACTATTAAAGCTTGTGGATATTCTTTGGCTCCCCTTGAGTCGAATCCATAAATTGGGTTATCTTACCCGCGAAGACTATCTTGATCCCCAGAAGTTGTGTGTTATCAGATGTTCTGGATAGATATCTCAAGGTGGATGATTAGTAGTAGATGTAGATGGATTTAGGTCTACTTATTTTGGCGTACTGACCAGGCTTATGAGCCTCTTCCTTTCTTTTGTAACATAGTTAGCATTGCGGTGCGTTTATAATCCTGTCAATTGCCCATCTGTAATTTGTTTACCTCGCATAGCAGTTTTATCATCTTTTGGGAGAGATACATCACTAGTGAACATCACGGGACCCTGGTCCATATTATCATCATTGTTTACAAGCCTATTTCCTTTTCAGTATTTACTTTCAGTTGCTATCGTTATCATTATCCCTTGTGTGTTTGACCCTTTGTAAAGAACAAGACTAGAGAGATTGACAACCTCCCTGGACTTCGTTGGAGAAATGTTAATTGTATTGTGTGTAGGTCCGCATCAGGTGCCCCGCTGACACCTATTTATCATTGCCGGAGTCCTACGGGAGACAAACCCAATCCTCTACATAGGAGAAATTTTCTGCTATCCTACATCTCACCTTCCACTTGGTGTAGCCAATGAAGGGCGAGAAGCCATTACCACTTCCACGCCATCACTTGTGTGAAGGAGGAAAAGGACTCATAAAATCAAAACCCCAGCAATCAAAAGGCTCAACCACTAGAGAGTAATTCATAGGCATCTCATTCCTCCTACTAATGTTACCAACTCTCTAACACTTATGACAAGATAAAACATAATTTCTAGCATCGTCAAAGAGAGTAGGCCAATAAAAACATGATTGGAGAACCTTATGTGTGGTCCTCTCACCGGTGTGATGTCCGTCATAGGGACTGTCGGGTCATTGCTTGAGAATGTCCTTCTGCTCATGTTCCGGTATGCATCTTCTCACGACCCCGTCTGGATCTTCTTTGAAAAGATGAGGGTCATCCCAAAAGTAGTGCCTCAAATCATGGAAGAACTTCTTCCTTTGCTGAAATGTTAAACCTGGAGGCAAATACTTTGCAACAATAAAATTAGCATAATCTGCAAACCAAGGATCGGAAAGAGATTGTACTTTTACGACGACAAGTTGTTCGTCTGGAAAAGTTTCGTTGACTAGGATGGGGTCATGCAGTATATATTCCACCCTTGAATGATTGTCCGCCACCGGATTGTCTGCTCCTTTTCTACCATCAATCTGTAAACAAATTCTTGAAGAAGGAATACCCACCTGATGATTCTCGGTTTGGCATCCTTCTTCGCCATAAGGTACTTCAGAGCAGCATGGTCAGTATGAATAATAATTTTTGAATCAACAATATAAGGCCTAAATTTATCACAAGCAAATACTACTGCTAAGAATTCCTTCTCAGTAGTAGCATAATTCTGTTGAGCACTATCAAGGGTTTCGCTAGCATAATGTATAACATTCAATTTCTTATCAACCCTTTGTCCTAAAACAGCTCCAACATCACAATCACTATCATCACACATAATTTCAAAGGGAAAATTCCAGTCAGGTGGTTGTACTATAGTAGCGGTTATCAAAGCTTTCTTAAGAACTTCGAAAGCCTCCTTGCAATCTCCATCAAATAAAAAAGGAACATCCTTCTGGAGAAGATTAGTGAGGGGTCTCGAGGTCTTAGAAAAGTCTTTGATATACCTCCTATAGAAACCAGCATAACCGAGAAAACTACAAATACCTTTAATGTCCCTTGGATAGGGCATCCTTTCAATAGCTTCAATTCCCCTCTCGGAAATCTTGTGACCAAGCACGATCCCTTCGTTAACCATGAAGTGGAATTTTCCCTAGTTTAGAACTAAGTTTGTATCCTCGCATCTCTGCAAAACTTTATTAAGATTGTGGAGACAGTGGTCAAAGGAAGTTCCATAGACGGAGAAATCGTCCATGAAGACTTCCACAATCTCCTCACATAAACCATGAAAAATAGCAGGCATGCATCTCTGAAAAGTAGCAGGGGCATTGCATAAACCAAAAGGCATACGCCTGTAAGCATAAGTACCGTAGGGACACGTGAAAGAGGTCTTCTCTTGATCGGCAGTGTTGACATGAATTTGAGAGAAGCCAGAGTACCCGTCAAGATAGAAAAAGTGGGTGTTTTTAGACAACCTCTAAAGCATCTGATCGATAAAGGGCAGCGGGTAGTGGTCCTTCCTGGTAGCTTTGTTTAACTTCCTGTAATCAATTCACATTCTATATCCAATAACCACTCTCTGAGGTATTAGATCATTTTTATCATTAGGAACAACATTCATACCTCCTTTCTTAGGAACAAAATGAACTAGACTTACCCACCTACTATCAGCTATAGGGTAGATGATACCTGCGGCTACAAGCTTGAGAATTTCCGTCCTAACCACGTCCTTCATCCTTGGGTTCAGCCGTCATTGATGATCAACAATTGGCTTAGCATCGGGTTCGAGATTGATAGTGTGTTGGAAAATCGATGGACTAATCCACTTAAGGTCATCAAGGGTATAGCCCAAGGCACCACGGTGTCTGCGAAGCGTCTCCAATAATCGCTCTTCTTCAAATCCTGAAAGGTTAGCATTGATAATGACATGATATATTTTCTTTTCATCTAAATAGGCATACTTGAGCGTATTGGGCAGTGGATTAAGGTCAAACACTGGGTCTTCTTTTGGTTGCGCTAGGATCCCTAAAGGTTCAACCTAAAGGTTGTGCTTCAGGATAACAGTTTGTCTCGTGAATCTTTCGTCTAACTCGTTTCTCTCCTGCATATGCATATCATTCTCGTGGTCTTCCATATATTGTTGCAAAGGATCATCAGGAGGAATAGCAATAGAAGCAATATTTTCAATAATTTTATCATCACTAGGTAAATCAGTACCACGAGGTTGCTTGGAAAATTTAGAAAAGTTAAATTCATATGGCTCACCAATGAATTCAACAGAAACTTTACCTTTTTTGCAATCTATAATAGCACCACAAGTGCTGAGGAAAGGTCTACCACAGACAATAGGGCCAAAACTATCTTGCACTGGACCAAGTAAGAGAAAGTAGGTAGGATAATTTACCTTTCCACATAGGACTTCAACATCTCTCACAATTCTAATGGAAGAGATAGTTTCTTTGTTTGCTAGATAAATTGTAACATCGATCTCCTCAAGTTCAGAGGGTGAAATCTCACCCATGATCTCCTGATAGAGTGAATAAGGAATAGCGCTAGCACTGGATCCCAGATCGCAAAGCCCGTAATAGTTGTGATCCCCTATTTTGACAGATACAACTGGTGTGCCTGAAATTGGGCTCTTATTCTTGGCTGTGACAATGTTAGTTGAAACAACACAAAAAATTATCTTGGAATCTGAAACATCATTAGTAACTACATCTTTAACCATCGCAACTTGAGGATCGACCTTGATCAGTTCCTCATGTTCGTCAATTCTTCTCTCACTTTTGTTTATTATGCCTGTGACAAAAGAGTGCTCCCTTATCCTTGAGGGAAAAGGGGAGTTTTCATAGAAAACTGCAGGCAGAATAGGGTTATCAACATGAATATGAACATGTAATTCTTTAAAGGGTTTATGATACTGATCCTTCTCTTCCTTAGAAGAGTCAATGTGAGAGGCAAAGTTCTTACAAAAATCAATCATAAGCTGGGAATCAAGACCAATCTTAGAACAAAAGGTACTAAAATAATCAGTTTGCACATAGCTCTCAATGTAATCTTGCCCATAATTTATAGGGGGTTCAATACCTTTGCGATTTCCCAGTCTTCAGTATTCTTCTGGATCCTCTCGATGAGATCCCATTTTTCTTCAATGCTTCTTGTTTGGAATACCCCACTAGAGGAGGCATCCAACATCTCCCTATCCTGATGAGAAAGCCTGGCAAAAAAATTTGTAATTATAATATATTTGGGGAGTTCATGAATAGGACATTTGAACATTGGGGATTTAAGTCTCCCCCAAGCTTGAGCGATGCTCTCTCCGTCAAGAGACCAAAAGTTATAGATGTAATTCCCGTCTCGATGAATTTCATGAAGACGGTAAAACTTTGGATAAAAGAGAGACATAAGCTCTTCCCAATTAAGTAGATGTGAGTTATCGAGGAGTTTATACCAATTTGAAGCTTTGTCTATAAGTGATATGGAGAATAATTTCTTCATGACGAACTCCAGTGACACACCTGCAAGCTTAAATAATGAACATAGTTGAGATAAATATAGAAAGTGTTCACCTGGATTTCTATCTCCTGCATAACGATTAGCTAAGACATAATTCATAATACCAGACGGTATTTTATAAGGAACAATTTCAGTAGGGGTAGGAGTGACCACCACAATTGTGGGGCGTTTCCCCATAAACAACGATCCAAGAGTAGAGGTGTCCATAGGGACAAAAATTAGCAACAACGAAATAAAATAGAAATATAAAAAATTCCTTACCAGCTTCACTTACTAATAGCTCTACGCTCCCCGACAACGGCGCCAGAAAACAGTACTTGATGACCCTCAACTGTAGGGGATCGTTTGTAGCGTTTTCGATAAATAAGAGTGTCGAACCCAACGAGGAGCAGAAGGTATTGGTAAGTGACTTTGGTAAAGAAATACCTGCAGGAACTGAAAGATAACTTTTTAGGGGTTTTCAGTATAAGCAACAAAAGGGTGAAAGCGATCAAAGTAAAAGGTACTGAGGAGTAAAAAGTGGCCCGATCCTTTTGAACAAAGGATAGGCCTAGCAACTGAATTTATAGAGGCTAAAGCGTTCTTGAGGACACACGGGAGAAATAGTCACGTGCTTTCACAATAATCTGTATCGGTACTATGTGCTGCGTTGATAAGTGTTGAGTGGGTAGATCTATGCTAGTGCACCCTCAAGACTAAGAGAAGTGCACTCTTATGATTAAACACCTTGCAAGCATCCGCAAATACAAGATAGTAATTAAGTCAAAAGCCTAACCATAGCAATATGATCGATGATCCATTGTCCCCTTGTGCAAAAGCGTGCGAACTGGGGTTCAGGTTTCTGTCACTCCGGCAACCCACCGTAAGCATTCTTTATACACAATGCATTCCCCTAGGTCCTTAATAAGGCGAAGTGTTGAGTGTTCGACTCACACAACACCACTAGGAAAATAACAACGCAACTTAAGTATCAAACAACACATATTACTTCAACATCATATGACTACTAACAACTAGACTTCTCCCATGTCCTCAAGAACTAAAGTAACTACTCACAAGACATAAAAGAGATCATGATCAGTGGGTATAAATAGATGATAAACAATATGTACACAATGATATTTCTCCAACAAAACTCAATAGCATTCATCACACAGCTGTAATCAACACGGGTAGAGTAGAGAGGATAGATAGGACGGATTACAACACAAGTTGAACTTGTGAGGTGAGATGGTGCTGATGTTGGGGATGATGTTGATGATGATATCGATGATGACCGTGATGATGGTGATGACGATGGCGACGATCTCCCCTTCCGGGAAGTGTTCTCCCCGACGGAATTTTCCCGCCGGAGATGGCTTTTCTTCTTTGTAGGTTTCTGCCACGGAGCGGCGGCGGACTCGCGAAAACTCTCCGCTTTTAAAGTTTTCGGATAACGAGTGATATATAGGCCAGAGGTGGGAGTTGGGAGTGGACCTAGGGGTCCAGGCGCCCTCCCGGCGCGGCCATGGGTGGGGCCGCGCCAGGAGGCCGCCTGGGCACCATGTGGCCGCCCTCTGGCTCCTCTTTTGCGTATCTTCGTTATCCTTCTGGAAAATTGCCTCCATCGATTTTCAGGTAATTTGGAGGTCTTCTCCTTCAGCAACTCAGCATCCACTTTTTACCGCTGAATCCTGCGTCTGCTGCTTCGGCATCAGAAAGGTGGAAACTGTGTAAAATAAGCCAAAACAACATAAGAGTAGCTTCATAACATGAAATATATAAATGAATAAGAGAGAATTACTATATAAAATAGTGATGCATTTTTGACGTATCACATGCCGACGTCCCAGATCGGTACGCTGTCTGTGGGGTCGCTGTTCTAATTCCCGACGACGGGCTCGTCGTTGCTGGCGCCATTGGTTGCTTCCTCCTCTCTCGCGACTGCCCCGATTCTGGCCCTCGAGCCGGCGGCCCATGCATCCGCGGACACGGCGGCGCTGCCCTCGACTGAAGCTTCTGCCCCTATGGCCTATGCGCCTCCGGCAGTCTTTACCACCGGACCACTTCTGGCGCCGTTTCACTTCGGCCATCTCATCACTGTCAAGCTCACGCCGGACAACTATATCTTCTGGCGCCTGCAGGTTCATCCGCTCCTTGGGAGCCATCACCTGCTCGGCTATGTTGACGGCACCCTACCTTGCCCTCCCGCGCTGGTGGACAGCGTGAACGGCCCGGTCTACAATCCGGCGCACCGTTTCTGTACGGGGTAAGATCAGGCAAATATCTCGGCCATCCAGGGATCGCTCACCCCGGCGGTGTTCGGGCTGATCGTCTTCGCCAAAACCTCTCACGAGGCCTGGATCACCCTGGAGCACTCCTTTGCGTCGCAGTCGCAGGCCCGTGCCAGTGCCCTGCGTCGCGCACTTGGTGACTGTGAGAATCTCAACGAGTCGGCGACCGCCTACTACAACAAGGTCAAGTCCCTCGCCGACACTCTTGCATCCATTGGTCAGCCCCTCACCGACGCCGATTTCACCTCCTATATTGTCAATGGTCTCGATGACACTACTGGAAAAATGACCTTTAATGGCGCACCTTTTTTTGCTAGTAATGGCACACATCCAGTGCGCCATTACTAGCACGCCATTACTAACACTTAGTAATGGCGCACATTCGGTGCGCCATTACTATCTCAGATAGTAATGGCGCACCACATATGCGCCATTACTACCTCTACTGGTGCGCCACTAGACACCCATTTTTTTCTAATTTTTTTGAATTTGGAAGGCGGGAACAAGTAGTGGAGCACATTGCTATCTAAGGTGCGCCATTACTAACCTTTTTTCAAAAAAAAATTAATATTTTTTTTCAATTTTTTTATTTCTTAATCTTGAGTCACTACGGCTTAATCTCAAGTCAAATTGCAGTCCGTGGTCAAACTTCCCGGAGGGTCACCCATCCTCACACTACTCCAACCCCAGCACGCTTAACTTGTTAATTCCATTCACCTCTTGCCCCACCTCACCTCACAAGCACTTGTTGATATATGTATCATATCAATCCTATTAAACCTTGTTCATGTCTAGGACCTTGTTCATGTCCATGGGTGTGATGAAATGGTCAACTTTTTTTTGAAACTTATCTACCAGTGTCCTATCATATTTTGAACTTTTTTCAAAAAAAAATCAAAAAAAAATTCAAATTTTTTTCCTGTTACTAGTGGCGCACTTTTCAAATAGTGCGCAATTAGTAAGTTTGAATTATTTTTCATTTTTTTGCCCTCTAGATCTTCAAAGCCCCGTAACTTTTTTCTATTAGGTTTTTGAAGATTCTAAAAATGTTCAACGGGTTACACCCAGTTGAATTTGGATATAACTTTTCGAGTAGATGATTTTTCATATAAAAAACTTTTTCATTGGAGGTCGTATGCAAAAGTTAAGCCCATTTTACACAATTCTCGAGCGATTTTGCAAAAAAAGTCAAAATTCATGTTTCTAAATTTTCCTATCAACTAGACCACATATCTCATGGGAATATTATTTTATTTTATTTTATTGACATTTCTATAATTTTCGTTTATTTTTTTAAACTGAAAAGGCGGTCAGGGGGGGTGCATTTGGTAAAAAAATTGGCCACCTCAGAAAGTTAGTAATGGCGCACTTTCACAAAGTGCGTCATTACTATGCCTTTGACTGGGTCAACCTTGGTCAAAGACATAGTAATGGCGCACTTTGTAAAGGTGCGCCATTACTATGTTTGTAATGGCGCACCTTTACAAAGTGCGTCATTATTATGTCTTTGACTGGGTCAAACCTTGGTCAAACATAGTAATGGCGCACCCTTCACCAGGTGCGCCATTACTATGTCACCTTACTAATGGTGCACTTATAAAAAGTGCGTCATTACTATGTCCAGGAATGGGTCAAACCTTGGTCAAACATAGTAATGGCGCACTTTTCACGAGGTGCGCCATTACTGTTTAGGTTACTAATGGCGCACCTGCACATGGTGCGCCATTACTAAATAGTAATGGCGCACCACATGTTCCTAACAACTAGACCACATATCGTTGGTTTCAGCGGAGCTTCCTCGGCCTCGGCAATGACGGCAAGGATACAAGGAACAATGAGCATCAAGTTGCTATGGCTGACCTCCCGGTGGGGAAGTCCAAGGAGCAGCAGGGCCATACTCAGTCATACTCCATCGACCCCCACTGGTACATGGATACTAGGGCTATGGACCACCTGACGAATGAGCTCAGTCGCCTCGACACACGCGACCCTTATCATGGTCCCGACAAGGTCTACACCGCCAATGGAGCAGGTATGCCAATATCTCATGTTGGTCAAGCATCTCTCATCACTAGTCTTGCCGCTAGGTCTCTTGAACTTTGTAATATTCTTCGAGTTCCCTCTGTGACACACAATCTTCTTTCTGTTCCTTAGCTCACTTATGATAATAATGTGCTTTGCGAATTTCACCCTTTCGATCTCTTTGTAAAGAATGGGACACGCGGGATGTGCTCCTTAGTGGGCGCCTTTGTGATGGTATCTACCGCTTGGAGTCACCTACAGTCTCTCGGGTCTTCAACGGCGTTCGGGTGTCGTCGTCACAGTGGCATTCTCGTCTTGGTCATCCAGCCACTCCTATCGTCCGTCATGTTTTGCGTCGTCATGAGCTTCCTAGAATGCCTAGTAATAAATATGTAACTGTGTGTGATGCTTATCAGCAGGGGAAGAGTCATCAACTTCCTTTTCCTGAGTCTAGTCATGACGTTATACATCCTCTTGAACTAGTGTTTTCAGATGTGTGGGGTCCTGCCCAGACTTCTGTCAGTGGCCATAATTATCATGTCAGTTTCATTGATGCTTATAGTCGTTTACTTGGCTTTATCTTATTAAGCGCAAATCTGATGTGTTTGACATTCTTGTCCAGTTCCAAAAACATGTTGAACGTCTTCTTAAGCATAAAATTGTTCATGTGCAATCCGATTGGGGAGGCCAGTATCGCAACCTCAACTCCTTTTTTCAGCAACTTGGGATTTGACATCGTTTAGCATGTCCACATACACATCTGCAGAATGGCTCTGCCGAGCGTAAGCATCTTCATATTGTTGAAACTGGTCTCACCCTTTTTGCCCATGCGTCTGTTCCTTTTAGATTTTGGAGTGATGCCTTCACCAGTGCGTCCTTTCTCATCAACCAGACACCCACTCGTGTTCTAAACATGAAGACACCTGTTGAGACTCTTCTTCACGAACTGCCTGATTATACTTTTCTTAAAGTGTTTGGGTGTGCTTGCTGTCTGCATCTACGCCCCTAAAACAAACATAAGCTAGAATTTCGGTCCAAGAAATGTGTCTTTCTTGGCTATAGTTCGCTTCACAAAGGTTATAAATGTCTTCATGTTCCCACTAATCGTGTCTACATATCTCGGGATGTTGTGTTTGATGAGCATGTTTTTCCTTCGCCAAACTTCCTGTGTCCAACACCGAGTCTCCACCCATGCATTCATCCCATTATCGCTGACCAATTTGATGATATTGCATATTGTCATGTGTTGCTACCTAACCATGGTGCACGAACTGGGCGCGGTGCCCACTTGGAGCTACTTGACTCGACTTCGTCCTCATCACCCACGTCGGCGCACGTCGATCCCGTTGCCCCATTGCATGGCCTCGGTCTGGGTGCTAACCATGCAGCACCGACCGACGTTCCTCCTGGACAGGCTAAGAACCCCTCTGCTGCACCCGAGTCCCCGGCCCGGCCCGGGACGCCTGTGCAGTCCTCGCCTTCGTCGCCAGCCCAGCCTGGGACGCCCGACAGCCCGCCACCTGCGTCGGCCGCCCCACTACTGCTCACTCTGCATCCGTCGTCCGGTGCAGCGCCCAGTCCCAGTCCGTCGCCGGCTGGGTCTTCTCCGTCAGAGTCTTCCAGCTCATCATCGACCGCTCCACCGACCTCGACTGACCTTCCTGGTCTGCGGCCTCATACGCGCAGTCGCAGTGGCATTGTTCGTCCGAAGCAGCGAACCGATGGCACCGTTGCCTGGTATGCTGCATGTATGTCAGGTGCCCTTGCGGATCCCTCTGCTGAGTCGCGTACATATCAAGCTGCGTTGAGTGTACCTCACTGGCGCGAGGCTATGGAGCAGGAGTATGATGCTCTTATTCGTAATGAGACATGGACCCTTGTGCCTCCACCATCTCGGGTCAACGTTATTGATTCTCAATGGGTGTTCAAGGTGAAGAAGAATTCAGATGGATCTCTTGAGCATTACAAAGCGCGTCTTGTTGCTAGAACTTTTCGGCAGCGTTATGGTCTTGATTATGAAGACACTTTCAGTCATGTGGTCAAGCCTACAACAATCAGACTACTTCTGTCGCTTGCGGTTACTAGAGGTTGGTCGCTTCGTCAGCTTGATGTACAGAATGCTTTCCTTCATGGCTTATTGGAGGAGGAGATTTATATGCGGCAGCCTCCTGGTTTTGTTGATCCTGAGCGTCCAGATCACATATGTCGTCTTACCAAAGAGCTCTATGGTCTGAAGCAAGCTCCCCGTGCCTGGCATGCTTGTCTTGCAACAACCCTTTGTGCTCATGGGTGTACACCCTCAGCTGCAGATTCATCATTGTTTCTTCTGCAGAAGCCTGAGGTTACTATGTATCTGTTGGTTTATGTAGATGATATTATTCTTGTCAGCTCTTCGTCCGCTGCAGATGCTCTTGTTCGAGCTCTTGGTGCTGATTTTTTTGTCAAAGATCTTGGCAAACTTCACTTCTTTTTGGGCATAGAAGTTGCTTCTTCTGCTGATAGTTTGATCATGACACAGAAGAAGTATTCCTTGGATTTGTTGCAATGAGCAGGGATGCTAAAGTGCAAGACGACTACAACACCTATGTCTGCCACTGACAAGATCACCGCTTTTGATGGTGATGTTTTTTCCGCTGAGGATGCTACATAGTACAGGAGTATTGTTAGAGGTTTTCAGTATCTGACGATCATGTGACCTGATATTTTCTTTTCTGTCAACAAGGTTTTTCAGTATCTTCATGCGCCTCGTGATACTCATTGGTCTGCTGTAAAACGCATCCTGCGTTATGTACGACTCACAGTGTCCTATGGGTTGCATCTTCGGCCAAGTCCTTCTGGGGTTCTCTCGGCCTACTCTGATGCGGGTTGGGCAGGCAGTCCTGATGACAGGATATCCACGGGGGGCTATGATGTGTTCTTTGGTTCGCATTTGATCGCCTGGAATGCTCGAAAACAAGCCACAGTGTCTCGCAGCAGTACTAAAGCAGAATACAAGGATGTTGCCAATGCCATTGCAGAGCCTATCAGGGTACAGTCATTGTTGGATGAGTTGGGTATTTCTCAACCACAGTCTCCGGTCCTTTGGTGTGACAACATCGGTGCTACATACCTCTCAGCCAATCCGGTATTTCATGCCCGAACAAAACACATTGAAGTTGACTATCACTTTGTGAGGAAACGTGTTGCACAGAAGCTACTACAAATCAAGTTCATCTCTTCAAAGGATCAACTTTCAGACATCTTCACCAAGACATTACCTCTACCACAGTTTGATGCTTGTAGGCACAATATTACTCTTCTAGATTCATTAGGAAGTGGCTAAGATTGAGGGAGGGTGTTAAACTTCGTATCCTAGTCGAACTGTGTATTCCATACCGTATAGTTATTGGACTTGTGATGTAACATTGTACCCCTCATATATATGTGATTGGCCACGCCGATTGAGGGTTGTGCCGGTTCCTCCCACATTATTCGTATAACACTGTGTCGCTAGGGCGGCAGTGGAGAAGGTATCTCTCCCTGAGGAACTCGAGAAAGACAGTGCAGTCGGGCGGCGTTTGCGCCGAGAGCGCGCAGCCGGACTGTAGGTAAGGCTTCGGCGCATCTTTGGGCAGTGGCGGGAGAGCGATCACGGCGGGGGCCGACATTGACGTATCAGCGAAGCTCACGAGGGAGCACTCGTTGTTGCGCTCGTCCACCATAAGCGACTAGTCTCCGTCCCGGCCGACGCATCGTTTTCCTTCCAGCACCGGCATGTCGATCATCTCATGCCAGCGTCGGCATTCGTCGAACGGGGTGACCACGACGGGGTTGCTCGTGTCGTTGAACTGGATTACCCATGGCGCATGCGGCGTCATGGCCATTGATCTACTGTAGCTCCTTCGATCCCAAATATTATTTCACAGCACCGATATGGTCTGGCTATAGATAGTGTTAACCTATCTAGTTCAGTCCTTGTGGGGCTCGACGATGGATCCTAATTTTACGTGGTGAATCTATTACGATTTCTGATTCTTATCGGTAAGAAGCACG
This sequence comes from Bromus sterilis, assembly GCA_950022295.1. Lineage (NCBI taxonomy): Eukaryota > Viridiplantae > Streptophyta > Magnoliopsida > Poales > Poaceae > Bromus > Bromus sterilis. The sequence goes on along the minus strand of OX465600.1, from coordinate 71,877,534 downwards.
CCTTTTTTTTCAACGGCACGAAGCACGCTGTTCCTTGCGGGTCGGGAAACGGCGCGAGGGATATCCATTAGGCTGTCGGGTCGTAACCCACGAGCTCGCAATCTCTCTTTTTCCTTTTTCATGAAGGCCCATAACTGGACCGCCAAGATTCACGTTATGTTCTCTTCATGCGGTAGCTGTTAGCTATGGTCCTAACATTGATTTTTTGGAAAATTTATTTTAATAGCTTGTCATCGCATAATAACAACAGATGCCATAGGGATGGCTAAAGAGAGGGGAATACTCGAGGGAGAACTATGTCGATGGTGCCGGAATCGGGTTGGGCACAAGCACGGTGAAGGACACCACGATGTACCCAGGTTCTGCCCCGAACCCCAACAATGATATCATGAGAAAGGCTATGCATAGATGTATTGTACGGATAGAACACATCTAGTATGTGGCATCAATTCTCCAATTGTTACCCTCCCACGTGTACTCGTTTAGCATTGCGGCAATGTCCTGATGAATCGGCCCCGACCGAACTTACGCGTTTACGCGAGACTGGTTCCACGCTTGACATATGGCTTGTACCATATAAGTGGCTGGGGGTGTCTGTCTCTCTAACATTAGCTTTGCGAAGACGTTTGCAACGGAGGGCTCCAACAGGGGTGTAATAGAGACAATTGCAGGATTGGTGTTGTGGCTTGTTTTCGTAGGATAGAAATGGTTCTTTTCTCGAAACCCCTAGCAGCCACGTTAAACTTGCAAAAGATAAAGTAGAAAGGCGTTTTCAACTTTAACTTGCATGTCGGGGGGAATCATAGCATGTATGATTTATATTGTTGCATCATGTTTTGCTAATATGTTAGATATACGACGGTAGCATTATAGGATGATCCCTCAGTAAAACCAACATAGTGTCCTTACCCTAGTGAGCACCATCTGGAAAGTTCAACATTATGGAGGCATCACATGTCACATGGGTGTCAAACATATTCGCATTCAAATGAGGTGGGTGTAGCAAGCCTAGCATGCCCAGAAGCATGGCCTTGTATGATACAGCAAAAAATCACATAGGTTGTGGTGGCGAGCCTGTCATGTGCATACATGGCCTCGGAACACAAGAGACCGAAAGTTCGAGCATGAGTCACATGGATGATTTGATTGGCATGATGGCCTACCTTGAGAATATACTGATGGTCGTGTCACACGGGGGAGGTATAGTTCTCAAGGATTGTGTAATCACTTAGAATAAACTATGAGGGATGTTTGTCTGAGTGGGAGTTCCAGAATTGTTCCGACAATGTTCCGACGGAGACGTAATCCCATCATCGGTCTCAAGGACCGGGTGCCTATCGGAGTTATCGTGGAGTTGTGCGGCATCAGGGATTGCCGGTACGACTGGTATGTGAACTTATTCCATCCGTTATTTGCATCGCCATAGCATAGGTCTTGGGATTGAGTATGCTTCGGGCCCCACGACCCACGCGCAACGGGTCGTTACTGCGCACGCCTCGCCTTTTTCGCCACGATCTTCTGCGCCGAAACTGATGATCTGCCTCTGGATACACGCGGCCACACCGGGCCACACGAACCGCACCCACGATCCCACTTGCCCCCGTCGCCCATATAAGTCACGGGGGGGGGGGGGGGGGGGGGGGGCTCCTCGGTATCATCTCTCCCACTTCTTCTTCCTTTCCTTGGCTCTCCTCCTCGCGTCGCCGCGATTTTCTTGCTCCGGCGACCTCTGTTTCGCGCGCCCGTGGCACCGCCGCACCGCACGACTCCTCTGGTCCTTGCTCGCACGCTCCACCGCCGCCGCGCCTCCACTTGGTAGCACTCGCTGCTGCCATTTCTTTCCCCCTCTTTTCAGTTTCTCTTGTCGCCGTCCTAGAAGACGCCATGTTGATGGCGGAGAAGTTAAAAGGTTTAGTTGGGTTTCCTTCCTTGTTAACCGCGCCAATAAACGATTCTTGATAACCCACAAGTCTAGGGGATCAATTGTAGCTTTTCGATAAATAAGGATGTCGATCCCACGAGGAGCAGAAGGTGTTGATAAATGACACTGGATAAGGAAAGTCTGCACACACTCAAAGGTAAGTATTTAGGGGTTTTTGGTTTAAGCAACAGAAAAGTAAAAGACAAGCAAAGTAAACAGGGTAACTGAGGAGTCGCAAGTGGCCCGATCCTTTCACAAGGATAAGCCTAGGAACTAAACTTATAGAAGCTAAAGCGTTCTCGAGAACACACGGGAGAGATAGCCAAGTTACTTTCACCATAGTCCGCCAAGTAATATGTATTGTGTTGATAAGTTATGGTGGGTGGATCAATGCTAGTACACCTTCTAGACTAAGATAAATGTACTCTTATGATTACACACCTTGAAAGCATCCGCAAATACAAGGTAGTAATTAAGGCATAAGCCTAACCACAGCATTACGATCAAGGATCCATAACTCCCTTGTGCAAAAGTGTGCGAACTGGGGTTCAGGTTTTTGTCACTCCGGCAAATCACCATAAGCATCCTTTGTGCACAATGTATTCCTCTAGGCCCATGAAAGGTGAAGTGTTAAGTGTTCGACTCACATAACACCACTAGAGAAATAACAACTTAAGTATCAAACAACACATAACACTTCAACATCATTTGACTACTAACAACTAGACTTCTCCCATGTTCTCAGGAACTAAAGTAACTACTCACAAGACATAAAAGAGATCATGATCAGAGGTGATAGATGGGTGGCAAACAATCTGGACACAATGGTATTTATCCAACAAAACTCAATAGCATTCACCACAAAGTAGTAATCAACACCAATAGAGTAGAGAGGACAGATAGTACGGATTACAACACAAGTTGCAATTGTGAGATGAGATGGGATGGCGATGGAGATGGTGCTGATGTTGGGGATGATGTTGATGATGATCTCGATGATGACCGTGACGATGATGATGATGATGGCGACGATCTCCCCTTCCGGGAGGTGATCTCCCCGGCGTAATCTGCCCACCGGAGATGGATTTTCTTCTCTGTAGGTTTCCGCCACGTGGCGGCGGAAAAACACGGAAACTCTTCTTATTTTAGGGTTTCTACCCCATGGGGGTCTTATAGGCGAGAGGGAGCACCGAGGGGGGCCACCAGGCATCCAGGAGGGTGCCTGGCGCTGCCAGGAGGGGGGCCGCGCCAGGCACCCTTCTGGCAGCCTGGTGGGTCCCCTCACCTCCATCCTCGGTGATCCCTAGTCATTCTTCATAAAAATACTCCCCGTAAATTTTCATCGCGTTTGGACTTGATCTGATTCAGCAACTTGGTGTCCACTCTTCACCGCTGAATTCTGGTTCTGCTGCTTCGGCATCGGAAAGTTGTAAACTGTGTAAAACAAGCCAAAACAACATAAGTACAATACTTTAAAGTGGAATATATCAATGAATAGGATGAAATTACAATATAAAATAGTTATGCATTTTGGACGTATCAACTCCCCCAAGCTTAGACCTAGCTTGTCCCCAAGCGATTACTGAGCTCGGTAAACCTGTCCACAAGTTTAGAGAGTGAAGTGTCGATAAAAGAATACGGACAAGAAGCATCAAGATTTCTCACCAAACTGGAGCATCCTCAACAGCAACCTCAACTCATAAGGTCCTTATGAGAAAGTATTACTCCCTCCGATCCATAATAAGTGTCTCAGATTTTGTACTAAGCTAGTACAAACTTTGAACTAGATGAGCGACACTTATTATGGATCGGAGGGAGTAACAATTATAACAAAGTAGGACCTGGAAAACTCATCAAATCATGGCAAACATAGCCTTGGTCAAGGAACAACTAATAACTTTTACTTTTGCTCTTTCACTTATAGTGGAACCAGTTGAAGCTTTGGAAAGAACATGTTATCAGTCAAGAAGTGCACATGTTAACACAAAGGAAGATGTTTACTAAGCATAATCCTTTGCAAACAACTCACTTATCAAAATATAATGTCAACAAAGATGTAACATGCTAACTTTCAATGCAGCTTTGTATGCAAGAATCTTTATTAACATCAAATGTCTGTTCTCTCTCAAGAAGGAAGGAAGTAGGAAGGACAGACTCAGCACAAAATAAAGGATAAACCCCGTGCAAAAGGGTAAGAAGGGAAAACTCATGTGCCATCTCTAGATCAAACAGAATTAAAAACAGGCCTTTGGGAGGTGCATGATCCATCAACGACGGCTGATAGATAATTCACTCACTTCATGATTTGGAAAAGTTTCGAGGAACGGCTCCCATGTGGGGACGATCACATCCCCTTAAATTACTTTTTTCAATGAGCGAAAGAACTTGTGCGTTAGTATTTATCTTTTACGAGCTAGGCACTCATGCCAGTCCCTTCTCGTATTAGGGGTTTGCAGATTAGGCATGCAATCCCAAGATAAAACTTGTCCAAATTAAGAAGATCATGGGTTATCCACCACTTCCTCATGAGATGAATAAGTGGCACAAAACAGAAGATTTTGAATATCTAGAGATAGCACATAAATTATATACTTTAGGAGTGGTAGTGGAATACCACAAATAGGAAGGTATGGTGGACTCAAGTGGAAGATGTTGGTTTCAGGGTATGGAAGTACAAGCAGAATTCCGCTTAGTACAGAGTTTTGGCTAGCAAGGCTTTGAGAGACCAGACAATTGATGACAACTTAGATGCAAGCAATACAAAGCATAAACATTAAAACTAGCATGAAACATCAAGTTGTCTTCCTTGTCAACATAACACTTCAAGCATAATAACACAAAGGTTTTGGCTATGTCGCTACTTTGAGAAAAACATGTTTGTTGTTATGACCAAAGCTATACTTGACAAGATTTAAATAAAGTTTTCGAAGCCATACCTGATATAAGGTCAATACTCCCCATAAGAATCAGCTCATAATGTCGATTGCGTGAAGAGAATACCGAGTGCAGCAAAGAAACCAATAGACTTCTCATTAATATTCCTTCATAGACGCCCCCACACTCACGGATACAAAGCTCTCCACAAAAGGAGTGATAGACCTCAAAGCAACACCTATTTCATAAAGTAACTTCCCTAGACATGATACGGCTCTACTTGACTCCTAAAGAAAAAGATAAAGATAAAGATACCGGGCACTCCCCCAAGCTTGGAACAAGCTAAGGGGATGCCATTACCCGAGGATTTTTACTCCTCATTCTTGTTCTTGTCAGTCACGTACTCCTTTGCGAAGCGCTTCCATGGCAGCTGTTCTCCAGTCTCGAAGGACATTCCTGTCTCCAAGATCCTGCACTCAGCACCTAAACCCATGCGTAGAAACTTTAGTTCATACTCACAGTTCTGGTTGTGTAGATCATAGATTTGTGCTTGGAGCCCATAAACTTTTTCTTCTAGTGCGGCCAAACTTGACCACATCTCCTTCATCTCCTTCTTGTGGGAAGCCTCGATCTCATTCATGATGTCGAACTTAGCTTCAACACCACGGTCCACCATCTTCTTGAACTTGAAGACCTCATGTTCCATCTCCTTCAGCCGCTCCTCGGTGCTCCCTTCCTTGTGGAGAACACCGTCCTCCTCACGAAGGACCTGGGGGTGCTTCTTCACCTCAGCGAGGTAAGGATTGATGACGTTGACGACGAACTTGTCCTTCGGGGAACTTGGGGAAGCCATGGCACCTAGGTCTAGCTGAAAGTTTTCCTGGCAGAAACAGCTCGAAAAGAAAACACACGAAATCGCGAGATACGCTGCCGGAACGATCCGGGCAAATATATAGCAAACATTTCTGCAACAGAAGGAAGGTTTCAAGCCTAGGTGGAGTCGGAGTCGGAGTCCAGGGCACCCAGGAGGGTGCCTGGCGCGGACAGGAGGGGGGGCGCGCCGGGAGGCCTCCTGGGCCCCCTGGAGCTCCTCTCCGGCTCCACTCGGGCTTGGAATTTTCCTAATTTTGCAAAAACTTTGAAAAGTAAACTTTTATTGACGTTCGCGATGTTTCCTTACCGTAATACATACATTTTATTATTCTGCTCCTGCCGGTGTCTGAAACTGGGCTGCAACATGTTCTTCATGAGTTCTTGTATATATCATGTTCACATCCACATTGATAGGATCACCTCCCATGTAATGTTTGAGTCTTTGTCCATTCACGACTTGAGGTTTGGTGCCTTCGAAATTATTGATCTTGATTGCACCAGACCGATATACTTCTTCGATATGAAAAGGTCCTTCCCATCTGGAAAGTAGTTTACCTGGAGAAAACCTGAAACGAGATCTAAACAACAAAACTTTATCACCAACATTAAATTCACGTTTCAGAATTCTTTTATCGTGCCACTTCTTTATGTTTTCCTTGAACATTTTAGCGCTCTCGTAAGCTTCACTCCTCCACTCATCTAGAGAAGTCAAGTTCATGAGACGCTTTTCACCAGCTAACTTTGGGTCAGCATTTAGCTCTCTCACAGCCCAGAAAGCTTTGTGCTCTAACTCTAATGGTAAATGGCAAGCCTTGCCATAGACCATTTTATATGGAGACATGCCCATGGGGTTTTTGTAAGCAGTTCTATACGCCCACAAAGCATCTCCTAACTTCTTTGACCAGTCCTTTCTAGAATTGTTTACTGTTTTCTGTAAGATCAACTTGATCTCCCTATTGGTGAGCTCAACTTGCCCACTAGTTTGAGGGTGGTACGGTGATGCAATCCTATGATTGACATCATACTTGGCTAGAGCTTTCCTAAAATCTCCATGCGTGAAGTGTGACCCTCCATCTGTCATGAGGTACCTTGGTACTCCAAACCTAGGAAAAATTACATCCTTGAGAATTTTCAAAGATGTCTTGTGATCAGCACTCTCAGTGGGGATTGCTTCAACCCACTTGGTTACATAATCAACAACAACTAAGATGTCTGTGTACTTGTGTGAAGGAGGAAAAGGACCCATAAAATCAAAACCCCAGCAATCGAAAGGTTCGATCACTAGTGAGTAATTCATAGGCATCTCATTTCTCCTGCTAATGTTACCAACTCTCTGACACTTATCACAAGATAGAACGTACCTTCGGGCGTCCTTAAAAAGAGTAGGCCAATAAAAACCTGATTGTAAAACTTTATGTGCGGTCCTTTCACCAGAATGATGTCCTCCATAGGGACTATCGTGACATTGTCGAAGAATGTACTGCTGCTCGTGCTCCGGTATACATCTTCTCACGATACCATCTGGACCCTCTTTGAAAAGATGTGGATCATCCCAAAAGTAGTGCCTCAAATCCGTGAAGAATTTCTTCCTCTCCATAAATGTAAAACCTGGAGGCAAAAACTTTGCAATGATAAAATTAGCATAATCTGCAAACCAAGGGTCGGAATGAGATTGTACTTTTACAACAGCAAGCTGCTCATCTGGGAAATTGTCGTTGACTAGAATAGGATCGTGCGGGATATCTTCCATCCTTGAAAGATTATCCACCACCGGATTGTCTTCTCCTCTTCTATCGACAATCTGCAAATCAAATTCTTGAAGAAGGATCACCCATCTAATGAGTCTTGGTTTGGCGTCCTTTTTCTGCATAAGATACTTAATGGCAGCTTGGTCAGTATGAATAATAACTTTAGGATCAACAATATACTGCCTAAACTTATCACATGCAAACACCACTGCCAAGAATTCCTTCTCGGTAGTAGCATAATTCTGTTGAGCACTATCTAGTGTCTTGCTGGCATAGTGGATGACATTCAATTTCTTGTCAACCCTTTGTCCTAAAACAGCTCCAACAGCAAAATCACTAGCATCACACATAATTTCAAAGGGCAAATTCCAGTCAGGTGGTTGTACTATAGGAGCGGTTATCAAGGCTTTCTTAAGAACTTCAAAAGCTTCCTTACAATCTTCATCAAATACAAAAGGAGAATCCTTCTGGAGAAGATTGGTAAGGGGTCTTGAGGTCTTAGAAAAGTCCTTGATAAATCTTCTATAGAAACCAGCATGACCTAGAAAACTATGAATACCTTTGATGTCCCTTGGATAGGGCATCCTTTCAATAGCTTCAATTTTTGCCTTGTCCACTTCAATTCCCCTTTCGGAAATCTTGTGTCCAAGAACTATCCCTTCGTTAACCATGAAATGGCACTTCTCCCAATTGAGCACCAAATTCGTTTCTTCACATCTCTGCAAAACTTTATTAAGATTGTGGAGAAAGTGGTCAAAGGAGTTTCCATAGACGGAAAAGTCGTCCATGAAAACTTCTACAATCTCCTCACAAAAACCATGAAATGTTGCAGACATACACCTCTGAAAAGTAGCAGGTGCATTACACAAACCAAAAGTCATACGCCTATAAGCATAAGTATTGTAAGGACACGTAAAGGTGGTCTTCTCTTGATCCGCGGTGTTAACGTGAATCTGGGAGAAGCCAGAATACCCATCAAGATAGCAGAAGTGGGTGTTTTTAGACAGCCGCTCGAGCATCTGATCAATAAAGGGCAGAGGATAGTGGTCCTTCCTGGTGGCCTTGTTCAACTTCCTGAAATCAATACACATTCTATATCCAATAATAGTCCTCTGAGGTATTAGTTCATTTTTATCATTAGGAACAAAAGTTATACCTCCTTTCTTAGGAACACAATGAACGAGACTTACCCACTTACTATCAGCTATAGGATAGATGATACGTGCGACTAGAAGTTTGAGAACCTCCGTCCTAACCACGTCCTTCATCTTTAGGTTCAACCGTCGTTGAAGATCAACAACTGGTTTAGCATCGGGCTCGAGATTGATAGTATGTTGGCAAATAGATGGACTAATACCCTTGAGATCATCAAGAGTATAGCCAATAGCACCTTGGTGTCTGCGGACTGTCTCCAACAATCGCTCTGCTTCATACCCTGAAAGGTTATAATTGATAATAACAGGATATACTTTCTTTTTATCTAAATAAGCATACTTGAGCGTATCGGGTAGTGGTTTTAGATCAAACACCGGGTCTTCTTTTTGTTGCGAGAGGATTCCTAAAGGTTCAACCGGGAGGTTGTGCTTTAGGATAGGAGTTTGTCTTAAAAATATGTCTTCTAGTTCATCCATCTCCTGCATATGTATGTCATTCTCGTGGTCTTCCATAAATTTCTGCAAAGTATCATCAGGAGGAATAGCAATAGAAGCAATTTCTTCAATAATTTTGTCATTACTTGACAAGTCAGTAACACGAGGCTTCTTAGAAAACTTAGAAAAATTAAATTCATACGGCTCACCGTTGAATTCAACAGAAACTTTACCTTTCTTGCAATCTATTATAGCTCCACAAGTGCTGAGGAAGGGCCTACCAAAGATAATAGGGAAAAAACTATCTTGCACTGAACCAAGTACAAGAAAGTCAATAGGATATTTTACCTTCCCGCAGAGTACTTCAACATCTCTCACAATCCCAACTAGAGAGATTGTTTGTTTATTTACAAGATGAATCGTGACATCAATGTCCTCGATCTCACACGGCTGAATATCGTGCATGATCTCTTGATAAAGTGTGAAGGGAATAGCGCTGACGCTAGATCCCAAATCACATTGCCCATAGTAATTATGATCTCCTATTTTGACAGATACAACTGGTGTACCTGAAATTGGGCCTTTGTTCTTGGCTGTGACAATGTTAGTGGAAACAGCACAAAAACTAATAGTGGATTCTTTAATATCACTGGTTACCAGATCGTTGACCATTGCAACTTGAGGCTTGACCTTGATCATGTCCTTGGGTTCGTCAGTGGTCCTTCCGTTTTTGTTTAGAATACCTGTAACAAAAGAGTGCTCCTTTATCCTTGAGGGATAAGGAGGTTGTTCATACACAACTGCAGGTAAAACAGGATCTGTAACATTAATCTCAATAGGTGACTCCAAGTCTAGGGGATCAATTGTAGCTTTTCGGTAAATAAGGATGTCGATCCCACGAGGATCAGAAGGTGTTGATAAGTGACACTGGATAAGGAAAGGCTGCACACACTCAAAGGTAAATATTTAGGGGGTTTTGGTTTAAGCAAGAGAAAAGTAAAAGACAAGCAAAGTAAACAGGGTAACTGAGGAGTATCAAGTGGCCCGATCCTTTCACAAGGATAATCCTAGGAACTAAACTTATAAAAGCTAAAGCGTTCTCGAGAACACGCGGGAGAGATAGCCAAGTTACTTTCATCATACTCCGCCAAGTAATATGTATTGTGTTGATAAGTGTTGGTGGGTGGATCAATGCTAGTACACCTTCTAAACTAAGATAAGTGTACTCTTATGATTACACACCTTGCAAGCATCCGCAAATACAAGGTAGTAATTAAGGCATAAGCCTAACCACAGCATTACGATCAAGGATCCATAACTCCCTTGTGCAAAATTGTGCGAACTGGGGTTCAGGTTTCTGTCACTCCGGCAACCCACCATAAGCATCCTTTGTGCACAATGTATTCCTCTAGGCCCATGAAAGGTGAAGTGTTAAGTGTTCGACTCACATAACACCACTAGATAAATAACAAGACAACTTAAGTATCAAACAACACATAACACTTCAACATCATATGACTACTAACAACTAGACTTCTCCCATGTTCTCAAGAACTAAAGTAACTACTCACAAGACATAAAAGAGATCATGATCAGAGGTGATAGATGTGTGGCAAACAATCTATACACAATGATATTTCTCCAACAAAACTCAATAGCGTTCACCACAAAGTAGTAATCAACACCAACAGAGTAGAGAGGATAGATACTACGGATTACAACACAAGTTGCAATTGTGAGATGAGATGGATGGATATGGAGATGGTGCAGATGTTGGGGATGATGTTGATGATGATCTCGATGATGCCCGTGACGATGATGATGATGATGGCGACGATCTCCCCTTCCAGGAGGTGATCTCCCCGGCGGAATCTTCCCACCGGAGATGGATTTTCTTCTCTGTAGGTTTCCGCCCCGTGGCAGCGGCGAAACACGGAAACTCTTCTTCTTTTAGGGTTTCTACCCCAGGGGGGGCTTATAGGCGAGAGGGGGCACCGAGGGGGGCCACCAGGCATCCAGGAGGGTGCCTGGCGCGGCCAGGGGGGCTGCGCCAGGCACCCTTCTGGATGCCTGGTGGGTCCCCTCACCTCCATCCTCGGTGATGCCCAGTCATTCTTCATAAAAATACTCCCCGTACATTTTCATCGCATTTGGACTTGATCTGCTTAAGCAACTTGGTGTCCACTCTTCACCGCTGAATTCTGGTTCTGCTGCTTCGGCACCGGAAAGTTGTAAACTGTGTAAAACAAGCCAAAACAACATAAGAAAAATACTTTAAAGTGGAATATATCAATGAATAGGATGAAATTACAATATAAAATAGTGATGCATTTTGGACGTATCACATGGCCGCCGCGGATGAGAAATCCGCCGCCAGCCGTGGCCGGTGGAAAGGCTCCACCGTCAACGAGGGCGAGATCCGCCAATTACTTCACTCGCGCAAGATGCCGGCTGGCATCCAGTGGCGTGCTCCCAACGAGGAGATTGTGCCAGAGCCGCGCGCCAGCGAGCGCGTGGTCTTCGCCGCGCACGTCGAGCGCGGCTTCTGCCTGCCGATGAGCACGTTCTTCCGGCAGTTCCTCGACATCCACCGACTGCAACCACACCATCTCGCCGCCAACTTCATCATGACGATGTCCGGTTTCGTCACTCTCTGCAAGGGCTACCTCGGCATCCGGACGAGCATCGGGCTTTGGAAGCGCCTCTTACACATCCGAGGTCACATGGCTCGGACCGGGAACATGCTGCCGAATCCAGAAGGGGAAGACAAGCCGCCGATCTATGAGACCGCCATGACCGATTGCGATGGTTGCATCCTCTATTCCAACGAGCAGGGCTATGAGTCTCCTGCCATCATCCAGTCTTGCAAAGACTGGCAAACAACCTTCTTTTACGTCTGATCTCCTGACAAAGGCCCCGGCCTCATCAATCTGCTCGAATTCCATCTCGCTCCGCCGATTGAGAAATACCAATGGTCGACCAAGCTCGAAGTCGGAGACTGCGACATCGATGCCCAGGTAGCTCGGATTGCTCCGCTGGAGAAGGATGGCTTGCAGGCGTACGACCTCGTGGCCACCTGGCTTCAGGTCCGAGTTCTCCCACTTCAGCGCCGAGTACACCGGATCTGCGACATGGCTACCTGGAGGGATCCCTCTCGGATCTGTACCAAGAAACTGAGCAGCAAAGCGCTGCGCCTCCGAGTGAAAGCACTCACCAGCACCCCGACGCCGAAACCGTTCAGATTCGGCCCGAAAGGCCTTCACCGCGGGCTCCCCCCTCCAGAGGTATGTCCGATTGCTTTTTCTCTTTGCCCGATTGCTCGGTTGCTCACATGTTTTCCTGAAAACTTGCTCATCTCCCTTCAGTACTTTATTGCGACTGCCGAGATGCAAGACGGCCAGGTTGTCGTCTCCTTTGCCCCTGATCACGATGAGGAGGACCCGACCGACCTCGAGTATGATGATTCCCCCGCTTCCGACTCCAATGCCGAGGAAGACCCCGCCGACGCCGGTGCGACAGATCAAGGGGGTATACATGACTCCTCTTTCGAACGCTTTATGGATGAGTGGAGTGATGATGACAGCACCTCAAAATTTGGAGGTTCTGGTGCAGATTCGCATCCCGAACCCAAGAAGGCACCGCTCAAACGCCCCCGAGCTGATGGCTCGACCTCTGGTGCTGCAACCGGCAAGGGTGCAAAGGTTGCGGTGGCTGTTCCGAAAGGGAAGGCCCCTCAGACTGGGCGCACTCGGGCTCAGGCTGGGAAAGCTCCCGGTGTGAAGCCCAAGGTCAGCCCCGTTCTGCAGGAAGCCCCTCTGGACATTCCGCACCTGCGCTTCCGGATGCCCCGAGGAGCTCCGATGTACATTGGGTAATGACCTGTCCTTCTATTCTTCCTTTACATTCTTCTTCTCTCTGTTGCTTATCTCTTTTTTCTACTCAGAGCTGCTATTTGGATGACATCGATTGCGAGGTTCCTGCCTTCACCGGCCCGATTCCTTCTGCCACCTCCGTCCATGCCGACGGCACCAGGAAAAGGCCGCCGATTGATCCTCTTTCAACGAAGGATGCCGAGCGCAAAGCCAAGAGAGCCTGCGCTGACCTCGCCAAGCCTCCGAGCAAGCTTCCAAGCAAGCCTCTGCCCAAGGTTTCTATGGCTCCTAAGGACATCGTCGACCTGGAGGTCACCGACACCGAGGGACTGCAGTCGGATCCTCCGATTGCTCCTCCGCGGTCCTCCAATCAGATCCCTCATGTCGTCGTCACAACCACTCCACCGATTGTTACAATGTCTCTTCCTCCCACAACTGCGCCGACTCTGAGTGTTACTGCCCCGCCAGCGACCTCGGCGCCACCCTCGACTGTTGCTGCTTCCAAGGCTCTGATCCCTCAGCCGACGTCGGGGAAGACCTCATCTGTTGCTCCTGAATCGCAGATGCACTCGGTGGAGCACTTCCGTGTGGCATACTCTCGCACGTGTCCTGCTGGCCCTGAGCCCGACTCCTCACGCCGCTTTCCCCTGGCCTCTCATGGCACTATGGCTTCGGCCTATGACCGAGTGAAGGCACTCTCCACCGGCGTGCTTCAGGAGCTCGAGCTCATCGTCCGCAATCACACTGTAAGTTTCTTTCTCTAAGTGGGGGCGCACAAGCGCACCCACTGGGTGTAGTCCCCGAGATTCGGGCCGATTCCTTGCAATCAGCTCGGATCTCCTTCTGATTCTTGTTTTCTCGTGCCGTCCTCAGATCGGTGGATCTTCCCTCGAGTGGGTGCGCACAAGCGCACCCACTGGGTGTAGTCCCCGAGACTCGGGTCGATTGCTTTGTAATCAGTTCGGATCTTATCTCGATTTTTTTTGCAACTGACTTCTCCTTTTGCTCAGGCTGCCTCTAAGGAAAAGCGCCAGGTTTTTTATAATCTTCTAGAGTCTTACTCCTCCAGCTTGCGAATCCTCACCTCTTCTCAGCTCCAAGTGAACCAGCAGACCGCAAAGGTCGTCGAGCTGACAGGTGACCTTACTGATCCCCAACCGATTGATTTCGTCCTCTGACTCTAACTTTTTCTTCTCAACAATATTGCAGCTTCTGCTGCGTCCTTGCCCACTGTCAGTGCTCTTCAGGGTCGGGTAGCCGAGCTGGTGGAACAGCTCGACCGTCAAGGCCCCGAGCTCATTGCTTCTCGGCAGGAGCTTGAGCGCCTGCGAGCTGCTGAAGCCGATCTATCCCGCTCTGCCGAGCGGCTGCGGGGAGAGATGTCCGAGTTGAAAGCCAGCCACAAAGCCGAGCTGGAGGCGGTGATCTTGGCTCAAGCCACGACTTCTGAGGTCTTGCGCTCAGAGCGCGATGCTGCGGTGACTGCTCGGACCGCTCTGCAAGCAGAAAGAGATGATGCCGGGCCAAGCTGGATGCCATGACGCTGCGTCATAACAACGAGCTGACCAAAGCCCGACGCGAAGCCAGAGCTAATCTCGAGGGACTGCGCGAGGTGGATTCCCTTCTTTCTGGTGAGCTATCCTTCTTGCCTCGGTTTAATTTTCCGATTTCTTCTCTTTTGCATCTTCTCATGCATAACCCTCTGATGCAGAGCACTGGCATGCCTCCGAACCCGCTGCTCAGCATGCAGTTGCTGAAGAAAGGCAAATCCGAGCAGAAGAGGGTTGGTCGGTGAGGAACGAAGTCGAGGGATGGAGTCCTCGGGAATTCATCATTGCTACCTAGGATCGCATCCCCGTGATTCTTGGCAGCGTCTTCGCATTTAAATTGGGCGTCCAGAAGCTTGCCGAGCTGCTTTGGAGGCTCCCGAACTAAAGCAAGCACTCGGGCGCATGCGCCATGGTGAAGGATCTTCAGCTGGCACCAACGAGTCTGGCGGGGAAGATTCGGAGCAAGGAGATGCCCCCAATGCTACCAATGACCTGGTGTTGCTGCTACTGAAGGCTTCTCCCCACCGGGTCGAGGCTTTGCTTGACTCAGCAGCTCGGACTGGCGCGGAGACGGCGCTTCGGACCGTGCTGAGCTGGTACCCCCAAGCTAAGCTTAGCTCGTCTTTACACCATGCGAGACGGGGCATCGGATCTCCTTGAGAGCGCATATTCCCAGGTAAACCGCCTTGCCACAACCATGGCTCGGTGGTTCCCTCACAATGATTACACTCCCATTCTTGACAATGCTGGCATGCCAGTTGCTCCATGATGTTACGAGAATTTACTTCTCGCCCCTTGTTTGTTTACCCAAAGTGGAAGGTTGAGATGTAGCATAGCGGCAATTTCCGTCGGTGAAGATACCAAGGTTTGTCTCTAGTAGGACTCCGATAACGACAAGAAGGTGACAACGGCACCAGAGTTTGGCGGTTGACGTAGACCTGCACACACAACAGATAGCTTTGCTCCCAACGAGTACAAAGGGGTTGTGAATCCCTCCGGCCTTGTTGTTTACAAAGGATAAAACGCACGGGATAATAATGATAGTGATAGCAACGGAAAAGTAAACAAAGCAGTAAATTGATAGTGGGTGTAAACAGTGTTGGAAATATGGACCAGGGTCCTATGATGTTCACTAGTGATATCTCTCTCCCAAAAGACGATAAAATAGCCATGCGAGGTAAAAAAATTACAGCCGGGCAATTGACAGGATTATGTGCGAAAACCAATGCTAATTATGCTATAAAGAAAGGAAGAGGCTCAAAAGCTTGGGCGGTACGCCAAGACAAGTAGACCGAAATCCATCTGCATCTACCTACTAATCATCCACCTTGAGATATCTATCCAGAACATCTCGCTGGTATTAAGTTGCGAATCCCACCCAAAGTGTAAACTCAAAGAAACGGACAACTGCATTAAGAACTTTGCGTAAAGTAAACAATCCTTGCACCCGCAAGTACAAACACCGTTGTTTTCCCCCTCCTGGCAATAGCACATCCCCTAGACTCATGTTTCTGTCACTCAAGCTAGTCATCGGGGGGCATGAACCCACAATCATGCATAACGCTTTCTCTTGGAGTCACTACCTACTACTTGGCCAAAGAAATAAACAGCAACGGAGAACATGCAATAATTACTTAAGAACATAAATATAAAAGAGGAGAATCAAATATATTACTCAAACACAATCTGAACATAATCTCATAATCCATCGGATCCCAGCAAACTCAGCATAGCAACAGCAGAAATATTACATATGTGCCTCGATCATGTAGGGAAGCTCACGAGGTCTATTCCATGAAGAACAAAGAGGGGAGGAGAACATCACATAGCTACTGATCATGGACCCATGGTCCAAGGTGGACTACTCACGATTCATCCGGGAAGCGTCCATGGTGGGTGGTGGAGAAGCTCCTGGAGCTGGTTCCTCCCTCCGGCAGGGTGCCAGGAAGAGGTCTTCTTGTGCTCCCGATCTTGGAAGCGCGGCGACGGCGGAACAGAGGAGAGATCGCGAAAAAGGTTTCCCGTCTCGGGGTTTTTGCGTCACGGGGAATAAATAGGCGAAGGGGGCGGCCCCCTGGCGCGGCCCCACCCTGGGGCGCGCCGGGAGGACGCCTGGGGCCCTGGTGGGTCCCCTCTGCCCCCCCCCCCCCCTCGGTGATTCCGGAAGCTTCATGTACGCTGATTTTTTATTGGATTTTTCCCGAATTTTTGGAGCACTTTTAATATGGGGGAAAAACCGGAAATAGAAAAACAACAGAAAACAGGAACTAGCACTGGGGTGCACTGAGTTAATAAGTTAGTCCAAATATGATCAAAAGTGTATGGAAGTTCATCAATATCATAGCGATATCACACAAAAGAGGCATGGAGCTAGCAGAAATTATAGATACGTTTTGGACGTATCAACATCCCCAAGCTTAATTCCTGCTCGTCCTCGAGTAGGTAAATGATAAAAGCATAATTTCTATGGTGACATGCTAACAACCATATAAGAACTTTTCAGTAAATCAATCAAGGCATGTAATTCAATTCAAGTCATAACAGGCAAGAGTCTATATTTAGCATTGAAATAAGCAACATAAAAACATAAAGGTGCAAGAGCTCTCGTTGTCCGTGACTCGAATGTCTCCAAATGGTGTTTGCGTGAAAGAAAGGGGATATGGATATATGAGAGAAAAAGTATTTTTGTGTTGAGAACTTAATCTACTAAAGTTTCACACTTGGTCTTCTTTGGAATCTTATCTTGACTCGTCCCCAGACCACTAGCCAGGTACAAGTCAAAATGATCCACTCCTTTTCGACATTTTGACCACTCATGCAATGGATGAGCGTAAGCAAGAAAGTTGACACTTAGGATGGCAAAGAGAGAATATGGTGGAGGAGGAAGACAAAAAGGTGTGAAAGGCTCGCATCAATGAGGACAATCATAGGCGAGAGAAAGCCAAATGATATATATGATGTGAGGAGTAGGGATTGCCATGCAACGGATGCACATATGAGCTAAGGTAAACTCTCCAATGGAACTAGTGGGGGTGCATCCAACTTGCTTGCTCAAGAAGACCTAGAGCTCATTTGAGGAGGCTCATCATTGGAATATACAAGCCAAGTTCTATAGTGTAAAGGTCCCCACATAGCTATATGCATGAATGATAATCTCTATGGAGTACAAGATATAAGAGGGAGTACGAGTGTGGATCTCTCAAAAGGAATAGTAGTGTGCCCCCTTATCTCTTTTTATTTCTTTTTCTCTTTTTTCTATTTTTTGTATTTTTGGTGGCCTCAATGGCTCTTTCTATTTCTCTCATTTGTCCTCTTTGGGAACTTTTAATTTGTCCACTTTGGGATCTTTTAATTTGTCCACTTTGGGATCTTTTCCTCACTTTAGGGGCAACACTCTATATATTACAAAAAGTATAGAAGATCTTTCACACTTTACAAAAATACTCAAATCATAAAGAATATGTAACTATCATGATGTATGCAAATGTATGCCTCTGCCAGTGTAGCGGGATATGTAATGATACTAGCGCATCATGTAGCAATAATTAGGGAAAGGCCCAACTAGCATGCGGCTCATCGATCAAGCAAGTAGCATGTATGACATGAAGATCAAGTCATGAGAAGATGGATCTTGCATGGCAATGTATCTCGGAAAGGCTATGGAAATGCCTTGATAGGTAGGTATGGTGGCTGTTTTGAGGAAGGATATAAGGAGGTTTATGATGACAGAGCCTATCGTGCCAAGGTTTTGGATGTACCGGCGAAGGTGGACGCCAACTCTCGGAGTGAGAAGAAAGCAATGCACGGCACAGGAGAGGCTAGAAAAATATGGGAAGGTGGAAGTGTCAACTTTTGAATACTCACATTAGTCTGAAGAACTCATGCACTTATTATCGGTAACTCTCAATCTAATAAGGAGGTTTCACAAAGAGACAAGTACCCCGAGGAGGAGTGTATGGGCGTTTGGTTATCCTTGCGCATCTTCGACTCATGGTACGTGAGTGTACTCTAATATTCGACCCCTCAGAAGAGTAATGATCCATCTAGTAGCTAAAGTTCTCAACTAATTTTGTAAGTTTTGAAAATAAACACGGATTTCCCAAAATACGACATCTATCACTAATAGGCTAAAGCTATTGACACCGAAAGTCCAAACATTACTCAAAACAATACCTCAAAACTATTGCAAGTTACTACTACAAAAGAATAGCAACCTCAATTACCTACTTCAAGTCAAGATACAAAACTCAGTGCAACAGGAAAACTCTCTAAACAAGATAAACATGAAAAACCAAGAGAGTTCCAGCAACAAACTAAACAAAAGCTCTTTGAAAAGATAAGCATGAAATCTAAGAGCAAAACATGACAGTAGCTATGAAAAATATAAAGAACACACACAGCAAAGATAAGCATGAAAAAGTCCTATGTTGTGTTCTAGATTTTGGAAGTGGAGCGTGTTTCTCTCCCACACAAAGAAAGTTGGGTTCTAACTTGTTATGAACAGCAATCAAAGCTAAAGAAAACTAAAAATAAAACCTAAGAGCGAGACGCTCCAAGCATAGCACATAACGCATGAAGTGATAAAAATATAGTGAGACGAAGGACGAACTGATGATTGTTGATGGAGAAGGGGATGCACGGGGGCATCCCCAAGCTTAGACGCTTGAGTCTCCTTGAATATTTATTGGGGATGCATGGGGGCATCCCCAAGCTTGAGCGCTTGACACTCCTGGATCTTCTTTCATCATCTTCCATCGCACACTTGAAAACTCCCGTCATACATAACTCATCATAATCTTATTAGCGAGGTTAGTACCCATAATAAAATATTTTTTCTCTACTGTAAATAAAGATATACTTGAAGAGCTAATATTTCTCAAGAGTGCCAAAAAGTTTTTGCAAAGAAAAAGCAAGCTTAAGGTTTGCAAAACGAAGAAAAGGAAAAACAGGACAGTATCTGTGAAAAACAGACCAGCAGGTAGTAAATAATTTTTTAGGGATACTTATGTAACTAAAATCAAAAAACTCAGAACATACGAAAGTTTCGTAATTGTATAGAGCACGCTGTGTAAAACATTCAGCTCAAAAATATGAACTGGGATTTTTCTCTGATTTTCTAGTCACGAGGACAGAATGTGTTTTCTGGACAGCATGTCACAACTTTCACTTCCCTTGTCATATGAGGCTATAAATGGCACAAAGCTTGAAAAGTAAAGATACAATGATGTTGCTACAGTAGTAACAATCATCAAGACCACTAAAAACAGAAGAAAAGCAAAAAGGAAATCCTAAATTCGTTGCGGGCTGCCTCCCTAAAGCGCTTCTTTAAAGCCATTAGCTAGGCCTAATGCAAATAGAAGGAATCAAAGATCATCATAATAATCGGAGTTGTAAATCGATTCAAATGGTTCCTCAATAAGTTCATCCTTGTTTCTTTTAGGAAAGGGGTAAATACCTTTCGCCTTCCCGCGTAGGCGTATTTTTCCCTTACCTATATCAATGAAGCCTTTTACGGCCCGGAAGAAATCCCTCCCAAGCACTATGTTTCCTTGGTTTGGCTTCATGACGAAGAAATCAACCATTTCAATCCCTTTAAGGAATGTCACTGGTACATATTTTATCCTTCCCTGGATCTCAGAAATATCTCCATTAGCATGTTCATGATAGGATGATAATTTGTCCATGTTAAATTTTAAAGAATCATAAACAACTTTTGGCATAGTAGAAACCATGGATCCAATGTCACAGAAAGCAAGGAGGTCTTGGTTAGAGATGCTAATTCTAACAAAGGGTTCCCAGTCACCATCTATCTCATAAACATCGTTCTTATTTGGCTGGGGTTTATTTACCTTTTTCAAGTCTAGAGCATCCAATCTCTTTTCAATAGTAGCAAGTCTATCTATAACAGTATCAAAACTATTGTCATAAACAAAGTAACTAGATAGACCATGTATAATTTCAAGAGATCTAGCTTCATCACAAGCTAAGATATCCCCTTCGGCTATAATATCAAGAGTGTTTGCACCATCTAAAAAGACCATGGTAAAAATATCTAAGCACAATTTTTATAGGTATCCAAGGCATAATTCTTCTATGTGCATCAGAAATTCTATCCCATGCTTTTTTCATATTTTCTCCATCCCTTTAATGGAAATCTAAGACCTTCGACTCCCTCAAGGCACCAAATCCTAACATGCTTGACTAAACAGAAAGGATAACTAAAAGCAAGATAACAATTTTTTTGATTTTCGATAAAAGACACTAAAGAAAAAACTGAAAGGTAAACAAACAAGACTAAAAAGCAAAGATAAAAGATAGTGTGTGATGTGCGAGGTAATGATAGTGATTTCTCGCCCTTCGTTGGTAACCCCAAGTGGAAGGCGTGATGTAGCACAGCAGAAAATTTCCCTCAGTAAAGATACCAAGGTTTGTCTCCAGTAGGACTCCAGAGATGATAAGTAGGTGCCAGCGGCGCAACTGACGTGGACCTGCACACAGACAAAAATAACTTTGTTCCCAACGAAGTTCAGAGAGGTTGTCAATCTATCCGGTCTTGTTGTTCACAAAGGATCAAACGCAAGGGATAATGATAGCAACTGAAAGTAAAAGCAGAAAAGTAAATGAGCGTGTAAACAGTGATGAGGATATGGACCTGGATACGTGATGTTCACTAGTGATGTCTCTCTCCCAAAAGACGATAAAACTGCTATGCGAGGTGAACAAATTACAGAAGGGCAATTGACAGGATTATGAACGCACCGCAATGCTAACTATGCTACAAAAGAAAGGAAGAGGCTCAAAAGCATGGGCAGTACGCCAAAATAAGTAGACCGAAATCCAACTGCATCTACTACTAATCATCCACCTTGAGATATCTATCCAGAACATCTCGCTGGTATTAAGTTGCGAGCCCCACCCAAAGTGTAAACCCAAAGCAACAGACAACTGCACTAAAAAGCACTTTGCGTAAAGTAAACAATCCTTGCAACCGCGGTTACAAGCACCATTGTTTTCCCCCTTGTGGCAACAGCACATCCCCTAGAATCATGTTTCTGTCACTCAAGCGTGTGGCATGAACCCACAATCGAGAAAAACGTTCCCTCTTGGGGTTACTACCTACTACTTGGCCAAAGCAATAAATAGCAACGGAGAACATGCAAGAATTACTTAGGAACAAAAATATAAGAGATAAGAACCAAATATATTACTCAATCACAATCTGAACATAATCTCATAATCCATCAGATCACATCAAACTCAACATAGCAACAGTAGAAAGATTACAAAAGTGCCTCGATCATGTAGGGCAGCTCACGAGGTCTAAACCATGAAGAACAAAGAGGGGAGGAGAACATCACATAGCTACTGATCACGGACCCATGGTCCAAGGAAAACTACTCACAAGACATCCGGGAAGCATCCATGGTGGAGAGGAGACTCCCAGAGGTCAACCCTCCCTCCGGCAGGGTGCCGGGAAGAGGTCTTCTGGTGCTCCCGATCTCGGAAGCGCGGCGGCGGCGGAACAGAGGCGAGATCGCGAAAAAGGGTTCTGTCCTCGAGGGTTTCATGTCACGGGGAATATATAGGCAAAGGGGGCAGCCAGAGGTGGACCAGGGGCCCCAGGCGCCCCCCTGGCGCGGCCCAGGGGGTGGCCGCGCCGGGTGGCCGCCTGGGCCACCCCTGGCTCCCCTCTGGCCCCACTCGGGCTCTTCGCGAAGCTTCCTGTACGCTGATTTTTCCTATATTTTTCCCGTAATTTTTCTGGCACTTTTTATATGGGGGAAAACTGAAATAGAAAAACAGCAGAAAATAGGAACTGGCACTGTGGTGCACTGAGTTAATAGGTTAGTCCAAATATGATCAAAAGTGTATGAAAGTGTATCTAGATCATAGCAATATCACACAAAACATGCATGGAGCAAGCAGAAATTATAGATACGTTTTGGACGTATCAACATCCCCAAGCTTAATTCCTGCTCGTCCTCGAGTAGGTAAATGATAACGGCATAATTTATGTGGTGACATGCTAGCAACCATATAAGAACTTTGAAAAGTAAAGCAATCAAGGTTAGAGATTCAATTCAAGTCATAATATGCAAGAGTCTATATTAGCATTGAAAGAAGTAACAAAAGAACATTAGGTGCAAGAGCTCTCGCTGTCCGTGACTCGAATGTCTCCAAATGGTGTTTGCGTGCAAGAAGGGGGATAGGGAATACGAGAAAAGACATTTATTTGTTGAGAACTCAATCTACTAAATTTTCACACTTGGTCTTTTTCTGGAATCTTATCTTGACTTGTCCCCAGACCACTAGCCAGGTACAAGTCAATTTGATCCACTCCTTTTTCAATATTATGAGCACTCATGCAATGGATGAGCGTAAGCACGAGAGTTGACACTTTGGATGGCAAAGAGAGAAACAGTGTGGAGGAGGAAGACAAAAAGGGTAAGAAAGGCTCACATCAATGAGGACAATCATAGGCAAGAGATGCCAAATGATAGATTTGATGTGAGGAGTAGGGATTGCCATGCAACGGATGCACATACGAGCTAGGAAGCTCTCCAATGGAACTAGTGGGGGTGCATCTAACTTGGTCTCTCATGAAGACCTAGAGCTCGTTTGAGGAGGCTCATCCTTGGAATATGCAAGCCAAGTTCTATAGTGTGAAGGTCCCCACATAGCTATATGCATAATGATCATCTCTATGGAGTACAAGGATATAAGGGAGTACTAGTGTGGATCTCTCAAAAGGATAGTAATGTTGCCCCTTTCTCTCTTTTTATTTCTTTTTCTCTTTTTTCTATTTTTTTTTGTATTTTTTTGTGGCCTCAATGGCTCTTTCTATTTAACTCTCATTTGTCCTCTTTGGGATCTTTTATTGTGTCCACTTTGGGATCTTTTCCTCACTTAAGGGAAACACTCTATTTTACAAGAAGGTAAAGGAGATATTTCACACTTTACAAGGTACTCAAAATCATAAAGAAGATGTAACTATCATGATGTATGCAATGTATGTCGCTGCCAGTGTAGTAGGAACATGTATGACATGAAGATCAAGTCATGAAGAGGTGGATGTTGCATGGCAATATATCTCGGAAAGGCTATGGAAATGCCTTGATAGGTAGGTATGGTGGCTGTTTTGAGGAAAGATATAAGGAGGTTCATGATGACAGAGCGTATCATGCCAAGGGTTTGGATGTACCGGCGAAGGTGGACACCAACTCTCGGAGTGAGAAGAAGGCAATGCACGGCACGGGAGAGGCTAGCAAAATATGGGAAGGTGGAAGTGTCAACTTTCAATACTTACATTAGTCCGAATAACTCATGCACTTATTATCGGTAACTCTCAATCTAATAAGGAGGTTCACAAAGAGACAAGTACCCCGAGGAGGAGTGTATGGGGGTTTGGTTATCCTTGCGCATCCTCGACTCATGGTACGTGAGTGTACTCTAATATTCGATCCCTCCAAATATTAGTGATCCATCTAGTAGCTAGAGTTCTCAACTAGTTTTGTAGGTTTTGGAAATACATACGGATTTCCCAAAATACGACACCTATCACTAATAGGCTAGAGCTCTTGACACCAAAAGTTCAAACATTACTCACATCAAAACTTCAAAACTATTGCAAGTTACTACTAGAATTAAATAGCAACCTCAATTACCTACTTCCAAGACAAAACACAACTCAGTGCAACAACCAACTCTCTTTAACAAGATAAACATGAAAAATAAAAAGAGTTCCAGCAACAGACTAAACACAAGCCAAGGCTCTTGCTAAAGACAAACTAAGACTAAAACTAAACATGGCAGCAGCTATGAAAAGATAAAGAACACACAACAGCAAAAAGATAAGCAGGAAAAATCCTATGATGTGTTCTAGATTTTGAAAGTGGAGTGTGTTTCTCTCCCACACAAAGTAAGACGGGATCTAACTTGTTATGAACAGCAAGGAAAGCTAAATAAACTAAAAATAAAACCTAAGAGCGAGACGCTCCAAGCATAGCACATAACGCATGAAGTGATAAAAATATAGTGAGACGAAGGACGAACTGATGATTGTTGATGGAGAAGGGGATGCACGGGGGCATCCCCAAGCTTAGACGCTTGAGTCTCCTTGAATAATTGTTGGGGATGCATGGGGGCATCCCCAAGCTTGAGCGCTTGACACTCCTAGATCTTCTTTCATCATCTTCCATCGCACACTTGAAAACTCCCTTCATACATAACTCATCATAAGCTGATTAGAGAGGTTAGTACCCTTAATAAAATAATTTATCCCCACTGGATATAAAGATATTCTTGAAGAGCTACTGTTTCTCAAGAGTACCAAAAAGTTTTTGCAAAGAAAAAGCAAGCTTAAGGTTTGCAAAAGTTAGGAGAGACAAAACGTGGCAGAATCTGTGAAAAATAGACCAGCAGGTAGTAAAGAACCAAATATATTACTCAATCACAATCTGAACATAATCTCATAATCCATCAGATCCCGTCAAACTCAGCATAGCAACAGCAGAAAGATTACAAAAGTGCTTCGATCATGTAGGGCAGCTCACGAGGTCTAAACAATGAAGAACAAAGAGGGGAGGAGAACATCACATAGCTACTGATCACGGACCCGTGGTCCAAGGAAAACTACTCACAAGACATTCGGGAAGCATCCATGGTGGAGAGGAGACTCCCGGAGGTCAACCCTCCCTCCGGCAGGGTGCCGGGAAGAGGTCTTCCGGTGCTCCCGATCTCGGAAGCGCAGCGGCGGCGGAACAGAGGCGAGATCGCGAAAAAGGGTTCTGTCCTCGAGGGTTTCACGTCACGGGGAATATATAGGCGAAGGGGGGCAGCCAGAGGTGGACAAGGGGCCCCAGGCGCCCCCTGGCGTGGCCCAGGGGAAGGCCGCACCGGGTGGCCGCCTGGGCCACCCCTGGCTCCCCTCTGGCCCCACTCGGGCTCTTCGCGAAGCTTCCTGTACGCTTATTTTTCCTATTTTTTCTCAGAATTTTTCTGGCACTTTTTATATGGGGGAAACTGAAATAGAAAAACGCAGAAAACAGGAACTGGCACTGTGGTGCACTGAGTTAATAGGTTAGTCCAAATATGATCAAAAGTGTATGAAAGTGTATCTAGATCATAGCAATATCACACAAAACATGCATGGAGCAAGCAGAAATTATAGATACGTTTTGGACGTATCAGTGTGCAACTCCCCTATCTTGAAGAGCGGAGTCCTCGGCAACGGCGCCAGAAATTTCTTTGATGTTACGAGAGTTTACTTCTCGCCCCTCGTTGGTTTACCCAAAGTGGAAGGCTGAGATGTAGCGTAGCGGCAATTTCCCTCGGTGAAGATACCAAGGTTTGTCTCCAGTAGGACCCCGATAACGACAAGAAGGTGACAACGGCGCTAGAGATTGGCGGTTGACATAGACCTGCACAAACAACAGATAGCTTTGCTCCCAACGAGTACAAAGGGGTTGTCAATCCCTCCGGCCTTGTTGATTACAAAAGATAAAACGCACGGGATAATAATGATAGTGATAGCAACGGAAAAGTAAATAAAGCAGTAAATTGATAGTGGGTGTAAACAGTGTTGGAAATATGGACCAGGGTCCTATGATGTTCACTAGTGATGTCTCTCTCCCAAAAGACGACAAAATAGCCATGCGAGGTAAACAAATTACAGTTGGGCAATTGACAGGATTATGTGCGCAAACCAATGCTAATTATGCTATAAAGAACGGAAGAGGCTCAAAAGCTTGGGCGGTACGCCAAGACAAGTAGACCGAAATCCATCTGCATCTACCTACTAATCATCCACCTTGAGATATCTATCCAGAACATCTCGCTGGTATTAAGTTGTGAATCCCACCCAAAGTGTAAACTCAAAGCAACGGACAACTACATTAGGAACTTTGCGTAAAGTAAACAATCCTTGCACCCGCAAGTACAAGCACCATTGTTTTCCCCCTTGTGGCAACAGCACATCCCCTAGACTCTTGTTTCTGTCACTCAAGCTAATCATCGGGGGGCATGAACCCACAATCATGCATAACGCTCCCTCTCTACCTACTACTTGGCCAAAGCAATAAACAGCAACGGAGAACATGCAAGAATTACTTAAGAACATAAATATAAAAGAGGAGAATCAAATATATTACTCAAACACAATCTGAACATAATCTCATAATCCATCGGATCCCAACAAACTCAGCATAGCAACAGCAGAAATATTACATATGTGCCTCGATCATGTAGGGCAACTCACGAGGTCTAATCCATAAAGAACAAAGAGGGGAGGAGAACATCACATAGCTACTGATCATAGACCCATGGTCCAGGGTGGACTACTCACGGTTCATCCGGGAAGCATCCATGGTGGTGGAGAAGCTCCCGGAGGTGGTTCCTCCCTCCGGCAGGGTGCCGGGAAGAGGACTTCTGGTGCTCCCGATCTTGGAAGCGCGGCGGCGCCGGAACATAGGAGAGATCGCGAAAAAGGGTCCCCGTCTCGAGGTTTTTGCGTCACGGCGAATAAATAGGCGAAGGGGGCGGCCAGGGGGTCCACCAGGGGTCCAGGCGGCCCCCTGGCGCGGCCCCACCTTGGGGCGCGCCGGGAGGGCGCCTGGGGCCCTGCTGGGTCCGCTCTGGCCCCCCTCGGTGATTCCGGAAGCTTCCTGTACGCTGATTTTTTTATTGCATTTTTCCCGAATTTTTGGAGCACTTTTAATATGGGGAAACCTGAAATGGAAAAACAACATAAAACAGGAACTGGTACTGGGGTGAACTGAGTTAATAGGTTAGTCCAAATATGATCAAAAGTGTATGGAAGTTCATCAATATCATAGCAATATCACACAAAAGAGGCATGGAGCAAGCAGAAATTATAGATACGTTTTGGACGTATGACTCCACTATCGATAGCTACTCTGGCCGAGGACAGCCCTTCTGCTGGCGGCCGCGCCAGAGGAGGTCAGGGCAGTCAACCAACTCGCTCCTCAAGATCCCATTTGTACCACGATT
Organism: Bromus sterilis; assembly: GCA_950022295.1. Classification (NCBI taxonomy): domain Eukaryota; kingdom Viridiplantae; phylum Streptophyta; class Magnoliopsida; order Poales; family Poaceae; genus Bromus; species Bromus sterilis. The sequence continues at coordinate 71,850,099 of OX465600.1, read as the reverse complement.
ACTTGTTTGGCAGCAGATCCTCTCACACTTCGCCAAAGGCCACCTCAGGAAGGACTAGCGCCAAGATAACCGATGTTCAGTCTTCCAAGGCAAAGGAAGATTCGACGGAGCCGGAGCAATCGGAGGCCACTGTTATGCAAGAGGGCCCGACTGCGCCGGAGCAAACAGTTCTGGCCATTACACAGGCGCCATCAGCTGCTCCGAATGCCTCGACCGCACCGCCGACAGGTCTGACTACTTCAGCCACGCCGCCGACAGGTCCATTCTCTACTGCGACCGATGCATAGCTAGCTTACTTTATTTCCTTTACTGCAAACTTTCGTAAGACTTGCAAGATTCCGAGGACACCCACTGGGGGTGGTTTGATGTAATGAACCTATTCGGCCTTGAGCCTTTTATCTTTGCTTGTTGCATGAATTTCTTATGTGATCGACTTCATGCTTTCTGCCTTTTTGCTTTTTCCTTTTCCCTTTTTCCCTTGGGTACACGATTCCATGTTCGCCGACAGCCGACGTGCGGTCTGGGGTCGGCTCACAGTATCGTGCTCCACTCTGGGTTTGGTCAATGGGGCTGGGCTACTCGAGCGTTAGCGCAGAAGGATTCCGCATAGAACGAATCAACCGATTGCTCCTTGTCGATTGCTCGGTGCATCGATCCGGGACTCAATCGGTGAACGGCGCAGTCGGCCGCAGTTCTCTTTTTAGATTATTTTTTTAGTCGGGGATGCATTCATCGATGCCACAGTCAACTTGTGATATGTGGTCGCGTCACGTGCTAGCTTGGTTCCGAACCTGCAGTTCTCATGGTTTTTCAACCTATACTTCGTGACCGTATGGTCGGTCAGTTCCCGAGAGAGTTTTTTCGCACATCTCGGGGATGAAAAAGCATTGACGAATGAGGCTTCCTTGAAAACGAAATAACCATATAAAGACAATCGATTGTTATCTCTCTGATGCATGACAGTTTTACTGATTGATTGCAAGATAGCATGAATACATTCGTAAGACTCAACGGTAAAACGGGCATAATAGCTCGGCGTTCCAGGGACGCTGCGTTTCAACTCCTTAGGTGTCTTTGTGCCGAGAGCTTTGGGTGCAATCGATGAGGTAGTATGCATTATTCTTGAGTGCTCGGCTGACGACGAAAGGACCTTCCCAAGGTGAGGACAACTTGTGCTGACCATCTGACTTCTGGATTCGGCGGAGCACCAAATCGCCCTCACGAAAAGCGAGGGGCGGATCTTCTTGCTGTGGTAGTGCCGCAGCCTCTGCTGGTAATTGCCGACCTGGATAGGGCCAGCAGGCAGGCTTCTTCCTTTAGATCGACGCCGTCTTCTCGAGCTTCCTTGGCTTCTGCTTCAGTGTATAAGGCGTGTCGGGGTGAATCAAACTCGATGTCGGCTGGGATGATTGCTTCTGAGCCATACACAAGGAAGTATGGGGTGAATCCAGTTGATCGGTTTGGTGTGGTTCTCAGGCTCCACAACACTTCCGGAAGCTCATCAATCCATGCTCCAGGTGCTCTTTCAAGCGGCTCAATCAATCGGGGTTTGATGCTCGCCAGGATGAGACCGTTTGCTCTTTCTGCTTGGCCATTTGACTGGGGGTGCACCACAGACGCCACATCGAGCCGAATGCCATACTTGGATGCATACCGAGCCAAAGCTCCCTTTGAAAAATTTGTGCCGTTGTCGGTGATGATGCTGTTAGGAACTCCATATCTGCTTGTGATGTCGGCAATGAATCTGAATGTTGTCGGACCATCAAGCTTCTTGATCGGACGTGCCTCAATCCACTTTGTGAATTTTTCGACTGCAACTAGTAGGTGGGTCAAACCACCCCTTGCCCGCTTGAACGGCCCAATCATGTCCAGTCCACATACCGCAAACGGCCATGTTATTGGGATTGTTTTGAGTGCTGACGCCGGGAGGTGACTTTTAGCTCGGAATCGCTGACAGCCGTTGCAATGCTTCACCAGATGCTCTGCTGCTGCTCGCGCAGTTTGCCAATAGAAACCATGGCGAAACGCCTTGGCTACGATTGTTGTTGCTGATGCATGGTGACCGCATTCACCTTGGTGAATGTCCCAGAGCAGCTCCAGCCCCCTGTCCTCATCTACACATCACTGGAGAACTCCAATTGCGCTTTTGTGCATCAGCTCATTGTTGATGATGGTGTACGCACCAGATCGACGCTGGATTTGCCTAGCTTCAACTTCATCTGGGGGAAGAGTCCCGTCGACCAGGAAATCTCTGATCGACTATGCCCAGGTCGGAGCGGTGATAACCACCATGACCATTGCCTGTTGTGGTGCGATTGCTTCTTCTTGCTCGGCCTCTTGCGCTTCTGTCATCTCAGATTCAATCTCCGAGTTGACGATTTCAGCGGCTGGCTTGTCGTCGGTAGCCCTGGTGTTGCTTGCTCTGCTGAAACTGGAGCCTCGGGATCTACTGGTTCTTCAATTGGACTCGGCGTCTTTAGATCGCAATCGGCAGTCCCTTGTGTCAACAGCTCAGACGAAGTCCCGACACCTGGTGTTGCTGCTGCTTTCGCCTTGGATTTCTTCTTTTTGCTGGACTCGGCAGCTCCTGGACTGCAGTCGGCAGCCCTTGAGTCTGCTGGCTTTGCGGAGGCCGAAGCTCCTTGGGCGTTCGGTTTCTTCTTCAGAATCGGGATCTTCATTGGTTGGACCAGTTTTTCTTGCCTTAATGCCTCCAGGTCGGTTTTTGATATGAAGATGGACTCGGACCCTGGCGAAGGCGTGATTGACGGCTTCTTGATGTGCTCCAGTGATACCCCTGGCGGAATGCTTTGCCTGGTGGAGCCGAGCTTGGATAGTGCGTCTGCTGCTTCATTGTTTGCTCTGGGCACGTGATGAAATTTGCAGCCTTCAAAATATCTGCTGAGCTGCTGCACCAAGAAACGGTAGCTCGCCATATTTGCATCCTTTGCATCCCAATTGCATGTACACTGCTGCACCACTAGGTCAGAGTCGCCGAAACACTCTATGTTCCGAATGCCGATCTCCTTGGCCAGCTTGATGCCATGCAAAAGGGCCTCATACTCGGCGACATTGTTTGACACTGCGAAGTGGATTTGCAGCACATAGTACAATCGGTCTCCTTTTGGCGATGTGAGGACAATGATAGCCCCTAGGCCATTCTTCATCTTGGATCCATCAAAATGCATTCTCCAAAAATCCGATCCTGGGACGGGTGGCATATATTGAGTTTCAGCCCAGTCCACCAGGAAATCAGCCAATGCTTGGGATTTAATTGCTGTTCTTGGCTCGTACTGGATGCCATGAGAGGCGATCTCAATTGCCCATTTTGCCACTCTGCCGGTTGCATCTCTGCTGCCAATGATATCAGCTAGTGCCGAGCTGACCACCATAATCGGATGAGCTTGGAAATAGGGCTTCAATTTTTGGTCGCCATGTAGACTCCATAGCACATTTTCTGGTAATGAGGATAATTTTTCTTTGATATTGAGAGCACCTCGCTGATGTAATATACTGGCCTCTGAATCTGTTACGTTTTGTCCTTCTGAGGACGCTCCACCACCATCACTGCACTGATCATCCGATTGGTCGCCACGATATATAACATCATCGGCTCCTTCTCAATCGGAGCGGCCATAATCGGCGCAGTGGAGAGCATATGCTTCAGCTCCTTGAACGCTTCATCTGCTTGCAGAGTCCATGTGAACTTCTCTGTCTTCTTCATGAGCTGATATAGTGGGATTACCTTTTCTCCTAGCCGGCTGAGAAATCGACTGATTGATGCCAAGCAACCGGTGAACTTCTGCACTTGCTTCAGATTCTTGGGTCGGTCCATCCGTTCGATTGCGGCTATTTTCTCGGGATTGCATTCGATTCCTCTTTCAGAAACGAGAAATCCCAAGAGTTTGCCAGCTGGAACACCAAACACACACTTCTCTGGATTCAGCTTGATCTGGTAGGTGCGTAGGTTGGAGAATGTCTCCTTGAGATCGTCCAGGAGTGTGATTCCTTTGACCGTCTTCACTACCAAAGCATCTACATACACATGCAAGTTTCTGCCGAGCTGAGAATGCGTGCATCGCTGGATGGTGCACTGATAGGTAGCACCTCCATTCTTCAGGCCGAAAGGCATGGTGATATAGCAATAAGCCCCAAAGGGGGTTATAAAGGCAGTTTTTATTTGATCTTCCACAGCAAGTTTGATCTGGTGATAGCCGGCAGTGGCATCCAGAAATGACAAAAGCTCGCAGCCGTCCCTAGAGTCAATGACTTGATCTATACGTGGCAGAGCAAACAGATCATTGGGGCATGCCTTGTTCAGGCAAGTGTAATCGATACACATGTGCCAGGTCTTGTTATTCTTCATCGCAAGGACTGGGTTTGCCAGCCACTCGGGGTAGAATACTTCCATGATGAAGCCTGCAGCTTTGAGCTTGGCGACTTCTTTGCCGATTTCTCTTCTCTTGTCTTCGGAAAAATGTCGAAGGGGTTGCTTGACCGGTTTAGAACCTGGCCGAATGTGGAGCTTGTGCTCGACGAGTTCCCTCGGAACTCCAGGCATGTCTTGTGGAGACCATGCAAAGATTTCCCGGTTCTCACGGAGGAACTCGAAAAGCTCGCTTTCCTATTTGTTGCTAAGTCTTGCTCCGACCACAACGAACTTGGTTGGGTCGGAGGGATCTAGAGCAACCTTCTTGCTTTCCTTGGCTGACTGGATAGTGGTCTCTTCATCTGCTCTCTTGGCTGGGCCGACTGGAAGGGGAACTTTGCTTTGAGCTTGAGCCATTGCAACCACCTTGTCGATCTGACGCTTCTCTTCGGCCACCACCAAGGAATCGGCCAAATTTGCATCAGCTGACGAGCACTCGAGGGACTTCCTGAAGTCCTCGGTGACGGTGATGATGCCATTTGGCCCTGGGAGCTTCGTCTTCAGGTAGGGCTCATACGCATTAAGCATGAACTTGGCGATTGCAGGCAATCCCAAGAGGGCATGGTATGGACTGCTGAGATCGGCGACCTCAAACCAGATCGGCTCTCTCCTGAAGTTCTCCTCTGTGCCAAAAATCACATCCTGCCAAATGCGTCCCATAGGGGTGCATGACAAACCAGGGACAATCCCATGGAAAGTCGTTTGACTGCGCTCCAAATCCCTCTCTGTGAGTCCCAACTTGACCATCGTGTCTCTGTACAGAATGTTGATTGTTCTCCCTGGATCAATGAGCACTCGGGAAAACAGACATGAAAACTTGGGAGCCGCAAACAGGGCATCACCACAAGCGGATAAGTGCCCGGATTCGGCATGACACTTGGGTGATCCTCCCTGCCCCAGGTAATCTTGCAATCCGACCAATGCATGTACTGGGGAATCAGTGGCATAGTGGCATTGACCTCCTGAGCGCCCTTGTCACTTGACTCACTGGTGAAGATCATGTATGCGGCATCTTGCCGCGGAAACTGGTTCTGCGCCTGAGGTGGCGCTATGTTCTGAGGTGGTGGTGGGGGTGGAGGTGGTAATTCTTCTCCCTTCGCGATGCGCTTGACAAAGTCACACTGCCGAGTGGTATGTGTCGCTGGCTTGCCTGGACTGCTATGCATTTTGCACGGCTGGTCCAGCATGTCCTCGAATGTATACTTGGGATTCATCGGCCACTGCGGCTTTGCATTCGGCTTCATCTTCCGACTTCCTCCTGCAGCCCCTTGTTCCTCTTGGTCCTGGACAGCGGCCGCCTACCGACTACCATACTAAGCATCTGGCTGCTCATCCTTCCTCTTTCCGCTATTTTGCTGGTTGTTGTTGTTGTTCCGATTGTTCTCTCTACGCTCTCGCCGACTAAGCCCATGGTTCCCTACCTCTACCGCTTGCGCAGCCCCTTGTGTCTGAACCACGCCGCCGACACCGAGCTGAATGGGCTCGCGCATCGCGGAGTCAGAGACAGTAAACGCATTGGCGACCTTCATGAGATCGGCCGACGACGAAAAATCTTTGCGGAGCAGCTTGTGCTTCAGCATTGATCCCGCCAAGCATCCATCAGTGAAATACTGGATGGCCTGTATCTCATGGACTCCTTCACATGAGTTCTTCAACTTGATCCACCGAGCTAGATACTGTCGGAGTGGCTCGTCCTTGCCTTGCACGCAGAGGGCGAGCTGCTGAGGAAGATGTGGTCGATCATATGTGCTAGTGAAGTTGCGAATAAAAGCTTCCGATAAATCCTCCCAGCAGTTGATGCTGTTGCCGGGAAAACTGTTCAGCCAAGTCTGAGCTAACCCCTGGAGCATCAGAGGAGCATAGCGTACAGCTACACGCCGACTGCCGCCGGCGATGCCGACTGCGGTCATGTATTCTGTCAGCCAGTCCTCTGGCTTAACGGAGCCATTGTACTTGGGGTGTCTCTGGGCAAGGTGAACCCTTTGGGGAACTGCTCGGTCCGAATGCGGTGCCGAAACACGCTGGGCCGACTGCTCCCTCCTCTTCCTGTTGCGCATCTCTTTCTAGCAACTCGCTGCGATGCCTGGCATCATTCTCGCTGATCTGACAAGCTCCGAGCCGATTGCTGATTGCTGGTCTTGCTTCTGGCTGACGGGGTGGGTCATTGCGCCTTCTGCTAACAGTCGGCTCCTCTGATCTTCTGTTCATGATCGGGGGACCCCGATTGCTCCTGACCCTGCTCTCACGTCGGGACTGGCCCTGCTGCCTGTTCTGCCGCGACGCATTCGGCCGCTGGCTAGCTTCCGGAACCTGCCTCGCGGTCCTTCTTGATGCCTGAGGTCCTGGAATCGGGTCTTCCAACGCCACTTGTTGCTGCTTTGCCGACGCCAGCAGCTCACGCATTCGCAGAGTCTGTTGTTGCCACTCTTCTCCTTCCAAGTCCTCCAGCTCATTCGCAATCTGCTCGGCAGCTCACAAATTCTTGTCGGGCGTGCTGTATGTTGGCCACTGGACAAATGATGATGCTGCCGGCTGCTCGTCTCCTGACAGCTCTCTGCCGACTGCGCGGCCTCGACTCCTGAGATCTTCTAAGACCGCAGGTGCAATCGGCCGCGGTTGGCTGGCGTGCGCTACGTTGTACTCTCTGGTAATGGCTCCCAGCCTACGCTCTTCTGCCAGCACATGCTCGGCCATGCGCGCAAGAGCAAGCCGTGATGTCTCCAGATCGGTGTGGACCTGATCGGGGTCACCATTCTTGTTCACGGGCGTGTACAACGCGTCTCGCAACGCACTGGTGCCGACTCTTTCCGTGGCGTTCGCCGCCTCTTTGGCTTTCCTTGCTGCACTTGCCGCACCTTGGTTGCTTGACGCACTCGTCCCAGCCATCATGACGGCTGCGTGCACACGCGGCTCAGCTCCGCCGGGAGCTGCCGTGCATCCCCTGGTCGGGAGTGGATCCGAGGCACTGGAGAAGACACGCACCTCCCTGGGATACGCTTCGGGGAAGCATCTGATGAAGAGTCGATGGCTGCTGATCTGCAGCGAAACACCAGGCGGCAGGGGTACGCCAACCCCAAACCACGCAGCGTAGTCCACTTTGCATTAAATAGATCAATAGCTAGCACACACAGTACACGATGTAATATCAAGAATAAACCACATGTCATAAATATTACATCGAAGATCCAGTATTACAATAAAGCATACCTGCATAGCTCAAGGCGAGCTTACAAATAAAATACAGCGGAAAACAATATAATCTTCGTGGCTTCCATCCACTCCACCGGCATAGTTGAGTATAGACGTCGTAACCCTACATCGTACCACTTACTCGTCGTATACAATCCTGCAACACTGAAGGTTACAACCCGAACTGGGTCAGTACATCTGATTTGTACGGCAAGTCACATGAAAAAGTATATAACAGACCTACATCTACATGCAAGGATAAGTCAAAGGAAAGGCTTATGGTTTTCTTTTGCAGAAAGCTGATTTTTCCCTCACATACTACAACTAATCAAATTTTAATTTATCTTGCTAGTCCTAAGTATGGTTGAATCGGGCTACACCAATTCCAACCATCCCTTTATTAAAAGTTCCCACTCAAATTCTTATTAAGGTGAAATATCTGTCAAGACCAACCAACAACAATAATGCCCAGTTGCTCAAAGTTGTCCGTATCCGTGGAAACGGCTAATCATGATCAGTTTTTACACTCTGCAGAGGTTTGTACACTTTCCCCACTGGACTCAACCCGAAGATTGAGACATAGTATTTCAGAAGAGATTGCCTCCACCCTTTGGTAGCCGGTACACCTATCATATCTACATCAGCTAGCTACCAGGGCCAGGTTCCCCACAACTTACTCATCTAAGCCAGAGCCCATATAGCCAGTGGTTGTACATGGAAGCTACTAGTCACACTGTCTGTCCGATCTTTTTGAGCCTGGATGACGCCCACTACGTCAGAGGGTACTCGCCATGACGCACCCGGTTCACCACCAAAACAACCATTCGGGAAGCATTTAGCCCTGGTCTGGCACGAGCCCCAGGATGCATTCCCTGCCCTTCCAGAGGTGATTTCTATTTAAGTTTGCTAGTCAAGTCATTAATCCTCACAATAGCTCAATGATAACTCAACCAATCCCCGTCTACAAAGCAATATCAATAAATAACAACCACGATCCTAGGGCGACAATGAAATACAAGGTCAGAGCATATGGCTATCCTACTAGGTTTAAAGCATAACAAATATATAGTCCTACACATGCATAGAGTGATAATTTGCTACATGCATAATAGAAAATATAGGTTGAGGTATGGTCAAAGTGTAACTTGCCTTTTCCATTCGGTGAAGTTCTTCGCTCTCACGGTCCCGTCAACTCTATTCGTCACACTCCGAGAATCTATCGCAATGAAGGAACTCAAATAAGCAATCACACCAACAACACAAACAAAAGATCAACAAACAAACACAAAGGTTTTATCAACAAAACAAAAGGCTTGACACGGTACAACTGTCGATGTGCTCGAAGGTGCTCGGTGGAACGTGAACTCGAGAGAGTCAACGGACAAAGAATTGTCGATACAAGATTATGATCAAGGCATCATGACATCAAGGTAAAGATCATAGCAATATGAATGGTGTGTGGATATTGCCGATAGTATGTCTCGTATGATTCAATATGCAAAAAGAATCACGTGAAACGGAATACTACAACGCAGGTCATAGCAAGTGCAAAATTGAATTGAATTTCAATTTAAACCGATCAATAAACTTGTGAATTTTTGTGTACACTTGATATAGATAGAAAGTACATGACACGAGTGATCCAACGCAAAAAGAATCACTCGATTTGGATCAACAGTTTAAAAGATACAGCCACCGAAATTTGAATTTGAATTTGAAATAACTTCAAATTCAAAATTGTGCAAAGTGTGCAAAAATTTATACCATGCTAAAGTATAGAACAACACGAGTGCGTAGGAAAAAGTTTCACCTCGATCCGACTTACGGTTGCGGAGATATTGCCGGTGCGAGAACGAGGGGTTTTCTGCCAAAAGGACTGATCCGCAATTAAAATTATTCCAAAAACGCAATCGGGTCCCTGGCCCAGATCTGGCCGGAGTTGACTTCGATCTCCGGCGAGGTCCGGCTTTTCCGGCGAGCTCGAGGTGGAGGGGCGGCGGCTCGGCGACGTGGGAGGCAAGGGGCGGCGTGGGGCGCTTGGGCCGGCCGGTGTGGCATTCGGCGGCGGTGGCCGCACCCAGGCAGTAGGGCGCGCGGGCACGGCAGTCGCGGCCGGCGGCGGCGGCTTGCCCGGCGCGGCGGCGCGGCCCTGGCCAGCCCGGCGAGGCGGCGGGGCACGGCGTTGGAGGCGCGGCGGCAGCGCGGCCGTGGCGAGGTGCCGGCGCGGGCGGCGCGACCGCGGCGGCGGGTTCCGGCGAAGACGGCGTGGCGGCGGGCGCTGACGTCGGCAGCGGCGGCGGGGCCCGCGGGCTAGGGTTTCAAAAAAAAGAAAAGAAATAAATTGTTTTCTGAAAATATATATAGGCAGAAAAGAAAAAGAAAAAAAACAATATTGGGTCCGTTTTGGACTCAAATTGCTCTCGGGCGAGAAAACACTATTGGGTCGGCTGGGTCCGGGTTTTTCTTTTATTCAAAATCCAAAATTTCAAACAATTGTAGAAAAATAAATACTTATCAGAAAATTTTTGAAATAAATTTCTAAATTCATCAAATAATCTAAAGAAAATTATGAAATGAAAATATTTTCCAAAAAGGTAAATAAAAATAAAAACCTTTTCTAAATACTTTATTTAAATATAAAATACTTTTCATAAATCAAATAAAATCCAATAAACCATTTAAAATAATTTTATTTGGTCAAAAGCATTGACAAACCATTGCTAAATAATAAAATATAAATTTTAAAATTGTCACACCAATACATAATTTGGTAAAATAAAAATATCCCATTGGAAATACTTTTTGAACTCTTTTAAAATATTTAATAAATGATTCAATGAAATCAAAACTCTCTTGGCATTATGAAATCCCTAAATAATTTTAGATTTATTTATAATACTCAAAATAAATTTTAAAAACTTTAAAGTAATATTTTAAATATTTCCCAATTTTATTGAAAAGGGGATAAGTCATTTTATATCCTCTCAAATGAATTTCCTTGAGTTGAAAAATGTTTTGAATATTCAAAAGAATTCCAATAATGATTTAAAACATTTTCCAACCTTTTAATATGTTGAAGGAGTCATATTACATTCTCTCATTTTGTTTTGTTGGTTTTGTTTTAAAATAATAAATTCCAATAAAAACCAATTATGAATATTAGGGAAAGTTCTATTATTCCCTCTCTTTTTAATATTCAATAAACTCCAAAAGTTTTAAATCCCAGAGAAAATCAAACACATCAAGCAAACAATCATTATCTATTTAATTTTATTAACATTCCAAAATTCGGAGAATTTTGGGATGTTACACACTACCACCCTTAAAAGGAATCTCGTCCTCGAGATTCGAGAAGGCTAGAAAGAAAGGCTAGGGTTCGGGTCTTCATGACAGTCAATCGATCCTCCGATGAGCTAGGGTGCTACCACCCTTAAAAGGAAAGCGACATGGTCTTCAAAAGCTTGCTCCATCAATGACCTCCTTCAAAGAGATTCACCTCCTCCTATCATGTCTTGAATCCTTAGCAAAAGAGGAGTCTTCTGTGTACTGAACCTTCATGGTTGACAAGTCAGGCGCCAATACTAAGGAACTATCGATTTCCTCATGGTGGTCATCCATAATACTTCTATGGGATACCTGCAGCAAACGGTCTTGGTCTATACTCACTGTGTAACACAAACGGCAATCTCCTACAGGGGTCACACATCGTACCATTCTATGGTTTAGGCTTTGACATCGTCGTCTCTCTTCTATAGGTAAGTCACTCAAGATTTACTACCCCGCATAGCAAGGGCGAATAATAAGGGTAGTCGTCATGGGGGCCAATCCATTCCGCACCCAAATCATTTCCTTGTATATGGTTTAGAGAATCTCGCAATCTAACACTCGGTCATCCTCACTAGCATTGCAGAAATTCCTCTTGTTCATGAACAGGGTTTAGATAAATCCATGGTTCTGCAAGCCAACCAAAACATCTATCGTTTCCTCACAACTCTCAGGTTTCCTCCATAATACTTCTATGGGATACCTGCAGCAAACGGTCTTGGTATATACTCACCGTTAACACAAACGGTAATCTCCTACAGGGGTCACACATCGTACCATTCTATGGTTTAGGCTTTGACATCGTCGTCTCTCTTCTATAGGTAAGTCACTCAAGATTTACTACCCCGCATAGCAAGAGCGAATAATAAGGGTAGTCGTCATGGGGGCCAATCCATTCCGCACCCAAATCATTTCCTTGTATATGGTTTAGAGAATCTCGCAATCTAATACTCGGTCATCCTCACTAGCATTGCAGAAATTCCTCTTGTTCATGAACTGGGTTCAGATAAATCCATGGTTCTGCAAGCCAACCAAAACATCTATCGTTTCCTCACAACTCTCAGGTTTGCGCAAACTACTACAAAACGTGCACTGGTGGACTACAACTTCCTCCGGGGTTCCACCTTCGGAAAGCTTGTGCTTTCTATTGTAAGATCCTTGGCACATGGGTTGACTTTGAACTCAGCATTAGTTGCATCCATCTTTATCCTCGTCTTGGCATTAGCAGCCATTGTAGTAGCTCCTTCAATTTAAGGATGAGGATGAGGGGGAATAGAATGTAGATAGCGAGGTAGAGAGAGAGAGATAGGGAGAGGTACCCATACAAACATCCCACTAGTTTTGTAAATAAGTTTTGATGTGTAGCTATCGGTAAAACAAGAAATGACAGCTCACAGAAACGATCTAACGGTAGAAACTCGAATCTTCCAGGTCTTCAAGTCTTCAGGTCTTCAATGACGGTAGCTTCAGTTTCGCGTTGTCGAAGCAATCTTCATATCGTTGAGTCACTTGCCAAGTTTATTCTTCTTTTGGTTGTGTCTTCTTCAGTCTCGAAGCATACTAAATAGATGAGGGTCTAATGAAACGTAAACTTATTCTACTCGCATAGAAGAAACACAAAGCACAACACACAATATCAATCAAATACATGTCAAGGTCAAAGGGCACAAGACAAAACTTAACAAAACAAATCATGACATAACACATCTAGTTCAACTAGCAAAACCTGTTGTGAACCACAACTCCAGCTAACAATAAAAGGTAACAACGTACACTTAGTGCACACCACGAACATCTATCCTCCATTTGCCCAAACATAAGCTTCTTCCAGTCAGCATCCTTGCTTCCGCGTTCACATCTTCTTCGTTCCCTTCAATTCTGGACACATGTTGGCGTAATGTCCCATATCCCTGCACCGGAAACACTGAATTTGGCTAATGTCCTTCTTTTTTTTCTTCACGGGTGCTTCCTTCAGTTCTTGGATAACTTTCTTCATTCCTTCCTTTTGATGTTGAATCACTTGTTGTGTTATGATGAAAAATTGACATTGAGCGGGGTAATGATCAGTTCCTTCACACGTAAAACATGTGACTTGTGCAGTGGGGCATTCTTCACCCGAGTGAATTTCTTCACAATAGGGACATCCATCTTGGTGTCCTTCATAGGAGTGTCCTGTTTCTCCGCAATTGTACAGGCACGGATCCTCTTAAGGGATACCGCCCTTTGCATCGGGGTGACGAGGCGGGATCCCAACAAAATCTTTGTAAATTCCTTCCAAGTAATCTTCCTTTGTGATTCGTCAATCGCTTGATGCATTCTCCACCAAGTAGCAGCCTCTTCTACCAAGTACTTAACAGCATAGGGGACCATGTCCTCACTTCCAGCCTTGTTTATCTTCATGTGCTCCTCCATATTACGAATCCACTGCTCCACCTTCCGTCTCGACATCGCCCCGGAAAAGGCGAGTCCTACTTCATACTCCATCTATTAAACCCATACGACAAGGATTAGGGCAAAACTATAACACCGACAAGACAACAACTAAAGATAACACCAAGCGTAAGCACTCAAACAAGAAGGAGGCAAAAACACCTACGTTCAACGGCCACACATAACAACAAACAATACAGTCACAAAAGCCAAAGCACACAAACAACACCTAGAGTAAGGTCGTATATGCAAGACATACATTCTCATCATACTACACGCAATTCGTTCAACTAACTTCACCTAAAATTGGTGGTCTGATTCTAAAATTCATCCTTCTCAGCTAAGCTGATCTTAAAGATTCCTCTCGTAGTGTCAAAACTTATTGATCACCATAGGGTATTCTTCAGATTCTTGTGATCACAACTTCAATTGATCCACAAGATTGATGATGTACTTCTTCATTGTCTTGTCTATAGGGATAAACAACTCAGAGGGGTATTTACAGTAAAACAAGATAAGAAGTTTTAGAAGATGAATAATAGATGAGAGATGCCAGTGGAGAGAGTAAATAATCAAAGAGTGATAAAATATTTTTGTTTCTATGGCTTTTCCTATCCATTTTCTAGGGTCACGACCTACAGTCAACATGGGCTCTGATACCATCTGTAACGACCCGGTTCCTCACAAACCGGAGTCTCTGTGCATTCTGTGCTAGTCCCTGGATCAATAGCTAGCACACACAGTACACGGTGTAATATCAAGAATAAACCACATGTCATAAATATTACATGGAAGATCCAGTATTACAATAAAGCATACCTGCATAGCTCAAGGCTAGCTTACAAATAAAATACAGTGGAAAACAATATAAGCTTCGTGGCGTCCATCAACTCCACCGGCATAGTTGAGTATAGACATCGTAACCCTACATCGTACCACTTACTCGTCGTATACAATTCTGCAACACCGAAGGTTACAGCCCGAACACGGGTCAGTACATCTGATTTGTACGGCAAGTCACACGAAAAAGTATATAACAGACCTACATCTACATGCAAGGATAAGTCAAAGGAAAGGCTTATGGTTTTATTTTGCAGAAAGCTGATTTTTCCCTCACATACTACAACTAATCAAATTTTAATTTATCTTGCTAGTCCTAAGTATGGTTGAATCGGGCTACACCAATTCCAACCATCCCTTTATTAAAAGTTCCCACTCAAATTCTTATTAAGGTGAAATATCTGTCAAGACCAACCAACAACAATAATGCCCAGTTGCTCAAAGTTGTCCGTAACCGTGGACACGGCTAATAATGATTAGTTTTTACACTCTGCAGAGGTTTGTACACTTTCCCCACTGGACTCAACCCGAAGATTGAGACATAGTCTTTCAGAAGAGATTGCCTCCACCCTTTGGTAGCCGGTACACCCATCATATCTACATCAGCTAGCTACCAGGGCCAGGTTCCCCACAACTTACTCATCTAAGCCAGAGCCCATATAGCCAGTGGTTGTACATGGAAGCTACTAGTCACACTGTCTGTCCGATCTTTTTGAGCCTGGACGGCGCCCACTACGTCAGAGGGTACTCGCCATGACGCACCCGGTTCACCACCAAAACAACCATTCGGGAAGCATTTAGCCCTGGTCCGGCACGAGCCCCAGGATGCATTCCCTGCCCGTCCAGAGGTGATTTCTATTTAAGTTTGCTAGTCAAGTCATTAATCCTCACAATAGGTCAATGATAACTCAACCAATCCCCGTCTACAAAGCAATAGCAATAAATAACAACCACGATCCTAGGGCGACAATGAAATACAAGGTCAGAGCATATGGCTATCCTACTAGGTTTAAAGCATAACTAATATATAGTCCTACACATGCATAGAGTGATAATTTGCTACATGCATAATAGAAAATATAGGTTGAGGTATGGTCAAAGTGTAACTTGCCTTTTCCATTCAATGAAGTTCTTCGCTCTCACGGTCCAGTCAACTCTATTCGTCACACTCCGAGAATCTATCGCAATGAAGGAACTCAAATAAGCAATCACACCAACAACACAAACAAAAGATCAACAAACAAACACAAAGGTTTTAGCAACAAAACAAAAGGCTTGACACGGTACAACTGTCGATGTGCTCGAAGGTGCTCGGTGGAACGTGAACTCGAGAGAGTCAACGGACCAAGAATTGTCGATACAAGATTATGATCAAGGCATCATGACATCAAGGTAAAGATCATAGCAATATGAATGGTGTGTGGATATTGCCGATAGGATGTCTCATATGATTCAATATGCAAAAAGAATCACGTGAAACGGAATACTACAACACAGGCCATAGCAAGTGCAAAATTGAATTGAATTTGAATTTAAACCGATGAATAAACTTGTGAATTTTTGTGTACACTTGATATAGACAGAAAGTACATGACACGAGTGATCCAACGCAAAAAGAATCACTCGATTTGGATCAACGGTTTAAAAGATACAACCACCGGAATTTGAATTCGAATTTGAAATAACTTCAAATTCAAAAGTGTGCAAAAGGTTATACCATGCTAAAGTACAGAACAACACGAGTGCGTAGGAAAAAGTTTCACCTCGATCCGACTTACGGTTGCGGAGATATTGCCGGTGCGAGAACGAGGGGTTTTCTGCCAAAAGGACTGATCTGCAATTAAAATTCTTCCAAAAACGCGATCGGGTCCCTGGCCCAGATCTGCCCGGAGTTGACTTCGATCTCCGGCGAGGTCCGCCTTTTCCGACGAGCTCGAGGTGGAGGGGCGGCGGCTCGGCGGCGTGGGGCGCTTGATCCACCCGGTGTGGCGCTCGGCGGCGGTGGCCCCCCCTGGCAGCAGGGTGCGCGGGCACGGCTGTCGTGGCCGGCGGCGGCGGCTTGCCCGGCGTGGCGGCGCGGCCCTGGCCAGCCCGGCGAGGCGGCGGGGCACGGCGTTGGAGGCGCGGCGGCAGCGCGGCCGTCGCGAGGTGCCGACGCGGGCGGCGCGCCCGCGGCGTCGGGTTCCGGCGAAGACGGCGTGGCGGCAGGCGCTGACGTCGGCGGCGGCGGCGGGGCCCGCGGGCTAGGGTTTAAAAAAAGAAAAGAAATAAATTGTTTTCTGAAAATATATATAGGCAGAAAAGAAAAATGAAAAAAACAATATTGGGTCCGTTTTGGACTCAAATTGCTCTCGAGCGAGAAAACACTATTGGGCCGGCTGGGTTCGGGTTTTTCTTTTACTTAAAATCCGAAACTTCAAACAATTGTAGAAAAATAAATACTTATCAGAAAAATATGAAATAAATTTCTAAATTCATCAAATAATCTAAAGAAAAATATGAAATGAAAATATTTTCCAAAAAGGTAAATAAAAATAAAAACCTTTTCTAAATACTTTATTGAAATATAAAATACTTTTCATAAATCAAATAAAATCCAATAAACCATTTAAAATAGTTTTATTTGGTCAAAAGCATTGACAAACCATTGCTAAATAATAAAATATAAATTTTCAAATTGTCACACCAATAAATAATTTGGTAAAATAAAAATATCCCATTGGAAATACTTTTTCAACTCTTTTAGAATATTTAATAAATCATTCAATGAAATCAAAACTCTCTTGGCATTATCAAACCCTAAATAATTTTAGAGTTATTTATAATACTCAAAATAAATTTTAAAAACTTTAAAGTAATATTCTAAATATTTCCCAACTTTATTAAAAAGGGGATAAGTCATTTTATATCCTCTCAAATGAATTTCCTTGAGTTGAAAAATGTTTTGAATATTCAAAAGAATTCCAATAATGATTTAAAACATTTTCCAACCTTTTAATATGTTGAAGGATTCATATTACCTTCTCTCATTTTGTTTTATTGGTTTTGTTTTAAAATAATAAATTCCAAAAAAAATACCAATTATGAATATTAGGGAAAGTCCTTTTATTCCCTCTCTTTTTAATATTCAATAAACTCCAAAAGTTTTAAATCCCAGAGAAAATCAAACACTCAAGCAAACAATCATTATCTATTTAATTTTATTAACATTCCAAAATTCGGAGAATTTTGGGATGTTACAAGGTGGTAATTCTTCTCCCTTTGCGATGCGCTTGACAAAATCACACTGTCGAGTGGTATGTGCCGCTGACTTGCCTGGACTGCTATGCATTTTGCACGGCTGGTCTAGCATGTCCTCGAATGTATACTTGGGCTTCATCGGCTACTGCGGCTTTGCATTCGGCTTCATCTTCCAACTGCCTCCTGCAGCCCCTTGTTCCTCTTGGTCCTGGACAGTGGCCGCCTACCGACTGCCATACTGAGCATCTGGCTGCTCATCCTTCCTCTTTCCTCTATTCTGTTGCTTGTTGTTGTTCCGATTGTTCTCTCTGCGCTCTCGCCGACTAAGCCCATGGTTCCCTGCCTCTACCGCTTGCGCAACCCCTTGTGTCTGAACCACGCCGCCGACACCGAGCTGAATGGGCTTTGCGCATCGCGGAGTCAGAGACAGCAAACGCATTGGCGACCTTCATGAGATCGGCCGACGACGAAAAATCTTTGTGGAGCAGCTTGTGCTTCAGCATTGATCCCGCCAAGCATCCATCAGTGAAATACTGGATGGCCTGTATCTCATGGACTCCTTCACATGAGTTCTTCAACTTGATCCACTGAGCTAGATACTCTCGGAGTGGCTCGTCCTTGCCTTGCACGCAGAGGGCGAGCTGCTGAGGAAGATGTGGTCGATCATATGTGCTAGTGAAGTTGCGAATAAAAGCTTCCGAGAAATCCTCCCAGAAGTTGATGCTGTTGCCGGGCAAACTGTTCAGCCAAGTCCGAGCTGACCCCTGGAGCATCAGAGGAGCATAGCGTACAGCTACACGCCGACTGCCGCCGGCGATGCCGACTGCGGTCATGTATTCTGTCAGCCAGTCCTCTGGCTTAACGGAGCCATTGTACTTGGGGTGTCTCTGGGCAAGGTGAACCCTTTGGGGAACTGCTCGGTCCGAATGCGGTGTCCGAAACACACTGGGCCGGCTGCTCCCTCCTCTTCCTGTTGCGCATCTCTTTCTAGCAACTCGCTGCGATGCCTGGCATCATTCTCGCCGATCTGACAAGCTCCGAGCCGATTGCTGATTGCTGGTCTTGCTTCTGGCTGACGAGGTGGGTCATTGCGCCTGCTGCTAACAGTCGGCTCCTCTGATCTTCTGTTCATGATCGGGGGACCCCGATTGCTCCTGACCCTGCTCTCACATCGGGACTGGCCCTGCTGCCTGTTCTGTCGCGACCCATTTGGCCGCTGGCTGGCTTCAGAAACCTGCCTCGCGGTCCTTCTTGATGCCTCAGGTCCTAGAATCGGGTCTTCCAACGCCACTTGCTGCTGCTTTGCCGACGCCAGCAGCTCACGCATTCGCAGAGTCTGCTGCTGCCGCTCTTCTCCTTCCAAGTCCTCCAGCTCATTCGCAATCTGCTCGGCAGCTCACAAATTCTTGTCGGGCGTGCTGTATGTTGGTCGCTGGACAAATGCTGATGCTGTCGGCTGCTCATCTCCTGACAGCTCTCTGCAGACTGCGCGACATCTACTATTGAGATCTTCTAAGACCGCAGGTGCAATCGGCCGCTGTTGGCTGGCGTGCGCTGCGTTGTACTCTCTGGTAATGGCTCCCAGCCTGCACTCTTCTGCCAGCACATGCTCGGCCATGCGCGCAAGAGCAAGCCGTGATGTCTCTAGATCGGTTTGGACCTGATCGGGGTCACCATTCTTGTTCACGGGCGTGTACAGCACATCTCGCAACGCACTGGTGCCGACTCTTTCCGTGGCGTTCGCCGCCTCTTTGGCTTTCCTTGCTGCACTTGCCGCACCTTGGTTGCTTGACGCACTCGTCCCAGCCATCATGACGGCTGCGTGCACACGCGGCTCCGCTCCGCCGGGAGCTGTCGTGCAGCCCCTGGTCGGGAGTGGATCTGTGGCACTGGAGAAGACACGCACCTCCCTGGGATACGCCTCAGGGAAGCAGCTGATGAAGAGTCGATGGCTGCTGATCTGCAGCGAAACACCGGGCGGTAGGGGTACGCCAACCCCAAACCGCGCAGCGTAGTCCACTACAAAGTCCACTGCCCCACGCCTAAAGATCAGGACAGAGGCGTGGCTCATGCTCGATGACGAGGAAGCTAACGTCCGAATCAGAACTCCAGCCGACGCCTCGGTCTGCCCCACGGTGGGCGACAACTGTCGTCACATAATAACAACAGATGCCATAGGGATGGCTAAAGAGAGGGGAAGACTCGAGTGAGAACTATGTCGATGGTGCCGGAATCGGGTTGGGCACAAGCAAGGTGAAGGACACCACGATGTACCCAGGTTTGGGGCTCTCCGGAGAGATAACACCCCTACTCCTGCTTGTCTGCTTGCTATAAATGATCTCACGAACTACAATCAATGCTCCTGGAGCTGTTTGGAGGAAGAAGTTACCTGCCGTGGGCATGGTTCTCTCCTGCTTCTCTACGGGAACTACTGTGGGAAGCAAATGTAAATGGGGCGTCCCTCTCGCAGGAGGGATACCCCGGGCTCTTATAGTATGAGCTCGGGGTACTACGGTCATTTCAGTCGGGTACTAGCCCCATCTGTCATCCTCTCGTCGGCTGGGGTCCACCGACTGCAGATCTCCGGTTGATCCGGACCTGTCAAGCGGCTGCCCATGATGTAGCTTGTAGGTTATGATGAGTGAACGGTGGAGCTATGATCTCTGGTCTTGTCGTCCTGTCTCCGGATTCAGTGGAAAAGGGTGACAACTCTCCTCTGACAGACCGGCGAAGTGACTTGGCTTACTGCCATCTGGATCTCTCGGGATCATGCATTTATGACCTTGTACCAGGGGCTCCGATCTGGACAAGGTCAACTCTTGAGCGATTGAAGGGTGAGCCGATTGCGCCTGGTCCGACTGCTCGCATTCGGCATGGTCGATTGCTTGAGAGCAATCGGCCATGCGATTGCCTAGCTCGGCCCAGCTGCAACCCAATCGGCCCCAGCCTTGTCTTGAAATATTGCATTCGTCTGGGTGACCCTACCCGGGTATCATTCCTCCGACATAGCTGTTTATCATTCTAACATTGATTTTCTGCAAGCAGTGACTGGTTTGACATCAATTTTTGGCACATCAATAAATGTATATAAAATGGTCTCAAATGAAGAAGTGTTCTACATAAAAAGATTCTATATTGTCGACATGAACATCTTTGAAGTTTGGGTCATTGCAATTGGATTTCATCTCAAAGGCAGAAAGTATGTTCAAAATATTAAGATTCTGACATTCAAGTACTATTCTGAAAATTAAGCCCTCAAGACAGCTTCAAATGGGAAAATGATATACATCAATTGTCCTTGTCTCGTCGAGCTAGTCAATTTTGATATTCGAAATGTTTCAATCCAACATCGTATGAAAAAGTTAGAGCCAAATATGTACACTGTTGCAGAACATGGTCGGACCGTCTGGTATAAGACCGAAGATTAGAGAAACATTGAGCGAAGTCGGACCATCAAGCCCAAACCGTTTGGACAATCGTCCGACTTGAGCCCGGGCGTCCGGGAAGTAACCCGGACCGTCCGGATTAACACCGAAAATCACAGGAGGTTGAGCTATTGAAGTCGGACAATCCGGGAAGCAACTCAGACTGTTCGGCCTAAGCTTGGACCATCTGAAAATCAGTCCAGACCGTCCGGGGAAATATCCATCTTGACGTCCAGACGTCTGAAATGGCCGAACCGTCCGGGTTCCTAGCGGGACGTTCGGCTTGGAGTTCGTGAAGAGTTCGAATTTTGTTAGAATTTGATGATATGGACGGTATTTTAAGTCCCTTTTTTGTATGGGAAGTCCAACCCCCAAATAGGTGAGAGGTGATGGTCGATTGAACAACACCAATCGAACAAACACATATACATTTTTTTCGTATTCATCTATCTCCATTTTTCTATCTTTCTTCCTCGTTCTTCATTCGTTCTTATTGTTGCAGGGCAACAAACCTTGAGGCCCTAGGGTGATCAGGTCGACCTAGGGCAACCCATTGCTGCCGCGCGCCCTGACGGGGTCCCTCCCTGGCGTGTAGGTTTCGGGTCTACAAAAGCACCCAGACTGCCTGCGTACTGTGCTTTCGATCGGGTCTCCTTCGACGTGAGCTACGATGCACGACCTCCGGTGTCGAGGGTTTACGGTGGCGTGTTCGTGTTCGAACACACTTTTTGACGACTTCACTTGGGACGAAGCTTTGAACGGTCTCCAGGCCTTTCTTGCTACGAAGAAATCGTCATCAAGTTACTACAATCTACGACTCAAATAACCTATGTAGATGCATATAATTCATATGTTGTTGCTAGATCACCTAATGAGCATAAGGTATCGGCTAGCCCTATTTCATCAATCATGCATCTAATTGCATGCAAGAGCCGATGCAAAATAATCATGAAGATGAGGATGAAGATATTGTCGGAAGTCTGAAAATTGAGAACATGCGTGATCTTATTCAATTTTCATATGAGAATCCGGCCATTTGATGAGTTTGTCCAAATATATCAATAAATTCAACGTCACATAGCCATTTGATGAGTTTGTTCAAATCTATAATACCTAAATAGTTCATCCCCACTAACCTATCTATCTTGATATGCAAGCTATCCACATCATCAAGTAGGTCCACCATGCAAAAACTAATTTCCATCAACTCTTCATGCACATGCTCCCATTAATTCTCCATGCATCACAAATAAATATTTAAAACATTATGCACTTAGCTCCACAATTTATAAACGTTTTATTTATAGAAAATCAAATTATAAGTTACCTTGCATATTATTTCTCTACTCAACTTCTTTTCGTCTCTTATCATCTCACTGATATATTGTCAAGATAATAAATTAACAAAGCAAAAAATCACATATATTTTGGATTTTCATCGAATTATCTTAGATTTGTACTCTAAACAAAAAAATAAAAAAGAATTTATAGTCAAATTATAATATGTTTTCATAATTTTCCTCATATTTTAAAACATCAAAGTATTTGTTAATGGTTCCCGTAGCAACGCGCGGAATATCATCTAGTATATCAATAAATTCAACGTCACATAACTCATAAGGAGCTCAAAGAGATCTGGTTGAGCATCTCTAAACTGTTAAAGAAGACAACTAAAACATAAATTTAAGTTGAATTCAAGTTTAAATTGTTTTATTCCAACATATTAGATCTTATTAAGAATTTATGAGTTGTTAAAGAAGACAACTAAAGATAAATTTAAGTTGTATTCAAATTTAAATCATTTTACTTCAACATATTGTAGAATTGTACTCCCTTCGTTTCTTTTTTACTTCGCATATAAGGTTTGGTCAAAGTCAATCTTCATAAAGTTTGATCAAGTTTATGTTAAAAAGTATCAATATTTACAATGACAAAGTTATATAATATGAAAATTAATTTTATGATAAATCTAATGATAAGTGTTTTATATTGTAGATGTTGATAGATTTTTTCTATATAGTTGGTCAAACTTTATGAAGATTGACTTTCATCAAACCTTATATGCGAAGTAAAAAGAAACGAAGGAAGTAATATTTAAATTTAAATTGAAAGTGTTGTGAATAAAGGAAAATGAATTCTAAGGGAATGGTTGAATGATCAACTCCTATATGAATGTTCGTGTATTGGTTTAGACCAATCAACAGACAGATACTATTTTTATTTCAAAAATCAACATTGAAAATGCGTTTACTATCTATTAGGGTTTTGGAGTTGCCAGGCGTTTAGCCTAAGGAAGAACTGAACAGGGCTGACTTCTCCTATTTTTTCTTCTCATTTACAGTTATTGTGAAGTCACGTGCACCGAACTGAACCAGCACATCCATTGTGGACACTATGAAGCTGATAATTCTCTCAAATTAGTTCACTCCCTTAACTTACAGTAAACACCTCAGGCCCTGCATTCCTTTCCATTCAATGGAAAGGCAGGGCGCTAAACATAATATACTGTAATAATAGCTAAAAATTCAGAGTAAAAAAGAAAGGGAGGAAAAGAACATCTCTCCCCCTAGGTACATTTCGGCATTACAAGAAGACCGACGGCGAGGGGTTGACGACGATATGCCTGAGCGGATTCGTGACGTCACCGCCGCCGGCGTGCTTCACGAACTCCGCAGGCGTGAGGAAGTTGCCGTGGCAGACACACACTATCCTCACCTCCTCCCCTTTCCTGTACTTGTACAGGAAGCCGTCGATCTTCTTGCCGTTGGGGCCGTCCACCTTGGACGAGACCATGGGCATGTCCTCCATCATGCTCTTCCGCAGGTCGCCGGTGCTCGTCGTGCGCATGGTCAGCGACCTGAGGGTCCGCAACGGCGGCTGCTCCTTAACGACGCCGTTGGGTGGCTTCGCGGCGGCCGGTGATGGCGACGGTGGCGGAAGGAATTTGTTCTGGTTGCTGGCATTATTATTATTATCGGAAGATGTCTCCATACTCGACGTGCTCTTCGCCTCAGCGCCATCAACGCTACCTGCACCAATGCGGAGGAGAAAATGTCACATTTTCATATTCCAACATGCCAATAAAGATTCATATCCCAATGTGGTCTTTTCCATTTTGTAATCGTCAGTGCTTCCCAGTTTTCAGGTAGACAATTGAAATCATTTTCAGCTGCCTGGATAATGATTAGTCTGAATAATCATACTCTGAAGCTACGTAACTAATGACTCCAAGATTAGCAACCAGAAACATGCCGTGGAAGGCATCTCTTCAGACCCTAGGAGCAGCAGCACAGCTCAAAATAATTCCATAAATGACATCACCCACAATAATCCCATGTGTACCTAGAAGAAGTATCAGCTTGTGCAGAAAAGAATTCCCCATTTCTATAGCAGAAGCAGCTATTTGGCGAAAAAGAAGCATCAACCGATAAGCGTTCTAACAAATCCATCTGAGTGAATCACAACACCAAAGCAAGATCCACGACCAAGAACACTCGATTTGTTAGATCCTCCTCTACCCATGCATCTCCTACCAAAAGAACTAGAGTAAGCTCACACAAGACGGCATGGATCCCCGGAGAGCTTAGCAATCGGAACAGGCAGGCAGCTGAATAATTCAAGTGAAGAAACGCGATAAAACAGTTGGAATTACAAGCTGATTGTAACAAGTAGTTCTGGTAGTGGTAGGGAAGATGGCAGAAGCATATGCATATACCTTGCTCCGGCATGCTCGAGGAGGTGTTCCCCTGGGCCTGGGCGGGGACGGAGCGGCGGAGCTGGAAGGCGCTGGGGTAGAGCGGCTCCTGGGCGTCGTCGCGGCTGCTGCTGCCGCCGGACTTGCCGGAGTTCATGGAGGTGCGGCGCTCGAGGCGCTTGCGCTTGGCCTGGAGGCGCTTGAGGCTCTGCATCTCGCGGCGGCGCCACCGCTCCTCCTCGGTCTCGGTGGGGAGCGAGCTGGTGCGCATGAGCGGCGCCGGCGGGGGCGTGGCGGCGGCGAGGTCGTCGCTGCTGGCCGGGAGCGAGCACATGGCGGCGAGGGAGGAGGAGCGCACCAGCCGCGGCTTCTTGGCGTCCCGGCCGGAGTTGGCCCCGAAGCAGCCGCCCAGGGACAGGCCGAGGCTGAGCTCGACCACCTCGTCGGGCTCTCCGGCGCCGCCGCCCCCCGCCTTCTCCGACGACCCGCCCTTCTCGCCGCCGAACTTGCCCAGGAAGTCCCTCGACGCCATGGCCGGCACACACAAGCAATTCTCCACCGCGAAACAGACGGCCGTCTGTCCCTCCTCACCCCAAGCTCCACGGACGCCGAAATTCTCAGGACCGCCTCGCCATTGCCGCGAATCCGTCCCGCGCCGCGCAATTCAAACCCGGAGGCAAGAGCATCACACACAGCGCCCGCCGCCCAGAAACAAACAATTCAAACCGGAGCTAGCAGAATCGGCGGCAATCAATCAGATCCCTGCCCGTGCGCGGCGTGTGGGATCCTCGCCGCTCGCTCGCGGGAGAGGGAAAGAGATGGGGGGGAGGTGGATGGGAATGGAGGAGGGGAGAGGAGAAGAGAAAGAGGCCTGCGCTGCGCTGCGCTGCGTGCGTGTCGCTCTAATCTCCTTCGTTACTCCATTAAACCGAGGGGAAGGAAAAGGAAAATGGTGGGAATTGTTTGGAAATGGAACTAGTTGGATGGGACTACGAGCGCGTGGAGGCCGGCCACGTGTCGGCCAGCGGGTACACGTGTTGGATCCCGACAAGCCGAGCCGGCGTCGGGCCGGGCGCGGCTCGGCTCGGCTCGGCTGGGGAAAGCGGGTGGTGCTTGGAGAGGCGTGACGTGTCGAGGCCGCGTAGGGGCGTCTGGCTGACACGTTTCGGGCTTTCTTCTGTTCGGGGGCACGACTCCCCGTGCTGTGTCTGTCTCTCCAGCCTACCCTTTTTTTATGTGCGAAAAAACCGTACTACAAGTACTGTTTGTATAATTGAATTTCTATCTCTGCAAAGATACGTCTACGCAGCACCTGCGCGGCTACGCTACGAGAGATGGTAGTAGGATGTTTGCATGGTTCTTGCACCTCCGGTAAACGTTGGTGGCTGTAAATAAATAAAACAATTCATGCATACTTTGCTTAATAAACGTGGAAAACTATGACCTTCTTTGAATAGAAAACATGTACGTACAAGAGTGCTATCAAATTTTAGTTTTTCTACTCTAGAAAATACTAGTAATTTTCTTCTTATATAAGGCTTGTTAATGGATGTGGTTACTTCATAGAAAAAATATGTGGACCAATTAATGATATGCATTTAGTTAGTTAAAATAATATTTATTTTTTCCGAGTACAACAAAACAAGTTCTACTTACATATTCATGTGCTTTCGGTCTCGCTGCAAGTCACCTGCTATGAAATTCAATTCATATTTTTGTTAAAACATGCGTTTTCTTTAATCTAAAAATGTCGAGGATCTCATTTTCTCTTCTCCTTTTCCTCTTTTCACCTACCTCGCGTATCTTCAATGGCTTCCCGGCCGCCACTCTCCCCTTCCTTATGCGACTAGCATGGGAGAAAGGGGGTAGTTGCCGAGTGCGAATTTCTGGAGGCCGAGCTACACGTATCCCTTTATTTTCCAAATATCGAAAAATATATTTAAAAGTTATGAAAAAATTCGAAAAAAAATCTATGAAAACTTATATGTATTCCGTATGAACATGTCAAATTTGGCTTGAAAATGTTGTAATATGAAGTCTGCACAAAAAAAAACAAAATTTCAGCCCAAAACCAACAACAAAAAGGCCCATTTAAAATCAAATATTTGTCTTTTTTTCATACGCCACATGTGAAAGTATAATGGTATGAAAATTTGCATTTATGTCATATACATGTGTATATATATATTCATAAAAAAATTCAATGCTTTTTGAATAATATAAAATACATTTTATGACTTGTTCAAACTAAAGGGCTACGTGCAGTTCGATCTACGTTAGCATTATCCGGGTAGTTGCCAGTGTATTATAGTGCTAGGTGTAGATTAAGGCTACGTCTTTGGTGGAGTTTGCTCCTTATCATAACCTAGCATCATGCCACGTAAAAATGGAGCTTCGATGTCAGCGAGCCACATTGATTGGTGGTGATGTCTTTCTCTCAGCATCTATGGTGGTTGGTTAAGTTGGAGAGAAGATCTGTTGTCCCTTCACTCCACGATAAACTCATTGAAGTGATGGATCTTGTGCGCTCCCCCCCTTTCTTCATTGCCACGATAATCTGCAGTCCCGGGGGATTTGGAAGCTGACATGCATGATCGACTCCATGTTCACGAGCGCTGCATCAATTTTGATAGTTGGAACAATAGATCAAAAAAGCAGATGTTTTTGTGCCTTTGTCAACCTCGTTTATGAGGCCCTTTCTCCTGCCCCCGATGACGGTGATGATCGATTTCTGCCAGACTTGGTGGCAAAGCATCTGTAGCGAGGTTTATTCCTGTAGTAGGAATACTTTGCAAATCTATTTTCTATATTGGGGTCATGCTTGCAAAAAAAATTGGATATGAACGTAATTTTTGTTTTCTTTTAGGGTTCTCTTATATATCCTTGTATCACTTCTGACAAAATCAAGTTGTTTTGAGGACCTTTGGGTCAAGCCCCCTTATTCGATAAAAACATTTATCGATATTTGGGTACTAAAATGAGATTAGTTAAAAGGAATATCTGATACATGCACTCATCCACATTTCCTAGTCATGCTAACCTCCATCTAATACCTTACCATGTTATGCAAAACATATTATAACATTTAGTAAACATTCAATATAGATCAAAACATGATATGTGAATAGAACATGTAATTAATCTAACAAAAAACACTATTGCCAACAAATTAGTATTAAAAGTATATTGTATTTTTTTACTATTAGATACATTTCTAGAAAAGGGTAGTCAAATAGATACATGGAATATGTCTCGAAGCAAACAAAGAATGACATTGTGTTAAAATTAAAGGGATGCCTTCCTCTTTTACTACTTAATGTGCATTCAACATGATTGTGTTAAAATTAAAGAGTTGCCTTCCTCTTTTACTACTTAATGTGCATTCAACATGCAATCAGATCAATCAAAATGCTTTCTCATTAATGATTACTGATAGTTGGATTGATTCTAGATCTTTCTTTCTACTCATCAGGCTGTTGGTTGATGATGCTAGAAGCTTGTTTGTAGCACAAAGCCACAAGTTTGAACACAAAATAAAGTAAGAAGAACTTTTTTCTCTCAGTAATTAGATTAATTAAATTTCCTTGAAAATGTTCAATATTTAAGTTTTTAGCATTATATTCGTGTTAAAACTATTAGTCAAATTGCCTAGGAGAAATAGCATACACTAGAAGGGCAGCGGATGCTTCGTCGCGCCACTTACATTTTTGGAGTTACATAGATCCTATTTTTATGTGAATTTTTTTATGATTCTATTTCTATGTAGTGTTAGGATAAGTAGTTTTTACATTGTGGTTGAAGAAAACTTCTAATGAGAACACATATGTGAGGGAATTAACTATGCTATTGACTATGTTGTTATGATGATGCTAAACGTGTTATAGGTGGCGATTACTTCTTACCAACCAAGGATCACACCATTCAAAGATCCATCAAAAGATCACACCACAAAAGCCGAGGACAATGACATAGTCAAAAATCTCTAGCCAATTCTAGATTAAAAAACCTCAATTGAAGGAAGAGGCTTCAAAATTGGTGAGCTTAGTGAAGTTAGAGATATATTTGTCTTCCAAATGTCAACTAATAGTTTGGGTCTAGCGTTAAAGTATAATATAGTGTTGTTGTGCATTCCATGGTTAAAATTTGTTGGAACGACATCTGATACATTAGCTCGGACTGTCGACACTCCTCATACCCAGGCTAAATATAAGATCGATATGGAGGCTCAGATACGTCTGCCACATTGGATCAGATATGGATTAATCTCAAATTATACCAAAATGGTCAAGTCAATCAAATCGATCGCATTTCGTTCATCATTCCCCGCATCTAAACCGTCACGTCGGATCAAACAGGACGGATCCACCTCACACTACTGAAAAGAGGGCCGAACACGATACTCCTTTCCCAGTCCCTTGTATGAAACTTTTTGTGATGTTATCAACGCAAACGGTATAAATAAAAAACCGTGTGGCCGAAACTGAACCGTCTGTGACACATACCAGAAATGCCACAATTCCAAAAATTATTGCGTGGGTGATGTAGGGTTGACGGGTCTTTGAAAATCGGTTTGGGATGTTTAGGGAAAAAACCCACGGTTGCATATAAAGGACCGCCAGCCTGTCTACGCAATCGTTTATAGTAACTGAAATGTTTGGAATGACTAATCTATCAGGCATGCTTCTGAAAATCCTTTCGTGTGTGAAATAAGGGGTGGCTTCACAATCATTTGTATTTACTGAAACGTGTGGGATGAGTAGTCTATCAGGCATGTTTCTGAAAATCCTTCCATGTGTGAAACAAGGGGTGGCTTCGCAATCATTTGTATTTACTGAAACGTGTGGGATGTGTAGTCTATCAGGCATGTTTCTGAAAATCCTTCTGTGGGTAGAAGCAAGGTTGACGGTCCGTACAAACAACTGTCTACTATGAGCATTCCGAAAACATTTAAATATAGATAGTTCGAGGTACATTGATTGAAGCCGTGGCCACCAGCTCATGCAGTACACACACACCCGGAGTTCATCGCTACATTTTTAACTCATTCAAACTAGAAATACAGTACTAGCCAGAATGGGTGCCATGAAGGTGAAGTCGGTGCCGGCTCACGGCTGGGCGGATGTAGGGCGGTCGATCACCGCCTTGTATTCATCGTAGGCGACGTCGTACGTCGCTTTTGCCACGACACGACGTATGGCCGCCTGATATTCCATGGCTATGAGTGCCGCGTTGGCGGCGCGGAGCTCCTGCTCGGCGTGGTAGAGCTTAGCGAGAGCTGGCCCGAGCTCTCGTGGTAACCCGAGTGCGCTCGACCAAATATCAACGCTACCTTCGACGCCCATCGAAAGAAAGGTGTAGGTATCGGGGCCAATGGAGCTACCGGAACCGCGGTCGCCGCGGGAGCCGCCGCCATTTCCTCCACGACCACGTCCTCCGCGGGATCTGTCGTTTCCTCCACGGACAGGACCTTCGGCTGAGTTGCTCGCCATGGAATAGATCACCGGAGTTGGAGGAGCGAAGCGGAAGAGAAAAATTGCGGTCTGGGGTGTGGTGAAGTATATGAAACCCCTATAGCGCACCCGACCCGGTATACGTAGCAGGCGATAGCAAACTCGAACGGCCGCCGAGTGCCCAAGCATTAAAGCCCGGCCGCCGCGTCAACGGCGCCGCTTGGGAAGTAGTGCCACGCGTAGTTTGACCGGCGTGCCAATTGGGCCATGAGCCATTGCCCCTGATTGGACCCCTTCGATCATATTGACCAGTGTAGAAGGGGAACCGCCGTCTCGCCCCAGCGAAACAAAAGTCGGTGCACCCTTCGTTCGATTACCAACTTACCATGCGTGCATAACTATGCATATTATGTAAGCCTGCCAGCTAGAGCAAATCATCCCGCACACACCAAAAATTTCATTGTCTTCTCAGCCCTCTCGAGCAGTTCGACATGGCTGCGCAGGACAACATCGACGGTTTCCCTTCGGCGCAAAGACACCGATTGGAGGAAATCGGCGACGATACCCTTACAACAATGGTCTCCAACAACACTAGAGCGGACATGTTGAGCGTCACAAGGTTTGCATCATGTGGCCCGGGGGTTATGTGCCTCGTCCTAGGTCGAATTGAGGAGATGAAGTCGGTTCTCGGCCTTACCTGTGTAATGGAGCAATCGGTACACTATCAGTACATGGCATCGGAGCAGGAACAAGCGCTGAGCGACAAGTGCACCATCACCCCTCTTGATGCAACACCTTTTCCAGCGACGATTTTCTGTCGCCCTCAGGTAGGTGATTGATCGCTTACGTATTTCTTTACAAAATTTCATTTCTCTCAGTCTGATCTTTGACGATCGATCCAACTGCACGTACGGGCTACGGCAGCCTTGGGTTGGTGCGAATGGCAACCGGCTAGCCTTTCTTGTACGTAACGACGGAGACGTCCAGTTGCACGATGTGTACACTGGAATAATAGTTGATGTGCCTCCATTTTCTTCTATTAGCCTTCGTCGAACAAACGACTTATGCAATTTCGACTACGATCTCATAAATCCTAAACTGAAGAAGATAGCCATTGTACGTCCACCTTGAAAGCAATGTGGCTTCAAAGACTACAATCTCATCGCCGTATTTGACAACAGGGTTGCCATAACATGCCGGGGCAATGTTACCAACTCCCGGTACGATGTTCATGACTCCTTAACATGGTACATGCTCGCAACACCCCATCTGAGTCCTTGGCGATATGAAGATGATGTTCACAGTCACGGCCGGTACTTTAGTGATGAACAACGGTGATTGTTACATGTGGGATCCAAATGATGGAGGTAAAGCTTGTTTTTACATATATATCCCATGGTGTATATGTTATTATTTACTTTAGTAAATGTTCGGTCCATTTATATATAGTAATAAGATGTATTATGCTTCGTTTCATTTGTAGGTTCAATGCATCCCCCAATTTCAATTCGTGCGCCGCAGATTGTCAATGACATGTTCCCGCAGGACGGTTGGCACGATTGAACGAAACGATGGTACCTCGTTCTTGCTGGCTATGACGACTGCTTACTTATCGTGCGGGTTACTGCAGAGATCACCGGAGACGAACCTGAAATTCATTACCTGGACCGGACTATTCGAAGTTGCAACAATGTGAGCTGCGACGTCTTCATGATTAATGTAGGACAACGTGATCTCCGGGGCGCACAATGGGAGGCGGTCCCCGACATGGGTGAGTACTCAATCTTTTTAGGAAAAAGTTATCCTCGAATGATCAAAATAACACCACAGATGATGAGCACAGACTGTTTGATGCACGCTGGGGATGATGGTTTGCCGTTCCTTAAGCCTGGTTGTGTCTTCATTGCTCGTCACCGCATCTCCGACTGGGCAGTACCATCTCCCGATCTTTGTCGTTTTTCCTTGGACGGCTCTGGTAGGCTTGGTTGTAACCTACCAAGTTGCTACAACGGCCATAAGTCAACCCCTCAGTGGATAGTGCCGTTGCTGCTAAACTACGAGGACTAGACCAAGCATGATCCAGAAGTGCCACCATGGAAGTTTACATCTGCTCGATCCATCCTTACTCCATCCTTATTGGTATATATATGTGTATATGTGTGTGAGTGTTTGTTCTGACGAGACTATATGCCTGTATTTATTATATTGTAGGTGTGTGAGGTAATTTATATGAAGCATTGTATGTAATGGATGTATATATGCAACTGGAATTTAGGTCAATTTAGATGTGATCATTTTTGTTATCATAACGTATAACCCACACGGCTTGTTAAAACAAACTATTTGCAATGCACGATTTGGCTTGCTGATGAAGCTAGAATTAAATCTTTTAAACCCCAAACTTAGTATATCTCGTAACCCTAGCGTACAATTGTGGCCGTTGGATATAACCTTAGCGTCGAACGATAGTCGTTGGATCTTACCGTGATCCGCGACAAGCTGGTTACGCGACCTAATTGGTTGGATATTTCTTCAGGTATATTACACACATTTTATAATGCACAAACTGTTTGCAATGCGCCATGCGGCTTGCTGAGGAAGCTATGAAGAGTTTCGTATTGAAGAAGCTAGGTAGAATTATTTTTTAGCGTCCTTACCTTCAAATTGAAAATAATTTCAAAATACCTCTTAAAAAGACGAGAATTTCAGTGGTTTGCTAATCAAATTAGATACGCTTCGTATTTAAGCTAGGCCATTCCTTTCGACATATCGGGGATTCGATCGGAAACAGCCACATCACAAAGCCATCATGTTATTCTTAAATCATTTAAACCCAATACTTTTTTTTATGTTCAACATTAAGCATTCACACTAACATGCTGAAATTTCAAACGTTTGTGACTTCATTTGGCAATTTTAATGCATTCAATGAATTATTTTCGAGCATAATGACATTGAGATTGAAAATCAATTCAAATGAAATCTAAAAAGGACAATACTTGGCATGTTGTCATCATTTCACCAACTTGGTCTGTCGTAAAAGTTTCAGTGGATCACTAAAGAAATTAGATACACTTCGTGTACAAACTAGGCCATTCCTTTTGAAGTATCGGGGTTTCGACAACCACGTCACAAAGGCATCACATTATAATTAAAAAATTTATACCCCAAACTTTTTATATGTTCATCATTAAGTATTGACACTAACATCCTGAAATTTCAGGCGTTTCTGACTTCATTTGACAATTTTAATGCATAAAATGAATTGTTTTCGAGCATAATATCATTGAAATTGAAAATCAATTCAAATGACCTCTAAAAAGGACGAGATTTGGCATGTTGTTATCATTTCACCAACATGGTCCATGATAAAAGTTTCATTGGATTAATAAATAAATTAGATACACTTCTTGCACAAAATGGATTAGTTGAATGTTAGTCAAACCCTGGAAAACCCCGTTGACCATCTCAAAACCCAGAAGGGTATTTCATAACCCTAGCGTACAAATGTAACAGCCCAGTTTTCACAAAATTTAAAAATTTTGTTTTCGGTGTGAATTGTCTGATTGTCTGATTTGTTTGCGGTGTTTGCATCCCCGATTTATCGATCGGCGATTATTTTTCCTCCTCTTATCTCGTATCGGACGGAGACCGACCCTTGCCACCCTGACACTCGACCTTTGCGACACCGGGTTTCACCCGATCACCGTTGCGGAACCGCACGAGACCAGCCGCAGCCAATGGAACGAAAACCCCGTTTAATAATTAAATGGGATATTTTTATAGCGCGCCGGAAAGTGTTCTCGGAACGGTTCCTGCGCGAGGTGAACGCCGCCGGCTCGACGCACTGATCCGCAGTTTAAAGTTTTATCCGAATCAGAGGTACTGCGGACCCCCGGCGGTCAAAAACGTGAGCACCGCGGGCGCGAGAGAAAAACCGGGGATGTTTTTGCAAACTTCAAGCCACCTGGGCTATAAGTAGACCACCCCACCACTTAGGGTTTCCCCTAAGCACCTAGGCAGCCACCAGCCCCCAGATCTGAGATATTTTACCCCATTTTCGCACAATTTAGCCCCAAATTTTAGCAAACTCTAGCCCCAAACGATCTGGACCGTCAGATCCGGAGATCCGACGGCCCAGATCGCGTATAGCCTCCCACCTACCCATCTCTCTCCTCCAACTCCTCTCCCGCGCCGCCTTCATGCCCGAGGGTGCGCCGCCGCCTCCGGCCAGCCGGGCAGCCGCCCGCCGGCTCCCCTCCTCTCCTGCCTTCCCGCTCCTCTCCTCTTATCGCCCCTAACCACAGCCTCCCTCGTCCCCCGCAGGTCAGCGCCATGAAGATGGCTGACGAGGCCAAGGGCCGCCGCGCCATGGATTTGGGGCCGAGCTCCCCTGGAGGTCATGCCGCGCCGCCCCGGAGGCGCCCCAACCTCGCCCGCACTGGATCCGGCCGCCTCCTCCCGCGCTGGGCGCTCGCCGCCGTCCCAGGCCGGTGTGGCACACGCCGGTGTCGAGCGGCGCCGCCGCCCCTGGCCGGCTCGAGCGGGAGGCCATGCGAGCCCGAGCGGCCTCCTCCAGCCACAGCGTGGGCCAGGCGCCCCTGGTGGCCCAGCAACCGGCTGGGCCGGCCTTCTCCTCCCTCCACCCCGATCCAGCCAGGCCAGTTGGACCGGAGCCCACGGTAGCTTTTTTCCTTTTTTTGTTGTTTTTTTTCTGTCTGTTATTTTTTTTGCTAAGTCATGTGAACTGCTTGCTGTAATCAGTTTCGCGATGTAGTTTACAAGCGATCCATAGCCCGGATGACTTCGCGCCCAAAAGACGAATTGTGTAGAATTGCGTGCTCTAGCTTTTATCTATTGTGAGTTAATTGTTTTGAGGTTGTTTAGATATAGTTTTTGCTATTCAAACAGGTCTACCTGTCGTTAACTGTTGCTAAGTTGCTGTAACTGTTGCTTGATTGCAACTTCGGGCGACGGTTGCTTCGCAACCTACGTCGGAATGGACTGATTCCTTTTGCGTTGCGTTAAGCATTGTTTCTACTTCAGTACCATGCATTCACATGCCATAATTGCCTGCTGCATCATGATTATATCTTGCTCCAAAGTAGCTATCCTGCTGTTAGTGTGCTGCTGTTTATATTTTGTTGCAACTTCGGTCGACGAGTGTGTCGCGACCGTTTATCGGAATTGAGTGATTCCAATTGCATATTGTTAAGCATCATGTCTACTTTAATTATATGTATTGCTATGTCATGTTGCTGCACTTTTGCATATAGATTCACCCCTGTTTATACAGCATGTGTGCATAGCTTGTCTTGCTTATATCTTTTGATCCGTAACTCCGTTTGGGGTGTTCTTTATATGTAACTTGATTAGTTTTTCGTGTACTTTGTGTTTATGCTATTGTTTGCTGTTGTTAACCAACCTAAAATATGGTTTAGGGCAGAACAGTACCAAATCCTTTAATTGTTGTGCGGCACTTAGTGTTATGCCATGTTTAGGTTGTGCCTCACTTAAATTGACTAGCATAGATAGTTTTCTTTATGCTTCACCTCTTGACCTGTTTGTGTGCTATGCCATGCTTGCTTGAGTTGCCATGTTAATAACCATTGGTTGATCACCTGTAGCTAAACAACTTGAACCACCGTAAATGTGCGGTATCGTCGTGTGTGACGAGTACTCCACTTAAATTGTTAGTAACCGCTCTCGACGGTAGGTGCGATGTCTCGCGTTGCTTCTTGAGGATGCTTTCTCGTGTTTGCCTCGTAGTAATAGATGCTTTCAAGTGTTTACCCTCTTGTGTGCTTCCGCGGG
This sequence comes from Bromus sterilis, assembly GCA_950022295.1. Classification (NCBI taxonomy): domain Eukaryota; kingdom Viridiplantae; phylum Streptophyta; class Magnoliopsida; order Poales; family Poaceae; genus Bromus; species Bromus sterilis. Next base: position 71,814,264 of record OX465600.1, on the reverse strand, counting down.
TACCTCTCGGAGACGATGCGAGCTTGCGATCAACTACACCTTCGGAACTCGACTTATCAACAGGCAAGGACTATACATTACTTATGATCCATTCTATTTCAACCAGCGGTTTGCTTGCTAGTCTAGGTTAAGTTCGATGTTTGATCCTACCACATGTTTACAGCCTCTTTCAAACCGATACAACCATGTCCCCTCCCAGCAAACCTTGTACCGCTATGTTACTATTGCTCGTTTCTCAGCCCCTTCTTAGATATGCATGCTTAGGATGCTACGATGTTACCCTGTTACTCCTTGGTTTGGGATATCACATTTATTATATTGTTGTTGATGATATGATTATTATAAATGTTGACTATATTCGACGAAGGATGGAAGGTCTAGGATATCCCGCCCCGACGCTTTGTTCCATTCGAGTCACCTAGGATCTGAGTTCCGGGTATTGGTTTTAAGACTGAGCGTGCCTAACCGCGTGTGGGATTTTATGGGGTCCCCTTTTCTTACCTACCTAGCTTCAAGCATTTCTAGTGGTGGCCCAAGATGATTTACCATTTGAAACCGTGTGTGTGCTGGTCAGCTGCCAGTAGTTTTTAAACCAACCCGGACCAGTGAGGACTTAGTTCCCTTGCTGGCCCATCATGACCGGCTGAGGACCCGGTGTCCCATGTGTGATTAACCGGCAATCCAAACCTGGAGTCATACGGTAGAGACCAGATCGAGAGAGCGGCCGGCTCCTGAGCTGGATGTCGACTCACCGGGGGCCACCCGGATTTGTTCGTTGTTAGTTAGAGGGACCTGTCGTTTCGGATCTCTTGGAACTAAATCATAAAATGGTTGCCTATGATGGGTAGCAACTGAGAGTGATGGACGTGCGTGCGGAGCCTTGTAATGGGCAGTTGGTACACCCCTGCAGGGTTAAATCTTTTCGAGAAGCCGTGTCCACGGTTATGGATGACTTGAGACCTACTCCTTGTTCATAGACAACAACAACTGAGATAATCTTAATATAAGTTGATCAACGTGTGTGTGCCTTGACTGCTTCTTCTTCGTCGGGATGCGAAGAGGAGGACAAGGATAGGATAGGTGTTATGTTTGCGTAAGTAGTTGATAGCAAGACTTGTTGGAGGCGATTCCTCATCGAATGCTTGGCTTCTTACCTTACTCTCTAGATCGTTAGCCACTTCATAAATGCTAGTGCGGCAGCAACCTCACCACTTACCCCTTCCTTACCGTAAACTACTAGTTGTCCTAGAATGACGAGTGATGAAGTCCTTGCTGGGTCAGATGACCACTACAGTTGGATGCTGAGTACCTCTGTACTCATGATACTACCCCCAAACTCTTTTCAGGGTTCTTGATCGACAACAGGTATGGTGATCGACGTTTCACGTGGAGACTCGACGACGACTAGTTAGGCGGATCCCGACGGAGGGCCTGGACCCGTGTGGTTATGGGATCGATGTTTTCTCTTTGCCACTAGGCATTTGGTTGTAGTCTGTACCCAGACATGTATCTTCCGCTGTTGTATTGTATTAAGGCAGGTGTATGCCGATTGTATGAGATGTTGTATCCTTGTATCTGTAATGTTGTGATATCATGTTGGAAATCCGGGGCATATGTCTCTGTCATATGTCGCGGTGGGACGGATATGTGCTTCGTCCCCGGATCTGGGTGGAAACACCTAGATCTGGAACATTACCGCATATCGGGCCTTACAACTTGGTATCAGAGCAAGTGTCGTAAGTGTTTTATTCTCGACTTACCTCCCCTTCAAACTCTAGGATCTCGAGTGTGTGGAGTATCGGAATAGTTACAATGCCTTGCTTGCAGCGTATTGTCTCGATTCCGATCTCAGGTTTGGGAATTCCTGTAGTACCTTTAGCTTCTCCGATTTTGGGTATCATCTGGGTCATCCGTTGACATCCATCCTTTTGCCGGTGTTTTCACGACTTGCGTTGAAAACACTATCCTTTGATCCGGTTATCGTTGTCGTTCTTCCTCTTGACACTGACGGTTTCGTTCTTCCGACGATGTCGTCTGTGTGCGGAAAATTATCTCGACAGAAGTTCGACGTCGACATGGAGCAGAGTCCCTTGTTGGTGGTGTTGAAGATCGTCGTCTCTCTTCTCTCTCCCCCCTCTCCCCCGGATCGTCCTGGATCTCGGGACGAGATCCCTTGTTGGTGGTGTTGTATTGTAACAGCCTAGTTTTCACAAAATTTAAATTTTTTGTTTTCGGTGTGAATTGTCTGATTGTCTGATTTGTTTGCGGTGTTTGCATCCCCGATTTATCGATCGGCGATTATTTTTCCTCCTCTTATCTCGTATCGGACGGAGACCGACCCTTGCCACCCTGACACTCGACCTTTGCGACACCGGGTTTCACCCGATCACCGTCGCGAAACCGCACAAGACCAGCCGCAGCCAACGGAACGAAAACCCCGTTTAATAATTAAACGGGATATTTTTATAGCGCGCCGGAAAGTGTTCTCGGAACGGTTCCTGCGCGAGGTGAACGCCGCCGACTCGACGCACTGATCGCGCAGTTTGAAGTTTTACCCGAATCGGAGGTACTACGGACCCCGGCGGTCAGAAACGTGAGCACCGCTCGCGCGAGAGAAAAATCGGGGATGTTTTTGCAAACTTCCAGCCACTTGGGCTATAAGTAGACCACCCCACCACTTAGGGTTTCCCCTAAGCACCTAGGCAACCACCAGCCCCCAGATCTGAGATATTTTACCCCATTTTCGCACAATTTAGCCCCAAATTTTAGCAAACCCTAGCCCCAAACGATCTGGACCGTCAGATCCGGAGATCCGACGGCCCAGATCGCGTCTAGCCTCCCACCTACCCATCTCTCTCCTCCAACTCCTCTCTCGCGCCGCCTCCATGCCCGAGGGCGCGCCGCCCGCCGGCTCCCCTCCTCTCCTGCCTTCCCGCTCCTCTCCTCTTCTCGCCCCTGACCACAGCCTCCCTCGTCCCCCGCAGGTCGGCGCCATGGAGATGGCCGACGAGGCCAAGGGCCGCCGCGCCATGGATTTGGGGCCAAGCTCCCCTGGAGGTCGTGTCGCGCCGCCCCGGAGGCGCCCCAACCTCGCCCGCACTGGATCCGGCCGCCTCCTCCCGCGCTGGGCGCTCGCCGCCGTCCCAGGCCGGTGTGCCACACGCCGGTGTCGAGCGGCGCCGCCGCCCCTGGCCGGCTCGAGCGGGAGGCCATGCGAGCCCGAGTGGCCTCCTCCAGCCACCGCGTGGGCCAGGCGCCCCTGGTGGCCCAGCAACCGGCTGGGCCGGCCTTCTCCTCCCTCCAGCCCGATCCAGCCAGGCCAGTTGGGCCGGAGCCCACGGTAGCTTTTTTCCTTTTTTTGTTGTTTTATTTTTTTTCTGTCTGTTATTTTTTTTGCTAAGTCCTGTGAACTGCTTGCTGTAATCAGTTTCGCGATGTAGTTTACAAGCGATCTGTAGCCCGGATGACTTCGCGCCCAAAATACGAATTGTTTAGAATTGCGTGCTCTAGCTTTTATCTTGTGTGAGTTAATTGTTTTGAGGTTGTTTAGATATAGTTTTTGCTGTTCAAACAGGGCTACCTATCGTTAACTGTTTCTAAGTTGTTGTAACTGTTGCTTGATTGCAACTTCGGGTGACGGTTGCTTCGCAACCGTACGTCTGAATGGAGTGATTACTTTTGCGTTGCGTTAAGCATTGTTTCTACTTCAGTACCATGCATTCACATGCCATAATTGCCTGCTGCATCATGATTATATCTTGCTCCAAAGTAGCTATCCTGCTGTTAGTGTGCTGCTGTTTATATTTTGTTGCAACTTCGGTCGACGAGTGTGTCGCGACCGTTTATCGGAATTGAGTGATTCCAATTGCATATTGTTAAGCATCATGTCTACTTTAATTATATGTATTGCTATGTCATGTTGCTGCACTTTTGCATATAGATTCACCCCTGTTTATACAGCATGTGTGCATAGCTTGTCTTGCTTATATCTTTTGATCCGTAACTCCGTTTGGGGTGTTCTTTATATGTAACTTGATTAGTTTTTCGTGTACTTTGTGTTTATGCTATTGTTTGCTGTTGTTAACCAACCTAAAATATGGTTTAGGGAAGAACAGTACCAAATCCTTTAATTGTTGTGCGGCACTTAGTGTTATGCCATGTTTAGGTTGTGCCTCACTTAAATTGACTAGCATAGATAGTTTTCTTTATGCTTCACCTCTTGACCTGATTGTGTGCTATGCCATGCTTGCTTGAGTTGCCATGTTAATAACCATTGGTTGATCACCTGTAGCTAAACAACTTGAACCACCGTAAATGTGCGGTATCGTCGTGTGTGACGAGTACTCCACTTAAATTGTTAGTAACCGCTCTCGACGGTAGGTGCGATGTCTCGCGTTGCTTCTTGAGGATGCTTTCTCGTGTTTGCCTCGTAGTAATAGATGCTTTCAAGTGTTTACCCTCTTGTGTGCTTCCGCGGGTACCTCTCGGAGACGATGCGAGCTTGCGATCAACTACACCTTCGGAACTCGACTTATCAACAGGCAAGGACTATACATTACTTATGATCCATTCTATTTCAACCAGCGGTTTGCTTGCTAGTCTAGGTTAAGTTCGATGTTTGATCCTACCACATGTTTACAGCCTCTTTCAAACCGATACAACCATGTCCCCTCCCAGCAAACCTTGTACCGCTATGTTACTATTGCTCGTTTCTCAGCCCCTTCTTAGATATGCATGCTTAGGATGCTACGATGTTACCCTGTTACTCCTTGGTTTGGGATATCACATTTATTATATTGTTGTTGATGATATGATTATTATAAATGTTGACTATATTCGACGAAGGATGGAAGGTCTAGGCTATCCCGCCCCGACGCTTTGTTCCATTCGAGTCACCTAGGATCTGAGTTCCGGGTATTGGTTTTAAGACTGAGCGTGCCTAACCGGGTATGGGGTCCCCTTTTCTTACCTACCTAGCTTCAAGCATTTCTAGTGGTGTCCCAAGCTGATTTACCATTTGAAACCGTGTGTGTGCTGGTCAGCTGCCAGTAGTTTTTAAACCAACCCGGACCAGTGAGGAATTAGTTCCCTTGCTGGCCCATCATGACCGGCTGAGGACCCGGTGTCCCATGTGTGATTAACCGGAAATCCAAACCTGGAGTCATACGGTAGAGACCAGATCGAGAGAGCGGCCGGCTCCTGAGATGGATGTCGACTCACCGGGGGCCACCCGGATTTGTTCGTTGTTAGTTAGAGGGACCTATCGTCTCGGATCTCTTGGAACTAAATCATAAAATGGTTGCTTATGATGGGTAGCAACTGAGAGTGATGGACGTGCGTGCGGAGCCTTGTAATGGGCAGTTGGTACACCCCTGCAGGGTTAAATCTTTTCGAGAAGCCGTGTCCACGGTGTTGGACGACTTGAGACCTACTCCTTGTTCATAGACAACAACAACTGAGATAATCTTAATATAACTTGATCAACGTGTGTGTGCCTTGACTGTGTTGACACACAAACACGTCACGTGTACCCTCGACGCCGGGGGTGATGCACCGCAACTCACGTCGAAGGAGATCCGTCCGGTAGCGCGATACGCAAGACAACCGGCGGACGCTTTTGAGCACCCGAAACCCCACACGCCCGGGAGGGACCCCGTCTGGGCGCACGGCGGCTATGGGCTGCCCTAGGTCGACCTTAACGCCCCTAGAGCTCTCGCGGATCGTTGCCCTGCAAGAACAAGAACAAACGAAGAACGAGGGAGAAGATACGTGGAAAAGTAGACGAAATTAGGGTTTAGATGTGTGTGCGATTGTGTGTTGTTTCAATCGGCCGTCACATCATCTATTTATGAGGGGGTTGGACTTTCCGTGCAAGAAAAGGGCTCAGATTCGCGTCAAAACTGCCAAAACCCGCACAAACTCGGACCCGGATCGGGGGGTCGGACGTCCGGACTTTAACCCGGACGGTCCGGACCATAGGGTCGGACGGTCCGGCTTCTCGGTCGGACGGTCCGAGCTGTGGCCAAAATCTTTCTGTAATCGGGGTCCTCAAGTCGGACGGTCCGGTTTCCATCTCGGACGGTCCGACCTGGTTTTCCAGTGCTGCACTGTTTTGGCAATAACTTCTTCATACGAACTCGGATTTGGACGTTTCAAATATCAAAATCGACCGGCTCGACGAGACAAAGCCGTCCTTTGTAGAACATTTTCCCATTTGAGGATGTCTTGATGTCCTAATTGGCAGAATAGTACTCCGAATGCCATGGCCTTATTGCTTCAAACATAGTTTCGGCCCTTGAGATGGAATCGGATGATCACGGCTCGAACTACAAAGTTGTTCATATCGACAATACCCAACTTTTTCATGTAGAGAACTTCTTCATCTGAGGTCATCTTGTATATGAAAATTATCGTGCCAAAATATGGTGTCAACACATGCCCCCCTGTTTTTCGGCAAAACTTGCGTGCCGAAAAATAATTTGTATCACATAAGGTCTAAGGACGATGTCAACACTTCATCGGCCATGTGTCTTCTTAGGGCGATAAACATATACCGGCCATGTTTTGTTCTTAGGGAGATAACCACATATCGGCCATTGCCTATTCAGGCTTCTTGCCACACACTTGGGTGGTATTTCTTCAAATACTTGTCATTGAGAGCTTTAGGCAGCAGCGTTCCTTGTATGGATTCCACCAAATACGAGTTTCCAGGAACTATTCTTATAATTTTGAAAGGACCTTCCCAGCTTGGTGACCACTTCCCGAATTTTCTGTCCTTTGAACCAATTGGTAGAATCACCTTCCACACAAGATCTCCAATCTAAAAATTCTTCAACTTTACTTTCTTATTGTAAGCTCTTGCAACTCTCAACTTGTCCTTTTCTATGGCCTTCAACGCAGCCAAACGCTTATCGGTGACCTCATCAATATTATCCATCATCAAATTATAAAAGTCCACCGCCGATAAATCATTTTGTTTGGCTATTCTCAAGGCATTCAAATTAACTTCCACAGGTAAAACAACTTCTTGACCATATACGAGCTCATATGGAGTTACCTTTGTAGCACCATGCCTTGAAATCCTATGTGCCCACAAAGCTTCAGACAATAGCTCATGCCATCTCCTTGGATTGTCTTCAATCTTCTTCTTGATGAGCTTGATTAATATCTTATTACTGGACTCGGCTTGTCCATTAGCTTGGGCATAATACGGGGAGGAATTGAGCAGCTTTATATTATAAGATTCGGCAAATTCTCTAACTTGATGTGCCGTGAAAGACGAACCTTGATCCGTAGTCAATGTTTGAGAGATGTCGAATCTATGAATAATATGCTCGGTTATAAATTTAATTACCTCCACATGCGTCATATTCCTGAGAGGTACTGCTTCAGACCACTTAGTAAAATAATCAGTCGCCACCAACACAAACCGATGCCCCTTTGAAGAGGAAGGATGAATTTTTCCAATGAAATCTAATCCCCAACCTCTGAAAGGCCACGGCTTAATAATAGGATGTAACATAGCAGCGGGAGCCAACTGAATATCACCAAACTTTTGACAAGCTTCACATCCTTTGTAGTACTTGAAGCAATCACCAATCATAGTCGGCAATTAAAATCCAGCACGTCGCAATAACCACTTCATCTTTGGAGCCGACTGATGAGTACCACATATTTCTTCATGTACCTCTCCCATAGCAACTCTCGCTTGATCATCATCCAAGCACTTTAAAGAAACATCATCAACCGTTCGGCGATAAAGGTCATCATCCCTCAATTCATACTTAAAAGCTATACGCCGAACAGTCCTGTCCACCCTTTCACGCAAATAATCAATAATGGGCTTCCTCCAGTCTTGATTTTCACCTGCACTAGATATCTCATTAGTGGCCGAAATACTAATTTCTAATTCGGCCTCTTCTATGTTGGCAAGGCAAGACATCGGTTCTCGAGAAATATGAAACATGCCACGATCAACATGATAACCAGATGCTTGTTGTGCCAATTCATTTGCTTTCCAATTGTCATGTCTAGGTATATGAGCAATACTAAAATGATCCAAAGTAGAAACTACATCTAGACATTTATCAAGAGAAACATTGAGTGATTCATCAAAGCATTTAAACACTCCAGAAACTTGCTGCACTACCAATAATGAATCACCAAAAGCCTCAATATGTGTAGCACCTATATCAAGCAACATCTTTAAGCCGAATAACAATGCTTCATATTCGGCCTGATTATTGGTGCAAAAGTATTCTAATCGGCACGAGGCTTCAAAAATAACACCATGAGGAGATATATAAACAACACCAACACCCTGGCCATTGCTACAAACTGAACCATCAAAATATAATCTCCATGGTACTAACGAAACAAGGTTTACATCAATATCATGCTCACTATCAATCCGATGTTCAACTATAAAATCAGCAACAATTTGGCCTTTCATAGATTTCAAAGATTCATAAGCCAAATCATACTCAATTAAAGCATAAGCCCACTTGCCAATTCTACCATTAAGAATTGGCCTATGCAACATGTATTTGATGACATCGGTTTGAGAAGCTACTATGCAATTACTACGCACTAGAATATGTCTCAGTTTTGTGCAAGCATAATATAAACATAAGCACATTTTCTCAATGAAGGTATACCTTGTTTCGGCATCCAAAAGGCGCTGACTCAAATAAGTAATAGCATGTTCCTTCCCTTCGGTTTCTTGAGTCAAAACAGCACCAATAACACCGTGCTCCACCGCAATATAAAGTCTAAAGGGCTTCCCATGATTAGGAGCCTCCACCTTCTTTATAGAACCTTCCCATGCATATCTCTCTTGCACTTTGGAGCCTCCACCTTCTTTATAGCTTCTATCTTCTTGGGATCAATTTCAATACCGTCCTCATGAATAATAAAACCCAAGAACTTGCCAGCCGATACGCCAAAAGCACACTTCAAAGGATTCATCTTTAATCCATATTTCTTCATCCTCTCAAAAGTTAAACGCAAATCGGCTAAATAAGATTCAAAAGCATCCAATTTGACAACAATATCATCAATATAGACCTCAAGTATAACACCAAGTAGATCATGAAAAATTAAGTTCATAGCCCTTTGATATGTAGCACCGGCATTCTTCAAACCAAAAGTCATTACCACCCACTCAAATAAACCAACAAAACCGGGGCACCGAAAAGCAGTCTTGTAAATATCCTCTTCGGCCATAAAAATCTGATTATATCCCGCATTACCATCCAAAAAACTAATAACTTTATGTCCAGAAGCTTCATTAATAAGCATATCGGCTATTGGCATGGGATACTCATCTTTGGGCGTAGCTCTATTCAAATCTCTAAAATCAATACACGCCCTCACCTTGTTGGACCCTTTCTTCTCCACAGGCACGATATTAGAAATCCATTCAGCATACCTGCAAGGTCTAATAAATTAGCTTTAAGCAACCGACCGATCTCTTCCTTGATACGGTCATATATTTTAGGATTAAACTTTCTAGTTGATTGCTTATAAGGCCTAAAACCACTCTTTATAGGCAACCGATGCTCAACTAGCTCTCGGCTTAAACCCGGCATCTCATGATACTCCCATGCAAAGCAACAAATATATTCTTTCAACAGCTCGATTATTTTAACTTTACAATCGGCTTCCAGATTTTTGTTCACAAACGTCGTCCTAGGAATTGAACCATCTCCTATGTCTACCTCCTCTAATGGATCAGCCGACGCAAAACCTTGTCCTAATTTATCCATGTCTTCCAACTCTTCTATCGACTCAAATATATCGTCCCCATTGGACCGATATTCCTCAAGACGCTTTTGCAACCATTCGGAGTTAGAATCCATTTAAATGCATTGTTCCTTGGAGCCGGTTACCACTAACCGTCTGTAGAGATACGGGCACGAAACCATTCTTTGCGGCGCTAAGAAAATCAAAATCTGACAAGTCGCGCCCCGTCAAGCAAGTAGCATGTGGATGTTGCCAATCCACCGGTGCATCAGCCAAAGCAACACAAGCCGAATTATCCGCATGAACAACCTCCACTTCCTCATCAACCCACTGAATCAAGAACTGGTGCATAGTTGATGGCACGCATTGATTCGCATGAACCCAATCGCGCCCGAGTATGACATTGTAGTTACCATGCACCTCAGCAACAAAGAACGCGGTAGCCAAAGTTTTTCTCCCCACCGTAAGCTCTACATACATGACACCTTTGGCTTCAGTTTTTTCCTTGCCTTCAAATCCATTGAGCACCATGTTGGTCTTCATCAATTCGGCCTCATTCAAACCCAGCTTTTTGAAGACCGAATAGGGCATAAGATTCACAACAGCACCACCATCAACAAGCATCCTAGAGACCGGTGATCCATTAATATGACCTTTGAGGTACAATGGCCTCAAGTGCGTTACCGGTTCTTTTGGCTTCTCGAATATAGCATTTTTAGGGCCAAAATCTAAATGTGCCACCTCCCATTCTTCATCTACGACACGAAATTCAGCGGGCAAGTAGAACACCATATTAATATCCATACTTTCACGTACAGGCGTAGGCTCATAATCTAGCAACTCCTCTTCTTCATGCATATCCGCTGACTCCAATGTATTCTCAAGTGAAGGAGAAGTGATAGATAGTGCGGACGATACAATAGCATTTGCATCATCCTCTCTTGGAACTACCGGCGTTGGGAGAGCCACTGTGTTATCTATTTGTTTAGGCCTCCACACCTTTGCCGCGGGCACCATGGGACGATCTTCGTTAAACCACTCATCCCTCAGTTTTTCTGCCTCTTGCTCCACCTTTTCATGGCTCCTCATGCGCTGCAATCTCCTCTTTTGTGATTTGGATATACCGGGAGGACACCATTTAGGTTGAGTATACTTGGGGTCTCTAGGCTTGACCTCACTTGTACTGGATTCATGATCATTAGCCATAGGACCTTGCGGGACAGCCACCACACCATCAGTTGAAATAGCCTGATCATCAATAACAATCGGCTCTTTGAGTTTTAGCACCTCGGTGCCCACCATAACGGTTTTGACACCAAGCCCATCTTCCTCCGGCTTAGCGGAATCTGGAATTATATCACTCGGCGACTTTGCACGCCACACTTTCCCGCTAGCTTCCTTTGGATGACTTTGCATTGACCGATTGGCACCATAACTCAAACGGTCTTGTATGGGGTAAGAAATCTTCACATGCACGGATCTTCTAGGCGCTGCCCACCCTGGATGAGAAGCATAAGGAGCCATTGGGGGCTGCTCCCATCTACCATCAAATCCTCCTGTATAGTATGGCCCATAAGGGGGCGGCGCATAAGGGGGTGGCGCCATCCATGGGGCTGGTGCCCATGACCCGTATGGCCTTGCTTGACGCTGAAATTCCTGCTTAGGAGGCGACCTAGAACGTTTCAAACGTGATGACCGATTAGAGATAGAACCGGCCGCTTGGTTGGCATATTTGGACAGCAACATATCAAAAGTTGGCTTGATTTTCTTGCGTTGCATTTTAGCTTCATTTGTCTTCCACCTGCCAATTTCCGGACTCTTGGGCTTGACAAATCTGCCACGAGTATTCTCTTGCACTTGTGGTTGCCCCCCCGGTGTAGGATTCTTGATGGTGATCTTGATAATCTCCCCACCACCGGGTTGCTTGTCAAGCACCACCTGCCTCTCCGAGACCTCACTGCCATCCTTGCTTTTTCTGGATTCACCAATGACAACATTGTCCTTGTTAGTTGATTCCGCTATGTCAGGCCGAATTAACATCTTCTTCCCCTCCAAATCCATAGTGTTCATGGGGAAGGGCTTCTTATCAACTTGCATCTCAGAAAAATTCAATCGTCCGTCATTAATGGCCGATTGTATCTGTCGTCGAAAAACATTGCAATCATTAGTAGCATGATAAAAAGAATTATGATACTTGCAATATGCACGCTGTTTTAGCTCCTCAAACGGCGGTAAAGAGTGAGAAATTTTAATAAACTTAGCTTGCAGCAAAGCATCAAATATTCTATCACATTTAGCAATGTTAAAAGTAAACTTCATATCATCATCACGATTCTTATGAATCGGCTTTAAATCTTGACAAGTAAAAGGTTTGGCCTTGGATGGCCAAACAAACTCGGCGGTATAGACATTAGCTTGATCGTCCGAATCACTATCATATTCAATCATATTCACCTTAGGACGATCAATCTTATATCTATGCACCTCTTTATTCTCTTTGCCACGGCTCTCTTGAGCTAAAGCCCTTTGCAAGACTTGATTAATAGTTAAGAACTCATGGCCCTCTAACCTATCTTTAATGTAAGTTTTTAAACCATTAAATACAAGATCAGCTAAATCCCTCTCACTTATCACTAAACTATAACACCGGTTTTTTGTGTCCCTAAACCTCTTGACGTAATCGGAGACCGATTCATCATTCTTTTGTTTAACCGATGTAAGATGTGACAGTTTAAGTTCATTATCACCACTGTAAAAATGATCATGAAATTTTTGCTCAAGATGAGGCCATGCAAGAATAGAACCATGCGGCAAAGATGAAAACCATGAAAAAGCAGTACCAGTCAATGATAAAGGAAACAAACGTATTTTCAATTCTTTTGATTAAGCTACTTCACCTAATTGAGCCAAATATTGAATAATATGCTCCCATGTAGTCTTTGTGCCATCCCCACTAAACTTAACAAAATCTGGAATTTTATATCCTGGAGGACATTGAATTTCATCGAAATACTCAGGATGCGGCTTTTGATACATCCGATTCCTAGGTAGTTCCACACCAAAGTTTTCTCTAAGCATCTTGGTCATCTCCTCTCTAAGGTTAGCTAACGCATCGTCTGTATTAGACGATGTTGCTTGTGACACTGGCACATGAGGAGTATGATTTGGGGCTACATGTGTGTATACCGAACCATAATTCGGCAATGATCCAATATTATCCCTACCTGTAAACAAAGTTTGGTTCGGCGTTGCCACCGAACCTGGCATACTCATGATAGGATTAATAGGTGCAGCCACAACTTGATTTGTATAGGTGGGGCAATAATTCATCGGCATGGGAGGCGCCGATGATAATGGCAAAACTGAACCAGGGTTTCCCAAACTAGTACGTGCACCAATACTACCACTAGATAATGGAGGCATATTATTTTTAGCACTAGTATTCTCAACGCAAGCTTGGTAAACCAAATTATTGCCGTCGGTAATACGACTATCAATTTCAGCCCATTGTTTAGGAGAAAAGTTAGTACTCACAGAGGGTTTAACTTGCTCAACATGAAGAGGAGGGAACTTGATTTCTCCAACCGGAGCAATATTGCCTTGGCGATCTTTCTTGAAATTCCCAAGGAAGTCCTGCAGCTCCTTGTCTTCACGTGCCTTCTTGTACTCCTCATAAGCTCGGCGATGGTCCTCCGATAATTCCTCAAGACTAGGCTTGATGATGTTACCGGCGTCAACTTCCGATGGATTGGGAAGATTATCTCCATTGGTCATGGTTGATGATGAAGCTTGATCTATGATCCCCAGCGGAGTCGCCAAAAAGTGTGTTGACACACGAACACGTCACGTGTACCCTCGACGCCGGGGGTGATGCACCGCAACTCACGTCGAAGGATATCCGTCCGGTAGCGCGATACGCAAGACAACCGGCGGACTCTTTTGAGCACCCGAAACCCCACACGCCCGGGAGGGACCCCGTCTGGGCGCATGGCGGCTATGGGATGCCCTAGGTCGAACTTATCGCCCCTAGAGCTCTCGCGGATCGTTGCCCTGCAAGAACAAGAACAAACGAAGAACGAGGGAGAAGATACGTGGAAAAGTAGACGAAATTAGGGTTTAGATGTGTTTGCGATTGTGTGTTGTTTCAATCGGCCGTCACCTCATCTATTTATGAGGGGGTTGTACTTTCCGTGCAAGAAAAGGGCTCAGATTCGCGTCAAAACTGCCAAAACCCCGCACAAACTCGGACCCGGATCGGGGGGTCGGACGTCCGGACTTTAACCCGGACGGTCCGGACCATAGGGTCGGACGGTCCGGCTTCTAGGTCGGACGGTCCGAGCTGTGGCCAAAATCTTTCTGTAATCGGGGTCCTCAAGTCGGACGGTCCGACTTCAAAGTCGGACGGTCCGACCTTAGCTCGGACGGTCCGGTTTCCATCTCGGACGGTCCGACCTGGTTTTCCAGTGCTGCACTGTTTTGGCAATAACTTCTTCATATGAACTCGGATTTGGACGTTTCAAATATCAAAATCGACCGGCTCAACGAGAAAAAGCTGGCCTATGTAGAACATTTTCCCATTTGAGGATGTCTTGATGTCCTAATTGGCAGAATAGTACTCCGAATGCCATGGCCTTATTGCTTAAAACATAGTTTCGGCCCTTGAGATGGAATCGGATGATCACGGCTCGAACTACAAAGTTGTTCATATCGACAATACCCAACTTTTTCATGTAGAGAACTTCTTCATTTGAGGTCATCTTGTATATGAAAATTATCGTGCCAAAAACTGGTGTCAATAGACTGCTTCTTCTTCGTCGGGATGCGAAGAGGAGGACAAGGATAGGATAGGTGTTATGTTTGCGTAAGTAGTTGATAGCAAGACTTGTTGGAGGCGATTACTCATCGAATGCTTGGCTTCTTACCTTACTCTCTATATCGTTAGCCACTTCATAAATGCTAGTGCGGCAGCAACCTCACCACTTACCCCTTCCTTACCGTAAACTACTAGTTATCCTAGAATGACGAGTGATGAAGTCCTTGCTGGGTCAGATGACCACTACAGTTGGATGCTGAGTACCTCTGTACTCATGATAGTACCCCCAAACTATTTTCAGGGTTCTTGATCGACAACAGGTATGGTGATCGACGTTTCACGTGGAGACTCGACGACGACTAGTTAGGCGGATCCCGGCGGAGGGCCTGGACCCGTGTGGTTATGGGATCGATGTTTTCTCTTTGCCACTAGGGATTTGGTTGTAGTCTGTACCCAGACATGTATCTTCCACTGTTGTATTGTATTAAGGCAGTTGTATGCCGATTGTATGAGATGATGTATCCTTGTATCTGTAATGTTGTGATATCATGTTGGAAATCCGGGGCATATGGCTCTGTCATATGTCGCGGTGGGACCGGTATGTGCTTCGTCCCCGGATCTGGGTGGAAACACCTAGATCTGGAACAGTACCGCATATCGGGCCGTACAACAACTGTGGCCGATGGATGTAACCCTAGCACCAAACGATAGTAGTTAGATCTTACCGCGATCCGCGACAAGCTGGTTACGCGACCTGATTGGTTGCATATTGGTACGTCCCAAATGTATCTAAAATTTCTGCTTGCTCCATGCATGTTTTGTGTGATATTGCTATGATCTAGATACACTTTCATACACTTTTGATCATATTTGGACTAACTTATTAACTCAGTGCACCCCAGTACCAGTTCCTGTTTTCTGCTGTTTTTCTATTTCAGGTTTCCATATTAAAAGTGCTCCAAAAATTCGGGAAAAATGGATAAAAAATTAGCGCAGAAGAACCTTCCGGAAACACCTGGGTGGGGCCGGAGGGCCACCACCAGGGGTCCAGGCGCCCTGGTGGCGCGCCCTAGGGCTTGGCCACGCCAGGGGGGCGCCTGGACACCTGGTGGCCCCCCTGGCTGCCCCCCTTGGCCTATTTATTCTACGTGACGGGATTCTTCCGAGGATAGAACCCTTTTTCGTGATTTCGCCACTGTTCCGCCGCCGCCGCGCTTCCAAGATCGGGAGCGCCAGCAGACCTCTTCCCGGCACCCTGCCGGAGGGAGGATTGACCTCGGGAGCCTCTCCTCCACCATGGACGCTTCTCGGATGATCCGTGAGTAGTCTACCTTGGACCGTGGGTCCGTGATCAGTAGCTATGTGATGTTCTCCTCCCCTCTTTGTTCTCCATGGATTAGACCTTGTGAGATGCCCTACATGATCAAGACACATATGTAATTCTTTCTGCTGTTGCTATGCTGAGTTTGCTGGGATCTGATGGATTATGAGACTATGTTCAGCTTGTGATTGAGTAATATATTTGGTTCTTATCTTTTATATTTTTGTTCTTGAGAAATTCTTGCATGTTCTCCGTAGCTGTTTATTGCTTTGGCCAAGTAGTAGGTAGTGAATCCAAGAGGGAACATTATGCTCGATTGTGGGTTCATGCCCCCTAATGACTAGCTTGAGTGACAGAAACATGAGTCTAGGGGATGTGTTGTTGCCACAAGGGGGAAACAACGGTGCTTGTAACCGCGGTTGCAAGGATTGTTTACTTTACGCAAAGTTCTTTTAATGCAGTTGTCTGTTGCTTTGGGTTTACACTTTGGGTGGGGCTCGCAACTTAATACCAGCGAGATGTTCTGGATAGATATATCAAGGTGGATGATTAGCAGTAGATGCAGTTGAATTTCTGTCTACTTATTTTGGCGTACCGCCCATGCTTTTGAGCCTCTTCATTTCTTTGTAGCATAGTTAGCATTGCGGTGCGTTTTTAATCCTGTCAATTGCCTAGCTGTGATTTGTTTACCTCGCATAGCAGTTTCATCGTCTTTTGGTAGAGATACATCACTAGTGAACATCATGAGACCCCGGTCCATATTCTCATCACTGTTTATACGCTCAATTTATTTCCTGCTTTTACTTTCTAGCTGTTATCACTATTATCCTTTATCCCTTGCATTTGATCCTTTGTAAATAACAAGGCCGGAGAGATTGACAACCTCTCTGAACTTCGTTGGGAGCAAAGTTATTTGTATTGTGTACAGGTCCACGTCAATTTCACCGTTGACACCTACTTCTCATTTCCGAAATCCTACGGGAGACAAACCCTATCCTCCACATAGGGGAAATTTGTTGTTATCCTACATCCCACCTTCCACTTGGGGTAACCAACGAAGGGCGAGAAGCCATTATCCACTTCCACGCCATCAAGCAAATTTCTGGCGCCGTTGTCGGGGATTCCGAGTGCGAAGATAGGGGCGTTGCACACTATCTTTTACCTTTTCTTTTTAGTCTTGTTAGTTTACCTTTCAGTTTTTATCTTAGTGTCCTTTATCAAAATTCACAAAAAATAAATTATTTACCTTGCTTTTAGTAGCCCTTCTTGTTTAGATGAACATGTTAGGACTTGGTTCTTTGAGGGAATCGGAAGTTCTAGATTTCCGTCAAATGGATGGAGAAAATATGAAGAAGGCATGGGACATAATTTCTGAGGCACATAAGAGAATTATGCCTTGGATACCTATAAAAATTGTGCTTAGAAATTTTTACCATGGTCTTTTTAAGTGGTGTAAACACTCTCTTGATATTATAGCTGAAGGAGACTTTTTAGAGTGTGATGAAGCTAGAGCTTTTTATATTTTGCATGGTCTATCTAGTTATTTTGTTTATGATCGCAGCATTGACACTGTTGTAGATAGACTTGCCACTGTTGAAAAGAGGATGGATGCTCTAGACTTGAGAAAGGAAGAGGGACTTAAGTCCAACAAGAAATAAATGTTGGAGATAGATGATGATTGAGAGCTTTTTGTTAGGATTAGCATCTCTAACCAAGACTTCCTTGCTTTTTGTGATATTGGATCCATAGTCTCTACAATGCCAATAATAGTTTATGATTCTTTGAAACTAGACATGGATAAATTGTCATTTTATCATGAACATGCTAATGGAGATATTACAGAGGTTAAAGGAAAGGTAAAAGAAGTCCAAGTCGCATTCCTTAATAGGTTTGAAACGATGGATTTCTTCGTCATGGAGCCAAACCAAAGTAAAATCGTGCTTGGAAGAGAATTCCTCCGAGCTATGAAAGGCTTCATAGATATTGGTAAGGGGCACATACGCTTACGTGGAAAAGCGAAAGGTATGTACCTCTTCCCTAGGAAAAAGAAGAATGAACTTGTCGAAAATCAATTTGAAGGTTTTTATGACTCCGATGATCTCGGGGACCTTTGATTCTTCCTTTTGCTTTATGCCTAGCTTAAAGGCGTAAAAGAAAGAGCTTCTTGGAAGGCAACACAAGATGTTTTTACTTCTGTTTTAGTGGTCTTGATGATTTTTACTACTGTAGCAACATTATTATATCTTTATTTTCAAGCTTTGTGCCAAGTTTAGCCTCCGATTGCAAGAAAATTCTAAAGTTGTGACATGCTGTCCAAAAAACAGATTCTGTCCTTGGACGGAAAAATTAGCCGAAAATCACCAGGTCATCTTTTTTATCTGAATTTTTTTGACAGCGTGCTCCATACAATTTTCCTTTCGAGCGTCTGTTCTGAGTTTTTTTACTTGAGTAGCAGAAGTACCCCGAAAAAATTATTTACTACCTGTTGTTCTGTTTTTCACAGATTCTGCTACCTTTTGCCTTTCCTTAATTTTGCAAACCTTAAGCTTGCTTTTTCTTTGCAAAAACTTTTTGGAAATCTTGAGAAACAGTAGCTCTTCAAGAATATATTTATTTCCAATGGATAAAAATTATTTTATTACGGGTACTAACCTCTCTAATCACCTTATGATGAGTTATGTATGAATGGAGTTTTCAAGTGTGCGAGGGAAGATGACGAAAGAAGATCCGGGAGTGTCAAACTCTCAAGCTTGGGGATGCCCCCATGCATCCCCAATAAATATTCAAGGATACTCAAGCGTCTAAGCTTGGGGATGCCCCCGCGCATCCCCTTCTCCATCAACAATCATCAGATCGTCCTTCGTCTAACTATATTTTTATCACTTCATGCGTTATGTGCTATGCTTGGAGCGTCTCGCTCTTCGGTTTACTTTTTAGTTTTTATAGCTTTGTTTTCTGTTCATAATAAGTTAGAACCCAGCTTACTTTGTGTGGGAGAGAAACATGCTCCACTTCAAACTAGAACACATTATAGGATTTTTCATGCCTATCTTTCTTCTCTTGTGTGTTCTTTATCTTTTCGTAGCTACTGCCATGTTTAGCTCTTATTTTTCATGCCTATCTTTCTACTCTTGTGTGTTCTTTATCTTTTCGTAGCTTCTTCAAGAGCTTTAGTTTTAGTTTAGTTTGTTGCTAGAACTCTCTTTAGTTTTCATGTTTATCTTGTTAAGAGAGTTGGTTGTTGCACTGAGTTGTGTCTTGTCTTGAAGTAGGTAATTGAGGTTGTGTAAGAGCAAGTTTTTCCCCCGAAGGTTTTGGAGATTGTTGGACCAAGCAGTAGTGGAACTAATATTGTTTTCAAGTATAAACAGATACTTAGGTTCCAAAAGAATGGAGTTTGCAAGTAGAAGGTCGAAAGACAACTCACTGCATCACCGAAACCTTTGAAGGAAGACGACCCCCAAAAATGTTGTCGAGAAAGAAGATACTCTCGAGTAAAAGCGCAACAAGGAGAAAGCTGAAGATGGTCGAAGACTTAGTCTTTTTCCTAGTTTCTCTTTATTTTCTTGAGTCGTAGGAAAAACCGTACTATCAAGAGGGGTTTGCTAGTTGAGATCGTTGTCAAAGTGAATTTGCTCTGCTCAACCTAAACCCAAAAAAGCCAACCGAGAGAAATCTTACTGAGTCGAGTGAATAGCTCGAAGGAAAAGTCATCGCACTTCATGCCTTCGAGAGAGAACTCTTTTGGTAAGTCAGCTTACTTGCTTCGCAAGTAAAGTTGCGCAGTGATTGAAATCCGACCGTTGTGGACACGCGTCAAGCGGTTGCATCGGGTCACTTCAGTCATTTTACCCATCAGGATCACCACCTATAAATACCCCGCACCTACCCGCCATTTCGGGTTGGATGCTCCACTGAAGATTCTAAGACAGAAGCACTGTGAGCATCCCAAGAGAAGTCGAGAAAAAACCAAAACCCAAGTCTGAGCTGAGTTGAGCAATTCACAGAGACTTAGGTCGAGATTAGCCGATCTTTTTATCTTGGAGAACTGCAAGTCTCCTAGACGGTTAGGCGTCGCCTGTCAAGCAGTCGAAGAGAAATTTTCGCTGCTGAAGGAAGTTTGTAAAGGTCTCGAAGATGTCCTGAATCATCTACCAGGAGTGAAAACTGGAAAAGCTCGAGGAGTTTGTTGCATTGGAGAATAGGACGGAGAGAGTTTTGCTTCAGGTGTTCAATCACCAGTCCCTTCAACCAGACGTAGCACTTTGCAGAGTGTGAACTGGTTTATGAAACGACGTCGTGTCAGGCTCGTTTTCCTTCTTGTATTTATATTCAGTATTTACTCGTTGCCTGTTTGCCTTCGATGTTTTCCTTCGCTCCCAATCCTTTCGATCCATGCATGTCTTTCGTTACTGTAATTCCTTTGAGATGCCTTTAGTCCTTCGCAGTTTGCATGAATTCCTTCTAAGTTCCTTAGAATTTTTAGAAATGATCATTCACCCCTCCCCCTCTGATCATTCTTGAGCTTTCAATTGGTATCAGAGCTAGGCACTCCCTACGCTCTTCGTATTTTGGTCTAACCACCTGAAGTGTTGTCAAGAATGTCGTTTGTAGCTGTTCGCTCGGGCGAACCGATTCCTATCTACAATGGGAAGGACTACCCTTATTGGAAGGACAAAATGAAGAGGAACATCATGGCCATCAACTCTGCAGCTTGGGAAGTTGTAAAGAATGGTGTAAATGTCAAAGACAAGAGTGCTATCACCCTTGAAGAGGCGAAGAAGATTTCCCTCGATTATGAAGTCTGGGTGTTCATCACAAACCATCTGACTCCAGAAAAATATCATGAGGTCAAGAATATTTCTACGGCCAAAGGTGTCTGGGACTATCTCGAGAAGATTGGTGAAGGTGTCTCTACCCAGAAAGATGCTCGTATTGACACCCTTCGAAGCAAATTCTATCGTTTAAAGAGGCACAAGGGCGAAAAAGTTAACTCCATATACAGCAGACTCACTGCTCTATCAAATGAACTAATTTCCCTCGGCGCCGAAGATATTACCAGTCAGATAGTTGTCAGAACTTTGCTCCGTTCTCTTGATGATTCCTTAGATCACATTGTGCTGATGATCAAGGAAAGGACTGATTTCAAGGATCTTGTTGCCGCTGATATTCTTGAGAGACTAAACACATTTGAGATGGAAGAAGAAGAAAAAGGAGATGTCAACGGAACTCGAAGAAAATCTCATGCACTCAAGGCCAAAGCTTCACATCACTCCTCTCCTGAAGCCAGTTTTGAATCTAGAGGTGCCTCAGATGACCCCGAGAATATTGCAAAAGATCTGGCACTGATAATGAAAAGATTCAACCGCTTACAAAGAAGGAATTCCTCTTCCCGAAGAAAAACTACTCCTCCAGACATTCAAGCAATTCATCACAGCATCGATCACCATCCAAAAACTCTTCAGCGAAAGATAACTGCTGCTACAAGTGCAAGAAGCCAGGTCACTTCATCGCTGATTGTCCTCTCTTGGAAATTGAACATAGATCCAAGCATTCTCACAAAACTCTTCGAGCAAGTCATACAGATTGAGAAAAAACTATGAGTCGAAGAGATATGATTGAAAGTACAGAAAAGAAAAGAAAGATGGTTCTGATGATGACAAGAAGAAGAAGTATCACAAACATCGAGAGAGTTCTTCCTCAAAATCACATTCCTCTCGACGCAAGAATTCTCATCGTCCCAAGGCCTATCTGGGTAAAGAGATGAACTCTAAAGATGAAGCCTCTGGTTCCGAAGCTGAATCAAACTCAAGATCTAGTTCTGGTTCTGGTTCTGAATCTGATGGTGTTGCTGGTCTAGCTTTTGCTTCGAACAAGACTTCAAGTTCATTCTTCACCAACCAAAGCAGTGAAGATGAATCTCCAGCTTACTACTTCATGGCCAAGGCTAAGGTATCCTCTTCTAAGAATTCCTATGATACTTCTGATGGATCTGCTTATGAAAGTCACTCTAGGATAAGTTATGCCAAACTTGCTAAAATTGTTTCTATCCAACAAGATGAGCTAGATTCTCTAAGTGAAACCATTCAAAAATCTGAGACCTTGTTGATCGATGAGATTGAGAAAGGTCAAACTTTGATGAATGAGCATGCTGCTCTGAAGGAAACGTATGATGAACTTTCCTCTCGGCATGATCTTCTCTAAGTGGACTACGAGAAGTTAACCTATGAATTCCTTCAAAGGAAAATAGCTCTCGAGAATCTAAGAGAGGCTCATGAAGAGTTGGAGAATGTAAATCTCACGCTCATTGCTCAACAGGGCTCAGAAGCTAAAATGAATCTACCTCACCTTGCTTGACTTGTTTGGAACGAAGTAAAATTGAATCTATTTCTGAGAAATCGAAAGGAAAAGAACCTATTGTCATTGATGATGCTAACCCCTTGAACGAGGAAACTGTTACCGAGGAACTCCTCAGGTTTAAAGATCTATTTGATACAGGCATGTTCAAAAGTGTTCAGGGACACCAGTACCTATGTGATATCGTAAAGAAGGCTCTTCTTCATACGAATCCTCGAAAGGAAGGTGTTGGTTTCGAAAGGAAACTCAACCCTGATGGAACCTACTGGGAGCCCGAGCAGTATCCTAAAACTGT
This sequence comes from Bromus sterilis, assembly GCA_950022295.1. NCBI lineage: Eukaryota > Viridiplantae > Streptophyta > Magnoliopsida > Poales > Poaceae > Bromus > Bromus sterilis. The sequence continues at coordinate 71,791,734 of OX465600.1, read as the reverse complement.
CTAGGTTCTGGCGAAATCAAAGCCCATTGATATTGCTAACCCTTCAGGTTTCAAATGCAAGATTGATAAGGCCATTGTTGATGACTCACTTGATTCTGACTACAAGCTTATCAAAGATCAGGAAGGAAAGGTGTCTGCTGAATTCGTTGGTACTCCTCCGAAGAATGGTTTCTATAAGCGACAGATTTGGGTTCGCAAATCTCTCGTAGAAAAACTGCCCCCTAACCATTCTATGTAGGGAAAATCTTTGGTACCACCGAAACACTACTATTCTCTCGAGGATAGAAATGAACCATTGGTTCCTGTTTCAAATGTTCCCCAGAAGGAATACTATCGAGTTGATAGAAATGTTTATCGTCCTCATGACAATAACGGCAAAATTGCTTTTACCTACCAGTACTCTAACCCCTCATCGAGGAATTATGTTTATGGCGTGCTTGATTGTCCCCCTCGCCAATATGATCATGTTCGCTATAATACCGCTGCTTCATCTAGCACTTCCATGCCTTCTCAGTCACCTGCTCGTTTGTGTGTGGTTAAGAAGAACTAATTCTTCTGCAGGGCTATGTCTCCGGTGGATCCGAATGGCTCATGGATAGTGGTTGTACAAATCATATAACCGGAGACAAAGATTTGTCCACCGAAGACAAACTTACCGAATCTTCTCAGAGATATATTACCTTCGGTGACAACAACAAAGGAAAAGTACGTGGTTTGGGTAAGGTTGCTATATCTAAGGATAAGCATATTGAAAAGTTATGCGCTCTCAATCTCTAGGATATAATCTTATGTCTATCTCAAAACTTTGTGATATGGGTATGCTTGTACTGTTTTCTGCTTCTCGTTGTGTTGTCTTTTCACAGGATGATTATTCCTTCGTGTTCGAGGGATATCGCAAAGGTGATCTTTATATTGTCGATTTCTCTCCGGGACCTGCAGTGTCCACATGCTTAATGGCTAAAGCCACATCTGGTTGGTTATGGCATCGAAGACTTGGTCATGCAGGAATGAAAAATCTTCAAACTCTTATCTCGAAGAAGAATATCGTTGGTATTGATAATGTGAAATTCGACAAAGATCGTCTATGCAATGCCTATGAATCAGGAAAGATTGCCAAGAAACATCACTCAGCAAAGACTATCATGACTACTACTCATCCTTTTGAATTGCTTCATATGGATTTATTCGGTCCTCAGAATTATGCTAGTCTTGGAGGTAACAAGTATGGTCTGGTTATTGTTGATGATTTCTCTCGATATACTTGGGTTTTCTTTCTAGATGATAAGAGCAAGGTTGTTGAAATTTTCAAAACTTTCGCAAAGAGAGCTCAGACAGAGTATGAATTATCTCTCAAGCATATCAGAAGTGATAATGGTACAGAATTCAAAAACACTCATATCAAAGAATTTCTTGATGAATATGGCTTTACTCATGAATTCTCGGCTGCTTATACACCGCAAAAAAAATGGTGTGGTCGAGAGAAAGAATCGAACTCTTATTGAAATGGCCAGAACAATGCTTCCCGAATACAAGACTCCTATCAGGTTCTGGGCCGAAGCAATTAACACTGCTTGTCATATCATCAACAAGGTTTATCTGCACAAATTTCTGAAGAAAAATCCACATGAGCTTAGCACTAGTAAAAAGCCGAATGTTTCATATCTCAGGGTTTTTGGTGCTCCATGTTATATCAGAGATATGAATCACAGCTCCAAGTTTGCCCCAAAGGCACACGAAGGTTTTCTCCTAGGTTATGGTTCGAATTCTCACACTTACAGAGTTTACAACTCTCATCTTGGAAAAGTTGTAGAAACTGTAAATGTTTGATTTGATGAAACTAACGTCTCTCAAAAGGATCAATTACCTCTTAACCTAGACGAACCACCTTTGGATGAATTCATCAGGTACATGGCTATTGGAGATATTCGACCTATCGAAGGAAATGCACGTCAAGTCAATAAGGATGATGATGGTCCAATGTTCCCACACATAGCCCGGGACGCTGGAGATCAACATCCTGAAGTTAATGATGTACAGGTCGAAGGAGAACGCATAAACGAAGAAAATGCTCAACCCGAAGATCAAGCTGAACCCGATGGACAAGCTGATCCTCAAGGTCAAGCTGATCCCGAAGCACAACCAGATCCTCAAGCTGTCGAAGGAGCTTTACCTCGTGTTCGAAGGAGAGTGTACGTCGACTCAATACTCGAAGAGATTCGTCTACCAGGTCGTCCTACCACTCTCTCTCGCACTCGTTTAGCTAACTTCTGTGGAAATTTCTCGTTTGTATCAATGCTAGAACCGTCAAAATTCAATGAATCCATTAAGGACTCTGACAGGATGACTGCAATGCTTGAAGAACTTAACCAGTTCGAGAGAAATAAAGTCTGGTCCCTTGTCGATAGACCTGATCCCAAGAAGCATAATATCATTGGTACGAAGTGGATTTTCCGCAACAAGCAAGATGAAGATGGTATTGTTATAAGGAATAAAGCTCGACTGGTTGCACAAGGATACACCCAAATTGAAGGTATTGATTTCGGTGAGACTTATGCTCAAATTGCTCGACTTGAATCCATTCGTGTCATGCTTGCTTTTGCCAATCACAATGGTATATTGCTATATCAAATGGATGTCAAAAGTTCATTTCTTAACGGTGAAATCGAAGAAGAAGAAGAAGTATATGTTATGCAGCCACCAGGTTTTGAAGACCCAAAGAATCCTGATAAGGTGTACAGGTTGCACAAGGCCCTATATGGGTTAAAGCAAGCACCTCGTGCTTGGTATGAAACACTGAAGGATTTCCTTCTGAAGAAGGGCTTCAAACAAGGAACAACTGACCCGACTCTTTTTACTCGTGCATACAAAAATGACCTTTTTGTGTGTCAAATTCATGTCGATGATATTATATTTGGCTGCACTAACCCTGATATCAACGAAGAATTTTCTCGAATGATGTCGAAGAAATATGACATGTCTATGATGGGTGAATTGAAGTTCTTTCTCGGACTTCAAATCCGTCAACAGAAGAATGGGACATTTATCTCTCAAGATAAGTATCTCAGAGATTTCCTGAAGAAGTTTGATCTTGTCAATTGCAAAACTATCAAGACTCCAATGCCTATGAATGTTCACCTAGATGTAGATGAGAAGGGCAAACCTTTCGATCAGAAGAAATATTGCTCGATGATCGGTTTGCTTGTTTACCTATGTGCATCTAGACCTGACATTATGCTATCAGTTTGTATGTGTGCTCGTTTTCAGGCAAACCCGAAAGAATCACATCATATTGCTGTCAAACGAATTCTTTGATATCTGGCTCATACACCTACTTTGGGACTGTGGTATCCCAAAGGTGCCCAGTTTGATCTCGTTGGATATTCTGATTCTGACTGGGCTGGTGATCGAGTCGACAGGAAATCTACCTCAGGCACATGTCATTTTCTCGGTAGATCTCTTGTCTATTTGGCTTCGAAGAAACATAATTGTGTATCTATTTCTACGACTGAAGCCGAGTATATTGCTGCCGGTTCATGTTGCAATCTAATTCTGTGGCTCAAGTAAACGCTGAAAGATTATGGTATTCTCGTGAAGAAAAATCCATTGCTATGTGATAACGATAGTGCTATCAAAATTTCCCATAATCCAGTGCAACACTCTCGAACGAAGCATATTGATATTCTCCATCATTTTCTTCGAGATCACATTCAGCGAGAAGATATTGTTATCAGTCATGTTCGCACCGAAGATCAATTGGCTGATATCTTTACGAAGCCCATGGATGAGAAAACGTTTTGTGCACTAAGGTGTGAGTTGAACATATTGGACTCACGCAATGTGCAGTAAGATCATAACTATCGATACTTTGTATTATATGTTTTCTTTCTAGAAGTAGTTTACTTTAGTTGGTTTTTCAGTCGTGTTTCTTTTTCGTTTTTGTTTTTGTTCGTTTGGTGTTGTCCTATACACTTACCACTCTGAGGTTTCTTATCATTTGTTTTCTCTTGGATGGATTAAGTATCGGACCCTGTTTTCCCTCTATTCTATCCCTACCCCATCTTTTCTTTTCTCTCGTGAACATGTATATTTGTACTCAATTAAGATTCCCTTCGAATGTCATTGATTCCGAAGGAGTTTCTATCGAACTTTTATCTACTGTTATACTCGATGTTCGATGAGTTTGTTCTCGGACATGGAGCAACTTTCTTTCGGTTCGTTGGCATTTTTCCGCGATTACCGCCACAAAATCCGTCCGTTGAATTCGGAGAGACGCGAGATCTGCGTCGTTGGATCAGATTTGATGGTTACATCATACCCCACTGATGACGCGAGAGGTTACAGATATGGTCCTGACAACAGCACGATAGCTTCTCGCCCCTTGTTGGTTACCCAAAGTGGAAGGTTGAGATGTAGATAGCAGCAATTTCCCTCGGTGAAGATACCAAGGTTTGTCTCCAGCAGGACTCCGACAACGACATGAAGGTAAAAACGGCGCCAGAGATTAGACCTGCACACACAACAGATAACTTTGCTCCCAACGAGTACAAAGGGGTTGTCAATCCCTCCGGCCTTGTTGTTTACAAAGGATAAAATGCACGGGATAGTAATGATAGTGATAGCAACGGAAAAGTAAATAAAGCAGTAAATTGATAGTGGGTGTACCAGTATTGGAAATATGGACCGGGGTCCTATAATGTTCACTAGTGACGTCTCTCTCACAAAAGACGATAAAATAGCCATTCGAGGTAAACAAATTACAGTTGGGCAATTGACAGGATTATGTGCGCAAACCAATGCTAATTATGCTGTAAAGAAAGGAAGAGGCTCAAAAGCACAGGCGGTACGCCAAGACAAGTAGACCGAAATCCATCTGCATCTACCATCTAATCATCCACCTTGAGATATCTATCCAGAACATCTCGCTGGTATTAAGTTGCGAATCCCACCCAAAGTGTAAACTCAAAGCAACAGACAACTGCATTAAAGAACTTTGCGTAAAGTAAACAATCCTTGCACCCGCAAGTACAAGCACCGTTGTTTTCCCCCTTGTGGAAACAACACATCCCCTAGACTCATGTTTCTGTCACTCAAGCTAGACATCGGGGGGGCATGAACCCACAATCATGCATAACGCTCCCTCTTGGAGTCACTACCTACTACTTGGCCAAAGCAGTAAACAACAACGGAGAACATGCAAGAATTACTCAAGAACATAAATATAAAAGAGGAGAATCAAATATATTACTCAAACACAATCTGAACATAATCTCATAATCCATCGGATCCCAGCAAACTCAGCATAGCAACAACAGAAATATTACATATGTGCCTCGATCATGTAGGGAAGCTCACGAGCTCTAATCCATGAAGACCAAAGAGGGGAGGAGAACATCACATAGATACTGATCATAGACCCATGGTCCAAGGTGGACTACTCACGGTTCATCCGGGAAGCGTCCATGGTGGTGGAGAAGCTCCCGGAGGTGTTTCCTCCCTCCGGAAGGGTGCCGGGAAGAGGTCTTCTGGTGCTCCAGATCTTGGAAGCGCGGCGACGGCGGAACAGAGGAGAGATCGCGAAAAAGGGTTCCTGTCTCGGGGGTTTCTCGTCACGAGGAATATATAGGCGAAGGGGGGCAGCCAGGGGGTCCACCAGGGGTCCAGGCGGCCCCCTGGCGCAGCCCCACCGTGGGGCGCGCCGGGAGGGCGCCTGGGGCCCCGGTGGGTCCCCTCTGCCCCCCCCCCCCCTCGGTGATTCCGGAAGCTTCCTGATCGCTGATTTTTTATTGGATTTTTCCCGAATTTTTGGAGCACTTTTTATATGGGGGAATCCTGAAATAGAAAAACCGCAGAAAGCAGGAACTGGCACTGGGGTGCACTGAGTTAATAGGTTAGTCCAAATATGATCAAAAGTGTATGGAAGTTCATCAATATCATAGCAATATCACACAAAAGAGGCATGGAGCAAGCAGAAATTATAGATACGTTTTGGACGTATCAACATCCCCAAGCTCAATTCCTGCTCGCCCTCGAGTAGGTAAATGATAAAAGCATTATTTCTGTGGTGACATGCTAACAACCATATAAGAACTTTTAAGTAAAGCAATCAAGGGATGTAATTCAATTCAAGTCATAACAGGCAAGAGTCTATATCTAGTATTGAAACAAGCAACATAAGAACATAAAGGTGCAAGAGCTCTCGCTGTCCGTGAGTCGAATGTCTCCAAATGGTGTTTGCGTGCAAGAAAGGGGATAGGGATATACGAGAAAAAAAATTATGTTGTGAACTCAATCTACTAAAGTTTCACACTTGGTCTTCTTGGGAATCTTATCTTGACTCATCCCCAAACCACTAGCCAAGTAAAAGTCAAAATGATCCACTCCTTTTCGAAATTTTGAGGACTCATGCAATGGATGAGCGTAAGCAAAAAAGTTGACACTTAGGATGGCAAAGATAGAATATGGTGGAGGAGGAAGACAAAAAGGGTGGGAAAGGATCACATCAATGAGGACAATCATAGGTGAGAGAAAGCCAAATGATAGATATGATGTGAGGAGTAGGGATTGCCATGAAACGGATGCACATATGAGTTAAAAGCTCTCCAATGGAACTAGTGGCGGTGCATCCAACTTGCTTGCTCAATAAGACCTAGAGCTCATTTGAGGAGGCTCATCATTGGAATATACAAGCCAAGTTCTATAGTGTGAAGGTCTCCACATAGCTATATGCATGAATGATAATCTCTATGGAGTACAAGATATAAGAGGGAGTACGAGTGTGGATCTCTCAAAAGGAATAGTAGTGTGCCCCCTTCTCTCTTTTTATTTCTTTTTCTCTTTTTTCTCTTTTTTTAGTGGCCTCAATGGCTCTTTCTATTTCTCTCATTTGTCCTCTTTGGGATCTTTTAATTTGTCCTCTTTGGGATCTTTTGATTTGTCCACTTTGGGATCTTTTCCTCACTTTAGGGGCAACACTCTATATATTACAAAAAGTATAGAAGATCTTTCACACTTTACAAAGTACTCAAATCATAAAGAAGATGTAACTATCATGATGTATGCAAATGTATGCCTCTGCCAGTGTAGCAGGATATGCAATGATACTAGCGCGTCATGTAGCAATGATTAGGGCAAAGCCCAACTAGCATGCGGCTCATCGATCAATCAAGTAGCATGTATGACATGAAGATCAAGTCATGAGAAGGTGGATGTTGCATGGCAATATATCTCAGAAAGGCTATGGAAATGCCTTGGTAGGTAGGTATGGTGGCTGTTTTGAGGAAGGATATAAGGAGGTTTATGATGACAGAGCGTATCGTGCCAAGGGTTTGGATGTACCGAAGAAGGTGGACGCCAACTCTCGGAGTGAGAATAAAGCAATGCACGGCACAGGAGAGGCTAGAAAAATATGGGAAGGTGGAAGTGTCAACTTTCGAATACTCACATTAGTCCGAAGAACTCATGCACTTATTATCGGTAACTCTCAATCTAATAAGGAGGTTTCACAAAGAGAGAAGTACCCCGAGGAGGAGTGTATGGGGGTTTGGTTATCCTTGCGCATCCTCGACTCATGGTACGTGAGTGTACTCTAATATTCGACCCCTCAAAAGAGTAGTGATCCATCTAGTAGCTAAAGTTCTCAACTAATTTTGTAAGTTTTGAAAATAAACACGGATTGCCCAAAATACGACATTTATCACTAATAGGCTAAATCTCTTGACACCAAAGTCCAAACATTACTCAAAACAATACCTCAAAACTATTGCAAGTTACTACTATAAAAGAATAGCAACCTCAATTACCTACTTCAAGTCAAGACACAAAACTCAGTGCAACAGGCAAACTCTCTAAACAAGATAAACATGAAAACTCAAGAGAGTTCCAGCAACAAACTAAACAAGAGCTCTTTGAAAATATAAACATGAAAACTAAGAGATAAACATGACAGTAGCTATGAAAAAGATAAAGAACACACACAACAAAGATAAACATGAAAAGTCCTATGTTGTGTTCTAGATTTTGGAAGTGGAGCGTGTTTTTCTCTCACACAAATAAAGCTGGGTTCTCACTTGTTATGAACAGAAAGAAAAGCTAAAGAAAACTAAAAATAAAACCTAAGAGCGATACGCTCCAAGCATAGCACATAATGCATGAAGTGATAAAAATATAGTGAAACGAAAGACGAACTGATATTTGTTGATGGAGAAGGGGATGCACGGGGGCATCCCCAAGCTTAGACGCTTGAGTCTACTTGAATATTTCTTGGGGATGCATGGGGGCATCCCCAAGCTTGAACGCTTGACACTCCTGAATCTTCTTTCATCATCTTCCCTCGCCTACTTGAAAACTCCCTTCATACATAACTCATCATAATCTGATTAGCGAGGTTAGTACCCATAATAAAATAATTTTTCCTCTACTGGAAATAAAGATATTCTTGAATATCTACTATTTCTCAAGATTTCCAAAAAGTTTTTGCAAATAAAAAGCAAGCTTAAGGTTTGCAAAATGAAGGAAAGGCAAAACAGGACATAATCTGTGAAAACCAGACCAGCAGGTAGTAAAGAGTTTTTTAGGGATACTTCTGCAACTCAAATCAGAAAACTCAGAACATACAAAAGTTTCGTAATTGTATAGAGAATGCTGTGTAAAAAGTTCAGCTCAAAAAGATGAACTAGGATTTTTCCATGATTTTTGTAGTCACGAGGACAGAATCTGTTTTCTGGATAGCATGTCACAACTTTCACTTCCCTTGTAATATGAGGCTATAAAAGGCACAAAGCTTGAAAAGTAAAGATACAATGATGTTGCTACAGTAGTAACAATCATCAAGACCACTAAAAACAGAAGAAAAAACAAAAAGGAAATCCTAAATTCATTGCGGGCTGCCTCCCGAAAGCGCTTCTTTAAAGCCATTAGCTAGGCTTAATGCAAATAGATCAAGTCTTTTCAAGAAAATAACTAGCCCGTGTGACGGACTCAGAAGGCAACTTAATCTTTTTCCTAGGGAAGTGTTCCATCCCTTTCTTGAGAGGGAATTGGAATTTTATAATCCCTTCTTTCATATCAATAACAGCACCCACGGTGCAAAGAAAAGGACGTCCCAAAATAATTGGACAAGAAGGTTTACATTCAATGTCCATTATAGTAAAATCCACGGGAACATAATTGTCATTGACAATGATAAGAACATCATCGATCTTCCCCAAAGGTTTATTTACGGAAGAATCGACGAGACGAACACCAAAAGAACAAGCATCAAAAGATTTCAATTCAAATATATCATACATTCTTTTGGGCATAACATAAGTACTAGCTCCAACATCACATAAAGCATAGCAAGAAAAGTTATTCAACTTAATTTTAATCATAGTATCCCAACCATCTTCTAGCTTTCTAGGTATGGAGGCTTCTACCCTAAGCTTCTCCTCACTAACTTTGATGAGAGCATTAGTGATATGCTCCGTGAAGGCAAGATTAAGTGTGCTAGTGTGGGGGTCTCTAGACATCTTGTGAAGGAAACAGATAACTTCATAAAGGGTGCAATTATCAAAATGAAGGTCACTACTATCAAGTAAAGTGGCAGTGGTGTCCTTTAGGCTCACTTGTTTGGTAGCTTCTATAGTCATAGGAATTTCTTCTTCTACGGTTGAGGTCATAGCATCACCATTAATAGGTCCTATGGGACTAGGGGTGCATTGGGTGCTAAGAGTTTGGATATACTCAACCACTTGGATAGTAGCAACAGTATGGTGTGTAGGAAGGCTCTTAATTCTATCTTCTTCCTCATTTTCTCTAGCCCATCTCTCTTTAAGTTTAGCCATCATCCTAATGTTTTCATTAATTTGCACTTGGATGGAATTCATAGGAGTGAACTTCCTCTCCTCAAGAGGAGAATTTCTAATTTTTAGCAATTCTACTTCATGGGCTAAATTGTCTACCTTCGACGAGAGGTTATCTAATTTGTCCAGTTTTTCCTCTACACTCTTTTTGAAGGCTTTTTGGGTAGTGATAAAGTCTGTAAGCATACTCTCTAATTCAGAAGTGGAGTTTTTGGTTCTAGGATAAGTGTTGTGGTTCCCATAGTTGTTGGAGGGGAACGGTCTAGGATTGCTACCAAAGTTACTCCTATAAGCATTGTTCTTAAGGTTTTTTTTAGAGATAAAGTTCACATCTACTTGATCTTGAGCAATCAAAGAATTTAAAGGAACATTTTGAGGATCAATAGGAGATTGCTCGGTAAGTAGAGACATAATCAAGTCAACTTTTTCATTTAGGGAGGAGATCTCCTCGACAGAGATTACCTTCCTACCCGTTGGAGCTCTTTCGGTGTGCCATTGGGAATAGTTGGTCCTCATCTCATCGAGAAGTTTTGTGGCAGCACCAATGTAGTTGACATAAAGGTTACTCCCGCGGCCGAATCTAGAAATTTCCGGGACGTAAAGTTCAAGCCTGCATAAAAAGTTTGGATAACCATCCAAGTAGTCAAACCATGCGTAGCGCAATTCTTAACAAGAGATTTCATGCGTTCCCAAGCTTGGGCAACATGTTCATTATCCAATTGTTTAAAATTCATAATAAAGCTCCTCAACTGGATAATCTTAGCAGGGGGTAGTACTTCCCAATAAAAGCATCCTTGCATTTATCCCAAGAATCTATGCTATTCTTAGGCAAGGATTGAAACCAGATTTTAGCTTCATCCCTCAAGGAGAAAGGAAAAAAGCTTAAGCTTAACAATATCACCATCTACTTATTTGTACTTTTTCATATCACAAAGCTCAATAAAATTATTTAAATGCAAAGCAGCATCATCTCTAGCACCAGAGAATTGATCTTTCATAACAAGGTTCAGCAAAGCAGGTTTAATCTCATAAGAAGGTATTGAAGTAGCAGGTGTAGCAATAGGAGTGTAGATAAAGTCACTGTTGTTGTGACTAGTGAAGTCACACAACTTGGTGTTCTCAGAGGAACCCATAGTAGAAGCAAGCAAGATAACTATTTTTTCTTGATAAAGGACACTAAAGCAAAAACTGAAAGGTAAACAAACAAGACTAAAAAGCAAAGATAAAAGATAGTGTGCAACTCCCCTATCCTGAAGAGTGGAGTCCCCGGCAACGGCGCCAGAAATTGCTTTGATGACACGAGAGTTGACAGGTATGGTCCTGACAACACACGATAGCTTCTCGCCCCTCGTTGGTTACCCAAAGTGGAAGGTTGAGATGTAGATAGAAGCAATTTCCCTCGGTGAAGATACCAAGGTTTGTCTCCAACAGGACTCCGACAACGACATGAAGGTAAAACGGCGCCAGAGATTAGCGGTTGTCGTGGACCTGCACACACAACAGATAACTTTGCTCCCAACGAGTACAAAGGGGTTGTCAATCCCTCCGGCCTTGTTGTTTACAAAGGATAAAACGCACAGGATAGTAATGATAGTGATAGCAACAGAAAAGTAAATAAAGCAGTAAATTGATAGTGGGTGTAACAGTATTGGAAATATGGACTGGGGTCCTATGATGTTCACTAGTGATGTATCTCTCCCAAAAGACGATAAAATAGCCATGCGAGGTAAAAAAATTACAGCTAGGCAATTGACATGATTATGTGCACAAACCAATGCTAATTATGCTATAAAGAAAGGAAGAGGCTCAAAAGCACGGGCGGTACGCCAAGACAAATAGACCGAAATCCATCTGCATCTACCTACTAATAATCCACCTTCAGATATCTATCCAGAACATCTCGCTGGTATTAAGTTGCGAATCCCACCCAAAGTGTAAACTCAAAGCAACAGACAATTGAATTAAAGAACTTTGATAAAAGTAAACAATCCTTTCACACGCAAGTACAAGCACCGTTGTTTTCCCCCTTGTGGCAACATCACATCACCTAGACTCATGTTTCTGTCACTCAAGCTAGTCATCGGGGGGCATGAACCCACGATCATGCATAACGCTCCCTCTTGGAGTCACTACCTACTACTTGGCCAAAGCAATAAACAGCAACAGAGAACATGTAAGAATTACTCAAGAACATAAATATAAAAGAGGAGAATCAAATATATTTCTCAAACACAATCTGAACATAATCTCATAATCCATCGGATCCCAGCAAACTCAACATAGCAACAGCAGAAATATTACATATGTGCCTCGATCATGTAGGGCAGCTCACGAGGTCTAATCCATGAAGAACAAAGAGGGGAGGAGAACATCACATAGCTATTGATCATAGACCCATGGTCCAAGGTGGACTACTCACGGTTCATCCGGAAAGCGTCCATGGTGGTGGAGAAGCTCCTGGAGGTGATTCCTCCCTCCGGCAGGGTGCCGGGAAGAGGTCTTCTGGTGCTCCCGATCTTGGAAGCGCGGCGGCGGCGGAACAGTGGCGAAATCACGAAAAAGGGTTCTATCCTCGGAAGAATCCCATCACGAGGAATATATAGCGAAGGGGGCAACCAGAGGGTCCACCAGGGGTCCAAGCGGCCCCCTGGTGCGACCCCACCCTGGGGCGCGCCGGGAGGGCGCCTGGGGCCCTGGTGGGTCCCCTCTGGCCCCTTCTCGGTGATTCCGTAAGCTTCCTGGTTGCTGATTTTTTGGATTTTTCCTGAATTTTTGGAGCACTTTTTATATGGGGGAAACCTGAAATAGAAAAACAGCAGAAAACAGGAATTGGCACTGGGGTGCACTGAGTTAATAGGTTAGTCCAAATATGATCAAAAGTGTATGGAAGTTTATCAATATCATAGCAATATCCCACAAAAGAGGCATGGAGCAAGAAGAAATTATAGATACGTTTTGGACGTATCACCCACCTCTATAAATACCGATCCACCCCACCAACACAGACCTCACATTCCCTCGACTCCGTCTCTCCCACCTCGCACCCGAGCTCTCGCGCGCCGTCGTGCCGACTTCATCGCCGTCGATTCCCTCGCCACTTCACTGTCGTAAGGAAGTCGCCGTAGGCTTTCCCGTCGACAAGGATCTTCATCCGCGCCGCCGTAGCCGCCGCACATCACCAAGTTAGGGTATGTGAGGCTCTAGACTCGATTCCCATCTGATCTGTTCATCGAGCTCTAGATTTATTCTCGATTTTCTCTTGTTTTTATTAGGTCTGTTTGATACGTTCGTATCATTGAGCCTTGGGAAATCTGTTTCTAGTGTTCTCTGACGATTTAGCATCCGATCTAGGTAAGAAATCCCTCGGAATTTCTCACTTAGGCAAATCTCACATATGCATATCGATAGATTTACCCCTTGAGCAATTCTTTCATACTAGTCCTTCGTTAGATTTGCACCCGTTGAAAATCTAGCCTAGCACTTCCATGAAAATTTGCTTTAAGATAAATCCCTCTATATGTTTACTGCGTTCGACTTATTTTTCCTCGAAAATGCTTGGTACATGTTCACATCTTCTCTATATTTCCCTCGTAACTATCTATTTCGCAGGAATATGTCTGAGAACGAAGGAAACTTCAGGGAACCCAAGCGTGTAGGAGGCCGTACAAAAATCACCAACAATTCTGAAGGCTTGTCTGAGGACTTGATTATTGAGAAGAAGTTGAGAACGCCTGAAGGTTCAGTTGAAGATGCTCGAACGAGAGAAAACAGGCTGCAAAAATTCGAAAGCTTCAAGCGCTTCGATGGTATGAATACAAGGAAATTATCCCTAGTTGGGAGACATTGTTTGCTCTGAATAATCCATGGTCAGATGTCAAGGATTTGAGGCCCAAATGGACCAAAGCAAACCGTCCTCCTCCACCTCCAAATGCTCACCCATCCACTCTCAAGACCCCTGATGATTTTAAAGAGTTGGTTGCTGCTCGAGATGAACGAGAAGAAAAGAGAAAGGAGGCCAAGGCCAGGAAAGTTGATGTTGCTGCTGAGGGCAACGAAGGAATTGCCGAGGATGTTGGTCCTAGTACCAAGTCGAAGGCTGGCAAGAAATCAGCCAAGCGACAAAAAAAGGTCGTTGTTGTTTCTCCACCAGAGGCAACTTCTAACGAAGAAGAAGTCAGCACCGAAAGAGAAGACCCTGGCACAGAGGCAGATGTCGAGGACATTCCTCTGAAAAAGAAGCCGAGAAAAAAGGGGATCAGGATCCAGGAGCCAGCTGCTGCGGCTCCCCGAGCAACTATTAACATGACTAATTTAGTCACTGATCCGCCAATTTCCTCTGCTCCCCCGGTGCCACCTCGTAGACAAAAACCCTCGGCCAGGTCCAAGGGAAAGCAAGCCCAAGTGGCCGAAGATGATAAAACCCTGATCCAGCGAAAGGAAAGGTTGGCAAAGCAACAGGAACTTGAAGCACAAGAATTACTAAAGTCCAAACTTCTCAATTTCCATAGTCAGCCCGAGGATAAGAAGGCAAAGGTTTCTCAACAATTGGGAATATTGCATCTGGTGAATGAGAGGTACAGACGCCAGATTGAAGGTATTGCGGCTCCCAGTGCCCGATGGAAAAGGTAGTGGCCCCTAGTGCCACCAAGAAAGTGGTGACTCCCGAAGTCACGAAAGAAAAGGATGCAACCGCTAGTGCTGCGAAGAAAAATGCTGAGGCCACTGGTGCCCCGAAAGAAGAAGCTGCAGTCCCCAAGTGCCGTAACAAAACTAGTTGCTGCTGCCAAGGCCACCAAGGAGGCCTAAAGGAAAGCCAAGGAGGTTAGGCAGAAGTCTCAGGCTGCTCAAGTCCCTCGAGCTGCTCCTGCCCCTGCTCCTGCTGCTCCAGTTGTGTCCGGCCCTCGTGCCGATGAAGAAAGCTCCAACGAAGGAGATTCAGATGCCAATGCTGCATGGGATGCAGTTGAAATTTCAAACGTTCTTTGGCGCATGGCCACCACTCCCAGCAAGATAACTCCCGAGGATGATGTTCCTGCTGAGATCCAGGACCGAGTTGCTCGCTACATGCGTTGATGGATGGTTATCTCTCCCAAGACCGAAAGGATCGTGAGCAAGAAATATTTTATGCACATCAACTTCGAGAAGAAACTGAGGACATGGAGTCCCGAAAGTTTTTCAAGTCCATGCTCGCCATACTTTCTGAATCCAGAAGAGCTCAGAAGGAAAATATCACAGCTGTCAATGACAAAGTTCGACAGATTGTAACAGATATGTGTCAAGAGCACAATCCTGCCCTCACCAAGAGACAATCTCGAAAGAGAAAGTCTGTTGCCCCATCATCTGTGCGTGGGACGCCAGAGATCGAGAAAATAGCCAATAAGAAGAAGTCTGCCGAAGTCGATGCTTCCCCAGCTCGACAAGAAACTGCTCCTAACCCAGCCAAACAACCCACTCCACCCCGATCAAAAAATCCACCACCTCGCCAAACCACTCCTCCACCTCGCCAACAAACTCCACCTCCACGTCAACCCTCTCCACCAAAAGCTTCGTCGCCACCACCCAACCCACCATCACCACGACAAGTCATTCCCTCTACCACCCCAGCTGTCGAGCCCCAGGCTCAAATTGGGACCGAGCAAAATGCTCAGGTCGAGCAAGAACCACCTACCCCAATTCCATCGGTGTAGAAGGATTATTCCTCTACCCAAACGTTGCACGAAGGAGAAGGTGCACACATGGATGTAACCACGGTTTCATCACGCCAAGAGGCACCGCCTGCACCAGAAGAGGCTGCCGCCGAAGAAGAAAGTTCATCTGACTCCAGTTCATCTGATAGCTCGTCCTCATCTTCAAATTCTTCGAACGAAGAAATGCTTGATGCTTTTGCACAACTTGATGAAGATCTCGATGCCATGGAGACTGAGGAGGCCGAGCAAAATGATAATGCCGACGAAGGAGATTCCGTCGATGAGCAAGCCGAGGAAAATGCTCATGCAACTATTCCGGCTCAGGACATTGTCAATGTTCCATCTTCATTTCCTCGCCCTGCTGAGCCCGTTCTTCAAATGCCAGAAAATGTTGATGAAGTGTTTCCGGTCGATGAGCTACTCCACTCTACTCATCCGAGAGAAATGTGGTCTTTGTTCCGCCCTGATGTCCCTCGAGCAGGTCCTATCTTTAGGCGGCGAGAACACAAGCCGTTTTTCTTCGGGCCCAATCCCTACGAGAAGCCAAGGAATGCATATTCTCTTCGGTTTTGGACCCAGGAGCAAGCCATCTATTACACTCGTGTGCTTTACAACAAGGCTAAAGTTTTTCAACATCAGTATCTTGATATGTCTTCGGTGTACGCCACATCATGTTTCGAGAATGTTGTCGAAACTATTGATGGTCTTCATGCTCACATGATGTTTGCTCTCGATTATGGATATAATCCTGAGCTCATCAAGCAGTTCTATGCCACACTTTATGTCACTGGTGATCCCGAAAACTCGAAGACTTGCAAGTTTGACTACATGATTCAAGGCAAAGTGTTCCACATGACTGTCGATGAATTTCTGGCAGTGATCAACTTGCCTTGGTTCGAAGGATTGCCACAGAAACCGCATGAGCTGCCTGCTCCAACTCCTGCTGAATTTTCTACGCTGATGAATCCAGATGTCGTGGGAGATCACTACCCCACTGAGCCAATGCCCAAGCACTTAGTCTTCGAAACCAAGTCATGGTTTTACATTATGTCGAAGACTTTGATGCCAATGCTCGATGTGCACGAAAATTTTCCCATCCCTAATGATGTGCAACTTGCTCTGATGAAGTTAGTCCATGGTCATCCCTTCGATTTTCAAGACTACTCCATTCGTATGATGGTTTCCTGTGTAGATGATCATAATTCTCACAAGCCATATGCACCCTGGATGATGGCAATCTGCAATAACTCTCGGGACGTGCCATTCCCCGTGTCTATTTACCCGAAAATCTTTACTCCTCCAGTGAGGGAAGTGCTGCAAATTATTGCTCGACCCAATGATCAATTTGCTGAGCACACTGGCATCCGCACATATATGATTGAACGTAATATTCGCTCGAAGTTCATCAAGCCAGTACATCACATGGAAGTATCTCTTCGGTCACAACAAATGCTTCAGCATCACATCGACCCAGATTTCCTGCAGAAACAGAAGATGATGGATGAAATCAACCATCTGCGCAACATCACTATGAACAATAATCAACTTCTTCGTGGATGCCTTCGCCGGGATTGGAAAGGACTACGCAAGTTTAATTCCCTCGGTCAGCTGCAGCCCTGCGGATTCGAAGAATATCCTCCGCATCTAAATAGGCAATGGACCAATGATGATCGTGTGGATCGACCAGATTCTACCATTCCTCTGCTGCCGAAGAACAGGGATGTCATTAATGTCGATGATTATTATCACATCAACATGAACACTATCTCCTCCGACTCCGACCCCGAGCAATAACCAAGGCGCCAACCGAAAGTTTACTCTCCACTTCCTCGTAGCCCCAGGACCCCCTCCGGAATCACAACTGTAATCTTCTGGAGACCATCATTCCTTAAAAATGAAGATTACTCCACCAGGCGAATGCCCCATTCGATGTCCTTCTACGCTCGCCGAATCTTCTCGACGTCGCCAGCGCCGCTCAAGCGAGTAGGGATTTCTTTCGACCCTATTCTCTCGAATTTTTGTACGTTGTGACAAAAAGGGGGAGATGTAGTGCCATCGAAGAAATTAGTTCGCTATCGGGGTTAAGGGATTTGCTTTTTGGTCGTTGAACTTTTAAACTTTGAATTTCTGAGTGGTTTCACCAAACATTCGATTCATATTCGATCTGGTTGTAACTAACTCTAAGTAGGTCTGTGAACTTCTACTTTTATCGTAAGATATCTATCTGCTATGCTTGCGATACTCAACCTTTTGTAGGAAGTTATCTTTCATATAAGTTAACAAGTTATTCGAGGAGATTGCATATTCCTCATTGAAAATTATCTGGACTGCAATCTTGCTCGCTAAGATTATGATGTTTTTTCCCTCGACTCAATACTTGTCAAACATGCACTTCACTGGAAATTTATATCTTCCGTGCACACATTAAGGGGGCAGTATTTCATCGATCTTAGCACAGGTTTATCATCGAAAACTCAAAACTTTCAAATTATTTATCAATGCCTGTTTTTTCAACAATCGTCCAAAAATGGGGACATTGTAAGCACAAGTTTTGCCCCCGAAGGTTTTGGAGATTGTTGGACAAAGCAGTAGTGGAACTAATATTGTTTTCGACTATAAACAGATACTTAGGTTCCGAAAGAATGGAGTTTTCAAGTAGAAGGTCGAAGGACAACTCACTGCAGCGAAGATGCAGTCAACTACCGAAACCTTTGAAGGAAGACGACCCCCAAAAATGTCGTCGAGAAAGAAGATGCTCTCGAGTAAAAGCGCAACGAGGAGAAAGCTGAAGCTGGTCGAAGACTTAGTCTTTTTGCTAGTTTCTCTTTATTTTCTTGAGTTGTAGGAAAACCCGTACTATCAAGAGGGGTTTGCTAGTTGAGATCGTTGTCGAAGTGAATTTGCTCTGCTCAACCTAAGCCCACAAAAATCCTACCGAGAGGAGTCTTACTGAGTCGAGTGAATAGCTCAAAGGAAAAGTCATCGCACTTCGTGCCTTCGAGAGAGAACTCTTGCGATAAGTCAGCTTACTTGCTCCGCAAGTAAAGTTGCGTAGTGATTGAAATCTTACCGTTGTGGACACGCGTCAAGCGGTTGCATTGGGTCAATTCAGTCATTTTACCCATCGGGATCGCCACCTATAAATACCCCACACCTACCCGCCATTTCGGGTTGTCTGCTCCACTAAGATTCTAAGACAGAAGCACTGTGAGCATCCCAAGAGAAGTCGAGAGAAAACCAAAAACCAAGTCTGAGCTGAGTTGAGAAATTCACAGAGACTTAGGTCGAGATTAGCCGATCTTTTTATCTTGGAGAACTTCAAGTCTCCTAGGCGGTTAGGCGTCGCTTGTCAAGCAGTCGAAGAGAAATTGTCCCTGCTGAAGGAAGTTTGTAAAGGTCTCGGAGATGTCCTGAATCATCTACCACGAGTGAAAACTGGATGCTCGAGGAGTTTTTTGTAGTGGTGAATAGGACGGAGAGAGTTTTGCTCCAGGTGTTCAATCACCACTCCCTCCAACCAGATGTAGCACTTTGCAGAGTGTGAACTGGTTTACTGATGGCATGGAAGTGGTAATAGCTTCTCGCCCTTCGTTGGTTACCCCAAGTGGAAGGTGAGATGTAGGATAGCAGCAAATTTCCCCTATGAAGAGGATAGGGTTTGTCTCCCGTAGGACTCCGGCGATGATAAGTAGGTGGCAAGAAAACAATGGCACCGTTTACGACAAATGTTGCTTCCTTGACCTGGACCTGCACACAATACAATTAACTTTGCTCCCAACGAAGTTCAGAGAGGTTGTCAAACTCTCCGGTCTTGTTGTTTACAAAGGCTCAAACACACAAGGGATAATGAAAATGATAATGGTAGCAACTAAAAGTAAATACTGAAAAGGAAATAGGCTTGTAAACAGTGATGAGAATATGGACCGGGTCCCGTGATGTTCACTAGTGATGTCTCTCTCCCAAAAGATGATAAAAATACTATGCGAGGTAAATTAATTACAGATGGGCAATTGACAGAATTATAAACGCACCGCAATGCTAACTATGTTACAAAAG
This sequence comes from Bromus sterilis, assembly GCA_950022295.1. Taxonomy (NCBI): domain Eukaryota; kingdom Viridiplantae; phylum Streptophyta; class Magnoliopsida; order Poales; family Poaceae; genus Bromus; species Bromus sterilis. Next base: position 71,772,152 of record OX465600.1, on the reverse strand, counting down.
AAAGGAAGAGGTTCATAAGCACGGGCAGTATGCCAAAATAAGTAGACCGAAATCCATCTACATCTACTACTAATCATCCACCTTCAGATATCTATCCAGAACAACTCGCTGGTATTAAGTAGTGAGTCCCACCCAAAGTGTAAACCCAAAGTAACAGACAACTGATGGTGCTCCCGATCTTGGAAGCGCGGCGGCGGCGGAACAGAGGCGAGATTGCAAAATAGGGTTCTGTCTTCGGAGTTTCCCCGACACGGAGAATAAATAGGCGAAGGGGGGCAGCGAGGGGGCGACCAGGGGTCCAGGCGCCCGGTTGGCGCGGCCAGGCCCCTAGATGGTGTTGGCATCCAAGAAGAGGAATAGGGAATAGGAGAAAAAATAGGTATTTTTGTGTTGAGAACTCAATCTACTAAAGTTTCACACTTGGTCTTCTTTGGAATCTTATCTTGACTCGTCCCCAGACCACTAGCCAGGTACAAGTCAATTTGATCCACTCCTTTTCGATATTTTGAGCACTCATGCAATGGATGAGCGTAAGCACGAGAGTTGACACTTAGGATGGAAAAAGAGAATATGCTGGAGGAGGAAGACAAAAAGGATGAGAAAGGCGCACATCAATAAGGACAATCATAGGCGAGAAGGCCAAATGATAGATATGATGTGAGGAGTAGGGATTGCCATGCAACGGATGCACATATGAGCTGAAAAGCTCTCCAATGGAACTAGTGGGGGTGCATCTAACTTGCTCTCTCATGAAGACCTAGAGCTCTTTTGAGGAGGCTCATCCTTGGAATATGCAAGCCAAGTTCTATAGTGTGAAGGTCCCCACATAGCTATATGCATGATCATCTCTATGGAGTACAAGGATAAGAGGGAGTACTAGTGCGGATCTTTCAAAAGGACAGTATTGTTGCCCCTTTCTCTATTTTTATTTCTTTTTCTCTATTTTCTCTTTTTTGTATTTTTTGGTGGCCTCAATGGCTCTTTCTATTTAACACTCATTTGTCCTCTTTGGGATCTTTTATTTTGTCCACTTTGGGATCTTTTCCTCACTTAAGGGCAACACTCTAATTTACAAGAGGGTATTGAAGATCTTCATACTTTACAAGGTACTCAAATCATAAAGAAGATGTAGCTATCATGATCTATGCAATGTATGCCGCTGCCAGTGTAGTAGGAACATGTATGTCATGAAGATCAAGTCATGAAAAGGTGGAAGTTGCATGGCAATATATCTCGGAAAGGCTATGGAAATGACTATAGGTAGGTATGGTGGCTGTTTTGAGGAAAGATATAAGGAGGTTTATGATGACAGAGCGTATCATGCCAAGGGTTTGGATGTACCGGCGAAGGTGGACGCCAACTCTCGGAGTGAGAAGGAGGCAATGCACGACACAGGAAAGGCTAGCAAACATGTACTTCTGCAACTCGAATCAAAAAACTCAGAACTTACGAAAGTTCCGTGATTGTATATAGAATGTTGTGTAAAAAATTCAGCTCAAAAAGATGAACTGGTGATATATTCTGATTTTTCCCGTCACGAGGACAGAATCTGTTTTCTGGACAGCATGTCACAACTTTCACTTCCGTTGTCATATGAGGCTATACCTGGCACAAAGCTTGAAAAATAAAGATACAATGATGTTGGTACAGTGGTAACAATCATCAAGACCACTAAAAACAGAAGTAAAAACATCTTGGGTTGCCTCCCAACAAGCGCTTTCTTTTACGCCTTTAAGCTAGGCATAAGACAAAAGAGAATCAAGTTTTATCAAGAGAAAGAGAATAGCTAGCCCGTGTAACGAACTCAAAAGGTAACTTGACTTTCTTTCTAGGGAAGTGTTCCATCCCCTTTTTGAGAGGAAATTTGAATTTTATATTCCCCTCTTTCATGTCAATAACAACACCAACGGTGCGAAGAAAAGGGCGTCCCAAAATAATTGGACATAAAGGTTCACACTCTATATCCATAATGATAAAATCAACGGGAACATAGTTGTCATTGACAATGATAAGAACATCGTCGATCTTCCCCAAAGGTTTCTTTACGGAAGAGTCGACAAGGCGAACACCAAAAGAACATGAATCAAAAGGTTTCAATTCAAACATATCATACATTCTTTTGGGCATGACGGAGGTACTAGCTCCAACGTCACATAAAGCATAGCAAGAGAAGTTATTTAATTTGATTTTTATCAGAGGGTCCCAACCATCATCTAGCTTCCTAGGTATGGAGGCTTTTATCCTAAGCTTCTCCTCCCTAGCTTTGATAAGAGCATTTGTGATATACTCCGTAAAGGCAAGATTAAGTGTGCTAGTGTGGGGGTCTCTAGACATTTTGTGTAATAAGCTGATAACTTATGACAGGGTGCTGTTGAATATGTGCCCTAGAGGCAAATTAATAAAGATATTTGTCACATATCTGTTTGTTCATAATACGTTATATATTGTGCTAGAACTGTATTAAGCGGAAACATTAATACACGTGTGATATATAACAACCTGGTCACTAGTTAAACTCAAGCATACTAGCTCATTGGGCAATTGATGATCAAGGTTTCCTGATCATGAGAACATAATAGTCTATTGACAATGAGGTCATATCATTAGGAGAATGATGTGATGGACACACACCCACCTTAAGCATTGCAGTGTGATCAAGTCACATAAGTTCAGCATTGCGATGACTTAATAATATAGTGACTGAATCCTTAGACCGTGATGATCATACATAATTGCTATCTATTAGGATGCTTTGAGTGCATTAACCGTTACACTGAAACATGGTAACTGAAAAGGTGTATCTTGGGTATTCCGAAGTAGATATGTTGAGGAGTATGAAATATATCAGAGCGGGATTTGTCAATCCAAGTGACGGATAGGTACTCTGGGCCCACTCGGTGGTGTTGCATCAATAGCTTGCAAGCAAGTGACTAGGTCACAAGAGATGTAATATTCACAGACGAGTAAACACGTTATGTCGGAGACGAGGAAGAACTAGATATTGGATACCGACGATCATACCTCGGACAAACATAGTACCGAAGCACAAAGGGATCAAGTCATATTGTTAACGGTTCAACAGCGATGAAGTTTATTCGATGGAAGCGTAGGGCACATCAAGGATTGTAACCAGATCCCACATGATGGTCATTGGTTAGAGAGTGTCTCGATCATGTCTACTGTTTCCCGGACCGTAGGGTGTCACACTTAAGGGCAATCGATGCATTAAGGATTGATTCGGGATCATTGGTGAAAAGAGAGAAAACACCGGAAATGTACCGGGAGGTGCCGGAAGCTGTTCCGGATATTTTGAAAGGTTCAAAATAATATATATTGATTTTTAAATATGTTTTATTATTTAATTGACATAATTAAATATTAAAAATTATTTAAAAATTAATTAAAAAGGAGAAAAAGGCATATGGGCCTTAAAAGGCCCATGAGGGGAAGGGGGAGCCCCCCCCCTTGGGCTAGGCGCCAAGGGAGGGGCCCATCCCCCCACCCCATGGTCGGCGCACTCCCCCCCCCCTTGTGGGGTTTAGTCCCACATGGGGAGGGGAGGAGAGTTCCCCCCCCCCCTCCTTGGCCTATAAAAGGAGGGGTGGGGGTGCCTTTTCTCAACACAACATTGAGTTCTTTCTCTCTCTCTTTCTCCGACCTAGAGCGGACTCCCCTTGTTTGGAGTTTGCACCTGGTTGGGGGTTTCACCATCATCCGGACGCCGTCGCGCTGCCGGAATCGGGATCCGGATCAATCTTCTTTCCGCTCCTCTTCTGGTTCGGAGCCTGGAGGGACGTCGGTTGCACCATACGTGTGTAATCCCGCGAGGCACTACACGTGTGGTGCTACTTCATCGTCGGAGGTTCTTAAACACGACAGGGAGGTCGTAGGATCAGAGTCTACGCCAACCACGTTCGAGGAACGTTTCCCTCTTTCGGTCTTCAAAGGTATGAACACTGATTCCTTCCGTTACATACATCAGCATAGCATAGATCTTGGGTTCGGGACTCGTAGGTAGGAAAATGTTTTGTTTTCTGCGCCGATCCCCAACAGGTGCAACTATCAAAATCAATATCACTACTATAAAAGGTGGTAGTAGTGTCATCTAGGCTCACTTGTTTGAAACCCTCTATATTCATAGGAGTATTTTCTTCTACAGTTAAGGTATTAGCATCACCATTAATAGGTCCAATGGGACCAGGAGTGCATTGGGTGCTAATAGTTTCAGTGTCCTCAAAAATTTGGATAGTGGGAACTGTGTGGTGTGTAGGAAGGCTCTTAATTCTGTCCTCTTCCTCTTTTTCTCTAGCCCATCTTTCTTTAAGTTTAGCCATCATCCTAATATTTTCATTGATTTGTAACTGGATAGCATTAATAGGAGTGGCCTTGCTCTCCTCAAGGGGAGAGGTTCTAATTTTTAACATCTCAACATCAAGGGCTAAGTTGTCTACCTTCAAATAAAGATTATCTAATTTAGCTAGTTTTTCTTCCACATTCTTGTTGAAGGCTTTTTGGGTAGTGATGAAGTCTCTAAGCATACTCTCTAGTTCAGAGGTGGGGCTCTTGTTGCTAGGGTAAGTGTTGTTGTTCCCATAAGTGGATGGAAACGGTCTAGGATTACTAGTAAAGTTGCCCCTATAAGCATTATTATTAAAGTTGTTTATAGCAATGAAATTCACATCTACTTGTTCCTGAGCAACCAAAGAATTTAAAGGAACATCATGAGGATCAATAGAGGGTTGCTTGGTAAGTAGAGACATAATTAAATCAACTTTATCATTTAAGGAGGTAATTTCCTCGACAGAATTTACCTTCCTACCTATTGGAGCACGTTCGGTGTGCCATTGGGAGTAGTTGGTCATCATCTCATCGAGAAGTTTTATGGCCACACCAAGTGTAGTTGACATAAAGGTTCCTCCCGCGGCCGAATCTAATAGGTTCCGCGAGGTAAAGTTCAAGCCTGCATAAAAAGTCTAGATAACCATCTAGGTAGTCAAACCATGCGTAGGGCATTTCTTAACAAGAGATTTCATACGTTCCCAAGCTTGGGAAACATGTTCATTATCCAATTGCCTAAAATTCATAATGTTACTCCTCAATTGGATAATTTTAGCAGGTAAGTAGTACTTCCCAATAAAAGCATCTTTGCACTTATCCCAAGAATCTATGCTATTCCTAGGCAAAGATTGAAACCAGATTTTAGCTCCATCCCTCAAAGAGAATGGAAAAATCTTGAGCTTAACAACATCACCTTCTACTTCTTTATACTTTTGCATATCACATAATTCAATAAAATTATTCAAGTGTAAAGCAGCATCATCTCCGGCACCAGATAATTGATCTCTGATAACAAGATTCAGTAAAGCAGGTTTAATTTCATAAGACGTAGTTGAAGTGGAAGATGTGGCAATAGGAGTGCAGATAAAGTCTTTGTTGTTGTGACTGGTGAAGTCACACAACATGGTGTTTTCAGTGGAACCCATAGTAGCAGCAAGTGTGGCATTTTTTTGTAGTTTTTGATATGAGACACGAAGATAAAAGCAGAAAGGTAAACTAACAAGACTAAAAAGTAGAGGTAAAGTATAGTGGGCAACTCCCCTATCTTATCACTCGAAGTCCCCGGCAACGGCGCCAGAAATTTTCTTGATAGCGTGGAACTGGTAATGGCTTCTCGCCCTTCGTTGGTTACCCCAAGTGGAAGGTGAGATGTAGGATCGTAGCAAATTTCCCCTATGTAGAGGATAAGGTTTATCTCTCGTAGGACTCCGGCGATGATAAGTAGGTGGCAAGAAAACAATGGCACCGTTTACGACAAATGTTGCTTCCTTGACCTGGACTTGCACACAATACAATTAACTTTGCTCCCAACGAAGTTCAGAGAGGTTGTCAATATCTCCGGTCTTGTTGTTTACAAAGGTTCAAACACACAAGGGATAATGATAATGATAATGGTAGCAACTAAAAGTAAATACTGAAAAGGCAATAGGCTTGTAAACAGTGATGAGAATATGGACCGGGGTCCCGTGATGTTCACTAGTGATGTCTCTCTCCCAAAAGACGATAAAACTGCTATGCAAGGTAAACAAATTACAGATGGGCAATTGACAAGATTATAAACTCACTGCAATGATAACTATGTTACAAAAGAAGGGAAGAGGCTCATAAGCATGGGCACTACGCCAAAATAAGTAGACCAAAATCCATCTATATCTACTACTAATCATCCACCTTGAGATATCTATCCAGAACATCTCGCTGGTATTAAGTTGCGAGTCCCAACTAAAGTGTAAACCCAAAGCAACAGACAACTGCATTAAAAGAACTTTGTGTAAAGTAAACAATCCTTGCAACCGCGGTTACAAGCACCGTTGTTTTCCCCCTTGTGGCCACAACACATCCCCTAGACTCATGTTTCTGTCACTCAAGCGTGTCATCAGAGGGCATGTACCCACAATCGAGCATAACGTTCCCTCTTGGAGTTACTATCCACCACTTGGCCAAAGAAATAAACAACAAAGGAGAACATGCAAGAATTACTTAGGACCAAAAATATAAGAGATCAAAACCAAATATATTACTCTATCACGATCTGAACATAATCTCATAATCCATCGGATCCCATCAAACTCAACATAGCAACAGCAGAAGAATTACATATGTGCATCGATCATGTAGGGAAGCTCATGAGGTCTAAACCATGAAGAACAAAGAGGGGAGGAGAACATCACATATCTACTGATCACGGACCCATGGTCCAAGGTAGACTACTCATGGCACATCCGGGAAGCGTCCATGGTGGAGGGGAAGCTCCCGGGGGTCGATCCTCCCTCTGGCAGGGTGCCGCGAAGGGTCCTGATGGTGCTCCCGATCTTGGAAGCATGGCGGCGGCGGAACAGAGGCGAGATTGCGAAATATGGTTCTGTCTTCGGAGTTTCCCCGTCACGGAGAATAAATAGGCGAAGGGGGGCAGCCAGGGGGACACCAGGGGTCGAGGGGGCCCCCTGGCGCGGCCCTCTGGCCCCTGGTGGTGGCCCTCTGGCCCCACTTGAGTGCTTATGGAAGACTCCGTTACGATGATTTTTTATCCGAATTTCCCGAATTTTTGGAGCAGTTTTAATATGGGGGAAAACAGGAACTGGCACTGGGTGCACTGAGTTAGTAGGTTAGTCCAAATCTGATCAACAGTATATGAAAGTGTATCTAGATCATAGCAATGTCACACAAAACATGCATGGAGCGAGCAGAAATTATCGATACGTTTGAGACGTATCATTTACCAAACATCGTCGTGTCAGGCTCGTTTTCCTTCTTGTATTTACATTCAGTATTTACTCTTTGCCTATTTGCCTTCGATGTTTTCCTTCGCTCCCAATCCTTTTGATCCATGCATGTCTTTCGTTACTGTAATTCCTTCGAGATGCCTTTAGTCCTTCGTAGTTTGCATGAATTCATTCTAAGCTCCTTAGAATTTTTTGAAGTGATCATTCACCCCTCCCCCTCTGATCATTCTTGAGCTTTCAGGTTGCTATTCAATTGTAGTAGTAACCTGCAATAGTTTTGAGGTATTGTTGTGAGTAATGTTTGACCTTTTGGTGTCAAGAGCTCTAACCTATTAGTGATAGGTTTCGTATTTTGGGCAATCCGTGTTTATTTTTAAAACCTACAAAAACTAGTTGAGAACTCTAGCTACTAGATGGATCACTAATCTTTGGAGGGATAGGATATTAGAGTACACTCGCGTACCATGAGTCGATGATGCGCAAGTATAACCAAACCCCAATACACTTCTCCTCGGGGTACTTGTCTATTTGTGAACTCCTTATTAGATAGAGAGTTACCGATAATAAGTGCATGAGTTCTTCGGACTAATGTAAGTATTGAAAGTTGACACTTCCACCTCCTCATACTTGCTAGCCTCTTCAGTACCGTTCATTGCCCTCTTCTCACTCCGAGAGTTGGCATCCACCTCGCCGGTGCATCCAAACCCTTGGCATGATACGCTCTGTCATCATAAACCTCCTTATATCTTTCCTCAAAACAGCCACCATACCTACATACCAAGGCATTTCCATAGCTTTTCCGAGCTATATTGCCATGCAGCATCCACCTCTTCATGACTTGATCTTCATGTCATACATGTTCCTGCTACACTGGCAGAGGCATACATTTGCATACATCATGATAGCTACATCTTCTTTATGTTGAGTACCTTGTAAAGTGTGAAGATCTTCTATACTTCTTGTAAAATAGAGTGTTGCCATTAAGTGAGGAAAAGATCCCAATGAGGACAAAATTAAAATATATCAAAGAGGACAAATGAGAGTTAAATAGAAAGAGCCATTGAAGCCACCAAAAAATACAAAAAAATTAGAAAAAAAAAGAGAAAAAGAAACTAAAAAGAGAGAAATGAGCAACACTACTATTCCTTTTGAAAGATCCACACTCGTACTCCTTTCTATCTCTTGTACTCCATAGAGAAGGTCATTTATGTATATAGCTATGTGGGGACCTTCACACTATAGAACTTGGATTGCATATTCCAAGGATGAGCCTCCTCAAACGAGCTATAGGTCTTCATGAGCGAGCAAGTTGGATGCACCCCACTAGTTCCATTGGAGAGCTTTTCTTAGCTCATATGTGCATCCGTTGCATGGCAATCCCTACTCTTCACATCATATCTATCATTTGGCTTTCTCTCCTATGATTGTCCTCATTGATGTGAGCCTTTCTCACCCTTTTTGTCTTCCTCCTCCACCATATCTCTCTCTTTTCCATCCTAAGTGTCAACTCTCGTGCGTACGCTCATCCATTGCATGAGTGCTCAAAATATCGAAAGGGAGTGGATCAAATTGACTTGTACCTGGCTAGTGGTCTGGGGACGAGTCAAGATAAGATCCCAAAGAAGATTAAGTGTGAAACTTTAGTAGATTGAGTTCTCAACAAATATTATTTTTTCTCGTATTCCCATCTCCCACTTCTTGCACGCAAACACCATCTAGAGACATTCGAGCCACAGACAGCGAGAGCTCTTGCACCTTAATGTTCTTATGTTGCTTGTTTCAATGTTAATATATACTCTTACATGTTATGACTTGAATTGAATTATATACCATGATTTCTTTACTTTCAAAGTTCTTATATGGTTGTTAGCATGTCACCATAGAAATTATGCTTGTTATCATTTACCTACTCGAGGACAAGCATGAATTAAGCTTGGGGATGTTGATACGTCACAAACGTATCTATAATTTCTGCTTGCTCCATGAATGTTTTGTGTGATATTGCTATGATCTAGATACGCTTTCATACACTTTTGATCATATTTGGATAACTTATTAACTCAGTGCACCCCAGTGCCAGTTCCTGTTTTCTGTTGTTTTTCTATTTCAGTTTTCCCCATATTAAAAGTGCTCCAAAATTCGGGAAATAATCAGATAAAAATCAGCGCAGAAGAACCTTCCGGAAACACCTGGGTGGGACAAGAGGGACACCACCAGGGGTCTAGGCGCCCTGGTGGCCTGCCCTAGGGCTTGGCCGCGCCAGGGGGGCGCCTGGACACCTGGTGCCCCCTGGCTGCCCCCCTTCGCCTATTTATTCTCCATGACAGGATTCTTCCGAGGACATAACCCTTTTTTGCGATCTCGCCTCTGTTCCGCCGCCGCCGCCGCGCTTCCAAGATCGGGAGCGCCAGCAGACCTCTTCCCGACACCCCGCCGGAGGGAGACCTTAGGAGCCTCTCTTCCACCATGGAAGCTTCCCGGATGATCCGTGAGTAGTCTAGCTTGGACCATGGGTCCGTGATCACTAGTTATGTGATGTTCTCCTCCCCTCTTTGTTCTTCATGGATTAGACCTTGTGAGCTGCCCTACATGATCAAGGCACATATGTAATTCTTTCTGTTGTTGCTATGCTGAGTTTCCTCGGATCTAATGGATTATGAGACTATGTTCAGTTTGTGATTGAGTAATATATTTGGTTTTTATATTTTATATATTTTTTCTTGAGTAATTCTTGCATGTTCTACGTTGTTGTTTATTGCTTTGGCCAAGTAGTAGGTAGTGACTCCAAGACGGAACGTTATGCTCGTTTGTGGGTTCATGCCCCCTAATGACTAGCTTGAGTGACAGAAACATGAGTCTAGGGGATGTGCTGTTGCCACAAGAGGGAAAACAACGGTGCTTGTAAACGTAGTTCCAAGGATTGTTTACTTCACGCAAAGTTCTTTTAATGCAGTTGTATGTTGCTTTGGGTTTATAGTTTGGGTGGGGCTCACAACTTAATACCAGCGAGATGTTCTGGATAAATATCTCAAGGTGGATGATTAGTAGTAGATGCAGTTGGATTTCGGTCTACTTATTTTGGCGTACCGACCATGCTTTTGATCCTCTTCCTTTCTTTGTAGCATAGTTAGCATTGCAGTGCGTTTTTAATCCTGTCAATTGCCTGTAACACCCTCACTGTCAGTGAACGGTAGTCAGGGTTACTGTTCATCTCTACTGTTAAAAACTTTTGTTTGATCAACTGGTTCAGTCCAAATTCAAATTCTCCTTTGATATTGTTGCAAGCAAATATGAACCATGGACCTTGATCATCATTGGCCAACTGAAGTCCAAGCCATTTGAATTAAAATTCAAACAAACCCTAAAATGCCTTTTGATGAATATTAAAAATATGGTGACAATAAAATCTTTCCCAAAAATCTTGGAACCACTTTTATAAAATCCCAAATAATCATTGGACCAAATCCAAATGGGTTTGGGTATTTATTGAGTTATAGAAAATTCCAAACAATTCAAACAGTAGGTTAAAACCCTTACTTTGGGCATTTAATATTTAAAAGAAATATCTAATGATTTTCTTTTGCTGCAAAAACTTTTGTGGCACTGCTATATACTGTTGTTCTAATTTGGAGGAACCTAACATATTTTACAAAAAATGTTAAACAGATAAAAGAAATGCAAAAGAGAAATTACAAAAAAGAAAAAGAAAAATATCTAAACTATGCCTGGGGGCGAAGCCCACCAAGCCAGTCCCCCTCTTCCCCCCACTGGGCCAAGCCCAACCCGGTTAGCCCAACCCCAACCGTTCCCCCCCCCCTCCTCTGTTCACCGCCATGGCGTGGAGACCATCGGCCGGTGCCACGGCGACGGCTGGCGCCGTGGGGGACATCGCGCGGCGCAGGCGTCGATAAGAACCCCGAGGTCACCCCCGCAACCCATCGGGAACCATAACCCTAGCACATCCCCATTCCCCTCGCGTTCGCCCCCTGGTCATCTTCCACCTCAGGCCGAGCCCGCCATGGTCGCGGCTCCGTGAACGCACGAGCCCACCGGCCACACCAGCCCTCCCCTCCGTGTCCAGTGACCTCACCGCCGTCGGTTTCCTCTTCGAGCAGAAGGAATCGACCCCGGAACCCATCTGCGCCACGCTTCAACCAGTTCCTCCCGCCGGGCCGCCGTCGTCCTCCCAGACGAATTCGTCGTCGCCGGCGCTGCTCCGAGCTTGCTGTCGTCCCCTACTGAACCCCCGTGAGCCTCCCCTTCAATTCCCCCTCTCTTCCCGCGCGAGCCTCCACCGTAGGTCCTCCCCGCCGTGGTTCCGGCCGCCGGTGTGTGGGCAGAGCCGCGTCCTCGGCGGCTCCCCTCCGCGCGCGCTCATGCGTAACCCGCAGACCAGCCGCCCCTTGGCTCCCTCCTGCACCCCTGGCCGCCCTGGCCGAATGTCGCCGGCGCCAGGCCGTGCCAGACGTGGCCGGCGTGCCCTCTGGCCAGGGGCTAACCCCCCCCCCCCCCATTAGTGTTAACGACCCCCTCCCCCCCCTCACTGACTGTGGGCCCAAGGCCATTAGTGTTATATAATTAGACACTGTTAGCTAAAATGGCTCACTGACATGTGGGTCCAAACCATTAAGATAACCCCCTGGATTAATTAGATTAGCTAATTATGTCTATGTGTCTACGACACCTAGGTCCCACTGTCAGTTTAATAATTGAAATGATTTTTTTCTTTAAATAAGAGTATGACATGTGGGCCCTCTGGAATATTAGATATAAATAAAACATTTTTATTAAATACTGTGTATGACATGTGGGACCCACTGGTCAGTAGGCCCCACATGTCAGTTGACTGGTCAAACCCCTATTCTGGATAATGTTGATTTTAATAATAAAATAAATTCCAGAAATTCCAAAAAATCATTTAAATATTAGAAATTCAATATCTTTTCAACCGTAACTCGGATCGAAAAACTTTATACATGAAAGTTGATCAGAAAAATATAACGAGTACGGATACGCTTTCCGTATACCAACCCCACCCCCCTAACACACCGATCATCGACATTCCCCCCTCCGGGCTGTTTGTCGGTAATTCCCGGTACCGATAAAAAGTACCCGGATGAATTTATTCCGAACACGAAAGTTGTTCGGAATAGTTCAACTAACACGGATACACCCCCCTTATATTTGTCGGATGTCCACGACACCTCCGGCATGAACCCTCCCCCCCTCCGGACACCCTGTCCGGTAATCACCTGGAGCTGGCAGTTCATCCCCGGATGAATTCCCGCTCCGAGCAACGTGCATTGCACTGCGTTAGAACACCGTTAACATTTCATCATGTCATGCCTATGTTTGTATATTATTGTTGTGTATTTACTGTTTCCTCCCCCCTTAATCTTCGGTAGACCCTGCTGCTACCGCCGACAACACCGCTACCGGGTACGACTACTTCGTCGACGACCCGACCCCTACCGTCGAGCTTCCAGGCAAGCAGAGCCATTCTCTTCCCCAGATATCGCCTACCTTTCCGTACTTTCTTGCACTAGGCATTGTTACTGCTGCTGCTACGATTACAATCCTATTCAATTGCATAGCCTGATTTTTGTCGCCTCTTGATGTACCTTTTTCCTTTATCATATCCTGCCTATTATTACTTATGCATATTTCAGCAGTGAGCCCTGCACATTGTTAGTTAGGGTTAGTTAGCGGGCCGTGATCACTATGGGAGCGATCGCGGATACATTAAATACAACTGCACAGGTACGGTACAATGCAGACACCGCCAAAGGCCCCTATCTGGGTTATGCCTAGTCACCTCAAGTGTGAGCTATCAAGGAGTAATCCTTGTACTCCACCCGAGGCTGACTTTGTCTTGCCGCCATAGGGTCCTGAACAGCGGTTGTCCTTAAGGTAAGAAGTCGGGCGACCCAACGGTGCCCGCGAGAGGTATATTGTCGGGAACGACAGGGAGGGTACGACCGACGTTACTGGCGTGCTCGGCCCCTGCTCGTATCTCGCGAGAGTTACCAAACCACGAAAGTCGAGCTCTACCAAGAGCACACGCGAGACAAGGTAAGGAGACGGTTCACCTTGTCGGTAACCGCAGTGACTTGGTGGGACGACAGGGCAGGCACCGATGTACTGGTGGTCCTGACTGTTGTCGTTGACCGCGGGTCGGTTAAGTCGAGGCAACGATAACGGTTGTCACGCAGGTTAATTAAAATGCTAAATGGTTCGGCGGATGACTTGAGAGGCCCGTTGGTCTATACGCACTACCTTCACGTGGGATAAGGAGTTATGGGCTCCCCTGCGTCGTAGTTTGTCCGAAAGCTCTTCAGACGTCAGCAGTACTGCGGCCTGATCGCCGGGAAGTGGTCTTGTCTTTTTGCTGCAGAAGGTTTGTTTGGATTTGCTTTTGCTTCACCGGCCAGACTCGCACCGTGCAGGAGCGTGCAAGGGTGAGGGACCTAGACCCCCTGGCGCATTGGATATAGTCCGGCGAATGGCCTCTCTGTTGAGCCTAGGATGGGCTGCGTCGTGTCGGATAGCCTCGGTGGGGCGTTCCCTAACAAGGTTCACGCCACCCTGGAGATCCGAGCGTGCAGGCTGAACAGTAGTGCACCCCTGCAGGGAGTTTAATCTATTCGAATAGCCGTGTCCACGGTAACAGGACGCTTTATGCTGAAGCTGGATCTTACCACTAGAAACTATTACTATTAAACTGTATGGTTCCGGGTCTTCTTCCTCGCAGGGAAGTCGAGGAGGGGAACTCGGAGGCATTATTATTATTAATCATTACAACTTATATTATTCAATGTTGCAGCAACTTCTGCTTCATTGTTACTTTATTGCTTTATATGAACTGTTGGTTGTTTATCTTCTCATGCTGCAAGACAACATCGGAAGATGCTAGTCTTCGATAGGCCTAGCTTCTTACCCTTATTCTGATTTCTATCTTGCAGTCCACTATATACAGCCTCCCCTTTTCGTTGATACAAATGCATAATGCTTAGTAGCGGACGTAAGACTCGCGGGTATACTAGATACTCACCTTTGATTTATTTCCCATTTTATGTTTTGCCTGATCGGCCGCTGCAGTCGACGCTGGAGCCCAAGAGCAGGAGTACCCCGGAGGCGGATACTACTACGTCGAGACCCCCGCTGACCAGGACCAGGAGTAGTTTTGGAGGCTCCCAGGCAGGAGGCCTTGCCTTTTCGATCTGTATCTCTGATGTTATTTGTGCTAGCCTTCTTAAGGCAAAACTTGACTAACTATGTATGTACTCCGATATTATGGCTTGTATAACTTATGTATTCGGGTCCGCGTGACCCTCCTTTTATTGTAACATATTGGTTTATCCTTTTGTGTTTAGTGTTGTGCTGTGATATTCTCACTGTGGCACCCTAATCTCAGCCATGTACCCTGCGTGTATGATTACTGTACACGGATTGATTTTGGGGGCGTCACAAGTTGGTATCAGAGCCGACTGCCTGTAGGAAGCCACCCCACCACTGCCTGGTCGAAGTTGAGTCTAGACTTTGAAAAACTATTTTGCTAACTTAATATTTGGCTTACGGGCCCACATCGATGTCACTACGTGTGATATCTATGGTATTAGGATCCTTTTCTCCTTACCTATGCTCTGGGAATCTGCTCTCTTATCCTTGCTGGTAAGTTTTACAAACTCTGACATTAGGATCACGTTCTCTTGATTCCATCCGGCGTTTTGGTGCTTCCCCATTGATTGAGTCGTGTTGCAGGAGTTCTACCCCAGGTCCCGGACCGCGGATCCCATTCTCATTCTGGGCAGGCCGCGCGTCCTCTGGCATTAACTCCTGTGGCCAACAGTTTTCTTGCGGCGTGATTGACATAGTGGAATCTATGTCGCGTCGTGTAATCCTTACCGCGGTCTGCGGGCCGCCTAGTGTGTCCTTTTTCCTTAATTTCTACGACGTTACGCTCCCCGATTTTCGATTGATTCTATGTGTGGATGTGTATTGTCTTATATGACTACTCCTATATATCCGTGCCTCCTCTTTGTTGTCGCTTTACCTCTTACTCGTTTCCGGCATCTCGTTAAAATGTTCACCGCTGAAATACCCCTGTTAAATTCTAGCAGGATGGCTGGTCGTGGTGGTCGCGGTCGTGGTCGTGGTGCCAACGATCCACCTCCGCCGCCGGACTACATGGCCGCGATGATGCAGCAGTTTCAGATGAACCAAGTGTTTATGCAAGGAGTCATAGATCAGCTCCAGAACCAGAATCAGAACCAGAACCAGCACCAGAACCAACCGCCTGTGGTTACTCTGCGGGATTTCATGTGTCTCAATCCCCCTCTCTTCCACCAACCGGAACAGCCGCTGGATGCTGATGATTGGCTTCGTGACATCACTCGTCAGCTGGAGTTCGCTAATGTGAGCGCTGCTGATTATGTCAACTTCGCGTCCTATTTCTTGCGTGGTCCCGCTGCTCAGTGGTGGGACACTTACAAGGGCTCGCTAGCTGAAGGGACTGTCGTCACCTGGAATGACTTCAAGACTGCCTTCTGTGCTCATTATATCCCCCAGGCGATTATGAACCGTATGAAGGCCGAGTTCCGCAACCTCGTTCAGGGAAACAAAACTGTCGAGGCATATCAGACGGAATTCCTCCGCCTCTCCCGCTATGCTGCAAGTGACCTTCCGAATGATGCAAGTAGGCAAGAGAAGTTCCGTGATGGACTCAGCCCTGATCTCCATCTTGCACTGGCTTTTCACGTCTTCCCCGACTTCGCCACCATGGTGAACCAGACTATCACTCTTGAGACAGCTCAGCTTAAGTTCAGTGGTTCGCCGAAGCGCCCCCGTGATGCTGGCTCATCTTCGGGCACAGCACAGAAGCAACGCATTTGGCTTCCACACAGTCTTATGCGTCCAACTGCCCCTGCACCAAGGCCGTCGTATGTTGCACCTCGTCTGCCTCCGCCCCCGCCGAGACAGCCGAAGACTGAGACTGCACCCCTCCGTCCTCAAGATGGCCTGTGTTTCAAGTGCCTTCAGCCAGGCCATATTTCCAGACACTGCCCTCAGCGACAGAATCAACTGGTAGTTCACCCTGCTGGCCGCGGAAATGGTCGTGGCAACAATGGGACCCTCAACTATAATACTGGGTCAAATCCTCATGCTCGTGGTCATGCTTACAACATTGATGTTGAAGCATCTCAGGAACAACCCGCTACTGTGATGGGTACACTCCTCGTTAACTCAATACCTGCTACTGTTTTATTTGATACAGGAGCATCGCATTCATTTTTGTCTGGAGCATTTGCTTCTAAGCATGGCATTTACCACGAAAAGATGCATACCCCCTTAATAGTCCGGACTCCCGGTACCCAGTGTCGTGTCGACATGGTTGCACCTAACCTCACTGTCGAGATCGAAAGATTTGAGTTCATGGTTTCTCCACACATTCTGAAAACCTCCACCATCGACCTTATCCTTGGCATGGATTGGCTGAAAACCCACAATGCCGCACTTTACTGTGGCACCAAGGTCATCCAACTTCTTCATCCTTCTGGCGCGATTTTGAGTCACACTGCCATTGTGTCGATGAATGCCGAAGCTCGTATATATGCTCTGAATGCCTTGAATGTCGCACCTCTCGAAGGGATTGAGAAAATCCCAATCGTTTGTGATTTTACCGACGTATTCCCAGAAGAACTGCCGGGGATACCCCCGATTAGGGAAGTTGAATTCGTCATCGACTTGAAGCCTGGCACCGTCCCTATTGCCAAGCGCCCATATAAGATGCCACCTCACCACCTCCTTGAATTGAAGAAGGAGATCGACACAGCCCTCGAGAAAGGCTTCATCCGTCCAAGTTCCTCTGCTTGGGGAGCACCTTCGCTCTTTGTCAAGAAGAGTGATGGCACGAACCGTTTGATCCAAGATTACTGACCTATCAACCAGGCCACGATACAGAACAAGTACCCCCTCCCTCGGATCAATGATCTTTATGATCAACTTGCTGGATCCACGGTGTTTTCAAAACTCAACTTAAGGTTGGGTTACCATCAGATCCGGGTCCGTGATGAGGACATCCCGAAGACCGCATTCATTACTCGCTATGGTTCATACGAGTACACTGTCATGTCCTTTGGCTTGACGAATGCCCCAGCCACTTTCTCCAGATTGATGAACTATATATTCATGGAATACCTCGACAAGTTCGTCGTGGTTTATCTGGATGATATATTGATTTACTCCAAGACCGATGCAGAACATGCTGAACATCTTCGTCTTATACTGGAAAAGCTTCGAGAACGCAAACTCTATGCTAAGTATTCTAAGTGTGAGTTCTGGCTTCCCGAAGTAACCTACCTTGGTCATGTGATTTCCAAGGATGGCGTTGCCGTCAACCCCGAACGTATCCAGGCTATTCTTGACTGGACTCCGCCCAGGACTGTCAAGCAAGTCCGAAGTTTCCTCGGCCTTGCCAGCTATTGCCGCCGTTTTGTCGAGAATTTCTCCAAGATTGCCAAGCCTCTGACTAATCTGCTTCACAAAGGCGTCAAGTTTGAGTAGACTGATAAATGTCAAGAAAGTTTTCAAGCTCTGAAGGACAAGCTCACTTCACCCCCGGTGCTTGCTCCGCCTGATACTCAGAAGGACTTCGTGATTTATTGTGACGCGTCTCGTCAAGGATTAGGCTGTGTCCTAATGCAAGAGCATAAAGTGATTGCTTATGGCTCTCGTCACTTGCGTGCTCACGAAGAAAACTATCCAACTCATGATCTCGAATTGGCAGCGGTAATTTATGCTTTGAAGCTGTGGCGACATTACCTCGTCGGTAATCGTTGCGAGATCTTCACCGACCACCAAAGCCTGAAGTACCTGTTTACGCAACCCGACCTGAATCTCCGCCAACAGAGATGGCTCGAGACAATAGCCGACTACAACATGGGAATTTCTTACACCCCTGGCAAAGCTAATGTGGTGGCCGATGCCTTAAGCCGCAAAGCCTACTGTTCTGAACTTGAAGTCCAGATAGAGCAGCCACTTCTGTATGAAGAGCTCTGCAAGTTGAACCTTGAAATTGTTCCGCAGGGACATGTGAATAACCTTGTTGTTGAGCCGGACCTCGACAGCACCATCAAGTGGATACAAACATGTGACTCGGATGTCGAGAAGATCAAGAAGTATATCGCTAGAGGAAAGCCATCATGCTTCACTGTTGCCGATGATGGTACGTTGTATTTCAAGAATCGTTTAGTGGTCCCTAGGAGTAAGCCCAATCTAAACTTGACCCCGCGCGTCATGAAATAAGCTCATGATACTCCTTTGTCGATTCACCCTGGTAGTACCAAGATGTACCAAGACCTTCGTCAACGGTACTGGTGGTCTAACATGAAGCAAGACATTGCTCGTTATGTTGATGAGTGTGAAATTTGTCGTCGCGTCAAAGCAGAACATCAGAGACCTGCTGGAACTCTCCAACCACTCTCTATTCCTGAATGGAAATGGGACAAGATTGAAATGGACTTCGTCACCGGTTTTCCGCGATCACAGAAGGGTCATGATGCGATCTTTGTCGTCATCGACCGATTCTCCAAGGTTGCTCATTTTCTGTCTGTCAAGGAGACGATCTCTGCTAGTCAGTTAGTAGACTTATATGTTTCCAGAATTGTTTCCCTCCACGGTATTCCGTTGGAGATCAGTTCAGACCGTGGCAGCATTTTCACCTCTAAGTTCTGGGATAGTTTCCAAGAAGCTATGGGCACTCACCTAAATTTCAGCACCGCTTATCACCCCCAGTCGCAAGGACAAGTCGAACGATTCAACCAAGTGCTTGAAGATATGCTTCGAGCTTGTGTCATTTCATTCGGTAAGAAATGGGAGGAATCTCTTCCATTTGCTGAATTCTCGTACAACAATAGCTATCAAGCTAGTCTGAAGATGGCACCCTTTGAAGTTCTCTATGGACGTAAGTGTCGAACCCCTCTGAATTGGTCAGAGACTGGAGAACGAACTCTCATGGGTCCGGACATCATGCAGCATGCCGAAGATCAGGTTCGCGTTATTCGTGAACACTTGAAAGCTGCTCAGTCCCGTCAGAAGAGCAACTATGACCGCAAACACAAGGAAATGGTTTACCAACCTGGCGAATACGCGTACCTCCGTGTCACCCCGATGCGAGGCACTCATCGTTTCGGGATCAAAGGCAAATTAGCTCCTCGCTACATTGGCCCGTTCCGTATCCTTTCTAGGAGTGGACCAGTGGCATACCGATTGGAATTGCCGTCAAACCTCTCCCAAGTCCATGATGTATTCCACGTGTCGCAACTCCGTCGCTGCTTCAAGGACCCTATTCGTGAAGTGGAGCATGATATGATCGAGCTGCAACAGGACTTGACTTATCAAGAACATCCGAGCCGCATTCTCGATCAGTCTGAACGCAAAACCCGCAACAAGATAACGAAGTTTCTCAAAGTTCAGTGGTCGAATCATTCCGAAGATGAAGCCACTTGGGAACGCGAAGATCGTCTTCGTGAGGAATACCCCGATCTTTTCCCCTCTACCGCCTAAATTCTCGGGACGATAATTCTTGTAGTGGGGAGATTTCTAACACCCTCACTGTCAGTGAACAGTAATCAGGGTTACTGTTCATCTCTACTGTTAAAAACTTTTGTTTGATCAACTGGTTCAGTTCAAATTCAAATTCTCCTTTGATATTGTTGCAAGCAAATATGAACCATGGACCTTGATCATCATTGGCCAACTGAAGTCCAAGCCATTTGAATTAAAATTCAAACAAACCCTAAAATGCCTTTTGATGAATATTAAAAATATGGTGACAATAAAATCTTTCCCAAAAATCTTGGAACCACTTTTATAAAATCCCAAATAATCATTGGACCAAATCCAAATGGGTTTGGGTATTTATTGAGTTATAGAAAATTCCAAACAATTCAAACAGTAGGTTAAAACCCTTACTTTGGGCATTTAATATTTAAAAGAAATATCTAATGATTTTCTTTTGCTGCAAAAACTTTTGTGGCACTGCTATATACTGTTGTTCTAATTTGGAGGCACCTAACATATTTTACAAAAATATTAAACAGATAAAAGAAATGCAAAAGAGAAATTACAGAAAAGAAAAAGAAAAATATATAAACTATGCCTGGGGGCGAAGCCCACCAAGCCAGTCCCCCTCTTCCCCCCACTGGGCCAAGCCCAACCCGACTACACCAACCCCAACCATTCCCCCCCCCCTCCTCTGTTCACCGCCATGGCGTGGAGGCCATCGGCCGGTGCCACGGCGACGGCTGCCGCCGTGGGGGACATCGCGCGGTGTCGGCGTCGATAAGAACCCCGAGGTCACCCCCGCAACCCATCGGGAACCCTAACCCTAGCCCATCCCCATTCCCCTAGCGTTCGCCCCTGGTCATCTTCCACCTCAGGCCGAGCCCGCCATGGCCGCGGCTCCGTGAACGCACGAGCCCACCGGCCACACCAGCCCTCCCCTCTGTGTCCAGTGACCTCGCCGCCGTCGGCTTCCTCTTCGAGCAGAAGGAATCGACCCCGGAACCCATCTGCGCCACGCCTCAACCAGTTCCTCCCGCCGGGCCGCCGTCGTCCTCCCCGACGAATTCGTCGCCGTCGGCGCTGCTCCGAGCTTGTTGTCGTCCCCTACTGAACCCCCGTGAGCCTCCCCTTCGATTCCCCCTCTCTTCCCGCGCGAGCCTCCACCGTAGGTCCTCCCCACCGTGGTTCCGGCCGCCGGTGTGCGGGCAGAGCCGCTTCCTCGCCGCGAGACCGCGCCCTGGCGGCTCCCCTCCGCGCGCGCTCATGCGTAACCCGCAGACCAGCCGCGCCTTGGCTCCCTCCTGCACCCCTGGCCGCCCAGGCCGAATGTCTCCGGCGGCAGGCCGTGCCAGACGTGGCCGGCGTGCCCTCTGGCCAGGGGCTAACCCCCCCCCCCCCATTAGTGTTAACGACCCCCTCCCCCCCCCCTCACTGACTGTGGGCCCAAGGCCATTAGTGTTATATAATTAGAAACTGTTAGCTAAAATGGCTCACTAACATGTGGGTCCAAACCATTAAGATAACCCCCTGGATTAATTAGATTAGCTAATTATGTCTATGTGTCTATGACACCTAGGTCCCACTGTCAGTTTAATAATTGAAATGATTTTTTTCTTTAAATAAGAGTATGACATGTGGGCCCTCTGGAATATTAGATATAAATAAAACATTTTTATTAAATACTGTGTATGACATGTGGGACCCACTGGTCAGTAGGCCCCACATGTCAGTTGACTAGTCAAACCCCTATTCTGGATAATGTTGATTTTAATAATAAAAGAAATTCCAGAAATTCCAAAAAATCATTTAAATATTAGAAATTCAATATCTTTTCAACCGTAACTCGGATCGAAAAACTTTATACATGAAAGTTGATCAAAAAAATATAACGAGTACGGATACGCTTTCCGTATACCAACCCCACCCCCCTAACACACCGATCATCGACAGTCCCCCCCTCCGGGTTGTCTGTCGGTAATTCCCGGTACCGATAAAAAGTACCCGGATGAATTTATTCCGAACACGAAAGTTGTTCGGAATAGTTCAACTAACACGGATACACCCCCCTTATCTTTGTCGGTAATCACCCGGAGCTGGCAGTTCATCCCCGGATGAATTCCCGCTCCGAGCAACGTGCATTGCACTGCGTTAGAACACCGTTAACATTTCATCTGTCATGTCATGCCTATGTTTGTATATTATTGCTGTGTATTTACTGTTTCCTCCCCCCTTAATCTTCGGTAGACCCTGCTGCTACCGCCGACTACACCGCTGCCGGGTACGACTACTTCCTCGACGACCCGACCCCTACCGTCGAGCTTCCAGGCAAGCAGAGCCATTCTCTTCCCCAGATATCGCCTACCTTCCGTACTTTCTTGCACTAGGCATTGTTACTGCTGCTGCTACGATTACAATCCTATTCAATTGCATAGCCTGATTTTTGTCGCCCATTGATGTACCTTTTTACTTTATCCTATGCTGCCTATTATTACTTATGCATATTTCAGCAGTGAGCCCTGCACATTGTTAGTTAGGGTTAGTTAGTGGGTCGTGATCACTATGGGAGCGATCGCGGATACATTAAATACAACTGCACAGGTACGGTACAATGCAGACACCGCCAAAGGCCCCTATCTGGGTCATGCCTAGTCACCTCAAGTGTGAGCTATCAAGGAGTAATCCTTGTACTCCACCCGAGGCTGACTTTGTCTTGCCGCCATAGGGTCCTGAACAGCGGTTGTCCTTAAGGTAAGAAGTCGGGCGACCCAACGGTGCCCGCGAGAGGTATATTGTCGAGAACGACAGGGAGGGTACGACCAACGTTACTGGCGTGCTTGGCCCCTGCTCGTATCTCGCGAGAGTTACCAAACCACGAAAGTCGAGCTCTACCAAGAGCACACGCGAGACAAGGTAAGGAGACGGTTCACCTTGTCGGTAACCGCAGTGACTTGGTGGGACGACAGGGCAGGCACCGATGTACTGGTGGTCCTGACTGTTGTCGTTGACCGCGGGTCGGTTAAGTCGAGGCAACGATAACGGTTGTCACGCAGGTTAATTAAAATGCTAAATGGTTCGGCGGATGACTTGAGAGGCCCGTTGGTCTATACGCACTACCTTCACGTGGGATAAGGAGTTATGGGCTCCCCTGCGTCGTAGTTTGTCCGAAAGCTCTTCAGACGTCAGCAGTACTGCGGCCTGATCGCCGGGAAGTGGTCTTGTCTTTTTGCTGCAGCAGGAATGTTTGGATTTGCTTTTGCTTCACCGGCCAGACTCGCACCGTGCAGGAGCGTGCAAGGGTGAGGGACCTAGACCCCCTGGCGCATAGGATATAGTCCGGCGGATGGCCTCTCTGTTGAGCCTAGGATGTGCTGCGTCGTGTCGGATAGCCTCGGTGGGGCATTCCCTAACAAGGTTCACGCCACCCTGGAGATCCGAGCGTGCAGGCTGAACAGTAGTGCACCCCTGCAGGGAATTTAATCTATTCGAATAGCCGTGTCCACGGTAACAGGACGCTTTATGCTGAAGCTGGATCTTACCACTAGAAACTATTACTATTAAACTGTATGGTTCCGGGTCTTCTTCCTCGCAGGGAAGTCGAGGAGGGGAACTCGGAGGCATTATTATTATTAATCATTACAACTTATATTATTCAATGTTGCAGCAACTTCTGCTTCATTGTTACTTTATTGCTTTATATGAACTGTTGGTTGTTTCTCTTCTCATGCTGCAAGACAACGTCGGAAGATGCTAGTCTTCGATAGGCCTAGCTTCTTACCCTTATTCTGATTTCTATCTTGCAGTCCACTATATACAGCCTCCCCTTTCCGTTGATACAAATGCATAATGCTTAGTAGCGGACGTAAGACTCGCGGGTATACTAGATACTCACCTTTGCTTTATTTCCCCTTTTATGTTTTGCCTGATCGGCCGCTGCAGTCAACGCTGGAGCCCAGGAGCAGGAGTACCCCGGAGGCGGATACTACTACGTCGAGACCCCCGCTGACCAGGACCAGGAGTAGTTTCGGAGGCTCCCAGGCAGGAGGCCTTTCCTTTTCGATCTGTATCTCTGATGTTATTTGTGCTAGCCTTCTTAAGGCAAAACTTGACTAACTATGTCTGTACTCAGATATTATGGCTTGTATAACTTATGTATTCGGGTCCGCGTGACCCCCCTTTTATTGTAACATATTGGTTTATCCTTTTGTGTTTAGTGTTGTGCTGTGATATTCTCACCGTGGCACCCTAATCTCAGCCGTGTACCCTGCGTGTATGATTACTGTACACGGATTGATTTTGGGGGCGTCACATTGCCCAGTTGTGATTTGTTTACCTCGCATAGCAGTTTTATCGTCTTTTGGGAGAGAGACATCACTAGTGAACATCACGGGACCCCAGTCCATATTCTCATCGTTGTTTACACGCTCAATTTGTTTCCTGCTTTTACTTTCTAGTTGTTATCACTATTATCCTTTATCCCTTGTGTTTGATCCTTTGTAAACAACAAGGCCGGAGAGATTGAAAACCTCTCTAAACTTCGTTGGGAGAAAAGTTATTTGTATTGTGTGCAGGTCCACGTCAATTGCGCCGTTCACACCTACTTCTCATTTCCGGAATCCTACGGGAGACAAACCCTATCCTCTACATAAGGGAAATTTGTTGTTATCCTACATCTCACCTTCCACTTGGGGTAACCAACGAAGCGCGAGAAGCCATTATCCCCTTCCATGACATCACATATTTGTTCAGGTATATTACATACCGTTTATAATGCACAAACGTTTGCGATCCTCTGACACCAATGGATTGTTCGTATCATCTCTCTCTCAAAAAAAATACCCATTTGCGATAAGGTTGTAACCCATACAATTGTATCAAAATGCATACCCAACACGGGTTATTAAAATAGACTGCTTGCAATACGCGATTAGCCTTGCCGAAGAAGCTTTGGTAGAAGGACTGGTACAGTAGAATCACATATATAAATTCCGACTATCTTGTTTTCACAACTGATTTTTTTAGGGTCACAACTAAATAACTTATATAAACGCTTCGTGCATACACAGAGATAAGTAATATAATAATAAAATAACTGTGACGAGCTAAATAAACGGAGGATTACATTGTTCATCGGAGTTTTAGCTAAATAAATATGGACCACTTGTATCCCAGATGTCTAGGTCCGCAACCGCATACAAAGAAATGCTCCCTGGACCTCTTCATCATCCTTTCTCGCACATTGGGGTCTAGATCCTCATCTTTGACCACATTCCCCTTAAACAAGAGAAAGGCATCTTTAGTAGTCTTCATGTTAGATCTGAGATTCTCGATGGCAGAGGCGGCGGCCAGATCCGTGTGTTCAGCGGCCTTTTGGGCCACATCCGCCTTCTCTTGGTCTACAGTCTCCTGATGGTGGAGAGATCTGGAGAGATTCGCGGCTGCTTCATAAGTTTTTATGGCCTTGGATTTTCTCTTTCTTGTAGCGTCGTAGCCATATAGGCCCTTGCCGACCTCTTGGCGGTCTCGCTGGCCAAGTCCGTCGCTTTATGGGCGATTTGGTACAAGCGAGCCTCTTCCACCGCCGCGTTCTTGGCGGCCTCGGCCCGGACTTTCGACCTGGCCTGCCATTCCGGCGATGGATGGTCCTTAGGAGGTGAGGGTGACGGTGAGGATGGTGGTGAGGGTGATGATGTTGAGGGTGATGATGAGAATGTAGGAGTTGACGAGATAGACTTAGACGGAGAGGCCATGATGGGTGCGATGGCGAACAAGGAGATCGGGGGCGAGGGCGGATGAGTGTACTTATGAGGTCTGCTTACTGTCAAGGTTTATTTTTTCAGCAGACTATTTTATTTTGGAAAACCTTTCATTGTGCCACGATTTAACTTCATTATGCAGTGGGATCTATGTTCAGTGGAATGCGCCTTAAAAACATGTGTATGTAATTGTTGCTGCGTAAAGCTTTTTAATGCATCTTGTGCATTTTTATTATTAAACATGACTTTTGAATTGAACATTTTTAGATCTTTTAGGCCCCAAGCTTTTTATATGATCAACATTAAGCATTCACACTAACATACTAAAATTTCAAATGTTTCTGATTTCATTTGGCAATTTTAATGCAGATAGTGAATTTTATTGAGCTTAATGGCCTTGGAATTGAAAATCAATTCAAATGACCTCCAAAAAAGGATGAGACTTGGCATGATGTCATCATTTCACGAATGTGGTCTGTGGTAAAAGTTTCATTGGATTACTAGACAAATTATAAATACTTGATTCACAAACCGG
Organism: Bromus sterilis; assembly: GCA_950022295.1. Taxonomy (NCBI): domain Eukaryota; kingdom Viridiplantae; phylum Streptophyta; class Magnoliopsida; order Poales; family Poaceae; genus Bromus; species Bromus sterilis. The sequence goes on along the minus strand of OX465600.1, from coordinate 71,746,020 downwards.
ACCATTTAGTTCAAAGTATCAGAGTTTCGATCGGAAACAATCACAATACAAAGGCATCACGTTATTCTTAAATCCTTTATACCCCAATCTTTTTTATATGATCAACATTAAGCATGCACAGTAACATACTGAAATTTCAAACGTTTCTGACTTCATTCGGAAATTTTAATGCATATAATGATTTTTTTTAGCTTAATGGCCTTGGCATTGAAAATCAATTCAAATGACCCCCAAAAAAGGATGAGACTTGGTATGCTGTCATCACTTCACGAACGTGGTCCGTGGTAAAAGTTTCATTGGATTACTAGACAAATTATAAATACTTCATTCACAAACCGAATCATTCAGTTCAAAGTATCAGGGTTTCGATCGGAAACAATCACAACACAAAGACATCACATCATTATTAAATCATTTAAACCCCTATATTTTTATATGATAAACATTAAGCATTCACACTAACATACTGAAATTTCAAACGTTTCTGACTTCATTCGTCAATTTTAATGCATATAATGAGTTTTTTTTAGCTTAATGGCCTTGGAATTGAAAATCAATTCAAATGACCTCAAAAAATGGATGAGACTTGGCATGCTGTCATCATTTCATGAACATGGTCCATGGTAAAAGTTTCAGTGGATTACTAGACAAATGAGATACACTTCGTTCACAAATCGGACCGTTCAGTTCGAAGTTTCAGGGTTTCGATCGGAAACATTCACAACACAAGGGCACCACGTAATTCTTAAATCCTTTAAACCCCAATCTTTTTATATGATCAGCATTAAGCATTCACACTAACATGCTGAAATTTCAAACGTTTCTAACTTCATTTGGCAATTTAAATGCATATAGTGAATTATTTTTGAGCTTAATGGCCTTGGAATTGAAAATCAATTCAAATGACATCTAAAAAGGATGATACTTGGCATGTTGTCATCATTTCACGAACATTGTCCGTGCTAAAAGTTCAGTGGATTACTAGACAAATTAGATACATTTCGTTCACAAATCGGACCATTCAGTTCGAAGTTTCAGGGTTTCGATCGGAAACAATCACAACACAAGGGCATCACGTTATTCTTAAATCCTTTAAACCCCAATCTTATTATATGATCAACATTAAGCATTCACACTAACATACTGAAATTTCAAATGTTTCTGACTTCATTTGGCAATTTAAATGCATATAATGAATTATTTTTTAGCATAATGACCTTGGAATATCTCGTAAACCATAACGTAAGACGCTGACCGTTGGATTTAACTTGCGCCGAAAGATAGTAGTTGGATCTTACTGCGATCTGCGAGAAGCAGGTTATGCGACCTGATTGGCTAGATATTTGTTCAGGTATATTACACACTGATACGTCTCAAACGTATCGATAATTTCTGCTCGCTCCATGCATGTTTTGTGTGATATTGCTATGATCTAGATACACTTTCATATACTTTTGATCATATTTGGACTTACCTACTAACTCAGTGCACCCAAGTGCCAGTTCCTTTTTTCTGCTATTTTTCTGTTCCAGGTTTCCCCCATATTAAAAGTGCTCCAAAAATTCGAGAAAAATCGGATAAAAAATCAGCGTAACGGAGTCTTCCAGAAGCACCCAAGTGGGGCCAGAGGGCCACCACCAGGGGCCCAGGCGGCCAGGGGCCAGGCCGCGCCAGGGGGGCGCCTGGACCCCTGGTGGCCCCCTGGCTGCCCCCCTTCGCCTATTTATTCTCCGTGACGGGGAAACTCCGAAGACAGAACCCTATTTTGCAATCTCGCCTCTGTTCCGCCGCCGCCGCGCTTCCAAGATCGGGAGCACCGTCAGGACCCTTCCCGACACCATGTCGGAGGGAGGATCGACCTTCGGGAGCTTCTCCTCCATCATGGACGCTTCCCGGATGTTCCGTGAGTAGTCTACCTTGGACCATGGGTCCGTGATCAGTAGCTATGTGATGTTCCCCTCCCCTCTTTGTTCTTCATGGTTTAGACCTCGTGAGTTGTCCTACATGATCGAGGCACATATGTAATTCTTCTGTTGTTGCTATGTTGAGTTTGATGGGATCCGATGGATTATGAGATTATGTTCAGATCGTGATAGAGTAATATATTTGGTTTTGATCTCTTATATTTTTGTTCCTAAGTAATTCTTGCATGTTCTCCGTTGTTGTTTATTGCTTTGGCCAAGTGGTGGATAGTAACTCCAAGAGGGAACGTTATGCTCGATTGTGGGTACATGCGCCCTGATGACACACTTGAGTGACAGAAACATGAGTCTAGGGGATGTGCTGTTGCCACAAGGCGGAAAACAACGGTGCTTGTAACCGCGGTTGCAAGGATTGCTTACTTTACGCAAAGTTCTTTTAATGAAGTTGTTTGTTGCTTTGGGTTTACACTTTGGGTGGGACTCGCAACTTAATACCAGCGAGATGTTCTGGATAGATATCTCAAGGTGGATGATTAGTAGTAGATGAAGATGGATTTCGGTCTACTTATTTTGGCGTACTGCCCATGCTTATGAGCCTTTTCCTTTCTTTTGTAACATAGTTAGCATTGCGGTGCGTTTATAATCCTGTCAATTTCCCATCTGTAATTTGTTTACCTCGCATAGAAGTTTTATCGACTTTTGGGAGAGAGACATCACTAGTGAACATCACGGGACCCCGGTCCATATTCTCATCACTGTTTACAAGCCTATTTCCTTGTCAGTATTTACTTTCAGTTGCTACCATTATCATTATCATTATCCCTTGTGTGTTTGACCCTTTGTTAACAACAAGACCGGAGAGATTGACAACATCTCTGAACTTCGTTGGGAGCAAAGTTAATTGTATCGTGTGCAGGTCTAGGTCAAGGAAGCAACGTTTGTCGTAAAAGGTGCCATTGTTTTCTTGCCACCTACTTATCATCGTCGGAGTCCTACGGGAGACAAAACCTATCCTCTACATAGGGGAAATTTGCTTCTATCATACATCTCACCTTCCACTTGGGGTAACCAACGAAGGGCGAGAAGCCATTACCACTTCCACGCCATCAAGCAAATTTCTGGCACCTTTGCCGGGGACTCCGAGTGATAAGATAGGGGAGTTTCCCACTATCCTTTACCTTTCCTTTTTAGTCTTGTTTGTTTACCTTTATGTTTTTATCTTCGTGTGTCATATCAAAAATCACAAAAAAATTATTTATCTTGCTATTGGTAATCCTCCTTTTTTAGATGAACATGTTAGGACTTGGTGCTTTGCGGGAATCGGAAGTTCTCGATTTCCGTCAAAGGGATGGAGAAAATATGAAGAAGGCATGATACAGAATTTCTGAAGCACACAAAATAATTATGCCTTGGATACCTATAAAAATTGTGCTCAGGAATTTTACCATGGTATTTTTAAGTGGTGTAAACACCCTCTTGATATTATAGCTGAAGGAGACTTTTTAGAGTGTGATGAAGCTAGAGCTCTTGATATTTTGCATAATCTATATAGTTATTTTGTTTACGACCGTAGTATCGATACTGTTATAGATAGACTTGCCACTATTGAAAAGAGGATGGATGCTGTAGACTTGAGGAAGGTAGAAGAACTTAAGACCAACAAGAAAGAGATGTTGGAGATAGATGATGATTGGGAGCTCTTTGTTAGGATTAGCATCTCTAACCAGGACTTCCTTGCTTTTTGTGATATTGGATCCATAGTTTCTACCATGCCAAAAATAGTTTATGAATCTTTGAAACTAGATATGGATAAATTATCATCTTATCATGAACATGCTAATGGAGATATTTCAGAGGTCAAAGGAAAGGTAAAAGGATTTTACTTCATAGGATTTCTCCAATGGACTTCTTCATCATGAAGCCAAATCAAAGCAACATTGTGCTTGGAAGGAACTTCGTTCGGGCTATGAGAGGCTTCTTGATATTGGTAATGGGTTCATACGCTTATGCGGTAAGACTAAAGGTAAGTACCTATTTCCTAGGAAGAATAAGAATGAGCTTATCGAAAATCAATTTGAAGTTTTTTATGATTCCGGTGATCTTGGAGACCTTTGATTCTTCTTTTGCCTTATGCCTAGCTTAAAGGCGTAAAGTAAAGCGCTTGTTGGGAGGCAACCCAAGATGTTTTTACTTCTGTTTTTAGTGTTCTTGATGATTGTTACTACTATAGCAACATCATTGCTTCTTTATTTTTCAAGATTTGTGCCAAGTATAGCCTTATATGACAAGGGAAGTAAAAGTTGTGACATGTTGTCCAGAAAACAGATTCTGTCCTCGTGACGGGAAAAATCAGAATAAATCACCAGTTCATATTTTTGAGCTGAATTTTTTACACAGCGTGCTCTATACAATCACGAAACTTTCGTATGTTCTGAGTTTTTTTATTCGAGTTGCATAAGTACCCCTAAAAAATTCTTTACTACCTGCTGTTCTGTTTTTTCACAGATTCTGCCATGTTTTGTCTCTCCTAACTTTTGCAAACCTTAATCTTGCCTTTTCTTTGCAAAAACCTTTTGGCAATCTTGAGAAACAGTATCTATTCAAGAATATCTTTATATCCAGTGGGGAAAAATTATTTATTAAGGGTACTAACAGCTCTAATCAGCTTATGATGAGTTGTGTATGAAGGGAGTTTTCAAGTGTGCGATGAAAGATGATGAAAGAAGATTCGGGAGTGTCAAGCGCTCAAGCTTGGGGATGCCCCCATGCATCCCCAACAAATATTCAAGGAGACTCAAGCGTCTAAGCTTGGGGATGCCCCCGAGCATCCCCTTCTCCATCAACAATCATCAGTTCGTCCTTCGTCTCACTATATTTTTATCACTTCATGCGTTATGTGTTATGCTTGGAGCGTCTCGCTCTTAGGTTTTATTTTTAGTTTTTTTTAGCTTTGCTTGCTGTTCATAACAAGTTAGATCCTGTCTTACTTTGTGTGGGAGAGAAACACGCGCCACTTTCAAAATCTAGAACACATCATAGGATTCTTCATTCCTATCTTTTTGTTGTTGTGTGTTCTTTATCTTTTCGTAGCTACTGACCTGTCTAGTTTTAGTCTTAGTTTGTCTTAGCAAGAGCCTTGGATTTTGTTTAGTTTGTCGCTGGAACTCTTTAGTTTTCATGTGTATCTTGTTAAGACAGTTGGTTGTTGCATTGAGTTATGTCTTGTTTTTAAGAAGTAGGTAATTGAGGTTGCTATTTAATTTCAGTAGTAACTTGCAATAGTTTTGAGGTATTGATGTGAGTAATGTTTGAACTTTTGGTGTCAAGAGCTCTAGCCTATTAGTGATAGGTGTCGTATTTTGGGCAATACGTGTGTTATTTTAAAAAACCTACAAAATTAGTTGAGAACTCTAGCTACTAGATGGATCACTACTCTTCTGAGGGGTCGAATATTAGAGTACACTCACGTACCATGAGTCGAGGATGCGCAAGGATAACCAAACCCCCATACACTCCTCCTCGGGGTACTTGTCTCTTTGTGAACCTCCTTATTAGATTGAGAGTTACCGATAATAAGTGCATGAGTTCTTCGGACTAATGTAAGTATTGAAAGTCGACACTTCCACCTCCTCATATTTGCTAGCCTTTCCTGTGTCGTGCATTGCCTCCTTCTCACTCCGAGAGTTGGCGTCCACCTTCGCCGATACATCCAAACCCTTGCCATGATATGCTCTGTCATCATAAAACTCCTTATATCTTTCCTCAAAACATCCACCATACCTACCTATCAAGGAATTTCCATAACCTTTCCGAGATATATTGCCATGCAACTTCCACCTCTTCATGACTTGATCTTCATGTCATACATGTTCCTGCTACACTGGCAGCGGCATACATTGCATACATCATGATAGCTACATCTTCTTTATGATTTGAGTACCTTGTAAAGTGTGAAGATCTTTTATACCCTCTTGTAAATTAGAGTGTTGCCCTTAAGTGAGGAAAAGATCCCAAAGTGGACAAAATAAAAGATCCCAAAGAGGACAAATGAGAGTTAAATAGAAAGAGCCATTGAGGCCACCAAAGAAATACAAAAAATAGAAAAAATAGAAAAAATAGAAAAAGAAATAAAAAGAGAGAAAGGGGCAACACTACTATCCTTTTGAAAGATCCACAGTAGTACTCCCTCTTATCCTTGTACTCCATAGAGATGGTCATGCATATAGCTATGTGGGGACCTTCACACTATAGAACTTGGCTTGCATATTCCAAGGATGAGCCTCCTCAAAAGATCTCTAGGTCTTCATGAGAGAGAAAGTTAGATGCACCCCCACTACTTTCATTGGAGAGATTTTCAGCTCATATGTGCATCCGTTGCATGGCAATCCCTACTCCTCACATAATATCTATCATTTGTCCTTCTCGCCTATGATTGTCCTCATTGATGTGAGCCTTTATCATCCTTTTTGTCTTCCTCCTCCACCATATTCTCTCTTTGCCATACTAAGTGTCAACTCTCGTGCTTACGCTCATCCATTGCATGAGTGCTCAAAATATCAAAAATGAGTGGATCAAATTGACTTGTACCTGGCTAGTGGTCTGGGGACGAGTCAAGATAAGATTCCAAAGAAGACCAAATGTGAAACTTTAGTAGATTGAGTTCTCAACACAAAAATACCTTTTTTCTCATATTCCGTATCCCTCTTCTTGCATGCAAACACCATCTGGAGACATTCGAGTCACGGATAACGAGAGATCTTGCACCTAATGTTCTTTCGTTGCTTGTTTCAATGCTAATATAGACTCTTGCATGTTATGACTTGAATTGAATTGCATACCTTTATTTCTTTACTTTTCAAAGTTCTTATATGGTTGCTAGAATGTCACCACAGAAATTATGCCTGTTATCATTTACCTACTCGAGGACGAGCCGGAATTAAGCTTGGGGATGTTGATACGTCTCAAACGTTTTGATAATTTCTGCTCGCTCCATGCATGTTTTGTGTGATATTGCTATGATATAGATACACTTTCATATACTTTTGATCATATTTGGACTAACCTACTAACTCAGTGCACCCCAGTGCCAGTTCCTGTTTTCTGCTGTTTTCTATTCCAGGTTTCCCCCATATTAAAAGTGCTCCAAAAATTCGGGAAAAATCGGATAAAAAATCAGCGTAACGGAGTCTTCCAAAAGCACACAAGTGGGGCCAGAGGGCCACCACCAGGGGCCCAGGCGGCCACCTGGCGTGGCCCCTGGGGGGCGCCTGGACCCCTGGTGGCCCCCCTGGCTGCCCCCCTTCGCCTATTTATTCTCCGTGATGGGGAAACTCCAAAGACAGAACCCTATTTCGCAATCTCGCCTCTGTTCTGCCGCCTCCACGCTTCCAAGATAGGGAGCACCGTCAGGACCCTTCCCGGCACCATGCCGGAGGGAGGATCGACCTCCGGGAGCTTCTCCTCCACCATGGACGCTTCCCGGATGTGCCGTGAGTATTCTACCTTGGACCATGAGACCGTGATCAGTATCTATGTGATGTTATCCTCCCCTATTTGTTCTTCATGGTTTAAACCTCGTGAGCTGCCCTCCATGATCGAGGCACATATGTAATTCTTCTGTTGTTGCTATGTTCAGTTTGATGGGATCCGATGAATTATGAGATTATGTTCAGATCGTGATAGAGTAATATATTTAGTTTTGATCTCTTATATTTTTGTTCCTAAGTAATTCTTTCATGTTCTCCGTTGCTGTTTATTTCTTTGGCCAAGTGGTGGATAGAAACTCCAAGAGGGAACGTTATGCTCGATTGTGGGTACATGCCCCCTGCTGACACGCTTGAGTGACAGAAACATGAGTCTAGGGGATCTGATGTGGCCACAAGGGGGGAAACAACGATGCTTCTAACCGTGGTTGCAAGGATTGTTTACTTTATGCAAAGTTATTTTAATGCAGTTGTGTGTTCCTTTGGGTTTACACTTTGGGTGGGACTCGCAACTTAATACCAGCGAGATGTTCTGGATAGATATCTCAAGGTGGATGATTTGTATTAGATGTAGATGGATTTCGGTCTACTTATTTTGGCGAACTGCCCATGCTTATGAGCCTCTTCCTTTCATTTGTAACATAGTTAGCATTGCAGTGCGTTTATAATGTTGTCAATTGCCCATCTGTAATTTGTTTACCTCGCATAGCAGTTTTATCGTCTTTTGGGAGAGAGACATCACTAGTGAACATCACGGGACCCCGGTCCATATTCTCATCACTGTTTACAAGCCTATTTCTTTTTCAGTATTTATTTTCAGTTGCTACCATTATCATTATCATTATCCCTTGTGTGTTTGACCCTTTGTAAACAACAAGACCGGAGAGATTGACACCTCTCTGAACTTCGTTGGGAGCAAAGTTAATTGTATCGTGTGCAGGTCCAGGTCAAGGAAGCAACGTTTGTCGTAAACGGTGCCATTGTTTTCTTGCCACCTACTTATCATCGCCGGAGTCCTACGGGAGACAAACCCTATCCTATACATAGGGGAAATTTGCTGCTATCCTACATCTCACCTTCCACTTGGGGTAACCAACGAAGGGCGAGAAGCCATTACCACTTCCACGCCATGACACACAGATAATTATGCAGAAACATTTGCGATAGAACTTACCGAAAAATATCGTTGGCCGCATTAATATCTAACCCTCCCATCTCTCCATCCACCATAGTTTTTCAATGTTCCCGTATCATCACACTCGGGTAAAAAAATTGCCCGTTTGCGATAAGATGGTAGCCCATACGAATTTATTTCTAGTTTCGTCTACGATACCACTTCTCCCACCTATATCCTCCCCACCTACCCAAAAAATTCGCCAGTCGCGGGAATATCTAAGCTGCCCCCTCCTTCCTTCCACCACCAAAGGCCGCATTCCCCCCCCCCTTCTTGTTCAAACCCTCCCTTGCTCCTCCTAGCGCTGCGGCCTAGACGGCGTAGGCAACTCCAGCGAAGTGCTACACGGCGCAGCCCCGCCCATGTTCCGCACACCGGGTGCGGCGGCCTACACGGCGCACCCCCCGTTCCGTATACCTCGCGCGGCGTCCTAGACTATGTACGTCGACCGTCCCCTCCCTGCTAGCCAACCGCTGGTACGTCCCAAATGTATCTATAATTTCTGCTTAATCCATGCATGTTTTGTGTGATATTGCTATGATCTAGATACACTTTCATACACTTTTGATCATATTTGGACTAACTTATTAACTCAGTGCACCACAGTGCCAGTTCTTGTTTTCTGTTGTTTTTCTATTTCAGGTTTCCCCCATATTAAAAGTGCTCCAAAAATTCGGGAAAAATCGGATAAAAAATCAACGCAGAAGAACCTTCCGGGATCACCCGGGTGGGGCCAGAGGGCCACCACCAAGGGCCTAGGCGCCCTGGTGGCGCGCCCTAGGAGATGGCCGCGCCAGGGGGCGCCTAGACCCCTAGTGGCCCCCCTGGCTACCCCCCTTCGCCTATATATTCTCTGTGAAGGGATTCCTCTAAAGACAGAACCCTTTTTCGCGATCTCGCCTCTGTTCCGCCGCTTCCGCGCTTCCAAGATCGGGAACGCCAGCAGACCTCTTCCCGGCACCCTGTCGGAGGGAGGATTGACCTCTGGGAGCCTCTCCTCCACCATAGACACCTCTCAGATGATCTGTGAGTAGTCTACCTTGGTACATGGGTCCATGATCAGTAGCTATGTGATGTTCTCCTCCCCTCTTTGTTCTTCATGGATTAGACCTCGTGAGTTGCCATACATGATCGAGGCACATATGTAATTTTCTGTTGTTGCTATGCTGAGTTTTCTGGGATCTGATGGATTATGAGACTATGTTTAGTTTGTGATTGATTAATATATTTGGTTCTTATCTTTTATATTTATGTTCTTGAGTAATTCTTCCATGTTCTCCGTTGCTGTATATTGCTTTGACCAAGTAGTAGGTAGTGACTCCAAGAGGGAACGTTATGCTCGATTGTGGGTTCATGCCCCCTGATGACTAGCTTGAGTGACAAAAACATGAGTCTAGGGGATGTGCTGTTGCCACAAGGCGGAAAACAACGGTGCTTGTAACCGCGGTTGCAAGGATTGTTTACTTTACGCAAAGTTCTTTTAATGCAGTTGTCTATTGCTGTGGGTTTACACTTTGGGTGGGGCTCGCAACTTAATACCAGCGAGATGTTCTGGATAGACATCTCAAGGTGGATGATTAGTAGTAGATGCAGTTGGATTTCGTGTACTTATTTTGGCGTATCACCCATGCTTTTGAGCCTCGTCCTTTCTTTGTTGCATAGTTAGCATTGCGGTGCATTTTTAATCCTGTCAATTTCCCAGCTGTGATATATTTACCTCGCATAACAGTTTTTATCGCCTTTTGTGAGAGAGACATCACTAGTGAACATCACGGGACCCGGGTCCATATTCTCATCACTGTTTTCACGCTCAATTTATTTCCTGCTTTTACTTTCTAGCTGCTATCACCATTATCATTATCCCTTGCGTTTGATCCGTTGTAAACAACAAGGCCGGAGAGATTGACAACCTATCTAAACTTTTTTGGGAGCAAAGTTATTTGTGTCGTGTGCAGGTCCAGGTCAAGGAAGCAACTTTTGTCTAAAACGATGCCATTGTTTCCTTGCCACCTACTTATCACTATCGGATTCCTACTGGTTCGATACTCAACCTTGGTATCTTCACCAAGGGAAATTTTCTGCTATCCTACATCTCACCTTCCACTTGGGGTAACCAACGAAGGGAGAGAAACCGTTATCACTTCCACGCCATCAACCGATCGCCCTGTTCCGGTAAGATCTCGGCCGCCCTCCTCATGCGCATGCTCTTACTCCTCCATCGATCCTGATGCTTATGTTATAGTTACTTGATCGACTTTCCATGTCTTGAATCTGCTCGATTGTATGTTTTTTGCGGATTGGTTGTATTGTTTAGTTTCCATGAGCGAACTTGTCATAACTGATCGCCTCTGCATTTATGTCGTGCTTCACTCAAGGGGCAAGCGAGATACCACTGTACTATGTTTAAACTATGAGCATTGCAATCTTGAAGTAATTTTCAGTTTCATATCATCCATTCTTCGCCTGTTTGCGTTCTTTTTCACGAGCTTGAATGTACGATTTGTGCATGATATTGGTAACACTGTTCCAATGCTCATTAGATCCGATCATAGCTACTTAGCTGGAATTTCCATGTCTTGAACTTGATCGTTTGTATGATTCATTTTGTATGAATGAACCTCGCATCATTGATTTCCCCCATTCCGTACATTACTTAACCATTTTATACTTCATCAAATTACAGGTTAGCAATGCTTGGCTCTGAGACTTACAACCGAGGTATCCACTTGGTCTAGAGGTCTTATACTCATTAATATACAATCGAAGGAAAAAAGACAGCGTTTGGGGTCTAACATTTACATCTTGCTTGTAGCTCCTTTTACAAGATGTTTAGATCCACTGTTCGACCCATTCTACATATGGGGAAACGAAGTCACCATGATCATCAACCAAGTCAAGAAACTTAGAAAGATTGTTAGGATAAAAAAACTGGCCACGAAAGACATCAAACTCTTTGTCTGCACAATGAAGAAGACTTTAGTTTGCTGTAAGATGGTACTAATTTACTCCCCTACCATATTTTTTCACGTGCACACAATTTCAATACCGAGAAACGATATTTATGCCCATCTTTGCATGCAGTCTTTTCCGAAGCAGTTCATCGATGATTTCCTCTCAACCCACCTGTTTGGTCAAGATGTAAGAAAGGTTTTTGTACAACACCCACGCTATAATATTGAAGTATTCCTGAAGAGGGCGAACGATGAACGGGCAATCATCAACACTCGCTGGGCTAAAGTCGCACATGCGTTCAACATTTTCGTAGGGTCAATTTTTGCATTTCGCTTCCACAGCTTCCCAGACGAGATTCATCTGTCTATCTGCAGTCTATGAAACTGTACTTCGCAAAGGTTGCAATAACAAAGATTTGATGCTTCTATATTGTGGCTGGTTGTACTACCTGCTGGTTGTACTATGATTTCAGTAACACTATGTTATATATATATATATATATATATATATCTGGTGGGAACATTTTTGTTATAAATGTCCTTCTTACAACAATTAAAAATTGACTAAAATGTTTCACATTAATGTATTGCTAAATAATCATTTTTAGTTACAACATTGCACACAGTTTTGCATATAATTTCGCCACAGATAGGTGCGTACATCACACACGTTCGATAAGAAATCAGCATTAGGGACTTATTTATAATTCCACATCATATTTTGTGCACAACTGTTTGTATTGTTCAGCGTATAGCACACACAGTTTAGACGAAAAGAACATTTGAGATTTAATTCTGAAACCACACGAGTATTTGTGCACGCATGGAATTGCTTTGGGTATCCCACGCATGCAGTTTCTGACACACCAGCGTTTGGGATTGTATAACTCAACACAAACGTAGTTTCTGTATTAAACGTATGCTATAGGATAATAATCTCAGACGGACATTCGTGGATAAGTGTTTGCGATAAAAAAAAGTTATCTCAAACGTTCGAGTTATCTTGTGTGTCTTTGCGGACTATCCATAGGAAACGGTTTTTGGCTATCGTGTGGGATAGATCCTCCCCTCCTATCGCAATCGAGAGCAAGGCAACGGTTCCGATTCCCGTAGGTGATAGGGGTCAAAAACCGTTTGGATAGCTACGCTGCGCACTAGTGTCAATCGGCAAAATGAACGACGATCGAGGTAGAGCATGCGACACGAAGCAAGTTATTCTCTTGATGGTCCAGACTTGAATTTTATTTTAACATGTCTGGATTGTTGAACTATGATTAATTGTATTTTGTTGCGTTGTTGAACTGTTTAATTATAATGATTTCATGTTATATGATCCATGTGCGCATGGATTACATATATTTAAGAATTTGATTTGGATGATTTTGGTTGCTTGATACCCAATATAAAAAGTCATACGCAAATGCATCCTGGCACGTTCGTAAACGCGTATGGCTAACGAAAGGCTAACCAAAATCGACTACGGATCCAAAAAATGGACCATGGGTTACAGTGAAATTTTATCGTTTGTATTTTTTTCTTTCAATTTGGATACCGTTGCAGCAAAAAATCATGACACCTTCGTTTCCGGCTACGCTCGTTGTTGCTTGGTGACAGTAAATTTGGTCGTCGATTGCAGGAAATTCATGGCCCATCATCGCCGGTCAGGCTTCATCTTCTTTGGTTGCAACAAAAATGAGGATCGATGGTAGCTTTCCTCCATTGTCCGTTAAAGCAAAAAACGCGGCACCGTCATCATCGATCACACTTTCTCAAATGGATATATTTAACATTAAAATACATCTACATACATCCAATTTCAACAACAAAAGTATGATCGGTTGTACCTTCCCCGTTGTTGTTGCAGCAAAAAAGTGTCACTAGCATCACCTTCCACATTTTCAAATGGATGTATTTAGTATAGAAATACATTAAATACAATTGTTTAAGCGATAAGTAATATAATTAGAAGGTAGTAACATTTTTGTGTGCACATACATCCGTTTGAGTGATAAATAATATAAAGTAGCCTTTTAGTTCTAGTTGCATAGATAATATTATTTTGATATACAGATTGCAACTTCGATCGCCACCCAATTGCAACAAAAACTTCAGGCGATGGATCGACATCAAAAATTTGCCAACATTTATGGTTTATTTGGGACTGTTTCGCTCCTTAGAATTCAGCTCCGCTTTAGAAAATGCAAATCAAACATAGTAACTTCACGATATGCTGCTCCTTGAAAAAATTAAGATCTGGGATACAACTCTTTATTCTTTGTGGAGCTTCTTAGTGTGCTTAAAAAAATAGATGCCGGAGTCGAAAGGAAATTATACACCATCGCCATCAATAAGTGGATATCCTTTTATTTTTACCTTTATCATCCAATCAAATAGATCATTTTCATCTAATTTTCTGTTCTTGAAGTTGAGTTAGATGGGTAAATCGCAAAAAAAGAGAGCTAGATGAAAGCAAAACAGATAAGTTTCTCTTTGAACGGAACTGCAACTTTCTGTATGGAGCTGCTTTAAAATAAATTTGATGAAATAAAACTGATTTTGATGAAGTAAAGCAGTTCCAAACAAACCCTTCAAGGATCGAAATTACAAAATTCAGAGTGTAGATACCCTAGCATCTGCGATATTATTTCCCAAAAAACAATCTGCGATATTACAAAGAAGAATGCATTCATGCCAGACAAGATCCCCACGGAGTACGTATTTCCTACGGCACGAAATCAAGTGGCATCGACGTCTAAACAAACCGTTAATAAGCAGTGGAAAGGCGTCAGTTGATAGAAACACGGCGCCAATCCAGTAACCTCGTTCGCTTCTCCCAGCTCGAAGCTACCAAGCCGAGCCACACTCAGAGAAGAAGAAGAAAAGCAGCTCGGCTCGGGTGGCTGGCTGGCCCACCCACCCGAAGCAAGCGGAGGTAGCTCTCGGCGACCCTGTAGGGGCACCCAGCAGGCCAGCAGCAGCAACTGGCACCCAACAAACAAGCAGCCGCTGCAACTTGCCGCGCCCCGCGGGCCCCACCACCCCCTCCTATGCGTTGCGCGCGAGGGCCTACGCCGCAGCGACACGTCGCTCTGCTTTTAAAGCCCCGCAGGCGGGTACGGGTACGTGTGCGCGAGGCCGCCGCATCGCGCGCCACGTGCGGCCTCCCTCCCTCCCCAATGGGCCCCACGACAGCTCACCGCCCCACACGCAGCCCAGCTCTCTCTCTCTTTGCCGTCTCTCTCTCCTCTCTCTGAACCCACCCCCTCCGTCCGTCCTCGCCGGTTGACACGTGGGGCCAAGTAGACACTGGGCCCGCGCGTCGGCGTCCCGAACGCACGATGCGTGTGGGTGGGCGTTTCTGCTGCGAGTACGTACGTAAGCCCCGCGCGCGCGCAGGCGGGGCGTTGTCGCGGGGTCTGCGGTGGGCGGACACGTCATCCCTCCGGCGTGGGGCGACGGCGACGTGCCGGCGCGGAGGTGCACGTGTCGGCGGCGAGGGCCGGAGGGCGCGGACGGACGGCGGAGATGCGCGCCTGGCTGTCCTCCTCGGTGGGGCCGGGCGGCCACAAGTGGATGGCGGATAGCGTTCGCTTGCGGTGCTCCGGTGGGAGCCTCTCGGATCCTCTGCGGCTGTGATAGGCGTTGAAGAGCTGTGTTGGTGGGCGACAGACAGTAGACAAATCGTCGTATCACGTCCCGGCCTAACCTCCATGTGTAAACCTCTGGATGTCTGTCTGTAATGTGTAATCTCCTTTCCCTGGATTCCATCTGCGCAGTAGTAAGTACGTACTTGCTTGTAATCATGCTGTTGGAACAGCTCAGTTAATCTTGCTGGTGTTCTTTACGGTCTCCAGCTTGACTAATGTACTACGTAGATAGTACTGAATATACATGTACGTACTGATATTCCTTTTACTGCTACGTCTCTGCCGTAACAAGGACGCTTGGCTCAAGCAGGTAGCTAGAAAGTGGAGTACTCCCTCCATTCCAAAATGTAGTGCATCCGCGCTTTACGAGGTTCAACTTTGATCATAAATTTAACCAATGAGACCGATTACGGCGGGAGAAAAATTTATATGGTTGAAAACTTTTTTTAAACACGAATTCGTTGGTATAATTTTTACTCCCGTCGCAATTGATCTCGTTGGTTAAATTTATAGTCAAAATTGAAGCACGAAAACCGAAGACGCACTACATTTTGGAACGGATGGAGTACTAGCTAAGATGAGTCTCTGACGATCAGTCCAAGGGATGACGAGTCATCAGATATGATCCATGGGAACCAAGACGCAGCCATCAAAGCTGACCAGTGACTAACCAATAATTGCCGGACCTGGACAGGGAGAGGAGGATAAGGCAGGGCAGCCACACGCGGCTCGTTCGCAGCGGATCCGGAAAATCCGCGAGGCGGGGAGCAGGATCTTGGGGATATCGATTTTGTACGATGTTCGCCACAGAAAAAAGGTGAAAGGCGGAGAAAAAAAAACGGCGATCGGGCGCTGTCAGATTCAAAACCCCAATAATCAACTCCGCCTCCGCTCATTGCACGGCGCCAAGTTGCGTCCGACCTTGCGCTTTCAAAGTAGTGGTTAGGCTGCCCATGATATTATTTGTTAGCGGTACATGCTAATGCCGCTGATGCCTTTTCTGAGAATACAGTAAGTGTTAATCTCTGCACAAAGATTCGGTTTAGCCAATGTCATGTTTTCTTCCCAAACCTAGGAATGATTAATGTTGTGAAGTTTCTTCCTAATCTAGGAATAATTAGTACTGTGAAGTTTTCTTCCTAATCCTAAAAGCATTTACAACTAAATATGCCAAATACGTCCGCGAATACATTCAAACAGTGACAGATCGAATCCTAAATTTTTATTTTCATAACCAAACTTCTCAATTACGATAACTCAAATTCATGCACGTAGATTATTAAACAACTATTTCGCTCTCACTTCAGGCTCTTTCCCATGTTCGGCGGTCGGTTGAACTCCACGTCGTCTCCCATGCCTTACTCTTCCTCGTCGAAGCCGGGCACCTTCATCACGACGCGTAGCCGCCTCATGCGCCCCCTGCCTCACGCGTCAAGCACGCCGAACTAGACGGTTCGGGTTGTAGGTGTGGGCTTTCGACTCCGCACGCACCCGACGCGGCTACGCCTCCTCTACGGCGTGCGGACGGCAGACGGACAACACCGCCTCAAGTGAGGCAATGGCTTGGACACGCAATCATCTTCTCCTTTGACCTGACTGGGTCGAGGTCCCAATCCACAGATCGGGGTGACAAAGGACTAGGATTCGCTGCCCGCCATGCCGAAGATCATCGGAAGGGAGCTCCGGGGGTGAAGAGGAGTGGAGAGTGTCTACGTTTAGTTCGGGGAGAGGACGGAAACGAATATATGTGGGGTTGGAATGGGTCAAGTGGGTTGGATTCAACGTGGCGGACGCGCCCGAGCCTCTCAATATCCACCCTAGATTTAGGCTGGATGTGAGGAGTGACGATCAACCCAAGCGTCTAGGGTGGGTTTGAGGAGTCCGTCTATGTCAATTCTTTGTGACCAGTCAGTGATCCGGCCATCCACCCGATCATATAGGAAGGGTTTGAAGAGCCCGACTATAGATGCTCTAAGTATTCTTTTTTCCTATGAAAAGAGCCCAAGGGCCAAGACCAACCCCTCTGGTTTTCTCAAATCGGCTTAGAGTATCTAGAACATCGGTCTTTTAAAAGAACACGGTATTTAATCGGGAATTGGTTCAGATCAGTCTACAGACACTGATACGAAAATCGGCCATTCAACCCTATCCTCTAAAGCCAAATTTAAATCAAAATATTAAAATTTAACAATGTGTTTAAATAAAATAAAATAAACTTGGATTGAACTTAAATTTTTGTTTTAGTTGTTTTCTTTAACAACCCATAAATGCTCAATCTTTTTTTAAGTTACTCACGAGTTGCGCGATGCTGAAATGTTGAATTTGGACAAACTTGTCAAATGCGATCTGATTCTCATACGGAAATTGAATAGGATCATCATCGTTCTTAAATTCTAGGTCTTCGGATCCTATGTTTTTGCAAATCTTCAAACAACTGCAAAATGGTTTGAAGCACTCCAAATAACCTCCTCACATTCTTTCTAGCTTCAAATGCCTTTCCGCTTAAAGAACCTGGCTGGGAGCTAGCGATCCCGGGAGAGCACGGGTCCAAAGCAAAACAAACACACGGTAGCGGATAATTCTCTTTTCCACAACCGAGTAATTGTCAACTTTTGAGCAGATTATTAACATATAGACACGCGACTTATGATGATGACGATCTGATTGAAACAACAAAAACCACATGACAAGAACTACCGATCTTTCCATCCATCCATTTGTTTGTGTATTGGGCGATGACAATGATGCATCGCATACACGAAACCTTATCTCTTGGGGTACTTTTCTCGAAAAAAAGACTTTGGATCCAAGCACGCGATCGACCGGTCGATCGCAGCTGCTATGACACGTACCGGCGTCAATTTTGTATGCAATACATAAAATGAAAAGAGGGCAGCAAGTTGCTAATAAATACGACGCTTGTTTGCATCTCATTGTAGCGTACGTACTGCTCCTTCCTGCTTAGCGTAGGGATTAAGTTTCGTTAATCCCCA
Source organism: Bromus sterilis (assembly GCA_950022295.1). Lineage (NCBI taxonomy): Eukaryota > Viridiplantae > Streptophyta > Magnoliopsida > Poales > Poaceae > Bromus > Bromus sterilis. Next base: position 71,727,850 of record OX465600.1, on the reverse strand, counting down.
ACTTGGAAACAATAATTGACCCGTACGTGGCATGGTGCAGTGCAGCTGACCTCGGCCGGTCTCGGTTTTTCTAAGGGAAAACTGTAGTAGTACGTGGAAAACTACGCATGCATCCTCCATCGCAGAAAGGGAAATGAAACTATATATGCATTAACGCCATTGGTCAGGTGTTTGGTGTCTTTCGACTTGCTCATGTTGCTTAATTATGTTTCGTTAAACCTTGCAGAAAATAGATGACGGCGAGGGCGCCAGGCGATGTTTCGGATCCTAGGCCAGAGCACTACTCTGTACGTCTACAAACGTGGCCAATCGTGTCCACGAGCAATGATCGATCACACTATTTGTGTACATAATTGGATACCTGAAATCGGAACCTTCAAATTCAAAATATACATGCTAAATAAAATCATGTCATCAGATATCAAAATTTGATATGATATACTACTATAAATCTTGATTGGTCTTCATCCATGCCTATCCTTGTATTTTCCTTTGTTTTTGTCATCGTCGGCACCGTCTTCTTCACAAAATTAATGGTCGAAGTTGCAAAACAGATTGAGCTCGATTTGCTCCATCAGACTCGTCCTCCTCGTCGCGGGGAAGCAATCCCACCTTGGCGCAGATGGCCCGGTTCTACTCATTTGCAAGGGCGCGAACAGTCCCGTTCCACCACGGAGCCCGCCTCGAGGCGGGGGGGGGGGGGGGGGGGGGGCGGGGGAACGTGCGTCGTCGCCTGCCTCGAGCAGCTAACGTCGTTCGATGTTGTGCATTCTTGATGGAGTGGCTAGGTCTGCCAACGCACATTTTCCTCCCGAGACCGGTGGAGAGCAATGTAGGGAGTCAGCTTCTAATCGTCCTTTCCTAAGACGAGCTCTCACTTCACGAATCAGAGAGCGTCGTAGTCAGATGCGCTGCACGCCATGCTGGAGAATGGCGAAAATCACTGAAGAAAGCTTGGAGGCGGAAAGGAGCAAAGAAGAATAAAGTGAAATGATTGGTGTTTTTTTCTAAAAAGCGAATAAGGTCATATTTATGTGTGGTAGGATTGTGATATTCGCCACACATATATATTGGGTATGAAGGAAACCGATTAGCACTGGCTTTGAACTGGATTTGCTTTCTTCGGTTGAATGGCAAAAAAACGACCTAGCAATGTGCAGCATATCGTTCGGGTGTTTTTGCTGGGGATTTAAGGTTTGGTTGTAAATGCTCTTAGGGCTCTCCCAATGCATTGTTTCTTAGCACAATATCATAGGAGCAATAAAAACTTAAGATACAACCCTTACAATGCATTGTTTCTTAGGGATTGTATCTTATTTAATGATTTTAGCTACATGCATACATGTAATTGGTCTAGTCATGTTTTTTGCATATGGCTACGTGCAAGGGTTGTATCTTAGCTAAGATACAACCTCTCTCTTTTTCTTCATTAAATAGTATGCCACATAAGCAAAATGCCTATGATTACGTGCTAAGATACAAGCATTGGGAGGCCATATGCAAAAAGCATGGTTAGACCAATCACATTTATGCATGGAGCTAAAATCATTAAATAAGATACAACTTCTAAGAAACAATGCATTGTAGGGGTTGTATTTTAAACTTTTATTGCTCCTATGATATTGTGCTAAGAAACAATGCATTGGGAGAGCCCTTAGAGCGGTGATGCATGTGCTTGACTTCAGTGTCAAACGCATCAAGAGTATAATCTAGGGATTTTTTTACAGTACATCATACTACCAAATATGTTGGGTAGTATATAATTGATCCAATGGCTAGCAATGAATCTATCAAATTTTTGCTTTAGGACATATTAGTAATTTCCAATTAAAGGTAGATTTGTAATATCTTGTTTTAATCATAATAATTAATCCCATCCCATCCGATCGGCACCTTCCTCCGCTACTCCAGAGGTTATACTGCCGCAAAATCTCCACATAATGCGCTAGTATAAGGACCTATGATGTATCAACGGTTCAACACCGCCTCAGGTAGCCGTGTGTGCACCAGGTGTGGTGCGTTAGTTACTTTGATTTTCAGTTTTTGAGCTTCTTAGAGAAGGCGGCGGACTATTGGAGAGCAAGACGATGCGGGCGTGTGATGACAGTATGTAGCGGTGGCGAGGTGGTACTCTGTGGATTGTGGAGGATGACGACATGTTCCTATGTTAGCGATGCGGTGCCCTCGGCGAGCATCCTCTTCTTCCACAGAGGAACGATCGCTAATCTCATGAGCGTACGTGAATATCAACAAGCGCCCCAATTGCATATGTGTGCTACAAGAGAAAGCACCGATCTGATTGTTCCCTACGTGCATGACGCATCCAAACGGCGACGAGTCTACTAATTAGCCAAGTTAAGCTTCTACGTCCATTGAGCTTGGGGGCAAGAAAGAAGGCCGTTGAGTTTCCCTTCGCTCGTCGGTCATTTCATGTCGGCAAGAAGTATTCGGTAGCATGAACTAAGCCGATGATTGAAGGAATGGCTGGCCATGGCGGGGAGAAAACCGTGCGTGATGATAAACATTGAAGTACCCAAAATACCCTTAGCTACTTAAAAATACTACCAAAAATCTTATGTAGTATTGATTTATCTAGGCCCTTCAATCACAAAAAAATAAATGGTCCAAATTAATTTGATGTACTGTAAAAGGTCTCATAATCTAATGCACAAATTCCAGTAATTAGGTGTTTTTTTATGTTAAACCTGCTCGACTCCCCATTAGTCATACTTACGTCCATGGTGTGAGTATCACATTGACTTCACGCTGATAACCTGTTTGAGGGAACTAGTTCTGCACCTATATCTAACAAAGGAGGCATTCTTTCTCTCCCCTCAAACGTCCTTTTAAGCAGAAGGTGCTAAGAAAGAGCGGGAATATGCAGCTGCATCATCATGTGGCGAAAGCGCGGGCGGGCACATGCGCAAGGGAATTTCTCGTGGGCCTGTCGCTTGTTTTTAAAAAGAAAAAATTGAAAGCAAGCAATCAAGCAAGAAGAGTAGCAGCAGACAGATAAACAGAGGACGTGTAAAAGCGCAGAAAGGTCCACGAGACCATGCCCAGCGCCTCTCAATTTGGCCAACTTGCTCGCCAGAAATCAAATCGGGCCTCTCATTTCACATCATCTCATCTCCAATGTCCATGTACTCCCTCCTACTACTTGCTGTGCCACTTGACAAGTACTCAGTAGTTTATGTTATCCGCCGGCCGGACCCAGGCCCAGACCCAGACCAGACCACCAGCGGCGGACGCCTCCGTCCACGACAGCCAAATCGCCGTCGGCGTCCGGGCTGGTCGGTGTCGTGCCCCCGGCCCGCTGCGTGCATGCATGCATGACATGCCATCGCCATGCCCATGCATGAATCGAAGCTCTTGCAAAGCGGATGGATTATAGTAAGCGCAACTTGTGGCTAGCTACTAGGAAACGGAGCACGATTAGTGGTCGTTATTATTCTAGTCTTGTGCATGCGACCCATTCGTACATGATGCATGATGGATGCTGGATGGACGGTTCCCCAGTTCCCGTATGGCTTCGGCTTGTGGACTTGTGGTAGGTCGTCGAGTAGCCAGCGTTATGAGTGTGCATGTACGTACGGCGGTTCTAGTATGTCTGCTTGTTCCTTCTTATTTTTAAAAACTTTGCCGTGAGGATGCATGCATGAACCAAACAAATGATGGATGAAGAGGCCACGTGTCGACGGCGCAGTTAACCCCATGGAGTGGCACGATCTGGAAAATTCGGACGGGGAGACCAGCGCATGGGATAGGAGAATCTTGGAAATATATCGATCACCATGGTTCGGGTCGGTGGTCGTGGGATCATGCCCATGGGGACGCACGAGCGCGACGGGATCAATTCAAACGTAGCCATCCATGGCCCATGGGGTTAACTAACTGGGAAGCAACATGTGTCGCCCGGCCGAGAGGGACGGAGATAATCATCTCATCGATCTGGATGGATGGATGCTGCACGGAGAAAGGGGGTGGATATTATCGGATAGGATACTTCTTCACACCTGGGTGGCTTCGGGAACGTGCACGCAGGCCGCGAGAGCGAGAGCTGGTAAAAAGTGTGTTCGCTGCAGTTCAAAGAAAGCATGTAAGTAGTATTCCCTCCGTAAACAAATATAAGAGCATATAGATCACTATTTTAGTAATCTAAACACTCTTATATTTCTTTACGGAGGGAGTACGTATGTTTGATTTCTTTACAGGTTTTCTTTTCAGTCAAGGGATTACTGTGTAGCGAATATGGAAACGTCGCTCCGCTTTCGTTTACCAACCAGCATTCACACAAGCAACACGCAGAGGCTGGATGATAGGGAAGAAATAAACTGCAACAACGTGTGAATGACAGCGACACCCGGCTTTACCAGGATGAAAGAAAATGGACTCGACAACGAAACCAGAGGTATCCAAAGGCAGCCCATGTTGAATCAATTTTCCTCTTAACCCACAAACTGATTGCACAATACATGATGATACCAGGGATTGACTTCAACATGCCGGATCAGAAAAGCAGTGATCACAGGATCATCCATACGACTATAGATTCTTTCTCTAATCTTGGTTAAGCGATTTTGGTCCATATCATACAAATGTGAGAGGTACAATACAACATGATGTGGAACATGATCAACTACAACTACCCAAAATCCTGGAACGACAAACTGGTTGCAACTTCGCATCAGAGGGAACCCGCAAAGAAAAGCTTCTGAGATGCTCAACTTATGAGGAATGATGTTAAGCTTTTGTGAGTAGCCTTAGTTTCCTGTCATGCTTTATCATTGAACTTACAGCCTCTACGACCAACACAGTCTGCAAAAAAGAAATGGCAAACATTGATTTATACGATAAAGATGTCAAAGGGGCAAGTAAGAGAAACTGTACATACTACAATCAGTCAGCATTCTAAGGAAGTTCAGAACATTTTAGCCGAGAAGTTGAAACGATTTCCAGGACTGGAACATTCAAATATTGTGCTCACAAAGGGATGGTTACCTGAAGGCAGGTATAAGCCAAACCAGTGGCAAAGTAGAAATTTGCGTTACCAGTACCCTGTAAACAATGTCATGTTAGTAACAGTACACTACAATGTGTGTGTGTGTGTGGAGAGAGAGAGAGTGAGAGAGACAGACCCTCCAGATCCATAGGTTATGCATGACAGGGCTAAGGAGAGAGACTCCAATATATCCAAAAAATAAGAAGAAAGTGAATTGCATCTCTGCAAGATGGAAAGTTAAAAAACATTAACTTCATACAATAGTAAACACTAATTCAAAATATTCAATACCGCCATTTTACTTACCTGCTAATTCATTGGCGAATAGGCCTAGAAGTCCTAGATATAGAGCTGAATCTCCAGCCTTCAAGATAAGCATGGATTTAGGAATAAAAACAAGAGAGCAGAACGTGAAATAAAAACTGAAACTCAACCTCATGAAGCCAAGGGATTAAATTCACCAGAAATACCATGTAAAATATACTCACCGAGGGATAAGACTTCAGCATTGCGACAATGGCTGTGTAAACAAAGGCAAGGAAGCACGGTCGATGCTTCAAACGGATAGCCAATGGCACGACCATAAAAACGATGTTCATATTGAAGACTATAAGGAAGAAGCTTCTGAAGAAGTCGAAGACTTCGGCAAAGAAATACCTGCATTAATTCTCAAATGAATGAGATCAGTCAAATTATACTTGGGTTCTAATTACACTTCCTCAAGACTTACCATAACACACCAATATTAGGTGATAAATCCTTCACTGTCAGGATAAAACCATATGTCCTGCAAACCAATGCACAAGTGTCAATACCAGGCAAATCAGTAGCAGATAAAAACCAGTCAATTGCAACGCACACAAGTCAATACTAGGCATTTGGTAATGGATAAAGGTCATTCAATTGAGACGACTTTGACTAAATGAGGCCAAATAACAAAGTTTGACATGTAGGAAAATGGAGACAATAGGCGAAAATGTTGACCAGAGTATGCAAATATCCCAAATTGAATTTGTAAATAAGAGTTGTATTCATTTCTCCTTTAAAATTCACCGTGAATGGGGAAAATCTTAACAGAAAATATTACACTTTTTCACATGAATTTGATGGCTACGAAAGAAAACAAATGGTGCATCTTACTTTTCAAACATCTCCTGAAGGCCACCCACTTTATTCAGAATAATGCTGTTCAATAACAGCACATAACATGACCAGATAAACACCCACAGTATGAAGTGGACTATTGTTTTCTGTGAGAATTGTCCAAAACCTTTTTGGCTAGTACTTTTTCCATTATCTGACATGTCAATTTTACTGGCACTAGAGTCTTTTTGAAGAAATACTTTAGTTGGAGGAGTATCTGGACCATAACCCAATAAGAGAGCAACCTGAAAACTACTAGTTAGAGATCTGCAATGCAGATAAATAGCATGTGCCATTGAACACTGAATTTTTTTTGGTTGTGGCACATACCGGTAGAATGAGAATTGCAGGATAAAGAGAAAGATGTGTTGCCATAACATATCCAAAGGCAGCAAGCGGCACAAGACCTACAGAATTGCGAGGATGTTTTAACTAGCATCAGACTTGAGCAATTCTAGGTTATCCAAGGATCAATATACCATCTTCCATGAAAATGTTGTTGACTGAGGAATCAAAGGCCAAGAAACAATGAGGGAAACAACTAGTTTAAGTAATAAAAGAGATATATTAATAAACAGAGAAGGTCGGAGGGAAACACAGTGAGTTCTACTTACGTGAACAGGCTCCATATAACATTATCACAACCATTAAATTCTCGATAGGTGATGTACATGAACCCACACAGGTGATTATTGCCCAAGGGTTCCACAGATATATTAGAGAAGCAGTATCTCCTGCGCTTACATTCACTGTAAGTATCAACAAAAATGATAAGTAGCAGTATAGCAAGTAGTCAGCATCACAAGCACAAAGCATCCGACTCGAAGAGAGAGACGTTCCATTCACACCTTTCCAGACCAGGTTGTATATTTTCCGCTTACCAACAACAAAATTCAACTATCAGGCAAGCAAAGGACTAAATACCTTAAATCCTATGAGGCAAATACATAACTCCCTTTATTCCTTGTAACAAACAAGTCACAAAAAAGGTTTTCCTTCTTTAAGAAAATATAAAGTTTAGAATGATGACAACTACTTCATGAATAAAACATCTCTTAAGTTTTCACTTCCGAAGCTTGTACATCACAAGTATAAAAAACTAAAAACCTTTGTGGTCGTTGGTACTTGGCAAAACAAGTAGAGAGTGGTGCTAAACAAAAGGCAAATTTAGCTCAAGATTCTATAAATCACATCTCTAGCAAAACGTTAACTAGAATGACTCACCAGAATTATTCACTGATTTTGTGAGGTCAAGAGACTTCCAGCTTCTGTTACGTGCCATTTGGAGTGTACGCCCAGTTGATCGAATGAGCATAGCAGCTATGAAATCTACAGCCACAAAAACCAAACTGTGCAGTGCATTCATGAGTGAAATATTACATGACTGCCAACAAAATGCAAAAGTCATGGAAATATTCATGGTTACATTTTTTTTTGGCTTGAACGATACCATGGCAAGATGAAAACAAAAGTAAAGTCTAAGAAACTGTTTTTCTTCTAGAAAATCAGCTACACTTGAACAGCTTATCAATCTTAGACAAACATATACTGGTTTAAATTGAAAGTACATAGCAACTTATTTACCTGCAATATATATGAGAATGGTGTCCACCTGACCTGTGACATCATGGAGTGTTAGAATGCTAACGTTTCAATTGGTCTGATCAAATGAAGAGGCACATCAACAGTGGTGACATCAAATAAATGGTCAACGAAGCATCAAAACGAAGGAGCAATCACCTTTTGCTGGTTAGCGGACCAAGAACCGATAGCAGCAAAGGGGAACCATGATACATCGAACCTGAAAAAACAGATCATTCATTAGGCTGGACCATCCCTTACAAGTTCAAACCGTTAATGCATCAAGGTTACAAAGAGCAAAAAAAAATCTAAGGTTTGTAATGTAATCGCAACAAGCATCTGGGCCTCTGATGCTAAGTAGGAGCCATATCATGTTTCATCCATCAGGAGTTATCAGTAAGTTCATTACTGAAGTTAACATGGAATAGTGCCTATCAGTATTCAGTAGAAACCCAGTCAATCATTTGAAAATTTTTGCTCTGTAGTATACCTAGTATACCACCTCCCACCCGACTATTCTGGACTCAAAATTTTGGTCATTCTGCTGCAAATGTGAAGTGCGAAAAGTTCGCAAAGTGAGCAAAGAGGGAAGGTGCGTAACGTACCAGAATAGGGCGACATGGCCGCCTGCTTCAGCCAGTATCCTTCTGCCACTGCAACGTACACAGCAGGCAAACGAGATGTCCAATTACGGCGACACCACAAAAGGACTGATGTTCGGAGAGGAATTACTGAGAGCAAGGAGGTGTGCTTACGGCGGCGGAGGGACGTGAGGGGGGTGGAGACCTCCGGGCGGGAGGCAAGGTGGAGGTCTCCGCCGAAGAGCACCAGAACGAGGCGGAACCCGACGGCCGCGGCAGCCATCGACCAGTAGTGCCGGATCGCCATTGCCGCTGATCAGTGGCGGATCTAGGATTTTGACACAGGGTGGTCCACCTTACAAAATCTGGACAACAAATATTATGACATGCTAACATACTAATTAATTTACCAACAGCATTATCATAATCCACCTGATTGGACAGAGCAAATTATGTGCAAAATCAAAATTCACCTAATTGGACACAGCAAAAAATTACATTCTAACATTCAATCATAATGACATAACTGGACACAGCAAATTATGTGCGAAATTAGCAGATAGCACTACCATAACCACCTGATAATCCATCAATATAAACCCTAAATCCGTAGTGAGTAATGCACCGATAAATGATTGGGGAATGGATACAACGGCTGGCCACTGCAACTGCACACCGCCGGCCACCGGGCAGGACTGTTGTCGAGTGCGGCTGACTGGGTGCCGGCTGGCAGCAGTGGCGAGCTAGCATTTGAGAGCAGGGTGGTTCACCCCTAATTTCTTTTCTGATATAACATGTGCACGTTCTAACTATCAATATCACATAGAAATAGATCAATACTACGATCTTAAAAACACACTAAAATTCACAATTAAGTTTAAGTTGAGGAAAATTGAGTACTGTATTTATACCTTAAAACAGACGGGAAAATTGAGGACTGTATTTATACCTTAAAACAGAAGGGGGAAATTGAGTACTGTATTTATACCTTAAATCAGCCGTGGACAGGGGCGCACGTAGCCGGGGGTGTCAGGCAGCTCGCAAGGGGCGGAATGGAGAGGCGGCAGCAGGGATCCGGCCGGATACCGGCGATGGCGAGAGCGCGAGGCAGGAGGAAACGAAGAGGAGGAGGGCGTTGCCGCGTCGGCCGTCGGCACGGTGCGGCGGTGGGATTTGTGGACTGTTTCTCAAAAAAAAATGCTGGCAGGGGCGCGGAGCGGCGGTGGGCGACTGGCGAGTGGGGCTGGGCTGGCAGAACAGGCCCGTTGCCTGCCGGGCGTCCGGTGGCGGCGAGGCAGCGGAGACGTCGTCCGGCGAGCCTGCGAGATCGGGAAGAGAACCGGGGACAGGAGTCGGAAGGCAGTGGTGGTGTGCGGTTTTTTTTTCAACTGGTGTTGTGCGGTTTTTTGTTGTTGGAAAAAGCTCCAAATCAGCCGGCTGATTTGCTGCCGTCCGATCGCCTGATTAAAGCATCTCCAGCCGTTCGCCCCGCAAGGCGTTTTGCGGCGCTATTTTTAGCGCCGCTTGGGGGCGCTCGGCGCGGCGATAGGTCTTGGGCGAGTTCTCCCCAGCCGCGCCCCAAGGTCAAACCCAAGAAAACGGCGACATGCGCACAAATTCGAATAGTTTTCTTCCCGCTTCAAAAAACAGCAAAGTTCGGCGAAATATGCCATGGTTCGGCGATCAAGCATGCCACAGACGGCGTGATCTACGCGGGGAACAAAAAGTAGGCCGGCCGGCTGCTCCAAGCGGGCCGTCCATGTCGACCGCAGAAGCCGTTGGCTCGCCGAATGTCTCAACCGGCGTGGAAGGCGTGTCCGGTGTCGTCGGCGTGTCCGCCGTGGGCGAGGCAGGAACGCCCAGCGCAGGCGGGGCTGTGGGGGGCGTGACAACGGGCGGCGCCATCTGGGGCTGTTGACACCGATTTTGACCAAAATAAATACAGTGCAAATAAAATGAATATTAATGAAGAAATCCATTATATAATAAAATCGTCCGCTCAATGCGAAGGTTGTTGATGATAAAATAGGCATACAATATATTTTCCGAATGCCGAAAGAGCCAATAATTATAAAATATAATGTAAGAAATAAATACTCATATTTTGTCCTAAGGGAAATATAGAGGACACATGGATTGTGTGGATGCACGCCATCGTTGGCGGTAGGTTTTCAATGTTAACATAAATCATAATGGATGGTGATGATATCACAAAAAAAATCGATCATATGGCAAAGGTGGATCTTATTCCATCGATAATATGAAATATCGGCGCGACACAAGAAATATATTGCACGAATGAAATGTATGCACGGTATATAAAAAATTATAACTAAATGACGCTAATAAAGCATCGGCACATAGTTGACACGTAGTTGTTCAACTAGGAAATATTTGCTAGCCTTTAAGTGGCATGCCTAAATAACTAACTACCACAATGTAAGTCTTGGGAAATTAGTATAACTAAACAGAGCCTAAGGAAAAGTGGCGTGTCCATGCTTATATTTTTTTTGAGGCTACCATGCATATATATACATGACTACTCTATGCTGATGGATGCATGCACGCACAGGTCCAAGTAAATAATTGTTGTTACTACTCTACGCTGATGGTGCATGCACGCAGAAGTTCATGTGTGTTCCCGACGCTCAAATCAATCAGAGTAGACCAAGTCTGCACTGCTTCGGTTCATGCCACGACCCCACGTTCTCCACGATGTGACTACAACGTGACCCGAAGCTGGCGCGCGCGGCAACCTTTGAGAGCACGGTGCTGCAGCCTTGGTTCCCCTATAAATACATGGGAGCTATCTCTTTGTAGTGCCCGGCTCATTCTTCTTTCCAACTCGAAGCGCTGCACAATTTTTGCCTCAGCTGCTCCTCATTCATCTAGCCTACAAGCCGCCGCCGTCACCGCGGGCCGCTCGCTGTCCGCGTTGTTGCCGTCAGCTGCTCGACATCCACACTATCATCGTGTTGAGTGTTTAGCTGCTGCCGGCCGCTCGTTCGACGCCGCAAGCTGCTGTACGGTACTGCCGTTTCATCCATCCGTCCGTCAACACACGAGGCAAAGTAATACTATGGCTATCCTTACTTTTCCTCTCATCTGACGTGTATCTTTCATGCTTTGGTGTTCTATATACCTCATACATGTTGTCTTGATTGGTCTCATAGTAATTTTTCATGTTGATACAATTCAAGAATAGAATAAAAAATGTTGTCTTGGTTGGTCTCACGGTGATATTCCCATGTTGATACAACTCAAGAATATAACTAAAAATGCATCTTGATTGGTCTCATGGTGATCTTCCATGTCGATACAATTCAAGATTGTAAAATAATCATAAATGCATCTTGATTGGTCTCATGGTGATCTCTCATGTTGATACAATTCAAGATTGTAAAATAATCATAAATGCATCTTGATTGGTCTCATGGTGATCTTCCATGTTGATACAAGTCAAGATTCTAAAATAATCATGAATGCATCTTGATTGGTCTCATGGTGATCTCCCATGTAGATACAATTCAAGATTGTAAAATAATCATATATGCATCTCGATTGGTCTCATGGTAATATTCCATGTTGAAACAACTCAAGAATAATACAAATAATCAAATATGCATCTTGATTGGTCTCATGGTGATCTTCCATGTTGATACAATTCAAGGTTGTAAAATAATTAAATATGCATCTTGATTGGTCTCGTGGTGATCTCCCATGTTGATACAATTCAAGATTGTTAATTGAAAATATGTTGTCTTGATTGGTCTCATGGTAATCTGTCATGTTGATACAACTCAAGAATAGAACCAAATGTGTTGTCTTGATCGGTCTCACAGTAATTTTCTATGTTGATACGACTCAGGAATAGAACTATATATGTTGTCTTGATTGGTCTCATGGTGATCTTCCATGTTGATACAATTCAAGAATATAAAAGAACATGTGTGTTATCTTGACTGGTCACATGGTAATTTTCCATGTTGATACAACTCAAGAATATAAGAATAAACGTGTGAATCATCTTGATTGGTCTCATGGTTATTTTCCATGTTGATACAACTCAAGAATAGAACGTAAAATTCATATTGAGTTCGTCTCACAATGCTATATGATCTAGGAACCAAGATATATAATGTTCCTATGTAAATTCACATTCCTAAATATATGAGGCATTATCACTAGTCATGTAGGTGTGAAGCACAAACCAATATGTTTTTGATGTCATCTACATAGCTAACCATCTTGAATGGTACATAGTTAAAGTCCAACACATCATGTGATCACATATTAGTACGTATTTGTGTGGGATGATTAATCTAGCTAAGACATAGCGCATCATAAGTGAAAATTCCGATTGAATACGACAAAATACATTGTGCATGATTCTTACTTACGCGTAGTTTAGTCCTATATAACTAAACTGAGTAAAACATAAATCCAAAGATATTCCTTGTTCGGTTACATGACAAGCATACGTCCTATGCTAAGTTAGTGATCATACGAGCAAAGGAAAATCACGCTCCGCTTGGTTAAGCTGCACATGGGCACAATGTTGCTACGTAATGCTAGTACTAATACAAGTGAAGGCAAACTTTATAGAATACTTCCATAAATCTGAAATCTGGAACTATATAAATATTTTACTAGTTCCATGTGACACATTTGAACTAGTATTGATAAGGCGTAAGTAAAGCATGCATGCATATTCAGCTATACAAATGCATGTAGAAAATTAGCTTACATGGTATAAGATAATCATCTAGATTAAAATGAGACCATATACTCCTCTCATATAGGTGTGTATACCCATACAAATATATCGTAACTAGGACCATATAATCTGTGTTATTTGCACTAAATATGACATAGTGCATCCTTGACCTCTATATATATCATGGTCTGCTGATATTGGCTTAACGCAATGCTATGTATGTTGCTACAAAACTAAACAAGATATTTTATCCATCCCATGCATGCATGGTAAACTTGGCTCACAAAATGAGTTATACTATATACTGCACACGTGCTTTCTAAACTAGCTTATTAACCATTAAAATGCTCATATAACATAAACAATACTTATTATCAATTTTCAAACGGTTAATGAACTAGGTAAGAAATAGTCAAGTCATGTACGTGCTATAAAAAATCATATGATCAAATGATGACCATTATGCTATCCGTATATTAGCATAGGCATACTTCATGGCTCCCCGACTACGCCGACATCGACGACAGCGAGGAGGACTTTTTTTTTACATTTTTGTAGTTTGCTTTTACTTCTACATTTTGTAATACCCATATGTTGCAATGCTATGTAATAGATAGGTTGGAATTCTTAATCAGGGGTTTTCTCTTCGGAGATGTAATTAACAGTTCTTTTATGTAAATGTTAAGAGTTCTGGAAATAAAGTACTCGCAATGTTTGATATCCATTTTATTTATGTACGCACTTAAATTTATTCACTCTGTATCAATGACGTGGGCGCGTTAGTATTATTATTATTTTCTATCGCCCCATTTTTCCGTCGTCAGATTCTGGCACGCCCGGTGGGACTTATTTTTTCCCTCATCTCTGAATTCCAACATAGGATTGCAAAATATGTTTTCGCGAGATAAATATATCCAAAATGCTATGGCTTTGCAAAATGAATATATGTCAAAATAAATGTACGCAAGGAGACTAATATATGGTTTTCTTCATTTATTTGAAGGTATGGAGGGACAAGTGCAGCAGTTCGTCACTGTCCGTTTCGGTGACCTTTGGGTTGATGTGTCGCTCGCCCCACTCGTGACTTGTGTGAGCGAGAGTTGGAAAACTGCAGTTGCGTCACCCACTCAAGCAAAGAGAGAAGAGGAAGCCACTTCAGCAGCCGGTGACGGATTTATTCTGGTGCTGTCTAAATCGGCTAAGAGGAAGATGCGGAGGAAGATGATGGCTGCTAGGAAGAACGTTGCTCAGAATCTTGCAAAGGGAGTTGCTGCTCATGTCCATGCAACTTCAACTCCGGTGTTAGATATGAAAAGAAACTTTGCTGAAGCGGGGAAATCCTCCCACCAACACCCCAAGCATAAGGGAAAGACATTGGTATTTGAAAAATCTGAGTTTGCACCATTCATTTCTAAGGGAAAAGAGAAGATGGTGGAGAAACCCATCTATAAGCTACGTGGAAAAAGAGACAATGTTGCGGGCATATTGCCGTCAGCATCGTTTTCAACCGGAAAGCCCACCCACGCTCGAAATGTGCTCCGAGCTGATGCTCCTGAGTTTGTTCCTTCACTGGTCAATAAATCCGGTGGGGAATGCTTGGCAACAAAGAAAGAGAGTTGCCCTGAATGGAAGGGAATGAGGGAAATAGCAGTGCGGACAAAATCTGAGTCAGGCAGAGTACAAGGAGAAAAATCATCTTCATCAAGTTAGTGCAGCGTCGCTAAGGTGAAGGAATGGCTATCATCTTCATTAAACAAGGTGGTCACAAATGTGGCTCCATGGCCTTCTCGCCGGAAGACAAAGAGCAGCTCATATGAAGTGTTCCAAGCAATGCCAGTTGGTGTGAGTAGAGTGGCAAACAGTACCAGCGAAACGTCTTCCACATCAACACATTACAAGAGAAAGAAGGCACGCAAGACCGTTAAAGAAGGTCCTCGTCGTCAGACCCGTAGTCAGAAGGGTTCAGAAAATGAGGATTTAGGGTCAAGCCATGATGGGTCTTATAATCCTGTATCCGATGGCACCCCTTGTCCTTCTGAGAATGAGCTAGAGCCTCACATGGACCAGCCATATAACCATCTTGCAAATCATACAGAGCAAGTCCTAGCTGCGAATGAAGCTCGTTCAGTCGAAGAGCAGTTATCCGAGCTTAGAGCAACACTTCAACAAAAAGAAGATGAGCTAGCTGCCCTCCGAAATCACAAGAGTGATGATCAGAACAAGGGTAATGAAAGGAATGGTGATGAGAGTAGTAGCAACCGACAGGGAGGCGTTGCACTTAACCTTGAGGCGATTCAAAGAATGATCGCCGAAGGGGTAAAGGCGCAGTTGATGCAAAATCATTACTCCATGCGGCCAGGATATGAGAAACCTTATCCACCAGATGTTGATCTTGTTCCTTTTCCAAGCAACTATCGGCAACCACAGTTTGGCAAGTTCAATGGAAGCGGATCTCCGCACGAGCACATAGCCCACTTCCTTGCATCTTGTCAAGATACATCTCATAATGGGGCACTTCTGTTGAGACAGTTTGTGCAAACATTTTTCGAACCTGCCTTCACTTGGTACAATAAATTAGCACCAAGTTCCATCAAAACGTGGGAGCCAATGCAAAATGCTTTCCTTGAGAGGTTCTACAGTACTCAGAGGATTGTAGGTATCACAGAGCTCACTCAAACTGAACAAGGGATGAATGAAAAGGCGGCAGACTTCATAAATAGATGGAGAAATCTCAGTCTTCATTGCTCACAGCCGATTAGCGAGCCAGAGGCAGTGCGTATGTGCACAAATAATCTGCGCTCCGATGTGGCTGTACAGTTACAAGGAGTACGACCCATAACTTTTGAAGATTTAGCCTCCAAAGCAACAGACATAGAAAATTACATGCAGCTCATGGCTCGTCGTACAAAGACGACGTTCTCTAGACTGGCAGAAAAAGGGGTCCAGCGGAATCAGAAGCCACCAAACAAGCCAAGGTCAGCACAAGCAATGGAAACCACTGCAACAAAACCCCACTTTCATCCCGGGAGAGCACCGTCCAGGAACCAAATGCAAAATGGCGCAAACGTTGGCAGGAGGCCGACTCTGAGCGAGCGCCAAAACAGGGAGTATTCGTTCCCTGTAGAAGAGATTAACGATCTTTTTGTTGGCTTAAAGGAGTTGAGTCTTATAGATCTCCCCGTATGCAAGAGGCCAGAAGAAGCCTCGAGATTCAATGAACCTAATTTTTTCCACTATCATCGCATTTTGGGCCATACACTCAAAGATTGTTTTGTAGTGAAAAACATTATTCAAAAGATGATAGATGAAGGGACTGTTGATACAGAGCTTTTTAAAAGCATCACAAAGGGGAAGAAAACGGCTGCAGCAAATGTCGCCACCCTTCGAGATGATTCGGTGAGTTGTGCATCTTCAAACATGAGATCAACTTATGATGATGCAACATTGATTCCGAAATACGGATTTTCTCCTATGATCATTTCAGGTCTTGCCAAAACGCAGGATCAACATAAAGGAGAGGCTCATATTCCCTCCGGCGATGGTACATGGAACAACTCGTCAGCTTCTGAAGGAGCCCAAGGTTGGGGACATTGGCAGTCAAAATGCCGTGTACTATCCCCAGTAATAGAAGATGCTCCTCCTCTGCGCTTCGCACCAAAGAACTATCAGCACACCACGAAGCGCGTGAAGGTCCCAAGTGAAGAATTCAACGTTCTCACTATCGGTGTGTTTGAGGATGATGAAGAGTCTCTGCACTTCCCTGAAGAAGAACCGTTAGAAGTTGGTCAGGTTCATCTTAGACCAGGACGTCATTTACCAGACCCTCATCCCCCACTTAGGAAGGAAACGCAAAGCAAAGATGCGGTTCCGAATGATTCGACGGACCCTGCATGTAGGGTGCCTGTAAAATATGATGTAATCGCACATTTGAAGAAGATACCAACTATGTTGTCTTTGTATGATGCTCTGTGTCTTTCTTCTGATATGCGCAAAGCTCTTGTTACTGCACTTACATTTCCCGAAGATTACGGAGTAGAGGTGTCTCAAACTGAAACAGAAGAGTCTGAAGTTCTAAATATGACATTCACAGATGAAGATATGTTGTTGGGACCCAAGAAGCACAACCGACCTCTTCTCATGTTTGGTGAAATTGATGTGTTACCGACAAACCGCATAATGATAGATGGCAGATCGGCTATAAATCTGCTACCATTGCGCACTCTCAAAAAGATTGGATATTCCAGTAGAGATTTGAGCAAGTCTAATGCAGTTATTCACGGCTTTAATCCGTCTGGACAAGAAGCTATGGGTACCATTTCATTGGTTTTGAAACTGGATAACCTATCCACATATGTGAAGTTTCACGTAATTGATGCTGCTACTTCATACAACGCATTGATTGGACGTCCATGGTTACATGAGAACCAAGTTGTGCCATCCACCCTACATCAGTGTATCAAATATGTAGATCAGACAGGGGACACAATCAGAATATTTGCCGATAAAAAGCCATTCACTACAGCTGAATCTTTCTATGCCGATGCAAAGTTCTACTTCGAGCCTGTCGACAAGGTGCACAAACCGAAGTCTTTGATTGTGCCTGAGACAAATGTTGTGGAAAAGGAAATCGCAGAGTCCTCGTCAAGGAAAAAGACATACCAATATATACCAAGCAGCCAAAGAAAGAAAGGCGACCCAATATTTCGTGCAATGGATAAATCGTGTGACATGAAAGGTACTACTTTCCCTACACCATTGCCTCCTTTGGTACAATATAGAATAAAAAATTCTCGAAAAGACCCACGTGGTACAAGTGCCACTGAAAATAAAGATAAAAATGTAACACAAATATCTATGATAAATAAAGATGATGAATCACTACCCATCTCTTTGTATGATAACAAAGTCTTCACTAGTAGAAAAAGGCCCATTTGTCCCGGTTCCAGAGGGCCTTCTGTTCCGGTTCTGGAACCGGGACTAATGGGTCGTTACTAAAGCCCATGACCTTTAGTCCCGGTTCGCTTACGAACCGGGACAGATGGGCCTCCACGTGGCAGCCGGCTGGAGCGGGGGCTGGAGGACCTTTAGTCCCGGTTGGTGTTACAAACCGGGACTAAAGGAAATTTTTTGAATTTTTTTTTCAAATTTTTTTTGGATTTTTTTCATTTTCGAATCTTTGAATTATTTGACAATTTAATCTCTAATCACCCCTCCTCACTGCGCCAGAATTTAATCTCTAATCTCTAATCCCTAATCAACACTCATTCCAAATCATCTAACTTCCCGGCCGGTCACCCATCCTCTCACTACTCCAGCCCGAGCACGCTTATTTTTCAGGTTCTATCTCCCCTAGTTTCCAAGTCTGCACTTGTTGTTTTCCTGACAATAGTAAGATATCAATCATGTTATAACCCTTAGGTAGTCTTGATATATATCACATGATTTAATTTTTTGAATTCCAAACAATTATTAAGAAAACAATCATGATTAACAAACAACAATGATGTCACACGCTTCACCGTTTGAGTTTGAAATTATTATTCTAAAAAACAATAATTATTTCATACTGAAACAAACCAAATATATATATATATAATTCATAATATTTATTACAGAAGATCGAAGCTAGAAGCGTCTAATCTAACGACTAGAGCTAATTAACTACTCGATCTTCTGCTTCTTGGCGGAGGTCCCGGCGCCCTCATCGTCGCCGCTGGGCGCCGCCCGCTTGGTGGCCTCCTCCGACGCGACTTTCGCCGTCATATCGACCCTCTTCTTCTCCTTCTTCGTGGCCCTCGCCTTGGCCAGGTTCGCCGCAGACTTCTCCGCACGTGCGGCACGGCGAAGTTCCCGCGCCTCCAGCCGTTCCAGCGGGTCGTCGGCGGGCGGCGGGCGGCGGACTGTCGTCGTCGGCGGGCGGCGGGCTGTCCTCGGCGGCGCGCGATCGTCGCCCGCGCTGAGCTCGAGGCTGCGGCTTCGGAGGCGGGTCCCAAAACTTGCGCCTTTCGGGGTGGTTGTCCTCGTCCGACGGGGTGTCGGAGTCGGACGACCATCGTAGCGGCGACCCCGACATGGCGGCGAGAAGCTCGTCGGGCGCGAGAGGGGAGATCAAGATGAGAAGGGAAGATCAAGATAGATCAAGATATATGAGATGAGAGGCCCGGGCCTTCTACTTATAGCCTGAGAAGCTCGTCGGGCGCGCGCCCGACGAGCTTCTCAACGCGCGCCGCACGCGCATGGGAAGCTCGTTGGGCGCGCGCGGGAAGACGAAGCGCCGTCATTGGTCCCGGTTCATAGCTGGAACCGGGACTAAAGGTTGGCCTTTAGTCCCGGTTCCAGCTACGAACCGGGACCAATGGATGGAGGACGCACGCGTATACGAAGAAACTGCCTCGGGACGAAGCGCCATCCATTGGTCCCGGTTCGTAGCTGGAACCGGGACTAAAGGTTGGCCATTAGTCCCGGTTCCAGCTACGAACCGGGACCAATGGATGGAGGCCCATTCGTTCCGGTTCGTGTCTGGAACCGGGACTAATGGGTCCAGACGAACCAGGACTAATGGGTCCAGACGAACCGGGACCAATGCCCCACGAGGCCCGGCCGGCGCCCTGGGCGCACGAACCGAGACGTATGCCCCCATGGGTCCCGGTTCGTGACTGAACCGGGACTAATTGGCTGGCCAGGTCTGAACCAAAGCCCTGTTTTGTACTAATGCTTGTATATGATGCAGCAAATGGGTTATGATGTCGCCACTGGTCCGCCCCTATGCGATGGGCGAGGACAATTAGCACCATTTGAAAAGGTGTTGTCCCAGGAACAACTTGAAGCTCTACATGAAGACCGTTTTTTAGAAGCAAAGAAATACGGGTTGGGTTATGATGTTTGTATGGCCTCAGCAGAGGACATGGACATGGCAGAAGCATCCCAAGAAATGGAAGATGGCAACCAATGTACCGTTGATGATTTAGAAGAAATAAATATTGGTACGACCGATCCCTGTCCAATTTTTATTAGCAAACATTTGTCCGTAGAAAACAAACAAAAATATCGTGAATTCCTAGGCGCGAATAGGGATGTATTTGCTTGGTCATATGAGGAAATGCCTGGACTAGATTCCCAAGTAGCTGTCCATTGCCTTGCCGTACAGAGTGACGTTGCGCCAGTCAAACAGGCGCAAAGGAAATACCGACCTGAAATACTTCCAAAAATAGAAGCCGAGGTAGACAAACTCATAGCTGCAGGGTTCATTAGAGAAGTCAAATATCCCATTTGGGTCTCGTGCATCGTCCCTGTCAAAAACAAAAATGGTCAAACACGTATATGTGTAGATTTTAGGGATTTAAATAAAGCGTGTCCCAAAGATGATTTTCCAATACCTATTTCTGAAATATTAGTCGATGCTACTATGGGACATGAAATATTTTCTTTCATGGATGGTTACTCCGGTTATAATCAAATAAAAATGGCGCCAGAAGATGAAGAGCTAACAACATTCCGCACGCCTAAAGGTATATATTGTTATAGAGTTATGCCTTTCGGATTAAAAAATGCGGGGGCAACTTATCAACGAGCTATGACAATTATCTTAGATGGGTTATTGTATGTAATCGTCGAATGCTATATCGATGACATTGTTGTAAAATCAAAAAATGAGCGGGACCATTTAAAGCATCTCGCCCTGGTGTTCGAACGCCTCAGGCAACATAATCTGAAAATGAACCCAATGAAATGCGCATTTGGTGTGTCTTCGGGTAAATTTCTTGGCTTCATAGTTACAAAAAGTGGCATTCAAATTGATCCCTCTAAAGTGAAAGCGATTGTTAAAATGCCACCACCTGTAAACCTTAAAAATTTGAAGAGTTTCCAGGGGCATTTAGCATATATTAGAAGAATTATCTCAAACTTATCCGGGAGATGCAAACCCTTCTCACGGCTTATGAAAAAGGGAGTCCCTTTCGAATGGGATCAAGCATGCTAAAACGCATTCTTAGAAATCAAAAAATATTTGATGAACCCTCCTGTTTTAGGGGCGCCGGTTAAGGATCGACCATTGATTCTTTATACTGCAGCCATGCCTACTTCATTGGGCGCCCTCTTAGCACAAAATAATGATGCAGGGAAAGAAACATCCTTATATTATCTCAGTCGTACCTTGGTAGGAGCTGAATGTAATTACCCCGACATGGAAAAAATATGTCTTGCGTTAGTCTTTGCTGCACAAAAATTGCGACATTACATGTTAGAGTACACAGTACATTTAGTCTCGAGAGCAGAACCTCTCAGATATATCTTAAATAAAATGGTGCTCTCAGGGAGACTAGCAAAATGGGCGATGTTCCTGTCACAATTCGACATCACATACGTACCTCAGAAAGCCATGAAGGGTCAAGCCTTAGCTAACTTCCTTGCGGCGCATCCGATCCCAGATGATTTTCCTATAGATGATGACCTACCTGATGAAGACGTATTCACCACAACGGTTACTAAATCAACATGGCAAATGTACTTCGATGGCTCTTGTCGACAATCTGGTGCAGGCGCCTGAGTCGTTTTCATCACGCCTACCGAAGGTGTGATTCCATATTCATTTACCCTAACATAGGCAATATCAAACAATTCAGCTGAATATGAAGCTCTTATTATTGGGCTTGAGATAGCCGTAAACATGGTTTGGATACACTCCTTGTTTACGGGGACTCACAATTAGTCATAAATCAATTGATGGGGACCTATATGGTGAAGAAGCAAGAATTGTTACCATATTTTAAAAGGGCCAAAGAGCTCATGGCTATGTTCGTTGATGTAAATATTCAGCATGTGGTAAGGAACAAGAATGAAAAAGCTGATGCCTTAGCCGGTCTAGCCGCTATTATGTCACTATACCCACATGAGTCAATGGACGTACATGTAGAGGAGCGCCGATTACTGCCAATATATGTCGAGGAAGAAGAAGAAACTATAATATCTTATGCGATGACGGACGACTTATGCGAAATTGAGGTAGGGGATTGGTGAGCACCATTCTTGGAGTTTCTACTTCACGGATACTTACCTCTGAATGCTAGCAAAAGATCTAGAATCCGCAAAAGAGCAATTCATTACACATGCATAAATGACATACTTTATAGGCGCTCTCATGATGGCATATTATTGCGTTGCCTTGCTGGAAATGAAATGATGGAGGCCCTAAACGAGGTGCATGCTGGAATATGTGGCTCCCACCAATCTGGTCCTAAATTGCATTATCAACTAAGACGTCTCGGTTATTACTGGCCTACCATGTTTGCAGACGCCACCAAATTTGCAAAGAAATGTCATGAGTGTCAAGTGCACGCTGACTTTATACATCAGCCACATGAACCAGTTCATGCAACAAATATGTCTTGGCCTTTCGAAATGTGGGGGATGGATATAGTGGGTCCAATTCACCCTCCGTCGTCCAAAGGCCACAAATTCATTCTTGCCGCAACTGATTATTTCTCTAAGTGGGCTGAACTCACACCGCTAAAAGAGGATAAAGCGGAGAATGTGGAACATTTTATAAGAACACAACTTATATACCGCTTTGGCGTTCCTTCTCAGATCATGTCTGATAATGGAACTCCTTTTAAAAATAAACATGTGGACAAGCTATGTTCAAAGTTTAAAATAAATCATTTCTACTCTACGGCATATAATCCGGCCGCCAACGGACAAGCAGAGGCTTTTAATAAAACTCTATGTAAGTTGCTAAAGAAATTTGTATCTGGCAATAAGCGAGAGTGGCACGAAAAGCTTCTCGAGGCATTGTGGGCGTATAGAACCACGACGCGCACACCGACGGGGATGACCCCTTACTCCCTAGTTTTCGGAGGAGAAGCGGTTTTACCTTTGGAAGTCCAAATTACTTCATTAAGGATCGCTACTCATGAAAATCTATCAGAGGAAAAATCAACACAATTACGCCTAGATGAACTAGAGAGACTGGAAGGCAAAAGACTTCAAGCTCTACAAAATCTTGAGGCATATCAGGCCAGAATGTCCCGAGCATTTGATAAGCGAGTGAAACGAAGGTCATTCAAACAGGGAGATCTAGTGCTCGCTGTCATCCGCCCAATGAATATCACACAATGGATGAGAGGAAAGTTCGAGCCAAAATGGGAGGGTCCATTTGTCGTAAAGGAAGTTTATTCTAGCGGCGCATACAGAATAATATCGCCAAACGGTCAATACTCGCCGTCGCCGGTAAATGGGAAATTCCTTAAGCGATATTACGCTTGAGCATAAACAGAACTCCAACAACTTACAAGTCTAAACTGTGGTATAAAAATATATATAAAGAAAATAAACATATGACTCCAACAACTTACGAGTATAAACTGTGAAACCAATAAAATTCACCACCCAAAATACACTCCACACCCTCATGAGTATAAACTGGGGCAAATATATAAAGGATGTACTCCATACCCTCATGAGTCTAAACTAGGCCACCCCAAAATATATAACTCCAACAACTTACGAGTCTAAACTGTGGCATCAAAAATATATATAAAGAAAATAAACATATGACTCCAACAACTTACGAGTTTAAACTGTGAAACACAAAAAAATCATCAAGAAATGACTCCAACAACTTACGAGTCTAAACTGTGGCATCCAAATATATATAAAGAAAATAAACATGCGACTCCAACAACTTACTAGTCTAAACTGTGAAACACACAAAAAAAGGTCATCAAGAAATTACTCCAACTAGATGATACCTCGCGCCTTGCTGCGGGAATTGATCGCTCTATATTTTAACAAAATTTAATTATGTAAATTTTAAATATTTAGATTAATAACAAGCGAACCAAAAAAATTAAAAATGCATACAATTTATTATATTTGATTATGTTTAGTTATTGAATTTTTTGAATATAAGTATAATAAGATAATAAAAATTATTTTTTCATGCATGGTTGTATGTTGAGGTGGTTTTTATCCCATCCGTAATTGCGTGGTCATGTGGCATGCTTGTATGTTGAGATAAATAAGTTAGTGGGGATCATGGGAATTGGTCTTCTTATATTTAAATAAAATTTAATTACGTGAATTTTAAATATTTGGATTAATAAAAAATGAACCAAAAAAATAAAAACACATACAACTTACTATATTTGATTGTGTATATTTATAAAATATTTTTTAAATATAAGTATAGTAAGGGAATGAAAAATATTTTTCCATGCATGCATGGTTGCATGTGGTGGTGGGTCTTGTCTCATGCATGGTTGCATGTTGAGGTGGACCTTATCCCAATCATAATTGTGTGGTGATGTGGCATGCTTGCATGTTGAGATAGATAAGATAGTGGGGATGATCTATTATAGTATTATAGATAGCTTACGAGTCTAAACTATGACACTAAAAATATATCGCTTCAAACCCTCACGAGCCTAAACTGGGGCACATAAAATATTACTCCATACCTTCATGAGTCTAAACTGGGGCACATAAAATATTACTCCTGCAAATTTAAGAGTCTAAACTGTGACACCTAAAATAAAATAAAATAAAATATTACTCCAATAAACTTACGAGTCTAAACTGCGGCGGCATTACGTATACAAAGAGATTAATAAAAAAAGTAGCTCAAGTACGCATAAAAAATCCAACGTCTCATCAACCCACATAATGGTTGATCTGAAGTTCACAAGAGTTTTTTGAAAATGACATAAACTCTCACTCTTTAGTTGCAAACGCCCAACTATGAGTTCCATTGAAAGGAAAAAAAGAGGAAATTGCACTCCTTTGTTAATTTAAACTAGGATAAGCTTCCAGCAAAGAATACATCAAGAAATATGATTCTCCGAAACCATGCAAGGGTAAATTGTGATTAACTTCCAATGTATGATCCAACGCTTTAAGCGCATAAATGGTGGTTCACAAAACAATCCACTCCCAGGCTATACGAGTATAAATTAGTAGCCACATGTGATGAAAGAAAGAAATATAATACTCCCAAGCTATATGAGTATAAACTAGTAGCCTTATGTAAAACAATGAAATGCTCAAGGATAGATGAGTATAAAATACCGTCCTTGCTAAACACTGAGCATTATGAGCTTATAGTCTCATGTGTAAAAGACAACAAGATAACACTACAAGCTATATGAGTATAGACTACTAGCCTCATGTTAAAAAAAATCAAATACTTTAAGGTTAGATGAGTATAAATTATCATCCTCATTGAACTGTTGAGATACATAAGCTAATAGCCTCATGTATAAAAAATAGTAATACTCCAAGTTGTATGAGTGTAAGACTACTAGCTTCATACATAAAAAATGAAACACTAGTATAAATTACAAACCTCTTGAGGATAAACTTCAACCTCAAATTTAAAAAAGAATGTAATGCTCCAATATTCTATGAGCCTAAACTGTAATCAGAAATCTGCTCCAATGCTACATGAGCCTAAACTGTAAGCGTTGCATGAAATATTTTTACACGTATAAAAAAATGCTCCAATATTTTATAAGCCTAAACTGTAATAACACAAATTGCTCAAATGATATATGAGCCAAACTATAAGGATCATGCAAAATATTAATACACATATAAAAAACACTCCAATGCTATATGAGCCTAAACTGTAAGCGTGTTTTATAAATCTTAAATTTGATCTAACCTTCATGAGCTTAAACTCCCAAGATTTAAGTTGAACTGCGCTCCAAAAATATATTATTGTGAACCTACATTTGAATAGAAAATGCACCGGTGCTTCATATCTCAAAGCATAAGTTGAAGACATGAATACATAACATCGTTCCAATCCAAAAAAGTGGTTTCGAGCTCTAGGTGCAAAAACAAATCCTTTTGCGCCCAGACCTCGAGGGGCATCTGTTGACACCGATTTTGACCAAAATAAATACGGTGCAAATAAAATGAATATTAATGAAGAAATCCATTATATAATAAAATCAACCGCTCAATGCGAAGGTTGTTGATCATAAAATAGGCATACAATATATTTTCCGAATGCCGAAAGAGCCAATAATTATAAAATATAATGTAAGAAATAAATACTCATATTTTGTCCTAAGGGAAATATAGAGGACACATGGATTGTGTGGATGCACGCCATCGTTGGCGGTAGGTTTTCAATGTTAACATAAATCATAATGGATGGTGATGATATCACAAAAAAAATCGATCATATGGCAAAGGTGGATCTTATTCCATCGATAATATGAAATATCGGCGCGACACAAGAAATATATTGCACGAATGAAATGTATGCACGGTATATAAAAAATTATAACTAAATGACGCTAATAAAGCATCGGCACATAGTTGACACGTAGTTGTTCAACTAGGAAATATTTGCTAGCCTTTAAGTGGCATGCCTAAATAACTAACTACCACAATGTAAGTCTTGGGAAATTAGTATAACTAAACAGAGCCTAAGGAAAAGTGGCGTGTCCATGCTTATATTTTTTTTGAGGTTACCATGCATATATATACATGACTACTCTATGCTGATGGATGCATGCACGCACAGGTCCAAGTAAATAATTGTTGTTACTACTCTACGCTGATGGTGCATGCACGCAGAAGTTCATGTGCGTTCCCGACGCTCAAATCAATCAGAGTAGACCAAGTCTGCACCGCTTCGGTTCATGCCACGACCCCACGTTCTCCACGATGTGACTACAACGTGACCCGAAGCTGGCGCGCGCGGCAACCTTTGAGAGCACGGTGCTGCAGCCTTGGTTCCCCTATAAATACATGGGAGCTAGCTCTTTGTAGCGCCCGGCTCATTCTTCTTTCCAACTCGAAGCGCTGCACAATTTTTGCCTCAGCTGCTCCTCATTCATCTAGCCTACAAGCCGCCAGCCGATTGTCTCGCCGCCCTCACCGCCGGCCGCTCGCTGTCCGCGTTGCTGCCGTCACCTGCTTGACATCCACACTACCATCGTGTTGAGTGTTTAGCTGCTGCCGGCCGCTCGTTCGACGTCGCAAGCTGCTGTACGGTACTGCCGTTTCATCCATCCGTCCGTCAACACACGAGGCAAAGTAAGACGATGGCTATCCTTACTTTTCCTCTCATCTAACGTGTATCTTTCATGCTTTGGTGTTCTATATACCTCATACATGTTGTCTGATTGGTCTCATGATAATTTTCCATGTTGATACAATTCAAGAATAGAATAAAAAATGTTGTCTTGATTGGTCTCATGGTGATCTTTCCATGTTGATACAACTCAAGAATATAACTAAAAAATGCATCTTGATTGGTCTCATAGTGATCTTCCATGTCGATACAATTCAAGATTGTAAAATAATCATAAATGCATCTTGATTGGTCTCATGGTGATCTCTCATGTTGATACAATTCAAGATTGTAAAATAATCATAAATGCATCTTGATTGGTCTCATGGTGATCTCCCATGTTGATACAAGTCAAGATTGTAAAATAATCATGAATGCATCTTGATTGGTCTCATGGTGATCTCCCATGTAGATACAATTCAAGATTGTAAAATAATCATATATGCATCTTGATTGGTCTCATGGTAATCTACCATGTTGATACAACTCAAGAATAATACAAATAATCAAATATGCATCTTGATTGGTCTCATGGTGATCTTCCATGTTGATACAATTCAAGGTTGTAAAATAATTAAATATGCATCTTGATTGGTCTCGTGGTGATCTCCCATGTTGATACAATTCAAGATTGTTAAATGAAAATATGTTGTCTTGATTGGTCTCATGGTAATCTGCCATGTTGATACAACTCAAGAATAGAACCAAATGCGTTGTCTTGATCGGTCTCACAGTAATTTCCTATGTTGATACGACTCAGGAATAGAACTATATATGTTGTCTTGATTGGTCTCATGGTGATCTTCCATGTTGATACAATTCAAGAATATAAAAGAACATGTGTGTTATCTTGACTGGTCACATGGTAATTTTCCATGTTGATACAACTCAAGCATATAAGAATAAACGTGTGAATCATCTTGATTGGTCTCATGGTTATTTTCCATGTTGATACAACTCAAGAATAGAACGTAAAATTCATATTGAGTTCGTCTCACAATGCTATATGATCTAGGAACCAAGATATATAATGTTCCTATGTAAATTCACATTCCTAAATATATGAGGCATTATCACTAGTCATTTAGGCGTGAAGAAAAAACCAATATGTTTTTCATGTCATCTACATAGCTAACCATCTTGAATGGTACATAGTTAAAGTCCAACACATCATGTGATCACATATTAGTACGTATTTGTGTGGGATGATTAATCTAGCTAAGACATAGCGCATCATAAGTGAAAATTCCGATTGAATACGACAAAATACATTGTGCATTATTCTTACTTACGCGTAGTTTAGTCCCATATAACTAAACTGAGTAAAACATAAATCCAAAGATATTCCTTGTTCGGTTACATGACAAGCATACGTCCTATGCTAAGTTAGTGATCATACGAGCAAAGGAAAATCACGCTCCGCTAGGTTAAGCTGCACATGGGCACAATGTTGCTACGTAATGCTAGTACTAATACAAGTGAAGGAAAAATTTATAGAATACTTCCATAAATCTGAAATCTGGAACTATATAAATATTTTACTAGTTCCATGTGACACATTTGAACTAGTATTGATAAGGTGTAAGTAAAGCATGCATGCATATTTAGCTATACAAATGCATGTAGAAAATTAGCTTACATGGTATAAGATAATCATCTAGATTAAAATGAGACCGTATACTCCTCTCATATAGGTGTGTATACCCATACAAATATATCGTAACTAGGATCATATAATCTGTGTTATTTGCACTAAATATGACATAGTGCATCCTTGACCTGTATATATATCATGGTCTGCTCATATTGGCTTAACGCAATGCTATGTATGTTGCTACAAAATTAAACAAGATATTTTATCCATCCCATGCATGCATGGTAAACTTGGCTCACAAAATGAGTTATACTATATATTGCACACGTGCTTGCTAAACTAGCTTATTAACCATTAAAATGCTCATATAACATAAACAATACTTATTATCAATTTCAAACGGTTAATGAACTAGGTAAGAAATAGTCAAGTCATGTACGTGCTATAAAAAATCATATGATCAAATGATGACCATTATGCTATCCATATATTAGCATAGGCATACTTCATGGCTCCCCGACTACGCCGACATCGACGACAACGAGGAGGACTTTTATTTTACATTTTTGTAGTTTACTTTTACTTCTACATTTTGTAATACCCATATGTTGCAATGCTATGTAATAGATAGGTTGGAATTCTTAATCAAGGGTTTTCTTTTCGGAGATGTAATTAACAGTTCTTTTATGTAAATGTAAGAGTTCTGGAAATAAAGTGGTCGCAATGTTTGATATCCATTTTATTTATGTACGCACTTAAATTTATTCACTCTGTATCAATGACGTGGACGCGTTAGTATTATTATTATTATTATTATTATTTTCTATCGCCCTATTTTCCCGTCATCAAGGGCAAGATCTTGTCGCGCTCGGAGACAAGCCAGGTTCTCATCTGCGCGTCCACCAATCCCAAATCCAACGTCGCCATTGTCGACAGGAAGGCGAGATCAGTGTTCCTCTTCTTGGCGGCGGCGGTGTTCCTTAGGAGGTCTAGCTTGGCGTCCTGCTTGCCCAAAAGCTCGGTCCACCTCGCCCTGGACGCCTCCTCCCTGATCGCGGCGTTGCTCGCGGAGCCGGCGGGGGAGGTGACGCTCTGCTGAGTTGGGAGAGGGAACAACACCCCGCCGGAGCGGAGAGCCGCCGCCGCCGCAATTGCCTCCTTGGCCGCCTCAGTCTGCGCGAGTGTGTCCTGGAGCTCACGCCCCGCCACGGCTTCTGTCGCCTCCAGCTTCTTCGCCGCCGCCTCCTGCGTGGCCTTCATGATCTCCCAGGACTTCTGGCTCAAGAGACGGTTGCGCCGGTCGGTCGTGGAAAAAGAGCGGCGCTGTTCGTCGGCGAGCCACTCGGCGTTCGTAAAACCCTCGGACTTGGTGGCGGCGCTCTCGGCTTTCTGGGCTTCTTGGCCGGCCGAACTTGTGCGCCGTCAGCGCGGCGAGGGGACTCGTATTTATTCTTCGGCGCCATGGGGGGAGATCTGGGGGAAATGGCGGGAGACGGGGAAAATGGCGATGGAAGGGGAGAAAATGGCGGGAGGGGAGGGCCTATCACGCCGACAGAGCGGTCCCACGCGTCGTTCTGTTTCATCCGGCGCCCCCAAGAGACCCCTAGGGCGCTGGTTTTGGCTTGGGATCGCCGGATCCACTTTTGGCCCAATCCGATGCTAAACGGACTCTTGGGGTCGCGGCTAGGCGAATTTCGTCCGCCCGGTGCGGAAAAAGTCGTCTTGCGAGCCTCTTGGGGGCGTGGCTGGAGATGCTCTTACTCGCTTGGTCTCGCCTCGCAAGCGCGCAAGCAGGAGATACATACAAGTGCGATCCCATACATACCGGAAAGTAGGAGTAGGACGAGGGATTCAGCTCAGCTGCGTGAAGAAGAGGCGTTGTGGGGCGGGGACCGGCGTCGGCGGCAGGCGGCGGAGTGGGAGCTCGGGCGTGAGAGTAGAAACCTACCCAGCGCCCTGCGTACTTTGTCCTATGATTTTTTTTGAGCAACACACACGACACTATTAAAAGACCTCGTCACCCACAAACCTGGGGACGAAAGAAAGGGTTCCAGGCTTGCCTAACCAAACATGGCGACAACCTCCAAACGCAGAGAATACCTAGCTACCTTATGAGCTTTAACATTCGAAGTTCTGAATTCATGATGGAAAAAACAAGAGGCAAATAGTAACGATCTAGCTTTTATCTCCTTGACGATGGCGCCGTAACTCGCCAAGCTTCCCTCCTTGATCTCGTCGATGACCACCTTGCAGTCCGAGGCAATGTGAATCTTCAGCACATTAAGATCACTTGCTAGCGCCAAAGCCTCCCTTATTGCCATAGATTCAAGAGTTGGGGGATCAGTTATTGATAGAGGCGGGGTGTCCTGATCTTTCGATGAGATGATAACTACGATTTGATGGAGTCGACTTTGACGATCCGACTACAAACGTGCAACGACATTGCGCCTTAGCAATCGCTAAACCAATCTCCTGAAGGTTATTGACCACGCCGGAGCACGATCAACCTGACCACGAAGGTCTAGTGCCTGCAAGCAATCGAAGAACAAGCAAGAACTATGATAAAGCAATCTGAATATTGCGAATATGTAGATGAAGTATGAATAAAGTTGGGATTCCGAAAGCGGTCTTGATCTGGTCGTTGGACACAAACCGAGTACACGAAGATGCAACAATTAGCTAAGCAGTCTTTTTAACTAAAAGAAATCCAAAGAAAAACCCTAGGGGTTGATCTACTTATATAGGACTAAAGGGTGGAGGCCAAGGGGGTGGAAGGACGTCCCAAGGAGTCCTAAAACTAAACCTAGGTCGTACAAGGCACTTGGGCCCATGTGGAGGTGATGCAACACCTATTGAGTTGGACTTTGATTCGGATTCTGCTGCTGGGTCGCACCATTTTCGCAATATCTCCACGCTCCGAAGGAATTTGAAGGTGAAACCAATTGCGTTGGAAACTAGACGAGATAAGCTATCACCAGAAAAAAGAATCACCCAATTTGGACTTCGTATGTAGAAACGGCGGGTGTTTGAAGTTGGGTATATATCTGCAGTCCGAATCTGAGTCCATGACGTGAAAGACTTGGTCTCTATCTTCTCTTGGCCCAAAAGTGACGTGAAATAACTTCTTGTACAGCACACAATCATGCCCCTTTGTATTGACTTCATTTCTTGATCAAATATAGAGGAATTAATGGTCATATCCATGATAATTATGTCCTCATCATCTTCATGCTTGAACATGCTCCAATGCTCATCCTTCTTGTCCATGCTAGGTCCTTCATTTGTCAGCAACAGAAATATATCGACGTTAGGCAGGATCATATTCACATGAACATTAGAAACATTACCAAGAAACGAAAGTACCTGATAATTTAATTGGTGTGCACGATCTCTCGTAATTGGTCCAGTAGGTATATTAGCAGGGGTTGTGGCTGTAACTATGGTAGTCATGTCCTCATCAGTTATTCCTAAAAAAAACACTGATGACCCTCCCAGAAATTCTCCAGTTTGGCTTCGAGCGATTGCTCGTACAGCTCCCAGATTTCCCACTTTAGATACAACACCATCCACATTAAACTTGACGTGGTCCTCAGTTGGTTTCTTCCACCCTTCCCGCCGAGTAGGCTGTCGTGCTCCCCCCTGGGCGGTTGCACCCTCAACCGAGGCCAGTTCAGCAATAAAAGAGCGGATGAAGCCATGTGTAGCCAAAGGATTTTGATATATATCCTCGTGGACCGCTTTCCGTCGAGCATGCCATATAGCCCAAAGTGTGATCACACCCTGAATGAAGTCACGGTGGGCGAGGATCTCATACAGCTTCAACAGGAACAACTTGGCATCGAGTTCTTGGTTCTCTGTTATCGCATGTGCTAGTTCTTCCGGCGCAAGAGCCCACACACATCTGGACATGTTGCACTCTATAAGCGCATGTATCCAGCTATCATTCCTGGAGCAAAACGGACAAGTAGGAGACGTCGCTATATGCCTTCTGTGGAGGAGACCAGTTGTTGGGATCGAGTCTTGTGCAAGCCGCCACAAGAAGGTTTTCACCTTGCCTGGCACAGCGACACCCCAAAGCGTTGCCCGCTGTCCATCAGCAGCCCTGTACGATGAGCCTCCATGTCTCTCTTCCAACCAGCCCCTGCTTCGTTTCGTTTCCATGATCATGTTGTAGCTTGAGCGCACCGAGAAACGCCCCTTACTATCCTTTCCCTAGGCCCAAAAATCCTATATGGGAGACGTCGTTAGAGGGATTTGCAAGATTGCTTTGGCATCAATAGGGATGAAGACATCTCTAACGGGATCCTCCTTCCAGCCAAAGGTGGCCAACGGGCCGGCCCGACACGGCACGGGCACGCTATATGGTAAACGGGCCAAGCACGGCACGGCCCGCTAGGCACGTTTAATAAACGTTCCGTGCCGGGCCGGCCCGCGTGCCTGACCTACAGGCCCAATCATGGCACATTTAATAAACGTGCCTAAGGTTAGCCCGTTTAGCCCTTATATCTCTAAAAATTCTGCAAAAATACTTAAAATGCTATATTATTAGCCCTTATATCTCTAATTTTTTTAAAAATACTAAAAATGTTATATTATTATGTATTATTAAGCTTATGTATTATAAAAAATATATAATATATATATAAAGTTAAACGTGCCGTGCCGGGCCGGCCCGCGTGCCTGACCTCGCGGCCCAAGCACGGCACGAGGCGGGCCACGTGCCTCGCACCACCCGTTTATTGGCGTGCCGGGCCGGCCCGTCTCGGGCATGTACGCGGGCTTACGTGCCAACCCATTTAAGTGGCCCGTTTGGCCAGATTTGCTTCCAGCACGCTTGGTACGCATCGATTAACTCTGAGACCAACAAAGGAGGGTTCAAGACCAGTGAAGTAATCAGACTCAGGAAATTATCCCTCAGAAGCCAATTGTCAGACCATATATGAGTCGAGGTACCTGATCCAATCCTTTTAATGATGCCTTGACGAAGAATGTCTCTGCCATCCAGAATTGAGCGCCACACCTACGACGGGTGCAACCCCAGCTGGGCTTCGAGGACGGTGGATTCTGGGAAATACACTGATTTTAACAATCTCGCGCTGAGTGTTTGCGGGGACTGAATTAACCTCCATGCTTGTCTCGAAAACAGTGCCAAGTTGAACACTTCCAAATATCTGAAACCTAGACCTCCAAGGTTCTTCGGTCTGGTGACAATATGTTGGGAATCGGAGTAGAAAACAAAAAAAATTCGGCACTACGAAACCAAACCCAAGAACGGATCTAGGAAGATGCAGATGAGAATATCGATCTTGTTACCTTCTTGCAACCGTTCAACGGATGCACTCTCTCTTGCAGTGGAAGATGTTGATGGAGAGTTGAAGAAGCGTGAAGATGAACAATCCCACGAACAAATCTAATCACCGTGGAGTCCCTCGAACAAAGATTGAACGTACGATCTCTCTACGGTTGATCCAAACGTACGGTGTGGAAGATCCGGCAGGGCTCCGCCGTCCAGAGCTCGGCGCCTCCGGAGTAGAGAGGAAGGAGGAGCAATACTTCGAGATATGGTGGAGATCAGATCTACAAGAGAGGAGAGAGGGGCAGCCCAGGGGCAAGACAATCTTGACAAGTTCATCTGTTGGGGGTGCCCCTTCTCATCTATTTATAGAGGGGAGGGGAGGGGAGGCCATCTTGGAGGAGGGGGCAGCCCTAGGGGTGGCACCCTAGGGTTTCCCTCCACTTGTGGGGCGCCCTAGGGTTTAGCAAGGGGGGAAGCTTCCTCCCCTAGGCACCTCCCCACATGGGCCTCCTTTGGTCCAAGTGCTCCCTCCCCACTTGGGCCTTCCAAGTGAGAGGGGGCCCATTGATATTTAAACTCTTTTATTAATTCTAAAACAATTCTAGAATTCACAAGAAATAAATATTAACATATTTAGACCGTCCCGGAACTTTTTTCGGCCCTCCGGTTTTACCCGGTTTTCTCAAAACTTTTCCCGGTACTTTACCGGTGCCGCGAAACGATTCCGGTTTTCTCTCCGATTAAATCTCAATCACTCTGAAACATTTCCGGTGTGTTATACTCGTGCTCCTATCACTCTACTACTCAAAAAATCTTCCACCCTTAAGTGTGTGACCCCATAGGTTCGGTAGAATACGAACATGAACCGAAAACTTATTTTCCCGCGGAACAATAACCGATAGTGGAGCCATGGACACCCATAACGGTTCCCGTACCTACACGAATATAAATTCGAGTGAACCACAAGCTTAACATGCCAGTCCTATTTTCTTCACGATACTATACAAAACCTGAGGTGAGATCTGTTGGGTATCCGCATGATTAAGCATTAACCATTATACCAAGTCATCCTCCTTCTTGTTTTGTTCCATTTTTCTCGTTTAGTATTCCGGTATCCCTTGTGATCAATTCACAGTGTCTGGCCAGACGATGTTGGATGCCGTAATACCGAGAGGGCCCAAAGAAGTATCTCTCCATCGTTAGAGGAGCAAATTCCCAACTCGAATCGTTAAGTCCCTTGACACACTGTTAGGTGTGAGTGATCAAAGCCGTTATTGCCACGCCTGTTACGGGTGGTGTTGGGACAGTGTCAAAACCCACCCTCCGGTATGAAGTTACGAAATATTCTTATGGTCATGAAGGACACATGCATATGAACTTTAGATGATTTTACTTATAACATGGAAACGATGTGATCTCAAAGTAAATCATACAATTGGGTCGGTTCAGCACCCTTGTTCTGGCAACAATGTGCTCCCATGTGTTACCGGCATTTCCAATGTCCTATGAACAGGAAAACATGTCATACATAACGCACGAGTTAGTCCTAGAGGCAGACTAAGAACACTTTGTGTTTATACTCTACACCTGCATATGGGTTTTCCTCCGAAGGCAGTTAACATGCTACTTGGCAAACCTCCGCATAGGCCATTGCCGTTATAGCATAGACATATAAACATTAATAATGAACCTAGAATTATAATAATACAATTTATTATTGCCTCTAGGGCATAATTCCAATA
This sequence comes from Bromus sterilis, assembly GCA_950022295.1. Lineage (NCBI taxonomy): Eukaryota > Viridiplantae > Streptophyta > Magnoliopsida > Poales > Poaceae > Bromus > Bromus sterilis. The sequence continues at coordinate 71,692,114 of OX465600.1, read as the reverse complement.
GTCTCCCACTTGCACTAGAGACAATAATCTAGGTGCATGGTTTACTCAGACCAATGGCATTTTGGTCTTCATGCTCGCTTGTGGTATAGACTTCGTCACTGAGCTTAACGCTTTTAGGCTCATCTCAATCCTGCTTATCTTAATGTACCCCTTCATCCTTTATGAAGTATTTAAAGATAGGGCACTATCGTTAAACATGTTTGGACTACAGTGAGCTCTTAGCTTACTTTGCTTTGATCATGATGCTCATATCAAAATATGGTTTCTGTAGATCAAGCGTTCGGAACTATGCCAATCACTACGATGATGTTCCTGATCCAAATACCCTCCTATGCAACTTCCAGAGTTGCCATGTTTCACGTCTACGTTGTAGGAATCCTTCTATGTGCCTTAGCTTGAAAAACAATTTTCAACATCCTATTTTTCTACTTAGGTATAGACCGATTAAAAATATTACAAATCATTATGAAACTTTCTTTCATCTATTTTTAATGAACTCTTTAGTCTTCCTCATAGAACCTTTCTTCATCTGAGGTACTTCAAGAGAACTAATCTACTATTTAGATTACTTTGGTGCTTGTTGTACTTTCAGGACATCCAATACCTTAGTGCTTTATTTTGCTAAAATATTTATTCTCAATCCCTCATATGTTATTCACATATATGATTAGAATCGTGCTCCCACTTAATTCCATATCTTATATGATTATTGATGAAATAATAACTTTTATAACTTCATCAAAAAAACTATTACTCCAGCTCTGGGATATTTGCTTCAACTATGGACTGATCTTTGAAGCATTCTCACTTTTACTAATATCGTATAGATAATTAAATCCTTTCAGGTTGTATCATGCATACACCCTTTGTTTAATTTTCTCAGAAGAAAAATCCATATGTCATACTTCAGAAGTATGTCGCGATTATCAGTAATTTTCCATATGAACATTTTCATCACTACACATATTGTAGTCAACCTTTTGAACTCTATTGAAAAACTTATTTTACGATAAGTTGAGCGATATCAACGATTAAGCTATCGTCCATGTTCATATCTATGAAATTCAAATCCACTCTAATGATCAGGTATCCTTAGGAGGGTTTTACCAAGTTCTCAACTTGATTTAGATGGATGGCTTTCATATAGTTTTTATGGTTTTTAAGCCATACAGTGGAGTTAGTGCTCGTCATAGTTTCTTGTAGTTCACAGGTTTATCACACTATAGAACCACCTTGGTCCAACGTGAATTTAAAAAGCTGTGTGATACATCATAAGACTTGATCATTTCATCTCTTGAACACATTTCAGAGCTTCATCATTCCTTTTCATCAAATGTGTGAATTTCTAGTTTGGTCACAGAGTTTATCTCTAGAACGAGTTTCCGAGTTTCATTCTGTAGAACCAAATGATTCAATGTAATCATTATGAAGCTATTAGTACTCCCACTTAATTGTTTCAAGAGAGCAATTTTCTCAGGAAAAAATCTCATGTCCCGTGATATTTTTTTTTCCCGGGTATAGTAGTGGAAGTGTTGTTCGTAACATGATGTTTCTACAATACTTATATCCGGGATCGAGTATATTCTAAATACATCTCCAAAATTATGAAACAACAATTGGAGTTCTTATCCATGCCGTATTCTTATAGGGCATTGTCTCAACAAACATATGACGACGCTCTATTCAGTTCGTAAGTGGTTTCTCAAAAGCGTTAAGCAGTATAGTAAATGGGAGTGTGGTTTAAGTTCATCACCGACCTCACCATGTCATGCTGGAATTCATGGTAGAAAACAATTTTAATTCCAATATGTCATATAGGGCTTGGTTATGCGTCAAGATACTCCGTAGTTATACGTGGTTTCAGGTGATGCTAGTTTATGAACTGACTTCATACACTCGATGATGTTTGCTAAATTCTTTAACTCATTTATTTTACGATCAGATCGTCAAATATTTGATCTATGTGTGATGATTATTCTCTTTGTGTTGAAACAGTTTTGAACTTATTCAAAATTTCAGATATTATGTCTTGTCTAAATATCGGTATATCTATACAAGTCATTATCATAAAGTTTTATGTAAAGTACTGTTTATTGGTTCTCCACACATCTTTATGTGTTATGACCAATAGTTTACTAAACACTTGAACAAATGATTTTGTCTATTAGAAAAACATTGCATGTGTCAAATGACTCAAAGTCAAGAGATTGAATGACTTCATCGATATGAAGCTTCCGTATGCGCTTTGTTCTAATGTGACTAAGTAATTTATGCTATTACAATAATGGCATTATCATCACATAACTTAATTTATTTAGCAATCAAGAAAATAGACATAACATCAAGATTTCAACTTAAATAATTCACCACGTAGGGTGACATTCAGAGAGTAATAATTTTCGAACAACCATTATTTAAAACATGGATAACACATCCACCGTGTAGACAACCTAATACAATATTAATGTTTTACACAACCTCTGAATCAAATAACATTTATTAACTCTAAGATAAATCTTGATAGACGAACGCCGACGGCCTTGGGTGACTTGGGCACCACTTTCGACGCGGACTTGCACTTCATTCACTCTTCTCCTTCGAATTCTGATAATTCGCTGTATCGAGTTGCAAAACAAGTGCAATCGATATGGTACGAAATATACCTATGAAGGTGAAATAATGAAATTGTCTATTAACTTCGTATAACTTATTTACACATATGGTGATTAGACCATTCTTCATATCTCCCAGATACTTCTTACAGTTCCTCTTCCAGTGTCCCTGATTACCAACATCATATGGTCTGGATCCTTTTGTATAGATGCTTCTGCAGTCTTAAGAATAGCGAACAATTCGTCTATGGTCTTGTCAAGCCCATTCATTTTATTATTCATGATAAAACCGTTGTAAGACAGGGGGCGTGACGCAAGGAGAACTTCAGTGCCGAGTGTCATAGGGATCACAAATTCAAGAGCACTTAGCCTTTGTGCGTAACCAACAAGTTTGATCACGTGCTCACTTAATTAGCCACCTTCTGCCATCTTGCATTCCCATGACTGCTTCATTATCTCGTAATGTTCAGCCCTAGCTTGCTTCAGATACAGAGCGTTCAGTTTTGTCACCATGTCAAAAATGGTGAAGTTTCTCAAAACGTTTCTGAAGCTCAGTATCCATGCATGTCAGCATCAAGCATTGTACTGCGGTGTGGTCATCCACTTTAGTGACATAGACGTTCTTATCGTCCTACTATGCATCCTCTATGGGAGTTCCTGGAAGAGATGCTATGAGAACATAGTCCTTTTAAGAAACTTTGAGGACAAACCCAAATTGCGGAACCAGTCCGCATATTTCCCTCTATTTGCAGCAAGCATTTCTTTTTCAAGCATCGGTCCTAAGCTAAAAACATTGTTGTTGCGGGCCATCTCTCTACAACGATATAAACAGAATGATTTAGACATGGTTCAAAATTAATTGCATTAATCTTAACAAGTTTAACCTAATTCTCCCACTAAAACCAATATCTCTCAAAATTGATCTTAGGGTAATCAAGATCCGGATCAATACACCTGCCACCTGTGTAACACTCAGCCATGGAGGAGATCAACCCGGTAGGTCTAACAAAACCAATCACAACCAGTTTGTGACTCTTGTATTAGTCTTTCAACACTTGTGCTCCGAGCTCAAATCGGATAAGCTAGAACGTCAAGACAACCAAGCGCTATTGCTGTGGAGACAACTCAATCCACCAGCCTCTTTGTTACCTTTCCGTTGGTACTCGTGTTACATGACGCACCTCGGGTGGCGTTTATTACAGACGGTTGCACGGTTGGGAGAGCACGAACTTCTTGATATTTTAAGAGAGATCATCCTATTAAAATTACGACTAGTGCGCAATCAAAATGCAATGAAAAGGATTAACATCACAGGCAATTTAATGTGTGTGATATGGTATAGCCCTTTTCTTCAAGAAGCTCCAAGCACCATGCTTTTCTTTCTTCATCTTCTTTTGGCGGAGAGCATCACCGCCACGCACGACAAGTCGTCAAGCACCATGACGTATGATCATCATCTTCATGTAGATACTACAACTATTGCTAGCATCTATTCTACTAAAATAAAATTAAGTTTGACGCGCATGCCGAATAAATGACAATCATATGGCTCCAGCCATCATGCCGTACCATGACATGCAAGTCATGAAAATTTAACATGTACAAAGTATAATCATCTCATACAACTTTTATCATGACGAAGACTATATCACATCACATGTTCCTGCAAAAACAAGTTAGACGTTCTTCTACTCGTTCTTTGCATCTTTTACGTGGCTGCTAGGGTTTGCAAGGCAAAACGTTTTGCTAGCTATGTAACCATGTAAAGCACAATCTTCAAGTTGCTAGATTAACACTCGGGGCGTATGAACCATGAGACTACAATTTAGTCTCATGACCATACTGAACAATCGTCAATACGCGTGATCCCCGTGCTAGATCAACAATCTAACACGCCCCTTTTGTTACATAATTTCTCCACACCAAAAGGAAGACCCAAATCATCTTCGCGCGACCAGCATACTCAGGAGCAGCATAGAAGGACCCCGAGGGGCAAGATGTTTGTGACAAAATCAAGCAATACAAGAGAGATCAACTTGTGTAATTTTGAGGGGAAGCAACCAAAAATTCAGTTTTAGATCTCTTACAGAAAACCGCGCACAAAGAATTTTATGCAATGCCGTTCATCACTTATGAACTCTAGATCGACCTGCATCTAGCACTACACTAGCTCTGATACCACTGTTGGGAATCGGAGTAGAAAACAAAAAAAATTCAGCACTACGAAACCAAACCCAAGAACGGATCTAGGAAGATGCAGATGAGAATATCGATCTTGTTACCTTCTTGTGACCGTTCAACGGATGCACTCTCTCTTGCAGCGGAAGATGTTGATGGAGAGTTGAAGAAGCGTGAAGATGAACAATCCCACGAACAGATCTAATCACCGTGGAGTCCCTCGAACAAAGATCGAACGCATGATCTCTCTACGGTTGATCCACACGTATGATGTGGAAGATCCGGCAGGGCTCCGCTGTCCAGAGCTCGGCGCCTCCGGAGTAGAGAGGAGGGAGGAGCAGCACTTCGAGATATGGTGGATATCAGATCTACAAGAGAGGAGAGAGGGGCAGCCCAGGGGCAAGACAATCTTGACAAGTTCATCTATTGGGGGGTGCCCCTTCTCATCTATTTATAGAGGGGAGGGGAGGGGAGGCCATATTGGAGGAGGGGGCAGCCCTAGGGGTGGCGCCCTAGGGTTTCCCTCCCCTTGTGGGGCGCCCTAGGGTTTGGCAAGGGGGAGGAAGCTTCCTCCCCTAGGCGCCTCCCCACATGGGCCTCCTTTGGTCCAAGTGCTCCCTCCCCACTTGGGCCTTCCAAGTGAGAGGGGGCCCATTGATATTTAAACTCTTTTATTAATTCTAAAACAATTCTAGAATTCACAAGAAATAAATATTAAACATATTTCGACCATCCCGGAACCTTTTCCGGCCCTCCGGTTTTATCCGGTTTTCTCAAAACTTTTCCTGGTACTTTACCGGTGCCCCGAAACGATTTCGGTTTTCTCTCCGATTAAATCTCAATCACTCTGAAACTTTTCCGGTGTGTTATACTCGTTCTCCTATCACTCTACTACTAAAAAAATCTTGCACCCTTAAGTGTGTGACCCCATAGGTTCGGTAGAATACGGACATGAACCGGAAACTTATTTTCCCGCGGAACAATAACCGATAGCGGAGCCATGGACACCCATAACGGTTCCCGTACCTACACGAATATAAATTCGAGTGAACCAAAAGCTTAACATGCCAGTCCTATTTGCTTCACGATACTATACAAAACCTGAGGTGAGATCTTTTGGGTATCCGCATGATTAACCATTAATCATTATACCAAGTCATCCTCCTTCTTGTTTTGTTCCAGTGTCTGGCCAGACGATGTTGGATGCCGTAATACTGAGAGGGCCCAAAGAAGTATATCTCCATCGTTAGAGGAGCAAATTCCCAACTCGAATCGTTAAGTCCCTTGACACACTTTCAGGTGTGAGTGATCAAAGCGGTTATTGCCACGCCTGTTACGGGTGGTGTTGGGACAATGTCAAAACCCACCCTCCGGTATGAAGTTACGAAACATTCTTATGGTCATGAAGGACACATGCATATTAACTTTAAATGATTTTACTTATAACATGGAAACGATGTGATCTCAAAGTAAATCGTACAATTGGGTCGGTTCAGCACCCTTGTTCTGGCAACAATGTGCTCCCATGTGTTACCGACATTTCCAATGTCCTATGAACAGGAAAACATGTCATCCATAACACACGAGTTAGTCCTAGAGGCAGACTAAGAACACTTTGTGTTTATACTCTACACCTGCATATGGGTTTTCCTCCGAAGGCAGTTAACATGATACTTGGAAAACCTCCGCATAGGCCATTGCAGTTATATCATAGACATATAAACATTAATAATGAAACTGGAATTATAATAATACAATTTATTATTGCCTCTAGGGCATAATTCCAACACAGTATCCCAGGCGACCCACGCCAGCTTCTGCTTACCTGGCTGCCCGCCCCAGTAGAACTGTCGAATCAGAGAAGTGATACTCTCGCAAATTCCCCTCGACAGTCTAAAGCAAGACATAGAGAACACTGGTATTGCCTGTGCCACTGACTTTATTAAAACCTCTTTGCCTGTCGATGACAAAACCTTAGCCATCCACCCTTTTATCTTCTCCCAAACCCTATCTCGAAGGTACTTGAAAGTTCTGTTTTTAGAATGTCCCACCTCGGTTGGCATCCCTAGGTACTTCTCACACAGAGATTCATTATGAACATTCAAAGTCTACTTCACTCCATCCTTCAAGGCCCGCGGGCATCCCTTGCTGAAAAAGATGCTAGATTTATCGGCATTTACTCTCTGTCCAGATGCATTGCAATAGGTGTTCAACAGGTTTGATACATAATTTTCTCCCTCTAAACTTGACTTGAAAAGCAGCAGGCTGTCATCAACAAATAACAAGTGGTTTACTGCCGGAGAACTTGGCGCCACTTTGATTCCACTGATAAACGGAAACTGGTCGAATTTGAGTAGGCACGAAAGTCCCTCCGCTGCAATCAAGAAAAGATAAGGGGAAATCGGATCTCCCTGTCGAATCCCTCTTGTTGGTTGAAACTGATCAAGCTTTTCCCCATTTAGCAACACAGAGAAAGTCACTGACTGGACCATGTCCATAACTATATCAACCCAGCCTGGTGCAAACCCCAGTCTGGTCATCATGGCTCGCAGATAGGTCCATTCCACCCTATCATATGCTTTCATCATATCCAATTTTAGCGCAAAGAAACTGTTGGACTTTGATCCAGACCTCTTCATGAAATGAAGGCACTCATATGCAACAATGATATTATCCGTGATAAGGCGTCCCAGAACAAAGGCTGACTGCTCATCCGAGATGATTTCTGGAAGAATCAGCTTCAACCTGTTTGCCACCACCTTCGAGACGATTTTATACAAAACATTGCACAAGCTTATCGGCCTAAATTGCGACAGAAGAGTTGGGTTCAAAACTTTGGGAATAAGTACTATGAAAGTATCATTAATGATGGCTGCACTTTCCTCCCCTTTAATGATCCGAAGCACTGCTTTGGTGACCTCCTCTCCACATAGATCCCAGTGGTGCTGATAAAAATGTGTTGGGAAACCGTCGGCCCCCGGAGCCTTTGTTGGAAACATTTGGAATAAAGCTTCCTTTACCTCCTTCTCCGAATATGGTACCGTAAGCATCTCGTTCATAGCAAGGGTCACCCTCCTTGGGACATGCCGGAGAACCTCATCCATCCCTACCACGCCTTCGAATGAATATAGGGTTGCATAAAAGTCAGTCACCATCCCTTTGAGTTCTACATGATCATCAGTGAGAACGCCAAGGGAGTTGGACAAAGCTTTAATCATATTTTTCTTCCACCGTATGATAGCTCGAAGATGGAAGAACTTCGTATTCCTGTCGCCCGAAGAAAGCGACTCCACTCTAGCTCTCGGTCTCCACATCAGCTCCTCTCTATGATAGAGTTCTACCAGTCGGTCACTAATCTTGATTTCAACATGTGTAGGTCCTGTCCGGAGGGGGTCCCGCTGCAGTTCATCAAGCCTACCTTGCAGCTGTTTTATTTCCTTTCGGACAGAACCAAATTTTTCCTTGCTCCATCTAATAAGGCCTCCTGACAACTCTGTTAGTTTTGCACGCAAATATGCAACTGAATCACCCCTTGCACCATCTACCCATTTAGAGGATATGGTGTTCTGCCACCCATCGTGTGTCTCCCATATAGTTTTGTACATGAATCTGCGCTGGGCCGGCTTCCTTTCATCAGCAGGCTCAAGCAACTCCAGGAGGATCGCTTTGTGGTCAGAAGTAACCAACACATTGTGGCTCAGAGTTGCAAGAGGAAACCGTGAACACCATTCAGCCGAACCGAGAGCTCGATCTAGCCTCACCCGGTTAAAATAACCTCCTCTGACTTTCTTTTCATAGGTCCAAAACTGTCACAAATGACCTATATCAAGTAACGTGCAAGTATCCACCGCATCCCTGAAGCTCTGGATTTGCGCATTGCTCCGTTGACCAACACCGGAGTATTCATCGTGTCGCAACACATCATTGAAATCCCCGATACATAACCACGGAAGTTGACTTGAATTTGCACCGCATAGTATTCCACGTATTTGACCTTAGGTGGGTCTGCGCCTCCCCGTACACACAGGTCAAATGGCAGGGATCTTGATCACCCTCCTTCAGCTCACAGTCAATATGATAGTGAGAATGACCTAAGACATTAAGATTCACCGTATTTTTCCAGAAGACTCCTATACCTCCACTTCTGCCATCACTGTCAATCGCAAAAGAACCATCAAAACCAAACGTGCTCGCTAGTGCTTCTACCCTCCCCTTCTCTATTTGAGTTTTGAGTAAACAGAGGATGGTAGGGGTGAACTTATTCGCGAACTGTCGCGACACTACCCGCTCCGCGGCAGTTCCAGCACATGAGATTCATTGTGCTCGGCGACCCTCCAAGTTGGAGGACGCCGATTTTGCATCTGGGTTCTTTTGGTTCATCATGTTATTTGCTGCTGGTTTTTCAGTTCTGACTCGTTTGGGGTCTTGGTTCGGAGGGGGGCTGGGAGGGATCTGACCCCCATTTGCAACCGTCATAGCAGTGTTCTGAGGATCATCTGATGTTTTAGCATCAACAGGTTGTTTTTGGTGGCTTGGAACAGGATCACATTTCTTTGTGCGATCAGCTTCATCCATCTCCACGTCCTCTGATGTTTTATCAGCTGCTGGGGGTGGAGCACTCGGGACAATTGCCTGGGAGGCTGTGGTATCCTTACTCTTATTTTCTTTGCCTGGGCCAGGACCGGCCCCCTTATACCATTCAGCACGCAGATTCTTGAAGTGTAAAGCCGATGGTGGATGAATCCCATCACCATGCTCCTTGAAAAGATGCCCCAAGTGACCACATACTGCACACCAGTCTGGGAGACGTTCATAACGGATAGGGAATATTTGGCATTTGCCCCCTTGATAACCGACACCGCATTCTTGATAGCTCTCTGAAAATTGATCTTGACCTTCACTCGGACAAAGTTTCCCTCAAATCTTGAGAACGTGGTTCTGCAAATACGAATTCACCGAGCTTTCCATCCATAGAAGGGAGGAGTCAAAAGAATCCATCCGGGAAGTCATGAATCTGATTCCATATTTCTAAAGTGTCCAAAGGGATTGTAGATGGTTTGGAGAACCCATCATACGACGCCATCACAACTGCACTGCCCTTGTAGTTCCATGGACCATCCTCTGTTACTCTTTCCCAGTCACCGAGACACTCGAACTGTATGGTGTATAGGTAATCGTTCAAGGGCCTGATCGCCACAGGTTTTGCGAGATTCCATGCTGCCCTCATTTGCCTTTAGAACCAATATTGGATGTACTTCTTTTCGGTGTGAACCCTAGCCACTAGCATCCACCAAACAACTTCCTCCGGGAGTTCCATGACCTCCTCAATCACCAGATCGTCTAAGTCTTCCTCTGCCAGACCTAGATCAGCCATCAACCTTCAACATCCTGATCACCCGAGCCAGATGCTGATGACGTCGTCATGGCTCTTTGAACTTGAGAAAATCCTAGCCCGACTTGGTCGGACTACTTGCGCGGGACCTCAAAAACCCGCGATGATTGCGGGAGTCGAGGGAGAAGAAACCTCCTTGCAAGACCCCGTCCGAGACCTGAGTCACCGGAGGGGATCGACGGAAGGTGATCGCTGGTAGGCAAGATCTCTAGACGATGGAGACGTGAGTCGCCGCCGTCAGAGGACAAAAACCCTAACTAGAGGGGAATACATTCTGTCCTGTGGGTGGATCGAGCCAGCACGACTGGACCGAATCGATGATTGATCGGCCCAGATCTGATTTCTAGGCCCACATTATATTAGCAGCATCCACTCAAAAAAATGAAGCTGACATTAGGGCATCTTCAACACCGTGCTGCAAACGCAGAAAACATCATGACAGATGCATTCAGACGTTTTACCATTTAACGCTATGCTACAAATCCCCACAGAAAAAGGTATGCTACAAACATTTGCGAACGTATCCATGCTTTTGAATTCATGTAAACCGATCATAAATTGAAGGAAGGTTTGTGGGAGTTCAGGGCTCTGTCATGTAGGATTCTAACAATTTCGGTCCACACAAATATCCTCTACCGACTTACTTTTGTTCCATTCCGTTTCTTTTTCATTTCTCTGTATCCACATTCTTTTAGTCCGATGCCTTCACTGTACCACTTCGGCTGCCTCCTGACTATGACGCCGATCACCCCAGATTCGTCCGCAACCAGGTATCCTCATTCCATGTTGAACATCATGCTCAGTAAGTGTTCGACCTAATTTGATTGAGTTTCTTTTTTTTTTTTTGTTTCTTTCAAGCAAGCAGGATGACGATATACTCAATGAGGAGGGTGAGTTGTGTGATACGTGGTTGGTCAAAAGTGTGAATTGTGTAGGCATGAAGCAAGTGGTTTTGGGTGTTTTGGGTTGTGCATAACGTGAAGTCGTTAATCCATCGATGGTACATCATCTCAATTCTATCATGAAGTTTTGCACTGCGATTGCGCATGTGAAGAGAATGTTGTCATCGATCGAGTTAGTCATGAAAAGTGTAGGTTTTGCTTCTTATTGCTTTACATGTTGATAAATTTTTTACTCAATGTTGTAACTTGATGATTATCATGTTGTGTATCCACCATGCGTAACAAAGGGTGAATTCCAGTTTATACATTACTCTCTCCGCTTATTTTTACTCTGCATATAAGATTTATGTGAAGTCAAACTTTATAAAGTTTAATTGATTTTATAGAAAAAATATTAACATTCACAATACAAAACCAATATTATTAAATACTCCCTCCGATCCGAGTGAGGCATTTTGGCTCCTCGGCTCCATGGAGCCCGGTTTTTTGAAAAAATCGAAATTCAAATTTTCTGATGTCAAAAAAATCTGAAAAAAGTTATGCAAGTGTGTAAGGATGTAATGTAAATGTGTGTAAAATTTCATGATGAAATACCTTGAATTGAGGCCTGTGTAAAAAAAACAAATTCATGGCCCGGAAGGATGAATAGTATCATGTGTTAACAGCCCCCAGATTTGTTATGTTTGCACAGCCCTCATTTCAATGTATTTCGTCCTGAAAATTTACAGACTTGTGAGCTATACCTTCATGTATATCTGTATTTTTTTTCAAATTTTTTTGAAACGTAGAAATATGAATTTTGATGAATTTTCGAGTTCAAATTTAAAGGGATCCAGTGAGCCCGGGCTCCAAAAGGCATTTCCGCTCTGATCCATAATAAGTGTCGCTCATTTTGTACTAAGTTAGTACAAACTTTGTACTAGATAAGCGACACTTATTATGAATCGAAGGGAGTACATCATAAAATAAACTTTCATATTGTATAACTTTGATATTGTAGATGTGATATTTTTTAATATATAGTTGGTCAAACATTATGAAGTTTAATTTCAAACAAATCTTATATGTGAAATAAAAAGAAACGAAATAATTATTAGTGAAGCTCAAGAGGCACAACATCCAAATGGCCAATATTTGCGGATATTGTTGCGTTGTCGAACTTGAATTAACATTGAATTTGTATCGATACAATTTTAAAACTTGTTGAACATTTAATTATTTTATGTGATATTTATATTTGAACTGTTATTATACTCAAATATTTGTATATTGCATTAGTATTTATGAATATATTGTGTGATTTCTATTTTTTGTAATTTTTTTAAATGCTTTGAACATAGTAAAATAACAAGGGCGAACTTTTGATGAACATGGTTGGATGGTCTCTCGTAACTGTGTCTGTGGATGCATGTGAATGCATTCGTGGATGGATAGTTGGTCTAGTTTACAACACGACATTGAAGATGCCCTTAGAAACGTATTTGACAACATAGGTGAGGGGATATGGGTGTTTTGATAACTACTAGTAAACTTGCACGTGCAACACACGTTTAGACAACACATGTTATATACATTTGCAGTTCTAAAAATGCAATATATTGTATTCTAAAAAAATGGGATATATGTAAGGAGTAAGGATTATCCAAGATGATAAGTACAACATTTTGTAAAATATTCATGGGTTCTTATCAAGTTACGATCATTGGGCTTCCTTTTATGAAAAGCAATTGTCTTGTGTAGAATCTCATCTACATTCATTAGAGTGAAATTTGGAAAAAAAACTTTTCTAAATCATCCCATAGAGTGTGAGACACTCAAAATTTTGCGTGCGTTCGAAAATAATATTTGGGTGGCCTCTATCAATTAAATTCACTCTTCTCAAGTGTTGAAGCATATCAAGCTCTTCCTCGGGGGTTTGATGCACGGGGTCAGGGGGTTATAGGGCTCATCAACGTACTTGCCTAGATTGAATCTATCAATAATATCAAGCAACTCGTCTTGTCAAAAGTTAAAGTACTCCTCATTGAGAATTGGAACTCTACGACTTAAGGTACCCAAAGTAGATAAATCCATCCTTATCCAAGGCGTTTAAACCTAATCTAGGAAACCTCACTATGATACCACTGGTAGGATCGAAAGGGGTTTATCGAGGGGGGGGGGTGAATAGATCAATAATATATAGACTAACTAAAATTTCTATGTTGAAAGCTAGAGTTGTCACAAGTGAAATAAATCAATTCACACCTACACATGCAATGATACAACAAGTAAGCGCAACGAAAATCAAGCATTCATTCATGTGCCTGAAAGTAAGAGTGGAGATAGAAAATCGCAAACACAAGTGAAGCGGAGGATTTTTATCTCGAGGTTCCGATAGTTGACGTTGTAGTACATCCTCGTTGGTGCAGGCTTCAATTACTTGAGATAACACTCGCAAGAATCAACATAGGGGTCCACCCACATAGGTTCCATGAAGTAGCAAGCTTGCCTATCCCATCGGCGCACGCCCATGAAGGACTAGTCTCACTAATCACTATAGGTATATATTCACGAAGTAGGCGATCTCCAAGCCCGTACAAACTCCTTGGCTTCTTCACAAATGTTAAAGACTTTTAAGTGAATATCTAGCCAAGCTAGGAGGCAATCCACCCTCCAAAAGTAAAAGGTGATGTTGTTGATGAAGAATCCCTTGCCCTTGTGCTTCCAAAGATCACACCCTCATCACTCAAACTAAATCACAAAGATTTGGCTTGTGGTTATGAAGTTGGTTTGGGTGGAATTCTATTAGGAGTTGAGAGAACAAAGATTCATGGTGTGGATGTTGAGAATATGCCCTAGAGGCAAATAATAAAGTATGTTTATTTGCATATTCCATTAGTTCATAATAAGTTTAATACCATGCTATAACTGCATTAAGAGGAAACATTAATACACGTGTGGTATGTAAACAACCAGGTCCCTAGTAGCCTCTGTTCAACTAGTCCATTAGGCAATCGATGATCAAGGTTTCCTGATCATTAGACACTAATAGTCTTTTGACAATGGGGTCATGTCATTAGGAGAATGATAGGATGGACACAAACCCAAACTAAAGTGTCGCAATGTGACCCATTCAAATAGTTCAACATTGTGATAACTTGATAACGTAGTAACTTAATCTTAGACCGTAATGATCATACGTAATTGCTATCTACCAGGATGCTTTGTGTGTATCAACCGTTAACACCGAATAGGGTAACCATAAAGGTGCATCTTGGGTATTACTAAGTAGATATGTTGAGGAGTATGAAATAGGTTAGAACGGGATTTTTTCATCCAAGTGACGGATAGGTACTCTGGGCCCACTCGATGATATTACATCATAAAGATTGCGCAATCATGTGACTAGGTCACGGGGTTGTAATATCACAGGACGAATAAATATGTTTGCCAGTAACGAGGATGAACTAGGTATTGGATACCAACGATAAAACCTTGGACAAACAAATTATCGTATGACAAAGGGACCAGGACTCAACGTTAACGGTTCAAACGATGAAGTTAATTCGATGGAAGCATAAGGGCCATCAAGGATTTTAACTAGATCCCACATGATGATCATTGGTCAGAGATTGTCTCGATCATGTTTGTTGTTGTCCTGAACCATAGAGTTTCACGCTTAAGGGTATTCGATGCATTAACGATAGATTCGGGATCATCGGTGAAATAAGAGAGAACACCCGAATTGTTCCAAGAGGTGCCAAAAAATGTTCTGCATATTTTAAAAGGTTCAAAATAATATTTAATAATGTTTCAATATGTTTTATTATTTAATTAGAAGAATTAAATATTAAAATACAATTAAATATAATTAAAATTGATTAAAAAGGCCTATGGGCCAAAAGAGGCCCATTATGGGAGGAGGGAGCCTCCCCCTTGGGCCATGCGCCAAGGGAGGGGCCCACTCCCCCCTCCAATGGGTTTAATCCCACCACCGGGAGGGAGGGAGGTTGGCTCCCCTCATTAGCCTATATAAGGAGGGGTAGGGTGCCCTTTTTCTTCAATCCAATTTGAGACAAGTTCTCAGATTTCTCTCTCTTTCTCCTAGTTTGAGCGGATTCCCCTTATTTGGAGTCTACACTTGGTTCAGGATTTCTCCACCATACGCACGCTGTCGTGCTGCTGGAATCGGGATTTGAACCCATCTTCTTTCTGCTGCTCGCCTGGTTTGGAGCCCGGGAGGGAACGTCGGGTACACCGTATGCGTGTAATCCCCCGAGGTGCTGCACGTGTGGTGCCCCTTCATTGTCGAGGCCATGTCACGTACGTCTTCACTGACAATGTTTCGACGGGGACGTAATCTCGTCATTAGTCTACAAGGGTTGGGTGGCTGTTGGAGTCGTTGAGGATCTCCGCCGCATCGAGGATCGGCGGCTACGACTACATTAACCACGTTCATGTAGTAATGTTTCCCGCTTAACGGAATACATACTGGTATGTTACCGATTTCCCTCCGTTACTTGCATCAGCATAACATAGGTCTTGGGTTTGGGCATAACGTAGGTTGGAAAAATTATTGTTTTCTGCCCCCAGACCCAACAATGGTATCAGAGAAAGGCTATGCGTAGATGTATTGTAGGTAGTGATGTGCAGAAAAACGAATGAACTGAAGACCGAACCGAAGCCGATACCGAAAATACCAAATTTTTGGTTCTTCTTGCTGCTGCAGAAAAATTCGGTTTTTAGTTGTATTAACCAAATTAAATTTGGTAGGTTCGGTTTAATATCGATTCACCGGAACAAAAACCAAAGTAATCTCCGAACAACAGAAATCTTAGTTTCTCCGTGCCCACGTAGCTAGCCGGGGTACATACGATGCGTGGACGCATGCGAGTCAGTGGCCGCAAGAATGTGTACGTGGGCTGACCACACGTACGTGGTTGTACACTATGAAGGCCCATTTTTCTTGTGAATGACATCTCCCAGCCCATGTCACTCTTTGCTACAAAAAGCACTAAAGCAGTGGCCAGTGGGCGTGCGAGCGTCCGACCAGGGAGACTTTAGTCCCACATCGCTTGTCGTATGAGGAAAAAGTAGGAATTTGCGGCTATATAAGAAGGTGCTTTGACCACAATTGTTAAAGGCAAGGTCCATTCGGTATTAACTGAATAACGCACCGAATCATTCGGTTAACCAATTTTTCAGTTTTCTATTTTATGTTTGAATTTTCGGTTTCTAGTTTTGCAAACCGAATTTAAATAAAAACCGAACGATAGAAACCGAAAATTCGGTTTATACCGAACGCCCACCCCTATTGTACGGTTAGAATGTGGGCACCAATTCTCCAATTGTTACCCCCCACGTTGATACGTCCCAAACGTATCTATAATTTCTGCTTGCTCCATGCATGTTTTGTGTGATATTGCTATGATCTAGATACACTTTCATATATTTTTGATCATATTTTGACTAACTTATTAACTCAGTGAACCACAGTGCCAACTCCTGTTTTCTACTGTTTTTCTATTTCAGGTTTCCCCCATATTAAAAGTGCTCCAAAAATTTGGGAAAAATCAGATAAAAAATCAGCGCAGCGGAAGCTTCCGGAGCCCCGAAGGAGGTCCAGAGGGGCCCACCTGGTGCCCAGGCGGCCAGGTGGCGCGACCTAGGGCTTGGTGATACGTCTCAAACGTATCTATAATTTTTGCTCGTTCCATGCCCTTTTTGTGTCATTGCTACATCTTTTTGCCATGCTTTTGAATCATTTATTGGACTAACCTACTAATATAGAGCCCAGTACCAGTTTCCGTCTGTTTTGTCTTTGCAATGCAGAAAAAAGTCCAAAAATAAAGTTGCTCAGAAAATTCCCAAAAAATTACCAAAAAATATCTACATCGGAAGAGTCCTCCAGCCGGAGGACGGAGCCAGGAGGTGGCCCGAGGCCCCCAGGCGCCCTCCCGGCGCGGCCAGGGCCCACCCGCGCAGGGTAGCCGCCTAGGCGACCTGGGCACCGCCTCGGACTCCCCCTTTGCCTATAAAATCTCCCGTGACGCAAAAACCCGAGATATCCAACCCTTTTCTCCAGAAGTGCTCCCGATCTCCGTCGCCATCGAAACCTAGCTTCGGGGGTCACCAGGATCCTGCTCCGGCACCCTGCCGGAGAGGGCCTTGGCCCCCGGGGCCATCTTCATCAACTCTTCTTCACCCCATGGTGGATCATGAGTAGTTCCTCCTTGGACTACGGGTTCTTGGCAGTAGCTTGTTGGTATCTTCTCCCCCTTGATCTTCAAATACAAAGTTCTCATGAGCTGCCTCACATGATTGAGATCCATATGATGTAATTGGTGTTGTGTTTGTTGGGATCCGATGAATTGTTACCTTGTGCAGTCCTAAGAGGTTTATGAATTATTGTTGCTGCAATTTTTTTGTTCTTAATGCTTGTTACTAGTGCACAAATAGCATGATTTCAGATTAGAGCACGTTATGGTTGCATGATTATAATTGTTGTTCTAGATCTTATCTATGGTTGTATACACCTATTATATTCCGGATCAGGCGATCCCAATGGTGACAGCTTGGGACACCAAAGGGGATGTGCTATAATTTGAGGATCACATGTGTTCATAGAGTACTAATGCTTTGTTCCGGTGCTCTTTGATAGGAGCACCTTAATCTCCGTAAGTTCCCTTTGGCCCCGTTCGTAGCGGGATAGTAGGACAATAGATGTTGTGCAAGTTCTTATTGCAAGCACATACAACTACATACGAAACACATGCCTACGTTTGGTTCTTAGACTAGGATTGCTCTAGTTTGTTTGGCTAGAGTTTGTGCAATTTTGTCAATTTCCCAACTGTAATTCGTTCACCCAACACCTGTCTTTTTGCTTGGAGAGTTACCACTAGTGAAACCTTGAACCCCGGTCCATCTTTCATCTTTATTGCCTTCGTTGTTACTATTGCTGATGAGGGGGTGACCCCACGACTCCTGCGTATGAGGATACCTAGTGCGTATGAAGACAGAAGGCCCGCTAGGAAGCTACAACAGGCCCACGACTGGCCCGACAAAGCACCGACGTAGGAGTCCGCGACTAGAATGGAAGGCACGACTTGGCGTACAAGGCAAGACTAGAACTAGGAAACTATCTTTGTAACCTAGTACGGACTCCCCGAGACCTAGCCTAGTATATAAGGGCTGGGAGGGGAGACGACCAGATCAATCCAATACGCATCCACTCTCCTGGTCTTGCGAGAACTCGCCTTGGCCTCCTCTGTAATCGCCCCCTCACGCAATAATATCGAGCTGTAAGTGCTTCTCCTGTTAGCCGACGAGTATCGTCCAACCTGTGCCTTCTCTATGACTAACCCAGGGTCCCTGACCATGGGATTTGCCGGGGCTGATCCCCGTCAATTGGCACCGTTTGTGGCAACTCAGCAGGTTGGAATCGCGATCTCGGCGGCCGCATCACCGGCATTCGTCAAAGAAGCGACTCCATCAGCACTCATCGACTCCACGGCCCGAGAAGACTCCGATCTATTCGGATCCCTCGATTTCATGGCTCACCTCCCGGCCTTTCGACCGGCCTTTGCCGACCTGCGCACCGGTATCAACCTGATCTTCGGAGCATACCAAATCTACATCAACCATTGGGGATCCCTCCATCTCATGGATCGCGCTTGAGCACCCGCAGCAACAGATCTTACACCAGCAATCAAAGCAGCACCCGCCCGCGTGGCGACTCCGCGAGTCAACCACGACTCCCAACCCGACTACTCGAGTGGTCCATGGAAGAAGCACAACATGCGCGCAAGCAAGTCAACAGTCAAGACATTATCCCAAGTGTTCATGGAAGACGTTCACGAACCAACCGCAGATGACAAAAGCCAAGATGACGACCGGAGCAGTCGCCGAGACACTCGCTCGAACAGTAAAAACAGCGATCCCGACAACACCGGCCAGGTAACCGTCACACTTGGAGAACCAGGAACCATACCAAAGAAAATATACAAAGGAGCGGAGCATAGCAACCACAAGAGCGACGAGCCAGAAAGCAGCAAGCACCAGACCCCGGGCATGGCGAAAGAGGACCATCACGTAGAAAAAATCTACCTGTCCAAGGAAGCAATCGCTAGAGTAAGGGACGCAGTCAAACGCGACAAACTACCCCCAGAGAACGCAACACGAGACGAGCTCAGAGCATACAACAAATTGGCGAGTGATGTCACCAAGAGAACAAGACAACAACGCTTAGAATTAGAGAAGCAAGGAAAAACTGCCATCAACCCAAGGACCAACCGCAGGCCATCTCCCAGAAGCGACTCCTCTGACTACGACTCCCCTATCCGAGGAAGATCCAGATTCAGCAATCTGAAACGCACGGACAAGAAGAAGATGGCCTGCAAGCAAGATGACGACTTCAAGCTAGAAGAGGAGGATGACGAGGAAGAACAACTCACGCCATCCGAAGCCCTTATAACTTCCCAAGAGTACCTATCTCGTGCTCAGAAAGGCAAGAAGGGCAGCTTAGATCGCAACACGACGATGGCACTAAAAATAATGAAAGACGCCATCTCAGCCCCCAAGAGAGCAGGCGCAGGACGAGTTCCCCGCGAGCAGACCCCGGGCAGGGACCCCAGTTCACCCGACGATGACAGCAGCGACGACTGGCGCAAGCGCCCCAATAAAACCAAAAAACCACGACAGCGACGGCAACAACAACACACGTAACAACAATCGGCGAGACGCACGCAATGACATAACACAAAACAAGGTCAACCGTGGAAGGCGAAGGCGAGCAGCCCGCGAAGAGTACTCGGACGAGCAAGCTTTCGACGAAGACATAGAACCGTGTGGAGCACTGTGCTTCACACGATCCATACGGGAAACAAGGATGCCGAAAGGTTTCAAGCTAAACTCCACAACGCACAAGTACGACTGGCTGGAAGACCCGGAAGCATGGCTCGATGACTACCTAACGGCCATCAAATTCCAGCTTGGAACCAATATCACAGCAATGCAGTACGTACAACTCATGCTCGAGAGCTCGGCGCGACAATGGCTGAAGAACCTACCGCGAGGATCAATCAGCTCCTGGAAGCAGTTCCGCAGCGCCTTCATCGAGAACTTCAAGTCCACTTACAAACGACCGGCATCACTCGAGGAGCTGAGGGCCTGCAAACAAGGATCCAGAGAATCCCTGCGAGCATACATCCAGCGATGGACCATACTCAAAAACTTAGCCGAGGACATATCAGACAAAAGCGCAATCGACGCATTCAGGAGGGGCTTGCAACGCATCGACTTCAAGGAGAAACTCGGGCATATGAAGGTCCGAACACTCGCACGACTGCTAGAGCAAGCCAACAACTGGGCAGACGGAGAAGACTCCATACGGAACGAATCAGAAATCTAGACAGCGCGCTCAGAAGGCGACTACAACTACCACACCAGCGACAGAGGATTCAACAGAAGAAGAAAACGCCCGAGGCGTAACTTCTACGACGACAGAGGACCCGATATGGTCGCGGCCGGTTTCCTGGATGACAGAGAAGGCAGACACCGCAACGACAGAAGAATGCAGCGCAGAGACGACCAATAAGAAGCACCCCAAGTTCAGAAACGGGATTGGAGAACAAGGCAGCCGCGAGATGATGCTCGAGCATATCGCTTGGCCAAAGAATAGCTCGACGGACCGTGTACACTACACGGGTTCAGAAACGAGCGAGGAGAGCTCAAATCAGGACACACCCTCAGAAACTGCAGGCGCTTCATCGAGCCCTCAGAAGAAAAAAGGCGATCTACAACAGCAGCTTCACAACCCCTCGCAAGCATAGCAGTCGGGACCATCGCCCACAACGCACCACCAGCACCCGCAATACCAGCAAGGCAAGTAGCAGTAATCCAAGAACGGAGCACGACACCCGAGGAAGAAGAAAAATACCCAGAGGCGCACGGCCGGATCTACATGATACAAGAAGGAAGACCGTCAAACAGGCAGCAGGAGCAGGTCACCAGACAAGTTTTTCTCGCAGTCTCCTCGCACCCTGCTGTCCCAGAATACTTACGTGGGTCTGAGACTGAAATCACCTTCTCCCGAGAAGACCACCCGCCAGCTATCCCGCGCCCAGGACACGCCGCATTAGTACTCGAAGCAAGAATCAGAAACTACGACATGTCACGAGTCTTCATGGACGGCGGCAGTGGAATCAACATCATATTCACCAGAACCCTGGAAGAAATGCTCATCCAAAACTCAACACTGAAAACCTCGGGCACAACATTTCATGGAATCGTGCCAGGGAAAGCAGTCTACCCCCTCGGAAAAATAAGTCTCGAGGTGGTTTTTGGCAGCACGAGCAACTTCCGCAAAGAGACATTGGATTTCAAAGTGTTCAACTGGAAATCACAGTACCATGCCATCCTAGGACGCCCAGCCTTCGCACGTTTCATGGCAGTCCCACACTGCTCCTACCTCAAGATGAAAATGCCAGGTCCACGAGGAGTGCTCACAGTCAGCGGCATCTTCGTCAGATCCGATCGCTGCGACAAAGAGTTCCACAAGATATCAGAAACCTTCGGAGCACACCAAGCCAGCGGAGCCACAGCATCAGAAGAAGAGGCCCTACCATAGAAGCAAAAAGGGAGCCACAAAAATCTACCGGTCTTAGGGCTACTAAGCCATCGATCCAAATAAATGGTCTGTCTTCAAATAGCCCCCCTAGTGTAAGAAAAAAAAGGAAAAATATTGAAAATATTCTTCCAAAAAATTCTTTTTGCTCATTGGCACTCCGGGGCTCGCCGCAGCAGCCACCCCCCGAGGCGTTCTTCGCTTACGCGACTTAAAAATTGGCACTCGGGGGCTCGCCGCAGCAGCCACCCCCGAGGCGTTCTTCGCTTACGCGACTTAAAAATTGGCACTCGGGGGCTCGCCGCAGCAGCCACCCCCCGAGGCGTTCTTCGCTTACGCGAATTAAAAATTGGCACTCCGGGCTCGCCGCAGAAGCCACCCCCCGAGGCGTTCTTCGCTTACGCGACTTAAAAATTGGCACTCGGGGGCTCGCTGCAGCAGCCACCCCCCGAGGCGTTCTTCACTTACGCGACTTAAAAACTGGCACTCGGGGGCTCGCCGTAGCAGCCACCCCCCGAGGCGTTCTTCTCTTACGCGACTTAAAATTGGCACTCGGAGGCTCACCACAGCAGCCAGCCCCCGAGGCGTTCTTCCCTTACGCGACTTAAAAATTGGCACTCGGGAGCTCGCCGCAGCAGCCACCCTATCATGGGAAAGTCACGGCAGATGTCCGTAGAGTCGGACTTATCGCGGGACCTTTTCTGCAAGGCGATTTCAAGGAGAGAGTCGACATAGGCACAAGACTCGGCGGGTTTACCCAGGTTCGGCCCCGACGGTGCGGTAAAGACCTACTCCTGCTTTTTGACTATAGGGGGATCGACTCTTCAATAGGAAGAGTCGATCGTATCGATTACAGTGGTGATGTTTCACCGGCTTAGTCTCATGGAGATCTAGGCTCTGGAGCGAGTTGTCTAAACCTGGCTTGAGATAAGTTCTGGCTCTGGCTGCCGTGGTCCTCGGCTTATAAAGGTGTCGGGTTCCGGAGTTCCTAGAGTCCGACTCCTATACGATGTGGAGTTCTATTCTTCAGTACAAGTTTTCTACGTGCTATACAAGGTAAGTCGAATTCCTTCTAGGGCTTCAATCTTCACGCTTGGCAGGTCAGACTCTTCATCTGGTCTTCTTTATGGGCCTTCATATGCAAGTCGGCCCGGAGGTTCCTAATGCCGGGTCTATGGGCCTGATCCATCCCCCCGACATTAGCCCCCAGGATTGTTGTGATGCTTCAGTCTTCATAGCAATCTTCTTCTATCTTCTTTATTGTCACCGACTCTTCATGGATCAAGGACCGACTTTATGCTTGACATTGATTGGGAGTCGGACTCGTCTCTCTTCAGTCTTGCTTCAATTCCTTGATCTTCATGGAGTCGACTTTTCGTTTGAATTAGATATCATCTAATGCTTTACTAGAAGTCGACGCCTAACTCTTTTTGGCTTCTCGTTTCCTCTTACTTGAAAATTTCTCCTTTGACTTTTGGTCAAAGATTCGGTTTAGTTTTTATGATCACACTGCCCGAAACGCCGGTTAAAGGCATTGATGTTTGTAGTGGGAATCGAGGAGTCTTTTCATAAATGCCATCTACCTTGGGTAGTTATGCCTTGTTTATTGTGGCATTAATGGACCCTCTCCATGAATCTATTATAAATATCCCTTGGATAGCTTGATCTTTCAAGCGCATCCTATCCTCTTCTTCCTCTTCCTGCTTTCTTCATGGCACCTAAGCTAGAGACCTCTTCGCCTTTGGCATCCAATGAGCCTGATCCTCGTGCAAGTACTCGAGGTCACGACCGTGGTCGTGGTCGTGGCCGTGGCAGAGGTAGGGGAAGAAGTGCTTGTGTTGCCTCTCCTTCTGAATCTCCCCCTTCTTCTCCTGAGAGGAATGAATTCTTGGTTCATATCCGGACGATTTGTCGCTGGATCAAACTTCCTGAGTCTTTTTCACAACTTGTGTTTGACTCATGGCCTTCGAGTCTTTGGCTCCGATCTGATGGATGTCCTCATGGGCCTGTCTGGGTGAAAGTTAGTTTTTCTAACCAAGGCACCATGTTTTTTGAGAAAGGTTGGAAAACTTTTCTTCGCTCCAGGAATATTTCTCGATGAGATACCATTATATTCAAATTTGATGGTGAAGACACCTTGTCATCTAGGATCTTCGACTCGGATGGAGACCGAGCCTGCTGTTGTGTGGAGATCTCCAGCGATGAAGAGCTCCTTAGTGAAGAAGAAGCTTCAACAAAGGATGAAGCCGACTCTGAAGAAGATGCCTGAAGCTGTGGGTTTTTCTTTTTAGTAGTAGTTTGCCGAGTTTGGCTTTTGCTTGTAAGGTTGCCTCCTTTGATGTAAGACCCAGTTGGTTTTGATGAATGAAATCTATGAACTTTTGTTGAGTCCATGAGTTTATGAGTCAGTTTCATTCCTGACTTTAAAATATTTTCTTGGAGTGTATGAGATCCGACCACTTATGATAGTGTATGTGTCTGTAGGCCCCTGAGTCGATTCGAAATAGTTTAGTATCTGTCAATCGACTCATATGACAGATTCACTTGTAGCCCCCGTGAGATGGTATGGTCATGTTTATATGCCGTACCGGGTCATCAAAGAAGAATTTGTGTTTATGAAACTTGCTTCGAAGTAGTGTAGCCTCCAAGTGTCGGGTTGTCTTGCCTGCAGCAACCTGGGACTTACAATTTCTTGCATATTTTTTTGAAGTGTTACTCCCCAAGAGTCGGTATATTCAGCTGGGTGATGTACCGAGTCTTCTTTTTGAGAAGCCTTGAAGTGTAGTCCCCATGAGTCGGTGTGTGCATCTGTGTGCAGTACCGAGTCACATAGGTTTATCTTTGAATTTTCCAAGTCACATAGACATGACACGATGGGTTTTATTCCCAGTTTCCAAATAAGTCGGCGAGGGCCGGTTCGACAAATGTCGATATGTATATGTATGGCGAGAGCCGTCGTGACCGAAGTCGACTTTATATGTATGGCGATAGCCGTTGCGACCGAAGTCGACTTTATATGTACAGAAGATGTAATGAAAAAATTGTAGTCCCCATGAGTCAGTATGAGCATCTTTTGTGTCATACTAAGTCATAGAGAAATTTTGAGCTATAGTCCCCATGAGTCAGTATGAACATCTTTTGTGTCATACTGAGTCACATAGGTCAATACTCAAGATATATTTTTTTGGAAAAAATGAAAAGAGTATGTAATGATGCTAATGTATGCAAAAATAAAATATAAAGGCTCGTATAGAAGTGGACTCTGGATTCATCTTTTCCCCATCTTCTCTTTGTTTGAGAAGAGTTTTGGGTTATCCATGAGTCAGAACTTATCTGTTTTTCCGTTTTCTTTAAAATTTCTTTTTGAGATTTTTTAGCCGGGTTTCGCGTTTTGAGATCGTATGAGCATAAGCTATACAGTCCAAGGCGTGTTTTGCCATTTCATATATATGCCGAGATTTCTTTGGATAAGAGTCGATGAGTGACATCGAGCCCCCTGAATAAGCTTATACACAATTATTTTTACGTATATATGCCGAGTTTACGGATAAAGAGTCAACGATTGTCAACGAACTCCCCGATTCCCCTGAATAAGCAATATACATGCTCAGTACCAATAGAGGGGTAGATCAAGCCCCCAGGTCTCTGAGATATAATAATGCAATGTATGCAAATGTATGATGCAAAATTTAAATGCCATGAAAGAAAAAGTAAAATAGAGTTTAGTATGGCAGTAGCCATTTGCGATGGAAGTCGACTTAATTGTATGTGGCGAGAGCCAGTGCGACGGAAGTCGACTTATGTATATTTTGATGGCGAAAGCCGGCACGACCAATGTCGGCTTATATATATATATATATATATATATTGTGGCGAAAGCCAGTGCGAAGTATGTCAACTTAGTGAAGCATACAGTAATGTTCCTGTTTCTAATCAAGTGTAACATGGACGGAGTTGTGCGATGTTCCACGGCCTGTGAGTCTCCTCCATGCTTGTGCGCGTGTCCGCTTTCTCTCGTATATCCACTAGGTAGTAGGAGCAGTTTTACAGGTTCTTGCTGACCACAAATGGTCCTTCCCATGGAGAGGATAACTTGTGCATTCCATCTCTTTTCTGTATGAGTCGGAGCACCAAATCACCTTCCTGGAAAGTCCGAATTTTGATGCGACGGCTATGGTAGCGTCGTAGATCTTGTTGGTAGATAGCCGACTGAGCTGCATCCAAATCTCGTTTTTTGTCGAGAATATCCAAGGCGTCTTGTCTTGCTTTCTCATTTTCGGCTTCTACATAAGAAGTGACTCGAGGCGAGTCATGACGTATGTCACTTGGGAGGACGGCTTCCGCTCCATAAACTAGGAAGAAGGGCGTATAGCCTGTTGACCTGTTGGGAGTCGTCTGGATGCTCCATAGTACTGAGGGCAACTCCTCTTACCAGCAACCCGGCGTCCTTTTCAAAGGAACAACGAGTCGGGGTTTCATGCCTCGGAGCAACTCTTGGTTGGCTCTCTCGGCTTGTCTGTTGGATTGTGGGTGTGCCACCGATGCAAGGTCGAGTCGGATGTGCTCGTTCTGGCAGAATCGCTGCATAACCCCTTTTGATAGGTTAGAACCATTATCAGTGATGATGCTGTGGGGGTAGCCGAATCTGTATATGATCTTTTTCAAGAATTTTAGTGCCGTTGCCGCATCACATTTGCTGACCGGCTCTTCTTCGACCCATTTGGTGAATTTATCCACCGCCACTAATACGTGGGTATTCTTGTTGGCCGACCTTTTAAAAGGTCCCACCATATCAAGTCCCCATACTGCAAAGGGCCAGGTAATAGGTATCATCCTAAGTTCTTGAGCCGACACGTGAGCTTGTTTTGCATAGCGCTGACATCCATCACATTTCTTGACTATGTCCTCTGCATCCGCATGAGCTGTGAGCCAGTAGAAGCCGTGTCGAAAGGCTTTAGCTACAAGAGAACGAGAGCCGGCATGGTGTCCGCAATCTCCAGAGTGTATTTCGTTGAGGATGGCTCTACCTTATTCTGGTGAGACACATCTCTGAAAAACATCTACGACACTTCGCTGATGTAACTCACCATTGATGAGTACAAAGGATTGGCTTCTCCTGACGATTTGTCTGGCCAACATCTCAGCTTGAGGAAGTATTCCTCGAGTCTTGTAATCCAAGTAAGGTACGACCCATGAGGGTGTAGCATGTATTGCAGCGACCAGAGCCGGTTCTGGGTCCGGCTCTGCTATGCCTTGCTCTGTTGGTGGTTGTACAGACGACTTTGTTAAGACATCCAGGAATACGTTTGGAGGGACCGTCTTTCGCTGAGAGCCGAGTCGGGAGAGGGCATCTGCTGCTTCGTTGTCCCTACGGTCCACGTGATCCACCTGGTATCCAACAAAAAATACGGCTTGTCTTTGCACCTCTCATCGATAAGCTTCCATTATGGGATTTTTGGAGTCCCATTTTCCCGACACTTATTGAGAAACGAGATCAAAGTTGCCGTAGCATTGGATCCAACTTATGTTCATCTCACGAGCCAGCCGCAGTCCATGAAGCAAGGCTTCATATTCTGCTGCATTGTTGGTACAAGTGAACTGCAACTGTAGAACATAGCAGAATTTCTCCCCTTTAGGTGAGGTAAGAACTACGCCGACTCCTGACCCTTGGAGCTGCCGGCTTCCATCGAAGTGCATTGTCCAATATTTGGAGACTGGCTTTTCCGGTGATGTTTGGATTTCTATCCAGTCATTGATGAAGTCGGACAGCGCCTGGGACTTGATGGCCGTTCGTGGCTTGTATTTGATGTGATAAGCCCCCAACTCTATGACCCACTTTGTGATCCTCCCCGTTGCTTCCCGGTTTTGGATTATATCTGCAAGGGGTGCCGAGCTGGCCACAGTTATGGGGTGCTCCTGGAAGTAATGTTTAAGTTTTCGACTTGCCATGAATACACCAAGAACCAATTTCTGCCAGTGAGGATAGCGTTGCTTTGATAAAGTCAGAACCTCACTGACGTAATAAACTGGCCTTTGCAAAGGGTGCTCCTTGCCGGCTTCCATACGCTCAACAACAACTACAACACTGACTGCTCGATTGTTGGCTGCGATATAAAGTAACATAGGTTCTTTAGGCTTGGGAGCCGCCAATATTGGAGCCTGGGATAATTGTTTCTTTAGTGACTCTAGGGCCTGATCGGCTTCGTCATCCTAGACAAACGTTTATGATTTCCTCAGGAGTCGATACAGGGGGATTGCCTTTTCACCAAGTCGGCTTATGAACCGACTCAGAGCGGCTACACATCCCGTGAGTCGTTGAACTCCCTTGACTGAGGCCGGATTCTGAAGAGTCATGACAGCGTTGATTTTCTCTGGGTTTGCCTCGATACCTCTCTCTGATACTATGTATCCAAGGAGTTTACCTGCAGGTACCCCAAAGGTGCACTTGGCCGGGTTTAGCTTCATCTGGTACTTGCGCAGATTTTTGAAAGTTTCCGTCAAGTCACTGATAAGTGAGTCGTCCAATTGGGATTTGATCACTATATCATCCACATAAGCATGCACGTTGCACCCAATCTGCTCTTTGAGGCAACTCTGCACTGTTCGCTGATATGTGGCTCCCGCATTCTTAAGGCCGAAGGGCATGGAAGGGTAATAGTAGATCCCGAAAGGGGTGATGAAAGCCATCTTCTCTTCGTCCTCAAGGGCCATCTTGATCTGGTGATAACCAGAATAGGAGTCAAGGAAACATAGGAGCTCACATCCTGCAGTCGAGTCTATGATTTGGTCAATACGAGGCAGCGCGAAGGAATCCTTCAGGCAGGCTTTGTTTAAATCCGTGTAGTCAATGCACATGCGCCAGGTCCCGTTCTTTTTCAAAACGAGGACCGGGTTTGCGAGCCATTCTGGATAGAAGACTTCCATGATGAACCCGGCGGCAAGGAGCCGGGCTATCTCTTCCCCGATAGCGTTTCTCCTCTCGTCATTGAAATGACGAAGGAATTTCTTGACCGGCTTTAGTTTTGGATCTATATTTAGGTGGTGCTCAGCGAGTTCCCTCGGGACGCCTGGCATATCAGAGGGTTTCCAGGCGAAGATGTCCCGATTCTCACGGAGGAACTCGATGAGCACGCTTTCCTATTTGTCAGATAGCTCCGTCCCAATGATGAACTGCTGGGAGAAGTCACCAGAGACAAAGTCGACTTTCTTTGTATCCTGAGCCGGTTGGAACTTGGGATTGTTGTCGGGAGTCGGTTTCTTCAGGATCGTGGGATCTGTCGGGTCTACCTTTTCTTGGTATGCTGACAAGTCCTCTTTGGCGCGTGTCGACTCGGCAAACTTGACGTGTTGCTCGTCACATTCCACTGCCCTGGTCCAACTTCCATCAACGGTGATTGGTCCATTAGGAACCGGCATCTTTAGTTTCAGGTAGACGTAACATGGTCGAGCCATGAATTTGGCATAAGCCGGTCTTCCCAAAATGGCGTGATATGGGCTCTCGAGTTTTACCACTTCAAAGGGTATGAGCTCGGAGCAGAAATTCTCGGCGTTTCCAAAAGCTGTCTCCAGGTAAATTTTGCCTATCGGGCGTGCTGACTTGCCTGGGACTATTCCGTGGAAAACGGTGTTGGAGGGTTGCATCTGTTTTTGGGTCAACCCCATCCTGCGAAAGGTTTTGTAATAGAGGATGTTGATGCTGGTTCCTCCATCCATGAGCACTTTGTCAAGTGTATATCCTCGAATTTGTGGAGAGACTACTAGAGCCAGGGCCCCTGGGTTTTCTACCACTGGGGGTGGTCATCTCTTGTCCAAGTGATTGGCTGTTTTGACCAATTGAGCCATCTAGGCCAAGCCTGCTATGTAGTCACAACCATAGAGGCTCTCCGTTGCAGCTTCTTGTCC
Source organism: Bromus sterilis (assembly GCA_950022295.1). Lineage (NCBI taxonomy): Eukaryota > Viridiplantae > Streptophyta > Magnoliopsida > Poales > Poaceae > Bromus > Bromus sterilis. The sequence continues at coordinate 71,662,525 of OX465600.1, read as the reverse complement.
CTCCTGCAGCTGTTGGTGATGAAAACATGATATGCTGTACGGTCATGGAGTTGTTTCGGGTTTTCTTGGAATCCAGCAAGCCCGGACTGATTTTGCTGGGCTCCTCCTCCGGGTCCTTAGTGTTGAGGCATTGCCCCAGCTCCTTGGTAGCCGGGGTTTTTGTTGTTGCCGTTTTGGCCGGCTCGTCCACCTGACCTAGGAGGTCCCTGGTTCCCGCGTCGTGCAAAATCTTTCATGAAATAGCAGTCTTCCCATGTGTCATTGGCTGGGCGACCGGGTTTACTATGAGTCGGGCAAGGACTCTTTTCATAGCTGCTTCAAAATTGTTTGGGCGAAAATTTCCTTCCGGCTTGCGGTAGTTGTTGCCCCCCTACTTCTTTCTTTGGGATCCGACATTTGTGTTGGCTACCAAGTCAGAAGTAGTCTGATCAAGCCGTCGCTTGGTTTGCTGACTCTGATTCTAGGATGTTTTGCCGCCATTTTTGTTCTGGCCGGCTTTATCCTGCTGAGGTTCGGTATCCTTGGTTTTGTCAGACGCGGCATATTTGATGACTGCGTTCATGAGTTCTCCTATATCCTTGACCGTTCTCTTGAGTCGGCCAAGTTTGTCGATTAGGGGTTCGAACTTGCAGTTCCTTTCCAAGAAGATAACGGCTGTTTGGGCCGTAATGGTGTCCGAAGAGTAGATTATTTCTGCAATCCGTCGCGCCCAAATCAGGGTGGACTCTCCTTCCTTCTGGACACAATGCTCCAAGTCGACGATTGTGGTAGCTCGCCGGCATGTGCCTTGGAAGTTCTGGATAAATTTTTCCTTGAGATCCGTCCAGGAGGTGACGGAATTCTCTGGGAGATTTTTGAACCATTTGCGAGCCGTCCCTTCCAGCATCATCGTGAGGTAACGGGCGCAGACTCCTTTGCTAGCTTGTAACATTTCCATGGATAAGTCATAACTTTCGATCCAAGCCGCCGGGTCCATGTTAGCTGTGTAGTTCACGATCCTGCGTAGTCCTTTGAAGTCTGGTGGTAGGCGTGTATTCCATAAAGCCGGCACCAGGCATCGGTTGCCCACGAATCTGCTGATGGACTCGGTGTCTTGGTCTAAGGGCGGGGACTGGAATATCTGTTCTGCCCGTCGATCTAGGTGAAAACTGGACGGGATATCTTGGATCCTTATCGCCCCTGGCGGGTCTAGTGGTGGTGGAGCTCTGCGCTGGCGATGGCTGCTCGAGCCGGCTGGTGCTGGTGAATCTGCTCGCCGGCTCATGCTTTGATATGGGGTTTCATGTAGATATTGGAATCCCTGTGAATACTGGGCTTGCTGTGTGATTGCAGTCTTGAGCAGATTAATCGCCCCTCGGGTAGCCTGAGCCACCGGAGTGTCTCCGTGCACAGGCACGCTGGCGAGGTACCGTGTCGCTGTCACCACATTGGCCATGGAGTTGTTGAAGTGATCTGGGGGCGTATGGAACCGTTCCTACCATGGCGAGGGAACACGCTGCTTTGGGGGCGTGTACCCCGGGGGAGTCGACTGATTCATCTTGAATCATATACTTCAATTCGTATCGATCTGAAGTGTTGCTACTGCAAGTTTTGTGTGATCTGTTGTTCCACTGGGAATTAGTAGATTGCAAATTACCGTCTCGTGGTCGACGGCTACGTTGCGCAAGTGTGTGAAGTTGTGAATATCCAAAGGGTAGAAAGCTGTCGCATTGGCAACAGGGATCTAGCGAGGAGAGTTCATCGGCTACATACAAGTTATCTATCATCGCCCTCATATTCACCGTTCGCTTACTGAGAAGATCGGGCCACCCCATATCATCTTGGTATCAGATTTCCAGTGTTCCCTCGGTAAGCATCCACCAAATCCCCCGTAGATCGTGTTGTTTCGTCCTATCCAAAAAAAGCCATACAAAACTATTAGGGTTTAGTGTTTTTGCCATAACCTAGAGTGCATCTTTTCCAAGTTTTAGTTGTTGATCGTCGTCGAGTTTGCGTAACTTGTTTTTGACCGAGTCTTAGTTTTCCTATAATTGTGTCTCACAAGTCGTAGTGTGTTTGTCGTGTTAGATTGGTTTGTGTCGAGTCAGTTTGTTTTGTTGTCTTTTATCCCTCAGATTGTGTCTCCGTTTGTTAGCCATAGTTAGCCTTTTCTTTTGTGTAGCACTTTCCTATTGAGACTAGAATATCTTTGCTCTTCGGGCTGCTCCTATAGGTTTTCGAAGTGCATCAAGTGGTTTGTTCAAAGTTTAGTTGGGTTGCTGTTTACTTCACGTTGAGTCTGAAAATTCAAAAAAAAAAGAGAACGAGAAAAGAGCAAAAAGAATAAAAAAGGGAAAGAGTTGAGAAAAAAGCCTAGCAAAAAGAGACAGAAAAGGCTAAGTTGATTACATATTTTGTGCAGCCTTGAGTTTCCTTTTTCTACCACGTTCATAGCACTAGTAGATTGAGCAATCTTGTGCCCGTACACTTTGAGCTTTTGCTAGAATTTCTCTCTTGTGCAATTGCAACATGAGCATTACTCCGCCACACATATTGTGCGCTCAATTTCATAGTTGCTTTTGCCCAGTTGTTCTCCACCGCGTGTGTTCCCGTAGAACTTCTTGGCATACGATCAGCACTAGGGTTTGTGAATTGGTGTCGATAGGGATCCATACCTATAACTCCACTACATAATCCTGTTTTGTCGTGTGACGGTTTCTTATACCCGGGTATTCACTTCATCACATCCGTGCACTAGTCCTCCATCCGAACGGGTACGCATTACTATTCACTTTGGAACGGTAAGATTCACCTTTTCTTGTCAATTTTGAGTGAGTTGTGAGTGTCCACCAAACGATTTTGATTTAGTGCACTAACCTACTAATCATGTCTCAAAGTGGTTTTGATGTGATGAAGAAACAGGACAAGGATGCGCCAGTTACATGGGAGGCATATGAAGGCCTCCGTGATCACTTGACTGGGCTGTTGACTAAATCCGCTAATGCGATTGATTCAAATGCTCAAGCGGTCCAACTGAAAGTGGACGCGACTGAAGCTGCAGTCACCACTATGCAACAACAACTTGCTGCTATACAGCAGAGTCTACATCAAATGACAACATCTGTCACTGGCATACAAGCTATTGTACAACGCCAACCTGACGCTCAGGAAGATAATGGTAGTGTCCATGGCGACAATGCTGATTTGAGGGGTAATCAAGGCTGTGGGCGTGCTCAAGGCCCGGTTCGCCAACCTCCGCTTGGTTTTGGCGCGCGCCGTCTACCTATTCAGGAAGAAGATGTTTTGAGAAAGCCCAAGTTTAACATCCCCAAATTTGAAGGTTCCACGGATGTGGAAGAGTACCTCACATGGGAGCTTAAGATGGAAAAATTAGGGCGTTTGCATGATTATTCGGAGGACAAGAAGATCAAGATTGCTTCTTCCGAGTTTGACGGTTATGCCTTGCGTTGGTGGGAGAGTGTGTTGACCGAGATACAAGAAACCGATGGGCAGCCTATTCGTACATGGCGTGACATGAAGGCCACCATGAAAGCTCGGTTTGTTCCCACAAATTACTTACGGACAGTTTTTGATAAATTGCAACAATTGAAGCAAGGTACTATGTCCGTTGATGCATACTATATGGAGATGGAGATGTTGTTGCAGCGTGCACGCGTTCGTGAAGAGGTTGAGATGACTATGCAACGTTTTCTCCATGGGCTGAAATTTAACATCAAAAGTATTGTGCGGCATCACCAATACTATAATATGAATGATCTATTGCATCTTTCAAGGGAGGCTGAATCACAGCTTGCAGAAGAGGCACAACTGAAGGCCAAATACACATCATCTAGCAGATTTTCTCCACGGACACAGTCTGCCGCGCCTATGGAGAACTATGGTGCTAATACTAGTGCTTCTTCTTCACTTTACAAGCCAGCCTCCAATGGTTCTATGGCCAAGAAGCCAGCTGCTCCTGCCGCTAGTGCAGGCTCCAACATGTCTACAACTCGCAATCGCGAGATGACTTGTCACTCTTGCGGTAATCCAGGCCACTTCAAGAGAGATTGCCCGAACCGAAAGGTCATGTTCATTAATGAAGAAACCGGCGAGTATGAAACCGGTGATGATGAAGACCCAGCCGCGTTTGATGATGAAGGATACAACAGTGACGAAGGCATGGATGCTTTTCCGTCTCCTGCTCCTACTATTGTTGTGTCACAACGTGCTCTCACTGTGCAGCCACATGCTGATTCTCAGCGCTGTAATCTGTTTCAGACCAAGGCATTAGTTGGTCCCAACAAAGCTTGCAAAGTGATCATCGATGGAGGTAGCTGCCGCAACCTCGCAAGCAAGGAGTTATGTGCCAAGCTGAATCTGAAATACTTACCTCACCCAAATCCATATTATGTCCAATGGTTGAGTGACAGTGGTGAGATGAAGGTGAATCATATGGTGCGCGTGAATTTTGAGATAGGCCCATACCAGGATTCCATTGATTTTGATGTGGTGCCTATGACAGTTTGCCATCTTCTATTGGGTCGGCCGTGGTTATATGATCGCCATGTACAACACAATGGCCGAGCCAATACATATCACTTAGAGTTCAAGGGCAAGAAAGTTACTCTCCATCCTATGTCTCCACAGCAAATTGTGAATGAGTCTCGTCAGAAAGTTGAGGTTAATTTAGGACCCACACGAGAGAACAATGTAATAGCTGTGCGTGATTCTATAACGAAAAGTGCGAGAGAGTCTAGTTTGCTTATATTAGCCACCAAAGAAGACATGAGAGAATTTAGTGAGGATCCTACAGCCATGCCACTTGTGCTTATGTACAAAGGCGAGGTCTTGCTTTCTAACGATAATCATGCTCTTTCTCCTGGTGTGTCTAATGTTTTGCAGGAATTTGATGATGTATTTCCGGCGGAGGTACCAGTGGAATTGCCACCATTACGTGGTATTGAGCACCAAATTGATCTTATACCGGGTGCTACACTTCCCAACCGGGCACCATACAGGACCAATCCCCAAGAGACGAAGGATATTCAACAACAAGTACAAGCACTTCTGGATAAAGGGTATATTCATGTCAGTCTTAGCCCTTGTGCTGTGCCTGTTATTTTGGTTCCTAAGAAAGATGGTACATGGCGTATGTGCGTAGATTGTAGAGCTATAAATAATATCACTATTCGATATCGCCATCCTATTCCACGTTTAGAGGATATGCTTGATGAATTGAGTGGTGCTGCTATTTTCTCTAAAATTGATTTGCGTAGTGGATACCATCAAATTAGGATGAAAGAAGGGGATGAATGGAAAACTGCTTTCAAAACTAAGTTTGGTTTATATGAGTGGTTAGTTATGCCTTTTGGTCTTACTAATGCTTCTAGTACTTTCATGAGATTAATGAACCATGTTTTGAGGGAGTTTATTGGTTGTTTTGTGGTTTTGTATTTTGATGATATACTTATTTACAGCCGCACTGAATTTGAGCATGCTGATCATATTAGACAAGTTTTGCAAGTGTTGCGTGATGCTAAATTATATGCTAATCTTGAGAAGTGCACATTTGCAAAATATAAGGTCACATTTCTGGGATATGTTGTCTCTAAGCATGGGGTAGAAGTAGATTCTTCTAAAATTGAGGCAATTCAAAATTGGCCTACTCCCATGAATGTTAGCCAAGTACGAAGTTTTCACGGTCTTGCTGATTTTTATATACGTTTTGTGAAAGACTTTAGTACTATTGCCGCACCTTTGAATGAATTGACTAAGAAAGGTGTACCTTTTGTTTGGGGTGTTGCCCAAGACCTTGCATTTGATGAGCTGAAACGTTTGCTTACTTCTGCACCATTACTTGCATTACCTGATTTTGCTAAGCAATTTGAAGTTGAATGTGATGCTAGTGGTATAGGCATTGGTGGTGTGTTGATGCAAGAAGGTAGACCTATTGCTTATTTCAGTGAGAAAATTTCTGGTGCTAGATTGAACTACCCTGTTTATGACAAAGAATTGTATGCACTTGTTCGAGTTCTTGAGGTTTGGCAACATTATTTGTGGCCAAAAGAATTTATCATACATTCTGATCATGAAGCTTTGAAATACTTGAAGGTGCAATCTAACTTGCATAGGCGCTTAGCTAAATGGGTTGAGTTCATTGAGTCTTTTCCCTATATCATTAAACATAAGAAAGGGAAAGATAATGTTGTTGCGGATGCTCTATCTAGGAAGACCATGTTATTGACACATCTTGATGTTAAAATTCCTGGTTTAGAGAGCTTGTGTGATTTATATGCAACTAATCCTGATTTTTCTGAACCATATCGTTTGTGTGTGCTTCGAAACGCATGGGACAAGTTCCACATACATGATAGATTTCTGTTTCGTGCTAACAAACTTTGTGTTCCAGAATCGTCTGTGCGTTTGCTTTTGTTGCAGGAATCACATGCTGGAGTTTTGATGGGTCACTTTGGGCGTTAGAAGACGCTACTCATGCTTGCTGATCATTTTTATTGGCCCAGGATGAGGCGTGATGTGGACAGGTTTGTTCGTCGTTGCATTGTATGCCACACATCAAAGTCCAAGTTGAAGCCTCATGGTTTGTATACTCCACTATCGGCTCCTACCACACCTTGGGAAGATATTAGTATGGATTTTGTGTTAGGATTGCCACGTACTAAACATGGTCATGATAGTATATTTGTGGTAGTGGATAGATTTTCTAAGATGACACACTTTATTGCTTGCCACAAGAGCGACGATGCGTCGCATGTTGCTAATCTATTTTTCAGGGAGATTGTACGCTTGCATGGAGTGCCCAAGACAATTGTTTCTGATAGGGATGTGAAATTTGTGAGCTACTTCTGGAAGACACTTTGGGGAAAGCTAGGAATAAAGTTGATGTTCAGCACTACATGTCATCCTCAAACTGATGGTCAAACGGAGGTGGTGAATAGAACATTGTCACAATTGTTGCGCACTATGATCAAGAAAAATCTGCGTGAATGGGAGGAATGTTTGCCACATGTTGAGTTTGCTTATAACAGGGCAGTACACACTACTACTCAGGTTTGTCCTTTTGAGGTGGTGTATGGTTTTAAGCCCATTACGCCATTTGATTTGTTGCCTCTTCCATTGCAGGAAAGAGTTAATATGGAGGCATCCAAAAGAGCAGATTACGTGAAGCAGATTCATGAGAAAACTCGAGACGCTATTGAGAAGCAAGGCAAGAACGTTGCTGCTGCACGGAATCAGTCACGGAAGGAAGTTCTTTTTCAGCCTGGAGATAAGGTTTGGGTGCATTTGCGCAAGGACAGGTTTCCAGGGATGCGGAATTCTAAGTTGAAGCCACGTGGTGCTGGTCCTTACAAAGTGTTAGCCAAGATCAATGACAATGCCTACTCGATTGATATACCATTGCTGAGTTTGGAGGTGCTAGCAACAGTTTCAACGTTGCTGATTTGTCACCCTACGATGGAGATGACCTTGGAGCGTCGAGGTCGACGCCTTTTGAAGGGGGGGGGGAGATGACAAGGACATCCCTACTACCCTTGCACCTCCAACACCTAATGAAGAACCAATGATGATTAATTCCAATGATATCAGAATTGGGCCTGTTACAAGAGCTCGTGCAAAGCTACTAGAACAACAGGTGAACTTATTCCTCATAGAATCTGATGTTTTACTTCGTGAGGATTTTATACCGCATAAGTCCTCGTATATATGTGTTATTAGGTACCAAGGAGTTATACAAGAGGAAGAGAAGGAACAAGGGCAAGTTGCACGAGGAGAGAGTCGCGAGAATATGAAGCAAAAGGAGGAAGTGCTGAAGACGTCTGACGACCGGATTGCAAGTCGGACCGTCCGAGTACCAAGCCGGACCGTCCGAATTATGACGCCAAACATCAGTAGCATTTACGGCTTAGGTTGGACCGTCCGAGTAACAGGTCGGACCGCCCGTCCTGAGGCCGGATCGTCCGAGCTACAGGTCGGACCGTCCGACCTGCCCGATGCCTGCGCGCAGAATTAAGGGTTGCGGCCCATGTATCCCCGTTTGGACACCCTAGCTTATAAATATAGGACCCCCTACGTGATTTTAGGGAAGACCACGTTTAGATAAACCCTAGTTCTTGAGAATAGCTCCAAGCTTTCATCTTGTATCATATACTTCAATTCGTATCGATCTGAAGTGTTGCTACTGCAAGTTTTGTGTGATCTGTTGTTCCACTGGGAATTAGTAGATTGCAAATTACCGTCTCGTGGTCGATGGCTACGTTGCGCAAGTGTGTGAAGTTGTGAATATCCAAAGGGTAGAAAGCTGTCGCATTGGCAACAGGGATGTAGCGAGGAGAGTTCATCGGCTACATACAAGTTATCTATCATCGCCCTCATATTCACCGTTTGCTTACTGAGAAGATCGGGCCACCCCATATCAGTGTACATCATGGACAACCTTATCATGTGCTTGTGCATTTTATTTTGGTGTTGCCCCCCTTTGTTGATGATTGCTTCGGTAACAGTGTTTCCAAGACGGTGATCACCCCCGAAGAAGAAGACCACCGTTAAGACCCGTGTATCATCAGCAAGGAAATCAAACCCCATTGATCATGTCTATAAAATCCCAATTCCCTCTCAGTCTCTCTTATGCATGTTTAGGAGATCACCTTGTATCGATTCTACCGCATAGTTGAAACCATATCCGATGCATGACCTATCATCTTGTCACAGTAGTAAGAAAACCACAATCCTAGCTGACATAGGAGTTGATTGATATCATGTGGCCCCTGCAACTGTTACAGATTATTGCATGCTTAGAGTTTACAATGAGCTTGCTTTTGATGTGAGTCGGGATGATAGTGAACATGGTGTTGATGAAAGTGAAACTGTGTTGGTGAATCTACCCTAATACAAGGTGAACGGTGAGAGGCTGTGTAGGAGTACACAGTGGGTTGTCTCGTTGAACACCGCCTTAAGCCCGAGTTCTTGTATGGTAATCCGAGACAAAGAGTACAACCACACATTGGGCTCACTGACCCCTCTCGACCTAGTAACTCACCCCGATCCAAGTCCAGGAGTCACACCTAGTTCGGGATTTCCATTCGGCATATGCATAGAAAGATAAAGGAAATGAAATGTGGCATTCATGGTAGGTCTTGTAGCACATGGCTTGTCAAGCGGAGAACCATCCGTCGAGGTGGGCTTGTCAGTCGTGCCTACATGGTTTGAGTCCTGGCTGGAAGCTCGGCCGGAACTTCAGTTGGGTTTGGAACTCAGACAGTTGACTCCTTGGACTAGAACGGAGCTGTGGGCGAAGTGTTGTGGTGAACATCCTCGCCGACACCCCTTGAATGGTGCCGAGACCTGGCGGTAACCGATGGTCATGTGTGTGTAGCGGTACACCCCTGCAGGGTTAACAAAACTATTCGAATAGCCGCGTCCGCGGTCATGGACTACTTGGAAAGCTGTTCTTGATTATTAGACAACTTGAATGGATACTTCTAAAACTCGCAAGATAAGCGTGAGTGCTATGGTGTGCTCCTCGTGAGGAAGTCGAGGAAGTAACCATAGTGGTGTATTGGTTGGAGACTTGGTAGTGGACTCGTGTACGCTTCTTACCTCAAGTCTGGTACTCGTAGTACAGGACTAACCAAGTCAAAGCTGGCACTTCTGCATGTTGAAACCCCACCTCCCTTTACCTTGATACTTGAGCATGAGTAGTATAGTTCTGATGTAAGTCTTGCTGAGTACGACTTTGTACTCACGTTTGCTTATTCTATGTTTTATATGGAAACCCAGACCCCGATGGAGACACCTTCCTGAAGCTCGACGTTGACTAAGTTAGCATAGTCCCAGACAGCAGTCTGGTCCCTCGTGGAAGGGCGTGTATGTTTACAAGGCTTCTCTAAGCCATTTGTTAAACTTGTCTGTACTCAGACCTAATTTGCTTCCGTTGTATGATGTAATGTTGATCACAGACATGTAATCTTTGTATACTCTATGTGTAAGTCAATAAAGAAGTAATTTGTAGAGTTATGTGATGATACCTGCTGTTCATACTAGACATGTGTGCTGCGTGTATGATTATAACATGCATGTCTTAGTATGGGTTTTCGAGACCTTAGTTGTGATCTGGCTGGCGGTCTTTTATACACCAAGTCGCCCTTAGATGTGCGCAGCTTGGGGCATCGCGATGCGATTGCTCGTGACATCTGTCACGTGCACACTTTGTTGTATGATCGAGCCCGTCCTAGACCCCGACTAAGTGATCGGGCTGGAGTCTGTTTATGTAAGAGTTATGATACCATCGATAACATGGTTGAGGCGACTTGTCTATGAGTATGGGATTTCACCACCCATAATCATTTAGACTTGTGAGCGGGCGATGAGGACCCATCTTAGTTGATCATCCGGCCTGGATGGGATGCCCCTCACGTACGATGCTTTCCGAGAGTGTTATGTGCTTGGCCTTGTCTGCTTAGACAAGTGGGTACGGCTCTCGGCTCTCCATGTGATTGAGTTGTGACTGGAATTACATACGCAAACCCTAGGTCCCGACAGTCACGCTGGTTATTATTTTCATCTGAAGTTCAAACTCGTCCAGAGGCATCTCAGTGTTACTATAGCGGGTGTCATACGGCAACCCGGAATATGTCCACATCCCCCGAGCCCTGGCCTGGAGAGGCTGAATCTTCCGAACCACAAAGGTGGCTATCTGGTCCATGGCATCTAAACCGTTTTTCTTCAGCCTGATGACTTCGCGCATCAAGGGGAGCACCTGCTCCTTATCAGCATTGGTGAGTCGGGGATTCCAGCTCTGGTAGGAAGTTAGCCTAATGCCCGAGTAAGGAGGCAAGGTACGCACCCCCGGCCCCTCGGCCACCTTGCAATAAAACCAACTGTTTTGCCAATTCTTGACTGAATCGGGCACACTCGAGGGAAAATACTGCACCCCTTGTTTCTTAGCCAAGAACAGGCCGCCGCACAGGTGATTGAACTCCACGCCACCACCCTCCCCAGACTTCGTCGCCTTCTGAGGCTTGATGGCATATATGCTACGGAAAAGGTGCCAGTGGGGCTCTATGCCTAAGAATCCCTCACAAAGGGTGAAAAAGCTAGAGAGAAGGGTAAAAGCGTTGGGAAAAATGTGATGAAGCTGAGCACCCGTGAAAGCCAAAAAATCCAAGAAGAAGGGATGTGGAGGAAGATAAAATCCGCGGTCCACATGCGAAAGCAAAAGAACTCTCTCACCGTCCCGTGGAACGGGCTCGTCTTCCCCGGCCGCGGGAAGGTGAAAACCCTCGCGGGGAACCTGACCGACGTCCTGGTACCCCAGCAGCATGTCCTCCGTCACGATCGACGGTATCCATTCTCCCGCAGACATGGTCGCGGCGGCGGCGGAAGGGCAGCGCGAGTGACGACCTCCCAGGATGGAGCACGTGATACGTCCAAAACGTATCTACAATTTTTGCTTGGTCCATGCATGTTTTGTGTGATATTGCTATGATCTAGATACACTTTCATACACTTTTGATCATATTTGGACTAACCTATTAACTCAGTGCACCCCAGTGCCAGTTCCTATTTTCTGCTTTTTTTCTATTTCAGTTTTCCCCCATATAAAAAGTGCCAGGAAAATTTCGGGAAAAATACAGGAAAAATCAGCATGCAGGAAGGTCCGCGAAGAGCCCGAGTGGGGCCAGAGGGGAGCCAGGGGGGCCCAGGCGGCCACCCGGCGCGGCCCCACCATTGGCCGCGCCATGGGGGCGCCTGGGGCCCCTGGTCCACCTCTGGCTGCCCCCCTTCGCCTATTTATTCTCCGTCACGGGGAAACTCCGAAGACAGAACCCTATTTCGCAAACTCGCCTCTGTACCGCCGCCGCCGCGCTTCCGAGATCAGGTGCACCAGAAGACCTCTTCCCGGCACCCTGCCGGAGGGAGGGCCGACCTCCGGGAGTCTCCTCTCAAGCGAATCAAGCCACTCACGAGACATCCGGGGAGCATCCATGGTGGAGAGGAGACTCCCGGAGGGCGGCCCTCCCTCCGGCAGGGTGCCGGGAAGAGGTCTTCTGGTGATCCCGATCTCGGAAGCGCGGCGGCAGCGGAACAAAGGCGAGTTTGCGAAATAGGGATCTGTCTTCGGAGTTTCCGCGTGACGGAGAATAAATAGGCGAAGGGGGGCAGCCAGAGGTGGACCAGGGGCCCCAGGCGCCCCCCCTGGCGCGACCAGGGGTGGGGCTGCGCCGGGTGGCCTCCTGGGCCCCCTGGCTCCCCTGGCTCCCCTCTGGCCCCACTCGGGCTCTTCGCGAAGCTTCCTGCACGCTGATTTTTCCTGTATTTTTCCCGGAATTTTTCTGGCACTTTTTATATGGGGGAAAACTGAAATAGAAAATTAGCAGAAAACAGGAACTGGCACTGGGGTGCACTGAGGTAATAGGTTAGTCCAAATATGATCAAAAGTGTATGAAAGTGTATCTAGATCATAGCAATATCACACAAAACATGCATGGAGCAAGCAGAAATTATAGATACGTTTTGGACGTATCAGCCGCCTGGACCCCTGGTGGCTCCCCTGGCTGCCCCCCCTTCGCCTATTTATTCCCCGTGACGCAAAAACGCCGAGACGGCAACCCTTTTTAGCGATCTCTCTTCTGTTCCACCTCAACCGCGCTTCCAAGATCGGGAGCAGCAGAAGACCTCTTCTCGGCACTCTGCCAGAGGGAGGAACCACCTCCGGGAGCTTCTCCACCACCATGGATGCTTCCCAGATGAACCGTGAGTAGTCCACCTTGGACCATGGGTCTATGATCAGTAGCTATGTGATGTTCTCCTCCCCTCTTTGTTCTTCATGGATTAGACCTCGTGAGCTGCCCTACATGATCGAGGCACATATGTAATATTTCTGCTGTTGCTATGCTGAGTTTGCTGGGATCCGATGGATTATGAGATGTAACGACCCAATTCACACCGAATTGAAGTCTCTGTGCTCAAGTGCCAGTCCCTGGATCGAACTCGCTGGCACACACAGTATAATAGATGTATATCAAAGTACAAGTGCATCATTAATACAACGTATGATCCAGAGTAAATAAATAACAAGTTGCATAGCTCAAGGCTAGCTTAAACAATATAAATATAGCGGAAGCAAAAGCAAATAACGTGGAGTCCCATCAACAGCCACATGCGAACATGCTGAGTGTAGACTCGCAACCCCTAAACGCACCTTACTGATCATCTGAAAAACCTGCAACACCGAAGGTTACAGCCCGACAACGGGTCAGTACATCTGATTTGTACGGCAAGTGACACGAAAAAAGTTTATATAAAGGACCTACAACTACATGCAAGGTAAGTCAAATGAAAGGCTTATGGTTTAGTTTTGCAGAAAGCCAATTTTCTCCTGAACTAAACTAGTCAAAATTTTAAGTTGAGTTCTACCTGAAACACACAGCAACCCATGCTACTCTTGTCCCAACCAAATTATTATTAAGTGTTCATCTGTCAAGATCATTCATCAACAGTACTGACTAGTTGCTCAAAGTTCGTCCGTAACCGTGGACACGGCTAATCATGATCAGTTTATACGCTCTGCAGAGGTTTGTACACGTTCCCCACTGGACTCAACCCGAAGATTGAGACAAAGACTTTCCGAAGAGGTTGCCTCCACCCTTTGGTAGCCGGTACACCTAACACAATTCTACATCAGCTAGCTACCAGGGCCAGGTTCCCCACAACTTACTCATCTAAGCCAGAGCCCATATAGCCAGTGGCTGTACACGGAAGCTACTAGTAATATTGCATGTCTGATCTTTTTGAGCCTGGACGGCGCCCACTGCGTGAGAGGGTAGACACCATGACGCACCCGGTTCACCGCCAAACAACCATTGGGTGCATTTAACCCCGGCATTGTCCTCAACCGAGCCACAACTACCGGGATGCAACCCGCCCGTCCAGAAGTGATTTCTATTTATTATAAAGTTGCTACACAGTTTATTAAAATGGCTCACATGCACTCCATGAATTCTCACAACCCAACCTCGTCTACAAAGCATAGCAATAAAGTAACAACACGGCTAGGTTGATCTACAGTAGACAAGTCAAAACATATGGCTATCCTATCTGGTTTTGCAGCAACAGTAGAGTAAACTACCTATCATGCAATAGAGTGATATTTCCTAACATAATGCATATAGAAAATATAGGTATGAGTATGATCAAAGTATCACTTGCCTTATACATTCGATGAAGATCTTCGCTCTCACGTTCCAGTCAACTCTACTCGTCACACTCCGAGCAATCTATCGTCAACGAAAGACCTCAATAAGCAATCACACCACAAGGACAAAACATAAGATCAACAAAACAAACACAAAGGTTTTAGTAACAAAACAAAAAGGTTTTGAAGCGCAAAGGTGTGGATGTGCCGAAGGTGATCGGTGGAACGTGAACTCGAGAGAGTCAACGCATAAAGAGTTGTCGATACAAAAGTATGATCGAGGCATTATGAAATCATAGTAAAGATCATAGCAATATAAATGGTATGTGAATATTGCCGATAAGATGTCTCATATGATCCAATATGCGTAAAGAATCACATGAAATGGAATACTACAACGCAGGTCATAGCAGTTGCAACATAGAATTGAATTTGAATTAAAACAGATCAATAAACTTGTGAAATTTTGTGCACACATGATACAAACAGAAGGTACATGACACGAGTGATCCAACGCAAAAAGAAACGGCGCAAACGGGTGCACCGGTACAAAGTTACGGCTGCCGGAAGTCCAAATTTGGATCTGCTTGGGATCCAAATTTAAATACTTCAAACTTCTGTAACACTAGGTCTACTGGCTAGAGAATTTCTACACGGTCGCAACGCAACTGGAATCGCCCAATTCCGAGTTACGGTTAAAAAGTACCCCCGAAAACGGTTTCGGGTGAAAAACGGGGTACCAGGGGGGGGTCTACTGTAAAAAGGACTGATACATAAATAAAATTTTTGCAAAAAACGCAATCGGGTCCCTGGACGGTTTGGATCCAGATCTGAATTTTTTTTTTCGAAACGTTTTATGTTTTTTTTTCTAACTTTGTCTTCTTCCTTGCGCGGGCACGCACAGGGGCAGAGGAGCCATGGCTCGGCCGTGCTTGGAGCTCCGGCTCGGCCAGGCCGGCGAGGCGGCCGGCGGCCAGCGGAGGGCGGCGGGGCGGCCAGCGGGGACGGCGGCCGAGGCGCGGCGTCCCGGCGCGCGCGGCGCAGGGGCGCGAGGCGCAGGGGCGCGAGGCGCTCGGGGCGGCGCGGGTGCACGGGGCCGTGGGCACGGCGGCCAGGGCGCACGCGGCCGTGGAGCTCGGCGGCTCGGCTCCGGCCGGCTCCGGCCGAGGGCCGGCGGGCGAGCGCGGCGGCGGCGGGGACGGCCAGCGGGCGGCGGCGCGGCGGCGGGGTCGGGCGCAGGCGGCGGCGGATCGAAATTTTACCTCGAAAAAAAAACGCGAAAACGCACTCCGGCGATGCTCCGGCGAAAAATCCGGCGATGACGTCGGCGGCGGCGGGTCCCGCGAATTAGCTTAGTCTAACCCTAAAACGCTGACGAAAAATAACTTAGCCCTAATCGGGGCTATTTATGGCCAGCCCCTAATCCTCTTTTTTTTTTGTAAATCCGAAATAAAAACAAATTCGGTCTGCTGGAAAAAAAAACAGACCAAGCCCATTAAGCCCAAAACAATATTAGAAAAATTACGGAAATTTATTTTAAAATTCCGTCTTCGCCAATATTTTTAAAATAATAAAATTGAATTTTTGGCTTGACCAAAATAATAAAATAAAATAAAAACTTTTCAATTTATTTTTAAATATTTTTAAATACTTTTCTGGCATTTTAAAAATACCGAAAACTCCGAAAATTGATTTAAAAACTTTTCCAGAGCATAAATAAATTCCAAAAATAATTTTAGAAAATATTTATAACTCCAAAGTAAAATTAAAAAGTCTCACATAAATATTTTAAACTGTTTTCCAACCAATTAAAAATGGGGATAAGTCATTTTATATCCTCTCCAGCGAACTGCCATGTGTGGAAAAATGTTTAAAAATATTTTAAAAGAATTTCAATAAAAATTTAAAACATTTTCCAAACTTTTTAAAAAAATGTTGAAGGAGTCATATTACCTTCTCTCATTTTATTTTGTTGGTTTTGCTTTTAAATAATAAATTCCAAAAACACCAACGGTGAATATTAGGGAAAGTCATGTTATTCCCTCTCTATTTAATATTCAACAAACTCCAAAAGTTTTAACTCCCAGAGAATATCAAACACATCAAGCAAACAATCATTATCTATGTAATTTATTAACATTCCAAAATTCGGAGAATTTTGGGATGTTACATGAGATTATGTTCAGATTGTGTTTGAGTAATATATTTGATTCTCCTCTTTTATATTTATGTTCTTGAGTAATTCTTGCATGTTCTCCGTTGCTGTTTATTACTTTGGACAAGTAGTAGGTAGTGACTCCAAGAGGGACCGTTATGCATGATTGTGGGTTCATGCCCCCTGATGACTAGCTTGAGTGACAGAAACATGAATCTAGGGGATGTGTTGTTGCCACAAGGGGGAAAACAACGGTGCTTGTACTTGCGGGTGCAAGGATTGTTTACTTTACGCAAAGTTCTTTAATGCAGTTGTCTATTGCTTTGAGTTTAAACTTTGGGTGAGATTCACAACTTAATACCAGCGATATGTTCTAGATAGATATCTCAAGGTGGATTATTAGTAGGTAGATGCAGATGAATTTCGGTATACTTACCCATGCTTTTGAGCCTCTTCCTTTCTTTATAGCATAATTAGCATTGGTTTGCGCACATAATCCTGTCAATTGCCCAGCTGTAATTTGTTTACCTCGCATGGCTATTTAATCGTATTTTGGGAGAGAGACATCACTAGTGAACATTATAGGACCCCGGTCCATATTTCCAATATTGTTTACATCTTCAGTTTACTTTCAGTATTTACTTTTCCGTAGCTATCACTATCATTATTATTCCGTGCATTTTATCCTTTGTAAACAACAAGGCCGAAGGGATTGACAACCTCTCTGTACTCGTTGGGAGAAAAGTTATCTGATGTGTGTGCATGTCCAGGTAAAGTAAGCAACCTCGGTTGTGAACGGCGCCATTGTTCACTTTTCCACCTACGTGTCGACGATGGAGTCCTACTGGTTCGATCTCAACCTTGGTATCTTCGCCAAGGGAAATTTTTTGCTGTCTACATCTCAACCTTCCACTTTGGGTAACCAACGAGGGGCGAGAAGTAAACTCTCGCGAGATGAAAGCAATTTCTGGCGCTGTTGTCGGGGACTCCGCACTTCAAGATAGGGGAGTTGCACACTATCTTTTATCTTTGCTTTTTAGTCTTGTTTGTTTACCTTTTAGTTTTTGCTTTAGTGTCCTTTATCAAAAATAAAAAAAATAGTTACCTTGCTATTAGTTATCATTATGTCTGTTCCTTTTACCTTTGGTGAAGCAGAGGTGATCACCTTTAAACAAAGAGGTGGTGAAAGTCTGAAAGATGCCTGGTATAGAATTAATGATTCTCGAAAAAGAGCCACCAAGAAGCAATCCACTACTATCCTGCTTAGAAACTTTTATGTTGGAATTACTTCTTGGAATAGGTTTATTCTAGATACTGCCATCAATGGGAATTTCATAGAATCCCCTGTTTTGGAAGCTCTTAGTGTTATGGAAAATCTTGTTGGAAATCTACCTGTTGCTAGCATTCAAGAGGACATTACCCTAGCTCATATTATGAAAAAACTTGAAAAGATAGAGCTAGAGATGCCAGGAATTAATAAGATAAGTGAGTTGGATCGTAAGGTTCAAGGGAATTTGAATAGACTAGATAGCTCCATGCATAAAATTTTCAAAACCTTGGAGACCATCAAATCCCATGACTTGGACCCTTCTAGGATTGATAAGATTGAGGAAAACATTGACACTCTAGGAACTACTTTCTCCTCAATAAAAACCAAAAAGGTGGAAACTCTGGCAAAGAAGGAACCTAGGTTCATTTACGTTCCAAAGGCTCCTCGTTTCAAAAATAATGTATCTATTGCCAAAGGGGTTGAAACTGTGAAGACTTTGGAAGAGATGCTTCTCTTTAAGATAAATGAGACTCCAATTGATTCTCCGCCTTTTGCTTTTATTCCTAGAAGTACCTTTATTAGGCCTTTATTTGAAAGACCTATTAAGAGTGGTTGTATTATTGAAGAGCTTTTTGATGATCTTGATGATGGTTCAATTGATACAACTTGATCTATTTGCATTAAGCCCAGTTAATGGCTTTAAAGAAGCGCTTTCGGGATGCTGCCCGCAACGAATTTAGGATTTACTTTTTGTTTTTCTTCTGTTTTTAGTGGTCTTGATGATTGTTACTACTGTAGCAACATCATTGTATCTTTACTTTTCAAGCTTTGTGCCTTTTATAGCCTCATATGACAAGGGAAGTGAAAGTTGTGACATGCTGTCCAGAAAACAGATTCTTTCCTCGTGACTAGAAAAATCACAAAAAAAATCTGAGTTCATCTTTTTGAGCTGAATTTTTTACACAGCGTGCTCTATAAAATAACGAAACTTTCATATGTTCTGAGTTTTTTGAATTTCATTGCATAAGTATCCCTAAAAAATTCTTTACTACCTGTTGGTCTGTTTTTAACAGATTCTGTCCTGTTTTTTCCTTTTCTTCGTTTTGAAAACCTTAAGCTAGCTTTTTCTTTGAAAAAACTTTTTGGAAATCTTGAGAAACAGTATCCCTTCAAGATTATCTTTATTTCCATTAGATAAAAATTATTTTATTATGGGTACTAACCTCGCTAATCAGATTATGATGAGTTATGTATGAAGGGAGTTTTCAAGTGTGCGAGGGAAGATGATGAAAGAAGATTCAGGAGTGTCAAACGCTCAAGCTTGGGGATTCCCCCATGCATCCCCAAGATTTATTCAAGGAGACTCAAGCGTATAAGCTTGGGGATGCCCCCGTGCATCCCCTTCTCCATCAACAATTATCAGTTCGTCTCTCGTTTCACTATATTTTTATCACTTCATGCATTATGTGCTATGCTTGGAGCGTCTCGCTCTTAGGTTTTGTTTTTAGTTTTCTTTAGCTTTTCTTTCTGTTCATAATAAGTTAGAACCCAGCTTTCTTTGTGTGGGAGAGAAACACGCTCCACTTCCAAAATCTAGAACACAACATATGACTTTTCATTCTTATCTTTGTTGTGTTTGTTCTTTATCTTTTTCATAGCTACTGTCATGTTTTGCTCTTAGCTTTCATGTTTATCTTTTCAAAGAGCTTTTGTTTAGTTTGTTGCTGGAACTCTCTTGAGTTTTCATGTTTATCTCGTTTAGAGATTTTGCCTGTTGCACTGAGTTTTGTGTCTTGACTTGAAGTAGGTAATTGAGGTTGCTATTCTTTTATAGTAGTAACTTGCAATAGTTTTGAGGTGTTGTTTTGAGTAATGTTTGGACTTTTGGTGTGAAGAGCTTTAGCCTATTAGTGATAGATGTCGTATTTTGGGCAACCCGTGTTTATTTTCAAAACTTACAAAATTAGTTGAGAACTTTAGCTACTAGATGGATCACTACTCTTCTGAGGGGTCGAATATTAGAGTACACTCACGTACCATGAGTCGAGGATGCGCAAGGATAACCAAACCCCCATACACTCCTCCTCGGGGTACTTGTCTCTTTGTGAAACCTCCTTATTAGATTGAGAGTTACCGATAATAAGTGCATGAGTTCTTCGGACTAATGTGAGTATTCAAAAGTTGACACTTCCACCATCCCATATTTTGTTGGCCTCTCCTGTGCCGTTCATTGCTTTCTTCGCACTCCGAGAGTTGGCGTCCACCTTCGCCGGTACATCCAAGAGAGAATTCCTTCTATGACACTACTCTTAAATTTGATGCCTTATGTGACACTCTCAACTTTTTGCTTCCTTCTATGGCCATTTGTGTAAAATTTATGCCTCATATGACACTCTAGTGTATTTTTAAAACTTACTGTGTCAACTTTCACATACAAAGTCACTTCTGCCCCTGATGCAATGTGTGGAAAAAATACAAGAAATATTGTTGTATTATGTAATATGGAACCGTGCATGTAGATTCATAATAACTAAAACACTAATTCAAATAAATTCAAAAAATTGGCAGAACCTCCCCTGTATTTTTTGAATTATTTTTAATTAGCGTTTCAGTTATTATGAATCTACATGCACGGTTCCATATTACATAGTACAATAATATTTCTTGTATTTTTGTCAAACATTTCACCAGGGGCAAAAGTGACTTTGCATGTGAAAAGTTGACACTATTAGCTCTAAAAATACACTAGAATGTCATGTGAGGCATAAATTTTACACAAGTGGACATGGAAGGAAGCAAAAAGTTGGGAGTGTCACATAAGGCATCATATTTTAGGAGTAGTGTCATAGAAGGAATTCTCTCTACATCCAAACCGTTGGCTTGATACGCTCTGTCATCATAAACCTCCTTATATCCTTCCTCAAAACAGCCACCATACCTACCTACCAAGGCATTTTCATAGCCTTTCTAAGATATATTACCATGCAACATCCATCTTCTCATGACTTGATCTTCATGTCATACATGCTACTTGCTTGATCGATGAGCCACATGCTAGTTGGGCCTTGCCCTAATCATTGCTACATGACGCGCTAGTATCATTGCATATCATGCTACACTGGCAGAGGCATACATTTGCATACTTCATGATAGTTACATTTTCTTTATGATTTGAGTACTTTGTAAAGTGTGAAAGATCTTCTATACCTTTTGTAATATATAGAGTGTTGCCCCTAAAGCTAGGAAAAGAGCCCAAAGTGGACAAATTAAAAGATCCCAAAGAGGACAAATTAAAAGATCCAAAAGAGGACAAATGAGAGAAATGGAAAGAGCCATTGAGGTCAACAAAAAAATACAAAAATAGAAAAAAGAGAAAAAGGAAATAAAAAGAGAGAAGGGGCACACTACTATTCCTTTTGAGAGATCCACACTCGTACTCCCTCTTATATCTTGTACTCCATAGAGATTATCATTCATGCATATAGCTATGTGGTGACCTTCACACTATAGAACTTGGCTTGTATATTCCAATGATGAGCCTCCTCAAATGAGCACTAGGTCTTCTTGAGCAAGCAAGTTGGATGCACCCCCACTAGTTCCATAGGAGAGCTTTTAGCTCATATGTGCATCCGTTGCATGGCAATCCCTACTCCTCACATCATATCTATCATTTGGATTTCTCTCGCCTATGATTGTCCTCATTGATGTGAGCCTTTCACACCTTTTTGTCTTCCGCCTCCACCATATTCTCTCTTTGCCATCCTAAGTGTCAACTTTCTTGCCTATGCTCATCCATTGCATGAGTGCTCAAAATGTCGAAAAGGAGTGGATCATTTTGACTTGTACCTGGCTAGTGGTCTGGGGATGAGTCAAGATAAGATTCCAAAGAAGACCAAGTGTGAAACTTTAGTAGATTGAGTTCTCAACAAAAAAAAATACTATTTTTCGTATATCCCTATCCCCTTTCTTGCACGCAAATACCATTTGGAGACATTCGAGTCACGGACAGCGAGAGCTCTTGCACCTTTATGTTCTTATGTTGCTTGTTTCAATACTAAATGTAGACTCTTGCCTGTTGTGACTTGAATTGAATTACATGCCTTGATTGCTTTACATACAAAGTTCTTATATGGTTGTTAGCATGTCACCACAAAAATTATGCTTTTATCATTTACCTACTCGAGGACGAGCAGGAATTACGCTTGGGGATGTTGATACGTCCAAAACGTATCTATAATTTCTGCTTGCTCCATGCCTCTTTTGTGTGATATTTCTATGATATTGATGAACTTCCATACACTTTTGATCATATTTGGAGTAACCTATTAACTCAGTGCACCCCAGTGCCAGTTCCTATTTTTTGTTGTTTTTCTATTTCAGGTTTCCCCCATATAACAAGTGCTCCAAAAATTCGGGAAAATCCAATAAAAAATCAGCGATCAGGAAGCTTCCGGAATCTCCGAGGGGGGGGGGCAGTGGGGACCCACCAGGGCCCCAGGCGCCCTCCCGGCGCGCCCTAGGGTGGGGCCGCGCCAGGGGTCCGCATGGACCCCTTGTGGCTCCCCTGGCTGCCCCCTTCGCCTATTTATTCCCAGTGACGCAAGAACCCCAAGACAGGAACCCTTTTTTGCGATATCTCCTCTGTTCCGCCGCCGCCGCGCTTCCAAGATCGGGAGCACCAGAACACCTCTTCCCGGCACCCTGCCGGAGGGAGGAACCACCTCCTGGTGCTTCTCCACCACCATGGATGCTTCACGGATGAACCGTGAGTAGTCCACCTTGGACCATGGGTCTATGATCAGTAGCTATGTGATGTTCTCCTCCCCTCTTTGTTCTTCATGGATTAGACCTCGTGAGCTTCCCTACATGATCGAGGCACATGTGTAATATTTCTGCTGTTGCTATGCTGAGTTTGCTGGGATCCAATGGATTATGAGATTATGTTCAGATTGTGTTTGAGTAATATATTTGATTCTCCTCTTTTATATTTATGTTCTTGAGTAATTCTTGCATGTTCTCCGTTGTTGTTTATTGCTTTGGCCAAGTAGTAGGTAGTGACTCCAAGAGGGAGTGTTATGCATGATTGTGGGTTCATGCCCCCTGATGACTAGCTTGAGTGACAGAAACATGAGTCTAGGGGATGTGATGTTGCCACAAGGGGGAAAACAACGGTGCTTGTACTTGCGGGTGCAAGGATTGTTTACTTTACGCAAAGTTCTTTAATGCAGTTGTCTGTTGCTTTGAGTTTACACTTTGGGTGGGATTCGCAACTTAATACCAGCGAGATGTTCTGGATAGATATCTCAAGGTGGATGATTAGTAGGTAGATGTAGATGGATTTCGGTCTACTTATCTTGGCGTACCGCCCATGCTTTTGAGCCTCTTCCTTTCTTTATAGCATAATTAGCATTGGTTTGCGCACATAAACCTGTCAATTGCCCAGATGTAATTTGTTTACCTCGCATGGCTATTTTATCGTCTTTTGGGAGAGATACATCACTAGTGAACATCATAGGACCCCGGTCCATATTTCTAATATTGTTTACATCTTCAATTTACTTTCAGTATTTACTTTTCCGTAGCTATCACTATCATTATTATTCCCTGCGTTTTATCCTTTGTAAACAACAAGGCCGGAGGGATTGACAACCTCTCTGTACTCGTTGGGAGCAAATTTATCTGGTGTGTGTGCAGGTCCAGGTAAAGTAAGCAACCTCGGTTGTGAACGGCGCCATTGTTCACTTTGCCACCTACTTGTCGACGTTGGAGTCCTACTGGTTCGATCTCAACCTAAAGGGAATATGCCCGAGAGGCAATAATAAAGTGGTTATTATCTTATTCCATGTTTATGATAAATGTTTATTTTCATGCTATAATTGTGTTAACCGGAAACGTTAATACATGTGTGTTTAATAAACAAAGAAAAGGTTCCTAGTAATGTCTCTCTTTATACTAGCTTGTTGATTAACGGATGATCAAGGTTTCCTGATCATTGACATTGTATGTCGTTAATAACAAGGTCATATCATTGGAGAATGATGTGATGAACATGCACCCACAGTAGTTATAGCAATACGATCATGTCATCAAAGTTTCTATTGCTGTATCAAACTTTCACGAAGTAACCCTAATCCTTAGACCATGAGATCACGTCAATCACTGACACCGGAAGAGTACTTTGATTCCATCAAACGTCACACCGTAACAGGGTGATTATAAAGGTGTCGTTGGGTACTTGGAAAGTGTTAGTTGAGGCTCATGGATCAAGAGTGGGATTTGTCCATCCAGATGACGGAGAGATATACTCTGGGCCCTCTCGGTGATATCACATTGACATCGCTTGCAAGCACGTGACTGGCTCACGAGGATGTTATATCACGGAACGAGTAAAGAGTACTTGTCGGTAACGAGATCGAACTAGGTATGGATGATACCAAATGATCGGATCTCGGACAAGTAAAATATCGCGAGACAAAAGGAATTGGTTACGGAGTTTTTGGTTCACACGATCACTAGTTCATCGTTGAGTAAGTGGGAGTCATCATGGATCTCCAGATCCCGCTGATGATTATTGATCAGAGAAGAGTCTCTGTCATGTCCATTTTATTCACGAACCGTAGGGTGACACACTTAAGGATTCGTTGACGCGTTTGAGTGGATACGGAACGCCGGAGAATATACTGGACATCACATGGACTGTTTTGATAAAACTGCTAGAATAGTTTCGGTATATCAAAATAGTGCAAGGGGATAATTGTTAATGTGTTCATTGAATGAAGTGTTCATCAATGAAGTACTCAATGAATGAAGTGTTCATTAATTTGAGTGACATTAAACAAGATAATTAAAAGTGTTTTAATGTGATAAACTCTTGGAATTTTGAGTGGAGAATTATGGAAGTTATGGGAATAATGTGTGACCCTTTGTTTTTGTGAGTGGAGAGTCCACCCACATGATGAGGGGAGAGGTGGGGGCACCTCTTGGGGCGTGCTACCCCTTGGGGGCTGCCTCCCCCTCCTATATATAGATGGGTGGAGACCCCTCTACTCACTGATTCCTCCATCTCTCATATGCCCTTTGGTTGGCATCTTCCTCCCCTTGCTAGCTGATCCAGTTTCACGAGTACGGTGCTTAGGCGAAGCCCTGCTCAAGATCTTCTCTACCACCACCACCACTATGTTGTAGTGCTGCTAGAGTTCCCGAGGATCCACTACTTCCGCTGCCCAACTGGAGCAAGGGGCGGAGGTCGTCACTGATCTGTACGTGTGACCGACTACGGAGACGCTGCCCGTTCGTGGCGTCAAGTCTTCATCACGACCTTGAGGTCGGCGAGTGTTCGACTACATCACCCACGAGAATAGTTCTCGTTAAAGCTTTTGGTCTTCGAGGGTGAGTCCTTCTCAAACCGTTACAAGTGATCTTCTAGATGTGATCTTGGCTGTTACAACCGTAGGAAAATTTTTGTTTTCTATGCAACGAACCCTTCAGTGGTATCAGAGCCAGGTTTATGCGTAGATGCTTTGTACGGTTAGAACACATAGAGATGTGGGCGTTGATCCTCTAGTTGTTACCCTCTTTTGTGCACTTGTTCATATTGCGGCAATGTTGGATTGAAGCGGCCCTAAGCGCAGATTGCGTGTCACGCTTGACATACGGCTTGTACCGTATAAAGTGGCTTTGGGGGTGTCAGTTTCTCTAACATTAGTGATATGGCATTTGCAACGGAGGGCCCTGGAAAGGGATGAAAAGAAACAACTAGCGAATCAACGTTGTGGTTCTTGTCCGTAGGTAAGATCGGTTCTTTCCTAGGAAGCCCAAAACCACGTAAAATTTGCAAAGATAATTTAGAAGCGTCTAACTTGTTTTTGCAGGGCATGTGATGTGATATGGTCATTGTTACAAAATTGTTGTATGAAATGAGATTTATTGTAAACAACCGGCAGGAGCCATATGGTTGTGTTTTTCCTTTTTAAGGCCTGCGTGTTGTAGATATATCCATGAGATATATTGTAATGGAGAAGGACGACCATGGTGGTGGCGCCATGGACCTTGGTGCCACGCCGGTGGCATGATGGAGATCATACCAAGACGCACAAGATGGAGATCTAATGCGAGAAGGACCATATCATATCACATTATCCTTGCATGTGATGTTTATCCTTTTATGCATCTTATTTTGCTTAGTTACGATCATGATCGCTGCGGTAGCATTATAAGATGATCCCTCTCACTTAATATCAAGATAATTATATGTTCTTCCTTAGTATGCACCGTTAAGAAAGTTCGTCGTTTCGAGACACCACGTGATGATCGGGTGTGATAGACTCTACGTTCGCATACAACGGGTGTTTTCAAGCCTAGCATGTACAGACATGGCCTTGAAACACATGCAAATACTAAGGTTCTACTTGGCGAGCCTAGCATGTACAGACATGGCCTCGGAACATGGACCGAAAGGTTAAGGACGAGTCATATGGATGATATGATGAACCATATTGAGATGCTCGCCATTGCAGCTACACTGCCTCACGTGATGATCGGTCGTGGTGTAGTGAATTTGGTTCGTGTAATCACCAAAGGCGACTCGAGGGATGTTGTTTTTGAGTGGGAGTTAGATGAACTCATTTTATCATGAACTAAATCAAAGTGAATTTGCATAGTTCGTTGTAGTCATTGGCATTTGTTTACTACCTTTGTGCTTAGCTATAATTGAGATAATAGAACTATAGAATTCTGGATATTTAACTTTACGGACTGGTACCGTATTGTTTGAGTGTCAATCTAAAGTTTAAAGTCTTATTGCAAACTTTAGCAAACCTTGCTTACTCCATGAAGTTTAATAATGTGTATTAAATCGAGAGTAACAATTCCAGTGTTAGTGTCTAAGTATCACACTTGCCTCCATGATCCTTGATATTCAAATGTTGTTTGTTATTATCAAGGTTATCTAGGAGCTGAAAGGATTGTTTCAGAAACTATCATGTGTGGAAGATATAGCGATATCTGAAACAATGTTTAGTTGCAATGTGATAGAGTAAAATTTAGTGAGAAACATGTTCTCATATTGTATGAGAATTTGTGAAGGTTGGAGACACTATGTGTCCTAATCTCTCAAAAAGGTTTTGGGAACTAATATTGTACTCACAGTTTGTCCCTATGAGCTATGGTAGTTTTGTCATGAAAGTTGTCATGATAGGATGAATGGAAGATGTAGGTAAAATGTTTACTACACTATAAGATTACTAAAGAATGGAATTTGGAAGAACACCAAACATTTGATGAAGGTGATTTACATCAAAGTGAGAATCAAAGGGTGTTAGTATTTGACTAACACACTTTGGATTATGTGTCATATGAATGGTGCCACAAGTGATGTTGATAATTTCTTCTAAAAAGGAAAGGAATTGCTGAAAGAGGATCTGAAAAATATTTTGGCAAAAATAAAAAGGAAAAGACTGGAAAAGTCCAGCTCGGGTATATAGATGATATACATGTTATGGGTATATTCATTGCTTGTTAAACAGTGTGATTCTTGAGTATTGGATACTGATTGGTTGGTATGAAGTGTCATACGGAACAAGGCAATACAAGAGTTGCAATGGCCTGAGTAACTAGCAAATGAATATGGGATGATTCTCATCAAGAACAAAATAAAGTGTTATTGTGTTTATCGTTGGAATTAAACCTAGCCTTCAAGATTTATTTGAATAATTGTTATTCTGTTCTGGTGTTATACGAACAATAGTTGTTCAAATTATCACCATATTCATAGAAGATGGATGAACTCTATAAATCTTGTTGGAGAAATCACATCCATAATAACTGATGATAAACATGTCACAAGACAAATGATTAGAAGATCACTTATGAGTGACACCACCGTTTGAATCATATTGGAAAGAAACACATGAAGAAACTCCATGGTGATGGAATTTTGGAGTCTTTTGATTTTGAATCAATTGACGGTTGTGAGAAATTTCTAGAGATGATTGAAACACCGTTTAAATCATATTGGAAAGATAACATGAAGAAACTCCATGTTGGTGGATTTTTGGAGTCTTTTTGATTTTGAATCAACTGACGCTTGTAAGAATTTCCTAGAAATGATTGAAACTCCGTTCATAGGCAAAGAAGGACGGACGACTAACTTATTGGACATTATACATGTTGATGTGTATAGTTCATTATGTGTAGCCGTGTGTGGTGGGTCTTATAACTTCATATACTTTAACCAAGGATTTGAGTGGATATATGTGTATATTTACTTGATAAGGAAGAAGTATGAAATGTTTGAAAATGTTCAAATAAATTTCAAGATGAAGTGAAAATCATTGTAACGAGAAAATAAGAGTTTATGATTGGATCATAAAAGAAGATTTTTGAGTTAAAAGTTTAGGAAATGCCTGAGAGTTTAGGAATCGTTCCAAAACTTGCATTTCTCGAAACACCATAGGAGTATGGAGTGTTCGAGAGATGTAATCAAACCTTGTTTGACATGGTAATGATCAAAGGTGTTATTTATAAAATTTCCATTATATTTTAAGGATTAAGCTTTAGAGACTACCGCTTTTCACTGAAAAGAGCGCCATCGAGATCCGTTGAAATGACACCATATGAGTTGTGGAATGGGATAAAACCCAATTTGTCTTTTCTTAAATTTTGGTATGCAAGGCATATGTAAAATGTTTACAACCAAAGTCGGATAAAGTACGTCTTTGTAGGTTATCCCAAAGTAACCATTGGGTATTCCTCCATAACACTAACGACAAAAGTTTTTTGTGGCTAAGAGCATCAAGTTTCTTGAGAAGGAATTTTTGCGAAAAGTTAAGTGGGAGGACAGTAGAACTTCGATTAGGTTGTTGAACCTAAGCTTTATGTGCTAAGTGGCGCAGCGCCGGAAAGTGTCCCGGAAGCGGCCGCAATGCTCTTGGCTACCGTGTCCCAAAGGTTGTGGTCACGGCGATCTAAGTTCCTATTGAACTGCGTAGTTCGGGTAATCGATCAAATAGTACGATTTGAGATTGAATCATTGTTATTTGATAATAATGGACCGACTACATGCAAAGAAGCGATGATGGGCCCTGACTCCGTCAAAATGGCTAGAAGCTATAAAATCCGTGATAGTTCCATACACGAGAAACCAAGTTTCTGAACTTGGAAGACCCTCTAGATACCGTGTTTGGATCTATAAAGAAACAGACGTGGATGTTCTCACATCTATGAAATATTCGACATATCGTTAAAATGGTTTACGATTATGTTCAAAGAGTTGGCTATGACAAGATTTGATCTTTCATAACGATATTTAGTCTGGACGGATTATTGTAGCAACCACTACATATGCTAGTTTTTGTATATGGTAGTTGAACAAACGGAACAACGTTCTTCTAATAGAATGGTTACCTAGGACGTGTACAGGACACGGTCCAAAGGTTTCTGTTAATTCAAAGGATGCTAAAATAGCATGCAAATTTCAATGGTTGAAAGAAGCATTCGCGGAGTTGGAATCTTCATCATGATGAAATTGTTAAAACGTTTAGTTTCATCAGAGACGGTGAAGATGCTTGCTTTTGCAAGAAATTAAGTGGGAGCGCTGAGACATATTTCTAATACATTATGTAGAAGACATATTGTTGATTGGAAATGATGTATCTTTTATTGACACGGGTGAAGTTTCATTGAAAATTTGATTTTAATGGAAGATTTGGGCAAAACCAGTATATTGGGCTAATATGGTCTATATAGATAGATTGAGGTGCTAATATGGTTGGGCCGAAGTACATATATGAAATATTGAATAAGTTCAATATGGAAACGACGAGAAAGGTTCTTGCCGCATGGAAAAGGTTGAAGCGAGATTCAAGTGTTTTGACACTTAGTGAGTAAAACCACATGAATGATTTGATCAATCATGTACACCATGATATGTACAATTCCAGAATGTCCTATGCTCTAAATGTTATGAGCATATACCAGAATGATTCATAAGATGATCATTGGACAATAGTAAAGATATCCTTACGTGCTTTGGAAGGACTAAGAATATATATTATGTATGTTGGACAATAGTTCATTGTAAAGTGTTACATTGATACTAGTTTTGTCGCAAGATACAATCTAAATTTATCTCAATTTTGGCGGTATGTTAAGGTGGCAAAATGTAATGGAAGAAAGTTCCATGATAGATTTGGAATAGTTTCAAATGGATTTGGATGAGTTCCAATGTTAAGACATTATAACGAATACTACAACGAAAGGCTAAGTATATGACTGCTCTTGCAGCATCAAAGGAGGGCATTTGTGTCAAGAAGTTTGTTTGACAAACTAGGTGTAGTTCCAAGCGAGCTAATACTATGAAGATTTATTGTACGACAATAGATTCAACATGTTTTGAGCTCAAGGGACTAAGGTCTCACCGGAGGACCAAATTTATGCAATGCCATCTCATTGGTGAATGAGTGATGCGTAGAGACGCAAAGAAATGCAAATACACACGGACCTGAAGTGTCAGATCTGGATATTAGGTTTACCACTAGCAATGCGTATGGATAACACCTGAATGCCATAGGTGTTGGATGCGCAAGTACCAAACTAGATTATTGACTCTAGTGCAAGTGGGAGACTGAAGGGAATATGCCCGAGAGGCAATAATAAAGTGGTTATTATCTTATTCCATGTTTATGATAAATGTTTATTTTCATGCTATAATTGTGTTAACCGGAAACGTTAATACATGTGTGTTTAATAAACAAAGAAAAGGTTCCTAGTAATGTCTCTCTTTATACTAGCTTGTTGATTAACGGATGATCAAGGTTTCCTGATCATTGACATTGGATGTCGTTAATAACAAGGTCATATCATTGGAGAATGATGTGATGAACATGCACCCACAGTAGTTATAGCAATACGATCATGTCATCAAAGTTTCTATTGCTGTATCAAACTTTCACGAAGTAACCCTAATCCTTAGACCATGAGATCACGTCAATCACTGACACCGGAAGAGTACTTTGATTCCATCAAACGTCACACCGTAACAGGGTGATTATAAAGGTGTCGTTGGGTACTTGGAAAGTGTTAGTTGAGGCTCGTGGATCAAGAGTGGGATTTGTCCATCCAGATGACGGAGAGATATACTCTGGGCCCTCTCGGTGATATCACATTGACATCGCTTGCAAGCACGTGACTGGCTCACGAGGATGTTATATCACGGAACGAGTAAAGAGTACTTGTCGGTAACGAGATCGAACTAGGTATGGATGATACCAAATGATCGGATCTCGGACAAGTAAAATATCGCGAGACAAAAGGAATTGGTTACGGAGTTTTTGGTTCACACGATCACTAGTTCATCGTTGAGTAAGTGGGAGTCATCATGGATCTCCAGATCCCGCTGATGATTATTGATCAGAGAAGAGTCTCTGTCATGTCCATTTTATTCACGAACCGTAGGGTGACACACTTAAGGATTCGTTGACGCGTTTGAGTGGATACGGAACGCCGGAGAATATACTGGACAGCACATGGACTGTTTTGATAAAACTGCTGGAATAGTTTCGGTATATCAAAATAATGCAAGGGGATAATTGTTAATGTGTTCATTGAATGAAGTGTTCATCAATGAAGTACTCATTGAATGAAGTGTTCATTAATTTGAGTGACATTAAACAAGATAATTAAAAGTGTTTTAATGTGATAAACTCTTGGAATTTTGAGTGGAGAATTATGGAAGTTATGGGAATAATGTGTGACCCTTTGTTTTTGTGAGTGGAGAGTCCACCCACATGATGAGGGGAGAGGTGGGGGCACCTCTTGGGGCGTGCTACCCCTTGGGGGCTGCCTCCCCCTCCTATATATAGATGGGTGGAGACCCCTCTACTCACTGATTCCTCCATCTCTCGTATGCCCTTTGGTTGGCATCTTCCTCCCCTTGCTAGCTGATCCAGTTTCACGAGTACGGTGCTTAGGCGAAGCCCTGCTCAAGATCTTCTCTACCACCACCACCACTATGTTGTAGTGCTGCTAGAGTTCCCGAGGATCCACTACTTCCGCTGCCCAACTGGAGCAAGGGGCAGAGGTCGTCACTGATCTGTACGTGTGACCGACTACGGAGACGCTGCCCGTTCGTGGCGTCAAGTCTTCATCACGACCTTGAGGTCGGCGAGTGTTCGACTACATCACCCACGAGAATAGTTCTCGTTAAAGCTTTTGGTCTTCGAGGGTGAGTCCTTCTCAAACCGTTACAAGTGATCTTCTAGATGTGATCTTGGCTGTTACAACCGTAGGAAAATTTTTGTTTTCTATGCAACGAACCATTCACAACCTTGGTATCTTCGCCAAGGGAAATTTGTTGTTGTCTACATCTCAACCTTCCACTTTGGGGCGAGAAGTGAACTCTC
Source organism: Bromus sterilis (assembly GCA_950022295.1). Classification (NCBI taxonomy): domain Eukaryota; kingdom Viridiplantae; phylum Streptophyta; class Magnoliopsida; order Poales; family Poaceae; genus Bromus; species Bromus sterilis. The sequence goes on along the minus strand of OX465600.1, from coordinate 71,630,510 downwards.
GCGGCATCACATAGTTAGCATTGGTTTGCGCCCGTAATCCTGTCAATTGCCCAGCTGTGAATTTTTTACCTCGCATAGTAGTTTTATCGTATTTTGGGAGAGAGACATCACTAGTGAACATAATGTGACCCCGGTCCATATTTCCACCACTGTTTACACCCTCAATTTACATCCTGCTTTACTTTCTAGCTGCAGTTATCATTACCTTTTATCTCTTGTGTTTGACCCTTTGTAAACAACAAGGATGAAGAGATTGACAACCTCCCTATACTCGTTGGGAGCAAAGTTATTTGTATCTGTGTGCAGGTCCGCGTCAACTCCCGTGTTAGTAATTTATAGCACTGTTGTCACTTACTTGTCATTGCTGGAGTCCTACTGGAGACAAACCCTTGTATCTTCACTGAGGGAAATTACGCTACGCTACATCTCAAACTTCCACTTGGGTAGCCAACGAGGAGCACTACTTCAGTGCCATCACTTTCCACGAAGTGTATCGATCTAGTAAGAACAAAAGCTTGAAGCTCTAGGGCAATGGCGACGAGCGAGAAAGTAGCGGTACAAAGTAAAAGAAGACCTCACTTGAACGGTGTGTGGGAATGACACGGCCCCAGGCCGTCTTGCGCGTACGCTGAAGAGGAGATAGCTCGAAACAATGATGGAGACGAAGCTCTTGTTCTTCGGTGCGCGAGGAAGAAGACAGGGAGATGGTATGAACGGGTGAAGTGAATAAATGGGCAATGGGGCCTATTTATAAGGAACTTCAACCCGAAAACCGAGGCGTCACCCACTGCCGACTAACGGCAGGAAATCCCCGGGGTTTCGCGCGAATCTAATGCGGCATTAACTGTGTCGCTAAAATCAAGTTAAACCGTTGGAATTTTCTAACAAAATAGAGAAAGGCCAGATTTACTGTTGTCAAAAGAAGGAAATTGGCACTGGCTCTCTGAATAAACTCGATGGTTCACAAGTGAGTCGGCTCAATTTAAAGAGTCGTCTCAGAAAAATAGAAGAGTCAAGAAGATTGTTGTGAAGACTAAAGCATCACAACAATCCTGGGGGCTAATGTCGGGGGGCTGGACCGAGCCCATAACCCGGCCTAAGACTTATGGGCTGACTCTGTAAGGAAAGCCCACGAGAAAAGACCCGGTCATGAGCCGGACGTGCCAAGCGTGAAGATTGAAGCCATAGAAGGAATTTGACTTACCTTGTATAGCACGTAGCATATTTGTAAAGTAAAATAGGACTCCACTTCGTGTATGAGTCGGTCTCGCGGAATTACGGAACACGACGCCTTTATAAGTCGAGGTCCACGGGATCTAGAGGCAACTCAATTCAAGCCAGGACTAGACACTTTTGACATAACCTTGATCTCCTCGAGACCAAGGGTGTGATTGGACTCCTTTGTAATCGATACGTCGACTCTTCTAATCAAAGAGTCGATACCCATAATAATAATAAGCAGGAGTAGGTATTTACCTCGAGACAAAGAGGGGCCGAAACCTGGGTAAATCGTCGAGTCTCTTGTCCATGTCGACTCTCTCCTTGTATCCACCTCGCAACAAAGGTACCATGTCAAGTTTGACTCTTCGAATTTCTGTCGTGACTTTCCCACGGCAGCACCCACACTCAAGATCCTCTTTATCCAGAGGGACATCCTAAGAGAATCGAGCAAGATTCTCAATTATAGGAAGAGGACATTATCAATTCCCCTAAGAAGAAGAACAAGAAGAAGAAGAAACATAAGGAAGCTGACATCTCAAATGATCCCATAATTGATAAAGAACCTATTGTTGATCCTAACAGTATATCTACTTCTGATGTTGAAACTGAAGATGGTGTTGAACCTGATAAAGATAAAGAGAAGAATGATCCTCCTGAAGTACAAGAAGAAGAAGCACCCAATAAATGCAAGAGATATACTAGAGAAGACTGCATTGCAAGGAAGCATGGGAAGGAACGAGAACGATGAGTACAAAAACCAATGCCATTCCCAGGTAAGCCTCTCAAAACTAAAGAAGAAGAGCATTACAATAAATTTTGTGAGTGGATGAAGCCTCTTTCTTCAAATTCCTTTGGCTGATGCTATTAAGTTTCCTCCGTATTCGAGGTATATTAAGATATTGTGACTAATAACAGAAAAGTCCATAATGAAGCAATATCTACTATGCTTGCTAACTACTCTTTCAGTGGAAAGATTCCTGAGAAGCTCGGTGATCCAGGTATACCCACCATTCCTTTCTCCATAAATAATAATTATGTTAGAACTGCTTTATGTGATCTTGGTGCAGGGGTGTGTGTTATGTCTTTCTCTCTTTAAAAAAGACTTTTCTTAGATAAACTAATCCCCACAGATATCTCTCTTCAAATGGCTGATAAGTCAACAACAGTTCCCATTGCTTTTTGTGAGGATATTCCTGTTGAAGTTACTAATTGCTTGATTCTTACTGATTTCGTTGCGCTTGACATGCCCGAGGATGGGAGCATGTCCATTATTCTTGGTATACCTTTTCTTAACACTGCAAGTGCTATCATTGATTGCAACAGGGGAAAGGTCACTTTCAATGTTAATGATAAAGAACACACGGTATATTTTCCGAAGAAGATTGGTAAATGGAATGGCCTTAACTCCATTGAGAATATTGAGACCGTAAAGATTGGTGATTGGGATTGTCCTCTACATGTGCACTACAAATATAAACAATTATGGTGGGGACAGTCTCCCTCAAAATAAAGGTACCATGAATGCCTTATAAGAAGTGATACTTTTGCTTATTATATCAGTTGTTTAGTAGTAAGACTTGATCAACCTTGCTAAAAACAAGGTATATATGAGTAAAAGGGGAGCATATTATACTTGAATTTCCTTTAGCTTTCATCCATCTTGTTGTACCAAAGTTCGTAATCCAGTAGCAGTTCCACAACCCCATGGAGGGGGTTGCTCCCGAGGAAGAGGAGCCGGAGGTTCCACATCATCTGGAGGAGCCTGTTGCCGACTGGGGCGAGAGATATTCTTCTTGGGGTGGGGAGCCTTCTTCTTGGGAGGACAGCAGGACGTCCTTCTACGCACCCGAGACCTCATGCGACTGATGGATGTACCAGTACTATCCGGGAGCCGGAGGAAGCTCCTAGGGCCCGCAGTAGCCGAGCCCGACTTAGGCCAAAAGCCTAAGCTTGGGGGAGTACGTACCCTTCTCCCGTTCCATTGTATCATCCATGTGTTCTCTTTAATCTTTTTGAAGTTTTTGCCTATTCTTCTTTGTTCTTTCTTAATTTCAAAAACAACAAAAAGATTTCTCTTTTCTTTTTCTTTCAATTAACCTTTCAAAAATACTGAAATATTTCCTTTCTCTCTTTGTTTTCCTTGTTTGCAGAGTTCATCTCACGTCCATGGTTGAATTTGCACTTGATTATATATTTCCACGTTCGATTGTGCAAGTGACAAGGAAGTAATGACGAAGATTGACGGAAGGGATGCAACAAGAAAAGCCGGTATGAACTCTTTTTGTTAATACTTTTGTACATATGCATGTACTTATGATCTAGAGACCATCTTGTAGCGACATAGTGTTACTTTTACAATGCTTTCCCCGTAGTTCCTGCTTTCTTGTGACTAGTCTCAAATAGCTGGAGTGCATAATGTGTTATTGAAATGATTTGCATGTATTGCAATGTTCATGATTTGGCATATTAAAGTGGTATTTTCCCTTCGGAGAATTTGTGGATTGACTTGGCACATGCTTACAAATTTTTATGACTGAAAGTCTATCAAAGCCTTGATGATCTTTTTATTTCAGAATAGTTATATCACTTTTTTTAAACGAGGCAAAAGAAGCCTTTGCCTTATATTGAGATAGGAGGAGCAAATACAGGTCTGGCCAGAGCCAGAAAAGAGAAAAAACAGGAGCAGGGGGGAAAACCCAAAAAAAAAAGAAAGCGAGTCAGCTCATAAGCTCCGCGAGATTCTTGGCCCCAGCCAAGACCCAATCCTTTCCTTCCTCCCTGATCTTGTGCATGATGACCGAGGGAAGCGAGAATTTATTATTGAAGATTCTCGCATTCCTTTCCTTCCAAATCTCCTAGGTGATAAGCATGATGGCGGTCCGCAAGCCTTTGGGGGAAGAGGAAGGAGTCGTGGCAATGGCGTGCCAGTAATCCAACACTTTCGGTCTTCCGGACCCGAGACAACGGAGGAGGTCCGGGAAGGAAAGCCAAGATGCCACAGCGTTCCAGATCCTTCTGGAAAAGCGGCATTCGAAGAGGATGTGCCTCGCAGTCTCAGAGGTGCACCTACACAGTGGACAGTTAGGTTGGTGCGGCCATCCCCTTTTCGCAAGGCGGTCAGCAGTCCAAAGCCGGTTTTGAAGGGCAAGCCAGGCGAAGAAGCAACATTTGGGGGGAGCCCATGTTTTCCAAACAATGCGGTCGAAGGAGCAGGGGAGAGTAGCCGCAAACTAGGCCTTGTAGGCGGAGCTGGTCGAGTAGCAACCATTAGGCGACAAGGTCCAGGTAATGGAGTCTGGGGTGCCAGGGGAGAGGTGAACCGCAGAGAGGAGATCCCACAGGCAGACGTATTGCTCCAGAAGCTCAACGGTAAAGGATTCCACATTTATGTCCGCAACCCAATTTTGGCCTTGAAGAGCATCCCGAACCGTCCGGCCCTTTCTTTTAGAGGCATTGAAGACCAAGGGGGCAAGGAACCTCGGGGGAGTACCATCTAACCAAGAGGAGGACCAAACGGAAGCCTTAGCACCATCGCCGATGGTGACCCGAGTGGCGGTATTAAAGAGGTCTCTGTCGGCGGCATCGATGGGGGTTTCAGAACCCACCCAAGGTTTTTCCGGTGCCATCCATTCGTCCCATAACCATCGAAGCCTGAGCGCGCGAGAGAACCTCTCAAGGTCGAGGACCCCAAGGCCGCCCAGCTCATTGGGGCGGCAGACCTTCTGCCAATTAACTTTGCATTTACCCCCGCTAACCACTTGCTGGCAGGCCCAAAGCAAACCGCGGCTAATTTTGGCGATGGGTTTAAGGATACCCTTGTCCACTTTTAAAGCAGTCAGTAGGAAGATCGACATGGAAGAGAGGACGGACTTCACCAGAGCGGTGCAACCCGCTCTATTAAGGAGTCTGCCCTTCCTGGGATTCAGACGAGCAACCGCCTTATCAATGAACGGTTGAAGATCCGCCCGTCTAAGCCTTCCAAGCGACAGGGGCAGTCCCAGGTACTTCAGGGGGAACTGGACGGTGGCAGCAGGGAAGTTTGCCAGGACCGATGTTAGGTCGATGTCGGAGCAGCGGATTGGAGCTATAGAGATTTTTTCCACATTTGTCGCAAGGCCGGCCACCTCCCCGAAGCTTTGAAGGATATTTTCCAGGGCCGAGACGTTGTGCTCCGTGGGGGATAAGAAGATGGCCGCGTCATCCGCATATAAGGAGACACGGGGCCCTTGCAGGCCGCCGGGCATCTCGTGGAGCAAACCGGAGGCAGTGGCCCTTTCCAGAATATGCTGAAGGGGATCGATGGCGATGTCGAACAAGAGAGGCGAAAGGGGGTCCCCTTGCCGAAGACCACGCCCGTGAAAGATATCCTTTCCAGGAATCCCATTAAGAATGACCCGGGATGAAGCCGTGGAGAACAAGGTCGACATCAGGGCACGCCCGATTCAATGTTGCATTATTGCTCTGCATGATTATGACCATTATTACTCTCTAGTTGGTCGCTTCCCCGTCTTTTGCTAGCCTTCGTTTGCACTAAGCGGAATTCTGCTTGTGCATCCAAAATCCTTGAAACCAGCCGCGACATATGAGTCCACCAAACCTTCCTATATATGGTATTTACCGGCCACCCGAACGAATACTTTCTTGTATTATCTCAAAATTATTCAAATGTACATATCTTTTTTGTATCCGTACAAGCTCATGGGGAATTAGGGGGAATCATTATCTTCCATGCTAAAAATGTTTTACTCCTTGACAAAGTTTAATCTGGTCAAATTTATGAGGAAGAGGCCGGTCTGGAGAATTCCCAGCTCTCACTTGTTTCACATTTTTATAAAAGCGTGCACTTGCTCTCCATACTTGACGACGGAATGAAATGGAACTAAAAATGTTGGCCACCAACTGCTAATGATAGATGGAGGGAGATTCACAATCTTCTATTCCATACTTGAGGCAGGATAGAAGGCACCACGCAATTACTGTTGGCCATGGACCGTTTATGATAGATGGAAAGGGAACACAAGTGTAGGCATAATACAAAATCATGGGCACCGCCATTAATATGGTTGATATGGAAGATATTGAGAACCTTTACCATTACCGTTGACTAGAAAGTTACACTCTCAAAAAATTATCTTTGTTTTCAAAACCATGAGCTCTGGTACTTATTTAGTCTTTGCTTCCAGCCACGAGTTTTCAAACTTTCCAACAAAAGCCACGGTTCGATAGACTCCCTTTCTTTCTTCAAAGCACCAACTATTGAGAGCATAATATTCATTCTGAGTGTAATGTGCATTGTCCCAAAGTACCACATTGTCTTCTGCATTCTTGTGATATCACTCATTCTGAAATATTTATTTCTAGTCTCCTCTAAAACTCTGAAGAAGCTTCTACATTTATGTTTTGCTTCACTCCTAGAGGCTAGCGATATACCACTCTATTATGTTCAAGTCATGTGCATTGTGATCGTGTTTTGATTTTCAATAGCATATTATTCATTCTTGGTTGTTTGAAACTTTTCACATGAAAGAAGGATTGCTTCGTGCATTTTCTTTGTAGCATTGTTCCCACACTTGTTAGTCTTGTTCCTAGTACATGCTTATATACATATAATGAAGAAAAAGAAGTTTGTCAAAGTTTTCTTTGTCGCGTCTAGTTCGTTCAACTGAATTGCTTGAGGACAAGCAATATGCTAAGCTTGGGGGAGTTGATACGTCTCAAACGTATCGACTTTTCCAAACACTTTTGCTATTGTTTTGACCTCATTCTTGCATGATTTGAATGAAACTAACCTGGACTGACGCTTTTTTCAGCAGAGTTGCCTGTATGGCTTTCTTGTGTGCAGGAAAATGGATTTTTAGGTGTCCCAGAAAATTCCAGTAAAAAATAGAGAAAATCCACGCACTAGGAGGAACCAACTATCAGAAGAGGGCCAGAGGGGGAAGCGCCTGGCCCAGGCGACTAGGTGGCGCGGCCAGGGCCTAGCCGCGTCAGGGGGGCGCCTGGATGGGTCCCAGCCACTCTGGTGCCCTACGTGGACTCCTACTTTCACCCAAGACAGAGAAACCCCCGAACAGAAGTCGTTTTGACAATTCTCATCGCGGAGCCGCCGCCACCCTCGGTTCTTCTCCGGGAGAGCTAATCTGGAGGCTCTTTTGGCCTCCGGTGAGGGGGAATCATCGCCATCATCATCATCATCATTGTCACTCCATCACCCTTCCATGACTTCTCCTTTCATGTGTGAGTAATTCCCTGTTGTAGGCAAAGTGGTGGTAGGGATTGGATGAGTTTGATCATGTAATTGTTCATTTGATTGGTGGGGGCGTGTTGCCTATCATCTACTATGGTGTTTATCATCTTTGCTACAACGTGTTGTTCTTATTGCTTGTCACTTTGGGCCCGAGTGCCATGATTTCAGATTGGAACCCTATGTTTTTGCATGAATATATTTATGTTCTTGATCCAATCTATGAGTTGTATGCACCTGTTAACCGGCGATCGCAATGGTGACAGCTTGGGACACCAAAAGGGGATGGACTATAATTTGAGGATTTCAGGTATCCATTGATTGTTAATGCTTTGTTCCGGTGCTCTTTGACAGGAGCAACTTAATCTCCATAAGTTCCTTTTGTCCCCGTTTGTAGCGGGATGGTAGGACAAAACATGTTGTGCAAGTTCTTATTGCAAGCACGTACAACTACCTTTGGGATACATGCCTAATGTTGATATTTTCCTAGATGGTCATTAGTTTTCTATGTGCCTTTCCCCAAGTAAATTACATGTTATCTCTCATCCATGTAGCACCCAACCATTTTTCCCCTAGCCTACAATGTTTTAATTCTGCTTGCTACAAGTTGCTTTAATTTTACCATTTTTACTTTCATCACTTTGCCACTACTATATCTGTTGCCATCATCACTTCCATATCACCATTACTACTAATATCTCGTTGCCAAGCAACTATCTTTCAGGTGCGGTTGAACTGACAACTCAACTGTCAAAGCTTATAAATATTCTTTGGCTCCCCTTGTGTCGAATAGATAAATTGGGTTATCTTACCCGCGAAGACTATTGTGATCCCCTACACTTGTGGGTCATCATTCCGCCACCGCGATTCCGATCTCTGGATCGGCAGGAGAAGATATCCCGATACCCTGTCAGAGGAAGGATTGACCTCCGGAGGCCTCTACACCACCATGATCGCCTCCGGGATGTGCCGTGAGTAGTCCCCCTTGGACCATGGGTCAATGACCAGTAGTTATGTGATTTCTTCTCTCCAATCTTGTGCTTGAATGTTCAGCCCTTGTGAGCTGACTATCATGATCAAGGCACCTATGTATTAGTTCCTATTTTCTATGTTGTGTTTGCTGGGATCCGATGGATTATGAGATTATGTTCAGTTTGTGATGAGTAATATATTTGGTTTACCTTTATATTTTAGTTCTTGAGTGCTCTTGCATGTTCCCCGTTACGTTTGTTACTTTGGCCAAGTAGTAGATTGTAACTCCAAGATGGAGCGTTATGCATGATTGTGGGTTCATGCCCCCCCCCCCCCCGATGTCTAGCTTGAGTGACAGAAACATGAGACTAGGGGATGTGTTGTTGCCACCAGGGAGAAAACTGCGGTTGAAAGGATTGCTTACATTACGCATAGAGTGTTGAGGCAGTCGTCCGTTGCCTTGAGCCTACACTTTGGCTAGGGTTCGCAACTTAATACCACTAAGATGTTCTGGATAGATATCTCAAGGTGGATGATTAGTGAGTAGATGCTGATGGATAAACGATCTACTTGTTTTGGTGTAATGCTCGCATGATTGAGCGTCTAAGTTTCTTGTAGCATAATTAGCATTGTGGTGCGTTTATAATTCTGTCAATTGTCTAGCTGTAATTTGTTCACCCAGCATAGTTGTTTTCGTCTTTTGGGAGAGAGACATCACTAGTGAAAATCATGGGACCCCGGTCCATATTTCCGTCATAGTTTACACCGCTCCACTTTACTGTTTTTACTTTCCTTTCAATTGACACTACTATTTCCACCCTTGTGTTTTGATGCTTTGTAAACCCAAGGCCGGAGAGATTGACAACCTATTTGTACTCGTTGGGAGCAATGTTATTTGTGTTTATCTGCAGGTCTAGGTGAAGCAAGCAACCTAATGTGCGCCATTGTTTACTTCACCACCTTCTTGTTGCGCTTGGAGTCCTACTGGATTGGTAGCCTTGGTATCTGTAATGAGGGAAATTTGTTGTTGCCTCCATCTTAACCTTACACTTGGGGTAGCCAACGAGGCGTAATCAAGTGTTAAGGCAGGTATCCATTGATTTGAGCCTACAATTTGGTTGGGGTTCGCAAATTAATACCTGCAAGATGTTTTGGATAGATATCTCAAGGTGGATGATTAGTGAGTAGATGGTGATGAATAAACGGTCTAGTTGTTTTGGTGTAATGCCCATACAATTGAGCCTCTTTACTTTCTAGTAGCATAATTAGCATTGCGGTGCGTTTATAATTCTTTCAATTGTCCAGCTGTAATTTGTTCACCCAACATAGTTGTTTATTGTCTTTTGGGAGAGAGACATCACTAGTGAAAGTCATGACACCCCGGTCTATATTTCCATCATAGTTTACACCGTTCACTTTTAGCTTTTATTTCCTTTCATTTGCACCAAATATTATTTCCCCTTGTGTTTTGATCCTTTGTAAACAGCAAGGCCAGAGAGATTGACAACCTCTCTGAACTCATTGGGAGCAAAGTTATTTGTGTTCTTGTGTGCAGGTCCACGTCAACTTAGCCCTCAAGCAAACTTCTAGTGTCGTTGTCACCTACTAGTTGCTCTTGGAATCCTACTGAATAGATAATGTTTGTATCTTTACCAAGGGAAATTTGCTGCTATCTGCATTATAACCTTCCACTTGGGGTAACCAACGAGGCGGTGTTATCTACACCCATCAGCATCCTCTCCAAACACGGTTGGCACCACCGCTCGGGGGCTTCCATGGCCTCAAGGGAAACGAGTGAAAGCGGATCTTCGACTAGTCCGAGGACCATGCTCCACGGCCCCCTAGGGGCCTGGGAAGGAAGCACTGCCCTTCTCACTAGTGCAAAAAGGGGCTAACACGACACTCCTTTCCAAAACCCTTGGTCGAAACTGTTTGCAGTACCATCAATGCAAACGGTAGAAACAAAAATCCGTGTGCTCGAAACGGAATCGTCTGGGAAGCATAGGTCACCCTTCTGAAAATTATTCCGTGGACAATGTACGGTCGACGGTTCATCCAAACAACCGCTTGTGATGTTGAGGGTGAAAACCCACGGTTATAAACAATGGAACGCTAGCCCTTTTTCGCAATCGCTCATAGTTAGTGAAATGTGTGGGATGTGTAATCTATCATGCACGCTTCTATAAATTCTTTCGTGGGCGGAATTAAGGCTGACGGTTTGCTCAAACAACTCTCCGCAATGTGCATTCTGAAAATCCATTGTTGCAAACAATGAACTGCTAGCCCTTCTTTCCAATCATTCACAGTTACTTAAATGTGTGGGATGTCTGATCTATCAGGTCCACTTCTGAAAATCCTTTCGTGGGCGATGTAGGGATGACGGTTCGACCAACCAACCGTCCGCTATAATAAGTGAGAAAGCCCAAGGTTGCAAACAATGAATCACTAGCCTTCTTCGCATTCGTTCATGATTACTCAAATGTGTGGGATGCTAAATATGCCAGGCACGATCGGAAAATCTAGACGTGGGTGATACACAACTGACAGTTGGTACAAGAAATTGTGCGCGATAAGAATTGAGATCACCTACAGTTGCAAGAAATGAACCGCTAGATTTTCTTAGCAGACGTTCTGAATTACAAAATTGTGCATAATGATATCCTACAGGTTATTCACTGTATATCCTTCTTCTTGTCGTTTGTGTTTCCCAGACTCTCTTGGGATCTACTCGTACGTACATGTTATGTTTATATGCAGAACAACGTACCATCTTTGGTTGGGCGTGGTGACATTAGGAAATCCATAGATGTGGAATACAAACTCTAAGGTGTACTCCTACACAATTCTCGTCTTGTCGGAAGAAATACCCCCGGGTATACCAAAGTCACCGATTCAACGCAACGCCAACTGCGCGCCTTCGCCGACTGCGCTTCGGCTCGGCCCCCCGCCGACTGCTCCATGCCGATTGCGTGCCAGCTTGGGCGCCGGTCGATTGCCCCGCAGTCGGCCGTCCGCGCACTCGGCCGACTGTTCGCGCACTCGGCTGTCCAGGAGGTCAACCGATACATCTGCATCGAGCTGACAAGACAAGCCACACCACCTTTTAGTCACATCATGACATCGTGAATAGTGTAAAGTGGAGGTGTCATATTGCATCACATCATCCCATCACCTCACATGTACTCCCTTTCATCCTCTTCCCCTTGTCCTCACCCATGGAGCATCCTTTCCACCACTATATAAGGGGCAAGGCATGCCCACGGTGGGAGGGGGGGGCATTCGACTCTTTCATCCCTTCCATAAAAGCCAGCTCGGCAGTAGCAGATATACAGCTCAAGGAGCAAACATGTACACAGATATGCCTATAGTCCAGACAGGCAGGAGTAGGGGTTTTATCTCTACGGAGAGCCCCGAACCTGGGTACTTCGTGGTGTCCGACTGTGCCTGTACCTAGACCCGTGCCGGAGCGCCGGTCTTCTGCGCGTTGTTCCCCCACCTTTAGCCATCCCCATGGCATCTGCCATTACATATCGACGACAGTTGGCGCCCACCGTGGGGCAATATGCAGCGACCGGAGTTCGGCTCCGGCCGGAATTGTTCTTCATCAGCGAGTTCTTCGGGCGCAGAAATTTCTAGATCTAAATCGCAGTCCAGCAGTCTGCGTGCCCGGAGGCTACGCCTGCTGGCGGATCACCGTCTCGCCCGCAACGTGCTGCTCCGCCCGGCTGCCTCCGGCTTTGCAGCTGCAGCTCCCCCTCTGTTGGCTCGTCTCCAAGCGCCGCATCCTCATCCGCGTCCGCGGCCTTGTAGCTGCTCGCCGGCTTCCTCGACGTCCTCGTGCGCGTGCGCGGTTCAGCAGCGGCTCGCCGGCCTCCTCGACGTCCTCGTGTGCGTGCGCGGTTCAGCAGCGGCTCGCCGGCCTCCTCGACATCCTCGTGCGCGTGCACGGTTCGGCAGCGGCTCACGGGCCTTCCCGACGTCCTCCTGCGCATCTGCGACCCGTCAGCGGCTCGCCGTCCTGCTTCGCCCCCACGCCTCCGGTCCTACGGCGTCTCGCCGGCATCCCCGACACCCTCCTGCGGCCGCCGGTGGCCGCCGTCGCGTCGCGTCCCCTCATGTGCGCTCGCCCATGGCTCCTGCGCGTTGCGCCAGATGATTGCTCGATGCAAGTCAGCCGTGAGCCGTGCGCTTCCCAGATGCGGTGCAGGTCAGATTCATCTCATGTACAGCCCATACGTTAGCCAGATATCCCCCATACAAGAAGCCATATACTAGCTAGGCACTCCCTATCTACAAGCCATACACCTCATCGGGTTTTAGCCCCAGATATTAGCAAAAGTAGTTTTCTTCGCTGGTTGCTTCCGCCCAGGTCGGCGGCCGGTCACTTCCGATTGCGTCCGCGAGCCCAGCGCCCGATTGCTTTCGCGTGCCCATCCGACTTCGTTGGAGGTCGGCAGCCGACTGTTTCTGTGTGCGTCCTTCGAGTCTGCTCAAGTCGGCAGCCCATCGCAGCCGGATGCGCACTCCGACTTCGCCCAAGTCGGTCGGCCGGCAGCCGCCTCCTCCGATGTGATGTTCCTCGAGCTCGGCCACCGACTGGGTGAAGAGACATCAATTTTCAGAGAAAGTTCAGAAGAGAGAGTCGGGTTGTTGGCTGCTCGCAGATTGCTTCAGCTCGGCCAGCCGAGTGCACAAAATAAAAAAATATTGAGAACAGCTTGGCTGTTAGTAAAAGGTAGCTATGTCGATTGTGTAAGATTAGCTGTGCCGATTGTGTCAGCTCGGCTATGCCGATTGCCGTAGTGGGAAAGAAAAAATGAGTCTCTGGGCCGATTGCTTCTGCTCGGCCAGATGACTGCAAAAAAAACTCGGTTAGCTCGGCCGGTGCAAGTCCGATTGCGCCCGCCCGCTCAGCCAGCCGACTGCGGAAAAGGAGTGTGGGTGTGACCCGGATGGCAGGCCATCCGCCGGAGCAAACAAAAGGGATCACTTGCCCAGATGACTCGATGAATCACTCCGAGGCTCGGAACACGAGCCTGCCGAGTGCCCCGTCTGCTACATCAACAGAAGACCCTCCGGATGACTCACCGAGTTACCCGGAGGCTACACTTTCACCCAGTGGGTGTTCCGGTTGCGTAAAAAATTCCATGTGAGTTCTCACTCAATACCGCTTATCATAGCAAGCATGACAGATGAACCTGATTAGTCTTGGGCGGATATCTCCGCGTTATTTCCAGCTGGTTGCATGTTCGGCCCGGGACCGGCTGCCCGGTGCAAGTCCGATTGCGCCCGCCCTCTTAGCCAGCCGACTGCGGAAAAGGAGTGTGGGTGTGACCCGGATGGCAGGCCATCCGCTGGAGCAAACAAAAGGGATCACTTGCCCAGATGACTCGATGAATCACTCGGAGGCTCGGAGCACGAGCCTGCCGAGTGCCCCGTCTGCTACATCAACAGAAGACCCTCCGGATGACTCACCGAGTTACCCGGAGGCTACACTTTCACCCAGTGGGTGTTCCGGTTGCGTCAAAAATTCCATGTGAGTTCTCACTCAATACCGCTTATCATAGCAAGCATGACAGATGAATCTGAGTAGTCTTGGGCGGATATCTCCGCGTTATTTCCAGCTGGTTGCATGTTCGGCCCGGGACCGGCTGCCTCTGGCAGACCGGATAACCCAAATAGTTATTTTCGACAGACGGATTAGTAGTGTGTACGGGGCCAAAGGCCTGCGATTTGATCCATCTGCAGACCGCATGCCGGATGCAACGCTGGCAAAGAGCAAAAGTTGGAGGTCACCACACATGAACAACGTCCAAAGAGAAAACAATTTGGACGACCCGGTCGTTTCCTTTTGGAAGTTTGCTCGGTTGAGTTTTCTCCCCAAAGTCTAAGTACTGTACACTTCATCTTGCGGCCGACTGTTCGATCCATCTACAGACCGCAAGCCGGCTTTAATGCTGGCGAGAGCAAGATCCAAAGGGTGGAATGAACAGAAAAACGACTGCGGGGCGAAGGCAAAGCCGAGTCGGCCTCCCGATTGCACAAATCTACATTTTTAGAAAAATAAGAAGTATTCGATATATCCGAGATAACTAACGTTTGTCTTATGCATGAGTATTTCCGGGGGAAAATTACTGAGACCCTCGACGCCATCGACTACAACAAAATCAAGGAACCCTCCGGATGACTCTCTGAGTCACCCGGAGGCTCGGAGGCTACACCCAGTGGGTGCGCTTGCGCGCCCCCACTGGAAAGAAGTTGCACCAAGTGCAATCGACGTCCGTCTACATCGACAAAGAAGAATCCCTTAAGATGACTCACCGAGTCACCCGGAGGCTACTGTCGGAGGAAATACCCCCGGGTATACCAAAGTCACCGATTCGACGCAACGCCAACTGCGCGCCTTCGCCGACTGCGCTTCGGCTCGGCCCCCCGCCGACTGCTTCATGCCGATTGCGTGCCAGCTTGGGCGCCAGTCGATTGCCCCGCAGTTGGCCGTCCGCGCACTCGGCCGACTGTTCGCGCACTCGGCTGTCCAGGAGGTCAACCGAGACATCTGCATCGAGCTGACAAGACAAGCCACACCACCTTTTAGTCACATCATGACATCGTGAATAGTGTAAAGTGGAGGTGTCACATTGCATCACATCATCCCATCACCTCACATGTACTCCCTTTCGTCCTCTTCCCCTTGTCCTCACCCATGGAGCATCCTTGCCACCACTATATAAGGGGCAAGGCATGCCCACGGTGGGAGGGGGGGCATTCGACTCTTTCATCCCTTCCATAGAAGCCAGCTCGGCAGTAGCAGATATACAGCTCAAGGAGCAAACATGTACACAGATATGCCTATAGTCCGGACAGGCAGTAGTAGGGGTTTTATCTCTACGGAGAGCCCCGAACCTGGGTACTTCGTGGTGTCCGACCGTGCCTGTACCTAGACCCGTGCCCGAGCGCCGGTATTCTGCGCGTTGTTCCCCCACCTTTAGCCATCCTCATGGCATCTGCCGTTACATATCGACGAAACGTCGTCTTTTGACCATAAAAGAAATGATCTCCGAGTTACGTCTTCCTTGCATCTTTTTGGAGGAAATATCATGTGTTTCAATTATATTAATGTTGTTGGGAGTTGCCACTAGTGAAAGTATGAAGCCTAGGCCTTGTTTTCCACCATTGCAATATCATTTGTGCTCACATTTATCACTTGCTACTTGCTATTTTTATTTATTCAGATTTACATTACCTTGCTTTACCACACTTATCACCCATATTTTACCATCTCTTTGCTGAACTAGTGCACCTATAAAATTTGCCATTGTATTAGGTGTGTTGGGGACACAAGAGACTTCTTGTATCTTAATTGTAGGGTTGGTTGAGAGAGACCATCTTCAACCTCTACTTCCCTTAGTTCGATAAACTTAGGTCATCCACTTGAGGGAAATTGTTGTTGTACTACAAACTTCTGCACTTGGAGGCCCGACATAGTCTACAAGAATAGAAGCGCATAGTAGACATCAGGACTCCTTTTCGCCGTTTATGCCACTATTCCATCGCTGTCGCGATCCCTGATACGTCCCAAACGTATCTATAATTTTTGTTTGTTCCATGCTTATATTGGTGGCTTTTCTACATGGTTTGCTACACTTTCATACAATTCTCAACATATTTGGACTAACCTATAAACTCAGTTCCCCAGTGCCAGTTTTTGTCAGCTGTTGTCCGTGCATTGCAGGTATTTACCAATTTTTAAAGTGCTCGGAAAAATCCTGAAAAAGTATATAAAAAATCAGCAGTCCAGAAGCTCGAAGGACAGTCGGAGAGGGGTGGCCCCCCTCCCAAGCGGCCACCTGGCGCGGGCCAGGGGGAGGCCGCACCAGGACCCGCCTGGTGGGGCCAGGCCTCCCCCGGTGCCCTCCTGGTGGGGCCAGGCCTCCCCCGGTGCCCTCCTTCGGCCTATATTTACCTCCCGCTTCGAATACGTTCGGGAGGTCCTCCGTTACGCGATTTTCCCCACTGTTCCACCACTGTCGCGATCCCGAGATCGGGATCGCTAGAAGACCCTGTCCCGGAACCCTGCCGGAGGGAGGACTGATCTGCGGGAGCTTCTCCACCACCATGAGCGCTTCCCGGATGTGCCGTGAGTAGTCCACCTTGGACCATGGGTCCATGACCAGTAGTTGTGTGATGTTTTATCTCCAATATTGTGCCTCAATTCTCACCCCTTGTGAGCTTCCCTACATGATCAAGGAATCTACGTATTAGTTGTTCTGTTGCTATGTTGTGTTTGCTGGGATCCGATGGATTATGAGATTATGTTCAGATTGTGATGAGTAATATAATTTGTTTACCTTTTATGTTTTAGTTCTTGAGTATCCTTGCATGTTCTTCGTTGCTATTTATTGTTTTGGCCAAGTAGTAGATTGGAACTCCAAGAGGGAGTGTTGATACGTCCCAAAAGTATCTATAATTTCGTCTTTCTCCATGCATGTTTTGTGTGATATTTCTATGATCTAGATACACTTTCATACACTTTTGATCGTATTTGGACTAACATATTAACTCAGTGCACCCACCAGGGCCCCAGGCGCCCTCCCGGCGCGCTCTAGGGTGGGGCCGCGCCAGGGGGGGTGCCTGGACCCTTGGTGCCCCCCTGGCTTCCCCCCCCCTTCGCCTATATATTCTCCGTCACGCGAAACCTCCAAAGACAGAAACCCTTTTCGCGATCTCGCCTCTATTCCGCCGCCGCCACGCTTCCAAGATAGGGAGCGCCAGCAGACCTCTTCCTGGCACCCTGCCGGGGGGAGGATTGACCTCCGGGAGCCTCTCCACCATGGACGCCTCTCGGATGATCCGTGAGTAGTCTCCCTTGGACCATGGGTCCGTGATCAGTAGCTATGTGATGTTCTCCTCCCCTCTTTGTTCTTCATGGATTAGACCTCGTTAGCTGCCCTACATGATCGAGTCACATATGTAATTTTCTGTTGTTTCTATGCTGAGTTTGCTGGGATCTGATGGATTATGAGACTATGTTCAGTTTGTGATTGAGTAATATATTTGGTTCTTATCTTTTATATTATGTTCTTGAGTAATTCTTGCATGTTCTCTGTTTCTGTTTATTGCTTTGGCCAAGTAGTAGGTAGTGACTCCAAGAGGGAACGTTATGCTCGATTGTGGGTTCATGCCCCCTCATGACTAGCTTGAGTGACAGAAACGTGAGTCTAGGGGATGTGTTGTTGCCACAAGGGGGAAAAACAATGGTGCTTGTAACCGCGGTTGCAAGGATTTTTCACTTTATGCAAAGTTCTTTTAATGCAGTTGTATGTTGCTTTGGGTTTACACTTAGGGTGGGGCTCGCAACTTAATACCAGCGAGATGTTATGGATAGATATCTTAAGGTGGATGATTAGTAGTAGATGCAGTTGGATTTCGGTCTACTTATTTTGGGGTACCGCCCATGCTTTTGAGCCTCGTCCTTTCTTTGTAGCATAGTTAGCACTACGGTGCATTTTTAATCCTGTCAATTGCCCAGCTGTGATTTGTTTACCTCGCATAGCAGTTTTATCGTCTTTTGGGAGAGAGACATCAATAGTGAACATCGCGAGACCTCGGTCCATATTCTCATCATTGTTTACACGCTCAATTTATTTTCTGCTTTTACTTTCTAGCTGCTATCACCATTATCATTATCCCTTGCATTTGATCCTTTGTAAACAACAAGGTCGGAGAGATTGACAACCTCTCTAAACTTCGTTGGGAACAAAGTTATTTGTTGTGTGCAGGTCCACGTCAACCGCTAAATCTAGCGCCGTTGTCACCTACTTATCATTTCAGGAGTTCTATGGAAGACCAACCCTCTCCTCTACATGCGGAAAATTTGCTATTATCCTACATCTCATCTTCCACTTGGGGTAACTGATGGCTTCTCGCCCTTCGTTGGTTACCCCAAGTGGAAGGTTGAGACGTAGTGCAGAAGCAGTTTTCCCTCGATGAAGATACCAAGGTTTGTCTCCACTAGGACTCCAGAGATGATAAGTAGGTGTCAGCGGCGCAACTGACACGGGCCTGCACACAGACACAAATAACTTTGTTCCCAACGAAGTTCAGAGAGGTTGTCAATCTCTCCGGTCTTGTTGTTCACAAAGGATAAAACGCAAGGGATAATGATAGCAAGTAAAAGCAGTAAAGTAAATATATCTTGGAAATAATAATGACGATATGGACCGGGATACGTGATGTTCACTAGTGATGTCTCTCTCCCAAAAGACGATAAAACTGCTATGCGAGGTAAACAAATTTACAAAAGGGCAATTGACAGGATTATGAATGCACCGCAGTGCTAACTATGCTACAAAAGAAAAGAAGAGGCTCAAAAGCACATGCAGTACGCCAAAATAAGTAGACCGAAATCCATCTGCATCTACTACTAATCATCCACCTTGAGATATCTATCCAGAACATCTCGCTGGTATTAAGTTGCGAGCCCCACCCAAAGTGTAAACCCAAAGCAACAGACAACTACATTAAAAAGAACTTTGTATAAAGTAAACAATCCTTGTAACCGCGGTTACAAGCACCGTTGTTTTCCCCCTTGTGGTAACAGCACATCCTCTAGACTCATGTTTCTGTCACTCAAGCGTGTCATCGGGGGGCATGAACCCACAATCTAGCACAACGTTCCCTCTTGGAGTCACTACCTACTACTTGGCCAAAGCAATAAACAGCAACGGAGAACATGCAAGAATTACTTAGGAACAAAAATATAAGAGATAAAAACCAAATATATTACTCTATCACAATCCGAACATAATCTCATAATCCATCAGATCCCTCCAAACTCAGCATAGCAACAGCGGAAATATTACAAAGGTGCCTCGATCATGTAGGGCAGCTCACGAGATCTAAACAATGAAGATCAAAGAGGGGGGAGAACATCACATAGCTACTGATCACGAACCCATGGTCCAAGGAAAACTACTCATGAGACATCCGGGGAGCATCCATGGTGGAGAGGAGACTCCCGGAGGTCAATCCTCCCTCGGCAGGGTGCCGGGAAGAGGTCTTCTGGAGCTCCCGATCTTGGAAGCGCGGCGGCGGCGGAACAGAGGCGAGTTTGCGGAATAGGGTTCCTCCTCTAGAGTTTCCCCGTGACGGAGAATAAATAGGCGAAGGGGGGCAGCCAGAGGTGGACCAGGGGCCCTAGACGCCCCCCTGGCGCGGCCAGGGGTGGGGCCGCGCCGGGTGGCCGCCTGGGCCCCCTGGCTCCCCTCTGGCCCCTCCCGGGCTCTTCTCGAAGCTTCCTGTACGATGGATTTTTCTGTATTTTTCCCAGAATTTTTCTGGCACTTTTTATATGGGGGAAAACTGAAATAGAAAAATAGTAGAAAACAGGATTTGGCACTGGGGTGCACCGAGTTAATAGGTTAGTCCAAATATGATCAAAAGTGTATGAAAGTGTATCTAGATCATAACAATATCACACAAAACATGCATGGAGCAAGCAGAAATTATAGATACGTTTTGGACGTATCAACATCCCCAAGCTTAATTCCTGCCCGTCCTCGAGTAGGTAAATGATAACAACATAATTTCTATGGTGACATGCTAGCAACCATAAAATAACTTTGAAAAGTAAAGCAATCAAGGTTAGAGATTCAATTCAAGTCATAACATGCAAGAATCTATATTAGCATTGAAACAAGTAACAAAAGAACAATAGGTGCAAGAGCTCTCGCTGTCCGTGACTCGAATGTCTCCAAATGGTGTTTGCTTGCAAGAAAGGGGGATAGGGAATACGAGAAAAAAGTATTTTTTTTTTGTGTTGAGAACTCAATCTACTAAAGTTTCACACTTGGTCTTCTTTGGAATCTTATCTTGACTCGTCCCGAGACCACTAGCCAGGTACAAGTCAATTTGATCCACTCCTTTTCGATATTTTGAGCACTCATGCAATGGATGAGCGTAAGAACGAGAATTGACACTTAAGATGGCAAAGAGAGAAGTACGGTGGAGGAGGAAGACAAAAGGGATAAGAAAGGCTCACATAAATAAGGACAATCATAGGCAAGAGAGCCAAATGATAGATATGATGTGAGGAGTAGGGATTGCCATGCAACGGATGCACATACGAGCTAGGAAGCTCTCCAATGGAACTAGTGGGGTGCATCTAACTTGCTCGCTCATGAAGACCTAGAGCTCGTTTGAGGAGGCTCATCCTTGGAATATGCAAGCCAAGTTCTATAGTGTGAAGGTCCCCACATAGCTATATGCATAATGATCATCTCTATGGAGTACAAGGATATAAAGGGAGTACTAGTGTGGATCTCTCAAAAGGATAGAAGTGTTGCCCCTTTCTCTCTTTTTATTTCTTTTTCTCTTTTTCTATTTTTTTGTATTTTTTTGTGGCCTCAATGGCTCTTTCTATTCAACTCTCATTTGTCCTCTTTGGGATCTTTTAATGTTTCCACTTTGGGATCTTTTCCTCACTTAAGGGAAACACTCTATTTTACAAGAAGGTAAAGGAGATCTTTCACACTTTACAAGGTACTCAAAACATAAAGAAGATGTAACTAACATGAAGTATGCAAGGTATGTCGTTGCTAGTGTAGCAGGAACATGTATGACATGAAGATCAAGTCATGAAGAGGTGGAGTTGCATGGCAATATAACTCGGAAAGGCTATGGAAATGCCTTGATAGGTAGGTATGGTGGCTGTTTTGAGGGAAGATATACGGAGGCTTATGATGACAGAGCGTATCATGCCAAGGGTTTGGATGTACCGGCGAAGGTGGACACCAACTCTCGGAGTGAGAAGAAGGCAATGCACGACACGGGAGAGGCTAGCAAAATAAGGGAAGGTGGAAGTGTCAACTTTCAATACTTACATTAGTCCGAAGAACTCATGCACTTATTATCGGTAACTCTCAATCTAATAAGGAGGTTAAAAAATAGACAAGTACCCCGAGGAGGAGTGTATGGGGGTGTGGTTATCCTTGCGCATCCTCGACTCATGGTACGTGAGTGTTCTCTGATATTCGGCCCCTCAGAAGAGTAGTGATCCATCTAGTAGCTAGAGTTCTCAACTAGTTTTGTAGGTTTTGAAAATAAACACGGATTGCCCAAAATAAGACACCTATAACTATTAGGCTAGAGCTCTTGACACCAAAAGTTCAACCATTCCTCACATCAATACCTCAAAACTATTGCAAGTTACTACTAAAATTAAATAGCAACCTCAATTACCTATTTTCAAGACAAGACACAACTCAGTGCAGCAACCAACTCTCTTTAACAAGATAAACATGAAAACTTAAAAAGAGTTCCAGCAACAGACTAAACAAAAGCCAAGGCTCTTGCTAAAGACAAACTAAGACTAAAACTGAACATGGCAGTAGCTACGAAAAGATAAAGAACACACAACAACAGAAGGATAGGCAGGAAAAATCCTATGATGTGTTCTAAATTTTGAAAGTGGAGCGTGTTTCTCTCCCACACAAAGTAAGAAGGGATCTAACTTGTTATGAACAGAAAGAAAATCTAAAGAAAACTAAAAACAAAACCTAAGAGCGAGACGCTCCAAGCATAGCACATAACGCATGAAGTGATAAAAATATAGTGAGACGAAGGACGAACTGATGATTGTTGATGGAGAAGGGGATGCACGGGGGCATCCACAAGCTTAGACTCTTGAGTCTCCTTGAATATTTGTTGGGGATGCATGGGGGCATCCCCAAGCTTGAGCGCTTGACACTCCTGGATCTTCTTTCATCATCTTCCATCACACACTTGAAAACTCCCTTCATACATAACTCATCATAAGTTGATTAGAGAGGTTAGTACCCTTAATAAAAAAAATTCCCACTGGATATAAAGATATTCTTGAAGAGCTACTGTTTATCAAGAGTGAAAAAAAGTTTTTGCAAAGAAAAAGCAAGCTTAAGGTTTGCAAAAGTTAGGAGAGACAAAACGTGGCAGAATCTGTGAAAAACAGAACAGCAGATAGTAAAGAATTGTTTAGGGGCACTTCTGCAACTCAAATCAAAAAACTCAGAACATAAGGAAGTTTCATAATTGTATAGAGCACGCTGTGTAAAAATTTCAGCTCAAAAAGATGAACTGGGATTTTTCTGGAATTTTTCTGGTCACGAGGACAGAATCTGTTTTCTGGACAGCATGTCACAACTTTTACTTCCCTTGTCGTAAGAGGCTATAACTTGGCACAAAGCTGAAAAATAAAGATACAATGATGTTTCTACAGTAGTAACAATCATCAAGACACAACAAAAGCAAAAATAAAAACCTAAATTCGTTGCGGGCTGCCTCCCGAAAGCGCTTTCTTTTATGCCTTTAAGCTAGATATTAAAATTATAGAAGATGCTCTCATAAGAATAAGAATTTGAAGCAAAAGAGAGCATCAAGAAGCAAATATGAAACACATTTAAGCCTAACCCACTTCCTATGCATAGGCATCTTGTAAGAAAATAAATCAAAGAAGCACAAATTGACATGCATAGGAAGGTTGAAAAAGAACAACTTCAAAACTTTCAACATGAAGAGAGGTGTTTTAGTAATATGGAAGTTTCTACAACCAAACTTCCCTCTCTCTAAATAATTTTCTGTAGTATCATGAACAACATCAAGAATATAACTATCACATAAATCATGTTGTTCATGACCTACAAGCACACATGTATAGTTTTCAACACGGTCTTTAGGATTATAAGATAAATGCAACCCATCACATTGAGCTTTGATAAGAGGAAAATTCTCCGGAGTTGGAGATTTTAAAAGGATAATAGGACACTCAAGTGTGGGTGCGATAGCAAAAGTTTCATGCTTAACATGAGGAACTATAGCAAGTTCATATCCGGAAGCATCATCCATAGTGGCATCAAGGCCATAAGCATAGAAGGCATCAAATTCATCAAAAAGGGATATTTCAAAAGAATCCATAGGATCATAATACTCATATAAGGTAAGAGTCAAAGAGTTACTCTCATTAGAAGGTAGACATGGATGGCTCCATTCTTCCTCCTTTTGTTCGTCACTCTCCTCCTCTTCTTCATCCAAAGAGCTTTCAGGTTCAGTAATTTCTTCTTCTATAGAGTCCTGCAAAACATTAGTCTCTTCCTTTGGGGGAGATATTCTCTCAAGATGATCAGTAATATAATAATTTGCAACATAATTTTCCAAACAATAGTTAAGTATAGCAAGACTCTTAGATTTGTAAGGGGCATCATCAATATTTTCAAGAAAAGAAGTAATTTCATAGGCACCCTTAAAAGCAACAAATTCTTCTATTTGTTCTGCATCATAAAAATCATAATTTCCCTTAGCATAAGAAGCTAAGGTTTCATCTTCATTGTACTCACATTGGAAATCAAGGTGTTTGTGCCTCATAAAGCAACAAGATTCATCCCTGCAGAAAGATATATTATATATTGAGCACAAGTTTTTAGCATACTCATACGATTGATGTATGAGTCTCCATAAGTGTATCCCTTTTTGAGACAAGCGGTATTCCTTGTAATATTCTTGTTGATCCTCGGTGAATCCTCCATGCCAATAAGATCTGGTTTAAAAGAAGTTAGACATTGATTGGCAAGTAAGGAACTAGACATACTATATATATTTTTTTGATTTTTGATATAAGACACAAAGATAAAAACTGAAAGGTAAACTAACAAGACTAAAAAACAAAGGTAAAGGGTAGTGTGCAACTCCCCTATCTTAGCACTCGGAGTCCCCGACAACGGTGCCAGAAAACTTGCTTGATGGCTTCTCGCCCTTCGTTGGTTACCCCAAGTGGAAGGTTGAGATGTAGTGCAGCAGCAGTTTTCCCTCGGTGAAGATACCAAGGTTTGTCTCCAGTAGGACTCCAGAGATGATAAGTAGGTGTCAGCGGCGCAACTGACGCGGACCTGCACACAGACACAGATAAATTTGTTCCCAACGAAGTTCAGAGAGGTTGTCAATCTCTCCGGTCTTGTTGTTCACAAAGGATAAAACGCAAGGGATAATGATAGCAAGTAAAAGCAGTAAAGTAAATATAGCTTGGAAATAATAATGAGGATATGGACCGGGATACGTGATGTTCACTAGTGATGTCTCTCTCCCAAAAGACGATAAATCTGCTATGCGAGGTAAACAAATTACAGAAGGGCAAATGACAGGATTATGAACGCACCGCAATGCTAACTATGCTACAAAACAAAGGAAGAGGCTCAAAAGCACAGGCAGTACGCCAAAATAAGTAGACCGAAATCCATCTGCATCTACTACTAATCATCCACCTTGAGATATCTATCCAGAACATCTCGCTGGTATTAAGTTGCGAGCCCCACCCAAAGTGTAAACCCAAAGCAACAGACAACGGCATTAAAAAGAACTTTGCATAAAGTAAACAATCCTTGTAACCGCGGTTACAAGCACCGTTGTTTTCCCCCTTGTGGCAACATCACATCCCCTAGACTCATGTTTCTGTCACTCAAGCGTGTCATCGGGGGGCATGAACCCACAATCTAGCACAACGTTCCCTCTTGGAGTCACTACCTACTACTTGGCCAAAGCAATAAACAACAACGGAGAACATGCAAGAATTACTTAGGAACAAAAATATAAGAGATCAAAACCAAATATATTACTCTATCACAATCTGAACAAAATCTCATAATCCATCAGATCCCTCCAAACTCAGCATAGCAACAGCAGAAATATTACAAAGGTGCCTCGATCATGTAGGGCAGCTCACGAGGTCTAAACAATGAAGATCAAAGAGGGGGGAGAACATCACATAGCTACTGATCACGGACCCATGGTCCAAGGAAAACTACTCACGAGACATCCGGGGAGCATCCATGGTGGAGAGGAGACTCTCGGAGGTCAATCCTCCCTCCGGCAGGATGCCGGGAAGAGGTCTTCTGGTGCTCCCGATCTTGGAAGCGCGGCGGCGGAGGAACAGAGGCGAGTTTGCGGAATAGGGTTCCTCCTCTGGAGTTTCCCCGTGACGGAGAATAAATAGGCGAAGGGGGGCAGCCAGAGGTGGACCAGGGCCCCCAGGCGCTCCCCTGGCGCGGCTAGGGTTGGGGCCGCGCCGGGTGGCCGCCTGGGCCCCCCTGGCTCCCCTCTAGCCCCTCCCGGGCTCTTCTCGAAGCTTCCTGTACGCTGATTTTTTCTGTATTTTTCCAGGAATTTTTCTGGCACTTTTTATATGGGGGAAAACTAAAATAGAAAAACAGCAGAAAACAGGAACTGGCACTGGGGTGCATTGAGTTAATAGGTTAGTCCAAATATGATCAAAAGTGTATGAAAGTGTATCTAGATCATAGCAATATCACACAAAACATGCATGGAGCAAGCAGAAATTATAGATACGTTTTGGACGTATCAGTAACCAACGAAGGGCGAGAAACCATTATCATCATCTCGCACATCAAGTAAATTTCTGGCGCCGTTGCCGGGGACTCCGAGTGCTAAGATAGGGATGTTGCACACTATCTTTTACCTTTGTTTTTTAGTCTTGTTAGTTTACCTTTCAGTTTTTATCTTAGTGTCTTTTATCAAAAATCACAAAAAAATTATCTGTCACACTTGCTGCTACTATGGGTTCCACTGAAAACACCAAGTTGTGTGACTTCACTAGTCACAACAACAATCATTTTATATGCACTCCTATTCCCACAGCTGCCACTTCAGCTACGTCTTATGAAATTAAACGTGCTTTGTTAAACCTTGTTATGAGAGATCAATTATCTGGTGCTGGAGATGCTGCTGCTTTACACTTAAATAATTTTGTTGAGTTATGTGATATGCAAAAGTATAGAAGGTGATGTTGTTAAGCTTAAGCTCTTTCTTTTCTCTTTAAGGGTAGAAGCTAAAATTTGGTTTCAATCTTTGCCCAGGAATAGCATAGATTCTTGGGATAAGTGCAAAGATGCTTTTATTGGGAAGTACTACCCACCTGCTAAAATTATCCAATTGAGGAATAACATTATGAATTTTAAGCAATTGGATAATGAACCAGTTGCCCAAGCTTGGGATCCCCGAGGAGGGGCCAGAGGGGACCCACCAGGGCCCCAGGCGCCCTCCCAGCGTGCCCTAGGGTGGGGCCGCCTAGACCCCTGGTTCCCCCTGGCTTCCCCCCTTCTCCTATTTATTCTCCGTCATAGGAAACCTCCGAAGACATAACCCTTTTTCGTGATCTTGCCTTTGTTCCCTCGCTGCCGCGATTCCAAGATCGAAAGCGCCAGCAGACCTCTTCCCGGCACCCTGCCAGAGGGAGGATTGACGTCCGGGAGCCTCTCCTCCAACATGGACGCCTCCCGGATGACCCGTGAGTAGTCTACCTTGGACTATGGGTCCGTGATCAGTAGCTATGTGATGTTCTCCTCCCCTCTTTGTTCTTCATGGATTAGACCTCCTGAGCTGCCCTACATGATCGAGGCACATATGTAATTTTCTGTTGTTGCTATACTGAGTTTGCTGGGATCTGATGGATTATGAAACTATGTTCAGTGTGTGATTGAGTAATATATTCGGTTCTTATCTTTTATATTTATGTTCTTGAGTAATTATTGCATGTTCTCCGTTGCTGTTTATTGCTTTGGCCAAGTAGTAGGTAGTGACTCCAAGAGGGAACGTTATGCTCGATTGTGGCTTCATGCCCCCTGATGACTAGCTTGAGTGACAGAAACATGAGTCTAGGGGATGTGTTGTTGACACAAGGGGGAAAACAAAGTTGCTTGTAACCGCGGTTGCAAGGATTGTTTACCTTACGCAAAGTGCTTTTTAATGAAGTTGTCTGTTGCTTTGGGTTTACACTTTGGGTGGGGCTCGTAACTTAATATCAGCGAGATGTTCTGGATAGATATCTCAAGGTGGATGATTAGTAGTAGATGCAGTTGGATTTCGGTCTAGTTATTTTGGCGTACCGCCCATGCTTTTGAGCCTCGTCCTTTATTTGTAGCATAGTTAGCATTGCGGTGCGTTTGTAATCCTCTCAATTTCCCAGCTGTGATTTGTTTACCTCACATAGAAGTTTTATCGTATTTTGGGAGAGCGACATCACTAGTGAACATCATGGGACCCCGGTCCATATTCTCATCACTGTTTACACGCTCAATTTATTTTCTGCTTTTACTTCCTAGCTGCTATCACCATTATCATTATCCCTTGCGTTTGATCCTTTGTAAACAACAAGGCCGGAGAGATGGACAACCTCTCTAAACTTCGTTGGGAACAAAGATATTTGTTGTGTGTGCAGGTCCACGTCAACCACTATATCTAGCGTCATAGTCACCTACTTATCACTTCAGGAGTCGTACGGGAGACAAACCCTATCCTCTACATAGGGGAAATTTTCTGCTATCCTACATCTCACCTTCCACTTGGGGTAACTAGCGAAGGGCGAGAAACCATTATCATCATCTCACACATCAAGTGTTATGCATGATTGTGGTTTCATGCCCACCGATGTCTAGCTTGAGTGACAGAAACATGAGACTAGGGGATGTGATGTTGCCACCAGGGAGAAAACAACGGTGCTTGTAACTGTGATTGCAAGGATTTTTTTACCTTACGCATAGTTTGTTAATACAGTTGTCTGTTGCTTTGAGTTTACACTTTGGGTGGGGCTCGCAACTTAATACTAGCGAGATGTTCTGATTAGATATCTCAAGGTGGATGATTAGTGAGTAGATGCTGATGAATAAACCGTCTACTTGTCTTGGTGTATTGTCCATACGATTGAGCCTCTAGCTTTCTTATAGCATAATTAGCATTGCGGTGCATTTATAATTTTTTCAATTGCCCAGCTGTAATTTGTTCTCCTAGCATAGTTACTTATCATTTTTTGTGAGAGATACATCACTAGTGAAGATCGTGGGACCACGGTCCATATTTCCACCATTGTTTACTGATGCGTGAGATATGATAATGGCTCCTCGCCCTTCGTTGGTTACCCCAAGTGGAAGGTGAGATGTAGGATAGCAGAAAATTTCCCCTAACGTAGAGGATAGGTTTTGTCTCTCGTAGGACTCCGAAAGAGACAAGTAGGTGGTTCGGTAAGTGATGTGTCGTCTGAAAAGAATCACTTGCTTCACCTGGACCTGCACACACAACAAGTAACTTTGCTCCCAACAAAGTTCAGAGAGGTTATCAATCTCTCTGGTCTTGTTGTTTACAAAGGATCAAACGCAAGGGATAATGATAATGATAATTGAGACTGGAAAGTAAAAGCAGGAAATAAATGGAGCGTGTAAACAATGATGAGAATATGGACCGGGGTCCCATGATGTTCACTAGTGATGTGTCTCTCCCAAAAGACGATAAAACTTCTATGCGAGGTAAACAAATCACAGCTGGGCAATTGACAGGATTAAAAATGCACCGCAATGCTAGCTATGCTACAAAGAAAGGAAGAGGTTCAAAAGCATGGGCAGTACGCCAAAATAAGTAGACCGAAATCTATCTGCATCTACTACTAA
This sequence comes from Bromus sterilis, assembly GCA_950022295.1. Lineage (NCBI taxonomy): Eukaryota > Viridiplantae > Streptophyta > Magnoliopsida > Poales > Poaceae > Bromus > Bromus sterilis. The sequence continues at coordinate 71,601,593 of OX465600.1, read as the reverse complement.
TCATCCACCTTGAGATATCTATCCAGAACATCTCGCTGGTATTAAGTTGCGAGCCTCACCCAAAGTGTAAATCCAAAGCAACAGAAAACTACATTAAAAGAACTTTGCGTAAAGTAAACAATCCTTGCAACCGCGGTTACAAGCACCGTTGTTTTCCCCCTTGTGGAAACAGCATATCCCCTAGACTCATGTTTCTGTCACTCAAGCTAGTCATTAGGGGGCATGAACCCACAATCGAGCATAATGTTCCCTCTTGGAGTCACTACCTACTACTTGGCCAAATAAATAAACAGCAACGGAGAACATGCAAGAATTACTCAAGAAAATAAATATAAAAGATAAGAACCAAATATATTACTCAATCACAATCTGAACATAGTCTCATAATCCATCAGATCCCAGCAAACTCAGCATAGCAACAGCAGAAAGAATTACATATGTGCCTTGATCATGTAGGGCAGCTCACAAGGTCTAATCCATGAAGAACAAAGAGGGGAGGAGAACATCACATAGCTACTGATCATGGACCCATGGTCCAAGGTAGACTACTCACGGATCATCCGGGAAGCGTCCATGGTGGAGGAGAAGCTCCCGGAGGTCAATCCTCCCTCCGGCAGGGTGACGGGAAGAGGTCTGTTGGCGCTCCCGATCTTGGAAGGGCGGAAGCGACGAAACAGAGGCGAGATCGCGAAAAAGGGTTCTATCTTCGGAGGTTTCCCATGAAGAAGAATAAATAGGCGAAGGGGGCAGCCAGGGGGGGCACCAGGGGTGCAGGCGGCCCCACCCTAGGGCGCGCTTGGAGGGCGTGTTGGGAGGGCGCCTGGAGCCCTGGTGGGTCCTCTTTGGCCCCTCCTCTCTGATTCCCGATGCTTCCGGTATGCTGATTTTTATTGTATTTTCCCGGAATTTTTGGAGCATTTTTAATATGGGGGAAACCTATAATAGAAAAACAGCAGAAAACAGGAATTGGCACTGGGGTGCACTGAGTTAATAGGTTAGTCCAAATATGATCAAAAGTGTATGAAATTGTATCTAAAACATAGCAATATCACACAAAACATGCATGCAACAAGCAGAAATTATAGATACGTTTGGGACGTATCATTTACACATCAGTCATTTACTGCTTTTATTTCCTTTTCGCTGCAATCATCACTACTATTCCCGCTTGTGTTTTGATCCTTTGTAAACAACAAGACTAGAGTGATTGACACCCTATCCGAACTCGTTGGGAGCAAAGTTATTTAATTTTGTGTGCAGGTCCAGGTCAAGTGAGTAACTAATCTCAATAGGCGCCTTGCTCGTTTGACCACCTACTTGCAGAACTTTGAGTCCTACTGGTCGATTAAACCTTGGTATCTTCACCAAGGGAAACTTGTTGTTGTCTACTTCTTAACCTTCCACTTGGAGTAACCAACAAGGGGCGAGAAGCCAACAATCCCCAGATCGGCATCAGCAGAAGTTCTTGTCATGGCACCCTGTCGGAGGGAGGATTGATCTCCGGAGGCTCCTCCTGTTGGGGTTCGCAGCAGAAAACACAAATTTTTCTAACTAGCATTCCCATAACCCAAGATCTAGCTAGCCGTATTACCGTAACGGAAAGTAGTGCGGAAATAACATACCTCGGGGTGTAGTCCGTTGCGTGGGAAACGTTCCCGCAAACGTGGTTGATGTAGCCGATCAAGTTTCACAGCCCCCTGGCTGTGTTGAGCACCCGGATGGGTGTAGTGCCACACGTGCAGCACCTCGTAGTACTCGCACACGTACGAGACTCGATGACGACCTCCGTTCTCCGATCCAGCGGAGGTGGCGGAAGCAGACCTCCGGACAGAGCTTCGGCAGCACGACGGCCTCCGATTCTAGCAGAGAAGCCTCAATTCCACTATAGACTCACACTAGGGAGTCCACCATGAAAGAGACAAGGGAGGGGAGAAGACCGGAGAAAACTGATCTCAATTCGGAGTAATATTTATTTTCTCACGAATTTCTGTGTATTAAATATGTGCACCCTGGCTATCTATATATAGGCAAAGGGGAGGGAGTCAACCCCCCTCCCTTAGAAATGTGGGACTAAAGTCCCTTTCTAAGGGGGGTGGCCGGCCAAGGGGGGGGAGGGAGCGCACCCCTCATGGGCCCTAGGGCCCATGGCGCCTCCCCCCTCTTTTTTTTTCCCTTTTAATTCCCCTAATGGGCCTTTTTCTCCACTAAGGCCCATAACACATATTAATTAGAAATAAAATGATTTTAATTATTAATTCAATTAATTAATAACTAAAACATAATATTCCATCTCCCGGTGCTCCGGAACACCTTCCGGTTCACTCCGAACTTGTTTCGGTTCAACACGGTACTTCTTCGATATTGTTTCCTTTATTCTCTGGTTGCTCCGATGGTTCCGAAAAGGTCTCCGATTTCATCGAGCCCTTAAGTGTATTACCCTACGGTCCGAGAACACTCCAGTCATGACCTCGCAGAGGCTATGGTCAATGATCATCAGCGGGACCTGGATGCCCATAATGACCCCTGTGCATTCCGGATATCAAACCGATTGGACCTTACGCCGTATAGCATTCCCTTTGTCAGCGATACTGGATTGTTCCGAGATTCGATCAATGACATCCTATGTCTGGTTCAACCTCGTTCCGAACAAATCCTTATTCACTCGTTCCCGTGATATTCATCCCCGTGACCTAGTCACACGCTGCGCAGCTTTATGGATGGAATCTCACCGAGTGGGCCCTGAGTATCTATCCATTATATGGATTGACAAATCCCGCTCTTGTAACAATACTCCTCAACATATCTCCACGGAATACCTAAGATACAACCGTTATGACCCACATATTTCAGTCAGGTGGTGGGATGTAAGTCAAAGCATCCGGGAAGATAGTGATTATGCACGTACTCACAGTCAAAGGAACGGTCTACCACGTTCTGTAATTACAACACTGAACCTTCATAAGATTTGATCATGCTGTAATGCTTACTTTGGGTAATGTTCACCATGTCACTTAACCAGTGAGGTGACCTCATAGTCAAGAGACTTAATTGTCCATGATCGCGAAACCACGATCATCATGTTGACCATGAACTAGTTATCGATGTAGAGGCTAACTAGGAACTCTGGGGGTTTCTATACCACACCTGCATCATTGTTTCACTGACATAGTTCTAGCACGGTATGAAACTGGTTATGAACTTGCTTAGATATATTGGAATAATCATATATTATGTTCCTCTAGAGCATATATCCAACACCTCCATCATCATTCTTGCCTCCGAGATACTTCATGAGTAGTTCCTCCTTGGACCTAGGGTTAATGGCAGAAAGCTAGTTGATATATTCCCTTCAATCTTGTGCTTCAATGTTCCATCCTTGTGGGTTGCCTATCACGATCAAGGAGTATATGTCATAGTTGCCATGTTGTTATATTGTGTTTGCTAGGATCCGATGGATTATGGGATTATGTTCAGATTGTGGAAGTGATATATTTTGATCTCTTTTATAATGTGTTCTTACATGTTCTCCATTGTAATTTATTTCTTTGGCCAAGTAATAGGTTGTGACTCCAAGAGGGAGCGTTATGCTAGATAATGGGTTCATGCCTCCTGATGTTCGGCTTGAGTGACAGAAACATGGGACTAGGGAATGTGTTATTACTAGTAGGGTAAAATAGCGATGCTTGTGACTGTGAGTCACAAGGATTGTTTACATTACGCATAGAGTGTTATTGCAGATGTCTGTTGCTTTGAGATCGTAACTTTAGTTGTGTCTTGCAACTTAATACCAACGAGATGTTCTGGATTAGATATCTCAAGGTGGATGATTAGTAAGTCGATGCTGATGAATAAAGTGTGAAGTCATTTGTTTGTGGCTATTATCTTTTATGAGTTGGGCGCTCTCATGCCAGTTCCTCGTCGTGTTAAGGACATTCACATTAAACATGAAAGTCAAAAATAAAAGCTTGTCCAACATCAGAAGATTGTGAACTATCTATCACTTCCTCATGAGCTAAAATAGGGACACAAAATAAGGGATAATACTATTTTGTGTTGGGGTTCGGGGCAGAAAACACAAATTTTTTATAACCTACGATACCCAATCCCAAGACCTATGCTATGACGATGCAAGTAACGGATGGAAATAGGTCACATACCAGTATGTAGCCGTTTAAGCGGGAAACGTTCCCGCGTGAACGTGGTTGGTGTAGTCGTACCAGCAATCCCCGATGCCGCGCAGCTCCACGATGACTCCGATAGCCACCTGGTCCTTCAGACCGATGATGGGATTACGTCCCCGTCGGAACGTTGCTGATGAAGACCTCGCAATACGGCTACGACGACGAAGTAGCGCCACAAGTGTAGCGCCTCGCGGGATTACACACATACGGTGTACCTGATGTCCCTCCGGGCTCCGAACCAGAAGAGCAGCGGAAAGAAGATGGATTCGGATCCCGATTCCAGCAGCACGACGGCGTGCGTATGGTGGAGAAATCCCCAACCTAGTGCAGACTCCATACAAGGGGAGTCCTCTCATAGGAAGGAGAGAGGAGGAAGAGAGATGAGAATCTTGTCTCAAAAATATGATGAATAAAAGGGCACCTCTACCCCTCCTTATATAGGCTAAGGAGGGGTTCCACCCCCCCCCCCCCTCCACTTCCGGGGTGGGACTAATCCCAATGGAGGGGGTGGCGCACCAAATAAGGGGGGTGGGCCCCCTCATGGCGCCATGGCCCATGGGGGAGGACTCCCTCTCCCCCTAATGGGCCCTATGCGGCCCATATGCCTTTTAATTCATTTTTATTATATTTAATTATACTTTAATATTTAATTAAGCTAATTAAATAATAAAACATATTTAAACATTATTAAATATCATTTTGAACCTTTCAAAATTCCCAGAACAATTTCTGGCCTCCACGGGAAACAATTCCGGTGTTCTCTCTTATTTCTCCGGTGATCCCGAATCAATCCTTAATGCGTCGAATACCCTTATGTGTGACACCCTACGGTCCGGGAAACAGCAGACATGATCGAGACAATCTTATTGATCAATGACTAATCAATTGGACGTGGTTACAATCCTTGATAGCCCCTACGCTTCCATCGAATGAAACTTCATCGTTGTTGGATCCGTTTAACGTTTAGCATTATCCCTTTGTCCTGTGGTACTTCGCTTGTTCGAGGTTTGATCGTCGATATCCAATATACCTAGTTCATCCTCGTTACCGACAAACATGTTTACTCATTCCCGTGATATTGCAACCCCCTGACCTAGTCACACATTTGCAAACTTTATGATGCAATATCACCGAGTGGGCCTAGAGTACCTATCCGTCACTCGGATGGACAAATCCCGCGTTGATCTATTTGCATACTCATTAACATATCTATTCGGATTACCTGAAGTACTCCTTTATGGCCAGCATATTTCAGTCAGGCAGTGGGTAGCAAATCAAGGCATCCTAATAGACACTAATTACGTATGATCATTACGGTCTAAGGAACTGGTCACTACGTTGTAGTTATCGCAATGTTGAACTCATGTGACTCGATCACATTGCAACACTTCTGGTGGGTGTGTGTCCATCAGATCATTCTCCCAATGACATGACCCCATTGTCAATAGGCGATTATGTCCTCATGATCAGGAAACCTTGATCAACCTATTGACAGTGGACTAGTATACTAGAGTTAACTAGGGACCTGGGTTTTTTATACCACATGTGTATTAATGTTTCCGTTTAATACAGTTATAGCACAGTATAAAACTTATTATGAACTAATGGAATATGCTAATAAAACATATTTTATTTGCCTCTAGGGCACATTCCCAACATTTTGAAGGTTTACAGATAGCACATGAGTAATGTACTTTAGAAGTGGCGGTAAAGTACCACATATAGGAAGGTATGTCTCATGGAGGATATTGGTTCATAGTATGGATGCACGAGCAGTAATCCCACTCAGTACAGAGTTTGGCTAGCAAAGGTTTTGAAAGCGAACATATAGTGTTGAGAGATGCAAATCAATATAAAGTCTAAGCATTAAGATTTGACATGAAGCATCAAGTTGTCTTCCTTATCAGTATAAAACTTTAAGCATAAGGACATAAAGAACTTCAGAAGGCTAACAATACAAAAACAACAACAAGGAGGCATGAATTACCCCTATTTTTTCTACACTTGTGATTGTTTCTATGACCAAGGCTATGTTTGCCGAGATTCATTACATATTTCAAAGTCATATACCTGGTGTAAGACCAATACACCTCATAAGATCAACATATAAGGTTGATTGCATGAAGAGAATACGAGGTACAGTGAAGCAAATAGAAACTTCTCATTAATATTTATCATAGACAACTGCACACCCATGGATACAAGACTCACTTCATATAAGGTTGATTGCATGAAGAGAATACGAGGTACAGTGAAGCAAACATAAACTTATCATTAATATTTATCATAGAAAAGTGCACACCCACGGATACAAGACTAAATTTTTAAAGGAGTGAAAGACCTTAATGCAAGCAACCATCTTATACAATAACTTCCCTGACCATGACATGACACATGACTCAAACATAAAAAGATAAAAGATAAATGTGAAGATACCGGGCTACTCCCCCAAGCTTAGAATAAGCTAGGGGAGTTCCATTACCTAGTGAAGATTAAAGGTTGATCCTAGAGGGAATTGTTTCCATCCGCATCAGCAACTAGCTTCCATGGCATGGGTTGCCCATTGATGCATGACTCCTTTGTTTCCAAAATCATGTAACTTGCAGCAGCGCTCATGCGCTTAAATCTTAGTTCATACTTAGTTTTTTGGTTATGTTGATCATAGATATGAGCTTGAAGTTTCGAAGTCTTCATTTCGAGATCAAAGATTCTATTCCACAACTCCTTGAACTCATTCTCATATTCGGCCCTGAGCTTAGAGACGATGTCAATATTTGCTTTAACTCTGCGCCCCACCATCTTCTTGTACTTGAAAACTTCTTGCTCCACTTCCTCCAGCCATGCCTTGGTACTTCCCTCTTTCTTGTGTCCATTTAGATCTTCTTTGTGGAGGACGCCGTCTTCCACCCAAAGAGTTTGAGGATGCCTCCTCACCTCCGCAAGATAAGGGTTGATGCCATTGCGGAGGAACTTGTTCTTGGGTGACTTCAGATAAGCCATGGTGCCTAGGGTTTGTGAAAGCTTCCTGGCATAGACAGATCGAAAACAAAACACACCAAAAACGTCAGATATAAAACCAGGACGATCCGGGAAAATATGTAGAAAAAAATTATGTTAGAAGGAAGAAAAACGAGCAAAGGAGAGTCAGATGCAGAATCCTGGTAGCCCATGCGGCCAGCGGGTGCGGCCCTAGCCGCTCCACCAGGTCGCCTGGCCCACCGGAAGCTCCTCTCTAGCTCTGCTTTGGTTCCAATTTTTTGTTATTTTCCAGAAACTGATAATATGGAACTTTTATACCTTTTTGCGAAGTTTTTCTTACTGTAATGCATACCTATTATTTCTTTGATTCTGACGATGCCCGATACATGTCTTCGATATGTTCCTTTGGTGTGACGACATGTATGAAATTTTTATCCACGTTGATGGGATCACCTTCTATGTAATGTTTGAGTCATTGCCCATTTACAACTTATGGTTTAGTTCCCGCAAAGTTGGTGGTTTTTATGGCACTGGATCGGTACCTCCTCAACAGGTAAGGGCCTTTCCATTTGGAGAGAAGCTTTCCTGGAGAAAACATGAAACACGACTTATACAACAAAACTTTATCACAAATGTTAAATTCTCATTTCAAAATTCTTTTATCATGCCACCTTTTACCTTTTTCTTGAATAATTTAGCATTCTCATAAGCTTCACTTCTCCACTCATCTAAAGAATTCAAGTTTAGCAACCTTTTTTCGCCAACAATCTTGGCACCAACGTTTAGCTCTCTAACAACCCAGTAGGCGTTGTGCTCTGATTCAAGGGGTAAATGTCAAACTTTACCATAAACCATTTTATAGGGAGACATACTCATGGGTTTCTTGTAGGCTGTTATATAAGCCCACAAGGCGTCTCTAAGTTTTTAGATCAATCATTTCTAGATTTGTTAACCGTCTTTTGTAATATAAACTTCTCTCTATTGGCCAGGTCAATTTTCCCATTAGTTGAGGATGATAGGGTGAAGAAATCCTATGGTTAACATCATACTTAGCTATGGCTTTTCTAAAAGCACCATGTAAAGTGAGAACCACCATCAGTCATGAGGTACCTGGGCACATCAAACCTAGGAAAGACTAGATCATTGATGGCGCGCGTTCCTGCTCCCGTCTATTTCTACAATAGAATGTTAGGGATTTTCTTAAATATATGAACGTATTAATTTGAATAAACTAACATATATATATTTTTACCATAGAAGAGATGAATGTCTTTTTTAGGGCTGAAATTACTCAATTTTGGAGTAAGATGTTGAAAGCATTAATACATGGAATTTCTCAATGTTGGTTGTTGATCTAAAAGAAAAGATCTTCATGTCACAATGATGTTTACATTTAGGCTTGTGCTTTCTTGATCAAAGTCGGGATGCAAAGGATAGAAAAAAACGTAAACATGGCATGAACAAAATCTGTAATTTAAATGGTAGATAACAGTAAAGCGCGTGCTTCGTCTGATTTCAAATTGATAACCTTCTAAAAATGCATTCATGAGAAGTAATTTTTTACTCGTATGGTGCATAGTATTCTGTTTTTGGGCCAGGTAGCTAATCATACATGAGATGCAACTTTTGCTAGAATTATATGGTGCATCATTTTTTTGAGTGGGCTAGCTAATCAGAACGGGAGAATTAGTGTTCTTTAGGCCACACAAAATATGAAAGATAAGGATGAATATGTAAGAATTCCTTTCCATGAAGAGCATGTACCAAGCCATCAGGCCAGGAAGAGCTGATACGATTTTGTTTGAACACGTCAATGACCTTTTCTAGTCTAGTGGTCACACGGTGTGGAAACTATAAAAAAGTATAAACATTCGAAAGCAACATTCCCTAGTCTATAGAGTGTCTCGACTACCAAACCTAAGCCACAGAAAATCAGGTCACAACCAAGTTATCTTACTTTTATGTACACTCGAGTTGGCAATGCAAGATACATGAAAATGATACATCATGCCGAATGATCTGATTTGTAGAGACTTCAGTGTCAATGAAATTCAATTCATGCATAATCAAAACAAACTCTAGTTCAGAGCAGTGATGTGTGACAAATTTATCGAATAATATTGTGAAGAAGACAAACAAAAATGCACAACGAAAGATTATATCATGAGAAAAGAGAGGAGTACCTAGATGTGGTCGATGGAAGCATAGAGGTTTGTTGTCTCCCTTTTGTTTGCACCAGCCACATATGGTTTTTAGACTAAGAATTTATCTATGTAAAATGTTCAATGCAAAAGAAAAACATTAAAGTATGTTAATTGAGAAATTGAGACGCATACCTTTCCAATCAGTATTGACCGAGTATTTATATTGTTCAGAGCCTAGCTAAAATTGAGAGGACTCCATGGCACAGTGGCCTATCAAAGCAATAAAGAACATATGTGTTCTTGATGTTAATAGAAACAAAATCAAGTGAGAAATATTCATATAATATTTTTACAATTATGAAGGCATGTCATAATTAAATTTTTATTCTTAACCTTCCATCTTGTAGTACTCCAAGTACCAAGTTTGGCTAAATAAAATATGTTCACTTGAGTTGTACTATACAAATATAAGTGCATCACCAAAGAATGGGTTGTAAATGTGGAATACCTTCATTTTTAGTAAAGGAGAAGGCGAGTGAGTAATATTGAGAACATCTATGGGCAACAAAATCAAAATCAACATCTATTAGTTCCAAAAAAATACCCACTCAAGTCCATATTACTTGTCGCGCAAATGTAACATCCCAAATTTTCTAAATTTGGATGTTAATAGATCATCGTATGCATGTCATGCTGGAGTTTTGCACTATTTGGATTTTCTGAATATTTTTTAACTTAAGGAAATTTATTGGAGAGGATATAAAATGACTTATCCCCTATTCAAAATAAAGTTGAAAAGTGTTGAAAATGTTTTTGGGTGTTCTTTAAATGTGTTATGGGAATTGTAAATAACTCAAAAAGTATTTTTGGGATTTTTATAATGCTCATACGGATTTTATTGAATAAAAGGTATTCATGAAAATGGCATAATAACTGAAATAGTAATTTCGGCAATAATAATTATTTTTACTATTTTATTTTATTGCTATGACATTTTTAAAACTAATATTTTATTATATAAAAATGTTCTGCGTAGTTTGTTGACCAAATAAAATAAAAATAAAACGAGTTTGTTTTGGGCCTTCCAACAGCCCAATTCTGTTATTTTTCCGCCACGTGCGATTTGAGTCCGAGTCGGACTCGAAAAAAATATATTTTCAGGACATATATATATATATATTTCCGTTTTTCCTTTTTCTGGGTTTTTTAACCCTAATTTTTTCCTCTGCCCCGCAGGAACCGCCGCCGCGGAGACGCCGTCACCGAAGTCAACCGTCGCCGTCGCCGCCAGAGCTCCGCCGCCAGCCACCGCCCGGCTGCTCCGCAGCCCGCCGCCGTCGCCACCTCGCGTCGCGCCGCGCCTCCGCCGGTAGAGCCGTCGATCTCTGGCCAACGGTCGGGATCGACCCGATCTGGATCTGTGATCCAGATTTGGTTTTTTGGTTTAGGGTTCCGGTTAACCGTCGTTGATCGGTTTATCCCTTGTTAACCGATGATTTTATTTAGCGAACACTCGTCAAAAAGTTCACCGGAGCGAACGTTGTTTGTTTCGTAGTCTTTTTTTTAAGAGTTTGTTCCGTAGTCCGGGACCTAGTCACGATAAAAAGTTATTTTATTCGCGAAGAGGCCCTTTTTCACAGATTTCACCCTAGAACGGTATTAGCTATATCTTTTTAATCGTGTATCTGTTTTAGGTTATTCTTTTTGCGTAGTGAAGTGTAGTTTATAGTAGGATACACTTTGCACTGTTACACTTTTTTAATTTGAATTTTGTACAAATTCAAGTTCAAACTTCCGGTGACCGTATCTTTCATACGGTCTATCCGTTTTCGTCGATTCCAATTGCGTTGGGATCGTAGTGACTTATAGATATCGTTTAGCTAATGTTTAGTGGTTTTTATTGTTGTTTATTTGGGTCTTTTACTGATACATTGTTTATGTGTGAAGTGTGATATTGATTGTGATATTATTGATCGTGTAGATTGTCTGGACTGCATAGAGGATCGGAAATAAGTGTTAGAGTAGTTCAACACCCATAAAGGCAAGTTTCACTTTTTTTATGCACACCCTATGTTTCTATGCATGTGAAAGATTATTATGTTATGCTAAATCCTTGTAGGATAGCCATATATTTGATTGATCCTTTTACCCAACGTTGTCATGTTTTAGTATTATTTGTGTTATGCGATTTTGTGCTTAGTGTTGTTATGATAGACATGGAGGAATTATTGTGTTATTCAAGTTTTTGTGAAAACGCTAATGGTTAAATAGTAGCTCCCAATTGAGATACTTTGGAGTGGTATTGCATCCTTAGGGCTCTGCAATATTCACAGTGTGTCTAGGTAGTGGCACTGTATCCTAAGGGCTCTATAGTGTTCACGATAGGGTAATGTTGCATCCTGAGGGCTCTGAAAAATTCATGAATTTGTATATAGTGAAATTGTATCCCGAGGACTCTACAATACTCATGAAACCATGATCCCGAGGGCTCTCATGGCTATCACTACTAATCCTATGATCCTGAGGGCTCTCATAGGCGTTTTTGTTACTTGTGGTCCTTTTGGGTCGATATGAAATTAAGATGAGAAAAGTTGTGACTAGTAAGTAGAAATAGATGAACACTAACTATATGTAAAACAACCAGGATTGTTTCATGATCTTTTTTGAAAGTAGATGTAGGTTTTGTTATATCACTTGTGTTACTTGTCGTACATTCAAATGTACTGACCCGTGTTCGGTCTGTAACCTTTGTGTTGCAGGTTTCTCAGAAGATTAGTGTGGTATGATAGGGTTGCGAGTCTACACTCGGCATGTCGCTTGTGGATGTTGATGGGACTCCTCGCTACTAGTTTTTCTTCCGCTATAGTTATATTGAATAAGCTAGCCTTGAGCTAAGCAAGTTGTTATTTGTTTTAATTCTGGATCATACGATGTAATAATGATGCACTTGTACTTTGATATACATCTATTACTGTGTGTGCTAGCGATTTTGATCCAGGGACTAGCACTTGAGCACAGAGACTCCGATTCTAAGTGAATTGGGTCGCTACAGATGGTATTAGAGGAGTGTGTTGACTGTAGGTCGTGGCCCTAGAAAATGGATTAGAAAAGCAGTAGGAATGAAAATTCTAGTTTGCAACTTTTGCCTACTTATTAGTCCTTACTCTCGTATTCATATCTTCATTCATTGTTGACTATGTTCTCTTTAAATTGTAGATGACCCTTGTAGTTATATTAGTGTTATATGAGAAAGATTAGTTGGCAGACCACCATCTTATGATAAGTTTATCGTTATGCGTCTAGTTTATCTTAGGATTGTTTGTGCTTGTGTGGCTTGTGTGTTTGCTGGAGCTTGATTGTTATTGTGTGCTTATGGTAGTGATTTCCCTTAGACATGTTTCTATCTAAACCTTACCTCTACTCACCCACCAGATGCCGGCGAGACGTGATCCTACGGGCAATGGGACCAACAACAATGGGGTGCCAGCATACATGCAGCAGTTGCTTCAGGGACAAGCTCAGTTGATCCAATTGCTCACTCAGAACATGGGCAACAACAACAACAATGTGCCACCACCACCGCCGCCACATGTGGACACACTCACTAGGTTCTTGAGGTTGAATCCTCAGAGGTTCTCTAGCACCCCTGAACCTATTGTGGTTGATGATTGGATTCGCTCAGTTAATAGGAATATGGAGATGTACTGTTGTCTGCACGGATGCTGAGAGAGTGAGGTTTGCCTCACACTTGTTGGAGGGTCCTGCCGCAGCATGGTGGGACAACTATCTGGTGACTTATTCCATTGACACCATCACCTGGGCACAGTTTCATGACTGCTTTTCACGCCGCACATGTGTTTGCAGGCGCCATTAGCTTGAAGAAGAAGGAGTTCCGCAGCTTGCGCCAGGGAGGACGCACAGTGGCTGAGTATGTGGAGGAGTTTAACAAACTTGCACGCTACGCTCCTAATTATGTCAGTACTGATGCAGCCAGACAGGAGAAGTTCTTGGAGGGTCTTAATGATGAGTTGGGTGTTCGGTTGACTGTGGCCACCTTTGCAAATTGCCAGGAGCTTATTGATAGGGCTATTGTACTTGAGGGAAAGCACCACGCCATAAAAAATCGCAAAAGGAAATACAACAACAACAATGACAAGTATAACTCAGGAGTTAAGCAGAAGCCTCATACTACATCAACATACCCTGATGTGCATAATGAACAGAGTAAGCACAATGGCCATGGATATAACTCAAATGGAGGGGACGCCAATCAACCACACGCCCCTTCAACTCACATGAGGGATATGAGCAAAGTAATATGTTTCCATTGCAAGAGGCATGGACATTCTGCAAGAGATTGCACTGAACCAGCTAGTGGGAATGGGTATTCTGAAGAAAAGAAGCATGATCTTTTTGAAAGAGAGCATGTGAATCATGTCAATGTGGAGAAATCTGGACAAAAGAGGTGTGATCATGTGGAGAGAGGATATGTGAATTACGTCAATGTGGGAAGTATCTATAAAGCATCAGACTCGGAATCCGGTAAGATTCTAAGCAAGTCCCAGTATTGTGGTTATTCCTTAAAGTAATGGTGCATCACATTGCTCATATCAAGTTGAAAACAAGCATGGAGTTTCCATAAGGAGTTCGATTTTGGATTTCTCTAGATACCAATCTTTAACCATTGCGAGCCAATACAAATCTCGAGGACGAGATTCATTTTAAGGGGGGGGTAGATTTGTAACATCCCAAAAAATTTAAATTTGGATGTTAATAGATCATCGTATGCATGTCATGCTAGAGTTTTGCATTATTTAGATTTTTTGAATATTTTAAATATTTTTCAACTTAAGCCAATTTATTGGAGAGGATATAAAATAACTTATCCCCAATTCAAAATAAAGTTGAAAAGTATTGAAAATATTTTTCAGTGTTCTTTAAATGTGTATATGGAAATTATAAATAAGTCAAAAAGTATTTTTGGGATTTTTATAATGCTCATACGGATTTTATTGAATAAAAGGTATTTATGAAAATTGCATAATAGTTGAAATAGTAATTTTCGCAATAATAATTATTTTTATTATATTATTTTATTGTTGTGACATTTTTAAAACTAATATTTTATTATATAAAAATGTTCTGCGTAGTTTGTTGACCAAATAAAAATAAAAATAAAACGAGTTTTGTTTTGGGCTTCCAACGGCCCAGTTCTGTTATTTTTCCGCTACGTGCGATTTGAGTCCGAGTCGGACTCGAATCAAAAATATTTTCGGGCTATATATATTTTTCCGTTTTTCCTTTTTCTGTTTTTTAAACCTAATTTTTTTCCTCTGCCCCGCGGGACCCGCCGTCGCCGGAGTCAACCGCTGCCGCCGCAGGAGCTCCTCCACCGCCACGGTAAGCGCCACCGCCACCTCGCGCCGCGCCACGCCGCCGCTCGCCGCCGGCGACCGCCGCCCCGTAGCCGTCGGATCTCTGGCCAACGGCCGGGATCGACCCGGTCTGGATCTCAGATCGAGATTTGGTTTTCTGATTTAGGGTTTAAGTTAAACGTCGTTGACCGGTTTATCTCCGGTTAACTGTGGATTTTATTTAGCGAACGCTCGTCGGAAAAATCACCGGAGCGAACGCCGTTTGTTCTGTAGTTAGGGACCTAGTCACGACAGAAAGTTATTTTATTCGCGAAAAGGCCTTTTTTACAGATTTTACCCTAGAACGGTATTAGCTATATATTTTTAACCGGGTATCCGTTTTAGGTGATTATTTTTGCGTTGCGGCCGTAGTGAAGTGCAGTTTACAGTAGGATACACTTTGCACCGTTGCACTTTTTTAATTTGAATTTTATACAGATTCAAGTTTAAACTTCCGATGACCGTATTTTTCATACGGTGTATCCGTGTTCGTCGATTCCAATTGCGTTGGGATCATAGTGACTTGTAGATATCATTTAGCTAATGTTTAGTGGTTTTCCTTGCTGTTTATTTGGGTCTTTTACTGATACATTGTTTACGTGTGAAGTGTGATATTGATTGTGATATTATTTATCATGCAGATTGTCTAGAGTGCATAAAGGATCGGAAATAAGTGTTAGAGTACTTCAACACCCATAAAGGAAAGTTTCACTTTTGGTTATGCACATCCTATGTTTCTATGCATGTGAAAGATTATTATGTTATGCTAAAACCTGGTAGGATAGCCATATATTTGATTGATCCTTTTACCCAACGTTGTCATGTTTTAGTATTATTTGTGCTATGCGATTTTGTGCTTAGTGTTGTTATGATAGACATGGGGGAATTATTGTGTTATTCAAGTTTTTATGACAATGTTAATGGTTAAATGGTAGCTCGCAATTGAGTTACTTTGGAGTGGTATTGCATCCTGAGGGCTCTGTAATATTCATGTATGATCGTTTTGTGTGGCATTACATCCTGAGGGCTCTGCAATGTTCACAGTGTGTCTAGGTAGTGACACTGTATCCTGAGGGCTCTAAAGTGTTCACGATAGGGTGATGTTGCATCTTGAGGGCTCTACAAAATTTATTAATTTGTATATAGTGACATTGTATCCTGAGGGCTCTACGATATTCACGAGTATGTGGTAGGGGTGATATTGGATACTGAGGGCTCTACAATACTCACGAAACCATGATCCCGAGGGCTCTCATGGCTATCACTATTAATCATATGATCCTGAGGGCTCTCATAGGAGTTTTAGTTACTTGTGGTTCTTTTGGGTCGATATGAACTTAAGATGAGAAAATTTGTGACTAGTAAGTAGAAATAGATGAACACTAACTATATGTAAAACAACCAGGATTGTTTTGTGATCTTCTTTGAAAGTAGATGTAGGGTTCGTTATATCACTTGTTTTACTTGTCGTACATTCAAATGTACTGACCCGTGTTCGGGCTGTAACCTTCGTGTTGCAGGTTTCTCAGAAGAGTAGTGTGGTATGATAGGGTTGCGAGTCTACACTTAGCATGTCGCTTGTGTATGTTGATGGGACAACTCGCTACTAGTTTTGCTTCCGCTATAGTTATATTTAATAAGCTAGCCTTGAGCTATGCAAGTTGTTATTTGTTTGAATTCTGGATCATACAATGTAATAATGATGCATTTGTACTTTGATATACATCTATTACTGTGTGTGCTCGCGAATTTGATCCAAGGACTAGCACTTGAGCACAGAGACTCCGATTCTAAGTGAATTGGGTCGCTACAGCAAACGGATGTATCTAGAAGTATTTCAATGGTAGATACATCCATTTGAGCGAAAAAATAGTATGAATAGGAGGGAGTAGCAGGTATCAAAAGGTCATTAACTTGAATATTATTAGGGAAATCAAAAGCATGTACTCCACCAACGAACTCCATTTTTTAAACTATGTTAGCCTAAAAAATGATACTATATTATGGGACGGAGGTAGTATATTTTAATGAATGAAGTGTATGAAGTCTTAAACACAGAAAGAGAATTTTCTTGGAGCAAAGAGTGAAGCCTACCACCACACACCATGGTCGTCGTTGCCCCGCTTTCCATCATGAATGCTCCCTTGCATGCCTGCCTTTGGGTGTGCATTGGCTAATTTGACACCAACAAATGCTTCCCCGTGCAAACCTGGATCTTTCGAACCAAAAACTAAGCATAAGCACATGGGAAAAAGTGCAGAAGTTCAGTTCAAAAAAAGTGAAAGCTTTGCAGTCTAAAGTATCTGCATGTGTGATTCGTTTATAGGTGAAAATCTAATGAGAGTGCTCTAAATTATAAGACATACCAGTTGTACTACCAAAAGGCTATATTTCATTAAACTTTGCGCTCACCTTACCAACTCTAGAAAGGAAGGCCATACAAATCATGCCCTTCACCTCCTGTATTCCTTGTAACATTGCCTTGTCAGGCTTTGTTGGTAAAGGGGATTTCTCGCTAAGTGTTGCAGTAAGTGATTCAGTGCATAGAAAGGAGATTCGGGTAAATGCAACGCACATAGTGATCAGTGTAGTTCTATAGACCGAAACTGACTAACCTCCTGCATACGTTCATATCACAAAGATGAAAATATAATTAGTTATGTATACTAATGATGAGAAAAATTCAGTTAGCAAAAGGAGACAAAAACAAAAGGTCATCAGTTAATTAAACTAGGATCTGATGGAACCAGCTCTGTATACTAATGATGAGAAAAAACCAGTTAACAAAATGAGACAAAAACAAAAGATCATCAATTAATTAAAGCAAGATCTGATGGAACCTGCTATGTTCAACTTATTAGATCGAATCCAGTACATGCCATGCTCCTGCTCGTTGACATCAGTGGATTGGGCCATTGGTGTGTGGTGAGAGGACTGCTCTTCCTCACACCTGCAGGGACGGTAAGATTATTGTGGAGGACTGGAGGTAGGCAGCGCCACAGCGTGAGGTCCTTCAAGATCATTGATGTAAATCGTCTTGGAGTCTTGGTCTCCTGGCTATCACCATCCGACGGTGCCGCCGGCGATACGTTTCGCTAGGTACTACTGTTCGAGAGGGTGAAACTGTGGAAAAGGAGTTCTCCCCGCCGCCGTTGTTGCCATCACCTCTCTTCCTTGTGGCGGCGGCGAGCCGGAGAATCATATCGGGATTGTTGGGGCACAAAGCGAGGGGAGGTCAGGTGACTGCGTGTGCCATATTGGCAGGATGCGTCCATCGGACCATCTGTGTAGCATCGGACGTTAACCGTTCCAACGAAACAAAGGCTTCTGATTTGGTTTCTGGAATAGCGGCCACGGACAGCCGACCCAGGACTGGCCCATGCGGAAGCAGTCAAACGGTTAATTGGACGATCAAGAATGACCAAAGCCAAAATCGGACAGTCAAAATTCCTGATAGCGTGAGAAGGATGGAAAGTAGTCCAGTTTTACTGTCCTTACTTACCTCCTTGACCATTTTTAAGGATATTTTATGATCAATATTTTTAGTGGGGATTGTTTCAATCTACTTGATTACATAATCAACAACTAGTAGAATGTGTGTGTATCACTACACACAAAACCACTATAGGTTTCAAAAAAAAAACCACTATAGCAGATCCAAAACAGGCTTGTTTACCGTCAAGTTTGGATGTAATGACTACAGTAATTGATAACGACGTTGAGCGCCCACGACCTGTACATCCATTCGCTCCCAGCCTCCAACCACTCTGCCCGGCCGACTTCTTTCTCTCCACCCCCGTTGCAACCCTCACCCCCCCCCCCCCCCCCCCCGGCGTCCTCCTCTCCACCCCACCCTCCGACTTCCTCCTCTCCGTCGTCCCCTAACCTACAGTGCCGCTCCTGACGCCGGTTCTCTGCAGCAAACGTCCCCGTTCTGCAGTCAATCCATGCGAGCGGCTAATGTTTGACGTTCAGAGATTAATACCCAATTACTGCTGCTAAAGATGTAGAATATGCATGTCTGCATTACCCTTTTTCTTCTTGTTAATTTTATGCAACACAAACCAATTGATTTAGGCATTCATGAAGATGTTGCATATCTACAGGTCACGTCCAGAGCCTAAGGGGATTATAGGGACTTTATCTCTCTCTTACTAGGAAGTATGGGAGGAGAATCAGTGCCATGTAAATTGGAGGATTCTTATCTACTGTACTTGTAAATTGCATGTATCATACTGTAGTTTAGAGTCCACATAAGGTATTTCACTAACATTTGGTCCATCATTTTTCCTACTGTATTGTTCAAGATCACATAATGAATACCATGAACATTCATACCATGTTATTTTGTGTCATGTTGAGAAAGATTGAATAAATACGAAATTCATTGATGTCTATTCTGTCATAGTTTATTGCTTTACATGTAAGATTTTTATCCCCATTCTAATGTTAATTGTGAAGAGAGTCCCTTTCAGGAACTTGACCATCATTCAGTGCAGGACTGCAGCTAATGTATGGATGTCCATCTGTCATATATTTATTTTTCTGCTATAAGATACATAGTTTTTCTAGTTTTATAACAAATTAGATTGGGTAAACTCCAAACGTAGCACGCGGGCATATGCACCCACTAATTCAAAAAACCAAAACAAAATGCAAAGAAATTAAAAAAACCGAAATTTTGTGGAACGCAACATACTCATGCAAGTGACATCCGTGCAAAATTTCAAGCTATTTCGACATTCGATTGTGAAAACCAAGGCAACACGAAATTCTTGATGACTAGTGCAGTTTTCCAAAAACCCTCACAGTCCCAAAATTTGTCATTTTTGAATTGGATTACTCGAATGTTCAAACTTCACGAAACTTTCCATGGACTTCGCACACATGACCATCTTGCATCATACAAAAAATCCAAATTTTTTGGTTTTGTTTACTTTTTGAAAAACGGTTTTCAATACTAATAGGTGCATATACCCGCGCTGTCAAAAAAGCCGCGTCCATTAGATTGGTCACAATAAACATGTTAGTTCAGGATCATTAATGTTTTTGAACTTTAAATCAATTTGGCTAGAGTTATCTTCAGATTTTGCAAAGTAATTGTAATTTTCCTTTGGACTGCAATTTACTATGCAATTAGATGCACCATGTTTTAACTAAGAAGGTCGATAAAAGTCCAATGAGTTCAGAAATGTCCTTCTATAAGGAATAGGAAAAGATCAGAGACCGTTGCAATATCATTCTTCCTCCGTCCAAGTGTTCCACTTAGCCTTCCCTGGGTTTTTTGGGAACTTATCATACCCCATTTTCTAGTAATGCTTTTTTTTACGTATACGTTTTTTCAGCATGCTCCAGTGCATGCAAAATTTCCTCTTTTTCAATTCATATGCTTAACTTATTCCTTAGATAACGGAATACTGCTCCTCTAGCTTTTGCATCATTCCTAAATTTATATTGCTTAAACATTATTTTGTTGCTTGATCTGGGACAAAAGTAAAGAATTTCTGTGGTGACATGCTAGAATCCATATAAGGACTTTGAAAAGTAAAGAAATCAAGGTATGTAATTCAATTCAAGTCATAACATGCAAGAGTCTATATTAGCATTAAAACAAGCAATGAAAGAACATTAGGTGCAAGAGCTCTCGCTGTCCGTGACTCGAATGTCTCCAAATGGTGTTTGCGTGCAAGAAGGGGGATAGGGATTATGAGAGAAATGTATTTTTAGTTGAGAACTCAATCTACTAAAGTTTCACACTTGGTCTTCTTTGGAATCTTATCTTGACTCGTACCCAGACCACTAGCCAGGTACAAGTCAATTTGATCCACTCCTTTTCGATATTTTGAGCACTCATGCAATGGATGAGCGTAATCACGAGAGTTGACACTTAGGATGGCAAAGAGAGAAGTATGGTGGAGGAGGAAGTCAAAAAGGTGAGAAAGGCTCACATCAATGAGGACAATCATAGGCGAGAAGGCCAAATGATAGATATGATGTGAGGAGTTGGGATTGTCATGCAACAGATGCACATACGAGCTGAAAAGCTCTCCAAAGGAACTAGTGGGGTGCATCTAACTTGCTCGCTCATGAAGACCTAGAGCTCTTTTGAGGAGGCTCATCCTTGGAATATGCAAGCCAAGTTCTATAGTGTGAAGGTCCCCACATAGCTATATGCATGATCATCTCTATGGAGTACAAGGATAAGAGGGAGTACTAGTGTGGATCTTTCAAAAGGATAGTAGTGTTTCCCCTTTCTCTCTTTTTATTTCTTTTTTTCTCTTTTTTCTATTTTTTGTATTTTTTGGTGGCCTCAATGGCTCTTTCTATTTAACTCTCATTTGTCCTCTTTGGGATCTTTTATTTTGTCCACTTTGGGATCTTTTCCTCACTTAAGGGCAACACTCTAATTTACAAGAGGGTATAGAAGATCTTTCACACTTTACAAGGTACTCAAATCATAAAGAAGATGTAGCTATCATGATGTATGCAATGTATGCCGGTGCCAGTGTAGCAGGAACATGTATGACATGAAGATCAAGTCATGAAGAGGTGGATGTTGCATGTCAATATATCTCGGAAAGGCTATGGAAATGCCTTGATAGGTAGGTATGGTGGCTGTTTTGAGGAAAGATATAAGGAGGTTTATGATGACAGAGCGTATCATGCCGAGGGTTTGGATGTACCGGCGAGGGTGGACGTCAACTCTCGGAGTGAGAAGAAGGCAATGCACGGCACAGGAAAGGCTAGCAAATATGAGGAGGTGGAAGTGTCAACTTTCAATACTTACTTTAGTCCGAAGAACTCATGCACTCATTATCGGTAACTCTCAATGAGGAGGTTCACAAAGAGACAAGTACCCCGAGGAGGAGTGTATGGGGATTTGGTTATCCTTGCACATCCTCGACTCATGGTACGTGAGTGTACTCTAATATACAACCCCTCAGAAGACTAGTGATCCATCTAGTAGCTAGAGTTCTCAAGTAGTTTTGTAGGTTTTTGAAAATAAACACGGATTGCCCAAAATACGACACCTATCACTAATAGGCTAGATCACTTGACACCAAAAGTTCAAACATTACTCACATCAATACCACAAAACTATTGCAAGATACTACTAAAATTAAGTAGCAACCTCAATTACCTACTTTTAAGACAAGACATGACTCAGTGCAACAACCAACTCTCTTAACAAGATAAACATGAAAACTAAAGATAGTTCCCGCAACAAACTAAACAAAATCCAAGGCTCTTGCCAAGACAAACTAAAACTAAAACTAAACATGGCAGTAGCTACGAAAAGATAAAGAACACACAACAGCAAAAAGATAGGCATGAAGAATCCTATGATGTGTTCTAGATTTTGAAAGTGGAGCGTGTTTCTCTCCCACAAAAAGTAAGACGGGATAAAACTTGTTATGAACAGCAAGAAAAGCTAAAAAAACTAAAAATAAAACCTAAGAGCGAGACGCTCCAAGCATAGCACATAACGCATGAAGTGATAAAAAATATAGTGAGACGAAGGACGAACTGATGATTGTTGATGGAGAATGGGATGCATGGGGTCATCCCCAAGCTTAGATGCTTGAGTCTCCTTGAATATTTATTGGGGATGCACATGAGTATCCCCAAGCTTGAGCGCTTGACACTCCCGAATCTTCTTTCATCATCTTCCATCGCACACTTCAAAACTCCCTTCATACACAACTCCTCATAAGCTGATTAGAGAGGTTAGTACCCTTAATAAATATTTTTTCCCCACTGGATATAAAGATATTCTTGAATATCTACTGTTTCCCAAGATTGAAAAAAGGTTTTTGCAAATAAAAAGCAAGCTTAAGGTTTGCAAAAGTTAGGAGAGACAAAACGTGGAAGAATCTGTGAAAAACAGGACAGCAAGTAGTAAAGAATTTTTTAGGGTCACTTATGCAACTCAAATAAAAAAACTCAGAACATACGAAAGTTCCGTGATTGTATAGAGCACGCTGTGTAAAAAAATCAGGTCAAACATATGAACTGGTGATTTGATCCGATTTTTTCCGTCACGAGGACAGAATCTGTTTTCTGGACAACATGTCACAACTTTCACTTCCCTTGTCATATGAAGCTATAACTTGGCACAAAGCTTGAAAATAAAGATACAATGATGTTGCTACAGTAGTAACAATCATCAAGACCACTAAAAACATAAGTAAAAACATCTTGGATTGCCTCCCAACAAGCGCTTTCTTTTACGCCTTTAAGCTAGGCATAAAGCAAAAGAAGAATCAAGATTTATCAAGAGAAAGAGAATTGCTAGCTCGTGTAACGGACTCAAAAGGTAACTTGATTTTCTTTCTAGGGAAGTGTTCCATCCCCGTTTTGAGAGGGAATTGGAATTTTATATTCCCCTCTTTCATGTCAATGATAGCACCAACGGTGCGAAGAAAAGGACGTCCCAAAATAATTGGACATAAAGGTTGACACTCTATATCCATAATGACAAAATCAACGGGACCATAGTTGTCATTGACAATGATAAGAACATCGTCGATCTTCCCCAAAGGTTTCTTTACGGAAGAGTCGACAAGACGAACACCAAAAGGACATGAATCAAAAGGTTTCTATTCAAACATATCATATATTCTTTTGGGCATGACGGAGGTACTAGCTCCAACGTCACATAAAGCATACCAAGAGAAGTTATTTAATTTAATTTTGATCACAGGGTCCCAACCATCATCTAGCTTCCTAGGTATGGAGGCTTATATCCTAAGCTTGCCCTCCCTATCTTTGATAAGAGCATTTGTGATATGCTCCATGAAGGCAAGATTAAGTGTGCTAGCGTGGGGGTCTCTAGACATTTTGTGTAATAAGATGATAAGTTCTGAGAGGGTGCAACTATCAAAATAAATATCACTACTATCAAAGGTGGTAGTAGTGTCATCTAAGCTCACTTTTTTGAAACCCTCTATGTTCATAGGAGTTTCTTCTTCTACGGTTGAGGTATTAGCATCACCATTAATAGGTCTGATGGGACCAGGAGTGCATTGGGTGCAAATAGTTTCAGTGTCCTCAACAAATTGGATAGTGGCAACCGTGTGGTGTGTAGGAAGGCTATTAATTCTATCCTCTTCCTCTTTTTCTCTATCCCATCTTTCTTTAAGTTTAGCCATCATCCTAATATTTTCATTAATTTGTAACTGGATAGCATTAATAGGAGTGGCCTTGCTCTCCTCAAGGGGAGAGGTTCTAATTTTTAACATCTCAACATCAAGGGCTAAGCTGTCTACCTTCAAACAAAGATTATCTAATTTAGCTAGCTTTTCTTCCACATTTTTGTTGAAGGCTTTTTGGGTAGTGATGAAGTCTCTAAGCATACTCTCTAGTTCAGAGGTGGGGTTCTTGTTGCTAGGGTAAGTGTTGATGTTCCTGATACGTCCAAAACGTATCTATAATTTCTTCTTGCTCCATGCATGTTTTGTGTGATATTTCTATAATCTAGATACACTTTCATACACTTTTGATCATATTTGGACTAACCTATTAACTCAGTGCACCCCAGTGCCAGTTCCTGTTTTCTACTATTTTTCTATTTCAGTTTTCCCCCATATAAAAAGTGCCAGAAAAATTCCGGGAAAAATACAGAAAAAATCAGCGTACAGGAAGCTTCGAGAAGAGCCCGGGAGGGGCCAGAGGAGAGCCAGGGGGGCCCAGGCGGCCACCCGGCGCGGCCCCACCCCTGGCCGCGCCAGGGGGGGCGCCTACGGCCCCTGGTCCACCTCTGGCTGCCCCCCTTCGCCTATTTATTCTCCGTCACGGGAAAACTCCAGAAGAGGAAACCTATTCCGCAAACTCGCCTTTGTTCCGCCGCCGCCGCGCTTCCAAGATCGGGAGCACCAGAAGACCTCTTCCCGGCACCCTGCCGGAGGGAGGATTGACCTCCGGGAGTCTCCTCTCCACCATGGATGCTCCCCGGATGTCTCATGAGTAGTTTTCCTTGGACCATGGGTCCGTGATCAGTAGCTATGTGATGTTCTCCTCCCCTCTTTGATCTTCATTGTTTAGACCTCGTGAGATGCCCTACATGATCGAGGCACCTTTGTAATATTTCTGCTGTTGATATGCTGAGTTTGGAGGGATCTGATGGATCATGAGATTATGTTCAGATTCTGATAGAGTAATATATTTGGTTTTTATCTCTTATAATTTTTTTTCCTAAGTAATTCTTGCATGTTCTCCGTTGCTGTTTATTGCTTTGGCCAAGTAGAAGGTAGTGACTCCAAGAGGGAACGTTGTGCTAGATTGTGGGTTCATGCCCCCCGATGACACGCTTGAGTGATAGAAACATGAGTCTAGGGGATGTGTTGTTGCCACAAGGGGGAAAACAACGGTGCTTGTAACCGCGATTACAAGGATTGTTTACTTTACGCAAAGTTCTTTTTAATGCAGTTGTCTGTTGCTTTGGGTTTACACTTTGGGTGGGGCTCGCAACTTAATACCAGCGAGATGTTTTGGATAGATATCTCAAGGTGGATGATTAGTAGTAGATGCAGATGGATTTCGGTCTACTTATTTTGGCGTACTGTCTGTGCTTTTGAGCCTCTTCCTTTCTTTTGTAGCATAGTTAGCATTGCAGTGCGTTCATAATCCTGTATTGCCCTTCTGTAATTTGTTTACCTCGCATAGCAGTTTTATCGTCTTTTGGGAGAGAGACATCACTAGTGAACATCACGTATCCTGGTCCATATCCTCATTATTATTTCCAAGCTATATTTAATTTACTGCTTTTACTTGCTATCATTATCCCTTGCATTTTATCCTTTGTGAACAACAAGACCGGAGAGATTGACAACCTCTCTGAACTTCGTTGGGAACAAAGTTATCTGTGTCTATGTGAAGGTCCGCATCAGTTGCGCCGCTGACACCTACTTATCATCTCTGGAGTCCTACTGGAGACAAACCTTGGTATCTTCACTGAGGGAAAACTGCTGCTGCACTACATCTCAACCTTCCACTTGGGGTAACCAACGAAGGGCGAGAAGCCATTAAGCAAGTTTTCTGGCGCCGTTGCCGGGGACTCCGAGTGCTAAGATAGGGGAGTTGCACACTACCCTTTACCTTTGTTTTTTAGTCTTGTTAGTTTATCTTTCAGTTTTTATCGTTGTGTCTTTTATCAAAATTTACAAAAAAATCTGCCACACTTGCTGCTACTATGGGTTCCACTGAAAACACCAAGTTGTGTGACTTCACTAGTCACAACAACCAAGACTTTATTTGCACTCACATTGCCACACCTGCCACTTCAGCTACCTCTTATGAAATTAAACCTGCTTTGCTAAACCTTGTTATGAGAGATCAATTCTCTGGTGCTGGAGATGATGCTGCTTTACACTTGAATAATTTTGTTGAATTATGTGATATGCAAAAGTATAAAGAAGTAGAAGGTGATGTTGTTAAGGTCAAGCTCTTTTCTTTCTCTTTAAGGGGAGATGCTAAAATCTGGTTTCAATCCTTGCCTAGAAATAGCATAGATTCTTGGGATAAGTGCAAAGATGCTTTTATAGGGAAGTACTACCCTCCTCCCGCGGCCGAATCTAACAGGTTCCGCGAGATAAATTTCAAACCTGGATAAAAAGTCTGGATAACCAGCCAGGTAGTCAAACCATGTGTAGGGAATTTCTTAACAAGAGATTTCATACGTTCCCAAGCTTGGGAAACGTGTTCATTATCCAATTGCCTAAAATTCATAATGTTACTCCTCAATTGGATAATTTTAGCAGGTGGGTAGTACTTCCCAATAAAAGCATCTTTGCACTTATCCCAAGAATCTATGCTATTCCTAGGCAAAGATTGAAACCAGATTTTAGCTCCGTCCGTCAAAGAGAAAGTAAAAAGCTTGAGCTTAACAACATCACCTTCTACTTCTTTATACTTTTGCATATCACATAATTCAACAAAATTATTCAGGTGTAAAGCAGCATCATCTCCAGCACCCGATAATTGATCTCTCATAACAAGGTTCAGTAAAGCAGGTTTAATTTCATAAGAGGTAGCTAAAGTGGCAGGTGTTAAAATAGGAATGCAGATAAATCTTTGTTGTTGTGACTGGTGAAGTCACACAACTTCGTGTTTTCAGTGGAACCCATAGTATCAGCAGGTGATACGTCCAAAACATATCTATAATTTCTGCTTGCTACATGCCTCTTTTGTGTGATATTTCTATGATATTGATGAACTTCCATACACTTTTGATCATATTTGGACTAACCTATGAACTCAGTGCACCCCAGTGCCAATTCCTGTTTTCTGATGTTTTTCTATTTCAGGTTTCCCCCATATAAAAGTGCTCCAAAAATTCGGGATCCAATAAAAATCAGCGATCAGGAAGCTTCCGGAATCACCGAGGGCGGGGGGAAGAGGGGACCCACCAGGGCCCCAGGCGCCCTCCCGGCGCGCCCCAGGGTGGGGCCTCGCCAGGGGGCCGCCTGGACCCTTGGTGGCCCCCTGGCTGCCCCCCTTCGCCTATTTAATCCTCGTGACATGAAACACCCGTGACGGGAACCCTTTTTCGCGATCTCTCCTCTGTTCCATCGTCGCCGCGCTTCCAAGATCGGGAGCACCAGAAGACCTCTTCCCGGCACCCTGCCGGAGGGAGGAATCACCTCCGGGAGCTTCTCCACCACCATGGATGATTCCCGGATGAACCGTGAGTAGTCCACCTTGGACCATGGGTCTATGATCAGTAGCTATGTGATGTTCTCCTCCCCTCTTTGTTCTTCATGGATTAGCCCTCGTGAGCTGCCCTACATGATCGAGGCACATATGTAATATTTCTGCTGTTGCTATGCTGAGTTTGCTGGGATCCCATGGATTATGAGATTATGTTCAGATTGTGTTTGAGTAATATATTTGTTTCTCCTCTTTTATATTTATGTTCTTGAGTAATTCTTGCATGTTCTCCATTGCTGTTTATTGCTTTGGCCAAGTAGTAGGTAGTGACTCCAAGAGGGAGCGTTATGCATGATTGTGGGTTCATGCCCCCTGATGACTAGCTTTAGTGACAGAAACATGAGTCTAGGGGATGTGCTCTTGCCACAAGGGGGAAAACAATGGTTCTTGTACTTGCGGGTGCAAGGATTGTTTACTTTACGCAAAGTTCTTTAATGCAGTTGTCCGTTGCTTTGAGTTTACACTTTGGGTGGGATTCGCAACTTAATACCAGCGAGATGTTCTGGATAGATATCTCAAGGTGGATGATTACTAGGTAGATGCAGATGGATTTTGGTCTACTTGTCTTGGCGTACCGCCCATGCTTTTGAGCCTCTTCCTTTCTTTATAGCATAATTAGCATTGGTTTGCGCACATAATCTTGTCAATTGCCCAGCTGTGATTTGTTTACTCGCATAGCTATTTTATCGTCTTTTGGGAGAGAGACATCACTAGTGAACATCATAGGAGCCCGGTCCATATTTCCTACACTGTTTACACTATCAATTTACTTTCAGTATTTACTTTTCCGTAGCTATCAGTATCACTATTATCCCGTGCGTTTTATCCTTTGTGAACAACAAGGCCGGAGGGATTGACAACCCCTTTGTACTCATTGGGAGCAAAGTTATCTGTTGTGTGTGCAGGTCCACGCCTACCGCCAATCTCTGGCTCCGTTGCCACCTTCCTGTCGTTGTCGGAGTCCTACTGGAGACAAACCTTCGTATCTTCACCGAGGGAAATTTGCTGTTGTCTACATATGAACCTTCCACTTTGGGTAACCAACGAGGGGGCGTTAATTCGTACCATCAAAAGAAATTTCTGGCGCCGTTATCGGGGACTCCACTCTTCAGGATAGGGGAGTTGCACACTATCTTTTATCTTTGCTTTTTAGTCTTGTTAGTTTACCTTTCAGTTTTTGCTTTAGTGTCCTTTATCAAAAATCAAAAAAATAGTTATCTTTCCTGCTGCTACTATGGGTTCCTCTGAGAACACCAAGTTGTGTGACTTCACTAGTCACAACAACAGTGACTTTATCTGCACTCCTATTGCTACACATGCTACTTCAACACCTTCTTATGAGATTAAACCTGCTTTGCTGAACCTTGTTATGCAAGATCAATTCTCTGGTGCTAGAGATGCTGATGCTTTGCACTTAAATAATTTTATTGAGCTTTGTGATATGCAAACGTACAAAGAAGTAGATGGTGACTGGGAACCCTTCGTTAGAATTAGCATCTCTAACCAAGACTTCCTTTCCTTCTGTGACATTGGATCCATGGTTTCTACTATGCCAAAAGTTGTTTATGATTCTTTAAAATTTAACATGGACAAATTGTCATCCTATCATGAACATGCTAATGGAGATATTTCTGAGATCCAGGGAAGGATAAAATATGTACCAATGACATTCCTTAAAGGGATTGCAATGGTTGATTTCTTCGTCATGAAGCCAAACCAAGGAAACATAGTGCTTGGGAGGGATTTCCTCCGGGCCATAAAAGGCTTCATTGATATAGGTAAGGGACAAAAACGCCTACGCGGGAAGGAAAAAGGTATATACCCCTTTCCTAAAAGAAACAAGGACGAACTTGTTGAGGAACCATTTGAATCATATTACAACTCCGATTATTATGATGATCTTTGATTCCTTCTATTTGCATTAAGCCTAGCTAATGGCTTTAAAGAAGCGCTTTCGGGAGGCAGCCCGCAACGAATTTAGGATTTCCTTTTTTTTCTGTTTTTAGTGGTCTTGATGATTGTTACTACTGTAGCAACATCATTGTATCTTTACTTTTCAAGCTTTGTGCCTTTTATAGCCTCATATGATAAGGGAAGTGAAAGTTGTGACATGCTGTCCAGAAAACAAATTATGTCCTCGTGACTAGAAAAAACCCAGTTCATCTTTTTGAGCTGAATTTTTTTACACAGGATGCTATATACAATTACGAAACTTTTGTATGTTCTGAGTTTTTTGATTTGAGTTGCAGAAGTATCCCTAAAAAATTCTTTACTACCTGTTGGTCTGTTTTTCACAGATTCTGTCCTGTTTTGCCTTTTCTTCATTTTTCAAACCTTAAGCTTGCTTTGTCTTTGCAAAAACTTTTTGGCACTCTTGAGAAACAGTAGCCCTTCAAGATTATATTTATTTCCAGTAGAGAAAAAATATTTTATTATGGGTACTAACCTCGCTAACCAGATTATGATGAGTTATGTATGAAGGGTGTTTTCAAGTGTGTGAGGGAAGATGATGAAAGAAGATTCAGGAGTGTCAAGCGCTCAAGCTTGGGGATGCCCCCATTCATCCCCAAGAAATATTCAAGGAGACTCAATCGTCTAAGCTTGGGGATGCCCCCGTGCATCCCCTTCTTCATCAACAATTATCAGTTCTTCTCTCGTTTCACTATATTTTTATCACTTCATGCATTATGTGCTATTCTTAGAGCGTCTCGCTCTTAGGTTTTATTTTTAGTTTTCTTTAGCTTTGCTTGCTGTTCATAACAAGTTAGAACCCAGCTTTCTTTGTGTGGGAGAGAAACATGCTCCACTTCAAAAATTTAGAACACAACATAGGATTTTTCATGCTTATCTTTGTTGTGTGTGTTCTTTATCTTTTTCATAGCTACTGTCATGTTTTGCTCTTAGTTTTCATGCTTATCATTTCAAAGAGCTTTTGTTTAGTTTGTTGCTGGAACTCTCTTGAGTTTTCATGTTTATCTTGTTTAGATAGTTTGCCTGTTGCACTAAGTTTTGTGTCTTGACTTGAAGTAGGTAATTGAGGTTGCTATTCTTTTATAGTAGTAACTTGCAATAGTTTTGAGGTGTTGTTTTGAGTAATGTTTGGACTTTTGGTGTCAAGAGCTTTAGCCTATTAGTGATAGATGTCGTATTTTGGGCAATCCATGTTTATTTTCAAAACTTACAAAATTAGTTGAGAACTTTAGCTACTAGATGGATCACTACTCTTCTGAGGGGTCGAATATTAGAGTACACTCGCGTACAAGAGTCGAGGATGCGCAAGGATAACCAAACCCCCATACACTCCTCCTCGGGGTACTTGTCTCTTTGTGAAACCTCCTTATTAGATTGAGAGTTACTGATAATAAGTGCATGAGTTCTTCGGACTAATGTGAGTATTCGAAAGTTGACACTTCCACCTTCCCATATTTTTATAGCCTCTCATGTGCCGTGCATTGCTTTGTTCTCACTCCGAGAGTTGGCGTCCACCTTCGCCGGTACATCCAAATCCTTGGCACGATACGCTCTGTCATCATAAACCTCCTTATATCCTTCCTCAAAACAGCCACCATACCTACCTACCAAGGCATTTCCATAGCCTTTCCGAGATATATTGCCATGCAACATCCATCTTCTCATGACTTGATCTTCATGTCATACATGCTACTTGCTTGATCAATGAGCCGCATGATAGTTGGGCCTTGCCCTAATCATTGCTACATGACGCGCTATTATCATTGCATATCCTGCTACACTGGCAGAGGCATACATTTGCATACATCATGATAGTTACATTTTATTTATGATTTTAGTACTTTGTAAAGTGTGAAAGATCTTCTATACTTTTTGTAATATATAGAGTGTTGCCCCTAAAGTGAGGAAAAGATCCCAAAGAGGACAAAATCAAAAGATCCTAAAGAGGACAAAATCAAAAGATCCCAAAGAGGACAAATGAGAGAAATAGAAAGAGCCATTGAGGCCACCAAAAAAAGAGAAAAATAAATAAAAAGAGAGAAGGGGGCACACTACTATTCCTTTTGAGAGATCCACACTCGTACTCCCTTTTATATCTTGTACTCCATAGAGATTATCATTTATGCATATATCTATGTGGGGACCTTCACACTATAGAACTTGGCTTGTATATTCCAATGATGAGCCTCCTCAAATGAGCTCTAGGTCTTCTTGAGCAAGCAAGTTGGATGCACCCCCACTAGTTCCATTGGAGAGATATTAGCTCATATGTGCATCCATTGCATGGCAATCCCTACTCCTCACATCATATCTATCATTTGGCTTTCTCTCGCCTATGATTGTCCTCATTGATGTGAGCCTTTCACACCCTTTTTGTCTTCCTCCTCCACCATATTATCTCTTTGCCATCCAAAGTGTCAACTTTCTTGCTTATGCTCATCCATTGCATGAGTGCTCAAAATGTTGAAAAGGAGTGGCTCATTTTGACTTGTACCTGGCTCGTGGTCTGGGGATGAGTCAAGATAAGATTCCAAAGAAGACCAAGTGTGAAACTTTAGTAGATTGAGGTCACAACACAAAAATACTCTTTTTTCTTGTATATCCCTATCCCCTTTCTTGCACGCAAACACCATTTGGAGACATTCGAGTCACGGACAGCGAGAGCTCTTGCACCTTTATGTTCTTATGTTGCTTGTTTCAATACTAAATATAGACTCTTTCCTGTTATGACTTGAATTGAATTACATGCCTTGATTGCTTAACTTCAAAGTTCTTTTATGGTTGTTAGCATGTCACCACAGAAATTATGCTTTTATCATTTACCTACTCGAGGACGAGCAGGAATTAATCTTGGGGATGTTGATACGTCCAAAACGTATCTATAATTTCTGCTTGCTCCATGCCTCTTTTGTGTGATATTGCTATGATATTGATGAACTTCCATACACTTTTGATCATATTTGGACTAACCTATTAACTCAGTTCACCCCAGTGCCAATTCCTGTTTTCTGCTGTTTTTCTATTTCAGGTTTCCCCCATATAAAAAGTGCTCCAAAAATTCGGGAAAAATCCAATAAAAAATCAGCGATCAGGAAGCTTCCGGAATCGTCGAGGGGGAGGGGGGCAGAGGGGACCCACCAGGGCCCCAAGCGCCCTCCCGACGCGCCCTAGGGTGGGGCCTCGCCAGGGGGCTGCCTGGACCCCTGGTGGCTCCCTGGCTGCCCCCTTCGCCTATTTAATCCTCGTGACGTGAAACCCCCGTGATGGGAACCCTTTTTCGCGATCTCTCCTCTGTTCCGCCGCCGCCGCGCTTCCAGGATCGGGAGCACCAGAAGACCTCTTCCCGGCACCCTGCCGGAGGGAGGAATCACCTCCGGGAGCTTATCCACCACCATGGATGCTTCCCGGATGAACCGTGAGTAGTCCACCTTGTACCATGGGTCTATGATCAGTATCTATGTGATGTTCTCCTCCCCTCTTTGTTCTTCATGGATTAGACCTCGTGAGCTGCCCTACATGATCGAGGCACATATGTAATATTTCTGATGTTCCTATGCTGAGTTTGTTGGGATCCGATGGATTATGAGATTATGTTCAGATTGTGTTTGAGTAATATATTTGATTCTCCTCTTTTATATTTATGTTCTTGAGTAATTCTTGCATGTTCTCCGTTGCTGTTTATTGCTTTGGACAAGTAGTAGGTAGTGAATCCAAGAGGGAGCGTTATGCATGATTGTGGGTTCATGCCCCCTGATGACTAGCTTGAGTGACAGAAACATGAGTCTAGGGGATGTGTTGTTGCCACAAGGGGGAAAACAATGGTGCTTGTACTTGCGGGTGCAAGGATTGTTTACTTTACGCAAAGTTCTTTAATGCAGTTGTTCGTTGCTTTGAGTTTACAATTTGGGTGGGATTCGCAACTTAATACCAGCGAGATGTTCTGGATAGATATCTCAAGGTGGATGATTAGTAGGTAGATGCAGATGGATTTCGGTCTACTTGTCTTGGCGTACCGCCCATGATTTTGAGCCTCTTCCTTTCTTTATAGCATAATTAGCATTGGTTTGCGCACATAATCCTGTCAATTGCCCAGCTGTGATTTTTTTACCTCACATAGCTATTTTATCGTCTTTTGGGAGAGAGACATCACTAGTGCACATCATAGGACCCCGGTCCATATTTCCTACACTGTTTACACTATCAATTTACTTTCAGTGTTTACTTTTCCGTAGCTATCACTATCACTATTATCCCGTGTGTTTTATCCTTTGTAAACAACAAGGCCAGAGGGATTGACAACCCCTTTGTACTCGTCGGGAGGAAATTTATCTGTTGTGTGTGCATTAATCTTTTGAGAGGGAATTGGAATTTCATAATCCCTTCTTTCATATCAATAACAGAACCTACGGTGCGAAGGAAAGGACGTCCCAAAATAATTGGACAAGAAAGTTCACATTCAATGTCCATGATAGTAAAATCAACGGGAACATAATTTTCATTGAAAATGATAAGAACATCATCTATCTTCCCCAAAGGTTTCTTTACGAAAGAATCGACAAGATGAACACCAAAAGAACAAGTATCAAAAGGTTTCAACTCAAATATATCATACATTCTTTTGGGCATAACAGAGGTACTAGATCCAACATCACATAAAGCATAGCAAGAAAAGTTATTCAACTTAATTATAATCATAGGATCCCAACCATATTCTAGCTTTCTAGGTATGGAGGCTTCTACCCTAAGCTTCTCCTCCCTAGATGACGGGGATGTACCCTGGCAAATCCCATGGTCAGTGACCCTGGGTTAGTCATGAGAGTCACAGGTTGGACGATAAGCTCGTCGGCTAACAGGAGGATACGTTCCTGCTCGATATTATTGATTGGAGATGGCGATTACAGGGAAGTCGAGGCTAGTATGCGCAAGGCTAGGTTACAGATTGTGTATTGCTTGATATCGACGTCTCCCCTCCTAGCCCTTATATACTAGGCTAGGTCTCAGGGAGTCCGTCCTGATTACATATGAGGTTTCCTAACCATGATCTTGTTCCGTACGGCAAGTTTGCACCTTCCTTATAACTCGCGGACTCCTACGTCGGTGCTACTAGTGGGCCAAGGCTGGGCCCAGGCGGCATCTTTGTAGGCCTTCTGTCTTCTAGTATACCGGGTAGGCTCATCCATAGGAGTCGTGGGGTCACCCCCTCGTCAGTAGCCCCCGAGTGCCTGGGGGACTCGAAGAGGCGCGCAGGGACTCGAATCCACCCTAGCGTCGTTTTGATGTATGCACGGTTCAACCGCGGGTCGCTGGCAGTCTGGGGCCATGACAAAACCTGTTTCGAGGGATGTTAAGCTGAAAGGGCCCAAGGTGTCGACTAGTCGAGCCTTGGTGAATTGCACTAGTGGCAAAAACCGCAGTAGCCCAATCAAACCCATGTCCCTCGACATGAATTTGGAACACTGGTGTCTAGCAAAAGTCATGCCACTGCAGGTCTTACAGTGATCAATTGCCACCAGTAAAGTTCATAGCCTAGGCGCGTCCACCCGGCTTTTTCTATCATGCATGCGCATGGAAAAGGTTGGGAGTGAAATCGCTCTTTGGCAAGTCCCAGCCCGACCGATGTTCGCAGCGGGGTCTTACCTACACGCTAAGCTTGCGTGGCATCTGGGAACAGTGTATCGTGTTCCAGGAATATGTATTTTTATTGAGGAGCGGAGCCTAGTAGATAGTGCACCCACTTGGAATAAACAATCAAGTGGGCGGTTTCAGCGGTCACCCGTGGAGCTTTTTCGAGTGCTCGGGAGTAGAGGGATATTTTCTCGGGAGGTCGTCGAGTGCTTGAGTATATATAGAGTTTTGCGAGTATCACTCGGATGTCGTTTTTGTTCTCGGGGTGAGGGAGCACCCGATACTCTAGGACCGCTCGATCTGGCGAGTGCAGGTCTGTTCATCTTTGCGTCGTGGTGAGGGAGCACCCGAAACTCTCATGGGTGCGAGTAATCACTCGAGCACGCTTTTAATTCTGGGTGAGGGAGCACCCGAAACTCTCATGGATGGATACGCTCCCGATGGGAGTTAGATATATTTTAAAATTGTATTTAAGCTATGCAGAAAATGTTGCTTGCAAGCTGCCTCTTCTGCTGACTGCCTCTTTAATTTACCTTTTGTTTGGTGAAGATAACTATCTCCGTGCTGGAGGACCGTCAAAAGATGATCTGGCTGCTAACCGTCATGTCTGCATGACCAGTCATAATGATGGCTTTTGGTGACGTGTTGCAGACGCATGTTGAGTTTATCGACGTGCGCATTGAAAACGCGCGAGATTTGACGCGTCCAGCGCACTGTGCCTCCCATGTGAAGGCATCTTTGCCTCGGAGTTCGAATCGTCCAGCATGCTTGGTCATTGATTTAATGGCTCCCGTCGTCTGGGCTTTCTATGTGGGTTTTGTGCTATAAATAGTCCCCTTCTTTTTCTTCTAGCGGCGGTATTCGTCCTCTGCTCATCTTTGCTTCTCGTTCTCTTCTTCTTCTCATGGCGCCCAAGCATGGAGCTGGTATGACCGGCCGTGGTCCTGCTCACCGCAGCCGTGGTGGTCGTACTCCACGCTCTTCTCGCGGTGGTCGTCATGGTGCAGCGTTGGTGCCTTCCTCCTCTTCCTCGGAGGAGGGTTTTTGGTGTTATGACTTTCTCCTGCACGTCCGTGGCCGGGGCGCTGCTCGTATTCTTCTTCCCTCTGCATTTCCTGCCATTGTTTCTGTGCGTGGCCTTGATGGCTTGCTGCTTCGTCTTCAGGGGTGCGCTCGATCTCCTTCTTATGTTAAGTTGGAGATCGATAGTTCCCGCTTGATTTTTCTTGGCTTTGGCTGGAAATCCTTTGCTCGTCGGTTGAACTTGCATGATGGTGACACTCTTTGTTGCCGTTTTGATGGTGAAGATACTCTTTTCATCCGCGCTTTTGACCCGAGCGGCAACCGCATGGATCCGCACTGGCCAGGGACAGGCAGTGATGGTTCTGACGGGTCGAGGAGTCCTTCGCCCTCGTCTTCAACTGCTTCCTCCTCTGGTTACTCTTCGGGTGCTGATGCGGAGCCGTCTTCAACTACTTCTTCTGCCGGTTCTGAAGAGGATCTCGACATCAAACCACCAGTCAAGCGGGCGCGTCAGGTGACCTTGTAGAACTGGAGGCGGCAGCGTCATCTTCGCCGGCAGCTCGGGTGGAGCTGGAGAAGAAGCTAGTGGAGCAGGAGAAGAAGCTGGTGGAGCAGCGTCTTCAACTGCTCTGCAAAAAAGTCGAGCTTCACCTTTTGTTATGTCAGTGAGATTGTGAGCCTGTTGCTTCGACTCCTCCTTTGTCTGTGATGATGCTCTGTCTCGGTGCCAATAATCCCAGCATGGGCACTCATGTAGAAGTCATAATTCCTTGGGTGATTGACGCTGTAGGCTTTATTAGCTGCTGGTGCCTTTTGTAACCAGATTAGTTCTCCATGTAATGAGGATGGCCTTCGAGTAATCAGAGTTGCCTTCTATCCAATGTAGTTTCGAATCTTTTGTACTAAGAGTGATCTTTGGGTCCTTGTATTGCGAACTGTGCTTGAGGCTTTGTAATGGAATCTGTCTTCGAATCCTTTTGCAAACGAGAGTTGTCTTCGAGTCCTTGGCAGTCGAAAGTTGTCTTCAGGTCTATTAGAACTTCGCTTTGTGGGTTCTATCGGGTGCGAGACAGCCCTCCCGATGGGAGTAGCCCCTGAGGCTACGTTTGAGTCGAAGAGTCGAACGTAGGCTGAGATCTGTTTCCTTTGTCATTCTTCCGTTGTTTCCTGTCTTTTATCGGGTGCGCGACAGCGCTCCCGATGGGAGTAGCCCCCGAGTCTTTAGGTGATCGTTGGCGTGTCGGGACCCGGGGTTTAGCGTATGCAAGACTCGCTACAACACAATCATATGGAGAGCCGAGAACCGTACCCACTTGTCTAAGCAGACAAGGCCAAGCACAGAACGTTCTCGGAAAGCATCGAACGTGAGGGGCATCCCATCCAGGCCGGATGATCATCTGAAATGGGTCCTCATCGTCCGCACACAAGTCTAAATGATATGGGTGGTGAACTCCCATACTCATAGACAAGTCGCCTCAACCATACTATCGATTGTATTATAACCCTTACATAGACTTACTCCAGCCCGATCACTTAGTCGGGGTCTAGGGCGGGCTCGATCATACATCAAAGTGTGCACGTGACAGAGTCACAAGCAATCGCATCGCGATGCCCCAAGCTGCGCACATCTAAGGGCCACTTGGTGTATAAAAGACCGCCAGCCAGATCGCAACTAAGGTCTCGAAAACCCATACTAAGACATGCATGTTATAATCACACACGCAGCACACATGTCTAGTATGAACAGCAGGTATCATTGCAATTCTCTACAAAGTATACAACTTTATTGATAACTCTTACAGAGTGCACACAGAGATCACGAGACCGTGATCCAACATTACATCAAACATGCGGAAGCAAAGTAGGTATGAGTACAGACAAGTTTAACAAATGGCTTAGATGTCGGGACCCGGGGTTAGCGTATGTAATTCCAGTCACGATGCAATCACATGGAGAGCCAAGAACCGTACCCACTTGTCTAAGCAGACAAGGCCAAGCACAGAACGTTCTCGGTAAGCATCGAACGTGAGGGGCATCCCATTCAGGCCGGATGATCAACTGAGATGGGTCCTCATCGTCCGCTCACAAGTCTAAATGCTTATGGGTGTTGAATCCCATACTCATAGACAAGTCGCCTCAACCATGTTATCGATTGAACCCTAACTCTTACATAGACTTACTCCAGCCTGATCACTTAGTCGGGGTCTAGGGCGGGCTCGATCATACAACAAAGTATGCACGTGACGGAGTCACAAGCAATCGCATCGCGATGCCCCAAGCTGCGCCCATCTAAGGGCCACTTGGTGTATAAAAGACCGCCAGCCAGATCACAACTAAGGTCTCGAAAACCCATACTAAGACATGCATTTTATAAACATACACGCAGCACACATGCCTAGTATGAACAGCAGGTATCATCACATAACTCTACAAAGTACTTCTTTATAGATATACACATAGATCATACAAAGATCACATGTCTGTGATCAACATTACATCATACAACGGAAGCAAATTAGGTCTGAGTACAGACAAGTTTAACAAATGGCTTAGAGAAGCCTTGTAAACATACAGGCCCTTCCACGAGGGACCAGACTGCTGTCTGGAACTATACTACCAAGGTCAACGTCGAGCTTCACGAAGGTGACTCCATCGGGGTCCGGGTTCTCATCTAAAACATAGAATAAGCAAACGTGAGTACAAAGTCATACTCAGCAAGACTTACATCAGAACTACACTACTCATGCTCAAGTATCAAGGTAAAGGAGGTGGAGTTCAACATGCAGAACTGCCAGCTTTGACTTGGCTAATCCTGCACTACGAGTACCAGACTTGAGGTAAGAAGCGTACACGAGTCCACTACCAAGTCTCCAATCAATACACCACTATGGTTACTTCCTCGACTTCCCCACGAGGAAGCACGCCATAGCACTCACGCTTATCTTGCGAGTTTTATAAGTATCCATTCAAGTTGTCTATGATCAAGTAAAGGTTTCCAAGTAGTCCATAACCGCGGACACGGCTATTCGAATAGTTCATTAACCCTGCAGGGGTGTACATCTTCACACGCGTGTCATCACTTATCGCCTCGTTCTTGTCACCCTTCAAGCGGGTGTTGGACGTGGATGAAACCAAGGCACTACCCTCACATCACCTTCTCTAATCCAGGAGTCGACTACCTGAGTTTGTCACCGCTCGAGAGTCCGGCCGGTTCCACGAAACGGACTTAGATAATGCAAGGGACCGAGACGCCACCTTTGACAGGTTGTTTCACTGCCTCACAGGTCCACCCACATATCTATAGTTAGGTCAAATGGAAAGCCTGAATCTAGTGTGACTCCTGGACCGGATCAGGTACGTAAAGAGGCCAAACGGGGCTCCCATAAAACCCTACATGTGGTCATACTCTTTGTCTTGGATCACAAAACAGGAACTCGGGGCCTAGGGCAGTGTTCAACGAGACAACCCACTGTGTACTCCTACACAGCCTCTCATCGTTCACCTTTGTTTAGGGTGGATTCACCAACACGTTATCATTAGCATCACTGTGTTCATTCCATCCCGACTCACAATCATAACATCCTCATTGTATCACTAAGCAGCAAAAGCAGTAACAGTTGCAGGGGCCACATGCTCATCATTCAACTCCTAAATCTGCTAGGATTGTGGTTTGCTTAATACGGTGACAAAATGATAGGTCATGCATCGGAATGGGTTCAACTATGCGAAAGAACGTGTCTCGGTGATCTCCTAAACATGCATAAGCGAGACTGAGAGGGAAATAGGATTTTATAGACATGATCAATGGGGTTTGCTTGCCTTGCTGACGATACACGGGTCTTAACGGTGGTCTTCTTCTTCGGGGGTGATCACCGTCTCGGAACGTCTGTCATCGGAGGCAATCATCAACAAGGGGGGGACAACTTCGAAAGTAAAAATGCACATACACATGATAAGGTTGTCCATGATGTGAAAGGTACTGGTTTGTAGCATATTCAATTTAATTGAAGTATATTGCATTTGAAATGCAAATTCAAACTCCAAATTCAATTTCAAATTAAGTCATATACACATTTGCTTCTGTTCCCCCATTTTAAAATGGTCAAACATGAAAACAAATTGCATATTCTTAATCCTTGCATTTTTCTGATAATTTTTCATATATTATATGTTTAATTTGGAGTTAGTATGAATTTTCTATGAATTTCCAAAGTTTAATTCAATTTCTGGATTTTTCTGGAATTCTTTTAATTCATAATTTGAATTACTGCGTCACTGTGACGCAGGGGTGACGTCAGGGGGGGCTGACCTGTGGGCCACCATTGTCAGTGTCACAGGGGGTTAACCCCTCTCTGCTTAATTAACAGAGGGGCTTAGGGGGCCAGGGGGCCCACCTGTCATGGACTCGGGGGGGGCTTAAGTTTGGTTTAGCGCTAATTAACTCGGGCCCGCCGGCGGTTAGCCGCCGGTGACCAAACCGCACGGCGGCGCCACTGCGGACGGCGGTTCCGTGCAGCAAAACGAGCGCCGCGGCCACCAAACGAAAGCCCGTGGACGCGCGCTCCTTCCTGGGCATCGTGGCGTCACCGGGGAGCACTGGGAGCTCGCCTTGGTCGAGCTCGCGCGGTGGCCGGAGTACTGGCGCAGGCGGCACAGCGGTACAGGCACGGGGAGGAGCGGGGTTTAGGGGGGAAACGCAGGGGAGCTCACCCCGGAGCGAATGGACGGGACGACGGGGTTGGAGGAGGCCGGATGGCGACGCAATCGACGTCGAACTCCACGGCGGCCGGCGGCGACTAGGCGACGAAGGCGTCGGCTCCAGAGCTTCAAGAGCTCGATTGGGTGCGTGGGAAGATGAAGTCGATGGCTCCGGTGCTACTGGACACTTCAG
Source organism: Bromus sterilis (assembly GCA_950022295.1). NCBI lineage: Eukaryota > Viridiplantae > Streptophyta > Magnoliopsida > Poales > Poaceae > Bromus > Bromus sterilis. Next base: position 71,560,657 of record OX465600.1, on the reverse strand, counting down.
CTCGGCGAGAGGAGGCCGTTGGCCACGACTGGGCGCGGCGGCGCTCTCCGGTGGGTTCTCGGGTGGCGTCAAATCGGCGAGGGAGAGGGCAGAGAGATAGCGGCGAGAGGTGGAAGACGGTGCGGGGCTTCTGGGCGCTTGCGTGGCGCCAGGAGAGGGCAGGGGGTGGCCTAGAAGGCGGCCGGCGTCGAGGTGGCGTCGTCGAGCGCTCTGCTGCCTCCAGCGAGCAGCTTGAGCTAGACGACAGGAGAGGGGAGGTGGGCTTGGGCTGCTGCTGGGCCAGGGGGGCTTCAGTTGGGCCAAAATCCACGGGGTGTTTCCCCTTTTTCTTTTCCTTCTTCTTTTCTTTTCTGTAATTTTTGTTGTGCCTAGCATTAAATAGCTAGGCAATTTTGTAAAATGCCCAAACATTTTTATAATTACTAGGTGACCAGTAGCTAGTCACTTTTAGGATTTGGGCATTTTTGAAATTCAAAACATTTGAATTCCAATTCAAATAGGGGTAAACTTTAATTTCCAGAGCACTGTTTGAATTTTAGAATATTCCATGGGCATGGGAAAATACCCAAACCACTTTTAAAATGATCACCATCATTTATAGGAATTTTCCAAATATTCAAATGATTTTTGGAAAAATATTTTTATCTGGCCATTTGAAATAAATTCTCAGGGCTTTTCTTTTCCCCATTTTTGAATTTCTTTTGAATTTTTTCATGATGCAAAGGGCACAAACAAACCCTAGCACTTACCTAAATTGGGGTTGTTACATTAGAGAAGCCTTATCTATAAACAAGCCATTCCACGAGGGAACAATCGTCTGACTGGGACTACACTAGCTTGGTCTTCAGTTGTCGAGCTCCATAAAGAATCCACCTTCGGGGTCAGTGGGTTCATCTAAAACATAGAATAAGCAAACGTGAGTACAAAGTCGTACTCAGCAAGACTTACGTAGAAGCTATACTACTCATGCACATGTATCAAGGTAAAGGGAGGTGGGGTTCAAATGCAGAAGTGCCAGCTTTGACTTGGCTAGTCCTGAACTACGAGTACCAGACTTGAGGTAAGAAGCGTACACGAGTCCACTACATCTCCAACCAATTACACCACTATGGTGCCTTCCTCGACTTCCCCACGAGAAAGAACGCCATAGCACTCACACTTATCTTGGCAAGTTTTATAAGTATCCAGTTCAAGTTGTCTAATAATCAAGCTAAGCTTTCCAAGCAGTCCTTAACCGCGGACGCGGCTATTCGAATAGTTTTGTTAACCCTGCAGGGGTGTAATACTACACACATGTGTCATTACTTACCGCCTTTTGCATGCCACCGTTCAAGAGGTGACAGCGAGGATGCCACCACAACACTTCGCCCACAGCTCCGTTCTAGTCCTGAGAGTCGCCTATCTGAGGGGGATCCGTATGGAAGTCCGGCCGAGGTTCCAGTACAGCCTCAAACGATGTGTGCAGGGTCCCAAGCCGGTCTTGAAAAGCCGTTCATCCACTTTGCAGACCGTGCCACAGCCCTACCTAAACTCCGAACTACTGTGACTTCTGGGGTTCGAACGGGGTGAGGTACTAAGATGAGAGGGGTCAGTGAGCCCAATGTGTGGTTGTACTCTTCTTCTTGGATCACCACACAAGAACTCAGACTTAAGGCGGTGTTCAACGAGACAACCCACTGTGTACTCCTACACAGCCTCTCATCGTTCACCTTGTATTAGGGTAGATTCACCAACACATTTCCACCATCATCAACATGATTGCTACCATCCCGACTCACATAACAGTATCAACATTGTAACACTATAAGCATGCAATAAGCAGTAACAATTGCAGGGGCCACATGATACAACCAACTCCTACATTTGCTAGGATTGTGGTTTGCTTACTACTGTGACAAATGATAGGTCATGCAAAGGAATGGGTTCATCTATGCGGTAGAAACGTAGCATGGTAATCATCCTATACAATGCATAGGCGAGACATGAGAGGGAAGTGGGATTTTATCGACATGATCAATGGGGGTTTGCTTGCCTTGCTGACGAGGTTCAGTATCGGGGTCTTCAACGAAGGGGGTGAACTCGGGTTCCGGCTCCACTTCTATCCGAGAAAACAATACAAACAAAGTGATCAACATAAGGTACAATGCACAAGCACATGATCAATTGTATAAAGTGATGTTCGTGGTACTGATGTGTTGAGCATTCCATTTAAAAGGAGTATATTGCATTTGAAATGCAAATTCAAACTCCAATTTGAATTCAATTTAGCCAAGTTACAAATGCTATTGTTTTATCAATGTAATTCATCTTGACATGTGTATGATATGCCTCTGATGTTCAAGTGAATTGGGTTATGTTGCTAAGGTTCAAATTGCAAAAGCATTTGAATTTAATTTGATTAAATTCCAATTAAACAAAATAGAAAATGCTACTGGTCCCATTTTAAATTCAACTCAAATATAGTTGAAAGTTGTATATTTGGATAGATTATTTTCTCCTGATCATTTTTCATATATTATTTGTCCAATTTGGTGTTAATATGAATTTTCTATGATTTATTGAAGTTTAAGCTATTTTCTCAAATTTCTCTGATTTCTTTTTAAAAAGAAAACCATTTACTGCGTCAGCATGAGGTCATGCTCGTGTCAGGGGGCCTCTGACCAGTGGGTCCCACCTGTAAGTGATTGTTGTTTAATTAAATTGTTTAAACTGATTTAAACTTAACCCAGGGATTAGCCAGGGGGCTGGGCCCACATGTCATGGTCACTTGGGGTGGGTCCAAGGGTTAATTAAGCTGGGGTTATGGCTAATGGCGGGGTGTCGTCGGCGGCAGCACTGTTGCTCGCCGGAGTTCATCGGGATGGCGATTTAGAGCACGGGGAGCCAAGGGAAGGGCACGGATGGGTTCCTGGTCGTCTCCCGCGTCGGATGGTGGCACCTGGGGCTCAAGGGGAGGTGCAGAGGGACGGCGGCCTCTTCCCCGGCGGAAGCAGAACAACAGCGAGGTCAGAAGTGGACCTAGAGGGCACGGTTTGAAGCTGGGAGGGTTGCGTTCGATTGCTACGAACTCCAGAAGCCAAACGCGCGCGGGGGGCAGGACTTGGGAGCACGGGAGCGAGCGCAGGTTCAACCTTGGCGGCCACCTTGCTCGGCTCTCATGGCAGATCGATCTAGAGGACGAATTGGAAGGGTGAAATAGGGGGAAACTATGCGCCTGCTCACCACGGATGCGAAGGACGCGACGGCGAGGTCGGGGGTGCCTTGACGGTGACGAATTCGTCGATGGCGCTCGGCGGCCGGAGGCGAGGAAGAAGAAGGGGACGGAGATCCTAGGGCTTCCCGACTCGATTCCTTCTGGGCATCGGCGTAGTCGACGACTGTGGAGACGATGGACACGCTCTTGAGGCCTAGCTCGGGCTCCGACCACGAGTTTCCATGGCGGCCGCGCTGCTTATGTTCTCGGGCGTCGACGAACTCACGCGGGGAGAGGGGGAGACGAACAGGAGACGGGGGAGTGGATGCGGCGTGTCCTGGGTGTCTCCGTGGCACGTCTTGGAGCCCTGGGAGGGTCCAGGTAGGCAAGCAGGAGGTCGCCTGCGTCGGCATGCCCTCCAGCGAGCTGCTTGCCTCGCTAGGGGAAGACGACAAGGGGAGCTGCGGGCTTGGGCTGCTGGAACGGTAAGTTGGGCCGAGAGGCCCAGGTAGGTGGGCTCTTTTCTTCTTTTCTATTTCTTCTCTGTTTTCTTCTGTTATTTATTTTGGAACTGCTAAATAAAATAGCAAACCATTTTATAAAATGTTGAAACTTTTTATATGGCTTCACAATATAATAGGTTAGCCACTTGTAAAGTTTGAACATTTTTAAAATTCAAATTATTTGAACTTTAAATCAAATAGTGGTTTTTGATTAATTCCAAGGTCCTATTTGAATATTTGAAAAATACATGATCATGGGGTGGGTCCCACATCACTTGATATGTGATCACACTCATTTATGTGAGTTTTCAAAAATACAAAAGGAATTTTTGGAGCAACTTTTTATCTGGCCATTTGAATTAAATTCATCTGGGGGTTTTTCTCTCCCATTTCAATTTCTTTTGAAATTTTTAACATGATGCAAAGTGACTTGCTAATCCTAGCACATACCTAACTTGGGGTTGTGACAACTCGCCCCCACTCAAAAGAATCTCGTCCCGAGATTCAGAAGTCTGCGGGAGGAAGGAGGGGTACTCGGCACTGAGACGGTCTTCTCTTTCCCACGTGGCTTCTCTCTCAGAGTGGTGTGACCATTGCACTTTCAGAAACTTAATCTTCTGACGACGAGTGACACGCTCTGCGGAATCAAGAATACGAACGTGGTATTCTCGATAAGAAAGGTCATCTTGGAGATCAAGCATTTCATGGTCGACTTCGCGGATGGGGTCCTTGAAGCAACGCCTGAGTTGTGACACATGGAATACATCATGTACTCGGGAAAGGTGCGGGGGTAGTTCAAGTTGGTAGGCAACTTCTCCACGTTTAGCAAGAATGCGGAAAGGTCCAATGTAACGTGGGGCCAACTTGCCTTTGATACCGAAGCGTTGGGTTCCCTTCAGAGGAGTAACCCGAAGGTAAGCCTTCTCGTCCAGATTGTAGCTTTCTTGCCTAGATGACGATCATAGTAGCTTTTCTGACGAGACTGGGCTGCTTTCCATTGATCACGAACTATTCAAACTTGCTCTTCTGCTTCCTTGATCATATCCGGTCCAAAGAATTGTCTTTCACCGGTTTCTGACCAGTTTAGGGGTGTTCGACATCGTCGTCCATATAGGAGTTCAAAAGGAGCCATGTTCAGACTAGATTGGAAACTATTGTTATAAGCAAATTCAGCGAATGGCAGAGACTTCTCCCAATTCTTTCCGAATGAGATAACACAAGCTCTGAGCATGTCTTCATGAATTTGGTTAACCCTTTTGACTTGACCGCTAGAATGAGGATGGAAAGCTGTACTAAAGGAGAGATGAGTTCCCATAGCATTCTGAAAGCTTCCCCAAAATCTAGAGGTGAAAAGGCTACCACGATCAGAATTGATTTCCAAAGGAACACCGTGAAGAGACACAATTCTAGAGACGTACAAGTCCGCTGACTGGCTAGCAGTTATAGACTCGCGAACGGGCAGGAAGTGAGAAACTTTGGAAAGCCTATCTATGACAACGAAGATGGCATCATTTCCTTTCTGGGTTTTTGGAAAGCCGGTGATGAAGTCCATACCGACTTTGTCCCATTTCTACTCTGGAACATGCAAAGGTTGAAGTGTACCAGCAGGTCTTTGATGCTCCGCCTTAATGCGATGGCAAACATCACATTCGGCAACAAATCGAGCAATGTCTCTCTTCATCCTAGTCCACCAAAATCTCTGGCGTGGATCTCGGTACATTTTTGTGCTACCGGGATGAATCGAGAGGGGTGTGTCATGGGCTTCTTTGAGTATGAGTTGCCTTAGATCTCTATTCTTAGGTACTACCAAACGATTTCCAAAGAATACCGTTCCTTTACTATCTGTGGAGAAACATTTAGCAACTCCGCTAGCAATGTTCTCCTTGATCCGGCGAACACCTCGTGCACGCCTTTGGGCAACTAAGATTTGATCCTCAAGTGTTGGTTTCGCCACCAAGTTGAAAAGAGATCCACGAGGAACAATCTCGAGATTGAGCTTTCGAAACTCCACATGAAGAAGTGGTTGATACTGTTGTAACATGAGGTTGTTACAATACAACTTACGACTTAGTGCATCAGCCATGACAATGGCTTTGCCTGGGGTGTAAGAAATTCCTACTTCGTAATCTTTTATCAACTCAATCCAGCGTCTTTGCCTGAGATTAATATCTGGCTGGGTGAATATGTATTTGAGGCTTTGGTGGTCGGAATAGATCTCACAACGATTACCAAGGAGGTAATGTCGCCAAGTTGTCAGGGCATGAACTACGGCAGCGAGTTCAAGATCATGGGTAGGATAGTTCTCTTCATGTGGCCGCAACTGGCGTGAAGCATAAGCTACCACATGTCTATCTTGCATAAGTATGCATCCTAACCCTTGCCGTGAGGCGTCACAAAAGATCTCAAAATCCTTTTTGGTGTCTGGAGGCGCAAGTACGGGTGCAGAAGTCAATCTTCTTTTTAGCTCTTGAAAGCTTTCCTTGCACTTGGGAGTCCATTGGAAGTTCTTATCTTTCTTGAGGAGTTTAGTTAGAGGCTTTGCAACTTTGGAGAAGTTCTCAACGAAGCGGCGGCAATAGCTTGCTAAGCCAAGAAAACTCCTAACTTGCTTAACCGATTCAGGTGGAGTCCAGTCAAGGACGGCCTGAACTCTCTCAGGATTCACAGCAATGCCTTTTGCAGAAATCACGTGGCCTAAGTAGGTCACTTCTGGTAGCCAAAATTCACACTTGGAGAATTTAGCATACAAGCGATGCTCTCTAAGTTTCATCAATACCAACCTTAGATGTTCGGCATGTTCTTCTTCGTTCTTCAAGTAGATGAGAATGTCATCAAGATAAACTACAACAAATTTACCTAGGTACTCCATGAAGATCGAATTCATCATGCGCGAGAAAGTGGCGGGGGCATTGGTTAAACCAAAGTACATGACGGTGTACTCGTAAAGACCATAACGATTAGTGAAAGTCGTTTTGGGAATGTCCTCGTTTCGAATTTTGATTTGATGATAGCCTAATCTCAAATCCATCATGGAGAAGACAGAGGTTCCAGCAAGTTGATCATAAAGGTCACTGATCCTGGGCAGTGGGTACTTGTTCTTTATCGTAGCTAGATTTAGCGGGCGATAGTCTACGCACATCCTTTCTGTTCCATCTTTCTTCGTCACGAACAGAACGGGGCAACCCCATGGCGATGAACTAGGGCGGATGAAGCCTTTTGCCAACAAAGCTTCAAGTTGGATTTTAAGCTCAGCTAACTCACGTGGGGCCATTTTGTATGGGCGTCTGGAAATTGGTGTGGTTCCTGGCATAAGATCCACTATGAACTCTATGCATCTGTCGGATGGCATGCCCGGCAATTCTTCAGGAAAGACATCCGGGAAGTCACGAACCACCGGAATATCTTCAAGGTCGGGAAGGGGAAGCATATTCAAAGAATGCATCTGGGTTCTTGTTCTTGGTGAGGAGTAATCTATTGTCTGACCTGAAGGATGTGTAAGTCTAACTGACTTGGCTTTACAATCAAGAAAAGCATTTTGTCTTGATAACCAATCCATACCAAGGATGACATCAATGTCTGAAGACTTGAGGGCTATGAGTGAAGCAAGGAATACTAAACCTTCAATTGCAATTTGATTGCCATGGCTTACTCTATTAGTTTGCCACTTGGAACCAGGAGTTTGAATAATCATTGGGGTGAACATTTCATCAAAGGATATCTCATGCCGAAGTGCATAACTCTCCGACATGAATGAGTGAGATGCTCCTGGATCGAAAAGGACAGAGGTGGGAACAAAATTGACTGGGAGCGTACCAAGAATGACGTCAGAAGTAACATCAGTTTCTTCAGCTGAGATATGGTTCACACGTCCAAGATTTGCGGAAGTGGAAGGCTTGGCAGTGGAAACCTTCGGGGGTGGCTTGGCACGAACATTGGGGTTCCCTTTGGCATGGGGTGGAGCATTCTGATTGACGGGGCACTCACGAGAGTAGTGACCAGGCTGGCCACATCTGAAGCAGGCTCCAAAGGTAGTGCGGGCAGCTGGGTTGTTTGGTGGAGCAATGGGAAATGGAGCTGGTGGACGAGGCGCCACAAAGGATGGCCTCGGTGGGTTGTGCTGGCGGAACATGCTATTGGGGATCCAGATCTTGCGCTTCTGAGGGCCTGAAGTGGATGAACCATCGTCTCTAGGGTGCTTGCGGGAATCCTCGGGAGTGATCATATCCTCCGCCTTGATGGTCTTGTTGACAAGGATCTGGAATTTTGCGAAGTCATGAAGATTGAGCTCGCGACGAAGTCCAGAATTGAGTCCCTTGTGGAACCTCTCTTGCTTCTTGGAGTCGGTGGACACCTCCTCAGGAGCATAGCGGGCAAGACGATTGAACTCCCAACTAACCTCATCAACGGACCTTCTTCCTTGGGTGAGATTGCAGAACTCCTCTCTCTTGCGGTCCATGAGTCCCTTAGGAATGTGATGCTCGCGAAAAGTGTCGCAGAACTCATTCCATGAAGTCAATTGTCCAGCTGGACGCATGTTCAGAAAGTTCTCCCACCAAGAGCTGGCTGCACCCTCGAGGTGGTAGGTGGCATAGTTGACTCTGTCACCATCTGCAACATGTCCAGAATGGAGCTTTCTCTCGATGTTGCAAAGCCAGTCATCGGCGTCAAGGGGATCAGTGGAATAGCTGAAAACTGGGGGATGAAGCTGGATGAAGTCATTCAACTACACAAGCTCATTCCGCTGCTGGGCAGTGTTCCGAGCAATGACCCCCAACAACTCATGAGAGTCCCTTCGGTTTCTTTCAACCTCCATGAGAACTTGAGCCATCATGGGTGAGGGTGGAAGATTGCCTTCCTCCGGATCATCCCCACGGGCTTGCGCATGACCAAGGTGGCCACGGGTTCCTTGAGACATCCTGAAGGATAAGATCAATGTCAAATAGAGTTGAATGATTTTGAAAATGCATCAGATTATGAAGATAACTGGAATGACTCGGACAACATAACGGTTGTAATTTCAAGAAAACAATTTTCTTTCAATGTAGATACAACACTTACATAATACGATGTAAGAGATCAGCATTACAACAATGCTAGGAAACCGGACACAACTTTCCTACGGCTACAAGGAAGCAAACAGCGAGATGTTCTAGTAAGACATAGATGAGCCTAGTCCTATCTTCCCGTAGAACAAGATGAGGGTGACTCAGAACTCAGAACGATGAGGGTAAGGAGAAAAAGAAGCCTTACGTTGTTCCCTTATATACCCAGAGTAACTATATAACTATAGAAAGCTAGACTCGACTTCGGCCAAGGCTGATAATCCTACAGTCAGTCCTGCTCTGATACCAAGTCTGTCGGGACCCGGGGTTTAGCGTATGCAAGACTCGCTACAACACAATCATATGGAGAGCCGAGAACCATACCCACTTGTCTAAGCAGACAAGGCCAAGCACAGAACGTTCTCGGAAAGCATCGAACGTGAGGGGCATCCCATCCATGCTGGATGATCATCTGAAATGGGTCCTCATCGTCCGCAAACAAGTCTAAATAATATGGGTAGTGAACTCCCATACTCATAGACAAGTCGCCCCAACCATACTATCGATTGTATTATAACCCTTACATAGACTTACTCCAGCCCGATCACTTAGTCGGGGTCTAGGGCGGACTCGATCATACATCAAAGTGTGCACGCGACGGAGTCACGAGCAATCGCATCGTGATGCCCCAAGCTGTGCACATCTAAGGGCCACTTGGTGTATAAAAGACCGCCAGCCAGATCAAAACTAAGGTCTCGAAAACCCATACTAAGACATGCATGTTATAATCATACACGCAGCACACATGTCTAGTTTGAACAGCATGTATCATTGCAATTCTCTACAAAGTATACAACTTTATTGATAACTCTTACAGAGTGCACACAGAGATCACGAGACCGTGATCCAACATTACATCAAACATGCGGAAGAAAAGTAGGTCTGAGTACAGACAAGTTTAACAAATGGCTTAGAGAAGCCTTATCTATAAACAAGCCCTTCCATGAGGGAACAGTCGTCTGACTGGGACTACACTAGCTTGGTCTTCAATTTTCGAGCTCCATAAAGAATCCACCTTCGGGGTCAGTGGGTTCATCTAAAACATAGAATAAGAAAACGTGAGTACAAAGTCGTACTCAGCAAGACTTACGTAGGAGCTATACTACTCATGCACATGTATCAAGGTAAAGGGAGGTGGGGTTCAAATGCAGAAGTGCCAGCTTTGACTTGGCTAGTCCTGAACTACGAGTACCATACTTGAGGCAAGAAGAGTACACGAGTCCACTACATCTCCAACCAATTACACCACTATGGTGCCTTCCTCGACTTCCCCACGAGAAAGCACGCCATAGCACTCACACTTATCTTGGCAAGTTTTATAAGTATCCAGTTCAAGTTGTCTAATAATCAAGCTAATCTTTCCAAGCAGTCCTTAACCGCGGACGCGGCTATTCGAATAGTTTTGTTAACCCTGCAGGGGTGTACTACTACACACACGTGTCATCACTTACCGCCTTTTGCGTGCCACCGTTCAAGAGGTGACAGCGAGGATGCCACCACAACACTTCGCCCACAGCTCCGTTCTAGTCGAGAGAGTCGCCTATCTGAGGGGGATCTGTATGGAAGTCCGGCCAAGGTTCCAGTACAGCCTCAAACGATGTGTGCAGGGTCCCAAGCCGGTCTTGAAAATCCGTTCATCCACTTCGCAGACCGTGCCACAGCCCTACCAGAACTCCGAACTACTACGACTTATGGGGTTCGAACGGGGTGAGGTACTAGGATGAGAGGGGTCAGTGAGCCCAATGTGTGGTTGTACTCTTCTTCTTGGATCACCACACAAGAACTCAGACTTAAGGCGGTGTTCAACGAGACAACCCACTGTGTACTCCTACACAGCCTCTCATCGTTCACCTTGTATTAGGGTAGATTCACCAACACATTTCCACCATCATCAACATGATTGCTACCATCCCGACTCACATAACAGTATCAACATTGTAACACTATAAGCATGCAATAAGCAGTAACAATTGCAGGGGCCACATGATATCAACCAACTCCTACATTTGCTAGGATTGTGGTTTGCTTACTACTGTGACAAATGATAGGTCATGCAAAGGAATGGGTTCATCTATGCGGTAGAAACGTAGCATGGTAATAATCCTATACAATGCATAGGCGAGACATGAGAGGGAAGTGGGATTTTATCGACATGATCAATGGGGGTTTGCTTGCCTTACTGACGAGGTTCAGTATCGGGGTCTTCAACGAAGGGGGTGAACTCGGGTTCCGGCTCCACTTCTATCCGAGCAAACAATACAAACAAAGTGATCAACATAAGGTACAATGCACAAGCACATGATCAATTGTATAAAGTGATGTTCATGGTACTGATGTGTTGAGCATTCCATTTAAAAGGAGTATATTGCATTTGAAATGCAAATTCAAACTCCAATTTGAATTCAATTTAGCCAAATTACAAGTGCTATTGTTTGATCAATGTAATTCATCTTGACATGTGTATGATATGCCTCTGATGTTCAAGTGAATTGGGTTATGTTGCTAAGGTTCAAATTGCAAAAGCATTTGAATTTAATTTGATTAAATTCCAATTAAACCAAATAGAGAATGCTACTGGTCCCATTTTAAATTCAACTCAAACATAGTTGAAAGTTGTATATTTGGATAGATTATTTTCTTCTGATCATTTTTCATATATTATTTGTCCAATTTGGAGTTAATATGAATTTTCTATGATTTATTGAAGTCTAATCTATTTTCGGGAATTTCTCTGATTTCTTTTTAAAAAGAAAACCATTTACTGCGTCAGCATGAGGTCATGCTGGCGTCAGGGGGCCTCTGACCAGTGGGTCCCACCTGTAAGTGATTGTTGTTTAATTAAACTGTTTAAACTGATTTAAACTTAACCCAGGGATTAGCCAGGTGGTTGGGCCCACATGTCATGGTCACTGCGGGTGGGTCCAAGGGTTAATTAAGCTGGGGTTATGGCTAATGGCGGGGGGGTCGTCGGCGGCAGCACTGTTGCTCGCCGGAGTTCATCGGGATGGCGATTTAGAGCAAGGGGAGCCAAGGGAAGGGCACAGATGGGTTCCTGGTCGTCTCCTGCGTCGGATGGTGGCACCTGGGGCTCGAGGGGAGGTGCTGAGGGACGGCGGCGTCTTCCCCGTCGGAAGCAGAACAACGGCGAGGTCGAAAGTGGAGCTAGAGGGCACGGTTTGAAGCCGGGAGGATTGCGTTCGATTGCTACGAACTCCAAGAGCCAAACGCGCGCGCGGGGCAGGACTTGGGAGCACGGGAGCGAGCGCAGGTTCAACCTTGGCGCCACCTTGCTCGGCACTCATGGCAGATCGATCTAGAGGACGAATTGGAAGGGTGAAACAGGGGGAAACTATGCGCCTGCTCACCACAGATGCGAAGGACGCGACGGCGAGGTCGGGGGTGCCTTGACGGTGACGACTTCGTCGATGGCGCGCGGCGGCCAGAGGCGAGGACGAAGAAGGGGACGGCGATCCTAGTGCTTCCCGGCTCGATTCCTTCTGGGCATCGGCGTAATCGACGACTGCGAAGACGATGGACACGCTCTTGAGGCCTAGCTCGGGCTCCGGCCACGAGTTTCCATGGCGGTCGCGCTGCTGATCTTCTCGGGCGTCGACGAACTCACGCGGGGAGAGGGGGAGACGAACAGGAGAGGGGGGTGGATGCGGCGTGTCCGGTGTGTCTCCGTGGCACGTCTTGGAGCCCTGGGAGGGTCGAGGCAGGCAAGCAGGAGGTCGCCTGCGTCGGCATGCCCTCCAGCGAGCTGCTTGCCTCGCTGGGGGAAGACGACAAGGGGAGCTGCGAGCTTGGGCTGCTGGAACGGTAAGTTGGGCCGAGAGGCCCAGGTAGGTGGGCTCTTTTCCTCTTTTCTATTTCTTCTATGTTTTCTTCTGTTATTTATTTTGGAACTGCTAAATAAAATAGCAAACCATTCTATAAAATGTTGAAACTTTTTATATGGCTTCACAATATAATAGGTTAGCCACTTGTAAAGTTTGAACATTTTTAAAATTCAAATTATTTGAACTTTAAATCAAATAGGGGTTTTTGATTAATTCCAAGGTCCTATTTGAATATTTGAAAAATCCATGAGAATGGGGTGGGTCCCACATCAGTAGATATGCGATCACACTCATTTATGTGAGTTTTCAAAAATACAAAAATGAACTTTTGGAGCAACTTTTTATCTGGCCATTTGAATTAAATTCATCTGGGGGGGTTTTCTCTCCCATTTCAATTTCTTTTGAAATTTTTAACATGATGCAAAGTGACTTGCTAATCCTAGCACATACCGAACTTGGGGTTGTGACATGGCGATTGGGTGAAGACTTAATGTTTGTCTGCGTCCTGCGCTCCGTCCGTATTTCTTCGGAGTACAGTGTGTTCCATCAAGTTGTATCCGTGTCTTTCCCTTTGATTCCGGACAGAGTTCGACGGGTGATGCTTGTCGATGGGGTTTTGCTTGGTCCCTTTTGAGCTTTGGGCTGCGTGAGCTATGGCGATGTCTCTCGGGAGGGGATTTTGCAACCGAGCCCCCGAATTCTTTTGAGAAAGATCACGATTGCGACAATAGCGTCTCTCGGGGGGGAGTTTTTGTGCTCGAGCCCCGGAGTGCTTTGTTAGGAGATCGCGATTGAGACGATAGCGTCTCTCGGGGGGAGTTTTCGTGCTCGAGCCCCCGAGTGCTTTGGTAAGAGGTCGCGATTGCGACGATAGCTTCTCTCGGGGGAGTTTTTTGTGCTCAAGCCCCCGAGTGCTTTGGTAAGAGATCGCGATTGCGACGATAGCGTCTCTCGGGGGGAGTTTTTTGTGCTGAAGCCCCCGAGTGCTTTGGTAAGAGATCGCGATTGCGACGATAGCGTCTCTCGGGGGAGTTTTTGTGCTCAAGCCCCCGAGTGCTTTGGTAGGAGATCGCGATTGCGATGATAGCGTCTCTCAGGGGGAGTTTTTGTGCTCAAGCCCCCGAGTGCTTTGGTAGGATATCGCGATTGCGACGATAGCGTCTCTCGGGGGGAGTTTTTGTGCTCAAGCCCCCGAGTGCTTTGGTAGGAGATCACGATTTTGACGATAGCGTCTCTCGGGGGGATTTTTTGTGCTCAAGCCCTCGAGTGCTTTGTTGTGGTAGTATTTGGGCAACATCATTTTATTGCGTCGAAGGTTTACATGAACTGCCAGATGAGCATGACTGGTGGATACTATGGGTAGAACAGGCGTAGGTTCGCTACGTTCCATGGATTTTCCACGTCCTCGTCAGTCTTCGGGTTCTTTAGTCGATAGGCGCCTCCTCCTATGACTTCTGTGATTATGAACGGTCCTTACCATTGGGGGGCGAGCTTGTGAACTTTCTCTTGTATGAGCCGTAGGATGAGGTCACCTTTATTGAAGGTTCTGGTGCGCAGGCGACTGCTCTGGTAAGTGCGCAGTTTGTCCTGGTATCCCTCTGATTTTGCTAGGGTTGTATCCCTTGCTTCGTCTGTTGTATCCTTTTCGTCTTGCAACGCTTCTTTTGCTTCCTCTTCTTCGTACCTTGAGATCCGGGGTGCCCCAAATTTGAGGTCATGTGGTAGCACCGCCTCCGACCCGTATACCATAAAGAAAGGTGTGTACTGGGTTGCAGTATTCGGGGTGGTGCGTAGGCTCCATAGTACGGCGGGGAGTTCTTCTACCCAGTTGCACGCGGCCTGCTCGAGTGGTGCGAGGAGCCACTTTTTAAGTCCTCCGCATACTAGGCCGTTTGCTTTTTCCACCTGGTCGTTGGATTGCGGGTGTGCGACTGATGCATAGTTTATTTTGACGCCCAGTTCTTCGCAGAAGTTCTGAAATTCTGCTGCTGTGAAGTTTGTGCCATTGTCCGTGATGACGTTGTGTGGCACCCCGAACCTGAAGATGATTGATTTGATAAGATTTGCTGCTGTGAGGGCTATATTGCTGGTAATGGGTGCTGCTTCGATCCACTTGGTGAATTCGTCGACTGCTACTAGCAGGTGAGTTATTCCTCTCTTTGAAGATTTTTTGAGCGTGCCCACCTTATCGAGTCTCCAGATGGCGAGCGGCCATGAGGGTGGTATGGTCTTGCAATCTGAGGCTAAAGCGTGTGGTCTGCTGGCAAATTTTTGGCAGGCCATGCAAGGCCGTATGATGTCCTCTGCGTTCCTCATGGCTGTTGGCCAATAAAGTCCTGTTCTAAAGGCTTTTTCCACGAGTGCTCGACTACAGGCATGGTGCCCGCAGGTGCCTTCGTGGATCTCCAGTAGTAGGGTCTTGCCGTCTTCCTCGTCTATGCATTTGTGTAGGACCTGGAAAACGCCGCGCTTGTAGAGTTGTCCGTTGATTACTGTGAATGTTTTGGAGCGCCGATTAATGCGTTTGGCTTCTGCGGCGTCCTATGGTAGGATGCCGTCGATTAGGAACCTGTGGAGTGGAGTTTTTGTGCTCGAGCCCTCGAGTGCTTTGGTAGGAGATCGCGATTGCGACGATAGCGCCTCTCGGGGGGAGTTTTCCCACAGACGGCGCCAATTGATGGGGATGTACCCCGGCAAATCCCATGGTCAGGGACCCTGGGTTAGTCATGAGAGGCACAGGTTGGACGATAAGCTCGTCGGCTAACAGGAGGATACGTTCCTGCTCGATATTATTGATTGGAGATGGCGATTACAGGGAAGCCGAGGCTGGTATGCGCAAGGCTAGGTTACAGATTGTGTATTGCTTGATCTCGACGTCTCCCCTCCTTGCCCTTATATACTAGGCTAGGTCTCGGGGAGTCCGTCCTGATTACAGATGAGGTTTCCTAACCATGATCTTGTTCCGTACGGCAAGTTTTCACCTTCCTTATAACTCCTGGACTCCTACGTTGGTGCTACTAGTGGGCCAAGGCTGGGCCCAGGCGGCATCTTTGTAGGCCTTCAGTCTTCTAGTATACCGGGTAGGCTCATCCATAGGAGTCGTGGGGTCACCCCCTCGTCACTAGCTTTGATGAGAGCATTAGTGATATGCTCCGTGAAGGCAAGATTAAGTGTGCTAGTGTGGGGGTCTCTAGACATCTTGTGAAGGAAACGAATAACTTCAGAGAGGGTGCAATTATCAAAATCAAGGTCACTAGTATCAAGTAAAGTGGTAGTGGTGTCCTTTAGGCTCAATTGTTTGGTAGCTTCTATATTCATAGGAATTTCTTCTTCTACGGTTGAGGTCATAGCATCAGCATTAATAGGTCCTATGGGACTAGGGGTGCATTGGGTGCTAAGAGTTTGGATATCCTCAACCACTTGGATAGTAGCAACAGTATGGTGTGTACGAAGGCTCTTAATCCTATCTTCTTCCTCTTTTTCTCTAGCCCATCTATCTTTGAGTTTAGCCATCATCCTAATGTTTTCGTTAATTTTCAATTGGATAGCATTAATAGGAGTGACCTTCCTCTCCTCAAGGGGAGAAGTTCTAAATTTAAGCAATTCTACTTCGTGGGCTAAATTTTCTACCTTTGACGAGAGGGTATCTAGTTTGTCGAGTTTTCCTCTACACTCTTGTTGAAGGCCTTTTGGGTAGTGATAAAGTCTTTAAGCATACTCTCTAATTCAGAAGTGGAGTTTTTGGTGCTAGGATAAGTGTTGTTGTTCACATAGTTGTTGGAGGGGAACGGTCTAGGATTGCTACCAAAGTTACTCCTATAAGCATTGTTGTTGAAGTTGTTTCTAGAGATAAAGTTCACATCTACTTGATCCTAAGCAATCAAAGAATTTAAAGGAACATTTTGAGGATCAATAGGATATTGCTTGGTAAGTAGAGACATAATCAAGTCAACTTTTTCATTTAGGGAGGAGATCTCCTCGACAGAGTTTACCTTCCTACCTGTTGGAGCTCTTTCCGTGTGCCATTGGGAATAGTTGGTCATCATCTCATCGAGAAGTTTTGTGGCAGCACCAAGTGTAGTTGACATAAAGGTTCCTCCCACGGCCGAATCTAGCAAGTTCCGCGAGGTAAAGTTCAAGCCTGCATAAAAACTCTGGATAACCATCCAAGTAGTCAAACCATGCGTATGGCAATTCTTAACAATAGATTTCATGCGTTCCCAAGCTTGGGCAACGTGTTCATTATCCAATTGTTTAAAATTCATAATAAAGCTCCTCAACTGGATAATCTTAGCAGGGGGATAGTACTTCCCGAAAAAAGCATCCTTGCACTTATCCCAAGAATCTATGCTATTCTTAGGCAAGGATTGAAACCAGATTTTCGCTTCATCCCTAAAGGAAAAAGCAAAAAGCTTAAGCTTAAGAATATCACCATCTACTTCTTTGTACTTTTGCATATCACAAAGCTCAATAAAATTATTTAAATGCAAAGCAGCAGCATCTCTAGCACCAGAGAATTGATCTTTCATGACAAGGTTCAGCAAGGCAGGTTTAATCTCATAAGAAGGTGCAAAAGTAGTAGGTGTAGCAATAGGAGTGCAGATAAAGTCACTGTTGTTGTGACTAGTGAATTCACACAACTTGGTGTTCTCAGAGGAACCCATAGCAGCATCAAGCAAGATAACTATTTTTTTATATTTTTTATAAGAGACACTAAAGCAAAAAACTAAAAGGTAAACTAACAAGACTAAAAAGCAAAGATAAAAGATAGTGTGCAACTCCCCTATCTTGAAGAGTGGATTCCTCGGCAACGGCGCCAGAAATTTGCTTGATACACGAGATAACTTCTCGCCCTCATTGGTTACCCCAAGTGGAAGGTGAGATGTAGCGTAACGGAAAGTTTCCCTCGGTGAAGATACCGAGGTTTTAAGATTGTCTCCAGTAGGACTCCAAGGTCAACAAGTAGGTGGTTCGGCAAGTGAGGCGCCATTGATAATCACTTGCTTCTCCTGGACCTGCACACACACAGATAGCTTTGCTCCCAACGATTACAGAGGAGTTGTCAATTCCTCCGGCCTTGTTGTTTACAAAGGATAAAAACGCACGGGATAATAATGATAGATAGTGATAGCAACGGAAAGTAAATACTGAAAGTAAATAGATAGCGTAAATAGTCGTGGTAATATGGACCGGGGTCCTATGATGTTCACTAGTGATGTCTCTCTCCCAAAAGACGATAAGATAGCCATGCGAGGTAAACAAATCACATCTGGGCAATTGACAGGATTATGTGCGCAAACCAATGATAGTTATGCAAAACAGAAAGGAAGAGGCTCAAAAGCATGGGCAGTACGCCAAGACAAGTAGACCGAAATCCATCTGCATCTACCCACTAATCAGCCACCTTGAGATATCTATCCAGAACATCTCGCTGGTATTAAGTTGCGAATCCCACTCAAAGTGTAAACTCAAAGCAATCGACAACTGCATTAAAGAACTTTGCGTAAAGTAAACAATCCTTGCACCCGCAAGTACAAGCACTGTTGTTTCCCCCCTTGTGGCAACAGCACATCCCCTAGACTCATGTTTCTGTCACTCAAGCTAGTCATCGGGGGGCATGAACCCACAATCATGCATAACGCTCCCTCTTGGAGTCACTACCTACTACTTGGCCAAAGCAATAAACAGCAACGGAGAACATGCAAGAATTACTCAGGAACATAAATATAAAAGAAGAGAATCAAATATATAACTCAATCACAATATGAACATAATCTCATAATCCATCGGATCCCAGCAAACTCAGCATAGCAATAGCAGAAAGATTACATATGTGCCTCGATCATGTAGGGAAGCTCACGAGGTCTAATCCATGAAGAACAAAGAGGGGAGGAGAACATCACATAGCTACTGATCATAGACCCACGGTCCAAGGTGGACTACTCACGGTTCATCCGGGAAGCATCCATGGTGGTGGAGAAGCTCCCGGAGGTGGTTCCTCCCTCCAGCAGGGTGCCGAGAAGAGGTCTTCTGGTGCTCCCGATCTTGGAAGCGCGACGGCGGCGGAACAGAGGAGAGATCGCGAAAAAGGGTTCCGTCCCCGAGGATTTCTCGTCACGGGGAATAAATAGGCGAAAGGGGGCAGCCAGAGGTGGGCCAGGGGCCTGTCCGCGCTCTCTAGCCGCCTGGGCCCCCCTGGCTCCCCTCTGGCCCCTCTCGGGCTCTTCGCGAAGCTTCTGGTACGCTGATTTTTCCTATATTTTTGCCGGAATTTTTCTGGTACTTTTAATAAGGGGGAAACCTGAAATAGAAAAACAGCAGAAAACAGGAACTGGCACTGGGGTGCACTGAGTTAATAGGTTAGTCCAAATATGATCAAAAGTGTATGGAAGTTCATCAATATCATAGCAATATCACACAAAAGAGGCATGGAGCAAGCAGAACTTATAGATACATTTTGGACGTATCAGGCACCGTTTTCACCTTCCTGTCGTTGTCGGAGTCCTACTGCAGACAAACCTTGGTATCTTCACCGAGGGATATTTGCTGCTGTCTACATATCAACCTTCCACTTTGGGTAAGCAACGAGGGGGCGTTAATTTGTACCATCAGCAGGTGTGGCAGATTTTTTATTTATTTTTTATGAAGAACACAAAGATAAAAACAGAAAGGTAAATGATACGTCCCAAACGTATCTATAATTTTTTCTTGCTCCATGCATGTTTTGTGTGACTTTGCCATGTTTTGCTTGAACTTTCATACACTTTTGAGCATATTTGGACTAATCTATTAACCCAATGCACCCAGCTGCCAGTTGCTGTTTTCTGCTGTTTTTGTGTTTCAGGTTTTCTGGCCATTAAAAGTGCTCCAAAAAATCCGGAAAAATCAGATAAAAAATCAGCCACCCGGAAGCTTCCGGAATAACCAAGGCATCGGAGGGGGGGCACCACAGGGACTCCAGAAGGGTCCCTGGCGCAGCCCCACCCTAGGCCGCGCCAGGGAGCCTCCTGGCTGCCTTGTGGGTCCCCTCGACACCCCCCTCCGCCTATATTTAGCCCTCGGGGTGGAAACCCCTAATATCGATCTCTTTTCTGCGATCTTGCCTCTGTACCGCCACCGCCGCCGTTTCTAGATCGGGGCTGCCTTGAGAAGCTGCCCGGGCACCCTGCCGGGAGGAGGAACCCCCTCCGGGAGACCATCCATAGCCATGGACGCCTCCCGTATGTACCGTGAGTATTCCCCCTTGGACCATGGGTCCGTGACCAGTAGCTATGTGATGTACCTCTCCCCTTTTTGTTCTTCCACTTTCGAGACCTCGTGAGCTACCTCACATGATCGAGGCACTATTGTAATTTCTGCTGTTGCTATGCTGAGTTTTCTGGGATCTGATGGATTATGAGACTATGTTCAGATTGTGATGAGTAATATATTTGGTTCTTCTCTTTTATATTTTGTTCTTGAGTAAATTCTTGCATGTTCTCTGTTGCCGTATTTTACTTTGGCCAAGTGATTTGTTGCAACTCCAAGAGGGAGCGTTATGCTTGATTGTGGGTTCAGCCCCTTGATGTCTAGCTTGAGTGACAAAAACATGAGACTAGGGGATGTGATGTTGCCACCAGGGATAAAACAACGGTGCTTGTACCCGTGGGTGCAAGGATTGTTTACTTTACACAAAGTTCTTTTAATGCAGTTGTCTGTTGCTTTGAGTTTACACTTTGGGTGGGATTCGCAACTTAATACCAGCGAGATGTTCTGGATAGATATCTCAAGGTGGATGATTCGTAGTAGATGCAGTTGGATTTTGGTCTACTTACCTTGGCGTACTGCCCATTGCTTTTGAGCCCTTCCTTTCTTTGCAGCATAGTTAGCATTGCGGTGCCTTCATAATTCTGTCAATTTCCCAGCTGTGATTCGTTTTCCTCGCTAGCACTTTTATCATCTTTTGGGAGAGAGACATCACTAGTGAAAATCACGGGACCCCGGTCCATCTTCACATGACTGTTTACACCCTTAGTTTACTTTCAGTCTTTACTTTCAGTAGCCACTATTATTATCTCTTGCGTTGATCCTTTTTAACAGCAACGCCAGAGGAATATACAACTCCTCTGTACTCGTTGGGAGCAAAGTTATTTGTATCTGTGTGCAGGTCCAGGTGAAGCTAGAAACCTCGGCGCCATTGTTCACTTCACCACCTTCTTGTATCCTTCGGAGTCCTACGGGAGACAAACCTTGGTATCTTTGCCAAGGGAAAACTTGTCGCTGCACTATATCTCACTCTGCACTTGGGGTAACCAACGAGGCTTGAACAGTATTAACACTCTCTTGCCATCAGCAAGTTTTCTGGTGCCGTTGTCGGGGACTCCAGTCTACAAGATAGGGGAGTTGCACACTATCTTTTATCATTGCTTTTTAGTCTTGTTAGTTTACCTTTCAGTTTTTACTTTTGTGTCCTTTATCAAAAATACCAAAAATACCTTTCTTGTGTGGTCAAGTATGTTAGGAGTTAGTACTATGAGGGAATCCGAGGTCTTGGATTTCCACCAAAGGAACGGGGAGAATATGAAGAAGACATGGGACATAATTTCTGAAGCACATAAGGCAAATATGCCTTGGTTACCTATAACAATTGTGCTTAGAAATTTTTACTTTGGCCTTTTTAAGTGGTGTAAGCACTCTCTTGATCTTATAGCTGAAGGAGACTTTCTAGAGTGTGATGAAGCTAGAGCTCTTGAAATTATACATGGTTTATCTAGTTATTTTGTTTATGATGGTCTTGATACGATTGTAGACAGAATTGCTACTATTGAAAAGAGACTTGATGCTCTAGACTTTAAAGGAGTAGAAAAACTAAATCCTCCTAGAGAGGAGATTTTGGAAATAGAAAATGACTGGGAGACATTTGTTAGGATTGTTATCTCTAATAAAAACTTCCTTGCTTTATGTGACATTGGATCTACAGTTTCTATAATGCCAAGCTTTATTTATGATTCTTTGTACCTTGCAAGCATCGACAAATTTTCATCTTTCCATGAACATTCTAATGGTGATATTTCTGAGATCCAGAGAAGATTGAAAGATGTCCAGGTCATGTTTCTTAAAAGAAGTATGGAGATTGACTTCTTCATCATGAAGGCCAATCAAGGAAATATAGTTCTTGGAAGGGACTTCCTCCGAGCCATGAAAGGCTTCATTGATATAGGTAAAGGACAAATACGTTTGCGTGGTAAAGCAAAAGGTACGTACCTTTTCCCTCTTAAGAACAAGGATGAGCTTATTGAAAACCCTTTTGAGATCCTTGGTGAACCTTCCGATGATTTTGAAAAGACTTGATCTTCTGCATTAAGCCTAGCTAATGGCTCTAAAGAAGCGCTTTCGGGAGGCAGCCCGCAACGAATTTAGGTTTTTCTTTTGCTTTTCTTCTGTCCTTAGTGGTCTTGATGATTGTTACTACTGTAGCAACATCATTGTATCTTTACTTTTCAAGCTTTGTGCCTTTTATAGCCTCATACGACAAGGGAAGTGAAAGTTGTGACATGCTGTCCAGAAAACAGATTCTGTCCTCGTGACTAGAAAAATTAGATAAAAATCCCAGTTCATCTTTTTAAGCTGAATTTTTTACACAGCGTGCTCTATACAATTAGGAAACTTTCGTATGTTCTGAGTTTTTTTTATTTGAGTTGCAGAAGTACCCCTAAAAATTCATTTTTACCTGCTCGTCTGTTTTTCACAGATTCTGTCCTATTTTTCCTTCTCTTCATTTTGCAAACCTTCAGATTTCTTTTTCTTTGCAAACACTTTTTGGAAATCTTGAGAAACAGTAGCTCTTCAAGAATATCCTTATTTCTAGTAGAGAAAAATTTATTTTATTATGGGTACTAACCTCGCTAATCAGATTATGATGAGTTATGTATGAAGGAAGTTTTCAAGTGTGCGAGGGAAGATGATGAAAGAAGATCCAGGAGGGTAAAACGCTCAAGCTTGGGGATGCCCCCATGCATCCCAAGAAATATTCAAGGAGACTCTAGCGTCTAAGCTTGGGGATGCCCCCGTGCATCCCCTTCTTCATCAACAATTATCAGTTCGTCCCTCGTTGCACTATATTTTTATCACTTCATGCGATATGTGCTATTCTTGGAGCCTCTCTCTCTTAGGTTTTACTTTTAGTTTTCTTTAGCTTTGATTGCTGTAGTAACAAGTTAGACCCCAGCTTATGCTAATGTGTGGGAGAGATACACGCTCCGCTTGAACTAGAAATCCTCATAGGATTTGCATGCTTATTCTTTTAGCTGTGAGTTGTTCTTTTTCTTTTCTTAGCTGCTGCTCTGTTTAGTTGTAGTGCTTTAGTTTTTCTAGAGCTTTTCTTTGGTTTTAGGTTGAAATTTATATAGGTTGCATGTTTTATCTTGTTAGACAGTTTGCCTGTTGCACTGAGTTTTGTGTCTTGACTAGAAGTAGGTAGTTGAAGTTGCTATTCTCTTTGTAGTAGTAACTTGTAATAGTTTTGAGGTATTTACTAGAGTAATGTTTGAACTTTTGGTGTCAAGAGATCGAGCCTATTAGTGATAGATGTCGTATTTTGGGAAATTCGTGTGTTTTTCGAAAACCAAAAACCCTTGTTGAGAACTCTAGCTATTAGATGGATCACTAACCTCTGGAGGCTTCGAATATTAGAGTACACTCACGTACCATGAGTCGAGGATGCGCAAGGATAACCAAACCCCCGTACACCCCTCCTCGGGGTACTTGTTTCTTTGTGAACCTCCTGATTAGATTGAGAGTTACGATAATAAGTGCATGAGTTCTTCAGACTAATGTGAGTATTCGAAAGTTGACACTTCCACCCACCTATACTTTTTCTAGCCTCTTCGGTACCGTGCATTGCCCTTTCTCACTTGAGAGTTGGCGCATACTTTGCCGGTGCATCCAAACCCTTGGCACGATACGCTCTGTCATCATAAGCCTCCTTATATCTTCCCTCAAAATAGCCACCATACCTACCTACAAGGCATTTCCATAGCCTTTCCGAGATACATTGGCATGCAACATCCACCTTCTCATGACTTGATCTTCATGTCATACATGCTACTTATTTGATCGATGAGCCGCATGCTAGTTGGTCCTTGCCCTATCCATTGCTACATGACGCTCTAGTATCATTGCATATCCTGCTATCCTGGCAGAGGCATACATTTCCATCATGATAGTTATATCATCTTTATGTGAGTACCTTTGTAAAGTGTGAAAGATTTCCTATATTCTTGTAAAATATAGAGTGTTGCCCCTAAAGTGAGGAAAAGATCCCAAAGAGGACAAAATCAAAAGATCCCAAAGAGGACAAATGAGAGTTAAATAGAAAGAGCCATTGAGGCCACCAAAAAAATAAAAAAAAATAGGAAAAAGAGAAAAAGGAAAATAAAAAGAGAGAAGGGGGCACACTACTATTCCTTTTGAGACATACACACTAGTACTTCATCCTCTATCCCTTGTACTCCATAGAGATCATCATCATGCATATACCTATGTGGGGACCTTCACACTATAGAACTTGGCTTGTATATTCCAATGATGAGCCTCCTCAAACGAGCTCTAGGTCTTCTTGAGCAAGCAAGTTAGATGCATCCCCACTAGTTCCCTTGGAGAGCTTTTAGCTCACATGTGCATCCGTTGCATGGCAATCCCTACTCCTCACATCATATCTATCATATGGCCTTCTCTCGCCTATGATTGTCCTCATTGATGTGAGACTTTCACACCTTTTTGTCTTCCTCCTCCACCTTCTTTCTGTTTCGCCTTTTAGGTGTCAACTTTCTTGCTCACGCTCATCCATTGCATGAGTGCTCAAAATATCGAAAGGGAGTGGATCAGTTTGACTTGTACCTGGCTAGTAGTCTGGGGGCGAGTCAAGATAAGAATCCAAAGGAAACCAAGTGTGAAATTTTAATAGATAGTTGTTCTCAAGAAACCTTTTTATCTCTCTTTTCCCAGTCCCCTGCTTGCACGCAAACACCATCTGGAGACAATCGAGTCACGAACAGCGAGAGCTCTTGCACATTTTGTTCTTTTATTGCTTGTGTCAATGCTAATATAGACTCTTGCTTGTTAAGACTTGAATTGAATTGCATGCTTTGATTGCTTTACTTAAAAGTCCTTATATGGTTGTGCGGCATGTCACCACAGAAATTATGCTTGTTATCATTTACCTACTCGAGGACGAGCATGAATTAAGCTTGGGGATGTTGATACGTCCCAAACGTATCAATAATTTCTCCTTGCTCCATGCATGTTTTGTGTGACTTTGCCATGTTTTGCTTGAAATTTCATACACTTTTGAGCATCTTTGGACTAATCTATTAACCCAGTGCACCCAGCTGCCAGTTGCTGTTTTCTGCTGTTTTTGTATTTCCGGTTTTCCGGCCATTAAAAGTGCTCCAAAAAATCCGGAAAAATCAAATAAAAAATCAGCGACCCGGAAGCTTCCGGAATAACCAAGGCAGCGGAGGGGGGGCACCACAGGGACTCCAGAAGGGTCCCTGGCGCGGCCCCACCCTAGGCCGCGCCAAGGAGCCTCTAGCTGCCCTGTGGGTCCCCTCGACACCCCCCTCCGCCTATATTTAGCCCTCGGGTTGGAAACCCCTAATATCGATATCTTTTCCGCGATCTCGCCTCTGTACCGCCACCGCCGCTGTTTGTAGATCAGGGCTGCATGGAGAAGCTGCCCGGGCACCCTGCCGGGAGGAGGAACCCCCTCCGGGAGACCATCCATAGCCATGGACGCCTCCCGTATGTACCGTGAGTAGTCCCCCTTGGACCATGGTTCCGTGACCAGCAGCTATGTGATGTACCTCTCCCCTCTTTGTGCTTCCACTTTCGAGACCTCGTGAGTTGCCTCACATGATCGAGGCACTATTGTAATTTCTGATGTTGCTATGCTGAGTTTTCTGGGATCTGATGGATTATGAGACTATGTTCAGATTGTGATGAGTAATATATTTGATTCTTCTCTTTTATATTTTGTTCTTGAGTAAATTCTTGCATGTTCTCCGTTGCCGTATTTTACTTTGGCCAAGTGATTCGTTGCAACTCCAAGAGGGAGCGTTATGCTTGATTGTGGGTTTAGCCCCTTGATGTCTAGCTTGAGTGACAGAAACATGAGACTAGGGGATGTGTTGTTGCCACCAGGGATAAAACAACGGTGCTTGTACCCGCGGGTGCAAGGATTGTTTACTTTACGCAAAGTTCTTTTAATGCAGTTGTCTGTTGCTTTGAGTTTACACTTTGGGTGGGATTCTCAACTTAATACCAGCGAGATGTTCTGGATAGATATCTCAAGGTGGATGATTCGTAGTAGATGCAGTTGGATTTCGGTCTACTTACCTTGGCGTACTGCCCATTGCTTTTGAGCCCTTCCTTTCTTTGCAACATAGTTAGCATTGCGGTGCCTTCATAATTCTGTCAATTGCCCAGCTGTGATCCGTTTACCTCGCTAGCACTTTTATCGTCTTTTGGGAGAGAGACATCACTAGTGAAAATCACGGGACCCCGGTCCATCTTCACATCACTGTTTACACCCTTAGTTTACTTTTAGTCTTTACTTTCAGTAGCCACTATTATTATCACTTGCGTTGATCCTTTGTAAACAGCAAGGCCGGAGGAATTGACAACTCCTCTGTACTCGTTGGGAGCAAAGTTATTTGTATCTGTGTGCAGGTCCAGGTGAAGCTAGCAACCTCGGCGCCATTGTTCACTTCACCACCTTCTTGTATCCTTCGGAGTCCTACGGGAGACAAACCTCGGTATCTTTTCCAAGGGAAAACTTGCCGCTGCACTATATCTCACTCTGCACTTGGGGTAACCAACGAGGCTTGAAGAGTATTAACACTCTCTTGCCATCAGAAAACTAACAAGACAAAAAAGTAAAGGTAAAAGGTAGTGGGCAACTCCCCTATCTTATCACTCGGAGTCCCTGGCAACGGCGCCGGAAATTCGCTTGATACGCGAGAGAGTATTTCTGATACGTCCCAAACGTATCTATAATTTCTGCTTGCTCCATGCATGTTTTGTGTGACTTTGCCATGTTTTGCTTGAACTTTCATACACTTTTGAGCATATTTGGACTAACCTATTAACTCAGTGCACCCACTTGCCAGTTCCTGTTTTCTACTGTTTTTGTATTTCAAGTTTTTCCAATAATTAAATTGCCCAATAAATCCCGGAAAAATTATATAAAAAAATCAGCATTCCGGAAGCTTCCGCGAGTCCAAAGGGGGGCCACAGGGCAGCCAGGAGGGTGCCTAGCGCGGCCCAGCCCCTGGCCGCGCCACCTGCCCTCCTGGCTGGGTCCCACACCCCCTGGTTCCCTACTTTGGCTCCTATTTATTCTCCCATCGCGGAAACCCTGATTCCAGACCCCTTTTCTCCAGAAGCAATTCCGATCTCCGCCGCCATCGCCATCAAGTTTCGGGGGACCAGAATTCCTGTGCCGGCACCCTGCCGGGACGGGGAAGTGCCCCCGGATTCATCTCCATCGACGTTGCTTCCTCCCTCCATGAAGCGGGAGTAGTTCTCCCTCGGGGCTAAGGTTTCTACCAGTAGCTATGTGTTCTTCTCTCTCTCCCATGATGTGATCTTCGTTGTGATCATAGGCTATGTTAATCTAGGGTGATCCCATGATATTTCCCCTTCCTCTATGTATTGGATTGATGTACTCAATTGATCTTATCTAGTATAATCCCCGAGACCAAGGTGACAACGGTCTATTGGACATGGGTTAGAAGAATATTTTCATGAGTGATTTCCTCTTTTGTGTGTTGATTGAAGATTGAGAGTCTCTTGGTGCTTGTCTTTGACTATCCTTGAGATACGTTATGATGATTGTGGTACTCTCTTTGGATGGTCGCGGTGACATTGGGAAATCCATAGATTGAGAACTACGAACTTTGAGGTGTGCTTTTGTAGCCCTACATAATTCTCATCCTCTCTTGACCACAAAGGAATGACCTCCGAGTGCGTCTCCATTGCATGTTTTATGGGAAATATCATGTGATTAGACTATGTTAATATTGTTGGGAGTTGCCACTAGTGAAAGTATGAAGCCTAGGCCTTGTTTCCACCATTGCAATACCGTTTGTTCTCACGTTTACCACTTGTTTCCTTGCTGCACTTTTTATTACAGATTTATATTACTTTGTTTTGCCACACCTATCACCTATATTTTACCATCTCTTCGCCGAACTAGTGCACCTATACAACTCCTAGTTGTATTAGGTGTGTTGGGGACACAAGAGACTTCTTGTATCTTAATTGCAGGGTTGCTTGAGGGAGACCATCTTCAACCTCTACTTCCCTGAGTTCGATAAACCTTAGGTCATCCACTTGAGGGAAATTGCTGTTGTCCTACAAACCTATGCGCTTGGAGGCCCAACATAGTCTACAAGAATAGAAGCGTGCGTAGACATCAAGCTATTTCTGGCGCCGTTGCCGGGGAGGTGGGTGCTTGAATGTATATCTTTAGATTCTGCAATTAAATCTTTTCGTTTCTTGTTTTTATTTTCATTAGTTAGGCCTATGGAAAACTGCAATCTTAGTTCGCTGCTTCGGGGAGGCCGCTTTACCACACCCGTGGTAGAGAAGTATCCTCCACCTAATGAATGTATCCCATTCAAAATACCACTTGGGATAATTGAAAAGGTTATGAATGATCATTATGCAGGGGATGGAATAGGCCATCCTAGTGTTCATCTGTTGAAACTTATAGAACTTTGTGAGCTATTTAAGATTTCAGGTTTGACAAGAGATGAAGTCATGAGGAGATTATTTGCCTTGTCACTGAAAGGAAAAGCATTGGAATGGTATAGGCTACTACATGATCCTCACCTGCTGGATTGGGAAGAGATCCAGTCTCGCTTTTACTCCAAGTTTTATCCTCTTCATGAAGTCCATGAGAATAGGAATTTTATGTTTATAATTTCTATCCTCATGACGGAGAGAGCATAGCTCAAGCTTGGGGGAGACTGAAAACTTTGATTCTAAAATGTCCTAACCATGGGCTCCCCAAATATATGATTATTACTAATTTCTATGCAAGGCTATCTCCACAGGATAAAGACTTGCTCGATGCTTCCTCGATGGGTTCTTTCACAAACGAAAAGATTGATGCTAAATGGGAACTCCTCGAAAGAATCCAACACAATATTGAAGATTGGGAGATCGACAAAGGTAAAGAGTCAGGTATAATTTATGATTATGATTGCATTAAGTCCTTTGTTGAAACTGCAAGTTTTAATAAGTTTAGTGCTAAGTTTGGGCTTGATTCTCAACTCCTTATTGATTTCCTCAAATATTTTGCTTCACATCTTAATATTCCTAAGGAGAATTGGATCAAGCATCATGAACCTTTTAAAGATATTTTCAAATAAAATGAAATTGTTAATGATGATTGCAACATGCATGATCCAATTCCTGAAAATGAAGTTTTATATAAGCATGTTAATTTTTTTGGAGTGGATAGACCTTGTGAAAGGCCTATGATTGAAGAAGAGAAGTATTGTAAGCAACATAAGCATGAAAGAACAATCACTTGGGTTAGAGACTTAAATGAAATTGCTAGAGAATTGTGTGACCTTTATCCTTTTATTTGTGAACTTTGCTGCATAAAGGGTCACTTCAATTTTTAGTGCATGTACTTTCAAAACATAACTGTTAGCCAGTTGTGTGATGACATGATCACCCCTGATCTTTATGATGAGCTTATGTTATTTTTGATGTGTGAAGAGTTATCAGAAAAGACTTCTTGGCTAGATGTTCATGCTTTGGGAATAAATAACACTTTGCAGAATTGCCATCTCTATTGTGTTGTTAATTTCCATGATAATGATTACATAAAAAATATTAGAAAGGAGGGAACTTTACCAAAGTATAAAATTGTCTCTTATGTTTCTACTAATAATAAGGAGAGTTTCTCCCAAGTTTCCCCTATTTTTTCTAATGATAAACCAGGATATGTGGAGAAGCTTTCTCTCCAACCACTCCTCCCTAAGGTGAAGAAGAAGAAAAAGAAGAGGAGGAGGAAGAGGAGCAAGAAGGAAGAAGAATGGGTAACAACCTGGCCTGAGCATATTCCTCGCATAGATTTTTATCCTAATGGACAAAAATTTATGGAGGATGGTGAGCTTGATTATATTCATTATTATCTTGAAGATAAGTCTGTAGGTACTATTGAAGATGATTTTGATTATGATATGCATGTTACTTTTTGTGATTGGGAAAATGATGATAATGCTACTTCTGACCCTGAAAATCTTTTTGGTACCAACTCTGAGAGTGATGATATGGAAAGCTCCAAGCTTGGGGATGATAGGATTGCAAGTCCTTTACCCATTAGTGATGTGGTAATTGATAATTCTTTTGCTAGTAAGAATAAACACAACATGTTTACAAATATAGTTTCTAGCAATGATAATGCTCTTATCTACTATGATGATGTTATAACTCCTATCTTTAGTGATTATAAAGGTACCAATGACATAAGGAGAAATTATCCTTATGAAACTTGTCATAATCATGGCGGGAATTACTCCCTTGTTGAACACCATCTTCCTAATACACAATTAATCTATAGTGTTCAAGTTGTTTATGATAGTCCTACCTCCACTATTACCAATGAGAAAGATTATGCTTATGTGGAGAGTAAGAGTACCCTTTAGCATGTGGATCATGGTAACAATGCTTTATGTGATGCTTATACTGTTGAGTTTATTCATGATCCCACTGAAAATTATTATGAGAGGGGAACATATGCTTATAGATATTTCAATAATATCAAGTTCCCTCTCTTTATGTTGAAGGTTTTGAAGTTGCACTTATTTTGGCTTCCTATGCTAATATCTTTATGCTTCCATGAGTTATTTCTCTACAAGATCCCTTTGCATAGGAAGCATGTCAGACTTAAATGTGTTTGTTATTTGCTTCTTGATGCTCTCTTTTGTTCTACAACTCTTATTCCTTATTCCTATGAGAGCATCATTAAAATCTTAAGCCTATCTTTATGGCCATAAAGAAAGAGCTCTAGGGAGACAACCCTTGTTATCTTTAGTTTGTGTTTTTACTTCTGTTTTTAGTGGTCTTGATGATTGTTACTACTGTAGCATCATCATTGTATCTTTATTTTCAAGCTTTGTGCCAAGTTATAGCCTCATATGACAAGGGAAGTGAAAGTTGTGACATGCTGTCCAGAAAACAGATTCTGTCCCCGTGACAAAAAAAATCAGATAAAATCACCAGTTCATCTTTTTGAGCTGAATTTTTTACACAGCGTGCTCTATACAATCACGGAACTTTCGTATGTTTTGAGTTTTTTTATTTGAGTGGCATAAGTACCCCTAACCAATTCTTTACTACCTGCTGTTCTGTTTTTCACAGATTCTGCCACGTTTTGTCTCTCCTAACTTTTGCAAACCTTAAGCTTGCTTTTTCTTTGAAAAAACCTTTTGGAAATCTTGAGAAACATTAACTCTTCAATAATATCTTTATATCCAGTGGGGAAAATTTATTTATTAAGGGTACTAACCTTTCTAATCAGCTTATGATGAGTTATGTATGAAGGGAGTTTTCAAGTGTGCGATGGAAGATGATGAAAGAAGATCCGGGAGTGTCAAGCGCTCAAGCTTGGGTATGCCCCCATGCATCCCCAATAAATATTCAAAGATACTAAAGCATCTAAGCTTGGGTATGCCCCCGTGCATCCCCTTCTCCATCAACAATCATCAGTTCGTCCTTCGTCTCACTATACTTTTATCACTTCATGCGTTATGTGCTATGCTTGGAGCGTCCCGCTCTTAGGTTTTATTTTTAGTTTCTTCAGCTTTGCTTGCTGTTCATAAAAAGTTAGATCCCGTCTTACTTTGTGTGGGAGAGAAACACGCTCCACTTTCAAAATCTAGAACACATCATAGGATTTTTCATGCCTATCCTTTTTGCTGTTGTGTGTTCTTTATCTTTTCATAGCTACTGCCATGTGTAGTTTTAGTTTTAGTTTGTCTTTAGCAAGAGCCTTGGCTTTTGTTTAGTTTATTTCTGGGACTCTCTTTAGTTTCCATGTTTATCTTGTTAAGATAGTTGGTTATTGCACTGAGTTTTGTGTCTTGACTAGAAGTAGGTAGTTGAAGTTGCTATTCTCTTTGTAGTAGTAACTTGCAATAGTTTTGAGGCATTGATGTGAGTAATGTTTGAACTTTTGGTGT
This sequence comes from Bromus sterilis, assembly GCA_950022295.1. NCBI lineage: Eukaryota > Viridiplantae > Streptophyta > Magnoliopsida > Poales > Poaceae > Bromus > Bromus sterilis. The sequence continues at coordinate 71,528,782 of OX465600.1, read as the reverse complement.
CAAGAGCTCTAGCCTATTAGTGATAGGTGTCGTATTTTGGGCAATCCGTGCTTATTTTCAAAACTTACAAAATTAGTTGAGAACTTTAGCTACTAGATGGATCACTACTCTTTGGAGGGATCGAATATTAGAGTACACTCACGTACCATGAGTCGAGGATGCGCAAGGATAACCAAACCCCCATACACTCCTCCTCGGGGTACTTGTCTCTTTGTGAACCTCCTTACTAGATTGAGAGTTACCGATAATAAGTGCATGAGTTCTTCGGACTAATGTAAGTATTGAAAGCTGACACTTCCACCTCCTCATATTTGCTAGCCTCTCCTGTGTCGTGCATTGCTTTCTTCTCACTCCGAGAGTTGGCGTCCACCTTCGCCGGTACATCCAAACCCTTGGCATGATACGCTCTGTCATCATAAACCCCCTTATATCCTTCCTCAAAACAGCCACCATACCTACCTATCAAGGCATTTCCATAGCCTTTCTGAGATATATTGCCATGCAACATCCACCTCTTCATGACTTGATCTTCATGTCATACATGTTCCTGCTACACTGGCAGCGACATACATTGCACACATCATGATAGCTACATCTTCTTTATGTTTTGAGTACCTTGTAAAGTGTGAAAGATCTTCTATACCCTCTTGTAAATTAGAGTGTTGCCCTTAAGTGAGGAAAAGATCCCAAAGTGGACAAATCAAAAGATCCCAAAGAGGACAAATGAGAGTTAAATAGAAAGAGCCATTGAGGCCACCAAAAAAATACAAAAAAATAGAAAAAAGAGAAAAAGAAAATAAAATGAGAGAAGGGGGCACACTACTATTCTTTTTGAGAGATCCACACTAGTACTTCATCCTTTATCCCTTGCACTCCATAGAGATCATCATCATGCATATAGCTATGTGGGGACCTTCACACAATAGAACTTGGATTGTATATTCCTATGATGAGCCTCCTCAAATGAGCTCTAGGTCTTCTTGAGCAAGCAAGTTGGATGCACCCCCACTAGTTCCATTGGAGAGCTTACCTTAGCTCATATGTGCATCCGTTCCATGGCAATCCCTACTCCTCACATCATATCTATCATTTGGCTTTCTCTCGCCTATGATTGTCCTCATTGATGTGAGCCTTTCACACCTTTTTTTCTTCCTCCTCCATCATTTTTCTCTCTTTGCCATCCTAAGTGTCAACTTTTTTTCTTACGCTCATCCATTGCATGAGTGCTAAAAATATCGAAAGGGAGTGGATCATTTTGACTTGTACCTGGCTAGTCGTCTGGGGACGAGTCAAGATAAGATTCCAAAGAAGACCAAGTGTGAAACTTTAGTAGATTGAGTTTTCAACAAAAAAATATATTTTTCTCTCGTATTCCCATATCCCCCTTTTTGCACGCAAACACCATTTGGAGACATTCGAGTCACGGACAGCGAGAGCTCTTGCACCTTTTGTTCTTTTGTTGCTTGTGTCAATGCTAATATAGACTCTTGCTTGTTAAGACTTGAATCGAATTGCATGCTTTGATTGCTTTACTTTAAAGTCCTTATATGGTTGTGTGGCATGTCACCACAGAAATTATGCTTGTTATCATTTACCTACTCGAGGACGAGAAGGAATAAGCTTGGGGATGTTGATATGTCCCAAACGTATCTATAATTTCTGTTGGATCCATGCATGTTTTGTGTGACTTTGCCATGTTTTGCTTGAACTTTCATACACTTTTGAGCATATTTGGACTAACCTATTAACTCAGTGCACCCAGTTGCTAGTTCCTGTTTTCTGTTGTTTTTGTATTTCAGGTTTTTCCAATAATTAAAGTGCCCAATAAATCCCGGAAAAATTATATAAAAAACCAGCGTTTCGGAAGCTTTCGCGAGTCCAAAGGGGGGCCACAGGGCAGCCAGGGGGAAGCCAGGAGGGTGCCTGGCGCGGCCCAGCCCCTGGCCGCGCCACCTGGTTCCCTACTTTGGCTCCTATTTATTCTCCCGTCGCGGAAACCCTGATTCCAGACCCCTTTTCTCTAGAAGCAATTCCGATCTCCGCCGCCATCGCCATCAAGTTTCGAGGGACCAGAATTCCTGTGCCGGCACCCTGCCGGGACGGGGAAGTGCCCCGGATTCATCTCCATCGACGTTGCTTCCTTCCTCCATGAAGCGGGAGTAGTTCTCCCTCAGGGCTAAGGTTTCTACCAGTAGCTATGTGTTCTTCTCTCTCTCCCATGATGTGATCTTCGTTGTGATCATAGGCTATGTTAATCTAGGGTGATCCCATGATATTTCCCCTTCCTCTATGTATTGGATTGATGTACTCAATTGATCTTATCTAGTATAATCCCCGAGACCAAGGTGACAGCGGTCTATTGGACATGGGTTAGAAGAATATTTTCATGAGTGATTTCCTCTTTTGTGTGTTGATTGAAGATTGAGAGTCTCTTGGTGCTTGTCTTTGACTATCCTTGAGATACGTTATGATGATTGTGGTACTCTCTTTGGATGGTCGCGGTGACATTGGGAAATCCATAGATTGAGAGCTACGAACTTTGAGGTGTGCTTTTGTAGCCCTACATAATTCTCATCCTCTCTTGACCACAAAGGAATGACCTCCGAGTGCGTCTCCATTGCATGTTTTATGGGAAATATCATGTGATTAGACTATGTTAATATTGTTGGGAGTTGCCACTAGTGAAAGTATGAAGCCTAGGCCTTGTTTCCACCATTGCAATACCATTTGTTCTCACGTTTACCACTTGTTTCCTTGCTGCACTTTTTATTACAGATTTATATTACTTTGTTTTGCCACACCTATCACCTATATTTTACCATCTCTTCGCCGAACTAGTGCACCTATACAACTCCTAGTTGTATTAGGTGTGTTGGGGACACAAGAGACTTCTTGTATCTTAATTGCAGGGTTGCTTGAGAGAGACCATCTTCAACCTCTACTTCCCTGAGTTCGATAAACCTTAGGTCATACACTTGAGGGAAATTGCTGGTGTCCTACAAACCTCTGCGCTTGGAGGCCCAACATAGTCTACAAGAATAGAAGCGTGCGTAGACATCAATTGCTTCTCGCCCTTCGTTGGTTACCCCAAGTGGAAGGTAAGATGAAGCGTAGCAGCAAGTTTCCCTCGGTGAAGATACCGAGGTTGAGTATCGACCAGTAGGACTCCGGCGATGATAAGAAGGTGTCAGCGGCGCACCTGACACGGACCTACACACAACACAATTAACTTTGCTCCCAACGAAGTCAGAGAGGTTGTCAATCTCTCCGGTGTTGTTGTTTATAAAGGATCAAAAACACAGGATAATGATAATGATAGCAACTGAAAGTAAAAAAGCAATAAAATAAATGAGCGTGAACATAGTGATGAGAATATGGACCGGGGTCCCATTATGTTCACTAGTGATGTCTCTCTCCGAAAAGACGATAAGACTGCTATGCGAGGTAAACAAATTACAGAAGGGCAATTGAAAGGATTATAAACGCACCACAATACTAACTATGCTACAAAAGAAAGGAAAACGCTCAAAAGCATGGGCAGTACGCCAAAATAAGTAGACCGAAAACTATCTGCATCTACTACTAATCATCCACCTTGAGATATCTATCCAGAACATCTCGCTGGTATTAAGTTGCGAGCCCCACCCAAAGTGTAAACCCAAAGCAACAGACAACTGCATTAAAAGAACTTTGCGTAAAGTAAACAATCCTTGTAACCACGATTACAAGCATTGTTGCTTTCCCCCTTGCGGCCACATCACATCCCCTAGACTCATGTTTATGTCACTCAAGCGTGTCATAAGGGGGCTGTTGGGTCTCGCGGCAGAAAACAATAATTTTACTAACTAGCGTCGCCCTTAACCCAAGATCTATCTAGCTGTAATGCCGTAACGGAAAGACTTGCGGAAACATACCTCGGGGTGTAGTCCGTTGCGCAGGAAACGTTCCTGCAAACGTTGTTGATAAAGCCGTAAACCTTTCACATCCCCCTGGCTGTGTTAGCACCCTGATGGGGTGACAGTGCCGCACGTGCAGCACCTCGTAGTACTCGCACACGTACGGACTCGAAGACGACCTCCGTTCTCCGATCCAGCAAAGGTGGCGGAAGTAGACCTCCCGGAACCGGAGTTTCGGCAGCACGACGGTGTCCGCGTAGCAGAGAAGCCTCAATCCCAGCACAAGTTCCAGACAATGGGAACCCGGCTTGAGAGAGACGAGAGAGGGGAGAAGACCAATGAAAACTGATCTCAATTAGGAGTAATATTGAATTCTCTACGAATTTTTCTGTCTTAAAGAAGTGCACCCCTGCCCATCTATATATAGGCAGACGGAAGGAGTCAACCCCCCTTCCCTTGGCAATGTGGGACTAATCCCTTTCCAAGGGGGGAGGGTGCGGATAGGAGGAGGGCGGAAGTGGGGTGCCACCCACATGGGCCCCAAGGCCCATGGCGCCCCCCTTTTCTTTTCTTTTCCTTTTCCTTTTTTTCCTCCTTCCCCTAATGGGCTTCTTTGACAAATAAGGCCCATTGCACTTTTTAATCTGAAATAAATTATTATTAATTATTAATTCACTTAATTAATAAATAATACATATTATTTCATCTCCCGATGATCCGGAACTCCTTCCAGCTCACTCCAAACGTCCTTCGGACCAACACGGAACTTTTCCGGTACGTCTTTCTCTCTTCTCTGGTAACTCTGATATTTCCGAAAATGTCTCCGATATTCATCGAGCCCTTAAGTGTGTTACCCTACGGTCCGAGAACACTCCAGTCATGACCGAGACAAAGGCTACGGCCAATGATCAATACCGGGACCTGGATGCCCATAATGACCCCTGTGCATTCCGGAAGTAACTGATTGAACCGTACACGTTGTATACCATTCCCTTTGTCATGCGATACTAGATTAGTCCAACATTCGATCAACTGCATCCAATGCATTAGTTCTATCTTGTTACCGACAAATCTTATTCACTCGTTCCGTGATATTCATCCTTGTGACCTAGTCACACGCTGCGCAGCTTTATGGATGCAATCTCACCGAGTTGGCCATGAAGTATCTTTCCATTATATGGATTGACAAATCCCGCTCTTGAATCAACACTCCTCAACATATCCCATCGGATAGCCCAAGATACACCTTTATGGTCACCATGTTTCAGTGTGACGGTTAATGCACTCAAAGCATCCTCAGAAGATAGCAATTATGCGTGATCTCACGGTCAAAGGAACAAGCTACTACGTTATGTAATTACAACACTGAACTTTTACGATTTGATCATGTTGCAATGCTTGCATTGGGTAATGTTCATCACGTCATTCATTCAATGAGGTGACCTTACCTCAATTGACTTGATTGTCCATGATCGTGAAACCACAATCATCAGTTGACGATAAACCAGTCATCATGAGAGGCTGACTAGGAACTCTGGTTGTTTCTATACCACACCTGTATCATTGTTTCACTGATACAGTTCCAGCACAATATGAAACTGGTCATGAACTTATTTAGATATATTGGAATAATCATATATTATTTGCCTGTAGATCATATATCCAACAGTCTCCCACTTGCACTAGATAGAAAATAATCTAGCTGCATATTTTCTCGATCATAATCATCTTATCATATAAGTGTTTATTGATCATGCTTGCTCATGGAAGAGGTTTCGTCAACGATCTGTACCCGTTCAGATTCGTATGTTCCTTTGCAAAAGGTATTGGTCAACTTGCTTGATATACCCTTCATTATCTAATAATGCTTGAATTATAAGTTTGGCGGGAGAGTGAGACTTCTTATTTTACAGTATTCTCTAATGACAAAATGGTTTTAGTCCCTAGGACTCCCATAGTCATGTATACTGAAAAATACACTCAGCCAGAAGTCTAAACTTCTTACGCTAAACTTTATTCAACCTTCTACTTCCTTAAGTAGATATTTATATTTTGTACAGTTTTGGTTCGTGAAATTATAGCTCACATTTCCTTTCTATTCCTTTTGGTGATATCTCTAATTCATATAGACCCATAATAAGGCTTGCAATCGTAATCCAGTATTACATTCAAGTATATTATCTTTTCTATCATTTAGAGTATTTTCCTCAGTTTCTCTTCAGATACTGAATGCTTGGACTTTGCTCAGGTTCTGTGTTTTGCCAACGAAGCACATCGGAACCTGTTCTTCTTCTAAGAACCTTTGAGTCATTATGTTATTGGATTCACAACTTCCTTTTTATGGTAGAATCATATTTCAAAGGTCATATAGGATCACATGTCTTGAGACAAAGTCCATCCCTATTCTTCCATTAAAACATTATTTTGTGATATTGAGGTTTTACATCCTTTATATAATTCCTAGCCACAAGAACCTTTTCTTGTTTAGGATATCATTCCAATCCTTTTTATGTTCATTACACGTGTCCTAATCTATCCTTCTAGATTTTAGTGTGTGACACATCTGTATTTCGTTCATATAAGATTCTCGTAATCCTTTCATCTTATTAGCCTTATTCTCCATGTATATCAACGTATATATATGAGATTGTTTTCACATATATCATCGTATATATATGAAATTGACATTGTGCTCCCACTCAAATATATCCGACATATATCTGTAAGTAAGCTTTTATTAAGTTTCTATTCTAATTATGTCAGACATAATAATATTGCTCCCAAAGCTCCCACTCAGAAAATGCTCTCTGCATTCCAAGTTTTCAGGAAGTCTCCAAAGCTCCCACTCAGTTTCATGAAATTGCAGTCCATCTCAATATTTTGATTACTTCAAAATCACTTGATCAAATCAAGGTTGAGAGTTTCTGCCTTGAGGTACTATGGTCCATCTTATCGAAACATTCTTTCGTTATGCCAATTGCTACTTCTCTTCAAATTCCACAACTTGAATGTGATGCAATTTCAAGCTATGGTCCCTTCATAGTGTTCGTGAATGAAAGGCCCATATTGATTTAGCATTACTACGCTTCCATAGTCAATCATTATTGAATTTAGCCATAACATCTTTTATGTGCCAAATCATGCCTTTATGTGTTGCATCATTCTTAATAACTTCTTGGTTATTCGGAATGTGAAATAACTACTTTATTTCATAGGATGTGAGCCATCCCATATGCAACTCAATATGATTTCATTTCTCCTCGTTTCCTAGGTAACCATCAGTCCTTCGTAATTTATGAGCAGTGTCCCTTTTGTTTCACTTAAGAAGACTCATGATTATTGTTCTGTACAGAACGTATTCATGACAATCTTCTTATTTTTAAACTAAGGCTTTAACTAATATACCATGATCATCATCAATAGCATATTTCCTCTTCTCATGGAGTCATTTCAGCGGAACGTTTTCCGTTGCGTTACTCTGTTATCTGGAGGCAGGGTCAATCACCCTAAGAATTCACTTTTCTCCCATTGGTTTATTCCTTGAGAACCATCTTCTCATTCACCAATTCAAGAAATACAAGTTTTTCCATTTGGGAAGGTGTGTTTTATAATTGCTCACAACTCTAATACAAAGAAAGTTATATCATATAAAACTTCTAGAAACTTTCTAACACCATCATCATATGGAGTCATCAGCTTCATTAAATTCACAATGGTTTCCTTATTTCATGAAGTGGGTGTTTTAACTTAATAAATTATAACAACTTTGTTCATTCAATAGCATTAGCGTAAGGGGAATGTATTTAGACCACACTACATTTTAGCATGACTACGAATGGTTTTAGGTGCTTGAGCACTTTAAACTTCCATTGTGATTTGTGGCATTATTTCCACAAGTCTCCCATTTATGTCAACTATAATACTCATCACTTTGATCACATCATGGTGATTTGTATTCTTATATCCAACTTCACTGTGATTCCGTAATCTCAGATTTATGATCTTAATTGAATGCCTTGTTCAATTAATCATGCGAAGCATCTTTAATGATTATTCATGTGCTTGGTTAATACATCATTTATGTACAATGTTTGGCGCAAGTTCTACTTTGCTGGAACTCCATCATTAGTCATCTTGGTTGATAATAAATTCATGAGTTAATAGATCGAGTATCTAATGACTTCATCATTTATGAATTCATCTCATGCATTTAGTATAGTTATGACTTTTGACCTCATTGTTATTCATAATAACTTAATCATTAAACATTGAATATCACTTGACAATTATGGTGTTTTATAAATGCTTCTTTCATAATATAAACTCAGTTGTAATCATAGTATAAGCACACTTTATTCATCAAACTAGAACAACTAACTTGTCTCAAAACATGAATAACTTCGTCTTGCGAGATGCAAGACATATCACTAAGTGTTCATACTTAATCGATTACAAAAGATTTATCTAATACTCTAAGTATAATTCTATGATAGATGTCTTGGTGAAATCTTGGTGGCCATCAACTGTCTTGGTTGCCATCAATCCTGGATCGCACCTCTTCCCGTCCATGCAACGGCAGGCCCTGTTTTCATAAAACAGAACAAGTATCAAATACTTATTAAACTGCAAATGTTGTATAAGGGAACAAACATTTATAATGAGTATATGAAACATATACTTTTTCCATCAACAATTTCTCCTTCAATGGGTTCAACCTCTAAATCTCGGAGGTTGACCATGAACTCAAAGAACTGAAGGCTTTCACCTCTTCCGACATAGTCATTGTAACACCCTCGGTGTCTTGTAACAGTAATCACTTTTGGCTAATGATAATTACTGTTGCTAATCTCACTTTGATCATCTTTGCATTTGATCAATCCAAAAACCCTTTTGGTTGATCTTAAAAACAAAGTGATAAATAAAACTTTGTCCAAAAATTGTCGAACCAATTTTTTCAAATGTCTAAAAATCAGTGGACCATGTTAAACCAACATTAGATATTTATTGCTATATTTAAATATTGCAAAAAATTCAAACTAGTGCTAAAACAACCCCTTTCACTAGTTGCATAATAAAAAAAATATTAAATGATTTATAAAAGCTCCAAACTTTTTGTATTTGTAGTCCAAAATGTAAAAATAATATTGGAGCAGGTTACAAGTTTTACAAAAATGTTAAATCAACTAAAACAAATAAAAACAGAAAAGAAAGAACAGAAAAAGAAAAAAGAAAAAAAACCTATCTACCGCCTGGGGCGAGGCCCCCTCCCCTCTCCACTGGGCCAGCCCACCCCGGCCCACTCCCACGTCCATGCCTTCTTCTACCTCCGTATAGGAGCGCTCGTGGCGGCTATCAGACCGGCCACGCCGTGGGCGTCGCCGTGGCACCGATCCCGCGGCTCGCCGACGGGATAAGAGCCATGAGCCCCCCAACGTAACCCTAGCCGTCCCATTCTTCCTCCCTCGAGCCGCCGCCCACTTTTCCCTCGTCCGTGATCTCCAACGGTGACGCGCCGCCGCCTGTTCGTCGCCACGGCCGGTGGCCACTCGCGGCCAACGACGGCGAGAAGCTTCAGCACCATGCCCTCCTGCATCGCCGCGCTCCGCTAGGTCTCCCCCACCCTCGAGCTCGGGCCAGGACACAGTGAAGGCCGCGAATCGAGCTCCTTCCCCCACCACAGCCGCCGCGCCTAGCCGGGAAATACGCCGCCGTCGAAGCTGCCCGGCCTCCCCGACCTCGACCATGCGCTCCACTGTGAGCCACCGCATATTTTTCCCCCTTTCCCGCTCCGATTCGCTGACTCTACCGCTGTTCCCCACACCGCTATACTCCGGCCGCCGCGCGGGACGTCGCCGGCGTCGTCCTCGACGGCCCTAGCCGCTCTAACTGCCCCAATAGACGTGCGGTACCCCCCTAGTTCGATTCCCTCTGCCTCTGCCGCGCTGCAGTTCTTCGTCGCCGCCGTGCGGGCTCACCGCCGGTGTGCCTGGTGTGGGCACGCCCGGGTCCTAAACCAGAGGGGTTTGACCCACTGGCTCACTGCCAGGTGGGACCCCCTCCCTAATTACCTAGTGATTAAGCAAAAAAAAAGGAAACCCCCTGTTGGACTTACATGTGGGTCCCCCACCCACTAATTACCTCTCTAAATTAAAACTACCTACTAGTTAATCTTGTCTCTATGACAACTGGGCCCCACCTGTAAGTATTTAAATAAAATGAACTTATAATAATATCAGTGTATGACATGTGGGCCCTGGCCCTATTGAAATTGATTAAATGTTATTATTAATACCGTGAGGCTGACAGGTGGGTCCCCTCTGTCAGTTGACCAGTCAACAGAACTTGTGGATAATGTTGTCATTTTAATAATAAAGAAAATCCAGAAATTCTTTTAAAATGATTTAAACTTTAGATAATATCTTTTAAACCGTAACTCAGATTCAAAACTATATACATGAAAGTTGATCAGAAAAATATAACGAATACGAATACGCTATCCGGATACCCACCACACCCCTCTAACACAACGAACATCGACATCCCCCCTCCGGGTCATCTGTCCGATAATTGCCCGATACCGTAAAACTCTCCGGATGAATTTATTCTGAACACGAAAATTGTTTAGAATGGATCAACTAACACGGATACACCCTTCACATGTTTGTAGGATGTCCATGACACCTCCGGCATGATACCTTCCCCCTCCGGACACCCTGTCCGGTAATCACCCGGAGCTGACAGTTCATCCACGGATGAATTCCTGCTCCGTGCTACGTGTATCGTACAACGTTAGAGCATCGTTAACATTTCATATGTCATGTCTTGTATTTGTATTGCTATTATTGTTGTGTATTTATTGTTTCTCCCCCCTCTCTTATTGTCCGGTAGTCTCGACGTCCGCTGTTGATGCCCCTGTGATCGACTACTTCGTCGACGACCGTACCTCTACCGTCGAGCTTACAGGCAAGCAGAGTCATTCTCTTCCCCAGATATCGCCTATCTTTCAGTACATTTCTTGCACTAGGCATATGCTGCTGCTATGTTACAATCCTATTCAATTGCATAGCTTTTCAGTGTCACCCCTTGATCTACCTTCCTTTATCCTATGCTGCCTATTATATGTATTATATAAAGTAGTGAACCCTGCGCCTTGTTAGTCAATAGGATTAGATAGCGGGTTGTGTTCACTCTGGGAGTGAATGCGGATACGATACATTACAACTGCTACTGGTACGGTTCAAAGCAGACACCGCTTCAAGCCCCTACCCCGGCTCTGCCGAGCCACCTCAGGTGTGAGCTATCGAGGAGTAATCCTTGTACTCCACTCGTTGCTGACTTTGTATAGCCTTCCTAGGGTACTGAACCACGGTTGTCCTTACAGGTAAAGAGTCGGGTGACCCCACGGTGCCCGCGCAAGTTATCTTAGCGGAAGGACAGGTCATGTGTATTCCACCAGTGTGCGGCGGGCCTGGTACTGTTCGTGGCCAAAGGATTTCCTGTTGTACAAAAGTCGAGCTCTTCGGAGCAAACGTGAGACAAGGTAAGGAGACGGTTCACCTTGTTGGTAACCGCACGAGTTGGTGGGACGACAGGGCAGGCACCGACGTTACTAGTGGTCCTGGCTGCTGTCGTTGTCCGCGACTCACCGAGAAAGGGGCAACGATAACGGTTGTCCCGACAGATAACAATAAAATTACTTAACGGTTCAGGTGGATGACTTGAGAGGCCGCAAACGCCTGTACGCACTACCTTCATGTGGGGTTACGGTGTGGGCCTCCGCGTTGTGGTCTCGTCCGAAAGCTCTGAAAGACGTCCAGTTCAGCATTGTGGTTGGGTCGGATCGTGCTGCGGCACTGGAGCACCTGGCGCACAACGACCCGGAGTGCGAGAGGTGATGGCCCATGAAGCTCTTGCACTTAGGACTGTAGACCGGCGGGGACCTCTCTGATAAGCCGTAGGATGGGCCTCGGCGTGTCGGATAGCCTCGGTGGGGCATTCCCTAACAAGGTGTACGCCACCCTGGAGATCCGAGCGTGCAGGCTGAACAGTAGTGCACCCCTGCAGGGAGTTTGATCTATTCGAATAGCCGTGTCCACGGTAACATGACGCTTTATGCTAAAGCCAGAGCCTACTACTACAAACTACTACTATTAAAATGTATGGTTCCAGTTTCTTTTCCTCGCAGGGAGTCGAGGAAGGGAACTCGGAGGCATTATTATTATTAAATATTACAACTTACTATTATACAATGTTTCAGCAACTTCTGCTGCATTGTTATTACATTCATGCTATTGAACTGTTGGCTGATTCTCTTCTTGTGCTGCAAGACTCGTTGTAAGATGCTAGTCTTCGATAGGCCTAGCTTCTTATCCTTATTCTGATTTCTACCTTGCAGTCCACTATATACAGCCTCCCTTTTCCATTTGATACATGCATAAATGCTTAGTAGCGGACGTAAGACTCGCGGGTATGCTAGATACTCACCCTTGCTTTATTTCCCCTTTTTCGCTTTGCCTGATCGGCCGCTGCAGTCAACGTTGGAGCCCAGGAGCAGGAGATTCCAGGAGGAGCCTACTACGACGTCGAGTTCCCGTTGACCAGGAGTAGTTCGGTGGATCCCAGGCAGGAGGCCTCGCCTTTTCGATCTGTATCTCTGATGTTATTTGTGCTAGCCTTCTTAAGGCAAAACTTGACTAACTATGTCTGTACTCAGATATTATGTTTGATTTGACTTATGTATTCGGGTCAGTACGACCCCCCTTTGTTGTAATATATTGGTTTATCCTTTTGTGTTTAGTGTTGTGCTGTGATATTCTCACCGTGGCACCTTGATCTCGATCATGTACCCTGCGTGTATGATTACTGTACATGATCGTAAATCGGGGGCGTCACCGTCATGGATAAAGTCTGTGTAACTCGGTGGAAGCGAGTGTAGCACCGTGTTTATAGCAGACTCCCCTGTGGTCCAATAGTCAAAGTCCTCCACGAGTTTCAGATGTATCCCATGCATCTTGGCTACGTGAGTTTTCAGACAAGTGTTCTCTTCCATCTTTGTAGTAAGAAACTCATTTTCTAACTCAAATCTGGCCACTCTGAACTAATGTATAAACAATGACTTCATCATGTCGATTGTGTCAAACGTGTCCATATCCACATATTGTTCATGTAAATCTTGCGGAAAGCTAGTTTCTATGACACTTTTAACCATGGCGTAAGTCCTTCGACGATTATGGTAATCAAGCATTACTTTTTCATCCATGTTGTGTACTGGAGGGTCTCCCATACGCTCTTGTATCACGAACAAGAGGTTAGCTCTCTTGAGCACAGTCCTAAGGTATAAGTACCAATCAACGAAATTTGACCCATCATCTTTAAGTCTTTCACCACGTAAGAAAGTAACCAATCCATGATACTGATTCATGTCCATTTTAATTTTCTACAAAATATTTGCAAGTAAAACAATTAAGATTAGTTCATAACATTGAGTTCATAATAATCATATTATAGATGAGCTCACACTAAAACAATCATCCCTAAGAAGTTTTAGTGATTACATGATCCAGATTCACTATCCGTCCTCGAATATCACAACGGCCGACGGATTAGTTTCAAAGGTAGACAACTAGTTTGTGCGATCACATCCTATATGTGACTCATGCTCGATCTTTCGATCTCTAGTATTCCGAGGCCATATCTACATATGCTAGGCTCGCCAAATTGACCTTAGTGTTATATGCTGCTTATCAAGGCCATATCGACATATGCTAGGCTTGCCAGGCCCAACCTCATGCGAACTCTAATGTATGTATGACACCCGATCGTCACGGCCTGCCTATCATAAAGAGAACCTTCCAGGTGGTGCACACTTCGGTAGAATACTTATGTTTGGCATTTTATAAGGGATCATCTTATTTAATGCTACCGTCGTGTATCCTATACTAGCAAGTTTTAAGATGTGTGATCATGGTGGCACTAAGTCTACAGTGTCTCCATTTAAGTTTGTTTCATCATGATGAACGTTTACTACTTTCTAGTAACACATAGCAAAGCTATCACTACATCAAGATCAAGCAAACAACAATAGCCCCCTCTGCAATATAAAGTTAGACGCCTCTATTTTGTATATTGCATGTTTTACGTGGCTGCTAGGGCTTTTCATAGATCAACCATTTCTACGAACATTGAACCACAACGCTGATTATAGATTGTCTCTATTACACCCCGTACGGGTCCCTCTGTTGCAAATGTCATATCCGCTAAAGTAAGAGAGAAAGACACCCCCAGAGCCACTTTATACGGTACAAGCCGTAGGTCAAGCGTGGAATCAGTCTCGCGTAAGCGTACACGTAAGGTCGGTCGGGGGACGCTTCATCAAACAATGCCACAGATATAACAAGTACACGTGAGAGGGTAACAATCGTAGAATCAACGCCCACATCCCCGATGTGTTCTAACCGTACAGCAATACGAAGCATAGATCTAGCTCATGATACCGCTGTTGGGTCTCGCAGCAGAAAACAATATTTTTTCTAACTAGCGTCGCCCTTAACCCAAGATCTATCTATCTGTAATGCCGTATCGGAAAGACTTGCGGAAAAATACCTCGGGGTGTAGCCCGTTGCGCGGGAAACATTCTCGCAAACGTGGTTGATAAAGCCGTAAACCTTTCACAGACCCCTGGCTGTGTTAGCACCCTGATGGGGTGATAGTGCCACACGTGCAGCACCTCATAGTACTCGCACACGTACGGAATCGATGACGACCTCCGTTCTCCGATCCAGCGAAGGTGGCGGAAGTAGACCTCCCGGAACCGGAGTTTCGGCAGCACGACAGCGTCCGTGTAGCCGAGAAGCCTCAATCCCGGCACAGGTTCCAGACAAGGGGACCCCGGCTTGAGAGAGACAAGAGAGGGGAGAAGACCGCTGAAAACCGATCTCAATTCGGAGCAATATTGAATTCTCTGCGAATTTTTCTGTCTTAAAGAAGTGCAGCCCTGCCCATCTATATATAGGCAGACGGAAGGAGTCAACCCCCCTTCCCTTGGCAATGTGGGACTAATCCCTTGCCAAGGGGGGAGGGTGCGGCTAGGAGGAGGGGGAAGTGAGGCGCCACCCACATGGGCCCCAAGGCCCATGGCGCCCCCCCTATTTTTTTTCTTTTCCTTTTCCTTTTTTTCCTCCTTCCCCTAATGGGCTTCTTTGAAAAATAAGGCCCATTGCACTTTTTAATCTGAAATAAATTATTATTAATTATTAATTCACTTAATTAATAAATAATACATATTATTTCATCTCCCGATGATCCAGAACTCCTTCTAGCTCACTCCGAACGTCCTACGGACCAACATGGAACTTTTTCGGTACGTCTTTCTCTCTTCTCCGGTAACTCCGATAGTTCCGAAAAGGTCTCCGATATTCATCGAGCCCTTAAGTGTGTTACCCTACGGTCCGAGAACACTCCAGTCATGACTGAGACAAAGGCTACGGCCAATGATCAATAGCGGGACCTGGATGCCCATAATGACCCCTGTGCATTCCGTAAGTAACCGATTGAACCGTACACGTTGTATACCATTCCCTTTTTCATGCGATACTAGATTAGTCCAAGATTCGATCAACTGCATCCAATGCATTAGTTCTATATTGTTACCGACAAATCTTATTCACTCGTTCCGTGATATTCATCCTTGTGACCTAGTCACACGCTGCGCAGCTTTATGCATGCAATCTCACCGAGTTGGCCATGAAGTATCTTTCCATTATATGGATTGACAAATCCCGCTCTTGAATCAACACTCCTCAACATATCCCATCAGATAGCCCAAGATACACCTTTATGGTCACCATGTTTCAGTGTGACGGTTAATGCACTCAAAGCATCCTCAGAAGATAGCAATTATGCGTGATCTCACGGTCAAAGGAACAAGCTACTACGTTATGTAATTACAACACTGAACTTTTACGATTTGATCATGTTGCAATGCTTGCATTGGGTAATGTTCATCACGTCATTCATTCAATGAGGTGACCTTACCGTCAATTGACTTGATTGTCCATGATCGTGAAACCACAATCATCAGTTGACGATAAACCAGTCATCATGAGAGGCTGACTAGGAACTCTGGTTGTTTCTATACCACACATGTATCATTCTTTCATTGATACAGTTCTAGCACAGTATGAAACTGTTCATGAACTTATTTAGATATATTGGAATAATCATATATTATTTGCCTCTAGAGCATATATCCAACAGGGGCATGTACCCACAATCGAGCATAACGTTCCCTCTTGGAGTCACTACCTACCACTTGGCCAAAGCAATAAATAGCAACAGAGAACATGCAAGAATTACTTCGGAACAAAAATACAAAAGATAAGAACCAAATATATTACTCTATCACAATATGAACATAATCTCATAATCCATCAGATCCCATCAAACTCGGCATAGAAAAAGCAGGAAGAATTACATATGTGCCTCGATCATGTAGGGCATCTCACGAGGTCTAAACCATGAAGAACAAAGAGGGGAGGAGAACATCACATAGCTACTGATCACGGACCCATGGTCCAAGGTAGACTACTCACGGCACATCCGGGAAGCGTCCATGGTGGAGGAGAGGCTCCCGGAGGTCGATCCTCCCTCCGGAAGGGTGCCGGGAAGGGTCCTAACGGTGCTCCCGATCTTGGAAGCGCGGCGGCGGCGGAACAGAGGAGAATTTGCAAAATAGGGTTCTGTCTTCGGAGTTTCCCCGTGGCGGAGAATAAATAAGCGAGGGGGCGCAGCCAGGGGGCCACCAGGGGTCCAGGCGCCCCCCCTGGCGCGGCCATGCCCCTGGCCGCGCCACCTGGGCCTTTGGTGGTGGCCCTCTGGCCCCACTTGGGTGCTTCTGGAAGACTCCGTTGTGCTGATTTTTTATCCGATTTTTCATGAATTTTTGGAGCACTTTTAATATAGGGGAAACCTGGAATAGAAAAACAACACAAAACAGGAACTGGCACTGGGGTGCACTGAGTTAGTAGGTTAGTCCAAATATGATCAAAAGTGTATGAAAGTGTATCTAGACCATGGCAATATCACAGAAAACATGCATGGAGCGGGCAGAAATTATCGATACGTTTGAGACGTATCAGATGCCACAAAAAATCAAACTAGTCCCCACATATCTTTTTATGCACAAAAAAGTTGCAAGTTATGCACGGCTCAATACAATTACGCCTAGTTGCAACTTTTCTTACTTACTGCTTTTCGCAAAAAATACACAGATTGTGCTGCCGATCTACGAACTGTTCGGATCAGGACCTGGTGAAGCGATTCATTCGTACACAATGTGTATCAATTTGAAAGCACAAAGGTTCGAAGCTCTGGACTCAATACGACACAAGTTGAACCTCATTTATGTGGCAAACGCAACAACTTTGATGAACAAAATTAAAGAAGCTTGGAAGATATACTGCTGCTGTTGGGGATCGGCGCAGAAAACAAAAAATTTCCTACCTACGAGTCCCGAACCCAAGATCTATGCTATGCTGATGTATGTAACGGAAGGAATCGGTGTACATACCTTTGAAGACCGAAAGAGGGAAACATTCCTCGAACGTGGTTGGCGTAGAATGATCCTACGACCTCCCTGTCGTGTTGAAGAACCTCCGACGATGAAGTAGCACCACACCTGTAGTGAGTGCCTCGCGGGATTACACACGTACGATGCAACCAACGTCCCTCCGGGCTCCGAACCAGAAGAGCAACGGAAAGAATATTGATCCGGATCCCGATTCCGGCAGCGCGACAGCGTCTGGATGATGGTGAAACCCCCAACCAGGTGCAAACTCCAAACCAGGGGAGTCCGCTCTAGGTCGGAGAAAGAGAGAGAGAGAGAGAGAGAGAGAGAGAAACCCAATGTTGTGAAGAAAAGGGCACCCCCACCCCTCCTTTTATAGGCCAAGGAGGGGGGATCCTTCTCCCCTCCCCCATGTGGGACTAAACCCCACAAGGCGGGGGGTTGCGCCGGCCATGGGGGGATGGGCCCCTCCCTTGGCGCCTATCCCAAAGGTGGAGGCTCCCCCTTCCCCTCATGGGCCTTTTAAGGCCCATATGCCTTTTTCTCCTTTTTAATTAATATTTAAATCATTTTTAATATTTAATTGTGTCAATTAAATAATAAAACATATTTAAAAATCAATATATATTATTTTGAACCTTTCAAAATATCACCTCCCGGTACATTTCCGGTGTTTTCTCTCTTTTCACCGATGATCCCGAATCAATCCTTAATGCATCGATTTCCCTTAAGTGTGACACCCTACGGTCCGGGAAATAGTAGACATGATCGAGACACTTTCTGACCAATGACCATCATGTGGGATCTAGTTACAATCCTTGATGTGCCCCTACGCTTCCATCGAATAAACTTCATCGATGTTGAACCGTTAACAATATGACTTGATCCCTTTGTGCTTCGGTACTATGTTTGTCCGAGCTATGATCGTCGGTATCCAATACCTAGTTCTTCCTCGTCTCCTACATAACATGTTTACTCGTCTGTGAATATTACATATCTTGTGACCTAGTCACTTGCTTGCAAGCTATTGATGCAACACCACCGAGTGGGCCCAGAGTACCTATCCGTCACTTGGATTGACAAATCCCGCTCTGATCTATTTCATACTCCTCAACATATCTACTTAGGAATACCCAAGATACACCTTTTCAGTTACCATGTTTCAGTGTAACGGTTAATGCACTCAAAGCATCCTAATAGATAGCAATTATGTATGATCATCACGGTCTAAGGATTCAGTCACTATGTTATTAAGTCATCGCAATGCTGAACTTATGTGACTTGATCACACTGCAATGCTTAAGGTGGGTGTGTGTCCATCACATCATTCTCCTAATGATATGACATCATTGTCAATAGACTATTATGTTCTCATGATCAGGAAACCTTGATCATCAATTGCCCAATGAGCTAGTATGCCTGAGTTTAACTAGGGACCAGGTTGTTATATATCACACGTGTATTAATGTTTCCGCTTAATACAGTTCTAGCACAATATATAACGTATTATGAACAAACAGATATGTGACAAATATCTTTATTAATTTGCCTCTAGGGCACATATCCAACAACTACAAGTAAGGGTTCAGATTGAATACTACAAGTTTGAGATCATTGGCGTGCAAAACATAGGAAATTAGTGAGTAACCAAGAATTTTCAATTTTTCGCACTTTTTTCAGACTTGTTTTGTTTTTTTTAAACACTCAGTTCTTGTATTTTTTTTTTTTACTTTTTTTCAAACCAGGGTTGACAGCGGGTTTACAGCGCTGGAGTATACCAAAAGGTGGGACGGAGAGAACATTGTTCAGATCCGCAAAAAAGACATCCCGAAACTGAGAAATATCGCAGTGTATAGATGGTAGAGCGCCCCCTTCAACGAGGCACCAAGTTGGAAGTTCCACCTCAACAGCGACAATTAAATATGTAAGTTAGTACACATTTTTCTTCCTTCTTTTCTTTCGGGGACAACTAGAAGTATGTTCAATTGGCAAGCTACTATTTCCTGCAACAAATTGCCACACAATCTGGACACATTTTTATTTTTTTTGTTCAACATAGCACGGCCGAATTCATGTTAACACACACGAAACAATAGTCTTCACATAGTGTATTTTAGAAGCAGATAGCAGGAACAATTTGGTCAAAACAAAAGTTACAATAAGGGGTACACAAATGCTATAGTTTTTTTTCATCCTAGGCCAAATCTCACACCTTATGCCGTTCATCACATGTTCGAGCATCATGCTCCTTCGAGCCACACTTGCCGCATGTTATTGTTTCTTTTCTGCCAACGTTCAACGGGTGCTGGTACGTCTTCTTCCGCTTGCGCCCTTTTGTGTTCGACTTTGGTGGGTCTCGAATGTTTGGTTCCGAAGCAGCAGTGTTTGAATTCTCACACTGGACACTCGACGCACCAATCTGCACAGAAGTAACATTCGGGGGAGCAGATGATGTCCAAGCAGATGGACTTTGAATGTTAACTGAAGTAGAAGCTGCCATATTAGCTTTCGACGCCCTTTTTTGCTGCTCTTTTTGTAGCGCGATCAGCTCCCCTTTCATCTCCTTCAAGTGTGTCCCTAATATCTTCCTGCCATCACTAGTGCGGCAACCAATCTTAATGAGGGACGAGTAGTCTGTGTTCATTGTCGCGGTCCTCATAAGGTACATTGACTCCTCAGGCATCTCATGCACATGTCTAGGAACTTGATCTGCTATATCAACAAGCATCTCCTCTGCAAGCCATGTCCACCGCTTGAGTATATAAGCAGCTGGCACAAACGTGACACCAAGCTGTATCATGACCTGCATCAATATTTTTTTAAAAATATTAGGGAACACATTTTTTATGGCAATCATCTTATTAGGAAACTAGAAAAAAAATTATAGCTACTTTTTCCGGCCTGACTGAACACAATTCTAGGTTTTTTCTCGGAACCAGCTTTTATCTGGCGGATATTTTGCAACAATATCTAGGTTACAAGCATGTCATAATTTGTAGCAACCAGCTTATAAGTAAACTGGCAACACTATATATGTTTTTTCTGAGAGGAAGTAATTTCTAAGAAAAATGGCAACAGTTTAAAGCTTTTCCGGCAACAGTATTTCAACCTTTTTTGTGGCAACTAGTATGTAAGAAACTAGCTTCTATATTAAAAGTTGAAAAACTATCTAGCTTTTCTGGTAACAGTATATAACATTTGTGGCAGGTAGGTTATAAGAAAAGTGGAAAAATTATAAAACTTTTCTAGTTGTAAGCAGGATTTTTGTTACCTTCAGTATGTGGCAACAGATTATACCGTCACGTTCATACTTGCAGCACTCACAGGCATACACCCCAGCATCAGTGTCCGCTTGCACCTTGAAGGACTTGTTCCCATATCCCGGCACAAACCTTGAAATGCAATCGACCACATAAGTGAGCGGACTTGTTTGCTTGCAGTTGTAGGACATCACATCCTGCATCACTCACTGGAACCTAAGAAAAATGTTGCGGGTGTACACCCTGGATATCTGTATCTCAAACGGGTGATAGCTCCATTTCCTAGCCTCCTTTATCACCGTGTCGACATCCTGTTTGTCCTCAGCACACATTATCTTCTCCTGTATCGCTGCATACTGACGGATAAAGTCAATGAGGGAATTCTGTGGGTTCACATATTTTTTCAGGATAGCGTTGAACCACTCACTCCTTTGAGTAGTCTGTAGGAAAGGGTATAAGTTGTGAAAAAAGTACGCAGGAACCCAACATTCCCTGTTCTCATACAGGCGGATAAACTCCTCATGCTCAGCAACTCCATGCTCAATGACCATCTTGCTCCATCTCGTCTCGAATTCTTCAATGGAATAGCTTTCGTTGACACAACTTTTGAACTCCTTATGCAAGACATCTCTCTTTGATAGAAAAGGTCCTAGTCTCTCGATCACTTTTTGCACAATGTGCCAACGGCAGTTTCGATGCACCGTGTTAGGGAAGACATCATTGATGGTAGACCGCATGACAAAGTCTTGATCAGTTATTATGTTGGTTGGAGCCACACCGCCCATGGCATGTAGGAACGTTTGAAAGAGCGAAACAAAACTCGATGTCAACTCATTCCTTACAAACGCACACCCAAACTGGATGGACTGTCCATGGTTGTTAATCCCAATGAAAGGTGCAAATGGCATCTTGTAAATGTTTGTCAAGTATGTCGTGTCAAAGGAGACACAATCGTTGAAGTGCCTATAAGCTCTCCTAGCTGAACCCTCAACCCAATAGATGCACTCAACTATGTCAAACTCATCAAGCTTGTATTTGTAGTAGAAATCTTTGTCGGCCTCCTTCATGCTCTTGAAGCATCCTATACTGTCTTGCATGCCAGTATACTTGTGCTCACCCCGCAGCTTTGCCAACAATCTGGCCAAGTCCTTGTCGGTGTACCCAATGTCCGCACGTGTTCCGTGCAAGATTGTTAGTAGCTGCACCTGCCGGGAAGGCTCCAAGTTGCAATTGTACAGTATCTTTATGAATTTCTTCTCTTCTTCCGGTATGTTCCTGTGTGACCGCATGAAGCCTGTGAGCTACCATTTCTTGACAAGGGGATGGTTGTGCTCATCGTTGGCCTCAGTAACAATCCAACTGTCGCCTCGACGTTTGACAAACATGCAAGACAGGCAATCTGTCTGTTCTGTAGTATTTTTTTCATCTCTCCGGGACAACGGATCTGGGTTTTCTGGGTCTTCACTCTTCTTCATCTTGTGACCTGCTTTTTGTCACACCAGCTTCGCCCTAATGAGCTCTCCAGTGTTTTCAGATTTTTTTCCGGAAGTTGTATCTGACACCAAAACCTTTGCGTCTCGCATACGCCAGATAGTGTTTCTGAGCAGCAGTTAGACTGTCAAACATCAACCCAGTCACCGGTTGTTGCGGCGTGGACATCACCTTCTGCATGCCTTCATCAGCATTGTCTCCTCCACCATTTCCATTAAGGGTGTGATAACTTGAGGCCGACAGCGTTGTTTCTATGACTGCTTGTTGTTGTTGTTGTTGTTGTTGTTGTTGTTGTTGTTGTTGTTGCTGGCTTTCAAAAGCAGAGCCTTGAGACAGGGCCGACATTCCACCTGTTTCTTTTATCATTAGAACCAAACAACACAGGGAAAACAACAAAACATATGAGTTGGTGACATTTGTTAACAAGCAAAAAACTATCTTGCATAGTTTATACAACTGGGATCCTAGTTTTTACATTAGTGTTGTTTTTACATTAGTGCCTACTATTCAAATTTTACCGGGAACTAAGTCTTAAATTTGTGGCAACAATGCACACATATTTTTCTGGGAAGTAAGTCTTAAATTTGTGGCAACAATGCACACATATTTTCTGGGAACCAAGCCTTAAATGTGCGGCAAGTACTCACACAGATTTTTCTTGGGAACCAAATGTTAAATTTGCGGCAAGTACTCACAAAGTTTCTGGGGAACCAAGTCTTACCTTTTTTGTGGCAAGTACTCTCATAGTTTTGTGGAAACCAAGTCTTACTTCCACTTTTTGTGCGCTAGCAGTCATATTTATATTAGCAGATATTTCTTAACATTTGTTTCTGGTAACCTAGTGTTAATTTTTTCTGGCAAGTATTTACATTTTTTATTTGGGAAAACAAGGTATTTTTTGTAGTTATTTTCTGGGAACCAAGTTTTAAATCTGTGGCAACTACTCACAATGTTTTTCTGAGAACAAAGTGTTACTTATGTGGCAAGTGCTCAAATAGTTTTCTGGTAACCAGTGCTGATCAATAAATGCGGGCAATCGGACTGAAATTGTCCTCACCATGAAAGGCAGAAGCTGCTGAATTGTGTGACTCCATGGTCTTTTTTCTGCCTGCAGTTCTTTTTAATTGCACAACTCAATCACCCCCTCACAAAAAACCAGTAATTTGATGGCTAAGGTTTAATATTTCAGTTATTTTTTTCAGATGAGAAGCACAAAGGGGAAGGGAGAGGTGGCAGAACTTGTGGAATTGAGCCATCAAGTAGCAAGTAGATTCCAACAGCATGAAATGGTTTGTGCAAGCAAGGACTTGTAGGGTTTTATGAAGCAGCAGTTGTTGATTTGTTTTAGGTTATGCAAGTATGTAACTAGCAGTTTTATGGATTCTTAGTCAGTTTCTACTACAAGCATGTAACCACCAGTTCTTGTGAGATGCATGATATTATTTTGGGAGCAATAGATCTGGATTATCACCCTTGGTACTTACCTCTTTATTTTGTTGATTGTCAGATCAAAGAGCTGCTTCTTTTTTGTTGTGTTTTAGTCGATCTGGTAGAGGAAGTCTCTGTTGCAATTTTATTAGAAGAAGGAAGAGGAGAGAAACCGCCGCCGGCAGGTGCTGTATGGAGGCAGATATGTGCTCCCTTATATAGGCAACAACAGGAGGGTGCTCGTTAGGGCAAATGTGTGTGCACTGGTTGGTGGGCTGGGCACCTGGGTTGGGCCGGCTAGCTGGCGTAGGGGGGTTGGCGGGGTGGGGGGTTGGAGCTCGGTGGCTAGCTGACAGAGGGTGGGGCTTGGGTTGTTTGCCAGCTAGGCAGCTGGCGGGCGGAAGCCCCAGGTGCGGCGCCGCTGTGGAGTGCCCTCCTTCATACTCCCCTGTTCTCAAAAATAATAATCATACTCCCCTACGGTCCTACCCTAAAAATAACCCAAATGCTTCCTACCACCACCCTCTTCCTCTCTTTCTATCTAAAAGAAAAAAAAACACATACCCTCTTCCTCTAGGCCCTAGGCGGCATGGACAGTAGTGGGCGTGGGGATCGACGGGGGCCGAGGTGGACCGGCGGTGACCCCTTGCTCCGCCCAGTCGTCTACAGAAAGAAGAGGCGTCCTTTCCCCTCAACTTCTCCGAGCGACTGTTGGGATTGAGCCATGTATATCACGGCGAACGAGGACGACGCCGGATGGACATTCAACGACAGTGGCAGTGACGAGGAAGAGGATTGTAAGACAAAACCCATCATCATTGTTTCACTTGATTTTTTTTCTTGCGGCTTTAATCCATTTATCTCGACAAGCAATTGGCTTTGCTTAGTTATAGACCATTGCTCCTGATTTAACATACAACAAAGAGGGAAAAAATTCAGAAACAATAAATAACATTTTCCTGAATTAGTTATATAAACCTGCCCTGTAATTGAAAATAAAACCATGTTTTTGAACCTGAGGTCCTTGTTTAACTTGTTGATAATATTGGACACACACCCTTAATATGAATGTGGAATTTTTTCCAGGTATACCGAGTGCAGCCTAGTGAATCTCTACTATGCTTTCTGTGGTGATTCATCTAGGGATCTTTAACCTTGTAAATTTAGCTTCCATGTCAATGAGAGATGGTGCAAGGATTAAAATCCACATCCTAGACAAAGTTCTTACTTGATTTCACTGTTTTGGTGATTTTGCATGTAGGGACAAGCCGACCTTTTACAGTTGACGAATTCCCAAGGGTTAGCTACGACCATGGTGAACAGACTTACGGAATGTATCTAAATCCTGATTTTTCCCTTCGGGGCCCTAAGCCACAGTCTCTTTTCCGGGCATATAATGACCCCCTTGTTGATAAAGAGAGGGATTGGTTTTGTGAAGAGTATCAACTCCACGACGAGTCTGAACGTACGTTGTCTTGTTAACTACTCCTTCTGTTCCATATTAGAGGATTTATAAATAGATGTATTTTAAACTAAATTTAGTCTAGATACATCTATTTGAAAGTCATCTATTGTGGAACGGAGGGAGTAGTATATTACTTTCTGTTCGGGTGCTGCCATACATCATATTATCCTCTATCACTGATTATATATCTCAGTATAATCTCATGGTTCATCTATTGAATATGCAGTCATTGTTAACAATGTTGGGACCGATGATTTCTTAAATACCTGCGGCCGATCTACAATGGTCATGGTGCAATTCTTTGATCTTAAAATCGCTGGCTATCGCCATACCCAGCCTGGACTTGCCAAAATATTTGGTTTTTTCGCAGCACGGGATTGGATCGAACCCCTGCGCAACTATGTCTACAAGCGCGAGATTGATAATTATGAAGCTGTGGCTGTCAATCGGAAAATGGTAATTTGGTTTACAGACTTGCAACTTTGTGCTTGGACCTTTTTTCCGTTCTGAAAATACAAGACACCTGCATGATGTCAATTGTCAAAGCTCCAGATAAGTCATTGTCTTTGAAAGTTTGTGATAATCATCTTAACAGAGCCTGGAATTAGTTTATTTCGTCGCATAATCCATGCTGAAACATACTAGTTGTGCTAGAGGGCCCACCGCCACACCCTGAATTGACACAAATATTTTCCTTTTTTGTCATTGGAATAGTAGGGGAAAACATAGGAATATGAAATTTTCATTTGGTGACACTATTCATTGGAAAAGTACATGAGGTGCGGTTGTAGTACTACTAGGCATGAAGAAGAGGAGGAAGTTAGCCTTGATGGGCAGGCGGTACCTCAGAAGGACACCTTTCGATATTTAGGGTCTATGCTGCAGAAGGATGGTGATATTGATCAAAATGTGAGCCATCGAATCAAAGTTGGATGGCTGAAGTGGCGCCAAGCTTCTGGCGTTCTTTGTGATAAGAGGGTGCCACAAAAGCTAAAAGGAAAGTTCTATAGAACAGCGATTCGACCAATGATGGTGTATGACATTGAATGCTGGCCAACTAAAAGGCGACATGTCCAACAACTAGGCGTGGCAGAGATGCGCATATTGAGATGGGCATGTGGCCACACAAGGAAGGATCAGATCCGGAATGATGATATACGTGAGAGTGGGGGTAGCGCCAATTGAAAAGAAGCTTGTCCAACATCGTCTGAGATGATTTGGGCATATCCAGCTGTGCATAATGGACGGTTAAGGGGTGCTGATAATTTCAAGAGAGGTCGGGGGGGGGGGGACCAAACTTGACTTGGGAGGAGTCTGTAAAGAGAGATCTGAAGGATTTTGTTATCACTATCTAGCTCTGGACAGGGGTGCATGGAAGTTAGCTATCCACGTGCCAGAACCATGACTTGGTTTCGATATCTTTTGGGTTTCAGCTCTAGCCTACCCCAACTGATAATGTCGAGAGGTCGGGGGAGACCAAACTTGACTTAGGAGGAGTCCGTAAAGAGAGGTCTGAAGGATTGGGTTATCACTAAAGATCTAGCTTTGGACAGGGGTGTGTGAAAGTTAGCTATCCACGTGCCAGAACCATGGCTTAGTTTCGATATCTTTTGGGATTCAGCTCTAGCCTACCCCAACTTGCTTGGGACTGACAGGATTTGTTGTTGTTGACACTATTCATCCGCTTGATTCAAATGAATGACACATAGTAAAATGGAGGATTTCCCCCCTTTGGTTGAGTTTCAAGGAAAAACAAAGGAATTTTACAACCCACTCAAACCTCTTTTATGCATTGATATGCACAAAGAACAAGGAAAATGTCATAAGTCGAATAATAACAATCTTACCTTGGAAGAATCTACTACAGACATAACCCTAATTACTAAACACTAGATAAAAGGAAATGACAACATGCTTTTCTGCTTTATTGAGAGGAGTCGGCCCATTTATATAATAGAGAAGACTTGACCAACAAGCCGGTAAATCTATTCATCTATTCAGACTCTAATATGATCAATAAACTAACCGTAATCTTTCCTAACAAAGTAGCTTAATCAACTAGGACTCCAATAATACTCCACGTTTGATGAGCTGGCCCACATAACTATTGATCTCATGCTTCAGACAATTCATCCAAAAGTCCGAACAAGAGGTCTCGAGTTTGACCCTCACAACACAGTATTAAAAATAATAATATTTGTAGCCTACATTGATCCCACGCTAAATGCTAAAGGAGCCTAGACGTGAGGGGTAGTGTTAAAGTATATTGCCCGCTTCTCTTCATCAGTTCAGACTTTTGGATAAATTGGCTGGAACACATATCTCCCTTAAAAATAGTTTGTTTGCAAGTTGTCGGTTGTCAATTGCCTCCAAGGGACCTCGGGTGCTACCAGACCATGAACATAATTCTCATCACAGTTGAAGCAAAGGCCCCGACGATGAAGTTTTGTCAACTCAGCTGGGGTGAGGCGCCGAACCTGCCATGGCGGGGTTGGCCCTGGAGTGGCCGACGACAGAAAATGTGCTAGTGGTGCTCGTGGGGAAGGTATTGTGGTTGCATTGGCCGCAACAGAATCAGAGTGACACAAGGGCCTTGTAGGCCCAAAAAGTATGGTGTGGTGACGTTGTTGGAGTGAAATGCCGCTGTTCATAGGCCTTAGTGAAGGAGTTGACGGTGTGGAGGTCAGATGGTCGCTAAAGCTTGACGTCAATGCGAAGACCATCGGGCAGTGAATGAGCCTTTAGCCTAGTGG
The DNA here is from genome assembly GCA_950022295.1 of Bromus sterilis. Lineage (NCBI taxonomy): Eukaryota > Viridiplantae > Streptophyta > Magnoliopsida > Poales > Poaceae > Bromus > Bromus sterilis. The sequence continues at coordinate 71,500,925 of OX465600.1, read as the reverse complement.
TTGCAGTGACCTTAGTAGCCCCCCGGGTCTTGAGTTCAACTCCTCGTGGGAACATATTTAAACAGGTCGAGAAAAAGACCACTCGTCGGTTGTTCCGTGGTATATGCGCCCCTAGTTTCCTAACAATGTGATAAATGTGGCCCGCATGTTCTGGGCACCCAGTGGTCCGTTCGGACACCCGGCCTTCAAGGCCTTTTCTTAACCGGGCGAGGAAGAGATTCTTAGTGTAAAACTAAGGGGGCAGTTTTCTCCTCACTAGCCGAGTTTTCTTAGAAGACCATCGGGAAGCCCTATTGTATACATAAACCGTTGTTGGGACCGTGTTAATGGCTCGTGCGACACATGAGCGCTAGAAACACGCCGATGTAGTCTACGACGAAGGAAGTGAATGACAGATGCGCCAACTCAATTTGCCCGAAGTGATAACCCAAACTGAAGGTGGCAAGCCATCTTGAACTGCTCCCATGTCGGCATGTCTAGAACACGCTCAAGTTGTAAGTTGTAAGTACCAGAATTGAGCATCATTCGTAAGGTGGTGGGATGCAGTCCATACCTTGTCGGCCTTGTTCGTGTGTTGTCCACAAAAAAACTGATTGTATCTATTGAGGCAACCAAGAGGATCCATCGAGCCATCATATGTTGGGAAGCCGAGCTTGGGGCATGCTGGAACCCGAACCTAGGCTGAGGTGATGGTTAGGCAGAGGACGGAAGGGAGATGATGGGTGATGGCGGTGATCGATAGATGGGGATGTGGGGGGGGGGGGCAAAACCATATCGACGTATGAAACCGGTTGGTAGGTGGAGGCGTGAAAGAGACGGTGATCTGCAACTTCTGCTGGTAGGTGGGTGACAAAACTGGTGAGGAATTTTGGGGTGAGATTTTAGATGTAACTAGATAATGCCCCGCACGTTGTTGCGGGGATTTTTTTTATAATATATTTGAATGAAATATTTTGCTAAGTGAAACGTAAATATTGGAAATAATAGTGATTGAATTAATATATGAATTTAAGATGAATATATTAATAGAATTGATTTTTTCATGCATGCATGTTGCATGTTAGGGTTGATTGTTATTATGCATAGTGTCATCTTTAGGTGGACCTTTTATCATGCATGTGGAATGATGAGGTGTCATGTGTGCATGTTGAGAGAAATATGTTAGTGGGGCTAGCTATTTTGATATAGAAGATGTTGGGGTGTAAAGTGGCCCAAATTGATGTTATGAGGCATTTGCGATGAGTAAGGAGATGGTTGTGTCACACCTAACCCCCTTGTCAGTGTGCCTAGACCTGGCAGGTGGGCCGGTGTGTGTGGCGTGGTAGTTAAAAGGGAGAGGAACTCTTCGAGTGTGGCGCGCGTGAGTTTGTATCTGGGATTCCAATCCTTCCTCTGAAAGTAAAACACCTACTTCTCTCCCAAGTCTTCCCTCCTCTCTTCTTCCCACCCCAACCCCTTTCCAGATCCCCGGTGATCGCCGGGTGTTACAACTGGTATTTAGAGTCCCTTCTAGTTCTTTCCCCCGATTTTCCGTCGATCGTTGCGACGGCACCCGCTCGGCCGTCGACACAGACACGTCAGGGCCTCGACGACATGGAGGAGAGGAGCGGCGAGATCAAGCAGCTCCTCGAGACGCTTCTCCACCGCTTCGACGACCAGAAGACGCAACAAGACAAGCAGCTGGATGCACACCTTCAACGAAATGTCTCCCACGAGCTTCCGGGCCTCGCCAAGCAGTTGGACCTGACGCAGGTCGATCTCGATGCGACGCGTAAGCTCGTTGAGGTCGCCGCTTCGTCTCCAGCGGGATTCGCCACCACCCACCCTTCCCAACCACCACCAACCACCGCCACTGCTTTCGCGCACCATCCACCCTCTCCATGCACACCCATCGACCCGCTCCGCCCATCCTCCTTCGCCGCCGCCACCGCTCCGCCCGTGCTCTTGCAGGACATGCACCCCCTCTGCTACCACTTCCCCATCAGGCAACCATGCTCTGGCCGCAGCCGTTGGGGGCGGGGAGGAGGCCTTTACGCGGCCATCGCGCCACGATTTCCCGTGTTTCGACGGCACAACGCCTTACCTATGGCTCGATCGCTGTTTGGCCTGCTTCGAGCTCTACAGGGTGCCCTCCCATTAGTGGGTGGCCATGGCCGTGCTTTACATCGACGGCCAGGCCGCGCACTGGCTTCAGGCATTTCACGGAACACATCGTGGGCTTCCTTGGGAGTTGTTCACGGCCGCGCTCTTGAAGGAATTCGGCGTCGACGAGTTCGAGCTGGTGATGAACAAACTGCTTCAACTGCGGCAGATAGGCAGTGTCGCCGATTACCGCTCCTAGTTCGACACCCACATGTACCACCTCCTGGTGTTGGATCCGGGCTTCAACTCGAAGTTCTTCGTCACTCAGTTTCTTCTCGGCTTGAAGGACGAGCTCTGGTGTGCGGTGCGGCTTCAGGCGCCTTCCAGCATCACTCGCGCGTCGGTGTTGGCACGCATCCAAGAGGACGACCTGGGCACGCTTCGCCCCCGTGCATGCCTAATTCTGGAAGATCGTCCTCCACCAGCAGTCGCAGTTCCTCCCCGACCGGCTGCTGCCCTACGTGCCCTAGGCATCGAGTTCGTGCGCGAGCGGCAGCTCCACGATGTTCGCCACGCCAACTACCTCTGCTTCAAGTGCGGCGACCGCTACAACATCAAACACCATTGCGCCTAGCCGGTGTAGCTGCTAACCATCCATGTGGGGGAGCATGGGGAAGTGCTCTCCGACGACGCCATCCACGCCCTGGACCTGCTTGAACCCTCGGCGTGCCGCGTCCTCTCGGCTCAAGCGCTCGATGGCACCGACTCGCCCAACACGATTCTCCTGCGCACACTTCTGGACTCAGGCAATACCCGCAACTTCGTCAACCAGGCATTTGTCGACTGCATCGGCGCACCCACTCTAGAGTTATCAATTGTTGAAGTGCGTGTGGCGAACGACGACATGCTCTCTTGTACACGCCTGGTGCCGAACTTGGCCTGGTGGATGCAAGCCAAGAGTGCCCCACAGCCATGCGTGTCCTCAACATTGGCGCGTATGATGGCATCCTGGGCATGCACCGGCTCTCTCAATTCAGCCCGATGTCGTGCCACTAGCAAGACAAGCATGTCACCTTCAAGCATCACGGTGAGCAGATCACCTTGCAAGGTGCCATGCAAACCACTCTTCTGCAGGCAGTGGAACCAGCCGAGCTCTGTAAACTGCTCGCAGGGAACGACATCTGGGCGCTGGCAATGGTGGACGGCTAATCCCCGGCGCCACTGTTAGCCGAGTCCAGTGCTCCGAAACTGGGGGGCGCTTCTAACTGAATTTGAAGATGTGTTCGCCGAGCCGCGTGCCGGCCAACACTCGCCCTTACTGCTACTCTCCTCTCTAGAAGGATGAGATCGAGCAACAAGTGCGCGAGATGCTGGCTGTCGGCGTGATCATGCACAACGTCAGTCCCTACACGACGCCTCTCCTGTTTGTAAGAAGGACGACACGTGACGCTTCTGCGTTGACAATCGGCGTCTCAACGACCAAACAACCAAGAACAAATTTCCGTTGCCGGTCATCGACGAGCTGCTCGACGAATTGGTCGACGTTGCAGTCTTCTCCAAACTCGATCTGCGCGCACGTCGGGTACCACCATATCCGTATGCGAGAGGAGGTTAAGGAGAAGATGGCGTTCAAGACGCACCACAACCACTTCATGTTTCGTGTCATGCTGTTCGGGATGACCAACGCCCCAACCACATTCCAGTGCCTCGTGAACGCCATTTTTTCGGTATGTTCGTTCGAATTTTTGTCATCGTTTTTCTCGATGACATTATGGTCTACAGTGCGAACATGGAGGAGCATTTCGATCATCTGCGCTTCGTGTTCGTATTGCTGCGCAAGCACAAACTCTTCGTCAAAGCTTCCAAGTGTAGCTTCGCACGTGGCCACATCAACTACCTCGGCCACATGATCTCCAAGGACGGTGTCGCCACTGACCACGAGAAGACACATGACATGGTGTGTTGGCCTTCGCCGACCAACGCCACCGAGCTGCGTGGTTTTCTGGGCCTTACCGGTTAATACCTGAAGTTTTTGCCCCGGTATGGCATCATCGCCAAGCCGCTCACCCAACTTCTCACCAAGAAGGGCTTCTCGTGGTCGGTGGACGCGCAGCCAGTGTTCGACATGCTCAAGACGACCATGATGACTAATCCGGTGTTGGCGCTTCCCAATTTCGATCATGCCTTCAGCATTGAGACCGATGCCTGCAACACTAGCATTGGCACGGTCCTGGCACAAGAGGGGCACCCAATGACTTTCTTCAGTAAGGCATTGGGCGTACGCAACCAGAAGCTTTCGACGTACGAGGAGTTCCTCGCGGTTATGATGGCCGTGCACAAGTGGCGCCTGTATCTGCAATGCGGGCCCTTCATCATCCTCACCGACCATAAGAGCCTCCACAATCTGGGCGAACAACATTTGGAGACGGAAGTGCAGCGCAAGGCCATGTCCAAATTGGTGGTACTCTAGTTCCGTTTCCAATACAAGTGTGACATCGACAACGGGGCAGCGGACGATCTCTCTCGCGCCGGCAGTCGCATGGACCTCACCGCGCTCTCGACGTGCTAGCTGTCTTGGGTCCAGGAGGTCGTCAATTCCTACGAGGCCGACCTCGACACCCAAGAGCTCCTACAACGATTGGCTCAGCACAGTCCTGATGAGGCGGGCTATGAACTGAATCGTGGCTTCATCCGTCGCCAAGGGCGCGTCTGGATCGGCTCCAACGCGGCGCTCCGCACCAAGCCGATCTTCGCTCTGCACAACAGTGCGGTGGGTGGGCACTCGGGTGCTACCGCCACCTACCAGCGCATCAAGAAGCATTTCTAGTGGTGCGGTCTGAAGAAGGACGTCGAGGACTTTGTGCACCAGTGTGGTGTTTGTCAACAGGCGAAGCATGAGAACACCAAGCCGACTGGCCTTCTCGCGCCCCTGCCGATTCCCACTGCTCCGTGGGAAGACAGCACCATGGATTTCGCCAAAGGCCTGCCAATTTCGGAAGGGTACGACTCCATCCTGGTCGTCGTTGATCGCTTCATGAAGTTTGCCCACTTCCTCCCCCTCCGTCACCCATTCACCGCGGTGCAAGTCACTCGGGCATTGTGGGCCCATGTCATCAAGCTCCACGGGGTGTCGACTTCCATCGTCTCCTACCGTGACAAGATTCACCAGCAACCTTTGGCAGGAAGTGCTCGCCAGCGCAGGCACCAAGTTGCTTTACTCAATGGCCTACCACCCCTAGATGGACGGCCAAGCGGAGCGCGTCAATCAGTTCATGGAGATGTACTTGCGCTGCGCTATTCAGGACTCACCGAAGAAGTGGCGTTGTTGGCATCCCATGGCGGAATTTTGGTACAATTCCACCTCCCATTCATCCCTGAACTGCACACCATTCAAGGCGTTGTACGGCAAGGAGGCCAACCTGGGGGCCATGGCGACTGGCCAGGCGTTGGACTTGGCAGACGAGGACTTGGGATTGGCTGGCGCACAACACCACCATTGACGCCCAGCTTGCCCGCGCTGAGCACAGGTTCAAGAAAATGTCGACCGCCACCGCACAGAGCGCAGATTCTAGGTGGGCGACTCGTTTCTGCTGAAACTACAGCCGTATGTGCAACATTTTGTCGTCAGTCGGCCTTGTGCCAAGCTCGCGACAAGTTCTTCGGGCCGTACAAGGTGTTGGAGCACATTGGGGCCTTGGCTTACAAGCTGGAATTGCCGCCGGAGAGCTGCTTCCGCCCCGTCTTTCACGTCTCGCAACTGAAGCCGTTCATTCTGGACTTTACTCCAGTCTTCGCCGAGCTTCCTCGTACTCAGGATCTTTCGGCGCTCGCAGCAGCACCCGTCCTCATCCTCGACAGGCGCATGATGAAGCACGACAACGAACCAGTGGTTCAGCTCAAGGTGCAGTGGGCTTCAGGCTCCCCGGAGACGGCTACGTGGGAATGTTAGAGTATTCTTTCCTAATCTGAATTAGCCATCGTACTAGTGTCAAAGTTCTGCATGCATTAGTTGTGTACGTGTGCATGTAGTACTGGTATAAGGTGATGAGTCCTAGTAGTAGTAGGAGTTGGCTTACACGCGTTGCTAGCTAGTGCTATATATGACTTTCCCACGACAATATATGCACAGTATTACGGTGAGTTTTGTAACAACCGTGGCAGAGAAAACAAAGAGCAATAAAATGGAAGAGGCACGACACGTGCCTTTGGCTATCGTTTTTGTGTGTGCGTGTGTTCGTGGATATTTTATGTGAGCGATCCCAAGGGCCGAATTACAACAAATTTAGGAATCTCTAGTTATTAAGGATAAAACCAAGATATAACCCATTCTACATCATTTTTTTGTCATATCTATATTACGTGGCGGAGCTAAGATAAGAGTGTTTTATCAACCATTGTACATGCCCTTATCCCTTCCCGCGTCGCCTCCACGTGCGGCTGGGAGGGCGACCTAGCCACCACCGTCGAACCTCCCTTCTACAGCTGTGTTGCCTGCTTGGCGTTGCAAAGATATTGGCAGGTGTTGGTCCAATGGGAGGGTCTGTCGGTTGCAGATGCTTCCTGGGAAGCCCTTTCTTCATTCTGTTAGTGCCACCCTGCATTCCAAGCTTGGGGACAAGATGTTTGACAAGGGGGAGAGATCTTATGTGGTTCAGAAGTACCAGCACAAGACCAAGGAGAGGGCCACGTCTGCTGCTGCTTAAGGCGTTTCCAAGTTTGTTAGTTAATTCCCTTTTATATAGGGATTCGTTTCCAAGTTAGTTAGTCTGGCTTAACCAGCAATTCGATGTTAGATTGGATTGTAATCGCAGGCTATTTAATGCCTTGCCATGGTATGGAATGAAACAAGAAAGGAAAACCTAAATAATCCGAGTCCCCGTCCCCTTGTTGTCCTCCTCCTCTCATCGCTCTAGGGCGCCCTGGCTTGAAACGCCGGCCTCCATCGAGCACAGCTACAACCTACGTTCTGGTTCAGGGGGTTCATACCATAAGTTTCACATAATTTACGAGCATTACAAATTCAATTATTCAAATTCAAACACACGGAAGGGACCAAATTAAGTAGCAATCCAAATAAAGAGCATGATAGAAAGCACAACGATCAAGTGTTATGAAGTGCCCACGAGTGCTCAACAATACCATCACAAAAAAAAAGTGCTCAACAATAGCATCTTGGAGCTAGGTATGAACTTCTCAGCTCTCGGTACTTTGATGCGCTCCAAAAAAATCTTTGTATCCTATTTGCATTGTGTTCTGGCTCGAGAGGATCCCCATTGGAGATGTACTGAAAGTTCTCTGGCATGCCTCTCACCCTCAATGATCATGTTGTGTAAGATGATGCAACATGTCAGTACTTGCCATAGAACCTCTGGCATCCAATACTCGGCAGGGCCACGAATAATGGCAAAACGCTTTTGAAGCACACCGAATGCTCTCAACATTCTTTCTTGTGGATTCTTGACGTATTGCAAAGTGGGATCTATTGTTGCCTTTAGGACACTGGATTGTCTTCACAAATGTGGCCCATGGAGGATAGATGCCATCTGTAAGGTAGTAGCCCATCTTGTTTTGACGGCCATTGACAACATAGTTGCAAGGAGGAGCATCTCCGGCCACAAGCCTTGTGAACCATAGTGATCAAAGCACATTCGGGTCTTATGAGAGCCAGCCGATCCAAAAAATGAATGCCAAATCCATAGATCCTCCGATGCAACTACCTCACGACTGATGATTTGATTTTTGGAGTGATCTTGTACTGACCTTTCCACCCCGGAGATAATTCTTCCATGTCCAGCGCATGCTATCAATCGATCCAAGCATGCCTGGCCATCCTCGCTCTTCACTCAAACCCAAGAGTCTCTTGATGTCTTCATCATTGGGTGCCCTCAAGTACTTTGGCCCATAGATCTCAATGACATCGTGTGTGTATCTTCAAACAACCTCGAGGATATCCTCCCCAACGCGGATCAATGGCGTCTACCAAACACCCATAGGCAAGCAATCAAACACCCGCGACACACTTCATCAATGGACTTACACTTATCTCCTATGCACCTCTCCTAAGTGCAAATGATGGATCATGCTCCTCAACAACTTTTGCAATGGCGAGGAAGAGATTTCGGTGCATCCGAAATCGTTGGTGAAAATACTTCTCTAGATAGGTTGAATTGGGTGCAAAGTAATCCTTCATAAGCTTAGTATGGGCTTCTGCTCTATCCTGATTTGATATACAAGTGGTCGAACTGTGATCCTAGTCTTGGTTACTGAAAGTCCTCGTGAATGATCACGACAATGTCCATTTCAAAATCATAATCGTCTTCTTCCCCTCCTTTGATGAAGAATCATCGAAGAACACCTCCCTTAACCTCTTCATCTACACTAAGCAATATTTGATGTTGAATTTGATTGCAAAAATAGTGGAAAAAATCAGCTCCTAGGCAATTCGTCGAACACTTTGTGGGCGGAGGAGGTGGAAGCCACCGTCGGTGGTGTTGAGGCAACAAAGAGGCTACAGGTGGATGTCGGGGTTGGGGAATGGCCCGCATGCTTCGAGTAACACGAGTCTCCTCCAAGATGTGCTCGCCCGTCACCGACCAAGCTCGCCGTGGCCGAACACTAGTTTTCGTAAATTCATAGGTGTGGTCGCCAATTCCGGTGCCGTCTTAGCTCATCTGTCGGTGCTCTACAACATCTCGGTTGCCCGATTTGGATGAAACCAAGCTCGACGATGGCCTTTTCATCCACGAGAGCGTGGCGACGGTGAAGATATGGGGCGATTTCGATAGCAGCTGTGTTGGAGAGCTAATCTAACATGGCTTGAGAAGTCGGCAGGGTGTCGACGAGCGTGCACGGTGGCTGGCGAGGGAAAGGAAATCGACGAAGACGGCGCCGGGGTGGAGGGTGTCAGGTGATATGGAGACGCCACACGAGAGGGATTTTGTGCTGAGAGGTTGCTTCATCGGCTCAAATTTGAGTGGCCGACGACAAACCGCCTAATTATTTATAGGAGTTAAACCGGCTGAGGGTTCGGCTAGGCTAGGTGCTGGGTTCAGCTAGAGATGCTCAAGGGCAGCATGGGAAGACCATGGAGTCTACATAGGCAAGGGATGAGCACAACCAAGTTGAGCATGCAACTTATGCCATGGTAGATAGGAAACATCAACTTGGCAAGGCCGAACTCGCGAACTTCGCCAGGGCACAACCCATGCGTCAACCAGACAAAGCCAGCCCTACCAACTTTGTTAAGGCACAAGATAGACCAGATCGGCCTGGCAAAGCCGACCCTGCCAACTTCGTCAAAGCATGGGGCTACATAGCGTTGAGGGTATGCTCGTGAATGTTACTTTAGGGTTACGGTTAGTGGACGTAATCTCTATAATAGCAGTGGGCCAGAATTTTTTATGAAAAATAATAGTATAAAGAGAGAACAGAAAAGGGTGATCCCATCTAGAATGTTTTTGGTGAGTTATCCCATAGGCCATTCAGACTTCAGAATGTCATCACCGTCAAGGTTGGTATGCCCCCTTAGCCGTCTTTATGGAGAAAAGTGTGGATTGGATCTGAAGTTTGCCGTGCTGGACAACGCAGTTCAAGCGAAGCTTGATGTTGAGATAGTTTACGCTCCTGCATGTGGCTTTATTCTGAATCTGTATGCCAAAACGAGTGGCTTCAGGGATATTATTCGCCTATTTCGTGGACGTTCAAAAGCCGGTTCTAGATTCAGTTCTGTTGTGGGGGTTTTGATAACTAGCTACCTTGATGTTTGTTTTGAAGGGTCTTCCAGAGAGGGTCTTTGTCAGAAGTCGCCTCAAGATGATTGTGGTCTTGATCAGAAGCTGCCCTGTTATATTTGGACAGGCAGATTTGGTGCATATGTTACCGTGGAACAGAGGTTGAAAAGGTGAAGCTTGATAAATTCACTACGATTTCAGTGAAAGTGACTTGGAGTATGATAGATGAAAGGCACATTGAGAAGGCGTAGAACGGAGCTTCTATTTTCCGGACAGAAAGGTACTTGTATTTTAGTGAAGCACAAGAAGGATTAGTCGCTGCGCTGCAAATCTATTTGTCTCTCTCTTAAAATGTGCGGTATTCTTTGAAATTAATAAGTAACAGAAACTAAACTCTACAAAATTTGTTAAACATAATTTTATAAGTTCACCATGAGATCTGTTTTTTCTTGTGGAGTTCACAACTATAAGTAACCATGACAACAGAACTATGGATGTCTTATTTTTGTTTTGAAACTGGCACTATGCATGTGCAAGGGACAGAAGCAAGCGGAGTACAATATATATGGGAGTTTTACTGATGGAATACAGATACATTTACATACTACAAGCAATGCAGATATGTATATATGTACAAATGCAATGCAAATGTGGAGTACAATGATAGAGTACGTACTGTATCATATAGACTTCAATACTAGCTATCGGAATATCGAGTATCTTCCTTGTCATACAGATACCATATATATGCACAAATGTAATGCAAGTATGGAGCACAGTACTACAATACATACTGTATTATATATATAGACTAGAGAATGACGAGTAGTAGAAATTACTTTCACTGATAATTCCACGTGCAGATGAAGGAGCCTAAGCCTTTCCATGTCGTGTGCTGCTGCTGCTGCTCTGGCCATCCACGTTCTTCTCCACCCACTTATCCCATGCTGTTCTGCACATTATTCTTAAGGTGGTAGCAGCCTTCCTGACATTGTCTGGTGTACCTTCTCCTACGATAACACTCCTGTTTCCTCGCACATCTTGATAAAAATCCCTGCTCTAGTTAAACCAGTTCCTAATTAGAATACTGTTGTCGTTCCCAACAGTAGTGTCCTTCAGCTGAAGCAGAGCATGATAGTTGATCTTGAAGATGGGAATGAAACGAGGACCTTCAAACAACATCAAGACAAATAATGCAATGCAGTCCCTCTCTTTGTCGAGGTCCCTGTCCCTGATCGGTCTTTCTCCATAGGTTATCAGTGCGTGGAAGGCAGACACCAGCTGATGATATCCCACCTTGAAATGTGCAAGCGGACATGAGAGCAGATTCGGGTACTGACCATCTGTGTGGAGGGACTCGGACCCCTTCATTATCTTCGGCTCTTCTTCATCAATCTCAAAACATTCCCCTCCGTTGGTCACAAGGCCCCTAAACCACGTTTGGAACATTGTGCCGATCAGTAGCAGGCGTTTGTGGCCATCTGTCACTTGTATCACATACACACCAGATTTGGTATCATTTTTCTTAGGAGTCACAGGAACTGTCACATTCTTGCCATCCACAACAAAATTGAAATTCACGTCTGTTTTTTCGCCATATGCGTTCTGATGGCTTCGACACACTTCTTGTAATTCTCGGCCAACTTGTTGGTATTCCGGATGTCAAATGTTGCTATTGGATCTGGTATAACCTATATTAAAAATGACTTGCACAGCTTAGACAAGATTTAGAAGCAATCTCATCTTTGGATGATAAACTCATCAATGTATTGGATACTAATAATTATATATACCTCTAGAATGCTCTTCGGGCCGACCTTATCTTTGGGTGCCATGGAGTTATTCGTATATATCCTGCACGAAGCATTGGAACAAAATTCAGAGATTGCCTGAAAACTAATTGCAGCTCATTAACTTTTCGTTTCAGAGAATATTAGCAGCAGTTTCCTAATGATTTGCATGCACATGTTCCTTTCTGTCCTATTTTGCATAATTTGCACACGATCATCACTAAAAGGCATTTGCTTACATACTGGTTTCCTACTCAAAAATTAAATGGTTAAGTGTCAGTTCTGAAGATTTTTATACTGGTTAAAGTTTTTTAAAGAGCCTAGACAGTTAAGTGTCAGTTCTGAAGATTTTTATACTGGTTTCCTACTCAAAAATTAAATACAATGGTCAGTAAAGTAGTACACATGGAGTGGCAAGTAAATATATAATAATAAAAACTATCATAAATGCCATTCTCAGTTTTTCATATATTGAAACAAGGTACCAAGTTCAAACTCGGTATACTGCTTGCTTGCCGATCTTGCATGAGGACAAATATCGGTCTCTTGCACTTACAACCATGAGATTTAACCGGATAAAATAAACAAGAAGGTGAATGCTAGTCTCAGAACTGTTTGCAAGTACATACATATATATACGTCTAAATACTCTGTTTGGGAATATTATATAGACATTCTGAATACATCCATTTTTGAGAAATTCGGAGTACACTTCTGTAGCAAACTTAACCATTTCATTATAGATATATAGAACAGGCTTGCAAATATGCTCCCGCAAATTTTAGTTACAACAGATATATCACTTATGAAGTAGTAACGTAATGCCAGCATATATTTATAAATAACTAAGAGGATCATCCTAAAGGATGTACTTAGCTCTGCGCAAAAAGTAAAAAGGGGCGTACTTAGCTATATCTTAAGATTTCTCAAAAAAAAGCTATCTTAAGAATGTGAACATGCATGCTGAAAGTTGATAATTTTCTTGTATATGGAGTGGACACCCACAAGAATTCTAACTCCCTATACGTTAAAGGAAATGATTCAAGTTCAGGCAACAATGTTCAAAATGTACTTACGTTATCAAAATGTGCAGTTTGCCAGCATACAAGTTGAACAATCATTTCTTCTTACCAAAAGAAGAAGTATACAAGGAAGCAGTTAATTAATTACCAGCAGTAGGTTGAGAGATGTCACGTACGAACAGTTCTCAACAGCCAGAGGACAGGAAATCTAATCCTTGGTGTAGCTTCTATGTGCCCCTGGTGGCAAGAGCATACTAACTGCAATACACAAAGTCGCAGGAAGACACCACCAAAAGCATTAGATGCATTGATCAAGACATGCGTAAGATCGGCAAGCTAACAAGTAGTATATCACATCCCCAGCTAAATAAAGCTGGCAGTAGAAGAAACTTCAGAGATCCTCTAACTAAGATATTGGCAAAAACTAATGGCAGCCCAAGAACTTTAGATCGCAAAGCAGAGTAGCAGCATCCTTAATTGTGCTTGTTAATTTCTGTCATAGTGGGCATAAACGGCTAGACACAAATTTTAGTTGGAAGGAAATTACTCCAAAAAAAATCACCAGAACGAATGATCAAAAGGATAGCCTATAAGCACATTCTCAGTTTAACATGCATGTGCTCGATTTTTTTAGCATAGAAATATAAATTAGTCGGTTGCTGTTACCAGAAATCATACGCTGCATTAAAAAAAAAATTTGGATAATTTAGGTATTACTAGTACCCCTGAGTAACAGTAGTCGCCTTCTTTTGCCTGAAATTGGATCACATGTGGCTTCAAAACAAAGTTGGATCACATGAAGAGAGCAGGTGTTTTTTTTTTAAATATCAGGACTGTCAAGGAAACCCACACAAAGAAAAGAAATATGTTTGTGTACCTAAATCAAATGGCCAGAGCCTTGCACGTAAAAAAAGTAAGATGGTCCTCCTTGCTAATTCCTAAATGATTTAGTTATCTTAAAAGGTGAACATGGATGCTGAAAGAAGTTAACTGTTTTATTTTTTATTTTTTGAAAAGGGAATGACCCCGGCCTCTGCATCATATGATGGACACAGCCAAGTAAGTTTATTTTTTGGGTATCTGGACAACCAAGAATTCAGACATCATATACATAAACGAAATAATTTTAATTTGATCAACAGTGTTCTAATGCGCAAAGTTTGTGAGCATACGAATGTAACACTAATTAATTTCCTATGGTATAAAAAAGGAAGCAACATGCAAGGAAGCAATTAATTACCAGGAGTAGGTTCTCAAATGGCAGGACAAGAACTCGAATCCTTTGTCTTCTATGTATCCCCTCGATCGCAAGAACAAACTAACTGCCATATATACACAAAGAGATCACCACCAAAAGCATAACATGTCAAGTTAAAAAAATAGTATATGACATCTTAGCTGAATAAAGCTAGCAGCAGAACAAAAATCGAGATCCCCTGACAACAATACAAACATCTTCCTCAAAGTTGGAATCAGCTTGCATCACACAAAACCACTGTTGTGGTACATGGGAGATCGAGATCAGCCCATCCATGCACGAGCACAAGAGCACAGTAGCAGCATCCTTAATTATTTGCGCATGTTAATTTCTGTCATAGTGGGCATAAATTGGTAGGCACAAATTTTAGTTAAGGAAATTACTCCAACGGCAATCCCAGAAATGGATGATCAAAAGGATAGCCTATAAGCACACTCTCAGTTTAACACCCACTTAATTTCTATTTTTTTTTTGAATTTACTGTTCATATGAGTACTGGGACATCCGAGAGCTTAATTTCACACCTTTTCGTTTAGGCTATCTTAAAAGGTGAACATGCATGCTGAAAGATGGTATTGTAATTATTTTTTGCCTCTGTTTCAAAAGAATAAATATGCAAAGAAGTAATTAATTACCAGAAGTAGGTTCTCAATAGGCAGGACAAGAACTCGAATCCTTGGTCTTGTACCCACCCCGGCGATCTCAAGAACAGACTAACTGCCATGCACAGAGAGGTCACCATCATCAAAAGCATTACATGTCAAGTTAAAATGTAGTACTCCTATATGACATCTCAACTAAATAAAGCTAGCAGTAGAAATAAATTCAGAGATCCCCTGACAAAGCTATTGGGCAAACTGACCGGACCTAATCAAATTTGTGTAATGATTTGCATGCACATGTACAACCTTCGGTTATATTATTGGTTGAAAATAAACACATATGTGTGTGACTGTATCTGTATAGGCATAGTACTAGTAAAGCATGGTTAATAGTATAGCCTGTTGGCTATAAGGAGATGCTATATCATCTATAGCCAACCTTATAGCTAACTAGTACAATGGTTAGGTATAAATATGTACTACTCTATTGATACATGACCCACATATCTATTCCATAAAGTGCCTAGGAGCACGTGTTGCAGCTAGCTACTAATCTGTAGCCCGTTTCTCTTCTTTCTCTTCCACATCACCTCAAATATACTATTTTAATGCTTACAGCCTGCTAACTATACTTTATTGTACTTGCTCTAAGGGATGGACTACTAGTTCAAAGACGTCACACACATGTTAATTAAACCAGCCGAGGCACCGATCAGCGTGCTCCCTTTGCCATATTACATGAGTAGGTGCCTTGTGAGTTGTTCGTACGGTGCATGGCTATGAGTGAGGAAGCATAGCGTGTTTTTGAAAGATTCCACGTCGTTTTCAGAGGATTAGAGACTGCATGCATCGGAAATGCCTTGTGTAGCCCGAGCTGCAGTAGCTCGTTTTTTTGAAAAATTAAAAAAAAATATTAAAACAGTTCCAAAAAAATTAAAAAAATTTATGGATATAAATACACATGTATAGGATATTTGTGTAAATTTTCAGACCATTATACTCTAATGCGCCACGGTAAAACAATTGACAAAAAATTGATTTTAACTGGGCTTTTTTTTCTTGGATTTGGGCCGAAATTTTGTTATTTTTATACAGACTGCATATTACAATATTTTCAAACGAAATTTTACACATTCGTGCAGAATTCATATATGTTTCCACGGAAAAAAAAATCGATTTTTTTTGAAACTTGTAAGTATTTTTTTCGAATTTTTCAAATTATCAGGGCGCATTAAGCCCGAGCTACACTAGTTCGCGTCCCTGCATGCATAGCTTTCCGTTTTATATAAGCAGGACGTACGTACGTAGATCGACTGCATGCATAAGAATCGTATATACCGGAGTACGTACGTAGATGGACTAGCTAACTTAGGTGGATACTAATACTATGAGGCCGGGTAGATAGAGTGATAGATCAGTAGGCTGGCGATGCATGCAAACTTTGTCAGGAGATTTTAATAAAATGCAAACCATATGATCTTGTGTAACCTATCCTTCTTGTGTATACTACATACTCCATAGCGGCCAGACCCAAGATATATTATTAACTGCTTAAATAGTTCGGGGTCGATTTATCAACACGCTCTTAGTCTTAGTTTGTGTAAAGTACAGTAGTTTTTAGTACATTTGAACCATACACCTGAAACAAAGCACCAAATATCCTTACTAAACTTGGTAACTGAGCACTGATTTGATTCTGACTGGCCTACGACGTCATGAAGCGTGCATGCTCCGGTTGACTAAGAACCAAATATATTTACTGATTAATCTACCATGAAATGATGAAACAATTGGACTGCGGAGATTTACTTCCTGGAAGCCAAAAAAGGAAAAAGGAAAAACTGCTGCTGTCAAAAACTTGGTTGAAGTTTGAGGCCAACTTGCAGCCATCTGATCAGCAAGATCAGCATAGAAAATCGCTTAGATGCAGCAAGGTATACAAATCAATACCCCGCAAAAAAAAAGGTATACAAATCAAGTGGCAAGTTAAAAATCCCCAAAACAAAAAGTTGGCAAGTAAAAAGCATGCACGTACGGCGTACCACTCATAATAAACACGTACGTAGTTTATCTAATTATTAAACCTTTGAGTAAAAAACGAAAAATCTGCATGATCCTCAGTTTAACATATAATGAGAAAAGGCACCAAGTTCAAGCTCACTGTGTGCCAGAAAAAAATAAAGATAATTCCTGCACAACTATAAGCAGAAGAGAGCTAGGGTGCAAGAAAGCTAAATGTCACTGCATGCTCAGAGAGAAAATTCATGAGGTCATTTCTATTGAACCAAAACACAATTAAGCGGTACTAGTATAATTCCGTACCTGTGTTTGGCGTCGATCTGTTCTTGAAGAGAGCCGGCCTGCAGTAGGATCGAGCAAGACGCCACCTTAGTCTTCAAACTTGGTAAAGATTGCTGTAAAACAGATTGCTGCTGGTGTCAAAAAATTGGTACAAGTTTGAGCCCAAGTTACAGCAATCTGATCAGCATAAAAAAACTGCTTAGATGCAGCAAGGTACACGTCGAGTGGCAAACTAAAAACCCTCAAGAAGAAGTGGCGGCTAGAAATCCTCAAGGTGCATTAAAACCGCGAGTAACAAAAGAAAGACAAGAATCTGCGTCCCCTGCTATGGATCATCAGCATATGATCACTGGTAATAAGGAAGGAAAATAGCCAACGAATCATCAGCATATGATCACTCGATGACCTCAACGAATCCAAGAAACCAAGGCATGGCCCAAAGCTCGGCATGCATGTTAACCCGCCGAGATTCATGAGCTGCTTGGCGTTGGCGGCCGCTAGCTCACCCCCAAGCCCCCACCTAGCTCCTACATACAGATCCAAGGAACCAAGATGAACTACCTCTCTACGATCAACGCCAAGCCGCTTCACCGTGTCCTCTCCACCTACTTCTGCTTCTCTCTATCTCTCTTGCGTTCTTCTTTTCTCTCTATCTATCTCTCTGCCTTCTCTCTCTATCTCTCTCTTGCGTTCTTCTTTTCTGGGTGAGGGGGAGAGAGCAAGGGAAAGAAGAAGGGCTTCTCTATTTGTAGAGAGAGGAGAGCCGCAGTGCACACTAGTACTGGCTCTGTGCTTCACATATGCGTCACACACATGCTAAACCCACCGACCCTTGTTAAGTCTGCTTTCGTAAAATAAAATGGTTCCATTTTGCCATCTCATTTGGAAAAAGTAACATGTGTGTGCACAATATCTACAACACAACGATGCATGTGCATCAGTGCATGCATCCTTGAACGATGAATTTGGAAAAAGTAACCCGTATGGCGATGTTTGCTACCTGCATGCATACGTACGTACCCTCATGGCTAGCTAACGCAGAGTAGTGATAATGATGGTGGAGCGGAAGAAGGAAATACAAAGGTGGGTACCACACTTCCAATGCATTGGTGACAGCAAACCCAAAACTGTATTCCTAGGCCCTCTATTCTTGCCGCTCGCTCGTGTCGTCCCCCGTGGGCGACCCGGGCGAACCCTAGCCGACGCCCAATCTCCCCTCCCAGATCTCCTCTCCTCGCCGCCGTCGGCAAGCGTCGCCGAACAAAGCCTGCATGGCGTCGGCGGCGGCGGGGTCATCTTCCCCCTCGCGATGTCTAGGCGGAGCGGGGCCGCTCGACCGAGGAAGGGCACGGCGTGTTAGAATAAATCCGCAGCGCGTAGTAGATCATCCGAGGATCAAGCAATCACACGAGGCACGACACCGAGATTTGTTAACGGAGTTCACCGAACATCGTCTACATCTCCGGGGCTTGACTATGAGCGCTCCTCCCCATGACACCGCTACAATACTGCACTCCAGCCGCCGCCGGCTCCCCCTTGCGTACCTGTGCTATTATGTTGGCATAGGTTACAACCGTGGGGTGCCTCTCATTATATGAGAGCCCAAGGATACAACGTGTTCGACTCCAACACTACACGAAACCTACCCACACTACAACTCCAAGTCCAATGTAACCCAACTAGTACAATATATTCGACACAAACTCAACAAACTCCACCTTGGCGAATATTTTCCACCACCTTGAATTTGTCCACGCGTCAAACTTCCATGTATTCCGGACTTGGGTTGTCTTCTTCGTAGCTTACTGAGAGCTACTCGACGAGTCTGCCCCAGACCCGCCGCCTCCGTGAGATCCTTCCGCTATTCCTGCAACTCCAGTCTCCGTGACTCCACCTGCAATAGTGCTCCCTTGCAACTTGTAAAGATGCGAAGCCGTCCTCTCTCCAATCATCACGGTCACCTCATCTTCCATGATATTCAAGGTCTTCTTATCCCGATCACAACGGAATTCCATACCACCATCATGAAGAACTCCAAGCGAAATTAGATTCCTTCTTAGCCCTGGCACATGCCTGACTCCCCGAAGCATCCGCTCAACTCCGTCAAACATCTTGATTTTGATTTCACCTATTCCAGCAACACGATAACCTATGTCATCGCCCACATAGGCTGAACCAAACTCACCAGACTTATACGAAGAGAACCACTCTCTGTTGGGTGTCACATGAAAGGAGCTAGCTGAATCCAACATCCACGCTTCACTTTTGGTTGACCGCCTGTCTGATACTGCGAGAACATCGCTACTGCTGTCTGAGTCATCACCATGAGCTGCCACATTAGCACTAGACTCACCATCTGGACAGTCCCTTCTCATATGTCCCCACCGCTTACACTTGTGACATTGTACTTTCTTTTTCTTTTTCTTGTTTTTCCCTGCCTCATATCCCTTCCTCCATGCTTCACCTTTGACTAGCAAACCTTCACCATGAGTGACTTCCACCGCGTTCTTCTTTCTCATATCATAAGACAATAATGCCGCAGTAATATCCTCATTCTTAACGGTCTCCTTGCCGTGCGTCAAAGTAGTGATCAAATGGTCATAGGATGATGGCAATGAACAAAGAAGAAGAATCGCCCTATCCTCGTCAGCAACTGCCACACCCAAGCGTGCTAGATCCGTCACGACTTGATTAAAGGCGTTCATGTACTCCACAAGATCCGACCCCTCCTGCATCTTCAGCTCGTATAACTTTTGCTTCAAATACACCTTGGTCGTCGCAGTCTTGGACATATATTGACTTTCCAGCTTCTCCCAGATCTTCTTCGGCGAATCCTCATCCATCACATGATAAATAACCTGGTCCGACAGACACAACCGTATAGTTCCGGCTGCTTGCAACTGTAACTCCTCCCAGTCTTCAGCGTCCATCTTAGCTGGCTTAGCATCCCGCAACGCCTTCAAGCTTCCCTGTTGTGCCAGTAAATCTTTCACCCGTGTCTGCCATAACCCAAAGTTTCCGGTTCCGTCGAACTTCTCCACCTCAAATCTGGTACCCGTTGGCGCCATGATTCTTCGTATAGCTGACACTGCGAAAAACTAATCCAAGCTTCCACGTAATGCCCAAGTACACAAAAGTTGTACTAGTAGCAAATATTCACGTGTGGTAGCTTTAGCTCAACTCCCGTATGCTGGCCTTGACTTGCAAATCCCTTGCTAGTACTAGTTCCGATGGATACAATATCTGATGAATTTTCTCCGCTGCCAAGTTGATCTGTTCTGCTCTTCTGCTCCGCCGGCTCCTGCCGCTGCTATTTAAAGCTGCCTGCAGCTCTCCGCCTCGGGCACGATTTATACTGGGACTCGGTCCCTTCTTTTTGTCCAAAACAAACTCGGATCGAATCGCTAGACACATCCAGCGAACCAACCTGGACCCTTCTTGCGCGTACACCACTAGCGCCGGCCGCCGGCTTTCGTGCGTCAGCGCCACGCGCTAACTGCGCTCTCGGTCTTCAGGCGACGCTTCCGATTAACTAGTCGATCGCTTCCAATCGCTCTTCCGTCCTCTAGATCAAACGATCCGCTTCGGCGAACCTTGCTCTGATACCACTTGTTAGAATAAATCCGCAGCGCGTAGTAGATCATTCGAGGATCAAGCAATCACACGAGGCACGACACCGAGATTTGTTAACGGTGTTCACCGAACATCGGCTACATCTCCGGGGCTTGACTATGAGCGCTCCTCCCCATGACACTGCTACAATACCGCACTCCGGCCACCCGGGCGCCGGCACACGCCGCCGGCTCCCCCTTGCGTACCTGTGCTATTATGTTGGCATAGGTTACAACCGTGGGGTGCCTCTCATTATATGAGAGCCCAAGGATACAACGTGTTCGACTCCAACACTACATGTATCCTACCCACACTAAAACTCCAAGTCCAATGTAACCCAACTAGTACAATATATTCGACACAAACTCAACACGGCGGTCGCGACGAGCGGGTGCAGGCGGGGCGCGACGAGGACGGCGAACGCAGCCGACGCGTCGGGCGGGCATCCGCGGGCTCGGTTGGCGCGGCGCGACGGGCATGACGAGCAGGAGTAGGAAGGTGCGGCGAGCGCGGCCCGCGCGTCGGGTAGCCGTCCTCGGGTCGGTCAAGGCGGCGTGCAAGCAAGGGCAGGCTCGGCCGGCAGGTGGCTGCCTCGTGTGCATGTAAGCCACCGGGCAGGGGCGTGCTCCGGGCAGGTGGCGTCCGTGGTGGTAATCGCGTCAGGATGCTGGAGGCGCCGAGGTGGCGTGCCCACGGAGGCTGCAGGTCCTGCGAGTGTTAGAGGCCCTGGGTGGCGGTCTGGCTCGATGCGGCCAGGCGCTGGCAGTAGTGAGGTGTCATGTGCGCCATCATGTTGGGCGTGGCCAGGTGCGTCGACGCGAGGCGACACAGATCTGGCGAGGACAAGGAGGAGAGGGTGCTGGAGGCGCTGGACGGCAGCAAGGCGACTCCAGCCGTGGTAGATGCGAGATGCAGTGCTTAATCTCGTCCCTGTAGGCTTGTCGTGAGGTAGACGGACCAGGACTCCATGGCTTCACGACAAGGTGCTGCGATCATGGCGGTGCGAGTCTGCATGGAAGGGCTTTTATGTGCACAAGCGGAGGTGTGCGGCAATTCGGGCGAAAGTCCTGCACAACCAGAGGCCGATGGTGATGGAGCCTGTGGGTGTCATTTTCCTCCTTGGAGGCGTCACCTGAGGTGTGTCGGCATCTTCCTCGTGTCCACTTGGTGGTTTGTCTCCGGGCAAAATCCTAGGTCCGGAGTTGGATCGGCGTGATGGAGGCGTCGTTCCTTTGTTGGGAGCATTACGCTTGGAGAAACTTCCTAAAAGCTCTTTGTGGTGCTCCTCCGGCGTTCATCGTTGTTCGAGGCGAAGCTCCAGGCGCTATGTACGACATCATCGATGAGTCCAAGACGAAGCTCTTCTTTGGATCGACTTAGTCCCGCCATCTACCCCCTGCTTTCAGGGTGGATGGTGCGTTGGCGAGGGAAGTTTAGTTGGAGTTGTTACTGTCTTCGGAGGTGATCGGCGTTGGTCGAGACGCGGTGGTGATATGCTTAGCTTAGGACAGATGCTTTTGTTTGTAGTCATATTGTCGATGGTGGGTGTGCTCTCTGTAGCTAATAAGGTTGCAGATCTTTTCTTTTTTTCTTTGATCTTCGGATATTTACCATGTTGTTCTTCCGCTGCTTTTTGCTAAATCTGAATCAAGCCAGCAATTTGCTGGATCTTTCAAAAAAATACAAAGGTGGCTACCACACTGATTAAGCAAAACATGCACTGACCAGTCGAATACATCTTGGACATGTTTACAAGTAATTCACAACAGATAAAATCAAGAGACCCAAAGAGGACCTCACTAATCAGTGCATGTTTGAGTACTGCACTAGCTACTAGTACTCGGCAGCGGTGGGCCTCGAGGGCTAGATGGGTCCAACCGGTGGAGGACTACTTCGCCCGCGGCCCATCTAGGGTGCGTCAACAACGATGCTGGGTGAAAGCTCCGCGCTTCGATGCTTGTGGGTGTCGCTTCCCTATGCTTGGCCAGCTTGAACTAAGATGGAAGGGTTCCGAGACGATACCGCCAAAAAGGTGATTAACACAGTAGGAGCAATGCTTCCCTAAAGGGCATGCCTTGTTCCTGGCATGTGGCGTCCTCTACTCTGGCGTGCAGTGGTCCCGATAGTCTCCTATCCTTTATATGTGTCCATGCAGTCACGGTTCTCGGTCCTTGCAATTTCCTTGCAGGGTCGACGCTCCATGGTCCGGAGCAAGGGGGTGATTCAACGGTGAGTTAGCCACTTCTTGAGATGGCTCGATCGACGTGTTTGGTGATATGGAGTTCAGTGGTTTCTTGTGGCAGCGCGGTTTCTTTCATGTTTAGTAGTTTAGGGTGTCTTGTTAAGGGTGGTGTGTCCTGTTTTCATGTTCAATATCGGGATGGGGGCACTTGTGCCACTCGTTCAGATGTCGTTTAATTTTCTTTTGATTTACTTGTTTTAGGGTTTTATCATCTCTTTGTATCAATTCAACCGTTTACGCCTTTGTCAATGAAGGGAAGGGGGGGGGGGAGGGGGCGAAAGTGCCTCTCTTGTGAGTAGTACTACAATGAATAGCTTAACAACCTCTTGTTCCATGTTTGCAATTTGTAAACAATCTCAAAGTCCACTAATTTTTATTCGCTCTAAATCATCCAGTAAGATAAAAAAGGCAACCAATAGCCTACTATACCTACTACGGGATGGATCGAGGAGTAATCTGGTGCATGCATTCCTCCTTAACCCCTATTTTTTTAGGGACACATCAGGATTTAGAACTCTGTTGTGGATTTTTATTGATTTACAAATAAATGATACAAAGTCTGAGAAAAGAAAAAGAACTATTAAAAAGCTATAACAAAGGCCCTAAATTGGCCTAGGTAAAAAGACAACAACAACAACAAACCAAACAAGCCAAAGAACACATAATCTGAAATCAGTGACCCAGTTTGCTAACCCATTGGACTCTTGTCTCTTCGCACTTAGTGTGAGCCACTGTAACTCAGATTTGAGCTTGCTTCGACACCTGAAAAAATTGAAATGGATTTTCTTGAAGATAAACTCATTTCTGGTAATCCGAATGGCCCAGCAAACCAGAATGATCACTTCCAGAGCAAAGAGAACCTTGAGCAAGTGCTTGAGATGAGCAACTTCTAGCTATGATCACATAGTACTAGTGCTTTAACCCCTCTTCACACCGTTATGATCACATAGTACTAGTGCCTCACTATATGTGTCATTGATCATACATATCTATTATATACTAAAAGCAAAATACGAATGAAAAATAGAAAAATAGACTAGAAAATCTCACAATAATCAGAAAGATCTGGCCATCCGTTATATAATCTTAAAACAACAACCATTGGATTTCGATAGTATCTCTTCGACATTAAAGTTGAGATAAATAACCCACCTATGTCATTATGAAAAGAGAAAAAACGATTCATCTTTTTTATCCCTTCCTGCTCTTTTTTTTGGAACCCCTCCGTAAATCTACATGGTTATTCAGATCTGGCTTTATTTTCTTCTCTCCCGTGCGCTCAGAGGATTGTGCCGGCCGCCGTCTTGCTCTTCCATCTCCGTCCGTATCACCAAGCTAGCCAGGCTGCCGTAGCTATATGGACGGGGTCTGGCGCGTTGATGTATACGCAAGGACAAGCAGCTAGATGCTTCTTTATCAAACAAGAGCACCGCATGGATGCATAGCTCATGGCTGTAGCATCGTTCTCTATAACGAGCAAGCATCCAGTCTTGCACTTCCAGCTCCACCCGGCCTGGACTTCCAAGACGGTCATAGACGTAACAGGAAGGACAATCAGCTAGATAGATGTTCTTTACCTCCCTGGCTCCCTGCTGATACAAGTAGACCAATCTAGACGGTCATTGTACAACAAAGGCAAATCCCATGTGCTTCTATACTCATTTCAATCCAAATTGCTGGCACAAGCACCTCATATTCAGATTGCTTATTTTTTTTGTCATTGGCTATTCAGTTTGCTTTATAAAGAATATATCTTTGATAGCTTCAAAGAGAATAATATATATATATATAATAAATGTCATAAATGTCTACAAAAATACTAAGACTTACACTAGTTCGGACACAATATTACAACGCAAAGGGGGTAAAACCAATTAATGCACCGGTGCCTTGTTCCTACTGCGCATAGCTATATATCTGTAAAGAAGGCATCTGTTTTCTCCATGTCGTTTTCAAGGAGCAATTGCAACTGCATGCGATCCTATGTGCGTGCTTTCAAGGAGGATGGCAAACTGCATGCATGAGTACGTAGTACGTACAGACTACACCTGTCGTTTCTAAATACAAATCCTTTTAAAGATTTCAATACAAGCTATATACGGATGTATATAGATATGTTTAAAAACATATACTAGATTTCAATACGAGCTATATACGGATGTATGTAGATATATTTTAAAATATAGACCCACTCATTTTACTTTGTATGTAGTTCGTATTTAAAAAATTAAACTTATATTCAGGACCGGTGGGAGTACTAGCTAATTAGCTAAAACTAGATATGCAATGCATACAAATTAACTTTGAAATAAGACTTAAACACGTGAAAAAGAAATATATAACTCAGTCTTGCTCGGGTCGATCTGTCCTTTTTTGCGTATTAAAGACGCATATTTTTAGTCTATGGTACAAGAAAGGGTTAAAACAAAGCACTAATGCATCCTCACTAAACTTGGTAACTGAGTCTTGTTTGGGCCCTGGCATTTGGCAGGGCTAGCTAGACGCGTACGACGTCATGCAGCGTGCATGCATGCTTCTGTTGACTAGCAAACGAGTACCACAATGGGTAGGCGTTTTACCAGGCATTCTGGTACTCTCAGACATTTTGCAAGTTTGAATAAAGCATGGTTTTACCCCCTCGAAACAAGAAGAAGCAAACGAAGGTATTTAGCGATCCTAGCTAGTACTAGTAGCTAGCATGCTGATCACTAATCTAGGTTATCTACATGTGTGAAAATTCGACACCACACGATGCGTGTTTTGCAAATAAATAGAAAAATTAACACATTATATTTCTTCCATACATGATACATTGGTATTTAACAGAACCGCACGTTTCTAACTAAAAAATACTCTCTTTTTTTGCGTGGTTTTCATGGACTAGACAAAGAAGGACTACTTAACGTTATAGTCACGTACCACCTCAGCGGGTAGTGCAACATATATATTGTGCCAAACTAATACGGGTGGCCGCGTATGTGCTTGCGTACATGGTGGAACACTAGTACAAAACAAAAAGGTGCCGAGCTTGAATTACGCATACAAATGGCCAAGTTGAGCTTAATTATACATCAGGTTTGAAGACCAACGTTAAAAAGGTGCCGAGCTTGAATTACGCATACAAATGGCCAAGTTGAAGACCAACATTATGTGGATACAATAGTACGTACTAAGGGCTTGTTTGATTCATAGAAATTTCATAGGATTCTTGTAGAATTTTATCCCATATGATTTTTTTTCTACGTTACTCATTTGATTCATAGGAATTATTTCTATAGGAATTTTTTTCATAGAAATTTTTGTACTACTTCCTATAGGAATCCTAACATTTACACCAACCTTTTTCTACAATTCCTTTGATGGAATCAAACAAACTTTGGTGCAAGCAAAATCCTATAGAATTAAAGTGGGCATGTCATTACAATCCATATGTTTTTTCTGTTCCTATGATTTTCCTACACTATAAATCAAACAAGCCCTAATTAATAATCAACTAAAAGGAACAACGGAATGCCTTGTTCATGTTGTGCACATTCATACATGAAACCAGCAACCGGTTCGCGAAGGTGCAGGCGCCTGCCAAACGTAAAGTAAATAATTAATCCTGTTACCTGGCTATATTTGTGGGCATGCAAGCTTTACTGGCAAGATGGAAGACAAGTGCCTATATGGCTATATCTATCTATCTACGGACAAGAAAGAGATAGGAAGGGATCGATCGATGCATGCACCGCCATGGTGAGTGACAAATCTGTTGGTTGCCGTGCCAAGTCAAATATTCCGCTGACGCCTGACGCGTGCTGTGGCGATCTGGGAAACGAAAACGTACTCTCATGCATGGACGATGTGGAATGGATGGTACGGCTCTTAGCACGATATCATAGGCATTTTGCTTATGTGGCATAGTATTTAATGAAGAGAGAGAGTGAGCTTGTATCTTAGCTAAGATACAACCCTTGCACGCGATCATATGCAAAAAGCATAATTAGACCAATCATATGTATGCATGAAGCTAAAATCATTAAATAAGATACAACATCTAAGAAACAATGCATTGTGGTAGTTATATCTTAAGTTTTTATTGCTCCTATGATATTGTGCTAAGAAACAATGCATTGGGAAAGCCCTTAGACTGGTCACAATGGGAAGTAACTTAGACTAGTAACATACACGGATTTCGAGTCTATGTTACTACCTCCACAATGGGTAGTAATATATATGTAGTGTCATATAAGACTTCATTTATTAGATTATAAACTCATATTGTCTTGGTATGTGTGATGTTACTCAAAAAGCTAGTAACTAGCTAAGTTACTACAAACATCTCTCTCCTCATTAACTCATTGCGACATAAGCAAAATTGCTGAGTTGAACTCTATGTTACTGCTAAGTTACTGCCCATTGGGGCCAGCCTTACACTTTTGGTACACGAAAGCCGCTGCAT
Organism: Bromus sterilis; assembly: GCA_950022295.1. Lineage (NCBI taxonomy): Eukaryota > Viridiplantae > Streptophyta > Magnoliopsida > Poales > Poaceae > Bromus > Bromus sterilis. The sequence continues at coordinate 71,473,842 of OX465600.1, read as the reverse complement.
GCATAACCAAAACGGACGGGGATCATGGGAGCTCGTTGGTGACATTTGTGGGGTCCGACAACGTGGTTCGCCCTCGCACGATTCAGGGAGTGAGACGGGTACGAAGCTACGTGGAAGCCTCTGGGTTCTGCGCTTACCGGAATGGTCGCTTGTGATCGTGGACTTGCTTTTGGTTTCTCCTACTGTAAATTTGATATAGCATTCTCCGTAAAATGTTTTTACAGTACCAAAACGTGTTTGGTAGACCAGATACTCAAAATCATATATACCGTAAAAAACTTAAACTACGTACACTGAATCTCAAACTTTAAACTGAATCCCCCGTGGCCACCTCCTCCGATCCCGTGGTTGGCCGCCGCCGCCCGCCATAATTACCGGCATCGATCGTCACGTAGCAACAGATGATCGCTCCAGTTGCATGCATGCCGCAGTAAACGAAAATCCTAAACCATGCATCGATCCACCGATGCATACCTGAAATCATCCATGACACGGAGAATCATCCCATGGTTGTTCATGCATGACTTGAGAGCACGTTTTTGTTTCTCAGAGCACGCGTCGGGCATCAGCCGAATATTTGACTTTGCAGTACGGCAACCAGCAGATTAATTTGTCACTCATCATGGCGGTGCATGCATCGATCCCTGTCTATCTCTTAATATCTGTAGATAGATATATATAGCCAATATAGGCCTATACTTATTTTCCATCTTGCCGGTAAAGCTTGCATGCCCACAAATATAGTACAGTACTACTACTTTACCTTTGCGAACCGGTTACTGATTGCAGGTATGAATGCACAGATCCCCTACGTGAACAAGCTAGGCATTTCGTTGTTCCGTTTATGTTACTAGTTTAACTATTAAAGGATGCTAGCCAAGGGGGCCTCACAGAGCTCCTCTTAGGGCACTCTTCGTTGGTCACTCGATCTGGTTCCCGCTAGCTCTGCATCGTTGATGTTTCTCACATGACCATGTATATATACCCTGCTGCCCAACCATGAACCTAGCCCGACCTCGAGCTCCTTCCCCGAGAGCTGCCACTTCTGCCCCGAGCGCCGCCGACGCCGGCCGACGAGCGGCGCCCCTGCGCCAGCCAGCCGTTGCCGCCGCCCCCAAGTCCCCTCTCCTCCTCCCTCTCTCCCTGCTCTCCTCTTCCTCCCTCACCTCTCTCTCCCTCCTGTGCAACAGCAGCAGGCCCACGCCGTGGAGCCGCCATGGCCGGTGAGCTCTAGCCCGAGCCGCCATGGCTGAGCTCGCCCCGGCCCGGATCCGTGCTGCCCCCGCCTCCTCCATTGCGCCCCCGCGGCGGCTTCTCACATGACCATGTATATATACCCTGCTGCCCAGCCATGAACCTAGCCCGACCTCGAGCTCCTTCCCCGAGAGCTGCCACTCCTGCCCCGAGCGCCGCCGACGCCGGCCGACGAGCGGCGCCTCTGCGCCAGCCAGCCGTTGCCGCCGCCCCCAAGTCCCCTCTCCTCCTCCCCTCTCTCCCTGCTCTCCTCTTCCTCCCTCACCTCTCTCTCCCTCCTATGCAACAGCAGCAGACCCACGCCGTGGAGCCGCCATGGCCAGTGAGCTCTAGCCCGAGCCGCCATGGCCAGTGAGCTCGCCCCGGCCCGGATCCGTGCTGCCCCCGCCTCCTCCATTGCGCCCCCGCGCCGGCCAGCCGCCGCCGCCCCCAGGTCCCCGCTCCTCCTTCCTCTCCCCCTGCTCTCCTCTTCCTTCCAGCTCCATACTGCTTTACGGAATCGCAATTTTGTTCAAGGTAAAACCAGCCAAGCCGGAGACTGCTACAACCCTAATTTTGTAGGCATGGATTTGGATTATACTTTGCTTTGCTTAACTCAATTTTGTGGATGGAACTCAACATACGGGTCTAAAACAGTCACGAATATCGCTCTCTTTAGACTCGATTTTTTTGAAACATTTGCTATATATGCACTAGATTTTCAGTTTTCTCTAACCCATATTATCCTTTGCTTTGTTTAGTCCTCAATGTAGTTTAATCCATCTAATGTTTTCTTATGTAGTTAGCAGCTCCTTAGGCTTGTGGAGCTGGAACATTAATATGGAACAAGTCATCTGTCAGGTGATATAATCAAAGGTATATTGGTTTTTATTTGCAGTTTCTTTACAGAGGTCGCCCTTTCAAAATTTACCCTAATAGTTATTTTGACGATCATCAGTCAAAGTGTACAAATTTCAAACCCATCGTGTTATACTCTTATAGATTGGAAATTAGATATGATGTGTGACACAACTATCTATCTTCTTAGTCTTGTTCTCATGAATTGTCTACTTTTTGTTGCAGATCTTTGCTTATATTTGATATAATTCTTTAGATGGTGAACAAATGAAGAACCATCCTTTTCTATAAAATTTGCCATTAATAGTTGGATTCAAAATACAGAGCCGCAAGTTTTATTTTCCCGAGGCTCCTATGTCACAGCTGATACAATTTTGAATATGTTTAATTACGAGTAAAGGCTATACCATGTTGGCTCTAATGTGCTCGTTGGTGTTTCTTTGGTGTAGTTTTCCCCTCTGATATTATTGGGAGCGATAAAGGATGACTTCCAGGAGGATCACAGTTTCTCCAAAGGGTCAAAGAAGGAGAAGAATGAGAGCGAGAGTTGCATCTTCAGGTTGGACAATGAATTTGGCTGTTGTTTCATGTTTTTCAAATTTGCAAACACTTACATTTGTAAAACTTTGAATTTTGCAGTATGTTGGAGACGGTTGTTCAGCCAAATCCTCAAATGCAGTTTTAGTCACATAATATGCATATATAAAATGTTCACCTACAACACCAATATGTAAATCATAATACGCCTCCGGTCTGCACGCACAGGACCAGAAAGCTCGTGGCGCAGGCATCCTGCCAGCCCCAAAAAAGAGCATGGACTTGGAGTGGGGGCTGTAGAGCACAAACTTTATATAAGAAAAGTTTTGTTTGTACGCTGAGGTGAGCTCAGTTATTTCCTCTACTATTTCATTCTTGTTATGCAGTTTGACTAGCTATTTGCAATTTTTAGATGAATAAGACTCCATAATTACCTTAAATTTTGATAAAATCTATGGATTTTGAGATAATCTATGGATTTTAAGATAATTACCTCGTTACCTTATAAATAATCCATAAGGTAATTTTGGGAAGTAAGCTTGTGAGGAAGGTGTCTTTTGAGGTGATTCTTTCATTTATCTGAATTTTCTGATTATTATGTCGACAGGGAAGGTGTCTTTTGAGGTGCAAAGTGTTTCTTCCTATGAAGAAGGAGAGGGTTAGCCGAGTGTCACTGGAGCTTCTCCTACACGATATTCGGCCATCGAGAGAGCCGTGGTGGTAGCACAACATCAAACTGAGGTGAGCTGCCTCTAGCCTTGCCCTTTCTTCTCTCGTGTCCCTTTCTGCGATTTTATTCTTCAAAAGATTGGTTCCACTCAATCATGACAAGAAGATTATAAGATTAATAAGAATTCCTATGTTATTCATCTCATGGCATGATTTAATTGTTTACTTATTCTTGTTTATGTATCCATTGTTGATCAACTATTAAAGAATCCCCCATGTTCTTTATAGATTGGAGCTGCCTCTTGGAGAGTAGCAGATCTCTGTAGTGAGGACCAGGGAGGCTATCCAATGTTATAGGTTGTGATTATTTCTATTTCTTGCTTGAATTATGATAGTTGCTCTGTGATTATCATATCAAGTTTCTCGAGAAACTATTGATGCCATTTGACTTAATGAAAAAGCATTATTATTGATACTGAATTCACTACAACAATCTTCTCTGTATAGCTCAGCTCTGTTCTAAGTTCAAAAAGGTCCATTCTTGCTAAAAATTGGTACTGAATTCACATAGTGGTTTCAGATCAATTCAGTTAGTGGTTTCAGTAAGGAGGATTGTGGATGTAACAGCCACCTGGTAGGACTCCATTGAATTCATTTAGTGGTTTCGGATAGGTTAAGTTAGTGGTTTTGGTAAGGAGGATTGGAATGTGTGAACTGCAAACTCATTGAAATTAGTCCTGAAGTGGAAGAGTTGGGAGGGTGAAGTGGAAGAGTTGGGATTGGCATAGAATTGACAATCTAAAATGGGATTAGATTTAGCCTGGTTTAGTGCAGGGCTAATTTCAATTAGATTTAGCCTGGTTTAGTGCAAGGTGGGTTCAGAGTCACACTGACTAGATATGGTTCAATTATATTTATCCTGGTTTAGGTCCCCTCCATTCGGTGTGCAAAGGCTGACTAGATATGTTTTTCCAGTATCATTTCTGAACTTACTGAACTTGTCAAGTTATGTTCTTCTGGCTGTAACTAAAATTCAGATTACTGTGATGTTAATCATCACTGTCCTATCATGTTAATCATTTTAACTGCCTTTAGTAATCTAAGTTTTGTCATGTCATCGTCATTGTCGTGTTAATTTTCAGTCAAAAGATTAATTTTGTAAACCAACACAGGGATTTTAAATGGTTTCAGTTTGAATGAATGTTAATATGGATTTAATTAAAATGAATACACTCAGTTGTTGACTTTTAAACAGTGGTTTCAGTACAAATCTAATTGAGGATTTAGTTGCTGGTCGATCAATCATTAATTAAAATGTTAAGTTTAAACAATTTTTGAGGAGTGGAAGTTTAAATAATGGTTTCAGTACAAATCTAATTGAACATTTTTACTGCCTTTAGTAATCTGACCCAATTTGAACAATGGAGCAGCCAAGGGTTTTGCAATCCTGGTAAAAAACATATTGTATTGTTTTGATTTACAGTAGCAAGAGCTTTACATTAAACTGGAAACTCTGATAAAAAATCATTGTTTAGTTTCTTGATTTTTCTTGCTGCCTACAGATTTTGCTTGCTGAGTTTTGACAGTCTACTGAATTTTGACTAAATATGCAAAATTTTCTTGACTGCAAGTGGCTCTCTATAATTAACGGCTTACTACTCTGCACACTACTCGAATTAAGCAGAGGGCGGCGGAACTCGTGCTCTCGATTGGAGCAGAGGGCGTCTGGCCTTGTGCTATCGATTGGAGCGGATGCCGGAGCTGCAGCTATCCATTTGAGAAGAATCATCAGCAAGTACAGTACTCCATGTACATTCAGTCTGTCATTAGCTTTCAAATATCTGAGTTTTTTTCAGTTTGCAACACCATGCACATTCGGCTTTTCATCAGCTTTTCTCTGCTTTCATCGTCTATGCAAATGCAATCAGTTTGTGCAGTACGTACTAGCTACATGGATTTTTTTAAACATGCATTTAATTTAATCATCTTGGTTCATATATGAAAATACCTACTGAACTATTGCAGAGGGAGGATCAAACAACACAAAACAGAGGCGGGTAACAACAAAACGAGCAAGGTGACTAGCGCCACGACCAGCTCTCAGGTGGGCGGCAACGGCAGTGGGAGGCGGCGGCAGTGGGCGGAGGCGGAATCGGGGGCGCAACAGCCAGAATCGGGGGTGTGACAGGCGGAATCGAGGTCGCCTCTGTGGCTGGTGCAGGTGCTGGACGCTCGCTTGTTACTGTCTGTATCCATAAGAAATTTTCCGACAGCTGTGATTTAAGTTGCTGGGTTGATCTGAGCCATTGATGGGATATTTATTTCCTTTTGTTTTCTTTAGTGTTCTGAAGCTTTCCCCAATTATGTCTGTCACCACTACATTTTTCGGATCATGCACCAGACTGAATGTAGGTGAATGTCGAAGGATGTGTGTTTTTTAGCTTCTTTAACTTAATTTCCTTGCTAAGTAAGCCTTTGGGGTTATTCTGTTTTTTTGCTGCCTTATTCTTACATATAGTTTTGCATCGCTTTGTCTTCGACTCTTCCTGGAAAGCTTATAACAGTGGCGACCTTTGGCCATTTAGACATAGCAACTGTTTGAATTTTCACTAGCAGTAACAAGCAAAAAGCGAGTTGTTCCATTATCTGCTCCTGCTCAACTTCACGGGTAAATATGCTGCTCTTTCCTTTCTCTGTTCGATCATGTATGTCGTTGTGTGTCATGTGAGCATCGCTTGGTATGTTAGTTAGGAAACGTTCGCCATGTGCATCGTTTATGTGTGAGCTGGTGAAGGTTTTAGCTGGTTTGGGCATCAGCGTTTTGGGTGAAACCCCAAAAAGCATATTATGTCCGTTCTTTTGTTTGTGTAAAGTGAATGGAGCTTGTTTTTTATTCTAAAGAGAAAATGGGGTTTATCTACGTTTCTCTTGCTGCAGTTTCTAATTATTGTTTTCCTTTCTTCATTGCCATTGATTATTGTTTATCTGGATCTGTTTTTCTTGATTCCCTATGCTGAAAGTCTCTGAAATGCACACTACATGATGTTATGTTTTGATATTATGGTTCAACCACATGTTTTTTATTTTCTTCAGATTACTTAAGACTTTGGATTCTTATTTTCCTGGTACAACCCCCATAGCTTGAATATTCAGAGTTGCACGTGGAAACCAAATAAATAGATTTAGTAGTACATTTGAAAATCTGGGCGGCCATTGCTTGTACCACCACAACTGAAACAAAGTGGATTTCAGTGTACATACCTTATTGTAAATGTGCATACCTTACTTTGTATATATATATTAAGTTTCTACACTGAGTACTGGTAGATGTTCGTTCAAATTTTCCAGAGTGTAAGTTTTATTTTTTTGCATCGAACATGATCTATTCTTCAACTACCAGATTTTCACGCATGGGCACAAAGTGTAAATGCAGTTTTTTTCCACATATATATTTAGTTAAAAAATGTAAAGATTCAGTTTTTGCATCAAATATGATCTGTTCTTCAACCTACACAGAGCAGATTTTCACACATAGGATAAAGGTGTAAAGGTTTAGTTTTCCCCCACATATATAGTCAGTTAAAACAGAGTATAAAAGTCCAATTTTTGCATTAAACATGATATTTTCTTCCACCAATGCAGAGCAGAATTTTCACTCATAGAAACAAAGTGTAGATGTTCAGTTTTTTTCACATATATATTCATTTAAAACAAAGTGTACAGGTTAATTTTTTTGCATTGAATATGATATGTCCTTCTACTTATATTGAGCAGATTTACACACATAGGACAAATTGTAAAGGATTAGTTCTTTTTCACATGTATATTTAGATAAAACAGGGTGCAGACTATCAGTTTTTCTCCTTAGATCATCATTCTCGGCAGCATATAATTTTTGTTGTGCCTTCAGTATCTTGATCTGTAAATCATATGTACTATCATATACATATTATTGGAAATTTTAGAAAACTCGTTCATTGCATACATGGACATCGAGAAGAAGGAAGAAATAATATAGTAGGCATTTATACAGTTACTTTTTGTACATGTTTTATACCTTGCGGCAGCATTGAATCGTTGATCGGCCTCTGATATTTTACATAGGCTTTAAGCTCTTGCACCATTACATATATACCAGTAACCTTACAACAACATGCAGGCAGGCTGAAACTTCGGGATAGGGTAGATAACCTCTTTAAATTCTTTCATAGCTTGTCCAGTATGATATTAAGGGAGCTGTTCATAATTCATAATTCATCTGAACTCATGATAAGTATCAATTTTGACTTGTCCATAATTCATCTCAGGATAAGTATGATATTACATGTTAGCTCCATCAGCGGATGAGGCGAAGCTCCTGCTGCTGCTGAAAAATGGTGTTGCTACCGTAAGGAGCCAATGGAGAGGCATGCCATGGACCAACTGTGGTGTGGTTCAGATGTCTGATGTTTGAATCTTCTTTAGAATTTAACATATCATTCTTTGGCTTTGAATATGGATCTTCTGTACACATGAATATGGTGTGCTTTGTGTTCTTTGTTTTCCATTCCAATTTACGCAATGGAGTCTCATGTTATTTTTCATTCAAGTTCACATATTTAGAAATATTGTATCTTTCTATCTTCCCTGATGCGTTGTGATGAGCTCTGAAAAAAATGTTTTGTTTTTGTTGATTAGTGGTGGTTTCATTTGAGATAGATGACTCCACAGAGGTCTTATTCAAACCAACTTTGTGTTAGCATTGCATATTTTTTTTGGTGAAGGTTGTGTTTGGATTAGCTTTCCTAATTGTATATATATTTTGTTTTACTAACTTATTTGGTGATTCCATTACATAGACAATTGAAAACCCATTTGGACTTGGGAAAAAATGGTTATTACACTGTTGCTGATATATGCCAGCCAAATGCACAATAAGCTCTTGTTGGCCATTAATTACTGGTCAAGCCCAATCATAGAGCAATTTCATTTACTTGTCACTCTCATTGATTATGTACCATGTTCAGCTCTGTACATGAACATTCAGGGAATCTATACAATCGTAGCTAACTCTTCCACATACACATATCATCATGTTCTACTTTTATGTTGATGAATGTTTTACTGCAGCATTTCAGAGGCTCGACTCTAGGCCAAAGAACACAGCTGAAGGAGCGGCGCCATTGGCATCCACTAATCCAAGTACTAATTCAACTAGTTTGGATGGTCAAAGAAATTAGATACTCTACTTAAACTTCAGTAATGAATCATTTATTCTAATTATTTTGGCTAAATGTTGAACTCTCATCAATCTATTCTTTTTTTCTTGGAGATGACGGTGTCGGGTCATCTGATGAATTTCTATGCCTGGCCATAGTGAATAATACTAACTGAAGACTTGCATTTTTTTCAGCCTGATACTTCAGTTCTAAACCTGCCATTGGAGAAAATAGATTACTTTCTTCCTGGGTGAGCACCTCCTGAAGATAGATTGCTTTCTCTTATTTCCTTTTGAGGCGGCGGTTGAGCGCCCTTCTTCTCCGATCTCCATGCTCCGCCTCCGCCGCTTTACCCTACCAGCAGCAGCACCAACCCCTCCTCCCCGCTGCAAGCGAGGTAATCCCACGGCCCATCATACCAACATCTGAATGTTTTTCGTTTCGTTAATTCCCACATATATAGATTTTTACAAAGTAGATTTTTACACACAGGATAAAGGTGTAAAGGTTTAGTTTTCCCCCACATATATAGTCAGTTAAAACAGAGTGGAAAGGTCCCATTTTTGCATTGAACATGATATTTTCTTCCACCTATACATAGCAGATTTTCACTCTTAGAAACAAAGTGCAAATGTTTAGTTTTTTCACACATATATTCACTTAAAACAAAGTGTAAAGGTTCAGTTTTTTGCTTCTTCAGCCTATATTTAGAAGATTTACACACATAGGACAAAATGTAAAGGTTTAGTGCTTTTCACATATATATTCAGATAAAACAGGGTGTGAACATTCAATTTTCCGGGTGTCCTGGTTCTAGCTCTTTCTCTGAAAATCACTTCGTTCAATTTCTTGGTGTCTTGGTTCTAGCTTTTTCTCTGAAAATTAAGTGTGCTCTGCTGAAGTAGGCTACTACTCTTGCTAATGGCTATGACTATGCCTAAATTTTTACACTGAAATATCATGGTTAAGGTCACTTTTATTCTGCACCCTTCAATCCAATAGATATGCAAAGAAAACATTCATATACACTTTATTTTATATTGTGAGGAATTTCCATATTGAACAATTAATACCGGCACCTAGGATCTTGTTTGCTGTTCTAATTTTTTTATTACAGCAAATAGAATGGATTTAGAACAAATATATAACCAACTTTCCCCAGGTGAAGTTCTTCTAATAATAACCAACCTCAATAGCAGCCTGCTCATGTTACTTCTCGCGCTATCCTTATTAAGTTGAAACATTCCATTGGAAGCCATCCTTGGTCGTTCTATCATCTACTTCATCAGTGGTTTATGCTAATGAAAATTGTCTAATTTATTGGCTTAGAAGTAGAGCTTCAGGTATGTATGCAGTCCATTGTTCGGTGATCTGTTTTAGAGATATATGATATGATGCAATCTGTGTGACATCTTTTCCATACTGTGTTGAGTATATACGGTTGGGATACGGCCTGGCCCAATGGCTATAACCCTATTTTGCAGGTACACAGCCACCGGTCGCACCCTCTCCAGATTAGCATGAGGTAGAAGGGACAAGCGAACCCTCTTGAATCCAGCCACCACTGCCTGGACTCGATGCTGCTGCCACCACCGGCGACTGCTTCCCCAACATCAGCAGTCCATCAACATCTCCCCGACGGCAGGTAACCCAATCCCTCCCCAAGCCCTCTTTGAATGCTTGTGCTGCTGATGTTTGGTACCCATTTTGTGTTGCTTGAATCTTGATTGATGATTTTTGCTTGGCTTCTTTCTTTTAGGTAGCCCGGCATCGGGGAGCGGCACAACAGGTAGCCAATAGTCCAGGGGTGAGAGTGAAGAGCAGTATGGTTCTGGTTGTCTGTTTAATGTGTTTTGCAAGATGCAACTTCCAATGCCATGCAACTTGAAATGCACCTTAATGATAACTGACATTGTAGTAGACTGTAGTTTTTAGCTCAAACTGTTCATGTGCATTGTAAGACTTTATAATATAGCGAGTTGATCTTGACATATTGGTGAATAATGCGTGTAAGAGTGTTGTCTTGGTAAATCATTGTATTTGCTTTTGATCCATACATATTATGCATTGTGTTATCTGGTCCATGAATTGCATTTGATATAATGCTTGGCTATATAGCATTGGGAATTGTTGGATTTGCTACCCTGCCTTTCCATTTGCAGTTTATTCATCATTTGTTTGTTTGGTTGACAATTCCATATTTAATACATATTTTTTTACTACAAAAGTGATGGGGTTCTAATAATGCAAGTTGTTTCTACGATTACAAGGTTTTAACTGGGACTCTGCGCCATTTGGCGCAACGGGTCATCTAGTTGATTATATAGGCCCTAGTCACATTCCATACCTTGTACATGCAAATTCCCTACGTGATTATAGCGTTAAGTAGTCCCTCTTGGTCAAGTCCATGAAAACCCGCAAAAAAAAAGTCCATGAAAACCACGCAGGAAAAAAAATTGAGTATTTTATAGGGTCTGTCTAAAACACATGTACATGTGACATAATATGTCACATGTACGCTGACGTCAGCCTATTTTTTCTAGTGCTGTTCTTCCCCGCTCGTTCATTTACCCCCTGTTCGCTTTGTATTTTTTTGTTTGTTTGTTTTGCGAAAAAAAGGCCCATCAACTTCTGTGAAAATGAAACTATCATTCGCCCAACTTTTTAGGTGCATAATGGGCCGGCCCAAGTGTGCGGGAGGCCACAGCCTCGTTTTTTGTTTATTTCACATTATTTTTTCTTTTGTTCGTATTTTAAAATAATATCAATAATTACATTTAAAATGTTTTTAATGTATACACAAATTACGTTATGAATGAAACAAACATCATTATGTTATTTAATCAATATTAATCAAGCATTTTGAAAATATATTAAACATGTATGTAATTTGTTTATCATATATAAGGAAAATGTATAAACCATATTTCAATTATTTATGAAACAATGTTGATCATCTTTTAAAATTTAATAATTGTATGTGGAATTGTTTTTTACAATATATTAAAATTTCTAATCATGTATTAAAAATTGTTAAACCATATATGAAAAAAATATTGACAACGTATTTATAAAGTATATACCAAAATTATACAATTTTTATTAAAAATGTAGATCATCTATTTTTTTAAATGATCAAAAAAATCTTGATCTTGTATTTTAAAATTTTAAACATGAATGAAAAATATTAAATATCTATACGAAATATACAGATAAAAATAAAAAAACATGAAAAATATTCGGACCTAGTTGTGATTCATTGCTGGACTTGCAACTAAAGAAAAATAGTCAAACCCAGTTGCGACTCGTCGCTGGACATGCAACTGAAAAAAAGTCGAACCCAGTTGCGGCTCATTGATGGACATTCAACCGAGGAAAAAAGTCAGACCTAGTTGCGACTAATTGGTGAACTTGCAACTAAGAAAAAAAAGTTGGACCCAGTTGAAACTCGTTGGTGGACATGCAACTGAAAAAAATGGACCCAGTAGCGACTCGTTGGTGGACTTGCAACTGAGAAAAAATATTCGAACCCAGTTGCGACTCGTTGGTGGACATGCAACTGAAAAAAAAGTCAAACACAGTTGCGACTCGTTGAGGGACTTGCAACTGAAAAAAAATCAAACCTAGTTGCAACTCATTGATGAACTTGCAATTGAGAAAAAAAAAGTTGGACCCAGTTGCGACTCGTTGGTGGACATGCAACTGAAAAAAAGTCAGACCCAGTTGCGACACGTTGATGGACTTGCAACTGAGAAAAAAAATAGTTGAGCCCAGTTGCGACTCGTTGGTGGACATGCACCTAAAAATAAAATCGAACTCAGTTGCGACTCGTTGATGGACTTGCAACTGAAAGAAAAATAGTTGAACCCAGTTGCGACTCATTGGTGGACATGCAACTAGAAATAAAATCGAACCCAGTTGAGACTCGTTGATGGACTTGCAACTGAGAGAAAAATAGTTGAACACAGTTGCGGCTCGTTGGTGGGCATGCAACTAGAAATAAAATCGAACCCAGTTGCGACTCGTTGATGGACTTGCAATTGAGAAAAAAATAATTGAACTCAGTTGTGACTCGTTGGTGGACATGCAACTAGAAATAAAATCGAACCCAGTTGCGACTCGTTGATGGACTTGCAACTGAGAAAAAAAATAGTTGAACTCAGTTGCGACTGGTTGGTGGACATGCAACTAGAAATAAAATCGAACCCAGTTGCGACTCGTTGATGGACTTGCAACTGAGAGAAAAATAGTTGAACACAGTTGAGACTCGTTGGTGGGCATGCAACTAGAAATAAAATCGAACCCAGTTGCGACTCGTTGATGGAATTGCAACTGAGAAAAAAAATAGTTGAACTCAGTTGCGACTCGTTGGTGGACATGCAACTAGAAATAAAATCGAACCCAGTTGCGACTCGTTGATGGACTTGCAACTGAGAAAAAAGTTAAACTCAGTTGCGACTCATTGGTGAACTTGCAACTGAGAAAAAAATTGGACACAATTACGACTTGTTAGTGGATATGCAATTAAAAAAAAAGACGAACCCAGTTACGACTCGTTGGTGGACATGCAACTAGGAATAAAAAGTCGGACCCAGTTGCGACTTGTTGGTGGACATGCAACTACAAATAAAATCGAACCCACTTGCAACTCGTTAATGGACTTGCAACTGAGAAAAAAGTTAAACTAAGTTGCGACTCATTGGTGAACTTGCAAATGAGAAAAAAAATTGGACCCAGTTACGACTTGTTAGTGGGCATGCAATTGAAAAAAAAGACGGATCCAGTTACGACTTGTTGGTGGACATGCAACTAGGAATAAAAAGTCGAACCCAGTTGCGACTTTTTGGTGGCATGCAACCGAGAAAAAAAGTTATACCCATTTGTGACTAGTAGGTGGACTTGTAACTGAGAAAAACAAGTTGGATCCTGTTACGACTCATTGATGGACTTGCAACTAAAAAAAAGTCAGTGAATTGCAGCTGGGACATGTCGATGAAGAATTATGATATAATACTAAAAAATATTTGGTGTGTATTAAAAAAATAAGTATCGTATGATATAAAAATATATTAATTTTTATATTAAATATGTTCATTTTATATAACACAAACATAAAAATGTATTTAAAAGTTTATCATGTTAACAAAATAGTAAGTATTTAAAAATGTTCACAGTATGTCATGAAAAGTTATAGAATATTTTAAAAAAATAAAAAATAATAAAAATTCGAAACTGAAATAGAAACAAAAAGAAAATAATAAAACAACCAAAAAATCGAAACATAAATGAAAACAGTACAGAAAAAACATAAGAAAAGTATATATGGCCAGGCCCACCTCGCTTCAGAGGATGAAATCGCTAAAAAAACTCCAGCCAGCCCAACAGACGAAAAAAGCTCATAACGCTTCGCCCCCACCTGCAACACTACCGATCGCCCAACGCGCAAAATAGAGAGATATGGATCGAACTGGGTACATGTGACCTGGTTAAAACGCATGTACATGCGTTTTAGGAGATCCGATTTTTTAATTAGATATGTGTGGTTCTGTTAAATACCAATGTATGGAACAAATACTGTGTTAATTTTTCTATTTATTTGCAAACACTCATGATGGTGCCGAATTTTCACACATGGTATCACCAGATACTCTGCCGTAGTACTCCCTCCATTCTAATTTATAGTACGCCCACGTTTTTTGAGACGCAACTTTGACCAACAAGACCGTTTGCGGTGGGATTATAATTTTTGCTCCCGCCACAATCAGTTTTGTTGGTCAAATTTACGGTCAAAATTGCAGCACGAAAATCGAAGACGCACTATAAATTAGAATGGAGGGAGTAGCTGCTAGTACTAGGATCACTAAATACCTTGCCAGTCAACAGGAGCATGCATGCACGCTGCATGACGTCCTACGAGTCTAGCTAGCCTTGCCAAAGGCCAGGGCCCATGGAGCAAATCAAGACTCAGTTACCAAGTTTAGTGAGGATGCAACAGTGCTTTGTTTTAACCCTTTCTTGTACCGTACTCCTTGAAAATTCTAAAAGTGTAGTGAGGAGTAAGACTAAAAGCACGCGGGTTTAATACGCGAAAAAGACAGATCGACCTGAGCAATACCGAGCTGTATATTTTCTTTAGTGTATTTAAATCTTATTTCAAACTCTGTATTTTTTATAAAAAGAATATATTAATATCACAGAGATATCAGTTACACCCTGTCTCTGCAATAACGCAATGTCTTGAGGACATTATGGATGCACACATTCCAAAAACAAAGAACAAAAAGAAGAAGAAAAAAGATCCTGTTACAGTGATTCATTCTTCGTAGTTGTACCACATCCACCACCAAGACAACGTCCGAAGTTTAAATTCTCCAGAAGCGACGCCTCCTCGAAGAAATAGTGAGAAAGCACCATCGTCGCCTGATTATAGATCTTATGTTTTCACCTTGGAGAAATCTGAACTCTTATAACAATACCTTCAACAAGGTCATTGCCACGCACAACCAATTAAGACTAACTTTGAATTTTCACCATGAAAGATAAGACTTTGTACTTCTCATGTGTCGCGCCTCCACTTGTCTATGCCCCTGCTACGAGTCCCCAATCACCAAGCAAATTCATCATCGCCTCGAAGACTCGATCCACCATTACTAGGCCTCAGATCTCAAGTGCGATGACATCCTCCACCACTTTATTCACCATGGAAATCTCAATACCGACATGTCCATAATGTCAACCAACAACAAACTTTTGTGTCATGCCCTCCGTCGATCAGGCTAAAATAGGGCGCACACGATCGAATTCCAACCGATCCAGCAATCTATCAACATCGAGTGAGCAATGGAGATTGCCTGTGGATCCTTCCAGAACTCCTCAACGGCAAGATCACTGAGGGCCAACATCAAGTAGAACATTGTCTTGGCGGTAGAAGAACCATATGACTGCCTCCATTATTCAAACATAACCAGCAGCCCCCACGTCGCCGGTCAGATCAGCTGAGGAGAAGGCGATCGTGGTTCTACATGTGCCGACGCGCCACTCACCCCTACGTCGCCGCTCCGGCTCGCTCCAGGCCACAACCAGAAGTGCCAAGGAGACATGCGTCGATCGGCCTAGAATCCTAGATCGAATCAAAGCACCGCGAACACCGGCACTGCGCCAGTACCTCCACGATGCACAAAGGACCAGGCAGCCGCCGCCGCGAAGCACCTCTCCTGCCCTCCGTCTTTGACGGGAAAAGCGCCGCCATCGCCGGCGTCGACAACAACAACGGCCAAAGAAGGCGAGATCGAAGAGGTGGAGTTCTAGGGTTGGGGCACCTTCGGAGCCGCTCGGGGGAGGAGCAACTCATACATGGAGTTCAAAGTCTCTATGCATTGCAATATCTAATCTTAGTTAATTAGCCAGTAGTCTGTACGTACGTACGTACGTACGTACTCATGCATGGAGTTTGCGTCCTGTTTCCTTTTATTACCGTGTTTGCGTCCTGCTTAAAGCACGAGTTAATACCATTTTTAATAGCAAAGGATGCACCGTGAGATTAACGAAAATTGTATGAAATTGTGCTGTTAGGTAAGTTGTTGGATCATTTTTATAGGGTTTTTTAGTTTTTGTACGTATCATATTGTTCTTATCAGTACAAGTTTATGTATCAGAAATGGTATTAACTCTTAAAGCACGCACATAGGATCGCATGCAGTCGTTGCAGTTGCTACTTGAGAAAACGACATGAAGAAAACAGATGCCTTCGCACATATATTTAGGCTTCCTTTGGTTTAAAGAATTTTTACAGGAATTTTATAGGATAGGAATTGTAAAGGAAAAAAATCCTTTGGATGCCTTTGGTTTACAGGAACAGAACCCTATCCCTGTACAGGATTTCTTTCCATCCCTCACGTTTCACAGGAAAGGAAAAAAGAGGTCCGACCCAATGGAAAACTTTCCTGGCGCGAACGTGTTTAAGCACGCACATATATTTCTTTTTCACGTGTTTAAGTCTTATTTCAAAGTTAATTTGTATGCATTGCATATCTAGTTTTAGCTAATTAGCTAGTACTCCCACCGGTCCTGAATATAAGTTTAATTTTTTTAATACGAACTACATACAAAGTAAAATGAGTGGGTCTATATTTTAAAATATATCTACATACATCCGTATATAGCTCGTATTGAAATCAAGTATATGTTTTTAAACATATCTATATACATCCGTATATAGCTTGTATTGAAATCTTTAAAAGGATTTGTATTTAGAAACGGCAGGAGTAGTCTGTACGTACTACGTACTCATGCATGCAGTTTGCCATCCTCCTTGAAAGCGGAAATCTCAAACGGCTCATAGGAGCGTATGCACCCATTAACTAGTAAAAGCAAAAAAATAGTAAAAAAAATATAGAAAAAATCTAAATTTTTGTGGAATGCAATATGCTCATGCGTGTGACATCCGTGCAAAATTTCATGGTATTTCGACATTCGATTTCCAAAAACCCATGACCATCTTGATTCTTGATGAATAGTGCCGTTTTCCAAAAACCCTCACAGTTCCAAAATTTGTTATTTTTTCCGAGGATTACTCGAATGTTCAAACTTCACGAATTTTGGCATGGACTTCGCACACATGACCATCTTGCATCATACAAAAAATCCGAATTTTTTGGTTTTGTTTACTTTTTGAAATGATGTTCCTATTGCTAATGGGAGCAAATGCACCTATGACCCAAAAAACCGCTTCCCCTTGAAAGCACGCACTAGTGGAGAGACCCCCCTTTCGTCCAACCCAAAAAAGGTATCGCACACATTTCAGAACCGGGACCGATGCCTCGCAACGGTCCCGGTTCGTCTGTATTGGGCAACGGTCCCGGTTCAACTGGGGCAACGGTCCCGGTTTGTGCCAATAACCGGGACCAATGCTCTGGCGACCAACACGTGGCGCACTGCGAGGCATTGGTCCCGGTTGGAGCTATCAACCGGGACCAATAGTCTATAATTAGTACTTTGCAGTAATACCAAATGGAAAAAAGGACATTTAGTCCCGGTTGGAGCCACCAACCGGGACCAATAGTCTATAATTAGTCCCACCTCGCTAACCGAAGGTGGGTTAGAGTTTTTTATAAGCACGGTCTGTCCAGCATTTACTGTAGCATATCAAGCTTATTAAAGGTGTATACCGAGGAATTCAACCCGAGGGGGGTGCTGTGTATCTCTTTAAGCAGGCAGGAGGCTGACCTTCCGCCTCTATCAGTTTGAACAGGCATAGGTTCTTCTGGTCCAGAAGGACTTGTGTCTGTTGAAGCCGATAGAGGCAGATGTCACCCTCCCGCATGCTCAAGGAGATAGATATCACCCTCCTTGGGAGGATTCCTCTGTCTACCTCTTATAATAAATTTGCTATATTTTTTGTTTTTGTATAATTTCCCGCATGCTCAAGGAGATATATATCACCCTCCTTGGGAGGATTCCTCTGCCTACCTCTTATAATAAATTTGCTATACTTTTTGTTTTTGTATAATTTTAGTTTTAATAATACAAATATTTGAAAATAAAACACTGATTTTAAAATATAATAGGTAACCGATCGGGAAGTTTCAATTTTTTTTAAATTTCATCACAACATAGACATCAAAAAATAAAGAGCAAACTATCAAGCACATGTAGTTCAAATTTGACCCCGTTCCAACTGAATCTGCGGAAATTTGTCTTTTTCAGAAGAGGTATATAAAAACCATATTACATGGAAACTTTGGTCAATTGTAAATAACACATGGTCTAATATTTTACAAAAATAAAGTTGTTCAAGTTGACATCAAATATTTGGTAGATCCTTCACAAAACACCCCTACTTTTGTCACTCGGAAAATGGAAAATGGATTTTTCGTGCAAAGAAAATAAAAACTTCCTTTGGCAAACTTGTTGGCTAGTATAATATACACACATGTGCAAAATATGAGATCATTTGGGAAAACTATCCTTTCAAACTAGCTGTAACATCGGTCATTTGGCTTGAAAGTCATGAATCTTCATACTCGATGGCTCATTTTAAAAAGACTTTTATAAGATATTTGCCTTATTCCAAGTTTGTTGTTTTGTATGGTTACTAAGACATAAATTAGGATGCAACACGAAGGTTTTACAATTTTTTATTTTTTTTTGAATTAATTTTGTCGATTTCAAAAAGTAGTCAAAACGGAGGGCATGACCGGTAATAGATAGGGGTGGAATCTTACAAAAGTTTTGGTGGATCCCTGATGAAATGACTACTTGTGTATCTATAAATGATTTTTTCGAAAAATAAAGAGCAAACTATCAAGCACATGTAGTTCAAATTTGACCCCGTTCCAGCTGAATCTGCGGAAATTTGTCTTTTTCAGAAGAGGTATATAAAAACCATATTACATGGAAACTTTGGTCAATTGTAAATAACACATGGTCTAATATTTTACAAAAATAAAGTGGTTCAAGTTGACATCAAATATTTGGTAGATCCTTCACAAAACCCCCCTACTTTTGTCACTCGGAAAATGGAAAATGGATTTTTCGTGCAAAGAAAATAAAAACTTCCTTTGGCAAACTTGTTGGCTAGTATAATATACACACATGTGCAAAATATGAGATCATTTGGGAAAACTATCCTTTCAAACTAGCTGTAACATCGGTCATTTGGCTTGAAAGTCATGAATCTTCATACTCGATAGCTCATTTTAAAAAGACTTTTATAAGATATTTGCCTTATTCCAAGTTTGTTGTTTGTATGGTTACTAAGACATAAATTAGGATGCAACGCGAAGGTTTTACAATTTTTTATTTTTTTTGAATTAATTTTGTCGATTTCAAAAAGTAGTCAAAACGGAGGGCATGACCGGTAATAGATAGGGGTGGAATCTTACAAAAGTCTTGGTGGATCCCTGATGAAATGACTACTTGTGTATCTAGAAATGATTTTTTTAAATAAAGAGCAAACTATCAAGCACATGTAGTTCAAATTTGACCCCGTTCCAACTGAATCTGCGGAAATTTGTCTTTTTCAGAAGAGGTATATAAAAACCATATTACATGGAAACTTTGGTCAATTGTAAATAACACGTGGTCTAATATTTTACAAAAATAAAGTGGTTCAAGTTGACATCAAATATTTGTTAGATCCTTCACAAAAACCCCCTACTTTTGTCACTCGGAAAATGGAAAATGGATTTTTCGTGCAAAGAAAATAAAAACTTCCTTTGGCAAACTTGTTGGCTAGTATAATATACACACATGTGCAAAATATGAGATCATTTGGGAAAACTATCCTTTCAAACTAGCTGTAACATCGGTCATTTGGCTTGAAAGTCATGAATCTTCATACTCGATAGCTCATTTTAAAAAGACTTTTATAAGATATTTGCCTTATTCCAAGTTTGTTGTTTGTATGGTTACTAAGACATAAATTAGGATGCAACGCGAAGGTTTTACAATTTTTTATTTTTTTTGAATTAATTTTGTCGATTTCAAAAAGTAGTCAAAACGGAGGGCATGACCGGTAATAGATAGGGGTGGAATCTTACAAAAGTCTTGGTGGATCCCTGATGAAATGACTACTTGTGTATCTAGAAATGATTTTTTTAAATAAAGAGCAAACTATCAAGCACATGTAGTTCAAATTTGACCCCGTTCCAACTGAATCTGCGGAAATTTGTCTTTTTCAGAAGAGGTATATAAAAACCATATTACATGGAAACTTTGGTCAATTGTAAATAACACGTGGTCTAATATTTTACAAAAATAAAGTGGTTCAAGTTGACATCAAATATTTGTTAGATCCTTCACAAAAACCCCCTACTTTTGTCACTCGGAAAATGGAAAATGGATTTTTCGTGCAAAGAAAATAAAAACTTCCTTTGGCAAACTTGTTGGCTAGTATAATATACACACATGTGCAAAATATGAGATCATTTGGGAAAACTATCCTTTCAAACTAGCTGTAACATCGGTCATTTGGCTTGAAAGTCATGAATCTTCATACTCGATAGCTCATTTTAAAAAGACTTTTATAAGATATTTGCCTTATTCCAAGTTTGTTGTTTTGTATGGTTACTAAGACATAAATTAGGATGCAACGCGAAGGTTTTACAAATTTTTTATTTTTTTTAATTATTTTTGTCGATTTCAAAAAGTAGTCAAAACGGAGGGCATGACCGGTAATAGATAGGGGTGAAATCTTACAAAAGTCTTGGTGGATCCCTGATGAAATGACTACTTGTGTATCTATAAATGATTTTTTCGAAAAATAAAGAGCAAACTATCAAGCACATGTAGTTCAAATTTGACCCCGTTCCAACTGAATCTGCGGAAATTTGTCTTTTTCAGAAGAGGTATATAAAAACCATATTACATGGACACTTTGGTCAGTTGTAAATAAAATATGGTCTAGTATTTTACAAAAATAAATTGGTTCAAGTTTACATCAAATATTTGGTAGATCCTTCACAAAAAACCCCATTTTTGTCACTCGGAAAATGAAAAATGTGTTTTCAAAATTAAAAAGAAATATATTTTTTCAAAAAAACAATTTAAAAACATTTAAAATATAATAGGTAACTGATCGGGAAGTTTCATTTTTTTTTTAAATTTCATCACAACATAGACATCAACAAGGTCCTAGACATCAACAAGGTTTAATATGATTGATATGATACATATATCAACAAGTGTCTGTTAAGCGAGTTGGGGTAGGTGTTGAATGGAACTGAGAAGTTAAGCGTGTTGGGGCTGGAGTAGTGTGAGGATGGGTGACCCTTGGGGAAGTTTGACCACGAAGGTCAATTTGATCTGAGATTAACCATAATAATCTTAGATAAATAATAAATAATAAATAAAATAAAAAAATAAAAAATAAAAAAAATATGGAGGCCCGATCCCGGTTCTTCCTATCAACCGGGACCAATGACCCCTTCCCCCTCTTCGGTCCCGGTTCGTGGGCCAATCGGGACCAGCATTGGTCCCGAGTTATTGGTCCCGGGTGTTGAACCGGGACCGAAGGCCCATTTGAACCGGGACAATATGGGGGTATGTCCACTAGTGACCCACATAGGATCGCATGCAGTTGCTCCTTGAAAACGACATGGAGAAAACAGATGCCTTCTTCGCATATATAGCTATGTGCAGTAAGAAACAAGGCACCGGTGCATTAATTGGTCTTTGTGTTGAAATATTGTGTCGGAATATGTATGATCAATGACACATATAGTGAGGCACTGCCGCACTGGTACAACTATGTGATCATAGCAGTGTGAACAACGGTTAAAGAGGAATGCGTGTGCACTAGATTACTCCTCCATCCATCCATCCCGGAGTGCTAGTAGGTTGTTGGTTGCTTTTTTTATCTTACTGCGTGACTTAGAGAGAATAAAAATTAGTGGACTTTCAGATTGTTTACGAATTGCAAACATGGAACAATATGTTGTTAAGCTGTTCGTCCCCCTTTGTTGATAAAGGGATGCAAAGAAATGAAAAAAAAACCTCAAACAAGTACGTAAAAGAAAAACGATATTCAAACGAGTAGCACAAGTGCCCCTAATTCAACATCGAACATGAAAACAAGAGACACCACACTGAACAAGATATTCTAAACTATATATTGAACATGAATGAACCACGTCGCCATGAGAAACCACCGGACCCACATCGAGCCATCTCGAGAAGGGGCCGACTCACCGTTGAGTCACCCCCTTGCTCCAAGCCATGGAACGCCGATCCTGCCAAGAAATATCAACGACCGAGAATGATAACCACATGGACACGTACGTGTTAAAACAAGGCATACCCGAAGCGTTGGTCAGCTACAACCAAGATGGAACGGGGTTCAGGACAACACCCCCAAAAATGTGATGACATGAAGTGCCACCCTTGTCAAGTCCCACAAGACATACAAGGGTTTTCATCCCAGATCCCATGCAACATGAGGGGACCCACAACAATGCCCTCCTCCCCTTGGAGGAAGCGACACTCATAGGTCAGGTGTTGCCATCGTCGGTGCCGAAATGCAGACACTAGTGGACAGACCCCCCCTTTCGTCCAGCCCAAAAAAGGCATCGCTCCCGGTTCATTTCAGAACCGGGACCGATGCCGGGCAACGGTCCCGGTTCGTCTGGAAAGGGCAACGGTCCCGGTTCATGTGGGGCAACGGTCCCGGTTGTTGCCACAAACCGGGACCAATGCTCTGGCGACCAACACGTGGCGCACTGCGAGGCATTGGTCCCGGTTGTTGGCTAAAACCGGGACTGTTGCCCTGGCTATATAAGTCCCCAACCAGCACTTTGTCATTTTGCCTCAAAAATTTCCAGGATTGTGTTGGGGTAGGGTGGGTGCTAGATTTTTTTTCCTTTGATTGCACACCAGGTGTTCGACGAAATGTCCGAGCCACACTTAGGTCCTCAGAACACCGTATCCTCGGCCGAGGTTAGCAACCTTATCTTCTCCATCTGTAACTGATACAAAAATACTGCACGTGTGCATATATAGTGGTCTTTTCACTATTCACGAAGTTATTGTAATGGTTAATTATATGACGCAGATCGAAGCACGGATGCGATGGATGTACAGCGATCGACTGTGACGCCCCCAAAATCAGACCGTGTACAGTAATCATACACGCAAGGTACACGATCGAGATCAGAGACTCACGGTGAGATATCACAACACAACTCTACAAATAAAATAATACAAGCTGTTTAATACAAGCCAGGGGCCACGAGGGCTCGAATACAACAGCTCGAGAGCACAAAGTCAGCGGAAGCAAAGGTATCTGAGTACAGACACAAGGATACAAGGTTGCCTTAAGAAGGCTAGCACAAAAACAACAGATCGAAAAGGCGAGGCCTCCTGCCCGGGAACCTCCAAACTACTCCTGGTCAATGGGGAACTCGACGTCGTCGAAAGCATCGGGAATCTTCATGTTGCGGTGGTCGGCATCGGGGATCTCCTGCTCCTGGAATCCAAGGCTCCAACGTCGACTGCAGCGGCCGATCAGGCAAAACAAAAAAAGGGGGAAAATAAAGCAGGTGAGTATCTAGCATACCCGCGAGTCTTACGTCCGCTACTAAGCATTATGCATTGTATCAACGGAAAGAAGAGGCTGTATATAGTGGACTGAAAGACAGAAACTCAAAGCAAGGGTAAGAAGCTACGCCTAACGAAGACTAGCATCTTCCGACGATGTCTTGCAGCATGAGAAGAGAAACAACCAACAGTTTATATAAAGCATAAAGTAAAAATGCAGCAGAAGTTGCTGCAGCATTGTATAATAATAAGCTGTAATAATTATCAATGCCTCCGAGATCCCCTCCTCGACATCCCAGCGAGGAAGAAAACCCGGAACCATACAGTTTAATAATAATAGTTTGTAGTGGTAAGATCCAGCTTCAGCATAAAGCGTCCTATTACCGTGGACACGACTATTCGAATAGATTAATCTTCCCTGCAGGGGTGCACTTGTGTTACGCTACACGCACGGATCTCCAGGGTGGCGGGAACCTTGTTAGGGAACGCTCCACCGAGGCTATCCGACACTTCATAGCCCATCTTTCAAACTCAACAGAGAGGCCATCCGCCGGTCTAAATCCTAAGTACGCCGGGCCTTGGACCCCAACCTGAACGTACTCCTGCACGGTGCGTGACTAGCCGGTGAAGTTAAAGCAAATCCAAATAAGACACCACCGCGCGAGAAAATAAGACAACACCACTTCCCGGCAATCAGCCCGCAGTACTGCTGACGTCTGAAGAGTCCTCGGACGACACTACGAAGCAGAGGAGCCCATAACTCGTAATTCCCACGGGTAGGTAGTGCGTACATGGCATATAGCCAACTCAAGACATCCACTGAACCATTTAGCATTTTAATTAACCTGCGTGACAACCGTTGTCGTTGCCTCGACTTAACTGACCCGCGGACAACGACAGCAGCCAGGACCACCAGTACATCGGTGCCTGCCCTGTCGTCCCACCAAGTCACTGCGGTTACCAACAAGGTGAACCGTCTCCTTACCTTGTCTCGCGTGTGCTCCTGGAGAAGCTCGACTTTCGTAGTTTGGTAACTCTCGCGGCCAATGATCAGGGGCCAAGCACACCGGTACACTGGTCGTACCCTCCCTGTCGTCCCGTCGCAATACCACTCGCGGGCACCGTTGGGTCGCCCGACTTCTTACCTTTAAGGACACCAGTTGGTTCGAGTTCCTACCATTAAGTGAAACCAGGAGGTATCACCCTCGATGGCACACTTAAAAAAAGTTTGACAGAGACATCAGCGGAATGAACTAAAGAGGTAAACCTCGTATCATCCCGGTGATGCTACACTACTGAGCCGACGAGAGTGAAATACGAGTCCATTCCACTCGTAAGCCAAACTCGAAGCGACTCAGCAGAGTCTCGCCGTTGTAGGTTCCCTAGGGCGTCTGCATTGATCTGTACCTGTTGCAGTTGTAATATATCGTTCCCACGATCACTCCCAAAGTGATCACGACCCTCTATTCTAAACCTAGGTAACAATGCGCAGGGTTTACTGCTGAATAATGCATAAGTAATAATAGGCAGCATAGGATTAAAGGAAGGTACATCAAGGGGCGACAAAAACAGGCTATGCAATTGAATAGGATTGTAATCGTAGCAGCAACAGTAACAATGCCTAGTGCAAGAAATGTACGGAAAGATAGGCGGTATCTGGGGAAGAGAATGGCTCTGCTTGCCTGGAAGCTCGACTGTAGGGGTACGGTCGTCGACGAAGTAGTCGTACTCGGCAGCGATGTAGTCGGCGGCAGCAACGAGGTCTATCGGAGAATAAGGGGGGGGGGGGGGAGAAACAATAAATACACAACAATAATAGCAATACAAATATAAGACATGGCAAACTCAATGTTAAGGGTGTTCTAACGCAGTGCAAGGTGTATTGCTCGGAGCGGGAATTCATCCGGGGATGAAATACCGGCTCCGGGTGATTATCGACAGACGACCCGGAGGGGGAAGGTTCCATGCCAGAGGTGTCGTAGACATCCGACAAACTTGTGAAAGGTGTATCCGTGTTAGTTGATCCGTCCTGAACAACTTTCATATACATAACATTTTCATCTGGATGGTTTTACCGGCACCGGGAATTACCGGCCGGATTCACCGGAGGGAGGATGTTCCATGTTCGGTATGTTGGAGGGGGTTGATGGGTATATGAGTAGCGTATCCGTATTCGTTATATTTTTCTGATCAACTTTCATGTATAAATTATTTTGATCCGACTTACGGTTTAAAAGATATTAATTTCTAAATTTATATCAATTCAAAATAATTTCTAGATTTCATTTATTTATTAAATCAATATTATCCAAAATAGTAACTTTGACTGGTCAAACTATAAACAGTGCTAAGGGGGGTCCCACGTGTCATTGTCTATTGGGGTTTTCTCTGAAATATTGCAAAGTCTGGGATTTTGCGGTGTTATGAATTCATTAGCACATTCGGAAGGCTACGGTTTAGGGTTCCACTCCTTCGATGAATTTGTGTCCTATAACAATCTTCATCAGTTGTCAATGGTCTCGAATCCAGTACGGATGGCATTTTTAGTAGAGCACATTTACTTAATTAAAACTGGGTCCGAAAAGTGATACTCGAGGCTAATTCCAGAAATCGTTAAAAGATGATTGCCATGGATCTATAGCTCCAGTGGAGATACTTGCTATAGATGATTTTTACTACAACATGTGTACTTTCATGCCTTGCCTTCAAATGGCATGAAAGATCCCTGTAGTGTGTTCATCTACGGTTCCAAAATAGCAATGGTGATATATCTATCTATCGGTTAACAGAAATTCGCATGTTGTCATTTTTACAGGATTTAATCTATGCATTATTTTGAATTGGTCCAATGAAACAAATTGAAGCTTGATACTTCTACTTTTAATTCATACAAGTTTCTGATTTTTATGGAACATGTTGGTGGTTGTTTTGTAGGTGCCAAAAGGGGTACAGCAGCTAGCACAATAGCTACAGAGTAGTAGCAACACGTACATTCAGCAGGTACAGCTACAAGCAGCAGCAGCAAAGTTCAGCAACTGTAGCCACGCACGCACACTGCCATGGATCCATGGCTGGCAGCAGCAAGTGTGTGCGGCCTGCTTGGGCAGCGGCACAACCGTGCCACTCGGCTGTACACGCTTGTGCGCGCACACGCACACAACGTACACACGTACACTAAACACGCACACTCACTGAGCAAACCGTCCAGGGCCATGGCCATGGCCAGCAGCAGCCGCGTACGACGCCACGGCCACGACAACCTTGGGGACGGCGGCCAAGCGGGCGGGCGCGTGCGCACGATGGC
This sequence comes from Bromus sterilis, assembly GCA_950022295.1. Lineage (NCBI taxonomy): Eukaryota > Viridiplantae > Streptophyta > Magnoliopsida > Poales > Poaceae > Bromus > Bromus sterilis. Next base: position 71,447,010 of record OX465600.1, on the reverse strand, counting down.
GCGGCTGAGCGCAGGTCAAGGTGCGCAGGGCGCGGCCGAGCGCAATTCGGCCATGGAGGACGACGGCGTCTGTCTCGAACGGGAAAACGTCTACGGCAGGGGATTCATCAGGGGATAAAGGGAGATGGAGGAGGAGCTCACGGTGAGCCTGAAGAGGAGCACAGTGGGCTCGGGGAGGCTCCGGTGATGGATATCGACGACGAGACACTGGCGAGGCCGACGGGGAAGAAGGCTCGATCTCGAAACTTACGGCGCCCCGACTCAAACTGGTGGCTGCAGCCGAAGGAGACGATGACGGCGATGCTCTTGGACGTCTTGGCGCTCTGAGGAGAGGTTGGTGGATGTGGATCGACGAGGGGGCAGCGACCCATGGGCATGGCCACGGCCATAGCGGGCCATGGCTGTGAGGGCCGTGCGTGTGTGTGTGTGCTAGTGTGTTTGGTGTGAGTGTGTAGCCGGCTAGGCCCCTGCCTAGTGGGGTCGGTCCTTTTTTTCATCTGTTTTTTTTGTTTTATTCTTTCATCAATTATTTGCATTTTATTTTAATAACAACTGAATTTTGTTGAACTTAAAAATTAGCACATAAATAGTAGATAACATTTTAGCTATATCAAATAGTTTCAATTCCTTTTTTTTATATGAAATGTTGGATTATTTATTTGTTTTGAAAAGGGCAAAATTTAATGTTCTGGTGCTATTCTAATGAGGTTGAGGTATTTAATAATTCAAATGAGATTAGTTTATCCATGAAGATTAGTTAGTGAATATTTGCAACCGAGAGAACATTTTTGAGTTACGGTTTGAAGAAATAATAATTTGACAAGAGATTTGAATTTGAATTTGACTTTCATTTTTATGGATTGGCAATTTTGTTTAGTAAGCATGATGACATGGCACATTAGCATGTGGTCACTGTAGCTTAACATTGGGGACGTTACAAATCTCCCCCACTACAAAGAATTCTCGTCCCGAGAATTAAAAGGTAGTGGAAGGGGTAAAACTTTGGTTTCGTATTCTAATGATTCTTCTGGTGCTTGTTGTCCTTCTCGAAGAAGTTAATCCTTCACATTGACGTCTTCATTTCTCTGCATCGGTGCGTCATGTCGGAGTTGTCTTTCTTTCTTTAGGGTCCTCATCGTACCTACGGATAGGGTAGGAGGGCAAACTTACGGGGGTCGAATCAACACAAGGTCAATCAACCGGGGTTGTCCAAGGGAAGGGGGCATAGGGATCTCTCGAGTTGAAACACAGGGAAACACATCGAGAGAAGCAAAAGAAGGTATGAGAAGTTTCAAGTAGATAGGCATGCATCCGATGCCGATGAAAGACGATTAAAAGGAAGGGGTTCCAGAGCATCAGGCATAAGCACTGAGTCTGATATGGGACTGAATATCACAAGGTAGAGGACTCGTGAGTTGCATACGAGGTCAAGAAAGATGGATAATCTCGAGAACAGAAAGGTACAAGAGAGTCAGGTTTCGATCCTGTGTAACTGTGGGTTATGGGCCCACATTGAATAAGAAGGGTGGTGACAAAAAATGCGATCAAGTTGCAAGGTAAGTCAGAGAACAGCTTGTTAGCTATGTCGGCAACAACATCAGTGCCAAGGGCGAGGGACAAAGAGAACCATCTTCCTGCTCATTAAGACGAGGCGGACCAATTGGCAAGGTTCTTGTCCATCGGTGGTCACCGAAAAGTCATCAACAATTATAACATGTTGTACGGACAAAGTAGTACACCGAAGTGTTTACATAAGAAGGGAATTATCACTGCTTAGATAATTTATATTAAAAGAAAGGTTAAACAGACCAATGGAAAGGAAATTTGTGATGATACACAAGTATCAGGTGTATATCTTTCCCGAGGGAAAGCAGAGCAAGATATACATGACCACGTTTGTATTGGTAGGGAGTCAAAGGGGGTTGTCAATGATGACACAAATCATCGAGGGGCAAGAATGGTATTTCCCATAATGAATTAAATTGACACTTGGAAGAAGAAAAAATGTTAATGATGACCACGACACTTTGTGTCGAGAGGTTTCAAGAAAATACAATCGAACAACGACGACATCAAGCGAAAGGAATGGTGAAGCAAAAGGTATTCGATGTTCTCAGTTGACAACAACCCAGAACCATGAAATGGCTATGACGAGGAAAGGCATTGTTTGATCACAATTCATAAGATGTAGTGCAAAGGCATGATAACCTCGAGATACCAGGGATAATACTCGAAGGTAGAATGGTGGATCATAGGTGTAGAAGAATTTATACCAAGGGTATAATTATCTTTACGAGAAGCTTTCATGATAAGTTCTACATCGTATCCATGGGCATGAACACAAGGTTCAGGGTCGACTCCCACTTCTTCAATGCAATACCTTTCAATCACTTCTCGATTTCGATGAAGTTGTCGTGTTGGAATTATTATCTGGCATAACACCAGTAGAGTATGACCCATAGAAGTTCATGGGTTCACACAGAGGGACGAAGCATAGATACAACCCATAGGGACATTTTACGAATCTATACGACAAACAACAGAAACAAGAGATGCAAGTTTGAAAGCAGAAGGCTGATGATACGGACCAGATGATACCGTTCGCCAAAGGCATTTCGTATCAGGGGAAGCTCGTCAATGATTTAGGACACAAGGGGACGGCAGGTAGTAATCCACCAAAAAGGTCAGGCGGCGTACAGAGAGTCTGGGGCGAGTATCGGTACTCAACCATAAGAAGAAGGAATGCCAAAGCATTGGATATAGAAGCATCAGAATAATTCGATGCATAAATACAAAGGAATTATGTCTTCCATATCGGTGTATCAGATTCAGATACATCGATCAAACATGGATAAGTTGAATAGAAGCTTGACGGTTAATCGATTAAGGTTTGATTTACCGAGAACCAGCTCATGTCCGGATTGACGTCTGAGCCAATGACAATGCCAAGGGAGGGCATCAAAGACCACAAGATAAACGAGATTAATCATAGTGCAAGCACGCAAGAAAAATCTCCAAAGCAGTAGGCTGCCGGGGATTGGCGTGAGATCGGATAGTATTTCAAAATATTTTGGGAATCACAGGAACCACTTAGGATGAACGAATCCTCGTTAAATGTGAGGAATTATTCGCAGGGTGAAAAGAAGCTGCAAGGCAGTAGGCTCAACGAATCCCCGAAACAACGGAAAGTATTACGATGCATCTTGTGAACACAAGAGCAACTGGGATTGAATGGATAAACGAAAGGTGTATGTGGTTATACATACGGACTTATCGGTGGCAGGGAATTGTAAAGGTGATCGGCGCATATGGTCTCAGGAATTTTATCGGAGAATAATCTTCGGAATCTTCTCGTGAAGCAAGCGATCATCTGTAAAGAGGGGCTCTCAGGGAGGAAGTAGTCACGAGAACCTAATGTCAGAGTTAGCAAAATCTTTAACCCGAAAGGAAGAGAGAGTAGAGTCCCAGAGTAAGGGTACGGAGAAAAAGATCCTAATACCACCCAGTTTTTGCGACGTGGGCCGATAAGCCACACGACACTGTTAGTATAGTAGTTTTGCAAAGACTAGACTCGACTTCGACCAAGGAGTTGGAAGGGGTGTCCTACAGGCAGTCGGCTCTGATACCAACTTGTGAAGCCCCCAAAATCAGACCGTGTACAGTAATCATACACGCAAGGTACACGATCGAGATCAGGGACTCACGGTGAGATATCACAACACAACTCTACAAATAAAATAATACAAGCTGTTTAATACAAGCCAGGGGCCACGACGGCTCGAATACAACAGCTCGAGAGCACAAAGTCAGCAGAAGCAAAAGTATCTGAGTACAGACACAAGGATACAAGGTTGCCTTAAGAAGGCTAGCACAAAAACAATAGATCGAAAAGGCGAGGCCTCCTGCTTGGGAACCTCCAAACTACTCCTGGTCAATGGGGAACTCGACGTCGTCGAAAGCATCGGGAATCTTCATGTTGCGGTGGTCGGCATCGGGGATCTCCTGCTCCTGGAATCCAAGGCTCCAACGTCGACTGCAGCGGCCGGTCAGGCAAAACAAAAAAAAGGGGAAAATAAAGCAGGTGAGTATCTAGCATACCCGCGAGTCTTACATCCGCTACTAAGCATTATGCATTGTATCAACGGAAAGAAGAGGCTGTATATAGTGGACTGAAAGACAGAAACCCAGAGCAAGGGTAAGAAGCTAGGCCTAACGAAGACTAGCATCTTCCGACGATGTCTTGCAGCATGAGAAGAGAAACAGCCAACAGTTTATATAAAGCATAAAGTAACAATGCAGCAGAAGTTGCTGCAGCATTGTATAATAATAAGTTGTAATAATTATCAATGCCTCCGAGATCCCCTCCTCGACATCCCAGCGAGGAAGAAAACCCGGAACCATACAGTTTAATAATAATAGTTTGTAGTGGTAAGATCCAGCTTCAGCATAAAGCGTCCTGTTACCGTGGACACGGCTATTCGAATAGATTAATCTTCCCTGCAGGGGTGCACTTGTGTTACGCTACACGCACGGATCTCCAGGGTGGCGGGAACCTTGTTAGGGAACGCTCCACCGAGGCTATCCGACACTTCATAGCCCATCTTTCAAACTCATCAGAGAGGCCATCCGCCGGTCTAAGACCCCAACCCGAACGTACTCCTGCACGGTGCGTGACTGGCCGGTGAAGTTAAAGCAAATCCAAATAAGACACCACCGCGCGAGCAAATAAGACAACACCACTTCCCGGCAATCAGCCCGCGGTACTGCTGATGTCTGAAGAGTCCTCGGACGACACTAAGAAGCAGAGGAGCCCATAACTCGTAATTCCCACGGGTAGGTAGTGCGTACATGGCATATAGCCAACTCAAGACATCCACTGAACCATTTAGCATTTTAATTAACCTGCGTGACAACCGTTGTCGTTGCCTCGACTTAACTGACCCGCGGACAACGACAGCAGCCAGGACCACCAGTACATCGGTGCCTGCCCTGTCGTCCCACCAAGTCACTGCGGTTACCAAGAAGGTGAACCGTCTCCTTACCTTGTCTCGCGTGTGCTCCTGGAGAAGCTCGACTTTCGTAGTTTGGTAACTCTCGCGGCCAATGATCAGGGGCCAAGCACACCCGTACACTGGTCGTACCCTCCCTATCATCCCGTCGCAATACCACTCGCGGGCACCGTTGGTTCGCCCGACTTCTTACCTTTAAGGACACCAGTTGGTTCGAGTTCCTACCATTAAGTGAAACCAGGAGGTATCACCCTCGATGGCACACTTAAAAAAAGTTTGACAGAGACATCAGCGGAATGAACTAAAGAGGTAAACCTCGTATCATCCCGGTGATTCTACGCTACTGAGCCGACGAGAGTGAAATACGAGTCCATTCCACTCGTAAGCCAAACTCGAAGCGACTCGGCAGAGTCTCGCCATTGTAGGTTCCCTAGGGCGTCTGCATTGATCCGTACCTGTTGCATTTGTAATATATCGTTCCCGCGATCACTCCCAAAGTGATCACGACCCTCTATTCTAAACCTAGCTAACAATGCGCAGGGTTTACTGCTGAATAATGCATAAGTAATAATAGGCAGCATAGGATTAAAGGAAGGTACATCAAGGGGCGACAAAAACAGGCTATGCAATTGAATAGGATTGTAATCGTAGCAGCAACAGTAACAATGCCTAGTGCAAGAAATGTATGGAAAGATAGGCGATATCTAGGGAAGAGAATGGCTCTGCTTGCCTGGAAGCTCGACTGTAGGGGTACGGTCGTCGACGAAGTAGTCGTACTCGGCAGCGATGTAGTCGGCGGCAGCAACGAGGTCTATCGGAGAATAAGGGGGGGGGAGAAACAATAAATACACAACAATAATAGCAATACAAATATAAGACATGGCAAACTCAATGATAACGGTGTTCTAACGCAGTGCAAGGTGTATTGCTCGGAGCGGGAATTCATCCGAGGATGAAATACCGGCTCCGGGTGATTATCGACAGACGACCCGGAGGGGGAAGGTTCCATGCCAGAGGTGTCGTAGACATCCGACAAACTTGTGAAAGGTGTATCCGTGTTAGTTGATCTGTCCTGAACAACTTTCATATACATAACATTTTCATCTGGATGGTTTTACCGGCACCGGGAATTATCGGCCGAATTCACCGGAGGGGGGATGTTCCACGTTCGGTATGTTGGAGGGGGTTGATGGGTATATGGGTAGCGTATCCGTATTCGTTATATTTTTCTGATCAACTTTCATGTATAAATTATTTTGATCTGACTTACGGTTTAAAAGATATTAATTTCTAAATTTATATCAATTTAAAATAATTTCTAGATTTCATTTATTTATTAAATCTATATTATCCGAAATAGTAACTTTGACTGGTCAAACTATAAACAGTGCTAAGGGGGGTCCCACGTGTCATTGTCTATTTGGGGTTTTCTCTGAAATATTGCAAAGTCTGGGATTTTGCGGTGTTATGAATTCATTAGCACATTCGGAAGGCTACGGTTTAGGGTTCCACTCCTTCGATGAATTTGTGTCCTATAACAATTTTCATCAGTTGTCAATGGTCTGGAATCCAGTACGGATGGCATTTTTAGTAGAGCACATTTACTTAATTAAAACTGGGTCCGAAAAGTGCTACTCGAGGCTAATTCCAGAAATCGTTAAAAGATGATTGCCATGGATCTATAGCTCCAATGGAGATACTTGCTATAGATGATTTTTACTACAACATGTGTACTTTCATGTCTTGCCCTCAAATGGCATGAAAGATCCCTGTAGTGTGTTTATCTATGGTTCCGAAATAGCAATGGTGATATATCTATCTATCGGTTAACAGAAATTTGCATGTTGTCATTTTTACAGAATTTAATCTATGCATTATTTGGAATTGGTCCAATGAAACAAATTGAAGCTTAATACTTCTACTTTTAATTCATACAAGTTTATGATTTTTTTGGAACATGTTGGTGGTTGTTTTGTAGGTGCCAAAAGGGGTACAACAGCTAGCACAATAGCTACAGAGTAGTAGCAACACGTACATTCAGCAGGTATAGCTACAAGCAGCAGCAGCAAAGTTCAGCAACTGTAGCCACGCACGCACACTGCCATGGATCCATGGCTGGCAGCAGCAAGTGGGTGCGGCCTGCTTGGGCAGCGGCACAGCCATGCCACTCGGCTGTGCACGCTTGTGTGCGCACACGCACACAACGTACACACGTACACTAAACACGCACACTCACTGAGCAAACCGTCCAGGGCCATGGCCATGGCCAGCAACAGCCGCGTATGACGCCACGGCCACGACAACCTTGGGGACGGCGGCCAAGCGGGCGGGTGCGTGCGCACGATGGCGCGGCTGAGCGCAGGTCAAGGTACGCAGGGCGCGACCGAGCGCAGTGCGGCCATGGCGGACGACGGCGTCGGTCTCGAACGGGAAAACGTCTACGGCAGGGGATTCATCAGGGGATAAAGGGAGATGGAGGAGGAGCTCACGGTGAGCCTGAAGAGGAGCACAGTGGGCTCGGGGAGGCTCCGGTGATGGAGATCGACGACGAGACACTGGCGAGGCCGACGGGGAAGAAGGCTCGATCCCGAAACTTACTGCGCCCCGACTCAAACTGGTGGCTGCAGCCGAAGGAGACGACGACGGCGAGGCTCTTGGACGTCTTGGCGCTCTGAGGAGAGGTTGGTGGATGTGGATCGACGAGGGGGCAGCGACCCATGGGCATGGCCACGGCCATAGCCGGCCATGGCTGTGAGGGCCGTGCGTGTGTGTGTGTGTGTGAGGGTGTTGTGTGTGCTAGTTTGTTTGGTGTGAGTGTGTAGCCGTCTAGGCCCCTGCCTAGTGGGGTCGGTCATTTTTTTCATCTGTTTTTTTTTTTGTTTTATTCTTTCATCAATTATTTGCATTTTATTTTAATAACAACTGAATTTTGTTGAACTTAAAAATTAGCACATAAATAGTAGATAACATTTTAGCTATAACAAACAGTTTCAATTGCTTTTCTTTTTATATGAAATGTTGGATTATTTATTTGTTTTGAAAAGGGCAAAATTTAATGTTCTGGGTGCTATTCTAATGAGGTGGAGGTATTTAATAATTCAAATGAGATTAGTTTATCCATGAAGATTAGTTAGTGAATATTTGCAACCGAGAGAACATTTTTGAGTTACGGTTTGAAGAAATAATAATTGGACAAGAGATTTGAATTTGAATTTGACTTTCATTTTTATGGATTGGCAATTTTGTTTAGTAAGCATGATGACATGGCACATTAGCATGTGGTCACTGTAGCTTAACATCGGGGACGTTACATCGACGCGGGTCCGAGTTTATTACAAACCTGCATACATTTCTCAATGTGGCTAATACAAACAAAGTGGATAATTTTATGCCTTGTCCCTGTATTGACTGTCGGAACATGGCGGAGTACTCTTCCTCGAGAACACTTCAAGGCCACCTGCTTCGGAGAGGTTTCATTCCCGGATATTATTGTTGGTCCAAGCACGGAGAAAGAGGGGTTAGGCAGGAAGACAATGAAGAAGAGGAGGATGACGATAGCTATCCTATGTCCCCTGAAGAATTCGGTGACACTGCAATGGAAGACAATGAAGAAGATGGAGCTCCTCGAGGTGACAATGAAGAAGAACAACGGGAATCGGATGAGACCGCTGATGGTATTGGTCGGGTCATCTCTGATGCAAAGCGAGACTGTGAAACAGGAAAAGAGAAGGAGCAGTTGGAGACCATGCTAGAGGATCACAAAAAGCCCTTGTACCCAAATTGCGAAGATGGCAGCACAAAGCTCGGTACCACACTGGAACTGTTGAAATGGAAGGCAGATTTTGGTTGTTCTGACACCGGATTTGAGAAGTTCTTGCAAATAATGAAGTCGAAGCTTCCACCGGATAACGAATTGCCCGCGACAACACACGAAGCAAAGAAGGTTATCTGCCCTCTAGGATTAGATGTGCATAAGATACATGCATGCATTAATTACTGCATCCTGTACCACGGTGAAAAGTATGAGAGTATTGATAAATGCCCGGTATGCACTGCGAGTCGGTACAAGATCAGACAAGATGACCCTGGTGATGCTGAGGGAGATGACGATCCCCCGAGGAAGAGGGTTCCTGCTAAGGTTATGTGGTATGCTCCTATAATACCACGGTTGAAACGTCTGTTCAGAAACAAGGAGCATGCCAGGTTGCTGCGATGGCACAAAGAAGACCGTAAGAAAGACGGGAAGTTGAGACACCCCGCTGATGGGTCGCAGTGGAGAAAAATCGAGAGAGGCCACTCAGACTTTACAGATGAAGCAAGAAACTTATGGTTTGGTCTAAGTACAGATGGCATGAACCCTTTTGGAGAGCAGAGCTGCAGTCACAACACCTGGCCTGTGACTCTATGTATCTACAACCTTCCTCCTTGGTTGTGCATGAAGAGGAAGTTCATCATGATGCCAGTGCTCATCCAAGGACCGAGGCAACCCGGCAACGACATTGATGTGTACCTAAGGCCATTAGTCGATGAACTTTTGGAGCTGTGGGCCAAACCAGGTGTACGCGTGTGGGATGAGGACAAACAGGAGGAATTTGACCTGTGAGCGTTGCTTTTCGTAACCATCAATGATTGGCCCGCTCTTAGTAACATTTCAGGACAGTCAAACAAGGGATACAATGCATGCACGCACTGTTTAGATAAGACTAAAGGTATATATTTGGATAAATGTAAGAAGGTTGTGTACCTGGGGTGTCGTCAATTTCTGCCGCCCAATCATATCGTGAGAAAGAAAGGCAAGCATTTCAACGGTGAGGCAGATCACCGGAAAAAGCCTAAGCTCCCTAAAGGTGCTGATGTATTTGGTATGGTGAATGACCTAGAAGTAATCTTTGGAAAGGGTCCTGGCAGTCAATCTGTTCCGAAAGACGCCGTTACCGGACACGCGGCCATGTGGAAGAAGAAATCTATATTTTGGGAGCTACCCTATTGGGCAGACCTAGAGGTCCGTTCTTCAATCGACGTGATGCACGTGACGAAGAATCTTTGCGTGAACCTGCTAGGGTTCCTGGGCGTGTATGGGAAGTCAAAAGATACACCAGAAGCACGGGAGGACCAGCAACGTATGAAAGACCCATACCACAGGCATACTGATAAAGGGCGTCTAAGCAGCTACGCTCTTACCAAAGCAGAGAAGGAAATCTTTTTTGAATGCCTTAGAAGTATCAAGGTCCCGGCAGGCTTCTCGTCAAATATAAAGGGAATAATAAATATGGCAGAGAAAAAATTCCAGAACCTCAAGTCTCATGATTGCCACGTGATTATGACGCAGTTGCTTCCGGTTGCATTGCGGGGGCTTCTACCAGAAAATGTTCGAGTACCCATTGTGAAGCTATGTGAATTTCTCAATGCAATATCTCAGAAGGTAATCGATCATGCAAGTCTGTAAAGGCTACAGAAGGATGTGGTCCAATGTCTCGTCAGTTTTGAGTTGGTGTTCCCCCCGTCCTTCTTCAATATTATGACGCATCTGCTGGTTCACCTGGTCGACGAGATTGCCATTCTAGGTCCTGTATTTCTACACAATATGTTCCCCTTCGAGAGGTTCATGGGAGTTTTAAAGAAATATGTTCGTAACCGTGCAAGGTCAGAAGGAAGCATCTCCAAGGGCTATGGAACAGAGGAGGTCATTGAGTTCTGTGTTGACTTTATTCCTCACCTTAAGCCGATTGGTGTTCCTGAATCGCGGTATGAGGGGAGACTGAGTGGAAAAGGAACGCTAGGAAAGAAAGCAAAGATATTTCAGGACGGGCATTCTTTGACTCAAGCACACTACACAGTTCTACAAAGTTCTATCTTCGTCCAACCGTATATCGAGGAACACAAGACTGTTCTACGCTCCAAGTTCCCGGGGGAGGATGACCAATGGATTCAAGTCAAACACATGGAGACTTTCGGCACTTGGTTGCAATTACGTCTCATGCATGACACCACTATTGGAAATCAACTCTACTTGCTGGCCGCGACACCGTCTGAGAATGTATTGACTTTCCAAGGGTATGAGATAAATGGGTATACATTTTACACGGTCGCCCAAGATAAGAAGAGCACCAACCAAAACAGTGGTGTCCTCTTTGATGCAACAAACGAGGATGGTACAAAGGACACATACTATGGTTACATAGATGAGATATGGGAACTTGACTATGGACCTACTTTTAAGGTCCCTTTATTTCGGTGCAGTTGGGTCAACATGAATGTAGATGGGGTAAAGGTCGACCAGCTGTACGGAATGACAACAGTGGATCTCAAGAATCTTGGTCACACAGACGACCCATTCGTCCTAGCCAAAGATGTGGCTCAGGTTTTCTATGTGAAGGACATGTCTTCTAGACCGAAAAAAGGAAAAAACAAGGATACGAATACATCAGACAATGAGCCCAGGCGTCACATAGTTCTTTCAGGAAAAAGAAACATCGTGGGAGTCGAGGACAAGACAGACATGTCCGAAGATTACGATAAGTTTCATGAAATTCCTCCATTCACAGTGAAAACTGACCCAACTATCCCATTAAGCAATGAAGATGCTCCGTGGTTACGGCCCAAGAAGTGATCATAAGCAATGTAGGAAACAAGTGATGTGTAATAATGTATTGAACCATTGGTGATTTTTTTGTGATGTTTGAAATTAGCCAAGTTTGAACATGATGTGACACCACTGTTTCAGTTGTCCAGTTTGCACACATGAATGGCCTTTGAAACAGATGAGTTTTCGTCTGAAACCCTCTTACTTTGAAAGAGATGGTCCAGTTTGTACACGAAGTGCATCCAGTTTTTGTCGTAATCCTCTCAACTTTTGCACACATGCTATGTGGATCAAATGATGATACCATACCAAGTTTCAACCTTTTCTGAGTCCAGTTGTAGTGCTTTCCAATTTCAAAATGTGGTCAAAACGGGGGAGGGGGGCATGGCCGGTGATAGCTAGGTGTGGAATCTTGCAAAAATCTTTGTAGATCTCTGATGAAATGAGTACTTGTGCACTTGGAAATGTTTTTTGTAAAAATAAAGAGCAAACTATCAAGCACTTGTAGTTCAAATTTCACCCCGTTCCAGCTGAATTGGCGGCAATTTGTCTTTTTCAGCAGAGGTGCATAAGAAAAATTTTACATAGAAACTTTTGTAAATTGTTAATAAAATATGGTCTAGTATAATACAAAAATGGGTTGGTTCAAATTGACATCAAATATTTGGTAGATCCTTCACAAAAAGACCCTACTTTCGGCACTCGGAAAATGAAAAATGGATTTTTCGTGCAACGAAAATGAAAACTTCCTTTGGCAACTTGTTGGCCATTCAAATATACACACATATGCAAAATATGAGATCATTTGGGGAAACTATCATTTGAAATTAGCTATAACTTCGGCCATTTGGCTTGAAAGCCATGAACCTTCATACTCGATAGCCCATTTTGAGAAGACTTTTTTAATACATTTGCATTATTCCAAATTTGTTGGTTTGTATGGTTACTAGGACATAAATTAGGATACAACACGAAGGTTTTATATTTTTTTGTTTTTTTAATTTTTTAAGCATCGATTTCAAAATGCGGTCAAAACGGGGGAGGGGGCATGGCCGGTGATAGCTAGGTGTGGAATCTTGCAAAACTCTTTGTAGATCTCTGATGAAATGAGTACTTGTGCACTTGGAAATGTTTTTTTGAAAAAATAAAGAGCAAACTATCAAGCACTTGTAGTTCAAATTTCACCCCGTTCTAGCTGAATTGACGACAATTTGTCTTTTTCAGCAGAGGTGCATAAGAAACATTTTACATAGAAACTTTTGTAAATTATTAATAAAATATGGTCTAGTATAATACAAAAATGGGTTGGTTCAAATTGACATCAAATATTTGGTAGATCCTTCACAAAAAGACCCTACTTTCGGCACTCGGAAAATGAAAAATGGATTTTTCGTGCAACGAAAATGAAAACTTCCTTTGGCAAACTTCCAGCTGAATTGGAGTATGTGGCTTTGAATGTTGCATGTTGAATGCAAACAAAAGTCTTGAGTTGAAATAAGTTTATAAAAATGAAATGCAATAAATATTTGAAAATGCATTTTTAATTGAAAATTGTAAAATTGTATAGTTAAAAAAATATTTTTCAAAACAAAAAATGGTTTTGGATTAGTTAATTAAATTGAAGCACTTTTGCTGTTAAAAGTTTTTTCAAATTCCAAACAAAAAATCATTTTAAATTGAAACAACTAACTAATTAGAAAAGAAAATAAATTTGGAAAGGGCGGGAAGCCGAAAACATTGCATAAAAAGGGTCAACGATCCCGGTTGGTGCTACCAACCGGGACCGATGGCACTTACTATAATACGCGCCAACACTTCTTCCTCCCCCAACTCCACCAAATCCCCCAACTCTTCTTCTTCCGCGCGGAATTCGCCGTGGACGCCGGCAGGCTGCCCGCCAATTCGCCACCCTACGGTCAGGGGAGCCCCCTTCCACCACCTCCGCCGCCCTACGTCGAAGCCCCCTTCCGATTCGCCCTACGACGCCGCCTTCGTCTTCTCCCAGCACTCGCCACGGCCGCCGGGATCCTCACCGAATTTGGCGCCGCCCGACCTCCCCGAGCCCCTCTGGCCACGCCTCCTCGCCCCCTCGAGCTCCACACCAGCTCCCTCCCGGTGAGCGCGCAGTCCTCCCCGGCCTTTTTCCCCTCCCCGCGCGTTTTGGTCGCCGGGATTTCCCCTCCCGCAGAGCTCCGTCGACGTCGGCCATGGCCGGGAGCTCGAGCTCCCGGGCCGCTGACACTACTGCTTGGCCGCCCCTGACCCGCTGCGCGCCCGCGCACGACCTCACCCCCCTGCCGCCATGGCTCCTCCGCCCAGGTCACCGGACTGGCCAGAGCACAGCGCCGACGAGCACTGCCCGAGCCCTGGGCAAAACTAAACCCCCCCCTAATTGCGCTGCTAATCCTCCCCCCCACTCGTTGACAGGTGGGACCGCCCAAATTAGTTTCGGGGCTAATCCCCCCCTAAGCACCCACTGACCAGTGGGGCCACCCCCTCGTAATTGTGTTTAATTTAATCTGTAGAGAAAGAAACCCCCACCCCCGGACTAGTGGGCCCCCATGCCCAGTTAAATTAAATTAACTAATAATTAACCTACTGTGAATGACATGTGGGCCCAGCCCAGTTATTAGTTTAATTAAAATCCTTAGTCTATTACATGTGGGGCCAACCCCCTGGTTATTAATTAAATTGAATTAATTTATTTAATAGTCACTGACCAGTGGGACCCACTGGTCAGTTAATTAAAAATGATTATTAATTGATTTAATAATTAATAAAAGAATTATTAAATAGAAAATTGAGTTAATTGATTTAAAATTGAATAAACTTGTTTAATTAATATCTTTTAATCCGTAACTCGGATTAAAATAATTTATATATCAAAGTTGCTCAGAAAAATATGCCGATTTAGAATACGCTATCCGTTGGTCTACCACCCCCTCTAACATACCGAACATCGAACAGATCAACTAGCGCGAATACCCCCCCCCTATGTTTGTCCGGTACCGACGACACCTCCGGCTTGATCCCCCCCCTCCGGACACCCTGTCCGGTAATCACCGGCGAGGTCGCCATTAGCGCCGAGCTTATTGCATCGTTTTACGTTAGATCACCGATTGCATTTCATTTGTCATGCCTTGTATTGTTTGCTATGATTGCCGTGTATTTACTGTTTCTCCCCCCCCTTTAATCTCCGGTAGACTCTGCTGCTACCGTTGACTACATCGCTGCCGTCTACGATTTGCATTATAATAGCTTGCAATTCTTAATTTGCAGATACTATGGATCCAATATTTCATAGAGATGAAAATGAGGAAAACTTGATTCATGATATGATCAACGACAATGAAGGTCAAGATGTCACCCGCCGGTTTCTGAACGATTCCGGTGAGGGAGATGAGTCTCTCCACCGAGAAGAAGCATCGGACGGGAGACAAGCTGGCTCCGGCTCCACCTCCGGCGGAACCTTTAATCTCGAAAACACCGGCGAGGTTGATATATATGTAAATTACTGTTAATTAAAATGCAGTTGTATATGTACATGCATATATTAACACTCTTTCTTATTTTAGCCCTCCGGATCCGGATCCGGCCATTCCTCCGCAAGACCGAAACGAGGCCCAACCAAAAAGTTGGCTGACAATGTGAGGTATAGGATCGAAGAGGTCGGTCCAGACGGCGAACCGTTAGCTCCGGACGATGTCAAGAAAAAATTTGTGAAGGCATGCGGAACTCTCGTGAGGGACAACATCCCGATCACCATTCGAGAATGGATGCAGCTAAAGGACCCTACAATCTCGTTTGTGTGCGACACCATGAAAGACAGGCTTTGGAACATGCTCATGCATAATTTCCTTCCGCGGATGCCAGAGGTGGATAATCCAGCTCAGGAGGCGGCAGCTAGACTGGAGCTAGAGGCTAGAGTCAAGAAGTTTGATCTCAGCAAGATGGCCGAGCAATTCAAGAATTGGAAGAAAAACTTGTACCTAAAATATGTCAAGTTAGACAAGACTCCGGATTTCGAACACGGCTATGGTAAGATAAGAGAGCAGTGGGATGATTTTGTGGCGTACAAGAAATCGGAGCACGCGCAGCAAAGGTCTGCAATAAATCAGACGAATGCCGCTAAGAAGATTTACCACCATAAAATGGGGCCTGCTGGCTACGCCGGTTGCATGCCTAGGTGGGAGGCAATTGAGGCCAAGTATTTTGATGCCGGGATCACTCCAGAGCCTACAACATGGAACGAACGGACAAGAAACTGGTTTTACGGCCATGGGGGCACGTTGGACAAAGATGGGATGGCAATATATAACCAGTCACACATAGATGATCCCCTGCTGCCCATCGATGATATTAGAGATGCAGTACGTGATATTGAAGAGGGACGGTTCATTCCCGATAGAGAGGACGACGAGCTCACACGCGCCCTAAAAAATAAAGAACACCCAGGACGAGCACGAGGCACGCCAGGCTCCAAGTGTTGGAAACTTGCCTTCCCTTCGGAAAGCAAGAAATATCCAGATAAAAGCCATCAGAGGAGGAAGGAAAGGGAGGCAGCTGAGAAAGCGGCGGCTGAGAGAGAGAAAGTGGCGAATGAGGCTGAGAAAACGGCTACCAAAGAGCGGCTGCGTAATGTAGAAGAAGGCTTAAAGCGGGCGGAGGAGCTGATCGGCAGACTTAGCCAGCAAAGTGGCGGCCAACCTCAAGAGCTCTTGTTAGAAACTGGATTCGATGCTACCGGCGCCCCATCGAATCGGAAAAGCTCCCAAGCTTCCACGCAGATCCAGCAGGATGATGATGATGCACTGACAACGGCTGCTCCTAAACGCTACCCAGTGGATTATATCACGGAGAGCACACGTTGTGAGCTTAAGGTGCAAGTGATGAACTTAAAGGTGACGGTGGCGGTCGGCATGGCCCTATCAATCCCGGAGAAACCAACTTATCATTGCAATCCGACTCCAGAAGGGTACGCTGTCGTCATGGTGGATGATGTGATGGATGATTATGAGGAGCTGAAGCTGGACCACCCTGCAGGTGAAGATGGGGAGTTGAAAGAACTAGGAGAAGCAAAAAAGGGGAGTGTTCTATGGCGAAAGGAGCACATCGTGCTTTCAAATTATGTGCCACCAAGGTCACCCACTCTTCAGAAGAGCAATCCACCTTCGCCGCCACGTGACCATTCTTCACCGCAACCATCGCCTTCACCGCCTCACCACTCTCCGGCTCAGCCGTCTCCACCGTCGCCTCAGGCATCTCCACCGTCGCCTCAGCCGTCTCCATCTCCTGTGCTTCAGATCCAGAAGCGGAAGCGTACCTATACTAGGAGGGGCAGAAAGAAATCACCGAAACGTAAGCGATCACCCCTCCCAAAAGTTCCTCATCAGAATATGAAGAAGCTATCCGGAGAGATGACACCTGAGGAACTGGAAGTGTCCGTAAAAATGTCTTATGAAAAGTGGAAGATTGATGTGGCCAACAAGAAGAAGCCGATAGAGCCATTGTTCCCGCGCACCCCAGAAGATCACGCCGCGTGCGCGAAACTGAAGAAGAAGCTTCACAACCCCATACCGCTCACATCAGACTATGAACGCTCTATTACAAAGTCGGCTGAGGCAAAAGAGCGAAGAGTCGGAAAAGAGATTGCCCAGCTCGGACTACAGAAAGAACAATCGATCGAACCGCTCAAAGTGCACACTTGGCCGCGCCCCCAGCAGCATCAGGTCGATGCGTATGATCCGAACCAAGATCCGGAGTTTATAAGACAGTACGGAGAAAAAGCCCAGGCAGTAGGATTGTCTATTACTAATTACCTGAGCCGTCTGGATGAGTTCGGGAACGACGAGGAATTCGTACCGGCATACGAATACCAACACGGGTATCCTCTCGTCAAACCCGAGTTAGTCAACGATCTACCAACAAAGATGCGAAAATTGCATGACTGGTACATGGAAAAATCTGCTAAATCCGAAAACTGGATCTACGCTAAATTTCAGAACGAGCATTACGGGCATGGACAAGGCTTCGATCTGATTGAATTTTCAGAATTATTTCAGTTTTACAATGGAGACGCCATCGACAAATCTATCGTCAGTGCATATTGTCTGTAAGTACCATTAATTTCAGTGATCAAGCCTTTCTAGCTCAGTTCATTCGTTTCATGTACAATCTTACACTCATCACTAAACTAATTATATATGCAGAATGAAGATTCTCGAATGCAAGAAAGGACAAATCTATGACATTGGGTTCGTTGACTGCCAGTTTGTTCATGAAAGAACTCTCAAAGAGAAGCCAACCAGACAGAGAACAACTTGTTGCAATCGTTGACGTATTTCGGCACAAGAAGGGAAATACTATTTCCTTACAACTTTGAGTGAGTGTTACTGTCTCGGACACATTCTATTTTGCTTGCTCGGTGTTAAGCGTATAATTGACTCTTTATGCGTGTGCAGCTTCCACTTTATTCTGTTGATCATTGTTCCGGACGAAGGAGTAGTAAAAGTCATGGACCCGGGACGCAAATCTATGAAATCATGGGAGGACATGCAAGCATGCCTCTAGAGGGTTTGTAAACGGTTCACCGCCAAAACACCGGGTCTTCCGACAAAGCTTACATTTGAATCACTGAATGTAAGTACTACTTGCTAGATCCGTGCATCTTTTTGATTCTAGTTTCAGTATAATTATCATGCTGATTATAATATTCATTGATCTCTGTTCTCGTAAAGTGTTTGAGACAGGGACCCGGGAATAACTTATGTGGATATTATGTCTGCGAGTTCATTCGCCAGACGACCAAAGAGACGGCCGCAACCCGAAACATAAGGAAAATTGAAGTACGATAAACAACATTCAATACTTTAATTTATTGCGTTAAATTGTGTTTAGTTTCATTCATATATATTGATCCCTTTCTTTTAATTAGATCGAACGAATGCGGGACGGTCTTCTACCACGAGAACGCGTGCGAGCAATTCAAGAGGAAATCTCCGGATTCTTATTAGACCATGTCATAGCTCCGACCGGAGAGTTCGTTCACCCTCATTTTTTGGAAGACAAGCAGCCAAGGACCGATGTAAATTAGATCGAACTCGTGTGAGTACCGTTTGTGTAATACATGTTCGACCAAGCACGAGAAATGAGGTGGTGTATATGATATATTCGTGACGATAATGTGTAATATATATTGTGGTTCCTTCATTGTTGCTTTAATTTATATATATATGGTACCATTTAATTGAATACAAAACACAAAATAAATAAATGAAAAAATATATCAGAAAATAGGGCTAAAAAGGAGGGCAGTGGAGCCTCTTCGGTCCCGGTTCTTCCTATCAACCGGGACCGATGACCCCTCCCCCCCTCGCTGCGCGCCTGGCCACGTGGAGCCTCTTCGGTCCCGGTTCGTGGGCCAACCGGGATCATCATTGGTCCCGAGTTATTGGTCCCGGGTGTGGAACCGGGACCGAAGGCCCATATGAACCGGGATAATATGGGGGTCTGTCCACTAGTGAGAGCTTTCAATCGAGCCCTCACACGCGCCACAAAGAAATCAAGGTTGTCGCGAGGGGATGTGCCATTGCCGCCAACAAAGGCCCTCTAGATCCAGACCTAGTTGCCGACACTACCGAAGCCACATCAGGTCACACACAATCTTCAAGATCCCCGCCGAGTAATGTCTACATGGGCTTTGAATCCTAGTTGAATCTGGCCTCCATTTCGCTCGAGGCGTTGATCATCGAGGTCAGCCAGCATCGTCGCTGGCGCATCCTAGATGGGCCGCCGGGGAAGCAGGCCTCCGCTGGTTGGACCCGGTCCAGCCCTCGAGGCCCACCGCTATCGAGTACTACTAGTAGCTAGTGCAGTACTCAAACATGCAGGATTAGTGAGGTCATTGGTTTTATCTGTTGTGAATTCCTAGTAATTATGACCAACATGTCCAAGGTGTGTTCGGGCTGATCTTACTCATGCTCATGATGAGTGAAATACTACCTTTGTATTTCTTTCTTCCGCTCCACCACCATGATCACTACACTACGTACGTACGGTACGTAGCTAGCCATGACCGCGAGCAAACATGCATCGTTGTGTGGTGTAGATATTGTGTCACATACGTACATGTTAAAAAAAATTCAAATGATGGCAAAATGGAACAATTTTATTTTACAAAAGCAGAGAGAACAAGGGTCGGTTGGTTTAGCATGTGTGTGACGCATATATGTGAAGCACAGAGCCAGTACTAGTGTGCACTGCGACTCTTCTCTCTCTACAAAAACAGAAGCCCTTCTTCTTTCCCTTGCTCTTTCGCCCCTCACCCAGAAAAGAAGAACGCAAGAGAGAGATAGAGAGAGAAGGCAGAGAGAGAGATAGAAAGAAAAGAAGAAGAACGCAAGAGAGAAGGCAGAGGTGGAGGGGTCACAGTGAAGCGGCTTGGCGTCGATCGTAGAGGTAGTTCATCTTGGTTCGTTGGATCTGTGCGTAGGAGCTAGGTGGGGGCTTGGGGGTGAGCTAGCGGCCGCCAATGCCAAGCAGCTCATGAATCTCGGCGGGTTAACATGCATGCCGAGCTTTGGGCCATGACATGCATGATCGTCCTCATTCGTTGAGTTCATCGCGTCGGCTGTTTTCTTGGTTCCTTATCTGTGCGTAGTAGCTAGCTAGGGGCCGGGCCCATAGGTGTGCTGAGTGTGCGGCTCGCACAGGGCCCATTAATTTTAGGGGCCCCAAAATATTGTATTGGCGATGACGGAGCATTGGGCCGCAGGTGCTGGAGACGAGGAGCGTCCTCTCTATTACGATAGGAAACATGGGAGGCGGCGGCAGGATCGATCGCTCGCTCGCTCGCTTGCTACACGTGGGATCGTCGGTGGGTCGATCAGAGACAATTCCTTCCAGTCCTGTTCCTCTGATTCTCTCGTCAAAACAAGTAGTTCGCCGTGTGCCTATCAGGTTTTAAGTCATCCTTAATCCTCGTCTGTGATTGCTAGGTTTAATTGAACCAGATCGCTCAATTATATGGCAGTACATGAGCGCTGCACACGTAATTGAATCAGGGGCGAAAATCCTACATGCCCAGTACACACACGTTAACCATTAAGAAACCTTTTGATTAACTTTGGTTTCTATTCCTGTTCCTATTAACTTTTGATAGGCACTGTTAGAGATCGGTTTTTATCTCCTTGTTAAAGATCACAATATAGCAGTTTAATCGAACATCGTACGAGATTATATATGTGAGTTAGACGGTTTGTCTAAATGCCAAACATTCATGCATAATCTCCAATAGATACCTCTTGCTATATCACTTCAACTTATTTTATTCATCTTTTATAACTAATGTTTCAATAATACAATTTTGAGTTTATTATGGGGAAATATTTGTCTGGTTATCAAAAGCGCAAGAGAAAAAAAAGCTTAAGAAATTACATAGGTATGTTTTTTATGTATCCAATTGTTATGGAAGACATTATATCATATACTTTCTCCGTTCTAAAATAAATGCCGCATATTTGTCTAGATATAAAAATGTATCTAGACTTAATTTGAATCAAGATGCATCAATATGTAGATAAATTTATGATACTATTTATTGTGGAACGGAGGAAGTACATTATAATTGCTTCTTAGTTAAATTTTTTAGTAAGATAGGGCATCATTTTTTAGTTTCGCACAGGGCCCCAAATTTTGTCGGCCCGGCCCTGGTGAGCTCCTACAGAGTAACGCCAAGCAGCTCGTGCATGTCGGCGGGCTAACATGCATGCCAATCTTTGGGCCATGCTGTGATTCGTTGAGTTCATCGCGTGGGCTATTTTCTTTACTTATTACCGGTGACCATATGCTGATGATCCATAGCAGGGGGCGCAGATGCTTGTCTTCTTTTACTCGCGGTTTTTATCCACCTTGAGGATTTCTAGCTGCCACTTCTTCTTGAGGGTTTTTAGTTTGCCACTTGACGTGTACCTTGCTGCATCTAAGCAAAAAAAAAATATGCTGATCAGATTGCTGTAACTTGGGCTCAAACTTGTACCAAATTTTGACACCAGAAGCAATTTTTCTGACAGCAATTTTTACCAAGTTTGAAGACTAAGGTGGTGTCTTGCTCGTGTTAGATTGATCTCTACCCGTGAGGGTCTAACGACCCGAACGGACCCATTGATCCGTGCCCTGATTGGGGGCGCCCAACCTCCTCTGGTTGGTGGGCCCCTGTCGCCTGCGCTATATAAAGAGAGGTGGGGTCCGGGGCACGGTAGACGAAGTTCATCGCCGCCACAACCCTCACTGATACACCCGACCCGATCTAGGTCTTGCGCAGTGCGACGGGAAGCACCACCACCGGCCTGCCCATCTCGCCGTCGTCGTCCTCACCATGGCCGACACCTCGAGCTCCTCCAGCAGCAAGGGGCAAGGTAATCTCTCTCTTCCTCCCAATCACAATCTGAACACGCAAAGACACAGTTCAATACACGAATTGATCTAGCCTGGTTGATCCATATGATCTAACAATTGTATTAGAGCTACCTAGGTTGTAGATCATTCGGTTCTAAAGAGCAAGAGAAAAAAAAAGTTTCTCACCGGAAGGGAGCCTCGAGCTCGCCGGCAAAGTACGCCGCCACCGTGGCCGCGCCGTTCCTCTCGATCCGACGCGCATCGGCAAGCCGAGGCGACGGACGAAGAACACGGGCAGTGGGGCACCTCGCCTCCTCACAGCCGAAAGAAAAGGAACCCCTCGGGGGTAAAGGGCGCCGCCGCTGAGCCGCTTGACAGCGGCGCGCGCACCGTCGGATGCACGCGCTCGCCGGCAAGAGGGCCAGAGAGGGCGCATCCGCTCCACAGTGGAGCTCCGTCGATGCACGGTGCAGAAGAGAAGAGGGGGGCGCAGCCGGCGTTCGTCTCACTCTCTCTGCCACAGAAGAAGAGGAAAGGGGAGGCTCGCCGCGCCCGGGCCACTCGCCGTCGCCAGCTCGCCGGCCGGCGGGCGCGCAGCCGCCGCTGCGAGAGGCGGGGCAGAGAGGCGCGGGGGGTGGGAGAAAGTGGCTAGGGTTAGCCAGGGGCGGCGCCCGCTGGTTTTACTCCAGCGAGGAGAACGGGCGTCCGTCCGATCGGATGGACGGCCAGGATCCCCCCCTCCAGGCCCACACGGGCCGGTCAGGCCGAAAGGAGAGCAGGCCATTGACCGCATGGGCCGCGACCGACATTAAAAAAAAAGAGCGCGCGGGAGAGCACAGGCCAGGCCGTGGGCCGCGGCAAGGTCCCCGCGCGGAGCAGGCCGTGGGCTGGAGCCAGCCACGCCGCTGTTTCCTGTTATTTTTTTTATATATATATATTTTACAGAAGCATGTTTGTTTGTTTTTTTTCCTGTTTTAGGGAAAATTTCATACAATTTTTTTTTCTATTCAAATTATCCAACGAAATTTGTTTAGAAAATAGAAAAGTAAAAGTAATAACTCTGAAAAAGATATAAAGTACATGAATTTAATTCATGTTTTTCCGCTGCAAATAGATAAAATTGCTCTTTTTTCTTTAAGAGTAAAAAGTGAATAAAAGTTAGAATTATTTAAAAGAGCATGTTAAAGTGTTTATAGAAAATAATTATGGTTCTGTTATTTTATGATCAACGTTGTTAATAACATAATCATAATTTATTATTGTTAATATGTGCATTTATTTCTATTTTTTTGCCCAACGGTGATATAGTTTTAATTGCACCAATAGTTGTATGCCCTAATTTTGACCAACGTTGGATTATTGCATGCAATTGTTGTTATGTTCTCACTTAATTGTGGTTTTCAGGAGGGTTCTACTTGATGAGTTGCATCAAAGAGGTCCCAACCATCCGTGGTGATAACTACACCGAGTGGAGAAAGAAGGTGGACTTTGCATTTGTCTGTGCTGAGGTGGACTGGGTAGTGGAGACCCCACAGCCGGTCAAACCTACAGAGCCAGTCAGAGATGCTAAGGACACTGATGTAACATGGGAGAAAAAGAAAAGGGACTATGCTCCGTTCGAGATGTCATACACTCTCGAGAACACAAAGTGGCTCACCGCCAATAAGAAATGCATGACATTTATAAAGAATACAATTGACTCACACATTGTGTGTTCAATTCCAGAGTGTGTTTCCGCAGGGGAGCTCCTTGAAAAGATAAAGAGCCAGTTCACTGGTTCTTCAAAGATTTATGCCACCCAGCTGGTCAAGCAACTGGTGTCTGAAAAGTACACCGGGGGTGGACATGGAATAAGGGAGCACATCCTTCGGATGAGCAATATGGCTGCAAAGTTAAAGCCAATGGATGATGACCTGGAACTTAAGCTAGCACTCATTGTCCATCTGGTCATGGCTTCATTGCCAAAAGAATTTAAAACTTTTGTTGTAAACTACAACTTCCAGCCAGAGCGGTGGGACATAGAAAAGACCATAGCCATGTGCGTACAAGAGGAGGAAAGAATAAAATCCTCATATGGTGGTTCTCTGAACTATGTGAGGGAAAACAAGAAAAAGAACCAGAACTATGGTTCCCCCTCAAAACCACATGGAAAAGCTCCCATGCCCTATCAGCATCAGCATAAGTCTTTCCCAATGGACAAAGACACTTGTCTCCACTGCAAGAAGCCTGGGCATTACAAGAAAGATTGCCCTGATTGGCTAAAGTACATAATGGCCAAGAAAGGTAACAACATTGTTTCCTTTGTAAATGAATCCTTGTATACATAGTTTTCGAAATCTACTTGGTGGATTGACTCAGGTGCAACTTTTCATGTTGCAAATTCATTACAGGGATTCCATTCGACGCGGACTATTCAAAGAAGAGAAAGACGCATTGAAGTTGCGAATGGAGTTCAAGAAGACATTGAAGCTGTTGGCGACGTCTCCCTAGAACTAGCTAATGGCTTCAAGCTTGTGCTTAAAGATGTATTATACGTTCCTTCTTTGCATAGAAACTTGATTAGTGTGTCTCGTTTGGACAAATGTCACTATGAATGCTATTTTGGACATGGCAAATGTGCCATATGGTTTAATAATTCTCATATGGGTGTTGCTTTCCTTCACAATGAGATTTATTTGTTATCACTATGTGAAAAAGTGCATTATGTGTGTAATGTGAATGAGCATGTTTCCGCGTCGAACAAAGAACAAAAGAAAAGAAAGAGAACTCACGACTCATCGAAATTATGGCACTGTCGTTTGGGCCATATTTCGAGGGAGAGAATAGAAAGACTAGTTAAAAAGGAAATTCTTCCTCCATTAGAGTTCTCGGACTTAGAACAATGCATAGACTGCATTAAAGGAAAGTATATGAAACAAATCAAAAAGGGTGCAAATCGAAGCACAACAACACTAGAAATAATTCACACTGATATTTGTGGACCATTTCCTGTGAAAAGTGTGGATGGTTATGACTCGTTTATAACATTCACAGATGATTACTCCCGATATGGTTATATTTATCCAATCAAAGAAAGAAATGAAGCATTGGATAAATTTAAGATATTCAAAGCTGAAGTAGAAAATCAACATGATAAAAGAATAAAGATAGTCAGATCTGACCGTGGGGGGGAGTACTACGGTCAGCACACTCCATATGGCCAAGTCCCTGGACCTTTTGCAAGGTTCTTACAGGAGACTGGCATAGTAGCCCAGTACTCAATGCCGGGCGAGCCTCAGCAAAATGGAGTAGCTGAAAGGCGCAATCGTACACTTATGGATATGGTGCGCAGCATGATGAGTTACTCCACGTTACCATTGGGATTATGGATGGAGCCGCTTAAAACCGCCATTCACATTCTCAATAGAGTACCAAGCAAGTCGGTGCCCAAAACACCGTACGAGTTGTGGAAAGGAAGAGTACCCTCCCCACAACACTTTAGGTTGTGGGGGAGCCCAGCTGAGGCCAAAGTATTTAATCCAAATATTGCAAAGTTAGATCCAAAACAGTGAGTTGCCATTTCATTGGCTATCCTGATAGATCAAAAGGTTTTCGTTTCTATTGTCCAGACAGATACACAAAGTTTATAGAAACGAGGCATGCAATCTTCTTAGAGGACGAAATGATGAGGGGGAGCATGGTAGCTCGGAAAATTGATCTTGAGGAGAAGAGGGTGCAAGCACCTAATCCGACGATTCAGGAGTCATTTTTCTCACCACCTGTTGTACCTGCATGGACAATCCCCGAGGTTGTGGTGCAAGCACCTGCTGTAACTCCACCCGTGCCAACTATGGGTGAAGATCCGGAACCTGTCCGTCAGGAGCCGACTGAACCCGTTGTTGAGCATGAAAGGGAGATGCAGCAGCCACCTTTAGAAGATGTGCCAGAGAATGAGGCTCTTAGAAGGTCTAAAAGACCTAAAAAGTCAGCTATTTCCTCCGATTATAAAGTTTATAATACAGAAATAGTTCATATGGAAAATGATCCCACTTCATATGAAGAAGCCATGAGAAGCCCTCACTCATCGCAGTGGCAGGAGGCAATGGAAGACGAGATGAAATCGATGAGTTCCAACGATGTTTGGGACTTAGAAAATATTCCTAAAGGAGCCAAAACAGTAGGCTGTAAATGGGTCTACAAAACTAAATATGACTCTAATGGGAATATAGAAAAGTATAAAGCACGACTTGTGGCAAAAGGATTTACACAAAGAGAAGGGATAGATTACAATGAGACATTTTCTCCAGTCTCATGTAAGGATTCCTTCAGAATCATAATGGCACTAGTTGCACATTTTGATTTAGAGCTACATCAAATGGATGTAAAGACGACATTTCTAAACGGGGATTTAGAAGAAAATGTTTACATGAAACAACCCAAGGGTTTTATCATGAAAGGCAAGGAAGAAATGGGATGCCGCCTAAAGAAATCCATTTATGGATTAAAGCAAGCCTCTAGACAGTGGTATCTAAAGTTTAATGAGACCATTAAAAGATTTGGATTTAAAGAGAATGTTGAGGATAATTGCATTTATGCAAAGTTTAAGAATGGAAAATATATTTTCCTAATCTTGTATGTGGATGATATCTTGCTTGCAAGCAATGATGTTAGTCTACTTCAAGAAACAAAGAAGTTCTTATCCTCAAACTTTGACATGAAAGATCTTGGTGAAGCATCATATGTTTTGGGCATAGAAATTCACCAAGATAGGAAAAATAGAGTTCTTGGACTATCACAGAAGGCATATTTAGAAAAGGTTCTTAAAAAGTATAATATGCAGACGAGTAATACCACTCCTGCTCCTATAGTCAAGGGCGACAGTTTTGGGAAATTTCAATCTCCCAAGAACCAGTACAAGATCGATCAAATGAAAGGAAAACCATATGCTTCGGCTGTTGGAAGCTTACAGTATGCACAAGTGTGCACTCGCCCTGACTTAGCTTTTGTCACCGGGGTACTCGGTAGATATCAAGAAAATCCAGGCATAGAACACTGGAAGATGGTAAAGAAAGCTTTGCGTTATGTGCAAGGCACAAAAGACCTCATGCTAACATACAAATCTTCTGATTCCCTAGAGATAAAGGGGTATTCAGACACAGATTTTGCGGGGGATAAAGATGATAGAAAATCCACGTCAGGATACGTCTTTACTCTCGCTGGAGGAGCTATTTCGTGGAAAAGTTCCAAACAGTCAATAGTTGCATCGTCCACGATGTATGCAGAATTTATAGCATGTTATGAGGCCACAGGGCAGGCGATATGGTTAAAGAAATTTATACCCGACTTGAAAGTGGTAGATTGTATTGACAAACCACTAAAGTTATACTGTGACAACCAGCCCGCAGTATTCTATGCTCACAACAACAAGTCGAGTAATGCTACCAAACCAATAGAAATAAAGTATTATGTTGTGAAAGATAAAATCCAGAATCACACTATAAGTCTCGAGCATATAAGGACAAAGGATATGCTTGCGGATCCGCTTACGAAAGACTTACCACCCAATGTGTTCAAGGAACACTTAGCCGGCATGGGTTTAAGGGAAAGCCTATGATTCCTGGATCATGAGAGGCCCAAAAGAAACAGAATTTGTTTCCAAATAGAGAGGTATGTCGTAGCTGTCTGATTCTATCGGCAATTGAGCTGTGACGACAAAACATGCTCTATATACTAATCTGTGATGAAACAAGTAAAGTATAAAGTTAAAAGAAAAGTTGAGATCAAGGGGGAGAATGTTAGATTGATCTCTCCCTGTGAGGGTCTAACGACCTGAACGGACCCATTGATCCGCGCCCTGATCGGGGGCGCCCAACCTCCTCTGGTTGGTGGGCCCCTGTCGCCTGCGCTATATAAAAAGAGGTGGGGTCCGGGGCACGGTAGACGAAGTTCACCGCCGCCACAACCCTCACCGATACACCCGACCCGATCTAGGTCTTGCGCAGTGCGACGGGAAGCACCACCACCGGCCTGCCCATCTCGCCGTCGTCGTCCTCACCATGGCCGACACCTCGAGCTCCTCCAGCAGCAAGGGACAAGGTAATCTCTCTCTTCCTCCCAATCACAATCTGAACACGCAAAGACACAGTTCAATACACGAATTGATCTAGCCTGGTTGATCCATATGATCTAACAGCTCGATCCTACTGCAGGCCGGCTCAGATCAACGCCAAACACAGGTAAACACAGACTAACTTGGTGCCTTTTCTCATTATATGTTAAAGTGAGGATCATGCAGATTTTTCGTTTTTTACTCAAAGGTTTAATTAGATAAATTACGTCTTTTTTATGAGTGCTCGTATGCTTTTTTACTTGCCAATTTTTTGGGGGGATTTTTAACTTGCCACTTGATTTGTACCTTGCTGCATCTAAGTAATTTTCTATGCTGATCTTGCCTTTTTTTTTGCGGGGACTGCTGATCTTGCCGATTAGATGGCTGCAAGTTGGCCTCAAACATCAACCAAGTTCTTGACAGTAGCAGCTTTTTCTTTTTCTTTTTTGGCTTCCAGGAAGTAAATCTCCCCCGGACCCATTCATTCATCATTTTGTGGTAGATAAGCAGATTAATCAGCATGCTAGTAGATACTAAGTACTACTGTACTTGTTTGGATCCCTAAATATATTTGGTTCTTAGTCAACAGGAGCATGCACGCTGCATGACGTCGTACGCCAGCCAGAATCAAACCAGTGCTCAGTTACCAAGTTTAGTTAGGATATTTGGTGCTTTGTTTCAGGTGTATGATTCAAATGGACCGAAAACTACTGTACTACTATACACACACTAAGACAAAGAGCGTGTTGATAAATCAACCCCGAGCTATTAAATGAGTTAAATGAGCTATTAAGCAATAATCAGTTAATAATATATCATGGGCCAGGCTGCTATGGAGTAGTAGACACAAGAAGAATTAAATGAGTTACAAAATATATGATTTTCATTTTATTAAAATCTTCTTTCAAAGTTTGCATGCATCTCCAGCCTGCTGATCTATCATTCTATCTACCCTTATAGTATTAGTATCCACCTAAGTTAGCTAGTCGATGGTTTACGTACTCCGGTATATACGATTCATATGCATGCAGTCGATCTACGTATACGTACGTCCTGCTTATATAAAACGGAAAGCTATGCATGCAATCTCTAATCCTCTGAAAACGACGTGGAATCTTTCAAAAACGCGCTATGCTTCCTCACTCATAGCCATGCACCGTACGAATAACTGACAAGGCACCGTAATATGGCAAAGGGAACACGCTGGTCGGTGCCTCGGCTGGTTTAATTAACATGTGTGTGACGTCTTTGAACTAGTAGTCCATCCCTTAATACGTACTATGCCTATACAGATACAGTCACACACATATGTGTTTATTTTTAACCAATATATATAACCGAAGGTAGTACATGTGCATGCAAATCATTACACAAATTTGATTAGGTCCGGTCAGTTTGCCCAATAGCTTTGTCAGGGGATCTCTGAATTTATTTCTACTGCTAGCTTTATTTAGTTGAGATGTCATATAGGAGTACTACATTTTAACTTGACATGTAATGCTTTTGATGAAGGTGACCTCTCTGTGCATGGCAGTTAGTCTGTTCTTGAGATCGCGGGGGTACGTACAAGACCAAGGATTCGAGTTCTTGTCCTGCATATTGAGAACCTAGTTCTGGTAACTAATTACTTCCTGGCATATTTATTCTTTTGATCATAAGAAAATAATTGGAGTTCCATTCTTATGCTCACAAACTGTGCGCTCAACTTACAATTATTTCGTTTATGTATATGATGTCTGAATTCTTGGTTGTCCAGATATTGCAGTTAGGTCCCGCTTGGATTCGGTGTAAATATTACACCCGAATTTATTTTACAAGTGTATCAGATGTGTGTAATTTCCAACCGAAAAGAAAACGTACCTGTTCGGACGCGTAAAACGGCGAGGCAATCAGGCCCTTAGTCTGTTTTTGCGACCGGGGGTACATAGAAGCTACACCAAGGATTAGATTTCCTGTCCTGGCTGTTGAGAACCGTCCGTACGTGACATCTCTCAAGTCTTAACCTACTGCTGGTAATTAATTAACTGCTTATTTGTGTATTGTTTCTTTTGGTAAGAAGAAGTGATTGTTCAACTTGTATGCTCAGAAACTGCACATTATGATAACGTACGCACATCTTGAAAGTTGTTCCCTGAACTTGGAATCATTTCCTTTAATGAATAGGAAGTTGAATTCTTGTGGGTGTCCACTCCATATACAAGAAATTTAGTATCTTTAATTTTAGCATGCATGTTCATCTTCTTAAGATAGCTAAGTACGCCCCTTTTATCTCTTTGCACGAAGCTAAGTACTCTCTCCGTTTCTTTTTACTCCGCATATAAGATTTGTTCAAAGTCAAACTTTATAAAGTTTGAATAAATTTAGATTAAAAAGTATAAACATCTATAACATTAAAATTATATAATATAAAAATTAATCTCATGATGCATCTAATGATATTGGTTTCGTATTGTGAATGTTGATAGATTTTTCTATAATAAAGTTGGTCAAACTTTACAAGATTTGACCAAATTTAGATTAAAAACTATGTTATATACGAAGTAAAAAGAAACGGAGGGACTACATCCTTTAGGATGATCGTCTTAGTTAGCCATAAATATATGCTGACATTACGTTACTCCTTCATAAGCGATATATAAGTTGTAACTAAAATTCGTGAGAGCATATTTGCAAGACTATTCTATATATCTATAATAAAATGGTTAAGTTTGCTACGAAAGTGTACTCCAGATTTCTCAAAAAATAGTGTATTTAGAATGTCTATATAATATTCCCAAACAGTATATTTATTTATTTATTTATGTACTTGCAAACAGTTCTGAGACTAGCATTCACTTTGTTGTTTATTTTATCCGGTTGAATTTCATGGTTGCAAGTGCAAGAGATCGACACTTGTCCTTGTGCCCTGAAAATGTTTGCATTGGCTGATTGGTTCTGTATAATTGTTCTGTTAGACATGTATGCATGGATGTTGCTCTCCTTCATTATCTTGACATTCCCATGTGGCCATGTACCACAACAGTTTTTTTGTGTGATGCAAAGCTGATTCCAACTTTCAGGAAGATGTTTGTATTGTTGTCAGGGGATCTCGATTTTTGTTCTGCTGCTAGCTTTATTCAGCTGAGATGTCATATACTATTTTTTTAACTTGACATGTTATGCTTTTGGTGGTGATCTCTTTGTGTATATATGGCAGTTAGTTTGTTCTTGCGATCGAGGGGATACATAGAAGACCAGAGATTCGAGTTCTTGTCCTGCCATTTGAGAACCTACTCCTGGTAATTAATTGCTTCCTTGCATGTTGCTTTTTTTTATATCAATAAGAAATTATTAGTGTTACATTCGTATGCTCACAAACTGTGCGCATTAGAACACTACTGTTGGCTCAAATTACAGTTATTTCGTTTATGTATATGATGTCTGAATTCTTGGTTGTCCAGATTAAAGAAAACACTTACTTGGCTGTGTCCATCATATGATGCGGAGGCCAGGGTCGTTCCCTTTTCAAAAAATATAAAATAAAACAGTTACCATCTTTCAGCGGCATGTTCACCTTTTAAGATAGCTAAATCATTTAGGAATTAGCAAGGAGGATCCTCTTACTTTTTTTCACGTGAAAGGCTCTGGCCATTTGATTAAGGTACACAAACATATTTGTTTGTGTGTTTCTCCTTGGCAGTCCTGTTATTTAAAAAAAATCCACCTGCTCTCTTCATGTGATCCAACTTCATTCAAAATAATGCGACTACTGTTACTCTCGGGGGTACTAGTAGTACCTAAATTATCCAAATTTATTGTTTTTTAATGCAGCGTATGATTTCCGTAACATGCAAATGACTGATTTATATTTCCATGTTAATATTTTCGAGCACATGCATGTTAAACTGAGAATGTGCTTATAGGTTATCCTTTTTATCATTCGTTGTGGTGATTGTAGTTGGAGTAATTTCCTTAGCTAAAATTTGTGTCTAGCCATTTATGCCCTCCATGACAGAAATTAACATGCACAAATAATTAAGGATACTGCTACTATGCTTTGCGATCGTAAAGTTCTCGGGCTGCGATTAGTTTTTGCCAACATCTTAGTCAGAGGATCTCTGAAGTTTCTTCTAGTGCTAGCTTTATTTAGCTGTGATGTGATATAGTACTTGTTAGCTTGCCGATCTTATGCATGTCTTGATCAATGCATCTAATCCTTTTGTTGGTGTCTTCCTGCTACTTTGTGTATTGCAGTTAGTATGTTCTTGCCACCAGGTGCACATAGAAGCTACACCAAGGATTAGATTTCCTGTCCTCTGTCTGTTGTTCTCTCAACCTACTGCTGGTAATTAATTAACTCCTTCCTTGCATACTTCTCCTTTTGGTAAGACGAAATGATTGTTCAACTTGTATTCTGGCAAACTGCACATTTTGAACATTGTTGCCTGAACTTAGAATCATTTTCTTTAAGGGTTAATTGGATCTATGCCATTGTAACTTTCACCGATTGGAAAAATACAATTACAAAACCTGGACTTGGATATATGCCACTACAACTTATTAGGGCCTGTTCTGATCTCCTCCAGCTCCACACTTCACAAACTTCACGCATGAAATTGTCCAGAACGTTTTTACTCCAAGAAGCTGGATTCTGGAAGCTACACTCGACGGTAGTGTAAAATTGTGAAGCAGCCTCGGCCCAGCTCCACCAATACGAAAAGCTGGAGTTTGGTAATATTACAACCAAACTGCCACCGCCAAGTCAAGCCTACTGAACCGGTACGCTCGCTCAATATGTCGCTCTTGGTTCCCTCGTTGTGCTGCTGCTAGTGACCCGATTTGGGCTGCCTCCACTCGGCCCAACTAGACCTGAATAGGCCACAATCCTCCCAATTGGGTTGTAGCGCTGGAAGAAGCTAGAAATTGAGCCGAACGTGTTTGGAATCGCTGCTTGGAGTAGAAGCTGCTGTAAGAAGCTGAATTTCTGAAGTTTTGAGAAGCCTACCGAACCGTACACAACTCACGTATAGACATAACTTAAAATGTCAGTTCAGAGGTCCATATGAGCCCAGGAATGACCCATATTAGAACAGTAGACCCATATTGGTGTTTTTTTATTTTCTGTAATTATTTCAGATTTTTCTGTGAAGTTCAAATTTTTGGCGAGAAATTGATTTTTTTTAATTCCTTGGCGCCTGGATGAGCCCAAAATAATTCCGGAAAGTTGAAAACAGGGGTATTACGGTCAATACTGTAGTACACACTGAAATACATGTATTATTTGAGCCGTTATCCTCTTTCAGTGCAAAAAACGGCATACATAGAGGTATAGGAAAATTGGAGTGGCATATCTCCAAGTCCAGTTTTTATAGTGGCATTTCTCCAAGTGGTGAAAATTGGAGTGGCATAGATCCAATTAACCCTTTCTTTAATGTGTAAGAAGTTAGAATTCTTGTGGGTGTCCATTCCATATACAAGATAATTGTTATATTTCAGCATGCATGTTCATAGCATTTTGTTTTTGGAAAAATCTTAAGATATAGCTAAGTAGACCCCTTTTTCCTTTTTGCACGGAGCTAAGTACATCCTTCAGGATGATCCTCTTAGTTAGTCATAAATATATGCTGACATTACGTTACTCCATAAGTGATATATCTGTTGTAACTAAAATTTGCGGGAGCATATTTGCAAGCCTATTCTATATATCTATAATGAAATGCTTAAGTTTGTTACGAAAGTGTACTCTGAATTTCTCAAAAAATAGTGTGTTCAGAATATCTATATAATATTCCCACACTGTGTATTTAGATGTATATATATTTATGTACTTGCAAACAGTTCTGAGACTAGCATTCACCTTTTTTTTCCGGTTGAATTTCATGGTTGTAAGTGCAAGAGACTGATACTTGTCATCGTGCCCTGAAAATGTTTACATTGTTTGATAGGTTCTGTACAATTGTTCTCTTAGACATGCATGCATGAATTAATGTTGCTCTCCTTCATTATCTTGACATTCCCATGTACCACAATAGTTTTTTCTTGTGATGCAAGTTGATTCCAACTTTCAGGAAGATGTTGGTATCGTTGTTTAGTGTATATTTAACCACTACTTAATTTTCCGATTTTATGGTGTATGGTTCAATCATATAGCTTCCTCTATATTTATCGTACAAACTTTATGGCCAGGAAACCTAATCACTAGAAAAAAATCTTCAATATGTCCACAGGGAGTTCCATAATCCATGTACAATCGAGTTTCTTAGTTTAACCTCAACAACCTCAAGATAATAAATGACTGAATTTTCTATGACCAGTAAATTTTACTAGCTTTCTTAAATCACTTTCAGTTTGACGAAATAGGCTGTCACATTGTATAGTGCATGACAAACCATAACTTTTTATTGGTAGATATCGAGTTTAAACTTGGTACCTTGTTTCAATATATGAAAAACTGAGAATGCCATTTGTGATAGTTTTTATTATTATATATTTACTTGCCACTCCATGTGTACTACTTTACTGACCATTGCATTCAATTTTTGAGTAGGCAACCAGTATAAAAGTTAGGAAACTGCTGCTAATATTCTCTGAAACGAAAAGTTAATGAGCTGCAATTAGTTTTCAGGCAATCTCTGAATTTTGTTCTACTGCTTCGTGCAGGATATATACGAATAACTCCAGGATATATACGAATAACTCCATGGCACCCAAAGATAAGGTCGGCACGAAGTGCTCCGTTTGGAGTTTCCCCATTCTAGAGGTATATATAGTTATTAGTAACCAATACATTGATGAGTTTATCATCCAAAGATGAGATTGCTTCTAGATCTTGTCTAAGCTGTGTAAGTCATTTTTAATATAGGTTA
Organism: Bromus sterilis; assembly: GCA_950022295.1. NCBI lineage: Eukaryota > Viridiplantae > Streptophyta > Magnoliopsida > Poales > Poaceae > Bromus > Bromus sterilis. The sequence goes on along the minus strand of OX465600.1, from coordinate 71,412,090 downwards.
TACCAGATCCAATAGCAACATTTGACATCCGGAATACCAACAAGTTGGCCGAAAATTACAAGAAGTGCGTCGAAGCCATCAGAACGCATATGGCGAAAGAAACAGACGTGAATTTCAATTTTGTTGTGGATGGCAAGAATGTGACAGTTCCTGTGACTCCTAAGAAAAATGATACCAAATCTGGTGTGTATGTGATACAAGTGACAGATGGCCACAACGCCTGCTACTGATCGACACAATGTTCCAAACGTGGTTTAGGGGCATTGTGAACAATGGAGGGAAGCGTTTTGAGGTTGATGATGAAGAGCCAAAGATAATGAAGGACTCCACATCCCTCCACACAAATGGTATGTATCCGAAGCTGCTCTCGTGTGATCTCGACCTTTTCAGAGTGGGATACCATCAGTTATTATCTGCGTTCCACACATTGGCAACTTACGAAGGAAGATCCAGCAGGAACCCTGACAAGAAACTGAACGACAGCATTGCATTATTTGTCTTGATGTTGTTTGAAGGTCCCCGGCTCATTCCCGTCTACGAGATCAACTATAACGCTCTTCTTCAGCAGGAGGACACTTCCGTTGGGGAAGAGAACAAGAAGCTGATTGGGAACTGGTGTAACCGGAGCAAGGATTTTTATCGAGATGTGCAAGGAAACAGGAATGTTACCGTAAAAGATGGTACACCAGAGAATGTCAGGAAGGCTGCTACCACCTTAAGAATAATGTGCAGAACAGAATGGGACAAGTGGGTGGAGGAGAAGGAGGGTGGCCAAAGCAGCAGCAGCAGCAGCAAACCACATGGAAAGGCTTAGGATCCTTCATCTGCACGTGGAATTAACAGTGAAAGTAATTTCTACTACTCGTCATTCTCTAGTCTATATATATAATACAGTATGTACTGTAGTACTGTGCTCCATATTTGCATTACATTTGTGCATATATATGGTATCTGTATGACAAGGAAGATACTCGATATTCGGATAGCTAGTATTGAAGTCTATATGATACAGTACGTACTCTATCATTGTACTCCACATTTGCATTGCATTTGTACATATATACATATCTGCATTGCTTGTAGTATGTAAATGTATCTGTATTCCATCAGTAAAACTCCCATATATATTGTACTCGGCTTGCTTCTGTCCCTTGCACATGCATAGTGCCAGTTTCAAAACAAAAATAAGACATCCATAGTTCTGTTGTCATGGTTACTTATAGTTGTGAACTCCACAAGAAAAAACAGATCTCATGGTGAACTTATAAAATTATGTTTAACAAATTTTGTAGAGTTTAGTTTCTGTTACTTATTAATTTCAAAGAATACCGCACATTTTAAGAGAGCGACAAATAGATTTGCAGCGCAACGACTAATCCTTCTTGTGCTTCACTAAAATACAAGTACCTTTCTGTCCGGAAAATAGAAGCTCCGTTCTACGCCTTCCCAATGCGCCTTTCATCTACCATACTCCAAGTCACTTTCACTGAAATCGTAGTGAATTTATCAAGCTTCACCTTTTCAACCTCTGTTCCACGGTAACATGCACCAAATCTGCCTGTCCAAATATAACAGGGCAGCTTCTGATCAAGACCACAATCGTCTTGAGGCGACTTCTGACAAAGACCCTCTCTGGAAGACCCTTCAACACAAACATCAAGGTAGCTAGTTATCAAAACCCCCACAACAGAACTGAATCTAGCACCGGCTTTTGAACGTCCATGAAATAGGCGAATAATATCCCTGAAGCCACTCGTTTTGGCATACAGATTCAGAATAAGGCCACATGCAGGAGCGTAAACTATCTCAACATCAAGCTTCGCTTGAACTGCGTTGTCCAGCACGGCAAACTTCAGATCCAATCCGCACTTTTCTCCATAAAGACAGTGGGTTTTAACAAATGAGGGTTTAAACATATTGCTGAACTCAGTACATCCTTCAATCAGAAGCTCCTCTTTTGGTCCATCGTCAGGTTGGTCTTCAGTCAGTATACAAAGTCTGAATTCGAACAACACATGGTCTGTCATATTAATACCTCGAGCAGGGCTTGCCAGTGATAGGCGTGCAGTACCCTACCAATTAGGATCAATGATTGTTATATCATATATTTGAGCAAAATTACATATGTACGAAAATGAAAGAAAAATAAAGTCTTTAAAACTGATGATGTGATTTTACCATTAGATTAAAGAGTATTAATTTTGTCACCGAGAACATCGGAGACAATAAAATTTAGATGCCCCCTATTCAACCTACGGCTTCACCAAAGGTGCGAGGGAGCGTACCGACCTTGACGCTGATGACATTCTGAACAGCCTACGGGATAACTCACCAAAAGTATTCTGGATGGGGTCACCCTTTTCTGTTCTCTCTTTAGGGCCTGTTCGGAATGAAGGAAAATCACAGGAAAACCAAAGGAAAACAAACCTAAGGAATGGTTTCCATTTTTGCTGTTCGGAACGAAGTAATCTTTCCTAGCCAATCCTCCGGAAAGTTTTCTATGCATGCGTTTTCACAGGAAACCAAACATCCACTCCTAGCCAATTTTTTGGTGGAGTCCCGAGGCAGGACAGTGGAAAAGCTACTGAAACCATGGCATACACTGGCTATGAAATGAATCAACTGTACCATGATGACCCACATACGCAGCATTCAGTATCATTCAAAACTCAATGCATGGGACCCACGTGTGTTGATTTTGTGGGTAACTTATCCTCCATTCTGAACACGGCTGTGTAGTTTTCTACAAAGTTTTATGTTCCCATGTTTTGCATCTCCCTTCCCTCCATTTCCTTTGCTTTGTTTCAAACCCGCGTTTTCATTTCCTTCGATCCGAACAGGCCCTTATACTATTTTTTCGCAAAATGTCCTGGCCCACTTTGCTATTATAGAGATTCCACTCACTAACCACAACCCTAAAGGAATATTCATGAGCATACCCTCAACGCCATGTATCCCCATGCCTTGGCGAAGTTGCAAGGTTGGCTTCGCCAGGCCAATCTGGTCTATCTCGTGCCTTAGCAAAGTTGCAAGGGCTGGCTTCGCCTGGTTGATGCATGTGTTGTGCCCTGGCAAACTTGGCGAGTTCGGCCTCGCCATGTTGATGTTTCCTATCTGCCTTGGCAAAGGTTACAGACTCAACTTGGCCAAGCTGATCCCCTGCTTGTATGGACTCCGTGGCCTTCCCACGCTGCCATTATCCCTTAAACCCAACTATTTTGAAATGATACAAGATGACCAATCATCTTATCTCAAACCTAGGGCTTCTTTGATTCGCAGGATACCGAAAATGTGGGAATAGGAAAAATGCAGCCATAACATAGGTATTCATGTGCAAAATAGAGGATTGTGATAACACAGGAATTTTCTAGAGTTGGATGTTGTATTCGTAGGAATAGGAAAATCATATGAATCTATAAAAAAACTTAGTGAAATAAAGGTTAAACCACATGAAAAAGTATGGCAGGTCAGCCAGCCATCAAGCGTGGAGTTATCCCTTAATAATTAGAGACCTAGTTGATTAGGTAAGTTTTGTAGGAAAGAATCCAGTCAGTTTAGAGATCGTATTAGAGTGCAATAGATTTAAAAGCTTGTTAGTCTCGTCTTGTCTACTATATAAAGGGGCCGAACCCTCTCGATAAGAAAAGAAGAATATTGTAGTTTACTTTTATCTAGTTTTCAGTAATTAGGGTTGAGTAACTAGTAGATTCTTCCAATTTGGTATCAGATCCATCTACGATGGCCAGCAAAGAAACCAAGATCGAGGCTGTGGAGCATACAAAGACCTTCACATGCCAACATGGGTAGGACCAGGCGCACATTGCCGGGCTCGTGCAACGCATGAGGACACTCGAGCAACGGCTGACGACCCTTATTAGAGTTAAACATGGCTAGCTTGTCCAATCCTAGTAGGTGTGGTATTCCTGTTCATCTCGGTTTGGCAATAGCACCTTGTAAAGACTGATCAGATTCAAAACAATACAAAGAAAATAACAGGCTCGACAAAGCCTGTGGCAATCATATCATGTTTCTGCCGAGTTCGCTGAGAGCCAGAGCCAACCATCCCACGCATCGTACACATAAGCAAATTACGGCGAGTTAGTACTAGTGTGTTGTTGTACATCCATCAGCCCTGGCTGAGGCTAGCTTTGTACATGAATGTTCTAGCTCTTAAAGGGATATGATCTAAAGTTTAAAAGCCAACAATTGATATCAGAGCCTCGACGATCCGCGATGAACAACGACGTGGATTCTGTCGATTCGGGGTCCGGCAATGACGGTTCCAAGGCGAGCAAAGACGGCAAAGGTGGTTCCAAAGGGAACAAGTCTGGCAGCGACGGCTCAAAGGGGAACAAGTCCGGCAACGACGGCTTCAAGGCGAACAAGAACGTCGACAAGGTGAAGATGGGTGGAAAGTCAGCGACAACGGTGGAGCAACGGGCGACGCCAACGCAATGGTGCATCCCAACATCCCAATCAAGTACCCGATGTTGACCGACACCAACTACGACGTGTGGGCTATAAAGATGAAGATTATTCTCCGAATCCTCCGAGTGTGGCAGGCAGTCAGTGAAGACGATGTCGACGAGGAGTGTGACGAATGTGCCATGGCCGCCATAGCCCAGTCCGTGTCGGATTCCGTGCTGATGGCATTTCCGAAGTTTGAGACGGCAAGAGGGGCATGGAACGCACTCAATAATATGAGGATTGGAGAAGATCGCGTCATGAAGGCTCAGGCACAAGTGCTGAAGCGCCAACTTCACAAGTTGCAGATGGAGGAAACTGAATCGGTGAACGACTATGCCATGTGTCTGACTACTTTGGTGGGAGATATCCGAGCGCTTGGTGCAAATCTCGATGAAGTCTAGATTGTGGAGAAGTTTTTCAGTTCTGTGACAGATAAATTCACGTACATCATCGGCTCTTTGCAAAGGATTGTATGGAGCCTAACAAGCGCGAGATCAAGGAAAATTTGGCGAAGAAGGAAGAGGGTGATCAAGGTCTTCTAATGGCCGAAGTTTGTGATACCACTAAGAAGGTGGTTGTAAAACCAACCCGGGAGGTGCTACTTCAAGAGAAGAAGGTGGTACCATAGTTATCCCGGAGTCAGAATGTCGAAGGTCCAACGACGAAGATGGAACACAAGATGAAGGTTCACGCTCTACGAACAAGTCAAGACGGGGAGTTTATGTCGAACGAGGTCAACAACTACTGCAATAAGATTGGCATGGAAAGGATACTCACGGTACCTTATATGTCGCGGAGGAACGATGTTGTTGAAAGGCGCAATCGAATTGTTGTGGACATGGCAGGAGCTTACTCGAGAGCAATAACATGCCATGGGTCTTTTGGGGAGAAGCTTTCACGACGACGGTCTATCTTCTCAACCGGGCTCCAATGAAGGTGGTGATCGGCAAGACTCCGTATGAAGAAATTTACGGACGTAAGCTGAATGTGTCTCATCTATAGACGTTCGGGTGCGTGGCACATGTGAAGACGACGAAGCCATACCTCTCAAAGCTTGCCGATCGCAGCACCAAGATGGTGCTCATCGGATACGAGAGGAATTCGAGCACCAAGGCATACCGCTTCTGTGATCCACAAACCAAGCGTCTAAGAGTTTCATGCGACGTTGTGTTTGAAGAAAAACAAGCATGGAATTGGGGCTCAACAGTTGACGACGACGCTCCTAACAATAACATATTCACAGTGGAATTTCCAGATGATGATGATGTAGGAGAGGTTGTCCAGGTGGATGGCGGAACGCCCAACCAAGGTGATCATGATGGAGGCAATCACCATGGTGTTGACGCCAATGACGATGTGCAAGGGTCGCAAGATAGCAACAACGACGTGCACGACGCGAGTGGAGATCTCGGGGGTGACAACGACAATCAAGATGATGGTCAAGGTCACGACGACGAGGATGCCAACGCACTCGGTACTCCATCATCTTCCTCAAATGCATCGACGCCGGCACAAGTTGTGTCGCCTCCTTCGCAAGCCACAGATTCTTCCAACCCTCATCGCTACAAGACCCTTGAAGAAATCTACAAGAAAGCAAAGCCAGTTATGCTCGTGTACTCCGGACTATGTTTGCTCGGAGGATAGGAGCCAGCGAATTTCGTAGAGGCGAGCAAGAATCCAAGCTGGATGCAGGCCATGGATGATGAGACAAAGGCGATTGAGAGCAACGACACGTGGACTTTGGTAACCCGACCTTCCAAACACAAGGCCATAGGTTTGAAGTGGGTCTACAAGTTAAATAAGGACACACAAGGTGCTATTGTGAAGTACAAGGCAAGACTCGTCGCGAAGGGCTATGTACAACGTCAAGGAGTCGACTATGAGGTGTTTGCACCAGTTGCTCGACTCGAGACAGTGAGGTTGCTCCTAGCCTTGGCAGCACAAGAGGATTGGAGGGTTCATCACATGGATGTTAAATCCACTTTCCTCAACGGTGATCTCACAGAAGAATTGTACGTGGAACAACCCCTCGGCTACGAGAAGAAAGAGAATGTTTACAAGCTCAAGAAGGCACTTTATGGGCTGAAGCAAGCGCCAAGAGCTTGGAACGCAAAGTTGGACCAAATTTTGGTCTCGCTCGGGTTCAAAAGATGTTCCCTCGAGCATGCAGTCTATGGAAAGAACTCCAAAAGGTCAAACCTGCTAGCCGGAGTTTATGTCGATGATCTGATTACCACCGGAGATAGCACACAAGAGATTGAAGAATTCAAGGCGCAGATGAATAAGAAGTTTAGCATGAGCGATCTGGGATTACTCAACTATTACTTAGGCATCGAAGGGAAGCAAAGCTCCGGAGAAATTTCCCTATGTCGCGTATGCGGTCAAGTTATTGGACAAGTGTGGCATGACAGATTGCTACAAGGTGCAAGCTCCAATGGGCCAACATTACAAGTTGAGAAAGTCAAGCTCAAATCTGCCGGTGGACACCACAACGTATTGAAGCACTGTGGGCATCCTAAGATATTTGGTGCATACCCGACCCGACTTGGCGTATTTAGTTGGGATCGTGAGTCGTTTCATGGAGAACCCGACGACCAAACACATTAGTGCGGTCAAGCAAATCTTGCGCTATGTGAAGGGCACTATAAATCTTGGAGCTTGTCAATGATGGCCAAGAAGCTCACACTTATAGCAACTCCCCCACATTCACAAGTTTCGGTGACATTCGTTTGGAGTTTTACTTGCAAGAATTTTCTCCAAAGGTCAAAGTGAGGCTTAATAATACACTAATAGAGGGAAATGAAGCAAGCGATGTAGATGATAGAGTTGGGAGTGAGGTGGCGCATTTGCAAGCAGTAAAAATAAAGTAAACCCGAAAGAATGGTTTAATAGGGAAGCCAAGGCCACAAAAGGGAAAAGGTATGAAACATACCCGCTCGTATGGTTCAATGGTGGGGATGGTCTCCGCAAAGGAATCGCCATAATCAAGCTCGATCACTTGTGAGCGGGCGATGGCGATCGTCCGCGGCGGCAGATAGCCGGTATCGGCGAGGTGATCCAACGCAGGTCCAATCGCGACCGATACCATCCACTTTCCTTTCGTCAATGATGGCTCGGTCGACCTCATCCCAGCAGCTGGGCCCTTGTGCCAGCTTTCGTTGGTGGGCTTGGGTGCCATGGAAAGCAGGGTAGGAAAGTTGGAGAAAGATCGAAGAAGACGTGAAAGCACTGGGTGTGGCAGAAAGACAACAACAATGGGGCCAAGGGGAAGGATAAGCGCTCGAGGAATAAAGGGCATAAGAGTTAACCCCTCCACCTCCTCACCTTATAAAGCTCAAAAAAATCGAAACAGTGGCACTGTATCGTCCCCACGTGGCAGCATATCTCTACGCATTCCCACTAATAGCATGATTAACGCATGAAAATCAAGGAGACGCGGGTAATGGGTCCGGGAATTGAGGCGCACACATCATGGTTGATTAGACGTGGCATTAATGGGACCCCAACCCACTAACACGCGTGTTGTTGACCGTCGGTAAGCGTGACCATGTGGTATGGCTTGACCAGTTGGATAATGGTCTAGTCCAGTCCGGTGGGACCAAGGCTCGATTGGAAATCATAAAGTAATTCATGAGAATATTGGCTCATAGAGGTCGGCTCGCCGGGAAAGTTTTTCTTTGAAGCTGGCTTGCTTCGTCAGCAAATCAAGATCGGACAAGGTCTCCCTCATTAGGTGGGCCGACTTCAGGAGGTAGGCCAACCATGATTTGTCGACTATAAGACTTCACTTTCAGGGTTGCTTCGAAGAACAAATTCCAACCTCGGCCAGCAGATGGAAGACGATGTTCAAGGATTGACATTGATCATGATGCAACCCAGCTCGGAGACCGATTTAGGGGTTACTAACGGTGTTATGACCCAAGGGTACCTCAGCTTGCTAGTAGTCAGTCCAACTGGAACGGCCTGACGACCCCTAGTTCGTTTTTCGCCCAGGGCCATCATGTCTACGCATGGGATGTATAGAAGGAAGGTTCCAGACTCCTTGCCAATCAATACAAGGAGATTGTATCCGTGAAGGGCTCCGCCTCAATCAATGTAGCCGACTAGGACCTTGTAAACCCTAGGGGCCTGACAACCTAAATAAGTCGAGGCAGGGTTAGTCGATAGAACATAAAAGTTAGATATACTATTTCAATCCCTTGATTGTACTGTGTACTTGATAAACCCCATCATAGTAATACAACACGATCAAGAAGTATGGTTTTACCTCGATACCGAGAGCTTGAACCTGGGTAGTCCGGTATCCTATTTCCCCTCCGACCTATCCACCTAGCCAGGGATACCCTATCAAGTAATCTGTCGGAATTAGCTCCAACACTCCCCCTCACGTCTTTAGACCTCCGTTTCGGAACGGTATAGGCCACAATTATTATTATTATTAATATTGTGTTAGCACGGTCTTTAACTCAAGACCTATTGGCTCTAATATCATACTTTTTGATGAATTCACTGGAGCATGAATTGAATAGCGTGGAGTATTATCCCTTAATTAGAATCCTAGTTGATTAAGCAACTTTGTCAGGAAAGAGTTCAGTTTAGAGATCGTATTAGAGTTTGAATATATTTATCGTCTTGTTGGTCAGATATTGTCTATTATATAAAGGGGCCGAGCCCTCTCAATTAAGCAGAGAAGAATATTGTCATTTACTTTTATCTACTTTTCAGTAATTAGGGTTATGTCAGTAATAGATTCTTCCAAGGTAAGATTACATTTTTATTATTCAACTTATGGCATTTGCCTTGTTCTTCGTGCATATCAATGTAAGAAAAGATTTGAGTAGATTGTAAAATTCCTTTGTTTTTTCCTTAAAACTCAAACCAAAGGAAAATAATCATCCATTTTTCCTATGTGGCATTCATTTGAATCGAATGGATGAATAGTTTCACCAAATGAAATTTCCTACTCCAATGTTTTCCTCTACTTTTCCTATGAATAAAAAGGAAAACATTTCTGACCCTCTAGCATAACGAGTTTGTTGTAGCATGGATTATGCAATAAAATAAACTAATTGCAGAGCTCTGTTAAGATGATTATCAAAAACTTACAAAAACAATGCCTATCTGGAGAGTGGATTATAAACTAATCCTTGTACCATCTCTCTTTGACATGGAAGCTAAATTTACAAGGAAAGTGGATTATAAGTACCCGGGTGTCCCGGTACCCCCTATGAACAGTAAATTCGAAAAAAATAGAAAAAAATTTCAAAAAAATCTGAAACTTTGAGACATCAAACATGATCAAACATTTGATGTTCTTGCAAAGTTTCATCCACAAAAACCATTCGAGATGCCCTCACCAAAAAAAACAAAATCAGTGCTCAAAAATATGTGTACTGTTCATGAACTTTGAACACTGATTTTGTTTATTTTGGTGAGGACTCCTCGAATGGTTTTTGTGGATGAAACTTTTCAAGAACATCAAATGTTTCATCATGTTTGATTTCTCAAAATTTCAGATTTTTTTAATTTTTATTTCTATTTTTTTTGAATTTACTGTTCATATGGGTACCGGGACACCCGGGTACTCTCACACCTTTTCGATTTACAAGGTTAAAAATCCCTAGATGAGTCACCACAGAAAGCATAGTAGAGATTCACTAGGCTGCACTCGGTATACCTGGAAAAAATTCCACATTCATATTAAGGGTGTGTGTTCAATATTGTCAACAAGTTAAACAAGGACCTCAGGTTCAAAAACATGATTTTATTTTCAATTACAGGGCAGGTTTATATAACTAAGTCAGAAAGATGTTATTTATTGTTTCTGATTTTTTTCCCTCTTTGCTGTATATTAAATCAGGAGCAATGGGCTATAACTAAGTAAAGCCAATTGCCTGTCGAGATAAATGGATTAAAGCCGCAAGAAGAAAAAAAATATCAAGTGAAACAAGGATTACGGGGTTTGTCTTACAATCCTCTTCCTCGTCACTGCCACTGTCGTTGAATGTCCATCCGGCATCGTCCTCGTTTGCCGTGATAGACATGGCTCAATCCCAACAGTCGCTCGGAGAAGTTGAGGGGAAAGAACGCCTCTTTATTCTGTAGACGAATGGGCGGAGCAAGGGGTCACCGCCGGTTCACCTCGGCCCCCGTCGATCCCCATGCCCACTACTGTCTCCGCCGCCTTAGGTCTAGCGGAAGAGGGTATGTGTGTGTGTGTTTTTTAGAAAGAGAGGAAGAGGGTGGTGGTAGGGTTTTTTTGAGGGGAGGGTGGTTTTTTCTTTCTTTTTTTGAGCGGATTGAGGGGAGGGTGGTGGTAGGCAAAGCTGGCCACATGGGCCGGCCTTAGCGGGCGGCACGGTAGCCCGGTTTTTTTGGCCCGACCCATCTCTAGCCCGGCACGGCACGACCCGTTTAGGGTTTTTTTTATTTTTATTTTTTAATATAACGCTCTAGGCGTAATTTAGTTATAAAACGCCTAAATAGCAGAAAAAATAGAAAACTGGCGTGCCTAACGGGCTAACGGGCCGACCCGTTTAGTAGATGGGCGTGCTTGGGCCTGGAAGCTCGGCCGTGTGCCGGCCCGGCATGGCACGCACAGTAACCGTGCCGACGTGGGCCGTGCCGTGCCTGGCCCGTGTCGTTTCAAACGTGCCGGGCCGTGCCGGGCCGACCCATGTGGCCAGCTTTGGTGGTAGGTAGCATTTGGGTTATTTTTAGTTTAGGACCAAAGCTGGTCAAATGGGCCGGCCCGGCCCGGCCCGGCACGGCACGCTAGCTCTGAAACGGACCAGGCACGGCCCACGTCCGCACGGTTTTCTCACAGGTCGTGCCGTGCTGGCATGCGGGCCGAGCTTCGAGGCCTAGGCACGGCATGAAGCTACTTGGGTCAGCCCGGTTGGCACGTTGACCCAATGTCGCACGGCGACCCTTCTGGCACACGTGGCCCATGTAGCACATTGACCCATCTGGCCCTTTAAAGTCAAAAAATATTTAAAAAATTCAGGAAAAATAAAAAAAATGGGAAAAATATTGAGCTTTATTAATGGCTGCCTCATTAAAACCTTCTACCCCTAAGAAGTAAAAGAGTACAATGCCACACTCTAGATTACAAAAGAAAATATACTAACAGTACAGCTAAAATACTACATGTCGGCTTGTTGCCCTGCGGCCGCGACTTGCTCGTCTCTCTTGATGTGTGCTTGTTTGTGCCGGGATAGATGGAGGATTGATCCATGCGAATAAACAGGTAACAAGGCTCTGCATCTTCTGCACTTAGCTTTAAGCACGTCGACACCGCGCTCCAGAACTGTTACTTCATCAAAGTAGTTCCACACTAGCGATCTACGATGAACATTTGGAGCATCCATGTTTGAGTGTGGGGAAGAGATGATATTTTTGAGTGTGAGAAATGAGAAGGATGGGGAGCTCTTTTATAACAAAAAGACATCCCTTTTAGGCACGTTTAGTACTTTTGGCCCAAAAACACATGTTAGGCACGTTTGGCCCAAATAACTTAAAAAATGCAGAAAAATTAAATGAGGCATAAAGTCATCGTTTGGGATAAATCTTGAGCTTTATTAGTGGATTCCTCATTAAAACCTTCCATCCCTGGGAAGTAAAAGAGTACAAAGCCACACTCTAAATTACAAAAGAAGAAAAATACAAAAAGATAAAAAAACTACAACTACAAGTCTACAACTAATCTTCATCGTCAGCTTCGATGACCAGATTTTCAAAGTTGGCCAATAGTTCTTTGTCATGTGAAGTGTGTTGGGATCTCCTTCTGGCTAGCTCCCCATCTTTCACGGTCATGAGTGTTCTCACCATATCTGAGGCGAGACTGGTTCTTCTGTCCTCAAGTATTCTTCCAGCTACGCTGAAAGTAGACTCCGATGATGTCGATCAGACGGGAACTGATAACACATCTCGTGGTAATATGGAAAGCACCGGATATGTAACTTTGTGTTCATGCCACCAATGAAGTATGTCAAAGTCATCATCATCTTCTTCATTGAAGCTTTATTTATCGCTGTTGAGGTACTTTGATAACTCCCCGCTACCTAAAAGAACAGGAGATGGTCCTGATGTGGAAGAGCTTGGAGCAGAGGTGCAAGAACCAAATAACTTGCTCCACGCTCCTTTCTTTTTTCCTGCAGTTGGCACTAGTGGAGGGCGTTGCGTGCAAACTCCGACATACTTTTGAATTTTGATCATACTTAGCATAAACTGAAGTAAGCTTATCGCGAACGTCAGTGGAAAAAGCAATATAATCTATGGCTAGAGCCCCAGTTATAACAGCAAGTGCACTAGCAAACAGTTCTAGTTTAACTCTAGGATCCAAGATGAATGCAAATGCATACAAAATAGGAATTTTGGCCCAGTATTTGCAATACTTAAGTTTCATGCGAGCAACCATAAGCCTTAATAAATTATCTTGTTTGTAGGCTTTCAAGTGAGATGCAATGTCTACAAGAGTGTGCATCATTAAAGGGGATGTGGGATAGTAAAACCCCGACAAAGAAATGTTGCATCATAAAATATCTCTAAAAACTTGAACAAATGTTTACAAATATGCCAAGTTTCAGCAGAGATTAGTCCTGGATAATTCGCATTAATCCATCCCGAGAATGCAACTTCATCTTGGATAACTTCCTTAAGCATCATATATGTAGAGTTCCATCTAATAACCATGTCTAAATTAAACTTACGTGGAGTTTGTTGTGTAGCTAAGAAATATTATCTATAGCTACTAATTCGCTGATTAGAGTGACCAAGATAAGCAATTGCAGTGCGCATAATATCAAGTTGTATTGCGCATCTCTTCATAGCACATTTAGCAATAAAATTAATGATATGGCAGGCACAACGTTGATGCAGTAAAAAAGATGCAGCATATACAAAAAATATCGGAGTGATGTCCTCCATTGCATATGTATTTGATGAAGCATTATCTAAAGTTATTAAGATCTTTTCAGTTAAAGAAAAGTCTGCCACAGAATTAATTACCATTTGCGCTATGTTAGCACCAGTATGAGCTACCTCAAGCAATTCGAATCCTATGATCCTTTTTTGTAGTTCCCATTTTGTGTTAACATAATGAGCTACCACACTAATGTAGTCTTGTTTTTCCCGACCACTCCAAATATCAGATGTTAAAGAGACTGAAAAAGTGCATGTGGTAAAGTCATCTTTTTATTTGTTGTAGTCTAGTTTTTCCTATTTTTTTTCATATCTCTAGTTGTAGTTTGCCTAGAAACTGTTCTAAAACTAGGAGTGTGAACAGTTTGAATATATTCGACAAACGCTTCAGACTCACCAAAACCTAATGGTAAATCATTGGAAGCAATTAAGCGGCAAAGTGCATCTCTTGCAATAGTAGGATCATATGTGAAGTTACGTACCAAACCGTCGGGGTTGAACTTGAGTGTCGTTTGTCTCCCCGCAACCTCCTCGTCCTTCTTCACGCGCGCCTTGTGGTGCCTGTTGAGGTGGCCGGTTCCTCCTTGCCCCCCGGTGGAATACAAGGTGATGCATATTTTGCACCGAGCTTTCACCACCTGCTTGCAGTCCTCCTCGATGACTTATTCATCGAAATACTCCCAACACTTCGAATACTTCTGGCGCTTATTTGAGCCGATGGAGGTGGAGGTGTTGGCGCTGGCGGATTGGCTATCGGACGGTAACTCCTCGCCGATGGTGTGGGCATCGGGGTTGCTACTCATCCACAAGGGGATCTCGAAATCGCTAGCATCTAGAGTGAACTAGTTGGAGTCCGAGGTGAGGTTGTGGTTGTGGTCACTACTCATGGGATCACCCATGTTTGAATGTGAGAAATGAGAGGGAGAGGAGGTTTGAGTGTGAGAAATGAAATGGGTGGGCAACCCTTTTTATAGGGAAAAATACAAATTTTTGGGACTAATTTATCCCTCCAATGGTTCAAAATTCGAAATTCAAAGAAATAAAAACCTAAACAACCCTAAACATACCTAAACCACCCCTAAACAGACCTAAACCCCCACTAACCCCCCCGAAACCCTCTCCCCCCCGCTCTCCCTCCCCTCAACGACTCTTTCTCTCCCCCTCTCCTCCCCCCGACGACTCTCTCCCCCGATTCCCACAGCGAGCGAAGGATGTGCATGCCGTGCCGCTCGTGCGTGCTGTGCCATTCCCGGGCGATACCGTGCCGGCCCACTAGCGAAGCGTGCCGTGCCGGGCTGGCACACGTGCCTGGCTTCGCAGCCCAGGCACAACACTAGCCGGGCCATGTGCCAGGCATGACCCGTTAAGTCGCGTGCCGGGCCGGCCCGTACAGGGCCAAAAAACCGGGCTGGCGTCCTGGCCCCGTTAAGAACGGCCCATGTGGCCAGCTTTGGGTAGGACCGTTGGGGAGCATGAATTTTTTTTACTTTTTATTTTTTTGAGAACAGGGGAGTAATGAATTAGTAGTACTCCTAGGTTATGGATTTTTAATGGATTACTTGCCTTTTGGTTGCTGGGTTGATTTTATGGATTTTCCCCTCCTTCACATAAATACACACACATCTTACATTCTTAAGAAGTTGGTCCCAATTCTCTTAACATGAAAAGTGTCCATCTCAACATCCCACTAAGCCACTACCTTTATTATCTTAACATGCACACATGCATGACACCTCATCAAAGGCTCAATCAACATGCATGAAAGAAGTTGGTCCCAATTCTCTCAACATGCAAAGTGTCCACCTCAACATTCCACTAAGCCACTACATTTATTATATTAACATGCACACATGCATGACACCTCATCAAAGGCTCAATCAACATGCATGAGAATTATTTTTCATTGTATCATATCACTTATATTAAATAAATATTTTCAACCACACAATAATCAAATACAATATATAATAATATTTTTAGTTTTAGTTTATATATTATTAGTTCCACTATTTATGCCATTCTTAAGAAGTTGGTCCCAATTCTCTCAACATGCAAAGTGTCCACCTCAACATCCCACTAAGCCACTATCTTATTATCTTACCATGCACACATGCATGACACCTCATCAAGGGCTCAATCGAGATGCATGAGAATTATTTTTCATTGTATCATATCACTTATATTAAATAAATATTTTCAACCACTCAATAATCAAATACAATATATAATAATATTTTTAGTTTTAGTTTATATATTATTAGTTCAACTATTTATGCTTCAATTCATACAATCTAAATATGTTGCAGTTGATTCCCGCAGCAACGAGCATGGTATCCTATATTCTACTAGTTGTTGATTATGTATTCAAGTAGACTGAGACAATCCCCAATGAACATATGATCATAAAATATCATTAAAAATCTTTCCTAGGTTTGATGTGCCCAGGTACCTCATGACTGATGGTGGTTCTCACTTTACATGGTGCTTTTAGAAAGGACATAACTAAGTATTATGTTAACCGTAGGATTTCGTCACCCTATCATCCTCAACTAATGAGAAAATTGACCTGACCAATAGAGAGAAGTTGATCTTGCAAAAGACAGTTAACAAATCTAGAAATGATTGATCTAAAAACTTAGAGACGCCTTGTGGGCTTATATAACAACCTACAAGAATCCCATGAGTATGTCTCCCTATAAAATGGTTTATGGTAAAGCTTGACATTTACCCCTTGAATTAGAGCACAACGCATACTGGGTTGTTAGAGAGCTAAACTTTGACGCCAAGATTGTAGGCGAAAAAAGGTTGCTAAACTTGACTTCTTTAGATGAGTGAAGAAGTGAAGTTTATGAGAATGCTAAATTGTTAAAAAAGGTAAAAAGGTGGCATGATAAAATAATTTTGAAACGAGAATTTAACATTTGTGATAAAGTTTTGTTGTATAAGTCGTGTTTCATGTTTTCCGCAGGAAAGCTTCTCTCCAAATGGAAAGGCCCTTACATGTTGAGGAGGTGTACCGATCCACTGCCATAAAAATCACCAAATTTGTGGGCACTAAACCACAAGTTGTAAATGACAATGACTCAAACATTCATAGAAGGTGATCCCATCAACATGGATACGGATGTCATACATGTCGTCACACCAAAGGAACGTATTGAATCCATGTATCGTGAACCGTCAGAATCAGAGAAATAATAGGTATGCATTACAGTAAGAAAAACTTCGCAAAAGGTATAAAAGTTCCATATTATCAGTTTTTGGAAAATAACAAAAATTTGGAACCGAAGAAGAGCCAGAGAGGAGCTTCCGGTGGGTCAGGAGACCTGGTGGAGCGGTCAGGGCCGCACCCGCTGGCCGCATGGTCTACTAGGAGTCCGCATTTGACTCTCCTTTGCTCGTTTTCCTTCCTTCTAACGTAAATCTTTTCTACATATTTGCCCGGATCGTCCTGGTTTTGTATCTCGCTTTTTTGGTGTGTTTTGTTTTCAATCTGTCTCTGACAGGAAGCTTTCACAAACCCTAGGCACCATGGCTTCTCTAAATTCACCCAAGAACAAGTTCCTCCACAACGACATCAACCCTTATCTTGCGGAGGTGAGGAGGCATCCTCAAACTCTTTGGGTGTAAGACGACGTCCTCCACAAATAAGATCTAAATGGACACAAGAAAGAGGTAAGTACCAAGGCAAGGCTAGATGAAGTGGAGCAAGAAGTTTTCAAGTACAAGAAGATGGTGGAGCGTGGAGTTGAAGCAAATATTGACATCGTCTCTGAGCTCAAGGGCGAATATGAGAATGAGGTCAAGGAGTTGCGGAATAGAATCTTTGATCTCAAAATGAAGACTTCAGAACTTCAAGCTCATATCTATGGTCAACGTAACCAAAAAACTAAGTATGAACTAAGATTTAAGCGCATGAGAGGTGCTCAAGTTACCTGATTTTGGAAACAAAGGAGTCTTGCATCAATGGGCAACCCATGCCATGGAAGCTAGTTGCTGATGCGGATGGAAACAATTCCCTCTAGGACCAGGCTTTAATCTTCACTAGGTAATGGCACTCCTCTAGCTTATTCTAATCTTGGGGGAGTAGCCCGGTATCTTCACATTTATCTTTTATCTTTTTATGTTTGAGTCATGTGTCATGTCATGGTTAGGGAAGTTATTGTATAAGATGGTTGCTTGCATTAAGGTCTTTCACTCCTTTATGAAGTGAGTCTTGTATCCATGGGTGTGCAGCTGTCTATGATAAATATTAATGAGAAGTTTTTGTTTGCTTCACTGTACCTCGTATTCTCTTCATGCAATAAACCTTATATGAAGTGAGTCTTCTATCCGTGGGTGTGAAATTTTCTATGATAAATATTAATGATAAGTTTATGTTTGCTTCACTGTACCTCGTATTCTCTTCATGCAATCAACCTTATATGTTGATCTTATGAGGAGTATTGGTCGAATTTGAAATATGTATTGATTCTCGGCAAACATAGCCTTGGTCGTAGAAACAATCACAAGTGTAGAACAAAGAGGGGTAATTCATGCCTCCTTGTTGTTGTTGTTTCTATTGTTAGCCTTCTAAAGTTCTTTATGTCCTTATGCTTAAAGTGTTATACTGACAAGGAAGACAACCTGATGCTTCATGTAAAATCTTAATTCTTATACTTTATATTGATTTGCATCTCTCAACACTATATGTTTGCTTTCAAAACCTTTGCTAGCCAAACTCTGCACTGAGCGGGATTACTGCTCGTGCATCCATACCTTGAACCAATACCCTCCATGAGAGTCCACCATACCTTCCTATATGTGGTACTTTACCGCCACTTCTAAAGTACATTACTCATGTGATATTTTTAAACCTTCAAAATAGTATTATCCCTTATTTTGTGTCCCTATTTTAGCTCATGGGGAAGTGATAGATATTTCACAATCTTCTCACGTTGGACAAGCTTTATTTTTTCACTTGTATGTTTAATGTGCATGTCCTTAACACGACGAGGATCTGACATGAGTGCGCCCAGCTCATAAAATATAATAGCCACAAACAAATTCCTTCACACTTTATTCATCAGCATCGACTTACTAATCATCCACCTTGAGATATCTAATCCAGAACATCTCGTTGGTATTAAGTTGCGAGCCACAACTAAAGTTACAATCTCAAAGCAACAGACATCTGCATTAACACTCTATGCGGAATGTAAGCAATCCTTGTGACTCACAGTCACAAGCACCGTTGTTTTACCCCTAATGGTAATAACATATTCCCTAGTCCCATGTTTCTGTCACTCAAGCCGAACATCAGGAGGCATGATGTCAGAACCCCAATTTGGGTAAGTGCTAGGGTTTGAGTGCCCCTTTGCATCATGTGAAAAGTTCAAAAGAAATTCATAAATGGGGAAAGCAGAAAGCCCTGAGAAATTAATTCAAATGGCAAGATAAAAAGTTGCTCCAAAAATCACTGTGATATTTTTGAAAAGTCTTAGAAATAAGTGAGTTCACATATAAAGTGGAGTGGGTCCCACTCAAGGCTCATTGATTTTTCAAATATATTATAAGTGCCTTGGAATTAAAATAAAACCCCTATTTGATTTGAAATTCAAACTATTTGAATTTCAAAAATCTTCAAAACTTGGGAGTGGCTATTTATATGCCATGTAAGTCCAAATTAAAATTTTGGGGATTTTATAAAATGCTCTGGTATTTATTTTTAGCACAACAAGAAAATGTCAGAAAATAGAAAACAGAATTAAAAGGAAAAAGGCCCAGCTCACCTGGCTCGGGCCCAACTAGCAGAAGCCGGCCCAGGCCCACCCCAGCGCCCTTGTCTTCTTCCTCCCCGCCGAGCCAAGCTGCTCGGTGGAGGCAGAGCACGTGGCCCGCTCCACGTCGACGTCGAGGAGCTTCCAAGCCCCCCTGCTCTATTCTCGCGCCACGGAGATGCCCAGCTCACCCCGCATCCTTTCCCCCTCTCCCTGCTCCCTCTCTCACCGGAATCTTGCAGCCGCCCGAGAGCTCGACCTCGCCGCCGTCAAGCGCCACCGCAGCCAACGGCCTCCCCTAGGCACCCCGTGTTGTCCAGGAACTCCACAGAGTCGCCCCGCACCTCCCCGCAAAAGTAATCGGGCCGAAGCCCTCTGGAGACGACGCCCGCATCTTCCCCGACTCCGGCAAGGCTGCTGCTCGCCGTTGAAGATTCCGGCACCTACAACCCCTCCGCAGCCACGCCGTCTTCACCAACGAGCTCAGGGTGAGCCCGCGCTCCCTTATCCCGTGTCTGCGCTCCTTCCCGCACCTCGCATCGCCATGCCTCCGTGGGCCGAGCTCCGGCCGCCGCCAAACCGCTCGCCGGCGAGGCCCTGCTCCTCCCCCGGTTCCCTCACGGAAACCATGTGACGCGCGCGAGCGACGACTTGTGTTTGGTGCATTTTGCGCACCAAACGGTGGCCCAAGCCGACACCCCGTGCAGCGCCGCCGTCTCGGCTGTCGCCGGCGTTGAGCCGCCGGCGACTGGTGCCATGGCCGGCCGATTAGGCCTAAGCCACCCCTCCTAATCCCCCCCTAAGCCTATGACAGGTGGGCCCCAGGCCACCCCTAACCCCCAACTTAAATAAACAGAGAGGGGTTAAGCCCCTCTCCCACTGACAAGGCTGGCCCACATGTCAGCCCCCCTGTGACGTCAGCATTGCATCATGCTGATGCAATAAACAATTTTCCAGAAATTAAAAGAATTAAAGAAAACAGAAAAAAATCCAGAAAATCAATTAAACTTTAGAAAATCATAACTAGTTCATATGAACTCCAAATTTAATAAATAATATATGAAAAATTATCAGAAAAATGCAAGGATTAATAAGATGCACTTTGTTTCTATGTTTGACCATTTTAAAATGGGTGAACAGTAGCAAATGTGCATATGGCATATTTTGAATTCAAATTGTAAGTTTGAATTTGCAAATCTTTTGCAATACACTTCAATTAAATTGAATTTGCCACAAACCAGTACCTTTTACATCATGGAACCACTTATCATGTGCTTGTGCATTTACTTCCGAAGTTGTCCCCCCTTTGTTGATGATTGTGCCGGTAACAGCTTTGCCGAGACGGTGATCACCCCCGAAGAAGAAGACCACCGTTAAGACCCGTGTATCGTCAGCAAGGCAAGCAAACCCCATTGATCATGTCTATAAAATCCTACTTCCCTCTCAGTGTCGCTTATGCATGTTTAGGAGATCACCGAGACACGTTCTTTCGCATAGTTGAACCCATTCCGATGCATGACCTATCATTTTGTCACCGTATTAAGCAAACCACAATCCTAGCAGATATAGGAGTTGAATGATGAGCATGTGGCCCCTGCAACTGTTACGTCTTATTGCTGCTTAGTGATACAATGAGGTTACATTGTTTGTGAGTCGGGATGGATATTCATAATGGTGCTGATGTTAACGTGTTGGTGAATCCACCCTAAACAAAGGTGAACGATGAGAGGCTGTGAGTACACAGTGGGTTGTCTCGTTGAACACTTCCCTAGGCCCCGAGTTCCTGTTTTGTGATCCAAGACAAAGAGTATGACCACATGTAGTTTTTATGGGAGCCCCGTTTGGCCTCTTTACGTACCCGATCTGGTCCAGGAGTCACACTAGATTCGGGATTTCCATTTGGCTTATGCATAGAAATGTGGGTGGACCTGTGAGGCAGCGAAACTATCTGTCAAAGGTGGCGTCTCGGTCCCTTGCATTATCTGAGTCCGTTTCGTAGAACCGGCCGGACTCTCGAGCGGTGACAAACTCAGGTAGTCGACTCCTGGATTAGAGAAGGTGATGTGAGGGTAGTGCCTTGGTTTCATCCACGTCCGACACCCGCTTGAAAGGTGACAAGAATGAGGCATTAAGTGATGACACGCGTGTGAAGATGTACACCCCTGCAGGGTTAATAAACTATTCGAATAGCCGTGTCCGCGGTTATGGACTACTTGGAGACCTCTACTTGATCATAGACAACTTGAATGGATCCTTATAAAACTCGCAAGATAAGCGTGAGTGCTATGGCGTGCTTCCTCGTGGGGAATTCGAGGAAGTATCCATAGTGGTGTATTGGTGGGAGACTTGGTAGTGGACTCGTGTACGCTTCTTACCTCAAGTCTGGTACTCGTAGTACATGACTAGCCAAGTCAAAGCTGGCACTTCTGCATGTTGAAACCCTACCTCCTTTACCTTGAAACTTGAGCATGAGTAGTGTAGTTCTGATGTAAGTCTTGCTGAGTACGACTTTGTACTCACGTTTTCTTATTCTATGTTTTAGATGAGAACCCGGACCCCGATGTAGTCACCTTCGTGAATCTCGACGTTGACCTTGGTAGTATAGTTCCAGACAGCAGTCTGATCCCTCGTGGAAGGGCATGTTTGTTGAACAAGGCTTCTCTAAGCCATTTGTTAAACTTGTCTGTACTCAGACCTAATTTGCTTCTGTTGTATGATGTAATGTTGATCGCAGACATGTGATCTTTGTATGCTCTATGTGTAAGTCAATAAAGAAGTACTTTGTAGAGTTATGTGATGATACCTGCTGTTCATACTAGACATGTGTGTTGTGTGTATGATTATAACATGCATGTCTTAGTATGGGTTTTTGAGACCTTAGTTGTGATCTGGCTGGCGGTCTTTTATACACCAAGTGGCCCTTAGATGTGTGCATCTTGGGGCATCGCGATGCGATTGCTCGTGACTCTGTCATGTGCACACTTTGTTGTATGATCGAGCCCGCCCTAGACCTCGACTAAGTGATCGGGCTGGAGTTTTTTTATGTAAGGGTTATGATTCAATCGATAACATGGTTGAGGCGACTTGTCTATGAGTATGGGATTCACCACCCATAAGAATTTAGACTTGTGAGCGGACGATGAGGACGCATCTCAGTTGATCATCCGGCCTGGATGGGATGCCCCTCACGTTCGATGCTTTCCAAGAGTGTTCTGTGCTTGGCCTTGTCTGCTTAGACAAGTGGGTACGGCTCTCGGCTCTCCATGTGATTGCATCGGGACTGGAATTACATATGCTAACCACGGGTCCCGACAGACTTGGTATCAGAGAAGGACTGACTATAGGATTATCAGCCTTGGTCGAAGTTGAGTCTAGCCTTCTATAGTTATATAGTTACTCTGGGTATATAAAGGAACAACGTAAGGCTTCTTTTTCTCCTTACCCTCATCGATCTGAGTTCTGAGTCACCCTTATATTTTCTACGAGATGATAGGACTAGGCGCATCTATTTCTTACTAGAACATCTCTTTGAGTGCTTCCTTGTAGCCGTAGGATTGTTGTGGTCGTCCAGAGTCTCCGTATTTTGAGTTCCTTGAAGAAGTTATGTCCAATGTCTTCAAGGTTGTTTCATTTTCCATTCCGGTGTAGCCGTTATGCTGCCCGATTTATCCCGTGTTTCTATGAATCATTGCCTTTGCATTATGATCTTTTCTTCTGAAATCATGTCCTCTTATCTTTGATTCCATCGTACAACCTGTTCTGATTATTGTTTTTTATCACATAGGATGTCAGGTGGAACTCGTAGTGCTGTTCGTCGCAATCGAGACCGTGATCGGAATCGAAATGATGATGCACCTCCACCACCGCCTTCTGCGGCGGAAATCATGATGGAAGCTGAGAATAATCGACGTGATCAAACACGCTGAAAGGGCATGTGCCCTTATGTTTGGTTTTGGTAATTGATGACAATCTTTATGGACTAATGGTTTCCTTGAGTTATAGTTTAAGGTTTTTCCATAGGCAACGCTTGAAGATCATATGGTGGCTTCAAGGTTGTAAGATGAAGATTACGTGTTGACCAAGGTGTTCTTCATGGAGCTATCCAAAGATTGGTCAAGTAGATGTGTGCAAGGTCAAGAGGAGCATCACGAAGATATCATATGCTTGGAGCTTGCCGACCATTTTGTGATAATGGTCTTGTGAAGATGTGCCTAAAAGAGGCTCACCCATAATGGAGTATGGGGAGTTATCTACAAGTCTTCATCGAGCCGGCGGAATCAAGGAAGATGTTCCAACTTGAGGCGGGCATGATCATCATCATCAAGCTCAAGTGGATTATACGCAAGACAAAGGTTTGACTAGTTAGGTGTCTAGTTTATCGGTCTCTTGGTGGTAGTTAGGAGACCGTGTCATAGGCTAGGCCGAGTCGTTCGTGGAGAACTCAAACCTTTGCATCTTTGGCATCATCTTTATTGGTTCTTGGTTGGCTTTTCTCTTTGTGAGTTTTGGAGCTTGTGGTCTTCTTCATGACAAGCTCTTGTTCATAGAAAACGGATTTCATATGCATCTTCTCTTATGATTTTTGATGTGGGAGATTTGCCGGTTATTCTTGGTTAGATGTTTCACACCTCTATGTGATTAGGCAGCTCTGTTCGTTAGCTTTCCATCAAGCTTGAGTTTGCCTTAATCGGAGTTCATTTGCAGAAGTTGTGGCAGTTCAGGGTTTGCCTGTTTCATTTGGAGTTCATCTGTTGGGTGGCATGGGCTCCCTGGTTCTGCCAGGGCAGTAGTACCGCTCTTGGAGCGGTAGTAACGCGCCACGGTAGTACCGTGGGCGAGTACCGCACTCACTACCGTAAGTCCACTGGACTCTGCGGTAGTGGGCACGGTACTGGCCCCGGTAGTACCGTGGGGCGGTAGTATCGCTCCCAGTGCGGTAGTACTGTGCCACGGTAGTACCGTGGGCAAGTACCGCACTCACTACCGGAAGTCCACTGGACTCTGCGGTAGTGGGCACGACACCGGGCTTCGGTAGTACCGTGGGGCGGTATTACCGCTCCCGGTGCGGTAGTACCGCACCACGGTAGTAACGCTCTCCGAGCGGTAGTACCGTGGTTGGTGGGCTGCCAACGGCTGGATTCGTGGGAGACTATAAAAGGGGGTCTTCTTCCTCCTTTGTCTCCACCGGTTTTGTGCAAGTTCTTCCCCCCATTGTTGACCTCTTTGAGCTTGCTTACTCTCTTCCCCTCCTATGATTCTTGCTCCTTTTTCAGGGAAAAGAGAGAGGAGGTCTAGATCCACATTCTCCACCAAGTCATCTCTCCTCTAAGTGAGGGGAACCTTGTGGATCTAGATCTTGGAGTTCTTGGTGTTCTCCTTGTTCTTCCTCTCATATTCCTCCATAGCTTTTGTTGCTTTGGTGGGATTTGAGAGTTGGGGACTTGAGCACTTCGTGTGCTCTTGCCATTGCATTTGGTGCATCGGTTTGAGTTCTATCCGAGGATTCGTTGTAGTAAGTGAAGTTGAGAAGATAGCTACTCTTGAGTGCATTGGCACTCTAGAGCTTGTACCTCGTGGGTGCGTTGACACCTAGAGGCTTGTTTGTGCGGAGCTCAATCATTGTGGTGGAAAGCTTCGGGACGCTACGGGAGCCTCCAATTCGGTTGTGGAGATTGCCCCGAGCATTTGTACGGGTTCGGTGACCGCCCCCAAGGGTTGCCATTTGTACGGGTTCGGTGACCGCCCTCAAGTGTCCTAATAGTGGAATCACGGCATCTTGCATTGGTAAGAGCGTGAGGAGAAATAGGGTGGCCCTCGTTGGCTTCATGTGAGCATTGTGCTCCTCACCCTCTCCAAACGGAGACGTACTTCTCGCAAGAGAAGGAACTTCGGTAACAAATCCTTGTCTCCATCGGCTCCACTTGCGGTTATCTCTACCTTTACTTTGAGAAAGCTTATTACTTTGTTTATCTTGTGCTTGCTCATATTATTGTACATTGCTTGTCCCATAGGTTGTTCTTCTAGTCAACCTATTTACTTGTGCGCCTACTTTGTGATAGCGATAGTGCTCTTGTCATATATCTTGCTATCACATAGTTGTTTATGTTGCTTATTATAAGTTGTTGGTGAACATAGTTGAGCCTAGCTTATTTAGGTTTCTTGCTTGGCAAATTAAACGTTAAGTTTTATTCCGCTTTGTTCAAGCCTAAACCGTAATTATTTTAAGAGCCTATTCACCCCCCCTCTAGGCGACATCCACGTCCTTTCACACGCCTTCTGGAGCTCATCGAGCAGAATACCTCACGTCATTGCAATGTGGTTGTGAGCATTCAGGACTTCATCCTCCTCAAACCACCGGTATTCCGATGTTCTTCTGAGCCCCTTGAAGCCGATGATTGGCTCCGTTCCATCGAGCGTAAGCTTGACACGCCACATGTTGCTCCCAATGATCGAGTTGTATTCACGGCATACTTTCTGGAAGGTGCTGCTGCTGAATGGTGGGAGAACTATGTTGCGATGCAGCCTGATGGTCACCTAGTGACTTGGCAGGAGTTCTGTGATGCCTTTCGAGGGTACCACCTTTTAGATGAGTTAATGGAGCGCAAGAAGGAAGAGTTATGCAATCTGACTCAAGGAGAGATGTCCATTCATGAGTATGTGAGGGAGTTCAACCGTCTTGCTCGTTATGCCCAAGATGAGATCACCACCGATGCCAGAAAGTAGGCAAGGTTCCGTAAGGGACTTAGCCCCATCCTTCGCCATGATCTCAACCTCCTTGAATTTTCCACCTTTGAGGATTTAGTCAACAGATCCTTCAGAGCTGAGCATGGCAATGAAGTGTTCGAAGAGTCTCGCAAGCATGCTCTTGAGCTTGCTCCTTCTTCTAGTTCAGCCCCTCATAAACGCCGAATATGGATTCCAACTAGTGCTATACCTCAAAACTTTCTTCAGAGACCACCATCTAAGATATGCCATCCCTATCAACACATTGTTCCTCCTAGGAATGATGGTGTGCAATCAAGTAATCCTGCTCCCAGTTATTCAGGCAGGATGTGTTTCACGTGTGGTCTGACAGGCCATTACTTCTGACAATGCCCTACAGTGTTGGTGGCACCACGTAGACCTAGTCATAAGCCTCCAAAGAAATCCACCACCAAAACCATCCCAGCAAAGCTTTCAACCACAAGTAGTGGATATGTGAACCAAATCTCAGTTGAGGAAACCACTTCTACTTCTGACGTCATCCTTGGCACACTCCCAGTCAATCATGTTCCCACTTCTGTCATTTTCGATCCAGGAGCATCTCACTCATTCATGTCGGAGAGTTATGCACTTCGGCATGAGATATCCTTTGATGAAATGTTCACCCCTATGATTATTCAAACTCCTGGTTCCAAGTGGCAAACTAATAGCGTAAGCCATGGTAATCAAATTGCAATTGAGGGTTTAGTATTCCGTGCTTCACTCATAGCCCTCAAGTCTTCAGACATTGATGTCATCCTTGGTATGGATTGGTTATCAAGACAAAATGCTTTTCTTGATTGTAAAGCCAAGTCAGTTAGACTTACCCATCCTTCAGGCAAGACAATCAACTACACCTCACCCAGAACAAGAAACCAAGTACAATCCTTGAATGTGCTTCCACTTCCTAACCTTGAAGATATTCCGGTGGTTCGTGACTTCCCGGATGTCTTTCCTGAAGAACTGCCAGGTATGCCACCCGACAGATGTGTAGAGTTCATAGCGGATCTTATGCCAGGAACCGCGCCAATTTCCAGATGCCCATACAAAATGGCCTCGCGTGAGTTAGCTGAGCTTAAAATCCAACTTGAAGCTTTGTTGGCAAAAGGCTTCATTCGCCCTAGCTCATCGCCATGGGGTTGGCCCGTTCTGTTCGTAACGAAGAAAGATGGAACAGAAAGGATGTGCGTAGACTATCGCCCGCTAAATCTAGCGACGATAAAGAACAAGTACCCATTGCCCAGGATCAATGATCTTTATGATCAACTTGCTGGATCCTCTGTCTTCTCCAAGATGGATTTGAGATTAGGCTATCATCAAATCAAAATCCGAAACGAGGACATTCCCAAAACGGCTTTCACTACTCGATATGGTCTTTACGAGTAAACCGTCATGTCCTTCGGTTTAACCAATGCCCCCGCCACATTCTCGCGCTTAAGGAATTCGATCTTCATGGAGTACCTAGATAAATTTGTTGTGGTTTATCTTGATGACATTCTCATCTACTCGAAGAACGAAGAAAAGCACGCAGAACATCTTAGGTTGGTATTGATGAAACTTCGAGAGCATCGCCTTTATGCCAAGTTCTCCAAGTGTGAATTTTGGCTACCAGAAGTGACCTACTTAGGCCACGTGATTTCTGAGAAAGGCATTGCTGTCAATCCTGAGAGAGTTCAGGACGTCCTTGATTGGACTCCACCTGAATCGGTTAAGCAAGTTAGGAGTTTTCTTGGCCTAGCAAGCTATTGTCGCCGCTTTGTTGAGAACTTCTACAAAGTTGCAAAGCCTCTAACTAAACTGCTCAAGAAAGATAAGAAGTTCCAATGGACTTCCAAGTGCGAGGAAAGCTTTCAAGAGCTAAAAAGAAGATTGACTTCTGCACCCGTACTTGCACCTCCAGACACCAAAAGGGATTTCGAGATCTATTGTGACGCTTCACGGCAAGGGTTAGGATGCATACTTATGCAAGATAAACATGTGGTAGCTTATGCTTCACGCCAGTTGCGTCTACATGAAGAGAACTATCCTACCCATGATCTTGAACTCGCTGTCATAGTTCATGCCCTGAAGACTTGGCGACATTACCTCCTTGGTAATTGTTGTGAGATCTATTCTGATCACCAAAGCCTCAAGTACATATTCACCCAGCCAGATCTTAATCTCAGACAAAGACGTTGGATAGAGTTGATAAAAGATTATGACTTAGGAATTTATTACACCCCAGTTAAAGCCAATGTCATGGCTGATGCACTAAGTCGTAAGTCGTATTGTAACAACCTCATGTTACAACAGTATCAACCACTTCTTCATGAGGAATTTTGCAAGCTCAATCTTGAGATTGTTCCTCATGGTTTTCTTTCTACCTTGGTGGCAAAACCAACACTTTAGGATCAAATCATAGCCGCCCAAAAACAAGATAGTGGTATTCGAGAGATCAAGGAGAACATTGCTAGCGGAGATGCTAAATGTTTCTCTACAAATGATCAAGGAACGATATTCTTTGAAAATCGTTTAGTAGTCCCTGAGAATCAAGACATAAGGCAGCTGATCCTTAAGGAAGCTCATGACACTCCCCTTTCGATTCATCCTGGTAGCACAAAGATGTACCGAGACCTACGCCAGAGATTTTGGTGGACTAGGATGAAGCAAAAAATTGCTCAGTATGTTGCCGAATGTGATGTTTGTCGTCGCATTAAGGCCGAACACCAAAGACCTGCTGGCACTCTTCAACCATTGCCTATCCCTGAGTGGAAATGGGATAAAGTCGGTATGGACTTCATCACTAGCTTTCCAAAAACCTAGAAAGGAAATGATCCCATCTTCGTTGTTGTGGATAGACTTTCCAAAGTTGCTCACTTCCTTCCAGTTCGCGAGTCTATAACTGCTAGCCAGTTAGTGGACTTGTATGTCTCTAGAATTGTGTCTCTTCATGGTGTTCCTTTGGAAATCAATTCTGATCGTGGTAGCCTTTTCACCTCTAGATTCTGGGAAAGTTTCCAAAATGCTATGGGAACTCATCTCTCCTTTAGTACAGCTTTCCACCCTCAATATAGCGGTCAACTTGAAAGGGTTAATCAAATCTTGGAAGACATGCTCAGAGCTTGTGTTATCTCATTCGGAAGGAATTGGGAGAAGTCTCTTCCATTCGCCGAATTTGCTTATAACAATATTTTCCAATCTAGTCTGAACACGGCTCCTTTTGAACTCCTCTATGGACGACGATGTCGAACATCCCTAAACTGGTCAGAAACCGGTGAAAGACAATTCTTTGGACCGGATATGATCAAGGAAGCACAAGAGCAAGTTCGCATTGTTCGTGATCGATTGAAAGCCGCACAGTCTTGTCAGAAAAGCTACTATGATCGTCATCATAGGCAAGAAAGCTACAATCTGGATGAGAAGGCTTACCTTCGGGTTACTCCTCTGAAGGGAACCCAAAGATTCAGTATCAAAGGAAAGTTGGCCCCAAGTTACATCGGACCTTTCCGCATTCTTGCTAAACGTGGAGAAGTTGCCTACCAACTTGAACTACCCCCGCACCTTTCCCGAGTACATGACGTGTTCCATGTGTCACAACTCAGGCGTTGCTTCAAGGACCCCATCCGCGAAGTAGACCATCAAACGCTTGATCTCCAAGATGACCTTTCTTATCGAGAGTACCCTGTTCGTATTCTTGATTCCGCAGAGCGTGTCACTCGTCGTCAGAAGATCAAGTTCCTCCAAGTGCAATGGTCACACCACTCCGAGAAAGAAGCTACGTGGGAAAGAGAAGACCGCCTCCGTGCCGAGTACCCCACCTTCCTCCCGACGACTTCTGAATCTCAGGACGAGATTCTGTTGAGTGGGAGCGAGTTGTCAGAACCCCAATTTGGGTAAGTGCTAGGGTTTGAGTGCCCCTTTGCATCATGTGAAAAATTCAAAAGAAATTCATAAATGGGGAAAGCAGAAAGCCCTGAGAAATTAATTCAAACGGCCAGATAAAAAGTTGCTCCAAAAATCACTGTGATATTTTTGAAAAGTCTTAGAAATAAGTGAGTTCACTCAAGGCTCACTGATTTTTCAAATATATTATAAGTGCCTTGGAATTAAAATAAAACCCCTATTTGATTTGAAATTCAAACTATTTGAGTTTAAAAAATCTTCAAAACTTGGGAGTGGCTAGTTATATGCCATGTAAGTCCAAATTAAAATTTTGGGGATTTTATAAAATGCTCTGGTATTTATTTTTAGCACAGCAAGCAAATGTCAGAAAATAGAAAACAGAATTTAAAGGAAAAAGGCCCAGCTCACCTGGCTCGGGCCCAACTAGCAGAAGCCGGCCCAGGCCCACTGACGGGGATCAACCCTGGCGAATCCCATGGTCAGGGACCCTGGGTTAGTCATGAGAGGCACAGGTTGGATGATAGCTCGTCGGCAAACAGGGAGGCTCGCTCCTGCTCGATACTATTGATTGGGGAGATGCGATTACAATGGGGGCCAAGGCCGGAGCGCTCAAGGCTAGGGTTACAGGTGAGATTGGATGTCTTTGGCGTCGCCCCTCCTAGCCCTTATATACCGGGCTAAGTCTCAGGGAGTTCATCTACGTGTACAGGTAAACTTTCCTAACCCTAGCTTGCTCCGTACGGCAGATCGTTGCACCTTCCTTGTGAGTCGAGGACTCCTACGTCGGTGCCAACTAGCGGTCCGAGTATCTTCATGGGCCTTCTGCCTTCATGGACACCATGTAGGCTCATCCGTAGGAGACGTGGGGTCACCCCCTCGTCAGTAGCCCCCGAGTGCCTGGGGGACTCGAAAAGTCGCGCAGGGACTCGAGTATATTCATTTGTCGTTCATTGATATGCACGGTTCATCCGCGGGTCGCTGGCAGTCTGGTGGCCATGACAAAACCTGTTTTGAGGGATGCTAAGCTGAAAGGGCCCAGGGAGTCGACGGATCGAGCCTTGGTGAATTGCACTAGGGCAAATACCACATTAGCCCAATCAAACCCACGTCCCTCGACGTGAGCTTGGAACACTGGTGTCGAGCAAAAGTCCGGCCGCTTCAGGTCTTACGGTGTTCATTTGCCGCCAGTAATGTGTGTAGCCTAAGGCGCGTCCGCCCGACTTTTCTATCATGCTCTGCGTATGGACAAGGTTGGGAGTGAAATCGCCTTCGGCAAGTCCCAGCCCGGCCGTACTTCGCAGCGGGGTCTTACCTACACGCTAATCTTGCGTGGCATCTGGGCACAGTGTATCGTGTTCCAGGAGCGTGTGTTTTTGAGGCGCGGAGCCTTATAGCATTGCACCCGCTTGGAACAAAACATCAAGCGAGCTGGTCACTTATTCACCCGAGGAGCTTTGTTTTCGAGTGCTCAGTCGGGGGGTTTTTCGCGAGTAATCACTCGAATGCCGTTTCGGCTCTTCGGGTGAGGGAGCACCCGAAGACTCTTAGCGCCGTATGGTCTTGGCGAGTGTTTGTTTGTCTTACGTCGGGTTGAGGGAGCACCCGAGACTCTCATGAGTGCGAGTGTTCACTCGAGCACGTGGCTAACTTTTAGGTGAGGGAGCACCCGGGACTCTTATGATGTACGCTCCCGATGGGAGTAAGATGTTTTTCTTCCTTGGGGAAAAGATCTAAAAGATGGAATCTGTTGGCCTTGATGGCGTACTGCGTACGCCTTGCTGTGATATGACGTTGGCGTGGTCTTCTGCCATTTGTTGACCGGTGCGGTCTATCGTGTGAAATGACTTGCCGCTGTCCCGCCGAGATTTTCGCGTCGCGCGATCATGGTCCTCTTTTTGCGGGCGTAGTGGGCGGTGTTGTTACTGCGCCGGTTGGATTTTCCATGCTTTTCGCCTCTGTACGGGATCGTGGCACGTTTGACTGGGCGAAAAGGTTGGTTGGTGGCCCTGCTTGCCAGGCTCTTGAGTTAAATACCATGTGGCCGGGTGAATTGTAGGTTTTACCCAGCCATTGCCCTCCTCCTCTTTCTCTGTTTTCCTTCGTGTTCCTGAGCCTTCATCTTTTCTTCTCTACGTGCTGCTGTGAGATCTATGTCCAAGCGCTCCCGTGCTGCCATTGAGTCGGCCAAGATGTCTGGCAAGTGGGAGCGGTCCACGTTCGGGGCTGAAGATCTCGATGCGCTGGTTGCTAATGGCTTGGTGGTGGCGGGCGATACCCGTCTTCCTGGCGATGAGTCGACTCCAGTGCCGGCGGCGGATGAGCGGGTATGCTTCCAGGCTTTCTTCCACCGTGGGTTTGCTCTTCCGCTGCATCCTTTCATTCGGGGCTTGCTGTATTCCTATCGGCTCCAATTGCATGACCTTACTCCCAATGAGATTTTGCACATTGCGTGTTTTATCACCCTTTGTTAGGCCTTCCTGGGGATTTATCCCCATTGGGGACTTTGGAGACGCCTTTTTAATGTAAAAAGGACGAACTGTGAATACGCCGTGGGTCGAGTGGGTATCTCCATTGGGGATAAAAATTCATACTTTGACTTGGAGAAGATCGATTCCGTTAGTGGCTGGCGGAAAGGCTGGTTTTATCTGAAGGATCGCTTCATTGTTTGTCAGCGATTTGGTCTTGCTTCTTTCAATCCAGGCGCACGAGCGGTCAGACAACCTTCGTGGTCTCATTCTCTGACCGAGGTGGAGTCGTCTGTACTGACTCCATTTCTGGAGAGGATTTCAGTGTTTGAAGGATAACTTGACTGGTGGTCAGCTTATCTCTGTGTTTGTGGGGAGGCGAGTTCAACCGTTGCAGCATCGGGATCGCCCTATGTGGCAGTACGAGGGGCTCGATGACTCGACGAGATGCTCACCTGAAGAGCTAGAACCTGATGCCTTGCTGGCTCGTATCCAGCATGTGACCAAGTGCTCTAGTATTTCCGAGATGCGCCTTGTCCTTCCATATGCTTCTGATCATCCTCCGCCATCGGTTGGTGCCCATGTTCCTTCATTTGTTTGGGCGAGTACTTCGTTTTGTTTTGTTGTTGACATTGCTTGTTTTGCAGGGCCATGATCCAGTGCCGTGTAATCCTCCGCAGCCGGAAGACGCCGATATTCGTGAAGAGCCTGATGCTTCCGCAGCTAGTGACGCTGTGCCGGCTGTTAATGCTAAGATTGTGCTAGTGGAGACCGGAGATAGTGAGGACTCGAGTCCCTTCCGTGTGAAGCGGTCGCGCCCCTTGGATGCTGAAGATCATGACGCATTAGGTGATGTTGTCCCTTCTGCTTCTTCTTTTGCTGGGCCTTCCCCTTCGGCTGTTGTTCCGGCCCTTCCTCCCAAGAGGGCCAGGCTTGGGAGGTTGGGGCGTCCTCGTGGCGCGCGTGTCGGGTAAGATTCTGCTGAATTAGTGCCCGTTTCTTTTTCCTTGTTCTTGCGACTGATAATGCTTTATTTTGTAGTGCTGCGCCTGCTCCGGTTGCTTCATGCACTAGCGCAGCTGCTACGGATCTTAAATCGACGAGCTCTGGGGCGGCGGCCAAGCGTCCTGAGGACCACTCGACTGCCGCTGGTCAATCTGGGCCGACGGCGACTCCTGCCGTTTCGACTGCGGGTGTCGTTACCGACGTGCCTCCTTCTGGGGTGCCTGGTGCTACTGCTCCTGAGCCCAGGCCGACTGGGCTTTCTCCTCCGTACTTTGGCCGTGTTGGTCTGGTGATTGAAGACAAGGCCCGTGCTTTCGATCATGTCTCCAAGCTGGTAAGATGATTCGTGTCTGTGTTGCTTCATCATCGGGGGCACGGCAGTGCTCCCGATGGGAGTAGCCCCCGAGGCTAGAAGTAACTGTTTGCAGTTGCTTGTAGTCTTGTCTTTAATTAACACCTGATTGCCTGGTTCTTGCAGCCTGTTTTCCAGCACTGTGAGCGTTTGGTTCTTGATGCTGAGCGTTGGCAATGGGCCCATGAGTCTGCCCAAGATGCCTTATCTATTATGGATGGTGAGCTTTGTTCTTTTGCTGCTGAGCTTTTGGGTACTTCGTCTTTTGTTCGGAGTACTGTCTTTGCCTCACAGGTCGTCGCCAGGCCGCCGAGAAACAAGCCGAAAAGGAGGAAAGGACTGTTTCCGTTCTCGAGGCTGCCTTGGCTTCCAAGGAGGCGGAGTTGCATGGTCAGCATCAGGAGCTCGTTCGCCTTCGCCATCCTGAGGATGCGCATGCGCAGGTGGAGGCAGTTGAGGGAAACGTCTTCGTGCCTTGGCGGGCTCTCTCGTGTGTAAGTTTGGTGTTCGACTATTGCTATTTCTGTTGTTTTCCCTTGATGACGTTTCTTTGTTTGGTGCAGCTGCTGTGGGTGCGAAGCCGATGGAGGCTGCTGCGTCGGGGTCTGGAGTTCTCCAAGGTGCTGTTGATGCTGTTGCGGGTGCTGTTGCAGTGGTCGAGGACGTCTGCGCCCGGGCTTCCAATGTTGTGGGTCTTGCGCACGAGCATCTTATGCCGGAAGGTACGAAGGTGCCAGATGGCCTGGGTGCTCGGGTCGCTGCGTTCGGCCCTGATGGAAAAGATATGTTGGAGCTGGTTGCGGAGAGCGTGCTGAGTGGTTCTTCCACGGCCCTGGTCATCCTTATTGGGCATGGGGTTTCCTTTGACGATTCCTTGGTTGAGACCATCCCGTGCTATTCTGGTGAGCAGGACGACCAGGGACCGTACCAAAGAAAGTCCCGGTGGATCAAGGACCAAGCAATCAAAAAAGTAGTTAGCCGCTAGGCAATAAACAACAAGCACCCGGTCAAGGCAGCCAGCCATCACGCAGCAGGAAGCAAACCCCGGTTGCAGCGGCGGGCGAACCAACCAAAGAAAAAATATACTTGTCCAAGGAATCGATGGCAATGGTAAAGGAAGCAAGCGCCCGCGGCAGGTTACTACCATCAGATGCCTCAAGAGACGAGCTAAGGGCATACGACAAGCTAGTGGGGGAGCTAACCAAGCAGACGAGACAGTGGCGCCTAGCCATGGATAAGCAAGCGAAAGAGGAACCCGAAAGGAAAAGCAGTCGCAGACAATCTCCCAGAAGTGACTCGCTAGGCCACGACTCCCCCATCCGCAACAGATCGAAACTCAACAACCTGCGGAAGGCAGAAAGGGCGAGAGTAGTGCAGAAACTGGAAGACGACTTCAGGTCAGAAGAGGACGACGACGAAGAGGAGCCTCTCACTCCGGCAGAAGCAGTCATAAGCGCTCAAGACTACCTGTCCCGTGCCCAGAAAAGCAGAAAGGGAAAAACGGATCGCTACACCTCCATAGCTCTGCAGATAATGAAGGACGCTATCGACGCCTCGGTACCTAAGAAACCCAGCGCAAAGTGGCAGAATCGCGAGCGGACACCGGACAGGGACCCCAGTTCACCAGACGACGACGACGACGACAACAATGACGACAGACGCAGGCGCTCCGACAAGCACAAGAAACGCGACCGCGACGACAATGGCAGGCGCCGCAACACTCGGCGAGACGCACGAGACGACATCACGCAGAACAGAGTCAACCGCAGCAGGCGAAGACGCGAAGCACGCGAGGAGCACTCGAAGGAAGAGGCTTCCGACGAGGAAATCGGGCCATGTGGAGCACTTTGCTTCACACGTGCCATACGTGAGACACGTATGCCCAACGGTTTCAAACTGAACTCCACGACACTAAAATACAACGGACTCGAGGAGCCGGAGGCATGGCTCGACGACTACCTAACAGCAGTCAAGTTTCAAAGAGGAACCAATATCACGGCAATGCAGTACGTACAACTCATGCTCGAAAGCTCCGCCCGACATTGGCTGAAAAATCTTCGGCGCGGATCCATCAGCTCCTGGAGCCAGTTCCGAGGAGCCTTCGTAGAAAACTTCAAATCAACATATAAGCGACCAGCCTCACTCGAGGAGCTGCAGGCATGCAAACAAGGAACGAGGGAGGCCCTGCGAGCATACATCCAGCGATGGACGATACTCAAGAATTCAGCGGAAGACATCTCGGACGAAAGGGCGATCGACGCATTCAGACGAGGTCTTCAGCGCATTGAATTCAAGGAGCATCTCGGACAGATGAAAGTCCTAACACTCGCACGACTGCTAGAACTAGCCAACAGCTGGGTGGACGGAGAAGACTCCGCTCGTAAAGAAACAGAAACCCACACTGCACGATCAGAGTACGAGTACGACTACAACGGAGATAGAGGAGAAGACAGAAGAAGGATGTGACCCAGAAGAAACTTCTACAACGACAGAGGACTCGACATGGTCGCCGCCGATTTCTTAGACGACCGGAACAGCAGGCACCGTGATGATAACAGACCACAGCGTCGAGACAACCCAGAAGATGAGGCCCAGGCTCAGAGGCGAGAATGGAGGACGAGGCAGCCACGCGACGGCACTCGTGCATTCCGCTCTGCCAAAGAACAAATTGACGGACCGTGCTCTCTACACGGATTCAGAAACGAGCGAGGAGAGCTCAAATCATCCCACACCCTCAGGAATTGCCGAAGCTTCAATGAGTTGGCCGAGGAGAAAAATCGCTCCGCGGTCGCAGCAGCACGACCACTCGCAAGCATAGCAGTTGGGCCAGTCGCCCACGGTGCGCCACCAACCCCCCCTCTACCAACAAGACAGGTGGCCGCCATCCAGGAACGGCAAAGGACGCCAGAAGAAGAAAACCAATACCCAGAAGCCCACGGGAGGATCTACATGATACAAGAAGGCAGACCTTCCAATAGGCAGCAGAAACAAGTCACCAAACAAGTCCTCCTGGCAACCTCCGCACACCTGGCCGTCCCAGAGTACCTGCGCGGGTCGGAGACATAAATCTCCTTCTCCCGGGACGACCACCCGCCAGTCGTCCCCCAACCAGGGCACGCCGCGCTAGTGCTCGAGGCCAGAATCGGAAATTACAACATGTCACGAGTGTTCACGGATTAAGGCACAAATTTCCACGGAATCGTACCAGGAAAAGCAGTCTACTCCCTCGAAAGGATAAGCTTGGAGGTAGTCTTCGGGGACGTGGCGAATTTCCGCAAGGAAACACTTGACTTTGAAGTGGTTGATTGGAAATCGCAATACCACGCAATTCTCGGGCGGCCAGCTTTCGCTCGCTTCATGGCCGTACCCCACTACGCCTACCTCAAACTGAAGATGCCAGGCCCAAACGGGGTCATCACAATCAGCGGCAGTTTCGTCAGATCCGACCGTTGTGACAAAGAATTCCACAAGATAGCAGAAGCATTCGTAGCCCACCAAGCCAGCAGGACCACATGACTCACAGAAGAAGCGCTCCCATAGAAGAAAAGAAACATCGCCCGAATAAATCCAGCACTAGGAGACAAAGCTGCCAGGACCTTAAAACCACTACATCATCGCTCTAAAAGGAACCCACCCTCAACAGAGCCCGCCTACTCTTTGTAAGAAACAACAGGAAAGATATTACATAAAATATTTTTCCACAAAATTAACTCAGCACTCAGGGGCTCGCCGAAGCAGCCACCCCCCGACGCGTCCTCCGCAATCGTGGCAAAATTAACTCGGCACTCGGGGGCTCGCCGAAGCAGCCACCCCCCGACGCGTCCTCCGCAATCGCGGCAAATTAACTCGGCACTCGGGGGCTCGCCGAAGCAGCCACCCCCCGACGCGCCCTCCGCAATCGCGGCAAAATTAACTCGGAACTCGGGGGCTCGCCGAAGCAGCCACCCCCCGACGCGCCCTCCGCAATCGCGGCAAAATTAACTTGGCACTCGGGGGCTCGCCGAAGCAGCCACCCCCCGACGCGTCCTCCGCAATCGCGGCAAATTAACTCGGCACTCGGGGGCTCGCCGAAGCAGCCACCCCCGACGCGGCCTCCGCAATCGTGGAAAAATTAACTCGGCACTCGGGGGCTCGCCGAAGCAGCCAGCCCCCGAGGCGTCCTCCTCAATCACGGCAAATTAAACTTAGCCCTCGGGGGATCTCCGAAACAGCCACCCCTCGAGGCGCCCCACACAACTACAAATGCAGACGATATATACAACCAAGAAAAGCATATACACGGAAGGGAAAAACCTA
Organism: Bromus sterilis; assembly: GCA_950022295.1. Classification (NCBI taxonomy): domain Eukaryota; kingdom Viridiplantae; phylum Streptophyta; class Magnoliopsida; order Poales; family Poaceae; genus Bromus; species Bromus sterilis. The sequence continues at coordinate 71,374,201 of OX465600.1, read as the reverse complement.
ATCTTTAGGCTCCAACTTTGCCTTAATAAGTGCACCCAGATGGCGGTCGTTATCTTCGCAAACTCGCCTCACAACTTGGTGCGCGTGCCTATCTACAACCACGTAGTGCTCATTCATCGGACGATTCTTACCACCCGGAGCACCCGACACCACCTGAGCAAAGTCCACCCCTGGCCAATGACTATGGACCAAGCCCAAAGCAGCTCGGGCTCCAGCACGAATCTGGTGATCCATCACTCGACGCAACTCGGCAGGCTGAGAAAATACACAACAAAGCCTCTCAAGGGACGAAGGAACCACCTCCAACGGATAGAACTCAGCATGGATACCACCCAACACCCGCTGGCAGTAGCCGAGAGCTTCCGGTACCCGTTCAACTCGACGACGAAGCAACGCAAACGCTCGAGCACGAGCCCCATCTGCCCAAAAGGGGTTGCTCGCCTGCACAGTAGGATCATCAAGTCGCGACATCTCTGACTGAACGACCCTCTCTTCATCCCGAGTTCGCCCTGCCAGCACTTCGAAAGTCAAGAACTACGATCAAGACAGAGATGGCGAAAACCCACCAAACGGAATTAAGCAACCAAGCAGAGGCAAGACTCACCCCGCAGGAGGTCAAACAACTTCACCACCCACGAAGCAAGGCCCTCAACCACGGACTCGGCACGCTCACGCCGAGTACGCTATACGGCCACGGACCCCTTCAGTCGGACAATATCCCGCTCAGCGTCCTTCAGCCGCAAGCAAACGGACTCGTACGCACCCTCGCGAGCGCCATCCTTCAGCGAACTCCACGGACGAAGGAAGCTAGGAGCGGCCTACCGCAGGATGAACAAAACAAATCAAAAACAGCAAGAGGAACAGCCAAGCAGACATTCAGATAGAAGTTGCAATAGGCCAACCGTCACAACAGAGTCAGGAATTACAGACAAAGTTTCCCAATGGCGAAAACACTACTGTGCCTCCCCCTCACCTACGGCAGGGGGACCCTGAGCATCTACAACTTGTTGCAGGCGACGAGCCAGCCTATCGGCTCGGTCATCCTGCTCACCAGAATAGCACGGGATGGTCTCAACCAAGGAATCGTCAAAGGAAACCCCATGCCCAATAAGGACGACCAGGGCCGTGGAAGAACCACTCACCACGCTCTCCGCCACCAGCTCCACCATATCATTTCCATCAGCGCCGAACGCAGCGACCCGAGCACCCATGCCATCAGGCACCTTCGTACCTTCCGTCATAAGATGCTCGTGCGCAAGACCCACAACATTGGAAGCCCGAGCGCAGACATCCTCGACCACTGCAACAGCACACGCAACAGCATCAACAGCACCTTGGAGAACTCCAGACCCCGACGCAGCAGCCTCCATCGGCTTCGCACCCACAACATCTGCACGAAACAAAGAAACGTCATCAAGGGAAAACAACAGAAATAGCAATAGTCGAACACCAAACTTACACACGAGAGAGCCCGCCAAGGCACGAAGACGTTTGCCCTCGACTGACTCCACCTGCGCATGCGCATCCTCAGCCTGGCGAAGGAGAACCAGCTCCTGATGATGACCATGCAACTCCGCCTCCTTGGAAGCCAAGGCAGCCTCGAGAACGGAAACAGTCCTTTCCGCCTTTTCGGCTTGTTTCTCGGCCACCTGGCGATGACCTGCGAGGCAAAGACAATACTTAGAACAAAAGACGAAGTACCCAAAAGCTCAGCAGCAAAAGAACAAAGCTCACCATCCATAACAGATAAGGCATCTTGGGCAGACTCATGGGCCCGTTGCCAACGCTCAGCATCAAGAACCAAACGCTCACATTGCTGGAAAACAGGCTGCAAGAACCAGGCAATCAGGTGTTAATTAAAGACAAGACTACAAGCAACTGCAAACAGTTACTTCTAGCCTCGGGGGCTACTCCCATCGGGAGCACTGCCGTGCCCCCGATGATGAAGCAACACAGACACGAATCATCTTACCAGCTTGGAGACATGATCGAAAGCACGGGCCTTGTCTTCAATCGCCAGACCAACATGACCAAAGTACGGAGGACAAAGCCCTGTCAGCCTGGGCTCAGGAGCAGTAGCACCAGGCACCCCAGAAGAAGGCACGTCGGTAACGACACCCGCAGTCGAACCGGCAGGAGTCGCCGTCGGCCCAGATTGACCAGCGGCAGTCGAGTGGTCCTCAGGACGCTTGGCCACCGCTGCAAAGCTCGTCGATTTCAGACCAGTAGCAGCTGCGCTGGTGCATGAAGCAGCCGGAGCAGGCGCAGCACTACAAAATAAAGCATTATCAGTCGCAAGAACAAGGAAAAAGAAACGGGCACTAATTTAGCAGAATCTTACCCGACACGCGCGCCACGAGGACGCCCCAACCTCCCAAGCCTGGCCCTCTTGGGAGGAAGGGCCGGAGCAAAAGCCGAAGGGGAAGGCCCAGCAAAAGGAGCAGCAGAAGGGACAACATCACCTAATGCGACATGATCTTCAACATTCAAGGGGCGCGACCGCTTCACACGGAAGGGACTCGAGTCCTCACTATCTCCGGTCTCCACTAGCACAATCTCAGCATTAACAGCCGGCACAGCGTCACCAGCTGCGGAAGCATCAGGCTCTTCACGAATATCGGCAACTTCCGGCTGCGGAGGATTACACGGCACTGGAGCATGGCCCTGCAAAACAAGCAATGTCAACAACCAAAAAAAACGAAGTACTCTCCCAAACAAATGAAGGAACATGGGAACCAACCGGTGGCGGAGGATGATTAGAAGCATATGGAAGGACAAGGCGCATCTCGGAAATACTAGAGCACTTGCTCACATGCTAGATACGAGCCAGCAAGGCATCAGGTTCTAGCTCTTCAGGCGAGCATCTCGTCGAGCCATCGAGCCCCTCGTACTGCGACATAGGGCAATCCCGATGCTGCAACGGGTGAACTCGCCTCCCCACAAACACAGAGATAAGCTGACCACCAGTCAAGTTATCCTTCAACACAGAAATCCTCTCCTGAAATGGAGTCAGTACAGACGACTCCACCTCGGTCAGAGAATGAGACCATGAAGGTTGTCTGACCGCTCGTGCGCCTGGATTGAAAGAAGCAAGACCAAATCGCTGACCAACAATGCAGCGATCCTTCAGATAAAACCATCCTTTCCGCCAGCCACTAACGGAATCGATCTTCTCCAAGTCAAAGTATGAATGTTTATCCCCAATGGAGATACCCACTCGACCCACGTCGTATTCATAGTTCGTCCTTTTTACATTAAAAAGGCGTCTCAAAAGTCCCCAATGGGGATAAATCCCCAGGAAGGCCTCACAAAGGGTGATAAAACACGCAATGTGCAAAATCCCATTAAGAGTAAGGTCATGCAATTGGAGCCGATAGGAATACAGCAATCCCCGAACGAAAGGATGCAGCAGAAGAGCAAACCCAAGGAGGAAGAAAGCCTGGAAGCATACCCGCTCATCCGCCGCCGACGCTGGAGTCGACTCATCGCCAGGAAGACGGGCATCGCCCTCCACCACCACGCCATCAGCAACCAGCGCATCGAGATCTTTAGCCTCGAACATGGACCGCTCCCACTTGCCAGACATCTTGGCCGACTCAATGGCAGCACGGGAGCGCTTGGACATAGATCTCACAGCAGCACGTAGAGAAGAAAAGATGAAGGCTCAGGAACACGAAGGAAAACAGAGAAAGAGGAGGAAGGCAATGGCTGGGTAAAACCTACAATTCACCCGGCCGCATGGTATTTAACTGAAGAGCCTGGCAAGCAGGGCCACCGGCCAACCTTTTCGCCCAGTCAAACGTGCCACGATCCCGTACAGAGGCGAAAAACATGGAAAATCCAACCGGCGCAGTAAAAACACCGCCCACTACGCACGCAAAAAGAGGACCATGATCGCGCGACGCGAAAATCTCGGCGGGCAGCGCCAAGTCATTTCACACGGTAGACCGCAGCGGTCAACAAATGGCAGAAGACCTCATATCACAGCAAGGCATACGCAGTACGCCATCAAGGCCAATAGATTCCATATTTCAGATCTTTTCCCCAAGGAAGAAAAACATCTTACTCCCATCGGGAGCGTACATCATAAGAGTCCCGGGTGCTCCCGCACCTAAAAGTTAGCCACGTGCTCGAGTGAGCACTCGCACTCATGAGAGTCTCGGGTGCTCCCTCAACCCGACGTAAGACAAACAAACACTCGCCAAGACCATACGGCGCTAAGAGTCTTCGGGTGCTTGCTGACCCGAAGAGCCAAAACGGCATTCGAGTGATTACTCGCGAAAAGCCCCCCGACTGAGCACTAGAAAACAAAGCTCCTCGGGTGAATAAGTGACCAACTCGCTTGATGTTTTGTTCCAAGCGGGTGCAATGCTATAAGGCTCCGCGCCTCAAAAACACACGTTCCTGGAACACGATACACTGTGCCCAGATGTCACGCAAGATTAGCGTGTAGGTAAGACCCCGCTGCGAAGTACAGCCGGGCTAGGACTTGCCGAAGAGCGATTTCACTCCCAACCTTTCCCATGCGCAAAGCATGATAGAAAAGCCGGGCGGACGCGCCTTAGGCTACACACATTACTGGCGGCAAATGAACACCGTAAGACATGAACCGGCCGGACTTTTTCTCGACACCAGTGTTCCAAGCTCACGTCGAGGGACGTGGGTTTGATTGGGCTACTGTGGTATTTGACCTAGTGCAATTCACCAAGGCTCGATCCGTCGACTCCTTGGGCCCTTTCAGCTTAGCATCCCTCGAAATAGATTTGGTCATGGCCACCAGACTGCCAGCGACCCGCGGATGAACCGTGCATATCAATGAACGACAAATGAATATACTCGAGTCCGTGCTCGACTCTTCGAGTCCCCCAGGCACTCGGGGGATACTGACGAGGGGGTGACCCCACGTCTCCTACGGATGAGCCTACCTGGTGTCCATGAAGGCAGAAGGCCCATGAAGATACTCAGCCCGCTAGTTGGCACCGACGTAGGAGTCCTCGACTCACAAGGAAGGTGCGAAGATCTGCCGTACGGAGCAAGCTAGGGTTAGGAAAGTTTACCTGTACACGTAGATGAACTCCCTGAGACCTAGCCCAGTATATAAGGGCTAGGAGGGGCGACGCCAAAGACATCCAATCTCACCTGTAACCCTAGGCTTGAGCGCTCCGGCCTTAGCCCCCATTGTAATCGCATCTCCCCAATCAATAATATCGAGCAGGAGCGAGCCTCCCTGTTTGCCGATGAGCTATCGTCCAACCTGTGCCTCTCATGACTAATCCAGGGTCCCTGACCATGGGATTTGCCGGGGTTGATCCCCGTCAAGGGCCTTGCTTCGTGGGTGCTGAAGTTGTCTGACCTCCTGCGGGGTGAGTGTTGCCTCTGCTTGGTTGCTTAATTCCGTTTGGTGGGTTTTCGCCATCTCTTTCTTCATCGTAGTTCTTGACTTTCGAAGTGCTGGCAGGGCGAACTCGGGATGAAGAGAGGGCCGTTCAGTCGGAGATGTCGCGACTTGATGATCCTACTGTGCAGGCGAGCAACCCCTTTTGGGCAGATGGGGCTCGTGCTGGAGCGTTTGCGTTGCTTCGTCGCCGAGTTGAACGGATACCGGAAGCTCTCGGCTACTGCCAGCGGGTGTTGGGTGGTATCCATGCTGAGTTCTATCCGTTGGAGGTGGTTCCTTCGTCCCTTGAGAGGCTTTGTCGCGTATTTTCTCAGCCTGCCGAGTTGCGTCGAGTGATGGATCACCAGATTCGTGCTGGAGCCCGAGCTGCTTTGGGCTTGGTCCATAGTCATTGGCCAGGGGTGGACTTTGCTCAGGTGGTGTCGGGTCCTCCGGGTGGTAAGAATCATCCGATGAATGAGAACTACGTGGCTGTAGATAGGCATGCGCACCAAGTTGTGAGGCGAGTTTGCGAAGAGAACGACCGCCATCTGGGTGCACTTATTAAGGCAAAGTTGGAGCCTAAAGATTAGGTTTTTCCCTTCCGTGTATATGCTCCTTCTTGGTTTTATATATCATATGCATTTGTAGTTGCGTGGGGCGCCTCGAGGGGTGGCTATTTCGGCGAGGCCCCGAGGGCTAAGTTTAATTTGCCATGATTGCGGAGGACGCCTCGGGGGGTGGCTGCTTCGGCGAGCCCCCGAGTGCCGAGTTAATTTTGGCGCGATTGCGGAGGGCGCGTCGGGGGGTGGCTTCTTCGGCGATCCCCCGAGTGCCGAGTTAATTTTGCCGCGATTGCGGAGGGCGCGTCGGGGGGTGGCTGCTTCGGCGAGCCCCCGAGTGTCGAGTTAATTTTGCCGCGATTGCGGAGGACGCGTCGGGGGGTGGCTCCTTCGGCGAGCCCCCGAGTGCCGAGTTAATTTTGTGGAAAAATATTTTATGTAATATCTTTCCTGTTGTTTCTTACAAAGAGTAGGCGGGCTCTGTTGAGGGTGGGTTCCTTTTAGAGCGATGATGTAGTGGTTTTAAGGTCCTGGAAGCTTTGTCTCCTAGTGCTGGATTTCTTCGGGCGATGTTTCTTTTCTTCTACGGGAGCGCTTCTTCTGTGAGTCTCGTGGTCCTGCTGGCTTGGTGGGCTACGGATGGTTCTGCTATCTTGTGGAATTCTTTGTCGCAGCGGTCGGATCTGACGAAACTGCCGCTGATGTTGATGACCCCGTTTGGGCCTGGCATCTTCAGTTTGAGGTAGGCATAGTGGGGTACGTCCATGAAGCGAGCGAAAGCTGGCCGCCCGAGAATTGCGTGGTATTGCGACGTCCAATCAACCACTTCAAAGTCAAGTGTTTCCTTGCGGAAGTTCGCCACGTCCCCGAAGACTACCTCCAAGCTTATCCTTCCGAGGGGGTAGACTGATTTTCCTGGTACGATTCTGTGGAAAGTTGTTCCTGAAGACTTGAGTGCGTTGTTTTGGATGAGCATGGCGTCGAGTGTTCGGGTGAAGATGATGTTGATTCCGCTGCCTCCATCCATGAACACTCGTGACATGTCGTAATTTCCGATTCTGGCCTCGAGCACTAGCGCGACGTGCCCTGGTTGGGGGGCGACTGGCGGGTGGTCGTCCCGGGAGAAGGAGATTTCTGTCTCCGACCCGCGCATGTACTCTGGGACGGCCGGGTGTGCGGAGGTTGCCAGGAAGACTTGTCTGGCGACTTGTTTCTGCTGCCTGTTGGAAGGTCTGCCTTCTTGTATCATGTAGATCCTCCCGTGGGCTTCTGGGTATTGGTTTTCTTCTTCTGGCGTCCTTTGCCGTTCCTAGATGGCGGCCACCTGTCTTGTTGGTAGAGGGGGGGCTGGTGGCGCACCGTGGGCGACTGGCCCAACTGTTATGCTTGCGAGTGGTCGTGCTGCTGCGACCGCGGAGCGGTTTTCTCCTCGGCCAACTCGTTGAAGCTTCGACAATTCCTGAGGGTGTGGTATGATTTGAGCTCTCCTCGCTCGTTTCTGAATCCGTGTAGAGAGCACGGTCCGTCGAGTTGTTCTTTGGCAGAGCGGAATGCACGAGTGCCGTCGCGTGGCTGCCTCGTCCTCCATTCTCGCCTCTGAGCCTGGGGCTCATCTTCTGAATTGTCTCGACGCTGTGGTCTGTTATCATCACGGTGCCTGCCGTTCCGGTCGTCTAAGAAACCGGCGGCGACCATGTCGGGTCCTGTGTCGTTGTAGAAGTTCCTTCTGGGTCTCTTCCTTCTTCTGTCTTCTCCTCTATCTCCGTTGTAGTCGTACTCGTACTCTGATCTTACAGTGTGGGTTTCTGTTTCGTTACGAACAGAGTCTTCTCCGTCCGCCCAGCTGTTGGCTAGTTCTAGCAGCCGTGCGAGTGTTCGGAGTTTCATCTGTTCGAGCTGCTCCTTGAATTCAACGCGCTGAAGACCTCGTCTGAATCCGTCGATCGCACTTTCGTCCGAGATGTCTTCCGCTGAATTCTTGAGTATCGTCCATCGCTGGATGTATGCTCGCAGGGCCTCCCTCGTTCCTTGTTTGCAAGCCCGCAGCTCCTCGAGTGAGGCTGGTCGCTTGTATGTTGATTTGAAGTTTTCTATGGAGGCTCCTCGGAACTGGCTCCAGGAGCTGATGGATCCGCGCCGAAGATTTTTAAGCCAATGTCGGGCGGAGCTTTCGAGCATGAGTTGTACGTACTGCATTGCCGTGATATTGGTTCCTCTTTGGAACTTGACTGCTGTTAGGTAGTCGTCGAGCCATGCCTCCGGCTCCTCGAGTCCGTTGTATTTTAGTGTCGTGGAGTTCAGTTTGAAACCGTTGGGCATACGTGTCTCACGTATGTCACGTGTGAAGCAGAGTGCTCCACATGGCTCGATTTCCTCGTCGGAAGCCTCTTCCTCCGAGTGCTCCTCGCATGCTGCGCGTCTTCGCCTGCTGCGGTTGACTCTGTTCTGCGTGATGTCGTCTCGTGCGTCTCACCGAGTGTTGCGGCGCCTGCCATTGTCGTCGCTGTCGCGTATCTTGTGCTTGTCGGAGCGCCTGCGTCTGTCATCGTTGCTGTCGTCGTCGTCGTCGTCTGGTGAACTGGGGTCCCCGTCCGGTGTCCGCTCACGAGTCTGCCGCTTTGCGCTGGGTTTCTTAGGTAGCGAGGCGTCGATAGCGTCCTTCATTATCTGCAGAGCTATGGAGGTGTAGCGATCCGTTTTGCCCTTTCTGCTTTTCTGGGCACGGGACAGGTAGTCTTGAGCGCTTATGAGTGCTTCTGCCGGAGTGAGAGGCTCCTCTTCGTCGTTGTCCTCTTCTGACCTGAAGTCGTCTTCCAGTTTCCGCACTACTCTCGCCCTTTCTGCCTTCCGCAGGTTGTTGAGTTTCGATCTATTGCGGATGGGGAGTCGTGGCCTAGCGAGTCACTTCTGGGAGATTGTCTGCGACTTCTTTTCCTTTCGGGTTCCTCTTTCGCTTGCTTATCCATGGCTAGGCTCCACTGTCTCGTCTGCTTGGTTAGCTTCCCCGCTAGCTTGTCGTATGCCCTTAGCTCGTCTCTTGAGGCATCTGATGGTAGTAACCCGCTGCGGGCGACTGCTTTCTTTACCATTGCCATCGATTCCTTGGACAAGTATATTTTTTCTTTGGTTGGTTCGCCCGCCGCTGCAACTGGGGTTTGCTTCCTGCTGCGTGATGGCTGGCTGCCTTGGCCGGGTGCTTGCTGTTTGTTGCCTAGCGGCTGACTACTTTTTTGATTGCTTGGTCCTTGCTCCACCGGGACTTTCTTTGGTACGGTCCCTGGTTCTCCGAGCTGTACGACCATCTGACTGGTGTTGCTAGGGCCAGCCATCCTGTTGGTGGTTGGGGTGTCTTGTCGAGTGCCCGGGTCGTCGGCTTGTCCGTTGTTATCTGACGTTGATGCACCAACTTCTGCCATGAACACCTGTGATGGTGCCCTCGCCGTTTCCTTGCTGATGCATGCGATCGTGCTTCTCCGTGCTGGGGCTTCACTCGAGCGGTCACAAGTAGCGTGGAGCCGTGGGTTGGGTGCATAACTACAACCACCAGATAGGTTGTCCGTGCGGGTGGCGTCTGCTATGGTCGTTGCTGCAGGTGTTGCCGTGGGCTCACGGGTGTCGTCGATGAGGCGAAGGGTACCCCAGTGGTTGATGTAGATCTGATACGCTCCGAAGATCAGATTGACGCCGGAGTGTAGGTCGGTGAAGACTGGTTTGAGGGCCGGGAGGTGGGCCGTGAATCCGAGGGACTCGAACAGGTTGGATCCTGCCGGAGCCGCCGAGTCGATGAGTTCTGGTGATGATGAGGCCGCCGAGATCGCGTCCCCAACCTGCGCGGTTCCCACAGACGGCGCCAATTGACGGGGATCAACCCCGGCAAATCCCATGGTAAGGGACCTTGGGTTAGTCATGAGAGGCACAGGTTGGACGATAGCTCGTCAGCAAACACGGAGGCTCGCTCCTGCTCGATACTATTGATTGGGGAGATGCGATTACAATGGGGGCCAAGGCCGGAGCGCTCAAAGCTAGGGTTACAGGTGAGATTGGATGTCTTTGGCATCGCCCCTCCTAGCCCTTATATATCGGGCTAGGACTCAGGGAGTTCATCTACGTGTACAGGTAAACTTTCCTAACCCTAGCTTGCTTCGTACGGCAGATCTTCGCACCTTCCTTGTGAGTCGAGGACTCCTTCGTCGGTGCCAACTAGCGGGCCAAATTCTTAATGGGCCTTCTACCTTAATGGACACCAGGTAGGCTCATCCGTAGGAGACGTGGGGTCACCCCCTCGTCACCCACACCCCAACGCCCTTGTCTTCTTCCTCCCTGCCGAGCCAAGCTGCTCGGTGGAGGCAGAGCACGTGGCCGGCTCCACATCGACGCCGAGGAGCTTCCAAGCCTCCCCCTGCCCTATTCTCGCGCCACGGAGATGCCCATCTCACCCCGCGTCCTTTCCCGCTCTCCCTGCTCCCTCTAGCTCCCTCTCTCACCGGAATCTCACAGCCGTCCGAGAGCTCGACCTCGCCGCCGTCAAGCGCCACCGCGGCCAACGACCTCCCCTAGGCACCCTGTGTTGTCCAGGAACTCCACAGAGTCGCCCCGCACCTCCCCGCAGAAGTAATCGGGCCGAAGCCCTCTGGAGACGATGCCCGCGTCTTCCCCGACTCCGGCAAGGCCGCCGCTCGCCGTTGAAGATTCCGACACCTACAACCCCTCCGCAGCCACGCCGTGTCACCAACGAGCTCAGGGTGAGCCCGCGCTCCTTTATCCCGTGTCCGCGCTCCTCCAAGCGCCTCGCATCGCCATGCCTCCATGGGCCGAGCTCTGGCCGCCGCCAAACCGCTCGCCGGCGAGGCCCTGGTCCTCCCCCAGTTCCCCCACGGGCACCATGTGACGCGCGCGAGGGAGGGCTTGTGTTTGGTGCATTTTGCGCACCAAACGGTGGCCCAAGCCGACACCCCGTTTAGCGCCGCCGTCTCGGCTGTCGCCGGCGTTGAGCCGCCGGCTGCTGGTGACGTGGTCGGCCGATTAGGCCTAACCTACCCCCCTAATCCACCCCTAAGCCTATGACAGGTGAGCCCCAGGCCACCCCTAACCCCCCAACTTAATTCAACAGAGAGGGGTTAAGCCCCTCTCCCACTGACAGGGCTGGCCCACATGTCAGCCCCCTGTGACGTCAGCATTGCATCATGTTGATGCAATAAACAATTTTCTAGAAATTAAAAGAATTAAAGAAAATAGAAAAAAATCCAGAAAATCAATTAAACTTTAGAAAATCATAATTAATTCATATTAACTCCAAATTTAATAAATAATATATGAAAAATTATCAGAAAAATGCAAGGATTAATAATATGCACTTTGTTTCTATGTTTGACCATTTTAAAATGGGTGAACAGTAGCAAATGTGCATATGGCATATTTTGAATTCAAATTTGAAGTTTGAATTTGCAAATATTTTGCAATTCCCTTCAATTAAATTGAATTTGCAACAAACCATTACCTTTTACATCATGGAACCACTTATCATGTGTTTGTGCATTTAGTTCCGAAGTTGTCCCCCCTTTGTTGATGATTGTGCCGGTAACAGCTTTGCCGAGACGGTGATCACCCCCGAAGAAGAAGACCACCGTTAAGACCCGTGTATCGTCAGCAAGGCAAGCAAACCCCATTGATCATGTCTATAAAATCCTACTTCCCTCTCAGTCTCGCTTATGCATGTTTAGGAGATCACCGAGACACGTTCTTTCGCATAGTTGAACCCATTCCGATGCATGACCTATCATTTTGTCACCGTATTAAGCAAACCACAATCCTAGCAGATATAGGAGTTGAATGATGAGCATGTGTCCCCTGCATTTGTTACTGCTTATTGCTGCTTAGTGATACAATGAGGTTACATTGTTTGTGAGTCGGGATGGATATTCGTAATGGTGCTGATGTTAACGTGTTGGTGAATCCACCCTAAACAAAGGTGAACGATGAGAGGCTGTGTAGGAGTACACAGTGGGTTGTCTCGTTGAACACTGCCCTAGGCCCCGAGTTCCTGTTTTGTGATCCAAGACAAAGAGTATGAACCCATGTAGGGTTTATGGGAGCCCCGTTTGGCCTCTTTACGTACCCGATCTGGTCTAGGAGTCACACTAGATTCGGGCTTTCCATTTGGCTTATGCATAGATATGTGGGTGGACCTGTGAGGCAGAAAAACCATCTGTCAAAGGTGGCGTCTCGGTCCCTTGCATTATCTGAGTCTGTTTCGTAGAACCGGCCGGACTCTCGAGCGGTGACAAACTCAGGTAGTCGACTCCTGGATTAGAGAAGGTGATGTGAGGGTAGTGCCTTGGTTTCATCCACGTCCGACACCCGCTTGAAGGGTGACAAGAATGAGGCGTTAAGTAATGACACGCGTGTGAAGATGTACACCCCTGCAGGGTTAATAAACTATTCGAATAGCCGTGTCTGCGGTTATGGACTACTTGGAGACCTCTACTTGATCATAGACAACCTGAATGGTGTCACAACCCCAAGTTAGGTATGTGCTAGGGTAAGCTTAGGCCTTTGCATCATGATAAAAATTTCAAAAGAAATTCAAAAATGGGGAAAAGAAAAGCCCTAGAGAATTTAATTCAAAAGGCCAGATAAAAATATCTTCCAAAAATTCCCCTGGTATTTTTGAAAAGTCTTATAAATATGCATGATCACATCTAAAGTGAAGTGGGTCCCACTTCATGCACCAAGATTTTTCAAATATTCCAAAAGGGGCTTGGAAATTAATTAAATACCCGATTTGATTTGAAATTCAAATTATTTGAATTTCAAAAATCTCCAAAACTTGTGAGTGGCTAGATAAATATATTTTAAGGTCACATAAAAGTTTTGAGGATTTTACAAAATGCTTTGCTATTTTTCTCCAGAGCAAAATAAATTATTGAAAAGGAAAACACAGAAAAAGAGAAGAAAAATAGAAAAAGGAAATCCCAGCCCACCCCTTCGGCCTCGGGCCCAACTAAATGCACCCCTGCCCAAGCCCATGAGGGGCTTGTCGTCTACCCCAAGCAGCTCGCTGTCGAGCATGCCGATGGCGACGACCGCCACCTCGACGGCGAGAGCCGTCTAGGCCTCCCCGGGCTCTCTCTCCTCGCCACGACAGCGCCCTAGACTCCCCCATCCCTTTCCCCCACTCGCTTCTCCCCCGGTGACCCCCCCTTGTCGATTTCGTCGCCGCCCGAGCACTGCCGCAGAGCGCGCCGCCGTTCCCGCGCAGCCAACAACGTCAAGACGCCGCACCGCCGTGTCCCTCCTCACCGCCACACTCGTCTTTGTCTTCGTGACGACGCCCGCAAGCTGGGAAGCTTCGAAGGTCGCGAATCGGACCACGACATCTCGCCGGAGCCGCGGACCATCGCCGTTGATTCCATCATCGTCGGCCCTCCTCCGGCCTCCTCGAGCTCGCCACTGCCCTCAGGGTGAGCAGGCGGTCATTTCGCCTCTCTCCTCGTTCTTTTCCAAGCACCGTAGCGCAGGTTCACCTCCACCAGTCGCCGGCCGCCACAGTTCCTCGTCGCCGGCGTAGTCTCAGGCCTCCCTTGGCACTCCCGCTTGCTCCACGTGATGCGCATGACCCCCAGGAGCATGTAGATGGCCTCGGCTCGTCTTCTGGCGCACTGCGCCGCCGTCCCGAGCGGACTCCGCCGTGTTCAGTGGACACCGGCGTTGAGCCGCCGGCGGGTGACGTGGCTGTGGTTAAGTTAACCACTAATCAGCCCACCCAGCCACTGACAGTGGGCCCCCTAGCCCCCCCTAATCCCTCTGTTAGTTTAAACAGAGAGGGATTAATTCCCCTCTCACTGACAAGCCGGACCCAGCCGTCAGAGCCCCCCCACGTCAGCATGACCTCATGCTGACGCATTAAACCATTTTTCCAGAGAATTAAAAATCCAGAAAATTCCAGAAAATAGCTTAAACTTCAATAATTCATAGAAAATTCATTTTAACTCCAAATTGGCCAAATAATATGTCTAAAATTATCAGAAAATACTAGGAATATGAATATTCAATTTGTTTTCATGTTTGACCATTTTAAAATGGGTGAACAGTAGCAAACATGCATATGGATCCTTTTCAAATTCAAATTTGGAGTGATTTTGCAAATGATTTTGCAACACCCTTAATTCAAATGGATTCATCAACACATCAGAAGCTTTATCTCAACTATACCACATCACTTCATGCTCCACCTTTTCAAATAAACTTTCATGCATTCAAATGCATTTCAAAATCATCGATAAATCAAATGGAGTTTGAATTTGCAGTTCAATTGCAATATACTCCTTTAAATAGAATTGTCCACACAATGCAACCATGAACATCACCATTACAATCTTATTCATGTGATTGTGCATTGTACATTATGTTGATCCTATGATTGTCATGTTGCTGCTAGAAGTGGAGCCGAAATCCGAGATCACCCCCTTCGTTGAAGACCCCGTGACTGAACCTCGTCAGCAAGGCAAGCAAACCCCCTTGATCATATCTATAAAATCCCAATTCCCTCTCAGTCTCGCTTATGCATGTTTAGGAGATCACCTTGTAACGTTTCTACCGCATAGTTGAACCCATATCCTTTGCATGACCTATCATCTTGTCACAGTAGTAAGGAAACCACAATCCTAGCAGATGTAGGAGTTGTTTGATATCATGTAACCCCTGCAACTGTTACTGCTTATTGCATGCTTAGAGTTACAATGAGGTTACTCTTTTGTGAGTCGGGATGGTAGTGATCATGTTGATGTTGGTGGAAAGGTGTTGGTGAATCTACCCTAATACAAGGTGAACGATGAGAGGCTGTGTAGGAGTACACAGTGGGTTGTCTCGTTGAACACCGCCTTAAGTCCGAGTTCTTGTGTGGTGATCCAAGAAGAAGAGTACAACCACACATTGGGCTCACTGACCCCTCTCATCCTATTATCTCACCCCGTTCGAACCCCAAGAGTCGCAGTAGTTCAGAGTTCTGGTAGGGCTGTGGCACGGTCTGCGAAGTGGATGAACGGCTTTTCAAGACCGGCTTGGGACCCTGCACACATCGTTTGAGGCTGTACTGGAACCTCGACCGGACTTCCATACGGATCCCCCTCAGATAGGCGACTCTCTGGACTAGAACGGAGCTGTGGGCGAAGTGTTGTGGTGAACATCCTCGCCGACACCCCTTGAATGGTGTCGAGGCCAAAGGCGGTAACTGATGGTCATGTGTGTGTAGTAGTACACCCCTGCAGGGTTAACAAAACTATTTGAATAGCCGCGTCCGCGGTTAAGGACTTCTTGGAAAGCTTAGCTTGATTATTAGACAACTTGAACTGGATACTTCTAAAATACACCAAGATAAGTGTGAGTGCTATGGAGTGCTTTCTCGTGGGGAAGTCGAGGAAGGCACCATAGTGGTGTATTTGATTGGAGATGTAGTGGACTCGTGTACGCTTCTTACCTCAAGTCTGGTACTCGTAGTTCAGGACTAGCCAAGTCAAAGCTGGCACTTCTGCAAGTGAAACCCCACCTCCCTTTACCTTGATACATGTGGATGAGTAGTATAGCTCCTACGTAAGTCTTGCTGAGTACGACTTTGTACTCACGTTTGCTTATTCTATGTTTTAGATGAACCCACCGACCCCGATGGTGGCTTCTAACCGAAGCTCGAAGAATGAAGACTCAGACCAAGACCAAGCTAGTGTAGTCCCAGTCAGAAGACTGGTTCCCTCGTGGAGGGCTTGTTTTTAGATAAGGCTTCTCTAAGCCATTTGTTAAACTTGTCATTACTCAGACCTACTTTGCTTCCGCTTGTCTGTTGTAATGTTGGATCACATGCTTGTGATCTCTGTGTGCACTCTGTAAGAGTTATCAATAAAGGTGTATACTTTGTAGAGAATTGCAATGATACCCGCTGTTCATACAAGGCATGTGTGTTGCGTGTATGTTTATAACATGCATGTCTTTGTATGGGTTTTCGAGACCTTAGTTGTGATCTGGCTGGCGGTCTTTTATACACCAAGTGGCCCTTAGATGTGCGCAGCTTGGGGCATCGCGATGTGATTGTTCGAGACTCTGTCTCGTGCACACTTTGATGTATGATCGAGCCCGCCCTAGACCCCGACTAAGTGATCGGGCTGGAGTAAGTCTATGTAAGAGTTATGAGATAGTCGATAGTATGGTTGAGGCGACTTGTCTGTGAATATGGGAGTTCATCACCCATATCATTTAGACTTGTGTGTGGATGATGAGGACCCATCTCAGTTGATCATCCGGCCTGGATGGGATGCCCCTCACGTACGATGCTTTCCGAGAACGTTCTGTGCTTGGCCTTTCCTGCTTAGACAAGTGGGTACGGTTCTCGGCTCTCCATATGACTATGTCGTAGCGGGACTTGCATACGCTAACCCCAGGTCCCGACAAATGGATCCTTATAAAACTCGCAAGATAAGCGTGAGTGCTATGGCGTGCTTCTTCGTGGGGAAGTCGAGGAAGTATCCATAGTGGTGTATTGGTTGGAGACTTCGTAGTGGACTCGTGTACGCTTCTTACCTCAAGTCTGGTACTTGTAGTACATGACTAGCCAAGTCCAAGCTGGCACTTCTGCATGTTGAAACCCCACCTCCTTTACCTTGAAACTTGAGCATGAGTAGTGTAGTTCTGATGTAAGTCTTGCTGAGTACGACTTTGTACTCACGTTTGCTTATTCTATGTTTTAGATGAGAACCCGGACCCCGATGGAGTCACCTTCGTGAAGCTCGACGTTGACCTTGGTATTAGAGTTCCAGAAAACAGTCTGGTCCATCGTGGAAGGGCATGTTTGTTGAACAAGGCTTCTCTAAGCCATTTGTTAAACTTGTCTCTGCTCAGACCTAATTTGCTTCCGTTGTATGATGTAATGTTGATCGCAGACATGTGATCTTTGTATGCTCTATGTGTAAGTCAATAAAGAAGTACTTTGTAGAGTTATGTGATGATACCTGCTGTTCATACTAGACATGCGTGCTGCGTGTATGATTATAAAATGCATGTCTTAGTATGGGTTTTCAAGACCTTAGTTGTGATCTGGCTGGCGGTATTTTATACACCAAGTTTCCCTTAGATGTGCGCAGCTTGGGGCATCGCGCTGCGATTGCTCGTGACTCTGTCACGTGCACACTTTGTTGTATGATCGAGCCTGCCCTAGACCTCGACTAAGTGATCGGGCTAGAGTTTGTTTATGTAAGGGTTATGATTCAATCAATAACATGGTTGAGGCGACTTGTCTATGAGTATGGGATTCACCACCCATAAGCATTTAGACTTGTGAGCGGACGATGAGGACCCATCTCAGTTGATCATCCGGCCTGGATGGGATGCCCCTCACGTTCGATGTTTTCCGAGAGTGTTCTGTGTTTGGCCTTGTCTTCTTAGACAAGTGGGTACGACTCTCGGCTCTCCATGTGATTGCATCGGGACTGGAATTACATATGCTAACCCCGGGTCCCGACACATGAACCCATTATTTAGCATAACGCTCCCTCTTGGAGTCACAACCTATTACTTGTCCAAAGCAATAAATTACAATGGAGAACATTCGAGAACACATTATAAAAGAGATCAAAATATATCACTTCCACAATCTGAACATAATCTCATAATCCATCGGATCCCAGTAAACACAATATAACAACATGGAAACTATAACATATATTCCTTGATCATGATAGGCAACCCACAAGGATGGAACATTGAAGCACAAGATTGAAGGGAATACATCAACTAGCTTTCTGCTATGAACCCTAGGTCCAAGGAGGAACTAATCCCGAAGTATCTCAGAGGCAAGAATGATTATGAAGGAGCCTCCGGAGATCAATCCTCCCTCCGACAGGGTGCCAGAACAAGAAATTCTGCTGATCTCGATCTGGGGATTGATGGCTTCTCGGCCCTCGTTGGTTACTCCAAGTGGAAGGTTAAGAAGTAGACAACAAAAAGTTTCCCTCGGTGAAGATACCAAGGTTTAATCGACCAGTAGGACTCCAAGTTCTACAAGTAGGTGGTCAAACGAGCAAGCAGTCGTTTGAGATTATTTATTCACTTGACCTGGACCTGCACACAAAAGCAAATAACTTTGCTCCCAACGAGTTCAGAGAGGTTGTCAATCTCTCCGGCCTTGTTGTTTACAAAGGATCAAAACACAAGCGGGAATAGTAGTGATGATTGCAACGAAAAGGAAATAAAAGCAGTAAATGACTGAGGTGTAAACAATGGTGGAAATACGGACCGGGGTCCCATGATCTTCACAAGTGATGTCTCTCTCTCCCAAAAGACGATAAATAACTATGCTGGGTGAACAAATTATAGCTGGGCAATTGACAGAATTATAAATGCACCGCAATTCTAATTATGTACGCCAAAACAAGTAGACCATTTATTTATCAACATCTTGATACGTCTCAAATGTATCTACTTTTCCAAACACTTTTGCTATTGTTTTGGATTCATTCTTGCATGATTTGAACGAAACTAACCTGGACTGACGCTGTTTTCAGCAGAGCTACCAGTGTCGTTTTCTTTTGTGCAGGTTTCTGGATATTTAGGTACGCTGGAAAAATCCCAAAAAAATATATAAAAAATCAGCGTTCCGAAAGCTTCCGCAAGTCCAAAGGGGGGCCACAGGGCAGCCAAGGTGCAGCCAGGAGGGTGCCTGGCGCGACCCAGCCCCTGGCAGCGCCACCTGCCCTCCTGGCTTGGTCCTACGTCCCCCGGTGCCCTACTTTGGCCCTATTTATTCTCCCAACGCAGAAACCCCAGAAAAGAAGTCGCTTTTCCAATCTACGTCGCGGAGCCGCCGCAACCCTCTGTTCTTCTCCGGGAGAGCTAATCTGGAGGCTGCTTTGGCCTCCGGTGAGGGGAGATCATCGCCATCGTCATCGCCATCACCACTCCATCCTCCCTCCATGACTTCTCCATCCATGTGTGAGTAATTCCCTGCTGTAGGCAAAGGGGATGGTAGGGATTGGATGAGTTAGATCATGTAATAGTTCAATCAGATTGTTGGGGGCATGTTGCCTATCATCTACTTGGTGTTTATCATCTCTGTTACAACTTGTTGCTCTTAATGCTTATCACTTTGGGCCCGAGTGCCATGATTTCAGATCTGATCACCCTTTTTGTTTCTTGAGTTCATGGTGTTCTTGATCCTATCTATGAGTTGTATGCACCTATTATAGTCCGGAACCGGCGATCCCAATGGTGACAACTTGAGACACCAAAGGGGATGGACTATAATTTGAGGATTCCGTGTATCCATGAAGTGTTAATGCTTTGTTCCGGTGCTCTTTGACAGGAGTACCTTAATCTCCCTAAGTTCCTTTTGGCCCCGTTTGTAGCGGGAGGGTAGGACAAAAGATGTTGTGCAAAGTTCTTATTGCAAGCACATACAACTACCCTGGGATGCACACCTGATGTTTGATATTTTCCTATATGATCCTTTATTTTCTGTGAGCCTTGCCCGTGTTAGAATATATTACATGTTAGTTATCATCCAAGCAGCGCCCAACCATCCATCTCCCTAGCCTACAGTGTTTTCTTTCCTGCTGGTTACTAGTTGTTTACTTTTGCTGTTTCACCACCACCATCACCACTATTATCACCACCACTACTATCACTGTATCACAGTTGCTACTAATACCTTTGTGTAAGCAAGTGTTTATTTCAGGTGCGGTTGAATTGACAACTCAATTGTCAAAGCCTGTACGTATTCTTTGTGTCCCCAAGTGTCGAATCAATAAATTGGGTTATCTTTCCCGTGAAGACTATCTCGATCCCCTACAGTTGAGGGTTATCACCGCCGCCACCCTCTGTTCTTCTTCGGGAGGGCTAATCTGGAGGGTGTTTTGGCCTCCAATGAGGGGAGATCATCGCCATCGACATCATCATCACCACTCCATCCCCCCTCCATGATTTCTCTTCACATGTGTGAGTAATTCCCTGCTGTAGGTAAAGGGGATGGTAGGGATTGGATGAGTTAGATCATGTAATAGTTCGTCAGATTGTTGAGGGAATGTTGCCTATCATCTACTTTGGTGTTTATCATCTTTTCTACAACTTGTTGCTCTTAATGCTTGTCACTTTGGGCCCGAGTGCCATGTTTTCAGATCTGAACCACTTGTGTTTTCATGAGTATATTTATGTTCTTGATCCTATCGATGAGTTCTATGGACCTATTATGGTCCGGAACCGGCGATCCCAAAGGTGAAATCTTGGGACACCAAATAGGATGGATTATAAGTTGAGGATTTCATTTATCCATTGAGTTTAATGCTTTGTTCCGGTGCTCTTTGATAGGAGCACCTTAATCTCCATAAGTTCCTTTTGGCCCCATTCGTAGCGGGATGGTAGGACAAAAGATGTTGTGCAAGTTCTTATTGCAAGCACGCACAACTACCTACAGGATATATGCCTAATGTCTGATATTTGCCTAGATGATCCTTGCTTTTCTGTGTGCCTTGCCCCGTGTTAAAATATACTAACTATACAAACTGGCTAAGCTTCCGCCCACGGTATGGATTAGCAGTGTTAGGCGTGAGTCCTCTACTAGTTAACACGTGCCCATCCTTTTTTCTGAATTTTTTAACCATCTAACTCAGCACGCATGACCACTCTATTTAAATTGTTGTTCCAGTTCTTTTCTAGACTGGTCAGTGTTTATCTTAATTAGCCATTGATATAGCTAATTATGCAGCTAATCATGATTTATTTATCTTTGTACCACTAATTTGATTCCTTTATCCTATCAACCTATATACAAAGTATGTACAACCTATTATTGCTGTCCAAAATCCCAAATTTTAATGAATAAAAGAAGAAAGGATACGCTAAGCGTCAGTTGACCGGTCAAAATTTCAGTCAGTTGGTCTCATGCAACAACAATCGATTATTATTGCACAAATCAAACTATCCATTGCAAATGAACTGTGTTTCTTCGTTCATTTCTTAAAAATAATTTTTGATTTCACTGGAGCAACATTCGTGACACTATTATCGCAGAGCACACTCGACATCGTCTGGTGCCAATAAATTTATTCGTCGGTGCTAACTATCTCCTATCATTTGCAACAAATTTGAAGTCCATCATCACCGATCACACTTCAACATCTTTGTTTGCAGCAAATATACGTGGCATCACTGTCACCGGCCATGCTGTCTCAAATGTATGTATTTAGCTCTGAAATACATCTAGGTACATCTATTTGAGCGTCAATAAATATAAGGTAATAACATTTTTGCATCCACGCTCTCAAAGGGATGTATTTAGCATTGAAATACATCTAGATACACTCATTTAAGCGACATATAATGTGGATTGGAGATAGTAGTATTTTAATATCATAGTTGTAGAGATAATAACATTTTTGTGTCACGATTGCAGCTCCCATCGTCACCCCATTGCAGCAAAAATGATCACTAGCGCGCGCGACACAACTGGCCAATCCTTCGGCCGATCGGTCGATGCCAATCGTTTTCGAAGTAAAAAAAGCCCAAAAGAATCGGTGAGGCCAAGAAGAAACAACATAGATATTTTTTTATCACTCATTTTATAGAGTAAAATATCAAAATATTTTTTAAGTTTTTTTGTTTTATAGATGCATTCTTCCATTACACGTCAAGTTAACTAAAAATTTGGAGTTTGCTTCTCTTAGAAATTATATAATCAGCATAAAGGTTCAGAAGATTGCTTTGTTTTTAAAAACAAAATCATCACAATTTTTAACAACTTCTAGGGTCTTCAACATGTACTATTTGATGTACCATGCATCAGATTTGAATTATTTGATAAACAAAAATATATTTGTTGGATGTTATTTTTGGCAAGGAAAGAATAATTACCTTCTCCAAAAATATACTATTGCTGATATGAATGTTCCATGAACTATTTTGTTTTACGTAAGCCAAGCAGGTCTATTGGTATCATTAAAAACATACATACTAGAAAGAGTTCAAGAAAGAAAGGCCATGCATGTTAACAAAAAAATCTAAAAATGATCGTTACTACAGGAAGAAAAGGCTTTGTAATGACATATCAATTGTTCAGATGTGTTGCGATGCATGGCAACGTTCCGTCCTTCCATTGCCATCAAAACACTTAATGTATACATCAACGGAGACTAAATAGTGATACACTCGAAAGCTATAGATAACAACACTGAGCAAATCAACCTGTGGTTGAGTTGGTTAGGTGGATAGTTGTACCCCAGCCCACCAGAGTTTAAATCCCAGATTTTACAATGGTGCTCACATTTTTCTGGATTTATTCTAGGGCCGTTGATATGCTTTCAGTGAGAGGAGGCATTCCCGTCGAAGACGAGGTGGCGACTTCGTTAATCTCAAGATGATGTACCGGCTCAGTATTGCGAAGATGCTCATATGGGTAGGGTGTGCGTGTGTGCGTCATAGGGGTGATTGTATACTCGTGTATTGAGTGTCTGAGTTGTACTGTGTTCTAAAAAACACATTTTTATCGATATGAAAACATGTCTAATTATAAGGAAGCATCTTTATCATACAATATGTGAATTAATACCTCCGGCCTTGGCCGATGCATATAATCCATGTGTTGTGTGTTATCTTCTTACATAATAAGTGATAGATCACTAGAAAGAAGAATTTTAACAATGAATTTATAGATTTTTTCCTTATTTTATGCATTGCCTTTACTAAGTAATGGGGATAAGATATAATTCATACAAACCAAAAGTAAGCACGGGCATTCACACAAACGTTCTCACCCGCGCGGCGTGTTGCCGCGCTCTTCTCCTTCTAGTCTATTACATGTTCACTCTCATCCAAGCAGCGCCCAACCATCCATCTCCCTAGCCTATAGTGTTTTTAATCCTGATGGTTACTAGTAGTTTGCTTTTGCTGTTTTACTTTCGCTGACGCCACTATCACTATCATATCACCGTTGCTATTAATATTTTGTTGCAAGCAAGTATATTTCAGGTGCAGTTGAATTGACAACTAAACTATCAAAGTTTATAAATATTCTTTGGCTCCCCTTGTGTCGAATCAATAAATTGGGTTATCTTGCTCGCGAAGACTATCTCGATCCCCTACAGTTGAGGGTCATCAAGTACGTTTTTCTGGCGCCATTGCCGGGAAGCATAGCTTTATTTACAAGTCTACTTGAAGTATTCTGCCTGCTGCATGTTATCCACTATGGTTAAGAAAGGAGACCCCAAGGTTCCGATCTTACCATCTACTACAAGAAAAGGTACTGTTCTGAGCACTAGTGCTACGCTTGATTCACCTTCCGTTATAAGTAAGTTCGCTTCACCACCACCACCACATGCTACTTCTATTGAGTCTATTACTATGTTCGATACTTTTGATGATAATTCTACTACTCTTGATGAAACTGGTTTTCTTGGTCACTATCTTAAAACTCAAATTGCTAAGGTTGCAGCACAGTCCGAGACTGAAACTCCTGCTAGATATTTTCCTACTTGCAAAGCCTTTGGTTACCCAGACTTAGAGAAACTCAAGGAGAGACTCCTTGAGGATGATTATATTATCCTTGATGATGATTTAAGAAGCTGCTTGAAAAGCCCTCTATGAAGAACAAGATTACTCCCGATCCTGAATTTGCTACATCTCCTATATGCAAACCGATCCTGATTATGATTTCTCTGTTGATCTTTCACTTATATCTATAGTTGAGGCTAACCCCTTTTATGGCAGCGAAAATAATGATGCTATTGCACACCTGAACAAACTTACCGAGTTAGGTGGCTTGTTTACTACTGATGAGAGGATACAAAACTTTTATCTGACTAAGCTTTTTTCCTTTTTCTTTGAAGGAAGAAGATAAAGCATGGTATGATGCACTACCTTATGGTTCTATTAAGAATCCTTAGGACTTAGCTCAATCTTTTGTTGATAAATATTTTCCTGCTCATATGCAACATGATGCTTTACAAAGGATTTATAACTTTAAACAGTTGCAAGATGAGCACCTCCCTAAAGCTTGGGGGAGGTATTGCAGTTTAATTAAGGTTAGACCGGGGCATGCAGTCGCTAGAATGAATTACTTGATATATTTTAAGTTGGTCTAACCGATGAATCTAGATCCTAGTTGGATAGTTGTGATGGTTGTGTTTTCAAGGAAATAACACCGGACGATGCTCAAGAATTAATGGGCAAGATTGCCAGAAACCACGAAGATTGGTCCGTTCCTGAACCACCTACACCACCAAAGAAGAGGGACATGCTTGTCCTCAGCCCCGAAGATATGCAAGAAGCAAAGATGTCTATAACGGAGAAAGGCATTGATACGTCCCAAACGTATCTATAATTTCTGCTTGCTCCATGCATGATTTGTGTGACTTTGCCATGTTTTTCTTGAACTTTCATACATATTTTTATCATATTTGGAATAACCTATTAACTCAGTGCACCCAGTTGCCAATTCCTGTTTTCTGCTATTTTTGTATTTTAGGTTTTTCCAACAATTAAAGTGCCCAATAAATCCCAGAAAAATTATATAAAAAATCAGCGTCCCGGAAGCTTCTGGAATAAGCAAGACATGGCAGGAGGGCCACCACCAGGGGCCTAGGAGGGTGCCCGGCGCGGGTACACCCTAGGTCGCGCCACTTGCCCTCCTGGCTGCCCTGTGCCCCCCCTGGCCCCCTCCTTTGGCCTATATTTAGCCCCCGCGGAGGAAATCCTTAAGATCGAAATACTTTTTCTAGAATCGATTCCGATCTCCGCCGCCATCGCCAAAAAGCTTCGGGGGACCAGAATTCCTGTGCAGGCACCCTGCCGGGACGGGGAAGTGACCCCGGATTCATCTCCATCGACGTTGCTTCCTCCCTCCATGAAGCGGGAGTAGTTCCTCCTCGGGGCTGAGGTTTCTACCAGTAGCTATGTGTTCTTCTCTCTTTCCCATGATGTGATCTTCGTTGTGATCATAGGCTATGTTAATCTAGGGTGATCCCATGATATTTCCCCTTCCTCTATGTATTGGATTGATGTACTCACTTGATCTTATCTAGTATAATCCCCGAGACCATGGTGACAGCGGTCTATTGGAAATGGGTTAGAAGAATATTATCATGAGTGATTTCCTCTTTTGGGTGTTGATTGAAGATTGAGAGTCTCTTGGTGCTGACTATCCTTGAGATATGTTGTGGTGATTGTGGTACTCTCTTTGGATGACCGCGGTGACATCGGGAAATCCATAGATTGAGAACTACGAAATCTGAGGTGCGCTTTTGTAGCCCTACATAATTCTCGTCCTCTCTTGACCACAAAGGAATGACCTCCGAGTACGTCTCCATTGCATGTTTTATGGGAAATATCATGTGATTAGACTATGTTAATGTTGTTGGGAGTTGGAACTAGTGAAAGTATGAAGCCTAGGCCTTGTTTCCACTATTGCAATACCGTTTGAGCTCACGTTTACCACTTGTTTCTTTGCTGCACTTTTTATTACAGATTTATATTACTTCGTTTTACCACACCTATCACCCATATTTTACTATCTCTTCGCCGAACTAGTGCACCTATACAACTCCTAGTTGTATTAGGTGTGTTGGGGACACAAGAGACTTCTTGTATCTTAATTGCAGGGTTGCTTGAGAGAGACATCTTCAACCTCTACTTCCCTGAGTTCGATAAACCTTAGGTCATCCACTTGAGGGAAATTGCTGCTGTCCTACAAACCTCTGCGCTTGGAGCCCAACATAGTCTACAAGAATAGAAGAGTGTGTAGACATCAAGCTATTTCTGGCGCCGTTGCCGGGGAGGTGAGTGCTTGAAGGTATATCTTTAGATCTTGCAATTAAATCTTTTTGTTTCTTGTTTTACTTTTCACTAAGTTATGTTTATGGAAAACTGCACTCTTAGTTCGCTGTTTGGGGAAGGTCTATTTACCACACCCGTGGTAGAGAATTCTCCTCCACCTATTGAATGTATCCCGTTCTAAATACCACTTGGGATAGTTGAAATAATTATTAATGTTTTTTATGATGGGACAGTCAATCCTAGAATTCATTTTACTGAAACTTACAGAACTTTGTGAGTTATTTAAGATTTCAGGTTTGACAAGAGGTGAAGTCATGAAGAAATTGTTTGCCTTGTCACTGAAATGAAAAGCATTGGAATGGTATAGGCTACTAGATGATTCTCACCTACGGGATTGGGAAGAGATCCATTCTCTCTTTTACTCCATGTTTTATCCTCTTCATGAAGTTCATGAGAATAGGAATTATATTTATAATTTCTATCCTCACGACGGAGAGAGCATAGCTCAAGCTTGGGGGAGACTGAAAACTTTCATGCTAAAATGTCCTAACCATGGGCTCCTGAAAGATATAATTATTACTAATTTCTATGCAAAGCTCTCTCGATAGGATAGAGACTTGCTCGATGCTTCCTCTATGGGTTCTTTCACAAACGAAAAGATTGATGCTAAATGGGAACTCCTTGAAAGAATTCAACGCAATACTGAAGATTGGGAGATCGACAAAGGTAAAGAGTCGGGTATAAATTATGAGTATGTGTAACATCCCACATGTAATAAAGTGCAAACACCATGTATTTTGCTTTCTCTGTTGAACTTGTAACTTGGCATGGTGGAAGTTTACATCTTTTCATGTGGTGATTTAAATTGGCATGGAGGTTGGAGTCAGTTTGGATTGGTTTCTTTTGCATGCAAAGTGACTCAAGAAGGGCAGTCATGGAATTTTCCTTGCCACATGCTCACTCCTCTTGGTCCCAAACTTGGCCTAGCCATTTCATTTCATATGGCAAGGGTTTTAAACCCTCAAGGCATTTTTTTTCCACCAACAAAAAACAGTAGCCCTAGTTCAAAGTGTTTTGAATTCAAAAAGGGGCCACATTTTTGTTGTTTCCAAAATTGGTCAAACCACTTTTGAAAAATTCAGAAAAATGCAAGGATTAGGAATTTCAAACTCATGGAATTTTGAACCTCTTATTTTTCTCTCAAAAACTCCTCAAAGTCCTTTTCTATTTAATTTTAAATAGAAAAGGTACTGTTTTGCTTGTGGACATTTTTCACTGCATGTAAAAATGGTCAAACCAATTTTGGATGATCAAACATCCTTTTAGGGGATTTATAAAAATATTTGGAATATTTTTATGACCCCTAATCTTTTCCTTTTTCCTTTATTTCTTCCTGCTGCTCATTTTCTTCTGGAAACGGGCTGCTTTTCCTTTTTCTTCTCCCTCCAGCCCAGCTATGCCGTTTGGATTCAGCCCACCAGCGCGCGTCGTCCCTTTTTCTTTTTCCCTGCGCCCCTCTCTCTCTGCCAACCGGGGCCCGCGTGTCATCCCCTTCCTCTCTCACGCCTTTCCCTGGACGCACATGGCGCCGTGGGGAGACGCCCGGACCTGCTGCGTCCACGTCGCCTCCCCCTCCGCCTATAAGAGCCCCCCCCGGGGTGGCCTAGGGTTTCGTTTTCCCCCTCGGGTTGCGCCGCCGCCGCCTCTTCCGTTTCGTCTCTGCTTCCGGCGATTCCGCCATGGACAGGAGGTCCATGGCCTGAACTCCACGCTGCTCGTGCCCGTCGTCGTCCATGTCTGCAGCAACGTCCAGCACGACCTCCTCCGAGCCGCTCGACCCCCTCTTGCCCCGCGGTGAGCTCCGTTCCCTTCCTCCCCTGTTTCTGCAGAGCCGTTCCGCCGTAGTTTTTCCGGCGAGGTGTAGCTCCGTTTCGTAGCGCGGCGAGCTCGTCTTAGCGGTAAAATGGGACCACGGCACGTCCAGCTCCGTCCAGCAGCGAGCCGTGGAGCCGTGGTGCCCTGTTTCTGCAGAGCCGTGGAGCCGTGGTGCCCTGCAGCAGATGGCGTTGTCGCCTGAACCCGTCGCGCGCAGAGGACTGTCGCCTGAGCCGCGTCTGTCAGTGAAGCCGTTTCCTTTCTTGCTTCAGACCACGCCGGCCCGTTCCTTTCGCTAGATGCAGGCCTGAGTAGATGCGCGAGTTGATGCAGTGCTTTCCCCCTGTGTTAGAGTCCTGGATCGACCTCGAAAACGAGCAAGATCTCACCTTTCTGCACTTCGTCAGTCGTCTGAACTGAGTTCAGTTCGAGCTGTGTTCGTTTCAGGCATGGCAACAGAAGTTGGTTGATTTACAACGCGACCGTTACCTGTCACAACCCGATTCGTAGCCGAGCTGGTCGAGTACTTGGTGTGCAGCGCGGGGTCGCGGGTTCGAACCCCCCTGGGTTCGATTAAACCCCCATTTTTGCTCCGTTTGGAGTTGGCGTGCGAGCCACTGGGCTCGGCCCATTTGCCTTAGCGCAGCAGGGGGGCAGCAGCAGTGGGCTGCTGTTCGAAACCGGACCAAGTGGCCTGGACTCCCCGTTTCTTTTTTTATTTTTATTTAGTCTTTTCTTTTCTGTTTTAATTCATTTAGGATTTGAATTTCAAGTTCAAATCTGTTTTTGCCCAAGTTTTCAAACAGAGGCATCCCATATATCAATTTGGGGTAGTTTGAGCTACTGATTGCAGTAGTGATACTCATTTTTGCATCTGACCCCTTCTAAATATTGGAGTTGTGTCATTTTGCAAATAAACCCCCTGTTGCTTTTATTTAATTTTGGAAATTGGTTCAACTTGCAAATTGCCCATATCACATATGATTTTTGGGTAGTTTTGCACAAGGAGTTGCTTACCTTATATGATTATGGTTGGGATATCATGCTATAAAGAAGTTGGTTGATATTTATTATTGTTAAATGATGTTAAATTATATTCGACGATAGGTGGAAGGCTGGACTATTCCCGTCTGGTGTTTTGTTCCATTTGAGTCACCTAGGACCCGAGTTCCGGGTATTGTGTTTCTTGACGAGCGTGCCTAATCGTGTGTGGGGTTTTATGGGGCCCCCTTGTCTTACCTACTTAGCTTCATACATTCTAGTGGTGGCCCAAGCTGATTTACATTTGCAATGTGTGTGTGCTGGTTGGATCCCCAGTTGTTTCCAAACCAAACCAGGGCCAGGAGGGCATAGTTTCTTGGCTGGCCCAATTAGACCGGCTGAGGACCCGGTCTCATGAGAGAACTAACCGGTAATCCAAACCCGAGTTATACGGTAGAGTCCGATTCGAGAGCGTGGCCAACTTTTGAGTTGGGTGTCGACTCCCCGGGGGCCACCCGGATATGTGTGTTGTTAGTTAGAGGGACTCTGACGTTCCGGAGTTTCAGGCGCTTACCCAGCCAAGTGGAAACCGGGCGTACATGCGACGTCTATCATGGACAGTTGGTACACCCCTGCAGGGTAAATCTTTTCGAAAAGCCGTGTCCGCGGTTATGGACTACTTGAGACCTACTCCTTGTTCATAGAATAATATCAATGTAATCATGCTATAAAACTTGACAAACCGTGTGTGGGCCTTGGTTGTCTTTCTTCGTCCAGGGGGACCGAGAGAGAAACGAGGTTGTGTTATGCTTGCGTAAGTAGGCGGATAGCTGACTTACGACACGTTGTCACCGCAACTTCTTGGATCTCCACTTTATTCTGATAGAACGTGTAGCCACCATATATGCTAGTACGGCTGCAAACTGTCTTTACCTTTACCTTACCTGTAGCGTTAGTTATTCCGTAATGATATGTTCTCACCCCCGTTTACTTTTCCGCTTTTACCGCTTTGCCTGATCGGCCGCTGCAGTGGACTACTACCTCGACCCCAGCACTGGACGATACTTCGTGGAGGTGTCCCCGGAGGATGACGACGAGTACGACTACTCCGACCAGTAGGATCCTTAGTTGGGCTCAGACGTTCCCGTGGGTGGTTTTATGTGTAGCCCTCTCTAGGGCAATTTGGTTCTTGACCGTACCCGGTCCATGTCTTGCTTCCGCTTGATGTACTGATGAGATGTATTCATGAGAATGTTATGTATTTTAGACAGTGGCGTTGTATGCCCTGCTCTATATCTATATATGTATTTCTTTTCTTGTAGAGTTGTGTTTTTATACCTGTTGTCGAGAATCCGGCAGCGACACGAGTGCGAGTGTCGTGCGCCGGTGGCGTTTGATGCGCTTCTAACTCCGACCGGACGTGAAAGCGACTAGTTAGAGTTAGTACCGCATCGAGGGCCTTACAACTTGGTATCAGAGCAGGACTGACTGTAGGACCCTTTACTGGCCGAAGTTGAGTCTAGAAACTATTTCGGTAGTTATATAGGAAAAAAATTCGGAGAGTAGGACCTCTTTCTGTTTTCTCCTTATCCCACCCTCCCACCCCTTTTTCCGTGAGGAAGTGAAACGATGTATTCTCTCTGCAACTTATCCCCTTTCAAAACAATCTAGGTTCTCGTTTACATGAGACTCCGATTCCTCTATAATGTTTTGCTAGCGACGAGATGTGTTGGCGTCTTTGAGACCACTGAGCCGCCACTTGGGGTTGACTGCTCTACCTCGCTTACGGCGTACCCCAGGTGAACCGTCCATATAGGATTGGCGGGCATCCTATGGTAATATGGATGTGGTGTCTTTCCCCTATGGACGACCGTGATGGCGGGCCGCTCAGGGCAGATGTCTCATTGTGCAGGTTTCCAACCGCTCGTATATATATTGTTGTGTGCTCGCTAGCACATTATTATATTTGATTCGGATGTTCTTGGTTTGGGAATTCCAGTAGCACCTAGTTATCGACTTTCCGGGTTAACCTTGGTGGAATTTCAGCCTTCGGCTTTCTCATACCTCATGAGGAAGTTTTGTTGTCAATTTTGCTTTAACTCTGGTTACTTCAATGATTCGTTCATGTTCTCATAAGTGTTCCTGTATACAGGATGCCAAGAGCGAACATGCCGCCGCCAGAGAACCCTATCCTTGGGGAGGCTGTAGCTGCAGTGGCTCAGGGCACGGCTGCGATCCTTCAGATGCTGCAGAACCAGGGTGCTCAGAGGAATGATCGTCCACAGTACACCACACTGCAAAAGATTCTCGCGATCAGCCCTCCCAGGTTCTCCGAGGCTCGAGACCCGCTGGAGGCGGATGACTGGATTGCAGAGATCAAGAAGCACTTCAAGGCCAACTCCGTCAGACCCGTCGACTACGTCACCTTCGTCTCCTTCCAGCTCCAGGGTGCTGTAGACAGTTGGTTCTCGACGTACAAGGAGAACAAGGGTGAGACAGAGATCACGTGGGATGACTTCGTCAAGGATTTCAGAGCTGCTCATATTCCCAGTGGTCTGATCGAGAGGAAGCGCAAGGAGTTCTTATCTCTGAGGCAGGGGGACAGGTCTGTGCAGGAGTATAACCTGGCCTTCGTCAGGCTTGCCAGGTACGCTCCAGAGGAGGTCTCGTCAGAGGCCAAGCGCATTGCCAGGTTCCGCGGTGGTCTTACCCCGGACATCAAGTATGCGCTTACCTTGTCCACGCCGAGCCTGTTCTCAGAGTTCGTCGACCAGGCTATCAGACAGGAGTCAGCTGAGGCAGAGCGTTCCGCAGAGAAGAGGAAGCAGAGAGAGCACAGTTCAGCAGTAATGATCCACAAGAAGGCCAAGTCCTGGGTTGCAGAGTCACAGCCTCAGCAGCAGCGTCAGCAGTTCCAGCAGAGGGGGGCAGTTGTCCGCACTTTTTCCCGCCCTCCCGTCCCAGTGCAGCACGGACCTCGCTCTACTCCACCACACGCGAGGCCGCCTGCTCCACAGGGCCAGCCCAGGCCAGAGATCACGTGCTTCAAGTGTGGCAAGCCGGGCCACAAGTCTCCGCAGTGCACCGACCCTCGTTACGCCAGGCTGCCTCCGCCCCCACCTCGCTCTACACCGAGCAACGCGATGGTGCGGGCCCAGCCACGAGCGCTCAGGGTGAACAACGTGACTGTGGCAGAGGCTCAGCAGTCGTCCGAGATTGTGCTTGGTAGGTTGCTTGTATGTTCAGTTCCAGCTTCAGTGTTGTTCGATTCCGGAGCTTCCCATTCCTTCATGTCCGATGCTTTTGCCAGTTCACTTGACCTTCCGCGTGAGAGGCTCGACAGCAGAATCAGCACAGTTGTACGCTCTGAACGCTGGAGTTGCTCCATTGATCGAGGAGGTCAGAGTTGTTCGAGAGTTCGCGGATGTCTTTCCAGAGGAGTTGCCAGGTATTCCACCCGTGCGTGCTATTGAGTTCGTGATCGAGCTAGAACCTGGTACACAGCCGATATCTCGGCAGCCTTACAAGATGTGTCCGGAAGAGCTGATTGAGTTGAAAGAGCAGTTGGTGAAGCTTGAGAAGGATGGGCTCATTCGTCCGAGCACTTCCCCTTGGGGTGCCCCGTGTCTTTTTGTGAAGAAGAAAGATGGTACTAGTCGGTTGGTTCAAGACTACCGTGGTATCAACAAGAAGACGATCAAAAACAAATACCCTTTGCCCAACATCAATGACTTGTTTGAACAGTTGCATGGAGCAAAGGTGTTTTCAAAGCTTGATCTAAAGATGGGGTACCACCAGATTCGTGTCCGTGAGGAAGACATTCCTAAGACAGCCTTCCGCACTCGATATGGCCTGTACGAGTTTACGGTCATGACGTTTGGCTTTTCAAACGCACCTCCGACGTTCATGAGGGCCATGAACTATCTCTTCCAAGAGTGGCTAGACGTGTTCGTACTCCTCTACCTCGACGACATCCTTGTCTTTTCTAAGTCAGAGGCTGAGCATGAGGAGCATCTCAGATTGGTGTTGCAGAAGTTGAGAGATCACCAGTTTTATGCCAAGTTTTCCAAGTGTGAATTCTGGATGAACAAGGTCAACTTTCTTGGCCATGTCATTTCCTCAGAGGGCATTGCTGTTGACCCAGACAGAGTCCGGACGATTCAAGATTGGACTCCGCCGAAAAATGTCAAGCAGTTGAGGAGTTTTCTCGGACTTGCCAGCTATTGCAGGAAGTTTGTCGAGAATTTCTCCAAGATAGCAAAGCCGATGACCGAGCTGTTGTGCAAGGGCAAGAAGTACGTTTGGTCACAGGCTTGCCAGGCGGCTTTTGATGAGTTGAAGATAAGGCTGACCACAGCTCCGATACTTACGCCGCCAGATGAGTCACAACCGTTTCAAGTATTCTGTGATGCCTCGTTGAATGGCCTTGGCGGAGTATTTATGCAGGGAAAGAGTATTGTGGCGTACACCTCCAGACAGTTGAAGCAGGCTGAGAGGAACTATCCGACCCACGATCTTGAGCTGGCTGCAGTGATTCATGCGTTGGTTACTTGGCGACACCTCCTCCTAGGGAGGAAGGTTGATGTGTTCACCGATCACAAAAGCTTAAAGTACTTGTTCACGCAGCCTAACCTGAACTTGAGGCAAAGGAGATGGCTCGAGACTATTACTGAGTACTCTATGGATATTCAGTATAAGCCTGGCAAGGCGAATGTCATAGCTGATGCGTTGAGCCGCAAGGGTGATTGCAACAGTGTCCAGGTGCAGAAGATACACCCTGATTTGTGTGAGGCCTTTCGAAGGCTCAATCTTGAGCTAGTTCCAGCAGGCTATCTAGCCAACCTTGTGGTAGAGCCCACTATCCGTGAAAAGATTCGTGAAGCTCAGTCTGGTAGCTTGATGATTCAGAAAGTCAAGCAGGGTGTTGCCGCCTCAGTTCCGAAGTACGGTTGCTTTTCAGTGCATAATGACGGCACCGTGATGTTCGAGGAGAGAGTTGTTGTTCCCAAGGAAGGAGGTCTTAGAGAGGTCATATTGAGAGAAGCCCATGACTCAAAGCTGTCTATCCACCCTGGTAGCACCAAGATGTATCAGGACCTCAAGCAGAGCTTTTGGTGGACTCGTATGAAGCGGGATGTTGCCCGTTTTGTCTCCCAGTGTGATGTGTGCAGGAGAGTGAAGGCACAGCACCAGAAGCCTGCAGGACTACTTCAGCCAATTGAAATTCTAGAGTGGAAATGGGATCACATTGAGATGGATTTCATCACGGGTTTTCCTTTGTCACAGAAGAAAAACAATGCCATCTTTGTTGTCATTGACAATCTCTCCAAAGTTGCCCACTTCTTTCCAGTGAAGGACTCCATTTCAGCAGCTCAGTTGGCGGATTTGTATACCGCACGAGTTGTATCTTTGCATGGCATCCCCAAGAAGATCAGTTCTGATCGAGGCAGTCTTTTCACCTCCAAGTTCTGGCAGGCTTTTCAAAAGGCAATTGGTACGACAGTGTTGTTCAGTACCGCTTATCACCCTCAAACCAGTGGGCAGGTTGAGCGTGTGAATGAAATTCTTGAAGACAGGTTGAGGGCATGTGTCATCTCGTTTGGCATGAAGTGGGAGGAATGCTTGCCATATGCTGAGTTCTCGTACAACAACAGCTATCAAGAAAGTCTGCAGGCAGCACCGTTTGAAGTGTTGTATGGTCGCAAGTGCAGGACACCTTTGAACTGGTCCGAGACAGGCGAGAGGCAGCTGTTCGGTCCAGATGTCATCTAAGAGGCTGAGGACACAGTGAAAATTGTCCGAGAGAACCTGAAGGCAGCACAGTCTAGGCAGAAGGCCTATTATGACTAGAAGCACCGTGGTGTTGACTTCAAAGTTGGTGACTTCGCATACCTCAAAGTGTCTCCACTTCGAGGCACTCACCGCTTTGGGATCAAAGGCAAGTTGGCTCCCAGGTTCGTTGGTCCGTTCCGCATTCTCGAGACTCGGCGACCTCTTGCGTTCCGCCTCGAGCTTCCAGACAGTTTGGCTATGGTGCATGATGTGTTTCACCTGTCTCAGTTGAAGAAGTGTTTCAAGCAGCCAGAGCAGGCAGTGGACTTGGGCGAGATCCAGCTCAGTGCGGATCTTTCTTACTCAGAGCGTCCAGTCCGTGTTCTTGACTCGTCAGAGCGCAAGACTCGTAACAAGACCGTCAAGTTCCTCAAGGTGCAATGGGCACATCACTCGGAGAAGGAAGCAACGTGGGAGCGTGAAGATCATCTCCGTTCCGAGTATCCCGAGCTTTTTCTTGCTTAGATCTCGGGACGAGATCCTATGTTGGTGGGGGAGAGCTGTAACATCCCACATGTAATAAAGTGCAAACACCATGTATTTTGCTTTCTCTGTTGAACTTGTAACTTGGCATGGTGGAAGTTTACATCTTTTCATGTGGTGATTTAAATTGGCATGGAGGTTGGAGTCAGTTTGGATTGGTTTCTTTTGCATGCAAAGTGACTCAAGAAGGGCAGTCATGGAATTTTCCTTGCCACATGCTCACTCCTCTTGGTCCCAAACTTGGCCTAGCCATTTCATTTCATATGGCAAGGGTTTTAAACCCTCAAGGCATTTTTTTTCCACCAACAAAAAACAGTAGCCCTAGTTCAAAGTGTTTTGAATTCAAAAAGGGGCCACATTTTTGTTGTTGCCAAAATTGGTCAAACCACTTTTGAAAAATTCAGAAAAATGCAAGGATTAGGAATTTCAAACTCATGGAATTTTGAACCTCTTATTTTTCTCTCAAAAACTCCTCAAAGTCCTTTTCTATTTAATTTTAAATAGAAAAGGTACTGTTTTGCTTGTGGACATTTTTCACTGCATGTAAAAATGGTCAAACCAATTTTGGATGATCAAACATCCTTTTAGGGGATTTATAAAAATATTTGGAATATTTTTATGACCCCTAATCTTTTCCTTTTTCCTTTATTTCTTCCTACTGCTCATTTTCTTCTGGAAACGGGCTGCTTTTCCTTTTTCTTCTCCCTCCAGCCCAGCTGGGCCGTTTGGATTCAGCCCACCAGCGCGCGTCGTCCCTTTTTCTTTTTCCCTGCGCCCCTCTCTCTCTGCCAACCGGGGCCCGCGTGTCATCCCCTTCCTCTCTCACGCCTTTCCCTGGATGCACATGGCGCCGTGGGGAGACGCCCGGACCTGCTGCGTCCACGTCGCCTCCCCCTCCGCCTATAAGAGCCCCCCCCCGGGGTGGCCTAGGGTTTCGTTTTCCCCCTCGGGTTGCGCCGCCGCCGCCTCTTCCGTTTCGTCTCTGCTTCCGGCGATTCCGCCATGGACAGGAGGTCCATGGCCTGAACTCCACGCTGCTCGTGCCCGTCGTCGTCCACGTCTGCAGCAACGTCCAGCACGACCTCCTCCGAGCCGCTCGACCCCCTCTTGCCCCGCGGTGAGCTCCGTTCCCTTCCTCCCCTGTTTCTGCAGAGCCGTGGAGCCGTGGTGCCCTGCAGCAGATGGCGTTGTCGCCTGAACCCGTCGCGCGCAGAGGACTGTCGCCTGAGCCGCGTCTGTCAGTGAAGCCGTTTCCTTTCTTGCTTCAGACCACGCCGGCCCGTTCCTTTCGCTAGATGCAGGCCTGAGTAGATGCGCGAGTTGATGCAGTGCTTTCCCCCTGTGTTAGAGTCCTGGATCGACCTCGAAAACGAGCAAGATCTCACCTTTCTGCACTTCGTCAGTCGTCTGAACTGAGTTCAGTTCGAGCTGTGTTCGTTTCAGGCATGGCAACAGAAGTTGGTTGATTTACAACGCGACCGTTACCTGTCACAACCCGATTCGTAGCCGAGCTGGTCGAGTACTTGGTGTGCAGCGCGGGGTCGCGGGTTCGAACCCCCCTGGGTTCGATTAAACCCCCATTTTTGCTCCGTTTGGAGTTGGCGTGCGAGCCACTGGGCTCGGCCCATTTGCCTTAGCGCAGCAGGGGGGCAGCAGCAGTGGGCTGCTGTTCGAAACCGGACCAAGTGGCCTGGACTCCCCGTTTCTTTTTTTATTTTTATTTAGTCTTTTCTTTTCTGTTTTAATTCATTTAGGATTTGAATTTCAAGTTCAAATCTGTTTTTGCCCAAGTTTTCAAACAGAGGCATCCCATATATCAATTTGGGGTAGTTTGAGCTACTGATTGCAGTAGTGATACTCATTTTTGCATCTGACCCCTTCTAAATATTGGAGTTGTGTCATTTTGCAAATAAACCCCCTGTTGCTTTTATTTAATTTTGGAAATTGGTTCAACTTGCAAATTGCCCATATCACATATGATTTTTGGGTAGTTTTGCACAAGGAGTTGCATGGGGATAATTTTTTCATCAACTGAACCTTTTCAAAATTCATGAGGTGCAATTTTGCACTCAGCCCCCTGAACTTCAGTTGAATTTGCAACTGCTTTTGCAAATTCAAATGGAGGCATGTCATATATGTTTTTGGGGTGTTTTTCTGCAAGGAGTTCAGTAGTGAGGTTTTCTTGTTGTGTTGAGAAACTTTTGAGACAAGGTGTGATCACCTGGTCCAGAAGCTTCAGGTCTGTCTGTCTACAACACCTCAGCTTCAGTGCATCTGAGATGTTGTTCATCTGATCTTGCCAAGGCAGTTCCATCCTATCCTTTCTTCAGTCATCCTTAACATATTGTCATGTGCTATGTGGCTGACCTCCAGCAAATTGTCGCACCTTCACAAGTGTCAATTTCACCGACACTACTCCGTCTCCGGAATCATTGTTTTACTTTCATGTTAATTAAATTCCTGTAATGCTTTGTTGTTCATGTCATGCTATCATGCTATTTACACCTAAGTTAAGGCTCAGACCAAAGCCATCACATGTAAATAAATTGCATATGAAAGTGATGACTTGTCGTCATCACCTTCATTTAAACTTGCCTAGACAGGGTCATATCATGTAAATAAAACCTGATCATGCCATCCTTGTTTGAGTTACTGCAGTCGCTTACTTGTGTGCCTTTTCCTGCCGGTACCTTACGCTAGCACCTGAGACCGCCGAGGAGACTTACGTGGAGCTGTCCGACACCGAGCCCGAGGGTACCGTGAGTGCTGCTACGACTACCTTACCAGGCAAGGGGGAGATCTGTGTCATTACTTTATAACTTTCTGCTCATGCCTAGCTGTAGATCTAGAACGTTATTGTTTGATCCTATCTACATTATATGCCATGTTTAAACCCATACAGCCGTGATCCCCACATCCCAGCAAACCATTGTTCTGCTAAGTTACCGCTGCTCAGCCATTGCTTAGTATGGATAGAAAACTTGATGCTTACCTTATATGATTATGGTTGGGATATCATGCTATAAAGAAGTTGGTTGATATTTATTATTGTTAAATGATGTTAAATTATATTCGACGATAGGTGGAAGGCTGGACTATTCCCGTCTGGTGTTTTGTTCCATTTGAGTCACCTAGGACCCGAGTTCCGGGTATTGTGTTTCTTGACGAGCGTGCCTAATCGTGTGTGGGGTTTTATGGGGCCCCCTTGTCTTACCTACTTAGCTTCATACATTCTAGTGGTGGCCCAAGCTGATTTACATTTGCAATGTGTGTGTGCTGGTTGGATCCCCAGTTGTTTCCAAACCAAACCAGGGCCAGGAGGGCATAGTTTCTTGGCTGGCTCAATTAGACCGGCTGAGGACCCGGTCTCATGAGAGAACTAACCGGTAATCCAAACCCGAGTTATACGGTAGAGTCCGATTCAAGAGCGTGGCCAGCTTTTGAGTTGGGTGTCGACTCCTCGGGGGCCACCCGGATATGTGTGTTGTTAGTTAGAGGGACTCTGACGTTCCGGAGTTTCAGGCGCTTACCCAGCCAAGTGGAAACCGGGCGTACATGCGACGTCTATCATGGACAGTTGGTACACCCCTGCAGGGTAAATCTTTTCGAAAAGCCGTGTCCGCGGTTATGGACTACTTGAGACCTACTCCTTGTTCATAGAATAATATCAATGTAATCATGCTATAAAACTTGACAAACCGTGTGTGGGCCTTGGTTGTCTTTCTTCGTCCAGGGGGACCGAGAGAGAAACGAGGTTGTGTTATGCTTGCGTAAGTAGGCGGATAGCTGACTTACGACACGTTGTCACCGCAACTTCTTGGATCTCCACTTTATTCTGATAGAACGTGTAGCCACCATATATGCTAGTACGGCTGCAAACTGTCTTTACCTTTACCTTACCTGTAGCATTAGTTATTCCGTAATGATATGTTCTCACCCCCGTTTACTTTTCCGCTTTTACCGCTTTGCCTGATCGGCCGCTGCAGTGGACTACTACCTCGACCCCAGCACTGGACGATACTTCGTGGAGGTGTCCCCGGAGGATGACGACGAGTACGACTACTCCGACCAGTAGGATCCTTAGTTGGGCTCAGACGTTCCCGTGGGTGGTTTTATGTGTAGCCCTCTCTAGGGCAATTTGGTTCTTGACCGTACCCGGTCCATGTCTTGCTTCCGCTTGATGTACTGATGAGATGTATTCATGAGAATGTTATGTATTTTAGACAGTGGCGTTGTATGCCCTGCTCTATATCTATATATGTATTTCTTTTCTTGTAGAGTTGTGTTTTTATACCTGTTGTCGAGAATCCGGCAGCGACACGAGTGCGAGTGTCGTGCGCCGGTGGCGTTTGATGCGCTTCTAACTCCGACCGGACGTGAAAGCGACTAGTTAGAGTTAGTACCGCATCGGGGGCCTTACAACTTGGTATCAGAGCAGGACTGACTGTAGGACCCTTTACTGGCCGAAGTTGAGTCTAGAAACTATTTCGGTAGTTATATAGGAAAAAAATTCGGAGAGTAGGACCTCTTTCTGTTTTCTCCTTATCCCACCCTCCCACCCCTTTTTCCGTGAGGAAGTGAAACGATGTTTTCTCTCTGCAACTTATCCCCTTTCAAAACAATCTAGGTTCTCGTTTACATGAGACTCCGATTCCTCTATAATGTTTTGCTAGCGACGAGATGTGTTGGCGTCTTTGAGACCACTGTGCCGCCACTTGGGGTTGACTGCTCTACCTCGCTTACGGCGTACCCCAGGTGAACCGTCCATACAGGATTGGCGGGCATCCTATGGTAATATGGATGTGGTGTCTTTCCCCTATGGACGACCGTGATGGCGGGCCGCTCAGGGCAGATGTCTCATTGTGCAGGTTTCCAACCGCTCGTATATATATTGTTGTGTGCTCGCTAGCACATTATTATATTTGATTCGGATGTTCTTGGTTTGGGAATTCCAGTAGCACCTAGTTATCGACTTTCCGGGTTAACCTTGGTGGAATTTCAGCCTTCGGCTTTCTCATACCTCATGAGGAAGTTTTGTTGTCAATTTTGCTTTAACTCTGGTTACTTCAATGATTCGTTCATGTTCTCATAAGTGTTCCTGTATACAGGATGCCAAGAGCGAACATGCCGCCGCCAGAGAACCCTATCCTTGGGGAGGCTGTAGCTGCAGTGGCTCAGGGCACGGCTGCGATCCTTCAGATGCTGCAGAACCAGGGTGCTCAGAGGAATGATCGTCCACAGTACACCACACTACAACAGTTTCTCGCGATCAGCCCTCCCAGGTTCTCCGAGGCTCGAGACCCGCTGGAGGCGGATGACTGGATTGCAGAGATCAAGAAGCACTTCAAGGCCAACTCCGTCAAACCCGTCGACTACTTCACCTTCGCCTCCTTCCAGCTCCAGGGTGCTGCAGGCAGTTGGTTCTCGACGTACAAGGAGAACAAGGGTGAGACAGAGATCACGTGGGATGACTTCGTCAAGGATTTCAGAGCTGCTCATATTCCCAGTGGTCTGATCGAGAGGAAGCGCGAGGAGTTCTTAGCTCTGAGGCAGGGGGACAGGTCTGTGCAGGAGTATAACCTGGCCTTCGTCAGGCTTGCCAGGTACGCTCCAGAGGAGGTCTCGTCAGAGACCAAGCGCATTGCCAGGTTCCGCGGTGGTCTTACCCCGGACATCAAGTATGCGCTTACCTTGTCCACGCCGAGCCTGTTCTCAGAGTTCGTCGACCAGGCTATCAGACAGGAGTCAGCTGAGGCAGAGCGTTCCGCAGAGAAGAGGAAGCAGAGAGAGCACAGTTCGGCAGTGATGATCCACAAGAAGGCCAAGTCCTGGGTTGCAGAGTCACAGCCTCAGAAGCAGCGTCAGCAGTTCCAGCAGAGGGGGGCAGTTGTCCGCACTTTTTCCCGCCCTCCCGTCCCAGTGCAGCACGGACCTCGCTCTACTCCACCACACGCAAGGCCGCCTGCTCCACAGGGCCAGCCCAGGCCAGAGATCACGTGCTTCAAGTGTGGCAAGCCGGGCCACAAGTCTCCGCAGTGCATCGACCCTCGTTACGCCAGGCTGCCTCCGCCCCCACCTCGCTCTACACCGAGCAACGCGATGGTGCGGGCCCAGCCACGAGCGCTCAGGGTGAACAACGTGACTGTGGCAGAGGCTCAGCAGTCGTCCGAGATTGTGCTTGGTAGGTTGCTTGTATGTTCAGTTCTAGCTTCAGTGTTGTTCGATTCCGGAGCTTCCCATTCCTTCATGTCCGATGCTTTTGCCAGTTCACTTGACCTTCCGCGTGAGAGGTTGCCTATACCTCTAGCAATTGTTTCTCCAGGATCGAGGATGCAGTCAGCAGGCAGCATCCCAGATGTGCAGATTTGTATCCAAGGAGCCATCTTTTCCGCGTCCCTGATTGTCTTGCCCCGTTCAGACATTGATGTCATCTTGGGCATGGATTGGCTTGTCAAGTACAAGGCCAAGATTGATTGCCCGTCCAAGACCGTGTTGCTGATGCACGATTCAGGCACAGAGATTTGGTACACTTGTGGCTCGACAGCAGAATCAGCACAGTTGTACGCTCTGAACGCTGGAGTTGCTCCATTGATCGAGGAGGTCAGAGTTGTTCGAGAGTTCGCGGATGTCTTTCCAGAGGAGTTGCCAGGTATTCCACCCGTGCGTGCTATTGAGTTCGTGATCGAGCTAGAACCTGGTACACAGCCGATATCTCGGCAGCCTTACAAGATGTGTCCGGAAGAGCTGATTGAGTTGAAAGAGCAGTTGGTGAAGCTTGAGAAGGATGGGCTCATTCGTCCGAGCACTTCCCCTTGGGGTGCCCCGTGTCTTTTTGTGAAGAAGAAAGATGGTACTAGTCGGTTGGTTCAAGACTACCGTGGTATCAACAAGAAGACGATCAAAAACAAATACCCTTTGCCCAACATCAATGACTTGTTTGAACAGTTGCATGGAGCAAAGGTGTTTTCAAAGCTTGATCTAAAGATGGGGTACCACCAGATTCGTGTCCGTGAGGAAGACATTCCTAAGACAGCCTTCCGCACTCGATATGGCCTGTACGAGTTTACGGTCATGACGTTTGGCTTTTCAAACGCACCTCCGACGTTCATGAGGGCCATGAACTATCTCTTCCAAGAGTGGCTAGACGTGTTCGTACTCCTCTACCTCGACGACATCCTTGTCTTTTCTAAGTCAGAGGCTGAGCATGAGGAGCATCTCAGATTGGTGTTGCAGAAGTTGAGAGATCACCAGTTTTATGCCAAGTTTTCCAAGTGTGAATTCTGGATGAACAAGGTCAACTTTCTTGGCCATGTCATTTCCTCAGAGGGCATTGCTGTTGACCCAGACAGAGTCCGGACGATTCAAGATTGGACTCCGCCGAAAAATGTCAAGCAGTTGAGGAGTTTTCTCGGACTTGCCAGCTATTGCAGGAAGTTTGTCGAGAATTTCTCCAAGATAGCAAAGCCGATGACCGAGCTGTTGTGCAAGGGCAAGAAGTACGTTTGGTCACAGGCTTGCCAGGCGGCTTTTGATGAGTTGAAGATAAGGCTGACCCCAGCTCCGATCCTTACGCCGCCAGATGAGTCACAACCGTTTCAAGTATTCTGTGATGCCTCGTTGAATGGCCTTGGCGGAGTATTGATGCAGGGAAAGAGTATTGTGGTGTACACCTCCAGACAGTTGAAGCAGGCTGAGAGGAACTATCCGACCCACGATCTTGAGCTGGCTGCAGTGATTCATGCGTTGGTTACTTGGCGACACCTCCTCCTAGGGAGGAAGGTTGATGTGTTCACCGATCACAAAAGCTTAAAGTACTTGTTCACGCAGCCTAACCTGAACTTGAGGCAAAGGAGATGGCTCGAGACTATTACTGAGTACTCTATGGATATTCAGTATACGCCTGGCAAGGCGAATGTCATAGCTGATGCGTTGAGCCGCAAGGGTGATTGCAACAGTGTCCAGGTGCAGAAGATACACCCTGATTTGTGTGAGGCCTTTCGAAGGCTCAATCTTGAGCTAGTTCCAGCAGGCTATCTAGCCAACCTTGTGGTAGAGCCCACTATCCGTGAAAAGATTCGTGAAGCTCAGTCTGGTAGCTTGATGATTCAGAAAGTCAAGCAGGGTGTTGCCGCCTCAGTTCCGAAGTACGGTTGCTTTTCAGTGCATAATGACGGCACCGTGATGTTCGAGGAGAGAGTTGTTGTTCCCAAGGAAGGAGGTCTCAGAGAGGTCATATTGAGAGAAGCCCATGACTCAAAGCTGTCTATCCACCCTGGTAGCACCAAGATGTATCAGGACCTCAAGCAGAGCTTTTGGTAGACTCGTATGAAGCGGGATGTTGCCCGTTTTGTCTCCCAGTGTGATGTGTGCAGGAGAGTGAAGGCACAGCACCAGAAGCCTGCAGGACTACTTCAGCCAATTGAAATTCCAGAGTGGAAATGGGATCACATTGAGATGGATTTCATCACGGGTTTTCCTTTGTCGCAGAAGAAAAACAATGCCATCTTTGTTGTCATTGACAATCTCTCCAAAGTTGCCCACTTCTTTCCAGTGAAGGACTCCATTTCAGCAGCTCAGTTGGCGGATTTGTATACCGCACGAGTTGTATCTTTGCATGGCATCCCCAAGAAGACCAGTTCTGATCGAGGCAGTCTTTTCACCTCCAAGTTCTGGCAGGCTTTTCAAAAGGCAATTGGTACGACAGTGTTGTTCAGTACCGCTTATCACCCTCAAACCAGTGGGCAGGTTGAGCGTGTGAATCAAATTCTTGAAGACATGTTGAGGGCATGTGTCATCTCGTTTGGCATGAAGTGGGAGGAATGCTTGCCATATGCTGAGTTCTCGTACAACAACAGCTATCAAGCAAGTCTGCAGGCAGCACCGTTTGAAGTGTTGTATGGTCGCAAGTG
The DNA here is from genome assembly GCA_950022295.1 of Bromus sterilis. Taxonomy (NCBI): domain Eukaryota; kingdom Viridiplantae; phylum Streptophyta; class Magnoliopsida; order Poales; family Poaceae; genus Bromus; species Bromus sterilis. Next base: position 71,330,381 of record OX465600.1, on the reverse strand, counting down.
CAGGACACCTTTGAACAGCTATCAAGAAAATTGTTCATGATGATTGCAACATGCATGATCCAATACCAGAAAATGAAGTTTTATATAAGCATGTTAATTTTTGTGGAGTGGATAGACCTTGTGAAAGGCCTATGATTGAAGAAGAGAAGTATTGTAAGCAACATAAGCATGAAAGAATAATCACTTGGGTCAAAGATTTAAATGAAATTACTAGAGAATTGTGTGACCTTTGTCCTTTTACTTGTGAACTTTGCTGTATAGAGGGTCACTTCAATTTTCAATGAATGAACTTTCAAAGCATAACTGTTAATCAGTTGTGTGATAACATGATCACTTGTCATCTTTATGATGAACTTATGTTATTTTTGATGTGTGAAGAGTTATCAGAAAAGACTTCTTGGCTAGATGTTAATGCCTTAGGAATTAGCAAGACTTTGCAAAATTTCCATCTCTATTGTGTTGTTAATTGCCATGAAAATGATTACATAAGTAAGATTAGAAAGGAGAGAACTTTACCAAAGTATAAAAATGTCTCTTATATCTCTACTAATAAAAAGGAGAGTTTTTCCCAAGTTTCCCCTATTGTTTCTAATGATAAACCAGGATATGTGGAGAAACATCATCTCCAACCATTCCCACCTAATGTGAAGAATAAGAAAAAGAAGAGGAGGAGGAAGAGGAGCAAGAAGTAAGAAGAATGGGTATCAACCTGGCCTGAGCACATCCCTCGCATCAATTTTTATCCTAACGGACAGAAATTTTTGGAGGACGGTGAGGTTGATTGCATTCATTATTATCCTGATGTTAAGTCCGTAGGCACTATTGAAGATGATTTTGATTATGATATGCATGTTACTTTTTGTGATTGGGAAAATGATGATAATGCTACTTATGATCTTGAAAATATTTTTGGTACCAACTCTGAGAGTGATGATATGGAAAGCTCTAAGCTTGGGGATGATAGGATTGCAATTCCTTTACCCATTAGTGATGTGGTAATTGCTAATTCTTTTGCTAGTAAGAATAAAGACAACATGTTTACATATATAGTTGCTAGCAATGATAATGCTCTTCTCTACTGTGATGATGTTACTCGTATCTATAGTGATTATAAAGGTACCTACGACATAAGGAGAAATTATCCTTATGAATCTTGTCATAATCATGGAGGGAATTAATACCTTGTTGAACACCATCTTCCTAATACACAATTAATCTATAATGTTCAAGTTGTTTATGATAGTCCTACTCCCACTATTACCAATGAGAAATATTATGCTCATGTGGAGAGTAAGAGTACCCTTTTGCATGTGGATCATGGTAACAATGCTTTATGTGATACTTATATTGTTGAGTTTATTCATGATCCCACTAAAAATTATTATGAGAGGGGAACATATGCTTATAAATATTCCAATAATATCAAGTTCCCTCTCTTTATGTTGAAGGTTTTGAAGTTGCATTTATTTTGCCTTCCTATGCTAATATCTTTATGCTTCAATGAATTATTTCTCTACACGATCCCTTTGCATAGGAAGCATGTTAGACTTAAATGTGTTTGGTATTTGCTTCTTAATGCTCTCTTTTGTTCTTCAACTCTTATTCCCACGAGAGCATCATTAAAATCTTAAGCCTATCTTTATGGCTATAAAGAAAGAGCTCTAGGGAGACAACCTTTGTTATCTTTACTTTGAGTTTTTACTTTCTGTTCTTAGTGGTCTTGATGATTTTTACTACTGTAGAAACATCATTGTATCTTTATTTTCAAGCTTTGTGCCAAGTTATAGCCTCATATGACAAGGGAAGTGAAAGTTGTGACATGTTGTCCAGAAAACAGATTCTGTCCTCGTGACGGGAAAAATCAGATAAAATCACCAGTTCATCTTTTTGAGCTGAATTTTTTTACACAGCGTGCTCTATACAATCACTGAACTTTCGTATGTTTTGAGTTTTTTGATTTGAGTTGAAGAAGTACCCCTAAAAAATTCTTTACTACCTGTTGTTCTGTTTTTCACAGATTCTGCCACATTTTGTCTCTCCTAACTTTTGCAAACCTTAAGCTTGCTTTTTCTTTGCAAAAACCTTTTGGAAATCTTGATAAACAGTAGCTCTTCAAGGATATCTTTATATCCAGTGGGGAAAATATATTTTATTAAGGGTACTAACCTCCCTAATCAGCTTATGATGAGTTATGTATGAAGGGAGTTTTCAAGTGTGCGATGGAAGATGATGAAAGAAGATCCGGGAGTGTCAAGCGCTCAAGCTTGGGGATGCCCCCATGCATCCCCAATAAATATTCAAGGAGACTCAAGCATCTAAGCTTGGGGATGCCCCCGTGCATCCCCTTCTCCATCAACAATCATCAGTTCGTCCTTCGTCTCACTATATTTTTATCACTTCATGCGTTATGTGCTATGCTTGGAGCGTCTCGCTCTTAGGATTTATTTTTAGTTTTCTTTAGCTTTTCTTTCTGTTCAGAACAAGTTAGATCCCGTCTTACTTTGTGTGGGAGAGAAACACGCTCCACTTTCAAAATCTAGAACACATCATAGATGTTTTCATGCCTATCTTTCTCTGTTGTGTGTTCTTTACCTTTTCGTAGCTACTGCCATGTTTAGTTTTAGTTTTAGTTTGTCTTTAGCAAGAGCCTTGGCTTTTGTTTAGTTCGTTGCTGGAGCTCTCTTTAGTTTTCATGTTTATCTTGTTAAGAGAGTTGGTTGTTGCACTGAGTTGTGTCTTGTCTTGAAAGTATGTAATTGAGGTTGCTATTTAATTCTAGTAGTAACTTGCAATGGTTTTGAGGTATTGATGTGAGTAATGTTTGAACTTTTGGTGTCAAGAGCTCTAGACTATTAGTGATAGGTGTCGTATTTCGGGCAATCCGTGTGATTTTCGAAAACCAAAAACCCTGTTGAGAACTCTAGCTACTAGATGGATCACTAACCTCTGGAGGGTTCGAATATTAGAGTACACTCACGTACCATGAGTCGAGGATGCGCAAGGATAACCAAACCCCCATACACTCCTCCTCGGGGTACTTGTCTCTTTGTGAACCTCCTGATTAGATTGGGAGTTACCGATAATAAGTGCATGAGTTCTTCGGACTAATGTGAGTATTCGAAAGTTGACACTTCCACCTACCTATACTTTTTCTAGCCTCTTCAGTACCGTGCATTTCCCTTTCTCACCTTGAGAGTTGGCGCATACTTCGCCGGTGCATCCAAACCGTTGGCATGATACGCTCTGTCATCATAAGACTCCTTATATCTTTCATCAAAACATCCACCATACCTACCTACAAGGCATTTCCATAGCCTTTCGGAGATACATTTCCATGCAACATCCATCTTCTCATGACTTGATCTTCATGTCATACATGCTACTTTCTTGATCGATGAGCCGCATGCTAGTGTGGCCTTGCCCTAATCATTGCTACATGACGCGCTAGTATCATTGCATATCCTGCTATCCTGGCAGAGGCATACATTTGCATCATGAAAGTTATATGTTATTTATGTGAGTACCTTTGTAAAGTGTGAAAGATCTCTTATATTGTTGTGAATTATAGAGTGTTGCCCCTAAAGTGAGGAAAAGATCCCAAAGGGAACAAATGAGAGTTAAATAGAAAGAGCCATTGAGGCCACAAAAAAAATACAAAAAAATAGCAAAAGATAAAAGTAAAAAGAGAGAAAGGGGCACACTACTATTCCTTTTGAGAGATCCACACTAGTACTTCATCTTCTATCCCTTGTACTCCATAGAGATCATCATACATGCACATAGCTATGTGGGGATCCTTCACACTATAGAACTTGGCTTGTATATTCCAATGACGAGCCTCCTCAAAAGAGCTCTAGGTCTTCTTGAGCAAGCAAGTTAGATGCACCCCCACTAGTTCCCTTGGAGAGCTTTTAGCTCACATGTGCATCCGTTGCATGGCAATCCCTACTCCTCACATCATATCTATCATATGGCTTTCTCTCTCCTATGATTGTCCTCATTGATGTGAGCCTTTCACACCTTTTTGTCTTCCTCCCCCACCTTCTTTCTGTTCCGCCTTTTAGGTGTCAACTTTCTCGCTCACGCTCATCCATTGCATGAGTGCTCAAAATATCGAAAGGGAGTGGATCAGTTTGACTTGTACCTGACTAGTGGTCTGGGGACGAGTCCAGATAAGAATCCAAAGGAGACTAAGTGTGAAACTTTAGTAGATAGTAGTTCTCAACAAAAATACTTTTTCATCTCGTATTCCCTATCCTCTTTCTTGCACACAAACACCATTTGGAGACATTCTAGTCACGGACAGCGAGAGCTCTTGCACCCTTTGTTCTTTTGTTGCTTGTGTCAATGCTAATATATACTCTTGCTTGTTAAGACTTGAATTGAATTACATGATTTGATTGCTTTACTTAAAAGTCCTTATATGTTTGTGTGGCATGTCGCCACAGAAATTATGCTTGTTATCATTTTCCTACTCGAGGACGAGAAGGAATTAAGCTTGGGGATGTTGATACGTCCCAAACGTATCTATAATTTCTTCTTGCTCCATGCATGATTTGTGTGACTTTGCCATGTTTTGCTTGAACTTTCATCCATTTTTTATCATATTTGGACTAACCTATTAACTCAGTGCACCAGTTGCCAGTTCCTGTTTTCTACTGTTTTTGTATTTCAGGTTTTTCCAACAATTAAAGTTCCCAATAAATCCCGGAAAATTATATAAAAAATCAGCGTCCCGGAAGCTTCCGGAATAACCAAGACATGGCAGGAGGGCCACCACCAGGGGCCCAGGAGGGTGCCCGGCGCGGGTCCATCCTAGGCCGCGCCACCTGCCCTCCTGGCTTCCCTATGGCCCCCTGGCCCCCTCCTTTGGCCTATATTTAGCCCCTGCGGAGGAAATCCCTAAGATCGAAGTAATTTTTCCAGAAGCGATTCCGATCTCCGCCACCATCACCAACAAGCTTCGGGGGACCAGAATTCCTGTGTCGGCACCCTGCCGGGACGGGGAAGTGCCCCCGGATTCATCTCCATCGATGTTGCTTCCTCCCTCCATGAAGCGGGTGTAGTTCCTCCTCGGGGCTGAGGTTTCTACCAGTAGCTATGTGTTCTTCTCTCTCTCCCATGATGTGATCTTCGTTGTGATCATAGGCTATGTTAATCTAGGGTGATCCCATGATATTTTCCCTTCCTCTATGTATTGGATTGATGTAGTCACTTGATCTTATCTAGTATAATCCCCGAGACCATGGTGACATCGGTCTATTGGACATGGGTTAGAAGAATATTGTCATGAGTGATTTCCTCTTTTGTGTGTTTATTGAAGATTGAGAGTCTCTTGGTGCTGAATATCCTTGACATATGTTGTGGTGATTGTGGTACTCTCTTTGGATGGCCGCGGTGACATTGGGAAATCCGTATATTGAGAACTACAAACTATGAGGTGTGATTTTGTAGCCCTACATAATTCTCGTCCTCTCTTGACCACAAAGGAATGACCTCCGAGTACGTCTCCATTGCATGTTTTATGGGAAATATCATGTGATTAGACTATGTTAATGTTGTTGGGAGTTGCCACTAGTGAAATTATGAAGCCTAGGCCTTGTTTCCACCATTGCAATACCGTTTGAGGTCACGTTTACCCCTTGTTTCTTTGCTGCACTTTTTATTACAGATTTATATTACTTCGTTTTACCACACCTATCACCCATATTTTATCATCTCTTCGCCGAACTAGTGCACCTATACAACTCCTAGTTGTATTAGGTGTGTTGGGGGACACAAGAGACTTCTTGTATCTTAATTGCAGGGTTGCTTGAGAGAGACCATCTTCAACCTCTACTTCCCTGAGTTCGATAAACCTTAGGTCATCCACTTGAGGGAAATTGCTGTTGTCCTACAAACCTCTGCGCTTGGAGGCCCAACATAGTCTACAAGAATATAAGCGTGTGTAGACATCAGGGATTAAAGTCGAAGACGTGAAGAATCTACCTCCTATTGAGAAGTTGTGTGAGCCTACTACTCACCCTCCCTTGGTAGAGGTACACTCTCTTTTAAATCTCAATGAAAGTGACATCCCTAAAGGTAAGCCTCCTGATCAATGTTTATATGAGCTTGATAATTTCATTATAAAGCAAAACCATTTTTAATGCGAGGATACAAAATCAGTTGCATGATAATTCCCTTGCTATCAAAAGTTTACCTGATGTTCTAGGTAGAACAGTTAATGATGTTAAATGTCTTGTTAAGCATTTTCATATGGTTCAAACTCAGCTTAAATAAATTTCTAGTGTGCAAAAAGATTTGCTTGCTAATAATGCCAACTAGGATATACAAGCTTATGGTATAAAGACTAGGGGTGGAACACATACCCAGGACCCTCTCTATCCCGAGGGGCATCCGAAGAGGATCGAGCAAGATTCTTAAGTGCAGGTAGAAGACGAGATTGTTAGCTCTCCAAAAAATAAAAAGAAGAAGAAGAAACACGAGGAATCTGACAACTCCAATGATCCTATTACAAGTGAAGAACCCGTTGTTGACCCTAACAACATATCTACCTCCGATGCTTAAACTGAAGATGGTACCGAGCCCGAAAAATATAAGGATAAGGATGATCCTCTCGAGGTGCGAGAAGAAGGAGCACCCGATAAATGCAAGATATACACAAGAGAAGACTTCATCGCAAGAAGACATGGGAAGGAAAGAGAACCATGGGTACAGAAACCCATGCCCTTTCCAGGAAAGTCTCTCAAAACCAAAGAAGAAGAGCACTATAATAAATTTTGTGAATGGATGAAATCTCTTTTTATTCAAATTCCCTTGACTGATGCTATTAAGTTACCTCCTTATTCCAAATATATGAAAGATATTGTTACTAATAAAAGAAAATTCTCTAATGAGGCAATATCTACTATGCTTGCTAACTACTCTTTCAGTGGCAAGATTCCTGAGAAGCTTGGTGATCCAGGTATACCCACCATTCCTTGCTCCATAAAAAACAATTATGTCAAAACTTCTTTATGTGATATCGGAGCATGAGTGAGTGTTATGCCTTTTTCTCTTTATAATGGGCTATGTTTAGAAAAACCAATCCCTACAGATATCTCTCTTCAGATGACTAACAAGTCAACAGCCGTCCCGATTGGTATTTGTGAGGATGTTCCTGTTGAAGTTTCTAATTGCTTAATCCTTACTGATTTTGTTGTGCTTGACATGCCCGAGAATGGGATCATGTCCATTATTCTTGGTAGAACTTTTTTTAACACCGCAGGTGCAATTATTGATTGCAATAAGGGAAAGGTAACCTTCAACGTTGATGATAAAGAACACACGGTGTATTTTCCGAAGAAGATCGACAAAAGGCATGGCCTTAACTCTATAGAGAATATCGAGACCGTGAAGATTGGGGAATGGGACTGTCCTCTACATGTACACCACAAATACAAAACCATTATGGTGGGGACAATGTCCATTAAAGTGAAGGTGCAATGATCACTTCATAAGAGGTGAGACTTTTTGCTCTATATATCGCCGGTTCGTTGGGAAGACTTGATCAACCTTGCTAGCTGATACGCGAGAGAGGATTGCTTCTCGCCCTTCATTGGTTACCCAAGTGGAAGGTAAGATGCAGCGTAGCAGCAAGTTTCCCTCGGTGAAGATACCGAGGTTGAGTATCGACCAGTAGGACTCCGGCGATGATAAGTAGGTGTCAGCGGCGCACCTGACGCGGACCTGCACACAACACAATTAACTTTTCTCCCAACGAAGTTCAGAGAGGTTGTCAATCTCTCCGGTCTTTTTGTTTACAAAGGATCAAAAACACAGGATAATGATAATGATAGCAACTGAAAGTAAAAAGCTAGAAAGTAAATGAGTGTGTAAAAAATGATGAGAATATGGACCGGGGTCCCGCGATGTTCACTAGTGATGTCTCTCTCCCAAAAGACGATAAGATTGCTATGCGAGGTAAACAAATTACAGAAGGGCAATTGACAGGATTATAAACTCACTGCATTGCTAACTATGCTACAAAAGAAAGGAAGAGGCTCAAAAGCATGGGCAGTACGCCTAAATAAGTAGACCGAAATCCATCTACATCTACTACTAATCATCCACCTTGATATATCTATCCAGAACATCTCGCTGGTATTAAGTTGCGAGCCCCACCCAAAGTGTAAACCCAAAGAAACAGACAACTGCATTAATACGAACTTTGCGTAAAGTAAACAATCCTTGTAACCGCGGTTACAAGCACCGTTGTTTTCCCCCTTGTGGCCACAGCACATCCCCTAGACTCATGTTTCTGTCACTCAAGCGTGTCATCAGGGGGCATGTACCCACAATCGAGCATAACGTTCCCTCTTGGATTCACTACCTACCACTTGGCCAAAGCAATAAACAGCAACGAAGAACATGCAAGAATTACTTCGGAACAAAAATACAAAATATAAGAACCAATTATATTACTCTATCCCAATCTGAACATAATCTTATAATCCATCAGATCCCATCAAACTCAACATAGAAAAATAAGAAAGAATTGCATATGTGCCTCGATCATGTAGGGCAGCTCACGAGGTCTAAACCATGAAGAACAAAGAGGGGAGGAGAACATCACATATCTACTGATCACGGACCCATGGTCCAAGGTAGACTACTCACAGCACATCCAGGAAGCGTCCATGGTGGAGGAGAAGCTCCCGGAGGTCGATCCTCCCTCCGGCAGGGTGCTGGGAAGGGTCCTGACGGTGTTCCCGATCTTGGAAGCGCGGCGGCGGAACGGAGGAGAATTTGCGAAATAGGGTTCTGTCTTCGGAGTTTCCCCGTGATGGAGAATAAATAGGCGAAGGGGGGTATCCAGGGGGCCACCAGGGGTCCAGGCGCCCCCTGGTGCGGCCAGGCCCCTGGCCGCGCCAAGTGGATGCATGGGCCCCTGGTGGTGGCCCTCTGGCCCCACTTCGGGCTTCTGGAGGCTTCCGACACACTGATTTTTTATCTGATTTTTCCCGGATTTTTGGAGCACTTTTTATATGGGAAAAACTGAAATAGAAAAACAATACAAAATAGGAACTCGCACTGGGGTTCACTGAGTTAGTAGGTTAGTCCAAATATGATCAAAAGTGTACGATAGTGTATCTAGATCATAGAAATATCACACAAAACATGCATGGAGCGAGTAGAAATTATCGATACATTTGAGACGTATCAACATCCCCAAGCTTAATTCCTGCTCGTCCTCGAGGAGGTAAATGATAAGAGGCATAATTTCTGTGGTGACATGCTAGCAACCACATAAGGACTTTGAAAATTAAAGCAATCAAGGTATGTAATTCAATTCAAGTCATAACATGCAAGAGTCTATATTAGCATTGAAACAAGCAACGAAAGAAAATTAGGTGCAAGAGCTCTCGCTGTCCGTGACTCGAATGTCTCCAAATGGTGTTTGCGTGCAAGAAGGGGGATAGGGAATACGAGAAAAAATATTTTTAGTTGATAACTCAATGTACTAAAGTTTCACACTTGGTCTTCTTTTTAATCTTATCTTGACTCGTCCCCAGACCACTATCCAGGTACAAGTCAATTTGGTCCACTCCTTTTCGATATTTTGAGCACTCATGCAATGGACGAGCGTAAGCACGAGAGTTGACACTTAGGATGGCAAAGAGAGAATGTGGTGGAGGAGGAAGTTACTAAGGTGAGAAAGGCTCACATCAATGAGGACAATCATAGGCGATAAGGCCAAATGATAGATATGATGTGAGGAGTAGGGATTGCCATGCAACGGATGCACATATGAGCTGAAAAGCTCTCCAATGGAACTAGTGGGGTGCATCTAACTTGCTCGCCCATGAAGTCCTAGAGCTCTTTTGAGGAGGCTCATCCTTGGAATATGCAAGCCAAGTTCTATAGTGTGAAGGTCCCCACATAGCTATATGCATGATCATCTCTATGGAGTACAAGGATAAGATGGAGTACTAGTGTGGATCTTTCAAAAGGATAGTAGTGTTTCCCCTTTCTCTCTTTTTTTGTTCTTTTTCTATTTTTTGTATTTTTTGGTGGTCTCAATGGATCTTTCTATTTAACTCTCATTTGTCCTCTTTGGGATCTTTTATTTTGTACACTTTGGGATCTTTTCCTCACTTAAGGGCAACACTCTAATTTATAGGAGGGTATAGAAGATCTTTCACACTTTACAAGGTACTCAAATCATAAAGAAAATGTAGCTATCATGATGTATGCAATGTATGCCGCTGCCAGTATAGCAGGAATATGTATTACATGAAGATCAAGTCATAAAGAGGTGGATGTTGCATGGCAATATATCTGGGAAAGCCTATGGAAATGCCTTGATAGGTAGGTATGGTGGATGTTTTGAGGAAGGATATAAGGAGGTTTATGATGACAACGCGTATCATGCCAAAGGTGTGGATGTACCGGCGAAGGTGGACGCCAACTCTCGGAGCGAGAAGGAGGCAATGCACGGCACAAGAGAGGCTGGCAAATATGAGGAGGTGGAAGTGTCAACTTTCAATACTCACATTAGTCAGAAGAACTCATGCACTTATTATCGGTAACTCTCAATCTAATGAGGAGGTTCACAAAGAGACAAGTACCCCGAGGAGGAGTGTATGGGGTTTTGGTTATCCTTGCGCGTCCTCGACTCATGGTACGTGAGTGTACTCTAATATCCGACCCCTCAGAAGAGTAGTGATCCATCTAGTAGCTAGAGTTCTCAAATAGTTTTGTAGGTTTTTGGAAATAAACACGGATTGCCCAAAATACGACACCTATCACTAATAGGCTAGAGCTCTTGACACCAAATGTTCAAACATTACTAACATCAATACCTCAAAACTATTGCAAGTTACTACTAAAATTAAATAGAAACCTCAATTACCTACTTTCAAGACAAGACACAACTCAGTGCAACAACCAACTCTCTTAACAACTTAAACATGAAAACTAAAGAGAGTTCCAGCAAAAAACTAAACAAAATCCAAGGCTCTTTCTAAATACAAACTAAAACTAAAACTAAACATGGCAGTAGCTACTAAAAGGTAAAGAACACATAACAACAAAAAGATAGGCATGAAGAATCCTATGATATGTTCTAGATTTTGAAAGTGGAGCGTGTTTATCTCCCACACAAAGTAAGACATGATCTAACTTGTTATCAACATCAAGCAAAGCTAAAGAAAACTAAAAATAAAACCTAAGAGCAAGACGCTCCAAGCATAGCACATAACACATGAAGTGATAAAAATACAGTGAGACGAAGGATGACCTGATGATTGTTGATGGAGACGGCGATGATAGGGGGCATCCCCAAGCTTAGACGCTTGAGTCTCCTTGAATATTTATTGGGGATGCATGGGGGCATCCCCATGCTTGAGCGCTTGACACTCCCGAATCTTCTTTCATCATCTTCCATCGCACACTTGAAAACTCCCTTCATACACAACTCATCATAAGCTGATTAGAGAGGTTAGTACCCTTAATAAATAAGTTTTTCCCACTGGATATAAAGATATTCTTGAAGAGCTACTGTTTCTCAAGATTGCCAAAAGGTTTTTGCAAAGAAAAAGCAATCTTAAGGTTTGAAAAAGTTAGGGGACACAAATCGTGGCAGAATCTGTGAAAAACAGAATAGCAGGTAGTAAAGAATTTTTTAGGGGCATTTCTATAACTCAAATAAAAAAACTCAGAACATATGAGAGTACGCTGGTAAAAAATTCAGCTCAAAAAGATGAACTGGTGATTTATTCTGATTTTTCCCGTCAAGAGGACAAAATCTGTTTTCTGGACAACATGTCACAACTTTCACTTCCCTTGTCATATGAGGCTATAACTTGGCACAAAGCTTGAAAATAAAGATACAATGATGTTGATACAGTAGTAACAATCATCAAGACCACTAAAAACATAAGTAAACACATCTTGGGTTGCCTCCCAACAAGCGCTTTCTTTTACGCCTTTAAGCTAGGCATAAGGCAAAAAAAGAATCAAGTTTTATCAAGAGAAAGAGAATAGCTTGCCCGTGTAACTTTCTCAAAAGGTAACTTGATTTTCTTTCTACGGAAGTGTTCCATCCCCTTTTTGAGAGGGAATTGAAATTTTATATTCCCCTCTTTCATGTCAATAATAGCACCAACGGTGCAGAGAAAAGGACGTCCCAAAATAATTGGACATAAAGGTTGACACTCTATATACATAATAATGAAATCAACGGGAACATAGTTGTCATTGACAATGATAAGAACATTGTCGATCTTCCCCAAAGGTTTCTTTACGGAAGAGTCGACAAAGCGAACACCAAAAGAACATGAATCAAAATGTTTTAATTCAAACATATCATACATTCTTTTGGCCATGACGGAGGTACTTGCTCCAACGTCACATAAAGCATAGCAAGAGAAGTTATTTAATTTAATTTTGGTCATAGGGTCCCAACCATCATCTAGCTTCCTAGGTATGGAGGCTTCTATCCTAAGCTTCTCCTCCCTAGCTTTGATAAGAGCATTTGTGATATGCTCCGTGAAGGCAAGATTAAGTGTGCTGGTGTGGGGGTCTGTAGATATTTTGTGTAATAAGCTGATAACTTCTGAGAGGGTGCAACTGTCAAAATCCATATCACTACTATCAAAGGTGGTAGTAGTGTCATCTAAGCTCACTTGTTTGAAACCCTCTATGTTCATAGGAGTTTCTTCTTCTACGGTTGAGGTATTAGCATCACCATTAATAGGTCCGATGGGACCAGGAGTGCATTGGGGTCTAATAGTTTCAGTATCCTCAACAATTTGGATAGTTGCAACTGTGTGGTGTGTAGGAAGGCTCTTAATTCTATCCTCTACCTCTTTTTCTCTAACCCATCTTTCTTTAAGTTTAGCCATCATCCTAATTTTTTCATTGATTTGTAACTGGACAACATTAATAGGAGTGGCCTTTCTCTCCTCAAGGGGAAAGGTTCTAATTTTTAACATTTCAACATCAAGGGCTAAGCTGTCTACCTTCAAACAAAGATTATCTAGTTTATCTAGCTTTTCTTCCACATTCTTGTTGAAGGCTTTTTGGGTAGTGATAAAGTCTCTAAGCATATCTTCTAGTTCAGAAGTGGGGTTCTTGTTGCTAGGGTAGGTGTTGTTGTTCCCATAAGTGGATGGAAACGGTCTAGGATTACTAGCAAAGTTTCGCCTATAAGCATTATTATTAAAGTTGTTTCTAGCAATGAAGTTCACATCTACTTGTTCCTGAGCAACCAACGAATTTAAAGGAACATCATGAGGATCAATAGAGGGTTGCTTGGTAAGTAGAGACATAATTAAATCAACTTTATCAATGAGAGAGGTAATTTCCTCGACATAATTTACCTTCCTACCTGTTGGAGCGCGCTCGGTGTGCCATTGAGAATAATTGGTCATCATCTCATCGAGAAGTTTTGTGGCAGCACCAAGTGTAGTTGACATAAAGGTTCCTCCGGCGGCCAAATCTAACAGGTTCCGCGAGGTAAAGTTCAAGCCTGCATAAAAAGTCTGGATAACCATCCAGGTAGTCAAACCATGTGTAGGGCATTTCTTAACAAGAGATTTCATACGTTCCCAAGCTTGGGCAACGTGTTCATTATCCAATTGCCTAAAATTCATAATGTTACTCCTCTATTGGATAATTTTAGCAGGTGGGTAGTACTTCCCAATAAAAGCATCTTTGCACTTATCCCAAGAATCTATGCTATTCCTAGGCAAAGATTGAAACCAGATTTTAGCTCCGTCCCTCAAAGAGAAAGGAAAAATCTTGAGCTTAACAACATCACCTTCTACCTCTTTATACTTTTTCATATCACATAATTCAACAAAATTATTCAAGTGTAAAACAACATCATCTCCAGCACCCGAGAATTGATCTCTCATAACAAGGTTTAGTAAAGCAGGTTTAATTTCATAAGAGGTAGCTGAAGTGGCAGGTGTGGCAATAGGATTGCAGATAAAGTCTTTGTTGTTGTGACTGGTGAAGTCACAAAAATTTGTGTTTTCAGAGGAACCCATAGTAGCAGCAGGTGTGGCAGATTTTTTTGTAATTTTTGATATAAGACACAAAGATAAAAACAGAAAGGTAAACTAACAAGACTAAAAAGTAAAGTTAAAAGGTAGTGGGAAACTCCCCTATCTTATCACTCGGAGTCCACGGCAACGGCGCCAGAAATTCGCTTGATAAGCGAGAGAGGATTTCTTCTCGCCCTTCGTTGGTTACTCCAAGTGGAAGGTAAGATGCAGCGTAGCAGCAAATTTCCCTCGGTGAAGATACCGAGGTTGAGTATCGAACAGTAGGACTCCGGCGATGATAAGTAGGTGTCAGCGGCGCACCTGACGCGGACCTGCACCCAACACAATTAACTTTTCTCCCAACGAAGTTCAGAGAGGTTGTCAATCTCTCCGGTCTTGTTGTTTAAAAAGGATCAAAAACACATGATAATGATAATGATAGCAACTGAAATTAAAAAGCAAGAAAGTAAATGAGCGAGTAAACAGTGATGAGAATATGGACCGGGGTCCCACGATGTTCACTAGTGATGTCTCTCTCCCAAAAGACGATAAGATTGCTATGCGAGGTAAACAAATTACAGAAGGGCAATTGACAGGATTATAAACGCACTGCAAACACTAGTGAACATCGTCCCCAGACATGCTATGCTACAAAAGAAAGGAAGAGGTTCAAAAGCATGGGCAGTACGCCAAAATAAGTAGACCGAAATCCATCTGCATCTACTACTAACCATCCACCTTGAGATATCTATCCAGAACATCTCGCTGGTATTAAGTTGTGAGCCCCACCCAAAGTGTAAACCCAAAGCAACAGAAAACTACATTAAAAAGAACTTTGCGTAAAGTAAACAATCCTTGTCACCGCGGTTACAAGAACCGTTGTTTTCCCCCTTGTGTCCACAACACATCCCCTAGACTCATGTTTCTCTCACTCAAGCGTGTCATCAGGGGGCATGTACCCACAATCGAGCATAACGTTCCCTTTGAGTCACTACCTACCACTTGGCCAAAGCAATAAACAGCAACGAAGAACATGCAAGAATTACTTCGGAAAAAAAATACAAAAGATAAGAACCAATTATATTACTCTATCACAATCTGAACATAATCTCATAATCCATCAGATCCCATCAAACTCAACATAGAAAAAGAAGAAAGAATTACATATGTGCCTCGATCATGTAGGCATCTCACGAGGTCTAAACCATAAAGAACAAAGTGGGGAGGAGAACATCACATATCTACTGATCACGGTACATCCAGGAAGCGTCCATGGTGGAGGAGAAGCTCCCGGAGGTCGATCCTCCCTCCGTCAGGGTGCCGGGAAGGGTCCTGACGGTGCTCCCGATCTTGGAAGCGCGGTGGCGGCGGAACATAGTAGAATTTTCGAAATAGGGTTCTGTCTTCGGAGTTTCCCCGTGACGGAGAATAAATAGGCCAAGGGGGGCAGCCAGGGGGGCCACCAGGGGTCCAGGCGCCCACTGGGCCCCTGGTGGTGTGTTGGAATTATGCTTTAGAGGCAATAATAAAATG
Source organism: Bromus sterilis (assembly GCA_950022295.1). Classification (NCBI taxonomy): domain Eukaryota; kingdom Viridiplantae; phylum Streptophyta; class Magnoliopsida; order Poales; family Poaceae; genus Bromus; species Bromus sterilis. Next base: position 71,314,815 of record OX465600.1, on the reverse strand, counting down.
TATTATTATAATTCCAGGTTCATTATTAATGTTTATATGTCTGTGCTATAACTGCAATGGCCTATGCGGAGGTTTGCCAAGTTCATGTTAACTGCCTTCGGAGGAAAACCCATATGCAGGTGTGGAGTATAAACACAAAGTGTTCTTAGTCTGCCTCTAGGACTAACCTGTGTATTATGGATGTCATGTTTTCGTGACATAGGGCATTGAATATGCCGGTAATACATGGGAGCACGTTGTTGCCAGAACAAGGGTGCTGAACCGACCCAATTGTATGATTTTCTTTGAGATTTCATCATCATTGTATTATGAGTTAAATCATTAGATGAGTTGACATTTGCATGTATCCTTATAGACCATGAGAATGTTAAGTACCCACATACCGGAGGGTGGGTTTTGACTCTGTCCAAACACCACCCGTAACAGGCCTGGCTATAAAGGCTTTGCTCACTCACACTCGAAAATATGTCTAGGGACTTGATGATTCAAGTTGGGATTTGCTCCTCCTATTTAGGAGAGATATTCTTTGGGACCTCTCGGTATTACGTATCCACCAACATCCGGCCGGATACTTTGTGAATAGATCACATGGGATATGGAATACGTGAACGAGAAAAAGAACAAAACCGATATGAGGATAATTGGTATAATGATTAATGAGTTGATCATGTCGATACCTATATAATCTCACTTCATGTTTTGTAAAGTATCGCGAAGCAAAGGGATTGGCATGTCAACCAGAGGTTCACTCGAATTCATATTCGTGTAGGTGCGGGAACCATTATGGGTGTCCATGGCTCCGCTATTGGTTATTGATCCGAGGAAAGTCAGTTTCCGGTTCATGTCCGTATTCTACCGAACCTACTGGGTCACACACTTAAGGGTGGTAGATTTGTTGAGTAATAGAGTGATAGGAGCATGAGTATAACACACCGGAAAAAGTTTCGGAGTGATTGAGATTTAATCGGAGAGAAAACCGGAATCATTTCGAGGCACCGGTAAAGTACAGGGAAGCGTTTTGAGAAAACCGGGTAAAACTGGAAGGCCGGAAAAGTTCCGGGATGGTCTAAATATGTTTAATATTTATTTATTGTGAATTCTCAAATTGTTTTGAAATTAATAAAATAGATTTAATATCAATGGCCCCCCTCTCACTTGGAAGGCCCAAGTGGGGAGAGAGCACTTGGACCAAGGAGGCCCATATGGGGAAGGCACCTAGGAGGAAGCTTCCTCCCCTCCTAGGGGAGGAAGCTTCCTCCCCCCTTCCTTGGCGCCACACCAGGTGGAGGGAAACCCTAGGGCGCCCCCTAGGGATGGCCCCTCCTCCAAGGTGGCCTCCCCTCCCCTCCCACTATAAATAGATGAGGAGGGGGCACCCCCAAGGACACACAAGTTTGTTCTTTTGCCTCAGGGCTGCCCCTCCTCTCTCTTCTCCATTAGATCTAAACTTCACCTTATGCCTAAGGGCTGCTCCTTCTTCCTCTCTACTCCGGCGGCGCCGAGCTCTGGACGGCGGAGCCCTACCGGATCTACTGCACCGAACGTGTGGATCAACCGTAGAGAGATCGTATGTTTGATCTTCGTTCGAGGGACTTCTACATCTGTTCGTGGGAAGTCAAACGGATCAGATCTGTTCGAGGGGTTGCGCTACGTCAAACTTCCCCAACTCTCCATCAAATTCTTCCGCTGCGAGAGAACTACCGTTGAACGGTTGTTAAGGTAACAAGATCGCTACCATCATTTGCATCTATCTAGATCCAATCTCGGGTCTTGGTTTCGTAGTGCCAGAATTTTTTTGTTTTCTACTTCGAATCCCAACAGTGGTATCAGAGCTAGTTCTAGTAATAGATGCAGGTTTGATCTAGAGTTCATAGTGATGAAAGGGCATTTCACAAAACTTTCATTGTGCGGTTTTTTGATCATAGATCTAAACTGAATCTTCTAGTTGCTTCCCCTCTAATTGCACAAGTTGATCCCTCCTGTATTGCTTGATTTTGTTACAAACATCTTGCCCCTTGGAGTCCTTCTATGCTTCTCCTGAGTATGCTGGTCGCGCGAAGTTGATTTTGGTCTTGCTTTTGGTGTGGAGAAATTGTGTAACAAAAGGGGTGTTTTAGATTGTTGATCTAGCACGGGGATCACACGTATTGACGATTGTTCAGTATGGGTCATGAGATTAAATTGTAGTCTCATGGTTGATACGCCCCCGAGTGTTAATATAGCAACTTGAAGATTGTGCTTTATGTGGTTACGTAGCTAGAAAAACGTTTTGCCATGCAAACCCTAGTAGTCACGTAAAAGATGCAAAGAACGAGTAGAAGAACGTCTAACTTGTTTTTGCAGGAACATGTGATGTGGTATAGTCTTCGTCATGATAAAAGTTGTATGAGATGATTATAATTTGTACATGTTAAATTTGCATGCCTTGCGTGTCATGGTACGGCATGATGACTGGAGCCATATGATTGTCATTTATTCGGCCTGTGTGCAAAACTTCATGTAATTTTCTTTTAGTAGAATAGATGCTAGCAATAGTTGTAGTATCTACATGAAGATGATGATCATACGTCATGGTGCTTGACGACATGTCATGCGTGGAGGTGATGCTCTCCGCCAAAAGAAGATGAAGAAAGAAAAGCATGGTGCTTGGAGCTTCTTGAAGAAAAGGGCTATACCATATCACATACATTAAATTTCCTGTGATGTTAATACTTTTCATTGCATGTTTGAATGCGCAAGTAGTCATGTTTTAATAGGTAGATATCTCTTAAAATATCAAGAAGTTCGTGTTCTCCCAACCGTGCAACCGTCTGTAATAAACGCCACCCGCGGTGGGTCGTGTCAACACGAGTGCCAAAGGAAAGGTAACAAAGAGATGGGTGGATTGAGTTGTCTACACATCAATAGCGCTTGGTTGTCTTGACGTTCTAGCTTATCATATCTGAGCTCGGAGCACAAGTGTCGAAATACTAATACAAGAGTCATAAAATGGTTATGATTGGTTTTGTTAGACCTACCGGGTTGATCTCCTCCATGCTGTGTGTTATACCGATGGCAGGAGTATTGATCTGGATCTTGAATACCCTAAGATCAATTGAGAGAGATATTGCTTTTAGTGGGAGCATTAGATTAAATTGTTAATGATGCCATATTAATTTTGAACCATGTCTAAATCAATCTGTTTATATCGTTGTAGAGAAATGGCACGCAACAACAATGCTTTTAGCTTAGGACCGATGCTTGAAAAAGAGAAGCTTGCTGCAAATGGGGTCACCTATGCGGACTGGTTCCGTAATCTTGGGTTTGTCCTCAAATTTGCTAAGAAGTACTATGTTCTCAAAGAAGCTCTCCCTGCCGCTCCCGTTGAGGATGCATCGCATGACCATATTTTGATATGAGCATCATGATCAAAGCAAAGTAAGCTAAGAGCTCACTATAGTCCAAACATGTTGAACGATAGTGCCCTATCTTTAAATACTTCATAAAGAATGAAGGGGTACATTAAGATACGCATGATTGAGACGAGCCTAAAAGCGTTAAGCTCAGTGACGGAGTCTATACCACAAGCGAGCATGAAGACCAAAGTGCCATTGGTCTGAGCAAACCATGCAACTAGATTATTGTCTCTAGTGCAAGTGGGAGACTATTGGAATTATGCCCTAGAGGCAATAATAAAATGTATTATTATAATTCCAGGTTCATTATTAATGTTTATATGTCTGTGCTATAACTGCAATGGCCTATGCGGAGGTTTTCCAAGTGCATGTTAACTGCCTTCGGAGGAAAACCCATATGCAGGTGTGGAGTATAAACACAAAGTGTTCTTAGTCTGCCTCTAGGACTAACCTGTGTATTATGGATGTCATGTTTCCCTGACATAGGGCATTGAATATGCCGGTAATACATGGGAGCACGTTGTTGCCAGAACAAGGGTGCTGAACCGACCCAATTGTATGATTTTCTTTGAGATTTCATCATCATTGTATTATGAGTTAAATCATCAGATGAGTTGACATTTGCATGTATCCTTATAGACCATGAGAATGTTAAGTACCTACATACCGGAGGGTGGGCTTTGACTCTATCCAAACACCACCCGTAACAGGCGTGGCTATAAAGGCTTTGCTCACTCACACTCGAAAGTATGTCTAGGGACTTGATGATTCAAGTTGGGATTTGCTCCTCCTATTTAGGAGAGATATTCTTTGGGCCCTCTCGGTATTATGTATCCACCAACATCCATCCAGATACTTTGTGAATAGATCACATGGGATACGGAATACGTGAACGAGAAAAAGAACAAAACCGATATGAGGATAATTGGTATAATGATTAATGAGTTGATCATGTGGATACCTATATAATCTCACATCATGTTTTGTAAAGTATCGCGAAGCAAAGGGATTGGCATGTCAAGCAGAGGTTCACTCGAATTCATATTCGTCTAGGTGCGGGAACCATTATGGGTGTCCATGGCTCCGCTATTGGTTATTGATCCGAGGAAAGACAGTTTCCGGTTCATGTCTTTATTCTACCAAACCTATGGGGTCACACACTTAAGGGTTGTAGATTTTTTGAGTACTAGAGTGATAGGAGCACGAGTATAACACACCGGAAAAAGATTTGGAGTGATTGAGATTTAATCGGAGAGAAAACAAGAATCATTTCGGGGCACCGGTAAAGTACCGGGAAGAGTTTTGAGAAAACCGGGTAAAACCGGAGGGCCGGAAAAGTTCCGGGATGGTCTAAATATGTTTAATATTTATTTATTGTGAATTCACAAATTGTTTTGGAATTAATAAAATAGATTTATTATCAATGGCCCATCTCTCACTTGGAAGGCCCAAGTGGGGAGACAGCACTTGGACCAAGGAGGCCCATGTGGGGAAGGCACCTAGGAGGAAGCTTCTGTTGGATATGTTCCCTAGTGGAAAATTAATAAAGATATTTGTCAGATATCTGTTTGTTCATAATACGTTATATATTGCGCTAGAACTGTATTAAGCGGAAACATTAATACACGTGTGATATATAACAACCTGGTCCCTAGTTAAACTCAGGCATACTAGCTCATTGGGCAATTGATGATCAAGGTTTCCTGATCATGAGAACATAATAGTCTATTGACAATGAGGTCATATCATTAGGAGAATGATGTGATGGACACACACCCACCTTAAGTATTGCAGTGTGATCAAGTCACATAAGTTCAGCATTGCGATGACTTAATAACATATGACTGAATCCTTAGACCGTGATGATCATACATAATTGCTATCTATTAGGATTCTTTGAGTGCATTAACCGTTACATTGAAACATGCTAACTGAAAAGGTGTATCTTGGGTATTCCGAAGTAGATATGTTGAGGAGTATGAAATAGATCAGAGCGGGATTTGTCAATCCGAGTGGCGGATAGGTACTCTGGGCCCACTAGGTGGTGTTGCATCAATAGCTTGCAAGCAAGTGCCTAGGTCATGAGAGATGTAATATTCACAGACGAGTAAACATGTTATGTCGGATACGAGTAAGAACTAGGTATTGGATACCGACGATCATACCTCGGACAAACATAGTACCAAAGCACAAAGGGATCAAGTCATATTGTTAACGGTTCAACAGCGATGAAGTTTATTCGATTGTAACCAGATCCCACATGATGGTCATTGGTCAGAGAGTGTATCGATCATGTCTACTGTTTCCCGGACCGTAGGGTGTCACACTTAAGGGCAATCGATGCATTAAGGATTGATTCGGGATCATTGGTGAAAAGAGAGAAAACACCGGAAATGTACCGGGAGGTGCCGGAAGCTGTTCCGGATATTTTGAAAGGTTCAAAATAATATATATTAATGTTTACATATGTTTTATTATTTAATTGACAGAATTAAATTTTAAAAATGATTTAAATAATTAATTAAAAAGGTGAAAAGGTATTTGGGCCTTAAAAGGCCCATGAGGGGATGGGGGAGCCTCCCCCCTTGGGCTTGGCGCCAAAGGAGGGGCCCATCCCCCTCCTAGCCGCACCACTCCCCCCTTGGGGGTTTAGTCCCACGTGGGGGAAGGGGAGGGGGTGGAGCCCCTCCTTGGCCTATATAAGGAGGGGGTGGGGGTGCCTTTTTCTATACAACATTGAGTTTCTCTCTCTCTCTCTCTTTCTCCGACCTAGAGCGGACTCCCCTGGTTTGGAGTTTGCACCTGGTTGGGGGTTTCACCATCATCCGGGCGCCGTCGCGCTGCCGGAATCGGGATCCGGATCAATCTTCTTTCCGCTGCTCTTCTGGTTCGGAGCCCGGAGGGACGTCGGTTGCACCGTACGTGTGTAATCCCACGAGGCACTACACGTGTGGTGCTACTTCATCGTCGGAGGTTCTTCAACACGACAGGGAGGTCGTAGGATCAGAGTCTACGCCAACCACGTTCGAGGAACGTTTTCCTCTTACGGTCTTCAAAGGTATGAACACCGATTCCTTCCGTTACATACATCAGCATAACATGGATCTTTGTGATACCCTGGATTTTGGAACTTTCTTTTTCCAAAAACTTTTCGGATTTATTTCTGGATTTGTAATTGGATTTGATTTTGATCACCTCGTTGGACTTGAAACTTGAGCATATTTTCTTTCCATGCTCAGATGGACCTTGATCCAAACCTTTCCATTGCCATTCCATGGACCCATCTCATCCAAGCCACCATTTTATTCAAGCCTTATATTCCTTTTTCCAATAAAAGGGATATTCCTATTATTTGAGGTTTGTGAAGCAACCCCTATTTATATTCCTCCATAAATCCCCAAATAATTCCCACATGTCATTGACATCATATCTCGGCAAATTCTCCAAAAACATTTCATAGCCCAAGTGGATTTTTCCTCAAGAAAAATTCATTTGTCTGTGGGGGCAGAATGGAGCTTTGTAAAGGGAGTGCCATTTCTCTTGATCAATTGCTGGTGCAACTTTTTGTGGAATCTCTATGATCATGTCATTGATCTCCACCAAATTCCACCACCATTTTCTTAGCCAAACTCCCACAATAATTTCCCAAAGTTTGGATGCAGCAAGGGGGCATTGTGAAGAAAGTGCATGATAGGGATCCCATTTGACTTGAAACTTTTTGAGCATGATCCTACCACCAAATAACGCCACCAAACCAGATTTGAGCCAAATCCCATTAACCATGTGAGTGCACCATCATGTTTAAGTTTCTGGTTAGTGGGCCACATTGTGAAGCAAGTGCTATCTATGTGTGTCCAATGGCTATGAAATTTTATAAACATGTGCACCCTGCCAAATAACCAAGCTACACCAATTTTCAGGCAAATCCACCAATCGTATGAGATGCTAGCTGCAACATTGCATTTCTGGTCCAATTGGACATTTGTGAAGGAAGGAAGCAACCCCTATTTATATTGCTCCATAAATCCCAAATAATTCCCACATGTCATTGACATCATATATTGCCAAATTCTCCAAAAACATTTCATAGCCCAAGTGGATTTTTCCTCTAGAAAAATTCATTTGTCTGTGGGGGCAGAATGGAGCTTTGTGAAGGGAGTGCCATTTCTCTTGATCCATTGCTGGTGCAACTTTTTGTGCAATCTCATATGATCATGTAATTGATCTCCACCAAATTCCACCACCATTTTTTTATCCAAACTCCCACAATAATTTCCCAAAGTTTGGATGTAGCAAGGGGCATTCTGAAGCAAGTGCATGATAGGGGATCCCATTTGCCTTGAAACTTTTTGAGCATGATCCTACCACCAAATAACTCCACCAAACCAGATTTGAGCCAAATACCATTAACCATGTGAGTGCACCATCATGTTTAAGTTTCTGGTCAGTGGGCCACATTGTGAAGCAAGTGCGAGCTATGTGTGTCCAATGGCAATGAAATTTTATAAACATGTGCACCCTGCCAAATAACCAAGCTACACCAATTTTCAGCCAAATCCACCAAACCTATGAGATTCTAGCTGCAACATTGCATTTCTGGTCCAATTGGACATTTGTGAACGAAGTGCTAGCTAGCCTGATCCAAATGAGATGAAACTTGGTGTACATACTCATCCTAGTGTATGATTGAGATATGCAAAAGATCATGCTTAGGGGAGCTATGTACAAGCCACACCACAGTACAAACACATTCTGCCACCATGGTGCATTTGCAAAGGATGTACCATATACATTGTTTTGTTTGAGCCCAAATTCCACAGAAGCCTAGTCCCTTGTATCCTAAACCCAGAAGACATCTTGATCCTATCCAGAGCCCCATCATGTAAGCACAACTTAAGCCCCAAGATTGCTGTATCCAACTTTGTGATGAGACAGAGATCACATTGTTCATGCTTTTGGCCATCCAGCTGTACCACTGTGGTCTACTCTCGAAGGACTACACTCTATACATGTTTGGCCACGCGAATCCTTATCTCTTGCACCAGTGCGCGTGGGGAGCAAGCACATGGCATGCTCTGGCCGCACACCGCACGTGCCCGTCACGTCCACCTCGCGCCACACTGTGTCCTCGTCGTCTTCTTCATGTCCTGCCGCGCCGCCCAGCTTTTCTGAGTTCACGTGCGCCACGTCCCCCTCTCGAATGCTCTCGAGCTCGCCAGCTAGCCCACGCTGAGGCCGCGTCTGCGTGTCGTCACCTGGCCACGGGCATCCGACCTCGGCTACAAATAGCCCGTGACCGAGGCCCTCCCCGAGCACCCAGAAGCTCCCCACCTCCTCCACACCTACTCCTAGCCCCGTACCCCTCCTTAATTCCTCGATGGAGCGTCTCCTCCGCCACCACGGTCACCATTCCCGCCGTCGTGCCCCCGGCAAAATTCGAGCTGCACGGGCCCTCCCCCTCCTCCTAGCCGCACCCGCATCCTCCCTAGCCATCCCCGCATCCTTCCCCCACCTCCGCTTCCATCCGGGAGCACCGCCGGCCCGAGCTCGGCTACCCCGCTCCCCAGGCCACCGCGCCCCGCCGTGGGCGTCGATGCTGCGGGCTTCCCCGCGTGGTGCGGCAGCCCCAGGCGGCCTCGCCCCGCACCCCGCACCCCGCCGCGGGCTGGCCGCCGTGCTTCCCTCGCCGGCGCCGGTCCGGCTGTGAGCTCCCATGGCCCTCCTCTGATCGGGCGAGGGGAATGTAACATCCCAAAATTTTCAATAAATAAATTATAATAATGATTGTTTGCTTGATATGATTGATTTTCACTAGGATCTGAAACTTTTTGGAGTTTATTGAATATTAATAAGAGAGGGAATAAAAGGACTTTCCCTAATATTCATAATTGGTGTTTTGGAATTTATTATTTAAAACAAAACCAACAAAACAAAATGAGAGAAGGTAATATGACTCCTTCAACATATTCAAAAGTTGGAAAATGTTTTAAATCATTATTGGAATTCTTCTGAATATTCAAAAACATTTTTCAACTCAAGGAAATTCATTTGAGAGGATATAAAATGACTTATCCCCTTTTTAATAAAGTTGGAAAATATTTAGAATATTACTTTAAATTTTTAAAAAATTATTATGAGTATTATAAATAACTCTAAAAATTATTTTAGGGATTTTATAATGCTAAGAGAGTTTTTATTTCATTGAAATCATTTATTAAATATTTTAAAAGAGTTCAAAAAGTATTCCAATGGGATATTTTTATTTTACCAAATTATTTATTGGTGTAACAATTTGAAAATTTATATTTTATTATTTAGAAATGGGTTGTCAATGATTTTGACAAAATAAAAATGTTTTTAATAATTTATTGGATTTTATTTGATTTATGAAAAGTATTTTATATTTAATTAAAGTATTTAGAAAATGTTTTTATTTTTTTTTATTTTTGGAAAATGTATTCGTTAAATAAATTTCTTTGTATTATTTGATGAATTTAGAAATTTATTTCATATTTTTCTCATGAGTATTTATATTTCTATAATTTTTTGAAGTGTTGATTTTTAAATAAAAAGAAAAATCCGAGCGCAGCCGGCCCAGTAGCCTTTTTCGCCGCGAGCGCAGTAGATCCCGTTTCGTTTTTTTTTCTTCTTTTCTTTTCTGGGTATAAATTGAGTTCCAGTTTTCTTTTTTGTTTTTATTTTTTTTGAAACCGGAAAACCCTAGCAGGACCCGCCACCGGGCCCCGCACGCCGCCGCTGGACCGCCGCCTCCTCCGCGCCGCCGCCCGCGCGTTGCCGGAGCCGGGCGCCGCCGCCCGCCCGCCTGAGCCGCCGCGCTCCTGGGGCCACTGGCCGCCGCCCCGCGCGGCCCTCGTGGCCGCCCGCCTCCCGCCGCCTCGTCACCTAGCCGCGCCGCCCGCCTCCCGCCGCCTCGTCACCTCGCCGCCGGCCGGACCGACCGCGACCGCCGCCATCAGCGCCGCCCCGCTGAACCGTCACGCCACGGCCGGTCGACGCGCTCCCGTGCGCCACGCCACCTCCACCGCCTACCCACCTCGCTGGCCACCATCTCCTCTCGCCGGAGTCGCTTGAACTCGCCGGAGAAGCCTCGCGCGGAGTTGCTCCGGCCAGATCTAGTCCCAGGGACCCGATCGCTTTTTCTGGAGAAAAGAAAATTGCGGATAGGTCTGCAGAAAAGACCCCGTTCTCGCGCCCGCAATAGCTCCCACACCGTGCGTCGGATTGAGGTGAAACTTTTTGCTACGCGCTCTTGTTGTTCTGTACTTTAGCATGGAATCAATTTTTGCGCACTTTGAACACTTTTGAATTTGAATTTATTTCAAATTCAAATACAAATTTCGGAGGTCGTATCTTTTAAACCGTTGATCCAAATCGAGTGATTCTTTTTGCGTTGGATCACACCTTCCATGTACTTTCTCTTCATAGCATGTGTACACAAAAATTTAAATGTTCTTGATCTTTTTAAATTCAAATTCAATTTAATTTTGCACTTGCTATGACCTGCGTTGTAGTATTACGTTTCACGTGATTCCATTTGCATATCGGATCACTTGAGACATGTTATCGGTAAGATTCACACACTTGTCATGTGGGAATGATATTCACGTTGAATTCATAATGTCCATGATCACAATTCCTTACAGATGAATCTGTATCTGTTGACTCTCTCGAGATCACTTCCACGGATCACCTTCGAGCACATCGACACCTTTGCCCTTCAAAACCTTTTTGTTTTGTTGCTAAAACCTTTGTGTTTGTTTGCTGATCTTTTGTTTGTCTCGTTGTGATGTGATTGCTTATTCGAGTTCCTTCGTCTGTGATAGATTTCTCGGAGGGTGACGAATAGAGTTGACTGGATCGTGAGAGCGAAGAACTTCATCGAATGTATAAGGCAAGTTACACTTTGACCATACCTCAACCTATATTTTCTATTATGCATGTAGCAAATTATCACTCTATGCATGTGTAGGATTATATATTAGTTATGATTTAAACCTAGTAGGATAGCCATATGTTCTGACCTTGTATTTCATTGTCGCCCTAGGATCGTGGTTGTTATATACTGCTATTGCTTTGTAGACGGGGATTGGTTGAGTTATCATTGAGCTATGTGAGGATTAATGACTTTACTAGCAAACTTAAATATAAATCACCTCTGGGCGGGCAGGGAGTGCATCATGGGGCTCGTGCCTTGACTAAGGAGGGACCAGGGCTAAATGCTTCCCGAATGGTTGTTTTGGTGGTGAACCGGGTGCGTCATGGTGTCTACCCTCTGAACGCAGTGGGCGCCGTCCAGGCTCAAAAAGATCGGACAGACAGTGTGACTAGTAGCTTCCATGTACAACCACTGGCTATATGGGCTCTGGCTTAGATGAGTAAGTTGTGGGGAACCTGGCCCTGGTAGCTAGCTGATGTAGATATGATAGGTGTACAGGCTACCAAAGGGTGGAAGCAACCTCTTCTAAAAGACTATGTCTCAATCTTCGGGTTGAGTCCAGTGGGGAAAGTGTACAAACCTCTGTACAGTGTAAAAACTGATCATGATTAGCCGTGTCCATGGTTACAGACAACTTTGAGCAACTAGGCATTATTGTTGTTGGATGGTCTTGACAGATAATTCACCTTAATAAGAATTTGAGTGGGAACTTTTAATAAAGGGATGGTTGGAATTGGTGTAGCCCGATTCAACCATACTTAGGACTAGCTAGATAAATTAAAATTTGATTAGTTGTAGTATGTGAGGGAAAACTGGCTTTCTGCAAAACTAAACCATAAGCCTTTCCTTTGACTTACCTTGCATGGAGATGTAGGTCTTCTATATACTTTTTCGTGTGACTTGCCGTACAAATCAGATGTACTGACCCGTTGTCGGGCTGTATCCTTCGGTGTTGCAGGATTGTATACGACGAGTAAGTGATGCAATGTAGGGTTACGATGTCTATACTCAACTTGCCGGTGGAGTTGATGGACGCCACGAAGCTCTTATTGTTTTCCGCTGTATTTTATTTGTAAGCTAGCCTTGAGCTATGCAGGTATGCTTTATTGTAAGACTGGATCTTCGATGTAATATATATGACATGTGGATTATTCTTGATATTAAATCATGTACTGTGTGTTCTAGCTATTGATCCAGGGACTAGCACAGAATGCACAGAGACTTGGATTCTTAGCGAATCGGGTCGTTACAGATGGTACCAGAGCCCATGTTGACTGTAGGTCGTGACCCTAGAAAATGGATAGAAAAAGCCATAGGAACAAAAATATTTTATCACTCTTTAATTACTTACTCTCTCCACTAGTATCTCTCATCTATTATTCATCTTCTAAAACTTCTTATCTTGTTTTAATGTAAATACCCCTCCGAGTGGGTTATGCCCCTTAAGATATGATTTTTTGAGAAGTACATCATCAACCTCATGGATCAATTGAGGTTACCACTACCAGAACTGGAGTATCCTATGGATTTAATAAGAATTAGTGTTTACACTACGAGAGGAATCTTTAAGATCAGCTTAGCTGAGAAGGATGAAGATTACAATCAGACCACCACCTTTTAGGTGAAGTTAGATGAAAGAATTTCGCGTAGTATGATGAGATCGTATGTCTTGCACATATGACCTTACTCTAGGTGTTGTTTGTGTGTTTTGACTTTTGTGTCTGTATTGTATGTTGTTATGTGTTGCTATTGAACATAGGCGTTTTTTCCTCTTTCTTGTTTGAGTGCATATGTTTGGTGTTATCCTAGTTTGTTTTCTTGTCGGTGTTATAGTTTTTCCCCTAACCCTTGCCGTATGGGTTTAATAGATGGAGTATGGAGTAGGACTCGCCTTTTCTGGGGCGATGTCTAGGCTGAAGGTGGAGCAATGGATTCGTAGTATGGAGGAGCACATGAGGATCAACAAGGTTGGAAGTGAGGACATGGTCCACTATGATGTCAAGTACTTTGTAGATGAGGCTGCTACTTGGTGGAGAATGCACCAAGCAATTGACGAATCACGAAGGAAGATTACTTGGAAGGAATTTACAAAGATTTTGTTGGGATCTTGCCTCGTCACCCCGATGCAAAGGACGATAACCCGTAAGAGGCCCCGTGCCTGCAAAATTTGCGGGGAAGTAGGACACTCCCATGAAGGACACAGAGATGGATGCCCGTATTGTGAAGAAATTCACTGGGGTGAGGAATGTCCCACTACTCAAGTCACATGTTTTATGTGTGAAGGAACTGATCATTACCCCGCTCAGTGTCAATTTTTCATCGTGACACAACAAGTGGTTCAACATCAAAAGGACGGAATGAAGAAAGTTATCCAAGAATTGAAGGAAGCACCCGTGAAGAAGAAAAAGAAGGACATTAGCCAAATTCAGTGTTTCCAGTGCAGGAATATGGGACATTACGCCAACATGTGTCCAGAATTGAAGGGAAAGAAGAGGTTGTGAACGCGGAAGCAAGGATGCTGACTCGAAGAAGCTTATGTTTGGCAATTGGACGGCAGACGTTCGTAGGTGTGCACTAAGTGTATGTTGTTACCTTTTCAGTGTTAGATGGAGTTGTGGTTCGCATCTTGTTCTGCTGGTTGAACTAGATGTTTTATGTCATGATTGTTATGTTAAGTTTTGTCTTGTACCCTGTGGCCCTGATATGTATTTGATTGATGTCGTGTGTTGTCCTTTGTGTTTCCTCTATGCGAGTAGAATAAGTTTACATTTCATTAGACCCCTCATCTAATTAGTATGCTTCAAGACTGAAGAAGACACATCAACAAGGAGAATAACTTGACAAATGACTCAACGATATGAAGATTGTTTCGACATTGCAAAAACTGAAGCTGCCGTCATTGAAGACTTGAAGACCTGGAAGATTCAATGTTTCTACCGTTAGATCGTTTCTGTGAGCTGTCATTTCTTGTTTTACCAATAGCTACACATCAAAACTTATTCACAAAACTAGTGTGATGTTTGTATGGGTATATCTCCCTATCTCTCTCTCTCTACCTTGCTATCTACATTCTATTCCCCCTCACCCTCATCCCTAAACTGAAGAAGCTACTACAATGGCTGCTAGTGTCAAGGCTGGAATAAAGATGGATGCAACCAATGACGAGCTCAAAGTTAACCCCGTGAGCCAGGATCTTACAACAAGCAAGCACAATCTTGCTGAAGGAAGAACCCCGAAGGAAGTTATAGTTCACCAGTGCATGTTTTATATAGTATGCGTAAACTTGAGAGATGTGAAGAAACGATAGATGTTGGTTTGGCTTGCAGAACCATGGATTTATCTGAACCCAATTCATGATCAAGAGGAATTTTCCGCAACGCTTGTGAGGATGACCGAGTGTTAGATTACGAGATTCGCTAAACCATACACAAGGTAATGATTTGGGTGCGGAATGGATTGATCACCATGACGACTACTCTTATTATTCGCTCTTGCTATGTGGGATAGTAAATCTTGAGTGACTTACCTATAGCAGAAAGACGACGATGTTAAGCCTAAACCATAGAATGGTACAATGTTTGGCCCCTGTAGAAGATTACCGTTTGTGTTACACAGTGAGTATAGACCAAGACCGTTTGCTGCAGATATCCCGTAGAAGTATTCTTGATGACCACCAAGAGAGAATCGATAGTTATTTAGTATTGGCGCCTGCCTTGTCAGCCAAGAAGGTTCAGTATACGGAAGACTCCCCTTTTGCTTAGGATTCAAGATCTCCAAGGAGTATGAGGAATGTACGAAGGATGTCATTGATGGATTAAGATTTTGAAGACCATGTCGCATTCCTTTTAAGGGTGGTAGCACCCTGGACCATCAGTGGATCGAGGGACTGTCATGAAGACCCGAACCCTAACCTTTCTTTCTAGCCTTCTCGAATCTCGAGGACGAGATTCCTTTTAAGGGTGGTAGTCTGTAACATCCCAAAATTTTCTAAATTTTGGAATGTTAATAAATAAATTATAATAATGATTGTTTGCTTGATATGATTGATTTTCACTAGGATCTAAAACTTTTTGTAGTATATTGAATATTAAAAAGAGAGGGAATAAAAGGACTTTCCCTAATATTCATAATTGGTGTTTTGGAATTTATTATTTAAAACAAAACCAACAAAACAAAATGAGAGAAGGTAATATGACTCCTTCAATATATTCAAAAGTTGGAAAATGTTTTAAATCATTATTAGAATTCTTTTGAATATTCAAAAACATTTTTCAACTCAAGGAAATTCATTTGAGAGGATATAAAATGACTTATCCCCTTTTTAATAAAGTTGGAAAATATTTAAAATATTACTTTAAAGTTTTTAAAATTTATTATGAGTATTATAAATAACTCTAAAAATTATTTTAGGGATTTTATAATGCTAAGAGAGTTTTTATTTCATTGAAATGATTTATTAAATATTTTAAAAGAGTTGAAAAAGTATTCCAATGGGATATTTTTATTTTACCAAATTATTTATTGGTGTAACAATTTTAAAAGTTATATTTTATTATTTAGAAATGGGTTGTCAATGCTTTTGACCAAATATAAATGTTTTTAATAATTTATTGTAGTATTTTATTTGATTTATGAAAAGTATTTTATATTTAAATAAAGTATTTAGAAAATGTTTTTATTTTTATTTTTCTTTTGGAAAATGTATTCATAAAATAAATATCTTTGTATTATTTGATGAATTTAGAAATTTATTTCATATTTTTCTGATGAATATTTATTTTTCTACAAGTGTTTGAAGTTTCGATTTTTAAATGAAAAGAAAATCCGTGCGCAGCCGGCCCAGTAGCCTTTTTCGCCGCGAGCGCAGTAGAGCCCGTTTCGTTTTTTACTTCTTTTCTTTTCTGGGTATAAATTGAGTTCCAGTTTTCTATTTTCTTTTTATTTTTTTTGAAACCGGAAAACCCTAGCGGGAACCGCCGCCAGGCGCCGCACGCCGCCGCCGGACCGCCGCCGCCTCCGCGACGCCGCCCGCGCGTCGCCGGAGTCGGGCGCCGCCCCCTTGGCCGCCCGCCTCCCGCCGCCCGCACGCGCCGGCCGCCGCTCACGGCTTGTCGGACCGACCGCGACCGCCGCCGCCACCAGCGCTGCCCCGCTGGACCGCCGCGCCACGGCCGGTCGACGCGCTCCCGTGCGCCACGCCGCCTCCACAGCCTCCCCACCTTGCCTGCCACCATCTCCTCTCGCCGGAGTCGCTGGAACTCGCCGGAGAAGCCTCGCCGGAGTTTCTCCGGCCAGATCTGGTCCCAGGGACACGATCGCTTTTTTTGGAGAAAAGAAAATTGCGGATAGGTCCTTTTTGCAGAAAAGACCCCGTTCTCGCGCCCGCAATATCTCCCACACCGTGCGTCGGATTGAGGTGAAATTTTTTGCTACGCGCTCGTGTTGTTATGTACTTTAGTATGGAATCAATTTTTGCACATTTTGCACACTTTTGAATTTGAATTTATTTCAAATTCTAATTCAAATTCTGGAGGTCGTATCTTTTAAACCGTTGATCCAAATCGAGTGATTCTTTTTGCGTTGGATCCCTCGTTCCATGTACTTTCTGTTCATAGCACGTGTACGCAAAAATTGAAATGTTCTTGATCAGTTTAAATTCAAATTCAATTCAATTTTGCACTTGCTATGACCTGCGTTGTAGTATTCCGTTTCACGTGATTCTTTTTGCATATCGGATCACTTGAGACATGTTATCGGTAAGATTCACACACTTATCATGTGGGCATGATATTCTCCTTTAATTCATAATGTCCATGATCACAATTCCTTACCGATGAATCTGTATCTGTTGACTCTCTCGAGATCACTTCCACTAATCACCTTCGAGCACATCGACACCTTTTCCCTTCAAAACCTTTTTGTTTTGTTGCTAAAACCTTTGTGTTTGTTTGTTGATCTTTTGTTTGTCTCGTTATGATGTGATTTCTTATTCGAGTTCCTTCGTCTGCGATAGATTTCTCGGAGGGTGACGAATAGAGTTAACTGGATCATGAGAGCGAAGAACTTCATCGAATGTATAAGGCAAGTTACACTTTGACCATACCTCAACCTATATTTTCTATTATGCATGTAGCAAATTATCACTCTATGCATGTGTAGGATTATATATTAGTTATGATTTAAACCTAGTAGGATAGCCATATGTTCTGACCTTGTATTTCATTGTCGCCCTAGGATCGTGGTTGTTATATACTGCTATTGCTTTGTAGACGGGGATTGGTTGAGTTATCATTGAGCTATGTGAGGATTAGTGACTTGACTAGCAGACTTAAATAGAAATCACCTCTGGGCGGGCAGGGAATGCATCCTGGGGCTCGTGCCTTGACTAAGGAGGGACCAGGGCTAAATGCTTCCCGAATGGTTGTTTTGGTGGTGAACCGGGTGCGTCATGGTGCCTAACCTCTGAACGCAGTGGGCGCCGTCCCGGCTCAAAAAGATCGGACAGACAGTGTGACTAGTAGCTTCCATGTACAACCACTGGCTATATGGGCTCTGGCTTAGATGAGTAAGTTGTGGGGAACCTGGCCCGGGTCGTTACAGGAAAGAAGAAGAGAGACAGGGGAGGTGAGAGAAAACGCGGTGGGCCCCGCGTGTCAATCACAGCGAAGGGGTACCAAGTCTATGACAGCCGGGCCCCGCACGTCAGCGTAAGTGGAGGCGCCTCCGTTCGAAATACGTTTCCCCTAAGGGAAGGCGTATTTTCCTCTTTTGTTGCCAGAGTACGCTTTCCACGTTCTAAAGCGTATTTCACCCTTCTGCAGCCCGAAGTGCGCTTTCTCTGCTTTGAAAGCGTATTTCTCCAAACCCTCAGCAGTGAACGTTCACTGGTTAGGCAGATTTTCTGTCTAACGAACGAACGTCCATATCTCCGCAACCGTAAGTCCAACCGGGTTGATTCTTTTTGCGTTGGTTTCGTATCGAGCTCCTCTTCAGTTTGGCATAAGTCTTGTGCCATGTTTTTATGTTGTTATTTGCTGGTCGAACAAAAGACAATGTTTGACTCTTTCGCCGTGTCTTTTTATAAAATGTTTTGCAGGGTCTTGCTTGTGTTGAAGATCTGAGAGTATTTCACACTCCTCTGGTGAAAGGCAAGCCACAATACCCTTTGCACCTTTGCAAATCTTTGACGTGCTTTTAAAATTGCTTTACAATGATATGCTCATATCGTTGCCTGTGATCATGTTGCCATGCTATGATTGATGTCATCATTGCCATGCTATCTTTGATATGCTATTGCTATGCTATGTCTTGCCATGTTATATCCATGCTATGCTTTGATCATGTCATTGCCATGATATACTCTGCATCATCGTAACCACCACATACCAACACCATGTTAAGTTGCTCATGTTACACCTGTTCATGCTATGCCTAAGTTATGCTCAACTGCATTCATAATGTTGCCATGTTAATAACTGAATCTTTGTAACACGGATAAGTTCACCATCTAAAATGTGCTTGATCATATCTGAAACTCTCATGTTAATATGCTATGCATTGTTATGATCTGATACTCATGTTGCATATGATGCTTGTGTTCGCTGTTGGAGATATGCTTCGTGACAAGTTGATCAGGTGCCACCGAACCGGACTTATCCGTGCATCCACATTTTCATGTATGGGCGGGCCTTGATTCGGTCTGCCGGTGGGTCTCTTATTTGTATCACCAAAGAGGGGAGGCTATGCGCGGCAGTTGCCTTTGGCCGGGTAAAAGACGATAGTCTTGACAGCCCGAGTATGTTTTGCGCGCAGTCCCCGACGGGGGGCAAAGTTTAAGAGTGGTTCTGGTGGTAATGAGGACACCTAACCACAGGTGGTTCTGGTGGTAACGAAGGACACCTAACCATGGGGGCTACCCAAGACGGGATGTCGGTGATACGGTAAGAGGGTCACATGGTAGTATCGGTCTCGTTGGAGAAGTCCTAGTCCACTCCTGCGGTACGAGTTCCAAGGATCCTGTGGGACAAGTACCGGGGTGCTGGATGGAGGAAGAACTCCATAATGTGGGTAACGTGCACAAACTCTGCAAAGTCACAATCTATTCGAATAGCCGAGTCCTCGGTCATGGGACACAGTTCGTACTAGGTCACACCTTATGATCAACTTGAGTTCGGTGGTAAGTTTGTGGTAAGTGGATGGCTATGCAATGACTGGATTGGTTGGGTGGTAACGAGGGGCACCTAACCCGTTGAATGGTTGCGCGATGACCCGTTTGTCATGCGACGACCCATGGAAGTGATTGGTCACGAGGTGACCCGGTGCTTGAGTCTGTAAGGACTCCGAGGTAAGCCACGTGATCATGCGACGATCATGTGAGGTCCATTGTGTGTGCATTAGTCTTAATGTTGATGATATGCTTGATGAATATCTGTTTGTATGATATTGTTGCTCACCTGTTTAATTCACTAATATACCTTAACTTGTTTCCATGTTATTGTTTTTCCTTGTTGCATGGTTGTTGTGAGATTGCAAGTACATTCAATGTACTGACCTGGCGTGTTATGCCAGATTTGCAGGCCGTGCTTTGGATGCGTAGGACAAGTTTCCCGGTGTTTGCGAGCTAGGAGGTGTCTCAGCCAGTGTCTCTGTGGATTGGAGTTCGTCATCGCCGTTATTGTTCCGATGCCGTCGATATTCCGCAGCTAGAGTTATGCTGCTGCTTGGTGTCACTACTAGGGAAATAGCTATACATGGAAATCTTATTAGTGGCGCATATAGAAATCCATGCGCCACCATCTGTTAGGGGTGGCGCACTGGAAATTAATGCGCCACCCATAAGGTCTTATGGGTGGCGCATTATTTTCCAGTGCGCCACCCCTAAGAGTGGGCCAGCCTAGATGATCTTATACGTGGCGCATCTAGCAATATGCGCCAGCCCTAAGAACCATATAGGTGGCGCATATACAGAATGTGCCACCCCTAAGCTCTTAGGGGTGGCGCAGTTCTCTAATGCGCCACCCATAAGAGCTTAGGGGTGGCACATTTCACCAATGCGCCACCACAGACTTTATATATGCGCCACTAAATGCCTAGAGATGCCCTTATCTACTCCACCCCACCTACCACCTCTCATTCACTCCACACAATTCTCAAACTAGATCCACTCTTCTCACCCTAGATCTATTCTGTTTTATCCTCCTCCCCACCTCAATACTTCCATTTATCCATCGATACTTGGCATTACATCTATTTTGTTTCATATTTAAGTAAGTGGACCTCCTCCCAAACTCTTTTGTTCCATTTATGACCCATATACTTGCCTTTATTAGCTTGGGGTTTGTTGTATATGTGAAGCTTGGGTTTGATGTATATGTGAAGCTTGTGGTGGTTTGATGTATATGTGAAGCTTATGGTGGTTTGATGTATATGTGTATCTTGAGTGGCAAATGTTTTGCCGAAATGTCGATTCATTTCCGTTTCGGCAAATTTCTGGCGCACTCTCCGCATGCTCCCATGCATTATTAGGGAAGGTCATGCCGAATTTTTCCGGCGACGACTGTGATATATAATTGTGTTGCTCTCTCCGTGCACGCAGGTGATCGACCATGGTCCGCGAGATGCTGAGCGATATCACCGTGGCTAGGTGGATGCAATGTGCAACAAACGACATGCTAAGGAATAATAGGTCGGATATAAGATGTCTGTGTCGGAGATGCAAACTGCAGTGCGTGACCGAGCCTGATTCCGGAATATTGCAAAGACACCTGAAGCGTAATGGTTTGATGGATGGCTACACAGGATGGATAAGTGATGAAGCTAGTGACGAGGAGGACGTCAATGGTCGGGCACCAGTAAATGAGGAAGGGCAACCAGAAAACAGCGGCGGGCGAGATGACGAAGAGCATCCCGTACATGATCATGAAGAAGATGCCGAAGCGGATCATGTAGATCAAGATGCCGGACATGAAGATCAAGATGTCGGACATGATGAGGATTCAAGCTGGGTGCAGGACCCTCATGTTCAAGAGCTGCTTGTCAAAGAGGCGTTGAACGCAAGAGGTGCAGCTAGAGAGAAAGCCAAGATGGCGCAACTTGAGAAAGACACGATTACGAAGTTGTACGAAGGATGCAACGACGGGGATACCCGCTTGAATGTAACACTTGGGGCTATGGAGATGAAGGCAAAACACAAATGGACCGACGAAAGCTTCGATGATAACATGGCATTCTGGCACGATCGTCTTCCGAAGGGCAACACGTGCCCAACTAGTATCACTGAGGCCAAGAAAGTCCTTTGCCCTCTCGATCTTTCGCACGTTAAATACCACGTCTGCATAAATGATTGCATGATCTATCGGGGTGAGGACGAAGATATAACCACATGTTCGGTGTGCGGTGTTAGTCGATACAAGAGAGGGAAGAAAGTTCCTAGAAAAGTGGTATGGTACTTTCTGATCACTCCTCGTCTGCAGAGGTATTTCGTAGATCCCGAGGAAGCAAAGCTCATGACCTGGCACGCGGATAGAAAGAAGCTAAAAGAGGATGACCCGAACCCGGATCCGGAAAAGGAGGACATGCTGAGGCACCCTTCAGATGGTAGCCAATGGACTGCGTTGGACCTCGAATACCCAGATTTTGGGAAAGAACCAAGGAACCTCAGGATTGGTGTGAGCGCCGATGGAGTCAATCCGTTTGGCGGCCAGAGCAGCACACACAGTACCTGGCCCGTGTTTGTATGCATATACAACCTTCCCCCCTGGAAGTGCATGAAGAAAAAGTACATAACAATGTGTATGCTAGTTCAAGGGCCGAAACAACCAGGTACGGACCTCAATCTATATCTGCAGCTGTTGAAAGAGGAGCTAGAAACGTTATGGAAAGACGGAGTCAATATGTGGGACGCCGCGGCAAAAGAATATTTCCCAATGAAAGCCGCGGTGATCACGACGGTGCACGACTATCTCGGATACGGATATTTCTCAGGGCAGGTGGTCCAAGGATTCTGTGCATGTGTTAGGTGCATGGATAATACAACGTACCGCCAGCTACCAAAAGATCCCGGATCTTCAAAAACCGTGTTCCAGGGGTCTCGGAGGTGGCTTCCCAAGAAACACGCGTGGAGAAAACAGGGACATCTGTTCGATGGAAGCGAGGAGCTCCGAGCACCCCCAGCTCGAAGGAGCGGCAAAGAAATCGACAACTTGCTGAAAACTTGGAAAGAGTGCCCCGCGCCGGGAAAGAAAAAAAAGAAGACTCAGCCGTTGATGAGGGTATGGAAAGCGAGGTCTGTTTTCTGCGATTTGCAATACTGGAGTCTACTCTGCAGTCCTCATAGCCTTGATCTAATGCATATCACAAAGAATGTGTGCGAGAGCTTGTTTGGCACGCTGCTCAACATGCCGGAGAAGACCAAGGACGGGCCAAAAGCAAGGAATGACTTGAAATTTATGGGCATCAGGAGGGAACTTCACCCCCCTAGTGACGGCGATGATGAGCCGGAGGAGGAAGAGGATACGGAAATGCAAAACTCTCTCAAACGAAAAAGGATGACCAAGAAGAAGACCGGTATTGATCACTGCCCCCCGGCATGCTTCACTCTGTGCGAGGAGGAGATCAAGCGGTTTATCCACTGCCTCATAGGAGTAAAATTTCCGAACGGCTACGCGGGGAAGATAAGAAGATACCTAGACGAGGCGAAGCAGCGTTTCAGCGGGATGAAATCTCACGACTGTTTCGTGCTGATGACGCAGATTCTCCCGGTTGCGATGCGAGGGATAATGGACGAGCACGTCCGTAAAACGTTGTTTGGCCTTTGCAACTTTTTTGACGTCATCTCCCGGAAGTCGATTTGCGCTACGCAACTCAAAAGGCTACAGGAGGAGATCGTGCTCATACTATGCGAGCTTGAGATCTATTTCCCGCCCGCGTTCTTCGAGGGATAATGTGCATCTGCTGATCCACGTCGTGGAGGACATCGTCCAACTCGGGCCTGCGTTTCTGCGCAGCATGATGCCGTTCGAAAGGATGAATGGGCACATCAAAAAATACGTTCGTAACAGGTCCCGTCCAGATGCAAGCATAGCGAAGGGCTTTCTAACCGAAGAGTGCATCTCTTTTTGCACGAATTATCTCAACACTGAGAACCCTGTTGGTCTGGCCGTCAACAAGCACTTTGGCAGGACCGATGGGTGTGGTCACCACGAGGGAATCCGCGCAATGCATGTCAACTTTGACGGTCGAGACATCGACTTTGAAAGAGCAAGCCTAGTCGCGCTACAACACATCCAGCTGGTCGATCCTTGGATAGTAAAGCACAAGGATTTAATCAGGAAGAAGTACAGTGACCAGGGCCTGCAGATAACGGACCGAGATCCACGGCTAATCAAAGAGCACAACTCCGGTTTCATGACTTGGTTCAGGGACGAGCTTCGTGCTAATCCCCCGCGAAGGAACGCTTCCGAGGACGAAAAGATGATATTCACCTTGTCACAGGGTGCCGCACGCAACCTGATGACCTATCAAGCGTATGATATCAACGGCTACACATTTTACACGGAGGAAAAGGACAATAACTGCGATTACCAGAACTCAGGGGTAACGGGGATATTCTACACCGATGACGTCAAGGAAAGATTCTATGGAAGGATCGAGGACATATGGGAGCTCGACTACTGTGGAGAGAAGGTGCCGATGTTCCGTGTGAGATGGGCCAAGAGCGTCGTAAAAGAAGACCGGTACTTCACCACCAAGGTTATACCCGAAGCCAAATCCAAGTCTGCGGGCGCAAATGTCGCCGCGAAAAATGAGCCATGGGTACTGGCTAGCCAAGTGGACCAATGCTTCTTCATTACCGACCCATCAAAGCCGAGCCTCGTTGTAGTGAGGAGAGGCAAAAGAAACATCATCGGAATGGATGGAGTAGCCAACAAGAAAGACTTTGACAAGTACGACAACCCGAAGATGGAGGATGACTACGCCGCTCAGGATACATACACCACAACCCTACCGAAGAAAGGTCTCCTCCCGTTCAAGAGGAAAAGTGAAGGCGTCCCGGGCCTAAATTATTCAACCACGACAAAGAAGGGCAAGAAGAAGATCGTGAGGAAACGATTGCTAGATAGCTAGCTCCAAATTTAAGAAAATCTTTTGTAATTTATGATCACTTTTTGTAGCCATCGATTTAATGTGCACTTTGTAATTGATGACCGGAAGCATCAGGCACGCGTCCTACTCCATTGTGTTCAATTTTTTCTAGCTTGTATACGCGATATATAGCTCACAACTATGTTGGATATAAGGAATCGCCTTGTCACGCTTATAGAAGCCAGGAGGTGGCCAAACGTTAAAGCTAGCTAGGGTACACCATATGAAACTATAAAATGTCCACCATAGATATTTCGTAGCGATAGACGATAGGCCAAATAATTTAACAAAAAAATAAAAAAACACTTATGGGTAGCGCATCATGCCAGGATGCGCCACCAAGTGGTTTCTTATGCGTGGCGCATCTGGCCAAGATGCGCCACGCATAAGGAAACACTTGGTGGCGCATCTTGGCATGATGCGCCACCCCGAAGCCTTACCCTATCCAACTACCCCCTCCCCTACCCGCCCAGTGTGTGTGTGTGTAGAATCTGTGTGATGTGTGTGTAGAATCTGTGTGATGTGTGTGTGTGTGATGTGTGTGTGTAGAATCTGTGTGTATGTGTGTGTGTGATGTGTGTGTGTGTAGAATCTGTGTGTGTGTGATGTGTGTGTGGTGCTTCTGCATGCATATCACAAAAAAAATAAAAAAATCTTAGGGGTGGCGCATCTTGCCCAGATGCGCCACCAAGTTGTTTCTTATGCGTGGCGCATCTGGGCGAGATGCGCCACCCCTAAGCCTTAACCTCCACGGCCACCTCCCCTTGCCAGTGCCTAGTACCATTCGATCCCCCCCCCTCGAGCCCTAGCGCTGTGGAGCCCTAGCCGCCACCGTCGACCACCGGAGGATCCCCCGCCATTGGAGCCGCCCTGCACCCGCCGTTGGAGCCTCCCTGCACCCGCCGTTGGAGCCGCCCCACCACCACCGTTGGAGTCGACCTGCCCCCGCCGTTCGAGCCATCGCTGTCGTCCAGCATCCGGCGCCCCAGCCATCCATCTCCGACCTCGTCGAGCACGCCTACGGCTCCGGTGAGCGTCTCCTCAATCCCCATCACCCCGGTCTGCTCCCGTGGCCGCCATGGTCGCATATAACAACTTAGTGGGACAATCCAATTCCCCTTAGACATTGAAATGGATATGGAAATCATGATGTATGCCTAAATTGAAATTCTTCTGTTGGTTATTATTCAATGACAAATTAAACACATGTGACTTACTTAGCAGAAAGAATTATGAATTGGATAATTCCCATTGTGTGCTATGCAATGAGGGAAATTATGAGGATATAACTCATTTGTTCTTTAATTGCTAATTCGGTCAAGGATTTTGGTGGAACTTAAATATGGAATGGAATACTGATCTTAATTTTCATGAGATGATCATGGATGCACAAAATAGATATCATAACAACATATTCCTTTCCATCAGCGGGTTGATCATCCCCATACTTCAAAGTAACCTATGCATCGATAACACCAGATCAGCATAGGGATATGTAAATTATTTCTTTAAGGTCATTTTTGAAATACTACTAGGTGTAGGTGGTGAACTAGCAATGGGAAAGCAAGTAGAGAGTGCTCACATAGTATTGGTGAAAAAAGTCCTCTGAACTCTTGAGGGAGACTTTGTAGTGGTTAGCAAGTAGCTAGATGGCACCCCCTCTCTTCCCTAGTCCAGGCCTGGCCTTTGGGAGCCTCTTGGGCTTTGCGGGCTTGTTTGGAGGCGGTTCCTTGGCGGCAACTTGCTCTGCTTTGATGGGCACCACGTTGGGAGGCAGAGCAGGTGGTGGTGGTGGCAACTCATCTGGACCTCCATCACGCGGCTCCATCTTGGCAGGATAGACCGAGCTCTCTCTGCAAGCATAAAAATTCAGCAATGAATATTAGTAGTACAAAACAAAGAGGAAAAAAAATTGATTCCAGTTCTATAATAACCAAGAAACATCAGCTATTTAGATGAAAGATAAAGGGCAGTGTATATCGGTTGTAGGGATAGAAAATATTGCAATGAGGATTATTGTGATAATAAAATAAATGGTCTGGATATGAAGAATATTTACTCTCTAGCTTGAAATGTAGCTGTAAATTTTATCTTTCACTAGGAGATGTTGAACTAACAAAAAAAATCTGTGTGCAAATTTAGGAGCAGTAAGTTTGTAAAGAGGAGTTATCCATGACACTGATACCGTGAGGACTTTATATAGAATAGCTAACTATGATGTACTAACCAGCTTGTAAATACACTTTATTCTCTAATTATAAATGGAAAATGGTCACAACGAAAGCCTTCCCCACTATATTTTATGGTAAAAAAAGTCGAAGCATTGTGATAATTGCTTCCCCCCCCAAACTAAGCACTTTTCTGGATGCATATAGAGCAATTGATCTGCTAAATGCAGAACATACTTGCACCTTTTGAAATGTTAGCACTAGTCATAGCATTTTTTATCCATTTGCAACTATACAGAATTTGCAATGCATTGTTTATCATATGAAATTTACCTATATATATGTTTCTTGAATATCTACTGTTTGAATATCTATTTTTGTGCATTGTTGTGCCTACATGTAGGCATTTGTTTTGTGCAGGTACACATTATTATCCCCTTTCTCCCGAAATGTTGATTAACTTCCGTTTCGGTTGAGAATGGGGCACTCTCATGTTAAGAAAAAGAGCAAAGGTCATGCCGAAATTTTCCGTGAATTCGTGCATGACCTTTGCTATTTTTCTTAACATGAGAGTATTTGCATTTATTTATTGTGCTAATTAATTAAGTAGTTGCATTTCTTAATATTGTACTAGTGCAAACATGTCGACCGCAGCCGACGCTGGTCCTTCTTCTCAGCCGGGAGAAAAAAGGAAGCAATTTTGGGAATACTCCCAGGAGGAGGTCGAGGAGCAGAGAGAAGAGGAAGTACCTCCGGGCGAGGAGGAGTATGAGGAGGAGATAGAGTCGGAGTCCGACTCATCGGATGATGACCTAGAGGAGGAGGCCGGTACGACAGACGGCGAGAGGAACATCGGCGAGGATGATGGGACCGGTGGCTCCAACACAGATGGTACCCAGTCGAAGAAGAGGAATCGGAAACCGACCAAGGTCGGCGTCATCAGGCAAGAGTTTACTGTTGTGACCTCCGTCGGGATTCCTAAAGAGCCCGAACGTTTTTCGGAAGGGTACGGCCGTCAAGTCGCGGCGATCCTCCGCAACACCGTGCCGATCACCACGATTAACCTCAGGAGTCGTGAGAATATTCATTAGTGTCAGCTTCTTATCAACAAGCTGCACGGACGATACAAGTTTCCGGAGCCGTACGATAACACCAAACTTAGAGGGAACAAAGTAAACACATGGGCCCTCAGGAAGATGAGCAAGGCCTTGTCCAGTTGGAAAACCCGGGTGAAGAGGGAAATTTTTGAAAAGAACAAAACCTGGGAGGAGCTCAAGGAGAAAGAGGCGTTGATCGACGAAGCTACCTACAACCTTTTCAAGGCTAGGTGTGAGTCCGAGCAAGCCAAGGCCGCGAGTGCAAAGGGCAAGCCTAAATGGGACAAGGAGGATGCCGAGTACGCCGCTGCGGGGATACCTAACCCCTTCCAGCAATACAAAGATGATCCGCAGACCGAATTCTTTGTGAGGGCCCGGAGCTATAAGGACAAAGCAACCTCGAAAATAATTATCGATCCTAAGATTCAGGATTTTACGACTGCCGTGGTAAGTAGTTTACCACGCGACCTTGTCGATTGAATTCTCGAGTGAAGTTCACAATTTCTTAACGTTTCACATTCTTTTTGCAGCAAGCGGAAATGAAAATCGCCTCATCGCAGGAGTCGTCGGTTAAGCCGGCCGGCCCGTGGGACAACGCCTTTAAAAGGGCGTTGAACAAGGTCAAGAAGGTTGACGACGTGACGGCGAAGCCATCGTCAGCCGGCCGTGTGGTCGGCTTTGGTGCGGACCTAAATTGGTCCGAATATTATGGAAAATCGGCGGAGCAGTCCGGTTCGAGGGGGCGCAAGGCGAGAAGGACCGAAGAAGATGCCGCTTATGTTCGTGGACTGGAGGAGAAGGTGAACATGCTTCCGCAGCTTGTCCAGGACGAAGTGGCGAAGACGATGAACGCTCTCCTTCCATATATGATGAAGTCGCTCGCGAATTGGCAAGCGCGTGGTGGACAAGGGCCCATACCAGTCCCCAGCATGGTCGGCAGCAACTCGGGCACCGCGGCGCCTGCAGTCCCGACTCTGGCCGTAGTGGTGGCTCCCGCACCGACTCCCGGCGTATTGGTGACTCCGGCCGCCAACACCGCGGCGGCGACACCGGACGTGATGGTAACTCCTCCGTCCACGATCGAGCAACCGGGGCATAACAATAATGCACCCGGCGGCAGCGCAAATAGGGCGACCGACGCCACGGGAGGCAGTGCGCCCTCCGTCTCTTGCATGTCCGCCGTCATCGGCGGGGTCTCTTCACTAGCCGACCTCGACGCCCTCAAGGTAACTATAAGCGTCTGCAACTCAAAAGAGGACTTCATCTCCTTGCCTTTTTAGTGGAATCTCTCTGATGTCGTACATGCATATATATATATATATCTCTTTCGCAGGAGGACACTCCATGCATTCTATTACAAGTCGTGGACGGTGAGTTGAAGGATGTTGCCAAAGGTAAAATCATTCAACCACAAAATCGAATCATGCACAATATGCCAATGGCACTGGAGATGCATAGGGTTCAAATCTCTCTCATGATTTCGGGCTACGAGAGAGTTGAACCTCCCATTCAAGCCCCCGGATATGATGAGGACGAGCCGGCAGTCCTTAGTGACTGTTTCAACCAAATATGCCTATGGCCGAAGAGCCAAATGCGTTTAATGACGGGGGAAAGGGGCACCACACCTTGGACAACACCGCTAGTCATTGTGTCGGCGCCACTTGATCCCATCGGCGCACAACAAGAAGACGATGATCTTGATGATGATATCAACGCTGACTAGTTCATCAATACTTTGTATGATGCTGATGACTTATTCATGCCTCCTGCTGAAGGAGCCTATCAGCATGACGAGGAAGCTCGCGGTCCAGATGATCCTGCGGCGAAGCCTGCTTGCTCCACGCGTCTCTTCGCTACTTCTCAGGACATGTCTCCAGCAGCTTGCGCCTTCACCGAGCCTCAAGCAGATGCCACAAGATATATTCTCAGCCCGTCCACTCGCCATAAGGCGGCCACTGAGCAGATAAAGGCCGGTGACTGCTCAAAATCAGAAAAGAAGAAGGGACGGAAAAGAAAGTAGAGCATCACTTCTAGTAGCCAACCTTCGATGTCGATCCGGGCTCAGGACGGGCCACCAAGACCCAAGGATCTCTCGTT
The DNA here is from genome assembly GCA_950022295.1 of Bromus sterilis. NCBI lineage: Eukaryota > Viridiplantae > Streptophyta > Magnoliopsida > Poales > Poaceae > Bromus > Bromus sterilis. The sequence continues at coordinate 71,284,958 of OX465600.1, read as the reverse complement.
TGAAATCCATGTGGCTGGTAGGGCGATGCTACCTAAGGACATGCTGGACCTTGCAACCTCGGATATGCAGAGTGTGCATCATAGTATTATGGCATTACAGAAGATTCTTCTTCGAGAAGAGAACCCCTCGTACCCGGTTTTCATGGCCAAGGTGCCACTCAACATGGGCTTCATCAACACTATCCCCGCGGATATGATAATCCTGCGATTTTCGGAGATCTTCAATTTGTACCATCTCAAGCGGCTGGACCATAGCCTTATCCGTCTGTTCTCGCTCAGCCTTTCTATGAGTAGCAGGAGAGATAAGACCCCGAGCGTCGCGATATTGGACCCCTTCTACATGCGTGAAAGCATCTTGATGGACGACGGGGACGCGGCTCTCGCGGCGGGGTACATCACAGACTTCATGCTACGGAACGCCGACAAAGATTCATTTCTTATGACCTACTCTCCCAAGTAAGTCATTCGCTCGCCTCCGTAGCATATATGCTTTCTTAGCTTTCCATTGTCCTCTTCCAACATTCCTTTTGGATTGTTTTAATTATGCAGTGAGGATCAAGACTGCGTGCTCATCTTCTTTTCACCGCAACACTCGCATGCCGTGTATTTAGACTCGGGGAGTGTGAAGAAGAAAGATTACAAGTATATCATGAGAATTTTGGATGATGCTCTCGTCGGCTACATAAAAGCCGGAGGCAAGATCATGAAGCACAAGTTCAGGAAAAATCAGCCTGGCGTGAATGTGTTCAACCACGTAACACAGTTCCCGTGCGTCAAGCAGCCGGCTGGCAGTGTGAGGGATGCGTACTACGCCCTTCATCACATGAGGGCAATTGTACAGGAACAACGCAACCTTACGCTGCCAAGTCATCTCAGAGCGTGGGCCGAAAGGAAGGCGGAAATCGCCGATGCAAATCTGAAGGAGGAGTTCTTTCACATCTAAGCGCAGATGGCGACTATCATCCGTCATGAAGTAAAAATGAAGGGGGCGATCTTCCACTCCAACATTGCACCATCCAATGGGGAGATAGAAGTCCACCTAAAGGCCCTGCGTGACACAAGGCCTTTCATGACGAAAGAAGGATGCCGCCCATTCCCCGAGCCGAGTCAGAACAATTGAATGTACTCTTTGTGTAATTTGGATGTAATTTGGATGTACTCTTTGTGTAGTAGATGGTAGTCTCAAATACTCTTGGTGCTCTTTGTGTATAAAGGTCACTGCATATGCATTTTTATGCATATGTGCATGCTTCTCACCATTGATCGACTTGCTTTAAGTTGTTGATAAGAATAGATGCTAGATTGCTTTGTTCTCCTTTGGTATGATTCATATGGATGTGACCTCTAAAGCTTTGTTTTGTGCCGGTTGAAGAGCAAACAAGATATGATGACGAAAGTAGCTTTCGGTTTTCAATAATTGTTGGACTCATTGTAATTTTGTGATGGATGTAATCTTGTGAATCTTGTTGGCCTCTAAACCTTTGTAATAAAAATTATATTGCAATTCTTTTGTATCAATAATTGTTGGCCTCATTGTTATATTGTATTTTGCATTTCTGTAATATAATAAAAATATCTGTAATGCTTTTATTCTTTTATGTAATTCTTTTTTTTTGTTTTCTGCAATTATTTAGTGGCGCATATTGTTAGGATTTAGTGGCGCACTGCGAATGCTCCACCCCTAAGGCCCTTAGGCGTGGCGCATACCAGAATGCTCCACCCCTAAGAGCTTAGAGGTGGCGCATTCTGAGATGCGCCACGCCTAAGGGCCTTAGGGGTGGCGCATCCAGAATGCGCCACCTCTAAGCCCTTATTAGTGGCTTGTAGTTAGTGGCGCATCCCTAATGCGCCACTAAACTCAAAAAAAGGGCGCCACCATAAGGGTATTCCCTAGTAGTGTGTAGAGCTGAGGCTAGCCGGAGGAACAAGTTGTGTCTCAGCTAGCATTGTAATAGACCTGGTGTACTCCTATCTTCGGTAATAGAAAGTTGTTCATTTCTATACCAATCAGTGCCGTGTTCCAGAAGAATTGATCTCTGGGCTGCAGCACGGGGCGTTCCGGTCCTCTGAGCCGGGGTGCCACAACGGTTGGTATGAGAGCAGGATTGGCTGTAGGACCCGCTAGCCCGCGCGAATGTTAGAAGGACGTTAGATTGACATTAGAGCTAGAGTATAGCTTGCTTGTATGATGCCATTGCATGCTGCATTTGTTTGCTGCATATAGACGGCACGTTTTCGCTAACGATCTGATCTGACGAGTGTAGATGGCGGAATACCCGGTGGGATACACAGGATCCTCATCCGCGACCAACTTTGACTACCTCCTTGCAGACGTATGGTGGACTCTCTACCCCAGTGGAGAGCTTCCAAGGTACCAAGTTTCCCAGACGCCGATCGGAGGGAAGCTGCTTGAGTACCATGCCAGCGTCTACGTGTCAGCCACCATCCCCATCGGCGTGCGCTCCTACAACTTCCAGGGTGGACCCGCTTCTACCCCGGATCGTGCCATTCAGCTTGCCGCGATGGCGGGCCTGTTAGGTCTACGCCACCAGGAAAGTGCGATGCATCAGAATCGCGCCTTCAATTTCTACCCCACCTTGGGAGCGACTCCGCAGCAAGTAAGGTTTCCTCGCCCTTTGGCGGAAGCCGATGCGGCGGTGATCACCATGTCCCGCTACATGATCTCCCAGTACGCCTTCATCGTCGAGCTAGTCCGTGATGCAAGGGATGCAAGGAGAGCTCTTGCCGCAGCCCTATCGTTGTCGACTTCTCCGCCCACTCCCGCGACCCCCGGAAACCCGCCGTCAGATCAGAACGCATGAGCTTCGCGTAGTTCGTAATGCATGAGTAGTAGTGTCGCATGTTGCCTGTTGCATGTTTATGTGTGTAGCAATAAGTTGAGATCCTGCGTCTGATCTTAGTGCTTGTTCAGCATTGCTTTTCCTATTTAGTTGGTTCTCGTTGTTGGTTATTTGTTCGTTTCCTCGGCAGTTACCAACTCTATTTTGGCAGGTGTTAGATGACTTGGATGGACCCTTGCTGGTTGTTCCCTGATATTGGCACCATGTCTGGTTCTGAGCTGATGCATCGTTAGCCGTCTGGAGTGGATGCCTGTTTTACATTTCTCTTTTCAACAACCGGCCCGTGTTCTGAGCTACTTTTCGGTCGTCTTGGACAGTTGTTGAGTTTCTTTTCGCAGTGGAGACCCTATGTTCTGAGCTGTTTTCTCGGCCGTCTTAGGGGACCTCTGCATTATTTTTATCAACATTGGCTCATGCTCTGAGCTGATTTCGGTCGGCCGTCTTGAGCAATGCTTGAGCTATTCCAGTACAAGTCCCAGATCTGAGTTGTAAAGACCGTTCTGGTACCTACTGGGTTATTCGCTGTTTTCTTTGCAAGGAGTCTAGATAATCATCGACCACCGCTAAAGCTGATGAAGTAGCAAGCCGCTTCTCGTTTGCTTTTGCCACGTGGTTTTCTTCTTTTGGTTCTTTGGTGTCACTTTCACCGCCCCAATGGATAGTTGCTCATAACCCCACATACCTCGAAGAACCAGTGCAATACCGCAGAGCAGCATGAAGACACCAAGTCAAGGACCCACACTAGCTTGCAGCAGAAGTGTTCAACCCCATATGAGTTCTGCCTGAATGAACCAAGTCAGCATTATTCCGGTGGATGTTGATACGTCCAAAACGTATATATAATTTCTGCTTGCTCCATGCATGTTTTGTGTGATATTGCTATGATCTAGATACACTTTCATACACTTTTGATCATATTTGGACTAACCTATTAAATCAGTGCACCACAGTGTCAGTTCCTGTTTTCTGCTGTTTTTCTATTTCAGTTTTCCCCCATATAAAAAGTGCTCCAAAAATTCAGGAAAAATCAGATAAAAAATCAGCGCAGAAGAACCTTCCAGATGAACCTAGGTGGGGCCAGAGGGCCACCACCAGGGGCTGGCCGCGCCAGGGGGGGGCCTGGACCCCTGGTGGCCCCCCTGTCTGCCCCCCTTCGCCTATATATTCTCCGTGACGAGAAACCCTCGAGGCCAGAACCCTTTTTCGCGATCTCGCCTCTGTTCCGCCCCCGCCGCGCTTCCGAAATAGGGAGCACCAGCAGACCTCTTCCCGGCACCCTGCCGGAGGGAGGGCCGACCTCCGGGAGTCTCCTCTCCACCATGGATGCTTCCTGGATGTGTCGTGAGTAGTTTCCTTTGGACCATGGGTCCGTGATCAGTAGCTATGTGATGTTCTCCTCCCCTCTTTGTTCTTCATGGTTTAGACCTCGTGAGCTGCCCTACATGATCGAGGCACTTTTGTAATCTTTCTGCTGTTGCTATGCTGAGTTTGATGGGATCTAATGGATTATGAGATTATGTTCAGATTGTGATTGAGTAATATATTTGGCTCTTATCTCTTATATTTTTGTTCTTAAGTAATTCTTGCATGTTCTCCGTTGCTGTTTATTGCTTTGGCCAAGTAGTAGGTAGTAACCCCAAGAGGGAACGTTATGCTCGATTGTGAGTTCATGCCCCCTGATGACACGCTTGAGTGACATAAACATGAGTCTAGGGGATGTGATGTTGCCACAAGAGGGAAAACAACGGTGCTTGTAACCGCGGTTACAAGGATTGTTTAGTTTACGCAAAGTGCTTTTTAATGCAGTTGTCTGTTGCTTTGGGTTTACGGTTTTGGTGGGACTCACAACTTAATACCAGCGAGATGTTCTGGATAGATATCTCTAGGTGGATGATTAGTAGTAGATGCAGTTGGATTTCGGTCTACTTATTTTGGCGTTCTGCCCATGCTTTTGAGCCTCTTCCTTTCTTTTCTAGCATAGTTAGCATTGCGGTGCATTCATAATCTTGTCAATTGCCCTTCTGTAATTTGTTCACCTCACATAGCAGTTTTTCGTCTTTTGGGAGAGAGACATCACTATTGAACATCACGTATCCCGGTCCATATCCTCATCACTTTTTCCACGCTCATTTACTTTTCTGCTTTTACTTTCAGTTGCTATCATTATCCCTTGTGTTTGATCCTTTGTGAACAACAAGACCGGAGAGATTGACAACCTCTCTGAACTTCGTTGGGAACAAAGTTATTTGTGTCTGTGTGCATGTCCGCGTCAGTTGCGCCGCTGACACCTACTTATCATCTCCGGAGTCCTACTGGAGACAAACCTTGGTATCTTTACTAAGGGAAATTTGCTGCTGTGCTACATCACACCTTCCACTTGGGGTTTACCAACGAAGGGCGAGAAATCAATATCATCACCTCGCACATCAGATGTTACAGTCATGAAGATTCTATCGGTGGAAGACCACAGAGAAGTGAAGAAAATCAACCAGACATGAATGACGCATACCCGGTCGCATCTCACACGCTTTTGCTCAAGTATGAAGCATATGGCAGCCATCAGGCCTTCAACCAGAACAGCCTGAAGACTCAGACAGTTAAAGTCCGCAATGATGCGGGAAATCAGCAAGTCAAACATGACTTTTACCCAATTGCGTTGGAAGCAAGTGGCTCATGAATGGATTCTACCCAAGCTATCCATTGAGTCCCGTCTACATCGACTACGACAACCGCAAAGGTTCATGCAAAGATAAGAAAAGTCTGTGACCCGAGCATATGCACCCAAGGCAGGACAAACACCAGCTACAGTCCTATGCAATACAAAATATTTCAGTATATTCAGGAAGGTGGCCAACACATATCATGAAGCCCAGATGATCGGAAGAATGTTTCCCCCTCACCAGCCGACAGCCAGAAGCCTATCAGACACCGTGGTCAGATTTTCCTCCACGTCATTGAGGGAAAGCTTCGGACAGAAGGAACCTCAACCTTCCTCAATACGCTACCGGGATATCTTCTAAGCCAAGACAGTCAGCCTTCCTCCACAAGCCACCGACAGAAGCTTATAGTGCAAGACACTCGATCGTGCTCGGTACGCCACAGGGATGGACTCCAGCACAAGCCGCTCGGTCGTCTGCAGTGAATTGCCGCATAAACTTCCAGCAGAAGGGACCGATATGTCCACAATGCAAGAGGCAAACTTCCGTGACTGGACAACCCATCTTCGTCAGTAAGTTATTAAGAAAGCTTCCATGGCAAGGCACCCAGCCTTCTTCAGCAAGCTATCGAGGAATCTTCCCGTGTACGACACCCTGCCTTCCTCGATACTCCACCGGAGCAAGCTTCCGGGGTACGGTACCCAACCTTCCTCCAGCAAGCTACCCCAAGCTTCGCGGACAAGATACCAGTCTTCCTCAACGCGTCATCATACCTACAACACTATTGTTAGAAATCCAGCCATGCAGGACAGTGAAGACTTTAGCATCGTCAGGACCCGCATATGGTTATGGGTATTCTTATCAAGTATAAAAGCTACCCCGGTGCAGATACCACCATGCTAGCAATCAAGGAAGAGTTATGCATATGAACATCGGTGAAGAACCGCAACTCTCGGGAAACAAGTCAGCAGAAGAGGCGGATACACCTCTCAGCCTGGAAGAGAGACTAACAAAGTCGTGAAGAAACACCCCGAAGAAAGGAAGCAAGGAGCATTGAATCCTGCTCCCGTCATGAAGGTCAGCTCCTCACGACCAACAAGGCCCCGAAGCAGAATAATCTGGAGACCCTGTTCATTGCAACCAAGGTTATCAGGATGAAACAAGAGACAAAAGGTGATGGTAACCTGTCTATCTCAAAGATTGCGGCAGAACAATAAGCGGAGATGCAAGAAGAAAAGAACCCTGACTAAAGAAAAGCCAGTACAAGAAAGGTGATTGCTGCAGAGGCAAGACCCGGGAAAAACAGACACGATAGGTGCCAAACCTTGCTGCAAACTGAGCAAGCGTGGCACCTCGCAAGTTGTCAGAGGTATGCAACTCTCGAGCCCGATGGGTTAGGCAGAATGAATCGCATAGACCTCAAGTAAAATTTTCCGCGATCAGTTGAAGTCAGGTGGACTATCGTGAATATCTACCCCAAAGAAAGCTCATTCACTATGGGCCAAGGACCGTGTACCGATCCATTTAGCCTGAGCAATTCCTGAAGTTCAGCATCGTCCGTCTTGCCAAGATACCACAGCCTGATTCATTAAAGGTCACCCGCTCAGCTCGGCATTTTAAATACAAGAACCGGAATAAAGCTTATCAGGACCCATCGCCACCCGGAATGAGCAGTCAAGTCAGGTAAACCTCAGCATGAGTAAATGTCCAGAATTGTGCTCCAAATCTGTGAGCGCGGTGGACAGGCCAAAAGAAATGCGAGGCAACCCCACGTGCCGTCAGTCAAGGTCCCGACAGTAAAGATTCTGAGATACCAACTACCGATGAAGGTCAAGCTTTCGTCAAAGAGGCCAATGCAAAGGATTCCAGACCATACCATGAATAACGCCCGAGGTACCCTAGACACAGTATGGGTATCGTCAGCATTCAGCCTACGACAAGACATTCTGTTATCATACAAGTCAGAAGATATAAGTATGGAGATAATTATGAGGAGATGAGATGTATCAAGGAAGAACATTCTGTCAGAGCTACAGACCGGGTGAAGTAAACCCCCTCAGCAGATATATTGGATGCTACCCTGGGAACAGTATGTGCTAAAAAGGAAATCCGAGAAGCAGCAAGTTTGCGAAGGACGGTAAGTTTGCGATGGTTCCCTAAGCAACCAAATCTCGAGGACGAGATTTTTCTAAGGGGGGTAGGTTTGTGACACCCTGGATTTTGGAACTTTCTTCTTCCAAAAACTTTTCGGATTTATTTCTGGATTTGCGATTGGATTTTATTTTGATCACCTCGTTGGACTTGAAACTTGAGCATATTTTCTTTCCACCCTCAGGTGGACCTTGATCCAAACCTTTCCATTTCCATTTCATGGACCCATCTCATCCAAGCCACCATTTTATTCAAACCTTATATTCCTTTTTCCAATAAAATGGATATTCCTATTATTTGAGGTTTGTGAATTAACCCCTATTTATATTGCTCCATAAATCCCCAAATAATTCCCACATGTCATTGACATCATATCTCGGCAAATTCTCCAAAAACATTTCATAGCCCAAGTGGATTTTTCCTCTAGAAAAATTCATTTGTCTGTGGGGGCAGAATGGAGCTTTGTGAAGGGAGTGCCATTTCTCTTGATCAATTGCTGGTGCAACTTTTTGTGGAATCTCTATGATCATGTCATTGATCTCCACCAAATTCCACCACCATTTTCTTAGCCAAACTCCCACAATAATTTCCCAAAGTTTGGATGCAGCAAGGGGGCATTGTGAAGCAAGTGCATGATAGGGGATCCCATTTGACTTGAAACTTTTTGAGCATGATCCTACCACCAAATAACGCCACCAAACCAGATTTGAGCCAAATCCCATTAACCATGTGAGTGCACCATCATGTTTAAGTTTCTGGTCAGTGGGCCACATTGTGAAGCAAGTGCTATCTATGTGTGCTCAATGGCTATTAAATTTTACAAACATGTGCACCCTGCCAAATAACCAAGCTACACCAATTTTCAGGAAAATCCACCAATCGTATGAGATGCTAGCTGCAACATTGCATTTCTGGTCCAATTGGACATTTGTGAAGGAAGTGCTAGCTAGCCTAATCCAAATGATTTGAAACTTGGTGTACATACTCATCCTAGTGTATGATTGAGATATGCAAAATATCATGCCTAGAGGAGCTATGTACAAGCCACACCACAGTACAAACACATTCTGCCACCATGGTGCATTTGCAAAGGATGTACCATGTACATTGTTTTGTTTGAGCCCAAATTCCATAGAAGCCTAGTCCCTTGTACCCTAAACCCAGAAGACATCTTGATCCTATCCAGAGCCCCTCCATGTGAGCACAACGTAAGCCCCAAGATTGCTGTATCCAACTTTGTGATGAGCCAGAGATCACACTGTTCATGCTTTTGTCCATCCAGCTATACCACTGTGGTCTACTCTCGAAGGACTACACTCTAGACATGTTTGGCCACGCGAATCCTTATCTCTTGCACCAGTGCGCGTGGGGAGCTAGCACATGGCGTGCTCTGGCCGCGCACCGCGCGTGCCTGTCACGTCCACCTCGCGCCCAGAGTGTGTCCTCGTCGTCTTCTTCGTGTCCTGCCGCGCCGCCCGGATTTGCTGAGTACTTGTGCGCCACGTCCCCCTCTCGAATGCTCTCGAGCTCGCTAGCTAGCCCACGCTGAGGCCCCGTCTGCGTGTCGTCGCCTGGCCACGGGCATCTCGCCTCGGCTACAAATAGCCCATGCCCGAGGCCCTCCCCGAGCACCCAGAAGCTCCCCACCTCCTCCACACCTACTCCTAGCCCCGTACCCCTCCTTAATTCCTCGCCGGAGCATCTCCTCCGCCGCCACGGTCTCCATTCCCGCCGCCGTGCCCCCGGCAAAATTCGAGCTGCACGGGACCTCCCCCTCCTCCTAGCCGCACCCGCATCCTCCCTAGCCATCCCCCAAGCCTCCCCCCACCTCCGCTTCCATCCGGGAGCACTTCCGGCCTGAGCTCGGCTGCCCCGCTCCCCAGGACACCGCGCCCCGCCACGGGCGTCGACGCTGCGGGCTGCCCAGGCGGCCGCACCCCGCACCCCGCCGCGGGCTGGCCGCCGTCACTACAAGAAATATGCTAACTTGTGACCCTACTTATTGGTCACTGGAAGGTCACTGTTCTTCATTTATGACCTTTTTGTGACCAAAATCAGTTGGTCAAAAGCTGAGGGTCGCAAAGCGGACACTGTGACCTTTCTTTCTGAAATGGTCATAGAGGATTATGACCAACCCAAAGGTCGTATATGTTGTGACCAATTGGTTTGGTCATTGGCTTATTGGCCAGGCCACGTCAAATCCAACGTGGCAAGCTGACGTGGCAAAATAGCAACCAAATGAAAAGGTCGTAGATTAGAATCAGCCTGGTCCAGTTCGGCCGTCTATATGGGCCGAGCCCAATAATTCAGCCCATTTAATATATTTTATATCTTTTTCCTGTCAATTTCTGGTCGCTTCATGGGCCAAGCCTAACATTGCAGCCTTTTTTATTTTTGGGCCGTGGCCGTTTTGTCTCAACTATTTCATTTTCCTTTTTTATAAAATTTGTTCACTATTCAGATGGGTCCTGGTTGTCAGGTTCTAGTAACTGGGTTTCATTTGTCATGTTCTGTTAAGTGGGTCCAATCTATCAGGATCACATTCTTCATATTTCAACCAATATTTAAATTTGCAGACACAAAACACACATGATACTTCAAATAAGAGCAATCAGATCACGTAATACAATGGCAATCACAGTAACGAGCTCTATCTGTGCCAATACATATGACCATGTGTAATACAATACTTTACAAGCTCTACAAGTGTAATACGGTACTTTATAAGCTCCTGTCATGAACAACATGCCGTACTCACTGGACGACCATAGTTAGATGAACAACATGCCAGACTCGCTGGACGACCATAGTCAGGCCAGGGAAAAACAAAACGGCAACATGCCTTCCTCGGTCGCCCTGTTACATGAATCAGCAGAGAAGAATCAGAGAAGAATCAGAAAAACTGGGGGAAATATATTACGAAAAGACCAAGGATAGTTATTTAGAATGATAACACAAATTGAGCTAGTACCATGCTTTTTGTTCTCCAGATATTTAAAACGAGATACTCATTCATACAAGAAAACAGAGACACTATGAATATGCATGGCTCAAGTGCAGGTCGTGCAAAAAACTTCACTCCAAAATATTGCGCCTAAAAGAAAATACCATTCTGCTACCACAACCATCCATTCAACTGGGAAGATCTAACAATACTAGTCAGCGCACACATACTAACATCACAAAAGGCATGAGAGAATAAAGGGAACCAAGATAGATACATTGGTGAGGAGGTAGATGATCTCCATGGTCTTCTTGATGATGCGCACGGCCATGATCTTCTTGCCGCTGATGCATCCGTTCACTCGATGATGGGTACCAACGCATCCAAGTAGAAAAAACCACCATCGTTAACCCACAGCTTCAAGTACAAGGAAGTATATATCAAGTGATAGTGAAAACAAGTTGAGAAAAACACTGAAATTAATTATTTCATGTCATGTAGAGTTCGAACTGAATAAACATACGCATGCCAAGCTGAAATACGACAAAGAAAGCACTCATCAGGTAGCAGTACATACAAAGCTAACAGTAGGGATGCCACAGCTGAAAGGAGCAAGCTATTTTGTATTTGAGAAACAAACAAAATGCACCAATAATATTTTTAAAGGTAACTGAACTTCTGAGCACACATTTAGATAGAAACAAGGGCTTGAACTATACACATTAATTAGAAAAGGATTGCAAAACTCCAATATAAGCTAGAATTGACAAGTACACAGCAGCATTCAATTCGTCTTGCCCATATACAGCAATCAACAGACATCTAACATCAATATTTTACCGCAAAAGATCGGCCCATAGAAATAGAAGCACAAAATTTAAGCTCGCAAGCACATTATAGCAGGTATTAATAGAAGCACAAAATTTAAGCTCAAAAGCACATTATAGTAGGTAGGGAAGTGGGAAGATGAACTAATTTAGATGCATAAATAACTCATCCGTCTGTGTTCATACTGTAATTTCAATAGTATGGTACACCCAGAAAGAACAACTGTTTATATTTCCAGGATCTAGCCTCTACACAATTTGCACAGCAACCAGTAATTATGAGCTACCTACTAGCAAAGTATAAGACCTGAATCGTATAGTATAAATGAATCAAGAAAACAAAAACTGCCAATGAGAACTGCATAGTAGTGCACCAGATGATCAACAGCAAGCATAGTATATTCACATAAATTTTCTTATGAAGCCAGATCTAACAACCTAAGAATTCGGAATCATGGTGCCTCATTCGATAAATTATTGTATACACATGAATATTGTAGAACTTCAAAGATAGGACAAATATGTGAAATGTATAGTACAAAACCATATACTTGCTGTGTGGATATGTATAATTAACCTTCCGTGTATCGCATCCCGAATACAACTACACTACTCGTACCTAGCAATCATATGCAACTCTGTGTTTGCTCAACAATGAAAAATACATGTTTGTGTATGAGCCTAGTTATGGTGGGGAAGAAGGAGCAGAACACGAGCATCATCCATGGCAGAGTGGTAGTCAGGAGGAGTAGGCAGAGCAGACGAGGGAGCAGCAGCAGCAACAGAGCAACCTGCACACACACACACAAAAACGCAGGAATCAGAAGTGGGGAGACTAAGAAACAGAGAAGAGAATGGATTCATGTCTTGCGCACCCACCATGGTCGGAGAACTATGGTCGCCGTGTTCGGGCTCGCCGGAGATGGTCGGCTGCCGCCTCGCGCGCGCCATGGAGGTCGAGGAAGAACCGCAGCTCCGGTCCCCACCGAGAGAAGGTGGGCGCGGATCCGCCGCCGCGCCGTCGTCACCCCGTACCCATCCATCCATGGGAGGGTGGGTGAGGGGCTAGGGTTTCGGGCCTCATCCACCTATGGTTCGGACGGATCTGAGGGAGGGAGAGCTAAGGAGCGAGGTGGGGGAGACGGTCGCCAGTGGTGATGGGGTTCGGGAAGACGGTCGCCGGTGAGGGTGGGGGTGGGTGTCGGTGGCGGGATTGGAGATGAATCGGGGTGGGGAGAGGAGGAGCTCGAGTGGATCTGCGGCCAGGGAGGAGAGGGGAGGGGAGGTGGAGCCGGCGCCGGCGGTGGAGTGGAGGCCGGGGCCGGTGAGCACCGATTCTGGTCGAAGGAAAAGGAGGTGCTGGCCTAGGGGAGCTCTGGGGTTGTGCTGTGCGCCGCCGGTGCTCATCGGATCTGGCCGCCAGAGAGAGATCCGTGGAGGCCGGGGAATGGAGAGGGGGAGGGAGAGGACGCGAAACATAGTGGGACCGAGGGGAGAGAGCGAGGGGTTGGTGGGATAGACGAATGGATGGATGTGGAACGGATAGACGGATGGATGGATGGGCGCCACGTCATCGATCCATGTGACACCTACTTCCACCAATGAAAATAAAACACTGGATTTTCGATTTTTTAGTGTTAAAATGGGTTTTTTGTGAAGAATGTACAAAATATTTGGTGTGAATTTGAACCACTTCATTTTTGCAAAATACTAGACCATATTTTATTAAGAATTGACCAAATATTTGCATGATAAATTATTTTTATACACCTCTTCTGAAAAAGACAAATTTCCGGAGATTCAGCTGGAACGGGGTCAAATTTGAACTATATGTACTTGATAGTTTGCTCTTTATTTTTAAAAAAAATCATTTCTAGGTAGACAAGCAGTCATTTCATCAGAGATCCACAAAGATTTTTCCAAGATTCCACCCCTAGCTATCACCGGTCATGCCCGCCGTTTTGACCGCATTTTGAAACCGGCATTTAAAATGAAAAAACATTAAAAATATGTAAAACCTTCGCGTTGCATCCTAATTTATGTCCTAGTAACCATACAAACAAAACAACTTGGAATAATGCAAATATCTTAAAAAAAGTATTCTCAAAATGAGCTATCGAGTATGAAGGTTCATGGCTTTCAAGGCAAATGACCGATATTAGTGCTAGTTTCGAAGGATAGTTTTCCCAAATGATCTCATTTTGTGCAATGGGTGCATATTGGAATAGGTAACAAGTTTTCCAAAGGAAGTTTTCATTTTCGTTGTACGAAAAATCCATTTTTCATTTTCCGAGTGCCAAAAGTAGGGTTGTTTTGTGAAGAATGTACAAAATATTTGGTGTGAATTTGAACCACTCCATTTTTGTAAAATACTAGACCATATTTTATTAAGAATTGACCAAATATTTGCATGATAAATTATTTTTATACACATCTGCTGAAAAAGACAAATTTTCGGCGATTCAGCTGGAACGGGGTCAAATTTGAACTACAGCTGCTTGATAGTTTGCTCTTTATTTTTTCAAAAAATCATTTCTTGGTAGACAAGTAGTCACTTCATCAGAGATCCACAAAGATTTTTCGAAGATTCCACCCCTAGCTATCACCGGTCATGCCCGCCGTTTTGACCGCATTTTGAAACCGGCATTTAAAATTAAAAAAAATAAAAATATGTAAAACCTTCGCGTTGCATCCTAATTTATGTCCTACTAACCATACAAACTAAAAAACTTGGAATAATGCAAATATCTTAAAAAAAGTCTTCTCAAAATGAGCTATCGAGTATAAAGGTTCATGGCTTTCAAGGCAAATGACCGATATTAGTGCTAGTTTCGAAGGATAGTTTTCCCAAATGATCTCATTTTGTGCAAATGGGTGCATATTGGAATAGGCAACAAGTTTTCCAAAGGAAGTTTTCATTTTCGTTGTACGAAAAATCCATTTTTCATTTTCCGAGTGCCAAAAGTAGGGTTGTTTTGTGAAGAAGCTACCAAATATTTGGTGTGAATTTGAACCACTCCATTTTTGTAAAATACTAGACCATATTTTATTAATAATTGACCAAATATTTTCATGATAAATTATTTTTATACACCTCTGCTGAAAAAGACAAATTTCCGTAGATTCAGCTGGAACGGGGTCAAATTTGAACTACAGCTGCTTGATAGTTTGCTCTTTATTTTTTCAAAAAATCATTTCTTGGTAGACAAGAGTCATTTCATCAGAGATCCACCAAGAGTTTTCCAAGATTCCACCCCTAACTATCACCGGTCATGCCCGCCGTTTTGACCGCATTTTGAAACCGGCATTTAAAATTAAAAAAAATTAAAGAAATGTAAAACCTTCGAGTTGCATCCTAATTTATGTCCTAGTAACCATACAAACTAAAAAACTTGGAATAATGCAAATATCTTTAAAAAGTCTTCTCAAATTGAGCTATCGAGTATGAAGGTTCATGGCTTTCAAGGCAAATGACCGATATTAGTGCTAGTTTCGAAGGATAGTTTTCCCAAATGATATCATTTTGTGCAAATGGGTGCATATTGGAATAGGCAACAAGTTTTCCAAAGAAAGTTTTCATTTTCGTTGTACGAAAAATCCATTTTTCATTTTCCGAGTGCCAAAAGTAGGGTTGTTTTGTGAAGAAGCTACCAAATATTTGGTGTGAATTTGAACCACTCCATTTTTGTAAAATACAAGACCATATTTTATTAAGAATTGACCAAATATTTTCATGATAAATTATTTTTATACACCTCTGCTAAAAAGACAAATTTCCGTAGATTCAGTTGGAATGGGGTCAAATTTGAACTACAGCTGCTTGATAGTTTGCTCTTTATTTTTTCAAAAAATCATTTCTTGGTAGACAAGTAGTCATTTCATCAGAGATCCACCAAGAGTTTTCCAAGATTCCACCCCTAGCTATCACCGGCCATGCCCGCCGTTTTGACCGCATTTTGAAACCGGCATTTAAAATTAAAAAAATTAAAAAAATGTAAAACCTTCGCGTTGCATCCTAATTTATGTCCTAGTAACCATACAAACTAAAAAACTTGGAATAATGCAAATATCTTAAAAAAGTCTTCTCAAAATGAGCTATCAAGTATGAAGTTTCGTGACTTTCAAGTAAAATGGCCAATGTTAGTGCTAGTTTCAAAGGATAGTTTTTCCAAATGATATCATATTGTGAAAATTGATATTTTTATACACCTCTCCTTAAAAACACAAATTTCCGCAGATTCAGCTGGAACGGGGTCAAATGTCAACTACATGTGCTTGATAGTTTGCTCTTTATTTTAAAAAAAAATCATTTCTAGGTACACAAGTAGTCATTTAATCAGAGATCCACCCAGAGTTTTGCAAGATTCCACGGTCTAAGATCCGAGTCTTTACCCTGCCGCGTCTGTCGGTGCCTCTATAATAGTTAGAATATTGCTTTTATTTATTAAATGTTTTTCTTTATTTCACCAATTTTATTTAACTTTTAGAAAATTGTTTTGCTTTACTTATTTATTTATGTAAATCTTTTATTAACTTCAATAAATCTATTTTATTTTTCATAAAGACTTAAATTCATTTAATCTTTTATTCCATTTTCCTTTTTAATTTATAAAATACTTTCTAATTTAACTTCAATAGGGTTTAATATTTATAAAATACTTTCTAATTTATTCTCATCTATTTTTCTTCCAACTAAAATTATGATTTTAGCTTTCGTCAAAATTATGATATCATTATATCTCTAGTTTTTATTTATAATTATTTATTATCATTATTGAAATTTATTTATTTTTCTTTTCCTAGACAACCTTCTTTTTAAAGGGCGAGATATAAGTGGCTTGGGCCCAGTTGGTTTGTTGGGCCCTGCATTCAATGGACATAAGTCCACCCCGGTCCCTCTCCATGACATCTCTCTCTTTCGCCCCATCCCGATCCCCTTGCTCTGTCTCCCTCTTGATCCCCTCCTGGCGCCATGGCCTTCGGCCGATTCCAATCGCGGTCGGCGGTCCTGGCCGCAGTGGTTGGCAACCCCGGATCCGCCTCGCGAAGGGGAACTTGTTGGTCCGCTCAGATCCGTCGCTCTTTGCCGGCTATAGTCGTCCCCATCGATTCTTTGTGTCTAGGGTTCCGTTGAGGCACGGCTAGGGTGTCGCCGGCGTGATGCGGCGGCTTTACTCTACCCTTCCCCGCCCTCCCGGAGGTGCTCTTCTTCGACGTGCTTCTCCCGGGAGACGTGGCATCGGTGGGACGGCGCTAGGGCGCAACGCCTGCGTCACTGTTGACGTCGGCTTTCTCTGCCCGCTGGATGGTGGCCACGACGACCGTGCTGTGCTGCAACCGCGACAGGGTGTGCTCGGCATCGGCTACACCCCCCCCCCCCCCGCCCTGGGTGAGCTCCTCCTTCTTCTCCCCTTCTCTGTCCAGTGCCACGGCAAGGGTTTCTCTTGTGCCCTTCCTTAGGGATTTCGGGTGCAGTTCAATTGGACTGGTGGCCTAGGTTATTTGCTATGAATTCATATGGTTGTGGCGTTTCAATCTGTGATCTGTGCAAAAATTCACTCAATTTTGGCTAGGGTTTGTACTGGTTGTTGTACATGTGCATATCCATGTTCATATGTGTGCCTTGGGCATTTGATTATGCTAGTCAGTGCATCTTGGTGGTTTGTGTGTTGTGGTTTACTCCATAGCCAATTCCACCTGGGTTCTGCTCTGGTTCATATAATCTGATAAGAACAAGTGTTGTGTTGTCCCTTTTACTAAATAAGAACATATGCTTTACTGTCCCTGGTTGTTGTCAAATAAGAACAGATACTACAATATGTTTGTGTTGGGCTCAACAATTTGGTATGAACAAATACTACTTCTTAAGCTTAGCTTGGACAATGATGCTGGTCTGAGGCCCTGTAGGTTTTAAATGGATGCACATAGAGCTACTGTACCCATTGATCTAGTGATGCAAAAAATTCTAGTAACTCTAGAATGCTGAGGACAATCCCTCTCCAATCCTACCTTAGGGTGCAGAGTAGCTTGGTCTTGTGGAATCTGATATACCCTGCTTCTTGTGGTTGCCTCCTCCTCCTTGCTGCTTCACAGGGGAAATTGTAGGGTGGTCCTTCTCAGATTTTTGTTGCTTTTGTAACAAGTGTTCCTAGGCTTGTTCTTTGGGCTGGTGGCTTATACTTGTAGGCTGGTTCTCTCCTGGTCGGCTGGGTTGTGTAGGTGGCCATGCACAATAGTTGCTTGCTAGCTGATGTCCTCTCCTTCTTCATCCAC
This sequence comes from Bromus sterilis, assembly GCA_950022295.1. Taxonomy (NCBI): domain Eukaryota; kingdom Viridiplantae; phylum Streptophyta; class Magnoliopsida; order Poales; family Poaceae; genus Bromus; species Bromus sterilis. The sequence goes on along the minus strand of OX465600.1, from coordinate 71,267,245 downwards.
ATCCAGCAAGTTGTTGGGTGGCTAATTGGTTGTTACTTGTGCCCCATTCCGCAGGGCATGTGCATCCTGATCCAAATCAGATATTTGTGGCTCCTAATTGGACTTTTTTCCTTTATGAATTCAAATTATTTGAGCTTGAACTGGATTTAAACTGAAAGTTCAAGTGTGTCAATATTTGGGGTTAGTGCAATTCAATTACTTGCTTGTGGCTTTGTTATATCCTTGCTGGTTTCTGGCCCTTTGGCAGATTTGATCTGTTTTGAATAATTGCTACTGTTCCATTGGCTTTGGTATACTGTTCATGATCAAAATGATTTAAAATTACGGGCTTAGCTTATATAGCTAAGTACCAAAGTACTAGCCCCTAATATATATGCATTTCCCTAAGGGGAATGCTAAATTCTATTCCCACAAAACATTTCTTTTGTTTTGTTTTGTGCAGGTTGAAGATCAAAGTTCTGAAGATCAAAGATGGTCACTAGGTTTAGTTTAGGCTTAGTTTAGGACTTACTTGTTGTAATTTTCCTTTTCTTTGTAATAAGAATTGTAATACAATTCTTTTGTAATAATATTTCTATTTGGTCCATTTCTTAATTCATTTGTAAATGCTTAAACCATTATTAATAAAATATTTCTTTTATTCATAATTGGCCTTTATTCTTTATTTTTTATCCTTTATTATTTGTAGTTATACATTTAAAACTATTTGTTTATTATATTTTAAAATTGTGATCCAAATGACGATAAAAGAGTGTGGGTCTCATTTGTCTTTTTTTAGTTGGATGTGGGTCTCATCTGTTAGTGGCAGGTTCAAATTTAGTGCAATACAGACACGAAAGTGGAAATTGACACATGGACATGACACATAGGCAAAACTATTGATGTGTCCGCCTCGTCATTTCAACGCAATACAAATTAGCAAGTGTGACCACTGGTGTCTGCTTTATGACCATTTGGTGTATGGAAATTACGACCTTTTTTATCAGAATGGTCGTTATGTTTTCGGGTTTATCCCCTCCAAAATAGCTTACAACCAATTGGTTCGAAATGGTCATAGATTTATGACCATTTTTTTCAAGGTCACTGAGAAAAGGTCACAAGTTAGCATATTTCTTGTAGTGCGTGCTTCCCTCACCGGTCCGGCCGTGAGCTCCCGTGACCCTCCTCTGATCGGGCGAGGGGAAGAAGAAGAGAGACAGGGGAGGTGAGAGAAAATGCGGTGGGCCCCGCGTGTCAATCACAGCGAAGGTGTACCAAGTCTATGACAGCCGAGCCCCGCATGTCAGCGTAAGTGGAGGCGCTTCCGTTCAAAATACGTTTCCCCTAAGGGAAGGCGTATTTTCCTATTTTTTTGCCAGAGTACGCTTTCCCCGTTCTAAAGCGTATTTCACCCTTCCGCAGCCCGAAGTGCACTTTCTCTGCTTTGAAAGCGTATTTCTCCAAACCCTCAGCAGTGAACGTTCACTGGTTAGGCAGATTTTCTGTCTAACGAACGAACGTCCATATCTCCGCAACCATAAGTCCAACCGGGTTGATTCTTTTTGCGTTGGTTTCGTATCGAGCTCCTCTTCAGTTTGGCATAAGTCTTGTGCCATGTTTTTATGTTGTTATTTGCTGGTCGAACAAAAGACAATGTTTGACTCTTTTGCCGTGTCTTTTTATAAAATGTTTTGCAGGGTTTTGCTTGTGTTGAAGATCCGGGAGTATTTCACACTCCTATGGTGAAAGGCAAGCCACAATACCCTCTGAACCTTTGCAAATCTTTGACGTGCTTTTAAAATTGCTTTACAGTGATATGCTCATATCGTTGCCCGTGATCATGTTGCCATGCTATGATTGATGTCATCATTGCCATGCTATCCTTGATATGCTATTGCTATGCTATGTCTTGCCATGTTATATCCATGCTATGCTTTCATCATGTCATTGCCATGATATACTCTGCATCATCGTAACCACCACATACCAACACCATGTTAAGTTGCTCATGTTACACCTGTTCATGCTATGCCTAAGGTATGCTCAACTGCATTCATAATGTTGCCATGTTAATAACTGAATCTTTGTAACACGGATAAGTTCACCATCTAAAATGTGCTTGATCATATCTGAAACTCTCATGTTAATATGCTAAGCATTGTTATGATCTGATACTCATGTTGCACCTGATGCTTGTGTTCGCTGTTGGAGATATGCTTCGTGACAAGTTGATCAGGTGCCACCGAACCGGACTTATCTGTGCAGCCACATTTTCTTGTATGGGCGGGCCTTGATTTGGTCTGCCGGTGGGTCTCTTATTTGTATCACCAAAGAGGGGAGGCTATGCGCGGCAGTTGCCTTTGGACGGGTAAACGGCGATAGTCTTGACAGCCCGAGTATGTTTTGCGCGCGGTCCCCGACGGGGGGGCAAAGTGTAAGAGTGGTTCTGGTGGTAATGAGGACACCTAACCATAGGTGGTTCTGGTGGTAATAAAGGACACCTAACCATGGGGGCATCGGTAGTATCGGTCTCGTTGGAGAAGTCCTAGTCCACTCCTGCGGTACGAGTTCCAAGGTGTCAGAACCCTCTTTTAGGTAATGTGCTAGGGTTAGTCAGTACTCTTGCATCATGTCAAAAGTTCAAAAGAAATCTTTGAAATCAAAAATCAAAAGCAAAATGGGAGAAGGAACCCCCCCAGATGAATTAATTCAAAAGGCCAGATAAAAATCTTCTCCAAAAATTCATGTTAGATTTTTGAAAAGTCTTATAAATGAGTGTGATCACATATCAAGTGATGTGGGACCCACCCCATGCTCATAGATTTTTCAAATATTCAAATAGTGCCTTGGATTTAATGAAAAACCCCTATTTGAGTTAAGATTCAAATTATTTGAATTTTAAAAATGTTGAAACTTTATAAGTGGCTAGTCTATATTATTATAAAGCCATATAAATTTTTTCAGCATTTAATAAAATGCCTAGCTAATTATTTTAGCACAGCAAAACAAATAGCAGAAAGAAAAACAGAAAAGAACAGAGAAGAGAGAGAAGAGGCCCAACTTACCGTACCTGGCCCAGCAGCAACCCAGCCCAGCCCATCGGGGGGCACATGCGTCTTCAACCCCGGCCAAGCAGGCACCCAGGTCACCGGCGAGCACCGTGGGCGCGCCAGGCAGCTGCCAGCCTGCCCAGGGCTTATCTCCTCGTCTGGACACGTCCTGGAGACGCCCACGTCCACTTCCCTCCCTCCAGAACCATCTCCCCCTCCTCTCTCGCCCGTTCCGCCGACACCCGTGCAGTTCGCCGGAGCGCGACGCCGAGCACACGCAGCCAACGACGACGAGGACCTTCACCGAGCTGTCCCCCGTGTTCCCCTTCAAGCTCTTCATCGATCTGGAGAAGAAGGCGAGCCCGGAGCCCTCCTAGCCAGCGAATTCGAGCTTGAGCCGCCGCCGGAGCCGAAAGAGGTCGACGTCGATTACATCGCCGTCGAGCCACCCCAACCCTCGCCACCACCTCCGTTGAGTTCCTGGTGAGCTCACGATCAAAACCCCTATCTTATCCCCCTCGATTGCTTCCTCTAGCCATGGCCGCCATGAGAGCCGAAACTCCTCGCCGCCGTGATCCATGGGTACGACCAACCGTTACGCAGTCGAGCTCGCCGTGTTGTCCTTCGCGTTCCCCGTGCTCCATTTCTTCAAACCAACCTAGCCCCGCTTCCATTCGCGCCTTGTAGCGAATTCCCGATCACAGACGTAGCTCCGTCGCCGCAGAACTCGACGCCGGGGAGCGTACAGGGCACCCCAGCACTTGGAATTGGTCTCTTTCGACGCGCAACGGCAAGTGCTTCAAGCTGGAGGTCGCAGCGCTTCTAATGGTGCCCGGAATCAACCTCCCCGTGCAGCGCCGCCGCGGTTCTGGTCGCCGGCGTTTAGCCGCCGGTGGGTTAGCCACTAATCCCCCTCCTAAACCTACCCTGGGTCACTGACCAGTGGGCCAAGTGGCTTAATTAAGCCACTGGATTAATTAACCAGCCGGGTTAATTAACCAGTGACACTGACATCCTTGGCCCACACGTTAGTCCCCCCCTGACGCCAGCATGAAGTCAGCATGACGTAATAATGAATTTCCAGAAATTAAATTGAATTAAAGAAATTCCAGAAATTCCAGAAAATAACCCAAACTTTGGAAATTCATAGAAAATTCATATTAACTCCAAATTGGACAAATAATATATGAAAAATGATCAGGAGAAAATAAGCTATCCAAAAATGCAATTTTCAACTATGTTTGAGTTGATTTTAAAATGGGACCAGTAGCATATGTCATTTGAATTATTTGGAATTAATTCAAATTCAATTCAAATGATTTTGCAACTTGAACCATGGAATTATGCTATATTTCAACCACACTTCAGATGCATATCATACACATTTCCAAAAGGTTCAAAATGATCAAACAATGTCACATGTAACTTGGTCAAGTTTGAATTCAAATTGGAGTTTGAATTTGCAATTGAATTTGCAATATACTCCATTTAAATGGAATTGCTTCACACATCAAAGCATATACATCAAGTTTCAACCTTCCATCATGTGATTGTGCATTGTATTTACTTTGCTACTTTGCTTGTTGGTTGTCGAGTAGAGGTGGAACCGGAGCAGGAGGCTGCCCCCTTCACTGAAGACCCAGAACCCGAACCTCGTCAGCAAGGCAAGCAAACCCCCATTTGATCATGTCGATAAAATCCCACTTCCCTCTCATGTCTCGCTTATGCATTGTTTAGGATGATTACCATGCTACGTTTCTACCGCATAGATGAACCCATTCCTTTGCATGACCTATCATTTGTCACAGTAGTAGGCAAAACCACAATCCTAGCAAATGTAGGAGTTGTTTGATATCATGTGGCTCCTGCAAATGATTATCGCTTATTGCATGCTTAGTATGATACCATGATGTTACTGTGATGTGAGTCGGGATGGTAGTGATCATGTTGATGTTGGTAGAAAAGTGTTGTGAATCGACCCTAATACAAGGTGAACGATGAGAGGTTGTGTAGGAGTACACGGTGGGTTGTCTCGTTGAACACCGCCCTAAGTCCGAGTTCTTGTGTGGTGATCCAAGATGAAGAGTACAACCACACATTGGGCTCACTGACCCCTCTCAACTTACTAACTCATCCCTTTCGATGTCCAGATGTCGCAATAGTTCGGAGTTCTGGTAGGCTTGTGTTCTGGATGCTAAGTGAGAGAACGGCTCATCCGATACCGGCTTATGCACCACACACACATCACTTGGGTCAACTTCGGTAAACCGGCCGGGTTCACGATAGTGGTAACCAACCCAAGTAGGCGTCTTTCTCGGACTAGATCGTCTATGAGGTAACAGTTGTGGTGAGCATCCTCGCCGACACTTCTTGAACGGTGTCGAATACAAAGGCGGTAAATGATGATCATGTGTGTGTAGCGGTACACCCCTGCAGGGTTAACAAAACTATTCGAATAGCTGCGTCCGCGGTTATGGAGTGCTTGGAAAGCTTAGCTTGATTATTAGACAACTTGAACTGGATACTTCTAAAACACACCAACATAAGTGTGAGTGCTATGGCGTGCTTTCTCGTGGGGAAGTCGAGGAAGGCACCATAGTGGTGTAATTTGTTGGAGAAAGTAGTGGACTCGTGTACCCTTCTTACCTCAAAGTCTGGTACTCGTAGTTCAGGACTAGCCAAGTCAAAGATGGCATTTCTGCAAGTGAAACCCCACCTCCCTTTACCTTGATACATGTGCATGATTAGTATAGCTCCTATGTAAGTCTTGCTGAGTACGACTTTGTACTCACGTTTGCTTAATCTATGTTTTAGATGAATCCACTGACCCCGAAGGTGGCTTCTTCATCGAGCTGGACGACTGAAGATCAAGCTAGTCTAGTCCCAGTCAGACGATTGGTTCCCTCGTGGAGGGCATGTGTTTAAATAAGGCTTCTTAAGCCATTTGTTAAACTTGTCTGTACTCAGACATAATTTGCTTCCGCTTGTGTTGTAATGTTGGATCACATGTTTGTGATCTCTGTGTGCACTCTATAAGAGTTATCAATAAAAATGTATACTTTGTAGAGAATTGCAATGATACCTGTTGTTCATACAAGGCATGTGTGCTGCGTGTATGTTTATAACATGCATGTCTTTGTATGGGTTTTCGAGACCTTAGTTGTGATCTGGTTGGCGGTCTTTCATACACCAAGTGGCCCTTAGATGTGCGCAGCTTGGGGCATCGCGATACGATTGTTCGAGACTCTGCCTCGTGCACACTTTGTGGTATGATCGAGCCCGCCCTAGACCCCGACTAAGTGATCGGGCTGGAGTAAGTCTATGTAGGAGTTATGAGATGGTCGTTAGTATGGTTGAGGCGACTTGTCTTTGAATATGGGAGTTCACCACCCATATCATTAGACTTGTGTGCGGACGATGAGGACCCATCTCATTTGATCATCCGGCCTGGATGGGATGCTCCTCATGTACGATGCTTTCCGAGAACGTTCTGTGCTTGGCCTTGTCTGCTTAGACAAGTGGGTACGGTTCTCGGCTCTCCATATGACTATGTCTTAGCTGTACTTGCATACGCTAACCCCGGGTCCCGACACAAGGATCCTGTGGGACAAGTACCGGGGTGCTGGATGGAGGAAGAACTCCATAATGTGGGTAACGTGCACAAACTCTGCAGAGTCACAATCTATTCGAATAGCCAAGTCCTCGGTCATGGGACACAGTTCGTACTAGGTCACACCTTATGATCAACTTGAGTTTGGTGGTAAGTTTGTGGTAAGTGGATGGCTATGCAATGACTGGATTGGTTGGGTGGTAACGAGGGGCACCTAACCCGTTGAATGGTTGCGCGATGACCCGTTTGGTCATGCGACGACCCATGGAAGTGATTGGTCACGAGGTGACCCGGTGCTTGAGTCTCTAAGGACTCCGAGGTAAGCCATGTGATCATGCGACGATCATGTGGGGTCCATTGTGTGTGCATTAGTATTAATGTTGATGATATGCTTGATGAATATCTGTTTGTATGATATTGTTGCTCACCTGTTTAATTCACTAATATACCTTAACTTGTTGCCATGTTATTGTTTTGCCTTGTTGCATGGTTGTTGTGAGCTTGCAAGTACATTCAATGTACTGACTTGGCGTGTTATGTCAGATTTGCAGGCCGTGCTTTGGATGCGTAGGACGACGTTCCCGGTGTTTGCGAGCTAGGAGGTGTCCCAGCCAGTGTCCCTGTGGATTGGAGTTCGTCATCGCCGTTATTGTTCCGCTGCCGTCGATTTTCCGCTGCTAGAGTTATGCTGCTGCTTGGTGTAGAGCTGAGGCTAGCCGGAGGAACAAGTTGTGTCTCCGCTAGCGTTGTAATAGACCTCGTGTACTCCTATCTTAGGTAATAGAAAGCTATTTATTTCTATACCAATCAGTGCCGTGTTCCAGAAGACTTGATCTCTGGGCTGGAGCACGGGGCGTTCCGGTCCTCTGAGCCGGGGTGCCACAATCTTGGGTTCGGGACTCGTAGGTAGGAAATTTTTTGTTTTCTGCGCCGATCCCCAACAGTGGTATCATGAGCAAGGCTATGCGTAGATGTATTGTATGGGTAGAACACATCTAGGATGTGGGCATCAATTCTCCAATTGTTACCCTCCCACGTGTACTCGTTTAGCGTTGTGGTAATGTCCTGATAAAGCGGCCCCGACCGACCTTACACGTTTACGCGAGACTGGTTCCAAGCTCGACATATGGCTTGTACCATATAAGTGGTTGGGGGTGTCTGTCTCTCTAACATTAGCACGCAAAGACGTTTGCAACGGAGGGCCCCAACATGGGTGTAATAGAGACGATTGCAGGATTGGTGTTGTGGCTTGTTTTCGCAGGATAGAAAGCGGTTCTCTCTCGAAACCCCTTAGCAGCCACATAAAACTTGCAAAAGATAAAGTAGAAGGCGTTTTTACTTTAATTTGCATGTAAGGGGGATTATAGCTTGTATGATTTACAATTTTACTTCCTGTCTTGCTAATATGCTAGATATGCGATGGTACCATGATAGGATAATCTCTCTCCATACCATGATTGTATTCTCCCTTAGTGGGCACCGCCTGGAAGGATCTCTTTATGATAGGCAGGCCGTGACGATCGGGTGTCATACATACATTAGCGATCGCATGAGGTTGGGTTTGGCAAGCCTAGCATATGCAGATATGGCCTTGCTGAACAGCCATACACTAAGTTTCAACTGGCAGGCTTGACATATGTAGATATGAGCATGGGATAAGGATGACTAAAAGGTTAAGCATGAGTCATATAATGGATATGATTGGCATGATGGCCTACCTAGGGAGATGTGTCGTCGCTCGTGTGATATTAGAGGACGATCATTCAAACTAGGATTATGTTAATCACTTAGTAAATTTGGAGAGATGTTTAACTAAGTGGGAGTTTTAGAATTAATTAAAATTGAACTCCAATTATGAACAAAGTCTAAATATGTGTTTTGCAAATAACCATTGTAGATGGTTGCACCTCGCCCCTCATTCAACTTAGTGTCATTCCTCGACAAAGACAAACTGAAAACCGATGGGTCAAACTTCACCAACTGGTTCCGCACTCTGAGGATTCTCCTCATTCTCCTCAAGATGGCATATGTACTAGAGGCCGCGTTAGGTGACGAACCACCAGTAGACGCTAGTCAGGATGAGAAGAATGTCTACCTCTCCAAGACGGATGATTACAACCTTGTCCAGAGTGGAATGCTTTACTCCATGGAGGCTGAGCTGCAGAAACGCTTTGAGAGGATGGGTGCATATGAGATAATCACCGACCTCAAGGCCTTCTTTGCACCCCAAGCCAGGGCTGAACTTTATGAGGCTTCTGAAGCTTTCTTCTCAGCAAAGATGGATGAGCATAGCAGTGTTAGTGAGCACGTGGTCAAGATGTCTATCTACGTTCAACGCCTGAATACTCTGGAATGTCAGATTCCAGATGAACTTGCTGTTGATAGGGAGCTACAGTCGCTGCCCCCTAGCTACAAAGGCTTTGTGTTGAACTACAACATGCATGGGATGACTAAGACCCCTTCTGAGTTGTTCTCCATGCTGAAAACTGCTGAGGTTGAGATCAAGAAGGAGCATGATGTATTCATGTTCAACAAAACCGTTGAATTCAAGAAGTCTGGCAAGAAGGAGAAGGGAAAGAAGGGAAGCCCGAAGAAGGGTGACAAGCCAGTTGTCACTCCTCGTAAGGCACCCAAACCTGGACCCAAGCCCGGCGTTGAGTGCTTCTACTGCAAGGGTGATGGTCACTGGAAACGCAACTTCCCCAAGTACCTAGAGGATAAGAAGGCTGGCAAGATTGTCAGAAGAGACAAAGGTATATTTGATATACATGTTATTGATCTTTTCTTAACAAGCGCTGGGAACAAATCCTGGATATTTGATACATGATCTATTGGTCATATTTCTAACTCCTCTCATGGGCTACGGAATAGGAGACGCTTGATGAAAGATGAAGTGACGATGCGCGTGGGAAACGGCTGTCGGATTGAAGTGGTGGCGGTCGGCACGAAGCATCTTAGTCTCCCTTCGGGATTAGTTTTGATTTTGAATAAGTGCTACTATGTACCCGCATTGAGTGTGAACATCGTTAGTGGTTCTTGCTTGAAGCGAGACCACTATTCTTTTAAGTCAGATACAATTGGTTGTGCGATTTATAAGGATGATGTGTTTTATGTTCACGCACCAGAGAAAAATGGCTTATTCATTCTTAATCTCGATTATGATATACTTCATATTGATAACGTAGAGGCCAAAAGATTAAAACCTAGTGGCGAAGAACACATGACGATGTGGAATTTTCGACTTGGTACTATTGGTGAAAAGCGCATGAAGAAGATTCATGATGATGGACTTCTGGAATCATTGGATTTTGGATCCCTTAACACATGTGAACCATGAGCGTGCGGAAGACTTGTTAGGGATCATACATTCAGATGTATGTGGACCTATGAATGTCCCCACACAAAATGGTCTTCGTTACTTCGTGACCTTCACATATGACTTAAGCAGATATGGGTATATCTACTTAATGAAACATAAGTCTGAAACCTTTGAAAATTTCAAGGAATTTTAGAGTGAGGTCGAGAATCAACTCGGGAAGAAAATCAAGCACCTTCGATCCGATCGAGGAGGCGAGTACTTAAGTCACGAGTTTGGCGATCATCTTAAGACTTGTGGCATTGTACCACAACTTACGCCGGCAGGAACACCTCAGCGTAACGGTGTTTCTGAGCGACGTAATCGAACTCTATTGGATAGCGTACGATCGATGATGTCTCATACCGACTTACCTGTGTCATTCTGGGGGTATGCATTAGAATCTGCCACTTACATTCTTAATAGGGCACCGTCCAAATCCGTAAAGACAACACCATTTGAGGAATGGCATGGCAAGAAACCAAAGTTGTCTCACTTGAAGATTTGGGGTTGTGAGGCTTATGTTAGGAAACTTCAGCCCGACGAACTCGAATCAAAAGCGGATAAGTGCATCTTTGTGGGATATCCAAGGGAAACCGTTGGATACACCTTCTACAACCAGTCTGAGGGCAAAACGTTTGTCGCCAAGACTGGATGCTTTCTTGAGGAATGGCATGGCAAGAAACCAAAGTTGTCTCACTTGAAGAGTTGGGGTTGTCAGGCTTATGTTAGGAAACTTCAGCCTGACGAACTCGAATCAAAAGCGGATAAGTGCATCTTTGTGGGATATCCAAGGGAAACCGTTGGATACACCTTCTACAACCAGTCTGAGGGCAAAACGTTTGTCGCCAAGACTGGATGCTTTCTTGAGAAAGGGTTTCTTTTGAAAGAATTGAGTGGGAGGAAAATAGACCTCAACGAGATGATTGACCAATCACTCCAAGTGGAAGAAATGGCAATGGAAGTTGTTTCGGAACCATCTTCCGTAGTGGGAGCTGAAGAAAACGGTCATCATGATATTCATAATGATCGTGACATACATGATGATCATGATCAAGATGAAGAGGATCCTATTATACCCCGCAGGTCATCAAGAGCCCGAGTAAAAACTCAGTTTTATGGGCAACTTGTCAATGCAGTCATGTTAAATGAACCTGACGAACCTGTGAACTACAAACAAGCAATGGAGGGACCCGAGTCCGAGAAATGGCTGGAAGCCATGAAATCCGATATAGACTCCATGTATGCCAACAAAGTATTGACTTTGGTGGATATTCCCGAGCACCAAAAGGCCGTCGAGAATAAGTGGATATTCAAGAAAAAGACAGACGCAGACGGAAACTTATCTGTCTATAAAGCTCGACTTGTCGCAAAAGGTTTCCGACAAATTCAAGGAGTTGACTACGAAGAGACTTTCTGTCCCGTAGCGATGCTAAAGTCTATCCGGATATTGCTAGCAATTGCTGCCTATTGCGATTATGAAATATGGCAGATGGATGTGAAAACCGTGTTCCTAAATGGCAACATTGAGGAAGAGTTGTATATGGTACAACCGGAAGGTTTCATTGATCCTAAGGACGCTGGCAAGGTATGCAAACTTCAACGGTCCATTTATGGGTTGAAGCAAGCATCTCGGAGCTGGAATCTTCGTTTTGATGAGGTGATCAAAGCTTTTGGATTTGTCCAAAATGAAGAAGAATTTTGTGTTTATAAGAAAGCGAGTGGGAGCTCTGTGGCATTCCTAGTACTATATGTGGATGACATATTATTGATAGGGAATGATGTGAAATTTCTAGAGGGGGTAAAGGAATATTTGAATGGACAATTTTCCATGAAGGACCTAGGTGAAGCTGCATACATATTAGGCATTAAAATCTATAGAGATAGATCAAGACGCCTATTAGCACTGAGTCAGAGAACTTACCTTGAGAAGATATTTAAGAGGTTCAATATGGATAACGCCAAGAGAGGCCTCTTGACCGTTATGAAAGGATACAATTGAGTGTGACTCAATGCCCAGCAACAACAAAAGAAAGGGAGGAAATGTTCTCAAAGCCCTATGCCTCAACCATAGGTTCTATCATGTATGCTATGTTGTGTACTCGACCAGATGTGGCCCTGGCGGTTAGTCTGACTAATCGTTTGCAAAGTAATCCTGGAATGGATCATTGGATTGCAGTGAAGAACATCCTTAAGTACTTACGAAGAACTAAGGATCTGGTTCTTGTCTATGGAGGATGTGAAGAAGAGCTCGCTGTAACAGGTTACGTTGATGCCAGTCTTGGTACTGATCCCGATGACTCAAAATCCCAGACGGGATACGTGTTTATGTTGAATGGTGGTGCGATTAGTTGGAGGAGCGGCAAGCAGTCAGTTGTCGCCCAATCTACGATGGAGTCGGCGTATATTGCCGCTTGCGAAGCGTCAAACGAAGCGCATTGGCTGAAGAAGTTCGTCATCGAGCTTGGCGTATTCCCTAGTTGCACTGACCCTGTTAGCATTTATTGCGATAATACGGGTGCCATTGCTAACGCTAGGGAGCCAAGGACTCACTCTACAGCCAAGCATATTCTCCGGCGTTTCCATGTGACGCGGGACTACGTCAAGGATGGTCATACTAGGATTTGCAAAATACATACGTATCTGAATCCGTCAGACCCAATGACCAAAACTCTTCCACAAGCCAAGTTTGAACAACACCGAGAGACTATTGGTGTTAGATACATACCTGATGTAAACTAGTGTAATTTGTACTCTAGTGCAAGTGGGAGACTGTTGGATATGTGCCCTAGAGGCAATTTAATAAAGATATTTGTCACATATCTGTTTGTTCATAATACGTTATATATTGTGCTAGAACTGTATTAAGCGGAAACATTAATACACATGTGATATATAACAACCTGGTCCCTAGTTAAACTCAGGCATACTAGCTCATTGGGCAATTGATGATCAAGGTTTCCTGATCATGAGAACATAATAGTCTATTGACAATGAGGTCATATCATTAGGAGAATGATGTGATGGACACAAACCCACCTTAAGCATTGCAGTGTGATCAAGTCACATAAGTTCAGCATTGCGATGACTTAATAACATAGTGACTGAACCCTTAGACCGTGATGATCATACATAATTTCTATCTATTAGGATGCTTTGAGTGCATTAACCGTTACACTAAAACATGGTAACTGAAAAGGTGTATCTTGGGTATTCCGAAGTAGATATGTTGAGGAGTATGAAATAGATCAGAGCGGGATTTGTCAATCCGAGTGACGGATAGGTACTCTGGGCCCACTCGCTGGTGTTGCATCAATAGCTTGCAAGCAAGTGACTAGGTCACAAGAGATGTAATATTCACAGACGAGTAAACATGTTATGTCGGACACGAGGAAGAACTAGGTATTGGATACCGAAAATCATACCTCGGACAAACATAGTACCAAAGGACAAAGGGATCAAGTCATATTGTTAACGGTTCAACAACGATGAAGTTTATTCGATGGAAGCGTAGGGGCACATCAAGGATTGTAACCAGATCCCACATGATGGTCATTGGTCAGAGAGTGTCTCGATCATGTCTACTGTTTCCCGGACCGTAGGGTGACACACTTAAGGGCAATCGATGCATTAAGGATTGATTCGGGATCATCGGTGAAAAGAGAGAAAACACCGGAAATGTACCGGGAGGTGCCGAAGTTGTTCCAGATATTTTGAAAGGTTCAAAATAATATATATTAATGTTTAAATATGTTTTATTATTTAATTGACAGAATTAAATATTAAAAATGATTTAAATAATTAATTAACAAGGTGAAAAGGTATTTGGGCCTTAAAAGGCCCATGAGGGGAAGGGGGAGCCTCCCCCCTTGGGCTTGGCGCCAACGGAGGGCCCCATCCCCCGTCCTAGCCGCACCACTCCCCCCCTTGGGGGTTTAGTCCCCCATGGGGAACGGGAGGGGGTGGAGCCCTGACGGGGATCAACCCCGGCAAATCCCATGGTCAGGGGCCCTGGGTTAGTCATGAGAGGCACAGGTTGGACGATAGCTCGTCGGCAAACAGGGAGGCACGCTCCTTTTCGATATTATTGATGGGGATGATGCGATTACAATGGATGCCAAGGCTGGAGCGGTCAAGGCTAGGGTTACAGATGATATTACTCGTTGTCTTTGGCGTCACCCCTCCTAGCCCTTATATACCGGGCTAGGTCTCGGGGAGTTCATCTATGTTTACAGGTAAGGTTTCCTAACCCTAGCTTGCTCCGTACGGCAGGTCTTCGCACCTTCCTTGCGAGTCGTAGACTCCTACGCCGGTGTCAATTAACGGGTCGAGGCTATATCTTCATGGGCCTTCTGTCTTCATGGACACCATGTAGGCTTATCCGTAGGAGTCGTGGGGTCACCCCCTCTTCAGTATCCCTCGAGTGCCTGGGGGACTCGAAGAGTCACGCAGGGACTCGAGTACATTCATTTGTCGGTTGTTGGTATGCGCGGTACATTCGCGGGTCGCTGGCAGTCTGGTGGCCATGAAAAAACCTGTTTCGAGGGATGCTAAGCTGAAAGGGCCCAAGGAGTCGACTGGTCGAGCCTTGGTGAATTGCACTAGGGCAAATACCACAGTAGCCCAATCAAACCCACGTCCCTCGACGTGAGCTTGGAACACTGGTGTCGAGCAAAAGTCCGGACGCTTCAGGTCTTACGGTGTTCATTTGCCGCCAGTAATGTGCAGAGCCTAAGGCGCGTCCACCCGCCTTTTTCTATCATGCGCAGCGCATGGAAAAGGTTGGGAGTGAAATCTCTCTTCGGCAAGTCCCAGCCCGGCCGAACTTCGCAGCGGGGTCTTACCTACACGCTAATCTTGCGTGGCATCTGGGCACAGTGTATCGTGTTCCAGGAATGTGTGTTTTTGAGGCACGGAGCCATATAGCATTGCACCCGCTTGGAACAAAACATCAAGCGAGCTGTTCACTCATGCACCCGTGGAGCTTGTTTCGAGTGCTCAGACGGGGGGTTTTTTGCGAGTAATCACTTGAATGTCATTTCGGTTCTTGAGGTGAGGGAGCACCTGAGACTCTTAGCGCCGCATGATCTTGGCGAATGCATGTTTGTCTTGCGTCGAGTTGAGGGAGCACCCGAGACTCTTGTGAGTGCGAGTGGTTACTCGAGCACATTGTTGACCTTTAGGTGAGGGAGCACCCGAAACTCTCGTGATGCACGATCCCGATGGGAGTAAGGTGTTTTTCTTCATCGGGAAAAAGATCTGAGAGATGGAATCTTTGAGCCTTCATGTCTGTTGGTTTTCTTCGCCGCTTGTCAGGGATAGCGATGCCTCTGTTTGATGGTTGTCAGGGATGCTCCGCCAGTGAACCGTCATGTCTTCATGATCGGTCATAATGATGGACGCTGTGGCGTGCGGCAGGCACCGGTTGAGTTACCGATACGCGCGTTGGAAACGCGCGTGAATTGACGCGTCTTATGCACAGTGCGTCCCGTGGGAAAGCATCTTGGTCTTGGAGTTCGAGACGTCTGCGACGTTTGGTCTTTGAATTAATGCTGATGTCGTCTTGGCTTCTTTGTGCTTGAGGATTGTTGTTCTATAAATGAGCCTTTCTCTTCCACAGCGTTTTCGCCTCTATCCAGCTTGCTTCCTTGCCTCTTCCTTCTTCTCTTCTTCCGCTCATGGTTCCCAGGCGAGGTGTTGGTCGAGGCCGTGTTCGTCGTGGCCGTGGTGGCCGTACACCACGCTCATGCCGTGGTGGTCGTCATGGTACGGCGCCAATGCCTTCCTCCTCTCCCTTGGAGGAGGGATTCTGGCGCTATGACTTTCTTTTATGTGTTCATGGCCAGAGTGCCAATCGCGTTCTTCTTCCCTCTGCTTTTTCCGCCATTTTCTCTGAACGTGGCTTAGATGGCTTGCTTCTGCATCTTCAAGGGAGCTGTCGATCTCCTTCTTATGTTGACTTGGAGGTTGATAGCTCCCGCTTATTTTTTCTTGGCTCTGGTTGGAGTTTGTTTGCTCGGCGGTTGAATTTGCGAGATGGCGATATGCTGAGCTGTCGTTTTGATGGCGAAAGCACTGTCACTGTCCGTGCGTTCGACCCGAGCGGCAAAAACATGGATCCGCATGGGCAGGAGTCGAGCAGCGACAACTCCACCAAGTCGAGAAGTCCTTCGCTTGCGTCTTCGACTGCTTCTTCCTCCGGGGACTCTTCTGGTTCTGGTGGTGAGCCGTCTTCAACTGCTTCCCCCTCTGGCTCTGAAGAGGAGCTCGATGTCAAGCCACCGGTTAAACGAGCGCGGCAGGCGACCATATAGAACTGGAGGCAGCGGCATCATCTTTGCCGGCAGCTTGGGCGGAGCTGGAGAAGAAGCTAGTGGAGCAGGAGAAGAAGCTGGTGCAACATTGTCTTCAATTGCTACGCAAATAAGTCGAGCTTCACTTTTTGTTATGTCATTGGCATCATGAGCCTGCTGCTTCAACTCCTCCTTTGTCTGGGGTGATGCCCTTGTACTAGAGTCGATTACCCCTCATGGGCACACATGTAGAAGTCATAATTCCTTGGGTGATTCCCTCTTGTAACAGGAGCTGCCTTCTATCAAAATGTAGTTGAGTCCTTTTGTACTGAAAATGATCCTTGTGATGTAAACTGTGCTTGAGTCTTTGCAATGGAATTTTATCTTTGGGCCTTTGCGCAATCGAGAACTGTGTTCGAGTCCTTGGTTATCAGGAGCTGTCTTCGAGTTCTTTGCGACCGAGAGCTGTGTTCGAGTCCTTTGTGATTGAGAGCTGTGTTCGAGTCCGTCCAAACTTTGCAATGTGGGTTCTATCGGGTGCACGACAGTGCTCCCGATGGGAGTAGCCCCCGAGGCTACGCTTGAGCCGGAGGGTCGAGCGTAGGCTGAAATTTGTTTCCTTTTTCGTTTTAGTTGATGTCTTTTATCGGGTGCGCGACAGCGCTCCCGATGGGAGTAGCCCCCGAGTCTTTAGGTGATCGTTGGCGATCCGATGAAGGCTGAATGAGTCTGTGTCCTGTGCTTCCTCCAAAGTTTCTTCAGAGTACTTGGTGCTCCATCTGGTTGTGGCCATGTATTTCGAGCCTTGCTCTCAGCAGGTTAGGCTGGCCGGGTATTTTTCGCTTGGGGTTTTTAAGCTTCAGACTGTGCGAGCGGTCTTCGGGAGGAGGTGGTGCTCGAGCTCTCGAGTGCTTGGATGTAGAGGTCGCGTGAGCGATGATAGCGTCTTTCGGGGGGAGTTTGTGTGCTCGAACCCCCGAGTGTTTTGTTGGTGAAGATCGCGTGAGCGACGATGGTCGTCTCTCGGGGGGAGGTTAGACTCGAGCCCCCGAGTGCTTTGATGAAGATCACGTAGGTGGCGATAGCGTCTCTCGGGGGGATTTGATTTTTTAAGCCCCCGAGTGCTTAGGATCGCGTAGGCGATAGCGTCTCTCGGGGGGATTTTATTCTTAAGCCCCCGAGTGCTTTGGTTAAGATCACGTAGGCGATAGCGTTTCTCGGGGGGATTTTCTGCATTAAGCCCCCGAGTGCTTTGGTTAAGATCGCGTAGGCGATAGCGTTTCTCGGGGGGATTTTATGCTTTAAGCCCCCGAGTGCTTTGGTTAAGATTGCGTAGGCGATAGCGTTTCTCGGGGGGAATTTATGCTTAAGCCCCCAAGTGCTTTGGTTAAGATCGCATATGCGATAGCGTTTCTCGGGGGGATTTTATGCTTAAGCCCCCGAGTGCTTTGGTTAAGATCGCATAGGCGATAGCGTTTCTCGGGGGGATTTTACGCTTAAGCCCCCGAGTGCTTTGGTTAAGATCGCGTAGGCGATAGCGTTTCTCGGGGGGATTTTATGCTTAATCCCCCGAGTGCTTTGAGATGGAAGTATTTGGGAAACATTTATTTTATTGCGGTCCAGCGGCTACATGAGTTGCCAGTCATGTCTGACCGATGGGACTATGGATAGAGCAGTCGCAAGTTTGCTACGTTCCATGGGTTGCCCACGTCCTCGTTTTTCTTCGGGTTCTTCAGCCTGTAGGCGCCACCTCCGATGACTTCTGAGATTATGAATGGTCCTTCCCATTGGGGGGCAAGTTTATGGACCTTCTCTTGTATCAGTCGTAGGACTAGGTCACCTTTGTTGAAGGTTCTAGTGCGTAAGCGACTGCTTTGGAAGGTGCGTAGCTTGTCCTAGTACCCCTCTGATTTTGCCAGGGCTGTATCTCTTGCTTCGTCAGCCGTATCTTTGTCATCTTGTAGTGCTTCTTCTTCTTCTTCTTCTTCGTATCCGGTGACCCGAGATGCTCCGAATTTGAGGTCGTGTGGTAGGACTGCCTCTGCCCCATACACCATGAAGAAGGGTGTGTACTGGGTCGCGGTGTTTGGTGTAGTTCGTAGGCTCCATAATACCGTGGGGAGTTCTTCTACCCAGTTGCCGACGGCTTGCTCGAGTGGTGCGAGGAGCCGTTTCTTGATTCCCCCGCACACAAGGACGTTTTCTTCTTCCACCTGGTCGTTGGACTGCGGGTGCGCGACTGATGCATAATTGATTTTGATGCCCAATTCTTCGCAGAAGTTCTGGAACTCTGGGGCTGTGAAGTTCGTGCCGTTGTCCGTGATGATGTTGTGTGGCACTCCGAACCGGAAGATGATCGACTTGATGAAGTTGACAGCTGTGAGGGTTGTGGAGCTAGTGATGGGCACTGCTTCGATCCGTTTAGTGACCTTGTCGACTGCGACGAGCAGGTGTGTCCTTCCGCCCTTTGATGATTTCTTGAGTGGGCCCACCATGTCGAGTCCCCAGGTGGCGAACGGCCAGGATAGTGGTATGGTCTTGTGCTCTGATGCGGGAGCGTGTGGCCTGTTTGCGAATTTCTAGCAGGCGACACAACATCGCACGATTTCCTCTGCGTTTTTCATGGCTGTGGGCCAATAGAACCCGGCTCGGAATGCTTTAGACACGAGTACTCGACTACTCGCATGGTTCCCGCAGGTGCCTTCATGGATTTCGAGCAGTAGGGCTTTGCCGTCCTATTCGTCGGTGCACCTTTGGATTATCTAGGTGATGCTGCGCTTGTATAGTTGTTTGTTGATCACCATGAACGCCTTGGATCGTCGGCTGATGCGTCGTGCTTCGGCCACGTCTTGTGGTAGCGCACCTTCGATTAGGAATCGGAGGAACGGTTTTGTCCAAACGGGTCCTTCGAGCTCCGTCGGGGCTGTGCTGTCGGATGTGCTGGTGCTTGCACCTACTGATGGGGTTGCTGCTGCCACCTGCGCCAGTTCTGTTGCGTCTTCGCCGTCCACGACTGCTTCAGGTGTTGCTGCTTGTACCTTGATGGGTCTCTTGCTGATGCTTTCGAGAAAAACGCCGGGTGGTACAGGTCTCCGGGTCGAACCGATGTTCGCGAGCTCGTCAGCTTCTATGTTGTTGTCCCTGGTGATGTAGTGGAGTTCGCAACCATCAAAACTTCCCTCGAGTTTGTTGTAGAGCTTCTGGTAGGCCGCCATGTTGTCGGCTATTGCGTAGCAGTTTCTCATCGTCTGCTGGACGATGAGATTGGAGTCCCCGTAAATTATGAGGCGAGTGGCTCCGCATGTTTTGGCCATGCGCATGCCATGGAGGAGTGCCTCGTATTCTGCTTCGTTGTTGGAGGCGTGACTGAAGTTAATCTGGAGGACATATTTCAGCTTTGTTCCTTTAGGGGAGATGAGCCCAACTCCTACTCCAGCTCCTTGTTGTCTCTTGGACCCATCGAAGAACATTGACCATGAGCTTGATAGGTCTGGGGGGCCTGGTGTCTGAACCTCCGTCCACTCGACCAGGAAATCTGGGAGTACTTGGGATTCGATGGCTGTTGGGTGCTTGAACTGTAGGTCCCGTGGGCTGAGCTCAATGTTCCACTCGGTGACTCGTCCAGTTGCTCCAGGGTTGTTGAGTATGTCAGCGAGTGGTGCGCTGCTCACGATTGTGATAGGGTGCTCGTCGAAATAGTGGGATACCTTTCTTGAGGTCATGACGATGGCCAGTAGTAGCTTCTGATAGTGCGGGTACCGCTGCTGGGATTTGGTCAGGAGCATGCTGAGTTAATAGATTGGTCTCTAGATGCTCTGGACGTTGCCTTCTTCTGCGCGTTCGACAACGAGCGCTGTGCTTACTACACTGCTACGTGCTGCCACGTAGAGGTATAGGTTCTCTCGTTGCTTCGGTACCGCCAGGATTGGTGGGGTCGAGAGTGTATTTTTTAGGTCCGCGAATGCTTGGCGGGCTTCCTCCGTCCACTCGAATTTCTCTCCTTTCCTGAGAAGTTGATAGAAAGGCAGCGTGCGCTCTCCCAGACTGCTGATGAAGCGGCTTAGGGCTGCGAGTTTTCAAGTGAGCTGTTGTACTCCTTTGACGTCGGTTGGTTCTTGCATGCGGGTGATGGCTTGGACTTTCTCAGAGTTTGCCTCGATTCCTCGGGAAGAGACCATATATCCAAGCAGCTTCCCCGCTGGTACGCCGAATGCGCACTTCTTTGGGTTGAGCTTGATTCTGTATTTGTTGAGCGCCGCGAAGCTTTCGCGCAGGTCGTCGAGTAGTGTGGCTGCTTCGTAGGTCTTGATGACGATGTCGTCCACATAGACTTGCATGTTTCTTCCGATTTTATCCTTCAGGCAGGCCTGCATCATTCGCTGGTAAGTGGCGCCTGCGTTTTTTAGCCCGAAGGTCATGGTCCTGTAGCAGAATACGCCGTAGGGGGTTGTATCCTGAGTAAGCATCAAGAAAGGAAAGTAGATCGCACCCTGCTGTCGAGTCGATTATCTGATCGATTCTAGGCAGGGGGAAGTGGTCCTTCAGGCAATGCTTGTTGACTGGTCCGTAGTCGACACACATGCGTAACACGGTCGTGTCTTTCTTGGGCACCAGCACTGGGTTGGCTATCCAGGTGGCTTTCTTTGTTTCTCGGATGAACTGGGCATCGAGTAACCGGTTGACTTCCTCTTCGAATGCTCTGCGCTTGGGCTCCGAGAATCGTCTCAGCGCTTGCTTCACTGGCTTCGTGTTTTGCTTGATGCTTAGGGCGTGTTCCGCGAATTCGCGTGGTATCCCAGGCATGTCGGTTGGGCACCAGGCCAATATTTCCCACTCGTCACGAAGGAAAGCGACAAGAGCCGTCTCCTGCTCCTCTGGTAGGTGGGCGTACACGCGGACTATTTTGTCCGGGTCCGTCGGGTGCACTTGGTGGGTGACTGTGTCGCTGTCGATGCTGAAGTCGCCTCTGTACTCCTTGGATTCGCTTCGATTCACCAATGGGAGGGTACTCTTGTTCGTCACCATGGCTATTTCTCTGAGTTCTTGTTCGGCTCCGAATGTGTCGGAGATTCTATGGAAATCACGATCACATTGATCTGACTTGATGAAGCTTCCGTTGATCATGAGGACTCCTGCTGATCCTAGCATCTTGAGCTTGAGGTAGGCGTAGTGTGGGACCGACATGAACTGCGCGAATGCTGGCCGTCCCAATATGGCGTGGTACTGCAATTTCCAGTCGAGTACCTTGAACTCGAGGACGTGCTTTGCGAAGTTTCGTTGGTTGCCGAAGACGACTTCGAGTTCGATGACTCCGAGGGATATGGCTGCTTCTCCTAGGACTACCCCGTGTAACTCGGTGCTTGATTTTCTCCATACTGATCGTGGGATCAACATCTTTTGCAGGGTGCTGGCGAAGATGATGTTCATGCTGCTGCTTCCGTCCATGAAGACCCTATCCATGGCATACCCTCCGGTTTGTGCATCGAGCACCAGGGGCGCTTGTCCTGGTCTTGGGACTGCGGGTGGATGGTCGTCCTGTGAGAACGTGATGCTGGTCTCCGTATCATGTGGCCGGTAGACTTCGACTATGTTTATGCTCTTGGCTGCTCTAGCTTGCAGGGTGTAGGCATCGCTTCGTGTTTGCAGTACCCTTCCTTCTTGGATCATGTGCACCTGTTCTTGCAGCGGGCTGTGACGTCCTTCCGGGCTTGAGGGCGGCGGTTGCTCGGGTCGTCGGTTGCGCCTGTCTTCTTTCTGCTTCTCCTTCTTGAGGTCATCGGCTAGCTCGTTGAACAGGCGGTAGTCTCTCAAAGTGTGACCTAACCTGACGCGTCCCCAGTCGTCCTTGTCGGGACCCGGGGTTAGCGTATGCAAGTCCAGTTAAGACATAGTCATATGGAGAGCCGAGAACCGTACCCACTTGTCTAAGAAGACAAGGCCAAGCACAGAACGTTCTCGGAAAGCATCGTACGTGAGGGGTATCCCATCCAGGCCGGATGATCAACTGAGATGGGTCCTCATCGTCCGCACACAAGTCTAATGATATGGGTGGTGAACTCCCATATTCAAAGACAAGTCGTCTCAACCATACTATCGACTATCTCATAACTCTTACATAGACTTACTCCAGCCCGATCACTTAGTCGGGGTCTAGGGCGGGCTCGATCATACCACAAAGTGTGCAGGAGACAGAGTCTCGAAAAATCGCATCGCGATGCCCCAAGCTGCGCACATCTAAGGGCCACTTGGTGTATGAAAGACCGCCAGCTAGATCACAACTAAGGTCTCGAAAACCCATACAAAGACATGCATGTTATAAACATACACGCAGCACACATGCTTTGTATGAACAGTAGGTATCATTGCAATTCTCTACAAAGTATACATTTTTATTGATAACTCTTATAGAGTGCACACAGAGATCACAAACATGTGATCCAACATTACAACAACAAGCGGAAGCAAATTATGTCTGAGTATAGACAAGTTTAACAAATGGCTTAAGAAGCCTTATTTAAACACAAGCCCTCCACGAGGGAACCAGTCGTATGACTGGGACTAGACTAGCTTGATCTTCAGTCGTCCAGCTCGATGAAGAAGCCACCTTCGGGGTCAGTGGTTTCGTCTAAAACATAGATTAAGCAAACGTGAGTACAAAGTCGTACTCAGCAAGACTTACATAGGAGCTATACTACTCATGCATATGTATCAAGGTAAAGGGAGGTGGGGTTTCACTTGCAGAAGTGCCAGCTTTGACTTGGCTAATCCTGAACTACGAGTACCAGACTTTGAGGTAAGAAGCGTACACGAGTCCACTACTTTCTCCAACCAATTACACCATTATGGTGCCTTCCTCGACTTCCCCACGAGAAAGCACGCCATAGCACTCACACTTATCTTGGTGTATTTTAGAAGTATCCGGTTCAAGTTTTCTAATAATCAAGCTAAACTTTCCAAGCAGTCCATAACCGCGGACGCGGCTATTCGAATAGTTTTGTTAACCCTGCAGGTGTGTACCGCTACACACACATGATCATCATTTACCGCCTTTGATCTCGACACCATTCAAGGGGTGCCAACGAGGATGCTCACCACAACTGTTACCTCATAGCCTATCTAGTCCGAGAAAGCCGCCTACCTGGGTTGGCTACCACTATCGTGAACCCGGCCGGTTTACCGAAGGGGACCCAAGTGATATGTGCGTGGTGCATAAGCCGGTCTCGGATGAGCCGTTCTCTCACTTAGCATCCAGGCCACAGACCTACCAGAACTCCGAACTATTGCGACATCTGGACATCGAAAGGGATGAGTTAGTAAGCTGAGAGGGGTCAGTGAGCCCAATGTGTGGTTGTACTCTTCATCTTGGATCACCACACAAGAACTCGGACTTAGGGCGGTGTTCAACGAGACAACCCACCGTTCACTCCTACACAGCCTCTGATCGTTCACCTTGTATTAGGGTAGATTCACCAACACCTTTCTGCCATCATCATCATGATCACTACCATCCCGACTCACATAACAGTATCAGCATGGTATTACTCTAAGCATGCAATAAGCAGTAACAATTGCAGGGGCCACATGATATCAATCAACTCCTACATTTGCTAGGATTGTGGTTTGCTTACTACTGTGACAAAATGATAGGTCATGCAAAGGAATGGGTTCATCTATGCGGTAGAAACGCAGCATGGTAATCATCCTATACAATGCATAAGCGAGACATGAGAGGGAAGTGGGATTTCATCGACATGATCAATGGGGGTTTGCTTGCCTTGCTGACGAGGTTCGGGTTCGGGGTCTTCAACGAAGGGGGCAGCCTTCTGCTCCGGTTCCACCTCTACTCGACAAACAACAAACAAGGTAGCAAAGTAAACACAATGCACAATCACATGATGGAAGGTTGAAACTTGATGTATATGCTTTGATGTGTGAAGTAATTCCATTTAAATGGAGTATATTGCAAATTGAATTGCAAATTCAAACTCCAATTTGAATTCAAACTTAGCCAAGTTACATGTGACATTGTTTGACCAATTTGAATCATTTGGAAATGTGTATGATATGCCTCTGATGTGTAAGTGAAATGTAGCATATTGCCATGGTTCAACTTGCAAAAACTTTTGAATTGAATTTGATTTAATTTCATTTAAATCAAATAGCAAATTCTACTGATCACATTTTAAATTCAACTCAAACAAAGTTGAAAGTTGGATATTTGGATAGATTATTTTCTCCTCATCATTTTCATATATTATTTGTCCAATTTGGAGTTAATATGAATTTTCTATGAATTTCCAAAGTTTGGGCTAATTTCTGGATTTTCTGGAATTTCTTTAATTCATTTAAATTTCTGGAAATTCATTTATGGCGTCATGCTTGCGCAAGGTTGACGTGGGGGGGGGGTTCTGACGTGTGGGCCAGGCTTGTCAGCCACTGGGTTAATTAACCCGGTTAGTTTAAACTAACCGGGGGGGATTAAGGCCTTGGGCCCACTTGTCATCGGCTCTGTGGGTCATTAGGGGGGGTGGTTAACGTTTAAACACGCCGGCAACGTGGACTTCACCGGCGGCAAGTCGCCCGCGACCATCCCGTGCGGCGGCGTCCTTTGCAACGACATTCCCGTGGGCCAAATCGAGCGCAACTTCCACCAGATTGAAGCCCTCGTCAACGCGCGTCGACTGGGACCGGTCAGAGAGGCTGGGGTGCTCTGTACGCTCGCCAGCGACGAGCTTTGCGGCAACAGGAGCACGGCCGCGAGGTGGAAAACGCTACAAGGCACCATTTGAAGCAGGGCTGGGATCAAAGGAAGCAGCAGTGCTTGGGGTTTGCGAAAGACATGACCGTGGGGTTCTGGGGTCCAAGGTTGTGCGGCGAGGAACTTCCCGGCGGCGAGGTGCCCCGGCTTCCATGGCAAAAGGCGGTACAGGCCAAGGGGGCAACCATGGAATAGATGGGGTGAAGCAGAAGCTAACCACGGTTGCAGTGGAGGCGGTGGTGTGGTCGGAGGAGCTCTGTGGCCAGAGTAATTTGCTACGGCGATCTGCGGCTCCGACGGGGTCTCGATGAAGCTGGCGTCGTCTGCTGAGGCGCTCGGCTCGATTGAATGAGGGGAACGGCGAAGACGTCTGCTGCGGTTCTTCTGGACACGGTGGCACGGCTCGGGGACGACGGTGGCTGCGTGGACTCGGCGGCGTGCTCCACGGCGGTCCTCGGGCAGCGATGGAATCGAGCGTAGGAGGAGGGGGAAGAAGCTCTGGAGGGGGGGAATGGATCGGGACGGCCGAGGGGAGTCTCCAGGCGCGACTAGATGATTCGGGAGGCACCAGGCAGGCAGGCAGGTGCTCGCCGGCGTCGGCATGCGCTCCAGCGAGCTGCTTGCCGCGCCGGGGAAGAAGACAAACGGGGGGCCTGCGAGCTGGGCTGGCTTGCTGGGCCGCGGGCGACGAGTTGGGCCGAATGGCCAGGTAAGCTCCCTTTTCTTTTTCTCTCTGTTTAATCTTTCCTTTCTTTTTCTGTAATTTTGTTTTGGCTCTGATAAAAATATCAAACCATTTTATAAAATGCTGAAACTTTTTATATGGCCTCATAATAAAATATACTAGCCACTTATAAAGTTTGAACATTTTTAAAATTCAAATAATTTGAATCTTAACTCAAATAGGGTTTTTTAATTAATTCCAAGGAACTGTTTGAATATTTGAAAAATCCATGAGCATGGGGTGGGTCCCACATCACTTGATATGTGATCACACTCATTTATAAGACTTTTCAAAAATCTAACATGAGATTTTGGAGAAGATTTTTATCTGGCCTTTTGAATTAATTCATTTGAGGGGGGGTTCCTTCTCCCATTTTGCTTTTGATTTTGATTCAAAGATTTATTTTGAAATTTTAACATGATGCAAGTGACTTATTAACCCTAGCACATTACCTAACAGAGGGTTCTGACAACTCGCCCCCACTCAACAGAATCTCGTCCCGAGATTCAGAAGTCTGTGGGAGGAAGGAGGGATACTCGGCACTGAGACGGTCTTCTCTTTCCCACGTAGCTTCTCTCTCAGAGTGGTGTGACCATTGCACATTCAGAAACCTAATCTTCTGACGATGAGTGATACGCTCTACGGAATCAAGAATACGAACGGGGTATTCTCGATAAGAAAGGTCATCTTGGAGATCAAGCGTTTTATGGTCGACTTCGCGGATGGGGTCCTTGAAGCAACGCCTGAGTTGGGACACATGGAATACATCATGTACTCGGGAAAGGTGCGGGGGTAGTTCAAGTTGGTAGGCAACTTCTCCACGTTTAGCAAGAATGCGGAAAGGTCCGATGTAACGTGGGGCCAACTTGCCTTTGATACTGAAACGTTGGGTTCCCTTCAGAGGAGTAACCCGTAGGTAAGCCTTCTCATCCAGATTGTAGCTCTCTTGCCTATGATGACGATCATAGTAGCTTTTCTGACGAGACTGGGCTTCTTTCAATTGATCACGAACAATGCGAACTTGCTCTTCTGCTTCCTTGATCATATCCGGTCCAAAGAATTGTCTTTCACCGGTTTCTGACCAGTTTAGTGGTGTTCGACATCGTCGTCCATATAGGAGTTCAAAAGGAGCCATGTTCAGACTAGATTGAAAACTATTGTTATAAGAAAATTCGGCGAATGGAAGAGACTTCTCCCAATTCTTTCCGAATGAGATAACACAAGCTCTGAGCATGTCTTCAAGAATTTGGTTAACCCTTTCGACTTGACCGCTAGACTAAGGATGGAAAGCTGTACTAAAGGAGAGATGAGTTCCCATAGCATTCTGAAAGCTTCCCCAAAATCTAGAGGTGAAAAGGCTACCGCGATCAGAATTGATCTCCAAAGGAACACCGTGAAGGGACACAATTCTAGAGACGTACAAGTCCGCTAACTGGCTAGCAGTTATAGACTCGCGAACCGGAAGGAAGTGAGCAACTTTGGAAAGCCTATCTATGACAACAAAGATGGCATTGTTTCCTTTCTGGGTTTTTGGAAAGCCGATGATGAAGTCCATACCGACTTTGTCCCATTTCCACTCGGGAATAGACAAAGGTTGAAGTGTACCAGCAGGTCTTTGATGTTCCTCCTTAATGCAACGACAAACATCACATTCGGCAACAAATTGAGCAATGTCTCTCTTCATCCTAGTCCACCAAAATCTCTGGCGTAGATCTCGGTACATTTTTGTGCTACCGGGATGAATTGAGAGGAGTGTGTCATGGGCTTCTTTGAGGATGAGTTGCCTTAGTTCCCTATTCTTAGGTACTACCAAACGATTTCCAAAGAATACCGTTCCTTTGCTATCTGTGGAGACACATTTAGCAACTCCGCTAGCAATGTTCTCCTTGATCCGGCGAACACCTCGTGCACGCCTTTGGGAAACTATGATTTGATCCTCAAGAGTTGGTTTCGCCACCAAGGTAGAAAGATAGGCATGAGGAACAATCTCAAGATTGAGCTTGCGAAATTCCTCATGAAGAAGTGGTTGATATTGTTGTAACATGAGGTTGTTACAATACGACTTACGACTTAGTGCATCAGCCATGACATTGGCCTTGTATTAGGGCAGATTCACCAACACCTTTCTACCATCATCATCATGATCACTACCATCCCGACTCACATAACAGTATCATCATGGTATTACTCTAAGCATGCAATAAGAAGTAACAATTTCAGGGGCCACATGATATCAATCAACTCCTACATTTGCTAGGATTGTGGTTTGCTTACTACTGTGACAAAATGATAGATCATGCAAAGGAATGGGTTCATCTATGCGGTAGAAACGCAGCATGGTAATCATCCTATACAATGCATAAGCGAGACATGAGAGGGACGTGGGATTTTATCGACATGATCAATGGGGGTTTGCTTGCCTTGCTGACGAGGTTCGGGTTCGGGGTCTTCAACGAAGGGGGCAGCCTCCAGCTCCGGTTCCACCTCTACTCGACAAACAACAAACAAGGTAGCAAAGTAAATACAATGCACAATCACATGATGGAAGGTTGAAACTTGATGTATATGCTTTGATGTGTGAAGTAATTCCATTTAAATGGAGTATATTGCAAATTGAATTGCAAATTCAAACTCCAATTTGAATTCAAACTTAGCGAAGTTACATGTGACATTGTTTGACCAATTTGAATCATTTGGAAATGTGTATGATATGCCTCTGATGTGTAAGTGAAATGTAGCATATTGCCATGGTTCAAGTTGCAAAAACTTTTGAATTGAATTTGATTTAATTTCATTTAAATCAAATAGAAAATGCTACTGATCACATTTTAAATTCAACTCAAACAAAGTTGAAAGTTGGATATTTGGATAGATTATTTTCTCCTGATCATTTTTCATATATTATTTGTCCAATTTGGAGTTAATATGAATTTTCTATGAATTTCCAAAGTTTGGGCTAATTTCTGGATTTTCTGGAATTTCTTTAATTCATTTCAATTTCTGGAAATTCATTTATGGTGTCATGCTTGCGCAAGGCTGACGTGGGGGGGGGGGGTTCTGACGTTTGGGCCAGGCTTGTCAGCCATTGGGTTAATTAACCCGGTTAGTTTAAACTAACGGGAGGGGATTAAGGCCTTGGGCCCACTTGTCATCGGCTCTGGGGGTCATTAGGGGGGGTGGTTAACGTTTAAACACGCCGGCCACGTGGACTTCACCGGCGGCAAGTCGCCGGCGACCATCCCGTGCGGCGGCGTCCTCTGCAACGGCGTTCCCGTGGGCCAAATCGAGCGCAGCTTCCACCAGATTGAAGCCCTCGTCAACGCGCGTCGACTGGGACCGGTCGGAGAGGCTGGGGTGCTCTGTACGCTCGCCGGCGACGAGATTTGCGGCAACAGGGGCACGGCCGCGAGGTGGAAAACGCTACAAGGCACCATTTGAAGCAGGGCTGGGATCAAACGAAGCAGCATTGCTTGGGGTTTGCGAAAGACATGACCGTGGGGTTCTGGGGTCCAAGGTTGTGCGGCGAGGAACTTCCCAGCGGCGAGGTGCCCTGGCTTCCATGGCAAAAGGCGGTACAGGCCAAGGGGGCAACCATGGAATAGATGGGGTGAAGCAGAAGCTAACCACGGTTGTAGTGGAGGCGGTGGTGTGGTCGGAGGAGCTCTGTGGCCAGAGTAATTTGGGACGGCGATCTGCGGCTCCGACGGGGTCTCGATGAAGCTGGCGTCGTCTGCTGAGGCGCTCGGGCTCGATTGAATGAGGGGAACGGCGAAGACGTCTGCTGCGGTTCTTCTGGACACGGTGGCACGGCTCGGGGACGATGGTGGCTGCGTGGACTCGGCGGCGTGCTCCACGACGGTCCTCGGGCGGCGATGGAATCGAGCGTAGGAGGAGGGGGAAGAAGCTCTGGAGGGGGGGAATTGATCGGGACGGCCGAGGGGAGTCTCCAGGCGCGACTAGATGATTCGGGAGGTGCCAGGCAGGCAGGCAGGTGCTCGCCGGCGTCGGCATGCGCTCCAGCGAGCTGCTTGCCGCGCCGGGGAAGAATACAAACGGGGGGGCTGCGGGCTGGGCTGGCTTGCTGGGCCGCGGGCGACGAGTTAGGCCGAATGCCCAGGTAAGCTCCCTTTTCTTTTTCTCTCTGTTTAATCTTTCCTTTCTTTTTCTGTAATTTTGTTTTGGCTCTGATAAAAATATCAAACCATTTTATAAAATGCTGAAACTTTTTATATGGCCTCATAATAAAATATACTAGCCACTTATAAAGTTTGAACATTTTTAAAATTCAAATAATTTGAATCTTAACTCAAATAGGGGTTTTTAATTAATTCCAAGGCACTGTTTGAATTTTTGAAAAATCCATGAGCATGGGGTGGGTCCCACATCACTTGATATGTGATCACACTCATTTATAAGACTTTTCAAAAATATAACATGAGATTTTGGAGAAGATTTTTATCTGGCCTTTTGAATTAATTCATCTGGGGGGGGGGGTTCCTTCTCCCATTTTTCTTTTGATTTTGATTTCAAAGATTTCTTTTGAAATTTTAACATGATGCAAGTGACTTATTAACCCTAGCACATTACCTAACAGAGGGTTCTGACAGTCCTCGAAGCTGTGGATCGTGAAGGGTCCTGCCAGCTGCTCTCTAGCCGTGAGTTTGCTAGATCCGGCGTGCCTCTTCTGTCTTGAGATTCTGAAGATTTGCTCGTGATCCTCCGAGTGTTTGTGGAAGCGGGGGTCGTTGTCGATTCCTCGACTCATGTCTTGGTTCTTGATGAGGTTGGCGAATTCATCCGGCCTTCAATCTGGGTCATAATACTCGCCCACCGGTGTCTCCGAGTCGTTGTCCTTACTGACGGCAGGTGCTCGTGTGACTGCGTGTCGTCGAGCGGTCGTTGGTTGCGCGGCTGCGTGTCGTGGTTCGTTCATTGGAGCCTCGCCATAGATCTCCCATGCGCGCTTTTTGGGTCGTCGATTCCTTCTTCCTTGGCGATGGTTCTGCTGATCGCTGGTTTCGATCTCGTAGTCATCGTCTTGATGTGCGGTGGGTGCCCGGGCGGTGGTGGGTTGTCGAAAGATTTCTGAGTCCTCCGCTGCGCGTCGCGGTTCGTTGAGTGGAATTCCTTTATAGAGGCCCCTCGCCGTTCTTCTGGTTTGTCGATTCCTTCGGCGCTGACGCTGCACTTGGCCGTTACCGTAGTATTGGTCCTGGCACAGCTGTAGCCCGCGCAATCTTGATGGGGTGGCAGAGATGTCCGCCATGATCTTGAATCCTTCGAGTGGGATAGATCTAGTTCTTGCCCTTGAGTTGTAGCTTGCTGAGGACGGGACCGCCGAGATCGTGATCCCAACCTGTGTAGTTCCTACAGACGGCACCAATTGACGGGGATCAACCCCGGAAAATCCCATGGTCAGGGACCCTGGGTTAGTCATGAGAGGCACATGTTGGACGATAGCTCGTCGGCAAACAGGGAGGCACGCTCCTGCTCGATATTATTGATGGGGATGATGCGATTACAATGGATGCCAAGGCTGGAGCGCTCAAGGCTAGGGTTACAGATGATATTACTTGTTGTCTTTGGCGTCACCCCTCCTAGCCCTTATATACCGGGCTAGGTCTCGGGGAGTTCATCTATGTTTACAGGTAAGCTTTCCTAACCCTAGCTTTCTCCATACGGCAGGTCTTCGCACCTTCCTTGCGAGTCGTAGACTCCTACGTCGGTGTCAATTAACGGGCCGAGGCTGTATCTTCATGGGCCTTCTATCTTCATGGACACCAGATAGGCTTATCCGTAGGAGTCGTGGGGTCACCCCCTCGTGAGGCCCCTCCTTGGCCTATATAAGGAGGGGTTGGGGTGCCTTTTTCTATACAACGTTGAGTTTTTCTCTCTCTCTCTCTCTCTCTTTCTCCGACCTAGAGCGGACTCCCCTGGTTTGGAGTTTGCACCTGGTTGGGGGTTTCACCATCATCCGGACGCCGTCGCGCTGCCGAAATCGGGGTCCGGATCAATCTTCTTTCCGCTGCTCTTCTGGTTCGTAGCCCGGAGGGACGTCGGTTGCACCGTACGTGTGTAACCCGCGAGGCACTACACGTGTGGTGCTACTTCATCGTCGGAGGTTCTTCAACACGACAGAGAGGTCGTAGGATCAGATTCTACGCCAACCACGTTCGAGGAATGTTTCCCTCTTTCGGTCTTCAAAGGTATGAACACCGATTCCTTCCGTTACATACATCAGCATAGCATAGATCTTGGTTTCGGGACTCGTAGGTAGGAAATTTTTTGTTTTCTGCGCCGATCCCCAACAGCTTCCTCCTAGGGGAGGAAGCTTCCTCCCCCCTTCCTTGGCGCCCCACCAGGTGGAGGGAAACCCTAGGGCGCTCCCCTAGGGCTGCCCCCTCCTTCAAGGTGGCCTCCCCTCCCCTCCCACTATAAATAGATGAGGAGGGGGCACCCCCAAGGACACACAAGTTTGCTCTTTTGCCTCAGGGCTGCCCCTCCTCTATCTTCTTCATTAGATCTAAACTCTACCTTATGTCGAAGGGCTGCTCCTTCCTCCTCTCTACTCCGGCGGCGCCGAGCTCTAGACGGAGGAGCCCTGTCGGATCTACTACACCGAACGTGTGGATCAACCGTAGAGAGATCGTACGTTCGATCTTCGTTCGAGGGACTTCTAGATCTGTTCGTGGGAATTCAAATGGATCATATACGTTCGAGGGGTTGCGCTACGTCAAACTTCCCCAACTCTCCATCAACTTCTTCCGCTGCGAGAGAACTACAGCTGAACGGTTGTTAAGGTAACAAGATCGCTACCATTGTTTGCATCTATCTAGATCCAATCTTGGGACTTGGTTTCGTAGTGCCGGAAGTTTTTTGTTTTCTACTCAAAATCCCAACATGGTGGCCCTCTGGCCCCACTTCGGGCTTCTGTAGGCTTCCGACACGCTGATTTTTTATCTCATTTTCCCGGATTTTTGGAGAACTTTTTATATGGGGGAAAACTGAAATAGAAAAACATTAGAAAACAGGAACTGGCACTGGGGTGCACTGAGTTAGTAGGTTAGTCCAAATATGATCAAAAGTGTATGAAAGTGTATCTAGATCATAGAAATATCACACAAAACATGCATGGAGCGAGCAGAAATTATCGATACGTTTGAGATGTATCACTAGCTAGCATGTCTTATATAGGTAAAAAGTGAAGCTTGTTATGTTTTCATTTGCTTTAGCTTTTGTTCTCCTTGCTGTGCCAAGTCTATATGTTTTTGAAGCTTCACATTTCTAACCACTACCTCAAGTTTTTAGAAAGTTTCACAACTCTTTGAACTTCGAAAAAATTTGAACACTGAAGTTTTCAGAAAAATTGCAGAAAAATCAAAATCAAAATGTCCACGTCAAAAGTGACCAAGGGGCACCTGGGGCTGACCAGGGGGCCACCTGTGGCCCAGGCGTCCAGCTGGCGCGACCTGCCACCTGGTCGCGCCCACGGGGCAGCTTGCCAGGTATGTCTTCTTCCTTCCTCTCTCTTTCCTCCCAAAACCACGAGTTCTGCACTTGTTCTTGCGTTCTTGCTATTCTTGGAGGCGATTTTCGATCTCTCTCTACAACCCATCATTTGAGCTGAGATTTTGAGCAAATACTCCTTGGTATGTGATACTTCCCAAATGTATCGATAATTTCTGATTGCTCCATGCATGTTTTGTGTGATATTGCTATGATCTAGATACACTTTTCATCATATTTGGACTAACTTATTAACTCAGTGCACCACAGTGCCAGTTCTAGTTTTTTCCTGTTTTTCTATTCCAGGTTTCCCCCATATTAAAAGTTCTTCAAAAATTCGGGAAAAATCGGATAAAAAATTAGCGCAACGGAAGCTTCCGGAACCCCGAAGGAGGGCCGAGGGCCACCACCAGGGACCCAGGCGGCCACCTGGCGCGGCCTAGGGTCTGACCGCGCCATGGGGCGCCTGGACTCCTGGTGCCCCCTGGCTACGCCCCTTCGCCTATTTATTCCCCGTGACGCGAAACCCCTGAAGACAAAACCCTTTTCCCCGATCTCGCCTCTGTTCCACCGCCGCCGCGCTTCCAAGATCGGGAGCACCAGCAGACCTCTTCCCGGCACCCTGCCGGAGGGACGATCGACCTCCGGGAGCATCCCCTTCACCATGGATGCTTCCCCGATGTGTCGTGAGTAGTTTACTTTGGACAATGGGTCCGTTATCAGTAGCTATGTGATGTTCTCCTCCCCTCTTTGTTCTTCATGGTTTAGACCTCGTGATCTGCCCTACATGATCGAGGCACATATGTAATCTTTCTGCTGTTGCTATGCTGAGTTTGATGGGATCTGATGGATTATGAGATTATGTTCAGATTGTGATAGAGTAATATATTTGGTTCTTATATTTTATATTTTTGTTCCAAAGTAATTCTTGGATGTTCTCCGTTGCTGTTTATTTCTTTTGCCAAGTAGTATGTAGTAACTCCAAGAGGGAATGTTAGGCTCGATTGTGGGTTCATGCCCCCGGACGACACGCTTGAGTGACAGAAACATGAGTCTAGGGGATGTGTTGTTGCCATAAGGGGGAAAACAACGGTGCTTGTAACCGCGGTTGCAAGAATTGTTTACTTTACGCAAGGTGCTTTTTCATGCTGTTGTCTGTTGCTTTGGGTTTACACTTTGGGTGGGGCTCGCAACTTAATACCAGCGAGATGTTTTGGATAGATATATCAAGGTGGACGATTAGTAGTATATGCAGTTGGATTTCGGTCTACTTATTTTGGCGTACTGCCCATGCTTTTGAGACTCTTCCTTTCTTTTTTAGCATAGTTAGCATTGCGGTGCGTTTATAATCCTGTCAAATGCCCTTCTGTGATTTGTTTACCTCGCATAGCAGCTTTATCGTCTTTTGGGAGAGAGACGTCACTAGTGAACATCACGGGACCCCGGTCCATATTCTCACGCTCATTTTCTTTTCTGCTTTGAATTTTAGTTGCTATCATTATCCTTATCCCTTGTGTTTGATCCTTTGTAAACAACAAGACCGGAGAGATTGACAACCTCTCTGAACTTCGTTGGGAGCAAAGTTACTTGTGTTATGTGCAGGTCCACGTCAGTTGCGCAGCTGACACCTACTTATCATTGCCAGAGTCCTACGGGAGACAAACCCTATCCTCTACATAGGGGAAATTTGCTGCTATCCTACATCTCACCTTCCACTTGGGGTAACCAACAAAGGGAGAGAAACCATTATCATCATCTCGCACATCAAGCAAATTTCTGGCACCGTTGTCGGGGACTCCGAGTGCTAAGAAAGGGGAGTTGCCCACTACCTTTTACCTTTACTTTTTTGTCTTGTTAGTTTACCTTTCTATTTTTATCTTTGTGTCTTATATAAAAAATTACAAAATAATCTGCCACACTTGCTGCTACTATGGGTTCCACTGAAAACAGCAAGTTGTGACTTCACTAGTCACAACAACAAATACTTTATCTGCACTCCTATTGCCACACCTGCCACTTACGCTACCTCTTATGAAATTAAATATGCTTTGCTAAACCTTGTTGTGAGAGATCAATTCTTTGGTGCTGGAGATGATGCTGCTTTACACTTAAATAATTTTGTAGAGTTATGTGATATGTAAAAGTATAAAGAAGTAGAAGGTGATGTTTTTAAGCTCAAGCCTTTTCCTTTCTCTCTAAGGGAAGGAGTTTAAATTTGGTTTCAATCTTTTCCTAGGAATAGCATAGATTCTTGGGATAAGTGCAAAGATGATTTTATTGGGAAGTATTACCCACCTGCTAAAATTATCCAATTGAGGAGTAACATTATAAATTTTAAGCAATTGGATAATGAACACGTTGCCCAAGCTTGGGAACGTATGAAATCTCTTGTTAAGAAATGCCCTACACATGGTTTGACAACCTGGATGGTTATCCAGACTTTTTATGCAGGCTTGAACTTTACCTCGCGGAACCTGTTAGGTTCTTCCGCGGGAGGAACCTTTATGTCAACTACACTTGGTGCTGCCACAAAACTTCTCGATTTGATGATGACCAACTATTCCCAATGGCACACCGAACGCTCTCCAACAGGTAGGAAGGCAAACTCTGTCGAGGAGATTACCTCCCTAAATGAAAAAGTTGACTTAATTATGTCCCTACTTACCAAGCAACTCTCTATTGATCCTCATGATGTTTCTTTAAATTCTTTGGTTGCTCAGGAACAAGTAGATGTGAAGTTTATTGCTAGCAACAACTTTAATAACAATGCTTATAGGGGCAATTTTGCTAGTAATCCTAGACCATTTCGATCCAACTATGGGAACAACAACACCTACCCTAGCAACAAGAACCCCACTTCCGAACTAGATTACATTCTTAGAGATTTTATCAGTATCAAAAAAGCCTTCAACAAGAATGTAGAAGAGAAATTAGCTAAGTTAGATAATCTCTCTTTGAAGGTAGATAGCCTAGCCCTTGATGTTGAGATGCTAAAAATTAAAACCTCTCCCCTTGAGGAGAGGAAGGCCACCCCTATTAATGCTATCCAATTACAAATTAATGAAAATATTAGGATGATGGCTAAACTTAAAGAAAGATGGTCTATAGAAAAAGAGGAAGAGGATAGAATTAAGAGCCTTCCTACACACCACACAATTGCCACTATCCAAATTGTTGAGGACAATCAAACTATTAGCACCCAATGCACTCCTGGTCCCGTTGGACCTATCAATAGTGATGCTAGTACCTCAACCATAGAAGAAGAAACTCCTATGAACATAGAGGGTTCCAAACAAGTGAGCCTAGATGATGATACTACCACCTTTGATAGTAGTGATATTGATTTTGATAGTTTCACCCTCTCTGAAGTTATTAGCTTGCTACACAAAATGTCTAGGGACCCCCACACTAGACTATGATTAAAATTAAATTAAATAACTTCTCTTGATATGCTTTATGTGACGTTGGAGCTAGTACCCTCCGTCATGCCCAAAAGAATGTATGATATGTTTGAATTGAAACCTTTTGATTCT
Organism: Bromus sterilis; assembly: GCA_950022295.1. Lineage (NCBI taxonomy): Eukaryota > Viridiplantae > Streptophyta > Magnoliopsida > Poales > Poaceae > Bromus > Bromus sterilis. Next base: position 71,230,437 of record OX465600.1, on the reverse strand, counting down.
TGTTCTTTTGGTGTTCGTCTTGTTGATTCTTCCTTAAAGAAACCTTTGTGGAAGATCGACGATGTTCTTATCATTGTCAATGACAACTATATTCCCGTTGATATTATTATTATGGATATAGAGTGTGAACCTTTATGTCCAATTATTTTGGGACGTCCTTTTCTTGTTGGTGTCGTTATTGACATGAAAGAGGGGAATATAAATTTCAATTCCCTCTTAAAAATTGGATGGAACACTTACCTAGAAAGAAAATCAAGTTACCGTTTGAGTCCGTTACACGGGCTAGCTATTCTCTTTCTCTTGATAAAACTTGATTCTTCTTTTGCCTTATGCCTAGCTTAAAGGCGTAAAAGAAAGCGCTTGTTGGGAGGCAACCCAAGATGTTTTTACTTCTGTTATTAGTGGTATTGATGATTCTTACTACTGTATAAGCATCATTGTATCTTTATTTTCAAGCTTCGTGCCAAGTTATAGCCTCTTATGATAAGGGAAGCAAAAGTTGTGACAAGCTGTCCAGAAAACAAATTCTGTCTTCTTGATGGAAAAAATCACCAGTTCATCTTTTTGAGCTGATTTTTTTACACAGTATGCTCTATACAATTGTCAAACTTTCGTATGGTCTGAGTTTTTTGATTTGAGTTGCAGACGTGCCCCGAAAATATTCTATACTACCTGTTGTTCTGTTTTTCACAGATTCTGCCACGTTTTGCCTCTCTTTACTTTGGCAAACCTTAAGCTTGCTTTTTCTTTGCAAAAATCTGTTGGAAATTTTGAGAAACAGTAGCTATTCAAGAATATATTTATATCCAGTGGGTAAAATTATTTTATTAAGGGTACTAACCTCTCTAATTAGCTTATGATGAGTTATGTATGAAAGGAGTTTTCAAGTGTGCGATGGAAGATGATGAAAGAAGATCCAGGAGTGTCAAGCGCTCAAGATTGGGGATGCACCCATGCATCCCCAATAAATATTCAAGGAGACTCAAGCATCTAAGCTTGGGGATGCCCCCATGCATCCCCTTCTCCATCAACAATCATCAGTCCGTCCTTCGTCTCACTATATTTTTATCACTTCATGCGTTATGTGCTATGCTTGGAGCGTCTCGCTCTTAGTTTTTATTTTTAGTTTTATTTAGCTTTTCTTGCTGTTCATAACAAGTTATATCCCAACTTACTTTTTGTGGGAGAGAAACACGCTCCACTCCAATCTAGAACACATCATAGGATTTTTCGTGCCTATCTTTCTCTGTTGTGTGTTCTATATCTTTTCGTAGCTACTGCCATGTTTAGTTTTAGTTTTCGTTTGTCTCTAGCAAGAGCCTTGGCTTTTGTTTAGTTTGTTACTGGAACTTTCTTTAGTTTTCATGTTTATCTTGTTAAGAGAGTTGGTTGTTGCACTGAGTTGTGTCTTGTCTTGAGAGTAGCTAATTGAGGTTGCTATTTAATTTTAGTAGCAACTTGCAATAGTTCTGAGGTATTGATGTGAGTAATGTTTGAACTTTTAGTGTCAAGAGCTCTAGCCTATTAGTGATAGGTGTCGTTTTCTGGGCAATCCGTGTTTATTTTCAAAACCTACAAAACTAGTTGAGAACTCTAGATACTAGATGGATCACTAATATTTGAAGGGATCGGATATTAGAGTATACTCACGTACCATGAGTCGAGGATGCGCAAGGATAACCAAACCCCCATACACTCCTCCTCGGGGTACTTGTCTCTTTTTGAACCTCCTTATTAGATTGAGAGTTACCGATAATAAGTGCATGAGTTCTTCGGACTAATGTAAGTATCGAAAGTTGACACTTCCACCTCCTCATATTTGCTAGCCTCTCCTGTACCGTGCATTGCTTTCTTCTCACTCCGAGAGTTGGTGTCCACCTTCGCCGGTACATCCAAACCCTTGGCATGATACGCTCTGTCATCATAAACCTCCTTATATCTTTCCTCAAAACAACCACCATACCTACCTATCAAGGCATTCCATAGCCTTTCCGAGATATATTGCCATGCAACATCCACCTCTTCATGACTTGATATTCATGTCATACATGTTCCCGCTACACTGGCAGCGGCATACATTGCATACATCATGATAGCTACATCTTCTTTATGATTTGAGTACCTTGTAAAGTGTGAAAGATCTTCTATACCCTCTTGTAAATTAGAGTGTTTCCCTTAAGTGAGGAAAAGATCCCAAAGTGGACAAAATAAAAGATCCCAAAGAGAACAAATGAGAGTTAAATAGAAAGAGCCATTGAGGCCACCAAATACAAAAAATAGAAAAATAAAAATAAAAAGAGAGAAAGGGGCAACACTACTATCCTTTTGAAAGATCCACACTTGTACTCCCTCTTATCCTTGTTCTCCATAGAGATGATCATTCATGCATATAGCTATGTGGGGACCTTCACACTATAGAACTTGGCTTGCATATTCCAAGGATGAGCCTCCTCAAAAGAGCTCTAGGCCTTCATGAGCGAGCAAGTTGGATGTACCCCACTAGTTCGATTGGAGAGCTTTTTACCTCATATGTGCATCCGTTGCATGGCAATCCCTACTCCTCACAATCATATTTATCATTTGGCCTTCTCGCCTGTGATTGTCCTCATTGATGTGAGCCTATCTCACATTTGTCTTCCGCCTCCACCATATTTCTCTCTTTACCATCCTAAGTGTCAACACTCGTGCTTACGCTCATCCATTGCATGAGTGCTCAAAATATCGAAAAGGAGTGGATCAAATTGACTTGTACCTGGCTAGTGGTCTGGGGACGAGTCAATATAAGATTCCAAAGAAGACCAAGTTTGAATCTTTAGTAGATTGAGTTCTCAACAAAAATACTTTTTTCTCGTATTCCCTATCCCCTTCTTGCACGCAAACACCATTTGGAGACATTCGAGTCACGGACAGCGCGAGCTCTTGCACCTAATGTACTTTTGTTACTTGTTTCAATGCTAATATAGACTCTTGCATGTTATGACTTGAATTGAATCACATACCTTGATTGCTTTACTTTTCAAAGTTCTTATATGGTTGCTAGCATGTCACCACAGAAATTATGCTTGTTATTATTTACCTACTCGAGGACGAGCAAGAATTAAGTTTGGGGATGTTGATACCTCCCAAACGTATCGATAATTTCTGCTTGCTCCATGCATGTTTTGTGTGATATTTCTATGATCTAAATACACTTTCATACACTTTTGATCATATTTGCACTAACCTGTTAACTCAGTGCACCCCAGTGCCAGTTTCTGTTTTCTGCTGGTTTTTTATTCCAGGTTTCCCCCATATTAAAAGTGCTCCAAAAATTCGAAAAAACTCGAATAAAAACCAGCGCAACAGAAGCTTCCGAAACCCTGAAGGAAGGCCGAGGGCCCACCACCAGGGACCCAGGCGGTTACCTGGCGCGGCCTATGGTCTGGACGCGCCAGGGGGGGGCGGCTGGACTCCTGGTGGCCCCCTGGTTGCCCCCCTTCTCCTATTTATTCCCCGTGACGTGAAACCCCCAAAGACAGAATCGTTTTTCGCGATCTCTCCTCTGTTCCGCCGCCACCACACTTCCAAGATCGGGAGCGCCAGCAGACCTCTTCCCGGCTCCCTGCGGAGAGAGGATCGACCTTTGGGAGCTTCCCCTTCACCATGGACGCTTCCCGGATGTGCGATGAGTAGCTTCCTTTGGACCATGGGTCCGTGATCAGTAGCTATGTGATGTTCTCCTCCCCTCTTTGTTCTTCATGGTTTAGACCTCGTGAGCTGCCCTACATGACCGAGGCACATATGTAATCTTTCTGCTGTTAATATGCTGAGTTTGATGGGATCTGATAGATTATGATATTATGTTCAGTTTGTGATTGAGTAATATATTTGGTTCTTATCTTTTATATTTTTTTTCCTAAGTAATTCTTGCATGTTCTCCGTTGCTGTTTATTGCTTTGGCCAAGTAGTAGGTAGTGACTCCAAGAGGTAATGTTATGCTCGATTGTGGGTTCATGCCCCCTGATGACACGCTTGAGTGACAGAAACATGAGTCTAGGGGATGTCTTGTTGCCACAAGGGGGGAAAACAACGGTGCTTGTAACCGCGGTTGCAAGGATTGTTTACTTTACGCAAGGTGCTTTTTAGTGCAGTTTTCTGTTGCTTTGGGTTTACACTTTGGGTCGGACTCGCAACCTAATACCAACGAGATGTTCTGGATAGATATCTCAAGGTGGATGATTAGTAGTTGATGCAGTTGGATTCCGGTATACTTATTTTGGCGTACTGCCCATGCTTTTGAGCCTCTTCCTTTCTTTTGTAGCATAGTTAACATTGCAGTGCGTTTATAATCCTGTCAATTGCCCTTCTGTGATTTGTTTACCTCGCATAGCAGTTTTTTCGTCTTTTGGGAGAGATACATCACTAGTGAACATCACGAGACCCCGGTCCATATTCTCATCACTGTTTACACGCTCATTTACTTTTCTTCTTTTACTTTCAGTTGCTATCATTATCATTATCCCTTGTGGTTGATCCTTTGTAAACAACAAGACCGGAGAGATTGACAACCTCTCTGAACTTCGTTGGGAGCAAAGTTACTTGTGTTGTGTGCAAGTCCACGTCAGTTGCGCCGCTGACACCTACTTATCATTGCCGGAGTCCTACGGGAGACAAACCCTATCCTCTACATAGGGAAAATTTGCTGCTATCCTACATCCCACCTTCCACTTGGGGTAACCAACGAAGGGCGAGAAACCATTATCATCATTTCACACATCAGTATGTAACTCCTCCACCCCTCCAATTAGATTCTTGATTGGTGGATTCATTTGTGAGTATTTAGTAGTTATTGGTGTTGTTCATATGAGCTTGCATGCTTGTGTAGAAATTTATTTTCCAAGCTTTCATGCAAGTTTATGCCTTAGGTAAGTGAGTAGAGTAGTTTTCCTCAACTCACTTTTCTTAAATCCTTATTTTTGTTAATTGTATTTTTTTCCAGAAATGAGTTTGCTAAGAAAAGAAAAGGGGTGGATTCGGAAGAAGAAACCCGAGCGCTCCGATCGAGTTACTAGAGCTATAGCTTCATCCTCGGCTGCTAGGGTGAGCTACAATGAAGGTTATGTGCCCCTAGAGTTGTTGGAAAACACGAGTTCAGCACGCGCAATGACGTACCCGTGCCATGCTTTCCTCGAAGCTGCAGGAATTAAGGAGGGATTCTACGGCCTTTGTGCCAATGCAGGTTTGACACTGCTTGCAACATGCCGTGCTACTCAGTATCATAAGCTCACCTCCTGTTTTATTAATAGTTTCTGTTATAATCACAATGCTGGAATTATTGAGTTTAAAATTTACAATGATATTTTGACCATGTCTTTGGCAAGATTTTGTGATATAATAGGTGTGCCGAACGCTGGACAGATGACAAAGATGAACTCTCAACCCTCTGAGCTGAGAACCGTCTTCAACTCCCTTTGCAACCAGGAGACGAGGGATATTCATCGTTCGAAGATTTCCAGCATCTTATTCCCCCACCTCAGGTATTTTGCGTATTTTATTGCTAAAGGGGTGTTATCTTGTGACAACACGAGCAACAGTTCTGCGTCGGATATTTCTATCCTGGAAAACACCCTCTCAGGGAGGAATGATTATAATGTGGGTGCCTTAATAGGTCGACGCCTTGCTATGAATGGTAACAAGGGAGATTTATTTGGTGGCATTTATGCCACACTTATCCTTGAGTCTCTTAATGGCACCCCACACCCCACATCAAAGGACCATCCGTTCCTTATTTAAGTTTGGATCTTGCTGCTATGAAGATGCATGAGTTTGTTACCAGGACTTCCGAGTTTGGTAACCTTGTTTATATCTTGCGTTTCGGATCATCCGCGAAACGAGAGATCCATCTACCTGCACCCCTTTTGTTTGATTTCTCTTGTAGGAACGGATGGTACTTTGATGTTATCCAGTTTGATGAGTTCATGGTCCAGTATCAGTCTCATAACCCTGGAGGGGGTTGTGACCGACGAGGAGGAGCACGGTGAGTTTCCACCTTTCCAGAGGGAGACCGTCACGCAGTTTGGTGAAGGATCTTCCTCTGCTTGGAGCGCAGATCCTTCTTCGTGAGAGGATCTGAGGACTTCGGTGTATGCACCTGAAGCCCCGCACGACCCGTGGACTTACCCGTACCACCCCGGAGCAGGAGGCTCCTGGGGGCAGTAGCTGTTACCAACTTAGGCCAAAAGCCTAAGCTTGGGGGAGTACGTTTCCTTCTCCCTTTTCCATTGTATTATCCTTTTTTTTATTTTCTCCTTGATCTTTTCGAATTTTTTTCCCGTTCTTCTTTGCTCTTTAATTTTAAAAAAACAACAAAAAGATTTCTCTTTTCTTTTTCTTTCATAAACCTTTGAAAAACCCAAAAAGATTTTCTTTCTCTCTTTAGTTTGCTTTGTTTTCAGAGTTCAGTTCGAGTCCGTGATGGCATTCGAATATATTTCCCACGTTCGATCGTGCAAGTGACAAGGCAGTAATGACGAAGATCGACAGAAGGGAAGTAACAAGGAAAACCGGTCTGAACACTTCTTGTTTCTACTTTTGTACATATGCCTGTACTTATGATCTAGAGACCAACTTGTAGCGACATAGTGCTATGTTTACAATGCTTTCCTAGTGTTCATGCTTTATTTATGGCTAATCTCAAATAGCTAGATTGCATAATGTGTTGTTGAAATGATTTATATGCATTGCATTGTTCATGGTTTGGCATATTGAAGTGGTATTTCCCTTTGGAGGATTCTTGGATTGACTTGGCACATGTTCACACATGTTTATGACTAAAAAGTCTATCATGCCTTGATGATCTTTTTATTTCCGAATAGTTATATAACTTTCATGCCCGATTCAATGTTGCTTTGTCGCTCTGCATGATTATGACAATTATTGCTCTCTAGTTGGTCACTTCCCAGTCTTTTGCTAGCCTTCACTCGCACTAAGAGGAATTGTGCTTGTGTATCCAAACTCCTTTTCAAACCAGTTATTCCACTTGAGTCCACCATACCTTCCTATATATGGTATTTACTGTCCATCCCTAAGCTAAACTTTCTTGTGCCATCTCGAAATTTATTCAAAAGCTTCCCTTTTGTAACCGTACATGCTCATGGTGCGGTGAGGGAAAATCAGTATCTACCATTCCAAAAATATTTTGACGGAAGTTTTAACTAGTCAATTTAAAAAGAAAGAGTTACATCTCTCCCATACTTGATGATGGAATGAAATGGACCAAATGCTTCTAATGATAGATGGAACGAGAAAACTTCCTTCCATACTTGAGGCAAAATAAAAGGTACCATAGACCGTCAAATGATGTATGGATAAGGAAACAAAAGTGTAAGCAAAAAGCATTAATATGGTTGCCATGGGAGATATTGAGAGACCTTTACCGTTCATCGTTGACTGGAAAGTTGCACTTCTACAGAATAATTTTATCTCTGTTTTCAAAACCAAGAGCTCTGGTACTTGTTTAGTCTTTGCTTCCAACCACGGGTTTTCAACCTTGCCATCAAAGAGCCACGGTTCGTGAGTCTCCCCTTCTTTCTTCAAGGCACCAACTATTGAGAGCATAATTGTCATTCTTAGTGTAACATGCATTGTGCCAAAGTACCACATTGTCTTCTGCATGATTGTGATATTGCTTGTTCTGGAATTCTTAGTTCTAGTCTCCTTTAAAACTCCGGAGGATATTCTGCATTTATGTTTTGCTTCACTCATGGAGGCTAGCGAGGTACCACTCTAGTATGTGCATTGTGATCTTGTCTTGATTTTCGGCAGCATATTATTTACTTTTGGTTGTTTGTGATTGATCACTTGAAAGAAGGATTGCTTCGTTGATACGTCCAAAACGTATCTATAATTTCTTCTTGCTCCATGCCTCTTTTGTGTGATATTGCTATGATATTGATGAACTTCCATACACCTTTGATCATATTTGGACTAACCTATTAACTAAGTGCACCCCAGTGCCAGTTCCTATTTTCTGCTGTTTTTCTATTTCAGGTTTCCCCCATATAAAAAGTGCTCCAAAAATTCGAGAAAAATCCAATAAAAAATCAGCGATCAGGAAGCTTCCGGAATCACCGAGGGGGGGGGGGGCAGAGGGGACCCACCAGGGCCCCAGGCGCCCTCCCGGTGCACCCCAGGGTGGGGCCGCGCCAGGGGGCCGCCTGGACCCCTGGTGGCCCCCCTGGCTTCCCCCCTTCGGCTATTTAATCCTCGTGACGTGAAACCCCTGTGACGGGAACCCTTTTTCACGATCTCTCCTCTGTTCCTCCGGCGCCGCGCTTCCAAGATCGGGAGCACCAGAAGACCTCTTCCCGGCACCCTGCCGGAGGGAGGAATCACCTCCGGGAGCTTCTCCACAACCATGGATGCTTCCCGGATGAACCGTGAGTAGTCCACCTTGGACCATGGGTCTATGATCAGTAGCTATGTGATGTTATCCTCCCCTCTTTGTTCTTCATGGATGAGACCTCGTGAGCTGCCCTACATGATCGAGGCACATATGTAATATTTCTGCTGTTGCTATGCTGAGTTTGCTGGGATCCGATGGATTATGAGATTATGTTCAGATTGTGTTTGAGTAATATATATTATTCTCCTCTTTTATATTTATGTTCTTGAGTAATTCTTGCATGTTCTTCGTTGTTGTTTATTACTTTGGCCAAGTAGTAGGTAGTGACTCCAAGAGGGAGCGTTATGCATGATTGTGGGTTCATGCCCCCTGATGACTAGCTTGAGTGACAGAAACATGAGTCTAGAGGATGTGCTGTTGCCACAAACGGGAAAACAACGGTGCTTGTACTTGCTGGTGCAAGGATTGTTTACTTTACGCAAAGTTCTTTAATGCAGTTGTTCGTTGCTTTGAGTTTACACTTTGGGTGGGACTCACAACTTAATACCAGCGAGATGTTCTGGATAGATATCTCAAGGTGGATGATTAGTAGGTAGATGCAGATGGATTTCAGTCTACTTGTCTTGGCATACCGCCCATGCTTTTGAGCTTCTTCCTTTCTTTATAGCATAATTATCATTGGTTTGCGCACATAATCCTGTCAATTGCCCAGCTGTGATTTTTTTACCTCGCATAGCTATTTTATCGTCTTTTGGGAGAGAGACATCACTAGTGAACATCATAGGACCCCGGTCCATATTTCCTACACTGTTTACACTATCAATTTACTTCCAGTATTTACTTTTCCGTAGCTATCACTATCACTATTATCCCATGCGTTTTATCCATTGTAAACAACAAGGCCGAAGGGATTGATTACCCCTTTGTAGTCGTTGGGAGCAAACTTATCTGTTGTGTGTGCAGGTCCACGCCTACCGCCAATCTCTGGCGCCGTTGTCACCTTCCTGTCGTTCTCGGAGTCCTACTGGAGACAAACCTTGGTATCTTCACCGAGGGAAATTTGCTGCTGTCTACATATCAACCTTCCACTTTGGGTAACCAACGAGGGGGCGTTAATTCGTACCATCAAAAGCAGTTTCTGGCGCCGTTGCCGGGGACTCCACTCTTCAAGATTGGGGAGTTGCACACTATCTTTTATCTTTGCTTTCTAGTCTTGTTTGTTTACCTTTCAGCTTTTTATTTAGTGTCCTTTATCAAAAATAAAAAAAATAGTTACCTTGCTAGTAGTTGTCGTTATGTCTGGTCCTTTTGCCTTTGGTGAAGCAGAAGTGCTCACCTTTAAACAAAGGGGAGGTGAAAGTCTGAAAGATGCCTGGTATAGAATTAATGATTCTCAAAATAGAGCCACCAAGAAGCAATCCACTACTATCCTGCTTAGAAAATTTTATGTTGGAATCACTTCTTGGAATAGATTCATTCTAGATACTGCTATCAATGGGAATTTCATAGAAGCCCCAATTTGGGAAGCTCTTAGTATTATGGAAAATCTTGTTGGAAATCTCCCTGTTGCTAGCATTCAAGAGGACATTACCCTAGCTCATATTATGAAAAAACTTGAAAAGATAGAGCTAGAGATGCCAAGAATTAATAGGATAAGTGAGTTGGATCGTAAGGTTCAAGGGAATTTGAATAGACTAGATAGCTCCATGCATAAAATTTTCAACATCTTGGAGACCATCAAATCCCATGATTTGGACCCTTCTAGGATTGATAAGATTGATTAAATCATTGACACTCTAGGAACTACTTTCTCCTCAATCAAAACCAAAAAGGTGGATACTCCGGGAAAGAAGGAACCTAGGTTCGTTTACGTTCCAAAGGCTCCTCTCTTTAATAAGATAAATGAGACTCCAATTGATTTTCCGCCTTTTTCTATTATTCCTAGAAGTATCTTTATTCGGCCTGTATTTTAAATACCTCTTAAGAGTGGTTGTATTATTGAAGAGCTTTTTGATGATCTTGATGATGGTTCAATTGATACAACTTGATCTATTTGCATTAAGCCTAGCTAATGGCTTTAAAGAAGCGCTTTCGGGAGGCAGCCCGCAACGAATTCTGTTCTCGTTTTCCCTTTTGTTTTTCTTCTGTTTGTAGTGTTCTTGATGATTTTTACTACTGTAGAAACATCATTGTATCTTTACTTTTCAAGCTTTGTGCCTTTTATAGCCTCATATGATAAGGGAAGTGAAAGTTGTGACATGCTGTCCAGAAAACAGATTCTGTTCTCGTGACTAGAAAAATCACAGAAAAATCCCAGTTCATCTTTTTGAGCTGAGTATTTTTACACAGCGTGCTCTATACAATTACGAAACTTTTGTATGTTCTGAGTTTTTTGATTTGAGTTGCAGAAGCATCCCTAAAAAATTCTTTACTACCTGATGGTCTGTTTTTCACAGATTCTGTCCTGTTTTGCCTTTTCTTCATTTTGCAAACCTTAAGCTTGCTTTTCTTTGCAAAAACTTTTTGGAAATCTTGAGAAACAGTAGACCTTAAAGATTATCTTTATTTCCAGTAGAGAAAAATTATTTTATTATGGGTACTAACCTCGCTAATCAGATTATGATGAGTTATGTATGAAGGGAGTTTTCAAGTGTGCGAGGGAAGATGATGAAAGAAGATTCAGGAGTGTCAAGCGCTCAAGCTTGGGGATTCCCCCATGCATACACAAAAAATATTCAAGGAGACTCAACCATCTAAGATTGGGGATGCCCCCGTGCATCCCCTTCTCCATCAACAATTATCAGTTCGTCTCTCGTTTCACTATATTTTTATCACTTCATGCATTATGTGCTATTGTTGGAGCGTCTCGCTCTTAGGTTTTATTTTTAGTTTTCTTTAGCTTTGATTGTTGTTCATAACAAGTTAGAACCCAACTTTCTTTGTGTGGGAGAGAAACACGCTCCACTTCCAAAATTTAGAACACAACATAGGATTTTTCATGCTTATCTTTGTTGTGTGTGTTCTTTATCTTTTTCATAGCTACTGTCATGTTTTGCTCTTAGTTTTCATGCTTATCTTTTCAAAGAGCCTTTGTTTAGTTTGTTTCTGGAACTCTCTTGAGTTTTCATGTTTATCTTGTTTAGAGAGTTTGCATGTTGTACTGAGTTTTGTATCTTGACTTGGAGTAGGTAATTGAGGTTGCTATTTGTTTGTAGTAGTAACTTGCAATAGTTTTGAGGTGTTGTTTTGAGTAAAGTTTGGACTTTTGGTGTCAAGAGATTTAGCCTATTAGTGATAGATGTCGTATTTTGGGCAATCCGTGTTTATTTTCAAAACCTACAAAACTAGTTGAGACCTCCTTATTAGATTGAGAGTTACCGATAATATGTACATGAGTTCTTCAGACTAATGTGAGTATTCGAAAGTTGATACTTCCACCTTCCCATATTTTTCTAGCCTCTCCTGTGCTGTGCATTGCTTTATTCTCACGCCGACAGTTGGCGTCCACCTTCGCCGGTACATCCAAACCCTTGGCATGATACGCTCTGTCATCATAAACCTCCTTATATCCTTCCTCAAAACAGCTACCATACGTACCTACCAAGGCATTTCCATAGCCTTTCCGAGATATATTGCCATGCAACATCCATCTTCCCATGACTTGATCTTCATGTCATACATGCTACTTGCTTGATCGATGAGCCGCATGCTAGTTGGGCCTTGCCCTAATCATTGCTACATGACGCGCTAGTATCATTGCATATCCTGCTACACTGGCAAAGGCATACATTTGCATACATCATGATAGTTACATTTTCTTTATGATTTGAGTACTTTGTAAAGTGTGAAAGATCTTCTATACTTTTTGTAATATATAGAGTGTTGCCCCTAAAGTGAGGAAAAGATCCCAAAGAGGACAAAATCAAAATATCCCAAAGAGGACAAAATCAAAAGATCCCAAAGAGGACAAATGAGAGAAATAGAAAGAGCCATTGAGGCCACCAAAAAAAAGAGAAAAAGAAATAAAAAGAGAGAAGGGGGCACACCACTATTCCTTTTGAGAGATCCACACTCATACTCCCTCTTATATCTTGTACTCCATAGAGATTATCATTTATGCATATAGCTATGTGGGGACCTTCACACTATAGAACTTGGCTTGTATATTCCAATGATGAGCCTCCTCAAATGAGCTCTAGGTCTTCTTGAGCAAGCAAGTTGGATGCACCCCCACTAGTTCCATTTGAGAGCTTTTAGCTCATATGTGCATCCGTTGCATGGCAATACCTACTCCTCACACCATATCTATCATTTGGCTTTCTCTCGCCTATGATTGTCCTATTTGATGTGAGCCTTTCACACCCTTTTTGTCTTCCTCCTCCACCATATTCTCTCTTTGCCATCCTAAGTGTCAACTTTCTTGCTTACGCTCATCCATTGCATGAGTGCTCAAAATATCGAAAAGGAGTGGATCATTTTGACTTGTACCTGGCTAGTGGTCTGGGGATGAGTCAAGATAAGATTCCAAACAATACCAAGTGTGAAACATTAGTAGATTAAGTTCTCAACGTAAAAATACCTTTTTCTCGTATATCCCTATCCCCTTTCTTGCACGCAAACACCATTTGGAGACATTCGAGTCACAGACAGCGAGAGATCTTGCACCTTTATGTTCCAATGTTGCTTGTTTCAATACTAAATATACACTCTTGCCTGTTATGACTTGAATTGAATTACATGCCGTGATAGCTTTACTAAAAAGTTCTTTTATGGTTGTTAGCATGTCACCATAGAAATTATGCTTTTATCATTTACCTACTCGAGGACGAGCAGGAATTAAGCTTGGGGATGTTGATGTGTCCAAAACGTATCTATAATTTTTGCTTGCTACATGCCTCTTTTGTGTGATATTGCTATGATATTGATGAACTTCCATACACTTTTGATCATATTTGGAGTAACCTATTAACTCAGTGCACCCAGTTCCAGTTCCTGTTTTCTGTTGTTTTTCTATTTTAGGTTTCCCCCATATAAAAAGTGCTCCAAAAATTCGGGAAAAGTCCAATAAAAAATCAGCGATCAGGAAGCTTCCAGAATCACCGAGGTGGGGCCAGAGGGGACCCACCAGGGGCCCAGGCGCGCCCTAGGGTGGGGCCGCGCCAGGGGTCCGCCTGGACCCCTGGTGGCCACCCTGGCTGCCCCCCTTTGCCTATTTAATCCTCGTGACGTGAAACCCTCGTGACGGGAACCCTTTTTCACGATCTCTCCTCTGTTCCGCCGCCGCCGCGCTTCCAAGATCTCTTCCCGGCACCCTGCTAGAGGGAGGAATCACCTCCGGGAGCTTCTCCACCACCATGGATGCTTCCCGGATGAACCGTGAGTAGTCCACCTTGGACCATGGGTCTATGATCAGTAGCTATGTGATGTTCTCATCCCCTCTTTGTTCTTCATGGATTAGACCTCGTGAGCTGCCCTACATGATCGAGGCACATATGTAATATTTCTGCTGTTGCTATGCTGAGTTTGCTGGGATCCGATGGATTATGAGATTATGTTCAGATTGTGTTTGAGTAATATATTTGATTCTCCTCTTTTATATTTATGTTCTTGAGTAATTCATGCATGTTCTCCATTGTTGTTTATTACTTTGGCCAAGTAGTAGGTAGTGAATCCAAGAGGGAGCGTTATGCATGATTGTGGGTTCATGCCCCCTGATGACTAGCTTGAGTGACAAAAACATGATTCTAGGGGATGTGTTGTTGCCACAAGCGGGAAAACAACGGTGCTTGTACTTGCGGGTGCATGGATTGTTTACTTTACACAAAGTTCTTTAATGCAGTTGTTCGTTGCTTTGAGTTTACACTTTGGGTGGGACTCGCAACTTAATACCAGCGAGATGTTCAGGATAGATTTCTCAAGGTATATGCAGATGGATTTCGGTCTACTTGTCTTGGCGTATCGCCCATGCTTTTGAGCCTCTTCCTTTCTTTATAGCATAATTAGCATTGGTTTGCGCACATAATCCTGTCAATTTCCCAGTTGTGATTTGTTTACCTCGCATAGCTATTTTATCGTCTTTTGGGAAAGAGAGATCTCTAGTGAACATCATAGGACCCCGGTCCATATTTCCTACACTGTTTACACTATCAATTTACTTTCAGTATTTACTTTTCCGTAGGTATCACTATCACCATTATCCCGTGCGTTTTATCCTTTGTAAACAACAAGGCCGGAGGGATTGACAAACGCTTTGTACTCGTTGGGAGCAAACTTATCTGTTGTGTGTGCAGGTCCACGCCTACCGCCAATCTCTGGCGCCGTTGTCTCCTTCCTGTCGTTGTCGGAGTTCTACTGGAGACAAACCTTGGTATCTTCACCGAGGGAAATTTGCTGCTGTCTACATATCAACCTTCCACTTTGGGTAACCAATGAGGGGGCGTTAATTCGTACCATCATTCGTGCGTTGTCCTTATAGCATGGTTTCAATACTTGCTAAACTCTTTTCGTAGTACATGCTTATATACATCTTATGAAGCAAAAGAGTTTGTCCAAGTTTTCTTTGTCGTGTCCAGTTCGTTGAACTGAATTGCTTGAGGACAAGCAATATGCTAAGCTTGGGGGAGTTGATACGTCTCAAACATATCTACTTTTCCAAACACTTTTGTTATTGTTTTGACCTTATTCTTGCATCGGATTGACATTGTTTTCAGCAGAGCTGCCTGCATGGTTTTATTGTGTGCATGATTATGGATTTTTAGGTACCTCAGAAAACTCCGGGAAAATTCACAGAAAATCCACGCACCAGAAGCTTCCGTGTGCCAGCAATGGGGCCAGAGTGGGGCCAGAGGGGCCCTAGGCGCCCTGCTGGCGCGGCCCCACCCCTGGCCACGCCGGGGGCCACCTGGGGGGCTCCCACCTCTTCTGGTGCCCTACTAGGACTCCTATTTATTCCCGTGACGAGAAAACCCCAGAACAGAAGTTGTTTGCCTAGTTTTCATCACGAAGCCGCCGCCACCCTCTGTTCTTCTTCGGGAGGGCTAATCTGGAGGCTATTTTGGCCTCCGGTGAGGGGAGATCATCGTCATCGTCATCATCATCACCACTCCATCCTCCCTTCATGACTTTCTTCACATGTGTGTGTAATTCCCTGTTGTAGGCAAAGGGGATGGCAGGGATTGGATGAGTTAGATCATGTAATACTTCGTCAGATTGTTGGGGGCATGTTGCCTATCATCTACTTTGGTGTTTATCATCTTTGCTACGACTTGTTGCTCTTAATGCTTGTTACTTTGGGCCCGAGTGCCATGTTTTCAGATCTGAACCACTTGTGTTTTCATGAGTATATTTATGTTCTTCATCTTATCTATGAGTTGTATGCACCTATTATGGTCCGGAACCAGCGATCCCAAAGGTGACAGCTTGGGACACAAAAGGGAATGGATTATAATTTGAGGATTTCATGTATCTGATACGTCTCAAACTTATCTATAATTTCTGCTTGCTCCATGCATGTTTTGTTAATATTGCTATGCTTTTGATACACTTTCATATCTTTTTATAACATATTTTGGTACTAACCTATTAATGGTTGCAAGAGTGCACAAGTTCTTTTTTGTATTTTTTGTGTAGGAATTAATTGGATAAATTAAAAATCACAAATAGAAGACTTGTAGGAGTTGGACTCTAACTCCCCCGAAATCTGTCCCCACCAGACAGGTTTTAAAGATCGACTCGGAAACGCTAGAAGACGGCTTCAAACGGACAAACGTAAAACTACAAAGTTGTAGGAAATTTATTTCCGGTGGATCTGGACATAAAATTCGGCCCAATCGGAGTTCGGATGCTCCCTGGAGCCCCGAAATACCGAAGACGTAATCTGGATGACGGGAATCCGAGAGTCTATATAAAGAGAGGAAACCTAGGTCAAAGGGCACCACGAATTTTCTCCCCCTTGGCAGACGTCTTGAGGGGGATATCAATCTCCACAGCAGCACCATCTCCAATGAAGAAGAAGGAGGCCAAGGGCCGCTGCCCGCAAGGGCCGTGGCCGCCGCCGCCGTCTCCTTCATCTTCTCCGGGCTGTACCTCTCCATCAACAACTCCCTCTCTCACCATGTCCATGTGTGAGTAGTTCCCCTCGGGGCTAAGGTTTCTACCAGTAGCTATGTGGTCAATTCTCTCTCCCATGATGTGATCTTCGTGGTGATCATAGGCTATGTTAATCTAGGATGATCCCATGATATTTCCCCTTCCTCTATGTATTGGATTGATGTACTCACTTGATCTTATCTGGTATAATCCCCGAGACTAAGGTGACAGCAGTCTATTGGACATGGATTAGAAGAATATTTTCATGAGTGATTTTATTTTTTTTGTGTTGATTTAAGATTGAGAGTCTCTTGGTGATTGTCTTTGACTATCCTTGAGATATATTGTGGTGATTGTGGTACTCTCTTTGGATGGCCGCGGTGACATTGGGAAATCCATAGATTGAGAAATATGAACTCTGAGGTGTACTTTTGTAGCCCTACATAATTCTCGTCCTCTCTTGAACACAAAGGATTGACCTCCGAGTGCGTCTCCATTGCATGTTTTATGGGAAATATCATGTGATTAGACTATGTTAATGTTGTTGGGAGTTTCCACTAGTGAAAGTATGAAGTAGGCCTTGTTTCCACCATTGCAATACCGTTTGTGCTCACCTTTACCACATGTTTGTTTGCTGCACTTTTTATTACAGATTTATATTACATTGTTTTGCGAAACCTATCACCCATATTTTACCATCTTTTCTCCGAACTAGTGCACCTATACAACACCTAGTTGTATTAGGTGTGTTGGGACAGAAGATACTTCTTGTATCTTAATTGCAGGGTTGCTTGAGAGAGACCATCTACAACCTCTACTTCCCTGAGTTCGATAAACCTTAGGTCATCCACTTGAGGGAAATTATTGCTGTCCTACAAACCTCTGCGCTTGGAGGCCCAACATAGTCTACAAGAATAGAAGCGTGCGTAGACATAAAGCTATTTCTGGCACCGTTGCCGGGGAGGTAAGCGTTGAAGGTATAACTTTAGATATTGCAATTAAATCTTTACATTTCTTGTTTTTATTTTCACTAGTTAGGCTTATGGAAAACAACAACAATATTATGAGAGAGCTTTATGAGCTCTACCTTGAGTTTGGACATGAAGTGTTTGAAAATAAAATCAAAAAGCCTATGGAGCTTTACTGTTTGCACAACACTCATGATAGTAGCATTGTTATTAGTATGTCTTATTTGAATACCTTTGATCCTAATGATATGCAAAGCTATAAGCTTGGGGATGCAACATATTATGAAGATGATCTTTTTAGCCCCCCAAGTTTTGATGAGGAAATTTATTTTGATGATACTTTGCCTCCTATCTATGATGATTATTGTGATGACACTTATGCTATAAAGAATGAATGTATGGAAGTGTATCATGATAAGAATGATTCATGTGATAGCTATTTTCTTGAGTTTGCTCCCACTATTACTAATGAGAAGGATTTTGTTTATGTGGACAGTAACAAATTTTCTATGCTTGTGGATCATGATAAGAATTTTTTATGTGATACTTATATTGTTGAGTTTATTCATGATCCCACTGAAAATTATTATGAGAGGGGAACATATGCTTATAGATATTTCAATAATATCAAGTTCCCTCTCTTTATGTTGAAGGTTTTGAAGTTGCACTTATTTTGGCTTCCTATGCTAATATCTTTATGCTTCAATGAGTTATTTCTCTACAATATCCCTTTGCATAGGAAGTATGTTAGACTTAAATGTGTTTGATATTTGCTTCTTGATGCTCTCTTTTGTTCTTCAACTCTTATTCCTATGAGAGCATCATTAAAATCTTAAGCCTATCTTTATGGCTATAAAGAAAGAGCTCTAGGGAGACAACCCTTGTTATCTTTACTTTCAGTTTTTACTTTATGATTTTAGTGGTCTTGATGATTGTTACTACTGTAGCAACATCGTTGTATCTTTATTTTCAAGCTTTGTGCCAAGTTATAGCCTCATATGACAAGGGAAGTGAAAGTTGTGACATGCTGTCCAGAAAACAGATTTTGTCCTCGTGACGGGAAAAATTAGATCAAATCACCAGTTCATCTTTTTGAGCTAAATTTTTTACACAACATGATCTATACAAGCACGGAACTTTCGTATGTTCTGAGTTTTTTTATTTGAGTTGCAAAAGTACCCGTAAAAAATTATTTACTACATGTTGTTCTGTTTTTCACAGATTCTGCCACATTTTGTCTCTCCTTACTTTTTGCAAACCTTAAGCTTGATTTTTTTTTGAAAAAACCTTTTAGCAATCATGAGAAACAGTAGCTCTTCAAGAATATATTTATATCCAGTGGGGAAAAATTATTTAGTAAGGGTACTAACCTCTCTAATTAGCTTATGATGAGTTATGTATGAAGGGAGTTTTCAAGTGTGTGATGGAAGATGATGAAAGAAGATTCGGGAGTGTCAAGCGCTCAAGCTTGGGGATTCCCCCATGCATCCCCAACAAATATTCAAGGACACTCAAGCGTCTAAGCTTCGGGATTCCCCCGTGCATCCCCTTCTCCATCAACAATCATCTGTTCGTCCTTCGTCTCACTATATTTTTATCACTCCATGTGTTATGTGATATGCTTGGAGCGTCTCGCTCTTAGGTTTTATTTTTATTTTTCTATAGCTTTTCTTGTTGTTCATAACAATTATGTCCTGCCTTACTTTGTGTGGGAGAGAAACACACTCCACTTTCAAAATCTAGAACACATCATAGGATTCTTCATGCCTATCTTTTTGCTGTTGTGTGTTCTTTATCTTTTCATAGCTACTGTCATGTTTAGTTTTAGTTTTAGTTTGTCTTTAGCAAGAGCCTTGGCTTTTGTTTAGTTTGTTGCTGGAACTCTCTTTAGTTTTCATGTTTATCTTGTTAAGAGAGTTGGTTGTTGCACTGAGTTGTGTGTTGTCTTGAAAGTAGGTGATTTTATGTTGCTATTTAATTTTAGTAGTAACTTGCAATAGTTTTGAGGCATTGATGTGAGTAATGTTTGAAATTTTTGTGTCAAGAGCTCTAGCCTATTTGTGTTAGGTGTCGTATTTTGGGCAATCCGTGTTTATTTTCAAAACCTACAAAACTAGTTGAGAACTATAGCTACTAGATGGATCGCTAATCTTTCGAGGGATCGAATATTAGAGTACACTCACGTACCATGAGTCGAGGATGCGCAAGGATAACCAAACCCCCATAGACTCCTTCTCGGGGTACTTGTCTCTTTGTGAGCCTCCTTATTAGATTGAGAGTTACCGATAATAAATGCAGGACTTATTCGGACTAATGTAAGTATTGAAAGTTGACACTTCCACCTCATATTTTCTAGCCTCTCCCGTGTCGTGCATTTCCTTCTTCTCACACCGGGAGTTGGCGTCCACCTTCGCCGGTACATCCAAACCCTTGGCATAATACGCTCTATCATCATAAACCTCCTTATATATTTCCTCAAAACAGCCACCATACCTACCTATCAAGGCAATTTCATAGCCTTTCCGAGATATATTGCCATGCAACATCCACCTCTTCATGACTTGATCTTCATGTCATACATGTTCCTGCTACACTAGCAGAGGCATACATTGCATACATCATGATAGCTACATCTTCTTTATGTTTTGAGTACCTTGTAAAGTGTGAAAGATCTTCTATACCCTCTTGTAATTAGAGTGTTGCACTTAAGTGAGGAAAAGATCCCAAAGTGGACAAAATAAAAGATCCCAAAGAGGACAAATGAGAGTTAGATAGAAAGAGCCATTGAGGCCACCAAAAAATACAAAAAAATAGAAAAAGGAGAAAAAGGAAAATAAAAAGAGATAAAGGGGCAACACTACTATCCTTTTGAAAGATCCATACTAGTACTCCCTCTTATGCTTGTACTCCATAGAGATGATAATTAATGCATATAGCTATGTGGGGACCTTCACACTATAGAACTTGGCTTGCATATTTCAAAGATGAGCCTCCTCAAAAGAGCTCTAGGTCTTCATGAGCGAGCAAGTTAGATGAACCCCCACTAGTTCCATTTGAGAGATTTTCTTAGCTAATATGTGCATCCATTGCATGACAATCCCTACTCCTCACATCATATCTATCATTTGGCCTTCTCGACTATGATTGTCCTCATTGATGTGAGCCTTTCTCACCCTTTTTTGTCTTTCTCCTCTACCATATTTCTCTCTTTTCCATCCTAAGTTTCAACTTTCCTGGTTACGCTCATCCATTGCATGAGTGCTCAAAATATCGAAAAAGAGTGGATCAAATTGACTTGTACCTGAATAGTGGTCCGGGGACGAGTCAAGATAAGTTTTCGAAGAAGACCAAGTGTGAAACTTTAGTAGATTGAGTTTTCAACACAAAAATATATTTTTTCTCTCGTATTCCCATACCCCCTTTTTTGCATGCAAACACCATTTAAAGACATTCGAGTCACGGACAACTAAGAGCTCTTGCACCTAATGTTCTTTCGTTGCTTGTTTCAATGGTAATATAGAATCTTGCCTGTTATGACTTGAATTGAATCACATTTCTTGATTGCTTTAATTTCAAAGTTCTTATATAGTTTCTAGCATGTCACCATAGAAATTATGCTTATTATCATTTACCTACTCGAGGACGAGCAGGAATTAAGCTTTTTCTGTTTTACTTTCGCTGTTGCCACTATCACTATCATATCACCGTTGCTATTAATATTTTGTTGCAATCAAGTATATTTCAGGTGCAGTTGAATTGACAACTCAACTGTCAAAGCTTATTAATATTCTCTGGCTCCCCTTGTGTCGAATCAATAAATTGGATTATCTTTCCCGCGAAGACTATCTCGATCCCCTACAGTTGAGGGTCATCACATCTACTCACTAATCATCCACCATGATATATCTATCCAGAACATCTCGCTATATTAAGTTGCGAGCCCCACCCAAAGTGTAAACTCAAAGAAACATACAACTGCATTAACAAACTATGCATAAGGTAAACAATCCTTGCAATCGCAGTTACAAGAAACGTTGTTTTTTCCCTTGTGGCAACATCACTGTTGGGATACGGGGCAGAAAACACAAATTTTTCACACCTACGGTACCCGAATCCAAGATCTATGCTATGGCGATGTAAAGTAACGGAGGGAATCGGTGTTCATACCTTTGAAGACCGAAAGAGGGAAACGTTCTTACGAACGTGGTTGGTGTAGACTCAGAACTGCGACCTCCCTGTCGTGTAGAAGACCACCACCGGCGAGGATGACTCCCGGTAAACCTCCAGCGACGAAGTAGCACCACAGGTGTAGTGCCTCGAAGAGATTATACACGTACGGTACAATCGATGTTCCTCCCGGGCCCCGAACCAGGCGAGCAGGGGAAGAAAGATGGCTACGGATCCCGACTCCAGCAGAGCGACGGCCTGCCTTATGGTGGAGAACTCCAGTCCTGGTGCAGACTCCAAACAAGGGGAGTCCACTTCCGGGAAGGAGAAGGAAGAAAGAAGGAGATTTGGTGTCTTGGGAAAAAGGGGGCCTACCCCTCCTTATATAGGCCAAGGGGAGGTGCGCCGGCCATAGGGGGGGATGGGCCCCACCCTTGGCGCCAAGCCCAAGGGGGGAAACCCCCTCCTCCCCTAATGGGCCCCATGGGCCCATATAGCCTTTTTCCCATTTTTTAATTTATTTAATATGTTTTAAATATTTAATTCAGATAATTAAATAATAAAAACATTATTAAAACAATTAAAATTTATTTTGAACTATTCAAAATGTCCGGAAACCATTCCGTCCTCCTCCGGAACTATTCCGGTGATTTCTCCTATTTCACCGATTGATCCCGTAACTGTCCTATGCATCGATGGCCCTTAAGTGTAACACCCTAACGGTCCGGGAAACAGCAGACATGGTCGAGACTCTTCTCATTGACCAATGACTAGTCAGTTGGACCTGGTAACAATCCTTGACAGCCCCTGCGCTTCCATTGAATGAACTTCGATCGCTTTTGGAAACCGTTAACGATACGACGTAATCTCTTTGTGCTGCGGTACTTTGGTTGTCCGAGGTTTGATCGTCGGTATCCCACATACCGTGTTCACATCTCGTTCACAACAAACAACTTCTCTCGTCCATGATCATTGCATCTCTTGTGACCTAGTCACGTCCTTGCAAGGTGTTGATGCAATATCACCGAGTGGGCCCAGAGTACCTGTCCTGTCACAAGTACTGACAAATCCCGCTCTGATCTATTAACATACTCATCAACCATCTATTTCGGAATACCCAAAGTGCTCCGTTATAGCCAGCATATTTCAGTCAGGCCGTGGGATACAAATCAAAGTCTCTTCATAGATCGTGATTACGTATGATCATTACGGTCTAAGGACTAAGTCATACGTTACAAAGTCATAGCAACGCTGAACTATGTGACTCGATCACATTGCAATACTTTAGGTGGGTGTACGTCCATCACATCATTCCCCTTAATGATATGATGTCATTGTCAATGGACTTAAGTGTCGCCATGATCAGGAAAGCTTGATCAATCAATTGCCCAATGAGATAGTTTACCCGAGTTAAACTACGGACCATGTTTTATACTACACCTGTATTAGTATTTCCAAGTAATACAGTTATAGCACAGTATAAAACGTATTATGAACAAAACGGATATGTGACAAATATCTTTATTAATTTGTCTCTAGGGCACATATCCAACAGTCTCCCACTTGCACTAGAGTACAAATTACACTAGTTTACATCAGGTATGTATCTAACACCAATGGTCTCTCGGTGTTCTTCAAACTTGCCCTGTGGAAGAGGTTTAGTCATCGGGTCTGCTGCGTTCAGATCCGTATGTATCTTGTGAATCCTAGTGTGTCCATCCCTGATGTAGTCTCGCGTCACATGGAACTTTCGGAGGATGTGCTTGGCTGTAGAGTGAGTTCTTGGCTCCTTCGCGTTAGCAATGGCTCCCGTGTTATCGCAGAAGATCCCCACGGGGTCAGTGCAACTGGGAAAGACGCCAAGCTCGATCACGAACTTCTTCAGCCACAGCGCCTCGTTTGACGCTTCGCAAGCGGCAATATACTCCGACTCCATTGAAGATTGAGCGACGACTGACTGTTTGCCGCTCCTCCAGCTAATAGCGCCACCGTTCAACTTGAAAACATATCCCGTCTGGGATTTCGAGTCATCTAGATCCGAGCCGAGGCTTGCGTCAACGTAACCTTTTACGGTGAGCTCCTCATCAACTCCTCCATAAACGAGAAAGAGATCCTTGGTTCTTCTCAAGTACTTAAGGATGTTCTTTACTGCTGTCCAGTGAGCCATTCCCGGGTTACTCTGGTAGCGATTAGTCATACTAATGTCCAGCGCTAAATCCGGTCTGGTACATAACATAACATACATGAGTGAACCTATGGCTGAGGCATAGGGCTTTGAGGACATCTCCTCTTTCTCTTTTTCTGTGGTTGGGTATTGAGTCACGCTTAATTTGACACCTTTTATAACTGGCAAGAGACCTCTCTTGGAGTCATCCATTTTGAACCTTTTCAATATCTTGTCAATATAAGTGTTCTGACTCAAGGCCAACCGTCGATTAGGTCTATCTCTATAGATCTTAATCCCCAATATGTACGCAGCTTCACCTAGGTCCTTCATGGAAAAATGTCCATTCAGATATTCCTTCACTTCCTCTAAGAATTTCTTATCGTTCCCTATTAGTAATATGTCATCTACATATAACACAAGGAATGCTAGAAAGCTCCCAATCAGTTTCTTATAGACGCAGAACTCTTCGACGTTTTGGACAAATCCAAAAGCTTTCATGACCTCATCAAATCGAAGATTCCACCTCCGAGATTCTTGCTTCAACCCATAGATGGACCGTTGAAGCTTGCAAACCTTACCAGCGTTCCTTGGATCGACAAACCCCTCTGGTTGCATCATATACAACTCTTCCTCCATGTTGCCATTTAGGAATGCAGTTTTCACATCCATCTGCCATATCTCGTAATCATGATATGCAGCTATTGCTAGTAGGATCCGAATAGACTTTATCATCGCTACAGGAGAGAACGTCTCCTCATAGTCAACTCCTTGAATTTGTCGGAAACCCTTCGCGACAAGTCGAGCTTTGTAGACAGATACATTTCTGTCTGCGTCAGTCTTTTTCTTGAAAATCCATTTATTCTCGACGGCCTTGGGGTCCTCGGGAATATCCACCAAAGTCCATACTTTTTTGGCGTACATGGAGTCTATTTCGGATTTCATGGCTTCAAGCCATTTCTCGGACTCGGGTCCCTCCATTGCTTCTTTGTAACTTGTAGGTTCATCCGACTCATCAGCCGAGATTGCATTCACAAGCTGTCCGTAAAACTCAGTAGGTTGACGGACTCTTGATGACCTACGAGGCATAAAAGGTTCCTCTTCATTCTCATCATGATCATCATTAATGTCATGATCTTTATGAATGTCGTTCTGGCCATTCTCTTCAGCTCCCACTGTGGAAGATGGTTCCAGAACAATTTCCGTAGTCGTTTCTTCCAATTGGAGTGATTGGTCAGTCACTTCATCAAGGTCTATTTTCCTCCCACTCAACTCTTTCGCGAGAAACTCCTTCTCATGAAAGTGTCCCGTCTTGGCAACAAACGTTTTGCTGTCAGACTTGTTGTATAAGGTGTATCCACAAGTTTCCTTGGGATAGCCCACAAAGATGCACTTATCCGTCATGGATTCAAGTTTGTCAGGCTGTAGTTTCCTAACATAAGCCTCACAACCCCAAATCTTCAGGTGAGACAACTCAGGTTTTGTGCCATGCCATTCTTCAAATGGTGTTGTCTTTACGGATTTGGATGCTGCCCTATTAAGAATATGAACGGCAGTTTCTAATGCATACCCCCAGAATGACACAGGAAAATCAGTATGAGACATCATCGATCGTACACTATCCAATAGGGTTCGATTACGTCGCTCAGCCACACCGTTTCTCTGAGGTGTGCCTGCCGGCGTAAGCTGTGGTACTATGCCACAAGACTTCAGATGATTGCCAAACTCGTGACTCAAATACTCGCCACCTCGATCCGATCGAAGGTGCTTGATTTTTCTTCCGAGTTGATTTTCGACCTCATTCTGAAATTCCTTGAACTTTTCAAAGGTTTCAGACTTGCGCTTCATCAAGTAAATATACCCATATCTACTCAAATCATCAGTAAAGGTCACGAAGTAACGAAGACCATTGCGAGTTGGGACGTTCATGGGTCCACATACATCCGAGTGTATGATCCCCAATAAGACATTCGCACACTCCATTACGCCATTGAATGGAGTCCTTGTCATTTTGCCCATGAGGCATTGTTCACATGTATCAAGGGATCCAAAATCCAATGACTCAAGAAGTCCATCCTTATGGAGCTTCTCCATGCATTTTATACCAATATGACCAAGTCAGCAATGCCACATCATCATGTTATCTTCATCATTCTTCAATCTTTTGGCCTCAATATTGTTAATGTGATACACGTCACCATCGAGATCAAGTACGAATAAACCATGCAACTCTGGTGCGTGAACATAAAACATTTCATCCTTATAAATCGAACAACCAATTGTATCAGACTTAAAAGAATAGTGGTCTCGCTTCAAGCAAGAGCCACTAACGATGTTCACACTCAACGCGGGTACATAGTAGCAATTATTCAGAACTAAAACCAATCCCGAAGGGAGACTAAGATGCTTCGCGCCGACCGCCAAGACCTCAATCCGACAGCCATTCCCCACGCGCATCGTCACTTCATCTTTGAGCAAGCGTCTCCTATTCCTTAGTCCCTGAATGGAATTAGAAATATGAGCGACAGATCCTGTATCAAATATCCAGGATGTGTTCCCAGCGCTTGTCAAGAGAAGATCAACAATATGTATATCAAATATACCTTCGTCTCTTTTGGCAACCTTGCCAGCCTTCTTGTCCTTTAGGTACTTGGGACAGTTGCGTTTCCAGTGACCTTCACCCTTGCAGTAGAAGCACTCCACTCCGAGTTTAGGCTTGGGTGCCTTGGGAGGAGCGGCAACTGACTTGCCATCCCTCTTGGGGTCACCTCTCTTGGCCTTCTCCCGCCTACTTGACTTCTTGAAGTCAATGGTCTTGTTGACCATGAAGACGGCGTGCTCCTTCTTGATCTCAACCTCGGCGCTCTTCAGCATGGTGAACAACTCAGAAGGTGTTTTGGTCATCCCCTACATGTTGTAGTTCAGCACAAAGCCTTTGTAGCTAGGGGGAAGCGACTGCAACACCCTATCAACAGCAAGTTCATCTGGAATCTGGCATTCCAGAGCATTCAAGCGCTGAACGTAGCCAGACATTTTGACTACGTGCTCACTCACGCTGCCGTGCTCGTCCATCTTTGCTGAGAAGAAGGCTTCAGAAGCCTCGTACCGTTCAGCCCTGGCTTGAGGTGCGAAGACCGCCTTGAGGTCGGTGATAATCTCATATGCACCCATCCTCTCGAAGCGTTTCTGCAGCTCAGCCTCCACGGAGTAGAGCATGCCACTCTGGACAAGGTTGTAATCATCAGTCCTGGAGAGATAGACATTCTTCTCGTCTTGACTGGCATCATCTGCTGGTGCGTCACCTAACGCGTCCTCTAGTACGTATGCCATTTTGAGGGGAACGAGGAGAATCCTTAGGGTGCGGAACCAGTTGGTGAAGTTTGTCCCATCTGTTTTTAGTTTATCTTTCTCTAGGAATGATCCTAAGTTGAACAAGGGGCGAGGTGCTGCCATCTACAAGGTTGATTCACAAGGATACATATTTAGACTTTTGTTCATAATGTGAAGTTTCAATTTAATCTCAAAATTCTAGAAAGCTCCCACTTAGATAAACACCTCTCAATTTAACTAAGTGATTACACAATCCCAGCCCCCATACCTCCCCCGATCGTTACGGCCATCAGTATGCGAACCAGGTAGGCCTCTAAGCCAATCACATCAGGCATGTGACTCGTGCTCGACCTTT
Source organism: Bromus sterilis (assembly GCA_950022295.1). Classification (NCBI taxonomy): domain Eukaryota; kingdom Viridiplantae; phylum Streptophyta; class Magnoliopsida; order Poales; family Poaceae; genus Bromus; species Bromus sterilis. The sequence continues at coordinate 71,202,982 of OX465600.1, read as the reverse complement.
CGGTCTTCTGTGTTCCAGGACCGCATCTAAATACGTCAAACCTGCCAATCGGACCTTGATGTTAGCTGTTCAGCAAGGCCATATCTGCATATGCCAGGCTTGCCGAACCCAACCTCATGCGAACTCTGTTTAATATGTAGGACAACTCCGGTATGTACGGAGCATCAAGCCATATGGGAGAACCTTCCAGGCGGTGCCCACCAAGGGAGAACACAATGTTGGTATTGTGAGAGATGGTCCTGTTTCGTGCTACCGTCGATATATCTAGCGTACTAGCATAAAACAGGAAGTAAAACTGTAAATCATACAACCTATGATCCCCCTTCATGCAAAGCAAAGTTAAACGCCTTTCTACTTTAGCTTGTGCAAGTTTTACGTGGCTGCTAGGGGTTTCGAGAGAGAGAACCGTTTCTATCCTGCGAAAAAACATGCCACAACACCGTCTCCCATCCGTCTCTATTACACCCCTATCGGGGCCCTCCGTTGCAAACATCTTCGCATCGCTAATGCAGAGAGACAGACACCCCCCCAGCCACTTTATATGGTACAAGCCATATGTCAAGCGTGGAACCAGTCTCGCGTAAACGCGTAAGGTCGGTCGGGGGCCGCTTCATCAAACATTGCGGCAACGCTAAATGAGTACACGTGGGAGGGTAACGAATGAAGATTCGATGCCCACATCCTAGATGTGTTCTATCCATACAAAACATCTACGCATAGCTAGCTCTGATACCACTGTTGGGATACGGGGCAGAAAACACAATTTTTTCACACCTACGGTACCCGAACCCAAGATCTATGCTATGGCGATGTAAAGTAACGGAGGGAATCGGTGTTCATACCTTTGAAGACCGAAAGAGGGAAACGTTCTTACGAACGTGGTTGGTGTAGACTCAGAACTACGACCTCCCTGTCGTATAGAAGACCACCACCGGCGAGGATGACTCCCAGTAAACCTCCAGCGACGAAGTAGCACCACAGGTGTAGTGCCTCGAAGAGATTATACACGTACGGTAAAATCGATGTTCCTCCCGGGCCCCGAAGGAGAAGGAAGAAAGAAGGAGATTTGGTGTCTTGGTGCAGACTCCAAACAAGGGGAGTCCACTTCCGGGAAGGAGAAGGAAGAAAGAAGGAGATTTGGTGTCTTGGGAAAAAGTGGGTCTACCCCTCCTTATATAGGCCAAGGGGGGGTGTGATCCTCCTCCCCTCCCCCATGTGGGACTAAACCCCCAAGGGGGGGGGAGGTGCGCCGGCCATAGGGGGGATGGGCCCCACCCTTGGCGCCAAGCCCAAGGGGGGAAACCCCCTCCTCCCCTAATGGGCCCCATGGGCCCATATAGCCTTTTTCCCATTTTTTAATTTATTTAATATGTTTTAAATATTTAATTCAGATAATTAAATAATAAAAACATTATTAAAACAATTAAACTTTATTTTGAACTATTCAAAATGTCCGGAAACCATTTCGTCCTCCTCCCGAACTATTCCGGTGATTTCTCCTATTTCACCGATTGATCCCGTAACTGTCCTATGCATCGATTGCCCTTAAGTGTAACACCCTAACGGTCCGGGAAACAGCAGACATGGTCGAGACTCTTCTCATTGACCAATGTCTAGTCAGTTGGACCTGGTTACAATCCTTGACAGCTCCTGCGCTTCCATCGAATGAACTTCGATCGCTTTTGGAAACCGTTAACGATACGACGTAATCCATTTGTGCTGCGGTACTTTGTTTGTCCGAGGTTTGATCGTCGGTATCCCACATACCGTGTTCACATCTCGTTCACAACAAACAACTTCTCTCGTCCATGATCATTGCATATCTTGTGACCTAGTCACGTCCTTGCAAGGTGTTGATGCAATATCACCGAGTGGGCCCAGAGTACCTGTCCTGTCACAAGGACTGACAAATCCCGCTCTGATCTATTAACATACTCATCAACCATCTATTTCGGAATACCCAAAGTGCTCCGTTATAGCCAGCATATTTCAGTCAGGCGGTGGGATACAAATCAAAGTCTCCTCATAGATCGTGATTATGTATGATCATTACGGTCTAAGGACTAAGCCATACGTTACGAAGTCATAGCAACGCTGAACTATGTGACTCGATCACATTGCAATACTTTAGGTGGGTGTACGTCCATCACATCATTCCCCTTAATGATATGACCTCATTGTCAATGGACTTAAGTGTCGCCATGATCAGGAAAGCTTGATCAATCAATTGCCCAATGAGATAGTTTACCCGAGTTAAACTACGGACCATGTTTTATACTACACCTGTATTAGTATTTCCAAGTAATACAGTTATAGCACAGTATAAAACGTATTATGAACAAAACGGATATGTGACAAATATCATTATTAATTTGTCTCTAGGGCACATATCCAATAATCACATCCCCTAGTCTCATGTTTCTGTCACTCAAGCTAGACACCCGGGGGCATGAACCCACAATCATGCATAACGCCCCCTCTTTGAGTTCCAAATCTACTACTTGGCCGAAACATTAAATAGCAACGGAGAATATGCAAGAATACTCAAGAACTAAAACATAAAAGGTAAACCAACTATATTACTCATGACAATATGAACATAATCTCATAATACATCGGATCCCAGCAAACATGGCATAGCAATAGCAGAACTAATACATAGATGCCTTGATCATGTAGGGCATCTGTCGGGACCCGGGGGTTAGCGTATGCAAGTCCAGCTAAGACATAGTCATATGGAGAGCCGAGAACCGTACCCACTTGTCTAAGCAGACAAGGCCAAGCATAGAACATTCTCGGAAAGCATCGTACGTGAGGGGCTTCCCAGCCAGGACGGATGATCAACTGAGATGGGTCCTCATCGTCCGCACACAAGTCTAATGATATGGGTGATGAACTCCCATATTCAAAGACAAGTCGCCTCAACCATACTATCGACTATCTCATAACTCTTACATAGACTTACACCAGCCCGATCACTTAGTCGGGGTCTAGGGCGGGCTCGATCATACCAGAAAGTGTGCACGAGACATAGTCTTGAACAATCGCATCGCGATGCCCCAAGCTGCGCACATCTAAGGGCCACTTGGTGTATGAAAGACCGCCAGCCAGATCACAACTAAGGTCTCGAAAGCCCATACAAAGACATGCATGTTATAAACATACACGCAGCACACATGCCTTGTATGAACAGCAGGTATCATTGCAATTCTCTACAAAGTATACAACTTTATTGATAACTCTTACAGAGTGCACACAGAGATCACAAGCATGTGATCCAACATTACAACAGACAAGCGGAAGCAAAGTAGGTCTGAGTACAGACAAGTTTAACAAATGGCTTAGAGAAGCCTTATCTAAAAACAAGCCCTCCACGAGGGAACCAGTCGTCGGACTGGGACTACACTAGCTTGGTCTTGGTCTGAGTCTTCATTCTTCGAGCTTCGGGTAGAAGCCACCATCGGGGTCGGTGGGTTCATCTAAAACATAGAATAAGCAAACGTGAGTACAAAGTCATACTCATCAAGACTTACATAGGAGCTATACTACTCATGCATATGTATCAAGGTAAAGGGAGGTGTGGTTTCACTTGCAGAAGTGCCATCTTTGACTTCGCTAGTCCTGAACTACGAGTACCAGACTTGAGGTAAGAAGCGTACACGAGTTCACTACATCTCTTCAACCAATTACACCACTATGGTTACTTCCTCGACTTCCCCACGAGAAGCACACCATAGCACTCACACTTATCTTGGTGTATTTTAGAAGTATCCAGTTCAAGTTGTCTAATAATCAAGCTAAGCTTTCCAAGCAGTCCTTAACCGTGGACGCGACTATTCGAATAGTTTTGTTAACCCTGCAGGGGTGTACCGCTACACACACGTGTCATCAGTTACCGCCTTTTGCGTGTCACCGTTCAAGAGGTGACAGCGAGGATGCCACCACAACACTTCGCCCACAGCACCGTTCTAGTCCAGAGAGTCGCCTATCTGAGGGGGATCCGTATGGAAGTCCGGCCGAGGTTCCAGTACAGCCTCAAACGATGTGTGTAGGGTCCCAAGCCGGTCTTGAAAAGCCATTCATCCACTTCGCAGACCGTGCCACAGCCCTACCAGAACTCCGAACTACTGAGGCTCTTGGGGTTCGGACGGGGTGAGGTACTAGGATGAGAGGGGTCAGTGAGCCCAATGTGTGGTTGTACTCTTCTTCTTGGATCACCACACAAGAACTCGGACTTAAGGCGGTGTTCAACGAGACAACCCACTGTGTACTCCTACACAGCCTCTCATCATTCACCTTGTATTAGGGTAGATTCACCAACACATTTCACTTTCATCAACACCATGTTTACCATCATCCCGAATCACATCAAAAGCAACTTCATTGTACCACTAAGCATGCAATAAGAAGTAACAGTTGCAGGGGCCACATGATATCAACCAACTCCTACATCTTCTAGGATTGTGGTTTGCTTACTACTGTGACAAGATGATAGGTCATGCAAAGGATATGGGTTCAACTATGCGGTAGAAACGTTATCATGGTGATCATCCTAAACAATGCATAAGCGAGACATGAGAGGGAAGTGGGATTTTATAGACATGATCAATGGGGGTTTTCTTGCCTTGCTGACGAGGTTCAGTCACGGGGTCTTCAACGAAGGGGGTGATCTCGGATTCCGGCTCCACTTCTATCAGCAACATGACAATCATAGGATCAACATAATGTACAATGCAAAATCACATGAATAATATTGTAATGGTGATGTTCATGGTACTGATGTGTTGAGCATTCCATTTAGAAGGAGTATATTGCATTTGAAATGCAAATTCAAACTCCATTTGATTTATCGATGAAATTCAAATGCATTTGAATGCATGAAAGTTCATTTGAAAATATTGATCATGAAGTGATGTGGTATAGTTGAAGTAATGTCTCTGATATGTGGATGAATCCATTTGAATTAAGGGTGTTGCAAAGTCATTTGCAAATTCACTCCAAATTTGAATTTGAAAAGGATCCATATGCATGTTTGCTACTGTTCACCTATTTTAAAATGGTCAAACATGAAAAAAAAATTCATATTCATAATCCTTGTATTTTTCTGATAATTTTAGACATATTATTTGTCCAATTTGGAGTTCATATGAATTAGTTATGATTTTCTAAAGATTTGGCTATTTTCTGGATTTTCTGTAATTGATTTAATCAATTTAATCGACTTATTGCGCCAGGCTGACGTCATGCTGGCGTGTGGGGGGGGCTGACAGGTGGGCCACCCATGTCAGTCTCAGGGGTTTAAATCCCTGGTTAATTAAAACGACAGGGGGTTATTAGGGATGGGGCCCCCACCTGTCAGTGAGGAATTAGGGGGGGATTAAGCCCCTAATCACTCTGACGTGTGGGCCTCGCCGGAATCCAGCCGGCGGCGACCTAAAACCGCGGCGGCGCTCGTACTGGAAGCAACAATCGGGGGCCTAAAGGAGCGGGGAGACCATCTTTGAGCTCCTGGAGTCCTCCCGCGTCGAGTGGCACGAGTGGAGGTTCAAGGGGGGGTGGCCCTATCGTCGCCGGCGACGACGACGCACGGCGGCCGTGCACGGACTCCGGTGGGTCGGCGCTACGAAGCACGGCAGAGAGAAAGGGAGGAGGGAAAAGAAGGGGAATCTCACCCTGATCACGATGAGGGGCTCGGGCAGGCCATTGGAGTAGCACGGGCGACGAATTTGAAGGTGTAGCCCGCGGCGGCCGTGGCGGTCCCGGTGACGCTGGCGTCGCTTTAGGCCGTCCTCGGCTTCGATTGGAGGGGGGCTTCGACGGAGACGACGTCTCTGCATGCGTTGGACAAGGTGGAGGGGGCTCTGGAGCTCACAGGCCGCGAGTTCAACGGTAGTGCTCCAAGGCGGCGCTCGGTCCACTACTAGGGAGAGCGAGAGGAAGCACGAGAGGAGGGGGAAAGGAGAGCACGTTGTCCAGGGAACGTCCACGCGTGAGAAAAGCGTGCTGGGGGGGCTCCAGCGCGAAGCAGGAGGTGAAGGCCTGCATGCGCACGTCGACGCCCTCGGTGGCGTCCTTCTGGCGAGAGGTGGAAGAAGACCACCCTGCCCCCCTTGTGGGCTGGGCTGGAAGCCACTAGTTGGGCTGGGGAAAAAGGGTTTGGGCCTAGTCCCCTTTATTCTTTTCTTCTTCTTTTGTTTTTCGATTTCATTTGTTTTGCCTGGAATTTAATAGCTAGGAAATTCAATAAAATGCCCAGATACTTTTAGAAACCATAGGTGACCAGTAGCTAGTCACTTCTAGGTTTTGAGAATTTTTGAAATTCAATACATTTGAATTTCAATTCAAATAGGGGTCAAATTTAATTTCCAGAGCACATTTTGAATTTTTGGATATTCCATGGGCATGGGAAAAATACCCAAACCACTTTTAAAATGATTAGCATCATTTATAGGAATTTTCCAAATGCTCAAATGATTTTTGGAAAAAGATTTTTATCTGGCCATTTGATTTAATTTCTCAGGGCTTTTCTTTTCCCCATTTTTGAATTTTCCCTTGAAATTTTTATCATGATGTAAAGGCCTAAGCTTACCCTAGCACATACCTAACTTGGGGTTGTGACAGCATCTCACAAGGTCTAAGAATTGAGGCACAAGATTGAAGAGAAAACATCACATAGCTACTAGTCATGGACCCATGGTCCAAGGTGGACTACTCATGACACATCCGGGAAGCGCTCATGGTGGTGCAGAAGCTCCCGGAGATCAATCCTCCGACAGGGTTCCGAGACAGGGTCTTCTGGAGAACCCGATATCGGGATCGCGGCGGCTAAGGAATAGTGGGGAAAATCGCGTAACGGAGGACCTCCCGAGCGTTTTCGGAGCGAGAGGTAAATATAGGCCGAAGAAGGGCACCGGGGGAGGCCTGGCCCCACCAGGCGAGTCCCTGGCGCGGCCTCCCCCTGGACCGTGCCAGATGGCCGCTTGGGAGGGGGTCACCCCCCTCCGGCTCTCCTTCGGTCTTCTAGATGGTTCTGGACTACTGATTTTTTATATCTTTTTTCTGGATTTTTCAGAGCACTTTAAATATTGGTAAATACCTCCAATTGATACGTCCCAAACGTATCTATAATTTTTGCTTGATCCATGCATGTTTTGTGTGATATTGCTATGTTTTATATACACTTTCATACACTTTTGATCATATTTGGACTAACCTATTAACTCAGTGCACCCCAGTGCCAGTTCCTGTTTTTTGCTATTTTTCTATTTCAGGTTTCCTCCATATTAAAAATGCTCTAAAAATTATGGGAAAATACAATGAAAAATCAGCGCTTCGGAAGCTTCGGAAATCACTAAGGAGGGGCCACAGGGGACCCACCAGGGCCCCAAGCGCCCTCCCGGTGCGGCCAGGAGTGGGGCCGCGCCAGGGGGTCGCCTGGACCCCTGGTGGCCCCCTGGCTGCCCCCCTTCGCCTATTTATTCTCCGTCACGGGAAACCTCCTAAGCCAGAAACCTTTTTCGTGATATCGCCTCTGTTCTTCCGCCGCCGCGCTTCGAAGATCGGGAGCGCCAGCAGACCTCTTCCCGGCACCCTGCCGGAGGGAGGATTGACCTCCGGGAGCTTCTCCTCCACCATGGACGCTTCTCGGATGATCCGTGTGTAGTCGACCTTGGACCATGGGTCCATGATCAGTAGCTATGTGATGTTCTCCTCCTCTCTTTGTTCTTGATGGATTAGACCTTGTGAGCTGCCCTACATGATTAAGGCACATATGTAATTCTTTCTGCTGTTTCTATGCTGAGTTTCCTGGGATCTGATGGATTATGAGACTATGTTCAGATTGTGAATGAGTAATATATTTAGTTCTTATATTTTATATTTCTGTTCTTGAGTAATTCTTGCATGTTCTCCGTTGCTGTTTATTGCTTTGGCCAAGTAGTAGGTAGTGACTCCAAGAGGGAGCGTTATGCTTGATTGTGGGTTCATGCCCCCTGATGACTAGCTTGAGTGACAGAAACATGAGTCTAGGGGATGTGTTTTTGCCACAAGGGGGAAAATAACGGTGCTTGTAAACCTAGTTGCAAGGATTCTTTACTTTATGCAAAGTTCTTTTAATGCAGTTGTCTGTTGATTTGGGTTCACACTTTGGGTGGGGCTCGCAACTTAATACCAGCAAGATGTTCTGGATAGATATCTCAAGGTTGATGATTATTAGTAGATGCAGATGGATTTCAGTCCACTTATTTTTGCGTACCGCCCATGCTTTTGAGCCTCTTCCTTTCTTTGTAGCATAGTTAGCATTGGTTTGCGCCCGTAATCCTGTCAATTGCCCAGCTGTGATTTCTTTACCTCGCATAGAAGTTTTATCGTCTTTTGGGAGAGAGACATCACTAGTGAATGTCATGGGACCCCGGTCCATATTTTCATCGCTGTTTACACCCTCAATTTACTTATTGATTTTACTTTTCCATTCGCAATTATCACTACCTATTATCTATTGCGTTGATCCTTTGTAAACAACAAGGCCGGAGACATTGACAACCTCTCTGAACTTCATTGGGAGCAAAGCAACTTGTGTGTGTGCAGGTCCATGTTAAGGGAGCAATATCTCAAACGGCGCGTTGCTCGCTTCACCACCTACTTGTCGACCTTGGAGTCCTATTGGTCGATCTCAACCTTGGTATCTTCACCAATGGAAACTTGCCTCTACGCTACATCTCACCTTCCACTTGGGGTAACCAACGAAGGGCGAGAAGCCGTTATCATCACTCGCGTATCAAGAAAATTTCCGTTGCCGTTGCCGGGGACTCCAATCTTCAAGATAGGGGAGTTGCACACTATCTTTTACCTTTGCTTTTTAGTCTTGTTAGTTTACCTTTCAGTTTTTATCTTTGTGTCCTTTATCGAAAACCACAAAAAAATTATTTACCTTGCTTTTAGTAGTCCTTCTTGCTTAGTTAAGCATGTTAGGACTTGGTGCTTTGAGGGGATCGAAATTACTAGATTTCCATCAAAAGGATGGAGAGAATATGAAGAAGGCGTGGGATAGAATTTCTGAAGCACATAGGAGAATTATGCCTTGGATACCTATAAAAATTGTGCTTAGAAATTTTTACCATGGTCTTTTTAAGTGGTGTAAACACTCTCTTGATATTATAGCTAAAGGAGACTTTTTAGAGTGTGATGAAGCTAGAGCTCTTGATATTTTGCATGGTCTATCTAGTTATTTTGTTTATGATCGTAGTTTTGAAACTGTTATTGATAGACTCTCTACTATTTAAAATTGGATGGATGCTCTAGACTTGAGGAAGGTAGAGGAAATTAAGCCCAACAAAAAGGAAATATTGGAGATAGATGATGATTGGGAGCCTTTTGTTAGGATTACCATCTCTAACCAAGACTTCCTTGATTTTTGTGATATCGGATCCATGGTTTCTACAATGCCAAAAATAGTCTACGATTCTTTGATCCTAAACATGGATAATTTGTCATCTTATCATGAACATGCTAATGGAGATATTTCAGAGATTAAGGGAAAGGTAAAATAAGTCCAAGTTACATTCCTTAAGAGGGTTGCAATGATGGATTTATTCGTCGTGGAGCCAAACCAAAGTAACTTCGTGCTTGGAAGGGACTTCCTCTGAGCTATGAAAGGCTTCATTGATATTGGTAAGGGGCACATACGCTTACGTGGAAAAGCGAAAGGTAAGTACCTATTCCCTAGGAAAAAGAAGAATGAACTTGTTGAAAATCAATTTGAAGGTTTTTATGACTCCGATGATCTCGGGGACCTTTGATTCTTCTGTTTGCTTCTTGCCTAGCTTAAAGGCGTAAAAGAAAGCACTTGTTGGGAGGTAACCCAAGATATTTTTACTTATGTTTTTAGTGGTCTTGATGATTGTTACTACTGCAGCAACATCATTGTATCTTTTTTTTCAAGCTTTGTGCCAAGTTTAGCCTCCGATTGCAAGAAAGTTCAAAAGTTGTGACATGCTGTCCAGAAAACAGATTCTGAGCTTGGACGGAAAAATTCTCCTAAAATCACCAGATCATCTTTTTGATCTTATTTTTTTGACAGCGTGCTCTATACAATTGACTTTTGAGCGTCTGTTCTGAGTTTTTTGATTTGAGTTGCGGAAGTACCCTTGCAAAAATTATTTATTACCTGCTGGTCTTGTTTTCAAAAATTCTGCCACGTTTTTCCTTTCCTTACTTTTGCAAGACTTACGCTAGCTTTTTCTTTGCAATTTTTTTTGCAATCTTGAGAAACAGTAGCCCTTCAATATTATCTTTATTTCCAGTAGAGGAAAATTATTTTATTAAGGGTACTAACCTCTCTAATCAGCTTATGATGAGTTATGTATGAAGGGCGTTTTCAAGTGTGCGAGGGAAGATGATGAAAGAAGATCCAGGAGTGTCAAACGCTCAAGCTTGGGGATGCCCCCATGGATCCCCAATAAATATTCAAGGATACTCAAGCGTCTAATCTTGGGGATGGCCCCGTGCATCCCCTTCTCCATCAACAATCATCAGTTCGTCCTTCGTCTCACTATATTTTTCTCACTTCATGCGTTATGTGCTATGCTTGTAGCGTCTCGCTCTTAGGTTTAATTTTTAGTTTTCTTTAGCTTTGTTTGCTATTCAATTGTAGTAGTAACTGGCAATAGTTTGGAGGTATTGTTGTGAGTAATGTTTTATCTTTTGGTGACAAGAGCTCTAGCCTTTTAGTTAAAGGTGTCGTATTTTGGGCAATCTGTGTTTATTTTCAAAAACTACAAAAACTACTTGAGAACTGTAGCTACTAGATGGATCACTAATCTTTGGAGGGATCAGATATTAGAGTACACTCACGTACCATGAGTCGAGGATGCGCAAGGATAACCAAACCCCCATACTTGTCTCTTTGTGAACCTCCTTATTAGATTGAGAGTTACCGATAATAAGTGCATGAGTTCTTAGGACTAATGTAAGTATTCAAAGTTGACACTTCCACCTCCTCATATTTGCTAGCCTCTTCGGTACCGTGCATTGCCCTCTTCTCACTCCGAGAGTTGGCGTCCACCTCGCCGATGCATCCAAACCCTTGGAAAGATACGCTCTGTCATCATAAACCTCCTTGTATCTTACCTCAAAATAGACACCATACCTACCTATCAAGGCATTTCCATAGCCTTTCCGGGATATATTGCCATCCAACATCCACCTTCTCATGACTTGATCTTCATGTCATACATGTTCCTGCTACACTAGCAGAGGCATTCATTTGCATACATCATGAGGCATACATTTGCATACATCATGATAGCTATATCTTCTTTATGTTGAGTACCTTGTAAAGTGTGGAGACCTTCTATACTTCTTGTAAAATAGAGTGTTGCCCTTAAGTGAAGAAAAGATCTCAAAGAGGACAAATTTAAAAGATCCCAAAGAGGACAAATGAGAGTAAAATAGAAAGAGCCATTGAGGCCACCAAAAAAATACAAAAAAGAGAAAAAAGAGAAAAAGAAAATAAAAATAGAGAAGGGGGCAACACTACTATTCCTTTTGAAAGATCTACACTCGTACTCCCTCTATATCTTGTACTCCATAGAGATGATTATATATGCATATAGCTATGTGGGGACCTTCACACTATAGAACTTGGCTTGTATATTCCAATGATGAGCCTCCTCAAACGAGCTCTAGGTCTTCTTGAGCGAGAAAGTTGGATGCACCCCCACTAGTTCCATTGCAGAGCTTTCCTTAGCTCGTATGTGCATCCGTTGCATTTCAATACCTACTCCTCACATCATATCTATCATTTGTCTTTCTTTCCTATGATTTTCCTCATTGATGTGACCCGTTCACACCCTTTTTGTCTTCCTCTTCCACCATATCTCTCTCTTTGCCCTAAGTCTCAACTCTCCTGCTAACGCTCATCCATTGCTTGAGTGCTCAAAATATCGAAAGGGAGTGGATCAAGTTGACTTGTACCTGGCTAGTGGTCTGGGGACGAGTCAAGATAAGGTTCCAAAGAAGACTAAGTGTGAAACTTTAGTAGATTGAGTTCTCAACAAATATATATTTTCTCCTGTATTCCCATTTTCCACTTCTTGCACGCAAACACCATCTAGAGACAATCGAGTCACGGACAGCAAGAGCTCTTGCACCTTTATGTTCTTATGTTCCTTGTTTCAATGCTAATATAGACTCTTGCTTGTTATGACTTGAATTTAATTACATATCTTGATTGATTTACTTACAAAGTTTTTATATGGTTGTTAGCATGTCACCAGAGAAATTATCCTTGTTATCATTTACCTACTCGAGGACGAGCATGAATTAAGCTGCAATGCATGGACAACAACAGACAGAAACTGGCACTAGGGCACTGAGTTAGTAGGTTAGTCCAAATATGTTAAAAAAGGTATGAAAGTGTAGCAAAACATGCAGCAAAGTCACCAATATAAGCATGGAACAAGCAGAAATTATAGATACGTTTGGGACATATCAGGGATCGCGATGGCGATGGAACAGTGGCGTAAACGTCGAAATGGAGTCCCGATGTCTACTATGCGCTTCTATTATTGTAGACTATGTCGGGCCTCCTAGTGCAGAGGTTTGTAGGACAGCAACAATTTCTCTCAAGTGTATGACCTAAGGTTTATCAAACTCGGGGAAGTAGAGGTTGAAGGTGGTATCTCTCAAGCAACCCTGCAATTAAGATACAAGAAGTCTCTTGTGTCCCCAACACACCTAATACAATGGAAAATTGTCTAGGTGCACTACTTCAGCAAAGAAATGGTAAAATATGGGTGATAGGTGTGGCAAATCAAGGTAATGTAAATCTGAATAAAAAATAGGAAGGTACCAAGTGATAAAAGTCGGTACAAATGATATTGCAATGGTGGAAAACAAGGCCTAGACTTGATACTTTCACTAGTGGAAACTCCCAACAATATTAACATAATTGAAACACATGATATTTCCTCCAAAAAATGCAAGGAAGGCGTAACTCGGAGATCATTCTTTAATGGTCAAAAGACGACGGGAATTGTGTAGGAGCACACCTTAGAGTTTGTATTCCACATCTATGGATGTCCCAATGTCACCACGGCCAACCAACGATAGTATGTTGTTCTACATATAAGCATAACACGTACGTATGAGCAGATCACATGAGAGTATGGGAAACACAAACGGCAAGAAGAAGATATACAAGGAATAACCTGCAGGATATCATTACACACAATTTTGTAATTTAGAACGTCTTCTAAGAAAATGTAGCGGTTCATTTCTTGCAACTGTAGGTGATCTCAATTCTTATTGCGCACAATTGCTTGTACCAAATGTTAGTTGTGTATCACCCACATCTAGATTTTTCCAACCGTGCCTGGCATATTTAACATCCCACACATTAAAAAAAAATTATTGCTTGCTAGAATTTTGTGGAGTATTTGCTTCGCCGATTTATTAATATTTGATTATTTCCCCCCTCCTTCTCGTACCGACATGCGTCACCGACCCTTTCCACCATGGCACACGACCTTTTGCGACACCGGGTTTCTCCCGAGCACCGTCGCAACTTCCGGCATAGGACCAACCATCGCCATCAAAACGAAAAACCCCGTTTATTTAATAAATGGATTACTTTATTGGGTGCTAGAAAAATATTCTCGGAACGGTATCGAAGTGAGGTAGAAGTGACTGTCTCGCCGCGCTGAACACATGGCTCGAGGTTTCGCTAGAGTCGGAGGTCGTATGAACTCCCGGCAGTCAGAGACGTAAACATCGGACGCGAGAGAGAGAAATCGGGGGCATTTGCGTAAACTTTCCAGCCAGGCTAGCCTATAAATAGACCACCACTCTCTCCCACCCATTTTAGGGTTTCCCCTAACACATATTTGCGGCCACCCCCTCTAAAATACCCAGATCTACCCTCTAGCCCCCAATCCCGAAAACCCTAGCCCTGGCCATCCAGAGCCGTTAGATCCGGAGATCAACGGCTCCAGATGAGGCCACGCTGCCCCAGCCGCAACACAGGGCGATCCGGGCCCCGCGGGGCCTCCAGATCCGCCGCCGGACTGCGCCGGCCCGCCCGGGCCGCAGCATCGCACGCGCATCCACGCCGTCCGCCGCCGCCTCCTCATGGAGGGCCGCCGGCGGCCTCCTCCTCGTCGCCCGCCACCTCTCCTTCACCTCGCGGGCGCCCCTCTCCCTTATCCTCCTCCCGATCTCCTCTCACCCCCTCCCTCTTATCCTCCTGCAGGACCACGGCGCCGCCGTCGCCCTCCATGGCCGGCCCGAGCTCGCCGCCCCAGCACGCCGCCGACCAAGACCCGTTCGGGATCCGGCCGGATCCTCCGCCGCGCCCCTTCCGTTGTACTCGGCCTCCCCCGTAGCCACTCGCCTCGCCGGCGTGGTTGCTGCCAGCCACGACCAGCCATGGCCTCGATCCGCCACCACCAGGTGAGCCGGTGCGCCCACCGTGGCCCAGCTGGACGCGCGCGCGGCCCACGGCCGTTCATCGCCTAGGCGCCCTTGCAGAATCCTCAGCTCACGGCCAGTTGGGCCTCGGACCGCGTAGTGAGGTCCACCCTTTGATTTTTTTACTAAGTCCCTGATATGTGATGTTTATTACCTGTTTTGCGATCACATTTGCGTAAGATCCGTAGCTCGTATGGCTTGGCGCCCAAAATGAAAATTGTTGCTTGTGATGTGCTCTACAATTTTTCTTTAGTTAGTTAATTCATTTGAGGTCATCTAGTTGTTGCAAATCTCTGTTGAAGTGTGCTCCAGAATGTTAACTGATGCTGCAAATAATTTTTGCAATGTTTGCTTGATCATTGTGTCGCACCCGTTATGCCTATGCCAGTTATTCTTTCTTGTATGTCTTAAGAATCATGTGTACTTCAATTAGATGCTTTCATTTGCCATGATTACCTGATGTAGATATTTCGTATCTTGCTCCAAAGTGGTGTACCTATTAATATGTGTTGTTGTTTGTATAAAGTTGTCCACTTGGCTGCCTTATAGATATTGATCCATGCGACCATGCCACATATGCTGTAGCTCCCATGGAATGAATTGCTCCTTTTAATGTATACTTCCATGCCATGAATTTCTATGCCATGATATCCTTCCGGTTCACATTGTTCTTGAGCTCCCAAAGTGGCTAATTGCTGTTTGCTGTCAACTATCCAGAAAACTGCTAAGTCTGGAGTATGGTTTAGCTGTCTTGCATGCTTTATATCTTTTCATCCATGGGTCTTTTGACCACAAGTGCCATGTATGAATTGTCTATCATCATGTAGACTCCATTTACATACATTTCATGGTCATGTTGCTGTAGATTTTCTCTCACTTTTGCTACTGTTTATAGAGCATGATTATAACAGTTTGCCATGATTCCTGTTTTCCACTAAGTCTGTAATCTGAAATAGCTCTCTTGCATCCTTGCTACATGTTTATCCATCATTCTTTAGAGCATAAGTGCAATGTATGAACTCATGAGCATCATTTAGGCTTGTTGTTGATGTATTGCATGTTCAATTTGGTGATTGTTTGATACTAGTTTACCTACTATCAAGTAAGAATGTTATTATCCTTTTGCCATGTTTTTCTGATTTCACTAAGTCCTAAACCAGTAGTATAATTAGCCTTTTACATGAGTTATAATTATTTATTCTTGATGCTTCTGTACATGAAACCTTTATGCCATGTCGTTCTTGTCATGTCTACTGTAAATGCATACTATTTTTGTGCATGTTTGCAATCTGTAGCATGTTGCTTCCTTGCTCCTAAGTGTGTTACCTGTTGTTGCCAGATTGTACTCATAACTTGCGTGGCTTGTATCTTTTAACCATAACCTCGTTTGGGGTGTTCTTTATATGTAACTTGACTATAATTTCATGTAGATTGTGATTGTGCTATTTGTTGTTGTTAACCCATCTAAAATATGGTTTAGGGAAGAACAGTACCAAATGTTTAAATTTATTGTGGGGTACTTAGCGACATGCCATGTTTTTTTTAATTTAAGGACTGTGAAGCATGAGCTCCACAGTATTTTATTGTAGAAGGGAGAACAAAAAGTGCTCAAAAGGGGTACAGGGGATTACATGCAAGAAAAAGGAAAGCTTACCTATACAAACTATTGCAGATTATTTATCCAAGAGAGTAATCTAGTTCTAGTATCTCCCTGAATTCTATGTGAAAGCAGGGTGATGTCATGCATAAAGTGCCTTCTCCAGGAGTTGAAAGATGATCTCTCAGTCCTGAAGGTCTTGCCATTCTCTCAGTCCAAATGCACCAGGCTGCAGTGAGAACCACCTCCAGGAAAAAAGGATGCCCAAAGGACATTTTGGCCTGGTTGAGGTTAGTAACAAGATTACCATCCTGGGACCATTGGATCTGTAAGTAACACCATATCCTTGAGCTGAAAGATCATAAGAAAAACGGATGCAACCTATCCTCCAGAGTGTGAGTAGGACACAAGATGCAAGTATTTTCCTCCTGTGGAGACCTCCACTGTCTCCTGACCAGAAGGTCCTTTGTGTTCAGCCTATCAAATAGCAACGTCCAGCCAAAAACCTTTATCTTCATGGTGCATTTGCTTTTCCATAGCCATTTACAAATTGTATCATCAGGTAGATGTGAGTCCATAAGCATATAGAAACTTTTAGCAGAGTAGCCATGAAGACCAGGACAAGAAAAAATATCCTTATCAGAGTTGATAGAATGCACATTGTTCAACCACTCATTCAAAACCTCCAATTTAGATGCAGCCTGTTGTGAAAGTGGCAGGTAGAATAAAGTGTTGGCCTTAGCAGATGTGATGAAATCATGCACAAATAATTTGTCATCCCTCACTAATGAAAATAAATTTGGGAATCTGTCTCTGAGAGGTCTATTAGAGTTATTCAAAATCCAGACATCAGACCAAAACAACAAAGAGTCTCCAACATTGACCTAGATGGAGACAACAGGTCTGTACAGATCAACCAGTTTTAGGATGTCCTTCCACCAGAAAGAGCCACACATTAGAATGGCATGTGGAACATTACCATTGTAATAAGAATTCTAGATGAGGGAGACCCAAGGGATATCAGCCTTGTTGTAGAACTTGTGGAGGTGCTTCAGTAGCAGGGCTTTGTTTTGGAGCTGAAGATTCATGATTCCCATGCCATCTTTGCTTTTTGGCCTGCACACCAAGTCCCAGGCAGCAAGAGATTTCCTCTTAGAATCAGAGTTGCCTCTCCATAGACACTGCCTTTGAATTCTTTCTAGTTTCTTTATAATTCTTGAGGAATAGACAAAGAACAGAGATGATAAATTGGGAGGGAGGAGATAATAGAATTGAGCAACTGTAATCTAGCCCCCTGATTTAGCATTGTAGAACTGGCAGTGAGCCTCCTCTCAACTCTATCCACAAGAGGCATAAGATCTTGAATTTTTGGCTTAGTGGTGCCCATTGGTAAGCCCAAATATGTGAAGGGCATCTGGACAATGGAGCAATCAAAAACAGAAGCTAGCCTATCATCCTCCTCTGTAGAAACATTCAAAGGAATCATTGAAGATTTATTAAAGTTAACTTTGAGGCCAGTGGAAGAGTGGAATTTGTGATATGTAATGTTTAGGATTGTGCCTCACTTAAATTGACTAGAATAGATAGTTTACTTTATGCGCCACCTTTTGCCATGATTGTGTGATATGTCATGCTTGTGTGAGATGCCATGTTAACAACCTTTGCTCATGTTGTAAACAACTTGAACCATCACAAATGTGCGGTATCGTCGTGTGTGATGAATACTCCACTTAACCTGCTAGTAACCTCTCTCGACAGTAGATGCGATATCGAAGTGTGTAGCCTCGTGTTGCCTTCTTGTTGTTGTTTGCTCATGATTGCTTCATAGTAATAGATGATTGCTCGTCGTTTACCTTTCCAGTGTTCCCTTCTTGTGTGCTCCCGCGGTTAATCTCGGAGACGATGCGAGCTTGCGATCAACTACTCCTTCGGCTTCGTCTTCTCATCAGGTAAGAGGGAGCATATATCATGCTTATAACTTTCAGCTCACTTGTGCCTTGGTATAGGATAGAACGATTGCTTGATCCTACCACCTCATATTTATGCCTCTCAAATAAAACCAAACAGCCATGTCCTCCACATCCCAGCAAACCTTGTTTGGCCATGTACCTTGCTTGCTTAACCACTGCTTACTATGCATGCTTAGGATGCTACAACTGTTTCCCCTGTTAATCCTTGGTTTGGGCTATCACACTATTATATTGTTGTGGATGATATGATTATTATGATGTTGACTATATTCCATGAAGAATGGAAGGTCTAGGCTATCCCGCCCTGATGCTTTGTTCCATTCGAGTCACCTAGGATTCGAGTTCCGGGTATTGTGTCTCTTGATGAACGTGCCTAACTGCGTGTGGGATTCTATGGGGTCCCCTCTTCTTACCTACCTAGCTCCAAACAATTCCAGTGGTGGCCCAAGCTGATTTACCATTTGCAAATGTGTGTGTGCAAATTGCCGGCCTCGCAGTTTTCGAAAGAACCCGGGCAAGTGGGGGTAGTGTTTCCCGTTGGTCCAACCTGACTGGCTGAGGACCCGGGCTTAGTTGAGCAAGTACAGATAATCCAAACCTGGAGTCATACGGTAGAGACCAGATCGAGAGCGCGGCCGGCTCCTGAGCTGGATGTCAATTCACCATGGGCCACCCGAAATTGTGTTACTTAGAGGGATTATGACGTCTGGAATCTCGGAACAACTCTTCAATTAGTGTCTTTAACGGGACCGATTGATAGAACTAGCGTACATGCAGAGCTTATAATGGGAAGTTAGTACACCCCTGCAGGGTTAAATCTTTTCGAGAAGCCGTGTCCATGGTTATGGATGACTTGAGACCTACTCCTTGTTCATAGACAACAACAACTGAGATAATCTTAATAACTTGATCAACGTGTGTGTTCCTTGACTTCTTCTTCTTCATTGGGTGATGAAAGAGGAGGACAAGGATAGGACAGGTGTTATGTTTGTGTAATTAGCTGATAGCAGACTTGTTGGAGGTGATTCCTCATCGAATGCTTGGTTCTCATCTTACTCTAAATAGATCATTAGACACTTCATATATTGATAGTGCGGCTGTAACCTCAACCCCTACCCCCATCTTACCGTGAGAAGTTAGTTATCTGACTTGTTGATATAGCTCACCCCTTTCTTCTCTCTTTTACGCACGTTATGCAAACGATCTTGGACTACAAAGGAGCTCGACGACCCTTCTTTTGGATGCCTTCGTGGAGACTCCACGATGACTAGTTTGGCGGATCCCGGCGGAGAGCCTGGACCCGTGTGGTTATGAGAGCGATGCCTTTTCTCTTTGCCACTAGGCATTAGATTGTAGTCTGTACTTAGACATGTATCTTCCGCTGATGTATTTTATTAAGGAAGTTGTATGCCGATTGTATGAGATGTTGTATCTTTTAGCTGTAATGTTGTGATATCATGTTGAAATCCGAGATATATGAATTTGTCATATGTTGCGGTGGGTCCAATATGTGCTTCGTCCTTGGGTTTTGACGGAAACGTCCAAATCTGAAACAATACTACATATCGTGTCTTACAGTAATCATGAACGGTTGCGAAGAAAGCTAGTGATTCATTGTTTGCAACCTTCGGCTTTCTCACTTATTAAAGCAGATGGTTGGTTGGACGAACTGTCAGCCCTACATCGCCCACGAAAGGATTTTCAGAAGTGTGCCTGATAGATCAGGCATACCACACATTTAAGGAACTATGAATGATTGGGAAGAAGGGCTAGCAGTTCATTGTTTGCAACCGTGGCTTTTCAGCATGCACATTGCGGAGAGTTGTTTGAGAAAACCGTCTGTCTTAATTCCACCCACAGAAGAATTTACAAAAGCGTCCATGATATATTACACATCCCAGACATTTCGCTAACTATGAGCCATTGCGAAAAAGGGCTAGCGGTCAATTGTTTATAACTGTGAGTTTTCACCCTCAGCATCACAAACGGTTGTTTGGACGAACTGTCGGCCGTACATATGATTTCTAACTCGTTGGCTACCCCAAGTGGAAGGTTTGAGATGTAGTGTAGCAACAAGATTTTCCTTGGCAAAGATACCAAGGTTGAGATCGACCAGTAGGACTCCAAGGTCGACAAGTAGGTGGTAAAGTGAACAATGGCGCCGTTCACAATCTAAGATTGCTTACTTCACCTCGACCTGCACACACACCAAATAACTTTGTTCCCAACGAGTACAGAGAGGTTATCAATCTCTCCGGCTTTGCCGTTTACAAAGGATCAACGCAACAGATAAAAGGTAGTGATAATTCCAACTGGAAAGTAAAGACAAGAAGTAAATTGAGGATGTAAACAGTGGTGGAAATATGGACCGGGGTCCCATGATGTTCACTAGTGATGTCTCTCTCCCAAAAGAAGATAAAACTACTATGCGAGGTAAACAGATCATAGCTGGGCAATTGACAGGATTACAGGCGCAAACCAATGCTAACTATTCTACAAAGAAAGGAAGAGGCTCAAAAGCATTGGAGGTACGCCGAAATAAGTAGACCGGAATCCATCTGCATCTACTACTAATTATCGACCTTGAGATATCTATCCAGAACATCTCGTTGTTAATAAGTTGCGAACCCCACCCAAAGTGTAAACCCAAAGCAATAGACAACTGCATTAAAAGAACTTTGCGTAAAGTAAACAATTCTTGCAACCGCGGTTAAAAACACCGTTGTTCTCCCCCTTATGCCAACAACACATCGCCTAGACTCATGTTTCTGTCACTCAAGCTAGTCATCAGGGGGCATGAACCCACAATCAAGCATAACGCTCCCTCTTGGAGTCACTACCTACTACTTGGCCAAAGCAATAAACATCAACGGAGAACATGCAAGAATTACTCAAGAAGAACAATATAAAAGATAAGAACCAAATATATTAATCAATCACAATCTGAACATAGTCTCATAATCCATCAGATCCCAGCAAACCCAGCATAGCAACAACCGAAAGAGTTAGATATGTGCCTTGATCATGCAGGGCAACTCACAAGGTCAAATCCATGAATAACAAATAGGGGAGGAGAACATCACATAGCTACTGATCATGGACCCATGGTCCAAGGTGGACTACTCACGGATCATCCGGGAAGCGTCCATGGTGGTGGAGAAGCTCCCGGAGGTCAATCCTCCCTCCGGAAGGGTGCCGTGAAGAGGTCTTCTGGTGCTACCGATCTTGGAAGTGCGGCGGCGGCGGAACATAGGCAAGATCGCGAAAAAGGTTCTGTCTTCGGGGGTTTCGGGTCGAGAGATAAATATAGGCGAAGGGGGCAGCAAGGGGGGCCACCAGAGGTCTTGGCGCCCCCTGGCGCGGCCCCACCCTCACTACTGGAATTCACCAGTTTGCCATGTGCCAGGGGCTATGTCGTCTGTTTTTCATCGGGGCGGACGGCAAACCAATGGTATGCCATCTGCTGCCCTAAAAACAAACGAAAAAAGGAGACATACGGCAAACTAGAGGTATGTCGTCTGGCTCCCGGATGGCAGACGGCAAACGCCTCTATGCCGTCTAAAGGTAGACGGCAAACCACCCGCAGGGCCCACTGGAGTTGGAGACTCGGCCTGGCTAACGGCCCACAGCTTTTCCATCTGCCGACAAACGGCATAGTGCCATTTGCCGTAGGTCGGCAGACGACAAAGCCGCAGGGCCGTTAACGCCTCACGGCCTGCCCCACCCTCCCTCTCTCTCCCCTCTCTCTCCCTCTCCCCACCACCCAACCGCGCCACCGCCCCCTTCCCGTCTAGCGCGCCGCCACCTCCCGTCCCGTCCAGTGCGCCGCCACCCTGCCCCATGCCGCCGTCGACCCCGCGCCGCCGCCCTACCCCACCCCGTGCCCTGCCCCGCCCCGCCCTCCTCCAACGCCGCCGCCACCGACCTCCCTGATGCCGCCTTCACCCTCCATCGACGCCGCCGGCCTCCAACTCCGGTGAGCCCCTTCCCATCTCTCTCTAATTTTTCTCTGTTAATTTTTTTGTAGTTTTTTCTCTGTTCTAGTATTGTAGTTTCTTAGTGTTAATTTTTTAGTATTGTAGTTAGTTGGTGTATATATTGTAGTTAGTTAGTGTATTTTTCTGTTAATTAAGTTATTTTTCTTAGATTGAAGGTTAGTGTTAGGTTAGGTTAGTGTAGGTTAGAAGAAGAAGAGGAGAAAGAAGAAGAAGGAGAAGAAGAAGAAGAAGAAGAAGAAGAAGGAGAAGAAGAAGAGGAGAAATAGAAGAAGAAGAAAAAGAATAAGTGGATAAAAAAGAAGAGTAGAAAGAAAAATAGAAAAAATAAAAAGAATTAGAAATGGAAAAGAAAAAGAAATAGAAAAAAAATTATTAGAAGAGGAGAAGGAAGTAGAAGAAGAAGAAGAAGAAGAAGAAGGAAAAGAAGAAGTGGAGAAATAGAAGAAGAAGAAAAAGAAGAAGTGGGGAAAGAAGAAGCGTAGAAAAAATAGAAAAAAATAAAAAGAATTGGAAATGGAAAAGAAAAAGAAATAGAATATATGTATTGATCGGTTTCTTTTTAATGTGCAGTACTTTCCCTGCGAGGGTCTGGTGTTCGACGACCTCCCCTTGTGTTCGACGATCTCCCCCTGCACTCGAGGGTGAGCAGAACATGTCCTATCCTCCTGATTCCCCTTCCTTTGCTCTGTTCCGGTCTTTGTGCCGATGACACTAGCTAGTTATTGGTAGATTCAATATACAGTCGCGTAACCAGTATGCGTCTCCCGTTCGAAAGGATTACAGTATAAATATGCATTCATTTGCATATCTATAATAGTAATTCTTTCGAATTGTCCAACGTTATCCATGGACAACCCGAGTATGCGTAGATTGGGTCATTTTTCCATGCTCTGTTCCTGATCCGACGTGAAATTTCGTCAGCGCCTCCCTGTTGTTCTCGGGATACACAACCTCTCGTCTTGTTGTCGAGACGTGTATTAGGAGACCAGCGGGGAGTTGCTGCTGAAATTCTGCGTCGGGTCGGGAGCAGAGCATGGGAAAACGAACCCAATCTACACATACTCGGGTGGGATTAGGACCTATCTTTACCTATTAGTGTGTAGGTTAATTAATTGCGTATGACGTAGCTATGTATGATAAAAGCAATAAAAATTGGACGTAATAAAATTGAAAACTTCTATATTTGTTGCTTAGTAGCTAGCTAGTGACAAGATGAGCGATGATCGTGCCTGGATGTACACCGGTCGCCCTAATCAGAAAGAGATGACCACTGAATGAGCAATGGAAACCAAGGACTTTCTGAGAGCAGCGTTTGAAAATGGTCAGAGAAAAACCTGGTGCCCCTGTGTTAGGTGCGACAACTATACACAGGCAACAGAGGTGGATATGGGTAAACACTTGCAGATGTGGGGTTTTAAGCCTGATTATACTGTGTGGACTTTCCATGGCGAGTCTGCCGGACGCAGGAGATAGGAGGTGGTCCGCCAGCGCACGGACGAGTACGGAACCGGGATCGAAGACATGGTGCAGGACTTTGACGATGCGCGGGATGAGGACGATGAGATGGAGGAAACTGCGAAGGGATTATATGAGATGTTGGAGTCCTCAAAACGTCCTCTCCACACTCACACTGAGCTTTGTCAGCTCGATGCCATCGCACAAGTGATGGCTCTGAAGGCACAATTCAACTTGGGCACAGAATAGTACAATGCAATCATGACCCTATTTGGGCGGTTTCTACCAAAAGATCATGTTATGCCTGCAAACCTGTACCAATCGGATAAGATCCTGAAGGTACTTAAGATGCCATATGAGCAGATACATGCTTGTGAGAATGGATGTTCTTTATTTAGGAAAGAGTATGCGCAGGAAGACTATTGTCCCAAATGAAAGTCATCCAGGTATGTTATGGTAGACAGTGGTCAAGGTGAGAAGATGCAGACCAAAATACCCGTAAATGTTCTTCGGTATCTTCCAGTGATACCAAGAATTCAACACCTTTACATGATGGAAGAGACAGCCAGACAGATGACATGGACCAAATATGGGAAGAGAACAGAATATGATGCAGATGGGAAGCCGATGTTGACTCACCCATCAGATGGTTTAGCATGGAAACACTTCGATGAAAAACATGTGCAAAAAGCTAAAGATCCAAAGCATTGCCGAATCGCCGTCGGAACGGATGGGTTCAATCCTTTCGGTCTGATGGCAGCCTCATATAGTTGTTGGCCTGTATTTGTCATGCCACTCAATCTTCCCCCCTCAGAGATTATGAAAAGGAAGAACATTTTTCTGACATTGATAATACCAAGGCCCAAATATCCGGGGAAGAATATGGATGTGTACATGCAACCTCTTAAGGAGGAATTGCAACAAGGTTGGGATGAAGGGTTCAAGACATACGATGCAACTAGCAAAAAGACCTTCATAATGCATGTGTGGTATCAGTACTCGATGCATGACCTGCCGGCGTATGCGCTTTTCTCTGGCATGTGTGTTCATGGAAGGTTCGCATGCCCAACATGCAAGGCTGCTCTTTAGTTTCATTGGCTGAAGGCGGGTGGAAAGTATTCCTGCTTCGACTTGCATAGACAGTTTCTGCCTCCTAAGCATCCTTTCAGAAGAGACAGGAAGAACTTCATCAAAGGCAAAGCTGTCAAAAACCTGGCAGCACCTATGATGACGGGTGAACAGGTCCTGGCTTAGTTGAACTCTCTCGAGCCTGATCCAGAACATCCCGGGTATTTCAAGGGATATAATTCGGAACACGCATGGACTCACAAGACATGCTTCTGGGATCTCCCCTACTTCAAAGACCTCGAACTTCCACACAACATTGATGTGATGCACACTGGAAAGAATATCGGTGAGGCCCTATTTGGTACATTTTTCGGCATAGATGGGAAGTCAAAGGATAATCCTAAAGCTAGAGTCGACCAGGAGACTCTATGTGATAGACCTTTACAGAACATGCGACAGCCGAAAGGAAGGAAGAATTGGTCGAAGCCAAGGTCCTGGTTCAATCTTGAAAGGGGGCATATGAGGGAAATTCTCTTGTGGGTGAAAAACTGTTTGATGTTCCACGATGGGTATGAAGAGAATCTAAGGAGGGGAGCTAGTCCAGAAAAATTGAAAATATTTGGGCTCAAGGAGCGGGTAATGCCGGTGATGTTGCGCGGCTATATCCCCGAGGAAGAATGGCTAGTACTGGCAGAACTGAGCTATTTCTTCCGTGTTCTTTGTGCTAAAGAACTATCCGATGGCGTGCTAGAATACATGGAAGAGACGGCGGCGGAGTTGCTCTGCAAGTTAGAAAAAATCTTTACACCAGTTTTTTTTTAATCCGATGCAACATTTGATATTGCATCTCCCGACCGAGGCAAGATTGGGTGACCCTGTGCAAAACCATTGGTGCTATTCAACCGAGAGAATGCAGAAGACGCTTCGAGAAAAATGTAAAAATAAACGTAGAATTGAAGCATCCATGGCCGAGGCATTCATTACCGAGGAGGCGGCAAACTTCGTGACAGCACACTATGAAGCCAAAAATCGCCATTTGCATAATCCAAAGCCTCGATACAATACTGGCGACCCCGAACGACGTCAATCCTACCTCAGCCTATTCAAAGGGAAGCTTGGATCTGTTGGTGCTTTGAGAAATATGATTTTGGATCTCGAAGAATGGAGGACCCTTACGTTGTATATCTTTACCAACCTAACAGAAGTGCGTCCGTACATCGAGTAAGTGCTCGGTACGTAAAATGTTTTGCAACTTCTTATAATTCTACTTTCTTATTCACATCAATTGGTACAGTCGATACGTCGCCCAATACTCGAATGGAGCGGTTATTGAAAGGGATTCCATCGCAGAGTATGAACTTCTCGCCAAACATGGACACGGCAATCCCGGTTTCATCTCTTGGTTCAAACGAACGGTAACTACCATTCATAAAGGGTTTCATTTGTTGTTCATATTTCTGACTAATATACCAATCTTTTCCTATTAAACTTATAGGCAAATTCATCTGACGAGCCTATAGACGCCGAATTGAGACAATTCGCTAATGGTTTTGACTTTAAGGTCCGTACATTTGAGAAATACGATATAAACGGGTATCGCTTTCGTACCGTTGGTAAAGAACAAATAATGCCCGATCGAACATCTACAAATTCGGGTGTGTCGGCTGTTGGCGAAGGAGGTATCGAATATTATGGAAGAGTTGAAGCAATATACGAACTTCTATTCTATGGTGAAAATCCTCCGAACGTCGTTGTCTTCAAATTTCATTGGTTTCTTCCGTCGGAGACTAGACGGACTCATGAACATGTAGGTCTAGTCGAAATTCGACAAGACACACATTTCAATGTCCACGATATCTATATTACGGATCAACAGGCCACCCAGGTTTTCTATCTATCATACCCCTGCCAAACGGTTGAAAACCTGAAAGGTTGGGATGTCATGCTAACCGCTAGTTGATATTTTCGTGCAGCATAACTCTCGGGCTGCATCACATGACCCTTCTCCCCCGTCAACCTCGGGCAACCCGACTGATGCTTCTCAGCTACCTCAGCCTTGAGGGATAAACTTCGGTAATTCTTGTTCTATATTTTGCTTTATAAATGCTTAGTTAGTTTGAAAATGCATATTTAGCTTCTGAAATATTATGAAATTCTTAAATATAGTTAAGTTAGCTCAATAGTAGCATGATTAGCCAGATTTTCTCACAATATGATGAAGTTAGCTTGATTTTCTCACAAAATTCTAAAGTTACCTTAATTGGCTCAAAAAATTCTAAAGTTAGCTTCATTTGTCCAAAATTTCCAAAGTTATCTTAATTTTCTCACAAAATGCTAAAGTTACCTTAATTGGCTCAAAAAATGCTAAAGTTAGCCTCATTTGTTCAAAGTTGCCAAAGTTAGCTTAATTTGCTAAAAAATGTTAAAATTAGCTTTATTGCCTAAAAAATGACTAAAGTAATGCATTTATGGACTTATTGCATTTTCACTTGTAAAGAGAAGAAGACAAGAAGGAGAAGAAGAAAAAGAAGAAGAAGAAGAAGAAGATCTTCTTCTTCTTCTTCTTTTTCTCCTTCTCCTTCTTCTTCTCTTCTTCTTCTTCTTCTTCTTCTTCTCTTCTCATTCTTATTCTTCTTCTACTTCATCTTCTTATAATTTTCTTTTCTTCATTTTGCAGATTTGCTTAATGGTAATAAGGCTATGATGGAGAGCTGCATTTGGACTTGTAGCTTTGTTTATAAACTGTTTGGTCACTTGTGTGTACTTATTTACTATGTATGAGAACTTGCAATCTATTTGGTCACTTGTGTTTCCTATATATGTATGAGAACTTGTGTATATATGTATTTTGATGAACATTTGGTTGATCAACATGTGTTTGGGTGCCTACACTATGCTTTTGGAGAAACATATTGTCAGAACCCCAACTAGGGTAAGTGCTAGGGCTTGTTTGACCCTTTGCATCATGTAAAAATTCAAATGAAATTCAAAATTGGGGAAAAGAAAAGCCCTAAAGAATTTAATTCAAATGGCCAGATAAAAATCTTTTTCCAAAAATCATTTGAATAGTTGGAAAATTCCTATAAATGATGCTGATCATTTTAAAAGTGGTTTGGGTTCATTCCCATGCCCATGGAATATTCAAAAATTCAAAAGGTGCCTTGGAAATTTAATTAAACACCAATTTGAATTAAAATTCAAATTGTTTGATTTTCAAAAATCTCCAAAACTTGTGAGTGGCTAACTATATGCTTTGTAAGTCCATGTAAAAGTTTTTGGCATTTTATAAATTGCCTAGGTATTTATTTATCAAGGCACAACAAAATTACAGAAAGAAAAAGAGAAGAAAAAAAAAGAAAAGAGGAGACCCTAGCCTTCTGGCCCAGCTAAACCCCCCAGCCTCCCAGCCCAGCCCACCTGGGGAGGGCACATGCGTCTTCCTCCCCAGGACAGGCAGGCAGGCAGCACGCCGGCGACCGCCGTGGGAGTGCCAGGCAGCTACCTGCCTCCCTCCCTCTATCCCCGGCGCTTGGAGACGCCTGGAAGGCCTCCACGTCCTTCCCCCTATCCCGTGGTCACGTCCTCCTCTCTGCGTCGCCTTTTCCGTGCGGTCCGAGGAGCTCGCCGGAGCGTGCAGCCGCGCCACCGTGGCCGCCGTGATCCCCTCGTTGCACTGACGTGTCCCGTGGACTCCTCGTGGTCGACTTCATCGCGCTGCAGGTCGAATCGAAGATGAGGACGACTCCAGGCGACTCCCGCTTCGAATCCTCGCCGCCGGCCGTCGTCAGCTCCGAGCTCAAATTCGCCGTCTCCGGCCTCCCTCCGGCTGCCTCGAGTGCGCCTTCGCGTTCAAGGTGAGAAGACGCACCGAACCCCCCTATCCACGCCCCTCCACGTGGTCTGTACCGCAGTGCCGTCGTACCCGAGCTCCGGCCGCCGCCGAGCACGACGCCGACGAGGCTCCGGCCACTCCTATGCCTCCCCGTGGGTGCAGCGCGATGCGGACAAGCACGAGGAGCATGCTAGTGGTCTCCTCGTGCTCTCCCATAGCCAGGAATGCCACCCCGAGTGGGCGCCGCCGTGACCCGTGGTCACCGGCGGTTAGCCGCCGACCACTTTGCCCTAATGACCCCCTTGATCACCCACTAACCCACCCCGCACCCACTGATAGTGGGGCCCAAACCCCGTTAACCCTCTCCTAACTAAAACAGAGAGGGATTAATTCCCTCTCCCACTGACATGGGGGCCCCAGCAGTCAGACCCGCCAGGTCATGCTGATGTCAGCATGACGCAGTAAATAATTTCTGAATTAAAATATTTCCAGAGAAATTACAGAAATTCCAGAAAATACCAAAACTTCAATAATTCATAGAAAATTCATATGAACTCCAAATTGGACAAATAATATAAGAAAAATTATCAGAAAAATGCAAGGATTAATAATATGCAATTTTTTTTTCATGTTTGGCCATTTTAAAATGGGGCAAAAGTAGAAAATGTGCATATGGCTTAATTTGAATTCAAATTTGAAGTTTGAATTTGCAATTCTTTTGTAATACACTTCAACTAAATGGAATTGTCAACACATCAGTACCATGTACATCATGTTTTCACAACTTATCATGTGCTTGAGCATCGCGGTTATATTTATCCCTTGTTTGATTGTTTGCTCGATAGACGTGCAACTAGAACCGGAGGCCACCCCCTTCGTCGAAGACACTGCGTGTGAACCTCGTCAGCAAGGCAAGCAAACCCCATTGATCATGTCTATAAAATCCCAATTCCCTCTCAGTCTCTCTTATGCATGTTTAGGAGATCACCTTGTGTCGATTCTACCGCATAGTTGAACCCATATCCGATGCATGACATATCATCTTGTCACAGTAGTAAGCAAACCACAATCCTAGCTGACATAGGATTTGATTGATATCATGTGGCCCCTGCAACTGTTAATGCTTATTGCATGCTTAGTGGTACAATGAGGTTGCTTTTGATGTGAGTCGGGATGATAGTGAACATGGTGTTGATGAAAGTGAAACTGTGTTGGTGAATCCACCCTAATACAAGGTGAACGATGAGAGGTTGTGTAGGAGTACACAGTGCGTTGTCCCGTTCAACACCGCCTTAAGCACCGAGTTCTTGTATGGTAATCCAAGACAAAGAGTACAACCACACATTGGGCTCACTGACCCCTCTCGGCCTAGTACCTTGATCCGTGTCGACGTCCAGGAGTCACATTAGTTCGGGCTTTCCATTTGACATCTGCATAGAAAAAGAATGAAGGAATGGTTGCATCATATAGATATGTGGGTGCACCTGTGAGGCAGGAAAACCATCTGCCAGAGGTGGCGTCTCGGTCACTTACATTGTTTGAGTCCGTTTCGTTGATCCGGCCGGGCTCTCGAGCGGAGGCAAACTCAGATAGTCGACTCCTGGAATAGACCGGTTGTGAGCGAAGTGTCGTGGTGAACATCCTCGCTGTCACCTCTTGAACGGTGGCGAGACCTGGCGGTAACCGATGGTCATGTGTGTGTAGCTTACACCCTTGCAAGGTTAACAAAACTATTCGAATAGCCGCGTCCGTGGTTAAGGACTACTTGGAACCTGTACCTGATTATTAGACAACTTGAAATGGATACTTCTAAAATGCACCAAGATAAGTGTGAGTGATATGGTGTGCTTTCTCGTGGGGAAGTCGAGGAAGGCACCATAGTGCTGTAATTGGTTGGAGTTGTAGTGGACTCGTGTACGCTTCTTACCTCAAGTCTGGTAATCGTAGTTCAGGACTAGCCAAGTCAAAGCTGGCACTTCTGCATGATGAAACCCCACCTCCCTTTACCTTGATACTTGAGCATGAGTAGTATAGATATGATGTAAGTCTTGCTGAGTACGACTTTGTACTCACGTTTGCTTATTCTATGTTTTAGATGGAAACCCAGACCCCGATGGAGTCACCGAGCTAAAGCTCGACGTTGACTAAGTTAGCATAGTCCCAGACAGCAGTCTGGTCCCTCGTGGAAGGGCATGTTTGTTTACAAGTCTTCTCTAAGCCATTTGTTAAACTTGTCTGTACTCAGACCTAATTTGCTTCCCTTGTATGATGTAATGTTGATCACATACATGTGATCTTTGTATGCTCTATGTGTAAGTAAATAAAGAAGTACTTTGTAGAGTTATGTGATGATACCTGCTGTTCATACTAGGCTTGTGTGCTGCGTGTATGTTTATAACATGCATGTCTTAGTATGGGTTTTCAAGACCTTAGTTGTGATCTGGCTGGCGGTCTTTTATACACCAAGTGGCCCTTAGATGTGCGCAGCTTGGGGCATCGCGATGCGATTGCTCGTGACTCTGTCACGTGCACAATTTGTTGTATGATTGAGCCCGCCCTAGACCCCGACTAAGTGATCGGGCTGGAGTAAGTCTATGTAAGAGTTAGGATTCAATCGATAACATGGTTGAGGCGACTTGTCTATGAATATGGGATTCACCACCCATAAGAATCTAGACTTGTGAGCGGACGATGAGGACCCATCTCAGGTTATCATCTGGCCTGAATGGGATGCCCCTCACGTTCGATGCTTACCGAGAACGTTCTGTGCTTGGACTTGTCTGCTTAGACAAGTGGGTACGGTTCTCGGCTCTCCATGTGATTGTATCGTGACTGGAATTACATACGCTAACCCCGGGTCCCGACAGACTTGGTATCAGAGCAGGACTGTCTGTAGGATTATTCAACCCTTGGTCGAAGTCGAGTCTATCATTCTATAGTTTTATAGTTACTCTGGGTATAAGGGAACAACGTAAGGCTTCTTTTTCTCCTTACCCTCATCGATCTGAGTTCTGAGTCACCCTTATCTTTTCTATGGGATGATAGGACTAGGCTCATCTATGTCTTACTAGAACATCTCGTTGTTTGCCTCCTTGTAGCCGTAGGACAGTTGTGGTTGTCCAGAGTTTCCGTTTTTTGAGTTCCTTGAGGAAGTTCTGTTCAATCTCCTCGAGGTTGTCTTGTTTTCCATCCCGGTGTAGCCGTTATGCTGCCGGAATTATTCCGAGTTTCTGTGGATCATTGCCTTCGCATTATAATCTTTTCCGTCTTCATCATGTCCTTCTTGTCTTTGATTCCATCGTACAACCTGTTCTGATTGTTGATTTTTATCACACAGGATGTCAGGTGGAACTCGTAGTGCTGTTCGTCAGAATCGAGACCGTGTTTGGAATCGAAATGATGATGCACCTCCACCACCGCCTTCTGCGGCGGAAATCATGATGGAAGCTGAGAAGAATCGACGTGATCAAACATGCCTTCTGGAGCTCATCGAGCAGAATACCGCTCGTCAGCGTAATGTGGTTGTGAGCATTCAGGATTTCATCCTCCTCAAGCCACCGGTATTTCGATGTTCTTCTGAGCCCCTTGAAGCTGATGATTGGCTCCGTTCCATCGAGCGTAAGCTTGATACTGCACATGTTGCTCCCGATGACCGAGTTGTTTTCGCGGTATACTTCCTGGAAGGCGCTGCTATTCAATGGTGGGAGAACTATGTTGCTATGCATCCAGATGGTCACGTAGTGACTTGGCAGGAGTTCTGTGTTGCCTTTCGAGGGTACCACATTCTGGATGAACTGATGGAGCGCAAGAAGGAAGAGTTCTGCAATCTGACTCAAGGAGAGATGTCCATTCATGAGTACGTGAGAGAGTTCAACCGTCTTGCTCGTTATGC
The DNA here is from genome assembly GCA_950022295.1 of Bromus sterilis. NCBI lineage: Eukaryota > Viridiplantae > Streptophyta > Magnoliopsida > Poales > Poaceae > Bromus > Bromus sterilis. Next base: position 71,170,704 of record OX465600.1, on the reverse strand, counting down.
CCAAGATGAGGTCACCACCGATGCCAGAAAGCAAGCAAGGTTCCGTAAGGGACTTAGCCCCATCCTTCGTCATGATCTCAACCTCCTTGAATTTCCCACCTTTGAGGATTTAGTCAATAGATCCTTTAGAGCTGAGCATGGCAATGAAGTGTTCGAAGAGTCCCGCAAGCATGCTCTTGAGCATGCCCCTTCTTCAAGTTCAGCCCCTCAGAAACGCCGAATTTGGATTCCAACCAGAGCCATACCTCGAAACTTTCTGCAGAGACCAACCTACAATATATGCCATCCACCCCAACACATTATTCCACCCCGGAATGATGGTGTGCAGCCAAGTAATCCCACTCCTAGCAATTCAGACAGGGTATGCTTTAAGTGTGGTCTTCCAGGCCATTACTATCTTCAATGCCCTCAGGTCTTGATGGCACCACGTCATTCTCGACCCAAGCCTCCAAAGAAACCAACCACCAAAGCCTTTCCAGCAAAGCCTTCATCCACTAGTAGTGGATATGTAAACCAAATCTTAGTTGAGGACACCACTGATGCTTCTAACGTCATTCTTGGCACACTCCCAGTCAATCATGTCCCCGCCTCCGTTCTTTTCGATCCAGGAGCTTCTCATTCATTCATGTCGGAGAGTTATGCACTTCGTCATGAATTCCCTTTTGAAGAAATGTTTTCTCCAATGATCATTCAAACTCCTGGTTCAAAGTGGCAAACTAATAGAGTAAGCCATGGCAATCAAATTGCAATTGAGGGTTTAGTATTCCTTGCCTCTCTTATAGCCCTCAAGTCTTCGGACATTGATGTCATCCTAGGAATGGATTGGTTATCAAGGCAGAATGCTTTCCTTGATTGTAAAGCCAAATCAGTTAAACTCACCCACCCTTCAGGCCAGACCATTGACTACACGTCACCCAGCTCTAGAATCTAGATGCATACTTTGAATGTGCTTCCCCTTCCTGACCTTGAGGATGTTCCGGTGGTTCGTGACTTCCCGGATGTCTTTCCTGAAGAGCTGCCGGGAATGCCACCCGACAGGTGTGTAGAATTTATAGTGGATCTTATACCAGGCATAGCCCAAATTTCCAGACGTCCATATAGAATGGCCCCACATGAGGTAGCTGAGCTAAAAACCCAACTTGATGCTTCGTTGGCAAAAGGCTTCATCCGCCCTAGCTCATCGCCATGGGGTTGCCCCGTTCTGTTCGTAACGAAGAAAGATGGAACAGAAAGGATGTGCGTAGACTATCGCCCGCTAAATCTTGCGACGATAAAGAACAAGTACCCACTGCCCAGGATCAATGATCTTTATGATCAACTTGCTGGATCCTCTGTCTTCTCCAAGATGGATTTGAGATTAGGCTATCATCAAATCAAAATCCGAAACGAGGACATTCCAAAAACGGCTTTCACTACTCGTTATGGTCTTTACGAGTATACCGTCATGTCCTTCGGTTTAACCAATGCCCCCGCCAAATTCTCGCGCTTGATGAATTCGATCTTCATGGAGTACCTAGATAAATTTGTTGTAGTTTATCTTGATGACATTCTCATCTACTCGAAGAACGAAGAAGAGCACGCAAAACATCTTAGGTTGGTATTGATGAAACTTAGAGAGCACCGCCTTTATGCCAAGTTCTCCAAGTGTGAATTTTGGCTACCAGAAGTGACCTACTTAGGCCACGTGATTTCTGCGAAAGGTGTTGCAGTCAATCCCGAGAGAGTTCAGGCCGTCCTTGATTGGACTCCACCTGAATCGGTCAAGCAAGTTAGGAGTTTTCTTGGCTTAGCAAGCTATTGCCGCCGCTTCGTCGAGAACTTTTCTAAAGTTGCAAAGCCTATTACTGAATGTAACAGCCCAGTTTTTGCAAAAATTAAAAATTTTGTTTTTGGTGTGAATTGTTTGATTGTCTGATTTGTTTGCAGCGTTTGCATCCCCGATTTATCGATCGACGATTATTTCCCCCCCTCTTATCTCATACCGGACGGAGACCGACCCTTGCCACCCTAACACTCGACCTTTGCGACACCGGGTTTCACCCGATCACCGTCGCGAAAACCGCACGAGACCAGCCGCAGCCAACGGAACGAAAAACCCTGTTTAATAATTAAATGGGTTATTTTTATAGCGCGCCGGAAAGTGTTCTCGGAACGGTTCCAACGCGAGGTGAACGCCTCTGGCTCGACGCACTGATCGCGCAGTTTGAAGTTTTACCCGAATCGGAGGTACTGCGGACCCCCGACGGTCAAAAACGTGAGCACCGTGCGCGCGAGGTAAAAACCGGGGATGTTTTTGCAAACTGCCAGCCACCCATGCTATATAAAGACCACCACACTCCCACCCATTTTTAGGGTTTCCCTAGCCAAAATATGCAGCCACACCCCGGTTTTACCCCAATTTTCGCAGTAGGCACAGCCCAGCAGATCTGGACCGTCAGATCGCCCGATCTGACGGCCGACATCGCTCCCAGCCACCCACCTTCTCCCTCCTCTCTCCTCACGCGTCCAGCCGCCCGTGGAAGCGCCGAGCCGCGCCGCCTCCGGCCAGCACTCCCGCCGCCGGAGCAGCCCGCCCGGGCCACCCTCCTCTCCTTCCCTCTCTCCCTCTCCTCTCTTCCTCCCGCTCTCTAACCTCCTCCCTTCCCCTGCAGCAGACCGCGCCGGCCGCCATTGGAGCCCGAGGGAGCTCGAGCTCGCCCCGCCTGGATCCACGCCAGCCCGCGCCCGAGGCCAGGAGCCGCCGCCACCAGCCGGTCCCGGCGCCTCCTCGCCTTTAGCCCCCTCCGCCGCCAGCACCGGTGGCCGGCGTGTCACCGGGCAACCGCGCCGCCGCCCCTATCCAAGATCGGGAGGAGGAGCCGAGCGCCTGCCTCCCCTCCAACCGCCTCCGCTAGGTGGGCCCCTCCCAAGCTGGGCCGGCCAGCCCACTGCGCCACTTCGGCATGCCAACGCCAGGCCTGGCCAGATCCGAGCCCAGCAGCCACTTGGGCCGAGCCCATGTGGGGTGAGGCCCCCTTTTCCTTTTTTTGTCTATTTGTTCTGCTGCTGTTTATTTTACTAAGTCTGTGTTATTTTCTGCTGCTGATTCGATATTGCGTTGAAGTTTGCGAGTGATCCGTAGCTCCGATGACGTTGCCCCCAAAACGAAAGTTGCTCAGAATTGCGTGTACTTTAATTCATCTTTTGTGAGCATTTGCATTTGAGCTCATCTTGATTGTGTAATTGTGTGCTGAACAGGGCATCAGGCCGTTAAACTGCTACAAATTGCTATTATGTGCTGCTGTTATTATTTTGTTGCAACTTTGCATGATGATTGTAACAAATCCATGAGGCCTATTGCATTGATTCCTTTTGCGTTGCGTTAAGAAATGTTTCTACTTCAGTTTCATGCATTCACATGCCATATTTGCTTGCTGCATCATGTTTATATCTTTCTCCAAAGTAGCTATCCTGATGTTATTGTGCTGCTATTGCTGAAACTGTTATTTTGTTGCAACTTCGGTCGACGAGTGTGTCGCAACCGTTTATCGGAATTGAGTGATTCCAATTGCATTTTGTTAAGCATCATGTCTACTTTCATCCCATGTATTGCTATGTCATGTTGCTGCACTTTTGCATATAGATTTACCCCTGTTTATACAGCATGTGTGCGTAACTTGTTTTGCTTATATCTTTTTAACCGTAACACTGTTTGGAGTGTTCTTTATATGTAACTTGATTAGTTTTTCGTGTTCTTTGTGTTTATGCTATTGTTTGCTGCTGTTAACCAACCTAAAATATGGTTTAGGACAGAACAGTACCAAATCTTTTAATCATCGTGCGGCACTTAGTGTTATGCCATGTTTAGGTTGTGCTTCACTTAAATTGACTAGCATAGATAGTTTACTTTGTGCTTCACCTCTTGACATGTTTCTGTGCTATGCCATGCTTGCTTGAGTTGTCATGTTAATAATCGTTGTTTGGTCACCTGTAGCTAAGCAACTTGAACCACCGTAAACGTGCGGTATCGTCGTGTGTGACGAGTACTCCACTTAAATCGTTAGTAACCGCTCTTGACGGTAGGTGCGATGTCTCGTGTTGCTTTTGTTGATGCTTGCTCGTGTTTGCTCCGTAGTAATAGTGGTGCACCGTTGATTGCTTTCCAGTGTTTCCTTCTTGTGTGCTCCCGCGGATACTCTCGGAGACGATGCGAGCTTGCGATCAACTACACCTTCGGAACCCGACTTATCAACAGGCAAGGACTTGCATTACTTATGATCCATTCTATTTCAACCAGCGGTTTGCATGCTAGCATAGGTTAGGTTCGATGTTTGATCCTACCACATGTTTACAGCCTCTTTGAAACCGATACAGCCATGTCCCTTCCCAGCAAACCTTGTACTGCTATGTTACTTCTGCTCGTTGCTCAGCCCCTGCTTAGTATGCATGCTTAGGATGCTACGATGTTACCCTGTTACTCTTTGGGTTGGGATATCACCTTATCATATTATTGTTATAATTAATGATATGATTATTATAATGTTGACTATATTCGACGAAGGATGGAAGGTCTAGGCTATCCCGCCCCGACGCTTTGTTCCATTCGAGTCACCTAGGATCCGAGTTCCGGGTATTGGTTTTAAGACTGAGCATGCCTAACCGCGTGTGGGATTTTATGGGGTCCCCTTCTCTTACCTACCTAGCTTCAAACATTTCTAGTGGTGGCCCAAGCTGATTTACCATTTGAAAACATGCATATATATCTTGTTGGGTCGCTCCTAACAGATATCTTTTAAAAAAACAACTTGGGCCAGTGGAGACATGGTTTCTTTGTTGGTCCACACCTGGAAGCTAGGGGGCTGCCCAAATCTGTTTGGGTACCTAACCCGACCTCGTCTAGACGGTAGGGGCCGATTCGAGAGCGCGGCCGGCTTTTGAATTGGATGTCGACTCACCGGGGGCCACCCGGGTTTGTTCGTTGTTAGCTAGAGGGACTTGTCGTTTCGGATCTCTTGGAACTAAACCATAAAATGGTTGCCTATAATGGGTAGCAACTGAGAGTGATGGACGTGCGTGCGGAGCCTCGTAATGGGCAGTTGGTACACCCCTGCAGGGTTAAATCTTTTCGAGAAGCCGTGTCCACGGTTATGGACGACTTGAGACCTACTCCTTGTTCATAGACAACAACAACTGAGATAATCTTAATATAACTTGATCAACGTGTGCGTGTGCCTTGACTGCTTCTTCTTCGTCGGGATGCGAAGAGGAGGACAAGGATAGGATAGGTGTTATGTTTGCGTAAGTAGTTGATAGAAAGACTTGTTGGAGGCGATTCCTCATCGAATGCTTGGCTTCTTATCTTACTCTCTAGATCGTTAGCCACTTCATAAATGCTAGTGCGGCAGCAACCTCACCACTTACCGCTTCCTTACCGTAAACTACTAGTTGTCCTAGAATGACGAGTGATGAAGTCCTTGTTGGGTCAGATGACCACTACAGTTGGATGCTGAGTACTTCTGTACTCATGATACTACCCCCAAACTCTTTTCAGGGTTCTTGATCGACAACAGGTATGGTGATCGACGTTTCACGTGGAGACTCGACGACGACTAGTTAGGCGGATCCCGACGGAGGGCCTGGACCCGTGTGGTTACGGGATCGATGTTTTTCTCTTTGCCACTAGGCATTTGTTTGTAGTCTGTACTCAGACATGTATCTTCCGCTGTTGTATTGTATTTGAGGCAGTTGTATGCCGATTGTATGAGATGTTGTATCCTTGTATCTGTAATGTTCTGATATCATGTTGGAAATCCGGGGCATATGGCTTTGCCATATGTCGCGGTGAGACCGATATGTGCTTCGTCCCCGGATCTGGGTGGAAACACCTAGATCTGGAACAGTACCGCATATCGGGCCTTACACTGAACTCCTCAAGAAAGATAAGAAATTCCAATGGACTCCCAAGTGCGAGGAAAGCTTTCAAGAGCTAAAAAGAAGATTGACTTCTGCACCCGTACTTGCACCTCCAGACACCAAAAGGGATTTCGAGATCTATTGTGATGCTTCACGGAAAGGGTTAGGATGCATACTTATGCAAGATAGACATGTGGTAGCTTATGCTTCACGCCAGTTGCGTCCACATGAAGAGAACTATCCTACCCATGATCTTGAACTCGCTGTCGTACTTCATGCCCTGAAGACTTGGCGACATTACCTCCTTGGTAATCATTGTGAGATTTATTCCGACCACCAAAGCCTCAAATACATATTCACCTAGCCAGATCTTAATCTCAGGCAAAGACGCTGGATAGAATTGATAAAAGATTATGACTTAGGAATTTCTTACACCCCAGGCAAAGCCAATGTCATGGCTGATGCACTAAGTCGTAAGTCATATTGTAACAACCCCATGTTACAACAGTATCAACCACTTCTTCATGAGGAATTTCGCAAGCTCAATCTCGAGATAGTTCCTCATGGATTTCTTTCTACCTTGGTGGCGAAACCAACTCTTGAGGATCAAATCGTAGTTGCCCAAAGGCATGCACGCGGTGTTCGCCGGATCAAGGAGAACATTGCTAGCGGAGTTGCTAGATGTTTCTCCACAGATAGCAAAGGAACGGTATTCTTTGAAAATCGTTTGGTAGTACCTAAGAATAAGGATCTACGGCAACTCATCCTCAAAGAAGCCCATGATCACCCCTCTCAATTCATCCCGGTAGCACAAAAATGTACCGAGATCTACGCCAGAGATTTTGGTGGACCAGGATGAAGAGAGACATTGCTCGATTTGTTGCCGAATGTGATGTTTGTCGTCGCATTAAGGCCGAACACCAAAGACCTGCTGGCACACTTCAACCTTTGCCTATTCCCGAGTGGAAATGGGACAAAGTCGGTATGGACTTCATCACCGGCTTTCCAAAAACCCAGAAAGGTAATGATGCCATCTTCGTTGTCATTGACCGACTTTCCAAAGTTGCTCACTTCCTTCCCGTTCGCGAGTCTATAACTGCTAGCCAGTTAGCGGACTTGTATGTCTCTAGAATTGTGTCTCTTCACGGTGTTCCTTTGGAAATCAATTCTGATCGAGGTAGCCTTTTCACCTCTAGATTCCGGGGAAGCTTTCAGAATGCTATGGGAACTCATCTCTCCTTTAGTACAGCTTTCCATCCTCAGTCTAGCGGTCAAGTTGAAAGGGTTAATCAAATCTTGGAAGACATGCTCAGAGCTTGTGTTATCTCATTCGGGAAGAATTGGGAGAAGTCTCTTCCATTTGCCGAATTTGCTTATAACAATAGCTATCAATCTAGTCTGAACATGGCTCCCTTTGAATTCCTCTATGGACGACGATGTCGAACACCCCTTAACTGGTCAGAAACCGGTGAAAGACAATTCTTTGGACCGGATATGATCAAGGAAGCAGAAGAGCAAGTTCGCATTGTTCGTGATCGATTGAAAGCCGCACAGTCTCGTCAGAAAAGCTACTATGATCGTCATCATAGGAAAGAAAGCTACAATCTGGATGAGAAGGCTTACCTTCGGGTTTCTCCTCTGAAGGGAACCCAAAGATTCGGTATCAAAGGCAAGTTGGCCCCACGTTACATCGGACCTTTCCGCATTCTAGCTAAACATGGAGAAGTTTCCTACCAACTTGAACTACCCCCGCACCTTTCCCGAGTACATGATGTATTCCATGTGTCACAAATCAGGCGTTGCTTCAAGGACCCCATCCGCAAAGTCGACCATGAAACGCTTGATCTCCAAGATGACCTTTCTTATCGAGAGTACCCTGTTCGTATTCTTGATTCAGCAGGACGTGTCACTCGTCGTCGGAAGATCAAGTTCCTCAAAGTGCAATGGTCACATCACTCCGAGAAAGAAGCAACATGGGAAAGAGAAGATCGCCTCCGTGCTGAGTACCCCACCTTCCTCCCGACGACTTCTGAATCTCGGGACGAGATTCTTTTGAGTAGGGGTGAGTTGTCAGAACCCCAACTAGGGTAAGTGCTAGGGCTTGTTTGACCCTTTGCATCATGTAAAAATTCAAATGAAATTCAAAATTGGGGAAAAGAAAAGCCCTCAAGAATTTAATTCAAATGGCCAGATAAAAATCTTTTTCCAAAAATCATTTGAATAGTTGGAAAATTCCTATAAATGATGCTGATCATTTTAAAAGTGGTTTGGGTTCATTCCCATGCCCATGGAATATTCAAAAATTCAAAAGGTGCCTTGGAAATTAAATTAAACTCCAATTTGAATTAAAATTCAAATTGTTTGATTTTCAAAAATCTCCAAAACTTGTGAGTGGCTAATTATATGCTTTGTAAGTCCATGTAAAAGTTTTTGGCATTTTATAAATTGCCTAGGTATTTATTTATCAAGGCACAACAAAATTACAGAAAGAAAAAGAGAAGAAAAAAAAGAAAATAGGAGACCCTGGCCTTCTGGCCCAGCTAAACCCCCCAGCCTCCCAGCCCAGCCCACCTGGGGAGGGCACATGCGTCTTCCTCCCCAGGACAGGCAGGCAAGCAGCACGCCGGCGACTGCCGTGGGCGTGCCAGGCAGCTAACTGCCTCCCTCCCTCTATCCCCGGCGCCTGGAGACGCCTGGAAGGCCTCCACGTCCTTCCCCCCTATCCCGTGGTCACCTCCTCCTCTCTGTGTCGCCTTTTCCGTGCGGTCCGAGGAGCTCGCCGGAGCGTGCAGCCGCACCATCGTGGACGCCTTGATCCCCTCGTTGCACTGCCGTGTCCCGTGGACTCCTCGTGGTCGACTTCATCGCGCTGCAGGTCGAATCGAAGACGAGGACGACTCCAGGCGACTCCCGCGTCGAATCCTCGCCGCCGGCCGCCGTCAGCCCCGAGCTCAAATTCGCCGTCTCCGGCCTCCCTCCGGCTGCCTCGAGTGCGCCTTCGCATTCAAGGTGAGAAGACGCACCGAACCCCCCTATCCACGCCCCTCCCCGTGCTCCGTAGCGCAGTGCCATCGTACCCGAGCTCCGGCCGTCGCCGAGCACGACGCCGGCGAGGCTCCGGCCACTCCTATGCCTCCCCGTGGGTGCAGCGCGATGCGGACGAGCACGAGGAGCATGCTGGTGGTCTCCCCGTGCTCTCCCATGGCCAGGAACGCCACCCCGAGTGGGCACCGCCGTGACCCGTGGTCACCGGCGGTTAGCCGCCGACCACTTTGGCCTAATGACCCCCTTGATCACCCAATAACCCACCCCGCACCCACTGACAGTGGGGCCCAAACCCCCTTTACCCTCTGCTAACTAAAACAGAGAGGGATTAATTCCCTCTCCCACTGACATGGGGGCCCCAGCAGTCAGACCCCCCCACATCATGCTGATGTCAGCATGACGCAGTAATGCATTTCTGAATTAAAATATTTCCAGAGAAATTACAGAAATTCCAGAAAATACCAAAACTTCAATAATTCATAGAAAACTCATATGAACTCCAAATTGGACAAATAATATATGAAAAATTATCAGAAAAATGCAAGGATTAATAATATGCAATTTGTTTTCATGTTTGGCCATTTTAAAATGGGGCAACAGTAGAAAATGTGCATATGGCTTAATTTGAATTCAAATTTGAAGTTTGAATTTGCAATTCTTTTGTAATACACTTCAATTAAATGGAATTGTCAACACATCAGTACCATGTACATCATGTTTTCACAACTTATCATGTGCTTGAGCATCGCGGTTATATTTATCCCTTGTTTGATTTTTTGCTCGATAGACGTGCAACTGGAACCGGAGGCCACCCCCTTCGTCGAAGACACCGTGTGTGAACCTCGTCAGCAAGGCAAGCAAACCCCATTGATCATGTCTATAAAATCCCAATTCCCTCTCAGTCTCGCTTATGCATGTTTAGGAGATCACCTTGTGTCGATTCTACCGCATAGTTGAACCCATATCCGATGCATGACATATCATCTTGTCACAGTAGTAAGCAAACCACAATCCTAGCTGACATAGGAGTTGATTGATATCATGTGGCCCCTGGAACTGTTAATTCTTATTGCATGCTTAGTGGTACAATGAGGTTTCTTTTGATGTGAGTCGGGATGATAGTGAACATGGTGTTGATGAAAGTGAAACTGTGTTGGTGAATCCACCCTAATACAAGGTGAACGATGAGAGGCTGTGTAGGAGTACACAGTGGGTTGTCTCATTGAACACCGCCTTAAGCACCGAGTTCTTGTATGGTAATCCAAGACAAAGAGTACAACCACACATTGGGCTCACTGACCCCTCTCGGCCTAGTACCTTGATCCGTGTCGACGTCCAGGAGTCACATTAGTTCGGGCTTTCCATTTGACATCTGCATAGAAAAAGAATGAAGGAATGGTTGCATCATATAGATATGTGGGTGCACCTGTGAGGCAGGAAAACCATCTGCCAGAGGTGGCATCTCGGTCACTTACATTGTTTGAGTCCGTTTCGTTGATCCGGCCGGGCTCTCGAGCGGAGGCAAACTCAGATAGTCGACTCCTGGAATAGACCGGTTGTGAGCGAAGTGTCGTGGTGAACATCCTCGCTGTCACCTCTTGAACGGTGGCGAGACCTGGCGGTAACCGATGGTCATGTGTGTGTAGCTTACACCCTTGCAAGGTTAACAAAACTATTCGAATAGCCGCGTCCGCAGTTAAGGACTACTTGGAACCTGTACCTGATTATTACACAACTTGAAATGGATACTTCTAAAATACACCAAGATAAGTGTGAGTGATATGGCGTGCTTTCTCGTGGGGAAGTCGAGGAAGGCACCATAGTGGTGTAATTGGTTGGAGATGTAGTGGACTCGTGTACGCTTCTTACCTCAAGTCTGGTAATCGTAGTTCAAGACTATCCAAGTCAAAGCTGGCACTTCTGCATGATGAAACCCCACCTCCCTTTACCTTGATACTTGAGCATGAGTAGTATAGATCTGATGTAAGTCTTGATGAGTACGACTTTGTACTCACGTTTTCTTATTCTATGTTTTAGATGGAAACCCAGACCCCGATGGAGTCACCGATCTGAAGCTCGACATTGACTAAGTTAGCATAGTCCCAGACAGCAATCTGGTCCCTCGTGGAAGGGCATGTTTGTTTACAAGGCTTCTCTAAGACATTTGTTAAACTTGTCTGTACTCAGACCTAATTTGCTTCCGTTGTATGATGTAATGTTGATCACATACATGTGATCTTTGTATGCTCTATGTGTAAGTAAATAAAGAAGTACTTTGTAGAGTTATGTGATGATACCTGCTGTTCATACTAGGCATGTGTGCTGCGTGTATGTTTATAACATGCATGTCTTAGTATGGGTTTTAGAGACCTTAGTTGTGATCTGGCTGGCGGTCTTTTATACACCAAGTGTCCCTTAGATGTGCGCAGCTTAGGGCATCGCGATGCGATTGCTCGTGACTCTGTCACGTGCACACTTTGTTGTATGATTGAGCTCGCCCTAGACCGTGGGGAAGTGATCGGGCTGGAGTAAGTCTATGTAAGAGTTAGGATTCAATCGATAACATGGTTGAGGCGACTTGTCTATGAGTATGGGATTCACCACCCATAAGCATCTAGACTTGTGAGCGGACGATGAGGACCCATCTCAGATGATCATCCGGCCTGAATGGGATGCCCCTCACGTTCGATGCTTACCGAGAACGTTCTGTGCTTGGCCTTGTCTGCTTAGACAAGTGGGTACGGTTCTCGGCTCTCCATGTGATTGTATCGTGACTGGAATTACATACGCTAACCCCGGGTCCCGACACATATTGCTATATATTGCTATATATATTGGTAATTTTTTTCAAATGCAGGGATTTAAAAGAAAACAAAAAAACAGTGGTGTAGCACCCTCTTTGCCGTCTGTCGACAGTCGGCAAAGGCATTTGCCGTCTGCATACGGTCGGCAAAGGTGACACGTGGCACCCAAATGTGCAATCTAGGAACAGACTGGGTGCCATTTGGTCCGTATGCCGTCTGCATATACATCGCAGACGGCAAAGAACATTACTATGCCGTCTGCCCGGCAGACGGCAAAGATCTGATGAGAGGTGACATCTTGATGACGTCACCATATATTTCCCGTCTGTCGGTAGGCGGCACACCTCGCCATTAACGGCCTGAAGAAGGGGCTTGTAATCTTTGTGCCGTCAGGCTGTCGTTGTCGTCTACTTGCCAGTATACGGTCGGCAAAGGGCTTTGCCGTCCGTCGATTATGTGCAGACGGCAAAGCACCTCTTTGCCGAAGAAACTGTTGACAGGAGCTGTGCCGACTGGGGGCAGACGGCAAAGATCTTTGCCGACCGCTAAAGGTGTGTTTGTCGTCTGCCAAGGCAGACGGCAAACAAGAGAATTCCAGTAGTGCCTAGGACGCGCCGGGAGGGCGCCTGGGGCCCTGGTGGGTCCCCTTCAACCCCCTTCTAGACTCTGGAAGGTTCCCGTACGCAGATTTTTTTTATTGGATTTTTCCGGATTTTTTGGAGCATTTTTAATACGGGGGAAACCTGAAATAGGAAAACAACAGAAAACAGAAACTGGCACTAAGGTGCACTGAGTTAATAGGTTAGGCCAAATATGATCAAAAGTGTATGAAAGTGTATCTAAAACATAGCAATATCACACAAAACATGCATGGAGCAAGCAGAAATTATAGATATGTTTGCGACGTAACAACATCCCCAAGCTTAATTCCTGCTCGTCCTCGAGTAGGTAAATGATAACAAGCATAATTTCTGTGGTGAAATATAAGAACTTTTAAGTAAAGCAATCAAGGTATGTGATTCAATTCAAGTCCTAACAAGCAAGAGTCTATATTAGCATTGAAACAAGCAACATAAGAACATAAAGGTGCAAGAGCTCTCGCTGTACATGACTCGAATGTCTCCAGATGGTATTTGCGTGCAAGAAGTGGGAGATGGGAATACGAGAGAGAAAAATATTTATTTGTTGAGAACTCAATCTACTAAAGTTTCACACTTAGTCTTCTTTGGAATCATGACTCGTCCCCAGACCACTAGCCAGGTACAAGTCAATTTGATCCACTCCCTGTCGAAATTTTGAGCACTCATGTAATTGATGAGCGTAAGCACGAGAGTTGACACTTAGGACGGCAGAGAGAGAGAGAGATATGGTGGAGGAGGAAGACAAAAAGGTGTGGAAGGATCACATCAGTGAGGACAATCTTAGGCGAGAGTGCCAAATGATAGATATGATGTGAGGAGTAGGGATTGCCATGCAACGGATGCACATACGAGCTAAGAAAAGCTCTCCAATGGAACTAGTGGGGGTGCATCCAACTTGCTCGCTCAAGAAGACCTAGAGCTCATTTTAGGAGGCTCATCATTGGAATATACAAGACAAGTTCTATAGTGTGAAGGAATAATAGTGTTCCCCCTTCTCTCTTTTTATTTCTTTCTCTATTTTTCCTATTTTTCTATTTTTGGTGGCCTCAATGATTCTTTCTATTTAACTCTCATTTGTCCTCTTTGCGATCTTTTAATTTGTCCTTTTTGGGATCTTTTCCTCACTTAAGGGAAACACTCTATTTTACAAGAAGTGTACAATATCTTTCACACTTTAAAAGGTACTCAACATAAAGAAGATGTAGCTATCATGATGTATGCAAATGTATGCCTCTGCCAGTGCAGTAGGAACATGTATTATATGAACATCAAGTCATGAGAAGGTGGATGTTGCACGACAATATATCTCGGAAAGGCTATGGCAATGCCTTGATAGGTAGGAATGGTGGATGTTTTGAGGAAAGATATAAGGAGGTTTATGATGACAGAGCGTATCATGCACTACTGGAATCTGCTGGTTTGCCGTCAGCCATAGCTGACGGCAAAGGCCACTTTAACCGACGGCAAAGGCTTTGCCGTCAGCTTGCTGACGGCAAAGAGACTGGCCACGAATTTATCGGCAAACAGGTTCTTTGCCGTCAGCTGGAAATCGACCGACGGCAAAGCCTGTGCCGTCAGCTAGGGAGCCGAGGCTGACGGCATAAAGCGTTGACGGCAACGACTTAAGCCCAGTCCCGTTAGGGGGTTAACGGCAGGCTTTGCCGTCAGCTGGAGTCCAGCTGACGGCAAAGCTGCTGCTTGTGGGCCATGCTTGCCAGGGGAGCTGCGATCAGTGCCACGTGGGGTCCTTTCCCTTTGCCGTTAGCCGCTGTCCAACTGACGGCAAAGCTGACAACCTGGGACATTTGGTCGTCCCAGAGTTGCCAGATTTAACAGTTAGCTGCCACGTGTCCTTCTTTGCCGTCAGCCCACCGACGGCAAAGGCTTTGCCGTCAGTAAGCTGACGGCAAAGACTCTCTCTGTTTTTTTTTAATTTAATTTCTGTTAATTCCCTGCATTTTCAAACAACAATATAGATAACACAATTAATATTCTGCTAGGCCCTAAACAGCACCACAAGTGCATCACAAAGCATCGCAAAGCATCTAACAACATCACAAAGCATCACAATATAAATAACACAAAGTGCAAACAACAAAGATGGCATCACAAAGCATCGCAAAGAATCCCAAGTGCATCCGCAAGTACAAGTGCATTACAAACTGCATTACAAAGCATCTAAGACTAAAACTAGCTAGAGTCCCTGGAGCATCCATCCATGTGCCATGCTGCTTTATCAAAATCTGCATAATGAGAAGAAGAAAGAATTTAGCGCTAAGTAATTAGAAGAAGAAGAAGAAGAAGACAAGAACAAGAAAAAGAAGAAGAAGAAGAAGAAGAAGAAGAAGAAGAAGAAGGACACAAGAACAAGAAGAAGAAGAAGAAGAAGAAGAAGAAAAAGATGGAGAAAAAGAAAGAAGAGAAAAAGGAAGAATAAGAAGATTTGTTTCTTCTTAATCTATCTTTTTCTCCTCTTTCTTCTTCTCTTATTTCTTCATCTCTTCTTTGTTCTTCTCTTCTGTTCTTCTCTTATGGTTTCTTTTGAAAATTTCTAAAGTAATTATGTCATTTTTGAGCTCTAATATCAACTAATTATGCTATTTTTGCCTAACTAGAATTTACTAAGCTAACTACAGCATGGCATAGTCTAAGTTGAGCTAGGCATGTCATTTTTGAGCTCTAATATCAACTAATTATGCTATTTTTGGTGTTATCAAGTAATTATGTCATGTTTTTACCAAATAAGCAAAGTCTATGTCATTTTGTAGGTAAGTAAGCTAATTATGTAAAAAAATTATGTAATTAAGCTAATTATGCAATTTTTTGCCTAACTAGAATTTACTAAGCTAACTAAAGCATGACATAGTCTAAGTTGAGCTAAGCAATAAGAATAAGAAGGAGAGGAATAACTAACAAATGCCAAGTCACGGAGGAGAAGCACCATCTCGGTTGGTCGCCGGGTTGGTAGGGCTCTGACCGGGAGAGGGATTGTGGGATGCGACTCTGGAATGATGCTGCAACAAGGCAAGAGTTGAAATATGTGGTTAGCATGGCAACATACAACGATATAAGTCCGTGCAAGGTTGGTCATTGAAAGGGAACTCACCGTTCCCACCGGAGAAGGCATCGGCGAAGGGGGTGGCAAACCTTGCTTCTCACACATAGCCTGCAAATTAGTTTTCGAGAAGTCAAAGAAATAGTCTTGTTGCTTCTCACACATAGCCTTGCTTCTCACACAACTGACTTACCGCAACGAAGTCGTGCATAGCCTTCGCATGGGCATTATTGCGTGCCCTCTCCTCCTCCAGCAGCCTCTGGGTATTCCGGTCCCTCTCCTCCAACAAGAGTCTGGTGGCCTCCCTCTCTTTCTCAAGTGCGGCCTGCAACCACTTCTCATCATCATCCATCCAAGGTCAAATGAACTAAAGAAATAATGAAGGAAAACTCTTTGCTAGCAGTACGAAAGCGATACCCGTTGATGTCGTACTTCTGAAATGTCCGGACCTTAAAGTCAAAACCATTTGCTATTTGTCTCAATTCATCGTCGACTTGCTCATCTGAATTAGCTATTTTTTTGAACCAAGAGATGAAACCGGGATAGGCGCCTCCTGTCTTTTCAAGAAGTTCATACTCGAGAATGGATTCTTTTTCGATTGCAACACCATTCGAGAACTGTTCGACGTATCGACTGTATCAATTAATAACGGTTGTTAGACACAAAACTTGTTAAAAAGTTGCGAAACAATGTATCGAGGATTTACTCGATGTACGGCCGAACTTCTGTTAAGTTGTTCAATATATACATCGTTAGTGTGCGCCACTCCTCGACGCCTAGCAACTTTGATTTTCCCACACCAGAAGGAGCGAGCTTCCCTTTGAAGAGGCTGAGTTTGGATTCACGTCGTTTGGGGTCGCCCACATTGTACCGAGGCTTTGGATTATGCAAGCTGTGCAAAGTGGCATCATAGTGTGCTGTTACGAAGTTTGCCGCCTCCTCGGTAATGAACGCCTCGGCCATCGATGCTTGAATTCTACGTTTATTCTTACATTTTGCTCTAAGTGTCTTCTGCATTCTTTCAGTTGCATAGCACCAACGATTTTGCACAGGGCCACCCAATCTTGCCTCGGTCGGGAGATGCAAAAGCATGTGTTGCATCGGATTAAATAAGCCCGGTGGAAAAATCTTCTCTAACTTGCAGAGCAACTCAGGCGCCAACTCTTCCATGTCATCTATCACGGCACGCGACAACTCTTTAGCACAAAGAACACGGAAGAAATAACTTAACTCTGCCAATACTAGCCATTCAGACTCTCGGATATAGCCGCGCAACATCACTGGCATTATCCGCTCAAGCCATATGTGCCAATCATGACTCTTGAGCCCAAAAATTTTCATTTTTTCAATGCTCGCTCCCCTCGCTAGATTCGCAGCATACCCATCAGGGAACAACAACTTTTGTTGCACCCACAAGAGGATTTCCCTTATTGCTCCCTTCTCGAGATTGTACCAGGCAGGTGGCTTGGACCAATTTTTTCTTCCTTTAGGTTGTCGCATGTTTAGTGATGGCCTATCACAAAGAGTCTCCTGGTCAACTCTAGCCTTTGTATTATCTTTGCGCTTATTAGTGCCGAAAAATGTGCCAAGAAGGGCCTCGGCGATATTCTTTTCAGTGTGCATCATGTCAATGTTGTGTGGTAGTAAGAGGTCTTCAAAGTAGGGGAGATCCCAGATGCATGGCTTGTGGGTCCAGGCGTGTTCCTCATTATAACCCAAGAAATACCCTGGACGGTTTGGATTAGGCTCCATAGATTTTAACTGTTCATGAATTTGTGTGCCCGTCAACGCAGGTGTTGCCGAGTGTTTGACAACTTTACCTTTCATGAAATTCTTCTTGTCTTTTCTGAATGGATGGTCCATAGGCAAGAACTGTCTATGCAAGTCAAAGCAGGAATACTTTCCACCTGCCGGCAACCAATGAAACTTAAGAGCTGCTTTGCATTGTGGGCATGGGAACCTTCCATGCACACACCAGGAAACAAAAAGCGCAAATGCCGGCAGATCATGCAATGAGTATTGGTACCAAACATACATTTGAAAGTTCTCTTTCTTAGCTGCGTCGTATGTGTTGACCCCATTCACCCAAGCTTCTTTCAAGTCATCCATCAGCGGTTGCATGTACACACTCATATTCTTCCCTGGATAGTTTGGCCCTGGAACTATCAACGTCAGAAATATGTGCTTTCTTTGCATAATGGACGATGGTGGAAGATGGAGCGGAATAACAAACACAGGCCAGCAACTATATTGGGTAGCCGTCATACCAAAAGGATTGAACCCATCGAGACCGATGGCGACTCGGAAATTCCTTGGCTCTTTAGCTTTTTCCGTATGTTTAGCATCAAATGCCTTCCATGCGTCACCATCCGAAGGGTGTACCAACATCGGATCTCCGTTTTCATCTAATTCTTTCCTAATTCCATGTTTGTGCCATGTCATCTGTTTTGCTGTTTCTTCGAGCATGTAAAGTCGTTGAAGTCTTGGTAGGATCGGCAGATACCGTAGAACACTCACAGGGATTTTGCTCTGCTTCTTCTCACCTTCACCGTTTTCTACCTCAACATATCTGGAGGACTTGCAAAATGGACAATATGTTTCGTCCACATAATCTTTCCTAAATAAGGCACATCCTTTCTCACAAGCATGTATCTGCTCATACGGCATCTTGAGTGCACTAAGGATTTTGTCTGACTCATATAGGTTTGAAGGCATAATATGACCTTCGGGTAGAAACCGCCCAAATAGGGTCATCATTGAGTCAAACAGGTCTCTTCCAATGTTGAATTGGGCTTTCAGAGCCATTACTTGTGCGATGGCATCTAGCTGAGAAATCTTAGTGTGCTCGTGAAGAGGACGTTTTGAAGACTCCAACATGGCATAGAAGGCCTTTGCGGATTCCTCCATCTCTTCGTCCTTGTTCCGAGCATCATCAAAATCATTGACCATGTCTTCAATCCCTGTACCATAATCGTCGGTGCGCCGACGCAAAACTTCGTCTCTATTACGTTGGGCCGACTCACCATGAAGTGTCCACAAGGTATAGCCGGGAGTAAAACCACGCATCTGCAGGTGTTTACCCATTACATCCTTTGTCTGTCGCGAATAATTCTTGCACTTAGTGCAGGGGCACCATGTTTTTGGCTGGCCTTTAGAAAATGCCGTTTGCAGGAATTCATAGGTTTTGCTCAACCATTCATCGGTCATGTCTTTCTGACTAGGGTGACCGGAGTACATCCATTCACGATCAGTCATTCTTTCAAGCTAGCTATATAGTATCCACATATGAACAATATAAATTATCAGTTCATAAAGTATGTCAAATTAATTATGGTCATTTTTTAATCATGGTTAAAACATTGGGATGCACGGCATGCACACCTAGCAGCTACTAGGTAAAGATGGGTCCTAATCCCACCCGAGTATGTGTAGATTGGGTCATTTTCCCATGCTCTGCTCCCGATCCAACGCAAAATTTCGGCAGCACCTCCCCGCTGTTCTCCTAATACACGTCTCGGAAACTAACCGAGAGGATGTGTACTCGGAGAACAACAAGGAGGCGCTGTCGAAACTCTGCATTGGATCCGGAACAAAGCATGGGAAAATGACCCAATCTACACATACCCGGGCTGTCCATGGATAACGTTGGACAATTCGAAAGAATCACCGTTATAAATATGCAAATGCATGCATAGTTATAACCGTAACCCTTTCGAACGGGAGACGCATATTGGTTACGCAAAGACTTTGCATTTCAATACTAAAACTACCTATCTAGATAGTGTCATCGGCACGAAGGCCAAAACAGAGTAATATAAAGGTGGAGAAGGAAGAGTTAACAAATACGCACTCGCGATAACTAATCTAACTAATACCAACATCTAGATAGTGTCATCGGCACGAAGGCCAAAACTGCACATTTAAATGCAATCAATCAAAACAAATACGCACTCGCGATAACTAATCTAACTAATACCAACATCTAATTGACAACTACAATATTAAAAGTATAAAGCTAATTAATATCACTACTATAAAGCTAATAGTTCTTATTCTTCACATCTCTTCTTCTTTTTCTTTACTCTTCTCTTCTTCTATTTCTATTCTTCTTCTTATTTTCTTCTTTTCTTCATTATTCTCTCCTTCTTCCTCTTTTTCCTTTTCTTCTTATTCTCTTAATCTCCTTCTTCTTCCTTTTCCTTTTCTTCTTTTTCTTTTCATCTCCTTCTCCTCATTCTTCAATTATTATTCTTCTCTCCATCTCTTCATTCTTCCTCTTTTTCCTTTTCTTCTTATTCTCTTAATCTGCTTCTCCTTCTTCTTCCTTTTGCTTTTCTTCTTTTTCTCTTCATATCCTTCTCCTCATTTTTTTTTCTCTCAATCTCTTTCTCCTCTCTTTCTCTTCCTACTTCTACTAACTAAGTACTAGCGTTCTTACTGTCTAAATACTAACTAATAATTCCTATTGTCTAAATACTAACTACTAACTAATTCATATATTCTTAATTACTAACTAAATCTTCTATCTACTTCTAAAAGATATAACTAATATACTAACTACTAACTAATTCATATAACAAATTAACTACTAATTGCTAACTAAATCTTCTATCTACTTCTAAAAGATATAAATAATATAATAAAAATCAACTAAAAAAGGAAAACTAATAAAAACAAAAGATAGTTCAACTAATAATACAAAATAAAATAAAAATAAAAGGAGGAGGTGGCTCACCTGGCGGCAGCAAGCTAGGGCGGGCTCCGGCGGGGGAGTGGCGGGGGAGGGGGGCGGCCGGGGGCGGGGGTGGGCTCCGGCGGGGGAGGGGGTGGGCTCCGGCGGGGGAGGGGGGCGGCCGGGGGGCGGGGGGCTCCGGCGGGGGAGGGGGCGGGGGCGGGGGCGGGGGTGGGCTCCGGCGGGGGGCGGGGAGCGGGGGCGGGCTCCGGCGGGGGTGGGCTCCGGCGGGGGCGGTCTCCGGCGAGGGCGGCGGCGGCGGTGTCGACGAGGAGGCGGCGGCGGCTGGGGCTCGGGCGGGGTGGGGTTGGCGGGTGGGGTGGGCGCGTGATAGAGAGAGAGGGCTGGGGGCGGGGGTTATCTACTCATATCTTTGCCGTCAGCTAGCTAACGGCATAGGCTCGCCGTTATCCTTTGCCGTCAGCTAGCTGACGGCAAAGCCTGGGGCGGTTAGGCAGAGGTAGTAGGGGGGGCTGAGAAGCTCCCTACGCCGTCAGGCCACCTATGCCGTCAGCCTTAGTATTCTATGCCGTCAGCCAGCCGACGGCATAGAACAGGCTGACGGCAAAGAAATCCTTTGCCGTCAGCCTGTTCTACACCGTCAGTTTTTCACCTGGCTGAGGGCATAGAGCCTATGCCATCAGCCCCGTGAAACAGCTGACGGCAAAGCCAGAAACTGACGGCAAACTCTGTTTTTCCAGTAGTGATGCCAAAGGTGTGGATGTACCGGCGAAGGTGGACGCCAACTCTCGGAGTGAGAAGGAGGCAATGAACGACACAAGAGAGGCTAGCAAATATGAGGAGGTGGAAGTGCCAACTTTCAATACTTACATTAGTCCGAAGAACTCATGCACTTATTATCGGTAACCCTCAATCTAATCAGGAGTTTCACAAAGAGACAAGTACCATGAGGAGGAGTGTATGGGGGTTTGGTTATCCTTGCGCATCCTCGACTCATGGTACCTGAGTGTACTCTAATATTCGATCGCTCCAAAGATTAGTGATCCATCTAGCAGCTAGAGTTCTCTACTAGTTTTTGTAGTTTTCAAAAATAAACACGGATTGCCCAAAATATGACATCTATCACTAATAGGCTAGAGCTCTTGACACCACAAGTTCAAACATTACTCACATCAATACCTCAAACTATTGCAAGTTACTACTACAATTGAATAGCAACCTCAATCACCTACTTCAAGTCAAGACACAACTCAGTGCAACAACCAACTCTCTAAACAAGATAAACATGAAAACTAAAGAGAGTTCCAGCAACAAACTAAACAAAACCTCTTGAAAAATATAAACATGAAAACTAAGAGATAAACATGATAGCAGCTAAGAAAAGATAAAGAACACACAACAAAAGAAAGATAAGCATGAAAATCATATGATGTGTTCTAGTTTAAGTGGAGCGTGTTTCTCTCTCACAAAAAGAACGCTCGTAACACCCTCGGTGTCAAGCTACAGTGATGACCTATTGTTAATGGTTAATCACAATGACTAATATTGCCTTGATTATATTCAAAATCAAATGATATTAAAACCCCTTTGGATGGAATCAAAAACAAAGTGGAAATAAAAGTGAAACCAAAAATGTTGCAAATAATTTGATTAAATGCATAATAATAATTAGGTCATATTAAAATAATAGTGAGCATTCATTGCAAGGTTTAAATATTGTAAACAAATCAAAACAATAGAAAAATAGTAGCATTTGACCCCTTTTAAATAAAACAAAAATGCAATTGATTTTATATGGGCACAAAACTTTTTGTGGCACTATTATAAAGTGCGTCACTAATTTTGGTACACGTTTCACATTTTACAAAAATGAAACAATAGCCAAATAAATAAAACAATTGCAAAGAGAAAAGAAAACAGAAAAAGAAAACTAGAAAAGGGAAAATAGCTATCCTACGCCTAGGGCAAACCCACCCACTGGGCCGAGCCTAGCCCAACCTCCCACCCCATCTCCCTCTTCTTCCTCACTACTCATGCCCCCTTGCATGGAGGGCATCCCCCGGCTCCACGGCCATTGATACGTCCCAAACGTATCGATAATTTCTGCTTTCTCCATGCATGTTTTATGTGATATTGCCATAATCTAGATACACTTTCATACACTTTTGATCATATTTGGAGTAACCTATTAACTCAGTGCACCCCAGTGCCAATTTCTATTGTCTGCTGTTTTTCTATTTCAGTTTTCCCCCATATTAAAAGTGCTCCAAAAATTCGGGAAAAATCAGATAAAAAATCAGCGTGAAGGAACCTTCCGGAGTCCCGAAGGGGGACCAGGTAGGACCCACCAGGGCCCTAGGCGGCCACCTGGCGCGACCTAGGTCTTGGCCGCGCCAAGGGGCGCCTGGACCCCTGGTGGACCCCTTGGTTGCCCCCCTTCGCCTATATATCTCCCGTGACGTGAAACTTCCGAGGACAGAACCCTTTTTCGCGTTCTCGCCTCTGTTCCACCGCCGCCGCGCTTCGAAGATCGGGAGCACCAGCAGACCTCTTCCCGACACCCTGCCATGGACGCTTCCCGGATGTTCCATGAGTAGTTTCCTTTGGACCATGGGTCTGTGATCAGGAGCTATGTGATGTTCTCCTCCCCTCTTTGTTCTTCATTGTTTAGACCTCGTGAGCCCTACATGATCGAGGCACATATGTAATCTTTCTGCTGTTACTATGCTGAGTTTGATGGGATCTGATGGATTATGCGATTATGTTCAGATTGTGATAGAGTAATATATCTGGTTCTTATCTTTTGTATTTTTGTTCCTAAGTAATTCTTTCATTTTCTCCGTTGTTGTTTATTGCATTGGCCAAGTAGTAGGTAGTAACTCGAAGAGGAAACGTTATGCTCGATTGTGGGTTCATGCCCCCTGATGACACGCTTGAGTGACAGAAACATGAGTCTAGGGGATGTGTTGTTGCCACAAGGGGGAAAACAACGATTATTGTATGTAACCGCGTTTGCAAGGTGATATGTCTCAAACGTATCTACTTTTCCAAACACTTTTGCTATTGTTTTGCCCTCATTCTGGCATGATTTGAACTAAACTAACCCGGCTGACGCTATTTTCAGCAGAGCTGCCTGTATGGTTTTATTGTGCGCAGGAAAATGGATTTTTGGACATCTCAGAAAATTCCTAGAAAGAATATAGAAAATCCACGCACCCGAAGGGACCCAGGACCAGAAGGTGGGCCAGAGGGGACCCAGGGGGACCCAGGCGCCTAGCTGGCGCGGCCTACAGGGCGGCTAGGTGGGTCCCACCCCCTCTGGTGACCTACCTTGGCCCCTATTTATTCTCGTGGCGAGGAAACTCCGAAACAGAAGTCGCTTTTCCAGAACCCGTCGCGGAGCCGCCGCCAACCTCTGTTCTTCCTCGGGAGGGCTAATCTGGAGACTGGTTTGGCCTCCGAAGAGGGGAGATCGTCGCCATCGTCATCACATCACCACTCCATCCTCCCTCCATGACTTCTCTTCACATGTGTGAGTAATTCCCTACTGTAGGCAAATGGGATGGTAGGGATTGGATGAGATTGATCATGTAATAGTTCGTCAGATTGTTGGGGGCATGTTGCCTATCATCTACTTTGGTGTTTATCATCTTTGCTACATCTTTTTGTTCTTAATGCTTGTCACTTTGGGCCCGAGTGCCATGTTTTCAGATCTGAACCACTTATGCTTTCATGAGTATATTTATGTTCTTGATCCTATCTATGAGTTGTATGCACCTATTATGGTCCGGAACCAGCGATCCCAAAGGTGACAGATTGCGACACCAAAGGGGATGGTCCATAATTTGAGGATTCCATGCATCCATTGAGTTTATTGCTTTGTTCCAGTGCTCTTTGACAGGAGCACCTTAATCTCCATAAGTTCCCGTTGGCCTCGTTCATAGCGGTATGGTAGGACAAAAGATGTTGTGCAAGTTCTTATTGCAAGCACGCACAACTACCTACGGGATACATGCCTAATGTTTGATATTTTCCTAGATGATCATTTCTTTTCTGTGTGCCTTGCCTCGTCTTAGAACCTATTACATGCTCATTCTTATTCATGCAGCGCCCGACCATCCATCTCCCTAGCCTACAGTGCTTTAATCCTGCTGGTTACTACTAGTTTACTTCTGTTGATTTACTTTTGCTGTTACCGCCATCACTATCACTATCATACCATATTTCCTATTAATATTTTGTTGCAACCAAGTATATTTCAGGTGCGGTTGAATTGACAACTCAACTATCAAATCTTACAAATAATATTTGGCTCCCCTTGTGTCGAATCAATAAATTGGGTTAACTTACCCGCGAGAACACTACAATCGATCCCCTACAGTTGAGGGTCATCAAGTATTGTTTTCTGGCGCCGTTGCCAGGGAGCATAGAAATATTTACAAGTCTACTTGAAGTATCCTTCCTGCCACACTTCATCCGCTATGGGTAAGAAAGGAGACCCCAAGGTTCCGATCTTACCATCTACTACAAGAAAAGGTACCGTTCTAAGTTCCAGTGCTACGCTTGATTCACCTTCAATTATAAGTAAGTTTGCTTCCCCACTACCACCACACGCTACTTCTACTGAGTCATCTACTAGTCCGATACTTTTGATGATGCTTCCACAACTCTTGATGATACTAGTTTTCTTGATCACTATATTGAAACTCAGACTGCTAAGGTTGCAGCAGAACCCGCGACCGAGACTCCTGCTACCTATATTCCTACTTGCAAAACCTTTGGTTACCCAGACTTAGATGAACTCAAGGAGAGGATCCTTGATGATGATTATATTACTCTTGATGATGATTTTTTCAGGGAACTCAGAGAGCGTGTCGACTCTGACCCTGATGTTGTTAAGGAGTTGCTCGAAAAGAACTCCATGAAGAACAAGATTACTCCTGATCCTAAATTTGCCACATCTCCTATATGCATCAATGATCCTGATTATGATTTCTCTGTTGATCTTTCACATATATCTACAGTCAAGGCTGGCCCTTTTTATGGCAGAGAAAATGATGATGCTATAGCGCACCTGACCAAACTCGCTGAGTTAGGTGACCTATTTACTACTGATGAAAAGATACGAAACTTCTATGTGGCCAGGCTTTTTTCCTTTTTCTTTGAAGGAAGATGCTAAATCATGGTACGATGCACTACCCTATGGTTCCATTGAGAGTCCTCAGGACTTAGTTACTTTCTTTGTTCATAAATATTTTCCTTCTCATATGTGTAAGGCCCGATATGCGGTACTATTCCAGATCTAGATGTTTCCATCCAGATCCGGGGACGAAACACATATTGGTCCCACCGCGACATATGTCGAAGTCAAACGCCCCGGATTTCCAACATGATATCACAACATTACAGATACAAGGATACAACATCTCATACTATCGGCATACAACTGCCTCAAATACAATACAACAGCGGAAGGTACACGTCTGAGTACAGGCTACAATCAAATGCCTAGTGGCAAAAGAAAATCATCGATCCCATAACCACACGGGTCCAGGCCCTCCGCCGGGATCCGCCTAACTAGTCGTCGTCGAGTCTCCACGTGAAACGTCGATCACCATACATGTTGTCGATCAAGAACCCTGAAAAGAGTTTGGGGGTAGTATCATGAGTACAGAGGTACTCAGCATCCAACTGTAGTGGTCATCCGACCCAGCAAGGACTCCATCACTCGCCATTCTAGGACAACTAGTAGTTTACAGTAAGGATGGGGTAAGTGGTGAGGTTGCTTCCGCACTAGCATTTATGAAGTGGCTAACGATCTAGAGAGTAAGATAAGAAGCCAAGCATTCGATGAGGAATCGCCTCCAACAAGTCTTGCTATCAACTACTTACGCAAACATAACACCTATCCTATCCTTGTCCTCCTCTTCGCATCCTGACGAAGAAGAAGCAGTCAAGGCACACACACGTTGATCAAGTTATATTAAGATTATCTCAGTTGTTGTTTTCTATGAACAAGGAGTAGGTCTCAAGTCGTCCATAACCGTGGACACGGCTTCTCGAAAAGATTTAACCCTGCAGGGGTGTACCAACTGCCCATTACAAGGCTCCGCACGCACACCCATCTCTCTCAGTTGCTACCCATGATAGGCAACCATTTTATAATTTAGTCCCAAGAGATCCGGAATGACAGGTCCCTCTAACTAACAACGCATAAATCCAGGTGGCCCCCGGTGAGTCGACATCCAACTCAAAAGCCGGCCACGCTCTCGAATCGGCCTCTACCATCTGGACGAGGTCGGGATAACCTACCCTCTCCCGGGCAGGATCCCTAGCTTCCAGGTGTGGACCAACAGGATATACCATCCCACTGGCCCAGTTTATTTTAAATCCACTGGCTGCAGACCAGTTACGCACACGGTTTCTCAAATGGTAAAATCAGCTTGGGCCACCACTAGAAATGTTTGAAGCTAGGTAGGTAAGAAGAGGGGACCCCATAGAATCCCACACGCGGTTAGGCACGCTCAGTCTTACAACCAATACCTGGAACTCGGATCCTAGGTGACTCGAATGGAACAAAGCGTCGGGGCGGGATAGCCTAGACTTTCCATCCTTCGTCGAATATAGTCAACATTTATAATAATCATATCATCAACAACAATATAATAATGTGATATCCCAAACCAATGAGTAACAGGGTAACATCGTAGCATCCTAAGCATGCATACTAAGCAGGGGCTGAGCAACGAGCAATAGTAACATAGCAGTACAAGGTTTGCTGGGAGGGGACATGGCTGTATTGGTTTAAAAGAGGTTGTAAACATGTGGTAGGATCAAACATCGAACCTAACTTAGACTAGCATGCTAACCGCTGGTTGAAATAGAATGGATCATAAGTAATGTATAGTCTTTGCTTATTGATAAGTCAGGTTCTGAAGGTGTAGTTGATCGCAAGCTCGCATCGTCTCCTAGAGGTACCCGCGGAAGCACACAAGAGGTAATCACTGGAAAGCAATCAACGAGCAAACATCTATTACTACGAAGAAAACACGAGCAAACATCAACAAGAAGGCAACAGGAGACATCGCACCTACCGTCGAGAGCGGTTACTAACATGTTAAGTGGAGTACTCGTCACACACGACGATACCGCACATTTAGAATAGGTTCAAGTTGTTTAGCTACAGGCGATCAACAAAGTTGTTAACATGGCATCTCACTCAAGCATGGCAAGAGGTGAAGCATAAATAATCTACCTATACTAGTCAAGTTAAGCGGGTAAAATTCCTACACATGGCATATCGCTATTTACCCCGCAAAATAAATATGTTTGCTACTGTTTTCACCTAAAAATTATTTTATTATTTTATAGAGCAAGTAAGAACAGCATAAACACAATCTACATGCAATTCTAGTCAAGTTACATATAAGAAACATTTTTATTGGGGCAACGGATAAAAAGTTATTAAATAAATAGTTTACAGTGGCAAGCAGTTGTAATTAGCAGGCAAACAGCATGTAAACAAAGTCAGACATGGCAACAAGCAACATTTTATTAAACTACACTAAAAACTAAGCAAGTTTCACGTTTTACGCGTTGCGATCCGAGCTACGTTGAAAATAAATCGCCAACGCAAAATAATAATACAATCTGGCATTAAATTAAAACCAGAAAAGAATAAAAAACTACTGGGCCTAAAAGCTACTATTGGGCCTAAACACAGTGGGCGCGGGATAATTAAAATCGCACCGGGCAAAAAATTGCTCATGGGCCGGCCCAACTCGCAAGGCAGCAACAAAAATAAAATAAAAAAAGGAAAAAAAGGGGGCGTTGGTCACCAAGTCGGGCCGAGGCCCAGCTCGCGGTGGGCGCTGGTTAGCCAGCGGCTCGCCCAGGCCGGAGGTTAGCGCGCACTGGGCCAGGGGAGATGGCTGGCTGGGAATTGGGCCACCGGTCGAGGTGGGCTGCTGGGCCTGGGGCGCGCCGTCCCACGTCGTCGTCCACGCGCAGGAGCGATGGAGACTTCGTCCCGACTGGATCGAGTCGCTCCAGCGGCGGTAGTAGCCTCGTGGAGCACCGACGAGGGGAGGCGCAGGTGTGGCGGGCGAAAGGGCGGTCGGATCCCACCGGCGGCCGCGTGGTTCTGGTCCGGGAGTGGTCCAAGGCGGCGCTCGGGTTTCTACATCAATGGGGACGGCGAGCTCGGCCTCCACGAGCGGCCACGGCGGCTCCCGCGTGCTCATCCAGAGAGAGAACGAGAGAGGTCAGGGGGAGATGAGGAGAGGGGATGAGAGGGAGACGCGAGGGGGTGGCGACCTGGCAGGCGCGGGTGGCTCGCCGGCGACGGGCTCGCTGGCCGGAGCGAGAGGCGGCGGCGGGGTGGCTCGGGCATCCACGGGCAGGGAGGAGCTCGGGCTGGGGAAACCCCAACTGGCGACGTGGCGGCTTCCTGGCCGTCATATCGGGCGATCTGACGGTCCAGATCTGATGGTCTAGCAAAAGGACGAAAATGGGGTATTTTTGGGGGAAATGTGAGGGGGTGGCTGCAATTTTGTGGCTAAGGAAACCCTAGAAAGGGGTGGGTATGTGGTGGTCTTTATATAGCCCAGGTGGCTGGCAGTTTGCAAAAACATCCCCGGTTTTTCTCTCGCGCGCGCGGTGCTCATGTTTCTGACCGCCGGGGGTCCGCAGGACCTCTGATTCGGGTAAAACTTCGAACAACGCGATCGGTGGGTCAAGCCGGAGGCGTTCACCTCGCGTTAGAACCGTTCCGAGAACACTTTTCGGGGCGGTATAAAAATAACCCGTTTAATTATTAAACGGGGTTTTCCGTTCCGTTGGCTACGGCTGGTCTCGTGCGGTTTTCGCGACGGTGATCGGGTGAACCCCGGTGTCGCAAAGGTCGAGTGTCAGGGTGGCAAGGGTCGGTCTTCGTCCGGTACGAGATAAGTGGGGGAAAATAATCGCCGATCGATAAATCGGGGATGCAAACACCGCAGACAAATCAGGCAAACAATCAATTCACACCGAAAACAAAAATTTTATTTTTTGTGAAATCTGGGCTGTTACAATATGCAACATGCTGCTTTGCAAAGAATCTATAACTTTAAACAATTTCAGGATGAGCACCTCCCTAAAGCTTGGGGGAGGTATTGTGACTTAATTAAGGCTAGACCGGGACATGAAGTCCCAAAGAATGAATTACTTGATATATTTTATGCTGGTCTAACCGATGAATCTAGATCCTATCTAGAGAGTTGTGCTGGTTGTTTTTTCAGGGAAAGAACACCGGACGAAGCCGAAGAACTAATGGGGAAGATTGCCAAGAACCATGAAGATTGGTCCGTTCCTGAACCAGGCATGCTTGTTCTGAGCCGCGAAGATATGCAAGAAGCTAAGAAGTCTATTAAGGAGAAAGGCATTAAAGCCGAAGACGTGAAGAATCTACCGCCTATCGAGAAGTTTCTGAGCCTACTACTCACCCTCCCTTGGTAGAGGTACACTCTCTATTAGAATTTACTGAAAGTGACATCCCCAAAGGTAAGCCTCCCGACCAATGCTTAGATGAGCTTGATAATTTTATTATTAAGCAAGAAAATTTTAATAGGAGGATACAAAGTCAGTTGCATGATAATTCTCTTGCTATCAAAAGTTTACTTGGTGTTCTTGGAAGAACAGTTAATGATGTTAAATGTCTTGTTAAGCATTTTCATATGGTTCAAACTCAGCTTGAACAAATTTCTAATGTGTAATTAGATTTGCTTGCTAACAATGCCAAACAGGACATACAAGCTTATGGAATCAAAACCAGGGGTGGAACACACACCCAGGACCCACTCTATCATGAGGGGCATCTGAAGAGGATAGAGCAAGATTCTCAAGTGCAGACAGAAGACGAGATTGTTGGCTCTCCAAATAAGAAAAAGAAGAAGAAGAAACGCAAGGAGGCTGACAACTCAAATGATCCTAGTCCAAGTGAAGAACCTGCAGTTGATCCTAACAGCATATCTACCTCCGATGCTGAAACTGAAGACGGTACTGAGCCCAAAGAAAATGATAAGGAGAAGAATGATCCTCCCGAGGTGCGAGAAGAAGAAGCACCCGATACACGCAAGAAGTATAATAGAGAAGATTTTGTTGTGAGGATGTTCAGATGGCTGACAAGTCAATAGCCGTCCCGATAGGTATTTGTGAGGATGTTCCCGTTGAAGTTGCTAATTTCTTAATTTTACAGATTTTGTTGTGCTTGACATGCCTGAGGATGGGAGCATGTCCATTATTCTTGGTAGACCTTTTCTAAACACCGCAGGGGCCATTATTGATTGCAAAAAAGGAAAGGTCACCTTCAACGTTGATGATAAAGAACACACGGTGTATTTTCCGAAGAAGATTGACAAAAGGCATGGCCTTAACTCAATAGAGAATATCGAGACCGTGAAGATTGGAGAATGGGATTTTCCTCTGCATGTGCACCACAAATACAACACCATTATGGTGGGGACAATGTCCATTAAAGTAAAGATGCAATGATCACTTCATAAGGGGTGAGATTTTTGTTCTAAATATCTCCAGTTCGTTGGTAAGACTTGATCAACCTTGCTAGAAAGCATGTTTTATATAGGGAAAAAGTGGATCTTGTTATGTTTCCATGAGATTTAGCTTTTATTCTCCTTGTTGTACCAAGTTCTTATATTTTTGAAGCTTCACAATTCTAATCACTTCTTCAAGTTTTCATAAAGTTTTGCAGCTTTTTGAACTCCGAGAAATTTTCAACAGTGAAGTTTTCAGAAAAATCCAGAAAAATTAGAATAAAAATTTCCATGCGGGGGGGTGACCCAGAGGTACCTGGGGATGACTAGGGGGCCCACCAGTGGCCCAGGCGGCCAGTTGGCGCGGCCAGGGGGGCGCTTGGGGCCCACAGGCCCCACTTGCAGGTATTTCTTCCTCCTCCTCCTCCTTGCTCTCTTTCCAAAACACGAGTTCTGCTCCAGTTCTTGCGTTCTTGCTGTTTTTGGAGGCGATTTTTGATCTCTCTCTACATCCTACCATTTGAGCTCAGATTTTGAGAAAATACTCCCTGGT
Organism: Bromus sterilis; assembly: GCA_950022295.1. Lineage (NCBI taxonomy): Eukaryota > Viridiplantae > Streptophyta > Magnoliopsida > Poales > Poaceae > Bromus > Bromus sterilis. The sequence goes on along the minus strand of OX465600.1, from coordinate 71,139,492 downwards.
ATGTAACTCCTTCACCCCTCCAATTAGATTTTTGATTGGTGGCTTCATTTGTGATTATTTAGTAGTTCTTGGTGTTGTTTAGATGAGCTTGCATGCATGTGTAGAAATTTATTTTCCAAGTTTTGATGCAAGTTTATGCCTTAGGTAAGTGAGTAGAGTAGTTTGCCTCAACTCACTTTGCTTAAATCCTTGTTTTTGTGAATTTTAAAAAAATTCATAAATGAGTTTGCTAGGAAATGCAAAGGGGTGGCTTGGGAAAAAGAATCCCGAGCGCTCCGATCGAGTTACTAGAGTTGCAGCTTCACCCTCAGCTGCTAGGGTGAGCTACAATGAAGATCACGTGCCCCTGGAGTTGATGGAAGACACAAGTCGAGCAACCGCGATGTTGTATCTGTGCGATGATTTTCTTGACGCCGCAGGAATTAAGGAGGATTTTTCTGGCCTTTGAGCCAATGCAGGTTTGACACGGCTAGCACTATGCCGTGTGGTGCAATACAAGAGGCTTACCTCCTGCTTTGTTAACAGTTTTTGTTATAACCATTCTGCTGGAACCGTCGAGTTCAAAATTTATAATAATCTTATAACCATGTCTTTGGCACAGTTTTGTGAAATAATAGGTGTGCTGAACGCTGGTCAGACGGAGAGGATGAACACTCAGCCCTCCGAGTTGAGGACCCTCTTCAACTCCCTTTGTAGCCAGGAGGAGAGCGTCATTCGGCGTACAAAGGTTTCCAGCATTTTATTCCCTCACATCAGGTATTTTTCGTACTTTATTGCTAGAGGGGTGTTGGCTCGTGACAACTCGAGCAACGGTTCTGCACCAGATTTCTCTATCTATGCGAAAGCACTCTCTGATAGGAATGATTATAATGTGGGTGCATTAATTGTTCGACGCCTTGTTACGAACAGTAACAAGGGTGGTTTATTTGGTTGTGTTTACGCCACACTTATCCTTGAGTCTCTTAATTGCACCCCGCATCCTGATGATGTTCCCTTTTCTTACGCAAGTCTTGATCTTGCTACTACGAAGAGGCATAAGTTTGTTACCATGACTTCCCAGTTTGGTAACCTTGTTTATATTTTGAGGTTTGAAAAGACCATTACTCGTGAGATCCGTCTACCTGCACCACTTTTGTTTGATCACACTCGCAGGAACGGATGGTCCTTTAATGATGTCCAGTTCGATGAGTTCATGGACCAGTATCAGCTGCATAACCCCATGGAGGGGGTTGTGCCCGACGAGGAGGAGCATGGTGAGTTCCCACCTTTCCAAGGGGAGACCTTCACCCAGCAGGGTGAGGGGTCTTCTTCTGCTTGGGACGCGGGACCTTCCTCATGGGAGGACCCGAGGACTTCGGTGTACGCGCCGGAGGACTCATAAAACCCTTGGACTTACCATTACCCCGGAGCGGGAGGCTCCTGGGGGCAGTAGCTGCTAACAACTTAGGCCAAAAGCCTAAGCTTGGGGGAGTACGTGCCCTTCTCACCCTTCCATTGTATTATCCGTTTTTATTTTGTTCGCTTTGATCTTTTCGAATTTTTTGCCTGTTCTTCTTTTTTATTTTATTTGCAAAAACAACAAAAAGATTTCTCTTTTCTTTTTCTTTCGTTAAAACTTTAAAAAACCCAAAAGATTTCCTTTCTCTCTTTACTTTGCTTTGTTTTCAGAATTTAGCTCGAGTCTGTGATGGCATTTGATTATATTTCCCACGTTCGGTCGTGCAAGTGACAAGGCAGTAATGACGAAGATCAACGAAAGGGAAGAAACAAGGAAAACCGGTATGAACTCTTCTTGTTTCTACTTTTGTACATATGCATGTACTTATGATCTAGAGACCAGCTTGTAGAGACATAGTGCTATGTTTACAAAGCTTTCCCAGTGTTCATGCTTTCTTTGTGGCTGATCTCAAATAGCTAGGGTGCATAATGTGTTGTTGAAATAATTTACATGCATTGCATTGTTCATGGTTTGGCATATTAAAGTGGTATTTACCTTCGAAGAATTCTTGGATTGACTTGGCACATGTTCACACATGTTTATGACTAAAATGTCTATCATGCCTTGATGACCTTTTTATTTCAAAATAGTGACACGTCCCAAACGTATCTATAATTTTTGTTTGCTCCATGCATGTTTTGTGTGACTTTGCCATGTTTTGCTTGAACTTTCATACACTTTTGAGCATATTTGGACTAATATATTAACCCAGTGCACCCAGCTGCCAGTTGCTGTTTTCTGATGTTTTTGTATTTCAGGTTTTCCGGCCATTAAAAGTGCTCCAAAAAATTCGGAATAATCAGATAAAAAATCAGCGACCCGGAAGCTTCCAGAATCACCAAGGTAGCGGAGGGGGCCACCACCAGGAGACCAGGAGGGTCCCTGGCGCGGCCCCACCCTAGGCCGTGCCAGGAGGCCTCCTGGCTGCCTGGTGGGTCCCCTCGACACCCCCCTCCTCCTATATTTAGCCCTCGGGGTGGAAACCCCTAATATCGATCTCTTTTCCGCGAACTCGCCTCTGTACTGCCGCCGCCGTTTCAAGATCGGCCTGCCTGGAGAAGCTTCCCCGGCACCCTGACGGGAGGATGAACCCCCTCCGGGAGACCATCCATAGCCATGGATGCCTCCCGGATGTGCCGTGAGTAGTCCCCCTTGGAAGATGGGTCCGTGACCCGTAGCTATGTGATGTACCTCTCCCCTCTTTTGCTTCCACTTTCGACACCTCGTGAGCTGCCTCGCATGATCGAGGTACTTTTGTAATTTTTGTCGTTGCTATGCTGAGTTTGCTGGGATCTGATGGATTATGAGACTATGTTCAGATTGTGATGAGTAATATATTTGGTTCTTCTCTTTTATATTTTGTTCTTGAGTAAATTCTTGCATGTTCTCCGTTGCAGTATTTGCTTTGGCCAAGTAGTTTGCTTGCAACTCCAAGAGGGAGTGTTATGCTAGATTGTGGGTTCAGCCCCCTGATGTCTAGCTTGAGTGACAGAAACATGAGACTAGGGGATGTGTTGTTTCCACCAGGGAAAAAACAACGGTGCTTGTAGTCGCGGGTGCAAGGATTGTTTGCTTTACGCAAAGTTCTTTTAATGCAGTTGTCTGTTGCTTTGAGTTTACACTTTGAGTGGGATTCGCAACTTAATACCAGCGAGATGTTCTGGATAGATATCTCAAGGTGGATGATTCGTAGTAGATGCAGTTGGATTTCGGTCTACTTACCTTGGCGTACTGCCCATTGCTTTTGAGCCCTTCCTTTCTTTGCAGCATAGTTAACATTGCGTGCCTTCATAATTCTGTCAATTACCCAGCTGTGATTTGTTTACCTCGCTAGCACTTTTCTCGTCTTTTGGGAGAGAGACATCACTAGTGAAAATCACGGGACCCCGGTCGATCTTCACATTATTGTTTACACCATTAGTTTACTTTCAGTCTTTACTTTCAGCTCCACTTTTATCTCTTGCGTTGATCCTTTGTAAACAACAAGGCTGGAGGAATTGACAACTCCTCTGTACTCGTTGGGAGCAAAGTTATTTGTATCTATGTGCAAGTCCACGTCAAGCGTCGTGACAGCTACTTGTATCTCTTGGAGTCCTACTGGTTCGATACTCAACCTTAGCATCTTTGCTAAGGGAAACTTGCTTCTACACTGCATCTCACCTTCCACTTGGGGTAACCAACGAGAGAGTTGCCACTCTGTATCAAGCGAATTTCTAGCGCCGTTGCCGGGGACTCCAGTCTACAAGATAGGGGAGTTGCACACTATCTTTTATCTTTGCTTTTTAGTCTTGTTAGTTTACCTTTCAGTTTTTACTTTTGTGTCCCTTATCAAAAATACCAAAAATACATGCTGCTACTATGGGTTCCAATGAAAGCACCAAGTTGTGTGACTTCACTATTCACAACAACAGTGACTTTATCTACACTCCTATTGCTCCACCTGCCACTTCAGCACCTTCTTATGAAATTAAACCCGGTCTGCTTAATCTTTTTATGAAAGATCAATTCTCAGGTGCTGGAGAGGACGCTGCCTTGCACTTAAACAATTTTATCGAGCTCTGTGATATGAAAAAGTACAAGGAAGTGGATGGAGACATCGTCAAGCTGAAGCTTTTTCCTTTCTCTTTGAGAGGAAGAGCCAAGGAGTGGCTGCAATCCTTACCCAAGAACAGTATCATTTCTTGGAGTAAATGGAAATATGCTTTTATAGGGAAGTACTATCCCCCTGCTAAAATTATTCAATTGAGGAGTAACATTATGAATTTCAGGCAATTGGATAATGAACATGTTGCCCAGGCATGGGAGCGTATGAAGACGCTTGTCAAGAACTGCCCCACACATGGACTGACTACCTGGATGGTTATCCAGACCTTTTATGCAGGCTTGAACTTTACCTCGCGGAACCTGTTAGATTCGGCCGCGGGAGGAACTTTTATGTCAACCACACTTGGTGCTGCCACAAAGCTACTTGATGAGATGATGTTGAACTACTCTCAGTGGCACACCGAAAGATCTCCAACTGGTAAGAAGGTAAATTCTGTCGAGGAGATCTCCTCTCTAAATGAAAAGGTTGACCTTATCATGTCTCTACTTACCAAGCAAGCTCCTATTGATCCTCAGGATGTTCCTTTAAATTATTTGGTTGGTCAAGAGCAAGTAGATGTGAACTTTTTCTCTAGAAACAACTTCAACAATAATTCTTATAGGAGTAATTTTGGTAACAACAATCCTAGGCCTTTCCCATCCAACAACTATGGGAACGGTAATAGAAACTCCTACAGCCAGAATTATAGGGAAAGAGACCTACCCAGCTATTAGAAACTTATAGAAATAGAAAAAGCCACCAAAAGCTATATGCACACACAGTTTGAACAAAACAAGGCCTTTACCAGACAGTTAAATGAGCACTCCTCTATCCTGCAAAACATTAGCAAACAACTTGAGAGCCTGAATAGTGACATTTCCAGCCTCCAAACAAGACTCACTGCCATTGAGATCTATGTTTCAAACATGTCTCACACCCAATCTACCTTGATAAACTAGATGGCAGCCAAACCAGAAGTCATTCCCAAGGAGGAAGAAAGAATTAAGAGCCTTCCTACCTACCACACAGTAGCCACTATCCAAGTAGTTGAGGATGTCCAAACTATTAGCACCCATCACACCCCTAGTCCCACTGGACCTACCCATGGTGATGCTACCACCTCAACCATAGATGAAGAAACCTCTATGAACATAGAGGCTTTCAAACAAGTGAGCCTAAATGATATCACTACCTCCTTGATACATAGTAGTGACCTAGACTTTGAAAAGTGCACTCTACCTAAAGTTATTAATTTCCTACACAAGATGTCTAGAGACCCCCACACTAGCACACTTAATCTTGCCTTCACAGAGCATATCACTAATGCTCTAATCAAAGTTAGGGAGAAGAAGCTTAGACTAGAAGCCTCCATACCTAGGAAGCTAGAAGATGGTTGGGACCCTATGATAAAAATCAAATTGAATAACTTTTCTTGCTATGCTTTATGTGATGTTGGAGCTAGTACCTCCGTTACGCCCAAAAGAATGTATGATATATTTGAGATGAAACCTTTTGATGCTTATTCTTTTGGTGTTAGTCTCGTCGATTCTTCCGTCAAGAAACCTTTGGGGAAGATAGATGATGTTCTTATCATTGTCAATGACAATTATGTTCCCGTTGATTTTACTATTATGGACATTGAATGTGAACCTTCTTGTCCAATTATTTTGGGACGTCCTTTTCTTCGCACAGTTGGTGCTGTTATTGACATGAAAGAGGGGAATATCAAATTTAAATTCCCTCTCAAGAAAGGGATGGAACATTTCCCTAGGAAAAAGATTAAGTTACCTTTTGAGTCTGTCACACGGGCTAGTTATTCTCTTGAAAAGACTTGATCTTCTGCTTTAAGCCTAGCTAATGGCTCTAAAGAAGCGCTTTCGGGAGGCAGCCCGCAACGAATTTAGGTTTTTCTTTTTGATTTTCTTCTGTTCTTAGTGGTCTTGATGATTGTTACTACTGTAGAAACATCATTGTATCTTTACCTTTCAAGCTTTGTGCCTTTATAGCCTCATGCGACAAGGGAAGTGAAAGTTGTGACATGCTGTCCAGAAAACAGATTTTGTCCTCGCGACGAGAAAAATCAGAGGAAAATCCCAGTTCATCATTTTGAGCTGAATTGTTTACACAGCGTGCTCTATACAATTACGAAACTTTCGTATGTTCAGAGTTTTTTTATTTGAGTTACATAAGTACCTCTAAAAAATATGTTTCTACCTGCTGGTCTGTTTTTCACAGATTCTGTCATGTTTTTCCTTTTCTTGATTTTGCAAACCTTAAGCTTGATTTTTCTTTGCAAAAACTTTTTGGCAATCTTGATAAACAGTATATCTTCAAGATTATCTTTATTTCCAGTAGAGAAAAAAATTATTTTAGTAGGGCACTAAGCTCTCTAATCAGTCTACAATGAGTTATGTATGAAGGGAGTTTTCAAGTGCGCGGTGGAAGATGATGAAACAAGATCTTGGAGTGTCAAACGCTCAAGCTTGGGTATGCCCATGTGCACCAAGAATAAATATTCAAGGAGACTCAAGCGTCTAAACTTGGGGATGCCCCCGTGCATCCCCTTCTTCATCAACAATTATCAGTTCGTCCCTCGGTGCACTATATTTTTATCACTTCATGCGTTATGTGCTATGCTTGGAGCGTCTCGCTCTTTCCTTTTCTAGGTTTTTTTTTGCTTTGTTTGCAGTAGTAAAAAGTTAGACCCTAGCTTACTCTTTTGTGTGGGAGAATTACACGCTCCGCTTGAACTAGAACTCCTCATAGGATTTGCATGCTTATTCTTTTAGCTGTGAGTTGTTATTTTTCTTTTCTTAGCTGCTGCTCTGTTTAGTTGTAGTGCTTTAGTTTTTCTAGAGCTTTTCTTTTGTTTTAGGTTGAACTTTCTATAGGTTGCATGTTTTATCTTGTTAGAGAGTTTTCCTGTTGCACTGAGTTTTGTGTCTTGACTAGAAGTAGGTAGTTGAAGTTGCTATTCTCTTTGTAGTAGTAACTTGCAATAGTTTTGAGGTATTGACTAGAGTAATGTTTGAACTTTTGGTGTCAAGAGCTCGAGCCTATTAGTGATAGATGTCGTATTTTGGGCAATCCGTGTGTTTTTCGAAAACCACAAACCCCTGTTGAGAACTCTAGCTACTAGATGGATGACTAACCCCTGGAGGGTTCAAATCAAAGAGTACAGTCACGTACCATGATTCGAGGATGCGCAAGGATAACCAAACCCCCATACACTCCTCCTCAGGATACTTGTCTCTTTGTGAACCTCCTGATTAGATTGAGAGTTACCGATAATAAGTGCATGAGTTCTCCGGACTAATGTGAGTATTCGAAAGTTGACACTTCCACCCACCTATACTTTTTCTAGCCTCTTCGGTACCGTGCATTGCCCTTTCTCACCTTGAGAGTTGGCGCATACTTCGCCGGTGCATCCAAACCCTTGGCACGATACGCTCTGTCATCATAAGCCTCCTTATATCTTTCCTCAAGACAGCCACCATACCTACCTACAAGGCATTTCCATAGCCTTTCCGAGATACATTGCCATGCAACATCCACCTTCTCATGACTTGATCCTCATGTCATACATGCTACTTGCTAGATCGATGAGCCGCATGCTAGTTGGGCTTGCCCTAATCATTGCTACATGACGCGCTAGTATCATTGCATATCCTGCTATCCTGGCAGAGGCATACATTTGCATCATGATAGTTATATCTTCTTTATGTGAGTACTTTTGTAAAGTGTGAAAGATCTCCTATATTCTTGTAAAATATAGAGTGTTGCCCCTAAAGTGAGGAAAAGATCCCAAAGAGGAAAAAATCAAAAGATCCCAAAGAGGAAAAATGAGAATTAAATAGAAAGAGCCATTGAGGCCACCAAAAAATACAAAAAAAAGAAAAAAGAGAAAAATAAAAATAAAAAGAGATAAGGGGGCACACTACTATTTCTTTTGAGAGATCCACACTAGTACTTCATCCTCTATCCCTTCTACTCCATAGAGATTATCATCATGCATATAGCTATGTGGGGACCTTCACACTATAGAACTTGGCTTGTATATTCCAATGATGAGCCTCCTCAAACGAGCTCTAGATCTTCTTGAGAAAGCAAGTTAGATGCACCCCCACTAGTTCCCTTGGAGAGATTTTAGCTCACATGTGCATCCGTTGCATGGAAATTCCTACACCTCACATCATATCTATCATATGGCCTTCTCTCACCTATGATTTATCTCATTGATGTGAGCCTTTCACACCTTTTTGTCTTCCTCCTCCACCTTCTTTCTGTTTCGCCTTTTAGGTGTCAACTTTCTTGCTCACGCTCATCCATTGCACGAGTGCTCAAAATATCTAAAGGGAGTGGATCAGTTTGGCTTGTACCTGGCTAGTGGTCTGGGGACGAGTCAAGATAAGAATCCAAAGGAGACTAAGTGTGAAACTTTAGTAGATAGTTGTTCTCAACAACCTTTTTTCTCTTTTTCCCAGTCCCCTGCTTGCTCGCAAACACCATCTGGAGACATTCGAGTCACGGACAGCGAGAGATCTTGCACCTTTTGTTCTTTTGTTGCTTGTGCCAATGCTAATATAGACTCTTGCTTGATAAGAATTGAATTGATTTGCATGCTTTAATTGCTTTACTTAAAAGTCCTTATATGGTTGTGTGGCATGTCACCATAGAAGTTATGCTTGTTATCATTTACCTACTCGAGGGAGCAGGAATTAAGCTTGGGGATGTTGATACGTCCCAAACGTATCTATAATTTCTGTTTGCTCCATGCATGTTTTGTGTGACTTTGCCATGTTTTGCTTGAACTTTCATACACTTTTGAGCATATTTGGACTAATCTATGAACCCAGTGCACCCAGCTGCCAGTTGATGTTTTCTGCTGTTTTTGTATTTCAGGTTTTCCGGCCATTAAAAGTGCTCCAAAAAATACGGAAAAATCAGATAAAAAATCAGCGACCTGGAATCTTACGGAATCACCAAGGTAGCGGAGGGGGATCACCACAGGAGACCAGGAGGGTCCCTGGCGCGGCCCCACCCTAGGCCGCGCCAGGAGGCCTCCTGGCTGCCAGGTGGGTCCCCTCGACACCCCCCTCCGCCTATATTTAGCCCTCTGGGTGGAAACCCCTAATATCGATCTCTTTTCCGCGAACTCGCCTCTGTACCGCCGCCGCCGCCGTTTCAAGATCGGGGCTGCCTAGAGAAGATGCCCTGGCACCCTGCCGGGAGGAGGAACCCCCTCCGGGAGACCATCCATAGCCATGGACGTCTCCCGGATGTGCCGTGAGTAGTCCCCCTTGGACCATGGGTCCATGACCAGTAGCTATGTGATGTACCTCTCCCCTCTTTGTGCTTCCACTTTCGAGATCTCGTGAGCTGCCTCACATGATCGATGTACTTTTGTAATTTCTGTTGTTGCTATGCTGAGTTAGCTAGGATCTGATGGATTATGAGACTATGTTCAGATTGTGATGAGTAATATATTTGGTTCTTCTCTTTTTTATTTTTTTCTTGAGTAAATTCTTGCATGTTCTCCGTTGTAGCATTTGCTTTGGCCAAGTAGTTTGCTTGCAACTCCAAGAGGGAGCGTTATGCTTGATTGTGGGTTCAGCCCCCTGATGTCTAGCTTGAGTGACAGAAACATGAGACTAGGGGATGTGCTGTTGCCACCAAGGATAAAACAATGGTGCTTGTACCCGCGGGTGCAAGGATTGTTTACTTTACGCAAAGTTATTTTAATGCAGTTGTTTGTTGCTTTGAGTTTACACTTTGGGTGGGATTCGCAACTTAATACTAGCGAGATGTTCTGGATAGATATCTCAAGGTGGATGATTCGTAGTAGATGCAGTTGGATTTCGGTCTACGTACCTTGGCGTACTGCCCATTGCTTTTGATCCCTTCCTTTCTTTGCAGCATAGTTAGCATTGCGGTGCCTTCATAATTATGTCAATTGCCCAGCTGTGATTTGTTTACCTCGCTAGCACTTTTATCTTCTTTTGGGAGAGATACATCACTAGTGAAAATCACGGGACCCCGGTCCATCTTCACATTATTGTTTACACCATTAGTTTACTTTCAGTCTTTACTTTAATTTCAGCTTTTATCCCTTGCTTTGATCCTTTGTAAACAGCAAGGCCGGAGGAATTGACAAATCCTCTGTACTCGTTGGGAGAAAAGTTATTCGTATTTGTGTGCAGGTCCACGTCAAGCGCCGTGACACCTACTTGTATCTCTTGGAGTCCTACTGGTTCGATACTCAACCTTAGCATCTTTGCTAAGGGAAACTTGCTGCTACACTGCATCTCACCTTCCACTTGGGTAACCAACGAGGAGAGTTTCCACTCTGTATCAAATAGTCATATCACTTTCATGCCCGATTCAATGTTGCTTTGTCGCTCGGCATGATTATAACAATTATTTCTCTCTAGTTGGTCGCTTCCCAGTCTTTTGCTAGCCTTCGCTCACACTAAGCGGAATTCTGCTTGTGTATCCAAACTCCTTTTCAAACTAGTTATTCCACTTGAGTCCACCATACCTTCCTATATATGGTATTTACTGTCCATCCCTAAGTTAAACTTTCTTGTGCCATCTCAAAATTTATTCAAAAGCTTCCCTTTTGTAACCGTACATGCTCATGGTGCGGTGAGGGAAAATCAGTATCTACCATTCCAAAAATATTTTGACGGAAGTTTTAACTAGTCAATTTAAAAAGAAAGAGTTACACCTCTCCCATACTTGATGATGGAATGAAATGGACCAAATGCTTCTAATGATATGGTTGGCATGGGAGATATTGAGAGACCTTTACCGTTCATCGTTGACTGGAAAGTTGCACTTCTACAAAATAATTTTATCTCTGTTTTCAATACCAAGAGCTCTGGTACTTGTTTAGTCTTTGCTTCCAACCACGGGTTTTCAACCTTGCCATCAAAGAGCCATGGTTCGTGAGTCTCCCCTTCTTTCTTCAAGGCACCAACTATTGAGAGCATAATTGTCATTCTTAGTGTAACATGCATTGTGCCAAAGTACCACATTGTCTTCTGCATGATTGTGATATTGCTTGTTCTGGAATTCTTAGTTCTAGTCTCCTTTAAAACTCCAGAGGAGCTTCTGCATTTATGTTTTGCTTCACTCATGGAGGCTAGCGAGATACCACTCTAGTATGTGCATTGTGATCTTGTCTTGATTTTCGGCAGCATATTATTTACTATTGGTTGTTTGTGATTGATCACTAGAAAGAAGGATTGCTTCATTGATACGTCCAAAACGTATCTATAATTTCTTCTTGCTCCATGCCTCTTTTGTGTGATATTGCTATGATATTGATGAACTTCCATACACCTTTGATCATATTTGGACTAACCTATTAACTAAGTGCACCCTAGTGCCAGTTCCTATTTTCTGCTGTTTTTCTATTTCAGGTTTCCCCCATATAAAAAGTGCTCCAAAAATTCGGGAAAAATCCAATAAAAAATCAGCGATCAGGAAGCTTCCGGAATCACCGAGGGGGGGCAGAGGGGACCCACCAGGGCCCTAGGCGCCCTCCCGGCGCACCCCAGGGTGGGGCCGCGCTAGGGGGCCGCCTGGACCCCTGGTGGCCCCCCTGGCTTCCCCCCTTCGGCTATTTAATCCTCGTGACGTGAAACCCCCGTGAAGGGAACCCTTTTTCACGATCTCTCCTCTGTTCCTCCGGTGCCGCGCTTCCAAGATCGGGAGCACCAGAAGACCTCTTCCCAGCACCCTGCCGGAGGGAGGAATCACCTCCGGGAGCTTCTCCACAACCATGGATGCTTCCCGGATGAACCGTGAGTAGTCCACCTTGGACCATGGGTCTATGATCAGTAGCTATGTGATGTTCTCCTCCCCTCTTTGTTCTTCATGGATTAGACCTCGTGAGCTGCCCTACATGATCGAGGCACATATGTAATATTTCTGTTGTTGCTATGCTGAGTTTGCTGGGATCCGATGGATTATGAGATTATGTTCAGATTGTGTTTGAGTAACATATATCTTCCTATATGTGGTATTTATGGGCCACTCCTAACTTTGACTTTCTTGTGCCATCTCGAAATTTATTCAAAAGCTTCCCTTTGGTAACCGTACAAGCTCATGGTGCGGTGAGGGAAAATCAGTATCTACCATGCCAAAAATATTTTGACGGAAGTTTTAACTAGTCAAATTTGTAAAAAAATACAAAGAGTTACACCTTCCCCCATACTTGATGATGGAATGAAATGGACCAAATGCTGCTAATGATAGATGGAACGACATCCTCCTTCCATACTTGAGGCAAAATAAAAGGTTCCATAGACCATCAAACGATGGATGGGTAAGGGAACAAAGTGTAAGCAAAAATCATTAATATGGTCGGCATGGGAGATATTGAGAGACCTTTACCGTTCCCCGTTGACTGGAAAGTTGCACTCTTCAAAAGAAATTTTGTCTCTGTTTTCAAAACCAAGAGCTCTGGCACATGTTTAGTCTTTTCTTCCAATCACGGGTTTTCAATCTTGCCATCAAAAAGCCACGGTCCGAGAGTCTCCCCTTCTTTCTTCAAAGCACCAACTATTGAGAGCATAATTTTCATTCTTAGTGTAACATGCATTGTCCCAAAGTATTACATTGTCTTCTGCATGCTTGTGATATTGCTAGTATAAAATTCTTAGTTCTAGTCTCCTTTAAAACTCCGGAGGAGTTTCTGCATTTATGTTTTTCTTCACTCATGGAGGCTAGCGAAATACCACTCTGATATGTTCAGGCTATGTGCATTGTGGTCTTGTCTTGATTTTCGGCAGCATATTGTTTACTTTTGGTTGTTTGTGATTGATCACTTGAAATAAGGATTGCTTCGTGCATTGTCCTCATAGCATTGTTTTGATACTTGCTAAACTCTTTTCGTAGTACCAACTTATATACATGTTATGAAGCAAAAGAGTTTGTCAAAGTTTTCTTTGTCGCGTCCAATTCGTTGAACTGGATTGCTTGAGGACAAGCAATAGGCTAAGCTTGGGGGAGTTGATACGTCTCAAACGTATCTACTTTTCCAAACACTTTTGCTATTGTTTTGCATGACTTGAACTAAACTAACCCGGACTGACGTTGTTTTCAGCAGAGCTGACAGTATGGTTTTATTGTGCGCAGGAAAATGGATTTTTGGACATCTCAGAAAATTCCCAGAAAAAATACAAAAAATCCACGCACCCGGACGGACCCAGGACCAGAAGGTGGGCCAGAGGGGAGCCAGGGGCCCCCAAGGCGCCTAGCTTGCGCGGCCAGCCCCCTGGCCACGCCCACAGGGTGCCTGGGTGGGTCCCACCCCCTCTGGTGACCTACCTTGGCCCCTATTTATTCTCGTGGGAAGGAAACTCCGAAACAGAAGTCGCTTTTCTAGAACCCGCCGCGGAGCCGCCGCCAACCTCTGTTCTTCCTCGGGAGGGCTAATCTGGAGGCTGATTTGGCCTTCGGAGAGGGGAGATCGTCGCCATCGTCATCACCATCACCACTCCATCCTCCCTCCATGACTTCTCTTCACATGTGTGATTAATTCCCTGCTGTAGGCAAAGGGGATGGTGATGGTAAAAATTAACGCCCCCTCGTTGGTTACCCAAAGTGGAAGGTTGAGATGTAGACAACAACAAATTTCCCTCGGTGAAGATACCAAGGTTTGTCTCAAGTAGGACTCCGACAACGACAAGAAGGTGACAACGGCGCCAGAGATTAGCGGTTGGCGTGGACCTGCACACACAACAGATAACTTTGCTCCCAACGAGTATGAAGAGGTTGTCAATCCCTCCGGCCTTGTTGTTTACAAAGGATAAAACGCGCAGGATAATAATGATAGTGATAGCAACGGAAAAGTAAATAAAGCAGTAAATTGATAGTGGGTGTAAACAGTATTGGAAATATGGACCGGGGCCCCATGATGTTGACTAGTGATGTATCTCTCCCAAAAGACGATAAAATAGCCATGCGAGGTAAACAAATTACAGCTGGGAAATTGACAGGATTATCTACGCAAACCAATGCTAATTATGCTATAAAGAAAGGAAGAGGCTCAAACTCATGGGCGGTAAGCCAAGACAAGTACACCTAAATCCATCTGCATCTACCTACTAATCATCCACCTTGAGATATCTATCCACAACATCTCGCTGGTATTAAGTTGTGAATCCCACCCAAAGTGTAAACTCAAAGCAATAGACAACTGCATTAAAGAACTTTGCGTAAAGTAAACAATCCTTGCACCCGTAAGTACAAGCACCGTTGTTTTCCCCCTTGTGGGAATAGCACATCCCCTAGACTCATGTTTCTGTCACTCAAGCTAGTCATCGGGGGGCATGAACCCACAATCATCCATAACGCTCCCTCTTGGAGTCACTACCTACTACTTGGCCAAAGCAATAAATAGCAACGGAGAACATGCAAGAATTACTTTAGAACATAAATATAAAAGAGGAGAATCCAATATATTACTCAAACACAATCTGAACATAATATCATAATCCATCGGATCCCAGCAAACTCAGCATAACAACAGCAGAAATATTACATATGTGCCTCGATCATGTATGGAAGCTCACGAGGTCTAATCCATGAAGAACAAAGAGGGGAAGAGAACATCACATAGCTACTGATCATAGACCCATGGTCCAAGGTGGACTACTCATGGTTCATCCTGGAAGCATCCATGGTGGTGGAGAAGCTCCCGGACGTGGTTCCTCCCTCCGGCAGGGTTCCGGGAAGAGGTCTTCTGGTGCTCCCGTTCTTGGAAGCGCGGCAGCGGCGGAACAAAGGTCGCGAAAAAGGGTTCCCGTCACGGGGGTTTCTCGTCACGAGGAATAAATAGGCGAAGGGGGGCAGCCAGGGGGGACACCAGGGGTCCAGGCGCTCCTCTGGCGCGGCCCCACCCTAGGGCGCGCCGGGAGGGCGCTTGGGGCCCTGGTGGGTCCCCTCTGCCCCCCCCCCCCCCCCCCCCCCGCCCTCGGTGATTCCCGAAGCTTCTTCTACGCTGATTTTTTATTGGATTTTTCCCGAATTTTTGGAGCACTTTTAATATGGGGGAAACCTGAAATAGAAAAATAGCAGAAAACAGGAACTGGCACTGGGGTGCACTGAGTTAATAGGTTAGTCCAAATATGATCAAAAGTGTATGGAAGTTCATCAATATCATAGCAATATCACACAAAAGAGGCATGGATCAAGCAGAAATTATAGGTACGTTTTGGACGTATCAGATGGTATGGATTGGATGAGATTGATCATGTAATAGTTCGTCAGATTGTTGGGGGCATGTTTCCTATCATCTACTTTGGTGTTTATCATCTTTGCTACAGCTTGTTGTTCTTAATGCTTGTCACTTTGGGCCCGAGTGCCATGTTTTCAGATCTGAACCACTTATGTTTTCATGAGTATATTTATGTTCTTGATCCTATCTATGAGTTGTATGCACCTATTATGGTCCGGAACCGGCGAGCTCAAAAGTGACAGCTTGGGACACCAAAGGGGATGGCCCATAATTTGAGGATTCCATGTATCCATTGAGTTTATTGCTTTGTTCTGGTGCTCTTTGACAGGAGCACCTTAATCTCCATAAGTTTCCTTTGGCCCCGTTCATAGCGGGATGGTAGGACAAAAGATGTTGTGCAAGTTCTTATTGCAAGCACGCACAACTACCTACGGGATACATGCCTAATGTTTGATATTTTCCTAGATGATCATTGCTTTTCTGTGTGCCTTGCCCCGTGTTATAACCTATGACATGCTCATTCTTATTCATGCAGCGCCCGATCATCCATCTCCCTAGCCTAAAGTGCTTTAATCCTGCTGGTTACTACTATTTTATTTATGTTGTTTTAATTTTGCTGTTACCACCATCACTATCACTATCATACTACAGTTGCTATTAATATTTTGTTGCAAGCAAGTATATTTTAGGTGCGGTTGAATTGAAAACTCAACTTTCAAAGCTTATAAATACTCTTTGTCTCCCCTTGTGTCGAATCAATAAATTGGGTTAACTTACCCGCGAGAACACTACAATCGATCCCCTACAGTTGAGGGTCATCACAAGGATTGTTTACTTTACGCAAAGTTCTTTTTAATACGGTTGTCGGTTGCTTTGGGTTTACACTTTGGGTGGGGCTCGCAACTTAATACCAGCGAGATGTTTTGGATAGATATCTGAAGGTGGATGATTAGTAGTAGATGCAGATGGATTTTGGTCTACTTATTTTGGCGTACTGCCCATGCTTTTGAGCCTCTTCCTTTCTTTTGTAGCATAGTTAGCATTGTTGTGCGTTTATAATCCTGTCAATTGCCCATCTGTAATTTCTTTACCTCACATAGAAGTTTTATCGTCTTTTGGGAGAAAGACATCACTAGTGAAAATCACGGAACCCCGGTCCATATTCTCATCATTATCATTATCCCTTGTTTTTTGATCCTTTGTAAACAACAAGACCGGAGAGATTGACAACCTCTCTGAACTTCGTTGGGAGCAAAGTTATTTGTGTCTGTGTGCAGGTCCAGGTGAAGTAAGCAACCTCGGTTGTGAACGACGCCATTGTTCGCTTCACCACCTACTTATCATTGTCGGAGTCCTACGGCAGACAAACCCTATCCTCTACATAGGGGAAATTTGCTGCTATCCTACATCTCACCTTCCACTTGGGGTAACCAACGAAGGGCGAGAAGCAATTATCATCTCTCGCGTATCAAGCAAATTTCTGGCGCCGTTGTCGGGGACTCCGAGTGATAAGATAGGGGAGCTTCCCACTACCTTTTAACTTTAATTTTTAGTCTTGTTAGTTTACCTTTCAGTTTTTATGTTTGTGTCCTATGTCAAAAATTACAAAAAAATCTGCCACACTTGCTGCTACTATGGGTTCCACTGAAAACACCAAGTTGTGTGACTTCACTAGTCACAACAACAAAGACTTTATCTGCACTCCGATTTCCACACCTGCCACTTCAGCTACCTCTTATGAAATTAAACCTACTTTTCTAAACCTTTTTATGAGAGAACAATTCTCTGGTGCTGGAGATGATGCTGCTTTACACTTAAATTATTTTGTTGATTTATGTGATATGAAAAGTATAAGGAAGTAGAAGGTGATGTTGTTAAGCTCAAGCTTTTTCCTTTCTCTTTGAGGGAAGGAGCTAAAATCTGGTTTCAATCTTTGCCTAGGAATAGCATATATTCTTGGGATAAGTGCGAAGATGCTTTTATTGGGAAGTATTACCCACCTGCTAAAATTATCCAATTGAGGAGTAACATTATGAATTTTAAGCAATTGGATAATGAACATGTTACCCAAGCTTGGGAACGTATGAAATCTCTTGTTAAGAAATGCCCCACTCATGGTTTGACTACCTAGATGGTTATCCAGAATTTTTATGCAGGATTGAACTTTACCTCGCGGAACCTGTTAGATTTGGCCGCGGGAGAAACCTTTATGTAAACTACACTTGGTGCTGCCAAAAATCTTCTCGATGAGATGTTGACCAACTATTCTCAATGGCACACCGAACGCGCTCCAACAGGTAGGAAGGTAAACTCTGTCGAGGAGATTACCTCCCTAAATGAAAAAGTTGACTTAATTATGTCTCTACTTACCAAGCAACCCTCTATTGATCCTCATGATGTTCCTTTAAATTCTTTGGTTGCTCAAGAACAAGTAGATGTGAACTTTATTTCTAGAAACAACTTCAACAATAATGCTTATAGGGGCAATTTTGCTAATAATCCTAGACTGTTTCCATCCAACTATGGGAACAACAACACCTACCCTAGAAAAAACTCCTATAATCCTACTTACAATGAAAGAGACCTACCTAGCTATGAGAAATTTATGGAAATAGAGAAGGCTACTAAGAATTATATGCATACCCAGTTTGAAAAAACCAAAGCCTTCTCTAATCAAATAGGTGAGCACACTGCCATTCTGCAAAACATTAGTGAAAAACTTGAGAGCCTGAACAGTGAGATCTCTAATCTCCAAACTAGACTTAACACCACTGAAACCCATGTTTCGAATATGTCCCACAGCCAATCTACTTTGATAAATAAAATGGCAGCCAAACCAGAAGTTATCCCTATGGAAGATGATAGAATGAAGAGCCTTCCTATACACCACACAGTTTCCACTATCCAAATTGTTGAGGATACCGAAACTATTAGCACCCAATGCACTCATAATCCCATTGGACCTATTAATGGTGATGCTAATACCTCAACCGTAGAAGAGGAAACTCCTATGAACATAGAGTGTTTCAAACAAGTGAGCCTAGATGACACTACTGCCACCTTTGATAGTAGTGATATTGATTTTGATAGTTGTGGCATAAGATGCTATTCCCTTGGAGCATAGGTTACTCACAACCCTCTCAGAAGTTATCAGCTTACTACACAAAATATCTAGAGACACCCACACTAGCACACTTAATCTTGCCTTCACCGAGCATATCACAAATGCTCTCATCAAAGCTAGGGAGGAGAAGCTTAGGATAGAAGCCTCCATACCTAGAGAGCTAGATGATGGTTGGGACCCTATGATCAAAATTAAATTAAATAACTTCTCTTGCTATGCTTTATGTCACGTTGGAGCTAGTACCTCCGTCATGCCCAAAAGAATGTATGATATGTGTGAACTGAACCTTTTCATTCTTATTCTTTTGGTGTTCGTCTTGTCGATTCTTCCATAAATAAACCTTCGGGGAAGATCGACGATATGCTTAGTATTGTCAATGAAAACTATGTTCCCGTTGATTTTATTATTATGGATATAGAGTGTGAACCTTTATGTCCAATTATTTTGCGACATCCTTTTCTTCGCATCGTTGGTGCTATCATTGACATGAAAGAGGGGAATATAAAATTTCAATTCCCTCTCAAAAAGGGGATGGAACACTTCCCTAGAGAGAAAGTCAAGTTACCTTTTGAGTCCATTACACGGGCTAGCTATTCTCTTTCTCTTGATAAAACTTGATTATTCTTTTGCCTTATGCCTAGCTTAAAGGCGTAAAAGAAAGCGCTTGTTGAGAGGCAACCGAAGATGTTTTTACTTCTGTTTTTAGTGGTCTTGATGATTGTTACTACTGTAGCAACATCATTGTATCTTTATTTTTAAGCTTGTGCCAAGTTATAGCCTCTTATAATAAGGGAAGCAAAAGTTGTGACATGCTGTCCAGAAAAAAGATTCTGTCTTCTTGACGGAAACAATCAGATCAAATCACCAGTTCATCTTTTTTAGCCTATTTTTTTACACAACGTGCTCTATACAATTGTTAAACTTTCATATGTTCTGAGTTTTTGAATTGAGTTGCAGAAGTACCCCGAAAAAATTCTCTACTAGCTGTTGTTCTGTTTTACACTGATTCTGGCACGTTTTGTTCCTCCTTACTTTTGCAAACCTTAATCTTGAATTTTCTTTGCAAAAACCTTTTGGCAATCTTGAGAAACAGTAGCTCTTCAATAATAACTTTATATCCAGTGGGAAAAAATTATTTTATTAAGGGTACTAATCTCTCTAATCAGCTTATGATGAGTTTTGTATGAAGGGAGTTTTCAAGTGTGTGATGGAAGATGATGAAATAATATTCGGGAGTGTCAAGAGCTCAAGCTTGGGGATGCCCCCATGCATCCCCAATAAATATTCACGGAGACTCAAGCGTCTAAGCTTGGGGATGCACCGTGTATCCCCTTCTCCATCAACAATCATCAGTTCGTCCTTCGGCTCACTATATTTTTTTCACTTCATGCGTTATGTGCTATGCTTGGAGCGTCTCGCTCTTAGGTTTTATTTTTAGTTTTCTATAGCTTTTCTTGCTGTTCATAACATGTTAGACCCCATCTTACTTTGTGTGGGAGAGAAACACGCTCCACTCCAATCTAGAACACATCACAGGATTTTTCATGCTTATCTTTTTGTTGTTGTGTGTTCTTTATCTTTTCGTAGCTACTTCCATGCTTATCTTTTGTTGTTGTGTGTTCTTTAGCAAGATCCTTGGCTTTTGTTTAGTTTGTTGCTGGATCTCTATTTAGTTTTCATGTTTATCTTGTTAAAGAGAGTTGGTTGTTGTACTGAGTTGTGTCTTGTCTTGAGAGTAGGTAATTGAGGTTGCTATTCAATTTTAGTAGTAACTTGCAATAGTTTTGACGTATTGATGTGAGTAATGTTTGAACTTTTGGTGTCAAGAGCTCTAGCCTATTATTAATAGGTGTCGTATTTTGGTCAATCCGTGTTTATTTTTAAAAACCTACAAAACTAGTTGAGAACTCTAGCTACTAGATGGATCGCTAATCTTTGAAGAGATCGAATATTAGAGTACACTCACGTACCATGAGTCGAGGATGCGCAAGGATAACCGAACCCCCATACACTCCTCCTCGGGGTACTTGTCTCTTTGTGAACCTCCTTATTAGATTGAGAGTTATCGATAATAAGTGCATGAGTTCTTCGGACTAATGTAAGAATTGAAAGTAGACACTTCCACCTCCTCCTGTTTGCTAGCCTCTCCTGTGTCGTGCATTGCCTTCTCACTCCGAGAGTTGGCGTCGACCTTCGCCGGTACATCCAAACCCTTGGCATGATACGCTCTTTCATCATAAACCTCCTTATATCTTTCCTGAAAACAGCCACCATACCTACCTATCAAGGAATTTCCATACCCTTTCCGAGTTATATTGCCATGCAACATCCACCTCTTCATGACTTGATCTTCATGTCATACATGTTCCTGCTACACTGGCAGCGGCATACATTGCATACATCATGATAGCTACATCTTCTTTATGATTTGAGTACCTTGTAAAGTGTGAAAGATCTTCTATACCCTCTTGTAAATTAGAGTGTTGTCCTTAAGTGAGGAAAAGATCCCAAAGTGGACAAAATAAAAGATCCCAAAGAGGACAAATGAGATTTAAATAGAAAGAACCATTGAGGCCACCAAAAAATACAAAAAAGAGAAAAAAGAGAAAAAGAAATAAAAAGAGAGAAAGGGGCAACACTACTATCCTTTTGAAAGATCCACACTAGTACTCCCTCTTATCCTTGTACTCCATAGAGATGATCATGCATATAGCTATGTGGGGACCTTCACTGGCAGGGGCATACATTGCATACATCATGATAGCTACATCTTCTATACTTTTTGTAAATTAGAGTGTTTCCCTTAAGTGTGGAAAATATCCCAAAGTGGACAAAATAAAAGATCCCAAAGAGGAAAAATGAGAGTTAAATAGAAAGAGCAATTGAGGCCACCAAAAATTTTAAAAAAATAGAAAAAAGAGAAAAATAAAATTAAAAGAGAGAAAGGGGCAAAACTACTATCCTTTTGAAAGATCCACACTAGTACCCCATCTTATCCTTGTACTCCATAGAGATGATCATTCATGCATATAGCTATGTCGGGACCTTCACACTATAGAACTTGGCTTGCATATTCCAATGATGAGCCTCCTCAAAAGAGCTCTAGGTCTTCATGAGCGAGCAAGTTAGATACACCCCACTAGTTCCATTGGAGAGCTTTTTAGCTCATATGTGCATCCGTTGCATGGAAATCCATGCTCCTCACATCATATCTATCATTTGGCCTTCTCGCCTATAATTGTCCTCATTGATTTGAGCCTTTCTCACCTTTTTGTCTTCCTCCTCCAGCATATTTCTCTCTTTGCCATCCTAAGTCTCGTGCTTATCCTCATCCATTGCATGCGTGCTCAAAATATCGAAAAGGAGTGAATCAAATTGACTTGTACCTGGCTAGTAGTCTGGGGACGAGTCAAGATAATATTCCAAAGAAGACCAAGTGTGTAACTTTAGTAGATTGAGTTCTCAACAAAAAATACTTTTTTCTCGCATTCCCTATCCCTCTTCTTGCACGCAAACACCATTTGGAGACATTCGAGTCACGGACAGCGAGAGCTCTTGCACCTAATGTTCTTTTGTTACTTGTTTCAATGCTAATATAGACTCTTGCATGTTATGACTTGAATTGAATCACATACCTTGAATTCTTTACTTTTCAAAGTTCTTATATGGTTGCTAGCATGTCACCACAGAAATATGCTTGTTATCATTTACCTACTCGAGGACGAGCAGGAATTAAGCTTGGGGATGTTGATACGTCCCAAACGTATCGATAATTTCTGATACGTCCCAAGCTTGGGGATGTTAATACCTTTAGCATTTGTAACAATGATTAAAAATATCAAACAATTCAAATCAGTAGCCAAACATCACCATTTACCCATTTCATATTCAAAATAAATATCAAATGAATTTATAAAAGCCCCAAACTTTTTGTGGCCCTCTGGTAATGTGTAACACAAG
Source organism: Bromus sterilis (assembly GCA_950022295.1). NCBI lineage: Eukaryota > Viridiplantae > Streptophyta > Magnoliopsida > Poales > Poaceae > Bromus > Bromus sterilis. The sequence goes on along the minus strand of OX465600.1, from coordinate 71,117,078 downwards.
TTGTGGATCAAGTTTCCTGTTTTATAAAAATGCCAAAGCTATTAAAATAAATACAAACAAAAATGAAAAGGAGAGAAACTGAGGGAAAATTGGAAAGGACTAGTTATCGCCCAGGGTAGATTCCTCTTTGGCCCAACCCACTCTCCCCCCAGCCTTTTTTTTATTTTCTTTATTCTCGCTCCTGCTCATCCCGTGCGTGTCAGTCATCCATGGCCATGGCATCGCCGTGTTGGCCATCCCCCAGACTCCCCTCGAGTATAAGGCTGTGCCCCGTGCCCTGGACGAACCCTAGGCCGCCCAGCCCCCTCCATTGGAACCCTAGATCGACGGGGACTCTCTCCATCCCCCCCCCCCCGCTCTCACTCGACGGTTCGCAGCCGCGGCCGAGACCACCGTCGCTGCGCCGCTGCACAGCCGTGGCCAGCAGCCACGCTGGGCTGCGCCACCACGCCCAAGCTCCTCCCCGGCCTCCTCCTCGTCTCCCTGTGTAGCCATCCGTCGATGAGACGGCTCGCCTCGTCGGAATCGTGCCGTCTTCCCCGCCACGGCCGCCACCTCCCATCGCCGAATTCGCGGCCCCTCTATCCCCTCCGGCGACCCCGAGCTCTCCTCTGCACCCCCCTGTGAGCCTTGCTCGATTTCCCCCTTCCCCCGCACTTTTTAGTCGACGGAGTCCCTCCTCCCACCGTGCTTCGTTGCCGGATCCGCCATGGCCGCCCCGCCTCTGCCTCCGCCCCGCGCGTGTTGTTGCTGCTCCATTGGTGTCTTGGCCGCGCTCCGTGTGGGCACGCGCGCGCTCTGGCCGCACGTGGCCATGACCCCGCTCACCCCGCCGTGCTCCTGGCTGGAGTGGCCTCCGCGCTGTGCCTCTGTCGCCGGCGTGGGCGCACTGTGTGCTAGCCGGGGTTAATCCCCCATTGGGGCCACTAACCCCCTGGCTAGACCATGACATGTGGGGCCCAAACCCCCCCCCCCCCACCTAATAAACTGCTAACTAAAATTAAGTTAAATATACCCCGAGAGAATGACAGGTGGGCCCAAGGCCAATAATTAACTAATGGTTAAGTTAATCTGTTAGATTAAGCATGTGACGATGACATGTGGGTCGTTGCAATTTTTTAATTAAAAATAACTGTTAATTAACACATGTGTCACTTAAAGCTGGGTCCCACTTTTATTTAGAATAAATAAGATGATTTATAAATGTCTAGAGACTGACATGTGGGACCCACTGGTCAGTTGACCAGTCAACCTTACAGGTTGGCCCCACATGTCAGTGTTGACCCAGTCAATGTTCCTATTCTGGATAATGATAATAAAACAATAAAAGAATTCCAAAAATGATTTTAAATGTTTTAAAACTTAGAAAATTCATATCTTTTAAACTGTATATCCGATGGAAAAACTTTATACATCAAAGTTTTTCAGAAAAATGTCACGAATAAGAATACACTACCCATACCCCCACCACACCCCTCTAACATACCGCACACGGGACATTCCCCCTCCAATTGCACTGTCCGGTAATCACCCGGAGCCGGTAAAATTTTCCGGATGAAAATGTTCTGTATATGAAAGTTGTTCAGAATGGATCAACGATCACGGATACACTATCCACACGTCTGTTAGATGTCTCTAACACTGCAGACATATAACCTTCCCCCTCCGGATTATCTGTCCGGGAATCAACCGGTAAAGATGAGTCATCCACGGATAAATTTTCTCTCCGCCGAAAATATTTAACACTGTGTTAGAACACCGCCAACACCACGCTTTCCATGTCTTGTATTTGTATTGATGTTATTTTTGTGTATTTAATTTTTCTTTCCCCCTTTATTCTCCGATAGACCCCGTTGCTGCCGCCGATGACACCACCGAGTGCGACTACTTCGTCGACGATCGTACCGCTACCATCGAGCTTCCAGGCAGGCAGAGCCATTCTCTTCCCCAGATATCGCCTACCTTCCCGTACATTTCTTGCACGAGGCATTGTTGCTACTGCTACGTTACAATCCTATTCAATTGCATAGCCTATTTTTGTCGCCCCTTGATGTACCTTCCTATATCCTATGCTGCCTTATAAATATATATATAATATATTTTTTGAATTTTAAGACTCTGAAGCATGAGCTCCACAGTAATTTATTGCATGGGAGAACCAAAGGTTCTCAAAGAATGGTACAACTAAATAGAAAAACAGAACAATAAAGTAAAGGAAGAAGACTAACCCTTCCTATTCTATTGCAGAGAATTGATCCATGAAATCAATCTGTTTTTAGGATCACCCTGCAATCTATGTGAAAGCAAGGTAATATCATGCACGAAGTGACTTCTCCAGGAATGAAAAGAAGGTCTCTCATTCTTGAAGGTCTTCCCATTTCTGAGTATCCAGATACACCAGGAGGCAGTAAGCATGACCTCCATGAAGAAAGACTCACCAAATGAATCTTTGGCCTGTTGTAAACAGGAATGGAAGGATCCATTGGCCCCCCATGAAATTTGTAGATAGCTCCAAACTCTTCAACTAAAGTTGCAAGAGAAGAACAAGTGCAGTCTGTCTTCAAGATCATGTGAGTGACACATCACACAAGAATTATCCTCAGTGGGTGGTCTCCAGTGTCTCCTAACCAGTAGATCTTTAGTGTTTAATCTGTCAAACATCAAGACCCAGCCAAAGACTTTTATCTTCATTGTGCACTTACTCCTCCATATCCAGGCACAAGATTGATCAGTTGGCATGTGAGAATGCATGAGAGTGTAAAACCCTTTGGCAGTATAACCATATTTACCAGGTCAGTGCCAAAAATCAGTAGCTTGAGGATCTCTCTGAAAATTAGAAATCCAGTCCTTAAGACAGAAGTATTCATCAGCAGCTTGTTGTGTGACAGGCAAGTGAAACAAATTCTCTTCATCCTCCAAGCTCAAAAAATCATAAACAGATAGCTTGTCATCTCTCACAAAAGAGAAAAGATGAGGCAATCTATCACGCAGAGGTCTACATGAGCCATTGATGCACCACCCATCTGCCCAAAAAAGTGCAGAATCCCCAGCATTGATCCTGATTGAGGTCACAGGTCTATATAGGTCACTTAGCTTAAGAATATCCTTCCACCAAAAGGATCCACAAAGCATTGTTGCATGTGGGACATTGCCATTATAATAAGTGTTCCAAATAAGGGAAACCCAAGGAATATTCTCCTTATTGTAGAACTTATGCAAGTGCTTTAGAAGTAGGGCTTTGTTCTGAATTTGCAGGTTGACAATACCCAGACCACCTTTCTTTTTAGGCCTGCAAACAAGCTCCCAAGCAGCAAGGGATTGTCTTGGGGTATCAGAGTTTCCTCTCCAGAGGCATTGTCTCTGAATTCTCTCCAGCTGTTTGAAGATGCCCTGAGGGATAGCAAGACTACAAAGGTGATAAATGGGCATGGAGGAAATTACTGAATTGAGTAATTGAAGCCTTGCCCCTTGGTTCAGCATAGAAGAACTAGCAGAGAGTCTTCTTTCCACCCTGTCTACCAAAGGCACCAAATCCTGAATTTTAGGTCTGGTTGTGCCCAGTGGTAGACCAAGGTAAGTGAAAGGCATTTGACCAATGGAGCATTCAAACACTTCAGCAAGATGAGCAGTCATAGCATCATCAACATTCAGGGGGATTAAAGAGGATTTATTGAAGTTCACTTTGAGACCATTGGAAGCATGGAACCTGATAAGCATCTCTTTGATGGCCAGCAACTGGGATTCATTAGCATGAACTACCAATATAGTGTCATCAGCATACTGAATGATAGGATAATATGGATCATGAGAAGCAATTGGCAGTGTCAGGATTTGATCATGGAGCATTTTATTGACTACTGATTGTAACAGATCAGCAGCCAATACAAACAACAGGGGAGACAGAGAATCTCCTTGTCTAACCGCTCTCTTGCAGTAGAAATGTTTACCAGGCACTCCATTCAATAAGATGGAGGAAGATCCAGAGCCTAAAATCTCTCTAATCCAACTGATCCATTTCTGACAAAACCCCTTGTGCTCCAAAACCAAAGAACAGCTTCATGTTCAATAGTGTCAAAAGCTTTTGCAAAGTCTAACTTGAGAATAAGAAGGGGCTTTTTAGACTGTTTGCATTGGTGGATATACTCAAAAGCCCATGCTAAGCAATCCTGAATAGATCTAGACTGAAGAAAGCCATATTGATTCAAGTGAATGCACTGTAGAATAACCTTCTGTAGTCTATTAGCAAGCAACTTTGTGAGGAATTTCAGGCAGGTGTTAGTCAGAGATATAGGCCTAAAATCATTTGGACAAACAGGAGCTAGCATCTTTGGAATCAAGGTGATTAAAGAACCATTAAGACATTCCAACTTGAGAGATCCATGAGAAAACTGAGAAATCCGATTCATAAAATCAGATTGGATGATGGGACAACATTTCTTAAGGAATAAACCATTGAACCCATCAGGCCCAGGAGCTCTGTCTACAGGGAGATCTTTGAGAACCTCATTAATCTCAGCCTGAGAGAAGGGAGTGGTCAAATCCTGCAAGCCCTCCATTGGGTGGATTAAATCTGGTAAATTGAACTCCATTTGGATACCTTGGGAAACCCCCATTCTCTCTCTGTAAGAGTTCCACAACAGGTTGGCCATATGCTCATGATCAGAGAGAACAGCCCCATCAGGAGCATGTAAAGAGGATATGGAGTTCTTCCTCATTCTTTCAGAAGCCATAGCATGAAAGAATTTTGAATTTTCCTCTCCTACTTTAATATCCCTGATAGTACACCTCTGTCTCCAATATAAATATTGAAGTCTGAGAAGATGTTCATGGTGAGATTTCACAATTTGCCTGAAATTAAACTCAGGTCTAGTTAGGGGCCTTAATTATTCCAAGGAATCAAAGGCTAACACCACCTGAGAGCACTTGAGAATGACTTTCTTGAGAGATGCCATATTGAAAGACCACTTCTTTAGAGCATATCTGAGCCTTTTAAATTTCTTAGAGATAATGGAAGCAGCAGAATCAGCATCAATAGGAGCATTCCAAGAATGAAGGGTTCGTTGCATAGAAAACAAAAAATTTCCTACGGTTGTAACAGCCAAGATCACATCTAGAAGATCACTTGTAACGGTTTGAGAAGGACTCACCCTCGAAGACCAAAAGCTTTAACGAGAACTATTCTCGTGGGTGATGTAGTCGAACACTCGCCGACCTCAAGGTCGTGATGAAGACTTGACGCCACGAACGGGCAGCGTCTCCGTAGTCGGTCACACGTACAGATCAGTGACGACCTCCGCCCCTTGCTCCAGTTGGGCAGCGGAAGTAGTGGATCCTCGGGAACTCCAACAGCACTACAACATAGTGGTGGTGGTGGTAGAGAAGATCTTGAGCAGGGCTTCGCCTAAGCACCGTACTCGTGAAACTGGATCAGCTAGCAAGGGGAGGAAGATGCCAACCAAAGGGCATATGAAAGATGGAGGAATGAGTGTGTAGAGGGGTCTCCACCCATCTATATATAGGAGGGGGAGGCAGCCCCCAAGGGGTAGCACGCCCCAAGAGGTGCCCCCACCTCTCCCCTCATCATGTGGGTGGACTCTCCACTCACAAAAACAAAGGGTCACACATTATTCCCATAACTTCCATAATTCTCCACTCAAAATTCCAAGAGTTTATCACATTAAAACACTTTTAATTATCTTGTTTAATGTCACTCAAATTAATGAACACTTCATTCAATGAGTACTTCATTGATGAACACTTCATTCAATGAACACATTAACAATTATCCCCTTGCACTATTTTGATATACCGAACCTATTCCATCAGTTTTATCAAAAACAGTCCATGTGTTGTCCAGTATATTCTCCGGCGTTCCGTATCCACTCAAACGCGTCAACGAATCCTTAAGTGTGTCACCCTACGGTTCGTGAATAAAATTGACATGACAGAGACTCTTCTCCGATCAATAATCATCAGAGGGATCTGGAGATCCATGATGACTCCCACTTACTCAACGATGAACTAGTGATCGTGTGAACCATTACTCCGTAACCAATTCCTTTTGTCTCGCGATATTTTACTTGTCCGAGATCCGATCATTTGGTATCTTCCATACCTAGTTCGATCTCGTTACCGACAAGTACTCTTTACTCGTTCCATGATATAACATCCTCGTGAGCCAGTCACGTGCTTGCAAGCGATGTCAATGTGATATCACCGAGAGGGCCCAGAGTATATCTCTCCGTCATCTGGATGGACAAATCCCACTCTTGATCCACGAGCCTCAACTAACACTTTCCAAGTACCCAACGACACCTTTATAATCACCCTGTTATGGTGTGACGTTTGATGGAATCAAAGTACTCTTCCGGTGTCAGTGATTGACGTGATCTCATGGTCTAAGGATTAGGGTTACTTCGTGAAAGTTTGATACAGCAATAGAAACTTTGATGACATGATCGTGTTGCTATGACTACTGTGGGTGTATGTTCATCACATCATTCTCCAATGATATGACCTTGTTATTAACGACATCCAATGTCAATGATCAGGAAACCTTGATCATCCGTTAATCAACAAGCTAGTATAAAGAGAGACATTACTAGGAACCTTTTCTTTGTTTATTAAACACACATGTATTAACGTTTCCGGTTAACACAATTATAGCATGAAAATAAACATTTATCATAAACATGGAATAAGATAATAACCACTTTATTATTGCCTCTCGGGCATATTCCCTTCAAAGAATTCTTTACACAATCCAGAAAACCTGGTAACTCAGCCCAATAGTTTTCAAACCTGAAACGATTACTCTTTGGGATATCAGTGTCTATGGACACAATACAAGGCACATGATCAGAAGAGGTCTTGGCCATGGGAAGGACAATTGTGTTTGGATAAACAGAGATCCAAGAACTGGAAGTAAAAAACCAATCCAATTGTTCCAGCAGTGGCTCATCCTGCATGTTAGACCAGGTAAAAGCTCTACCCTTAAGTGGCAACTCAAGAATCCCAAGGTGGCCTATAATCTCATTGAACAGGAGGATGTCATTGAGATCACCACCAGGCCTGTTTCTATTCTCGAAGGATCTGATGAAATTGAAGTCACCTAATAATAACCAGTTGTCACCATCAGGAATGTTGAGATCATATAGCCATTGGACAAATTCATCCCTCATTGGGCCTTGGCAAGGTCCATAGACAGAAACCAAAGTCCAAGCTTCAGCATTATGAACTGAGGTAAAGGTGATGGTAATTCCAAAATGATTAGACTCCACCAGAGTTCCATGAAACATGGATGAACACCAGACCACAATAAGACCCCCAGAAGCTCCCACAGAGGGGGGGAAAGCAAAATTGTCAAATCTACGAGGAAAAAACTTCCTGACCAGACGTAGATCAAAATTTGCACACTTGGTTTCTTGCAGACAGAGAATGGAACAACCACTTTCATTAATCTTTGCTCGCACATCACGCTGTCGTTCAGCCGAGTTCAAACCACGCACATTCCAGCACATAACACGCCAATTACGATAATGAGAACTATTCATACTGAACAAAGTTGGGTAAAACAGAACTCATGTTTGCATAACAGATATGATAAATTCCAGTGTAGTCAAACCAAAAGATTGAAACATAGGGACCATAGTTCAAAGTAAGCAGAAGACCAAAACTACTACAGTCCACACTCCTATATAATATAAAAGTTGTATCAATCATGATTAAACTTCAGGAGATGCTGGAGCAGACGGTCCCGCCATAAGCTTGGACGTAGTGAGGTCTTCAGGAGCAATGCCCAGAGCGATGCCCATGTCCTGCATTGCACGGATTGGGGTGGGCGGAGGGATATGAAGATCATCTTCAGAATGTGCAGCCGGAGGCACATGAAGTCTTGGCTTTTTTTCACGTGGTTTCCTCAAAGGACTGGGCTTCATCTGGACAGCAGAGGTAGGCTTGAAACCTGACTTCTTAGCACAGCTTCTGGTGATTCGTCGTGTGGAGAAATCCACGTCATCACGCACCAGAGGTGGCCGATTACGGCGCTTCTTACCAGCAATAGGCTCCATAGCAGCAAGTACAGCAGGTACTGAAGAACTGTCCAAAGGGGGAGGTTCAATTCTCAGAGGTTTAGCAACCACCACTGGGTCCTCATCAGCTTGAAGAAGAAGGGCCCAGTCACCAGATGGAGGAAGTGTAGAGGGCAGAATATTGATACTTTTGGGGATGATCCGAGAAGAGATAGATGGAAATAACTCCCTCATTGTTCTATCCAGGATCATCTCAGGAGGGAGAACCGGTCCAAACTGAACATGATGGATTTCCTCAATTGGATCCAGCACAATGACCTGAGGCTAATATGGCACAATGGCCCAGTCCTGCTCATTATAAACGGGCTCGTGATCCTCCACAAATGGCGCCTGGACTTCAATCACCTCAGAGTCAGAAGATGAACTGGAGCCCGCGGAAGAGTTGTTCTCAATGGAAATCTGGTCCTGTTGAGGCATAGCACCAACCGACTCATTCTCAGCTGCAACCTCTGCCCCTTACTCTGCCTCTGCCTCCCAAGCAGGCCAACCAGCGTCATCTTCAGGTGCAGCATCATTGTTCCCTTGATCATGCTGAGGTTGATGTTGCAGTCCTCCTTCATTCCAACCCAAAGCAGGGTACGGTGGGGCCCCCCAAGCAGGGAAAGGGGTGGAATATGACCTGGCATGGGATGGGGATTTCCATCCAGTGGCATGACGTCCTCATCTGCAGGTAGTACAGCATCCGCAAAGTTGGTAGTGAGTATATATATTGCTGCAGTCCAAGAAACCATCGTGCCTCCCCATGGAGCAAATTCTCTGAAGACCACGTCCCTCGGCACAAGAGCATTTTCGGGGAAGGAGGCATGAACCAGCGAGCGGACCATGAGCCTGTCAGTGTGATCCCACTCGATGTACTTCCCAAAAGTGCCAATCACCTCAGACAGATAGCGGGTGTTCCTATAATCCAGAGGCACCCCAATAAGCATGAGCCAACCAGTGCGGTGACCATGAATAGCCCAGAACCCTTCTCCTTCATTGTGAGGAATGAATCTAACAAAAAACTCATCTCCTTCTTCATCAAAGCCCAGCGCAAAGGTGCATGTCCAACAAAAGATGCTCGAACCACAAGATTCTCAACTTCAAACAAACCTACCCCTTGAAACCAGGTCTGGGCGGAGGGAACAATCATCTTGAGCTTGAACGATGGACTACGGAGTATCGGATAGCCTCGATGGGGCATTCCCTAACAAGGTGTACACCACCTTGGAGATCCGAGCGTGTAGGGTAATAGTAGTGCAGCACCTGCAGGGATGAAAATGTATTCGGATAGCCGTGTCCACGGTAACAGGACGCTTTATGCTGAAGACATAATCTTCTACTACAAACTACTACTACTACTTAACTGACTGGTTCCGGGTTTTCTTCCTCGCAGGGAACTCGAGGAGGGATTCTCGGAGGAATTGTTAATTGTTATCTAATACAACTTACTATTATGCAATGCTGCATCAACTTCTGCTGCATTGTTACTCTATGCTTTATTAAACTGTTGGCTATTCTCTTCTCATGCTGCAAGACTCGTCGGAAGATGCTAGTCTTCGATAGGCCTAGCTTCTCATCCTTATTCTGATTTCTACCTTGCAGTCCACTATATACAGCCTCCCCTTTCCATTTGATACAAATGCATAAATGCTTAGTAGCGGACGTAAGACTCGCAGGTATGCTAGATACTCACCTTTGCTTTATTGCCCCCTTTTTGTTTTGCCTGATCGGCCGCTGCAGTCGACGTTGGAGCCTTGGAGTCCAGGAGCAGGAGATCCCTGATGCCTTCTACAACGTCGAGTTCCCCGTTGACCAGGAGTAGTTTGGAGGTTCCCAGGAAGGAGGCCTCACCTTTTCGATCATTGTTATTTTTGTGCTAGCCTTCTTAAGGCAACCTTGTATTCTTGTGTTTGTACTCAGATACTATTGCTTCCGCTAACTTTGTGCTCTCGAGCTGTTGTATTCGAGCCCTCGTGGCCCCTGGCTTGTATTAAACAGCTTGTATTATTTTATTTGTAGAGTTGTGTTGTGATATCTCACCGAGAGTCCCTGGTCTCGATCGTGTACCTTGCGTGTATGATTACTGTACACGACTTGATTTTGGGGGCGTCACAAGTTGGTATCAGAGCCGACTGCCTGTAGGACACCCCATCCAACTCCTTGGTCAAAGTTGAGTCTAGTATTTGCAAAAAATATTTTGCTAACTTACTGTTTGGCTTACGGGCCCACATCGATGTCACTACGTGTGATATCTATGGTATTAGGATCTTTTTCTTCGTACCTTTGACTCTGGGATTCTACCTTCTTATCCTTGCTGGTAAGATTTACTAACTCTGACATTAGGTTCTCGTGGTCACATCTACCCGGAGAGCCCTGCTGTGGCACCCCGGCTCAGAGGACCGGAACGCCCCGTGCTCCAGCCCAGAGATCAAGTCTTCTGGAACACGGCACTGCTTGATATAGAACTGAACAACTTTCTATTACTGAATATAGGGATACACGGGGTCTATTACAATGCTAGCGGAGGCACAGTTTGCTCCTCAGTCTAGCCTCGGCTCTACATCAAGCAGCAACAAAACTCTCTAGCAGCGGAATATAACTCGGCAGCGGAACAACAACGGCGGTGATGAACTCCAATCCACAGGGACACTGGCTGGGACACCTCCTAGCTCGCAAACACCGGGAACGTCGTCCTACGCATCCAAAGCACGGCCTGCAAATCTGGCATGACACGCCAGGTCAGTACATTGAATGTACTTGCAAGCTCACAACATCCAAAGAAACAAGGAAAAACAATAACATGCCATTAGCAGGTTCAAGTATGTTAGTGGATTAAACAAAAATATCATGCAAACAGATATTCATCAAGCATATTATCAGCATTAAGACTAATGCACACACAATCCTCGTTTAAGGTCCCATGGACCCCACATGATCATCGCATGATCACGTGGCTTACCTCGGAGTCCTAACAGACTCAAGCACCGGGTCACCTCGTGACCAAACACTTCCACGGGTCGTCGCACGACCAAACGGGTCACCGCATGACCAATCACTTCCACGGGTCGTCGCACGACCAAATGGGTCATCGCATGACCAAACGGGTCATCACATGACCAATCCACTTACCACAAACATACCACCAAACCCATGTTGATCTTATGGTGTGACCTAGTACGAACTGTGTCAATTACCGTGGACGCGGCTATTCGAATAGATTTGTGTGACTCTGTAGAGTTTGTGCACGTTACCCACACTATGGAGTTCTTCCTCCATCCAGTACCCCAGAACTTGTCCCACAAGATCCTTGGAACTCGTACCGCAGGAGTGGACTAGGACTTCTCCAACGAGACCGTTCTACCGCGTGTCCCTCTTACCGTATTACCGACATCCCGTCTTGGGTAGCCCATGTGTCCTTCCGACACTAACCATCTCATGGCCCTGACCATCGCATGGTCCATAAACTTTGTCCCCCCCCCCCCGCAGGGACCTATGCACAGAACAAACTGGCTCTTAAGACTATCACCGTTTACCCAGCCAAGGCAACTGCCGTGCATAGCCTTCCCTCTTTGGTGATACACATAAGAGAACCCACCGGTAGACCGAATCAAGGCCAGCCCATTCAGGAAAATGTGGCTGCACGGATAAGTTCGGTTCGGTGGCACCTGATCAACTAGTGATGAAGCACATCTCCAACAGCAAACACAAGTATCAGCTGCAACATGAGTAGAATCAGATAATAACAAAGCATAGCATACTAGTATAATAATTTCAGATATGATCAAACATATTTTAGATGGTGAACTTATCCGTGTTACAAATATTAAGTTATTAACATGGCAACATTATGAATGCAGTTGAGCATAACTTAGGCATAGCATGAACTGGCATAGAGATAACATGAACAACATAACATGGTGTTGGTATGTTCACTAGTACAAAACATGCCTTTGGATACGAGCAAAGGTCATGGTTCGAACACGAACCGGTTCTACTGGCCCAATAGAACCGGTTCGTGGCTCCGGGCTTTAGAACCGGTTCGTGTGGTGGGGCCCCAGCCCAGCGGTGCCCTGCCAGCGCCCCTTTAGAACCGGTTTGTACTACCAACCGGTTCAAAAATGTGGTGGAAGGTTGCCGTTCGGCATGCAGGCCACCTAGCAGCATTAGAACCGGTTGGTACCTAGAACCGGTTCTCAAGGTTCACTAAGTTTAGTACCACCTCGCTAACCGAAGAGGAGTTCGACCGGTTTATAAGCACGGGTTAGAGTGGACTTATCATAGCATAACAATTTCAATAAAGGTTGTCCATGAGGGATTTAACTATATCCTGTATACTGTAGTTCAAATTTCGGTTGAACCTTGATTGGTGGGCAGATTTTCTAGATTTGCCGATGAGGCGGGGTCCAGCTGAAACCCCGTATGAGATTGCGAAATCTAATACGGGCATTTCAGCTGGAGCTCTCTTGTCTGCAGAGTAGCTAGATTTGCCCACTAATCAGGGGCTAACCGAAAATTTCCTTTACGGTGTACAGGGTGTGGAGTAATCTTCCATTGACATCCTATAATGAAATTGCTATACTTTTTTATTTTAGTTTTTGTTGTAGCCCTCTCAACAGGTATTACAAGCAGGTATTTTTTTAGAGGGCTACATCAGTTGAACTTGCTAAAACTGTTGAGAGTGCTACGACAAAAATTGGATGCACTTCGTGTACAAACTGGACCATCAAGGGTTTCAAATTGTTGCTCTCGGACAAACTCTTCTGAGCACTACTTCCAGCATTATCACGAGCCTTGTTAAAAGATTCCATCATTGTGCATCCAGGCAGTCATTTGCGAAATATTAATGAAACTGCCTTGTGAGCCTGCAGTGATCATAGCTTTCAAATTGTTGCTCTTAGACAAACTCTTCTGAGCACTACTTCCAGCATTATCACGAGCCTTGTTAAAAGATTCCATCATTGTGCGTCAAGGCAGTCATTTGCGAAATATTAATGAAACTGCCTTTTGAGCCTGCAGTGATCATAGCTTTCAAATTGTTGCTCTCGGACAAACTCTTCTGAGCACTACTTCCAGCATTATCACGATCCTTGTTAAGAACCTGATTTACTCATTTTTTTTTAAGATTCCATCATTGTGCGTCCAGGCAGTCATTTGCGAAATATTAATGAAACTGCCTTTTGAGCCTGCAGTGATCATAGCTTTCAAATTGTTGCTCTCGGACAAACTCTTCTGAGCACTACTTCCACCATTATCACGAGCCTTGTTAAGAACCTGATTTACTCGTTTTTTAAAGATTCCATCATTGTGCGTCCAGGCAGTCATTTGCGAAATATTAATGAAACTGCCTTTTGAGCCTACAGTGATCATAGCTTTCAAATTGTTGCTCTCGGACAAATTCTTCTGAGCACTACTTCCAGCATTATCTTCTGAGCACTACTTCCAGCGCCCCTTTAGAACCGGTTTGTACTACGAACCGGTTCTAAAGATGTGGTGGCAGGTTTATAAGCACGGGTCAGTGTGGACTTATCGTAGCATAGCAAGTTTAATAAAGGTTTTCCACGAGTGATTCATCTATACGTTGTATACTGTAAAGGCAATTTTTGTTGACCCTTGATTGGTCGGCAGATTTCTAGATTTTCCAACCAATCAGGGCTTAACAGAAATTGTCCTTTATGGTGTACAGGGTGTGGAGTAATATTCCGTTGACATCCTATAATGAAATTGCTATACTTTTTTTTAATCAAATAAAGTGGCTCTCAAATGCACCGTCAGACGTATGCAGGGAATCTAAATGATTTGTATTTGGTCGATATGAAGTGAAAGATTTCTAGCTAGATATATGTAAGATCAACAACACATACGATTTCGCCTGCATACAGCCCGACGGTGGCTCTAGAGTGCAAGCATATCAAATGCACTGTCGAACGTATGCAGGAAAATCCGAATGGTTTGTATTTGGTCGATTAAGTGAAAGATTTCTAACTAGATATATATAAGATCAACAAAACACACGGTTTCGCCTGGTTACAGCCCGACGGTGTGGCTCTCGTGAGTGCCCGCATATCAAAAGCACCGTCAGACCGCAACCAGGCGAATCCGAGTGATTTGTATTCGGCCGATGAAATGAGTGTCGAACATGTCCGAGAGGTGGGCTATATATAGGCAACGACAAGTCTGATCCAAAGGCTGACAAGCCTGATCCAACGATCACAAAGCGCTTGAAAGAAAAACGCGATCCGTGTGCTTCTTCCTGATTGGTCGAGGTGAGCTGAAAGAAACAAAGCGCTTGAAGTACCGGTTTGTGGTTGAAAACGGTGCTAAAGACCTTTCTGACTTCATTTGAAAGAAACACGCGATCCGTGTGCTTCTTCCTGATTGGTTGGATCCAACGTCTCAGAAGCCTGATCCAACGACTCACAAGCGCTTGAAAGAAACTCGCGATCCGTGTGCTTCTTCCTGATTGGTTGGATTCAAAATCGTGTACGGTTAAAAGCGCGTGGAAGAGGACTCCACGCAACGCCAGTCGCCACTAGTTCTTTTCTCGTGCAGTCTTTCCCCTTCCGCACCACCGCCAACTTGCCGCCTCGCCGCCGCCGACCAAGCTACCACGGCGTCCGCGAGCGCTCGGAAGACACATTCATGGCGGTGATCACTTGCGCCAACAACGAGCGTGTGTGTCTTGGCAGGTTCTGGCATGCATATTTAGCCGCCCGTGTGTACGATGTTGCGGCATGGAGGCTCGGCCGCCCGCGCGCGGAGATGAATAACCGCCACTGTCGCAGCTTGGAAGAGGCGGAGGACATGGCAGATCCGCCGGTACTCCTCACTGAAGAGGACCACCGCCTCCATCGTCGACGAGCGGTGCTCGGCCTCACCTCGGAGCAGGACCAGCGTGCCGTGCAGGATTGGTACGCGAGCCATCCCCGTGAAGCCTCGGAGGAGGCGGAACACTGGACGAGGCTGGCGGCCGAGAGCGCGGAGCGGCGACAGGAGCGTCATGAATGGCGGGAGGAGCGACGGGCGGCCAAGGCGATGGCGGAGGAGGAACTGACAAGAGGCGCCGCCAACTGGCCCCTCGGTGACCCCCGCTGGATAGCGCTGGAGGGTGACATCAGCTCCGACACCGAAGATGATTTCTCCGATGACGAGGAGGAGTAGTTTTTTTATGTTCTAGGTTTGAGATGTTATGTTTTTTGAATGTTTTAAGTTTTCCGCGTCGCCGCCACCATTTGCTCTTTTTCATGCATTTAATGATTTATTTTGAGCTAAATGACCCTAAAATTGGACTAATGCTTGTGGGCGTGACTTTAGTCCGGGGTCGAGCCACAAACCGGAACTAATGCTTGTGGGCCAGGAGCAAGGTGCATTGGTCCCGGTTCTTGGCTGGAACCAGGACATATGCCCTCAGAAAAGGTTGAAACTTGGCAAGTTATCATCATTTGACTCACATAACATGTGTGCAAAAGTTGAGAGGATTATGGCAAAAACTGGATGCACTTCGTGTACAAACTGGACCATCTCTTTCAAAGTATAAGGGTTTCAAACGAAAACGCATATGTTACAAAGACATTTCATTTTTCTAAACTTATTTCAACTGAAGACTTTTTTTGCATTCAATATGCACCATTCAAAGCCACATACTAAAATTTCAACCCTTTCTGACTTCGTTTGCTATTTTTCATGCATTTAATGATTTATGTTGAGCTAAATGGCCATGAATTTGGAAAGCACTACAACTGAAC
The DNA here is from genome assembly GCA_950022295.1 of Bromus sterilis. Classification (NCBI taxonomy): domain Eukaryota; kingdom Viridiplantae; phylum Streptophyta; class Magnoliopsida; order Poales; family Poaceae; genus Bromus; species Bromus sterilis. Next base: position 71,101,267 of record OX465600.1, on the reverse strand, counting down.
TCAGAAAAGGTTGAAACTTGGGAAGGTATCATCATTTGACCCACATAACATGTGTGCAAAAGTTGAGAGGATTACAGCAAAAACTGGATGCACTTCGTGTACAAACTGCACCATCTCTTTCAAAGTATAAGGGTTTCAAACGAAAACTCATCTGTTACAAAGACATTTCATTTTTCTAAACTTATTTCAACTGAAAACTTTTTTTGCATTCAATATGCACCATTCAAAGCCACATAATAAAATTTCAACCCTTTCTGACTTCATTTGCTATTTTTCATGCATTTAATGATTTATTTTGAGCTAAATGACCTTGAACTTGGAAAGCACTACAACTGAACTCAGAAAAGGTTGAAACTTGGCAAGGTATCATCATTTGACCCACATAAAATGTGTGCAAAAGGTTAGAGGATTACAGCAAAAACTGGATGCACTTCGTGTACAAACTGGACCATCTCTTTCAAAGTATGAGGGTTTCAAACGAAAACTCATCTGTTACAAAGACATTTCATTTTTCTAAACTTATTTCAACTCAAGACTTTTTTTGCATTCAATATGCACTATTCAAAGGCACATACTAAAATTTCAACCTTTTCTGACTTCATTTGCTATTTTTCATGCATTTAATGATTTATTTTGAGCTAAATGACCTTGAATTTGGAAAGCACTACAACTGAACTCAGAAAAGGTTGAAACTTGGCAAGGTATCATCATTTGGCCCACAAAACGTGTGTGCAAAATTTGAGAGGATTACGGCAAAAACTGGATGCACTTCGTGTACAAACTGGACCATCTCTTTCAAAGTATAAGGGTTTCAAACGAAAACTCATCTGTTACAAAGAAATTTCATTTTTCTAAACTTATTTCAACTGAAGACTTTTTTTGCATTCAATATGCACCATTCAAAGCCACATACTAAAATTTCAACCCTTTCTGACTTCATTTGCTATTTTTCATGCATTCAATGATTTTTTTGACTATTTTAAAGTATTTCACAAACTAGTATTTCAAAAGAATTCAACTTGAAACTATTTAAATTTGAAAACCATGCCACTAACAGAATATTTATAATTATGTTTTAACCTAAAATAAAAAAGATTTATTAAAAAACTCCAACTATTCTAATAGCTAGTCAAAATATAAAAACAAATGTAAATCTGGTGTCAAAATATAAAGTATAGCAAATATAAAAACTCCAACTATTCTAATAGCTAGTCAAAATATAAAAACAAATATAAAAATAGCAAATGGAAAAAAAGTATAGCAATTTCATTATAGGAAGTCAACGGAAGATTACTCCACACTCGGTACACCGTAAAGGACAATTTCAGTTAAGCCTTGATTGGTTGGAAAATCTAGAAATCTGCCGACCAATCAAGGTTCAACAGAAATTTCCTTTACAGTATACAGCGTATAGATGAATCACTCGTGGACAACCTTTATTAAACTTGCTATGCTACGATAAGTCCACACTGACCCGTGCTTATAAACCGGTCGAACTCGTCTTTGGTTCGCGAGGTGGTACTAAAAAATAAATGTTTAGAACCGGTTTCAAGCACGAACCGCTGCTAAAGGTCCCTCCCCTTCCCGCGCGTTTTTTTGCCGAAAAATGGATGAAATTGGTGACCTTTAGAACCGGTTTGTGGCTGAAACCCGTTCTAAAGGTCCATTAGCACCGGTTGCTGCTACAAACCGGTGCTAAAAGTCCATGCTATATATATATCAGCACTTAGATTCAGTTCCGCCCACAGCTTCAAATCGAACCACGCCGCCAGGCTGCTGCGCTGCCTCGCCGTCGCCGTCCACGTCGCCGTCGTCGTCCACGCCGCCAGGAGCCGCCCACTCTCCTCGCCGACGGCCGCCACCGGAGCCGCCCCCGCCCGCACCGTTCAAGCCGCCCCCGCCGTTCAAGCCATCGCCTCCGTCCAGCGCGTCCGGTGACCCCTCCCACTCCCACCTCCCCTCCTCCTCTATGTTCATATTCTGCTCAGGAATTCTAGGATTTCCATGTGCAATTGATAGGTTGTGTGAAATAATCTATGCCGCCATGTGATTTTTTGAAGTGAAGTTGGTGTTGATTATTTCTAGGATTATTGGTGTTGAAATTGTTGAAATTGCTAGGATTATTTTGCGTATTGCCAAAACAGAGAGATAGTTAGATGGTGCTTTGTTCTTTGAAGTGAAATTAGTCGTGGCTTTAGAGATAATTTGATGGTGCAAGCTATAGTGTAAATTAGGGTTCCACAAGTTTGTATGTTTTCAGAGAACACAAGTAAAAAGAAAGTGGAGGATTTTTTTTTGTTAAACCAAAAATTGATAGAACAGAAATTCTTGATCTATTTTGTTACCAATGAGGCATAATTTGTATTACTTCTCATGTTATATTTTTATAATTTTCATTATATTTTTATTACTTTGAATTAATTTTATAATTATGAACACATAGTATGTCTCATCCCAAGTGCGAGATTTTTCAAGACGACTCGGGTCGATGCAACGATCCCATGTTTGATGAAGCAGACACATAGTTCTTCATCACGCTTAGGTCCTGGTTCCAAAATGTTACAGTATGTAACTTGCACGACATGTTCTTATTATGGTGCATGCATGCATGACTTAAGTTTATGTTTATAACGTATCATTTTTTTCTAATTCAACTAGTGCATCCCTTGCTTTGCAAGACGCCACGTTTGTGACAAGATCAATATTCAAGATTTCGATGAAACTATTAGTAAAGAAGTTAAAATTAAGACGAAACATTTTGTTCTGAAGGTTAAGATCTTTAATCAACCAAATACCACATTCTTTGGCGGTTTAAAATGGGATGCATTATGCAAGACATATGCATTTTATGATAATATGAAAATAGCATTTGATCTTGGACGCCGCCGTCGAGGATCCAATTTTTTTCGTGATGATAAAATTTCAATGGAACTAGGCGACATGATTCCAGTTCGATGTTCATGTGAGTTTGTTAAACAACAATTTTGTTACTTCTACAACTTATTTTTCTTTGCTCCAAATGTTTGAAAACTCATTTATAATTGCCAACTTATGTTCTTGCCACGGAAGAAGTACAAGATATTTTTGATTGTACCTTCTATAACAATGGCTTTGACCTAAGTAAGAGTGTACAACATGCATTTATCGAAGTTATTAAATTGGTACCTTCGTATGCGAACTATTTAAGGGCTGGTCGTCCTTTTGGAGCATATGTGCCATTTTTCCTTAAGTTGGAGGACTATATGCTTAAATGGCCTAGCCTGGTATGATTTTTATCATTCTCTCTCAGTAGCCTATATATTCTTCAAAAAGAAATTTTATTAATTATACTCATTGCTAACTATGCTACTAATATTTATGTTCTTCAACAGAAGATACCGCACACTTGTACGCCTAAATGGATGCTGAGATTTAAAGGCGAAGTTACAATTGTTTGTGCACGGCCTTGGACAGAACCTTTCCAACATGATTACTACACTGAAAGTGGATCAGATGGCTGTGTCAAAATCAAAGCATGGTTGAAGATAGTGGTCCAGAAGAAGCCAAAACCTGGAGATAGGTTGTTCTCTATCCTCTATCGTGGAGAATATGGACGCCCTTTTTGGTTTATTTCTTTTTACCTTCGCGTGTTTGATTAGGTCCTATATATTTAGTAGGAGTGAATTCGAAGAATTATGTCCTATATATATATTTAGTAGTAGTGAATCTAAACAAATTAGGTTATCGAAGTTAAAATAGGAAAAATCTTTGTGTTGGATATAATGGCTTTCGTACTTGTTCTTATTGAAGTTAAATTATATATTGTCCTATATATATGAGATGTGATCGATATATTTAGACTATATTGTCTGTGTGTATGAGATGTTGTGAAGCATATGTACCGAGATACACATCTTGTAAGTGTATGACGCAGGAACCGCTTGATATATTCATATATTGATCATCTTCGTTAAATAATAAGATTGCGGAGAACCTTTAATTAATAATCCAAAAACAAAACTATTAAACCCAAAAGAAAATAAAAAATAAACCCTTAAACCATGAAACCTTTAGAACCGGTTTATGTTACCAACCGGTGCTAAAGGTGCTCAAGCCCTCGCGCTGCCATGCAACCACGTGGCCTGGCTGCAGCTGGTTTAGAACCGGTTCGTGGGGAACCGGTTCTAAAGGCTTTACCCTTTAGCACCGAGCCTTTAGAACCGGTTTCAAAAACCGGTTCTAAAGGCACCCTAGAACCGGTTCTAATGACCTGTTTTGCACTAGTGCTTGTGGTTACGATGATTCATGACATTACGTGGCAATGACATAATCAAAGTATGGCATGGATGTAACATGGCAAAACTTAGCATAGTAGTAGCATATTCAAGGATAGCATGGCAATGATAACATCAATCATAGCATGGCAACATGATCACGGTCACCGATATAAGCATATCATCGAAAAGAAATTTTAGAAGCATGTCACAAAGGTGCAAAGGGTATTATGGCTTGCCTTTCACCAGAGAGGTGCGAAACACTCCTGGTCTTGGACACCGACACACCCTGCGAAAACCGGACAGGAAAGGAACGGCGAAAAGGGGGGGTCAAACCACTTTTACTTGACCAGCAAATAAGCACAAAGAACCATGGCATAAGCCCTATGCCAACGCGAAGAGGAGCTCGAAAGAAAACCAACACAAAAAGAATCACCTCGTTTGGAGTCACGGTTGCGGAGATATGAGCGTCCGTTCGCTAGACAGGAAATTTGTCCTAACTAGTGAACACTCACAGCTCAGGGTTTTCGAGAATACGCCTTCTGCATAGAGGAAACTTATTTTGGGACCGAAGGAGATGAAATACGCCTTCGCAGAAGTGAAAGCGTATTTTTTCTAGTGGAAGGGGAAAATACGCTTTCTTCAAACGAAAGTGTACTTCAGGGAAAATCGTCTCCACTTAAACCGGACCGGGCCCGTTGTCAGCCACCCGTACCCCTTCGCGTCTCACTTCCACGTGGGGCCCGCATCTCTGTTTCTCTCCTCTGCTCTCCTTCTTCTTCCCGTGGACGCAGAGACAGGGGAGGCCCGGCTGCGAGGGGCGCCGGCGAGGCGCGGGGACCGGCCGAGCAGGGGGGCGCGGGGTGCGGCTCGCCCGAGCGCGGCCTCCGGCGGTCGTGGCGTCGAGAGGAGCGGCCAGCAGGGACGGAACCCCGGCAGGGCGCGGCGGCCGTGGGCGAGTCCGGCCGTGGGCGAGGAGGGAGAGGGGCGGGGCTCTAGCGGGTCGTGGGAGGAGGTGGGGGAGGTGCATGCTGCGTCTTGGTGGAGCTAGGGGAAGAGAAGGAGGCTCCGGCGTCACAAATTTGAGAGAAGGCCGGTCGGCGGCAATGGCAACAGTGGGCAACCGGGAGCGGCTCCGGTGGAAAATTGGAGAGGGGAAGGAAGCTAGGAGAGGTGGGGAGGCTGCTGGAGATGCTGGAGGGCCTCGGGTCAAGCCCCTTTATACAGGAGGAGGGGGGTTCGAGCTCGGGCCGCGACAACGGAGAGCGGCCGTGGCGTGCGTGAGCTGACGAGCATCTGGAGACGTCGAGAGGATACGAGAGGGGGTGGCGTGGCGCACGCGAGCTGAGCAAAGTCGTGCGGCGCGGGTAGACAAGAAACTAGGCGACAAGGTGCACTAGTGCAGGACGTGGAAGCGTCGGGCACGCGAGGAGCGCGACCAGAGCACGCCTGCTGCTGTCTGGGAGTGTGACGCCCCCAAAATCAATCCATGTACAGTAATCATACACGCAGGGTAAACGGCTGAGATTAGGGTGCTACGGTGATAATATCACAGCACAACACTAAACACAAAAGGATAAACCAATATGTTACAATAAAGGGGGTCGCACGGACCCGAATACATAAGTTATACAAACCATAATATCTGAGTACAAACATAGTTAGTCAAGTTTTTCCTTAAGAAGGCTAGCACAAATAACATCAGAGATACAGATCGAAAAGGCAAGGCCTCCTTCCTGGGAGCCTCCGAAACTACTCCTGGTCCTGGTCAGCGGGGGTCTCGACATAGTAGTATCCGCCTCCGGGGTACTCCTGCTCCTGGGCTCCAACATCGACTGCAGCGGCCGATCAGGAAAAACATAAAGGGGGAAATAAAGCAAAGGTGAGTATCTAGCATACCCTCAAGTCTTACGTCCGCTACTAAGCATTATGCATTGTATCAACTGGAAAGGGGAGGCTGTATATAGTGGACTCCAAGATAGAAATCAGAATAAGGGTAAGAAGCTAGGCCTATCGACTACTAGAATCTTCTGACGTGTCTTGCAGCATGAGAAGAGAAATAGCCAACAGTTCATATAAAGCATAAGGTAACAACGAAGCAGAAGTTGCTGCAACATTGTATAATATAAGTTGTAATGTTTAATAATAATAATGCCTCTGAGTTCCCTTCCTCGACTCCCTGCGAGGAAGAAGACCCGTAACCATACAGTTTAATAGTAGTAGTTTGTAGTGGTAAGATCCAGCTTCAGCATAAAGCGTCCTGTTACCGTAGACACGACTATTCGAATAGATTAAACTCCCTGCAGGGGTGCACTACTGTTCAGCCTGCACGCTCGGATCTCCAGGGTGGCGTGAACCTTGTTAGGGACCGCCCCACCGAGGCTATCCGACACGACGCAGCCCATCCTAGGCTCAACAGAGAGGCCATCCGCCGGACTATATCCTATGCGCCAAGGGGTCTAGGACCCTCACCCTTGCACGCTCCTGCACGGTGCATGGCTCGCCGATGAAGCAAAAGAAAATCCAAATACACACCATCCGGACGAAGAAGACACCACTTCCCGGCGCAGGCCACGGTACTGCTGACGTCTGAAGAGCTTTCGGACAGACTACGACGCAGGGGAGCCCACAACTCCTTATCCCACGTGAAGGTAGTGCGTACAGGCCTTTGCGGCCTCTCAAGTCATCCGTCGAACCATTTAGCATTTCAATTAACCTGCGTGACAACCGCTATCGTTACCTCGACTTAACTGACCGCGGTCAACGGCAGCAGTTAGGACCACCAGTACATCGGTGCCTGCCCTGTCGTCCCACCAAGTCACTGCGGTTACCAACAAGGTGAACCGTCTCCTTACCTTGTATCGCGTTTGCTCTTGGTAGAGCTCGACTTTTCGTAGTTTGGTAACTCTCGCGAGATACGAGCAGGGGCCAAGCACGCCAGTAACATCGGTCGTACCCTCCCTGTCGTTCCCGACGCAATACCGCTCGCGGGCACCGTTGGGTCGCCCGACTTCTTACCTTAAGGACAACCATGCTTAGGTACCTAGAGCGGCTATACAGAGTCATCAACGAGTGGAGTACAAGGATTACTCCTTGATGGCTCAACCTTGAAGGTGGCTCGGCAGAGCCGAGCTAGGGGACCTTAGGCGGTGTCTGCATTGTACCGTACCTGTGCAGTTGTATATATTGTATCCGTGTTCACCCCCCTGAGTGGCCACGACCCGCTATCTAGTCCTAACTAACAATGCGCAGGGCTCACTGCTGAATATAATACATATTAAAGTAGGCAGCATAGGATAAAGGAAGGTACATCAAGGGGCGACAAAAGCAAGCTATGCAATTGAATAGGATTGTAATCGTAGCATCAGCAGTAACAAAGCCTAGTGCAAGAAAGTACGGAAAAGGTAGGCGATATCTGGGGAAGAGAATGGCTCTGCTTGCCTGGAAGCTCGACGGTAGGGGTACAGTCGTCGACGAAGTAGTCGTACCCGGCAGTAGTGTAGTCGGCGGTAGCAGCGGGGTCAACCGAAGAATAAAGGGGATAAACACAGTAAATACAAAGCAATCATAGCAAACAAATACATGGCATGACGTATGCAAAGTTAACGGTGTTCTAACGCAGTGCAACGCACGTTGCTCGGAGCGGGAATTCATCCGGGGATGAAATACCGGCTCCGGGTGATTACCGGACAGGGTGTCTGGAGGGGGAAGGGTTCATGCCGGGGGTGTGTCCGTGTTAGTTGAACCATTCCGGACAACTTTCGTGTTCGGAATAAATTCATTCGGATAGTTTTACGGTATCGGGCAATTATCGGACAGACGGTCCGGAGGGGGGATGTCGATGTTCGTTGTGTTAGAGGGATGTGGTTGGTATACGGATAGCGTATCCGTATTTGTTATATTTTTCTGATCAATTTTGATGTATAAAGTTTTTGAATCTGACTTAGGGTATAAAAATTGAATTTTAAAGTTTAAATCATTTTCTGGATTTTCTTTTATTAATAAAACCTAACATTATCCACAGAGGGTTGACTGGTCAAACCTGACCAGTGGGACCCACTGGTCAGCCTCACATTTTAATAAAACTTTTAATTAAATTTAATTATCCATTGGATCCACATGTCATTGACTGGTCATTATAAATTCATTTAATTTAATCTAATAATAGTGGGGGTCCCACATGTCATTCTAACAGGGACTTAACTACTTTACTTAATCTAATCAGTGGGTAACTGCTGACAAGGCCCCACGTGTCATTCACTTGAAGGGTTATTTTATTTGTTATAATCCCATGTTAATTAGTGGTGCCCTGGCCCACTGTTAGTGACACAGTGAGGGTCATTAGCAGCTAACCAAAACACTGACAGAGGGGGCCACCTGTCAACGTCCCATGTCCATGCCGGCGACGAGGAACTCACCGGCGGCGTGCGTGTGCATGATTCCGGCCACGGGGAAGGACGGGGTTGGGCTCAATCGACAGAGGGGAAGGCCGCGCATCGTTTGGTGGTCGCGTGTAAGGCCCGATATGCGGTATTGTTCCAGATCTAGATGTTTCCATCCAGATCCGGGGACGAAGCACATATCGGTCCCACCGCGACATATGACGAAGTCATACGCCCCGGATTTCCAACATGATATCACAACATTACAGATACAAGGATACAACATCTCATACAATCGGCATACAACTGCCTTAATACAATACAACAGCGGAAGATATATGTCTGAGTAGAGACTACAACAAATGCCTAGTGGCAAAGAGAAAACCATCGACCCCATAACCACACGGGTCCAGGAACTCCGCTGGGATCCGCCTAACTAGTCGACGTCGAGTCTCCACGTGAAACGTCGATCACCAAACCTGTTGTCGATCAAGAACCCTGAAAAGAGTTTGGGGTAGTATCATGAGTACAGAGGTACTCAACATCCAACTGTAGTGGTCATCTGACCCAGCAAGGACTTCATCACTCGTCATTCTAGGAAAACTAGTAGTTTATGGTAAGGATGGGGTAAGTGGTGAGGTTGATGCCGCACTAGCATTTATGAAGCGGCTAACGATCTAGAGATTAAGATAAGAAGCCAAGCATTCGATGAGGAATCGCCTCCAACAAGTCTTGCTATCAACTACTACGCAAACATAACACCTAACCTATCCTTGTCCTCCTCTTCGCATCCCGACGAAGAAGAAGCAGTCAAGGCACAGACACTTTGATCAAATTATATTAAGATTATCTCAGTTGTTGTTGTCTATGAACAAGGAGTGGGTCTCAAGTCGTCCATAACCGTGGACACGGCTTCTCGAAAAGATTTAACCCTCCAGGGGTGTACCAACTGCCCATTACAAGGCTCCGCACGCACGCCCATCTCTCTCAGTTTCTACCCATCACAGGCAGCCATTTTATGATTTAGTCCCGAGAGATCTGAAACGACAGGTCCCTCTAACTAACAACGAACAAATCCGGGTGGCCCCCGGGGAGTCGACACCCAATCCAAAAGCCGGCCATGCTCTCGGATCGGACTCTTCCGTATGGCTAAGGTCGGGGTTAGCCTCACCTATATAACAGGGGACTTCCCTAGCTCACCAGTGTGGACCAACAAAGGAACTATGTCTCTGCTGGCCCGATTTGTTTTAAAACCACTGGCTGCAGACCAGTTATGCATGCGATTTCAAATGGTAAATCAGCTTGGGCCACCTCTAGAAATTTTTGAAGCTAGGTAGGTAAGAAAATGGGACCCCATAAAATCCAACATGCGGTTAGGCACGCTCAGTCTTAAAACCAATATCCGGAACTCGGATCCTAGGTGACTCGAATGGAACAAAGCGTCGGGGCGGGATAGCCTAGACCTTCCATCCTTCGTCGAATATAGTCAACATTTATAATAATCATATCATCAATAAAAATAATAATAATGTTATATCCCAAACCAAAGAGTAACAGGTAACATCGTAGCATCCTAAGCATGCATACTAAGCAGGGGCTGAGCAACGAGCAATAGTAACATAGCAGTACAACGTTTGCTGGGAGGGGACATGGCTGTATCGGTTTGAAATAGGCTGTAAACATGTGGTAGGATCAAACATCGAACCTATCCTAGACTAGCATGCAAACCGCTGGTTGAAATAGAATGGATCATAAGTAATGTATAGTCCTTGCCTGTTGATAAGTCGGGTTCCGAAGGTGTAGTTGATCGCAAGCTTGCATCGTCTCCGAGAGGTACCCGCGGAAGCACACAAGACGGCAAACACTGGAAATCAATCAACGAGCAATCATCTATTACTACGAAGCAAACATGAGCAAGCATCAACAAGAAGCAACACGAGACATCGCACCTACCGTCGAGAGCGATTACTAACAATTTAAGTGAGGTCCTCGTCACACACGACGATACCGCACATTTAGAGAGGTTCAAGTTGTTTAGCTACAAGTGATCAACCAACGGTTGTTAACATGGCAAGGCATCCAAGAATGGCATGTCACACAATCATGGCAAAAGGTTAAGCACAAAGTAAACTACCTATGCTAGTCAAGTTAAGCGAGGCAACACCCTAAACATGGCATAACACTAAGTGCCTCATGATGATTAAAGGATTTGGCACTGTTCTGCCATAAACCATATTTTAGGTTGGTTAACAACAGCAAACAATAGCATAAACACAAAGTACACGAAAAACTAATCAATTTACATATAAAGCACACTCCAAACGGAGTTACGGTTAAAAAGATATAAGCAAGACAAGCTATGCACACATGATGTATAAACGGGGGTAAATCTATATGCAAAAGTGCAGAAACATGACATATCAATACATGGTCATGAAGTAGACATGATGCTTAACAACACGCAATTGGAATCACTCAATTCTGATAAACGGTCGCGACACATTCGACGACCGAAGTTGCAACAAAATATAAACAACAGCACACTAACAGCAGGGTAGCTACTTTGGAGCAAGATGCAATCATGATGCAGCAAGCAATTATGTCATGTGAATGCATGAAACTGAAGTAGGAACAATGCTTAACCGGATGCAAAAGGAATCAAACAATTCCGACGAACGGTTGCGAAGCAACCATCGCCCGAAGTTGCAATAAAATAACAGTTTTCAGCACAGCAGCACAGTTAACGGTCTGGTACCCACTTCGACGCAGAATTAAATTATCTAGACGGCCTCAAACAGAAAAACTTTCTACATACGAACGCTAGAGCATGCAAAACTGAGCAATTCATCTTTTGGGCGCAACACGATCCGAGGTACGGTTCTCTCGCTATCGTCACCGCGAAATCGAATCAGCAGCAGAAAATCTCAGGACTTAGAAAAAATTTCAGAGCGCATGATGGAAAAAAAATGCACGGGCCTCACCACTGGGCTCGGCCCAAATCGGCCTGGAGAGGGGAGAAGGCCGGCCTAGCTGGCGGCTGGGCCTCAGGGGGCGGCTGGGCTGCGCTGGGGCAGGTGGGCCGCTGGGCTCGCCGGCCCAGCCGGCACACGCGGACGAGGGAGAGGCCGTTCGGCTGGCTCGATGCCGCAGCGGCGTCGCGAGTGAGCTCGCTGGCCGGCGTCGAGGTGGCGCAAGGTGGGGCTGGCGACGCGGACACGGGGCTGGCGGCGGCTGAGTCGCCGGATCTGGGAGCTAGGGAGGTCGGGCGACGCCTGGAGCGAGCAGATCGGGCGGCGCGACCGGGCTCCATGGCACGCCGGCCATGGCGCGGCTCCTGTCGGCGGTGCTGAACTCGACGTCCTGCAAGGGAGGATGGGGGGCGGTCGTGAGGGAGGATGAGAGGGAAGAGGCGCGGGGGTGCGGGCTCACCGGCGTCCGGTGATGCGCTCGCCGGAGACGGCGGCGGACCTCCACGGGAGGAGCTCGGGAGGAGCTCCCGTGGGTTGGCGGCGCGGGATCCGGGCCTGAGCGGGCCCACGTCGGCGGGGACGGCGGATCTCGGGCCCGGCGGGGCCCGAATTCGGTCTGGAGCTGGAGGGAGGTAACGTGGCCTTCATCCAGGCCACTGGTTGGCTGATCTGACGGCTAGGATTACCTAAGGGCTAGGGTTTCGGGTGCAATCTGGACTGGAGGGGCACATCTAGGTTTTGCTAGGGGTGTGGCTGCAAATATGCCATAGGGGGAACCCTAATTGGCTGGTTTGGGAGGTGGGGGTCATTATATAGGCAGGTTGGCTGGCCAGTTGACGCAAACGCCCTCGGTACCCCTCTTGCGTGTCTGGTGATCGCGTTCGGGACCGCCGAGACTCCGTACGGACTCCGATTCCGATGAAATCTCGAACCACGCGCTCATCGCATCGAGCCCGTCGATCGTACCACACTACGGTGATATTCCGACAACATTTTTCAGCGCCCCAATAATATAATCCGTTTATTAAATAAACGGGGTTTGCGTTCCGGTGGCGATGGCTGGACTTGTGCCAGTGGCGACGGTGCTCGGGTGAAATCCCGGTGTCGCAAGGTCGACTGTCAGGGTGGCAAGGGTCGGTCTCCGTCCGGTACGAGATAAGAGGGGGAAAAATAATCGCTGATCGATAAATCGGGGATGCAAACACCGCAAACAAATCAGGCAATCAAACAATTCACACCGAAAACAAATTTTTAATTTTTGTGAAAACTGGGTTGTTACATCGCGGGGTTGCACCGGAGCGGCATCAACGGCGAGCGGCGGCGACGGTTGTGTCCGGTTGTAGACGGGTTCTCTGCTCCCGCGTATTTCCTCGAGCGTGAGCTAGCCAGGCCTAACCTGCAGCTCACTAGGAGCGTCCAGGTGCCATCGGCGTGAGCTAGGATAGACTAGGGTGACAGCTACGTCTACCGCGGCGGTGGCCAGAGCGTGAGAACGGCGGGCACGGCGCTCCGGTGCACCAAAACGAGCAAGGGCGGGGGCAAAACCGAGAGGGCTCACCGAGGAACGTCGAGGAGGGCAGCGGGCTTGAGGGGGGTACCGGAGCGGCGCGAATTTCGTCGCCGGAGACACGGCTACCGTGGAGGAAGAAGGAGATGCAGGCGACGCTGTCGGGCTCCTCGTCTCAATTAATTTCGCGCAGAGACGAAGACGACAACGAGGAATCCAACGGACACGGCTGCACGGGCTAGGGCGGTCGGTGTCCACGTCGGTGTGCGGCGGCGCCCACGGGCGGAGCTCGAGCAGTAGCAGGACGGCGCGAGGGAGGGGAATAGAGTGGGAACGGGGGGAAACTAGGGTTTCCGGGGCAAGGGATGCGGGGGAGGGCTTTATCCACGCCGCCGACCGTGGAAGGCCGCCACGGCACGCCGGCCGGCCGTGGGATGCCCTCCATGCAGCCGAGGAAGAAGACAAGGGAGGGAGGGGCGTGGGCTGGGCCAGGCAGGCCGGGAAGGAGGTGGGCCTCGCCCAGAGCGAGGGACAAGCCCGTTTGCATGTTCCTCTTTTTTAATTTTTGTTTTATTTTCTGTATTTAATTGTTTTAGGCACTTTTGTATTTTTGTAAAACATGTAACATAGTCCAAAATTAGTATTGCACATTAAGACAATGCCACAAAAAATTTGGGGCTTTTCGAAAATGTTTTGCTATTTGTTTTTGTGTTGCAACTATTAATTGGTGCTGTTTTGCTAGTTGTTTGAATTGTTTGATTTTTCCAGTGGCATAATAAAATACCATAACCACATGGGCATAGCCGACTAATTATTTGTGATTTAAGAAAAGTGGTTGCATAATTTTTGGACAAGTTTCATTTGCAACATTATTTTTAATATCAACAAAAGGCATTTTGGATTTGAGTTGATTCAAATTTGATCATGGCATGATTTAGCAACAGTAATTGTCATTAGCAAAAGGATTACTGTTACAGACTCCAGGGGTGTTACAGTACGGTGAAGCAATTCTATAATTGACATCGTACTTGGCTAAAGCTTTTCTAAAAGCTCCATGTGTAAAGTGCGAACCCCAATCAGTCATGAGGTACCTGGGTACTCCAAACCTAGGAAAATTTACATCCTTGAGAATTTTCAAAGATGTCTTGTGATCAGCACTTTCAGTGGGGATTGCTTCTACCCACTTGGTTACATAATCAACAGCAACTAAAATGTGAGTGTACTTGTGTGAGGAAGGAAAAGGACCCATAAAATCAAAACCCCGGCAATCAAAAGGCTCAATCACTACAGAGTAATTCATAGGCATATCATTCCTTCTACTAATATTACCAACTCTCCAACACTTATCACAGGATAAAACATAATTTCTAGCATCTTTAAAGAGATTAGCCAATAAAAACCTGATTGAAGAACCTTATGTGCGGTCCTCTCACCAACATGATGTCCTCCATATGGACTGTCGTGACATTGTTTGAGAATGTCCTTCTGCTCGTGTTCCGGTATGCATCTTCTCACGATCCCATCTGGACCTTCTTTAAAAATATGTGAGTCATCCCAAAAGTTATGCATCAAATCATGAAAGAACTTCTTCCTTTGCTGAAACGTTAAACCCAAAAACTTTGCAACGATAAAGTTAGCATAATCTGCAAACCAAGGATCGGAGAGAGATTGTACTTTAACAACAGCTAGTTGTTCGTCTGGAAAGTTGTCGTTGACTGGAACGGGATCATGCGGTATATCTTCAATCCTTGAAAGATTATCCGCCACTGAATTGTCTGCTCCTTTCCAATCGACAATCTGCAAATCAAATTCTTGAAGAAGGAGTACCCATCGGATGAGCCTTGGTTTGGCATCCTTGTTCTCCATAAGATACTTTGATGTCCCTTGGATAGGGCATCCTTTCAATTTCTTCGATCTTGGCCCTGTCCACTTCAATTCCCCTCTCGGAAATCTTGTGGCCAAGAACAATTCCCTCGTTGACCATAAAGTGGCACTTCTCCCAGTTAAGCACTATATTTGTCTCCTCACATCTCTGCAAAACTTTATTAAGGTTGTGGAGACAATGGTCAAAAGAGGTTCCATAGACGGAGAAATCGTCCATGAATACCTCCACTTTCTTCACAAAAACCATGAAAGATAGCAGACATACACCTTTGAAAAGTAGGAGGGGCATTACATAAACCAAAAGGCATACGTCTGTAAGCATAAGTACCATAGGGACAAGTAAAATTGGTCTTCTCTTGATCAGCAGTGTTAACATTTATTTGAGAGAAGCCAGAATAACCATCAAGATAACAAAAGTGAGTATTTTTAGATAACCTTTCAAGCATTTGGTCGATGAACGGCAACGAGTAGTGGTCCTTCCTAGTTGCCTTGTTCATCTTCCTGTAATCAATACACATTCTATATCCAATAATAATTCTCTGATGTATTAGTTCATTCTTATCATTAGGAACCACAGTTGTTCCCCCTTTCTTTGGAACACAATGAACCGGGCTTACCCACTTACTATCAGCTATAGGGTAGATAATACCTGCGGCTAGAAGCTTGAGAATCTCAGTCCTTACAACATCCATCATTTTCGGATTCAGCCGTCGTTGATGATCAACAACTGGTTTAGCATCAGGCTCAAGGTTGATGGTATGTTGACAAATAGACGGACTAATCCCCTTAAGGTCATCAAGGGTATAGCCACTTGCACCTCGATGTTTGTGAAGTACTTCTAATAGATGCTCTTCTTCATACCCTGAAAGGTTATAATTGATTATAACAGGATATACTTTCTTTTCATCTAAATAAGCATATTTGAGAGAATCGGGAAGAGGTTTAAGATCAAACACTGGATCTTCTTTTGGTTGCGATAAAATTCCCAAAGGCTCAACTGGAAGGTTGTGCTTTAGGATAGCAGGTTGTCTTAAGAATATTTCGTCTAGCTCATTCCTCTCCTCCATATGCAAATCATTCTCGTGGTCCTCCATATATTGCTGCAAAGGATCATTAGGAGGAATAGCAATGGAATAAATATCTTCAATAATCTTATCATTACTGGGCAAATCAGTACCACGAGGCTGCTTAGAGAACTTAGAAAAATTAAATTCATATGGCTCACCATTGAATTCAACAGAAACTTTACGTTTCTTGCAATCTATTATAGCTCCACACGTTTTGAGAAAAGGTCTACCAAAAATAATGGGTCAAAAATTATCCCTTACTGAACCAAGTACTAGAAAGTTGGTAGGATATTTTACCTTTCCGCATAAAACTTCAACGTCTCTCACAATTCCGATAGGAGAGATAGTTGCTCTGTTTGCAAGATGAATAGTAACGTCAACTTCTTCAAGTTCACAAGGTGAAATTTCACCTATGATCTCTTGATAAAGTGAATACGGGATAGCACTAGCTCTCGATCCCAAATCGCATAGCCCATAATAATTGTGATCTCCTATTTTGACAGATACTACTGGAGTACCTGAAATTGGGCCCTTATCCTTAGATGTGACAAGGTTAGTGGAAATAGCACAAAAATTTAGATTGGAATCTAAAGCATCATTAGTAATAAGATCTTTAACCAATGCAACTCGAGGATCGACCTTAATCTGGGCCTCAGGCTCATCAATTCTTCTCTCACTCTTATTCATTATGGCTGTCACAAAAGAGTGCTCCCTTATTCTTACGGGAAAAGGGGGCTTTTCGTATATAACTGCCGGCATAATAGGGTCAGCAACATGAATATCAATAGGCGATTCTTTGAAAGGTTAATGATGTTGATTCTTCTTCTTCTTAGAAGAATCAATATGAAAGGCAAAGTCCTTACAAAAATCAACCATTAGATGGGAATCAAGACCAATCTTAGAGAAAAAGGTATTAAAGTAATCAATTTTCACATAACTCTCTATATAATCATGCTCATAATTTATAGTGGGTTCAATACCTTTATCTATTTCCCAATCTTCGGTATTCTTCTGGATTCTTTCAAGGAGATCCCATCTTTCTTCAACGCTTTTTGTCTCAAATACCCCACTAGAGGAAGCATCCAACATCTCCTTATCCTGTCGTGAAAGTCTAGCATAAAAATTTGTAAGTATAGTTCTTTTGGGGAGCTCATGAATAGGACATTTGAGCATTTGAGATTTCAATCACCCCCAAGCTTGAGCAATTCTTTCTCCGTCACGAGACCTAAAGTTATAGATATAAATCCTATATCGATGAATTTCATGAAGAGGATAAAACTTGGTATAAAAGAGAGACATAAGCTCATGCCAATCAAGCAAATAAGAATTATCGAGAAGCTTATACCAATCTGAAGCTTTATCTGTAAGAGATACGGAGAACAATTTCTTCATGACAAACTCCTTTGATACACCTGCAAGCTTAAATAGTGAACATAGTTGTGATAAATATAGCAAGTGTTCACTGGGATGTCTGTCTCCTGCATAACGATTAGCCAAAACACAATCGATAATGCCAGCTGGTATTTTATAAGGCACAATTTCAGTGCGGGAGGTACAACCACCACAGATGTGGGGTGTTTCCCCATAAGCAACAATCCAATAGCTAGATTGTCCATACGGACAAAGAACAACAACAGCAAAATAAAAACAACAATATAAAAATTACCTTACCAGCTTCACTTACCAATCGCGCTATGCTCCCCGGCAACGGCGCCAGAAAACGTTACTTGATGACCCTCAACGTAAAGGGATCTATTGCAGCGTTTTCGATAAGTAAGAGTGTCGAACCCAACGAGGAGCGAAAGGTATTGATAGGTGATTTTGGACAAGGAATAACTTCAAGCACTGAAAGATAAATTTTTAGGGGTTTTCGATATAAGCAACAATAAGATAAAAGCAAGCAAAGTAAATAGCACTGAGGAGCAGCAAGTGGCCCAATCCTTTTTAGCAAAGGATAAGCCTGACAACTGAACTTATAAAGTCTAAAGCGTTCTTGAGGACACATGGAGAGGTAGTCGCGTGCTTTCACCATACTCCGTATCGATAACAAGTGTTGATCTGATAAGTGTTGAGTAGGTGGATCTATGCTAGCACACCTTCTAGACTAAGATAATTGCACTCTTATGATTAAACATCTTGCAAGCATCCGCAAATACAAGATAGAAATTAAAGCAAAGCCTAACCACAGCAATAAGATCAAGGATCCATTAGTCCCTTGTGCAAAAGTGTGCAAACTGGGGTTCGGGTTTCTGTCACTCCGGCAGCCCACCGTAAGCATTATTAATACACAATGTATTCCCTTAGGTCCTTAAGAAGGCGAAGTGTTGAGTGTTAGAGTCACACAACACCACTAGGAAAATAACAACACAACTTAAATATCAAACAACACAAATTACTTCAACATCATATGGCTACTAACAACTAGACTTCTCCCATGTCCTCAAGAACTAAAGTAACTACTCACAAGGCATAAAAGAGATCATGATCAGAGGTGATAAATATGTGATAAACAATCTGGACATAATGATATTTCTCCAACAAAACTCAATAGCATTCACCACAACGTAGTAATCAACACCGGTAGAGTAGAGAGGATAGATAGTACGGATTACAACACAAGATAAACTTGTGCGGTGAGATTGGATGGTGGTGGAGATGGTGCTGATGTTGGGGATGATGTTGATGATGATCTCGATGAAGCCCGTCACGATCGTGATGACGATGGAGATGATCTCCCCTTCCGGGAGGTGATCTCCTCGGCGGAATCTGCCCGCCGGAGAGCCCTTTTCTTCTCTTTAGGTTTCCTCCACGGAGCGGCGGCGGAACTCCGTCAAAGCTTCTCTTTTTAGGGTTTTCACGTAACGAGGAGTATATAGGCCAGAGGGGGGAGCCCGGAGTGGCCCCAGGGCTCCAGGTGCCCTCCTGGCGCGGCCAGGGGCGGGGCCGCGCCAGGTGGCCGCCTGGGGCTCCTGTGGACACCTTCTAGCCCCTCTTCGGCGAGTCTTCGTTAATCTTCTGGAAAATACCCCCCCCCCCCCCGTCAATTTTCAGGTAATTTGGAGGTATTCTTCTTCAGCAACTCAGCGTCCACTTTTTACCGATGAATCCTGCGTCTGCTGCTTCGGCACCGTAAAGTTGCAAACTGTGTAAAATAATCCAAAACAACATAAGTACATCATTGTAATATGAAATATATCAATGAATAACGATGAATTGCGATATAAAATAGTGATGCAATTTGGACGTATCAACCCTCTCCGGCAAGGAGGACCCGAGCGGCGCGGGAAGGCGAGGGGTGGCGAGGAGGCACGGAACCGGTGCAGGGGGTCGTCGGGGAGGCGGCCGGTGCTGCGAAGACAACGGCGGCGAGCTCGGCCTGGCCTCTCATGGCGGAGGCGTTCCTCGCAGGCACAGGGAGAGAAGAGGTGAGATGGAGAGAGAGGGAAGGACAGAGGAGGGGTGGCGCAACACAGCTGACCTACGGGAACGACGGCGGCGCCTCGGCTCGCCGGGGTGGCGGCTCGCCGGCCGGAGTGCAGCAGCGCATGGAGGAGCGTGGGAGAGGCTACGACGTGTTTCAGCCCGGGCGTGGGGAAACGGTGTGGTGACGTGGCGCTATCCCGGCCACCGGATCAACAGATCCGACGGTCAGGATCTGAGGGAGGCTAGGGTTTGCTGCAAAATAGGCTAAATCGTGTAAATTGGGGCTATTTTTTCAGATCTGGGGCTGGTGGCTGCCTATTTGGATTAGGGGAAACCCTAAGTGGGATGGTGGTATATTTATAGCCCAGGTGGCTGGCAGTTTGCAAAAACATCGCTGGTTTTTCTCTCGCACGCGCGGTGTTTACATTTCTGACCGCCAGGGGTCTGCAAGATCTCTGATTCGGGTAAAACTTCGAACTGCGTGATCAGCGCGTCGAGCCGGTGGCGTTCACCTCGCGCTGGAACCGCTCCGAGAACACTTTCCGGCGCGCTATAAAAATATCCCATTTACTTATTAAAAGGGGTTTTCGTTCCGTTAGCGACGGCTGGTCTTGTGCTGATTTTTGCGACGGTGATCAGGCTTCACCCGGTGTCGCAAGGTCGTGTATCATGGTGGCAAGGGTCAGTCTCTGTCCAGTACGAGATAAAAGGGGGAAATATAATCACCGATCGATAAATCGGGGACGCAAACACCACAAACAAATCAGACAATCAACCAATTCACGCAGAAAACATTTTTTTTATTTTTTGTGAAAATCTGGGCTGTTACATGGTGGCCCTCTGGCCCCACCCATGTGATTCCGGAAGGTTCCTTCACGCTGATTTTTTATCTGGTTTTCCTGAATTTTAGGAGCACTTTTAATATGGGGGAAACCTGAAATAGAAAAACAGCAGAAAACAAGAACTAGCTTTGTGGTGCACTGAGTTAATAAGTTAGTCCAAATATGATCCAAAGTGTACGAAAGTGTATCTAGATCATAGCAGTATCACACAAAATATGCATGGAGCAAGAAGAAATTATAGATACGTTTGGGACGTATCAGGTTACAAGCAACATTTTTTTCCCTGGTCGCAACAGCACATCCCCTAGTCTCATGTTTTTGTCACTCAAGCTAGATATCGGGGGGCATGAACCCACAATCATGCATAGAGCTCCCTCTTGGAGTTACTATCTACCACTTGGCCAAAGCAATAATAAGCAACGGAGAACATGCAAGAATTACTCAGGAACAAAATATAAAAGACAAACCTAATATATATCTCATCACGATCTGAACATAATCTCATAATACATTGGATCCCAGCAAACACAGCATAGCAACAACAGGAAAATTACATAGGTTCCTTGATCATGTAGGGAAGCTCACAAGGTCTAAACATTGAATAACAAGATTGGAGAGAAGACATTACATAGCTACTAGTCATGGACCCATGGTCCAAGGGGGACTACTCAAGCGTCCATGGTGGTAGAGAAGCTCCCGGAGGTCAATCATCCCTCCGGCAGGTTGCCGATAAGAGGTCTTCTGGTGCTCCCAATCATGGAAGTGCGGTGATGGTGGAACAGAGAGGTATTTCGCGATGCGGGGTTCTCCTTGAGGGTTTCTTGGACGACGAGGTAATATAGGCCAAAGGGGCAGCCAGGGGTGGCCCAGGGCTCCCAGGCTCCCCGGTGGCACGGCCAGGGATGGGGTCGCGCCACCTGATAGCACTGAAGTACAGCTCCTCCTTGGTTATCCCAAGTGGAAGGTTGGATGTAGCTTAGCAGAAAATTTCCCTTTTCAAAGATGCCAAGGTTTAGAGTGCCTCCCGTAGGACTCCGATAACTACAAGTAGGTGGTTCGGCAAGTGATGCGCCGTCTGAAAAGAATCACTTTCTTAACCTGGGCCTGCACACACAACAAATAACTTTGCTCCCAACGAGTACAGCGAGGTTGTCAATCTCTCCGGCCTTGTCGTTTACAATGGATCAAACGCAACAGATAAAAAGAAATGATATTTGCAACTAGAAAGTAAAAGCAAGAAGTAAATTGAGGGTGTAAACAGTGGTGGAAATATGGACCGGGGTCCCATGATGTTCACTAGTGATTTCTCTTTCCCAAAAGACGATAAAGTGCTATGCGATATAAACAAATCACAGCTGGGCAATTGACAGGATTAAAAACGCACCACAATGCTAACTATGCTACAAAAAAAGGAAGAGGCTCAAAATCATGGGCAGTACACCAAGATAAGTAGACCAAAATCCATCTTCATCTACTACTAATCATCCACCTTGAGATATCTATCCAGAACATCTCGCTGGTATTAAGTTGCGAGCCCCACCCAAAGTGTAAACCCAAAGCAACAGACGACTTCATTAAAAGAACTTTGCGTAAAGTAAACAATCCTTGCAACCGCGGTTACAAGCACCGTTATTTACCCCTTGTGGCAACATCACATCTCCTAGACTCATGTTTCTATCACTCAAGCTAGTCATCAGGGGGCATCAACCCACAATCAAGCATAACGCTCCCTCTTGGAGTCACTACAAATTACTTGGCCAAAGCAATAAACAACAACGAAGAACATGCAATAATTACTCAAGAACTCAAATATAAAAGGAGAAGAACCAAATATATTACTCATCACAATCTGAACATAGTCTCATAATCCATCAAATCCCATCAAACTCAACATAGCAATAATAGGAAGAATCACATATGTGCCTTGATCATGTAGGGCAGCTCACAAGGTCTAATCCATGAAGAACAAAGAGGATAAGATAACATCAGATAGCTACTGATCATGGACCCATAGTCCAAGGTGGAATACTCACGAATCATCCGGCAAGCGTCCATGGTGGTGGAGAAGCTCCCGGAGGTCAATCCTCCATCCGGCAGGGTGCCTGGAAGAGGTCTTCTCGCGCTCCCGATCTTGGAAGCGCGCCGGTGGCGGAACAGAGGTGAGATCACGAAAAAGGGTTCTTCCTTTGGAGGTTTCGGGGCGAGACAAATATATAGGTGAAGGGGGCAGCCGGGGGGCCACCAGGGAGTGCAGGCGCCCCCCTGGCACGGCCTATGGTGGGGTCGCGCCCCCTGGCCACCTCGGCACCAGGGTGTCCCCCTGGCTCTCCTTCGGGGCTCTGGAACGTTCCCGTATGCTGATTTTTTATTGGATTTTCCGGAATTTTTGGAGCACTTTTAATAAGGGCGAAACCTGAAATAAGAAGACAGCAGAAAACGTGAACTGGCACTTGGGTGCACTGAGTTAATAGGTTAGTCCAAATATGATCAAAAGTGTATGAAAGTGTATGAAAAGCATAGCAATATCAAACAAAACATGCATGGAGCAAGAAGAAATTATAGATACGTTTGGGACGTATCAACATCCCCAAGCTTAATTCCTGCTCGTCCTCGAGTAGGTAAATGATAACAAGCATAATTTCTGTGGTGACATGCTACCAACCATATAAGAACTTTTAAGTAACGCAATCAAGTCATGTAATTCCATTCAAGTCATAACAGGCAAGATTCTATATTAGAATTGACACAAGCAACATAAGAACATAAAGGTGCAAGAGCTCTCGCTGTCTGTGACTCGAATGTCTCCGAATGGTGTTTGCGTGCAAGAAGTGGGGGATGGGAATACGAGAGAGAAAATATTTATTTTTTGAGAACTCAATCTACTAAAGTTTCATACTTAGTCTTCTTTGGAATCTTATCTTGACTCGTCCCGAGACCACTAGCCAGGTACAAGTCAAACTGTTCCACTCCCTTTTGATATTTTGAGCACTCATGCAACGGATGAGCGTAAGCAAGAAAATTGACACTTATGATGACAAAGAGAGAGAGAGATGGTGGAGGAAGAAGAAAAAAAAGGTGTGAAAGGCTCACATCAATGAGGACAATCATAGGCGAGAGAAAGCCAAATGATAGATATGATGTGAGGAGTAGGGATTGCCATGCAACTGATGCACATATGAGCTATGTTAAGATCTCCAATGGAACTAGTGGGGGTGCATCCAGCTTGCTTTCTCAAGAATACCTAGAGCTCATTTGACGAGGCTCATCATTGGAATATACAAGCCAAGTTCTGTAGTGTGAAGGTCCCCACATAGCTATATGCATATATGATCATCTCTATGGAGTACAAGGTATAGACGGGAGTACGAGTGTGGATCTCTCAACAGGAATAGTAGTGTTGCCCCCTTCTCTCTTTCTATTTTCCTTTTCTCATTTTTCTATTCTTTGGTGGCCTCAATGGATCTTTCTATTTATCTCTCATTTTTCCACTTTGGGATCTTTTAAAATTTTCCTCTTTGGGATATTTTCCTCACTTAAGGGCAACACTTTATTTTACAATGAGTATAGGAGATCTTTCACACTTTAAAAAAGTACTCAGCATAAAGAAGATGTAGCTATCATGATGTATGCAAATGTATGCCTCTGCTAGTGTAGCAGGAACATGTATGACATGAAGATCAAGTCATGAGAAGGTGGATGTTGCATGGCGATGTATCTCAGAAAGGCTATGTAAATGCCTTGATAGGTAGGAATGGTGGTTGTTTTGAGGAAAGATATAAGGAGGTTTATGATGAGAGAGTGTATCATGCCAAGGGTATGTATGCACCGGCGAGGTGGACGCCAACTCTCGGAGTGAGAACAGGGCAATGCACGGTACCGAAGAGGCTAGCAAATATGAGGAGGTGGAAGTGTCAACTTTCAATACTTACATTAGTCCGAAGAACTCATGCACTTATTATCGGTAACTCTCAATCTAATCAGGAGGTTCACAAAGAGACAGGTACCCCGAGGAGGAGTGTATGGGGGTTTGGTTATCCTTGCGCATCCTCGACTCATGGTACGTGAGTGTACTCTAATATCCGATCCCTCCAAAGATTAGTAATCCATCTAGTAGCTAGAGTTCTCAACTAATTTTTGTAGTTTTTGAAAATAAACACGGATTGCCCAAAATACGACATCTATTACTAATAGGCTAGAGCTCTTGACACTAAAAGTTCAAACATTACTCACAAAAATACCTCAAAACTATTGCGAGTTACTACTACAATTGAATAACAACCTCAATTACCTACTTTAAGTCAAGACACAACTCAGTGCAACAAGCCAACTCTCTAAACAAGATAAACATGAAAACTAAAGAGAGTTATAGCAACAAACTAACAAAATCTCTTGAAAATAAATAAACATGAAATCACAAGAGCTAAACATGACAGCATCTACGAAAAGATAAAGAACACACAACAAAAGAAAGATAAGCATGAAAATCCTATGATGTGTTCTAGTTTAAAGTGGAGCATGTTTCTCTCCCACACAAAGAAATCCGGGTTCTAACTTGTTATGAACGACAAGCATAGATAAAGAAGACAAAAAAATAAATAAAGAGCAAGACGCTCGAAGCATAGCACATAACGCATGAAGTGATAAAAATATAGTGGAACGAAGGACGAACTGATGATTGTTGATAGAGAAGGGGATGTACGAGGGCATCCCCAAGCTTAGACTCTTGAGTCTCCTTGGATATTTATTGGGGATACATGGTGGCATCCCCAAGCTTGAGTGTTTGACACTCCCGGATCTTCTTTCATCATCTTCCCTCACACACATGAAAAACTCCCTTCATACATAACTCATCATAAACTGATTACAGAGGTTAGTACCCATAAATAAACAATTTGCCTCTACTGGAAATAAAGATTTTCTTGAAGGGCTACTGTTTCTCAAGATTTCCAAAAAGTTTTTGCAAAGAAAAATCTAGCGCAAGACTTGCAAAATTGAGGAAAGGCAAAACGTGGCAGAATCTATGAAAAACAGACCAGCAGGTAGTAAATAATTTTTTTGGGGTACTTGTGCAACTCAAATCAAAAAACTCAGAACAGACGACCGAAAGCTAATTGTATAGAGCATCCTGACAAAAAAATCAGGTCAAAAAGATGATCTGGTGATTATCGTGAATTTTTCTGTCCAAGGACAGAATCTGTTTTCTGGAGAGCATGTCACAACTCTTAAACTTTCTTGCAATCGGCGGCTAAACTTGACACAAAGCTTGAAAATAAAGATACAATGATGTTGCTACAGTAGTAAAAATCATCAAGACCACTAAAAACAGAAGTTAAAACATCTTGGGTTGCCTCCCAACAAGCGTTTTCTTTTACGCCTTTGAGCTAGGCATGAAGATTATAAAAGATGCTCTCACGAGAATAAGAATTGAAACAAAAGAGAACATCAAGAAGAAAATATGAAACACATTTAAGCCTAACCCACTTCCTATGCATGGGAAACTTATAAGAAAATAAATCATGAAAGCACAAAGTAACAAGCATAGGAAGATAAAGAGAGAACAACTTGAAGACTTTCATCAAAAATAGAGGTGTTTTTGTAACATGAAAGTTTCTATGACCAAACTTTCCTCTCTCAAAATAATTTTCAGTAGTATCATAAACAACATCAAGAATATAACTATCACATAAATCATGTTGTTCATGACCTACAAGCACACGTGTATAGTTTTCAACACGGTCTTTAGGATCATAAGATAAATGCAACCCGTCACATTGAGCCTTGATAAGAACAAAATTCTCATCAAAAGGATAATAGGGCAATCAAGTGTGGGTGCAATACCAAAATTTTCATGCTTAACATGAGGAACTATAGAAAGTTCATCTCCGTAAGCATCATCCATAGTGGCATCACGGCCATAAGCATAGATGGCATCAACTTCATCAAAAAGGGATATTTCAAAAGAATCCATAGGATCATAACACTCATATAAGGTAAGAGTCAAAGAGTTAATCTCATTAGAAAGTAGACATGGATGGCTCCATTCTTCCAGCTTTTTTTCGTCACTCTCCTCCTTTTTTTCATCCAATGAGATTTCAGGTTCAGAAATTTCTTCTTCCTTAGAATCCCGCAAAACATTTATCTCTTCCTTTGGGGGAGAGATTCTCTCAAGATGACCAGTAATATAATAATTTGCATCATAATTTTCAAAGCAATAGTTAAGTATAGCAAAACTTTCAGATTTGTAAGGGGCATCATCAATATTTTTAAAAGAGAAGTAATTTCATAGGCACCCTTAAAAGCAACAAATTCTTCTATTTGCTCTGCATCATAAAAATCATAATTTCTCTTAGCATACGAAGATAAGGTTTCATCATCATTGTACTCACATTGGAAAGCAAGGTGATTATGCCTCATAAAGCAACAAGATTCATCCCTGCAGACAGGTATATCATATATTGAGCACAAGTTTCTAGCATACTCATACAACTGATGTATTTGTTTCCATAAATGTATCCCCTTTTGAGACAAGCGGTGTTCCTTGTAATATTCTTGTTGATCCTCAGTGAATCCTCCACGCCAATAAGATCTGGTCTGAAAGAAGTTAGACACTGATTGGCAAGTAAGGCACTATACATACTATATATATTTTGGTTTTTTATAAAGAACACAAAGATAAAAACTGAAAGGTAAACTAACAAGACTAAAAAGAAATGATAAAAGATAGCGTGCAACTCCCCTATCTTGAAGATTGGAGTCCTTGGCAACGGCGCCAAAAATTAGCTTGATGACACTGAAGTAGTGCTCCTCGTTGGTTACCCCAAGTGGAAGGTTGGATGTAGCCTAGCAGTAAATTTACCTTCGCAAAGATGCCAAGGTTTAGAGTGTCTCGCATAGGACTCCGATAACTACCAGTAGGTGGTTCGGCAAATGGTGCGCCGTATGAAAAGAATCACTTGCTTAACCTGGACCTGCACACACAAAAAATAACTTTGCTCCCAACGAGTACAGAGAGGTTGTCATTCTCTCCGACCTTGTTGTTTACAAAGGATCAAACGCAACAGATAAAAGGTAATGATAACTACAACTAGAATGTAAAAGCAAGAAGTAAATTGAGGGTGTAAACTAGTGGTGGAAATATGGACCGGGGTCCCGTGATGTTCACTAGTGATGTCTCTCTCCAAAAATACGATAAACTGCTATGCGAGGTAAACAAATCATAGCTGGGAAATTGACAGGAATAAAAACGCACCGCAATGTTAACTATGCTACAAAAGAAAGGAAGAGGCTCAAAAGCATGGGCAGTACGCCAAGATAAGTAGATTGAAATCCATCTGCATCTACTACTAATCATCCACCTTGAGATATCTATCCAGAACATCGCGCTGGTATTAAGTTGCGAGCCCCACCCAAAGTGTAAACCCAAAGCAACAGACAACTGCATTAAAAGAAATTTGTGTAAAGTAAACAATCCTTGCAAAAGTGGTTACAAGCATCGTTGTTTTCCCCCTTGTGGCAACAGCACATCCCCTAGACTCATGTTTCTGTCACTCAAGCTAGTCATCAGAGGGCATTAACCCACAATCAAGCATAATTCTCCCTCTTGGAGTCACTACCTACTACTTGGCCAACGCAATAAACAACAATGAAGAACATGGAAGAATTACTCAAGAACTCAAATATAAAAGGAGAAGAACCAAATATATTACTAATCACAATCTGAACATAGTCTCATAATCCATCAGATCCCAGCAAACTCAACATAGCAACAACAGAAAGAATTGCATATTGATGGCTTCTCGCACCTCGTTGGTTACCCAAAGTGGAAGGTTGAGATGTAGACAACAGCAAACTTCCCTCGGTGAAGATACCAAGGTTTTTCTCCAGTAGGACTCCGACAACGACGGGAAGGTGACAGCGGCG
This sequence comes from Bromus sterilis, assembly GCA_950022295.1. Classification (NCBI taxonomy): domain Eukaryota; kingdom Viridiplantae; phylum Streptophyta; class Magnoliopsida; order Poales; family Poaceae; genus Bromus; species Bromus sterilis. Next base: position 71,073,020 of record OX465600.1, on the reverse strand, counting down.
CCAGCAATTAGGCGGTTGACGTGGACCTGCACACACAACAGATAACTTTGTTCCCAACGAGTTAAGAGAGGTTGTCAATCCCTCTGGCCTTGTTGTTTACAAAGAATCAAACGCACGGGATAATAATGATAGTAATAGCAACAGAAAAGTAAATAAAGCAGAAAATAAATAGTGGGTGTATACAGCGTGGACATATGGACCGGGGTCCCATGATGTTCACTAGTGATGTCTCTCTCCCAAAAGACGATAAAATAGCCATGCGAGGTAAACAAATTACGGCTGGGCAATTGACAGGATTATGTACGCAAACCAACGCTAACTATGCTATAAAGAAAGGAAGAGGCTCAAAAGCATGGGTGGTACGCCAAGACAAGTAGACCGAAATCCATCTGCATCTACCTACTAATCATCCACCTTGAGATATCTATCCAGAACATCTCTCTGGTATTAAGTTGTGAATCCCACACAAAGTGTAAACTCAAAGCAACAGGCAACTGCATTAAAGAACTCTGCGTAAAATAAACAATCCTTGCACCTACAAGTACAAGCACAGTTGTTTTCTCCCTTGTGGCAACAACACATCCCCTAGACTAATGTTTCTGTCACTCAAGCTAGTCATCAGGGCGCATGAACCCACAATCATGCATAACGTTCCCTCTTGGAGTCACTACCTACTACTTGGCCAAAGTGTAACAGCCCAGTTTTCACAAAATTAAAAATTTTGTTTTCGGTGTGAATTGTTTGATTGTCTGATTTTTTTGCGGTGTTTGCATCCCCGATTTATCGATCGGCGATTATTTCCCCCCTCTTATCTCGTACCGGACGGAGACCGACCCTTGCCACCCTGACACTCGACCTTTGCGACACCGGGTTTCGCCCGATCACCGTCACAAAAACTGCACGAGACGAGCCGCAATAAACGGGTTATTTTTATAGCGCGCCGGAAAGTGTTTTCGGAATGGTTCCAGCGCGAGGTGAACGCCTCCGGCTCGACGCGCTGATCGCGCAGTTCGAAGTTTTACCCGAATCGGAGGTACTGCGGACCCCCGGCGGTCAGAAACGTGAGCACCGCGCGCGCGAGAGAAAAACCGGGGATGTTTTTGCAAACTGCCAGCCACCGGGGCTATATAAAGATCACCACACTCCCACCCATTTCTAGGGTTTCCCTAGCCACAAAAATTGCAGCCACCCCCTGAGTTTGCTCAGATCTGCCCATTTTGACCCCAAATCCCGAATTTTTGCTCCCCTGCGATCTGGACCGTCAGATCTCGCGATCCGACGGCCCAGATCCACCTAGCCTCCACCTCTCTCCTCTCTCTCTCTCTCTGTCCAAGCCGCGCCGCCATGGAGCTCCCGAGTCGCCGCCGCCACCGCCTGCGCACTCCGGCCAGCGAGCCGCGCGCGCCGCCGCGGCCAGCTCCTCCTCGCGCCATTCCTCCTCTTCTCTCCCCTCTCCCCTTCCTCCCTAACCTCCCTCCTCCTCTGCATGCAGCTCGCCCGCGGAGCCACCATGGCCGGGATGAAGCTCGCCGGCCGCCCACTGCCTCCTCCCAAGCTGGCAGCCGGCGGGATCTGGCCGGAGCCGCCGGATCCACGCGCCCTCCCGGCCGGAACCTCCCCTGCCTCGCCCTGGAGCCTGCCGCCCCGCTGCTCCTCGTCGCCGGTGGCCGGCGTGCCACCGGGACAGCCGCCGCCGCCCGTCCTGTTCGTGCTCGGGAGGAGCCCGAGCCGGCTCCCTCCAGCTGCCGAGCTGGGCCGGCCTGGCAGCCCAGCAAGCCCCCAACCCAAGCCGTCCTGCCTCTTGGGCTTGGCCCAGTGGTGAGGCCCGAGCCGCCCTATGTTTTTTTTCCTTTGTTTTTTTTCCTTTATTGTTTTTCTGCTAAGTCTGTGAAAACTTGTGTTGTATTCAGTTTTGCGCTGTAAATTGCGATTAATCCGTAGCTCCGATGAGCGTGCCCCCAAAACGAAAGTTTCTCAGTTTTGCGTGCTCTAGCATTCGTATGTAGAAAGTTTTTCCGTTTGAGGTCGTCTTGATTGTGTAATTGTGTGCTAAAGTGGGCATCAGGCCGTTAAACTGCTACAATTCCTGTTAAGTGTTGTTGTTTATATTTTGTTGCAACTTTGCATGATGATTGTGACTCATCCATGAGGCCTATTGGATTGATTATTTCTCCTATGTGTTAAGCATCATGTGTACTTCATTTCCATGCTTTAACTTGTCATATTTGGGTGCTCTAGCTATATTAAATCTAGCTCCAAAGTGGTGATCCTGATGTTAATGTGCTGCTGTTGCTGAAACTGTTATTTTGTTGCAACTTCGGTCGACGAGTGTGTCGCGACCGTTTATCGGAATTGAGTGATTCCAATTGCATATTGTTAAGCATGATGTCTACTTTCATTACATGTATTGTATTGCCATGATATGCTTTCTGGTCATATAGTTGTTGAGCTCCAAAGTTGCTATGCTGCTGTTTTTGACAGCCACCTCTGTTTTTCTCTAAGTCTGTTACTTTGCGATGCCATGTTGTTTGCTTAATATCTTTTGATCTATGATGCCTTTTTGCATGATTCCTTTTTCCATGCCGTCCATGTCATACCTAATTTAATTGCAAATCATTTGTGAGCATGTTTGCATTGATTAACCTGGTTATGCATTGCTCTAAAGTGTGCTTCGTGATGTTGGCAGTTTGTGCCCGTAACTTGTTTTGCTTGTATCTTTTTAACCGTAACTCCGTTTGGAGTGTTCTTTATATGTAACTTGATTAGTTTTTCTTGTACTTTGTGTTTATGCTATTGTTTTCTGTTGTTAACCAACCTAAAATATGGTTTAGGACAAAACAGTACCAAATATTTTAATCATCGTGCGGCACTTAGTGTTCTGCCATGTTTAGGTTGTGCCTCACTTAAATTCACTACCATAGGTAGTTTACTTTGTGCTTCACCTTTTGACATGTTTGTGTGATATGCCATGCTTGCTTGAGTTGCCATGTTAACAACCGTTGGTTTATCACTTGTAGCTAAACAACTTGAACCGATTCTAAATGTGCTGTATCGTCGTGTGTGACGCGTACTCCACTTAAATTGTTAGTAACCGCTCTCGATGGTAGGTGCGATGTCTCGTGTTGCCTTCTTGTTGATGCTTGCTCATGTTTGCTTCGTAGTAATAGATGCTTGCTCGTTGATTGCTTTCCAGTGTTTACCGTCTTGTGTGCTTCCGCGGGTACCTCTCGGAGACGATGCGAGCTTGTGATCAACTACACCTTCGGAATCCGACTTATCAACAGGAAAGGACTATACATTACTTATGATCCATTCTATTTCAACCAGCGGTTTGCATGCTAGTCTAGGTTAGGTTTGATGTTTGATCCTACCACATGTTTACAGCCTCTTTCAAACCGATACAGCCATGTCCCCTCCCAGCAAACCCTGTACTTCTATGTTACTATTGCTCGTTGCTCAGCCCCTGCTTAGTATGCATGCTTAGGATGCTACGATGTTACCCTGTTACTCCTTGGGTTGGGATATCACATTATTATATTGTTTTTGATGATATGATTATTATAACGTTGACTATTTTCGACGAAGGATGGAAGGTCTAGGCTATCCCGCCCCGACGCTTTGTTCCATTCGAGTCACCTAGGATCCGAGTTCCGGGTATTGGTTTTAAGACTGAGCGTGCCTAATCGCGTGTGGGATTTTATGGGGTCCCCTTTTCTTACCTACCTAGCTCCAAACATTTCTAGAGGTGGCCCAAGCTGATTTACCATTTGAAACCGTGTGCGTAACTGGTCTGCAGCCAGTGGTTTTAAAACAACTCGGGCCAGCGGAGACATAGTTCCTTTGTTGGTCCACACTGGTGAGCTAGGGAAGTCCCCTGTTATATAGGCGAGACTAAACCCGACCTTGGCCATACGGAAGAGTCCGATCCAAGAGCGTGGCCAGCTTTTGGATTGGGTGTCGACTCCCCGGGGGCCACCCGGATTTGTTCGTTGTTAGTTAGAGGGACCTTTCGTTTCGGATCTCTTGGAACTAAATCATAAAATGGTTGCCTATAATGGGTAGCAACTGAGAGAGATGGGCGAGCATGCGACGCCTCGCAATGGGCAGTTGGTACACCCCTGCAGGGTTAAATCTTTTCGAGAAGCCGTGTCCACGGTTATGGACGACTTGAGACCTACTCCTTGTTCATAGACAACAACAACTGAGATAATCTTAATAACTTGATCAACGTGTGTGTGCCTTGACTGCTTCTTGTTCGTCAGGATGCGAAGAGGGGGACAAGGATAGGATAGGTGTTATGTTTGCGTAGTAGTTGATAGCAAGACTTGTTGGAGGCGATTCCTCATCGAATGCTTGGCTTCTTATCTTACTCTCTAGATCGTTAGCCACTTCATAAATGCTAGTGCGGTAGCAACCTCACCACTTACCCATTCCTTACCGTAAACTACTAGTTGTCCTAGAATGACGAGTGATGAAGTCCTTACTGGGTTAGATGACCACTACAGTTGGATGCTGAGTACCTCTGTACTCATGATACTACCCCCAAACTCTTTTCAGGGTTCTTGATCGACAACAGGTATGGTGATCGACATTTCACGTGGAGACTCGACGACGACTAGTTAGGCGGATCCCGGCGGAGGGCCTGGAACCGTGTGGTTATGGGATCGATGTTTTCTCTTTGCCAGTAGGCATTTGATTGTAGTCTGTACTCAGACATGTATCTTCCGCGTATTGTATTTGAGGTAGTTGTATGCCGATTGTATGAGATGTTGTATCCTTGTATCTGTAATGTTGTGATATCATGCTGGAAATCCGGGGCATATGACTTCGTCATATGTCGCGGTGGGACCGATATGTGCTTCGTCCCCGGATCTGGATGGAAAGATCTAGATCTGGAACAGTACCGCATATCGGGCCTTACACAAAGCAATAAACAGCAACGGAGAACATGCAAGAATTACTCAAGAACATTAATATAAAATAGGAGAATCAAATATATTACTCAAACACAATCTGAACATAGTCTCATAATCCCTCAGATCCCAACAAACTCAGCATAGCAACAGCAGAAAGATTACATATGTGCCTCAATCATGTAGGGCAGCTCACGAGGTCTAAACCATGAAGAACAAAGAGGGGACGAGAACATCACATAGCTACTTATCATGGACCCATGGTCCAAGGTGCACTACTCACGGTTCATCCGGGAAGCATCCATGGTGGTGGAGAATCTCCCGGAGGTGGTTCCTCCCTCCGGCAGGGTGCCGGGAAGAGGGCTCCTGGTGCTCCCGATCTTGGAAGCGCGGCAGCGGCGAAACAGAGGAGAGATCGCGAAAAAGGGTTCTGTCCTCAAGGGTTTCAGGACGAGAGGGATATATAGGCGAAGGGGGGCAGCCAGAGGTGGACCAGGGGCCCCAGGCCCCCCCCCCCTGGCGCGGCCTAGGGGGTGGCCGCGCCAGGTGGCCGCCTGGGCCACCCCTGGTTCCCCTCTGTCCCCACTTGGGCTCTTCCTTAAGCTTCCTGTACGCTGATTTTTCCTATATTTTTCCCGGAATTTTTCTGGCACTTTAAATAATGGGAAAAACTGAAATACAAAAACAACAGAAAACAGGAACTGGCACTGGCGTGCACTGAGTTAATAGGTTAGTCCAAATATGATCAAAAGTGTATGGAAGTGCATCAATATCATAGCAATATCACACAAAAGAAGCATGGACCAAGCAGAAATTATAGAAACGTTTTGGACGTATCAACATCCCCAAGCTTAATTCCTGCTCGTCCTCGAGTAGGTAAATGATAACAAGCCTTATTTATATGGTGACATGCTACCAACCATATAAGAACTTTTAAGTAAAGCAATTAAGGCATGTAATTCAATTCAAGTCATAACAGGCAAGAGTCTATATTAGCATTGAAACAAGCAACATAAGAACATAAAGGTGCAAGAGCTCTCGCTGTCCGTGACTCGAATGTCTCCAAATGGTGTTTGCGTGCAAGAAAGGGGATAGGGATATAAGAGAGAGTAAAACATAGTTTTTATTGTTGAGAACTTAATCTACTAAAGTTTTACACTTGGTCTTCTTTGGAATCTTATCTTGACTCATCCCCAGACCACTAGCCAGGTACAAGTCAAAATGATCCACTCCCTTTTCGATATTTTGAGCACTCATGCAATGGATGAGCGTAAGCAAGAAAATTGACACTTAGGATGCCAAAGAGAGAAAAATGATGGGGGAGGAAGGCAAAAAAGGTGTAAAAGGCTCACATCAATGAGGACAATCATAGGCGAGAGAAAGCCAAATGATAGATATGATGTGAGGATTAGGGATTGCCATGCAACGGATGCACATGTGAGATAAGGTAAGCTCTCCAATGGAACTAATGGGGGTGCATCCAACTTGCTTGCTCAAGAATACCTAGAGCTCATTTGAGGAGGCTCATCATTGGAATATACAAGCCAAGTTCTATAGTGTGAAGGTCCCCACATAGCTATATGCATGTATGATAATCTCTATGGAGTACAAGATATAAGATGGAGTACGAGTGTGGATCTCTCAAAAGGAATAGTAGTGTGCCCCCTTCTCTCTTTTTATTGTTCTTTTTCTCTTTTTTCTATTTTTGTGTATTTTTGTTGTGGCCTCAATGGCTCTTTCTATTTCTCTCATTTGTCCTCTTTGGGATCTTTTGATTTTGTCCTCTTTGGGATCTTTTCCTCACTTTAGGGGCAACACTCTATATATTACAAGAAGTATACAAGATCTTTCACACTGTACAAAAGTACTCAACATAAAGAAAATGGAACTATCATGATGTATGCAAATGTATGCCTCTGCCAGTGTAGCAGGATATGCAATGATACTAGTGCGTCATGTAGCAATGATTAGGGCAGGGCCCAACTAGCATGCGGCTCATTGATCAAGCAAAAGCATGTATGACATGAAGATCAAGTCATGAGAAGGTGGATGTTGCATGGCAATGTATCTCGGAAAGGCTATGGAAATGACTTGATAGGTAGGTATGGTTGATGTTTTGAGGAAGTATATAATGAGGCTTATGATGAAAGAGCATATCGTGCCAAGGATTTGGATGTACCGGAGAATTTGGATGCAAACTCTCGGAGTGAGAAGGAGGCAATGCACGGCAAAGGAGAGGCTAGAAAAATATGAGTAGGTGGAAGTGTCAACTTTCGAATAATCACATTAGTCCGAAGAACTCATGCACTTATCATCGGTAACTCTCAATCTAAATAGGAGGTTCACAAAGAGAAAAGTACCCCGAGGAGGAGTGTATGGGGGTTTGGTTATCCTTGCGCATCCTCGACTCATGGTACGTGAGTGTACTCTAATATTCGATCCCTCCAAAGATTAGTGATCCATCTAGTAGCTAAAGTTCTCAACTAATTTTTTAGGTTTTTTGAAAATAAACACGGATTGCCCAAAATACAACATCTATCACTAATTGGCTAAACCTCTTGACACCAAAAGTTCAAACATTACTCAAGGCAATACCTCAAAACTATTGCAAGTTACTACTATAATCAAATAGCAACCTCAATTACCTACTTCAAGTCAAGACACAAAACTCAGTGCAACAGGAAAACTCTCTAAACAAGATAAACATGAAAACTCAAGAGAGTTCCAGCAACAAACTAAACAAAAGCTCTTTAAAAAGATAAGCATGAAAACTAAGAGCTAAACATGACAGCAGCTATGAAAAATATAAAGAACACACACAGCAAAGATAAACATGAAAATCCTATGATGTGTTCTAGAGTGAAGTGGAGCGTGTTTCTCTCCCACACAAATAAAACTAAAAAGGAAGTAAAGAGCAAGACGCTCCAAGCATAGCACATAACACATGAAGTGATAAAAATATAGTGGAACGAAAGACGAACTGATAATTGTTGATGGAGAAGGGGATGCATGGGGGCATCCCCAAGCTTAGACGCTTGAGTCTCCTTGAATATTTATTGGAGATGCATGGGGGCATCCCCAAGCTTGAGCGTTTGACACTCCTGAATCTTCTTTTATCATCTTCCCTCGCACACTTGAAAACTCCCTTCATACATAACTCATCGTAATCTGATTAGCGAGGTTAGTACCCATAATAAAATAATTTTTCTCTACTATAAATAAGGATATTCTTGAAGAGCTACTGTTTCTCAAGATTTCAAAAAAGTTTTTGCAAATAAAAAGAAAGCTTAAGGTTTGAAAAACGAAGAAAAGGAAAAACAGGACAGAATCTGTGAAAAACAGACCAGCAGGTAGTAAAGAATTTTTTAGGGATACTTCTGCAACTCAAATCAAAAAACTCAGAACATATGAAAGTTTCGTGATTGTACACAGCACGCTGTGTAATAATTTCAGCTCAAAAAGATGAACTTGGATTTTTATATGATTTTTCTCATCACGAGGAAAGAATCTGTTTTCTGGACAGCATGTCACCACTTTCACTTCCCTTGTCATAAGAGGCTATAATTGGCACAAAGCTTGAAAAGTAAAGATACAATGATGTTGTTACAGTAGTAAAAATCATCAAGACCACTAAAAACAGAAGAAAAACTAAAAGGAAAACCTAAATTCGTTGCGGGCTGCCTCTCGAAAGTGCTTCTTTAAATCCATTAGCTAGGCTTGATCCAAAAAAGATCAAGTTGTATCAATTGAACCATCATCAAGATCATCAAAAAGCTCTTCAATAGTACAACCACTCTTAAGAGGTCTTTCAAATAAAGGCCTAATAAAGATACTTCTAGGGATAAAAGCAAAAAGCGGAAGATCAATTGGAGTTTCATTTATTCTATTAAAGAGAGGTATGTCTTCCAAAGTCTTCACAGTTTCAACCCCTTTGGCAATAGAAGGATTATTTTTGAAACGAGGAGCCTTTGGAACATAAACTAACCTAGGTTCCTTTTTTGCCGGAGTTTCTACCTTTATGGTTTTGATTGAGGAGAAAGTAGTTCCTAGAGTGTCAATGATTTCCTCAATCTTATCAATCCTAGAAGGGTCCAAGTCATGGGATTTGATGGTCTCCAAGGTTTTGAAAATTTTATGCATGGAGCTATCTAGTCTATTCAAATTCCCTTGAATCTTACGATCCAACTCACTTATCTTATTAATGCTTGGCATATCTAGCTCTATCTTTTCAAGTTTTTTCACAATGTGAGCTAGGGTAATGTCCTCTTGAATGCTAGCAACAGGGGGTTTCCAACAAGATTTTCCATAATACTAAGAGCTTCCCAAACTGGGACTTCTAGGAAATTCCCATTGATAGCAGTATCTAGAATAAACCTATTCCAAGAAGTAATTACAACATAAAAGTTTCTAAGAAAGATAGTAGTGGATTGCTTCTTGGTGGCCCTTTTATGAGAATCATTAATTCTATACCAGGCATCTTTCAGACTTTCACCACCTCTTTGTTTAAAGGTGAGCACTTCTGCTTCACCAAAGGCAAAAGGACCAGACATAATGACAACTACTAGCAAGCTAACTATTTTTTTGATTTTTGATAAAGGACACTAAAGCAAAAACTGAAAGATAAACTAAGAAGACTAAAAAGCAAAGATAAAAGATAGTGTGCAACTCCCCTATCTTGAAGAGCGGAGTCCCCGGCAACGGCGCCAGAAATTAGCTTTGATGGCTTCTCGCCCCTCGTTGGTTACCCAAAAGTGGAAGGTTGAGATGTAGACAGCAGCAAATTTCCCTCGGTGAAGATACCAAGGTTTGTCTCCAGTAGGACTCCGACAACGACAGGAAGGTGACAACTGCGCCAGCAATTAGGCGGTTGACGTGGACCTGCACACACAACAGATAACTTTGCTCCCAACGAGTTCAGTGAGGTTGTCAATCCCTCCGGCCTTGTTGTTTACAAAGAATCAAATGCACGGGATAATAATGATAGTAATAGCAACAGAAAAGTAAATAAAGCAGAAAATGAATAGTGGGTGTAAACAGCGTGCAAATATGGACCGGGGTCCCATGATGTTCACTAGTGATGTCTCTCTCCCAAAAGACGATAAAATATCCATGCGAGGTAAACAAATTACGGCTGGGCAATTGATAGGATTATGTGCGCAAACCAATGCTAACTATGCTATAAACAAAGGAAGAGGCTCAAAAGCATGGGCGGTACGCCAAGACAAGTAGACCGAAATCCATCTGCATCTACCTACTAATCATCCACCTTGATATATCTATCCAGAACATCTCGCTGGTATTAAGTTGTGAATCCCACCCAAAGTGTAAACTCAAAGCAACAGACAACTTCATTAAAGAACTCTGCGTAAAGTAAACAATCCTTGCACCCGCAAGTACAAGCACTGTTGTTTTCTCCCTTGTGGCAACATCACATCCCCTAGACTCATGTTTCTGTCACTCAAGCTAGCCATCATGGGTAATGGACCCACAATCATGCATAACACTCCCTCTTGGAGTCACTACCTACTACTTGGCCAAAGCAATAAACAGCAACGGAGAACATGCAAGAATTACTCAAGAACATATATATAAAAGAGGAGAATCAAATATATTACTCAAACACAATCTGAACATAGTCTCATAATCCATAAGATCCCAACAAACTCAGCATAGCAACAGCAGAAAGATTACATATGTGCCTCGATCATGTAGGGCAGCTCGCGAGGTCTAAACCATGAAGAACCAAGAGGGGGAGGAGAACATCACATAGCTACTGATCATGGACCCATGGTCCAAGGTGGACTACTCACGGTTCATCCGAGAAGCATCCATGGTAGTGGAGAAACTCCCGGAGGTGCTTCCTCCCTCGGGCAGGGTGCCGGGAAGAGGGCTCCTGGTGCTCTCGATCTTGGAAGCGCGGCGGCGGCAGAACAGAGGAGAGATCACGAAAAAGGGTTCCGTCCTTGAGGGTTTCGGGACGAGAGGGATATATAGGCGTAGGGGGGCAGCCAGAGGTGGAAACACGCTCCACTTCACTCTAGAACACATCATAGTATTTTCATGTTTATCTTTGATGTGTGTGTTCTTTATCTTTTTCATAGCTGTTGTCATGTTTAGCTCTTAGTTTTCATGCTTGTCTTTTTAAAGAGCTTTTGTTTAGTTTGTTGCTGGAACTCTCTTGAGTTTTCATGTTTATCTTGTTTAGAGAATTTTCCTATTGCACTGAGTTTTGTGTCTTGACTTGAAGTAGGTAATTGAGGTTGCTATTTGATTATAGTAGTAACTTGCAATAGTTTTGAGGTATTGCCTTGAGTAATGTTTGAACTTTTGGTGTCAAGAGCTTTAGCCTATTAGTGATAGATGTCGTATTTTGGGAAATCCGTGTTTATTTTCGAAAAACCTACAAAATTAGTTGAGAAATTTAGCTACTAGATGGATCACTAATCTTTGGAGGGATCGAATATTAGAGTACACTCACGTACCATGAGTCGAGGATGCGCAAGGATAACCAAACCCCCATACACTCCTCCTCGGGGTACTTTTCTCTTTGTGAACCTCCTATTTAGATTGAGAGTTACCGATGATAATATCATAGCAATATCACACAAAAGAAGCATGGAGCAAGCAGAAATTATAGATACGTTTTGGACGTATCACATATGTGCCTTGATCATGTAGGGAAGCTCACAAGGTCTAATCCATGAAGAACAAAGAGGGGAGGAGAACATCACATAGCTACTTATCATGGACCCATGGTACAAGGTGGACTACTCACGGATCATCCGGGAAGCGTCCATGGTGGTGGAGAAACTACCGGAGGTCAATCCTCCCTCCGGCAGGGTGCTGGGAAGAGGTCTTCTAGCGCTCCCGATCTTGGAAGCGCGGCGGCGGCGGAACAGAGGAGAGATCGTGAAAAAGGGTTGATGTCCTCAGAGGTTTCGGGGCGAGACAATATATAAGCGAAGGGGGGCAGTCGGGGGGCCACCAGGGAGTGCAGCCCCCCCCCCTGCCGGCGCGGTCTAGGGTGGGGCCACGCCCCCTGGCTGTTGGAAATATGCCCTAGAGGCAATAATAAAATGTTATTATATATATATTTCCACGTTCGTAATTAATGTTCATATTTCTGTGCTATAATTGCAATGACCCTGACTGTGAGATTCAGAAGAAAACTCATTTGCATGTGTGGAAATGTAAACACCAAGAGTTCCTGGTTTAGCCTCTAAGACCAGCTCATGTGCTAACTGATGATTACGTTTTCTTAATCATGGACATTGTTCTTGTAACAAGGATGTCAGTAGCAATGGGAACATATTGTTAGCAGAACAATGATGTTGAACCGACCCCAGTATTGAATGATATACTTAGAGATCACATCGTAACTACGTTATAAGTCATATCATGAAATGTTATCATATACGTAATTCCTTAGACCATGAGATTATCGAGTTGCTTCACACAGGAAGACATGCTTTGGTTCTTAGATGAATCCTCCCGTAAATGGGAAGTAGTAAAATAAGTTCTGGGTATGTCAGATGGTGTGGCTAGTGACTGTGATAGTTCAAGAATGGGATTTGCTCCTTCACGATGAAGAAGATATTCACTTCGGGCCCACTCGGTATGACGGTATCCATTATAGTCTGGCCAGACGCATTGTGATTCAGTCACAGGGATACCGGAATACGATAACGAGAAAATGGACAAACGAGCAAAGAGGATAACGAGTGGCTTGTGTTCAAGAAGTTGTTACACATGGGTGCCAAACATCTCTCCTCTAACTTTGTCATATATCACGAAGCAAAGGGAATGGTACATGAATAAACATAATGGTTCACTCGAAGTTTCTTCGTGTATGTGCGGGAGTCAACATGGGTGTCCATGGCTCCGCTGTTGATTATTGGCTATTGACAAAAGGCTGTTGACCTATGTCCGGAAGATGTTCTGAGTCATGTCCGCATTATACCGAACCTATTGGGTCACACACTTAATGAGCAGTAGTCTGTTAGAATACTAGAATGGTAGAAGGTTTAGTGGAAGCAAAGCAGAATAGTTCATACGGGTACCGGAAGTAGTTCCGGGGATTTATGAAATAGTTCATAAGGGCACCAAAAGTAGTTTTGGGTATTTAAGGATATGTCCGGATCACTCTGGAGTAGTCCCAGGTGGTTCCGGAACATATGAAAATGGTAATGGGAAAGTTTACGATCAACCGGAATAGTTTCGGTGATCGGTGGACAGCTTAAACAATATGTTGTGTTCACCGGACATAATAACCTTTGCCCAGATGGCTCCGAAACCCATTTAGATGGCTCCGGAACATTCGTTAGAGGTTCCGGAAGGTATTGGAAGTGCTCCAAAAGTGTCCGGAATGTCCCGAAACAGTCCCGGTAGGTCCCGGAAGGTCCTGGAAGCTTCTAGAAGGTTCCGGAAGGTTCCGGGCAGTACCACCCACTGCCCTGCGCCCCTGGCCTTGGGGAGCAAGCCACCTAGGCTTCCCTGGCCGGCCAGGTGGTGGGGGCGCACCAAAAAGGGGTGGGAGATCCTCCAGGTGGGATTTCCAAATACCATTATGGAAGGTTTCCGGTGGGAAGGTATGTGTAGGTTTGGAAGGCTTGGGAGTCCAAGTTGGACTCCCAAACCTCCTTGAGCTGCGCCCTAGGCCCCTTGGCCACCTATATAAGGTGAGCCAAGGGTGGGGGAAGAGACACACAATCAATCCCCAAGGCCTATGCGCCACCCTCCCTCCTCTAAACCCCGTTGCTCCACAATTAGACCCCGGTTTAGACGCTCTTCTAGATCGGAATCCGTTAGGGTTTTCTCCCTCTAGTTTTCTCGGTGGCGTTCATCTCTGGACGGCGGAGCGCTGCTGGATTGCTGCTACGGGATGTGTGGATACTAATGGAGGGGTTGTACCTTCGACCCTTCTTCGAGGAGCTTGTTCATGGGACTTGTCCGTGGGACTAGATCGCGGGACTTGTTCGTGGGATTGATCGAGGGACTGTTCGTGGGAGAACTTGCGAGATCTACTTCCACTACGTCCACGAGCTTCACCAACTCTACTTCCGCTACATCGGTTGGTGAGACATGACCTAAAAACCTTGTATGCAATCTTCTTGGATGATGTTGGGTTCTTGATTCGTAGGCCAAAATTTTTTGTTTTCTACTACGTTTCCCAACAGTGGTATCATGAGCGATCCTTGATTAGATGCATGTTTAGGTCTAGATCATATGTGTGATATGAGGCATTGATTTTCTTGTTGCTTCCCTGTCATGTGATTTTTTCTATGCTTGATGGCAAGTTGAGGTTTTGCTACAAGGATTGAGTTTTCCATCGATCCCTCTATGCTGCTTTCAGTATGCTGGTTGCCTTGATCATGGTCTACATCAAACTCCTTGGATCTCATCTTAATCTCGCTATAGAAGATTTAACATGGAGGGGCTTGTGGATTTTATGAACTCAAATCCACACGGGGGTCACGCGTTTAACGAAGTTTGGCTTGTGGCATTAGTTGCTGCACGCACCCCGTATGTTAAACTAGCAACAAAAGAAGTATCGTGTTTTGTTTTATCTAGGGTTTCTCGTTTGCCTTGTAAACCTGCTTAACAACCACGATAAAAGTTGCAACAACCCGTGTAGATGGCGATCTAACTTGTTTTTGCAGAGTATGCATGTGATGTGGTATAGCCTTCAAGATTTGCAATGTGTTTGTATGAGATGCTATATGTTATGTAATATTTATTCGCGACCTGCGTGCCGTGGTACGGCATGATGACTGGAGTCATATGATTGTCACTTAATTATGGCCTGCGTGCCAGAACTGTTTATTAGCTCGAGGCAAAGCAATAGATAGATGCAAGGTGATGATCTACGATGCGGAGGTGGACCCCGACGCACATGCCGGAAGCCGTGGTGATGTTCCCGGCGCCAAGGACAAAGTTGGTGGACACGGTGACTTCAACCACGACGACGTGAAGACAATGAAGACTTCACGAAGCAAAGGGCTATACTATATCACATAATTTTATGAACTGCCTGTGATGTTTATCCCTTTGTTGCAACCTTGTTTGATGCGTGGTAGTCGTATTTTATTAGGGTGATCTCTCGCAAAACAATATCAAGTTGATAGTGTTCTTCCAACTGTAGCACCGTCTATACTATGTTTCACACCGGAGCAGGTCATGTCACATGGGTGCACACGGTGTGACGCATAAAAGACGAGTGTGTTAAAAGAACACACAGCAATTACACTTGGTTGTCTTGACGGTTTGGATAAAAGTTTGCTACCGGAACACGCCCATAGAAAGATGAACAAGAATCACCTTTGGCGTGATTGGCAAGTTGGCCTACTGGTCCAGTCTAAGTCATCAGTGATGTCACATCAATGGCGGACGATTGGGTTGGATCTTGAATCACTCCAGCATCAATTACGAGAGATATTGATCTGAGTGGGAGCGCACTTAGTAATTAAATTGATTAATCACAAGTGCAACTTAATTATGAACAAAGTCTTAGTATTTGCATTATCATTGTAGAATAATGGCTCGCGTTACCACCTTCCCAATTGTTTTTGATTAACTGTATTATCTGGTAAAAACTTTACGATTGGTACCATATTGTGAGGACTATCCTCAATAGTGCCGAGAAGGACCATGTCCTATCGCTAATTTTCGATGCTCTCCCGCTAATGCAATGGATGATGTGACTTATGTACATAATCCAAAATGCTAGAATTCCACGACAGCTAAGTGCATTGTCTTCACCACCATGAAACCCGAACTTCGAAAAGTTTGGGATAGTTATGTTATATTCATGGAACTGAAAAATAAGTTTTCAGTAGTAAGACAATTAATGTTGGATATAAGATATCTAGTACAATGTATGATTGTAAGCATTAGTGAAAATGTTCATTGTGCTCTAAACAAAACTGATAAGTGTGGGATCCAGAAGAACAATGATCATATGATGATGAGGATTAAGGGAAAGGAAGTTCCATACGGTGTTAGTAAGACTTACACGCCAGAAAGTCCATGGCCTGCGCCACCCTTGATCATGTGTGATCTTCTGTGAGTAGGAGTGACATTGGAAATAGAACTATGATACGTATAAAGGCAAAACGAAAGAAGACTGGAATAACCAGCTCAGAAATGAAAGTCATACGGAGTTATAGATGAATTCATTGCTGGTCAAGAGATGTAATTCTTGGGAATTATGATTAAGCAGTTAATTATGGGTTCTGTATATTGTGATTAAACTGTTGATCACCGGAATATCACATCGATTGCATATTGTTGCAACTCGATGCAAGAAATACTATGGCCTTTATGACTAGCTAATGATGAGTTTTGACACGCTCGGGAACACGGTAAAAGGTTTACTATACCGTGTGTTGATTCTATGATTATCTTCATAATTCATTTTAGAGTTGAGTAAATTGTTACTACACTTTAGCCTTGTTGCAAAACATCATTTTGAATCATGTTTGTTGCAAGAGAGTTGTTCAAAGCTATGAATAACGTAAAGGCCATACTTCCATTATGAATAGGGTGTATGTTATGAATCTTGATAATAATACTAAACATCCATAACACTGACGCTAAACGTCGCAAGACTGACAGAAATACCACATAGATGTGGCACTGCCCTTTATCACAAGTGACATAACATGCATGAAGAATTTCCATAAGTAATGGACTTTCGAGTCATATGATTATGAATCACTTGACGCTTGCGATCTTTGTCTCGAAGTAATGTGACTAAAACACCGTTAATAGGCCATACATGAACGGGCAACTAAACCATTGGTAATCATACATGATGATGTGTGTAGTCCAATAAGTGTAGTTGTGTGCAGTGGATTCCCTATCTTCACTCATGAGTTGAAGTAGATATGTGGATATCTGTTCAATAGAGACATACGTCTGAAATATTTGAAATGTTCAAGGAATTTTAGAGTGAAATAGAAATTCATTGTAACAAGAAAATAAAGTTTCTGCAAATTAGATTGTAGAAAGTAATATTTGAGTTACAAGTTTAGCGAACGTCTGATGAGTTGTGAAGAAGTGTCATAACTTGCGTCTCCCGGAACACCACTATGAGTAAAGTGTTCGAGAGATGTAATCAATCCATGTATGACACGGTAAGATCAAATATGACGTTTATCAATTTGCCATTATACTTATTAAAGTTATGCGTTAGTGACTACAGCTTTTACACTGAAAAGAGCACCATCAAATCTGTTGAAATGACACCATATTAGATGTGGTATGGACTGTTAAAACCATGTTGTCTTTTCTTAAAATTTGGGTATATGAGGCATATGTTTGACATACTCAAAACCCCAAATCAGATAAGTGCTACTTTGTTAAGGTTATGCCAAAAGTTTTGGTATTCCTCTATCACTACACAAAAGCAAAACTGTTTGCTGTTAAGAACAATGTATTTTGAAGAAAAATAGTTTCTTACAAAAGAGTGAGTGGGAGGACAGTGCAAATTGTCAAAGATTGTTGAATCTTCAGAGAAGTGCGCAGCTGAACCACACAGGTTAGACAAAAATCGTACAAACATTCATGATATGTAAAACGAGATATTGTTGTTCGACAATGATAAACCTGTGATATACAAAGAAGCGTTGATGGGCCCTGACTCCGGGATTTGGCTAAATGCCAAATAATCCGAGATAGTATCCATGGAAGTAAGTCAAGTTTTGAACTTGGTAGACCCTCGGAAAGACTAAAAGTCTGAAGAATATATATATGGATCTATAATTGATTCGGATGAAATTGTTTTATCCATAAAGCTCAACTCGTTGGAAAATTGTTTTCTAGCAAGTTCAAAGGTTGACTACGGCGAAATAGTGTCGACCGTAGAAATGCTTTAGTCAGTTCGGGTTATATTAGCAATTACTACATATCTCATTTATAGGATATGGTAGAATGAACGTCAAAACAAAGTTCCTACACGGAAATATAACAAAGGACGTATATGTGATACAACCGGAATGTTTTGTCGATTCAAAGGATGCTAAAATAGATGCAAGCCTTGGATATCCAGTGATGGACTGAAGCTAGCATAATGGAGTTGGAATTTTCGTTGTGATGAAATTGCCAAAAGAGTTTGTTTTCATCAGGAATAACGAAGATGCTTGAATATTCAAGAAAGTAAGTGGGAGCTGAATAATATTTCTAAAACCTTATGTATATGACATATTGTTGATTAGAAATGATATAAATTTCTTGACACAAATAAGGACTTTATTGAAAATAGTTTTCAGCTGAAGTACTTGGGCTAATATAGCATTAGTATTGAGCGCAGTGATCTATGAAGATAGTAAGTGCCTGATCATGCTAAAGCCAACACTGCATATTGACATGATACTAAAGTAGTTTAGTATGAAAACGCCAGGAAGGATGTTCTTGCCGAGGTCACGGTGAAAAGTTGTTTGCGGAAATCGGTGTTCATGAACATTGATAAGCAAAACACATGAATTGAATTTCACTCACATGTGTGTTTGGATTAATCATGTACACCATAATATGTAAAACGACCAGATATGTCCAACGCTCCAAAAGGTTGTGAGCAAGATACCAAAGTGATCAATATGTTGATCATTGGACAAGCAGTGAAAAGTTAAACTTATGATAGATAAGATATGTTTCTCAGAAAATGGAGATAATGAAGAGCTCGTTGTAACAAGTTACACCAGCTGAATTTTGATGTAAACAGTTACACCAATTCAGTCTTCATACTTACTCCGATCGATTTTCGATTTTAATTGGGATTATGTGTTTCACACGTAAGGGTGGCACAGTATGGAGGAACTATGTCAAGTTCGATACTGTGGCGAATTCTATAACAGAGGCTAAGTATATTGTTGCTTAAAGAAGTAACAAGGAGGGTATTTTGAATCATAAATTCATTTATGAACATGGTATGGTTTCCTAGATGCTTGAAGCTCATGGAACATTGATGAATGATTTCATGACTTATTCTAAAGGAACCAAGGTCCTACCAATTGATTCAAACATATACAAAGCTAAACTGATAAAATTAGTGAATTTTATGATAGCGTGAAAACGCGAAGATATGCAAGATACAAACGGGTCTAAAACGTCAGATCCGATGATGAAGTCTATACCACAAATGAAGCATATATTACACCGGTATGCCATAGGTGTAAAATGCTCAAGCACTGATAATATTATTGACTCTAGTGCAAGTGGGAGACTGTTGGAAATATGCCCTAGAGGCAATAATAAAATGTTATTATATATATATTTCCACGTTCGTAATTAATGTTCATATTTCTGTGCTATAATTGCAATGACCCTGACTGTGAGATTCAGAAGAAAACTCATTTGCATGTGTGGAAATGTAAACACCAAGAGTTCCTGGTTTAGCCTCTAAGACCAGCTCATGTGCTAACTGATGATTACGTTTTCTTAATCATGGACATTGTTCTTGTAACAAGGATGTCAGTAGCAATGGGAACATATTGTTAGCAGAACAATGATGTTGAACCGACCCCAGTATTGAATGATATACTTAGAGATCACATCGTAACTACGTTATAAGTCATATCATGAAATTTTATCATATACGTAATTCCTTAGACCATGAGAGTATCGAGTTGCTTCACACAGGAAGACATGCTTTGGTTCTTAGATGAATCCTCCCGTAAATGGGAAGTAGTAAAATAAGTTCTGGGTATGTCAGATGGTGTGGCTAGTGACTGTGATAGTTCAAGAATGGGATTTGCTCCTTCACGATGAAGAAGATATTCACTTCGGGCCCACTCGGTATGACGGTATCCATTATAGTCTGGCCAGATGCATTGTGATTCAGTCACGGGGATACCGGAATACGATAACGAGAAAATGGACAAACGAGCAAAGAGGATAACGAGTGGCTTGTGTTCAAGAAGTTGTTACACATGGGTGCCAAACATCTCTCCTCTAACTTTGTCATATATCACGAAGCAAAGGGAATGGTACATGAATAAACATAATGGTTCACTCGAAGTTTCTTCGTGTATGTGCGGGAGTCAACATGGGTGTCCATGGCTCCGCTGTTGATTATTGGCTATTGACAAAAGGCTGTTGACCTATGTCCGGAAGATGTTCTGAGTCATGTCCGCATTATACCGAACCTATTGGGTCACACACTTAACGAGCAGTAGTCTGTTAGAATACTAGAATGGTAGAAGGTTTAGTGGAAGCAAAGCAGAATAGTTCATACGGGTACCGGAAGTAGTTCCGGGGATTTATGAAATAGTTCATAAGGGCACCAAAAGTAGTTTTGGGTATTTAAGGATATGTCCGGATCACTCTGGAGTAGTCCCAGGTGGTTCCGGAACATATGAAAATGGTAATGGGAAAGTTTACGATCAACCGGAATAGTTTTGGTGATCGGTGGACAGCTTAAACAATATGTTGTGTTCACCGGACATAATAACCTTTGCCCGGATGGCTCCGAAACCCATTTAGATGGCTCCGGAACATTCGTTAGAGGTTCCGGAAGGTATTGGAAGTGCTCCAAAAGTGTCCGGAATGTCCCGAAACAGTCCCGGTAGGTCCCGGAAGGTCCTGGAAGCTTCTAGAAGGTTCCGGAAGGTTCCGGGCAGTACCACCCACTGCCCTGCGCCCCTGGCCTTGGGGAGCAAGCCACCTAGGCTGCCCTGGCCGGCCAGGTGGTGGGGGCGCACCAAAAAGGGGTGGGAGATCCTCCAGGTGGGATTTCCAAATACCATTATGGAAGGTTTCCGGTGGGAAGGTATGTGTAGGTTTGGAAGGCTTGGTTGGACTCCCAAACCTCCTTGAGCTGCGCCCTAGGCCCCTTGGCCACCTATATAAGGTGAGCCAAGGGTGGGGGAAGAGACACACAATCAATCCCCAAGGCCTATGCGCCACCCTCCCTCCTCTAAACCCCGTTGCTCCACAATTAGACCCCGGTTTAGACGCTCTTCTAGATCGGAATCCGTTAGGGTTTTCTCCCTCTAGTTTTCTCGGTGGCGTTCATCTCTGGACGGCGGAGCGCTGCTGGATTGCTGCTACGGGATGTGTGGATACTAATGGAGGGGTCGTACCTTCGACCCTTCTTCGAGGAGCTTGTTCATGGGACTTGTCCGTGGGACTAGATCGCGGGACTTGTTCATGGGATTGATCGAGGGACTGTTCGTGGGAGAACTTGCGAGATCTACTTCCACTACGTCCACGAGCTTCACCAACTCTACTTCCGCTACATCGGTTGGTGAGCCATAACCTAAAAACCTTGTATGCAATCTTCTTGGATGATCTTGGGTTCTTGATTCGTAGGCCGAAAATTTTTGTTTTCTACTACGTTTCCCAACACTGGCCGCCTAGGCACCAGGGTGGATCCCATGGCTCTCCTTCGGGGCTCCGGAAGGTTCCCGTACGCTGATTTGTTTTTGGATTTTTCCGGAATTTTTGGAGCACTTTTAATAAGGGGGAAACCTTAAATAAAAACACAGCAGAAAACATGAACTGGCACTCGGGTGCACTGAGTTAATAGGTTAGTCCAAAGATGATCAAAAGTGTATGAAAGTGTATAAAAAACATAGCAATATCACACAAAACATGCATGGAGCAAGCAGAAATTATAGATACGTTTTGGACATATCATCATCCAATGATTTTCCCTCAACCAAGTCGGGTGTGTTTTTAGCGCGAGCACAAATTGATCGAAGACCATCCAAGTGAAACATGTCCATCCTATCATAATTGGGTGGTTCCACACCCATGGTAAAGATAGCATCAGTAGGCAGACAAAGATAAAGACAAAAGGTAGCGACTATTTTTTTTTGGTTTTTCATATAATACACACATGCAAAAGCAAAACTGGAAAGTAAACTAACAAGACTAAAAAGAAAAAATAAAAGATAGTGTGCAACTCCCCTATCTTGAAGATTGGAGTCCCCGGCAACGACACCAGAAATTTCCTTGATGATACGAGAGATGATAATGGCTTCTCGCCCTTCGTTGGTTACCCCAAGTGGAAGGTGAGATGTAGATAGTGGCAAATTTCCCTTGGTGAAGATACCAAGGTTTGTCTCCGTAGGACTCCGAAGATGACAAGTATGTGGAAAAGTTAACAATGGCGTCGTTCACAACCGAGGTTGCTTACTTTACCTGGACCCGCACACACAACAAATAACTTTGCTCCCAACGAAGTTCAGAGAGGTTGTTGATACGTCTCAAACGTATTGAATTTTACAAACACTTTTGTTATTGTTTTGACCTCATTCTTGCATGATTTGAATGAAACTAACCCGAAGTGGCACTGTTTTCAGCGGAGTTGCATGTATGGTTTTATTGTGTGAAGGAAAATGGATTTTTAGGTGTCTCAGAAAATTCCAGGAAAAATCATAGAAAATCCACGTATCGGGAGGAGCCATATGTCAGAAGGCGGGCCAGAGGGGGGGTTGTCCCTGATCCAGGCGGCCAGGTGGCGCGGCCTGGCCCCTGGCCGAGCCACCAGGGCGCATGGGTGGGACCCACCCCCTCAGGTGCCCTACAAGGACTCCTATTTTTACCCGTGGTGAGAAAATTCCAGAACAGAAGCCTTTTCCCAATTCTCGTCGCGGAGCCGCCGCCACCCTCTGTTATTCTCCGGGAGGGCTAATCTGGAGGCTGTTCTGGCCTCCGGTGAGAGGGAATCATCGCCATTGTCATCACCATCGCCACTCCATCATCCCTCCATGACTTATCCTTTCATGTGTAAGTAATTCCCTGCTGTAGGCAAAGGGGATGGTAGGGATTGGATGAGTTATGATAAGGGGTGGCCCGATCTTCTCAGTAAGCGAACGATGAATATGAGGGCGATGATAGATAACTTGTATGTAGCCGATGAACTCTCCTCTCTAGATCCCTGTTGCCAATGCGACAGCTCTCTACCCTTTGGATATTCACAACTTCACACACTTGTGCAACGTAGCCGTCGACCACGAGACGGTAATTTGCAATCTACTAATTCCCAGTGGAACAACAGATCACACAAGACTTGTAGTAGCAACACTTCAGATCGATATGAATTGAAGTATTTGATTCAAGATGAATGCTTGGAGCAATTCTCAGGAACTAGGGTTTATCTAAACGTGGTCTAACTCTAAAACTCGTAGGGGCACTTGTATTTATAGTCTAAGGGGGTCCAGACTCGGATACAGGGGTCGTAGGCCCGTTTCTGCGCGCAGGAAGCACGGTAGTACCGTGATTGGCGTGGTAGTACCGCGGGGGCGGTAGTACCGCAGCTACTACCGTAGTCACTTCCGTATCTCTCCTGACTAGCACGGTAGTAGTTACGGTAGTACCGTAAGGACTAACGTAAACCTTCTGTTGTCGCGGTAGTACGTGCGGTAGTAGGCCCGGTAGTACCGTGGCGCGGTAGTACCGCGGTCAGCGCGGTAGTACCGCGGCCTGAAGCTTGGTTCTTCCTTTCCTTGTCTTCTTGAGGTTCTTCTTCCAATGTAGCTTGTCCTTGTTCTTGATATCTGATCATGCATACAAACAAGGATTCAGGCAGTATAAAATTCTTATTAAGCAAAACATCATATTCTATTAAGAGCAAGTTCACCTGTTGTTCTATTAGCTTTGCACGGGCTCTTGTAATAGGTCCAATTCTGATTTCATTAGCTTGTGCTTCATGAAGAGTTGGGGATGGCTTGTCAATAGGGATGTCCTCATCATCTCCCCCCCCCTTCAAAAGGCGTCGACCTCGACGTTCTAAGGTCATCTCCCATGTATGGTGATAAATCAGCAACGTTGAAACTGTTGCTAGCGCCACCAAACTCAGCAATGGGAATATCAATCGAGTAGGCATTGTCATTGATCCTGGCTAACACCTTGTAAGGACCAGCACCACGAGGCTTCAATTTGGAATTTTGCAACCCTGCAAATCGATCCTTGCGCAAATGCACCCAAACCATGTCTCCAGGCTGAAATAGAACTTCCTTCCGTGACTGGTTCCTTGTAGCAGCAACGCTCTTGCCTTTCTTCTCAATAGCCTCTCGCGTCTTCGCATGAATCTTCTTCACATAATCTGCTCGTTTGGATGCCTCCATATTAACTTGTTCCTGCAATGGAAGAGGCAGCAAATCAAGAGGTGTAATAGGCTTGAAACCATATACCACTTCAAAAGGACAAAGCTGAGTAGTAGTGTGTACTGCCCTGTTATAAGCAAACTCCACATGTGGCAAACACTCCTCCCATTCTCGCAGATTCTTCTTGATCATAGCTCGCAGAAATTGTGATAATGTTCTATTCACCACCTCCGTTTGACCATCAGTTTGGGGATGACATGTAGTGCTGAACATCAACTTTGTCCCCAACTTTCCCCAAAGTGTCTTCCAGAAGTAGCTCACAAACTTTACATCCCTGTCAGAAACAATTGTCTTGGGCACTCCATGCAAGCGTACAATCTCCCTGAAAAACAGGTTAGCAACATGTGACGCATCGTCGCTCTTATGGCATGCAATAAAATGTGCCATCTTAGAAAATCTATCCACTACCACAAATATACTATCATGACCATATTTAGTGCGTGGCAATCCTAACACAAAGTCCATACTAATATCTTCCCAAGGTGTAGTAGGAGCCGATAGTGGAGTATACAAACCGTGAGGCTTCAACTTGGACTTGGATGTGTTGCATACAATGCAGCGTCGAACAAACCTGTCCACATCACGCCTCATCTTGGGCCAATAAAAATTATCAGCAAGCATGAGTAATGTCTTCTCACGCCCAAAGTGACCCATCAATCCTCCTGCATGTCATTCCTGGAACAATAGCAAACGCACAGAAGATTCTGGAAGACAAAGTTTTTTAGCTCCAAAAAAAATCTATCATGGATGTGGAACTTGTCCCATGCATTCCGAAGCAAACACAAACGATATGGTTCAGCAAAATCATGATCAGTTGCATATAAATCACACAAACTCTCTAAGCCAGGAATTTTAACATCAAGATGTGTCAATAACATGTTCTTCCTAGAGAGAGCATCAGCAACAACATTATCTTTCCCTTTCTTATATGTGATGATGTAGGGAAAAGACTCAATGAACTCAACCCATTTAGCTAAGCGCCTATGCAAGTTAGATTGCACCTTCAAGTATTTCAAAGCTTCATGATCAGAATGTATGATAAATTCTTTTGGCCACAGATAATGTTGCCAAACCTCAAGAACTCGAACAAGTGCATACAATTCTTTATCATAAACAAGGTAGTTCAATCTAGCACCAGAAAGTTTCTCACTGAAATAAGCAATAGGTCTACCTTCTTGCATCAACACACCACCAATGCCTATACCACTAGCATCACATTCAACTTCAAATTGCTTAGTAAAATATGGTAACACAAGTAATGGTGCAGAAGTAAGCAAACGTTTCAACTCATCAAATGCAAGGTCTTGGGAAACGCCCCAAACAAAAGGCACACCTTTCTTAGTCAATTCATTCAACGGTGCAGCAATAGTACTAAAGTCTTTCACAAAACGTCTATAAAAAACCAGCAAGACGGTGAAAACTTCGTACTTGGCTAACATTCATGGGAGTAGGCCAATTTTGAATTGCCTCAATTTTAGAAGAATCTACTTCTACCCCATGCTTAGATACAACATATCCCAAAAATATGACCTTATCTTTTGCAAATGTGCACTTCTCAAGATTAGCATATAATTTAGAATCACGCAACACTTGCAAAACTTGTCTAATATGATCAGCATGGTCAAATTCATTGCGGCTGTAAATAAGTATATCATCAAAATACACAACCACAAAATGTCCAATAAACTCCCTCAAAACATGGTTCATTAATCTCATGAAAGTACTAGGAGCATTAGTAAGACCAAAAGGCATAACTAACCACTCATATAAGCCGAACTTAGTTTTGAAAGCAGTTTTCCATTCATCCCCTTCTTTCATCCTAATTTGATGGTATCCACTACGCAAATTAATTTTAGAGAAAATAGCAGCACCACACAATTCATCAAGCATATCCTCTAAACGTGGAATAGGATGACGATAGCGAATAGTGATGTTATTAATAGCTCTACAATCTACACACATACGCCATGTACCATCTTTCTTAGGAACCAAAATAACAGGAACAGCACAAGGGCTAAGGCTGACACGAATATACCCTTTATACAGAAGCGCTTGTACTTGTTGCTGAATTTCCTTCGTCTCTTGGGGGTTTGTCCTGTATGGAGCCCGGTTAGGAAGAGTTTCACCCGGTATAAGATCAATTTGGTGCTCAATACCACGCAAGGGTGGTAATCCCGCTGGAACCTCTGCCGGGAACACATCATCATAATCCTACAAAACAGTAGACACACCAGGAGAAATAGGATGGTTATCATTAGAAACCAAAACCTCGCCTTTATACATGAGGACAAGAGGTATGGTTGTAGGATCCTCACTAAATTCTCTCATGTCTTCTTTGGTGGCTAATGTAAGCAAACTAGTCTCTCTCGCACTTTTCGTTATATTATCACTCGCAGCTATTACATTGTTCTCTTGTGTTGGTTCTACATTCACCTCTACCTTCTGACGAGACTCATTCACAATTTGCTGTGGGTACATAGGATGGAGATTAACTTTCTTGCCCTTGAACTCCAAATGATATGTATTGGCTCGACCATTGTGTTGCACATGGCGATCATATAACCACGGCCGACCCAATAAGAGATGGCAAACTGTCATAGGCACCACATCAAAATCGATGGAATCCTTGTATGGGCCTATCTCAAAATTTACGCGCACCATGTGGTTCACCCTCATCTCACCACTGTCACTCAACCATTGGACATAATAAGGATGTGGGTGAGGTAAGTATTTCAGATTTAGCTTGGCACATAACTCCTTGCTTGCGAGGTTGCGGCAGCTACCTCCATCAATGATCACTTTGCAAGCTTTGTTGGGGCCAATTAGCGCCTTGGTTTGGAACAGATTGCAGCGCTGAGAATCAGCATGTGGCTGTACCGTGAGAGCACGTTGTGACACCACAATGGTAGGAGCATGCGACGGAAAAGCATACATGCCTTCTTCGGTGTTGTAACCTTCATCATCAAACGCGGCTAGGTCTTCATCATCACCGGTTTCATACTCGCCAGTTTCTTCATTAATAAACATGACCTTTCGGTTCGGGCAATCTCTCTTAAAGTGACCCGGATTACCGCAAGAATGACAAGTCATCTCGCGATTGCGAGCTGTAGACATGTTGGAGCCTGCACTAGTGGAAGGAGCAGCTGGCTTCTTGGCCATAGAACCATTGGAGGCTGGCTTGGAAACTGAAGAAGAAGCCCGAGTATTGGCACAATAATTCTCCATAGGCGCGGACGGTGTCCTTGGAGAAAATCTGCTAGATGTGGAGTATCTGGACTTCAGTTGTGCCTCTTCTGCAAGCTGGGATTCAGCCTCCCTTGAAAGATGCAATAGATCATTCATATTATAGTATTGGTGATGCCGCACAATACTCTTGATGTTAAATTTTAGCCCATGGAGAAAACGTTGCATAGTCATCTCAACTTCTTCACGAACTCGTGCACGTTGCAGCAACATCTCCATCTCCATATAGTATGCATCAACGGACATAGTACCTTGCTTCAATTGTTGCAATTTATCAAAAACTGTCCGTAAGTAATTTGTGGGAACAAACCGAGCTTTCATGGTCGCCTTCATGTCACGCCATGTACGAATAGGCTGCCCATCGGTTTCTTGTATCTCGGTCAACACACTCTCCCACCAACGCAAGGCATAACCGTCAAACTCGGACGAAGCAATCTTGATCTTCTTGTCCTCCGGATAATCATGCAAACGCCATAATTTTTCCATCTTAAGCTCCCATGTGAGGTACTCTTCCACATCCGTGGAACCTTCAAATTTGGGGATGTTAAACTTGGGCTTGCTCAAGACATCTTCTTCCTGAATGGGTAGACGGCGCGCACCAAAAACAAGTGGAGGTTGGCGAACCGGCCCTTGAACACCACGCCCACGGCCTTGATTGCCCCTCAAATCAGCATTGTCACCATGGACACTCCCATCATCTTCCTGAGCGTCAGGTTGGCGTTGTACAATAGCTTCTTGTATGCCCGTGATAGATGTTGTCATTTGTTGTAGGCTCTGCTGTATAGCAGCAAGTTGTTGTTGCATAGTGGTGACTGCAGCTTCAGTCGCGTCCACTTTCAGTTGGACCGCTTGAACATTTGTATCAATCGCATCAGCGGATTTAGTAAACATCCCAGTCAAGTGATCACGGAGACCTTCATATGCCTCCCATGTAACTGGCGCATCCTTGTCCTGTTTCTGCATCACATCATAACCACTTTGAGACATGATTAGTTGGTTAGTGCACTAAATCAAAATCTTTTGGTGGACACTCACAACTCACTCAAAACTGACAAGAAAAGGTGAATCTTACCGTTCCAAAGTGAATAGTAATGCGTACCCGTTCGGATGGAGGACTAGTGCACGGATGTGATGAAGTGAATACCCGAGTAAAAGAGTGAACACACGACAAAGCAGGATATATGTGGTGGAGCTATAGGTATGGCACCCTAACTACACCGAAGTCAAGTCCTAGTGATGATCGTGTGATACAAACCCAAAGAAAAACTCACACAGTGGAGACAAATGAAAGACAGGCCTCTCAAAAGATCACCACTATGATATTTCCTTTCTAACACTTGTATATCTCTTTGCACTCTTTGATAACTCTTTTTGATCACACTTCTTTCTCTCTTTTTTTTTGGAATCTTTTCTCCTTTTCTCTTTTATTTTTATTTTTCTGACACTATTCCAAACTGGACGAAATTGCTATAGTAATTTTTCTCTTTAGGCCACAAGATGTCGCACCGCGGAGAAATTTTCGAGAAGAACACAACGAAACAGCAAACTAACACAATGACTCCGATGCAATCTAAGTGATGGCAAAACTAGAAACCCTAATATTTTTGTATGCATTTTTCTGGGTAGGACGAAACAAAAACGATCTAATAGATGGATTTGGTGGATGCTTACCGAGGAAAAACTGGAAATTTGATACCAAGATGATAAGGGGTGGCCCGATCTTCTCAGTAAGCGAACGGTGAATATGAGGGCGATGATAGATAACTTGTATGTAGCCGATGAACTCTCCTCGCTAGATCCCTGTTGCCAATGCGACAGCTCTCTACCCTTTGGATATTCACAACTTCACACACTTGCGCAACGTAGCCGTCGACCACGAGACGGTAATTTGCAATCTACTAATTCCCAGTGGAACAACAGATCACACAAGACTTGCAGTAGCAACACTTCAGATCGATACGAATTGAAGTATTTGATTCAAGATGAATGCTTGGAGAAATTCTTAGGAACTAGGGTTTATCTAAACGTGGTCTAACTCTAAAACTCGTAGGGGGACTTGTATTTATAGTCTAAGGGGGTCCAGACTCGGATACATGGGCCGTAGGCCCGTTTCTGCGCGCAAGCAGCACGGTAGTACCGTGATTGGCGCGGTAGTACCGCGGGGGCGGTAGTACCGCAGCTACTACCGTAGTCACTTCCGTATCTCTCCTGACCAGCACGGTAGTAGTTACGGTAGTACCGTAAGGACTACCGTAAACCTTCTGTTGTCGCGGTAGTACGTGCGGTAGTAGGCCCGGTAGTATCGTGGCGCGGTAGTACCGCGGCCTGAAGCTTGGTTCTTCCTGTCCTTGTCTTCTTGAGGTTCTTCTTCCAATGTAGCTTGTCCTTGTTCTTGATATCTGATCATGCATACAAACAAGGATTCAGGCAGTATAAAATTCTTATTAGGAAAAACATCAGATTCTATTAAGAGCAAGTTCACCTGTTGTTCTATTAGCTTTGCACGGGCTCTTGTAATAGGTCCAATTCTGATTTCATTAGCTTGTGCTTCATGAAGAGTTGGGGATGGCTTGTCAATAGGGATGTCCTCATCAAGTTAGATCATGTAATTTTTTATCAGATTGTTGGGGGAATGTTGCCTATCATCTAGTATGGTGTTTATCATATTTGCTACAACTTGTTGTTCTTAATGCTTGTCACTTTGGGCCCGAGTGCCATGTTTTCAGATCTGAACCCTAAGTGTTTGCGTGAATATATTTGTGTTCTTGATCCTATCTATGAGTTGTATGCACCTATTATAGTCCGGAACCGGTGATCCCAATGGTGATAGCTTGGGACACCAAAGGGGATGGACTATAATTTGAGGATTCCATGTATCCATTGATTGTTAATGCTTTGTTACGGTGATCTTTGACAAGAGCACCTTAATCTCCATAAGTTCCTTTTGGCCCGTTTGTAGCGGGATGGTAGGACAAAAGGTGTTGTGCAAGTTCTTATTGCAAGCACGTACAACTACCTTCGGGATACATGTCTAATGTTTGATATGTGCCTAAATGATCATTACTTTTCTGTGTGCCTTGCCCCAAGTAAAATACATGATGTCTCTGATCCATGCAGCGCCCAACCATCCGTCCCCTTAGCCTACAGTGTTTTTAATTCTGTGTTGCAAGTTACTTTATTTTATCGTATTTACTTTCATTGCTTTATCACCATTATATCCATTACCACTAGCACTTCCATACCACCATTACCACTTATATCTCGCTGCCAAGCAAGTATCTTTCAGGTGCGGTTGAATTGACAACTCAACTGACAAAGCTTGTAAATATTATTTGGCTCCCCTTGTGTCGAATCAATAAATTGGGTTATCTTACCCGTGA
Organism: Bromus sterilis; assembly: GCA_950022295.1. NCBI lineage: Eukaryota > Viridiplantae > Streptophyta > Magnoliopsida > Poales > Poaceae > Bromus > Bromus sterilis. The sequence continues at coordinate 71,042,375 of OX465600.1, read as the reverse complement.
AGACTATCGCGACCCCCTACACTTGTGGGTCATCAAGACTGTTTCCTGGCGCCGTTGCCGGGGAGCATAGCTCTATTTACAAGTCTACTTGAAGTTATTTTGCTTGTTGAAATTTATACACTATGGGTAAGAAAGGAGACCCCAAGGTTCCGATTTTACCATCCACTACAAGAAAAGGTACCACTCTTAGCACCAGTGCTAAGCTTGATTCACCTTCTGTTATGAGTAAGCTTGTTTCACCACCACCACATGCTTCTTCTACTGAGTCCGTTACTATGTCTGATACTTTTGATGATGCTTCCACTACTTTTGATGATATTGGTTTTCTTGGTCGCTATCTTAAATCTCAAATTTCCAAGATTGTAAAACATCCCGATACTAGAACTCCTGCTACATATTACCCCGCTTGCAGATCCTTTGGTTACCCAGACTTGAGTGAACTCAAGGAAAGAATCCTTGATGATGATTATGTTGAACTTGATGATGATTTATGCAGGGAACTTACATAGTGTGTTGACTCTGAGCCCGGTGTTGTTAAGAAGGTACTTGAAAAACACTCCATGAAGAACAAATTTACCCCAGATCCTTGCTTCATCTCCTATTTGCATTGAAGATGCTGATTTTGATTTCTCTGTTGATCTTTCACTTATATCTACAGTTGAAGTTGACCGCTTTTATGGCAGAGAAAATGATGATGTTATATCACATCTTACAAAACTCACTGATCTATGTGGTATATTCGCTACAAAGGACAAGAAGAGAAACTATTATGTTACTAAGCTTCTCCCTTTTTCTTTGAAGGAAGGTGCTAGAGCATGGTATGACGCACTACCTTATGGTTCTATTAAAAGTCCTCAAGATTTAGCTCAATATTTTGTTGCTAAATATTTTCCTGCTCATATGCAACATGCTACTTTGCAAAGAATTTACAATTTTAAACAGTTGCAGGATGAGCACCTCCCTAAATCTTGGGGGAGGTATTACACTTTACTCAAGGCTAGGCCGGGACATGCAGTCCCTAAGAATGAATTGCTTGATATATTTTATGCTGGTCTAACCAATGAATCTAGAACCTATCTAGATAGTTGTGCTGGTTGTGTTTTCAGGGAAAGAACACCGGACGATGTTGAAGAACTAGTGGGCAAGATAGCCAAAAATCATGAATATTGGTCCGTTCCTGAACCACATCCACCACCAAAGAAGCGGGGAATGCTCGTCTTGAACCCCGAAGATATGCAAGACGCTAAGAAGTCTATCAAAGAGAGAGGTACTAAAGCTGAAGATGTGAAGAATCTACCGCCTATCAAAAAAGTTTGTGAGCCTACTACTCACCCTCCTCTGGTAGAGTTACACTCTCTTTTCGATTTTAATGCAAGTGACATCCCTCATGGTAAGCCTTCTGATCAATGTTTAGATGACCTTGATAATTTTATTATGAAGCAAAATCACTTTAATACGAGGATTCAGAGTTAGTTGCATGATAATACCCTTGCTATCAAAAGTTTACTTGATGTTCTAGGAAGAACTATTAATGATGTTAAAGGCCTTGTTAAGCATTTTCATATGGTTCAAACTCAGCTTGAACAAATTTCTAATGTGCAAAAAGATTTGCTTGCTAACAATGCCAAACAGGATATACAAGCCTTTGGGATTAAAACCCGAGGGGGCACTCATACCCAAGATACGCTTTATCCAGAGGGACATCTGATGGCAAGAGAGTGTTAATACTCATCAAGCCTCGTTGGTTACCCCAAGTGCAAGGTGAGATATAGTGCAGCGGCAAGTTTTCCGTTGGCAAAGATACCAAGGTTTGTCTCCAGTAGGACTCCGAAGGATACAAGAAGGTGGTGAAGTGAACAATGGCGCCGAGTTTGCTAGCTTCACCTAGACCTGCACACAGATACAAATAACTTTGCTCCCAACGAGTACAGAGGAGTTTTCAATTCCTCCGGCCTTGCTGTTAACAAAGGATCAACGCAAGAGATAATAATAGTGGCAACTGAAAGTAAATACTGAAAGTAAACTAAGGATGTAAACAGTAATGTGAAGATGGACCGGGGTCCCGTGATTTTCACTAGTGATGTCTCTCTCCCAAAAGACGATAAAAGTGCTAGCGAGGTAAACAAATCACAGCTGGGCAATTGACAGAATTAAGAAGGCACCACAATGCTAACTATGTTGCAAAGAAAGGAAGGGCTCAAAAGCAATGGGCAGTATGCCAAGGTAAGTAGACCGAAATCTAACTGCATCTACTACGAATCATCCACCTTGAGATATCTATCCAGAACATCTCGCTGGTATTAAGTTGCGAATCCCACCCAAAGTGTAAACTCAAAGCAACAGACAACTGCATTAAAAGAACTTTGCGTAAAGTAAACAATCCTTGCACCCCGCGGGTACAAGCACCGTTGTTTTATCCCTGGTGGCAACAGCACATCCCCTAGTCTCATGTTTCTGTCACTCAAGCTAGACATCAAGGGGTTGAACCCACAATCAAGCATAATGCTCCCTCTTGGAGTTGCAACAAACTCCTTGGCCAAAGTAAAATACTGCAACGGAGAACATGCAAGAATTTACTCAAGAACAAAATATAAAAGAGAAGAACCAAATATATTACTCATCACAATCTAAACATAGTCTCATAATCCATCAGATCCCAGCAAACTCAGCATAGCAACAGCAGAAAATTACAAAAGTGTCTCGATCATGTGAGGCAGCTCACGAGGTCTCGAAAGTGGAAGCACAAAGAGGGGAGAGGTACATCACATAGCTACTGGTCACGGACCCATGTCCAAGGGGAACTACTCACGGTACATACGGGAGGCGTCCATGGCTATGGATGGTCTCTCGGAGGGGGTTCCTCCTCCCGGCAGGGTGCCAGGGAAGCTTCTCCAGGCAGCCCCGATCTAGAAACGGCAACGGCGGCGGTAAAGAGGCGAGTTCGCGGAAAAGAAATCTCTATTAGGGGTTTCCACCCCGAGGGCTAAATATAGGCGGAGGGGCGTGTAGAGGAGAACCACAGGGCAGCCAGGAGGCCCCCTGGCGCGGCCTAGGGTGGGGCCGCGCCAGGGACCCTTCTGGAGTCCCTGAGGTGGCCCCCCTCCGCTGCCTTGGTGATTCCAGAAGCTTTCGGGTCGCTGATTTTTTATCTGATTTTTCTGGATTTTGTGGAGCACTTTTAATAGCCGGAAAACCTGAAATACAAAAACAGCAGAAAACAGCAACTGGCAGCTGGGTGCACTGGGTTAATAGATTAGTCCAAATATGCTCAAAAGTGTATGAAAGTTCAAGAAAATCATGGCAAAGTCACACAAAACATGCATGGAGCAAGCAGAAATTATAGATACGTTTGGGACGTATCAACATCCCCAAGCTTAATTCCTACTCGTCCTCGAGTAGGTAAATGATAACAAGCATAATTTCTGTGGTGACATGCCACACAATCATAAAAGGACTTTTAAGTAAAGCAATCAAAGCATGCAATTCAATTCAAGTCTTAACAAGCAAGAGTCTATATTAGCATTGACACAAGCAACAAAAGAACAAAAGGTGCAAGAGCTCTCGCTGTCCGTGACTCGAATGTCTCCAGATGGTGTTTGCGTGCAAGCAGGGGACTGGGAAAAAGAGAGAAAAAAGGTTGTTGAGAACAACTATCTACTAAAGTTTCACACTTGGTATCCTTTGGATTCTTATCTTGACTCGTCCCCAGACCACTAGCCAGGTACAAGTCAAACTGATCCACTCCCTTTCGATATTTTGAGAACTCATGCAATGGATGAGCGTGAGCAAGAAAGTTGACACCTAAAAGGCGAAACAGAAAGAAGGTGGAGGAGGAAGACAAAAAGGTATGAAAGGCTCACATCAATGAGGACAATCATAGGTGAGAGAAGGCCATATGATAGATATCATGTGAGGAGTAGGGATTGCCATGCAACGGATGCACATGTGAGCTCTTTCTATTTAACTCTCATTTGTCCTCTTTGGGATCTTTTGATTTTGTCCTCTTTGGGATATTTTCCTCACTTTAGGGGCAACACTCTATATTTTACAAGAACATAGGAGATCTTTCACACTTTACAAAAGGTACTCACATAAAGAAGATATAACTATCATGATGCAAATGTATGCCTCTTCCAGGGTAGCAGGATATGCAATGATACTAGTGCATCATGTAGCAATGATTAGGGCAAGGCCCAACTAGCATGCGGCTCATCGATCAAGCAAGTAGCATGTATGACATGAAGATCAAGTCATGAGAAGATGGATGTTGCATGGCAATGTATCTCGGAAAGGCTATGGAAATGCCTTGTAGGTAGGTATGGTGGTTGTTTTGAGGAAAGATATAAGGAGGCTTATGATGATAGAGCGTATCGTGCCAAGGGTTTGGATGCACCGGCGAAGTATGCGCCAAATCTCAAGGTGAGAAAGGACAATGCACGGTACCGAAGAGGCTAGAAAAAGTATAGGTGGGTGGAAGTGTCAACTTTCGAATACTCACATTAGTCCGAGGAACTCATGCACTTATTATCGGTAACTCTCAATCTAATCAGGAGGTTCACAGACATACATGTAGCCCGAGGAGGAGTGTATGGGGGTTTCGTGATCCTTGCGCATCCTCGACTCATCGTACGTGAGTGTTCTCTAATATTCGAACCCTCCAGAGATTAGTGATCCATCTAGTAGCTAGAGTTCTCAACAGGGGTTTTGGTTTTCAAAAAACACACAGATTTCCCAAAATACGACATCTATCACTAATAGGCTCGAGCTCCTGACACCAAAAGTTAAAACATTACTCTAGTCAATACCTCAAAACTATTGCAAGTTACTACTACAAAGAGAATAGCAACTTCAACTACCTACTTCTAGTCAAGACACAAAACTCAGTGCAACAGGAAAACTCTCTAACAAGATAAAACATGCAACCTATAGAAAGTTCAACCTAAAACAAAAGAAAAGCTCTAGAAAAACTAAAGCACTATAACTAAACAGAGCAGCAGCTAAGGAAAGAAAAAGAACAACTCACAGCTAAAAGAATAAGCATGCAAATCCTATGAGGAGTTCTAGTTCAAGCGGAGCGTGTATCTCTCCCACACAAAAGAGTAAGCTGGGGTCTAACTTGTTATGAACAGCAAACAAAACAAAAACAAACCTAAGAAAAGTAAAGAGCGAGACGCTCCAGGCATAGCACATAACGCATCAAGTGATAAAAATATAGTGCAACGAGGGACGAACTGATAATTGTTCATGAAGAAGGGAATTCACGGGGGCATCCCCAAGCTTAGACGCTTGAGTCTCCTTGAATATTTATTGGGGTGCACATGGGCATCCCCAAGCTTGAGCGTTTGACACTCCAAGATCTTCTTTCATCATCTTCCATCGCACACTTGAAAACTCCCTTCATACATAACTCATTGTAGACTGATTAGAGAGGTTAGTACCCAACTAAAATAATTTTTTTCTCTACTGGAAATAAAGATAACCTTGAAGAGCTACTGTTTCTCAAGATTGCAAAAAAGTTTTTGCAAAGAAAAAGCAAGCTTAAGGTTTGCAAAACGAAGAAAAGGCAAAACAGGACAGAATCTGTGAAAAACTGACCAGCACGTAAAAACGAATTTTTTAGGGGTACTTATACAACTCAAATCAAAAAACTCAGAACATACGAAAGTTTCGTAATTGTATAGAGCACGCTGTGTAAACATTTCAGCTCAAAAAGATGAACTGGTATTTTTTCTGTGATTTTTCTAGTCACGAGGACAGAATCTGTTTTCTGGACAGCATGTCAAAACTTTCACTTCCCTTGTCGTATGAGGCTATAAAAGGCACAAAGCTTGAAAATTAAAGATACAATGATGTTGCTACAGTAGTAACAATCATAAAGACCACTAAAAACAGAAGAAAAACAAAAAGGAAATCCTAAATTCGTTGCGGGCTGCCTCCCGAAAGCGCTTCTTTAAAGCCATTGGCCACGCTTAATCATTATAAAAGATGCTCTCACAAGAATAAGAATTTTGAAGCAAAAGAGAGCATCAAGAAACAAATATGAAACACATTTAAGCCTAAACCACTTCCTATGCATGGGAAACTTGTAAGAAAATAAATCGTGAAAGCACAAAATAACAAGCATAGGAAGATAAAAGAAGAACAACTTCAAAACTTTCAACATGAAGAAAGGTGTTTTTGTAACAAAGTTTCTACAAACAATCTTTCCTCTCTCAAAATAATTTTCAGTTGTATCATGAACAACATCAAGAATATAACTATCACATAAATCATGTTGTTCATGACCTACAAGTACACCTGTATAGTTTTCAACACGGTCTTTAGGAACATAAGATAAATGCAACCCATCACAGTGAGCCTTAATAAGAGCATAATTCTTCGGAATATGATTTGGAGATTTCAAAAGGATAATAGGACAATCAAGTGTGGGTGCAATAGCAAAAGTTTCATGCTTAACATGAGGAACTATAGCAAGTTCATCTCCGTAATCATCATCCATGGTGGCATCACGGCCATAAGCATAGAAGGCATCAACTTCATCAAAAAGGGATATTTCAAAAGAATCCATAGGATCATAACACTCATATAAGGTAAGATTCAAAGAGGTACTCTCATTAGAAGGTAGACATGGATGGATCCATTCTTCGTCCTGTTGTTCGTCACTCTCCTTCTCTTTTTCATCCAAGCAGCTTTCAGTTTCAGCAATTTCTTCTTCCATAGAGTCCTGCAAATCATTAGTCTCTTCCTTTGGGGGAGAGATCCTCTCAAGATGATCAGTAGTATAATAATTTGCATCATAATTTTCCAAACAATAGTTAAGTATAGCAAGACTCTCGGATTTGTAAGGGGCATAATTAATATTTCTAAGAAGAGAAGTAATTTCATAGGCACCCTTATAAGCAACAAATTCTTCTATTGGCTCTGCATCATAAAAATCATAGTTTCCATTAGCATAAGAATCTAAGGTTTCATCATCATTGTACTCACATTGGAAAGAAAGGTGTTTGTGCCTCATAAAGCAACAAGATTCATCCCTGCAGAAAGATATATTATATATTGAGCACAAGTTTCTAGCATACTCATACAACTGGTGTATTTGTTTCCATAAGTGTATCCCCTTTTGAGACAAGCGGTGTTCCTTGTACCACTTTTGTTGATCCTCGATGAATCCTCCATGCCAATAAGATCTGGTTTCAAAGAAGTCAGACATTGATTGGCAAGTAAGGAACTAGACATACTATTTTATTTTTGGATTTTTGATAAAGGACACGAAAGTAAAAACTGAAAGGTAAACTAACAAGACTAAAAAGCAAAGGTAAAATATAGTGTGCAACTCCCCTATCTTGTAGACTGGAGTCCCCGGCAACGGCGCCAGAAAACTTGCTGATGGCAAGAGAGTGTTAATACTCTTCAAGCCTCGTTGGTTACCCCAAGTGCAGGGTGAGATATAGTGCAGCGGCAAGTTTTCCCTTGGCCAAGATACCAAGGTTTGTCTCCCGTAGGACTCCGAAGGATATAAGAAGGTGGTAAAGTGAACAATGGCGACGAGGTTGCTAGCTTCACCTGGACCTGCACACAGATACAAATAACTTTGCTCCCAACGAGTACAGAGGAGTTGTCAATTCCTCCTGCCTTGCTGTTTACAAAAGATCAACGCAAGAGATAATAATAGTGGCAACTGAAAGTAAATACTGAAAGTAAACTAAGGATGTAAAAAAAATGTGAAGATGGACCGGGGTTCCGTGATTTTCACTAGTGATGTCTCTCTCCCAAAAGACGATAAAAGTGCTAGCGAGGTAAACAAATCACAGCTGGGCAATTGACAGAATTAAGAAGGCACCGCAATGCTAACTATGATGCAAAGAAAGGAAGGGATCAAAAGCAATGGGCAGTACGCCAAGGTAAGTAGACCGAAATCCAACTACATCTACTACGAATCATCCACCTTGAGATATCTATCCAGAACATCTCGCTGGTTTTAAGTTGCGAATCCCACCCAAAGTGTAAACTCAAAGCAACATACAACTTCATTAAAAGAACTTTGCGTAAAGTAAACAATCCTTGCACCCGCGGGTACAAGCACCGTTGTTTTATCCCTGGTGGCAACAACACATCCCCTAGTCTCATGTTTCTGTCACTCAAGCTAGACATCAAGGGGCTGAACCCACAATCAAGCATAACGCTCCATCTTGGAGTTGCAACAAACTACTTGGCCAAAGTAAAATACTGCAACGGAGAACATGCAAGAATTTACTCAAGAACAAAATATAAAAGAGAAGAACCAAATATATTAATCGTCACAATCTGAACATAGTCTCATAATCCACCAGATCCCAGCAAACTCAGCATAGCAATAGCAGAAAATTACAAAAGTGCCTCGATCATGTGAGGCAGCTCACGAGGTCTTGAAAGTGGAAGCACAAAGAGGGGAGAGGTACATCACATAGCTACAGGTCACGGACCCATGGTCCAAGGGGAACTACTCACGGTACATACGGGAGGCGTCCATGGCTATGGATGGTCTCCCGGAGGGGGTTCCTCCTCCCGGCAGGGTGCCGGGGCAGCTTCTCCAGGAAGCCCCAATCTAGAAACGGCGGCGGCGGCGGTACAGAGGCGAGTTCGCAGAAAAGAGATCTCTATTAGGGGTTTCCACCCCGAGGGCTAAATATAGGCGGAGGGGGTGTCGAGGGGACCCACGGGGCAGCCAGGAGGCCCCTTGGCGCGGCCTAGGGTGGGGCTGCGCCAGGGACCCTTATGGAGTCCCTGTGGTGGCCCCCCTCCGCTACCTTGGTGATTCCGGAAGCTTCCGGGTCGCTGATTTTTTATCTGATTTTCCGGATTTTTTGGAGCACTTTTAATGGCGGAAAACCTGAAATACAAAAACAGCAGAAAACATCAACTGGCAGCTGGGTGCACTAGGTTAATAGATTAGTCCAAATATGCTCAGAAGTGTATGAAAGTTCAAGAAAATCATGGCAAAGTCACACAAAACATGCATGGAGCAAGCAGAAATTATAGATACGTTTGGGGCGTATCAACATCCTAAGAGGATCGAGCAAGATTCTCAAATGCTGGGTGAAGAAATTGTCAGCTCCCCTAAGAAGAAGAAGACGAAGAAGAGACACAAGGAAGCTGACAATTCGAATGATCCCATAGTTGATGAGGAGACTATTGTTGATCCTAATCGAATATCTACTTCCGATGGTGAAACTAAAGACGGTGGTGAACCCAATAAAGATAAAGAGAAGAATGATCCTCCTGAGGTTCGAGAAGAAGAAGCACTAGATAAACGCAAGAGATATACTAGAGAAGACTTCATCGCAAGGAAGCACAGGAAGGAACGAGAACCATGGGTACAAAAACCAATGCCCTTCCCAGGTAAGTCTCTCAAAACTAAAGAAGAAGATCACTTTTGTGAATGGATAAAGCCTCTTTTTCTGCAAATTCCTTTGACTGATGTTATTAAGTTGCCTCTGTATTCGAGGTATATGAAAGATATTGTGACTAATAAAAGAAAAGTTCCTAATGAGGCAATATCTACTATTCTTTCTAACTATTCTTTCAGTGTCAAGATTCCTGAGAAGCTCGGTGATCCAAGTATACCCACCATTCCTTGCTCCATAATTTTTTTATGTCAGAACTACTTTATGTGACCTTGGTGCAGGAGTGAGTGTTATGCCTTTCTCTCTACACAAAACTTTGTTTAGATAAACTAATCCCCACAAATATCTCTCTTCAAATGGCTGACAAATCAACAGTCATTCCCATTGGTATTAGTGAGGATGTTCCTGTTGAGGTTGCTAATTGTTTGATCCTTAATGATTTTGTTGTACTTGACATGCCCGAAGATGGGAGCATGTCTATTATTCTTGGTAGACCTTTTATTAACACCGCAGGTGCTATTATTGATTGCAATAAAGGGAAGGTCACTTTCAATGTTAATGATAAAGAACACACGGTATATTTTCCGAAGAAGATCGATAAAAGGCATGGCCTAATTCCATTGAGAATATTGAGACCGTGAAGATTGGTGATTGGGATTGTCCTCTACATGTGCACCACAAATATAATCAATCATGGTAGGGACAATCTCCCTCCAAATATAAAACTATCCCGATCCCCTACACTTGTGGGTCATCAGTTGTCAATCTCTCTGGTCTTGTTGTTTACAAAGGATAAAACGCAAGGGTGGATAGTAGTGATAATTGCAACGGAAAGTAAAAGGCAGTCAATAAAGTGGAGGTGTAAACGGTGGTGGCAATATGGACCGGGGTCCCATGATGCTCACTAGTGATGTCTCTCTCCCAAAAGACGATAAAACAGCTAAGCTGGATGAACAAATTACAGATGGGAAATTGAAAGAATTATAAACGCACTGCAATGCTAATTGAACGTAAGAGGCTCAAAAGTATGGGCAGTACGCCAAGACACATAGACTGAAATCCATCTGCATATACTCACTAATCATCCACCTTGAGATATCTATCCAGAACATCTCGCTGATATTAAGTTGCGAGCCCCACCCAAAGTGTAAGCAATAGATAATTGCATTAACAATCTATGCGTAAGGTAAAAAAATCCTTGCAACCGCGATTAAAAGCACCGTTGTTTTCTCCCTGGTGGTAATAGCACATCCCCTAGTCTCATGTTTCTGTCACTCTAGCTAGACATCGGGGGGCATGAACCCACAATCATGCATAACGCTCCCTCTTGGATTTACTATCTACTACTTGGCCAAAGCAATAAAAAGCAACGGAGAACATGCAAGAATTAATCAAGAACAAAATATAAAAGGTAAACCAAATATATAACTCATCACGATCAGAACATAATCTCATAATCCATCGGATTCCAATAAACACAACATAGCAACAGCAGAAAAATTACATAGGTGACTTGATCATGCAGGGCAGCTCACAAGGTCTAAACATTGAAGAACAAGTTTCGAGAGAAGACATCACATAGCTACTCTTCATGGACCCATGGTCCAAGGGGACTACTCACGGCACATCCTGGAAGCGTCCATGGTGGTGGAGAAGCTCTCGGAGGTCAATCCTCCCTCCGGCAGGGTGCCGGGAAGAGGTCTTCTGGTGCTCCTGATCTTGGAAGCGCGATGGTGGCGGAACAGAAAGGTATTTCGCGATGTGGGGTTCTCCTCGAGGGTTTCCTGGACGAAGAGGTAATATAGGACAAATGGGGCAGCCAGGGGTGGCCTAGGGCTCCCAGGGGCCCTGGTGGCGCGGGCAGGGGTGGGGCCGCGCCACCTGGCCGCCTGGGTGCCAGGTGGGCCCCCCCTAGCCCTCCTTCGGGGTTTCAGAAGCTTCCGTCTCGCTGATTTTTTATATGATTTTTCTGGAATTTTTGGAGCACTGAAAATTGGGGTAAAATAACTGCAACTAAAAGACACCAACAAACAGAAACTCGCACTGGGTGCACTGAGTTAGTATGTTAGTCCAAATATGTGTAAAATTATATAAAAGTGTAGAAAAACATGTAGCAATGTGACATAAAAGTGCATGGAACAAGCAAAAATTATAGATACGTTTGGGACGTATCAACAATAAAGGTGCATCTTGGGTATTACTAAGTAGATATGTTGAGGATTATGAAATAGATCAGAACGGGATTTTTCCATCCGAGTGACGGATAGGTACTTTGGGCCCACTCAATGATATTACATCATAAAGATTGTGCAATCATGTGACTAGGTCGCGGGGTTGTAATATCACAGGACGAGTAAATATGTTTGCCAATAACGAGGATGAACTAGGTATTGGATACCAACGTTCAAACCTCGGACAAACAAAGTATTGTATGACAAAGGGATCGGGACTCAACGTTCACGGTTCAAACGAAGAGGTTAATTCGATGGAAGCATAAGGGCCATCAAGGATTGTAACGAGAAGTTCAACATTGCGATAACTTGATAACATAGTAACTTAATCCTTAGACCGTAATGATCATACGTAATTGCTATCTACCAGGATGCTTTGAGTGTATCAATCGTTACATCGAATAGGGTAACCATAAAAGAGCATCTTGGGTATTACGAAGTAGATATGTTGAGGAGTATGAAATAGATCATAATGAGATTTGTCCATCTGAGTGACAGATAGTTACTCTGGGCCCACTCGGTGATACTACAACATAAAGATTGTGCAATCATGTGACTAGGTCACGGGGTTGTAATATCACAGGACAAGTAAATATGTTTGTCAGTAACGAGGATGAACTAGGTATTAGATACCGACGATCAAACCTCGGACAAACAAAGAACCGTATGACAAAGGGATCATGACTTAACGTTAACAGTTCAAATGATGAAGTTAATTCGATGGAAGCACAGGGGCCATCAAGGATTGTAACCAGATCCCACATGATGGTGATACGTCCCAAACGTATCTATAATTTCTGCTTGTTCCATGCTTATTTGGGTGAAATTGCTGATAGCGCTGAACTAGTGCTCTCGGTGGCTACCCCAAGTGGAAGGTTGCGATGTAGCTAGCAACAATTTACCTTACGCGGTGGATGTAAGGTTTATGTCTCTAGGAGGACTCCAAGGTCGACAAGTAGGTGGTAAAGTGAGCAACGCGCCGTTTGAGATAAAATTACTCACTCGACATGGACCTACACACACACAACAAGTAGCTTTGCTCCCAACGAGTACAGAGAGGTTTTCAATCTCTCCGGCCTTGTCGTTTACAAAGAGTCAAACGCAAAAGGATAATGGTAGTGATAATTGCAACGGAAAGTAAAATAAGTAAATAAAGTGGAGGTGTAAACAATGATGGAAATATGGACCGGGGTCCCATGATGTTCACTAGTGATGTATCTCTCCCAAAAGACGATAAAATAACTAAGATGGATGAACAAATTACAGCTGGGCAATTGACAGAATTATAAATGCACCGCAATGCTAATTATGCTACTGGAAAGCTAGAGGCTCAAAAGTATGGGCAGTACGCCAAGACAAGTAGACCGACATCCATCTGCATCTACTCACTAATCATCCACCTTGAGATGTCTATCTAGAACATCTCGCTGGTATTAAGTTGCGAGCCCCACCCAAAGTGTAAACTCAAAGCAACAGACAATTGCATTAACAAACATTGTGTAAGGTAAACAATACTTGCAACCGCGGTTATAAGCACCGTTGTTTTCTCCCTGGTGGCAACAACACATCCCCTAGTCTCATGTTTATGTCACTCAATCTAGACATCGGGGGTCATGAGCCCATAATCAAGCATAAACGCTCCATCTTGGAGTTACTATCTACTACTTGGCCAAAGCAATAAAAAGTAACGGAGAACATGCAAGAATTACTCAAGAACAAAATATGAAAGGTAAACCAAATATATAACTCATCATGATCTGAACATAATCTCATAATCAATCGTATCCCAGCAAACACAGCATAGCAACAACAGGAAAATTACATAGGTGCCTTGATCATGTAGGGCAGCTCACAAGGACTAAGAACTGAAGCACAAGGTTGGAGAGAAGACATCACATAGCTACTGGTCATGGACCCATGGTCCAAGGGGGACTACTCACGGCACATCCGCGAAGCATCCATGATGGTGGAGAAGCTCCAGGAGGTCAATGCTCCCTTCGGCAGGATGTCGGGAAGAGGTCTTCTGGTGCTCCCAATCTTGGAAGCGCGGCGGCGGCGGAACAAAGAGGAAATTCGCAATGCGGGGGTCTTCTGATGCTCCCTTCGCGATTTTCGGGAGGCTGTTCGGCGAAACATAAAACCTAGTGCCCATTTTCGGCCTATATTTACACCCCATTCCAGAAACCCTCGAGAGGAACCCCGCATCACGATTTTCACCTATGTTCCGCCGCCGCTGCGCTTCCAAGATCGGGAGCACCAGAAGACCTCTTCCTGGTACCCTGACGGAGGGAGGATTGACCTTCGGGATCTTATCCACCACCATGAGCGCTTCCCGGATGTGCTGTGAGTAGTCCCCCTTAGACCATGGGTCCATGACCAGTAGCTATGTGATGTCTTATCTCCAATCTTGTGCTTTAATTCCTATCCCTTGTGAGCTTCCCTACATGATCAAAGCACCTATGAAATTTTCCTTCTGTTGCTATGTTGTGTTTGCTGGGATCCGATGGATTATGAGATTATGTTCAGATTGTGATGAGTTATATATTTGGTTCTTGTCGTGGTCATACCTAAGGCATGCCCTTAAGTATCGCATATCATGGGGTACCCTTAACTGAATTATAGCTTATCAGCATTCACCTAAGTCTTTTCAGAAACAAAGGAAAAATCAAAAACATAATTACCTAGTTATAAGTAACTCAGGAATCATAAGGTACTCGGAATGAATTATCTCCGAGCTGCTAGTTACTCGGAAGAAAGATGATCTCCGAGTTATCCATTACTCAGAAGAAGGGACTATCTCCGAGCTGCCTACTACTCGGAGGAACATCAAACGACACTTGAAGCATTGAAGCCCGAAGCGTTACTCCCTCCTTATGCATAGTAATGGGTAGTTATGAGTAGTCAGTTTCTTGTATTAATAACAAATGTAACTCTCTGCAATTAAAACCCACCATCAGGGTAATGAAGGGGCGAGGCGTACTCTATATAAGCCTTGCCCAAGCACCTGGTAGAGGGATACTTTCTCTTCTTCCTCCTCTCTCACGAGATCTTATCCCATGTAATGACATGTTCTTCGTGTTCTTACACAGATAAAGGAAAAGTTCCTCCGGGAGCACGAGACGTAGGGATGTTATCTCCTCCGCGAGAGTCCCGAACTCGATAAAATCACCTGCGTCCACCCATTTGCATCTCGATAGATCATGCTCCGTTCATACCCCTCTCTCTATTGTCAGGATCATATCCACGACAGTTCTCCTTTTATATATTTTTCTTGAGTAATTCTTGCAAGTTCTCCCTTGCTTTTTATTGCTTTGGCCAAGTAGTGGATAGTAACTCCAAGAGGGAGTGTTATGCTTGATTGTGGGTTCATGCCCCCGATGTCTAGCTTGATTGACAGAAACATGAGACTAGGGGATGTGATGTTGCCACAAGGGAGAAAACAAAGGTGCTTGTAACCACGATTGCAAGGATTGTTTACCTTACGCAAAGTTTGTTAATGCATTTATCTGTTGCTTTGGGCTTACACTTTGGGTGGGGCTCACAACTTAATATCACCGAGATGTTCTGGATAGATATATCAAGGTGGATGATTAGTAAGTAGATGCTGATGGATAACTGATCTACTTGTTTTGGCGTATTGCCCATACTTTTGAGCCTCTAACTTTCTTGCAGCATAGTTAGCATTACGGTGCGTTTATAATTCTGTCAATTGTTGAGCTGTAATTTGTTCACCGAGCTTAGCTGTTTATTTCCTTTTGGGAGAGAGACATCACTAGTGAACATCATGGGACCCCGGTCCATATTTCCACCATTGTTTACACCTCAACTCTTTACTGCTTTTATTTCCTTTCTGTTGCAATCACCATCACTATTTCCACCGTGCATTTGATCCTTTGTAAATTACAAGGCCGGAGAGATTGACAACCTCTCAGTACTGGTTGGGAGCAAAGTTATTTGCTTTTGTGTGCAGGTCCACGTCTTCTGTCAGTGCCAGAGCAGCAGACACCTTCTTGTTGATCTTCGAAGTCCTACTGGATTCGATAAACCTAACAGTCCTCGTGTGTGACGCCCCCAAAATCAGACCGTGTACAGTAATCATACACGCAAGGTACACGATCGAAATGAGGGACTCACGGTGAGATATCACAACACAACTCTACAAATAAAAATAATACAAGCTGTTTAATACAAGCTAGGGGCCACGAGGGCTCGAATACAACAGCTCGAGAACACAAGGTTAGCGGAAGCAATAGTATCTGAGTACAGACACAAGGAACACATGATCTGCCTTAAGAAGGCTAGCACCAAAAATCAACACTCGATCGAAAAGGCAAGGCCTCCTGCCTGGGAACCTCCAAACTAATCCTGGTCAAAGGGGAACTCGACGTCGTAGAAGGCATCGGGGATCTTCACATTGCGGTGGTCGACATCGGGGATCTCCTGCTCCTGGGCTCCAAGGCTCCAACGTCGACTGCAGCGACCGATTAGGCAAAACAATAAAAGGGGAAAATAAAGCAGGTGAGTATCTAGCATACCCGAGAGTCTTACGTCCGCTACTAAGCATTATGCATTGTATCAACGGAAAGAAGAGGTTGTATATAGTAGACTGGAAGACAGAAATCCAGAGCAAAGGTAAGAAGCTAGGCCTAACGAAGACTAGCATCTTCCGACGAGTCTTGCAGCATGAGGTAAGAATCAGCCAACAGTAAATATAACAGTAATGAAAGTAACAATGCAGCAGAAGTTGCTGCGACATTGTATAATAATAAGTTGTAATAATGAGTAATGCCTCCGAGTCCACCTCCTCGACATCCCCGCGAGGAAGAAAACCCGGAACCATACAGCTTAATAATAATATTTTGTAGTGGTAAGATCCAGCTTCAGCATAAAGCGTCCTGTTACCGTGGACACGGCTATTCGAATAGATTAATCTTCCCTGCAGGGGTGCACTTGTGTTACACTACACGCACGGATCTCCAGGGTGGCGGGCACCTTGTTAGGGAACGCTCCACCGAGGCTATCCGACACTTCGTAGCCCATCTTTCAAACTCAACAGAGAGGCCATCCGCCGGTCTAAATCCTAAGTACGCCGGGCCTTGGACCCCAACCCGAACGTACTCCTGCACGGTGCGTGACTGGCCGGTGAAGTTAAAGAAAATCCAACTAAGACACCACTACGCGAGCAAATAAGACAACACCACTTCCCGGCAATCAGCCCGTAGTACTGCTGACGTCTGAAGAGTCCTCGGACGACACTACGAAGCAGAGGAGCTCATAACTCGTAATTCCCATGGGTAGGTAGTGCGTACATGGCATATAGCCAACTCAAGACATTCATTGAATCATTAGTCATTTTATTAACTTGTGTGACAACCGTTATCGTTGCCTCGACTTAACTGACCCGCGGACAACGACGGCAGCCAGGACCACCAGTCACTGCGGTTACCAACAAGGTGAATCGTCTCCTTACCTGGTCTCGCGTGTTCCCCTGGAGGAGCTCGACTTTCGTGGTTTGGTAACTCTCGCGGACAACGATCAGGGGCCAAGCACACCGGTACACTGGTCGTACCCTCCCTGTCGTCCCGTCGCAATACCGTTGGGTCACCCGACTTCTTACCTTTAAGGACACCGGTTGGTTTGAGTGCCTACCATTAAGTGAAACCAGGAGGTATCACCCTCGATGGCACACTTAAAGAGGTTTGACAGAGACATCAGCGGAATGAACTAAAGAGGTAAACCTCGTATCATCCCGGTGATGCTACGCTACTGAGCCGACGAGAGTGAAATACGAGTCCATTACACTCGTAAGTCAAGCTCGAAGCGACTCGGCAGAGTCTCGCCGTTGTAGGTTCCCTAGGGCGTCTGCATTGATCCGTACCTGTTGCAGTTGTAATATATCGTTCCCGCGATCACTCCCAGAGTGATCACGGTCCGCTATTCTAAACCTAACTAAAAATGCGCAGGATTTACTGCTGAATAATGTATAAGTAATAATAGGCAGCATAGGATTAAAGGAAGGTACATCAAGGGGCGACAAAAACAGGCTATGCAATTGAATAGGATTGTAACGTAGCAACAGCAGTAACAATTCCTAGTGCAAGAAATGTACGGAAAGATAGGAGATATCTGGGGAAGAGAATGGCTCTGCTTGCCTGGAAGCTCGACGGTAGGGGTAGGGTCGTCGACGAAGTAGTCGTACTCAGCAGCGGTGTAGTCGACGGCAGCAGCAGGGTCTACCGGAGATTAAGGGGGGGAAGAAACAGTAAATACACAGCAAGCATATAAAAACAGATGCATGACATGACAGAGGAAATGTTAACGGTGTTCTAACGCAGTGCAATGCACGTTGCTCGGAGCGGGAATTCATCCGGGGATGAACTGCCAGCTCCGGGTGATTACCAAACAGGGTGTCCGGAGGGGGGGGATATCATGCCGAAGGTGTCGTAGACATCCGACACATGTGTGGGTGGTGTATCCGGGTTAGTTGATCTATTCCGAACAACTTTCGTGTTCGAAAAAAATTCATCCGGGTACTTTAGCAGTACCGGACAATTTATCGGACACTCGGTCCGGAGGGGGGCGGTTCGATGTTCGTTGTGTTAGAGGGGTGTGGTTGGTATACGGATAGCGTATTCTTATTCGTTATATAAAGTTTTTGAATCTGAGTTACGGTTTAAAAGATATTCAAATTCAAAGTTTAAATCATAAAAAAAGAATTTATGAATTTCTTTTATTATTATATCAACATTATCCAAAACATTATCCAAAACAGTGCCTGACCGGAGGGACCCACATGTCATACACTGAGACAGAAACAAATCATTTTATTTAATTAAAAAACAGATGGGCCCACATTTCATACTCTATTTTTGTTTTTATTTTCTTTTAACTTTAATTAAGCCAGTGGGGCCACCTGTCATACACACAGGGACCATTACAAGTGAATAAAAATTAAACAGGGGGTTAACAGGGGTTGGGCCCAGGGTTCAGTGGGGTTAGGGGGAATTAAGCACTAATCTTAGCAGGGCTAGGTGATTAGTAGGGTGGGGCCCACTGTCAGTGGGTCAAACCCCACGTTTGAGCATGCACGCGCCGACGGTGAGCTACAAGGGGGCATGGCGGTGAGCGTGTGCTCGCCTCCGGCGAGCTAACGAGGCGCGGGTGGAAGGAACCGGGCGGGGCGCCCATCGCGCATCGATTGGAGGAGAAGGCAGGGGCTGGGGTGGGCGAGGCTCGCCGGAGTCGAGCCCGCGGCGGCGGCCGGAGCACGCGCAGGTGGAGGCGGCGAACTACGGCATGAAACAGAGCGCAACCAGGGGCAAAACGACGAGAGACTCACCAGAGAGCGCGGGGAGGGGTTTGGGGAGGTCGTGGGTTCGAGGGCGCGACGAATTTGATGCCAGCGAGGCGGCGTCCGCGGCGGAGGTTGGTGGCGATGGTGGGCGGAGCGGCGCGTCCTGGCCCGATTCTCTCCGCAGGCAGACGAGGACGACGATGGCGCACGCATCGGACACGTTGGCTGGGACAGGGGAGCTCGGTGGGCGCGCGGGTTCACGATGGGGCGGCCATGGCGGTGACGGGCGGGAGGTGGAAGACGAGGACGAGCTGTGGAGAGGGGGAGAAGATCATGGGCGTGTCCAACGTGTCCACGGGCTCGCTCTTATCCGCAAGGGGCAGCTCGCTGTCGACGGGAGAGGCAGGGGGTCCGGCTAGGCAGTGGCGTCGACGGCACTAGCGCCATGCCGGGGCAGGTGGGGTGGGTGGGGAGGAAGAAGACAAGGGGAGGGGTTCGGGCCAGGTGGGCCTCGCCCTGGGCGAGGCTTAGGTTTTTTTTATATTTTTCTTTGTTTTTGTTTTTCTTTTCTTTTGTTTAAATGTATTTGGCTAATGTTTCATTTTTTGTAAAATGTGAAACATGCACCAAAATTAGTGATGCACTTTATAACAATGCCACAAAAAGTTTTGTGCCCAAATAAAATCAATTGCATTTTTGTTTTACTTAAAAGGTATTAAATGCTACTGTTTTGCTATTGCTTTTATTTATTTACAATATTAAAACATTTTGATAAATCCCCAATTCATTTTTAATATGACCTATTGATTATTAGGCATTTTACAAAATTGCTTTCACAATTTTTAGTTCATTTAAAATTCCCACTTGTTCATTTTATTCCATGGCAATTTAACAATTCCCAACTATTGTTTTTATTTTAAATATTATTCCTTTATATTACTATACCATTTTAATAAAACAACCATTGCTATATTATCATGGCCTAAGATTGCTAGGAATTTTATTTAATATGTTACATTAACTTTGGTTTAACTATGATTTCCATCTATATATTAATTTTCAAAACAATCGTGATAACCCCACAACATTGGTTCCATCATTAGCATTGACTTGTGATTATTCAAATGGCTATTTGGATTTGGTTTAACCATGGTCAAGTTGATTGACATGCATCCACAATTCTTGGAGCAAAGTTTTATAATTTACCCAATTTGAAAATTTTATCCGGGTTGGAAATTGACAGAGCTATGATCAAAGGTGATCATGGCTTGATCATCAACAGTAATGATCACTAACAGTGGAATCACTGTAGTGATTACTGTACTGGATCTGAGGGTGTTACATCGTGTAAGGGAAATTTGCTGCTACTACATCCACACCTTCCACTTGGGGTAACCAACGAGGAGCACTACTTCAGTGCCATCAAGCGAATTTCTGGCGCCGTTGTCGGGGACTCCAATCTTCAAGATAGGGGAGTTGCACGCTATCTTTTACCTTTGCTTTTTAGTCTTGTTAGTTTACTTTCTAGTTTTTGCTTTAGAGTCTTATACCAAAAACAACAACAAAAATAGTTGCCTTACTCTTGCTTGCTGCTGTTACTATGGGTTCCACTGAAAATACCAAGTTGTTGACTTCACTAATCACAACAACAATGACTTTATTAGCACTCCTATTGATCCACCTCCCACTTCAGCACCTTCATATGAAATTAAACCTCCTCAACCCCTTGAATACCTTTAGAAGTGTATAAAGATTCATAGAATTCCTGCACCATCGCCTTGAGCATAGCAGGATTAGTTATGGAGACACCAAGGGAATTATTCAAGGCTTTGATCATATTTTTCCGGCGACTAATGCTTGCGCGTAAGTGGAAAAAAATTGTGTTCATGTCCCCTTCGTGAGCCAGTCCACTCTTGACCTCTGATGCCACATAATCTCCTCTTTATGATACAACTCGATAAGTTCATCATTAATCTTTATTTCTCGATGGCCTGGACCCATTCGCAGAGGGGCATTCCGGAGTGTCTCGAGCTCACGCTTGAGACATTTAATCTTCTTCCGCAAATTGCCAAAATTCTCATGGTTCCAGCGAGAAAGGTTACTGGAGAGAGAAGGTGTTCACGCCAAGATTCATGGTTTTCCCACATGACCTCATAATGGAAAGTTTTTGCAGTCGGCTGTCTACTCGGTTTGTCTTCCAGCCTGAGAAGAATTGGGCTTTGGTCCGAAGAAGAGGCCGTAAGATGTTTGAGGCTTGCAAGTGGGAACAATGCAGTCCATGCAGTTGTTCCAAGAGCTCTATCTAGCCCGACTCGGGTGTGAGTGCCACCAGTTACCCGCTTTTCAAACGTCCAGAACCGGCCTCGGTAGCCCAAATCAAGCAACATGCACACGTCCACCACCTCCCTGAACCCCTGAATCTGAGCGTTGCTGCGTTGACCAACTCCTTCTTGTTCATCGGGACGTAAAACTTCCTTGAAATCCCCGATGCAAAGCTAAGGAAGATCACTGGAAAAACTTATATCTTTCAAGGTACTCCACGTGTTATGCCGAAGATGAGTCTGTGCTTCTCCGTATACAGATGTGAGGCACCATGTATCACGCCCCGGTTCCTCAACAGAGCAGTCAATATGATAAGGTGAGGAACCAAGAATCTCCACATTAATAGAATTATTTCAGAAAATTTCAATCCTTTGTAGAACATAATTCATGATACAGGTAGATAATTCATGTCAAATTGGTGTGAGTGCCACCAGTTACCCGCTTTTCAAACGTCCAGAACCGGCCTCGGTAGCCCAAATCAAGCAACATGCACACGTCCACCACCTCCCTGAACCCCTGAATCTGAGCGTTGCTGCGTTGACCAACTCCTTCTTGTTCATCGGGACGTAAAACTTCCTTGAAATCCCCGATGCAAAGCTAAGGAAGATCACTGGAAAAACTTATATCTTTCAAGGTACTCCACGTGTTATGCCGAAGATGAGTTTGTGCTTCTCCGTATACAGATGTGAGGCACCATGTATCACGCCCCGGTTCCTCAACAGAGCAGTCAATATGATAAGGTGAGGAACCAAGAATCTCCACATTAATAGAATTATTTCAGAAAATTTCAATCCTTTGTAGAACATAATTCATGATACAGGTAGATAATTCATGTCAAATTAGTTGCAACAGGCTTCTTAAAAAAACTTAATTACATAAATAACATAATTCATGTCAAATTCTACATGAATAAAAAATATAGCACGTAATTGGCAAGAAATAATTTAAATCCATTTCAATTACAATGTGTTTTGGCAAAAAACATCGATGATGTTTAGATAAAAGCGATAATCTAAATAATTATGTGTTACAAACTAATGTACTTGATGCACTTAAGATATTTTTCGTACAATGTTAGAAATGACCCAACACCAAGTGGGTCAAATACTTCAGTCTCAGTTTATGTGGCGCAGAAGAGCAAGTAGCGCCTGGGAAGCAGAAGGGATACGTGATGGAAATATATTGTATAAGTTGTAGGTACAAATACAATTTGATAAAACTACAAGATCATTATATACATGAATAATGAGGCCTTATTAACCATATCATGTTGTAGATAAGTATTAACATATTCTATGAAGTGGCAATATTTTGATGGATCTATGTAGGTTTATCCTTCTTGCTTTAGTTGGCCATCGCAAGCACCGGCGTGGCGGCGTCCACGCTCCTCCTCCTCCCCTGTCTGTGACAGAGCTCTCATGAGAA
Source organism: Bromus sterilis (assembly GCA_950022295.1). Classification (NCBI taxonomy): domain Eukaryota; kingdom Viridiplantae; phylum Streptophyta; class Magnoliopsida; order Poales; family Poaceae; genus Bromus; species Bromus sterilis. Next base: position 71,019,720 of record OX465600.1, on the reverse strand, counting down.
ATGAATTGATATAACTTACCGTACAAAGATATTTGACACTAAAATGATATGAAAAGCCTTCCCACCGTCCACGATATTGTTTAGCAACTTATATTATGTGAACTTTAGCATTGTAACCTTGAAGCATAGAGGACAGTAAAAGCAAGATGTATGAAAATTGATAGCAAGATGATTTGCCTATTAGTAGAGGCGAAAAAATAGGTCATGATGATGCACAGAAAATGTGGACACTACCGCATTTTTACTCATGATAAAAAATAAAAGGTACTTGAAATTTGGGGGCCTGATTCTTCGGGTTGTCTTTCTATCAAATCATTTTACAAATCTGTGAACTTTAGTGGGGTTGTTCACACAATTGGAGGATTAAAGTCCCTCCAAATCTACATATTTTTGTGTGGCTGTTCCTTAATAATAAACTTTTAACTAGAGACAATCTGGCTAAAAGAAAAGTAGTTGATGATCCTTCCTATGCTTTCTGTTGTGAGGCTGAACTGAATCATTGAAGCATTAATTCCTTGCCTGTGTGGTTATTGATAATGTTTGGGGTTTCTGCCCCCAAACTCTATTGATGATTTAGCTGAGCACTGGAAACGTTGGAAAATTGATGCAGTTTTTAACATTGTTTCTACTGCTACCTTATTGAGCTTATTGAACTCTCGAAATGAATTCATTTTCAGGGGCCTGTAATAAATCCACTCTAGCTACTCTATGTATGTTGGGGTGCAGGCTGATGCCTTGATTTTAACAAAAGGGCAGGGGGGGAAAGCCTTTTATTCAAAAGAAAAATCGGGGTGACCAAAGATCAGAAACAACTCAACAGAGCACACCCCTCCAAAAGAAATATCAACAGAGCACACATCCATGAAAGCGTTTCAGCCTACCATAAAAGAAACGTGCGTCAGGCTCCCAGAAACTAACAACAAACAGCCGTCAATGACTTAACATAAACACTGAAGCATATCTATAGATAACCTCCGCATGATGTTTACATGTGAGAGCATTCCAAAATACGGCAGTAACTAGCCACAAAAGAGGCACCAGCCAAAACGAGGTATCATCAGGTTAAACAGAACTTTCCTTAGCCTAATACGGAGTACCATGCAAGAGGATGGCTTCAGAGATTCCTAAAGGAGAAGGGGGTGGGAAATGGTATCAAGGGGCGAACAGTTTTAAGTTTCCTACTTTGAGTGCACACAGCTTCTATGCAGTAATCGCAATTTGCTTGGGGCCGTTGAAGCGGCCAGGCCTCCCATTCCCATTCCCGTTGTGAACGGGTCCACTCTGGCGGTATCCATCCCTGTTCTGGCGGTAGTCATCTCCATTCTGACGGTAGCCGTCCCTGTTCTGCCGGTAGTTATCTCCAATCTGATGGTAGCCATCCCTGTTCTGCCGGTAGTCGTCTCCATTCTGACGGTAGCCATCCCTGTTCTGCCGGTAGTCGTCTCCATTCTGGTGGTAGCCGTCCCCGTTCTGGCGGTAGTCGTTCCTGTTCTGACGGTAGCCGTTCCCCTGCACCTGCTGTCCTCGACCATGGCCTGAGTACTCATTCTGACTTCTGGTATCATTCCTCATGTTATTGCCATCTCGGTAGTTGTTACCATTGTTCACGAAGCCCGTTCCCCGTCCTCTGAAGTTTTCACCATCACGGTAGTTATTGTTGTTCACAAAGCTAGCTCCCTGACCCCTGAAGTTGTCGCCATCACGGTAGTTGCCATTGTTCCCAAAGCCTGCTCCCTGTCCCCTGAAGTTGTCGCCATGGTAGCCACCTCTGCCTGGCAGGACCCCACTGCCCCGAGCATTGCCATTGTAGTCACTATGGGTGACACCATTAACAACTGAAAGTTTATGAGAGAATTAACAACATGAAAGTTAAAACATGGGAAAGACAATTGGCATGTCAATTCAAATAAGGCGAGTTAAAGAAAACATCAACGAGCTTCAGCACTGCACATTTAACCGCGTTCTGTGAAATATGTCAAGCATGCAAGGCCAATAACCAGCAAAAAGTTAACTTGCAATGATATGACTAAAACTAAAACAAGTATGCAAGGAGGCAGCAATTGCTGTAAAGTTGAGCAGTTATCAGCAGCATAAATTATTGGAGATGGGAAGGAAAACAAATTGCAATTCAATTGGTTTCTAACCATCTAGATTCTATAAGATTATCACTAGTCATGCATCTTAGTTTTTTGAGTAAGGATTTACTTTTAGATGGAGAGTAAGGACTAAGGACTGCAGGCCACATGCAATTTTCAAAACTAAGAACATGCCAATGGCAATAACTGAGAAAACCAGACCATAACTACAGATGATTTTTTTTAGTCGCGTATGTCGTGCAAACCATAATGCTTCTCACCTCGTTTTGGAGTTCGTTTCTCCTCAACATAAGACACATACGTGCCAAAACGAATTTTGGATGCCTAAAAATCAAAAGAAGTATTAGTTATATATCTCTTGCAACATCTTGCAGATACTTGAAATGCTAAAACCACAGCGGACAAGTAGGCCAAGTTACAATTAGCTTTCCACTGTTCCTACAGAATGAAGCTAAATGTGTTCCAGCTAACTTAAGTTGCACATATTGAAACAGAACGCAGCAGAGTAGCTAAATTTAACTTGTAAAGTAATACCGCAAACTGAGAAAATCATTCAGGAGAACAAACCTCAATTGCTGCATGCATGGCTTGTTGAGACTCAAATTCAACAAAGCCAAAGCAGAACCCATCAGGCTGCAAAACCACAATGAAAATGTTAGCAAGCATATATTTGATGGAAACCAAGCCTGCATCCATACAATATTAACTAACCTGACGGTTTACAACTTGTATACCACGAGGCTTGATTGGGCCAAACTTACTGAACTCTTCCTCAACCATTTTGATAGTTGCATTGCAAGGCAAGTTCTTCACAAAGATTGAATACCCTTGGTCTGCAGAACAAGGAAATGTTATAGTTCATTACAACTAAGATACACACTTCAGTTCGCTATAAAATACATGGAGGAAGCACCAACCATCAGAAATATTTTGGTCATTTGGAGGCGCGGCATCAGTTGTATGTGAAGTTTTTGCAGGAACAGACGAAGATTTCTCCACATTTTCAGCTCTAGGTTTGGGTTTGGTAACTGTTGGATTTGCTCTAGGTTTGGGTTTGGTAACCGGGGCAGGCGGTATGCTCTCATTTGTGGTCTTAACCTATAATGCAAGTCACAGAAGCAAGTAAGCAAGCATAAAATATGGTATTAATTAGTATTCTATATTCAGAATTCACTCAACTCTGGCAGTACAGTTAGTGGGCGTATCTGTAGAAAAACAAGAGAAAACTTACAATCGATGCATAAGTCTTCTTAATAACATCCTTCTGAGCTGAAGCAGGAGGAGCAGGTGCTGCCTCAGGTACCTTAACAACATCATTCTTAATTTGAGATTTTTCTTTTCCAACTGAATTTATGACTTTCTCCTTGACAGGAGTACTCTCCATAGATGGATTCATGACTTCATCATTGATGGAAATATTCTCTACAGATGGATTTATGACTTCAGCCTCCACAGAAATAGTCTCCGAAGATGGATTTATGACTTCACCATTGGTAGAAATATTCTCTGCAGATGGAACCTCTGAGTTCATGCTCTCCTTGACAGATGTTTCTGGTCAAATATAGAAATGTCAGCAAGGTATGAAAGGATAAGTTTGATGATGAAATTCCATACCTGGCTCAGCTGGAAATGGGGCAATCTGAGTGTTTCCGTTAACATGGTCAACTAAAGCTTCATTTGTCTCAGCCGATGGCATCTCCAGTACATATCGAAGCACATCATTCAAAACAAAATAGCCTCCAGTTTCTTGTGGAGCAAGGAAGAATGACTGAGCAAATTTATGCTTCACAGCATCAAGCATAGTGAAAGATCCAGTTACCAAAATGAGCACACCACCCCCATGGGATGGCTGAGAATCTATATTCTCTAACTGTATCAAACAGCCCTTCAGATTTGTTGATAAGAAGTGTTCATTGATAGCCTGGTCAAGCACATGAAACGAGTCAGTGACAAATCATCAGGTGAGTAGGCATGGATAAATAATCAGCATGGATAAAGTGATATGACCTTGTAAAGGAGTACATCACATATTAGACAAATGAAATGAGAGAAATGCTGGAAAAACTATACTACAGAAAATGATATTACATGGACATCCTTAATAACATTACCTACAAAACATATTGGTATGCACATCCTTTAGCTAATCTATGTTCATCAATCAAATCTCATCAATACATGTGGCTTATAGATTGGACAATTGCACAATACCACCATCACTATTACTACTATCTGCCAAATTTACAGTCAAGGTTCACTCTGCATAGGAGACCACATGCTAGAAACATTGTAGTATCCAGTTGTGAAATACCATGCCAAAGCGGACTGATGACCTCAACATGCTAGCAAAATATATAACTAATGGCAGACCATCTACCCTTATAGAAGCTTGCTGTTATTTGTCCTCAAGCTTTCTAATTCTAAGTAACAAATCATACTCCTAGAATTTAAGTCTATCAACAGTGGATGAAAACCCAGCTCTAGAAGTATAAAATGAGTGAACAGGTGTGCCCTGAATTCTAGTGTCCACCTAATCACGTTTGATTTATACATGAATACATCTTATGCATAAAAGTAAAATCATAGAATACTGCTGATGTACTTTAGAGAAATTACATGTGTAGTGGTTATAGATGTCAATGCACCATCAGAATCTGGCCGACCAAGAATACTTTCATCATGATAGAACTTATGGACTTGCTCTGGTGACACATCTAGAACTCGGTAATATTGTTGAGCAAATGCATTTCCAATCTGTAAGAAAGGCCAATCATGTTTAGCAATACTGATATTACTTGTACATTCATAATGCATAAAATGGAGAGTAACAGTACCACACTCGAAGGAGGAGGACTGAAAGAAATCCCAGTTGGTGAAGCCATTGCTGCATAATAGATGACACTGATTTAGTATATAATTTTAGGTGAATGAATATTGTGTGACCATTGAGCGGTGCAAAAAAGCAATAGTTAATCAGAAAGGTTCACAGTAAATTGTAAATGTTGCTGCAGGGAAACAAATTATTTCCCCTGGGTGACCCTACCCGGGGGTAATTCCCCCGACAGGAATATACAGTAACTGCCTGAGCAACCATCTACAAGGTCCTCAGTTCCCAAACACCCAAAGCATTGGCAAACAACAATCATCAGTTCGGCAGCACAGTGATCTTTGTCCATCAATGCAACCACGCTGACTCATTTTTCACAAATTAATAAGCAGAATTTAGATAGCATGAATCACATATATCACCGTAGCAACAAAAAATCGGTACATATATAGCACACTGAAAGTAACTATCAGATTGAGAAAACTTGGATACGACAATTGGCACTTGAACTCATAACTGTTTTCACATTTCTCCCCAATCACCACACAAAACAATAAGCCTTTATTCAGCAGACTGAACGTGAGCTATTATCAACATTGAAAATAAAACAAATCGTCAGAAAAGCTATAACCTCTTTCTGCAAAGGAAAATCAACTACTGTACAGAGTAACATCCATATACAGGAAAATCAACTCACAGTAGGAAAATGATTGAAATTTAAGAACTGAAACAGTAAACTAGCTAACAAAATGAACAAACTACACATCAAACCATCCACTACACATGATGAACGTAAGTCCAACGCATTGCAAAAAAATAAAATCAATACTGAATGTCTGCAGCTCAGTGGCATGAAACACTCCCACCAAAATTCAGCAACCGCACAATGCAAGACTCACAAGCTACCTATCCAATGACCACAGAAAAAATAAAATTGCATTAGATTTGCCTCACTAGGATGTCCTGATGCTCCAAACCAATCAACAGCCAACATTCCCTTAATAGCTACCGAGAATCTATCCAGACAAATAAAGATCACACTTTCACACACACACACACAAAAAGGCACCATTACGTAAACCCCAGCCAGAAACCCCTACAATACGTGGGATTTGCCGTTAAAAGGAGGCCATTTGCTTCACACAAGCACATAACCCAGACGAAAGCTCGTCCGTAACCCCTAGGAAACCGATTTATTCAACAAACCACCGGGCACAACCGGGCGCCATGAGTCACACACAGAGGAGACGGATCAAACCCGAATCTGCTCCAAACCCGCAGCATTGCCCCGCGCCAAACCGGATCCCCCGCGTCGACCGACGAAACCCACGGGCCGCGGCACGGCGAGGACGACGAGGGCGCGCCGGGAAAGCCAAGTCGGTCGAACGGAACGGACACCGTGAAATAAAAAGAGATCGAGACGCGCGCAAGGGGAGAGAGAGGAGAGTAATGCTACCTTCCGAGACGAGGACGGGCCGACGGCCGCTGCCGCCGTCGGGAGGGAGGGCGAGCAGGAAAACCCTAGCGGACGGAGCGGCCGGGCGACGCGGGGTGGCGGGGCGGTTGGGCTCGATCGAGGAGGAGGAGGCGTGGCGAAAGAGGAGGAGGGGACGGAGGAGGCGAAAGGGAAGGGGTTTATAACGGGAAGGGTTTTTCGGGGTGAGGGTCGCGAATGTTCCCGCTGCGTCTCTCACTGGCTTCTGGGTCCTCACTCGCCAGCTTACGGTCCGACCCGATCGGGCTCCCACGGTCCGGCTCCGACTTTTTGTCACGAACCCGATGCTGCTGGTTTTTGTTTTTCCTTTAGAACCCTCTCTCCCATCCTGGCGGCGCGGCGCTCCCCTCCCCCCTCTTGACGGCGGCGCGGCGGCCCTCCGCTTCCGACGTGGCCCCGACCGTCCGCGTGCTCCGGAGTCGCTTCTCCAGCACCAACCCCGCGCGTCCTCTTCTTCTCCTGACCAGGCCCCTCCAACCCGCCGCCGCAGAGCCGTAGCTTTGCGTCGCCGCCGACGCCCGGCGCCTCTCGCACGCACCCCCGCCATCGACGCTCCCGTTCTAAGTACTCTCATTGCGACGTCGCGTCCCTTCTGTCTCCACCCCGTCCGCAGTGTTACACATTGGAGGTATGAGCTTTTTATTAGTCATCATCCAGTGATTCGTTCAAAAATTTGGGCATCCAGTCATATATGAATATGATTACTTATGCCCAAACTAATTAACCTCCACAATTGTGTGCCGGTGCCCACCGTTTAGGCTGGTGGGGGCATATAGGCCTCAGTATCATAACTTGCAATTGCAACCGGTAGAAGCTTAGTTTGTACATTTGTGGATTAACATGTTCTCATTTCTTGCTATTATATATTTAGCAGACTGTTCCTTGGGCCAGGATGAGCTTGCTATCCCAGAATGCGCCCCGGAAGCGCCGAATTGAGAGAAGTGGGGTTGATGATGATATTAACGAGGGCATTGGTTCCCATATTGATTTAGATGCACAAGTGGTAAGAAAAAGAGGACCAAGGATAATCACAACAAGGGTTTGAAGAAAAAGAAGGCAAAGGTGTTGGAAGCCAAGCACAATCAAGAGGTGGAGGAGATGAGGCAGCTGGAGAGCTCACTGTGTGGGCCGATCTATGCACCACTGAAGTTTGGCACTGAGGTTGGGGTTGCGCTGTCGGCTCGTGACAAGGATGGCCCTTTGTTCTTCATGGATTTGTCTGTGGGTGATGGCGAGAATGACCTGCCTGTTTATGAGGAGGACTTCGGCAGTGGAGTTGAAAGTTGATGAAGACGAGACGGTCAGTAAGGGGGGGAAGCCTGTGTGGGTAGATGTCGAGGAGGAGAGAACCAAGGTGGACATCTTAAAGGTTGCAAGGTTGATGAAGTTGAGGAAGGAGGCTGATGAGCGTGTGATCTCGGGCAGAGAGTATGAAACTGGGTTGTGTGGTCACCACGCCAAGTTGAACCCCTTCACTGGCTGGGCAGATATGGACCGTAAAGCTCCTCTCCCTGATGAATTCGACGAGGACAGCGGAGTCGACAATATTCTTCGGAACAATGATGAGCTTGTTGTCAAGGGTACCGCTAAGCTTCTATACCTGGCATGTTGGACTTCTCAAGACTTGTTGATGTGAATGTGCAGGAGCCATCCAGTGGTCCTATCAATTCCGTGCAGTTTCATAGGAATGGACAGCTGATGCTTGCCGCTGGCCCGGATAAACATCTGAGATTTTTCCAGATTGACGGGAAAAGAAACCCCAAGATCCAGAGCATATTTATCGAGGATTGTCCGGTTCACAATGCATCCTTTCTACCTGATGGCTCGGAGGTGATCCTTTCAGGCAGGAGGAAGTTCTTCTACTCGTTTGATTTGGTAAAAGCTGCTGTTAGTAAGATTGGACCCTTGACTGGACGTGAGGAGAAAAGCCTGGAAAACTTTGAGATATCACCTGATTCAAGAACCATTTCATTTGTTGGTAATGAGGAGAACATTCTCTTGATATCTTCCAAAACAAAGCAGCTCATCGGAACCCTCAAGATGAACGGAAATGTGCATTCATTGGCTTTTGCAGACAGCGCGAATCAGCTACTTAAAGGTTGATGAAGTTGAGGAAGGAGGCTGATGAGCGTGTAATCTCGGGCAGAGAGAATGAAGCTGGGTTGTGTGGTCACCGCGCCAAGTTGAACCCCTTCACTGGCTGGGCAGATATGGACCGTAAAGCTCCTCTCCCTGGGGTGTACGACGATGAATTCGATGAGGACAACGGAGTCGACAATATTCTTCTGAACAATGATGAGCTTGTTGTGAAGGGTACTGATAAGCTTGGCATGTTGGACTTCTCAAGACTTGTTGATGCGAATGCGCAGGAGCCATCCAGTGGTCCTATCAATTCCGTGCAGTTTCATAGGAATAGACAGCTGATGTTTGCCGCTGGCCTGGATAAACATCTGAGATTTTTCCAGATTGACAGGAAAAGAAACCCCAAGATCCAGAGCATATTTATCAAGGATTGTCCGGTTCACAAGGCATCCTTTCTACCTGATGGCTCGGAGGTGATCCTTTCAGGCAGGAGGAAGTTCTTCTGCTCGTTTGATTTGGTAAAAGCTGCTGTTAGTAAGATTGGATCCTTGACTGGACGTGAGGAGAAAAGCCTGGAAAACTTTGAGATATCACCTGATTCAAGAACCATTGCATTTGTTGGTAATGAGGGGAACATTCTCTTGATATCTTCCAAAACAAAGCAGCTCATTGGAACCCTCAAGATGAACGGAAATGTGCGTTCATTGGCTTTTGTGGACAGCGGGGTTCAGCTACTTAGCGAATGGCGGGGATCGCCATGTTTACCACCGGGATCTTAGAACGAGGAAGTGCATGCACAAGGTCACCTATGAGAATTCCTTGACAGGCCTTTTTCTCTGCAGTCTGCACCTCACAAGAAATCTCTTACTTTGCCACAGGCTCCAGCAGCGGCATCGTGAACGTGTACAGCAGGGACGAGTTCCTCGGCGGGAAGAGGAAGTCACTGAAGACGATTGAAACCCTCACGACCAAGATCGCTCAGATGAAGTTCAACCACGACGCGCAGGTTCTGGCGATAAGCTCAGGGAAGGGGCGGAACGGGATGAGGCTCGTGCACGTCCTGTCTTTAACCGTGTTCCAGAACTGGCCTGGGCCTCGGTTCAGCCTCCAGTACACCCACGATGCCTGGACTTCAGCCCGGGCGGCGGGTTCCTCTCTGTCGGACACGCCGGTGTAAAAGTTTTGCTGTACAAGCTCACCACTATCAGAACGCCTAGGACTCACCTGGAGAATCCAGTTTTGACACTGTATTTTCTGCTTCCTGAAGACCGATTGTTATCTGTAGCGTGGCTCTTTGAGTGGTGTTGTCACTGATATTGAATGCTTAATGCAACACCCTGTTCCTTCTTTTTTGCATGCAAGTTGTATACTGCTATCTGCTGAGTGTTTGCATGCTGCTACCTGTTGAGTGCAGAATTTCTGTTTTCTACTAGCTGATGGCTGGAGGAAAGATGGAAGAAGTGTGCATGGGTCTCTGTTTTCTACTAGCTGATGGTTAATGTCTGTGTGCTCCAAGTAGATGGTCTCGCCGTGTTCAACAGTAGATGATCCCAATGCAATGCTAATTGCGAGGCACGCCATCTCATGCCGGTCGGCCAGGGGCCATGGCGGCGTGCTCCATTGCCGTCGACCGCGACCAGTGCCGGTTCCTGTTCCAGACCACCGAGCGAGCGAATCAGGATGGCATTCCATGTGCCGGAAGGCGTCCGTCTTCCTCCACCACACCAGGCCCCGGTACGCGCACCTTGATGATGCGGTTCCACGCGTGGTTGCCATGATCAAACCTCCGACTTGTCTAACAGTGGCGTTGAAATGTTTACAGTGCCAAATTCCCCCTTGCCTGCCCGGAATGATCACCGCGGCCCCGGAGCTCCGCTCACGGCCCTGGCCCCCCAGGTACGCCTTCCATCGTTCTGTCCTCTCACAGAAATGCCTGTCCCCCCTCCTCCCGTGCATCCCTCTAGCTGTTTCTGATGAAATGAAACTGCGTCATGCGTCCATCTGCTTCCTGTTCACTCCCCTCTAGCAGTAGCTGGTGTCAACCTATTAACATCCTGCACCATGTGTCCGGTGTCCTGGATGATCTGGCAGACTGCCACTGACTAGTATACTTCTCTTGTTGAGACCTTGACGTGTCCTCGCGCTGAGCAGAGGCGGTGATTTTCATTTTTCAATTCCAACCTATCGATGTTTATATTCAATATATCATGCATCAATTCATTTACTGCAAGACGATGATTGGTCTGAGGGTGTTAGAGTACGTAATGGGCCTGGGCCCGTTAGTCTTAGGGTTAATTAGAGATAAGGGTCGCTTGCTTAGGGGTCAAGTAAAGCCTTGCTTGGGAGTCAAGTAAACCTCTCTGTATAAGGAGAGGATATGTATCAATCTAATCAAGCAAGAATTAAGAAGGAAATCCCTTCCCTCTTGCCCGGCCGTGGGCAAGGACCCCCGGCCGGCCCTCGCGCGCCCTCGCAGCTCTCTCTCTCCCTCCCAAACCCTAGCAGCCATAACATCTGGTATCAGATTGCTCTGGTTCGATCATGTCTTCGTCGCCGGCCACCCCATCCCTTCCGCTGCCGACCACCACCACCACCGCCTCGCTGATCGCCACGTCCAGCAGCGCCGCCGCAGCGATCCCCGCGGCTGCCGCCGCCACGCCGTCCATCGGCGGCTTCTCTCCCGATGAGCTCGGCGCCACCCTCCGCCACCTGACCGCAGCGGTCCAGGGGATCAGCCTGTACTTGGCGAGTTCCCCCGCCGCGCCGTTCGTCCCCGCCACCGGGCCGCCGCAGCTGCCCTGGCAGCCGCCGTTCCAGGCGCCATCAGGCGCGCTCGCCGGGAAGCCGCCGCCTACGACCGCCACCGGGCCGCCGCCGCCGCTGCCCTGGCAGCCGCCATTCCAGGCGCCGTCGGGCGCGCTCGCCTGGCAGCCGCCTCCTACGACCGCCGCCGAGACGTCGCCGCAGGCGTTGTTCGTGCCCAGCGCCGCCGGGCAGGCGGCCGCTGCCGCGCTGGGGGTGCCTCTCACCACCGCCGTCCAGGGGATCCACCTCTTCCTGGCCGGCCACTACGGGCCGCCGCCGGCCGCGCCATCAGCCGCCACCAACGGGCCGGCGCTGCTGCCGTGGCAGCCGCCGCACCAGGCAGCCTCCGCCGCGATCTACGGGCCGTCGCAGCCGACGCTGCTGCTGCCGTCGCCGACAACCGCCGCCGGGCCGCCGCAGCCGCTGGCCACCTTCTTTCCCACCGGGGTGCTGCAGCAGCAGCAACTTCCGCCTCCACCAACGCCACAGCAAAAGCTGTTGTCATCACCGCTGCCGGCATGGCTCGCCAGGTCGCCCGGGCCGGTCTATACGACGACTTCGGGCCAGCCCTACCTTCCGCCGGCCACCACGACGCCCCCGGTACTTCATTATGGCGTACACTCGAGCGCCGGGGGTCACTACGACAACGTGGACGGCCCCCTCTTCCACGGCAGTGCCTTGATGCCCGCCTACACGGCCCCGACGCCCTCTCTGTACCGTGCAGAGGCGGCACCTTCGGCCGCCGGCCACGCCCAGCCGCCGTCCCTGGGTGTTCCCATCCAGCAGATCACATTCCCGCCATCGCCGTCACCGCTTTCGGCTAGGATCGCTACCCGTCATGTGTCGGCAGCGGTGAGGCTGCAGGCTGCTGCGCGCGGCCTCTTAGCGCGTCGGCGTGTGCGCGAGATGCGTGCTCTGCATCTGCAGCTCCTCCAAGTTGCGCTTAGCTGCACAAAGGACCTTGATCTCGTCCGCTGCATCGAGGATCTTGGGCATGCGGGTTTCCCAACGGGCGGCGGGCATGCGGGTTTCGCCGCGGGCAGCGAACTCAATGTCTGCGACATCAACAGTCATCTGGCGGGGAGAAGGCATGGTGTCACCGACAGGAGCGCACCGCGTAGCACCACTACATTCCGCCGCCGGCCGCCGCGATGGCGCCTTTTGTCCCGAGGGTTTCCATGGGATCCAGGTGGCTGTACACGTGCACGTCCGACGGGCGGATGGTGTCAACTTTATGTTCAAGGGTCACAAATAAAGCGTCCCAGTAATAAAACAAGCCGAGATGTAAAAGGCTTGTTTTTATGTGTTAGGTTTGCGTTGCATCGAGTCATGGTTATCAGTTGGTTAGGTTGCAGCTCGAGGACGAGCTGCATGTCTAGGTGGGGTGTAGTGTTAGAGTACGTAATGGGCCTGGGCCCGTTAGTCTTAGGGTTAATTAGAGATAAGGATCGCTTGCTTAGGGGTCAAGTAAAGCCTTGCTTGGGAGTCAAGTAAACCTCTCTATATAAGGAGAGGATATGTATCAATCTAATCAAGCAAGAATTAAGAAGGAAATCCCTTCCCTCTTGCCCGGCCGTGGGCAAGGACCCCCGGCCGGCCCTCGCGCGCCCTCTCTCCCTCCCAAACCCTAGCAGCCATAACAGAGGGACACCGTCCTCGTGCGAATGTCGGGGTTGGACTGCCGTGGAATTTTCTTTATGGTGTACAAACAGTTCTGGGAGCTAACTACAGGCCTGAAACTTGAAGTGGGCGTTATCACGCCACCTATCTGGCAGGAAACATCTTGCTATCTATAACAGTGAGTGATCTTCCTGGCATGCAGGAGCTAAATGGTCCCTTCTTATCCAAAATAGATGCAGATTGGGTAAAAAACTGTTGCTTCATGTGATCGGATCTTATGAAGCAAACAGTAGTTGTGCAATCAAGAAAAGGAACATGACATGATCAAAGTAAGAAAACATCTGCAAAGAAGACTTTATATAGTACTAATTGATATTCAACAGCTTTCTTCCTCTAGTGTCAATGTCAGTGGAGACCAGTGTTCCGGGAATAATTATATATTTCTTCTATATAATTCAGTCTTCAGAGAAATACAAAGGGTTACATTTACTTACTAGTGGCTAAGCTTCCTAATGGAAACAACTATCGCCAAATCATACTCAGTTTATACTACTGAAAGACAGCTGCCTGCGCAATTTCCATGCTCCAGCTTGCATCTTCTCCGTAGCCTCGCCGCCTATGACCTCGTCAATGAGGTCCCTGAAAATGGATCTTTCAATGTCCAACACCATCCCTTGTAGCTCACCTTCAGGGCTTCCCCAGTCTTTCATCTCATACAATGGATCCTCGGACAATGGCATGTTTTCATCCTCATCCTCTTCAGAGCATTTGGCTGACGAGCTCTCAGATAAGAGCCTGTCAACCTCTGCGCACAATTCCTTGAAAAGACGCCACCCACTTAACTTCCTTGACCGAAGAAGTTTTGCTGTTCCACTTGCAGAGCCATATATGTTCATCTTCTGAGCTATAATCTCATTTACCAGATCGAACACAATTCTGCGGTGAAGCCTTTCCGTGTTACGGTCAGATCTCTTCTTAGCTCCAGTAACAGCTTGAGTTGCCGAAATGAAGTGCGGCTTTGTTTGCTCTAGAATAAGGAAGAGCTCCGGATTGATCGGGCAACTGGATGGCGAAAGTTGTCCAGGCACCGCTGCGAAACTAAGTTCCTTGTGCAGAAGGCCGGATGCTAAGAGTATCTCGTAGATATACTGGTGCTCTTTGGAGTTTGCAGCTTCATCGTTCATTGATTGCAATTGCTCAAGTTTCTGAATGAGCGCCTCCAGATTTTCTTGTTTGATCTGGCTGACTTCACTGCTAGTCTTCGACTGCGGCGTGTCCGGCAGGCTGTTTGAATTCCAGCATTCGTCTGAAGTATGTGTTTCACCGTCTGAACAATCACAAAAGGATGTACATATATTAAGAAACCAATGCTTAACAGAACTGCAGAAGAAAAAAAGGCAGTTGAACTGAAACAAACATGTACATGGATCAGACAGGAGATATGAATTCACTATTCTGTCTACAAGATTCACTGAATCACTCCACGCTAGGTGTATTTGTAAAGGGGACACTGGTGGGCACATCTACACTAGCAATGCATAGACACCAGAGGACATGCATCATGCTGCTGTATAAGCGAGTGCAACATGTGGGGCTTGCAAACGTAGCACTGTTCAGCACCAGCACATCAGATGCAACTATCAATATGATGTGGTTCCTCCCACTCACAGGACCACGAGCTGCCTGCTAGCTTTTAATGCAGATTATCTGTCACTAGCGGCATCGGTATGCTTACAGCTAACTATGTTTGTCCTTTGCATAGCACTATGGGCTTCTGAATTGAATGGGGCCAAATAGTAGGATCTATTATGTCATTGTTCTTGCGGTTGGTGGCTATCGATTATCAACAAATTGGTGGTTTATCTGATGCAAAGGAATACGCAGGGAAACAGCAAGATCAACTTCTCACCTTTGAATGAATCTGAGATACTTTTATGGTAGAAGGATGTGTCAAGGACCGAGACGGGGCTCAGGGCGTTCTCCAGTGAATGGATCTTATGATCTGAACCCAGGATTGAAGAAGTGCTCTGAAGAACATGAGAATTTTTGGTAGTTAGTGATAACAATGAGCATAGATGAAGAAAAAAACTAGAGCTGGCTGGTTTCTTTCATATATGGTTATAGATATATTTATTTGTACCTTTTGGTTCGGTGTTTTTGGGTCAACAAACGATGATCTGCCAACCAGAGGATTTTCACAATCCATTATACTGACGTCAATCTGCTTCGCCAAGCTGATCCTTCTTCCTGGACTCTGCGAGAACTCATTGTCACGGTTGCTCTTCGCTTGGGAAGGCTTTGATCTTGTTCTTCCTCTTGGGGATGCTGCTTCATTTAACTTCTTGCTTGGAGATTTTGGTGAGACCGGGGGACGAGACCGCCTCTCTGACTCTGCTTTCCTCTGCACTAACCTGGGGCTTGATGAGCCTGTAGGCCTCGGCGAGCTCGCTCTGCTTGCAGGTTCGTCAGACTTGGATTGAGACCTTGCAATGCGAGCATGGATCTTGTCATTTGTGCTGGCTTCGTTCTTGTCAATGAAGGATGAATCTCTGGGCTGCAGCTTCCTGAGGCCTCTGAGCCCTGCAAGGGGAGCGGCTGAGACCCTGGGGTTCTCAGTGGTTCTTGCTGGCTTCATGACTACGATGGGAGCCTGGAAGCTTCTGGAACTGGTGGTCGTTAAATCCTCTTCTTGCATCTGAGAAGCCACTGATGAGGCATCGCCATCGTCATTCTGGCGCTTAGCATCCTTTGCATGCAATGCACCCAGAATTCTGAGAGCTCTGAAGTCTTTGTTGCACTCCGAGAACTCAAGCCCGCCAAGCCTTCTCTCTATATCGGCATAGAGAGATGCGGTTCTCGGCCTCACCTCAGCGTCTCGGCATTGTGAAGTCTTGCTGTTAGTGACGCTGGCACCTCTTTCCTGCTGCCTCCATGGAGCAGCTTCAGTGAGAATTCTTGGAGGAGGTCTTGTTTTCAGTGCTGAAGGCTCGTTTTTCAGCTGCGACACACACTCATCCTGGCAAGCTCTGGGCGAGCGTGATGGATGCTCGCTCCTTGTGGCTTGTCCTGCTGGTCTTGGTGATCTTGCAGGGTCGTAGCTATCAGCGATCAGTACCCCCATAGCATCTGGTGCTTCTTCCAACCCCATGAGCTTGGCGATGACACTGTTGGAACGCCTGTGGCCAGGGGAGTCTTGAGGCTTGAGAGTGTCCAGGAGAGAGTCATCGCTTCTCCTGTAACTGTAGCTCTTCAGGCGTGAACTTGGGCTCAGAGATTCTTTCCTGCTGTCCAAGGACAGCCTAGGAAGCTCTTTGGTCCTTGTGGAAGAAGGCTTCTTGGCTTCTTGGGTTTCAGCCGACCGCAGGAGCCGCCGATCGTCACAGGAGAAGCGTGACTGCTCCTGGAAACGCCTGCTAGATTCGATGATGTTTGCAGGGGCGGCCTTGGTGGACCTGTCGATGCTGATGACGTAGGTTCCATCCATTGATTTGGAGAGCAGCAATGGCCTCGGCGAGTCCTTGTACTGCACATTCCTTCTTGCTCCATTTGGCGAGGTCATCACACTTAGCCCTCCGGAATCCCGGTTGATGGAGTCCTTCACGATGTCTCTGAAACCGACGTTGGGCTGTGCGGTCTTGGCGGTGTCCATGTCAGCACCCTTCAGACTTGGTGAGCTCTTCGGTGGCCTCTGCACATAGAGCTCTTCGCTGATGTACGGTAGCTCCTGCTGGACCGATTTGCTGCCGTCGATCGACGAGAAGGATGAGCATGAAGAGGAAGAACAGGAAGCTCTTGATGACTCTATTGAAAGGCTACTGTTCTCTGTCATGCTTTTGCTGAGTGTTTTCTCCTGCAAAAATAAACCGAAAGGTTAGAGCCTCTCCTTGGTTTTTTGCTGACAATAAAATTTGATCTATAGTCCAGATGGGGCACTCACCAGAACGATTTTGGGGGTACTTGAGCTCTGCACTGGAACATTACTGCTGCTTTCTGGTGGAGTACGGCCTGCACAAAACGAAAGGACATCAGAATCGGAATAGCAGACTAAATTTTAAACAGAGAAAACAAGAGCAGTTTATGATGCCATGATGGTAATAATAAATAATAAAACGGATGGATTAGGTGGGATAAAAGCTGATGCGTTTTTCTCTTCTTCTATTGTAATAAACCATTATTGTGACATGAATGGGAAAATTATGGCCGATTGTTAACCTGTCATCTCGACTAATCTACCACCCCAAGAATGTTTGTTAATGCAAAACCTCAGCTGTCCTCTTCAGTTTACATTAGAAAAGAAATTGAGTAACCAACTGTTGAGCTGTCCTCTTCGCTGGAAATAGTAATGCTACTTTATGGATACACAACTGCCCGTCACCATGTCAATGCCCGGATCATATAGTCCTAAAAGTGGTTAGGCGCTGTCATTGCACATTCTTATTTTGAATTCTTGATTACTGTTTATAACTATGCGTGCTGCTGCAGTTCTAACAGCAAGAGCTCCTTGAGCTTTAGGCCTTTAGCCTTTGTCTCTTGTCAGCAGAAGAGACCTTGGAATAGAATCAGGATTCTCAGAACTTGAACTTTGGGAATCTACCGTATGTATACTTGCAACAAATAAAGTTTCTACCGTTTTTTACTGACCATTGGGTTTTATTTTTTACTGATGATGAAGGTCCCAAGTGTCCATGTTACCCAACTCTGGATGGTGGTGGTCTGAAAGGACTTGGGTTCAACGAACACAACAAGCAATCTTTCTGACAGAAAAAAAAAACCCAACCAAACTTTACGGATATCTAGTCAACGGTGGCAGCAGAACGAGCGAGTTGGCTAGTTGCAGGGCTGCAGCGCGCGATTCAGAGGGAGTTTTAAATAAGAACTCGGAAACCGTTCGTGATAAACAAGTTGAATGGAGATGAAACGGCAATCTAGAAGAGGATTACAGCGGTGTGAATGGATGGACAGAAGGTGGCAGGAAAGAAAGCCAACGAAGGATGCACATGGTGAGGTTGAGTGAGGTAGCTGGCGTGGTTGGTTGGTTGGTTGGTTACCTGGTGGCAGCCTCTTGTGCTGCGGTTGGCGGCCGCCGGCGCCGGTGCCGGTGCGGCGGGCGGTGAGCATCCGCTGGCGGTCGAAGATCTGGAAGATGCCGGCCATGCAGCCCATCTGGCGGTCGAAGTCGGCCGGCATGTCGTCGGCCAAGGCGTGAGCACCCGATTCAGACAAGATGGCCCTGCCGCTTCTTCTTCACATTCACCGCCGTCGGCAGGCCAGGATGCCAAGCAGAGCCAAGCAGGAGAAGGTTCGCAGAGCAGAGCGAGGAGAAGCGGCGATGGTGTGTATCTATCTAGGAGGAGTACAGAAATGGAAGTGGTGTTGGGATGGGCGTTGCGAGTTCAGAGGGAGGGAGGAATGTTATGATGATTGCCGCTGCGTCACTCGCTCATGCAGGCTCGCTCCTCGTGACCACCCCGGTGGTGAGGTGATGGTGGGTTGGAATGGATGGAGGGAGGGAGGAGGGAACGAGGGGGGGCTCGGGGATTTTAAGAGGGAGGGAAAATAGGAGAGGGGGGCATGGGGGGTGGGTCAAGGCGTGTCTCTGGTCCTGCGTCATCACAAGGGAGGGAGGCCATGTGCGCGCTGATCATTGCGGGTGCGCGTGCACCGGTCCGCGCGAGCCGCCATGTGATCTGTGTCAGGTCGCACAGGAGCTTTCGGCGACGAACCCGCCCCCCGACCGGCCGGACTACGGCCAGAGCTCAACGCCGGCAGCCACCGGCGGAGCGGCGGCGGGTTAATTGCCGTGACGCGAGTGACGGGCCGGGCGGAGCGTGCGTGCAAATGCAACCACCGGCACGGCGCGCCGACCGTGTACGTACCGTGTCGAGCTCCTCTGGGCGGCGGACACGTAGAAGGATGTTGGTGTTGCTGGCTGGATGGATGGGATGGGACGGACAGCTCGGCGGTGGGGCGTGGGCGGTCGGCCGTGCTGCGCTGCCAAACACGGCGAGGGAGAAGGACCTGCCTGCTGCTGCGTATGCGGACCATTACGGTCGCCTACGTGTGACTGGGATACATACGTGCGTATATCTCTACGTACTACGTACGGCCTCTACGAGCGATTATACCCCAGGTCTGGCTGGATCCGCCAAGTGCGTGCGCGCGTGACAGTGACACCGTGCGTGAAAGACATACGTATAGAGAGTGGATTTATTTACATAGCCCAAGAGGAGGTAATTTCTGTCTGCGCTTTGTCGTGACGGGGAGGAGCCTGAGCGGCGTACTTACTCCTCCGTGCACGCACGCACGCACGCTCTGCCACTGCTGTTACTGTGAGATTCAGCGCTATTATTATGTGAGTAGAGCGTATCATCACGGTGAATCTGTGATCTCTTTTACTGCTGCCTGCGCTCGGGACCCTCGGCCTGGATCTGGATTCTTGCATGCATGGCTGTTGGCTGGGGCAGGGGTTAAAATCTCTGTGCTTGCTCTTGCTCGTACTGCTCCAAACCGTATTTTGGCCAAGTCTCATTTCCCGCCACCCCAAAGCCCCCAAAGGAGAGTAGAGGAGCGGAGATCTGGACATGCATGGATGGATGGATTCGAAAGCGTGTTTGGACTGGACAGGCTAGTTATGAGGGAGCGTGTACGGCCAGCTAATGGCGCTCAGTGCTGTTTTATGGAAGGAAAAACTCGCTCCAAATTCAAGCTGTACGCACAGCAGGCGTGGTCTTAATGAGTGTTACTAACACACACGGTGTTAGCTGTGTCGCTGCCCAAATCAAATAGCTGGCGTGTGGGGGACATGTTCGAGCCTAACACGAGGTTAGTAATTACTCTACTAACCTCTCATCCGTACCAAGTATTCCTTTCATAATGTACTACTACTATCATTTTACAAGTTAACATAGCATGCAAAATGATGCTACGTCCGATCCATAATAAGTGTCGTTCATCTAGTACAAAACTTGTACTAGCTTAGTACAAAATCTGCGACACTTATTATGGATCGAAGGGAGTACTAGATTATGGGACGGAAAAAGTAGTAGTACGTAGTTTTCCATTTTTCTGCTAATAACCTTATTATTATTATGATGATGATGATCCGTTTGGCAACATTTCTGTTGATAAAGGCCTGGGCGTAAACTCCATCCGATGGTGTGGCTGGGTCTATCGGTGACTGGTTTTAGGAGGGCAGCCAATCAAGGAGCATGGCTGCGACTGGGAGCACTCTGATGCATGGCCATGGCGCGGCGGTGGTCCTCTCCTCCATGTGATCGCCGCCCCGCCCGCCACACACAAGTCCCGACGCCACGGTGATCCAGACGCGCGCGGGGGAGCCGGGTGGGCGACGCGACGACACCAGGGATTCGCGCGCAAGCGGTAGAGCACCATGCCATGCCAACCCGCTCTGCTGCTCTGGTCGTCGTAGTAACTAACTCTGGACGTATTTGTTGATTTCTTCCCTGTAAACGCAAGCAAGCAGCCAGTGTGTACCTCAGTGGTTGTTGTCTCTGCAGTCTCTGCTGCATGCACCGCGCCCAGGGCGGATGAGGATGAGGATGAAGAGGAGTAGCAAACAAAAACGCACGCTAGAGAACATGCGCATTGAGGCGCCTGTCTGTGGGGCCCCGGGACCAGTGTAGCTGGATCTGGGAGCACCACCATGGCTGCTCCTGCTGCTTACTGCTGCCTGGTTGTGTGCTTTGGGAGTTGGACCATCAAGTAGCTAAGCTTTGCTTGCTTGCTCCATGATCATCTTGTTCTATTATCTCATGGTAAATTACTAGTGTCAATGAAGAGCTAGTGGGTCGTCAAAATGAGTTTTTACATGTATGAGACATGGGTTTAGTAACCACTTGTCATTCCTGCTAATAGTTGTTCAAATGTAAACTGAAAAGGGCATATTTGTATGCATGGGAACATGTTTTTTTTAGTACTTAGTAACGAACTGACGAGGAAGAAAAAAAGTCCGGGTAACGGATTTGAAGAGACTCCCACCCAGACACAGCAGCACTGGGATTTCAAAACTGTGGAATTCAATGGTGTACGTGGTCTTGTTTAATGAGGTGGTGGTAGAGGAATCTCTGCGTAGTATATTAAAGGAGTTCGTTAGATTTCCCGCCAGCTATACTTTCCGGTCCTACTACGTGCGTGAGTGAAGCAAAGCCAGCAACGCCTCTTCCTTCCTTCCCGCCAATTTTATTTCATTTATTTCGTCCTCAAATTTTTATACTCCGCTACTAATCGGATAGCGTTTCAAAAGAAGAGAAAAGATGCTAGTAGGAGTATTTTTGAACATAAAGATGGTACTAGGAGTATTTAGGATACCTAATAATAATCCTAGAAAACTTGAAGGATAAGTTCGAGCTAAACTATGAATTTGCCAGCCAATCAGTCAGCGGCGAATAATCAAACATGCATGCATCATGCAAGCAAGCAAGCAAGCATATCACCACCTCGTCCATGCATCCATCCATACAACTGGATCAATGCCAACAGCTTCGAACTGGTCGTCAGGGAGACACACACACACACACAGGGTGTGGACTCTGCAGCGGTGCACGGCGACTGATGGAGCCATTGCACTGGGCGCAAAAGTTTCTTCTCCCTCTTGGTGTGGAGCGTAGGCGTGTAAGGTGGGCGCCCAACATGGAGAGTGACTACATGTTTGGTCCGGCAGGAGGAGTAATGGAAGCCTCCTGCTGTGTCTGCGTCTCCTCCGTCTCCGGCTCCGGGGTTGCTTTCCGGGCTAGGCAGGGTCGCTACCGCCCTAGCTGGCTGGGTTCTCTCTAACTTGCTTGCATGAACCTGTGGCGATCCACCCGTCGTCCATGCATTGATGCATGCACGTTGTTTCTGTCCATCGATCACTGCAAATGCAAATGCTCCCGGGAGAGTCGCGGTCACTTTCTGTAAAGAGACATGCGGCCATGCATGCTTGCTGGGAGGCGGGAGCGCTTGCTAATGGTAAATGTTTCCTTTTCCTTT
This sequence comes from Bromus sterilis, assembly GCA_950022295.1. Taxonomy (NCBI): domain Eukaryota; kingdom Viridiplantae; phylum Streptophyta; class Magnoliopsida; order Poales; family Poaceae; genus Bromus; species Bromus sterilis. The sequence continues at coordinate 70,997,807 of OX465600.1, read as the reverse complement.
TCTCTGCACCAAAATGAAAATGCCCTGGATAGGAGCTAGCTGGTAGCTAGTGTACGTAGTACGTGTGCTTTTGTGTGTGTGCTTGTAGGCTCTACGTCGGTGGCCTGGGAAGAAGAAACCTAGCAGTAGTAGAGGTAGAGGTACGTAGAGAGGTTTTTGGAAGGATGCGCAAAGTGGAGTGAAAGCATGCGTGTGAAGTAGGAGTAGTACATTCTGAGGGTAAACCATCGTGCGTTTGGTGAGCACCTTTGGTTGTTGATGATTGGGCCTCGAGTAATATTTATATGTAAATTTTTTTAAAAATTGCATGAATCGATTCGGTGGTGATATGTACTCCGGTCACGCAAGATCTCGTTGATTTGTCTTTGTTTTGGCCAAAATGCATGGGACTATCAAACCTACTCATATTTGAATGGACGGCCGCATATATAGACCCTAGCATGCATGGAAGAAGTCAAGCAAGTGATGCAAGAATGCAGGAATTAAAGGGTCGTGCATGCCAATGACCGTGACTGTTAACCTATCAAGTGAGAAGGATGTGATTCAGATTGTTCTGTAAATTTGTTCCCTAACCATGTTTACGGTGATATAAATAGGTAAACTAGAGTGTACAATTCATCATAGAAGCAATTTTCTTAGACAATATATGGGATGAGCCACTGTGACCATTGCCACTAGGCTACTGCTTAATCCTCGTAATAGAATTATCACACCGAAAAGCGTTACTCCTTTCATTTTAAATAACTGTTTCAACTTTGTACTAACTCTAGTACAAAATTATTTAAGGATAGGACGGTTATTTTCGAACCGTAAGAAGTAGTAGCATTAAATCAGATCAGTACATGTGAACAGGAGAGCAACTTGTTCATTTGTACAAACATGCTTGCATTTCGACTCTGCCATCGAGTATCTAACCATTTCTGGCAGCAGTTAAGTGTAAGTGTAACCCTATATGTTCCTTCAAAGAAGAACAAAGGCAACGAAAAGATCGCCATGACGCAATGACGCATCTCCTCCAACCAAAAGAAACCAACAATTTTCTGCATACTCCAAGAAGAACACCAACCGGTCTCTAGAAAAGCACGACCCCGCTTCTTGTTTAACACGAGATTCGGAGCTGTGATTTCGATTTCTGACAGCGATTAGGGGCATAATAATTATCTCTCGTCGCCTTGTCAGTATTTGGTGTGCCGACACGAACAACGCAAGCTGCTGAAGTAAGCAACCTGCCCTTGCGATTGCAAACAAACTAACCTGACATAAATACTCTCTTCGCCCACAAGTTGCAAGATCTTGCAGGTGAGCATTTTTTCTATCGGCATGATAGCTTTGACCTGACACGGTCACTGTTCCCCGCCAACTTCCAGTTTTGGGTCGGCCGGTTCTATATACTCCCTCCGTTTTAAAATATAGTGTATATTTTAAATATAGTGTATATTTCGTTTTTAGAAATCAAATAAGTCTACATTTAACTAAGATTACAGGAAAAAGTATCAACTCTAAATCTAAGACTAGTTTCATTAGATTCATCATGAAGTGTAGTTAAATATTCTCAATAATAATACTTTCTATGTGTATAGTTTTTTTTAAGGAGAACGGGTCACGAAGGACCCCAAACAGCTGCATTAGATTATCTAAGATGGGTACATTTTACATCTAGGCCCTTGGTAGAAAGAAAATCTACAAAAACCCTAGAAGATTACACAAAGGACCCTAAAGAGAAACCTAAAATGCAATCAAGTCCCCGGTCCTCTCCACCAGAGCTGGGATTCCGACGCCGGCCGTCTTTCCACCACCGGGGATGAAGCACTTGGTGTTGTGAAGATGCAAAACTCCAGCTCGAATCACCTGCCAGAGCCTCCGACATGGAGGTTGAAAAGATGTTGGCAAAGCAGCGAATGGAGGGCCACTTCTCTGGCCAGGAATCATGGCGGCTAACCAATCCACCATGTGTGACACTTCAAGATGGAGTATCCGCCCTTCGGCCATGTCGTTCAAAGGAGATTGAGCGTGAAAATGAAGATGTGCCGCTGATGATGTGCTCCAAATCGCAACAACGAAGAGACTCCCTTAGATTCCTGCACTTGGGCCCAAATGTCCTATTCAAACTGGGACAAACGAATGCTCGCTCGAGTTGTTCGTGTTGTATAGCGTGCTCAAGGGGGGCAATGAGTGGAGTGATGTAGAAGACCGCTTGGCTTGAAAGCATTGACTTGAGTATCGTCGTGTGGCCGCTTGTGGTGATGTTGCTACCCTCCCAAGGAGGAAGCTTGGCCGCCATCTTGTCCTCAATAAACTAGAAGTCCATTATTTTAGGTTGCCATACTGGTGGGCAACCCCAAGTATGTCATGGGGGAAAGATACAGTCTTGGTCGGTAAATTTTGAAGAACGGGTCAAAGGAAGAGGTTTCAACATCTTACGGGGACGACCGAGCTCATCTGGAAGTTGGTAACCAGTCATATGACCTCATCGAAGCATTTGAGGATGGTAGACAAGTTTTCAATATCACTCTTGATTGGGTCTCGTGAACATCGCCGCATCATCTACACATAAGGAGGTACACACCACAACCCAACGGCCTCTAATCTTGTATGGAAGGTTTCTTCTCGAGGCAACCTTAAGGAGTTGTTGGAGCGGATCAATGACAATGACGAAGAGGAGAGGCGAAAGGGGATCAATGACAATGACGAAGAGGAGAGGTTTCTACTCGAGGCAACCTCAAGGAGTTGCGAATGTCAAGCTTAACAAAAAGAGTGGGAGTCATGTTTTTGTGAAGCCGGCGTGTGAGGTTTCGCACATACATAGTATTATCGTGGATATTTCTCTTTGTGCTGGGCAAAGTCGAATGGCAAGGATCTTTGCAATAAGCTCGGTAATCGCGTGTAGGAACTTGGAAATGCTACTATTGGATTTTCAGAATTCCATTAGTACAAATACGAGCACAGGTAATTATTTGTTAGAGGTATTTGTTCATCGCTCTGCTGTATGTGGCTGTACAGTTTGGATCAATGATAATGCATCATGTTCCTCCTTCGTGTGCATTCCAATACACGATAAGAATTACCAGGAGATTATGCATCATTATTGCAAGTTGCATCACAGTCACATGATAGGGCATGTGGCGGTCAGAAGCATAATTTTTGGGGCGGCTAGCTTATTAAGTTGCAGGAATATTCCCGAGATAATTGAGCAGCACATGTACTTTGCACGTACCATCAAGAAAATATTCCCTGAAGAAAACGGATTTAACTTACTTAATGTATTTACTAGGAATTTAATCAGTTAATATGTGGTTTCATTCAAACTTTTGCAGTTCATTCCCTTTTATTTAATTGTGCTGTTCTTTTTATAGGAACAATTGTACACTATTTCTTGTACCCATATTGTTGTATTATTGCTAACTCAGAAACAGCCTGAGATGATCCAAGATTCCAAGCTAATTATCAAGCCTAGGCGCCAGCCGGGTATGCTTGGGATGATTCACTCAGCTATACGAGTTTTTAATATTGCTATACGCTGGTGTGATTAAACCACAGAAAAAAAAGTACACCGTACAGCTCAGGGATGTGCAAAGAAACGACAATATACGCCACTTTATCGTTGTACATTGATATGATTAATTGGGACAAAAAGTACACCATAGAATGTGCTATAAATATGAAAGTGTATTCTTACACGGTGGTATATGATTAAATGGGACAAAAAGTACACCGTACACCTCAGGAATGTACATACGAGGAGTATGATTGAAGAACCAGATAAGGCGCACGATGTATGTATGATAGATTGAGCAAGTCATGTGCGTACGCCCATGATTTCACAATTTATGCATTTTGTGAACATAATTGCAGCCAATCACTACGCCAAAATCTATAGTTGCCGACGGCCATCGTTGGCATATCTGAAGCTAAGCCGACGGCTTTCATTTTACCATCGGCAAAGAAAAGCCGTCGGCTTAGCTATAGATATGCCGACGGTGGCCGTCGGCATATCTTTGGTTGTCGGTAAAGAAGAGCCAGGCCGTCGGCATAGCTATAGCCGTCGGTATATATGCCACGTGGTCTGCCTGCTGACTAACGGCGCTAGAGCTATGCCGACGGCTTTACCGTCGGCAACATTTTTTTTCAATAATTATTATAATTTAATGTTTTTAAATATTTATTTTGAGTTATCTAAATTTAAATATAGGCAAATTATATATCAATTTGAGGTAGAATTTTCCATAGATTATGAATATTCCACTTTGTTTCTGTTTTTGGATATGTTAAAAATGCGACATAATGTACTTTTGCAAATAGGTCCTTATAGTTTATGAAAATCACAAGTAATTCATACCTTCATGGATTTTGACAAATTTCATATGTTTATGGATCAGAATCTTGCAAGGATTCTGTTGGCATGCTATATTTTCAAATTTACAAATACTATAATAATAGAACAAGCAGTTAGTGTTTACGCGAGGCAATCTTAGGCATGACCGGTGATAGCTAGGGGTAGAATCTTGCAAAACTCTTGGTGAATCTCTGATGAAATGAGTACTTGTATACCTAGAAAAAAATTGAAAAAATAAATAGTGAACTATCAAACACTTGTAGTTCAAATTTTACCCCCGTTCTAGCTGAATTGGCGGCAATTTGTCTTTTTCAGAATAGGTGTATAAGAAACATTTAATATGGAAAGTTTGGTCATTTGTTAATAAAATATGGTCTAGTATATTACAAAAACTGATGGGTTCAAATTGACATCAAATATGTTGTAGATCCTTCACAAAAGACCCTACTTTCGACACTCGAAAAATGAAAAATGGATTTTTCGTGCAACGAAAATACAAACTTCCTTTGGCAAACTTGTTGGCCGTTCAAATATACACACATATGCAAAATATGAGATCATTTGGTAAAACTATCCTTTGAAAGTAGCTATAAGATTGACTATTTGGCTTGAAAGTCATGAATCTTCATACTCAATAGCTCATTTTGAGAAGACTTTTTTAAGATATTTGCATTATTCAAAGTTTGTTGTTTTGTATGGTTACTAGGACATAAATTAGGATGCAACGCAAAGGTTTTACGTTTTTTATATATTTTTTGAATTGTTTAAGAACCGATTTCAAAATGCGGTCAAAACGGGGGAAGGGGCATGGCCGGTGATAGCTAGGGGTGGAATATTGCAAAACTCTTGGTAGATATCTGATGAAATGAGTACTTGTGCACGTAGAAATGAGTTTTTAAAAAAAATAAAGAGCAAACTATCAAGCACTTGTTTTCACCCCGTTCCAACTCAAATCAGCGACAATTTGTCTTTTTCAGCAGAGGTGTATAAGAAATATTTTACATGGAAAGTTTGGTCAATTGTTAATAAAATATGGTTTAGTATATTACAAAAATGGATTGGTTCAAATTGACATCAAATATTTGATAGATCCTTCACAAAAAGACCCTACTTTCGGCACTCGGAAAATGAAAATTTGATTTTTCATGCAACGAAAATGAAAACTTCCTTTGGAAAACTTGTTGGTCATTCAAATATACACACATATGAAAAATATGAGATCATTAGGGAAAACTATGCTTTGAAACTAGCTATAACATCGGCCATTTGGCTTGAAAGTCATGAATCTTCATACTCAATAACACATTTTGAGAAGACTTTTTCAAGATATTTGCATTATTCAAAGTTTATTGTTTTGTTTGGTTACTACAACATAAATTAGGATGCAACGCGAAGGTTTTACATTTTTTTATTTTTATTGAATTGTTTAAGCACCGATTTAAAAATGCAGTCAAAACGGGGAAGGGGGCATGGTCGGTGATAGCTAGGGGTGGAATCTTGCAAAACTCTTGGTGTATCTTTGTTGAAATGACTACTTGTATACCTAGAAATGATTTTTTGAAAAAAATAAAGAGAAAAATGTCAAGCAATCGTAGTTCAAATTTCACCCCGTTCTAGCTGAATCGGCGACAATTTGTCTTTTTTAGGAGAGGTGTATAACAAACATTTTACATGGAAAGTTTGATCAACTGTTAATTAAATATGGTATAGTATTTTACAAAAATGGATTGGTTCAAATTGAAATCAAATATTTGGTAGATCCTTCACAAAAAGACCCTACTTTCGACACTCAAAAAATGAAAAATGCATTTTTCGTGCATCGAAAATGAAAACTTCCTTTGGCAAACTTGTTGCCCATTACAATATGCACACTTGTGCACAAAATGAGATCATTTGGTAAAACTATCCTTTGAAACTAGCACCAACATCGGTCATTTGGTTTAAAAGCCATGAACCTTCATACTCGATAACCCATTTTGAGAAAACTGTTTTAAGATATTTGCATTATTCCAAGTTTGTTGCTTTGTATGGTTACTAGGACATTAATTAGGATGCAATGCGAAGGTTTTCCATTTTTTTGATTTTTTTGAATGGTTTAAGTCGGTTTCAAAAATGCGGTCAAAACGGGAGAGGGGGGCATGTCCGGTGATAGCTAGGGGTGGAATCTTGCAAAACTCTTGGTGGATCTCTGATGAAATGACTACTTGTATACCTATAAATGATTTTTTTAAAATAAAGAGCAAAATATCAAGCACTTGTAGTTCAAATTTCACCCCGTTCCAACTGAATCGGCGACAATTTGTCTTTTTTCAGGAGAGGTGTATAACAAACATTTTACATGGTAAGTTTGGTCAATTGTTAATTAAATATGGTCTAGTATTTTACAAAAATGGATTGGTTCAAATTGAAATCAAATATTTGGTAGATCCTTCACAAAAAACTCTATAATATGCATACTTTTGGTACTCGGAGAAAAGAAAAATAATTTTTTCATGCAAAAAAATATTTTTTTTCTTATACAACAATGTTTTCCATTACAATATGCACACTACTTCTGTGTTTTTTCCTTTTTTTGATTTTTTTTCATTTTCATGTTTCATTTTTAAAGTGGACAAAGAAGCACAAAATAAACCGCTTGATGTGATTGGTTAATTGAAGATGGCACGGATCGATGACATGGCACTAGATGACTGCCACCCCACACGCTTGCCTCGCACTGAATAACCGGCCCACCCCACGCCTGCCTCCCGCATCCCACGTCCCCACACCCGCACGACCCGCAAGCCAAGCCACGCCGACCCAGCAAAAAAAGCAAGCAGCCGCCGGAGTAGGGCGCGGCCGAGACGCCGCCGGAGGAGGACGCGGCGGAGCCCCGCCGCCGCCTGCCCCGCCTCGCCTCCCCGACCCCGGCGACCACAAAGTTCCTTGAGCGCCGCCGCCTCCCGCCTCGCCTGCCCAACCCCGGCGACCGCAGAGTTCCTGGAGCGCCGCTGCTTCCCACCCCGCCTCCTCGCAAGCCCCGGCGCAGACGAGCGCGGCGAGGACGATTTCCGCCGACAGACGAACTCCTAGTCGAGCGCGGCGCAGACGAGCTCCAGCGACGGACGAGTTCTTGGTCGACCGCAGCACGGACGAGCTCCGACGACGGACGACCTTCGTCGGCGGGCTAGCAGCGAGCGCCGCCCCCTCCTGTTCCCTCACGTGCTCCGGGCGGATGAGCGCGGGATGGACGACCTCCGGTGGCGGACGAGCGCGGGATGGACGACCTCCAGCGGCAGACGAGCGGGCGCTTCCTCCCCCCTCACAAGCACGACACGCCGGCGACTGATACGTCCCAAACGTATCTATAATTTTTTTCTTGCTCCATGCATGTTTTGTGTGATATTGTTATGATCTAGATACACTTTCATACACTTTTGATCATATTTGGACTAACTTATTAACTCAGTACACCATAGTGTCAGTTCCTGTTTTCTGCTGTTTTTCTATTCCAGGTTTCCCCCATATTAAAAATGCTCCAAAAAATCGGGAAAATCAGATAAAAAATCAGCATGAAGGAACCTTTCGGAATCACCTGGGTGGTGCCAGAGGTCCACCACGAGGGACCCAGGCGGCCACCTGGCGTGGCCTAGGGTCTGGCCACGCCGGGGGGGGGGGCCTGGACCCCTGGTCGCCCCCCTGGCTGCCCACCTTCACCTATATATTCTCCGTGACGGGATTCTTTCGAAGGCAGAACCCCTTTTCGCGATCTCACCTCTGTTTCGCCGCCGCCGCGCTTCCAAGATCGGGAGCGCCAGCAGACCTCTTCCCGGCACCCTGCCGAAGGGAGGATTGACCTCCGGGAGCTTCCCCTCCACCATGGACGCTTTCCGGATGTGCCGTGAGTAGTTTCCCTTGGACCATGGGTCCGTGATCAGTAGCTATGTGATGTTCTCCTCCCCTCTTTGTTCTTCATGGTTTAGTCCTCGTGAGCTTCCCTACATGTTCGAGGCACATATGTAATTTTCTGTTGTTGCTATGCTGAGTTTGCTGGGATCTGATGGATTATGAGATTATGTTCAGATTGTGATTGAGTAATATATTTGGTTCTTATCTTTTATATTTTTGTTCCTAAGTAATTCTTGCATGTTCTCCGTTGCTTTTTATTGCTTTGGCCAAGTAGTAGGTAGTGACTCCAAGAGGGAACGTTATGCTCGATTGTGGGTTCATGCCCCCAGATGACATGCTTGAGTGACAGAAACATGAGTCTAGGGGATGTGTTGTTGCCACAAGGGGGAAAACAACGGTGCTTGTAACCGCAGTTGCAAGGATTGTTTACTTTACGCAAAGTGCTTTTTAATGCAGTTGTCTGTTGCTTTGGGTTTACACTTTGGGTGGGGCTCGCAACTTAATACCAGTGAGATGTTCTGGATAGATATCTCAAGGTGGATAATTAGTAGTAGATGCAGTTGGATTTCGGTCTACTTATTTTGGCGTTTCGCCCATGCTTTTGAGCCTCGTCCTTTCTTTGTAGCATAGTTAGCATTGCGGTGCATTTTTAATCATGTCAATTTCACAGCTGTAATTTGTCTACCTCGCATGGCAGTTTTATCTACTTTTGGTAGAGAGACATCACTAGTGAACATCACGGGACCCCAGTCCATATTCTCATCATTGTTTACACGCTCTTTTATTTTCCTGATTTTACTTTCTAGCTGCTATCATTATCATTAGTATCTGTTGCATTGATCTTTTGTAAACTGTTAGGCCAGAGAGATTGACAACCTCTGTGTACTTGTTGGGAAGCAAAGTTATTTGTGTTGTGTGCAGATCCAAGTCAAGGAAGCAACTTTTGTCTAAATCGGTGCAATTGTTTCCTTGCCACCTACTTATCATTGTCGGAGTCCTACGGGAGACAAACCCTATCCTCTACATAGGGGAAATTTGCCGCTACGCTACATCTAACCTTCCACTTGGGGTAACCAACGAGGATAGAGTATCAAGAAAATTCCTAGCGCCGTTGCCGGGGACTATGGGTGCTAAGATAGGGGAGTTGCACACTATCTTTTACCTTTTCTTTTTAGTCTTGTTAGTTTACCTTTCAGTTTTTATCTTTGTGTCTTATATCAAAAATCACAAAAAAATTATTTATCTTGCTTTTAGTAGTCATTTTTTAGATGAACATGTTAGGACTTGGTGCTTTGCGGGAATCGGAAGTTCTAGATTTCCGTCAAAGGGGTGGAGAAAATATGAAGAAGGCATGGGAAAGAATTTCTGAAGCACATAAAAGAATTATGCCTTGGATACCTATAAAAATTGTGCTTAGAAATTTTTAGCATGGTCTTTTTAAGTGTTGTAAACACTCTCTTGATGTTATAGCTGAAGGAGACTTTTTAGAGTGTGATAAAGCTAGAGCTCTTGATATTTTAAATGGTCTATCTAGTTATTTTGTTTATGATCGTTGTTTTGATACTGTTATGGATAGACTTGCCACTGTCGAAAAGAGGATGTATGCTCTAGACTTGAGGAAGGTAGAGGAACTTAAGTCCAACAAGAAAGAAATGTTGGACATAGATGACATTGAGAGCCTTTTGTTAGGATTAGCATCTCTAACCAAGACTTCCTTGCTTTTTGTGATATTGGATCCATGGTTTCTACTATGCCAAAAATAGTTTATGATTCTTTGAAACTAGACATGGATAAATTGTCATCTTATCATGAACATGTTAATGGAGATATTTCAGAGGTTAAAGGAAAGGTAAAAGAAGTCCAAGTTGCATTCCTCCATAGGGTTGCACCAATGGATTTCTTCATCATGGAGCCAAACCAAAGCAACATCGTGCTTGGGAGGGACTTCTTCCAAGCTATGAAAGGCTTCATTGATATTGGTAAAGGTCACATACGCTTACGCGGTAAGGCGAAAGGTAAGTACCTCTTTCCAAGGAAGAAGAATAATGAGCTTGCTGAAAATCAATTTGAAGGTTTTTATGACTCTGTTGATCTCGGAGACCTTTGATTCTTCTTTTGCCTTATGTCTAGCTTAAAGGCGTAAAAGAAAGCGCTTGTTGGGAGGCAAACCAAGATGATTTTACTTCTGTTTTTAGTGTTATAGATGATTGTTACTACTGTAGCAACATCATTGTATCTTTATTTTCAAGATTTGTGCCAAGTTATAGCCTCTTATGATAAGGGAAGCAAAAGTTGTGACATGTTGTCCAGAAAGCAGATTATGTCTGCTTGACGGAAAAAATCAAAACAAATTACTAGTTCATATTTTTGAGCTAAATTTTTTACACAGAATGCTCTATACAATTGTGAAAATTTCGTATGTTCTGAGTTTTTTTATTTGAGTTGCATAAGTGCCCCGAAATTTTTTCTCTACTACCCGTTGTTCTGTTTTTCACAGATTCTGCCACGTTTTGTCTTTCCTTATTTTTGCAAAGCTTAAGCTTGCCTTTTCTTTGCAAAAACCTTTTGGGAATCTTGAGAAATAGTAGTTCTTCAAGAATATATTTATATCCAGTGGGGAAAAATATTTTATTAAGGGTACTAACCTCTCTAATCAGCTTATGATGAGTTATGTATGAAGGGAGTTTTCAAGTGTGCGAGGGAAGATGATGAAAGAAGATCCGGGAGTGTCAAACGCTCAAGCTTGGGGATGCCCCCATGCATCCCCAATAAATATTCAAGGAGACTCAAGTGTCTAAGCTTGGGGATGCCCCCGTGCATCCCCTTCTCCATCAACAATCATCAGTTCGTCCTTCTTCTCACTATATTTTTATCACTTCATGCGTTATGTGCTATGCTTGGAGCGTCTCGCTCTTAGGTTTACATTTTATTTGTATTTAGCTTTGCTTTCTATTCATAACAAGTTAGACCCCAACTTACTTTGTGTGGGAGAGAAACACGCTCCACTTCAATCTAGAACACATCATAGGATTTTTCATGCCTATCTTTTTACTGTTGTGTGTTCTTTATCTTTTCGTAGCTACTACCATGTTTAGTTTTAGTTTTAGTTTGCCTTTAGCAAGAGCCTTGGATTTTGTTTAGTTTGTTGCTGGAACTCGCTTTAGTTTTCATGTTTATCTTGTTAAGAGAGTTGGTTGTTGCACTGAGTTGTGTCTTGTCTTGAAAGTAGGTAATTGAGGTTGCTATTTAATTTTAGTAGTAACTTGCAATAGTTTTGAGGTATTGTTGTGAGTAATGTTTGAACTTTTGGTGTCAAGAGCTCTAGCCTATTAGTGATAGGTGTCGTATTTTAGGCAATTCATGTTTATTTTCAAAAACCTACAAAACTAGTTGAGAACTCTAGCTACTAGATCGATCACCAATCTTTTGAGGGGTCGAATATTAGAGTACATTCACGTACCATGAGTCGAGGATGCGCAAGGATAACCAAACCCCCATACACTCCTCCTCGGGGTACTTGTCTCTTTGTGAACATCCTCATTAGATTGAGAGTTACCGATAATAAGTGCATGAGTTCTTCGGACTACTGTAAGTATTGAAAGTTGACACTTCCACCTCCTCATATTTGCTAGCCTCTTCCGTACTGTGCATTGCCCTCTTCTCACTCCGAGAGTTGGCGTCTACCTACCGGTGCATCCAAACCCTTGGCATGATACGCTCTGTCATCATAAACCTCCTTATATCTTTCCTCAAAACAGCCACCATACCTACCTATCAAGGCATTTCCATAGCCTTTCCGAGATATATTGCCATGCAACATCCACCTCTTCATGACTTGATCTTCATGTCATACATGTTTCTGCTACACTGGCAGAGGCATACATTGCATACATCATGATAGCTACATCTTCTTTATGTTTGAGTACCTTGTAAAGTGTGAAGATCTTCTATACCCTCTTATAAAATAGAGTGTTGCCCTTAAGTCAGGAAAAGATCCCAAAGTGGACAAAAGAAAAGACCCCAAAGAGGACAAAAGAAAAGACCCCAAAGAGGACAAATGAGAGTTAAATAGAAAGAGGCATTGAGGCCACTGATACATCCCAAACGTATCGATAATTTATGCTTGCTCCATGAATTTTTTGTCTGATATTTCTATGATCTAGATATACTTTCATACACTTTTGATCATATTTGGACTAACCTATTAACTCAGTGCACCCCAGTGCCAGTTTCTATTTTTTGCTGTTTTTTTATTCCAGGTTTCCCCCATATTAAAAGTGCTCCAAAAATTCTGGAAAATCGGATAAAAAATCAGCGCAACGGAAGCTTCCGGAACCCCAAAGGAGGTCCGGGGGCCACCACTAGGTGCCCAGGAGGCCACCTGGCGCGACCTAGGGCTTGGACGCGCCAGGGGGCGCCTAGACTCCTGGTGCCCCCCCTGGCTGCCCCCTTTGCCTATATATTCCCCGTGACACGAAACCCTCGAAGACAGAACCCTTTTTCGTGATCTCGCCTCTGTTCCTCCGCCGCCGCGCTTCCAAGATCGGGAGCGCCAGCAAACTTCTTCCCGGCACCCTGCCGGAGGGAGGATCGACCTCCGTGAGCTTCCCCTTCACCTTGGACGCTTCCCAGATGTGTCGTGAGTAGTTTTCTTTGGACCATGGGTCCGTGATCAGTAGCTATGTGATGTTCTCCTCCCCTATTTGTTCTTCATGGTTTTGACCTCGTGAGCTTCCCCACATGATCTAGGCACATATGTAATCTTTCTGCTATTGCTATGCTGAGTTTGATGGGATCTGATGGATTATGAGATTATGTTTAGATTGTCATAGAGTAAAATATTTGGTTCTTATATTTTATATTTGTGTTCCTAAGTAATTCTTGGATGTTCTCCGTTGTTGTTTATTGCTTTGGCCAAGTAGTAGGTAGTAACTCCAAGAGGGAACGTTATGCTCGATTGTGGGTTCAAGCCCCCTAATGACACGCTTGAGTGACAGAAACATGAGTCTAGGGGATGTGCTGTTACCACAAGGGGAAAAGAACAGTGCTTGTAACCGCGGTTGCAAGGATTGATTACTTTACTCAAAGTGTTTTTTAATGCAGTTGTCTGTTGCTTTGGGTTTACACTTTCGGTGGGGCTCGCGACTTAATACCATCGAGATGTTCTGGATAGATATCTCTAGGTGGATGATTAGTAGTAGATACAATTGGATTTCGGTCTACTTATTTTGGCGTACTGCCCGTGCTTTTGAGCCTCTTCCTTTCTGTTGTAGCATAGTGTAACAGCCCAAGAACAATTCTTGTAATCATCATGTAATTTTGCTTTGTCATGTGACTTCCAAACTTGACATGGTGTTAGATGTTGCAAATTCATGTGATGATTTTAAATGCCAAGAAGTTTTGAGTTCATTTGATTTGCTTTTGAATTCAAACAAGGTGGTTCAAGAAGGGTGTTTGAGGAATTTTTTTCCATGTTGCATGTGTGCTCCCCTTGACTCCAAACTTTGCATAGCCATTTCATTTCCCTTCCCAAGTGTTTTCAAACCCTTGCTCCATTTTTTCCAATTCTAAAAATATGGGCCATAGTTCAATGTGGTTTGAATTTCAAAAATGGCCCCACATTTTAGTTGCTCTAAAAATGGCCAAACCAATTTTATAAATTGGAGAATATTGCAACGATCATTTTGCATATTTTTGTGTGATTAAATTCCTTGTGGATATTTATGGAAAAATCCCCAAGTGCCTCTGTTTTTATTAAACAGAAAAGACCAAGGCGGTGCTCCTTTTCTTTTTTTTCAGCGTCTTTCTCAGCCCAGCCCACCTGGTCCCTTCTCCTCCCCTCCTGGACTCTAGCCCACCCCGAACCGGTAAGTGGGAGGCCATCCCCACCGTCGATCCCGAATCGGACGATCCCCGTCCGTCCTCTTTCCAGCGTGGCCGGGGGGACCTCGGCGGCTCCTCTCACACCGGCGGCGACGGAGGCAAGTCCGGCCGTCGACGTGGCCGGAGTGGTCCCCTATATAGCCAGAGCTCGCCCCGAGCTCGGGAACCCTAGCAGAGCCGTTCCCCCCCTCCAATTTCTCCACCGCCGCCCTGCTTTATCCGCTCCGTCCACCCCTGTCCCGCCAGGAATTCCGGTGAGGAGCCGCCCAATTCAACGCCGCCTCACCTCGTCTTTGAGCAAGCACCGGTGTTCTTCGACCCTGGTGCTATCCTCGTCGTTTTCCCCCTCACAGATCAGCTCTAGGTGAAGCAGAGCGCCCCCGCGACGTCGACCTCCACCACGGTGTCCTCTTCCCCGACATCGGCCTCGTCTTCTTCCACCACTCCGGCACACCTCTTCTCGTCGTCGTCACCACCGTAGGTGAGACGCGCCTCCCCGTTTACTCCTTCTCGCTCGTGTCCGTCTCCCCCGTAGAAGCTCTTGGTTAAGTCCGCGGCAGCCGTGCCACCGTAGCCTCCACGGCCACGACGTGCGCTAAAACTGCGCGGCCATGCTCTGTGAGCTTACAGATCACGCGTATTGCATCCAAGGCGACGCCTTTGCGCTGCTCGGTGCTTGCCGTGGGGTTGTCTAACGCCTGAAGTTGCAGTGGCGCCGCGCCTGTGTTCCGACGAAGAGAGCGTCCCCGACGTTGCGGCTCCGGCCAGATCCCGGCGTGTTGGCGCGCGTGGATGTGCCGGCTAGAGGCCCCTGGTGTTAGTTGAGTCAGCGCCGCCGCGTAGCCAACGCTAGAGTCGCCGCCGTTTTCCGTCGGCCTGTCTGTCAAGTGTCGGTCAGATTCAGTTAAGCTTCGGTGTTAATTCACCTTTCCTGCTACCCCTCCTCTGTCGAGTTCAGTCGAGTGGCGTATTGGCAAGGGGGCTTCGTGTGGAGAGCGCGGCGTGGGTTCGATACCCAGCCAACGCAAATGACCCCCTTTTTTTGGTTTGTTTGTGTGAGGCTGACTAGCAGGCCCCACCTGCCAGTGAGGTGGGCTGCTGGCTTGCCAGTTGGGTCCGAGCTAGGCCAGCTCGGCTGGCTAGCTGCTGGGCCAGAGACGCCCGAAGCCATCCCAGGGAGCCCCTCTCCGTGTTTTTATAGCCCTTTTCCTTTTATTCCAAATTCCATTTGTTTGGAATTTCTCAAACTTTTGAATGCACATTCATATAGCAACTTTTTATATATGTTTCTGCACCAGAAAAATGCAAAGAATCTGCTAGTGTAACCCATTTTGTGAATTGGGCAATGCAGGTGTGGTGACCATGTGATTTTCTTGACTTAGGGCACCCCCCCTTTTTCTTTTGGGTTTTCAACTTGGTCAATTGTGACATGTTGCACATGGGAGCTTTGCATATGAATTCCTGGAGTGTTTCTGCCATGTTAGGGTGAGGTGGTGCTGACCAAAATGTAACATTTTGGAAAATGCTAATAAGGATGGTGCCATGCCCACATGATGCCCCTTGCCACCTTTCTCTTTGATCTTTTGCTTGAGCCCCACAAGTTGGCCCAATCAATGCGCCCCTTTTTCCTTGCATCTTCTTGTCACGGGATTATCACATCTTGAGCTTCCATGTGACCTTTCCTTTTGGTACTCTCGTGGTGTCAACTTCATCGACACTCCTTCGTCTCCGGAATCGCTAGATTTATTTCACGATGCTTATTGTTGTTAACTTGTTATCATTGATTCATGCCATGCCATGTTGCCATGCTAATTAGATCAAAATTAAGTCTATGACCAAAGCCATAAAATATAAATAATTGCGTATGAAGTTGTTGACGTGTCGTCAACACATTCATTTAAGTTTGACTAGATAATATCACATCATGCCTGTTAAACTTGATCATCCCATTCATGCTTGAGAATTTTTGGTCTCGATGTTTACTTGTGTGCTTTTCCTTGCCGGTACCTTACGTTAGCACCTGAGACTGCCGAGGAGACTTCCGTGGAGATTTCCGACACCTAGCCCGAGGATCCTGCTACGTCTGCTCCGTCGACTAATTACCCAGGCAAGGGGGTTTATATATCATTCTTTATAGCTTTCAGCTGCTTTCCTAGCTGTATTTAGAATGATTGCTTGATCCTACCACCATATACTTTTTCCTCTCAATTAAACCCAAACAACCATGCCCCACCTCCTAGCAAAACCTTGTTTGGCTATGTACCTTGATTTCTTAACCATTGCTTAGTATGTGTAGGTCCTTAACCTGCTGCTTATACCCATTGCTGCTTGGTGGTTTATCATGCTATTATCAGAAATTGGTTGATATTTATTAATATGATGTTAATTATATATTTGACGAAGGATGGGAGATCGGGTTGTTCCCACCGGGTGTTTTGTTCCATTCGAGTCACCTAGGTCCCGAGTTCCGGGTATTGTGTTTCTTGATGAGCGTGCCTAATCGTGTGTGGGATTCTATGGGGTCCCCTTGTCTTACCTACCTAGCTCCAAACAGTTCTAGTGATGGCCCAAGCTGATTTTATCTTTTGAAACCCGTGTGTGTAACTGGTTAGCGCTCCAGTGGATTTAAAACAAAGGGGGCCAGGGGGGTGGTATATCCCGTTGGTCCACACCTGGAAGCTAGAGAGCCTGCCCGAGCGAGGGCAGTTCCTCTCGACCTCGTCCAGAGGGTAGAGGCCGACTTGAGAGCGGAAACCACCCGGAATTGTCGACTCGCCGGGGGCCACCCGGAATTGTGCGTTGTTAGTTAGAGGGACTCTGACGTTCCGGAGTTTCAGGCGCCTTCACCCGCCAAGCGGAAATCGGGCGTACATGCGAAGCCTATGATGGGAAGTTGGTACACCCCTGCAGGGTTAAATCTTTTCGAAAAGCCGTGTCCGCGGTTATGGACGACTTGAGACCTACTCCTTGTTCATAGAATAACATCAATTGAATAATACTTTAAAAGTTGCCAACGTGTGAGGTTGCCTTGATTGCTCTTCTTCGTCCGGGGCGACAAAGAGGGGACAAGGTTATGTTATGTTTTGCGTAAGTAGGTGGATAGCAGACTTACGACACATTGTCAACGAGTTCTTGGATCTTCCCTTACTCTAGTAGATCGTTAGCCACTCATATATGCTAGTGCGGCTGCAACCTCAATCACTAATTTTCCTTACGGTGAGAAGTTAGTTATACTGCATTGATATATTCTCACCTCTTGCTTTTCTTTTCCCTTTTATTGTTTTGCCTGATCGTCCGCTGCAGTTGATTACTACCTCGACCCAAGCACTGGACGATACTTCGTGGAGGTGCCACCGGAGGAGGACGATGAGGAGGACTTCGCCTAGTAGATCCTATAGTTGGGTTCTGATGTTCCGTGGGTGGACTTGTTTATGTGCAACCCTCTCTAGGGTCATTTGGATTTTGACCGTACTCGGTCGTGTGTGTCTTCCGCATGATGTTATGATGTATTGTTGGATCTTATGATCTCTGAGATGATGTAATAAATACCAGCGGCGAGTGTATGCCCTGGACTTATATATTTATGTCTTAGTTGTTCATGCTTTATTTACCTGTTGTCGAGAATCCGATAGCAATACGAGTGCGAGTATCGTGCGTCGGTGGCCACTTATGCGCTTCTATCTCAGGCGGGACGCGAAAGCGACTAACTCGAGATAGTACCGCATCGGGGGCCTTACAACTTGGTATCAGAGCAGGACTGACTGTAGGACCCCTTACTGGCCGAAGTCGAGTCTAGAAAATATTTTGTAGTTACTAATGAAAAATCGGAGAGTAGGAACTCTTTCTTTTTCTTCTTACCCCACCCTCCCACCCCTTTTCCGTGAGGAAGTGAAACGCTGTTTTCTCTATGCAACTTATCCTTTCAAAAATCTAGGTTCTCGTTTACATGGGGCTCTGATTCCTCTATAATTTTTTGCTAGCGACGAGAAGGGTTGGCGTACGTTGAGAGCACTGAGCCGCCACTTGGGGTTGACAGCTCCACCTCGCTTACGGCGTACGTAAGGTGAAACTCCTATAAATGGATGGTTGGCATCCTCCGGATGTGGTTCCTCCCCCTATAGGAAACCGCTTCGGCGGGCCGCTCAGGGCAGATGTCTCAACGTTCAGGTCTTCAACCACTCGTATATATTGTTGTGTGCTCGCTAGAAGATTATTATCTTGGATTCGGATGATCTCGGTTTGGGCATTCAAGTAGCACCTAGCTTTCAGACTTTCTGGGTTAACCTTGGTGGATATTCAACTTTCGGCTTCCTCATACCTCGTGAGGAAGTTTTGTTGTCAATATTATTTTATCTTCTGGTTTCATCGATTTTTCTGCCATGTTCTCATAAGTGTTCCTGTATACAGGATGCCGAGAGGGAACATGCCGCCGCCGGAGAACCCTATCCTTGGGTAGGCTGTGGCCGAAGTGGCTCAGGGCACAACTGCGATCTTGCAGATGCTCCAGAACCGGACTGCCCAGAGGAGTGATCGACCACAACACACGACTTTGTAGCAGTTCCTTGCTATCAACCCCCCCCCCCCCAGATTCTCAGAGGCTCGAGACCCTCTGGAAGCGGATGATTGGATAGCAGAGATCAAGAAGCACTTCAACGCAAACACCGTCAGGCCAGTCGACTACGTCACCTTCGCCTCCTTCCAGCTTCAGGGTGCAGCAGCCAGCTGGTACGATACCTACAAGGCCAACAAAGGGGATGATGTGATCACGTGGGAGGACTTCGTCACAGACTTTAGAGCAGCGCATATTCCGAGTGGCTTGATGGACAGGAAGCGAGAGGAGTTCTTGGCTCATTTAGGAGTACAACCTGGCCTTCGTCAGGCTCGCCAGGTACGCTCCTGAGGAGGTCTCCACAGAGGCCAAGCGGATTGCCAGGTTCCGTGGGGGTCTCGGCACAGAGATCAAGTATGCGCTCACACATGGAACCCTACGATGTTCTCACAGTTCGTGGATTCATCTATCCGCCAGGAGTCAGCCAGAGCAGAGTGGGACCCAGACAAAAAGCGCCAGAGAGAGTACAGCTCCGCAGTGATGGTCCACAAGAAGGCAAAGACTTGGGTCACAGAGGCGCCACCACAGAGGCAGCAGTTCCAGCCGAGGGGGCAGTTGTCCGCACTTTTGCCCGCCCTCCCGTCCCAGTTCAGCAGGCCCCTCGCTCTGCACCACCACACGCGAGGCCACCTAGGCCGCAGCCCCAACCCAGGTCGGGTGTGATCTGCTACAAGTGTGGAGGACCGGGCACTACTCAGACAAGTGCAATGATTTGTTGATGATCAGGTCCTCACCTTGGAGGATTTGCCTACCCCGTTGTCTATCGTCTCTCCTAGTTCCAAGTTTGGTTCTGCAGTTCGTGCTCCATATGTGAGGATCAATATCCAGGGTTGCATGTTTCCCTCCTCTTTGATCTTACTTCCCCGTTCCGGTATCGATGTCATTTTGGGAATGGATTGGCTAGTGCAGCACAAGGCCAACATCGATTGCCCTTCAAGAACTGTGAGATTGACACATGATTCAGGTGCCGTAATCTGGTATACTTGTGGCTCAATGGCAGGAGCAGAACAGTTGTATACTTTGAACGCAGGAGTCGCACCTCTACTCGAAGAAGTCAGAGTTGTCTGTGAGTTCCCAGACGTCTTTCCAGAGGAGTTGCCAGGAATTCCCCCAGTTCGAGCTATTGAGTTCTTTATTGAGCTAGAGCCTGGTACTCAGTCGATTTCTCGGCATCCGTACAAAATGTGTTCGAAGGAGTTGATTGAGCTCAAGAAGCAGTTGACAGAGTTGGAGGCAGGCGTTTTATCCGCGCGAGCACTTCCCCTTGGGGTGCACCAGCTTTGTTTTTCCAGAAGAAAGATGGGACTAGCCGCTTGGTCCAGGACTATCGCGGCATCAACAATAAGACCATCAAGAACAAATACCCTTTACCCCGCATCAATGATCTGTTCGAACAGTTGAATGGGGCAAAGGTGTTTTCCAAGCTTGACTTGAGGATGGGGTATCACCAAATCCGTGTTCATGAAGAGGACATTCCCAAGACCGCGTTCAACACATGTTATGGGATGTATGAATTCACAATCATGACTTTCGGCTTATCAAACGCCCCTCCAACATTCATGAGAGCTATGAACTATTTGTTCCAAGAATGGCTTAATGTGTTTGTTATCCTCTACCTCGACGAAATTCTTGTGTATTCCAAGTCATAGGTTGAACATGAGGAACATCTTCGCCTGGTGCTGCAGAAGATGAGAGAGCACCGGTACTATGACAAGTTCTCCAAGTGTGAGTTTTGGCTCGACAAGGTCAATTTTCTTGGCCATGTCATTTCCGCTGAGGGTATTGCGGTTGATCTAGAGCGAGTCCACACTATTCAAGAGTGGCCTCCGCCGAAGAATGTGAAGCATCTAAGGAGTTTTCTCGGCCTCGCCAGCTATTGCAGGAGGTTTGTGCGGAATTTCTCCAAAATAGCAAAGCCAATGACTGAATTGTTGTGCAAAGGCAAACGTTACACTTGGTCACCGGCTTGCTAGTCATCCTTCGAGGAGTTGAAGAAGAAGTTGACCACATCTCCAATTCTCACACCGCCAGATGAGTCACAACCTTTTCAGGTGTTTTGTGATGCCTCGTTGAATGGGCTAGGCGGAGTTCTGATGCAAGGCAAGAACATTGTGGCCTATACCTCACGGCAGTTGAAGACGAGTGAGAGGAATTATCCCATGCACGACTTGGAGCTTGTGGCAGTTGTTGACGCCTTGATCACTTGGCGACACCTCCTCTTAGGGAGGAAGGTGGATGTGTTCACCGACCACAAGAGTCTGAAGTACTTGCTCACTCAGCCAAATCTGAACTTGAGGCAAAGAAGATGGCTTGAAACCATTACTGAGTACACAGTTGATATTCAGTACACGCATGGGAAGGCGAATGTCATAGATGATGCGCTGAGCCGCAAGGGAGATTGCAATAATATCAAGTACAGAAGATCCACCCAGATTTGTGTGAGTCCTTTCACAAGCTCAATCTCGAGCTAGTTCCAGCAGCCTACCTTGCCAACCTTGTGGTAGAGCCCACTATCCATGAGAAGATCCATTGTCACAACCCCAAGTTAGGTATGTGCTAGGGTTAGCAAGTCACTTGCATCATGTTAAAATTTCAAAATAAATCTTTGAAATCAAAATCAAAAGCAAAATGGGAGGAGGAACCCCCCAGATGAATTAATTCAAAAGGCCAGATAAAAATCTTCTCCAAAAATTCATGTTAGAATTTTGAAAAGTCTTATAAATGAGTGTGATCACATATCAAGTGATGTGGGACCCACCCCATGCTCATAGATTTTTCAAATATTCAAACAGTGCCTTGGAATTAATTAAAAACCCCTATTTGAGTTAAGATTCAAATTATTTGAATTTTAAAAATGTTGAAACTTTATAAGTGGCTAGTCTATATTATTATGAGGCCATATAAAAAATTTCAGCATTTAATAAAATGCCTAGCTATTTTTTGCTAAGCAAAACAAATTTATAGAAAAGAAAACAGAAAAAGAAAAGGAAACCTTACCTGTCGCCCAGGCGAGGGCGGCCCAGCCAGCCCAGCCGGCCCACCAGGGGCAGCAGGGTCTTCTTCCCCCTCCCCGCGCCTCCAAGCTGCTCGGTGGAATGCCCACCGAGACAGCCGAGCACGGCGTCGTCCCTCTAGTCGCCACCTGCCCCTCCGGAGACGTCTAGCCGCGCCACGCAGCTCCTGGTCGAGCCACGCAACCATTCTCCCCCTCTGGAGACGCCCACACCCTCTCTCTCGCCAAGCTCGACGAAGACCCGAGCGCCGCCGTCGCCATGTCGTGAAGAACTCGTGGCCACCGTCGTCCCCGATCCAAGCCAAGTTGTCCATCGCCTCCGCCGTCCTCGACTACGTCACCGTGCAGAAGGAATCGTCCCGAGGAGCTCCAGAGCCGCCGCCCCCTTCATCGTCTTCAACTCCGGCCGCCGCAAGTCGCCTTCAAAATCCGGCAGCTCCAGTTCCTCCCTAAGCACGCCGTCTGCTCCATCGCCTTCCTGGTGAGCAGCTGCGCCTTATGCCTATCCCCGCGCCCCCTAACTCCTCCTCTGTGCCATTCCTCCATGGGAGCCGAGCACAGCATCTGCCATGGACGAGCTCGAGCTCACTCCCATGCTCCTTCGCCTGCACCAGGTTGCCCGTCGTCTTCCCCGTGCTCTTACGCGTCGTTTACGCCCACTGTTGCTTCTCCTCGTGCCCCGAATCGACGACTGCGTCTAGCCAGTGGCTCCGCCGCCGCTAGGGCTCGACGCCGGCGTCTCCACGGTGCCTCACAGCACCCGTACCTTGGCCCATTCGACGTGCGATGTCAAGAGCTTCAATCCAGTGGTCGCAGCGCTCAAAATGGTGCCCGGAATCACCCTCCAGTGTGTCGCCGCCGTGCTGGAAGGTCGCCGGCGACTAGCCGCCGGCAAGTCCGACGTGGCCGGGATGGTTAGCCCTAATCCACCACCCTAATGACCCCCAGAGCCGATGACATGTGGGCCCAGCCTCACTAATCCCCCCCTGTTAAATTAACTTAATTCAAATCGTTTAATTAAACAGTGAGAGGCTGACAGGTGGGACCCCCTTGTCAGTGGCCCCCTGACGCCAGCATGAAGTCATGCTGACGCCATAAATGAATTTCCAGATTTTGAAATGATTTAAAGAATTCCAGAAAATCCAGAAAATAGCTCAAACTTTGGAAATTCATAGAAAATTCATATTAACTCCAAATTGGACAAATAATATATGAAAAGGATCAGGAGAAAATAAGCTATCCAAAAATACAACTTTCAACTATGTTTGAGTTGATTTTAAAATGGGAACAGTAGCATATGTCATTTGATTTATTTGGAATTTATTCAAATTCAATTCAAATGATTTTGCAACTTGGACCATGGAATTATGCTACTTTTCAACCACACTTCAGAGGCATATCATACACAATTCAAAATGTTTCAAATTGATCAAACAATGTCACATGTAACTTGGCTAAGTTTGAATTCAAATTGGAGTTTGAATTTGCAATTCAATTTGCAATATACTCCATTTAAATAGAATTGCCTCACACATCAAAGCATATACATCAAGATTCAACCTTCCATCATGTGATTGTGCATTGTATTTACTTTGCTACCTTGTTTGTTGTTTGTCGAGTAGAGGTGGAGCCGGAGCAGGAGGCTGCCCTCTTCGTTGAAGACCTCGAACCCGAACCTCGTCAGCAAGGCAAGCAAACCCCCATTGATCATGTCGATAAAATTCCATTTCCCTCTCATGTATCGCTTATGCATTGTTTAGGATGATTACCATGATGCGTTTCTACCGCATAGATGAACCCATTCCTTTGCATGACCTATCATTTTGTCACAGTAGTAAGAAAACCACAATCCTAGCAAATGTAGGAGTTGATTGATATCATGTGGCCCCTGCAATTGTTACTTCTTATTGCATGCTTAGAGTGATACCATGATGATACTGTTATGTGAGTCGGGATGGTAGTGATCATGATGATGATGGTAGAAAAGTGTTGGTGAATCTACCCTAATACAAGGTGAGCGATGAGAGGTTGTGTAGGAGTACACGGTGGGTTGTCTCGTTGAACACCGCCCTAAGACCGAGTTCTTGTGTGGTGATCCAAGATGAAGAGTACAACCACACATTGGGCTCACTGACCCCTCTCAGCTTACTAACTCATCCCTTTCGATGTCCAGATGTCGCAATAGTTCGGAGTTATGGTAGGTCTGTGGCCTGGATGCTAAGTGAGAGAACGGCTCATCCGAGATCGGCTTATGCACCACGCACACATCACTTGGGTCCACTTCGGTAAACCGGCCGGGTTCACGATAGTGGTAGCCAACCCAAGTAGGCGGATTTCTCGGACTAGATCGGCTATGAGGTAACAGTTGTGGTGAGCATCCTCGCTGGCACCCCTTGAATGGTGTCGAGATCAAAGGCGGTAAATGATGATCATGTGTGTGTAGCGGTACACCCCTGCAAGGTTAACAAAACTATTCGAATAGCCGCGTCCGCGGTTATGGACTGCTTGGAAAGCTTAGCTTGATTATTAGACAACTTGAACTGGATACTTCTAAAACACACCAAGATAAGTGTGAGTGCTATGTCGTGCTTTCTCGTGGGGAAGTCGAGGAAGGCACCATAGTGGTGTAATTGGTTGGAGAAAGTAGTGGACTCGTGTACGCTTCTTACCTCAAGTATGGTACTCGTAGTTCAGGACTAGCCAATTCAAAGCTGGCACTTCTGCAAGTGAAACCCCACCTCCCTTTACCTTGATACATGTGCATGAGTAGTATAGCTCCTATGTAAGTCTTGATGAGTACGACTTTGTACTCACGTTTGCTTAATCTATGTTTTAGATGAAACCACTGACCCCGAAGGTGGCTTCTTCAACGAGCTGGACGACTGAAGATCAAGCTAGTCTAGTCCCAGTCAGACGACTGGTTCCCTCGTGGAGGGCTTGTGTTTAAATAAGGCTTCTTAAGCCATTTGTTAAACTTGTCTGCACTCAGACATAATTTGCTTCCGCTTGTGTTGTAATGTTGGATCACATGTTTGTGATCTCTGTGTGCACTCTATAAGAGTTATCAATAAAAATGTATACTTTGTAGAGAATTGCAATGATACCTGCTGTTCATACAAGGCATGTGTGTTGCGTGTATGTTTATAACATGCATGTCTTTGTATGGTTTTTCGAGACCTTAGTTGTGATCTGGCTGGCGGTCTTTCATACACCAAGTGGCCCTTAGATGTGCGCAGCTTGGGGCATCGCGATGCGATTGTTTGAGACTCTGTCTCATGCACACTTTGTGGTATGATCGAGCCTGCCCTAGACCCCGACTAAGTGATCGGGCTGGAGTAAGTCTATGTAAGAGTTATGAGATAGTCGATAATATGGTTGAGGCGACTTGTCTTTGAATATGGGAGCTCATCACCCATATCATTAGACTTGTGTGCGGACGATGAGGACCCATCTCAGTTGATCATCCGGCCTGGATGAGATGCCCCTCACGTACGATGCTCTCCGAGAACGTTCTGTGCTTGGCCTTGTCTGCTTAGACAAGTGGATACGGTTCTCGGCTCTCCATATGACTATGTCTTAACTGGACTTGCATACGCTAACCCCGGGTCCCGACATCCATGAAGCTCAGTCTGGCATCTCAATGATACAAAAAATCAAACAGGGTATTGCCGCCTCAGTTCCCAAGTACGGTTGCTTTTCAGTGCATAATGACGGCACCGTGTTCTTTGAGGAGAGAGTTGTTGTTCCCAAGGAGGGAGATCTCAGAGTGGTCATCATGAAGGAGGCCCATGATTCGAAGCTATCAATTCACCCTGGCAGTACAAAGATAAATCAAGATCTCAAGGAAAGCTTTTGGTGGACTCGTATGAAGCGGGATGTTTCCCGTTACGTGTCTCAGTGTGATGTTTGCAGGAGAGTGAAGGCACAGCACCAGAAGTCTGCAGGGCTGCTTCAGCCACTTGAGATTCTGGAGTGGAAATGGGATCACATAGAGATAGATTTCATCACAGGCTTCCCTTTGTCTCAGAAGAAGAACAATGCCATCTTTGTCGTCATTGACAATCTATCCAAAGTTGCCCACTTTTTTCCAGTGAAGGACTCCGTTTCAGCAGCTCAGTTGGCTTATTTGTATACCGCAAGAGTTGTATCCTTGCATGGCATTCCGAAGAAGATCAGTTCTGATAGAGGCAATCTTTTCACCTCAAAGTTCTGGCAGGCCTTTCAAAAGGCGATTGGTACGACGGTGTTGCTCAGTACCGCTTATCACCCTCAGACAAGTGGCAGGTCGAGCGCGTGAACCAAATCCTCGAGGACATGCTTCGAGCCTGTGTCATTTCCTTTGGCATGAAGTGGGAAGGATGCTTGCCGTATGCTGAGTTTTCTTACAACAACAGCTACCAGGCAAGTCTGCAGGCGGCACCTTTTTAGGTCTTATATGTTAGGAAGTGCAGGACGCCTTTGAACTGGTCCGAGATAGGTGAGAGGGAGTTGTTCGGTCCAGATGTGATCCAGGAGGCAGAGGATAAAGTGAAGATTGTCCGAGAGCACCTCAAGGCAGCATAGTCAAGGAAGAAGGCCTATTATGACAAGAGGCACCGTGGTGTAGCTTTTCAGGTTGGTGATTCGGCGTACCCGAGAGTGTCTCCATTGAGGGGAACTCACCGCTTTGGCATCAAAGGAAAGCTCGATCCAAGATTTGTCGGACCTTTCCGCATCCTTGAGACTAGAGGACCTCTCGCCTTTCGGCTTGAGCTTCCGGAGAGTCTGTCCATGGTGCGTGACGTGTTCCATGTGTCCCAGCTAAAACGGTGCTTCAAGCAGCCAGAGCAGGCCGTTGACTTAGGCGAGATCCAGCTGAGTGCGGACCTTTCCTACTCAGAGCGTCTAGTCCGTGTTCTTGAGACGTCCGAGCGCAAGACTCGCAACAAGACCGTAAAGTTCATGAAGGTGCAGTGGGAACATCATCCGGAGAAGGAAGCAACGTGGGAGCGTGAAGATCATCTCCGTTCCGAGTATCCAGAGTTGTTTCAGGCTTAGATCTCGGGACGAGATCCTGTGTTGGTGGGGGAGTGATGTAATAGCCCAAGAACAATTCTTGTAATCATCATGTAATTTTGCTTTCTCATGTGACTTCCAAACTTGACATGGTGCTAGATGTTGCAAATTCATGTGATGATTTTAAATGCCAAGACGTTTTGAGTTCATTTGATTTGCTTTCGAATTCAAACAAGGTGGTTCAAGAAGAGTGTTCTAGGATTTTTTTTCCATGTTGCATGTGTGCTCCCCTTGACCCCAAACTTGGCATAGCCATTTCATTTCCCTCCCAAGTGTTTTCAAACCCTTGCTCCATTTTTGCCAATTCTAAAAATGTGGGCCATAGTTCAATGTGGTTTGAATTTCAAAAATGGCCCCACATTTTAGTTGCTCTAAAAATGGCCAAACCAATTTTATAAATAGGAGAATATTGCAAGGATCATTTTGCATAATTTTGTGTGATTAAATTCCTTGTGGATATTTCTGGAAAAATCCCCAAGTGCCTCTATTTTTATTAAACAAAAAAGGCCAAGGGGGTGCTCCTTTTCTTTTTGTCCAGCGTCTGGCTCAGCCCATCCCACCTGGGCCCTTCTCCTCCCCTCCTGGGCTCTAGCCCACCCCGAACCGGTAAGTGGGAGGCCATCCCCACCGTCGATCTCGAATCGGACGGTCCCCGTTCGCCCTCTTTCCAGCATGTCCGGGGGGGACCTCGTCGGCTCCTCTCACACCGGCGGCCACGGAGGCAAGTCCGGCCGTCGACGTGGCCGTAGCGCCCCCCTATATAGCCAGAGCTCGCCCCGAGCTCAGGAACCCTAGCAGAGTCGTTTCCCCCCTCCAATTTCTCCGCCGCCGCCCTGCTTCATCCGCTCCGTACACCCCTGTCCTGCCATGAATTCCGGTGAGGAGCCGTCCACTTTGACGCCGCCTTGCCTCATCTTCGAGCAAGCGCCGGTGTTATTCGACCTTGGTGCTAACCTCGTCGTTTTCCCCCTCGCAGATCAGCTCTAGGTGAAGCAGAGCGCCCCCACGACGTCGACCTCCGCCACGGCGTCCTCTTCCACGACGTCGGCCTCAACTTCTTCCACCACTCCGGCACACCTCTTCTCGTCGTCGTCACCACCCTAGGTGAGACGCGCCTCCCCGTTTCCTCCTCCTCGCTCGTTTCCGTCGCCCCCGTAGAAGCTCCCGAATTTGTCCGCGGCAGCCGTGCCACCGTAGCCGCATTGGCCACGACGTGCGTTAGAACCGTGCGGCCATGATCTGTGAGCTTACAGAGCACATGTATTGCATCCAAGGCGACGCCTTTGCGCCGCTCGGTGCTTGCCGTGGGGTTGTCTGACGCCAGAAGTAGCAGTGGCGCCGCGTCTGTCTTCCGACGAGGATAGCGTCCTCGATGTTGCGGCTCCGGCCATATCCCGGCGTGTTGGCGCGCGTGGATGTGCCGGTTAGAGGCCCATGGTGTTGGTTGAGTCAGCGCCGCTGCGTATCCAACGCTAGAGTCGCCGCCGTTTGCCACCGTCCTGTCTGTCAGGTGTCGGTCGGATTCAGTTAAGCTTCGGTGTTAATTCACCTTTCTTGCTACCCCTCGTCTGTCGAGTTCAGTCGAGTGGCGTAGTGGAAAGGGGGCTTCGTGTGGAGAGCGCGGCGTGGGTTCGAAACCCAGACAGCGCAAATGCCCCCTTTTTGGTTTGTTTGTGTGAGGCTGGCCAGCAAGACCCACCTGCCAGTGAGGTGGGCTGTTGGCTTGCCAGTTGGGTTTGAGCTGGGCCGGCTCGGCTGGCTAGCTGCTGGGCCAGAGACGCCCGAAGCCAGCCCAGGGAGCCCCTCTCTATGTTTTTTTAGATAGACCTTTTCCTTTTATTCCAAATTCCATTTGTTTGGAATTTCTCAAACTTTTGAATGCACATTCATATAGCAACTTTTTATATATGTTTCTGCGTCAGAACAATGCAAAGAATCTGCTGGTGTAACCCATTTTGTTAATTGGGAAATGCAGGTGTGGTGACCATGTGATTTGCTTCACTTAGGGCACCCCCCCTTTTTCTTTTGGGTTTGCAACTTGGTCAATTGTGACATGTTGCACATGGGGGCTTTGCATATGAATTCCTGGAGTGTTTCTGCCATGTTAGGGTGAGGTGGTGCTGACCAAAATGTAACATTTTGGAAAATGCTAATAAGGATGGTGCCATGCCCACATGATGCCCCTTGCCACCTTTCTCTTTGATCTTTTGCTTGAGCCCCACAAGTTGGCCCACTCAATGCGCCCCTTTTTCCTTGCATCTTCTTGTCACAGGATTATCACATCTTGAGCTTCCATGTGACCTTTCCTTTTGGTAGTCCCGTGGTGTCAACTTCATCGACACTCCTTCATCTCCGGAATCGCTAGATTTATTTCACGATGCTTATTGTTGTTAACTTGTTATCATTGATTCATGCCATGCCATGTTGCCATGCTAATTACATCAAAATTAAGGCTATGACCAAAGCCATAAAATATAAATAATTGCATATGAAGTTGTTGACGTGTCGTCAACACCTTCATTTAAGTTTGAGTAGATAGGGTCACATCATGCCTGTTAAACTTGATCATCCCATCCATGCTTGAGAATTTTTTTGTCTCGATGTTTACTTGTGTGCTTTTCCTTGCCGGTACCTTACGTTAGCACCTGAACTTCCGAGGAGACTTACGTGGAGATTTCCGACACTGAGCCCGAGGATCCTGCTACATCTGCTCCGTCGACTGATTACCCAGGCAAGGGGGTTTATATATCATTCTTTATAGCTTTCAGCTCGCTTGCCAAGCTGTATTTAGAACGATTGCTTGATCCTACCACCATATACTTTTGCCTCTCAATTAAACCCAAACAGCCATGCCCCACCTCCTAGCAAAACCTTGTTTGGCTATGTACCTTGCTTGCTTAACCATTGCTTAGTATGTGTAGGTCCTTAACCTGCTGCTTATACCCATTGCTGCTTGGTGTTTTATCATGCTATTATCAGAAATTGGTTGATATTTATTAATATGATGTTAATTATATATTTGACGAAGGATGGGAGACCGGGTTGTTCCCGCTGGGTGTTTTGTTCCATTCGAGTCACCTAGGTCCCGAGTTCTGGGTATTGTGTTTCTTGATGAGCGTGCCTAATCGTGTGTGGGATTCTATGGGGTCCCCTTGTCTTACCTACCTAGCTCCAAACAGTTCCTGCAAGGTTAAATCTTTTCGAAAAGTCGTGTCCGCGGTTATGGACGACTTGAGACCTACTCCTTGTTCATAGAATAACATCAATTGAATCATACTTTAAAAGTTGCCAACGTGTGAGGTTGCCTTGATTGCTCTTCTTCGTCCGGGGCGACAAAGAGGGGACAAGGTTGTGTTATGTTTTGCGTAAGTAGGTGGATAGCAGACTTACGACACGTTGTCAACGAGTTCTTGGATATTCCCTAACTCTAGTAGATCGTTTGCCACTCATATATGCTAGTGCGGATGCAACCTCAATCACTACTTTTCCTTACGGTGAGAAGTTAGTTATACTGCATTGATATATTCTCACCTCTTGCTTTTCTTTTCCCTTTTATTGTTTTGCCTGATCGGCCGCTGCAGTTGATTACTACCTCGACCCGAGCACTGTACGATACTTCGTGGAGGTGCCACCGGAGGAGGACGATGAGGAGGACTTCACCTAGTAGATCCTATAGTTAGGTTCCAACGTTCCGTGGGTGGACTTGTTTATGTGCAGCCCTCTCTAGGGTCATTTGGATTTTGACCGTACTCGGTCGTGTGTGTCTTCCGCATGATGTTATGATGTACTGTTGGATCTTATGATCTCTGAGATGATGTAATAAATACCAGCGGAGAGTGTATGCCCTGGACTTATATATTTATGTCTTAGTTGTTCATGCTTCATTTACATGTTGTTGAGAATCCAATAGCGATACGAGTGCGAGTATCGTGCGTCGGTGGCCACTTATGCGTTTCTATCTCAGGCGGGACGCGAAAACGACTAACTCGAGATAGTACCGCATCGTGGGCCTTACACATAGTTAGCATTGCGGTGCGTTTATAATCATGTCAATTGCCCATCTGTAATTTGTTTACCTCGCATAGCAGTTTTATCGTCTTTTGGGAGAGAGACATCACTAGTGAACATCACGGGACCCCGGTCCATATTCTCATCACTGTTTACACGCTCATTTACTTTTCTGCTTTTACTTTCAGTTTCTATCATTATCATTATCTCTTGTGTTTTGATCCTTTGTAAACAACAAGACCGGAGAGATTGACAACCTCTCTGAACTTTGTTGGGAGCAAAGTTATTTGTGTCTGTGTGCAGTTACACGTCAGTTGCGCCGCTAACAGCTACTTATCATCTCCGGAGTCCTACGGGAGACAAACCCTATCCTCTACATAGGGGAAATTTGCTGCTATCCTACATCTCACCTTCCACTTGGGGTAACCAACGAAGGGCGAGAAACCATTATCATCATCTCGCACATCACCCACCAAAAAAATAGAAAAAAAATAAAAAAAGAAAAAGAAAATAAAAAGAGAGAAAGGGGCAACACTACTATCCTTTTGAAAGATCCCCACTAGTACTCCCTCTTATCCTTGTACTCCATAGAGATGATCATTTATGCATATAGCTATGTGGGGACCTTCACACTATAGAACTTGGCTTGCATATTCCAAGGATGTGCCTCCTCAAACGAGCTCTAGGTCTTCATGAGCGAGCAAGTTGGATGCACCCCCACTAGTTCCATTGGAGAGCTTTTCTTAGCTCATATGTGCATCCGTTGCATGGAAATCCGTACTCCTCACATCATATCTATCATTTGGTTTTCTCGCCTATGATTGTCCCCATTGATGTGAGCCTTTCTCGCCTTTCTGTCTTCCTCCTCCACTATATTTCTCTCTTTGCCATCCTAAGTGGCAACTTTCGTGCTTACGCTCATCCATTGCACGAGTGCTCAAAATATCGAAAAGGAGTGGTTCAAATTGACTTGTACCTGGCTAGTGGTCTGGGGACGAGTCAAGATAAGATTCCAAAGAAGACCAAGTGTGAAACTTTAGTAGATTGAGTTCTCAACAAAAAAAATCTCTCGTATTCCCATATCCCCCTTCTTGCACGCAATCACCATTTGGAGACATTCGAGTCACGGATAGCTTGAGATCTTGCACCTAATGTTCTTTTGTTGCTTGTTTCAATGCTAATATAGACTCTTGCATGTTATGACTTAAATTGAATCACATACCTTGATTGCTTTAGTTTTCAAATTTCTTATATGGTTGCTAGCATTTCACCACAGAAATTATGCTTGTTATCATTTACCTACTCGAGGACGAGCAGGAATTAAGCTTGAGGATGTTGATACGTCCCAAACGTATCTATAATTTCTGCTTGCTCCATGCATGTTTTGTGTGATATTGCTATGATCTAGATACACTTTCATACACTTTTGATCATATTTGGACTAACTTATTAACTCAGTGCACCACAGTGCTTGTTCCTATTTTCTGCTGTTTTTCTATTCCAGGTTTCCCCCATATTAAAAATGCTCCGAAATTTTGGGGAAAATCGGATAAAAAAATCAGCGTGAAGGAACCTTACGGAATCACCTGGGTGGGGCCAGAGGGCCACCACCAGGGACCCAGGCGGCCACCTGGCACGGCCTAGGGTCTGGACACGCCGGGGGGCGCCTGGACCCCTGGTGGCCCCCCTGTCTGCCCCCTTCGCCTATATATTCTCCGTGAAGGGATTCTTCTGAAGACAACACCCTTTTTTGCGCTTCCAAGATCGGGACTGCCAGTAGACCTCTTCCCGGCACCCTGCCGGAGGGAGGATTGACCTCCGGGAGCTTCCCCTCCACCATGGACGCTTCCCGTATGTGCCGTGAGTAGTTTCCCTTGGACCATGGGTCCGTGATCAGTAGCTATGTGATGTTCTCCTCCCCTCTTTGTTCTTCATGGTTTAGTCCTCATGAGCTGCCCTACATGATCGAGGCTGACGGGGATCAACCCCGGAAAATCCCATGGTCAGGGACCCTGGGTTAGTCATAGAGATGGCATAGGTTGGACGATACTCGTCGGCTAACAGGAGAAGCACTTCCTGCTCGATATTATTACGTGAGGGGGCGATTACAGTGGAGGACAAGGCGAGTTCTCGCAAGGCTAGGATGAGTAGATGCGTATTGAGATGAGATAGACGTCTCCCCTCCCAGCCTTTATATACTAGGCTAGGTCTCGGGGAGTCCGTTCTAGGTTACATAGGTAGTTTCCTAATCCTAGTACTACCTTGTACGCCAAGTTGCACCTTCCATGTTAGTCGCGGACTCCTACGTCGGTGCTTGGTTGGGCCAATCGTGGGCTTGTCGTAGCTTCCCAGTGGGCCTTCTGTCTTCATACGCACTAGGTAGCCTCACACGTAGGAGTCGTGGGGTCACCCCTCGTCAGTATCCCCCGAGTGCCTGGGGGACTCGAAGAGTCGCGCAGGGACTCGAATTCATCTGTGCCTTATTGTTTGTAAGCGTGGTATCGCCACGGGTCGCGGGCAGTTTTGAGCCATGACAATATCTGTTTTGAGGGATTGCTAAGCTGAAAGGGCCCAAGGAGTCGACTGGTCGAGCCTTGGTGAATTGTGCTAGTGACAAATACCACAGTAGCCCAATCAAGCCCACGTCCCTCGACGTGAACTTGGAACACTGGTGTCAAGCAAAGTCATGCTGTTGCAGGTCTTATAGGATCAATTGCTGCCAGTCTAAGCACATAGCCTGAGCGCGTCCGCTCGGCTCTTTCTATCATGCGAGCGCATGGAAAAGGTCGAGAGTGAAACCACTCTGCGGCAAGTCCCGGCCCGGCCGTTCTTCGTAGCGGGGTCTTACCTACACGCTAAGCTTGTGTGGCATCTGGGTACAGTGTGTCGTAGCCCAGGTATGATTTTTTGTTTTGAGGCACGGAGCCTGATTTAGCAATGCACCCACTTGGAATAAACAATCAAGTGAGTTGTTTTAGTCGTCACTCGCGGAGCTTGTAGCGATCTCAAGCGAGAAAAATAAGATGGCACCCACTCGGAATGTCGTCGAGTGTGCGAGTAAGTCATGTTTGCTGAATTGCTGAATCTTTTTCTGCGAGTGGTCACTCGAATGCTTTTCTGCTCTT
This sequence comes from Bromus sterilis, assembly GCA_950022295.1. Classification (NCBI taxonomy): domain Eukaryota; kingdom Viridiplantae; phylum Streptophyta; class Magnoliopsida; order Poales; family Poaceae; genus Bromus; species Bromus sterilis. Next base: position 70,963,893 of record OX465600.1, on the reverse strand, counting down.
TGGGGTGAGGGAGCACCCGAACTCTGAGAATATGTTGTTTCTGTCGGTGCGAGTGATCACTCGAGCACATTTTTTCCTTCTGGGTGAGGGAGCACCCGAACTCGAATAAAGGTACTCCCAATGGGAGTAAGAATTTTTCTTTGAAATAATATGAAAAAAGCTTGTAAAGAGTTGGATGCTGACCGAAGATGCGTGTTTGAGACGCGTTGCTGAGGTGTGACGTTTGTTGGTTCGCTTGACAGGTTGGGTCGCCATGTCAAGTGAAAATTGAGTGACTTGACATATGTTGCCTGAAAATTTCGCACTTCGTGATGATGGCCCTCGTTTTTCACGCGCGGTGGCCGGTATGGTTATTGCGCCGGTTGAGTTTTCCATGTTCCTCGGCTATCGTGGGATCGTGCCACGTCTCTTGGATTCCAAGATGAGCGGTGATGATTTGTTTGCTCTGATTGGTGGTTAAATACCGGGGTCTGGTGTGTTTTATGTTTTCACCCAGCCATTTCCTTCTCCTGTCTTCCTTTCTTCTTCCTTCGTTGCTCTTTGATGTCCGCCTGTCTTTTCGTGCAGTTTGCTAGTTGAGATCCATGTCCAAGAGTCCCCGTAGTGCAGTGCAGGAGTCGGCGAGGATGACCGGTAGGTGGGAGCGCTCTGTTTTTGGAGCTGCAGATCTGGATGAACTGGTGGCCGACGGCGTGGTGGTGCGTGATGCCTCCCGGATTCCCAGTGATGAGGAGGTTCCTGCGCCTCGTCCAGATGAGCGGGTATGCTTTCATAGTTTCTTCCCCCGTGGTTTAGCACTTCCCATTCATCCTTTTCTCCGGGGGTTGCTTTGCGCCTATCAGTTGCAACTGCATGATTTGACCCCCAATGGGATTCTGCACATTGCCTGTTTCATTACGCTCTGTGAGGTTTTTTTGGGGATCTATCCCCATTGGGGCCTCTGGAAATGTCTCTTCAATGTGAAGAGGACAAATTCCGAATACGCCATTGGGGGCGTGGGGATCTCCATTAAGGAGAAATCTGCTTATTTTGATTTGGAGAAGTTGGACTCCGTCTTTTCGTGGCGGAGGAGCTGGTTTTATCTGAAGGACCAGTGTGTTGCGGGTCAGCGGTTTGGTCTGCCTCCTTTCGACCCTGCAGCGCGGGCGGTTAAGCGTTCTTCATGGGCGCATCCTTTGTCTGCTCGTGAGTCGTTTCTCGTGGAACCGTTTGTGCAGAAGATTACTGCTTTGAAGGATGAATTGACTGGTGGTCAGCTTATCTCCGTGTTTGTCAAGAGACGCGTGCAGCCGCTTCAGCATCGGGTCCGTCCCATGTGGCAATATACTGGGCCTGATGACTCGACCAGGTGTTCACCCGAAGAGTTTTCCGATGACGGTCTTTTGGCCCGGGTTCAGCAAGTCATAAAGTGCATGAGCATTGGGGAGCAGAGTCTTGTTCGTCCTTACTCTGCTGACTTGCCTCTTCCTCAGGTACTTACCTTTAAATTTTATTTGAATTGCTGGCTCGTTTCTATTGATTGCTGATGCTTCTTTGATCTGTAGGATCACACTCCTTTGCTGAGCAATCCACCGCAGCCTGAGGATGCAGATATAATCGATGAACCTGGTGAAGCTGATGTCGATCCTGTCCTTGCAAGTGATGGGGGTGCTTATGGCGCTTCGGGTGTTGTTGCTGTCGAGTCCACGGGTGCTCCACCGTCAGTTGCGGATGACTCGGGGGATTCAAGTCCTCTTCGTGTCAAACGCACTCGTCCTGCGAGTGGTCGTGATGCGGAGGGTGATGGCGAAGATTTACCCGCGGTCGTACAGCCTGTTGTGCCGTGCCCTCCTCCTGCTGCCTCGAAGAAACGCAGGTTCGGGATATTGCTGCGTCCAGGCGCCGCTCCTGTTGGGTTAGTGTACATTTACACTTTGCCGTTTCTGGCTTTCATTGCATTGGGTGGTGTTTTGAAGGTAACCGCTTTGTAGGACTGCTCCTGCTCCGGCTGCTTCTTCTGCGAGTGCTGGTGCCGTCGCTGCTCCTTCGACTGATTCTGGAGCGGCGTCTGGTCGACTGGCCGATTCCGCTACTCCCGTGGCTTCAGGTGCGGGGACGACCCCTGCGACTGTAGGTGTGGAGGGAACCTCAGCGACTGCTCCGTCTGGGGGGTCTGCTTTGGCTGCTGCTGCTCTTGAGGGTGATTTACCTCCGGATGTCAAACCAGTGATTCCTGAGGAGCATTTTCTGGAGAGGAGGGATTGATGCCTACGCACGCTTCTATTCTTGTAGGCTATGTTGGGCCTCCAAGCGCAGAGCTTTGTAGGACAGCAGCAATTTCCCTCAAGTGGATGACCTAAGGTTTATCAAACTCAGGGAAGTAGAGGTTGAAGATGGTATCTCTCAAGAACCCTGCAATTAAGATACAATAAGTCTCTTGTGTCCCCAACACACCTAATAGAATGGCAAATTGTATAGGTGCACTAGTTCGGCGAAGAGATGGTAAAATATGGGTGATAGGTATGACAAAGCAAGGTAATATAAATCTGTAATAAAAAGTGCAGCAAGCAAACAAGTAGTAAACGTGAGCGCAAACGGTATGGCTATAGTGGTAACAAGGCCTAGGCTTCATACTTTCACTAGTGGCAACTCCCAATAACATTAACATAGTCTAATCACATGATATTTCCCATAAAACATGCAATGGAGACGCACTCGGAGGTCATTCCTTTGTGGTCAAGAGAAGAGAGAATTATGTAGGGCTACAAAATCACACCTCAAAGTTCGTAGTTCTCAATCTATGGATTTCCCAATGTCACCGCGGCCATCCAAAGAGAGTACCACAATCACCACAACATATCTCAAGGATAGTCAAAGACAAGCACCAATAGACTCTCAATCTTCAATCAACACACAAAAGAGGAAATCACTCATGAAAATATTCTTCTAACCCATGTCCAATAGACCGTTGTCACCATGGTCTCGGGGATTATACTAGATAAGATCAAGTGAGTACATCAATCCAATACATAGTGGAAGGGGAAATATCATGGGATCACCCTAGATTAACATAGCCTATGGTCACAACGAAGATCACATCATGGGAGAGAGAGAAGAATACATAGCTACTGCTAGAAACCTCAGCCCCGAGGGAGAACTACTCCCGCTTCATGGAGGGAGGAAGCAACGTCGATGGAGATGAATCCGGGGGCACTTCCCCGTCCCGGCAGGGTGCCAGCACAGGAATTCTGGTCCCCCGAAGCTTGTTGGCGATGGCGGCGGAGATCGGAATCGCTTCTGGAAAAAGTAGTTCGATATAAGGGGTTTCCACCCCGAGGGCTAAATATAGGCGGAGGGGGGTGTCAAGGGGACCCACCAGGCAGCCAGGAGGCCTCCTGGCGCGGCCTAGGGTGGGGCCGCGCCAGGGACCCTCCTGGTCTCCTGGTGGTGGGCCCCCCTCCGCTACCTTGGTGATTCCAGAAGCTTCCGGGTCGCTGATTTTTTATTTGATTTTTCCGGATTTTTTGTAGCACTTTTAATGGTCGGAAAACCTGAAATACAAAAACAGCAGAAACAGCAACTGGCAGCTGGGTGCACTGGGTTAATAGATTAGTCCAAATATGCTCAAAAGTGTATGAAAGTTCAAGAAAATCATGGCAAAGTCACACAAAACATGCATGGAGCAAGCAGAAATTATAGATACGTTTGGGACGTATCAACATCCCCAAGCTTAATTCCTTCTCGTCCTCGAGTAGGTAAATGATAACAAGCATAATTTCTGTGGTGACATGCCACACAACCATATAAGGACTTTTAAGTAAAGCAATCAAAGCATGCAATTGAATTCAAGTCTTAACAAGCAAGAGTCTATATTAGCATTGACACAAGCAACAAAAGAACAAAAGGTGCAAGAGCTCTCGCTGTCCGTGACTCGAATGTCTCCAGATGGTGTTTGCGTGCAAGCAGGGGACTGGGAAAAAGAGAGAAAAAAGGTTGTTGAGAACAACTATCTACTAAAGTTTCACACTTTGTCTCCTTTGGATTCTTATCTTGACTCGTCCCCAGACCACTAGTCAGGTACAACTCAAACTGATCCACTCCCTTTCGATATTTTGAGCACTCATGCAATGGATGAGCGTGAGCAAGAAAGTTGACACCTAAAAGGCGAAACAGAAAGAAGGTGGAGGAGAAAGACAAAAAGGTGTGAAAGGCTCACATCAATGAGGACAATCATAGGCGAGAGAAGGCCATATGATAGATATGATGTGAGGAGTAGGGATTGCCATGCAACGGATGCACATGTGAGCTAAAAGCTCTCCAAGGAAACTAGTGGGGGTGCATCTACCTTGCTTGCTCAAGAAGAGCTAGATCTCGTTTGAGGAGGCTCATCATTGGAATATACAAGCCAAGTTCTACAGTGTGAAGGTCCCCACATAGCTATATGGATGACGATGATCTCTATGGAGTACAAGGGATAGAGGATGAAGTACTAGTGTGGATCTCTCAAAAGGAATAGTAGTGTGCCCCCTTCTCTCTTTTTATTTTTATTTTTCTCCTTTTTCTATTTTTTTATTTTTTTGGTGGCCTCAATGGCTCTTTCTATTTAACTCTCATTTGTCCTCTTTGGGATATTTTGATTTGTCCACTTTGGGATCTTTTCCTCACTTTAGGGGCAACACTCTATATTTTACAAGAATATAGGAGATCTTTCACACTTTACAAGGGTACTCATATAAAGAAGATGTAACTATCATGATGCAAATGTATGCCTCTGCCAGGATAGCAGGATATGCAATGATACTAGCGCGTCATGTAGCCATGATTAGGGCAAGGCCCAACTAGCATGCGGCTCATCGATCAATCAAGTAGCATGTATGACATGAAGATCAAGTCATGAGAAGGTGGATGTTGCATGGCAATGTATCTCGGAAAGGCTATGGAAATGCCTTGTGGGTAGGTATGGTGGCTGTTTTGAGGAAAGATATAAGGAGGCTTATGATGGCAGAGCGTATCGTGCCAAGGGTTTGGATGCACCGGCGAAGTATGCGCCAACTCTCGAGATGAGAAAGGGCAATGCACGGTACCGAAGAGGCTAGAAAAAGTATAGGTGGGTGGAAGTGTCAACTTTCGAATACTCACATTAGTCCGAAGAAGTCATGCACTTATTATCGGTAACTCTCAATCTAATCAGGAGGTTCACAAATAGACAAGTACCCCGAGGAGGAGTGTATGGGGGTTTGGTTATCCTTGCGCATCCTCGGCTCATGGTACGTGAGTGTACTCTAATATTCGAACCCTCCAGAGGTTAGTGATCCATCTAGTAGCTAGAGTTCTCAACAGGGGTTTTTGGTTTTCGAAAAACACACGGATTGCCCAAAATACGACATCTATCACTAATAGGCTCGAGCTCTTGACACCAAAAGTTCAAACATTACTCTAATCAATACCTCAAAACTATTGCAGGTTACTACTACAAAGAGAATAGAAACTTCAACTACCTACTTCTAGTCAAGACACAGAACTCAGTGCAACAGGCAAACTCTCTAACAAGATAAAACATGCAACCTATAGAAAGTTCAACCTAAAACAAAAGAAAATCTCTAGAAAGACTAAAGCACTACAACTAAACAGAGCAGCAACTAAGAAAAGAAAAAGAACAACTCACAGCTAAGGAAATAATCATGCAAATCCTATGAGGAGTTCTAGTTCAAACAGAGCGTGTTTCTCTCCCACACAAAGTAAGACGGGATCTAACTTGTTATGAACAGAAAGCAAAGCTAAAGAAAACTAAAAATAAAACCTAAGAGCGAGACGCTCCAAGCATAGCACATAACGCATGAAGTGATAAAAATATAGTGAGACGAAGGACGAACTGATTATTGTTGATGGAGAAGGGGATGCACGGGGGCATCCCCAAGCTTAGACGCTTGAGTCACCTTGAATATTTCTTGGGGATGCATGGGGGCATCCCCAAGCTTGAGCGCTTGACACTCCTGAATCTTCTTTCATCATCTTCCCTCGCACACTTGAAAACTCCCTTCATACATAACTCATCATAATCTGATCAGCGAGGTTAGTACCCATAATAAAATAATTTTTTATCTACTGGAAATAAGTATATTTTTGAGGAGCTACTGTTTCTCAAGATTGCCAAAAAGATTTTGCAAAGAAAAAGCAAGCTTAAGGTTTGCAAAACGAAGAAAAGGAAAACAGGACAGAATCTGTGAAAAAACAGACCAGCAAGTAGTAAAGATTTTTTTACGGATACTTCTGCAACTCAAAATAAAAAACTCAGAACATAAGAAAGTTCCGTAATTGTATAGAGCACGCTGTGTAAAAAAATCAGCTCAAAAAGATGAACTGGGATTTTTTGTGATTTTTCCCGTCACGAGGACAGAATCTGTTTTCTGGACAGCATGTCACAACTTTCACTTCCCTTGTCATATGAGGCTATAACTTGGCACAAAGCTTGAAAAGTAAAGATACAATGATGTTGCTACAGTAGTAACAATCATCAAGATCACTAAAAACAGAAAGTAAAAACTCAAAGTAAAGGTAACAAGGGTTGTCTCCCTAGAGCTCGTTGTTTATAGCCATAAAGATAGGCTTAAGATTTTAGTGATGCTCTCGTAGGAATAAGAGTGGAAGAACAAAAGAGAGCATAAAGAAGCAAATAACAAACACATTTAAGTCTAACATGCTTCCTATGCAAAGGTATCTTGTAGAGAAATAACTCATTGAAGCATAAAGATATTAACATAGGACGCCAAAATAAGTGCAACTTCAAAACCTTCAACATAAAGAGAGGGTACTTGATATTCTTGAAATATCTATGAGCATATGTTCCCCTCTCATAATAATTTTCAGTGGGATCATGAATAAACTCAACAATATAAGTATGACATCAAAAATTCTAATCATGATCCACAGGCATAGAAAAATTGTTACTATCCACATAAGCAAAATCCTTCTCATTATTAATAGTGGGAGCAAACTCAACAAAATAGCTATCACATGAATCATTCTTATCATGGTGCACTTGTAAAAATTTATTCTTTATAGCATAAGTGTCATCACAATAATCATCATAGATAGGAGGCAAACTATCATCAAAATAAATTTCCTCATCAAAACTTGGGGGGCTAAAAAGATCATCTTCATAAAACGTAGCATCCCCAAGCTTATGGTTTTGCATATCCTTAGTATCAAAAGTATTCAAAGAATACATGCTAATAACATTACTACTATCATGAGTGTTGTTCAAATAATAAATCTCCATAGGATTTTTGATCTCCTCCTCAAACACTTCATGTCCTAACTCAAGATAGAGCTCATAAAGCTCTCTCATAAATTTTTTGTTGTTTTCCATAAAGCCATAAGCTCATTACTACTATCATGAGTGTTGTTCAAATAATAAATTTTTTGTTGTTTTCCATAAAACTAGTGAAAATAAAAAGAAGAAACAAAAAGAATTAATTGCAAGATCTAAAGATATACCTTCAAGCCTTACCTCCCCGGCAAGGGCGCCAGAAATAGCTTGATGTCTACGCACGCTTCTATTCTTGTAGACTATGTTGGGCCTCCAAGCGCAGAGCTTTGTAGGACAGAAGCAATTTCCCTCAAGTGGATGACCTAAGGTTTATCGAACTCAGGGAAGTAGAGGTTGAACATGGTATCTCTCAAGCAACCCTGCAATTAAGATACAAGAAGTCTCTTGTGTCCCCAACACACCTAATACAATGGAAAATTGTATAGGTGCACTAGTTCGGCGAAGATATGGTAAAATATGGGTGACAGGTATGACAAAGCAAGGTAATATAAATCTGTAATAAAAAGTGCAGCAAGCAAACAAGTAGTAAACATGAGCGCAAACGGTATTGCAATGGTGGAAACAAGGCCTAGGCTTCATACTTTCACTAGTGGCAACTCCCAACAACATTAACATAGTCTAATCACATGATATTTCCCATAAAACATGCAATGGAGACGCACTCGGAGGTCATTCCTTTGTGGTCAAGAGAGGAGAGAATTATGTAGGGCTACAAAAGCACACCTCAAAGATCGTAGTTCTCAATCTATGGATTTCCCAATGTCACCACGGCCATCCAAAGAGAGTACCACAATCACCACAACATATCTCAAGGATAGTCAAGGACAAGCACCAAGAGACTCTCAATCTTCAATCAACACACAAAAGAGGAAATCACTCATGAAAATATTCTTCTAACCCATGTCCAATAGACTGCTGTCACCATGGTCTCGGCGATTATACTAGATAAGATCAAGTGAGTACATCAATCCAATACATAGAGGAAGGGGAAATATCATGGGATCACCCTAGATTAACATAGCCTACGATCACAACGAAGATCACATCATGGGAGAGAGAGAAGAACACATAGCTACTGGTAGAAACCTCAGCCCCGAGGGAGAACTACGCCCGCTTCATGGAGGGAGGAAGCAACGTCGATGGAGATGAATCCGGGGGCACTTCCCCGTCCCGGCAGGGTGCCGGCACAGGAATTCTGGTCCCCCAAAGCTTGTTGGCGATGGCGGCGGAGATCGGAATCGCTTCTGGAAAAAGTACTTCGATATTAGGGGTTTCCACCCCGAGGGCTAAATATAGGCGGAGGGGGGTGTCGAGGGGACCCACCAGGAAGCCAGGAGGCCTCATGGCGCGGCCTAGGGTGGGGTCGTGCCAGGGACCCTCCTGGTCTCCTGGTGGTGGCCCCCCTCCGCTACCTTGGTGATTCTGTAAGCTTCCGGGTCGCTGGTTTTTTATCCGATTTTTCCGGATTTTTTGGAGCACTTTTAATTGCCGGAAAACCTGAAATACAAAAACAGCAGAAAACAGCAACTGGCAGCCGGGTGCACTGGGTTAATAGATTAGTCCAAATATGCTCAAAAGTGTATGAAAGTTCAAGCAAATCATGGCAAAGTCACACAAAACATGCATGGAGCAAGCAGAAATTATAGACACGTTTGATCGCAAAGTTCTTTGATCGCATGGCGGAGCAGGTACGTAATTTCTTTGTCTTTATGTGCTTTGTTGTAGTAGCCCCCGAGGCTGTAAATGGTCACTTGTGGGTGGTTGTAGTCTATTATTTAGGTCTTCCTTCTATCGGTCTGGTACATATTGGGAGCACGACAGTGCTCCCAATGGGAGTAGCCCCTGAGGCTGCCAGCAATCATTTGTGATTGGTTGTAGCCTTTGATTTTATTCTTTCCTATGCTTTTGACTTTGTGTATCTGCTTGGGTGTAGCCTTTATTCCGGATGTGCAAACGTGTGCTGACTGAGACTGATCGGTGACGACGTGCTCATGACTCGGTCCAAGGGAGCTTAACTGCTATGACACGTGAGATTCTGGTTCTTGGTCTTTGTTTCTTTTGTTGATTGGTTATGATTGGTGTTTGTTCCGTAGGTCGCAAGAAGGGTGCTGACAGGCGGGCGGAGGCTGCAAAGAAAGAACTTGCTGAACTTCGGGATGCTCTGGAGTCCAAGGAGAAGGAACTGCAGGCGCAGCACAGTGAGCTCGAGCGGTTGCGGCTGTTGGAGGAGGAGTTTCTCCAGGTCGAGAGGGTTGAGTGCGAGCGCCTGCAGAAATTGGCGAGCTCGTTAATTGGTTAGTGGACTCCTCCTGTCCTCCGTCTTTTTGCGGTTTGTTTGCCTCTCGATTGCTGTGATTTTAATCTGTGGCCTTCTTCCAGGTTCCGCGGGTATTGGAGCGGTGGATGTTGCTGCTGCTGGTTCGGGCGTTCTCCGTGGCTCTATAGATGTTGTCTCGAGCGCTGCTATAGATGTTGGGGGTATCTGCGATCGGGCTACCATTCTTCTGAAGCTTCTCCATGAGCACCTGTTCCCCGATGCGGAGAAGCGTCTTGAGGGTCTTTATTCTCTAGTTGCTGCTTTTGGTCCGGATGGGGATCGGCTGGAGGGCTTGCTTCGTGAGAACGTGGTGGGTGGACTTTCCACGTCTATTGTTGTTCTTCTTGGCCATGGTCTCCCTATTGAGGATTCCATGGTGGATACTTTGCCTGCTTACACGGACGAGCAGAGTGCTCGCGCTACTCGACTGGCCCGCCAGCTGCAGCTGGTCGTAGAGGCAAATAATTCTGCAGTCGAGGAGTAGTGTGGTCCTTTTTGTGTTTTGAAACCTTTCAGTTGTAATGTACCTCCTGCGGGACGGCAGATCTTAATTCACGGACCTGCTTTGCTTTCTTGTGCTTCTTGCTGCCTTGCTTATTTTGACTTGTTTCTCTTTGCGGTAGGCCATCCCGGGAATTTCTCGGGCTTGGAATTTGCTGAAGGAGGATGCTCGCGAAGGTGCTTACGAGTCCGTTTGCTTGAGGCTGAAAGAGGCCGAACGTGAGATTGTTCAATTAAAAGGTGTTGTTGCGGTCCATCGCTCGAAACGCAAGCGTGCTGAGGCTGTCTTGGATGGATTGGCATCTTGGATGTTGAAGTTGTCTGACTTTCTGAAGGGTGAGCTTGCTTTTTTCTTCAACCGCTTGGTTGCGCGGGTTCTTTCCTTTGTGCTCTGCCGCTGACCTTTTGTTCTTTGCTGTGAAGTGCTTGCTGGGCGTTCTCGCGAGGAGGAGGAGGCAGTGCAGTCTGAGTTGCTGCGGCTAGAGGACCCGGTTGTGCAGGCAAACAATCCTTTCTGGATGGACAGGGCTCGTGCTCGGGCGTTCGCCTTTTTGCGGATGCGGGTTGAGAGGGTACCGCGGGCTCTTGAGTACTGCCGCGGAGTGTTTGGCAGGATTTTTTCTGAATTTTACCCTTTGGATCATGTCCCTTCATCTCTTGAGAAGCTTTGTCGGATGTTCTCCCAGCCTGCGGATCTTCGGCGCGTAGTTAATCACCAGATTTATGCAGGTGCTCGCTGTGCTTTTGCCTTCGTGCATAGTCATTGACCGGGGGTTGATATTATGTTGGCAGCTCGAGGTCCTCCTGGTGGTCGAGCTCAGCCGATGAACGATCATTACGCCATGGCGGATGAACCTGCAGGTGAAGTTGTGAAGTGGGTGGTCGAGGATAATGACCGTCGATTGGGTGCTCTGTGTAAAGTAAAATCGGAGCCTGGGGATTAGCCCTTGCTTGGCGCTCTTTCCTTTGCTGAGCAACGTTTTGTTGATGTTCTATTTGAATTACTTTGTTCGTCTGCTGTAGATCAAACTTTGCGTGGTAAGGTTTGTCTTGTTGGCTGCTGAGTTTTTAGAGTCGCGTTGCGAAGACGCCTTGGGGGGTGGCTGCTTCGGCGAGCCCCCGCGTGCCGATTTTTAGAGTCGCGTTTGCGAAGAACGCCTCGGGGGTGGCTGCTTCGGCGAGCCCCCGAGTGCCAATTTTTTAGAGTCGCGTTTGCGAAGAACGCCTCGGGGGGTTGTTTCTTTGGCGAGCCCCCGAGTGCCAATTTTTTAGAGGTCGCGTTTGCCAAGAACGCCTCGGGGGGTGGCTGCTTCGGCGAGCCCCCGAGTGCCAATTTTTTAGAGTCGCGTTTGCGAAGAACGCCTCGGGGGATGGCTGCTTCGACGAGCCCCCGAGTGCCAATTTTCTTAGGGTCGCGTTTGCGAAGAACGCCTCGGGGGGTGGCTGCTTCGGTGAGCCCCCGAGTGCCAATTTCTTAGAGTTGCGTTTGCGAAGAACGCCTCGGGGGGTGGCTGCTTCGGCGAGCCCCCGATTGCCAATTTTTTAGAGTCGCGTTTGCGTAGAACGCCTCGGGGGGGTGGCTGCTTCGGCGAGCCCCTGAGTGCCAATTTTTTAGAGTCGCGTTTGCGAAGAACACCTCGGGGGGTGGCTGCTTCGGCGAGCCCCCGAGTGCTAATTTTTTAGAGTCGCGTTTGCGAAGAACGCCTCCGGGGGTGGCTGCTTCGGCGAGCCCCCGAGTGCCAATGTGCAGAAATAATTTTTGGGAGAATATTTATAATATTTTCCCTTTTGTTTCTTACACGAGGGGGGCTGCTGTTTGAAGGCAACCCCTTTATTTGGATCGATGGCTTAGTAGCCCTAACAACAAAAAACTGTTGTGGCTCCCTTTTGCTTCTATCGTTGAGCCTCTTCTTCTGGGGCTGCGGCTCCGCTGGCTTGGTGTGCTCCAAAGGTTTCTGATATTTTGTGGAACTCCTTGTCGCAACGGTCAAATCTGACGAACCTGCCGCTAACTATGATTACTCCTCGCGGGCCTGGCATTTTCATCTTGAGGTAGGCATAGAATGGTACTTCCATGAAACGCGCGAAGGCTGGTGCTTGATGCGCGAGGTGATGATAATTTCTCTCCCTTCGTTGGTAAACCCCAAGAGGAAGTTATGATGTAGCACAACAGAAAATTTCCCTCAGTAAAGATACCATGGTTTGTCTCCAGTAGGACTCCGGAGATGATAAGTAGGTGTCAGCGGCGCAACTGACGCGGACCTGCACACAGACACAAATAACTTTGTTCCCAACGAAGTTCAGAGAGGTTGTCAATCTCTCCGGTCTTGTTGTTTACAAAGGATCAAACGCAAGGGATAATGATAACAACTGGAAGTAAAAGCAGAAAAGTAAATAAGTGTGGAAACAGTGATGAGGATATGGACCGGGATACGTGATGTTCACTAGTGATGTCTCTCTCCCAAAAGACGATAAAACTGCTATGCGAGGTGAACAAATTACAGAAGGGCAATTGACAGGATTATGAACGCGCCGCAATGCTAACTATGCTACAAAAGAAAGGAAGAGGCTCAAAAGCATGGGCAGAACGCCAAAATAAGTAGATCGAAATCCAACTGCATCTACTACTAATCATCCACCTTGAGATATCTATCCAGAACATCTCGCTGGTATTAAGTTGCGAGCCCCACCCAAAGTGTAAACCCAAAGCAACGGACAACTGCATTAAAAAGCACTTTGCGTAAAGTAAACAATCCTTGCAACCGCGGTTACAAGCACCGTTGTTTCCCCCTTGTGGCAACAGCACATCCCCTAGACTCATATTTCTGTCACTCAAGCGTGTCATCAGGGGGCATGAACCCACAATTGAGCATAACGTTCCCTCTTGGGGTTACTACCTACTACTTGGCCAAAGCAATAAATAGCAACAGAGAACATGCAAGAATTACTTAAGAACAAAAATATAAAAGATAAGAACCAAATATATTACTCTATCACAATCTGAACATAATCTCATAATCCATCAGATCCCATCAAACTCAGGATAGAAAAAACAGAAAGATTACAAAAGTGCCTCGATCATGTAGGGCAGCTCACGAGGTCTAAACCATGAAGAACAAAGAGGGGAGGAGAACATCACATAGCTACTGATCACGGACCCATGGTCCAAAGGAAACTACTCATGGCACATCCGGGAAGCATCCATGGTGGAGAGGATACTCCCGGAGGTCGGCCCTCCCTCCGGCATGGTGCCGGGAAGAGGTCTGCTGGTGCTCCCGATCTCGGAAGCGCGGCGGCGGCGGAACAGAGGCGAGATCGCGAAAAAGGGTTCTTCTTCTGAGGGTTTCTCGTCACGGAGAATATATAGGCGAAGGGGGGGCAACCAGGGGGGCTAATACGTCCAAAATGCATCACTATTTTATATAGTAATTCTTTCTTATTCCTTGATATATTTCATGATATGATGCTACTCTTATGTTGTTTTGGCTTATTTTACACAGTTTGCAACTTTCCGGTGCCGAAGCAGCAGATGCAGGATTCAGCGGTAAAAAGTGGACGTTGAGTTGCTGAAGAAGAATACCTCCAAATTACCTGAAAATCGACGGAGGCTATTTTCCAGAAGTATCACGAAGACACGCAAAAGAGCTACCAGAGGGGGGCCACAGGGTGCCCAGGCGGCCACCTGGCGCGGCCCCACCCCTGGCCTATATACTCTCCGTCATCCAGAAACCCTAAAAGAGGGAGAGTTTTCGGAGTTCCGCCGCCGCTCCGTGGCGGAAATCTACAGAGAAGAAAAGCCATCTCTGGCGGGCAGATTCCGCCGGGGAGATCACCTAGCGGTACGCAAAGAGAGGTCGTGATGATATCATCTACGTCCGTACCGCTCCTCGTGGAGTAGATCCCGCATCCAACCAACCCTTTTTTGACCAGGGAACGGGAGAATTCCCACTACCGCTGGCAGGCCAGCCGGGCCGTGAGCGCGGTGGGAACGGGCTTCCCAAAAAGCGAGCCCCGGCCCGGGTCAGCATAGAATGGGGGGGACGGCCCTAATGTTGTGTTGGCCGGGTTGCGGGCGGATAAAAGCGGACGTGGGGACTCGGGTCGGGGCACAGCGTAACTAAGAGAGCCATTCCATTTAGGGCGAGACAGAATGGGCGGGCACAAGCAGTCTGGTGTCCGAGCCGATTGGTCAGACGACGACTACTGCACATATTATATTAGCCGCCTATCCCGGAATGGACTGGGATGGAATAGAAAGAACGCGAAGCAGCAAGCAAGGGATGAGCGCTTTGTTGCTAAAGCGCATACGTTTTCTTGCTGGGTCGGTTTGTTTTTGGGGGGTGGTGCAATAAGCTTGCTTCTTCACAAGCTTATCCCCGCCCCCTTTCCTGTCCGTCCCGACCGGCAGCAGTTGGGTCTCCCCATCTCTCCTCAAATTCCCCGGTCTTCGGCCCGAGCTGTATGAGGCAGAAACTCGTCCCACGTACGGTTCGGAGGCCGAGCCCCACCCCAGCAATAATGGTGCGGCTTAGGTCAACTAATACGAATAAGATACAGTTCACTCAACGATTGCCTTTGGGTCCCGAACTCCATATGGGGAAGGAACGTTGTTGTTTGCGAGGTCTCGATCATTTACATGGACCCACTTCTCATTCCATTTGTGGGAATTTGATGATTTATAAACCGTCCCCAACGAGCGAAAGGTTCATGTTTGAACATGATGAATCACTTCGTGCCGACCTGTTGCCCATAAACTTTCCTGCCTCATATGAGAATGGAAAACTGGAAGATTTTCTGCATCGGTGGATGAAGAATCACGAACATAAGAATTTCTGGTTTAGCATGTTCCCAGAAAGAAGATACTTTTTTTCCATTCGAGAAACGAGGAGCACGACTGAAGTGGCTATACATACAAATCCATTTACGGATCTATATGCTCCGATTGGAACTGGAAGTTCCAGAACTGGCGGCTGGTATACCACCATAATGAAATTGCCTTTTATTTTTAGTATTCAGATAGGATTTCTGTTGGCTTCATCGGGAGGCTCGCGTAGTTTGTTACGTCAACTCCAAAAGGATAAGTTGCATTGGAATCGAGAAAGTTTCGTTCATAATTGCATAAAAGGAGGAGAAATAGTGGCTGCGGCGCGTCGAGGGTCAACCTTGATATCGAATAACCTTTCGAGCCTTCCCCAATGGATCTCTATCCTCCTTTGAAACCAATAGAAGTTCACTGACCATCCCTGTCAAACATAACCCAAGGTAGGATCGAGAGGAGAAGAATAGGACTCTTGCTAGTATCATAACATAACCTCTCGATGGGAGAATGAAACCATTAGATTAGTGGAAAGAAGAAAGAATGGGAAGAAAGCAGCCATGGGCAAGCTTTAATTAATAGAAATAAGTAGGAGTTAAAGCCTTTAAATTCGAGTGAAACGAGCCTTTGACGTAGTCACAAATTCGACTGCCCTTTCACTATTATTATTATTTCGAGTAATAGCGGAAGGAGTGCCAAAGCCCATTTTAGTAGAAAGCTGCTGCCCTTTTCTAGTAATGCGGAGTGACATAATCAATCGAATTCGACTGGTTGGTTCCCCTTATTAGTCAATTGCTTTTGACGTATCAGGTGGGAATGGGAGAGCCTCTTTTCTTTCCGCAATGGAATCGGCTTACTTTCTTCCCTTTTCTTTCAGCCCTGGCTTTGATGATAGGAATATTCCATTCCTTTCCAATCTGAATGAAAGTTGAGAAAACAATATAATAAGAACTTGGTAATTGAGGGTTGGCCAAAGCAGGATCTATGGTTCGGTTGCTTTTCTTCTCCTTCTTTTCTGATTGCTTTCCTATTGAATTGATTTTCTGACTGGAATTCAAGAAGGAAAGGAAAACTAGGAGAAATTGACTTGCTTTGATTATCCCATTTCTTGAAAGCCTAAACCGGAACAGCAAACTAGTAGGCTGCGGATCTGTTACAGGCAAGTTCTGTCCCAACCTTCATTCAATTATCCGGGCTCCCCTTCGGCTTGAAGAAGACCGCTTTCCCTTTCTTTTCTTCCCTGGCACCCAGCATAAGTTATAGGGCGCCCTGAGGGTAGACCCAACCCAACAATTTGTCAATCTATACACAGCATAAGTTATAGGTCGGCTAGGTCAATCAGTTGAGGGAAGGCCGAAGTAGTTCTGGTTTCGGAAATCAAGGCAGATAAGCTATGGTGTCCTATAAGCTATAATCCTCTCCCCTGAAGGGTTGTTAGATTACCAAGTCCGCAAGGGATGGGAAATAGGACCTGGCCATCAATGCAAGTAAGGGCTGATTAACCTACTTAGCTTGAAAACCAAGTAAGGGTTGGGGAAACTCTTTCTTTCGGGAAGATAGTTATTGGAATTCAGATGATAGGAATATTGCCCTTATTTTCTGATAGCCTTGACTTTCATGAAGGAAGATACCTATACTAGTGCTCAGTTCAGTCAGAAACCTATTCTTCGACTACCGTGCTCTGTTCAGTTCAAGATTTCTTTTCTCTCGGGTTCGGTTCAGTTCCTGACCCCTATTGTTTGTTCAATCACTCCAATCAATCTTCCCTTTTTTGCTTCCGCTGAGGACAAATTGAGAGGATCCGGGAAAGAAGAGATTTCTGTATCTGCTTTCATCCCTTCATCTAAGCTTTTGAGAATCACTGTTTTGCTTTTCTTTCAGGAATATTCCATGCCCCTTGCTTCATTCAAGTTGGATAAAAAGATAGGAATAGGGATTTTCTTCTTGATCCAATCGGTACTCTTGAATTGTGGCTTGGCCTGGCGCCTCTCTTTTCCATTTCTTTAGGTGCTTTAACAATGACTTTTCCACGCCGTCAATTCATTAGGCATTCGGCATCTTTAGCTTCTGCAGATTCTTTAGTTTGTTTCACTTCAACCTCTTCTGGGTCCTCCTCGAAGTCGCGGATAGCTTAACACGACTCTGTCTTGTCTCCTCTTTATTTTAGAAATCCCATGGTTAGGTGATATGATTGCATGTCGAAGACCAAAATGCACCAGATTCGCCCCCTTCGCTTTCTTGTACCTCGTCAACATCCTCCAACTCGCCTCTTCATTTCTTCTGGAATTCTTTCTTCTAAGGTAGTAGGTATCGGGTTTCCCTGTTCATACTCCGAACATGAGTTAATATACTCTTGTAGAGCAGATCACTTAGGGCTTTATACTGGTTCGACGACTGGGTTCTTGTTCCTTTCTCTTCTTTGTCTGTCCACTCCCTTTGTTTTCAACAGTCTTTGGAGCTTCTGGTACCACTGGTGTGATCTCATTCTTGAATGCTAACACCCTGGTGTCTCCTAACGCTACGCTTTCTAAGCAACCTGAGTGTTCTCTGAACTAGGTGAACAATCCAGGGCGATAGCGTGAAAGGGCCTCGTCATTGCTCATCCAGTTTCACTACATTAGCCTCCTCGTGTTCCTAAGGGCTACCACCAACTAATGCTTTTCGACTTCTGGCTAGAGCTACTAACCTACCTCGAACAAGAGCTGCATCCCGGTAGCGCTTTGAATCATCATTTTACTATTCCTAGGTTCGATTCCTGCTGTCTTTACTTTCTGTCTTGCCTCTATGCCTTCCTGGTGGGTGACTGTGACCTGGAGATGGTTCGATGGTTGGTTACTCTAGCCAGAGTTCAAAACTAGAAGTCCAGCCACTCACTTTGTTGTGAGAACTAAACTTACCACTGAAAAATATTAGGATTCCAGTGGCACAGTGACAATACACATACCAAGGTAATTGCTGATATTGACAAAGATGGTGTACATGAAATGGTGATTGCACTTTGACTCAAAAGCACTATTCGATAAGACGCAGTAGAACTGTGCACCCGTTTTTGTTTGAGTTTGAGGCGACCTATACTAAACTATAATAGCAAGGAGAGACAGCAGCTGATACCAGATCATACTACAGTACAGCTAGTGCGTGCTAAAACCCTCCTTGTGTACTAGGCTTATGAATAAAAATAAACTAAACTGTTGAGACGTCTCTAGTGTAGGTGACAGGGAAGCCATGCTCGTTAGAAGAGAAAACAGTTGAGCAAGCATGGGTTCAAGCTCTAGTGGATGGGTTTGATAGCTGAACGCAAGGATAATTCATCTACGTAGCTAGTTGGTTATGGTGGCGGAGAAGCCCCTTTTTAGCTAGATTGGGCTCATTTACTACTTTATTTAACCCGGGGTTATGCCTAAAACCGGTATGGTATCTTATGCGTGTTCGACTAGTTCCATTTCTGATTCTCCTTCTTCGCTGGGGTCTACATACGAAAGAATGGAACACTCGACAGCTTCGATACTCAAATAACCAGCTCATTATGCTTAGGTTGGGTTAGGAAAACGAAGCTTTCCAAGGGACTAGTTCTTTCGCGCATCTGTTTCTCCATCCGTTCTCTTCACATAAGAAGCCAGCCGCCTACTCCTACTATTGGGTCGGTTGGTCGGTCAAGTGAACCACGCCCAGCAGGTGGGTATGCCGATAAGATTCCTTTGTTCGACGTACGTCCATATGAAGCGAGCGCTTCAAAACGAGGCTATTATGCTTAAACTAGGGCTCCCTCTGGGTAATTCTACCTATCCGTTTGGACCACGTACCTAGATCAAGTCAATCATTTCAATCTAAGTTGTCCTCAGCTACAGCAAAAACAGAAGAAAGCAACAAGTTCTCCGTTTCCTGTTCCCAAAGGGTGTGAATGGAATCAATAATTATATATATAAAGTTGACGTAAGCTGTATGCATTCGGTGCCCTCAAGTAGGTACGACTATGGATCATTCTATTCCTTTAGGTAGTCCTAAAAAGCAAAACGTAATGGTAGAGGATGAAGGAAACAAAGAATGAAGTCTGCACCTTTGACTACTGATGAACCGCCATTTCGTTCTTTTCTTCTTTGTTCGGCTTTCACAAGCAAGATACCTTGAAGCAGGTGACAGTCTATAGCCCAGGAGAGTACCATTGCTGACATGATACAATTGGCCTTCCTCTTCAGATTTATTTAGAACTGAAAGCGTTCAAGGCAAGGTTGTGCAATCTCTCGTACCTGCGAGAAAAGGGCTTATTTACTACTTTTTATCGATCAATGGTCCACCGGTCCCATCCAATGAGTGGTATCTGAGTATCATAGTATCATAAGAAAGTTCATTTGTACACCCGCTTATCTTTCTATAGAAACTTATCTCTAAATTTTAGATAGGATGTTTCTGGAATTACCCCTGCTACGTAGAATGGGATAGTGTCAACGTCCTTCATTATAGTACCGAAGATGCTCGTAGGCTGGTCGATGGAAAGGATGGCTTTTATTCACAGAGATGGAGATCCTGGTTTAGCAGCGGTTGCCCGTCCTTGGGTTTATGTCGAGCTTTTCGTATTAAGCACTGGGAGCAGAGAAATCCTAGGGTTGCTTTGTCTTCCTCTTCTGTTCTTAAATATAACTGAAAAGCATCCTGTTTCTTTAGTTGCCTCAAAGCTCAGGATCTCCCCATGTTTCTTCTGGAGATGTGTCAGTGGCTTTGCAATGATGCCGAAATGGCGAACGAAGCGCCTGTAATAGCCGGCCAAACCTAAGAAGCTGCGGACTTCTTTGACTGATTGCGGAGAAGACCAGTTGGCAATGTTCTTAATTTTTTGGGTTTCAGTGGCAACCCCATGCTGGCTGATAGTATGGCCCAAATAGGATAACTGGCGTTGAGCGAAAGAGCACTTTGAGCGTTTGACTTGCCATTGATCCCTTCTTAACAACTCAAGCACTGATTGCAAGTGGATTGTGTGATCTTCAAGAGAGGCACTGTAGACTAAAATGTCGTCAAATAACACCAGGGCGCATTTGCGCAGAAGGGGTTTGTTTGAGAGTGGCGTTCATGGCTCCCAAGAAGGTGGCTGGTGCTCCCGCGAGGCCGAAGGACATGACCTTGTACTCGTAGTGCCCTTCCAGAGTCTGGAAGGCTGTTTTGAATTCATCGCCAGCTGCCATACGAATCTGGTGATAACCAGCTCTGAGATCGGGTTTAGAAAACCATGAGGCACCAGACATCCAGGAGTTCTTCGACTATGGGCACTGGATACTTGCTGACGACAGTCATCGCATTTAGACAGCGATAATAAATACATAAACGCCAGGAGAAAACAAAATATAAGATTTTTGGTCATAGAACCCCTGGTACCAATGTTTATAGAACTGTCCAGAATTGATAAAGAGAAGCAGCTTTGAAGTCATGGAGAACGAAAATAGGACCCTGGCTCGAGCCCATCTAGTGATTAAAGGTAAAGTGCTTCGGTACATTGGTGCAGGGGAATGCGTACCTACGCCTTTTAACTACCTTGGGGAGAGCGGACTCGCTGATGACCCTCCTTGGGAAACAAATGAAGTGGGTGGATTGGAGTTCGTCTCCGCCAATTAGAGATACGGTGCTGACCCAAGCTGAGTGAGTGAAGGCTCCGGCTTGACCTACTAGCTGTTTGCTATCAATAAATAACTAGCTGACAATATGCTATGCTTACTCTCCGAGCACTAAAGCTATCGAGAAGTGATGCAACAAAGGTTGTTGAAGGTCAGGCTCTCCGTCAAACAGAGAAATCTTAATCGTCAGAACAACGCTGAACCTAACTTCAAAAAGAGTTGGTAAGAAAGTGCAAACGTTGAGTAAGAAATCGCCATAGGGCGGCACAAACAGAAAGAAAGGCTTCTGCCAATCGGAATAGGAATGCGAAATCCCAGTAAAAGGGTGTTCAGTCGAAGATAGGAGGATTCCTTTGATCCATACCGTCATCTGACGGACTTCCTGCTGACTTCGTCAATTGCTCTTTATCGCTTAATAGAAGGGAAATTTAATGAGATAGATGAAAAAAAGAATATCAATCGAGAAAAAGCTTAAATAGACACAATTCGTAATAGATACAATTCGTAAGGAAGAAGTGATCAAAAGTACGAGGTCGGAGTCTTTTTCTGTCTTAATTATTGGAAATCCAAATCGAAATGCCTCAACTTGATAAATTGACTTATTTCTCACAATTCTTTTGGCTGTGCCTTCTCCTCTTTACTTTTTATATTGTCTTATTTAATAATCAAAATGGAATACTTGGAATTAGTAGAATTCTAAAACTACGGAACCAACTGCTTTCGCACCGGGGGGACAAGATCCAGAGCAAGGACCCTAAGAATCTGGAAGATATCTCGAGAAAAGGTTTTAGCACCGGTCTCTCATATATGTACTCCAGTTTCTCCGAAGTATCCCAATGGTGTAAGACCGTCGACTATTTTGGAAAAAGTAGGAAAAGAACTCTTCTCTCTGATTTCGGAGAAATAAGTGGCTCACGAGGAATGGAGAGACAGATTCCCTATTTGATCTCGAAGTCCTCATATAACACTTCTTCCAGTCGGATCACTTGTTGGAAAAACATAATGCTCACACATGTTCCACACGGGCAAGGAAGCATAATCTAATGAAAGCCGTCTGAGATTCTTTCTATAGGTTCCCTGAAGAGAAAGGATCCTTGCCTAGAAGAGAAAGAAGGGATCCAGAAAAAGTAAGGAAGAAGAGGCGGAAACGTCGGCCGGCCCGTCCGAGTCACGGAAGCGCCCCCGAGAGGAGGAAACAGAGCAAGGTTCGAGGAAATTGGCAGATTTGCATTCTCAGGGAGATTTTTATACTGATTCGTGGGAGGACTGATAAGCAGGAAAGGTTGGTCATAAATTTGAAGAGTGAGTTGGCTGGCCCGCAGATGTATTGTCCATTTTGGAAGATGCTTTTTAGGTATCCATCTTTGCAAATCGAGATACCGAGGCCTCCTATACCTGTAGGGTAGAGGGGGGATAGAAGAGAGGGTATGTGGGCTTCTATCAAATAGTGAAGTGCTATATCTTCATAGGATTTCCTGCTTTCTCGATGGTCACTGTTTTGGAATAGGCACAATTATGGAATCACTAACCCATTCAGGGGTTCGAGAAATCGGGCAGCTGAACTCGTGTCAGTTGGTAGTGGATTCCCCGTTCAAGTAGTTCCAAACTCAGTGCAATGTTTCTGTTGACTGCGGATCGCATTCCTCCAGCTTTTGTTCTTTCTGACTCTGCATTCAAATAGGGGTAAAAATGCTTGGTGTCCAACCAGATATCCACAGAGAATAGTCAGTATTAGTTTACCATTTTCTAGTACATATATATTTATAAACCAATTGCATCTCTGGTAACTCTGAACTAAGCTCAGGGGAGGGGTAGTAGGTATGCTTCAAACCCTCCGGCACCTTGAAGAACGATGGCACTAGATCGGGAAAGATGAATGACCAATGAGGACAGGACAATGGGGGAAGTTGGTAATAGAGAATCCTCCCTTCTTCTTTGCTTTCTTGCCTGAACCTGAAAAAATCCAAAACTAACCATTGGAACCTCATGGGCTACCGAGTTAGGAGATTCATTTTATTTATTACTTTTACTTTTTTTTACTCAGTTATTCTAAAAGATAAGAGCTAACCGACCATCCTGATTGAATGTTTGAGTACTCGGAGTCTCTCGTAAGTATGGAAAGAAAGTCTCTTCAGTCCTTTCCACAACTCCTAAATTTCCCATCAGCCTATCCAATCTAATTCCAGACAGAGTCAGTAGACCTTACTTTAGTGTAGGTAGTGTAAGATAATTAGGAAGTCTTGATAGTCTTTCGTATAATCTCTTCTTCAATCCTAGGAGCAAAAAAGGAATGTCCTTTAGGGACCTTTGGATACCAAGATTTCCGACCTCTTACTTTCGTAGTTATGAATTGCGGAATAGAATCAATTATGAAATTAATAAGTAAGCCTTCCCTCATCCCTATTGGTATCGGTTTGGGCCACTACCCAGAACCCTGCCAGAGCCCTATTTTTAGAATAAATTTAAAGTCTTTTTTAGAACTCACTTATGGATTCTTAAAATCCAGTATCGACAGGCCTAGTTCTTTTCCTTTGCTTATGCAGGGCAAGAATTTGTCGAGTTCAATCAGTACAATAAGAAATCCTAAGTATTTTTTTGGTCAGGCGACACCCAGATTTGAACTGGGGATAAAGGATTTGCAGTCCCCTGCCTTACCGCTTGGCCATGCCGCCAAATCCGATCCAAAATCGAGCAAAATCTTATTCATCCACATTATTTTACTAATTAGTATTCGTAGGAGGGGATTATTAAACCCTTTTTGATTTTTTTTAGATCGTCGAATCCCTTTTTATCCCTTTCCAATCCCTTTTAATAAATTCATTCCTGTTTTTTATTGGACCCAGTTTTATTCTCTTCGATTGATTGTATCTCAAAACACACATTGCTTAAATACCTTCTCCTTCTATTGAAAAGAGAAAGGATTTCCAGTCACAGACTGCCAAATTTAGGAAAAATTGGAACCATTAACTATATTATTTGTTATTATTTGTTATTTTGATATTTTCTATTTGTTAGTAGTGAACGGTTCTAAAATGGGTATTGTATCCCAAATAGTGTTTCCTTAATGGCATAACAAAATCCAATTGATTTACGGCTAATCAGTATCAATTCAAAAAAAAGAGAATTATGATATTGATATAGTGTGACCTGACCCCTGTTGCTCCAAGTGAAATTCAGTCTAGGGTTCTTAAAGATATTCTCCATTTTTTCCCTTTCCCTACAATAAAGTATAGTCTGAAGGCTAGCATGCACCATTCCTCGCTTATGATAATCTAAGGCAAAAAAGAAAGAAGGCTCACACCATAATAATACATACCCTTTTTCCTCGATCGTCAAGGTCGTGGATTTGGATCGATTTCGGTTTTACGGGCTTCATACATTGTTAAGAAAAGTACTCGGCATTGGAAAGCATCACGTTCTGGCCACACACAAAAGAAGTCGGTGGAAGGTATGGAATTTCTCGGCTGAAGGTCAGAAAGAAAGCAATCGCCAGTGCTCTCGGTTCCAGCAACGAGTCTTTTCTCTGAGAATTAAGGAAAACAAACTAACCTTGTCTGTCTATGTTCACCTTGACATGAAAGACTCTTTTCCTAACCTGACTGTTCTACCTGGCTAGTTCACTTCACTTTTCGAGGGATCCTGGATTGGAGTTCACTTGTCTATGAGTGTCCGAACAGCTTCAGATCCTTCCAAGGCGCAGGGGTTCTCTCTCCATTCACTTTGAGCTGGGTTTCTTGTGATCTTTGTAGTAGTTTTTCCGTCCAATTTTATGGTAAATTAAGTCTTACACAGCTGTCCCCAAGGATGTCCATTCCATTCGGCAGGGACTCCATCTCGCATTCGATCTCCCTCCTTTCCCTGAAAGAGTCGAGGTCTCTCTGGACTTCTCTTTTGCCTCTCTCCCAGATTCAGAAAAAGGGAGGAAGAGGGCCTCTCGACGGGAGTGATTCCCCGAAAAGAGATCGTTCCCAGCATCCTCGAGTTCGTAGTCAAACTCACCTTCATCCACCTTTCATGGACTGGCGCGGGCAAGCGCCGATGTCTGGAGCAGGAGATGGAAGCTTGGGTTGAGGAGGCTGTCAACGAGTCATCAAAGGCGATAGATTGGTTATATTCGGATTCGTTTGATTTTGATTTTCTTTTTTTTGGTTGTGAGAGGTCTGAGTCCACAGCTGGGGAAGAGTCGTCAGATGACAATTGAAGTAGGGGTCTGCCTCTTTCAAAGGGAAGCAAGAGTCTCATAGGGAAGGAGATCCTGCACAGACCAATCCCAATCAGGAAGAGAGTCTTGTTGTCAATGAAAGCAATGAGACTATGTCACATATCTGCCTATCTCGTGTTGTGAGCTATAAAGTACCCACCAGGGGGGGTGGACCAAGAAAGAGGCAGGCGATTGGGTCCTTCCCATCCTCTGTGATGTCAGTCTCTTTGTCATTCTTTCACCCTTGCTGAGTAGCGAAGTGAGCATACTCAAGATCCAGTTCATCAATCATTTGAGTTGGTACGAACATAGGAATCCAGACTCCGCTTGATTCGATCTTCAGTTTCGACCTTCATCAGTCAGGAAAAATAAGAAGGACCCACTTATTCCACTCGGAGAGACCGAACCAGGAAACAAAAAGGCTGAAGGAAGTTCTCTTTCCATTCCAACTAAACTAAGTGAAAAAAGGGGGAGAGCAAAACAGAAACACAGGAACAAAGAAACTATGTCCAAACCAACGAGTCCTTTGGTCGACTCTAAAGAATGTATCGGGAGTTGGGAGTTAGCCGTCTCATAGGAGTGATAGCTGGGTTTTTCACGGAGTTTCTTCGTACGATTGAAAAAAGAGTGCTCTAGGTCGGAGAAAACAAGAAGAAGATTGTTCACCAGTCTGTCTCCCAACCTCTTTAAAGCAGCTACCTACCGTGATCTGGTCTTGGGACAGCATTGGCACTCCCGTTTGCTGGATCTTCTAGGCACTCTAAAGCGCTTCCACGAGAGACAGATGGACTTTGAGTTATAGACGGAGAAGAGCCTTTGGAGGATCAAGAGTGATTCCTCAATAAAACAAATGGGATTTTTAGGGAGGGCTGAACGCGATGTACTGAAGGGTTCGCTTTCGCTGATCGGCGCTAGTCTTTCCTGCTGTGAATTTCCCAGGTCGGGAGGGGCCCTTTCCTTCTACCTTACTGAACCCATTCACCAATGATTGGATCACTCAAAGCCAAAGACCAATTCCTTCCTTTTAGGTGGTCTAGGTGGCTGGGATACTATGCCCTTCTTTCTTTTTAGAGGCTCAAAGACGAGTTCTTTGAAGGAAGCAAAAGAACCCATGTGTCTCGGATGAAGTCTACCCTCTTTTTGTGCCGGGAAGAAGAATGAGATCCAACTCAAAGTCAAGGAAAGCGGCCGATCTTCTTCCGCTTCCACCGCCCTATTGATTGTGTTAAGCTTGTAACTAACAGGATTCATCGCATTCTAGATCAGAGTCAGACCTACCTATGCGTTGAGATGGGTTAAGCAAGGGCAGAAGACAACGAGATTGATGAGGTCGTCATCGAGGAGGATGACGAGGAACTACGGAAGGATGCGAAGTGGCTCGCCATCGCCAGAGTTAACACAACCAAGGGCTTCAGCATCCCGGCTTTCAGCTCTGGAATCGCCTATTGGTGGGTTGTAACGTGAACCTATGGATCTCAATGAACAGCTTCGATACCACAAAAGGATGGGCAAGAAAGACAGCAGGTGTTGAGCCAAAGCCCTAGTTCATACACAATCATAATGTTGGTCAACCATCCGAACCGGGATTCCTGTTATTCATACGAAGGAACAAGAAAAGAAGAAGTATGGGATAAATAATGCAAAGAATGTAGTGAAAATCAACGATAGTATCTCTGCGATCGCTCCTTAGCTTGCTTCTCCTATCTGCTTGGTTCCTTTGCCTAAAGTGACTCCTTTCTGCACATATTCTAAGTTGGCGATTGAAGCCGAATAAAACCTTAAGCCAAGCAAAAAGCCAAATAGGGGGCGCATCCGTTTTCTTGCTTTGTTGCGAATCGCTCCTTGATTTTAACTTAGAATATATTTGAGTTATGTTCTTTCTAACTATACAATTGGAACTCCTATTGAAATAGCTTTTTATGGTGTAATAGCAATTCAAGTAGGATTGGTAAAAATTCATAAATAGCGTAATACCTTTTTCCTTCCTGAACCTTTTAGTTTTAGTAAGTTCATGAAATATTTCATACTATTGATTGATAGTTTTTTAAATGGATTTACCAGGACCAATACATGAGATTCTTGTGCTATTTTTGGGATCCCTTCTTCTCTTTCCCAAGGCAGCTCGCAAACCAGACTATAAACTAGAATGAGTAGGGAATGGATCCAGCCGAGCCAATTGCAGTTCCGTTCTATGTCGTGCCAGCCGAGGGAATAGGGTAGGTTACATTTTATGAGTAAAGACTGTTTGCCAAACCAGGTTACAAGGTGTTGAGAGCGAGCACGCATGAAGTAAACCCAAGTGAAACGAGAGAAATCATCAATCCAAATTATGTTCTATCTATTCCATTGCCACCTTTAGAAATCTAAGGTGCAGGTCCCCTCAGAGTGTACTAAGTAAAAAGGTGACAGATACCTTTCGTTACTAGAACGAAAACACAAGCTTCACAAGGAGACAAACTTAGATTAGGAACATGACCTAAAACACCACTCTGAACAAGACTAGTAAGACGTGAACCACATAGGTGGCCCAAGCGTCGATGCCAAGTCTCAAAACTACTAGTGGAGGAAGAGACACTAGTAAGAGCAGTAGCAGAGTGAGCAGGCACATGTAGATAATCCATCAGAAAAACCCCATTACGGCGATGGCCAAGACCAATCAGACGGATCCTGCACAGTGCAAGAAGAGGCATCAAAAGAAATAAGGCAACCATGATCAGTAAGCTGACTAACAGATAGTAAGTTAACTGAGAGTTTAGGAATATGGAAGGATAGAAGGAACAGTAAAGTGGGTTGTAAGTAAGATCTACACTTCTAGCTAGCTTAATTGGTTTTTGTGTGTTCGGCTGAACTCGTCAGTGTAGGATGTGGTGCTCCAAGAGTGACGGAGTGGGAGTCACATTCGCTGGTCTCGACTAAAGGTTCGACGGGTTTACATCCTGATCTGCTATGCTCGTTATGCGGACGACTTCCTTGTAGCTATCAAGAGCCCCATCGCCACTACTTTCACGGTTTGCCGGCGAGCATTGGAAATGTTGAGTCCATTTGGTTATGACATTCTGGCCTTGGTTGGTAAAACATCTCAGGGGATCCGGACCCTCATTAAAGCAAAACCTGAAAATAAAGTCTGGCCTGGGCCGACAAAAGCTCGAGTGATTGCGTTGCCATCACCAACTAAAAAACAGATAATAGAACTTTTTCTTCTTACTAACTTTGTCAAAGAGGCTAGGCTAAACAATAAATGACCAACGAAACTTCGAGTGAGTAGGATAAGGAGGAGTAGTAGGAGGAGCTTTTATTGAAGTAGAGGTTTCATCGAGTGATGGCGAGAGATAGAATGAGACAAAGCCTAAAGGGGAGATCGTCACCATCGTCATCACCATCGTTACGGGCATCATCGAGATCATCATCAACATCATCCCCATCATCAGCACCATCTCCACCTCCATCCAATCTCATCTCACAATTGCAACTCATGTTGTAATCCGTACTATCTATCCTCTCTACTCTATCGGTGTTGATTACTACTTTGTGGTGAATGCTCTTGAGTTTTGTTGGAGAAATATTATTGTGTTCAGATTGTTTATCATCTATTTATCCCCACTGATCATGATCTCTTTTATGTCTTGTGAGTAGTTACTTTGGTTCTTGAGGATATGGGAGAAGTCTAGTTGTTAGTAGTCATATGATGTTGAAGTAATATGTGTTGGTTGATATTTAAGTTGTGTTGTTATTTTCCTAGTGGTGTTGTGTGAGTCGAACACTCAAGACTTCGCCTTATCAAGGACCTAGGGGGGTACATTGTGTTGGATATGTGCCCTAGAGACAAATTAATAAAGATATTTGTCACATATCCGTTTTGTTCATAATACGTTTTATACTGTGCTATAACTGTATTACTTGGAAATACTAATACAGGTGTAGTATAAAACATGGTCCGTAGTTTAACTCGGGTAAACTATCTCATTGGGAAATTGATTGATCAAGCTTTCCTGATCATGGCGACACTTAAGTCCATTGACAATGAGGTCATATCGTTAAGGGGAATGATGTGATGGACGTACACCCACCTAAAGTATTGCAATGTGATCGAGTCACATAGTTCAGCGTTGCTATGACTTTGTAACGTATGGCTTAGTCCTTAGACCGTAATGATCATACGTAATTATCATCTATGAGGAGACTTTGATTTGTATCCCACCGCCTGACTGAAATATGCTGGCTATAACGGTGCACTTTGGGTATTCCGAAATAGATGGTTGATGAGTATGTTAATAGATCAGAGCGGGATTTGTCCGTCCTTGTGACAGGACATGTACTCTGGGCCCACTCGGTGATATTGCATCAAACACCTTGCAAGGACGTGACTAGGTCACAAGAGATGCAATGATCATGGACGAGAGAAGTTGTTTGTTGTGAACGAGATGTGAACACGGTATGTAGGATACCGACGATCAAACCACGGACAAACAAAGTACCGCAGCACAAAGGGATTACGTCGTATCGTTAACGGTTTCCAAAAGCGATCGAAGTTCATTCGATGGAAGCGCAGGGGCTGTCAAGGATTGTAACCAGGTCCAACTGACTAGTCATTGGTCAATGAGAAGAGTCTCGACCATGTCTGCTGTTTCCCGGACCGTTAGGGTGTTACACTTAAGGGCAATCGATGCATAGGACACTTACGGGATCAATCGGTGAAATAGGAGAAATCACCGGAATAGTTCCGGAGCAGGACGGAATGGTTTCTGGACATTTTGAATAGTTCAAAATAAAGTTTAATTATTTTAATAATGTTTTATTATTTAATTATCTGAATTAAATATTTAAAACATATTAAATAAATTAAAAAAATGGGAAAAGGCTAAATGGGCCCATGGGGCCCATTAAGGGAGGAGGGGGTCTCCCCCCTTGGGATTGGCGCCAAGGGTGGGGCCCATCCCCCCCTATGGCCGGCGCACTCCCCCCCCCTTGGGAGTTTAGTCCCACATGGGGGAGGGGAGGAGGATCACACCCCCCCCCCTTGGCCTATATAAGGAGGGGTAGCCCCCCCCCCCTTTTTCCAACACACCAATATCTCCTTCTTCCTTCTTCTCCTTCCCGGAAGTGGACTCCCCTTGTTTGGAGTCTGCACCTGGATTGGATTTCTCCACCATAAGGAAGGCCGTCGTTCTGCTGGAGTCGGGATCCGTAGCCGTATTTCTTCCGCTGCTCACCTGGTTCGGGGCCCGGGAGGAACATCGATTGTACCGTACATGTATAATCTCTTCGAGGCACTACACCTGTGGTGCTACTTCGTCGCTGGAGGTTTACCGGGAGTCATCCTCTCCGGTGGTGGTCTTCTACACGACAGGGAGGTCGTAGTTCTGAGTCTACGCCAACCACGTTCGCAAGAACGTTTCCCTCTTTCGGTCTTCAAAGGTATGAACACCGATTCCCTCCGTTACTTTACATCACCATAGCATAGATCTTGGCTTCGGATACCGTAGGTATGGAAAAATTTGTGTTTTCTTCCCCGTATCCCAACAATGGTATCAGAGCTAGCTATGTGTAGATGTGTTGTACGGGTAGAACACATCTAGGATGTGGGCATCGAATCTTCATTCGTTACCCTCCCACGTGTACTCATTTAGCATTGCGGCAATGTTTGATGAAGCGGCTCCCGACCGACCTTACGCGTTTACGCGAGACTGGTTCCACGCTTGACATATGGCTTGTACCATATAAAGTGGTTGGGGGTGTCTGTCTCTCTGCATTAGCAATGCGAAGATGTTTGCAACGGAGGGCCTCGACAGGGATGTAATAGAGACGGATGGGAGACGGTGTTGTGGCATGTTTTTCGCAGGATAGAAATGGTTCTCTTTCTCGAAACCCCTAGCAGCCACGTAAAACTTGCACAAGCTAAAGTAGAAAGGCGTTTAACTTTGCTTTGCATGAAGGGGGATCATAGGTTGTATGATTTACAATTTTACTTCCTTTTTTATGCTAGTATGCTAGATATATCGACGGTAGCACGAAAGAGGACCATCTCTCACAATACCAACATTGTGTTCTCCCTTGGTGGGCACCGCCTGGAAGGTTCTCCCATATGGCTTGATGCTCCGTACATACCGGAGTTGTCCTACATATTAAACGGAGTTCGCATGAGGTTGGGTTCAGCAAGCCTGGCATATGCAGATATGGCCTTGCTGAACAGCTAACATCAAGGTTCGATTGGCAGGCTTGACGTATGTAGATGCGGGCTTGGAACACAGGAGACCGAAAGGTCGAGCACGAGTCACATGCCTGATGTGATTGGCTTAGAGGCCTACCTGGTTCGCATACTGATGGTCAAGACGATCGGGGGAGGTATGGGGGCTGGGATTGTGTAATCACTTAATTAAATTGAGAGGTGTTTATCTAAGTGGGAGCTTTCTATAATTTTGAGATTAAAATTGAAACTCCACATTATGAACAAAAGTCTAAATATGTATCCTTGTGAATCAACCTTGTAGATGGAAGCACCTCGCCCCTCGTTCAACTTAGGATCATTCCTAGAGAAAGATAAGCTAAAAACAGATGGGACAAACTTCACCAACTGGTTCCGCACCCTGAGGATTCTCCTCGTTCCCCTCAAGATGGCATACGTACTAGAGGACGCGTTAGGTGACGCACCAGCAGATGATGCCAGTCAGGACGAGAAGAATGTCTATCTCTCCAGGGCTGATGATTACAACCTTGTCCAGAGTGGCATGCTCTACTCCATGGAGGCTGAGCTGCAGAAATGCTTTGAGAGGATGGGTGCATATGAGATTATCACCGACCTCAAGGAGGTCTTCGCACCTCAAGCCAGGGCTGAATGGTACGAGGCTTCTGAAGCCTTCTTCTCAGAAAAGATGGACGAGCACGGCAGCGTGAGTGAGCACGTAGTCAAAATCCAGATAAACTTGTTGTTGATAGGGTGTTGCAGTCGCTTCCCCCTAGCTACAAAGGCTTTGTGCTGAACTACAATATGCAGGGGATGACCAAAACCCCTTCTGAGTTGTTCGCCATGCTGAAAAGCGCCGAGGTTGAGATCAAGAAGGAGCACGCCGTCTTCATGGTCAACAAGACCACTGACTTCAAGAAGTCAAGCAGGCGGGAGAAGGCCAAGAGAGGTGGCCCCAAGAGGGATGGCAAGTCAGTTGCCGCTCCTCCCAAGGCACCCAAGCCTAAACCCGGAGTGGAGTGCTTCTACTGCAAGGGTGAAGGTCACTGGAAACGCAACTGCCCCAAGTACCTAAAGGACAAGAAGGCTGGCAAGGTCGCCAAGAGAGACGAAGGTATATTTGATACACATATTGTTGATCTTCTCTTGACAAACGTCGGGAACACATCCTGGATATTTGATACAGGATCTGTCGCTCATATTTCTAATTCCATTCAGGGACTAAGGAATAGGAGACGCTTGCTCAAAGATGAAGTGACGATGCGCGTGGGGAATGGCTGTCAGATTGAAGTCTTGGCGGTCGGCACGAAGCATCTTAGTCTCCCTTCGGGATTGGTTTTAGTTCTGAATAATTGTTACTATGTACCCGCGTTGAGTGTGAACATCGTTAGTGGCTCTTGCTTGAAGCGAGACCGCTATTCTTTTAAGTCTGATACAATTGGTTGTTCGATTTATAAGGATGAAATGTTTTATGTTCACGCACCGGAGTTGCATGGTTTATTCGTACTTGATCTCGATGGTGACGTGTGTCACATTAACAATATTGAGGCCAAAAGATTGAAGAATGATGAAGATCACATGAAGATGTGGCATTGCCGACTTGGTCATATTGGTATAAAGCGCATGGAGAAGCTCCATAAGGATGGACTTCTTGAGTCATTGGATTTTGGATCCCTTGATACATGTGAACAATGCCTCATGGGAAAAATGACAAGGACTCCATTCAATGGCATAATGGAGCGTGCGGATGTTTTATTGGGGATCATACACTCAGATGTATGTGGACCCATGAACGTCCCCACTCGCAATGGTCTTCGTTACTTCGTGACCTTTACTGATGACTTGAGTAGATATGGGTATATTTACTTGATGAAGCACAAGTATGAAACCTTTGAAAAGTTCAAGGAATTTCAGAATGAGGTCGAAAATCAACTCGGAAAGAAAATCAAGCACCTTCGATCGGATCGAGGTGGCGAGTATTTGAGTCACGAGTTTGGCAATCATCTGAAGTCTTGTGGCATAGTACCGCAGCTTACGCTGGCAGGCACACCTCAGAGAAACGGTGTGGCTAAGCGACGTAATCGAACCCTATTGGATAGCGTACGATCGATGATGTCTCATACTGATTTGCATGTGTCATTCTGGGGGTATGCATTAGAAACTGCCGTTCATATTCTTAATAGGGCACCATCCAAATCCGTAAAGACAACACCACTTGAAGAATGGCATGGCACAAAACCTAAGTTGTCTCACCTGAAGATTTGGGGTTGTGAGGCTTATGTTAGAAAACTACAGCCTGACAAACTTGAATCCAAGGCGGATAAGTGCATCTTTGTGGGCTATCCCAAGGAAACTTGTGGATACACCTTCTACAACAAGTCTGACAGCAAAACGTTTGTTGCCAAGACGGGACACTTTCTTGAGAAGGAGTTTCTCGCGAAAGAGTTGAGTGGGAGGAAAATAGACCTCGATGAAGTGACTGACCAATCACTCCAATTGGAAGAAACGGCTACGGAAATTATTCTGGAACCATCTTCCATAGTAGGAGCTGAAGAGAATGGCCAGAACTACATTCATAACGATCATGACATTGATGATGATCATGATGAGAATGAAGAGGAACCTTTTATGCCCCGTAGGTCATCAAGAGTCCGTCAACCTAATGAGTTTTACGGACAGCTTGTGAATGCAATCTCGGCTGATGAGTCGGATGAACCTACAAGTTACAAAGAAGCAATGGAGGG
Organism: Bromus sterilis; assembly: GCA_950022295.1. Lineage (NCBI taxonomy): Eukaryota > Viridiplantae > Streptophyta > Magnoliopsida > Poales > Poaceae > Bromus > Bromus sterilis. The sequence goes on along the minus strand of OX465600.1, from coordinate 70,930,221 downwards.
ACCCGAGTCCGAGAAATGGCTTGAAGCCATGAAATCCGAAATAGACTCCATGTACACCAACAAAGTATGGACTTCGGTGGATATTCCCGAGGACCGCAAGGCCGTCGAGAATAAATGGATTTTCAAGAAAAAGACTGACGCAGACGGAAACGTATCTGTCTACAAAGCTCGACTTGTCGCGAAGGGTTTCCGACAAATTCAAGGAGTTGACTACGAGGAGACGTTCTCTCCTGTAGCGATGATAAAGTCTATTCGGATCCTACTAGCAATAGTTGCATATCATGATTACGAGATATGGCAGATGGATGTGAAAACTGCATTCCTAAATGGCAACATTGAGGAAGAGTTGTATATGATGCAACCAGAGGGGTTTGTCGATCCAAGGAACGTTGGTAAGGTGTGCAAGCTTCAACGGTCAATCTATGGGTTGAAGCAAGCATCTCGGAGCTGGAATCTTCGATTTGATGAGGTCATTAAAGCTTTTGGATTTGTCCAAAACGTCGAAGAGTTCTGCGTCTATAAGAAACTGAGTGGGAGCTCTGTAGCATTCCTTGTGTTATATGTAGATGACATACTACTAATAGGGAACGATAAGAAATTCTTAGAGGAAGTTAAGGAATATCTGAATGGACAATTTTCCATGAAGGACCTAGGTGAAGCTGCGCACATATTAGGGATTAAGATCTATAGAGATAGACCTAATCGACGGTTGGCCTTGAGTCAGAACACTTATATTGACAAGATATTGAAAAGGTTCAAAATGGATGACTCCAAGAGAGGTCTCTTGCCAGTTATAAAAGGTGTCAAATTAAGCGTGACTCAATTCCCAACCACAGCAAAAGAGAAGGAGGAGATGTCCTCAAAGCCCTATGCCTCAGCCATAGGTTCTCTCATGTATGCTATGTTATGTACTAGACCGGATTTAGCGCTGGCCATTAGTATGACTAATCGCTACCAGAGTAACCCGGGAATAGCTCACTGGACAGCAGTAAAGAACATCCTTAAGTACTTAAGAAGAACCAAGGATCTCTTTCTCGTTTATGGAGGAGTTGATGAGGAGCTCACCGTAAAGGGTTACGTTGACGCAAGCCTCGGCTCAGATCTAGATGATTCGAAATTCCATACGGGATATGTTTTCATGTTGAACGGTGGCGCAATTAGCTGGAGGAGCGGCAAACAGTCAGTCGTCGCCCAATCTTCAATGGAGTCAGAGTATATTTCCGCTTGCGAAGCGTCAAACGAGGCGATGTGGCTGAAGAAGTTCGTGATCGATCTTGGCGTCTTTCCCAGTTGCACTGACCCCGTGGGAATCTTCTGCGACAACACGGGTGCCATTGCTAACGCGAAGGAGCCAAGAACTCACTCTACAGCCAAGCACATCCTCCGAAAGTTCCATGTGACGCGAGACTACGTCAGGGATGGACACACTAGGATTCACAAGATACATACGGATCTGAACGCAGCAGACCCGATGACTAAACCTCTTCCACAGGGCAAGTTTGAAGAGCACCGAGAGACCATTGGTGTTAGATACTTACCTGATATAAGCTAGTGTAATTTGTACTCTAGTGCAAGTGGGAGACTGTTGGATATGTGCCCTAGAGACAAATTAATAAAGATATTTGTCACATATCCGTTTTGTTCATAATACGTTTTATACTGTGCTATAACTGTATTACTTGGAAATACTGATACAGGTGTAGTATAAAACATGGTCCGTAGTTTAACTCGGGTAAACTATCTCATTGGGAAATTTATTGATCAAGCTTTCCTGATAATGGCGACACTTAAGTCCATTGACAATGAGGTCATATCGTTAAGGGGAATGATGTGATGGACGTACACCCACCTAAAGTATTGCAATGTGATCGAGTCACATAGTTCAGTGTTGCTATGACTTTGTAACGTATGGCTTAGTCCTTAGACCGTAATGATCATACGTAATTATCATCTATGAGGAGACTTTGATTTGTATCCCACCGCCTGACTGAAATATGCTGGCTATAACGGTGCACTTTGGGTATTCCGAAATAGATGGTTGATGAGTATGTTAATAGATCAGAGCGGGATTTGTCCGTCCTTGTGACAGGACATGTACTCTGCGCCCACTCGGTGATATTGCATCAAACACCTTGCAAGGACGTGACTAGGTCACAAGAGATGCAATGATCATGGACGAGAGAAGTTGTTTGTTGTGAACGAGATGTGAACACGGTATGTAGGATACCGACGATCAAACCACGGACAAACAAAGTACCGCAGCACAAAGGGATTACGTCGTATCGTTAACGGTTTCCAAAAGCGATCGAAGTTCATTCGATGGAAGCGCAGGGGCTGTCAAGGATTGTAACTAGGTCCAACTGACTAGTCATTGGTCAATGAGAAGAGTCTCGACCATGTCTGCTGTTTCCCGGACCGTTAGGGTGTTACACTTAAGGGCAATCGATGCATAGGACACTTACGGGATCAATCGGTGAAATAGGAGAAATCACCGGAATAGTTCCGGAGCAGGACGGAATGGTTTCTGGACATTTTGAATAGTTCAAAATAAAGTTTAATTATTTTAATAATGTTTTATTATTTAATTATCTGAATTAAATATTTAAAACATATTAAATAAATTAAAAAAATGGGAAAAGGCTAAATGGGCCCATGGGGCCCATTAAGGGAGGAGGGGGTCTCCCCCCTTGGGATTGGCGCCAAGGGTGGGGCCCATCCCCCCCCCCTATGGCCGGCGCACTCCCCCCCCTTGGGAGTTTAGTCCCACATGGGGGAGGGTAGGAGCATCACACCCCCCCCCTTGGCCTATATAAGGAGGGGTAGCCCCCCCTTTTTCCAACACACCAATATCTCCTTCTTCCTTCTTCTCCTTCCCGGAGGTGGACTCCCCTTGTTTGGAGTCTGCACCTGGATTGGAGTTCTCCACCATAAGGCAGGCCGTCGTTCTACTGGAGTCGGGATCCGTAGTCGTCTTTCTTCCGCTGCTCGCCTGGTTCGGGGCCCGGGAGGAACATCGATTGTACCGTACGTGTATAATCTCTTCGAGGCACTACACCTGTGGTGCTACTTCGTCGCTGGAGGTTTACCGGGAGTCATCCTCGCCGGTGGTGGTCTTCTACACGACAGGGAGGTCGTAGTTCTGAGTCTACGCCAACCACATTCGCAAGAACGTTTCCCTCTTTCGGTCTTCAAAGGTATGAACACCGATTCCCTCCGTTACTTTACATCGCCATAGCATAGATCTTGGGTTCGGGTACCGTAGGTATGGAAAAATTTGTGTTTTCTGCCCCGTTGTAAGAGCAAAGTTTTGCCCCCGTGTGTTTTGGATATTGTTGGACAAGACAGTAGAGGAACTAACAATGTTTTCTAGTATAAACAGTTGCATAGGTTCCTGAAGGACAAGCTATGTGATAAAGCTTCAGGGAAGGTCTTCAAGTTATTGAAGCATAACCCACGGAGCAAAGCTTAATCACGAAGGTTGACCCCCAAAAATGAAGGTGTCCTGAAGCTCTACTCATTGAATGAAATGAAGAGGACGGCGCAAGACTTAGATGTTTTTGTGTAGTTCTTTTTCTGTTCCTTGAGTCTTAGGACAAACCGTACTATCAAGAGGGGTATTTAGTTTGTGGACACCGAAGTCTTTGAGAAAATGCTCAGATCAAATCCAAACCAAGTGAGAAGCCTGAGCGAAGAAATCTCATGTGCACTAAGTTAAGCTTCGGTAGCAAAGACTTCGTTCTTTGGCTTCTGAAGCAGAACTAAGTCCGTGAGTCAGCTTTACTTGTTCCGCAAGTAAAGTTGCGCAGTGATGACAAATCCGACCGTTGTGGACACGTGTCAAGCTGTCACCTCGGGTCAGTTTGGTCATTCCGCACCTCGGGATCGCCAACTATAAATACGCCGCCCCCTCCTCCATTTGCGGGTGGCTGCTCTGAGATCATTCCAAGAGAGACTGAAGAGAGCACCCCAAATACGCCACCGAAGCAAAACCCAAAATCCAGAATACTGAAGCCTAAGGCCCATTGATCTGAGTAGATTCGAGATGACTTAGGTGAAAGCTTGCTAGCCTTTTTATCTTGGAGAACTGCAATTCTCCTAGATGGTTAGAGTGTTGTTCTTCAGAGAGCGAAGAGTAATTGTCGCCTCGAAGTCCAGTTTGTCAAAGGTTTCGGTGATTTCCTCAATAATCAACCACGAGTGAAGAACTGGCCAAGCTCAAGGAGTTTGGTGCAGTGGAGCAACAGACGGAGAGAGATTTGCTCCAGGTGTTCAATCACCAGTCCCTCCAACCAGACGTAGCGCTTTGCAGAGCGTGAACTGGTCGAACAAACATCGCCGAGTTCCAGTTCGTTTTACTTCAAGCATTTACCTTCAGTATTGCATTTGCTTCACTGTTATGCTTCAATGTGTTTTGATTCACTGCATTTAGTTTCCCTTCCAGTTTTACTTCGCTATTCCGCACTACTTATGCTTCACTTCAAAAGTTTCAGTCGAAAATTTTGAAGTGATCATTCACCCCCTCCCCCTCTGATCACATACTTGGACTTTCAATTGGTATCAGAGCTGGTCACTCCCTACACTTTGTGTGTTTTGGATTAACCTCCTGGAGTGTCTTCAAGTATGTCTTTCGCAGCTATTCGCTCCGGCGAACCTATTCCTGTTTTCAATGGGAAGGACTACCCTTACTGGAAGGACAAGATGAAAAGAAACATCATGGCTATCAACTCGACTGCCTGGCAAGTTGTCTTGTATGGAGTCACAGTTGCCCATGAGAAGGCCATCACTCCTGAAGAAGCAAAACTGATTGATCTCGATTCTGAAGTTTGGGTTTTCATCACCAATCACTTGACACCAGAAAAGTATCATGAAGTGAAGAATATTCCATCTGCCAAAGGTGTCTGGGACTATCTTGAAAAGATTGGTGAAGGTGTTTCTACCCAGAAGGATGCCAGAATTGACACACTCTGAAGCAAATTCTATCGCTTCAAGAGAAATGAGGGTGAAAAGTCAGCTCCATTTACAGCAGACTCACAGCTCTTGCTAATGAGTTGATTTCCCTCGGTGCTGATGACATTACTCCTCACTCTGTTGTGAGAACTTTGCTTCGCTCATTGGATGACTCGTTTGATCACATTGTGCTGATGATCAAGGAAAGGACTGATTTCAGACGTCTTGTTGCCGCTGATATTCTTGAGAGACTCAATACCTTTGAAATGGAAGAAGATGAGAAACGTGACATAAATGGCTCTCGAAGAAAATCTCATGCCTTGAAAGCAAAAGCTTCGCGTCATTCTTCACCCGAAGTCAGATCTGCTTCAGGTGTCGAATCAGATGATCCTGCAAGTATTGGAAAAGATTTGGCATTGATCATGAGACGCTTCAATCGCTTCCAAAGAAAAGGTTTTTCTTCACCGAAGAAGAGTTATTCTTCAAGAAGCTCAACTCACTCATCTCACCGCTCATCCTCAAGAAGCTCTCCATCAAAGGACAACTGCTGCTACAAGTGCAAGAAGCCAGGTCACTACATTGCTGATTGCCCTCTGTGGGAAGCTGAGAACAAAGCAAAGCATTCGCTCAGAAACTCCTCAACCAAGTCCCACAGATCTTCCAGAAGCTATGAATCCAAGAGACATGATTCCAGTTCGAGAAGAGATAAGAAGAAATATTCTGATGATGACAAGAGGAAGAAGTATCACAAGAAGCGTGAGGGTTCTTCATCGAAGACTTACTCGTCTCGTCGAAGCAGCTCTCACCGTTCCAAGGCCTATCTGGGAAAGGAGATGAACTCTGAAGACGAAGCCTCTGGGTCCGAAGCTGAATCAGGCTCAAGGTCTGGGTCTGGGTCCGAATCAGATGGTGTTGCTCGTTTGGCATTCGCTTCAGCAGATGCTTCGACAAAAGCTTCGAGCTCATTCTTCACCAACAACAGTAGTGAAGATGAATCTCCTGCATATTGCTTCATGGCCAAGGCGAAGGTATCTTCATCAAAATCTAACTATGATACTTCTGATTGTTCTTCATATGACAGTGATTCAAAGATAAGCTATGCTAAACTTGCTAAAATTGCTTCAATCCAACAAGATGAACTTGATGCACTAAGCAAAACCATTAAGAAATCAGAAACTCTGTTGATTGATGAGATAGAGAAAGGCCAAACTTTAACTAATAAGCATGAAGCTCTGAAAGAAAAGTTTGAAGAATTATCCTCTCGGCATGATCTTCTCTCAGTTGATTATGAGAAGCTCACCTATGAATTTCTTCAGAGGAAAATGGCTCTCGAAAAACTGAAAGAGGCTCATGAAGAGTTGGAAAATGTCAATCTCTCTCATGGCTCAACAAGGTTCTGAAGCAAATCATAAAACTGAATCACCTTGTTTGGATTGTTTGGAACGAAGCAAAATTGATTCCAAAGGCAAAGCTCCTATTGTTATTGATGATACTAATACCTCTGATGAGGAAAATCCTGCTGTTACCGAGGAACTCCTCAGGTTGAAAAACTTATTTGAAACAGGCATGTTCAAAAGTGTGCAAGGCCACCAGTATCTCTGTGATATCCTGAGGAAGGCTCTCCTTCACAGGAATCCCAGGAATGAAGGTGTTGGTTTCGAAAGAAAGATAAACCCTGATGGCACCTATTGGGAACCTGGGCAGTATCCTAAGATTGTTTGGGTCCTTGCGAAGGGGAACCCCATTGATATAGCTAACCTTTCAGGTTTTGACTGCAAGATGAATAAAGCTATTGTAGACGAATCACTCGATTCTGACTACAAGCTCATCAAAGATGAACAGGGAAAGGTTACAACTGAGTATGTTGGTACTCCTCCTAAGAATGGCTTCTATAAGAGGCAGATATGGGTGCAGAAAGCACTTGTGGAAAAACTGCCTGCTAACCATACCATGCAGGGAAAGTCTTCGGTACCACCGAATCATTTCTATTCTCTTGAAACGAGAAATGATCCTCTGGTGACCGAATCAAATGTTCCGCAGAAGCAATACTATCGCACTGGTTGTCATACTTATCGTCCTCATAATAATCATACTAAGATTGCATATGCTCATTCTTATGCTAACCATTCGCAGAGGACTTACATTTATGGTGTGCTTGATGGTACACCGAAGCAATACACTCCTGTTCTCATTAATATTGCTTCAACCAGTGCTTCAACATCTTCTCAGTCACCTGCTCGTTTGTGGGTGGTTAAGAAGAACTAATTCTTCTGCAGGGCTATGTCTCCGGTGGATCCGAATGGGTCATGGATAGTGGTTGCACAAATCATATGACCGGAGACAAGGAGTTATTCACCGAAGAAAAATTATCTCACTCTTCTCAGAAGTACATTACCTTCGGTGATAACAATAAGGGTAAAGTTTTAGGTTTGGGTAAGGTTTCCATATCGAAAGATAAGCACATTGACAAGGTTATGCTAGTCCAATCCCTTGGATATAATCTAATGTCTATTTCGAAGTTATGCGATATGGGTATGCTTGTTCTATTTTCTGCTTCGCGTTGTGTTGTCTTTTCACAGGATGACTATGCGTTTGTCTTCGAGGGTTACCGAAAAGGAGACTTATACATTGTTTATTTTTCTTCGGGCCCTGCTGTATCCACATGCTTAATGGCAAAATCTTCATCTGGTTGGTTATGGCATCGAAGACTTGGTCATGCAGGGATGAGAAATCTTCATAACTTAGTGAAGAAGAATCATGTTATTGGCCTTAGCAAAGTAAAATTCGATAAGGATCGTCTCTGCAGTGCTTGTGAAGCTGGTAAAATTACGAAGAAACATCATTCAGCGAAGACTATTATGACTACCACACGTCCTCTTGAATTGCTTCATATGGATCTTTTTGGTCCTCAAAATTATGCAAGCCTGGGAGGAAATAAATATGGTCTAGTTATTGTTGATGATTTCTCTCGTTATACGTGGGTTTTCTTTTTGGATGACAAGAGCAAAGTTGTTGAAATCTTCAAGTCATTCGCTAAGAGAGCTCAAACAGAATATGAATTATCTCTGAAGCATATTCGAAGTGATAATGGAACTGAATTCAAAAATACTCATATTGAATATTTTCTTGATGATCATGGTTTTACTCATGAGTTCTCTGCTGCTTATACACCTCAACAGAATGGTGTTGTCGAAAGGAAAAATAGAACTCTCATTGAGATGGCCAGAACCATGCTTGCTGAATACAAGACTCCCATTAGGTTCTGGGCCGAAGCAATTAACACAGCTTGTCATATCATCAACAAGGTTTACCTTCACAAATTTCCGAAGAAAACTTCACATGAGCTTATCACTGGTAACAAACCAAATGTTTCGTACCTTAGGGTATTTGGTGCTCCATGCTTTATTAGAGATATGAATCATAGCTCCAAATTTGCCCCTAAGGCACATGAAGGTTTTCTTTTAGGTTATGGCTCAAACTCTCACACCTACAGAGTCTATAACTCTCACTTTGGGAAAGTTATGGAAACTGTGAATGTGAGTTTTGATGAAACTAATGGCTCTCAAAAAGAGCATTTGCCTCATGGTCTAGATGAACCTCCTCTTGATGAAGTGATCAGGTCCATGGCTATTGGAGAGATTCGCCCTGTTGAAGCGAATGCTCGTCAAGATAATAGGGATGATGATGGTCCAATGTTCCCACACATAGCCCGGGGCGCTGGAGATCAACATCCTGAAGCTAATGATGAACAGGACGAAGAAGAACAAAGGAACGAAGGAAATGCTAATCCCGAAGGAAATGCTGAAGCTGAAGGTGAAGCAGATCCTGAAGCTGAAGCAGATCCTGAAGCAGAAGCTGAGCCTGAAGCTAATGATTCAACCTTATCACGAGTTCGAAGAAGAGTTGATGTTGATTCGATCCTTGAACAAATTCATCAACCAGGTCGTCCCACAACACTCTCTCGTACTCGTTTGGCTAACTTCTGTGGAAACTTTTCGTTTGTCTCCATGCTAGAACCTTCAAAGTTTGATGAAGCCATGAAGGATCCAGATTGGTTAACTGCCATGCTCGAAGAACTTAACCAGTTCGAGCGAAACAAAGTCTGGTCCTTAGTTGATAGACCTGATCCCACGAAGCACAACATCATTGGTACAAAGTGGATTTTTCGCAATAAGAAAGATGAAGACGGTATAGTGGTAAGGAACAAAGCACGTCTGGTAGCACAAGGTTACACCCAAATCGAAGGTATCGATTTCGGCGAAACCTATGCTCTAGTTGCTCGTCTCGAATCCATTCGTGTTATGCTTGCTTTTGCAAATTTCAATGGTATTCTGCTTTATCAAATGGATGTGAAAAGTGCTTTTCTTAACGGAGAAATCGAGGAAGAAGTGTATGTTATGCAGCCTCCAGGTTTTGAAGACCCGAAGAAACCCGACATGGTGTATAGGTTACACAAGGCCCTCTATGGGTTGAAGCAAGCACCTCGTGCTTGGTACGACACATTGAAGGATTTCCTTCTGAAGAAAGGCTTCAAACCAGGAACCACTGACCCAACACTTTTCACTCGATCTTATAATGGTGATTTGTTTGTATGTCAAATATATGTAGATGATATCATTTTTGGATGCACTAACACTGAAATCAGCGAAGAATTTGCCAAAATGATGTCGAAGAAATATGAGATGTCTATGATGGGTGAATTGAAGTTCTTCCTTGGACTTCAAATCCGTCAACAGAAGAATGGCACCTTTATTTCTCAAGAAAAATATCTCAAGGATTGCCTGAAGAAGTTTGCTCTTACTGAATGCAAAACTATTAAGACGCCTATGCCTACCAATGGCTTCTTAGATGCAGATGAGAAGGGCAAAGCCTTCGACCAGAAGAAATACCGGTCTATGATTGGATCCCTTTTATATCTTTGTGCATCTAGACCTGACATTATGCTTTCAGTATGTATTTGTGCTCGTTTTCAGGCAAATCCAAAAGAATCACATCATACTACTGTAAAGCGAATTCTTCGGTATCTTGCTCACACACCTACCTTGGGGTTGTGGTATCCCAAGGGAGCTCAGTTTGATCTTATTGGCTATTCTGATTCAGACTGGGCTGGTGATCGTGTAGATAGGAAATCAACTTCAGGGACTTGTCATTTCCTTGGAAGATCACTTGTGTGTTGGGCCTCAAAGAAGCAAAATTGTGTTTCAATATCTACTGCTGAAGCCGAATACATTGCTGCTGGGTCATGCTGTACTCAGATTCTATGGCTGAAGCGAACGCTGAAGGATTATGGTATTCATGTGAAGAAAATTCCACTCCTATGTGATAATGACAGTGCAATCAAAATTGCCCACAATCCTGTACAGCACTCTCGCACGAAGCATATTGACATCCGCCATCATTTTCTTCGTGATCATGTTCAGCGTGAAGATATTGTTATTAGTCATGTCAGAACTGAAGATCAACTGGCAGACATATTCACGAAACCGTTGGATGAGAAAAGGTTCTGTACGTTAAGGTGTGAGCTCAATATATTGGACTCACGACATGTACTGTAAGACCGAACCTTTTTACTTCTGTATATATTCATTTACTTCGTTGCTTAACCTATTTAGTTTCGTTGTTTGTTTTTTCTTCGTTTAGTCTATTTTTATTTTACTTGGTTTTAGTCCTCTATGCTTATCACCTTTTGCTTCGTTTTGTTTTTCTTCGAGGTGATAAGTTTCGGACCCTACCATTTCTGTTTCTTTTTCTTTTTTATTCTGTCTGTCCAAAATGGTTGAGCACAAGTGAAACGGAAAACATTTGCTTCGAACATCATTGAGTTCCGAATCAAATGCTTCCAATTCTCATCGAAGTTTTACGCAAGTCGAGGACTTATTTCTTCGGTCGTTGAGATCCCGTCAAATCTGGGTCGTTGAGATTTTCTCGCAATTCGCCACGAAATCCTCGCCGTAGAATCCGGAGAGACAGTCGTTGGGGGCCATTCGATCTGATCTGACAGCTCCTGTCAGACCGGCCTATATAAGGCATCCCACCCCAGCGAATCCATCTCACCTCCTCATTCGCATCTCCCCGGAACCCTCTCTCTCTCTCATGAGCGCCGCCGAGCTCTTCGTCCCCGTCGCCGTTCTCGCCGCTTCACTGCCGGAAGAGCGCCGCCGTGGACTTCACGCCGTCGACGAGCACGTCCTCTCCGCTCATCACCGCCGTAGCTGCTCAACGCCACCGAGTTAGGGTACGCCGAGCCACGATCCAATCTCCATCCCATCTGCTCTTCCGTTTCCCGATTGGATCTGTGTTCTTAGTCTGTTTGTTTTTGGATGAATTCTTTAGGTTTCTTTGATCCGTTGGATCGTTGCACTGTTGGGAAATCTGTTTCTGCTAGCCAAAGGTTTCCATCCCGATTCAGGTTAGAAATTAGGGTTAGAATCCATCTGTTCTGTGTTAGGGTTTCCTCTTAACATTGCATAAGGTTAAGTCTAGCTCAGAACAGACCAGAATCTTTACCCAAATTCTTCACTGAATCTCTTGTCAAAACTTTTGTTTTTGGATCGAAACTCTTGCTGGTGCTCATTCCATACTCGCCTTTTCCCTCGCTAGCTTTGTGCTTCTTCACAGGATGTCTGCTGAGTTAGGCTTCGGAAATGAGTCACCCAATCTTGACCACATCAACGAAGCAGAACGGTCTGCTCCAAAGAAGAAAGGAGGCAGAACGAAGGAAACCAACAACGCCAGAGGCATCCCCGAATCCATTCGTCTTGCTCTGGGTTATGACACGCCTCCTGGAGAAACCAAGGATCAGTGCAAGAATCGACTGCAAAACATTTGCCGGTACTGGGATGTTAGATGGTACAAGTACAAGAGCATCCCTACATGGAAGTGGGCTATGCAGTTTGCCTTCAGTCCACCCTATCAGTATACTTCGGCCATGTGCAGTCAGTACACCGAAGAGAATCGCCACCTTTACTACCCAGTTCCACTGAAGCTTCCTCACCCCAACACTCTTAAGACACCAGATGATTATCCAGAAGAGCAAGAACGTTTGAGAATCGCTGCTGAAATCAAGAGACTCAAAGAAGAGAAGAAGGCAGCCAAGATGGCTGAAGCTGAAGCCCATGATGAAGGGCCTAGCTCGAAGAAGAAGAAGAAGAAGCTGAAGAAGAAATCTGCTTCTCCTCCCCATGCTACCACTGAAGACGAAGAGCATGTCAGACTAGAGCAAGCTGCTCTGGAAGATTCAATTATGGACGAATCAAATGTTGCTGACAACGAATCAGAATTCGAAGCAGATGATGAATTTGATGATCCTGCTCCCCCCAAGAAGCAAAGACTTCAGATCCCTCTGAAGAAGAAGCCAGGAGAGAAACCTGATGCTAAGGGGCTTAAGTTTCAAGACCCCAAGGACAAGTCTTCTCCTCGCCCCACCATTGATTTGTCAAACTTGGTGGTTGCGAAGCCCTTGGCCTCCAAGCCACCGACTGATGCCCTCACCACTGAGAGGCGAACGAAGCAGAAGCACGACCCCGCCAAGAAACAACCTGCAAAGGCTTCAGCATCAACGAAGCCCAAGCAGTCTGCTGCAACAAACCCTTCAGCGAAGCACAAGCTCACTGAAGAAGTATTGAGACAGAAAGACCTCGAAGAGGCACTTGAGCGCAACATTCTTGCCAAAAGCTCATCTGAGAAGAAGAAGGCAGATGAGGATGCTGCCACAAAACAAAAGGAGTTGAACTCCGCTAGATTGGCTGCGGAGAAGGCTGAGATGAAGCGCAAGCTTGCCGAAGCCGAAAAGAACGAAGAAAAAGTTGCCGCTGAAGCTAAACAGCTGGCAGAGCATGAAGCTAAACGTAAGGCTACATTAGACAGCCTCAGGACAAAGAAAGCAGAGAAAGCTTCTAGGGCAAGTCAGAAGAAGCCCGTTGTTGACATGACTCCCTCCTCTATTGCATCGAAGCAGAAAGGCATATCTCTGCCTGAAGCTCAAACTGAAGGTGATCGTCAGAGTGACCATCAATTCCCTGACCTTCATGAAGGCGAACTCTGGGATCAGTTGGGCATCACTAAAGCCCTTTGGGAGAAGTGTGCAGCTGAAGATCCTGATGTTGTTGATCTTGGAGAAGTTTACATCTCCAGATCTATCGAAGCAATGATCACCACAATGATCAGCCAGCTGAAGGATCTGCATTCAAGAGACAGGGCTGAAAACAAAAAGATTCACAACTATCAGAAGCGAGCTGAATCAGAACCTGATGAAGAATTCAAACAGCACGCCCTGAAGTTGCTTCAACAAGGTGACGGATGTCAATTCCACCACCAAGAACAACATAAAAATCTTCAAGGGAAAAATCAAGGCCGTTGTGGATGATATGGTGAAGACCCATAATGCTTCCATTATGGAAAGAGATTCGCGGAAACACAAGGCTTCGCCCGAAGCTGAACGTGTTGTTGCTCCGGCACCATCTCCTAAGCCTGCTGCATCTAAGGCATCAGGTCCTTCACCCAAGAAGAGAACCACCAAGAAGCGCAAGGTTACTTTGGCCACAGCCGCAGACATGGATACCAGTGATGAACAGCCAATGGAAACCCCTGAAGCGGTTCCCACTCATACACCGAAGTCAAAGCCATCCAAGCCCACACCAAAGCCTTCAGCTCCACCCACCAAGACTCCCACACCTCCTCCTACCAGAACCACCCCCAAACAAACTCCACCACAAAGAGCTCCAACCCCAACTCCAACGCCTGCACGAAACCCCTCACCCATACCACCCCGTGTTCCCACACCCATCCGTGCTCCAACCCCAGAACCACAAAGAATTCCCACTCCACCAGTTGCTCCCGCACCACCTCCATCACCTCCCCGTGCAGCTAATGCTCCATCACCAACCCACTCCAGAACTCATATATCCCGAGACTTTTCCTCTGCCAGGACTGTTCAAGATTCCGAAGCAAATGTGCCCCATACCGAAGCACATGATGACGAAGAAGAACAAGTCCAGATTCTGAATCTATCGCAAGAGCAAGCGCTTATTGTCGCTCAATCTACTGCCCCTTCAAGAGCCAACCCAATTGCTCCTCTGCAAAGGATTCGTGCGCGTTCGCGCCCCTGCCAAGATACCCAGCTTGACTCCAATTACCCTCGTGAAACTTTTCCTATTTTCAAGGGTGCTGGTTATTCTTCAAGACATGGCCCGGACTTCAACTTGGAACAGCATCAGAAGCACCATCGTTTCTTTGGTGTCAGTCCATATGCTTCAGACCGCACCGCTGATGATCTTCGCTTTTGGACTGCAGAACAGCAAATCTTATACACCAAAGTCTTCTGTCAGCAAGGAGTTCTGTTCAGGCATAAATTTCTAGATATGCGAAGTCTTTCCACTGCCACTTGCTTTCAGAACGTCGCCGAAACCATTGAGAATCATAATTTGACTCGGTTGTTTGCTTTGAGCACTCCCTTCAATTCTGAACTTATCAAGCAATTCTATGCAACCCTCTATGTTTCTGGTGAAGCAAATGAACCCAACTCATGGACGCTGGAATGGATGATACAAGGCAAAGTCTTCAGGATGTCCTCTGCTGAATTCATGGAAATTGTCAATATACCAAGGCATTCTGGAGTCCACGAAAAGATTCACTTAGAATCTGATCTGACTATCGAAGAATTTGCTACTCTGTTGGACCCCGAAGTCACTGCAAGCTACATTCCTGAAAACATTCGCCCGAAGCATTTGAACTTCATTTCAAGGACTTGGTTCTACATCTTGTCCAACTCATTGATCCCTTTGAGTACTGCTTCGGAAGAATCGAACATTTATCCAGAGACAAGGCATTCCATTATGAATCTCACACATGGTCTCATATTTGACTTTGAGGATTGCTTCATTAGGAATTTGGTTCATGCAGCAGAGCTACCTTTCACACTGAAACCTTATGCTCCCTGGCTGCAAGTTGTATGTAACTATGGTTGGACCGAAGACTTTGTGGCTCGCCATCATCCGAAGCTTTTCCTCCCTCCAGTGCGTGACTCTTTGGAATTGCTGAGGAAACCCAATGATCCATTTGCCACATATGTTGGTGTGCACCATGAAGTCAATGAGCGAAACTTATCCAAGAAGTTCCAGAAAGACTGCCATCATTTTGAATTTAACCTTCAATCGCAGCAAATGCTTGAAAACTACATTGAAGCAAATCAGCGCCAGATGCAGTTTCTTGCTGATGAGATCAACCGAGTTGGCAATATTGCTCTCAACAACAATCAGTATGTGTGTGTGCTCAAGCGTCATTCCTGGAAGGTGCTCCGGAAATTCAACTCTGTCAAAGGCCTTCGTAAAGATCGCATCTACAAAGAGTATCCGCACCTCCAGCGAAACTTTTCTCGTGATGACTCAGTGGACCGCCCGAATCAGAAGATCCCTCCATTGCACAAGATTGATGAAGTATTCTTCGTCAATGAACCTGAACCCATCCGTCCTGATACCGTCTCCGAGAATGACTCCATCACTTCAAAGGACGACGACGGCCTCAATGACAGCGACCTCGACATCAACCTCATCACTCAGACACGCCACGAAGCTATTCCTACGTCCTCTTCCGAAGAAGAATCCTCCGGCGATCAGTCTTCGTCGGATGAGTCTTCGTCAAGCACAGCTTCGTCGGGTTCTCAGGGTGTTGATGCCGCGCAATAGATCTCTCGAACCTTTTCTCAACTTTTTTGTCCAATCATTGACAAAAAGGGGGAGAATGAGGGCATCGATGAGTTAGATTTGCATCGGGGAAAGGGTTCTTGCTATTTGCTTTTGCTTCGTTTGGTTAAGTTACAACAAACATTCCATTCTCTTCGATTGGGTTGTAACTTAAGTTTAACTTCGTCATGCTACTCCTGTGCTATGCTTAAGTTTTAATAACCCCTTTGCTTGCAAGTATTGCTTCGTATCTTCTATCTTGCAGGTGGTTATTATTTTCTAAGTCACAGGTCATTGGAAGCAATTGCATACATTCCTGGATGTATATTTTCAAATGCAATTGTATTCGCTAAGATATCTGTTTTGCTCTCCACCGAAGAAAATTATCTCAAGCATTAACTTCGATTATATAAACCTTCGATGCTTGCATTCAGGGGGAGCCAAAAACTTCATATCTTAGAGTTTGTCCCATCACTTCACAAAAACTTCAATATCTTTTATCGATGCATGTTTTGTCAACAATAGTCCAAAAAGGGGGAGATTGTAAGAGCAAAGTTTTTACTTCGTGTGTTTTGGATATTGTTGGACAAGACAGTAGAGGAACTAACAATGTTTTCTAGTATAAACAGTTGCATAGGTTCCTGAAGGACAAGCTATGTGATAAAGCTTCAGGGAAGGTCTTCAAGTTATCGAAGCATAACCCACGGAGCGAAGCTTAATCACGAAGGTTGACCCCCAAAAATGAAGGTGTCCTGAAGCTCTAATCATTGAAGGAAATGAAGAGGACGGCGCAAGACTTAGATGTTTTTGTGTAGTTCTTTTTCTGTTCCTTGAGTCTTAGGACAAACCGTACTATCAAGAGGGGTATTTAGTTTGTGGACACCGAAGTCTTTGAGAAAATGCTCAGATCAAATCCAAACCAAGTGGGAAGCCTGAGCGAAGAAATCTCATGTGCACTAAGTTAAGCTTCGGTAGCAAAGACTTCGTTCTTTGGCTTCTGAAGCAAAACTAAGTCTGTGAGTCAGCTTTACTTGTTCCGCAAGTAAAGTTGCGTAGTGATGACAAATCCGACCGTTGTGGACACGTGTCAAGCTGTCACCTCGGGTCAGTTTGGTCATTCCGCACCTCGGGATCGCCAACTATAAATACGCCGCCCCCTCCTCCATTTGCGGGTGGCTACTCTGAGATCATTCCAAGAGAGACTGAAGAGAGCACCCCAAATACGCCACCGAAGCAAAACCCAAAATCCAGAATACTGAAGCCTAAGTCCCATTGATCTGAGTAGATTCGAGATGACTTAGGTGAAAGCTTGCTAGCTTTTTTATCTTGGAGAACTGCAATTCTCCTAGACGGTTAGAGTGTTGTTCTTCAGAGAGCGAAGAGTAATTGTCGCCTCGAAGTCCAGTTTGTCAAAGGTTTCGGTGATTTCCTCAATAATCAACCACGAGTGAAGAACTGACCAAGCTCAAGGAGTTTGGTGCAGTGGAGCAACAGACGGAGAGAGATTTGCTCCAGGTGTTCAATCACCAGTCCCTCCAACCAGACGTAGCGCTTTGCAGAGCGTGAACTGGTCGAACAAACATCGTCGAGTTCCAGTTCGTTTTAGTTCAAGTATTTACCTTCAGTATTGCATTTGCTTCACTGTTATGCTTCAATGTGTTTTGATTCACTGCCTTTAGTTTCGCTTCCAGTTTTACTTCGCTATTCCGCACTACTTATGCTTCACTTCAAAAGTTTCAGTCGAAAATTTTGAAGTGATCATTCACCCCCTCCCCCTCTGATCACATACTTGGACTTTCACCTGTATCCCAACACATTGTGTACAAAGAATGCTTACAGTGGGTTGCCGGAGTGACAGAAACCAAAACCCCAGTTTGCACGCTTTTGCACAAGGGAACAATGGATCACCGATCGTATTGCTATGGTTAGGCTTTTGCCTTAATTACTATCTTGTATTTGCGGATGCTTGCAAGGTGTTTAATCATAAGAGTACACTTATATTAGTCTAGAGGGTGTACTAGCATAGATCCACCCACTCAACACTTATCAACACAGCACATAGTACCGATACGGAATATGGCGAAAGCACATGACTACCTCTCCCGTGTGTCCTCAAGAACTCTTTAGCTTTTATAAGTTCAGTTGCTAGGCCTCTCCTTTGCTCAGAAAGGATTTGGCCACTCATTACTCTCCAGTACCTTTTACTTTGCTCGTTTTTATCTTCCTGTCGCTTATACCAAGAAAAACCCCTAAAAAGTTATCTTTCAGTGCTTGCAATTATCTCCTTACCAAAGTCACTTGCTATTACCTTCTGCTCCTCGTTGGGTTCGACACTCTTACTTATCGAAAACGCTGCAATCGATCCCTTACATTGTGGGTCATCAAGTAACGTTTTCTGGCGCCGTTGCCGGGGAGCGTAGCGCTATTAGTAAGTGAAGCTGGTAAGGAAGTTTTTTATATTTCTGTTTTTAGTTTTGATGTTGTTGTTTTTGTCCTTATGGACACCCCTACTCTTGGATCGTTGTTCTTGGGGAGCCGCCCCACAACTAAGGTAGTTACTCCTGCCCCTGCTGAAATTGTGCCTTATAAGATACAATCTGGTATTATCGATTATGTCTTAGCTAATCGCTATGCAGGAGATAGACATCCAGGTGAACACTTGCTATATTTATCACAACTATGTTCATTATTCAAGCTTGCAGGTGTGTCACTGGAGTTCGTTATGAAGAAATTATTCTCCATATCTCTTACGGATAATGCTTCAGATTGGTATAAGCTCCTCGATAACTCACATTCTCTTAAATGGGAAGATCTTATGTCTCTCTTTTATACAAAGTTTTACCCTCTTCATGAAGTTCATCGAGACAGGAATTCCATCTATAACTTTAGGTCTCGCGACGGAGAGAGCATCGCTCAAGCTTGGGGGAGGCTTAAATCCCTAATGTTCAAATGTCCTATCCATAAGCTCCCCGAAGATATTATACTTACAAATTTTTATGCCAGGCTTTCTCGTCAGGATAAGGAAATGCTGGATGCCTCCTCTAGCGGGGTATTTTATACAAAGAGCGTTGAAGAAAGATGGGATCTCATCGAAAGGATCCAGAAGAACACTGAAGACTGGGAAATTGATAAAGGTATTGAACCTGCTATAAATTATGAGCATGATTATATTGAGAGCTATGTGAAAACTGATTATTTTAATACCTTTTGCTCTAAGATTGGTCTGGATTCCCATCTAATGATTGATTTTTGTAAGAACTTTGCCTCTCATGTTGATTCTTCTAAGATGAAGAAGGATCAGTACCATAAGCCTTTCAAGGAAGTGCCTATTGATATTCACGTTGTTGATCCTATTTTGCCTGCAGTTATATATGAACAGCCCCCTTTCCCTTCAAGGATAAGGGAGCACTCTTTTGTGACAGGCATAGTAAATAAAAGTGAGAGAAGAATAGGCGGACCTGAGGACCAGATCAGAGTCGATCCTCAAGTTGCTATGGTTAAAGATTTAGTTACTAATGATGTTTCAGATTCTATTATAAATTTTTGTGCTGTTTCAACTAACATTGTCACAACCAAGAATAAAAGCCCTATTTCAGGTACACCAGTTGTATCTATTAAAATAGGAGATCACAATTATTACGGGCTATGCGATCTGGGATCAAGTGCTAGCGCGATTCCTTATTCGCTTTATCAAGAGATCATAAGTGAGATTTCACCCTGTGAACTCGAAGAGATTGATATTACTATTCATCTTGCAAACAAAGCTACTATCTCTCCTATTGGGATTGTGAGAGATGTTGAAGTCCTATGTGGAAAGGTAAAGTATCCTACCGACTTTCTCGTACTTGGTTCAGTGCAAGATAGTTTTTGTCCTATTATTTTTGGTAGACCTTTTCTCAGAACTTGTGGAGATATTATAGATTGCAAGAAAGGTAAAGTTTCTGTTGAATTCAATGGTGAGCCATATGAATTTAATTTTTCTAAGATCTCTAAACATCCTCGTGGTACTGAATTACCTAGTGATGATAAAATTATTGAAAGTATTGCTTCCATTGCTATTCCCCCTAATGATCCTTTGCAGCAATACATGGAGGACCACGAGAATGATACTCATATGCAGGAAAGAAATGAAATTGATGAAATCTTCTTGAGACAACCTGCTATCCTGAAGCACAACCTTCCGGTTGAACCTTTAGGAATTCTATCCAAACCAAAAGAAGACCCGGTGTTTGATCTCAAACCTCTTCCCGATACGCTCAAGTATGCTTATTTAGATGAAAAGAAAGTATATCATGTTATTATAAACTCTAACCTTTCAGGGTATGAAGAAGAGCGATTATTGGAGATACTTCGTAAACACCGTGGTGAAATTGGGTATACCCTTGATGACCTTAAGGGAATTATCCCATCTATCTGTCAACATACTATCAACCTCGAGCCCGATGCTAAACCTCTTGTTGACCATCAACGACGGTTGAACCCAAAGATGATGGATGTTGTGAGGACCGAAATCCTCAAGCTTCTAGCCGCAGGTATTATCTACCCTATAGCCGATAGTAAGTGGGTAAGTCCAGTTCATTGTGTTCCTAAGAAGGGAGGGACAACTGTAGTCCCTAATGATAAGAATGAACTAATACCTCAAAGAATTATTATTGGATATAGAATGTGTATTGATGACAGGAAGTTGAACAAGGCAACCAGGAAGGACCACTACCCGTTGCCCTTTATTGATCAGATGCTTGAGAGGTTGTCCAAAAACACCCACTTTTTCTATCTTGACGGGTATTCAGGCTTCTCTCAAATTCATGTTAACACTGCCGATCAAGAGAAGACCACTTTCACTTGTCCTTATGGTACTTATGCTTATAGGCGTATGCCTTTTGGTTTATGCAATGCCCCTGCTACTTTTCAGAGATGTATGTCTGCAATATTTCATGGTTTCTGTGAGGAGATTGTGGAAGTCTTCATGGACGATTTCTCCGTCTATGGAACTTCCTTTGACCACTGTCTCCACAATCTTAATAAAGTTTTGCAGAGATGCGAGGATACAAACTTAGTTCTAAACTGGGAAAAGTGCCACTTCATGGTTAACGAAGGGATCGTGCTTGGCCACAAGATTTCCGAGAGGGGAATTGAAGTGGACAAGGAGAAAATTGAAGCTATCGAAAGGATGCCCTATCCAAGGGACATTAAAGGTATTCGTAGTTTTCTCGGTCATGCTGGTTTCTATAGAAGATTTATTAAAGACTTTTCTAAGATCTCGAGACCCCTCACTAATCTTCTCCAGAAGGATGTTCCTTTTGTATTTGATGAAGATTGTAAGGAGGCTTTCGAAGTTCTTAAGAAAGCTTTAATAACCGCTCCTATAGTACAACCGCCTGACTGGAGTTTGCCCTTTGAAATTATGTGTGATGCTAGTGATTTTGCTGTTGGAGCTGTTTTAGGACAAAGGGTTGATAAAAAATTGAATGTTATATATTATGCTAGTAAAACCCTTGATAGTGCTCAAAATAATTATGCTACTATTGAGAAGGAATTCTTAGCAGTAGTGTTTGCTTGTGATAAGTTTAGGCAGTATATTGTTGATTCTAAAGTTATTATTCACACTGACCATGCTGCCATTAAGTATCTTATGACGAAGAAGGATGCCAAACCAAGACTCATCAGATGGGTACTCCTTCTTCAAGAATTTGATTTGCAGATTGTTGATAGAAAAGGAGAAGACAACCCTGTAGCGGACAATCTTTCAAGGATGGAAGATATACCGCATGATCCCATTCCAGTCAACGACAGTTTTCCAGACGAACAACTCGCCGTTGTTAAAGTACAATATCTTTCCGGTCCTTGGTTTACAGATTATGCTAATTTTATCGTTGCAAAGTATTTGCCTCCAGGTTTAACATTTCAGCAAAGGAAGAAGTTCTTCCATGATTTGAGGCATTACTTTTGGGATGGCCCACATCTTTTCAAAGAAGGTCCAGACGGGATCGTGAGAAGATGCATACCGGAACACGAGCAGAAGGACATTCTCAAGCAATGTCACGATAGTCCCTATGGAGGACATCACGCCGGTGAGAGAACCGCACATAAGGTTCTCCAATCAGGTTTTTATTGGCCTACTCTCTTTAAAGATGCTAGAAATTATGTTTTAGCCTGTGATAAATGTCAGAGAGTTGGTAATATTAGTAGAAGGAATGAGATGCCTATGAATTACTCACTAGTGATTGAGCCTTTCGATTGCTGGGGTTTTGATTTTTTGGGTCCTTTTCCTTCTTCGCACAAGTACACTCACATTTTAGTTACTGTTGATTATGTAACCAAGTGGGTTGAAGCAATCCCCACTGAGAGTGTTGATCACAAAACATCTTTGAAAACGCTCAAAGATGTAATTTTCCCTAGGTTTGGTGCGCCTAGGTATCTCATGACTGATGGAGGATCACACTTCACGCATGGAGATTTTAGAAAAGCTTTAGCCAAGTACGATGTCAATCATAGAATTGCTTCGCCATACCATCCTCAAACTAGTGGGCAAATTGAGCTCACCAATAGAGAGATCAAGTTGATCTTGCAAAATACAGTTAACAGAAATAGGAAAGACTGGTCAAATAAGTTAGGAGATGCTTTGTGGGCGTATAGAGCTGCTTACAAAAACCCCGTGGGCATGTCTCCCTATAAAATGGTCTATGGCAAGGGTTGCCATTTTCCATTAGAGCTAGAGCACAAAGCTTTCTGGGCTATTAGAGAGCTTAATGCTGACCCAAAGTTAGCTGGTGAAAAGCGTCTCATCAACTTGACTTCTCTAGATGAGTGGAGAAGTGAAGCTTACGAGAGCGCTAAAATGTTCAAGGAAAAGGTAAATAAGTGGCATGGCAGGAGGATTCTGAAACGTGAATTTAATGTTGGTGATAAAGTTTTATTGTTTAGATCCCGTTTCAGGTTTTCTCCAGGTAAACTACTTTCCAGGTGGGAAGGGCCATTTCATATCGAAGAAGTATACCGGTCTGGTGCAATCAAGATTAACAATTTTGAAGGCACCAAACCTCAAGTTGTGAATGGGCAAAGACTCAAGCATTACATGGCGGGAGATCCCGTCAATGTTGATGTGAATATAATACGCACAACAACTCATGAAGAACACATTGCAGCCCTGTTTCAGACACCGACAGAAGCAGAATAAGAAAAGGTATGTATTACGGTAAGGAAACATCTCGAACCGCCATAAAAGTTCCATATTACGAGTTTTTGCAAAATTAGGAAAATTCGAAGCCTAAGCGGAGCCGGAGAGGAGCTCCAGGGGGCCCAGGCGCCCCCCTGGCGCGGCCTACCTCCTGGCCGCGCCGGGAGGCCGCCTGGGCACCCAGGAGTCCGTCTCCGACCCCACTTTGGTTCGTTACCTTCCTTTTGTTGCAGAAATTTTTGCTATATATTTGCCCGGATCGTTCCGGCAACGTATCTCGCGATTTCGTGTGTTTTCTCTTCAATCTGTTTCTGCCAGGGTAAAAAGTTATTGTTAGAAATGTCTTCTTGTGGCTCAAGTGGAGAGGACTTCATGGGACGGCGTCTACATGAAGTTCAGAAAGATCTCAACCAGGGGAAATACATAGATTGGGCCACGGAAGAAGAAATCACTGCAAGGCGAGCGGAGATGGAGCGTTCCGCGAGAAAAGAAGTCAAGATTATCACCGCCCAGCAACCAGGGGGTCCATCAACACAAGGAGGAAGATCAAGCAAACCCATCATGGTGGGGAGTGTCCAACCTTATTATGATCTTTCTCTTAACCTTTCAGGAACGGCCCCTACACTTGAAGATCAACGTACGATTTCTACCATCTCCGAAGCTTACCGCATCACCAATAACCTGTGTGAAGATTTCCGTGTACTAAAGGTGCAAGTGGAGATTTTGGAGAAGGAAAACCAAACCCTTCGCCGTGTCATCAAAGATTTGAAGAATCAACAACAAAAAGAATGAGGAGTAACTCTCCTCGGGTAATGGCATCCCCTTAGCTTGTTCCAAGCTTGGGGGAGTGCCGGGTATCTTTATCTTTATCTTAGTCTTTTAGAGTCAAGTAGAGTCGTATCATGTCTAGGGAGTTTATTATATGAAATAGGTGTTTGCATTGAGGTCTTTTACTCCGTCTGTGGAGAGATTGTATCCGTGAGTGTGGAGTCGTCTATAATGGAATATTAATGAGAAGTCTATTGGTTCCTTCGCTGCACTCGGTATTCTCTTCACGCAATCGGCCTCATATGACGATTCTTATGGGGAGTATTGACCTTATATCAGGTATGGCTTTGAAAACTTTATTTAATTTTGGCAAACATAGCTTTGGTCTTGACAACCTGCATGTTTTCTCAAGTAGCGACATAGCCAAAACCTTTATGTTATTATGCTTGAAGTGTTATGTTGACAAGGAAGACATCTTGATGTGTTATACTTACCTTAATGTTTATGCCTTATATGTTTTGCATCTAAATTAGCATCAATTGTCTGTTCTCTCAAAGCCTTTGCTAGCCAAACTCTCTGCCAAGTAGAATTCTGCTTGTGCATCCATACCCTGAAACTAATACCTTCCATTTGAGTCCACCATACCTTCCTATTCATGGTATTCCCCTACCACTCCTATAAGTATAGAATTTATGTGTTATCCTTAAATGTTCAAAATCTTCTGTTTTGTGCCTCTTGTTTAGCTCATGAGGAAGTAGTAGGTAATTCATGATCTTCTTAAGTTGGACAAGTTTTACCCCGGGATTGCATGTCTAATCTGCAAACCCATAATACGAGGAGGAACTGGCATGGGTGCGCCCAGCTCGAAAGATAATATAACAAACAAACCCTCCTTCACGCTTGGTCTATGAGAAATCAGAAACTTTGGCAGTGATAAACAAAGGAGATTAAGGGGATGTGATCGTCCCCACTTGGGAGCCGTTCCTCGAAACTTGTCCATCTTGAGAAGTAATTGAGCTATATATTAGCATTCGTTGACAAACTATGCACCGCCCCAAAATCTATTTTTATTCTGTTTGATTTAAGGATAGCACATGAGTTTTCCCTGCTTGCCCTTAACAAGGCCTTTCATACACCTTCATGTTGAGTCAGTTGTCCCACTTCCTTCTTTTCCCTAAGAGAACAGACATTTGATGTTGATAAGGATTCATCCATATAGAGCTGCATTAAGTTTTTCCATGCCACATCCTTGTTGACATTATCTTTTGATAAGTAAGTTGTTTCCGAAAGCTTTTGCCAAGCAAGCATCTTCCTTTGTGTTAGCATTTGCACTTCATGACTATTAACATGTTCTTTAAAAAGCTTCAAATTCTTTCATTAAATAGGAAGAGCAAGAGTAAAAGTTATTAGTTGTCCTTTGACCAAGGATATGTTTGCCATAATTTGATGAGTTTCCTCAGCCCTAATTTTGATTATAATTGTTATTACTTTCTCATAAGGGCCTTATGAGTTGAGTTTGCTGTTGAGGATGCTTGAGTTTGATGAAGGAACCTTGATGCTTCTTGTCCGTATTTTATTTATCGACACTTCACTCTCTAAAACTTGTGGACAGGTTTACCGAGCTCAGTAATCGCTTGGGGACAAGCGAGGTCTAAGCTTGGGGGAGTTGATACGTCCAAAATGCATCACTATTTTATATAGTAATTCTTTCTTATTCATTGATATATTTCATGATATGATGCTACTCTTATGTTGTTTTGGCTTATTTTATTAGTTTGCAACTTTCCGGTGCCGAAGCAGCAGACGCAGGATTCAGCGGTAAAAAGTGGACGTTGAGTTGCTGAAGAAGAATACCTCCAAATTACCTGAAAATCGACGGAGGCTATTTTCCAGAAGTATCACGAAGACACGCAAAAGAGCTACCAGAGGGGGGCCACAGGGTGCCCAGGCGGCCACTTGGCGCGGCCCCACCCCTGGCCGCGCCGGGAGGGCGCCTGGACCCCGGGGGCCATTCCCGGCTACCCCCTCTAGCCTATATACTCTTCGTCATCCAGAAACCCTAAAAGAGGGAGAGTTTTTGGAGTTCCGCCGCCGCTCCGTGGCGGAAACCTACAGAGAAGAAAAGCCATCTCTGGCGGGCAGATTCCTCCGGGGAGATCACCTCCCGGAAGGGGAGATCGTCACCATCGTCATCACCATCGTCACGGTCATCATCGAGATCATCATCAACATCATCCCCATCATCAGCACCATCTCCACCTCCATCCAATCTCATCTCACAATTGCAACTCATGTTGTAATCCGTACTATCTATCCTCTCTACTCTATCGGTGTTGATTACTACTTTGTGGTGAATGCTCTTGAGTTTTGTTGGAGAAATATTATTGTGTTCAGATTGTTTATCATCTATTTATCCCCACTGATCATGATCTCTTTTATGTCTTGTGAGTAGTTACTTTGGTTCTTGAGGACATGGGAGAAGTCTAGTTGTTAGTAGTCATATGATGTTGAAGTAATATGTGTTGGTTGATATTTAAGTTGTGTTGTTATTTTCCTAGTGGTGTTGTGTGAGTCGAACACTCAACACTTCGCCTTATCAAGGACCTAGGGGGATACATTGTGTACAAAGAATGCTTACGGTGGGTTGCCTGAGTGACAGAAACCTAAACCCCAGTTTGCACGCTTTTGCACAAGGGAACAATGGATCACCGATCGTATTGCTATGGTTAGGCTTTTTCCTTAATTACTATCTTGTATTTGCGGATTCTTGCAAGGTGTTTAATCATAAGAGTACACTTATATTAGTCTAGAGGGTGTACTAGCATAGATCCACCCACTCAACACTTATCAACACAACACATAGTACCGATACGGAATATGGCGAAAGCACATGACTACCTCTCCCGTGTGTCCTCAAGAACTCTTTAGCTTTTATAAGTTCAGTTGCTAGGCCTCTCCTTTGCTCAGAAAGGATTGGGCCACTCATTACTCTCCAGTACCTTTTACTTTGCTCGTTTTTATCTTCCTGTTGCTTATACCAAGAAAAACCCCTAAAAAGTTATCTTTCAGTGCTTGCAGTTATCTCCTTACCAAAGTCACTTGCTATTACCTTCTGCTCCTCGTTGGTTCGACACTCTTACTTATCAAAAACGCTGCAATCGATCCCTTACGTTGTGGGTCATCAGGGGCCACCAGGGGTCCAGGCGCCCCCCTGGCGCGGCCAGCCCCTAGGGCGCGCCACCAGGGCACCTGGGCCCCTGGTGGTGGCCCTCTGGCCCCACTCGGGTTCTTACGGAAGGTTCTTCTGCGCTGATTTTTTATCTGATTTTTCCCGAATTTTTGGAGCACTTTTTATATGGGGGAAAACTAAAATAGAAAAACAGCAGAAAACAGGAAGTGGCACTGTGGTGCACTGAGTTAATAGGTTAGTCCAAATATGATCAAAAGTGTATGAAAGTGTATCTAGATCATAGCAATATCACACAAAACATGCATGGAGCAAGCAGAAATTATAGATACGTTTTGGACGTAATAGCTGGGCGTCCTAGGATGGCATGGTATTGTAATTTCCAGTTGACCACTTCGAAGTCCAGTGTTTCTTTGCGGAAGTTGCTCGTGCTGCCAAAAATCACCTCAAGACTTATTTTTCCGAGGGGATAGACTGCTTTCCCTGGCACGATTCCGTGGAATGTTGTGCCTGAAGTTTTCAGTGCTGAGTTTTGGATGAGCATTTCTTCCAAGGTTCTGGTGAATATGATGTTGATTCCGTTCCGCCGTCCATGAAGACTCGTGACATATCATAGTTTCCGATTCGTGCTTCTAGTACTAGTGCGGCATGTTCTGGGTGCGGGATGGCTGGCGGGTGGTCTTATCGGGAGAAGGTGATTTCAGTCTCGGATCCGCGCAAGTATTCTGGGACAGCCGGGTGCGAAGAGACTGCGAGGAAAACTTGTCTGGTGACCTGCTTCTGCTGCCTGTTTGATGGTCTTCTTCTTGTATCATGTAGATTCGACCGTGTGCTTCCGGGTATTTTTCTTCCTCGGGTGTCGTGCCCCGTTCTTGGATTACTGCTACCTGCCTTGTTGGTATGGTAGGTGCTGGCGGAGCTTCGTGGGCGATGGTTCCGACTGCCACGCTTGCGATAGGTCGTGCTGCTGCTGTTGCGGATCGACTTTTTACTTCGGAGAGTTCGATGAATCGCCTGCAGTTCCTGAGGGTGTGCCCTGATCTGAGCTCTCCGTGCTCGTTTCTGAACCCGTGTATTGTGCACGGTCCGTTGAGCTGCTCTTTGGCCGAGAAATATACTCGGGCGTCGTCCCGTGGCTGCCTTGTTCTCCAGACTCGTTTTTGAATTTGGGGTGTTTCTTCTTGGTTGTCCCTGTGTTGTATTCTCCTGTCGTCGCGATGTCTGCCTTCTCTGTCATCTGGGAAGCTGGCCACGACCATGTCGGGTCCTCTGTCGTCATAGAAGTTGCGCCTCGGGCGTTTTCTTCTTCTGTCGAGTCCTCTGTCGCTGGTGTGGTAGTCGTAGTCACGTTCTGAGCGCGCTGTCTGGATCTCCGATTCGTTCCGTACGGAGTCTTCTCCATCTTCCCAGTTGTTGGCTTGCTCGAGCAGTCTTGCGAGTGTTCAGACTTTCATCTGCCCGAGCTGCTCCTTGAAGTCGATGCGTTGCAAGCCCCTCCTGAATGCATCGATTGTGCTTTCATCTGAGATGTCCTCGGCTGAGTTCTTGAGTATGGTCCATCGTTGGATGTATGCTCATAGGGATTCTCTTGAACCTTGTCTGCAGGCCCTCAGCTCCTCAAGTGATGCCGGTCGTTTGTAGGTGGACTTGAATTTCTCGATGAAGGCACTGCGGAACTGCCTCCAGGAGTCGATTGATCCTCGTGGTAGGTTCTTCAGCCAGTGTCGTGTTGAGCTCTCGAGCATGAGTTGTATGTACTGCATTGCTGTGATATTGGTTCCGCGCTGGAATTTTACGGCCGTTAGGTAGTCGTCGAGCCATGCTTCTGGTTCCTCCAGCCCGTCGTACCTGTGCGTCGTGGAGTTTAGCTTGAAACCTTTCGGTATCCTTGTTTTCCGTATGGACCGTGTGAAGCACAGTGCTCCGCATGGTTCTACGTTCTTGTCGGAAGCTTGCTCATCCGAGTACTCTTCGCGGGCTGCTCGTCGTCGTCTTCCACGGTTGACTTTGCTTTGTGTTATGTCGTCGCGTGCGTCTCGCCGATTGCTGTTGTGTTTGTTGTTGTTGTCGTCGCTGTCGTAGTTCTTGTTTTTGCTTGGGCGCTTGCGCCAGTCGTCGATGTTGTCGTCATCGGGTGAACTGGGGTCCCTGTCCGGGTTCTGCTTGCGTGGAGCCCGTCTTGCGCCTGCTCTTTTGGGGGCTGAGATGGCGTCTTTCATTATTTTGAGTGCCATCGTCGTGTTGTGATCTAAGCTGCCTCTCTTGCTTTTCTGAGCACGAGATAGGTACTCTTGGGCAGTGAAATGGTCTTCGGTTGGCGTGAGTTGTTCTTCCTCGTCGTCGTCCTCTTCTAGCTTGAATTCGTCATCTAACTTGCAGGCCACCTTCTTCTTGTCCGTGCGTTTCAGATTGCTGAATCTGGACCTGGCTCGGATGGGGGAGTCGTAGTCGGAGGAGTCGCTTCTGGGAGGTGATCTGCGGTTGCTCCTTGAGTCGATGACGGTCTTTCCTTGCTTCTCTAGTTCTAAGCGTTGCTGTCTTGCTCTCTTGGTGGCGTCACTCGCCAGCTTGTTGTATGCTCTGAGCTCGTCTCGTGTTGCGTTCTCCGGGAGTAGTTTGCCGCGCTTCACTGCGTCCCTTATTCTGGCAATTGCTTCCTTGGATAAGTAGATCTTTTCTACGTGGTGGTCCTCTTTCGCTATTCCTGGGGTCTGATGCTTGCTGCTTTTTGGCTCGTCGGTCCTGTGATTTATATGCTCCACTCTTTGGTATATTTTCTTTGGTACAGTTCCTAGTTCTCCAAGCGTGACGGTGACCTGGCCAGCGTTGTCAGGATCACTGTCTTTGCTATTCGAGTGGTTGTCCCGGCGACTGCTCGGGTCGTCATCTTGGTTTTTGCCATCTGTGGTTGGCTCGTGGATGTCTGCCATGAATACTTGGGACAACGTCTTGAATGTCGTATTGCTTGCGCGCGCGATGCGCTTCTTCCAGGGACCACTCGAGTAGTCGAGCTGGGGGTCGTGGCTGACTCGCGGAGTCGTCACGCGGGCGGGAGCTGCTTCGATTGTTGATGTAGGATCTGCCGTCGCGGGTGCTCGAGCGCGGTCCGTGAGACGGAGGGCTCCCCAGTGGTTGATATAGATTTGATATGCTCCGAAAATCAGGTTGACTCCAGTGTGCAGGTCGGCGAAGGCTGGTCAAAAGGCCGGGAGGTGAGCCATGAAACCGAGGGATCCGAACAGATCGGAGTCTGCCCGGATCGTAGGGTCGATGAGAGCTGATGAAGTCGTCGCCTTGAGGAGTGTCGATGATGAGGCCGCCGAGATCGCGATTCCAACCTGCGGAGTTCCCACAGATGGCACCAATTGACGGGGATCAACCCCGGCAAAGCCCATGGTCAGGGACCCTGGGTTAGTCATAGAGATGGCACAGGTTGGACGATACTCGTCGGCTAATAGGAGAAGCACTTCCTGCTCGATATTATTACGTGAGGGGGCGATTACAGTGGAGGCCAAGGCGAGTTCTCGCAAGGCTAGGATGAGTAGATGCGTATTGAGATGAGATAGACGTCTCCCCTCCTAGCCTTTATATACTAGGCTAGGTCTCGGGGAGTCCGTGCTAGGTTACATAGGTAGTTTCCTAATCCTGGTCCTGACTTGTACGCCAAGTTGCACCTTCCATGTTAGTCGCGGTCTCCTACGTCGATGCTTGGTTGGGCCAATCGTGGGCTTGTCGTAGCTTTCCAGTGGGCCTTCTGTCTTCATACGCACCAGGTAGCCTCACACGTAGGAGTCGTGGGGTCACCCCCTCGTCAGAGGCACATATGTAATTTTCTGTTGTTGCTATGCTGAGTTTGCTGGGATCTGATGGATTATGAGATTATGTTCAGATTGTGATTGAGTAATATATTTGGTTCTTATCTTTTATATTTTTGCTCCTAAGTAATTCTTGCATGTTTTCCGTTGCTTTTTATTGCTTTGGCCAAGTAGTAGGTAGTGACTCCAAGAGGGAATGTTATGCTCGATTGTGGGTTCATGCCCCCCGATGACACGCTTGAGTGACAGAAACATGAGTCTAGGGGATGTGTTGTTGCCACAAGGGGGAAAACAACGGTGCTTCTAACCGCGGTTGCAAGGATTGTTTACTTTACGCAAAGTGCTTTTTAATGCAGTTGTCTATTGCTTTGGGTTTACACTTTGGGTGGGGCTCGCAACTTAATACCAGCGAGATGTTCTGGATAGATATCTCAAGGTGGATAATTAGTAGTAGATGCAGTTGGATTTTGGAACACTTATTTTGGCGTACGGCTCATGCTTTTGAGCCTCGTCCTTTCGTTGTAGCATAGTTAGCATTGCAGTGCGTTTTTAATCCTGTCAATTTCCCAGCTGTAATTTGTTTACCTCGCATGGAATTTTTATCTACTTTTGGGAGAGAGACATCAGTAGTGAACATCACGGGACCCCGGTCCATATTCTCATCATTGTTTACACGCTCTTTTATTTTCCTACTTTTACTTTCTAGCTACTATCATTATCATTATTATCTGTTGCATTGATCCTTTGTAAACAGCAAGGCCGGAGAGATTGACACTCTGTACTCGTTGGGAAGCAAAGTTATTTGTGTTGTGTGCAGGTCTAGGTCAAGGAAGCAACTTTTGTCTAAAACGGTGCCATTGTTTCCTTTCCACCTACTTATCATTGCCGGAGTCCTACGAGAGACAAACCCTATCCTCTACATAGGGGAAATTTGTTGCTACGCTACATCTAACCTTCCACTTGAGGTAACCAACGTGGATACAGTATCAGCGACCACTTCAGAACCACGTCCGGGCGCACAAAGCTCTATTTTTTTATTTTTTGTTGTAAAACTATGCCGATGGCAATGCCGTTGGCGTAGCTCTAGCACAGGCAGGCCGGAGGTGTCGACACGTGCTCTAACGAAGTCAAACAGAGTGCTGTCAAATTTTGTTGCTGACAGGAATCGATGCCGACAGCCAAAAGAAAAGCGGTCGGCATAGCTATGTATACCGACAGTATGCCGATGAAAGAGTTCCCGACGGCTGTATGTCGGCGGCCACCGTCGGCATAGCCTATACCGACGGCTTTTGGACCTATGCCGACGGCTAAAGCCGTAGGCAACTATCAGTTTTGGTGTAGTGAATATTGCGCTGGAAAATACTGTCATCTCTTCTCATCTGTTCAGTTCTCCAAGTGAGCTGCATGAAATGTATGAAAGTTTAACTCACGCATCTAGTAGCCGAGGAGAGGTCGTCTTTCACTGAATGAACATCTTCGAAAAAAGTATTGTATTTTTTTAAAGGAGCACACATGTCAAAGTTTAGAATTCAATTCGATGGGCTATTCAAAGACACGGAACTTCACTATCTGAGGTGCACTCTGTTCAGTTCTAGGAGTTTCTGTTCAATAAAAAAATTTATACATAGTGAATTCTACTTTTTTATTCTCAAAGATCAACTTTGTGATATATTTACCCTATTTAACAGAAACTCCTAGAACTACCAAGTTTGACAAAATATTTTTCTTTTGTTTTTTACCCAATTTAATATTTTACCCGACACTATAATAGGCCAGGCCTAACATTAGTCCTACATGTCGAGGCGAGTGGATGTCCATTGGAACGCATACTTCTCCTGGTATCCTGGACGAGATGTTGATATGACAAAGGGGGATGCCTCGAGCTTAAGATGGTTTAGCCAAACCCTGCTCGACCGCACCGGTCCAGATAACACGCAAATGGCTTATTCCCTTCTTCTTGGCGCGAGGGATTGGAAGTGGTAGTAGCCTCGACGATGTGATATCAAAGGGACCTTTCGCGGCGGTGGCAGGAGATGCTGAACTGGGATCGATGTGTTGGTGATATGTCCCAAACGTATCTATAATTTCTGCTTGCTCCATGCATGTTTTGGGTGACATTGCTATGCTTTTGATGCACTTTCATACACTTTTGACCATATTTGGACTAACCTATTAAATCAGTGCACCTCAGTGTCAGTTTCTGTTTTCTGCTGTTTTTGTATTTCAGGTTTTCCCATTACTTAAAGTGCCCAAAAAATTCCGGGAAAATATATGCAAAATCAGCGAGACGGAACCTTCCAGAGCCCCGAAGTAGGGCCAGAGGGGGGCCACCAGGGTTCCAGGAGCCCTGGGGGCGCACCCCCCTGGTGGCCGCGCCGGGTGTCCTCCTGGACACCCGGGGCCACCCCCTGGCCCCCCTTTCGCCTATATTTACCCCGTCTTCCGAAACCCCCGAAGACACAACCCTTTTTCGCGATCTCCCATCTGTTCCGCCGCCGCAACGCTTCTAAGATCGGGGCTACCAGGAGACCCTGTCCCGGTGATACGTGAGAGATGATAATTGCTTCTCGCCCTTCGTTGGTTACCCCAAGTGGAAGGTGAGATGCAGCGTAGCGACAAGTTTCCCTCGGTGAAGATAGCGAGGTTTGTCTCCAGTAGGACTCCGGAGATGATAAGTAGGTGTTGGCGGCGCAACTGACGTGGACCTGCACACAGACACAAATAACTTTGCTCCCAACGAAGTTCAGAGAGGTTGTCAATCTCTCCGGTCTTGTTGTTTACAAAGGATCAAACGCAAGGGATAATGATAATGATAGCAACTGAAAGTAAAAGAGGAAAAGTAAATAAGCGTGTAAACAATTATGAGAATATGGACCGAGGTCCCGTGATGTTCACTAGTGATGTCTCTCTCCCAAAACACGATAAAACTGCTATGCGAGGTGAACAAATTACATATGGGCAATTGACATGATTATAAACGCACTACAATGCTAACTATGCTACAAAGAAAGGAAGAGGCTCAAAATCATGGGCAGTACGCCAAAATAAGTAGACCGAAATCTAACTGCATCTACTACTAATCATCCACCTTGAGATATCTATCCAGAACATCTCGCTGGTATTAATTTGCTAGCCCCACCCAAAGTGTAAACCCAAAGCAACAGACAACTGCATTAAAAAGCACTTTGCGTAAAATAAACAATCCTTGCAACGGCGGTTACAAGCACCGTTGTTTTCCCCCTTGTGGCAACAACACATCCCCTAGACTCATGTTTCTATCACTCAAGCATGTCATCGGGGGGCATGAACCAGCATGACGTTCCCTCTTGGAGTTACTACCTACTACTTTGCCAAAGCAATAAACAGCAACGGAGAACATGAAAGAATTACTTAGGAACAAAAATATAAAAGATAAGAACCAAATATATTACTATATCACAATCTGAACATAATCTCATAATCCATCAGATCCCATCAAACTCAGCATAACAACAGCAGAAAGATTACATATATACCTCGATCATGTAGGGCAGCTCACGAGGTCTAAACCATGAAGAACAAAGAGGGGAGGAGAACATCACATAGCTACTGATCACGTATCGATGGTCCAAAGGAAACTACTCACGGCACATCCGGGAAGCGTCAATGATGGAGGGGAAGCTCCCGGAGGTCGATCCTCCCTCTGGTAGGGTGCCAAGAAGAGGTCTACTGGAGCTCCCGATCTTGGAAGCGCGGCGGCGGTGGAACAAAGGCGAGATCATGGAAAAGGGTTCTCTCTCCGGAAGTTTCATGTCACGGGAAATAAATAGGCGAAGGGGGGCAGCCAGGGGGGCCACCAGGGGTCCAGGCGCCCCCCTTGGCGTGGTCAAGCCCTAGGCCGCGCCAGATGGCCGCCTGGGGACCTGGTGGGTCCCACCTGGTCCCCCTTCGGGACTCCAGAAGGTTCCTTCATGCTGATTTTTTATCTGATTTTTCCCGAATTTTTGGAGCACTTTTAATATGGGGGAAAACTGAAATAGAAAACAGCAGAAAACAGAAACTGGCACTGGGGTGCACATAGTTAGTAGGTTAGTCCAAATATGATCAAAAGTGTATGAAAGTGTATCTAGATCATAGCAATATCACACAAAACATGCATGGAGCAAGCAGAAATTATAGATATGTTTGGGACGTATCACCCGGTACCCTGCCGGAGGGAGGATTGACCTCCGGGAGCTTCTCCATCACCATGGACGCTTCCCGGATGAGTCGTGGGTATTCCACCTTGGACCATGGATCCATGATCAGTGGCTATGTGATGTATTCTCTCCATCTTTGTTCTTCAATGTTTAGACCTTGTGAGCTTCCCTACATGATCAAGGCACATATGTTATTTTTTGTGTTGTTGCCATGTTGAGTTTTCTTGGATCTGATGGATTATGAGATAATGTTCATATTCTGATGAGTAATATATTTGGTTCTTCTCCTTTTATATTTATGTTCTTGAGTAATTCTTGCATGTTCTTTGTTGCTTTTTATTGCTTTGGCCAAGTAGTAGATAGTAACTCCAAGAGGGAGCGTTATGCATGATTGTGGGTTCATGCCCCCCAATGACTAGCTTGAGTAACAGCAACATGAGTCTAGGGGATGTGTTGTTGCCACAAGGGGGAAAACGAAGGTGCTTGTACTTGCGGGTGCAAGGATTGTTTACTTTACGCAAAGTGCTTTTTAATGCAGTTGTATGTTGCTTTGGGTTTACACTTTGGGTGGGGCTCGCAACTTAATACCAGCGAGATGTTCTAGATAGATATCTC
Source organism: Bromus sterilis (assembly GCA_950022295.1). Classification (NCBI taxonomy): domain Eukaryota; kingdom Viridiplantae; phylum Streptophyta; class Magnoliopsida; order Poales; family Poaceae; genus Bromus; species Bromus sterilis. Next base: position 70,894,855 of record OX465600.1, on the reverse strand, counting down.
AAGGTGGATGATTAGTGAGTAGATGCAGATGGATTTCGGTCTACTTGCCTTGGCGTACTGCCCATGCTTTTGAGCCTCTTCCTTTCTTTTGTAGCATAGTTAGCATTGCGGTGTGTTTTTAATCTTGTCAATTACCCAGTTGTAATTTGTTCACCTCGCATAGTTGTGTATCATCTTTTGGGAGGTATCCATCACTAGTGAACTTCATGGGACCCCGGTTTACTTCCTGTTTTACTTTGCCTTTATCATTTATCACTACTATCTACCCTTGCATTTTATCCTTTGTAAACAACAAGGCCGGAGAGATTGACACCCTCTATGTACTCGTTGGGAGCAAAGCTATTTGTTGTGTGTGCAGGTCCAGGTAAAGTAAGTAACCTCGATTGTGAACGGCGCCATTGTTCACTTTTTCACCTAGTTGTCGTCATTGGAGTCCTACTGGTTCGATCTCAACCATGGTATCTTTGTCAAGTGAAATTTAGTGTTGTGCTACATCTCAACCTTTCATTTGGGGTAACCAACGAGCGGCGAGAAGCCATCAGTTGGTTGATTTGTTCCTTTGCAAGGGAGATGGGGCAAAACGAAGAGTTTAGTGCATTGTGGTTGTCGAAGTTGATTATTACAGATTCATCACGATAGGGTATCCCGACTAAGCGAATAGATTGAATAGAAAACATGAGATCGATTTACCCATGTTCGGACCCTTGGTATTGAGGTAATACTCTACTCCTTCTCGTGTTGTATTATTGCAAAGTGGTGTACAAAGTACAAGGAAAAATTGAGGGATTGATCTTTGTCTAGATTGAGGTGTTGTATCAATTAGCTTTGTCCCGCCTTATATAGGTTGTTGAGGCCCTAGTATTTAAAAGATCCTAGTAGGTTGTGTCCATGGAGGGGAGTCCTCCACAATTACTAATGGCATGCAAGACACACATGATCGTGTAGAAATTTCGTGTAATTATCCTATTTAGATATTGTTCCCAATGAGGAGCGTAGAAAAGTAATAATAAAAGTGTTTCTGTCGCACACAAGAAGGTGTCACAAATCTTATGTCAATTAATAGTTTGAATACCTGCAAGTATTAGTATTGTCCAGACAACACAGATAAGCTAGATGATAAGGATATAATTTGGTAGTTGACTTTGAAGTAATAGTAACCTTGCATAAAATTAAATGACGGAAATATAAATGACTAAAATTAAAAGATTTATCGGAGGATATGGTTTGTTCTTTGCAATGAGAAAGTTAAGTGCGGGGAGAATTCAGATCACGGTGGATATCAATTGTGCCAGTGTGGGAGTAATACTAGATACCTTGTATTGCAACGCCAGGTCATAGTTTGTAGTTTTGGTAGGTGGATCACTCTTGATTACTAGTACTCCTCACGAGATTCGTTCTCCATTATCGTTCGGCTTTAACATTGCCACAAGTTGGTTTTAATACCGTAGGAGCTGTTGGGATTCCCCCAAGAGAAAGAGTAAAACATCAAACAACAAGTATTTCTTTCTATTAAGAACCAAGGTTTATTGAAGTAGTAGGATCTTCTAAGCTAAACAAGTCAATAGTACCTACACACAGGACACAAACGAACTTGTCCGCAACACGGCAACAGTGTTGTCAAGCCCCTTGTCTTGCTTTTTTTAGCTTCGCCCCTCGTCTTGCTAGTTACAAGGTAAAACACAAGTAATAGAGATAGATAGTAGCAAAAAGTAGAAAGGAAAAAAATTGTGGCAATTCTGCAGAAGAATCAGAAAAATTGTGGCAATCATGCACCACATTGAATATCTCATTTCTGAAATGATGGTAGTGAGTTACCAATTGAACACCCCAAGTTCTTGAACGACCATTAGCAGTTCTTGTATCTTCCATATTTGGCACTTCAATATTGTATTTAAGACAGAAGTCAATTACCTCTTTAAAGAGATCATCCCAACCATTTTGTCTTATCTCTTGGATTTTTCCAATGTGATTTTAATCAATCCCACAGCACGCACAATATTCTGATTTTTATTTTGCAAGCATTGTGATAAATCATTAGTCTTTCCCAACAATCTAATCATAAGATGTAACATAAGAACAAATTCAAATGTCTCCATGTGTTTTATCAAACCCCCAACCGTGGTTCTTTGTGAAACATTATCTGCATCATTGTATAGATTTTTTAACACCTTCAGAACTGGTTTCCACATAAAAACAAGTCGACATAAGGTCCTATGATGTGAACCCCACCGTGTTTCACCAGGTCTTGTAAGGTTAGTTAATTGGTTTTTTTCCTTTTCCCCCCATCAAGTTCCCCCGCCTCCACTTGGCGCACAATTTCATCGTGTTGCTCTTGGGCCAATTGATCATGTCTTTTACATGAAGCATTAACAATGTTGACAACCATGCTAGTATATTCAAAAAAATCCCTTACTGATGAGAAACACTTTGCAACGGCAAGAATAACTATTTGCAACTGGTGGGCAAAACAATGTATATAATGAGCATAAGGATTTTCCTCCAAAATCAATCTTTGCAACCCACGAAATTCCCCTCTCATGTTGGAAGCCCCGTCGTAACCTTGACCCCTCAAATTAGACATAGACAATCCATGAGTAGCAAACATACCATCCAAAGCTACCTTGAGTGAAGCTGCTCGCGTGTATTCAACATGCTTGATTCCAATAAATCTCTCAATCAAATCATGTCGTTTGCTGAGATACCTACATAAAACATAGTTGCATGATTAATATATATGTTCTATGGACTCATCAACAAGTAAGGAAAATTTACAAGAAAGGGCATTGACCTCAAACACATAGCCATTTGCTCCTTGATAGATGCATCCCTAGACTCATCAACAAGTAAGGAGAATTTACTATCTCCAATTTCCTCAATAATGGCTTTGGTGGTCTCTTCTGCACAAGAATTGCAAAAGTCCAATAGTATCTCAGGTGAAGTCATCTTATGGTTACCTCCTACATCCCCAATAATTTTTTCTCCCATTGGGTCTTTCTCCATGTACCAGCCCAACAATTCCTTAAAGTTACCCTTATTTTTTGAGCTAGTAGACTCATTATGTCCACGAAAAGCAAGACCTTGCAGTAGCAAAAATTTAACAACACCCAATATAATCAAAAGATGAGCTTTTTATTCCTCTTTTTCCTTTTGAGTACCTCGATCAAACACATGTGGTATATTTTGACTCTGATTTTTGAAAGCCTCATAGTGTTGTCTAGCTTTATTATGAGCACTATCATGTCTACCAACATGCTCATCAAGAATTTTAGGCCCATCCTTCCAGTTTTTAAATAAATTCTTAGTGAATGCTTCAACACCATAGTTTTGAGCTCTTGGTTGCTTAAATAGAAAACGATAAAAGAAAAATGCCGCATTTTTATGAACACTATATTCCAACCAGCCACGATGATCTTTGTACAAAGAATCATGAAAGCTTCTATACCCCTTTCCTACCAATGTTCGTTCATATTTATGATCTTTCGGTTGGCATGGACCCTTACTAATGTACCCTCTTCTAGCAAGATCTCTAATATCTGGATCCAAATTCTCGATAGGTATTCTTTTACCAGGGTCCGGTTCAATATCACCGGGCTTAAGTTGAGCTTCAACACGAGGAAGATTATCACTTGTCCGAGTTGAAGGGCCTGTTTCTGGTTCTGCAAAATCTATACTTTGTGTCTGAAAAAAAGATGTCATTGATCTATTTCTTTTGTTCATCTTGTCTCCCTGTAAATTAAAATACAAACAAAAATTATTTTGCTATGTCACTAATTTACAGTATTGAGGGGAATCGGTTTGCTTTGTGGCTGAGATTTGAGAGAGGGGAATTGGGATTTAGGAGAATACCTGGACGCAACAGCTGGCTGCAGCTTGCAGTTGGAGGAGGCTGCAGCTTGCAGGCGGCCAGGCGGGGAGTCGGGGAGCGGGGCCGCGGGGAAGAGTCACCTAGCCCTTGCTGGTGCCTTTCCCCTTGCCGGACCCGGAGGAGGAGCGGCTGCAGGGTGTTGCAGGCGGCTAGGCGGGTTGGAGTCGCATGTCGTCGGACACACGGACCGTGACGGATGGCCGGACTGGGCGGAGGAGAAGCGGTTGCAGGTTCCCTAATGCGGCGGTCGGCGGATGCGTTCTCGTGCAGTAGAGGCGGCGGTAGGGTTCTCCGTTCCCCACCCAGTTCGGCAGTTCCTCTCGTACGAGTCGTGCACTCGTGCTGTTGTCGCTGGAGAGAGGTTGGAGGAGGCAACCAACGTGTACGTGCTGGGCTGGGCTGGGCTGCGCCCCGTGCCAAAAAAAATTAAAAAAATATAGTCCTGGAAAAATTCTCACGCCCCGGGCCATGGCCCTGGTTGCCCGGGGCCCAGCTACGCCTTTGATAGAGGGCATAGATTCACTAGTGACATCTCTCTCGGAAACAACAAGTAGCATGATAAGTAAATTACAATTGGGAAAATGATAGATAGTGATATTTATAGCTATGATCGTTCATGTATAATCTCATATAGGCCTTACGTCCATGACAAATAGACCGTTAATCCAACCACTATCGAGCATGCATCTCAAACTATTAAGCTTAGAAGAAAAAAAGTAATCCGATAAACAAGATGACATAATGTAGATAGGAAGAAGTCAATCAATATGACAAAAACCCTATCGTTTTAGTGGAATAATAGTAGTAACTGCAGTTGGAGTAAAAATAATCTACTTATCACGAACATAATGACTATATAAGATTATACCATGAATAATAATAGCCATGGATATTACAATCTATCAATTATCCAACTATAATTTGCTTAACTAATGACAACTCCCATGTACGTACAATCTATCAATTATCCAACATGAATATATAGCTTCACAAAAGTTTTCTATAGGCATGGTATGATTTCTACTGATAAAACAAACTTGATTCAAATCATAATTCAAACATAATATTTTTCACAAATTCTCTAGTAATATCTCCATAAGTAGGAACATGTACATGAATAAAATCATGCAAAACTGCATTGTAGATAAAATATATTATCTCTTATGTGATATGTAGTGCCTCCAATATAGAAAATCTGGGCAAATGGTGTTAAACACCTCTGGAAATCTTTGTGGGCACCATTGAGGCTCGTAGTTTCCTTGCCTAGAGGGAGAATCCTCCACTACGTGGGACCTTGTCTTCCTCGATGATTAAGAATATGAACTTCCCATGAGATTCTTGCCTAAGCTTTTGAGCATGTTGACCAAGTTCTGAATATTTTTAACATGCCATATAAAAGCAACATTTCCTCATGAAATTAGGTAAGAACAACTATAGTCAGCATATGGTAGCTTCCCCATGCATCAAAGCTCCTTACAAATTTCTCAAATCAATAAGCAAGCTCAAGTTCATTTTAATAAAGTATTAAATATCTAGTAGAAAGCCTTAATCAAAATATAATTGGATGAGTGGAGGAGTCAAGTACCAAGCAACAATCCTTCCAAAGTAACTTGCAAATGAAGCTCAAACAAAGGAGATTGAGAATGGGCAAAAACTCATGTGTGAAAAATGAGGAAATTTCTTTTACTTTTATGAAATTTAATTCCAAAGCATTTGAATGCCTGAATATTGAGCAAGAAAAAATGAAAAGATAAAGAAAAAAGATATAAAATGGTTTTGTCATTATGTAAGTGCTTTATGTGTGAAGGTGTTAGTCCTCACACATAATCTTTGCATAATTAATAACAAAATCATTAAGTTGTTAATTCTTTCTGTATGTTACCTCAACCTTGATAGGAATGGGCCCTAACATGATAATTTGATAATGCTTTTGATAGATGATAGAGGATATTAAAGAATCACAATAGTAATAGTCATTACTCTTTTCGAGGTGGACAATATTTATTTGTATTCACCACTTTCCTTGGGAAATAAATAGTATCCTACTTGTCATTAACAATGAAAGTGATTTTGCCTTCAATTCAATCAATAATATCCCTAGTTGTATTAGTAAATGATCTCTAAAAAATAATAGATAGACTATCATATTCTCGCATATACAACATTTCAAAGTTCATCAGGATTAAAACATTTGAAACATTAATAGGAACATCCTTACATATACCAAGATGAACATTAGTGTACTTATCAACCATTTGCAAAAAAAAAAATCAATAAGTATGAGTTTTAAATATTAAGTTTTTTGTATAATGAAAGAGGCATAAGGGCAACTCCAATGCAGGGGTGCAATTCGTTTTTTTTTGTCCGCTTGGGTCCAAACGGACAAAAACAATGGTCCAACGCGCATACCCATGCCCATTTTTTTTCGTTTTACGTCCGCTCGGACGTATATCCCACCCAAATTTTCTCTCACGGAAGGTGTGCTACATAGGGGGTGGCCCACATAAGGGTTAGTCGGGCTCTACAACCTAAGGCGTCCCCCACGATGCATACCATAATAGGACTCTGAGGGGAGTACAGGTCCACTTTCCCGAAGATTGCAAGGCTTGGCGCACAAGAATAGGAGTCTTAGCTATTTACATAGTTGATGGCAGCTACTCCATGTAACCCTAGGCCCCGCTACGCGTATATAAAGCGAGGACAAAAGAGACTCGAGATCATCTTGACATCTTGTCATCAATCTTGGTAGTACTAGACACATTGTAACCCCCTGATTGAGGAGATCTACACCATAGATAATCGAAAACTAGCAGGAGTAGGGTTTCGGCATGAGGCCCCGAACCTAGATAAATCCCTCGCATGTTCTCCTCTCTAGTACTTTCAGGGACTTGCACCACCCTACCGAGGTATCTGTTGGATTTCTCCCTCAACAGTTAGCGCGTCTGGCATGGGCATCGAGCGTTGAAGATCAAACCCAGATTGGATCCACTCCGCCAAACCCAAGCACACGCAAAATCCCAACAGCATGTTACAAAAGGTGTTCATGTCAAGCACGACCACCACTGTCGGAGATGTCGGAGTGACCTCTGATCCAGCAGTCGTAGAAGAAGAAACCCGGTAGGAGCCCGGTAAAAAAATATTACGACGACCCTCACGATGGAAAAACTAGTCACCCTACTGTCGTTGCATTTTCCGGCTGACGTCCAGCATTTCCGGAGCTTGCCTACCGCCTAGTACTGCGTCGCCACCCACCTCGGATCCTTCCGCAGCGAGGTACATTACACTTCCTTGCCGGCATCGTCCATGATGGATAGCATGCCCAGTAGGTGTTCGGTCAAATGCTATTGAGCCTTTCTTTACCGTCTGATTGTTCCTATAGATCACGATGACAACATACTCGGTGATGGAGGACGAGTTATTGTGCGATGTTTGGTTGTCCGTGTTTGTGAGCTTCGTAGGTAGGAAGCAAGAAGGCGGGAGCTTTTGGAAAAGCGTTCATTCTTCGTTTCATGAGCAAAAGCACAATGGATACAACTCTTCGCTTGAACATGATTCATGATCTCAATGGCAAGTTGCTAGCCCATTGGTAGCACACTATCTATAACTCCCCCGACAAGTACCACATATTGTACGGTTAGTCAAGTGAAATATATGATGCAATCGGACACCCTAGCTATGGAGATCCCTAAACGTGTTGTCGTGTTGTATGAAAGAAAAGAGGGAAGATTATTTACATTGATGCTTTCGGATGCCTTCTACCCATTATAAAGAAAACTTCATTTTAAAATATATGAATTACCTACTCTATGCTATTTACGAATAAATTTTTGCTACATCTTATAATTCTTTTAAACGTTGTCATTTTAAAAATAAAATAAAAAACTAGCATCTAAAAGATATGATAAAATGGTCGGTTTTTGCATCATTATCCACGGATTAATTCAGTGCAATATATATTTTACAAGATAGGATAGAAGATGCCCTAACTTTTTTCTCTATAGAAAAACATTATAGATATCTCTATTGGCCGGCCCCTGCATGGGTATGTTCCCGTATATATATGCACCTATCTCCATCTAGCCATGGGTTTGCCCCGGTTGGTGAGCCAGAGATAAGACTTGGGAATTGGCGAGGGAGCAGTTCCACGTGCCCCGCCACCTCCCACGTGGTTCCTGCCTGTGCCGCTGTGCGCCACCATGGATCGCACACATCGCAGGCTGCGGCTGCTGCTGCTGCTGCTGCCGCCGCAGGCACGCAGAATCTCCCGGGAACCTGGCCCGGCAACAAACAGGAAAGCCGCCTCCGTCTCCCCGTGGACTCCACGACCGCGCTGGCCGCCCGGCGTTTCTCCGGGAGGATGTTCCGCATGGATAGATTCACAGATTCCGGCGAAGTTCCTTCGCTCTGCCGCACAGGGCAACCGGCCGGTCTCGTCTCTTCCCACGACAGCGCCTGCATTTTCCACGTAAATTTGGGGTAGCTTCCTCGTCTCCGGCCGGCGATCTGTTCCGAACCTGGTATACATATACGTGCGGCTGGTAGACGATAAGGCGAAAAGAGGCCGTGCACATGACATGTTCTGGCCTCTGGCGAGAGCATCACCTTCACCGCCCGGCGTCGTGGCTACATCGATGGATCGGCATGGGACATCATGTGCACTTTGCCCCCAGCCCAGGCCCCGGCCGCCACTAACCATCGGCAGGCAGCTAGCTTTGCTGGCCTGGCCTGGCCTGCGGGCTCCTAAACTTGCCGTTGTGATCACGACGGCTCAATGATGATGATACGAACGCATTAATACGGCTAAACGAGCCCGAACAAACATGCCGTGCTCCCGGCCATGTGGGATGTGGTGCCCTGTGGGCTCATGCATGCATGCACTCACGCAGGGTTCGACCGGCGTTGAGATATCGGTCGATGATGGGCAGTGGGCTGGTCGGTTGTACGTGTAGTGCGTGGGAGCTTTCGTACGTTCGCGCTGATGTGCCTGTGCCTGTGCATATGCATGGCCACTGGCCAGTGCATGGTGCTGTCATCGCACCAGTGGTGGTTGCGAGGCTGCGATGGAGATCATGCAGCATATGCACCCGGTCGGGGTTGGGATTGATGTGCATACCCCCTCGCCTCCTCACGTACCGTACCAATGTGCCCATCCGAATTGCTGATAGGTGGATGAATTGGACAAGACTGCTTTTGGCTGACCAATCAATGGTTGCTGATTAAGCACACTAACTTACCCGCAAAAAAAGATTAAGCACGGTGATTTATCCAAAAAAAAGTATTAAGCACAATGGCCTTTATATTTTTAGCGAATACACGTTGAGGCGTATCATTTCATTGATAGAAGAGGAGAAGATACAGTACATTGGGGTGCGAATAGTTACAGGGATAACTCCTATGACGCCCTTCGCTCCTGTAGCAGCCTATGATCGTGCTTCATTAGAAATCTCACGAAACAGGTCCGTGAAGGAGGGGGTAGCTCGGTCGAAGGTAACAGCATTACGGCTCCGCCAGATAGACCAGGCGGTGAGGGAAGCGATAGAGGAGAGGCCAGGGTGAACTGTATGAGGGAGGCGTCAATAGCCATGGCAAGCCAATTGAAGAAGCTGCTAGGTCCATCAGGAAGGAGTGTGCCGACTTGGCAACAAGATAAGACCTCATGCCAGATCACCCGAGCGAAAACGCATCCCACCAGGATGTGGTGTAATGTCTCCGGCTCCTGGCAGCATAGAACGCAGGAAGGCTCATGTGAAAAGTCCCGCCTGTCGAGCCGATCGAATGTCCATGAATAATGTGGGAGGTCGGCCAAAGAAAGAACTTCACGAAGAGTTGGGCCCAAGTCTTCCAAATGAGCTTCCAATGCACCGAAGGGGAAGATCCCATGAATAATGTGTGGTAATTGTATGTCACCGAGTAGACATCGTTCTCGACCCATCGCCACCAGATCATATCCTACTCAGAGGAGAGAGTCACGTGTTGAAGGCAGCGCCAAAGTTCCACATATTCGACAACGGTCACAGCTCTAAGGGCGCCATTAATGTTGGCAATCCACGCACACTCGTTTGAAGGGCATGGCCAACCGTGCGAGAGTGGTGTCTCCTATTTGGCACTAACTAAACCATGGCTAGAGCAGTTTCGGAAACCAAGGAGCCCTCCAGCCATGGGTCGACCAAAAAAGCGGCATGAATTGTCGTCGCCAACATAGCGCATCGTAGAGGCACAAAAGAACTTGGTGACCTTGAGATAGTTCGGTGGCCGGGGATGTGACCAAGGGCGCTCCTTGTATTTAACCTAAAGCCATACCCATCTAGATCGAAGCGCGATAATCGTACGATGACTGTTTCCAAAGGGCGGCAAACCTTGGACCAGCTGACCAAACAACAACTCATGTCGGCGTACCGTCGACCGAACCAGAGGAAGTCACGGATGACCCGGTTAACCTTCTTCAATATAGGAGGGATTAGCGACATGGCCCCTGAGTATGTCCAGCTATGATTAACATTCCATGAGTATTATGAATTTGAGGATTTGATTTAAGGTACACGATCGTGGACAGGACCTTTTAAGGTATGATCAATCGTTATCTATGGACGCGAATGGTCAAGTCCGTAGACGTATAGAGGCTCAAATAGACAAGTATAGTTATATACATGTTCTAAGGATCATCGTTAGAGATGCCCTGGCAACCTTTAGATAATCCATTCCTATCACAACATGGAAGAAATCCCCCGGGTTGCGTGAAAATTAAGCCATCCCATTGGGCTAGATTCTATGCAATGATTTTATCAGTCATTCCAGTAGAGGGTTTACTCCATGCTCCTAAGATGGATAGGTGACATAGCCACACGCATCGATGTCAATTGTGCCATCAGTATTGAGTTTCATCCAACCTGGATCAGGCGGGTGACAAAAGTGAATTATGTCATCGCTAAAAAAGAACCTTCATGGTGATTATGAATCTACGGTGTTTTGAGATGCCGTTTTAGCCTAAAATTGTAAATACGTTAAAATTGTGTAACTTTTCAGCCCTTCCAAGTCATTAGCAGTCTGTGTTTAAAACAAGTCATTAGCAGTCACAACCATTCGATCACCACTGTTAAACATTTTTGGCCGTTGGATAAATAACAGTACTGGTGGCACTCGTCTACCAGTACGAGTAGCACGTACTGATGTCCGCATGCGGATGCAAACATAGCTTGTTTGGTTGGGAAAGGGGGCGAACATGTGATTGGAACATGTATCCCGTCAAGATCGACGAGACATGAAAGCTGAGGCCAAAACGTGCCACACCATCTACTGCTAACTAGGTAGCAACGCTTTTCTAGGCAGGTGATTCGCTCGCTAGCATTCGTGATGTGGGGAGCAGACAGGTGGGGCCTTGTCCCAATAGGTAGACAGACAAGGTACATTGCAATTAGTGGCCTAAACCAGCAAGATCGACTGGCTTACCTAGCACAGCTGGAAAATGATTGAGCTGCTTTCCTCATCCCCAACAGCAGCCTAGAGCAGTAATCATGCCTTCATAATGATGTTGTCCTTCGGTAATAACACGCCAATTTGACAGTACCCAAATGCGCGTGGACTAAAATGCTTCCTTCCTTTGATTAACGTCCTGCCTGCGCTTCCAATCATCCAGTGCGATCATTATCAGATCAGACCATGGTTACCTCAATTAATCCAGCAGTAGCATTAACCAGATCATAGCTGCTTGAATCAATCATACACTACTACCAATTAGAATCATGTGAAAGTGTCAAAGTCAAGCACACACCACTGGTTGGCACTTTTCCACTTCACATGTCTTCTTTTTCCCATGGTTGGGGATTATTAGATCGGGTGTGTATATGTGTAGGTACGTACGACCAACACGTTAGGGATAAGCAACCGACTTTCAGAGTCAAGATCCACACCACATGATTCTTCTTCAGATCTACGGGTACGTAGGAGTACATCGGAAAAGGCTCCCTCCAAGGTTTTAAATTCAGAGCGAGCGAGGGAACATGCACGGCCAACAAGTTGTTAAATTCTTAACGTGCTGCTCACATGCGAACCAACCAACCAACCAACGATCCATCCATGCAAAGGCCATTGCTAGCATAGCAGCCTAACCCTAACCAACAGACCCTCAACTCACCCTCCCTTGCCGCCATGACCAATCAAGCCTTGACATTGTGGTTCGCACGGTTATTTCCACACCAGAAAGCCAATAATGCACCATCAAAGAAAGCCATTTCTCGTCAAATATTTACCAAACCAGAGATTGCATTGCATGGATCAAATTAAGATGAGTACGCATGATTCTCCCTCCCGCGTTGCACACGGGGCCGCCTTTGGACCGACGAAAGCACGGTTATAGTATGGATGAGTGGATCTCACTAGATTGACGTCGAATTATACTATGCAAACTTACTCCTTAGCTAACTAACTAACTGACTAACTACCCAATCCCCACTGATTGTGTCCACTGTTTGTATTGACTGGCAAGGGCACCTACCACTACCAGTATGCATGCTTGGCAGCTCAAGGGAGGGAGGGGAGCACATGCCTGTCATGTGGTACACAGCCCTGCATTTGCATTGCATTATTTAGGCCAGTGCACGGTCCCAAATTGAGAAAGCTTGCTTGCTAAGCTGGGCATACTGCACTGTTTTGGGATTTACTAAGCAATTATGGAGTACTTCTGTATAGATGGGGCATGTGGGTGGTTAGTTTAGCTTGGTTGTGGCAGAACGAAGCAAGCTGTAAGGGAGCAAGTTGGTCTAGTTAAGGAACCGGGCCTGAGTTTGCTGTAGAATGCATAAGATGGAACTAAAGATTGTCAAGAAATTTGTGCGTGCTTTCTGTTCTATATTTAAACTTAGATAGTTTGGATTTTTACCTATGAAGAATGAGCTGAGGACGCTTTCATCTGATTTATTGTCCTGAACTCTGTGTTTTCCCCCTCTCAGCTGAGCTGAGTTTTTTTTCTTCTTTTATTTTGATGTGAGTTGTATTTTTCATTCTTGTGGTAGCTGAGCCGAGTTGAGTCTGACACTATGAACTCATATCTTAAACGAAATGAAAGATACAATCCCCATGAGGTTTTCGCCCTCTCAGATGAGCTCAGTAATTATTCCATTATTGTGGTAGCTGAGCTGAGTCTGACACTATGAACTCAGATCTTAAACGAAATGAAAGATACAATCCCCATGAGCCGCCCAAGATCATAGCCCAATGGATGTGCTGGGTTTTTTTAGGTCAACCAGCTTGAACTGAACGGGCCACCTGCGCTGCTATATGACGCTCGTCGCAAGCAGCAGCCAGCGTGGGGGGCGCACTTTGTCTCGCCTGCAGCAAGACCAAATACGTGCGCCCCTCAAGGGAACCTTTAAATGCGAACCAACCTGTGGACTGTGGTTGAGTTGGTTAGAACGACGGTGGTATTTTTTTCTGGATTTCAAATCTCAGATTTGACAATGTTGTTTGTATTTTTTTGGATTTATTTCAGGGCTCTCGATAATGTACTTTTAGTGGAAGGATACGTTTTCGTCGAAGACGAGGTGATGACTTCGTTAATCTTCAGATGATATACCGGTAGGGTGCGCGTGTATGCATCATAGGGTGATTGTATACTCGTGTATGTGAGCGTTTGAATTGTACTGTGTTCTCAAATAAAAGGGGAACCTTTAAATAATAGGTCGGCCGAGTAGAAAAGAACATTCGTTTTGATTCGTCGTAATTCTTTATATTTTTATTATACATATTTTCTAAATCACACTTAACAAATTTATAAAAAAATCATCAAACATAAAATATGTTTATGCAATGTAAAAAAATATCCGTGCTTAAAGAAAATTGGTACCATTCAAAACAAATATTCATAACATTTTGAAAATATTAACATATTCAACAAGATATTTGTGATACTTTCAACAAAGATTATACAATGTAAATAAAGATATTCCCATATTTAAAAAAATGTTCTGTATAGTTAAAAAACGTCCATCACATTTCAAAATATCTTCACACATTTCAAATAGTATGTCCGTGACTCTTTTTAAATGTGTGTAGAACAAAAAAATGGTTGAATAAATTATCTTAAAAATATTTATTACAATTTATAAAAATGTTTAACGGGTATGTGAATCATATTAACATGTACAAAATGTTGACACACATATTTACAAAAAAAACATGTACTACCTATATCAAGAAGGTTTTGTATTTATACAAAAAATGTACTACATGCATTAAAAAAATTGTATTTTAAAAAGGAAACATATATTTTTTTTGAAAATTCAAATAAAAACAGCTAAAAATGTAAAGTAAAAAACACATAAAATTCACATCAAACTTTAAAAAACAATCAAAACATAATGAAGGGTTCCACGAACAGCTACTACCGAACCTTTCTAAAATCGCTTGGGTTGGTCGGCCCACTATGGACACACAATAACGAGCGCTAAGCCCTTGTTTGGATTTCTGTTTTTCATCAATTACACTTGTAGAAAATATACCGGTCTCTGTTGGTCGTTTTGGTTCCGGCCGGAAAATGAACTGTGGCCTGTAAGTTACACTCCAAAGTTATACAGCTCCGTATTAATTCCGGCTCTTCCAAGCGCGGCCTAAAGGCGAGCCGAGTCTACATCTCATAATAATTGAGATATAACCCCCATGCAATGTGCTTGCATGCATGCCCACATTTGCATGCGGTTGGACTGGCCATCTCAAAGCAGTGAATGGTGTGAATAACTCTACGCTCATTATGAAGCATAATGTCCTATTAGATCAACTAATGCAAATGTTCTATGAGATGGCCCTGTTTCATTTTAAAGAGATTCTACAGTGATTTTGTAGAACTACTATTATTATTTTGGCTTTTTTTGGTTTGCTATATTTTTCATTCATTTTATACTCCTTTTCCCACAATTTTTTCGGTTATAATTTTGGTTGTATTTTCTTTGGATGTTCTCGATATTATTTATTGTTCTTGAAAAATGAACATTTTAAAAAACTGGTGGCCATATTTTTGATCTAAATTACTACTCCATTCAATTAAAATTTCTTGTCTTAAAATTGTTGCATCTAACACTAAAATACATCTAGATACATCCATTTGAAAACAAGTCATATGTGTCGGAGAGAGTATTAAAAATTCATAACTATAAATGCGTAAATAAAATATGAAGTCCTAAAATTTTGTGATCATTTGTTTTAATAGACAAACAAAAAAAAACAAATGTGTTAAAAAATGTAGCTAATATCTCCTTAAATGTGTTTCTATTTTTGTCTAGTGAACTTTTCTTTGAGGGACAATGACATATTTAATGTTCAATACTGAGTGGCATGCCAATTGTAGGTTAGCTTGGATTTTGGGATTCTTATGTGGTATAGATGTTGTATTTTCCTAAATAGTCAAAAATCCCTCAAGTTCATATTTGGTTTGGCTAGTTTTCAGCATGTCTTTAACATTAAAAATACTTTCGTAAAGTTTTGCAAGAGAATTGACACAAAATAAATTAAGGTATAAAGGAAAAGAGCTCAAATTTCACAAATATTAATGGATTCAAATAAATATTCCATTATTTAAAGAATGTTCCCCATATTTACAAACCACCCGCAAATCTTTACAAACATTCCTAAATTAGTAAAAAAACATAAATTTTATAAAACCTTTTAAAAAAATTGAAGTCCCTAATTTTTTAAGTGAATTTAAATTTTTGATGGATTATAAGATTTTTTTCCACATATTTAAAAAATAATTTAAAATCAATCTACAACAATTGTAAAAATTAACCAGAAACCAAAAAAGGCAACAAAAACTGAGACAAAGAAAAAATATGAAAGAGATAAAAATAGAAAAATCAGAATGCACGTGAAGTAGATCGACGATAATTGTTATCGGCTGAAAATGGCTTGCTTTCATTATGAATGTTCTACTACCGATCGAATAGGGAGATTGGTCCCAACTTATCACATCTCACCCAGGTATCATTAGTTCGCTAGCGTTATCTCTCGCCTACTATGAGAGTTATGGGTAGCCTCATCTCTTGCACAAGGCTATAGTGTCGGCCCAGTATAATTGATGTTTTGGGCAAGAGTGTTTTTTTATGTATCATTTATCTGATTTTCATTATTTTCGTTGATTTCTATGGTTTTTTGTTTAATTTAATTTATTATTTTGAATTATTTTTCATTTTTCATTTTTCTTAGGGTATTATTTTTTTTACCATTTCTCCAATACATATTTTCATTTTTTACGCACGTGTATCATTTTCTTGACATATGTTGAGTACTTTTTGAAATGCATGACGAATTCTTTTCTAAAATTTATATTTTTTTAATATAAAAATGAAAAAAAAATGTTAAAAAAATGACGGATCGATTGAGAATAAGATTCTTTCTTATGCTCGAAATCTGTTATCCATCTATAAAAAAAAACTATTATCCATAATATTTTCAGCATATACAAAATTGAAAAGCTTATCATCCTAGCAGAACAAAAACCACCGCACTTCATCAAACGGAAGTTGTCCATGGTTCGAATTTATATCAACAACAACTTATGTATTCTCACCAAAAATGCTCTTATGCTTAATCTTATTTTCATATACCAAACCTATTCAATAATAAGTAAACATCACAATCCAACGATTCATGTGGTATGCACCAAATAATTCATCCCTTAGTTTGGAGGGGCCGGAGTTTGGTGGGAGCTACATCCAGAACCATAACCAGACGTCCTAAGTGCAACCGTTGAGGCATGCCTCAACTTTTGTGTGATCCAATATTCAACTGCTTGAACAATCATTTCTTTACGTGGTAACGTGTGTTTTATTGAATCGATCAACCCCCGCGATGTTATGGAATCCTACAATTGTGTACATTGTACATCCTTTCTTTTAATCCATCCACATATTTGGGGACATGCTTAAAATAAATAAATATGAAGAATGCTTAAAATTATTACACCACAAATTTTGAATGTTTTAATCATTCTTCATATTTATTTATTTATTTATTTATTTACTTATTTGTTTTTCCTCTCCCCGGGTGCAGAATCAACACACTCATTGATAAATATTTTTTTTCTAAAATCTCAAGATCATTCTTTTGTAACGTGTGAGAATTTTGATATTCTCATGTACATTTTTCCAAATGTTATCAATTTTTTTTAAAATACGCAAGTATTATATAAAAATTTTAAGGTGATTAGCACGATTTTTTTATTGAATAAAATACCATTTCAAGTTTGAAATAAAAAATTAATAAAAGAGAAAAATATAAACTCTTTCGACAGTAGGCCGGCCCATTTATACTGAGGCGAGCGCGTTGTTCATCTCACTACAACAAGCAAGATATAGCCCTCCCTAGAAATCCATTTAATATTAAGTAAAATTTATTCATTTTTTTGCTGTTATTGGGGTTATTTTTATTTCATTTACTTAAGCATACTAGTTTGGATGTAAAAAAAATATTTTTTCCATAATTTTAGCTATTTTACAAATGTCCCATATATAAGAAATAAATTTAATACTATTAATTTAAGAAGTGTTCATAATGTATTTAAAAAAATATCATGTAATTTTAAAACTGCTTCAACTTGTATATAGTAAATGGTAAGTCGTCTGTTTGGAAATATTCAATTGTAACATGGTGCATTTCATACAATTACTATCTTCTATTTTATAATACTCGTCAGCTATTTTAAAAAGGGAGCGACTAGGGCTCATGCCCATGTGACTAAGATGTTAGCGTGCATATTTTTTTTAATTGAGTCTTTGTTTATTTGGTTGGTTGGTTTGTCTAGTGGGCTTCAATGGATAGGAAAAAAAAGCACGTGTAGTCGCAATATTTTTTAATTCGGGTTAGGATCTGTTGTACGTGTAGTCACGTATTAGTTTCTATATATTTTGAAAATATTTATTTGAATTTAATTTTAATTATTTTTTTGATAAGATAAATAAAGAAAATTTAAGTGTTTTTATATTTTTATTAAAAAATAATATTTCGGGTAGAAAACAATTCGGAACCAGTTGAGACTCATTGGTGGACTTGCAACCGAGGAAAAAATTCGGACCCAGTTGCGACTCGTTGGTGGGCTTGCAACTGAGAAAAAAATTGAACCTAGTTGCGACTCGTTGGTGGACTTGCAACTGAGAAAAAATCGAACTCAGTTGCAACTCGTTGGTGTATTTGCGACTGAGAAAAGACCCCATTGCGACTCGTTGGTGGACTTGTAACTGAGAACAAAAAATCTGACGCAGTTACGACTCGTTGGTGGACTTGCAACTGAGAAAAATAAGTCAGACCTAGTTGCGACTCGTTGGTGGACTTGAACTGAGAAAAAAATCGGAACCAGTTGCGACTCGTTGATGAATTGACAACTGAGAAAAAAATAGGACCTAGTTGCGACTTATTGGTGGACCTGAAACTAAGAAAAAAAAGTAGGACCCACTTGCGACTCGTTGTGGACTTGAAACTAAGAAAAAAAGTAGAACCCAGTTGCTACTCTTTAATGAACTTGCAAGTAAGAAAATAAAGTAGGACCCAGTTGCGACTCGTTGGTGGACATGCAACTGAAAAAAAAGTCAATGGCTTACTATCAACTGGGTTTTGCGACATAAAACCTAGTTGCGATTCGATAAGCGACTTGCAACTGGGTTGACGAAAAATTCTAGTTAAAACCCTTGATCCACTCTCGTAGTTTTTAAAAACAGAAAAATCACACGACAGAGGATTCATATGTAACTTCGATATTTCGCATGTATATGTGTTTTAGCAATTTCATATTAAAAAACTATATTCTATATTAAAAAAATGTTTAGTGTCCATTAAAAAATATTTTTCATATAATATAATAAATAAGTGAATATAAAAAATGTTCGTTCGACATTAAATATTTTGAACTTACATAAAAAATCAATGTATATTTTAAAATAGTTCAGCGTACTAAATTTAATTTAAGTATTTAATAAATATTCATCATATATCATGAAAAGTTATAAAAAAACAAAAAATGCATTAAATTTTTAAACTGGAAAATAAAAACGAAATAAAAAAACCAAAAAAATCGAAACAGAAAAAATAGGGAAAAAATATAAGCGAAAAATTATGTGGGCCGAGCCATCTCTCTATACTACAAAATCACGTACATTTTCCCAAATAAAACCAGTGTACCTTTGATTTCCAACTTAAGGGAAAAAAACAATTTACATGTGACTTAACTAATTCTCATGTACATGAGAATTAGCAAGACCGTTTAGAAAAATCATCGTGTAGTTAGAGAATACTCATAGTGTACGTTTCAAGAAGTTAAAGTAATATTAGTACTACAAGTTTAGCACAGAAAAGCATAGATGTGCTCTATGAGGAAACGCTTGTTACACTAAAGCAAACGTGTGCTTAAGATGAAGTACATGTGTGCTCGATACAAAAGCGGCGACGGTGCTGCGAGCTCATCCATGGCGGTGGGGAGAGCAGAGGCTCGGTCAGGAGGTTCTGCAGCGTTTGGTGGTGACGAACTCATCCATGGCGGCGGGGAAAACCCGCGTACGAAGAGGCTGTCCGTGAGCAAATTTGAACCGGTCGACTAGCAGCCTAGTATGTAGGATACTGTTTCCCCAGGCTGTCATGCTGATCTGACGCTCCTGGTCTCCCCGTGAGCAATGTGGCTTCTGTCGCGGGGATCCTAGCAAAGCAATTGACAGACAATTCCTACATAACAGTTTTAGTTGGATATATAACGTACTGTACGCACGCAGCATCAATCAGAGACCCGAACCGCTGTCAGATTAACCTGATCTCCCGCGCGCCTTTCTGCGCCGCACATGCGGATCGGCGGCCATGAACGCACGCGCGCTCGCTCGTTCGCGTGCAGCTCATACACACAACACAAGCGTCGCACCTACGCATCGTCATGGCCATGGAATGGACCACCTCCAGCTTCAGGTGGTTGTGGCACGGCGTGCCAAGTGAACCACCGATCCAGTTGGCAGTTGCTTCTCATTTGCGGCGACAGATTAGCCCAGTACGTACAACTTCAATCAACTGCCGCCACTGAACTAAGTGCTGATGAAGTGATCGCCTCAGTTTCAGCTCATCCCTTCCTTCCTTCATGTCCCTGTTACGTGGCCTCGACATGGCAATGACGGACGATGAATTCTCATACGGCCCACCTAACAAGTTATCTCTAGTCCCAGCTGCATCTTACTGTAGAGTATTAATCATCCCCAAGGACGTACTCCCTCGAGGGAGTACGTATCGCCGAATCTCTGAACCTTTACTACTCTACAGTCCGCACTCCAGGAACTCAGTGACAGGACGATCCTTTGCTCCCCTTGCTGAGTTCAGACTTCAGATGCTGACATGTTATTACATTATTAGTCATCACTGCCGTATTATTATCAATATGATAATGAAGGCAGGGGAGCTACCTAAAGGAGGAGATCAGACGAGGGTACGTGAGTGAGGTCTCATGGGAGAAATGATGATCTTCATCCCCCATTCTCTGCCCTTTTTCCAGATGACTAATTAAATGATCGGCCTGGAGAAACTTCCCAGATCAGCTTTCTGGTGGGGAACATGTGATTGAGCTACCTGTTGGGGAGAGCTGAGTTTGATCAAACCAAATCCTCCTTTGATACTTCTGTACAGCGGCTTGTCAATAAAGTTCAGAGAAGAAGGCCAAGGAGGGATACTGTGCGCACAAGAATAAGATGGAGGTGGCTTTTGTCAATCTGACTGAACCAAAGTGAGCTAGCCATCATCAGCACAACAGAACTGTTAGTCTGGCAGAATTTGTGGTGAGCCTTCAGCAAGCAGCAAATCTTAGTATTTAATACAACTGTGATGAAGCTTTTCTCCTAGGTGCTAATCACATGCGTGATCCGCTAATCTTAGGACCACCCGAGTTTGGTGTCATCAACATGCGGATCCATCAGTCACCCATGGTGCCTAGTATTTCTGATTAGCAGGCTAACAACCATGATTTGGTGAGCCCCGGTCCCATGTACACCTATTTCCGGAAGAAAAATACAGGCATCGGGTCGTTTCATCAGTTCATCACAAAGGCGTTTCCCGCGCCTTTGCATTCATCGTCCTCCACTGAAATTCTTAAAATCACCACCATCCCAACCCCGGAAAACTACGGCGGGCACGTCCATGATTTTCCGCGGTGGTTCATCCAAAATGCGCATTTGCACAAGGAACTTTTCGACGGGACATCTGAGCCTTCTTGAAAGGAGATGCGACGCCATGGGTCATTCCGATTGTTTATCTGTATGTGGCTGAATGTTCGTGCCCAGATGTCGCCGAGACAATCAGTGGTGTGTGTAAAGGATGAGACAAAGTTTCGACGGCGTACGTGAAAGATTGTCCGAATGGCTGGAAACTCCAGGCCGGCGCATGCACGCGATGCGAGTTTGTGGAGTCCCAGTCAGCAGCAACCTCTGATCTGTCGCGAGCTTACCTGATCCTTCCACTAGGAGGATGATCCCAACACCCAAATTAGCAACAGCAAGTGTTGCAGTCGCCCACTCACGGGTCACCGCAAATCCGCAACCAAGATTGCTTTGACAGTTTGCGCGGCCCTTTTCCCCCAACCAGCAGCTACCAGTGGGATGGGACGTCAAGCCACTTTTTTTTTTTTTGAAGGAAGAAACAACAAAGAGCTGCACTGTCCGAAACTCCAGCTCTAGAGAAGCTGGTGGTGTAGCAGTAGAAATGCTTGAGCACAGACTTTTGGGATACGGTAGCCCAGACATAAAAAATAGCAGAGAAAGAAGTGTATGTGGGCTCCAGGCGACGACGTATCCAGCACAATCTGGTATTGTGGCCATCTATTTTCTTTTTTAGCCAGCAAAAGGTACGTACGTGAATAAAAAAAAAGATACATGTGAGATCACTAATTCACATGTACATGTGAATTAACAAATCCGCTTTCTTATTCCCTCACACTACAATTTTGGCATTCCGAGCGACGTGCTTATGCTAAAGAAATCATAGCAGAACAGGCGCGCGTTGCCACTATCGCCACGTTTACGAATCGATCGTCGATTGGCGTATGTATGGCATCATCTCATCGTCGGTCCACGCGGCTCCATACGATACGATTCTGAATTTCTAAATACAGTATAAGTACGTACGTACCAGTACAATGCGGTTCAGCGTGGTCAACGGCACACGTTGTTGATTCTGATTCCTCCTCCTCGTCTCTCTCTCTCTCTCTCTCTCTGCAGAATCGTGTAATCAATGGTGATGCTTTGCGTTTGACCGGGGCGCACGCCGCGCAGGGCTTGAACTCAATTCCACTCGGAGCTCAACAACCAGCCGCTCGCTCAAGACGAAGACGAGGGAGTCGTTGCCTCGTCGCTATGAAATGATGACTGGAGCGTGCGTACGTGCCGAGGCCATCTGGCTGGCACATTCGTGAGAAACAACGAGCGGGATTGGATGTTGATTTGATTTTCCTTTTTTCCTAAAGAGGAATAATCCAAGATACGTGACCATGTGCAGGTGTATATTTCTCGAGAGTACCACCAACAGGGTAGACGACGTGCGTGTAGCATGTGGTGGACACGTACACGTACGTACGCGTGTACTACATGCTTGGAGTAGCGTCGCCCTGAACGTTACTTTTACAAGTCAATCGCCTAGCCCGGGTCAATTCCTTGAGTCAGCATCACACTACCCTATTTTGTTTTGTATTTTCCTTGGACCCGTTCAGACGTTTGCATGCGCCGCCGCCGGGCGCTCCGGTCCGTTCCGTGGGCACGCCGCCGTCGCGGCCGCGGTCATACCACGGAACGGTCGTCCCAGCAGGAAACTGGCAGCAGAGAGTTCGTCGCAAAGGAGGCGGGAAAATCACGTCGCACCTCGCACGTCGCTAATCCGTTAAGAGCCGGCCGGCCGGCGCCGATGCGCTCCATCTCCATAGTCGCTAGCTGCTACGCAGAGGTCACGTCGCTTTCGGCATCTCACGTTCGCTACGACGAGCACCCACGCAGAGCCAACACTCTTTTTTAACACGGTTCAAGCAAAGCGCTCACATACATAAGTATACACTCACCTCTATAAACGCACACATACACATTATATTCCTATGAATTCGGCACATCATTTTCAGATTAACGAAGTCACCACCTCGTCTTCGACGGAAACGTCTTCTTCCACTGATAGCATATCGCTGAAAGCCTAAAATAAATCCAGAAAAATACGAACACCAGTGTCAAATTTGAAATTTGAACACCGTTGTCCCTCTAACCAAGTCAACCAAGACTGATTCGCCCAGAAACAACACTTTGTACTGCCCTCATCGTCATCATAAAATAAACACAACACATCTCATTTAATATGGATCCAAGAAAACAATATGTTTCAGTTATTTTACAGTGAAATACTGTAGGGAGCAGTAGTGTGATTCAACGGCAACAGTGCTCCCTCCATCCGCTACCTCCTGCTGACACTGCTCTGCACCGTGCGTGCAGTCGTAGCATCGGGCCATCATCCTTTTTCTTTTTCTTTTTTTAGGGTATC
This sequence comes from Bromus sterilis, assembly GCA_950022295.1. NCBI lineage: Eukaryota > Viridiplantae > Streptophyta > Magnoliopsida > Poales > Poaceae > Bromus > Bromus sterilis. The sequence goes on along the minus strand of OX465600.1, from coordinate 70,871,478 downwards.
GGGCCATCATCCTTGCCTCCTTGGGCATCCAATGCCAAGGCCCCAAGTTTGCTCCATGAAAACAAAGACGTGACGGCGTATGGAAAAGGTTCGACCCATGACACCAAATGTACACTTTGGCTATACATATACAGTAGTAGCTTCCTTTTTTCTCAGAACCGGGTCCCTTCGGTTAGCAAATTATTTGCTTGAGTCAACAAAATATACGGATGGTTAGGTTTTTTTTATGGTGGAACCAACACATCGAGGTTCAAATCTTGATGCACGTATGTATTTTTTAGATTTATTTTAAAATTTTCGGCGTTGTTCATTTAGTGGAAGAAAACATTCTTATCGATGTGACGGCGTATGGAAAAGGAACGACCCATAACACCAAATGTCGACTTTGGCTATACATATACAGTAGTAGCTTCCTTTTTTTGTCCCTCAGAACCGGATCCCTTCGGTTGGCAAATTATTTGCTTGAGTCAAGAAATTAAACTGATGGTTAGGTTTTTTTTTATGGTGGAACCAACCTATCAAGGTTCAAATTTTGATGCACATATATTTTTTAGATTTATTTTAGAAATTTCGGTGATGTTCGTTTAGTAGGAGAAAATGTTCTCATCAATTATGACGTTCTTGTGGTGACTTTGTCAATCTTAAAATATTATATCAATTCGGTATTTCAAAGGTGCTCGTAGGGTGTGCGTGCACGTCTTCATAAAAATGAATGTACGTACGTGATATGAGCGTATGCACTGTACTATGTTAAAAAAGATATACTTAAAGTTGTCCCCTGGCTTATGGACAAATACATCCTTCAAGTAATTTTTTTGAAGGGTAGTGATTATTTTCTACGTTGTCAAGAAATGCTCATGTGCCCTCTTTTCTGTCTATGGGGTGACTCGTGATGAAAATACAGAAATTTTCTTCATAGAATTAGCCTCCTTCTGCTCTCGTTGTCGACCCCCAATATAGTTGAAGGTGGTTTTAATATCTTGCGGCATAGTGCGAAGAAAAATAGAAAATACCATTGATCTAGATTTACAAATCATTTCAGTGATATCATTAATTCGATGGGCTTGCCTGAAATCCACGTGAGTGAGGGGCTTTATACTTGGTCGAATAACCAATCACATCCCACACTTGAGAAGCTCGACCGAGAGTTGATGAGTTGTGATTAGGAAGATATTTTTTTTCCTCTCATCAGTTTAAAAGCTTGTCAAGGATGCATCAGATCATAACCCTTTACATTTAACTGATAATTGTGGCACCCTTGACAAATTTTATATCCATGAGTTTTAGGTTTGGCATGGCTTGGATTAGAAAAGAGGTATTCCTCCACTTTACGAAAATATGGTGCCAACCAATTAAATCTTTTAATCCTATTGATCTCCTCAGTATAAAACTGAAAAGGATCAAGATTACTCTGAATGGATGGGGTTCTAACACTTATGACCATTCTAAAATAAGGAAGAATGAAAATAAAGAGGAACTTGATCTAATTGAAAAAATGGAAGAAGATGATCATGTGGACTCTGATTTGCTCATTCACAGGGTTTCTTTATGTACGAAGCTTAATAATATCCTTTGTGAGGAGGAGATCTCCTGGTTACAATAATCTAGTGAGAGTTGGCTCTTAAGACCAAAGCACAAACTTTTATCATTGAGTGGCAAATGGTCATAAAATAGAAAGTAATATTGATTCCTCACCAGTGGTGATACAGTTATCGAGGGGATTGACGCTCTTCATAGCCATGCGATGGCGTTTTATCCTAGCCAAGGGAGCCCGTTTCATCTTTTTCCTGATACTTGGGGGTAGCGACTGTTGGAGTATAATGTCTGGCCCTCTCACACAGTTCGGACTTTTGGAGTAACTGGCTAGTGCATCAATTCAATATGGTATCAGAGCCTTAAGGTCTTGAGTTCAAGTCCTGGGTAACGCGCTATTGATGTGCGAGGTGATGATAGTGATTTCTCGCCCTTCGTTGGTAAACCCCAAGTGGAAGGTGTGATGTAGCACAGCAGCAAATTTCCCTCAGTAAAGATACCAAGGTTTGTCTCCAGTAGGACTCCGGAGATGATAAGTAGGTGTCAGCGGCACAACTGATGCGGACCTGCACACAGACACAAATAACTTTGTTCCCAGCGAAGTTCGGAGAGGTTGTCAATCTCTCCGGTCTTGTTGTTCACAAAGGATCAAACACAAGGGGTAATGATAGCAACTGAAAGTAAAAGCAGAAAAGTAAATGAGCGTGGAAACAGTGATGAAGATATGGACCGGGATACGTGATGTTCACTAGTGATGTCTCTCTCCCAAAAGACGATAAAACTGCTATGCGAGGTGAACAAATTACAGAAGGGCAATTGACAGGATTATGAACGCACCTCAATGCTAACTATGCTACAAAAGAAAGGAAGAGCCTCAAAAGCATGGGCAAAACGCCAAAATAAGTAGACCGAAATCCAACTGCATCTACTACTAATCATCCACCTTGAGATATCTATCCAGAACATCTCGCTGGTATTAAGTTGCGAGCCCCACCCAAAGTGTAAACCCAAAGCAACAGACAACTGCATTAAAAAGCACTCTGCGTAAAGTAAACAATCCTTGCAACCGTGGTTACAAGCACCGTTGTTTTCCCCCTTGTGGCAACAGCACATCCCCTAGACTCATGTTTCTGTCACTCAAGCGTGTCATCAGGGGGCATGAACCCACAATCGAGCATAACGTTCCCTCTTGGGGTTACTACCTACTACTTGGCCAAAGCAATAAACAGCAACGGAGAACATGCAAGAATTACTTAAGAACAAAAATATAAGAGATAAGAACCAAATATATTACTCAATCACAATCTAAACATAATCTCATAATCCATCAGATCCCATCAAACTCAGCATAGCAACAGCAGAAAGATTACAAAAGTGCCTCGATCATGTAGGGCAGCTCACGAGGTCTAAACCATGAAGAACAAAGAGGGGAGGAGAACATCACATAGCTACTGATCACGGACCCATGGTCCAAAGGAAACTACTCACGACACATCCGGGAAGCATCCATGGTGGAGAGGAGACTCCCGGAAGTCGGCCCTCCCTCTGGCAGGGTGCCGGGAAGAGGTATGCTAGTGCTCCCGATCTCGAAAGCGCGGCGGCGGCGGAACAGAGGCGAGATCGCGAAAAAGGGTTCTTTTTTCGAGGGTTTCTCGTCACGGAGAATATATAGGCGAAGCGGGGCAGCCAGGGGGGCCACCAGGGGTCCAGGCGCCCCCCTGGCGCGGCCAGCCCCTGGGGCGCGCCACCAGGGCGCCTGGACCCCTGGTGGTGGCCCTCTGGCCCCACCTAGGTTCATCTGGAAGGTTCTTCTGCGCTGATTTTTTATCTGATTTTTCCCGAATTTTTGGAGCACTTTTTATATGGGGGAAAACTGAAATAGAAAAACAGCAGAAAACAGGAACTGGCACTGTGGTGCACTGAGTTAATAGGTTAGTCCAAATATGATCAAAAGTGTATGAAAGTGTATCTAGATCATAGCAATATCACACAAAACATGCATGGAACAAGCAGAAATTATAGATACGTTTTGGACGTATCAAATATTAATCTAAATAATTGCGGCATGCCCCCGCTTCCGCTGCTCACGTCATAAACTCCAAAGGAGCATAGACGAGAGGGGGAGTGTTGGAGTATAATGTTCGGCCTGTCTCATAGTTCGGACTGATGGGTGAACTGGTTACTGATACGTCCCAAACGTATCTATAATTTCTGCTTGCTCCATATGCATGTTTTGTGTGATATTACTATGTTTTTTATATACTTTCATATATCTTTATAACATATTTTGGAACTAACCTATTAATGGTTGCAAGAGTGCACAAGTTCTTGTTTTTCTACTTTATGTGTAGGAATTACTTGGATAAAGGAAAGATCACAAAAGGAAGCCTTGTAAGAGTTGGACTCTAACTTTCCCGAAATCTGTCCCCACCAGACAGGTTTTAAAGATCGCCTCATAAACGCTAGAAGACGGCCTCAAACGGAAAAACTTAAAACTACAAAGTTGTAGGGAATTTTTTTCGGTGGATTTAGACATAAAATTCGGCCCAATCGGTGTTCGGATGCTTCCATAAACCCCGAAATACAGAAGACGTAATCTGGATGACGGGAATCCGAGAGTCTATATAAAGAGAGGAAACCTAGGTCAAAGGGCACCATGAAATTTCCTCCCCTTGGCAGCCGTCTTGAGGGGGATATTGATACGTCTCAAACGTATCTACTTTTCCAAACACTTTTGCTATTGTTTTGCCCTCATTCTTGCATGATTTGGACGAAACTAACCCGGACTAACGCTGTTTTCAGCAGAGCTGCCTGTATGGTTTTATTGTGTGCAGGAAAATGGATTTTTAAACATCCCAGAAAATTCCTAGAAAAATACCAGAAAATCCACGCACCCGATGGAGCCAGGAGCCAGAAGTGGGACCAGAGGGGAGCCCTGGGGGCCCCAGGCGCCCCCCCTGGCGCGGCCAGGGGTGGGGCCGCGCCCTCTGGCCGCCTGGGCTGCTCCCCCCTCCTCTGGTGCCCTACCGAGGCTCCTATTTATCCCTGTGATGAGAAAACCCCAGAACAGAAGTCGTTTTCCCAGTTTCCGTCGCGGAGCCGCCGCCACCCTCTGTTCTTCTTCGGGAGGGCTAATCTGGAGGCTGATTTGGCCTCCGGAGAGGGGAGATAGTCGCCATCGTCATCACCATCACCACTCCATCCATCCTCCATGACTTCTCTTCACATGTGTGAGTAATTCCCTGTTGTAGGCAAAGGGGATGGTAGGGATTGGATGAGTTTAACATGTAATAGTTCGTCAGATTGTTGGGGGCATGTTGCCTATCATCTAGATTGGTGTTTATCTTCTTTGCTACAACTTGTTGTTCTTAATGCTTGTCACTTTGGGCCCGAGTGCCATGTTTTCAGATCTGAACCTTATGTGTTTTCATGAGTATATTTGTGTTCTATATCCTATCTATGAGTTGTATGCACCTATTATGGTCCGGAACCGGCGATCCCAAAGGTGACAGCTTGGGACACCAAAGGGGATGGTCCATGATTTGAGGATTCCATGTATCCATTGAGTTTATTGCTTTGTTCCGGTGCTCTTTGACAGGAGCGCCTTAATCTCCATAAGTTCCTTTTGGCCCCGTTCGTAGCGGGATGGTAGGACAAAAGATGTTGTGCAAGTTCTTATTGCAAGCACGCACAACTACCTACGGGATACATGCCTATTGTTTGATATTTGCCTAGATGATCATTGCTTTTCTGTGTGCCTTGCCCCGTGTTAGAATCTATTATATGTTTACTCCCATCCATGCAGCGCCCGACCATCCATCTCCCTAGCCTACAGTGTTTTCAATCCTGCTGGTTATTAGTTGTTACTTTTTGCTATTTACTTTTGCTGTTGCTATCATCACTATCATATCACCGTTACCACTTATCTATTGTTGCAAGCAGGTATATTTCAGGTGCGGTTGAATTGACAACTCAACTGTCAAAGCTTATAAATACTCTTTGGCTCCACGTGTGTCGAATCAATAAATTGGGTTAACTTACCAGCGAAGACTATCTCGATCCCTTACGCCTGTGGGGCATCAGAGATCAATCTCCACAGCAGCACCATCTCCAAGGAAGAAGAAGGGGCCAAGGGCCGCTGCCCCCAAGGGTCGTGGTCGTGGGCGCCGCCGCCGCCGTGGCCGTCGTCGTCGCCGTCTCCTTCATCTCCTCCGGGCTGCACCTCTCCATCAACAACTCTCCCTCTCACCATGTCCATGTGTGAGTAGTTCCCCTCGGAGCTAAGGCTTATATCTTGATCTATGTGGTTTCTCTCTCTCCCATGATGTGATCTTTGTTGTGATCATGGGCTATGTTAATCTAGGGTGATCCCATGATATTTCCCTTCCTCTATGTATTGGATTGATGTACTCAAATGATCTTATCTAGTATAATCTCCGAGACCAAGGTGACAGCGGTCTATTGGACATGGGTTAGAAGAATATTATCATGAGTGATTTCCTCTTTTGTGTGTGGATTGAAGATTGAGAGTCTCTTGGTGCTTGTTTTTGACTATCCTTTAGATATGTTGTGGTGATTGTGGTACTCTCTTTGGATGGCCACGGTGACATTGGGAAATCCATAGATTGAGAACTACGAACTCTGAGGTGTGCTTTTGTAGCCCTACACAATTCTCGTCCTCTCTTGACCACAAAGGAATGACCTCCGAGTACGTCTCCATTGCATGTTTTATGGGAAATATCATGTGATTAGACTATGTTAATGTTGTTGGGAGTTGCCACTAGTGAAAGTATGAAGCCTAGGCCTTGTTTCCATCATTGTTACACCGTTTGCACTCACTTTTGTTACTTGTTTCTTTGCTGCACTTTTTATTACAGATTTATATTACTTCGTTTTATCACACCTATCACCCATATTTTACCATCTCTTCGCCGAACTAGTGCACCTATACAACTCCTAGTTGTATTAGGTGTGTTTGGGACACAAGAGACTTCTTGTATCTTAATTGCAGGGTTGCTTGAGAGAGACCATCTTCAACCTCTACTTCCCTGAGTTCGATAAACCTGAGGTCATCCACTTGAGGGAAATTTCTGCTGTCCTACAAACCTCTGCGCTTGGAGGCCCAACATAGTCTACAAGAATAGAAGCGTGCGTAGACATCAAGCTATTTCTGGCGCCGTTGCCGGGGAGGTGAGTGCTTGAAGGTATATCTTTAGATCTTGCAATTAAATCTTTTTGTTTGTTGTTTTTATTTTCACTAGTTAGGCTTATGGAAAACAACAAAAATATTATGAGAGAGCTTTATGAGCTCTACCTTGAGTTGGGACATGAAGTGTTTGAAGAGAAAATCAAAAAGCCTATGGAGCTTTACTATTTGCACAACACTCATGATAGTAGTAATGTTATTTTCATATCTTCTTTGAATACTTTTGATGCTAATGATATGCAAAGCTATAAGCTTGGGGATGCTACGTTTTATGAAGATGATCTTTTTAGCCCCCCAAGTTTTGATGAGGAAATTTATTTTGATGATTCTTTGCCTACTATCTATGATGATTATTGTGATGACACTTATGCTATAAATAATGAATGTTTGCAAGTATATCATGATAAGAATGATTCATGTGATAGCTATTTTCTTGAGTTTGCTCCCACTATTACTAATGATAAGGATTTTTCTTATGTGGAGAGTAACAAATTTTCTATGCTTGTGGATCATGATAAGAATTTTTTATGTGATACTTATATTGTTGAGTTTATTCATGATCCCACTGAAAATTATTATGAGAGGGGAACATATGCTTATAAATATTCCAATAATATCAAGTTCCCTCTCTTTATGTTGAAGGTTTTGAAGTTGCATTTATTTTGCCTTCCTATGCTAATATCTTTATGCTTCAATGAGTTATTTCTCTACAAGATCCCTTTGCATAGGAAGCATGTTAGACTTAAATGTGTTTGGTATTTGCTTCTTTATGCTCTCTTTTGTGCTTCAACTCTTATTCCTATGAGAGCAACATTAAAATCTTAAGCCTATCTTTATGGCTATAAAGAAAGAGCTCTAGGGAGACAACCCTTGTTATCTTTAGTTTGAGTTTTTTACTTTCAGTTTTTAGTGGTCTTGATGATTGTTACTACTGTAGCAACATCATTGTATCTTTATTTTCAATCTTTGTGCCAAGTCTAGCCTCCGATTGCAAGAAAGTTCAAAAGTTGTGACATGCTGTCCAGAAAACAGATTCTGTCCTTGGACGAAAAAATTAGCCTAGAATCACCAGATCATCTTTTTGATCTGAAATGTTTTGACAGCGTGCTCCATACAATTGACTTTCGAGTGTCTATTCTGAGTTTTTTGATTCTAGTTGCATAAGTACCCCTAAAAAATTCTTTACTACCTGTTGTTCTGTTTTTCACAGATTCTGCCACGTTTTGTCTCTCCTAACTTTTGCAAACCTTAAGCTTGCTTTTTCTTTGCAAAAACTTTTTGGAAATCTTGAGAAACAGTAGATCTTCAAGAATATCTTTATATCGAGTGGAAGAAAATTATTTATTAAGGGTACTAACCTCTCTAATCAGCTTATGATGAGTTATGTATGAAGGGAGTTTTCAAGTGTGCGATGGAAGATGATGAAAGAAGATCCAGGAGTGTCAAGCGCTCAAGCTTGGGGATGCCCCCATGCATCCCCAATAAATATTCAAGGAGACTCAAGCGTCTAAGCTTGGGGATGCCCCCGTGCATCCCCTTCTCCATCAACAATCATCAGTTCGTCCTTCGTCTCACTATATTTTTATCACTTCATGTGTTATGTGCTATGCTTGGAGCGTCTCGCTCTTAGATTTTATTTTTAGTTTTCTTTTGCTTTGCTTGCTGTTCATAACAAGTTAGATCCTATCTTACTTTGTGTGGGAGAGAAACACACTCCACTTTCAAAATCTAGAACACATCATAGAATTTTTCATGCCTATCTTTCTCTGTTGTGTGTTCTTTACCATTTCATAGGTACTGCCATGTTTAGTTTTAGTTTTAATTTGTCTTTAGCAAGAGCCTTGGCTTTTGTTTAGTTTGTTGCTGGAACTCTCTTTAGTTTTCATGTTTATCTTGTTAAGAGAGTTGGTTGTTGCACTGAGTTGTGTCTTGTCTTGAAAGTAGGTAATTGAGGTTGCTATTTAATTTTAGTAGTAACTTGCAATAGTTTTGAGGTATTGATGTGAGTAATGTATGAACTTTTGGTGTCAAGAGCTCTAGCCTATTAGTGATAGGTGTCGTATTTTGGGCAATCCGTGTTTATTTTCAAAACGTACAAAACTAGTTGAGAACTCTAGCTACTAGATAGATCACTACTCTTCTGAGGGGTCGGATATTAGAGTACACTCACGTACCATGAGTCGAGGATGCGCAAGGATAACCAACCCCCATAAACTCCTCCTCGGGGTACTTGTCTCTTTGTGAACCTCCTTACTAGATTGAGAGTTACCGATAATAAGTGCATGAGTTTTTCGGACTAATGTAAGTATTGAAAGTTGACACTTCCACCTCCTCATATTTGCTAGCCTCTCTTGTGCCGTGCATTGCTTTATTCTCACTCCGAGAGTTGGCGTCCACCTTCGCCGGTACATCCAAACCCTTGGCATGATACGCTCTGTCATCATAAACCTCTTTATATCTTTCCTCAAAACAGCCATCATACCTACCTATCAAGGCATTTCCATAGCCTTTCCGAGATATATTGCCATGCAACATCCACCTCTTCATTACTTGATCTTCATGTCATACTTGTTCCTGCTACACTGGCAGCGACATACATTGCATACATCATGATAGCTACATCTTCTTTATGTTTTGAGTACCTTGTAAAGTGTGAAAGATCTTCTATACCCTCTTGTAAATTAGAGTGTTGCCCTTAAGTGAGGAAAATATCCCAAAGTGGACAAATCAAAAGATCCCAAAGAGGACAAATGAGAGTTAAATAGAAAGAGCCATTGAGGCCACCAAAAAAATAGAAAAAATAGAAAAAAGAGAAAAAGAAATAAAAAGAGAGAAGGGGCACACTACTATTCCTTTTGAGAGATCCACAGTAGTACTTCATCCTCTATCCCTTGTACTCCATAGAGATCATCATCATGCATATAGCTATGTGGGGACCTTCACACTATAGAACTTGGCTTGTATATTCCAATGATGAGCCTCCTTAAAAGAGCTCTAGGTCTTCATGAGCAAACAAGTTAGATGTACCCCCACTAGTTCCATTGGAGAGCTTACCTTAGCTCATACGTGTATTCGTTGCATGGCAATCCCTACTCCTCACATCATATCTATCATTTGGCTTTCTCTCGCATATGATTGTCCTCATTGATGTGAGCCTTTCACACCTTTTTTGTCTTCCTCCTCCATCATTTTTCTCTCTTTGCCATCCTAAGTGTCAACTTTCTTGCTTACGCTCATCCATTGCATGAGTGCTCAAAAGGTCGAAAAGGAGTGGATCATTTTGACTTGTACCTGACTAGTGATCCGGGGATGAGTCAAGATAAGATTTCAAAGGAGACCAAGTGTGAAACTTTAGTAGATTGAGTTCTCGACAAAATTATACGTTTTCTCATATTCTCATATCCCTTTCTTGCACGCACACACCATTTGGAGACATTCGAGTCACGGACAGCGAGAGCTCTTGCACCTTCATGTTCTTATGTTGTTTGTTTCAATGCTAATATAGACTCTTGCCTGTTATGACTTGAATTGAATTACATGCCTTGATTGCTTGACTTAAGATTACTTATATGGTTGGTAGCATGTCACCACAGAAATTATGCTTGTTATCATTTACCTACTCGAGGACGAGCAGAAATTAAGCTTGTGGATGTTGATACGTCCCAAACGTATCTATAATTTCTGCTTGCTCCATGCATGTTTTGTGTGATATTGCTATGTTTTTGATATACTTTCATATATCTTTATAACATATTTTGGAACTAACCTATTAATGGTTGCAAGAGTGCACAAGTTCTTGTTTTTCTACTTTATGTGTAGAAATTACTTGGATAAAGGAAAGATCAAAAAAAAAGCCTTGTAAGAGTTGGACTCTAACTTTCCCGAAATCTGTCCCCACCAGGCAGGTTTTAAAGATCGCCTCGGAAACGCTAGAAGACAGCCTCTAAAGGAAAAACTTAAAACTACAAAGTTGTAGGGAATTTTTTTTCGGTGGATTCAGACATAAAATTCGGCCCAATCGGTGTTCGTATGCTTCCAGAAACCCCGAAATACAGAAGACGTAATCTGGATGAAGGAAATCCGAGAGTCTATATAAAGAGAGGAAACCTAGGTCAAAGGGCACCACGAAATTTCCTCCCCCTTGCAGCCATCTTGAGGGGGAGATTGATGACGGCTTTCCGCCCTTCGTTGGTAGGCCCCAAGTCGAAGGCGTGATGCGGTACAGCAGCAAGTTTCCCTCAGTAAAGATACCAAGGTTCGTCTCCAGTAGGACTCCAGAGATGATAAGTAGGTGTCAGCGGCGCAACTGACGCGGACCTGCACACAGACACAGATAACTTTGCTCACAACGAAGTTCAGAGAGGTTGTCAATCTCTCCGGTCTTGTTGTTCACAAATGATAAAACGCAAGGGGATAATGATAGCAACTTGAAAGTAAATGCAGAAAAGTAAATATAGCTTGGAAACAATAATGAGGATATGGACCGGGATACGTGATGTTCGCTAGTGATGTCTCTCTCCCAAAAGACGATAAAAATGCAATGCGAGGTAAACAAATTACAGAAAGGCAATTGACAGGATTAAGAACGCACCGCAATGCTAACTATGCTACAAAAGAAAGGAAGAGGTTCAAAAGCACAGGCAGTACGCCAAAGTAAGTAGGCCGAAATCCATCTGCATCTACTACTAATCATCCACCTTGAGATATCTATTCAGAACATCTCGCTGGTATTAGTTGCGAGCCCCACCCAAAGTGTAAATCCAAAGCAACAGACAACTGCATTAAAAAGAACTTTGCGTAAAGTAAACAATCCTTGTAACCGCGGTTACAAGCACTGTTGTTTTCCCCCTTGTGGCAACAGCACATCCCCTAGACTCATGTTTCTGTCACTCAAGCATGTCATCGGGGAGGCATGAACCCACAATCTACCACAACGCTCCCTCTTGGAGTCACTACCTACTACTTGGCCAAAGCAATAAACAGCAACGGAGAGCATGCAAGAATTACTTAGGAACAAAAATATAAGAGATAAAAACCAAATATATTACTCTATCACAATCTGAACATAATCTCATAATCCATCAGATCCGATCAAACTCAACATAGCAATTGCAGAAATATTACAAAGGTGCCTCGATCATGTAGGGCAGCTCACGAGGTCTAAACAATGAAGATCAAAGAGGGGAGGAGAACATCACATAGCTACTGATCACGGACCCATGGTCCAAGGAAAACTACTCACGAGACATCCGGGGAGCATCCATGGTGGAGAGGAGACTCCCGGAGGTCAATCCTCCCTCCGGCAGGGTGCCGGGAAGAGGTCTTCTGGTGCTCCCGATCTTGGAAGCGCGGCGGCGGCGGAACAGAGGCGAGTTCGCGGAATAGGGTTCTTGTTCTGGAGTTTTCCCGTGACGGGGGATAAATAGGCGAAGGGGGGCAACCAGAGGTGGACCAGGGGCCCGAGGCGCCCCCCTGGCACGACCAGGGGTGGGGCCGCCTGGGCCCCCCTGGCCCCCCTCTGGCCCCTCCCGGGCTTTTCTCGAAGCTTCCGTCACGCTGATTTTTTATCTGAATTTCCCGAATTTTTCTGGCACTTTTTATATGGGGGAAAACTGAAATAGAAAAACTGCAGAAAACAGGAACTGACACTGGGGTGCACTGAGTTAATAGGTTAGTCCAAATATGATAAAAAATGTATGAAAGTGTATCTAGATCATAGCAATATCACACAAAACATGCATGGAGCAAGCAGAAATTATCGGTACGTTTTGGACGTATCAACATCCCCAAGCTTAATTCCTGCTCGTCCTCCAGTAGGTAAATGATAACAAGCATAATTTCTGTGGTGACATGCTAGCAACCATAAAAGAACTTTGAAAAGTAAAGCAATCAAGGTCAGAGATTCAATTCAAGTCATAACAGGCAAGAGTCTATATTAGCATTGAAACAAGTAACAAAAGAACAAAAGGTGCAAGAGCTCTCGCTGTCCGTGACTCGAATGTCTCCAAATGGTGTTTGCGTGCAAGAAAGGAGAATAGGGAATACGAGAAAAAAGTATTTTTGTTGAGAACTCAATCTACTAAAGTTTCACACTTGGTCATCTTTGAAATCTTTTAATGTGTCCACTTTGGGATCTTTTCCTCACTTAAGAGCAACACTCTATTTTACAAGAAGGTAAAGGAGATCTTTCACACTTTACAAGGTACTCAAAATCATAAAGAAGATGTAACTATCATGATGTATGCAATGTATGTCGCTGCCAGTGTAGCAGGAACATGTATGACATGAAGATCAAGTCATGAAGAGGTGGATGTTGCATGGCAATGTAACTCGGAAAGGCTATGGAAATGCCTTGATAGGCAGGTATGGTGGCTGTTTTGAGGAAAGATAAAGGGAGGCTTATGATGACAGAGCGTATCATGCCAAGGGTTTGGATGTACCAGCGAAGGTGGACACCAACTCTCGGAGTGAGAAGAAGGCAATGCACGGCACGGGAAAGGCTAGCAAAATATGGGAAGGTGGAAGTGTCAACTCTCAATACTTACATTAGTCCGAAGAACTCATGCACTTATTATCGGTAACTCTCAATCTAATGAGGAGGTTCACAAAGAGACAAGTACCCCGAGGAGGAGTGTATGGGGGTTTGGTTATCCTTGCGCATCCTCGACTCATGGTACGTGAGTGTACTCTAATATTCGACTCCTCAGAAGAGTAGTGATCTATCTAGTAGCTAGAGTTCTCAACTAGTTTTGTAGGTTTTGAAAATAAACACGGATTGCCCAAAATACGACACCTATCACTAATAGGCAAGAGCTCTTGACACCAAAAGTCCAAACATTACTCACAACAATGCCTCAAAACTATTGCAAGCTACTACTAAAATTAAATAGCAACCTCAATTACCTACTTTCAAGACAAAACACAACTCAGTGCAACAACCAACTCTCTTAACAAGATAAACATGAAAACTAAAAAGAGTTGCAGCAACAAACTAAACAAAAGCCAAAGCTCTTGCTAAAGACAAACTAAAACTAAAACTAAACAAGGCAGTAGCTATGAAAAGATAAAGAACACACAACAGCAAAAAGATAGGCAGGAAAAATCCTATGATGTGTTCTAGATTTTGAAAGTGGAGCGTGTTTCTCTCCCACACAAAGTAAGACAGGATCTAACTTGTTATGAACAGCAAGAAAAGCAAAAGAAAACTAAAAACAAAACCTAAGAGAGAGACGCTCCAAGCATAGCACATAACACATGAAGTGATAAAAATATAGTGAGACGAAGGATGAACTAATGATGGTTGATGGAGAAGGGGATGCACGGGGGGCATCCCCAAGCTTAGATGCTTGAGTCTCCTTGAATATTTATTGGGGATGCATGGGGGCATCCCCAAGCTTGAGCGCTTGACACTCCTGGATCTTCTTTCATCATCTTGCAACGCACACTTGAAAACTCCCTTCATACATAACTCATCATAAGCTGATTAGAGAGGTTAGTACCCTTAATAAATAATTTTTTCTCCACTGCATATAAAGATAATCTTGAAGAGCTACTGTTTCTCAAGAGTGCCAAAAAGTTTTTGCAAAGAAAAAGCAAGCTTAAGGTTTGCAAAAGTAAGGAGAGACAAAACGTGGCAGAATCTGTGAAAAACAAAACAGCAGATAGTAAAGAATTTTTTAGGGGCACTTCTGCAACTCAAATAAAAAAACTCAGAACATACAGAAGTTTCGTAATTGTATAGAGCATACTGTGTAAAAATTCAGCTCAAAAAGATGAACTGGGATTTTTCTGGAATTTTTCTGGTCACGAGGACAGAATCTGTTTTCTGGACAGCATGTCACAACTTTCACTTCACTTGCCGTAAGAGGCTATAACTTGGCACAAAGCTGAAAAGTAAAGATACAATGATGTTGCTACAGTAGTAACAATCATCAAGACACAACAAAAGCAAAAAGAAAAACCTAAATTCGTTGCGGGCTGCCTCCCGAAAGCGCTTCTTTAAAGCCATTAGCTAGGCATGATGCAAAAAGAAGAATCAAGTTTTATCAAGAGAAAGAGAATAACTAGCCCGAGTAACGGACTCAAAAGGTAACTTGATTTTCTTTCTAGGGAATTGTTCCATCCCCTTTTTGAATGGGAATTGGAATTTTATATTCCCCTCTTTCATGTCAATAACCGCACCAACGGTGCGAAGAAAAGGACGTCCCAAAATGATTGGACACAAAGGTTCACACTCTATATCCATAACAATAAAATCAACGGGAACATAGTTGTCATTGAGAATGATAAGAACATCGTTGATCTTCCCCAAAGGTTTCTTTATGGAAGAATCAACAAGACGAACACCAAAAGAACAAGGCTCAAAAGGCTTCAATTCAAACATATCAAATATTCTTTTGGGCATAATAGAGGTACTAGCTCCAACATCACATAAAGCATAGCAAGAGAAGTTATTTAATTTAATTTTGATCATAGGGTCCCAACCATCCTCTAGATTCCTAGGTATGGAGGCTTCTACTCTAAGCTTCTCCTCCCAAGCTTTGATAAGAGCATTTGTGATATGCTCCGTGAAGGCAAGATTAAGTGTGCTAGTGTGGGGGTCTCTAGACATTTTGTGTAACAAGCTAATAACTTCTGAGAGGGTGCAACTATCAAAATCAATATCACTACTATCAAAGGTGGTAGTAGTGTCATCTAGGCTCACTTGTTTGAAACCCTCTATGTTCATAGGAGTTTCTTTTTCTACGGTTGAGGTATTAGCATCACCATTAATAGGTCCAACAGGACTAGGAGTGCATTGGGTGCTAATAGTTTGAGTGTCCTCAACAATTTGGATAGTGGCAACTGTGTGGTGTGTAGGAAGACTCTTAATTCTATCCTCTTCCTCTTTTTCTCTAGCCCATCTTTCTTTAAGTTTATCCATCATCCTAATATTTTCATTGATTTGCAACTGGATAGCATTAATAGGAGTGGCTTTATTCTCCTCAAGGGAAGAGGTTCTAATTTTGAGCATCTCAATATCAAGGGCTAAGCTTTCTACCTTCAAAGAATCTATTTTAGATAATTTCTCTTCTACATTTTTGTTGAAGGCTTTTTGGGTAGTGATAAAGTCTCTAAGCATGCTTTCTAATTCAGAAGAGGGGTTCTTGTTGCTAGGGTAAGTGTTGTTGTTCCCATAGTTAGATGGGAACGGTCTAGGATTGCTAGCAAAATTTCCCCTATAAGCATTGTTGTTGAAGTTGTTTCTAGCAATAAAGTTCACATCTACTTGTTCTTGAGCAACCAAAGAATTTAAAGGAACATCATGAGGATCAATAGAGGGTTGCTTGGTAAGTAGAGACATAATTAAATCAACTTTTTCATTGAGGGAGGTAATTTGCTCGACAGAGTTTACCTTCCTACCTGTTGGAGCGCGTTCGGTGTGCCATTGGGAATAATTGGTCATCATCTCATCGAGAAGCTTTGTGGCAGCACCAAGTGTAGTTGACATAAAGGTTCCTCCCGCAGCCGAATCTAACAGGTTCCGCGAGGTAAAGTTCAAGCCTGCATAAAAAGTCTGGATAACCATCCAAGAAGTCAAACCATGTGTAGGGCATTTCTTAACTAGAGATTTCATTCGTTCCCAAGCTTGGGAAACGTGTTCATTATCCAATTGCTTGAAATTCATAATATTGCTCCTAAATTGGATAATCTTAGCAGGAGGGTAGTACTTCCCTATAAAAGCATTTTGCACTTATCCCAAGAATCTATGCTATTTCTAGGCAAAGATTGAAACCAGATTTTAGCATCTCCCCTTAAAGAGAAAGGAAAGAGCTTAAGCTTAACAACATCACCTTCCACTTCTTTATACTTTTGCATATCACATAATTTAACAAAATTATTCAAGTGTAAAGCAGCATCATCTCCAGCACCAGAGAATTGATCTCTCATAACAAGGTTTAGCAAAGCAGGTTTAATTTCATAAGAGGTAGCTGAAGTGGCAGGTGTGGCAATGGGAGTGCAGATAAAGTCTTGGTTGTTGTGACTAGTGAAGTCACACAACTTGGTGTTTTTAGTGGAACCCATAGTAGCAGCAAGTGTGGCAGATTTTTTTGTAGTTTTTGATAAAAGACACAAAGATAAAAACTGAAAGATAAACTAACAAGACTGAAAAACAAAGGTAAAGGGTAGTGTGCAACTCCCCTATCTTAGCACTTGGAGTCCCCGACAACGGCGCCAGAAATTGCTCTTGATGACGGCTTCCCGCCCTTCGTTGGTAGGCCCCAAGTGGAAGGCGTGATGCGGTACAGCAGCAAGTTTCCCTCAGTAAATATACCAAGGTTTGTCTCCAGTAGGACTCCAGAGATGATAAGTAGGTGTCAGCGGCGCAACTGATGCGGACCTGCACACAGACACAGATAACTTTGCTCCCAACGAAGTTCAGAGAGGTTGTCAATCTCTCCGGTCTTGTTGTTCACAAATGATAAAACGCAAGGGGATAATGATAGCAACTTGAAAGTAAATGCAGAAAAGTAAATATAGCTTGGAAACAATAATGAGGATATGGACCGGGATACGTGATGTTCACTAGTGATGTATCTCTCCCAAAAGACGATAAAAATGCTATGCGAGGTAACAAATTACAGAAAGGCAATTGACAGAATTAAGAACGCACCGCAATGCTAACTATGCTACAAAAGAAAGGAAGAGATTCAAAAGCACAGGCAGTACGCCAAAGTAAGTAGACCGAAATCCATCCGCATCTACTACTAATCATCCACCTTGAGATATCTATTCAGAACATCTCGCTGGTATTAAGTTGCGATCCCCACCCAAAGTGTAAACCCAAAGCAACAGACAACTGCATTAAAAAGAACTTTGCGTAAAGTAAACAATCCTTGTAACCGCGGTTACAAGCACCGTTGTTTTCCCCCTTGTGGCAACATCACATCCCCTAGACTCATGTTTCTGTCACTCAAGCATGTCATCGGGGAGGCATGAACCCACAATCTAGCACAACGCTCCCTCTTGGAGTCACTACCTACTACTTGGCCAAAGCAATAAACAACAATGGAGAGCATGCAAGAATTACTTAGGAACAAAAATATAAGAGATAAAAACCAAATATATTACTCTATCACAATCTGAACATAATCTCATAATCCATCAGATCCGATCAAACTCAACATAGCAATAGCAGAAATATTACAAAGGTGCCGCGATCATGTAGGGCAGCTCACGAGGTCTAAACAATGAAGATCAAAGAGGGGAGGAGAACATCACATAGCTACTGATCACGGACCCATGGTCCAAGGAAAACTACTCACGAGACATCCGGGGAGCATCCATGGTGGAGAGAAGACTCCCGGAGGTCAATCCTTCCTCCGGCAGGGTGCCGGGAAGAGGTCTTCTGGTGCTCCCGATCTTGGAAGCGCGGCGGCGGCGGCGGAACAGAGGCGAGTTCGCAGAATAGGGTTCTTGTTCTGGATTTTTCCCGTGACGGGGGATAAATAGGCGAAGGGGGGCAGCCAGAGGTGGACCAGGGGCCCCAGGCGCCCCCCTGGCGCGGCCAGGGGTGGGGCCGCGCCGGGTGGCTGATGGCTTCTCGCCCCTCGTTGGTTACCCCAAGTGGAAGGTTGAGATGCAGCGTAGCGGTAATTTCCCTCAGTAAAGATACCAAGGTTTGTCTCCAGTAGGACTCAACGATAAGTACGATAGGTGGCAACGGCGCCAGAAATTATTCTGATGCGTGGAGTTGTCGTGGACCTGCACAAAACAAATAACTTTGCTCCCAACGAGTTCATAGGAGTTGTCAATTCCTCCGGCCTTGTCGTTTACAAAGGATCAAACGCAAGAGATAAAAAGGTACTAGTAAAAGTAAAAACAGAAAGGTAAATAGTGGGTGTGAACAATGGTATGAAGATGGACCGGAGTCCCATGATTTTCACTAGTGATGTCTCTCTCCCAAAAGACGATAAAAATGCTAGCGAGGTAAACAAATCACAGTTGGGCAATTGACAGGATTATGAAGGCACCGCAATGCTAACTATGCTGCAAAGAAAGCAAGGGCTCAAAAGCAATGGGCAGCACGCCAAGGTAAGTAGACCGAAATCCATCTGCATCTACTACGAATCATCCACCTTGAGATATCTATCCAGAACATCTCGCTGGTATTAAGTTGCGAATACCACCCAAAGTGTAAACTCAAAGCAATAGACAACTGCATTAAAAGAACTTTGCGTAAAGTAAACAATTCTTGCACCAATAGGCACAATCACCGTTGTTTTATCCCTGGTGGCAACAGCACATCCCTAGTCTCATGTTTCTGTCACTCAAGCTAGACGTCAGGGGGCTGAACCCACAATCGAGCATAACGCTCTCTCTTGGAGTTGCAAGCAAATAACTTGGCCAAAGCAAATACTGCAATGGAGAACATGCAAGAATTTACTCAAGAACAAAATATAAAAGGGCAAACCAAATATATTACTCATCACAATCTGAACATAGTCTCGTAATCCATCAGATCCCAACAAAATCAGCATAGCAACAACAGAAAATTACATAGGTGCCTCGATCATGTGAGGCAGCTCACGAGGTCTCGAAAGTGAAAGCACAAAAGAGGGAGAGGACATCACATAGCTACTGATCACGGACCCATGGTCCAAGGGGGACTACTCACGGCACATACGGGAGGCGTCCATGGCTATGGATGGTCTCCCGGAGGGGTGATCTCCTTCCGGCAGGGTGCCGGGGCAGCTTCTCCAGGCAGCCCCGATCTGAAAACGGTGGCGGCAGCGGAACAGAGAGGTTTCCGCGAAAAAGAGTTCTTGTTTAGGGGTTTCTACCCCGAGGGGGTTATATAGGCGAAGGGGGGCGTCGAGGGGCCACGCAGGGCAGCCAGGAGGGTGCCTGGCGCGCCCTAGGGTTGGGGCCGCGCCAGGGACCCTTCTGGCTCCCTGGTGGTGGTCCCGGCTCTCTCCCTTGGTTATTCCGGAAGCTTCCTGCCCGCTGATTTTTAATATAATTTTTGCGGAATTTTTTGGGCACTTTAATCAGCCGGAAAACCTGAAAAACAAAAACAGCAGAAAACCAGAAGCTGGCAACTGGGTGCACTGAGTTAGTAGGTTAGTCCAAATTGGTTTAAAGGTGTAATAAAGTTCAACCAAAACATGGCAAAGTCACACAAAACATGCATGGAGCAAGCAGAAATTATAGATACGTTTGGGACGTATCAACATCCCCAAGCTTAATTCCTGCTCGTCCTCGAGTAGGTAAATGATAACAAGCATAATTTCTGTGGTGACATGCCACACAGCCAAATAAGGATTGTTAAGTAAAGCAATCAAAGCATGCAATTCAATTCAAGTCTTAACAGGCAAGAGTCTATATTGGCATTAACACAAGCAACAAAAGAACAAAAGGTGCAAGAGCTCTTGCTGTCCGTGACTCGAATGTCTCCAGATGGTGTTTGCGTGCAAGCAAGGGACTGGGAAGAAAGAGAAAAAAGGTTATTGAGAACAACTATCTACTAAAGTTTCACACTTAGTCTCCTTTGGATTCTTATCTGGACTCGTCCCCAGACCACTAGCCAGGTACAAGTCAAACTGATCCACTCCCTTTCGATATTTTGAGCACTCATGCAATGGATGAGCGTGAGCAAGAAAGTTGACACCTAAAAGGCGAAACAGAAAGAAGAGGTGGAGGAGGAAGACAAAAAGGTGTGTGAAAGGCTCACATCAATGAGGACAATCATAGGCGAGAGAAGGCCATATGATAGATATGATGTGAGGAGTAGGGATTGCCATACAACGGATGCACATGTGAGCTAAATGCTCTCCAATGGAACTAGTGGGGGTGCATCTAACTTGCTTGCTCAAGAAGACCTAGAGCTCGTTTGAGGAGGCTCATCATTGGAATATACAAGCCAAGTTCTATAGTGTAAAAGTTCCCCACATAGCTATATGCATGATGATAATCTCTATGGAGTACAAGGGATAGAAGATGAAGTACTAGTGTGGATCTCTCAAAAGGAATAGTAGTATGCCCCCTTCTCTCTTTTTTTTTCTTTTTCTCTTTTTTTTGGTGGTCTCAATGGCTCTTTCTATTTAACTCTCATTTGTCCTCTTTGGGATCTTTTGATTTTGTCCTCTTTGGGATCTTTTCCTCACTTTAGGGGCAATACTCTATATTTTACAAGAATATAGGAGATCTTTCACACTTTACAAAGGTACTCACAAAAAGAAAATGTAACTAATCATGATGCAAATGTATGCCTCTGCCAGGATAGCAGGATATGCAATGATACTAGCGCGTCATGTAGCAATGACTAGGGCAAGGCCCAACTAGCATGCGGCTCATCGATCAAGAAAGTGGCATGTATGACATGAGGATCAAGTCATGAGAGGGTGGATGTTGCATGGAAATGTATCTCGGAAAGGCTATGGAAATGCCTTGTAGGTAGGTATGGTGGCTGTTTTGAGAAAAGATATAATGAGACTTATGATGACAGAGCGTATCATGCCAAGGGTTTGGATGCACCGGCGAAGTATGCGCCAACTCTCGAGGTGAGAAAGGGCAATGCACGGTACCGAAGAGGCTAGAAAAAGTATGGGTAGGTGGAAGTGTCAACTTTCGAATACTCACATTAGTCCGAAGAAGTCATGCACTTATTATCGGTAACTCTCAATCTAATAGGAGGTTCACAAAGAGACAGGTACCCCGAGGAGGAGTGTATGGGGGTTTGGTTATCCTTGCGCATCCTCGACTCATGGTACGTGAGTGTACTCTAATATTCGAACCCTCCAGAGGTTAGTGATCCATCTAGTAGCTAGAGTTCTCAACAGGGGTTTTTGGTTTTCGAAAAACACACGGATTGCCCAAAATACGACATCTATCACTAATAGGAAAGAGCTCTTGACACCAAAAGTTCAAACATTACTCTAGTCAATACCTCAAAACTATTGCAAGTTACTACTTCAAAAAGAAAAGCAACTTTAACTACCTACTTTCTAGTCAAGACACAGAACTCAGTGCAACAGGCAAACTCTCTAACAAGATAAAACATGCAACCTATAGAAAGTTCAATCTGAAAAGAAAAGCTCTAGAAAAACTAAAGCACTACAGCTAAACAGACCAGCAGCTAAGAAAAGAAAAAGAACAACTCACAGCTAAAAGAAATAAGCATGCAAATCCTATGAGGAGTTCTAGTTCAAGTGGAGCGTGTTTCTCTCCCACACAAAAGAGTAAGTTGGGTTCTAACTTGTTACTACAGCAAAGAAAGCAAAACAAACCTAGAAAAGTAAAGAGCGAGACGCTCCAAGCAAAGCACATAACGCATGAAGTGATAAAAATATAGTGCAACGAAAGACAGACCGATGATTGTTGATGAAGAAGGGGATGCACCGGGGGCATCCCCAAGCTTAGACGCTTGAGTCTCCTTGAATATTTATTGGGGGTGCACTTGGGCATCCCCAAGCATGAGCGCTTGACACTCCTGGATCTTCTTTCATCACCTTCCATCGCGCACTTGAAAACTCCCTTCATACATAACTCATTGTAGGCTGATTAGAGAGGTTAGTACCCTAATAAAATAATTTTCCTCTACTGCAAATAAAGATTTCCAGGAAGAGCTACTGTTTCTCTTGCCTGCCCAAAAAAGTTTGCAAAGAAAAAGCAAGCTTAAGGATTGCAAAACTGCGAAAAGAATAAATGGGGCAGAAGCTGAGAAAAACAGAACAACAGAGAAAGGGGAATTTTTTCGAGGTACTTCTGCAACTCAAATCAAAAAACTTTGAACAGGGGCTAGCAAGACAATTGTATGGAGCATGCTGTCAAAAAAATTCAGATAAAAAAGATGATCTGGTGATTTATCGCGAATTTTCCCGTCAAGAAGACAGAATCTGTTTCTGGACAGCAAGCTCCAACTTTTGAACTTTCAAGCACTCTGAGGCTAAACTTGGCACAAAGCTTGAAAAAGAAAGATACAATGATGTTGCTACAGTAGTAACAATCATCAAGACCACTAAGAACAGAACAAAAGCAAAAAGAAAAACCTAAATTCGTTGCGGGCTACCTCCCGAAAGCGCTTCTTTAGAGCCATTAGCTAGGCTTAAAGCAGAAGATCAAGTTGCATCTATTGAACCATTACCATGATCATCAAAAAGCTCTTCAATAGTGCAACTAGTCTTAATAGGTTTCTCAAATAAAGGACGAATAAAAATGCTTCTTGGAATAAAATCAAAAGGGGGGAAATCAGTTGGAGTTTCATTAAAATTAAAGATAGGTGTCTCCTCCAAAGTTTTCACCGTTTCAACTCTCTTGGCAATAGGTGTGCTATCTTTTGTTCGAGGAACCTTGGGTACGTAAACGGACTTAGGTTCCTTCTTTGCCGGAGTTTCATCCCTTTTAGTTTTGATTGAGGAAAAATTAGTTCCTAAAGTTTCAATCACTTCCTCAATCTTTTCTATCCTAGAAGACTTTTCATCAAGGGTTTTGATAGTCTCTAAAATTTTGATAATTTTCTGCATAGATTTATCTAGCCTATTCAAATTCCCTTGAATCTTACGCTCCAACTCATTCATCCTATCAATGCTTGGCATCTCTAGCTCTATGTTTTCAAGTTTTCTCATAATGTGAGCTAAAGTAATGTCCTCTTTAATACTAGCAATAGGGAGACTTCCTACAAGATTTTCAATAACATTAAGGGCTTCCCAAACTGGGGCCTCTGTGAAGTTTCCACTGATAGCAGTATCTAAAAGAAACCTATTCCAAGAAGTGATCCCAACATAAAAATTTCTAAGCAGGATAGCAGTGGATTGCTTCTTGGTGGCTCTTTTTTGAGAATCATTAATTCTATACCAAGCATCTTTTAAACTCTCACCACCTCTTTGAGTAAAGGTAAGCACTTCCGCCTCACCAAAGGCAAAAGGACCAGCCATAGTGGTAGCTACTGACAAGGTAACAAGTATTTTTGATTAGGGACACAAAAGTAAAAACTGGAAGGTAAACTAACAAGACTAAAAAGCAAAGGTAAAAGATAGCGTGTAACTCCCCTATTTTTGATACAGGAGTCCGACAACGGCGCCAGAAATTGGCGGTTATCAGGACTCGCGTATTTGTACTTCCTTTGAGTCCCCGGCAACGGCGCCAGAAATTAGCTTGATGGATTCTCGCCCCTCGTTGGTTACCCCAAGTGGAAGGTTGAGATGCAGCGTAGCGGTAATTTCCCTCAGTAAAGATACCAAGGTTTGTCTCCAGTAGGACTCAACGATAAGTACGATAGGTGGCAACGGCACCAGAAATTATTCTGATGCGTGGAGTTGTCGTGGACCTGCACAAAACAAATAACTTTGCTCCCAACGAGTTCAGAGGAGTTGTCAATTCCTCCGGCCTTGTCGTTTACAAAGGATCAAACGCAAGAGATAAAAAGGTACTAGTAAAAGTAAAAACAGAAAGGTAAATAGTGGGTGTGAACAATGGTATGAAGATGGACCGGAGTCCCATGATTTTCACTAGTGATGTCTCTCTCCCAAAAGACGATAAAAATGCTAGCGAGGTAAACAAATCACAGTTGGGCAATTGACAGGATTATGAAGGCACCGCAATGCTAACTATGCTGCAAAGAAAGGAAGGGCTCAAAAGCAATGGGCAGCACGCCAAGGTAAGTAGACCGAAATCCATCTGCATCTACTACGAATCATCCACCTTGAGATATCTATCCAGAACATCTCGCTGGTATTAAGTTGCGAATCCCACCCAAAGTGTAAACTCAAAGCAACAGACAACTGCATTAAAAGAACTTTGCGTAAAGTAAACAATTCTTGCACCAATAGGCACAATCACCGTTGTTTTATCCCTGGTGGCAACAACACATCCCCTAGTCTCATGTTTCTGTCACTCAAGCTAGACGTCAGAGGCCTGAACCCACAATCGAGCATAACGCTCTCTCTTGGAGTTGCAAGCAAATAACTTGGCCAAAGCAAATACTGCAACAGAGAACATGCAAGAATTTACTCAAGAACAAAATATAAAAGGGCAAACCAAATATATTACTCATCACAATCTGAACATAGTCTCGCAATCCATCAGATCCCAACAAACTCTGCATAGCAACAACAGAAAATTACATAGGTGCCTCGATCATGTGAGGCAGCTCACGAGGTATCGAAAGTGAAAGCACAAAAGAGGGAGAGGACATCACATAGCTACTGATCACGGACCCATGGTCCAAGGGGGACTACTCACGGCACATACGGGAGGCGTCCATGGCTATGGATGGTCTCCCGGAGGGGTGATCTCCTTCCGGCAGGGTGCCGGGGCAGCTTCTCCAGGCAGCCCTGATTTGAAAACGGCGGCGGCGGCGGAACAGAGAGGTTTCCGCGAAAAAGAGTTCTTGTTTAGGGGTTTCTACCCCGAGGGGGTTATATAGGCGAAGGGGGGCGTCGAGGGGCCACCCAGGGCAGCCAGGAGGGTGCCTGGCGCGCCCTAGGGTTGGGGCCACGCCAGGGACCCTTCTGGCTCCCTGGTGGTGGTCCCGGCTCTCTCCCTTGGTTATTCCGGAAGCTTCCTGCCCGCTGATTTTTAATATAATTTTTGCGGAATTTTTTGGGCACTTTAATCAGCCGGAAAACCTGAAAAACAAAAACAGCAGAAAACCAGAAGCTGGCAACTGGGTGCACTGAGTTAGTAGGTTAGTCCAAATTGGTTTAAAAGTGTAATAAAGTTCAACCAAAACATGGCAAAGTCACACAAAACATGCATGGAGCAAGCAGAAATTATAGATACGTTTGGGACGTATCAGTGGCCGCCTGGGCCCCCCTGGCCCCCCTCTGGCCCCTCCCGGGCTTTTCTCGAAGCTTCCGTCACGCTGACTTTTTATCTGAATTTTCCCGAATTTTTCTGGCACTTTTATATGGGGGAAAACTGAAATAGAAAAGCAGCAGAAAACAGGAACTGGCACTGGGGTGCACTGAGTTAATAGGTTAGTCCAAATATGATCAAAAATTTATGAAAGTGTATCTAGATCATAGCAATATCACACAAAACATGCATGGAGCAAGAAGAAATTATCGATACGTTTTGGACGTATCAGAGATCAATCTCCACAGCAGCACCATCTCCAAGGAAGAAGAAGGGGCCAAGGGCCGCTGCCCCCAAGGGCCGTGGCCGTGGGCGCCGCCGCCGCCGTCGCCGTCTCCTTCATCTCCTCCGGGCTGCAGCTCTCCATCAACAACTCTCCCTCTCACCATGTCCATGTGTGAGTAGTTCCCCTCGGGGCTAAGGCTTATATCTTGATCTATGTGGTTTCTCTCTCTCCCATGATGTGATCTTTGTTGTGATCATAGGCTATGTTAATCTAGGGTGATCCCATGATATTTCCCCTTCCTCTATGTATTGGATTGATGTACTCAATTGATCTTATCTAGTATAATCTCCGAGACCAAGGTGACAGCGGTCTATTGGACATGGGTTAGAAGAATATTATCATGAGTGATTTCCTCTTTTGTGTGTGGATTGAAGATTGAGAGTCTCTTGGTGCTTGTTTTTTACTATCCTTTAGATATGTTGTGGTGATTGTGGTACTCTCTTTGGATGGCCGCGGTGACATTGGGAAATCCATAGATTGAGAACTACGAACTCTGAGGTGTGCTTTTGTAGCCCTACACAATTCTCGTCCTCTCTTGATCACAAAGGAATGACCTCCGAGTATGTCTCCATTGCATGTTTTATGGGAAATATCATGTGATTAGACTATGTTAATGTTGTTGGGAGTTGCCACTAGTGAAAGTATGAAGCCTAGGCCTTGTTTCCATCATTGTTACACCGTTTGCACTCACTTTTGTTACTTGTTTCTTTGCTGCACTTTTTATTACAGATTTATATTACTTCGTTTTATCACACCTATCACCCATATTTTACCATCTCTTCGCCGAACTAGTGCACCTATACAACTCCTAGTTGTATTAGGTGTGTTGGGGACACAAGAGACTTCTTGTATCTTAATTGCAGGGTTGCTTGAGAGAGACCATCTTCAACCTCTACTTCCCTGAGTTCGATAAACCTTAGGTCATCCACTTGAGGGAAATTGCTGCTGTCCTACAAACCTCTGCGCTTGGAGGCCCAACATAGTCTACAAGAATAGAAGCGTGCGTAGACATCAGTTAGGTGCATAAACTTGCAACCAAGAGGTTCAGACGAATGAATGACGAGGATTTTTTTTCTTAATGATGTTTTTCTGAAGAATAGTCTTAAAGAGCACCTTTAGTATGGATTGCAACTCTGCCCCTAGGTCGGATAACATCACGACATAATGATATCAATGTTGTTGAGAGTTTTTTAAATTTGATTTCATGAACCTTTTTGTAGCCTTTCATGTTGGGATGCTGGATGTAGAACACCTCAGCTACGGTGTCATTATCCTTATTCCTAAGATGTTCGACATGCATAAAATTTAGCAGTTCTGTTCCATACTTCCATCTATCTCTTATGGTGTCCCTACAAACTTAACAGTAAATTTTTGGATAAATGTACTATTTTTTTGCTGATAAGTTGACCAGTAAGCATCAAAATGCTTTCATTAGGGGTCGCAATATCATGGATGGTATCCTTTCTCTCCATGAGATTATCCACCATGATCAGTTCAAGAAAAATTCAGGTGTTGTGCTTAAACTAGACTTCAAAAAAGTGTATGATAAAGTCGAATTATCTTCGTATGTATGTGTTTAGCGACACAACAACACCTGATGTGGATGGGTGTGAAATATTATTTTTAATGGCACGAATGGTAAAACTAGCCCCTATTGAAAGTGCATTTACTCCTAAATGGTGTTTTGGTATTATGAAAATGTGGTTAGTGGGACTAATGACGGGTGTTAAAAGATGTATCTCAGGTCATTGGTCTCGCGGAGGATTATTTATTTGAAGGATGATTGGCCCCACTACAAAAAGATAAAAGGCGTGGTTATCCGGTGGCTCAAAGGATTTATTTCGGTTTGATTTGAGTCATAGGAAAATCGCACTATCAAGAGGGGTCAACGAGGTTTGAGTATGTGTGGGAACACAATTTTTTCTAAGCCATATTTCATCCACCATACAATGTTTATGTGGGCATGGGTATTACGGAGCCTTCTCCAAAGTGGCCAAGGTGCTGGTCACCCCGTGCACATGACCCTTGAGGCCGTGCACACGGGGTCCTGCCCCGTGCCCACGGGGTGTACAACGCCCTGGCCCCTCTAGAAAATCCTGCTGTAATGCCCGTGCACACGGGGTCCTGGGGCCGTGCACACGGGATTATGTGGGATTTTGACTGTAGACCCCGTGCACACGGCCTTTGGGATGTGCACACGGGGTCCAACGGCCAGATCCCACCTACCCCCACCCAAGTGCTATAAATACCTCTTTCTTCTTCCTCCAACCCTAATACTTCTCCCCTTGCTTGAGCCTCCATTGCTAGAACACCATTTTGCTCATTCCTCTCAAGTCCTCCACCCAAACTTGTTGATATTTTGGGATTTGAGAGAGCAAGGCCCGATCTACACTTCCACCAAACCGATTTGTGTTCCCCTCAAGATTTCTACTCCGTCGACTTTGTTACTCTTGGAGCTTTGGCTCCTAGGTGGCTAGGTGTCCGTCCCGGAAGCTTCCTTGCTTGTGGTGTGCTCTGGGAAGTTTGTAAAGGTGTGGTGGTCACCTCCAAGACCAACCCCGAGTGAATCGAAGCTCATCCGTTGGGGGTGACTCGAGAAAGGAGGATACGATGAGCTACGTTGTTGGTAGCGCTCTCAAGGATTGAGCACCGCTCCAACGGAGATTAGCACTCCCTCAAAAGAGTGTGAACTTCGGTCAACCAAATCTCCGTGTCTCCTTGTCACTTGTGGTTTATCCTTTTCCGCACTTTTACTTGTACTAGATTCTTATGCTTGTTGGCTTGCTATTGTAGTTGTTGCCTAGCATTGGAGTTTAGCTTTATTGCCACATAGGGTTTTCATCTAGAGCACATCTAGAGAATCTTATTTATCCGCTTAACCCTAAAAGTTGGTAATTTAAGTTAAATTTGTTAGTCACCTATTCACCCCCCTCTAGTTGACCATATCAATCCTTTCACCTACTTTCTTAGCCATAAAGGTATTTGCCAATGCGACCCTCTTCCCCTCTTCCTATTCAAATTGGAAGTCGAATGTCTATCCAAAATGATTTCAAACGCTCAAAAGGAAGGGCTAGTTACTATGCTTTCCCCTGCTCTCATTGACACAGGTGTTGCAGTTTTACAGTATGTCGATGATACGGTTATCTACCCTGAGCACGATCCCGAGAAAGATCTTAATTTAAAACTCCTTCTTTACATTTTTGAGCCGATGTCAGGCTTTAATTTTTTTTCTTCTTAAGAGAGGAATTTTATGTGTGAGTGGTGATGATGACACTCTATCATTTTATGCAAACCTTCTTGGCTGCAAGATAGGCCATTTTGAGATGCCTTGAAGTGCATGTTAGATTTTCTTCCTTAAGGAATGCACACTGGATTTCGTTGATACCAAGTTCACTAAATGCTATGAATCTTGGATTAGCAATGTTGCTTCCTTGGGCGACAGATTAATATCACTCAATGCCTCTCTTTTTAGTATTGTGTACTATCACATGTCGATGTTCTAGCTTTCAAAAACCTTCATTAATAGTCTAGATAGTATATGAGACACTTCATTTGACAAGGTGGCAGTTGGCGCAAACGTTGTTATTGTGAAAACCAAATATCTCGAAAAATATTATATTGCTACTGTTATCAAATTCAATGTATCTCCTATTTGGAAGGCACTTATGAAAGTGAAACCTTTTTATATGTCAAGCAGGAAAACGGTTACCGACTCTGATAACCTGATGAGACTTTAGTTTGATCCTATCAATGTCCACTCGGCGATAGTTTCCCTCAACTATTTAGTATTTATAACATGTGAGATGTTACTGAAACACAATGTAATGATATTGACACTCACTCCTTGAGAAGAAGAAGATTGTATGCCCCTCACAGTAATCAGTGGGTTGAGATTTGTTATATTATCGACGAATTGACTCTCTCTAATAATCCTGATAAGGTTGTGCGGTCTCTGGATTAAAAAAATACCATCAAATTCATGTATGAATTCTTGGAAAATAATTTAGCTAGGTGCCATTTTTGGTGGATTTGGAAAGATAAAATTCAATTTATTTTTAAAATCTTCCTTTGACAATTATTCCAAGATTATGTTTTGACCAAAGATATTACGAGTAGAAGTGTCTGGTTTGAAATTTTGAAATGCTCCTGTTGTGATGCTAGAGAGACCTCTCAACACCTGTTTTTGACATGCCCGGTTGTCAGGTGGCTTGGGCGTACTGTCAGATCTGTCTTTGGGACTGGACCTATTGTCGAATGACTTATGGCAATTATAATTTTACTTACGGAACTGGACCTATATAATTTTCATTTTTTTAAATAGAACTCCATGAAGCTCGAGCTTTAAAAATCCACTCTCTGATTGTACTCTGTTTCTTTTTTCAAAGAAAAAAGGTCAAATGAAGGCACCTCCCCTGACTGATCCCTCAACAACCAACCACCCGGATGCGAATTTCGTCTGAACGGAGGTCCTTGTCCGCAAAAACGGCGGTACCACCACAAGTATAAATTTTCGTATGCTTTTCCTCTGCCGTTTCTGCCGCGCCCCCTTCCTCCTCCTCCCCCCCCCCCCCCCCCCCCCCGCTGCTTCTTTCCCCCCTTCGTCTTCCCGAATCCGATGGGCGCCCTGCTCTCCTGCATGTCCAGCTCGCCCCCCACGGCCTCCCCGCCGCAGGCCAAGCGGCGCTCCTCCACTTCGTCCTCCCGCCGCGCCAGCGTCGGCGGCGGCGCCAAGGCCGCGGAGATCGACGAGCAGGCGCTGGCCGCCGCCGCGGCGCTCGTGCTGGGCCAGCGCGGAGGAGGCGGCGCGTTCGACCGGTCGGCTTCGGTGCGGTACGGCGTGAAGCGGCAGCAGCAGGGCCCGCCGCTGCCGAGGAGCTCCAGCACGCGCCCGCGCTCCCTCGCCGACCCCGAGCTCCAGCCGCAGCAGCTCCTCGCCAAGGTATAGAGTCCCTCCTCCTCCTCTTTCCTTCCTTGCTCCCTTCCTCGCGCTTGCTTCTCCCGGTCGCATTGCTTAGTCGGTCCGCGCGCCGCCCCGTGGAATTTTGACGCTGTTCCATGTTGACTTTTCCTTTACTCGTCGGGATTTCTGGTGGGGATTGCTTGGTTTTCGCGTCGGCGGCCGTGGGGAAGCTCTTCGATTTCCTTAGTTTCTACGTAGTTTCCGGTGCCGTCTCCGGTCTCCCCCTGTTTTCACGGCGGAATTCGATTCCTTTCCATGCTTTGTCCGGCTCGCTGAAAGCCTGAAACTATGCCCCGGTATTGAGATGCCAAGTAATTCGCAGTTTGTATGCTGCTCCCTCCACGAATTCGTCTGGTTTTGTTAAACATGTCCTGAATCTATCATGTCCTTCAGTTTGTTCCCCTGCCTACTGCGATTAGCTCATGTACCAACTGCCAAGTAGATTAGCAGTAGCATTTCCATCTCGCTGTCCTCTGAACATCTGATCCATTTGTGCCGCTGGCTAGACGAAACACGGAAAACATACAGCTCCAGGGGCTCTGTCCATTCATTTCTCCATGGCTGCACCTGCACAATGTAATCCGTATGACAGGAAATTGAGCACTGGAAGCTACGGTCGTCTGGGTGATGGGTGGTGGTTGTTGTTGGTACACATTGGCATTATTCACAATTCAGATGTCAATACATTGATTATTTTCCTGTACTAGCCTCCTAGGACAAGGATATCGTTGCATGTGTTCATTTATTCCAGAGAGGGGACAAGGAGAGCAGCTTCCAACTTGTGCAGTGGCGATGGATTCTAATTCCTGATGTTTTTTTACTTCGAATTGTTTCAGTGACTGCGAATCTGTGTTGCCTAGTTTTTCAAAATAAAAAAGCTTTTATTGTTACCTAGTCTGTCTTGGCCGTTACTGGAAATGGTTGCCGGCAGCAGGCTTGGATTATACCGGAGTACTTATTGACTAATTCTGCTGCCAAACAAGACTACCAGCTAGTGGCTTGACTGTTGAGTAGCAAGAAGATACCGGCCGGCCAGCAAGGAGGTTTTGGTTGATTGTGTGTCTGACATTTTCAATGCCACTGGTCCGTTGATGGTGATGTATATATGGGAGTAACTGAATTAGCACGCCGATAGGCAGTTAATTAGTGTTTTTTTTGCCGAATCACAATCAAACAAACATTTCTACACTTACAACTAGTAAGAAAAAACACGAATACCTTTATGACACTTTGTCTAGTGCTTATGCTCCTGAATTCCTGGTGAACTTGGAAGGATATATTGCATGTTGTTGCTTAGCAATGCAGATGTTTTAGTGTTGTTTTAACCTTGTCAGTGATGTACTCCTTGACCCTAGTGTATATTGGCTGTCTGTATGTAAGATGTGCCATCTACGATGCAGAGGCAAGAAGCAATGAAGCTATTCCATTATCCGAAAAGAAAGATGTTTCAATGTTATATTATATATCTAACTGCGGTCGTTCCATCAATATGACCATCTTAACCAATGTGATGTTTCTTAAACAGGATTTGAATACTAAAGATTTGGAAACCAACATCATTGTTCTTGTTCATGGAGGTGGGTTTGGTGCTTGGTGCTGGTACAAGAGCATGTCACTTCTTGAAGATAGTGGGTTCAAAGTCAATGCTATTGACTTAACAGGCTCGGGGATTCATTCTTCTGATACAAACAAGATTAACAGTCTTCCAGAGTACGCTGAGCCACTTACATCTTACCTTAAGGGCTTAGGTGAAGCTGAAAAGGTTTGTTCTCTTTTGATATTCTAATCATAATATGTTTGGCATATTTAGCAAAATTTACTTCAATTTGAAATATTTATTAGGCTGTAATTGACTATCATCGATTATAAGATTAGAAGATGTTAAGCATTAAGACGTCACTATTAGCCTAAAATTATCCCTAACCATTTGAGGCAGCAACATTTATATGAAAAAAAATATGTCAGCACTAAACGTTTTCAGTGTTTTGGAATCAATTCATGACGGATGTATTCTGTAAACTTGCTCTGAGGATCACAACCAAGGAATCATGCTAATTGATACTCCCTCCGTCCCATAATATAGTAACGTTTTGCAACTTAAACTAGCTTGCAAAACGATACTGTACTATATTTTGGGACAGAGGTAGTAGTACTGACCAGACCAGTGAATGCCACCTAAGCCTGTATGGTTGTTACGGTTTTCATTATTAGATAAACAAAAATCTTAGACAACGAACGTTCTCCAGGAAATCTTCTAGCGCGAACGTGTATGTGTTCGTGCATTCGGTTGGTCGGCCCTGCACGCGTGTGTGATGGCAGAGGGATCACATGAATATGGCCATGTTTGGTGCCATAATGCTGCTCTTACTTAAATAGTTTTGGGTAGCTTGGTCACATGCCACTAAAGTGTGTGCAATTTATTTATCAAAGGCATGCCACTTTATGGTTAGCAGAATAAATTTTGTGCTCTCTGGTGCATAGGATTCAACTTCACGTTTTCGTAGTATTGTTGGAATTTTTGTGGTGCTGGTTCTGATATTTTCAAGCATCATATAATTTATTTCAAGAGATTTTTACCCTTTTGAGTTCCAGTGTATCCTGGTCCCTGTTCTGTGATATTTCTTGCCGTGCACAACATCTTGTTCACGTAAGCAAATATGCATCATTGATAATTCTTGTACACAGGTAATCTTGGTTGGACATGATTTCGGAGGTGCTTGCATTTCCCAGGCAATGGAGATGTTTCCATCTAAAGTTGCCAAGGCTGTTTTCGTATGTGCAACAATGCTGACAAATGGACATAGTGCTCTTGATATCTTCCAACAACAGGTTCACCACTATGACATCATAACTACAGTTTAAAATGTGAAAAAGGCTTAAATGTATCTAGTATCAAAGATTCTGCTTGATGCCTGACAATTCGACTCCCATTGCCGTAGATGGATATGGATGGTATGCTCCAAAAGGCGCAGGAATTAGTATACTCCAATGGCAAGGACCGGCCTCCCACCGCAATCAACATCGATAAAGCTTCACTAAGAGATCTATTATTCAACCAGAGTCCTTCTAAGGTATACTGTCGACAGTCATCTCCAATCATATCACTGAATCCTAGTGTTGAGATTAACATTTCACACCCACTACATTTGTGTTTGTAGGATGTATCCCTGGCTTCTGTGTCCATGAGACCTATCCCCTTTGCCCCGATAATGGAGAAGCTCACATTAACAGAAGGGAACTACGGATCTGTGCGGCGATTCTTTGTCGAGACAACAGAGGACAACGCAATACCCCTTTCACTTCAGCAGAGCATGTGTCAGACGAACCCGCCAGAGAAGGTCCTGCGGTTGAAAGGTTCAGACCATGCCCCTTTCTTCTCGAGGCCGCAAGCGTTGCACAAAACCCTAGTAGAGATAGCAACCCTGCCACGGGCACAGGCATCATGAGAGCTTCTTCTCTGTCAGAATATATTTTTTCAGCCGGTGAGATCGCGGTGATTGTTCGCATGACCGCTGCTGCTGTATATTTTGGGATGAGGGTATGTTGGTGGCAAAATGCTAGAGTTTGGAAGCCGTTGTACAGGGTTGTAAGCGGCAGAGTAGGAGCTCTGAGTTTCACCTTTATCTCGACGATTACATCTTTCCAGTCTGCAATGACACTGTTAACTTTAACGGATGTGTAAGTGTACTACAGTACAGCCAATGTTAAGAAAAGAAGAGGAAATTATACTAACTGATTTTATTTGGTCTATCAATTCATATTGTGATTCTTTTTTTCTAGAAATGTGATGCAAATTGTCGTTTTGCAATGTGAAGTTAGACCCTCGGTGGAAATTACAGTTTGCCCTTTGATTCTGTCGTATGTATAGTCTTGGAGGCCGTAGAGCAGGCGGGAGGGAAGGGCCATTACCGTCTTCCCTGGATTGAGGTGGCCCTCATACTCAAATTTTGAGCAAACTCCAATGACGTGCTGATTGTTCTGTCCAGTCCCGGGACAGCCGGCACCGCCGTTGCAACGCTCTGATTTTTCTTTCAAGGGATGCGGCGCCCTCATTTTTTTTTCGAGGCAACCACACAAAGCTTTTATTCATTCCCGATAACGTTTACAGGTATGAAGTAAAGATTATCAAGCTGGCCTAACCAAACATGGCGGCCAGTCCCAAGTGTTAAGGCATGCTTTGCTAGGTTGTGAGCTTCCACATTGAAACCTCGAAATTCATGAACTATTTTGCAGGAATTAAAAATAGTAGCCCTGCTCACTATCTCTCTAATTATTGCACTATCGTTTGATAAGGTATCAGCTTCGATTCTTGAACAACAAGCTTGCAGTCCGTTGCAATGTGAAGGTCCGAGATATATATGTCTTCTGCCAAAGCCAACGCTTCCCGTGCTGCTAGAGCTTCAAGGGTTGGAGGATCATAGGATTTCTCAAAGACAATTGCCGAGGCCCCCAGGATGCGGCGCCCTCATAGAGAGATAAAAAAGGGTCTCCTTCGGTTGGGCCTCGGAATACCTGAAGCACTCAAGTGGGCTATAAGCCCAAATGGACTAGTAAAATGGGCTCATTAATTCGCATCGCTCGACCCTTTCTTTTTAAGAATTTTGTTAGAAAGCCGGACAAGTAACTAAGGAGTATTCTTTGCGGGAGCTCCGTAAGGATCATTTTTTATAGGTTGAGTGCGTCATTTGGCACGCTCTCAGTTGTCGCCATATGTCTCATGCTGAACGCTCCTTTAGAATTTTCCTTTTTATACGTGTTTTTGGGGGTTTACTTGATTTTTTGTTTCTACGAGAGTCACAAAACTAAAGGATTTAAAAAAAATCATCAAAGGTATATATTTGCTTCTTATAGATGCACATATTTACTTACGCGAGAGGCACATCTATGCCTCTTAAAAAAAGGAATTTCACGAGAGGCATAGATTTACCTCCGAGGCACTGTGCTTCTCGAAAAGGGAAACAACTTTTTTTGCTTCCATTAGAGGCATATATTTGCTTCGTATGGAGGCACAGATTTCCTTCCGCATACTTTTTGTTTCCATGAGATGCACAGATTTTTTTTCGCGTGGAAACACAAAATATATATTTTAATTTCACAAAAGACACATATTTGCTTCATGTGGAGGCACATATGTACTTCCGCAAGAAGTACAATTGTGCCTCTCGGAAAGGGAAAATAGGAAAAGGTGTTTTTGGGTGCCCTTTGTCTATGGGGGGGGGGGGGGGTCGTCGATGATATGCTCGGGACAGTCGGCACCGCCATCACAGCGCTCTGATTTTTCTTTCAAGGGAATGCGGCACCCTCATAGAGAGATAAACAAGGATCTCGTTCGGTTGGGCCTCGGAATACCGGGAGCACTCAAGTGGGCTATAAGCCCAAATGGAGTAAGAAAATGGGCTCATTAATTCGCATCGCTCCACCCTTTCTTTTAAAGGATTTTGCTCGAAAGTCGGCAACTAAACTAATTAAGGAGTATTCTTTGTGAGAGCTCCGTAAGTAATATTTTTTATAGGTTGAGTGCGTCATTTGGCACGCTCTCACTTGTCGCCATATGTCTCATGCTGAACGCTCCTTTAGAAGTTTCCTTTTTATACACGTTTTTGGGGTTTACTTGATTTTTTTTTGTTTCTATGAGAGTCACAAAAGTGCTCAAAAAATATATTTTAAAACCTCGTCAAAAGTATAGATTTTCTTCTTATAGATGCACATATTTACTTATGTGAGAGGCACCTCTATACCTCTCACGAGAGGCATAGATTTACCTCCAAGGCACCGTGCTTCTCAAAAAGGGAAAAGGTTTTTTTGCTTCCGTTATAGGCATATATTTTCTTCATATGGAAGCATAGGTTTCCTTCCACATTTTTTGTTTCCATGAGATGCACATGTGGAAACACAGTTTTTTTTAATTTCACGAAAGACATATATTTCCTTCATTAGGAGGCATATATAAATTTCCGCAAGAAGTACAATTGTGCCTCTCGGAAAGGGAAAATAGAAAAGAGAGTGTTTTCGGTTACCCTTTGTCTATGAGGGGGTGTCGTCGATAATGTGTTCGGGACAGCCGGCACCATCGTCACAGCGCTCTTATTTTTCTTTCAAAGGAATGTGGCGCCCTCATATAGAGATAAGAAAGCGTCTCCTTTCGGTTGGGCGTCGGAATACCGGGAGCACTCAAGTGGGCTATAAGCCCAAATGGAGTAAGAAAATGGGCTCATTAAATAGCATCGCTCCACCCTTTCTTTTAAAGGATTTTGCTAGAAAGTCGGGCAACTAAACTAATTAAGGAGTATTCTTTGTGAGAGCTCTGTAAGGATTATTTTTTATAGGTTGAGCGCGTCATTTGGCACGCTCTCACTTGTCGCCATATATCTCATGCGGAACGCTCCTTTAGAAGTTTCCTTTTTATACACGTTTTTGGGGTTTACTTGAATTTTTTTTGTTTCTATGAGAGTCACAAAAGTGCTCAAAAATATTTTTTAAAATTTCATCAAAAGTATAGATTTGCTTCTTCTAGATGCACATATTTACTTATACGAGAGGCGCCTCTATACCTCTCACGAGAGGCATAGATTTACCTCCAAGGCACCGTGCTTCTCAAAAAGGGAAAAGGCTTTTTTTGCTTCTGTTATAGGCATATATTTGCTACGTATGAAAGCATAGGTTTCCTTTCGCATTTTTTTCCATGAGATGCACAAATTTGTTTCATGTAGAAACGTAGTTTTATTTATTTCACGAAAGACTTATATTTCCTTCATTAGGAGGCATATATAAATTTCCGCAAGAAGTACAATTGCGCCTCTCGGAAAGGGAAAATAGAAAAGAGAGTGTTTTCGGTTACCCTTTGTCTATGAGGGGGTGTGTCGTCGATAATGTGCTCGGGACAGCCGGCACCATCGTCGCAGCGCTCTGATTTTTCTTTCAAGGAAATGCGGCGCCCTCATATAGAGATAAGAAAGGGTCTCCTTTCGGTTGGGCCCCGGAATACCTGGAGCACTCAAGTAGGCTATAAGCCCAAATGAACTAAGAAAATGGGCCCATTAATTCTCATCGATCGATCCTTTCTTTTTAAGGATTTTGCTAGAAAGTCGGGCAACTAATTAAGGAGTATTCTTTGCGGGAGCTCCGTAAGGATCATTTTTTATAGGTTGAGTGCGGCATTTGGCAGGCTCTCAGTTATCGACATATGTCTCATGCTGAACGCTGGAGAAAATTGCACGTAACACCAGGCTTTGTGGAATCTGTTGCACAAAACACAGAAACAAAATAGAAGTTGCGACTAGCACAACTTTGTCCATAAAATGTTGCAGCTGGCCCAAATTACTGAGTTAACGTGATAATACCTATTAGGCTGTTAGTAATCTTTGGGTCTTGCATTAGATAGAACAAATGATTTGCATCAGTTCGCCCTCCAAACCGGTGAGCGCTGCTGGGCATATAACACACAAAAATTGAGCAATTTTAAAACATGATGAACAATTGTAAGACTAGAAATACATTTTCTAAAAGCATTTAAAAATTACATACTACACGAACATATATTAACACATGAAGATTTAAAAACATATATTATTATTATTATTAAATTATATAAACATTTTACAAAATATTATTTTTATTACATATATATGAACACTTTTCAAAATAATACAAATAAAATAAAATACATAAATATTAATAGAATTACATGACTATTTATTGTAATTACAATTATATAATTTACATAAATAATTTTTTTAAATAAAATTGAAAAGAAAAACTAACATTTGAATGCATAAATTATCACTGTCTATCACCTTTCTTTATTGTCTATCACTTGAATGAAAGGATAGTTGAATGCTTTTAAAAAATATGAATGTTTTAACACATGAAGTTTAATACTTGAATATTTTTAAAAATTATATTAATATTATTAATAAAAATATATAAACATTTTACAAAATATTATTTTTATTACATATATATGAGCACTTTTCAAAATAATACAAATAAAATAAAATGCATAAGTATTAATAGAATTACATGAATATTTATTGAAATTACAATTATATAAAGTGTATCATATAATTGTAATTACTATTAATAGAATTACGTTAATATTTATTTTAATTTACAATTATAGTAGTAATTAAAATTTTACAATTTGTATTATATAATTATAATTACAATAAAATAAATGCATAAGTATTATTGTAAATAAAGAATACTACCTGATCAACTAAAATAAAATGCATAAGTATTATTGTAAACGCAAGTAATTTGAGCAACACAATTATATAACAATATACCAATAACAGTGTAATGACAACAAATTAATTAAAAACTATCTTAGATATGCGCAAGCAATTTGAGCAACACAAATATGTGCTCGTGTGATATTTTTCATTTACTTGATCGTTCTTTCTATGTGCCTCGAGGTGGTGGGGCTAGGTGGGGCCTAGCAAAATCACTAGTTTAAGAGTACTCGTTGCAACGAGCACCGCGTTTCCTCCGCGCGCGCCAAGTGGTGCTTCGAGCACGCGCCAAGTGGCGCGCTCTGGCGCTTTTCCATTTTTCCTGTTTTTTAGAGGCACGCGTGCCTCTCGCGGAGGCACGATAGTGCTTCTCGTAGAGCCACGATGGTGCCTCTCACGGAGGCACGATAGTGCCTTTTCACGTTTTTCTGTTTTTCTTGTTTTAGAGGCACGAGCGGCTCAAAAAAGAGGCACGAGTGCCTCGTTTTTTCTGTTTTTAGAGGCACTGGTGCCTCAAAAAAAGAGGCACGAGCGCCTCAAAAAAGAGGCACTCGTGCCTTTTCTGGAGGCACGAGGCACGACTCGTGCCTCCCGCGGAGGTAAGGTCGTGCCTCTTTTTTTTCGATTTTTTTTTTATTTTTGTTTCGCCAAAACGTATAGAAAAACCGTGCGAAAACCGGGAAAGTCGAAAAAATCACCGAAAAAACCAATTTTAAACATCAAAAACGCGTACACAAAAATAAAAAAAACGAAATCCCAAGGGAACGCTGTGAGCGCGACACGTGGCGATGTTCGCTGGTCCGGGCCGCGAACGATTACTTTAGAACTAGTTGCTCTCGGGGCCTAGGCTGTTTGCAAATTAAGTGAGTAATTTGGGCCAGCTGCAGGTGCAACTTTTGTTTTGTTTCTGTGTTTTGTGCAACAGATGCCACAAAGCCTGGTGTTACATGCAATTTTCTCCTGAACGCTCCTTTAGAATTTTTCTTTTTATACGCATTTTTGGGGTTTACTTGGATTTTTGTTTGTTTCTATGAGTCACTGAAGTGCTCTCGAAAAAGGAAAAATATATTTTTATTTCATCAAAGGTATAGATTTGCTTCTTATAGATGCACATATTTACTTACGCGAGAGGCACATCTATGCCTCTTAAAAAAAGGACAAAACTTGGTTTTTCTTTCACGAGAGGCATAGATTTACCTCCGAGGCACTGTTCTTCTCGACAAGGGAAAAAGCTTTCTTTGCTTCCATTAGAGGCATATATTTGCTTTGTATGGAGGCATAGGTTTCCTTACGCATTAGATGCACAGATTTGTTCGAGTGGAAACGCCAAAAAATATTTTATTATGTCACGAAAGACATATATTTTCTTCATGTGGAGGCACATATATATTTCCGCAAGAAGGACAATTGTGCCTCTCGAAAAGGAAAATAGAAAATAAAGTGATTTTGGCTACCCTTTGTCTACCTTTTTTTTATGTTGTTGAAACATATAACGTGGGGCTATTTTCGAAGGTCTCGACACGAAAAATCCACTTTTTACTTTTTCGAGAGAACTCCATTTATATTGATTTTTTGTGGTCCCTTCATGACGTATATATATTTTACTTATAGGAGTACTATGGTTCACTCGTGTGAAGATTTTCTCATGTTATTTCTAATGGATCAGCCTATTCCGCTTCCTCACTCCTTCACTTTGGATCAAACGTTATATTGATTTGATATAGGTTTTGTTTCTAACATGTTTTTTTTTCTATTTCCTTATCGGTTTTCCTTTTTTGAAAGTTTCTTTATAGTTTACTTCATTTTTTTCTATTTTTATTTTCTTTTCATCGGTTTTGTTTAGTTCTTTCAAGCTTTGTTTTTATCTATAATGCATTGGTTTCACGATTTTTTCAAATGTTTGCATTGGGTTTCTTTCGTGTTTATTTATTTATTTATTAGATTTTTATTATTTTATGTGTTTTCATCAAGTTTTTATTTGCTTATTATTATTTATTTTTAAATATATTTCCTTTTTTGGGGGGGGGGGGTGCTGAACGTATTTCCTTTTTCTCCTTATTTGGTTATTCGTTTCTTTCTTTCTCAGTTTTCTTTGGGTTTACTTAAACACAAGTTTACATTTTACGCATAACGTGCATTTTTTACTACAAGTTTGATTTTTTCAAATACATGACTTTTTCTACGAACATATCTAATAATGTATGTTTTATTTCTCTATACATTATTATGTTTTAGTATGCATATAGAACATTTCTAATATATCTTTAATACTTTTTAAATACATAATTAACATTTTTATAAAATGTATGTATCAATCCCAACTTTTTTCTCACACATTTTATAATTGTTTTATAAGTATATTTTGATTTTAACATTTTTTCATACACATTGTATTTTAGTTAAAACGTATATCTTGATCTTAACTTTTTTCATACTCATTGTATATTTCTTATACATAAGGAACTTATTTTATATAAAAATAATTCATGTTCAAAATACCAGATTAACATTTTTTAAATATTTATATCTTATTTATATTTGTTTCCATATTCCTTGTATATTTTCTGTATACATCAAGACTATTTTTTACATATCTAAAGTTTCTAAAATTCATGATTAATATCGTTATTATGTTTTGATGTTTTGATGTCTCTTTTTATTACTTAAAAAAATAAAAATATTTTCTATGCATGATTAATATTTTAAAATGCATGATAACCTTTTATTAATTTTCTATATAATTTTTTTCTCATTATATACTAATTAAAATATTTCCAAATAATTTTTTTTGCCAAAATAGAACAAACAAAAAACAGAAAAATGTGTGCTTAATGCCTTTCATGCTTGGTTGGCCCATTGTGCAGGCGCTTGAGGCGAACGCTGATGGCAACCAAGCATTATCAGCGTTTATGAAATTAACAAATAATGCTTCGTAGATTCGAAAAAATGTAAACTAAAGTAAAAAAGGTTCTACAAGTTTCAAAAATGTGTTTCTGACATTTTCAAATAGTATTTGCGTGATGTAAAATTATATTTCATACCATTAAAAAATTGATAGTGACATTTAAAAAAAATCCTACCATGTTTTGAAAAAGACAATGACATTTCTATAGATATGTTCGTATAGGTTAAAAAAATTGTTTACGAAAAAATGTACATCACAATTAGAAGATATTCTCATGTGCCAGAAAATGACCGTAATATTATCATACTGTTTATACTATGTAAGGCAATGTTTCTGTAGTGATGTTAAAAAAATGCACAACATGTAATTAAAAAATTGATTTTTTTCTTCAAAATACGTGTTTTAAGTAGTGCACACCATGTACATAAAAAATGTCCAAAGTGTATCAAAAATTATTTCATGTTTTCGCTAAAAATGTATATTGTGTTATGAGACAAATTAAACATGTCTTAAATTAAAGAAAACCAACAAAGAAAAAATAAAAGCAAACCAAATAAAACGAATCTACAAAAAAATCAAGGAAAAAAGTAAACCAAAGTATAACAAAGAAATATAGAAATGTCGAAGAAAACCTACGAAAAACAAAGTATAACAAAGAAAATGAAAAAAAAAACTGAAGAAAAGAGGTGAAGTAACAATGAAAACCATAATAAGAATTGAGCCGAAAAAAGATCACGCCTCGCTTTAAAGATAAAGAATTGACCAAACAACTCAGGATATAACTCAACACCACACACAACACATACAATCAAGGCACGAAACAATGGTCACCGAACAACTACCACACCCCCAACACACTCCGAGCCATCAACCGGAAGACAAGAAAGCCCTACTTGAAGTTGTCGAAGTCTCCAGATGACAAAATGTTACCAAGAGAGGAAGCAACTTCCGACGATCCGTGGACTCCATGAAATTGCATTCAAGAAGGAAACGACACCGAGCGCCACCTCCGTCTAATCCAATAGGATCACAATTTTTACCGGGAGCAATCCGAAGGAGGAGAGTACCAGCGACG
This sequence comes from Bromus sterilis, assembly GCA_950022295.1. NCBI lineage: Eukaryota > Viridiplantae > Streptophyta > Magnoliopsida > Poales > Poaceae > Bromus > Bromus sterilis. Next base: position 70,828,445 of record OX465600.1, on the reverse strand, counting down.
TCACCTTCAGGAAGGGGACGACGTCTACAAACACCGTCACCGCCGACCTAGCCCAACCAAACATACATAACACACCGGCCTACACTCCCCGCCTCCGAGACCACGAGGGGTCGCCAAACACAGGCCACCACGCCGCCCACACGGCCATGGTTGTCGGTCCGTACCCAAGCCGCAAGCTCCGCCCATGAGCACCGCGACACACACCACCAAGGCCGCCACCCCGGCATCTCTGACATTCCTACCTCACAGCCACCACGCCCAAGTGTCGCCAACCAGAGAAGGGGCACAAGGCATCACCGAAGACCCCTCCCAAGAAGCCCCTACCACCCCTGCACTGGCCGCCGAACCGAGGCCAAGATGTGCAGAGGAGAGGGAATGCTAAGGCCTCCTTCCCAGATCTGGATGGAGTAGATCGAAGAAGAGTCCGTCCACACCGCTGCCTCCACCAATCGCTGTAGAAGCGACCGACCACTGTCCAAGCCACCTGCAACACGTGTTGCCGTAGTGCCGATCGCCGTCGCCAGACAAAGAGCAAGCCCGACGCTGCATCCAACACCGCCGGCACACCTGGCATGCCCGCCACCATCCAACCCCCAGCTCGTCGCGTTGACGACTGTCAACATGTCTCGATGCCGATGCACCCTGATAAAGCGTCGGGTCCCAATCTTGGGCCCTCGCCTCGCACCGAACCACTGAGAGGGGAAACAAGGGTGCCCGTCACCACCGACGTCGACCGGACTTTGCGACATCAAAAGAGGAAAAAGGTGGAGCTGAGCAAGAGAACCTTCAACAACACCATCCTACATGACACTCGTTAAATAACACGCCTTTATGATCTAGACTGTTGTCACAGTATGGATCGAGTAATCTCTAGTAAGCTCAGGAAATTTCAAGAGTATAACTTATGCTCCACCCTATGTGATAGCCTTGGCAGTCATGTACTGGTAAAGACATTCAGTAAAATTTGTTTGCGCAAAACTGACAATTCAAGACACAATCCATTGTCTAGTTGTGAATAAACGAAGCTGCTTGTCTACGTGGACCTCAATCTTAATCGGTCTCCAGTGAACTACGTGTATATCAAATTAATTAAAACAAATGCAATCCAATGTGCCCATCATATCTAGTGGGGATATTGTTAGATTTTATGTGCCTCATTTCACTAAATCTTGTACCTAGGTCGAGTTAATTATGTTCGGTACCATACTGCTAGTTGAGATGAGTCACCCGTATAAAAGGCAAGTTGTTGTACTACTCCTTCCAGCATGGAAAACAATAGCAAAATGCGCATTCACCCACTTACTCAGTTGGGCCACGCCATGCAACACATGTGTGTCAGTTTCTTGAACCGAGTTTGATTTTTGGCTAATGTTATGTACTTTTCTGAAAAGATTAAAATTTTTCTTCACAATGCATTGCCTAGCTATGAATGTGCGTGTCAATAATTAAGCTTGTTGTGAACACATTTTGTACATGCACAAAGTCCTTTCATCATGTATCGTTGCATCTCTTCACTCTCCCATATGTACTCTATAAAAAAAGAGATGCAAAGGTGAGCGTCATGTTCCTTCATGCGAAGAAAAACACGATCTCTCATACGTAGAACACACTTTGGTCAAGTTCCTCCGTATTGAGGTGCTTTTGCGCCACCCCGTTTTGATAATTGCGTGCACAACCGTCTCGAAAGGCAAGCCTCTGAAACTCTGTTCCTCGATAACTTACATCAGATGAGGACCGATAATGTTTTGGGGGCATCTCGATGCAATTGCTCTCTTTTGTTCGACTACTTTGTTGCAATGGATGACTACCTTCTCCTGCCATCATTTCTCAAGACAACGGTGCACTGGTGATTTCGATGTCCTTGTATATTTTGATCCTCTCTCTCAACATATGTCATTGATCCATAAGCGTATGTGCTAGATATGCCTAAACCGTCATATGTGATTTGTCATATCAATGATTTAACTGTGATGCTAATTCTTTTTTTAGAAAGAACAGGAAAATACAGAAAATACCCTGTCTGAGGGTTACAATCTTGTAGGAGCAGACTTCGAATGCTATCAGGAGCTCTTCCAATTTGGAACTTGTCGCCAGAGAGGCGTGCTATGGCAGCCAGTTCATGGCAGTCTTGTTGCCATCCCTCCCAATCGCCGACACAGACGCATGTTGGAATTTCTTTAGGGCTTCTCTGATATCACAAACGATAGCATAGAACGCGGGCATGGTTGAGGAACTCGGCTGAAATTCTTTGGCCAGGTTGCTGCAATCAACCTCGAGGATCATCGGGCCATTGTATAACTTAGCCAATTCCTGGACACCATACATGGCTGCTCTAGCTTCTGCCTCCTCGACCGAGTTGCATCTCCCAATGCATTTGCTGGCAGAGAAGAAGACCAGGCCATCATTGTTCCTGGCGATAGCTCCTGCAGTACTTGAGCCAGTATCAGCTAGGAAGGACACATCCGTGTTCAGTTTAGCGATTCCCTGGTTTGGTGCTACCCATGTCGACGCGATCCTTTGTCGGCTCCCATGGTTCATAGCCTCCCTGGTACTAGCGCCTCTACCGTCGACAAGTGCGCTTTTCTGGCTAGCGAGAACCAATTCCTCATTATAGAGAATGAGGAAGTTCACCGAATCCCTGATCGTGGATTTTCCATCTCCAAAAATGCAATTGTCTCGCAGGTGCCAACATCTCCATAACAACAGCAGTATTTTGGTGCGGGTTTCGCTGCTTTCAGTCCCCAACAGTAGCTGCAACCAGTCTTGCCCAGTATCTCGGAATTTAATTTCGGGGGGGGGGGATGTTCCACTCCTCTCTGATCGCATGCCTTAGAGCCACGCTCTTAGTGCGGCGAACTAGCGCGTGGAATTCATATTCGTCTTCATTACCACATATTGTGCAAACACTATCATGAGTTATTGTTCTTCTGCATTTGTTCCTCTTCGTGGCCAGGGAGTTAGTCGCAACCCTTCATCCGAAGATTTTCACTTTCCCGGGTACCTGGGCCTTCCAGATGAGATCCTATATTCCCCTATCGCCTGCCTCATTTGAAGATGAGGATGCGGATGACTGATCAAGTGAGGCTGCAAGACGATATGCACTCCTAACCGTGAAGATGCCATTTCGTTCATAATGCCAAGCGATTCTATCCTTAGTATTACCAGCAGGTAGGGGTATGTTGCAGATCTCATCAACATCGAATGGGTAGAACAGCTGTCTGACAAGATCCTCGTTCCAAGATTTTCGGTCTTGGCTTAAGAGCTGATTGACCCACCTGATTCTCGATCGGCGCCTAAAGGATACAGGTTTCAGGCCCATTTTCCTCGGGATCCAATGATCCCTGGTTATTTGGATTTTCCTTCCATCGCCAACTCTCCAGATCATACCCTTTCTGAGCAGTTGGAGGCCGAATTCGATAGCTCTCCAGACCGGGGAAGCGTCAGCCGCAAACACAGTATCAAGAATATTTCCATGGGGGTAGTACTTAGATTTAAGGACTCGAGCACAAAGAGAGTCCGGGCGTTGGATCAGCCTCCATATCTGCCGAGCTAAGAGGGCTTGGTCGAAGATATGCATATCCCTGAAGCCGATTCCACCGGCCCTCTTCGGTTTTATCATGCGATCCCAAGCCATCTAATGAACTCTCCTTTGCCCAGTCTCATCTCGCCACCAGAAGTCCCTAATCATTTTATCATACTTCTCACAAAAACCTTTAAAAAGTTGGAACATCCCCATAGTGTATGTGGGAAAAGCTTGTACCACTGATTTAATGTGGACTTCCTTGGCAGCAAAGGACATGTGTTTTTCAGACCAGTCACTACACCTTTTCCCAAATCTGTCCATGATTGGTTGAAAGTGACCATCTTTCATTCTACCCTCTGGGGTCGGGAACCACAAGTACTTGCTCTCAAAAGAGGAAGATTCAACACCCAGGACCTCCCTAATCTTCTCACAAGTCTCCGGGGGACAGTGTTCATTAAACAACAACGAACACTTGTTAGCACTAAGAAGATGACCAGTGGCGTGTTGGAATTTCCTCAGAATTTCTCTGACAGTCATAGCTTGATCCAGATCTGCTTTGAAGAAAACTAGACTATCGTCCGCAAACAACACGTTTGAGATACCAGGGTTATTTCTAGCAATTTTCAGGGGGGATAAAGATCCAGAAGAGATTTGATCCCGGATGAGGTGGACCAGGCCATCTGCAACAAATAAGAACAGATACGGGCTTAGGGGGTCTCCTTGTCGGAGTCCTCTGGTTGGCTTGAAGGAGTCAAGAAGCTCACCATTGAACTTGACCGAGTACCGAACCTTCTGCACGCATTGCATCACCCACCCAACCCACTTCTCACAAAAACCAATCTTCAGCAGAGCTTGTTCCAGGAAGTTCCAATCGATCCGGTCATAAGCTTTGGCCAGGTCTAGCTTGTAAGCACAGAAAGACCCTCTGCCGTTTCTGTCATTTTGTATCTTGTGGAAGCACTCGAATGCAATGAGGGCATTGTCTGTTATCAGCCTCCCTGGGATAAAGGCACTCTGCGTTTCCGAAATCACCCCATATAGCAAGGGCCTCATTCTATTAACCATGCACTTAGAGATTACTTTGTAAATCACATTGCATAGGCTTATGGGACGGTAATCCTAGAGGGACTGTGGGTCTTTACCCTTCGGGATAAGGACGATCACAGTGTCGTTAATTCCACCAGGCAGTACACCATTGATGAAGAAGGACTGAACCACCGCCACAACTTCATCTCTCATCATGTCCCAGTTTTTCTGAAAAACATGGTCGGGAAACCATCAATACTGGGGGCTTTTAGTGGGCCAATTTGAAAAAGAGCATCGCTAATTTCCTTTGTCGAGAAGGCTTTGGTGAGTGAATTGTTCATGTCCCCATTGATCTTTTTATCCAGCAGCCACAAGATCTCTTGAGGTTGGACCGTTGCATCCTTCTCATACAGATTCTGAAGGAACGCATTCGTCATTTTATGTAGCTCTTTACTGTCCTCTACCCACATACCATCATTGTTTTTTAGTTTGGTGATGGAATTTTTTCGGCGCCTCCAAGTAGCTTTCTGTTGGAACCACTTCGTATTTCTATCGCCTTCCTTGACATATGTAGCCCGTGATCTCTGACGCCACATGATTTCCTCCCGGAGTAGAAGTTCATCAAGGGCTCTAGCTGCCTCCTTGATTTGTTGTTGTTGTTCTGCAGAAGGGGGTTGGTTCCAAAGCTTTTTCAGCTTCCTCCGTAAAGCTGCGGTGTCCCTTACCACCGAACCAAAATCTGTTTTGGCCTAGCTGATGGCGGAGAAGTTGATAGGTTTAGTTGGGATGCCTCCCCTGTCAACCTCGCCAATAAACGTTTCTTGATGACCCACAAGTCTAGGGGATCAATTGTAGCTTTTCGATAAATAAGGATGTCGATTCTACGAGGAGCAGAAGGTATTGACAAGTGACCCTGGATAAGGAAAAGGATACACACACTGAAAGGTAAATATTTAGGGGTTTTTCGTTTAAGCAACAAAAAGGTAAAAGATAAGCAAAGTAAACAGGGTAACTGAGGAGTAGCAAGTCACCCAATCCTTTCACAAGTATAAGCCTAGGAACTGAACTTATAAAAGCTAAGGCGTTCTCGAGGGTACACGGGAGAGATAGTCAAGTTACTTTCAACATATTCCGCCAAGTAGTATGTATTGTGTTGATAAGTGTCGGTGGGTGGATCAATGCTAGTACACCTTCTAGACTAAGATAAGTGCACTCTTATGATTACACACATTGCAAGAATCCACAAATACAAGGTAGTAATTAAGGCATAAGCCTAACCACATCATTACGATCGAGGATCCATAACTCCCTTGTGCAAAAGTATGCGAACTGGGGTTCAGGTTTCTGTCAGTCTGGCAACCCACCATAAGCATCCTTTGTGCACAATGTATTTCTCTAGGCCCATGAAAGGTGAAGTGTTAAGTGTTCGAATCACATAACACCACTAGAGAAATAACAACACAACTTAAGTATAAAACAACACATAATACCTCAACTTCATATGACTACTAACAACTAGACTTCTCCCATGTCCTCAAGAACTAAAGTAACTACTCACAAGACATAAAATAGATCATGACAAGAGGTGATAGATTGGTGGCAAACAATCTGGACACAATAATATTTCTCCAACAAAACTCAATAGCACTCACCACAAAGTAGTAATCAACACCAACAGAGTAGAGAGGATAGATAGTACGGATTACAACACAAGTTGCAATTGTGAGATGAGATGGGTTGGAGGTGGAGATGGTGCTGATGTTGGGGATGATGTTGATGATGATCTCGATGATGCCCGTGACGATGATGATGACGATGACGATGATCTCCCCTTCCGGGAGGTGATCTCCCCGGCGGAATCTGCCCGCCGGAGATGGCTTTTTATTCTCCGAAGGTTTCCGCCACGAGGCGGCGGCGAAACTCCGAAACTCATCTTGTTCTAGGGTTTTTACCCCAGGGGGGCAATATAGGCCAGAGGGGGCACCGAGGAGGGCCACCAGGCATCCAGGAGGGTGCCTGGCGCGCCCTAGGGGGGGGGGGGCGCCAGGGACCCTTCTGGTTACCTGGTGGGTCCCCTCTGGTCCCTCTTCGGTGAACTCTAGTGAATCTTCATAAAAATGATCTCCGTCAAATTTCATCGAATTTGGAGTTGATCTGATTAAGCAACTTGATGTCCACTTTTCACCGCTGAATTCCGCTTCTGCTACTTCGGCACCGAAAAGTTGCAAACTGTGTAAAACAAGCCAAAACAACATAAGAACAATACTTTAAAGTGGAATATATCAATGAATAGGGTTAAATTACAATATAAAATAGTGATGCATTTTGGACGTATCAACTCCCCCAAGCTTAGAACTCGCTTGTCCACAAGCGATTACTGAGCTCGGCAAACCTGTTCACAAGTTTAGAGAGTGAAGTGTCGATAAAATAATACGGACAAGAAGCATCAAGATTTCTCACCGAACTGAAGCATCCTCAACAACAACCTCAACTCATAAGGTCCTTATGAGAAAGTAGTAACAATTATAACAAAGTAGGACCAAGAAAACTCATCAAATCATAGCAAACATAGCCTTGGTCAACGAACAACTAATAACTTTTACTTTTGCTCTTTCACTTATAATGGAACCGGTTGAAGCTTTTGAAAGAACATGTTATTAGTCAAGAAGTGCACATGTAAACACAAAGGAAGATGTTTACTTGGCATAAGCCTTGAAAACAACTTACTTGTCAAAAGATAATGTCAACAAAGATGTAACATCCTAACTCTCAATGCAGCTTTATATGCAAGAATCTTTATCAACATCAAGTGTCTGTTCTCTCTCAGGAAGGAAGGAAGTAGGAAGGACTGACTCAGCACAAAATAAAGGATAAACCCCGTGCAAAAGGGTAAGCAGGGAAAACTCATGTGCCATCTCTAGATCAAACAAAATAAAAACAGACTTTGGGAGGTGCATGATCTGTCAACGACTGCTGATAGATAACTCATTCACTTCATGATTTAGACAAGTTTCGAGGAACGGCTCCCATGTGGGGACGATCACATCCCCTTAAATTCCTTTGTTTATCACTCATAAATAGGCGAAGGAACTTGTGTGTTAGTATTTATCTTTTACGAGCCGGGCACTCATGCCAGTCCCTTCTCGTATTAGGGGTTTGCAGATTAGACATGCAATCCCAAGATAAAACTTGTCCAAATTAAGAAGATCATGGGTTACCCACCACTTCCTCATGAGCTAAATCTGAGGCACAAAACAGAAGATTTTGAACATCTAAAGATAGCACATAAATTATACACTTTAGGAGTGGTAGTGGAATACCATGAATAGGAAGGTATGGTGGACTCAAGTGGAAGATGTTGGTTTCAGGGTATGGAAGTACAAGCAGAATTCCGCTTGGTACTGAGTTTTGGCTAGCAAGGCTTTGAGAGACCAGACAATTGATGATGACTTGGATGCAAGCAATATAAAGCATAAACATTAAAACTAGCATGGCACATCAAGTTGTCTTCCTTGTCAACATAACACTTCAAGCATAATAACACAAAGGTTTTGGCTATGTCGCTACTTTGAGAAAAAACATGCTTGTTGTTATGACCAAAGCTATACTTGCCAAGATTAAATAAAGTTTTCGAAGCCATACCTGATATAAGGTCAATACTCCCCAAAAGAATCAGCTCATAATGTCGATTGCGTGAAGAGAATACCGAGTGTAGCGAAGAAACCAATAGACTTCTCATTAATATTCCTTCATAGACGACTCCACACTCACGGATACAAAACTCTCCACAAAAGGAGTGATAGACCTCAATGCAACACCTATTTCATAAAGTAACTTCCCTAGACATGATAAGACTCTACTTGACTCCTAAAGACAAAGATAAATATAAAGATACCGGACACTCCCTCAAGCTTGGAACAAGCTGAGGGGGTGCCATTACCCGAGGAGATTTACTCCTCATCTTGTTGTGGTTGTTTCTTCAGATCCCTGATGACACGACGAAGGGTATGGTTCTCTGACTCCAAGACTTCCACTTGTAATTTTAGTACACGGAAATCTTCAAAGAGTTGGTTGGTGATGCGGTAGGCCTCGGAGATGGCGGAAAGCATGCGTTGATCTTAAAGTGAAGTGGAGGGCCCTAAAAGGTTAAGAGAAAGATCATATTGAGGTTGGACAGATCTCACCATGATGGTATTGCTTGGACCTCCTTGTTGTTGGGCAGTGATAGCCTTGACTTCCTCTCTCACGGAGCACTCCATCTCCGCTTGTCTTGCGGCAATTTATTCTTCGGTAGCCCAATCAACGTGCTTCCCTTGATTAAGATCCTTCTGAACTTGACGTAGACGCCATCCCAAGAAGTCCTCTCCGCTCGAGCCACAAGAAGACATCTCTACTAATCAACTTTTAGTCCTGGGAGAAACAACTCAAGAAGAAAACACGCAAAATCGAGAGATACGGTGCCGGGACTATCCGGGCAAATATATAGCAAAAATTTCCGCAACAGAAGGAAGGTTTCAAGCCAAGGTGGAGTCGGAGTCAGAGTCCGGGGCTCCCAGGAGGGTTCCTGGCGCGGCCAGGAGGGGGGGGGGGGGCGCCGGGAGGCCTCTTGGGCGCCCTGGAGCTCCTCTCCGGCTCCACTTGGGCTTGTAATTTTCCTAATTTTGCAAAAACTTTGAAAAATAAACTTTTATTGACGTTCGCGATGTTTCCTTACCGTAATACATACCTTTTCTTATTCTGCTCCTGCCGATGTCTGAAACTGGGCCGCAACATGTTCTTCATGAGTTCTTGTATATATCATGTTCACATCCACATTGATAGGATCACCTGCCATGTAATGTTTGAGTCTTTGTCCATTCACAACTTGAGGTTTGGTGCCTTAAAAATTATTAATCTTGATTGCACTGGACCGATATACTTCTTCGATATGAAAAGGTCCTTCCCATCTGGAAAGTAGTTTACCTGGAGAAAACCTGAAACGAGATCTAAACAACAAAACTTTATCACCAACATTAAATTCACGTTTCAGAATCCTTTTATTGTGCCACTTCTTTACCTTTTCTTTGAACATTTTAGCGCTCCCGTAAGCTTCACTTCTCCACTCATCTAGAGAAGTCAAGTTCATGAGACGCTTTTCACCAGCTAACTTTGGGTCAGCATTCAGCTCTCTGGCAGCCCAGAAAGCTTTGTGCTCTAACTCTAATGGCAAATGGCAAGCTTTGCCATAGACCATCTTATACGTAGACATGCCCATGGGGTTTTTGTAAGCGGTTCTATACGCCCACAGAGCATCTCCTAACTTCTTTGACCAGTCCTTTCTAGAACTGTTTACTGTTTTCTGTAAGATCAACTTGATCTCTCTATTGGTGAGCTCAACTTGCCCACTAGTTTGAGGGTGGTACGGTGATGCAATTCTATGATTGACATCGTACTTGGCTAGAGCTTTCCTAAAATCTCCATGCGTGAAGTGTGACCCTCCATCTGTCATGAGGTACCTTGGTACACGAAACCTGGGAAAAATTACATCCTTGAGCATTTTCAAAGATGTCTTGTGATCAACACTCTCAGTGGGGATTGCTTCAATCCACTTGGTTACATAATCAAAAACAACTAAGATGTGTGTGTACTTGTGTGAAGGAGGAAAAGGACCCATAAAATCAAAACCCCAACAATCGAAAGGTTCGATTACTAGTGAGTAATTCATAGGCATCTCATTTCTCCTGCTAATGTTACCAACTCTCTGACACTTATCACAAGATAGAACGTACCTTCTGGCGCCCTTAAAAAGAGTAGGCCAATAAAAACATGATTGTAGAACCTTATGTGTGGTCCTTTCACTGGCATGATGTCCTCCATAGGGACTATCGTGACATTGTCAAAGAATGTCTTTCTGCTCGTGCTCCGGTATACACCTTCTTACGATCCCGTCCGCACCTTCTTTATAAAGATGTGGGTCATCCCAAAAGTAATGCCTCAAATCCGTGAAGAATTTCTTCCTCTGCTGAAATGTAAAACCTGGAGGCAAAAACTTTTCAACGATACAATTAGCATAATCTGCAAACCAAGGATCAGAATGAGATTGTACTTTTACAACATCAAGCTGTTCATCTAGAAAACTGTCGTTGACTGGAATAGGATCATGCGGAATATCTTCCATCCTTGAAAGGTTGTTCGCCACCGGATTTTCTTCTCCTTTTCTATCGACAATCTGCAAATCAAATTCTTGAAGAAGGAGTACCCATCTTATGAGCCTTGGTTTGACATCATTTTTCTGCATAAGATACTTAATGGCAGCATGGTCAGTATGAATAATAACCTTAGAATCAACAATATACTGCCTAAACTTATCACAAGCAAACACCACTGCCAAGAATTCCTTCTCAGTAGTAGCATAATTCTTTTGAGCACTATCAAGGGTTTTGCTAGCATAGTGTATAGCATTCAACTTCTTATCAACCCTTTGTCCTAAAACAACTCCAACAGCAAAATCACTAGCATCACACATAATTTCAAAGGGCAAATTCCAATCAGGTGATTGTACTATAGGAGCGGTTATCAAAGCTTTCTTAAGAACTTCGAAAGATTCCTTACAATCTTCATCAAATACAAAAGGAACGTCCTTCTGGAGAAGATTGGTGAGGGGTCTCGAGGTCTTAGAAAAGTCCTTGATAAATCTTCTATAGAAACCAGCATGACCGAGAAAACTACGAATACCTTTGATGTCCCTTGGATAGGGCATCCTTTCAATAGCTTCAATCTTTGCCTTGTCCACTTCAATTCCCCTTTCGGAAATCTTGTGACCAAGAACTATACCTTCGTTAACCATGAAATGGAACTTCTCCCAATTAAGCACCAAATTTGTTTCTTCACATCTCTGCAAAACTTTATTAAGATTGTGGAGACAGTGGTCAAAGGAGGTTCCATAGACGGAAAATTAGTCCATGAAGACCTCCAATATCTCCTCACAGAAACCATGAAATATAGCAGACATACACCTCTGAAAAGTAGCAGGTGCATTACACAAACCAAAAGGCATACGCCTATAAGCATAAGTACCGTAAGGACACGTGAAAGTGGTCTTCTCTTGATCCGCAGTGTTAACATGAATCTGAGAGAAGCCAGAATACCCATCAAGATAGAAAAAGTGGGTGTTTTTATACAGCCGCTCAAGCATCTGATCAATAAAGGGCAGAGGATAGTGGTCCTTCCGGGTGGCCTTGTTCAACTTCCTGAAATCAATACACATTCTATATCCAATAATAGTCCGCTGAGGTATTAGTTCATTTTTATCATTAGGAACAACAGTCATACCTCCTTTCTTAGGAACACAATGAACTGGACTTACCCACTTACTATCAGCTATAGGATAGATGATACCTGCGTCTAGAAGTTTGAGAACCTCCGTCCTAACCACGTCTTTCATATTTGGGTTCAACCGTCGTTGATGATCAACAACCGGTTTAGCATAGGGCTCGAGATTGATTGTATGTTGGAAAATGGATGGACTGATACCCTTGAGATCATCAAGAGTATAGCCAATAGCACCTCGGTGTCTGCGGAGTGTCTCCAATAATCGCTCTTCTTCATAGTCCGAAAGGTTAGAATTGATAATAACAGGATATACTTTCTTTTCATCTAAATAAGCGTACTTGAGCGTATCAGGAATTGGTTTTAGATCAAACACCGGGTCTTCTTTTGGTTGCGAGAGGATTCCAAAAGGTTCAACCGGGAGGTTGTGCTTCAGGATAGCAGGTTGTCTTAAGAATAGGTCTTCTAGCTCATTCCTTTCCTGCATACTCATGTCATTCTCGTGGTCTTTCATAAATTGATGCAAAGTGTCGTCAGGAGGGATAGCGATAGAAGCAATTTCTTTAATAATCTTGTCATTACTAGACAAATCAGTACCACGAGGCTGCTTAGAAAACTTAGAAAAATTAAATTCATACGGCTCACCGTTGAATTCAACAGAAACTTTACCTTTCTTGCAATCTATTATAGCTCCACAAGTGCTGAGGAAGGGCCTACCAAAGATAATAGGGCAAAAACTATTTTGCACTAAACCAAGTACAAGAAAGTCACTAGGATATTTTACCTTCCCGTAGAGTACTTCAACGTCTCTTACAATCCCAACTGGAGAGATTGTCTGTTTATTTGCAAGATGAATCGTGACATCTATGTCTTCGATCTTACACGGCTGAATCTCGTGCATGATCTCTTGATAAAGTGAGAAGGGAATAGTGATGACACTGGATCCCAAATCACATAGCCCATAGTAGTTATGCTCTCCTATTTCGACAGATACAACAGGTGTACCTGAAATTGGGCCTTTGTTCTTGGATGTGACAATGTTAGTGGAAACAACACAAAAACTAATAGTAGATTCTTCAATATCACTGTTTACCAGATCCTTAACCATTGCAACTTGAGGCTTGACCTTGATCAGGTCCTCAGGTTCATCAGTGGTCCTTCCATTTTTGTTTAGAATACCTGTAACATAAGAGTGCTCCTTTATCCTCGAGGGATAAGGAGGCTGTTCATACACAACTGCAGGTAAAACAGGATGAGTAACATTAATCTCAATAGGTGACTCCTTGAAAGGTTTATGATGTTGACTCTCCTTCTTCTTAGAAGAATCAACATGAGAAGCAAAGTCCTTGCAAAAGTCAATCATTAGCTGGGAATCAAGACCAATTTTAGAGCAAAAGGTATTAAAGTAATCAGTCTTCACATAACTCTCTATGTAGTCATGCTCATAGTTTATAGCGGGTTCAATACCTTTATCAATTTCCCAGTCTTCAGTATTCTTCTGGATCCTTTCAATAAGATCCCATTTTTCTTCTATACTTCTGGTCGGGAATACCCTGCTAGAGGAGGCATCCAACATCTCCTTGTCCTGACGAGAAAGCCTGGCATAATTTTTTTTAAGTATAATTTCCTTGGGGAGCTCATGGTTGGGACATTTGAGCATCAGGGACTTCAGTCTCCCCCAAGCTTGAGCGATGCTCTCTCCGTCGCGAGACCAAAAGTTGTAGATGTAGTTCCTGTCTTGGTGAATTTCACGAAGAGGATAAAACTTTGCATAAAAGAGAGACATAAGCTCTTGCCATTCAAGCAAATCAGAGTTATCGAGTAGCTTATACCAATCTGAAGCTTTATCTTTAAGTGATACGAAGAATAATTTCTTCATGACGAACTCCACCGTTACACCTGCAAGCTTAAATAAAGAACATAATTGTGTCAAATATAGCAGGTGTTCTCCCGGATGTCCTTCTCCTGTATAACGATTAGCCAAGACATAATCAATAATACCAGTTGGTATTTTATAGGGCACAATTTCAGTAGGGGTAGGAGTGACCACCACAGTCGTGGGGCGGCTCCTCACCAGCAACGAACCAATAGTAGAGGGGTCCATAAGGACTGAGGGTAGCAACAACAAAAATAAAAACAACAACACAAATTAAATGTTTCCTTACCGGCTTCACTTACCAATAGCGCTACACTCCCTGGCAACAGCGCCAGAATAGCTCGTTGATGGCGGAGAAGTTGAGAGGTTTAGTTGGGATTCCTCCCCTGTCAACCGCGCCAATAAACGATTCTTGATGACCCACAAGTCTAGGGGATCAATTGTAGATTTTCGATAAATAAGGACCTCGATCCCACGAGGAGAAGAAGGTATTGAAAAGTGACTCTGGATAAGGAAAAGGCTGCACACATTGAAAGGTAAATATTTAGGGTTTTTTGGTTTAAGCAACAGAAAGGTAAAAGATAAGCAAAGTAAACAGGGTAACTGAGGAGTAGCAAGTGTCCCAATCCTTTCAAAAGGATAAGCCTAGGAACTGAACTTATAAAAGCTAAAGCATTCTCGAGGGCACACGGGAGAGATAGTCAAGTTACTTTCACCATATTCCGCCAAGTAGTATGTATTGTATTGATAAGTGTCGGTGGGTGGATCAATGCTAGTACACCTTCTAGACTAAGATAAGTGCACTCTTATGATTACACACCTTGCAAGCATTACAAGGTAGTAATTAAGGCATAAGACTAACCACAACATTACGATCGAGGATCCATAACTCCCTTGTGCAAAAGTATGCGAACTGGGGTTCAGGTTTCTGTCAGTCCGGCAACCCACCGTAAGCATCCTTTGTGAACAATGTATTCCTCTAGGCCCATGAAAGGTGAAGTGTTAAGTGTTCGACTCACATAACGCCACTACAGAAATAACAACACAACTTAAGTATGAAACAACACATAATACCTCAACTTCATATGACTACTAACAACTAGACTTCTCCCATGTCCTCAAGAACTAAAGTAACTACTCACAAGACATAAAAGAGATCATGATCAGAGGTGATAGATGGGTGGCAAACAATCTGGACACAATAATATTTCTCCAACAAAACTCAATAACATTCACCACAAAGTAGTAATCAACACCAACAGAGTAGAGAGGATAGATAGTACGGATTACAACACAAGTTGCAATTGTGAGATGAGATGGGATGGAGGTGGAGATAGTGCTGATGTTGGGGATGATGCTGATGATGATCTCGATGATGCCCGTGACGATGATGATGACGATGGCGATGATCTCCCCTTCCGGGAGGTGATCTCCCCGGCGGAATCTACCCGCCGGAGATGGCTTTTTCTTCTCTGTAGGTTTCCGCCACGAGGCGGCGGAGAAACTCCGGAACTCCTCTTGTTCTAGGGTTTTTACCCCAGGGGGGTAATATAGGCCAGAGGGGGCACCGAGGAGGGCCACCAGGCATCCAGGAGGGTGCCTGGCGCGCCCTAGGGGGGGGGGGCGCTCCAGGGACCCTCTGGTCCCTCTTCGGTGAACTCCAGTGAATCTTCATAAAAATGATCTCTGTCAAATTTCATCGAATTTGGAGTTGATCCGATTCAGCAACTTGATGTCCACTTTTCACCGCTGAATTCTGCTTCTGCTGCTTCGACACCGGAAAGTTGCAAACTGTGTAAAACAAGCCAAAACAACATAAGAATAATATTTTAAAGTGGAATATATCAATGAATAGGGTTAAATTACAATATAAAATAGTGATGCATTTTGGTCGTATCACCAGCCACTCAGATCGGTCTGCATTTTATGGAGCTTGAAGTTGAGGCTTTCCATGGAGGTGGCCGTGCCAGAGTTCTCCCACGAATTTATGATGGTCGGTTTGAGGGAGTCCACCCCCTCCCACATTTCCTCATAGCGAAATGGGCGCGTGGTATCTTTATAAACCGGCCTCCAAAACTTATTGTTGCTCAGCTTCAGAAACAGAGGGAGATGATCCGATCGCGTACTGCATATGTTCTCCACCGAGGCTTCTCTATATAGCTCCACCCAGTCATTTGTGGCCACACCACGATACAGCCCTGCCCGGACATTATCACAACCTTCATGCTTATTATCGTATGTCCAAATTGGGCCCTTATAGCCCAGATTGAACAGGTTACAGTCTGCCAGGGCTGTTCGGAAGTTCTCCATCTGTCTTTTGGGTCTCTTCGCACGGGATATGTGCTCTCCTTGCCACAATTGTCTCGTTGAAGTCGCCCATGACTAGCCATGTGACACTAGCATGAGTTTTTATTCTTCTAAGCAAGTTCCACATGTGATGTCTTTCATGTGCTTTGGTTTCACCATACACAAAGGTACCTCGCCATTGAACCCCATTAGCACTCAGCCGTATGAGAACATCAATATACCTCGGGCCAACAGAGATCTTTTTTATTTCAACACTTTCATCATAGAACAACACAATACCAACACCCTTGCCAATGCCTGGTTGCATGATATAGTGCCTTAGGCCTAGCCTCCATTTCAAGCCACTAACATACTTATTGCTCTGTCGTGTTTCCGAGAGAAACACTAACTTAGGCTTATACGTATGCACCAGGCATACCCGTTCTTGAACTGTCCGGGGTTGCCCTAGCCCCTGGCAGTTCGAGCTTAATAATGTCATGGCTCCTGGTGGGCACCTCCTTTGGCACCCACCAGTTGACCGGGAGCCCCTGTCCCGGTTGCTTCCAAATCCTCCCCTTCCAGTCATTTTCCTCCTTGCCCTCCATCACTGAGGGAGATGTGGCTCTTCTTGATCTTGTCAGAGGTGGAGTCCTCCCCATCTTCAATCGTCTTCTCCTTCTTTTCTTCAGTGTCACGGTCGGCTCGCTTCCCCATGACTGAATCATGCTGCGCGCTGAGAGTGTCCTTCCCGTCCCCACCATCAGCAGGGGTCTTGATCTTGTATCTTGGCTCCGGACCGAAGCCTGGCGGGAATGCCGATTCCAGTAAAGCCGACAGCAGGTGTGTATACACTAGCGATTCTCCATGGGCAGTGTTGGCGTTGACAGCAGGCGTCTCCACATGACGTGGGGCGTTGATGACCCTCAACTGTAGGGGATTGATTGTAGTGTTCTCGCGGGTAAGTTAACCCAATTTATTGATTCGACACAAGGGGAGCCAAAGAGTATTTATAAGCTTTGACAGTTGAGTTGTCAATTCAACCAAACCTGAAATATACTTGCTTGCAACAAAATATTAATAGCGACTGTGATATGATAATGATAGTGATAACGGCGAAAGAAAAACAGCGAAAAGTAACAACTAGTGACCAGCAGGATTAAACCACTAGGCTAGGTAGATGGATGGTCGGGCGCTACATGAATAAGAATGAACATGTAATAAATTCTAACACGGGTCAAGGCACATAGAAAAGCAATGATCATCTAGGCAAATATCAAACATTTGACATGTATCCCGTAGGTAGTTGTTGATACGTCAGAAATGTATCTATAATTTCTGCTTGCTCCATGCTTCTTTTGTGTGATATTGCTATGATATTGATGCACTTCCATACACTTTTGATCATATTTGGACTAACCTATTAACTCAGTGCACCCCAGTGCCAGTTCCTGTTTTCTGCTGTTTTTGTATTTCAGTTTTCCCCCATATAAAAGTGCCAGAAAAATTCGGGAAAATTCAGATAAAAAGTCAGCGTGACGGAAGCTTCGCGAAGAGCCCGAGTGGGGCAGAGGGGAGCCAGGGGTGGCCTAGGCGTCCACCTGGCGCGGCCACCCCCTAGGCCGCGCCAGGGGGGCGCCTGGGGCCCCTGGTCCACCTCTCGCTGCCCCCTTCGCCTATTTAATCTCCGTGACGCGAAACCCCGAGGACATAACCCTTTTTCGCGACCTGTCCTCTGTTCCGCCGCCGCCGCGCTTCTAAGATCGGGAGCACCAGGATCCCTCTTCCCGGCACCCTTCCAGAGAGAGGAACCACCTCCGGGAGCTTCTCCACCACCATGGATGCTTCCCGGATGAACCGTGAGTAGTCCACCTTGGACCATGGGTCTATGATCAGTAGCTATGTGATGTTCTCCTCCCCTCTTTGTTCTTCATGGTTTAGACGTCGTGAGCTGCCCTACATGATCGAGGCACATATGTAATCTTTCTGCTGTTGCTATGCTGAGTTTGTTCGGATCTGATGGATTATGAGACTATGTTCAGATTGTGTTTGAGTAATATATTTGCTTCTCCTCTTTTATATTTATGTTCTTGAGTAATTCTTGCATGTTCTCCGTTGCTGTTTATTGCTTTGGCCAAGTAGTAGGTAGTGACTCCAAGAGGGAGCGTTATGCATGATTGTGGGTTCATGCCCCCTGATGACTAGCTTGAGTGACAGGAACATGAGTCTAGGGGATGTGTTATTGCCACAAGGGAGAAAACAACGGTGCTTGTACTTGCGGGTGCAAGGATTGTTTACTTTACACAAAGTTCTTTAATGCAGTTGTCTGTTGCTTTGAGTTTACACTTTGGGTGGGATTCACAACTTAATACTAGCAAGATGTTCTGGATAGATATCTCAAGGTGGATGATTAGTAGGTAGATGCAGATGGATTTCGGTCTACTTGTCTTGGCGTACCGCCCATGCTTTTGAGCCTGTTCCTTTCTTTATAACATAGTTAACATTGGTTTGCGCACATAATCCTGTCAATTGCCCAGCTATAATTTGTTTACCTCCCATGGCTATTTTATCGTCTTTTGGGAGAGAGACATCACTAGTGAACATCATGGGACCCCGGTCCATATTTCCAACACTGTTTACACCCACTATTTATTTTCTGCTTTACTTTTCCGTTGCTATCACTATCATTATTATCCCGTACGTTTTATCCTTTGTAAACAACAAGGCCGGATGGATTGACAACCTCTCTGAACTTGCTGGGAGAAAAGTTATCTGTTGTGTGTGCAGGTCCACGTCAACCGCCTAATTGCTGGCGCCGTTGTCACCTTCCTGTCATTGTCGAAGTCCTACTGGAGAAAAACCTTGGTATCCTCACCGAGGGAAATTTGTTGATGTCTACATCTCAACCTTCCACTTTGGGTAACCAACGAGGGGAGAGAAGCCATCAAAGCTAATTTCTGGCACCGTTGTCGGGGACTGCACTCTTCAGGATAGGGGAGTTGCACACTATCTTTTATCTTTACTTTTTAGTCTTGTTAGTTTACTTTTCAGTTTTTGCTTTAGTGTCCTTTATCAAAAATCAATAAAATAGTTACCTTGCTTGCTGCCATGGGTTCCTCCGAGAACACCAAGTTGTGTGACTTCACTAGTCATAACAACAGTGACTTTATCTGCAGTCCTATTGCTCCACCTGCCACTTCAGCACGTTCTTACGAGATTAAACCTGCTTTGTTGACCTTGTTATGAAAGATCAATTCTCCGGTGCTGGAGATGATGCTTCTTTGCACTTAAATAATTTTGTTGAGCTCTGTGATATGCAAAAGTACAAAGAAGTAGATGGTGATATTGTTAAGCTTAAGCTTTTTCCTTTCTTTTTGAGAGGAGGAGCTAAAATCTGGTTTCAATCCTTGCCTAGGAATAGCATAGATTCTTGGGATAAGTGCAAGGATGCTTTTATTGGGAAGTACTACCCTCAGCTAAGATTATCCAATTGAGGAGTAATATTATGAATTTTAAGCAATTGGATAATGAACACGTTTCCCAAGCTTGGTAACTCATGAAATCTCTTGTTAAGAATTTCCCTACGCATGGTTTGACTACTTGCATGGTTATCCAAACTTTTTATGCAGGCTTGAACTTTACCTCGCGGAACTTGCTAGATTCGGCTGCGGTAGGAACCTTTATGTCAACAACGCTTGGTGCTGCCACAAAACTACTCGATGAGATGATGACCAACTATTCCCAATGGCATACCGAAAGAGCTCCAACAGGTAGGAAGGTAAACTCTGTCGAGGATATCTCCTCCCTAAATGAAAAAGTTGACTTGATTATGTCTCTACTTACCAAGCAATCTCCTATTGATCCTGATGATGTTCCATTAAATTCTTTGATTGCTCAAGACCAAGTAGATGTGAACTTTATCTCTAGAAACAACTTCAATAACAATGCTTATAGGAGTAATTTTGGTAGCAATCCTAGACCGTTCCCCTCCAACAACTATGGGGACAACAACACTTATCCTAGCACCAAGAACTCCACTTCTGAACTAGAGAGTATGCTTAAAGACTTCATCACTACCCAAAAAGCCTTCAACAAGAGTGTAGAGGAAAACTAGACAAAATTAGATAATCTCTCGTCGAAGGTACAAAATTTAGCCCATGAAGTAGAATTACTTAAAATTAGAACTTCTCCTCTTGAGGATAGGAAGGTCATTCCTATGAATGCTATTCAAGTGCAAATTAATGAAAACATTAGGATGATGGCTAAACTTAAAGAGAGATGGGCTAGAGAAAAGGAGGAAGAAGGTAGAATTAAGAGCCTTCCTACACACCATACCGTTGCTACTATCCAAGTTGTTGAGGATATCCAAACTCTTAGCACCCAATGCACCCCTAGTCCCATAGGACCTATTAATGGTGATGCTATGACCTCAACCGTAGAATAATAAACTCCTATGACTATAGAAGCTACCCAACAAGTGAGCCCAAAGGACACCACTACCACTTTACTTGATAATAGTGATCTTGATTTTGATAATTGCACCCTTTCTGAAGTTATTCGTTTCCTTCACAAGATGTCTAGAGACCCCCACACTAGCACACTTAATCTTGCCTTCACGGAGCATATCACTAATGCTCTTATTAAAGCTAGGGAGGAGAAGCTTAGGGTAGAAGCCTCCATACCTAGAAAGCTAGAATATGGTTGGGATCCTATGATTAAAATTAAGTTGAATAACTTCTGTTGCTATGCTTTATGTGATGTTGGAGCTAGTACCTCCGTTATGCCCAGAAGAATGTATGATATATTTGAATTGAAACCTTTTGATCCTTGTTCTTTTGGTGTTACTCTTGTTGACTCTTCCATAAAGAAACCTTTGGGGAAGATCGATGATGTTCTTATCATTGTCAATGACAATTATATTCCCGTTGATTTTACTATTATGGACATTGAATGTGAACCTTCTTGTCCAATTATTTTGGGACATCCTTTTCTTCGCACCGTGGGTGCTGTTATTGATATGAAAGAAGGATTTATAAAATTCCAATTCCCTCTCAAGAAAGGGATGGAACACTTCCCTAGAAAGAAGATTAAGTTGCCTTTTGAGTCCGTCACACGGGCTAGTTATTTTGTTGATAAGACTTGATCTTTTTGCATCATGCCTAGCTAATGGCTTTAAAGAAGCGCTTTCAGGAGGCAGGCCGCAACGAATTTAGGTTTTACTTTTTGTTTTTCTTCTGTTTTTAGTGGTTGATATGTCCAAAACGTATCTATAATTTCTGCTTGCTCCATGCATGTTTTGTGTGATATTGCTATGTTCTAGATAAACTTTCATACATTTTTGATCATATTTGGACTAACCTATTAACTCAGAGCACCCTACTGCCAGTTCCTGTTTTTTGCTGTTTTTCTATTTCAGTTTCCCCCCATATAAAAAGTGCTAGAAAAATTCGGGAAAATCCAGATAAAAAAATCAGCGTGGAGGAAGCTTCGCGAAGAGCCCAGGAGGGGCCAGAGGGGAGCCAGGGGGGCCCAGGCGGCCACCCGACAAGGCCCCACCCCTGGCCGCGCCAGGGGGGCGCCTGGGGCCCCTGGTCCACCTCTGGCTGCCCCCCTTCGCCTATTTATTCTCCGTCACGGGAAAACTCCAGATGAGGAACCCTATTCCGCGAACTCGCCTCTGTTCCTCCGCCGCCGCGCTTCCGAAGATTGGGAGCACCAGAAGACCTCTTCCCGGCACCCTGCCGGAGGGAGGATTGACCTCCGGGAGTCTCCTCTCCACCATGGATGCTCCTGGGATGTCTCGTGAGTAGTTTTCCTTGGACCATGGGTCCGTGATCAGTAGCTATGTGATGTTCTCCTCCCCTCTTTGATCTTCATTGTTTAGACCTCGTGAGCTGCCCTACATGATCGAGGCATCTTTGTAATATTTCTGCTATTGCTATGTTGAGTTTGATAGGATCTGATGGATTATGAGATTATGTTCAGATTGTGATAGAGTAATATATTTGGTTTTTATCTCTTATATTTTTGTTCCTAAGTAATTCTTGCATGTTCTCCGTTGCTGTTTATTGCTTTGGCCAAGTAGTAGGTAGTGATTTCAAGAGGGAACGTTGTGCTAGGTTGTGGGTTCATGCCCCCCGATGACATGCTTGAGTGACAGAAACATGAGTCTAGGGGATGTGCTGTTGCCACAAGGGGGAAAACAACAGCGCTTGTGACCGCGGTCACAAGGATTTTTTACTTTACGCAGAGTTCTTTTTAATGCAGTTGTCTGTTGCTTTGGGTTTACACTTTGGGTGGGGCTCGCAACTTAATACCAGCGAGATGTTCTGGATAGATATCTCAA
Source organism: Bromus sterilis (assembly GCA_950022295.1). Taxonomy (NCBI): domain Eukaryota; kingdom Viridiplantae; phylum Streptophyta; class Magnoliopsida; order Poales; family Poaceae; genus Bromus; species Bromus sterilis. Next base: position 70,806,083 of record OX465600.1, on the reverse strand, counting down.
GGTGGATGATTAGTAGTAGATGCAGATGGATTTCGGTCTACTTATCTTGGCGTACTTCCTATGCTTTTGAACCTCGTCCTTTCTTTTGTAGCATAGTTAGCATTGCGGTGCGTTCATAATCCTGTCAATTGCCTTTCTGTAATTTGTTTACCTCCCATAGCAATTTTATCGTCTTTTGGGAGAGAGACATCACTAGCGAACATCACGTATCCCGGTCCATATCCTCATTATTGTTTCCATGCTATATTTACTTTACTGCTTTTACTTGCTATCATTATCCCTTGCATTTTATCCTTGTGAACAACAAGACCGGAGAGATTGACAACCTCTCTGAACTTCGTTGGGAACAAAGTTATCTGTGTCTGTGTGCAGGTCCGCGTCAATTGCGCCGCTGACACCTACTTATCATCTCTGGAGTCCTGCTGGAGACAAACCTTGGTATCTTCACCGAGGGAAAACTGCTGCTGCACTACATCTCAACCTTCCACTTAGGGTAACCAACGAAGGGGCGAGAAGCCATCAAGCAAGTTTTCTGGCGCCGTTGCCGGGGACTCCAAGTGCTAAGATAGGGGAGTTGCACACTACCCTTTACCTTTGTTTTTTACTCTTGTTAGTTTATTTTTCAGTTTTTATCTTTGTGTCTTTTATCGAAAACTACAAAAAAATCTGCCACACTTGCTGCTACTATGGGTTCCACTTAAAACACCAAGTTGTGTGACTTCACTAGTCACAACAACCAAGACTTTATCTGCACTCCCATTGCCACACCTGCCACTTCAGCTACCTCTTATGAAATTAAACCTGCTTTGCTAAACCTTGTTATGAGAGATCAATTCTCTGGTGCTGGAGATGATGCTGCTTTACACTTGAATAATTTTGTTGAATTATGTGATATGCAAAAGTATAAAGAAGTACAAGGTGATGTTGTTAAGCTCAAGCTCTTTCCTTTCTCTTTAAGGGGAGATGCTAAAATCTGGTTTCAATCTTTGCCTAGAAATAGCATAGATTCTTGGGATAAGTGCAAAGATGCTTTTATAGGGAAGTACTACCCTCCTGCTAAGATTATCCAATTGAGGAGTAATATTATGAATTTTAAGCAATTGGATAATGAACACGTTGCCCAAGCTTGGGAACGAATGAAATCTCTTGTTAAGAAATGCCCTACACATGGTTTGACTACTTGGATGGTTATCCAGACTTTTTATGCAGGCTTGAACTTTACCTCACGGAACCTGTTAGATTCGGCCGCGGGAGGAACCTTTATGTCAACTACACTTGGAGCTTCCACGAAGCTTCTCGATGAAATGATGACCAATTATTCCCAATGGCACACCGAATGCGCTCCAACAGGTAGGAAGGTAAATTCTGTCGAGGAAATTACCTCTCTCAATGAAAAAGTTGACTTAATTATGTCTCTACTTACCAAGGAACCCTCTATTGATCCTCATGATGTTCCTGTAAATTCTTTGGTTGCCTAAGAACAAGTAGATGTGAACTTTATTGCTAGAAAAAACTTCAACAACAATGCTTATAGGGGAAATTTTGCTAGCAATCCTAGACCGTTTCCATCCAACTATGGGAACAACAACACCTACCCCAGCAACAAGAACCCCTCTTCTGAACTAGAAATCATGCTTAGAGACTTTATCACTACCCAAAAAGCCTTCAACAAAAATATAGAAGAGAAATTAGCTAAAATAGATAATCTCTTTTTGAAGGTAGAAAGCTTAGCCCTTGATATTGAGATGCTTAAGATTAGAACCTCTCCCCTTGAGGAGAATAAGGCCACTCCTATTAATGCTATCCAGTTACAAATCAATGAAAATATTAGGATGATGGCTAAACTTAAAGAAAGATGGGCTAGAGAAAAAGAGGAAGAGGATAGAATTAAGAGCCTTCCTACGCACCACACAGTTGCCACTATCCAAATTGTTGAGGACACTCAAACTATTAGCACCCAATGCACTCCTAGTCCCGTTGGACCTATTAATGGTGATGCTAATACCTCAACCATAGAAAAAGAAACTCCTATGAACATAGAGGGTTTCAAACAAGTGAGCCTAGGTGACACTACTACCACCTTTGATAGTAGTGATATTGATTTTGATAGTTGTACCCTCTCAGAAATTATTAGCTTGCTACACAAAATGTCTAGAGACCCCCACACTAGCACACTTAATCTTGCCTTCACGGAGCATATCACAAATGCTCTCATCAAAGCTAGGGAGGAGAAGCTTAGAGTAGAAGCCTCCATACCTAGGAAGCTAGATGATGGTTGGGACCCTATGATCAAAATTAAATTAAATAACTTCTCTTGCTATGCTTTATGTGATGTTGGAGCCAGTACCTCCGTTAAGCCCAAAAGAATATTTGATATGTTTGAATTGAAGCCTTTTGAGCCTTGTTCTTTTGGTGTTCGTCTTGTTGATTCTTCCGTAAAGAAACCTTTGGGGAAGATCGACGATGTTCTTATCATTGTCAATGACAACTATGTTCCCGTCGATTTTGTTGTTATGGATATAGAATGTGAACCTTTATGTCCAATTATTTTGAGACGTCCTTTTCTTCGCACCGTTGGTGCGGTTATTGACATGAAAGAGGGGAATATAAAATTCCAATTCCCATTCAAAAAGGGGATGGAACACTTCCCTAGAAATAAAATCAAGTTACCTTTTGAGTCCGTTACTCGGGCTAGTTATTCTCTTTCTCTTGATGAAACTTGATTCTTCTTTTGCATCCTGCCTAGCTAATGGATTTAAAGAAGCGCTTTCGGGAGGCAGCCTGCAACGAATTTAGGTGTTTCTTTTTTGATTTTGTTGTGTCTTGATGATTGTTACTTCTGTAGCAACATCATTGTATCTTTATTTTTCAGCTTTGTGCCAAGTTATAGCCTCTTACGGCAAGGGAAGTAAAAGTTGTGACATGCTGTCCAGAAAACAGATTCTGTCCTCGTGACCAGAAAAATTACAGAAAAATCCCAGTTCATCTTTTTGAGGTGAACTTTTTACACAGTATGCTCTATAAAATTATGAAACTTCCGTATGTTCTGAGTTTTTTGATTTGAGTTGCAGAAGTTCCCCTAAAAAATTCTTTACTATCTGCTGTTCTGTTTTTCACAGATTCTGCCACGTTTTGTCTCTCCTTACTTTTATAAACCTTAAGCTTGCTTTTTCTTTGCAAAAACTTTTTGGCACTCTTGAGAAACAGTAGCCCTTCAAGATTATCTTTATATCCAGTGGGGAAAAATTATTTATTAAGGGTACTAACCTCTCTAATCAGCTTATGATGAGTTATGTATGAAGGGAGTTTTCAAGTGTGCGATGGAAGATGATGAAAGAAGATCCAGGAGTGTCAAGTGCTCAAGCTTGGGGATGCCCCCATGCATCCCGAATAAATATTCAAGGAGACTCAAGCGTCTAAGCTTGGGGATTCCCCCGTGCATCCCCTTCTCCATCAACAATCATCAGTTCCTCCTTCGTCTCACTATATTTTTATCACTTCATGCGTTATGTGCTATGCTTGGAGCGTCTCGCTCTTAGGTTTTGTTTTTAGTTTTCTTTAGCTTTGCTTGCAGTTCATAACAAGTTAGATTCTTTCTTACTTTGTGTGGGAGAGAAACACGCTCCACTTTCAAAATTTAGAACACATCATAAGATTTTTCCTGCCTATCTTTTTGCTGTTGTGTGTTCTTTATCTTTTCATAGCTACTGCCTTGTTTAGGTTTAGTTTTAGTTTGTCTTTAGCAAGATCCTTGGATTTTGTTTAGTTTGTTGCTGCAACTCTTTTTAGTTTTCATGTTTATCTTGTTAAGAGAGTTGGTTGTTGCACTGAGTTGTGTCTTGTCTTGAAAGTAGGTAATTGAGGTTGCTATTTAATTTTAGTAGTAGCTTGCAATAGTTTTGAGGTATTGATGTGAGTAATGTTTGAACTTTTGGTGTCAAGAGCTCTAGCCTATTAGTGACATGTGTCGTATTTTGGGCAATCCGTGTGTATTTTCAAAACCTACAAAACTAGTTGAGAACTCTAGCTACTAGATGGATCACTACTCTTCTGAGGGGTCGAATATCAGAGAACACTCACGTACCATGAGTCGAGGATGCGCAAGGATAACCAAACCCCCATACACTCCTCCTTGGGGTACTTGTCTCTTTGTGAACCTCCTCATTAGATTGAGAGTTACCGATAATAAGTGCATGAGTTCTTCGGACTAATGTAAGTATTGAAAGTTGACACTTCCACCTTCCCATATTTTGCTAGCCTCTCCTGTGCCGTGCATTGCCTTCTTCTCACTCCGAGAGTTTGTGTCCACCTTCGCCGGTACATGCAAACCCTTGGCATGATACGCTCTGTCATCATAAGCCTCCTTATATCTTCCCTCAAAACAGCCACCATACCTACCTATCAAGGCATTTCCATAGCCTTTCTGAGTTACATTGCCATGCAACTACCACCTCTACATGACTTGATCTTCATGTCATACATGTTCCTGCTACACTGGCAGCGACATACATTGCATACATCATGTAGTTACTTCTTCTTTATGATTTTGAGTACCTTGTAAAGTGTGAAAGATTTCCTTTACCTTCTTGTAAAATAGAGTGTTTCCCTTAAGTGAGGAAAAGATCCCAAAGTGGACACAATAAAAGATCCCAAAGAGGACAAATGAGACTTAAATAGAAAGAGCCATTGAGGCCACCAAAAAAATACAAAAAATAGAAAAAAGAGAAAAAGAAATAAAAAGAGAGAAAGGGGCAACACTACTATCCTTTTGAGAGATCCACACTAGTACTCCCTTTATATCCTTGTACTCCATAGAGATGATCTTTTTGCATATAGTTCCATTGGAGAGCTTCCTAGCTCGTATGTGCATCCTTGCATGGCAATCCCTACTCCTCACATCATATCTATCATTTGGCATCTCTTGCCTATGATTGTCCTCATTGATGTGAGCCTTTCTCTTCCTTTTTGTCTTCCTCCTCCACCATATCTCTCTCTTTGCCATCCTAAGTGTCAAGTCTCGTGCTTACGCTCATCCATTGCATGAGTGCTCAAAATATCGAAAAGGAGTGGATCAAATTGACTTGTACCTGGCTAGTGGTCTGGGGATGAGTCAAGATAAGATTCCAAAGAGGACCAAGTGTGAAACTTTAGTAGATTGAGTTCTCAACACAAAAATACTTTTTTCTCGTATTCCCTATCCCCCTTCTTGCACGCAAACACCATTTGGAGACATTCGAGTCACGGACAGCGAGAGCTCTTGCACCTAATGTTCTTTTGTTACTTGTTTCAATGCTAATATAGACTCTTGCATGTTATGACTTGAATTGAATCTCTAACCTTAATTGATTTACTTTTCAAAGTTCTATTATGGTTGCTAGCATGTCGCCAACGAAATTATGCTGTTATCATTTACCTACTCGAGGACGAGCAGGAATTAAGCTTGGGGATGTTGATACGTCCAAAACGTATCTATAATTTCTGCTTGCTCCATACATGTTTTGTGTGATATTGCTATGTTCTAGATACACTTTCATACATTTTGATCATATTTGGACTAACCTATTAACTCAGTGCACACCAGTGCCAGTTCCTGTTTTCTGCTGTTTTTCTATTTCAGTTTTCCCCCAAATAAAAAGTGCCAGAAAAATTCGGGAAAATTCAGATAAAAAATCAGCATGGAGGAAGCTTCGCGAAGAGCCCGGGAGGGGCCAGAGGGGAGCCAGGGGGCCCAGGCGGCCACCCGGCGCGGCCCCACCCCTGGCCGCGCCAAGGGGGCGCCTGGGGCCCCTGGTCCACCTCTGGCTGCCCCCTTACCTATTTATTCTCCGTCACGGGAAAACTCCAGAAGAGGAACCCTATTCCGCGAACTCGCCTCTGTTCCGCCGCCACCGCGCTTCCGAAGATCGGGAGCACCACAAGACCTCTTCCCAACACCCTGCCGGAGGGAGGATTGACCTTCGGGAGTCTCCTCTCCACCATGGATGCTCTCCGGATGTCTCGTGAGTAGTTTTCCTTGGACCATGGGTCCGTGATCAGTAGCTATGTGATGTTCTCCTCCCCTCTTTGATCTTCATTGTTTAGACCTCGTGAGCTTCCCTACATGATCGAGGCATCTTTGTAATATTTCTGCTATTGCTATGTTGAGTTTGATAGGATCTGATGGATTATGAGATTATGTTCAGATTGTGATAGAGTAATATATTTGGTTTTTATCTCTTATATTTTTGTTCCTAAGTAATTCTTGCATGTTCTCCATTGCTGTTTATTGCTTTGGCCAAGTAGTAGGTAGTGACTTCAAGAGGGAACGTTGTGCTAGATTGTGGGTTCATGCCCCCCGATGACACGCTTGAGTGACAGAAACATGAGTCTAGGGGATGTGCTGCTGCCACAAGGGGGAAAACAACGGTTCTTGTGACCACGGTCACAAGGATTGTTTACTTTACTCAGAGTTCTTTTTAATGCAGTTGTCTGTTGCTTTGGGTTTACACTTTGGGTGGGGCTCGCAACTTAATACCAGCGAGATGTTCTGGATAGATATCTCAAGGTGGATGATTAGTAGTAGATGAAGATGGATTTCGTTCTACTTATCTTGGCGTACTGCCTGTGCTTTTGAACCTCGTCCTTTCTTTTGTAGCATAGTTAGCATTGCGGTGCGTTCATAATCCTGTCAATTGACTTTCTGTAATTTGTTTACCTCGCATAGCAATTTTATCGTCTTTTGGGAGAGAGACATCACTAGCGAACATCACGTATCCCGGTCCATATCCTCATTATTGTTTCCACGCTATATTTACTTTACTGGTTTTACTTGCTATCATTATCCCTTGCATTTTGTCCTTGTGAACAACAAGACCGGAGAGATTGACAACCTCTCTGAACTTCGTTGGGAACAAAGTTATCTGTGTCTGTGTGCAGGTCCACGTCAGTTGCACCGCTGACACCTACTTATCATCTCTGGAGTCCTGCTGGAGACAAACCTTGGTATCTTCACCGAGGGAAAACTGCTCCTGCACTACATCTCAACCTTCCACTTGGGGTAACCAACGAAGTGGCGAGAAGCCATCAGTGGTCATGATGATTGTTACTATTGTAGCAACAGCATTGTATCTTTAATTTTCAAGCTTTGTGCCATTTATAGCTTCATATGACAAGGGAAGTGAAAGTTGTGACATGCTGTCCAGAAAACAGATTCCGTCCTTGTGACGGGAAAAATCATAGAAAGATCCCAGTTCATCTTTTTGAGCTGAAATTTTTACACAGCATGCTATATACAATCATGGAACTTTCGTATATTCTGAGTTTTTTGATTTGAGTTGCAGAAGTATCCCTAAAAAATTCTTTACTACCTGCTGGTCTGTTTTTCACAGATTCTGTCCTGTTTTGCCTTTTCTTCATTTTGCAAACCTTAAGCTTGTTTTTTCTTTGCAAAAAGTTTTTGGCAATCTTGAGAAACAGTAGCCCTTCAAGATTATCCTTATTTCCAGTAGATAAAAATATATTTTATTATGGGTACTAACCTCGCTAATCAGATTATGATGAGTTATGTATGAAGGGAGTTTTCAAGTGTGCGAGGGAAGATGATAAAAGAAGATTCAGGAGTGTCAAACGCTCAAGCTTGGGGGTGCCCCCATGCACCCCCAAGAAATATTCAAGGAGACTCAAGCGTCTACGCTTGGGGATGCCCCCATGCATCCCCTTCTCCATCAACAATTATCAGTTCGTCTTTCGTTCCACTATATTTTTATCACTTCATGCGTTATGTGCTATGCTTGGAGCGTCTTGCTCTTCATTTCATTTTTAGTTTTCTTTAGCTTTGCTTTCTGTTCATAACAAGTTAGAACCCAGATTTCTTTGTGTGGGAGAGAAACACGCTCCACTTCAACCTAGAACACAACATAGGATTTTCATGCTTATCTTTGCTGTGTGTGTTTTTTATCTTTTTCATAGCTGCTGTCATGTTTAGCTCTTAATTTTCATGCTTATCTTTTTAAGAGCTTTTGTTTAGTTTGTTGCTGGAACTCTCTTGAGTTTTCATGTTTATCTTGTTTAGAGAGTTTGCCTGTTGCACTGAGTTTTGTGTCTTGACTTGAAGTAGGTAGTTGAGGTTGCTATTCAATTGTAGTAGTAATTTGCAATAGTTTTGAGGTATTTCCATGAGAAATGTTTGAACTTTTGGTGTCAAGAGCTTTAGCCTATTAGTGATAGATGTCGTATTTTGGGCACTCTGTGTTTATTTTCTAAAAACCTACAAAATTAGTTCAGAACTTTAGCTACTAGATGGATCACTAATCTTTGGAGGGGTCGAATATAAGAGTACACTCACGTACCATGAGTCGAGGATGCGCAAGGATAACCAAACCCCCATACACTCCTCATCAGGGTACTTGTCTCTTTGTGAACCTCCTAATTAGATTGAGAGTTACCGATAATAAGTGCATGAGTTCTTCGGACTAATGTGAGTATTCGAAAGTTGACACTTCCACCTACCCATATTTTTCTAGCCTCTCCTGTGTCGTGCATTGCCTCCTTCTCACTCCGAGAGTTGGTGTCCACCTTCGCCGGTACATCCAAATCCTTGGCACGATACGCTGTGTCATCATAAGCCTCATTATATCCTTCCTCAAAACAACCACCATACCTACCTATCAAGGCATTTCCATAGCCTTTCCGAGATACATTGCCATGCAACATCCACCTTCTCATGACTTGATCTTCATGTCATACATGCTTTTGCTTGATCGATGAGCCGCATGCTAGTTGGGCCTTGCCCTAATCATTGCTACATGACGCGCTAGTATCATTGCATATCCTGCTACCCTGGCAGAGGCATACATTTCCATACTTCATGATAGTTACATCTTCTTTAGGATTTGATTACTTTTGTAAAGTGTGAAAGATCTTCTATACTTCTTGTAATTGTCGGGACCCGGGGTTAGCGTATGCAAGCCTCGCTAAAACAAAATCATATGGAGAGCCGAGAACCGTACCCAGTTGTCTAAGTAGACAAGGCCAAGCACAGAACGTTCTCGGAAAGCATCGAACGTGAGGGGCATCCCATCCAGGCCGGATGATCAACTGAAATGGGTCCTCATCGTCCGCACACAAGTCTAAATGATATGGGTGGTGAACTCCCATACTCATAGACAAGTCGCCTCAACCATACTATCGATTGTATTATAACCCTTACATAGACTTACTCCAGCCCGATCACTTAGTCGGGGTCTAGGGCGGGCTCGATCATACATCAAAGTGTGCCCGAGACAGAGTCTCGAACGATCGCATCGCGATGCCCCAAGCTGCACACATCTAAGGGCCACTTGGTGTATAAAAGACCGCCAGCCATATCACAACTAAGGTCTCGAAAACCCATACAAAGACATGCATGTTATAAACATACACGCAGCACACATGCCTTGTATGAACAGCAGGTATCATTGCAATTCTCTACAAAGTATATATTTTTATTAATAACTCTTACAGAGTGCACACAGAGATCACAAGCATATGATCCAACATTACAACAAACAAGCGGAAGCAAGTAGATCTGAGTACAGACAAGTTTAACAAATGGCTTAGAGAAGCCTTATCTAAAAACAAACCCTCCACGAGGGAACCAGTCGTCTGACTGGGACTACACTAGCTTGGTCTTGGTCTGAGTCTTCATTCTTCGAGCTTCGGTTAGAAGCCACCATCGGGGTCGGTGGGTTCATCTAAAACATAGATTAAGCAAACGTGAGTACAACATCGTACTCAGCAAGACTTACATAGGAACTATACTACTCATGCACATGTATCAAGGTAAAGGGAGGTGGGGTTTCACTTGCAGAAGTGCCAGCTTTGACTTGGCTAGTCCTGAACTACGAGTACCAGACTTGAGGTAAGAAGCGTACACGAGTGCACTACATCTCTTCAACCAATTACACCACTATGGTTACTTCCTCGACTTCCCCACGAGAATCACACCATAGCACTCACGCTTATCTTGCGAGTTTTAGAAGTATCCAGTTCAAGTTGTCTAATAATCGAGCACAGCTCTCAAAGCAGTCCTTAACCGCGGACGCGGCTATTCGAATAGTTTTGTTAACCTTGCAAGGGTGTACTGCTACACACACGTGTCATCAGTTACTGCCTTTTGCGTGTCACCGTTCAAGAGGTGACAACGATGATGCCACCACAACACTTCGCCCACAGCTCCGTTCTAGTCGAGAGAGTCGCCTATCTGAGGGGGATCCGTATGGAAGTCCGGCCGAGGTTCCAGTACAGCCTCAAACGATGTGTGCAGGGTCCCAAGCCGGTCTTGAAAAGCCGTTCATCCACTTCGCAGACCGTGCCACAGCCCTACCAGAACTCCGAACTACTGCGACTCTTGGGGTTCGAACGGGGTGAGGTACTAGGATGAGAGGGGTCAGTGAGCCCAATGTGTGGTTGTACTCTTCTTCTTGGATCACTACACAAGAACTCGGGCTTAGGGTGGTGTTCAACGAGACAACCCACTGTGTACTCCTACACAGCCTCTCATCGTTCACCTTGTATTAGGGTAGGTTCACCAACACGTTTCACTTTCATCAACACCATGTTTATCATCCCGACTCACATCATAAGCAACCTCATTGTACCACTAAGCATGCAATAAGCAGTAACAGTTGCAGGGGCCACAAGATATCAACCAACTCCTACATCTGCTAGGATTGTGGTTTGCTTACTACTGTGACAAGATGATAGGTCATGCAAAGGATATGGGTTCAACTATTGCGGTAGAAACGTTATCATGGTGATCATCCTAATAATGCATAAGCGAGACATGAGAGGGAAATGGGATTTTATAGACATGAGCAATGGGGGTTTTCTTGCCTTTCTGACGAGGTTTCGATAACGGAGTCTTCAACGAAGGGGGTGATCTCGAGCTCCGGATCCACTTCTATCCGAGCAAACAATATAAACAAAGCATAAATAAGTTGCAATGCTCAAGCACATGATTATGTTGTCAAATGATGTGAATTGCATTGATGTGATCTAGGTTTCAATTGCAACAAGTTAATTGAAGTTGATTTGAAAGTGAATTCAAATTCAAACTCCAAATGTATTTAAATTGGTCCAAGTTGCATTTGCTAGCATTTGTATTTTGTAATCCAAATAAACATGTGTGTGATAAGCTTCTGAAGTGTAGATGAAATGTAGCATAATTCCATGGTCCAAGTTGCAAAATCAATTGATTTGAATTTGAATTAAATTCAAATAAACCAAATGACATATGCTACTGGTCCCATTTTAAAATCAACTCCAACATAGTTGAAAGTTGCATATTTGGAAAGATAATTTTCTCCTGATCATTTTTCATATATTATTTGCTATATTTGGAGTTAGTATGAATTAATTATGAATTTCCAAAGTTTGTCCTATTTTCTGGAATTTCTGTAATAATTTAAAACTCTGGAAAAATCCTTTAATGCGTCACTGTGGTGTCATGCTGGCGTCAGGGGGGTTTGACCCGAGTCAAACTCACAAGGGGCCCCACCTGTCTGTCTCTGTGGGTTAAATCCCTGTTAGTTTAGCTAACAGAGGGGATTAGGGGTGGCCTGGGGCCCACTGTCAGTGAGAGAGGGGAGAGGTTTAGGGCTCTGGTTAGGCTCCTAATGGCGCCGGTAGCTCTGGCCACGGCGGCGCCTCGCCGGAGTGCACGGGGGCGGCTGAGGAGGGGACGGGCGCGTAGCCCGTAGGCTTGCGCATGCAACGGCGCCACTGGGGGGTCTTGGGGAAGCTCTGGAGCTCGGCTAGCTCAGCTGCGGCGGTGGCCGGGCCACTGGCCTCGTCGGGATCTCGCGAGAAGGCATGGGAGGGGGCCAGAGATGGGGCAAAACGAGCGCGTGCTCACCCTGAGCGCGTTGACGAGCTTGACGGGGCCGGAGGAAGCGAGACGGTGACGAATTCCGGCGAAGACTCCGCGGCGGCCGGCGATGAGAACGACGAAGGGAACGGCGTGCTTCGGGCTCCCGGGGCCGATTCCTCTGGCACGGAGAAGAAGACGACGTCGAGGAGTCTTCTGGACACGGCGGTGCGGCTAAACGGAGCCGTTGGCCGCGTCGGCCACGACTGCGTGTTCCGGCAGGCGCTCGGGAAGGTGAGGAATACGGCGTGGGGAGAGGGGGAGGAGGTCCAGTGAGAGAGGAAGGGGTGCGGGGGGGGGGGGGGGGTTGTGTGCGGCTCCTTGGCACAAGAGAGAGGGAGGGGGAGGTCTAGAAGGGCCTGGAGCCTCGTCGTGTCGTCGTCGCCGCGCTCTGCCTCCAGCGAGGTGCTTGGGGGGGCGGGGAGGAAGAAGACAAGGCGGCTCGGCGGGCTGGGCCGAGGCGACAGGAGGTGGGCCTCGCTGGTGGGCGACAGGTAAGCTGTGTTGTTTTCTTTTCTTTTTATATTTTCTGTAATATGTTTGATCTAGCTAATAAAATAGCTAGGTATTTTTATAAATGCTGAAATTTTTTATATGGCCTCATAAATTAAAGAGCTAGCCACTTATAAAATTTGAGCATTTTTGAAATTCAAATAATTTGAATTTCAACTCAAATAGGGTTTTATTTAATTTCCAAAGCCACTGTTTGAATATTAGAAAATTCCATGAGCATGGGATTGCTCCCAAACCATTTTTAAAATGATCAGCACCATTTATAGGAATTTTCCAAATACTCAAATGATTTTTGGAAAAAGATTTTTATCTGGCCATTTGATTTAAATTCTGAGGGCTTTTCTTTTTCCCCATTTTTGATTTTATTTTTGAATTTTTGGCATGAATGCAAGGTACCTCTGATCCTAGCACATACCTAACTTGGGGTTGTGACAACTCGCCCCCACTCAAAAGAATCTCGTCCCGAGATTCAGAAGTCTGCGGGAGGAAGGAGGGATACTCGGCACGGAGACGGTCTTCTCTTTCCCACGTGGCTTCTTTCTCGGAGTGGTGAGACCACTGAACTTTCAGAAACTTGATCTTCCTTCGGCGAGTGACACGCTCTGCTGAATCAAGAATACGAACGGGGTATTCTCGATAAGAAAGGTCATCTTGTAGATCAAGCGTTTCATGGTCGACTTCGCGGATGGGGTCCTTGAAGCAACGCTTGAGTTGTGACACATGGAATACATCATGTAGTCGGGAAAGGTGCGGGGGTAGCTCAAGTTGGTAGGCAACTTCTCCACGTTTGGCAAGAATGCGGAAAGGTCCGATGTAACGTGGGGCCAACTTGCCTTTGATACCGAATCTTTGGGTTCCCTTCAGAGGAGTAACTCGGAGGTAAGCCTTCTCATCCAGATTGTAGCTCTCCTGCCCATGATGACGATCATAGTAGCTTTTCTGACGAGACTGTGCGGCTTTCAATTGATCACGAACAATGCGAACTTGCTCTTCTGCTTCCTTGATCATGTCCGGTCCAAAGAATTGTCTTTCACCGGTTTCTGACCAGTTAAGGGGTGTTCGGCATCGTCGTCCATAAAGGAGTTCAAAAGGAGCCATGTTTAGACTAGATTGAAAACTATTGTTATAAGCAAATTCAGCAAATGGAAGAGACTTCTCCCAATTCTTTCCGAAAGATATAACACAAGCTCTGAGCATGTCTTCAAGAATTTGGTTAACCCTTTCGACTTGACCACTAGACTGAGGATGGAAAGCCGTACTAAAGGAGAGATGAGTTCCCATAGCACGTTGGAATCTTCCCCAAAATCTAGAGGTGAAAAGGCTACCACGATCAGAATTGATTTCCAAAGGAACACCGTGAAGAGACACAATTCTAGAGACATACAAGTCTGCTAACTGGTTAGCAGTTATAGACTCGCGGACCGGAAGGAAATGAGCAACTTTGGAAAGTCTATCTATGACAACGAAGATGGCATCATTTCCTTTCTGGGTTTTTGGAAAGCCGGTGATGAAGTCCATACCGACTTTGTCCCATTTCCACTCTGGAATAGGCAAAGGTTGAAGTGTACCAGCAGGTCTTTGATGTTCTGCCTTAATGCGACGACAAACATCACATTCGGCAACAAATTGAGCAATGTCTCTCTTCATCCTAGTCCACCGAAATCTCTGGCGTAGATCTCGGTACATTTTTGTGCTACCGGGATGAATCGAGAGGGGTGTGTCATGGGATTCTTTGAGGATGAGTTGCCTTAGTTCCCTATTCTTAGGTACTACCAAACGATTTCCAAAGAATACCGTTCCTTTACTATTTGTGGAGAAACATTTAGCAACTCCGCTAGCAATGTTCTCCTTGATCCGGCGTACACCTCGTGCACGTCTTTGGGCAACTATGATTTGATCCTCAAGGTTTGGTTTCGCCACCAAGTTGAAAAGAGATCCACGAGGAACAATCTCGAGATTAAGCTTTCGAAATTCCTCATGAAGAAGTGGTTGATACTGTTGTAACATGAGGTTGTTACAATACGACTTACGACTTAGTGCATCAGCCATGACATTGGCCTTGCCTGGGGTGTAAGAAATTCCTAAGTCATAATCTTTTATCAACTCAATCCAGCGTCTTTGCCTGAGATTAAGATCTGGCTGGGTGAAAATATATTTGAGGCTTTGGTGGTCGGAATAGATTTCGCAACGGTTACCAAGGAGGTAATGTCGCCAAGTTGTTAGGGCATGAACTACGGCAGCGAGTTCAAGGTCATGGGTAGGATAGTTCTCTTCATGTGGCCGCAACTGGCGTGAAGCATAAGCTACCACATGTCGATCTTGCAGAAGTATGCATCCTAACCCTTGCCGTGAGGCGTCACAATAGATCTCGAAATCCTTTTTGGTGTCTGGAGGTGCAAGTACGGGTGCAGAAGTCAATCTTCTTTTTAGCTCTTGAAAGCTTTCCTCGCACTTGGGAGTCCATAGGAATTTCTTATTTTTCTTGAGGAGTTCAGTCAGAGGCTTTGCAACTTTGGAGAAGTTCTCAACGAAGCGACGGCAATAGCTGGCTAGGCCAAGAAAACTCCTAACTTGCTTAACCGATTCAGGTGGAGTCCAGTCAAGGACGGCCTGAACTCTCTCGGGATTCACAGCAATGCCTTTTGCAGAAATCACGTGGCCTAAGTAGGTCACTTCTGGTAGCCAAAATTCACACTTGGAGAATTTAGCATACAGGCGATGCTCTCTAAGTTTCATCAATACCAGCCTTAGGTGTTCGGCATGTTCTTCTTCGTTCTTCGAGTATATAAGGATGTCATCGAGGTAAACCACGACGAACTGGTCCAAATACTCCATGAAGATCGAGTTCATCATGCGTGAGAAAGTGGCGGGGGCATTGGTTAAACCAAACGACATGACGGTGTACTCGTAAAAACCATAGCGAGTTGTAAAAGCCGTTTTGGGAATGTCCTCGTTTCGGATTTTGATTTGATGATAACCTAATCTCAAATCCATCTTGGAGAAGACAGAGGATCCTGCAAGTTGATCATAAAGATCATTGATCCTGGGCAGTGGGTATTTGTTCTTTATCATCGCTAAATTTAGCGGGCGATAGTCTACGCACATCCTTTCTGTTCCATCTTTCTTCGTTACGAACAGAACGGGGCAACCCCATGGCGATGAGCTAGGGCGGATGAAGCCTTTTGCCAACGAAGCATCAAGTTGGGTTTTTAGCTCAGCTAACTCATGTGGGGCCATTCTATATGGGCGTCTGGAAATTGGGGCTGTGCCTGGTATAAGGTCCACTGTGAACTCTACACACCTGTCGGGTGGCATGCCCGGCAGCTCTTCAGGAAAGACATCCGGGAAGTCACGAACCACCGGAACATCTTCAAGGTCTGGAAGTGGAAGCACATTCAAAGATTGTACTTGGTTTCTTGTTCTGGGTGAGGTGTAATCTATTGTCTGGCCTGAAGGATGTGTAAGTCTAATGGATTTGGCTTTACAATCAAGAAAAGCATGTTGTCTTGATAACCAATCCATACCAAGGATGACATCAATGTCTGAAGACTTGAGGGCTATGAGTGAAGCAAGGAATACTAAACCCTCAATTGCAATTTGATTACCATGGCTTACTCTATTAGTTTGCCACTTGGAACCAGGAGTTTGAATGATCATAGGGGTGAACATTTCTTCAAAGGATACATCATGTCGAAGTGCATAACTTTCCGACATGAATGAGTGAGATGCTCCTGGATCGAAAAGAACAGAAGTGGGAACAAAATTGACCGGGAGATTACCAAGAATGACGTCAGAAGTACTATCAGTCTCCTCAGCTGAGATTTGGTTCACACGTCCAAGATTTTCTAAGGTGGATGGCTTAGCGGTGGAAACCTTTTGGGGTGGTTTGGCACGAACAGTGGGTTTTCCTTTGGCATGGGGTGGAGCATTTTGGTTGACGGGGCACTCACGAGAGTAGTGACCAGGCTGGCCACATCTTAAGCAGGCTCCAAAGATGGTGCGGGGAGCTGGGTTGTTTGGTGGAGCTGGTGGACGAGGCGGCACAAGGGATGGCCTCGGTGGGTTGTTTTGGTGGATCAAACTGTTAGGAATCCAGATCATACGCTTCTGAGGGCGTGAACTGGAAGAAGGGGAAAGCTCAAGAGCATGCTTGCGAGACTTCTTGAAAACTTCATTGCCATGCTCAGCTCTGAAGGATCTGTTGACTAAATTCTCAAAGGTGGCGAATTCGATGAGGTTGAGATCATGACAGAGGATGGGGCTAAGTCCCTTGCGGAACCTTGCCTGCTTTCTGGCATCGGTGGTGATCTCATCTTGGGCATACCGAGCAAGACGGTTGAATTCTCTCACATACTCATGGATGGACATCTCTCCTTGATTCAGATTGCAGAACTCTTCCTTCTTGCGCTCCATCAACTCATCCAGAATGTGGTACCCTCGAAAGGCAACACAAAACTCCTGCCAAGTCACTACGTGACCATCTGGCTGCATTGCAACATGGTTCTCCCACCATTGAAGAGCAGCACCTTCCAAGAAGTATACCGCGAAAACAACTCGGTCATCGGGAGCAACACGTGCAGTATCAAGCTTACGCTCAATGGAACGTAGCCAATCATCAGCTTCAAGGGGCTCAGAAGAACATCGGAATACCGGTGGCTTGAGGAGGATGAAGTCCTGAATGCTGACCACCAAATTACGATGGTGGGCGGTATTCTGCTCGATGAGCTCCAGAAGGCGTGTCTGATCACGTCTATTCCGATCAGCTTCCATCATGATTTCCGCCGCAGAAGACGGGGTTGGAGGTTCATCATCATTTCGATTCCGATCACGGTCTCGATTCCGAAGAACAGCACTACAAGTTCCACCTGACATCCTGTGTGATAAAAATCAACAATCAGAACAGGTTGTACGATGGAGGCAAGGATAAAAAGATATGATTTCAGAAGGAGAAGACTATAATGCAAAGGCAATGATTCAAAGAAACACGAAACAAATCCGGCAGCATAACGGCTACACCGGGAAGGAAAATGAAACAACCTCGAAGAAATTGGACAGATCTTCTTCAAGGAACCCAAAACACGGAGACTTTGGTTAACCACAACCATCCTACGGCTATAAGGAGGCAATCAACGAGATGTTCTAATCAGACAGAGGTGAGCCTAGTCCTATCTTCCAGTAGAATAAGATGAGGGTGACTCAGAACTCAGATCGATGAGGGTAAGGAGAAAAAGAAGCCTTACGTTGTTCCCTTATATACCCAGAGTAACTATATAACTATAGAAGGCTAGACTCGACTTCGGCCAAGGCTGATAATCCTACAGTCAGTCCTGCTCTGATACCAAGTCTGTCGGGACCCGGGGTTAGCGTATGCAAGCCTCGCTACAACACAATCATATGGAGAGCCGAGAACCGTACCCAGTTGTCTAAGTAGACAAGGCCAAGCACAGAACGTTCTCGGAAAGCATCGAACGTGAGGGGCATCCCATCCAGGCCGGATGATCAACTGAAATGGGTCCTCATCGTCCGCACACAAGTCTAAATGATATGGGTGGTGAACTCCCATACTCATAGACAAGTCGCCTCAACCATACTATTGATTGTATTATAACCCTTACATAGACTTACTCCAGCCCGATCACTTAGTCGGGGTCTAGGGCGGGCTCGATCATACATCAAAGTGTGCCCGAGACAGAGTCTCGAACGATCGCATCGCGATGCCCCAAGCTGCGCACATCTAAGGGCCACTTGGTGTATAAAAGACCGCCAGCCAGATCACAACTAAGGTCTCGAAAACCCATACAAAGACATGCATGTTATAAACATACACGCAGCACACATGCCTTGTATGAACAGCAGGTATCATTGCAATTCTCTACAAAGTATATATTTTTATTAATAACTCTTACAGAGTGCACACAGAGATCACAAGCATATGATCCAACATTACAACAAACAAGCGGAAGCAAGTAGATCTGAGTACAGACAAGTTTAACAAATGGCTTAGAGAAGCCTTATCTAAAAACAAACCCTCCACGAGGGAACCAGTCGTCTGACTGGGACTACACTAGCTTGGTCTTGGTCTGAGTCTTCATTCTTCGAGCTTCGGTTAGAAGCCACCATCGGGGTCGGTGGGTTCATCTAAAACATAGATTAATCAAACGTGAGTACAAAATCGTACTCAGCAAGACTTACATAGGAACTATACTACTCATGCACATGTATAAGGGTAAAGGGAGGTGGGGTTTCACTTGCAGAAGTGCCAGCTTTGACTTGGCTAGTCCTAAACTACGAGTACCAGACTTGAGGTAAGAAGCGTACACGAGTGCACTACATCTCTTCAACCAATTACACCACTATGGTTACTTCCTCGACTTCCCCACGAGAAGCACACCATAGCACTCACGCTTATCTTGCGAGTTTTAGAAGTATCCAGTTCAAGTTGTCTAATAATCGAGCACAGCTCTCCAAGCAGTCCTTAACCGCAGACGCGGCTATTCGAATAGTTTTGTTAACCTTGCAAGGGTGTACCGCTACACACACGTGTCATCAGTTACCACCTTTTGCGTGTCACCGTTCAAGAGGTGACAACGATGATGCCACCACAACACTTCGCCCACAGCTCCGTTCTAGTCCAGAGAGTCGCCTATCTGAGGGGGATCCGTATGGAAGTCCGGCCGAGGTTCCAGTACAGCCTCAAATGATGTGTGCAGGGTCCCAAGCCGGTCTTGAAAAGCCGTTCATCCACTTCGCAGACCGTGCCACAGCCCTACCAGAACTCCGAACTACTGCGACTCTTGGGGTTCGAACGGGGTGAGGTACTAGGATGAGAGGGGTCAGTGAGCCCAATGTGTGGTTGTACTCTTCTTCTTGGATCACTACACAAGAACTCGGGCTTAGGGTGGTGTTCAACGAGACAACCCACTGTGTACTCCTACACAACCTCTCATCGTTCACCTTGTATTAGGGTAGATTCACCAACACGTTTCACTTTCATCAACACCATGTTTATCATCCCGACTCACATCATAAGCAACCTCATTGTACCACTAAGCATGCAATAAGCAGTAACAGTTGCAGGGGCCACAAGATATCAACCAACTCCTACATCTGCTAGGATTGTGGTTTGCTTACTACTGTGACAAGATGATAGGTCATGCAAAGGATATGGGTTCAACTATTGCGGTAGAAACGTTATCATGGTGATCATCCTAATAATGCATAAGCGAGACATGAGAGGGAAATGGGATTTTATAGACATGATCAATGGGGGTTTGCTTGCCTTGCTGACGAGGTTTCGATAACGGAGTCTTCAACGAAGGGGGTGATCTCGAGCTCCGGATCCACTTCTATCCGAGCAAACAATATAAACAAAGCATAAATAAGTTGCAATGCTCAAGCACATGATTATGTTGTCAAATTATGTGAATTGCATTGATGTGATCTAGGTTTCAATTGCAACAAGTTAATTGAAGTTGATTTGAAAGTGAATTCAAATTCAAACTCCAAATGTATTTAAATTGGTCCAAGTTGCATTTGCTAGCATTTGTATTTTGTAATCCAAATAAACATGTGTGTGATAAGCTTCTGAAGTGTAGATGAAATGTAGCATAATTCCATGGTCCAAGTTGCAAAATCAATTGATTTGAATTTGAATTAAATTCAAATAAACCAAATGACATATGCTACTGGTACCATTTTAAAATCAACTCCAACATAGTTGAAAGTTGCATATTTGGAAAGATAATTTTCTCCTGATCATTTTTCATATATTATTTTCTATATTTGGAGTTAGTATGAATTAATTATGAATTTCCAAAGTTTGTCCTATTTTCTGGAATTTCTGTAATAATTTAAAACTCTGGAAAAATCCTTTAATGCGTCACTGTGGTGTCATGCTGGCGTCAGGGGGGTTTGACCCGAGTCAAACTCACAAGGGGCCCCACCTGTCTGTCTCTGTGGGTTAAATCCCTATTAGTTTAGCTAACAGAGGGGATTAGGGGTGGCCTGGGGCCCACTGTCAGTGAGAGAGGGGAGAGGTTTAGGGCTCTGGTTAGGCTCCTAATGGCGCCGGCTTGACGCCGGTGGCTCTGGCCACGGCGGCGCCTCGCCGGAGTGCACGGGGGCGGCTGAGGAGGGGACGGGCGCGTAGCCCGTAGGCTTGCGCATCCAACGGCGCCACTGGGGGGTCTTGGGGAAGCTCTGGAGCTCGGCTAGCTCGGCGGCGGCGGTGGCCGGGCCACTGGCCTTGTCGGGATCTCGCGAGAAGGCATGGGAGGGGGCCAGAGATGGGGCAAAACGAGCGCGTGCTCACCCTGAGCGCGTTGACGAGCTTGACGGGGCCGGAGGAAGCGAGACGGTGACGAATTCCGGCGAAGACTCCGCGGCGGCCGGCGATGAGAACGACGAAGGGGACGGCGTGCTTCGGGCTCCCGGGGCCGATTCCTCTGGCACGGAGAAGAAGACGACGTCGAGGAGTCTTCTGGACACGGCGGTGCGGCTAAACGGAGCCGTTGGCCGCGTCGGCCACGACTGCGTGTTCCGGCAGGCGCTCGGGAAGGTGAGGAATACGGCGTGGGGAGAGGGGGAGGAGGTCCAGTGAGAGAGGAAGGGGTGCGGGGGGGGGGGGGGGTTGTGTGCGGCTCCGTGGCACAAGAGAGAAGGAGGGGGAGGTCTAGAAGGGCCTGGAGCCTCGTCGTGTCGTCGTCGTCGCGCTCTGCCTCCAGCGAGGTGCTTGGAGGGGCGGGGAGGAAGAAGACAAGGCGGCTCGGCGGGCTGGGCCGAGGCGACAGGAGGTGGGCCTCGCTGGTGGGCGACAGGTAAGCTGTGTTGTTTTCTTTTCTTTTTATATTTTCTGTAATATGTTTGACCTAGCTAATAAAATAGCTAGGTATTTTTATAAATGCTGAAATTTTTTATATGGCCTCATAAATTAAAGAGCTAGCCACTTATAAAATTTGAGCATTTTTGAAATTCAAATAATTTGAATTTCAACTCAAATAGGGTTTTATTTAATTTCCAAAGCCACTGTTTGCATATATGAAAATTCCATGAGCATGGGATTGCTCCCAAACCATTTTTAAAATGATCAGCACCATTATAGGAATTTTCCAAATACTCAAATGATTTTTGGAAAAAGATTTTTATCTGGCCATTTGATTTAAATTCTCAGGGCTTTTATTTTTCCCTATTTTTGATTTTCTTTTTGAATTTTTGGCATGAATGCAAGGTACCTCTGATCCTAGCACATACCTAACTTGGGGTTGTGACAGTAATATATAGAGTGTTGCCCCTAAAGTGAGGAAAAGATCCCAAAGAGGAAAAAAAATCAAAATATCCCAAAGAGGACAAATGAGAGAAATAGAAAGAGCCATTGAGGCCACCAAAAAATACAAAAAAATAGAAAAAGGAAATAAAAAGAGAGAAAGGGGCACACTACTATTCCTTTTGAGAGATCCACACTCGTACTGCATCTTATATCTTGTACTCCATAGAGATTATCATTCATGCATATAGCTATGTGGGGACCTTCACACTATAGAACTTGGCTTGTATATTCCAATGATGAGCCTCCTCAAATGAGCTCTAGGTCTTCTTGAGCAAGCAAGTTAAATGCACCCCCACTAGTTCCATTGGAGAGCTTACCTTAGCTCATATGTGCATCCGTTGCATGGCAATCCCTACTCCTCACATCATATCTATCATTTGGCTTTCTCTCGTCTATGATTGTCCTCATTGATGTGAGCCTTTAGCACCTTTTTTGTCTTCCTCCCCCATCATTCTTCTCTCTTTGCCATCCTAAGTGTCAACTTTATTGCTTACGCTCATCCATTGCATGAGTGCTCAAAATATCGAAAGGGAGCGGATCGTTTTGACTTGTACATGGCTAGTGGTCTGGGGATGAGTCAAGATAAGATTCCAAAGAAGACCAAGTGTGAAACTTTAGTAGATTAAGTTCTCAATAATAAAACCTATGTTTTACTCTCTCATATATCCCTATCCCCTTTCTTGCACGCAAACACCATTTGGAGACATTCGAGTCACGGACAGCGAGAGCTCTTGCACCTTTATGTTCTTATGTTGCTTGTTTCAATGCTAATATAGACTCTTGCCTGTTATGACTTGAATTGAATTACATGCCTTGATTGCTTTACTTAAAAGTTCTTATATGGTTGGTAGCATGTCACCACAGAAATTATGTTTGTTATCATTTACCTACTCGAGGAAGAGCAGGAATTAATCTTGGGGATGTTGATACGTCCAAAACGTATCTATAACTTCTGCTTGCTCCATGCTTCTTTTGTGTGATATTGCTATGATATTGATGCACTTCCATACACTTTTGATCATATTTGGACTAACCTATTAACTCAGTGCACCCCAGTGCCAGTTCCTGTTTTCTGCTGTTTTTGTATTTCAGGTTTTGCCATTATTTAAAGTGCCAGAAAAATTCCGGGAAAAATATAGGAAAAATCAGCGCACAGGAAGATTCGCGAAGAGCCCGAGTGGGGCCAGATGGGAGCCAGGGGTGGCCCAGGCGGCCACCTGGCGCGGCCACCCCCTAGGCCGCGCCAGGGGGCCGCCTAGGCCCCCTGGTCCACCTCTGGCTGCCCCCATTTGCCTATTTAATCTCCGTGACGCGAAACCCCCGAGGACAGAACCCTTTTTCACGATCTCTCCGCCGTTCCGCTGCCGCCGCGCTTCCAAGATCGGGAGCACCAGGAGCCCTCTTCCCAGCAGCCTGCCGGAGGGAGGAACCACCTCCGGGAGCTTCTCCACCATCATGGATGCTTCCCGGATGAACCGTGAGTAGTCCACCTTGGACCATGGGTCTATGATCAGTAGCTATGTGATGTTCTCCTCCCCTCTTTGTTCTTCATGGTTTAGACCTCGTGAGCCGCCTCACATGATCGAGGCACCTTTGTAATTTTTGGCCGTTGCTATGCTGAGTTTGTTGGGATCTGATGGATTATGAGACTATGTTCAGATTGTGATGAGTAATATATTTGGTTCTTCTCTTTTATATTTTGTTCTTGAGTAAATTCTTGCATGTTCTCCGTTGCCGTATTTTACTTTGGCCAAGTGATTTATTGCAACTCCAAGAGGGAGCGTTATGCTTGATTGTGGGTTCAGCCCCTTGATGTCTAGCTTGAGTGACAGAAACATGAGACTAGGGGATGTGCTGTTGCCACCAGGGATAAAACAACGGTGCTTGTATCCGCGGGTGCAAGGATTGTTTACTTTACGCAAAGTTCTTTTAATGCAATTGTCTGTTGCTTTGAGTTTACACTTTGGGTGGGATTCACAACTTAATACCAGCAAGATGTTCTGGATAGATATCTCAAGGTGGATGATTAGTAGGTAGATGCAGATGGATTTCGGTCTACTTGTCTTGGCGTACCGCCCATGCTTTTGAGGCTCTTCCTTTCTTTATAGCATAGTTAGCATTGGTTTGCGCACATAATGCTGTCAATTGCCCAGCTGTAATTTGTTTACCTCGCATGGCTATTTTATCGTCTTTTGGGAGAGAGACATCACTAGTGAACATCATGGGACCCCGGTCCATATTTCCAACACTGTTTACACCCACTATTTATTTTCTGCTTTACTTTTCCGTTGCTATCACTATCATTATTATCCCGTACGTTTGATCCTTTGTAAACAACAACGCCGAAGGGATTGACAACCTCTCTGAACTCGCTAGGAGCAAAGTTATCTATTGTGTGTGCAGGTCCACGTCAACCGCCTAATTGCTGGCGCCGTTGTCACCTTCCTGTCGTTGTCGGAGTCCTACTGGAGACAAACCTTGGTATCTTCACCGAGGGAAATTTGCTGCTGTCTACATCTCAACCTTCCACTTTGGGTAACCAACAAGGGGCGAGAAGCCATTAGTTGTGCGTGCTTGCACAACATCTTTTGTCCTACCATCCCGCTACGAACGGGGCCAAAAGGAACTTATGGAGATTAAGGTTCTCCTGTCAAAGAGCACCGGAACAAAGCAATAAACTCAATGGGTACATGAAATCCTCAAATTATAGTCCATCCCCTTTGGTGTCCCAAGATGTCACTTTTTTGATTGCCGGTTTCGGACCATAATAGGTGCATACAAATCATAGATAGGATCTCGAACATAAATATACTCATGAAAACATAAGTGGTTCAGATCTGAAAACATGACACTCGGGCCCAAAGTGACAAGCATTAAGAGCAACAATTTGTAGCAAAGACGATAAAAACCAAAGTAGATGATAGGAAACATGCCCCCAACAATCTGACGAACTACTATATGATTAATCTCATCCAATCCTACCATCCCCTTTGCCTACAGCAAGGAATTACTCACACATGTGAAGAGAAGTCATGGAGGGAGGATAGAGTGGTGATGGTGATGACGATGGCGACGATCTCCCCTCTCTGGAGGCCAAATCAACCTCCAGATTAGCCCTCCCGAGGAAGAACAGAGGGTGGCGGCGGCTCCGCGGCGGGTTATGGAAAAACGACTTCTGTTTCGGAGTTTCCCCATCACGGGAATAAATAGGAGTCGAAGTAGGGCACCAGGGGAGGGGGAGTCGCCCAGGCGGCCAGCTGGCGAGGCCCCACCCCTGGCCGCGCCAGCAGGGCGCCTGGGCCCCACCTGGCTGCCCTCTGGCCCCTCTCTGGCTCCGGGCTCCTTCGGGTGCGTGGATTTTTTGTAAATATTCTGGGAATTTTCTGAGATGTCCAAAAATCCATTTTCCTGCGCACAATAAAACCATACAAACAACTCTGCTAAAAACAGCGTCAGTCCGGGTTAGTTTAGTTCAAATTATGCAAGAATGAGGGCAAAACAATAGCAAAAGTGTTTGGAAAACTAGATACGTTTGAGACGTATCAACTCCCCCAAGCTTAGCCTATTGCTTGTCCTCAAGCAATTCAGTTCAACGAGCTCGACGCGACAAAGAAAACTTTGACAAAATCTTTTGCTTCATAAGATGTATATAAGCCAGTACTACGAAAAGAGTTTAGCAAGTATCAAAACAATGCTATGACGAAAATGCACGAAGCAATCCTTCTTTCAAGTGAACAATCACAAACAACCTGAAGTAAATAATATGCTTCCAAAAAATCAAGACAAGATTACAATGCACATAGCCTGAACATACTAGAGTGGTATCTCGCTAGCCTCCAAGAGTGAAGTGATACGTCCCAAACGTATCTATAATTTCTGCTTGCTCCATGCATGTTTTGTGTGACTTTGCCATGTTTTGCTTGAACTTTCATACACTTTTGAGCATATTTGGACTAATCTATAAACCCAGTGCACCCAGCTGCCAGTTGCTGTTTTTGTATTTCAGGTTTTCCGGCCATTTAAAGTGCTCCAAAAAATCTGGGAAAATCAGATAAAAAAAATCAGCGTCACAGAAGCTTCCGGAAACACCAAAGGAGCGGAGGGGGGCCACCACCAGGAAGCCTCCTGGCTGCCTGGTGGGTCCCCTCGACACCCCCCTTCGCCTATATTTACCCCTCGGGGTGGAAACCCCTAAGAGGGACTCCTATTTCGCGATCTCGCCTCTGTTCCGCCACCGCCGCCGTTTCAAGATCGGGGCTGCCTGGAGAAGCTGCTCCGGCACCCTGCCGGGAGAAGCTACCCCTCCGGGAGACCATCCATAACCATGGACGCCTCCCGTATGTACCGTGAGTAGTTTCCCTTGGACCATGGGTCCGTGACCAGTAGCTATGTGATCTATCTCTCCCTTCTTTGTGCTTCCACTTTCGAGGCCTCGTGAGCCGCCTCACATGATCGAGGCACCTTTGTAATTTTTTGCCGTTGCTATGATGAGTTTGTTGGGATCTGATGGATTATGAGACTATGTTCAGATTGTGATGAGTAATATATTTGGTTCTTCTCTTTTATATTTTGTTCTTGAGTAAATTCTTGCATGTTCTCCGTTGCCGTATTTTACTTTGGCCAAGTGATTTATTGCAACTCCAAGAGGGAGCGTTATGCTTGATTGTGGGTTCAACCCCTTGTTGTCTAGCTTGAGTGACAGAAACATGAGACTAGGGGATGTGCTGTTGCCACCAGGGATAAAAAAACGGTGCTTGTATCCGTGGGTGCAAGGATTGTTTACTTTACGCAAAGTTCTTTTAATGCAGTTGTCTGTTGCTTTGAGTTTACACTTTGGGTGGGATTCACAACTTAATACCAGCGAGATGTTCTAGATAGATATCTCAAGGTGGATGATTCGTAGTAGATGCAGATAGATTTTGGTCTACTTACCTTTGCGTACTGCCCATTGCTTTTGAGCCCTTCTATTCTTTGCAGCATAGTTAGCATTGCGGTGCCTTCATAATCCTGTCAATTGCCAAACTGTGATTTGTTTACCTCGCTAGCACTTTTATCGTCTTTTGGGAGAGAGACATCACTAGTGAAAATCACGTGACCTTGGTCCATCTTCATATCATTGTTTACACCCTCAATTTACTTTCAGTCTTTACTTTCTGTTGCCACTATCATTATCTCTTGCGTTGATCCTTTTTAAATGGCAAGGCTAGAGGAATTGACAACTCCTCTGTACTCGTTGGGAGCAAAGTTATTTGTATCTGTGTGCAGGTCCAGGTGAAGTTAGCAACCTCGGCGCCATTGTTCACTTTACCACCTTCTTGTATCCTTTGGAGTCCTACGGGAGACAAACCTTGGTATCTTTGCCAAGGGAAAACTTGCCACTGCACTATATCTCACCTTGCACTTGGGGTAATCAACGAGGGCTTGAAGAGTATAACACTCTCTTGCCATCATGAAGCAAAACATAAATGCAGAAACTCCTCCAGAGTTTTAAAGGAGATTAGAACTAAGAATTCCAGACTAGCAATATCACAAGCATGCAGAAGACAATGTAATACTTTGGGACAATGCATGTTGCACTAAGAATGACAATTATGCTATCAATAGTTGGTGCTTTGAAGAAAGAAGGGGAGACTCTCGAACCGTGGCTTTTTGATGGCAAGATTGAAAACCCATGAATGGAAGCAAAGACTAAACATGTGCCAGAGCTCTTGGTTTTGAAAACAGAGACAAAATATTTTGAGAAGTGCAACTTTCCAGTCAACGGTGAACGGTAAAGGTCTCTCAATATCTCCCATGCCGACCATATTAATGCTTTTTGCTTACACTTGTTTCCTTATCCATAAATCCTTTGATGGTCTATGGAACCTTTTATTTTGCCTCAAGTATGGAAGGAGGATATCGTTCCATCTATCATTACCAGCATTTGGTCCATTTCATCCCATCATCAAGTATGGGGGAGGTGTAACTTTTTTTTTTAATTTGACTAGTTAAACCTTCCGTCAAAATATTTTTGGCATGGTAGATACTGGTTTTCCGTCACCGCACCATGAGCTTGTTGATACGCGAGAGAGGATAATTGCTTCTTGCCCTTCGTTGGTTACCCCAAGTGGAAGGTGAGATGCAGCGTAGCGGCTAGTTTCCCTTGGTGAAGATACCAAGGTTGAGATCAACCAGTAGGACTCCGACAATGATAAGTAGGTGGTGAAGCGAACAATGGCACCGTTCACAACTCTTGTTGCTTACTTCACCTGGATCAGCACACATACACTAATAACTTTGCTCCCAACAAAGTTCAGAGAGGTTGTCAATCTCTCTGGTCTTGTTGTTTACAAAGGATAAAAAACACAAGGGATAATGATAATGATAGCAACTGAAAGTAAATACTGAAAAGGAAATAATCTTGTAAACAGTGATGAGAATATGGAACGGGGTCCCGTGATGTTCACTAGTGATGTCTCTCCGAAAAGACAATAAAACTGCTATGCGAGGTAAACAAATTGCAGATGGGAAATTGACAGGATTATAAACGCACAACAATGCTAACTATGCTACAAAAGAAAGGAAGAGGCTCATAAGCATGGGTAGTACGCCAAAATAAGTAGACCTAAATCCATCTGCATCTACTACTAATCATCCACCTTGAGATATCTATCCAGAACATTTCGCTGGTATTAAGTTGCAAGCCCCACCCAAAGTGTAAACCCAAAGGAACAGACAACTGCATTAAAAATAACTTTGTGTAAAGTCAAAAATCCTTGCAACCGCGGTTACAAGCACCGTTGTTTTCCCCCTTGTGGCCACAACACATCCCCTAGACTCATGTTTCTGTCACTCAAGCTTGTCATCAGTGGGCATGTACCACAATCGAGCATAACGTTCCCTCTTGGGGTCACTACCTACTACTTGGCCAAAGCAATAAACATCAACGGGGAACATGCAAGAATTACTTAGGAACAAAAATATAAGAGATAAAAACCAAATATATTACTCTATCACAATCTTAACATAATCTCATAATCCATCAGATCCCATCAAACTCAGCATAGCAACAACAGAAGAATTACATATGTGCCTCGATCATGTAGGGCAACTCACGAGGTCTAAACCATGAAGAACAAAGAGGGGAGGAGAACATCACATAGCTACTGATCACGGACCCATGGTCCAAGGTAGACTACTCACGGCACATCCGGGAAGCGTCCATGGTGGAGGAGAAGCTCCCGGAGGTCGATCCTCCCTCCGGCAGGGTGCCAAGAAGGGTCCTGATGGTGCTCCAAATCTTGGAAGCGCGGCGACGGCGGAACAGAGGCGAGATCGCGAAAAAGGGTTCTGTCTTCGGAGGTTTCCCGTGACGGAGATTAAATAGGCGAAGGGGGGCAGCCAGGGGTCCAGGCGCCCCCTGGCGCGGCCAGGCCCCTGGCCGCACCAGGTGGCCGCCTGGGCACCTGGTGGTGGCCCCCTGGCCCTCCTTCGGGGCTCTGGAATCTTCCAGCACGTTGATTTTTATCTGATTTTTCCTGGATTTTTGGAGCAATTTTTATATGGGGAAAAACTGAAATAGAAAAACAGCAGAAAACAGGAACTGGCACTGGGGTGCACTGAGTTAGTAGGTTAGAACAAATATGATCAAAAGTGTATGAAAGTGTATCTAGATCATAGCAATATCACACAAAACATGCATGGAACGAGCAGAAATTATCGATACGTTTGGGACGTATCACTTGTACAGTTACAAAAGGGAGGCTTTTGAATAAATTTCGAGATGGCACAAGAAAGTGTAAGTTAGGAGTGGCCGGTAAATACCACATATAGGTAGGTATGGTGGACTCAAGTGGAATAACTTGTTTGAAAAGAAGTTTGGATACACACGCAGAATTCCGCTTAGTGTGAGCGAAGGCTAGCAAAGGACTGAGAAGCGACCAACTAGAGAGCAATAATTGTCATAATCATGTAGAGCGACAAAGCAACATTGAACCGGGCATGAAAGTGATATGACTATTCTGAAATAAAGAGGTCATCTAGGCATGATAGAAATTTTAGCCATAAACATCTGTGAACATGTGCCAAGTCAATCCAAGAATTCCTCGAAGGGAAATACCACTTCAATATGCCAAACCATGAACAATGCAATGCATGTAAATCATTCCAACAACATATTATGCACCCTAGCTATTGAAGATCAACCACAAAGAAAGCATGAACACTGGGAAAGAATTGTAAACATAGCACTATGTCGCTACAAGCTGATCTCTAGATCATAAGTATAGGCATATGTACAAAAGTAGAAACAAAAAGAGTTCATACCAGTTTTCCTTGTTGCTTCCCTTTCGTCGATCTTCGTCATTATTGCCTTGTCACTTGCACGAACGTGGGAAATATAATCAAATGCCATCACGGACTCGAGCTGAACTCTGAAAACAAAGCAAACTAAAGAGAGAAATGAAATATTTTTTGGTTTTTCAAAGGTTTAACGAAAACAAAAGAAAAGAGAAATATTTTTGTTGTTTTTGCAATTTTAAAAGAACAAAGAAGAACGGGCAAAAACTTCAAAAAATATCAAAGTAAAATAAAATAAAAACGGATAATACAATGGAAGAAGGGAGAAGGGCACGTACTCCCCCAAGCTTAGGCTTTTGGCATAAGTTGGTAGCAGCTACTTCCCCCAGGAGCTTCCTACTCCGGGGTAATGGTAATTCCAATGGTCGAATGAGCCCTCCGGTGCGTACACCGAAGTCCTCGGGTCCTCCCATGAGGAAGGTCCCTCCTCCCAAGAAGAAGAAGACCCCTCACCATGCTCAGTGAAGGTTTCCCCCTGGAAAGGTGGGAACTCACCATGCTCCTCCTCGTCGGGCACAACCCCCTCCATGGGGTTATGCAGCTGGTACTGAGCCATGAACACATCAAACTGGATATCATTGAAGGACCATCCGTTCCTGCGAGTGTTATCAAACAAAAGTGGTGCAGGTAGACGGATATCACGAGTAATGGTCCTCTCAAACCCCAAAATATAAACAAGGTTACCAAACTGGTAAGTCATGGTAACAAACTTATGCCTCTTCATAGCAGCAAGATCGAGACTTGTGTATGAAAAGGGAACATCATCATGATACATGGTGTGATTAAGTGATTCAAGGATAAGTGTGGCATAAACACCACCATATAAATCGCCCTTGTTACTGTTCATAACAAGGCGCCGAGCAATTAAGGCACCCACATTATAATCATTCTTATCAGAGAGGGCGTTCGCATAGATAGTGAAATCTGGTGCAGAACCATTGCTCGTGTTGTCACGAGCCAACACCCCTCTAGCAATAAAGTACGCGAAATACCTGAGGTGGGGAAAAAAATGCTGGAAATCTTTGTACGCCGAATGTCGGTCTCCTCCTGGCTACAAAGGGAGTTGAAGAGGTTCCTCAACTCAGGAGGCTGAGTGATCATCTTTGCCGTCTGACCAGCGTTCGGCACACTTATTATATCACAAAACTGTGCCAAAGACATAGTTATGAGATAATTATAAAGTTTGAACTCGACGGTTCCAGCATCATGGTTATAAAGAAAACTGTTAACAAAGCGGCAGGTAGGCTTCTTGTATTGTACCACACGACATAATGCTAGCCGTGACAAACCTGCATTGGCGCAAAGGCCAGAAAATTCCTCCTTAATCCCTGCAGCTGTAAGAAAATCATCGCATGGATACATCATTGCGCATGCTGGACTTGTGTCTTCCAACAACTCCAGGGGCACATGATCTTCATTGTAGCTCACCCTAGCAGCCGCGGGTGAAGCTGCAGCTCTAGTAACTCGATCGGAGCGCTCGGGCTTCTTCTTCCCAAGCCACCCCTTTGCTTTTCCTAGCAAACTCATTTCTGAAATTTTTAACAATTCACAAAACAAGGATTTAAACAAACTGAGTTGAGGCAAACTACTCTACTCACTTACCTAAGGCATAAACTTGCATCAAAACTTGGAAAATAAATTGCTACACATGCATGCAAGCTCATCTAAACGGCACCAAGAACTACTAAATACTCACAAATGAAGCCACCAATCAAAAATCTAATTGGAGGGGTGGAGGAGTTGCATACCAGGGAGTATTTGCTCAAAATCTCAGCTCAAATGGTTGGCTGTAGAGAGAGATCGAAAATCGCCTCCAAGAACAGCAAGAACGCAAGAACTGGAGCAGAACTCATGTTTTTGGAGAGAGAGGAAGAAGAAATACCGGCAGGTGGGGCCCGTGGGCCCCAGGCGCCCTGTGGGCGTGACCAGGGGACTGGCCGCGCTAGCTAGCCACCTGGGCCATTGGTGGCCCCCCTGGTCAGCCCCAGGTGCTTATGGGTCTCTCTCGTCGTGGAAATTTTTATTTTTATTTTTCTGGAATTTTTCTAAGAACTTCACTGTTGAAAATTTTCTGGAGTTTTAAAAGTTGTGAAACTTCTGAAAACTTGAAGCAGTGATTAGAATTGCGAAGCTTCAAAAGCATATAAACTTGGTACAACAAAGAGAACAAAAGATAAAGCAAATGAAAACATAACAAGCTTCACTTCTTACCTATATAAAACATGCTAGCTAGCAAGGTTGATCAAGTCTTACCAACGAACCGGTGATATATAGAACAAAAAGTCTCACCTCTTATGAAGTGATCATTACACCTTTACTTTAATGGACATTGTCCCCACCATGATGGTTTTGCATTTGTGGTACACGTGTAGAGGAAAATCCCATTCTCCAATCTTCCCGGTCTCGATATTCTATATAGAGTTAAGGCCATGCCTTTTGTCGATATTCTTTGGAAAATACACCGTGTCTTCTTTATCATCAACGTTGAAGGTGAACTTTCCTTTATTGCAATCAATAATGGCACCTGCAGTGTTAAGAAAAGGTCTACCAAGAATAATGGACATGCTCCCATCCTCGGGCATGTCAAGCACAACAAAATCTGTAAGAATTAAACAATTAGAAACTTCAACGGGAACATCATCACAAATACCGATCGGGATGGCTGTTGACTTGTCAGCCATCTGAAGAGAGATATATGTAGAGATTAGCTTTTCTAAACATAGCCTATTATAGAGAGAAAAAGGCATAACACTCACCCCTGCTCCGAGATCACATAAGGCGGTTTTGACATAATTATTTTTTATGGAACAAGGAATGATGGGTATACGTGGATCACCAAGCTTCTCGGGAATCTTCCCACTGAAATAATAGTTAGCAAGCATAGTAGATATTGCCTCATTAGGAACTTTTCTTTTTTTAGTGACAATATCTTTCATATATTTGGAATAAGGAGGTAACTTGATAGCATCTGTCAGAGGAATTTTAAGAAAAAGAGGCTTCATCCATTCACAAAATTTAATATAATTCTCTTCTTCTTTAGATTTGAGAGACTTACCTGGAAAGGGCATGGGTTTTTGTACCCATGGTTCTCTTTCCTTCCCATGTCTTCTTGCGATGAAGTCTTCTCTAGTATACTTCTTGCGTGTATCGGGTGCTTCTTCTTCTCGCACCTCGGGAGGATCATTCTTCTCTTTATCATTTTATTCGGGCTCAGCACCGTCTTCAGTTTCAGCATCGGAGGTAGATATGCTGTTAGGATCATAAAAAAGTTCTTGACCTGTAATGGGATCATTGGAGTTGTGATACGTCCCAAACGTATCTATAATTTCTGCTTGCTCCATGCATGATTTGTGTGACTTTGCCATGTTTTTCTTCAACTTTCATACACTTTTGATCATATTTGGACTAACCTATTAACTTAGTACACCCAGTTGCCAGTTCCTGTTTTCTGCTGTTTTTATATTTCAGGTTTTCCGGCCATTAAAAGTGCCAAATAAATTCCAGAAAAATTATATAAAAAATCAGCGTCCCGGAAGTTTCTCGAAGAACCAAGGAAGGAAGGGAGTGGACCCACCAGGGCCCCTGGCGCGGCCCCACCCTAGGGCGCGCCGGGCACCCTCCTGGCTGCCCTGTGGCCCCCCTCGGTGCCCCCCTTGGCCTATATTTAGTGCCCGCGGAGGAAACCCCTAATATCGATCTGTTATTCCCGTTCTCCTCTCTGTACCGCCGCCTCCGTTTCAAGATCGGAGCTGCCAGTAGAAGCTGCCCCGGCACCTGATGGTACGAATTAACGCCCCCTCGTTGGTTACCCAAAGTGGAAGGTTGAGATGTAGACAGCAACAAGTTTCCCTTAGAGAAGATGCTAAGGTTGAATGTCGAACCAATAGGACTCCAACAGATACAAGAAGGTGGTGAAGTGAACAATGGCGCCGTTCACAACCTAAGGTTGCTTACTTCACCTGGACCTGCACACACAGAAAATAACTTTTCTTCCCAACGAGTACAGAGGAGTTGTCAATTCCTCCGGCCTTGTTGTTTACAAAGGATAAAACACACTGGATAATAATGATAGTGATAGCAACAGAAAAGTAAATACTGAAAGTAAATTGATGGTGTAAACAGTGTACTCTAATATTCGGGAGGGCGCCTGGGGCCCTGGTGGGTCCCCTCTGCCCCCCTCGTTGATTCCCGAAGCTTCTTCTACGCTTATTTTTTATTGGATTTTTCCCGAATTTTTGGAGCACTTTTTATATGGGGGAAACCTTAAATAGAAAAACAGCAGAAAACAGGAACTAGCACTGGGGTGCACTGAGTTAATAGGTTAGTCCAAATATGATCAAAAGTGTATGGAAGTTCATCAATATCATAGAAATATCACACAAAAGAGGCATGGAGCAAGCATAAATTATAGATACGTTTTGGACGTATCAACATCCCCAAGCTTAATTCATGCTCGTCCTCGAGTAGGTAAATGATAAAAGCATAATTTCTGTGGTGACATGCTAACAACCATATAAGAACTTTTAAGTAAAGCAATCAAGGCATGTAATTCAATTCAAGTCATAGCAGGCAAGAGTCTATATTTAGTATTGAAACAAGCAACATAAGAACATAAAGGTGCAAGAGCTCTCGCTGTCCGTGACTCGAATGTCTCCAAATGGTGTTTGTGTGCAAGAAAGGGGATAGGGATATACGAGAAAAAGTATTTTTGTGTTGAGAACTCAATCTACTAAAGTTCCACACTTGGTATTCTTTGGAATCTTATCTTGACTCATCCCGAGACCACTAGCCAGGTACAAGTCAAAATGATCCACTCCTTTTTGACATTTTGAGCACTCATGCAATGGATGAGCGTAAGCAAGAAAGTTGACACTTAGGATGGCAAAGAGAGAATATGGTGGAGGAGGAAGACAAAAAGGTGTGAATGGCTCACATCAATGAGGACAATCATAGGCGAGAGAAAGCCAAATGATAGATATGATGTGTGGAGTAGGGATTGCCATGGAACGGATGCACATATGAGCTAAGGTAAGCTCTCCAATGGAACTAGTGGGGGTGCATCCAACTTGCTTGCTCAAGAAGACATAGAGCTCATTTGAGGAGGCTCATCATTGGAATATACAAGCCAAGTTCTATAGTGTGAAGGTCCCCACATAGCTATATGCATAAATGATAATCTCTATGGAGTACAAGATATAAGATGGAGTACGGGTGTGGATCTCTCAAAAGGAATAGTAGTGTGCCCCCTTCTCTCTTTTTATTTCTTTTTCTCCTTTTTCTATTTTTTGTATTTTTTGGTGGCCTCAATGGCTCTTTCTATTTCTCTCATTTGTCCTCTTTGGGATCTTTTAATTTGTCCTCTTTGGGATCTTTTAATTTGTCCACTTTGGGATCTTTTCCTCACTTTAGGGGCAACACTCTATATATTACAAAAAGTATAGAAGATATTTCACACTTTACAAAGGTACTCAAATCATAAAGAAGATGTAACTATCATGATGTATGCAAATGTATGCCTCTTCCAGTGTAGCAGGATATGCAATGATACTAGCACGTCATGTAACAATGATTAGGGCAAGGCCCAACTAGCATGCGGCTCATCGATCAAGCAAGTAGCATGTATGACATTAAGATCAAGTCATGAGAAGATGAATGTTGCATGTCAATATATCTCGGAAAGGCTATGGAAATGCCTTGATAGGTAGGTATGGTGGCTGTTTTGAGGAAGGATATAAGGGGGTTTATGATGACAAAGCGTATCATGCCAAGGGTTTGGATGTACCGGCAAAGGTGGACGCCAACTCTCGGAGTGAGAAGAAAGCAATGCACGGCACAGGAGAGGCTAGAAAAATATGGGAAGGTGGAAGTGTCAACTTTTGAATACTCACATTAGTCCGAAGAACTCATGCACTTATTATCGGTAACTCTCAATATAATAGGGAGGTTTCACAAAGAGACAAGTACCTCGAGGAGGAGTGTATGTGGGTTTGGTTATCCTTGCGCATCCTCGACTAATGGTACGTGAGTGTACTCTAATATTCGACCCCTCAGAAGAGTAGTGATCCAACTAGTAGCTAAAGTTCTCAACTAATTTTGTAAGTTTTGAAAATAAACACGGATTGCCCAAAATACGACATCTATCACTAATAGGCTAAAGCTCTTGAAACCAAAAGTCCAAACATTACTCAAAACAATACCTCAAAACTATTGCAAGTTACTACTACAAAAGAATAGCAACCTTAACTACCTACTTCAAGTAAAGACACAAAACTCAGTGCAACAGGCAAACTATCTAAACAAGATAAACATGAAAACTCAAGAGAGTTCCAGCAACAAACTAAACAAAAGCTCTTTGAAAAGATAAGCATGAAAACTAAGAGCTAAACATGACAGTAGCTATGAAAAAGATAAAGAACACACACAACAAACATAAGCATGAAAAGTCCTATGTTGTGTTCTAGATTTTGGAAGTGGAGCGTGTTTTTCTCCCACACAAAGAACGCTGGGTTATAACTTGTTATTAACAGCAAGCAAAGCTAAAAACACTAAAAATGAAACCGAAGAGCGAGTCTCTCCAAGCATAGCACATTACGCAAGAAGTAATAAAAATATGGTGAAACGAGAGACGAACTGATAATTGTTGATGGAGAAGGGGATGCATGGGGGCATCCCCAAGCTTAGACGCTTGAATCTCCTTGAATATTTCTTGGGGATGCATGGGGGCATCCCCAAGCTTGAGCGCTTGACACTCCTGAATCTTCTTTCATCATTTCCCTCGCACACTTGAAAACTCCCTTCATACATAACTCATCATAATCTGATTAGCGAGGTTAGTACCCATAATAAAATAATTTTTCCTCTACTGGAAATAAATATATTCTTGAAGAGCTACTGTTTCTCAAGAATTCCAAAAAGTTTTTGCAAATAAAAAGCAAGCTTAAGGTTTGCAAAACGAAGAAAAGGCAAAACAGGACAGAATCTGTGAAAAACAGACCATCAGGTAGTAAAGAATTGTTTAGGGATACTTCTGCAACTCAAATAAAAAACTCAGAACATACGAAAGTTCCGTAATTGTATAGATCACGCTGTGTAAAAATTTCAGCTCAAACATATGAACTGGGATTTTTCCATGATTTTTCTAGTCACGAGGAAAGAATCTATTTTCTGGACAACATGTCACAACTTTCACTTCCCTTGTCATATGAGGCTATAAATGGCACAAAGCTTGAAAAGTAAAGATACAATGATGTTGTTACAGTCGTCAAAATCATCAAGACCGCTAAAAACAGAAAAAAAGGAAATCCTAAATGCGTTGCAGGCTGCCTCCCAAAAGTGCTTCTTTAAAGCCATTAGCTAGGCTTAATGCAAATAGATCAAGTCTTTTCAAGAAAATAACTAGCCCGCGTGACGGACTCAAAAGGCAACTTAATCTTTTTCCTAGGGAAGTGTTCCATCCCTTTCTTGAGAGGGAATTGGAATTTTATAATCCCTTCTTTCATATCAACAACAGCACCCACGGTGCGAAGAAAAGGACGTCCCAAAATAATTGGACAAGAAGGTTCACATTCAATGTCCATAATAGTAAAATCAACGGGAACATAATTTTCATTGACAATGAGAAGAACATCATCAATCTTCCCCAAAGGTTTCTTTACGGAATAATCGACAAGACGAACACCAAAAGAACAAGGATCAAAAGGTTTCAATTCAAATATATCGTACATTCTTTTGGGCATAACGGAGGTACTAGCTCCAACATCACATAAAGCATAGCAAGAAAAGTTATTCAACTTAATTTTAATGATAGGATCCCAACCATCTTCTAGCTTCCTAGGTATGGAGGCTTCTACCCTAAGCTTCTCCTCCCTAGCTTTGATGAGAGCATTAGTGATATGCTCCGTGAAGGCAAGATTAAGTGTGCTAGTGTGGGGGTCTCTAGACATCTTGTGAAGGAAACGAATAACTTCAGAAAGGGTGCAATTATCAAAATCAAGGTCACTACTATCAAGTAGATTGGTAGTGGTGTCCTTTAGGCTCACTTGTTTGGTAGCTTCTATAGTCATAGGAATTTCTTCTTCTACGGTTGAGGTCATAGCATCACCATTAATATGTCCTATGGGACTAGGGGTGCATTGGGTGCTAAGAGTTTGGATATCCTCAAAAACTTGGATAGTAGCAATGGTATGGTGTGTAGGAAGGCTCTTAATTCTATCTTCTTCCTCCCTTTCTCTAGCCCATCTCTCTTTAAGTTTAGCCATCATCCTAATGTTTTCATTAATTTGCACTTGGATGGCATTCATAGGAGTGACATTCCTCTCCTCAAGAGGAGAAGTTCTAATTTTTAGAAATTCTACTTCATGGGCTAAATTGTCTACCTTCGACGAGAGGTTATCTAATTTGTCTAGTTTTTCCTCTACACTCTTGTTGAAGGCTTTTTGGGTAGTGATAAAGTCTTTAAGCATACTCTCTAAATTTTTTTGGTGCTAGGATAACTGTTGTTTTTCCCATAGTTGGAGGGGAATGGTCTAGGATTGCTACCAAAATTACTCCTATAAGCATTGTTATTGAAGTTGTTTCTAGAGATAAAGTTCACATCTACTTGATCTTGAGCAATCAAAGAATTTAAATGTACATCATGAGGATCAATTGGAGATTGCTTGGTAAGTAGAGACATAATCAAGTCAACTTTTTCATTTAGGGAGGAGATCTCCTCGAAAGAGTTTACCTTCCTACCTGTTGGAGCTCTTTCGGTGTGCCATTGGGAGTAGTTGGTCATTGTCTCATCGAGAAGTTTTATGGCAGCTGATGTCTACGCACGCTTCTATTCTTGTAGACTATGTTGGGCCTCCAAGCGCAGAGGTTTGTAGGACAGCAGCAATTACCCTCAAGTGGATGACCTAAGGTTTATCGAACTCAGGGAAGTAGAGGTTGAAGATGGTCTCTCTCAAGCAACCCTGCAATTAAGATACAAGAAGTCTCTTGTGTCCCCAACACACCTAATACAACTAGGAGTTGTATAGGTGCACTAGTTCGGCGAAGAGATGGTAAAATATGGGTGATAGGTGTGATAAAACGAAGTAATATAAATCTGTAATAAAAAGTGCAGCAAAGAAACAAGTAACAAAAGTGAGTGAAAGCGGTGTAACAATGATGGAAACAAGGCCTAGGCTTCATACTTTCACTAGTGGCAACTCCCAACAACATTAACATAGTCTAATCACATGATATTTCCCATAAAACATGCAATGGAGACATACTCGGAGGTCATTCCTTTGTGGTCAAGAGAGGACGAGAATTGTGTAGGGCTACAAAAGCACACCTCAGAGTTCGTAGTTCTCAATGTATGGATTTCCCAATGTCACCGCGGCCATCCAAAGAGAGTGCCACAATCACTACAACATATCTAAAGGATAGTCAAAGACAAGCACCAAGAGACTCTCAATCTTCAATCCACACACAAAAGAGGAAATCACTCATGATAATATTCTTCTAACCCATGTCCAATAGACCGCTGTCACCTTGGTCTCCGAGATTATACTAGATAAGATCAATTGAGTGCATCAATCCAATACATAGAGGAAGGGGAAATATCATGGGATCACCCTAGATTAACATAGCCTATGATCACAACAAAGATCACATCAAGGGAGAGAGAGAAACCACATAGATCAAGATATAAGCCTTAGCCCCAAGGGGAACTACTCACACATGGACATGGTGAGAGGGAGAGTTGTTGATGGAGAGGTGCAGCCCAGAGGAGATGAAGGAGACGGCGACGGCGGCGGTGCCCATGGCCACGACCCTTGGGGGCAGCGGCCCTTGGCCCCTTCTTCTTCCTTGGATATGGTGCTGATGTGGAGATTGATCTCCCCCTCAAGACGGCTGCCAAGGGGGAGGAATTTTCGTGGTGCCCTTCGATCTAGGTTTCCTCTCTTTATATAGACTCTCGGATTCCCGTCATCCAGATTACGTCTTCTGTATTTCGGGGTTTCTGGAAGCGTCCGAACTCGGATTGGTCCGAATTGTATGTCTAAATCCACCGGAAAAAAATTCCTACAACTTTTTAGTTTTAAGTTTTTCCGTTTGAGGCCGTCTTCTAGCGTTTCCGAGGCGATCTTTAAAACCTGTCTGCTGGGGACAGATTTCAGGAGAGTTAGAGTCCAACTCCTACAAGGCTCCTTTTTGTGATTTTTCCTTTATCCAAGTAATTCCTACACATAAAGGACAAAAACAATAACTTGTGCACTCTTGCAACAATTAATAGGTTAGTTCCAAAATATGTGATAAAAAGATATGAAAGTTTATCAAAAGCATAGCAATATCACACAAAACATGCATGGAGCAAGCAGAAATTATAGATATGTTTGGGACGTATCAGCAGCACCAAGTGTAGTTGACATAAAGGTTCCTCCTGCGGACGAATCTAGCAAGTTCCGCGTGGTAAAGTTCAAGCTTGCATAAAAAGTTTGGATAACCATCCAAGTAGTCAAACCATGCGTAGGGCAATTCTTAACAAGAGATTTCATGTGTTCCCAAGCTTGGGCAACGTGTTCATTATCCAATTGCTTAATATTCATAATATAACTCCTCAATTGGATAATCTTAGCAGGGGTGTAGTACTTCCCAATAAAAGCATCCTTGCACTTGTCCCAAGAGTCTATGCTATTCTTAGGCAAGTATTGAAACCATATTTTAGCTTCATCTCTCAAGGAGAAAGGAAAAAGCTTAAGCTTAACAATATCATGATGTGCGAGGTGATGATAGTGATTTCTCGCCCTTCGTTGGTAAACCCCAAGTGGAAGGTGTGATGTAGCACAGCAGAAAATTTCCCTCAGTAAAGATACCAAGGTTTGTCTCCAGTAGGACTCCAGAGATGATAAGTAGGTGTCAGCGGCACAACTGACGCGGACCTGCACGCAGACACAAATAACTTTGTTCCCAACGAAGTTCAGAGAGGTTGTCAATCTCTCCGGTCTTGTTGTTCACAAAGGATCAAACGCAAGGGATAATGATAGCAACTGAAAGTAAAAGCAGAAAAGTAAATGAGCGTGTAAACAGTGATGAGGATATGGACCGGGATACGTGATGTTCACTAGTGATGTCTCCCTCCCAAAAGACGATAAAACTGCTATGCGAGGTGAACAAATTACAGAAGGGCAATTGACAGGATTATGAACGCACCGCAATGCTAACTATGCTACAAAAGAAAGGAAGAGGCTCAAAAGCATGGGCAGAACGCCAAAATAAGTAGACCGAAATCCAACTGCATCTACTACTAATCATCCACCTTGAGATATCTATCCAGAACATCTCGCTGGTATTAAGTTGCGAGCCCCACCCAAAGTGTAAACCCAAAGCAACAGACAACTGCATTAAAAAGTACTTTGCGTAAAGTAAACAATCCTTGTAACCGCGGTTACAAGAGCCGTTGTTTTCCCCCTTGTGGCAACAGCACATCCCCTAGAATCATGTTTCTGTCACTCAAGCTAGTCATCAGGGGGCATGAACCAACAATCGAGAAAAAGTTCCCTCTTGGGGTTACTACCTACTACTTGGCCAAAGCAATAAACAGCAACGGAGAACATGCAAGAATTACTTAAGAACAAAAATATAAGAGATAAGAACCAAATATATTACTCAATCACAATCTGAACATAATCTCATAATCCATCAGATCCCATCAAACTCAGCATAGCAACAGCAGGAAGATTACAAAAGTGCCTCGATCATGTAGGGCAGCTCACGAGGTCTAAACCATGAAGAACACATAGGGGAGGAGAACATCACATAGCTACTGATCACGGACCCATGGTCCAAAGGAAACTACTCACGAGGCATCCGGGAAGCATCCATGGTGGAGAGGAGACTCCCGGAGGTCAGCCCTCCCTACGGCAGGGTGCCGGGAAGAGGTCTGCTGGTGCTCCCGATCTCGGAAGCGCGGTGGCGGCGGAACAGAGGCGAGATCGCGAAAAAGGGTTCTGTCCTCGAGGGGTTCTCGTCACGGAGAATATATAGGCGAAGGGAACAGCCAGGGGGGCCACCAGGGGTCCAGGCGCCCCCCTGGCGCGGCCAACCCCTGGGGCGCGCCACCAGGGCGCCTGGGCGCCTAGTGGTGGCCCTCTGGCCCCACTCAGGTTCTTCCGGAAGGTTCTTCTGCGCTGATTTTTTATCTGATTTTTCCCGAATTTTTGGAGCACTTTTTATATGGGGGGAAACTGAAATAGAAAAACAACAGAAAACAGGAACTGGCACCGTGGTGCACTGAGTTAATAGGTTAGTCCAAATATGATCAAAAGTGTATGAAAGTGTAGCTAGATCATAGCAATATCACACAAAACATGCATGGAGCAAGCAAAAATTATAGATATGTTTTGGACGAATCATATCACCATCTACTTCTTTGTACTTTTGCATATCACAAAGCTCAATAAAATTATTTAAATGCAAAGCAGCAGCATCTCTAGCACCGGAGAATTGATCTTTCATAACAAGGTTCAACAAAGCAGGTTTAATCTCAGAAGAAGGTGCTGAAATAGCAGGTGTAGCAATAGGAGTGCAGATAAAGTCACTGTTGTTGTGACTAGTGAAGTCAGACAACTTGGTGTTCTCAGAGGAACCCATAGTAGCAGCAAGCAAGATAACTATTTTTTTGATTTTTGATAAAAGACACTAAAGCAAAAACTGAAAGGTAAACAAACAAGACTAAAAAGCAAAGATAAAAGATAGTGTGCAACTCCCCTATCTTGAAGAGTAGAGTCCCCGGAAACGGCGCCAGA
Organism: Bromus sterilis; assembly: GCA_950022295.1. Taxonomy (NCBI): domain Eukaryota; kingdom Viridiplantae; phylum Streptophyta; class Magnoliopsida; order Poales; family Poaceae; genus Bromus; species Bromus sterilis. The sequence continues at coordinate 70,763,248 of OX465600.1, read as the reverse complement.
AATTGCTTTTGATGGTGATACGTCTAAAACGTATCTATAATTTCTGCTTGCTCCATGCCTCTTTTGTGTGATATTGCTATGATATTGATGAAATTCCATACACTTTTGATCATATTTGGACTAACCTATTAACTAAGTGCACCCCAGTGCCAGTTCCTGTTTTCTGCTGTTTTTCTATTTCAGGTTCCCCCCATATTAAAAGTGCTCCAAAAATTCAGGGAAAATCCAATAAAAATCAGCGTACAGGAAGCTTTCGAAATCACCGAAGGGGGGGGGGCAGAGGGAACCCAACAGGGCCCCAGGCGGCCTCCCGGCGCGCCCCAGGGTGGGGTCGCGCCAGGGGGGCGCCTGGACCCCTGGTGGCCCCCTGGATGCCCCCCTTCGCCTATTTATTCCCCGTGACGCAAAAACCCTGAGATGGGAACCCTTTTTCGCGATTTCTCCTCTGTTTCGCCGCCGTCGCGTTTCTAAGATTGGGAGCACCAAAACACCTCTTCCCGGCACCCTGCCGAAGGGAGGCACCACCTCCGGGAGCTTATCCACCACCATGGACGCTTCCCGGATGAACCGTGAGTAGTCCACCTTGGACCATGGGTCTATGATTAGTAGCTATGTGATGTTCTCCTCCCCTCTTTGTTCTTCATGGATTAGACCTCGTGAGCTGCCCTACATGATTGAGGCACATATGTAATATTTCTGCTGTTGCTATGCTGAGTTTGCTGGGATCCGATGGATTATGAGATTATGTTCAGATTGTGTTTGAGTAATATATTTGATTCTCCCATTTTATATTTATGTTCTTGAGTAATTCTTGCATGTTCTCCGTTGTTGTTTATTGCTTTGGCCAAGTAGTAGGTAGTGACTCCAAGAGGGAGCGTTATGCATGATTGTGGGTTCATGCCCCCCGATGACTAGCTTGAGTGACAGAAACATGAGTCTAGGGGATGTGCTGTTGCCACAAGGGGGAAAACAACGGTGCTTGTACTTGCGGGTGCAAAGATTGTTTACTTTACGCAAAGTTCTTTAATGCGGTTGTCCGTTGCTTTGAGTTTACACTTTGGGTGGGATTCACAACTTAATACCAGCGAGATGTTCTGGATAGATATCTCAAGGTGGATGATCAGTAGGTAGATGCAGATGGATTTCGGTCTACTTGTCTTGGCGTACCGCCCAAGCTTTTGAGCCTCTTCCTTTCTTTATAGCATAATTAGCATTGGTTTGCGCACATAATCCTGTCAATTGCCCAGCTGTAATTTTTTGACCTCGCATGGCTATTTTATCATCTTTTTGGAGAGATACATCACTAGTGAACATCATAGGGCCCCGGTCCATATCTTTAATACTGTTTACATCGCTATCAATTTACTGCTTTATTTACTTTTCCGTTGCTATCACTATCATTATTATCCCGTGCGTTTTATCCTTTGTAAACAACAAGGCCGTAGGAATTGACAACTCCTTTGTACTCGTTGGGAAGCAAAGCTATCTGTTGTGTGTGCCGGTCCAGGTGAAGTTAGCAACCTTGAGTTGTGAACGGCGCCATTGTTCACTTCACCACCTACTTGTATCTTTTGGAGTCCTATTGGTTCGACACTCAACCTTAGCATATTCGCTAAGGGAAATTGCCGCTACGCTACATCTCACCTTCCACTTTGGGTAACCAACGAGGGGCGAGAAGTAAACTCTCGTGACATCAGATGGTACGAATTAACGCCCCCTCGTGGGTTACCCAATGTGGAAAAACAAGACTAAGAAGCAAAGATAAAAGATAGTGTGCAACTTGTTGGGAAACGTAGTAGAAAAGAAAAATTTTCGGCCTACGAATCAAGAACCCAAGATCATCCAAGAAGATTGCATACAAGGTTTTAGGTCATGGCTCACCAACCTATGTAGCGGAAGTAGAGTTGGTGAAGCTCGTGGACGTAGTGGAAGTAGATCTCGCAAGTTCTCCCACGAACAGTCCCTCGATCAATCCCACGAACAAGTCCCGCGATCTAGTCCCACGGACAAGTCCCATGAACAAGCTCCTCGAAGAGGGGTCGAAGGTACAACCCCTCCATTAGTTTCCACACATCCCGTAGCAGCAATCCAGCAGCGCTCCGCCGTCCAGAGATGAACGCCACCGAGAAAACTAGAGGGAGAAAACCCTAACGGATTCCGATCTAGAACAACGTCTAAACCGGGGTCTAATTGTGGAGCAACGGGGTTTAGAGGAGGGAGGGTGGCGCATAGGCCTTGGGGACAAGTTGTGCTGCGCCCCCCACCCCTCCCCCACATTATATAGGTGGCCAAGAGGCCCTTGGGGCGCAATAAGGGGGGTGGGGAGTCCAACTTGGACTCCCAAACCTCCCAAACCTTCCCACCGGAAACCTGCCATATTGGAGAGTTGGACTTTCCACCTGGAGGGGGATTCCTTCCCCTTGGTGCGCCCCCACCCCTTGGCCGGCCAGGGAAGCCTAGGTGGCTTGCCCCCCAAGGCTAGGGGCGCAGGGGAGTGGGTGGTACTGCCCGGAACCTTCTGGAACCTTCCATGACCTTCTAGAAGCTTCAAGGACCTTCCGGGACATACCGGGACCGTTTCGGGACATTCCGGACACTTCTGGAGCACTTCCAGGACCTTCCGAGACCGTTCTCGGACGTTCCGGAGCCATCCGGATAGTTTCCAAGACCATCCGAGTTACATTTTAAGCCACCGGATGACCGCGAAGGTTCTCGGGACGCCCAGCGATTATCCGGAAACTATTCCGGTTGATCCAGGACTTCCCCAGTACCATTCTTGTCGGGACCCGGGGTTAGCGTATGCAAGTACAGTTAAGACATAGTCATATGGAGAGCCGAGAACCGCACCCACTTGTCTAAGCAGACAAGGCCAAGCACTGAACATTCTCGGAAAGCATCGTACGTGAGGGGCATCCCATCCAGGCCGGATGATCAACTGTGATGGGTCCTCATCGTCCGCACACAAGTCTAATGATATGGGTGGTGAACTCCCATATTCAAAGACAAGTCGCCTCAACCATACTATCGACTATCTCGAAACTCTTACATAGACTTACTCCAGCCCGATCACTTAGTCGGGGTCTAGGGCGGGCTCGATCATACCACAAAGTGTGCACGAGACAGAGTCTCGGACAATCGCATCGCGATGCCTCAAGCTGCGCACATCTAAGGGCCACTTGGTGTATGAAAGACCGCCAGCCAGAACACAACTAAGGTCTCGAAGACCAATACAAAGACATGCATGTTATAAACATACATGCAGCACACATGCCTTGTATGAACAGCAGGTACCATTGCAATTCTCTACAAAGTGTACATTTTATTTATAACTCTTATAGAGTACACACAGAGATCACTTACAAGTGATCCAACATTACATCACATAGCGGAAGCAAATTATGTCTGAGTACAGACAAGTTTAACAAATTGGCTTAAGAAGCCTTATTCAAACATAAAGCCCTCCACGAGGCAACCAGTCTGCTGACTGGGACTAGACTAGCTTAACTTCAGTCGTCCAGCTCGATGAAGAAGCCACCTTCTGGGTCAGTGGCGTCATCTAAAACATAGATTAAGCAAACGTGAGTACAAAGGCGTACTCTGCAAGACTTACATCGGAGCTATACTACTCATGCACATGTATCAAGGTAAAGGGAGGTGGGGTTCACTTGCAGAAGTGCCAGCTTTGACTTGGCTAGTCCTGAACTACTAGTACCAGACTTGGGGTAAGAAGCGTACACGAGTCCACTACTTTCACCAACCAATTACACAACTATGGTGCCTTCTTCGACTTCCCCACGAGAAAGCATGCCATAGCACTCACACTTATCTTGGTGTGTTTTAGAAGTATCCGGTTCAAGTTATCTAATAATCAAGCTAAGCTTTCCAAGTAGTCCATAACCGCGGACGCGGCTATTCGAATATTTTTGTTAACCTTGCAAGGGTGTACCGCTACACACACATGATCATCATTTACCGCCTTTGATCTCGACACCATTCAAGGGGTGCCAGCGAGGATGCTCACCACAACTGTTACCTCATAGCCTATCTAGTCCAAGAAAGCCGCCTACTTGGGTTGGCTACCACCATCGTGAACCCGGCCGGTTTACCGAAGTGGACCCAAGCGATGTGTGCGTGGTGCGTAAGCCGGTCTCGGATGAGCCGTTCTCTCACTTAGCATCCAGGCCACAAGCCTACCAGAACTCTGAACTACTGCGACATCTGGACATCGAAAGGGATGAGTTAATAGGTTGAGAGGGGTCAGTGAGCCCAATGTGTGGTTGTACTCTTCATCTTGGATCACCACACAAGAACTCGGACTTAGGGCGGTGTTCAACGAGACAACCCACCGTGTACTCCTACACAGCCTCTCATCGTTCACCTTGTATTAGGTTCGATTCACCAACACTTTTCTATCATCAACACATGACCACTACCTTCCCGACTCACATCACAGTAACAACATGGTATCATACTAAGCATGCAATAAGCGGTAACATTTGCAGGGGCCACATGATATCATTCAACTCCTACATTTGCTAGGATTGTGGTTTGCCTACTACTGTGACAAAAGATAGGTCATGCAAAGGAATGGGTTCATCTAGGCGGTAGAATCGTAACATGGTGATCATCCTATACAATGCATAAGCGAGACATGAGAGGGAAGTGGGATTTTATCGACATGATCAATGGGGTTTTGCTTGCCTTGCTGACGAGGTTCGGGCTCTGGATCTTCAGCGAAGGGGGTGACCTCTTGCTCCGGTTCCACCTCTACTCGACAAACAAAGCACGAAGTAGCAATCAACATTAATGCAATGCTCAAGCACATGATAGAATGTTTAAACTTGAAGTACAAGTTTGATGTGTGAGGCAATTCCATTTAAGTGGAATATATTGCATTTTTAAAATGCAAATTCAAATTCCACATTTGAATTCAACATTAACCAAGTTATATGTGATATAGTTTGATCAATTTGAATTAACTTCAAATGTGTATGATATGCCTCTGATGTGTAGGTGAAATGTAGCATGTTGCCATGGTTCAAGTTACAAAAATATTTGAATTGAATTTGATTTAATTCCATTTAATTCAAATATCAAATGCTACTGATCACATTTCAAATTCAACTCAAACAGAGTTGAAAGTTGCATATTTGGAAAGATAATTTTCTCCTGATCATTTTTCATATATTACTTGTCCAATTTGGAGTTAATATGAATTTTCTATGAATTTCCAAAGTTTGGGGTATTTTCTGGAATTTCTGGATTTATTAAACTATTTTTCTTTTCTGGAAAATCCTTTACTGCGTCATTATTGCGTTATGCTGGCGTCAGGGGGGTTTGACCCGAGTCAAACTGACAAGGGGTCCCACCTGTCATCCACAGTGGGGTTAATCCCCTGATTAAAATTAACCCGAGGGGTTAATTAGTGGCTGGCCCCACCCGTCAGCCACTGGGTTAGGCTTAACAGGGTCATTAGGGGGGGCTAATGGTGGCTCGCCGTGAAGTCGCCGGAATCCTGCCGGAGACTCGCCGGAGTTGGTTCTAGGGCGCGGGGAGGGGCCTGGAGGGCATGGACCTGCTCCTTGAGGTCGTCCGCATCGAGTGGTGGCATCAGGGGGCCACGGGGATCACCGGAGCGTCATCGGCGACGAGCGGCGGCGGAAGTCGGGCACGGGACTCGTCGGGTTCTTCAATTCGTGCATGGATTTGGAAACCGAGAGCATGGAAACGAAGCTGGGGTGTGTGCGGAGCTAGTGGAGCCATCCAGGGTTCAAACGGGGGCTCTGGTGAAAGACTTCGACGACGAGCGGCGGCGCTTGGTCTCGGACCTCGTCGGAATCATGCAAACGGGCACGGATTCAAGCGGCAAGATGAGGGGAAAAGCGCGCCTGCTCACCCTGGTTGCAGAGACGGACTCGAGGAAGCCGGAGGAGCTGCGGCTGCGGCGGAATCGACGACGAGCTCTTGCGGGTTCAGCGGCGGCTCGGTGAAGAGGACGACGTGCTCGGGGCTCCTGGCTTCGATTGCTTGCACACGGCGATGAAGACGACGACGGCGCGCGTCCTGGACAAGGTGGCAGCGGCTGAGGAGGAAGGTGGCCACGGGTCTCCACGGTGGTGCTCCGGCGTGCTTCGGGGCGGCGCTGAAATCGCGAAGAGGAGAGGGGGAGGAGGTCCAGGGAGAGGTGGAATGGATGCGGTGGCCTTCTGGGCGTCTCCAGGGGCCACGGGAATAGAGGAGGGAGCAGGAGGTGGCCAGGGCTCGTCGGCGGCGTCGGTGGAGTGCTGCATGCATTCCACCGAGCAGCTTCGGGGCGTGGGGAGGAAGACGACAGGCGCGGGTCCAGGTGGGCTGGGCCGTCCAGGGGAGTTGGGCCTCGCCTAGTGCGAGAGGTAAGCTTTTCTGATTTCTGTTTAATCTTTCCTTTCTGTTTTTTCTGTAATTTGTTCTGTTTAGCTAAAATAAATAGCTAAACATTTTATTAAATGCTGAAAACTTTTATGTGGCCTCATAAAAAAATAAACTAGCCACTCATAAACTTTCAAAATTTTTAAAATTCAAATGATTTGAATTTTAAATTAAAAAGGGGTATTTCTTTAATTCCAAGGTACTGTTTGAATATTTGAAAAATCTATGAGCATGGGGTGGGTCCCACATCACTTGATATGTGATCACACTCATTTATAAGACTTTTCAAAACTCTAACATGAATTTTTGGAAAATATTTTTATCTGGCCTTTTGAATTAATTCATCTGGGGGGTGTTCCTTCTCCCATTTGGATTTTGAATTTGATTTTCAAGGTTTCTTTTTGAAACTTTTGCATGATGCAAAGGTACTAGCTAACCCTAGCACATACCTAACAGAGGGATCTGACAACTCGCCCCCACTCAAAAGAATCTCGTCCCGAGATTCAGAAGTCTGCGGGAGGAAGGAGGGGTACTCGGCAATGAGACGGTCTTCTCTTTCCCACGTGGCTTCTCTTTCAGAGTGGTGTGACCATTGCACTTTCAGAAACCTAATCTTCTGACGACGAGTGACACGCTCTGCGGAATCAAGAATACGAACGGGGTATTCTCGATAAGAAAGGTCATCTTGGAGATCAAGCGTTTCATGGTCGACTTCGCGGATGGGGTCCTTGAAGCAACGCCTGAGTTGGGACACATGGAATACATCATGTACTCGGGAGAGGTGCGGAGGTAGTTCAAGTTGGTAGGCAACTTCTCCACGTTTAGCAATAACGCGGAAAGGTCCGATGTAACGTGGGGCCAACTTGCCTTTGATACCGAAACGTTGGGTTCCCTTCAGAGGAGTAACCCGAAGGTAAGCCTTCTCATCCAGATTGTAGCTCTCTTGCCTATGATGACGATCATAGTAGCTTTTCTGACGAGACTGGGCTGATTTCAATTGATCACGAACAATGCGAACTTGCTCTTCTGCTTCCTTGATCATATCCGGTCCAAAGAATTGTCTTTCACCGGTTTCAGACCAGTTTAGTGGTGTTCGACATCGTCGTCCATAAAGGAGTTCAAAAGGAGCCATGTTCAGACTAGATTGAAAACTGTTGTTATAAGAAAATTCGGCATATGGAAGAGAATTCTCCCAATTCTTTCCGAATGAGATAACACAAGCTCTGAGCATGTCTTCAAGAATTTGGTTAACCCTTTCGACTTGACCGCTAGATTGAGGATGGAAAGCCGTACTAAAGGAGAGATGAGTTCCCAGAGCACGTTGGAAGCTTCCCCAAAATCTAGAGGTGAAAAGGCTACCACGATCAGAATTGATTTCCAATGGAACACCGTGAAGGGATACAATTCTGGAGATGTACAAGTCCGCTAACTGGCTAGCAGTTATAGACTCGCGAACCGGAAGGAAGTGAGCAACTTTGGAAAGCCTATCTATGACAACGAAGATGGCATTGTTTCCTTTCTGGGTTCTTGGAAAGCCTGTGATGAAGTCCATACCGACTTTGTCCCATTTCCACTCGGGAATAGACAAAGGTTGAAGTGTACCAGCAGGTCTTTGATGTTCTGCCTTAATGCGATGACAAACATCACATTCGGCAACAAATTGAGCAATGTCTCTCTTCATCCTAGTCCACCAAAATCTCTGGCGTAGATCTCGGTACATTTTCGTGCTACCGGGATGAATTGAGAGGGGTGTGTCATGGGCTTCTTTGAGGATGAGTTGCCTTAGTTCCCTATTCTTAGGTACTACCAAACGATTTTCAAAGAATACCGTTCCCTTGCTATCTGTGGGGAAAGATTTAGCAACTCCGCTAGCAATGTTCTCCTTGATCCGGCGAACACCTCGTGCACGCCTTTGGGCAACTATGATTTGATCCTCAAGAGTTGGTTTCGCCACCAAGGTTGAAAGATAGCCATGAGGAACAATTTCAAGGTTGAGCTTGCGAAAGTCCTCATGAAGAAGTGGTTGATACTGCTGTAACATGAGGTTGTTACAGTACGACTTACGACTTAGTGCATCAGCCATGACATTGGCTTTGCCTGGGGTGTAAGAAATTGCTACGTCGTAATCTTTTATCAACTCGATCCAGCGTCTTTGCCTGAGATTAAGATCTGGCTGGGTGAAAATATATTTGAGGCTTTGGTGGTCGGAATAAATCTCACAACGATTACCAACGAGGTAATGTCGCCAAGTTGTTAGAGCATGAACTACGGCAGCGAGTTCAAGGTCATGGGTAGGATAGTTCTCTTCATGTGGCCGCAATTGGCGTGAAGCATAAGCTACCACATGTCGATCTTGCAGAAGTATGCATCCTAACCCTTGCCGTGATGCGTCATAATAGATCTCGAAATCCATTTTGGTGTCTGGAGGTGCAAGCACGGGTGCAGAAGTTAATCTTCTTTTTAGCTCTTGAAAGCTTTCCTCGCACTTGGGAGTCCATAAGAATTTCTTATCTTTCTTGAGGAGTTCAGTTAGAGGCTTTGCAACTTTAGAAAAGTTCTCGACGAAGCGACGGCAATAGCTGGCTAGGCCAAGAAAACTTCTAACTTGCTTAACCGATTCAGGTGGAGTCCAGTCAAGGACGGCCTGAACTCTCTCGGGATTCACAGCAATGCCTTTTTCAGAAATCACGTGGCCTAAGTAGGTCACTTCTGGTAGCCAGAATTCACACTTGGAGAATTTAGCGTACAGGCGATGCTCTCTAAGTTTCATCAGTACCAGCCTTAAGTGTTCGGCATGATCTTTTTCGTTCTTCGAGTAGATGAGAATATCATCTAGATAAACTACAACAAATTTATCTAGGTACTCCATGAAGATCGAATTCATCAAGCGTGAGAATGTGGCGGGGGCATTGGTTAAACCAAAGGACATGACGGTGTACTCGTAAAGACCATAACGAGTAGTAAAAGCCGTTTTGGGGATGTCCTCGTTTCGGATTCGGATCTGATGATAACCTAATCTCAAGTCCATCTTTGAGAAGACGGCGGATCCTGCAAGTTGATCATAAAGATCATTGATCCTGGGCAGCGGGTATTTGTTCTTTATCGTCGCTAAATTTAGCGGGCGATAGTCTACGCACATCCTTTCTGTTCCATCTTTCTTCTTCACGAACAGAACGGGGCAACCCCATGGCGATGAGCTAGGGCGGATGAAGCCTTTTGCCAACGAAGCATCAAGTTGGGTTATTAGCTCAGCTAACTCATGTGGGGCCATTTTATATGGGCGTTTGGAAATTGGTGCGGTTCCTGGAACAAGATCCACTATAAACTCTACACATCTGTCGGGTGGCATGCCCGGAAGCTCTTCAGGAAAGACATCCGGGAAGTCACGAACCACCGGAATATCTTCAAGTTCGGGAAGGGGAAGTACATTCAAGGAATGCACTTGGGTTCTTGTTCTAAGTGAGGTATAGCTGATGGTTTTGCCTGAAGGGTGGGTGAGTTTCACGGATTTGCCTTTGCAATCCAGATAGGCATTTTGTCTTGATAGCCAATCCATGCCAAGGATGACATCAATGTCTGAAGACTTGAGGGCTATGAGCGAAGCAAGGAATACTAAACCCTCAATTGCAATTTGATTACCATGGCTCACTCTATTAGTTTTCCATCTTGACCCTGGAGTTTGAATAACCATCGGGGTGGACAATTCAACAAAGGGTAACTCATGACGAAGTGCATAACTTTCCGACATGAATGAATGAGATGCTCCTGGGTCGAAAAGAACGGAAGTAGGAACAAAATTGAATGGGAGCGTACCAAGAATGACGTCAGTGGTGTCGTCAGTCTCTTCAGCGGCAACCTGGTTCAGACGTCCACGAGTGGCGGAAGGAGCGGGTTTGGCGGTGAAGACCTTCTGGGGTGGCTTGCCACGGCCATTGTTGTTGTTGTTGTTACCTCCGGCACGTGGTGGAGCATTCTGGTGCTGGATCTGGTTCTGGGGGCACTCGCGAGAGTAGTGGCCTGCCTGACCACACTTGTAGCAAGCTCCGAAAATAGTGCGTGGAGCTGGGTGGTTTGGTGGAGCTGGGTGAAACTGGGTGGGTGGACGAGGCGCCACATAGGATGGCCTCGGTGGGTTGTTCTGGCGGAACATGCTATTGGGGATCCAGATCTTGCGTTTCTGGGAACCAGAACTGGATGAACCTTCCTCTCTAGGGTGTTTGCGAAAGTCATTGGGGGTGTTCATGTCCTCTGCCTTGATGGCCTTGTTGACAAGGACCTGGAAAGTGGCAAAGTCATGAAGATTGAGCTCGCGGCGGAGTCCACTATTGAGGCCACGACGGAACCTCTCTTGTTTCTTGGAGTCGGTGGAGACTTCTTCAGTGGCATAACGAGCAAGTCGGTTGAACTCACGACTGAACTCGTCAACTGTTCTTCTGCCTTGAGTGAGGTTACAGAATTCCTCACGCTTGCGGTCCATGAGACCTTTGGGGATGTGGTGCTCGCGGAAAGAGGTGCAGAACTCCTCCCAAGATGCAGGTGGTCCAACTGGGCGCATATTCAGGAAGTTCTCCCACCAAGAGCTTGCTGCACCTTCAAGGTGATAGGTGGCATAGTTGACCTTGTCGCCATTTGCAACATGGCCGGCTTGGAGCTTCCTCTCGATGCTGCGAAGCCAGTCATCGGCGTCAAGGGGCTCGGTGGAGTAACTGAATACCGGGGGATGAAGCCGGATGAAGTCGTTCAGAGACACCAGCTCATTGCGCTGCTGAGTGGTGTTGCGTGCGATGACTTCCAACAGGTGGTGAGAGTCACGGCGGTTCCTCTCGACCTCCATCAGAACTTGGGCCATCGTGGGTGGGGGTGGAAGGTTGTCTTCCTCCTGGTTGTTCCCACGACCTTGGTTACGACCAACCTGGCCACGGGTTCCTTGAGACATCCTAAAGGTGAAAAACCAAAGTCAAACAGAGTTGATTTGAAGAGTCTAATCAAGGTATTGAAGTACTGGAAGGATTACAGAGCAAAGGAAGTAATCATCTTGACAACATGGTGATAAAGCATACAAGCCATATATTCACAAGCTGTCATACAAACCATACATCGTTTTAGTACAATCACTAAGCTAATACAACGTGATGAAGATGATACATCCTTCAGAGGCACTCTGACTTCCTATACATTATTTATCTAAGCCTCTGGAACTTAGACACCTTGCTTAAAATATACTAGGATACTACTACATCCTCACTAAGTAAGACCACAGGCGGTCTCACTCATCTCCATCTCCATAGTAGTCCTCGTAAAAGTTACCCGCGTATCCCGGTAGCTGGAGGTGACCATCGGAAAACACGGAGGCTTGTGGACCCTTATATCCATTTGGGCAAGGATGGGGTCTAGGTCCAATGTAGGGTGGAAGCAAAGGACCACGGGGTGGAAAAACTCCTCCAATCTCGGGCCAAGAACCTCGAGAAGGCATCTGGGTCCTCACTGGATAGATCGCATCGTACTCCACTGATCCCACGCTCACAAAGGGTGCCAAGAGCGTCAAGGCTCGGTACAAACGAACACGAGTGGCGTGGAGCTCAAAACGGAGAGCACGTGCATCACGGTCTCTGTCACTAGCAAACCTAGCAGTCATCTGAAGTGCTGGATCCTCTGCGGAGTGATCTGAGTAGAGTCCGGTGTAATATCCCTCTTCTCCTGGAAGTGCGGCTAGGATATAGCGGAAAGAAGTCTCTCTCAGCAAAGTGTGCTCCTCTCTCAGCAGTGTGATACATGAGTATGCAGCATCCTGCACAGCCATGTTCTCGGTAACGCCGATGCCATGTCCAAAGTGGATAGGCTGGGTGACTCCAACGTGGTGTGGGTAGATCCGGACAATGCAGTGGAACTGCGTCTGGTTGAAATCGTGGAACTGCTCCTCGATGGTGTACTCAGGGTACCATCGATATCCCACGTAGGACATCATCTCGATCAACGTGGCGGGATGGCCACGCACACCGAGGCACCTGGTCAAATGAACAATCTGCCGAGGGGGAAGATCTGCCATCTGAAACAGAAAGGAGTTTGCAAGTGCATCAGATTATGAGATAAACCTGGAATGACTCGGACAGCATAACGGCTGTAATTGTAAGAAATGACAATTTCTTTCAATCATGAAAAACAGCACTTACATAATACGATGTAAGAAATCAGCATTATAACAATGCTAGGAAAACCTGACACAACTTTCCTACGGCTATAGGGAAGCAATCAACGAGATATGCTAATCAGACAGAGGAGAGCCTAGTCCTATCTTCCCGTAGAACAAGATGAGGGTGACTCAGAACTCAGAACGAAGGGGTAAGGAGAAAAATGAAGCCTTACGTTGTTCCCATATATACCTAGAGTAACTATATAACTATAGAATGCTAGACTTAACTTCGGCCAAGGCTACTAGTCCTACAGTCAGTCCTGCTCTGATACCAAGTCTGTCGGGACCCGGGGTTAGCGTATGCAAGTACAGTTAAGACATAGTCATATGGAGAGCCGAGAACCGCACCCATTTGTCTAAGCAGACAAGGCCAAGCACTGAACATTCTCGGAAAGCATCGTACGTGAGGGGCATCCCATCCAGGCCGGATGATCAACTGTGATGGGTCCTCATCGTCCGCACACAAGTCTAATGATATGGGTGGTGAACTCCCATATTCAAAGACAAGTCGCCTCAACCATACTATCGACTATCTCGAAACTCTTACATAGACTTACTCCAGCCCGATCACTTAGTCGGGGTCTAGGGTGGGCTCGATCATACCACAAAGTGTGCACGAGACAGAGTCTCGGACAATCGCATCGCGATGCCTCAAGCTGCGCACATCTAAGGGCCACTTGGTGTATGAAAGACCGCCAGCCAGAACACAACTAAGGTCTCGAAAACCCATACAAAGACATGCATGTTATAAACATACATGCAGCACACATGCCTTGTATGAACAGCAGGTACCATTGCAATTCTCTACAAAGTGTACATTTTATTTATAACTCTTATAGAGTACACACAGAGATCACTTACAAGTGATCCAACATTACATCACATAGCGGAAGAAAATTATGTCTGAGTACAGACAAGTTTAACAAATTGGCTTAAGAAGCCTTATTCAAACATAAAGCCCTCCACGAGGGAACCAGTCTACTGACTAGGACTAGACTAGCTTAACTTCAGTCGTCCAGCTCGATGAAGAAGCCACCTTCTGGGTCAGTGGCGTCATCTAAAACATAGATTAAGCAAACGTGAGTACAAAGGCGTACTCAGCAAGACTTACATAGGAGCTATACTACTCATGCACATGTATCAAGGTAAAGGGAGGTGGGGTTCACTTGCAGAAGTGCCAGCTTTGACTTGGCTAGTCCTGAACTACTAGTACCAGACTTGGGGTAAGAAGCGTACACGAGTCCACTACTTTCACCAACCAATTACACCACTATGGTGCCTTCTTCGACTTCCCCACGAGAAAGCATGCCATAGCACTCACACTTATCTTGGTGTGTTTTAGAAGTATCCGGTTCAAGTTATCTAATAATCAAGCTAAGCTTTCCAAGTAGTCCATAACCGCGGACGCGGCTATTCGAATAGTTTTGTTAACCTTGCAAGGGTGTACCGCTACACACACATGGTCATCATTTACCGCCTTTGATCTCGACACCATTCAAGGGGTGCCAGCGAGGATGCTCACCACAACTGTTACCTCATAGCCTATCTAGTCCAAGAAAGCCGCCTACTTGGGTTGGCTACCACCATCGTGAACCCGGCCGGTTTACCGAAGTGGACCCAAGCGATGTGTGCGTGGTGCGTAAGCCGGTCTCGGATGAGCCGTTCTCTCACTTAGCATCCAGGCCACAAGCCTACCAGAACTCTGAACTACTGCGACATCTGGACATCGAAAGGGATGAGTTAATAGGTTGAGAGGGGTCAGTGAGCCCAATGTGTGGTTGTACTCTTCATCTTGGATCACCACACAAGAACTCGGACTTAGGGCGGTGTTCAACGAGACAACCCACCGTGTACTCCTACACAGCCTCTCATCGTTCACCTTGTATTAGGTTCGATTCACCAACACTTTTCTATCATCAACACATGACCACTACCTTCCCGACTCACATCACAGTAACAACATGGTATCATACTAAGCATGCAATAAGCGGTAACATTTGCAGGGGCCACATGATATCATTCAACTCCTACATTTGCTAGGATTGTGGTTTGCCTACTACTGTGACAAAAGATAGGTCATGCAAAGGAATGGGTTCATCTAGGCGGTAGAATCGTAACATGGTGATCATCCTATACAATGCATAAGCGAGACATGAGAGGGAAGTGGGATTTTATCGACATGATCAATGGGGTTTTGCTTGCCTTGCTGACGAGGTTCGGGCTCTGGATCTTCAGCGAAGGGGGTGACCTCTTGCTCCGGTTCCACCTCTACTCGACAAACAAAGCACGAAGTAGCAATCAACATGAATGCAATGCTCAAGCACATGATAGAATGTTTAAACTTGAAGTACAAGTTTGATGTGTGAGGCAATTCCATTTAAGTGGAATATATTGCATTTTTAAAATGCAAATTCAAATTCCACATTTGAATTCAACATTAACCAAGTTATATGTGATATAGTTTGATCAATTTGAATTAACTTCAAATGTGTATGATATGCCTCTGATGTGTAGGTGAAATGTAGCATGTTGCCATGGTTCAAGTTACAAAAATATTTGAATTGAATTTGATTTAATTCCATTTAATTCAAATAGCAAATGCTACTGATCACATTTCAAATTCAACTCAAACAGAGTTGAAAGTTGCATATTTGGAAAGATAATTTTCTCCTGATCATTTTTCATATATTATTTGTCCAATTTGGAGTTAATATGAATTTTCTATGAATTTCCAAAGTTTGGGGTATTTTCTGGAATTTCTGGATTTATTAAACTATTTTTCTTTTCTGGAAAATCCTTTACTGCGTCATTATTGCGTTATGCTGGCGTCAGGGGGGTTTGACCCGAGTCAAACTGACAAGGGGTCCCACCTGTCATCCACAGTGGGGTTAATCCCCTGATTAAAATTAACCCGAGGGGTTAATTAGTGGTTGGCCCCACCCGTCAGCCACTGGGTTAGGCTTAACAGGGTCATTAGGGGGGGCTAATGGTGGCTCGCCGTGAAGTCGCCGGAATCCTGCCGGAGACTCGCCGGAGTTGGTTCTAGGGTGCGGGGAGGGGCCTGGAGGGCATGGACCTGCTCCTTGAGGTCGTCCGCATCGAGTGGTGGCATCAGGGGGCCACGGGGATCACCGGAGCGTCATCGGCGACGAGCGGCGGCGGAAGTCGGGCACGGGACTCGTCGGGTTCTTCAATTCGTGCATGGATTTGGAAACCGAGAGCATGGAAACGAAGCTGGGGTGTGTGCGGAGCTAGTGGATCCATCCAGGGTTCAAACGGGGACTCTGGTGAAAGACTTCGACGACGAGCGGCGACGCTTGGTCTCGGACCTCGTCGGAATCATGCAAACGGGCACGGATTCAAGCGGCAAGATGAGGGGAAAAGCGCGCCTGCTCACCCTGGTTGCAGAGACGGACTCGAGGAAGCCGGAGGAGCTGCGGCTGCGGCGGAATCGACGACGAGCTCTTGCGGGTTCAGCGGCGGCTCGGTGAAGAGGACGACGTGCTCGGGGCTCCTGGCTTCGATTGCTTGCACACGGCGATGAAGACGACGACGGCGCGCGTCCTGGACAAGGTGGCAGCGGCTGAGGAGGAAGGTGGCCACGGGTCTCCACGGTGGTGCTCCGGCGTGCTTCGGGGCGGCGCTGAAATCGCGAAGAGGAGAGGGGGAGGAGGTCCAGGGAGAGGTGGAATGGATGCGGTGGCCTTCTGGGCGTCTCCAGGGGCCACGGGAATAGAGGAGGGAGCAGGAGGTGGCCAGGGCTCGTCGGCGGCGTCGGTGGAGTGCTGCATGCATTCCACCGAGCAGCTTCAGGGCGTGGGGAGGAAGACGACAGGCGCGGGTCCAGGTGGGCTGGGCCGTCCAGGGGAGTTGGGCCTCGCCTAGTGCGAGAGGTAAGCTTTCCTGATTTCTGTTTAATCTTTCCTTTCTGTTTTTTCTGTAATTTGTTCTGTTTAGCTAAAATAAATAGCTAAACATTTTATTAAATGCTGAAAACTTTTATGTGGCCTCATAAAAAAATAAACTAGCCACTCATAAACTTTCAACATTTTTAAAATTCAAATGATTTGAATTTTAAATTAAAAAGGGGTATTTCTTTAATTCCAAGGTACTGTTTGAATATTTGAAAAATCTATGAGCATGGGGTGGGTCCCACATCACTTGATATGTGATCACACTCATTTATAAGACTTTTCAAAACTCTAACATGAATTTTTGGAAAATATTTTTATCTGGCCTTTTGAATTAATTCATCTGGGGGGTGTTCCTTCTCCCATTTGGATTTTGAATTTGATTTTCAAGGTTTCTTTTTGAAACTTTTGCATGATGCAAAGGTACTAGCTAACCCTAGCACATACCTAACAGAGGGATCTGACAATTCTCATATGTTCCGGAACCACCTGGGACTACTCCAGAGTGATCCGGACATAACCTTAAATACCCAGAACTACTTCTGGTGCCCTTATGAACAATTCCATAAATCTCCGGAACTACTTCCGGTACCCGTATGAACTATTCTGCTTTGCTTCCACTAAACCTTCTACCATACTAGTATTCTAACAGACTACTGCTCGTTAAGTGTGTGACCCAATAGGTTCGGTATAATGCGGACATGACTCAGAACATCTTCCGGACATAGGTCAACAGCCTTTTGTCAATAGCCAATAATCAACAGCGGAGCCATGGACACCCATGTTGACTCCCGCACATACACGAAGAAACTTCGAGTGAACCATTATGTTTAGTCATGTACCATTCCCTTTGCTTCGCGATATATGACAAAGTTAGAGGAGAGAAGTTTGGCACCCATGTGTAACAACTTTTGAACACAAGCCACTCGTTATCCTCTTTGCTCGTTTGTCCCTTTTCTCGTTATCGTATTCCGGTATCCCCGTGACTGAATCACAATGTGTCTGGCCAGACTATAATGGATACCGTCATACCGAGTGGGCCCGAAGTGAATATCTTCTTCATCGTGAAGGAGCAAATCCCATTCTTGAACTATCACAGTCACTAGCCACACCATCTGACATACCAGAACTTATTTTACTACTTCCCATTTATGGGAGGATTCATCTAAGAACCAAAGCATGTCTTCCTGTGTGAAGCAACTCGATACTCTCATGGTCTAAGGAATTACGTATATGAAAACATTTCATGATATGACTTATAACGTAGTTACGATGTGATCTCTAAGTATATCATTCAATACTGGGGTCGGTTCAACATCATTGTTCTGCTAACAATATGTTCCCATTGCTACTGACATCCTTGTTACAAGAACAATGTCCATGATTAAGAAAACGTAATCATCAGTTAGCACATGAGCTGGTCTTAGAGGCTAAACCAGGAACTCTTGGTGTTTACATTTCCACACATGCAAATGAGTTTTCTTCTGAATCTCACAGTCAGGGTCATTGCAATTATAGCACAGAAATATAAACATTAATTACGAACGTGGAAATATATATATAATAACATTTTATTATTGCCTCTAGGGCATATTTCCAACACAACTCCCCTATCTTGAAGAGTGGAGTCCCCGGCAACGGCGCCAGAAATTGCTTTTGATGGTACACCCCCTCGTTGGTTACCCAAAGTGGAAGGTCGAGATGTAGACAACAACAAGTTTCCCTTAGATAAGATGCTAAGGTTGAATGTCGAACCAATAGGACTCCAACAGATACAAGAAGGTGGTGAAGTGAACAATGGCGCCGTTCACAACCTAAGGTTGCTTACTTCACCTGGACCTGCACACACAGCAAATAACTTTGCTTCCCAACGAGTACAGAGGAGTTTTCAATTCCTCCGGCCTTGTTGTTTACAAAGGATAAAACACACGTGATAATAATGATAGTGATAGCAACGGAAAAATAAATACTGAAAGTAAATTGACAGTGTAAACAACGTTGGAAATATGGGCCGGGGTCCTATGATGTTCACTAGTGATGTCTCTCTCCCAAAAGACGATAAAATAGCCATGCGAGGTCAAAAAATTACAGCTGGGCAATTGACAGGATTATGTGCGCAAACCAATGCTAATTATGCTATAAAGAAAGGAAGAGGCTCAAAAGCATGGGCGGTACGGCAAGACAAATAGACCGAAATCCATCTGCATCTACCTACTAATCATCCACCTTGAGATATCTATCCAGAACATCTCGCTGGTATTAAGTTGCGAATCCCACCAAAAGTGTAAACTCAAAGCAACGGACAACTGCATTAAAGAACTTTGCGTAAAGTAAACAATCCTTGCACCCGCAAGTACAAGCACCGTTGTTTTCCCCCTTGTGGCAACAACACATCCCATAGACTCATGTTTCTGTCACTCAAGCTAGTCATCGGGGGGCATGAACCCACAATCATGCATAACGCTCCCTCTTGGAGTCACTACCTACTACTTGGCCAAAGCAATAAACAGCAACGGAGAACATGCAAGAATTACTCTAGAACATAAATATAAAAGAGAAGAATCAAATATATTACTCAATCACAATCTGAACATAATCTCATAGTCCATCGGATTCTAGCAAACTCAGCATAGCGACAGCAGAAAATTACATATGTGCCTCGATCATGTAGGGCAGCTCACGAGGTCTAATCCATGCAGAACAAAGAGGGGAGGAGAACATCACATAGCTACTGATCATAGACCCATGGTCCAAGGTGGACTACTCACAGTTCATCCAAGAAGCATCCATGGTGATGGAGAAGCTCTCGGAGGTGGTTCCTCCCTTCGGCAAGGTGCCGGGAAGAGGTCTTCTAGTGCTCTCGATCTTGGAAGCGAGGCGGCGGCGGAACAGAGGAGAGATCGCGAAAAAGGGTTCCCGTCACGGGGGTTTCTCGTCACGAGGAATAAATAGGCGAAGGGGGCCAGCCAGGGGGCCACCAGGGGTCCAGGCGGCCCCCTGGCGTGACCCCACCCTAAGGCGCGCCAGGAGGGAGCCTGGGGCCCTGGTGGGTCCCCTCTGCCCCCCCCCCTCGGTGATTCCCGAAGCTTCTTCTACTCTGATTTTTTCTTGGATTTTTCCTGAATTTTTGGAGTGCTTTTTATATGGGGGAAACCTGAAATAGAAAAACAACAGAAAACAGGAACTGGCACTTGGGTGCACTGAGTTAATAGGTTAGTCCAAATATGATCAAAAGTGTATGGAAGTTCATCAATATCATAGCAATATCACACAAAAGAGGCATGGAGCAAGTAGAATTATAGATACGTTTTGGACGTATCAGCACCCTGTCGGAAGGAGGATCCCCCTCCGGGAGACTATCCATCACCATAGACGCCTCCCGGATGTGCTGTGAGTAGTCCCCCTTGGACCATGGTTCCATGACCAGTAGCTATGTGATGTTCTCCTCCCCTCTTTGTGCTTCCACTTTCGAGACCTCGTGAGCTACCTCACATGATCGAGGCACCTTTTTAATTTTCTA
Organism: Bromus sterilis; assembly: GCA_950022295.1. Classification (NCBI taxonomy): domain Eukaryota; kingdom Viridiplantae; phylum Streptophyta; class Magnoliopsida; order Poales; family Poaceae; genus Bromus; species Bromus sterilis. The sequence continues at coordinate 70,743,219 of OX465600.1, read as the reverse complement.
TGTTGCTATGCTGAGTTTGCTGGGATCTGATGGATTATGAGACTATGTTCAGATTGTGATGAGTAATATATTTGGTTCTATTTTATATTTGTGTTCTTAAGTTAATTCTTGCATGTTCTCCGTTGCCGTATTTTTCTTTGGCCAAATGATTTGTTGCAACTCCAAGAGGGAGCGTTATGCTTGATTGTGTGTTCATCCCCTTGATGTCTAGCTTGAGTGACAGAAACATGAGACTAGGGGATGTGTTGTTGCCACCAGGGATAAAACAATAGTGCTTGTACCTGCGGGTGCAAGGATTGTTTACTTTACGCAAAGTTCTTTTAATGCAGTTGTCTGTTGCATTGAGTTTACACTTTGGGTGGGATTCGCAACTTAATACCAGCGAGATGTTCTGGATAGATATCTCAAGGTGGATGATTCGTAGTAGATGCAGATGGATTTCGGTCTACTTACCTTGGCGTACTGCCCATTGCTTTTGAGCCTCTTACTTTCTTTTATATCATAGTTAGCATTGCGGTGCGTTTATAATCCTGTTAATTGCCCAGCTGTGATTTGTTTACCTCACTAGCACTTTTATCGTCTTTTGGGAGAGAGACATCACTAGTGAACGTCATGGGACCTCGGTCCATATTTCCACCATTGTTTACACCCTCAATTTACTTTCAGTCTTTACTTTCCGTTGCCACTATTATTATCTCTTGCCTTGATCCTTTGTAAACAACAAGGCTAGAGGAATTGACAACTCCTTTGTACTCGTTGGGGTGAAGTAAGCAATCTTAGATTTTCAACGGCGCCATTGTTCACTTTACAACCTTCTTTTATTTATGCGAGTCCTACTGGAGACAAACCTTGGTATCTTCACCGAGGGAAATTTGCTGCTACGCTACATCTCACCTTCCACTTGGGGTAACCAACGAGAAGTGAGAGAACTATCTTCCTCACCGTATCAAGCTAATTTCTGGCGCCGTTGCCGGGGACTCCAGTCTACAAAATAGGGGAGTTGCACACTATCTTTTATCTTTGCTTTTTAGTCTTGTTAGTTTATCTTTCAATTTTTACTTTTGTGTCCCTTATCAAAAATACCAAAAATACTTGTTACTTTGCTAGTAGTTACCACTATGGCTGGTCCTTTTGCCTTTGGTGAGGCAGAAGTAGTTACCTTTACTCAGAGAGGTGGAGAAAGTCTGAAAGATGGTTGGTATAGAATTAATGATTCTCAAAAGAGGGCCACCAAGAAACAATCCACTACTATCCTGCTTAGAAATTTTTATTTTGGGATTACTTCTTGGAATAGGTTTGTTTTAGACATTGCTATCAATGGGAACTTTATAGAGGCCCCAGTTTGGGAAGCCCTTAATGTTATTGAAAATCTTCTTGGAAGTCTCCCCGTTGCTAGCATTAAGGAGGACATTACTCTAGCTCACATTATGGAAAAACTTGAAAAAATAGAGTTAGAGATGCCAAATATCGATAAAGTAAATGAGTTGGATCGTAAGATTCAAGGGAATTTGAATAGGCTAGATAACTCCATGCAAAAAATTGTCAAAACTTTGGAGACTATCAAATCCCTTGATGAGAAGTCTTCTAGGATAGAAAAGATTGAGGAAGTTATTGAAACTCTAGGAACTACCTTTCCCTCAATCAAAACTAACAAGGATGAAACTCCGACAAGAAAGGAACCCAAGTTCGTTTACGTCCCTAAGGTTCCTCGAGCTAAAGCTGACACACCTATTGCCAAGAGAGTTGAAACAATGAAGACTTTGGAGGAGACACCTATCTTTAATTTTAATGAAACTCCAATTGATTTTCCTCCTTTTGATTTTATCCCTAGAAGCATTTTTATTCGGCCTTTATTTGAGAAACCTCTTAAGACTAGTTGTACTATTGAAGAGCTTTTTGATGACCTTGATGATGGTTCAATTGGTACAACTTGATCTTTTGCTTTGTGCCTAGCTTAAAGGCGTAAAAGAAAGCGCTTGTTGGGAGGCAACCCAAGATTTTTTTTACTTCTGCTTTTAGTGGTCTTGATGATTGTTACTAATGTAGAAACATCATTGTATATTTATTTTTCAAGCTTTGTGCCAAATATAGCCTCATATGACAAGGGAAGTGAAAGTTGTGACATGCTGTCCAGAAAACAGATTCTGTCCTCGTGACGGGAAAAATCAGAATAAATCACCAGTTCATCTTTTTGAACTGAATATTTTACACAGTGTGCTCTATACAATCACGGAACTTTCGTATGTTCTGAAATTTTTTATTTGAGTTACAGAAGTACCCTAAAAAATTCTCTACTACCTGCTGTTCTGTTTTTCACAGATTCTGCCACGTTTTGTCTCTCCTAACTTTTGCAAACCTTAATCTTGCTTTTTCTTTGGAAAAACATTTTGGAAATCTTGAGAAACAGTAGCCCTTCCTGAAAATCTTTATTTGCAGTAGAGGAAAATTATTATAATAGGGTACTAACCTCTCTAATCAGTTTACAATGAGTTATGAATGAAGGGAGTTTTCAAGTGTGCGATGGAAGATGATGAAAGAAAATCCTGGAGTGTCAAACTCTCAAGCTTGGGGATGCCCCCATGCATCCCCAATAAATATTCAAGGAGACTCAAGCGTCTAAGCTTGGGGATGCCCACGTGCATCCCCTTCTCCATCAACAATCATCAGTTTGTCCCTCGTTGCACTATATTTTTATCACTTCATGCGTTATGTTCTATGCTTGGAGCGTCTCGCTCTTTACTTTTCTTAGGTTTTTTTGATTTGTTTGCTGTAGTAACAAGTTAGACCCCAGATTTATTTTGTGTGGGAGAGAAACACGCTCCGCTTGAACTAGAACTCCTCATAGGATTTGCATGCTTATTTCCTTAGCTGTGAGTTGTTCTTTTTATTTTCTTAGCTGTTGCCCTGTTTAGTTGTAGTGCTTTAGTTTTCTTCTAGAGCTTTTCTATTGTTTCAGGTTGAACTTTCTATAGGTTGCATATTTATCTTGTTCAGAGAGTTTGCCTGTTGCATTGAGTTTTGTGTCTTGTCTAGAAAGTAGCTAGTTGAAGTTGTTATTCTCTTTGTAGTAGTAACTTGCAATAGTTTTGAGGTATTGACTAGAGTAATGTTTGAACTTATGGTGTCAAGAGATTTAGCCTATTAGTGATAGATGTCGTATTTTGGGAAATCCGTGTGATTTTCGAAAACCAAAACCCCTACTGAGAACTCTAGCTACTAGATGGATCACTAACCTCTAAAGGGTTCGAATATTAGAGTACACTCACGTACCATGAGTCGAGGATGCGCAAGGATAACCAAACCCCCATACACTCCTCCTCGGGGTACTTGTCTCTTTGTGAACCTCCTGATTAGATTGAGAGTTACCGATAATAAGTTCATGAGTTCTTCGGACTAATGTGAGTATTCGAAAGTTGACACTTCCACCTCCTCATATTTTCTAGCCTCTCATGTGCCGAGCATTGCCTCCTTCTCACTCCGAGAGTTGGCGTCCACCTTCGCCGGTACATCCAAACCCTTGGCATGATACGCTCTGTCATCATAAACCTCCTTACATCTTTCCTCAAAACAGCCACCATACCTACCTATCAAGGCATTTCCATAGCCTTTCCGACATACATTGCCATGCAACATCCAACTTCTCCTGACTTGATCTTCATGTCATACATGCTACTTGCTTGATCAATGAGCCGCATGCTAGTTGGGCCTTGCCCTAATCATTGCTACATGACGCGCTAGTATCATTGCATATCCTGCTATCCTAGCAGAGGCATACATTTGCATCATGATAGTTACATCTTCTTTATGTGACTACCTTTGTAAAGTGTGAAAGATCTCTTATATTCTTGTAAAATATAGAGTGTTGCTTCTAAAGCGAGGAAAAGATCCCAAAGAGGATAAAATCAGAAGATCCATAAGAGGACAAATGAGAGTGAAATAGAAAGAGCCATTGAGGCCACCAAAAAAATACAAAAAAAAGAAGAAAAAAAGAGAGAAGGGGGCACACTACTATTCCTTTTGAGAGATCCACACTAGTACTTCATCCTCTATTCCTTGTACTCCATAGAGATCATCATACATGCATATAGCTATGTGGGGACTCTTCAGACTATAGAATTTGGCTTGTATATTCCAATGATGAGCCTCCTCAAACGAGATCTAGGTCTTCTTGAGCAAGCAAGTTGGATGCATCCCCACTAGTTCCCTTGGAGGGCTTTTAGCTCACATGTGCATCCGTTGCATGGCAATCCCTACTCCTCAGATGATATCTATCATATGGCCTTTTTTCGCCTATGGTTGTCCTTATTTATGTGAGCCTTTCACACCTTTTTGTCTTCCTCCTCCACCTTCTTTCTGTTTCGCCTTTTAGGTGTCAACTTTCTTTCTCACGCTCATCCATTGCATGAGTGCTCAAAATATCGAAAGGGAGTGGATCAGTTTGACTTGTACCTGGCTAGTGGTCTGGGGACGAGTCAAGATAAGAATCCAAAGGAGACTAAGTGTGAAACTTTAGTAGATAGTAGTTCTCAACAACCTTTTCTCTCTCTTTTTCCCAGTCCTCTGCTTGCACGCAAATACCATCTGGAGACATTCGAGTCACGGACAGCGAGAGCTCATGCACCCTTTGTTCTTTTGTTGCTTGTGCCAATGCTAATATAGACTCTTGCTTGTTAAGACTTGAATTGAATTGCATGCTTTGATTCTTTACTTAAAAGTCTTTATATGGTTATGTGGCATGTCGCCACAGAAATTATGCTTGTTATCATTTCCCTACTCGAGGACGAGCAGGAATTAAGCTTGGGGATGTTGATACGTCCCAAACGTATCTATAATTTCTGCTTGCTCCATGCATGATTTGTGTGACTTTGCCATGTTTTGCTTGAACTTTCATACACTTTTGATCATATTTGGACTAACCTATTAACTCAGTGCACCCAGTTGCCAGTTCCTGTTTTCTGCTGTTTTTATATTTCAGGTTTTCCGGCCATTAAAAGTGCCAAATAAATTCCGGAAAAATTATATAAAAAATCAGCGTCCTGGAAGCTTCCCGAAGAACCAAGGAAGGAAGGGAGTGGACCCACCAGGGCTCCAGGAGGGTCCCTGGCGCGGCCCCACCCTAGAGCGCGTCGGGCACCCTCCTGGCTGCCCTGTGTCCCCCATCGGTGCCCGCTTGGCCTATATTTAGTGCCTGGGGAGGAAACCCCTAATATCGATCTGTTATTCCCGTTCTCCTCTTTGTACCTCCGTTGCCGCCATTTCAAGACCCCCCGGACTGCCAGGAGAAGCTGCCCTGGCACCCTGCCGGAAGGAGGAACCCCCTCCGGGAGACCATCCATCACCATGGACGCCTCCCGGATGTGTTGTGAGTAGTCCCCCTTGGACCATGGGTCCATGACCAGTAGCTATGTGATGTTCTCCTCCCATCTTTCTGTTTCCACTTTCGAGACCTCGTGAGATGCCTCACATGATCGAGGCACTGATACACGAGATAACTTCTCGTCCCTCGTTGGTTACCCCAATTGGAAGGTGAGATGCAGATAGCAGCAAGTTTCCCTTAGCGAAGATGCTAAGGTTGAATGTCGAACCAATAGGACTCCAATGGATACAAGTAGGTGGTGAAGTGAACAATGGCGCCGTTCACAACTCTAAGTTGCTTACTTCACCTGGACCTGCACACACAACAGATAGCTTTGCTCCCAACGATTACAGAGGAGTTGTCAATTCCTCCGGCCTTGTTGTTTACAAAGGATAAAACGCACGGAATAATAATGATAGGAATAGCTAAGGAAAAGTAAATACTGAAAGTAAATTGAAGGTGTAAACAATGTTGGAAATATGGACCGGGGTACTATGATGTTCACTAGTGATGTCTCTCTCCTAAAAGACGATAAAATAGCCATGCGAGGTGAATAAATTACAGCTGGGCAATTGACAGGATTATGTGCGCAAACCAATGCTAATTGTGCTATAAAGAAACGAAGAGGCTCAAAAGCACGGGCAGTACGCCAAGACAAGTAGACCAAAATCCATCTGCATCTACCTACTAATCATCCACCTTGAGATATCTATCAAGAACATCTCGATGGTATTAAGTTACGAATCCCACCCAAAGTGTAAACTCAAAGCAATAGACAACTGCATTAAATAACTTTGCGTAAAGTAAACAAACCTTACACCCGCAAGTACAAGCACCATTGTTTCCCCCCTTGTGGCAACATCACATCCCCTAGACTCATGTTTCTGTCACTCAAGCTAGTCATCGGGGGGCATGAACCCACAATCATGCATAACGCTCCCTCTTGGAGTCACTACCTACTACTTGGCCAAAGCAATAAACAGCAACGGAGAACATGCAAAAATTACTCAAGAACATAAATATAAAAGAAGAGAATCAAATATATAACTCAATCACATTCTGAACATAATCCCATATTCCATCGGATCCTAGCAAACTAAACATAGCAACAGCAGAAAGATTACATAAGTGCCTCGATCATGTAGGGCAGCTCACGAGCTCTAATCCATGAAGAACAAAGAGGGGAGGAGAACATCACATAGATACTGATCATAGACCCATGGTCCAAGGTGGACTACTCACGGTTCATCCGGGAAGCATCCATGGTGGTGGAAAAGCTCCCGGAGGTGATTCCTCCCTCCGACAGGATGCCGGGAAGAGGTATTCTGGTGCTCACGATCTTGGAAACACGGCGGCGGCGGAACAGAGGAGAGATCGCGAAAAAGGGTTCCGTCCCCGAGGGTTTCTCGTCACGGGGAATAAATAGGCGAAAGGGGGCAGCCAGAGATGGGCCAGGGGCTCCAGGCACCCCCCTGGCGCGGCCAGGGGTGGGGCCACACCCTCTGGCCGCCTGGGGCCCCCTGGCTCCCCTCTGGCCCCTCTCGGGCTCTTTGCGAAGCTTCTGGTACGCTGATTTTTCCTATATTTTTCCCGGAATTTTTCTGGTACTTTTAATATGGGGGAAAACTGAAATAGAAAAACAGCAGAAAACAGGAACTGGCACTGGGGTGCACTGAGTTAATAGGTTAGTCCAAATATGATCAAAAGTGTATGGAAGTTCATCAATATCATAGCAATATCACACAAAAGAGGCATGGAGCAAGCAGAAATTATAGATACGTTTTGGACATATCAACATCCCCAAGCTTAATTCCTGCTCGTCCTCTAGTAGGTAAATGATAACAAGCATAATTTCTGTGGTGACATGCTAACAACCATATAAGAACTTTTAAGTAAAGCAATCAAGGCATGTAATTCAATTCAAGTCATAACAGACAAGAGTCTATATTTGGCATTGAAACAAGCAACATAAGAACAGAAAGGTGCAAGAGCTCTCGTTGTCCGTGATTTGAATGTCTCCAAATGGTGTTTGCGTGCAAGAAAGGGGTTAGGGATATACGAGAAAAAGTATTTTTATGTTGAGAGCTTAATCTACTAAAGTTTCACACTTGCTCTTATTTGGAATCTTATCTTGACTCATCCCCAGACCACTAGCCAGGTACAAGTCAAAATGATTCACTCCTTTTCTTCATTTTGAGCACTCATGCAATGGATGAGCGTCAGCAAGAAAGTTGGCACTTATGATGGCAAAGAGAGAATATGGTGGAGGAGGAAGACAAAAAGGGTGTGAAAGGCTCACATCAATTAGGACAATTGATACGTCTCAAACGTATCTACTTTCCAAACACTTTTGCTATTGTTTTGGCTTCATTCTTGCATGATTTGAATGAAACTAACCCGGACTGACGCTGTTTTCAGCAGAGCTACCAGTGTTGTTTTCTTTTGTGCAGGTTTCTGGATATTTAGGTACGCTGGAAAAATTCCAAGAAAAAATATAAAAAATCAGCGTTCCGGAAGCTTCCGAGGATCCAAAGGGGGGCCACAGGGCAGCCAGGGGGCATCCAGGAGGGTGCCTGGCGCAGCCCATCCCCTGGCCGCGCCACCTGCCCTCCTGGCTGGGTCCCACACCCCCTGGTGACCTACCTTCGCCCCTATTTATTCTCCCGACGCAGAAACCCCGAAACAGAAGTCTCTTTTTCCAATCTACGTCGCGGAGCCGCCTCAACCCTCTGTTCTTCTCCGGGAGAGCTAATCTGGAGGCTGCTTTGGCCTCCAGTGAGGGGAAATCATCGCCATCGTCATCATCATCGCCTCTCCATCACCCCTCCATGACTTCTCCATCCATGTGTGAGTAATTCCCTGCTGTAGGCAAAGGGGATGGTAGGGATTGGATGAGTTAGATCATGTAATAGTTCGATCAGATTGTTGGGGGCATGTTGCCTATCATCTACTTGGTGTTTATCATCTCTGTTACAACTTGTTTTTCTTAATGCTTGCCACTTTGGGCCCGAGTGCCATGATTTCAGATCTGATCACCCTTTTGTTTCTTGAGTTTATGGTGTTCTTGATCCTATCTATGAGTTGTATGCACCTATTATAGTCCGGAACCGGCGATCCCAATGGTGACAGCTTGGGACACCAAAGGGGATGGACTATAATTTGAGGATTCCATGTATCCATGAAGTGTTAATGCTTTGTTCCGGTGCTCTTTGACAGTAGTACCTTAATCTCCCTAAGTTCCTTTTGGCCCCGTTTGTAGCGGGAGGGTAGGACAAAAGATGTTGTGCAAAGTTCTTATTGCAAGAACGTACAACTACCTTGGGATACATGCCTGATGTTTGATATTTGCCAAGATGATCCTTTCTTTTCTGTGAGCCTTGCCCGTGTTAGAATCTATTACATGTTCGTTCTCATCCAAGCAGCGCCCAACCATCCATCTCCCTAGCCTACAGTGTTTTCTTTCCTGCTGGTTACTAGTTGTTTACTTTTGCTGTTTTACCTTTGCTGCTCCACTATTACCACAATATCGTAGTTGCTACTAATACCTTTGTGCAAGCAAGTGTTTATTTCAGGTGCGGTTGAATTGACAACTCAATTGTCAAAGCCTGTACGTATTCTTTGTGTCCCCAAGTGTCGAATCAATAAATTGGGTTATCTTACCCGCGAAGACTATCTCGATCCCCTACAGTTGATGGTTATCAAGTACTGTTTTCTGGCGCCGTTGCCGGGGACCATAGCTTTATTTACAGGTCTACTTGAAGTATCCTACCACTATGGGTAAGAAAGGAGACCCCAAGGTTCCGATCTTACCATCCCGTACGAGACGAGGTACTGCTCTTAGCACTAGTGCTAAACTTGATTCACCTTCAGTTATGAGTCAATTTGATTCACCTCAGTTACATGTTACTTCTGCTGAGTCTGGCAATATGTCAGATACTTTTGATGATGCCTCTACTACCTTTGAGACTACAGGTTCACTTGGTTCTTTTATTGAAGAACAAATTGCTGATGATGCCCGATTCTCGGGTGTTGAAAATCCTGTTACCCAAACACCTTGTGACACCCCCAAAATCAAACCATGTACAGTAATCATACACGCAAGGTACGTGACGAGGGGGTGACCCCACAACTCCTACGGACAAGCCTACCTGGTGTCCATGAAGGCAGAAGGCCCATGAAGATACGGCCTCGACCCGCTAGTTGGCACCGACGTAGGAGTCCTCGACTCACAAGGAAGGTGCGAAGATCTGCCGTACGGAACAAGCTAGGGTTAGGGAAGTTTACCTGTACACGTAGATGAACTCCCTGAGACCTAGCCCGGTATATAAGGGCTAGGAGGGGCGACACCAAAGACATCCAATCTCGCCTGTAACCCTAGCCTTGAGCGCTCCAGCCTTGGCCTCCATTGTAATCGCATCTCCCCAGTCAATAATATCGAGCAGGAGCGAGCCTTCCTGTTTGCCGACGAGCTATCGTCCAACCTGTGCCTCTCATGACTAACCCAGGGTCCCTGACCATGGGATTTGCCGGGGTTGATCCCCGTCAATTGGCGCCGTCTGTGGGAACCGCGCAGGTTGGGGACGCGATCTCGGCGGCCTCATCATCACCAGCACTCATCGACTCGGCGGCTCCGGCAAGATCCAACCTGTTCGAGTCCCTCGGATTCACGGCCCACCTCCTGGCCCTCAAACCAGTCTTCACCGACCTACACTCCGGCGTCAATCTGATCTTCGGAGCGTATCAGATCTACATCAACCACTGGGGTACCCTTCGCCTCATCGACGGCAACCGTGCGCCCACGACAACACCTGCAGCAACGACCATAGCAGACGCCACCTGCACGGACAACCTATCTGGCGGTTGTAGTTATGCACCCAACCCACGGCTCCACACTATTCGTGACCGCTCGAGTGAAGCCCCAGCACGGAGAAGCACGATCGCATGCATTAGCAAGGAAACGGCGAGGGCACCATCACAGGTGTTCATGGCAGAAGTTGGCGCATCAACGTCAGGTAACAACGGACGAGCCGACGACCCGGGCACTCGACAAGACACCCCAAGCACCAACAGGATGGCTGGCCCTGGCAACACCAGTCAGATGGTCGTACAGCTAGGAGAACCAGGGACCGTACCAAAGAAAGTCCCGGTGGAGCAAGGACCAAGCAATCAAAAAAGTAGTCAGCCGCTAGGCAACAAACAGCAAGCTCCCGGCCAAGGCAGCCAGCCATCACGCAGCAGGAAGCAAACCCCGGTTGCAGCGGCGGGCGAACCAACCAAAGAAAAAATATACTTGTCCAAGGAATCGATGGCAATGGTAAAGGAAGCAGTCGCCCGCGGCGGGTTACTACCATCAGATGAATCAAGAGACGAGCTAAGGGCATACAAAAAGCTAGCGGGGGAGCTAACCAAGAAGACGAGACAGTGGCGCCTAGCCATGGAGAATTAAGCGAAAGCAGAACCTGAAAGGAAAAGCAGTCGCAGACAATCTCCCAGAAGTGACTCGCCAGGCCACGACTCCCCCATCCACAACAGATCAAAACTCAACAACCTGAGGAAGGCAGAAAGGGCGAGAGTAGTGCGGAAACTGGAAGACGACTTCAGGTCAGAAGAGGACGACAACGAAGAGGAGCCTCTCACTCCGGCAGAAGCACTCATAAGCGCTCAAGACTACCTGTCCCGTGCCCAGAAAAGCAGAAAGGGAAAAATGGATCGCTACACTTCCATAGCTCTGCAGATAATGAAGGATGCTATCGACGCCTCGGTACCTAAGAAACCCAGCTCAAAGCGGCAGACTCGCGAGCGGACACCGGGCAGGGACCCCAGCTCACCATACGACGACGACGACAACAACGACGACAGACGCAGGCGCTCCGACAAGCACAAGAAACGCGACAACAACGACAATGGTAGGCGCCGCAACACTCGGCGAGACGCACGAGACGACATCACGTATAACAGAGTCAACCGCAGCAGGCGAAGACGCGCAGCACGCGAGGAGCACTCGGAGGAAGAGGCTTCCGACGAGGAAATCGAGCCATGTGGAGCACTCTTCTTCACACGTGCCATACGTGAGACGCGTATGCCCAACGGTTTCAAACTAAACTCCACGACACTAAAATACAACGGACTCGAGGAGCCGGAGGCATGGCTCGACGACTACCTAACAGCAGTCAAGTTTCAAAGAGGAACCAATATCACGGCAATGCAGTACGTACAACTCATGCTCGAAAGCTCCGCTCGACATTGGCTGAAAAATCTTCGGCGCGGATCCATCAGCTCCTGGAGCCAGTTCCGAGGAGCCTTCATAGAAAACTTCAAATCAACATACAAGCGACCAGCCTCGCTCGAGGAGCTGCCGGCATGCAAACAAGGAACGAGGGAGGCCCTGCGAGCATACATCCAGCGATGGACGATACTCAAGAATTCAGCGGAAGACATCTCGGACGAAAGTGCAATCGACGCATTCAGACGAGGTCTTCAGCGCGTTGAATTCAAGGAGCAGCTCAGACAGATGAAAGTCCGAACACTCGCACGGCTACTAGAACTAGCCAACAGCTGGGCGGACGGAGAAGACTCCGTTCGTAACGAAATAGAAACCCACACTGCACGATCAGAGTACGACTACGACTACAACGGAGATAGAGGAGAAGACAGAAGAAGGAAGCGACCCAGAAGGAACTTCTACAACGACAGAGGACCCGACATGGTCGCCGCCGGTTTCTCAGACGACCGGAACGGCAGGCACCGTGATGATAGTAGACCACAGCGTCGAGACAACCCAGAAGACGAGCCCCAGGCTCAGAGGCGAGAATGGAGGCCGAGGCAGCCACGCGACGGCACTCGTGCATTCCGCTCTGCCAAAGAACAACTCGACGGACCGTGCTCTCTACACGGATTCAAAAACGAGCGAGGAGAGCTCAAATCATCCCTCAGGAATTTTCGAAGCTTCAACGAGTTGGCCGAGGAGAAAAACCGCTCCGCGGTCGCAGCAGCACGACCACTCGCAAGCATAGCAGTTGGGCCAGTCGCCCACGGTGCGCCACCAGCCCCCCCTCTACACACAAGACAGGTGGCCGCCATCCAGGAACGGCAAAGGATGCCAGAAGAAGAAAACCAATACCCAGAAGCCCACGGGAGGATCTACATGATACAAGAAGGAAGACCTTCCAACAGGCAGCAGAAACAAGTCACCAGACAAGTCTTCCTGGAAACCTCCACACACCCGGCCGTCCCAGAGTACCTGCGCGGGTCGGAGACAGAAATCTCCTTCTCCCGGGACGACCACCCGCCAGTCGTCCCCCAACCAGGGCACGCCGCATTAGTGCTCGAGGCCAGAATCGGAAATTACGACATGTCGCGAGTGTTCATGGATGGCGGCAGCGGAATCAACATCATCTTCACCCGAACACTCGACGACATGCTCATCCAAAACAACGCACTCAAGTCCTCAGGCACAACTTTCCACGGAATCGTACCAGGAAAAGCAGTCTACCCCCTCGGAAGGATAAGCTTGGAGGTAGTCTTCGGGAACGCGGCGAACTTCCGCAAGGAAACACTTGACTTTGAAGTGGTTGATTGGAAGTAGCAATACCACGCAATTCTCGGGCGGCCAACTTTCGCTCGCTTCATGGCCGTACCCCACTACGCCTACCTCAAGCTGAAGATGCCAGGCCCAAACGGGGTCATCACAATCAGCGGAAGTTTCGTCAGATCCGACCGCTGCGAAAAAGAATTCCACAAGATAGCAGAAGCATTCGTAGCCCACCAAGACAGCAGGACCACGGGACTCACAGAAGAAGCGCTCCCGTAGAAGAAAAGAAACATCGCCCGAAGAAATCCAGCACTAGGAGACAAAGCTGCCAGGACCTTAAAGCCACTACATCATCGCTCTAAAAGGAACCCACCCTGACCGGAGCCCGCTTAATCTTTGTAAGAAACAGCAGGAAAGATATTATATAAAATATTTTTCCACAAAATTACTCGGCACTCGGGGGCTCGCCGAAGCAGCCACCCCCCGACGCGCCCTCCGCAATCGCGGCAAATTAACTCGGCACTCGGGGGCTCGCCGAAGCAGCCACCCCCCGACGCGCCCTCCGCAATCGCGGCAAAACTAACTCGGCACTCGGGGGCTCGCCGAAGCAGCCACCCCCCGACGCGCCCTCCACAATCGCGGCAAAATTAACTCGGCACTCGGGGGCTCGCCGAAGCAGCCACCCCCCGACGCGTCCTCCGCCATCGCGGCAAACTAACTCGGCACTCAGGGGCTCGCCAAAGCAGCCACCCCCCGAGGCGTCCTCCGCAATCGCGGAAAATTAAACTTAGCCCTCGGGGGCTCGCCGAAGCAGCCACCCCCCGAGGCGCCCCACGCAACTACAAATGCAGACGATACATACAACCAAGAAGAAGCATATACAACGAAGGGAAAAACCTAATCTTTAGGCTCCAACTTTCCCTTAATAAGTGCACCCAGATGGCGGTCGTTCTCTTCGCAAACTCGCCTCACAACTTGGTGCGCGTGCCTATCTACAGCCATGTAGTGCTCATTCATCGGATGATTCCGACCACCCGGAGGACCCGACACCACCTGAGCAAAGTCCACCCCTGGCCAATGACTATGACCCAGGCCCAAAGCAGCTCGGTCTCCAGCACGAATCTGATGATCCATCACTCGACGCAACTCGGCAGGCTGAGAAAATACGTGACAAAAGCCTCTCAAGGGATGAAGGAACCACCTCCAACGGATAGAACTCAGCATGGATACCACCCAACACCCGCTGGCAGTAGCCGAGAGCTTCCGGTACCCGTTCAACTCGGCGACGAAGCAACGCAAACGCTCGAGCACGAGCCCCACCTGCCCAAAAGGGATTGCTCGCCTGCACACTAGGATCATCAAGCCGCGACATCTCCGACTGAACGGCCCTCTCTTCATCCCGAGTTTGCCCTGCCAGCACTTCGAAAGTCAAGAACTACGATCAACACAGAGATGGCGAAAATCCACCAAACGGAATTAAGCAACCAAGAAGAGGCAAGACTCACCCCGCAGGAGGTCAGACAACTTCACCATCCACGAAGCAAGGCCCTCAACCACGGACTCGGAACGCTCACGCCGAGTACGCTGAACGGCCACGGACCCCTTCAGTCGGACAATATCCCGCTCAGCGTCCTTCAGCCGCAAGCAAACGGACTCGTACGCACCCTCGCGAGCGCCATCCTTCATCGAACTCCACGGACGAAGGAAGCCAGGAGCAGCCTACCGCAGGATGAACAAAACAAATCAAAAACATCAAGAAGAACAGCCAAGCAGACATTCAGACAGAAGTTGCAAAAGAACAACCGTCACAACAGAGTCAGGAATTACATACAAAGTTTCCAAACGGAGAAAACACTACTGTGCCTCCCCCTCACCTACGACAGGGGGACCCTGAGCATCTACAACTTGTTGTAGGCGACGAGCCAGCCTATCGGCTCGGTCGTCCTGCTCACCAGAATAGCACGGGATGGTCTCAACCAAGGAATCATCAAAGGAAACCCCATGCCCTATAAGGACGACCAGGGCCGTGGAAGAACCACTCACCACGCTCTCCGCCACCAGCTCCACCATATCTTTTCCATCAGGGCCGAACGCAGCGACCCGAGCACCCAGGCCATCAGGCACCTTCGTACCTTCCGGCATAAGGTGCTCGTGCGCAAGACCCACAACATTGGAAGCCCGGGCGCAGACGTCCTCGACCACTGCAACAGCACCCGCAACAGCATCAACAACACCTTGGAGAACTCCAGACCCCGACGCAGCAGCCTCCATCAGCTTCGCACCCACAACAGCTGCACCAAAAAAAGAAACGTCATCAAGGGCAAACAACGGAAACAGCAATAGTCGAACACCAAACTTACACACGAGAGAGCCCGCCAAGGCGCGAAGAAGTTTGCCCTCGACTGCCTCCACCTGCGCATGCACATCCTCAGCCTGGCGAAGGCGAACCAACTCCTCATGCTGACCATGCAACTCCGCCTCCTTGGAAGCCAAGGCAGCCTCGAGAACAGAAACAGTCCTTTCCGCCTTTTCGGCTTGTTTCTCGGCAGCCTGGCGACGACCTGCGAGGCAAAGACAGTACTCAGAACAAAAGACGGAGTACCCAAAAGCTCAGCAGCAAAAGAATAAAGCTCACCATCCATAACAGATAAGGCATCTTGGGCAGACTCATGGGTCCGTTGCCAACGCTCAGCATCAAGAACCAAACGCTCACAGTGCTGGAAAACAGGCTGCAAGAACCAGGCAATCAGGTGTTAATTAAAGACAAGACTACAAGCAACTGCAAAAAGTTACTTCTAGCCTCGGGGGCTACTCCCATCGGGAGCACTGCCGTGCCCCCGATGATGAAGCAACACAGAAACGAATCATCTTACCAGCTTGGAGACATGATCGAAAGAACGGGCTTTGTCTTCAATCGCCAGACCAACACGCACTACTAGGGAAATAGCTATACATGGAAAGCTTATTAGTGACGCATATAACAAGCCATGCGCCACCACCTGTTAGGGGTGGCGCACTGGAAAATAATGCGCCACCCATAAGACCTTAGGGGTGGCGCATTATTTCCCAGTGCGCCACCCCAAAGAGTGGGCCAGCCTGGATGAGCTTATACGTGGCGCATTTGGTAAAATGCGCCACCCCTAAGAACCTTATAGGTGGCGCATTTCCAAAATGCGCCACCCCTAAGAGCTTAGGGGTGGCGCATTTTGGAAATGCGCCACCCATAAGAGCTTAGGGGTGGCGCATTTTGGAAATGCGCCACCCATAAGAGCTTAGGGGCTCTTAGGGGTGGCACATCTTGCGTATGCGCCACTAATAAGAAGAAAATTCCCAACACACAAATACACCCCCACCCCCCCCCCCCCCCCCCCCCCGTGGACCGCCTTTTCGGTTTGAAAAAAAATAAAATAAAATGATAGAAATGTCAAAAAAATAAAAGAAAATAAGTTTCCCATGTGATATGTGGTCTAGTTGTTAGGAAAATTTACAAATATGAATTTCGACTTTTTTTGCAAAATCTCTCGAGAATTGTGTAAAATGGGAATAACTTTTGCATACGACCTCCGATGAAAAAGGTTTTTATATGAAAAATCATCTACTCGAAAAGTTATATCCAAATTCAACTGGGTGGAACCCGTTGAACATTTTTAGAATCCTCAAAAACCTAACAGAAAAAAGTTACGGGCGTTTGAAGATCTGGAGGCCAAAAAAATTGAAAAATATTCAAAACTTATTAGTGGCGCATTTTGCTAGGTGCGCCACCCCTAAGGTTCTTATGCGTGGCGCATTTTGTTATATGCGCCACTAATAAGGGTGTATATAACCCGTCCGGTTTCCTTCTCCTCCTTACCTCTTCATTCTTATCCTCCTCTCCACCATCTCCTCCTCCTCTCCACCTTCTCCATGGCGCCCTCCGCCTCCTCCCCTCCTCCATGGCTCCTCCTTCTCCCCTCCTCCATGGCTCCAAGTCTGCTGCTGCTACTCCTCATCCTCCCCTCCTCCATGGCTCATCCTCCTCCTCATCCTCCCCTCCTCCATGGCTCATCCTCCTCCTCCAAGTTTCCCCCTCCTTCACGGTTCTTCTTCCTCCTCCTCTCCTCCATGGCTCCTAATCCTCCAAGGTTCCTCCTCCCGTTTCTTCTTCCTCCTCCCCTCCTCCATGGCTCCTACTCCTCATGGTTCCTCCTCCCCTTTCTTGGCTCCTCCTCCTCCTCGTCTCTTCCTCCATGGCGCCCTACATCCTGAGAAAAAAAAGTTAGATGAACGAGACTGAGAATAAAAATGACCAAGCAGAGTGGCTAGATGAACGGGACAAATCATTCAAACAAAAAACGAGCAAAAAAATCGTAATCCAGATCCAGATCCAGATTCAAAATTCAAAAAAAAGTTAATGGTGGCGCATCTTCAAAATGCGCCACCCCTAAGAATCTTAGGCGTGGCGCATTTCAGAAATGCGCTGCCGCCCCAGAGCTCGTCGAGTTCAGATCAGTAGCAGCCGCGCTGGTGCATGAAGCAGCCGAAGCAGGTGCAACACTACAAAATAAAGCATTATCAGTCGCAAGAGCAAGGAAAAAGAAACGGGCACTAATTCAGAAGAATCTTACCCCGACACGCGCGCCACGAGGACGCCCCAACCTCCCAAGCCTGGCCCTCTTGGGAGGAAGGGCCGTTGCAACAGCCGAAGGGGAAGGCCCAGCAAAAGGAGCAGCAGAAGGGACAACATCACCTAATGCGGCATGATCTTCAGCATCCAAGGGGCGCGACCGCTTCACACGGAAGGGACTCGAGTCCTCACTATCTCCGATCTCCACTAGCACAATCTCAGCATTAACAGCCGGCACAGCGTCACAAGCTGCGGAAGCATCAGGCTCTTAACGAATATCGGCGTCTTCCGGCTGCGGAGGATTACACGGCACTGGAGCATGGCCCTGCAAATCAAGCAATGTCAACAACAAAACAAAACGAAGTACTCGCCCAAACAAATAAAGGAACATGGGCACCAACCGGTGGCAGAGGATGATCAGAAGCATATGGAAGGACAAGGCGCATCTCGGAAATACTAGAGCACTTGGTCACATGCTGGATACGAGCCAACAAGGCATCAGGTTCTAGCTCTTCAGGCGAGCATCTCGTCGAGTCATCGAGCCCCTCGTACTGCCACATAGGGCGATCCCGATGCTGCAACGGTTGAACTCGCCTCCCCACAAACACAGAGATAAGCTGACCACCAGACAAGTTATCCTTCAACACAGAAATCCTCTCCAGAAATGGAGTCAGTATAGACGACTCCACCTCGGTCAAAGAATGAGACCATGAAGGTTGTCTGACGCTCGTGCGCCTGGATTGAAAGAAGCAAGACCAAATCGCTGACCAACAATGCAGCGATCCTTCAGATAAAACCAGCCTTTCCGCCAGCCACTAACGGAATCGATCTTCTCCAAGTCAAAGTATGAATGTTTATCCCCAATGGAGATACCCACTTGACCCACGACGTATTCACAGTTCGTCCTTTTTACATTAAAAAGGCGTCTCCAAAGTCCCCAATGGGGATAAATCCCCAGGAAGGCCTCACAAAGGGTGATAAAACACGCAATGTGCAAAATCCCATTGGGAGTAAGATCATGCAATTGGAGCCGATAGGAATACAACAAGCCCCGAACAAAAGGATGCAGCGGAAGAGCAAACCCACGGTGGAAGAAAGCCTGGAAGCATACCCGCTCATCCGCCGCCGACGCTGGAGTCGACTCATCGCCAGGAAGACGAGCATCGCCCGCCACCACCACGCCATCAGCAACCAGCGCATCCAGATCTTCAGCCCCGAACGTGGACCGCTCCCACTTGCCAGACATCTTGGCCAACTCAATGGCAGCACGGGAGCGCTTGGACATAGATCTCACAGCAGCACGTAGAGAAGAAAAGACGAAAGCTCAGGAACACGAAGGAAAACAGAGAAAGAGGAGGAAGACAATGGCTGGGTAAAACCTACAATTCACCCGGCCGCACGGTATTTAACTCAAGAGCCTGGCAAGCAGGGCCACCGGCCAACCTTTTCGCCCAGTCAAAACGTGCCACGATCCCGTACAAAGGCGAAAAGCATGGAAAATCCAACCGGCGCAGTAACAACATCGCCCACTACGCGCGCAAAAAGAGGAGCATGATCGCTCGACGCGAAAATCTCGGCGGGACAGCGCCATGTCATTTCACATGATAGACCGCAGCGGTCAAAAAATGGCAAAAGACCACGCCAACGTCATATCACAGCAAGGCGTACGCAGTACGCCATCAAGGCCAACAGATCCCATCTTTCAGATCTTTTTTCCCCAAGGAAGAAAAACATCTTACTCCCATCGGGAGCGTACATCATAAGAGTCCCGGGTGCTCCCTCACCTAAAGGTTAGCCACGTGCTCGAGTGAACACTCGCACTTATGAGAGTCTCGCGTGCTCCCTCAACCCGACGTAAGACAAACAAACATTCGCCAAGACCATACGGCGCTAAGAGTCTCGGGTGCTCCCTCACCCGAAAAGCCGAAAACGGCATTCGAGTGATTACTCGCGAACCCCCCCCCCCCCGACTGAGCAGTCGAAAAAAAAGCTCCTCGGGTGAATAAGTGAACAGCTCGCTTGATGTTTTGTTCCAAGCGGGTGCAATGCTATAAGGCTCCGCGCCTCAAAAACACACGTTCCTGGAACACGATACACTGTGCCCAGATGCCACGCAAGATTAGCGTGTAGGTAAGACCCCGCTGCGAAGTACGGCCGGGCTGGGACTTGCCGAAGAGCGATTTCACTCCAAACCTTTCCCATGCGCATATCATGATAGGAAAGCCGGGCGGACGCGCCTTAGGCTACACACATTACTGGCGGAAAATGAACAACGTAAGACCTGAAGCGGGCGGACTTTTTCTCGACACCAGTGTTCCAAGCTCACGTCGAGGGACGTGGGTTTGATTGGGCTACTGTGGTATTTTCCGTAGTGCAATTCACCAAGGCTCGATCCGTCGACTCCTTGCGCCCTTTCAGCTTAGCATCCCTCGAAACAGGTTTTATCATGGCCACCAGACTGCCAGCGACCCACGGATGAACCGTGCATATCAATGAACGACAAATGAATGTACTCGAGTCTCTGCGCGACTCTTCGAGTCCCCTAGGCACTCGGGGCTACTGACGAGGGGGTGACCCCACGACTCCTACGGACGAGCCTACCTGGTGTCCATGAAGGCAGAAGGCCCATGAAGATACGGCCTCGACCCGCTAGTTGGCACCGACGTAGGAGTCCTCGACTCACAAGGAAGGTGCGAAGATCTGCCGTACAGAGCAAGCTAGGGTTAGGAAAGTTTACCTGTACACGTATATGAACTCCCTGATACCTAGCCCGGTATATAAGGGCTAGGAGGGGCGACGCCAAAGACATCCAATCTCGCCTGTAACCCTAGCCTTGAGCGCTCCAGCCTTGGCCTCCATTGTAATCGCATCTCCCTAGTCAATAATATTGAGCAGGAGCGAGCCTTCCTGTTTGCCGACGAGCAATCGTCCAACCTGTGCCTCTCATGACTAACCCAGGGTCCCTGACCATGGGATTTGCCGGGGTTGATCCCCGTTAGTACGTGATCGAGATCAGGGACTCACGGTGAGATATCACAACACAACTCTACAAATAAAAATAATACAAGCTGTTTAATACAAGCCATGGGCCACGAGGGCTCGAATAAAACAGCTCGAAAGCACAAAGTTAGCGGAAGCAATAGTATCTGAGTACAGACACAAGGGTACAAGGTTTCCTTAAGAAGGCTAGCACAAAAACAAAACTCGATTGAAAAGGCAAGGCCTCCTGCCTGGGAACCTCCAAACTACTCCTGGTCAACGGGGGAACTCGACGTCGTAGTAGTCGCCTCCGGGGGTACTCCTCCTGGGCTCCAACGTCGACTACAGCGGCCGATCAGGCAAAACAGTAAAGGAAATAAAGCAGGGTGAGTATCTAGTATACCCGCGAGACTTACGTCCGCTACTAAGCATTATGCATGTATCAAATGGAAAAGGGGAGGCTATATATAGTGGACTGAAGGGCAGAAATCAGAGCAAGGGTAAGAAGCTAGGCCTATCGAAGACTAGCATCTTCCGACGAGTCTTGCAGCATGAGGAGAGAATAGCTAACAGTTCAATATAAAGCATAAAATAACAATGCAGCAGAAGTTGCTGCAGCATTATATAATAGTAAGTTGTAATAATTAACAATGCCTCCAAGTTCACCTCCTCGACATCCCAGCGAGGAAGAAAACCCGGAACCATATAGTTTAATAATAATAGTTTGTAGTGGTAAGATCCAGCTTCAGCATAAAGCGTCCTGTTACCGTGGACACGGCTATTCGAATAGATTAATCTTACCTGCAGGGGTGCACTTGTGTTACACTACACGCACGGATCTCCAGGGTGGCGGGCACCTTGTTAGGGAACGCTTCACCGAGGCTATCCGACACTTCGTAGCCCATCTTTCAAACTCAACAGAGAGGCCATCCGCCGGTCTAAATCCTAAGTACGCCGGGCCTTGGACCCCAACCCGAACATACTCATGCACGGTGCGAGGCTGGCCGGTGAAGTTAAAGAAAATCCAAATAAGACACCACCGCGCGAGCAAATAAGACAACACCACTTCCTGGCGCAGGCCGCGGTACTGCTGACGTCTGAAGAGTCCTAGGACGACATTACGAAGCAGAGGAAACCATAAATCGTAATTCCCACGGGTAGGTAGTGCGTACATGGCATATAGCCAACTCAAGACATCCACTGAACCATTAGTCATTTTATTAACTTGCGGGACAACCGTTATCGTTGCCTCGACTTAACTGACCCGCGGACAACGACAACAGCTAGGACCACCAGTACATCGGTGCCTGACCTGTCGTCCCACCAATTCTCTGCGGTTACCAACAAGGTGAATCGTCTCCTTACCTTGTCTCGCGTGTGCTCCCGGAGGAGCTCGACTTTCGTAGTTTGGTAACTCTCGTGGCCAACGATCAGGGGCCAAGCACACCGGTACACTGGTCGTGCCCTCCCCGTCGTCCCGTCGCAATACCACTCGCGGGCACCGTTGGGTCACCCGACTTCTTACCTTTAAGGACACCGGTTGGTTCGAGTGGCTACCATTAAGTGAAACCAGGAGGTATCACCCTCGATAGAACACTTAAAGAGGTTTGACAGAGACATCAGCGGAATGAACTAAAGAGGTAAACCTCATATGGTCCCGGTGATGCTACGCTACCGAGCCGATGAGAGTGAAATACGAGTCCATTCCACTCGTAAGCCAAACTCGAATAAACTCGGCAGAGTCTCGCTGTTGTAGGTTCCCTAGGGCGTCTTCATTGATCCGTACCTGTTGCAGTTGTAATATATCGTTCCCACGATCACTCCCAAAGTGATCACGACACTTTATTCTAAACCTAGCTAACAATGCGCAGGGTTTACTACTGAATAATGCATAAGTAATAATAGGCAGCATAGGATTAAAGGAAGGTACATCAAGGGGCGACAAAAACAGGCTATGCAATTGAATATGATTGTAATCGTAGCAGCAGCAGTAACAATGCCTAGTGCAAGAAATGTATGGAAATATAGGCGATATCTGGGGAAGAGAATTGCTCTGCTTGCCTGGAATCTCAGTAGTAGGGGTACGGTCGTCGACGAAGTAGTCGTACTCAGCAGCGGTGTAGTCGACGGCAGCAGCGGGGTCTACCGGAGATTAAGGGGGGGGAGAAACAGTAAATACACAACAAGCATATACAAGCAGATGCATGACATGACAGATGAAATGTTAACGGTGTTCTAACGCAATGCAATGTACGTTGGTCAGAGCGGGAATTTATCCGGGGATGAACTGCCGGCTCCGGGTGATTACCGGACAGATGATCCGGAGGGGAAGGTATCATGCCGGAGGTGTCGTGGACATATGACACATGTGTGGATGGTGTATCCGGGTTAGTTGATCTATTCCGAACAACTTTCGTGTTAATAATAAATTCATCCGGATACTTTAACAGTACCGGACAAATCATCGGACAAACGGTCCGGAGGGGTACGGTTCGATGTTTGGTATGTTAGAGGGGTGTGGTTGTTATACGGATAGCGTATTCGTATCCGTTATATTTTTCTGATCAAGTTTCATATATAAAGTTTTTCCATCGGAGTTACAGATAAAAAGATATTGATTTTTAAAGTTTAAATCAATTTAAAACAATTTCTAGAATTTCTTTTATTATTTAATCCTAACATTATCCAGAACAGTACTGACATGTGGGCTCCACATGTCAGCCACACATTTTAACAATTCAATTAATTAAATCTACTTAACCAGTGGGGTCCCACTGTCATAGGCACATATTATAATTAATCAATTTAATTAACTCCTAAATAGGCAGGGCCCACATGTCATTGGGCTTACAATTTAATCAGATAATTACTAAGCAATTTTATTAACTAATAGACTGGGCCCCACATGTAAGTCACACAGGGACTTTAATCTTAACTAGTATTTAAACTAAACCCATTTTGATTAATTAGGGGGGTGGGCCCAGGCAGTCAGTGACTGAGGGGGGTATTTACTAAAATGTTTTAACAAGGGGGGGTGTTAGCCCGTGGCCAACCCGTGCGGGCTCACCGGCGGCTAGCCGTGGCACGGCGGGGCATCGGGTTCAAGCCTCCGGCGAGGGAGGGGGGAAGGCCGCGACGGCAGGGCGGCCGGGCAGGGGCTCGACGGGGCGCAACCGTGTGCCAGGGCGCGGGTACGTCCAGGGGTGCGCAGCCATGCGCGGAGGCAGCCACGGCGGAACCGTAGCAGCGGCGAGCGGTGACAGGCCAGGGGGAAGGGCCGCGGCGGGCGTGGCCACGCGCACGTGTGTGTGCACGTTGGGGGCCCGGCCATTCCAAGCTGCCCAACAGCAACAGCGGTGGGTGGCGCGGGGAGCTTTGCTCCCATCCATGGTGGCCGCGACAACGACGTCGGCAAGGGAGGAGCTACGGCGACCTATTCACGAGGGCGAAAGGGGGAATGGAGGCAGAGCTCATCGGGGATCTCAAAGCCGCGGTCAGGGAGGTCGGGGAGGTCGGAGGCGAGCGAATTTGCTCGGCGCGCGTGGCATCCCGGGGTTGAAGACGACGGCGATTTGGCGTGTGCGAAGCGTCCCGGCTCGATTCCGTTTGCAGGGTGGCGAAGACGAGGACGACGCACGTACCCGACATGGCGGCCCGCTCCGTGGTGGACGGTGGCCACGCGAGCCACGGCGGCGCAGCCACGGGCTCGAACGGCTCCAGAGAAGAAGAAGAAGAGTGGGAGGGGGAAGGGGACTCGGCTCGATCTAGGGCTTGGGGTGGGCAGGGGCGTTCTTATCTGCGAGGGGGAGCAGGTGGAGAGAGGGGAGAAGGTGAGGGGAGGGGGGGGGGCGGCGAGCAGTGCTTCCGCCATGGCGACAGTGGCGAGGTGGGGGCAGGGGAGAACAGGGGAGGGGGATTAGGTGGGAGTTGAGAGAGGAGAGAGGGGGGCTGGGCCGGGGTGGGAGTTTTTTTTGTTTTTCTTTTCTTTTGTTTCTTTTCTGTTTCATTTTTTCCAATCAATTTAATTTTGTTAGATGTAAAACCTATACCATTAATATTGTTGCAATGCAAACTACTGCTACAAAAAGTTTTGAACAATAATAAAATCATCTAGATTTTATATAAATTGAAAACCGATTAAATGCTGCCATTTGCTACTGTTTTGAATTATTTATTTTATTTAAACAAACTAATAATTCTCCAATAAATCACAACATTACCTACTGATCATTTCACATTTTATAAAATAGGTTCCACAATTTTTAGTGCATTTACAATTCCCATATGTTTATGAAAATTGTCATGGCAACTTAATAATCCCCAAGCAATTATTTTATTTAATAATATTACTAAATTAATTTAATAAAATATCCCTTACTACATTATCATGTCCCATGATTGCTAGGCAATTTTATTAATAGGTTCCACAAATTTTGGTTTAACAAAGATTTTCATTTCCATTTTAAATTTCATGGCAATTTTGGATAAGCCAACCCTATTTGGTTTCACAACTATCATGGACTTAGGATTATTCAAATGACTAAAGATGTTTTGGTTTAACCATTTGCAAGTGGGTTGATAATCTCCCAAAATTCCTTGGAGAAAATCTATAGTCCACTCTAATTTGAAAATTTTATCAAGGTGAGCATCTGACAGAGCTATGATCAAAGGTGATCATGGCTTGATCATCAACAGTAATGATCACTAACAGTGGAATCACTGTAGTGATTAGTGTTACTGATTCTGAGGGTGTTACACACCTTTTGGAAAAATTCATGACCTTGCTGGCCTTAAGGAGAAACTCCTTGAGGACGATTATGTTATACTTAATGATGATTTATGCAGGGAGCTTAATGAATGTGCTGATTCCGACCCTGCTACTATAAATAAGTTGCTAGCGAAGCACTCCCTGAAGAACAAGTTTACTCCTGATCCTACTTTTGCTACGTCTCCTATATGCATCACTGATCCTGATTATAATTTCTCTGTTGACCTTTCACTTATATCCAAAGTTGAAGCTGATCTCGTTTATGGCAGAGAAAATGATGATGCTATCGAGCACCTGACCAAACTCACTGAGTTGGGTGGCTTTTTTACTACTGATGAAAGGATTCGAAACTTTTATGTGACCAAGCTTTTTCCTTTTTCCTTGAAAGGAGATGCTAGAGCATGGTACGATGCACTACCATGTGGTTCCATTCAGAGTCCTCAAGATATGGCTATATCTTTCGTTGATAAGTATTTTCCTGCTCATATGCAACATGCTGCTTTGCAAAGAATTTATAACTTTAAACAGTTGCAGGATGAGCATCTCCCTAAAGCTTGGGGGAGATTTTGTAGTTTGCTGAAGGCTACACCGGGACATGATATCCCTACAAATGAATTACTTGATATATTTTATGCTGGTCTAACCGATGGGTCTAAATCCTATCTAGATAGTTGTGCTGGTTGTGTTTTGAGGCAAAGAACACCGGACGACGCGGAAGAATTGATGGGCAAGATTGCCAAAAACCATGAAGATTGGTTCGTGCCTGAACCACCTCCACCACCAAAGAAGAGGGGCATGCTTGTCTTAAGCCCCGAAGATATGCAAGAAGCAAAGAAGTCTATAAAAGAGAAAGGTATTAAAGCTAAAGACGTGAAGAATCTACTTCCAATTGAGAAGCTATGTGAGCCCACTACTCACCCACCTATGGTAGAGGTACACTCTCTTTTAGATTTCAGTGCAAGTGACATCCCTAAAGGTAAACCTCCTGACCAATGTTTAGATGAGCTTGATAATTTTATTATGAAGCAGAATCACTTCAATGCGAAGGTACAAGGTCAGTTGCATGATAATACTCTTGCTATCAAAAATTTGCTTGATTGTCTAGGAAGAACAGTTAATGATGTTAAATGTCTTGTGAAGCATTTTTCATATGGTTCAAACTCAGCTTGAACAAATTTCTAATGTGCAAAAATATTTGCTTGCTAATAATGCCAAACGGGACAATTTACAGGCTTATGGTATAAAGTCCCGGGGTGGAACACACACCCAGGACCCTCTCTATCCAGAAGGGCATCCGAAGAGGATCGAGCAAGATTCTCAAGTGCAGGAAGAAGAAATTGTTAGCTCTCCAAAGAAGAAGAAGAAGAAGAAGAAGAAGAAGAAGAAACACAAGGAAGCTGACAATTCCAATGATCCAATAGAAGAAGAAGAAGAACAAGCTGTTGATCCAAACAGCATATCTACCTCCGATGCTGAGACTGAAGACGGTGCTGAACTTGAAAAAGATGCTGAAAAGAATGATCCACCCGAGGTTCGTGAAGAAGAAGCACCCGATAAGCGCAAGAAGTATACTAGAGAAGACTTTCTTGCAAGGATACATGGGAAGGAACGAGAACCATGGGTACAGAAACCCATGCCTTTCCTAAGCAAGTCCGTCAAAACCAAAGAAGAAGAGCATTACAACAAGTTTTGTGAGTGGATGAAACCTCTTTTTCTTCAAATCCCTTTGACTGGTGCTATTAAGTTACCTCCTTACTCTAAATATATGAAATATATTGTTACTAATAAAAGAAAAGTCCCTAATGAGGCAATATCTACTATGCTTGCTAACTACTCTTTCAGTGACAAGATTCCTGAGAAGCTCGGTGATCCAGGTATACCCACCATTCCTTGCTCCATAAAAAATAATTATGTTACAACTGCTTTATGTGATCTTGGCGTAGGAGTGAGTGTTATGCCCTTTTCTCTCTACAAAATACTTTGTTTAGAGAAACTAATTCCTACAGATATCTCTCTACAGATGGCCGACAAGTCCACGGCCGTCCCGATCGGTATTTGTGAGGATGTTCCTATTGAAGTTGCCAATTGCTTAATACTTACTGATTTTGTGGTGCTTGACACGCCCGAGGATGGGAGGATGTCCATTATCCTTGGTAGACCTTTTCTTAACAACGTAGGTGCCGTTATTGATTGCAATAAAGGGAAGGTTACCTTCAACGTGAATGACAAAGAACACACGGTGTATTTTCCGAAGAAGATCGACAAAAGGCATGGCCTTAACTCCGTTGAGAATATCGAGTCCGTGAAGATTGGAGAATGGGATTGTCCACTACATGTATACCACAAATACAAAACAATTATGGTGGGGACAATGTCCATTAAAGTGAGAGTGCAATGATCACTTCATAAGAGGCGAGACTTTCTGCGCTATATACCACAGGTTTGTTGGTAAGACTTGATGAACCTTGCTAACTAGCATGTTTTCTATAGGTGAAAAGTTGATCTTGTTATGTTTTCATTTCCTTTAGCTTTTATTCTCCTAGCTGTACCCAAGTTTTTGTGTTAAAAGCTTCACTTTTTCTAACTTTTGTCTCAAGTTCACGAAAGTTTTTGCAGCTTTTTGAACTTTAAAAAATTCTCTACAGTGAAGTTGCCCAGAAAATTCCAGAAAATTCAAAATAAAAATTTCCATGTAAAAATCCATCGGGGAGTACTTGTGGCTGACCAGGGGGTCCACCCCTGGCCCAGGAGGCCAGGTGGCGCGGCCCAGCCCCTGGCCGCGCCACCCACCCTCCTGGGGGCCACAGGCACCCCCTGCTGGCATCTCTTCTTCCTCTCTCTCTCTCTCTCACCCCGAAAACTCGTGTTCTTGCTCTGGTTTCGTGTTCTTGCTGTTCTTGAGCACGGAACTTCGATCTACGTCTACAACCACTCATTTGAGCTGAAATTTGGAACAAATACTCTCTGGTATGTGACTCCCTCACCCCTCCAATTAGTTTTCTAGTTGGTGGCTTCATTAGTGAGTATTTAGTGGTTCTTGGTGTTGTTTAGTTGAGCTTAAATGCTTGTGTAGAAATTTATTTTTCAAGTTTTGTTGCTAGTTTGAGCCTTGGTAATGTAAGTAGAATGTTTTTCCCAAACTAGTTTTGCTTAAATCTTCGTTTTGTGAATTGTTAAAAATTTCATAAATGGAGAGGCTAGGAAAGTGGCTTGGGAAGAAGAAGCCCGAGCGCTCTTGCCGTGTTACGCGTTCCGCAGCTTCACCTTCAACCACAAGGGTGAGCTATAATGAAGATATCGTACCCATGGAGATGTTGGACGCGTCACCCGCAAGAGCTATGGCATTGCCATGCAAAGATTTCATGGAGGATGCCGGCATACGAGAAGAATTCTATGCTCTGTGTGCCAATGCAGGTTTTACACGGCTTGTTACGAGCCGTGTACCACAGTACGAGACACTCAACGCTATTTTTGTTAACAGTTTCAGGTTTTATCCTGACAATGATACTGTGGTGTTTCGACTTTATGAAAGATTTCTGACCATGCCTATGAGTACATTTTGTGAAGCTTTAGGTTTGCCAGGCTTGGTCGAGAAGAAGAAGAGGAAAAATTTCCAAACTATTGCACTCAACACCCTCCTCGACTCGTTCTATAACACTGAAGTGAGGACATCCAACCGTCAGAAGATTTCCAACATTATGTTCCCTCACCTCAGGTATTTCGCCTATTATATTGCTAGAGGAGTGTTGGCTCGAGACAACACGAGCAGCACTTCTACACCTGATACTGCTATCATGGCGAATGCCCTCTCAGGGAAGCACGAGTATCATGTGGGTTCGCTTATTGCGAAATGCCTTGCTACTAATAGTAACAAGGGGGGCCTCTTTGGTGGCGTCTATGCCACACTTCTTTTGCAGTTTATCCAAGGAGAACCGCGCCCAGATGATACAGTCTTTCCTTTCGTTAGCCTTGACTTGGCTGCCATGAAGAGACATTTCTTTGTTACTAAGGCCTCTGACCGCTATGCACTTGATTATATTTTGCGGTTTAAAGACGGTGTGGAACGCACTGTCCGTCTACCTGCACCACTTGTGTTTGATTTTTCTCGCAGGAACGGATTTTGCTTTTCAGTTGCCGAATTTGAAGAGATCACGGGGAGATACCAGTTTCACAACCCCACGGAGGGGGTTGAGCCGGACGAGGAGGAGCACGTGGTATATCCACCAGTTCAGGAGGAGACCGTCACCCCCTGGGGTGAAGGGTCTTCCTCTGGATGGGGGGCTGGACCTTTCTCTTCCACGTGGGAGGATCCGAGGACTTCAGTGTACGCACCGGAGGGCTCATATAACCCTTGGGATTACCATTACTCCGGAGCAGGAGGCTCCTTGGGGCCGCAGTAGACGAGCCCAACTTAGGCCAAAAGCCTAAGCTTGCGGGAGTACGTACTCTCCTCCCCTTTCCATTGTATCTACCGTTGGTTCACTTTTATCTTTTTTCTAGTTTTTTCCTGTTCTTCTTTGTTCTTTTCGTTTGCAAAAACCCAAAAAGATTTTTTTTCCTTTCTTTTGCTTTCGCTAAAACCTTTAGAAAACCCAAAAAAAATATGTTTCCTTTGCTCTTTAGTTTGCTTTGTTTCAGAGTTCAGCTCGAGTCCGTGATGATTATAATTTCCTACGTTCGATCGTGCAAGTGACAAGGCAGTGATGACGAAGATCAACGGAAGGGGAGCAACAAGGAAAGCCGGTATGAACTCTTTTTGTTTCTACTTTTGTGCATATGCCTGTACTTATGACTAGAGACCAGCCTGTAGCGACATAGTGCTATGTTTACAATTCTTTCCCAGTGGTTCATGCTTTCTTTGTGGTTAGTCTCAAATAGCTAGAGTTTATAATGTGTTGCTTGAAATGATTGACATGCATTGCATTGTTCATGGTCTGGCATATTGAAGTGGTATTTCCCTCCGGGGGATTCTTGGATTGACTTGGCACATGTTAAGACTAAAAAGTCTGTTCTGCCTTGATGATCTTTTTACTTCTGGGTGAGTTATATCACTTTCATGCCCGATTCAATGTTGCTTTGTCGCTCTGCATGATTATGACGGTTATGCTCTCTAGTTGGTCGCTTCCCCGTCTTTTGCTAGCCTTCACTCGCACCAAGCGGAATTCTGCTTGTGCTTCCAAACTCCTTTTCAAACCAGTTGTTCCATTTGAGTCCACCATACCTACCTATATGTGGTATTTACCGGCCACTCCTAACTTAGACTTTCATGTACCATCTCGAAATTTATTCAAAAGCTTCCCCTTTGTAACCGTACAAGCTCATGGTGCGGTGAGGGAAAATCAGTATCTTTCATGCCAAAAATATTTTGATGGAAGTTTTAACTAGTCAATAAAAAAGGGAAATATATATGAGAGTTACACCTCCCCCATACTTGATGATGGAGTGAAATGGACCAAATGCTGCTTATGATAGATGGCACGATACCCTCCTTCCATACTTGAGGCAAAATAAAAGGTTCTGTGGACCATCAAAGGATTTATGGATAAGGGAACATGTGTAAGCAAAAAGCATTAATATGGTTGACATGGGAGATATTGAGAGACCTTTGTCGTTCACCGTTGACTGGAAAGTTGCACTTCTCAAAAGATTTTTATCTCTGTTTTCAAAACCAAGAGCTCTGGTACATGTTTAGTCTTTTCTTCCTTTCTTGTCTTCTGCATGCTTGTGATGTTTCTTACTTTGAGTTCTACGTTCTAGTCTCATTTAAAACTCCGGAGGAGTTTCTGCATTTATGTTTTGCTTCACTCATGGAGGCTAGCGAGATACCACTCTGATATGTTCATGCTATGTTGAACTGAATTGCTTGAGGACAAGAAATAGCTAAGCTTGGGGGAGTTGATACGTCTCAAACGTATCTACTTTTCCAAACACTTTTGCTATTGTTTTGGCTTCATTCTTGCATGATTTGAACAAAACTAACCCGGACTGACGCTGTTTTCAGCAGACTACCAGTGTTGTTTTCTTTTGTGCAGGTTTCTGGATATTTAGGTACGCTGGAAAAATGCCAAGAAAATATATAAAAAATCAGCGTTCCAGAAGCTTCCGAGGATCCAAAGGGGGGCCACAGGGCAGCCAGGGGGCAGCCAGGAGGGTGCCTGGCGCGGCCCGGCCCCTGGCTGCGCCACCTTCCCTCTTGGCTGGGTCCCACACCCCCTGGTGACCTACCTTGGCCCCTATTTATTCTCCCGACGCAGAAACCCCGAAATAGAAGTCGCTTTTTCCAATCTACGTCGCGGAGCCGCCTCAACCCTCTGTTCTTCTCCGGGAGAGCTAATCTGGAGGCTGCTTTGGCCTCTAGTGAGGGGAAATCATCACCATCGTCATCATCATCGCCTCTCCATCACCCCTCCATGACTTCTCCATCCATATGTGAGTAATTCCCTGCTGTAGGCAAAGGGGATGGTAGGGATTGGATGAGTTAGATCATGTAATAGTTTGATCAGATTGTTGGGGGGATGTTGCCTATCATCTACTTGGTGTTTATCATCTCTGTTACAACTTGTTGTTCTTAATGCTTGCCACTTTGGGCTCGAGTGCCATGATTTCAGATCTGATCACCCTTTTTTTTCTTGAGTTTGTGGTGTTCTTGATCCTATCTATGAGTTGTATGCACCTATTATAGTCCGGAACCGGCGATCCCAATGGTGACAGCTTGGGACACCAAAGGGGATGGACTATAATTAGAGGATTCCATGTATCCATGAAGTGTTAATGCTTTGTTCCGGTGCTCTTTGACAGGAGTACCTTAATCTCCCTAAGTTCCTTTTGGCCCCGTTTGTAGCGGGAGGGTAGGACAAAAGATGTTGTGCAAATTTCTTATTGCAAGCACGTACAACTACCTTGGGATACATGCCTGATGTTTGATATTTGCCTAGATGATCCTTTATTTCTGTGAGCCTTGCCCGTGTTAGAATCTATTACATGTTCGTTCTCATCCAAGCAGCGCCCAACCATCCATCTCCCTAGCCTACAGTGTTTTCTTTCCTGCTGGTTACTAGTTGTTTACTTTTGCTGTTTTACCTTTGCTGCTCCACTATTACCACAATATCGTAGTTGCTACTAATACCTTTGTGCAAGCAAGTGTTTATTTCAGGTGCGGTTGAATTGACAACTCAATTGTCAAAGCCTGTACGTATTCTTTGTGTCCCCAAGTGTCGAATCAATAAATTGGGTTATCTTACCCGTGAAGACTATCTCGATCCCCTACAGTTGAGGGTTATCAACAATCATAGGCGAGAGAAACGGATGCACATATGAGCTAAGGTAAGCTCTCCAATGGAACTAGTGGGGTCGCATCAACTTGCTTGCTCAAGAAGACCTAGAGCTCATTTGAGGAGGCTCATCATTGGAATATACTAGCCAAGTTCTAAAGTGTGAAGGTCCCCACATAGCTATATGCATGAATGATAATCTCTATGGATTACAAGATATAAGAGGGAGTACGAGTGTGGATCTCTCAAAAGGAATAGTAGTGTGCCCCCTTCTCTCTTTTTATTTCTTTTTCTCTTTTTTCTATTTTTTTGTATTTTTTGGTGGCCTCAATGGCTCTTTCTATTTCTCTCATTTGTCCTATTTGGGATCTTTTAATTTTGTGCTCTTTTGGATATTTTGATTTGTACACTTTGGGATATTTTCCTCACTTTAGGGGCAGCACTCTATATATTACAAAAAGTATAGAAGATCTTTCACACTTTACAAAGTACTCAAATCATAAAGAAGATGTAACTATCATGATGTATGCAAATGTATGCCTCTGCCAGTGTAGCAGGATATGCAATGATACTAGCGCGTCATGTAGCAATGATTAGGGCAAGGCCCAACTAACATGCGGCTCATCGATCAAGCAAGTAGCATGTATGACATGAAGATCAAGTCATGAGAAGGTGGATGTTGCATGGCAATGTATCTCGGAAAGGCTTTGGAAATGCCTTGATAGGTAGGTATGGTGGGTGTTTTGAGGAAGGATATAAGGAGGTTTATGATGACAAAGCGTATCGTGCCAAGGGTTTGGATGTACCGGCGAAGGTGGACGCAAACTCTCGGAGTGAGAAGAAAGCAATGCACGACACAGGAGAGGCTAGAAAAATATGGGAAGGTGGAAGTGTCAACTTTCGAATACTCACATTAGTCTGAAGAACTCATGCACTTATTATCGGTAACTCTCAATCTAATAAGGAGGTTGACGAAGAGACAAGTACCCCGAGGATGAGTGTATTGGGGTTTGGTTATCCTTGCGCATCCTCGACTCATGGTACGTGAGTGTACTCTAATATTCGACCCCTCAGAAGAGTAGTGATCCATCTAGTAGCTAGAGTTCTCAACTAATTTGTAGGTTTTGAAAATAAACACGGATTTCCAAAAATACGACATCTATCACTAATAGGCTAAAGCTCTTGACACCAAAAGTCCAAACATTACTCAAAACAACACCTCAAAACTATTGCAAGTTACTGCTACAAAAGAATAGCAACCTCAAGTACTTACTTCAAGTCAAGATACAAAACTCAGTGCAACAGGCAAACTATCTAAACAAGATAAACATGAAAACTCAAGAGAGTTCCAGGAAAAAACTAAACAAAAGCTCTTAAAAATATAAGCATGAAAGCTAAGAGCAAAACATGACAGTAGCTACGAAAAAGATAAGGAACACACACAACAAAGATAAGCATGAAAAATCCTATGTTGTGTTCTAAATTTTGGAAGTGGAGCGTGTTTCTCTCCCACACAAAGAAAGCTAGGTTCTAACTTGTTATGAACAGAAAGAAAAGCTAAAGAAAACTAAAAATAAAACCTAAGAGCGAGACGCTCCAAGAATAGCACATAACGCATGAAGTGATAAAAATATAGTGAAACGAGAGACAAACTGATAATTGTCGACGGAGAAGGGGATGCACGGGGGCATCCCCAAGCTTAGACGCTTGAGTCTCCTTGAATATTTCTTGGGGGTGCATGGGGGCATCCCCAAGCTTGAACGCTTGACACTTCTTAATCTTCTTTCATCATCTTCCCTCGCACACTTGAAAACTCCCTTCATACATAACTCATCATAATCTGATTAGCGAGGTTAGTACCCATAATAAAATAATTTTTTCTCCACTGGAAATAAAGATAGTCTTGAAGATCTACTGTTTCTCAAGATTTCCAAAAAGGTTATTTAAAGAAAAAGCAAGCTTAAGGTTTGCAAAATGAAGAAAAGGCAAAACAGGACAGAATCTGTGAAAAACAGACCAGCAGGTAGTAAAGAATTTTTTAGGGATACTTATGCAACTCAAATAAAAAAACCCAGAACATACGAAAGTTCCGTAATTGTATACAGCACTCTGTGTAAAAAATTCAGATCAAAAAGATGAACTGGGATTTTTATCTGATTTTTCTAGTCACGAGGACAGAATCTGTTTTTTGGACAGCATATCACAACTTTCACTTCCCTTGTCGTATGAGGCTATAAAAGGCATAAAGCTTGAAAAGTAAAGATACAATGATGTTGCTACAGTAGTAACAATCATCAAGACCACTAAAAACAGAAGAAAAACAAAAAGGAAATCCTAAATTCGTCGCGGGCTGCCTCCCGAAAGCGCTTCTTTAAAGCCATTAGCTACGCTTAATGCAAAAAAAAGGAATCAAAGATCATCATAATAATCGGAGTTGTAATATGATTCAAATGGTTCCTCAACAATTTCATCCTTGTTTCTTTTAGGAAAGGGGTACACACCTTTTGCCTTCCCGCGTAGGCGTATTTGTCCCTTACCTGTATCACTGAAGCCTTTCACGGCTCGGAGGAAATCCCTCCCAAGCACTATGTTTCCTTGATTTGGCTTTATGACAAAGAAATCAACCATTGCAATCCCTTTAAGGAATGTCACTGGTACATCTTTTATCCTTCCGTGGATCTCAGAAATATCTCCATTAGCATGTTCATGATAGGATGATAATTTGTCCATGTTAAATTTTAAAGAATCATAAAGAACTTTTGGCATAGTATAAATCATAAATCCAATGTCACAAAAGGAAAGGAAGTCTTGGTTAGAGATGCTAATTCTAACAAAGGGTTCCCAGTCACCATCTATCTCATAAACATCTTTCTTGTTCGGCTGGGGTTTCTTTGCTTTTTTCAAGTCTAGAGCATCCAATCTCTTTTCAATAGTAGCAAGTCTATCTACAACAGTATCAAAACTATGATCATAAACAAAGTAACTAGATAAACCATATATAATTTCAAGAGCTCTAGATTCATCACAAGCTAAGAAATCCACTTCAACTATAATATCAAGAGAGTGCTTGCACCATCTAAAAAGACCATGGTAAAAATTTCTAAGCACAATTTTTATAGGTATCCAAGGCATAACTCTCCTATGTGCATCAGAAATTCTATCCCAAGCCTTCTTCATATTTTCTCCATCCATTTAATGGAAGTCTAAGACCTCAGACTCCCTCATGGCACCAAATCCTAACATGCTTGACTAAACAGAAAGGATAACTAAAGGCAAGATAACTATTTTTTTAATTTTCGATAAAAGACACTAAAGCAAAAACTGAAAGGTAAACTAACAAGACTAAAAAGAAAAGATAAAAGATAGTGTGCAACTCCCCTATCTTGAAGAGTGGAGTTCCCGGCAATGGCGCCAGAAATTTTCTTGATACATGAGATAGCTTCTCGTCCCTCGTTGGTTACCCCAAGTGGAAGGTGAGATGCAGATAGCAACAAGTTTCCCTTAGCGAAGATGCTAAGGTTGAATGTCGAACCAATAGGACTCCAATGGATACAAATAGGTGGTGAAGTGAACAATGGCGCCGTTCACAACTCTAAGTTTCTTACTTCACCTGGACCTGCACACACAACAGATAGCTTTGCTCCCACGAGTACATAGGGGTCGTCAATTCCTCCGGCCTTGTTGTTTACAAAGGATAAAACGCACGGGATAATAATGATAGGGATAGCTACGGAAAAGTAAATACTGAAAGTAAATTGAATGTGTAAAAAGTGTTGGAAATATGGACCGGGTACTATGATGTTCACTAGTGATGTCTCTCTCCCAAAAGACGATAAAATAGCCATGCGAGGTGAACAAATTACAGTTGGGCAATTGACAGGATTATGTGCGCAAACCAATGTTAATTATGCTATAAAGAAAGGAAGAGGCTCAAAAGCACGGGGAGTACGCCAAGACAAGTAGACCAAAATCCATCTGCATCTACCTACTAATCATCCACCTTGACATATCTATCCAGAACATCTCGCTGGTATTAAGTTGTGAATCCCACCCAAAGTGTAAACTCAAAGCAACAGACAACTGCATTAAAGAACTTTGCGTAAAGTAAACAATCCTTGCACCCGCAAGAACAAGCACCATTGTTTTCCCCCTTGTGGCAACATCACATCCCCTAGACTCATGTTTCTGTCACTCAAGCTAGTCATCGGGGGGCATGAACCCACAATCATGCATAACGCTCCCTCTTGGAGTTACTACCTACTACTTGGCCAAAGCAATAAACATCAACGGAGAACATGCAAGAATTATTCAAGAACATAAATATAAAAGAAGAGAATCAAATATATAGCTCAATCACAATCCAAACATAATCTCATAATCTATCGGATCCCAGCAAACTCAACATAGCAACAACAGAAAGATTACATAAGTGCCTCGATCTTGTAGGGCAGCTCACGAGGTCTAATCCATGAAGAACAAAGAGGGGAGGAGAACATCACATAGCTACTGATCATAGACCCATGGTCCAAGGTGGACTACTCACGGTTCATCCAGGAAGCATCCATGGTGGTGGATAAGTTCCCGGAGGTGATTCCTCCCTCCGGCAGGGTGCCGGGAAGAGGTCTTCTAGTGCTCCCGATCTTGGAAGCGCGGGGGCGGCGGAACAGAGGAGAGATCGCAAAAAAGGGTTCCGTCCCCGAGGGTTTCTCGTCATGGGGAATAAATAGGCGAAAGGGGGCAGCCAGAGGTAGGCCAGGGGCTCCAGGCGCCCCCCTGGTGCGGCCAGGGGTGGGGTCGCGCCCTATGGCCGCCTGGGGCCCCCTGGCTCCCCTCTGCCCCTCTCGGGCTCTTCGCGAAGCTTCCGGTATGCTGATTTTTCCTATATTTTCCCGGAATTTTTCTGGTACTTTTAATATGGGGGAAACCTGAAATAGAAAAACAGTAGAAAACAGGAACTGGCACTGGGTGCACTGAGTTAATAGGTTAGTCCAAATATGATCAAAAGTGTATGGAAGTTCATCAATATCATAGCAATATCACACAAAAGAGGCATGGAGCAAGCATAAATTATAGATACGTTTTGGACGTATCAGGCACCTTTGGAATTTTCTATGTTGCTATGCTGAGTTTGCTGGGATCTGATGGATTATGAGACTATGTTCAGATTGTGATGAGTAATATATTTGTTTCTCTTTTATATTTGTGTTCTTAAGTTAATTCTTGCATGTTCTCCGTTGCCGTATTTTGCTTTGGCCAAGTGATTTGTTGCAACTCCAAGAGGGAGCGTTATACTTGATTGTGGGTTCATCCCCTTGATGTCTAGGTTGAGTGACAGAAACATGAGACTAGGAGATGTGTTGTTGCCACCAGGGATAAAACAACGATGCTTGTACCTACGGGTGCAAGGATTGTTTACTTTACGCAAAGTTCTTTTAATGCAGATGTCTGTTGCTTTGAGTTTACCCTTTGGGTGGGATTCACAACTTAATACCGGCGAGATGTTCTGGATAGATATCTCAAGATGGATGATTCGTAGTAGATGCAGATGGATTTCGGTCTACTTACCTTGGCGTACTGCCAATTGCTTTTGAGCCTCTTCCTTTCTTTTATAGCATAGTTAGCATTGCGGTGCGTTTATAATCCTGTCAATTGCCCAGCTGTGATTTGTTTACCTCGCTAGCACTTTTATCGTCTTTTGGGAGAGAGACATCACTAGTGAACGTCATGGTACCTCGGTCCATATTTCCACCATTGTTTACACCCTCAATTTACTTTCAGTCTTTACTTTCCGTTGCCACTATTATTATCTCTTGCGTTGATCCTTTGTAAACAGCAAGGCCGGAGGAATTCACTACTCCTCTGTACTCGTTGGGAGCAAAGTTATTTGCTGTGTGGGCAGGTCCAGGTGAATTAAGAAATCTTAGATTGTCAACGGCGCCATTGTTCACTTTACCACCTTCTTGTATTTCTGCGAGTCCTACTGGAGACAAACCTTGGTATCTTCGCCGAGGGAAATTTGCTGCTACGCTACATCTCACCTTCCACTTGGGGTAACCAACGAGAAGTGAGAGAACTATCTTCCTCACCGTATCAAGTTGTCAGCCTCCTTGTGTTTCTTCTTCTTCTTTTTCTTCTTAGGAAAGCCAACAATCTCGTCGCCTACTGGTACTTGAGAATCTTGCTCGATCCTCTTTGGATGCCCCTCAGGATATAGTGGGTCCTGGGTGTGTGTTCCATCCCTTGTTTTGATGCCATAAGCTTGTATGTCCTGTTTGGCATTGTTAGCAAGCAAATATTTTTGCACATTAAATTTTTTTCAAAGCTGAGTTTGAACCATATGAAAATTCTTAACAAGACATTTAACATCATTAAATGTTCTTTCTAAAACACCAAGCAAATTTTTGATAGCAAGAGAATTATCATGCAACTGACTTTGTATCCTCCTATTAAAATTGTCTTTCTTAATAATAAAATTATCAAGCTCATCTAAACATTGGTCAGGAGGCTTACCTTTAGGGATGTCACTTTTAGTAAATTCTAATAGAGAGTGTACCTCTACCAAGGGAGGGTGAGTAGTATGCTCACACAACTTCTCGATAGGCGGTAGATTCTTCACGTCTTCGGCTTTAATACCTTTCTCCTTAATAGACTTCTTTGCTTCTTGCATATCTTCGGGGCTCAGAACAAGCATGCCCCTCTTCTTTGGTGGTGGAGGTGGTTCAGGGACGGACCAATCTTCATGGTTCTTGTCAATATTTCCCATTAATTCTTCAGCATCGGCCGGTGTTCTCTCCCTGAAAACACAACCAGCACAACTATCCAGATAGGACATGTATTCATCGGTTAGACCAGCATAAAATATATCAAGTAATACATTCTTTGGGACTTCATGTCCCGGTCTAGCCTTGATTAAATCACAATACCTCCCCAAGCTTTAGGGAGGTGCTCATCCTGCAATTGTTTAAAATGATAGATTCTTTGCAAAGCAGCATGTTGCATATGAGCAAGAAAATATTTATGAACAAAGAATTGAACTAAGTCCTAAGGACTCTCAATGGAACCATAGGGTAGTGCATCGTACCATGATTTAGCGTCTTCCTTCAAAGAAAAAGGAAAAAAAGCTTTGCCACGTAGAAGTTTCATATCTTGTCATCAGTAGTAAGTAGGCCACCTAACTCAGCGAGTTTGGTCAGGTGTGCTATAGCATCATCATTTTCTCTGCCATAAAAAGGGTCAGCCTCGACTGTAGATATAAGTGAAAGATCAACAGAGAAACCGTAATCAGGATCAGTGATGCATATAGGAGGTGTGGCAAATTTAGGATCATGAATATTATTGTTCTTCATGGAGTGCTTTTCGAGCAGCTCCTTAACAACATCAGGGTCAGAGTCGACACACTCTCTGAGTTCCCTGCAAATATCATCATCAAGAGTAATATAATCATCATCAAGGATTATTTCCTTGAGTTCATCTAAATCTGGGTAACTTAAACTTTTGCAAGTAGGAATATAGGTAACAGGAGTCTCGGTCTCGAATTCTGCAGCAACCTTAGCAGACTGAGTTTCAATGTAGTGACCAAGAAAATTATCATTATCAAGAGTAGTGGAAGAATCATCAAAAGTATCAGACATAGTAACAGACTCAGTAGAAGTGGCATGTGGTGGTAGTGGTGAAGCAAACTTGCTTAGAACGGAAGGTGAATCAAGCGTAGCACTGGTACTCAGAACAGTACCTTTTCTTATAGGGGATGGTAGGATCAGAACCTTGGGGTCTCCTTTCTTACCCATAGCGGATTAAGTGTGGCAGGCAGGTGATACGTCCAAAACATATCCATAATTTCTACTTGCTCCATGCATCTTTTGTGTGATACTGCTATGATATTGATGCACTTCCATACACTTTTGATCATATTTGGACTAACCTATTAACTTAGTGCACCCCAGTGCCAGTTCTTGTTTTCTGCTGTTTTTGTATTTCAGGTTTTCCCATTACTTAAAGTGCCAGAAAAATTCCGGGAAAAATATAGGAAAAATCATCGTACAGGAAGCTTCGGGAAGAGCCAAAGTGGGGCCAGAGGGGAGCCAGGGGTGGCCCAGGCGGCCACCTGGCGCGGCCACCCCCTAGGCCGCGCCAGGGGGCGCCTAGGGTCCCTGGTCCACCTCTGGCTGCCCCCCTTTGCCTATATATCTCTCTCGTCCCGAAACCTTCGAAGACAGAACCATTTTTCGCGATCTCTCCTCTGTTCCGCCGCCGCAGCGCTTCCAAGATCGGGAGCACCAGGAGCCCCCTTCCAGGCACCCATGCCGGAGGGAGGAACCACCTCCGGGAGCTTCTCCACCACCATGGATGCTTCCCGGATAAACCGTGAGTAGTCCACCTTGGACCATGGGTCCATGATCAGTAGCTATGTGATGCTCTCCTCCCTTCTTTGTTCTTCATGGTTTAGACCTCGTGAGTTGCCCTACATGATCGAGGCACTTATGTAATCTTTCTGCTGTTGCTATGCTGAGTTTTCTGGGATCTGATGGATTATGAGACTATGTTCAGATTTTGTTTGAGTAATATATTTGATTATCCTCTTTTATATTTATGTTCTTGAGTAATTCTTTCATGTTCTCCGTTGTTGTTTATTGCTTTGGCCAAGTACTAGGTAGTGACTCCAAGAGGGAGCATTATGCATGATTGTGGGTTCATGCCCCCTGATGACTAGCTTGAGTGACAGAAACATGAGTCTAGGGGATGTGTTGTTTCCACAAGGGAGAAAACAACGGTGCTTGTACTTGCGGGAGCAAGGATTATTTACTTTACGCAAAGTTCTTTCATGCAGTTGTCGGTTGCTTTGATTTTACACTTTGGGTGGGATTCGCAACTTAATACCAGCGAGATGTTCTGGATAGATATCTCAAGGTGGATGATTAGTAGGTAGATGCAGATGGATTTCGATCTACTTGTCTTGGCGTACCTCCCAAGCTTTTGAGCCTCTTCCTTTCTTTGTAGCATAGTTAGCATTGGTTTGCGCACATAATCCTGTCAATTGCCCAGCTGTAATTTGTTTACCTTACATGGCTATTTTATCGTCTTTTGGGAGAGAGACATCACTAGTGAACATCATGGGACCCCGGTCCATATTTCCACCACTATTTACACCTGCTATTTATTTTCTGCTTTATTTCCTTTTCTGTTGCTATCGCTATCATTATTATCCCGTGCGTTTGATCCTTTGTAAACAACAAGGCCGGAGCGATTGACAACCTCTTTGTACTCGTTGGGAGCAAAGTTATCTGTTATGTGTGCAGGTCCACGTCAACCGCCTAATTGTTGGCGCCGTTGTCACCTTCCTGTCGTTGTCGGATTCCTGCTGGAGACAAACCTTGGTATCTTCACCGAGGGAAATTTTCTGCTGTCTACATCTCAACCTTCCACTTTGGGTAACCAACGAGGGGCGAGAAGCCATCAAAGCTAATTTCTGGCGCCGTTGCCGGGGACTCCAGTCTACAAGATAGGGGAGTTGCACACTATCTTTTACCTTTGCTTTTTAGTCTTGTTAGTTTACTTTTTTGTTTTTACTTTTGCTCTTGTGTCTTTATGAAAAAACAAAAAAATAGTTGCTACCTTGTGCCTTTGTCTTGCTTTGCCTAGTTATGCTATCTTTACCATGGTTGTGGAACCACCCAAATATGGTAGGATGGAAAAGTTCCACTTGGAACGTCTTCGATAAATTTGTGGTCGCGCTAAAAACCGAACCGACTTGGTTGAAGTAAGATCATTTGATGAGCACATGATGACCCTCAACATAGAGGGATCTATTGAAGTGTTTTCGATAAGTAAGAGTGTCGAACCCAACGAGGAGCAGAAGGTGGTAGCAAGTGACTTTGGTAAGGAGATAACTGCAAGCACTGAATGATAACTTTTTAGGGGTTTTCTTGGTATAAGTGATAGGATAGTAAAAACAAGCAAAGTAAAAGATACTGGATAGTAAAGGGTGGCCCAATCCTTTCTTAGCAAAGGAGAGGCTTAGCAACTGAACTTATAAAAGCTAAACTGTTCTTGAGGACACACGGGAGAGGTAGTCATGTGCTTTCGCCATATTCCGTATCATTACTATGTGATGTGTTGATAAGTGTTGAGTGGGTGGATCTATGCTAGTACACCCTCTAGACTAAGATAATTGTACTCTTATGATTAAACACCTTGCAAGCATCCACAAATACAAGATAGTATTTAAGGCAAAAGCCTAACCATAGCAATACGATCGGTGATCCATTGTTCCCTTGTGCAAAAGTGTGCGAACTGGGGTTTAGGTTTCTGTCACTCCGGCAACCCACCGTAAGCATTCTTTATACACAATGCATTCCCTAGGTCCTTGATAAGGCGAAGTGTTGAGTGTTCGACTCACACAACACCACTAAGAAAATAACAACACAACTTAAATATCAACCAACACATATTACTTCAACATCATATGACTACTAACAACTAGACTTCTCCCATGTCCTCAAGAACTAAAGTAACTACTCACAAGACATAAAAGAGATCATGATCAGTGGGGATAAATAGATAATAAACAATCTGAACACAATAATATTTCTCCAACAAAACTCAATAGCATTCACCACAAAGTAGTAATCAACACCGATAGAGTAGAGAGGATAGATAGTACGGATTACAACACAAGTTGCAATTGTGAGACAAGATTGGATGGAGGTGGAGATGGTGCTGATGATGGGGATGATGTTGATGATGATCTCGATGATGCCCGTGACGATGGTGATGACGATGGCGACGATCTCCCCTTCCGGGAGGTGATCTCCCCGGTGGAATCTGCCCGCCAGAGATGGCTTTTCTTCTCTGTAGGTTTCCGCCACGGAGCGGCGGCGGAACTCCGAAAACTCTCTCTATTTTAGGGTTTTTTGACGACGAGGAGTATATAGGCTAGAGGGGGGAGCCGGGAGTGGACCCGGGGGTCCAGGCGCCCTCCCGGCGCGGCCAGGGGTGGGGCCGCGCCAGGTGGATACCTAGGCACCCTGTGGCCCCCCTCTGGTCGCTCTTTTGTGTGTCTTCGTGATCCTGCTGGAAAACAGCCTCCATCGATTTTCAGGTAATTTGGAGGTGTTCTTCTTCAGCAACTCAGCGTCCACTTTTTACCGCTGAATCCTGCGTCTGCAGCTTCGGCACCGGAAAGTTGCAAACTGTGTAAAATAAGCCAAAACAACATAAGAATAGCATCATATCGTGAAATATAT
The DNA here is from genome assembly GCA_950022295.1 of Bromus sterilis. Taxonomy (NCBI): domain Eukaryota; kingdom Viridiplantae; phylum Streptophyta; class Magnoliopsida; order Poales; family Poaceae; genus Bromus; species Bromus sterilis. The sequence continues at coordinate 70,699,468 of OX465600.1, read as the reverse complement.
CAATGAATAAGAAAGAATTACTATATAAAATAGTGATGCATTTTGGACGTATCAACTCCCCCAAGCTTAGACCTCGCTTGTCCCCAAGCGAATACTGAGCTCGATAAACCTGTCCACAAGTTTAGAGAGTGAAGTGTCGATAAATAAAAGACGAACAAGAAGCATCAAGGTTTCTCCATCAAACTCAAGCATCTTCAACAACAACCTCAACTCATAAGGCCCTCATGAGAAAGTAATAACAATTATAATCAAAAGTAGGGCTGAGGAAACTCATCAAATTATGGAAAACATAACCTTGGTCAAAGGACAACTACAAACAATTTGAATCTTTTGAAAGGACATGTTAATAGTCATGAAGTGCAAGTGCTAACACAAAGGAAGATGCTCGCTAGGCAAAAGCTTTCGCAAACAACTTACTTATCAAAAGATAATGTCAACAAGGATACGACATGGAAAAACTTAATGCAGCTCTATATGAATGAATCCTCATCAACATCAAATGTCTGTTCTCTTAGGAAAAGAAGGAAGTGGGAAAACTGACTCAACATGAAAGTGGAAGAAAGGCCTTGTTAAGGGCAAGCAGGGAAAACTCATGTGCTATCCTTAAATCAAACAGAATAAAAATAGATTTTGGGGCGGTGCATAGTTTGTCAACGAATGCTAATAGATAGCTTAATTACTTCTCAAGATGGACAAGTTTCGAGGAACGGCTCCCAAGTGAGGACGATCACATCCCCTTAATCTCCTTTGTTTATCACTGCCAAAGTTTCTGATTTCTCATAGACCAAGCGTGAAGGAGGGTTTGTTTGTTATATTATCTTTCGAGCTGGGCGCACCCATGCCAGTTCCTCATCGTATTATGGGTTTGCAGATTAGACATGCAATCCCGGGATAAAACTTGTCCAACTTAAGAAGATCATGAATTACCTACTACTTCCTCATGAGCTAAACAAGAGGCACAAAACAGAAGATTTTGAACATTTAAGGTTAACACATAAATTCTATACTTATAGGAGTGGTAGGGGAATACCACGAATAGGAAGGTATGGTGGACTCACATGGAAGGTAATGGTTTCATGGTATGGATGCACAAGCAGAAATCTACTTGGCAAAGAGTTTGTCTAGCAAAGGCTTTGAGAGAACAGACAGTTGATGCTAATTTAGATGCAAAACATATAAGGCATAAACATTAAGGTAAGCATAACACATCAAGTTGTCTTCCTTGTCAACATAACACTTCAAGCATAATAACATAGAGGTTTTGGCTATGTCGCTACTTGAGAAAACATGTATGTTGTCAAGACCAAAGCTATGTTTGCCAGAATTAAATAAAGTTTTCAAAGCCATACCTGATATAAGGTCAATACTCCCCATAAGAATCGTCATATGATGCCGATTGCATGAAGAGAATACCGAGTGCAGCGAAGGAACCAATAGACTTCTCATTAATATTCCAATATAGATGGCTCCACACTCACGGATACAATCTCTCCACAGACGGAGTGATAGACCTCAATGCAAACACCTATTTCATATAATAAACTCCCTAGACATGATACGACTCTACTTGACTCTAAAAGACTAAGATAAAGATAAAGATATCGTGCACTCCCCCAAGCTTGGAACAAGCTGAGGGGATGCCATTACCCGAGGAGATTTACTCTTCATTCTTGTTCTTCTCAGTTAGGTACTCCTTGGCGAAGCGCTTCCATGGTAGCTCCTCTCCAGTCTCGAAGGACATTCCCGTCTCCAGGATCCTGCACTCAGCACCTAAACCCATGCGCAGAAACTTTAGTTCATACTCACAGTTCTGGTTGTGCAGATCATAGTTTTGTGCTTGGAGCTGGTAAACTTTGTCTTCTAGTGCGGACAGACTTGACCACATGTCCTTCATCTCTTTCTTATGGGAAGCCTCGATCTCGTTCCTGATGTCGAAGTTGGCTTCAACACCACGCTCCACCATCTTCTTGAATTTGAAGACCTCATGTTCCATCTCCTTCCGCCGCTCCTCGGTGCTCCCCTCCACGACTAGTCCCTTCAGATCTTCCTTGTGGAGAACACCGTCCTCCACACGAAGGATCTGGGGGTGCTTGTTCACCTCAGCGAGGTAAGGGTTGATGACATTGACGACGAACTTGTCCTTGGGGGAACTTGGGGAAGCCATGGCACCTAGGTCTAGCTAAAGGATTTCCTGGCAGAAACAGATCGAAAAGAAAACACACGAAATCGCGGGATACGTTGCCGGAACGATCCGGGTGAATATATAGCAAAAATTTCTGCAACAAAAGGAAGGTAACGAGCCAAAGTGGGGTCGGAGACGGACTCCCGGGTGCCAAGGCGGCCTCCCGGCACGGCCAGGAGGTAGGGCGCGCCAAGGGGGCGTCTGGGCCCCCTGGAGCTCCTCTCCGTCTCCGCTTAGGCCTCGAATTTTCCTAATTTTGCAAAAACTCATAATATGGAACTTTTATGGCGGTTCGTGATGTTTCCTTACCGTAATACATACCTTTTCTTATTCTGCTTCTGTCGGTGTCCGAAACAGGGCTGCAACATGTCCTTCATGAGTTGTTGTGCGTATTATATTTACATCAACATTGACGGGATCTCCCTCCATGTAATGCTTGAGTCTTTGCCCATTCACAACTTGAGGTTTGGTGCCTTCAAAATTGTTAATCTTAATTGCACCAGACCGGTAGACTTCTTCGATATGAAATGGCCCTTCCCACCTGGAAAGTAGTTTACCTGGAGAAAACCTGAAACGGGATCTAAACAATAAAACTTTATCACGAACATTAAATTCACGTTTCAGAATCTTCCTGTCATGCCACTTCTTTACCTTTTCCTTGAACATTTTAGCGCTCTCGTAAGCTTCACTTCTCCACTCATCTAGATAAGTCAATTTCATGAGACGATTTTCACCAGCTAACTTTGGTTCAGCATTAAGGTCTCTAACAGCCCAGAAAGCTTTGTGTTCTAACTCTAATGGAAAATGGCAAGCCTTGCCATAGACCATTTTATAGGGAGACATGCCCATGGGGTTTTTGTAAGCAGTTCTATACGCCCACAAAGCATCTCCTAACTTATTTGACCAGTCCTTCCTATTTATGTTAACTGTCTTTTGCAAGATCAACTTGATCTCTCTATTGGTGAGCTCAACTTGCCCACTAGTTTGAGGATGGTACGGTGACGCAATTCTATGATTGACATCGTACTTGGATAAAGCTTTTCTAAAAGCTCCATGCGTGAAGTGTGATCCTCCATCAGTCATGAGATACCTAGGTACACCAAACCTAGGGAAAATTACATCTTTGAGCATTTTCAAAGATGTTTTGTGATCAGCACTTTCAGTGGGGATTGCTTCAACCCACTTGCTTACATAATCAACAGCAACTAATATGTGAGTGTACTAGTGCGAAGAAGGAAAAGGACCCATAAAATCAAAACCCTAGCAATCAAAAGGCTCAATCACTAGTGAGTAATTCATAGGCATCTCATTCCTCCTACTAATATTACCAACTCTCTGACATTTATCACAGGCTAAAACATAATTTCTAGCATCTTTAAAGAGAGTAGGCCAATAAAAACCTGATTTTAGAACCTTATGTGCGGTCCTCTCACCGGCGTGATGTCCTCCGTAGGGACTATCGTGACATTTCTTGAGAATGTCCTTCTGCTCATGTTCCGGTACGCATCTTCTCACGATCCCGTCCGGACCTTCTTTGAAAAGATGTGGGTCATCCCAAAAGTAATGCCTCAAATCATGGAAGAACTTCTTCCTTTGCTGAAATGTTAAACCTGGAGGCAAATACTTTGCAATGATAAAATTAGCATAATCTGCAAACCAAGGATCGGAAAGAGATTGTACTTTAACAACGGCAAGTTGTTCGTCTGGAAAACTGTCGTTGACTGGGATGGGAGCATGCGGTATATCTTCCATCCTTGAAAGATTGTCCGCTACAGGGTTGTCTGCTCCTTTTCTATCAACAATCTGCAAATCAAATTCTTGAAGAAGGAGTACCCATCTGATGAGCCTTTGTTTGGCATCCTTCTTCGTCATAAGATACTTAATGGCAGCATGGTCAGTATGAATAATAACTTTAGAATCAACAATATACTGCCTAAACTTATCACAAGCAAACACTACTGCTAAGAATTCCTTCTCAGTAGTAGCATAATTCTTTTGAGCACTATCAAGGGTCTTACTAGAATAATAAATAACATTCAACTTTTTATCAACCCTTTGTCCTAAAACAGCTCCAACAGCAAAATCACTAGCATCACACATAATTTCGAAGGGCAAACTCCAGTCAGGCGGTTGTACTATAGGAGCGGTTATTAAAGCTTTCTTAAGAACTTCGAAAGCCTCCTTACAATCTTCATCAAATACAAAAGGAACATCCTTCTGGAGAAGATTAGTGAGGGGTCTCGAGGTCTTAGAAAAGTCTTTAATAAATCTTCTATAGAAACCAGCATGACCGAGAAAACTATGAATACCTTTAATGTCCCTTGGATAGGGCATCCTTTCGATAGCTTCAATCTTCGCCTTGTCCACTTCAATTCCCCTCTCGGAAATCTTGTGGCCAAGCACGATCCCTTCGTTAACCATGAAGTTGCACTTTTCCCAGTTTAGAACTAAGTTTGTATCCTCGCATCTCTGCAAAACTTTATTAAGATTGTGGAGACAGTGGTCAAAGGAAGTTACATAGACGGAGAAATCGTCCATGAAGACTTCCACAATCTCCTCACAGAAACCATGAAATATTGCAGACATACATCTCTGAAAAGTAGCAGGGGCATTGCATAAACCAAAAGGCATACGCCTATAAGCATAAGTACCATAAGGACAAGTGATATTGGTCTTCTCTTGATCGGCAGTGTTAACATGAATTTGAGAGAAGCCAGAGTACCCGTCAAGATAGAAAAAGTGAATGTTTTTCGACAGCCTCTCAAGCATCTGATCAATAAAGGGCAGCGGGTAGTGGTCCTTCCTGGTTGCCTTGTTCAACTTCATGTAATCAATACACATTCTATATCCAATAATAATTCTCTGAGGTATTAGTTCATTCTTATCATTAGGGACTACAGTTGTCCCTCCTTTCTTATGAACACAATGAACTGGACTTACCCACTTACTATCGGCTATAGGGTAGATAATACCTGCGGCTAGAAGCTTGAGGATTTCGGTCCTCACAACATCCATCATCTTGGGGTTCAATCGTCGTTGATGGTCAACAACAGGTTTAGCATCGGGCTCTAGGTTGATAGTATGTTGACAGATAGATGGACTAATTCCCTTAAGGTCATCAAGGGTATAGCCAATTGCACCATGGTGTTTACGAAGTACTTCCAATAATCGCTCTTCTTCATATCCTGAAAGGTTAGAGTTGATAATAACAGGATATACTTTCTTTTCATCTAAATAAGCATACTTGAGCGTATCGGGAAGAGGTTTGAGATAAAACACCGGGTCTTCTTTGGGTTTGGATAGAATTCCCAAAGGTTCAACCGGAAGGTTGTGCTTCAGGATAGCAGGTTGTCTCAAGAAGATTTCATCAATTTCATTTCTTTCCTCCATATGAGTATCATTCTCGTGGTCCTCCATGTATTGCTGCAAAGGATCATTAGGGGGAATAGCAATAGAAGCAATACTTTCAATAATTTTATCATCACTAGGTAATTCAGTACCACGAGGCTGCTTGGAAATCTTAGAAAGGTTAAATTCATATGGCTCACCATTGAATTCAACAGAAAATTTACCTTTCTTGCAATCTATAATAGCTCCACAGGTTCTGAGAAAAGGTCTACCAAAAATAATAGGACAAAAACTATCTTGTACTGAACCAAGTACAAGAAAGTCGGTAGGATACTTTACCTTTCCACATAGGACTTTAACATCTCTCACAATCCCAATAGGAGAGATAGTAGCTTTGTTTGCAAGATGAATAGTAACATCAATCTCTTCAAGTTCACAGGGTGAAATCTCACTCATGATCTCTTGATAAAGCGAATAAGGAATCGCGCTAGCACTTGATCTCAGATCGCATAGCCCGTAATAATTGTGATCTCCTATTTTAACAGATATAACTGGTGTACCTGAAATTGGGCTTTTATTCTTGGCTGTGACAATGTTAGTTGAAACAGCACAAAAATTTATAATAGAATCTGAAACATCATTAGTAACTAAATCTTTAACCATAGCAACTTGAGGATCGACTTTGATCTGGTCCTCAGGTTCGCATGTTCTTCTCTCACTTTTATTTATGATGCCTGTCATAAAAGAGTGCTCCCTTATTCTTGAAGGAAAAGGGGGTTGTTCATATATAACTGCAGGCAAAATAGGATCAGCAACGTGAATATCAATAGGTACTTCTTTGATAGGCTTATGGTACTGATCCTTCTTCATCTTAAAAGAATCAATATGAGAGGCAAAGTTCTTACAAAAATCAATCATTAGATGGGAATCCAGACCAATCTTAGAGCAAAAGGTATTAAAATAATCAGTTTTCACATAGCTCTCAATATAATCATGCTCATAATTTATAGCAGGTTCAATATATTTATCGATTTCCCAATCTTCAATATTCTTCTGGATCCTTTCGATGAGATCCCATCTTTCTTCAACGCTCTTTGTCTGAAATACCCCGCTAGAGGAGGTATCCAGCCTTTCCTTATCCTGACGAGAAAGCATGGCATAAAAATTTGTAAGTATAATATCTTTGGGGAGCTTATGGATAGGACATTTGAACATTAGGGATTTAATCCTCCCCCAAGCTTGAGCGATGCTATCTCCGTTGCGAGACCTAAAGTTATAGATGTAATTCATGTCTCAATAAACTTCATGAAGAGGGTAAAACTTTGTATAAAAGAGAGACATAAGCTCTTCCCAATTAAGAGAATGTGAGTTATCGAGGAGCTTATACCAATCTGAAGCTTTGTATGTAAGCGATACGGAGAATAATTTCTTCATAACGAACTCCAGTGACGCACCTGCAAGCTTGAATAATGAACATAGTTGTGATAAATATAGCAAGTGTTCACCTGGATGTCTGTCTCCTGCATAGCGATTAGCTAGGACATAATCGATAATACCAGGGAGGTGTTTGTTTCGCGAATTTTTTGCCCGTACCTGTTTCCGTTGCAATCAGATTACCTTGCTGGTGTTTGGTACGTGCACATCGTAACCAGTTTCCTCCGTAAACAGCTCCAGTCTTATATCCCATCGTTACCGCTCATCCTCCCCTGTTAACTGGTCCCTTCTCTCGAGATCCCCTCTCCCCCACGACGCCCTCTCCCTGGCTAGCACCGCCGCCTCATTGGACCTCAACCTCGACCTCGCCCTCGCCCTCCGACCGGCTTCCGTCCTCGCCCTACGGCCGACTCCCTCCGCCTCCCCGCGATCCCCTCCTCGTCCCTCCTCACCTCGACACCCCGGTTGAGGCCACCGCATCCCTACCACCGACGCCGCCGGTAACCATTGAAGCCGCCGGTTGACGCCGCCGTTGAGGATGCCTCGTCGAGTACTGCCGCCGCTAGTAACCACTGGTGCTGCTCTCTGGTGAGCCATTCATGGCGGCGGCCAAGAAGAACGATGCGAGAGCGGTGGGACGGAAGTGTGCGGCGGAGAGCAGCGAGGCACCAGCAGGTCCGTGCGGGGAGAGATTGGAAGAAGATCAACAACTGCAGCATCTTCAACCTCCGTGCCCATCTCTCTGCTTAATTGGCCTCATGTGACCCCTGCAGAAAATCTTGGATTTGTTCTTGCTCATACCATTACGTTGACGAAACAAACAAAATTGAGGTTTTTTCATTCTGTTTCCTTTACAGGCGTAATCTGATTCCATTACCGTTTACGTTCCAATTTCTGAACCAAACACCTTCCAGATGGTATCTTATAAGGCACAATTTCAGCAGGGTCAGGAGTAACTACCTTAGTTCTAGGGCGGCTCCCCAAGAACAACGATCCAATAGTAGGGGTGTCCATAAGGACAAAAGCAGCAACAACAAAACTAAAAAAGAAATATAAAAACTTCCTTACCGGCTTCACTTACTAATAGCGCTACACTCCCCAGCAACGGCGCCAGAAAACGTAGCTTGATGACCCTCAACGTAGAGGGATCTATTGCAGTGTTTTCGATAAGTAAGAGTGTCGAACCCAACGAGGAGCAGAAGGTAGTAGCAAGTGACTTTGGTAAGGAGATAACTGCAAGCACTGAAAGGTAACTTTTTAGGGGTTTTCTTGGTATAAGTGACAGGATAGTAAAAATGATCAAAGTAAAAGATACTGGATGGTAAAGGGTGGCCCAATCCTTTCTTAGCAATGGAGAGGCTTAGAAACTGAACTTATAAAAGCTAAAGTGTTCTGGAGGACACACGGGAGAGGTAGTCATGCGCTTTCGCCATATTCCGTATCGGTACTATGTGCTGTGTTGATAAGTGTTGAGTGGGTGGATCTATGCTAGTACACCCTCTAGACTAAGATAAGTGTACTCTTCTGATTAAACACCTTGCAAGCATCTGCAAATACAAGATAGTATTTAAGGCAAAAGCCTAACCATAGCAATACGATCGGTTATCCATTGTTCCCTTGTGCAAAAGTGTGTGAACTGGGGTTTAGGTTTCTGTCACTCCGGCAACCCACCGTAAGCATTCTTTATACACAATGCATTCCCCTAGGTCCTTGATAAGGTGAAGTGTTGAGTGTTCGACTCACACAACATCACTAAGAAAATAACAACACAACTTAAATATCAACCAACACATATTACTTCACCATCATATGACTACTAACAACTAGACTTCTCCCATGTCCTCAAGAACTAAAGTAACTACTCACAAGACATAAAAGAGATCATGATCAGTGGGGATAAATAGATAATAAACAATCTGAACACAATAATATTTCTCCAACAAAACTCAATAGCATTCACCACAAAGTAGTAATCAACACCGATAGAGTAGAGAGGATAGATAGTACGGATTACAACACGAGTTGCAATTGTGAGACAAGATTGGATGGAGGTGGAGATGGTGCTGATGATGGGGATGATGTTGATGATGATCTCGATGATGCCCGTGACGATGGTGATGACGATGGCGACGATCTCCCCTTCCGGGAGGTGATCTCCCCGGCGAAATCTGCCTGCCAGAGATGGCTTTTCTTCTCTGTAGGTTTCCGCCATGGAGCGGCGGAGGAACTCCGAAAACTCTCTCTCTTTTAGGGTTTTGGACGACGAGGAGTATATAGGCCAGAGGGGGTAGCCGAGAGTGGCCCCGGGGGTCCAGGCGCCCTCCCGGCGCGGCCAGGGGTGGGGCCGCGCTAGGTGGCCGCCTGGGCACCCTGTGGCCCACCTCCAGTCGCTCTTTTGCTTGTCTTCGTGATCCTGCTGGAAAACATCCTCCGTCGATTTTCAGGTAATTTGGAGGTTTTCTTCTTCAGCAACTCAGCGTCTACTTTTTACCGCTGAATCCTGCGTCTGCTGCTTCGGCACCGGAAAGTTGCAAACTCTGTAAAATAAGCCAAAGCAACATAAGAATAGCATCATATCGTGAAATATATCAATGAATAAGAAAGAATTACTATATAAAATAGTGATGCATTTTGGACGTATCAGCACACTCATTATACGCGGCACCGCCTATCTCAGAAAGGAAAACACTTATGGGACCAAATACAAACTTCTTATTGCTATGCTAAGTGTTTATGCCACATTTATGATTTTACTTGCTGCTCTAATAAAGATCATAGACACCTTCCTTTTCAATGTGAGTTTAATGAGAATGAGATCGTATCTTCTTATGCTAAAGGTGTTTATGATTACTTTGATGTTGAAAAGATTGAAGAGTTTGTTGCTTTTAAGGGTGCTTATGAGATTGCTTCTCTGATTGAAAAGTATTACGATACTATTCACAAGTCCGAAAACTTTTATGTTCTTGGTTATTGCTTTGAGAATTATGTTTGCAATGATTATATTGAGGATTTTAAAAATAAAATGTTTGCTGCCCAAGAAGATGCTAATGATTGCTTTGATGAGGAATCCCATAATTCCGAGGACTCACTTGATACTTCCCTTTCTGTTGAATTTGATACTTGCTTTGTTGATGGCCATGATGCCAATATGGATTATGCTTGCGAACATGAACTTGCTATATTTCCTTACGTTAAGCATGAAATTGTTGCTATTGCACCCACGCTTGATTGTCCTATTATCCTTTTGAAATCTCCAACTCCGGAGAACTATGCTCTTATTAAGGCTCAATGTGTTGGGATGCATTTATCTTATGTTCCTAAAAACTGTGTTGAAAACTATACACGTGTGCTTGTAGGTCACGAACAACATGATTTATGTGATAGTTATATTCTTGATGTTGTTCATGATACTACTGAAAATTGTTTTGAGAGAGGAAAGTTTGGTTGTAGAAACTTCCATATTACTAAAACTCCTCTCTTTGTGTTTAAAGTTTTGAAGTTGTTCTTGTCCCACCTTCCTACGCTTGTCTCTTTTTGCTTCTTTGATATATTTTCTTATAAGATGCCTATGCATAGGAAGTGGGTTAGGCTTAAATGTGTTTCATATTTTCTTCTTGATGCTCTCTTTTGCTTCCAAATTCTTATTCTTATGTGAGCATCTTCTATAATCTTTATGCCTAGCTTAACGGCGTAAAAGAAAGCGCTTGTTGGGAGGCAACACAAGATGTTTTTATTTCTGTTTTTAGTGGTCTTGATGTTTGTTACTACAGTAGCAACATCATTGTATCTTTACTTTTCGGCTTTGTGCCAAGTTTAGCCTCCGATTGCAAGAAAGTCCAAAAGTTGTGACGTGCTGTCCAGAAAACAGATTCTGTCATTGGACAGAAAAATTCGAATAAAATCACCAGATCATCCTTTTGATCTGAATTTTTTTGACAGAGTGCTCTATATAATTGGCTTTCGAGTGTCTGTTCTGAGTTTTTTTATTTAAGTTGCAGAAGTGCCCCCAAAAAAATTATTTACTACCTGCTGGTCAGTTTTGCACAGATTCTGTCATGTTTTTCCTTTTCTTCGTTTTGCAAACCTTAAGCTTGCTTTTTCTTTGCAAAAACTTTTTGGCGATCTTGAGAAACAGTATCTCTTCAAGAATATCCTTATTTCAAGTAGAGAAAAATTATTTTATTGTGGCTACTAACCTCGCTAATCGGATTATGATGAGTTATGTATGAAGGGAGTTTTCAAGTGCGCGAGGGAAGATGATAAAAGAAGATTCAGGAGGGTCAAACGCTCAATCTTGGGGAAGCCCCCGTGCATCCCCGAGAAATATTCAAGAAGACTCCATGCATCCCATTCTCCATCAACAATTATCAGTTCGTCTTTCGTTCCACTATATTTTTATCACTTCATGTGTTATGTGCTATGCTTGGAGTGTGTAACAGCCCAGATTTCACTAAAATTAAAAAAAATGTTTTCGGTGTGGATTGTTTGATTGTCTGATTTGTTTGCGGCGTTTGCATCCCCGATTTATCGATCGACGATTATTTTCCCCCCTCTTATCTCGTACCGGGCGGAGACCGACCCTTGCCACCCTGACACTCGGCCTTTGCGACACCGGGTTTCACCCGATCACCGTCGCGAAAGCCGCACGAGACCAGTCGGAGCCAACGGAACGAAAAACCCCGTTTAATAACTAAACGGGATATTTTTATAGTGCGCCGGAAAGTGTTCACGGAACGGTTCCAGCTCAAGGTGAACGCCGCCGGCTCAACGCGCTGATCGCGCAGTTCAAAGTTTTACCCGAATCGAAGGTACTGCGGACCCCCGGCGGTTAGAGACGTAAACAACGCGCGCGTGAGAGAAAAACCGGGGATGTTTTTGCTAACTGCCAGCCACCTGGGCTATATAAAGACCAACACACTCCCACCCCTTTCTAGGGTTTCCCTAGCCACAAAATTGCAGCCACCCCCTCACATTTGCCCCAAAAATCCCCAATTTTTGCAACCCTAGCCTTCCCTGCGATCTGGACCGTCGGATCGGCAACGGCCCAGATGCGCCATAGCCCTCCACCTAGCTCTCCTCTCTCTCTCCTGGACCCGCCATAGCCCAGACGCCGCCGCACCCGAGGCCGCCGCGCCGCCGTGCTCCTCCGGCCAGCTGGGCCAGCCGACCATCTCCTCCTCCTACCTCTCCCTTCTCATCCTCTCCCTCTTCTCATCCGCTTCCTCTCCCTCGCAGACCACTTCGCCGCCGGAGCCATGGAGCTCGTCGTGTCGTGCCATGGCCATGGGCCACTCGGACCAAGGACGGCCGCTGCACCCTCCCTCCATCGCCCTGGAAGCCTGCCGGCGCCACCTTCCTCCAGATCCGCGGCCCCGCGCCCTTCCGACGTCGCCCTGCGGCCCGCTTCACCGCCCTGTGCTCGTCGAAGCACCGCCGGAACGGCCACCGGCCGCCGCCCCAACCAGTCCCGACCTGGATCGGGATCCAGCCGCCCGCGCCCGTGATGGACCACGCTAGCACGCCCCAGGAGGCCCAACACCTTTCCCAGCCCGCGCGCCTAGCTGCTGCTTCCTCTCGCCACCAGGAGACGCGGCGCTAACCTCCGCCCACCGCTGCCTACTGGGCTCGGCCCAGCAAGGTGAGCGCCTCAGCCTTTTCCCTTTTTTTCTTTTTTTCCTGCGCAGAATGGGCTTGGCCCACTATTGTTGTGCCTTTGTAGCGCCCGTGGGCGTTTATCATTATTCTGTGCTCAGCCCTTTTAGGCCCAGCATCAGCAATTCGGCCCAGAAGACATATAGCATTTTTTCTGTTGAATATTATGGCAGATTTATTTGTTTCTTGCGACGCTTATATCTTTTAGACCGTAGGTCGGATCGCGACGCTTTAAACATGAAAGTTGTTTAGAATTTTTTCTAGTTTATTAAAATGTGCTCCTTTTCATGTTTGAGTTTGTTTACATGTTGTTTATCTGCTATTTACACTGCTTGCCACTGTAAACTGTTTCTTTAATAACTTTCTAACCGTTGCTCCGATAAAAGTGTTATTTATATGTAACTTGACTAGAATTTCATGTAGATTGTGTTTATGCTGCTCTTGCTTGCTAATAAAAATAATAAAATATTGTTTAGGGAAAAACAGTACCAAACGTTATAATTTTCGTGGGGTAAATAGTGATAAGCATGTTTAGGAGTTTGCCCCACTTAAATTGACTAGCCTAGATAGTTTATTTATACTTCACCTCTTGCCATGTTTGTGTGCTATGCCATGCTTGAGTGAGATGCCATGTTAACAACCTTTCTTGATCACCTGTAGCTAAACAACTTGAACCCTTCTAAACGTGCGGTATCGTCGTGTGTGACGAGTACTCCACTTAACCTGTTAGTAACCACTCTCGACTGTAGGTGCGATGTCTCGTGTTGCCTTCTTGTTGATGCTTGCTCGTGTTTGCTTCGTAGTAATAGATGCTTGCTCGTTGATTGCTTTCCAGTGTTTACCTCTTGTGTGCTTCCGCGGGTACCTCTCGGAGACGATGCGAGCTTGCGATCAACTACACCTTTGGAACCCGACTTATCAACAGGCAAGGACTATACATTACTTATGATCCATTATATTTCAACCAGCGGTTTGCATGCTAGTATAGGATAGGTTCAATGTTTGATCCTACCACATGCTTACAGCCTCTTTCAAACCGATACAACCATGTCCCCTCCCAGCAAACCATGTACTGCTATGTTACTATTGCTCGTTGCTCAGCCCCTGCTTAGTATGCATGTTTTGGATGCTACGATGTTACCTCCTGTTACTACCTGGTTTGGGCTATCACATTATTATATTGTTGTTGATGATATGATTATTATAATGTTGACTATATTCGACGAAGGATGGAAGGTCTAGGCTATCCCGCCCCGACCCTTTGTTCCATTCGAGTCACCTAGGATCCGAGTTTCGGGTATTGGTTTTAAGACTGAGCGTGCCTAACCGCGTGTGGGATTTTATGGGGTCCCCTTTTCTTACATACCTAGCTTCAAACATTTCTAGTGGTGGCCCAAGCTGATTTACCATTTGAAACCGTGTGTGTGCTGGTCGGCCGCCAGTAGTTTTCAAACCAACCTGGACCAGTGAGGACATAGTTCCCTTGTTGGCCCACCTTGTTCGGTTGAGGACCCGGTTTCCCATGTGTGATTAACCGGCTATCCAAACCTGCGACAGACGGTAGAGACCGATTCGAGAGCGCGGCCGGCTTTTGAGTTGGGTGTCGACTCACCGGGGGACACCCGGATTTGTTCGTTGTTAGTTAGAGGGACCTATCGTTTCGGATCTCTCGGAACTAAATCATAAAATGGTTGCCTATAATGGGTAGCAACTGAGAGAGATGGGCGTGCGTGCGGAGCCTTGTAATGGGCAGTTGGTACACCCATGCAGGGTTAAATCTTTTCGAGAAGCCGTGTCCACGGTTATGGACGACTTGAGACCTACTCCTTGTTCATAGACAACAACAACTGAGATAATCTTAATATAATTTGATCAACGTGTGTGTGTGCCTTGACTGCTTCTTCTTCGTCGGGATGCGAAGAGGAGGACAAGGATAGGATAGGTGTTATGTTTGCGTAAGTAGTTGATAGCAAGACTTGTTAGAGGCGATTCCTCATCGAATGCTTGGCTTCTTATCTTACTCTCTAGATCGTTAGCCACTTCATAAATGCTAGTGCGGCAGCAACCTCACCACTTAACCCTTCCTTACCGTAAACTACTAGTTGTCCTAGAATGAAGAGTGATGAAGTCCTTGCTGGGTCAGTTGACCACTACAGTTGGATGCTGAGTACTTATGTACTCATGATACTACCCACAAACTCTTTTCAGGGTTCTTGCTCGACAACAGGTATGGTGATCGACGTTTCACGTGGAGACTCGGCGACGACTAGTTAGGCGGATCCCGGCGGAGGGCCTGGACCCGTGTGGTTATGGGGACCGATGTTTTTCTCTTTTCCACTAGGCATTTGATTGTAGTTTGTACTCAGACATATACCTTCCGCTGATGTATTGTATTTAAGGCAGTTGTATGCCGATTGTATGAGATGTTGTATCCTTGTATCTGTAATGCTGTGATATCATGTTGGAAATCCGGGGCATATGGCTATGTCATATGTCGCGGTGGGACCGATATGTGCTTCGTCCCCGGATCTGGATGGAAACCTCTAGATCTGGAACAGTACCGCATATCGGGCCTTACAGAGTGTCTTGCTCTTTATTTCCTTTTTAGTTTTATTTAGCTTTGCTTTCTTTTCATAACAAGTTAGAACCCAGCTTTCTTTGTGTGGGAGAGAAACACGCTCCACTTCACCCTAGAACACAACATAGGATTTTCATGCTTATCTTTGATGTGTGTGTTCTTTATCTTTTTCGTAGCTGCTGTCATGTTTAGCTCTTAGTTTTCATGCTTATCTTTTTAAGAGCTTTTGTTTAGTTTCTTTCTGGAACTCTCTTGATTTTTCATGTTTATCTTATTTACAGAGTTTGCCTGTTGGACTAAGTTGTGTGTCTTGACTTGAAGTAGGTCATTGAGGTTGCTATTCAATTGTAGTAGTAACTTGCGATAGTTTTGAGGTATTGCCATGAGTAATGTTTGAACTTTTGGTGTCAAGAGCTTTAGCCTATTAGTGATAGATGTCGTATTTTGGGCAATCCGTGTTTATTTTCGAAAAACCTACAAAAATTAGTTCAGAACTTTAGCTACTAGATGGATCACTAATCTTTGGAGGGATCGAATATTAGAGTACACTCACGTACCATGAGTTGAGGATGCGCAAGGATAACCAAAAAACCCCATACACTCCTCCTCGGGGTACTTTTCTCTTTGTGAACCTCCTAATTAAATTGAGAGTTACCGATAATAAGTGCATGAGTTCTTCGGACTAATGTGAGTATTCGAAAGTTGACACTTCCACCTAGCCATATTTTTCTAGCCTCTTCGGTACCGTGCATTGCCCTTTCTCACACCGAGAGTTGGCGCATACTTCGCCGGTGCATCCAAATCCTTGGCATGATACACTCTGTCATCATAAGCCTCATTATATCCTTCCTCAAAACAGCCACCATACCTACCTATCAAGGCATTTCCATAGCCTTTCCGAGATACATTGCCACGCAACATCCACCTTCTCATGACTTGATCTTCATGTCATACATGATTTTGCTTGATCGATGAGACGCATGCTAGTTGGGACTTGCCCTAATCATTGCTACATGACGTGCTAGTATCATTGCATATCCTGCTACACTGGCAGAGGCATACATTTGCATACTTCATGATAGTTTCATCTTCTTTATGTTGAGTACTTTTGTAAAGTGTGAAAGATCTTCTATACTTCTTGTAATACATAGAGTGTTGCCCCTAAAGTGAGGAAAAGATCCCAAAGAGGACAAAATCAAAAGATCCCAAAGAGGACAAATGAGAGTTAAATAGAAAGAGCCATTGAGGCCACCAAAAAAATACAAAAAATAGAAAAAAGGAGAAAAAGAAATAAAAAGAGAGAAGGGGCACACTACTATTCCTTTTGAGAGATCCACACTCGTACTCCATCTTATATCTTGTACTCCACAGAGATTATCATTCATGCATATAGCTATGTGGGGACCTTAACACTATAGAACTTGGCTTGTATATTCCAATGATGAGCCTCCTCAAATGAGCTCTAGGTCTTCTTGAGCAAGCAAGTTGGATGCACCCCCACTAGTTCCATTCGAGAGCTTACCTTAGCTCATATGTGCATCCGTTGCATGGCAATCGCTACTCCTCACATCATATCTATCATTTGGCTTTCTCTCGCCTATGATTGTCCTCATTGATGTGAGCCTTTCACGCCTTTTTTGTCTTCCTCCTCCATCATTTTTCTCTCTTTGCCATCCTAAGTGTCAACTTTCTTGCTTACGCTCATCCATTGCATGAGTGCTCAAAATATCGAAAGGGAGTGGATCATTTTGAATTGTACCTGGCTAGTGGTCTGGGGATGAGTCAAGATAAGATTCTAAAGAATACCAAGTGTGAAACTTTAGTAGATTAAGTACTCAACAATACAAACTACGTTTTGCTCTCTCGTATATCCCTATTCCCTTTCTTGCACGCAAACACCATTTGGAGACATTCGAGTCACGGACAGCGAGAGCTCTTGCACCTTTATGTTCATATGTTGCTTGTTTCAATGCTAATATAGATTGCCTGTTATGACTTGAATTGAATTACATGCCTTGATTGCTTTACTTAAAAGTTCTTATATGGTTGGTAGCATGTCACCACAGAAATTATGCTTGTTATCATTTACCTACTCGAGGACGAGCAGGAATTAAGCTTGGGGATGTTGATACGTCCAAAACGTATCTATAATTTCTTCTTGCTCCATGCATCTTTTGTGTGATATTGCGATGATATTGATGCACTTCCATACACTTTTGATAATATTTGGACTAACCTATTAACTCAGTGCACCCCAGTGCCATTTCCTGTTTTCTGTTGTTTTTGTATTTCAGGTTTTCCCATTACTTAAAGTGCCAGAAAAAATCCGGAAAAATATAGGAAAATCAGCGTACAGGAAGCTACGGGAAGAGCTAAAGTGGGGCCAGAGGGGAGCCAGGGGTGGCCCAGGCGGCCACCTAGCGCGGCCACCCCCTAGGTCGCGCCAAGGGGCGCCTGGGGCCCCTGGTCCACCTCTGTCTGCCCCCTTCGCCTATATATCTCTCTTGTTCTGAAGCCCTCGAAGACAGAACCCTTTTTTTAGAATCTCTCCTCTATTCCGCCGCCGCAGCGCTTCCAAGATCGGGAGCACGAGGATCCCTCTTCCCGGCACACTGCCGAAGGGAGGAACCACCTCCGGGAGCTTCTCCACCACCATGGATGCTTCCCGGATGAACCGTGAGTAGTCCACCTTGGACCATGGGTCCATGATCAGTAGCTATGTGATGTTCTCCTCCCCTCTTTGTTCTTCATGGTTTAGACCTCTTGAGCTTCCCTACATGATCGAGGCACATATGTAATTTTTTCGTTGTTGCTATGCTGAGTTTGCTGGGATCTGATGGATTATGAGACTATGTCAGATTGTTTTTGAGTAATATATTTGATTCTCCTATTTTATATTTATGTTCTTGAGTAATTCTTGCATGTTCTCCGTTGTTGTTTATTGCTTTGGCCAAGTAGTAGGTAGTGACTCCAAGAGGGAGCGTTATGCATGATTGTGGGTTCATGCCCCCTGATGACTAGCTTGAGTGACAGAAACATGAGTCTAGGGGATGTGTTGTTGCCACAAGGAGAAAACAAGGTGCTTGTACTTGCGGGTGCAAGGATTGTTTACTTTACGCAAAGTTCTTTAATGCAGTTGTCTGTTGATACGTCCAAAATGCATCACTATTTTATATCATAATTCATCCTTATTCATTGATATATTTCACATTACGATGATGTTCTTAAGTTGTTTTGGCTTATTTTACACAGTTTGCAACTTTCCGGTGCCGAAGCAGCAGATGCAAGATTCAGCGGCAAAAGTGGACGCTGAGTTGCTGAAGAAGAATACCTCCAAATTACCTGAAAATCGACGGAGGGTATTTTCCGAAAGATTAACGAAGACCCGCCGAAGTGGGGCCAGAGGGGGGCCACAGGAGCCCCAGGCGGCCACCTGGCGTGACCCCACCCCTGGCCGCGCCGGGAGGGCGCCTGGAGCCCTGGGGCCACTCCCGGCTCCCCCCTCTGGCCTATATTCTCCTCGTTAGGCGAAAACCTAAAGAAGAGAAGCTTTTACGAAGTTCCGCCGCCGCTCCATGGTGGAAACCTACAGAGAATAAAAGGGCTCTCCGGCGGGAAGATTCCGCCGAGGAGATCACCTCCCGGAAGGGGAGATCATCGCCATCGTCATCACCATCATCACGGGCATCATCGAGATCACCATCAACATCATCCCCAACATCAGCACCATCTCCACCACAATCCAATTTCACCTCACAAGTTTATCTTGTGTTGTAATCTGTACCATCTATCCTCTCTACTCTACCGGTGTTGATTACTACTTTGTGGTGAATGCTATTGAGTTTTGTTGGAGAAATATCATTATGTCCAGATTGTTTATCATATATTTATCACCTCTGATCATGATCTCTTTTATGTCTTGTGAGTAGTTACTTTAGTTCTTGAGGACATGGGAGAAGTCTAGTTGTTAGTAGTCATATGATGTTGAAGTAATTTGTGTTGTTTGATATTTAAGTTGTGTTGTTATTTCCCTAGTGGTGTTGTGTGAGTCGAACACTCAACACTTCGCCTTATTAAGGACCTAGGGGAATACATTGTGTATTAAGAATGCTTACGGTGGGTTGCCGAAGTGACAGAAACCTGAACCCCAGTTTGCACACTTTTGCACAAGGGACTATTGGATCCTTGATCTTATTGTTGTGGTTAGGGTTTGCCTTAATTTCTATCTTGTATTTGCGGATGCTTTCAAGATGTTTAATCATAAGAGTGCACTTATCTTAGTATATAAGGTGTGCTAGCATAGATCCACCCACTCAACACTTATCAGCACAACACTTGTTATTGATACGGAGTATGGCGAAAGCACGTGACTACCTCCCCATGTGTCCTCAAGAACGCTTTAGTATTTATAAGTTCAGTTGTCAGGCTTATCCTTGCTCAAAAGGATTGGGCCACTTGATGCTCCTCAGTACAATTTACTTTTCTTGCTTTTATCTTATTGTTGCTTATATCGAAAACCCTTAAAAAGTTATCTTTCAGTGCTTGCAGTTATTCCTTGTCCAAAATCACCTATCAATACCTTTCGCTCCTCGTTGGGTTCGACACTCTTACTTATCGAAAACGCTGCAATAGATCCCTTTACGTTGAGGGTCATCAAGTAACGTTTTTTGGCGCCGTTGCCGGGGAGCATAGCGCTGTTATTTTTATTTTTACTGTTGCTGCTCTTTGTTCGTATGGACAGCCTAGCTATTGGATCGTTGCTTATGGGGAAACACCCCACATCTGTGGTGGTTGTACCTCCCCCTACTGAAATTGTAACTTATAAAATACCAGCTGGTATTATCGATTGTGTTTTGGCTAACCGTTATGCATGAGACAGACATCCCAGTGAACACTTGCTATATTTATCACAACTATGTTCACTATTTAAGCTTGCAGGTGTATCAAAGGAGTTTGTCATGAAGAAATTGTTCTCCGTATCACTTACAGATAAATCTCAGATTGGTATAAGCTTCTCCATAACTCTCATTTGCTTGATTGGCAAGAGCTTATGTCTCTCTTTTATACCAAGTTTTATCCTCTTCATGAAATTCATCGAGACAGGAATTATATCTATAACTTTAGGTCTCGTGACGGAGAAAGCATCGCTCAAGCTTGGGGGAGATTGAAATCTCTAATGCTCAAATGTCCTATTCATGAGCTCCGCAAGAAAACTATACTTACAAATTTTTATGCTAGACTTTCTCGTCAGGATAAGGAGATGTTGGATGCCTCCTCTAGTGGGGTATTTCAGACAAAAAGCGTTGAAGAAAGATGGGATCTCCTTGAAAGGATCCAGAAGAATACCGAAGATTGGGAAATAGATAAAGGTATTGAATCCGCTATAAATTATGAGCATGATTATATAGAGAGCTATGTGAAAACTGATTACTTTAATACCTTTTGCTCTAAGATTGGTCTTGATTCCCATCTAATGATTGATTTTTTTAAGGACGTTGCCTCTCATATTGAATCTTCTAAGAAGAAGAAGAATCAGCATCATAAACCCTTCAAAGAATCATCTATTGATATTCATGTTGCTGAACCTATTGTGCCTGCAGTTATATATGAAAAGCCCCCTTTTCCCGTTAGAATAAGGGAGCACTCTTTCGTGACAGGCATTATGAATAAGATTAAGAGAAGAATTGATGAGCCTGAGCACCGGATCAAGGTCGATCCTCGAGTTGCATTGGTTAAGGATCTTATTACTAATGATGCTTTAGATTCCAATATAAATTTTTGTGCTGTTTCCACTAACCTTGTCACAACCAAGAATAAAGGCCCAATTTCAGGTACTCCAGTAGTATCTGTTAAAATAGGAGATCACAATTATTATGGGCTATGCGATTTGGATCGAGTGCTAATGCTATCCCGTATTCACTTTATCAAGAAATCATAGGTGAGATTTCACCTTGTGAACTTGAAGAAGTTGATGTTACTATTCATCTTGCAAACAGAGCAAATGTCTCTCCTATCGGAATTGTGAGAGACGTTGAAGTCTTATGCGGAAAGGTAAAATATCCTACCGACTTTTTAGTACTTGTTTCAGTAAGGGATAATTTTTGTCCTATTATTTTCGGTAGACCTTTTCTCAGAACTTGTGGAGCTATAATAGATTGCAAGAAAGGTAAAGTTTCTGTTGAATTCAATGGTGAGCCATATGAATTTAACTTTTCTAAGTTCTCTAAGCAGCCTCGTGGTACTGATTTTCCTAGTAATGATAAGATTATTGAAGATATTGCTTCCATTGCTCTTCCCCCTAATGATCCTTTGCAGCAATATATGGAGGACCACGAGAATGATTTGCATATGCAGGAGAGGAATGAGCTAGATGAAATATTCTTGAGACAACCTGCTATCCTAAAGCAAACCTTCCAGTTGAGCCTTTGGGAATTTTGTCGAAACTAAAAGAAGATCCAGTGTTTGATCTTAAACCTCTTCCCGATACACTCAAATATGCTTATTTAGATGAAAAGAAAGTATATCCTGTTATTGCCAATTCTAACCTTTCAGGCTATGAAGAAGAGCGACTATTGGAAGTACTTCGCAAACATCGAGGTGCAATTGGCTATACCCTTGATGACCTTAAGGGGATTAGTCCGTCTATTTTTCAACATACCATCAAACTTGAGGCTCATGCTAAACCAGTTTTTGATCATCAACGACGGTTGAATCCGAAAATGATGGATGTTGTAAGGACTGAGATTCTCAAGCTTCTAGCCGTAGGTATTATCTACCCTATAGCTGATAGTAAGTGGGTAAGGCCGGTTCATTGTGTTCCAAATAAAGGAGGAACAATTGTGGTTCCTAATGATAAGAATGAACTAATACCTCAGAGAATTATTATTGGATATAGAATCTGTATTGATTAGAGGAAGCTGAACAAGGAAACCAGGAATGACCACTACCCGTTACCGTTCATCGACCAAATGCTTGAAAGGTTATCCAAGAATACTCATTTTTTTATTTAGATGGTTATTCCGGCTTCTCTCAAATTCATGTTAACACTGTTGATCAAGAGAATACCACTTTTACTTGTCCCTATGGTACTTATGCTTACAGACGTATGCCTTTTGGTTTATGTAATGCCCTTGCTACTTTTCAAAGGTTTATGTCTGCTATCTTTCATGGTTTTTGTGAAGAAATTGTGGAGGTATTCATGGACGATTTCTCCGTCTATGGAACCTCTTTTGACCATTGTCTCCACAACCTTAATAAAGTTTGGCAGAGATGTGAGGAGACAAATCTGGTGCTTAACTGGGAGAAGTGTCACTTTATGGTCAACGAGGGAATTGTTCTTGGCCACAAGATTTCCGAGAGGGGTATTGAGGTGGATGATGGCTTCTCGCCCCTCGTTGGTTACCCCAAGTGGAAGGTTGAGATGCAGCGTAGCGGTAATTTCCCTCAGTAAAGATACCAAGGTTTGTCTCCAGTAGGACTCAATGATAAGTACGATAGGTGGCAACGGCGCCAGAAATTATTCTGATGCATGGAGTTGTCGTGGACCTGCACAAAACAAATAACTTTCCTCCCAACGAGTTCAGAGGAGTTGTCAATTCCTCCGGCCTTGTCGTTTACAAAGGATCAAACGCAAGAGATAAAAAGGTACTAGTAAAAGTAAAAACAGAAAGGTAAATAGTGGGTGTGAACAATGGTATGAAGATGGACCGGAGTCCCGTGATTTTCACTAGTGATGTCTCTCTCCCAAAAGACGATAAAAATGCTAGCGAGGTAAACAAATCACACTTGGGCAATTGACAGGATTATGAAGGCACCGCATAGCTAACTATGCTGCAAAGAAAGGAAGGGCTCAAAAGCAATGGGCAGTACGCCAAGGTAAGTAGACCGAAATCCATCTGCATATACTACGAATCATCCACCTTGAGATATCTATCCAGAACATCTCGCTGGTATTAAGTTGCGAATCCCACCCAAAGTGTAAACTCAAAGCAACAGACAACTGCATTAAAAGAACTTTGCGTAAAGTAAACAATTCTTGCACCAATAGGCACAATCACCGTTGTTTTATCCCTGGTGGCAACAGCACATCCCCTAGTCTCATGTTTCTGTCACTCAAGCTAGACATCAGGGGGCTGAACCCACAATCGAGCATAACGCTCTCTCTTGGAGTTGCAAGAAAATAACTTGGCCAAAGAAAATACTGCAACGGAGAACATGCAAGAATTTACTCAAGAACAAAATATAAAAGGGCAAAACCAAATATATTACTCATCACAATCTGAACATAGTCTCATAATCCATCAGATCCCAACAAACTCAGCATAGCAACAGCAGAAAATTACATAGGTGCCTCTATCATGTGAGGCAGTTCACGAGGTCTCGAAAGTGAAAGCACAAAAGAGGGAGAGGACATCACATAGCTACTGATCACGGACCCATGGTCCAAGGGGGACTACTCACGGCACATACGGGAGGCGTCCATGGCTATGGATGGTCTCCCGGAGGGGTGATCTCCTTCCGGCATGGTGCCGGGGCAGCTTCTCCAGGCAGCCCCGATCTGAAAACGGCGGCGGCGGCGGAACAGGGAGGTTTCCGCGAAAAAGAGTTCTTGTTTAGGGGTTTCTACCCCGAGGGGGTTATATAGGCGAAGGGGGGCATCGAGGGGCCACCCAGGGCAGCCAGGAGGGTGCCTGGCGCGCCCTAGGGTTGGGGCCGCGCCAGGGACCCTTCTTGCTCCCTGGTGGTGGTCCCGACTCTCTCCCTTGGTTATTCCGGAAGCTTCCTGTCCGCTGATTTTTAATATATTTTTTGCGGAATTTTTTGGGCACTTTAATCAGCCGGAAAACCTGAAAAACAAAAACAGCAGAAAACCAGAAGCTGGCAACTGGGTGCACTGAGTTAGTAGGTTAGTCCAAATTGGTTTAAAAGTGTAATAAAGTTCAACCAAAACATGGCAAAGTCACACAAAACATGCATGGAGCAAGCAGAAATTATAGATACGTTTGGGACGTATCAACATCCCCAAGCTTAATTCCTGCTCGTCCTCGAGTAGGTAAATGATAACAAGCATAATTTCTGTGGTGACATGCCACACAACCAAATAAGGACTGTTAAGTAAAGCAATCAAAGCATGCAATTCAATTCAAGTCTTAACAGGCAAGAGTCTATATTGGCATTAACACAAGCAACAAAAGAACAAAAGGTGCATGAGCTCTTGCTGTCCGTGACTCGAATGTCTCCAGATGGTGTTTGCGTGCAAGAAAGGGACTGGGAAGAAAGAGAAAAAAGGTTGTTGAGAACAACTATCTACTAAAGTTTCACACTTAGTCTCCTTTGGATTCTTATCTGGACTCGTCCCCAGACCACTAGCCAGGTACAAGTCAAACTGATCCACTCCCTTTCGATATTCTGAGCACCCATGCAATGGATGACCATGAGCAAGAAAGTTGACACCTAAAAGGCGAAACAGAAAGAAGAGGTGGAGGAGGAAGACAAAAAGGTGTGTGAAAGGCTCACATCAATGAGGACAATCATAGGCGAGAGAAGGCCATATGATAGATATGATGTGAGGAGTAGGGATTTCCATACAACGGATGCACATGTGAGCTATTAGCTCTCCAATGGAACTAGTGGGGGTGCATCTAACTTGCTTTCTCAAGAAGACCTAGAGCTCGTTTGAGGAGGCTCATCATTGGAATATACAAGCCAAGTTCTATAGTGTAAAAGTTCCCCACATAGCTATATGCATGATGATAATCTCTATGGAGTACAAGGGATAGAAGATGAAGTACTAGTGTGGATCTCTCAAAAGGAATAGTAGTATGCCCCCTTCTCTCTTTTTATTTTTCTTTTTCTCTTTTTCTCTTTTTTTTTGGTGGCCTCAATGGCTCTTTCTATTTAACTCTCATTTGTCCTCTTTGGGATCTTTTGATTTTGTCCTCTTTGGGATCTTTTCCTCACTTTAGGGGCAATACTCTATATTTTACAAGAATATAGGAGATCTTTCACACTTTACAAAGGTACTCACAAAAAGAAAATGTAACTAATCATGATGCAAATGTATGCCTCTGCCAGGATAGCAGGATATGCAATGATACTAGCGCGTCATGTAGCAATTATTAGGTCAAGGCCCAACTAGCATGCGGCTCATCGATCAAGCAAGTAGCATGTATGACATGAGGATCAAGTCATGAGAGGGTGGATGTTGCATGGCAATGTATCTCGGAAAGGCTATGGAAATGCCTTGTAGGTAGGTATGGTGGCTGTTTTGAGGAAAGATATAATGAGGCTTATGATGACAGAGCGTATCATGCCAAGGGTTTGGATGCACCGGCGAAGTATGCGCCAACTCTCGAGGTGAGAGAGGGCAATGCACGGTACCGAAGAGGCTAGAAAAAGTATGGGTAGGTGGAAGTGTCAACTTTCGAATACTCACATTAGTCCGAAGAACTCATGCACTTATTATCGGTAACTCTCAATCTAATAGGAGGTTCACAAAGAGACAGGTACCCCGAGGAGGAGTGTATGGGGGTTTGGTTATCCTTGCGCATCCTCGACTCATGGTACGTGAGTGTACTCTAATATTCGAACCCTCCAGAGGTTAGTGATCCATCTAGTAGCTAGAGTTCTCAACAGGGGTTTTTGGTTTTCGAAAAACACAAGGATTGCCCAAAATACGACATCTATCACTAATAGGCAAGAGCTCTTGACACCAAAAGTTCAAACATCACTCTGGTCAATACCTCAAAACTATTGCAAGTTACTACTTCAAAAAGAAAAGCAACTTTAACTACCTACTTTCTAGTCAAGACACAGAACTCAGTGCAACAGGCAAACTCTCTAACAAGATAAAACATGCAACCTATAGAAAGTTCAACCTGAAAAGAAAAGCTCTAGAAAAACTAAAGCACTACAGCTAAACAGACCAGCAGCTAAGAAAAGAAAAAGAACAACTCACAGCTAAAAGAAATAAGCATGCAAATCCTATGAGGAGTTCTATTTCAAGTGGAGCGTGTTTCTCTCCCACACAAAATAGTAAGTTGGGGTCTAACTTGTTACTACAGCAAAGAAAGCAAAGCAAACCTAGAAAAGTAAAGAGCGAGACGCTCCAAGCAAAGCACATAACGCATGAAGTGATAAAAATATAGTGCAACGAAAGACAGACCGATGATTGTTGATGAAGAAGGGGATGCACCGGGGGCATCCCCAAGCTTAGACACTTGAGTCTCCTTGAATATTTATTGGGGGTGCACTTGGGCATCCCCAAGCTTGAGCGCTTGACACTCCTGGATCTTCTTTCATCACCTTCCATCGCGCACTTGAAAACTCCCTTCATACATAACTCATTGTAGGCTGATTAGAGAGGTTAGTACCCTAATAAAATAATTTTCCTCTACTGCAAATAAATATTTCCAGGAAGAGCTACTGTTTCTCTTGCCTGCCCAAAAAAGTTTTCAAAGAAAAAGCAAG
This sequence comes from Bromus sterilis, assembly GCA_950022295.1. NCBI lineage: Eukaryota > Viridiplantae > Streptophyta > Magnoliopsida > Poales > Poaceae > Bromus > Bromus sterilis. The sequence continues at coordinate 70,672,805 of OX465600.1, read as the reverse complement.
CTTAAGGATTGCAAAACTGCGAAACGAAAAACCGGGGCAGAAGCTGAGAAAAACAGAACAGCAGAGAAAGGGGAATTTTTTCGAGGTACTTCTGCAACTCAAATCAAAAAACTTTGAACAGAGGCTAGCAAGCCAATTGTATGGAGCATGCTGTCAAAAAACTTCAGATCAAAAAGATGATCTGGTGATTTATCGCGAATTTTCCCGTCAAGAAGACAGAATCTGTTTCTGGACAGCAAGCTCCAACTTTTGAACTTTCAAGCACTTTGAGGCTAAACTTGGCACAAAGCTTGAAAAAGAAAGATACAATTATGTTGCTACAGTAGTAACAATCATCAAGACCACTAAGAACAGAAGAAAAGCAAAAAGAAAAACCTAAATTCGTTGCGGGCTGCCTCCCGAAAGCGCTTCTTTAGAGCCATTAGCTAGGCTTAAAGATTGCAAAAGATGCTCTCACAAGAGAATAGGAGTTGAAGCAAAAGAGAACATCAAGAAGCAAATGTGAAGCACATTTAAGCCTAACCCACTTCCTATGCCTAGGAAACTTGTAATAAAATAAATCATGAAAGCACAAAGTAACGAGCTTAGGAAGGTACAAGGAGAACAATTTCAAAACTTTCAACATAAAGAGAGGTGTTTTTGGAACATGGAAGTTTCTACAACCAAACTTTCCTCTCTCAAAGTAATTATCAGTATCATCATGAAAAAAATCAACAATATAACTATCACATAAATCATGTTTTTCATGACCTACAAGCACACGTGTATTGTTTTCAACACGGTTTTTAGGATGATAAGATAAATTCAACCCATCACATTGAGCCTTGATAAGAGAAAAATTCTCCAGAATAGTTGGAGAGTTCAAAAGGATTATGGGGCAATCAAGTGTGGGTGCATTAGCAGCAATTTCATGCATAACATAAGGAACTATAGCAATTCAGCTTTGTAAGCATCATCCATAGTGGCATCATGGCCAAAAGTATAGAAGGCATCAACTTCATCAAAAAGGGATATTTCAAAAGAATCCATAGGATCATAACACTCATCATATAAAGTAAGAGTCAAAGAGTTACTCTCATTAGAAGGTAGACATGGATGGCTCCATTCTTCCTCCTTTTGTTCGTCACTCTCCTCCTCATTTTCATCCAAGGAGCTTTCAATTTCAGCAATTTCTTCTTCCATAGAGTCCTGCAAAACATTAGTCTCTTCCTTTGGGGGAGAGATTCTCTCAAGATAATAAGTAATATAATAATTTGCATCATAATTTTCAAGGCAATAGTTCAGTATAGAAAGACTCTCAGATTTGTAAGGGGCATCATCAATAGTTTTAAGAAGAGAAGTAATTTCATTGGCACCCTTAAAAGCAACAAATTCTTCAATTTGCTCTGCATCATAAAAATCATAATTTCCTTTAGCATAAGAAGCTAAGGTTTCATCATCATTGTACTCAAATTGGAAAGCAAGGTGTTTATGCCTCATAAAGCAACAAGAGTCATCCCTGCAAAAAGATATATTATATTTTGAGCACAAGTTTCTAGCATACTCATACAACTGATGTATTTGTTTCCATAAGTGTATCCCTTCTTGAGACAAGCGGTGTTCTTTGTACCACTTTTGTTGATCCTCAGTGAATCCTCCATGCCAATAAGATCTGGTTTCAAAGAAATTAGGCATTGGTGGCAAGCACGTAACTAGACATACTATTTTTGGTATTTTTTATAAGGGACACAAAAGTAAAAACTGAAAGGTAAACTAACAAGACTAAAAAGCAAAGGTAAAAGATAGCGTGTAACTCCCCTATTTTTGATACAGGAGTCCGACAACGGCGCCAGAAATTGGCGGTTATCAGGACTCGCGTATTTGTACTTCCTTTGAGTCCCCGGCAACGGCGCCAGAAATTAGCTTGATGGCTTCTCGCCCCTCGTTGGTTACCCCAAGTGGAAGGTTGAGATGCAGCGTAGCGGTAATTCCCCTCAGTAAAGATACCAAGGTTTGTCTCCAGTAGGACTCAACGATAAGTACGATAGGTGGCAACGGCGCCAGAAATTATTCTGATGCGTGGAGTTGTCGTGGACCTGCACAAAACAAATAACTTTTCTCCCAACGAGTTCAGAGGAGTTTTCAATTCCTCCGGCCTTGTCGTTTACAAAGGATCAAACGCAACAGATAAAAAGGTACTAGTAAAAGTAAAAACAGAAAGGTAAATAGTGGGTGTGAACAATGGTATGAAGATGGACCGGAGTCCCGTGATTTTCACTAGTGATGTCTCTCTCCCAAAAGACGATAAAAATGCTAGCGAGGTAAACAAATCACAGTTGGGCAATTGACAGGATTATGAAGGCACCGCAATGCTAACTATGTTGCAAAGAAAGGAAGGGCTCAAAAGCAATGGGCAGTACGCCAAGGTAAGTAGACCGAAATCCATTTGCATCTACTACGAATCATCCACCTTGAGATATCTATCCAGAACATCTCGCTGGTATTAAGTTGCGAATCCCACCCAAAGTGTAAACTCAAAGCAACAGACAACTGCATTAAAAGAACTTTGCGTAAAGTAAACAATTCTTGCACCAATAGGCACAATCACCGTTGTTTTATCCCTGGTGGCAACAACACATCCCCTAGTCTCATGTTTCTGTCACTCAAGCTAGACATCAGGGGGCTGAAACCACAATCGAGCATAACGCTCTCTCTTGGAGTTGCAAGCAAATAACTTGGCCAAAGAAAATACTGCAACGGAGAACATGCAAGAATTTACTCAAGAACAAAATATAAAAGGGCAAACCAAATATATTACTCATCACAATCTGAACATAGTCTCATAATCCATCAGATCCCAACAAACTCAGCATAGCAACAACAGAAAATTACATAGGTGCCTCGATCATGTGAGGCAGCTCACGAGGTCTCGAAAGTGAAAGCACAAAAGAGGGAGAGGACATCACATAGCTACTGATCACGGACCCATGGTCCAAGGGGGACTACTCACGGCACATACGGGAGGCGTCCATGGCTATGGATGGTCTCCCGGAGGGGTGATCTCCTTCCGGCAGGGTGCCGGGGCAAATTCTCCACGCAGCCCCGATCTGAAAACGGCGGTGGCGGTGGAACAGAGAGGTTTCCGCGAAAAAGAGTTCTCGTTTAGGGGTTTCTACCCCGAGGGGGTTATATAGGCGAAGGGGGGCGTCGAGGGGCCACCCAGGGCAGCCAGGAGGGTGCCTGGCGCGCCCTAGGGTTGGGGCCGCGCCAGGGACCCTTCTGGCTCCCTGGTGGTGGTCCCGGCTCTCTCCCTTGGTTATTCCGGAAGCTTCCTGCCCGCTGATTTTTAATATAATTTTTGCGGAATTGTTTGGGCACTTTAATCAGCCGGAAAACCTGAAAAACAAAAACAGCAGAAAACCAGAAGCTGGCAACTGGGTGCACTGAGTTAGTAGGTTAGTCCAAATTGGTTTAAAAGTGTAATAAAGTTCAACCAAAACATGGCAAAGTCACACAAAACATGCATGGAGCAAGCAGAAATTATAGATACGTTTGAGACGTATCAGTGGACAGGGCCAAGATCGAAGCAATTGAAAGAATGCCTTACCCAAGGGACATCAAAGGTATTCGAAGTTTTCTCGGTCATATTGGTTTCTATAGAAGATTTATTAAAGACTTTTTTAAAACTTTGAGACCCCTCACTAATCTTCTCCAGAAGGACGTTCCTTTTGTTTTTGATGAAGATTGTAAGGAAGCCTTCGAAGTTCTTAAGAAATCTTTAATAATTTCTCCTATAGTACAACCACCTCATTGGAATTTACCTTTTGAAATTATGTGTGATGCTAGTGATTTTGCTGTTGGAGCTGTTTTAGGGCAAAGGGTTGATAAGAAGTTGAATGTTATATATTATGCTAGCAAAACCCTAGATAGTGCTCAAAAGAATTATGCTACTACTGAGAAGGATTTCTTAGCAGTAGTGTTTGCTTGTGATAACTTTAGGCAGTATATTGTTGATTCTAAGATTATTGGTCATACTGACCATGCTGCCATTAAGTATGTTATGGAGAAGAAGGATGCCAAACCAAGGCTCATCCGATGGGTACTCCTTCTTCAAGAATTTTATTTGCATATTGTCGATAGGAAAAAAGCAGACAATCCGGTGGCGGATAATCTTTCAAGGATGGAAGATATACCGCATGATCCCATTCCAGTCAACGACAGTTTTCCAGACGAACAGCTAGCTGTTGTAAAAGTACAATCTCTCTCCGATCCTTGGTTTGCATATTATGCTAACTTTATCGTTGCAAAGTTTTTGCCTCCAGGTTTAACATTTCAGCAAAGGAAGAAGTTCTTTCATGATTTGAGGCATTACTTTTGGGATGACCCACATCTTTTCAAAGAAGGTCCAGATGGGATCGTGAGAAGATGCATACCGGAACACGAGCAGAAGGACATTCTCAAACAATGTCACGACAGTCCATATGGAGGACATCATGCTGGTGAGAGGACCGCGCATAAGGTTCTTCAATCAGGTTTTTATTGGCCTACTCTCTTTAAGGATGCTAGAAAATATGTCTTATCCTGTGATAAGTGTCAGACAGTTGGTAATATTAGTAGGAGGAATGAGATGCCTATGAATTACTCTCTAGTGATTGAGCCTTTTGATTGCTGGGGTTTTGATTTTATGGGTCATTTTCCCTCCTCGCACAAGTACACTCACATTTTAGTTGCCGTTGATTATGTAACCAAGTGGGTAGAGGCAATCCCCACTGAAAGTGCTGATCACAAGACATCTTTGAAAATGCTCAAGGATGTAATTTTCCTAGGTTTGGAGTACCCAGGTACCTCATGACTGATGGGGGTTCACATTTTACACATGGAGCTTTTAGAAAAGCTTTAGCCAAGTACGATGTCAATCATAGAATTGCTTCACCGTACCACCCTGAAACTAGTGGGCAAGTTGAGCTCACCAATAGAGAGATCAAGTTGATCTTACAGAAGACAGTCAATAGAAATAGAAAAGATTGGTCAAATAAGTTAGGAGATGCTTTGTGGGCGTATAGAACTCCTTACAAAAACCCCATGGGCATGTCTCCCTATAAGATGGTCTATGGCAAGGCTTGCCATCTGCCATTAGAATTAAAACGCAAAGCTTTCTGGGATATTAGAGAGCTTAATGATGACCCGAAATTAGCTGGTGAAAAGTGTCTCATGAACTTGACTTCTCTAGATGAGTGGAGAAGTGAAGCTTACGAGAGCGCTAAAATGTTCAAAGAAAAGATAAAGAAGTTGCATGATAGGAGGATTCTGAAACGTGAATTTAATGTTGGTGATAAAGTTTTGTTGTTTAGATCCTGTTTCAGGTTTTCTCCAGGTAAACTACTTTCCAGGTGGGAAGGGCCATTTCATATTGAGGAAGTCTACCGCTCGAGTGCGATCAAGATTAACAATTTTGAAGGCACCAAACCCCAAGTGGTGAATGAGCAAAGACTTAAGCATTACATAGCAGGAGATCCTGTCAATGTTGATGTGTATTTGGTATACACAACAACTCATGAAGAACATGTTGCAGCCCTGTTTCAGACACCAACAGAAACAGAATAAGGAAAGGTATGTGTTACGGTAAGGAAACATCGTGAAACCACCATAAAAGTTCCAGATTACGAGTTTTTTGCAAAATATAGAAAATTTGAGGCCGAAGTGGAGCCGGAGACCAGCTCCAGGGGGCCCAGGCGCCCCCCCTAGCGCGGCCCCACCCCTGGCTGCGCCGGGAGGCCTCTTGAGCACCCCGGAGTCCGTCTCCGACCCCGCTTTGGCTCGTTACCTTCCTTTCTGTGCAGAAATTTTTGCTATATAATTGCCCGGATAGTTCCGGCAACGTATCTCGCGATTTCGTGTGTTTTCTTTTCGAGTTGTTTCTGCCAAGACTAAAAGTTGAGTAGTAGAGATGTCTTCTTGTGGCTCGAGCGGAGAGGACTTCTTGGGATGGCGTCTACGTCAAGTCCAGAAGGATCTTAATCAAGGGAAGCACGTCGATTGGGCTACCGGAGAAGAAACTGCCGCAAGACAAGCGGAGATGGAGCGCTCCGTGAGAGAGGAAGTCAAGACTATCACTGCCCAACAGCAAGGAGGTCCATGCAATCCCATCATGGTGGGGTCTGTCCAACCTCAATATGATCTTTATCTTAACTTTTCAGGGCCCTCCACTTTGCTTGAAGATTGGCGCACGCTTTCCAGCATCTCCGAAGCCTACCGCATCACCAACCAACTTTGTGAAGATTTCCGTGTACTGAAAGTGCAAGTGGAAATCCTGGAAGCTGAAAACCAAATCCTTCGACGTATAATCAGGGACCTGAAGAACAAGGATGAGGAGTAAATATCCTTGGGTAATGGCATCCCCTTAGCTTGTTCCAAGCTTGGGGGAGTGCCCGGTATCTTTATCTTTATCTTTGTCTTTTAGAGTCAAGTAGAGTCGTATCATGTCTAGGGAAGTTATCTTATAAAATAGGTGTTTGCTTTGAGGTCTATCACTCCTTTTTAGAGAGTTATGTATCTGTGAGTGTGGAGTCGTCTATGATGGAATATTAATGAGAAGTCTATTGATCCTTCGCTGCACTCGGTATTCTCTTCACGCAATCGACCTCATGATGATTCTTATAGGGAGTATTGACCTTATATCAGGTATGCCTTTGAAAACTTTATTTAATCTTGGCAAACTAGCTTTGGTCATAACAACAAGCATGATATTTTTCTCAAAGTAGCGACATAGCCAAACCCACTTTGTTATTATGCTTGTAGTGTTATGTTGACAAGGAAGATAACTTGATGTGCTATGCTTATTTTAATGTTTATGCTTTATATTTCTTTGCATCTAAGTCTTCATCAATTATCTGTTCTCTCAAAGCCTTTTCTAGCCAAATCTCTGTACTAAGCGGAATTCTGCTTGTACATTGATACGTCCAAAACGTATCTATAATTTCTTCTTGCTCCATGCCTCTTTTGTGTGATACTGCTATGATATTGATGAACTTCCATACACTTTTGATCATATTTGGACTAACCTATTAACTCAGTGCACCCCAGTGCCAGTTCCTGTTTTCTGCTGTTTTTCTATTTCAGGTTTCCCCCTTATTAAAAGTACCAGCAAAAATCCGGGAAAAATATAGGAAAAATCAGCGTACTGGAAGCTTCGCGAAGAGCCCGAGAGGGGCCAGAGGGGAGCTGGGGGGGCCCCAGGCGGCCAGAGGACGCGGACCCACCCCTGGTCGCGCCAGGGAGGCGCCTGGAGCCCCTGGCCCACCTCTGGCTGCCCCCTTTCGCCTATTTATTCCCCGTGACGAGAAACCCTCGGGGACCGAACCCTTTTCGCGATCTCTCCACTGTTCCTCCGCCGTGGCGCTTCCAAGTTCGGGAGAACCAGAAGACCTCTTCCCGGCACCCTGCCGGAGGGACGAATCACCTCCGGGAGCTTCTCCACCACCATGGATGCTTCCCGGATGAGCCGTGAGTATTCCACCTTGGACCATGGGTCTATGATCAGTAGCTATGTGATGTTCTCCTCCCCTCTTTGTTCTTCATGGATTAGACCTCGTGAGCTTCCCTACATGATCGAGGCACTTATGTAATCTTTCTGCTGTTGCTATGTTAAGTTTGTTGGGATCCGATGGATTATGAGATTATGTTCAGATTGTGATTGAGTTATATATTTGATTCTCTTCTTTTATATTTATGTTCTTGAGTAATTCTTGCATGTTCTCTGTTGTTGTTTATTGCTTTGGCCAAGTAGTAGGTAGTGACTCCAAGAGGGAGCGTTATGCATGATTGTGGGTTCATGCCCCCCGATGACTAGCTTGAGTGACAGAAACATGAGTCTAGGGGATGTGTTGTTGCCACAAGGGGGAAAACAACGGTGCTTGTACTTGCGGGTGCAAGGATTGTTTACGTTACACAAAGTTCTTTAATTCCGTTGTTTGTTACTTTGAGTTTACACTTTGGGTGGGATTCGCAACTTAATACCAGCGAGATGTTTTGGATAGATATCTCAAGGTGGATGCTTAGTAGGTAGATGCAGATGGATTTCGGTCTACTTGACTTGGTGTATTTCCCATGCTTTTGAACCTCTTCCTTTCTTTATAGCATAATTAGCATTGGTTTGCGCACATAATCCTGTCAATTGCCCAGCTGTAATTTGTTCACCTCGCATGGCTATTTGATCGTCTTTTGGGAGAGAGACATCACTACTGAACATCATAGTACCCCAGTCCATATTTCCAACACTGTTTACACCTTCAATTTACTTTTAGTATTTACTTTTCTGTAGCTATCACTATCATTATATCCCGTGTGTTTTATCCTTCGTAAACAACAAGGCCGGAGGAATTGAAAACTCCTCTGTACTCGTTGGGAGCAAAGCTATCTGATGTGTGTGCAGGTCCAGGTGAAGTAAGCAACTTAGAGTTGTGAACGGCGCCATTGTTCACTTCATCACTTAGTTGTATCCGTTGGAGTCCTATTGGTTCGACATTCAACCTTAGCATCTTCGCTAAGGGAAACTTGCTGCTATCTGCATCTCACCTTCCACTTGGGGTAACCAACGAGGGACGAGAAGCTATCTCGTGTATCAAGCAAATTTCTGGCGTCGTTGCCAGGGAATCCACTCTTCAAGATAGCGGAGTTGCACACTATCTTTTATCTTTGATTTTTAGTCTTGTTAGTTTACCTTTCAGTTTTTTCTTAAGTGTCCTTTATCAAAAAATCGAAAAAATAGTATGCTAGTTCCTTACTTGCCAATCAATGTCTGGCTTTTTTGAAACTAGATCTTATTGGCATGGATGATTCACCGAGGATCAACAAAAGTGGTACAAGGAACACCGCTTGTCTCAAAAGGGGATACACTTATGGAAACAAATACACCAGTTGTATGAGTGTGCTAGAAACTTTTGCTCAATATATAATATATCTTTCTCCAGGGATGAATCTTGTTGCTTTATGAGGCACAAACACCTTGCTTTCCAATGTGAGTACAATGATGATGAAACCTTAGCTTCTTATGCTAAGATAAATTATGATTTTGATGATGTAGAGCAAATAGAAGAATTTGTTGCTTATAAGGGTGCCTATGAAATTACTTCTCTTCTTAAAAATATTGATGATGCCCCTTACAAATCTGAGAGTCTTGCTATACTTAACTATTGTTTGGAAAATTACGATGCAAGTTATTATATTACTAATCATCTTGAGAGAATGTCTCCCCCAAAGGAAGAGACTAATGATTTGCAGGACTCTATGGAAGAAGAAATTGTTGAACCTGAAAGCTCCTTGGATGAGAAAGAGGAGGGGAGTGACGAACAAAAGGAGGAAGAAGAGAGACATCCACGTCTACCTTCTAATGAGGGTAACTCTTTGACTCTTACCTTATATGAGTGTTATGATTGATGGCGGAGAAGTTAATAGGTTTACTTGGGTTGCCTTCCCTGTTAACCGCGCCAATAAACGATTCTTGATAACCCACAAGTCTAGGGGATCAATTGTAGCTTTTCGATAAATAAGGATGTCGATCCCACGAGGAGCAAAAGTGTTGATAAGTGACACTGGATAAGGAAAGGACTGCACACACTGAAAGGTAAATATTTAGGGGTTTTTGGTTTAAGCGACAGAAAAGTAAAAGACAAGCAACGTAAATAGGGTAACTGAGGAGTAGCAAGTGGCCCAATCCTTTCACAATGATAAGCCTAAGAACTAAACTTATAAAAGCTAAAGCGTTCTTGAGAACACATGGGAGAGATAGTCAAGTTACTTTCACCATACTTTGCCAAGTAATATGTATTGTTTTGATAAGTGTTGGTGGGTGGATCAATGCTAGTACACCTTCTAGACTAAGATAAGTGTACTCTTATGATTACACACCTTGCAAGCATCCGCAAATACAAGGTAGTAATTAAGGCATAAGCCTAACCACAACATTACGATCAAGGATCCATAACACCCTTGTGCAAAAGTGTGCGAACTGGGGTTCAGGTTTCTGTCACTCCGGCAACCCACCATAAGCATCCTTTGTGCACAATGTATTCCTCTAGGCCCATTAAAGGTGATGTGTTAAGTGTTCGACTCGCATAACACCACTAGATAAATAACAACACAACTTAAGTATCAAACAACACATAATACTTTAGCATCATATGACTACTAACAACTAGACTTCTCCCATGTTCTCAAGAACTAAAGTAACTACTCAGAAGACATAAAAGAGATCATGATCAGAGGTGATAGATGGGTGGAAAACAATCTGGACACAATGATAATTCTCCAAAAAAACTCAATAGCATTCACCACAAATTAGTAATCAACACCAACAGAGTAACGGGGATAGATAGTACGGATTACAACACAAGTTGCAATTGTGAGATGAGATGGGATGGTGATGGAGATGGTGCTGATGTTGGGGATGATGTTGATGATGATCTCGATGATGCCTGTGACGATGATGATGATGATGGCGACGATCTCCCCTTCTGGGAGGTGATCTCCCCGGCGGAATCTGCCCGTCGGAGATGGCTTTTCTCCTTTGTAGGTTTCCGCCCCGTGACGGCGGCGAAACGTGGAAACTCTTCTCTTCTTAGGGTTTTCACCCCAGAGGGGTCTTATAGGCGAGAGGGGGCACCGAGGGGGGCCACCAGGCATCCAGGAGGGTGCCTGGCGCGGCCAGGAGGGGGGCCGCGCCAGGCACCCTTCTGGCTGCCTGGTGGGTCCCCTCACCTCCATCTTCGGTGATCCCCAGTCAATTCCCATAAAAATATTCCCTGTAAATTTTCATCGCATTTGGACTTGATCTGATTCGGTAACTTGGTGTCCACTTTTCACCGCTGAATCCTGGTTCTACTACTTCGGCATCGGAAAGTTGTAAACTATGTAAAACAAGCCAAAACAACATAAGAACAATACTTTAAAGTGGAATATATCAATGAATAGGATGAAATTACAATATAAAATAGTGATGCTTTTTGGACGTATCAATTCCCCCAAGCGTAGACCTCGCTTGTCCCCAAGCGATTACTAAGCTCAGTAAACTTGTCCACAAGTTTAGAGAGTGAAGTGAAGATAAAATAATACGGACAAGAAGCATCAAGATTTCTCACCGAACGGAAGCATCCTCAACTCATATGGTCCTTATGAGAAAGTAGTAACAATTATAACAAAGTAGGACCTGGAAAACTCATCAAATCATGGCAAACATAGCCTTGGTCAAGGAACAACTAATAAGTTTTACTTTTGCTCTTTCACTTATAAAGGAACGAGTTGAAGCTTTGGAAAGAACATGTTATCAGTCAAGAAGTGCACATGTTAACACAAAGGAAGATGTTTACTAGGCATAAGCTTTTGCAAACAACTCACTTATCAAAAGATAATGTCAACAAAGATGTAACATGCTAACTTTCAATGCAGCTTTGTATGCAAGAATCTTTATTAACATCAAGTGTTTGTTCTCTCTCAAGAAGGAAGGAGGTATGAAGGACTGACTCAGCACAAAATAAAGGATAAGCCCCGTGCAAAAGGGTAAGCAGGGAAAACTCATGTGCCATCTCTAGATCAAACAAAATAAAAAAACAGACTTTTGGGAGGTACATGATCCGTCAACGACTGCTGATAGATAACTCACTCACTTCATGATTTGGACAAGTTTTGAGGAACGGCTCCCATGTGGGGACGATCACATCCCCTTAAATTCCTTTGTTTATCACTCATAAATGGGCGAAGGAACTTGTGTGTTAGTATTTATCTTTTACGAGATGGGCACTCATGACAGTCCCTTCTCGTATTAGGGGTTTGCAGATTAGACATGCAATCCCAAGATAAAACTTGTCCAAATTAAGAAGATCATGGGTTACCCACCACTACCTCATGAGCTGAATCAGCGGCACAAAACAGAAGATTTTGAACATCTAGAGATAGCACACAAATTATATACTTTAGGAGTGGTAGTGGAATACCACAAATAGGAAGGTATGGTGGACTCAAGTGGAAGATGTTGGTTTCAGGGTATGGAAGTACAAGCAGAATTCCGCTTAGTACAGAGTTTTGTCTAGCAAGGCTTTGAGAGACCAGACAATTGATGACAACTTAGATGCAAGCAATACAAAGCATAAACATTGAAACTAGTATGAAACATCAAGTTGTCTTCCTTGTCAACATAACACTTCAAGCATAATAACACAAAGGTTTTGGCTATGTTGCTACTTTGAAAAACATGCTTGTTGTTATGACCAAAGCTATACTTGCCAAGATTTAAATAAAGTTTTCGAAGCCATACCTGATATAAGGTCAATACTCCCCATAAGAATCAGCTCATAATGTCGATTGCGGGAAGAGAATACCAAGTGCAGCGAAGAAACCAATAGACTTCTCATTAATATTCCTTCATAGATGACTCCACACTCACGGATACAAAGCTCTCCACAAAAGGAGTGAAAGACCTCAAAGCAACACCTATTTCATAAAGTAACTTCCCTAGACATGATACGACTCTACTTGACTCCTAAAGACAAAGATAAAGATAAAGATACCCGGCACTCCCCCAAGCTTGGAACAAGCTGAGGGGATGCCATTACCCGAGGAGATTTACTCCTCATTCTTGTTCTTCTCAGTCAGGTACTGATTGATACGTCCAAAACGTATCTATAATTTCTGCTTGCTCCATGCATGTTTTTTGTGATATTGCTATGTTCTAGATACACTTTCATACATTTTTTGATCATATTTGGACTAACCTATTAAGTCAGTGCACCCCAGTGCCAGTTCCTGTTTTCTGCTGTTTTTCTATTTCAGTTTTCCCCCATATAAAAAGTGCCAAAAAATTCGGAAAAATTAAGATAAAAAATCAGAGTGGAGGAAGCTTCGCGAAGAGCCCGGGAGGGGCCAGAGGGGAGCCAGGGGGGCCCAGGCGGCCACCCGGCGCGACCCCACCTCTGGCCGCGCCAGGGGGCGCCTGGGGCCCCTGGTTCACCTCTGGCTGCCCTCCTTCGCCCATTTATTCTCCGTCACGGGAAAACTCCAGAAGAGGAACCCTATTCCGCGAACTCGCCTCTGTTCCGCCGCCGCCGCGCTTCCGAAGATCGGGAGCACCAGAAGACCTCTTCCCGGCACCCTGCCGGAGGGAGGATTGACCTCCGGGAGTCTCCTCTCCACCATGGATGCTCCCCGGATGTCTCGTGAGTAGTTTTCCTTGGACCATGGGTCCGTGATCAGTAGCTATGTGATGTTCTCCTCCCCTCTTTGATCTTCATTGTTTAGACCTCGTGATCTACCCTACATGATCGAGGCATCTTTGTAATATTTCTGCTATTGCTATGTTCAGTTTGATAGGATCTGATGGATTATGAGATTATGTTCAGATTGTGATAGAGTAATATATTTGGTTTTTATCTCTTATATTTTTGTTCCTAAGTAATTCTTGCATGTTCTCCGTTGCTGTTTCTTGCTTTGGCCAAGTAGTAGGTAGTGACTTCAAGAGGGAACGTTGTGCTAGATTGTGGGTTCATGCCCCCCAATGACACGCTTGAGTGATAGAAACATGAGTCTAGGGGATGTGTTGTTGCCACAAGGGGGAAAACAACGGTGCTTGTGACCGCGGTCACAAGGATTGTTTACTTTACGCAGAGTTCTTTTTAATGCAGTTGTCTGTTGCTTTGGGTTTACACTTTGGGTGGGGCTCGCAACTTAATACCAGCGAGATGTTCTGGATAGATATCTCAAGGTGGATGATTAGTAGTAGATGTAGATGGATTTCGGTCTACTTATCTTGGCGTACTGCATGTGCTTTTGAACCTCGTCCTTTCTTTTGTAGCATAGTTAGCATTGCGGTGCATTCATAATCCTGTCAATTGCCTTTCTGTAATTTGTTTACCTCGCATAGAAATTTTATCGTCTTTTGGGAGAGAGACATCACTAGCGAACATCACGTATCCCGGTCCATATACTCATTATTGTTTCCACGCTATATTTACTTTAGTGCTTTTACTTGCTATCATTATCCCTTGCATTTTATCCTTGTGAACAACAAGACCGGAGAGATTGACAACCTCTCTGAACTTCATTGGGAACAAAGTTATTTGTGTCTGTGTGCAGTGCCGCGTCAGTTGCGCCGCTGACACCTACTTATCATCTCCGGAGTCCTGCTGGAGACAAACCTTGGTATCTTTACCGAGGGAAAACTGCTGCTGCACTACATCTCAACCTTCCACTTGGGGTAACCAACAAAGGGGCGAGAAGCCATCAAGCAAGTTTTCTGGCGCCGTTGTCGGGGACTCCGAGTGCTAAGATAGGGGAGTTGCACACTACCCTTTACCTTTGTTTTTTTAGTCTTGTTAGTTTACCCTTCAGTTTTTATCTCAGTGTCCTTTATGAAAACCCACAAAAATAGTTGCTACCTTTTGCCTTTGTCTTGCTTTGCCTATTTATGCTAACCTCGTCATGGGTGATGAACCACCCAAATATGGTAGGGTGGACATGTTTCACTTGGATCGTCTTCGATCAATTTGTGCTCGCGCTAAAAACCCAACCGTCTTGGCTGAGGGAAAATCATTGGATGAGCATGCTCATTATACGCGGCACCGCCTATCTCAGAAAGGGAAACACTTATGGGATCAAATACATGTTTCTTATTGCCATGCTAAACTTTTGTGCCACATTTATGATTTTACTTGTTGTTCTAATATAGATCATAAACACCTCCCTTTCCAATGTGAGTTTAATGAAAATGAGATCTTATCTTCTTATGCTAAAGGTGTTTATGATTACTTTGATGTTGAAAAGATTGAAGAGTTTGTTGCTTTTAAAGGTGCCTATGAGATTGCTTCTTTGATTGAAAAATATCACGATACTATTTTCGAGTCTGAAAACTTTGCAGTTCTTGCTTATTGCTTCGAGAATTATACTTCCAATTCTTATATTGAGGATTTTAAAAATAAAATGTTTGCTGCCCAAGAAGAGGCCAACTATTGCATTGAGGAGGAATCCCATGATTCCGAGGACTCACTTGAAATATCCCTTTCTGAAAATTTTGATACTTGCTTTGTTGATGGCCAAGATGCCACTATGGATGATGCTGACAAAAATGAACTCTCTATAGTTCCTTATGTTAAGCATGAAATTGTTGCTATTGCACCCACACTTGATTGTCCTATTATCCTTTTGAAATCTCCAACTCCGGAGAACTTTTCTCTTATCAAGGCTCAATGTGATGGGTTGCATTTATCTTATAATCCTAAAGACCATGTTGAAAAGTATACACGTGTGCTTGCAATTCATGAACAACATGATTTATGTGATAGTTATATTCTTGATGTTGTTCATGATACTACTGAAAATTATTTTGAGAGAGGGAAGTTTGGTTGTAGAAAATTCCATATTACTAAAACTCCTCTCTTTATGTTGAAAGTTTTAAAGATGTTCCTGTTCCACCTTTCTATGCATGTCACTTTGTGCTTCTTTGACTTATTTTCTTACAAGATTCCTATGCATAGGAAGTGGGTTAGGCTTAAATGTGTTTCATATTTGTTTCTTGATTCTCTCTTTTGCTTCAAATTCTTATACTTAAGAGAGCACCTTTTACAATCTTTAAGCCTAGCTAATGGCTTTAAAGAAGCGCTTTCGGGAGGCAGCCCGCAACGAATTTAGGTTTTTTCTTTTTGCTTTTGTTGTGTCTTGATGATTGTTACTTCTGTATCAACATCATTGTATCTTTATTTTTTAGCTTTCTGCCATGTTATAGCCTCTTACGGCAAGGGAAGTAAAAGTTGTGACATGCTGTCCAGAAAACAGATTCTGTCCTCGTTACCAAAAATATTCCAGAAAAATCCCAGTTCATCTTTTTGAGCTGACATTTTTACACAGTATGCTCTATACAATTACGAAACTTCCGTATGTTCTGAGTTTTTTTATTTCAGTTGCAGAAGTGCCCCTGAAAAATTCTTTACTATCTGCTGTTCTCTTTTTCACAGATTCTGCCACGTTTTGACCCTCCTAACTTTTGCAAACCTTAAGCTTGCTTTTTCTGTGCAAAAACTTTTTGGCACTCTTTAGAAACAGTAGATCTTCAAGATTATATTTATATCCAGTGGAAAAAAATTATTTATTAAGGGTACTAACCTCTCTAATCAACTTATGATGAGTTATGTATGAAGGGAGTTTTCAAGTGTGTGATGGAAGATGATGAAAGAAGATCCAGGAGTGTCAAGCGCTCAAGCTTGGGGATGCCCCCATGCATCCCCAACAAATATTCAAGGAGACTCAAGCGTCTAAGCTTGGGGATGCCCCCGTGCATCCCCTTCTCCATCAACAATCATCAGTTCGTCCTTCGTCTCACTACATTTTTATCACTTCATGCGTTATGTGCTATGCTTGGAGCGTCTCGCTCTTAGGTTTTGTCTTTAGTTTTCTTTAGCTTTGCTTTCTGTTCATAACAAGTTAGATCCCGTCTTAATTTGTGTGGGAGAGAAACACGCTCCACTTTCAAAATTTAGAACACATCATAGGATTTTTCCTGCTTATCTTTTTGCTGTTGTGTGTTCTTTATCTTTTCATAGCTACTGCCATGTTTAGTTTTAGTCTTAGTTTGTCTTTAGCAAGAGCCTTGGCTTTTGTTTAGTTTGTTGCTGGAACTCTTTTTAGATTTCATGTTTATCTTGTTAAAGAGAGTTGGTTGTTGCACTGAGTTGTGTCTTGTCTTGAGAGTAGGTAATTGAGGTTGCTATTTAATTTTAGTAGTAACTTGCAATGGTTTTGAGGTATTGTTGTGAGTAATGTTTCAACTTTTGGTGTCAAGAGATCTTGCCTATTAGTGATAGGTTTCGTATTTTGGGAAATCCGTGTGTATTTTCAAAACCTACAAAACTAGTTGAGAACTCTACCTACTAGATGGATCACTACTCTTCTGAGGGGTCGAATATCAGAGAACACTCACGTACCATGAGTCGAGGATGCGCAAGGATAACCAAACCCCCATACACTCCTCCTCGGGGTACTTGTCTCTTTGTAAACCTCCTTATTAGATTGAGAGTTACCGATAATAAGTGCATGAGTTCTTCGGACTAATGTATGTATTGAAATTTGACAGTTCCACCTTCCCATATTTTGCTAGCCTCTCCCGTGCCGTGCATTGCCTTCTTCTCACTCCGAGAGTTGGTGTCCACCTTCGCCGGTACATCCAAACCCTTGGTATGATACGCTCTGTCATCATAAGCCTCCTTATATCTTCCCTCAAAACAGCCACCATACCTACCTATCAAGGCATTTCCATAGCCTTTCCGAGTTATATTGCCATGCAACTTCCACCTCTTCATGACTTGATCTTCATGTCATACATGTTCCTGCTACACTGGAAGCGGCATACATTGCATACATCATGATAGTTACATCTTCTTTATGTTTTGAGTACCTTGTAAAGTGTGAAAGATCTCTTTACCTTCTTGTAAAATAGAGTGTTGCCCTTAAGTGAGGAAAAGATCCCAAAGTGGACAAATCAAAAGATCCCAAAGAGGAAAAATGAGAGTTAAATAGAAAGATCCATTGAGGCCACCAAAAAAAATACAAAAAAATAGAAAAAAGAGAAAAAAGAAATAAAAAGAGAGAAAGGGGCAACACTACTATCCTTTTGAGAGATCCACACTAGTACTCCATAGAGATGATCATTATGCATATAGCTATGTGGGGACCTTCACACTATAGAACTTGGCTTGCATATTCCAAGCATGAGCCTCCTCAAACGAGCTCTAGGTCTTCATGAGCGAGCAAGTTAGATGTACCCCCACTAGTTCCTTTGGAGTGCTTCTAAGCTCGTATGTCTATCTGTTGCATGGAAATCCCTACTCCTCACATCATATCTATCATTTGGCATCCCTTGCCTATGATTTCCCTCATTGATGTGAGCCTTTCTCATCCTTTTTGTCTTCCTCCTCCACCACATTTCTCTCTTTGCCATCCCAAGTGTCAACTCTCGTGCTTACGCTCATCCATTGCATGAGTGCTCAAAATATCGAAAAGGAGTGGATCAAATTGACTTGTACCTGGCTAGTGGTCTGGGGACGAGTCAAGATAAGATTCCAAAGAAGACCAAGTGTGAAACTTTAGTAGATTGAGTTCTCAACACAAAAAATACTTTTTTCTCGTATTCCCTATCCCCCTTCTTGAACGCAAACACCATTTGGATACATTCGAGTCGCGGACAGCGAGAGATCTTGCACCTATTGTTCTTTTGTTACTTGTTTCAATGCTAATATAGACTCTTGCATGTTATGACTTGAATTGAATCTCTAACCTTGATTGCTTTACTTTTCAAAGTTCTTTTATGGTTGCTAGCATGTCACCACATAAATTATGTTGTTATCATTTACCTACTCGAGGACGAGCAGGAATTAAGCTTGGGGATGTTGATACGTCCAAAACGTATCTATAATTTCTGCTTGCTCCATGCATGTTTTGTGTGATATTGCTATGTTCTAGATACACTTTCATACATTTTTTATCATATTTGGACTAACCTATTAACTCAATGCACCCCAGTGCCAGTTCCTGTTTTCTGGTGTTTTTCTATTTCAGTTTTCCCCCATATAAAAAGTGCCAGAAAAATTCGGGAAATTCAGATAAAAAATCAGCGTGGAGGAAGCTTCGCGAAGAGCCCGGGAGGGGCCAGAGGGGAGCCAGGGGAGCCCAGGCGGCCACCCGGCGCGGCCCCACCCCTGGCCGAGACAGGGGGTCGCCTGGGGCCCCTGGTCCACCTCTGGCTGCCCCCCTTCGCCTATTTATTCTCCGTCACGGGAAAACTCCAGAAGAGGAACCCTATTCCGCGAAATCGCCTCTGTTCCGCCGCCGCCGCGCTTCCGAAGATCGGGAGCACCAGAAGACCTCTTCCCGGCACCCTGTCGGAGGGAGGATTGACCTCCGGGAGTCTCCTCTCCACCATGGATGCTCCCCGGATGTCTCGTGAGTAGTTTTCCATGGACCATGGGTCCGTGATCAGTAGCTATGTGATGTTCTCCTCCCCTCTTTGATCTTCATTGTTTAGACCTCGTGAGCTTCCCTACATGATCGAGGCATCTTTGTAATATTTCTGCTATTGCTATGTTGAGTTTGATAGGATCTGATGGATTATGAGATTATGTTCAGATTGTGATAGAGTAATATATTTGGTTTTTATCTCTTATATTTTTGTTCCTAAGTAATTCTTGCATGTTCTCCGTTGTTGTTTATTGCTTTGGCCAAGTAGTAGGTAGGGACTTCAAGAGGGAACGTTGTGCTAGATTGTGGGTTCATGCCCCCCGATAACACGCTTGAGTGACAGAAACATGAGTCTAGGGGATGTGTTGTTGCCACAAGGGGGAAAACAATGGTGCTTGTGACCGCGGTCACAAGGATTTTTTACTTTACGCAGAGTTCTTTTTAATGAAGTTGTCTGTTGCTTTGGGTTTACACTTTGGGTGGGGCTCGCAACTTAATACCAGCAAGATGTTCTGGATAGATATCTCAAGGTGGATGATTAGTAGTAGATGCAGATGGATTTCGGTCTACTTATCTTGGCGTACTGCCTGTGCTTTTGAACCTAGTCCTTTCTTTTGTAGCATAGTTAGCATTGCGGTGCGTTCATAATCCTGTCAATTGCCTTTCTGTAAAAATTTTACCTCACATAGCAATTTTATCGTCTTTTGGGAGAGAGACATTACTAGCGAACATCACGTATCCCGGTCCATATCCTCATTATTGTTTCCATGCTATATTTACTTTACTGCTTTTACTTGCTATCATTATCCCTTGCATTTTATCCTTGTGAACAACAAGACCGGAGAGATTGACAACCTCTCTGAACTTCGTTGGGAACAAAGTTATCTGTGTCGGTGTGCAGGTCCGCGTCAGTTGCATCGCTGACACCTACTTATCATCTCTGGAGTCCTGCTGGAGACAAACCTTGGTATCTTTACCGAGGGAAAACCGTTGCTGCACTACATCTCAACCTTCCACTTGGGATAACCAACGAAGGGGCGAGAAGCCATCACTGATACGTCCAAAACATATCTATAATTTTTGCTTGCTCCATGCATGTTTTGTGTGACATTGCTATGATCTAGATACACTTTCATACACTTTTGATCATATTTGGACTAACCTATTAACTCAGTGCACCACAGTGCCAGTTCCTGTTTTCAGCTGTTTTTCTATTTCAGTTTTCCCCCATATAAAAAGTGCTCCAAAAATTCGGGAAAATCAGATAAAAAATCAGCGCAGAAGAACCTTCCAGATGAACCTAGGTGGAGCCAGAGGGCCACCACCAGGGGCCCAGGCGCCCTGGTGGCGCTCCCCAGGGTCTGGCCGCGCCAGGGGGGCGCCTGGACCCCTGGTGGCCCCCCTGGTGCCCTACTTTGGCTCCTATTTATTCTCCCATCACGGAAACCCTGATTCCAGACCCCTTTTCTCCAGAAGCAATTCCGATCTCCGCCGCCATCGCCAACAAGCTTTGGGGGACCAAAATTCCTGTGCCGGCACCCTACCGGGACTGGGAAGTGCCCCCGGATTCATCTCCATCGACGTTGCTTCCTCCCTCCATGAAGCGGGAGTAGTTCTCCCTCGGGGCTGAGGTTTCTACCAGTAGCTATGTGTTCTTCTCTCTCTCCCATGATGTGATCTTCGTTGTGATCATAGGCTATGTTAATCTAGGATGATCCCATGATATTTCCCCTTCCTCTATGTATTGGATTGATGTACTCAATTGATCTTATCTAGTATAATCCCCGAGACCATGGTGACAGCGGTCTATTGGACATGGGTTAGAAGAATATTTTCATGAGTGATTTCCTCTTTTGTGTGTTGATTGAAGATTGAGAGTCTCTTGCTGCTTGTATTTGACTATCCTCGAGATATGTTGAGGTGATTGTGGTACTCTATTTGGATGTCCGCGGTGACATTGGGAAATCCATAGATTGAGAACTACGAACTTTGAGGTGTGCTTTTGTAGCCCTACATAATTCTCGTCCTCTCTTGACCACAAAGGAATGACCTTCGAGTGTGTCTCCATTGCATGTTTTATGGGAAATATCATGTGATTAGACTATGTTAATGTTGTTGGGAGTTGCCACTAGTGAAAGTATGAAGCCTAGGCCTTGTTTCCATCATTGTTACACCGTTTGCACTCACTTTTGTTACATGTTTGCTTTCTGCACTTTTTATTACAGATTTATATTACCTTGCTTTTCCACACCTATCACCCATATTTTACCATCTCTTCGCCGAACTAGTGCACCTATACAACTCCTAGTTGTATTAGGTGTGTTGGGGACACAAGAGACTTCTTGTATCTTAATTGCAGGGTTGCTTGAGAGAGACCATATTCAACCTCTACTTCCCTGAGTTCGATAAACCTTAGGTCATCCACTTGAGGGAAATTGCTGCTGTCCTACAAACCTTTGCGCTTGGAGGCCCAACATAGTCTACAAGAATAGAAGCGTGCGTAGACATCAGGTACTCCTTGGCGAAGCGCTTCCATGGCAGCTCCTCTCCAGTCTCGAAGGACATTCCCGTCTCCAGGATCCTGCACTCAGCACCTAAACCCATGCGTAGAAACTTTAGTTCATACTCACAGTTCTGGTTGTGCAGATCATAGATCTGTGCTTGGAGCCCATAGAATTTTTCTTCTAGTGCGGACAAACTTAACCACATCTCCTTCATCTCTTTCTTGTGGGAAGCCTCGATCTCGTTCATGATGTCGAAGTTAGCTTCAACACCACGCTCCACCATCTTCTTGAACTTGAAGACCTCATGTTCCATCTCCTTCAGCCGCTCCTCGGTGCTCACTTCCTTGACTGGTCCCTTCAGATCTTCCTTGTGGAGAACACTGTCCTCCACACGAAGGACCTGGGGGTGCTTCCTCACCTCAGCGAGGTAAGGGTTGATGACATTGACGACGAACTTGTCCTTGGGGGAACTTGGGGAGGCCATGGAACCTAGATCTACTGAAAGTTTTCCTGGCAGAAACAGACCGAGAAAGAAAACACGCGAAATCGAGAGATACGGTGCCGGAACGATCCGGGTAAATATATAGCAAAAAATTCCGCAACAGAAGGAAAGTTTCAAGCCTAGGTGGAGTCGGAGTCGGAGTCCAGGACACCCAGGAGGGTGCCTGGCGCGGCCAGGAGGGGGGCGCGCCAGGAGGCCTCCTGGCCCCCCTAGAGTTCCTCTCCGGCTCCACTCGGGCTTGGAATTTTCCTAATTTTGCAAAAACTTTGAAAAGTAAACTTTTATTGACGTTTGCGATGTTTCCTTACCGTAATACATACCTTTTCTTCTTCTGCTCCTGCCGGAGTATGAAATTGGGTTACAACATGTTCTTCATGAGTTCTTGTACATACCATGTTCACATCCACATTGATAGGATCACCTGCAACGTAATGTTTGAGTCTTTGTCCATTCACAACTTGAGGTTTGGTGCCTTCGAAATTATTGATCTTGATTGCACCAGACCGATATACTTCTTCGATAAGAAAAGGTCCTTCCCATCTGGAAATTAGTTTACCTGGAGAAAACCTGAAATGGGATCTTAACAACAAAACTTTATCACCAACATTAAATTCACGTTTTAGAATTCTTTTATCGTGCCACTTCTTTACCTTTTCCTTGAACATTTTAGCGCTCTCGTAAGCTTCACTCCTCAACTCATCTAGAGAAGTCAAGTTCATGAGACGCTTTTCACCGGCTTACTTTGGATCAACTTTTAGCTCTCTGACAGCCCAGAAAGCCTTGTGCTCTAACTCTAATGGTAAATGGCAAGCCTTGCCATAGACCATTTTATACGGAGACATGCCCATGGGGTTTTTGTAAGCACTTCTATACGCCCACAAAGCATCTCCTAACTTCTTTGACCAGTCCTTTCTAGAACTGTTTACTGTCTTTTGTAAGATCAACTTGATCTCCCTATTGGTGAGCTCAACTTGCCCACTAGTTTGAGGGTGGTACGGTGATGCAATCCTATGATTGACATCGTACTTGGCTAGAGCTTTCCTAAAAGCTCCGTGCGTGAAGTGTGACCCTCCATCTGTCATGAGGTACCTTGGTACTCCAAACCTAGGAAAACTTACATCCTTGAGCATTTTCAAAGATGTCTTGTGATCAACACTCTCAGTGGGGATTGCTTCAACCCACTTGGTTACATAATCAACAGCAACTAAGATGTGTGTGTACTTGTGTGAAGGAGGAAAAGGACCCATAAAATCAAAACCCCAGCAATCGAAAGGTTCGATCACTAGTGAGTAATTCATAGGCATCTCATTTCCCCTACTAATGTTACCAACTCTCTGACACTTATCACAAGACAGAACGTACCTCTGGGCGTCCTTAAAAAGAGTAGGCCAATAAAAACCTAATTGTAAAACTTTATGTGCGGTCCTTTCACCGGCATGATGACCTCCATAGGGACTATCGTGACATTGTCGAAGAACGTCCTTCTGCTCGTGCTCCGGTATACATCTTCTCACGATCCCGTCTGGACCCTCTTTGAAAAGATGTGGATCATCCCAAAAGTAATGCCTCAAATCCGTGAAGAATTTCTTCCTCTGCTGAAATGTAAAACCTGGAGGCAAAAACTTTGCAACGATAAAATTAGCATAATCTGCAAACCAAGGGTCGGAATGAGATTGTACTTTTACAACAGCAAGTTGTTCATCTGGGAAACTGTCGTTGACTGGAATAGGATCGTGCGGGATATCTTCCATCCTTGAAAGATTATCCGCCACTGGATTGTCTTCTCCTTTTCTATCAACAATTTGTAAATCAAATTCTTGAAGGAGGAGTACCCATCTAATGAGTCTTGGTTTGGCGTCCTTTTTCTGCATAAGATACTTAATGGCAGCATGGTCAGTATGAATAATAACTTTAGAATCAACAATATATGGTCTAAACTTATCACAAGCAAACACCACTGCCAAGAATTCCTTCTCGGTAGTAGCATAATTCTTTTGAGCACTATCAAGTGTCTTGCTGGCATAGTGGATGACATTCAACTTCTTGTCAACCCTTTGTCCTAAAACAGCTCCAACAGCAAAATCACTAGCATCACACATAATTTCAAAGGGAAAATTCCAGTCGGGTGGTTGTACTATAGGAGCGGTTATCAAAGCTTTCTTAAGAACTTCGAAAGCTTCCTTGCAATCTTCATCAAATACAAAAGGAGAATCCTTCTGGAGAAGATTGGTAAGGGGTCTCGAGGTCTTAGAAAAGTCCTTGATAAATCTTCTATAGAAACCAGCATGACCTAGAAAACTACGAATACCTTTGATGTCCCTTGGATAGGTCATCCTTTCAATAGCTTCAATTTTTGCCTTGTCCACTTCAATTCCCCTTTCGGAAATCTTGTGTCCAAGAACTATCCCTTCGTTAACCATGAAATGGCACTTCTCCCAATTGAGCACCAAATTCGTTTCTTCACATCTCTGCAAAACTTTATTAAAATTGTGGAGAGAGTGGTCAAAGGAGTTTCCATAGACGAAAAAGTCGTCCATGAAAACTTCTACAATCTCTTCACAGAAACCATGAAATATTGAAGGCATACACCTCTGAAAAGTAGCAGGTGCATTACACAAACCAAAAGGCATACGCATATAAGCATAAGTACCGTAAGGACACGTAAAGGTGGTCTTCTCTTGATCCGCGGTGTTAACGTGAATCTGGGAGAAGCCAGAATATCCATCAAGATAGCAGAAGTGGGTGTTTTTAGACAGCCGCTCGAGCATCTGATCAATAAAAGGCAGTTGATAGTAGTCCTTTCTGGTGGCCTTGTTCAATTTCCTGAAATCAATACACATTCTATATCCAATAATGGTCCTCTGAGGTATTAGTTCATTTTATCATTAGGAACAACAGTTATACCTCCTTTCTTAGGAACACAATGAACGGAACTTACCCACTTACTATCAGCTATAGGATAGATGATACCTGCGGCTAGAAGTTTGAGAACCTCCGTCCTAACCACGTCCTTCATCTTTGGGTTCAACCGTCGTTGATGATCAACAACTGGTTTGGCATCGGGCTCGAGATTGATAGTATGTTGGAAAATGGATGGACTAATACCCTTGAGATCATCAAGAGTATAGCCAATGGCACCTCGGCGTCTGTGGAGTGTCTCCAATAATCGCTCTTCTTCATACCCTGAAAGGTTAGAATTGATAATAACAGGATATACTTTCTTTTCATCTAAATAAGCATACTTGAGCGTATCGGGTAGTGGTTTTAGATCGAACACCGGGTCTTCTTTTGGTTGCGAGAGGATTCCTAAAGGTTAAACCGGGAGGTTGTGCTTCAGGATAGGAATTTGTCTTAAAAATATGTCTTCTAGTTCATCCATCTCCTGCATATGTATGTCATTCTCGTGGTCTTCCATAAATTGCTGCAAAGTATCATTAGGAGGAATAGCAATAGAGGCAATTTCTTCAATAATTTTGTCATTACTTGACAAGTCAGTACCACGAGGCTGCTTAGAAAACCTAGAAAATTAAATTCATACGGATCACCGTGGAATTCAACAGAAACTTTACCTTTCTTGCAATCTATTATAGCTCCAAAAGTGTTGAGGAAGGGCCTACCAAAGATAATAGGGAAAAATCTATCTTGTACTGAACCAAGTACAAGAAAGTCAGTAGGATATTTTACCTTCCCGCAGAGTACCTCAACATCACTCACAATCCCAACTGGATAGATTGTTTGTCTATTTGCAAGATGAATCGTGACATCAATGTCCTCGATCTCACACGGCTGAATCTCGTGCATGATCTCTTGATAAAGTGTGAAGGGAATATCGATGACGCTGGATCCCAAATCACATAGCCGATAGTAATTATGATTTCCTATTTTGACAGATACAACTGGTGTACCTGAAATTGGGCCTCTGTTCTTGGTTGTGACAATGTTAGTGGAAACATCACAAAAACTAATAGTGGATTCTTTAATATCACTGGTTACCAGATCCTTGACCATTTCAACTTGAGGCTTGAACGTGATCATGTCCTCAGGTTCGTCAGTCGTCCTTCTGTTCTTGTTCAGAATACCTGTAACAAAAGAGTGCTCCTTTATCCTTGAGGGATAAGGAGGTTGTTCATACACAATTGCAGGTAAAACAGGATCAGTAACATTAATCTCAATAGGTGACTCCTTGAAAGGTTTATGATGTTGACTCTCCTTCTTCTTAAAAGAATCAATATGAGAAGCAAAGTCCTTGCAAAAGTCAACCATTAGCTGGGAATCAAGACCAATTTTAGAGCAAAAGGTATTAAAGTAATCAGTCTTCACATAGCTCTCACTGTAATCATGCTCATAGTTTATAGCGGATTCAATACCTTTATCAATTTCCCAGTCTTCAGTGTTCTTCTGGATCCTTTCTATAAGATCCCATTTTTCTTCCATACTTCTGGTCTGGAATACCCCGCTAGAGGAGGCATCCAACATCTCCTTGTCCTGACGAGAAAGCCTGGCATAAAAATTTGTAAGTATAATTTCCTTGGGGAGCTCATGGTTTGGGCATTTGAGAATCAGGGACTTCAGTCTCCCCCAAGCTTGAGCGACGCTCTCTCCGTCGTGAGACCAAAAGTTATAGATGTAGTTCCTGTCTTGGTGAATTTCATGAAGAGGATAAAACTTTGCATAAAAGAGAGACATAAGCTCTGGCCATTCAAGAAGATCAGAGTTATCGAGTAGCTTATACCAATCTGAAGCTTTATCTTTAAGTGATATGGAGAATAGTTTCTTCATGACGAACTCCATCGTTACACCTGCAAGCTTGAATAAAGAACATAATTGTGATAAATATAGCAGGTGTTCTCCCGATGTCCTTCTCCTGTATAACGATTAGACAAGACATGATCAATAATACGAGGTGGTATTTTATAGGGCACAATTTTAGTAGGGGTAGGAGTGACCACCACAGTCGTGGGGCGGCTCCTTACCAGCAACGAACCAACAGTAGCAGAGTCCATAAGGACTGAAAGTAACAACAGAAAATAAAGGTTTCCTTACCGGCTTCACTTACCAATAGCGCTACACCCTGATACGTCCAAATTGCATCACTATTTTATATAGTAATTATTTCTTATTCATTGATATATTTCATGATATGATGCTATTCTTATGTTGTTTTGGCTTATTTTACACAGTTAGCAACTTTCCGGTGCCGAAGCAGCAGACGCAGGATTCAGCGGCAAAAAGTGGACGCTGAGTTGCTGAAGAAGAACACCTCCAAATTACCTGAAAATCGACGGAGGATGTTTTCTAGTAGGATCACGAAGACACGCAAAAGAGCGACCACAGGGGGGCCACAGGGTGCCCAGGCGGCCACCTGGCGTGGCCCCACCCCTGGTCGCGCCGGGAGGGTGCCTGGACCCCCGGGGCCACTCCCGGCTCCCCCCTCTGGCCTATTTACCCCTCGTGATCCAAAAACCCTAAAACAGGGAGAGTTTACGGAGTTCCGCCGCCGCTCCGTGGCGGAAACCTACAGAGAAGAAAAGCCATCTCTGGTGGGCAGATTCCGCCGGGGAGATCACCTCCCGGAAGGGGAGATCGTCTCCATCGTCATCACAATCGCCACGGGCATCATCGAGATCATCATCAACATCATCCCCATCATCAGCACCATCTCCATCTTCATCCAATCTTGCCACAATTGCAACTCGTGTTGTAATCCGTACTATCTATCCTCTCTACTCTATCGGTGTTGATTACTTCTTTGTGGTGAATGCTATTGAGTTTTGTTGGAGAAATATTATTGTGTTCAGATTGTTTATCATCTATTTATCCCCACTGATCATGATCTATTTTATGTCTTGTGAGTAGTTACTTTAGTTCTTGAGGACATGGGAGCAGTCTAGTTGCTAGTAGTCATATGATGTTGAAGTAATATGTGTTGGTTGGTATTTAAGTTGTGTTTTTATTTTCCTAGTGGTGTTGTGTGAGTCGAACACTCAACACTTCGCCTTATCAAGGACCTAGGGGAATGCATTGTGTATAAAGAATGCTTACGGTGGGTTGCCGGAGTGACAGAAACATAAACCCCAGTTTGCACGCTTTTGCACAAGGGAACAATGGATCACCGATCGTATTGCTATGGTTAGTATTTTGCCTTAATTACTATCTTGTATTTGCGGATGCTTGCAAGGTGTTTAATCATAAGAGTGCATTCATCTTAGTCTAGAGGATGCACTAGCATAGATCCACCCACCAAACACTTATCAACACAGTACATAGTACCGATACAGAATATGGCGAAAGCACATGACTTCCTCTCCCGTGTGTCCTCAAGAACACTTTAGCTTTTATAAGTTCAGTTGCTAGGCCTCTCCTTTTGCTTAGAAAGGATTGGGCCACCTTTTACTATCCAGTATCTTTTATTTTGCTCGTCTTTACTTTCCTGTCGCCTATACCAAGAAAACCCCTAAAAAGTTATCTTTCAGTGCTTGCAGATATCTCCATATCAAAGTCACTTGCTACTACCTTCTGCTCCTCGTTGGGTTCGACACTCTTACTTATCGAAAACACTGCAATAGATCCCTTTACGTTGAGGGTCATCAAGCTACGTTTTCTGGCGCCGTTGCCGGGGAGTGTAGCGCTATTAGTAAGTGAAGCTGGTAAGGAAGTTTTTATATTTCTGTTTTAGTTTGTCGTTGCTATTTTTGTCCTTATGAACACCCCTACTCTTGGATCGTTGTTCTTGGGGAGCCGCCCCACAACTAAGGTGGTTACTCCTGACCCTACTGAAATTGTGCCTTATAAGATACCATCTGGTATTATCGATTACGTCCTAGCTAATCGCTATGCAGGAGACAGACATCCAGGTGAACACTTGCTATATTTATCACAACTATGTTCATTATTTAAGCTTGCAGGTGTGTCACTGGAGTTCGTTATAAAGAAATTATTCTCCGTATCGCTTACAGACAAAGCTTCAGATTGGTATAACCTCCTCGATAACCCACATTCTCTTAATTGGGAAGAGCTTATGTCTCTCTTTTATACAAAGTTTTACCCTCTTCATGAAGTTTACCGAGACAGGAATTACATCTATAACTTTAGGTCTCGCGACGGAGAGAGCATCGCTCAAGCTTGGGGGAGACTTAAATCCCTAATGTTCAAATGTCATATCCATAAGCTCCCCAAAGATATTATACTTACAAATTTTTATGCCATGCTTTCTCGTCAGGACAAGGAAAGGCTGGATACCTCCTCTAGCGGGGTATTTCAGAGAAAGAGCGTTGAAGAAAGATGGGATCTCATCAAAAGGATCCAGAAGAATACTGAAGATTGGGAAATCGATAAAGGTATTGAACCTGCTATAAATTATGAGCATGATTGTATTGAGAGCTACGTGAAAACTGATTATTTCAATACCTTTTTCTCTAAGATTGGTCTGGATTCCCATCTAATGATTGATTTTTGTAAGAACTTTGCCTCTCATGTTGATTCTTCTAAGATGAAGAAGGATCAGTACCATAAGCCTTTCAAGGAAGTGCCTATTGATATTCACGTTGCTGATCCTATTTTGCCTGCAGTTATATATGAACAGCCCCCTTTTCCTTCAAGAATAAGGGAGCACTCTTTTGTGACAGACATCATAAATAAAAGTGAGAGAAGAACAGGCGAACCTGAGGACCAGATCAGAGTCGATCCTCAAGTTTCTATGGTTAAAGATTTAGTTACTAATGATGTTTCAGATTCTTTTATAAATTTTTGTGCTGTTTCAACTAACATTGTCACAGCCAAGAATAAAATCCCAATTTCAGGTACACCAGTTGTATCTGTTAAAATAGGAGATCACAATTATTACGGGCTATGCGATCTGGGATCAAGTGCTAGCGCGATTCCTTATTCGCTTTATCAAGAGATCGTGACTGAGATTTCACCCTGTGAACTCGAAGAGATCGATGTTACTATTCATCTTGCAAACAAAGCCACTATCTCTCTTATTGGGATTGTGAGAGATGTTGAAGTCCTATGTGGAAAGGTAAAGTACCCTAGCGACTTTCTCGTACTTGGTTCAGTGCAAGATAGTTTTTGTCCTATTATTTTTGGTAGACCTTTTCTCGGAACTTGTGGAGCTATTATAGATTGCAAGAAAGGTAAAGTTTCTGTTGAATTCAATGGTGAGCCATATGAATTTAACTTTTCTAAGATTTCCAAGCAGCCTCGTGGTACTGAATTACCTAGTGATGATAAAATTATTGAAAGTATTGCTTCTATTGCTATTCCCCCTAATGATCCTTTGCAGCAATACATGGAGGACCACGAGAATGATACTCATATGCAGGAAAGAAATGAAATTGAAGAAATCTTCTTGAGACAACCTACCATCCTGTAGCACAACCTTCCGGTTGAACCTTTAGGAATTTTATCCAAACCAAAAGAAGACCCGGTGTTTGATCTCAAACCTCTTCCCGATACACTCAAGTATGCTTATTTAGATGAAAAGAAAGTATATCCTGTTATTATCAACTCTAACCTTTCATGATATGAAGAAGAGCGATTATTGGAAGTACTTCGTAAACACCGTGGTGCAATTGGCTATACCCTTGATGACCTTAAGGGAATTATTCCATCTATCTGTCAACATACTATCAACCTCGAGCCCGATGCTAAACCTGTTGTTGATCATCAACAACGGTTGAACCCAAAGATGATGGATGTTGTGAGGACTGAAATCCTCAAGCTTCTAGCTGCAGGTATTATCTACCCTATAGCCGATAGTAAGTGGGTAAGTCCAGTTCATTGTGTTCCTAAGAAAGGAGGGACAACTGTAGTCCCTAATGATAAGAATGAACTAATACCTCAGAGAATTATTATTGGATATAGAATGTGTATTGATTACAGGAAGTTGAACAAGGCAACCAGGAAGGACCACTACCCGCTGCCCTTTATTGATCAGATGCTTGAGAGGCTGTCCAAAAACACCCACTTCTGCTATCTTGACGGGTACTCTGGCTTCTCTCAAATTCATGTTAACACTTCCGATCAAGAGAAGACCACTTTCACTTGTCCTTATGGTACTTATGCTTATAGGTGTATGCCTTTTGGTTTATGCAATGCCACTGCTACTTTTCAGAGATGTATGTCTGCAATATTTCATGGTTTCTGTGAGGAGATTGTGGAAGTCTTCATGGAAGATTTCTCCGTCTATGGAACTTCCTTTGACCACTGTCTCCACAATCTTAATAAAGTTTTGCAGAGATGCGAGGATACAAACTTAGTTCTAAACTGGGAAAAGTGCCACTTCATGGTTAACGAAGGGATCGTGCTTGGCCACAAGATTTCCGAGAGGGGAATTGAAGTGGACAAAGCGAAGATTGAAGCTATTGAAAGGATGCCCCATCCAAGTGACATTAAAGGTATTCGTAGTTTTCTCGGTCATGCTGGTTTCTATAGAAGATTTATTAAAGACTTTTCTAAGACCTCGAGACCCCTCACTAATCTTCTCCAGAAGGATGTTCCTTTTGTATTTGATGAAGATTGTAAGGAGGCTTTCGAAGTTCTTAAGAAAGCTTTAATAACCGCTCCTATAGTACAACCGCCTGACTGGAAGTTGCCCTTTGAAATTATGTGTGATGCTAGTGATTTTTCTGTTGGAGTTGTTTTAGGACAAATGGTTGACAAAAAGTTGAATGTTATTTATTATGCCAGTAAGACCCTTGATAGTGCTCAAAAGAATTATGCTACTACTGAGAAGGAATTCTTAGCAGTAGTGTTTGCTTGTGATAAGTTTAGACAGTATATTGTTGATTCTAAAGTTATTATTCCTACTGACCATGCTGCCATTAAGTATCTTATGACGAAGAAGGATGCCAAACCAAGGCTCATCAGATGGGTACTCCTTCTTCA
This sequence comes from Bromus sterilis, assembly GCA_950022295.1. Classification (NCBI taxonomy): domain Eukaryota; kingdom Viridiplantae; phylum Streptophyta; class Magnoliopsida; order Poales; family Poaceae; genus Bromus; species Bromus sterilis. The sequence continues at coordinate 70,640,942 of OX465600.1, read as the reverse complement.
AGAATTTGATTTGCAGATTGTTGATAGAAAGGGAGCAGACAACCCTGTAGCGGACAATCTTTCAAGGATGGAAGATATACCGCATGATACCATCCCAGTCAACGACAGTTTTCCAGACGAACAACTTGCCGTTGTTAAAGTACAATCTCTTTCCGATCCTTGGTTTGCAGATTATGCTAATTTTATTGTTTAAAAGTATTTGCCTCCAGGTTTAACATTTCAGAAAAGGAAGAAGTTCTTCCATGATTTGAGGCATTACTTTTTGGATGACCCACATCTTTTCAAAGAAGGTCCGGACGGGATCGTGAGAAGATGCGTACCGGAACACGAGCAGAAGGACATTCTCAAGAAATGTCATGATAGTCCCTACGGAGGACATCACGCCGGTGAGAGGACCGCACATAAGGTTCTCCAATCAGGTTTTTATTGGCCTACTCTCTTTAAAGATGCTAGAAGTTATGTTTTAGCCTGTGATAAATGTCAGAGAGTTGGCAATATTAGTAGGAGGAATGAGATGCCTATGAATTACTCACTAGTGATTGAGCCTTTTGATTGCTGGGGTTTTGATTTTATGGGTCCTTTTCCTTCTTCACACAAGTACACTCACATTTTAGTTGTTGTTGATTATGTGACCAAGTGGGTTGAACAATCCCCACTGAGAGTGCTGACCATAAAACATCTTTGAAAATGCTCAAAGATGTAATTTTCCCTAGGTTTGGTGTACCTAGGTATCTCATGACTGATGGAGGATCACACTTCACGCATGGAGCTTTTAGAAAAGCTTTAGCCAAGTACGATGTCAATCATAGAATTGCGTCACCGTACCATCCTCAAACTAGTGGGAAAGTTGAGCTCATCAATAGAGAGATCAAGTTGATCTTGCAAAAGACAGTTAACATAAATAGGAAGGACTGCTCAAATAAGTTAGGAGATGCTTTGTGGGCATATAGAACTACTTACAAAAACCCCATGGGCATGTCTCCTTATAAAATGGTCTATGGCAAGGCTTGCCATCTGCCATTGGAATTAGAACACAAAGCTTTTTGGGCTGTTAGAGAGCTTAATGCTGACCCAAAGTTAGCTGGTGAAAAGCGTCTCATGAACTTGACTTCTCTAGATGAGTGCAGAAGCGAAGCTTACGAGAGCGCTAAAATGTTCAAGGAAAAGGTAAAGAAATGGCATGATAGGAGGATTCTGAAACGTGAATTTAATGTTGGTGATAAAGTTTTATTTTTTAGATCCCGTTTCAGGTTTTCTCCAGGTAAACTACTTTCCATATGGGAAGGGCCATTTCATATCGAAGAAGTCTATCGGTCTGGTGCAATTAAGATTAACAATTTTTAAGGCACCAAACCTCAAGTTGTGAATGGGCAAAGACTCAAGCATTACATGGCGGGAGATCCCGTCAATGTTGATGTAAATATAATACGCACAACAACTCATGAAGAACATGTTGCAGCCCTGTTTCAGACACCGACAGAAGCAGAATAAGAAAAGATATGTATTACGGTAAGGAAACATCGCGAACCGCCATAAAAGTTCCATATTATGAGTTTCTGCAAAATTAGGAAAATTCGAGGCCTAAGCACAGCCGGAGAGGAGCTCCAGGGGGGCCAGGCGCCCCCCCTGGCGCGCCCTACCTCCTGGCCGCGCCGGGAGGCCGCCTGGGCACCCAGGAGTCCGTCTCCGACTCCACTTTGGCTCGTTACCTTCCTTTGGTTGCAGAAATTTTTGCTATATATTCACCCGGATCGTTCGCGATTTCGTGTGTTTTCTCTTCAATTTGTTTATGTCAGGGTAAAAAGCTATTGTTAGAGATGTCGTCTTGTGGCTCAAGTGGAGAGGACTTCATGGGACGGCGTCTACGTGAAGTTCAGAAAGACCTCAACCAAGGAAAATACATCGATTGGGCCACAGAGGAAGAAATCGCTGCAAGGCGAGAGGAGATGGAGCGTTCCGTGAGAAAAGAAATCAAGATTATCACCGCCCAGCAATCAGGGGGTCCATCAACACAAAGAGGAAGATCAAGCAACCCTATCATGGTGGGGAGTGTCCAACCTTATTATGATCTTTCTCTTAACCTTTCAGGAATGACCCCTACACTTGAAGATCAAGGTACGATTTCTACCATCTCCGAAGCTTACCGCATCACCAATCAACTGTGTGAAGATTTCCGTGTACTAAAGGTGCAAGTGGAGATCTTGGAGAAGGAAAACCAAACCCTTCGTTGTGTCATCAAAGATTTGAAGAATCAATAACAACAAGAATGAGGAGTAAAATCTCCTCGGGTAATGGCATTCCCTCAGCTTGTTCCAAGCTTGGGGGAGTGCCCGGTATCTTTATCTTTATCTTAGTCTTTTAGAGTCAAGTAGAGTCGTGTCATGTCTAGGGAGTTTATTATATGAAATAGGTGGTTGCATTGAGGTCTATCACTCCGTCTGTGGAGAGATTGTATCCGTGAGTGTGGAGTCGTCTATATTGGAATATTACTGAGAAGTCTATTGGTTCCTTCGCTGCACTCGGTATTCTCTTCACGCAATCGGCATCATATGACGATTCTTATGGGGAGTATTGACCTTATATCAGGTATGGCTTTGAAAACTTTATTTAAATTTTGGCAAACATAGCTTTGGTCTTGACAACATGCATGTTTTCTCAAGTAGCGACTTAGCCAAAACCTTTTTGTTATCATGCTTGAAGTGTTATGTTGACAAGGAAGACAACTTGATGTGTTATGCTTACCTTAATGTTTATGCCTTATATGTTTTGCATCTCAATTAGCATCAACTGTCTGTTCTCTCAAAGCCTTTGCTAGCCAAACTCTTTGCCAAGTAGATTTCTGCTTGTGCATCCATACCCTGAAACCATTACCTTCCATGTGAGTCCACCATACCTTCCTATTCGTGGTATTCCCCTACCACTCTTATAAGTATAGAATTTATGTGTTATCCTTAAATGTTCAAAATCTTCTGTTTTGTGCCTCTTGTTTAGCTCATGAGGAAGTAGTAGGTAATTCATGATCTTCTTAAGTTGGACAAGTTTTACCCCGGGATTGCATGTCTAATCTGCAAACCCATAATACGAGGAGGAACTGGCATGGGTGCACCCAGCTCGAAAGATAATATAACAATCAAACCCTCCTTCATGCTTGGTCTATGAGAAATCAGAAACCTTGGCAGTGATAAACAAAGGAGATTAAGGGGATGTGATCGTCCTCACTTGGGAGCCGTTCCTCGAAATTTGTCCATCTTGAGAAGTAATTGAGTTATCTATTAGCATTCGTTGACAAACTATGCACCGCTCCAAAGTCTTTTTTTTATTCTGTTTGATTTAAGGATAGCACATGATTTTTCCCTGCTTGCCCTTAACAAGGCCTTTCTTCCACTTTCATGTTGAGTCAGTTTTCCCACTTCCTTATTTTCCCTAAGAGAACAGACATTTGATGTTGATGAGGATTCATCCATATAGATCTGCATTAAGTTTTGCCATGCCATATCCTTGTTGACATTATCTTTTTATAAGTAAGTTGTTTGCGAAAGCTTTTGCCTAGCGAGCATCTTCCTTTGTGTTAGCATTTGCACTTCATGACTATCAACATGTCCTTTCAAAAGCTTCAAATTGTTTGTAGTTGTCCTTTGACCAAGGTTATGTTTGCCATAATTTGATGAGTTTCCTCAACCCTACTTTTGATTATAATTGTTATTACTTTCTCATGAGGGCCTTATGAGTTGAGGTTGCTGTTGAGGACGCTTGAGTATGATGAAGGAACCTTGATGCTTCTTGTTCGTATTCTATTTATCGACAATCACTCTCTTAAACTTGTGGACAGGTTTACCAAGCTCAGTATTCGCTTGGGGACAAGCGAGGTCTAAGCTTGGGGGAGTTGATACGTCCAAATTGCATCACTATTTTATATAATAATTCTTTCTTATTCATTGATATATTTCATGATATGATGCTATTCTTATGTTGTTTTGGCTTATTTTACACAGTTTGCAACTTTCCGGTGCCGAAGCAGCAGACGCAGGATTCGGCGGTAAAAAGTGGATGCTGAGTTGCTGAAGAAGAACACCTCCAAATTACCTGAAAATCGACGGAGGATGTTTTCCAGCAGAATCACGAAGACACGCAAAAGAGCGACCAGAGGGGGCCACAGGGTGCCCAGGAGGCCACCTGGCGCGGCCCCAACCCTGGCCGCGCCGGGAGGGCGCCTGAACCCCCGGGGCCACTCCCGGCTCCCCCCCTCTGGCCTATTTACCCCTCTTGATCCAAAAACCTAAAACAGGGAGAGTTTACGGAGTTCCGTCGCCGCTCCGTGGCGGAAACCTACAGAGAAGAAAAGCCATCTCTGGCGGGTAGATTCCGCCGGGGAGATCACCTCCCGGAAGGGGAGATCGTCGCCATCGTCATCACCATCGTCACAGGCATCATCGAGATCATCCTCAACATCATCCCCATCATCAGCACCATCTCCATCTTCATCCAATCTTGCCACAATTGCAACTCGTGTTGTAATCCGTACTATCTATCCTCTCTACTCTATCGGTGTTGATTACTACTTTGTGGTGAATGCTATTGAGTTTTGTTGGAGAAATATTATTGTGTTCAGATTGTTTATCATCTATTTATCCCCACTGATCATGATCTCTTTTATGTCTTGTGAGTAGTTACTTTAGTTCTTGAGGACATGGGAGCAGTCTAGTTGCTAGTAGTCATATGATGTTGAAGTAATATGTGTTGGTTGGTATTTAAGTTGTGTTGTTATTTTCCTAGTGGTGTTGTGTGAGTCGAACACTCAACACTTCGCCTTATCAAGGACCTAGGGGAATGCATTGTGTATAAAGAATACTTACGGTGGGTTTCCGGAGTGACAGAAACCTAAACCCCAGTTTGCACGCTTTTGCACAAGGGAACAATGGATCACCGATCGTATTTCTATGGTTAGGCTTTTGCCTTAATTACTATCTTGTATTTGCGGATGCTTGCAAGGTGTTTAATCATAAGGGTGCATTCATCTTAGTCTAGAGGATGCACTAGCATAGATCCACCCACCAAACACTTATCAACACAGTACATAGTACCGATACGGAATATGGCGAAAGCACATGACTACCTATCCCGTGTGTCCTCAAGAACACTTTAGCTTTTATAAGTTCAGTTGCTAGGCCTCTCCTTTTGCTTAGAAAGGATTGGGCCACCTTTTACTATCCAGTATCTTTTACTTTGCTCGTCTTTACTTTCCTGTCGCTTATACCAAGAAAACCCCTAAAAAGTTATGTTTCAGTGCTTGCAGTTATCTCCTTATCAAAGTCACTTGCTACTACCTTCTGCTCCTCATTGGGTTCAACACTCTTACTTATCGAAAACACTGCAATAGATCCCTCTACATTGAGGGTCATCACACTCCCCGGCAACGGCGCCAGAAAAGCTCGTTGATGACGGAGAAGTTAATAGGTTTAGTTGGGTTGCCTTCCCTGTTAACCGCGCCAATAAACGATTCTTGATAACCCACAAGTCTAGGGGATCAATTGTAGCTTTTCGATAAATAAGGATGTCGATCCCACGAGGAGCAGAAGGTGTTGATAAGTGACACTGGATAAGGAAAGGACTGCACACACTGAAAGGTAAATATTTAGGGGGTTTTGTTTTAAGCGACAGAAAAGTAAAATACAAGCAAAATAAACAGGGTAACTGAGGAGTAGCAAGTGGCCCAATCCTTTCACAAGGATAAGGCTAAGAACTAAACTTATAAAAGCTAAAGTGTTCTTGAGTACACACGGGAGAGATAGTCAAGTTACTTTCACCATACTTTGCCAAGTAATATGTATTGTTTTGATAAGTGTTGGTGGGTGGATCAATGCTAGTACACCTTCTAGACTAAGATAAGTGTACTCTTATGATTACACACCTTACAAGCATCCGCAAATACAAGGTAGTAATTAAGGCATAAGCCTAACCACAGCATTACGATCAAGGATCCATAACTCCCTTGTGCAAAAGTGTGCGAACTGGGGTTCAGGTTTCTGTCACTCCGGCAACCCACCATAAGCATCCTTTGTGCACAATGTATTCCTCTAGGACCATTAAAGGTGAAGTGTTAAGTGTTCGACTCACATAACACCACTAGAGAAATAACAACACAACTTAAGTATCAAACAACACATAATACTTTAGCATCATATGACTACTAACAACTAGACTTCTCCCATGTTCTCAAGAACTAAAGTAACTACTCACAAGACATAAAAGAGATCATGATCAGAGGTGCTAGATGGGTGGCAAACAATATGGACACAATGATAATTCTCCAACAAAACTCAATAGCATTCACCACAAAGTAGTAATCAACACCAACAGAGTAGCGGGGATAGATAGTACGGATTACAACACAAGTTGCAATTGTGAGATGAGATGGGATGGTGATGGAGATGGTGCTGATGTTGGGGATGATGTTGATGATGATCTCGATGATGCCCGTGACGATGATGATGATGATGGCGATGATCTCCCCTTCCAGGAGGTGATCTCCCTGGCGGAATCTGCCCGTCGGAGATGGCTTTTCTCCTCTGTAGGTTTCCGCCCCGTGACAGCGGCGAAACGCGGAAACTCTTCTCTTCTTAGGGTTTTCACCCCAGGGGGTCTTATAGGCGAGACGGGGCACCGAGGGGGGCCACCAGGCATCCAGGAGGGTGCCTGGCGCGGCCAGGAGGGTGGCCGCGCCAGGCACCCTTCTGGCTGGCTGGTGGGTCCCCTGTAACACTCTCACTGTCAGTAAACAGTAATCACCATTACTGTTTATCACTACTGTTCAAAAATTTTGCTTTAATCAAATGGTTCAGTTCAAATTAAAATTCCCCTTTCATATGGTGGCAAGCAAAGTGAACCATGGGCCTTGATCATCATGGATGAAAACAAAGTCCAACCCATAAACATTTGAAATCAAATCAAATCTCAAAATGCCTTTGGTGGAATATTAAAACAATGTGCAAAATAAAACATTGTCCAAAAATTGTGCTCCCACTTTTATTAAATCACTAATATTCAGTGGGGCATGTCACACCAAGTTGGAGATTTTATTAATCTCTAAATAATTCTAAACAAATCCAAAATAGTAGATAAAACCCCAAATTAATCATTTAATATTTAATGCAAATATTAAATGACTTTTGCACTTGCCCAAATCTTTTGTGGCACCAACATTTGGTAAATACTAAATTATGAGACACATACCATATTTTACAAAATTGCCTAGGTGTATAAAATAAATACAAAAAGAAATAACAGAAAAGAAAAAGTGAAGAGCAAAAGAATAAGAAAACCCATCTAAACTACCCCTCCCTACTGGGCCACCCCCAGCCCACCTGCACCCGAATCCAGCCCAAGCCCACCCCGGGGGTTCATCTCCCTCCCCTGTTCACGCACCCCCCCCCCCCCCGTGGAGGACATCGGCGGGTGCCACCGAGCCCCCCCATCGTCGTGCCGGCCATCGAGCCCCTCCCCGGCGGCCTACTTAGCGCGCAGAGCCATCGTGACCCAACCCTAACCCTAGCGCCCCCCCCCCCCTTGTTCCCCCAGATCTCGCCACGCGCTCGCCATCGTCGTCTCCCTCTACACCCGAGCGCAACCGTGGACGCCGTCGAGCTCCGGCGCGGCAAACGGCCACCAGAGCCTCCAGCGTCGTGTCCACCGTGTTCCCCGTGCCCGTCTTCGTCGCCACACCCGAAGAATCGCCCCCGGACGCCCCGAGCACCACGCCCCACGCCGCCCCCTTCTCCGCATCGCCACCGTCTCCATCGTCGATTCCGGCGACCACCACCCCTCCCCCGAGCCGCCTTCCCTCCACTACAGCTCCTGGTGAGCTCCCCTGCCGCCGCCATCCCCTCGCGCCTCCTCTCGTGCCCCATAGGCATCGCCACCATTGGAGCCGAGCTCCGTCGCCGCCGTACGTCGCGCAGCCGCGGCCCAGGGCGCGCGTTTGGCACGCCAAGCGTGTCCGCACGTTCCCCGTGCTCCCGGGGACCGGACGCGCTTGCGCACGCCCAACCTCGCGTTAGAAAACCCAATCGTCGTCGATGTCCGAGGACACCCGCCGCCAAACCTCATCGCCGGCCTCGTTCCCGGCGACCCCTAGCCACCGCACCCATCCCAATAGACGCGGCTCGACGAGCCCGTTCGAACTCCCCCCCCCCCATGGCCGCTCTCCTCGCCGGAATCGAGCGCTAGCTCGAGGTCGCCGGACCTCTGTCGCCGGTGAGCTCGCCGGTGAGCCCCTGTGTGACTGCCAGGCGGGCCCGTCCTGTCAGGAACATCATTAGGGGCTAATAGCCTACTGACCAGTGGGTCCCATCCCACTTAAGCGCCTGTTAAAATTAACACAATTGTTAGCGATGTTTAGGTCACTGACATGTGGGCCTTAGTCATTAGGTTAAGCACTGGGTTAATTAGACTAGTTAAATTAGACTTATTAGTATGACATGTGGGTCCCCCACTGTTTTTATTAAATAAACTAAAAACAATTTAGTTAAATAAGTCACTGACCAGTGGGACCCACTGGTCAATATTAAAATTAATATAATTTATATTAAATAAATAATAAAAGAAATAGAAAAATGATTTATAAATGATTTAAAAATGTTTAACCTTATAAATTCAATATCTTTTAAACCGTAGCTCAGATCAAAAAAGTTTATACATAAAAATTGATCAAAAAATATAACGAATACGAATACGCTATCCGTATACCAACCGCACCCCTCTAACACAACGAACACCGACATCCCCCCTCCGGGCTGTCTGTCGATAATTCCCGGTACTAGTAAAAACCTGCCGGATGAATTTACTCCGAACACGAAAGTTGTCCGGAATGGTTCAACTAACACGGATACACCCCCATTATCTTTGTCGGATTTCCACGACACCTCCGGCATGAACCCTTCCCCCTCCGGTAATCACCCGGAGCCGGCAGTTCATCCCCGGATGAATTCCCGCTCCGAGCAACGTGTATTGCACTGTGTTAGAACACCGTTAACATTTCATCTGTCATGTCATGCCTATGTTTGTATATTATTGCTGTGTATTTACTGTTTCCTCCCCCCTTAATCTCCGGTAGACCCCGCTGCTACCGCCGACTACACCGCTGCCGGGTACGACTACTTCATCGACGACCCTGCCCCTACCATCGAGCTTCCAGGCAAGCAGAGCCATTCTCTTCCCCAGATATCGCCTACCTTTCCGTACTTTCTTGCACTAGGCATTGTTACTGCTGCTGCTACGATTACAATCCTATTCAATTGCATAGCCTGATTTTGTCGCCCCTTGATGTACCTTTCTTATCCTATGCTGCATGTTATAATTATGCATATATTCAGCAGTGAACCCTGCGCATTGTTAGCTAGGACTAGATAGCGGGACGTGATCACTCAGGGGGGGTGAACACGGATACAATATATACCACTGCACAGGTACGATACAAAGCAGACACCGCCAAAGGCCCCTATCTGGGTTATGCCTAGTCACCTCAAGTGTGAGCTATCCAGGAGTAATCCTTGTACTCCACTCGAGGCTGACTTTGTCTTCCCGCCATAGGGTCCTGGATAGCGGTTGTCCTTAAAGGTAAGAAGTCGGGCGACCCAACGCTTGCCCCTGCTCGTATCTCGCGAGAGTTACCAAACCACGAAAGTCAAGCTCTACCAAGAGCACACGCGAGACAAGGTAAGGAGACAGTTCACCTTGTTGGTAACCGCAGTGACTTAGTGGGACGACAGGGCAGGCACCGATGTACTGGTGGTCCTGACTGTTGTCGTTGACCGCGGGTCGGTTAAGTCGAGGCAACGATAACGGTTGTCACGCAGGTTAATTAAAATTCTAAATGGTTCGGCGGATGACTTGAGAGGCCCTTTGGTCTGTACGCATTACCTACACGTGGGATTACGGTGTGGGCCCTCCGCGTCGTAGTTCGTCCGAAAGCTCTTCAGACGTCAGCAGTACTGCGGTCTGATCACCGGGAAGTGGTCTTGTCTTTTTGCTGCAGCAGATGTGTTTGGATTTGCTTTTGCTTCACCGGCCAGACTCGCGCCGTGCAGGAGCGTGCAAGGGTGAGGGACCTAGACCCCTTGGCGCATAGGATATAGTCCGGCGGATGGCCTCTCTGTTGAGCCTAGGATGGGCTTTGATGTGTCGGATAGCCTCGGTGGGGCATTCCCTAACAAGGTGTACGCCACCCTGGAGATCCGAGTGTGCAGGCTGAACAGTAGTGCACCCCTGCAGGGAGTTTAATCTATTCGAATTGTCGTGTCCGGGGTAACAGGACGCTTTATGCTGAAGCTGGATCTTACCACTACAAACTATTACTGTTAAACTGTATGGTTCCGGGTTTTCTTCCTCGCAGGGAAGTCGAGGAGGGGAACTCGAAGGCATTATTATTATTAATCATTACAACTTACTATTATACAATGTTGCAGCAACTTCTGCTTCATTGTTACTTTATTGCTTTATATGAACTGTTGGCTGATTCTCTTCTCATGCTGCAAGACATCGTCAGAAGATGCTAGTCTTCGATAGGCCTAGCTTCTTACCCTTATTCTGATTTCTATCTTTCAGTCCACTATATATACAGCCTCCCTTTTCCGTTGATACGAATGCATAATGCTTAGTAGCGGACGTAAGACTCGCGGGTATGCTAGATACTCACCTTTGCTTTATTTCCCCCTTTATGTTTTTCCTGATCGGCCGCTTCAGTCGACGTTGGAGCCCAGGAGCAGGAGTACCCCGGAGGCGGATACTACTACGTCGAGACCCCCGCTAACCAGGACCAAGAGTAGTTTCGGAGGCTCCCAGGCAGGAGGCCTTGCCTTTTCAATCTGTATCTCTGATGTTATTTGTGCTAGCCTTCTTAAGGCAAAACTTGACTAACTATGTCTGTACTCAGATATTATGGCTTGTTTAACTTATGTATTCGGGTCCGCGTGACCCCCCCCCCTTTATTGTAACATATTGGTTTATCCTTTTGTGCTTAGTGTTGTGCTGTGATATTCTCACCGTGGCACCCTAATCTCAGCCGTGTACCCTGCGTGTATGATTATTGTACACGGATTGATTTTGGGGGCGTCACAAGTTGGTATCAGAGACGACTGCCTGTAGGAAGCCACCCCACCACTACCTGGTCGAAGTTGAGTCTAGACTTTGAAAAACTGTTTTGCTAACTTAATGTTTGGCTTACAGGCCCACATCGATGTCACTACGTGTGATATCTATGGTATTAGGATCCTTTTCTCCTTACCTATGCTCTGGGACTCTGCTCTCTTATCCTTGCTGGTAAGTTTTACAAACTCTGACATTAGGGTCACGTTCTCTTGATTCCATCCGGCGTTTTGGTGCTTCCCCATTGATTGAGTCGTGTTGTAGGAGTTCTACCCCAGGTCCCGGACCGCGGATCCCATTCTCATTCTGGGCAGGCCGCGCGTCCTCTGGCATTAACTCCTGTGGCCAACAGTTTTCTTGCGGCGTGATTGACATAGTGGAATATATGTCGCGTCGTGTAATCCTTACCGCGGTCTGCGCGCCGCCTAGTGTGTCCTTTTTCCTTAATTTCTACGACGTTACGCTGCCCGATTTTCGATTGAGTCTATGTGTGGATGTGTATGTCTTATATGACTACTCCTATATATCCGCGCCTCCTCTTTGTTGTCGCTTTACCTCTTACTCGTTTCCAGCATCTCGTTAAAATGTTCATCGCTGAAATACCCCTGTTAAATTCTAGCAGGATGGCTGGTCGTGGTGGTCGTGGTCGTGGTCGTGGAGCCAACGATCGACCTCCGCCGCCGGACTACATGGCCGCGATGATGCAGCAGTTTCAGATGAACCAAGTGTTTATGCAAGGAGTCATAGATCAGCTCCAGAACCAGAACCAGCATCAGAACCAACCGCCTGTGGTTACTTTTCGGGATTTCAAGTGTCTCAATCCCCCTCTCTTCCACCAACCTGAACAGCCGCTGGATGCCGATGATTGGCTTCGTGACATCACTCGACAGCTGGAATTCGCTAATGTGAGCGCTGCTGATTACGTCAACTTTGCGTCCTATTTCCTGCGTGGCCCCGCTGCTCAGTGGTGGGACACCTACAAGGGCTCGCTAGTTGAAGGGACTGTCGTCACCTGGAATGACTTCAAGACTGCCTTCGTGCTCGTTATGTCCCCCAGGCGATTATGAACCGTATGAAGGCCGAGTTCCGCAACCTTGTTCAGGGCAACAAAACCGTCGAGGCATATCAGAGGGAATCCCTCCGCCTCTCCAGCTATGCTGCAAGTGACCTCCCAAATGATGCAAGTAGGCAAGAGAAATTTCGTGATGGACTCAACCCAGATCTCCAGCTTGCACTGGCTTTGCACGTCTTCCCCGACTTCGCCACCATGGTGAACCAGACTATCACTCTTCAGACCGCTCAGCTTAAGTTTGGTGGTTCGCCGAAGCGCCCCCGTGATGTTGGCTCATCTTCGGGCACAGCACAGAAGCAACGCGTTTGGCTTCCACACAGTCTTATGCGTCCAACTGCCCCTGCAGCAAGGCCGTCGTATGTTGCACCCCATCTGCCTCCGCCCCCGCCGAGACAGCCGAAGACTGAGACTGCACCCCCTCCGTCCTCAAGATGGCTTGTGTTTCAAGTGTCGTCAGCCAGGCCATATTTCCAGAGACTGCCCTCAGCGACAGAGTCAACTGGTAGTTCACCCTGCTGGCCGCGGAAATGGCCGTGGCAACAATGGGACCCTCAACTATAATACTGGGTCAAATCCTCATGCTCGTGGTCATGCTTACAACATTGATGTTGAAGCATCTCAGGAACAGCCCGCTACTGTGATGGGTACACTCCTCGTTAACTCAATACCTGCTACTGTTTTATTTGATACAGGAGCATCGCATTCATTTATGTCTGGAGCATTTGCGTCTAAGCATGGCATTTACCACGAAAAGATGCATACCCCCTTAATAGTCCGGACTCCCGGTACCCAGTGTCGTGTCGACATGGTTGCACCTAACCTCACTGTCGAGATCGAAAGATTTGAGTTCATGGTTTCTCCACACATTCTGAAAACCTCCACCATCGACCTTATCCTTGGCATGGATTGGCTGAAAACCCACGATGCCGCACTTTATTGTGGCACCAAGGTCATCCAACTTTTTCATCCTTCTGGCGCGATTTTGAGTCATACTGCCATTGTGTCGATGAATGCCGAAGCTCGTATATATGCTCTGAATGCCTTGAATGTCGCACCTCTCGAAGGGATTGAGAAAGTCCCAATCGTTTGTGATTTTACCGACGTATTCCCAGAAGAACTGCCGGGGATACGCCCGATTAGAGAAGTTGAATTTGTCATCAACTTGAAGCCCGGCACCGTCCCTATTGCCAAGCGCCCGTATAAGATGCCACCTCACCACCTCCTTGAATTAAAGAAGGAGATCGACACGGCCCTCGAGAAAGGATTCATCCGTCCAAGTTCCTCTGCTTGGGGAGCACCTTCTCTCTTTGTCAAGAAGAGTGATGGAACGAACCGTTTGGTCCAAGATTACCGACCTATCAACCAGGCCACGATACAGAAAAAGTACCCCCTCCCTCGGATCAATGATCTTTATGATCAACTTGCTGGATCCACGGTGTTTTCAAAACTCGACTTAAGGTTGGGTTACCATCAGATCCGGGTCCGTGATGAGGACATCCCGAAGACTGCATTCATTACTCGCTATGGTTCATACGAGTACACTGTCATGTCCTTTGTCTTGACGAATGCACCAGCCACCTTCTCCAGATTGATGAACTATATATTCATGGAATACCTCGACAAGTTTGTCGTGGTTTATCTGGATGATATATTGATTTACTCCAAGAACGATGCAGAACATGTTGAACATCTTCGCCTTATACTGGAAAAGCTTCGAGAACACAAACTCTATGCTAAGTATTCTAAGTGTGAATTCTGGCTTCCCGAAGTAACCTACCTTGGTCATGTGATTTCCAAGGATGGTGTTGCCGTCAACCCCGAACGTATTCAGGCTATTCTTGACTGGACTCCGCCCAGGACTGTCAAGCAAGTCAGAAGTTTCCTCGGCCATGCCAGCTATTGCCGCCGTTTTGTTGAGAATTTCTCCAAGATTGCCAAGCCTCTGACTAATCTGCTTCACAAAGGCATCAAGTTTGAGTGGACTGATAAATGTCAAGAAAGTTTTCAAGCTCTCAAGGACAAGCTCACTTCACCCCCGGTGCTTGCTCCGCCTGATACTCAGAAGGACTTCGTGATTTATTGCGACGCGTCTCGTCAAGGATTAGGCTGTGTCCTAATGCAAGAGCGCAAAGTGATTTCTTATGGCTCTCGTCAGTTGCGTGCTCACGAAGATAAGTATCCAACTCATGATCTCGAATTGGCAGCAGTAATTTATGCATTGAAGCTGTGGCGACATTACCTTGTCGGTAATCGTTGCGAGATCTACACCGATCACCAAAGCATGAAGTACCTATTCACTCAACCAGACCTGAATCTCCGCCAACAGAGATGGCTCGAGACAATAGCCGACTACAACATGGGAATTTCTTACACCCCTGGCAAAGCTAATGTGGTGGCCGATGCCTTAAGCCGCAAAGCCTACTATTCTGAACTTGAAGTCCAAGTAGAGCAGCCACGTCTGTATGAAGAGCTCCGCAAGCTGAACATCGAAATTGTTCCGCAGGGATATGTGAACTCCCTGGTGGTTAAACCAGACCTCGACACCCGCATCAAGACGGTACAACATTATGACTCTGACATTTGGAAGATTAAGCGTCGTGTCGCCAGCGGAGAGCCCTCATTCTTCACTATTGATGCAAATGATGATAATGCGGTGTACTTCAAGGGTCGTTTAGTGGTTCCGGTAGCCAAGGCCAACCTGAATTACGCCTCTGATGTCATGAAAGAAGCTCATGATACACCCTTGTCGATTCACCCTGGTAGTACCAAGATGTACCAAGACATTCGTCAGCGGTACTGGTGGTCCAACATGAAACAAGACATTGCTCGTTATGTTGATGAGTGTGACGTTTGCCGTCGCGTGAAAGCCGAACATCAAAGACCTGCTGGAACTCTGCAACCACTCTCTATTCCTGAATGGAAATGGGACAAGATTGAAATGGACTTCGTCACCGGTTTTCCGCGATCACAGAAGGGTCATGATGCGATCTTTGTCGTCATCAACCGATTCTCCAAGGTTGCTCATTTTCTGCCCGTCAAGGAGACGACTCTGCAAGTCAGTTGGCAGACTTGTATGTTTCCAGAATTGTTTCCCTCCACGGTATTCCGTTGGAGATCAGTTCAGACCGTGGCAGCATTTTCACCTCGAAGTTTTGGGATAGTTTCCAAGAAGCTATGGGCACTCACCTAAGCTTCAGTACTGCTTATCACCCACAGTCGCAAGTACAAGTCGAACGAGTCAACCAAGTGCTTGAAGACATGCTTCGAGCTTGTGTCATTTCATTCGGTAAGAAATGGGAGGAATCTCTTCCATTTGCTGAATTCTCGTACAACAATAGCTATCAGGCTAGTTTGAAGATGGCACCCTTTGAAGTTCTCTATGGACGTAAGTGTCGAACCCCTCTGAATTGGTCAGAAACTGGAGAACGAACTCTCATTGGTCCGGACATTATTCAGCATGCCGAAGATCAGGTTCGCGTTATCCGTGAACACCTGAAAGATGCTCAGTCCCGTCAGAAGAGCAACTATGATCGCAAGCATAAGGAAATGGTCTATCAACCTGGCGAATACGTGTACCTCCGTGTCACTCCGATGAGAGGCACTCACCGCTTCGGGATCAAAGGCAAGTTAGCTCCTCGCTACATTGGCCCGTTCCGTATCCTGTCCAGGAGTGGACCAGTGGCATACCGATTGGAATTGCCGCCGAACCTCTCTCAAGTCCACGATGTATTCCACGTGTCGCAACTCCGACGCTGCTTCAAAGACCCTATTCGCGAAGTGGAACATGATCTGATTGAGCTGCAACAGGACTTGACTTATCAAGAACATCCGAGCCGCATTCTCGATCAGTCTGAACGCAAGACCCGCAACAAGAAAACCAAGTTCCTCAAAGTTCAGTGGTCGAATCATTCTGAAGATGAAGCCACTTGGGAACGCGAAGATCGTCTTCGTGAAGAATACCCCGATATTTTCCCCTCTACCACCTAAATTCTTGGGACGAGAATTCTTGTAGTGGGGGAGATTTGTAACACTCTCACTGTCAGTAAACAGTAATCACCATTACTGTTTATCACTACTGTTCAAAAATTTTGCTTTAATCAAATGGTTCAGTTCAAATTCAAATTCCCCCTTGATATGGTTGCAAGCAAAGTGAACCATGGGCCTTGATCATCATGGATGAAAACAAAGTCCAACCCATAAACATTTGAAATCAAATCAAATCTCAAAATGCCTTTGGTGGAATATTAAAACAATGTGCAAAATAAAACATTGTCCAAAAATTGTGCTCCCACTTTTATAAAATCACTAATATTCAGTGGGGCATGTCACACCAAGTTGGAGATTTTATTAATCTCTAAATAATTCTATAAAAATCCAAAACATTAGATAAAACCCCAAATTAATCATTTAATATTTAATGCAAATATTAAATGACTTTTGCACTTGCCCAAATCTTTTGTGGCACCAACCTTTGATAAATACTAAATTATGGGACACATACCATATTTTACAAAATTGCCTAGGTGTATAAAATAAATACAAAAAGAAATAACAGAAAAGAAAAAGTGAAGAGCAAAAGAATAAGAAAACCCATCTAAACTACCCCTCCCTACTGGGCCACCCCCAGCCCACCTGCACCCGAATCCAGCCCAAGCCCACCCCGCGGGTTCATCTCCCTCCCCTGTTCACGCACCCCCCCCCCCCCCCCGTGGAGGACATCGGCGGGTGCCACCGAGCCCCCCCGCCATCGTCGTGCCGGCCATCGAGCCCCTCCCCGGCCGCCTACTTAGCGCGCAGAGCCGCCGTGACCCAACCCTAACCCTAGCGCCCCCCCCCCCCTTGTTCCCCCAGATCTCGCCACGCGCTCGCCATCGTCGTCTCCCTCTACACCCGACCACAACCGTGGACGCCGTCGAGCTCCGGCGCGGCCAACGGCCACCAGAGCCTCCAGCGTCGTGTCCACCGCGTTCCCCGTGCCCGTCTTCGTCGCCACGCCCGAAGAATCGCCCCCGGATGCCCCGAGCACCACGCCCCACGCCGCCCCCTTCTCCGCATCGCCACCGTCTCCATCGTCGATTCCGGCGACCACCACCCCTCCCCCGAGCCGCCTGCCCTCCACTACAGCTCTTGGTGAGCTCCCCTGCTGCCGCCATCCCCTCGAGCCCCCTCCCGTGCCCCATAGGCATCGCCACCATTGGAGCCGAGCTCCGTCGCCGCCGTACGTCGCGCAGCCGCGGCCCAGGGCGCGCGTTTGGCACGCCAAGCGTGTCCGCACGTTCCCCGTGCTCCCCGGGACTGGACGCGTTTGCGCACGCCCAACCTCGCGTTAGAAAACCCCATCGCCGTCGACGTCCGAGGACACCCGCCGCCAAACCTCGTCGCCGGCCTCGTTCCCGGCGACCCCCAGCCACCGCACCCATCCCAATCGACGCGGCTCGACGAGCCCGTTCGAACGCCCCCCCCCCATGGCCGCTCTCCTCGCCGGAATCGAGCGCTAGCTCGAGGTCGCCGGACCTCTGTCGCCAGTGAGCTCGTCGGTGAGCCCCTGTGTGACTGCCAGGCGGGCCCGTCCTGTCAGGAACATCATTAGGGGCTAATAGCTCACTTACCAGTGGGTCCCATCCCACTTAAGCGCCTGTTAAAAATAACAAAACTGTTAGCAGTGTTTAGGTCACTGACATGTGGGCCTTAGTCATTAGGTTAAGCACTGGGTTAATTAGACTAGTGAAATTAGACTTATTAGTATGACATGTGGGTCCCCCACTGTTTTTATTAAATAAACTAAAAACAATTTAGTTAAATAAGTCACTCACCAGTGGGACCCACTGGTCAGTATTAAAATTAATATAATTTATATTAAATAAATAATAAAAGAAATAGAAAAAAGATTTATAAATGATTTAAAAATGCTTAAACTTATAAATTCAATATCTTTTAAACCGTAGCTCAGATCAAAAAAGTTTATACATAAAAATTGATCAGAAAAATATAACGAATACGAATACGCTATCCGTATACCAACCGCACCCCTCTAACACAACGAACACCGACATCCCCCCCTCCGGGCTGTCTGTCGATAATTCCCGGTACCGGTAAAAACCTGCCGGATGAATTTACTCCGAACACGAAAGTTGTCCGGAATGGTTCAACTAACACAGATACACCCCCGTTATCTTTGTCGGATGTCCACGACACCTCCGGCATGAACCCTTCCCCCTCCGGTAATCACCCGGAGCCGGTAGTTCATCCCCGGATGAATTCCCGCTCCGAGCAACGTGCATTGCACTGCGTTAGAACACCGTTAACATTTCATCTGTCATGTCATGCCTATGTTTGTATATTATTGCTGTGTATTTATTGTTTCCTCCCCCCTTAATCTCCGGTAGACCCCGCTGCTACCGCCGACTACACCGCTACCGGGTACGACTACTTCATCGATGACCCTGCCCCCTACCGTCGAGCTTCCAGGCAAGCAGAGTCATTCTCTTCCCCAGATATCGCCTACCTTTCCGTACTTTCTTGCACTAGGCATTGTTACTGCTGCTGCTACGATTACAATCCTATTCAATTGCATAGCCTGATTTTGTCGCCCCTTGATGTACCTTTCTTATCCTATGCTGCATGTTATAATTATGAATATATTCAGCAGTGAACCATGCGCATTGTTAGCTAGGACTAGATAGCGGGCCGTGATCACTCAGGGGGGTGAACACGAATACAATATATACAACTGCACAGGTACGGTACAAAGCAGACACCGCCAAAGGCCCCTATCTGGGTTATGCCTAGTCACCTCAAGTGTGAGCTATCCAGGAGTAATCCTTGTACTCCACTCGAGGCTGACTTTGTCTTGCCGCCATAGGGTCCTGGATAGCGGTTGTCCTTAAAGGTAAGAAGTCGGGCGACCCAACGGTGCCCGCGAGCGGTATATCGTCGGGAACGACAGGGAGGGTACGACCGACGTTACTGGCGTGCTTGGCCCCTGCTCGTATCTCGCGAGAGTTACCAAACCACGAAAGTCGAGCTCTACCAAGAGCACACGCGAGACAAGGTAAGGAGACGGTTCACCTTGTTGGTAACCGCAGTGACTTGGTGGGACGACAGGGCAGGCACCGATGTATTGGTGGTCCTGACTGCTGTCGTTGACCGCGGGTCGGTTAAGTCGAGGCAACGATAACGGTTGTCACGCAGGTTAATTAAAATGCTAAATGGTGCGGCGGATGACTTGAGAGGCCCATTGGTCTGTACGCACTACCTACACGTGGGATTACGGTGTGGGCCCTCCGCGTCGTAGTTCGTCCGAAAGCTCTTCAAACGTCAGTAGTACTGCGGCCTGATCGCCGGGAAGTGGTCTTGTCTTTTTGCTGCAGCAGGTGTGTTTGGATTTGCTTTTGCTTCACCGGCCAGACTCGCACCGTGCAGGAGCGTGCAAGGGTGAGGGACCTAGATCCCTTGGCGCATAGGATATAGTCCGGCGGATGGCCTCTCTGTTGAGCCTAGGATGGGCTGTGATGTGTCGGATAGCCTCGGTGGGGCATTCCCTAACAAGGTGTACGCCACCCTGGAGATCCGAGCGTGCAGGTTGAACAGTAGTGCACCCCTGCGGGGAGTTTAATCTATTCGAATAGCCGTGTCCACGGTAACAGGACGCTTTATGCTGAAGCTGGATCTTACCACTACAAACTATTACTATTAAACTGTATGGTTCCGGGTTTTCTTCCTCGCAGGGAAGTCGAGGAGGGGAACTCGGAGGAATTATTATTATTAATCATTACAACTTACTATTATACAATGTTGCAGCAACTTCTGCTTCATTGTTACTTTATTGCTTTATATGAACTGTTGGTTGATTCTCTTCTCATGCTGCAAGACATCGTCAGAAGATGCTAGTCTTCGATAGGCCTAGCTTCTTACCCTTATTCTTATTTCTATCTTGCAGTCCACTATATATACAGCCTCCCTTTTCCGTTGATACGAATGCATAATGCTTAGTAGCGGACGTAAGACTCGCGGGTATGCTAGATACTCACCTTTGCTTTATTTCCCCCTTTATGTTTTGCCTGATCGGCCGCTGCAGTCGACGTTGGAGCCCAGGAGCAGGAGTACCCCGGAGGCGGATACTACTACGTCGAGACCCCCGCTGACCAGGACCAGGAGTAGTTTCGGAGGCTCCCAGGCAGGAGGCCTTGCCTTTTCGATCTGTATCTCTGATGTTATTTGTGCTAGCCTTCTTAAGGCAAAACTTGACTAACTATGTCTGTACTCAGATATTATGGCTTGTTTAACTTATGTATTCGGGTCCGCGTGACCCCCCCCCCTTTATTGTAACATATTGGTTTATCCTTTTGTGCTTAGTGTTGTGATGTGATATTCTGACCGTGGCACCCTAATCTCAGCCGTGTACCCTGAGTGTATGATAACTGTACACTGATTGATTTTGGGGGCGTCACATCCCCTCACCTCCATCTTCGGTGATCCCCAGTCAAGTCCCATAAAACTATTCCCCGTAAATTTTCATCGCATTTGGACTTGATTTGATTCAGTAGCTTGGTGTCCACTTTTCACCGCTGAATCCTGGTTCTACTGCTTCGGCATCGAAAACTTGTAAACTGTGTAAAAAAAGTCAAAACAACATAAGAACAATACTTTAAAGTGGAATATATCAATTAATAGGATGAAATTACAATATAAAATAGTGATGCTTTTTGGACGTATCAATGATCCGATGGATTCTTTTGAAATATCCTCATGAAGTTGATGCCTTCTATACTATTGGCCAAGATGCCACTATGGATGGTGCTTACGAAGATGAACTTGCTATAGTTCCTTATGTTAAGCATGAAATTGTTGCTATTGCACCCACATTTGATTGCCATATTATCCTTTTGAAACCTCCAACTCCGGAGAATTTTTCCCTTATCAAGGCTCAATGTGATGGGTTGCATTTATCTTATAATCCTAAAGACCGTGTTGAAAACTATACACATGTGCTTGTAGGTCATGAACAACGTGATTTATGTGATAGTTATGTTCTTGATGTTGTTCATGATACTACTGAAAATTATTTCGAGAGAGGGAAGTTTGGTTGTATAAACTTCCATATTACTAAAACACCTCTCTTCATGTTGAAAGTTTTGAAGTTGTTCTTTTTCGACCTTCCTATGCATGTCACTTTGTGCTTCTTTAATTTATTTTCTTACAAGATGCCTATGCATATGAAGTGGGTTAGGCTTAAATGTGTTTCATATTTGCTTCTTGATGCTCTCTTTTCTTCCAAATTCTTATTCTTATGTGAGCATCTTCTATAATTCTTAAGCGTAGCTAATGGCTTTAAAGAAGCGCTTTCGGGAGGCAGCCCGCAAAGAATTTAGGATTTTCTTTTTGTTTTTCTTCTGTTTTTAGTGGTCTTGATGATTGTTACTACTGTAGAAACATCATTGTATCTTTACTTTTCAAGCTTTGTGCCTTTTATAGCCTCATTCGACAAGGGAAGTGAAAGTTGTGACATGCTGTCCAGAAAACAGATTCTGTCCTCGTGACTAGAAAAATCAGCGAAAAATCCCAGTTCATCTTTTTGAGCTGAATTTTTTACACAGCATGCTCAATACAATTACAAAACTTTCGTATGTTCTGAGTTTTTTATTTGAGTTGCAGAAGTATCCCTAAAAAATTCTTTACTACCTTCTGGTCTGTTTTTCACAGATTATGTCCTGTTTTGCCTTTTCTTCATTTTGCAAACATTAATCTTGCTTTTTCTTTGAAAAAACTTTTTGGAAATCTTGAGAAACAGTAGATCTCCATGATTATCCTTATTTCCAGTAGAGAAAAATTATTTTATTATGGGTACTAACCTCGCTAATCAGATTATGATGAGTTATGTATGAAGGGAGTTTTCAAGTGTGCGAGGGAAGATGATGAAAGAAGATTAAGAAGTGTCAAGCGTTCAAGATTGGGGATGCCCCCATGAACCCCCAAGAAATATTCAAGGAGACTCAAGCGTCTAAGCTTGGGGATGCCCCCGTGCATCCCCTTCTCCATCGACAATTATCAGTTCGTCTCTCGTTTCACTATATTTTTATCACTTCATGCGTTATGTGCTATTCTTGGAGAGTCTCGCTCTTAGGTTTTACTTTTAGTTTTCTTTAGATTTTCTTGCTGTTCATAAGAAGTTAGAACCCAGCTTTCTTTGCGTGGGAGAGAAACACGCTCCACTTCCAAAATTTAGAACACAACATAGGATTTTTCATGCTTATCTTTGTTGTGTGTGTTCTTTATCTTTTCGTAGCTACTGTCATGTTTTGCTCTTAGCTTTCATGCTTATCTTTTTAAGAGCTTTTTTTTAGTTCGTTGCCGTAACTCTCTTGAGTTCTCATGTTTATCTTGTTTAGAGAGTTTTCCTGTTGCACTGAGTTTTGTGTCTTGACTTGAAGTAGGTAATTGAGGTTGCTATTCTTTTTGAAGCAGTAACTTGCAATAGTTTATAGGTGTTGTTTTGAGTAATGTTTGGACTTTTGGTGTCAAGAGCTTTAGCCTATCAGTGATAGATGTCGTATTTTGGGAAATCCGTATTTATTTTCAAAACCTACAAATTAGTTGAGAACTCTAGCTACTAGTTGGATCACTACTCTTCTGAGGGGTCGAATATTAGAGTACACTCACGTACCATGAGTCGAGGTTGCGCAAGGATAACCAAACCCCCATACACTCCTCCTCGGGGTACTTGTCTCTTTGTGAACCTCCTTATTACATTGAGAGTTACCGATAATAAGTGCATGAGTTCTTCGGACTAATGTGAGTATTCGAAACTTGAACTTCCACCTTCCCATATTTTTCTAGCCTCTCCTGTGCCATGCATTGCTTTCTTCTCACTCCGAGAGTTTGCGTCCACCTTCGCCGGTACATCCAAACCCTTGGCACGATACGCTCTGTCATCATAAACCTCCTTATATCCTTCCTCAAAACAGCCACCATACCTACCTATCAAGGCATTTCCATAGCCTTTCCGAGATATATTGCCATGCAACATCCACCTTCTCATGACTTGATCTTCATGTCATACATGCTACTTGCTTGATCGATGAGCCGCATGCTAGTTGGGCCTTGCCCTAATCATTGCTACATGACGCGCTAGTATCATTGCATATCCTGCTACACTGGCAGAGGCATACATTTGCATACATCATGATAGTTACATCTTCTTTATGATTTGAGTACTTTGTAAAGTGTGAAAGATCTTCTATACTTTTTGTGATATATAGAGTGTTGCCCCTAAAGTGAGGAAAAGATCCCAAAGTGGACCAATCAAAAGATCCCAAAGAAGACAAAATTAAAAGATCCGAAAGAGGACAAATGAGATAAATAGAAAGAGCCATTGAGGCCACCAAAAATACAAAAAAATAGAAAAAAGTGAAAAAGAAATAAAAAGAGAGAAGGGGGCACACTACTATTCCTTTTGAGAGATCCACACTCGTACTCCCTCTTATATCTTGTACTCCATAGAGATTATCATTCATGCATATAGCTATGTGGGGACCTTCACACTTTAGAACTTGGCTTGTATATTCCAATGATGAGCCTCCTCAAATGAGCTCTAGGTCTTCTTGATCAAGCAAGTTGGATGTACCCCCACTAGTTCCATTGGAGAGCTTACCTTAGCTCATATGTGCATCCGTTGCATGGCAATCCCTACTCCTCACATCATATCTATCATTTGGATTTATCTCGCCTATGATTGTCCTCATTGATGTGAGCCTTTCACACCCTTTTTGTCTTCCTCCTCCACCATATTCTCTCTTTGCCATCCTAAGTGTAACCTTTCTTGCTTACGCTCATCCATTGCATGAGTGCTCAAAATGTCGAAAAGGAGTGGATCATTTTGACTTGTACCTGGCTAGTGGTCTGGGGATGAGTCAAGATAAGTTTCCAAAGAAGATCAAGTGTGAAACTTTAGTAGATTGAGTTCTCAACATAAAAATACTTTTTCTCGTATATCCCTATCCCCTTTCTTGCACGCAAACACTATTTGGAGACATTCGAGTCACGGACAGCGAGAGCTCTTGCACCTTTATGTTCTTATGTTGCTTGTTTCAATGCCAAATATAGACTCTTGCATGTTATGACTTGAATTGAATTACATGCCTTGATTGCTTTACTTAAAAGTTCTTATATGGTTGTTAGCATGTCACCACAGAAATTATGCTTGTTATCATTTACCTACTCGAGGACGAGCAGGAATTAAGCTTGGGGATGTTGATACGTCCAAAACGTATCTATAATTTATGCTTGCTCCATGCCTCTTTTGTGTGATATTGCTATGATATTGATGAACTTCCATACACTTTTGATCATATTTGGACTAACCTATTAACTCAGTGCACCCCAGTGCCAGTTCTTGTTTTCTGCTGTTTTTCTATTTCGGGTTTCCCCCTTATTAAAAGTACCAGAAAAAATCCGGAAAATATAGGAAAAATCAGCGTACCGGAAGCTTCGCAAAGAGCCCGAGAGGGGCCAGAGGGGAGCCAGGGGGCCCCAGGCGACCAGAGGGCGCGACCCTACCCCTGGTCGCGCCAGGGGGGGCGCCTGGAGCCCCTGGCCCACCTCTGGCTGCCCCTTTCGCCTATTTATTCCCCGTGACGAGAAACCCTCGGGGACGGAACCCTTTTTCGTGATCTCTCCTCTGTTCCGCCGTCGCCGCGCTTCCAAGAACGGGAGCACCAGAGGACCTCTTCCCGGCACCCTGCCGGAGGGAGGAATCACCTCCGGGAGCTTCTCCACCACCATGGATGCTTCTCGGATGAACCGTGAGTAGTCCACCTTGGACCATGGGTCTCTGATCAGTAGCTATGTGATTTTCTCCTCCCCTCTTTGTTCTTCTTGGCTTAGACCTCGTGAGCTGCCCTACATGATCGAGGCACTTATGTAATCTTTCTGCTGTTGCTATGTTGAGTTTGCTGGGATTCCATGGATTATGAGATTATGTTCAGACTGTGATTGAGTTATATATTTGATTCTCTTCTTTTATATTTATGTTCTTGAGTAATTCTTGCATGTTCTCCGTTGTTGTTTATTGCTTTGGCCAAGTTGTAGGTAGTGACTCCAAGAGGGAGCGTTGTGCATGATTGTGGGTTCATGCCCCCCGATGACTAGCTTGAGTGACAGAAACATGAGTCTAGGGGATGTGATGTTGCCACAAGGAGGAAAACAACGGTGCTTGTACTTGCGGGTGCAAGGATTGTTAACTTTACGCAAAGTTCTTTAATGCAGTTGTCTGTTGCTTTGAGTTTACACTTTGGGTGGGATTCACAACTTAATACCAGCGAGATGTTCTGGATAGATATCCCAAGGTGGATGATTAGTAGGTAGATGCAGATGGATTTCGGTCTACTTGTCTTGGCGTACTGCCCATGCTTTTGAGCCTCTTCCTTTCTTTATAGAATAATTAGCATTGGTTTGCGCACATAATCCTGTCAATTGCCCATCTGTAATTTGTTCACCTCGCATGGCTATTTTATCGTCTTTTGGGAGAGAGACGTCACTAGTGAACATCATAGTACCCCGGTCCATATTTCCAACACTGTTTACACCTTCAATTTACTTTCAGTATTTACTTTTCTATAGCTATCACTATCATTATTATCTCGTGCGTTTTATCCTTTGTAAACAACAAGGCCGGAGGAATTGACAACTCCTCTGTACTCGTTGGGAGAAATGCTATATGTTGTGTGTGCAGGTCCAGGTGAAGTAAGCAACTTAGAGTTGTGAACGGCGCCATTGTTCACTTCACCACCTACTTGTATCCGTTGGAGTCCTATTGGTTCGACATTCAACCTTAGCATCTTCGCTAAGGGAAACTTGCTGCTATCTACATCTCACCTTCCATTTGGGGTAACCAACGAGGGACGAGAAGCTATCTCGTGTATCATACATCCATACACTACTGGAATTCACAAGTTTGTCATGCGTCAACCTCTTTGCCGTCTGCAGTTCATCGGGGCGGACGGCAAAGGGGTTGTATGCCGTCTGCTTCCCTAAAGACAGACGGCAAAAGGGTGACACATGGCAATAGACTTGTTTGCCGTCTGCTGCATGGTAGACAGACGGCAAAGGTGTCTTTGCCATGAAGAGACGGACGGCAAATCAAATGTGGGTCCCACTCGGACGCCTCGCTCACCCTAGCTAACGGTGCCAGGTTGTGCCGTCTGCCAGCAGACGGCATAGCGTTCTTTGCCATCTGCTGGCATACGGCACAGCCCTGGACACCGTTAACCCTCCCACTCGGCCATCTGGCCCACCACCTCCTCCCTCACTCCACCAACCCCGATCCCTCACTCCCAACCCCCGGAGACTCCTACGCCGCCGCCACCCTCCAACCCCGGTGCCGCCGCCCTCCATCCCCGGCGCCGCCCTCCAACCCCGGCGCTGCTGCCCTTCAACCTCGTAGCCACCTACGCCGCCGCCCTCCTCCAGCGCGGCCGCCGCCCTCCTCCAACCCAGGCGACGCCGCCCTCTCCTCCAGTGTCGGACCCGCCGCCCTCCTCCAACGCCGGCCCCGCCGCCAGCCTCCACCCCCTCTCCATGGTGAGCCCCTAGGCCTCCCCGTCTCTGTTTTTATTTTTTTCTATTTATTTTAGTATTTTTTTACCCACATTCTCTATGTATTGTTAGATTATTAGTACTAAGCCCCTGTTAATTAGATTTAGTTAGGATAAGAGAAAAAAAAGTTAGAATTAGTTAGGATAAGCCCCTGTTAATTAGATTTAGTTGGGTTAAGCCCTGTTAATTAGAAAAATTAGGGGTAAAAGTAGAATAAGAAAAAGAGGAAGAGAAAAAAGATATAGGAAATAAAAGAAGAAGAAGAAGAAGAAGAAGGAGAAGGAGGAGAAGAAGAATAAGAAGTTGGAGGTGAAGAAGGAGGAGGAGGAGAAAAAAATAGATAATGAAATAAATGTAAATAATAGGAAAAACCAAAAGAAAAAAATAGATGTAATTACCGGTATCGAGTTTCCGTGTTGATTGGGTGCATTTTACAGTGGAGGACTTTCCCTGCTGTGTGGGTCCGGTGTTCAACGACCTCCGCCCCCTACATTCGACGACCTACCTGAGTTCGAGGGTGAGCAAAACAATTCTTCTCCTCTCTCCCCCTTTCTTTTGCTCAATTCTGGTCTTACACTAGCTAACTAGGTAGATTTAGTATATTCATATGTATAGTCGCGTAACCAATATGCGTCTCCCGTTCGAAAGGGTTATAGTTATAAATATGCATTAATGTGCATATTTATAATAGTGATTCTTTCGAATTGTCCAACGTTATCCATGGACAGTCCGAGTATGTGTAGATTGGGTCAGTTTCCCATGCTTTGGTCCTGATCCGACGCGGTATTTCGTCAGCGCCTCCCTATTGTTCTCCGGATACACAACTTCTCGACTTGTTGTCGAGACGTGTATTAGGAGAACAGCGGGGAGGTGTTGTCGAAATACCGCGTCGGATCGGGACCAAAGCATGGGAAACCGACCCAATCTACACATACTCGGGTGGGATTAGGACCTATCTTTACCTATTAGTGTGTAGGTTAATTGCATATGCCGTAGCTATGTATGATAAAAGCCATAAAAAGTGGACGTAATAAAATGGTATATTTGTTGTTTAGTAGCTAGCTGTAGCGACAAGATGAGCGATGATCGTGCGTGGATGTACACTGGTCTCCCTAATCAGAAAGAGATCAGCAATGAATGGGCAATGAAAACCAAGGAGTTTCTGAGAGCGGCGTTTGCAAATGGGAAGAGAAAAACCTGGTGCCCCTGCGTTAGGTGCGACAATTATAAACAGGCGACAGAGGTGGATATGGGTAAACACTTGCAGAAGTGGGGTTATAAGCCTGGTTATACGGTGTGGAGCTTCCATGGCGAGTCTGGCGGACGACGAAGAGAGGAGGTGGTCCGTCAGCGCACGGATGAGTACGGAACCGGGATCGAAGACATGGTGCTAGAAGACATGGAAGATATGGCGCCGGAGTTGCTCTGCAAGTTAGAGAAGATCTTTCCACCGGGTTTTTTTTAATCCGATGCTGCATTTGATATTGCATCTCCCGACCGAGGCGAGATTAGGGGGCCCTGTGCAAAATCGTTGGTGCTATTCAACGGAGAGAATGCAGAAGACGCTTCGAGCAATGTGTAAAAATAAACGTAGAATTGAAGCATCGATGGCCGAGGCTTTCATTACCGAGGAGGCGGCAAACTTCGTGACAGCACATTATGAAGCCAAAAATCGCCATTTGCATAATCCAAAGCCTCGGTACAATACTGGCGACCCCCAACGGCGTCACTCCAACCTCAGCCTATTCAAAGGGAAGCTCGGACTTGTTGGTGCTTCGAGAAATAAGATTTTGGATATCAAATAATGGCGGACTCTTACACTGTATATCTTCACAAACCTAACAGAAGTGCGACCGTACATCGAGTAAGTGCTCGGTACGTACATTGTTTCGCAACTTCTAATAATTCTTGTTTGTTATTAATTCCCATGAATTCATACAGTCGATACGTCGCAAAATTCTCGAATGGAGTGGTTATTGAAAGTGATTCCATCGTAGAGTATGAGCTTCTTGCCAATCAAGGAGACGACAATCCTGGTTTCATCTCTTGGTTCAAACGAACGGTAACTATCATTCATATATAGGGTTTCATTTGTTGGTTCGACCTATTTTTCACTAATATACCAATCCTTTCCTATAAAACTTATAGGCAAATGAGGAGCCTATGGACGCTGAATTGAGACAAGTCGCTAATGGTTTTGACAATAAGGTCCGTGTATTTGAGAAATACGACATCAACGGGTATCTCTTTCGTACCGTTGATAAAGAGCGAAAAATGGCCGATCGAAAAAGTACAAATTCGGGTGTCTCTGCTGTCGGCGACGGAGGTATTGAGTATTATGGAAGATTTGAAGCAATATACGAACTTCTATTCTATGGTGAAAATCCTCCCAACGTCGTTGTCTTCAAATGTCATTGGTTTCTCCCGTCGAGGACTAGACGAACTCATGAACATGTAGGTCTAGTCGAAATTCGACAAGACACCCATTTTAATGTCCCCGATGTCTATATTAAGGCTCAACAGGCCACCCAGGTTTTCTATCTATCCTACCCCTGCCAAACGGTTGAAAACCTGAAAGGTTGGGATGTCGTTTATGATGTGCCACCACATATTAGACCGCCTCCCCCCAATGAAGAGGATTATGTACCCCACATTGACCCAAATACATATGAAGGAGAATTCTTCCAAGAAACACGCGTGATAAAAAAACGTTTCCGAAACCGCTCTACGCAACCCCAGAACATGGAAGAAGAAAATGAGAGTGAACCCGCTAACGACGATGTTGAAGAGCCTGAAGAAGAAGAGGTTACTGCTCCAGATGACTTGTCCATGCTTGACCGTTTACATAAAGGCCTTCCAAATGTTGGTGTTGTTGAACCTGATGAGGCCGTCATTATCGACGACACGCGTGATAGTGATGAAGATCCTTCAATTGATCGCGGAGAAGATACCGATGATCCCGACTATTGTTAGTTGTATGCATCTCAACTTTAATTATATATATATATATTCTCATTATTTCAGTAATTACTTTTGTATTATTAATTATTTTTCTCATTGTACTAATTATTTTATTTTAATTCTTGGCAGGTTCGTGACAGATATGGAGGGCGAGACCTCAGGCTCGCGAGGGAGGGGTCATGCGCTCCCACCTCTGGCTCTACGGAGGTCTTTGCTCGAGCGTATTTCCTCGCCTCCTCCTTCTACTGATGAGGTGCCCAGGGGGAGAGGAGGTCGGAAGAAGACCGGGAGAGGCAAAGCAGGTGGTGGTCGCGGGAAAGGGAGTCGGACACCTGCTGCTGCTTCCTCGCCGCCACCTCCGGCTGATTCACCAGCGCACTGCAGGGTGGATCCCTCCTCGGACACTCCGGTCCACCAGCCTGAGGTGGAGGAGGAGGCTAAGTCCACCCGCACGACCTGGAGTCCCTGGCCGGACCAGCCGGAGCAGCACACGCCTGAGGAGGAGGCTGGTGCCGAGCTGGACACTACAGATGAGGAGGAGGTGGCTGAGGGTACCACCGTGTACCAGCGTGGGGTACACGGCTCCCGTCCGTGCCGGTGACTCCCGCCCATAAGTGGTTGATTACGCCTGATGGAGAGATGTAAGTGCACTTATACTCTCTTCTGGTACCTTCTATACTTATGTCTATCTGATGGCTTTGTCTTTTTATACTGCAGGGGTTGGATAAACGGCAATGGTGTCCGCAATCCCAACTCCATCCTTGGTGTGCTCGTCAGGGAGAACTTCCCGGGGCTGGTTCAATTGCCCGGACCTGATGAGGTTCCGCAGCCTGGACTCAAATGGGAGCACTATTGTGCTGCCCCGGCCCCGCCGGATACGACCATCAACGGGGTCGAATGCCACACCAGAGCCGACATGGTGATCAACGGCTTTTGGGTAATTTCTGTTTCACACAATAAAATCTTGACAATAGCTAGTTGGTGCACTCATCAGTGTTGTCTCGTGCTATTGCAGGTCTACTACAAGGTCGATGAGTCCAAGGAGCAGGAGGCGGAGGACGTGATAGTTGCAGAGGCCACGAGCCTCTTGTAGAACACAAGGCACGAGATGCGAGTGCAGGCGGTCCGTGACTGCTACGCCAAGCAAGGGCGCAAGCGTAGCAAGAAGGACTGCCGCAAGAAGTTTCTTACCAGGGCCCAGTACATGACGGTAACCCTTCTTAAGTCTTGAATAGTTTGCTTGATTTGATTCCTATCTAGGTTACTTATTAGTTTCCTTGTTTACTAACTTAGGCGCCGCCGAGATGGTGTGCGGACAAGATGGATTGTTGGGAGGTCATTGTGGACCACTGGTGCTCAGATGCCTGGTTGGCCGTCCACAACAATGCCAAGGAACGGCGCGCCCAAATGGTTGGTGTGCCACACCATCAAGGCAGCCATACCTTAGCTGGTTACGGGCATAAATGGGTATGTGCAAATTCTTCTTTGCTTTGTCTTTTAGGCACCCACTTACTAATATCATGCTTTGCTTTGTCTTTTAGGTGGAGCATAATAAAACGGAGGTGTCTTAGGTGTTCGACATGTATGGCATGTCCCATACAGCGTCGTACAAGAAGGCCAAGGCGCTCTCAAAGTCGGATCTCGCCACTCCTTCGACTTTCACCAACATTGCCGCCTATAGTAAGCTCAAGGCTTATACTGAGGTGGCGAAGGAGAAGCACGGGGAGGCTTACACCCCGATTGGGAAGCCTATTGACCCGAAGCTGGTGATGATCTCTGGTGGCGGAACGCGCCATGGCGCCATGGCCATTGGAGATAAGTTGATTAGGTGTGATAAGACTCTTCCTGAGATCAAGGCGCGCCAAACGAGTTCTTCTCCTGCTATAAGGACTCGTCCGCGGCCAGTCGACCTCGCTATCCAGGTTATCCATAAGGACTCTTGCATTCTTGTTTTCTCTCATCGAATATTACAATGCTAACTAGAGGAGTGGGGTTGCAGGAAGTTCTTGAGAAAGAGCGGCAGAACACCCAGCGGCTACTGGAGGAGAAGGAGCGGTTGGCAGAGGAGAAGGCAGCGGAGAGAGAGCGGCTGGCGGAGGAGAGGACGACAAAGGCTCTTGAGGAGGCCGCGGCACGACACGATGCATCGAACCGGGCCTTGTATGAGCTCTTCGTGGTAAGTCCCTTGTTCATATTCACCCAAAGAATGCATGTTATAATTTTTGTTTATATTAGTAACTAATATGATTGACTCATGGAAAACAAATGTGCAGACTATGTGCGAGAAGACTGGTCAGGCCGCTCCACCGATGCCGATCATTTCTCCTGTGGGGACGGTGAGTATCTTTCGATGATCATCAATACCATATTGAGTGGCGTCGTGCTAACCTCTAGTTGATCTTTTCGTGTAGCATAACTCTCGGGCTGCGTCCCATGACCCTTCTCCCCCGTTAACATCGGCCAACCCGACGGATGCTTCTCAGCCACCTCAGCCTTGAGGGCTACACTCCGGTAAGTTTGAAAATTCTTAGTTAGTTTGAAAATGCATATTTAGCTTCTGAAATCCTATATTCAATCGAAAAATGTCATACTTTGCATATTTTATACAAAAAATACATAATTAACTAAGTTAGTTCAAAAACTGACATAGTCAACTTAGTTTGCTCACAAAATGCTAAAGCTAGCTTAATTGGGTCAAAAATGCTAAAGCTAGCTTAAATTGGCTCAACAATTGCTAAAGTTTGCTTAGTTGCTCAAAAATGCTAAATTTAGCTCAATTTCCTGAAAATATGCTAACTCTAGCTTAATTTGATCACCATTGCTTATGTTAGCTTTGTTTGCTCAAAAGAAGAAGAAAATAGAAGAAGGAGAGGATCTTTTTTTCTTCTCCTTCTTCTTCTTCTTCTTCTTCTTCTCCTTCTTCTCATTTTTCTTATTCTTCTACTTGTTCTTCTTATAATTTTCTTAGCTTCATTTTGCAGATTTGCTTCAAGGGAGTCATGCTATGATGGAATCGTGCATTTGGACTTGTAGCTTAGTTTTATGAACTGTTTTGGTCACTTGTAGCTTAGTCACTATGTACTATGTATATA
Organism: Bromus sterilis; assembly: GCA_950022295.1. Taxonomy (NCBI): domain Eukaryota; kingdom Viridiplantae; phylum Streptophyta; class Magnoliopsida; order Poales; family Poaceae; genus Bromus; species Bromus sterilis. Next base: position 70,608,086 of record OX465600.1, on the reverse strand, counting down.
CTTTGTGTTTGGAGAACATGTGTTTGATCACTTGTGTGTTTGAGACTATATGAGACTATATATATAAATGCATAGGTTTGGTTGATCAACATGTGTGGGTGCTTAAACTGCTGTTGGAGAAGATGTATATGTATATATATTGCTATCTTTTTGTCAAATGCATGGATTTAAAAGGAAACAGAAAAAACAGAGGCTATACAACCTCTTTGCCGTCTGCAAGCTATCGGCAAAGGCCTTTGCCGTCTTCTTGCAGTTGGCAAAGAGGACACGTGGTGCCCAGCTGTGCAATCTGGCAACAGCTGGGTGACCAATTGGTCATTATGCCGTCTTCCTCCGGCAAGGCAGACGGCAAAGTTGGGAGGTTTGCCGTTTGTCAGTAGACGGCAAACCCCGCCGTTAACGGCCTGACGGAGCCGGCTGGCAAAGGTTCGCCGTCACGCCCGCTCTGCCGTCTTCTTGCACAAATGTGCACGGCAAAGGAGGTTTGCCGTCCGTCGATTTCCTGCAGACGGCAAAGCACCTCTTTGCCAATGAAATGGCTGACGGGTGCTTTGTCGTGCGGTGGCAGACGGCAACGGACTTTGCCGTCCGCCATATAGGTGTTTGCCGTCCGCCGAGGCAGACGGCAAATAGGTGAATTCCAGTAGTGATACCCTGAAACCAGTATCTTCCTTATGAGTCCACCATACCTTCCTATTCGTGGTATTCCACTACCACTCCTAAAGCATAGAATTTTTGTGTTATCCTTAGATGTTCAAAATCTTCTATTTTGTGCCCCTGTTTTAGCTCATGAGGAAGTAGTAGTTAACTCATGATCTTCTTAAGTTGGACAAGTTTTACCCTGGGATTGCATGTCTAATCTGCAAACCCCTAATACGAGGAGGAACTGGCATGAGTGCGCCTAGCTCACAAAAGATAATACAACAAACAAACCCTCATTCACGCTTTGTTCATGAGAAATCAGAAAACTTTGGCAGTGATAAACAAAGGAGATTGCGGGGATGTGATAGTCCCCGTTTTTGAGCCGTTCCTCGAAACTTGTCCAATCTGAGAAGCAATTGAGTTATCTATTAGCATTCGTTGAAAAATCATGCACCTCTCAAAACTTGTTTTCATTCTGTTTGATTTAAGGATAGCACTTGAGTTTTCCCTGCTTTCCTTTAACAAGGCTTTTTTCCTTTACTTTTATGTTGAGTCAGTTTCCTACTTCTTCCTTTCCCAAAGAGAACAGACACTTGATGCTGATGAAGATTCATCCATATAATGCTGCATTAAAGTTTTGCCATGCCATATCATTGTTGACATTATCTCTTGATAAGTACGTTGTTTGCAAAAGCATTTGCCAAGCAAACATCTTCCTTTGTGTTAGCATTTGCACTTCATGACTAATAGCTTGTTCTTTCAAAAAGTTCCAAATTGTCTCTTCAAACTACAAAGAGAAGGAGCAAAGGTAAAAGCTATTAGTTGTCCCTTGACCAAAGGACTTGTTTTCCATGATTTGATGAGTTTCCTTAGCCCTACTTTTGATTATAATTGTTATTACTCTTTCATAAGGGCCTTATGAGTTGGCGATTGTTGTTTAGGATATTTGAGTTTGGTGAAAAGATCATGATGCTTCTTGTCCGTATTTTATTTATCGACACTTCACTCTCTAAACTTGTGGACAGGTTTACCGAGCTCAGTTTTCGCTTGGGGACAAGCGGGGTCTAAGCTTGGGGGAGTTGATACGTCCAAAATGCATCACTATTTTATATCGTAATTCATCCTTATTCATTGATATATTTCACATTACGATGATGTTCTTATGTTGTTTTGTCTTATTTTACACAGTTTGCAACTTTCCGGTGCCGAAGCAGCAGATGCAGGATTCAGCGGTAAAAAGTGGACGCTGAGTTGCTGAAGAAGAATACCTCCAAATTACCTGAAAATCGACGGAGGGTATTTTCCAGAAGATTAACGAAGACTCGCCGAAGAGGGGCCAGAGGGGGCCACAGGAGCCCCAGGCGGCCACCTGGCGCGGCTCCACCCCTGGCCGGGCCGGGAGGGCGCCTGGAGCCCTGGGGCCACTCCCGGCTCCCCCCTCTAGCCTATATACTCCTCGTTACGCGAAAACCTAAAGAAGAGAAGCTTTTACGGAGTTCCGCCACCGCTCCGTGGCGGAAACCTACAGAGAAGAAAAGTGCTCTTCGGCGGGCAGATTCCGCCGAGGAGATGACCTCCCGGAAGGGGAGATCATCGCCATCGTTATCACCATCGTCACGGGCATCATTGAGATCATCATCAACATCATCCCCAACATCAGCACCATCTCCACCACCATCCAATCTCACCTCACAAGTTTATCTTGTGTTGTAATCCGTACCATCTATCCTCTCTACTCTACCGGTGTTGATTACTACTTTGTGGTGAATGCTATTGAGTTTTGTTGGAGAAATATCATTATGTCCAGATTGTTTATCATATATTTATCACCTCTGATCATGATCTATTTTATGTCTTGTGAGTAGTTACTTTAGTTCTTGAGGACATGGGAGAAGTCTAGTTGTTAGTAGTCATATGATGTTGAAGTAATTTGTGTTGTTTGATATTTAAGTTGGGTTGTTATTTTCCTAGTGGTGTTGTGTGAGTCGAACACTCAACACTTCGCCTTATTAAGGACCTAGGGGAATACATTGTGTATTAAGAATGCTTACGGTGGGTTGCCGGAGTGACAGAAACCTAAACCCCAGTTTGCACACTTTTGCACAAGTGACTATTGGATCCTTGATCTTATTGCTGTGGATAGGCTTTGCCTTAATTTCTATCTTGTATTTGCGGATGCTTGCAAGATGTTTAATCGTAAGAGTGCATTTATCTTAGTCTAGAAGGTGTGCTAGCATAGATCCACCCACTCAACACTTATCAGCACAACACTTGTTATCGATACGGAGTATGGCGAAAGCACGTGACTACCTCCCCATGTGTCCTCAAGAACGCTTTAGTCTTTATAAGTTCAGTTGTCAGGCTTATCCTTTGCTCAAAAGGATTGGGCCACTTGCTGCTCCTCAGTACTATTTACTTTGCTTGCTTTTATCTTATTGTTGCTTATATCGAAAACCCCTAAAAAGTTATATTTCATTGCTTGCAGTTATTCCTTGTCCAAAATCACCTATCAATACCTTTGCTCCTCGTTGGGTTCGACACTCTTACTTATCGAAAATGCTGCAATAGATCCCTTTACGTTGAGGGTCATCATATGTTGCTTTGATTTTACACTTTGGGTGGGATTCACAACTTAATACCAGCGAGATGTTTTGGATAGATATCTCAAGGTGGATGATTAGTAGGTAGATGCAGATGGATTTCGGTCTACTTGTCTTGGCGTACCGCCCAAGCTTTTGAGCCTCTTCCTTTCTTTGTAGCATAGTTGCCATTGGTTTGCGCACATAATTATGTCAATTGCCCAGCTGTAATTTGTTTACCTTGCATGGCTATTTTATCGTCTTTTGGGAGAGAGACATCAGTAGTGAACATCATGGGACCCCGGTCCATATTTCCACCACTGTTTACACCTGCTATTTATTTTATGCTTTATTTCCTTTTCTGTTGCTATCGCCATCATTATTATCCCGTGATTTTGATCCTTTGTAAACAACAAGGCCGGAGGGATTGACAACCTCTTCGTACTCGTTGAGAGCAAAGTTATCTGTTGTGTGTGCAGGTCCACGTCAACCGCCTAATTGCCGACGCCGTTGTCACCTTCCTGTCGTTGTCGGAGTCCTACTGGAGACAAACCTTGGTATCGTCACCGAGGGAAATTTGATGTTGTCTACATCTCAACCTTCTACTTTGGGTAACCAACGAGGGGCGAGAAGTGATACGTCCAAAACGTATCTATAATTTCTGCTTGCTCCATGCCTCTTTTGTGTGATATTGCTATGATATTGATGAACTTCCATACACTTCTGATCATATTTGGACTAACCTATTAACTCAGTGCACCCCAGTGCCAGTTCCTGTTTTCTGCTGTTTTTCTATTTCAGGTTTCCCCCATATTAAAAGTGCTCCAAAAATTCGGGGAAAATACAATAAAAAATCAGCGCAGCAGAAGCTTCGGGAATCACCGAGGGGGCCAGAGGGGACCCACCAGGGCCCCAGGCGCCCTCCCGACGCGCCCTAGGGTGGGGCCGCGCCAGGGGGCCGCCTGGACCCCTGGTGGCCCCCCTGGCTGCCCCCTTCGCCTATTTATTCCTCGTGACGATAAACCCCCGTGACGGGAACCCTTTTTCGCGATCTCTCCTCTGTTCCGCCGCCGCCACGCTTCCAAGATAGGGAGCACCAGAAGACCTCTTCCCGGCACCCTGCCGGAGGGAGGAACCACCTGCGGGAGCTTCTCCACCACCATGGATGCTTCCCGGATGAACCGTGAGTAGTCCACCTTGGACCATGGGTCTATGATCAGTAGCTATGTGATGTTCTCCTCTCCTCTTTGTTCTTCATGGATTAGACCTCGTGAGCTTCCCTACATGATCGAGGCACATATGTAATATTTCTGCTGTTGCTATGCTGAGTTTACTGGGATCCGATCGATTATGAGATTATGTTCATATTGTGTTTGAGTAATATATTTGATTCTTCTCATTTATATTTATGTTCTAGAGTAATTCTTGCATGTTCTCCGTTGCTGTTTATTGCTTTGTCCAAGTAGTAGGTAGTGACTCCAAGAGGGAGTGTTATGCATGATTGTGGGTTCATACCCCCCGATGACTAGCTTGAGTGACAGAAACATGAGTCTAGGGGATGTGATGTTGCCACAAGGGGGAAAACAATGGTGCGTGTACTTGCGGGTGCAAGGATTGTTTAGTTTACGCAAAGTTCTTTAATGCAGTTGTCCGTTGCTATGAGTTTACACTTTGGGTGGGATTCGCAACTTAATACCAGTGAGATGTTCTGGATAGATATCTCAAGGTGGATGATTAGTAGGTAGATGCAGATGGATTTTGGTCTACTTGTCTTGGCGTACTGCCCATCCTTTTGAGCCTCTTCCTTTCTTTATAGCATAATTAGCATTGGTTTGCGCACATAATCCTGTCAATTGCCCAGCTGTAATTTGCTTACCTCGCAAGGCTGTTTTATCGTCTTTTGGGAGAGAGACATCACTAGTGAACATCATAGGACCCCGGTCCATATTTCCAACACTGTTTACACTATCAATTTACTTTCAGTATTTACTTTTCCATTGCTATCACTATCATTATTATCCAGTGTGTTTTATCCTTTGTAAACAACAAGGCCGGAGGAATTGACAACTCCTCTGTACTCGTTGGGAAGCAAAGTTAATTGCTGTGTGTGCAGGTCCAGGTGAAGTAAGCAACCTTAGGTTGTGAACGGCGCCATTGTTCACTTCACCGCCTTCTTGTATCTGTTGGAGTCCTATTGGTTCGACATTCAACCTTAGCATCTTCTCTAAGGGAAACTTGTTGTTGTCTACATCTCAACCTTCCACTTTGGGTAACCAACGAGGGGGCGTTAATTCGTACCATCAAAAGCAATTTCTGGCGCCGTTGCCGGGGACTCCACTCTTCAAGATAGGGGAGTTGCACACTATCTTTTATCTTTGATTTTTAGTCTTGTTTGTTTACCTTTCAGTTTTTGCTTTAGTGTCTTTTATCAAAAATCAGAAAAATAGTTATCTTGCTTTTAGTTATCCTTTCTGTTTAGTCAAGCATGTTAGGATTTGGTGCTTTGAGAGAGTCGGAGGTCCTAGATTTCCATCAAAGGGATGGAGAAAATATGAAGAAGGCTTGGGACAGAATTTCTGATGCACATAGGAGAATTATGCCTTGGATACCTATAAAAATTGTGCTTAGAAATTTTTACCATGGTCTTTTTAGATGGTGCAAACACTCTCTTGATATTATAGCCGAAGGGGATTTCTTAGCTTGTGATGAAGCTAGAGCTCTGTAAATTATACATGGTATATCTAGTTACTTTGTTTGTGATCATAGTTTTGATACTGTTATAGATAGACTTGCTAGTATTGAAAAGAGATTGGATGCTCTAGACTTGAGAAAAGTAAAGAAACCCCAGCCAAATAAGAAAGATGTTTATGAGATGGATGGCGACTGGGAACCCTTTGTTAGAATTAGCATCTCTAACCAAGACTTCCTTGCCTTCTGTGACATTGGATCCATGGTTTCTACTATGCCAAAAGTTGTTTATGATTCTTTAAAATTTAACATGGACAAATTGCCATCCTATCATGAACATGCTAATGGAGATATTTCTGAGATCCAGGGAAGGATAAAAGATGTACCAGTGACATTCCTTAAAGGGATTGCAATGGTTGATTTCATCGTCATGAAGCCAAACCAAGGAAACGTAGTGCTTGGGAGGGACTTCCTCCGGGCCGTAAAAGGCTTCATTGATATAGGTAAGGGACAAATACGCCTACGCGGGAAGGCAAAAGGTATTTACCCCTTTCCTAAAAGAAACAAGGATGAACTTATTGAGGAACCATTTGAATCAATTTACAACTCCGATTATTATGATGATCTTTGATTCCTTCTATTTGCATTAAGCCTACCTAATGGCTTTAAAGAAGCGCTTTCGGGAGGCAGCCCGCAACGAATTTAGGATTTCCTTTTTGTTTTTCTTCTGTTTTTAGTGGTCTTGATGATTGTTACTACTGTAGCAACATCATTGTATCTTTACTTTTCAAGCTTTGTGCCATTTATAGCCTCATATGACAAGGGAAGTGAAAGTTGTGACATGTTGTCCAGAAAACAGATTCTGTCCTCGTGATTAGAAATATCATGGAAAAATCCCTGTTCATCTTTTTGAGCTGAAATTTTTACACAGCGTGCTCTATAAAATTACGGAACTTTCGTATGTTCTGAGTTTTTTTATTTGAGTTGCAGAAGTATCCCTAAAAAATTCTTTACTACCTGCTGGTCTGTTTTTCAAAGATTCAGTCCTGTTTTGCCTTTTCTTCGTTTTTCAAACCTTAAGCTTGCTTTTTCTTTGCAAAAACTTTTTGGTATTCTTGAGAAACAGTAGCTCTTCAAGAATATCTTTATTTCCAGTAGAGGAAAAACTATTTTATTATGGGTACTAACCTCGCTAATCAGATTATGATGAGTTATGTATGAAGGGAGTTTTCAAGTGTGCGAGGGAAGATGATGAAAGAAGATTCAGGAGTGACAAGCGCTCAAGCTTGGGGATGCCCCCATGCATCCCCAAGAAATATTCAAGGAGACTCAAGCATCTAAGCTTGGGGATGCCCCCGTGCATCCCCTTCTCCATCAACAATTATCAGTTCGTCTCTCGTTTCACTATATTTTTATCACTTCATGCGTAATGTGCTATGCTTGGAGCATCTCGCTTTTAGGTTTTATTTTTAGTTTTCTTTAGATTTGCTTGCTGTTCATAACAAGTTAGAACCCAGCTTTCTTTGTGTGGGATAGAAACACACTCCACTTTCAAAATCTAGAACACAACATAGGATTTTTCATGCTTATCTTTGTTGTGTGTATTCTTTATCTTTTTCATAGCTACTGTCATGTTTAGCTCTTAGTTTTCATGCTTATGTTTTCAAAGAGCTTTTTTTTAGTTTGTTGCTGGAACTCTCTTGAGTTTTCATGTTTATCTTGTTTAGAGAGTTTGCCTGTTGCACTGAGTTTTGTGTCTTGACTTGAAGTAGGTAGTTATGGTTGCTATTCTTTTGTAGTAGTAACTTGCAATAGTTTTGAGGTATTGTTTTGAGTAATGTTTGGAATTTTTGTGTCAAGAGCTTTAGCCTATTAGTGATAGATGTCGTATTTTGGGCAATCTGTGTTTATTTTCAAAACTTACAAAATTAGTTGAGAACTTTAGCTACTAGATGGATCACTACTCTTCTGAGGGGTCGAATATTAGAGTACACTCACGTACCATGAGTCGAGGATGCGCAAGGATAACCAAACCCCCATACACTCCTCCTCGAGGTACTTGTCTCTTTGTGAACCTCCTTATTATATTGAGAGTTACCGATAATAAGTGCATGAGTTCTTCGGACTAATGTGAGTATTCGAAAGTTGACACTTACACCTTCCCATATTTTGCTAGCCTCTCCTGTGGCGTGCATTTCTTTCTTCTCACTCCAAGAGTTGGCGTCCACCTTTGCCGGTACATCCAAACCCTTGGCATGATACGCTCTGTCATCATAAACCCCTTATATCCTTCCTCAAAACAGCCACCATACCTACCTACCATGGCATTTCCATAGCCTTTCCTAGATATATTGCCATGGAACATCCATCTTCTCATGACTTGATCTTCATGTCATACATGCTACTTGCTTGATCGATGAGCCGCATGCTAGTTGGGCCTTTCCCTAATCATTGCTACATGACGCGCTAGTATCATTGCATATCCTGCTACACTGGCAGAGGCATACATTTGCATACATCATGATAGTTACATCTTCTTTATGATTTGAGTACTTTGTAAAGTGTGAAAGATCTTCTATACTCCTTGTAATATATAGAGTGTTGCCCCTAAAGTGAGGAAAAGATCCCAAAGTGGACAAATTAAAAGATCACAAAGAGGACAAATTAAAAGATCCCAAAGAGGACAAATGAGAGAAATAGAAAGAGCCATTGAGGCCACCAAAAAAGAGAAAAAAGAGAAAAAAGAGAAAAAGAAATAAAAAGAGAGAAGGGGGCACACTACTATTCCTTTTGAGAGATCCACACTCGTACTCCCTCTTATATCATGTACTCCATAGAGATTATCATTTATGCATATAGCTATGTGGGGACCTTCACACTATAAAACTTGGCTTGTATATTCCAATGATGAGCCTCCTCAAATGAGCTCTAGGTCTTCTTGAGCAAGCAAGTTGGATGCACCCCCACTAGTTCCATTGGAGAGCTTACCTTAGCTCATATGTGCATCCTTTGCATGGCAATCCCTACTCCTCACATCATATCTATCATTTGGCTTTCTCTCGCCTATGATTTTCCTCATTGATGTGAGCCTTTCACACCTTTTTGTCTTCCTCCACCATATTCTCTCTTTGCCATCCTAAGTGTCAACTTTCTTGCTTACGCTCATCCATTGCATGAGTGCTCAAAATTTCGAAAAGGAGTGGATCATTTTGACTTGTACCTGGCTAGTGGTCTGGGGATGAGTCAAGATAAGATTCCAACGAAGACCAAGTGTGAAACTTTAGTAGATTGAGTTCTCAACACAAAAATACTTTTTCTCGTATATCGCTATCCCCTTTCTTGCTAGCAAACACCATTTGGAGACATTCGAGTCACCGACAGCGAGAGCTCTTGCATCTTTATGTTCTTATGTTGCTTGTTTCAATACTAAATATAGACTCTTGCCTATTATGACTTGAATTGAATTACATGGCTTGATTGCTTTACTTAAAAGTTCTTATATGGTTGTTAGCATGTCACCACAGAAATTATGCTTTTATCATTTACCTACTCGAGGACGAGCAGGAATTAAGCTTGGGGATGTTGATACGTCCAAAACGTATCTATAATTTCTGCTTGCTCCATGCCTCTTTTGTGTGATATTGCTTGATATTGATGAACTTCCATACACTTTTGATCATGTTTGGACTAACCTATTAACTCGGTGCACCCCAGTGCCAGTTCCTGTTTTCTGCTGGTTTTCTATTTCAGGTTTCCCCCATATAAAAAGTGCTCCAAAAATTCGGGAAAAATCCAATAAAAATCAGCGTAGAAGAAGCTTCGGGAATCACCGAGGGGGGGGGGGGCAGAGGGGACCCACCAGGGCCCCAGGCGCCCTCCCGGGGCGCCCTAGGGTGGGGTCGCGCCAGGGGGGCGCCTAGACCCTTGGTGGCCCCTGGCTATTCCCCTTCGCCTATTTATTCCTCGTGACGAGAAACCCCCGTGATAGGAACCCTTTTTCGCGATCTCTCCTCTGTTCCGCCGCCGCCGCGCTTCCAAGATCGGGAGCACCAGAAGACCTCATCCCGGCACCCTGCCGGAGGGAGGAACCACCTCCGGGAGCTTCTCCACCACCATGGATGCTTCCCGGATGAACCGTGAGTAGTCCACCTTGGACCATGGGTCTATGATAAGTAGCTATGTGATGTTCTCCTCTCCTCTTTGTTCTTCATGGATTAGACCTCGTGAGCTGTCCTACATGATCGAGGCACATATGTAATATTTCTGTTGTTGCTATGCTGAGTTTGCTGGGATCCGATGGATTATGAGATTATGTTCATATTGTGTTTGAGTAATATATTTGATTCTTCTCTTTTATATTTATCTTCTAGAGTAATTCTTGCATGTTCTCCGTTGCTGTTTATTGCTTTGGCAAAGTAGTAGGTAGTGACTCCAAGAGGGAGAGTTATGCATGATTGTGGGTTCATGCCCCCCGATGACTAGCTTGAGTGACAGAAGTATGAGTCTAGGGGATGTGTTGTTGCCACAAGGGGGGAAACAACGGTGCTTGTACTTGTGGGTGCAAGGATTGTTTACTTTATGCAAAGTTCTTTAATGCAGTTGTACGTTGCTTTGAGTTTACACTTTGGGTGGGATTCGCAACTTAATACCAGCGAGATGTTCTGGATATATATCTCAAGGTGGATGATTAGTAGGTAGATGCAGATGCATTTCGGTCTACTTGTCTTGGCGTACCGCCCATGCTTTTGAGCCTCTTCCTTTCTTTATAGCATAATTAGCATTGGTTTGCGCACATAATCCTGTCAATTGCCCAGCTGTAATTTGTTTACCTCGCATGGCTGTTTTATCGTCTTTTGGGAGAGAGACATCACTAGTGAACATCATAGGACCCCGGTCCATATTTCCAACACTGTTTACACTATCAATTTACTTTTCAGTGTTTACTTTTCCGTTGCTATCACTATCGTTATTATCCCGTGCGTTTTATCCTTTGTAAACAACAAGGCCGGAGGAATTGACAACTCCTCTGTACTCGTTTTGAAGCAAAGTTATTTGCTGTGTGTGCAGGTCCAGGTGAAGTAAGCAAACTTAGGTTGTGAACGGCGCCATTGTTCACTTCACCACCTTCTTGTATTTGTTGGAGTCCTATTGGTTCGACATTCAACCTTAGCATCTTCGCTAAGGGAAACTTGCTACTGTCTACATCTCAACCTTCCACTTTGGGTAACCAACGAGGGGGCGTTAATTCGTACCATCAAGAAGCCATCAGCAGGATACTTCAAGTAGACTTGTAAATATTGCAACGGTCCCCGACAACGGTGCCAGAAAACAGTACTTGATGACCCTCAACTGTAGGGGATCGATTGTAGTGTTCTCGCGGGTAAGTTAACCCAATTTATTGATTCGACACAAGGGGAGCCAAAGAGTATTTATAAGCTTTGACAGTTGATTTGTCAATTCAACTACACCTGAAATATACTTGCTTGCAACAAAATATTAATAGCGACTGTGATATGATAATGATAGTGATAACGGCGAAAGCAAAACAGCGAAAAGTAACAACTAGTGACCAGTAGGATTAAAACATTGTAGGCTAGGGAGATGGATGGTTGGGCGCTGCATGAATAAGAATGAACATGTGATAAATTCTAACACGGGGCAAGGCACATAGAAAAGCAATGATCATCTAGGAAAATATCAAACATTAGGCATGTATCCCGTAGGTAGTTGTGTGTGCTTACAATAAGAACTTGCACAACATCTTTTTTCCTACCATCCCGCTACGAACGGGGACAAAAGGAACTTATGGAGATTAAGGTGCTCCTATCAAAGAGCACCAGAACAAAGCAATAAACTCAATGGATAGATGAAATCCTCAAATTATAGTCCATCCCCTTTGGTGTCCCAAGCTGTCACTTTTGGGATCGCCGGTTCCGGACCATAATAGGTGCATACAACTCATAGATAGGATCTCAAACATAAATATACTCATGAAAACATAAGTGGTTCAGATCTGAAAACATGGCACTCGGGCCCAAAGTGACAAGCATTAAGAGCAACAGGTTGTAGCAAAGATGATAAACACCAAAGTAGATGATAGGCAACATGCCCCCAACAATCTGACGAACTATTACATGATCAATCTCATCCAATCCCTACCATCCCCTTTGCCTACAGCAGGGAATTACTCACACATGTGAAGAGAAGTCATGGAGGAAGGATGGAGTGGTGATGGTGATGACGACGATCCTCCCTCTCCGGAGGCCAAATCAGCCTCCAGATTAGCCCTCCCGAGGAAGAACAGAGGGTGTGGCGGCTCCGCGGCGGGTTCTGGAAAAACGACTTATGTTTCAGAGTTTCCCCGTCACCGGAATAAATAGGAGTCGAAGTAGGGCACCAGGGGAGGGGGGAGTCGCCCAGGCGTCCAGCTGGCGCGGCCCCACCCCTGGCCGCGCCAGCAGGGCGCCTGGACCCCCTGGCTTCCCTCTGCCCCCCCCCCTTCTGGCTCCGGGCTCCTTCGGGTGCGTGGATTTTTTGTATTTTTTCTGGGAATTTTCTGAGATGTCCAAAAATCCATTTTCCTGCGCACAATAAAACCATACAAACAGCTCTGCTGAAAACAATGTCAGTCCGGGTTAGTTTAGTTCAAATCATGCAAGAATGAGGGCAAAACAATAGCACAAGTGTTTGGAAAAGTAGATACGTTTGAGACGTATCAGGCTTCCATGTGGATCTCTTGAACAGTCGCTATATCTGGTGTTGTCTTGGTTTCCCTCCCTTGCTTCAAAGGGTCTTCCTGCACCTTCTTCCCATTGACATCGATGACACTGACCGCCGCAATGGAAGCTTGTACCATCGGGTTTGCCAAGATTGCGGCCGGTATGTCCTCCTTTGCTTGACCGGTCAGCTTTGCAGGTGCAGTCCTAGCATCCCCACCCTCACAGGAATTGAAATGCAGGAAACGCCTCGCACTCCCTATACTCGGAGCAACAGAGCCCCCTTTACTGCCACTCTTTTTAAAAGGGGAAGAGTGCATTGCTTTCGAGAACCTCATCTTTTGGAGGGTTATCGGAAGCTTACAGTCGGGCTGGTCATGACCAAGGAGGCCACAAAAGTTACAAAAACGGGGGAGCCTTTCATATTTCACCTCAAGGAAGTAAATTTCGTTCTGTGAGAAGTCATGTACCTTGAGTTGGTTGGTGAAGGCCTTTTCCACATCATGGCTCAGACGAGCTCTGATAAAATCGCCCCAAATTTTCCCACTCTTATTTGTGTCCACTTCAATGGCCTCGCCCAGCTCCGAACCCAAATTCCATGCAACATCCTCCGTAAGCATGATCGGCGGGGCGTCGTAGATGCGGGCCCAGATTGGCATCCGGTTTACATCCACATCACCCACCCTAGCACTGCCCTCTAGCTTTACCATGAGGAATGCATCCCCCATGTGAGTCCAGACACCATTGTTGATGATGAACCGGCGATCGCCTTCAACCTCAAATTCAAGCAAGTACCTATTACCTTGGATTGGCGAGTAGTCAAGGCGACCACGCAGACCCCACTTGTTCTTGAGGTCGGAGAAGCGATTGTCCATGTTGAATACTTGCATGGAGAATAAGAGGCCTACCGCAAGCCAACGGGAGCGCATAGCAGCTCTCTCCTTTGACAGGTCAAGCCTCACTACCGCGTCCTCCCTCTCCCTGAGAGTGAGGGGGAAAGTCGGGGAGGTCCTCCCCCCTGCCAATCTGTGCCTCTGCCTGAAGAAAGGCCCGGATGCAGTGAGACGGGGGCCATTGTTGGTGTCGAGCCCGTTCTTGTTGCCCTTGGAGGATTCTCCACGAAGCATCTTCCTTCCATCGTCCAGGTTCACCTCGTTAGAGGCCACACCTTCACACTCCTTCTCAGACTCCAAGTTCTTCAGTCCCTCGTGGTTGGCCATGGTTAGGGTTTTTGGGGGATTGGATGGACAATTCTTGACAGCTGAGTGAAAATCTCCACCGCGGGCCATGATTCTTATAGGATTCCTCCCCACTATAGGATCTATTCCTTCCTTATGACCTTGTGATCCCCTTCCATCTCTCGCTCCTAACAGATCCGTGCTTGTTGTCCAAGGCGGATCTTCTTCTTTAAGGTCGTCAGGCGGATCCATGTGGCGGTGCGAGACCAGGTTGGGTTTGGATGCATATCTGAACCCTCTTGTTTTTGCAAGATCATAATCCTCTCTTACCTTGCACAGACGATCACGGATCTTTGCTATTACTGACTTCATCCTCTCTTGGCTGCCAAGATCACTCTCCCCCGATTTGCATCCCGAAGAGAGTTTTGCCATCGAAACCCTCATCTTCAGCCATGAATCTCTCAATCCCAGTGGGTCAAGCGGATCAGTCTCCCTAGGAGTTTCCTTCTGGATCAGATCGACACTGATCCTCTCCAAACCAGCCTTCAATCTCCTCTTTTCTCCGATCAGATCGTCGCCCGCAGGCAATCGCCTTCCGTCAATTACGGAGCACATATCTTTTCCCGTCAGGATACATGGGATGCTACAATTTGAGGCAGCAACTGCGATGCTAATTCGGCACAAGGTTAAACAAATTATGTCTAATCCCCTAACACACAACTTGCTTCTAGTATTTCAAGGCAGAATATTTCACTTTTTCACGCCATTAAGAAACACAGTCTAGTCTTTCTTTTCCAAGCGCATACTCTTTTACTAATCCATCCAATATGGTTCTGAGATGCCTTACCTTCTCATACGACAAAGAATCATTTTGGTTGGACAAACCATCTTATATACATAAACTAAAATATCAGTACCATTCCGGTAGGCTTTGCATCTTTTTCATACGATAAAGAGAGGCAGGCGCAGCATTCTACCAGCCTAGTGTTTTTCTAAGCGCCCCATTTCCATAATATTCTATGCTTTCCCTTTCTTTCATGTGGTTAAGACTAAACTTAAGAGAGGCGGTGGGGCAGTCGGCAGTCAGCTGGCGCATGATTAGATTAGGCCACGGCCACGGCCATGGATGGGCAGAGCAAGGAAAGGGACGACCCATCCATCTCCTGCGTGGTTATTCCGTAGCTGTCGCCGGGCGGGCCCACGCGTCACATGCGCACGGACGGCTGAGCACCGACGGATTACACTCTGCGGCGCGATCTCGACCGCACATAACGCGATCGACGGCCTGCATCGTCCCATGGGCTGTGCTGCTGCTGCTCTCTCTCTCTCTGCGGCCTGCGTTTCGCTGACTTTGGTCAACAGAGTGCGGAAACTGTTTTTATTTGGCCGTTTGCGTACACGTCCTTGCCAGAGCTGTGGAATTATTTGGCGAATCATCATTTCGATGGATGGATTGCGCAGTCGCCAAATGGTAGCGCTAGCGTCGGCAGTCTCTTCGTCTTGGAAGTGGAACATGCTAGGCCGCGCCAAATGCCACAAGATCTTTGTATACGTTAGGTAGTGAAAGCGTTTATTAAGATTATAATCCGTACGTGCTGAAAGAGCCATTTCTCTGTTCAGAGTTTATGTCGCTTGCTAGTTTCAGACTAACAATGAAAGAAATGTCTAAATGGTCAGGAAAATTCGCAGGGTTCAGAGAACGCCAATGATTGGAAATTGGTCCCGATCCCAAGTCCAGCATGTCCGGTGAGACGTGGAGTACGCATCGATTGGCTCTAGCCGATCTCTAGAAAGTAGCGTAAACCATCGAATTAGTCTCAGTGCAGTAAAATTTACTTCACTAAAATAAGACTGAACCTAACCGAACTTTTAAATTTAACCCAGTATAAAATGAATTCGACACAAACTTTAAAAATTCGATTCAAACAAGTACTACCTCTGATCCTAAAAAAGTGTCGCAAGTTATACTATGAATTATAACTATCTTAGTTGTTTTTTCATGACACTTATTTAGGATTGGAGGGAGTATTTATTAAACATACCAACTGAAAATTGGTGCAGACTCGTAATATTTATAATAAAACTAGCTGAAACTTAGTCTGAACTAATTTAATCGAAACTAAATGTAAAACCTAAAGAAATTCAGTCACGCTCGAAAGATTTGGCAACGTATTTCCACTCGGCTTTGAACAGACCATCAATCATGGGGTGAGGCCGGGTGCTATTGTTTGGGTCGTCGAAGATGTTGCCACCGCTGTAGATGCTTTCGACTTTTCTTCGATGCTGCCTCTGCACCCTCCATCTTCGTCGCTATCTTCATCCGACGACAAGTTGTTGACCTCGGTTGTTTAGGCGGCACTCTGCCTCTACTTACTCCAGGTAGCCCCGGCAAAATTTTGCCACGTACGCCTCGCAGATAGCCTCGGCCTTAGTCACTTGTGGGCTTCTCTATCCTCCCGGCACTCGCAGGCATTAGCATCCCGTCGGTCCAACTGTGACTTCTGGGGGGGGGGCATGTCGCAAGAAGGGAAGTTCCCACGACCGGAGACACCGTACAACCACATCAACTTGATGTCTTATGCACGCCCTGTCACCACTACTAAATGAAATAGTCAATTGATTTTCCAGATTTCCCGGTTGTAGATCTCGGTGACCCAATTCGACAGTTCCCCATTTGCGTCGTCGCACTTCGTGATAGTTTGGCCATGATGGCGGTGGGAGGTTGGGGAACCTCAGCATGGCGCGCGAGGAGTAGGGGTGGGAAGAGGCACCATAAGCATGGGAGGAGGACAAACGGGATGAGGCGTTCGTGTAGGGTCGATTTGTCGGCCAGGCGTCGTAGATTGGTGGCCGTGAGCGGCGTCAGTCGGATCCAGCCATGAGAGAAGGCACACGATGACTGATTTTTGGGCGTTGGCGAGGGATTTAGGCGGCGTAGTGGAGGAAGAGAGTGATGGGTGCGGCTTACTCCTTGGTTGAGTGGGTGAATAAATTTACTCCTCGACGGCCATGAGGAATAAAAGTCTTACTTATTTGTACGGTTTAGGTAGCGATTAGAAAAGTAAAACCAAAATTCCGCTTCTACAACGAAATTTAGGAGATCAATTAAAGATACTTTTATATGCCATCTTATTTAAGTTATTAAATTTTATGCCATACAATTAAATTGCTCGGTTAATATTGTTGGTCTGTTTTTTGACATTAAGCGATAGTCTGTTATACGCACATAACTTTTTTGTGTGTGAAATCACAACCGTATGTATGTATCAGACACGTTGATGACTTGTATTCTTCATTTGTCTTCTCCTGCTTTGCACCGACACAATATCGTTTTCCTCCAACCTCCTTCTCGATATCATACATCTAGGACGCCAATTTAAAGCAAACGATCGTTCAGGAACATGGCAAACGCGAACGTTTTTTTTATGGCAATCGATGTAGACGCGGATGACAATTGTAGTGTATAGCATATGACAACTCGCTGTAGCTTTTTCCTTCGATTACCACGCGCATGCTAGCAATTGCCGCCTATATCTACAATGATTGCCATATAAAACGTTCACTTTTGCCATGTCTAAGAGTGATCGTTCACTCCCTATGATTACCCTACATTTATGGGTATTTCATATTCTACTTGCTTTGCCTTTCGTCTTTTGTTGTACATGTCAAATCCATAATAAACTCATAATCTCACCATTTCACCTTACATAGGGTTATGTTCTCACAAAAAGAAACTTATGTAGGTTTTGTGAACAAAATGACCAACTTTTTTTCAATAGCTCATTGCTAGACGTAGTTACTTGCTGATGATGAAGGGTTCATCAATAATATGAACTCGTGATTGTTTTTTTTTTAAGAATATGGTTGATATATTTATTTATCATTATGTTTCATGTATGACTAGCCACTCTCTTTGTATTTTGAAGCAAAAATAAATATGTAATTTATACTTCCTCCGTAAACTAATATAAGATGTTTTAGATCACTACGAAATTAGTACTCCGTATTAGTTTGCTGAGGGAGTATGTTTTTAAGAGCATCTCCAACAGATCCCGATCCTGTAAAAAATAGCCTAACATTCTGTACATTTACAGAATGAAGTCTATCTCAAAAAACTTTGGCGCAAAGAAAACTACCGTGAAGTTTTCTCTAGCCGCACCGCTATTGCACCACCGCCGCCACATCGCCTCACCGCCCCCCTCCGTCGCCCCACTACCGGCCACCGTGACACATGTCACCGACTTATGTGCCATATGCTATTAGTTAGGCTTTTTAAATAAAAGATAAAAAATATAGTTTAGAGGATGGAGTTTATCAGATCTGACAAAATTTGATTTTGGTAAACTTCCCGTAAAATTTACAATCATCCCATAGAAACAGTTCTACATGGTATTTTTTAACTAAATCAGAGGCGTACACTTTAGTTATTTGGGGAATATCTAGGAAACAACTATCATGTCATCTAATTCCCCTTTCCACCATATGTGCCATATGTGCCATATGAAAACATTTATGACATTCTCAACCTGAAATGCCAAATAACACGTTTCCCAAAATATCAAAATCCAGCTAGTAAGCTGTGGTTGCCGGCTATAGAAGGGACGTAACCTTTGTTCACCTATTTTGATTTAGACAATTCATTCGTGAATTGTTCATCGACACCATCCAATCATGCAACAACTTGAAAAGAAATCACATCTTACCAAATCCCCCCAACTGCCCTCACACCCCCAAGGCCATATTCCTTTCAAAATTACGAATTTATGCGACTACCAAACCGCAAATGTTCCAGCCCCCCTGCCCGTAAAACGTCCCGCTCTATAAAGGAAACCAACAACACAGCGCTTCCCCACCACCACCGCTCCCACCACTTCGAGCGCCTCCTCCTGCCTCGTCCTCCTCCCCGTCCTCTCGTCGGCGCCCGATCTGAGGTATCTGATCGCCTCCCCTCTCCTCCTCCCCTCCGGATCTCTGGTTCTGAGTTGTCGCCGTCTAGCTCGACGATCCGCGCGACGGATCTCCCTCGCTGTAGTTTTTCCGGTAGATGTTTGGTTCTGGATCTGGTTTCGGGCCCTCGAGAAATGAGATGGATCGTGTGCTTTTTTCGCGCGGTAGATCATGCCTATGCCCGCACGGTTCTGGATCCGTTGATGTGGAATGCGTATGTGCCGGAATTGCGCCCCCTTACTTTTGTCGGTCGTGGATTGGTTGGTAATGTCGGCCATTTCGCCTTTTCCGTTGGTAGATTTGTGGGGATCGGACTTGTAGTGGGGGAAATTGGGTGCGGGAAGTCTGCTTGCTCGCGGCAGTTTCTTCGGGAAGGGTGGTGTTAGCTAGATTTGAAGATTTTAGGGCATGCGTTTCTTAATCGTAGCAATATCACTGTCGTTTAAGTTTCGCTGGTGCGAGGAAACTGACGTCTAGACTTGTGACGTGCATCTGTTTTGTCCAGAGAGGGTTGGATGCTAATCATGATAGCATGACATAGTAGAGATGTGCTGGTTTGTGGTGATATCAGCTCTAATTTTGTGGTTTATAGGTGAATCATCTTGTTGTGTTGAAAAAAAGTACAGATGTTCACAAGATGCCCAACTAATCTAGGAGAAACATATGGAACATATACAACGGAATTCCGGATTAATTTGTTGTTGCCATGTTCACATGTATGGTGTAGGCCTGTAGGGAACCTCTCTGGCCTGTTTGATTTCTCTTGTTTACTGCTAATGGTTATCTCAGACAACCTCTCTTGTGATCTACTTGTAGTAGTAAAACCTAAAGGATACCTTGGGAACTAAAACTGAAATATGCTGAAAATCATGACTATATCCAGCAATCTAAGCGTCCTTTAAGCAGGAACAATCATGCAAAGGATATGGTACTGATATGTTTTTGTGCTAATTTAAAATGAACATATTGTGTAGATTTTTCCTGTTACATGCTGGGTGCTGGTTGTAGTGCTAGGCTGCACATGTACTGTGCAATGTGGTCTAGGAAGGAACCAAATTGTAGAGTCATGCAGGTCCATCCAATTGAATAGTAATCAATTGATTGAGCTTAGAATTTATCTTTCAATATCATATCTTGCTTGAGTGACCTTGAGTGTCTATTAAACTTGATGCTCTGTATAATTGTGTAGTTCACTTGTTCACTGTGTTTTCAGACTGCACTTTGCATTGTGGAGCCTGCTGTCCTGTTTTAATAATCTTTTCAACCAAAGATGCTGAAATTATTATAACCGCAAAATGTTTTTTATTATCATGTAGTATTTCCTCTTGGCATCCATAATATAGTTTCACAATTCATTTAAGTAGATTTTTCTGGGTGATATGCTATTATAGTCGTAGGTTGGATGATTGAAAAATCTTGCTCCTAAATTACCTAAAATATGAGAAATCCCAGCAACTTAATATTTGTTTTGTAGTAACCAGTGGTCAAAATTATATCCGGTATGGACATATGATCTTGGATTGTGTAGTTTATCATGGAGATATGATATTTTCTGAAAGCTTCTATCCCTGATGATTTCATTTGCTGTTTCGACAATGTATTGTACTCTTTGAATTGTGCTGAACTTGTTCACTCATATGTTGCACTTCGCCTATTTTCTTACAGTCAAGATGAGTCGTGGCGGGAGTGCTGGTGGTGGTCAAAGTTCTCTGGGTTACCTATTTGGAGATGGTGAGCCTGCAAAACCTGCTGCAACACCAGCTGCAAAGTCCCCACCTGCTGAGAAGCCGGCACCAGCAGCTGCTGATGTTGCCAAGCAAATTCCAGCTGGCATTCCAGGTAGCCGGGCGAACAACTACTTCCGTGCTGATGGCCAGAACACTGGCAACTTCCTTACGGTATGACCTTTTCCCTTGTAACAACCCAATTAGATGCAGATATTTTTGCTTTTTAAAATGTCATCTGCAAGGTACATCAGAAGTTTCCACTGACATAAGTTTAATTGATGTTAGCCTCTAAATTATTGAAGTTTTTTGGCTTGAAGAATCTTCTCCCCAGTTCATACTAAGGCCATGTACAATGATGCAAGGTGCTTGTGAAAACAAACTGGTTTTTTTCTTAAGCACTGGTGCTTATTTGTACAACACAGGTGCTTAGTTTGGGCACCTCTGCTGTAGAAACAAGCACCAGCGCTTAAGAAAAAACTGGTCTATTTCTACAAGCATCTCTTCAAGTACCTTGTTGTACATGGTCTGAGGTGCTAACTTCCACAATTTATGTGGCCTTTACCACAGTCAATATTATAACGAGAATGTAACGGTTCCATCTTTTGTTGCTGAAATGTAATGCTAAGCAAACGAGTGAAAGCATCATGTTATTCAGCCTACTTGAATTTTTCTTAACGATGTGCGCTGAAAAATGCGAGCCTTCTGTCTCACCTTGCGATACTAAGACCAAAATTTGACACTTGCAGGACCGTCCTTCAACCAAGGTTCATGCTGCTCCTGGCGGTGGCTCTTCCCTGGGCTACTTGTTCGGTGGGAAGTGATGTTAATGATGCTGCTTAATGAACGATGAATTGGCCTGTATCTCTGTTATCCATGTGGTGAAAACTGGGAAGTGTTTGGTTTCAGCAGTTTGCCACCTGCGTCGATGTACTGTGTCTGTATGGTTCATGTGTTCAAGCTGACATCCTGCTTGGAAGCCAGCTTGCCTAAAACCTGTCGCTTTCAGACTAATCGTGTTCATCTCAAAAGTTGGTGTGCCTAATTCATTGTTTGCCCCCCTTTGCTGTGTCAACTTGTTCTATAACTTGTGAATTTGATACTGTTGTCATAGCATGTACGAGCCCAACTCTATATCCGGAATACTTGTTGATAGCATGTGGAGTGTTGTTTTGTGTCTCAAAACGCTGTTTCTGCATACCATTTTATTTGAATTGAAGACTTCATCTCTCTGCCCAATCTTCAACCTTTGTGGGCTAAGATCTCCAGATGCAGAATGAAAAGGAATACAGACAGTAATTAATCAATTATAAAGACATTGCTGTGGCATAACCATAAGAAAATACAAAAAGTCACTCATCAAAATACCCTATACAAAAGTAGTGTGACCGAGAATCAATTTCTTTTCTTGGTTGGCCATACAAGATGGGATTTAGGATTTGGATTGTTGAAAGATTGAACAAGCGTGGATGGTTAAATTGTGTACCTTGCCCTCTATGCAAACGAGAGGTAGAATTTGGAACACATCTTTTCATCGAGTACCGCTTCACCTTGTGTTGTGGCACTTGACGACGGCACGGGACGTAAGATGTTCTGTTACTTTTGTATATGATTTTCATACGACGAATAATGGAAGCCACCGATCAAATCAATTATGTGGGTTTGCAAATATCCAAGTAAGCATCATAGAAGTGTTGGACATGAAAAATTGTATGCATAGTGATTCCGATGAATCGATCAATAGGGTGGACAACAACTCTTCAGATAGAAAGGCTATGGTTTTCTTCACCATGTTGATCTCTTGGACCATTTGGAATGAACGAAATACGAAGGTGTTCCGGCAAAGAAGTGTGCCGCCAATGGTGGTTCTTGACATAGTCGTTGAGGAGTCGAGATTGTGGATTACCGTGGGTGTGAAAAAAATTAAGAGCACTTATCTTACGTGAGTAATTGTTTATGCTGTTGTAAGGGTGGTTGTAATTTCACAAAGAACTATATTCTTCTCTTAATTAATAAACAAGGCAAAGCGTATGCTTCCGTTAAAAAAAAGTGTAACAAGAGTATCAATAATCTTCCTGAGTTATACTTTCACTAAAGGACCTAGAGTATGTGATCTTTAGTTTTGTTTTTAAAATTACGAATTACAAGCTTTAACAAATGTTTTGAATGCTTGCAAAAATTGATCGTAAAATAACATTCATGGAAGTCACCGGAAAAAAATCGATGCTTTCAAAACATTTGCCAAAGATTATCATTAAAAAGATTAGATTTAAATTTGTTTTATTATTATTTTGAAATTACTGTACACAAGGGAGCACATGAGCTCCAGTTCACAACAACAATTTCACTACAGATAACTTTAGTAAATAGAAACATGTAAGAAACTTGCAAAGTGAAACACGTGAGAAGCTGTAGAGTTCCAATGAGGAGAAATATGCAATAAATTATATCTACTTGTTGGAGAGAATTTCATTTCTGGTTTAGGGTTGTATATTAGTATACATCTTTTTAAAAAGCAAAGAAAATTCCATTTCTGGTCTAGAGTTGTTGATTAGTATACATTTTAATAAAAAAACAAAGAAATAGTAGTTTATGACGGTGTTATGATCCAAAAATATCTCGGTTTATGGGTTGTCGGTCTAAGTAGACCAACTTGAGACCTCTATGTTGGTTTTTACCTATGTTATCAATCCCATGAGGTAGGTTTCGAACCTTTGTCAATCGAGACAAGGATATCATACTCATGCAGGGCTTCCCCCTCACCGTTATAGCCAGATAGGTTCTTGTAAACTTAGGATGCCGACTACCTATATAAGCCAATGTCGGGCTAGTCGATAGACACAAGAAGTTAGATACAAATCGATCATTCGATTATACCGTGTAACTGGACCTGGGCATAAAAAACCCGGCCCGACCAGCCCTGTTCGACCCGGCCCGGCCCGACAATGCCCATGGGTCGGGCTCGGGCCTGATTTTTAAGCCTGAAGATTGCGTCAGGCAGGGCTTGGGCTTGCTAAAAATGCAATTTAGGGAAGGCCCGGCCCATGGCCCGAAGCCCGACGACGTTTTCTGCTCTGATGGGCCGGGCTCGGGCTTGAATTCTAGGCCCGACGGCCGGGCTCGGGCCTTGATTTCCTAGGCCCGGCCCGAGGACCGGCCCGACCCGAAATATGCCCAGGTCTACGTGGAACTGATACACCTCATCACAATAATACAACACAAGCAGGAAGTAGAGTTTTACTTCAATTTTGTGCGCCTAAATCTAGGTAATCCGACCTTCTGTCTCCCTCTGATCTATTTGTCTAGACAGGATACCCTATTGAGGGATCTACCGAAATCAACACCCGCTTGGTGAAATCACAAATCAGAAGGGATTTCCAGTTGACACTGGTGTAATCCACACGCCAGATCAAATCTTCGTTTTTAGGCCATGTGCTATGTCGTCAGCTCAACTGGGCACATCGACCAAGTCGAAACCATATCTCCAGGCTGGATTGTTTAATTCGGAAACCTGAAATATGTTGCGGACTCTGTCGGGGGAATGACCCCCGGGTAGGGTCACCCAGGGGAAACAATTCATCACGCAAAGATCACCGACCTGAAGGTCACCGATCTAATCAGGACCGAGCTAAACAAGAGTAAGCAAGAAGTGGGCCGAGTTGTTCAAGCTGGGGGCCGATTGCCCCAGAGAGGGCGCAATCGGCCTCACCAGGAAGCATTCGGCCGAAGTAAGCAGAGCACTACCCGAGCAAGATCCCAGGTCGGACACCTGGTACAAGAGCATTCAATGCGCAGTACCTGAAGATCGGGACTGTCAGAGGCGTGCGGTCTCCTCCATCGCCGATCACGCGGACAGGACGACAGGTCTAGATCTCTAGCTCCATTGTTCACTATCGAGGTCTACAGAGTAGCGGCATGGTGAGCCGCAAGTCTACGTCGGGTCATCCAGGAGAACACGATGTCAGGTCCCTAGCTTGTCTGAGGCTGACAGCTGGACCCTCCCCTTTGTACATTTACCTTTGTACCCCGGGCTCGGCCTATAAGAGCCCCGGGTACCCCTCCTGCGTGGGGGACGACGGAGCACTTATTGCAATCTTACCCACCATAGAGAGAGCCTGGAGAGAGTAGTGACCAGAGGCCCTCTTCTCCTTCCTCTCAAACATCTCAAGGAGCATTCATTGTAGCCAGAGTTATTGCATATAGCTAACTTGGCAGGACTAGGGGTGTTATCTCTACGGAGAGCCCCGAACTTGGGTACATCGTGGTGTCTCACCGTGTGTTCCCACTCTCGATTCCGGTACCAGCGACACTAACCTGGGTTTGTCCCCCTCTTTAGCCATTCCCATGGTATCTGCCGTTACATATCGACGACAGACTCTCAAAAGATTTGGAGCTTGTTCGACAAGGTTTGGCGTCATGTCAGATCCAAGTGCATCAGGTCAAAGTTTCCTAAGCATAAGTTACCTTTTTTGCATGCAACCCACTACCTTATTTTTCTAAGCATGCATACATGCAACATCAATTTATGCTTGTCAATACGTAAGTTCTTGGTTTTCATCAATTTAACCATGCATGTCACCCATAAGTTATATTTTTAATTATTTTTCTATTTTCATATACTTCATCCATTCGTAAATATAAGACGTTTTGGTAGTTTAATTTGAACTACTAAAACATCTTATATTTAGGAACGAAGGTAGTATGTTATATGTGTCAGATATTTGAAGGACACATACTCGTGCAGGTCTTCCCCCTCACCGATATAGCCAGTTAGGTTCTGGTAAACTTAGGATGCCGACTACCTATATAAGCCAATGTCGGGCTAGTCCATAGAAATAAGAAATTAGATACATTTCAATCATTTGAATATACCGTGTAACTAGACCTGGGCATAAAAAACCCGACCCGACCAGCCCGGCTCGACCCGGCCCAAAAAAGCCCGACCCGGCCCAACCCGACCATGCCCATGGGCCGAGCTCAGGCCTGATTTTAAGCCCAAAGGTCGCGTCAGGCCGGGCTCGGGCTTGCTAAAACTGCAATTTAGGGAAGGCCCGGCCCGAGGACCAAAGCCCGAAGACGTTTTTTGCTCTTATGGGTCGGGCTCAGGCTTGGATTGTAGGCCCGACGGCCGGGCTCGGGCTTTGATTTCCTGCTGCGGGCTTTTCTAGGCCTGGCCCGTGGACCGGCCTCCCCGAAATATACCCACGTCTACGTGTAACTGATACACCTCATCACAATAATACAACACAAGCAGGAAGTAGAGTTTTACTTCAATTTTGTGGGCCTAAATTTGAGTAATCTGACCTTCTGTCTCCCTCTGATCTATTCGTCTAGACGGGATAGCCTATTGAGGGATCTGCCGAAATCAACACTAGCTTGGTGAAATCACAAATCAGAAGGAATTTCCAGTTGACACTGGTGTAACCCACACGCCAGATCAAATCTTCGTTTTTGAGGCCATGTGCTATGTCATCGGCTCGACTGGGCACATCGACCAAGTCGAAACCATATCTCCAGGCTGGATTGTTTAATTCGGCAACCTGAAATACGTTGCGGACTCTCGAAAGATTTGGAGCTTGTTCCCCAAGGTTTGGCGTCATGTCAGATCCAAGTGCATCAGGTCGAAGTTTCCTAAGCATAAGTTACCTTTTTTTGCATGCAACCCACTACCTTATTTTTCTAAGCATGCATACATGCAACATCAATTATGCATGTCAATACGTAAGTTCTTGGTTTTCATCAATTTAACCATGCATGTCATCCATAAGTTATATTTTTAATTATTTTTCTGTTTTCATATACTACATCCATTCCTAAATATAAGACGTTTTGGTAGTTTAACCAAAATGTCTTATATTTAAGAACGGAGGTAGTATGTTATATGTGTCAGATACTTGAAGGACACATAAATAGTTTATGGTTTACATTTAAAAAATTTACATTATGTTAACTTATACCCAAAAGTTTTTCATTTTTGTAATTTTGGTTGCATGTTTCATATGTCTATTGTTTAGAACTATAATTCGAGAAAATTCTCATATTTTTTTAGTATATATACAATACTTTTAACAATGTTCTCACTGCAACGCACGTGACACTTTTAGTACTTCCTCCGTTCCTTGATATAAGGTGCCTAAGGTTTTGAGAAAAGTTCCAAAACACATGGCATATTGGTATTATACCATCCGTCTAGACAAATATATCTATGGAAAAAGATAGAACGGAGGGTCTCTTTTCTATTATTGGCTGAGTAGAACTGTTATCTCCCGATTTTTTCTAGGAAAAGATCAGTCCGATTATAGCATTATATGTACGCGTTAATATAAGTGCAAAAACCTTAGCACCTTATATCAAGGAACGGAGGGAGTATAACTTAAAAAATTGATTCCCACTAATTAATTCTTTTAACATTAACATGAGAAAAGATGGACCTATATAACGTATCTATAACATGCACAGTAAAAGGCTCACCTTAATATTAATACAACAAACCATTTTGTTATCTTAGTCCTCGTTAGACCTGGGCATTTTTTGGGCCCGGCCTAAAAAAAGCCCGGCACGGAAAAACTAGGCCCGAGCCCGGCTTGGCCCGACCAACAATTGCAGAAATCGAGCCCTAGTTCGACAAAGCCCAACACGACCGGACTGGCCTGACCCGACTCTTCGTTATTTTTCGTTTTTTGAAAGCCCGAGCCCGGCCCGACTAATGCATTTAGCCCGACTTTTAGGCCCGAGCCCGACCCAAGATTTTCGGGCCGGGTCCCGTCGGGCCGTCCGGGCCGGGCTGCCCATGGCCAGGTCAAGTCCTCATATGATTAATCGAAATAGTCATGTGCCATACAACTAAATCCCAAAATATATCGCCGAGCAACCCATGGGTACCATCTATTCCCTCCATCTCTTCTCAAAAAAAAAATCTATTCCCTCCATCTTAAAGTAAATATTGCTCACTTAATATAGTGTTAAACTTAAATTATACTAAAGGTATGATAATTATTTTGAGATGAAGGAAATAGTATACTAAGATTACAATGAACTTTCGAACGCACATGGAGAACCCAAGGCGTTGCCCAAACGAGTGTTGCGAACCCGGTTGGCCCATGTTGGGGTACTGTAGCATGCTAACCGAACTTTTTTTGCATACCATTGCAGTTTCTTTAAACAGTTTTCTTATAAAGTATCGGTTGTAGTGAAAATCATAAAATTTAAAATGTGTATTAAAAGAACTTTTGTTGACACATATAATTAATTCATAATATTTGAGAAAACAACATAAACAATTCTTTTAAATAAATAACATATTTATGTAACACTCAAGAACATTTCGTTAAAGTTTGAGAACATTAGTTAAAACGTTTTGTTGATAAATTAGAAAAATGGATCCCTTTTTAAACCTTTGTGAATATGTTTTTTTTTCTAAACTTGAACATTTCTAAGAACATTTTCTAACATGTGTATTCTTTTTAATGTGTACTCCCTCCGTAAAGAAATATAAGAGCATTTGGATCACTATTTTAGCAATCTAAACACTCTTATATTTCTTTACGGAGGGAGTACAATTTTAATAATTTTGGGATTTTTTGTTGATAAAGAGAAAAAATTAAAATTAAAAGATAAAAGACCTTGTAAAAATCATTACAGAAACAACAAAAGTATAAAAATAATAAACGAACTAAAAAGGTTCCTAAAATTGGGAAAACCAGATTTAGAACCGTCCATCATGCAGCACCTGCTAATTGGGCTGATGCAGTCGCTAGGTCGGATAGCTCCAAGTGAGCGATTTTTTTATCACAGATAGAGCAAATCTTTATTTCTTTTATTATTACCCTTGAATTTAGAACCGGTAATATAGAGGCTCACAATCTCGGTAAAAATGCTTTATCATTGGGTTATGGCCGACATGTATGGTTGGACCAACGCGATGATCTATTTTTTGTCCCTGTAAACATGTAATGATTCAATAAAGAATAGCGTCTCTAAAAAAAGTTAGCAATTTTTTGATATTCCTCCGCAATAATGCCATACTGGATTTTCTATGTTACAATCAATTTCCAATTTGAATAATGAATAGACGGCTTGTCTGCACTTTTCCTGGGCCGATCTTCTATCAAAAGGGTAAGCAGAGTCAAGAAACATTGTAATTCATTAGGTCTGTATTTTGGATTTAGTTCTTGCTAGGTGTATATTTATTGTTCTTTGTTGTTGTGATGAAGAATTCTTCCATGAGTACTATCACAACTAGCACAACTTTCTTCAAGTGGTAAGTATAAGTTCTTCTATGTCACTTTAGAGACCAAAAGAATTCAGACACAAAGTCCCCAATATCAAACTCTCTCTCTTTTTCCACACACGCACGCACGACTTTAAACGTTGATAGTTTTCACATCTAAACTTTAAATGGGATGAATTTTTTCTGGGAATCTTACTTCATACTCTTCTTAACCCAATTGAAATCACCTTCAAATTTCTTCCAAGTACGACACTATCTAAAAAATGATCTGACAGAGGTTAGAATCCAAGTCTAAATCAGAGTTAAAATGTGTTGTGTCACCTCCACTTGGTCTCATGGGCCACGTAAGACTTCGGGTTTGGTTTTTGATGCCTTTAATAGCGCGTCCACCCTCAACCTAATAGAGTTTTCTTTGAGATTTGTGTAGTGAAAAGTTAGGCATCACTATAATTTTGTGTTCCACGACCCGATCTAGACCATTGTCGAAACTACAACTTATTCATATCATTGAGGTATTTAATCTTTCTCTATATTTGCAATACTCAAAATAATTTAATCATAATTCCTGGATGTTTCTGTAATACTTAGTACTCCCTCCAATCCATAATAAGTGTCGTTCATTTTGTACCAGAAGAGCGACACTTATTATGGATCGAAGGGAGTATCATGTTTGAGTAGCCAACATACACATCCATCAATTTGAGAAATTTGAAGTGAATAAAAACGACTAAGACAAGCACCAAAATTTGAATCTTCATCCGCCAAGAGTGTGCTCTGTAACAAGGCTACAAGGCTTGTGCGCAAACAAAAAATCGCCATACGACAACTTTCATATTTATTATTTATTTATTCATTTAAATAAAATTAGGCAGCCTTTAATCAAAACAAACCATGCATAAACATCATCACAATAACTTAATTGAAAACTATACCAATGCCCAAAATTTGTCGCATTTACATAATTTTTGTGAGTTGAAATATCACTAAGCACATTTCTAAAATATGCAATGTCACAGTTCAACATTGCTACAACTACCATTAATCTAATGTCGATGTCGTATAGTCACCGTCCTCGTCCGAAGCCGCTAGCTCATCGAGGTAGACGTACTCGTCGGCTCGCCTCCCCCTCCTCAGAGTGACAAGTGATGAATGCGAGTTGTTGATGCTTCCTCTCTTCACTGGTTGCGGGGCCTAAGCACTCACTGATGCACTTCCCTTCATGACAGCAAGCCTTTGCTTCGATCTCGAAGAGATGTAACATGACCTCGAGTGGGTTCTCAGGCTCGGTCCCCCGCTTGGGATGGCCTTGATGTGAACCGGGACAAAAAACAAGGGAAGCAACAGAGGTTATGGAAATCCCCTACGACGACTTTCATGGAACCCCCAATGCGAGATAAGTCAAGACACAAGGAGGATGTGTGACCACCGCGGCTAGTGCATCGCAGAGAGAGTTCATCCGCTGGTGCATGACAATTAGGACAAGAGGTTCTCCTTTGACACACGTCCATCCAATAGGTTGTGGCCCGACGCGACGACCGTTGTGTTTGAATGATGTGTATCTTTCCACATTGGTATTATAGCAAAGTATATGGAAATATGTGTTTTGAGTGATGTGTATCTCGTGGAATATGGAAAAACCCCTCCCCTCGGTTCGCTCCCCCCACCCCGCGCCTCTGAGTCTTTTGCTTCTCGCCCTCTCTCCGACCTCGTGTCGGCGTCTTCAATGAGGCGACGGGGATGTCATCAAGACCGTGGTGGCGCATGTTGCTTGGCGATAAGATGGGCGGAGCACTATCGAGCATATGCGCGCACGTGCGTGGTGGTGGTGGTGGGGGGGTCGGGAGAGATCCATGTCGGCTTGTCTGGCCACCAGGCCCTGACATCTACGGGCGCCGCTGCACCTTCCTGAAGGGCTTCGGGGTACCCCCTCCCCCACTACCCTCTGCGTACCGGGGGGAAAACTAAGATTCGTCTGGGCAACAGTGGCGGCGTCGCTGTCCTCCTTCTCAAAGGTGTTGCTTGATACTCGATGCTTTGAAGTGTTGAGAGCGCGGTGGCACTTCTTCAGAGGGTGCAGCGGTTGCGGGTTGTCCCCGTTTCATCAATCTACCGGTCTTGACATTGTTTCTCTATTTTTTCCTTGATTTTCCTTTGGCTTGGAGTGTGTCCGAGCTTGTGTGTGGGGGTGTCGTGTTGATGTGAGTTTGTATCGGGTGCTATGTTAGACAAATCTTTAACTATAAAGCAGGGCAAAAGCCGTTTTCGATAATGATGTGTATCTATCCACATTGGTATTATAGGAAACACATTTTAAAAATATAGCAAAGACAATATTGGTCAAAGATAGAGGAATATGCTCGAGGGGGACCTCTGCCTCTTCAAGCAGGTGAACGAATTCACCTCCTCGTGGAGACAGACTATCCTCAAAGGATTCCTTCGTCTGCGAATATTGTTGGTTTTGCCATAATATCAATGTGAACATCGAATCTATGTCGGTTTTCCTTTATAAACACTTCAATAAGGCTCTCATGCGGCAAGGTGAAACTAAAATTGGATGTGCTGTGATGCGGGATATGTTTGGGAGAACATGGATATGGATAACGGGGATAGAAGAGAAACACTGATTTGTTTGGATCATCCTATTTGATCGTGATTTTTATCCGCGAAAACCTAAACCAAGATCGACGAATCAATTGCGGACATTTAGGATGTGTTTGATTGGGGGTCTCGAACTCTCGATCGTATCGGCCCGAGAAAGAGAGCAGCCGCAAGCGTTTGGTTCGAAGGGACGAGCGAACGAGAGACGTGGGGCTAAATAGTTCTCTACACAGAAAGCGGGGTGAAGAGACTCACCCGAATCAGACGAACCACGCGAAGCGAATCGAAGCGGGCTGACACGGCCGGACATCTCCAACCAAACACATCCTTAAATCGCGCCATTGTAGTTGCCCTAACTCCGTCGAGCATCTTTCTTCCTCGCTAGTTCTGCATGCGAGGCCGGCGGGGTACACTCCTGCGCCAAACACACTTGCGGCGCCTGGGCGTCCTATGGGCGCGTCTGTCCCACTGGATCGGCTTATCAGACACCCGGACCACCGCCGTGCGTTTCTTCGTGCTCGACAGGCGATCCAGAGCTAGCTATTGTTAGCTGCCTAGCTCCAGCACACCAAAGCCGCCAAGACCTATCTAGTAGCATCTCTGTGAACTGTCCACGTCGTTCACGGACACGAATCGAAACACTCTCGAATAATGATGCACGTCGGAGTGTGCTGCACTCGGCGCGTACGTACGTACGTCGCCGGAGTTATTCCCCTCGTCCCTGCGGCATGCACAGCTTTCTAAACGGACGGCTCCCGCACTGGCACATGTCATGCTCTCCGCGCGGCGCATCAGCAGCTACGTGCCCCCATCACCGGCGCCGGCCGGCTAGACGTCCTCGGACGATGGACCACGCTACCTACGCCGACCATCAAGACGCCGCATCGAAAGAACTGAAAAGGCTAGGCTAGCTAGCTAGGGCAACCGGCGAGCGAACGGATCCATGGCAGACGGCGGGATTCCGTTCATGCATGGTGCTGCTAGACTGCTATAGTAGTAGTAGTAGAGATCGAATTGATCACCTTCCGATGAGGACGGTCGCCGGCAGCCGGCAGGCGTTACGTGCCGCGGTTAACTGCCAATGAATGTCTGGTCGAATGCGCGCGGGATTATTTGCCGGGGAGATTAACTTTTCAGTTAACCGCGCGCTGTTCCCTTGTGCTGTAAAAATGTACTCCATTTGAGGGCAGCCAAATCGGCAAGCACAGTGACGGCGATCGCGCGCGGCTGTTTCCTCTTAATGCGGTGTTTCCCGGCGATGGGCCGACGATGATGGCCAGCTGGTGGTGCTGGACTGGCTGCCGTTGTGGTTTGCGATAGTTGTCACCAGTTTAATTATCATGTGAGATACCGCAGGCTCAGACTCATCATGGATGGATGCCAGCGGTTTTTCAGTTCGCAAATCGGACGGACGATCAGGTCTGCAGCTATAATCGATCCGCCGACCGCCGGCCAATTCTGCATGCAGCACTGCTCACACTCACACGCCGACTTGTTTTGTGGTCGGCGACGGTGCTGCATGCGGTGGCGGATCCCTGTCACATGTTTAGCATGGGACGGTGCTGTTCTTAGGGGCAGTGGCGAAGCTAGAAATAATTTCCAGGTGTGGCGAAGTTTGTGAACGAAAAAAATCATCTCACTCAACTATGAAAGATCTCACTAGAATAGTTTGATGTTCAACAAATACATCTAAAATCCAAAAGTTATTTAAATACCTCAGTTGATGAAGGTTACATGGTTGATCAATATCGATTGCCAATGCATCATCTATATTAACTAGATGGACATAAGATAACCTATAAAACATAAAAATCATAGATAAAACATCACTTAGTAACCAAAATGATATAATGGTACAAATACATTATGCGGGTGAAGATAGTTAGAAAGAATACATACCCATAATGAAGATTACTTTCATTAAGTAGAACGTGGCAATGGAATTCTTCTATGTTCCTTTTGAAACTAATTTCTCAGTCTTTCGACAAAAAGAGCAGTTCATGTGATTCAAACAATTAACATGATAAATTGACATATAAACAGATGCAACTATAAGGAAGAAGCAGAAGGAAATTACCTTTCATTACATACTTAATTCTTCTCTTGGGCGGCATCTAAATACTGAAGTTCTGAACACCTCGCGCAGATTCGCCGAGTCTCCAGGCGCCGCCTCGCGACTCATGGATTCGTCCAGTCGCCGGTTGCCGCCGCGCTGACCACGGACTCGCCGGTTGCCGCCTAGCTGATCGCTGCCTCAAGGACTCGGCGTCCGTGCCCTAGCCGCCTCTCAGTTAGACGAAGGAACGAGTACAGCAGTTAGACGTATCTAGATTTTTTTTTTGAGCTTTGTTAGACGTATCTAGATGAGAAGCCGAGAAGTCATGGACTCCTGATCGATCTTTTTTATGCTAGTAAAAATCACTCGTTAACCTTTGTGCGGTCAGCCCTTAGCCCATAAAAGGTTTCATTACTTCAGGCCCATAACGAGGCACACAATAACCCAAATCTTGAAACTTGTTTTACCTGTAGAGTATATATATACTAGTATAAATACCGGCAGCTTAGGTATGGCGGCTGCCAAACCACGCCATATTGGTAGCTTCGCCACTGCTTAGGGGAAGAAAAATTTCTGCGTTGGGCCAGCTCGATGTGATGCGGAATGTGCAGATTTCTTATTGATGTCAGTGAATTTATGATTTAAGTAAATTTTACTACATCACAATGATGCATGACAGACATACTATTAATAAACAAAGTAAGTACTTACTAATGTCAGTGAATTTATGATTTAAGTAGGGACGGTTGAGCAACTCAAGCGAACCGCCTTGCTCAACTGAACCGTCCTACCTGACTTTGGATAAAGATAGAAGGGAAAATACTGTTATCATGAAGAAATTCTTTCAATCCATTAAGAAGATACTTAATTCGTTATATAATAGAGACTACAATAGAGACCGGTAAAAAGATGATGATAAAAAACTCTACAACGGCGCAGCAGTTCTTCCATACCAACTTAGCTGCCCGGCGCTGCTGTTCGCATAACAACCGGTACACCATAGGTTGACCCTAGATAAAATGATTTATTTCGACGGTTGCATGTGTGGCGCACGAAAACCAAATGCTTCACATTTCTGTGGCGCACATGCAACATGCGCCATAAAAATGTGCCTGGATGTGCGCCATCGAAATGTGGCTTTCTATGGCGCATGTTGTATATGCGTCACAAAAGTTACAATTTAAAAAAAACCCAAAAAAACTCAAAAATCCTAAAAAAACCAAATAAAAAAAAAGTTCAAAATAAATAAAACAACCTCAATTTTTTTTATTTTTACAAGTTTTTAATTTTTTGTAATTTTATAAAAAAATGATTTTTTTATTAAATTTTCGAACTTTTTGGATTTGTTTTTGAAATTTTTGTTTTTTTAATTTTGTTGGTTTTTTGAAACTTTTAAAGTTTTTGATTTTTTCAAAATTTAAAAATATACATATATATACATACCACACATATACACATACAAGGCTTAAGAGGGTTGATATGATACTTATATTAATAAGAACTTGAGTATTATAAGGGTAGTTGAACTGAATAGAACTTAGAAGTTAAACGTGCTTGGTTGGAACAATTTGATGATGTGTGACCTAGCGGGAAGTCATCATTTAAGATAGGTTAAAAAATGTTTTTAAAATATTTAGGTTTTTCCGAATTATTTCTTTTTTTGTTTTTTCTATATTTTTGAATTTTGTATATTTTTTGTTTTTTTAAGAATTCTGTGGCGCATGTGAGCTAGGTGCGCCACAGAAATTTCATATTTTTGTGACGCATGTGACATGTAATTTTTTGTGGGCGCACGACCACATGCGCCACCGAATTCAAATTTTAGTGACGACGATTCTGTGGCGCATCTCATATGCGCCATAGAAAGTCAAAACAGGTGCGCCACAGATAGTCAGTTTCCTAATAGTGATTGCACTCAAATTTTACAAGTACCTTTGCTTTCACACTGTTGAGTAACGACCGCGTATGAATCAAACCTGATGCTCTGAAGATGACCTACAAAAAATTTGTGATATCTATTGTGTTAAATATGATATCATTCTGATATCCAAATCTCAAAAAGTAATGCACACATTTCGATTCGAATATGTGTTGTCGTTTTGAACTTTACCCCCATTTAATCAATCTCTACAAAGATAATCTAAGGTATGAGGTGGACTAATGTTAAATGTCACGTAAAACGTTCGTTAAAGTAACTTGGCAAGTGGGCATGTAAAAAAGATGTTGGATGAATTCGTCTTGATCACAAAAGCAACATCTTTTACTATCATCCCACCTAAGCTTGGCTAGCTAGGTTGTCTTTGATTAAGATGACCCTCTTGTGGACGAACCACATAAACATTTTAATCTTAAGGGGGACTTTGACTTTTTAAATACAAGATGATGCTCCGCACATTGTTGTGGGCAAAATTTGCAATATAATCCAATGAAATGTTTGATTAACTGAACATGAATATTTGCAACAGTAAGTTTTGAAATAATATATGAATTTAATCTAAATATCACCGAATGAAAATTCCCATGCATGCATTTTGTATGTTAGAGTTGGTTTTTATTATGCATAATGGCATATTGAGGTGAACCTTTTCTCATTGACTAATGAGGTGGCATGTTTGCATGTTCAGAGAAATATGCTAGTGGAGGTAGCTATTTAGATATAGAAGTTTTGCAATATAATTTAGTGAAGTGTTTGGTTAAATGAAACATGAATATTTGCAACAATAACTTTTGAATTAATATATAAATTTAATATGAATATAATAATAGAATGAGATTTGTCATGCATGCATTTTGCATGTTAGCGTGGGTTTTTATTATGCATAGTGGCACATTAAGGTGGACCTTTTCTCATGCATGTTGAGTGATGACGTGACATGCTTGCATGTTGAGAGAAATATGCTAGTGGGCCTAACTATTTAGATATAGAAGATACAAGATTTAGCGTTTTAGAGATCATACCTGACGGGGATCAACCCCGGCAAATCCCATGATCAGGGACCCAGGGTTAGTCATGAGAGGCACAGGTTGGACGATAGCTCGTCGGCTAACAGGAGGAGACGTTCCTGCTCGTTATTATTGCTTGGAGATGCGATTACAGGGAAGGCCAAGGCTAGTGCGCACAAGGCTAGGGTTACAGATTGTGTCTTGGTCTTTTCCAGACGGCGGACAAGCGACACACGGGGCACGATTTACCCAGCTTCAGGCCCTCGAAGGGAAAAACCCTACATGCTGCTTGTCTGATCTTGTATTGATGATGATGTACAGAGGTGTCGTGAGGGCTTTGGTTGAGAGAGATCTGTTTAGTCCTATGCGTGGGGGTGGAGAGCTTGTGTCTTTAGATGATCTAGAGCGGTGCCCCTACCTCGCTTTATATAGATAGCCAGGTAGGGTTTACAAGAGTCCTAGTCAACTACAAGTAGGAGTCCTTGTCTTGCGCCTCAAGTCTTTGTCTTCACGTCTTACTCCATCATGTCGGTGTCCACGAGTGGGCCCCTGGTGGGCCGCCAGCCATGACACGCACCAGGTACCCTCACGTAGAGGAGTCGTGGGGTCACCCCCTCGTCAGTAGCCCCCGAGTGCCCGGGGGACTCGAAGAGTCGCGCAGGGACTCGAATCTGCAGTAGTTGTCGTACTGCGTGTCGATCATTTGTTGATGAGCAGTCGAAGATGTCGTGAGTATGCTCCCGATGGTATTATTTGGATGAAGCATCGAAATTGGGTCGAGTTCGTCGTCTTGTAGGTTGTGCGAGCAGCGGTCGTCGGGTGCGCGTCAGCGCTCCCGATGGGAGTAGCCCCCGAGGCTATGTTCGACTGCTTGCAGTCGAGCATAGACTCAAGTTGTTTTTAAGCTAACCCCTTCATTCTTGTCGGATGCGCGAGTAGTGCTCGTCGGGTGCGCGTCAGTGCTCCCGATGGGAGTATCCCCCGAGGCTATGTTCGACTGCTTGCAGTCGAGCATAGACTCAAGACTTCTTCGTTGTCGAGTAATTGTCATCCAAGGAAGTGCTTGACTCGGGTCTTGCGTCGTAGGCGTGAGTTGTTGTAGGGATCAGTCGTGGACGAGGAGGTTGACGTCGCCGCGTCATGAGGGCGGCCAGCACCCGAGCACCTGCTGTGGAGGAGAAAAAAGGCGCAACTGTATTAAGATGTACTTGCGCGATATATAAAAGAATTGTAAAGTGCATGATTTGCAGATGTTGCACTTTTTGTCGAGTGGATAATGTAGCAGCATATAAAGTTTATGCATGTATTTTCATGAGTAGGTCCTCCAGCAGCATACTCTTGCCGGGTAACAGGGACGCGATGTCAGACTTGTTGAACCCGGAGACAAGAGCGGCCTTTTGGTACTCAGCCTCACTATTTTGACGAACGCGAATAAACAGCATATAAAACTGAGCATGATCCAAAGTAGATTTTGTAGCCCTCAGATGTTTGTGTGCGACTGCGTAGTCGTCTTTGGCGACTGATCGAGAATGCATATAGGTTTTGGAATTATAGCATAAGTGTAAAGAAAACTTAGCTATAGGATCGACGCGACGGAGGATGTCGAAGATGAGCAGTCGACGAGGCGAGAACGGATTCGATGTGACGGCGACTGCGACGTTCAGCCCCGGAGTCCGTGAGCCCCCGAGTCCGCGAGCCCTGAGTGTTGAGGTGGCGGAGTTGCGTAGCAAAGTCGTCGTGATGAATTTATCCGGCGAGTGACAAGAGGACTCGGCGCGGCGATTCGTGCGTGATGGAGCTCGGTACGGGAGAGCCCATACAAAGGAGCTCGACGCATGGTGTTTTGTGTGCTTGGAGTCGACGGTGCGGCGAGTGACCGAGAAGGACTCGACGCGTCGGGCGGGGTCCTCCGATTGCTCGTTGGGTGATGTCGTTGTAGCGGCGCGAGTCGATGTAGAAACCTTGGCGAGTCATCCATGGCATGTCGAGTTGGAGTAGAAGGCTTGTGGGTCAAGATTGAACCCGAATTCGCGATTGGAAATTCGCGATCTTGTATAGATCTAAAAGCGCGTTGCAGTGCGAGAGCCGCTAACGGCGATCTAACTGTTGGCATTTTCTGAAATTTTTTGTGCTTATGGGGGATTGAATCCCGCATGCTTTCACCGGAGGGATCTTCAAGTTGATGTCCAAGCAAATGTCAAGAATTGTTTTCCTGGAGTCGCGCGGAGTTCCGTCAGAT
Source organism: Bromus sterilis (assembly GCA_950022295.1). Lineage (NCBI taxonomy): Eukaryota > Viridiplantae > Streptophyta > Magnoliopsida > Poales > Poaceae > Bromus > Bromus sterilis. The sequence goes on along the minus strand of OX465600.1, from coordinate 70,569,546 downwards.
TCCGAGAGTGCTTCAGTGCGGCGGTCGCCGACGGAGATCCAGCCGTTGGAATTTGCTAAAATTTTCACAGATTTTCGGAAATTGGATTCCACATCTTTCCACCGAAGGGATCGTCGAGATGATCTCCGAGTCACCGTAGCGAGTGCTCGCAACACGAACGTTTTTCTGTCCTGTAGGCCGCGCGTGAGCGCTTTTGTTGATGTCGATCTTCGAGTGGCGCGCTCGAAAATTTCTTGTTTTCTCCGTGAACTTGATGTAGATCTTGATGTAGTTGTTGAAGAAGCCGAGGGATCCGAATAGATCGGAACCTGCTCGAGTCATGGAGTCGACGAGTGTTGACGGAGTCGCTGTCTTGACGGTTGCTGGTGACGAGGCCGCCGAGATAGCGATTCCAACCTGTGTAGTCCCCACGGACGTCGCCAATTGACGGGGATCAACCCCGGCAAATCCCATGGTCAAGGACCCAGGGTTAGTCATGAGAGGCACAGGTTGGACGATAGCTCATCGGCTAACAGGAGGAGACGTTCCTTCTCGATATTATTGCTTGGAGATGCGATTACAGGGAAGACCAAGGCTAGTGCGCACAAGGCTAGGGTTACAGATTGTGTCTTGGTCTTTTCCAGACGGCGGACAAGCGACACACGGGGCACGATTTACCCAGCTTCAGGCCCCCGGAGGAAAAAACCCTACATGCTGCTTGTCTGATCTTGTATTGATGATGATGTACAGAGGTGCCGTGGAGGCTTTGGTGGAGAGAGATCTGTTTAGTCCTATGCGTGGGGGTGGAGAGCTTGTGTCTTTAGATGATCTAGAGAGGTGCCCCTACCTCTCTTTATATAGATAGCCAGGTAGGGTTACAAGAGTCCTAGTCAACTACAAGTAGGAGTCCTTGTCTTGCGCCTCAAGTCTTTGTCTTCACGTCTTACTCCATCATGTCGGTGTCCATGAGTGGGCCCCTGATGGGCCGCCAGCCATGACACGCACCAGGTACCCTCATGTAGAGGAGTCGTGGGGTCACCCCCTCGTCAATACCCGAATTGATCAAATCAGAATACATAGATTCAACAGTGAATACACCTGATGTCGAAAGTTTCCAGATCAATTTATCTAGCTCATCAGAAAGGTTGATATCTATCAACCTACGCACAAGATGAAACCAACTAATCCAACATTTCTCACCAGAGAATGCCTAAACTGAATATTTAGGGGAATCACACTCATGACTATGCTTACGAAAGCCTCTTTTCTCTGCATAATACTCCCCCCAGTCCTTAATATAAGGTGTATAGTTTTTTTTAAGTCATTTTTTAAAATCTTTGACCAAATTTATAGATTAATATATTGATATAAATTATAAAAAAGATATCATCAAACTCATTTTGAAATATATTTTCATATTGCATTTATTAAATATCATAGATGTTGACATTTCTTGCTATAAATTTGGTCAAAGTTATAAAAGTTTGAATTTTTAAAAGAAACTATACACCTTATATCAAGGAACTGAAGGAGTATTATACATGTTCGGATACTGTATGGCCAGAAATGATTCCCCTAAACATGTATCTTTCCAAAACATGATGTAGTTACCATTTCCAACAATGAATTTGTACCAATTGAAGAATGCGATCTTAGTCTTCATGACCCCCCCCCCCTCCAAAAAGGTGAATCAATTGGTTGTACCATCACTTGTGCAAGAGTCTTGGAATGCAAATATTTATTACTCAATATCCGAATTCACATACCCTCATCTTCCACTAAGAGTCGGTAGACCCCTTTAGCTAGCCTATACTTGGATTTATTCTTATCGCTTTGCCAGAAAAATCGAGAGCGGTAGAATTCCAATCTTTTCCATACTCCCGTTGGTACTTCAAAGAAACTCAATAAAAACATTGTCATACTTGTTAGAATGACGTTTATCGGAATTAACTGACCTCCATAGGATATCATCTTGCTCTTCCGAAAGTCGAGTTTCTTGTCAAATCTATCCTCGATGCTCTTCCATTCTTTATTGGCAAAGTTTATGTGGTGAATTGGGATCCCCAAATAGCTAAAAGGGAGAGACCCCAATCCACACCCGAACAACTGTTCATAGTTTTCATGTTCTTTCTTAGTGCGTCCAAAGCAGAATTGTTCACTTTTATTGAAATTATTTTTTAACCTAGTCAGTTGTTCGAAGAGACACACCACAAGTTTCATATTTCTGCCTTAACCAAGTTATGTTCCATGAAGATAATAGTGTCATACACACGTTGAAGAATGTACACCCCTACCCCTAATGGGGGGGGGGTACGAGCCCACCCACATGTCTGTCCTCTTTGGATCGACCAATGAGAACTGCAAGCATATCATCCACAATATTGAACAGGACATGGGACATTATATTGGATCCCCTTGTCTCATCCCCTTGAGCATCTGGAATTAATGACCTATGTCATAATTGACTTTGATTACAACCCAGCTTTTTTGCATAAAGGATTCGACATGTTTCCTCCATGTTTCATCAAAACCCTTCATACGCGAGGCCTGTTGCAAAAATGACCATTTGACTTTGTCGTATGCCTTCTCGAAATCCACTTTGAAGATAACTCCATCTAGTTTCTTCGAATGAATTTCGTGTAATGTTTCATGAAGAATGATAACTCCATCTTGAATGTTTCACCCTAGCATGAACGTCATCTGAGAAGGTTTTACAACCGTATGCGTAATTTGTGTGATCCTATTAGTGCCAAATTTAGAGAAAATCTTAAAGCTGACAATAAATAGACACATCGGTGTGAACTGCTGAATGTGAATTGCCTCTTCCTTTTTGGGTAACAACCTGATAATACCAAAATTATGGTGGATCAAATTTAGTTGGCCTAAGAACAAATCATGAAACATGGGTAAAAGATTGCCCTTAATAAAATCCCGACAACTCTTGTAGAATTCCACAGAAAAACCATCTAGGCATGGTGTTTTGTTAGTCTTCATTTGAGATATCGCCTAAAGCACCTCCTTCTCAGTAAATGGCACTGATAGAACCTCGTACTCATTGTCCCTTAATTGAGGTAAGTCCCCAACCAAGTGCTGATATGTCCCAAACATATCTATATTTTTTTGCTTGTTCTATGCTTATTTGTGTGACTTTGCTATATATTTTGATGCACTTTCATATCATTTTACAACATATTTGGGACTAACCTATTAACCGATATGTCTCAAATGTATCTATAATTATTGCCTGTTCCATGCTCATTTTGTGTCATTGCTACATATTTTTTCCATGATTTTGAATCATTTATTGGACTAACCTACTAATACAGAGCCCAATACCACTTTCTAGCTGTTTTGTCGTTGCATTGCAGAAAAAGGTCCAAAAATGAAGTTGCTCAGAAAATTCTCCAAAAGATACCAAAATATTATTCATCAGAAGAGCCCTGCAACCGAAGGATCAGCTTTGGGGGTGGCTCACAGCCCCCAGGCGGCCAGAGGGCGCGCCCAGGGGGTTCCTGCGCCCCTTGGTCGCCTGGCCGACCTGGACACCGCCTCAGACCCCCCTTTAGACAATATTTACCCTCGGACCCCAAAAACCCAAGAGAGACCTCCAGCTTTTCCAGAAGCGATCCCGATCTCCACTTCCATCAAAACCTAGCTTCGGGGTTCCCTAGGTTCCTGTTTCGGCACCCTGCCGGAGAGGGCCTTGGCCCCCGGGGTCATCTTCATCAACTCATCTTCACCCCATGATGGATCGTGAGTAGTTCCTCCTTGGACTACGGGTTCTTTGCAGTAGCTTTTTGGTATTCTCTCCCTAGATCTTCAATACAAAGTTCTCATGACATGCCCTACATGATTGAGACCCATATGATGTAATTGGTGTTGTGTTTGTTGGGATCCGATGAATTGTCACATTATGATCAATCCTAAGAAGTTTATGAATTATTGTTGCTGCAATTTTTTGTTCTTAATGCTTTTTACTAGTGCACGAGTAGCATGTGATACGTCCCAAACGTATCTATGATTTCTGCTTGTTCCATGCACCTTTATGTGACATTGCTACATGTTTTGCTACACTTTTATATCATTTCTCACATATTTGGACTAACCTACTAAATCAGTACACTCAGTGCCAGTTCCTTTCTACTGATGTCTTTATTTGCAGTGATTTTCCCCAATTTAAAATGCCAGAAAAATTCTAGAAAAATCAGATAAAAATCAGTGTCAAGGAAGCTTCCGGAACCACTGAAGAAGTGTCGGAGGGGAACCACCCCCTCCCAAGCGGCCAGGTGGCGCGACCCCACCCCTGATCGCGCCACCAGGGCGCCTGGGAGGTGGGACCCACCTTTGGTGCCCCCCTTCGGCCTATTTTTACCCCTTGTCGCAGAAACCCTCGAGGAGAACCCCGCATCGCGAATTATCTCTCTGTTCCACCGCCGCAGCGCTTCCAAGATCGGGAGCGCCAGAAGATATCTTCCCGGCACCCTGTCGGAGGTAGGATTGACCTTCGGGGACTTCTCCACCACCATGGACGCCTCCCGGATGTGTCGTGAGTAGTTTACCTTGGACCATGGGTCCATAATCAGTAGCTATGTGATGTATTATCTCCATCCTTGTTCTTCAATGTTTAGATCTTGTGAGCTCCCTATATGATCAAGGCACCTATGTAATTTTCCTGCTGTTGCTACGCTGCGTTTGCTGGGATCCGATGGATTACGAGATTATGTTCAGGTCGTGATGAGTTATATATTTGTTTTACCTTTTATGTTTTTTCTTGAGTAATTGTTGCATGTTCTCCGTTGCTTTTTATTGCTTTGGCCAAGTAGTAGATAGTGACTCCAAGAGGGAGCGTTATGCATGATTGTGGGTTCATGCCCCCCGATGTCTAGCTTGAGTGACAGAAACATGAGACTAGGGGATCTGTTGTTGCCACAAGGGAGAAAACAATGGTGCTTGTAATCGCGGTTGCAAGGATTGTTTACCTTACGCATAGATTGTTATTGCAATTGTCTGTTGCTTTGAGTTTACACTTTGGGTGGGGCTCGCAACTTAATACCAGCGAGATGTTCTGGATAGATATCTCAAGGTGGATGATTAGTAGTAGATGCAGATGGATTTCGGTCTATTGGGATACGGGGCAGAAAACACAAAATTTTCATACCTACGGTACCCGAACCCAAGATCTATGCTATGGCGATGTAAAGTAACGGAGGGAATCGGTGTTCATACCTTTGAAGACCGAAAGAGGGAAACGTTCTTGCGAACGTGGTTGGCGTAGACTCAGAACTACGACCTCCCTGTCGTGTAGAAGACCACGACCGGCGAGGATGACTCCCGGTAAACCTCCAGCGACGAAGTAGCACCACAGGTGTAGTGCCTCGAAGAGATTATACACGTACGGTACAATCGATGTTCCTCCCGGGCCCCGAACCAGGCGAGCAGCGGAAGAAAGACGGCTACGGATCCCGACTCCAGCAGAACGACGGCCTGCCTTATGGTGGAGAACTCCAATCCAGGTGCAGACTCCAAACAAGGGGAGTCCACTTCCGGGAAGGAGAAGAAGGAAGAAGGAGATATTGGTGTGTTGGAAAAAGGGGGGGCTACCCCTCCTTATATAGGCCAAGGGGGGGTGTGATCCTCCTCCCCTCCCCCATGTGGGACTAAAATCCCAAGGGGGGGGAGTGCGCCGGCCATAGGGGGGCATGGGCCCCACCCTTGGCGCCAAGCCCAAGGGGGGAGACCCCCTCCTCCCTTAATGGGCCCCATGGGCCCATTTAGCCTTTTCCCATTTTTTTAATTTATTTAATATGTTTTAAATATTTAATTCAGATAAATAAATAATAAAAATTATTAAAACAATTAAACTTTATTTTTAACTATTTAAAATGTCCGGAAACCATTCCGTCCTCCTCCGGAACTATTCCGGTGATTTCTCCTATTTCACCGATTGATCCCGTAACTGTCCTATGCATCGATTGCCCTTAATTGTAACACACTAACGGTCCGGGAAACAGCAGACATGGTCGAGACTCTTCTCATTGACCAATGACTAGTCAGTTGGACCTGGTTACAATCCTTGACAGCCCCTGCGCTTCCATCGAACGAACTTCGATCGCTTTTGGAAACCGTTAACGATACGACGTAATCCCTTTGTGCTGCGGTACTTTGTTTGTCCGAGGTTTGATCGTCGGTATCCTACATACCGTGTTCACATCTCGTTCACAACAAACAACTTCTCTCGTCCATGATCATTGCATCTCTTGTGACCTAGTCACATGCTTGCAAGCTGTTGATGCAATATCACCGAGTGGGCCCAGAGTACCTGTCCTGTCACAAGGACTGACAAATCCCGCTCTGATCTATTAACATACTCATCAACCATCTATTTCGGAATACCCAAAGTGCACCGTTATAGCCAGCATATTTCAGTCAAGCGGTGGGATACAAATCAAAGTCTCCTCATAGATGACAATTACGTATGATCATTACGGTCTAAGGACTAAGCCATACGTTACAAAGTCATAGCAACGCTGAACTATGTGACTCGATCACATTGCAATACTTTAGGTGGGTGTACGTCCATCACATCATTCCCCTAATGATATGACCTCATTGTCAATGGACTTAAGTGTCGCCATGATCAGGAAAGCTTGATCAATCAATTTCCCAATGAGATAGTTTACCCGAGTTAAACTATGGACCATGTTTTATACTACACCTGTATTAGTATTTCCAAGTAATACAGTTATAGCACAGTATAAAACGTATTATGAACAAAACGGATATGTGACAAATATCTTTATTAATTTGTCTCTAGGGCACATATCCAACACGGTCTACTTGTCTTGGCGTACTGCCCATACTTTTGAGCCTCTTACTTTCAAGTAGCATAATTAGCATTGCGGTGCGTTTATAATTCTGTTAATTGCCCAGCTGTAATTTGTTCACCCAGCTTAGTTGTTTATCAGCTTTTGGGAGAGAGACATCACTAGTGAACATCATGAAACCCCGGTCCATACTTCCACCATTGTTTACACCTTCACTGTATTTCTTGTTTTTACCTTCAGTTGTAGTTAACACTATCACTATCTCTTGCGTTTGACCCTTTGTAAACGACAAGGCCGGAGGGATTGACAACCCCTCTGTACTCGCTGGGAGCAAAGTTATTTGTATCTGTGTGCAGGTCCACGTCGACTTGTCTCCTTTAGGAAACTTAATATCTGGCACCGTTGACGCCTACTTGCAGAATTCGGAGTCCGCCGGAGACAAACCTTGGTATCTTCACCGACGGAAATTTGCTGCTAGCTACATCTCAAACTTCTACTTGGGGTAGCCAACGAGGAGCACTACTTCAGTGTCATAAGCATGATCTCAGATCTGAGCACTTTATGGTTTCATGATTACAATTGTTGTTCTAGATCTTATTTACGGTTGTATGCATCTGTTATAGTTTGGAACCGGCGATCTCAATGGTGACAGCTTGGGACACCGAATGGAATGGGCTATAACTTGAGGATTAGATGTGTCCATAGAGTGTTAATGCTTTGTTGCGGTGCTCTTTGACAGAAGCTCCTTAATCTCCATAAGTTCCTTATTTGGCCCCGCTGACAACGACATGGTAGGACAAAAGATGTTGTGCAAAGTCTTATGGAAAACATGTACAAGTACATACAGAATACATGCCTATGTATTATTCTTAGACTAGGATGCTATAGTTTGTTCCTTGGCTAGACTTAGCGCAATTTTTTCAATTGCCCAACTGTAATTTGTTCACCCAACACTTGTTCTTTTGCTTGGAGGGTTACCACTAGTGAAACCTTGAACCCCGGTCCATCGTTCATCATTATTGCTTTCGTTGTTAATAGTGCTCTCATTGCTGCTACTACTTTGTGTTGTTGGTGATTGGGGAAGTGTACAAAGGTTACACCCGTCAACGCATCGTTGCTACTAATATACTTGTCTAGTACTTTTTTGAGGTGTGATTGAATTCACAACTCAACTGCTAAGGCTTATAAGTATTTTTTGGCTCCCCTTGTGTCGAATCAATAAATTGGGTCACACTACCATCGAAAGACTATCGCGATCCCCTACACTTGTGGGTTATCATTAACCTAGTTCCCAGTCCAGGTTTCTGTCTATTTTTTCGGAAGGTGAAAAATCAACATTGCCAAAAAAAATCCAGAAATTATAATCCATCGGAACACTCCAGAAGCCCAAAAGACAGCTGGAAGGGGGCCACCCCTTGTCCAAGCGCCCTGGTGGCACAGCCAGGGTGGGCCCGCGCCCCTAGCTCCTGGCCAGGTGGGACCTCCCCCGATGCCCTTCTTTTGCCTATTTATTCCTTGCATCGCAAGAACCCTCGAGGTGGAGTTTATTTTCCAAAAGCCATCTTTGTTCTGCTACCGTCGTGATTCAAAGATTGGGAGCTCCAGAAGTTCTATCCCATCACCCTGCCAGAGGGATGATTCATATCCACATGCTTCTTCACCAACCATGCTTGCCTCCCGGATGAGCCGTGAGTAGTTCCACCTTGGACCTAGGGTTCATGGTAGTACCTAGATGATATCTCTGTCCAACCTTGATCTTCAATGCTTAGTCCTTGTGATTTTCCTATCATCATCAAGACACATATGTCATAATTACCATGGTGTTATGTTGTGTTTGCTGGGATCCGATGGATTATGAGATTATGTTCAGATTGTGGAAGATATATATTTGTTTCTCTTTTATATTATGTTCTTGAATGTTCTTTCATGTTCTTCGTTGTAATTTATTGCTTTGGCCAAGTAGTAGATTGTGACTCCAAGAGGAAGCGTTATGCTAGATAGTAGGTTCATGCCTCCCGATGTCCAGCTCGAGTGACATAAACATGGGACTATGGAATGTGTTATTACCAAGGGTAAAGTAGTGTTACTTGTGATCACGTGTTACAAGTGTTACATTACACATCGAGTGTTAAAGCATTTGTCTGTTGCTTTGAGTTTTCATCTTATAGTTGTTGCTCGCAACTTAATACCAGCTAGACATTCTGGATTAGACTTGTCAAGATGGATCTTTAGTAGTAGATGCAGTCAGTTGGCGATCTACTTGCTTTGGTGCAATGTCTACATGGTTGAGCCTTGCATTTTCTATTAGCATAATTAGCATTGCGGTGCATTTACAATTCTGTCAATTGTCTAGCTGTAATTTGTTCAACCAACATAAGTTCACTGTCTTTTGGGAGAGAGACGTCATTAGTGAATGCCATGACACCCCGATCCACATTCTCATCATATAGTTACACCCGTTGCAATTTATTTGTTTTAGTTTACTTTTGTTGTTTAATTTTCTAGTCCTCTATCCTATACGTGTAACCTTTCATAGACAACAGGACAGGGGGATTGACAACCCCTCTTACTCGTTGGGTGCAAGAGTATTTTGTGTTTTCTGTGCTGGTCCAGGTCAAGAAATTTCTGGCGCCATTGTGGGTGACCACCTACTTGTAGCATTGAGAGTCCTCCTGGATTCGATAAACCTTGGTATCTTTGCTGAGGGGAATTTGCTACTATCTGCATCACCACCTTCCACTTGGGGTAACCAACGAGAGTGTGTGATCCACACCATCTAGCAATCTCTGACGCTGTTGCCGGGAACTCCAATCTACAAGATAGGAGAGTTGCACACTCCACTTTTACCTTCACATTTTATCTTGCTTGTTTACCTTTTTTAGTTTTGTTTGCTTGTCTTATATCAAAAAAATCATTATCTACTTCTAGTTTCCTTTCTTGTCTAGTTTGTTTGCTTTACCTCTGTCAGCATGGGTTCTTCTGAGAATACCAAGTTTTATGACTTTACAAGTCAAAACAATAGTGACTTTATATGTACTCCTATTGCTTCACCTATCACCTCAGTAGTTTCTTATGAAATTAAACCTGCTTTGCTCAATCTTTTCATGAAAGAGAAAAATTTTTGGAGAAGGAGAGGATGTTGCCTCACATTTGAATAAATTTGTTGAATTATGTGATGTGCAAAAGTACAAAGAGGTAGATGGTGATATTATTAAGCTCAAGCTTTTTTTTCCTTTCTCCTTGAGAGGGAGAGCTAAAGAGTGGCTTCAGTCCTTACCTAAAAATAGTGTAGATTCTTGGGATAAATGTAAGAATGCTTTTATTGGGAAGTACTATCCCCTTGCTAGGATTATCCAGTGGAGGAGTAACATTATGAATTTTAGACAACTTGATAATGAATATGTTGCTCAAGCTTGGAAATAATGAAATCTCTTGTTAAAAGCCGTCCCACTCATGGACTAACTAGTTGGATGGTCATCTAAACTTTCTATGCAGGATTGAACTTTACTTCACATAATTTGTTACATTCGGCCGCGGGAGGAACATTTATGTCTATCACTCTTGGTGCTGCCAAAAAATTATTGAATGACATGATGGCTAATTATTCTCAATGTCACACCGAACAATCTCCAACTGCTAAGAAGTTAATTCTGATGAAGAGATCTCTACCTTGAATGAAAAAATTTATATGATTATGTTTGTGCTTACTAAGCAAGTGTCTATTGACCCTCGTGATGTTCCTTTGAATTCTTTGGTTGATCGAGTGAAGGAGCAAGTGGATGTTAGCTTTATTTCTAGGAACAAGTGGATGTTTGCTTCTTGACCTCTACACCAACTAGGGATACATAACCTTTTTAGTATAAGTATCAATTTTCCTTATCTTGAAGTGCAGTCTCACTATACATCAAGTGTGGTCCTTAAAAGATTTTTTATGAGTAACAAATTTTTATCTTGATAAGTGATCCCACTATACATCATCTCGAAGATGTTTTTACAAGTAACAAGGTTGTATCTGGATGAGAGGTCACACCATAAACCCTATGCATTACGTGTCAATTCTAAGAATTGAACATAAATGGTTAAGTTGCTTAGCTGCATTCCTAACCACCAAGCTAAGAATTTTTTTATGGACTACACCTGAACATAGAGATAAACAACACATGTATTTTGAAAACACACACATCATATTTTATTATAACTTTTAAATAAAACACTAGTTGATAAATGAGAAAACAAGGCTAAAATGAATTAAATCATATTTGTTTTATGTGCAAAAAATCTATATAACTAAGAGTGCGGATTTTGTACCAACACAAGCGGGTACATGTCATATCTACACCACACATTATGTTCATCGATATTTGTGTGCCACTTTAGCTATTGTCACGTTGTGTAGGTAATCCCATTCAAACTATTTGTTGAAGAGTGAATACAAGTTTCTTGATCTTCCCTATTTTTGGTTATTGCTCGTCGATTTGTGCAAGAGCAAAAGTCAATCATATGGTCGCATAAATAATTACGAGATTCAACCATCTGCATGTACCGTGACTATGATAAATCATTTTACATGATTAGCGTGAAACCTCCAGGTGGTACTAAATATATCAAAGGGTAGGAGATTAGAATGTTTCAAAAGGTAGGAGTATATACATGGTTGGACTTTTATAAAAACTGAGCAGTACTGATTCGTGAAGATGTAACGAATTTTTTAAAATTAATATCCCAGGCACTGAACTAGCGTGAAACCAAATCATGGTTGGACTTTTTTTTACATCCAGCTGGTCACGTGTGTACGTTTTATCATTTTGGAGTACGCAGAAAGTCAAAAAACAACAATCCATCAAGACCTACTTTTTACAGATCTTAAAGCAACTTTCTTCGATGAATGGTTGAGATATATCATGTACCCGCTTGTGTTGGTACATATGCATTTCCTTATAACTAACTAGTTGATCTACAGTTATGATTTAATCCAGTTTATTTGTTAAAAACTAATTTGATTTGATTAAATTAATGCAGAACGTAATTTTGGGAAAGTACCGAGTTGATTTATATTATTCCAAATTACTTCACTTACGTTGGTTTATTTTGTACAACATCGGTTGATACTAGAGAAATCAATAAAAACCAAAGGGGAGAGAACATCAACAAGAGAAAAATCGAGAGAGGAGGTGATGTGAACCTACCAACTCCCCTTTTGTGAGTAGAGATAATACAAAAAATTATGATTTAATAGTAGAGAATGGAGATTGACCCGGTTGCTTCTTTCCATAAAGAAGTTACCAAATATATCGAATATTGATCTGATTTGATAGACAAAAATATTTAAATAGATCGGTTGGCTATAATCCGGGCAAATAGATTGGTGGGGTAGAAAAAAGGTGGGAAGGGGGAAAGACATGGAACAAACTCTCTGAATAATAATTATCAAAATAAAATATACAGATATTTTCTCTGTGTTGGTTCAACTTCATTTTAGTTCAATATATATTTTACATTCACCATATTTAAATATTTGTTAATACTTAATTTGATTTTCTTATGAATAAGAAAAGGCAAGTAAAGTTTTAATTTACTTAAGTTTAGATAAGATTTGATTTGATTTGTATACAAATAGGGGAATACGAGAAAAGTTTTGATTTGATTGAGACTTTTAAAACCTAATATTGCTTTGATTCAATTAATGCAGGATGTGCTTTTGGGAAAGTATCGGTTTAATTTATATTATTCCAAACTACTCTATTTACATTGGTTTATTTGTGTGGCATCGGTTGATTTTTTAAAAAAAAATAGAAAACCAAAGGTGGGAGAACATCGAGAAGAAGAAAACTGATGGAGAAGGTGAGGTGAAAGTACCAACTCTCCTTATAAAAATGTGTTTTAATAATAAAAATTAGAGATTGACCATGATTGATTTTTTTTCCATAAAAGTGTTACCAAATATATCAAAGATTAAACTAATTTGGCAGATAAAAATGGTATAAATAAATCGATTGACTAAAACCTGATTAAATAGATTAGTGGGATATAAAAAAATAACGGGAAACATGGAAGCAATAGAACGAACTCCCCTTTAATAATGGAGATATTTTGTGTGCATTGGTTTGATATTATAATATATATATTTTTTACATTCACCATATTTAGAATTTGTTAACATTTAATTGATTTACTTACAAATATGAAAAGGTAAGGAATGTTTTGATTTAGTCGATTTTTATGTAAGATTTGATTTTGATACAAATAAGGGAAGGCGAGGAAAGTTTTGGTTTCATTGAGATTGTTGGGATTCAGAGTAGAAAACAAAAATATTCCGGCACTACGAAAACGAAACCCAAGAACGAATCTAGGAAGATGCAGATGAGGATATCGATCTTGTTACCTTCTTGCAACCGTTCAACGGATGCACTCTCTCGCAGCGAAAGATGTTGATGGAGAGTCGAATAAGCGTGAAGATGAACAATCCCACGAACAGTTCTAATCACCGTGGAGTCCCTCGAACAAAGATCGAATGCACGATCTCTCTACGGTTGATCCACACGTACGATATAGATGATTCGGCAGGGCTCCACCGTCCAGAGCTCGGCGCCACCGGAGCAGAGAGGAGGGAGGATCAGCCCTTCGGGGTGGTGAAGGTTGGATCTAATGAGAGGGAGAGAGAGGGGGCAGCCCTTTGGGAGAGAACAACTTCAATTGTCTCTTGAAGGTGTGCCCCACCTCCTCTATTTATAGATGGAGGGGGAGGTGAGCCATCTTGGAGGAGGGGGCAGCCCTAGGGGCTGCGCCCTATGGTTCCCCTCCCTAGGGTTGCGCAAAGGGTGGAGGGGGAAGCTTCCTGGAAGCTCCCCCAAGGCGCCCTCCCCTCTTGGGCTCCCTTGGCCCATGTGCTCCCTCCCCACTTGGGCCTTCCAAGTGAGAGGGAGCCCATTGATATTAAATTCATTAATTTAATTTCAAAACCTTTTCGAAATGCATAATAAATGAATATTAAATATATCTAGACCAACTCGGAACTTTTCTGGCCCTCCGGTTTTACCCGGTTTTCTTAAAACTCTTCCCGGTACCTTACCGGGTCTCAAAACGGTTCCGGTTTTCTCATCGATCATAACCCAATCACTCCGAGACTTTCATGGTGTGATAAATACATGCTCCTATCACTCTAGTACTCTACAGATCATCTACCTTTAAGTGTGGGACCCCATAGGTTCGGTAGGATAAGGACATGAACCGGAAACCGACTTTCCCGCGGAACAATAACCGATAGCGGAGCCATGGACACCCATAACGGTTCCCGTACCTACACGAATATAAATTCGAGTGAACCAAAAGCTTAACATGCCAGTCCTATTTGCTTCACGATACTATACAAAACCTGAGGTGATATCTATTGGGTATCCGCATGATTAACCATTAACCATTATACCAAGTCATCCTTCTTCTCGTTTTGTTCCATTTTCTCGTTTAGTATTCCGGTATCCCTTGTGATCAATTCACAGTGTTTGGCCAGACGATGTTGGATGCCGTAATACCGAGAGGGCCCATAGAAGTATCTCTCCATCGTTAGAGGAGAAAATTCCCAACTCGAATCGTTAAGTCCCTTGACACACTTTCAGGTGTGAGTGATCAAAGCCGTTATTGCCACGCCTGTTACGGGTGGTGTTGGGACAGTGTCAAAACCCACCCTCCGGTATGAAGTTACGAAACATTCTTATGGTCATGAAGGGCACATGCATATTAACTTTAGATGATTTTACTTATAACATGGAAACGATGTGATCTCAAAGTAAATCATACAATTGGGTCGGTTCAGCACCCTTGTTCTGGCAACAATGTGCTCCCATGTGTTACCGGCATTTCAAATGCCCTATGAATAGGAAAACATGTCATCCATAACACACGGGTTAGTCCTAGAGGAAGACTAAGAACACTTGGTGTTTATACTCCACACCTGCATATGGGTTTTCCTCCGGAGGCAGTTAACATGCTACTTGGCAAACCTCCGCATAAGCCATTTGCAGTTATAGCACAGACATATAAACTTTAATAATGAACCTGGAATTATAATAATACAATTTATTATTGCCTCTAGGGCATAATTCCAACAGTCTCCCACTTGCACTAGAGACAATAATCTAGTTGCATGGTTTACTCAAACCAATGGCATTTTGGTCTTCATGCTCGTTTGTGGTATAGACTTCATCACGGAGCTTAACGCTTTTAGGCTCGTCTCAATCCTGTGTATCTTAATGTACCCCTTCATCTTTATGAAGTATTTGAAGATAGGGCACTATCGTTCAACATGTTTGGACTACAGTGAGCTCTTAGCTTACTTTGTTTTGATCATGATGCTCATATCAAAATATGGTTTATATAGATCAAACGTTCGGAACTATGCCAATCACTATGATGGTGTTCCTGATCCAAATATCCTCTTATGCAACTTCCAGAGTTGCCATGTTTCACGTCTACGTTGTAGAAAACCCGCTATGTGCCTTAGCTTGAATTTTTTTTCAACATCCTACTTTGCTACTTAGCTACAGACCGAAAAAGGAAAAATATTACAAATCATTATGAAACTTTCTTTCATCTATTTGTAATGAACTCTTTAGTTTTCCTCATAGAACCTTTCTTCATCTGAGGTACTTCAAGAGAACTAATCTACTATTTATATTACTTTGGTTTTTGTTGCACTTTCAGGATATCCAATACCTTAGTCCTTTATTTTGATAAATTATTTATTCTCAATCACTCATATGTTATTGACATATATGATTAGAATCGTGCTCCCACTTAATTCCATATCTTATATGATTATTGATGAAATAATAACTTTTATAACTTCATCAAAAACTATTACTCCAGCTCTGTGATATTTGCTTCAACTATGGACTGATCTTTGAAGCATTCTCACTTTTACTAATATCGTATAGATCATTAAATCCTTTCAGGTTGTATCATGCATACACCCTTTGTTTAATTTTCTCAGAAGAAAAATCCATATGTCATACTTCGGAAGATTGTCGCGATTACCAGTAATTTTCCATATGAACATTTGAATCACTACACATTTTGTAGTCAACCTTTTGAACTCTATCGAAAAACTTATTTTACGATAAGTTGAGCAATATCAACGATTAAGTGATATGCCCAAAACGTATCTATAATTTCTGCTTGCTCCATGCATGTTTTGTGTGATATTGCTATGATCTAGATACAATTTCATACACTTTTGATCATATTTGGACTAACCTATTAACTCAGTGCACCCAAGTGCCAGTTCCTGTTTTCTGCTGTTTTTCTATTTCAGTTTTCCCCCATATAAAAAGTGCCAGAAAAAATCGGGAAAATTCAGATAAAAAATCAGCGTGACGGAAGCTTCGAGAAAAGCCCGGGAGGGGCCAGAGTGGAGCCAGGGGGCCCAGGCGGCCACCCGGCGCGACCCCACCCCTGGCCGCGCCAGGGGGGCGCCTGGGGCCCCTGGCCCACCTCTGGCTGCCCCCTTTCGCCAATTTATCCCCCGTCACAGGAAAACCCCAGAAGGAGAACCCTATTCCGCGAACTCGCCTCTGTTCTGCCGCCGCCACGCTTCCGAAGATCGGGAGCACCAGAAAACCTCTTCCCGGCACTCTGCCGGAGGGAGGATTGACCTCCGGGAGTCTCCTTTCCACCATGAATGCTCCCCGGATGTCCCGTGAGTAGTTTTCCTTGGAACATGGGTCCGTGATCAGTAGCTATGTGATGTTCTCCTCCCCTCTTTGATCTTCATTGTTTAGACCTCGTGAGATGCCCAACATAATCGAGGCACCTTTGTAATATTTCTGCTATTGCTATGTTGAGTTTGATAGGATCTGATGGATTATGAGATTATGTTCAGATTGTGATAGAGTAATATATTTGGTTTTTATCTCTTACATTTTTGTTCCTAAGTAATTCTTGCATGTTCTCCGTTGCTGTTTATTGCTTTGGCCAAGTAGTAGGTAGTGACTCCAAGAGGGAGCGTTGTGCTAGATTGTGGGTTCATGCCCCCCGATGACACGCTTGAGTGACAGAAACATGAGTCTAGGGGATGTGCTGTTGCCACAAGGGGGAAAACAACGGTGCTTGTAACCGCGGTTACAAGGATTGTTTACTTTACGCAAAGTTCTTTTAATGCAGTTGTCTGTTGCTTTGGGTTTACACTTTGGGTGGGCTCGCAACTTAATACCAGCGAGATGTTCTGGATAGATATCTCAAGGTGGATGATTAGTAGTAGATGCAGATGGATTTCGGTCTACTTACCTTGGCGTACTGCCTGTGCTTTTGAACCTCTTCCTTTCTTTTGTAGCATAGTTAGCATTGCGGTGCGTTCATAATCTTGTCAATTGCCTTTCTGTAATTTGTTTACCTCGCATAGCAATTTTATCGTCTTTTGGGAGAGAGACATCACTAGCAAACATCACGTATCCCGGTCCATACCCTTATCATTGTTTCCACACTATATTTACTTTTATGCATTTACTTTCAAGTTGCTATTATTATCCCTTGCATTTTATCCTTTGTAAACAACAAGACCGGAGAGATTGACAACCTCTCTGAACTTCGTTGGGAACAAAGTTATCTGTGTCTGTGTGCAGGTCCACGTCAGTTGCGCCGCTGACACCTACTTATCATCTCTAGAGTCCTGCTGGAGACAAACCTTGGTATCTTCACCGAGGGAAAACTGCTGCTACACTACATCTCAACCCTCCACTCGGGGTAACCAACGAAGGGGGCGAGTAGCCGTCCTAGCATTAAGCTGTCGTCAATGTTCATATCTATGAAAGTCAAATCCATTCTAATGATCAGGTATCCTTAGGAGGGTTTTACCAAGTTCTCAACTTGATTTAGATGGATGGATTTCATATAGTTTTTATGGTTTTTTTAAGCCATACAGTGGAGTTAGTGCTCGTCATGGTTTCTTCTAGTTCACAGGTTTATCACACTATAGAACCACCTTGGTCCAACGTGAATTTACAAAGCTGTGTGATACATCATAAGACTTGATCATTTCATCTTTTGAACACATTTCATAGTTTCATCATTCCTTTTCATCAAATGTAGGAATTTCTGGTTTGGTCACAGAGTTTATCTCTAGAACGAGTTTCTGAGTTTCATTCTGTAGAACCAAATGATTCAATGTAATCATTATCAAGCTATTAGTACTCCCACTTAATTGTTTCAAGAGAGCATTTTTCTTAGAAAAAATCCCATGTCCCGTGATAAACATTTTTCCCGGTATAGTCGTGGAAGTGTTGTTCGTAACATGATGTTTCTACAATACTTATATTCGGGATCGAGTATATTCTAAATACATCTCCGAAATTATGAAACAACAATTGGAGTTCTTATCCATGCCGTATTCTTATAGGGCATTGTTTCAACGAACATATGACGACGCTCTATTTAGTTCGTAAGTGGTTTCTCAAAAGCGTTAAGTAGTATAGTAAATGGGAGTGTGGTTTAAGTACATCACCGACCTTACCATGTCATGCTGGAATTCAAGGTAGAATTTTTTTTAATTCCAATATGCCATATAGGGCTTGGTTATGCGTCAAGATACTCCGTAGCTATACGGGGTTTCAGGTGGCGCTAGTTTATGAACTGACTTCATACACTCGATGATGTTTGCTAAATTCTTTAACTCATTTATTTTACGATCAGATCGTCAAATATTTGATCTATGTGTGATGATGATTCTCTTTGTGTTGAAATAGTTTTGAACTTATTCAAAATTCCAGATATTATGTCTTGTCTAAATATCGATATATCTATACAAGTTATTATCACAAAGTTTTATGTAAAGTACTGTTTATTGGTTCTTCACTCATCGATATGTGTTATTAGCAATAGTTTACTAAACACTTGAACAATTCATTTAATCAATGATTTTGTCTATTAGAAAAACATTGCATGTGTCAAATGACTCAAAGTCAAGAGATTGAATGACTTCATCGATATGAAGCTTCCACATGCGCTTTGTTCTAATGCGGCTAAGTCATTTATGATATTTCAATAATGGCATTATCATCACATAACTTAATTTATTTAGCAATCAAGAAAATATACATAACATCAAGATTTCAACTTAAATAATTCACCACGAAGGGTGACATTCAGAGAGTAATAATTTTCGAACAACCATTATTCAAAACGTGGATAACACATCCACCGTGCAGACGACATAATACGATATTAATGTTTTACACGACCTCTGAATTAAATAACTTTTATTCAAACTCTAAGATAAATCTTGATAGACGAACTCCGACGGCCTTGGGTGACTTGGGCACCACTTCCGATGCGGACTTGCACTTTATTCACTCTTCTCCTTCGAATTCTGATAATTCGCTGTATCGAGTTGCAAAACAAGTGCAATCGATATGGTATCAAATATACCTATGAAGGTGAAGTGATGAAATTGTCTATTAACTTTGTATAACTTATTTATACATACGGTGATTAGACCATTCTTCATATCTCCCAGATACTTCTTACAGTTCCTCTTCCAGTGTCCATGATTACCACCATCATATGGTCTGGATCCTTTTGTATAGATGCTTCCGCAGTCTTAAGCATAAGAACAATTCGTCTATGGTCTTGTCAAGTCCATTCATTTTATTATTCATGATAAAACCGTTGTAAGACGGGGGGCGTGACGCAAGGAGAATGTCAGTGTCGAGTGTCATAGGGATCACAAATCCAAGAGCACTTAGCCTCTGTGCGTAACCAACAAGTTTGATCACGTGCTCACTTAATGAGCCACCTTCTGCCATCTTGCATTCCCACGACTGCTTCATTATCTCGTAATGTTCAGTCCTAGCTTGCTTCATATACAGAGTTCAGTTTTGTCACCATTTCAAAAAATGGTGAAGTTTCTCAAAACGTTTCTGAAGCTCAGTATCCATGCATGTCAGCATCAAGCATTGTACTGCGGTGTGGTCATTCACTTTAGTGACATAGATGTTCTTATCGTCCTACTATGCATCCTCTATGGGAGTTGTTGGAAGAGATGCTATGAGAAACTAGTCCTTTTTAAGCAACTTTGAGGACAAACCCAAATTGCGGAACCAGTCCACATATTCGCCTCTATTTGCAGCAAGCATTTCTTTTTCAAGCATCGGTCCTAAGCTAAAAGCATTGTTGTTGCGGGCCATCTCTCTACAACGATATAAACAGATTGATTTAGACATGGTTCAAAATTAATTGCATTGATCTTAAAAAGTTTAATCTAATGCTCCCACTAAAACCAATATCTCTCAAAATTGATCTTAGGGTAATCAAGATCCGGATCAATACACCTGCCACCGGTGTAACACTCAGCCATGGAGATGATCAACCCGGTAGGTCTAACTAAACCAATAATAACCGACTTATGACTCTTGTATTAGTCTTTCGACACTTGTGCTCCGAGCTCATATCGGATAAGCTAGAACGTCAAGACAACCAAGCGCTATTGCTGTGGAGACAACTCAATTCACCCGCCTCTTTGTTCCCTTTCCTTTGGTACTCGTGTTACACGACGCACCTCGGGTGGCGTTTATTACAGACGGTTGCACGGCTGGGAGAGCACGAACTTCTTGATATTTTAAGAGAGATCATCATATTAAAGTTACGATTAGTGCGCAATCAAAATAGGCAATGAAAAGGATTAACATCACAGGCAGTTTAATGTATGTGATATGGTATAGCCCTTTTCTTCAAGAAGCTCCAAGCACCATGCTTTTCTTTCTTCATCTTCTTTTGGAGGAGAGCATCACCTCCACGCACGACATGTCGTCAAGCATCATGACGTATGATCATCATCTTCATGTAGATACTACAACTATTGCTAGCATCTATTCTATAAAAATAAAATTACATGAAGTTTGGCACGCAGGCCGAATAAATGACAATCATATGGCTCCAGCCATCATGCCGTACCATGACGTGCAAGTCATGCAAATTGAACATGTACAAAGTATAATCATCTCATACAACTTTTATCATGACGAAGACTATACCACATCACATGTTCCTGCAAAAACAAGTTAGACGTTCTTCTACTCGTTCTTTGCATCTTTTAAGTGGCTGCTAGGGTTTGCAAGGCAAAACGTTTTGCTAGCTACGTAACCACATAATGCACAATCTTTAAGTTGCTAGATTAATACTCGGGGCGTATCAACCATGAGACTACAATTTAATCTCATGACCAATACTGAAAAATCGTCAATACGCGTGATCCCCGTGCTAGATCAACAATCTAACACGCCCTTTTTGTTACACAATTTCTCCACACCAAAAGCAAGACCCAAATTATCTTCGCGCGACCAGCATACTCAGGAGCAACATAGAAGGACCCCGAGGGGCAAGATGTTTGTAACAAAATCAAGCAATACAGGAGGGATCAATTTGTAAAATTAGAGGGGAAGCAACTAGAAGATTCAGTTTAGATCTATTATCAAAAAAATCATGCACAATGAATTTTTTTGTGCAATGCCCGTTCATCACTTATGAACTCTAGATCGAACCTGCATCTAGCACTAGACTAGCTCATGATACCGCTGTTGGTATTCGGAGTAGAAAACAAAAAAAATTCCGGCACTACGAAAACCAAACCCAAGAACGGATCTAGGAAGATGCAGATGAGGATATCGATCTTGTTACCTACTTGCAACCGTTCAACGGATGCACTCTCTCGCAGCGGAAGATGTTGATGGAGAGTCGAAGAAGAGTGAAGATGAACAATCCCACGAACAGATCTAATCACCGTGGAGTCCCTCGAACAAAGATCGAACGCACGATCTCTCTACGGTTGATCCACACGTATAGTGTAGATGATCCGGCAGGGCACCGCCGTCCAGAGCTCGGCGCCACCGGAGTAGAGAGGAGGGAGGAGCAGCCCTTCGGGGTGGTGAAGGTTGGATCTAATGAGAGGGAGAGAGAGGGGGCAGCCCTTCGGGAGAGAACAACTTCAATTGTGTCTTGAAGGGTGATGTGCGAGGTAATGATAGTGATTTCTCGCCCTTCATTGGTGAGCCCCAAGTGGAAGGCGTGATGTAGCACAGCAGCAAATTTCCCTCAATAAAGATACCAAGGTTTGTCTCCAGTAGGACTCCGGAGATGATAAGTAGGTGTCAGCGGCGCTACTGACGCGGACCTGCACACAGACACAAATAACTTTGTTCCCAACGAAGTTCAGAGAGGTTGTCAATCTCTCCGGTCTTGTTGTTCACAAAGGATCAAACACAAAGGATAATGATAACAACTGAAAGTAAAAGCAGAAAAGTAAATGAGCGTGTAAACAGAGATGAGGATATGGACCGGGATACGTGATGTTCACTAGTGATTTCTCTCTCCCAAAAGACGATAAAACTGCTATGCGAGGTGAACAAATTACAGAAGGGCAATTGACAAGATTATGAACGCACCGCAATGTTAACTATGCTACAAAAGAAAGGAAGAGGCTCAAAAGCACGGGCAGTACGCCAAAATAAGTAGACCGAAATCCAACTGCATCTACTACTAATCATCCACCTTGAGATATCTATCCAGAACATCTCGCTGGTATTAAGTTGCGAGCCCCACCCAAAGTGTAAACCCAAAGCAACAGACAACTGCATTAAAAAGCACTTTGCGTAAAGTAAACAATCCTTGCAACCGTGGTTACAAGCACCGTTGTTTTCCCCCTTGTGGCAACAGCACATCCCCTAGACTCATGTTTCTGTCACTCAAGTGTGTCATCGGGGGGCATGAACCCACAATCGAGCATAACGTTCCCTCTTGGGGTTACTACCTACTACTTGGCCATAGCAATAAACAGCAACGGAGAACATGCAAGAATTACTTAGGAACAAAACTATAAGAGATAAGAACCAAATATATTACTCAATCACAATCTGAACATAATCTCATAATCCATCAGATCCCATCAAAATCAGCATAGCAATAGCAGAAAGATTACAAAAGTGCCTCGATCATGTAGGGAAGCTCACGAGGTCTAAACCATGAAGAACAAAGAGGGGAGGAGAACATCACATAGCTACTGATCACGGACCCATGGTCCAAGGAAAACTACTCACGAGACATCCGGGAAGCATCCATGGTAGAGAGGAGACTCCCGAAGGTCGGCCCTCCCTCCGGCAGGGTGCCGGGAAGAGGTCTTCTGGTGCTCCCGATCTCAGAAGCGCGGCGGCGGCGAAACAGAGGAGATAACGCGAAAAAGGGTTCTATTCTCGGAAGTTTCCCGTGACGGAGAATATATATAGGCGAAGGGGGGCAGCCAGAGGGGCCACCAGGGGTCCAGGCGCCCCCCTGGCGCGGTCAAGCCCTAGGGCGCGCCACCAGGGCGCCTGGGCCCCTGATGGTGTCCCTCTGGCCCCACCCAGGTTCTTCCGGAAGGTTCCTTCACGCTGATTTTTTATCTGAATTTTCCCGAATTTTTGGAGCACTTTTTATATGGGGGAAAACTGAAATAGAAAAACAGCAGAAAACAGGAACTGGCACTGTGGTGCACTGAGTTAATAGGTTAGTACAAATATGATCAAAAGTGTATGAAAGTGTATCTAGATCATAGCAATATCACACAAAACATGCATGGAGCAAGCAGAAATTATAGATACGTTTTGGACGTATCAACATCCCCAAGCTTAATTCCTTCTCGTCCTCGAGTAGGTAAATGATAACAACATAATTTTTGTGGTGTCATGCTAGCAACCATATAAGAACTTTGAAAAGTAAAGCAATCAAGGTTAGAAATTCAATTCAAGTCATAACATGCAAGAGTCTATATTAGCATTGAAACAAGTAACAAAACAACATTAGGTGCAAGAGCTCTCGCTGTCCGTGACTCGAATGTCTCCAAATGGTGTTTGCGTGCAAGAAGGGGGATAGAGAATACGAGAAAAACAATTTATTTGTTGAGAACTCAATCTACTAAAGTTTCACACTTGGTCTTTTTCTGGAATCTTATCTTGACTCGTCCCCAGACCACTAGCCAGGTACAAGTCAATTTGATCCACTCATTTTTCAATATTTTGAGCACTCATGCAATGGATGAGCGTAAGCACGAGAGTTGACACTTGGGATGGCAAAGAGAGGAGTATGGAGGAGGAAGACAAAAAAGGAGGAGAAAGGCTCACATCAATGAGGACAATCATAGGTAAGAGATGCCAAATGATAGATATGATGTGAGGAGTAGGGATTGACATGCAACGGATGCACATACGAGCTAGGAAGCTCTCTAATGGAACTAGTGGGGGTGCATCTAACTTTCTCGCTCATGAAGACCTAGAGCTCGTTTGAGGAGGCTCATCCTTGGAATATGCAAGCCAAGTTCTGTAGTGTGAAGGTCCCCACATAGCTATATGCATAATGATCATCTCTATGGAGTACAAGGATATAAAGGGAGTACTAGTGTGGATCTCTCAAAAGGATAGTAGTGTTGCCCCTTTCTCTCTTTTTATTTTTTTTATTTTTATTTTTTTTTGTATTTTTTTGTGGCCTCAATGGCTCTTTCTATTTAACTCTCATTTGTCCTCTTTGGGATCTTTTATTGTGTCCACTTTGGGATCTTTTCCTCACTTAAGGGCAACACTCTATTTTACAAGAAGGTAAAGGAGATCTTTCACACTTTACAAGGTACTCAAAATCATAAAGAAGATGTAACTAACATGATGTATGCAATGTATGTCGCTGCCAGTGTAGCAGGAACATGTATGACATGAAGATCAAGTCATGAAGAGGTGGATGTTGCATGGAAATATATCTCGGAAAGGCTATGGAAATGCCTTGATAGGTAGGTATGGTGGCTGTTTTCAGGAAAGATATAAGGAGGTTTATGATGACAGAGCGTATCATGCCAAGGGTTTGGATGTACCGGCGAAGGTGGACACCAACTCTCGGAGTGAGAAGAAGGCAATGTACGGCACGGGAGAGGCTAGCAAAATATGGGAAGGTGGAAGTGTCAACTTTCAATACTTACATTAGTCCGAAGAACTCATGCACTTATTATCGGTAACTCTCAATCTAATAAGGTGGTTCACAAAGAGACAAGTACCCCGAGGAGGAGTGTATGGGGGATTGGTTATCCTTGCGCATCCTCGACTCATGGTACGTGAGTGTACTCTAATATCCGATCCCTCCAAAGATTAGTGATCCATCTAGTAGCTAGAGTTCTCAACTGGTTTTGTAGGTTTTGAAAATAAACACGGATTGCCCAAAATACGACACCTATCACTAATAGGCTAGAGCTCTTGACACCAAAAGTTCAAACATTACTCACATCAATACCTCAAAACTATTGCAAGTTACTACTAGAATTAAATAGCAACCTCAATTACCTACTTCCAAGACAAGACACAACTTAGTGCAACAACAAACTCTCTTTAACAAGATAAACATGAAAACTAAAAAGAGTTCCAGCAACAAACTAAACAAAAGCCAAGGCTCTTGCTAAAGACAAACTAAAACTAACACTAAACATGGCAGTAGCTACGAAAAGATAAAGAACACACAACAACAAAAAGATAGGCAGGAAAAATCCTATGATGTGTTCTAGATTTTGAAAGTGGAGCGTGTTTCTCTCCCACACAAAGTAAGAAGGGATCTAACTTGTTATGAACAGCAAGCAAAGCTAAAGAAAACTAAAAATAAAACCTAAGAGCGTGACACTCCAAGCATAGAACATGGCGCATGAAGTGATAAAAATATAGTGAGACGAAGGAAGAACTGATGATTGTTGATGAAGAAGGGGATGCACGGGGGCATCCCCAAGCTTATACGCTTGAGTCTCCTTGAATATTTATTGGGTATGCATGGGGGCATCCCCAAGCTTGAGCGCTTGACACTCCTGGATCTTCTTTCATCATCTTCCATCGCACACTTGAAAACTCCCTTCATACAAAACTCATCATAAGCTGATTAGAGAGGTTAGTACCCTTAATAAAATAATTTTTCCCACTGGATATAAATATATTCTTGAAGATCTACTATTTCTCAAGAGTGCCAAAAGGTTTTTGCAAAGAAAAAGCAAGCTTAAGGTTTTCAAAAGTGAAGAGAGGCAAAACGTGGCAGAATCTGTGAAAAACAGAACAGCAGGTAGTAAATAATTTTTTAGGGGCACTTCTGCAACTCAAATCAAAAAACTCAGAACATACGAAAGTTTCAAAATTGTATAGATCACGCTGTCAAAAAAATTCAGACCAAAAAGATGATCTGGTGATTTGATTCGAAATTTTCTGTCAAGGGACAGAATCTGTTTTCTGGACAGCATGTCACAACTTTTGCTTCCCTTATCATAAGAGGCTATAACTTGGCACAAAGCTGAAAAATAAAGATACAATGATGTTGCTACAGTAGTAACGAACATAAAGACATAAAAAAGCAAAAAGAAAAACCTAAATTCATTGCGGGCTGCCTCCCGAAAGCGCTTTCTTTTATGCCTTTAAGCTAGGCATGATGCAAAAGAAGAATCAAGTTTTATTAAGAGAAAGAGAATAACTAGCCCGAGTAACGGACTCAAAAGGTAACTTGATTTTCTTTCTAGGGAAGTGTTCCATCCCGTTTTTTAATGGGAATTGGAATTTTATATTCCCCTCTTTCACGTCAATAACCGTACCAACGGTGCGAAGAAAAGGACGTCCCAAAATAATTGGACACAAAGGTTCACACTCTATATCCATAACAATAAAATCAACGGGAACATAGTTGTCATTGACAATGATAAGAACATCGTCGATCTTCCCCAAAGGTTTCTTTATGGAAGAATCAACAAGACGAACACCAAAAGAACAAGGATCAAAGGGCTTCAATTCAAACATATCAAATATTCTTTTGGGCATAACGGAGGTACTAGCTCCAACATCACATAAAGCATAGCAAGAGAAGTTATTTAATTTAATTTTGATCATAGGGTCCCAACCATCCTCTAGCTTCCTAGGTATGGAGGCTTCTACTCTAAGCTTCTCCTCCCTAGCTTTGATGAGAGCATTTGTGATATGCTCCGTGAAGGCAAGATTAAGTGTGCTAGTGTGGGGGTCTCTAGACATTTTGTGTAGCAAGCTAATAACTTCTGAGAGGGTGCAACTATCAAAATCAATGTCACTACTATCAAAGGTGGTAGTAGTGTCGTCTAGGCTCACTTGTTTGAAACCCTCTATGTTCATAGGAGTTTCTTCATCTTTGGTTGAGGTATTAGCATCACCATTAATAGGTCCAACGGGACTAGGAGTGCATTGGGTGCTAATAGTTTGAGTGTCCTCAACAATTTGAATAGTGGCAACTGTGTGGTGTGTAGGAAGGCTCTTAATTCTATCCTCTTCCTCTTTTTCTCTAGCCCACCTTTCTTTAAGTTTAGCCATCATCCTAATATTTTCATTAATTTGTAATTGGATAGCATTAATAGGAGTGGCCTTATTCTCCTGAAGGGGAGAGGTTCTAATTTTAAGCATCTCAATATCAAGGGCTAAGCTTTCTACCTTCAAAGAGAGATTATCTAATTTAGCTAATTTCTCCTCTACATTATTGTTGAAGGCTTTTTTGGTAGTGATAAAGTCTCTAAGCATGTTTTCCAATTCAGAAGAGGGATTCTTGTTGCTAGGGTAGGTGTTGATGTTCCCATAGTTGGATGGAAACGGTCTAGGATTGCTAGAAAAATTACCCCTATAAGCATTGTTGTTGAAGTTGTTTCTAGCAATAAAGTTCACATCTACTTGTTCTTGGGCAACCAAAGAATTTAAAGGGACATCATGAGGATCAATAGAGGGTTGCTTGGTAAGTAGAGACATAATTAAGTCAACTTTTTCATTGAGGGAGGTAATTTCCTCGACAGAGTTTACCTTCCTACCTGTTGGAGCGCGTTCGGTGTGCCATTGGGAATAATTGGTCATCATTTCATCGAGAAGCTTTGTGGCAGCACCAAGTGTAGTTGACATAAAGGTTCCTCCCGCGACCGAATCTAACAGGTTCCGCGAGGTAAAGTTCAAGCCTGCATAAAAAGTCTGGATAACCATCCAGGTAGTCAAACCATGTGTAGGGCATTTCTTAACAAGAGATTTCATTATTTCCCAAGCTTGGGCAACGTGTTCATTATCCAATTGCTTAAAATTCATAATGTTACTCCTTAATTGGATAATTTTAGCAGGTGGGTACTACTTCCCTATAAAAGCATCTTTGCACTTATCCCAAGAATCTATGCTATTCCTAGGCAAAGATTGAAACCAGATTTTAGCGTCTCCCCTTAAAGAGAAAGGAAAGATCTTGAGCTTAACAATATCACCCTCTACTTCTTTATACTTTTGCATATCACATAATTCAACAAAATTGTTCAAGTGTAAAGCAGCATCATCTCCAGCACCAGAGAATTGATCTCTCATAACAAGGTTTAGCAAGGAAGGTTTAATTTCATAAGAGGTAGCTGAAGTGGCAGGTGTGGCAATGGGGGTGCAAATAAAGTCTTGGTTGTTGTGACTAGTGAAGTCACACAACTTGGTGTTTTCAGTGGAACCCATAGCAGCAGCAAGTGTGGCAAAAAAAATTGTGATTTTTGATATAAGACTCAAAGATAAAAACTGAAAGGTAAACTAACAAGACTAAAAAACAAAGGTAAATGGTAGTGTGCAACTCCCCTATCGTAGCACTCGGAGTCCCCGGCAACGGCGCCAGAAATTTGGCTTGATGTGCGAGGTAATGATAGTGATTTCTCGCCCTTCGTTGGTGAGCCCCAAGTGGAAGGCGTGATGTAGCACAGCAGCAAATTTCCCTCAGTAAAGATACCAAGGTTTGTCTCCAGTAGGACTCCGGAGATGATAAGTAGGTGTCAGCGGCGCTACTGAAGCGGACCTGCACACAGACACAAATAACTTTGTTCCCAACGAAGTTCAGAGAGGTTGTCAATCTCTCCGGTCTTGTTGTTCACAAAGGATCAAACACAAAGGATAATGATAGCAACTGAAAGTAAAAGAAGAAAAGTAAATGAGTGTGTAAACAGAGATGAGGATATGGACCGGGATACGTGATGTTCACTAGTGATGTCTCTCTCCCAAAAGACGATAAAACTGCTATGCGAGGTGAACAAATTACAGAAGGGCAATTGACAGGATTATGAACACACCGCAATGCTAACTATGCTACAAAAGAAATGAAGAGGCTCAAAAGCACGGGCAGTACGCCAAAATAAGTAGACCGAAATCCAACTGCATCTACTACTAATCATCCACCTTGAGATATCTATCCAGAACATCTCGCTGGTATTAAGTTGCGAGCCCCACCCAAAGTGTAAACCCAAAGCAACAGACAACTGCATTAAAAAGCACTTTGCGTAAAGTAAACAATCCTTGCAACCGCGGTTACAAGCATCGTTGTTTTCCCCCTTGTGGCAACAGCACATCCCCTAGACTCATGTTTCTGTCACTCAAGCGTGTCATCGGGGGGCATGAACCCACAATCGAGCATAACGTTCCCTCTTGGGGTTACTACCTACTACTTGGCCAAAGCAATAAACAGCAACGGAGAACATGCAAGAATTACTTAGGAACAAAAATATAAGAGATAAGAACCAAATATATTACTCAATCACAATCTGAACATAATCTCATAATCCATCAGATCCCATCAAACTCAGCATAGCAATAGCAGAAAGATTACAAAAGTGCCTCGATCATGTAGGGCAGCTCACGAGGTCTAAACCATGAAGAACAAAGAGGGGAGGAGAACATCACATAGCTACTGATCACGGACCCATGGTCCAAGGAAAACTACTCACGAGACATCCGGGAAGCATCCATGGTGGAGAGGAGACTCCCGGAGGTCGGCCCTCCCTCCGGCAGGGTGCCGGGAAGAGGTCTTCTGGTGCTCCCGATCTCGGAAGCGCGGCGGAGGCGGAATAGAGGAGAGAACGCGAAAAAGGGTTTTGTTCTCGGAAGTTTCCCGTGACGGAGAATATATAGGCGAAGGGGGGGCAGCCAGGGGGGCCACCAGGGGTCCAGGCGCCCCCCTGGCGCGGCCAAGCCCTAGGGCGCGCCACCAGGGCGCCTGGGCCCCTGGTGGTGGCCCTCTGGCCCCACCCAGGTTCTTCCGGAAGGTTCCTTCACGCTGATTTTTTATCTGAATTTTCCCGAATTTTTGGAGCACTTTTTATATGGGGGAAAACTGAAATAGAAAAACAACAGAATACAGGAACTTGCACTATGGTGCATTGAGTTAATAGGTTAGTCCAAATATGATCAAAAGTGTATGAAAGTGTATCTAGATCATAGCAATATCACACAAAACATGCATGGAGCAAGCAGAAATTATAGATACGTTTTGGACGTATCAAAGGGGTGCCCCCACCTCCTCTATTTATAGGTGGAGGGGGAGGGGAGCCATCTTGGAGGAGGGGGCAGCCCTAGGGGGCAGCCCTAGGGTTCCCCTCCCTAGGGTTGCGCCAAGGGGGGAGGGGGGAAGCTTCCTCGAAGCTCCCCCAAGGCGCCCTCCCCTCTTGGGCTCCCTTGGCCCATGTGCTCCCTCCCCACTTGGGCCTTCCAAGTGAGAGGGATCCCATTGATATTAAATTCATTAATTTAATTCCAAAACCTTTTCGAAATGCATAATAAATGAATATTAAATATATCTAGACCAACTCGGAACTTTTCCGGCCCTCCGGTTTTACCCGGTTTTCTTAAAACTCTTCCCGATACCTTACCGAGTCCCGAAACGGTTCCGGTTTTCTCATCGATCATAACCCAATCACTCCGAGACTTTCACGGTGTGATAAATACATGCTCCTATCACTCTAGTACTCTAAAGATCATCTACCTTTAAGTGTCTGACCCCATAGGTTCGGTAGGATACAGACATGAACCGGAAACTGACTTTCCCGCGGAACAATAACCGATAGCGGAGCCATGGACACCCATAACGGTTCCCGTACCTACACGAATATAAATTCGAGCGAACCACAAGCTTAACATGCCAATCCTATTTGCTTCACGATACTATACAAAACCTGAGGTGAGATCTATTAGGTATCCGCATGATTAACCATTAACCATTATACCAAGTCATCCTTCTTCTCGTTTTGTTCCATTTTCTCGTTTAGTATTCCGGTATCCCTTGTGATCAATTCACAGTGTCTGGCCATACGATGTTAGATGCCGTAATACCGAGAGGGCCCATAGAAGTATCTCTCCATCGTTAAAGGAGAAAATTCCCAACTCGAATCGTTAAGTCCCTTGACACACTTTCAGGTGTGAGTGATCAAAGCCGTTATTGCCACGCCTGTTACGGGTGGTGTTGGGACAGTGTCAAAACCCACCCTCCGGTATGAAGTTACGAAACATTCTTATGGTCATGAAGGGCACATGCATATTAACTTTAGATGATTTTACTTATAACATGGAAACGATGTGATCTCAAAGTAAATCATACAATTGGGTCGGTTCAGCACCCTTGTTCTGACAACAATGTGCTCCCATGTGTTACCGGCATTTCCAATGCCCTGTGAATAGGAAAACATGTCATCCATAACACACGGGTTAGTCCTAGAGGCAGACTAAGAACACTTGGTGTTTATACTCCACACCTGCATATGGGTTTTCCTTCGGAGGCAGTTAACATGCTTCTTGGCAAACCTCCGCATAAGCCATTTGCAGTTATAGCACAGACATATAAACTTTAATAATGAACCTGGAATAATAATAATACAATTTATTATTTCCTCTAGGGTATAATTCCAACAGAGATTTTGTTAAAATATAATTTGATTTGTGAAAACTCGGTTAATTATATTGATGGGATAGAAAAAATTATGAGAAGGGTGTAAGCCATAGAACGAACTCTCCTTTAATAGTCTCCGTTCGTTTTCACATGCCTTTGTTGATTTCTAAGTAAGCTATTTGATGCCACAAACAATCAGGGCCATATATAAATCGGCAAAAATCAATTCAATGAACCGAGGTGGGACTATTATCTCTTACGTGACCCATATATTGCTATTTATAGCTTACCTATGAGCATTTTTGCAATACTGAGTCGGCTCATCATCTTGAGATTAACGAAGTCACCACCTCGTCTTCGACGGAAATGTCTCCTCCCACTGAAATCACATCGCCAGAAGATCTGGAATAAATCTAGGGAAATGCGAGCACCAATGTCAAATCTGAGATTTAAACTCTGGTGGGCTGGGGATACAGCCATCCACCTAACCAACTCAACCACAAGTTGATTCGCTGAACTCTTCTTTAATAGTAGAGATTACATTCACCATATTTTAGATCTTGGTAATATTTTATTTTATTTTACGTATGAATAAGAAATGACAAGTAAAGTTTTTTGATTTAGTTAATTTTTAAATAAGATTTGATTTGATTCAGATACAAATAGGGAAAGGCATGAAAGGTTTTTATTTCATTGAGATTTTGTTAAAATCTAATTTGATTTGATTAAATTAACGCAAATGTGATTTTAGGAAAGTTCCAATTTAATTTATATTATTTCAAAGTACTCAATTTACATTGATTTTATTCTATGTGGCATCAATTGGGACTAAAAAATGGATAGAAAATAATGGTGAAAGAACATCTAGAAGATAAAAATCGAGGGATGAAATGAAGCGAATCTACCAATTATCCATTTATAAGTAAAGATACACATTTTCTTTCGTACACCCCTTAAGAAAAACAGTACTCCCTCCGATCCAAATTAATTGACGCACACTTAGTATAACTTTGTACTAAAATTATACAGTTGTACTAAGTATACGTCAATTAATATAGATAGGAGTGAGTAAAAGAATTAGATGGTTGATTGATTTATTCTGGCCCTGCATACCGACTCGTAGTGGCCATCTCTCCATGAACGTACCTTTTTCTTCCCCCGCTGCCGGAACCACGGCCACGCCCCGGCGAACATGCTCCATTTTTTGTATATCCCGTTAATATAGGGAAGTTATCGTGGCCGGCCGATCGGCCGAAGCCAAGCGCACTAACGTCCATTGTTTCTGCTTTTACTATGTAATGCACATTGTAAATGTTGCAACCGTGGTATTAAAATGTTATTATTTATATTATTATTATATTAAAATGCTACTATATTGATCTATGTTACTTTTTGCTAAATGGATGTATCTAGATGTATTTTAGTGCTAAGCACATCCGTTTGATAGCATGATATAAAATGCTACTAATGATTTCTGCTACAACAAAAAAGATGAAATGTGATCGGTGATGATATATCCTGAATTTTGTTGCAACCGTTATAATTTTTTGTTGCATTCATGTACCAAAAAAGTTGCAACCATACCGCAAATGTGGCAAAAAGATGAAGTGTGATCGGTGATGATGGGTCCTGAATTTTGTTGCAACCATTATAAATGTTTGTTGCATCCATGTACCAAAAAAGTTACAACCATACCGCAAATGTGACAAAAATAATGAAGTGTGATCGGTGATGATGGGTCTTGAATTTTGTTGTAACCATTATGAAAAAAGCTATCATCGGTGATCAAATTTGCTGCCACGAATTGATGGTAAACATGGTAGCCAACAACTTCGTTAGTTTTTTTATGCAACGGTGAAAAAACTTGAAAAAAAAAGCACACAATAAATTTTGTTGCATCCATGTATCAAAAAAATTGAAACCATACCATAAATGTTGCAAACGCTCCGCAAATGTTGCAACCATATAAACGCGAAGAGGTACGCAACAATCGTGACTGTCGAATGTCCGTGATCGAACGGTGCAGCTTTGACCGGCCCAAATTGAGCTGGTCAGCCGGCGCCTAGCACGACCCGTTAATACTCCCTGTGTTTATTTTTGCTTCGCATATAAGAATTGTCTGAAGTCAAATCTCATAAAGTTTGACTAATTATATATAAAAATCTGTCAATATCCACAATATAAAACCAATATTATTTGAAAAATTATGATATTAATTTTTCTATGGTATTTAATGTTGTAGATGTTGATATTTTTTAATATAAATTTGGTCAAATTTTATTAAATTTAACTTAAATAAATTTTATATGTGAAGTAAAAAGAAACGAAGGAATTATATGAGAGAAATGTTATCTTCATGCTAGCGTGAATCCATCAGCTACAACTTTCGATGTTGATGTTTAGACAATCTCCTCCATTGCACTATCCCGGCACTGATGGAGATAAAGGGCCATGGACTGGACCAAAGCTTTGCAATCAGGGGCGCGTGAGACTATGAAGACATCGAGTATAGGCGTCCTGCAGTGATAATCAGATCCATTAGATTTCATAATCTTTTATATTAGCATATTTTTTTTACGTGCAAGCATGCCACATTATTAATCAACATGCATGAGAAAAATTCATCTTAATATGCCACTATGTTAATAAAAACCAACATGCATGGAGTCTTTCCTTTTATCATCATTCAAAATGCATGAAAAAGGTTCGCCTCAATATATCATTATGCATAATAAAACACACATGCAACATGCATACATGATTTTTTTTCATTCTATTACAAAATTTGTATTATACTCATATATTAATTTAAAATTATTGTTTCAAATATACATGTTTAGTTTAATCAATCATTTCACAGAAATATTTTCAAAAAAAAAATCTCCAACATCATGCGGGGCATCATCTAGTTAGTTTTAAAAGATAATACTGTACTACCCTTTTTAGCAATAGGGTATGTTTTAATCTCGAACTCCGTTTCCTGTCCTTTTTCTTTAGTTTGTAAAAGAGCACGTTGCGTGGGCAATTTCGTAGGGTTCATGACCATTCACATTATTTGCAGTAAAAATGTGCTTGCTGTTATATATAGATCTAATTGTTAATTACTGCTCCGTGCGAATGGCCATTAATTGAATTACTTCTAAATGACTATTATTGGGTGTACTCATGACGAACTGTTACTAGTATAACCGAGGTAATTAAGAAATTTCATCACACCCGGTATATGTTCGTAGGCTTCATGAGTATTCAGTCATTCACATTTTTTTTTGAAAAAGAGAATATATTAATATCAAAAAAATATCAATTACCTCCGGCCTCTGCAACTACGCACTGCCTAAAAGGCATTACGGATGCACTCAACCATCCAAAACAAAAAGAAAAGAAATAAAAAGAAAAGTTCCGCTACAGAGTTACAATCCTTGCAGCAGCCGCACAACCACCACCATGCCAACACCTGATGTCCAATTCTTCAAAAACACCGCCTTCGAGAAGAAATCAGTGCCAGGCCCAACCAATTAAGGCAAGACCTTGGGTTTTCACCCTGAAAATAGTCTCCGCTCTCAAAACAATGTCTTCAGCAAGACCATTGCCAGACACAACCAATTAAGGCTAGACCTTGGATTTTCATCCAGAAAAGTAGGACTTTGAACTTCACCTGTGTTGTCGCCCCTGCTAACATACTGCTGCCACGATTCCTGAAACTCCGAGCCAGTTCCTCATCGACGCAAAGACTTCAATCACCATTGCAAGTCCTCCAATCTCAGCCTTCATGACATTCTCACCTCTGACTTCACCATGGATTTGCCCATGATGGCAACAGAGCAGAGCTTTGCGTCACTTTTTGTGTTGCGACCGAATCCCATCCGATCCAACAAACTCCAGGCATATGCCAATGGCAAATCGCCGGCGGAGCCTTCCGGAACCCGACACTCCGGCCAGATCAAAGAGGACCTACGTCAGGCAGATCTTCTTCCTGGCGCAATTTGGAACCCTAGGACCGCCATCTTTATTCACGGCAGCAGTCCCCCACGCCGCTCCGATCCAATCCGCAGCCGTCAGGCCGCCCGTCGCCGGCACACCTCGGTGTCATCCGGCGCCGACGAGAGAAGACCAGATCACCGAGCAAGGCCCGACGACCCAATCTCAAGCACCATCAGAGAACAGGCAACGTTTGCCGGATCAGACCGCCATACGCGTCGTCCTCCAGCCTGCGCTCGCTCCTCCGGCCACGGCTGCAGTCAGTCATGGCACCCCGCCGGGAACCAGAGACTGCATCACGCTTACTGTTTTATATAATTTAGAGGTTATAACCTCCACAATGTATTATTTTTAGAGGTTATATCTTATTTAATAATTTTAACTTCATGCATAAATATGATTGGTCTAACCATGCTTTTTACATATGGCCACGACGTGCAAGGCTTTTCACATAATTTTAGCTCAATGCATAATTTTAGGTAAGATACAACATTCCTCTTTTTTTCCATTAAATATTGTGCCACATAAGCAAAAATGCCTATGATTACATGCTAAAATACTAGCATTCGGAGTTCCCTTGTCTATAATACCTACTTAGTTCATCCCCACTAACTTATCTATCTTGACATGCAAGCTATCCACATCATCAAGTAGGTCCATCATGCAAAATAATCCACTAACTATGCATGCACATGCTTCCATTAATTACATGCAAATTCAACCTAAATAAATAATAACTTTTTGTGCACTTAGCGTCACAATTTATAACATACTTTTTTATAAAAAAACAAATTAGGATTTATCTCATATTTTATTTTTCTATGCACATCTATAATTGATATTATTGCTTTAGGCTTAGACAATAGTGGAGATGTCTCCACTATCTCTACTCAACGCTATTTTCATCTCATATTGTCTCACCATATATTAAGCTAATAAATTAACAAAACAAAAAATCATACTCATTTTTTTGGGGTTTCATCAAATTTCTTATATTTTTGCTCTAAACAGTATTGATTTAAAAAAGAATTTATAATCAAATTATATTACATTTAATAATCTTTTCATGTTTCAAGAAAAAATATTATATTTTTTCTCTGAAAAATTCCCACAGCAACGCGCGGGGTATCATCTAGTACTTATAAATTACTATTTCCATTACTATTATTAGGAGTAGTAAATAATTTAAACGTGAGGTAAAATGTTTGCAGGGGCCAAGCTCTCTTATTTAAACCCCCGCTCGCCTGCTCTTCTCAACCTGAGCTTCGAACCCTTCCTTCAAAGAAACTTCTCACGAATCCCACTCCAAGCACTGCCATGGATCTTTCCATGGCTACCGGCCCAGAGGACTCCCTCCTCCTGCTCCTCCTCCCGGCTACCACCCTGCTCCCACCCCTGCTCGCCGTACTACTCCTCGTCGCCTCTCTCCTGTGGCTCTCGCCGGGCGGTCCGGCGTGGGCCTTATCCCTCTGCCACCGCCCTCCGCCAGGCCCGCCGGGCGTAGTCACCGCGCTCTCCAGCCCCATGGCGCACCGCGTCATGGCGGCGCTGTCCCGCTCCGTCCGCGGCGGCGCCGCATTGATGTCCTTCTCCGTCGGCCTCACCCGCGTAGTCGTGTCGAGCCGGCAAGATACCGCGCGCGAGATACTCGTCAACCCGGCGTTCGGCGATCGCCCCGTGAAGGACGCGGCGCGCCACCTCCTCTTCCACCGCGCCATGGGCTTCGCCCCGTCGGGCGACGCGCACTGGCGTGCGCTCCGCCGCCTCGCCGCGGCGCACCTCTTCGGCCCGCGCCGCGTGGCGGCCTCCGCGCCCCACCGGTCATCGATCGGGGAGCGCATGGTCTGCGACGTCGCCTCTCTCATGGCCCGCCACGGCGAGGTCGCCCCTCGGCGGTTCCTGCACGCGGCGTCCCTCAACCACGTCATGGCCGTCGTCTTCGGCAAGCGCTACGGCGACTTCACAAGCCAAGAAGGCGCCGTCGTGGAGGAAATGGTGAGCGAAGGGTACGACCTCCTCGGCACGTTCAACTGGGCCGATCACCTGCCATTCCTCAAGTGGCTGGACCTCCAGGGCGTGCGCCGCCGGTGCAACAGGTTAGTCCGGCAGGTGGAGGTGTACGTCGGTGGCATCATAGAGGAGCACAAGGCGATGCGCGCCAGTGGACCGGGCATTGCGGATGAGCTCTCCGGCGACTTCGTCGACGTGCTCCTCGGCCTCGAGGGAGAAGACAGGATGTCAGATTCCGACATGATCGCTGTTCTTTGGGTAAGCAAGACCGGCAAAACACACTGTACTCTACAAGCATATCTAGAGATAGATCCAGAGTAGTAGTACGACTGATTGCATTCAAGTCGATATGGTGCGTTTGCTAATAATGAATTGTGCGTTGCTAATAATGGATTGTGCGTTTCAGGAGATGATCTTCAGAGGGACGGACACGGTGGCGATCTTGATGGAGTGGATCATGGCGAGGATGGTGCTGCACCCGGAGATCCAGGCCAAGGCCCGGGAGGAGCTGGACGCCGTGGTTGGGCGGGACAGGGCCGTGACGGACGAGGACGTGGCCAGGCTCCCCTACATCCAGAGCATCGTCAAGGAGACGCTGCGCATGCACCCGCCGGGCCCGCTGCTGTCGTGGGCGCGGCTGGCCGTGCACGACGCGCACGTCGGCGGCCACCTGGTGCCGGCCGGCACGACGGCGATGGTGAACATGTGGGCCATCGCGCACGACGCGGCGGTGTGGGCGGAGCCGGAGCAGTTCCGGCCGGAGCGGTTCGTGGAGGAGGAGGTGAGCGTGCTGGGCAGCGACCTGCGGCTGGCCCCGTTCGGCGCCGGGCGGCGCGTGTGCCCAGGGAAGATGCTGGCGCTGGCCACCGTGCACCTCTGGCTGGCGCAGCTGCTGCAGCGGTTCGAGTGGGCGCCCGCGGGCGGCGTGGACCTGTCGGAGCGCCTCAACATGTCGCTGGAGATGGCCACGCCGCTGGTCTGCAAGGCCGTGGCTCGCTAGGCGGCGCTAGGGCCAGAGCGGGCTACGTGCTCCGCCGCCGCCGCCGTCTACTCTAGGTCGCCTAGCCTGTCGGCGGCGCCAGCGCTACTTGCTTTATTGCCTATTTATTGGCTAGCTTGCTTGGGAGGGTCTACGAGTGGTCATCTCCATGCATGCACGGCTAGCTAGCTAGCTAGCCCTGTCTCGTTGCATTGGCGGCCGATCCGTTCGTTAGCCAATGTAGTTACTAGCAGTAGCTAGCTAGCCTGAGTTACTACTCTTGCTCTCCTCTTTGGTAACGTAGGGTAATTTTGGTCTTTTGGTGTGTTTTGTTCGGGAGAAACATCGGGTATCTGTTGAGTCAGTGTGAGCTGTCATGCTGTAGCCGTGTCGTGCGTCAAGAAAGTTAATTAGTGAGATTTTGAGTTTTTTTTTTGATTCCGTGGAACATGTCTCCTGCAGCTACACTACTTTTGTTGATTACTACTAGTAGTAATACTGTGACTGATGTGTTGTCGCAAGAGTGAAATGGTGTGCGTAACGAACTAACCAAAGCAACAAAGTGACTGGCATGAGCACCAGAACTCGTGACCCGTGCATGCGTTGTGCTGCTTGCGCCCGTTCATCTCAGTTGCGGCACCGGCACCTTCCTCGCTTGCAACTTGCAAGCCCTTGTGAAAGTTGTGCGCTTCTATGTGTCTGAGCATCTCCAGCCGTTGGCCCCCCAAGACGTTTTGCGGCGCTATTTTAGTGCCGCTTGGGGCGCTCGGTGCGGCGAAAACGTTTTGGGGTGACCGGCCATCCAGCCGCGCCCCAAGGCGACCCCCAAGGCGGGTGGGCCCGTCGTAGATTCGGATTAGATTCGACCCAGAAACGGCGCAAATTCAATATTTTCAACGCAAATTCAACACAAACATGAAATATAGGCGTAGTTCGGCCGAGTTCAGCACACAACATGAAATACAAACACATAGTTCGGCACAAATACAAAAAACAAATTAAACTAGACATTGCCTTTGCGCATCAATAAATGATCCACTAGATCTTCCTGCAGTTGACGATGCACGTGTGGGTCTCGGATCTCCTGGCGCATGTTGAGATAGGTTGTCCAATCTGATGGTATCTGGTGATCAACAACTGCAAGAGGCCCCTGGTTGAGATATGGTTCACAGTCATACACTGGCTCCGCTTTCTCGCTCTCAATGATCATGTTGTGCAAGATGACACAACAATTCATCACCTCCCATAGTTGATCTTTCGACCAAGTCAGAGCGGGTACCGGACAACGGCAAATCGAGATTGTAGCACCCCAAATGCCCGCTCGACATCCTTCCTGCAAGCCTCCTGGCACTTGGCAAAGTGGGCGTACTTTCCTCCTGGCACAGGATTTGAGATAGTATTCACAAATACCGGTCATCTTGGATAGATGCCATCTGCTAGGTAGTATCCCTTGTTGTACTGGTGCCCATTGACCTCGAAGTTCACCGAAGAAGCATGACCTTCGACAAGCCTGGCAGAGACATTTGAGCACTGCAGGACGTTGATGTCATTGTGTGTTCCTGGCATGCCAAAGAAGGAATGCCAAATCCAGAGATCATGTGTAGCAACTGCCTCAAGTACCACACTGCAGTGGCCTTTTGCGCCCTTGTACATCCCCTGCCAAGAAAATGGACAGTTCTTCCATTCCCAATGCATGCAGTAGATGCTTCCAAGCATCCCAGGAAACCCTCTTGCTTCATTCTCTGCTAGGATCCGAGCAGTGTCTTCTGCATTGGGTGCCCGCAAGTACTGTGCTCCAAAGCAGCCCACCACTGCTCTGCAAAACCTGTACATACAGTCAAGGTAGGTGGAATCGGCCATGCGTGCATAGTCGAACTCCATATGCAAGCATCCTCATGGTCGTCGTGCACTTCTAAAGTGAGGAGAACCCAACTATGCCGGTGCAATCTTTCTTGCAAACGAAGTAGTTGTCGTACTCTCGGAGTGAATTGACAATGCGAAGAAGAGCTTTCGGCCCATGCGGTACCGCCGCCTGAATACCTTCTCACCGTGCAGGGGAACATCAGTAAAGTAGTCGGAGTAAATCAAGCAGTAGCCCTCCGAACGACGCCTCTCCTTTGCCTTCTGGCGGGCCATCTTGGAGCCTCCTCGCTGCGGCGCCGTGTTGGCGCCTAACAGGTCGGCCAAGGCGGCGAGCATCATGAGGTGCTCGTCGTCCTGGGCGCTGGCGGCCGCCTCTTCCTTCATCAACGCGGCGAAGAGCGCCTCGTCGTCGGAGTCCATCTCGGTGCGGCAATTCGCCGAACAACTAGGGCGCGAGGTGGGCGCAGCCGAACGACGACGGTCTCGGCTGGGTGGATCGCGCCGGCCAAACGCCAGTGAACTAGACCGGCCTTGGAAGGGGGCGGCGGGGAAGGAGCAGCGGCGTGTTTGGAGGCGGCGCAACGGCTATCTTGCGGCGGTGCGGCACCGGCGGCGGCAAGGGCGTTGGGGGAGAGGTGGGGGAGAGGTGTCCCTTTTGGGTCGATTTGGCCTGCCAGTGGGCCAACCAGCTCGTTTCGTTTCGTCCGGCGCCCCCAAGCGACCCCCAGCGCGCCGGGTTTGGCTTGGGATCGCCGGATTTAAAATCGGCCCGATCCGACGCTATTTGGACTCTTGGGGGTGCGTCTGGACGGAATTCATCCGTCCGGCGCTATTTACGCCATCTTGGGGGCCTCTTGGGGGCGCGGCTGGAGATGCTCTCACTATAGTGCATTTTTCAATCTGCTACGATGTGTTTGGCTGGAGAACAAAGTGGAACGAAATGTCATGATTTCAATCTAGTGTAAAGGAACATGGTTCTATGTATCCTTGTGTTTGGTTAGAGTTAGAGCATCTACAAACACGGGCATCAAATTCGGACCATTAAACGTTACGACACATCTTTTGCGTGAGCATTGACCGAGCAATTCTCTTTTTATGCATCTAAATAATTCATATTTAATACTTTAAATTCATATAAGGCATGCAAAATAAATAAAAAATCCTACATACGAGCGGTACGTAGATTGACTACATTAGCCTACCCTACACGTCGTTAAAGATGTCGACGATCTTTGTGTCGTGCGCTTGGTGCATGGGTGGTAAATGCAACTCCAACTCTTGCGTCTCATTCGACTCCTCCTTCACTTTCACGTTGTCGTTCACCTATAAATTGGCGAACATCTTGTCGATCTCCTCTTTCCAATGACAGATGATGCAGCTGTTGGCCTCCATCTTCGCCTCGGACTTGATGGATGCGAGGATGGTCAGCTACTCTGTCAAGTCTGGCGCCTGGGGCAGCTCGTAGTCCGTCAGATCCACAGATGGAGGCGTCGGGTCCACCTCACTCGCTTCGCCCTCCTCCTCCTTCGATTGTGCATCCTCCATGGTCGCGTCTGCCTCCACCTCCACCTTCCCGTCGGCCTCCAACTCCCGCTCCAACGAGTACGGAGGTAGGTCAGCAACGGTACGGGCTTCCCGAGCCCAGTTCTTCTCATAAAGTTGCATGCGGCCCTCCCGCGTGAGCAAAATATACGTGGTAATTTTAGAGCGAACCATGGCAGACGCATGGGTGAATGGAGGCACGGATGAGAGAAAGGGAGTCGGAGAGGGATGGGTGCGGCTAGGATCAATCCTCCTTCGGCTTAAATATGCGGTGTTTGATCACCGGCTGGAGCTGAAGCGGTACCACGTGGCGCCCTCAATACGTCCTTACCTGACGGCTGATGGACCGTTGGTTTCCGTATGAGACCCACCATTTTTTTTAGGCAGTGACCGTAGAACAATTGTTCTATGGTTGTTTTCTATTTTCCCTCAACAAAAGTAAAGTACAATGGTATGTTACAATGGAAAAGTAGAAGAAAGTGGAGAACCTAATCAATCCAGCCTAGCCAATACCAGTTTTAAACAACATAGCTACCTATATAAGATTACTGTTAATCCACTCTAAGAGGATGTCTCTGAACTTGGCTTTTATTCTGTGTTGAAGAAGGTTGAGATCAGTAGTCAAATTTCTCCTCCATTGCTGTACAGTTGGTCTTTCTTGTCTGAAAATTTGTCCATTTCTCTGGTTCCATATGTGTCAGTATCCTAGGATGACAATTTCAAGTCCAATCTCCCTTGGGACTTGTTCAAGAGCTAGCAGAGTGTCTTCATATATTGATGTTCCTCTTTGCTTAAAGGGGATTAGGGTGACCCAAAATTTGGAAGCAAAGTTGCAATCCCGGAGTAGGTGGAGGCATGTTTCTGGAGTTTTGTTGGTGCAACAGATGCAATCATAGCATTCCAGGTGGAATCCTTTTCTCTGGAGAAGTGCTCTAGTGTTGATTCTGTTGTGTAGGATCAGCCAGAAGAAGATTTTGTGTTTCAGCCTGCTGACACTCTTCCATGCTTTCCACATGAGATCAGAGCAATTGTCAGAGTTTATGAGGTGTTTGTAAATCTTCATTTTGGAGTAGTTCTTTTTGCCATCCAGCATCCATGAATCTTTCTGAGCAGAGTGCCCTGTCAGTAGGCCTGGGATTTGCTGGAGCCGGTTCCAGGCTGGTTCTGAAAGTGGGGTGTGGAATATAACTTCCCACTCAGTGGTGTTCTTCACTTTTTGAACTGAAATATTCATGTTTTTGGCAAAGGAGAAGAGATCAGGGAATTTCTGATGTAGGCTATCTTTTGTCCATGTGTCAAACCAGAATGACATTGTGTCTCCTTTGTGAACTGTGATGCTTGCATGTTGCTTGTATATTTGGATTAGGGGGATGTGCGCTACACTACTTTGTTGAATACACTGGATTGAGAGTCAACTACCACAAATCCTTCCTGATTCCAATCAATGTACCTGAAGAGAGAGTGCAGTCACTCACAAACACACTGCAATGCAATCTGGGTAGCTTCCCCTTCACATACCTAGGATTGCCAATGGGGATCCACAAGCCAAAGATAGAACACTTCCTAAGTATAATGCAGAGAATTGACAGAAGACTAATAGGCTGTTCCACCATGCTTTCATATGATGGGAGATTAAT
Source organism: Bromus sterilis (assembly GCA_950022295.1). Taxonomy (NCBI): domain Eukaryota; kingdom Viridiplantae; phylum Streptophyta; class Magnoliopsida; order Poales; family Poaceae; genus Bromus; species Bromus sterilis. The sequence goes on along the minus strand of OX465600.1, from coordinate 70,526,044 downwards.
GCTCATCAAATCAATCTTCTCTGCACTGCCAACTTTCTACATGTGTTCCTTACTGCTACCTGCTGGGGTTATTACTCAAATCAAGAAATACCTAAGAACTTTCTTCTGGAGGAAATATGAAGCAGACTCTGGTGGAGCACCACTTATAGCATGGGACAAAGTATGCAAGCCCAAGAACAAAGGGGGCCTTGGCATCCTCAATATAGCCACACATACAAAGCTTTGCTGATCAAGAACATTTATAAATTTCTGAATAAACAAGACCTGCCATGGGTAAAGTTGATCTGGGAAACTGCCTACAGAGACTGAGACCCACCGTTAGTCAGACGTGGCGAACATGCCTTATCTTGTTCGGGTCTTCATCTGTTCACTTTAGATTTAGGCTAGATATGAGAAAGTGTCGGTCAGAGGGTCGATATGAATGATCTATCTGAATCATGTTTTTGTGACCAATCAACGATCAAGCTATCCGCGCAATTGTATATGAAGGGTTTGGAAAGCCCGACAATAGGCAATGAAATACTAGCAGAATTGAATGGTTGAGTCTCAATAATGTTTGGTTGGATACATAGAATCTGCATACACTCTAACCCTCTGATCTGATTGCATTCGATATCTCGGATCACACGTAGATGGTACATCGTATCTGCGTATACCGCTCTGGCTGGCTTGTCTTCAGGTAGATTTAGACGCAGTGGCGAAGCTAGAAATAATTTCCAGGTGTGGCGAAGTTTGTGAACGAAAAAAATCATCTCACTCAACTATGAAAGATCTCACTAGAATAGTTTGATGTTCAACAAATACATCTAAAATCCAAAAGTTATTTAAATACCTCAGTTGATGAAGGTTACATGGTTGATCAATATCGATTGCCAATGCATCATCTATATTAACTAGATGGACATAAGATAACCTATAAAACATAAAAATCATAGATAAAACATCACTTAGTAACCAGAATGATATAATGGTACAAATACATTATGCGGGTGAAGATAGTTAGAAAGAATACATACCCATAATGAAGATTACTTTCATTAAGTAGAACGTGGCAATGGAATTCTTCTATGTTCCTTTTGAAACTAATTTCTCAGTCTTTCGACAAAAAGAGCAGTTCATGTGATTCAAACAATTAACATGATAAATTGACATATAAACAGATGCAACTATAAGGAAGAAGCAGAAGGAAATTACCTTTCATTACATACTTAATTCTTCTCTTGGGCGGCATCTAAATACTGAAGTTCTGAACACCTCGCGCAGATTCGCCGAGTCTCCAGGCGCCGCCTCGCGACTCATGGATTCGTCCAGTCGCCGGTTGCCGCCGCGCTGACCACGGACTCGCCGGTTGCCGCCTAGCTGATCGCTGCCTCAAGGACTCGGCGTCCGTGCCCTAGCCGCCTCTCAGTTAGACGAAGGAACGAGTACAGCAGTTAGACGTATCTAGATTTTTTTTTTGAGCTTTGTTAGACGTATCTAGATGAGAAGCCGAGAAGTCATGGACTCCTGATCGATCTTTTTTATGCTAGTAAAAATCACTCGTTAACCTTTGTGCGGTCAGCCCTTAGCCCATAAAAGGTTTCATTACTTCAGGCCCATAACGAGGCACACAATATCCCAAATCTTGAAACTTGTTTTACCTGTAGAGTATATATATACTAGTATAAATACCGGCAGCTTAGGTATGGCGGCTGCCAAACCACGCCATATTGGTAGCTTCGCCACTGTTTAGACGTTCAGGCGGGTCGTCAGAGTCAGCGCAACAAACTGTGAAGTCCGAACGGCCATTGATCCGCTTACCAGTAGAACTTCTGGACTTCTGGTACAGACCGTTATTAGTTGGTTACTCTGAGCCGGTTGACAGAAGAAGAATAAAAATCTTCAACCAGTGCAAAATCTACATGCAGCGGCGCCGAAGAAGAAGTTTCTGGAAGATGGCCTCTGGGTTATTTCCAGCTGCATGCAGATGCTCGCCCCCCATTTCCTTTCTTCAGTATGCAGCTAGACTACATACGTATCACCTGCTATGCTATTGCTATCTCATCTTCAAAGTGTGCTCACCCATAAAATGCTTGGAGAAATTCGCTAGCCAGGACAAAAAGAGGGCGTTCCATAATGGGGGTATGATTCCAGGACCCCTTGCATGCCTGCCTGCCATGTTCTGATATAACAACATCTCACTTTATTTGTTATTTTGCGGGGGAATATCTCACTTTTTGTAACGAAGATGAAAAATCATATCTGCGACGGGTGCATGCATGCTCTTTCCCTGAATGGAAAGGATTGTGGTGTGTTCAGTGCTGCGGGCATAGTTTATGTACCACTGTTAGGGATGGAACTTAGTTGGAAGCAGGGGCAGGTGGGGGTCATCGTCTCATGATTGGCGCAATCTCCAGGTGTGGGTGAGACTGAGAGAGCGACGGCAAAGATCTCGCAGAATCACACGCTCCTGCTGATAATGCTCTCTCGATTAGTCTTGTCTCCAACAAAGTGAGTCGTGACACGTTTGTTTTTCTCCATGGACATCGGCTCATCATCTGTCCACTCCCTCCCACAACCGAAAAAGCTATCGGGGTTTTGGGTGGCCAATGTTGGCTCCAAATTCTCCCGGAAAAGGGAAACGCAAATACCCGTCAGTCGAGCTCGAGTAGGGCTCGAACCTAACCCGACTTTGAATTAACAAAGCCATCAACCGGTCAGGATTATAGACCGGTTTATAAACGCCCGCAGACAGGGAGAGGAGAACAAGTGCGGAAAGATACAAGGACAAACTACAACAAGCTAAACCTCAACACTACGGACAAGAAAGCCAAAGAATCGAGGACCTCCTCAGTATAGGAAGTGCCGGACAAGAGCACGCAGGCTCGAAGGAAAGACGGACTGGCACAAGCAGGGTAAAACATCACCAAGCATCTACGGCCCCCGGCAGGTCGCATCCAAACCCATCTCCGAAGGAGGCCACTACCTCCTCGCCGGATCGGGGCGCCACACCATCGCAAGATGGAGAGGATGCCGCCGGAAGGAGGTCGCGAAGGGGGATCAGTTTAACCCCAGCACGACGCCGACACTTTCCTGGAGCAGAACAGAAGCGCGGCAACCACCCAACATAGGAGAAGGAGCTTCCTGCAAGGACGAGAAGGGCATCGCCGCCGCCCACCATCCCAAAGCCGCCCACCATCCACGAGCTCCCAAAGCGGCGCCTTCAAGAAGGGAGCAACGCCGGTAGCGCCGCCGCCGCCCAACAAAGTTGGGACTTTCGCCCCGGGAACCAGGATGAGGGGAGGTGAGGGGCTCAGGCCAGACCGACACATCCAGGGAGGGGAACGACGCCCACGGACGCCACCGTCGGCGCGGCCGGCCAAGGCCAGCCAAGGCTTTCGCCCGGCCTAGATTCCCCAACACCAGCGGGACCTTCAGCTCGAAGTCGACCACAAGAGCACGGCCAGATCGAAGGGAGCCCGCACGGCGTATGGAATGAGGGGGAGACGCAATGCGCCAGCCGCCACCGCCGCCCACGACCACCGAGGTCCCGCCGCCCAAGCGACCAGACACCCCGGAAGCAATATCCACACCTCCAGCCGTCGCAAATCCAGAGGTGACTCGCCATGGAAGCCGCTGCTGGCTGCAAAGCCAACGCCGACCACCTTGTCCGGGACCGCCATCCCGGCTTCTACCCACCTCGCGCATCCATCTAGCAGCCAGACTTTCACCCTACCACCGCCACCGGGAACCGCAACCACCACCACCACCACGCCACCACCGCAGAAGGAGATGCGCTAGGGACGCCCCCAACGACCGGATCCACTCACACCGGAGGGGATCACCACCCCAGCCTGGCGGCACAAGGGCTGGGCTGACAGGCGCAGGACCACCATCCTCGCCGGACGCCAGATCCAGATCCGCCACAGGGGGCCGCCGGAACGGAGGAGGGGCGGCGCCCAGGCCGGCAGCGAGCCGAGCAGCGGCATGCCGGCCGCTGGAGCAGGCCGCGGACAGGGCCCGTCACCGCCAAGGCTGTTGGAATTATGCCCTAGAGGCAATAATAAATTGTATTATTATAATCCCAGGCTCATTATTAATGTTTATATGTCTATGCTATAACTGCAATGGCCTATGCGGAGGTTTGCCAAGTAGCATGTTAACTGCCTTCGGAGGAAACCCCATATGCAGGTGTAGAGTATAAATACAAAGTGTTCTTAGTCTGCCTCTAGGACTAACCCGTGTGTTATGGATGACATGTTTTCCTGTTCATAGGGCATAGGAAATGCCGGTAACACATGGGAGCACATTGTTGCCAGAACAAGGGTGCTGAACCGACCCAATTGTATGATTTACTTTGAGATCACATCGTTTCCATGTTATAAGTAAAATCATCTAAAGTTAATATGCATGTGTCCTTCATGACCATAAGAATGTTTTGTAACTTCACACCTGTAAGGCCCCTGATGCGGTACTAACTCTGACTAGTCCCTAGGAGGAGGTGTCGCCAAGTAACCAACGCATGAATCACTGCAGCCAGCTCAAGATCGTGGGTCGGATAATTCCTCTCAGCCTGCTTCAACTGCCTCGAGGTGTAAGCCACAATACTCCTTCCCTGCATCAACACTCCGCCAAGGCCATTCAACGAAGCGTCACAGAAAACCTGAAATGGCTGTGACTCGTCTGGCGGTGTAAGGATCGGAGCTGTGGTCAGCCTTAGCTTCAACTCATCAAAAGCTGCCTGGCAAGCCTGTGACCAAATGTACCTCTTGCCTTTGCACAACAGCTCCGTCATCGGCTTTGCTATCTTGGAGAAATTCTCGACAAACTTCCTGCAATAGCCGCCAAGTCCGAGAAAACTCCTTAGCTGCTTGACATTCTTTGGCGGAGTCCAATCCTGAATGGCCCGGACTCTGTCTGGGTCAACTGCAATGCCCTCCTCAGAGATGACATGGCCAAGAAAGTTGACCTTATTGAGCCAAAACTCACACTTGGAGAACTTGGCATAGAACTGGTGATCTCTCAACTTCTGCAACACCAGTCTGAGATGCTCCTCATGTTCAGCCTCTGACTTGGAAAAGACAAGGATGTCGTCGAGGTAGAGGAGTACGAACACGTCTAGCCACTCTTGGAACAGATAGTTCATAGCCCTCATGAACGTCGGAGGCGCGTTTGAGAAGCCAAACGTCATGACCGTAAACTCGTACAATCCATAACGAGTGCGGAAGGCTGTCTTGGGAATGTCCTCCTCACGGACACGAATCTGGTGGTACCCCATCTTTAAATCAAGCTTGGAAAACACCTTTGCTCCATGCAACTGTTCAAACAGGTCATTGATGTTGGGCAAAGGGTACTTGTTTTTGATGGTTTTCTTGTTGATGCCACGGTAGTCCTGGACCAACCGGCTAGTACCATCCTTCTTTTTCACAAAAAGGCACGGGGCACCCCACGGGGAAGTGCTCGGACGAATGAGCCCATCCTTTTCAAGCTTCACCAGCTGCTCCTTCAACTCAATCAGCTCCTCCGGACACATCTTGTAGGGCTGCCGAGATATCGGCTGTGTACCAGGTTCTAGCTCGACCACGAACTCGATAGCACGCACGGGTGGAATACCTGGCAACTCCTCTGGGAAGACATCTGGGAACTCTCGAACAACTCTGACCTCCTCGATCAATGGAGCAACTCCAGCGTTCAGAGCGTACAACTGTGCTGAACCCACTGTCGAGCGACAAGTGTACCAAATCTCTGCGCCTGAATCGTGGGTCAGCAACACGGTCTTGGACGGACAATCGATCTTGGCCTTGTACTTGACAAGCCAATCCATGCCCAAAATGACATCAATGTCGGAGCGGGGCAAGACAATCAGGGAGGCCGAAAAGATAGCACCCTGAATACTGATCTCCACATCTGGAACAGCTCTGGAAGACTCCATTCTAGAGCCCGGAGAACAAACTGAGAGTGGTCTAGGCAACTGCTCTCTCGGAAGGTCAAGTGACATAGCAAAAGCGTTGGATATGAAGGAATGGGAAGCTCCGGAATCAAACAAAACTGTCGCTGGAACTGAACACACAAGCAACCTACCAAGCACAATCTCAGACGATTGCTGGGCATCTGCCAAGGTCACGTTGTTCACACGGAGCGCTCGTGGCTGGGCCCGCACCATCGCGTTGCTCGGTGTAGAGCGAGGTGGGGGCGGAGGCAGCCGAGCAAAGCGGGGGTCGGTGCACTGCGGAGACTTGTGCCCCGGCTTGCCACACTTGAAGCACGTGATCTCTGGCCTGGGCTGGCCCTGTTGAGCAGGCGGCCTCGCGGAGGGTGGAGTAGAGCGAGGTCCGTGCTGCACTGGGACGCGAGGGCGGGCAAAAGTGCGGACAACTGCCCCCCTCGGCTGAAACTGCTGACGCTGCGGCTGAGACTGTGGCTCTGTAACCCAGGACTTTGCCTTCTTGTGGACCATCACTGCTGAACTGTACTCTCTCTGCTTCCTCTTCTCTGCGGAACGCTCTGCCTCAGCTGACTCCTGTCTGATGGCCTGGTCGACGAACTCTGAGAACAGGCGTGGCGTGGACAAGGTGAGCGCATACTTGATGTCCGTGGCAAGAACACCGCGGAACCTGGCAATGCGCTTGGCCTCTGTCGAGACCTCCTCTGGAGCGTACCTGGCAAGCCTGACGAAGGCCAGGTTATACTCCTGCACAGACCTGTCCCCCTGCCTCAGAGCTAAGAACTCCTCGCGCTTCCTCTCGATCAGTCCACTGGGAATATGAGCAGCTCTGAAATCCCTGACGAACTCCTCCCAAGTGATCTCTGCATCACCCTTGTTGGCCTTGTAGGTCGAGAACCAACTGCCCGCGGCACCCTGAAGCTGGAAGGAGGCGAAGGTGACGTAGTCGACGGGTCTGACGGTGTTAGCATTGAAGTGCTTCTTGATCTCTGCGATCCAGTCATCCGCCTCCAGCGGGTCTCGAGCCTCGGAGAACCTGGGGGGTTGATCGCGAGGAACTACTGCAGTGTGGTGTACTGTGGGCGATCACTCCTCTGGGCACTCTGGCTCTGCAGCATCTGTAGGATCGCAGCTGTGCCCTGAGCCACTACGGCTACAGCCTCCCCAAGGATAGGGTTCTCTGGCGGCGGCATGTTCGCTCTTGGCATCCTGTACACAGGAACACTTGTGAGAACATGGTCGAATCATTGAAGTAACCAGAAGATAAAGCAATATTGACAACAAAACTTCCTCACGAGGTATGAGAAAGCCGAAGGCTCAAATTCCACCAAGGTTAACCCGGAAAGTCGATAGCTAGGTGCTACTGGAATCCCCAAACCAAGATCATCCGAAACCAAGATAATAATCTGTTAGCGAGCACACAACAATATATACGAGCGGTTGGAAACCTGAACAATGAGACATCTGCCCTGAGCGGCCCGCCATCACGGTCGTCCATAGGGGAAAAGACACCACATCCATATTACCATAGGATGCCCGCCAATCCTGTATGGACGTTTCACCTGGGGTACGCCGTAAGCGAGGTAGAGCAGTCAACCCCAAGTGGCGGCTCAGTGGTCTCAAAGACGCCAACACATATCGTCGCTAGCAAAAAATTATAGAGGAATCGGAGCCTCATGTAAACGAGAACCTAGATTGTTTTGAAAGGGGATAAGTAGCAGAGAAAAACAACGTTGGACTACCTCACGGAAAAGGGGTGGGAGGGTGGGATAAGGAGAAAACAGAAAGAGGTCCTACTCTCCGAAATTTTTCCTATATAACTACCAAAATAGTTTCTAGACTCAACTTCGACCAGTAAAGGGTCCTACAGTCAGTCCTGCTCTGATACCAAGTTGTAAGACCCCTGATGCGGTACTAACTCTGACTAGTCGCTTCCGCGTCCGGTCGGAGTTAGAAGCGCATCAAACGCCACCGGCGCACGACACTCGCACTCGTGTCGCTGCTGTATTCTCGACAACATGTATATAAAGCACAACTCTACAAGACAGAAATACATATAGATAGATAAGTAGAGCGGGGCATACAACGCCACTGTCTAGTAATACAACATCATCCGAGTACAACTCATCAATACATCAAGTGGAAGCGTAAAAGGGACCGGGTACGGTCAAGATCCAAATTGCCCTAGAGAGGGCTACACATAAAGATCCACCCACGGGAACGTCTGAACCCAACTATAAGATCCTACTGGTCGAGGTACTCGTACTCGTCGTCATCCTCCGGGGGCACCTCCACGAAGTAGCGTCCGGTGCTCGGGTCGAGGTAGTAATCCACTGCAGCGGCCGATCAGGCAAAGCGGTAAAGACAGAAATGTAAACGGGGGTGAGAACATGTCATTACGGAATAACTAACGCTACAGGAAAAGTAAAGACATGGACAGTTTGCAGCCGTACTAGCATATATGGTTGCTACTCGTTCTATCAGGATAGAGATGAGATCCAAGAAGTTACGTTGACAACGTGTCATAAGTCGGCTATCCACCTACTTACGCAACCATAACACAACCTCGTTTCTCCCTCGGTCCCCCTGGACGGAGAAAGACCACCAAGGCACGCACACGGTTTGTCAAGTTTTATAGCATGATTATAGTTGATGTTATTCTATGAACAAGGAGTAGGTCTCAAGTCGTCCTTAACCGCGAACATGGCTTTTAGAAAAGATTTACCCTGCAGGGGTGTACCAACTGTCCATTATAGACGTCGCATGTACGCCCGGTTTCCACTTGGCTGGGTAAGCGCCTGAAACTCCGGAACGTCAGAGTCCCTCTAACTAACAACGCACACTCCGGGTGGCCCCCGGTGAGTCGACACCCAACTCAAAAGCTGGCCACGCTCTCGAATCGGTCTCTACCGTTTGTCGTAGGTTTGGATAGCCGGTTAGTTCTCCTATGAGACCGGGTCCTCAGCCGGACAAAGTGGGCCAGCCAAGAAACTATGTCCTCCTGGCCCTGGTTTGGTTCGAAAACAACTGGGGATCCAACCAGCACACACACATTGCGAAAGTAAATCAGCTCGGGCCACCACTAGAATGTACGAAGCTAGGTAGGTAAGACAAGGGGGGCCCCATAAAACCCCACACGCGATTAGGCACGCTCGTCAAGAAACACAATACCTGGAACTCGGGTCCTAGGTGACTCGAATGGAACAAAACACCAGACGGGATAGTCCAGCCTTCCACCCTTCGTCGAATATAAATTAACATCATTTAACAATAATAAAATATGAACCAACTTCTGTTATAGCATGATATCCCAACCATAAATATATAGGGTAAGCAGCAAGTTTTCTATCCATACTAAGCAATGGCTGAGCAGCGGTAACTTAGCAGTACAATGGTTTGCTGGGACGTGGGGATCATGGCTGTATGGGTTTAAACATGGCATATAAGGTGGATAGGATCAAGCAACAACGTTCTAGGACTACAGCTAGGCATAAGCAGAAAGTTATAAAGTAATGACACAGTTTCTCCCCCTTGCCTGGTAAGGTAGTCGAGGCAGCACCCACGGTACCCTCGGGCTCGGTGTCGGACAGCTCCACGTAAGTCTCCTCGTTAGTCTCTGGTGCTAACGTAAGGATACCGGCAAGGAAGACACACAAGTAAGCAACGGGTGCAAACTCAAACAAGGATGGCATGTTCATGTTTTATTGAAATGGTATGACCCTGTCTAGTCAAGTTTAAATGAAGGTGATGAAGACAAGTCATCAATTTCATATGCATTTATTTACATTGTAATGGCTTTGGTCTAAGCCTTAATTTAGGTGTAAGTAGCATGATAGCATGGCATGATCATCAAAACAATTGCAAGAATTTAAACAACGGGAAAGTAAACAACGATTCCGGAGACGGAGTAGTTGCACTTGACACATAGAAGGTGCAACAACAGTTGGAAGCCAGCCACATTGCATATGACAATATGTTAGGGCTGACTTGAAGAAGGAAGATGACATGGAACAAGATTTGAAAAGATCAGATGAACAACATTTTCAAATGCACTGAAGTTGAAAATGTTGCAGGCAGAAAGATCTGAATGCTCCTGGATCAGGTGACCACACCTTGATTTCATGAGTTGCACAAAACATTATGAGGACATCACTATTGAAATCCTTGCAGAAAAACACCCCAAAAGCATATATGATATGTCCCCATTTGAATTTACAAGGACAATTGCAAATTCAACTGAAGTTCAAGGGGCTGAGTGCAAATTTGCACTACATGCATTTTGAAATAGGCTCCAATGAATAAATCATCATCACCATGAAATTCCTTGGGAAAAACTACCCAAAATCCATATATGGCATGGGCAGTTTGGATTTTGAACAGACTTGACAAAATCAAAGAATTACAGGGGGGCAAATTGCAAAAATGACCAAGCTCCAATTTATAGAGGGGCCAAATGCCAAAATGCACCTCACTATGATGATCAACAGCTCAAGCTACCCCAAATTCATATATGGGATGCCCTTGTTTGCAAAGATGGCCAAATTCAGATTTGAATTTGAATTCAAATTCAAATTTGAATGAACCAGAAAAGAAAATAAAAGAAAAAGGAAAAAAAAGGGGAGGGCTTGGCCACATGGGCCAGTCTCGGGCGCTCGGGGCCCAACTTCACTCCACGGCCCAACTGAACCGAGCCCATCCAGCAGCGCGGGAAAAACAGAAAAAAAGAAGAAGGCCGAGGCCCACGGTGGACCAGGGCCATGGTCCCTGCGCTCTCCACGGCCCAGGCGACAAGCGCCAGCTTCTCTGAACTTCTCTGAAGAACGAACACCTGCACCTCTAAACCCAGCGCGGCAGCAAACTCCGGCGAGGCTCGCGTGGTGCTCCGGTCATGATCCGGCGACCGCTGCGGTGGGATCCCAAGAGGGAACATCCCTCTGCACCTTGCTCCCCTGAACGGCCCCTGAAGCCACCCCTGCACGACGGCAGCTACTCAAGAACAGAGGTGCGGCGACCTGCACATCGAGGTTCAGAAGGGGCGCCAACTGCGGCGACTTCCGGCGAGGCTGGCGTCGTGCAGAGATCAATGCGAGCCACGCCACGAAGAACAAACGCTAGAGGGATCATTCAGCTACGACTCCACGCCCCGGATCTGACCACCTGCTACGCGACGGCGACTGCAACTCCAACGAAACTACACGGCGGCGCACTGTTTTCTGACGGCGATCGACAGAGGAGGCGACGCAGCACGCGATATGGACAAAAGGCGTGGCCTTGGGCGCCAAACGCACGCTCTGCGCGGCCCCAGAGCACGCGCACCGCGGACCCTAACGCGATTCGGCTCGGGGAGCACGTGAATTGCACCGGCGACGAGCTCGGGCGGACAGAGACACGACCCCCTACGGAGGAACTACGCGCGCGAAGAAAGAAGGCTCGGGATGGGGTGCAGCTCACCTAGGTGGGGCTGTCGTCGACGTCGAGCGAACGGAAGAGGAGGAAGGGCTCGCCACCGTCGTCGAGGAAGAAGACATCCGCGGCGGGCCTCTGCGTCGACAGCTCGAAGAGGTTCCCCTGCACGGCTCTGCACGGAGGAAAGGGAGACGTTGAGGTCCTGAGAAGCCTCACACAAGCGCACGGAGAAGAAGGGGGACGGCAGCTCTTTCGATTGCTCACCGGAGTTGGTCTGGTAGGCGGAACAGGGGAGGCAAACGGCGACGGCGGGCGCTGCGGCGAGGTCTGGAGAAGGGGGAAGCGGAGCTAGGGTTTCGCGGAGGTGCGGCGCCTAAATAGGCCTCGTCTCCGACCACGGGGCAAGCCCCCGGCCGACGTGGCCGGAGCTGTGAGAGAGCTCACCGGCGGGGACCTTGGCCACGGTGTAAAGGCAAGCTATGCCACCCGTTGGATCTATCCAACGGCTGAGCAGCGCCCCAGCGTACCCCTTCGGGTGGGCTACAGCCCGACAAGGACCAGGCCTACTGGGCTGGGCTGGAGCCTGGGAAGAAAAGAGAAAAGGGGAAAATTGGCCTGCTGGAAAAAAAGAAAAGACCAGCAGCCAAAAGAAAAGAGAAGAAAAAAAGAGTAAGGAGAGGAAAAATATATTTAAATATTTTTAAAATCCCCTTGCAAGATGCTTGAACACCCAAAATTGGTTTGGCAATTTTGGAATGCAGAGATAAATTTCCATGATGCAAACAGTCCCTTTTCCCAATAGAATAGGTGCATTTGGAATTTTTTTGGAATAAGATGCAAAAGCAAAAATTCCCTGAGCTCAAGAATTCCACCCCTTGCAATATTCTGGATTTTCCCAAAATTGGTTAGGCAACAATAAAAATGTGGCCCCTTTTATATTCAAAACCACTTTGAACTAGGGCTACTGTTTTTATTGATGACAAAATTGGTTTGGCCATTTAGTAATCCTTGGCATTGCAAAAGAAAGGGATGGTTCAAAGATGGGGCTTAGGGGAGGTGACATGTAACCAGAACAATTCCAACAACAACTCCAAAGCACCACATTGGATAGCCTTGATCACCAAGCACATGGGCTCCAATCCCAAAGCAAAACAAGATCATCACATGAAATGCCAAACACATCCACCATGACAAGTTACAAGTCCAACACAGGAAAAGAAAATACATGGTGTTTGGTAGCTTATTACATGTGGGCTGTTACAGCTCTCCCCTACCAACACAGGATCTCGTCCCGAGATCTAAGCACAGAAAAGCTCGGGATACTCAGAACGGAGATGATCTTCACGCTCCCACGTTGCCTCCTTCGCCGAGTGATGCGCCCACTGCACCTTGAGGAACTTGACGTTCTTGTTGCGAGTCTTGCGCTCGGACGAGTCAAGAACACGGACTGGACGCTCCGAGTAGGAAAGGTCCGCACTCAGCTGGATCTCGCCCAAGTCCACTGCCTGCTCTGGCTGCTTGAAACACTGCTTCAACTGGGACACGTGGAACACATCATGCACCATAGCCAAGCTGTCTGGAAGCTCAAGGCGGAACGCGAGAGGTCCTCGAGTCTCAAGGATGCGGAACGGACCAACGAACCTGGGAGCCAACTTGCCTTTGATCCCAAAGCGGTGAGTGCCCCGAAGTGGAGACACTTTGAGGTATGCGAAGTCACCCACTTTGAAGTCAACACCACGGTGCTTTGTGTCATAATGGGCCTTCTGCCTAGACTGTGCAGCCTTGAGATGCTCCCTGATGATCCTGACCTTGTCTTCTGCCTCCTGGATCACGTCTGGACCGAACAATTGCCTCTCTCCTGTCTCGGACCAGTTCAACGGTGTCCTGCACTTCCTGCCATACAAGATCTCAAAGGGAGCTGCCTGCAGACTTGCCTGATAGCTGTTGTTGTAGGAAAACTCAGCATACGGCAAACACTCTTCCCACTTCATGCCAAACGATATCACACATGCCCTCAACATGTCCTCGAGAATTTGATTCACACACTCAACCCGCCCACTGATCTGAGGGTGATACGCGGTACTGAACACAACTGTCGTACCAATCGCCTTTTGAAAGGCCTGTCAGAACTTGGAGGTGAAAAGACTGCCTCGATCAGAACTGATCTTCTTGGGAATGCCATGCAAAGATACAACCCTAGCGGTATACAAATCCGCCAACTGAGCTGCTGAAATGGAGTCCTTCACCGGAAAGAAGTGGGCAACTTTGGAAAGATTGTCGATGACGGCAAAGATGGCATTGTTCTTCTTCTGCGACAGAGGAAAGCCTGTGATGAAATCCATCTCAATGTGATCCCATTTACACTCCGGAATTTCTAGTGGCTGAAGTAGCCCTGCAGGCTTCTGGTGCTGTGCTTTCACTCTCCTGCACACATCACACTGGGAGACAAAACGGGCAACATCCCGCTTCATACGAGTCCACCAAAAACTCTGCTTGAGATCCTGATACATCTTGGTGCTACCAGGGTGGATGGACAATTTGGAACCATGAGCCTCCTTCATGATGACCTCTCTCAGGTCTCCCTCCTTTGGAACAACAGCTCTGTCCTCAAACAACACGGTGCCATCACTATGGACTGAGAAACAACTGTACTTGGGAACTGAGGCAGCAATGCCCTGCTTGACTTTCTGGATCATCGAACTGGCGGCTTGAGCATCACGAATCCTCTCACGGATGGTGGGCTCCACCACAAGGTTGCTGAGGTAGCCTGCTGGAACCAGCTCGAGATTGAGCTTGCGAAACTTCTCACACAAGTCGGGATGCATCTCATGCACCTGAACACTGTTGCAATCGCCCTTGCGGCTCAATGCATCGGCTATGACATTCGCCTTACCAGGCGTATACTGAATATCCACGGAGTACTCAGTAATAGTCTCGAGCCACCTCCTCTGCCTCAAGTTCAGGTTAGGCTGCGTGAACAAGTACTTTAAGCTCTTGTGATCGGTGAACACATCGACCTTCCTCCCTAGGAGGAGGTGTCGCCAAGTAACCAACGCATGAATCACTGCAGCCAGCTCAAGATCGTGGGTCGGATAATTCCTCTCAGCCTTCTTCAACTGCCTCGAGGTGTAAGCCACAATACTCCTTCCCTGCATCAACACTCCGCCAAGGCCATTCAACGAAGCATCACAGAAAACCTGAAACGGATGTGACTCGTCTGACGGTGTAAGGATCGGAGCTGTGGTCAGCCTTAGCTTCAACTCATCAAAAGCTGCCTGGCAAGCCTGTGACCAAATGTACCTCTTGCCTTTGCACAATAGCTCCGTCATCGGCTTTGCTATCTTGGAGAAATTCTCGACAAACTTCCTGCAATAGCCACCAAGTCCGAGAAAACTCCTTAGCTGCTTGACATTCTTTGGCGGAGTCCAATCCTGAATGGCCCGGACTCTGTCTGGGTCAACTGCAATGCCCTCCTCAGAGATGACATGGCCAAGAAAGTTGACCTTATTGAGCCAAAACTCACACTTGGAGAACTTGGCATAGAACTGGTGATCTCTCAACTTCTGCAACACCAGTCTGAGATGCTCCTCATGTTCAGCCTCTGACTTGGAAAAGACAAGGATGTCGTCGAGGTAGAGGAGTACGAACACGTCTATCCACTCTTGGAACAGATAGTTCATAGCCCTCATGAACGTCGGAGGCGCGTTTGAGAAGCCAAACGTCATGACCGTAAACTCGTACAATCCATAACGAGTGCGGAAGGCTGTCTTGGGAATGTCCTCCTCACGGACACGAATCTGGTGGTACCCCATCTTTAAATCAAGCTTGGAAAACACCTTTGCTCCATGCAACTGTTCAAACAGGTCATTGATGTTGGGCAAAGGGTACTTGTTTTTGATGGTTTTCTTGTTGATGCCACGGTAGTCCTGGACCAACCGGCTAGTACCATCCTTCTTTTTCACAAAAAGGCACGGGGCACCCCACGGGGAAGTGCTCGGACGAATGAGCCCATCCTTTTCAAGCTTCACCAGCTGCTCCTTCAACTCAATCAGCTCCTCCGGACACATCTTGTAGGGCTGCCGAGATATCGGCTGTGTACCAGGTTCTAGCTCGATCACGAACTCGATAGCACGCACGGGTGGAATACCTGGCAACTCCTCTGGGAAGACATCTGGGAACTCTCGAACAACTCTGACCTCCTCGATCAATGGAGCAACTCCAGCGTTCAGAGCGTACAACTGTGCTGAACCCACTGTCGAGCGACAAGTGTACCAAATCACTGCGCCTGAATCGTGCGTCAGCAACACGGTCTTGGACGGACAATCGATCTTGGCCTTGTACTTGACAATCCAATCCATGCCCAAAATGACATCAATGTCGGAGCGGGGCAAGACAATCAGGGAGGCCGAAAAGATAGCACCCTGAATACTGATCTCCACATCTGGAACAGCTCTGGAAGACTCCATTCTAGAGCCCGGAGAACAAACTGAGAGTGGTCTAGGCAACTGCTCTCTCGGAAGGTCAAGTGACATAGCAAAAGCGTTGGATATGAAGGAATGGGAAGCTCCGGAATCAAACAAAACTGTCACTGGAACTGAACACACAAGCAACCTACCAAGCACAATCTCAGACGATTGCTGGGCATCTGCCAAGGTCACGTTGTTCACACGGAGCGCTCGTGGCTGGGCCCGCACCATCGCGTTGCTCGGTGTAGAGCGAGGTGGGGGCGGAGGCAGCCGAGCAAAGCGGGGGTCGGTGCACTGCGGAGACTTGTGCCCCGGCTTGCCACACTTGAAGCACGTGATCTCTGGCCTGGGCTGGCCCTGTTGAGCAGGCGGCCTCGCGGAGGGTGGAGTAGAGCGAGGTCCGTGCTGCACTGGGACGGGAGGGCGGGCAAAAGTGCGGAAAACTGCCCCCCTCGGCTGAAACTTTTGACGCTGCGGCTGAGACTGTGGCTCTGTAACCCAGGACTTTGCCTTCTTGTGGACCATCACTGCTGAACTGTACTCTCTCTGCTTCCTCTTCTCTGCGGAACGCTCTGCCTCAGCTGACTCCTGTCTGATGGCCTGGTCGACGAACTCTGAGAACAGGCGTGGCGTGGACAAGGTGAGCGCATACTTGATGTCCGTGGCAAGACCGCCGCGGAACCTGGCAATGCGCTTGGCCTCTGTCGAGACCTCCTCTGGAGCGTACCTGGCAAGCCTGACGAAGGCCAGGTTATACTCCTGCACAGACCTGTCCCCCTGCCTCAGAGCTAAGAACTCCTCGCGCTTCCTCTCGATCAGTCCACTGGGAATATGAGCAGCTCTGAAATCCCTGACGAACTCCTCCCAAGTGATCTCTGCATCACCCTTGTTGGCCTTGTAGGTCGAGAACCAACTGCCCGCGGCACCCTGAAGCTGGAAGGAGGCGAAGGTGACGTAGTCGACGGGTCTGACGGTGTTAGCATTGAAGTGCTTCTTGATCTCTGCGATCCAGTCATCCGCCTCCAGCGGGTCTCGAGCCTCGGAGAACCTGGGGGGTTGATCGCGAGGAAGTACTGCAGTGTGGTGTACTGTGGTCGATCACTCCTCTGGGCACTCTGGCTCTGCAGCATCTGTAGGATCGCAGCTGTGCCCTGAGCCACTGCGGCTACAGCCTCCCCAAGGATAGGGTTCTCTGGCGGCGGCATGTTCGCTCTTGGCATCCTGTACACAGGAACACTTGTGAGAACATGGTCGAATCATTGAAGTAACCAGAAGATAAAGCAATATTGACAACAAAACTTCCTCACGAGGTATGAGAAAGCCGAAGGCTGAAATTCCACCAAGGTTAACCCGGAAAGTCGATAGCTAGGTGCTACTGGAATCCCCAAACCAAGATCATCCGAAACCAAGATAATAATCTGTTAGCGAGCACACAACAATATATACGAGCGGTTGGAAACCTGAACAATGAGACATCTGCCCTGAGCGGCCCGCCATCACGGTCGTCCATAGGGGAAAAGACACCACATCCATATTACCATAGGATGCCCGCCAATCCTGTATGGACGTTTCACCTGGGGTACGCCGTAAGCGAGGTAGAGCAGTCAACCCCAAGTGGCGGCTCAGTGGTCTCAAAGACGCCAACACATCTCGTCGCTAGCAAAAAATTATAGAGGAATCAGAGCCTCATGTAAACGAGAACCTAGATTGTTTTGAAAGGGGATGAGTAGCAGAGAAAAACAACGTTGCACTACCTCACGGAAAAGGGGTGGGAGGGTGGGATAAGGAGAAAACAGAAAGAGGTCCTACTCTCCGAAATTTTTCCTATATAACTACCAAAATAGTTTCTAGACTCAACTTCGACCAGTAAAGGGTCCTACAGTCAGTCCTGCTCTGATACCAAGTTGTAAGACCCCTGATGCGGTACTAACTCTGACTAGTCGCTTTCGCGTCCGGTCGGAGTTAGAAGCGCATCAAACGCCACCGGCGCACGACACTCGCACTCGTGTCGCTGCTGGATTCTCGACAACAGGTATATAAAGCACAACTCTACAAGACAGAAATACATATAGATAGATAAGTAGAGCGGGGCATACAACGCCACTGTCTAGTAATACAACATCATCCGAGTACAACTCATCAATACATCAAGTGGAAGCGTAAAAGGGACCGGGTACGGTCAAGATCCAAATTGCCCTAGAGAGGGCTACACATAAAGATCCACCCACGGGAACGTCTGAACCCAACTATAAGATCCTACTGGTCGAGGTACTCGTACTCGTCGTCATCCTCCGGGGGCACCTCCACGAAGTAGCGTCCGGTGCTCGGGTCGAGGTAGTAATCCACTGCAGCGGCCGATCAGGCAAAGCGGTAAAGACAGAAATGTAAACGGAGGTGAGAACATGTCATTACGGAATAACTAACGCTACAGGAAAAGTAAAGACATGGACAGTTTGCAGCCATACTAGCATATATGGTGGCTACTCGTTCTATCAGGATAGAGATGAGATCCAAGAAGTTACGTTGACAACGTGTCATAAGTCGGCTATCCACCTACTTACGCAACCATAACACAACCTCGTTTCTCCCTCGGTCCCCCTGGACGGAGAAAGACCACCAAGGCACGCACACGGTTTGTCAAGTTTTATAGCATGATTATAGTTGATGTTATTCTATGAACAAGGAGTAGGTCTCAAGTCGTCCTTAACCGCGAACATGGCTTTTCGAAAAGATTTACCCTGCAGGGGTGTTCCAACTGTCCATTATAGACGTCGCATGTACGCCCGGTTTCCACTTGGCTGGGTAAGCGCCTGAAACTCCGGAACGTCAGAGTCCCTCTAACTAACAACGCACACTCCGGGTGGCCCCCGGTGAGTCGACACCCAACTCAAAAGCTGGCCACGCTCTCGAATCGGTCTCTATCGTCTGTCGCAGGTTTGGATAGCTGGTTAGTTCTCCTATGAGACCGGGTCCTCAGCCGGACAAAGTGGGCCAGCCAAGAAACTATGTCCTCCTGGCCCTGGTTTGGTTCGAAAACAACTGGGGATCCAACCAGCACACACACATTGCGAAAGTAAATCAGCTCGGGCCACCACTAGAATGTACGAAGCTAGGTAGGTAAGACAAGGGGGGCCCCATAAAACCCCACACGCGATTAGGCACGCTCGTCAAGAAACACAATACCCGGAACTCGGGTCCTAGGTGACTCGAATGGAACAAAACACCAGACGGGATAGTCCAGCCTTCCACCCTTCGTCGAATATAAATTAACATCATTTAACAATAATAAAATATGAACCAACTTCTGTTATAGCATGATATCCCAACCATAAATATATAGGGTAAGCAGCAAGTTTTCTATCCATACTAAGCAATGGCTGAGCAGCGGTAACTTAGCAGTACAAAGGTTTGCTGGGACGTGGGGATCATGGCTGTATGGTTTTAAACATGGCATATAAGGTGGATAGGATCAAGCAACAACGTTCTAGTACTACAGCTAGGCATAAGCAGAAAGTTATAAAGTAATGACACAGTTTCTCCCCCTTGCCTGGTAAGGTAGTCGAGGCAGCACCCACGGTACCCTCGGGCTCGGTGTCGGACAGCTCCACGTAAGTCTCCTCGTTAGTCTCGGGTGCTAACGTAAGGATACCGGCAAGTAAGACACACAAGTAAGCAACAGGTGCAAATTCAAACAAGGATGGCATGTTCAAGTTTTATTGAAATGGTATGACCCTGTCTAGTCAAGTTTAAATGAAGGTGATGACGACAAGTCATCAATTTCATATGCATTTATTTACATTGTAATGGCTTTGGTCTAAGCCTTAATTTAGGTGTAAGTAGCATGATAGCATGGCATGATCATCAAAACAATTGCAAGAATTTAAACAACGGGAAAGTAAACAACGATTCCGGAGACGGAGTAGTGTCGGTGCACTTGACACATAGAAGGTGCAACAACAGTTGGAAGTCAGCCACATTGCATATGAAAATATGTTAGGGCTGACTTGAAGAAGGAAGATGACATGGAACAAGATTTGAAAAGATCAGATGAACAACATTTTCAAATGCACTGAAGTTGAAAATGCTGCAGGCAGAAAGATCTGAATGCTCCTGGATCAGGTGACCACACCTTGATTTCATGAGTTGCACAAAACATCATGAGGACATCACTATTGAAATCCTTGCAGAAAAACACCCCAAAAGCATATATGATATGTCCCCATTTGAATTTACAAGGACAGTTGCAAATTCAACTGAAGTTCAGGGGGCTGAGTGCAAATTTGCACTACATGCATTTTGAAATAGGCTCCAATGAATAAATCATCATCACCATGCAATTCCTTGGGAAAAAATACCCAAAATCCATATATGGCATGGGCAGTTTGGATTTTGAACAGACTTGACAAAATCAAAGAATTACAAGGGGGCAAATTGCAAAAATGACCAAGCTCCAATTTATAGAGGGGCCAAATGCCAAAATGCACCTCACTATGATGATCAGCAGCTCAAGCTACCCCAAATTCATATATGGGATGCCCTTGTTTGCAAAGATGGCCAAATTCAGATTTGAATTTGAATTCAAATTCAAATTTGAATTAACTAGAAAAGAAAATAAAAGAAAAAGGAAAAAAGGGGAGGGCTTGGCCACATGGGCCTGTCTCGGGCGCTCGGGGCCCAACTTCACTCCACGGCCGAACTGAACCGAGCCCATCCAGCAGCGCGGGAAAAACAGAAAAAAAGAAGAAGGCCGAGGCCCACGGTGGACCAGGGCCATGGTCCCTGCGCTCTCCACGGCCCAGGCGACAAGCGCCAGCTTCTCTGAACTTCTCTGAAGAACGAACACCTGCACCTCTGAACCCAGCGCGGCAGCAAACTCCGGCGAGGCTCGCGTGGTGCTCCGGCCAAGATCCGGCGACCGCTGCGGTGGGATCCCAAGAGGGAACCTCCCTCTGCACCTTGCTCCCCTGAACGGCCCCTGAAGCCACCCCTGCACGATGGCAGCTACTCAAGAACAGAGGTGCGGCGACCTGCACATCGAGGTTCAGAAGGGGCGCCAACTGCGGCGACTTCCGGCGAGGCTGGCGTCGTGCACAGATCGATGCGAGCCACGCCACGAAGAACAAACGCTAGAGGGATCATCCAGCTACGACTCCACGCCCCGGATCTGACCACCTGCTACACGACGGCGAATGCAACTCCAACGAAACTACACGGCGGCGCACTATTTTCTGACGGCGATCGACAGAGGAGGCGACGCAGCACGCGATATGGACAAAAGGCGTGGCCTTGGGCGCCAAACGCACGCTCTGCGCGGCCCCAGAGCACGCGCACCGCGGACCCTAACGCGATTCGGCTCGGGGAGCACGTGAATTGCACCGGCGACGAGCTCGGGCAGACAGAGACACGGCCCCCTACGGAGGAACTACGCGCGCGAAGAAAGAAGGCTCGGGATGGGGTGCAGCTCACCTAGGTGGGGCTGTCGTCGACGTCGAGCGAACGGAAGAGGAGGAAGGGCTCGCCACCGTCGTCGAGGAAGAAGACATCCGCGGCGGGCCTCTGCGTCGACAGCTCGAAGAGGTTCCCCTGCACGGCTCTGCACGGAGGAAAGGGAGACGTTGAGGTCCTGAGAAGCCTCATGCAAGCGCACGGAGAAGAAGGGGGACGACAGCTCTTTCGATTGCTCACCGGAGTTGGTCTGGTCGACGGAACAGGGGAGGCAAACGGCGACGGCGGGCGCCGCGGCGAGATCTAGAGAAGGGGGAAGCGGAGCTAGGGTTTCGCGGAGGTGCGGCGCCTAAATAGGCCTCGTCTCCGGCCACGGGGCAAGCCCCCGGCCGACGTGGCCGGAGCTGTGAGAGAGCTCACCGGCGGGGACCTTGGCCACGGTGTAAAGGCAAGCTATGCCACCCGTTGGATCTATCCAACGGCTGAGCAGCGCCCCAGCGTACCCCTTCGGGTGGGCTACAGCCCGACAAGGACCAGGCCTACTGGGCTGGGCTGGAGCCTGGGAAGAAAAGAGAAAAGGGGAAAATTTGCCTGCTGGAAAAAAAGAAAAGACCAGCAGCCAAAAGAAAAGAGAAGAAAAAAAGAGTAAGGAGAGGAAAAATATATTTAAATATTTTTAAAATCCCCTTGCAAGATGCTTGAACACCCAAAATTGGTTTGGCAATTTTGGAATGCAGAGATAAATTTCCATGATGCAAACAGTCCCTTTTCCCAATAGAATAGGTGCATTTGGAATTTTTTTGGAATAAGATGCAAAAGCAAAAATTCCCTGAGCTCAAGAATTCCACCCCTTGCAATATTCTGGATTTTCCCAAAATTGGTTAGACCAATTTTGGCAACAATAAAAATGTGGCCCCTTTTATATTCAAAACCACTTTGAACTAGGGCTACTGTTTTTATTGATGACAAAATTGGTTTGGCCATTTAGTAATCCTTGGCATTGCAAAAGAAAGGGATGGTTCAAAGATGGGGCTTAGGGGAGGTGACATGTAACCAGAACAATTCCAACAACAACTCCAAAGCACCACATTGGATAGCCTTGATCACCAAGCACATGGGCTCCAATCCCAAAGCAAAACAAGATCATCACATGAAATGCCAAACACGTCCACCATGACAAGTTACAAGTCCAACACAGGAAAAGAAAATACATGGTGTTTGGTAGCTTATTACATGTGGGCTGTTACAATACCGGAGGGTGGGTTTTGACACTGTCCCAACACCAGCCGTAACAGGCGTGGCAATAACGGCTTTGATCACTCACACCTGAAAGTGTGTCAAGGGACTTAACAATTCGAGTTGGGAATTTGCTCCTCTAATGTTGGAGAGATACTTCTTTGGGCCTTCTCGGTATTACGACATCCAACATCGTCTGGACAGACACTGTGAATTGATCAGAAGGGATACCAGAATACTAAACGAGAAAAATGTAACAAAACAAGAAGGAGGATGACTTGGTATAATGGTTAATGGTTAATCTTGCGGATACCTAAAAGATCTCACCTCAGGTTTTGTATAGTATCGTGAAGCAAATGGGACTGGCATGTTAAGCTTGTGGTTCACTCGAATTTATATTCGTGTAGGTACGGGAACCGTTATGGGTGTCCATGGCTCCGCTATCGGTTATTGTTCCGCGGGAAAATAAGTTTCCAGTTCATGTCCGTATTCTACCGAACCTATGGGGTCACACACTTAAGGGTGGAAGATTTGTTGAGTAGTAGAGTGATAGGAGCACGAGTATAACACACCGGAAAAGTTTCGGAGTGATTGAGATTTAATCGGAGAGAAAACCGGAATCGTTTCGGGGCACCGGTAAAGTACCGGGAAAAGTTTTGAGAAAACTGGGTAAAATCGGAGGCCCGGAAAAGTTCCGAGATGGTCTAAATATGTTTAATATTTATTTATTGTGAATTCCCAAATTATTTTGGAATTAATAAAATAGATTTAATATCAATGGGCCCCCTCTCACTTGGAAGGCCCAAGTGGGGAGGGAGCACTTGGACCATGGAGGCCTGAAAGGGGATGGCGCCTAGGAGGAAGCTTCCTCCTAGGGGAGGGGGAGGAAGCTTCCTCCCCCTTGTGTCCGGCCCTAGGGAGGGAAAACCCTAGATGGGGGCGCACTAGGGGCTGCCCCCCTCCCCAAGAAGGTGCCCCCTCCCTCCCCACTATAAATAGAGGTGGAGGGGCAGCCCCAAGATGACACAGAATTGTTCCGTAAGGCTGCCCCTCTCTCTTCTCTCTTAGATCTAATCTCCACCATACCTCGAAGTGCTGCTCCTCCATCCTATCTACTCCGGAGGCGCCGAGCTCTGGACGGCGGAGCCCTGCCGGATCTTCCACACCGTACGTGTGGATCAACCGTAAAGAGATCGCACGTTCGATCTTTGTTCGAGGGACTTATGCATCTTCTTTCGTGGAGTAGATCTGTTCTGGGGAGTCACACGGATCAGATATGTTCGAGGGATTGCTCCGCGTCAATCTTCCTCAGCTCTTCATCAACTTCTTCCGCTGCGAGAGAACTACCGTTTGAACGGTTGATAAGGTAACAAGATCGTTAACTGTGTTTGCATCTATCTAGATCTGTTCTTGGGACTTGGTTTCGTAGTGCCGATTTTTTTTCTACTCCGAATCCCAATAGTGGTATCAGAACTAGGTTCTAGTAATAGATGCAGGTTCGATCTAGATTTCATAGTGATGAACGTGCATTGCACAAAATTTTCATTGTGTGCGGTTTTTGATAATAGATCTAAACTGAATCTTCTAGTTGCTTCCCCTCTAATTGCACAAGTTGATCCCTCCTGTGTTTCTTGATTTTGTTACAAACATCTTGCCCCTCGGGGTCCTTCTATGCTGCTCCTGAGTATGCTGGTCGCGCGAAGATGATTTGGGTCTTGCTTTTGGTGTGGAGAAATTGTGTAACAAAATGGGCGTGTTAGAATTGTTGATCTAGCACGGTGATCAAGCGTATTGACGATTTTTCAGTATGGGTCATGAGATTAAATTGTAGTCTCATGGTTGATACGCCCCGAGTGTTAATCTAGCAACTTGAAGATTGTGCTTTATGTGGTTACGCAGCTAGCAAAACGTTTTGCCTTGCAAACCCTAGTAGCCACGTAAAAGATGCAAAGAACGAGTAGAAGAACGTCTAACTTGTTTTTGCAGGAACATGTGATGTGGTATAGTCTTTGTCATGATAAAAGTTGTATGAGATGATTATACTTTGTACATGTTAAATTTGCATGACTTGCATGTCATGGTACGGCATGATGGCTGGAGCCATATGATTGTCATTTATTCGGCCTGCGTGCCAAACTTCATGTAATTTTATTTTAGTAGAATAGATGCTAGCAATAGTTGTAGTCAAGGGCGGAGGCAGTGGGGGACGAGCGGGGGCCAGACCCCCTATCGATTGGCCACCCCCATGGATAATCAGCGGGGACTAGCTTGTACGTTGAGAAGTTAGCGAAGTAAGCCTTATTGGCGTGATTGAAAACATCCCTTCTTTCCTACGGTCAACAAACATTACCAGGCCCACAACTAGAAAATGGCTCACGTATGGATTTGATGTACTGAACGTACCGATGTAGAAGCCGTGCTAGGGCATCTCCAGCGGCTGGCGGCGCTTGCCATATCTGATTGTCGCCCCTCGTTGTCTCTTTCCTCTTGGCGGCGGCGAGCTTCAGCGGATCAGAGAGGGCAGGGGCTGAGGTTGTGGTTCCTCGGCAATGATGAGACGGGCATCTTGCGGCTGATGCAGAGAGATGAATGATGTTGGTTCTGCCAGGTGCCACCGATGGTTTGGCAAGGAAATTGAGATCCTCGGGACTTCAGATACTATAGGTAAAGGTTGATACTGACTTCTACCTGTGTGTGCGCCAATCTCATGGTTTCTCTTCTCTAGGTGTTTCAGATTTCACACTAAAGGCTGCACAATATGTCTAACGCAAGATCGGAGGTATTATATCATATATTACCTCTCATGTCTAGGCCTAGGAGTACTACTGCTAAATTTTTACAAACTGGTAGATGCTAGTTACTATTCATTTAGTTGATTATAGATATTGTAGACTGGTTTGTATAGATAATAAATTTAGTCTTATTTTTATATGGGTAGTTTCAATCGTTGCCGATCAAATATTCTAGCATAAGCAAAATTACACAACAAGCTGAAATAGAAATCACATCATATGAAATTATTGACTTTGTTATACTTGGCTTAGGTGTATGAGCTACATTCAAACTAACAGAAACCTACTTTACTTCTGTTTACAATATATATATTATGTTGTATTCCCCTAGTATGCTTATTAGCAGAGAAAAAAAATCTTTATACAATGATTGTCTTCTTCGCCCCCCCTATGCTTAAATCTTGGCTCCGCCCCTGGTTGTAGTATCTACATGAAGATGACGATCATACGTCATCGTTCTTGACGACATGTCATGCGTGGAGGTGATGCTCTCCGCCAAAAGAAGTTGAAGAAAGAAAAGCATGGTGCTTGGAGCTTCTTGAAGAAAAGAGGTGGTACCATATCACACACATTAAATTACCTGTGATTTTAATCCTTTTCATTGCCTGTTTTGATTGCGCACTAGTCGTAATTCTAATAGGATGATCTCTCTTAAAATTATCAAGAAGTTTGTGCTCTCCCAACCGTGCAACCGTCTGTAATAAACGTCACCCGCGGTGCGTCGTGTCACACGAGTACCAACGGAAAGGTAACAAAGAGGCGGGTGGATTGAGTTGTCTCCACAGCAATAGCGCTTGGTTTTCTTGATGTTCTAGCTTATCCGATCTGAGCTCGGAGCACAAGTGTCGAAAGACTATTACAAGATTCACAAACTGGTTGTGATTGGTTTTGTTAGACCTACCGGGTTGATCTCCTCCATGGCTGAGTGTTACACCGGTGGCAGGTGTATTGATCCGGATCTTGATTACCCTAAGATTAATTTTGAGAGATATTGGTTTTAGTGGGAGCATTAGGTTAAACTTGTTAAGATTAATGCAACTAATTTTGAACCATGTCCAAATCAATCTGTTTATATCGTTGTAGAGAGATGGCCCGCAACAACAATGCTTTTAGCTTAGGGCCGATGCTTCAACAAGAAATGCTTGCTGCAAATAGAGGCGAATATGCGGACTGGTTCCGCAATTTGGGTTTGTCCTCAAAGTTGCTTAAAAAGGACTATGTTCTCATAGCATCTCTTCCAGCAACTCCCTAGAGGATGCATAATAGGACGATAAGAACGTCTATGTCACTAAAATGGATGAACACACCGCGGTACAATGCTTGATGCTGACATGCATGGATACTGAGATTCAGAAACGTTTTGAGAAACTTCACCATTTTTGACATGGTGACAAAAGTGAACGCTCTGTATCTGAAGCAAGCTAGGACTGAACATTACGAGATAATGAAGCAGTCGTGGGAATGCAAGATGGCAGAAGGTGGCTCATTAAGTGAGCACGTGATCATACTTGTTGGTTACGCACAAGGGCTAAGTGATCTTGGATTTGTGATCCCTGTGACACTCGGCACTGACGTTCTCCTTGCGTCACGCCCCCCGTCTTACAACGTTTTTATCATGAATAATAAAATGAATGGGCTTGACAAGAGCATAGACGAATTGTTCGCTATGCTTAAGACTGCGGAAGCATCTATACAAAAGGATCCAGACCATATGATGGTGGTAATCAGGGACACTGGAAGAGGAACTGTAAGAAGTATCTGGGAGATATGAAGAATGGTCTAATCACCGTATGTATAAATAAGTTATACGAAGTTAATAGACAATTTCATTATTTCACCTTCATATGTTTATTTGATACCATATCGATTGCACTTGTTTTGCAACTCGATACAGCGAATTATCAAAATTCGAAGGAGAAGAGTGAATGAAGTGCAAGTCCACGTCGGAAGTGGTGCCCAAGTCACCCAAGGCCGTCGGCATTCGTCTATCAAGATTTATCTTAGAGTTAATAAATGTTATTTGATTCAGAGGTTGTGTAAAACATTAATATTGTATTGTGTTGTCTACACGGTGGATGTGTTATCCATGTTTTGAATAATGGTTGTTCGAAAATTATTACTCTCTGAATGTCACCCTACGTGGTGAATTATTTAAATTGAAATCTTGATGTTATGTCTATTTTCTTTATTGCTAAATAAATTAAGTTATGTGATGATAATGCCATTATTGTAATAGCATAAATGACTTAGTCGCATTAGAACAAAGCGCATACGGAAGGTTCATATCAATGAAGTCATTCAATCTCTTGACTTTGAGTCATTTGACACATGCAATATTTTTCTAATAGACAAAATCATTTGTTCAAGTGTTTAGTAAACTATTGGTAATAACACATAATGATGCGTGGAGAACCAATAAACATTAATTTACATAAAACTTTGTGATAATGACTTGTATAGATATACCGATATTTAGACAAGACATAATATCTGAAATTTTGAATAAGTTCAAAACTGTTTCAACACAAAGAGAATAATCATCACACATAGATCAAATATTTGACGATTTGATCGTAAAATAAACGAGTTAAAGAATTTAGCAAACATCATCGAGTGTACGAAGTCAGTTCATAAACTAGCGTCACCTGAAACCCCGTATAGCTACGGAGCATCTTGACGCATAACCAAGCCCTATATGACATATTGGAATTAAAATTGTTTTCTACCATGAATTCCAGCATGACATGGTGAGGTCGGTGATGAACTTAAACCACACTCCCATTTACTATACTGCTTAACGCTTTTGGGAAACCAGTTACGAACTAAATAGAGCGTCGTCATATGTTTGTTGAAACAATGCCCTATAAAAATACGACATGGATAAGAACTCCATGTTCGATATACGCTCTAGAGGCAAATAATATATGATAATTCCAATATACGGAAGCAAGTTCATAACCAGTTTCATACCGTGCTAGAACCGTGTCAGTGAAACAATGATGCAGGTGTGGTATAGAAATCCCAGAGTTCCTAGTTAGCCTCTACATCGAGAACTAGTTCATGGTCAACATGATGGTCGTGGTTTCGCGATAATGGACAATTAAGTCTCTTGACTATGAGGTCACCTCACTGGTTAAGTGACGTGATGAACATTACCCAAAGTAAGCATTACAACATGATCAAATCTTGTGAAGGTTCAGTGTTGTAATTACAGAACGTGGTAGACCGTTCCTTTGACCGTGAGTACATGCATAATTGCTATCTTCCCGGATTCTTTGACTTACATCCCACCACCTGACTGAAATATGCGGGTCATAACAGTTGTATCTTGGGTATTCCGTGGAGATATGTTGAGGAGTATTGTTACAAGAGCGGGATTTGTCAATCCATATAATGGATAGATACTCGGGGCCCACTCGATGAGATTCCATCCATAAAGCTGCAGCGTGTGACTAGGTCACGGGAATGAATATCACGGGAACGATTGAATGAGGATTAGTTCAGAACGAGGTTGAACCAGACATAGGATGTCATTGATCGAATCTCGGAACAATCCAGTATCGCTGACAAAGGGAATGCTATACGGCGTAAGGTCCAATCGGTGTTTGATATTCGGAATGCACAGGGGTCATTATGGGCATCCAGGTCCCGCTGATGATCATTGACCGTAGCCCCATCTCGGTCATGACTGGAGTGTTCTCGGACCGTAGGGTAACACACTTAAGGGCTCGATGAAATCGGAGACCTTTTCGGAACCATCGGAGTAACCAGAGAATAAAGGAAACAACATCGGAGAAGTACCGTGTTGAACCAAACAAATTCGGAGTGAACCGGAAGGTGTTCCAGAACACCGGGAGATGGAATATTATGTTTTATTTATTTATTAATTGAATTAATAATTAAAATCATTTTATTTCTAATTAATATGTGCAATGGGCCTTAGTGGAGAAAAAGGCCCATTAGGGGAAATAAAAGGGAAAAAAGAAAAAGGAAAGAGGGGGAGGCGCCATGGGCCCTAGGGCCCATGAGGGGTGCGCCCCCTCCCCTAAGGGAGAGGGGTTGACTCCCTCCCCTCTGCCTATATATAGATGGGCAGGGTGCACATATTTAACACACAGAAATTCGTGAGAAAATAAATATTACTCCGAATTGAGATCGGTTTTCTCCGGTCTTCTCCCCTCCCTTGTCTCTTTCACGGTGGGCTCCCTAGTGTGAGCCTATAGTGGAATTGAGGCTTATCTGCTAGAATCGGAGGCCGTCGTGCTGCCGAAGCTCCGTCCGAAGGTCTGCTTCCGCCAACTTCGCTGGAACGGAGAACGGAGGTCGTCATCGAGTCTCGTATGTGTGCGAGTACTACGAGGTGCTACACGTGTGGCACTACACCCATCCGGGTGCTCAACACAGCCAGGGGGCTGTGAAACTTGATCGGCTACATCAACCATGTTTGCGGGAACGTTTCCCGCGCAACGGACTACACCCCGAGGTATGTTATTTCCGCACTACTTTCCGTTACGGTAATACGGCTAGCTAGATCTTGGGTTATGGGAACGCTAGTTAGAAAAAATTGTGTTTTCTGCTGCGAACCCCAACAGTGGTATCAGAGCTAGGTCTATGTTTAGTATTACTGTACGGATAGAACACATCGGGGATGTGGGCATTGATTGTATGATTATTACCCTCCCACGTGTACTTGTTCACATCTGTGGCATTGTTTGATGAAGCGGCCCCCGAGCGACCTTACGTGTACGCTTACGCGAGACTGGTTCCACGCTTGACATACGGCTTGTACCGTATAAAGTGGATGGGGGGGGTTGTCTGTCTCTCTACTTTAGCGGATGTGGCATTTGCAACGGAGGGGCCCGTGCAGGGTGTAATAGAGACAATCGTATGGTTTACGTTGTGGTTGACTCGTAGGTTAAAACCTGTTTAACTATGAAAGCCTTAGCAGCCACGTAAAACTTGCAATATACAACTAGATCGTCTAAACCTTGTATTGCTAAGTGGGGGCTATCATTCGTTTGTTTGTGATGTAGCGATAGCTTTGCTATGTGTTACTAGTAAGTAGTAATCGTCATCATAAAACAAACTAAAATGGAGACACTGTAGACTTAGTGTTGCCATAGCTCAGACATCTTAAAACTTGCTAGTATAGGATACACGACGGTAGCATGTGATAAGATGATCCCTTAACAAAGCAAAACACAAGTATTCTACCGAAGTGTGCACCGCCTGGAAGGTTCTCCCATATGGCTTGATGCTCCGTACATACCGGAGTTGTCCTACATATTCAATGGAGTTCGCATGAGGTTGGGTTCGGCAAGCCTGGCATATGCAGATATGGCCTTGCTGAGCAGCATATAACATGGAGGTTAATTTGGCGAGCCTAGCATATGCAGATATGGCCTCGGAATACTAGAGATCGAAAGATCGAGCATGAGTCACAGTACATATAAGATAATGTGATCGCACAAGTTGTTGTCTACCTTTGAAACTGACCCGTCGGCCGTGTGATATTCTAGGTCGGGCAGTGAATCTGGATCATGTAATGACTAAAACTTCCTAGGGATGAATTGTTTTAGTGCGAGCTCATCTATAATATGATTATATGAACTCATTGTTGTGAACTAGTCTTAATTGTGTTCCTTGCAATTATGTTTATGGAAAATGAATGCACTAGAGCAACGTGAACTATCTTTCTTCATGGAAGGTGAAAGACTTAGAGTAAATGGGTCAAACTTTGCGGACTGGTACTCATGCCTTAGGACGCCGCTCAAGAGAGCAAACATCTTGTTTACAATAGAAGTGCATGTGGAAGAACATCCGGACAATCATGTTGGCAATCAAGGGATACTTGATCATTATGCTCGCCGACAGAAATGCTCCGTAGTCAGGAATGTCATGATCTTCAGCATGTCAGAGGTTTTGGGCATACAGTTTCAGGACACTGGCTCATATGACATGATGGACACACTAAAGACAATGTTCGTACGTGAGTTCAGAATTGCCAGATTTGAGTTAGAAAGCAAGTTTCTATCTACAAAGATGGAAGAACGCACAAGCCTTGTTGATCACTTGGACATTATGCATGAGATGTACCTGACCCTGGTAGAGGACTATGAATATTGGACAATGAACGAAAGCACCACAGAAGAGTTTGCAATAAACACGTTATTGCACTCACTCCCTCCGAGTTATGGTGATTATGTTCATAGCTATGTCGGAAGAGGAGCTAATATGAGTCTCCAAAACTTCATGACTGATCTCTTGGCCGCGGACATTGCTCCTATCGAGGATGCAGAAGTCGTGGATGGAGAAGGTATATACTTGATATACTTTATAAATGTTTATTCCCTTATACAACAGTTGCAGTAAATGAGTATCTGATACTTATTCTGTTTTATGAAAACAGGACCTGCCATTGCATGGAAGGGAAGAGGTGAAATCGAGGATTGATGGATATCAAGTCAGTTGATGGCCATCATGGATTCCGCCGAGACATCTATCATAGGAGATACTTAGAGTATTAGATAAATCTTATGTAATCATTATACTATGAACACTTAGTTGTGTGTCTTGCATCTCGCGAGACAAAGTTATTCATGTAATGAGACAAGTCAGTTGTTCCATCTTTATGAATAAAAGTGTGCTTATACTTTGATTACGTCTTGATTTATGATATGATAGAAAGCATTTATAATACTACTATTATTGTCAAGAAATATTCAATGTTTAATGATAAAGTTGTCTTGATTATAACAAGTCAAAGATTTGATTGCATGAGGTGATTTCATAACTGATGAATTCATTAAATGTATGATCTATTAACTTGTGAGTTCATTATCGAATGAAAATCATAACTTGATTGCATGAGATGGATTAGATACACGATCTATGAACCTCTGCAATAAATATAACCATGACAAGGTTCTAGCAAGTAGAACTTGTGCCAATCATTATACATAAATGATGTAGATTGGGCATGTGAGTTATCATTAAAGACTTCATATGATTAATTGAAAGTTGTATTCAATTGAGATCATAAAACTGAGATTCAGGAATCACAGTGAGAAGTGAGAATACAAGGATACATATCACTACGCTACGATCCGAAGTGATAAGTATTGATATTGACATAATGGGAGACTTGTGGAAGTTGTACCACAAACTACGATGGAAGTTGAAAGTGCTAGACTACTTAAACCATTCGTAGTCATACTAAACCGTAGTATGGTCTAAACGTTCTTTCCCCTAGCACTATAGTTATTGTCGAATAAGGTTGCTTAATTCATTAAGTTAAAACACCCACTTCATGAATAGGAAACCATCCTGAATCTAACGAGACATGATAGATCCATAACTGATGGTGTTATAAGGTTTCTTAAAAGAAAGAATTTCTTTGTAATAAAACTACAAGCAATTGAAATTACATATTCTCCCCGAATAGAAAAATGTGTGTTGCTTGATTGGTAATGCGAGAAGAAGTCTCTCGACACGGATCCAATGGGAGATAATGGAAACTTTGACCGGGGTATTGGACCTTGCCTTCAGAATATCAGAGTATTGCAACAGAAGCATGTTCCGCTGTAATGACACTGTATAAGGAAGGATATGCCATAGATGATTGATCTTGGTATATGAGTTGAAGCCATTGTTGAATTTAGAAGGTTGTCATGAATACGTTCTGTACAGAACAATAATCATGAGTCTTCTTAATAAAACAATAGGGAATAACATTGCTTGAAACACAAAGGAATGATGGTAGCCTAGAACACGAGGAGGAATGAAATAATATTGAGTTACATATAGGATGGCTCACGTCCCGTGAAATAAATCGGTTATTTCATATTCTCGACAAACTGGAGAGTTATTGAGAATGATGTAATGGGCATAAGGAATTATTTGGTTATGACCAAAGTTCAATGGTGATTGACTATGGAAATGTAGGAATGCTTTAATCAATAAAATATTTCATTTACACTACAATGGACCATAGCCTGAAATTGCATCTCAGTCAAATTTGGGAGTTGAAAGAGAATTGCAATGGGCATGACGAAGGTTATTTCGTTAAAAGGATGGACTATAGTACCTCAAGACAGGAACCCTCAACCTTGAGTTGATCAAGTGATTTTGTGATGACCAAAATATTGAGTGGGCCTGCAGTTTCATGAAACTGAGTGGGAGCTTTGAAGACTTCCCGGAAACTTGGAATGCAGAGGGCATTTTATGAGTGGGAGCTTTGGAAGCTTTGTCATTATATGAGACATAGTGAACAATAAAATGACTTGATGAAAGCTGAACCACAAATATATGAGTATATGATGGATATATTTGAGTGGGAGCATGATCATTGTCTCAAACATATATGCATTGATATGTGTGAAGAATGATCTCTTATGTATATATATATGGATATGCATTGATTGTGTATATAGAGAATCGTCTTATATACATATGTGCATTATGATATATATATAGAGCATAAGGCAAATAAATCACAAGATTACAAGAATCTTCTTTTATGTGGAATACCAACACATTACACGTTGAAATCTATATGAGTAGATTAAGATAAGAATAATGAAACGAAGTAAAGGTTGGAATAATCTTCTAAGACAAGAAACAGGTTCTTGTGGCTAGAAATTATATAATGGATGAAATCCAAATATCACAAGCAATGTCTTGATGGAAGAATAGAGATGCACCATGTACTGGACATGTGATCTTATATGTTCTTGACATATGATTCTACCATATAACATGCATTGTGAATCCAACAACAGAATGACTCAAAAGTTATTGGAAGAAGAACAGATTCCGATGTGCTTTAGGAGTAAAACACAGAATCTGAATAAAAGTCCATGCATTCAGTATATGAGGAATACTGAGGACTATTCTCTAAAATATAGAAAGGATAATAGACTTGAATGTAATGCAAGATTACAATTGCAAGCCATATTATGGGTCTATATGGAATTAGAGACATCACCAAAGACATGAAAGAAATGTGAGCAAAATTCACGGCACTACAAACATAATACTACTTAAGAAAGTAGACGTATGGATAAAAGTTTAGCGTTAGAAGTATTGGACTTCTGGTTGAGTGTATTTCCCAGTATATCTGACTAAGGATGAGTCTTCTAAAGACTGAACCAAGAGATCATTGGAGGATACTGTGAAATAATAGTCTCACTCTCCCGCGAAACTTATATCCAACCATTATATGATAATGAGTGGTATTTCAAAAGAGTTTTTGACCTATACCAGTTGCAAAGGAAACATACGAATCTGAATTGGTGCAGTTCGTTGACGAACCCTCTTCCATGAGCATGCATGATCAATGAACACTTATGTGATAAGATGATTATGATCGGAAAAATGCGGCTAGATTATTAGCACTCTAGTGCAAGTGGGAGACTGTTGGATATATGCTCCAGAGGCAAATAATATATGATTATTCCAATATATCTAAGCAAGTTCATAACCAGTTTCATACCGTGCTAGAACTGTGTCAGTGAAACAATGATGCATGTGTGGTATAGAAACCCCAGAGTTCCTAGTTAGCCTCTACATCGATAACTAGTTCATGGTCAACATGATGGTCGTGGTTTCGCGATCATGGACAATTAAGTCTCTTGACTATGAGGTCACCTCACTGGTTAAGTGACGTGATGAACATTACCCAAAGTAAGCATTACAACATGATCAAATCTTGTGAAGGTTCAGTGTTGTAATTACAGAACGTGGTAGACCGTTCCTTTGACCGTGAGTACATGCATAATTGCTATCTTCCCGGATGCTTTGACTTACATCCCACCACCTGACTGAAATATGCGGGTCATAACGGTTGTATCTTGGGTATTCCGTGGAGATATGTTGAGGAGTATTGTTACAAGAGCGGGATTTGTCAATCCATATAATGGATAGATACTCGGGGCCCACTCAGTGAGATTCCATCCATAAAGCTGCAGCGTGTGACTAGGTCACGGGGATGAATATCACGGGAACGAGTGAATGAGGATTAGTTCAGAACGAGGTTGAACCAGACATAGGATGTCATTGATCGAATCTCGGAACAATCCAGTATCGCTGACAAAGGGAATGCTATACGGCGTAAGGTCCAATCGGTGTTTGATATTCGGAATGCACAGGGGTAATTATGGGCATCCAGGTCCCGCTGATGATCATTGACCGTAGCCTCATCTCGGTCATGACTGGAGTGTTCTCGGACCGTAGGGTAACACACTTAAGGGCTCGATGAAATCAGAGACCTTTTCGGAACCATCGGAGTAACCAAAGAATAAAGGAAACAACATCAGAGAAGTACCGTGTTGAACCAAACAAATTCGGAGTGAACCGGAAGGTGTTCCGGAACACCGGGAGATGGAATATTATGTTTTAGTTATTAATTAATTGAATTAATAATTAAAATCATTTTATTTCTAATTAATATGTGCAATGGGCCTTAGTGGAGAAAAAGGCCCATTAGGGGAAATAAAAGGGAAAAAAGAAAAAGGAAAGAGGGGGGAGGCGCCATGGGCCCTAGGGCCCATGAGGGGTGCGCCCCTCCCCCTCCTTGGCCGGCCACCCCCCTTAGCAAAGGGACTTTAGTCCCACATTGCTAAGGGAGAGGGGTTGACTCCCTCCCCTCTGCCTATATATAGATGGGCAGGGTGCACATATTTAACACACAGAAATTCGTGAGAAAATAAATATTACTCCGAATTGAGATCGGTTTTCTCCGGTCTTCTCCCCTCCCTTGTCTCTTTCACGGTGGGATCCCTAGTGTGAGCCTATAGTGGAATTGAGGCTTCTCTGCTAGAATCGGAGGCCATCGTGCTGCCGAAGCTCCGTCCGGAGGTCGTCATCGAGTCTCGTATGTGTGCTAGTACTACGAGGTGCTACACGTGTGGCACTACACCCATCCGGGTGCTCAACACAACCAGGGGGCTGTGAAACTTGATCGGCTACATCAACCACGTTTGCGGGAACGTTTCCCGCGCAACGGACTACACCTCGAGGTATGTTATTTCCGCACTACTTTCCGTTACGGTAATACGGCTAGCTAGATCTTGGGTTATGGGAACGCTAGTTAGAAAAATTTGTGTTTTCTGCTGCGAACCCCAACACTCCAATTGTTGTTTCATAATTTCGGAGATGTATTTAGAATATACTCGATCCCGAATATAAGTATTGTAGAAGCATCATGTTACGAACAACACTTCCACTACTATACCGGGAAAAATGTTTATCACGGGACATGGGATTTTTTCTGAGAAAATTGCTCTCTTGAAACAATTAAGTGGGAGTACTAATAGCTTGATATTGATTACATTGAATCATTTGGTTCTACAGAATGAAACTCAGAAACTCGTTCTAGAGATAAAAGACCAAACCAGAAATTCCTACATTTGATGAAAAGGAATGATGAAACTCTAAAATGTGTTCAAGAGATGAAATGATCAAGTCTTATGATGTATCACACAGCTTTGTAAATTCACGTTGGACCAAGGTGGTTCTATAGTGTGATAAACCTGTGAACTACAAGAAACCATGACGAGCACTAACTCCACTGTATGGCTTAAAACCCATAAAAACTATATGAAAGCCATCCATCTAAATCGAGTTGAGAACTTGGTAAAACCCTCCTAAGGATACCTGATCATTAGAGTGGATTTGACTTCCATAGATATGAACATAGACGATAGCTTAATCATTGATATTGCTCAACTTATCGTAAAATAAGTTTTTCGATAGAGTTCAAAAGGTTGACTACAATATGTGTAGTGATGCTAATGTTCATATGGAAAATTACTGATAATCGCGACATACTTCTGAAGTATGACATATGGATTTTTCTTCTGAGAAAATTAAACAAAGGGTGTATGCATGATACAACCTGAAAGGATTTAATGATCTATACGATATTAGTAAAAGTGAGAATGCTTCAAAGATCAGTCCATAGTTGAAGCAAATATCACAGAGCTGGAGTAATAGTTTTTTTGATGAAGTTATAAAAGTTATTATTTCATCAATAATCATATAAGATATGGAATTAAGTGGGAGCACGATTCTAATCATATATGTGAATAACATATGAGTGATTGAGAATAAATATTTTAGCAAAATAAAGCACTAAGGTATTGGATATCCTGAAAGTGCAACAAGCACCAAAGTAATCTAAATAGTAGATTAGTTCTCTTGAAGTACCTCGGATGAAGAAAGGTTCTATGAGGAAAACTAAAGAGTTCATTACAAATAGATGAAAGAAAGTTTCATAATGATTTGTAATATTTTTCCTTTTTCGGTCTATAGCTAAGTAGCAAAATAGGATGTTGAAAAATTGTTTTTCAAGCTAAGGCACATAGCGGGATTTCTACAACGTAGACGTGAAACATGGCAACTCTAGTAGTTGCATAGGAGGGTATTTGGATCATTAACACCATCATAGTGATTGGCATAGTTCCGAACGCTTGATCTACAGAAGCCATATTTTGATATGAGCATCATGATCAAAGCAAAGTAAGCTAAGAGCTCACTATAGTCCAAACATGTTTAACGATAGTGCCCTATCTTTAAATACTTCATAAAGGATGAATGGGTACATTAAGATAAGCAGGATTGAGACGAGCCTAAAAGCGTTAAGCTCAGTGACGAAGTCTATACCACAAGCGAGCATGAAGACCAAAATGCCATTGGTCTGAGTAAACCATGCAACTAGATTATTGTCTCTAGTGCAAGTGGGAGACTGTTGGAATTATGCCCTAGAGGCAATAATAAATTGTATTATTATAATCCCAGGTTCATTATTAATGTTTATATGTCTATGATATAACTGCAATGGCCTATGCAGAGGTTTGCCAAGTAGCATGTTAACTGCCTTCGGAGGAAAACCCATATGCAGGTGTAGAGTATAAACACAAAGTGTTCTTAGTCTTCCTCTAGGACTAACCCGTGTGTTATGTATGACATGTTTTCCTGTTCATAGGGCATTGGAAATGCCGGTAACACATGGGAGCACATTGTTGCCAAAACAAGGGTGCTGAACCGACCCAATTGTATGATTTACTTTGAGATCACATCGTTTCCATGTTATAAGTAAAATCATCTAAAGTTAATATGCATGTGTCCTTCATGACCATAAGAATGTTTCGTAACTTCATACCGGAGGGTGGGTTTTGACACTGTCCCAACACCACCCGTAACAGGCGTGGCAATAACGGCTTTGATCACTCACACCTGAAAGTGTGTCAAGGGACTTAACGATTCGAGTTGGGAATTTTCTCTTCTAACGATGGAGAGATACTTCTTTGGGCCCTCTCGGTATTACGGCATCCAACATCGTCTGGCCAGACACTGTGAATTGTTCACAAGGGATACCGGAATACTAAACGAGAAAAATGGAACAAAACAAGAAGGAGGATGACTTGGTATAATGGTTAATGGTTAATCATGCGGATACCTAAAAGATCTCACCTCAGGTTTTGTATAGTATCGTGAAGCAAATGGGACTGGCATGTTAAGCTTGTGGTTCACTCGAATTTATATTCGTGTAGGTACGGGAAACGTTATGGGTGTCCATGGCTCCGCTATCGGTTATTGTTCCGCGGGAAAATAAGTTTTCGGTTCATGTCCGTATTCTACCGAACCTATGGGGTCACACACTTAAGGGTGGAAGATTTTTTGAGTAGTAGAGTGATAGGAGCACGAGTATTACACACCGGAAAAGTTTCGGAGTGATTGAGATTTAATCGGAGAGAAAACCGGAATCGTTTCGGGGCACCAATAAAGTACCGGGAATTTTTTTGAGAAAACCGGGTAAAACCGGAGGCCCGGAAAAGTTCCGGGATAGTCTAAATATGTTTAATATTTATTTATTCTGAATTCCCAAATTGTTTTGGAATTAATAAAATAGATTTAATATCAATGGCCCCCCACTCACTTGGAAGGCCCAAGTGGGGAGGGAGCACTTGGACTAAGGAGGACCGAAAGGGGGTGGCGCCTAGGAGGAAGCTTCCTCCCCCTTGTGGCCGGCCCTAGGGAAGGAAAACCCTAGATGGGGGTGCACTAGGGGCTGCCCCCCTCCCTAAGAAGGTGCCCCCTCCCT
This sequence comes from Bromus sterilis, assembly GCA_950022295.1. Classification (NCBI taxonomy): domain Eukaryota; kingdom Viridiplantae; phylum Streptophyta; class Magnoliopsida; order Poales; family Poaceae; genus Bromus; species Bromus sterilis. Next base: position 70,486,672 of record OX465600.1, on the reverse strand, counting down.
CCCCACTATAAATAGAGGTGGAGGGGCAGCCCCAAGATGACACATAATTGTTCCGTAAGGCTGCCCCTCTCTCTTCTCTCTTAGATCTAATCTCCACCATACCTCGAAGTGCTGCTTCTCCATCCTCTCTACTCCAGAGGCGCCGAGCTATGGACGGCGGAGCCCTGCCGGATCTTCCACACCATACGTGTGGATCAACCGTAGAGAGATCGTGCGTTTGATCTTTGTTCGAGGGACTTCTACATCTTCTTCCGTGGAGTAGATCTGTTCGTGGGGAGTCACACGGATCAGATATGTTCGAGGGATTGCACCGCGTCAATCTTCCTCAACTCTCCATCAACTTCTTCCGCTGCGAGAGAACTACCGTTTGAACGGTTGTTAAGGTAACAAGATCGCTGACTGTGTTTGCATCTATCTAGATTTGTTCTTGGGACTTGGTTTCGTAGTGCCGAAATTTTTTGTTTTCTACTCCGAATCCCAACAAAGGCGAGGCCGGCGAGGGCCGTGGCAAGGTCGAGGGCGACGGAAGACGGGGCCTGCCCTATGGCGCGAGGGGAAGCCCCGCCGCCGCAGGGCACCACGCGGGGCAGGCCCTGTGACAGGCGCCAGCGGCGGGGGGGGGGGGAGGAGGTAGAGGCGGGCTGGGCGCGGGGGCGGGATTCGCCCCTGAGCCGCCCTAGGTGGACGACGCGGGGGAAGGGGGGGGAGGAGGGACGCCGTTTTCATTTTTTTTGACAGTTGTCTCCAACGATAAGGTCGACATCCCGTTTGGTTGTTGGAATTGTGCTTGAAATGCAAGAACTGAAATTAGGTGTAACACAGTTAAGATGTTTAGTTGGATGCAAAATGAAGTTTACTTGAATTGAAGACTAATCGCAATACTTTTATTTAGTCACTTGCTAATTCGAGACTTTGTGTTGCTATCTACATAGTGGTACTTGGCTAAAAGCGAGATGACATTTTTTTCTGATAGATATAATTTCAATCAGTTGATATAAATACAATCATATAGAGCGAATGTTGAACCTCTACATAACACAATGCACATAATCAATATGTCAAACACAATCAAAGAAATACATATTTATAGTATCATATATATATATATAAGGGCATCTTCAAAGAAAACCCTTAAACCTTTCATAAATGTTTGGATCATAAGCTTGTGATCAAATTTTTACCGACTTTGTCATCAACCCTATATATCCATGGTCGATTCAGATGTCCAGACGCGGAATGACATGGGTTGCTCGCCCGGATCTAGCTCACCAGAAATGGTCGATTCGGCCGTTCCCTAGCCAGGTCCAAGGATGCTTTAAGTTATATACGGGCGAAGATGTGGATGAAGCTCAGGCAACCAAATAAATCACATTTCTTCGTATGAATCTAATTGGACTAGATGCGAGCAAAGCAAACCCGTTCTTGGTGACCGCATGTAGCCCTCCGTGGAGCTTAATTTAGTTACCGGAGTGGACGTGAAGCACTCCAACAACATATCGAAGATCTCGCGGCAATTCGCATGCACCCGGTAGTTGGATGGATATTGAAAGCGACGGAAATTAGCGGAGCGGTGCGATGCAATCCTCCTGCCATTGATCGCCTGAAGGCTACGTGCCGTCGACCGTGAGCATGCAGCTGCAGCGCAGATGGGCCGGCCGGGACAACAACGGAGCACCGAGCACGTAGCCGAGACCGCCGCGTGCGTGGGTCTAGTGCTAGTGCCTTGAGATCTTTTCTTTAATCGCCACGCGCGCTTGCAGTTGCACATAGATGTTTTTTGGAAAGGAGGCGTACCCAATTGCAGATAGATGTAGCACACAACGTACGTGCATCTCGCGAATTAACAGTGTGGTTGAATTGGTTAGATGGATAATTGTATTTTAGCCTATTAAAATTTAAAATTTGACATTGAATCTCGTATTTTTTTAAATATATTTTAGTCTTTTCGGTGATGTTCTTTCAATGTGCGGAGCTGTTTCGGTCGAATATGAGGTGATGACTTTGTTAATCTTAAGATAATGTGTCACCTTAGTATTGCAAAAATGCTTATAAAAATAAGGTGTGCATCTATGTATTTATAGGGATGAGTGTAAATAAATATCTACGAGTGCGAATCAACTTGTGGTTGAGTTGGTTAGGTGGATGGTTGTATCCCCAGCCCATCAGATTTGACAATGGTGCTCGCATTTTCCTGAATTTATTTCAGGGTTTCTGGTGATGCGCTTTCAGTGGGAGGAGACGTTCCCGTCGAAGACGAGGTGGTGACTTCGTTAATCTCAAGATGATGTACCGGCTCAGTATTGCGAAGATGCTCATAGGGATAGGGTCTGCATGTGTGCGTCATAGGGGTGATTGTATACTCGTGTTTGTGAGCGTCAGAGTTGTACTGTGTTCAAAAAAATATCTACATTGTACTGTGTTTTTCAAAAAATAATAATTACATGCATCTTAGAAAAGATAGGGAAAATGGCTAACGTACGTGCGGCCAGGGCGGCGGCGGTGGTGCGCGAGGACGCAACAGCCACGATCGATGGTGGGAGTATCGGAGTGCATCTGCTGTTCGGCATGGACATTGGAGGTGCTCCATCGCTCTGGTATGATCCAGCACTTCGTGGAGGGCCTATTCTCTGGCGTGGCATCGTAAGCCTTAGGTACTAGAAAAAGACATGAATCTTTGCTTTACACCTTTTTTTTTGTTTTATCATATCGTCTTGACAGGTGCATGGTTGAGATCATTAGTAAAAGGACACCTTTTGCAGAGAGGCCATTTTCACATTTTCTTTAATGATGACAATGGTGTTTATGTGTCATTTATCGCAATATGTTTTGCTTTATTTCGTAGCTTCATTTCTTTTGAAATATTTTATCTGCACATTAAAATCACGAACCTTTTTCATTGTTCAATTTCTTGTGTCTAAATTATCCAAACTAGATTTCGTGTTAACATGTTTTATGATTTTAAAATAAAAAATTAAATGGAAATTATAAGAAACAAAAAAACAAAATGAAAACCACAGAATCACATATTTTTTTTCGTGGAGGCACATATTTTTCTCTCATTGAGGCACAACTTTTACTTTTGTATGGACATAGATTTTCCATGATTTTTTTCCAGAAAGCATGGATTTGCTTCTCGTGAGTGCATTTTCTTTAATAAATTATGTTTTCTTGAAAAGCACAGATTTACTTCTCCTCGAGACACGATGTACTTCTCGGGGAGGCACATATTTTTTCTTCTCATCATTTTTTCGTGAATGGTGTTTTCCCTTTTCGTTGAAGCACAAATTTTCTTTACGTGGAGGCATAATTTTTTCTTCTCATGCAGTCATAGACAAACTTTTTTGAACACATTTTCCTTTTATTTTTTCAAAACTATAGATTTACTTCTGGTTGACGTATAAATTTGCTTCTTAAAAGCACTTTTTTTCACCAAACACCAGAAACAAGCAAAATCCAACAAACAAAAAAACATGAAAAAAACCCCGCAATCTCAAGGATATGCCCAGCGGATGACGTGTGACAACGATTGAGCAGGGTATTTGGTGTACTTCAAGGGCCAAAGTGTCCTTTGCTGCAGACCTCAAAAGGAAACCCTTTAATTAATTGCTTGATCCTAAAAAGAAGGTTGCTCTCGGGTATGGTGATGACGCTTGTGAGTGTCCGATGGAGGACCTTTCGCTGAGAGGCTCGCCTCCAGACGGGCCAGCCCACCTACCTTCAAATTTTAAAAAATAATATGTTTCGGTCTTATTTTTTTTCCTTCTGTTTCTTTTTTCACATTCGGATTTCCTTTTTATTGAAGTTTTTATAATTTTTTATGATATATGATGAATTATTTTTGAGTATACACCAAACACTTTTAACATTCTGAACAATTTTTGGAACATTATAGATTTTTTTAGATACACATTTCTATTTTTCATTTATATACATTATTTTAAAAAATATACAATGAACTATTTTAATCATCAGATCAACATTTTGGTTGCATTGTTGACCATTTTTAACACAAGTTGAATTTTTTATATTGTACAAATCCTTTTTATAAACATCCTTGTTTCATTATTTAATGATTTTTAATAGACATTGAATGTTTTATATTATATGAAAATATTCTTTTAATACACACTGCACGTTTTGTCATTATGATAATGATTGCTTTAATATACACTTTATTTTTTATAAAACAAATGATTCAATTTTAAGGTAAATTGTTTCAATATTTTTAAATAGTTATTAAAAATAACATACTTAAAAAAACAATTAAAATATGAAGAATACTAAAAAAAGTAAAATAAAATAAAAATGATCTTGCTGCGAATGATTAGGTCCACAGGCGTCTGCCTTCAGCGAAGGCACCTGTATATGTGGCTTACAAGCTTCATACATTTTTTTTGGCAGCAATGGACGAGGGAAGACGTACGGAGGAAAAACGAGCGATCAATGTTGTGGATTGTAGCCCGAGTTGTTCAATGAGCTGCGCTGAAAGTTCCCTGATAAGTGAAATTGACCGCGCGCACAAACCCATTAAGTGCTATCGTGCTACCAACTATCCGTCGCACTACTGATTAAAAATAAAATAAAATAAGTTTTTATAACAATGAAATTAATTAATTGAGTGTATAGACACAACATGCATCTAATACCTCATAACTTTTAGCTATAATTTAGAGCACACTTCAAAATATAGAAAAACAAACCTGTAAATAGCACATGAATTCCACGCAAACAAAAAGTAAATAGTACATGGAAACACTATTTATTGTGGGCTTGATTTCACTATTATCTAGTTAAAATTTTCTTTTCTATACCTAACATTATGGTTCGTATTTAAAGTCTGCTAACTTATTAGGATAATATAAAGTATTTAAAATATTTTAATATAAACTACATACAGATTAAAATGAGTGGAGAAGCACATCAAAACGCGCCTATATACGTTTGGTTAAGAATAATAATAAAACATTTTACAATTATGAACAAAGAAAGTAAATGATATATCTACATACTCAATTTTTATCTAAATTTATGGTTTTTTTTAATCATATTACTAGCTTGCCATGAGTTGGTAGCACGGAACCAGATGATATCACTAAGTGGCGTAGCTAGGGGGTGGCCAGGGTGGTCCATGGACCACCCTGGAATTTCCATATAGCCTAATATATCATAGAAGAAAACTATTTTTTATAGTAAGTAAATACATTTATGTGAACATTTTTATTGTTGAACCATCCTGATCTGTTGGGTTCATTGTTGGACCACCCTGACTTATCGGGATGGATACGCCACCGATAGCACTAGAAACCTTCTTTTATCCATGCTTCCATGTGGGCTAACTCACTTTTTAACGATGCTCACTAGACTACCTTTACCCATAGAACAAAGCCTCGCTGTAGGTAGGCACGGTGTATGAACAATTGGCGCAAAATTTTTAGAAGAGAGTTTCTCTACTATACTTTTAGTATGAGAAAGATGCTTTTAGTCTCATACTAATATAAAAAAGCGAGTTATTCTACTACTCCATAAAGTCTGAGAAAGAGAGCAACAACATGCGTCCTCACTCAACAAAGTTATGCAGTGTAAATTCATGAACTCATTGTAGAAACGTCCCCCCCCCCCCCACACACACATTGAGTTTGAGGCGAAGCTGCGGTGACCCTGTCACGTTGAGTGTATGCACAACCGTCTGAGAGCGCATGCCTCCCAAACAATCTCCCTAGAGAGCATGCACCTCTCCGGAGGTGGATCGGTATGAGACATGCAGTCGCCTCGACAAGGCCTTCGTCAATCACATGCATCATTATATTGCTTTCATCAATTTCTCGATATGTGTCATTGCTCTATACATGTATATACTAGATATTTATATATGTCCTGCATGATTTCTCTACACTTGTGATGATTCTGGTCTAACTTACATTAAAAAAAATCTATTTTACTAACAATGGCTCCATGTACTTGCATATTATATTCTACTAGATGATACCCCGCGTGTTGCTGCGAGAACTATTAACAAATATTTTAATGTTTTAAAACATGAGAAAAATTATGAAACATATTATAATTTGATTATAAATTTTTTTCAAAAAAATATTGTTTAGAGTACAAATCTAAGATAATTTGATAAAAATCTAAAAATGTGTGTGATTTTTTGCTTTGTTAATTTATTACCTTGACAATATATCGGTGAGATGATAAGAGACGAAAAGAAGTTGAGTAGAGATAGTGGAAACATCTCCACCCTTGACTAAACCTAAAACAATGATATCAACTACATATGTGCATTCATAGAAAATTTGTCGCATAGAAAAATAACATGCGAGGTAACTTATAATTTGATTTTCTATAAATAAATCATGGAGCTAAGTGTATAATTTTCTTAAATAATTTTTTGTGATGCATGGAGAATTAAATGAGAGCATGTGCATGAAGAGTTGGACAATGATAGCAACTACAGATGTGAATTCATTGAAAATTTGTCGAATAGAAAAATAACATGCAAGGTAACTTATAATTTGATTTTCTATAAAAAATCGTTTATAAATCGTGGAGCTAAGTGCATAATTTTTAAAAGTATTTATTTGTGATGCATGGAGTATCAATGGGAGCATGTGCATTAAGAGTTGATGGAAATTAGTTTTTGCATGGTGGACCTACTTGATGATGTGGATAGTTTGCATGTCAAGATAGAAAGGTTAGTGGGGATGAACTATTTAGGTATTATAGATTTGTTCGTCAATACGAGGTCAACTCGTAATTTGAGGCTAATTTTAATCATAAATTTAACAAAGAACATATATACTATATCACTAACCTTCTAAAGATTGAAGGCTTGTCATTTAATTGAAGACGTTGGTTTTGGAGTGGCTTCATAATTTTTACTTGATCCAAAAATTAGCTTGATGGGTATAGATGTTACCCCAAGTAAAAGGTCATGTTGTACATAGAAACAAATTTTCCTTAGTGAAAATACCAAGGTTTATGTCTTCCGTAAGATTCTGGAGACGACAAGTAGATGACAAACCACGACGCCCGAGATTATGTTGATATGTCCCAAACGTATCTATAATTTCTGCTTGCTCCATGCATGTTTTGTGTGACTTTGCCATGTTTTGCTTGAACTTTCATACACTTTTGAGCATATTTGGACTAATCTATTAACCCAGTGCACCCAGCTGCCAGTTGTTGTTTTCTGCTGTTTTTGTATTTCAGGTTTTCCGACCATTAAAAGTGCTCCAAAAAATCCGGAAAAATCAGATAAAAAATCAGCGACCCGGAAGCTTCCGGAATAACCAAGGCAGCGGAGAGGGGCCACCACCAGGAGACCAAGAGGGTCCCTGGCGCGGCCCCACCCTAGGCCGCGCCAGGAGGCCTCCTGGCTGCCTGGTGGGTCCCCTCGACACCCCCTCCGCCTATATTTAGCCCTCGGGGTGGAAACCCCTAATATCGACTCCTTTTTCGCGATCTCGCCTCTGTACCGCTGATGGAAAGAGAGTGTTAATACTCTTCAAGCCTCGTTGGTTACCCCAAGTGCAGAGTGAGACATAGTGCAGCGGCAAGTTTTCCCTTGGCAAAGATACCAAGGTTTGTCTCCCGTAGGACTCCGAAGGATACAAGAAGATGGTAAAGTTAACAATGGCGCCGAGGTTGCTAGCTTCACCTGGACCTGCACACAGATACAAATAACTTTGCTCCCAACGAGTACAGAGGATTTGTCAATTCCTCCGGCCTTGCTGTTTACAAAGGATCAACGCAAGAGATAATAATAGTGGCAACTGAAAGTAAAGATTGAAAGTAATAATGGTGTAAACAGTGATATGAAGATGGACCGGGGTCCCGTGATTTTCACTAGTGATGTCTCTCTCCCAAAAGACGATAAAAGTGCTAGCGAGGTAAACAAATCAAAGTTGGGCAATTGACAGGATTATGAAGGCACCGCAATGCTAACTATGCTGCAAATAAAGGAAGGGCTCAAAAGCAATGGGCAGTACGCCAAAGTAAGTAGACCGAAATCCATCTGCATCTACTATGAATCATCCACCTTGAGATATCTATCCAGAACATCTCGCTTGTATTAAGTTGCGAATCCCACCCAAAGTGTAAACTCAAAGCAACAGACAACAGCATTAAAAGAACTATGCGTAAAGTAAACAATCCTTGCACCCGCAGGTACAAGCACCGTTGTTTTATCCCTGGTGGCAACATCACATCCCCTAGTCTCATGTTTCTTTCACTCAAGCTAGACATCAAGGGGCTGAACCCACAATCGAGCATAACACTCTCTCTTGGAGTTGCAAATAAAATACTTGGCCAAAGCAAATACCGCAACGCAGAACATGCAAGAATTTACTCAAGAACAAAATATAAAAAAGAAGAACCAAATATATTACTCATCACAATCTGAACATAGTCTCATAATCCATCAGATCCCAACAAACTCAGCATAGCAACAACAAAAATTACATAGATGCCTCGATCATGTGAGGCAGCTCACGAGGACTCGAAAGTGGAAGCACAAAAGGGGGAGAGATAGATCACATAGCTACTGGTCACAGACCCATGGTCCAAGGGAAACTACTCACGGTACATACGGGAGGCGTCCATGGCTATGGAGGGTCTCCCGGAGGGGGTAGCTTCTCCCGGCAGGGTGCCGGAGCAGCTTCTCTAGGCAGCCCCGATCTAGAAACGGCGGAGGCGGTGGAACAGAGGCGAGATCACGAAAAAGGAGTCCGTATTAGGGGTTTCCACCCCGAGGGGTAAATATAGGCGAAGGGGGGCGTCGAGGGGACCCACGAGGCAGTAAGGAGGGTGCCTTGCGCGACCTAGGGTGGGGCCGCGCCACCTGCCCTCCTGGCTGCCTGGTGGTGGCCCCCCTTCCCTCTCTTGGTGATTCCGGAAGCTTCTGTTGCGCTGATTTTTTATATATTTTTCCTGGAATTTTTGGAGCACTTTTAATGGCCGGAAAACCTAGAATACAAAAACAGCAGAAAACAGAAACTGGCAACTGGGTGCACTGAGTTAATAGGTTAGTCCAAATAGGTTCAAAAGTGTATGAAAGTTCAAGCAAAACATGGCAAAGTCACACAAAACATGCATGGAACAAGCAGAAATTATAGATACGTTTGGGACGTATCAACATCCCCGAGCTTAATTCCTGCTCGTCCTCGATTAGGTAAATAATGACAAGCATAATTTCTGCGGTGACATGCCACACAACCATAAAAGGACTTTTAAGTAAAGCAATCAAAGCATGAAATTCAATTCAAGTCTTAACAAGAAAGAGTCTATATTAGCATTGAAACAAGCAACAAAAGAACAAAAGGTGCAAGAGCTCTCGCTATCCGTGACTCGAATGTCTCCAGATGGTGTTTGCGTGCAAGCAAGGGATAGGGAAATACGAGAGAAAAAATAAGGTTGTTGAGAACAACTATCTACTAAAGTTTCACACTTGGTCTCCTTTGGATTCTTATCTGGACTCGTCCCCAGACCACTAGCCAGGTACAAGTCAAACTGATCCACTCCCTTTCGATATTTTGAGCACTCATGCAATGGATGAGCGTGAGCAAGAAAGTTGACACCTAAAAGGCGAAACAGAAAGAAGGTGGAGGAGGAAGACAAAAAGGTGTGAAAGGCTCACATTAATGAGGACAATCATAGGCGAGAGAAGGCCATATGATAGATATGATGTGAGGAGTAGGGATTGCGATACAACGGATGCACATGTGAGCTAAAAGCTCTCCAAGGGAACTAGTGGGGGTGCATCTAACTTGCTTGCTCAAGAAGACCTAGAGCTCGTTTGAGGAGGCTCATCATTGGAATATACAAGCCAAGTTCTATAGTGTGAAGGGTCCCCACATAGCTATATGTGTTGGATATGTGCCCTAGAGACAAATTAATAAAGATATTTGTCACATATCCGTTTTGTTCATAATACGTTTTATACTGTGCTATAACTGTATTACTTGGAAATACTAATACAGGTGTAGTATAAAACATGGTCTGTAGTTTAACTCGGGTAAACTATCTCATTGGGCAATTGATTGATCGAGCTTTCCTGATCATGGCGACACTTAAGTCCATTGACAATGAGGTCATATCATTAAGGGGAATGATGTGATGGACGTACACCCACCTAAAGTATTGCAATGTGATCGAGTCACATAGTTCAGCGTTGCTATGACTTTGTAACGTATGGCTTAGTCCTTAGACCGTAATGATCATACGTAATTACCATCTATGAGGAGACTTTGATTTGTATCCCACCGCCTGACTGAAATATGCTGGCTATAACGGTGCACTTTGGGTATTCCAAAATAGATGGTTGATGAGTATGTTAATAGATCAGAGCGGGATTTGTCAGTCCTTGTGACAAGACAGGTACTTTGGGCCCACTCGATGATATTGCATCAACACCTTGCAAGGACGTGACTAGGTCACAAGAGATGCAATGATCATGGACGAGAGAAGTTGTTTGTTGTGAACGAGATGTGAACACGGTATGTAGGATACCGAAGATCAAACCTCGGACAAACAAAGTACCGCAGCACAAAGGGATTACGTCGTATCGTTAACGGTTTCCAAAAGCGATCGAAGTTCATTCGATGGAAGCGCAGGGGCTGTCAAGGATTGTAACCAGGTCCAACTGACTAGTCATTGGTCAATGAGAAGAGTCTCGACCATGTCTGCTGTTTCCCAGACCGTTAGGGTGTTACACTTAAGGGCAATCGATGCATAGGACAGTTACGAGATCAATCGGTGAAATAGGAGAAATCACCGGAATAGTTCCGGAGGAGGACGGAATGGTTTCCGGACATTTTGAATAGTTCAAAATAAAGTTTAATTGTTTTAATAATGTTTTATTATTTAATTATCTGAATTAAATATTTAAAACATATTAAATAAATTAAAAAATGGGAAAAGGCTATATGGGCCCATGGGGCCCATTAGGGGAGGAAGGGGTTTCCCCCCTTTGGGCTTGGCGCCAAGGGTGGGGCCCAACCCCCTATTGCCGGCGCACTCCCCCCCCTTGGGAGTTTAGTCCCACATGGGGGAGGGGAGGAGGATCACACCCCCCCTTGGCCTATATAAGGAGGGGTATACCCCCCTTTTTCCAACACACCAATATCTCCTTCTTCCTCCTTCTCCTTCCCGGAAGTGGACTCCCCTTGTTTGGAGTCTGCACCAGGATTGGAGTTCTCCACCATAAGGCAGGCCGTCGCTCTGCTGGAGTCAGTATCCGTAGCCGTCTTTCTTCCGCTGCTCGCCTGGTTCGGGGCCCGGGAGGAACATCGATTGTACCGTACGTGTATAATCTCTTCGAGGCACTACACCTGTGGTGCTACTTCGTCGCTGGAGGTTTACCGGGAGTCATCCTCGCCGGTGGTGGTCTTCGACACGACAGGGAGGTCGTAGTTCTGAGTCTACGCCAACCACGTTCGCAAGAACGTTTCCCTCTTTCGGTCTTCAAAGGTATGAACACCGATTCCCTCCGTTACTTTACATCGACATAGCATAGATCTTGGGTTCGGGTACCGTAGGTATGAAAATTTTGTGTTTTCTGCCCCGTATCCCTACAGTGGTATCAGAGCTAGCTATGCGTAGATGTATTGTACGGGTAGAACACATCTTGGATGTGGGCATCGAATCTTCATTCGTTACCCTCCCACGTGTACTCATTTAGCGTTGCGGCAATGTTTGATGAAGCGGCCCCCGACCGACCTTACGCGTTTACGCGAGACTGGTTCCACGCTTGACATATGGCTTGTACCATATAAAGTGGCTGGGGGGGTGTCTGTCTCTCTGCATTAGCAATGCGAAAATATTTGCAACGGAGGGCCCCGACAGGGGTGCAATAGAGACGGATGGGAGACGGTGTTGTGGCATGTTTTTCGCAGGATAGAAACGGTTCTCTCTCTCGAAACCCCTAGCAGCCACGTAAAACTTGCACAAGCTAAAGTAGAAAGGCGTTTAACTTAGCTTTGCATGAAGGGGGGGTCATAGGTTGTATGATTTACAGTTTTACTTCCTGTTTTATGCTAGTATGCTAGATATATCGACGGTAGCACGAAACAGGACCATCTCTCACAATACCAACATTGTGTTCTCCCTTGGTGGGCACCGCCTGGAAGGTTCTCCCATATGGCTTGATGCTCCGTACATACCGGAGTTGTCCTACATATTAAACGGAGTTCACATGAGGTTGGGTTCGGCAAGCCTGGCATATGCAGATATGGCCTTGCTGAACAGCTAACATCAAGGTTCGATTGGCAGGCTTGACCTATGTAGATGCGGGCCTGGAACACAGAAGACCGAAAGGTCGAGCACGAGTCACATGCCTGATGTGATTGGCTTAGAGGCCTACCTGGTTCGCATACTGATGGCCGTGACGATCGGGGGAGGTATGGGGGCTGGGATTGTGTAATCACTTAGTTAAATTGAGAGGTGTTTATCTAAGTGGGAGATTTCTAGAATTTTGAGATCAAATTGAAACTCCACATTAAGAACAAAAGTCTAAATATGTATCCTTGTGTATCAACCTTGTAGATGGCAGCACCTCGCCCCTCGTTCAACTTAGGATCATTCCTAGAGCAAGATAAGCTAAAAACAGATGGGACAAACTTCACCAACTGGTTTCGCACCCTGAGGATTCTCCTCGTTCCCCTCAAGATGGCATACGTACTAGAGGACGCGTTAGGTGACGCACCAACAGATGATGCCAGTCAAGACGAGAAGAATGTCTATCTCTCCAGGACTGATGATTACAACCTTGTCCAGAGTGGCATGCTCTACTCCATGGAGGCTGAGCTGCAGAAACGCTTTGAGAGGATGGGTGCATATGAGATTATCACCGACCTCAAGGCGGTCTTCGCACCTCAAGCCAGGGCTGAACGGTATGAGGCTTCTAAAGCCTTCTTCTCAGCAAAGATGGACGAGCACGGCAGCGTGAGTGAGCACGTAGTCAAAATGTCTGGCTACGTTCAGTGCTTGAATGCTCTGGAATGCCAGATTCCAGATGAACTTGCTGTTGATAGGGTGTTGCAGTCGCTTCCCCGTAGCTACAAAGGCTTTGTGCTGAACTACAACATGCAGGGGATGACCAAAACCCCTTCTGAGTTGTTCGCCATGCTGAAGAGCGCCGAGGTTGAGATCAAGAAGGAGCACGCCGTCTTCATGGTCAACAAGACCACTGACTTTAAGAAGTCAAGCAGGCGAGAGAAGGCCAAGAGAGGTGGCCCCAAGAGGGATGGCAAGTCAGTTGCCGCTCCTCCCAAGGCACCCAAGCCTAAACCCGGAGTGGAGTGCTTCTACTGCAAGGGTGAAGGTCACTGTAAACGCAACTGTCCCAAATACCTAAAGGACAAGAAGGCTGGCAAGGTCGCCAAGAGAGACAAAGGTATATTTGATATACATATTGTTGATCTTCTCTTGACAAGCGCCGGGAACACATCCTGGATATTTGATACAGGATCTGTCGCTCATATTTTTATTCCATTCAGGGACTAAGGAATAGGAGACGCTTGCTCAAAGATGAAGTGACGATGCGCGTGGGGAATGGTTGTCGGATTGAGGTCTTGGCAGTCGGCACGAAGCATCTTAGTCTCCCTTCGGGATTGTTTTTAGTTCTGAATAATTGCTACTATGTACCCGCGTTGAGTGTGAACATCGTTAGTGGCTCTTGCTTGAAGCGAGACCACTATTCTTTTAAGTCTGATACAATTGGTTGTTCGATTTATAAGGATGAAATGTTTTATGTTCACGCACCGAAGTTGCATGGTTTATTCGTACTTGATCTCGATGGTGACGTATGTCACATTAACAATATTGAGGCCAAAAGATTGAAGAATGATGAAGATCACATGATGATGTGGCATTGCCGACTTGTTCATATTGGTATAAAACGCATGGAGAAGCTCCATAAGGATGGACTTCTTGAGTCATTGGATTTTGTATCCCTTGATACATGTGAACAATGCCTCATGGGCAAAATGACAAGGACTCCATTCAATGGCGTAATGGAGCGTGCGGATGTCTTATTGGGGATCATACACTCGGATGTATGTGGACCCATGAACGTCCCCACTCGCAATGGTCTTCGTTACTTCGTGACCTTTACTGATGACTTGAGTAGATATGGGTATATTTACTTGATGAAGCACAAGTCTGAAATCTTTGAAAAGTTCAAGGAATTTCAGAATGAGGTCGAAAATCAACTCGGAAGAAAAATCAAGCACCTTTGATCAGATCGAGGTGGCGAGTATTTGATTCACGAGTTTGGCAATCATCTGAAGTCTTGTGGCATAGTACCACAGCTTACGCCGGCAGGCACACCTCAGAGAAACGGTGTGGCTGAACGACGGAATCGAACCCTATTGGATAGTGTACGATCGATGATGTCTCATACTGATTTTCCTGTGTCATTCTGGGGGTATGCATTAGAAACTGCCATTCATATTCTTAATAGGGCACCATCCAAATCCGTAAAGACAACACCATTTGAAGAATGGCATGGCACAAAACCTAAGTTGTATCACCTGAAGATTTGGGGTTGTGAGGCTTATGTTAGGAAACTATAACCTGACAAACTTGAATCCAAGGCGGATAAGTGCATCTTTGTGGGCTATCCCAAGTAAACTTGTGGATACACCTTCTACAACAAGTCTGACAGCAAAACGTTTGTTGCCAAGATGGGACACTTTCTTGAGAAGCAGTTTCTCGCGAAAGAGTTAAGTGGGAGGAAAATAGACCTCGATGAAGTGACTGACCAATCACTCCAATTGGAAGAAACGGCTACGGAAATTGTTCTGGAACCATCTTCCACAGTGGGAGCTGAAGAGAATGGCCAGAACGACATTCATAACGATCATGACATTAATGATGATCATGATGAGAATGAAGAGGAACCTTTTATGCCCCGTAGGTCATCAAGAGTCCGTCAACCTACTGAGTTTTACGGACAGCTTGTGAATGCAATCTCGGCTGATGAGTCGGATGAACCTACAAGTTACAAAGAAGAAGCAATGGAGGGACCCGAGTCCGAGAAATGGCTTGAAGCCATGAAATCCGAAATAGACTCCATGTTCACCAACAAAGTATGGACTTTGGTGGATATTCCCGAGGACCGCAAGGCCGTCGAGAATAAATGGATTTTCAAGAAAAAGACTGACGCAGACGGAAATGTATCTGTCTACAAAGCTCGACTTGTCGCGAAGGGTTTCCGAAAAATTCAAGGAGTTGACTACGAGGAGACGTTCTCTCCTGTAGAGATGATAAAGTCTATTCGGATCCTACTAGCAATAGCTGCATATCATGATTACGAGATATGGCAGATGGATGTGAAAACTGCATTCCTGAATGGCAACATTGAGGAAGAGTTGTATATGATGCAACCAGAGGGGTTTGTCGATCCAAGGAACGCTGGTAAGGTTTGCAAGCTTCAACGGTCCATCTATGGGTTGAAGCAAGCATCTCGGAGCTGGAATCTTCGATTTGATGAGGTCATTAAAGCTTTTGGATTTGTCCAAAACGTCGAAGAGTTCTGCGTCTATAAGAAACTGAGTGGGAGCTCTGTAGCATTCCTTGTGTTATATGTAGATGAGATATTACTAATAGGGAACGATAAGAAATTCTTAGAGGAAGTGAAGGAATATCTGAATGGAATATTTTCCATGAAGGACCTAGGTGAGGCTGTGTACATATTGGGGATTAAGATCTATAGAGATAGACCTAATCGTCGGTTGGCCTTAAGTCAGAACACTTATATTGACAAGATATTGAAAAGGTTCAAAATGGATGACTCCAAGAGAGGTCTCTTGCCAGTTATAAAAGGTGTCAAATTAAGTGTGACTCAATGCCCAACCACAGCAAAAGAGAAGGAAGACATGTCCTCAAAGCCCTATGCCTCAGCCATAGGTTCTCTCATGTATGCTATGTTATGTACCAGACCGGATTTAGCGCTGGCCATTAGTATGACTAATCGCTACCAGAGTAACCCGGGAATGGCTCACTGGACAGCAGTAAAGAACATTCTTAAGTACTTAAGAAGAACCAAGGATCTCTTTCTCGTTTATGGAGGAGTTGATGAGGAGCTCACCGTAAAAGGTTACGTTGACGCAAGCCTCAGCTCAGATCTAGATGACTCGAAATCCCAGACGGGATATGTTTTCATGTTGAACTGTGGCGAAATTAGCTGGAGGAGCGGCAAACAGCCAGTCGTCGCTCAATCTACAATGGAGTCGGAGTATATTGCCGCTTGCGAAGCGTCAAACGAGGCGCTGTGGCTGAAGAAGTTCGTGACCGAGCTTGGCGTCTTTCCCAGTTGCACTGACCCCGTGGGAATCTTCTGCGACAACACGGGTGCCATTGCTAACGCGAAGGAGCCAAGAACTCACTCTACAGCCAAGCACATCCTCCGAAAGTTCCATGTGACGCGAGACTACGTCAGGGATGGACACACTAGGATTCACAAGATACATACGGATCTGAACGCAGCAGACCCGATGACTAAACCTCTTCCACAGGGCAAGTTTGAAGAACACCGAGAGACCATTGGTGTTAGATACATACCTGATGTAAACTAGTGTAATTTGTACTCTAGTGCAAGTGGGAGACTGTTGGATGTGTGCCGTAGAGACAAATTAATAAAGATATTTGTCACATATCCGTTTTGTTCATAATACGTTTTATACTGTGCTATAACTGTATTACTTGGAAATACTAATACAGGTGTAGTATAAAACATGGTCCGTAGTTTAACTCGGGTAAACTATCTCATTGGGCAATTGATTGATCAAGCTTTCCTGATCATGGCGACACTTAAGTCCATTGACAATGAGGTCATATCATTAAGGGGAATGATGTGATGGACGTACACCCACCTAAAGTATTGCAATGTGATCGAGTCACATAGTTCAGCGTTGCTATGACTTTGTAACGTATGGCTTAGTCCTTAGACCGTAATGATCATACGTAATTACCATCTATGAGGAGACTTTGATTTGTATCCCACCGCCTGACTGAAATATGCTGGCTATAACGCTGCACTTTGGGTATTTCGAAATAGATGGTTGATGAGTATGTTAATAGATCAAAGCGGGATTTGTCAGTCCTTGTGACAGGACAGGTACTCTGGGCCCACTCGGTGATATTGCATCAACACCTTGCAAGGACGTGACTAGGTCACAAGAGATGCAATGATCATGGACGAGAGAAGTTGTTTGTTGTGAACGAGATGTGAACACGGTATGTAGGATACCGACGATCAAACCTCGGACAAACAAAGTACCGCAACACAAAGGGATTACGTCGTATCGTTAACGGTTTCCAAAAGCGATCAAAGTTCATTCGATGGAAGCGCAGGGGCTGTCAAGGATTGTAACCAGGTCCAACTAACTAGTCATTGGTCAATGAGAAGAGTCTCAACCATGTCTGCTGTTTCCCGGACCGTTAGGGTGTTACACTTAAGGGCAATCGATGCATAGGACAGTTACGGGATCAATCGGTGAAATAGGAGAAATCACCGGAATAGTTCCGGAGGAGGACGGAATGGTTTCCGGGCATTTTGAATAGTTCAAAATAAAGTTTAATTGTTTTAATAATGTTTTATTATTTAATTATCTGAATTAAATATTTAAAACATATTAAATAAATAAAAAAATGGGAAAAAGGCTATATGGGCCCATGGGGCCCATTAGGGGAGGAAGGGGTTTCCCCCCTTTGGGCTTGGCGCCAAGGGTGGGGCCCAACCCCCCCTATGGCCGGCGCACTCCCCCCCCCCACTTGGGAGTTTAGTCCCACATGGGGGAGGGGAGGAGGATCACACCCCCCCTTGGCCTATATAAGGAGGGGTAGACCCTCCCTTTTTCCAACAGACCAATATCTCCTTCTTCCTCCTTCTCCTTCCCGGAAGTGGACTCCCCTTGTTTGGAGTCTGCACCAGGATTGGAGTTCTCCACCATAAGGCAGGCCGTCGCTCTGCTGGAGTCGGGATCCGTAGCCGTCTTTCTTCCGCTGCTCGCCTGGTTCGGGGCCCGGGAGGAACATCGATTGTACCGTACGTGTATAATCTCTTCGAGGCACTACACCTGTGATGCTACTTCGTCGCTGGAGGTTTACCGGGAGTCATCCTCGCCGGTGGTGGTATTCGACACGACAGGGAGGTCATAGTTCTGAGTCTACGCCAACCACGTTCGCAAGATTGTTTCCCTCTTTCGGTCTTCAAAGGTATGAAGACCGATTCCCTCCGTTACTTTACATCGCCATAGCATAGATCTTGGGTTCGGGTACCGTAGGTATGAAAAATTTGTGTTTTCTGCCCCGTATCCCTACAATATGCATGATGATGTTCTCTATGAAGTACAAGGGATAGGAGATGAAGTACTAGTGTGGATCTCTCAAAAGGAATAGCAGTATGCCCCCTTCTCTCTTGTTATTTTTTTTCTCTTTTTCTCTTTTTATTTTATTTTTTGGTGGCCTCAATGGCTCTTTCTATTTAACTATCATTTGTCCTCTTTGGGATCTTTTGATTTTGTCCTCTTTGGGATCTTTTCCTCACTTTAGGGGAAATACTCTATATTTTACAAGAATATAGGAGATCTTTCACACTTTACAAAGGTACTCACATAAAAATTTTTAACTATCATGATGCAAATGTATGCTTCTGCCAGGATAGCAGGATATGCAATGATACTAGCGCGTCATGTAGCAATGATTAGGGCAAGGCCCAACTAGCATACGGCTCATCGATCAAGCAAGTAGCATGTATGACATGAAGATCAAGTCATGAGAAGGTGGATGTTGCATGGCAATGTATCTCGGAAAGGCTATGGAAATGCCTTGTAGGTAGGTATGGTGGCTGTTTTGAGGAAAGATATAAGGAGGCTTATGATGACAGAGCGTATCGTGCCAAGGGTTTGGATGCACCGACGAAGTATGCACCAACTCTCGAGGTGAGAAAGGGCAATGCACGGTACCGAAGATGCTAGAAAAAGTATAGGTGGGTGGAAGTGTCAACTTTCGAATACTCACATTAGTCCGAAGAACTCATGCACTTATTATCGGTAACTCTCAATCTAATCAGGAGGTTCACAAAGAGACAAGTACCCCAAGGAGGAGTGTATGGGGGTTTGGTTATCCTTGCGCATCCTCGACTCATGGTACGTGAGTGTACTCTAATATTCGAACCCTCCAGAGGTTAGTGATCCATCTAGTAGCTAGAGTTCTCAACAGGGGTTTTTGGTTTTCGAAAAACACATGGATTGCCCAAAATACGACATCTATCACTAATAGGCAAGAGCTCTTGACACCATAAGTTCAAACATTAGTCTAGTCAATACCTCAAAACTATTGCAAGTTACTACTACAAAGAGAATAGTAACTTCAACTACCTACTTCTAGTCAAGACACAAAACTCAGTGCAACAGGCAAACTCTCTAACAAGATAAAACATGCAACCTATAGAAAGTTCAACCTAAGACAAACGAAAAGCTCTAGAAAAACTAAAGCACTACAACTAAACAGAACAACAACTAAGAAAAGAAAAAGAACAGCTCACAGCTAAAAGAATAAGCATGCAAATCCTATGAGGAGTTCTAGTTCAAGCGGAGCGTGAATCTCTCCCACACAAAAGAATAAGTTGGGGTCTAACTTGTTACTACAGCAAACAAATCAAAAGAAAACTAAAAACAAAACCTAAGAGCGAGACGCTCCAAGAAAAGCACATAACGCATGTAGTGATAAAAATATAGTGCAACGAGAGACGAACTGATAATTGTTGATGAAGAAGGGGATGCACGGGGGCATCCCCAAGCTTAGACGCTTGAGTCTCCTTGAATATTTATTGGGGGTTCACATGGGCATAACCAAGCTTGAGCGTTTGACCCTCCTGAATCTTCTTTCATCATCCTCCATCGCGCACTTGAAAACTCCCTTCATACATAACTCATTGTAGGCTGATTAGAGAGGTTAGTACCCTACTAAAATAATTTTCCTCTACTTGAAATAAATATTTCCAGGAAGAGATACTGTTTCCCAAGATTGCCAAAAGGTTTTTTCAAACAAAAAGCAAGCTTAAGGTTTGCAAAAGTGAAGAGAGACAAAACGTGGCAGAATCTGTGAAAAATAGAACAGCAGATAGAAAATAATTTTTTAGGAGTACTTTTGCAACTCAAATAAAAAAACTCAGAAAATACGGAAGTTTCGTAATTGTATAGATCACGCTGTGTAAAATATTCAGCTCAAAAAGATGAACTGGGATTTTTCTCTGATTTTTCTAGTCACGAGGACAGAATCTGTTTTCTGGACAACATGTCACAACTTTTACTTCCCTTGCCGTATGAGGCTAAACTTGGCACAAAGCTTGAAAAGTAAAGATACAATGATGTTTCTACAGTAGTAACAATCATCAAGAACACTAAGAATAGAAGAAAAGCAAAAAAGAAAAACCTAAATTCGTTGCGGGCTGCCTCCCGAAAGCTCTTCTTTAGAGCCATTAGCTAGGCTTAAAGATTATAAAAGATGCTCTCATAAGATTAAGGACTTGAAGCAACAGAGAGCATCAAGAAGAAAATATGAAACACATTTAAGCCTAACCCACTTCCTATGCATGGGAACCTTGTAAAGAAATAAATCATGAAAGTACAAAGTAACAAGCATAGGAAGGTGCAAGAAGAACAACTTAAAAACTTTCATCATAAAGAGAGGTGTTTTTGTCACATGGAAGTTTCTATAGACAAACTTTCCTCTCTCAAAGTAATTTTCAGTAGTATCATGAACAACATCAAGAATATAACTATCACATATATCATGTTGTTCATGACCTACAAGCACAAGTGTATTGTTTTCAACACGGTTTTTAGGAACATAATATAAATGCAACCCATCACATTGAGCCTCAATAAGAGCACAATTCTCCGGAATATAAGTTGGAGATTTCAAAAGGATAATAGGAAAATCAAGTGTGGGTGCAATAGAAACAATTTCATGCTTAACATGAGGAACTATAGCAAGTTCATCTCCATAAGCATCATTCATAATGGCATCATGGCCGCAAGTATAAAAGGCATCAACTTTATCAAAAAGGGATATTTCAAAATAATCCATAGGATCATAATACTCATATAAGGGAAGATTCAAAGAGTTACTCTCATCAGAAGGTAGACATGGATGGCTCCATTCTTCCTCGTTTTGTTCGTCACTCTCCTCCTCTTTTTCATCCAAAGAGCTTTCAGGTTCATAAATTTCTTCTTCCATAGAGTCCTGCAAATCATTAGTCTCTTCCTTTGGGGGAGAGATTCTCTCAAGATGATCAGTAATGTAATAATTTGCATCATAATTTTCCAAACAATAGTTAAGTATAGCAAGACTCTCAGATTTGTAAGGGGCATCATCAATATTTTTAAGAAGAGAAGTAATTTCATAGGCACCCTTATAAGCAACAAATTCTTCTATTTCCTCTGCATCATAAAAATCATAGTTTCTCTTAGCATAATAAGATAAGGTTTCATCATCATTGTACTCACATTGGAAAGAAAGGTGTTTGTGCCTCATAAAGCAACAAGATTCATCCCTGCAGAAAGATATATTATATATTGAGCACAAGTTTCTAGCATACTCATACAACTGATGTATTTGTTTCCATAAGTGTATCCCATTTTGAGACAAGCGGCATTCCTTGTACCACTTTTGTTGATCCTCGGTGAATCCTCCATGCCAATAAGATCTAGTTTCAAAGAAGTTAGACATTGATTGGCAAGTAAGGAACTAGACATAATTTTTTTTTGGATTTTTGATAAAGGACACTAAGGATAAAAACTAAAAGATAAACTAACAAGACTAAAAAACAAAGATAAAAGATAGTGTGCAACTCCCCTATCTTGTAGGCTGGAGTCCCCGGCAACGGCGCCAGAAAACTAGCTGATGGCAAGAGAGTGTTAATACTCTTCAAGCCTCGTTGGTTACCCCAAGTGCAGAGTGAGACATAGTGCAGCGACAAGTTTTCCCTTGGCAAAGATACCAAGGTTTGTCTCCCGTAGGACTCCGAAGGATACAAGAAGGTGGTAAAGTTAACAATGACGCCGAGGTTGCTAGCTTCACCTGGACCTGCACACAGATACAAATAACTTTGCTCCCAACGAGTACAGAGGAGTTGTCAATTCCTCCGGCCTTGCTGTTTACAAAGGATCAACGCAAGAGATAATAATAGTGGCAACTGAAAGTAAAGACTGAAAGTAATAATGGTGTAAACAGTGATATGAAGATGGACCGGGGTCCCGTGATTTTCACTAGTGATGTCTCTCTCCCAAAATACGATAAAAGTGCTAGCGAGGTAAACAAATCACAGTTGGGCAATTGACAGGATTATGAAGGCACTGCAATGCTAACTATGCTGCAAAGAAAGAAAGGGCTCAAAAGCAATGGGCAGTACGCCAAAGTAAGTAGACCGAAATCCATCTGCATCTACTACGAATCATCCACCTTGAGATATCTATCCAGAACATCTCGCTGGTATTAAGTTGCGAATCCCACCCAAAGTGTAAACTCAAAGCAACAGACAACTGCATTAAAAGAACTATGCGTAAAGTAAACAATCCTTGCACCCGCAGGTACAAGCACCGTTGTTTTATCCCTGGTGGCAACAACACATCCCCTAGTCTCATGTTTCTGTCACTCAAGCTAGACATCAAGGGGCTGAACCCACAATCGAGCATAACGCTCTCTCTTGGAGTTGCAAATAAAATACTTGGCCAAAGCAAATACCGCAACGGAGAACATGCAAGAATTTACTCAAGAACAAAATAAAAAAGAAGAACCAAATATATTACTCATCACAATCTGAACATAGTCTCATAATCCATCAGATCCCAACAAACTCAGCATAGCAACAGCAGAAATTACATAGATGCCTCGATCATGTGAGGCAGCTCACGAGGACTCGAAAGTGGAAGCACAAAAGGGGGAGAGATAGATCACATAGCTGCTGGTCACGGACCCATGGTCCAAGGGAAACTACTCACTGTACATACGGGAGGCGTCCATGGCTATGGAGGGTCTCCCGGAGAGGGTAGCTTCTCCCGGCAGGGTGCCGGAGTAGCTTCTCCAGGCAGCCCCGATCTAGAAACGGCGGCGACGGCGGAACAGAGGAGAGATCGCGAAAAAGGAGTCCGTATTAGGGGTTTCCACCCCGAGGGGTAAATATAGGAGAAGGGGGCGTCGAGGGGACCCACGAGGCAGTCAGGAGGGTGCCTGGCGCGGCCTAGGGTGGGGCCGCGCCACCTGCCCTCCTGGCTGCCTGGTGGTGGCCCCCTTCCCTCTCTTGGTGATTCCGGAAGCTTCTGTTGCGCTGATTTTTTTTATATTTTTCCCGGAATTTTTTGAGCACTTTTAATGGCCGGAAAACCTGGAATACAAAAACAGCAGAAAACAGAAACTGGCAAATGGGTGCACTGAGTTAATAGGTTAGTCCAAATAGGTTCAAAAGTGTATGAAAGTTCAAGCAAAACATGGCAAAGTCACACAAAACATGCATGGAACAAGCAGAAATTATAGATACGTTTGGGACTGATGGCAAGAGAGTGTTAATACTCTTCAAGCCCTCGTTGATTACCCCAAGTGCAGGGTGAGATATAGTGCAGCGACAAGTTTTCCCTTGGCAATGATACCAAGGTTTGTCTCCCGTAGGACTCCGAAGGATACAAG
Source organism: Bromus sterilis (assembly GCA_950022295.1). Taxonomy (NCBI): domain Eukaryota; kingdom Viridiplantae; phylum Streptophyta; class Magnoliopsida; order Poales; family Poaceae; genus Bromus; species Bromus sterilis. The sequence goes on along the minus strand of OX465600.1, from coordinate 70,462,981 downwards.
AAGGTGGTAAAGTGAACAATGGCGCCGAGGTTGCTAGCTTCACCTGGACCTGCACACAGATATGAATAACTTTGCTCCCAACGAGTACAAAGGAGTTGTCAATTCCTCCGTCCTTGCTGTTTACAAAGGATCAACGCAAGAGATAATAATAGTGGCAACTAAAAGTAAAGACTGAAAGTAATAATGGTGTAAACAGTGATATGAAGATGGACCGGGGTCCCGTGATTTTCACTAGTGATGTCTCTCTCCCAAAAGACGATAAATGTGCTAGCGAGGTAAACAAATCACAGTTGGGCAATTGACAGGATTATGAAGGCACCGCAATGCTAACTATGTTGCAAAGAAAGGAAGGGTTCAAAAGCAATGGGCGGTACGCCAAGGTAAGTAGACCGAAATCCATCTGCATCTACTACGAATCATCCACCTTGAGATATCTATCCAGAACATCTCGCCGGTATTAAGTTGCGAATCCCACCCAAAGTGTAAACTCAAAGCAATAGACAACTGCATTAAAAGAACTATGCGTAAAGTAAACAATCCTTGCACCCGCAAGTACAAGCACCGTTGTTTTATCCCTGGTGGTAACAACACATCCCCTAGTCTCATGTTTCTGTCTCTTAAGCTAGACATCAGGGGGCGGAACCCACAATCAAGCATAACGCTCCCTCTTGGAGTTTCAAATAAAATACTTGGCCAAAGCAAATACCGCAACGGAGAACATGCAAGAATTTACTAAAAAACAAATATAAAAGAGAAGAACCAAATATATTACTCATCACAATCTCAACATAGTCTCATAATCCATCAGATCCCAAGAAACTCAGCATAGAAACAACAGAAATTACATAGATGCCTCGATCATGTGAAGCAGCTCACGAGGACTCGAAAGTGGAGGCACAAAGAAGGGAGAGATAGATCACATAGCTACTGGTCATGGACCCATGGTCCAAGGGAAACTACTCACGGTACATACGGGAGGCGTCCATGGCTATGGATGGTCTCCTGGAGGGGGTAGCTTCTCCCGGCAGGGTGCCGGAGCAGCTTCTCCAGGCAGCCCCGATCTTGAAACGGCGGCGGCGGCGGAACAGAGGCGAGATCGCGAAATAGGAGTTCGTCCTAGGGGTTTCCACCCCGAGGGGTAAATATAGGCGAAGGGGGGGTGTCGAGGGGACCCACAGGGCAGCTAGGAGGCCCCCTGGCGCGGCCTAGGGTGGGGCCGCGCCAGGGACCCTTCTGGAGTCCCTGTGGTGGCCCCCCTCCGCTTCTTTGGTGTTTCCGGAAGCTTTCGGGACGCTGATTTTTTATCTGATTTTCCTGGAATTTTTGGAGCACTTTTAATGGCCGGAAAACCTGAAATACAAAAACAGCAGAAAACAGCAACTGGCAGCTGGGTGCACTGGGTTAATAGATTAGTCCAAATATGCTCAAAAGGGTATGAAAGTTCAAGCAAAACATGGCAAAGTCACACAAAACATGCATGGAGCAAGTAGAAATTATAGATACGTTTGGGACGTATCAACATCCCCAAGGTTAATTCCTGCTCGTCCTCGAGTAGGTAAATGATAACAAGCAGAATTTCTGTGGTGACATGCCAGACAACCATAAAAGGACTTTTGAAGTAAAGCAATCAAAGCATGCAATTCAATTCAAGTCTTAACAAGCAAGAGTCTATATTAGCATTGACACAAGTAACAAAAGAACAAAAGGTACAAGAGCTCTTGCTGTCCGTGACTCGAATGTCTCCAAATGGTGTTTGCGTGCAAGAAAGGGATAGGGAAATACGAGAGAAAAAAGTATTTTTTTGTTGAGAACAACTATCTACTAAAGTTTCACACTTAGTCTCCTTTGGATTCTTATCTTGACTCATCCCTAGACCACTAGCCAGGTACAAGTCAAACTGATCCACTCCCTTTCGATATTTTGAGCACTCATGCAATGGATGAGCGTGAGCAAGAATGTTGACACCTAAAAGGCGAAACAGAAAGAAGGTGGAGGAGGAAGACAAAAAGGTGTGAAAGGCTCACATCAATGAGGACAATCATAGGCGAGGGAAAGCCAAATGATAGATATGATGTGAGGAGTAGGGATTGCCATGCAACGGATGGACATGTGAGCTAGAAGCTCTCCAAGGGAACTAGTGGGGGTGAATTCAACTTGCTTGCTCAAGAAGACCTAGAGCTCGTTTGAGGAGGCTCATCAATGGAATATACAAGCCAAGTTCTATAGTGTGAAGGGTCCCCACATAGCTATATGCATGATGATGATATCTATGGAGTACAAGGGATAGAAGATGAAGTACTAGTGTGGATCTCTCAAAAGGAATAGTAGTATGCACCCTTCTCTCTTTTTATTTTTCTTTTCCTTTTTTCTATTTTTTTGTATTTTTTTGGTGGCCTCAATGGCTCTTTCTATTTAACCCTCGTTTTTCCTCTTTGGGATCTTTTGATTTTGTCCTCTTTGGGATCTTTTCGTCACTTTAGGGACAATACTCTATATTTTACAATAATATAGGAGATATTTCACACTTTACAAAGGTACTTATTGATACGTCCAAAACGTATCGATAATTTCTGCTTGCTCCATGCATGTTTTGTGTGATATTGCTATGATCTAGATACACTTTCATACATTTTTGATCATATTTGGACTAACCTATTAACTCAGTGCACCCCAGTGCCAGTTCCTGTTTTCTGCTGTTTTTCTATTTCAGTTTTCCCCCATATACAAAGTGCCAGAAAAATTCGGGAAAATTCAGATAAAAAAATCAGCGTGACGGAAGCTTCGAGAAAAGCCCGGGAGGGGCCAGAGGGGGGCCAGGGGGGCGCCTGGGGCCCCTGGTCCACCGCTGGCTGCCCCCCTTCGCCTATTTATCCCCCGTCACGGGAAAACTCCAAAACAAGAACCCTATTCCGCGAACTCGCCTATGTTCCGCCGCCGCCGCACTTCCGAAGATCGGGAGCACCAGAAGACCTCTTCTCGGCACCCTGACGGAGGGAGGATTGACCTCCGGGAGTCTCCTCTCCACCATGGATGCTCCCCGGATGTCTCGTGAGTAGTTTTCCTTGGACCATGGGTCCGTGATCAGTTGCTATGTGATGTTCTCCTCCCCTCTTTGATCTTCATTGTTTAGACCTCATGAGCTGCCCTACATGATCGAGGCACCTTTGTAATATTTCTGCTATTGCTATGTTGAGTTTGATCGGATCTGATGGATTATGAGATTATGTTCAGATTGTGATAGAGTAATATATTTGGTTTTTATCTCTTATATTTTTGTTCCTAAGTAATTCTTGCATGCTCTCCGTTGCTGTTTATTGCTTTGGCCAAGTAGTAGGTAGTGACTCCAAGAGGGAGCGTTGTGCTAGATTGTGGGTTCATGCCTCCCCGATGACATGCTTGAGTGACAGAAACATGAGTCTAGGGGATGTGTTGTTTCCACAAGGGGGAAAACAACGGAGCTTGTAACCGCGGTTACAAGGATTGTTTACTTTACGCAAAGTTCTTTTTAATGCAGTTGTCTGTTGCTTTGGGTTTACACTTTGGGTGGGGCTCGCAACATAATACCAGCGAGATGTTCTGGATAGATATCTCAAGGTGGATGATTAGTAGTAGATGCAGATGGATTTCGGTCTACTTACCTTGGCGTACTGCCTGTGCTTTTGAACCTCTTCCTTTCTTTTGTAGCATAGTTAGCATTGCGGTGCGTTCTTAATCCTGTCAATTGCCTTTCTGTAATTTGTTTACCTCGCATAGCATTTTTATCGTCTTTTGGGAGAGAGACATCACTAGCGAACATCACGTATCCCGGTCCATATCCTCATTATTGTTTCAAGCTATATTTACTTTTCTGCATTTACTTTCAAGTTGCTATCATTATCCCCTTGCGTTTTATCATTTGTGAACAACAAGACCGGAGAGATTGACAACCTCTCTGAACTTCGTTGGGAGCAAAGTTATCTGTGTTTGTGTGCAGGTCCGCGTCAGTTGCGCCGCTGACACCTACTTATCATCTCTGGAGTCCTACTGGAGACAAACCTTGGTATCTTTACTGAGGGAAACTTGCTGCTGTACCGCATCACGCCTTCCACTTGGGGCCTACCAACGAAGGGCGAGAAGCCGTCATCACTCACATAAAGAAAATGTAACTATCATGATGCAAATATATGCCTCTGCCAGGGTAGCAGGATATGCAATGATACTAGCACGTCATGTAGCAATGATTAGGGCAAGGACCAACTAGCATGCGGCTCATCGATCAAGTAAGTTGCATGTATGACATGAAGATCAAGTCATGAGAAGGTGGATGTTGCATGGCAATGTATCTCGGAAAGGCTATGGAAATGCCTTGATAGGTAGGTATGGTGGCTGTTTTGAGGAAAGATATAAGGAGGTTTATGATGACAGAGCGTATCATGCCAAGGGTTTGGATGTACCGGCGAAGGTGGACGCCAACTCTCGGAGTGAGAAGAAAGCAATGCCAGGCACAGGAGAGGCTAGAAAAAGTATAGGTGGGTGGAAGTATCAACTTTCGAATACTCACATTAGTCCGAAGAACTCATGCACTTATTGTCGGTAACTCTCAATCTAATAAGGAGGTTCACAAAGAGACAAGTACCCCGAGGAGGAGTGTATGGGCGTTTGGTTATCCTTGCGCATCCTCGACTCATGGTACGTGAGTGTACTCTAATATTCGAACCCTCCAGAGGTTAGTGATCCATCTAGTAGCTAGAGTTCTCAACTAGTTTTGTAGTTTTTGAAAATAAACACGGATTTCCCAAAATACGACATCTATCACTAATAGGCAAGAGCTCTTGACACCATAAGTTCAAACATTACTCACATCAATACCTCAAAACTATTGCAAGTTACTACTACAAAGAGAATAGCAACTTTAACTTTCTACTTTCAGTCAAGACACAGAACTCAGTGCAACAGGAAAACTCTCTAATAAGTTAAAACATGCAACCTATAGAAATTTCAACCTAAGACAAAAGAAAAGCTCTAGAAAAACTAAAGCACTAAAACTAAACAGAACAACAACTAAGAAAAGAAAAAGAACAACTCACAGCTAAAATAATAAACATGCAAATCCTATGAGGAGTTCTAATTCAAGCGGAGCGTGTATCTCTCCCACATAAAAAGAGTAAGTAATCGGGGATCTAACTTGTTACTACAGCAAAGAAAGCAAAACAAACCTAGAAAAGTAAAGAGCGAGACGCTCCAAGCAAAGCACATAACGCATGAAGTGATAAAAATATAGTGCAACGAGAGACGAACTGATAATTGTTGATGAAGGAGGGGATGCACCGGGGGCATCCCCAAGCTTAGACGCTTGAGTCTCCTTGAATATTTATTAGGGATGCATGGGGGCATCCCCAAGCTTGAGCGCTTGACACTCCTGAATCTTCTTTCATCATCCTCCATCGCGCACTTGAAAACTCTCTTCATACATAACTCATTGTAGGCTGATTAGAGAGGTTAGTACCCTAATAAAATAATTTTTCCCTTACTGGAAATAAAAATAAACTTGAAGGTCTACTGTTTCCCAAGATTTCCAAAAGGTTTTTGCAAAGAAAAAGCAAGCTTAAGGTTTGCAAAAGTTAGGAGAGACAAAACGTGGAAGAATCTGTGAAAAACAAAACATCAAGTAGTAAAGAATTTTTTAGGGATACTTCTGCAACTCAAATAAAAAAACTCAGAACATACGGAAGTTTCGTAATTGTATAGAGCACGCTGTGTAAAAATTTCAGCTCAAAACGATGAACTGACATTTTTATGGAATTTTTCTAGTCACAAGGACAGAATCTGTTTTCTGGATAGCATGTCACAACTTTTACTTCCCTTGCCGTATGAGGCTAAACTTGGCACAAAGCTTGAAAAGTAAAGATACAATGATGTTGCTACAGTAGTAACAATCATCAAGACCACTAATAACATAACAAAAGAAAAAAGAAAAACCTAAATTCGTTGCGGGCTGCCTCCCGAAAGCGCTTCTTTAGACCCATTAGCTAGGCTTAAAGCAGAAGATCAAGTCTTATCAAGAGAATAACTAGCCCGTGTGACGGACTCAAAAGGTAACTTAATCTTTTTCCTAGGGAAATGTTCCATCCCTTTCTTGAGAGGGAATTGGAATTTGATAGTTCCCTCTTTCATGTCAATGATAGCACCAACTGTGTGAAGAAAAGGACGTCCCAAAATAATTGGACAAGAAGGCTCACACTCAATGTCCATAATAGTAAAATCAACGGGAACATAATTGTCATTGACAATGATAAGAACATCGTCGATCTTCCCCAAAGGTTTCTTTACGGAAGAATCAACAAGACGAACACCAAAAGAACAAGAATCAAAAGGTTTCAATTCAAGCATATCATACATTCTTTTGGGCATAACAGAGGTACTTGCTCCAACATCACAAAGAGCATAACAAGAGAAGTTATTCAATTTAATTTTTATCATAGGATCCCAACCATCTTCTAGCTTCCTAGGTATGGAGGCTTCTAGTCGAAGCTTCTCCTCCCTAACTTTGATTAGAGCATTGGTGATATGCTTTGTGAAGGCAAGATTAAGTGTGCTAGTGTGGGGGTCTCTAGACATCTTGTGTAGGAAACCAATAACTTCTGGTAAAGTGCAGTTGTCAAAGTCTAAGTCACTACTATATATCAAGGAGGTAGTGATATGATTTAAGCATACTTGGTTGAAAGCCTCTATGTTCATAGAGTTTTCCTCTTCTAAGGCTGAGGTGGTAGCATCACCATTGATAGGTCCAATGGGACTAGGGGTGTGATGGGTGCTAACAGTTTGGACATCCTCAACTACTTGGATAGTGTCTACGGTGTGGTAGGTAGGAAGGCTCTTAATTCTATCCTCTTCCTCTTTTTCTCTAGCCCATCTCTCTTTGAGTTTAGCCATCATCCTAATATTTTCATTGATTTGTAACTGGACAGCATTAATAGGAGTGACCTTACTCTCCTCAAGGGGAGAGGTTCTGATTTTTAACATCTCAACATCAAGGGCTAAGTTGTCTACCTTCAAACAAATATTATCTAATTTAGCTAGTTTTTCTTCCACATTTTTGTTGAAGGCCTTTTGGGTAGTGATAAAGTCTCTAAGCATACTCTCTAGTTCTGAACTGGAGTTTCTGGTGGTAGGATAAGTGTTGTTCCCATAGTTGTTGGATGGGAAAGGCCTAGGATTGTTGCTACCAAAGTTACTCCTATAAGCATTATTATTGAAGTTGTTTCTAGAGACAAAATTGACATCTACTTGCTCCTGAGCAACCAAAGAATTTAAAGGAACATCTTGAGGATCAATAGAGGGTTGCTTGGTAAGTAGAGACATGATAAGGTCAACCTTTTCATTTAAAGAGGAGATATCCTCGACAAAATTTACCTTCTTACCAGTTGGAGATCTTTCGGTGTGCCATTGCGAGTAGTTCAGCATCATCTCATCAAGTAGTTTTGTGGCAGAACCAAGCGTGGTTGACATAAAAGTTCCTCCCGCGGCCGAATCTAACAGGTTCCGTGAGGTAAAGTTCAAGCCTGCATAAAAAGTCTGGATAACCATCCAGGTAGTCAGTCCATGTGTGGGGAAGTTCTTGATAAGCGTCTTCATACGTTCCGAAGCCTGGGCAACGTGTTCATTATCTAATTGCCTGAAATTCATAATATTACTCCATAATTGAATAATTTTAGCATGGGGATAGTACTTCCCTATAAAGGCATCTTTGCATTTACTCCAAGAATCAATACTGTTCTTGGGCAAAGATTGTAGCCACTCCTTGGATCTTCCTCTCAAAGAGAAAGGAAAAAGCTTCAGCTTGACGATGTCTCCATCCACTTCCTTGTACTTCTGCATATCGTAGAGCTCGATAAAGTTGTTTAGGTGCAAGGCAACATCTTCTCCTGCTCCTGAGAATTGATCTTTCATGAAAAGATTAAGCAGAGCAGGTTTAATCTCATAAGAAGGTGCTGAAGTGGCAGGTGGAGCAATAGGAGTGCAGATAAAGTCACTGTTGTTGTGACTAGTGAAGTCACACAACTTAGTGTTTTCATTGGAACCCATAGTAGCAGCAGGTATGTTTGGTATTTTTGATTAAGGACACAAAAGTAAAAACTGAAAGGTAAACTAACAAGACTAAAAAGCAAAGGTAAAAGATAGTGTGCAACTCCCCTATCTTGTAGGCTGGAGTCCCCGGCAACAGCGCCAGAAAACTTGCTGATGGCAAGAGAGTGTTAATACTCTTCAAGCCCTCGTTGATTACCCCAAGTGCAGGGTGAAATATAGTGCAGCGGCAATTTTTCCCTTGGCAAAGATACCAAGGTTTGTCTCCTGTAGGACTCGGAAGGATACAAGAAGGTGGTAAAGTTAATAATGGTGCCGAGGTTGCTAGCTTCACCTGGACCTGCACACAGATACAAATAACTTTGATCCCAACGAGTACAGAGGAGTTGTCAATTCCTCTGGCCTTGCTGTTTACAAAGGATCAATGCAAGAGATAATAATAGTGGAAACTAAAAGTAAAGACTGAAAGTAATAAGGGTGTAAACAGTGATATGAAGATGGACCGGGGTCCCATGATTTTCACTAGTGATGTCTCTCTTCCAAAAGACGATAAAAGTGCTAGCGAGGTAAACAAATCACAGTTGGGCAATTGACAGGATTATGAAGGCACCGCAATGCTAACTATGCTGCAAAGAAAGGAAGGGTTCAAAAGAAATGGGTGATACGTCCAAAATGTATCTATAATTTCTGCTTGCTCCATGCATGTTTTGTGTGATATTGCTATGATCTAGATACACTTTCATACACTTTTTATCATATTTGGACTAACCTATTAACTCAGTGCAACACAGTGCCAGTTCCTGTTTTCTGCTGTTTTTCTATTTCAGTTTTCCCCCATATAAAAAGTGCTCCAAAAATTCGGGAAAATCAGATAAAAAATCAGCGCAGAAGAACCTTATAGGACATGGGTTAGAAGAATATTATCATGAGTGATTTCCTCTTTTGTGTGTTGATTGAAGATTGAGAGTCTCTTGGTGCTTGTCTTTGACTATCCTTGAGATATGTTGTGGTGATTGTGGTACTCTCTTTGGATGGCCGCGGTGACATTGGGAAATCCATAGATTGAGAACTACGAACTTTGAGGTGTGCTTTTGTAGCCCTACATAATTCTCATCCTCTCTTGAACACAAAGGAATGACCTCCGAGTGCGTCCTCATTGCATGTTTTATGGGAAATATCATGTGATTAGACTATGTTAATGTTGTTGAGAGTTGCCACTAGTGAAAGTATGAAGCCTAGGCCGTGTTTCCACCATTGTTACACCGTTTGTGTTCACTTTTGTTACATGTTTTCTTGATGCACTTTTTATTACAGATTTATATTACTTTGTTTTGCCACACCTATCACCCATATTTTACCATCTCTTCGCCGAACTAGTGCATCTATACGACGCCTAGTTGTATTAGGTGTGTTGGGGACACAAGAGACTTCTTGTATCTTAATTGCAGGGTTGCTTGAGAGAGACCATCTTCAACCTCTACTTCCCTGAGTTCGATAAACCTTAGGTCATCCACTTGAGGGAAATTGTTGCTGTCCTACAAACCTCTGCGCTTGGAGGCCCAACATAGTTGAAAGGGCATGTGCCCTTATGTTTGGTTTTGGTAATTGATGACAATCTTTATGGACTAATGGTTTCCTTGAGTTATACTTTAAGGTTTGTCCATAGGCAACGCTTGAAGATCATATGGTGGCTTCAAGGTTGTAAGATGAACATTACGTGTTGACCAAGGTGTTCTTCATGGAGCTATCCAAAGATTGGTCAAGTAGATGTGTGCAAGGTCAAGAGGAGCATCACGAAGATATCGTTATGCTTGGAGCTTGCCGACCATTTACGCTTGAAGATCATATGGTGGCTTCAAGGTTGTAAGATGAAGATTACGTGTTGACCAAGGTGTTCTTCATGGAGCTATCCAAAGATTGGTCAAGTAGATGTGTGCAAGGTCAAGAGGAGCATCACGAAGATATCGTATGCTTGGAGCTTGCCGACCATTTGGTGATTATGGTCGTGTGCAGATGTGCCTAAAAGAGGCTCACCCATAATGGATTATGGGGGAGCTCTCTACAAGTCTTCATCGAGCCGGAGGAATCAAGGAAGATGTTCCAACTTGAGGCGGGCATGATCGTCATCATCAAGCTCAAGTGGATTATGCGCAAGACAAAGGTTTGCCTAGTTAGGTGTCTAGTTTACCGGTCTCTTTGTGGTAGTTAGGAGACCGTGTTATAGGCTAGGCCGAGTCGTTCGTGGAGATCTCAAACCTTTTGCATCCTTGGCATCATCTTTATTGGTTCTTGTTTGGCTTTTCTCCGTGTGTGGAGCTTGTGGTCTTCTTCATGACAAGCTCTTGTTCATCGAAAACGGATTTCATATGCGTCTTCTCGTATGTTTTTCAATGTGGGAGATTTGCCGGGTCGTCTCGGTTAGAGGTTTCACACCTCTATTTGTTTGGCATTTCTCCCTTGCCACTTCTAAATATTTCGAGTCGTGATTAGGCAACTCTGTTCGTTAGCTGTCCATCAAGCTTGAGTTTGCCTTAATCGGAGTTCATTTGCAGAAGTTGTGGCAGTTCAGGGTTTGGCTGTTTCTTTGGAGTTCATATGTTGTGTGGCCTGGGCTCCCTGGTTCTGCCAGGGCGGTAGTACCGCTCTTGGAGCGGTAGTACCATGGGCGAGTACCGCACTCACTACCGTAAGTCCACTGGACTTTGCGGTAGTGGGCACGGTACTGGCCACCGGTAGTACCGTGGGGCGGTAGTACCGCTCCCAGTGCGGTAGTACCGTGCCACGGTAGTACGGCAGCGCGGTAGTACCGCACCCACTGCGGTAGTACCACGCCATGGTAGTACCGCTCTCCGAGCGGTAGTACCGTGGTTGGTGGGCTGCCAACGGTTCCCAACGGCTGGATTCGTGGGGGACTATAAAAGGGGGTCTTCTTCTTCCTTTGTCACTCTAGGTTTTGTGCAAGTTCTTCCACCCATTGTTGACCTCTTTGAACTTGCTTACTCTCTTCCCCTCCTATGATTCTTGCTCCTTTTTGAGGGAAAAGAGAGAGGAGGTCTAGATCCACATCTCCACCAAGCCATCTCTCCTCTAAGTGAGGGGAACCTTGTGGATCTAGATCTTGGAGTTCTTGGTGTTCTCCTTGTTCTTCCTCTCATATTCCTCCATAGCTTTTGTTGCTTTGGTGGGATTTGAGAGTTGGGGAATTGAGCACTTCGTGTGCTCTTGCCATTGCATTTGGTGCATCGGTTTGAGTTCTCTCCGAGGATTCGTTGTAGTAAGTGAAGTTGAGAAGATAGCTACTCTTGAGTGCATTGGCACTCTAGAGCTTGTTCCTCGTGGGTGCGTTGTCACCTAGAGGCTTGTTGTTACGGATCTCAATCATTGTGGTGGAAAGCTTCGGGACGCTACGGGAGCCTCCAATTCGGTTGTGGAGATAGCCCCGAGCATTTGTACGGGTTCGGTGACCGCCCCCAAGGGTTGCCATTTGTACGGGTTCGGTGACCGCCCTCAAGTGTCCTAATAGTGGAATAACGGCATCTTGCATTGGTAAGAGCGTGAGGAGAAATAGGGTGGCCCTCGTTGGCTTCGTGTGAGCATTGTGCTCCTCACCCTCTCCAAACGGAGACGTACTTCTTGCAAGAGAAGGAACTTCGGTAACAAATCCTTGTCTCCATCGGCTCCACTTGCGGTTATCTCTACCCTTACTTTGAGCAAGCTTATTACTTTGTTTATCTTGTGCTTTCTCATATTATTGTACATTGCTTGTCCCATAGGTTGTTCTTCTAGTCAACCTATCTACTTGTGCACCTACTTTGTGATAGCCATAGTGCTCTTGTCTTATATCTTGCTATCACATAGTTGTTTATCTTGCTTAGTATAAGTTGTTGGTGCACATAGTTGAGCCTAGCTTATTTAGGTTTCTTTCTTGGCAAATTAAACGTTAAGTTTTATTCCGCATTTGTTCAAGCCGAAACCGTAATTATTTTAAACGCCTATTCACCCCCCCTCTAGGTGACATCCACGTCCTTTCAATAGTTTACAAGAATAGAAGCGTGCGTAGACATCAAGCTATTTCTGGCGCCGTTGCCGGGGAGGTAAGCGTTGAAGGTACTTTAGATTCTGAAATTAAATCTTTTTGTTTCTTGTTTTTATTTTTACTAGTTAGGCTTATGGAAAACTGCAATCTTAGTTCGCTGCTTCGGGGAGGCCGCTTTACCACACCCATGGTAGAGAAGTCTCCTCCACCTAATGAATGTATCCCATTCAAAATACCACTTGGGATAATTGAAAAGGTTATGAATGATCATTATGCAGGGGATGGAACAGTCCATCCTAGTGTTCATCTGTTGAAACTTACAGAACTTTGTGAGTTATTTAAGATTTCAGGTTTGACAAGAGATGAAGCCATGAGGAAATTATTTGCCTTGTCACTGAAAGGAAAAGCATTGGAATGGTATAGGCTAATACATGATTCTCACCTGCTGGATTGGGAAGAGATCCAGTCTCTCTTTTACTCCAAGTTTTATCCTCTTCATGAAGTCCACGAGAATAGGAATTATGTTTATAATTTCTATCCTCATGACGGAGAGAGCATAGCTCAAGCTTGGGGGAGACTGAAAACTTTGATGCTAAAATGTCCTAACCATGGGCTCCCCAAAGATATGATTATTACTAATTTCTATGCAAGGCTATCTCGACAGGAAAAAGACTTGCTCGATTCTTCCTCGATGGGTTCTTTCACAAACGAAAAGATTGATGCTAAATGGGAACTCCTTGAAAGAATTCAACGCAATACTGAAGATTGGGAGATCGACAAAGGTAAAGAGTCAGGTATAATTTATGAGTATGATTGCATTAAGTCCTTTGTTGAAACTGCATGTTTTAATAAGTTTAGTGCTAAGTTTGGGCTTGATTCTCAACTCCTTGTTGATTTCCTCAAATATTTTGCTTCACATCTTAATATGCCTAAGGAGAATTGGATCAAGCATCATGAACCTTTTAAAGAGATTTGCAAAGAAAATGAAATTGTTAATGATGATTGCAACATGCATGATCCAATTCCTGAAAATGAAGTTTTATATAAGCATGTTAATTTTTGTGGAGTGGATAGACCTTGTGAAAGGCCTATGATTGAAGAAGAGAAGTATTGTAAGCAACATAAGCATGAAAGAACAATCACTTGGGTTAGAGATTTAAATGAAATTGCTAGAGAATTGTGTGACCTTTATCCTTTTACTTGTGAACTTTGCTGCATAAAGGTTCACTTCAATTTTCAGTGCATGTACTTTCACAACATAACTGTTAGCCAGTTGTGTGATGACATGATCACCCCTGATCTTTATGATGAGCTTATGTTGTTTTTGATGTGTGAAGAGTTATCAGAAAAGAATTCTTGGCTAGATGTTCATGCTTTGGGAATAAATAACACTTTGCAGAATTGCCATCTCTATTGTGCTGTTAATTGCCATGATAATGATTACATAAAAAATATTAGAAAGGAGGGAACTTTACCAAAGTATAAAAATGTCTCTTATGTTTCTACTAATAAAAAGGAGAGTTTCTCCCAAGTTTCCCCTATTGTTTCTAATGATAAACCAGGATATCTGGAGAAGCTTTCTTTCCAACCACTCCTTCCTAAGGTGAAGAAGAAGAAAAAGAAGACGAGGAGGAAGAGGAGCAAGAAGGAAGAAGAATGGGTAACAACCTGGCCTGAGCATATTCCTCGCATCGATTTTTATCCTCACAGGACAGAAATTTATGGAGGATGGTGAGCTTGATTGCATTCATTACTATCTTGAAGATAAGTCTGTAGGTACTATTGAAGATGATTTTGATTATGATATGCATGTTACTTTTTGTGAATGGGAAAATGATGATAATGCTACTTATGACCTTGAAAATATTTTTGGTACCAACTCTGAGAGTGATGATATGGAAAGCTCTAAGCTTGGGGATGATAGGATTGCAAGTCCTTTACCCATTAGTGATGTGGTAATTGATAATTCTTTTGCTAGTAAGAATAGACACAACAAGTTTACAAATATAGTTGCTAGCAATGATAATGCTCTTCTCTACTATGATGATATTATAACTCCTATCTATAGTGATTTTAAAGGTACCTATGACATAAGGAGAAATTATCCTTATGAAACTTGTCATAATCATGGAGGTAATTACTCCCTTGTTGAACACCATCTTACTAATACACAATTAATCTATAGTGTTCAAGTTGTTTATGATAGTCCTACTCCCACTATTACCAATGAGAAAGATTATGCTTATGTGGAGAGTAAGAGTACCCTTTTGCATGTGGATCATGGTAACAATGCTTTATGTGATACTTATATTGTTGAGTTTATTCATGATCCCAATAAAAATTATTATGAGAGGGGAACATATGCTTATAGATATTTCAATAATATCAAGTTCCCTCTCTTTATGTTGAAGGTTTTGAAGTTGCATTTATTTTGCCTTCCTATGCTAATATCTTTATGCTTCAATGAGTTATTTATCTATAAGATCCCTTTGCATAGGAAGCATGTTAGACTTAAATGTGTTTGGTATTTGCTTCTTTATGCTCTCTTTTGTGCTTCAACTCTTATTCCTGTGAGAGCAACATTAAAATCTTAAGCCTATCTTTATGGCTATAAAGAAAGAGCTCTAGGGAGACAACCCTTGTTATCTTTAGTTTGAGTTTTTACCTTCTGTTTTTAGTGGTCTTGATGATTGTTACTACTTTAGCAACATCATTGTATCTTTATTTTCAAGCTTTGTGCCAAGTCTAGCCTCCGATTGCAAGAAAGTTCAAAAGTTGTGACATGCTGTCCAGAAAACAGATTCTGTCCTTGGACGGAAAAATTAGCCTAAAATCACCAGATCATCTTTTTGATCTGAATTGTTTTTACAGCATGCTCCATACAATTGAATTTCGAGCGTCTGTTCTGAGTTTTTTGATTAGAGTTGCAGAAGTACCCCTAAAAAATTCATTACTACCTGCTGTTCTGATTTTCACAGATTCTGCCACGTTTTGTCTCTCCTAACTTTTGCAAACCTTAAGCTTGCTTTTTCTTTGCAAAAACTTTTTGGAAATCTTGAGAAACAGTAGATCTTCAAGAATATCTTTATATACAGTGGAAAAAATTATTTATTATGGGTACTAACCTCTCTAATCAGCTTATGATGAGTTATGTATGAAGGGAGTTTTCAAGTGTGCGATGGAAGATGATGAAAGAAGATTCGGGAGTGTCAAGCGCTCAAGCTTGGGGATGCCCCCATGCATCCCCAATAAATATTCAAGGAGACTCAAGCGTCTAAGCTTGGGGATGCCCCCGTGCATCCCCTTCTCCATCAACAATCATCAGTTCATCCTTCGTCTCACTATATTTTTATCACTTCATGCGTTCTGTGTTATGCTTGGAGCGTCTCGCTCTTAGGTTTTATTTTTTTAGTTTTCTTTAGTTTTGCTTGCTGGTCATAACAAGTTAGACCCCATCTTACTTTGTGTGGGAAAGAAACACGCTCCACTCCAATCTAGAACACATCATAGGATTTTTCCTGCTTATCTTTTTGCTGTTATGTGTTCTTTATCTTTTCGTAGTTGCTGCCATGTTTAGTTTTAGTATTAGTTTGTCTTTAGCAAGAGCCTTGGCTTTTGTTTAGTTTGTTTCTGGAACTCTCTTTAGTTTTCATGTTTATCTTGTTAAGAGATTTGGTTGTTGCACTGAGTTGTGTTTTGTCTTGGAAGTAAGTAATTGAGATTGCTATTTAATTCTAGTAGTAACTTGCAATAGTTTTGAGGTATTGGTGTGAGTAATGTCTGAACTTTTGGTGTCAAGAGCTTTAGCCTATTAGTGATAGGTGTCATATTTTGGGCAATCCGTGTGTATTTTCAAAACCTAAAAAAACTAGTTGAGAACTCTAACTACTAGATGGATCACTAATCTTTGGAGGGATCGAATATTAGAGTACACTCACGTACCATGAGTCGAGGATGCGCAAGGATAACCAAACCCCCATACACTCCTCCTCGGGGTACCTGTCTCTTTGTGAACCTCCTTATTAGATTGAGCGTTACCGATAATAAGTGCATGAGTTCTTCGGACTAATGTAAGTATTGAAAGTTGACACTTCCACCTTCCCATATTTTGCTAGCCTCTCCCGTGTCGTGCATTGCCTTCTTCTCACACCGAGAGTTGGTGTCCACCTTCGCCGGTACATCCAAACCCTTGGCATGATACACTCTGTCATCATAAGCCTCCTTATATCTTTCCTCAAAACAGCCACCATACCTACCTATCAAGGCATTTCCATAGCCTTTCCGAGATATATTTCCATGCAACATCCACCTCTTCATGACTTGATCTTCATGTCATACATGTTCCTGCTACACTGGCAGCGACATACATTGCATACATCATGATAGCTACATCTTCTTTAGGATTTCGAGTACCTTGTAAAGTGTGAAAGATCTCTTTACCTTCTTGTAAAATAGAGTGTTGCCCTTAAGTGAGGAAAAGATCCCAAAGTGGACACAATAAAAGATCCCAAAGAGGACAAATGAGAATTAAATAGAAAGAGCCATTGAGGCCACAAAAAAAATACAAAAAGATTAGAAAAAAGAGAAAAAGAAATAAAAAGAGAGAAAGGGGCAACACTACTATCCTTTTGAGAGATCCACACTAGTACTCCCTTTATATCCTTGTACTCCATAGAGATGATCATTATGCATATAGCTATGTGGGGACCTTCACACTATAGAACTTGGCTTGCATATTCTAAGGATGAGCCTCCTCAAACGAGCTCTAGGTCTTCATGAGCGAGCAAGTTAGATGCACCCCCACTAGTTTCATTGGAGAGCTTCCTAGCTCATATGTGCATCCGTTGCATGGCAATCCCTACTCCTCACATCATATCTATCATTTGGCATCTCTTGCCTATGATTGTCCTCATTGATGTGAGCCTTTCTCATTCTTTTTTGTCTTCCTCCTCCTCCGTATTTCTCTCTTTGCCATCCTAAGTGGATCAAATTGTCTTCTACCTGGCTAGTGGTCTGGGGAAAAGTCAAGATAAGATTCCAGAAAAAGACCAAGTGTGAAACTTTATTAGATTGAGTTCTCAACAATAAATATTTTTCTCGTATTCCCTATCCCCCTTCTTGCACGAAAACACCATTTGGAGACATTCGAGTCACGGACAGCGAGAGCTCTTGCACCTAATGTTCTTTTGTTACTTGTTTCAATGCTAATATAGACTCTTGCATGTTATGACTTGAATTGAATCTCTAAACTTGATTGCTTTACTTTTCAAAGTTCTTATATGGTTGCTAGCATGTCACCACAGAAATTATGATGTTATCATTTACCTACTCGAGGACGAGCAGGAATTAAGCTTGGGGATGTTGATACGTCCAAAACGTATCTATAATTTCTGCTTGCTCCATGCATGTTTTGTGTGATATTGCTATGATCTAGATACACTTTCATACACTTTTGATCATATTTTGACTAACCTATTAACTCAGTGCAACACAGTGCCAGTTCCTGTTTTCTGCTGTTTTTCTATTTCAGTTTTCCCCCATATAAAAAGTGCTCCAAAAATTCGGGAAAAATCAGATAAAAAATCAGCGTAGAAGAACCTTCAGGAAGGACCTGAGTGGGGCCAGAGGGCCACCACCAGGGGCCCAGGCGCCCTGGTGGCGCGCGCCAGGGGGGCTCCTTGACCCCTGGTGGCCCCCCTGGTGCCCCCCTTTGGCCCTATTTATTCTCTCGTCGCGGAAACCCTGATTCCAGACCCCTTTTCTCCAGAAGCGATTCCGATCTCCGCCGCCATCGCCGACAAGCTTAGGGGGACCAGAATTCCTGTGCCTGCACCCTGCCGGGACGGGGAAGTGCCCCCGGATTCATCT
This sequence comes from Bromus sterilis, assembly GCA_950022295.1. NCBI lineage: Eukaryota > Viridiplantae > Streptophyta > Magnoliopsida > Poales > Poaceae > Bromus > Bromus sterilis. Next base: position 70,445,013 of record OX465600.1, on the reverse strand, counting down.
CCATCGACGTTGCTTCCTCCCTCCATGAAGCGGGAGTAGTTCTCCCTCGGGGCTGAGGTTTCTACCAGTAGCTATGTGTTCTTCTCTCTCTCCCATGATGTGATCTTCGTTGTGATCATAGGCTATGTTAATCTAGGGTGATCCCATGATATTTCCCCTTCCTCTATGTATTGGATTGATGTACTCAATTGATCTTATCTAGTATCATCCCCGAGACCAAGGTGACAGCGGTCTATTGGACATGGGTTAGAAGAATATTATCATGAGTGATTTCCTCTTTTGTGTGTTGATTGAAGATTGAGAGTCTCTTGGTGCTTGTCTTTGACTATCCTTGAGATATGTTGTGGTGATTGTGGTACTCTCTTTGGATGGCCGCGGTGACATTGGGAAATCCATAGATTGAGAACTACGAACTTTGAGGTGTGCTTTTGTAGCCCTACATAATTCTCATCCTCTCTTGACCACAAAGGAATGACCTCCGAGTGCGTCCTCATTGCATGTTTTATGGGAAATATCATGTGATTAGACTATGTTAATGTTGTTGAGAGTTGCCACTAGTGAAAGTATGAAGCCTAGGCCTTGTTTCCACCATTGTTACACCGTTTGTGTTCACTTTTGTTACATGTTTGCTTGATGCACTTTTTATTAAAGATTTATATTACTTTGTTTTGCCACACCTATCACCCATATTTTACCCGCCAAACTAGTGCATCTATACGACTCCTAGTTGTATTAGGTGTGTTGGGGACACAAGAGACTTCTTGTATCTTAATTGCAGGGTTGCTTGAGAGAGACCATCTTCAACCTCTACTTCCCTAAGTTTCATAAACCTTAGGTCATCCACTTGAGGGAAATTGTTGTTGTCCTACAAACCTCTGCGCTTGGAGGCCCAACATAGTCTACAAGAATAGAAGCTTGCGTAGACATCAATGGGCAGTACGCCAAGGTAAGTAGACCGAAATCCATCTGCATCTACTACGAATCATCCACCTTGAGATATCTATCCAGAACATCTCGCTGGTATTAAGTTGCGAATCCCACCCAAAGTGTAAACTCAAAGCAACAGACAACTTCATTAAAAGAACTATGCGTAAAGTAAACAATCCTTGCACCCGCAAGTACAAGCACCGTTGTTTTATCCCTGGTGGCAACATCACATCCCCTACTCTCATGTTTCTGTCACTCAAGCTAGACATCAGGGGGCTGAACCCATAATCAAGCATAACGCTCCCTCTTGGAGTTGCAAATAAAATACTTGGCCAAAGCAAATACCGCAACGGAGAACATGCAAGAATTTACTAAAGAACAAAATATAAAAGAGAAGAACCAAATATATTACTCATCACAATCTGAACATAGTCTCATAATCCATCAGATCCCAACAAACTCAACATAGCAACAGCAGAAATTACATAGATGCCTCGATCATGTGAAGCAGCTCACGAGGACTCGAAAGTGGAGGCACAAAGAAGGGAGAGATAGATCACATAGCTACTAGTCACGGACCCATGGTCCAAGGGAAACTACTCACGGTACATACGGGAGGCGTCCATGGCTATGGATGGTCTCCCGGAGGGGGTAGCTTCTCCCGGCAGGGTGCCGGAGCAGCTTCTCCAGGCAGCCCCGATCTTGAAACGGCGGCGGCGGCGGAACAGAGGCGAGATCGCGAAAGAGGAGTCCGTCCTAGGGGTTTCCACCCCGAGGGGTAAATATAGGCGAAGGGGGGGTGTCGAGGGGACTCACAGGGCAGCCAGGAGGCCCCCTGGCGCGGCCTAGGGTGGGGCCGCGCCAGGGACCCTTCTGGAGTCCCTGTGGTGGCCCCCCTCCGCTTCTTTGGTGTTTCCGGAAGCTTCCGCGATGCTGATTTTTTATCTGATTTTCCTGGAATTTTTGGAGCACTTTTAATTGCTGGAAAACCTGAAATACAAAAACAGCAGAAAACAGCAACTGGCAGCTGGGTGCACTGGGTTAATAGATTAGTCCAAATATGCTCAAAAGTGTATGAAAGTTCAAGAAAAACATGGCAAAGTCACACAAAACATGCATGGAGCAAGCAGAAATTATAGATATATTTGGGACGTATCAGGGACGTATCAACCGCCGCCGCCGCCGCTTCAAGATCGGGGCTGCCTGGAGAAGCTGCTCCGGCACCCTGCCGGGAGAAGCTACCCCCTCCGGGAGACCATCCATAGCCATGGACACCTCCCATATGTACCGTGAGTAGTTTTCCTTGGACCATGGGTCCGTGAATAGTAGCTATGTGATCTATCTCTCCCCTCTTTGTGCCTCCACTTTCGAGACCTCGTGAGCTGCCTCACATGATCGAGGCACCTTTGTAATTTTCTGCCGTTGCTATGCTGAGTTTGTTGGGATCTGATGGATTATGAGACTATGTTCAGATTGTGATGAGTAATGTATTTGGTTCTTCTCTTTTATATTTTGTTCTTGAGTAAATTCTTGCATGTTCTCCGTTGCCGTATTTTACTTTGGCCAAGTGATTTGTTGCAACTCCAAGAGGGAGCGTTATGCTTGATTGTGGGTTCAGCCCCTTGATGTCTAGCTTGAGTGACAGAAACATGAGACTAGGGGATGTGTTGTTGCCACCAGGAATAAAACAACGGTGCTTGTATCCGCGGATGCAAGGATTGTTTACTTTATGCAAAGTTCTTTTAATGCAGTTGTCTGTTGCTTTGGATTTACACTTTAGGTGGGATTCACAACTTAATACCAGCGAGATGTTCTGGATAGATATCTCAAGGTGGATGATTCGTAGTAGATGCAGATGGATTTCGGTCTACTTACCTTGGCGTACTGCCCATTGCTTTTGAGCCCTTCCTTTCTTTGCAGCATAGTTAGCATTGCGGCGCCTTCATAATCCTGTCAATTGCCCAATTGTGATTTGTTTACCTCGCTATCACTTTTATCATTTTTTGTGAGAGAGACATCACTAGTGAAAATCACGGGACCCCGGTCCATCTTCATATCACTGTTTACATCCTTAGTTTACTTTTCAGTTGCTATCACTATCATTATCTTTTTCGTTAATCCTTTGTAAACAGCAAGGCCGGAGGAATTGACAACTCCTCTGTACTCATTGGGAGCAAAGTTATTTGTATTTGTGTGCAGGTCCAGGTGAAGTTAGCAACCCACGGTTGTGAACGGCGCCATTGTTCACTTTACCACCTTCTTGTATCTCTGCGAGTCCTACTGGTTCGATACTCAACCTTAGCATCTTCGCTAAGGGAAATTTGCTGCTACGTTACATCTCACCTTCCACTTGGGGTAACCAACGAGGAGTGAGAGAACTATCCTCACCGTATCAATTGTACACCTTCACGCTTCATCAACTCTCCATCAACTACTTCCGTTGCGAGAGAAAATTTGTTGAAGGGTTGTAAGGTAAAAAGATCGCTAACCTTGTATGCATCTAGCTAGATCTTCTTGGGACTTGGTTTCGTAGTGCCGATTTTTTTTGTTTTCTACTTCGGATCCCAACACTTCTTGCCAAGAAAATAAACCAGATATGTGATTTTTCTTCCTTGTCCTGCTACTCTTGATCCTGGCCATGGAGGTTGGGGTGGGGGCTGGTGAGAAGAACTCAACAAGATCTGAGGCTCTAGTGCAGAGCTCTTTCCTCAGGTCTCTGGTCTGCAGAGGCTCAAGCATCTTGGCATTCTCGTTGGATAGTCGTCGTGGGGATGGAGGTGTACGGGGGCTGAGATGAATATACAGATTTAATAGATCAGAAAGAGGTTTATTCTCGTCAAATCTTGTTGCAGAGCTACGCCGATTGCCGATTATCCTCTTCGATGATCGATGGGCGATCTCTGTCAATCTATCGATCTTTCAGGACGAAGGGCGGTCAGGTACGATGTCGATGATGTTTCATCGTGTTGTTATTCCTCCAGTGGGAGGCCGTGTGATAAGGGGTGACCCGATCTTCTCACTAAGCGAACGGTGAATATGAGGGCGATGATAGTTAACTTGTATGTAGCCGATGAACTCTCCTCGCTAGATCCCTATTGCCAATGAGACAACTCTCTACCCTTTGGATATTCACAACTTCACACACTTGCGCAACGTAGCCGTCGACCACGAGACGGTAATTTGCAATCTACTAATTCCCAGTGGAACAACAGATCACAAAAAACTTGTAGCAGCAACACTTCAGATCGATACGAATTGAAGTATATGATTCAAGATGAAAGCTTGTAGCTATTCTCAAGAACTAGGGTTTATCTAAACGTGTTCTAAACTTAAAACTCACAGGGGGTCCGGTATTTATAAGCTAGGGGTTTTCAAACTCGGATACAAGGCCGCAACCCTTCAGATCTGCGCGCAGGCAGTTTCGGACGTCTGATGGGTTTCGGACGTCCGATGTGTCGGACGTCCGAATCGTGTCGGACTTCCGGCTGTTTTGACATCGATTCTGTACTCGGGGGTCGTCGCGAAGATCTTCATGTCGGACGTCCGTTCCATGTGGGACGCCCGTCGTGTCGGACGTCCGAATCCCGTCGGATTCCCGTAACCCTTCTGTAACTCGAGGTCGTCGAGGCATCGTAGCCCCTGGCCTCCGATGTCGGACGTCCGAAAAGTGTCGGACGTCCGAAAGTTGGAGCTTCCTTCATCTTTTCCTCCTTCTGGATCCTCTTCTTCGTCATGATACCTGATTATGCAAACATACAAGATTTAGGCAGTATAAAGTTCTCATTACATAACATATTAGAATCTATTAAGATCGAGTTCACCTGTTGTTCTATCATCTTTCACGAGCTCTTGTAATAGGTCCAATTCTGATCATCATCCTTCTTCTTTGTTGAATCAACTTGTAATTCATGACGAACTGGAGATGTGTTGGTAGTAGGGATGTGTAAGACCCGATATGCGGTACTGTTCCAGATCTAGATGTTTCCATCCAGATCCGGGGACGAAGCACATATCGGTCCCACCGCGACATATGACGATGTCATATGCCCCGGATTTCCAACATGATATCAAAACATTACAGATATAAGGATACAACATCTCATACAATCGGCATACGACAACCTCAAATACAATACAACAGCGGAAGATACATGTCTGAGTACAGACTACAATCAAATGCCTACTGGCAAAGAGAAAAACATCGATCCCCATAACCACACGGGTCCAGGCCCTCCGCCGGGATCCGCCTAACTAGTCGTCGTCGAGTCTCCACGTGAAACGTCGATCATCATACATGTTGTCGATCAAAAACCCTGAAAAGAGTTTGGGGGTAGTATCATGAGTACAGAAGTACTCAGCATCCAACTGTAGTGGTCATCTGACCCAGCAAGGACTCCATCACTCGTCATTCTAGGACAACTAGTAGTTTACGGTAAGGAAGGGGTAAGTGGTGAGGTTGCTACCGCACTAGCATTTATGAAGTGGCTAACGATCTAGAGAGTAAGATAAGAAGCCAAGCATTCGATGAGGAATCGCCTCCAACAAGTCTTGCTATCAACTACTACGCAAACATAACACCTATCCTATCCTTGTCCTCCTCTTCGCATCCCGACGAAGAAGAAGCAGTCAAGGCACACACACACGTTGATCAAGTTATATTAAGATTATCTCAGTTGTTGTTGTCTATGAACAAGGATTAGGTCTCAAGTCGTCCATAACCGTGGACACGGCTTCTCGAAAAGATTTAACCCTGCAGGGGTGTACCAACTGACCATTACAAGGCTCCGCACGCACGCCCATCTCTCTCAGTTGCTACCCATCACAGGCAACCATTTTATGATTTAGTTCCAAGAGATCTGAAACGACAGGTCCCTCTAGCTAACAACGAAAAAATCCGGGTGGCCCCCGGTGAGTCGACATCCATCTCAGGAGCCGGTCGCGCTCTCGATCTGGTCTCTACCGTATGACTCCAGGTTTGGATTGTCGGTTAATCACACATGGGAAACCGGGTCCTCAGCCGGTCATAATGGGCCAGCAAGGGAACTATGTCCTCACTGGTCCGGGTTGGTTTAAAAACTACTGGCAGCTGACCAGCACACACACGGTTTCAAATGGTAAATCATCATGGGCCACCACTAGAAATGTTTGAAGCTAGGTAGGTAAGAAAAGGGGACCCCATAAAATACCACACGCGGTTAGGCACGCTCAGTCTTAAAACCAATACCCGGAACTCGGATCCTAGGTGACTCGAATGGAACAAAGCGTCGGGCGGGATATCCTAGACCTTCCATCCTTCGTCGAATATAGTCAACATTATAATAATCATATCATCAACAACAATATAATAATAATGTTATATCCCAAACCAAGGAGTAACAGGGTAACATCGTAGCATCCTAAGCATGCATACTAAGCAGGGGCTGGGCAACGAGCAATGGTAACATAGCAGTACATGGTTTGCTGGGAAGGGACATGGCTGTATCGGTTTGAAAGAGGCTGTAAACATGTGGTAGGATCAAACATCGAACCTAACCTATACTAGCATGCAAACCGCTGGTTGAAATAGAATGGATCATAAGTAATGTATAGTCCTTTCCTGTTGATAAGTCGGATTCCGGAGGTGTAGTTGATCGCAAGCTCGCATCGTCTCCGAAGGTACCCGCGGAAGCACACAAGTCGATAAACACTGGAAAGCAATCAACGAGCAAGCATCTATTACTACGAGGAAAACACGAGCAATAATCAACAAGAAGGCAACACGATACATCGCACCTACCGTCGAGAGCGGTTACTAACAGGTTAAGTGGAGTACTCGTCACACACGACAATACCGCACATTTACGGTGGTTCAAGTTGCTTAGCTACAGGTGATCAACAAAGGTTGTTAACATGGAAACTCAAGCAAGCATGGCATAGCACACAAACATGGCAAGAGGTGAACCATAAAGTAAACTATCTATGCTAGTCAATTTAAGCGAGGCACAACCTAAACATGGCATAACACTAAGTGTCGCACGACAATTAAATGATTTGGTACTGTTCTGTCCTAAACCATATTTTAGGTTGGTTAACAGCAGCAAACAATAGCATAAACACAAAGTACACGAAAAACTAATCAAGTTACATATAAGGCACACTCCAAACGGAGTTACGGTTAAAAAGATACAAGCAAAACAAGTTACGGGCACAATCTGCCAACATCAGGAAGCACACTTTAGAGCAATGCATAAACAGGATAATCAATGCAAACATTCTCACAAATGATATGGAACTAAAGTAGACATGACAGGGAAGGTATGGCAAAAAGAATCATGCAAAAAGGCATCATAGATCAAAAGATATTAAGCAAACAACATGGCATCGGAACGTTACAGACTTAGAGAAAAACAGAGGTGGCTGTCAAAAACAGCAGCATAGCATCTTTGGAGCTCAATACCTATATGACCAGCAAGCATATCATGACAATGCAATACATATAATGGAAGTAGACATGATGCTTAACAATATGCAATTGGAATCACTCAATTCCGATAAACGGTCGCGACACACTCGTCGGCCGAAGTTGCAACAAAATATAAACAGCAGCACACTAACAGCAGGATAGCTACTTTGGAGCAAGATACAATTATGATGCAGCAAGCAATTATGGCATGTGAATGCATGAAACTAAAGTAGAAACAATGCTTAACGCAACGCAAAAGAAATCACTCAATTCCGACGTACGGTTGCGAAGCAACCGTCGCCCGAAGTTTCAACAAATTAACAGTTTCAGCAAGTTTAACAGCAGCTGTTGCAATTAACGATCTGATGCCCTGTTTAGCACACAATTACACAATCAAGATGACCTCAAATTCAAAAGCTCACAAAAGTTGGATTGAAGTACACGCAATTCTAAGCAATTTTCATTTTGGGGCACGTTCATCGGAGCTACGGATTAGTCAAAAATTACAGCACAAAAGGCAATCAGCAGCAGTTTTCACATGACTTAGCAAAAATTGGAAAAACAATAAAAACAAAAAAAAAGTGGCTTGGGCTCCTCACCCAGTGGGCTCGGCCCACTGGCCGCTGGGCTGGGAGGCGCTGGCTGGGCCTTGGAGGGGGCGGCTGGGCTTGGCCCAGGCAACGGCTGGCTGGCTGCTCGGGCAGCCTCCTCGTCCACGACGGAGGACCTGCAGGTGACGGCGCCGGCGGCAGCGGTTGCCGCGCTCCGGCGAGGAGGAGACGGCGCGGTGAGGGGCTGAAAGGGGCGCGGCGTGCTGGGCTCGGCTGGGTGGCGGAGGGAGGCCGGAGCGCGCAGGCGGCGGCGGTTTCGGCCTCCACGGGCTGGCCGTGAGGAGAGAGGAGGTAGGTGGAGTCTGGGTTGATCTAGCTCGATCTGGGCCGTCGGATCGCCAGATCTGACGGTCCAGATCGCCTGGGGGCTAGGGTTGCGAAAAATGGGGGCTTTTGGACGAAAATTTGGACCAGATCTGGGGGTGTGGCTGCAATTTTGAGTCTAGGGAAACCCTGGAAGAGGTGGGAGTCTGGTGGTCTTTATATAGCCCAGGTGGCTGGCAGTTTGCAAAAACATCCCCGGTTTTTCTCTCGCGCGTGCGGTGCTCACGATTCTGACCGCTGGGGGTCCGCAGTACCTCCGATTCAGGTAAAACTTCGAACTGCGCGATCAACGCGTCGAGCCGGCGGCGTTCACCTCACGCTGGAACCGTTCCGAGAACACTTTCCGGCGCGCTATAAAAATAACCCGTTTAATTATTAAACGGGGTTTTTGTTCCGTTGGCTGTGGCTGGTCTTGTGCGGTTTTCGCGACGGTGCTCGGGTGAATCCCGGTGTCGTAAAGGCCGAGTGTCAGGGTGGCAAGGGTCGGTCTCCGTCCGGTACGAGATAAGAGGGGGGAAATGTCGGGACCCGGGGTTAGCGTATGCAAGTCCAGTTAAGACATAGTCATATGGAGAGCCGGGAACCGTACCCACTTGTCTAAGCAGACAAGGCCAAGCACAGAACGTTCTCGGAAAGCATCGTACGTGAGGGGCATCCCATCCAGGCCGGATGATCAACTGAGATGGGTCCTCATCGTCCGCACACAAGTCTAATGATATGGGTGATGAGCTCCCATATTCAAAGACAAGTCGCCTCAACCATACTACCGACTATCTCATAACTCTTACATAGACTTACTCCAGCCCGATCACTTAGTCGGGGTGTAGGGCGGGCTCGATCATACCACAAAGTGTGCACGAGACAGAGTCTCGAACAATCGCATCGCGATGCCCCAAGCTGCGCACATCTAAGGGCCACTTGGTGTATGAAAGACCGCCAGCCAGATCACAACTAAGGTCTTGAAAACCCATACAAAGACATGCATGTTATAAACATACACGCAGCACACATGCCTTGTATGAACAGAAGGTATCATTGCAATTCTCTACAAAGTATACATTTTTATTGATAACTCTTATAGAGTGCACACAAAGATCACAAACATGTGATCCAACATTACAACAACAAGTGGAAGCAAAGTATGTCTGAGTACAGACAAGTTTAACAAATGGCTTAAGAAGCCTTATTTAAACACAAGCCCTCCACGAGGGAACCAGTCGTCTGACTGGGACTAGACTAGCTTGATCTTCAGTCGTCCAGCTCGATGAAGAAGCCACCTTCGGGGTCAGTGGCTTCATCTAAAACATAGATTAAGAAAACGTGAGTACAAAGTCGTACTCAGCAAGACTTACATAGGAACTATACTACTCATGCACATGTATCAAGGTAAAGGTAGGTGGGGTTTCACTTGCAGAAGTGCCAGCTTTG